>JAPDNY010000002.1:135604203-140604203 GCA_029375565.1 Gekko gecko
CATTCTGTTGCAGATGCAGATTAGCTTATAGCCTCCAGAAGAAAACCACACAGACAATCAAGAAAAGATTCTTATCATTTATTTGCTGCAGCAGACTGAGTCCAGCCGTCAAACGACAAAACAAAGGGGACTCAGCCCCCACTCTAAGACATTAACAACTTTTATATGCCAGAGCCAAAGGTAACTCCCCTCTCTTTGCTGCAAGAAGCCACAAGTAAAGGAAGAGAGAAAAGATTTCAAAATTCTCTACTTTCCTACACAGTTTTGCATTGTGTTTAACATATTTGCAAGAGATTTCAAAGTGTTTTTCTTAAACAGAGGTTAACATATTTGCAAGAGATTTCAAAGTTTCTGGTTAACATATTTGCAAGAGATTTCAAAGTTTCTTTCTTAAACAGAGGTTAACATATTTGCAAGAGATTTCAAAGTTTCTGGTTAACATATTTCCTAAGTTTTTTTTGCGGTTAAGCTACATTTCCTGCATCCCAGCGCAAGCCTTGCACAACCGAGCTGAAATGCTGTCTGAGCAGACCACAAAGTTTCCTGACTGAAATGGGTCATCTCCTTATGTTTGCTTGCAATTTTAGCCTGCCTTTCTAGCCCTAATGTGATAACTTAATTAGAAATTAATTCCCTGAGGTCTTTTATTAATGCCTCACTCCCTCCTCTTGGTCAACTCGCCGACAGGAGAGAATGACCAACTTAAAGGCGTGTCAGATTGTTTTTCCTGTTAGTATCCACTTTTACTGGGGAGTAAGAAGCTGTGGGCCAGGGGCGATTGAACTTCAGGCGATTGCGATAGACTGTCCGGCGCTCTGAGGCAGATAGATACATAAGCTTAGTGGGGACAGTATCTGGAGGCGTTATTGCAATCACAGCCCGGTTGACCATTCCTTTGATCAGGGGAAGTAAGCATGGTAACATGAGGAGACCCCCGAAAGCCAAGCCCACAAGGAAAAGGGTCCGCTTCCAATCCCCAAAAATTCCACTGAACCAACCCTCAGTTTCAAACATCCCCGACCAGGTCTGGACCGGGACATGTGCCAGATTTCGCATACGTTCAGTTATCTGCTCTATTGCCTTCCCATTGTCATCTATCTGTAAACAGCAGTTTGTGAGATTAAACTTTCCACATACCCCACCTTCCTCAGCAAGCAGATAATCTAGAGCCAGGCGGTTTTGGTAAATGGCCGTTCTCATCTGAGTGTTAGTTTTTGCCAAGAGAGAGAGAGCCATTGAAGTTTCATTTGTGATTATCTCTAGCACTGCTTGAAGCCTGATAATGCGATTAAGCATATAGATAGGGGTCCTATACCCATAAGTACCATCTGCTGCCCAGGTGGCTGGGCCATAGACTTGGACAATACGCTCTGGGGGCCACTCATCATCTTTCCAGGAGCCTATGTGGAGGGTCCGGTCCTCAAAGCTGGGGATAGACCGCCTTGGCCGGCCCAGGGACTCATAAACAGTGACCCCTAAGCGTTCCCCGGTAGACAAAGGCAGCAGAAAGAAGCCAGGTTTGATGGTGCCCAGAACACATGCTCCAGACCACCGGCGAGGAAGGACGGCATATGCTGTGGTACCACAGATCCAGTAGAAGGAGTCTGGAGCCACCCATTCCCAACTAGTATTACACGGGGAGGTCCAGAATTCTTGTAGGGGGCCCAGATTAG
Source organism: Gekko gecko (assembly GCA_029375565.1). NCBI lineage: Eukaryota > Metazoa > Chordata > Lepidosauria > Squamata > Gekkonidae > Gekko > Gekko gecko. Next base: position 135,605,877 of record JAPDNY010000002.1, read on the forward strand.
CAACTCTTGGTCCTGTAGTAACATTGCGGTTAGAGAAGGAGACAAACTGTTGCCCTCGAGAATTATTACACACCCACCCTGCCTCACGGTCTAACTGTCCGACTGATACTTTGAATGGCCCTCCCTGTCTGATGAAACACAGTTCCCCGACCAATGTGTTTCCCAGAACCCAATGGTTTGGGCGTTTCGTATCTACCCAGGTGAGGTTAAATTTTACAGAGAGGTTGGTAAGGGGTATTTCAGTCGATAGCCACGGCCAAGCCTCGCTCATGGCAGTACCACCGCATACATAACAGTTTTTAATCATGAGTTCACCAGCAATTCTTTCTGCTAAATCAATGAAAAGATTTTTTGTGACAGGGGGAATTTCAATGGTCTTTCCCATTTCCTTCCAAAACGTGGTATGTACCTTTAATTCAGCTGGTGCAGGTTTATAGCCCAGCATTTCCACTACAATTGAGCCAAATGGATCTCGGCCACTACCGTCTACCCCAATGCCGTAGATGTGACGCCGTGTGCCCTCGGTAGTAGCTGTGGGGCTGAAGTGCAGACAGAGGGGGTGCAGTGGCCCTTTGAACAGTGAGTGGCCACTGGGGGTGTGGTTAGGTTAAACTATGGATCAGGGCCCTGGTTGAGTCGAGGAGGGCCTCTTGCCATTCCAGTGAGGGGTGCATAGTAATAAGCATAATGGGTAGTGCTGGGCACATAAGAAGTTGAGGCTCTGCCACCAGACTCAGTGTAAAAATAACAGCGGGCAGCTACATAAGACCGCTCCCATTCTAGATTATGGCAGGGAACCTTATAACCCTGAGTTTTAGACAGGGCTCCACACACATCAAAGCATACTTGTAAACACTGATTAGTCTGCAAGGTAACATTAGATGCAACTAGCAGGGCATTATTAGTAACAGGCTGACCTCTTGTGGACCCTGAATAAGCATACACATTAATCCTGGCCCGAACAGAGTTGCTTTCAGGTTTGTAACATGTGGGTTTTGTTCCCCAACATACTCTATATGAGGTTTCCTGATGTAGACACACAGTTACATTTTTGGTGGTACATTCAAAATCAGAGAAATACACAAGGGTGTCAGTAATTTGCCTGTCCCTATAGGTCTTGGTTATACATGGGGTACAAGGAGGAACAGTATCAGTTTTGTTAACAAGGAAAAAGATTATTAGGTATAGGATGATTTTAGGACGCATTTTGTGGTAGATGGTCCGTGTGTAGACTAGTCAGCCTCCGGAGTGACTAGAGCAGGGACTTTCCTTTCCAGCGAAGTTCAGATTTTCCCCTGTGCGTAGAGGGACTGTTAGTCCAGGTCAGTCCCAGCAGAGGGTTTTGGAGATTCTTCAGCCGTGTCCGCCTGGGTCGCGGGCCCAGGGGAAGCAGGGCGTTGGCGGGTGAGGCGGAGCTTTAGGCCACTTGTTCCAGGGGACACCTTCCAGTTAGCAATAGGGGCGGCAGGTTTGAGGTGCGTCCAGTGGATCCAGGGCTTCTTTTCAGCAACTTTAACAGCTATGCGTGACAACTGAATAGCCTGCCTTGCGTTGTCCGAGGTTGTCCAGGAAGCTGCTGCCATCACAGAAGAGAGTTAGGTCAGGCTCTGGGATCGGCTGTTCCTTAAGATCAAGGCGAGAAGCGAAGATATGATCAGTGGTTACAAGGCAGTCATGCTCTAAGTCTTCCTCAATTTCAGGCAGAAAGGTTGCAGGGTTGAGAGTGGTGGCCGGGGCCAGCTGGATTGCTGAATTTTCAAGGAGGATGGCCTGGTAACGTGCCATGCGGGAGGTAGATAGGAATTTGTGGCCACGCGCTTCGAGTATTGCTTTTACTCCATGGGAAACAAAAACTGTCATGGGGCCACCACAAGTGAACTTATGGGCCATCTCGATAAGACGACAACATGCGGCAACCGCTCTTAGGCAAGGTGCAAGCCTATCTCCATAGTATCTAGGGCCTGGCTGAGGTAGGCAACTGGGCGCTTGTGGGGTCCTAAGTTTTGCAATAGGACTCCCTGACCCACTCCATTCTTCTCATCTACGCAGAGAAAGAACGGTTTTTCCGGGTTGGGTAGTCCAAGGGCTGGGCCCTCAATGAGCTTTTGCTTTAACTTCTGGAAAGCTGACTGTTGCTCGGGGCTCCACAGAAATGGATCTTTGTCTGCTCCTCGAGTAGCCTCGTAGAGTAGGGTGGTTCGTTGGCCTCCTGAATAACATCTCTTAACTTGGCCATATTCATGGGCTTTTTCCCCGCCTCCTTTAAACCCTGGAGAATATAACCCCGATAGGCAGCCATATGGTCTCATTGGGCAGGGTTGTGGGCTCCCAGTTGAGCTCTGAATCAGGGAAGTTGTCTCTGAGGTGGTCAGCAAACACTCCGCCCTGGGGAAGAGTGGCTTCAGCCGATTTACAGCCAGCCTCCAAGCCCCACGCTTTTCCTCAGCAGCGAGGAGGGCAGAGAGCAATTGGTGACAATTGTGCCAGGTGGGGTAATGGGTGGTCATGATAGTTGTGATGAGGTCGGTCATCGGTCTGGGGTCTTCAGAATATGGCGTAGTTTGGGATTTCCAATTGCAAAGGTCAACAGTTGAGAATGGGTGGTAGACATATGTGATATTTCCCTGGGCGCCAGCTGGGGTCTGCCGTAAGGGGCAGAGGACCGAGGGTGATGGCAGCTGGGCGTCCTGGCTAGCCTTCTGGCACACCTCTGGAAGCAGGGGGTTTTTGACCAATTGGGAAGTTTCCTGAGTGAGTGAAGGACTGGGATAGAGCTTGCCGGAACTGCAGGTGGTGGAGGGCAACTCCGTATCTATAGTGAGATCCGGATAAGTCTGATGTTTGGGCAGAAGTGGATGGAGTAATGGCAGCTCCGGGTCATCTGGTGGGGCTGAGGCAGACTCAGCTGTCCGTAGTAAATGAATGGACTCCTTCTCCTGCTCCTGCAGTGCAGCTTTAGTCTTTGCTCTAGTCATTGTTGGACTGGGCATCCAAAAAGAGGATTGATGTCTCTGCCCTGAACGTGGTGTCCTGCCAGCCGAGTAAGGCGGAGGCAAGTCATCATCCTCAGAGGGAATGAGTTGGGGGCGTGACCCCGTGGGAACAGGCAGGGTTGTAGACCGCACTGGACACAATCTGGGAGGCTTAATAGGGCGCAGGGTGGCTGAAGCTTGTTGAGTGGGTAGGCTCGATTGCAGCCAAGTCTTTTTCATCAGGGAAGGGTGAGCTCGGACATAGCCATCCCAGGAGTCTATGTAAGGGAATTGATCAGGGTGATCCGAGCGAGGATCAGTGACTGCAACATAGACTCTCCTAATGAGCTCCAAGTCCATTGATCCTTCGGGGGCCAACCTACATTAAAGGTTGGCCAGTCAATGGTGCATAAAGTTTCAAGGAAGGTAGGGTTCAAGGGCTCATCTCCTCCATAATCACTGGTGAAAATATCTCCAAAATTGTTGAGCATGAATTGAAGGGGGGTCGTGGGTTTAGCCTTTGCTTGGGTCCCACCCATAACAACAAACAGACAAGTAGACAAACAAAAGGGTAGGAAAACGAGGGTGTGGTAAGGGTTCCACAACACCTGACACAAGGAGGAATTCCCTAAACCACAAGCGCTTCCCTCTGTAGCTAGCTCACTGCGGTCGCCTGAGTGAGAACCGTAGCCATAAGAGGACAACACTCAAGTTGGGTTTGTTCTGATGAACGCCCCCGGTTTCATTCAGACACACCACTCAGGCCAAACAAATCCCACCCGGATCACAGGGAAGCCAAAAGGCTCCCTCGCCTGCCTGACTGTACCTAAAACCGCTCAGGGGTTGATCAGGCCCCTGCTTCCCTCGCACTGGGAGGGGCTGAACCGATTAATACTGACCTGTCCTGAAGACTGAGGCGCCTGTTGACCGAGAGAATGTTTTCTTGGCTGGGTCCTTTCAGTAGCGAGCGACTCTCAAGGAGAAGTTGCGCAGGAGGAAGGGAACAGTCAGCCTCTCAAAAGAGAGAGTGGGCCCGCTGATAGTCAGTTACTCGCTGGGCTTCCTCTCCCTGACGTCGTGGCTGCACCCTGGGGCTGTAATTCCATTCAGGGACATGTCATTCCAGTCCCAGAACTCTCCTGCTGCACCCTGGGACTGTCATTCCACTCTGGGACATGTCATTCCACTCCCAGAACACTCCTGGAGTACCCTGGGGCTGTAATTCCATTCAGGGACATGTCATTCCAGTCCCAGAACTCTCCTGCTGCAGCCTGGGGCTGTCATTCCACTCTGGGACATGTCATTCCAGTCCCAGAACACTCCTGGAGCACCCTGGAGCTGTCATTCCACTCTGGGACATGTCATTCCGGTCCCAGAACTCTCCTGCCGCACCCTGGGGCTGTCATTCCACTCTGGGACATGTTATTCCAGTCCCAGAACACTCCTGCAGCACCCTGGGGCTGTCATTCCACTCCGTGGAATCTCATTCCTGTTCCTGCACACTCCTGCTGCACCCTGGGGCTGTCATTCCACTCCGTGGCCTCTCATTGCTGTCCCTGCACTCTCCTGTTGCACCCTGGAGCTGTCATTCCACTCCGTGGCCTCTCATTCCAGTCCCAGAACACTCCTGCTGCAGCCTGGGGCTGTCATTCCACTCTGGGACATGTCATTCCAGTCCCAGAACACTGCTGGTGCACCCTGGTGCTGCCATTCCACTCCGTGGCCTCTCATTCCTGTCCCAGAACACTCCTGGAGCACCCTGGGGCTGTCATTCCACTCTGTGACATGTCATTCCACTCCCAGAACACTCCTGGAGCACCCTGGGGCTGTCATTCCACTCTGGGACATGTCATTCCAGTCCCAGAACACTCCTGGAGCACCCTGGGGCTGTCATTCCCCTTCGTGGCCTCTCCTTCCTGTCCCTACACTCTCCTGCTGCAACCTGGGTCTGTCATTCCACTCCGTGGCCTCTCATTACTCTCCCTGCACACTCCTGCTACACCCTGGGGCTGTCATTCCACTCCGTGGCCTCTCATTCCTGTCCCTGCACTCTCCTGCTGCACCCTGGGGCTGTCATTCCACTCTGGGACATGTCATTCCGGTCCCAGAACACTCCTGGAGCACCCTGGGGCTGTCATTCCACTCTGGGACATGTCATTCCAGTCCCAGAACACTCCTGCTGCACCCTGGGGCTGTCATTCCACTCTGGGACATGTCATTCCAGTCTCCAGAAACTCCTGCAGCCCCCTGGGGCTGTCATTCCACTCCGTGGCCTCTCATTCCAGTCCCTGCACTCTCCTGCTGCACCCTGGGGCTGTCATTCCACTCCGTTGCCTCTCATTCCTGTCCCTGCACACTCCTGCTGCACCCTGGGGCTGTCATTCCACTCTGGGACATGTCATTCCAGTCCCAGAACACTCCTGGAACACCCTTGGACTGTCATTTCACTCTGGGACATGTCATTCCAGTCCCCGAATACTCCTGCAGCACCCTGGGGCTGTCATTCCACTCCGTGGCCTCTCATTCCTGTCCCTACACTCTCCTGCTGCACCCTGGGGCTGTCATTCCACTCCGTTGCTTCTTATTCCTGTCCCTGCACACTCCTGCTGCACCCTGGGGCTGTCATTCCACTCTGGGACATGTTATTCCGGTCCCAGAACACTCCTGGAACACCCTGGGGCTGTCATTCCACTCTGGGACATGTCATTCCAGTCCCAGAACACTTCTGGAGCACCCAGCGGCTGTCATTCCACTCCGTGGTCTCTCCGTCCTGTCCCTGGACTCTCCTGCTGCACCCTGGGGCTGTCATTCCACTCTGTGGTCTCTCCTTCCTGTCCCTGCACTCTCCTGCTGCACCCTGGGGCTGTCATTCCACTCTGTGGCCTCTCATTCTTGTCCCTGCACACTCCTGCTGCACCCTGGGGCTGTCATTCCACTCCGTGGCCTCTCATTCCTGTCCCTGCACTCTCCTGCTGCACCCTGGGGCTGTGATTCCACTCCGTGCCCTCTCCTTCCTGTCCCTGCACTCTCCTGTTGCACCCTGGGGCTGTCATTCCACTCCGTGGCCTCTCATTCCTGTCCCTGCACACTCCTGCTGCACCCTGGGGCTGTCATTCCACTCCGTGGCCTCTCATTCTTGTCCCTGCACACTCCTGCTGCACCCTGGGGCTGTCATTCCACTCCGTGGCCTCTCATTCCTGTCCCTGCACTCTCCTGCTGCACCCTGGGGCTGTGATTCCACTCCGTGGCCTCACATTCCTGTCCCTGCAATCTCCTGCTGCACCCTGGGGCTGTCATTCCACTCCGTGGCCTCTCCTTCCTGTCCCTGCACTCTCCTGTTGCACCCTGGGGCTGTCATTCCACTCTGGGACATGTCATTCCAGTCCCAGAACACTCCTGGAGCACCCTGGGGCTTGCATTCCACTCTTGGACATGTCATTCCACTCCCAGAACACTCCTCTTGCACCCTGGGGCTGTCATTACACTCTGGGACATGTCATTCCAGTCCCAGAACACTCCTGGAGCACCCTGGGGCTGTCATTCCACTCTTCGACATGTCATTCCAGTCCCAGAACACTCCTGGAGCACCCTGGGGCTGTCATTCCACTCTGGGACATGTCATTTCAGTCCCAGAATACTTCTGGAGCACCCTGGGGCTGTCATTCCACTCCGTGGCCTCTTATTCCTGTCCCTGCACTCTCCTGCTGCACCCTGGGGCTGTCATTCCAATCTGGGACATGTCATTCCGGTCCCCGAACACTCCTGGAACACCCTGGGGCCGTCATTCTACTCTGGGACATGTCATTCAATTCTCCAGAAACTCCTGCAGCACCCTGGGGCTGTCATTCCACTCCGTGGCCTCTCATTTCTGTCCCTGAACACTCCTGGAGCACCCTGGGGCTGTCATTCCACTCTGGGACATGTCATTCCAGTCCCAGAACACTCCTGCTGCACCCTGGGGCTGTCATTCCACTCTGGGACATGTCATTCCAGTCCCCGAACACTCCTGCAGCACCCTGGGGCTGTCATTCCACTCCGTGGCCTCTCATTCCTGTCCCTGCACTCTCCTGTTGCACCCTGGGGCTGTCATTCCACTCTGGGACATGTCATTCCAGTCCCAGAACACTCCTGGAGCACCCTGGGGCTTGCATTCCACTCTTGGACATGTCATTCCACTCCCAGAACACTCCTCTTGCACCCTGGGGCTGTCATTACACTCTGGGACATGTCATTCCAGTCCCAGAACACTCCTGGAGCACCCTGGGGCTGTCATTCCACTCTTGGACATGTCATTCCACTCCCAGAACACTCCTGGAGCACCCTGGGGCTGTCATTCCACTCTGGGACATGTCATTCCAGTCCCAGAACACTTCTGGAGCACCCTGGGGCTGTCATTCCACTCCGTGGCCTCTCATTCCTGTCCCTGCACTCTCCTGCTGCACCCTGGGGCTGTCATTCCACTCTGGGACATGTCATTCCGGTCCCCGAACACTCCTGGAACACCCTGGGGCCGTCATTCTACTCTGGGACATGTCATTCAATTCTCCAGAAACTCCTGCAGCACCCTGGGGCTGTCATTCCACTCCGTGGCCTCTCCTTCCTGTCCCTGAACACTCCTGGAGCACCCTGGGGCTGTCATTCCACTCTGGGACATGTCATTCCAGTCCCAGAACACTCCTGCTGCACCCTGGGGCTGTCATTCCACTCTGGGACATGTCATTCCAGTCCCAGAACACTCCTGCTGCACCCTGGGGCTGTCAATCCACTCCGTGGCCTCTCCTTCCTGTCCCTGCACTCTCCTGCTGCACCCTGGGGCTGTCATTCCACTCCGTGGCCTCTCATTTCTGTCCCTGCACACTCCTGGAGCACCTGGGGCTGTCATTCCACTCTGGGACATGTCATTCCAGTGCCAGAAAACTTCTGGAGCACCCTGAGGCTGTCATTCCACTTCGTGGCCTCTCCTTCCTGTCCCTGCACTCTCCTGCGGGATGTACTAAAAGGAAGGATAGGATTGCCCATTGGAAACAATGGGAAAGACTTGAAGGCCCATTGGAAATAATGGTAGCCAGGAATGCCAATTGACTTCCATGGGCTCCATTGAAATACATTGCAGAACAAATAGAGTTGGAAAAAAAAGGTGGAATGGATTTTCCGTTACGGTCTCTTGTCAAAAATACACTACTCTGGGAATTGAATGAGAGGCCACGGAGTGGAATGACAGCCCCAGGGTGCAGCAGGAGAGTGCAGGGACAGGAAGGAGAGGCCACGGAGTGGAATGACAGCCCCGGGTGCAGCAGGAGAGTGCAGGGACAGGAAGGAGAGGCCACGGAGTGGAATGACAGCCCCAGGGTGCAGCAGGAGAGTGCAGGGACAGGAAGGAGAGGCCACGGAGTGGAATGACAGCCCCAGGGTGCAGCAGGAGAGTGCAGGGACAGGAAGGAGAGGCCACGGAGTGGAATGACAGCCCCAGGGTGCAGCAGGAGAGTGCAGGGACAGGAAGGAGAGGCCACGGAGTGGAATGACAGCCCCAGGGTGCAGCAGGAGAGTGCAGGGACACGAAGGAGAGGCCACGGAGTGGAATGACAGCCCCAGGGTGCAGCAGGAGAGTGCAGGGACAGGAAGGAGAGGCCACGGAGTGGAATGACAGCCCCAGGGTGCAGCAGGAGAGTGCAGGGACAGGAAGGAGAGGCCACGGAGTGGAATGACAGCCCCGGGGTGCAGCAGGAGAGTGCAGGGACAGGAAGGAGAGGCCACGGAGTGGAATGACAGCCCCAGGGTGCAGCAGGAGAGTGCAGGGACAGGAATGAGAGGCCACGGAGTGGAATGACAGCCCCACGGTGCTCCAGAAGTGTTCTGGGACTGGAATGGCTTGTCCAAGAGTGGAATGGCAGCCCCAGGGTGCAGCAGGAGTGTTCGGGGACTGGAATGACATGTCCCAGAGTGGAATGACATCCCCAGGGTGTTCCAGGAGTGTTCTGGGACTGGAATGACGTGTCACAGAGTGGAATGACAGCCCCAGGGTGCAGCAGGAATGTGCAGGGACAGGAATGAGAGGCCACGAAGTGGAATGACAGCCCCAGGGTGCACCAGAAGTGTTCTGGGACTGGAATGACATGTCCCAAAGTGGAATGACAGCCCCTTGGGGGCAGCAGGAGTGTTCTGGGACTGGAATGACATGTCCCAGAGTGGAATGACAGCCCCAGGGTGCTCCAGGAGTGTTCTGGGACAGGAATGAGACGCCACGGAGTGGAATGACAGCCCCAGGGTGCAGCAGGAGCGTGCAGGGACAGTAATGAGAGGCCATGGAGTGGAATGACAGCCCCAAGGTGCTGCAGGACTTTCTGGACACTGGAATGACATGTCCCAGAGTGGAATGACAGCCCCAGGGTGCAACAGGAGAGTGCAGGGACAGGAAGGAGAGGCCACGGAGTGGAATGACAGCCTCAGGGTGCAGAAGGAGAGTGCAGGGACAGGAAGGAGAGGCCACGCAGTGGAATGACAGCCCCAGCGTGCAGCAGGAGAGTGCAGGGACAGGAAGGAGAGGCCACGAAGTGGAATGACAGCCTCAGGGTGCTCCAGAAGTGTTCTGGCACTGGAATGACATGTCCCAGAGTGGAATGACAGCCCCAGGGTGCTCCAGGAGTGTGCAGGGACAGAAATGAGAGGCCACGGAGTGGAATGACAGCCCCAGGGTGCAGCAGGAGAGTGCTGGGACAGGAAGGAGAGGCCACGGAGTGGAATGACAGCCCCAGGGTGCAGCAGGAGTGTTCTGGGACTGGAATGACATGTCCCAGAGTGGAATGACAGCCCCAGGGTGCAGCAGGAGTGTTCTGGGACTGGAATGACATGTCCCAGAGTGGAATGACAGCCCCAGGGTGCTCCAGGAGTGTGCAGGGACAGGAATGAGAGGCCACGGAGTGGAATGACAGCCCCAGGGTGCTGCAGGAGTTTCCGGAGAATGGAATGACATGTCCCAGAGTAGAATGACGGCCCCAGGGTGTTCCAGGAGTGTTCAGGGACCGGAATGACATGTCCCAGAGTGGAATGACAGCCCCAGGGTGCAGCAGGAGAGTGCAGGGACAGGAATGAGAGGCCACGGAGTGGAATGACAGCCCCAGGGTGCTCCAGAAGTGTTCTGGGACTGGAATGACATGTCCCAGAGTGGAATGACAGCCCCAGGGTGCTCCAGGAGTGTTCTGGGACTGGAATGACATGTCCCAGAGTGGAATGACAGCCCTAGGGTGCTCCAGGAGAGTTCTGGGACTGGAATGACATGTCCCAGAGTGGAATGACAGCCCCAGGGTGCAGCAGGAGTGTGCAGGGACAGTAATGAGAGGCCACGGAGTGGAATGACAGCCCCAAGGAGCTGCAGGAGTTTCTGGAGACTGGAATGACATGTCCCAGAGTGGAATGACAGCCCCAGGGTGCAACAGGAGAGTGCAGGGACAGGAATGAGAGGCCACAGAGTGGAATGACAGCCCCAGGGTGCAGAAGGAGAGTGCAGGGACAGGAAGGAGAGGCCACGGAGTGGAATGACAGCCCCAGCGTGCAGCAGGAGAGGGGATGTACTAAAAGGAATGACAGGATTGTCCATTGGAAATAATGACAGAGGCTTGAAGGCCCATTGGAGATAATGGGAGCCAGGAATGCCAATTGACTTGCATGGGCTCTGCTGAAATATATTGCAGCCAAAAAAAAGTTGCAAAGAAAATGCAGAATGGTTTTTCAAATAAGGTTTTTGGGCCCAGATAGGCTACTCTAGGACTGTACAGACAGAGTGGAAAAACAGTCCCTAGCAATAGAATCTGTGCTCTGGGACTGGAATGACATCCCCTGAGTGTTGCAGAAGCATTCTGGGACCATCACTCCACTCTGAGATTTGTGATTTCAGTCCCAGAACACCTCTGCTACTCCCAGGGTGTCATTCCAGTCGCCTAGCACTGAGCCTATTCCCTGGGGCTGTCATTCCACACTGCAAATTTAGAAGCTGCAAGGATTACATTATTAACATGGCTACCTATCCTATTTTGTTATTTGTAATTTCTCCTTCAGAATCCTGATATTTTCCTTTGAATTGTTTTCAGTCCACCATTCCATTTGCCATGGATAGATTTGTAATCAGAAAACGGAAGTTCCCTTCTGATGCTGAAGATTCCTCTTGTACACCTACAACATCCTGCAGTATAGGTCTGAATGAGAGGCCTGGAGGAATCTCCATCACGACTTCCTTGACAAGCAATATAGCCATGGAGGAGGCAGACTCTTCAGAGCAGAGCACTCTTAATGTGAAGCGAAAGCCAGGATGACAATTCCAAGAGAGTTGGAAAAGAACCTACGAATGGCTCTTTTATGATGTGGCTATGGAAAAAGCATATTGTGACATCTGTCGCTCAGCAGCAAATGACATGAACATTCCTCTTCCAAACACATCAAGAGACAAGGATGCACATGGCACTTTTATTCGAAACGGCTTCTCAAACTGGAAGAAGGCACTGCACAAATTTCAGACCTATCTATATATCTAATTCCCAAGTGGCCCCCTGTGTGCGGATATCTAAATCCGCACATCAGGGGCACCTGGGGGGCAGGGAGATTTTCCTGCGCACGTGGGGCAGTCCCCACGTGTGCAGAAAAATCTAAAAAGTGTTTAAAAGTCTAGGGGGGATATCAGAATCCCCAAAAAGTAAGAGCGTTTCCTGCGCATGCGCAGGGAACGCTCTGGGAACTCTGCGGCGGCTGGCGGCTAAAAGCCGCTCAGTCCTCGCCACTGGAGCCGAGGGGGGAGAGGAGAGAGCTGAAGGGGGGGAGGAGATCGGCGGGCCCGGCGGCTGGAAGCCTCTGGTGGGGGGAGGAGGAGGATCGCTGGGGGGGGGAGGAGATCGGCGGGCCCGGCGGCTGGAAGCCGCTCGGGCCTCGCCTCCGGAGCCGGGGGGTGGGGGGAAGGAGGAGGATCGCCGGAGCCGGGGGGGGGAGAATCTGCTGGGGAGGGGGGATCTCGGCGGGCCGGCTGGCCTTGCCGCTGCCGTTGCTGGGGGGGAGGGAGGGGGAGGCTTGAGGGGCCGGCCAGCCTCGCTGCCCCTCTGCTGCTGCTGGGGAGGGGGAATCTCGGCGGGCCAGCTGGCCTCGCCGCTGCTGCCGCCGCCGCTGCTGGGGGGGGGGGAAGCTTGGTGGCCGGAATACTCCTTCCCCCCCGCGAGTATCGCAGGTCCCGCCTCTTGTTAGAATTCTAATGTACACCATGCGGCTGTCTAAGCAATAGCCTTTGTTAAAGCAGGGGTAAATGTTCATAGCCAGCTTTCAGAAGGCCATCAGAAGCAGATGCAAGATGCTAGAAAAGCACTGCTGACAATTTTGTCATCACTAAGGTACCTTGCCTGTTAGGGCAGTGCAATACGTGGCCATGATGATAAAGAGTCAAACCCGAAACAGCTCTTGCTGCTACGTGCTGAAGCTGTTCCACAGCTGAAATCGTGGTTGAATCACACAAGCTACAAATGAATTTCACCTGACAGTGTGAATGAAATTATTGAGATCATGGCTCACAACGTTCTACGTAAACTAGTGAGGGAGATTAAAGCAGCTGTTTATTACAGTGTAATTGTTGATGAGACAACAGATATCACCACACAAGAACAAGTCTCATTTTGCATCCGCATTGCTACAGAGGATGTTTGTGGAGGAATTTTTTTTTGGTTTTTACAAAACTGAATCCACCACTGCTAAAACTATCTTTTCTGTTTTGAAGAATGTACTCTGTCGCTTTGATCTGCCTCTTGACAGATGTCGTGGCCAGTGCTATGATGGAGCATCAAATGTTGCTGGACATCTTAGTGGAGTACAGGCCCTAGTAAAGGCTGAGGAGCCAAGAGCACTATATGTTCATTGTTTCGCACATGTTGTGAAAAACAGGTTGCTTACCTGTAACTGATGATCTTTGAGTGGTCATCTATGCATTCACACCTGTGGGATCCAGTGCGCCTGCGCTGATCTGGTCAGTGTTGTACAAAGCTCACAACGGAATTTTCGCGCCTCCGCCCTGGGCCTGCGCAAGAACCCCTACCGTGCATGCCCAAAGGGCGGGGCACCAACATCCCACCAGTTCCTTCTGACCGCTATCAACCCGAGTCATGCATGAGAACGACTGAGGATTACAGCAGTGGGGAAGGATGGGAGGGCAGTGTGAATGCACAGATGACCACTCGAAGATCATCAGTTACAGGTAAGTAACCTGTTTATCTTCTTCGTGGTCTCTGTGCATCACACCTATGGGAGATTAAAAAGCAGTGGCTCACCTGGAGGTGGGCACTGTCAGACTCAGCGAGCCACAGCAGACAGGACCAGACAACCCAAGTCACCCTTCTGTTGCACACGGATGTCCAGAGCATAGTGTTTCATGAACGTGGTTGGCGTAGACCACGTAGCTGCTCTGCAGATGGACGAGGGTGATGCGCCCTTCAGAAAAGCCGTAGAGGTCGCCATGGACCTGGTAGAGTGTGCCCTCAGGTGAGGAAGGAGCGACTGCTTCAACAGAGAGTAGCATAGTCTGATTGTCCCAACAATCCATTTGGACAAACGTTGAGGCAAAATGCACAACCCCAAGGAAGCCGAACTATAGGAGAGGAACAGCGTATTGTCACATCTGGTAGATTGAGTCCGATTTAGGTAAAAGAGAAGTGCCCTCTTGACATCAAGGGTGTGAAGTAGGCGATGCTCTTCCCCATCAGGATGCAGAAAAAAGTCCAGTAAGAATATCTCAGAGTTTAGATGGAACTCCGAGATGACCTTAGGGACAAAGGAGAGATCTGGCACCAGATGCACTCTGTTTGGCAGGAAGACCAAATATGGTTGGTCATGATGTAGCGCCATGAGTTCGCTGACCCTCCTGGCCGAGGTGATAACCACCAGGAAAGCCGTCTTCCAGGCTGCATACTGGAGAGCACACATAGCCATGGGTTCAAACAGGTGTCTGGTGAGATGACGGAGCACCAGGGGCCAGTCCCACAGTTCTGTAATCTAATAAGGCCTCTTTGAAATTGTTTAGACATTGGATAGGAAAAAATTGTATAGCCATCCAGGCCTTCATGGTACGCAGAGACTGCCGCCAGGTAGACCATGATGAATGAGTGGGAGAGACCCTGGTCCTAGAGGGAGATAAGGAAGTCCAGGATCCTGTCAAGGCCGACAGAAGTTGGTAATTCTGTAGGAGAGCGGAAGTAAGAGAGGAACCTATGCCATTTCCTCTGATATGACAGACGCGTGGATTCCTTCCTAGCGTTGCAGAGGACCTCAGAGACCCTGGCAGAAAAAGTCAAGCCTGTATTCACCAAGCTGTCAGCTTTAGGGTGTTCACTTCCAGATGGAACAGCATTCCGTTCTCTACCATGAGGAGGTCTGGAACCTTGGAGAAGTGGTGGTACCTGCCCCTTACTAAACGAAGTAGGACGGGGAACCAGGGTTGCCTGGGCCACCATGGCGTTACGAGGATGCAATTTGGACGGATCTTGGCTAGCTTGTGCACCACTCTCAAAATCAGTGCAAGAGGGGGAAACAAGTATAGGTACGTCCTTCTCCACGGATACAGGAGGCCGTCTCCTAGGGAGAGTGGATCCTTTCCCCCTTGACTGCAAAAGAGTGGGCATTTTGCATTCTCCCTGGAAGCAAAGATGTCAATGTCTGGAGTGCACCATTGTTGGAAAAGGGGCCGGAGGCAGGACCAATTCAGTTCCCACTCGTGATGATGAGTGAGACGCCTGCTGAGGAGGTCCATCTCCATGTTCAGGATGCCTGGGATGTGGGTGGCTACCGGGACAATCTGGTTGGCAATGCAACAATCCCACAACCCGATTGCTATCTGACAAAGGCTCCGGGACACCGTCCCTCCCTGACGGTTTACATGGCTGAGTGCTGTGGTATTGTCCATCAAGACAGCTACGCAGTGCCCTTGAAGGAGAGGTTTGAAAGCCCGTAGAGCCAACTTGATTGCCAGCAGCTCGAGGTAGTTGATGTGTTGAGCCGCGGTGCCAGCATCCCAGCAGTACCCGATGCTGACGCTGTTGAGATGGGCTCCCCATCCCCACAGGGAAGTATCCATCATTATGGTGTAGAGAGGGTTGGGGGGGATGAAGGGGGTGCCCTGGGTGATGTTTGTGATGACAGTCCACCAGAGTAGAGAGTTCCGCACGCTCCACAGAGGTGAAAGTACTCTGGACTGTGGCATGTGAGCCGGCCTGAAGCTCCTCAGAAACCAGAGTTGGAGGGGTCTCATATGGAGCTTTGCCAGTGGAAGTACAGATGTAGTGGCTGACATGTGGCGCTGGATGTGGAACGCCGTGGATGATGGAGAAGTGTGAACAGACATTGCAAGGGAGGATAAGGTTAGAGTTCTGTCTGCTGGTAGGTACGCACTGCAAGAAACTGTGTCCAGGAGTGCCCTTATAAATTGCACCTTCTGGGACGGCTCCAGGTGAGACTTTGGGTGGTTGACCTGAAATCCAAGGGAGGACAGAAGGTGTAGTGTCCAAGCGATGTGCTCGCGTAGGAGCGTTGGGGTGTCTAACACCAAGAGCCAGTCGTCGATATAGGGGAAGATGGTGATCCCCTGGAGACAAAGGTGGGCCACCACCACCACCACCACCACCACCATGGTTTTGGTGAAGACTCACGGTGCAGTAGATAGGCCAAAGGGAAGGCACTTGTATTGCTAATGATGGTCCCCTATGTCGAAGTGGAAGTATTTCTGGTGGGAGGGATGAATGTTGAGGTGGAAATAGGTGTCCTGGAGGTTGATGGTAGCCATCCAGGAACCTTGGGATAGTAGAGAGAGGATAACCTGCAGGGTTGTCATCTTGAATTTGCGGTATCGGATGTACAGGTCCCGAAGATCCAAGATGGGCCACAATCCCCCATCATGCTTTGGTACCACAAAGTAGTGGGAGTAGAATCCCATCCATTCCAATGCCTTCGGTACCAACTCTATTGCATCCTTCCGCAGCAAGGAGTTGACCTCTTGTAGAAGGATGGGAGAGGGAGGGGTGGGGCGGACGACCGGAAGGGTAGGGAAATCGACAAATTCGATAACGTACCCATAGGTCACGACAGATAAGACCCAGGTATCGGTAGTGATAGTTCTCCATGTGGAGAGGAAAGGGGAGAGACATGAGGTGGTGAGAGTCAAAGTAGGGGCCACATTGGGTCTTCGGTCTGGACTGCTGCTGGTGAGGTCCCAACCTCAACTTAGATTGGTAGGCGTACTGTTGGCGATTGCCTACAGGAGATTGGTGGGGTCTCCAGACGTTGTCAGGAGAAGGCTTGCTGGGATAATGGCACCTAGGGGCATAGCGGGACCATGACCTCTGCCGGTAGGATCACTGGGGTGCAGAGACCCCCAAGGCTTTGGAGGCTTTAATACTCTTATCTAACTCCTGTAATGTGGAGTTGGTTGACGAGTGGAAAAGTCCTTCCCCATTGAAGGGAAGGTCTTCGATGTAGAAGCTGGTATCATGCGGTAGGGAGGTGGTTCTAAGCCATGCATGCTATCGAAGGGACACCGAAGAGGCCAACGATGTGGAGGAAGCATCCAGGGTGTGCTTCGCGGTGTTGAGAAGCTGTTTTGCTACCAGGAGACCTTCCTTCTGGATCGACCGTGCTTCCCCCATCTTATCCTCCAGTATGGATGGTAGAAATTCAGCCATCCTCTGCCACAGGGAGTACTGGTACCTCCCAAAGCAGGCCATGTAATTGGACGCCTTGATCCCCAAGGCAGTGGAAGAGTAGAATTGGTGGCCGAAAGCATCAATCTTTTTGCTTTCCCTGTCCGCAGGGGTGGCGCTGGTGTCCACAGTGGTGGCGCTTTCCTGATTCATTCCTACTAGGCCCAAATGGTCTAGCTGATAACATATATCCCTGTGACTTTTGTCACCTGAACAGATGGCATGCCAGATGCCAAGCCTGATATCCAGATACAAAGCCATGTTGACACCTTTGCTGAGAAGACCAGATATTGAGGCTCTTCTCAAGCTGGGGGGATACAGATGTCCCAAGGCATTTACACATCAAAGCTCAAGTAGACGTGCCTTTAGTCATGTCAGCAATGTCTGTGCCTAGAAAGTTGGACACACCTCTGTATTCCCTTATGATTGGATAAATGGCCAGATTCAATTATGATGGGAAAGGGAGGGATTAGTGATCATCCTATGAAAAGAGGGTCAGAGTTCTCTTGGAAAGTTAGTTTCTTTCTGTGAGTGAGTTCCGTTTTGGATTACAAACCTGCAACATGGAATTTTACTAGTGGGCAGCAAGCTGGCCTTAACTGCCCACTGCAAGCATGTGGTTCATCCTTAAGATTCCCTGGATAATGGACTTTGAATTACCTGTACCTCTGAATGACTGGTAAATATGAATAGTTAGAGCTGAATAAGCTATAGGCCTTATTATTTGTTTTCCCATCTTTGCAAGTCTGGTTATATGCATGCTTTGTATTTGAATAAAGATAATATCACCTAATATTATCTGAGTTGGTTCTTGTCGTTGCAACTGATCTCTAAGCCTAAATCTCATTGCCTGGGGCTGCTCAGCTGAGGTGTCTACCACTGTGATTATTAATAGTCATTTTCAGCTCTGGCACAGAGCTGATAAGGAGTTAAGTCCTCTAGACCAGGCAAAAGCGTAGATCTCTTCTTCTGAACCTTGGTGAGGACACTGATGTAAGAGATCTTGGTGGCAGTCTACTGATAAGCCAGGAGTGTGTGCAGACATACTCTTGGGTTTGTTTAAGCATGTGGGATTTTGTTATCTCTCATTCCTGGACTGGCGTGAGGGAAGGGTAAGATCCTGTACATGCTGGTTGAGTATCAGGATTTGTGCCTCCTGATCCCCTGGACTGGGGGTCTGAGAGGTTCAAAAACCTGTACAGCTGGCGTATTTATTTTTCGACGAGGTCGAAACGACCATTGAATTCGGACGGGAATGCATATAAAGGAATGAGGCACCCTCTTCCTGAACTCGATACATGTAATCGAGTCTCTTTGTGGACACCAGAGCCGAGGATGGTTTGTCCCACAGCAGTTTGACTGCATGGAGGAGAACCTTCGACATAGGAAAGGGTATCGGTGTTGAGGCATCGATCTCGATAATATCGTAAACCTCGTCAGAGGCAGAGGGTTGAGATAGTAATATTGGCAACCCTAAGGAATGCACCATTCATTTTATCAGGTCACCGTAGGAGGTCATATCTTCTGACGGCGATATTGGACTATCCCCCGATACAGTCTGCTTAGGTGGAGGGTCCATAGGGGACAAGTCATCCTCAGAGTGCTCTGCATCCGACATGTCCAGCAAGAGTTCAGAATGTGAGCCCATGTCCTGGAGCAGCGTCGGTATTGACAGGTGCTTCGTTGGAGATTGATGGGGGAGGTTCGACTGAGTAGGGGAGGGCGGTGGTTTGGAGATCGATGGTGGATGATGACAGGCATTGCAGCCTTCTTGATCTCTCGGCAGAAGCTACGGCATAGAAAAAAAACAATAAGGCGTATCATGATGATACTCATATGCATATATTGGTGGTCCATATGGATATCCCAATGGGGATTCACAAGGTGGCCGAGAGGGACGATATCTGTCCAAGCAAGGGTCGTAGTCATCCCACCGTTTCCGATCGCCACGGTGTGGAGAGCGGGACCTCTCCGTAGGCTGATACTGAACACGATTGGATCGCTCACTGGCCCAGGAAGCCATAGAAGGAGAGCGAGGACCAACTGCTTGTGTATTGGAAATCAAGTCAACCTCAACATCAGAGGGCGACACCGAAGGGGCCTTCTTTGGCAGGCTTTGGACGTCCAGCACCGGAGAGTCCAGCTGCCGTGGAGGCGAATCCAGGATTTCTACAGGGGGCTCTTGATGGACCTTCGGCAGCTCCGGTGTGGCACAATGCGACTGGAGAGATTGCTGCTGTATGTCGACTTGCAGAGCAGAGCCCTTAGGAGGTGCTACACCACTCACACTGTGAGACTTATGCGAGTCTCCTGATTTATGGACAGTATGCCCCTTGGCTTTGTCCTTCTTGGCCCTCTTAATCAGTGTAGAGACAAAAGAGGCTGATTTGGAAGTGCCCTTTTTCTCTTAGGGCCGAGTCCTGTATCGGAGGCGGACTTGCCCGTTTGAGATGGCTTCAGCATGGAAAGCTCTTTTGGCACCGACGCCAACAATGTCGATGGTCTCGAAATGGTATGATCGGCTTCCATGGTTGATGACAGAGGTGCAAGAGCGGATTCCCACAGGGCGACCTTCAGTCTCACAGTCCTGTTCTTTCGGGTCTGGTTTGAAAACTGAGCACAAGTGTCCGGCCGGTGGCTCTTGCCCAGGCAGAGGATACAAAGAGAGTGCACATCTCGGGGGGCTAGCTTGCTGCCACAAGAAGAGCACCTCTTAAAACACCCCCACCTCTTGTTTTCCATAAACTGGCTTGTGCCTGAGGCAGTCTGGGGGGAGGGGGGACAAGGTCCGAAGACCGCAAAAAGACGCGGAGAAAAAATTCCCCGAAGTGTCCCTTTCCACAGAAGTTAACTCAAAAAGAAGAAAGAAACAAAAAACTGACAAAAAATAAGTTTGAAGATCCCTGCTGTGAGGCAGAAAACTCTCTAACAGCAACCAACAAAAGCTGCATACAGCGAGGCGGTCAGAAGAGAACTGGTGGGATGTCCATGCCCCGCCCCTTTGGGCATGCGTGGTAGGGGTTTCCGCACAGGCCCAGGGTGGAGGCGCAAAAATCCCATTGTGAGCTTTGTACAACATGGACCAGATCAGCGCAGGCGCACTGGATCCCATAGATCTGATGCACAGAGACCACGAAGATCTTGGTCGTACAAGATGTGTCAGAAAAGGTTGTTATGTGCAGAAATTTTCTGAGTGAATTATCTGACATGATCACCTTTGTAAAAACTTCACCGAAACTCTTGCTTTGTTTGAACACTTTCAGCAGGCAGAGAGCATAAATCTGAGACAATTTTGCCCCACTAGGTGGACTGTTAGAGCAGCCTCCTTACAGTCAGTGGCTTCAATTATGGGGAGTTGATTCTGTTTTTTGAGAATGTGTCTTCTGAGGAGAGAGGAGATCCTGGGGCAAAAGCAGATGGATATGCACCAAGCTTGTTGAGATTTACTTCTTACTTCATGCTATAGTTATTGCTGCTTGTGTTTGGTCATTTGGACACATTAAACACAACTCTTCAAAAACGTAATTTACAGTTCTATCAGGTAGAAATTCTTCTTGCTTCTGCAAAGGAGAGTACCAAGCAACTGAGGAACAACTTTGAACAGTTCTGGTCACAGACAGTCATGACTGCGAAAGACTTAGATTTAGAAAGCTCTACTGTTCCTAGATACAGAAAGTCTGCATGACGTGTTGATGCTGGGTGTGGTCCTCACCAGTTTCAGTCTCCTGAGGATTTCTACAGGAAAATCTTTTATGAAATCATTGATAACATCTACAACAGTTTACACAATTGCTTTTCCTCAGATGTGTCCCAACACATGACCAAAATCAAAAAGTTTGCTATAGGAGAAGATGATAGTACATACATACTAAAATTTTACAAAACTGACTTTGATGCTGACTGACTAAAGCTTCATCGGGATATGTTTTTGGATACTGCAAGGCAGCGGAACATTAAACTTTAAGGTCTTCATGATGTAATTGATGTGTTCAGTGGAGAACAAGGGAAAAGTCTGCATCTATTACTGCCAGAATTAGCCAAACTTCTCAGAATAGGCCTTACCATACCTGTTTCCTCCTGCAGCTCAGAAAGGTCATTCTTATGCTTTTGTAGAATAAAGACCTTTCTACGGTCAAGCATGGGACAGGCAAGGCTCAATCATGTGGCTCTTCTTCATGGACATAAAGAGATCTCTCAGGAGATTGATCTTGATGTTATAGTGAATGAATTCATTCAAAGAACATCAATAAGAAGAAACACATTCAGTGTCATTTAGGTTCTGAGCTTTCTGAATTAATTGTTGCATCAACAAGTGGGTTGTACTTAGATGAGGCAATCTATATTTTATTGTAATTTTCTAAAAATGTAAAGAATCAGTTTGCATTGTTAATTAAAAGTTAAAGTTGTATTTCAGCTGTCTGAAGATCATTTGTTGAAGCCAAATGTATTTTGCAAGTTGACCCTGAAGAACAGAGATTCATGCACAGGAATGCAGTCATTTCCCATAAATTTAATTATGTGATTTATATTAATAATTTATTTTGAATGTCTGCATTTCAAGGTGGAGTTTCTAAGCAGTGTGCTAAGAGGGATGGGTTAGCCCAGCCCAGGGACATTGCTAGGGGGGTTCGCAGGGGTTCCCAGGCTCCCCTAATTTTCTGGGGAGCCCCTCCCTAAATGCCACATAGCTCCACCTACATAGATAGTGACAATGGTCTGTGATGTCACTGGCTCCTCCCCATGATGTCATTGGGTCCCAGTTCTTTTAATGACTTAGCAATGCCTCTGGCCCAGCCCCCCCCCCGGGAAAAGTGGAAAGTCTACACCCTTGAGCACATTAAAGATATTTTGTTCCCCCTCCCTCCAGAAACCAGTCTCTCTTGAAGCATATTTCTTACATCTATCTACCAGACATGTAATGTCCCAATTTCAACGTATTTTAATATAAAATTTATGAGGTTTAAAGTAGACACAGGCCACCCATATTTTGTTTGCAATGCACAAGTATCTGCTCCAAATAAACATAGGTTTTATTTTTATTTCCACCATGACAAAAAGATGTAACAATCATTACAAGGCTTTTATGCTATTGAAGCCAGGAATGGCACAGAAAGGGATCCATCTACCTCAAACAATGTTATATTTACATGATACCACTTGGAAGTTATGTGTTTTAAGTCCCAGAGACATTTTATAATTATTTAATGGCTCACCCTTACCATAAATGTAGGTTAAATTTCTACCATATAGCTGTGGATTTAAAAAAAATATAGCAGGATAGCATTCTTTAAACTAAAACAGGTTTTAAAACAAGCCACTGACCTTTCACAATGAAAAACAAAATACATTTTTAACATTATACATTTTTTCCAGATCTGTATTCCTCAAAATTGTGGGTTCAAACCAGAGTTGTCTAATAGCTACATCTTCTATGTCAGGGGTACCCAACTTTTTTGAGCCTGCAGGCATCTCTGGAATTCCGATGGAATATGGTGGATGCTGTCACAAAATGGCTGCCACAGCTTACCTTCAAACTGAAGATCCTTGTGCTGTGGTGGCAGCTCCTACCAAAGCAATTTTTTTAAATAAATTCTCACAGACAGTTAAATATCCAATGGCCAAGTAGAAGCCTTGTTGGGCAAAAGCCCCACCCACACCCACCCACTTCCTAAAAACATTTGACAGGTGTCAGCAAGTCCCATGGCACCCACAGGCACTATACTTGGGACCACTACTTAAACCATTTATAAATGTGGTTACTGATCTGGGAAACATGCTTTGATGTTGCATCTGATGTTGGCTACAGTACTCCTTACCGAGAAGTTACGTCCTACAGACTGTGTGGGACAGATTTGTCATACCAAACAAAGGAACCCTCTTGGGTCAAATTATTCAACATGAATAAATCATAGTATGGTTCTATTGCCAGCAGTTCTGCACCTGGCAAAGGGCTCTTAAATACTGAGGGAACAGATTGCCTTGCAATTTCCATTGATTTATCATGCAGCACAGAGTTAGTAATAGCCATACAACAGCATGGTTACAAATGACAATTAACAAACACTGAATTTTTATCTTCCAAACCCAATGCCTTAAAAATGGCAAAGCAGCTTTTTTATCAGAGAGTTATTTTTAGATGTGGTAGCATGCTACAGATTACTAGCAAAAATAAACTCACAAATTGTTGTGACAGCAGAAATCAGTTTGCATCCTCAACACTAAATTAATTGTTGGGGTAATATGATTTTATATCTAGATTATAGAAGAAGTGGAGGAGGAGATTGAAAAAAAACCCTTCATTTGGAGTCTCAGAGCAGCTTACAATCTGCTTCCCTCTCCCCACAACAGATACCCTTTGAGGTAGATGGGGCTGAGAGAGCTCTTTGAGAACTGCTTGTGAGAGAACAGCTCTGAGAGAACTGTGACTGACCCAAGTTCTGTATGTGGACATGGGGAATCAAACCTGTATGTGGATGTGGGGAATCAAATCTGGTTCTCCCAGATTAGAGTCTGCGCTCTTAACCACTACACCAAACTGGCTCTCATTCATTAATTCATTCATGTACATTCATACATGAAGGGACCTTATACTGAATCAGACAGTTGGTCTATCACAGTCATTGGAATTTAAATTAACCAGAAGAAGGAAACAAGGGCTCTAAGTTAAGAGTCATAGATGCACTGAGATGGATCCTACTGCTAGGTTCAGCTAAGCAGTCTTCTGGTGGAAGTGGCTATAAATTCCTTGCACTGGAGGAAGATCTGCACTTAGCTGAGTGAAGTGGTACAATCTAGCCCAGGTACATGAACAAAGTCCCTAAAAACAATTAAATTTTGAATGAAAATTGACTTGTTAATATCAATTTTACATGATCAAAAATGGAGACTCTCAATTAAACATCATGTTGGGGATGGCAAAAAAATGCTACAAACAGGAATCCAATTTTTCTCTCCATTCTTATAAAGGAACAACATTCAATATATAGCAGTGAGATTTACAGTCCAGCCCTATGCTTATTTACTTGGAATTGTCTCAGTGGGACTTAATTAAGAGTACATAAAAACATCAAAAGAGCCCTGCTGGATCAGACCAATGGTCCATCTAGTCTAGCATCCTGTCTCACACAGTGTCCTATCAGTTCCTCTGGACAGCCACAACAGAGCATAGAGGCTGAGGCCTTCCCCTGATGTTGCTTCCTGGCTCTGGGATTCAGAGGCTTACAGCACAATCCTAAAACCACTTTCCTGGGAATGTCCCATTGAATACAGCATAGTAGAATTTTGAGTAGACCTGCTCAGGATTGCTTTCTTTGTGTCTCTGAATGTGGAGGTTCCCCTCCGTCACCTTGGCTAGTAGCCACTGATAGACTTATATTCCATGAATCTATCAAATCCCCTTTTAAAGCTGTTTG
This sequence comes from Gekko gecko, assembly GCA_029375565.1. NCBI lineage: Eukaryota > Metazoa > Chordata > Lepidosauria > Squamata > Gekkonidae > Gekko > Gekko gecko. The sequence continues at coordinate 135,629,970 of JAPDNY010000002.1, forward strand.
TTCCTGTGGCCATCACTACATCCTCTGGCAGCAAATTCCACATTTGAATCACTCTCTGTGAAATAGAATTTCCTTTTATACATCCTGAACCTACTGACCATCAGTTTCATTGGATGCCCTCAAGTTCTAGTATTTTGGAAGAAGGAGAAAAGGTTCTCTTTGTCCACTCTCTCCACCCCATGCATAATTTTATCACATCCCCCCTTAGTCACCTCTTTTCTAAACTGAAAAGTCCCAGACTATTCAGCCTTTCCTCATAAGGAAGGTGCTCCAACCCCTAATCATCTTGGTTGCCCTCCTCTGTACTTCTCCCAGCTCTGCAATGTCCTTTTTGAGATACAGGAGCTAGAGCTGTACACAGTATTTCAAATTAAGCCACACCATAGATCTATATAGTGGCATTACAATACTGGCCATTAATTCTCAATCCCATTCCTAATAAGCTCTAATGTATTTGCCTTTTTGACTGCTGCAGCACAATGGATTGGCACTTTCATTGAATTATCCACTACAACCCCAAGATCTTTTTCCCTGTCAGTCTCAGCAAGTTTGGACTCCATTAGCCTATACTTGAAGTTGGGATTTTTTGTTCCAATGTGCATCACTTTACACTTACCAACATTGAACTTCATTTGCCACATTGTTGCCCACTCACCCAGTTTGTGAAAATTCTGTTGGAACTCTTCACAGTCAGCCTTGGTTTTTACCATCCTGAATAATTTGATGTCATCTGCAAACTTGGCCACTACACTATAGCATTCACCCCCAGTTCCAGATCATTGATGAATAAATTAAATAGTACCCAACACAGATCCTGTATGTAATGGCAAACCTTGGTACATGAGCTAGGAGTGTAGGATATTAACTTTTATGCAAACCTAATACTGCATGACACTACATAATACTTTAAGATTAAGATTTTCTTTCGTTGTTATCAATCTGACTGCGGCATTCTTTCATTTCTCATTCTATTACACCTAGTCTCTCCTACACCTTTTAAAAAAATTCCTAGTATCAATTTCTGCAGTGGTCTGTCTCCTGGTGAATCCCAAAAGTCTTTGTGAAGTGATTTGCTGTTATCTTCTTCCATGAACATGCCTTCAAATAAGGTTCATTCCTGCTACAATATCCTGCAACAGAATACCTTTTCCCAACCAATATAAAATACTCCATTGTTTCCCTCACAGAAAATATAACTAGTCTTATTTCAAAGTTGTAAGATGTTGTATCTCTGCTGTACAGTCCAGCTTGTGCCCCAAGTTAAGGCATACATGTTAGGAATATATGTTATGAACAGCAGTAGTGAGAACAGGACCACATGGGAATTCTCCTCCGATATTTTACACAGAGAGAGAGAAGAGAGAAAGAGTCTCAAATTTAGACACATTATTTTTTTTGGCATTGGATAGGTTTTGTGAGTTGTTTTTATGCCCATTGTGCATTATCTTTTAAAAATTTGGTGATGGGTAGGGCCTCAAACAATGGAAGTGGTTAGTACCTGAGCTGCAGGTGTTTCTAACTGTAGCCTCTTATTGTATCAGCACCACAGAAAAAACACAAGATTTGGGGAGTTCAGGTTTCTTCAAAATAATTATCCATACTACAGCTTTGCCCTGTATCACAGAAGTGTTTGAGATAGACTGATCCCTGGCCCCAATGATCTTACAATATAAAATAATGGTGGGGGGAGGCAGAAATCCACGTGGACAAATGTAGCTATATGTATTTAAAACTTGGTTGCAGTTGGGAATGAGGATAATAGGAATATGCCAAAGACCCAGTTCCATGTATAGGAAGTGGCAAAGGAGAATATTAGAGCCCTGTTAGAGAACGGGAGTTTGGGTTGGCTATGGGTAGTATTTTATTTATTCACTTTATTCATTTATACCTCTTTCTCCCCAATGGGGCTAAAAACAGCTTACATGATTCTCATTTCCTTCATGAAACCCTCACAATAACCCCATGAGGTAGATTAGGCTGATAATGTGTGGTACGCTTAAGGTCACCCAGCAAATTTCCTTGGCAGAGTGAGGATTCAAACGGGGGTCTCCCAGATCCTAGTCTAACCACTATACCACACTGGGTTGAAGATCAGAGGCAGAGACAAAAAACTGGTTGACAGGAAAGTGGGACATGGTCTTAAGTTTTAAAGGTAATTTCAAAGGATTTCTGCTGCATACAAGAAAGGGATAGGAAGCTAGTGAAGGTATCTGAGGAGGGATGGAAGAGATGAAAAACATTTGGCAACAGAGAAGTGTGAAAGAGGAAGGCCTGAAAGAAGATACAACTGTAATAAAGGCAGGATGCGATGTGAGGATGAACTAGAGTTTGAACCGATTTGCTGGGGGCATCTCACTTAACCCTCCCCCACTATGCACCATAAATGAACCTTGTGCAGCTTGCAAAGCAATCTGCAACAAACAGCCAGAGAAAAAACATAAAAACAGAGTATCTGGGAGCCAATGAAAACATAATTACAGTACACGTCATAACTATGGAGTGTTTGCATGTCTAGTTTTCTAGGTGAAAGTAATGGTATGACAAAACTAATTTTGCAGACCATCAGGAGTCACTGGGAAACACATGCCCAAAGATGGGTCCACACACTATAGGGAAGGAGGCATGTGAGATGACACTAACTTTCAGAGGCTCCATATCAAAGAAATGCCCTGAGAAAAATGCAGTGCAGAGAACACAAAATGATGCACCATTAGCTATCTTTCAGGAAGAAAGAAAAAACAGATTCCCCACACTATTCCCTCTTTTTCTTCCCTGGTAGCCCCCATGGCCTTTCACTGCCTCCAGCAGACAACCTACCTGTATTTTCTCCCTTTGCCTTCAGTTTTGCCTCCTTCCCTACCCCTGGCAGCCTCTCACTAGAAAAAATCCGGCCAAGCTGTGCAGTGCCAGCCACTGAAACAGGTCCAGTTGCACACTGGGGAACCAAAGAGGTCTCACATAGTACCACATTTTCTCATATATCCCCACTCCACATTATTTCCTCTTTCCCTCCTCCTGACTGCCCCCATATCCACATCATCTGTTTCCTTCTCGCCTCCTTGCCCACCAACTGAACTAACCTTTATATGCTCCCCCAATCCTCAGCTATATTTATTATTTATTTACTTCATTTATATTCCACATTTCACAATGGGGACCTGAAACAGCTTACATAATTCTCCTGTCCTATGTTTTATCCTCACAACAGCCCTGTGAGTTAAACTGAGTACTTGTGACTAGCCCAAGATCACGCCAAAAGCATCCATGGAAGAGTCGGCATTTGAACCCAGGTCTCCCAGATCCTAGTCAGAAACACTAGCCACCATACCACACTGACTTTGGTGGGGTAGCTGCTGTTGAACAGAAGCAAGTAATCAGGCCTGGAGTTATCATGCAAGTCAGGTGGTAGCAAGTCACCTGATGACTGTTGATGGGCCTGTCCCAGATGAGCCCTCCTCCTGCCTTTACTGACAGAAACTAGTTTCCAACTGGCAATATTGTTATTGCCTACTAACAACCAAAGATGGCATTTGTTTCTTAAAGGTATGGGCACTGTTATTCTTTTTAACCACCAGTGTTTTGTTTTTTCAGATTTCAGATTTTTCTGCAAACTTGGGGCTTTTCTCAGGCTTATAGAAAGATCTGTCTTGTCTGTTCATTACTCTAGATTTAACTATCCAGATTTTTCCATGCCGAAAATTAGATACATTGATAACTTTCACCTGCTCAGTGAGTCCTTATGGGGGCTCCTACTCCCCAAAGCAAAAGTTTGCAATCCTATGTATTTTTTCACAGCAGTTGCATATTGGTATCACTTAGGGTCTCAACTGCACAATTCCCATATTTTAAGGAAAAGGGTAAAGATTTTTTGACAGAGTCATGCATAGCCTTTTCTCAGTGTTCAATACAACTGTAAATGATGTTCTTGTAAAGTCACAAGGTGAATCCATTGATGTATGTTGAAAAAATATACAAAATTTACAAAAAAACCCACCCCAAAATTAAAATCTGAAACTCCCTCTCACTTCAGTCCAGTTATAAATAGCCATTAGGAACCTAGTAAGATTACAACAAGTGCGATCTCATCAGATCTTGGAAGCTAAGCAGGGCCAAGCCTGGCAAGTACTTGGAAGCGCGACCTCCAAGGAATACCAGGGTCAGGATGCAGAGGCAGGTAATATCATGCCACCTCTCTGAAATGTCCTAGCCCCACTAGGGGTTGCCAGAAGTCACCATGACTTCTAGCTCACAAGTACACACACACATACTATTCACCCCCCAGAAAAAGACTACAACAAATAATTTTACTGAACAATTAAAATGTTCCAAAAAAAAAAATCAAGATCCTGGGGATAGTAAAGGACAGGCTCATTTTAAAAGATTTATATTGTTGTATTCCAGTTATCCATCTAATGGGGAACGTAACAATAGTTGGGAAGCTGTTTACTTTCGTAAAAGTAAATGTGAACCTTTTCTTTCATTTTGGGGATCAGTGATTTAAAACACACACACACACACCAGAAAAGAAGCAGACTCATTTAAATTTTTGCATCCAGAGATCATTGTAAGAATAGTTAAAGCACCTGGAAATGAAAAGCTGCTACATTCACTTGCTAAGCTGGCTAATCAAGAAGGTATTTGCCATGCCAAGAAAGATAAAACACGGTATTTAGTGTTTAAAGCAATTACTTTATTAATAAATATACATCCATATGATGACGTAAATACAGATCATGAACACTACTCCATTCCCATACAGACAATTGCACATGAGTAGCTGAAGTTCATGGACATAAGAACATATACAGTATCTAATCAGACTTTTTACAGCAGAAGACAGGGTGATGATATTTAATGGGTAATTGTTTCCATCAAAGCAACGCATGGGAAAAGCTATTTGTGGGGAAAAAGAACCTTAGAATGGCCCGCTTAAGTTTTAAGCATTTCTTAAATTTAGTGACATGACTATTACTTTCAAGATGAAACAGATTACACATTGCAGAACCTAGATTTATTTATTTGGACAAAAACCATAAGGAAAGGCTGCTCTAGTATTCTTTGATATGTATAATAATGTTTGAGCTATGTAAAATATATGCATAATACAAAGAAGCGCCATGTGATCATAAAGCAAGCAATTGCTTTGTATTTAATAAGCGGCATGATGCTGCACCGTACATACAGTAAAAGAATGACAACTTAGGAACTAACTACTGGTGACCTCCATTATCCTGCCTTTCAAGATCCTTCACAATAAAAAAAAAATGCTCTGATATCAAAGGTCTTCTGCATCATAGACCAAGGAATTTTTCATCTCATTTACATTACTTTGACTGGTCTAGGTTCATTTATAACTAAAAGAAATTTTGAAACATGATCAAAATGTACCACTACAAAACAATGTCTGATCTATGACATTTTATCTTCCAAAAATCATGCACATGAAATAATTTGATTGCACAGAGAAAATTCTCAGTCTAAAAAGAAAAAAGTGCCACTGTCACCACAGTTAGCATCTTTGTTATGAAACTTCTACCAATGTGTGTCAATAATTTGAAAATATCCAGTGCAAGACTTCAAAAAGTAGTAAAGTTATTTGGTTCTACAGTTTTAAGTAAATTTCATCAGAAAGTGAACAGCAATTTGTGTTTAAAACAATGACTGTAATACAGATCCTTATTTGTGTTTAAATGTGCTAAATGTTTTATTAAAAGACAGAATTAAAAATTCTATATTTAAACAAAATTAAAAACCAACACAAATTTCACATGTAGATTTTCTGAACAGTGCCAATACACATCAACAATCTTAGTTTATGAAGAGCAGAATTAAGGTATATCATATAAAATTATCAATTTGCTTTATAAATCAGTGATACTCACTCAGTGGCTCAGGAGACATGTACAGTTTTTGACATGCTATATATGGTTCTTCTGAACACCAGTGCTCAATGAATCACCCACCCCATATTTCAGGGGAAATGAGCGAGGCCATTGCCTGGTGCCGCTTGTGGTTGGCAGGTGATTCCCATCATAAACAGCCACTGCCAGAGGGACTGGAGGATGGGTAAGCTGCACGTTTCTATGAAGTGTGGGCCTCATGGCAGGGACAGGAAGGCCCACCATCTTCTACAACCCCACGCTTCTCTGCAGCCTCTGCACTTTCATCCCTCCATCTGGTCAACTACAAGAACAATCTGGATACAGAGAAGAGTAAAATCACTATCACCAAAAGCAGCTACCCAGGAAAAGAGCAAGCTAGCCACAGCAGGGTGGTGATTTTATTCTCTCTTCTCTACGACCAGTTTGTCCTCCAGGCACCATGGCAATTTTATTGTGTCACCTGAGCTGCCGTATCTTATGCTGGGAAAACAGTGAGAAGAGAAGGGCACACAGGGCTTCTTGTGAAGAGAACCTTGACATTGCTGTGGCTGGCTCAGAGTTTGGGAAGTTTGAGCTCACTTTACCTCCCTTGTCTTTCTGAGCCATAATAGCCTTGACCATCTCATTCTCACCTGAGCTGTGAGCCCTTCAAGACACTCATGGCCCAACCCAAACAGACTCCTGAAGTGAGAAGATACAGTGTCTTTTACTTGCCTCTTTGCCTTCTTGCTCAGTCCCCAGCACAAGGCAAAGCAAGCTCTACTGCTTTCTCCATCCTTTCCCCTGCACAGCCCATTAAGTACTTTGCTGGCCAGTAGAGCACTGAGTTTCAGACATCCTTTAAACTCCCACATCTGTAAGTCCATGGTTTAGTCTTCAATCCTATGCACACTTACCTGAGTGTAAGTCCCACTGAATAATGTAGGATTTACTTTTAAGTAAACATGCACAGAATGATCCTGTTAGCATCTCCACAGTACCTGGATTAGGGCACTTTGAATACGGTAGTTTCTCAAGCCATCCGGCCCTATCTGATTTCTGAGATGAAGAGAGAAGGTAAAACTGTAATGAACTTTTTAGAAACTGGGGTATTAATGATGAAAACTAACAGTTTTATATTTAAAACACAACATAACCTATGATCAGTTATTTAGAGGTTGTGGAGATGTAGGGATTCTGTGTTTGAGACTGAATCAACATATGCAGCTGAATGATGTAGAGGAATGGGGCATACCAAAGAACAGAATGAAGTTTTCACCCTGTCTCCTTCAATATTAGAGTTCAACTTCAAGGGCAATTTTCACATAGTGAAGCAATTTATTTTTTAACATCCAGCCCATAAAGAGTTCTGGAGAACAGGAAAGGTTGTACAATTTTGTGCCATGACTCTGACATGCAAGCCTCACTCCAGGTACCCAAGGGCTGGCAGTGTTGGGGAGAAACCCTGCATGCTCAGCGTTACTGTGGTAATTATATTAAATATATAACCACAACCTTTTTAAATAGTTATGTCATTGTGAGTGTATGCTTGTTGGGATGGCTCACAGGGCATACAATACTAATGCAACTTCTGGTTTATGGTAATTGCAAATGTAGCTCTCTGTTAGCTGTGAAGTGAGTACCACTGTTATAAATCATGTAGTAATACTATGGGAGGCAGGGGACATTTCCCTTCCCCCTTTCCAATAATATCAAAGTATAGGAGTTAACATGCTGTTTCAGTGTTCATCATGACAACAGACAGAGTTGCAAAAAAACAAACAAACAAAAAAAGCACAATGTATTCTGAAGATTATATACAGGAGTAGCAAAAATATTTGAATATACCATTCAAACATCTCTGGGTCTTGACTTCTCCCCCACCCCCCCACAGCATGGCACTTGTAAACCACAGCTGAGGATAAAATAAATTGGAATCAAGAAATGCCCAACAGTGTTCTTCTGGCCTCATTAACTAATCCAGGGCATTAAACTGCCCTTTAGAGAAACTTTTTCCCCCCCGTTTCTGTTTCCACAACTGACAATATTTGTGTTTTTAAATGAGCACTAGATACGAGCATAAATTGCTTAGATGATTTCATTACTTTCTCATCATACTTGAATACAAAATTCATTATACCAGAGCAATAATGCATCTATGTTATCTCCCAATACACTGCATGGCACCATAGAGTAGATGCACATGACTGAGAAGCAAAAGAGGTGCAGAATGAGAAAAACAAAAGGAGGTTATTCAAAGGTACACTGGTGACATGCAACTTTCTCCTTGCCAGTTAAGGTATGCCATTCCCGTAGATTTTACATTCAGCTGCTTTCCAAGAGAAAGTTCAAAAAGGGTCTGAAGCAGCCTTTTGGTTGGAAAAAAGTCATGTAACAAAACAGCCAGCACAATATACATCCTGAGGGTGAATTTGCTCACATTAACATTGTGTGTCAGAAGTTGCACCATTGTGGGAAAAATTAATAAAGATGTCATATTTCCAAAGTTTCTTGAAGAACGAAATATATAAAGAGCTTCATAGTTTCAGCAAAAAACTATTTTAGTAGCAGTTTAGCTGCCATCAGTTTACATGACTAAAGAGCCTTCCAGTACTGTTGAGGTTCATGGTTGCCAGTGCATACATAGTCCCCCCAAATCAATTCAACACATCTATTATAAAATACAGCATAAAGTCCAGCTCATTATGAGTTAGGCATCACTGGAACACCTGAAGGCTTGCTGCTTTTTTCCTGATAAAAAAGGCATGAAATGACATCCATTTCTTAAGTTGTCATTACTCAAATCAGAGTGTCATCAAAATGTCAGCAGGCCACAACATTTATCTTACAAAGAAAAAAAAGGATCAATACTGTTAATTTTCATCATTCTCATAACCTGAAAGAGTTCTGTCCCCATGACTTTGCAAATATTTATTTATAACCCCCCTTTTTCTCATGTATGTGAAGATACAAATTTAGAATTTTAATCTACAACTATATGCAAACTTATTTTCAGAATGGAACGTTAGATGTAAGCAAGAAATATTTGGAATATATTCAATATTGAGAATTTTTTCATACAACATAATGTGTGCATAACACATTGTCTCTCACACACATTTTTTTAAAAAACATACCCAGTTCAATGCAGAACATTTCTTTTTAGGTGCACAAAATATCAGGAAATTTATTTATAATTCTGCACCTCCCATGCATAGATGTATTCCTATACAGTCTGTTGGATGTCTGGGGTCCATAAACACATCAAATTGCAATTTGCTTGGACATCAACTGTGTAGTTCTCAATTATGAACTGTTAAATGTCATCCTTTGGTAGATATATGCTGTCTTAGATACAGTATATGTGATAACTTATAAATAGTCCTACTGGCAAAATGATTTAAAGTGTCAATGTCATCTAACTGAAAAGCATAATTTCCAGCCACATCAAATATTTGAAATCCTAACAACTGCTACTATTTATGCAGATATTGCAAAGTCAATTAAAAGTCCTATTTGTTGACAGATTTTGGAATATAGGACACAATTCTACACATATTTGCATATGCCAAACATCGCTGAAATCAACCGGATAGCCATGTTTATTATGGCTGGTATTATGTATTTGATAGCATTTTTTAAAAATGCCTGTGAAACAATTTGGTATATATAGTTTTAGGCTTTTATAAATTGCAACTCAGTATTTGATAGTTAGAATAACTAGAAGAGCTACCACACTTTAATGACAAAATAGAATATATATCAGGAGCTACATGGAATAATTTTTTGGGGGGGAGATGTTTGAGTTAATTGAAACTCATAGCATTTTAACAAAATGACTGCCTGGAATGACTGCTTTTTAAAAAATATAGTTCTGAAAAATTCAAAACATCTACAGATATCTGAGGTCCGTGTTAAGTTCCAGCAATTGTGGAAAATTCAGTTCTTTTTCTTCTCCCTTCCATTTAAAAAACATGAAGACATTGTAAAATATTTACGGCTCTTATTGGTAGAACAGGCCTGAATTACGGGTTTTTCTAACTCTATTTTGATTTATTTTTTACTTAAGTCTTTATTGTGATCTTAAATAACTTAGGAACTAGAAGTCTGCTATATGAATTGCTAAATAAGAAACAACTAAAATGGCCAGACATTAACTTTGACACTTAGAATATTAGAAATTAGTTTCTGGAAACACAAGGGCATCACTGAGAAGTCCTCTTGTAAACATGAGAAACATTAAGTGATTAAGATATGACATCTTTTAAAAATGTAGGAAAGAAGGCTATGGAAAAGTTACAAAATTAGTGAAAAAACATGCCACACCTCAGATAATTTAAAAAGAATTACTTAGGAAATGTTATCTAATTCCTCCTTTTTCCATTCACTGGGTTGCTTGATTTTGCTACTTGTTTCACCAGCAGCATGGACCCCTCTGTTATGCACCACAGAGTAGGGAAAAGCCGCACTGCTACAAGTATAACTTAGATTTGCAAGCCGTGATAGAGCTTTAATGCTACCTGGTGGTCTCCCTGGGCTGACTTTGTATCCTGCAGCTTTAGTTGTACCCAAAGGTCTCCCTGGACTTGTCTTAAATCCAGCCGCTTTGGTGGTCCCCAGCGGTCTACCTGTGCTTGTTCTGTAGCCCGCTGATTTTGTGGTCCCCGATGGTCTTCCACGTTTACCAGATCTGTTGAGATTTTTCTTTTTCTTTAGTTCATCTTTCGTCTCTATACTCCTGCCACTTGTGGTTTGCAAGTGTGGTTCATTTAACGCATCTGGTCTCTGGCACGGTATTGGCTTGTGGCTTACCGTGTGGCTATACTTGGTTTGTTGTGTGGAGTATAAGTCAAATTGATCAGTAGGCGTTACGTTGTCATCATTAAGGCAAGAATTCTTTCCGGTCCCACAAAAAGGGGAGTTACCGCTGGCAACAGGATGCATCATTTTCTACCCAGGGAAAAAAAAAATCAGAGACACAGATGTATAAAACAAACACCAGCATTCAACAGGGAAATATATTTCTGACTTAAAGCTATGAATGTTCTCTAAATTTAGAGAAATTGGCTCAGCACACAAACAAATGACTAAACAAATGACATCTTAATATTAAAGATTAATTAAAAGCAAGTCATTTGATGTCACCATCAGTGAACATCTAGCACCTAGACAGTACAAAAAGATAAAATTAGTGCTATATGTAGATTTGCTTTAGCACAAAAAACTTCACACAAACAGTAGCACTTCAATGATTAGTGCTTTTAAAATGTACAGTGAAATTAGAACTGCTAAATGAGCATTAAGTGTTGAAAATAGTGAAACTGTTTTGACAGGATATAAAGCAACTATTATGTCATTTTCCTAATCAAATCACTCCTAATACCTCTGTCTTTTGTTTCATTTTGTAAAAGTTAACTGGTGGGTTATGAATTGTTCTCTTCCCAGACTAGTACCAAAATGAATCACATCAATGTACCAGAATATTTTAAGCAAATGTCCTTTTTTAGGATACTAGAGTAGTATGGCTGTCAAGACTATGTTATTTGAAATAATTCAGTGACCTGTAAAGATTGCTTTGTCTTAACAAAGATATTTAACACATGACTTGCCTGATGTAGAACAGGCTAGGAAACTATACTACTGGTGCACTGTAACAATTCCACAGGGCAAGTAGCATGAAAAAAGAACAATTATAGGATGGTCCTGAATACAATTATCAATTTTTAAGGCACAGATACTTTCATTCCCATGTCTCTGTCAAGGTGAGCCAACCAATAAGGATGGTCTGTCTTCAGAAACTTATAGTGTCCATTGGACCCTGTCCTCTGCAGAGTATTTTTCCCCACTGACAATAGCTGAAGGCTGCTAATATTCAGTGGTTTTGTTGAAATATGGATAGTAGATTAATTTGGGGCAGAGGAAATGGTACAGTGCCTTTTAGGTGTCCTCTAACCTCCTCCTCCTCCAGAGACCCTCCTGGTTTACTGGGGAGCAGCAAGGAAATAACCAAGGAAGCACACCAGGTGGAACCTGAATCTCAAAACTGAATGTCTGTAGGACACAGCATTTTAAAATACATATATACACTGTAATGGAGGCAGCAAATAAGTCTTTTCTCTGTTGCCATGGTGTCTGCGAAGTGTCATCTAGGGGCTCTGGTGAACCAAAGTGACTACACTGGAAGTTGTTATTCATCTGCCGCAAAGGTTTACTTAGATACAGACAAAACAATTTGTATTCACTCTGTTTTAGGGATTACTACTTTAGATGCAAAATCAAAGTTCAGGTTATTAGTGGCTCTGTCTTTCTGTTTCTCACAGCAGGCACAGGCCACTAATAGAGCAGCTCCTTCAAATCCAGCTAGAGGATTTTACAGCTCTCTGCCATATAAAATTAACCAAATTCTTTTTTAAAATTCTTTTTTTGGTATTTTTTGTATGTGTGTGTGTACACGTGTGAGTGTGTGCGCACCTGGAAGTCATGGCAACCTCTGGTGACTGACCCCTACTGGGGGCCTGGAGGGTATTCAGGGAGGTGGTTGAATAAAGCCTGCCCTTGCCTCTGCTATTTCAAGAAGGTCTTCCATCCAAGTACTTGCCAGAGTTGACCCTGCTTAGCTTCCGGAATCTGACAAGATTAGGCATGCCTGGGCTATCCAGGTCAGGGTAAAATTACCCAAATTCTTAATCATGTTTAGTTTTCAATACTCCAGTTGAAATCACAATAGGAGCTTTGAATCAATAAAATTAAGTACATGAACAAGGCATTTCAGGATCTGGTGTTTAGAATGGCTTCTTCTAAAGGGTAGATTTCTTGCATTTGGTATAGAAACACAGAGCTGCTTCATACAATAATTCTCACACTGAAACATCTTATATGTAGGAAGTTACATGAATCCCATATCAAACATGCTGCACAACACAAACCACAGGGAAGCTAATACCAATCACCATTTCCTGACATGTATATATACACAACAGTACAGACATGTATGCATTCACTACATTTACTGTAAATCATGGGGAATGGTCTATGAAAATCTGTATATAAATTCATATTGAACTGGATCCAAAGATTCTCAAGCTGAGCTCTTTCCTGTCTTCTCCTATCAACTGCATCCTCTACATCACTTCAAAAGCCCCAGCTACAATCAGTAGGCCCTTGGGAATGATGCAAGTATGTGATAACACTGAGGGAATATGGAACAGAAAGGAATCATCCTCCCCACCCCACCCCGAGTGAACAGAAATGCCCTTCTGGTTTCCATGTAGGAAATCCATCTTGTTTCCATGTCATGTTTCCGAATTTTTCTTTTCATTAGAAACCTAGAGAGAAGTATATTTTGAGAGATTAATTTTTCCTTCTCATTTTTTGTAATTACATAATTACTGTCACAAAGACAAGAGAAGAGTGGCAAGCAGGAGTGGTATGACCTTAGAGGAACTAACAGCATGACTCTCCTGTCTAATGTGAGAAATAAAAAGCTGATCCATTTTTTTTCAGGAGTAAACTAGTTCAATATGGCTGTGCCTACATCAGCATTCTCCCCCAATACTGTTTCCATGAAAAGGAAGCCAGAACTCCATCATCTCCCTTTGCCCCAGAAGTTCTACAGTGCTCTTTATGCATTTGTGACCCATGTGTGTGCTAAGTGCTGTCAAATTGCTTCAGACCAGTGTTCCCTCTAAGCTGACTTAGTGTGAGCTAGCTCACTGTTTTTTAGCCTTCGGCTCACACATTTTTGTCTTAGCTCAGGAAGGATGGCTCCAGAGCAAACTAATCTATGCAGCAGCCAAATTGCTCACTCACAGCTTTAATGCCAGTAGCTCACAAAATAGAATTTTTGCTCACAATACTCCACAGCTTAGAGGAAGCATTGCTTCAGACCTATGGTGAACTTCTGAATTAATGACCTCCAAAGTGTCCTGTCATTAACAGCCTTACTCAGGTCTTGCAAACTGAGTGCTGTGGCTTCCTTTATTGAGTTAATCCATTTCATGTTGGATCTTCCTCTTTTCCTGCTGCCTTCAACTTTTCCTTAGGATTACTATTACTAGTGAATAAATACTGCGGTCTGCATGTCAAACTGCAGACTGAAGTGCTTACTCACATGTAGTCCAGGGATGGTGAGGACTTCCTTGTAAACAGTTACCTTCTGTCCTAAGCAATTTACGCTAAAAGAGAGAAAACATTCTGGCATACTTCCACAAATTAGTTTGCTGAAACTTTTGGTTTTTACAATTAAACAAGTAGCTTCTTATATATAGCCAAATTAACAGCATTTGCTGAGATCCTTGCACAAATGCAAAGATATATCATTAAATCAACAACCTGATGCAAAATGAGAACAATAGCAATAACAGGGAAACCTGAAGCGTGCCAAACAGTACTGAAACCTAAGGTTCAACCCTCTCTTTACAACAGAATGTTTGGAATAAGAATTCATTTCTTCTTAACATCAAAAGGAGGGAATTAACACATGGCCCCAAAAAAAGGACTTTCAGGAGATAATACCCAAACCCAACAGGTAAATCTACTGAAAACATGAAATGTTTATAATGATAAATGTTCCCCCACATAATCAGTGTGACTACACATGTGGCTATAGTATTGGTCCAGATTAGAAGTACTCCAAATACAAGTTTTGTACAAAACAGAAAATGTTCAGAAGGGCATTTTTAGAAGAATTAGAACTGCAGTATATTGAACAGCTCAAGAGGATGATTTTTATAACAGAATAGGATTGTCACCTATTGTAATGTTTATTGTATGTATTACCTTGTGCTTTGTGCACTACCATCTACCTTTGTAATCCACTTTCTGCATTATGGTATTTCAGGTAGTTTTTTCCCTAACTCTGTAAGCCTAGTCTTGTTGCACTGTTTAATGGATGATTTGTGATGTCTGACTTAACTCCTTTTTTTAAAAAAAAAATGTTATCTGCCTTAAATCTCAGCAGGAAAGTCAAGCTAAAAACAAACAAGGTAAAGACTGTACTCATCAAACCAATCTTAAATGCAAATAGCATGACATATATTCACAATGTGAACTGAATGTACACATACAGGCTTGTACAAAATACAGGTCTGCTATCAATTTCCATTACATATGTACTATATTAGATATGCACAAACAGAAAAAAACGCAAAATAATAAGGTACAGCAATAAGATACTTTATAAATTGTTACAAACTCCAGACAGACTGCTCTGTATCAGGACTACAAGATGCTCTGAATGGCTAAAACAGCACAAGACAAGCCTGAATGGCAGAAGCTTACACCTTTTCTTTTCTCTATGATCCTCATCACTGCCCCCCACAGCCCCGGAGTGTAAGCACTATTCCTGGGACGTTTGCAAGAACGGCTGTTTAACTAGGGGCTCTTAATTCAATCACCACCGAAAAAAAATTAAGTGGGGTAGGGAGAGGGTACACAGGACTACAACTTTGGCACTTAAGGGTTGTTGTTTTTTTTAAAAAGGCTGCTAGAAATGTAGGCCCACTTTATCCATGACAGTTTAACACGGAAATTAACCTGTAACTTACTCTTACACACCCCTTTTCAAGAAAGGAACAGAAAGATATTTTTAACCCTCTCCCTCTCAAGCGTTCGGCGCCTGTCTTTGTTTAAACTGCCAATTTTATCGCCGGTAGGATTGTTCCAAATTTAGAACTTTGTCGTTTCGAAATGAGATCTCTTAGAACAACTGCAGTTTAATTGCAAAGCCTTTGGGAAAACAAATGAGGAGGTGGTGGTGAAGGAAGGGAAGAGTAGGTTTTGTACCCTCCTCAGGGTGTGTATTTTACAGATCCACTTTTCCCCTCGGAGGCCATAAAGGACGTTCCATTCTTACTAGGCACCGACGGGGCGAGAGAAGTTTTTTTGTTTTTTTAAAAGCGCGCCCCCCCCCCCTCCAACTCTTCCTTCCACCGCAAGAGAAGGAGAGCCGTTTGTTCTCTCCCACAGTGCCGTGGCGCTGGGAAGAATCAGGGTCTCTCTCTCGCTCAAGAACTGCGCCGGAGGGAGGGAAGGAGGAGGGCGCTCCCTCTGCCCCTTTCTCCCCCCCCCCCAGCCACACAGAGGCAACTGGGTGAGGGCGGCTCCATCTTGCCAGGAGAAGAGGAGGAGGAGAGCAAGAGCGCTGCTAGGCCCGGGGCGGCTCCTACCTGCGGGATTCAGAGCGGGGGGCGGGGAGAGATGGGGACGCGGCAGTTGGTCCGAAAGGCGCAGAGCTCGAAGAGGGCCGAAGCGATGCCTGGCGGGGCGCTGGGGCCCCTCCCCACGGCTTGCTGCCTCCCTCACAGGCCGGCTGACAGACGGGCAAGGAAACACCGACGGCGGAGCGGGCCGAGCCGGGCCAAGCAGCTGCAGGGAGCCGTGGCGGCGACGTGCGCGCTCCTGGTCAGGGCCGCCGCGGGAGCGAGCGAGCGGGCGGGAGAGGCACGGGCCGATGGGAGGCGTCGGTGGCGGATGGTTTGCGAGAAGGAAGGGAGCGGCTGAGGGGCCGCTCAGCGGGGGAGCCAAACTCTGAGGAAACGGCGCAGGGAGCAAACAAAAGGAGCAGGGAGGGGAATCCGTCAGACTCATGGAACAAAAACAACAATTTGCAGATCCGGAACAAACGGATATAACGAATGTAGCCTTAAAAAACTAACCGTTTGGGGGTGGGTTGGTTTGTAGTAGCAGAAGCTAGAGACCACTTCATGGCGAGAACTCACCGCACAAATAACCAGCCTTTCCCGTGCCGCCGAGACACCTCCTCTTTTGTTGCTTTTGCCACAGCTAAGCATGGCTGCCCCACTGGAATTTGCAGCCGTGGGGGGGAATGAAGCGTGAGGGAGAGTCGGGAATGCGGCTCTCACCGAATGGAGTACCCTTTTATTAGGGACGACGTCTCAAACGTCAAAAGTAGTGGGCGAGCTTGCTCATGACTTCGAGACGTTTTGATTGGTCCTAATAAAAGGTACCCTTGGTTTTTGACCAGGCCCAGGATAGCTAGCAGCAATCCTGAATCCTGAACGTCTACGGCTCAGTACATTTCTTTCAAAAGATTTGTGTACTACTTTTCTCACGCTGAAAGACCAGACAGGAAGAAGACATCAGCATAATATTGTCCCTATGTTTAGGATGGGTATGAACACTACTATAGAGAGGTTAAATAATATTTTTAAAGCAGTAGATGTCTTGATACTAACATCTGATTGTAACAAATAGCAGTGTATAATATACCTATCTCATTCACTAACAAGTAGTTTTGCTATATCTTTTCACCTTTTTCATGGAGAGATAGGGAATGGCAGAAAAAACAGTTGTAAACATTAGCTTAACAGGAACAAACAATACTCACTGCACTCCAGAGAGAACCACAGGATGCTGAGGGCTGTTCAGTATAAATTCTTGAGTGGGAGAATGAGAGGGAAAACAGAAGGCAGGAGGAACTGGCTTGGTTGAGCCAATAGTAGTTTGTAGTATCCTGCAAGTGGAGATTAGGAATGGGAGCTGTGATTTTCCTGATAAATGGAGGCCCTGAACATGATTCTCCACCCCTCCAGACCAGGATACCACACACTTTTAAGGCCTCTGTTCGTGTTTAAGTCTAAGAACTGAGCAGGAAGGAAGATTAATTAGGGTTAGGGGAGATGTGCTTTCTCAAGTCTTAACATAAGAGTTCCTTAAACTGAAGGGAATGTGCAGAGGGTATAATTAGAACCACTCCAGTTTCTTCCTTATACAGCACAGGAAGTGAAAGGTGAAAATATCCCACTCCAGCACTGCATCTGTCAGGAGCAGAGGAGCAGCACCCCCACATCTCAACTGGACAGTTACGACATTGTGTTAGATTGCTGAGTTTCAGAACTAAGAAAGACAAAAGCCGCTCATCTAGCCTCAGAATTCAGCAATGTCCTATTAGTGCATTGTTTCCTGTTCATTTACCCTACCTCCCAATGATTCCTGATGTTCCACTACCTGACTATAGTATACTCAGTACTGTCTTCACAGGAATGACACTTCCCCCAAATTAGTGTATGCATCAGTGTGGGATGTGAGAAGAAAAAAAGGCAGCAAAGGGATGTGAGAAGAAAAAAAGGCAGCAAAGGGATGTGAGAAGAAAAAAAGGCAGCAAAGAATGATGGCAGGGAGAGAAAAAGGAGGAAAGGAGGGAGGCGATAAGCATTTGAGAGAGGTGGTAGGGAAGATAAAGGGAGAGAACAGGGAAGGCTGAAATGGAGAGAAGAGAAGACAAGCATAGGGACAAAGATGTGTGAGGAGATAGTTTCCCATGGCTGGGCAGCCAACCCACACACTATTTGCTGCAGGCCTCTAGTCTTATTGGTTGCAGGAAAAACAAACAGCCCTATGGCCTCTTCATGTGTACTCTAAGTAGAAAATTGGCCTATTAAGTCTCCAGTTAATGTACATTAACACATAATAAATGTACACTGCACAAAGTGCACAGTGGTAAGGAGTACCTTTCCTGATCAAGTTCAGTTTTTTTACTTGTCACTGATCCTCCTGTCAAAGGCTTTCATCAGGGCAGCTAAAGTGGCATCCTGTACAAGGCAAGTAGGGCAGAGCTGCCTCCCATATCCTCTAGAGCCCCTCAGATGCTTTTGTTACAACACTCCTTTGCAAATGCAAACATACACTGATGCTTTGAATATGCCACTAGCTGTTGTGAACTGCCCTGCCTCCTTTATGTGAAAATATAGATAATAAATAAGTGAATGAATTTTGCATTATCCTTTAGATTTATTTTTGCCACAGCTATTTTTATAGAGCTGTACTTGTTGTTGTTCAGTTGCACAGTCGATTCCAACTCTTCGCGACCCCATAGACCACATCACACCAGGCCCTCTTGTCTTCCCTCGTGCTCTGGAGTTTGCTTAATTTCATGTTCATTGCATTGATAACACTATCTAACCATCTCATCCTTTGCCGTCCCCTTCTTCTTTGACCTTCAATCTTTCCCAGCATCAGGGTCTTCTCCAGTGAGTGCTCCCTTCTCATTTGGTGGCCAAAGTATTCAGCTTCAGTATCTGGCCCTCCAGGGAACAGTCAGGGTTGATTTCTTTTAGGATTGACTGAGTTGATCTCCATGCAGTCCAAGGGACCCTCAAGAGTCTTCTCCATAATTCAAAAGAACCATAATTCAAAAGAATCTATTCTTTGGTGCTTGGCCTTCCTTATAGTCCAACTCTCGCAGCCATACATTATTACTGGGATATACCATTGCTTTGACCATACGGACTTTTGTTGGCAGGGTGATGTCTCTACTTTTTATTATTCTGTCTAGGTTTGCCATAGCTTTCCTCCCAAGGAGCAGGCATCTTTTAATTTCATGGCTGCAGTTACCATCTGCAGTGATCTTGGATCCCAGGAACGTGAAGTCTGTCACTGCTTCCATGACTTCCCCTTCTATTTGCCAAGGAGTGATGGGGCCAGATGCCATGATCTTAGGTTTTTTGATGTTGAGTTTCAAGCCAATTTTTGCGCTCTCCTCTTTCACTCATGGCAAGAGGCTCTGGAGGTCATCTTCACTTTCTGCCATTAGAGTGGTATCGTCTGCATATCTGAGGTTGTTGATGTTTTTCCCAGCAGTCTTAATTCCGTCTTGTGATTCATCCAGGCCGGCATTTCACATGATGTACTCTGCATATAAAGTAAATAATCAAGGTGACAATATACATCCTTGTCGTATTCCTTTTCCTATGCTAAACCAGTTGTTATATATCCAGTTCTAACTGTTGCTTCTTAACCCTTATACAGGTTTCTCAGGAGACGTGAGGTGGTCTGGTACTCCCATCTCTTTAAGAACTTGCCATAGTTTGTTGTGATCCACACAATGAAAGGCTTTAGCGTAGTCAATGAAGCAGAAGTAGATGTTTTTCTGGGACTCCCTTGCTTTCTCCATAATCCAGCAAATGTTGGCAATTTGATCTCTAGTTCCTCTACCTCTTCGAAACCCAGCTTGTACTTCTGGCAATTCTCTATCCATGTACTGCTGAAGCCTAGCTTGTAGGATCTTGAGCATGACCTTGCTAGCGTGTGAAGTGAGTGCAATTGTGTGATAGTTTGTACATTCCTTGGCATTACCCTTCTTTGGAATTGGAATGTAAGCTGTAACCCAGCCTCAATTTTCAGCCCCGGTGTTGTTGATATTTAAAGCAGATGGTAAGAGCTAGTGTGCTCTTGTTTCTGAATGTGAACTCCATTTCTTCCATAAAGATTCTACAGTAAATTAACAATATTGCTGTCTACAAATTATAGCATAATGTGCTTAACAGTTTGATCCTAAACATTCAGCAAGCATATTCATCTGCACTGCTGCTGTGACATCATTTTTTGCAGTGATACACTGAGAGGGGAAACTAAATGCCCATTCTGTGCTTTGTTTGAGGATGCATCAAGTGTTAGGATCACGCTTTCATTTATAGACTCTTGAGATACTTTCAGTCATAGACAGATTTAAAAGGTACACATAATGATTTAATCCAGTAGAAAACCTGCCTCAAAAATATTTTACAGCATCCTCTTCAGAAGGTCCCTGTTATCACCACCTCACACTTTAAAAAATCATTAGGCTTTAAAAATGTTTTAAAGGAAGTAATTGGAAGGGGGTTTTCTTTATTTAAAAACCCTATCTAATGTTCTTTTGAACAGGAGACA
The DNA here is from genome assembly GCA_029375565.1 of Gekko gecko. Lineage (NCBI taxonomy): Eukaryota > Metazoa > Chordata > Lepidosauria > Squamata > Gekkonidae > Gekko > Gekko gecko. The sequence goes on from JAPDNY010000002.1 coordinate 135,650,498, forward strand.
GCTGCTTCCCTGCTGCTATGCATTATCCATAAGTAGCAGGGCACATGCAGCATAAGGCAGCAGAGACTTTGCAGCAGCAAATAAACAATTAAATATTTATCTACTGCACTTTTCATTTGAAGGCTTGCAAGCTGAACAGAGCCAGAGTGCAGTTCCCTCCTCTTTCCATAAAACAGGCTTCTCATAAAATGGACTCCCAGCCCATATGCTGCCTTTTAGAATATGAGCTACAGTCTGAAGCATAGAATCAGTGAGAATACTAAACTTTTCAAGCACACGCCTATTTAAATCTTGCATTAAATGTGAAGCTTCTTCCTTTATCTGCACATATTACTGATTAGAACTGTGATAAGGCTATTCTTTGTAATGAGTAGCATCCTCATGTTTCATGATGTTCATGAACAAACTTGGAGATTTGTATTGCAAAACAGTAAACCTTCATTCTCTTCCAGAAATGTCCTTGATTAAGGAGTCTGGTTCCAAAAAAGCTAATTTAGCAGGACAGTTCTGTTGTATATTTACTTAAATTTAAATCCAAATTATTTCAAGGAATTAACAGTTGTTGTTGTTATATTATTATTATTTATTTCATTTCTATCCCGTCCATAGCCAAAGCTCTCTGGGCAGCTTACAAAAACAAACCACTCTCTGCACTGTTTACAACAATGAGTAAGCATCTATAGGACTATAACTTGGTATAATCTAATTCAACAACAACCTATAACCTGATACAACAAGCAAGCATGTATAGGACTGTAACCTGATATGCCATGCTTCTTTGCAAGCAAGTTCCACAGAAAGCAATGGGACATTTCTATACAAACATGCCACTGGGGTGGAAAAGTTCCACCAGTGTCTGTAGATGACTAGATTTTATGGATTACTGTTATTAGCACAGAAGCATTTGTCTGGAGTCTCAGAGGGCCAAATTAGATATAAGGAACTGAACTGCTGTCATTCTTTATCTGCTCAGCATCTCCTAGTTAGGAAAACATGCAATGAGGCAATGAGGCTGTGCATTTCCTTGCCTCTTCCCATCAGCCAATGATCTGAAGTGGGGAAATGCAGTGTGATGAGAAGGGGCAGAGAGGTAGCAGATTTTGCTTACAAACAATAGTTTACCCCTCAGCTCTAGCCCCAAACCACATATGCCTTCATGTTAGGATCAAGAGCCTCCCTCAGTCTCTCTAGCGGCACAAGAGCCAGAACTACTGTGGGGAGCTAGCAAATCTCATGAGTAAATTGCTTTCATCTGTTTTCTTTTTTAAAAAATTCAGTATTGCTAAAAGCAATCCTCAAGATTATGCTATTCCTATTTTATACTGAATTTCAGGGTTCTTCAGGAAAAGGGAGAAAGTCTCTTAAGAAACCACATTTGTCATGAGACTCTATGTGCATGCCACCAGACGCAGCCTTAAACAAAAGCATGATATAGTGGTCCCGTACTGCAACCCCTTTGTGGGTTTTTTGTTGTTAAAGACATTGTAGCCCTTTTGCTCAAAAGCAGTTACAAAACTTAGTCAATTATCTTGCTGGAATCAAAAAGTCTTGTTCAGAGAATTAGCAAGAGTTGAAATAATGGCATGGTTCCTTCACCTATGGTTTGTGAAATACCGAGCAGCAGCATAAAGATGTTTTCATTCAAACCTGCTTTCATAATGATTGTGTTAATTATGTATGAGACTTTTCTGCCTTACTGGTTTTAATAGCATGGCTGTAGATTCCACAGAAGTGGCAGCAGGGAGTCTAGCATTGCACCAAGTTTTGCACATAAGCACAATGAATGAATAGAAATTGTTCTGAAGGATTGCTCCTTTTCTCTAAAGCATCACAACATTATACAGCATAAATATTGTATTAATGCTTTTCTCCAATTGTGTCCTTTTCTGATCTCCCTTACTTCTTTCTCACTTGTTTACTAAGAGCACAATGGTATGTGATGTATGTAGTTTTTTTTTCTTTAATATTTTCTTTTTACAAAATAAAGCTGTGGAGGCTATAATCTGACACAATGCTGGTGGATGGGCTTCCTAACCCAAAATTGGTGCTTAAGAATTGTACAGAGGCAAATTTTTACTGATTTCCTGTTTCCCTTCCTCATTGATGCCACCAAATCCCATTCATGAGGATCACAAAACCCCCGCCATCAGCAGTTTAGCAGGCATAGGATACTATTGAGGGAAGTGGGGACCAATTTGTTCTCCTTCAGTAGGGGAAGTCATCCAAGCTGGTTAGGTCACGCCTCCTCTTGCTCCAGGCAGGGCTATGCAAATTTGTGTAGACTGTATTGGCTCAGAGTGAGGCTGACCCTCCAGTTTCAATAGCCCTGCTGCTCCAAGCAGGACGCTCAAGCCAGCTCTGCTTTCTTGGAGGCTCTTGCCTTACATGGAAGATGGGGAAAAGCCTTGAAGAAAGGCCCCATTGTTGGGCTTAAAAGAAGAAAAAAGAGACCCTTAAGCCTCTCCCACCTGAGGTTCCAGGCACTGGAGACTGGCCAGCGGCAGAAACATCTACAAGGCCACAAACTGCCCTCAGTGGGAGACTGTTGTGGCAGGCCTCTCCCGCCTGAGGGTTCAGGCATTGGAGACTGGCAAGGGCCTCAGTCAGTGCTGCCAGACCCGAGGCCTCAGATCGTTTATGCAGCTGGCCCCCAACTGCCCTGGAAAAACCCAGCAGAGCTCTACTGGGTTCAAATGCAGAGCCACTCTCTTGGAGTCTCTTAGCCTCTCCCACCTGAGGATTCAGGCATCGGAGACTGGCATGGGCCCGTCAGTGCTGGCAGACCTGAGGCTTTGGGTCGTTCCCCAGCTGGCCTTCGACTGTGCTGAAGACACCCAACAGAGAGCTACTGGGTCTGAACCCAGAGCCGACCTCTTGGGAGTCTCTTACCCTGTAAGTATGGAAAACGGAAGGGCCCCATTGCTTGTCTTAGACAGAAGGGGGAGACCATTGTGGCAGGCCTCTCCCGCCTGAGGATTCAGGCATTGGAGACTGGCACAGGCCTCTGTTGATGCTGCTAGGCCTGAGGCTTTGGGTCGTTTCTGCAGCCGGCCCCCAGCTGCACTGGAAAAACCCAGCAGAGCTCTACTGGGTCCAGCAACCGTGAGGAGATCGCAGCGTCTGACCTGCCCCATACAGACTCGGAGGTTTCTGGGCCTACAGGGAGTGAGAGGGTTGGAGCTGAAGGTCAGATCTCCCCCCCCACAAGACATAGGGGCAGTGGGATGAGGACCCCCAAGGCAAACAAAGGGATGATCCAAGCAAATGCAGCAGAGCAGGGACCCCCTTCTCTGAGGCCTTTCCCAGCATGGTTTTAGCAGTTCAGGGAAATTCCAATAGGGCAGCTGCTCAGGGCTTTTCCCGCACTTTTTCTGCCCTCCCTCTTTAGGCTTTTAGTTGGGCCTGGGCCTGCTCCAGCCCTGTGTGTATGCAGCCAGGAATCAGGTTGGCCTTTCTGGGGCTAAGAGTACCTGGCCAAGCAGTGGCTGTGGCTGATCTTGCCGATAAGAACGCTAGCACCGGCAACATCAGGAGCCTTTGAGAGCTAGTCAAAGAGATGTCCTCCTTCTCCCTCATCATCCATTAGGCTTGGGTTCAGGGGTGGAGGGGCTCTTTTCAACTATAGGATATATGAGAACAAGCTCTGATAAAGAGGAAGGGGAATGGTCAGAAAATTCTCCAAGGCCTTCCTGGCTGGAACATCTGCAGAGAAAAGAAAAGAAAAAACTGCCTTTACTTTTTCTTAACTACCAGATGGATACAAACAAACCCTAGAATCATCAGATTCATCTAATTTAGATACTAGAGGATTTGAGAAACCATCTAATGGATCCTCAAAATTCTTTGATTACATACTAAAGGCAGAATGGGCAGTTCCAGGCAATGACACTTTGTAGTATTACATTCAGGAGTAGTTTGGCCTAAGGCTATGGCTAACGTGTAACAATTCAGTGGATAAAAATAATAATAATAATGAGACGCCCCCAGGGGATCCCCTGAAGCAACTTTTCTGACAATCTGAGCCAGCTGCCATGCTCTCAGATTTTTCCAGAGCCATCATGGTTTGGACTGCTAACCAAGAGCCCAACACTGACCCCTTGATGCTTAAGAGATCCATCCTAGAGATTAAAGGGCTGCAAAATTTGCAGCAGATGCATCCTAAGAGGCCATGCAGTTTGTTGCCAGAGCACAGGCCACCAATATAGTGGTGAGAATGAAGCTATAGCTAAATCATTGGAAGGTGGGACCCTCTTGTCTATTTTATTTTATTATTTTTTAAAAGAATTTTATTGGTTTTGCATTACTACGGGATATGGGGAAAGGTTACTAAATCCCTACCTCTAAAAATGTTATAGGATATGGGTAAGGGAAACTAATACATAAAACTCTACCAGAATGGGGGAAGGAAACTAAACCATACCTCTAGACACCCTACTGGACATGAGGAAGGGAAGACTAACATGGTGACACGATCTGGTTACATTTGTGTCATTATCACCTGATGTTACAGAGATTTGTTGCTTATAAAAAAGTTAACAAAAAATAATAAAAAGGAAAAATTGCAAAAACTGGTTAATTAATAAAAACTGCATTTTCAACGATTATCTTGGTCTTAGGTTCTTTTCTTCTTGCGTTTCTTATTTCCTCGGGGTTTGGGAGCGGCTGCTCCTTTCTCTGATTCCAATGTATCTGAAGAACTAAAGAGTATTGGACTACTGCTTTCTGAATCCTGTGAGTAGGATTCTTCTTCTTCCTCTTCTTCCTCCTCATTCTTTTTAGGTTTCTTATCTTTGCTATACTGCTTTACATTGAAGTGTTGATCCACAAACTTTTTAGCCTTAGGAACAGAGTCAAGATTATACTTTCTGTCTTCATATTTAAAACTCAGTCCTTCTAGAAATAACCATCTGTAAGGGACCCCTTTCTTCTGTAGAGAGAGAGTAAGTTCCTTGTAGAGTCTCCTCCGCTTTCTGACTTCAAAGGGGATATCCTTCAGGATTTTTATCTCCTCATTCTTGATTTTTAAGGGATTCCCCTGTGTAGATTTCAGCACCCGATCTCTGGTAGACCTTCTCGTAAATTTCAAGCATATTTCTCCAGGGAGTTTATTCTTTTTAATAAAATCTGGATAAGCCCTATAGGTCCAGTCCATCTCTTTCAGTAGATCTTCCTGTTTGTAATCCATTATTGGAGCCAAAGTCTCTGATAAAATAGCCTTTAAATCTTCATTCTTTTCTTCTGGAATCCCTTGGAAACGTAGGATGTACATGGATCTTTCTAGCTGTAGCTGTATTAATTGGTTTTTATTAGAGAGTCTCTCTTTTTCTGCTTCATCCACTCTTTTATTGAGACTCTCAGTCTGTTTTTCCATTTTTTTTAAAGTCTTTTCAGTTGCTGAGGTCCTTCTGTCCATTTGAGTCATCTGCTTTTGCAAATTATCCATTTTCGCGTTGAGATTAGTCATCTGCTCCATTAGAGGGTGCAGTGCTTTCGCCAGCAGTGTGGACATCTCCGTAGCTACTTCCTGGTTGTGGGAGGGAGTCGTTGGTAGGCTGTTTCTGGTTGGCATTTTTTTCTCCAGACCCGGCTTCCGCCCTCTCCCAGCCATAATATCAACAAGAAGTAAGTTTCCCAAAACAAAGTAAAAGTTAGCAGAACTTAACCTGCTTTTCGTTATTATGCAGCTTTTGTTTTCACTAGTCCTCTTATGCATATAGCTTGTTTCAAAATTGTTTTTAAACTTCGTTTTAAAACCGCATTGTTTTAAATGGGGGGGTGAACTCTTGAACGTCTCCCTCCCCCCTGCCATTTTGCCCTTAGGCGCTTCTAATTAGTACCAAGGCTCTTGTTCGCTTAAATCACCTGAGCTATGCTTAACTCACGCTTTGCAGCCTTGGAGATCTTTTAGAAGCTTTTCAGAAGCTGTTGATCGTGTCTGCTGGTCCGGTAGTTGTCTCTTCGTGCCATACTGGCTCTTCGGCGACAGGACCTTTCGGAGATAAAGGTGAGCCTCAATTCCTTGGCTGTCGCCTCGGAAGAGGCTCCTCTCAGCTCTCCAGGCTGAGGGTCTCCTACAGAGACCCCAGGAGGGTCCGGGATGTACTTGGACCCTTCCCGTCAGCCGAGTCTTGGCGCAACCCCATCAGAGCGAGACGGGGATGCAATTGAGCAGCGAAACGCTTAAACCGGAAGTTCCTCTCGTCTATTTTAGATGCATTGGCATTTAAAAAAAAACAATCGGGAACAAAAGGACTTTAGGCACTCCTGCACCTCTGGCTATAGGTCCAGAGTCCAAAAGATGCAACTTCCTCCTAACAAACGGCAGGACCCAACAAAACAAAGACCAACCACTTGACTATATGGTTGGGGGTCAATTCCGGCAGTTTCCTCACTTTTGTGCTTCCCTGCTTCCCAAGACAGAACAGAGACACCTTTTCTTCTGTCATGACCTATTCAGATTTAATGCACATAGGGACAGTGGAACCAGTGCCCTTAGAACAGCATTTCCACGGGATTTATTCCATTCCATTTGTAGTCCCCAAAGAGCCAGGGACTGGAGAGCAATTCTAAATTTAAAAAGAGTTGAAGTTATAGGTATTTGAAGAACAGAACAGTGTCTCACAAAAGCTCATACTCATATTTTGTTGGTCCTTAAGGTGCTACTGGGCTTTTGCTCTTTGCTTCGGCTACAGACCAACATGGCTGCCCATCTTGATCTATGGGCAAAGAAGCACAAGTTCTAGTTTAAAATATCTTAACTGTATTCTGCAGAGTATTCAGCAGGATGACTGCATGATGTCCTTAGACCTTCAAGATGTTTACCTGCATATTCCACCTTCCAGACACCTTCCCTTTTTGATTTTCAGGGCCAGTATTTCCAATACAAGGCCTTATCCTTTGGCCTGACATAATCTCCAAGGGTGTTTGCCAAGGTCCTGGTAGTTCTATTAGCCTACCTACAACAACAAGGAATCCACCTTTATCCTTACCTGGACTTTATCCTCTGCAATACCTAGGCGGCAAAGGTGAGCTAGCACACCAAGTCCATTAGGCAATCTCTTCAGGCACAAGGATGCCTGATTAATGTGTTAAAAGGGTAATATTAATAATCTCACACCCTCCAGGAACATAGCCCACTTAGGGGCCAGGATTCAGATGAGGATAGCCAAAGTAATTCCACCTGCAAAGTAGCAGGATAAATTGTTGGAGGGGGTGGACCTCATGCACTGGTTGACAGTATTGGAACTGAGGATGTAGTCCATAGATCAAGCCATGCATTCCTTGGGCCTGCTTCCATGTCAGGCCTTTACAATGGACTCTTCTCCCTTGTCAGAAGGACACACAAACACAAAAGGGTGCACAGATGTCACGATACTGCTCCCCCCCACACACACACAAAGAAGTCACTCATCTAGTGGTCTTCACGACCAAATCTAACAAGGGGAGTCAGTTTCCTCCAGTCTCCTTACCTGATGGCAGTTATGGCCACCAGCAGTGGCGGCCAGGGAACACAATGCAAGGATCAGATTGTACAAGACAGATGGAGCCCGTTGGAAGATATGAACAGTATGGACTGGCTGGAACTTGCGGCAGTCAGACTAGCACTGTGTGCTTTCCAAATTCTTTTAAGGAACAAGTATGTGCTAGGGTGCACAGTCAATACTATAGCCAAGACGCACAGCGATTGGCAAGGAGGCACCAGATCAGTGGTGCTCCTCCATGAGTCCAAAATCCTGTTTGTTTGGGCAGGGGGAGGAAATGGTAGGTCTAAAGGGGGAACACCTTTATGGTCTTGCAAACCGCCAAGCCAACTGGCAGAGGAGGAAGGAGTTAGATCCAGGAGAATGGAATCTACACAAAAAGATCTAGCAAAATCACACTTTGTTTCAAGAGCCCTATCTTGGATCCTTTTTGCAACATCAAACTATAACCAAGTTGCCAGGTTTCTGATCATTTTCTATGATTCCAGGGCAGAGGGCAAGGGCATACACACTTGTTGTTGATGTAGTGGTCTGCTGTACGCTTTTCCTCTGACCACACCGATCAGCGGAGGCCTGAACAAAGTGTCAAAGGAAACAATGGAGGTGATTTTCATATCTCCTTTCTGGCACAGACGTTTTTGGGTCTCAAAGCTAGTGAAGATGTCAGTGTCTCCACCATGGAAATTGCCAAGCAATGGGTTCTCCTTGTACAAGAATCCACTTGCCACCCAGACCCTATTTGACTCCAGCTGACAACTTAGAGATTGAACTGGCGGATTTAGTAGGACTGGGCCTACCAAGTAAAGTAGTTGACACAATGGTGCAGTCCAGAATACCTGCTTCCAGTCATCTCTATAATCGTACATGGCAGACATTCAAAAGTGGACCAGTACCAAAAAGCTGGATCTGCTGAAACTTACTTACAAAGACATAATTCCCCTTCTACACGAAGGTTTGGAGTCAGGTTCTAAGACCAGATACCATTTTTTTTAGCATACAAATCACTATGGTCAAGTAAAGAATGAAATCAGTATAACTCAGGGACATAGAATGACACCATCCCATGACCCACTTAAACAATCAACTCCCCTTGTTCCACCTTTCCCAAAAATAAGGACCATTTATCTAAGGAACTATACAATTCCCCTTCACTCCGAGAAGCATCGAAATAAACAGTACATTTTTCCAACATGAAATAGTCCCAGACAACGGAGAGCCAGGAGGCAACCGTGGGTGGGTTAGTGCTCTTCCAAAATCGGGCTATAGATGATTTGGCAGCTGTGAGCAGAACGTTAATTAACTCTCTTTTCATTACAGGAGGTTCATCTGACAACCAGTGGCCAAGAAAGAGCAATGCCGGTTCTAAAGATAAGTCCACTCCTGTTATCATATAAATGAGGCGTATAATTGACGACCAGAATTGCTGTACGTGATGGCATTCCCACCAATTATGGAAGAAAGTGGCTTTATTGCCATAGTTCTTCCAACAAAAAGGTGAGGCACGGGCTGAAATATAGGAGAACTTGACCGGGGTCATATACCATCTGAACAGAACCTTCTGAGCCGCTGCACAAACCGTCAGTGATCTGGAAACTTTGGCATACATTTTCCAGATGTAGTCCCACTGAGCCTCAGTAAAAAATCAATTCAAGTCCTTATGCCATGCTGTTTGGTAAGTGTGAAGTGTGTCTGAGTCCAAGGTAACTAAAATGGATTACACATGGGCAATGCATCCTTTCAGTGGTCTCTGTTTCGAAAGGAGCTTCTCAAAATCAGATAGAGGCCTTTTAAAGTAAGAGATTCCATCCAAGGGGCCAAGCATATGCTGCAGTTGGAGATACTTGAACCAAGGCAGCATAACATTAAATTGTGCCTCCAGTGTCTGTTTCAGGGCTATCTGACCCTTAAAGACAACATCTATAGTACGAGTGAATCCTGCTTGTCTTCACATGTGGAATGACTGTCAGGTTCAAAAGCAAGTAGATCCAAGCATTCTTAAGCAAAAGAAGGGCTTTATTGGAATACAGTGCTAAAACCCACAGTGGAGGATCATTGTCAGGAATGGGGGGGGGGAAGCGGCGCAAGCGGAGTTATAGTGTGATGCAAAGCGCAACTAGCAAATGAACTGTAAGCGCGTGCGCGGGAAACTCCCGGCGGGAGAATTACTTAATAGGCGGGAGACGACTCCCTCCTCCCCTCGTCTTCACAGGACTGGAAAATTCTCATAAGCTCAGAATAGCCCAAAGCCCACATTCAAGGCCACCGTGATAAGACCAAGCGGCAGGGAAGAAGCTCCCACATTACTGCCAGCATACCTACGCAAGCGCAAAGCGAAGATGAGATAGGGAACACAGAACAATGGACTCAGTGAAAATTAGCAAACAGACATTTCTGACACTCTGCCCTTCCCAAAATACCTCCCACCCACCACTCAGGAAGGGGAAAATAAGGGGCCTCCCAGTTTGGCCGGGAAACGAGTGTGAAAGTCCTTGAGGAGATCAGGTGCGTTGATATTTGAGACTTTCACCCATTCCCGGTGTTGGGGCCCAAAGTGAACCCACTCGACTAGATAGAACAATTGTCCCCTTATAAGTTTAGAGTCCAAGATGTCAGCCAGTTCATAATGTTCCTCGTCATCGACCATCAGCGGGCGGGGGGGGGTGCTGGATGTTCCGGATGCCACTTAGTCGGGGGAAACGCCGGTTTGAGGAGACTGTAATAGAAAATGGGATGAATTGCTTTAAGTGATTTAGGCAAATTCAACTGGACAGTCACTTTATTAATACAATGGACAATCTTGAATGGACCAATATATTTCCAGGCCAGCTTCCGCGAAGTCTGAGATAGCCGTAAGTTCTTAGTAGAAAGGTAGACAGAGTCCCCCGGCTGAAGGTTCCACCCCTCCGCCCTTTTCTTGTCAGCCTGCTTTTTATACTGAGCCTTGGCCTCATTTAAAGTCTCTACAATCACTGGCCAAGAATCACGAAAAGTCTTACACCATTCTCTGGCTTTCCCTCCCAACCCCCAGGTTTCAGGAAAGGGAGAGGGGGGCTATCATAGCCCATGGCAGCTTTGAAGGGAGACATCCCGGTAGAAGCATGCCAAGAGTTGTTGTATGCAAATTCTGCCAATGGTAACAAATCCACCCAATTGTCCTGTTGATAATTGGTAAAACAACGTAAATACTGCTCAAGCGTTTGATTCACCCTTTCTGTCTGGCCATCGGTTTCTGGGTGATATGCGCTACTCAAAGCACGTTCAATGCCCATGAGGGCCATTAGCTCAGTCCACAGTTTAGAAACGAACTGAACCCCACGGTCGGATATTATTTTGACAGGCAAAGTGTGGAGCCGAGCAATATGTTGTAAAAAGGCCTTCGCCAGGACTTTGGCCGTTGGTAGGCTCGTGAACGGTATAAAGTGTGCTTGCTTAGAAAACAGGTCGACTACCACCCAAATGACTTCCCAGGGACGACTCGGGGTGGGCAACGGCTGTAAAAGTCCGGGGGGCTTCCCTAATCTGGGTTTGCAACGGCTACACGTAGAGCAAGATTGAATATAGAGTGACAAATCCCGTTTCATTCGGGGCCACCAGAAGTTGCGTTGTAAGAGGTGTAGTGATTTCACGTACCCAAAGTGCCCTGCAGGTTTTAAATCATGAGCAGACTGCAGTACTAGCCGTCGTGTACTTTCAGGAACAAATAGTTTATTTCCCTTGTACCAGCAGCCATTGGGTTTGCACACTAAATCACCTCGGGTTCGTAGCTCTTCCCTCTCCTGATCTGTGACTTCTGCGGCAAAACAGTCTTCCCAAGGCACCCCCTGGTTTTTGGGAACCGGCTCGGGGGAACTTTGCTTGCGGGTCATTACTGCTCCAACCAATTGGTCTGGGGTGAAAAAAGACTCCCTCACCTCAGTTTTTTTGCTATTATGCTGAGGAAGACATGAAAGAGCATCTGCTAAGTGATTGGATTTACCAGGGAAGTGGTGCAGGGTGAATTGAAATTTGGAGAAAAACTCAGCCCATCGGAACTGTTTAGCATTTAAATTCCGAGGTTTCCGAAGTACCTCAAGGTTCTTATGGTCAGTCCAAATTTCAAAGGGGACACGGGCTCCCTCCAGCCAGTGTCGCCAGGTAAGTAGGGCTAAACGAATGGAAGCCACTTCCTTGTCCCAAATGCGCCAGAACCGTTCAGTCTCATTAAATTTCCGGGAGACATAGGCAAGCGGGTGGTGCCCTTGGGTGTCTTCCTGCAAGATCACCCCCCCATTGCGGTGTCTGAAGCATCTACTTGGACAATGAATTTTTTTGTCTCAGGGTGTGCCAATACAGGCTCGGAGGTGAATAACTGTTTCAGTTGATTAAACGCTTGTTGGCACTGAGGTGTCCACTCCAAGCGAGCCCCGGGCTGGGACGCTTTCACCCCCTCCCTTTTGTTTTAAGGAGATCTGTGAGAAGGAGGGCTACCTGAGCGAAGTGGGGCAAAAATTGGCAGTAAAAATTGGCGAAGCCGAGGAAACTCTGTAGCTGTCGCCTGGTTTTAGGGGGTTCCCAAGCTAAAACGTCCTGGACCTTTTTAGGGTCCATTTCCAAACCATCCGGGGATATGCGGTACCCTAGGAAGTCAATGCGACTCTGGTGAAATTCACACTTAGACAGCTTGACAAACAGTTTATGTTCTAACAACCTCGCCAGTACCTCCCGGAGCATTTTGGTGTGAGTTTCTAGATCTGGGCTGTACACCAAGATATCACCCAAGTAAACAACAACCCCCTTAAACAAATAGGGGTGTAACACTTCATTTATCAAGTTCATGAAGACCCCAGGAGCCCCTTGCAATCCGAAGGGCATAACACGGTATTCAAACTGACTCAAAGGGGTATTAAAGGCAGTCTTGTGTTCATCCCCTTGCCTAATGCGGACTCTGAAGTAGGCATTGCGCAGATCCAATTTGGAAAACACCTTCCCCTTCGCCACCTCTGCTAACAGATCTTTGATGAGGGGCATGGGATAGGCATTGGTGGCAGAAACTGCGTTAAGGCCCCTGTAATCAGTGCAAAGTCTTAGCCCCCTATCTTTCTTTTTGCAAAACAGCACGGGGGCCGCAAAGGGGGATGAAGCCGGCCGGATAAATCCACGGGCCAGGTTCTTGTCAATGAACCTGCGTAGCTCTTCTTTTTCCATGGGACTCATAGCATAAATTTTCCCTTTAGGCAATTTTTGTCCTGGGAGGATCTCTATAGCACAGTCTTGAGTTACGATGGGGGGACAGTTCGTCAGCCTCCTCCTCCTCAAAAACACAAGCCAAGTGCCTGTATTCTTTGGGAATGCGGTTAAGGTCCTCTGTCGCTAAGCAGGCTCGTGGGGGATCGTTGTCTGGAGGATTTCCCCACCCAGGGTCCCACTTATGCTCTGTACATTTCGGGGAAATAAAACGCACTATCCCTTCTTCCCAAAGTATATACAGATCATGACCATGCAGCCACGGGCTGCCCAGAACCAGTGGAAACTGAGCTTGTGGGGCTATCACAAAAGAACGTAGCTCCCAGTATTCCCCAGCGCCCACCCGTAAGGGAATAGTCTCGAACCGACAGGGCTCCTTCATTGGTGACCCATCCATTTGGGTAAAGGTGATGGGGTCCTTCAGACTGGTCACTGCTGCTTCCAGTCCCGTTACCAGTGATGGGTTTATCAAATCCCTCCCGCACCCAGGCTCGGACCCTGATGTGGGTCATCATCACTGGATTCATTATAACTACAGTCACAAAGAAGAGGGAGGAATAATTGCTCACCGTTTTGGGCACTTCAGGGGTAGGGTCCTGCTGTGTTGCGCCACTTACAAACAGGACCAGTTCGTATCCCTGCGGCTCGCCCTCTTCTTCTTCCAGAATCATTGAATCCATGGGGTCTGGATTGGCAAAAAGGGCTCATGGATTGCGCGGCTTGGCTGTGCCCTTCCTCGGGGTTGACATCGGCCGCCTCCGTTGCTCCTCTTGGGTTAGGACTCGGCCAGGGTCCTCCTTGGGGCAAGAGGCTGCAAAATGCCCTTTCTCCCCACATCTGAGGCACAGGCCCTGTCTCATGCGTTGATCTCTCACCCCACTCTGGGTGGAAGTTGGCCTGCTTCTGACCTGGGTGGTAGAGGTACTCAGGCGGTTGTTTCCAAGAGATAAATCCAGTTTCATGAGGCGCAGTCGGCTTTCGGCTTTCTCTGCTTCCTCCACCCAACCTTGGAGCGTGCGTGGCTCCTTGGAGCTAAGGACATTATGGCGGACGTCCACCGCTAGTCCCATGCGATATTGTTAAGCCAGCACTGGGTCAGTCCAGTCTCGAATCTTGGCTGCATGCCTTTGGAATTCTCTCGAGTACTCCCTCACGGTCAGTTTGCCTTGTTTGAAGGTGCGGAGGAAAGCTTCTGCCTTTTGGGCTGCCACCGGGTCTTCAAAGCGATTTCTCAAGGCCCACATGAAGTCATCCACATTTCCCAGCTCCACTGCCTCCAGATTGTGTAGGGCCATGTACCAACTGGTAGCAATTCCCCGGAATCGTGAAGCGATAAATTCCACCTGTTGCTCCTTGTCCGGGAACACATGGCACCACCGCTGCACAAATTTTCCGACCTGTAGTATGAAGAATGATACAGTCTCAGGGTCCCTGTCAAAAGTAATCTCCAACATGTCTTTGGGACTTATTATTGGTGGGACAGGAACCATGCCGGGTGCCGGTGCGGGGAGCGGGAGGGGCACCGGCGCAGGAGCTGGCGGTGGGAGGACCGGTGGAGGCTGGACCGGGCTGGGTTGTCCTGGCACTGGCCCTCCTGGTCCAGGTCCCGCCGGGGGTGGCTGGCCAGGAGCCGGTTGGCCTGGTACTGGTGCTCCTGGTACTGGCTGTCCCGGGACTGGTTAGCCAGGAGGGGTTGTCCCGGCAATACTGGTGGTGCTGGGGCCGGGGCTGGTCGTGGTTGAGTCAACGGGTGGGCTCGGATAGCCTGATCCATCATCTGCAGTAGGGACTGCATCAGCTTGCCCATGTCCCGCATTAACCGTCGGGTATCGTCTTGGATCGAGTCCATGCGGGCATCAGCATCTGGGCTGGACCCTGGTCTCGTTGACCCACGGGGCGTCCGTCCCTGGGGGAGCCCAAAGCTTCCTCTGGGATCCAGTAAACTGTCCCGGCTCTGGCTCCCCGGTAAGGACCAGGTCGTCTGGGTAGTGTCCAAAAGATTCTTAGTCCAATCTCGCGGCTTCCGCTGGGTAACCCACTTGTCCCATGGAATCGGGGCACTGTGATAATAGGTTCGGGGTATCGCCCCTCCATGGCTCTGGGTAGGCCCCGCCGGGCTGTAGATTGAGAGGGTGTACGATGCTCCCACGGTACTGACCAACGGAGGGGTGACTGGCCCAGCCGGACAGTACGGGATCAAAGCTGTCGTTACCGGAGTCGTAGTCACAGGAGCGATGGTAGCCGGCACGGTAGTAACTGGAACTGTGGTCACTGGGATTGCCACGGTGGTAACCGGAACCGTGGTGACCGGTGTGGTAGTCACTGGGACCGTCACCGGTGTTCCCCCAGCCCCGCTCATCGTGGTAGACGGCAGGAGCTGGAGGTGGTGATTGATGGATTCCTGACAATTTCTGTCAGGTTCAAAAGCAAGTAGATCCAAGCATTCTTAAGCAAAAGAAGGGCTTTATTGGAATACAGTGCTAAAACCCACAGTGGAGGATCATTGTCAGGAATGGGGGGGGAAGCGGCGCAAGCGGAGTTATAGTGTGATGCAAAGCGCAACTAGCAAATGAACTGTAAGCGCGCGCGCAGGAAACTCCCGGCGGGAGAATTACTTAATAGGCGGGAGACGACTCCCTCCTCCCCTCATCTTCACAGGACTGGAAAATTCTCATAAGCTCAGAATAGCCCAAAGCCCACATTCAAGGCCACCGTGATAAGACCAAGCGTGGGAGCAGGGAAGAAGCTCCCACGTTACTGCCAGCATACCTACGCAAGCGCAAAGCGAAGATGAGATAGGGAACACAGAACAATGGACTCAGTGAAAATTAGCAAACAGACATTTCTGACAGACTGGTAGTCTCTAGCTGGGGGAAACCACGATTGGCCCGTAAAGGTGGTCAAAAGGGAGGTCGGGTGGCAGATCTTATCCCGGTAAGATAGCCAAACCAACAATGTTGCACGCAGAAAAGGGTTTTTTGTATTCTTGCAGTCAAGTTTAAGGGAGGTAAGACCAGATACCTTAAGAGACAGGTTGAAGCACTGGCCTCTATGGGGGACTGCATAAGACTGCCTAATTTTTCTTCTAATGGGCAATTTAAGCTTCCTTGAAAGGAACCATACAGTTGGCACCTCCCATTAGGCATAAGTTATTTACTGGGAACCTGTCTGAAGTGTTACAGGCCATGAGCAATCTTGTTTGATCCTTTCAAATAATCAGAATATAAAGTCTCCTTTTCGAAAGACTTATTTTTTCTGGCTGAGATGACTTCTGCATGAAGGATTGCTGAATTAGGGGCTTTATTGGCTGGGACGGAATTGTGTATATTCACAAGATCTCAGTGGTATTCAGGAGGGATCCTTCCTTTGTGCCAAAGGTTTTTTCCATTATCATAAGAACATAAGAACATAAGAGAAGCCAATGTTGAATCAGGCCAATGGCCCATCTAGTCCAATACCCTGTCATACAGCGGCCAAAATATATCATGTTATATCATGTATATTATATGTATATCATGTTAACCAAGAGTTGATACTACCACCTTTTTATCCTACCCCCTTTTGTCGTTTGTTACCCCAACGAGAGAGTCTGGCACAAACTAGATGTGCTCAGAGCTCTGTGTGCCTCCTTCACAGGATGGCACAGATTAGGCTAAAGGATTTTCTGTCTGTCTCACAGCTCAGCCTTTAGGTAAAAAGGTTTCAAACCATGCATCTGAGAGACATATGAAGTGCAAGGCCTAGGACCTCCAAAGGATGTTACGGCCCACTACACCAGATCTGCAGTAACATAGTGACCTTTTCCCACCAGTGTTCTAGTGGAAGAAATTGTTAGAGTCACATCCTGGTCCACCTTTTATACCTGTGTGAGACACTGTAGGTGGGACCAGTTAAAATGTGCAGCATAGTGATAGAACAAATAAAAATAAGAATGAGGATCCCACCTAGGTTGTAGTTTGGGCACATAACCAGTTTGGATGACTTCCCCCACTGAAGGAGAATGAAATATTGGAACTTACCTGAAGGTTTCTTCTCTTCAGTGGGGCGAAGTCATCCACATCCCACCCAAAATAAAATAAAACAACAAAATCTAGTCGGACATAAAATCTGTTATGGCGCTGGGCTATACTAAGACTGAAGGGTCAGCCTCACTCTGAGCCAATACAGTCTACACAAATTTGCATAGCCCTGCCTGGAGCGAGAGGAGGCGTGACCTAACCAGTTTGGATGACTTCGCCCCACTGAAGAGAAGAAACCTTCAGGTAAGTTCCAATGTTTCATTTCCACTAGCAATAAGATGGTGGAATACAGCCCTACATCTTTCCCGCTACGGGGAAGAAAGCAGAAGTGGGCATAGCTGGTCCAACCATATAGGCAAACTAGGTGGTCACCTAGAGTGCCAAATAGATAAGGGGGTATCTTCAGATTACCAGAATGAAGTTGACAATAAAAAAAAATGTTCTGACAGTCCTAACACAAGACTGGTGTGCTATTTTTTGTGCTTTGTTGTCACATGGCTGTTTTAAAAATCTACTATTCAATGTGCCTCTTGCCCTTCAAAGAACTCTTCCTTCTGCTACTTCCAAGTGTTTCACACACAGCTTGGGGCAGCTTTTTAGCTTCCCAACCACCCTGAGGCATGTGAGGCTAAGAGATACAACAAAACCAAGCTGGATTTTCCCATATCCAAAAGCAATATTCTGACACTGCATCACACTAGCTTTTGACAGACATTTAGGGGGCAGTGTGTGCAGAATGGATGGATTATTGTTACTGTTCACTTTTGCTTGTTCATGTGTACTCTATTTTCCTTGGAATCCGAATGGATGTGGTCAATAGTAATGTCTCCAGGAGCTTCTACTCACTGACCCTTCCACAGATCCCTAATATTTGGGAAGTACCAAATAAAATATACATTAAATATCACTAGTATCCCCTTATAATGGAACCCATGTTAAAATTCATTCTGTTAAAGTTCATTCTGTTCCTTTTGCAACTCCCCTCTTTGACATAACCCCCCTTTCCCATTCTGCTTGTTATTTCCACCTTGCAGTATTTAAAGAAATAATAAAATTGATCCTGTGCAATGAGTTTGTTTAGAAGAATTTGTTCCAAAGAAAAAGTTAATTCAGTAGGAAGTTTTAAAAGTACTTTTCTTAACACATACTGTAACCCAGATTTTATCTACGGCCTTTATACATTGTTATAGTCAAACAGCATGTGGCAAAAGAGCACCCTCCTGTCCTTCTACAGCAGGGTTAAGTAGAAGTCAGAATTTCTTCAACAAAACTCTAACCTTTAAAAACACAAACTTGTTTAAGTTGATACCATATTTGGAAGAGCTCTTAGTCAAGAAAAATAATCAGTGGAACAGTACATTCCTCTTCAGTCACGTGACTGGAAAACCAAGTCAGTGAATATGTGCATGCACACCACAGCATGCACAGCCCCTCTCCCCTTTTTTGTCTGTTAGAATCAAATGCTACCAATGAGGTTCAGCAAGCTGCAAGATCATTATTAGTTCTAGAATGCCTACAAAGTGTTTTCATA
Organism: Gekko gecko; assembly: GCA_029375565.1. Lineage (NCBI taxonomy): Eukaryota > Metazoa > Chordata > Lepidosauria > Squamata > Gekkonidae > Gekko > Gekko gecko. The sequence continues at coordinate 135,668,752 of JAPDNY010000002.1, forward strand.
AGACAAAACTAAGGTATAGGGTCCTTTCATCAGGCTTACAGTCTAAAGACAAGCTGCACACACACACACAGTACAACACTGGAGAAGGTATATTTGCTGTATCAGTTATAAAATGAGTATGATAAACAAAAATTAAAAAAAATAAAATGAGTATGATGAGACTACTTAAAAATATTAGAGGAAGGAATGGTAGGAGGCAGTTGGACAGAACAGGTGGATTAACGACAAGTGCACTATGGGGAAGAGCATGAAAAATTGACAAACAAGTGGGAGAGGGAAATGGCTAAATGACAGAATATCTGTTTTGCATGCAGAAGGTCCTAGGTTCAATCCCTGTCATCTCCATTTAAAGAGATCAGGTAGCAGGTGATGAGATCTTAGTGAATCACTGTCAGTTTGAGCAGACAATACTAACCTTGACAGACTAAAATCGGATTCAGTCTAAGGCAGCTTCATGTCTGTGCTCAAATGCATCTGCAATTGACAAGACTAGATTTCTTAAAAGCTGAATAAGCAGCAGCTCAGGCAGAGAATTGCTTTGGCACAAGAAGCTGAGAAAATAGTGTAGCATTACTCAGTGTGGGACAAAGATTAAAATGCATCATGATATGCAACTGGTGAATTTTAGATTTTATGAAGATGTAAAAAGATTTAATGAGCAAACTTGAAATGCTCTCCTGGCACAAAGCCCATGAACTCTGCCAAATGACTTTTGGGGAGTTTTAAAAAGCCCCCTTAACTTACTGTACAAAGTTTGAGTCCAGTGGCACCTTTAAGACCAACAAAGTTTAATTCTGGGTATATACATTGAAACAAGACTTCCTCAACCATTACATAAAGGTAGCGGGGTGGATAGTTGTCAGGAAGAGCTAATTAGAGTCAAGTTAACTGAGCGATAAGTATAGCTAAGATTGGATTAAAGCAGTTGGTAAGACCTGTGAATTGTTATAGACCCCTCAGGTGAGAATCTGTAGGATTGGAGCAGATGCAGCTGTAGCATAGAACCTGGCTGAATACAATGGATTGTGTGATATATTTAGGATTGTAACTGGAGGCATGTAGGTATGTTTGTCAGTCAGTAGGTTTCTGGTATAAGGTGGTACCTCTGTGTCCATGTGTATTTTTACAGTAGTGTCCAGAAAATGTATTTCTTGCAGAGATTGGTTCATTGTCAGGTTGATAGTGGGATGAAAGTTGTTAAATGCCTGGCAGAATATGTCCACGGCTTCTTTACCATGTGTCCAGACAATGTTCCCCCCATCATCTCGCTACCTATATGTAATGGTTGAGGAAGTCTTGTTTCAGTGTGCATGCACACAAAAGCTTATATCCAGAATTAAACTTCATTAATCTTAGATGCCACTGGATTCAAACTTTGTTATGCTGCTTCAGACCAACATGGCTATGCACCTGAATCTATCTTCACGGAAGGCACCACATTAAGCTGCATGGAATGGAATTCCATCAGCCTTACGGAGAAACTTGCACAGGTACAGACTGATGTTTCCTTTCTTACAAAATGCAAAAACCTGGACATTATACCTAAGAGACTGAGAATTAAGAACCCTCTACAATCCACTTATCCTGCAAACTATGCAGAAAAACTACGTCTCATTCTCCACGAAGCTACTCAAAACATTAGATCAGTGTCCTATAGTAAAAACAGAAGCTAATCAAGGAGAAACTCTCTGAACTGGACATTTTTTACAAGGAATCTACCTACTTGGCAAAATTTCCACAAGAAAAGACAAACCATCTACCACTGTTAACTGGAGTCGTTGAAGCAACAACAAAAGCTCTCTAACCTGCAGGCTGCTAATCTTAATAAGAACTCCTCCAACAATATTGTCAACCTTTCACAGCACAGACTCAGCCCAGCAAGGGAATCAGTTCTTTCACGTAGACTTTCATTCTGCCCCACCAAATCCACCTAGATCATTCAGTTCTGTAGGGATCTAGAAGCCTTTTCCCTGAAGGAGTACTTTCAACACATGCAAGAACAGAACAAGAAAGAACAGACAGCATCTTCACAATGTACCATCATACAATCTACTGGAAAACAACTACCATCCCTCCAACCCACCAATGAACAAGATATTGACATCCAACTGCCATCAAAACAACGCTACAAAAAAAAAAGTGTCTCCACATGAACCCCTTCTGATGGTCTTAATGCCACACTGAATGTCTACACTGAATGCTTTCACTGTAGAGTCCAAACCAATGTGATCAACACCTACCATCGTGTACAACAGAATCTCAACCACACTGAAAAGAAGGCCATAGACAGTCTTAGGAACAGTCCAGATATTATAAAGAGGCAGACAAAGTCAGAGTTATTGTCATGAATAGATTACACTACATCCAGGAGGCTCAAAGACAACTCTCAAATATTGCTTTTCACAAACAACAGATCCCACACAGGAATACAAAAAAGAACTAAACAGGATTATAAAGGAATTACCCCTGCATATTTAGGAACAAATCCTTTAAGACACACCACAGGAACCTCAACCAGGTGCCTTTTATCTTCTACTCAAAATAAACAAATCTGGCAACCCAGGATGCTCCATTGTCTCAGGCATAGGCACTATCACCAAGGGGATATCTGGATATATGAACTCTGTTCTAAGACCCTATGCCATCAGCGCTCCTAGTTATGTGCACAACACCACAGACTTTCTGAGGAAAATACAATCTTTGAACCGCCTTCTAAAGAATCCAATTTTAGCCACCATGGATGTGGAATGTCTGTATACCAACATCACACACAAAGATGGATTACAAGGCATAAACAAATGGCCCAGGAACAATGCTGTTGATGTTGTTTACCTAGATTTCAGTAAAGCTTTTGACAGGGTTCCTCATGATGTTCTGATGGGTAAACTAGAGGACTGTGGACTGGACTGTAGGATAGTTAGGTGGATAGGGAACTGGTTGGAGAACCACACTGAAAGAGTAGTTGTCAATGGCATTTCATCTGAATGGAGTGAGGTCTCCAGTGAGGTGCCACAGGGCTCAGTTCTGGGCCCGGTGCTTTTCAATATTTGTATACATGATTCTGGATGGGAGGGGCTACTCATTAAATTTGCAGATGACATCAAATTGGGAGGAGCAGCAAACATACCAGAAGATTTTAACTTGTTTATTAACGATTTGGAATTGGGAGTAAGCAGTGATGTGGCTAAATTTGCAGATGACACGAAGTTGTTCAGGGTGGTGAAAACCAGGGAGGATTGTGAGGCACTCCAAAGGGATCTGTTGAGGATGGGTGAGTGGGCGTCAACGTGGCAAATGGGGTTCAATGTGGCCAAGTGCAAAGTGATGCACATTGGAGCCAAAAATCCTAAATATAAATACACGTTGATGGGGTCTGAACTGGCAGAGATGGACCAAGAGAGAGATCTTGGAGTCGTAGTGGATAACTCGATGAAAATGTCTAGACAATGTGTAGCTGCAATAAAGAAGGCCAACACTATGCTGGGGATTATTAGGAAGGGAATTGATAACAAATCAGCCAGTATCATCATGCCCCTGTATAAATCATTGGTGCGACCTCATTTGGAATACTGTGTACAGTTCTGGTCACCACATCTCAAAAAGGATGTTATAGCATTGGAAAAAGTGCAGAGAAGGGCAACTAGAATGATAAAAGGGTTGGAACACCTTCCCTATGAAGAAAGGTTAAAATGCTTGGGGCTCTTTAGCTTGGAGAAACAACGGCTAAGAGGTGACATGATCGAGGTTTATAAGATTATGAATGGGATTGAGCAGGTTGAGAAAGAAGTACTTTTCTCCCTTTCTCACAATACAAGAACTCGTGGACACTCTATGAAATTGCTGAGCAGTCGGGTTAGAACAGATAAAAGGAAATACTTCTTCACCCAAAGAGTGATTAACGTATGGAATTCACTGCCACAGGAGGTCGTGGCAGCTGCAAGCATGGACAGTTTCAAGAGGGAATTAGATAAACATATGGAGCAGAAGTCCATCAGTGGCTGTTAGCCACAGGGTATAGATGGGAACTCTCAGTCTGGGGCAGGTGATGCACTCTATTCTTGGTGCTGGAGGGGGCAGCAGTGGGAGGGCTTCTGGTGCCCTGGCCCCACTGCTGGACCTCCTGATGGCACCTGGTATATTTTGGCCGCTGTGTGACAGGGTGTTGGACTAGATGGGCCATTGGCCTGATTCAACATTGGCTTCTCTTATGTTCTCTTATGTTCTTAAAATACAGAATTCAATTAAATCTGAGCACACTGGAAAAATGGGCAGATGTGAACAAGATGCAATTTAAAAAGCATAAGTGCTGAGTTCTATATCTGGGTAACAAAAATGTGGAACACACATACTGGATGGGGGATACACTTCTGGGGAGCAGTGTGTGTAAACCAGATCCTCGGGTGTATCAACAGAGGCATAACATCCAAATTGCAAGATGTTCATAGTCCCACTGTACACTGCATTGGTCAGGCTGCACCTGAAGTGTTGTGTGCAGTTCTGGAGGCCTCACTGCAAAAAGAATGTGGACAGAATGGAGCAGATGCAGACAGAAGTAGCAAGGATGATCAGAGCCCTGGAGATCAAGCCTATTAGGAAAGGCTGAGAGACTTCGGAATGTTTAGTCTGGTGAAGAGGAGGCTGAGGGGAGACATGATCGCTCTCTAAGTATTTGAAGGGCTATTACTTAGAGGAGGGCAGGGAGCTGTTCCTGCTGGCAGTAGAGGACCGGACTCGCAATAATGGGTTTAAATTAAGGACGGAAAGGTACCGGCTGAATATTAGGAAAAAACTTTTTACAGGAAATGTTGTGCAACAGTGGAATCAGCTGCCTAGGGAGGTGGTGAGCTCCCCCTCACTGGCAGTCTTTAAGCACTGGCTGGACAAACACTTGTCAGGGATGCTCCAGGCTGATCCCTCATTGAGCAGGGAGTTGGACTAGATGGCCTTATGTCCCCTTCCAACTCTGTGATTCTATGATTCCTGATGACACCACAGTTGACTTTGCCAACAAACTGTGCCATTTTGTTCTAATCCATAACCACTTCAAATCTGGTGGCAGCTTGTTCCTTCAGATCAGTGGTACAGCCATGGGCACCCGCATGGCCCCACAGTATGCTAACATCTTTATACCCACTCTTACCTCTCTTATATGGTTTGCATATTAGGCGACACACCCCTAATGTAGCCAATCCTCCAAGAGCTTACAGTAGCCCCTGTAAGAAGAGCTCTGTAAGCTCTTGGAGGATTGGCTACATTAGGGGTGTGTCGCCTAATATGCAAAGGAGTTCCTGCTACAAAAAGAGCACTGCTTATACCTGTGATACATTGATGATATCTTTACTGCCTGAACATATGGTAAAGAAGCCTGGACATATACCACCAGGCATTCAACAACTTTCACCCCACCATCAACCTGACAATGAACCAATCTATGCAAGAAATACATTTTCTGGACACTACTGTAAAAATACACAATAGATGCAGAGGTTCCACCTTATACCTACTGACCGACAAACATATCTACATGCCTCTAGCTACCATCTTAAACATACCAAACAATCCATTGTATACAGCCAGGCTCTATGCTACGGCTGCATCTGCTCCAATCCTACAGACAAAGATTCTCACCTGAGGGATCTACAACAAACCTTTTTGGAACTAAAATATCCACTTGATGAAGTCGAGAAACAGATTAACAGAGCCAGAATGGTACCCAGAGAAAACCTGTTGCAAGACAGGCCCAGAAGAGACAATAACAAAACACTACTAGTGGTCACATACAGCTCTCAATTCAAAATAGTTCAACGCATTATTAGCAATTTACAATCTCTATTGGATAATGACAGTCCTCTTTCACAAGTACTAGGGGGTACACTTTTTCTTGCACACAGACAGCCCTCCAATTGTAAAACAGCTCCTCACCCACAATAATACAACATCTAATTTGAACATGGCCACTGGTACCAGAGCTGGCAATAAACCCAGATGCCAACATACACCCAGACAACACAGTCACTGGACCTAAAAATATCAACTACACAATCTCAGGCACACTCGCTCATTTTCAAACACTGTATATGCCATTAAATGCCAACAATGCCCTTCAGTTTTCTACTTAGGACAAAGAGATTAAACCCTATACCAAAGGATACATGGATGCAAATCTGACATCAAGAATCACAAAACTGAGAAACCTGTAGAACATTTCAACCTTCCAGGGCACTCAATGGGGGGACTCAAAGTAGGTGTTTTATTGCAAAGGAATTTCAGAAACAAACTGGGAGACTGCTGAATTACAACTCATTACAACATTCAGAACAATTAAACCCCCAGGGCTTAACAGAGGTATTAGGTTCTTATCTTACTACACATGCTAAGTCACTCAGTTCTTGCTTATACCCAGAATTAAACTTTGTTAGTCTTAAGGTGCCACTGGACTCAAAATTAGTTCTCAAATCTGTTTTTTAATTCTATTATCTTGCACACAGACAGTCCCCCAATCTTAAACAATTCAGGTCTTACTAACTGCTTTCATCCAATCTTAGCTATACTTATCGACTCACTTATGCATCTTGACTCTGATTAGCCCTTCCTGGCAACTAAACCCCCTCACACACCACCTGTCACTACATTTGTGTAATGGCGGAAGAAGTCTTGCTTCAATGTATCTGAAGAAGTGTGTGTACACATGAAAGCTTATACCCAGAATTAAACTTTGCTGGTCTTAAAGTTGCCACTGGACTTAAATTTGGTTTTGTTGCTTCAGACCAACATGGCTACCTACCTGAATGCTATTACTGTGTCATCCTTGGCAGCTGTCAAGAGCACTTCTACTTATGCATGTTCTGATTTCCCACCTTAACAGATCACATGGAGCATTTTATTCTCCATCTGAGTTATGCTTACAAATCTATGAGCCTTGGAGTGTTTTTCCTGTGCTTGATACAATTCTTGCATTTTCAGCACCGCAAGGCAAGAGACAGCGGGTAAGATATCCCCTTCACATTTAGACCAAACAGCTCCTTTTTGCAGGCATTTAGTTGTGGCAGATACAGATTTGCTTTCTTTCCTCCGTAGTCTATGTTTGGATAAAGAAGGATGGAAGAAGTATTTCCGTGTGCGCGCATATGTGTCTGTGCCTGTAAGTCATGGTTGACTTCTGGCAACCCCTAGTGGGGCTTGGACATTTCAGAAAGGTAGCTTGCTATTGCCTGCCTTTGCCTTCAGGCCCTGGTATTCTTTGGAGGTCTCCCATCCAAGTACTTGCCAGGGTCAGCCCTGCTTATCTTCTGAGATCTGACAAGATTGGGCTTGCCTGGGCTGTCCAAGTCAGAGCTAAGGATAGAAGAAGTAATAATCCCTTCCAAACATTTTTAATCCCAACTAGAACAAACTCTGGAACTACAAAACTCTATCGCCACGGGGTGGGCTGAAGGATTCCTTCCATCATCAGAAACTTTCGCCTATGGAAGAAGGTATCCTTCATGCTCTGGAAACAGAACCAAAAACAGTCTTAGCTGACTGTTTCTGGTCCCGTTTCCAGAGCTTGAGGACTCACCCACAAGGATACCCTCTTCCTGTGCTTGATACAATTCTTGCAAAGGAGAACAGTGCCTATTACAGACATGTCCCAACAGCTTGTTCCCCTCTCTGAGCCTCTGAAGGGCTCTTTTGAACACAGTGCATCATATTCTGGGTGACTGTAGACAGAAAGGGGGGAAGGAAAAAAGATGGCAACCTGAGTGGTCACTCATAATCTATGTACCATTTGCTGCTGCTACTTCTAAACCTGCCCGTACATAAAAGGTGACAAGCTGATGGTTGGTCAGTACTTGTTTTTACTGACTTAGACAGCTTAAATCAGACCTTTTTACGCACAACTTTAATAAACATTTATGTTGCTTCACTGATAAAACTAATCTGTATTCAGTGCAGCTCCCTCTACACCTGCAGATATTCTGCTTTAGCAATGAACGTGCAGTATTACAAAAATCAAACGCACCTTTCGTTTCAACATATGAAATCATGTGCAGCATTAGGGTTCTAGACTGACAACTACAGTCCTTATGACACTGCTCATCACAGAAGGTGCTTTGCATCTCAGCCTTTTTGAATGTGGCAAAACTGCTTACTGTGAGGGAAATGTCAAAGTCTGTAGTCAAGTAAGCAGGACAAAAACCTTACTTATTCAAAACATTTTCAGAAAAAGAACACACAGTGTCTTTTTATTTTATGAGGAATATAGAAAACATTTATATAGTGAAATTATTCTTTACAAAGACCTTGCATTCATTCTAAAACTGAAAATTACAAGCAGGAGTTCAATTTTGTCTTCCTTGAAATGACTTCCATCAGGCCTTTCTCAAGTAAAAACAAAACATTTCAAACCATACCTTTGCCTCTTCTCCCCCTACCCCCAATGAATGTTTAGGACTCACTGAAAGTGGTTTTTAAACAGCCACGTTCCCACTGTATGACAAGATAATATTAGCCTAAAAGTGAAAAATAAATTTAAAAAGTATTTTAAAAACGAAGTCTGATTAGTAATGCAAGAAAAGTTCCAAGGTATTTAAAGGAAAATTTTGTTATAAATTTACAAAAAAAAGTCCATGAGTTTGTTTTGACATTTGTTCAGTCTAAAACCTGATTTATTAAGGTAACATAGTTTGTACATTTAAAACTAGGTTTTGTCCCACAGCAACACACCTTTCCACAAGAAGTTTTTAACAACTGACAACTTTCCACTCCAGTAATAACTGCCATTATTTAAATACACCATCACTGATCAGATTGTATTCAAACAAAATTACAAGAATCTGAAAATAACGTTTCCTTTTGAGTTTCTGTAAGAAACAGGAGTGTGAACCAGGGAGAGATAGGCTGCAATCTGAAATCAGTGGAACTGATTCCCCAGTAAGTGTTCCCAGGACAGAGTGTAAAAAATAGGCTATTATATTCCAGTAAAGTCTATGACCAACATGGGAAATAGTTGACTTAACTCTTCTCCTCTAATCCTACAGAGAAAAAAGAATGTATACATATAAACATACACACACTATAAGCCTGACTATGTACTTATCTTATGAAAAGATTTCTCATGTTATAAAAGTGCATTTTTTTCTATTAAATAATAAATTCATAATTTATGGATAAAAGCCTGAGATTAGACATCTACAGAAAGCTGCTCTGATTGCCAAACTACATATTATGCTTGGAGATCAAAGACTGATCTCATGTCTCAAAAACTTTAAGTATTCGGATGGGGCAGTGCTAATGTGATTGAGAACGTGGTGTTTTAAGACTTTCCTAACCCTGAAACAAAATTCCCAACCCACAAACAATTTCCTTCCTATTTGTCCGGGGGGGGGGGATCCAGGTACAGATTATTATGCCTACCCCCCCACCCGGAGTAAATAGCAGCTGGGCAAATAAGTAGTTAATAGTGCAATCCCACATCTAATTATAGCCTTCTAAGTCCACTGAAGTCAAGGATGCAACTCTGCTTAGAATGGCACTATTAAGACGGGAAGAGTGCTATGTGTGAGGGAGTTGAGTTACTAACCCTTCTTGTTGCTTCCTTGATCAAATTAGCAATTCCCCTCCTCTTTCCCAGTCAATTTTTTTTTTAAAAAACCTGGCAATCAGTCATGAATATACTGGCATAATAACTGCAACCCCAAATATCTCATTTTGCAGAAAATGTATTTGGGCTGTTCTAGTGGATCACAAGTCCTTAGTGATCTTATTGGGAATTTTTACACCAAAAGGAAAGGAGGGGGAGAAAGGAAGTCAGGAAAATCCAGCCTTGGTTTTAAAGCATTTGTTTCACTACTCCAAACTGTGAACCAAGAAGTACTGTAACAACTTCCAACCCCATGTCAAGCTTTTCCAAACTGAGGCTGTATCACAATCTTCTAGGAAAATTATAATGGGTTTTATTCAGTATAAGAAGGATGGAAAGCATACAATATTTTAAAGAATCATGCTCTGCCAAACTTTTCTCCTCTGTGCAGAAAACAAAGATCCCTTGACAAAGCAATTCTGATCTTTAAAAAAAAATCCAGCATGACAACACTTTTTTTTAAAAAAAAACCTTAATTTACAATAAGCAGGGTAAATAGCAAAGGTAAAGAGAAACCACAAACATTCACACATCAACAACTCATAGATTTACTCCAAGCATTTATAAAACTTTGTATCTTCCTTTGTTGGTTGGTTGGTATGAATTTTGCTGCAAAAGAAAAAAAAGGAGAAGCAAGCAGTCAGATACATTGTTGATGAACTGGGTGAACTAGTACAACTAGAACAATTCAGAAACAACCATTAAAATATACCTAAACAAGAATGTATCAAGGTAAAAAGCTCAAAAATAATGGAAAGCTCAATAAAGTAACTCTTTATGGGACAGCTATAGATCTTGATGTTATGAACACCAAGACAGACAACTGAGCAAAGCAGAAACTGTATGCTGTTCATCAAGCAACTTATGTTTCCAGTGAAAGGGAAAACCTTTCAGGTAAAGAGAAAATAAAATTGAATCTATTTGTTTGGGAAGGTAAAAGATGCTGAACAACAAAAGGAAGCTGACACTATAAAAGCATTTGGGTAGCACAGGTTAGAGTACCAAATCAAAAACAGCAAATACATCTCCAAAACCTTTCATAGAAGACTGGAGATGAATATGTTTGCTAACTCATTAGAAGACATTTCATGAAACAAAAGTCTCTTTGGTATTCTGCCTCAAAATAAAACAAGATAAAAACATTTCTGGATGTGCAGCATTATATATAGACTAATTTAAGGTATTATTGGGGATTTAAGGCTGTCATGCTATCAAATTATTAAAATTTCTAAAGTGATTAGAAAAGTTGTGCATGCTACTTTCAGGAATATTTAACATACCAATCTGATGAGCTCTTCTTTGATGAGTCTAGTGATTTCTGCTTTTGCTTTCTGCACAGCTAATTCATTGGCACCTGGAAGCAGACAGTCAAACTTTTAAACTTTTTATCAAAATGAAGCAAACAATACAGAGGGCAATACATGGCACTGGAAGCCAAAAAGATATTCAGTAATTCATATATGAGGATGATAAACATCTTTAAAAAAAGATTATCAGTATACAACTATCATTCTTAATTGCATCTAACAATCAAAAGCATTTTATTTTGCAACAACTGAGGCTGGTGTAAATCCAGGCAATCACAAACAGAAACAAAGAGACTAATTTGTATCAGTGATATATAAAGCTTCCCATTGACTTAAACATTGCATAGAAAACCCAGAGGGGAAAGTGACACGGTACAGCAGCAATTCTTGCAAAACCATTCCTCCTTCAGGCCATTTTTATACTTATCTACATTACGTAGGAGTAATAACATTCTCTTTTCTTAAGGCATCATCCAACACAAATCCCAGTAACTATACCAAGAAGAGATTACCACCAGTTTTAAAAATATTAACACAGTGCCATTCAATACTAAATGAATTACAAGTACTCTTTTTCAAATTTTCTGATCAAGCCATTATAATACCTTCTTTTTGTGCTTCCAGGTCACAGTATTGATATAACTAATTTCTGAAGCCAGGCAATAAACAGCATTAAAATTAAGTGTTGTTTAAAATATGTAAACTCTTGATGATGTAGTGAGTTCCCAGGCCAATTCCAGATGTACTCTGTGAAGTGTCTGGAACAGGAATTATTTCATGTCTCCACATCAGAAATACAGCTGCTCATTACAGTCAGTCATGGAGAGTCACCATAGGGAAAGATGCTAATTACACAAATCTGGTAACATGTGGATTGACCACATTTGCTAGTTTCCTTACCTTAGTGTACAAGTAAGTCCTGAAGTAGTGGCTTACAGAAAAAATGGTGTTTATTACCACAACAGATTGATCATCACTACAGCAAATATTCTGCAGCATGAGGTAGGATTGCATCAAGTATATTTTGTGTAGAACTATGAAAAATTCTTTGCATTAAACCCTGTTCCCATTTCACTGAGATCAGTACATATAACCTGCTGCTTCTACTCACCTAGAACAAGATATGATCTTTTTCTTTGTATTGAAGCAGCAGGAATTGTGTACAAACTGTACCAGTAAATATTTTTATTACAGCACAACAAACTTGATACTGGCATAATTTCAGTGCTGCATATGTACATACCCTAAGTACCATTTCCTTTCTATTATAACTATACCAGGGTATTATATTATCAGATATGGAGAGTAATACTCACTCTCTATTGCCAAGTAAATTTTTCGTTCTCCCTCCTTGGGCTCTTTCCCTGGAGGAAAATATGTTCCTCTGATGGTAATGGCGGCTTCAGAATATTCACTTATTCTGTGCAGTGCTTCCTTTGACGTTACCTTCCACCTAGCAGTCTGTGAAACAAAAGACACAAAGGAAAAGATATTCGGTTGGGAAGGAATATGTTGGCAATTTCCACAGACTTTCCCCTTGAACTACAGTCTCCTGAGCTGCACCCATACTGTTTCCAAGAGTCTCCCAAGCCCTAGGAACAGTGTTTCAGAGAACCCAGGGGGACTGCAAAAGAAAAGGAGTGGGTGAAGAGAAAGATCCGTTCCTTAAGCAGAGCTCTGCTCACAGTTCTTCAGATAAAACTCATTGAATATTAGATCTAAAAGATAAGTTCCTAGGCCAGATGACATCACAAAATATAGCAGAATTACCAGAAAGCAAAAAAAGTGTTTCAAGTCTCATTAATTAATGGAACCAGTACATTATGTTTCTAATTTCTCATTTTTGTACAGGAAAAATGGCATGTTCAGAGAATTAAAAGGATGCATAGGACCACAGAGGAGATTTAATGAAAAAGTCTTTCTTGCCTGTGGGAAATCATTGATCTCCAATTCTTCCTCATATCTCTTAAAAGACTCATTTTGTCCCCCTTCCTGTTTTTCCTCCTCTTGTTTCTCTATCGGCACATAATTGAGCTTGGCATTGATCTTCTCAGCCAGCTGCTCAGCTATGGTTTTAGCAGACACAGTTGGAGCTTGAATTGTACCACCTCTCAGGATAGCGTTTGTCGCTTGCTGCATCACATCCTGTAGTAAGGTATTTTTTAAGAAAAGAAAAACAAATTTCAGAAACATGCTACAGTACAAGTCAGTAGGAAAAAATAGTCAAAATTTCAGCATTATTGTCTTGCAATGTGTGCACACATACACATTAAACATTCTGTGTGCAAGCGCAAAGTGCTAGGCTTTTTAAACTATATAAATCAGAATTTAGAGATAGTTATCTCTGAGATAAACTAAGTTTCAGTTAGATTGAAATAACAATGCTTGTTTATATATGAATCAGGAATTTCAGGGCATTTCAACTACCTGACTATTTTGGGTCATTCACAGATTAGTATCTATTTCTCTGCATGCCCTGACCTGGATAGCCCAGGCTAGCCTGATCCCGACAGATCTTGGAAGCTAAGAGGGTCGGTCTTGGCTAGTATTTGGAAGGGCAACCTCCAAGGAATACCACGGCTGCAACACAGAGGCAAGCAATGGCAAACCACCTCTGAAGTGGCTCTTGCCTTAAAAAGAAGTCTAGCTCACTGCCTAGTGGTGCATAATGCTAAAAAGCTAGAACTTCTGGCTGCCAGACAATCTTAGGCAAAAAAGAGGCATAATCAAAACATTAGTAGACCGTGCAAGACGGATATGTGAACCGCACTTTCTCAACGACGAACTAAATCATCTAAACCACTAACTTCAAACAAGAATGAGATCAGAAGAGCGATTAAACCAAAGGTAAACAAACAACTGAGGAAAAACAGTCTCCCACAGGAAAAGTGTTTTTACCATATATCAAAGGAATCACTGTTCAGATGGGAAAACTTATGAAAAAACACAATCTACAAACAGTATTCAGACCCACCAGAAAAATACAACAGATGCTACGATCGGCAAGAGGCAGAAGAGACCCCCTCACTTCTGTAGGAGTATACCACAAACCATGCAGTTGTGGACAAGTTTACATCGGGACCATACAGCATAGCATTCAGACAAGAATAAAAGAACATGAAAGACACTGCAGACTTGGCCAATCTGAAAAATCAACAGTGGCTGAATACAGCCTAACTCAAACAGGACACAGCATTTTGTTCCAAGACACTGAAAGGTTGGACAACACTTCCAATTACCATGTCAGATTACACAGGGAAGCCATTGAAATTCATAAACATAAACACAATTTCAACAGAAGAGAGTTTAAAAATAAATAGGGCATGGTTTCCTGTCCTGAAAAACAATAGCACTACAGATAAGATTAGAATTTCAACAACCAATCCACATACAAAAGAACCTCCTCAGGAAACAGGAAACCTCCTCAGGAAACAATCTATAGACAAATGAACCTCCTCAGGAAAGCGCCTCCATTAGAATGTTCATAGCCTGAGGAACTACTACAGGATAATGACTCAGCCTTACCCCACCTTCCTGAGTAGATAAAAATTACCTGCCTACCATTTTTCTTCTCACCTTGACACAGAGAATACTCCATCTTTCTGTGCTATACCTCTGAGGATACCAGTCACAGTTGCTGGTGAAACATCAGATTCTACAATGCCAAGCCCACAGCCATACAACCTGGAAAATCTACAGCAGCTAATGAACTCCAGCTGTGAAAGCCTTTGACAACATATTCAATATTAGGATCTCCTGGCTATTCTACACACAATGCCATACAATAATTATTATTATTATTCTCTGCATGAGGAAGATCACTTACTTGAGCTCCTATTTTCTAACACCTCCTCTTCCTCAATTTCAGTTCAATTTACCCCTTGAATCTTAGAACAAGCCTATAGGTTGATGCATTGTTATCCCAAGATAACTAAATTACTTTAAAAAGGCATTCTGACTGTCACAGCACTCCCAACAGCAAAGTTAAGAAAGCAGACACAGCAGACTTCATATGAAATGTTTGGTACAGTTATTGGCAGAACCATGCAATTCTGATGTTCATTTTGAAATCAGATACACACATCAGAAATGCACTACTATGGGAGATTGCTCTCTGCAGTGCGCAGATCCCACCTGGGATGGCTTCTCCTGTAGCCCAGTTTAAACCATGCTGCAGGAGAAGCCAGACCCAGGATCTGCTGTGCTGCAGGGTGATCGCTCTCCACAGCGCACAGATCCTGGCTGGGATGGCTTCTCCTGCAGCACAGTTTAAACAGGGCTGCAGGAGAAGCCAGATTCAGGATCTACATGCCGCTGAGAACAGTTGCCCGGTGGCGCACAGATCCAGCTTCTCCTGCAGCCCAATTTAAATCTGTTCCCCCGGCACAGCTCATCCTCGGGCTGTCTTCTGCAGTCTCTTTAAACTTTAAAGGGATTGGCAAATGGAGCAGAAGTCCATCAGTGGCAATTAGCCACAAGGTATAGATAGGAACTCTCAATCTGGGGCAAGTGATGCTCTGTATTCTTGGTGCTTGGGGGGGCAACGGTGGGAGGGCTTCTAGTGTCCTGGCCCCACTGCTGGACTTCCTGATGCCACCTAGAATTTTTGGCCACTGTGTGACAGAGTGCTGGACTAGATGGGCCATTGGCCTGATCTAATATTGGCTTCTTTTATGTTCTTAAGCCCGACAAACAGCTGAGAGGCAGGAGCAGGCCCATAGCCATGGAGGGAACGGAATTTTCCCTGCCCTCTTCTCTTCTGGTTCCCCCTCCCCATGCTGTCCTACTCCTCTGCTGCCCTCACAGCCAGGAGAAACAGGGAGGGATAGAAAGTCTGGGGTGAGCAGCGTGCTGTCCTCCTCCCCCATCACCCTTGTAGTGGAGTACTCAGCTGGGAGGTGGCCAGGAGGGGAAGGAAGCCTGAGGTGAGTGGCATGCTGCCCTCCTCCACGAAGGTCAATTTGTGTGCCACCTTGGGCTTCTTCACCAGCAATGCCTTGGTGTAGCTTGCTTGAGCACGGTGGCAGGCCTAGCAAGGCCAGTCGGATGGGCAGGGGCAAAGCCATGCGAGGTGGCAGCCTTTCCTCAGCCTCCAGGGTTGTCTCTCAGGGTTGCACCTTCCTTGGATCCGGCCCTCCTGCAGTCTCCTTCATCATGTGTTTTAACTGCCATGCTGGCCAGCCTCCTCTTTTCCCTCCCTCCCCCCATGTGCCTACATCACTTCCTAGTGCCTACGTCACTTCCTGGTGACCTCCAAAGTGACATGCCCCCTCCCTCCAAAAATATTCTGGCTACGGGGCTGGGTAGGTCCTGGTTTCAGATCTACCAGTAATTCCCGAATATATCCAGGATTTTTTTCAGAAATCCCCCACACACACACCCCGGTTTTCCTGAGAAAACTCAAGATACATTTGGGATGCTGAAATATACCAATATGGTATTTTTTGGGTATATTTCACACACACAAAGAATTTTCTCAAATGGCTGTGCCCCTAATTTACTACTTCTGATCTGAGGGTAGTAAATGCAGCCCTGTACAGGCATCAAAAGGTAGGATCCAAAGGCTTCTGGTATTCTGATATTTCAGGGGGGTTTTCTTTAAACACATCTCCCTGTCATATTTTGAACTGGTTGTGGAATTCCTCCCAGTTTCAAAAATGGCTTGCTATGGGATAAAGTGGACTGCTGTGCCAGAAGTCCAAATCCTATTCAGGGATATGTAGCTGGCTCAAGTGGTTAAGACAGTGAACTGCAGACTGGGAGGTCGGTAGTTCAGCAGTTCGATACCAGAGTGCCGCATGACGGAGTGAGCTCCTGTCTCTGGTCCCAGCTCCTGCCAGCTTAGCAGTTCAAAAGCAAGAAACTGCAAGTAGATAAATATGTACCACTTTGGTGGGAAGGTAACAACTTTCTGTGCGCCTTTGCATCTAGTCATGCCAGCCACATGACCACGGAAATGTCTTTGGACAGCACTGGCTCTTCGGCTTGGAAACGGAGATGAGCACTGCATCCCTAGAGTTGGATTCGACTGGCTTGCGAGCAAGGGAAACCTTTACCTTTACTAGCTGGCTATGCAGACTTTTGGATCCGGGCTTAAAGTTGGAAGGGGACTCCACCTTGGAACAATGAACTACTCCCAACTTCCCCTACAAGAAAGGAGCCTTCCCTCATTCACAAAACTGGTACCAAACATATAATATGAGGACAAAGACACACAAAATTCAACCAGTGTCTTTTATTAGGCTAAAAACTGCCATATCAGTTCTTAGGCTAGACTTTTGTAACAGCATTAGCGCCAAACCCAAGTAAAGCACTGATTTTCACAAACTTTTCATGCTTCCTGTGGCTAAGTCTGCTGATCCAACATTCCCTGTGTTCTTGTCCATCTGCAATGAACCCACTTTAGCATGGCCAGACAGGAGAGCTGGTCCAAATGTCTCAACAATAGACATGCTCCTCATTTTGCCATACTGCAGCAGTTTCAGCACTATAGCAATACAGAAACTATCAGCTCAACTATATTGGTAATAGGGAGACATTCCCTAACACTACCCCACCAGCTGCAAACATGTAGCATCGCTTGCCCTCAACAACACTATCTGCCATGTAGTCAAATATTACTGGTTAAGTAATGGTATGATATCACTGTGTTCCCTACACTATCCTTGACTGGCTGGGACAGAGGAAGGCTCAAGCCAGCTACATGATGCCAAAAGCAGCAAGAGGCACAAACATGAGCTGTGAATCCCTATGAAAAGCAACTAAAAAAGGGATACAAATTAGAGGGTTTAGCCAGTTTTAATGGCTTTCTCTCTGTATTTTACAAACACAAAGCAAAATACCACCTCTGTCACAAATGCAAATTTTAGAAATATGTTTTGGTGCCTGAAGAGCTAAGATTGTATAAATTTTACATTTGAACTAAGTTTATCATCTAATGAATAGGATCCAAAGCAAATAGTGATTGACAACTGGATCCAATGACTTCCTTCTGCTAAGTGAGCATCTTCATTTCCCTGAGAGAAATATTATCACTTAATGGAACAGAGTTTTTTGATCCAACCCTTACATATTTATAGAGAAGCACCCCTTGCCCCACTCTAGTTTTTCTTTGTGATTTGGTGCACTTCTCTCTTTTTAACGTATTTTATTTGTTCTTGTCTGAGGCCAAACACAGATCAGTTACTATATATACTTGTGTGGAGTATGTTAGGAAAAAAGCCAATTCAATTTTTATTGAAAATTAATGTGAAGCATATATATACCTGTGCGTGAAGGAAAGCACTGCAAATCTAAATCCCTGAGTAACAGCAGGTTTTGAGCATGCCAAGAGCCATCCACACAAAAAAATGAAGAAAAAAAAACAATTGTTCGTGCAGAAATAGTACTTCACAAATTGGTTTATAAAATGTGAATAAAGTAATGTTAATTAAACCCCTTTAAAGGATTATAAGACATTTTGTCCTTTTACATTATTCCCAATTATTAGTTATAGCATTTTGAAATTCTGCATCAACAGTCACATAAAGAACACTTCAAATATTGCAAAGAGATACACAGTAAAACTTCAGTTATCTAGACCTCCCATATATGATTACCTAGTGTCTCCCAATCAAATACGTGGAATTAATTTATATACAGGCAAGCCAGCTTAGGAAATTCTGCAGGGGTAATTCAACAGTAATTTAGCTATATGCTTGTGTTAGGCACAGCAATAAGAGAAGCAGGAATTTTTACTTCTGCTTCAAGACTACAAAACCTGAATTCATTTTTTCTCTATGTGAATTTATGCCTGTATGAAAACAAAATCAAAATGTAAACCAAGGCCTTCAAGCCAATAAGACTGATAGTAGTACAGAACTCTATGACACATGCTGTCATTATTTACATTTTTCAGGGTGTCCAGAGAACGAGGAATTTGCTGCATAACTGTTAGCAAAATATAAACATTCAATATAAATTTAGAAAAGTCTGCTTTGTAGAAGAACATGACCTTAAATTGAAAAGAGACCAATACTTGTGCCTCGGCTCCAAGATTCTTCTGTGCATTAATTCTCAATGCCAACCTCTTAGCAATTTCTAATTTTTCTGCATTTCCAGCAGTTGGGGCAGGAACATTAGATGTTCCGCCTGGTGCTGCCATGTCCTTCACTCTTTTCTTTGAATTGAACATGCTTTCAATTTGTTCATCAATCTATTGAAAAAAGAAAAGTCAATGAAATATAATGTAGAGAAACATGTCTCAAAAGAGAAATAAGCAGCATGTTAAAAAATGAAGGTATCTGGCAAAGGTGAGTTTATTCCATTTCAAATGAAGCACTATAATATCACTGGGGAAAAAGTTTATCATCTCCTTTTGAGTTGTGGGGAAAAGTGTAAAACCTTTATTGCAATCTATTTCATCTTAATTGAAACAGCAAATAACACGAGAATTTGAAAACAGATTCTCAATAAGATATAAATGAAAGAGGAAATTTAGATGACATGAAAAAGCAAATACATACATCAACTGCTGTATCTTCATCATCAGAATCTTGCAAGCCAAGTGCTGCTTTTTGTAGTTTCTTTCGCTCATTAGCCAAAGCCTCCTCCGTTTCATCAAATTTGAACCCTTTGCCAGAGAAACCACTGCTCTTTTTAATTGTCTTTCCCTCCTGGAAAGGAAGCATCACTGGTCAAACACCACTTTCTACATACAAATACTCCTTTTTAAAAAACTGAGATCTTTTCTGCTTATTTGTAATGACTTCAAGACGTGTTGTATCAGGTATTTCACGGTGCCAGTGAACTCTGGTTCTGTCAGTCCAGCAGGCCTGTAGAGGGCAAAAGCTACTCCTATTAAAAACCCTAAGCATTCCATTACATAAATAAAGGTAACTCCAAATGCAGAATTGGGAATTCAAATTATCTTACAGATACAGCTTAGATTAAAATCAAATTGGACTTCAGACCGATATAAAAATAATGTTCATCCCCAAAACAGACACTGAGCTGCAAGTAAAGGAAGATATTTTGCACGTTAATGTACACTGGATTCTATTGGACAGGGAGAAATATAAACCAACCCAGAACTTGCCCCATTACAAACAGAGATTAGTGTATGATTCTGCCACGTGCTGATGAACAAGAGGAAAGATTGTGAATTGGGGGAAAGTCACTGGTGATTTCTCTGGGCTGTAACCTGTGAATAACTATCTTCCCTTGGAGTCAGATTAGATCACAAATTATTATTAATAGGTCAAGTTTGAAGGAGTTACTAGATCAAGCCTATCAACATCTAACAGAATGAAGTGATATTTTAAAATGCTCTCCCTATGTAAAAAAAATAATGCTGAAAGTTATAAAAAATCAGCCCCCTAAGAGAACAATTCTATCCTAGTCTGCTGAAGTATGCAGTGGTTGTTACAAGTCCATTCTCCATTTACTAATTTGGACTGAGTCAGAACTTCTTCAGACACAAAGAGTTAAGAGATGCAGCTGTCTTCTGTTTCCTTCCTCCAACAATTCCATTTGAGCCCCCCACCCCCCAATAAAGCTAATAGTGAGACTCAGGGAACATTTCTGAACAACTCGCCATACAGCATGGGAGGAGCAGGTCTGCATCAAGGAGGGAGAATCAGTTGAAATCATCCCCTGGCTTTTGGTGCGTATAATTATGTAAATTGAAACCAACATCAAAAGGATGATTACTTACAGCCTTCTGTTGATCTTTGAAATCATTCCAAAGTTTCTCCAGCTCTGCAGGAACTGGAGTACCTGACAACTCTAGAGCTTTAATTATATCACCTGCGTATCGTGCTTGGTCTTCAGTAATGAAAGTATATGCATACCCCTGTTAATGATACATAAAATTTTATCTGCATGCAAATAAAAACTTATTTGATGTCTAATTACATATCGTTCAAAAACAAATATTGAATGTTTGGTTTTTTCAAAGAAATAGGTTTTAAGAAAATTCTGTATTTAACTGTCATCAAAATCAAATGTATAGTTTCATATGGAAACAGCGTCTAGTAAAAAACCCCTATTTTATGGGAAAGTTACACTTAAGGCCATTATTCTTGTAAACTATAGGATAACATACACAAAAATAATTTATGGTTTGGGAACAACTAAATATATGCTACATTACAACATCACCCACGATCTTAAAAATGGTAGCAATTTAATCAATGGGAATACAGCCATCAATGTCGTAGGTCTGCTGTTGAGGTCTCTAGAGGGAGTGCAAATATCCCACAAACCTTTGTGATGCCAACAAACAGTATAAGCCTCTTAATCAGATTACAGCTTTGAACATGTAAGAAAAATGCTACATACTTTGTTGCCTGCTCGTCCAGTTCTACCTGCCCTGTGTACGTAATCCTCATAATGATTGGGACAACTGTAGTTGACAACAAGCACAAGGTGTTTTACATCAAGGCCTCGGGCTGCTACAGATGTGGCCACAAGAAGTTTGCAGACTCCACTCTTAAAATCATTGATTATGCTGTCTCTATCATACTGATCAATACCTAAAGAAGACAACAGACAACAATGATGTTGAGGAATAATTCATGCTCTTATTATTCTAATCAATCAGCTAAGGGGCCTGAAGAGTATACTACCTCCATGAAGTGACAGGCAGGGATAAGAGGCTCTCATTAAGTCTTTCAGTAATCCATCAGCATGTTCTTGCTTATCTACAAATATGATGACAGCTCCATTTTCCTGATAATGTCCCAGGAGTTCAAGCAGCTTCAAGAACTTGTTCTCTTCCTCTATGACAATCTAAAACAGCAACACAGAACTGCTTTAACTAGTCCCCAATAAGACTGGCCATAAACATCAATAACTCAGTTTGTAATAAAAATCAATTCAATCCAAGCATTTTAGCATTCATGCTTAAGCATCCCAATCCCGTGACTTTTGGCTTAGTTTCTGAAGTGCAATATCTACTATCTGATATTGAATCTGGCTGCTTATCCAATTTATATGCAAGATCCCCCTACCATTACTATCCTTTTGCTGCTTTTCACTAATTTAGGTGAAAAAAAGATTGGATTGTAAGACCACAGGAATCGAGCAGCTATCAACTGAGAAGAAGAAGAAGAAGAAGAGAAGAGATTGGATTTATACCCCACCCTTCACTTGGAGTCTCAGAGCGGCTTACAAACTCCTTTCCCTTCCCCTCCCCACAACAGACACTCTGTGAGGTAGGTGGGGTTGAGAGAACACAAACTGCTCTTTCAGGAACAACTGTGCCAGAGCTTATGACTGACCCAAGGTCACATCAGCAGGTGCAAGTGGAGGAGTGGGGAATCAAACCCAGTTCTCCCAAATTAGAGTCTGCACACTTAACCACTACACCAAACTGGCACCAAACCAAGAATCAAGTGATTTAAATTCTTTCTTAGATGACTTTTTAATCAGTAAATTTATACCCCACTGTTCCCGCCTCCAGAACTCAAGGCAGACATCAACGTTATAGTACCATCTATTCTATAACAACAAGAACAAATCCATTCAAACTAATATACACAAGAATGCAACACAAGAAAAGCAAACATCAATTAAATGACCTAGAAAACATTTTCTCTTTCTGAACAGGGATGTGCATTCGGCTTCCCCGAGCCAAAAAAAAAAAACCAAATAAATAACTTATTGGTATTTATTCGGTATTCATAAATCCGAATGCAAATTCAGGAAACTTTTCAGCTACGAAAAATGTTTTCCCAAATTTATTCTGAATTTATTTGGCTTTTTCAGTGTCATTGATGCAACAAACATGAAATTGAGCAAACTTCAGCGGACAGCGGAAGACAGGAGGGCCTGGCGTAATCTGGTCCATGGGGTCGTGAAGAGTCAGACTCGACTGTGCGACTGAACAACAACAACAACAAAGTTTGGGATTTGGGGGTCAGTCCATGGGTCTAGTAAAACAAGTTCTGGTGTTAATGGAATTGAGTGTCCTGTGATGTCTTTAATAGATGAAAAGATTTTAAACCAAAATTGTTGTACAAAGGGACAAGACTACCAACAATGTATGAAAGTGCCCTGTTCCCCACATACTCTCCAGAAAAGAGAGGAGTATTTTTTGGACATTTTGTGGATTCTGTCGGGCATGAGATACCATCTTGTCAGTATCTTGTAGTTTTGTAACTGAACATTCAGAGAGTGGGATGTAAGGGAGGGTGATGACCATATTGTGTTCCAATCTGTAGCTGAAATAGTAATAGAACAATCCGATTGCCAATGTTTTTGATAACTTAAAATATTCTTTGAATCAGATAGTATCAATTCTCTGTATACGAAAGATGTATAACTTTTAAAAGAAGTATGATCAAGTTTCAAGAGGCGTTCAAAAGAAGTGATTGGTCTATTGAGATTGGAGTGTATTTTTAATAAGGTGATGAGACAGGCCACTTGCATATATTCGATCCATGGGAGTGAAAAATTGTGCTTATCTTCAAGTTGTGTTTTTTCAATAATTGTATTATTTTGAAGGATTGAGTATAAGCAGTTTATTTTTTTGTCTTTCCAGAGTCTGAAGGCTTCATACGAATATCCAGGGCCAAAACAGGCGATGCCAGTGAAAGTTGTCATGGGAGAAACCAACGGAGCCAGGGTATGTTTCCATCTTTCCCAGGTCAATAGAGTATTAGAGAGAAACATGTGTTGAGAAAGAGACTTCGGTCTCTGATTTTGTTTCATAGTAATGCTCAAAATAGTACCTTACCAATATATGATTCTTCCAACTTTTTCCAGTCTGATTGAAAGTGATCATTGTGGAGCTTAAAAAGGCCCAGTAGAGTTGCTGCATCATGGTATAGTCAGATATCTGGTAAGGCCAAACCTCCTGCTCTACCGGGTCTTCGGAGGGTATCTTAAGGTACTCTGTGTATCGACTTGTTCCAAATAAACTTTGTGATTGAGGACCGCCAGAGTTTAAAGGTTGTTTTAGGTATCTCCATTAGTATGGTACAAAATAAAAAAGGAACATAGGGAAAATGACTCCATCAAGAAACTAAAAAACAACAAATCGCCTGGAAAAGACAGCTTTACAAATGGATTTTACAAAAAGTATAGCTCATTAGTGGCAAAGCAACTAGCCTCCACCTGCAACCAAGTAATGATTGACGGTTATGCCCCAGATATGGAATCATGGGTTATTAATAATAGTACAGATTAGCCCTATGATATAATTAAATAAAATATTTATGCAGCTTACCTTAAAAATATAAGTAACAAATCCTGGTATTAGTAAGAAGGTCTATTACGTCAGTATAAACTGTGCATTCTTACCAGTAAAGAATATCTTAGGAATGGGTCACTTTACTTATTTGAAGGTTCAGTGAACTAAAGGTAAGCAACAACGTAGATAAGATAAACCTTAATTTAATAACGTAGACTCAAGTGTCTCTCCCCGAGACAGATCTTCTCCAGCAATTGCGAAATTGTTCCTCATTCAGCTTTTGGTCAGTTCCGGGGATGTCTTTTGGAACAGGTAGATTTAAATCAAACAATAGCTGCAGACCCGACTCCAGATCGTTAACAACAATAACATGGTCCTGATGAGTCACTTGGAGCTTGCAGAAAGCGATCCATCTATGTCAAGATATTGCCCTTTAAGACCTAAGTATTTGCTGAAGCCAGACAGGAGACAACTTGTGCTGAAAGAAATCAGCATGCCGGTACTGTCAAGGTAACAGCTGTTACAATTTAACAGCTACTGTAACTTGATGCAGCTGTGTGCTGTCAGAGTCATCGTGGCTCAGCAAAGATCTTGACAGCAGATCATCTCAGCTTACCACGTGCAGTTTGCTAATTAGCCAGAGATTGCTGACAGCTGGGTGACTATTTAGTGAGAGGCGAGGCAGGGCCAAGACACACACACGCAGTTCAGGGCTTGAGATTGAACTGGGAGAAGCTGTATCTGCTCGAAGTGCTGCTGGAGCGAGAGGCTAGGACATGTGCTGCAGTCCAGGTATCTTTCCGAAAGGCTCGTCGGGATCCTTGGTGATAAGGCCGTCAACCTGGAAAGAGGACTGTGTCCCTTGGCCTCAGCCCAACTCCTCCAGTTGCTGCTTGGAACTCTTTAGGTTAAGTATCTTAGCTAGTTAGGTAAGTGTTTGTTCTTTTATGTTTGTGCCCCACACACTCCCTAATCCCTTACTTGTTGATTTTATGTGTTATTCTCTTTTTGTAATAAAACATTTTTTTTTAATTGGATTGAGTCACTGACCGATGAATTGCTATTAGTATTAAATGGGTTGAGAAAGTGCAAACAATAGCCTCTCCTCTGTTGGTACTGGTTTGGAAATGACCCTGAGTAAAGTAAATGTCCCTGTAGTCTCTGTGGATACCCAGAGTGAGGGTGGGGATATAGAGGCAGAAGGGCGGGGCCATAACATGGTGGCAGAGGTGGGATCAAAAGTTGCTTGATAACATAGAAGCAACAATAAAATTCAGTGTCTGTTCAGTAAGAACGCAGTAACAGCATTGAAATTTAGTGTCTGCTCCGTGACCTAGAGTTAGTGTAAGGTAAATACTACTCTTGGCATGGTGACAGCCTAAAAGATAAAAGCAATCACAGCTGAGAGGCTTGGAAAACAAAACCGAGTAACAGCTGGACAAACCAGTCACAAAATAAAAGCAAAGAGAGTTAGTTGGTTTATGAATGGGTCCAGTGTACTTGGAAAATATTTTTTAGAGTGTGCTTCACACAAAGGTTATTATTTTGTTTGTAGGAAAGGTAGTCAGACAGAATTAGTGACGCGGCAATTAGAATGAGCATGATACACGAGACTGAAGTGGAAATCAGCCGGGAGGCTGAAGCCAATGTTTTTAAGCACGTCATGGAAAGTGAGTGTGCAGGAACTGCTAAGGAAGAGAGACCTGACTTAGAGAGCAGCAGAAGAAGTGCTTATTGTGAGGAGAATCAATGGATAGCTATGCTGCAAAGCTTTCTAAGCTGCCAGCAGGCAATCATGAATTTTCTGAAGATGCAAGCTGAAAGCAAAATTGTAGACAGCTGGGAAAGAAAGAAATTTCCCATGTACCAGCAAGGACATGAGGTGTCAACATTCCTGGCACTATTTGAGGCTACTTGCCAAAGGTACAGTGTTCCAGTAGAAAAGTACATACAGATACTGTGGTCTCACACCTCAGGAGGTCTAGCGCAGTCATTGCACGAAATGCAGATGTAAGGTGGTAACGATTACCAGACCTTCAAGCATCTAGCTCTGCAGCATTTTGCACTTACAGAGAGTGAACTACTCATTAAGTTCAGAAATGCCGCACCTGAGTCAAACAAGACAGTTAACAGCCTACATGGCAAGGTTAATAAGAACAGTTGATCAGTGGACACAAGCCACAGGTGTAAAGACTCTAAAAGATCTAAAGAACTGGATGGTAAGAGAGCAATTTTCTTTAACTGTTCCCGAGGAAGTGAATGTGTTATTGCAGGCATGGAAACCCCAAAATTTGATGGAGATGGCAAAAGTGGCAGAACAGATAACAGCCAGCAAGCGTATGAAGGCAAGCCAGACATTTTTTCCAAAGGTAAAGGAAAAATACGTTCAACAAGAGAGAAACCTCAGGGTGGAAGAACAAACTGCAGGCCCAGGAAAGACCTACTCTAGAGGGTATGTAAATGGCTAGGCAAGTGACAACAGGGATAACAAGAAGCATCCTGTTGATTTAGTCTGTTTCTTTTGTCATCAGAAATGACATGTAAAAAATGTGTACAGTGGTTGCAGCGAGCTTTCAGTAAGGCCAAACTCCAGTTGATGCGAGGAAGTGGCTTGGAGCAGCAACAATTCCTTGATTGACTGTGTAAACCATGAGAGTAATAAGAACATTGTTCCTATAGTAGAAACAAGAAGACCTGTTGGTAACTTTCAGTCGGTGTGGCCAGGAGCAAGTACTTTGGTGGGAAGATCAAAGGCATGTGGAGAGCCAGAAGACGGGAGGAACCAGGAGATGGCAACAGTGCGAGTTGGAACAGCAGTCACCATGAATAGGCTCAAAGTAGTGAGCGCCAACGAGCTTATTCTGGCAGAACAACGTTGCTGGGTCCAAGAACTACGGACTGAGCCTGTTGTGGTAAACCATCAGACAGTCCTCAAGGGAATTAAGGACACAGGGGCAGATTTGAGCTCCATAAGGAAAAGGCTGCTAAGTAACAGAATATACAGGCTTAATGCAAGTAGACCCTTATGAGAGCACTTCTAGGCTTGTACCCCTGGTTAAACTGCATGTAAAGTTTAGAGATTGGGAAGGTGAACGATTGGTCCTAGTGCATGAGGACATGACCCATGACTTTGTAATTGGTGCAGACCTGTTGTACAAAGCTTCAAGTATGGGTGGAATACAGACCAGACTCCAGAAAGAGTAAACCCCGGGTGTACTTAACGAGGGTGGGGCTGAAGCAATTGCACTAGAGGTGGGACAACAAGAACCTTGTCTTCTAAGGGAGCAAGGAAAAACCTTTCCCAGGGTGAGCCAAGACAGACCAGCGCCTCAGTTTAACAGTGACCCCTTGATCACTAGCCAGCAAAGAATGTTGTTAGATGTCCAAACTCGAAAGGAAGATCCTGGGACATTAGGAACAACAAGATGTGTTGCAGGTGTTAAAATGCATGGAATGCGTATTAGAGCACACAGAGACTGGAAGAACTGGGAAGTTTCCAGGAAAGTTGAAGGGAACTTCACAAAGGCACAGGGTCCAACACAACATTAAGGCAAGACCCAGACACTTTAAGGTGGGGGATAAAGTCCTAGTGTTAAGACCAGACCATGTAGCAAAACTTGACGTGGCATGGCAGGGCCTGTTTAAGATAGAACAAGTACTGCTTAACGACAACTATTTGGTAAGAGTTCTGGGAAAAGATCTACAGTATACCATACCAACAGATTAAAGCTGTACAGAAAGCGTGTCGGAGTTAAGAGTCCCTACGGAGAGAAAAGAGCGTGAGGAATGTGATTTCCTTAGGGTTGTTTTAGGGACTAACGAGCTTGGGACAACCAAATGTGATAATTTTTCTGTGTATTGTATGTAACTTGCTGTGTGAAATTTGAAATTGTCTGTAAACTTACTTTAGCTATAATTTAAGCTATGCTATAAATTCTAGTTTAAGAAGGGGCGTGTCAAGATATTGCCCTTTAAGACCTAAGTATTTGCTCAAGCCAGACAGGAGACAACTCGAGCTGAAGGAAATCAGCATGCCGGTACTGTCAAGGTAACAGTTGTTACAATATAAAAGCTACTGTAACTCGATGCAGCTGTGTGCTGTCAGAGTCATCGTGACTCAGCAAAGATCTTGACAGCAGATCATCTCAGCTTGCCACGTGCAGTTCGCTAATTAGCTAGAGATTGCTGGCAGCTGGGCAGCTATTTAGTGAGAGGCGAGGCAGGGCCAAGACACACACACACACCGTAGTTCAGGGCTCGAGATTGAACTGGGAGAAGCTGTATCTGCTCGAAGTGCTGCTGGAGTGAGAGGCTAGGACATGTGCTACAGTCCAGGTATCTTTCCGAAAGGCTCGTCGGGATCGTTGGTGATAAGGCTGTCAACCTGGAAAGAGGACTGTGTCCCTTGGCCTCAGTCCAACTCCTCCAGTTGCTGCTTGGAAGTCTTTAGATTAAGTATCTTAGCTAGTTAGATAAGTGTTTGTTCTTTTATGTTTGTGCCCTGCACACTCCCTAATCCCTCACTTGTTGATTTTATGTGTTATTCTCTTTTTGTAATAAAACATTTATTTTTTTTAATTGGATTGAGTCACTGACCCATGAATTGCTATTAGTACTAATTGGGTTGAGAAAGTGCAAACAATAGCCTCTCCTCTGTTTGTACTGATTTAGAAATGACCCTGAGTAAAGTAAATGTCCCTGTAGTCTCTGTGGATACCCTGAGTGAGGGTGGGGATACAGAGGCGGAAGGGCGGGCTCATGACAATCTATATTTGATTTTGGCATTCATAAGGGTGGATGTTACTGGCCTCAGTTGTTTTCTTCTTAAAAGAGTTTCAGCCGATAAATCTTGTAAAACAGATCTTGAAATCTTGATAGAGGTGACCTTTAGATCTGGCATAGGCGACTACAGCTGCTTTCATACAGGAGTCGGTACATTTGGCGATGACATCCCTCAGTGAAGTTCTTTGTTGAAGTCTTAAAGGGCCCGATCTGTAAGCCCAATCTATAAGTGGGGCGATTCCCTCTTCTAAATCAAGGACAGTCACCAGCCACAATGCTAGAAATGATTTTAAGTCAGTTTGTCCTTTGGATTTCTCTGGGATACCCCAGAATTTCAGATGGCTGCCTTGAAGTTAGTTTTACAGCGGCAAAATGCACTCTGTAGCCCACTCCTCCTAGTGGTAAAAATAACGCGAGTCGTCTTGAAATACTATGCTGGCTTCAAGGGAAGAATCGGCTGTCTGTTTAACGTTAGTGAGCGTTTCATTTAATTCAGTAAGTTGTGCTGTGACCGGCTTAATTATGTCAGCAATGTTTCTTTCTAGGTTTTGGAGAGACGAGAAAATTTGTGGCGCATCACGATTAGGTCTTCTTCTGAAGGATTTTCCACGTCTGCCACCATTTTGTTCCCGTAAGAATGCTGCGTGCTTTGGGGAGAATTTTTTTGGTTCAGCAGAAAAAATGGTGAAATCTGCTTTTGAGTAGATTTCGGAGTTTTGTTTTTATGTCCTAAGGCTCTACTCATTCCGTGGTTCGCAATTACTGTGAGGTTATAGGGCTAATTTTGATAGAATAAGGAAGAATGGTAGTGGAGGGAAAGAAACGCAAACTCCTGGGGTCCCGCCTGCCCTTCTCCAGTTGTCCCACAGCTGCAGGGCCCCTGGAGAAGGGCAGGTAGGGACCACAGGCAGAGTACTGTGCTAGGATACTGGAGACCCAGGTTCATTGTGAAGATAAAATGAAAGAGGAAGATGACGTTGCAAGCTGCTTCAGGTTCCCACTGGGGAGAAAAACAGGGTAAACATATCTAAATAGACACTCTTCTTGCCAGAGCAAGGCTTCTCAAGTTAGCAGGATGAAGCTGCAGAACTGAAGTCACTGTATTTGCTTTTCTGAATTTCAAGATCTTTATTGTTCATTGTTAAAGATAATGGAAATTTTCTAATAAATACTGAGACAATGTTAATTTTAAAGTCAGCACACTTTAGGATTTCTGTAAACAGCCCAGAAGAGAAAAAATAATAATATATATCTAGGATTCTATTTCTGCAAACTATCTGCTAGCATAAAAGCAGGCAGTACAAAGGAGATAAGTTCTGCAACTTACCACTTTCTGTTCTACATCAGAACAGACAACACTCCTGCCACCAACCTGGACCTCAATTGGCTTGCTTAAAATTCGACGAGCTAAAGCCTCCATAGCTCTAGGGAAGGTAGCAGAAAACATAACAGTCTGGCGATCAGGCCTTACATTGTCTACAATGCGCATTACCTATTGTAAGAATAAAGTTAAGGTTACAATCAAAATCCTCAAATTAAATTATTCACATTTTAAAATACAGTTTATGTATTCTATAAGAGAAATGCTTCAACATGCATCTGCTTTTAGACCAGTGGTGGTCAACTGCTTTGGTAAACATGCTAGCGTTCTGAAGCAAGAGCTAGTGTCCCCTAGTGCTCTCACTGTATAGTACATATGTAAACCCTTGCCCAGATGCCTTGGTTTCCATCTTTCTTCATTAACTAAGGAGCAAGCATGTTCTTATTTATAAATATTATATATCCTGATGATTTATTTTCCCCCAGACAGAAAAAACTCAAAGTGGCATACACAGAGTTCTAGGGAAGTCTTCCATCTATGCACTGACCATACACAGCCTTCCTTAGCTTCAGGAAGGCTGCTGTCTCATATGACTTCAGGCCATGATAATGATCTAGTAATCTGAGTATCATCAAGAACTTCCTCCTTCATAGTAATCTGAAATAGTAACAGTAGACCTTTCTCCTCCTCCTCCAATGCCTATGCCACTTGTGGCACCATTTACACATACATTATTATAAAGTTTAAACTATCTGCGAGTCATTAGGGATGCAGTGAAAATTAGTAGGTTTAAATGATGCAGACAAGGAAACAGGGTAAGATCAGACTACGCAGTTAAATATTCCTAGACTAGTTCTATAGAATAGAGCTATCTAGACTGCCATTATGTTACATTCTTATCAGATTTACAATACTACTTCCATCATGCTATGTGGCAAGGCTACTTTAATCTGTTTCTTTTGATACCTGGCCCCAATCAGGTTTTCTTCATCAGCTCTTTTCAGGCTTGTGCTCCTTAGTATTTGTACATCTCACCTGAGGTTCAAAGCCCATGTCGAACATTCTATCAGCTTCATCAAGGACAACATATGTCACTCTCCGAAGATTTGTCACCCGACCTGTGGAAAGGAAAGAGAAAGACAAAGGGAAACAGAATAAATCTAAAGCCTATTTTTCTCAAATGCAAATATTAATAAAATGGTACATATTCTGACTAGCATCTAAATAATATCTAGTTTAGAAAAACAATTCACTAAATGCCCTCTCTCTTCCAGTAACAATTTGGCAATTATTACTTTGTCAAAGTCCTCTCTTGCATACCAGCATAGGGGAAGAAGAACCTGTAAAATTCAGAAAACAGCCCTCACCAAAACACATCATAAAACTAAGACTGAGGTGAAGCAACGAGCCACATCAGCCATTATCTGAGAGCGCCACCTAGGAAAAAACATATTAGAGATTACAGCGCATGTGTGGAAGGCAAAGTTCAAGTGCTATCTGAAGAAGCCTTAGAACATCTCCATGTAGATCATATTGTGAAATATTCATGATGGGTGAAAAAATCTAACCACACTCAAAGCAATGAGAGTTTTTTCATACAAGCAGAATTTCTCCGAGTTGTGGATAATCACTAATAGTTCTACATAATTACTAATGAGTAGTATATGTATAATTGTATAAGCAAAACTTTCCGTATCTATGCTCACAGGTTAAAAGCTAGTAAGCCAATTACAGTGCAAACCTAAGCAGAGTCACACTCTTTTAAAGACCACTGAAACCAATGGGCTTAGAAGGGTATAAATCTGCTTAAATTTGCACTCTAAAAATCAAGAACCATTCAGCCATAATGACTACTGGACTTATGCATAATAAATAATTTATCTTAGCTCATCCACAAAGATGCATACAAGGATTTTGCTTTCAGAGTAAAGTAACACAAAATGTAATTGAGACTATACTTCAGTGATATTGTGTGAATGCAATAGTAACTCTAGACCATGACTTGGATCCAAAGATTGTATGTTTAAGTAGAAAGTACTTCCATGGATGCTGTTGCAGTGCCGGAGGAGATACTGATTTTTCTTCCTACTACAGTTCCTCATGTTCTCTGAAAAGCTGTTGCATAGATAAAAGACCTTCCGGTATGATATTGGATTGCAAATCTGCAATACTGTCTCCAAAAATACATGCAAGTACTTCCCAGTTATGTACAGATACTTTGGATCTAAACTCATTTAATCTGGAAGTAGGAGATAGCAGCCTGAGAATTTAACACCAAAGCTTGAACATTCAGAACTGGGGAAGAATTATGAAAACCTAACACCTTAAAAACAGGGCTTAGGAATGTTTTCCAAGTGCTTCTGTTGCTGCTTCTATTGTTCTTCATGAAAAGTCAAGAAGCTGGGACAAAAAAAACAAGCCCTTCCCACTCCTCTGAATCTCAGGAGAAACATTACAAAAGTTCAGTAGAACACTCTAGCCTAAGGAAGCAGGGAAGTGACTGCCACAAACTTCCTTTCAAGAGGATGCTCTAATTCTGCACTGATCCCCAAAGGCACAAGTGCATATTAATTAAATAGCCTCTATTCTCACCTAAAGAATATATAAGATAGAAATTCACCCCAGCTACTGATGGATATTGAATGCAAGAGCATTTGATTGGCTTGGTTAGACCCATACCAGCAAGTTATTTTCAAGCAAGGGGAAGACATTTTTAAAAACTGGAAAAGTAAAAGCTCTCTTCACATGACATTTTAAAGTGTGTAATTACAGGATATTAACAAAACAGATTTTTCATGTTCATGTATCTAAGTAATATGTCAACATCTTAATCCTCAAACATTTAACTTGGCAACATTTTCATAATTCATCTCTTAAAAGTATGTATTACTTGCAAACAGCATTGATGCACCTACCTTTGACGGCTTAGTCTCGGAAGCACAGTTCTATAATTCTTGAAGAGACTTTTCTCACAGAAGTCAAATGTCAACAGTTTAGTAGATGTTTTGAAGCATAGTTTTTAAATAAATTGTCAAACAATCTGACAAGCATGCAATATTACAATAAAAAGTATTTTAAAGCTGCAATATCTCAATTTAGTTTAATAATTTATTTCAGAAATGAAGACTTAGTTTTATATAATAAGCTTCAGATATTGAGACAAATGTGAATTGCTCCATTACATTAATTCTAGCAAGCTGCAAGCAGGCAGCATTACTTCAAAATACATGACATAAACATTTAACCTAATTATGCCAATTTCGAAGCTGAACTATAAAATGCATGTATTTACTCTTAAATGTTTTTCAATGGTTGATCCATTTCTGTCCTTCAAAGAATTCTTAAGATCCCTTCCAAAAGGCACTGATAAGAACCATTTCATGGCTACCTACACCATATTAGATATCACAGCTTCAACCAATGAAAGACTTAAACAAATCATGAGAAAAACTGAAGATTGCTTAACAAATAAGAATATCATTAATTGAAAAAGTCTGTTCTTACCATTATTAGCTGCTAACATGTCAATCATACGGCCAGGTGTGCAAACAATTATTTCAGCACCCCTTTTCAGTTCAGCAATCTAGTTGAAACATAAGCAAAAGGTATTTAAATTCCTTATTTTAGCATGAAAAATGCCAAGTTGTAAACATAAAAGATGTGTTAAAAATCTCAGTTTGGAGCTTATATTGCCCTGCGGTATGTGGCTTGGCTCATTTGATTCACCTATAATGCTTTGCAGACACCTTACTTATTGTCTGTAGCACACTATGATCTTGCGATTGTAGATTAATTCCTGGGTGGCTCATCTTGCCTTGCAGCAAGAGGACATACAGCATAGCCTTTGTATATATCACTTTTTACAACTTATACAGCATGGACTGATCCAAATATGAAATTAGGTAAAACTGATTTATACAAATTCTGAAGTCTGCATGTGTTAAACAACAAATTTTAAAAGACAGGGGTTTTGTACACACCTGTTCACTTATTCCTGTTCCTCCATATACACACACAACTCGAAGCCCGAGTGTCTTTGAGAACTTCTTACATTCCTTTGTAATCTGTAAAGCCAGTTCTCGAGTAGGAGTCATGATGACAGCTGAACAGAACAAATATTAGGGTTGTAATAATAAAAATTATCATTTGCTTTGCATGCAGAAAGTCCCAGATTCAATCTCCAACTAAATGGATCAGGTAGTAGGTTATAAGAAAGACCTCTAAGATGCAGGAGAGCTGTGGGCAGTCAGGGGTTACCCTGAGAGACCAGGGGTCTGGCTAGTGTAAGGCAGTTTCATATATAATAACACAATGAGGGACAAAACAAATGCAATATAAAAATGGTGGTCAGAATGTACCTATATTTGAAGTGCTGATTTTGAACCCTAAATGCTCTAGAATCAGGACATTTAAAAGGACCGCTCCCCTTTAGGAGTCTACGTGCATAGTAAAATCTGCATTTGAGGCCCTTTTCCATGTGACACTGGCTGGGTGGCCATAAGACATTTCAACAGTGCCACCAAAATGATAGAACTCATTCCCCATGGAAACTAGCCTGATGATTTTGCTGATGGTATTTTGTTGTCAGGTATAAACCATTATGTTGGTTTAATCGTTGTATAAATTCCTCTCTTTGTTGGTCACCTGAGGTCTTATCTTAGCCCAAAGGCGGTGTTCAGAGACTTCTAAACAAACAAAATGTACTGCACTGAAGGCATTTGCTAGCATAAAAGGCAACAGCCAAACTAGTTGGTTTCCAGTTCAGACTTGACTCTAGGGCTTGGGGCAGGGATCCCCTGCTTTTGCGGGCTTCAGCTCACCGCCAGCCTACTGGCCGTCACGGGAAATCCCACCCCCAAAAGACATCCCTCAGCAACGTCAGGGCAACACTCTACTTTTGGGGCAAAACTCTATGGTATGTAGCAATTTTTACCATAGAAGTTTGCCCCAAAAGTAGAGTGTTGCCCTGACGTCGCCAACATGACGTCACTTCCGGAAGTGATGCCAGAAGACCCCCAAATTCCTCCGCCACAGCAGATAAGAACCTGGCAACCCTTACTTGACTCACTAAAAGTTAAGCTACATGCTCCAGCAACAAGGTTTGCAAAAGAATGTCATAATGAAGTCATCTGTACCTATTGGACCTTCTCCTTCTTCTAATGGCCTCTGATCCATAATGTGCCTGAACATGGGCAACAGAAAAGCAATAGTCTTCCCACTTCCTGTTTTAGCTATGCCAATTAAATCACGTCCATTCATAATTGCAGGTATAGCCTGAGCCTGGATGGGGGTAGGTTTTTCATACCCATGCCTTAAAGGGAGAAAAAAAGTTTGGTTGTTTTTTTTTTTTGGGGGGGGGGAACAGAGAAAAACATAGATCTTGAAAAGTATTCATATTATGAACATAATTCTAAGTATAATTCAAGAACACAGCATTACATTTGTCTAATTAGTTATCATGTAATACCTAATAACTAGTATCCTAGAGCTACCCTGTAATCCTTCACAAGCATGATAATTCTAAAGCAATGTCTTGTACAGAGATCTACAAAGTAGCTGCAAACAACAAGGACCATGTCCAGAAAGAGTCATATACACCATAAGACAGACATTACACATTATGTTGCTCACTTTTTCAGGGAATTCAGTATTTTCATAGAAATGCCACACTGCACCCAAGTTTTGATTGGCTTAGGGCATCCTTTACCCTTGACAGTAATTCCTTCCATTTCCAGCCTATATGCATTCACCTCTGCAAAACACAAAGCAAGTAAGCATAATAACTATTTTCCTACATTAGTTAATGCCTCCTTGTAAAATGGGAAAAGAAGAAAGGGCATCAGATAGTTCTATCAATGTCTTTTTCTTTGTCCTTATGGAAGGTGACTTCCCATAATTTCAGATTCTTGCCCTTACAAATGAAACAACAATCATGAAAATAATTACAAATAAAAATGAAACAACAACCATGAGAATAAATGGTAAGTTACTGCTAAAATCTTAAGGCATCCAATGAGAAAAGGAAGGACCTCTAGTGTCCAGGAGGGTTCACTCTTCTGAATAATTCCTCATCCCTTCCCACATCTAACAGCAGAACAAATAAACATTACCAGTTTTTGAAAAGTCAAAAGCGTAAGCACTACCTGGGGAACTTCTACTTAAAATACTAATTGAAATATGATACAAGATTCTGCTCAGGAACAGAGTTGGAGCCAGGCACAATGGACAGATGCCTGACTGTGGCCTCTTCTCCAGTGGTCACAGCAATGGCAACTGGAAGCTGGGAGGAGGGCTGGTGTCCTTGGCTGGATCTGGAACCAGACATGTGCACGGCTCAGACTCCCTTCTGCTACAGCTTCCAACCCTTGCAAAAATTTACTCCCCCAAAGTCAGGGCAGGGATGTCAAACATAAGGCCTGGGGGCCGGAATTGGCCCGTCCAGGGTTCTTACCCAGCCCGCAATCAACTGGTATGTATGGAATGTAAGGTACTCCCCCTTTTATGGTATCCCTTGGAAAAAACCTAGTCTTGCATACGATTAAATACATTTATTGGGGCTTTTGTGGGTTCCCCAGTAAATCAATTGCTTTTACTGCTGGGAATCAATTGCTTTTGTATGTATTTTGAGTAAAAAATAATATTGTTAATTGGGTTTGCCTGTGTCCTTTATAAAGCTTATAGCTCCACTACCTGGCATTACATTGTATAGCACACATGGCCCAGCCTGACAAAGTGACATTTATGTCAGATCCAGCCCTCATAACAAATGAGTTTGACACCTCTCCTCTAGAGTGCTCACCAACGCAGCATGCATTAATCAAAAGAGGGAATTATAACTCTTCAAGACTACATAGGGCTGGATCCTATGAAGTTCAATTAAAAGGAGGTTATGGACACAAATCTTGCTTGTGTTCTCCACAAACTTTCAGCAGTCCCTTTTCACCAGTAAAAAGCTGATATTGAGAGTCAGGGGGCCTGTGTATGGAAAAAACTAAGAGTGCAGGATGCAAGGCTGCAGCAAGAGAAATTACCCCTCTCTGCCACTTACTTAAATAATCTTCCTGCATCATCACTATTGGCAAGAGAAGGGTTAACTTTTCCCACTTCCTACTCTACACTGCAACTCTCTGTCCTGAATGGCTTTTTGTTCATGCAGGTCTGGGGACATCAGCTTTTCACTGGTAGCTGACGGTGAGGGAGAACATGAGTAAATATCTATTTCTACAAGTACTACATGATCACACTTTGAAAGAGCTAACTAATTATATTTAATATTTGCTTTTTGAGTAATTACCTTCTTGAGTCATTTTAGCTAGTTCTGGAACTTCAACATAGAAGTTTTTCCTGTAGGGCTCATATTCAATCTTCCCATGATCAACTGGTTCCAGCAGTTTCCTATGTTTGGTCTGATAGCCTGTTAATGCAGTCTGAAGGTCAACTTCCTCCTCTTCAGAGGAATACTGTTGAGTAGTAAAATCACAAACTAAACAGACATTCAGGAAAAGAACCCGCAGTTTGTTTTTAATCATTTCATTACTTTTATCACTTTACTTAATTCCTTCTTGTTCTGAAGATCTCTCAAAGTATACAGATTTTCTGACTCTACCATTCACTTTGTCCCTTCGGTTACACATGTTTTCTGGAGATCTTTCTAACAAGGATATAATTAGGTCAGTATCTGTTCATACGGAATACAGTATGGCAGCCTAAGAATCTCAGCTTTCATTCCAATATAGGAAGATTGAGAAATATTTTCAGTGATTAGGCAGCTTTCATTTCCTAAGCACTGCCTCCACCTTCCACAGCTGTGGTTCTCTGCATTCCTCACTGTGTTGGCAACTTACCGTAATAACCATCACACTTCTTTCCTCCCTTGGTTTCAAACTATTTTACAATATTAATTTTAAACAAAGCATAGTATACAAATATACACATATGAAGCATACTTAATTTGCAAGACTTCAAGAATATAGACAGCCTACTGTAGTCTGGCCCATGAAACCAAATAAAATTCTACTATAGTTTTAAAAAACGATCTAAAATGTTTCCTTGTTTCACCAAAAGAAGACCCACTTCAATCTAAGCCATTTTAGTTACCTCCATTGCATCTTGGTCGTTCACCATGAGCTCTCCTTTTTTCTTTTCTGTCTCTGGAGACGCTTTTTTGGTTTTAACCACAGTAACTACTTTAGTAACGGTTGGCCCAGTTTTCTAAAAACCAGAAGGTCACAAGTGTACAAAAGTTAAAAGAACTCAAAAGCATCTTACACAAAACTAACAATATTAACCATCTTTCTAAACAACTATAGATAAATTTGTTTTGCTTACACATCTTCAAACTGAATTATGAAAAGGGCCTATTTTAGAATAGACTTTAATACTAAGCATTCTACATTCAGCAAATCCTTTTCTATCCTTGCTTCATGTACTAAAATGGTACGGCATAAAATCTACAACTCAGAAAATCCTGAACAAAAGAAACGTACTTTTTCACTTCCACCTCCACCTTTTACACTCCTCATATTAAATTTCTTGACCTCCTCTTTGACTTCTTCCATGTATGCATCTAATGGATCCAGTTCTTCATCTTCAATCTCAGTACCTTCCTTTTCCCCTTCTGCAGTTTCCTCATCATCATCTAACACAAAGAGATGGGTTTTAATATTATTTCATACATAGCCAGCAATTTATTCAATGCTATTTAAAACTATTCTGGAAACATTTTCATAGATATAACATTTTCCATGCTGAACTTAGAGAAGCAAAAGAGGACCTCCTGTATAAACAAGAGACCCCGATATTCCTGCAAGATCTGATTAACTGAATTTAGAAGCTCTCTTATAAATATTGGTGTACATTTGTACACATAAGCATCTGTTAAAATAATTAACCAAAATGTGAAACTTACTGAACATGTTGCCATTCTCTCTCCCACTTTTATTACAAAACACACTACACGAGTAAGCCACCAGGACAGTCTACTAAACCATGAGAAGCCCCCCCTTTCCAGAACTGATTAGCTGTCCTGTGTATGCTACTTTCTCCCTAGCCACCCAAGTCAAACGAGGTCTCCTACTCAGTTCACTATTTTTGCACCACTCTGAATTTACATTTGCACAGGACAAGCTTTTTCAGACCTATTATAAGCCCTCCAGAACCATCCTCTTTGAATTTGTCACATTCCATATTGCAGCTGCATATTACAGGAAGAGACTTTTGAAATATATCCAAGAATTCCTCTGAGCAAAATTCATCCTGATTCTCACATTTCACCAAAACTCAGTTATGACTGGGCAGGCCTTTAGGCCATGTTCAAAAGCTATATAATGCTTATTCTTTCTCAAATAAATTACAGAAAAATACCATCATCATCTTCTAAGCTCCATTTCTTTCCTTGCTTCATTTCTTCAATTTCTTTTTTCAGTTCTCCTATATTTTCCATTGCTTTCTTGCGTTGTTCTTCTCTCCATTTCTCCACTCTCTCTTTTCGTTTTCTCATTTCCTCTTCCAGTTTGTTCTGATCAAAATTCTTTAAGAAAAAAAAAAACAATAGAAGGAAAAGCTACTTATCATTGACAAGTCAGTTTAAATAACATGCCAATCCCAGTGAAATCAGTAAGAGGAAATATGCAAAACCCACACATGGCAAAAACATGGCAACCAGAATATGGTAACCAGCTACTTTCAATGCAGTTTCAGTGGCATACTGAACTCTTGACAACCTGACAGCTAAAGAACAGAATGGCCCACAAGGTATTGCAAGAAACTGATGACACTTAACAGCAGCAAATCATCAAGAGATGGAAACTCTTGTGTATGTATGCCAGACAGGGCTATGTGAGCTGTTCACTAGGAGCAACTATATTAAAAGCTCTGGATGCTTGTTGTTTGCTTGGGATTTGCAGATAATATGCCAATCAAAGGAATGTGTACTAAGTACCACCTGTACAGGAAGTGGAAGACAGGAAGAAACAAATTACAACCCCACAGCTGGACAACAGTTATTCCAAAAGAAGTGGCCACAGCATCAGACTGCAGTCACACCCCATCTGCAGTTTATCTCGTACTTGTTATGAAGTCCTGTGTTAAGTAATTGTGTTTAACATCCTTCTTTTATCAGGAAAAACACAGAACAATGTTTGTGCTATGTCCAGTATGGAAACTAACAAGATTCTTCCCAGATTTCAAAGCTGGAAAAACAGAATGCTAATTAGAACAGTTTGCTTTGTAACTGTCCCTGTACATACGCTAACATCTTTATCCTTTTCTTCTTCTTTGTCTTCTTTCTCCTTTTTCTTCTCCTTGGTAACTTCCACTCCTTCTACCTTTTCTTTAGATCGTGATCTAAAAAGCCAATTTTAAGAACTTCAGTTAACTGTCAGGGCACTTCAGCCTCACCTGAGCAGCTGTATGTGCAAAGAACAGAAACAGTGACTTTACACAATGACTTATCTGCCTGAAATAACTCATCAGGTGCAAACCATACCTATTTCAAATGTTTTAGATACACTTCACCATGCAGAGGATGTTGCATGTATACTTGCAACCCAATTCTATATGTTCAGATTCTATGAATTCAGTGGGACTTACTCTTAAGTAAGTATACACAGCACTGCAGCCTTAAATTAGGATATAAGTGTCAGTCTGTGCACTGCAGGTTTCCAGGCATTCTTTCCTACTACAGCCTCTTGGTATCACCTCAAATGGCATTCCAAATGACAGGAGCAGGAAGGGAAAGTGAGCTGCAAAGCCTCCTCTGATTCTAGCCTTAATCTCTTATCAAGTGCATCAGTTTTAGAGGCATACAACCATTGGGAGTATATGCTTATTCCTATACTTTTTTACCAGTTGCAAATTTCCTTTCCAGAATACTTAAGAGTCAATACTCTAAGGGTTCTAATGTTTATTTTACCCTTCCTTGAAGGCAGCAACATGTGCAAAGCAACTAAAAAAATTAATGCTAGTTTCACTAAGTGATTTAGCACTTGCCTTGGACGTGTTAGTGTCCTCTAAGGAATCAGAACTGGCTGAATTTTTTTTAAGAAAAACTCTTTCCCTCAGAATCTGACACACACGGCTTCAATATGAAAACCATTTATCATGTTTATTATGGATTTTTATTATTCCCACCTCTTCTACCACAAAAAGGACAAATCCAATCGAAACATGTGCTAACCCAAGACAATAAATGTAGAAATCATTTTTGGTTGGTAAAATCTTATTAAGTTCTCTTTAGAGCCCACTGAACTATTTTAACAAAAACCATATGTTTATCCTGAGACAGAATTTGTGTCACTGAAGTTTTAAAACGTGATTTTTGTTACTTTGAACAAAGCTGATACAGATTTCAGATATGGTTTATATATTTTAAATGAATAACCTAACTGAATGCTTGTTAATATTTCTCATTCCACACATCTGATTTTAATTTTTAGAATTCTCACCCATAGAACAAAGAGGACTAATTCAGCTTTTCCCAGCCTGGCCTCATAAAGAGATGCCCCAGTGGAGTAAAGGGAGCAGGTTCTAAAGAAGTCTGCAACTTTAAATTTTAAGGTGGCCTGAAAATCACCAGTGTAATAAACTCAGGGCCTGGTATTAGGCTGGATTCTGTGACTCTATGTTGCTAGTGGCAGAGCCTTCCTCTGGCACAAGGAGCCTTGCTCCAGGGGAAATCTCTTTTTTTGCTTGAGTTCTGCAGTTATAACCAGCTCCCTCCATTCTTCCTAATAGGGGCTAGTGTTGTGCCTTGATACTATATCTTTTTATGCAAGGGGTTCTATCAGGTGTTAATCATACATTGGGGTTTTTGGATTGTGGGCAGAGGAATTTCCCCAAAGAAAAATAGTAGGATTTGTGTCCACCCTAAAAGTTAGTCACTGGGTTGGATCCTATAAATCTGTGTTGCTAGTGATGGAATCTTTCTCTTGTAGAAGAGGCATGTTTGTGTTGGTATAGGAGTCACTGGCTCCTATACTCTGTACTAGCGGCCATCACAACCCAAAAATCAGGAATCCCCAAACTTTCTGCCTGTTGGCACCTTTGGAATTTTGAGAGGGGGTGGTGGAATCAACCCAAAATGGCTGCCACAGGAGGCAAAGCCAAACAAAATACTTTGTTCTTGCTTTGTAAAAGAATTGCGAAAAGGCATTAACATGACATAAAGGAAAGCCTGAAGGAGGGAAGGACTGAGAAACTAAGGGAACACAGATGCGTACCCGTGTACCTGATCATATAGCTGTGGCTGCTATTGCAGGGGAAAACCTTTCCATGTGAATGAGGGCAGCCAACAACAAACCCTACCTTAGCACGGCTCCACCCACTTTCCATGAAGCTTGGCAAGGACCAGGGAATGTAACTGTGGGCTCCATGGTGCCCACAGGTGTCATGTTGAGGAGCCCTGCTGTAAATTATCCTCTCCTACCCATTTGATGTATCCTGTGCACTCTTTCTCCTTCTATAATTAGTTAGCTAATTTAACAGAGATGTGTGGAAAAGGGTTTCGGGTTAGAGGGGAAATGCAGAAATGAAGCTTCTGATGTAAGTAAATGGATAGATATGTTAGTGCAAACACTATGAGTTTAAAATTAAAGGGAGGAAAGCATCCACAAAAGTAGAGGGGGAGCAGGACAAAGACATGAACGATGGCAATTACAAAACATTTCTCAAACTAATTATAAACAAGCCTATCTGCAGAACTAAATTCTGCACTAATTGGACTAAAACATGGGATTATGTATGAAGGGCACACATTATATTTCCTGATACAAGCATACAAGGAAGAAGCAATGCAAACATTACCTCAGTGCTCAAAGACTGTTTAACTGCTCCTTCCTATGCTGTGGTTGGGGTTATTTCACATCATT
The DNA here is from genome assembly GCA_029375565.1 of Gekko gecko. NCBI lineage: Eukaryota > Metazoa > Chordata > Lepidosauria > Squamata > Gekkonidae > Gekko > Gekko gecko. The sequence goes on from JAPDNY010000002.1 coordinate 135,711,824, forward strand.
CCCTGCCATATTCATTACTCTGCTTCTTAGCCTCTCCATTTGCACAAACCCCTCCAACCCCTCTGAAACTTGTGCCATGCTGTTCCTTATCTCAAACCAAAATCTTTCTCAATAACCCCAAGACTGCTAGCAGATGCAAAGAAAAGGATGAAGCAGCAGATGCTCTTACACACTGAGAACACTAAACATGAACACTTGGCAGATGTTTGGAGAGTTAAAAATCCCAGAGATAGAGAGTACTCTTTTTATTCATCAAGACACGAATCTTTTTCAAGGATATGATGTGGATGACAGAGAATTTAATCTTGCAAACACGCAAAATTGAGATATTGCCTAGGATTCTTTCTGACCACAGTCCGATAAAATGGTCAACGTATGTTAAGAGAAAAAAATTTCGATGGCGACTTAATGAAGATTTGCTGGACAAGCAAAATATTGTGGATAAAATAAGGACAGAAACCCAAACATACTTTCAATTGAACTTAAATAAAAGTGTACAGACGCAAACGGTATGGGAAGCCTACAAGGCTGTGATGAGAGGACATCTGATTGCAATCAATAATAATGAAAGGAAACAACAAATGAAGATAGACAAAGAAATTATGGAAAATATTCGGAAAAAAGAAACAGAACTCAAGAAAAGGCCTGGCAAAAAGAAGATTTTGAGAGAATTGAGGATTTTAAGGGAGCAATATGAGGCAAGGTTGAACAAAGAAGTATTTTGGAACTTGAAAAAATTGCAACAGAAATCCTTTGAAGGTGCAAACAAACCTGGCAAATATTTAGCATGGCAATTGAAGAAAAGAAGAGAGAATAAAACAATCACTTGTTTGAAAGATGGAAATAAAGAGATTTTAGACCCAGGAGGAATCAAAAGGGAATTTTTTAAATACTACGCGACTCTCTTCCAAGCGAGGCAAGCGGATCCTCAAAAAATGTTGGATTACTTATCCAAAGCTAACTTGATACAACCAAACCCTGAAATGAAAACATTTTTAAATGCTGCAATAACTAAAGATGAAATTAGTAAGGCAATAGCTGAGGCAAAAATCTCTAAAGTTCCAGGCCCGGATGGCTTTTCAGCTAAATTTTATAAAAAATTTCATGAAGATTTGGTTCCGGTGTTGGAGATTCTTTTAAACGAAATTAGAAAGACAGGAAAGATCCCAGATTCCTGGAATGAAGCTGCAATCACCTTAATTCCTAAAGAAATGCAAGATTTAACAAATGTTAAAAACTACCGGCCCATTTCATTATTGAACAACGATTATAAAATATTTGCAAAAATATTGGCAGAGCGCCTTAAAAAGTTTTTGAAAGACACTATTGTTGAGGATCAAGCTGGTTTTTTACCAAATAGACAAATTAAAGACAATATGAGGGTTGTTTTGGACGCAATTGAGTATTATGATAAACACCCTGAAAAAGAAGTTGCTTTTTTATTTTTGGATGCAGAGAAGGCTTTTGATAACTTGAATTGGGAATTTATGTTTAAAGTGCTTGAGAAATCTTTGATGGGCGTAGAATTTATAAGAATGATTCAATCGATATATAAAGAACAAAAAGCTTCGGTGATTGTCAATGCAGAACCAACAGATATGTTCCGGGTAAGAAAAGGTACTAGACAAGGTTGTCCCCTGTCACCATTGTTATTTATCTGGATTTTGGAGATTTTGCTACAAGCGGTTAGAGATGATGATAACATAAAAGGTTTGAATATTGGAGGTTTTTCATTTAAATTAAGAGCATTTGCGGATGATATCATGTTTATTGTTGAAGATCCTGTTAATAATATGCCTAAGGTATTTGAAAAAGTAAGAGAGTTTGGTGATCTTGCAGGGTTTTATGTCAACAAAAATAAATCTAAGATACTGTGTAAAAATATGACTGGTATAAAGCAACAAACGTTACAAAATGTGACAGAATGTGAAGTGGTTAAAAGGGTTAAGTATTTGGGAGTTGAAATTACAATGAAAAACATAGATTTGTTTAAGAATAATTATGAAAAACTGTGGGGTTCGATAAAGAGTGATTTAGAAAAATGGGAAAAACTAAGATTATCTCTTCTTGGAAAAATTGCCGTTATTAAAATGAATGTACTGCCCAGGTTAATGTTTTTGTTTCAGACAATACCAATTGTGAAAGATGGGAAAGTGTTGGTAAAATGGCAAAGAGAAATCTTTAAGTTTATCTGGGCAGGAAAGAAGCCAAGAATTAAAATGAAGATAATGTATGATATTAAAGACAGAGGTGGCTTCCAAGTCCCGAATTTGCGTTTGTATCATGAAGCAGTATGTATGTCTTGGTTATCTGAATGGGTAAATTTGGAAAATAGAAAACTTTTAGCTCTTGAGGGACACGATTGCAGATTTGGCTGGCATGCCTATCTTTGGTATGGGAAAAATAAAGTCGATTCTATGTTTAAGCATCATTATGTAAGGAGGACATTGTTTGATGCATGGACCAGGTATAAGGATACAGTTTCGGATGAGAGGCCTCTGTGGATTGTTCCAGCTGCAGTTATACATCGGTTTTCAGAGCATAAAGGTAATGACTGGTTGAAATATCAGGAATTGTTGCAAAAAGAAGGGAAAAATATGTTTTAAAACCAAATAATGAATTAGAATTTGAGTATGGTTGGCTACAATATTGTCAAATAAGGGACGTCTATAAAAAAAGATTGTAAAGAGTTTGGTTTTAGAGCTATGAATGATGATTTTGAGAATATATGGCTGAAAAAAGAGCGGAAAATGATATCAAAGAAGTATAAAACTTTGTTGACTGTATATACTTTGGATGAAACTGTTAAAGAACAAATGATAAAGTGGGCCATAAATATGAACAAAGAAATTTCTATGGAATCATGGGAATTTTTGTGGAAAAGATCTTTTAAAATGTCTACCTGTATCAATGTAAAAGAAAACTGTTATAAGATGATGTATAGATGGTACATGACACCAAAAAAGATTGCCAATATTAGTATGGATGAGAACTTGAGTAATAAATGTTGGAAATGTAAAAAAGTAGAGGGTTCTTTTTACCATATGTGGTGGTCATGTGATAAAGTGAAAGCATACTGGTCTAATATACATTGTGTGATGCAGAAAATATTGAAAATCCCAATTGAGAGAAAGCCAGAACTTCTTCTCCTCGGTTTGACAATGGAAAAAATTCCACAAGAAAAAAGGACACTGTTATGGTACATGATTACGTCGGCGAGAATGGCCTTTGCTCAGCATTGGAAAATGGAGAAGGTGCCAGATATACATGACTGGTTGAGAAAATTGTTATTTTTAGCGGAAATGGACAAAATGACAAAGAAATTAAATGGACAAATGGCAGAACAGTACTTAAAAGACTGGGAAGGATTGAAATTGTATCTAGAAAATGAATATAGAATGAAGGGGAAAATATATAACTTGGATACGTATGGATATTGAACGAGAAGTGAAATGAATTTTGAACTGTATGTACTGTTATATATAATATGCTGAAATTGTAGAGGTTATATATAATTGAAATGTGTTACCTGGTTTATCGATGTATTTAAGTCTAAGCTTGATTACCTTATAATTTTTCTGTTTGTTATTAGCAGTGTTGGAAGCCTATAAGGGGGGTGGGGGGATTGGGACGGGGATCTTCTTTTTTGAAATTGTATTGGTAACGTGATTGGAAATGTTGAATGTATCCCAATAAAATTTTGTTTCAAAAAAAAAAAAAAGAGAACACTTTCTAATGCTGGACTCTCTCTGTCTGGAAGTACATCTAATTTATGGTCAATTACAATTAATTTAAAATTATCCATATCTCTCAAAATGAAGCCGTCACTTTCTACTTTGTCCTGGCCACATTTTATTAGTACAACTGGATACAGTGCTACACAGTAAAAAGTTACCTGTTTTCTACTTTCTTGTTCTTGCCAGGGCTAGAAGATCGGGATCGCCTCCCTCTGCTTCGACTTCTGGATCGTCTCCTCTCTCTACTCCGTGATCGTCTCCTCTCTCTGCTCCGTTCCCTCTCTCTACTTCTTGAACGCCTGCAAAAAAGTAGAAATGGTCTTTAAGCAGTACTATACAGGAAATACTCTTCTGGTTTGAAAAAGTGTTACTCATCAGAGAGACAGCAGAAATATGTACGTCAGTAACCAACTTCTCCTTTTTGAAGAATGTAACACCAGTTTCTGGATGCTGGATGGCTACAAGTTGTGAGAACAATATCAAAGGTGCTCCTAGCAACAGCACTGACCTATATATAAATCAAAAGGCCAGGATCAAGAACATTCCCAAGTTCTACCATAAGATGAACAACTGTTGCCAGGACCAGTGTGCTTCCACTTTGTTGGCATCACTCCTTACCATTTTGGCTACCACCTGATCAGACAGCCTGTGCCAGATCTGAAACAATCAGCCAAATTTTACCGACTCTCTAGGCCAAACAGAGGTGGACTGGTAAAAGGACTGGGGACTAGCCACTAAACACAACTAAATCTGCGTCCCCAAGACAATGTAAGGCATGCATGGTCTGGGTCCAGTTCACTGGGACAAGGAAGTTTACATGTGTTGCCCTGGTCATAGTTGGTATCAGCTAAATGCCATCTATGTCTAGTAGATCAATGCCAGCCAAACACTCTGCCTTCCCAACCCAGCATCACCTCTCTCGTCTGGATTAAACTTTAGTTCGTTAATCCTCAACCAAATGACCATCACTCCAAGAAACTAGTCCAGGACCTTCACAGCTGCCTCTGAGTTTTAGATGAAATGTATAGCTAAGTGCCATCTACACAGTGGTGACAAACACTCAAAAGCTCCTGATGAGCTTGACTAAAGGCTTAACATAAAGGTTAAAGAGATATGGGGATAAAATGGAGTGATTGGGTATCTCCCACATCAGGTCAGGGGTCCCCAACCTCTTTGAGCCTGTGGGCACCTTTGGAATTCTGACACAGAATGGGCATGCAAAATGGCTGCCGTTGGAGGTGGAGCCAGCCACAAAATGGCTGCTGCAGCTCATTCTCAGGCACACAGTGAAGATCCTTCTGCTGTGGTGGCAGGTCCAGCCAAAACAACATTTTTAAAAATCTGCACAGTGAACTGAATCTCCAATGACCAATCAGAAGCCTTACTGAGCAAAGCCCCATCTGGCCCCACCCACTTTCTAAAAACACCAGGCAGACATCATGGCACCCATAGGCACCAAGTTGGGGACTTCTGCATCAGGTTTTAAGACTGATTTAACAACATGCAAAAACTTCCTATACACATTCAATAAGTTTGAAGCTTACCTCACACGCTTCCTGTCACGTGACCGAGATCTCCTCTTGTCTCTGCTGCGTGATCGCTCGCGTCTGCGATCTCTGTCCCTACTTCTTGAACGTCTATCATCTCCACGTTTTGCTCTTTTGTCAGATGGAGAACGACTCCTAGAACGGCTACCAGAGCGCCCTCGTGATGAGGAGCGCTTCCGATAATGTCTGTGGCAGTATATTAACAGGACAGTTAAGATACCCAGCACTATTAAAGAATATAATAAACACGTCTTAAAATAATCTGACATTCTAGTTTTCAAGTATAACCAACTGTAGAACTAGCTCTTGATAATCTTCAGTGATGTCACTGACTCTTTAGCCTTAAGGTATAATTTATGATTTGGTTAGAAGGGCTGATTTGACATCTCTTTGGTCCTTTGCAGCCCCTATTATTTTCAGATTTGAAGAATCTAGTATTCATACAAAGCATGACTCAAGGCAAAGAGGCACAACAATAAGAAGAGAAGAGCAACTAAGGCACTAATGGCATAGTGAGAAAAGGGCAAAACAAACAGCACATTAATATCCATTGAAGTATTTCCAGCCTATGTAAGCATTTCCAGTAATGTACACTATGCACATTAAATTCTGCAGGCATCACATCCTATAGCTTGCTGATTAGGACAGGAGATAACAAACCCAACACCTGGCAGCTTCCTCAGGCCAACTAGTCTGCCCCCACTGCAGCCTTCAATGCATTCTGTGTTCACCCAAAATGAAATGATGGGGTTGCCTCACATGTGCACACTTCAAAATGGAGAGAGGGAGGGTGTGGAGAATGTACAAGAGAAAAAAGAGAAAAATTATGCTGAAGCTGTCATTTGTTTTTCATCAGGGAGCTTATCTTACCCTGCCATACATAGAGTACAATGAACACTCCAAGTTAAAATATGTGCCCACAAAGTCAAAATAAGGAGTCTCCAAGAGTCTAAAATGAAGCTGAAATTGCTAACCATAGCAAAGACAGAAAGGTGAAGGGAGTAAAGGTTCTATTTAAAAAAATCATCCTAATTAATTTACTGAAACCTTTTATGGAGCTAATAATATGGAGACACTGAGGGTTTTGTGGTGTCACAGAAAACTGTCAGCTCTGATGCCAGCAGATCCTCACCACAGACACACTCAACTTGAACAAGAAGGCAACATCAGGGCAAGGGGGAGCTGCCTCAAAGAGCTAGCTGGATGTGTGACTGAACCTCATACAGATATACTGGAAGAGGCAAGAGCTAATGCAATCATTAACAGTACATTTGTGTTTAGAAATGGTGAGATCAAAAACTATTACTTTAAATAGATTAACTCACTGTTTTTGTTTGGACACCTGTTGCTTTGTTGATCTAAGGAAATGAGAGAAATTAGGGTAAGCAAAGTGGTAGCTTCTACTGGACCAAATTCTGATGATTCTGCATGAAACCCTTCGTTCTGTCTGACACAAAAGGGTGATAATCCAGGCATGCAATACTGGGCTTTCCTCCATTTTTTTCTTGAAACCACATCTATGTGCAAGCTATTACAATCAATGCCCAGCTATGTACCATGCCAGACAAGAGATATGTCTGAAATTGGGTTTCAACCATAAGGAATCCATTTGCCGTGATGGCAGGCTTCACCTGTAACAAGACAGCCAGCTGTCTCAGCTGCTCTAACAGTATTTATTTTTATTTATTGTTTGGATTTATATATCGCTCTTCTCTGAATTCACAGAGCTTAGGGTGGTTTCATCACCTGATATGCAAATCTCATGGATACTAGAGGAGATAGAGTTTCAGTTGCTGAGAGTTTCTTGTAACCAAGAACAAAATGCTCAGACACAAAATACACATATCACACATTAAACAGAAATGACAAAAAATGTAAGCCCTTTAGCCCTGTTCTATTTTAAAATACATGCAAGTAGAGACCCTCTCGCTATATTTTAAGGTGAAATCAGATATGTCCCATTTATTCTTGATAACCACAATATGCATATTCTGACCGCAACTATGCATATGCCTGTGTGCACACACACATCAGTTCAATATTAAATACCACAGGCTAAATTAATGGTTCCAGATTCTCTAGACAAATGATGACCTTATCAATGCCTGAATCTATTATGGTAAGAGTTTGTTGTGAGATAAGGTCAAAAAGTGGCCTAATGAAGTTTATAACTTTATTTCCCTCATACCACTGCAACAGGTTGTATGTGGGACTGTCTATGAAAATGTGTCAAAGCTTCCACTAACACAAAAACACAGCAGCTCACTTCTTAACATGGCTTGTCTAGTATGAGCATACTACAATTATACTTCAAAGCCTGTATTGCCAATAAATTTCTAGGCACAGTTCAAAATGATAGTTATGACCTAGTCTCAGTGAGGTTGATAAAAAGGAACACAGGCTGTGGCAAATAAAATGCAAGTCTGTGATCAGGCAAGCAAAAAGGGAATATGAGGAGCATATCACAAAAAGCATAAAGGCCAACAATAAAACTTTCTTCAAATACATTAGAAGTAGGAAACCAACCAGGGAGGCAGTGGGGCTCTTGGATGACCAAGAGGTAAAAGGACTACTGAAGGATGACAGGGAAATGGCTCAGAAGTTGAATGCATTTTTTGCCTCTGTCTTCACTGCGGAAGAAGAGAAGTGCTTGCCCACTCCAGCACCACCGATTTCGGGAGGGGGTTTGAAAGACCTGAATCAGATTGAGGTGACAAGAGAGGAAGTCCTACAACTGATGGACAATTTGAAAACTAAAAAATCACCAGGCCCGGATGGCATTCATCAGAGAGTTCTGAAATAACTCAAATGTGAACTAGTGGATCTCCTTACAAAAATATGTAATCTTTCTTTAAAATCTGCCTCCATTCCTGAGGACTGGAAGGTAGCTAATGTCACTCCCGTATTTAAAAAGGGCTCCAGGGGAGATCCGGGAAATTATAGGCCAGTCAGTCTGACACTGATACCGGGTAAGTTGGTGGAAACTGTTATTAAAGAAAGAATTGGTAGGCACATTGATGAACAAAAACTATTGAGGCAAACTTAGCATGGGTTCTCTAAGGAAAATCTTGTCTCACTAACCTGTTAGTGTTTTTTGAGGGAGTGAACAAACATGTGGACAAGGGGGACCCAATAGATGTTGTTTACCTTGACTTCCAGAAAGCTTTTGATACAGTTCCTCATCAACGGCTCCTAAGTAAGCCCAATAGTCATGGGATAAAAGGACAAATCCTCTTGTGGATCAAAAACTGGCTTATAAATAGGAAACAGAGAGTGAGTATAAATGGGAAACTTTCTCAGCGGAGGGTGGTAAGCAGTGGGGTACCACAGGGATCAGTACTCGGTCCGATGCTTTTTAACCTGTTTATTAACGATTTGGAATTGGGAGTAAGCAGTGAGGTGGCTAAATTTGCAGATGACACGAAGTTGTTCAGGGTGGTGCAAACCAGGGAGGATTGTGAGGCACTCCAAAGGGATCTGTCGAGGATGGGTGAGTGGGCGTCAACGTGGCAAATGGGGTTCAATGTGGCCAAGTGCAAGGTGATGCACATTGGAGCCAAAAATCCTAAATATAAATACACATTGATAGGGTCTGAACTGGCAGAGACTGACCAAAAGAGAGATCTTGGAGTCGTAGTAGATAACTCAATGGAAATGTCTAGACAGTGTGTAGCTGCAATAAAGAAGGCCAACGCTATGCTGGGGATTATTAGGAAGGGAATTGAAAACAAATCAGCCAGTATCATCATGCCCCTGTATAAATCATTGGTGCAAACTCACTTGGAATACTGTGTACAGTTCTGGTCGCCACACCTCAAAAAGGATATCATAGCATTGGAAAAAGTGCAGAGAAGGGCAACTAGAATGATAAAAGGGTTGGAACACTTTCCCTATGAAGAAAGGTTAAAACGCTTGGGGTTCTTTAGCTTGGAGAAACGACGGCTGAGGGGTGACATGATCGAGGTTTATAAGATTATGCATGGGATAGAGCAGGTTGAGAAAGAAGTACTTTTCTCCCTTTCTCACAGTACAAGAACTCGTGGGTACTCCATGAAATTGCTGAGCACTTGAGTTAGAACAGATAAAAGGAAGTACTTTTTCACTCAAAGAGTGATTAACACATGGAATTCACTGCCACAGGAGGTGGTGGCAGCTAGAAGCATGGACAGTTTTGAGAGGGAATTAGATAAACATATGGTGCAGAAGTCCATCAGTGGCTATTAGCCACAAGATACAGATAGGAACTCTCAGTCTGGGGCAGGTGATGCACTCTATTCTTGGTGCTGGGGGGGACAGCAGTGGGAGGGCTTCTAGTGTCCTGGCCCCACTGCTGGACCTCCTGATGGCACGTGGTATTTTGGCCACTATGTGACAGAATGTTGGACTAGATGGGCCATTGGCCTGATTCAACACTGATTTCTCTTATGTTCTTAATTAGACTTAAACCCATTTATTTAAAAATTGTCTCCTTCCCTACACTCTACTCTGACCCCTGGGGATACTTTTCTAGAAGTACCATGTATGTGAGTAACAGTGGTAGCTCCCTGCTCTTGGAATCCCATTTGAGCCTATATCCCAGAAATTATACAAAAACTCCTCTTATATTATCTTCAGTAGCCCACAGTAATGGGAAGGTAGATTTTGACACTTCATAATTTCACTGTATTTTATTACTTCATTTAAATGATGAAATATCCCTTTACTGTTTGTGCACCATCTCGAACCACCAAACCAAGAACCTGAGCCTAGATTTTATTTTAAAAACGCCATTTAAAAATAAATTACAACAGACGCGCTATTTAAATACACAAGACTGAAAACCCACTACGTATACTATTACCCACCCGCAGGCCTGGAGAAAAGACAGATTCGAAAATCGAGATTCCAAGAAGTTCACATTAGGGAAGCACAAAGAAATTAGGAAGAATATTTCAAACGCGTCGTACAATCAGAAAGCACAAGGGACCCGAAGAGCTAGGAGCAGCTGAGTGAAAAGAGCCCGCCCCGCATTATAATGAGGGACAAAGGATAGGAGAGCCCCCGCCCGATTCCGGACGGACACGAACCCTCCTTCGGCTACCTCAGCCCACTACACATTTTCCCACGCAGCCCAGGCCCGCTCCCCGTGAGAGGCCTATTCCGGGGCCGGCTTTGTCACCCTGCTCAGCTCACTTCCCCAAGGAAAGGAACAGCCAACCAAGACTCGAGAAGCACAACAGCCTCATCCGAAGCGACCTCCGCTCACCTGGACTCCCGACCCATGGCGGCCCTGCCCGGAGAAACAGAACTGCCGCCTTCTCGTCCTGGAGCGATCCCTCACGGGCGAAGCAGCAACATTCCCAAAAAGCAAACGAAGAGGAAATGAATCAACGAAACAGAGGGCGGAAGGAGAGGCCGCGCCCCCTCCTCCGTAGACAAGCACACAGCGGCCTCTGGTGCTCGGAGGAGCCAAGTGCAGATATTATCAGGAAGGTTAATCGTCTATTGCCGCAAAACGGCTAGAGGTGCCAGCTTGGTGTTGGGGAAATACCTGGAGATTTTGGGGGTGGAGCCTGGGGAGGGTGGGGCTTGGGGGGAGGGACCTCAGCAGGGTAGACTGCCATAGAGTCCATCCTCCAAAGCAGCCATTTTATCCAGGGGAACTCTTTTTGGTCACCTGGAGATCAGCTGTAATAGCGGGAGATATCCAGGAGCCACCTGGAGGTTGGCATCCCCAACAACGGCAGACTTGTTGCTCCTTAAGGGCCAACCCATTTTTTATTTCACTATAAGCTTTCATAGACTAGAGCACACCTCTTTAGGTAGAGTGGGTCTGATGTAGGTATATACTCTGGAACAACAGGAACCTTAGTGGGGTATGGCCCCATAGGGGCCATTTTCTCCAAGGGAACTAACCCTATTTCAAAAAAGTTTCATTGCACTTGAGTGCCCAGACTGCACGCTCCAATGGTAACAATGTGACATGTAGACTTAGAAATTTCTTCCAGAGGAGCCAATAGCTGTATTCTGGAGATCAGTTGTTATTCCGGGAGAACTCCAGGGTTGGCCAGCTCCAGGGTTGGAAAATACATGGGGAGCCTGAGGAGGGCAGGGTTTAGGACATAATGCCATAGAGCAACATCCAAAGCTGCCATTTTTTCCAGGTGAAATGATCTGTCACCTGGAGATCAGTTGTAATAAGAGAAGATGTCCAGCCACCCACCTGGAGGTTGGCAACAGTGTTCCCTCTAAGCTGAGTTATTGTGAGCTAGCTCACAGTTTCTTAGCCTCTGGCTCACACGTGTTTGTCTTAGCTCAGGGATGATGGCTCCAGAGCAAACTAATGTATGCAGCAGCCAAATCACTTGCTCACAGTTTTAATGCCAGTAGCTCACAAAGTAGAATGTTTGCTCACAAGACTCCACAGCTTAAAGGGAGCATTGGTTGGCAACTATACTGAAGGCCTTGGCCAGTGTAATACAATTCAGGACCTATAGGTGAATGTAGGTGAGCACCCTTTCCCATACCTTTCACTGGGTTACCAAATCTGATTCAGGTTACTCCTGGAGATTTGGGGAAGCAGTTGGGGAAAGGAAGGGAGGATGTGATGCTATGGAGTTGTCTCTCCAAGGCTGCTATTTCCTTTAAGAAAACTGATGTGTGGACATCAGCCATCACTAATTAAAAGAGAACTCCATGCCCCACTTTGAGGGCCCTGGGAAAAATAATCAACTTGTCCCTTTCTTTGGGGACATGCCCAGCGGGATCGAAGGAGGCAGTGGTAGTCTGCTCCTTAAAAAAAAAAAAATCACTGGACCCCACAGTCCTAGCCAACTACCACCCAGTCTCAAATTTACCATTTCTGGACAAGGTAGTTGAGAGGGCGGTGGCTGAGCAGTTTCAGGCTTTCCTGGATGACACATCCACCCTGGACCCATTCCAGACTGGTTTCCACCCAGGCCATGGGACAGAGATGGTGTTGGTTGTCCTCACAAAAGATCTCTGGAGACACCTGGATTGGAGTGGGTTGATGCTGCTGTTGCTTTTGGACTTAACAGCAGTGTTCAGCATGGTCTAGTACAATCTTAGGACCCACCGCCTCGCCAATGGCGTATGGGGGACTGCCTTACAATAGTTTTCCTCTGTTCTCCATGGTCGGAGACAGAGGGTGGCACTTGGCGAGAGGGTCTCCCTGTGATACCCACTGGAATGTGGCATGCCACAGGAGGTGATCCTCTTGCCAATGTTGTTTAACATCTAAAGGGGGTTTGGGCTGGGTCACGACCAGTATGCTGATGACACCCAACTTTATCTGTTGTTGGGCAGCCGCCCAGACTCCTCCTCAGAGATTTTAGACAGGGCTTTGGAGGCCGTGGCTGGGTGGCTACAGCAGAGTCAGTTGAAACTAAATCCAATGAAGATGGAGGACCTGTACTTGAGCTGGAAGGGGGTAGATTCAGGAATCAGGCTCCCTGACCTGAACAGGACACTGCTGGTGCCAGCCCAGGTGAGAAGCCTAGGGTGACTCTGGATGCCTCACTTTCTATGGAGGCCCAGATCACCACAGTTGCCAGGTCAACCTTTTATCTACGTTAGATCAGGCAACTGGTTCCGTCTCTCTCTATCCAGGAATTGGCTACAGTGCAATGGTCACTTCCAGGCTTGATTACTGTAACTCGCTTTACGCGGGCTTACCCCTGAAACTGATCCAGAAACTCCAGCTAGTGCAAAATGCGGCAGTGCACCTGCTGACCGAGAGGTCTGTGTGGGTGCACATTCAGCCAGTGCTGTACCAATTGCACTGCCTACCAAATACCAATTGAGTACCAGATCAATTTCAAGGTGTTGGTATTGACCTTTAAAGCACTACGCATCCTGGACCAACGTATCTAAAGGACGGTTTCTCCCCATATGCACCCGGCCCAAAGGACGTCTGCTTAGCCTTGACCAGGGCCAGGACTTTTTCTGCCCTGGCCCGGTGAAATATGCTGCCATCTGAAAATCAGGGCCCTGAGAGACCTATCACAGTTTCGCAGGGCGTGAGCTGTTCCCTCAGGCCTTTGGTTGGGGCGGAAGGTGCCCAAATATTTGGCCTCCCTTGCTGAAGCTTTCCAACTGTATGCTGCCCACATTGACAAGAGCTCTACTGCTTCTTGTTACATGGCCTAGTTGCTTCCAGACATTTAGGACTGTTGAACTTTATGAATGTATTGTACTACCTGCCTTTTAAATTGTTTTAATTATTTGTTATGTTTTTAATGGTTTTGAAACTTTACTGTTGTGACCTGCCCTGAGCCTGCTTGCGGGGAGGGCGGGATATAAATCAAATAAATAAATAGAAAAAAATCCTAGCTCTCAACTATAAAACATATTTATACCCAGCCTTTTGTTTTCAGAGCAGTGATGAGAGATAGCTCCTGTGGAGGGGAAAGAACAGGCACAAACATAATCCATTGTGCGCCCCTTGGACCCTCTGCCTATAGTATTTCCTGCTGCAGAAGAAGTTTATTATATGACTAAAATTGGCCATGAAGACTATGAAGTTGTTCCCATTTGAAGAAGCACAAGTGAGGCAGATGTATAGTATGTGGTAACTTCATCAGTTTGCAAACTCCACCAACATAATTCATAATTGCCTATTTTTTGTCTGATGCATGTAAATCTGCAACACAGCCATTGGTTAATGAACAATTTCTTTAGTACTCCAAGCAAATACAAGGTTTGGCCTCTACAATGCAGAGACTCCCAAGCAGAAATCTGGCTGATGCAGATCTTATTCTTGGTTTCAGGCTCTAGACATTGCACCTCTTGCTGATGCGGCAAAACTGATGGTATTGACTATTTGCAGCCAGGCCTGTGAACAAGTTAGCACTTACCATCTCCAACTCCAAACTGCAGGTTTCTTCCCTCTGCAACTGACTGCACGAAGTAGCTCAGCCTTTAACAGCTAGGAACACAAACCTCTCATGGTGCAAGTGGTCCAAGACCTGTTTTCTGCATCCCAAAAGAGTTATTTTCCACAACTCTCCCTCTAAATAGAAAAATAACAGAACTAGCTCTGTAAGGTAAAGGTAAAGGTTCCCTTGCTCGAAAGCCAGTCGAATCCGACTCTAGGGTTGCGATGCTCATCTCCGTTTCAAAGCTGAAGAGCCAGCGCTGTCCGAAGACGTTTCCATGGTCAAGTGGCCGGCATGACTAAACACCAAGGTGCATGGAACACAGTTACCTTCCCATGTAAGTGGTACCTATTTATCTACTTGTAATTTCTTGCTTTCGAACTGCTAAGTTGGCAGGAGCTGGAACTAGAGACGGGAGCTCACTCCGTCATGCGGCACTCTCGGGTCTCGAACTGCTGAACTACTGACCTTCCACAGCCTGCAGTTCAGCGTCTTAACCACTTGAGCCACCTCTGTAAAGGGACAGATAAATAGGTGCCAATTGTTCAACCTCAAGGCATTGTATTCAGGCTTCACCATCCTCTTCCTGCATACCCTTACTCTTCTCATCTGGGGTACACTGTTGTCACAGAAGACTACACCAAGGAAGCACTTCTGTGTCACTGGACTGATATCTTATGCTTTATACTTGTTCCTTGTCACTATTGTAAGCCACCTATTTTGAGCAGTTATTAAACAGAAAGGCCAGCTTCCTAAACAAACCCAGAATAACTGATCTCAAAATGGCTGCTGCCTCTAGGTTTCAATATTTTGACACCATTTGCCAAAACTACTTCATTACAAGTACTTTCATTACATGTAATATACAGTGTTTCTAATCAGCAACTAGAAGGTGCTAATACACTTGGCCCAATGAAACCCTGACATGATTTTTTTCCACATGCACTCAAGGCCTGAACTGGCATTCTCAGTGCCCAAAATAATGTTAATTGCAGTTCTTATACTACCCCTAACTATGGGATAATTGAAAAAAACCAGTATGAGGGGGAAAATAAAATTAAAGCTGAACACCTAATATATAAATATTCAGGTTTCCTGCTTACTCTTGACCCTTAAAAGACAGTAAAAACAGAACATTTGGCAGTGTGCCAAATTTGGTAGCTACTGCAAGGAGTGATTTTTAAAAACATGGTTCCTGAATATGTAATTTGTGACCTCATTCAGGGTTATAGTCAGCTCCTATATGCATTTTCTGCTCTGGATCTTGAGTTTCTAAACTATGGTTCTTATTCTTGTAAGTTGTATTGATATATGCCTTGCAGTTAAAACAATGAATTTAAAACATCCAGTTTTTAATTCCAGAGCATTTCACAGGGTTACTGGAGTACTTAACTGCCAAGCATAAAACTACTAGCAATGAAAATACAAGCATGGGCCTGGCCTGTAGGAAACACCAATATACTAGGCCACAGTAGTGCACAAGAAGTGTGTTACTTTCACTTCTGAACAGGATTTTAGATTTCTTTCCTAACCAGTCCTTGACGTTTAAAATGTTCAAAGTGGAAATGACATCCAGCCATATCCAAAACTTCCTAGCATTTTCTCCAGTTCCACTCTATTCTATGTGGGGCCTGGGGATCTCCCGCTTTTACAACTGATCTCCAGCTGATCGAGATCAGCTCCCCTGGAGAAAATGGTTGCTTTGAAGGGTGGACTCTATGGCATTGTACTATGCTGAAGCCCTCCCCTCCCCAAACCCTCCCCTCTCCTGGATCCACCCCCAAAGTCTCAATTTCTTTATTCGGCCAACGACCAGTACAAGTCAAAAATAAACGCTTTACAGTAAAGTCATTAGAAAATAAAATTGGTCTGATCTATTGGCAACAATTAGTTAAAATCTGTACATAAAATTTCTCTACAAATTCTACAGGCTACTGAAAAAAAATTGGCACAGCTAATGGTAACCTGTCGATTAGCACCCATTCTTTAAAATATAAACATCGGAACATCCTGAAAAATTATTAAGTAGAGGGGAAATTATACTAGAACGAGCTTGCAGATAGAAATGACAGTGGAACATTTGTTGTTGTTCAGTCGCACAGTCGAGTCCAACTCTTTGCGACCCCATGGACCAGATCACGCCAGGCCCTCCTGTCTTCCGCTGTCCTCTGAAGTTTGCTCAATTTCATGTTCGTTGCATCGATGATACTATCTAACCATCTCATCCTTTGCCATCCCCTTCTTCTTTTACCTTCAGTCTTTCCCAGCATCAGGGGCTTCTCCAGTGAGTGCTCCCTTCTCATTTGGTGGCCAAAGTATTTGAGCTTCAACTTCAGGATCTGGCCTTCTAGGGAACAGTCAGGGTTGATTTCTTTTAGGATTGAATGATTTGATCTCCTTGCAGTCCAAGGGACTCTCAAGAGTCTTCTCCAGCACCATAGTTCAAAATAATCTATTCTTCGGTGCTCAGCCTTCCTTATAATCCAACTCTCACAGCGAAACATTACTACTAGGAATACCATTGCTTTGACCATGCAGACTTTTGTTGGCAGGGTGATGTCTCTACTTTTTATCATGCTTTGAAGCATGATAAAAAGTGGAACATTACATGCTCGCAAAGTCTCCACTCTCCAGGTATTTTCCAACCCAGACTTGGCAACCTTAATTCCAGAACATAAAGGGTGACACTGTACTTAATCTAACATACATTATCTCAAATAAGCTTCAAATATGTAAATCTATTTATTGTGTGCCATAATCTTGCTGTCCATTTGTTCACTATGGAAATAACTCTTTTTGGGGCACAGGCTATGTAAGTAACACCTGCATATCAGAGCTTTTCAGACTCCCTTTCTCTTACTTTAGAGCCAAGTGATTTGCAACACTAAGGGCAGGCAGCTATCCAAAGAAGGGCTTCCTGCTCACACATGGTGCTCTTTGGGAAGAAATTACTGCTGCCTATAGCTTGTATGCAAGATATTGAGAAAAGAAGCTGTGTTCCAAAATCCATAGGTCTAAATGAATAAAATATTACTTTTTAATCTTTCCCCCCCAAAAAACCTTTCATATGCTTACATCACTTTATTTATCAATGTTATAGTCCACGTTTCTCACTGATACTCAGTGGATTATACAATGTCAGTCAGTGTAATCAGCAGAAGACATCTGATAAACTAAAGTAGAACTAAGATTACAGAAATATGAAACAAAACATAAGTATTAGACATGATGTTGTCTGTGCCATAAAAGTGGAATTACATAAATAGAAAATAATGTAGTGAGAGCAAGATAATAAATGACAAAAAGATAATATATGCGGTACACAGTAATGCAGCCTATTGGCCTATTCCTTTTATTAAAGCACCTTCTTCATGAACCACTGCATTATAATACAGCTCTATTTCGTTTATTAAAATGTCCTCCTGAACAATTCTGGCATTCCACAAACTATGTAAAACAGTAGTGTGGGGGCCTTCCTGACCTTCTTAGGCAGGCCATTCCACAAGGTGGGGGACTCAACAGCAAATGCACTTGTATGGGCAGTTGTTGATCTCACCCATTTGCAGGGCAGTACTCACAGAATGCTCTTCAAATTAGCAAAGCTGTCATGGCAAGGCAAAAGGAGAGGTGGTCCTGCAGATATGAGAGCCCAGTAACTGTCAGGTAGCCCTGCCATGATGTATGGAAGGGAGGGCGGTGGGCTATGAGTACAAGGGAGGGAGGTGGGCTATTGGCGCCTTGGTGGCGTGACAGGCGGGAGGTTGGAATCCGGGGAGTTGCTGATTTACACCTCGGGTGTGAGAATGGAATGTGGCTTTTATTGCTATTATCTCTGGCAGCCTAGACGTTCTGACCTTGGCAAGTCAGGCTGCCTGCTTCCCTATCGCTGGCATAGATGTAGCAGCTGTGGGTAGCAATGGGGCGATGGGAAATTCATTAGCTTAGTAAGTTTCGATTTCCCAGGTGCATGTTATTCAGATAGTCGGAGAAGGGGGGGTCCCCATTCACCCCCTTCCCTGTATAACCGCTTGCTTTCTGTAACCAAGTCATTCTGAACAAGATACCTGTACCAGTGATCTATCTATTGCAGCTTAATAAATGCTAACCTTGCTTGCATCAAAAGGTCTGGTGTTTGCTGACTAAGTTAGGACTTCTGACAGTAACTGATGAGCAGCCAAAAGAGTGACTATAGAATGGGTGTGAGATGCATGCTCCACCCAAGACCTGAGAGTAGCCAAGCTGCAGCATTTTATACCAACTGGAACCTCTGAGTTGACTTGAAGGACTGACATATGTCAAGTTAATTACAGTTGTCTAGTCTTGATATTGTTGCAGCATGGATCCAGGTGGCCAGATCAGCCAAGTCAAAGTAGGGGACCATCTTCTGAGCCAAACTGAGCTAGAAGAAACTTTTTTTGCAGCTGCATGAACGCTTCTCCAGGAGTCATGCTGGCTCTAGCATAACTCCTAGGGCTCTTTACTGAGTCAGCAAGGGTCAGCTGAACTCCATCAAAAGGAAGTACAGTGTTCTTCAAAGACTCATGCTTCCCAACCAGCATTATTTCCATCTTGTCAGGATTCAATTTGTTCACTCTTAGCCGTTTAACTACAGCTGTTGCCCTACTAGGCACCTAGTGTGCTCTTATGAACTCATAAGTTATGAAAACCTGGACTTCGCTAGCTATGTGCAACAGGGACTGAACTGCAAGGTGATTTCAAAGGTTGCCAGTTACAGCACACATCCAGGAGAAAAAAGCCTTCCTGTGAAAAAGGGTGTATGATTCCTGCATGTCACCATTCCACTTTCCTGCAATGAGGTGGACCAGCTCCCTAGCCATGTATAGCATAAAGAAGTCAGGCAGCGGCCATGCCAGGCCAAAAGACAGGGGGCTCAAACTCCATACAGAGTCCCCATTCTTACACGTAGGCAACAGGTCCTCTCCCAACCTAATACATCACCTAGTTGAAACTACAGACATCAGACAACCAGAGAACAATGACTGGCCAGCGCAGGACATAATCCCATCAGGTGCCATTGTCCAACCTAGTTTGCTATTAGGTCTAACATTGCCCACTCCCCAGACCTTCAACCTCAGCACCAGTCAGCATATTTTTGGGGACAGACAATAGGAGGTGGACCAAGAGAGGTGGCCAAGCTCAGCCCACCCCTCAAACCTCCTAATAAAAGAGAGTGGTCAGTACCAGCTCTCTCTTTCTTTCTCACCGGACTCTCCTTTCCGACTCTTGGTTGCGCAGCCAAGAGTCTTATGGTGCGCCTGCAGGCTCAGGGCATGATCCCCTTCCCAGCATTCCCTCATTTTTCCCGAGGTTCACTTCGCCCAGCTCCAGGCAGGTAAAGTATCTCCCATCATCAAGATCTCCTGCTAATGCGAATGTGCTATCGTTTTCTATCTATATTTCCTAGAACTTGTATAATTGTGTGAGTGCTTATGTTATTGTATGCTTGAAATATCTCCAGTAAACAAAATCGATTTATACTGATGTCAGTCTCAGTGTCTATTTGGTGTGTATGGAGGGAACTGCTCCCCTGTATACATAGATGGTTCTCCCCTCATTGCCTGTTGCCTGATGTAAGATCGTAACTAATTAACAATTCAGGCAACTTGGCTAACACAGCAATCAACCAGCTGCTCAAGACCTCTACCACATCACCAAGCTATTTGCATAAAGAAATATAAAGCTGGGTGTCATCAGCATATTGACTGAAACTAGTTCTCGAACTGTAAATGGTTTCTCCTAAGGCCTTTACATAAAGAAGGGCCCCCCAATGCGGTGCATGTGAGGGCTATGGTCCCCACTGGTACTTGCAAGTATTTTAGAAAGTGGGTGGGGCCAGGTGAATTTCTGCCCAGGAAGGCTCCTAATTGCTGTGAAGATTTTTAAAAATGTTCCTTTGGCTGCAGTTGCCACCACAGCACAAGGATCTTCACTGTGTGACTGAAGGTAAGGTGGCTCTAACTCCTGTGGTAGCCATTTTGCAGATGCACCTACTAAACTGTGTCAGAATTCCAAAGGTGCCTGCAGGCTCAAAAGGTTTGGGACGTCTGACAGACTGAATATCATGGGGGGATAAGACAGTGTCCTGTGGACATATCCTACAGTGACAACTAGTCTGGCGGCAGCACTTTGAACCTTGTATGTAAGGAACAATTTAAACCAATCCAGAGCACACCCTGAGACCTACTTCTGCCTCCAAACGTCTCAACAAGATAGCATGGTCCACATTATCAAAAGCTGAAAAGAAATCCAGTAAGAGCAGCAAAGAGGCATTCACAAGGCCCAAACATAATATTTTTGCATATTGCCTCATTTCTACTGTTATCAGTCTCAAGAGAGTGTTCCCAGACATTTACTTCTTCCCAATGCTGCAAGAACCCTTCAAAAATTGGAAATTAATTGTGACACAGCCCAGTGTAGTGTTTATTAATGAATACCCAACCAGCACAAAGCCTAAGAAACGAAACATAATTTTAATAGAACCAGTGTAGAAATAAACACTACTATGGACATGACATCAGATTAACTGTATAGAAGAATCTCAGTTTTGCAGAAGTAACATATCAAACATCTTCGGAACATTTTTACCTGCTACTACATCCCATACATCTTTTTACAGCAGAGAAAGCTACATAAGAAGGTTCTATCTTCTTTTAAATTTTAGGTACGTAGTTTAAATAAAACGGTCCAACTAGATACAAAATGCATAACTGCATCACTGTTTAAAAATCCAACATGGCGAGCCTGAACAACAGAGATAAATACCAAGGTCACAATTTACATTAGTTTAGAATGATTTAAGGCTCTGCATTTTGCATGTTTCTATGGAAAAGATGGAGCATTTCTGCAATTACCATTTGCCAACACAAAACCTTCAACACTAACTCAGTTTTAGCTATTTGCCAAGTCATTTTTCTGAATCGTTCAATAGGCCAGCAGAAATATAGTAAAATAGAGCTATCTTACATTACGTACCAGAATATGTGCAATTAGATATTCAGATTTCATAATAGGGCAAAGCCTACTGAATATGATAGAACATGCTATCCAGAACCGAAAGGATAGATGCACAAGAGGAATAACATACAAGCAGAATTTTGCTTATGATTCTCCCGTAAGTATACCCACCACTAAAGAGTGAAGCAGTGTTTCAAACGGAACAAAATTTTGTCATTTTAACAGTGGGAGATGCTACTACAAAGATAGCAAGCAAGAGTACAGCTGTTCGTACTGTTTTCTCCTATGTATCTATGTCCCTTCTACAGATCCTAGCTCTGGACACTTTCCACATAACAGACTTCATTGTTACATGTCATCTGGTTCACCGAACAAGGTATTAAAGTTAAAAGCAAAATAATAAGTCTCATCTGCTTTTAAGTAATTCTGAGTTGGATCCAACAAGCTTCACCCCGTCCTCAAGGAGGCCCCCACAAGTCCAAAAACTGATGCTCGGGGGTAGGGGAATCATCATGGATCACATTCCATCCAGCATGGAAAGCCACCGTATAAAAGGGGAATTAGATGAAATTACCTGCTTCTCTCTTTCATGAGTAGAAAGCTCATGAGATCCAACCTACTGCCAATATCACTTCCCAAGAAAAGTACTAAAACTCTAAATATGATTTCTAAAAGGAGAAACTTGTTTTTGTTTATGTAATGATAGAGTTTCAATGATAAATTAGTAAAACTTAGAGGTAGCAAAAATTTCCAGAGAGTGTGGCTAATTAGTAACACCCAGGCTTCCAGATTGTTCAGCAAGGCCATTCTGCTGTCAGGACACTAGACCTCAAAAGCCAAGAGAAAAAAATACACTCATCCTTCACAATACTGGAAAATATTCTATAGCAGCCTAATTTCCCCAACAGGCCAGTGTAAATATAACTAAATAATGTTTAAGTATTGGGTATGGACCATAGGTTCTTAACTGGAATTAGCAGCACCTTTAATTAGGGAATAACAATAGTAACAAATGCCAAACCAAAATACAGGAGGACATGAGTGGGAAGGGAAGGATTTCTCACATGAAGCAGGAGGCACACAAATAACTAAATCATGGTCTTAGGCTGTATCTCTACTAGACCTTACTTTAGTTATACATTCTTCAAATCAAGTGATAAAAATCTATCAATTCACAATAAACAGCAATTGTGGTTTACTGAAGAAACATAAGCGACAGGGAGAAGAGAGACAATATGCTTAATTAACTGAAGAACAACCCTGAAAGTCAAGTAAAGGCTTGTTTGTTTTACCAACCAGTAGAACACAACAGAAATCTTCAGCAATGAACCTATTGTAAACCATTCACTTGGAATAAGCTCCTATTGATTCTGATGGAAATTGCTTCAAGTAAATATTTTTGGGATCATTTATAAGACCTGTTTTCTAGCACAGCATTATTATGTCATTTGAACATGTTCTAGGTCCTTGTATTCAAATAACGCATGTGACGCACTAAGAAGTTGACTATAAAACAGAGTTAAGGATCCATTTGTACCCTCTCAAGGCAAAGTACTAGTATATGTAGCAATCCCTCAGAAGTGTTAATGTAAAACAGACTTAACTTCATATGCACATATTCTTGGAAAGGAAAATATAGAAAATATGATGCAGAAGTAATTGCTAAAGCAGAAAAAAATGAACAAAACTGTTGACAGCTTAGACACAGAAGTCTAGTTACTCAAAAGAGCAACTTTTTAACTGGTAATGTTTACTCAACACAACATATTACAATAGATTAGATAAATACTGGGAATTAGGACACCAACTTGGATGAAGAGCTACTAAATGCTTGGAGAAAACATACACGGGAATCCGGCTGGGCCTTATTGCTCCATGCTTTGCTTTAGCATTCCCATTTCAAACCCACCCTTCACAACAACAAACAGAACCCTATCATCTCAGCAGGGAAAAAGAGGACAATGACACAGCTCCCATTTCAGAAACGGCAACTACGGTTGGTATTTTTAAGTCAGAACATTCATATAGTTAAATGTATATATTTGGAAATTAAAAAGGAATAAAGGTGATAAGACTAGTAATTCTTAGGGAATCCAAATCACAATTTATAAGCAGTTCAACCAAGCTCAAGACATTAGTTGTGCCATGTTACCACACTGTAGAGTTAAAGATTACAGTCTGAGCTAATAAGGGTAAGAAAGGACACAGGCAGAGCCCAGTAAGGTTAAGAAAGGACATATTCTAATTTAAAAGAAAGGCCACAGCCTTGCACTGAGCTTTATATTCTACCTGCCATATTTCAGTCACCGTGCACAATACTGAAGCGTTACTAACTTAATTTTGAAGTTGGGACCTTCCATTCAGAAGCGTTTTAAGCTGCACTGAAACAAGTAAGAATTGGTTACATGTTTATCCAGAGATATTTACAGAATAAAGACTGATGCAGTTCTTCTGAAGTATCACACTGAGTTCCAGAGTTATCATGGTGCTTCAGAACAAAAGAACACAAGCAGTTCATGGCAGAAGATGAAAGTAAAGAAGTAGACACAAAGGTCTGTGAAGACATCCCCCATTTTGCTATATGTGTCCATAGAACGACTGATTACTTCTGCTGGAATCCCAGACAGCAAAAGAGCAGCAGTTAATACTGTAGTCTTTGTCTTCTTTTCACTCTGTGTAAAACAAACAAACATACAAACAAAAAGTTGATCTTTGCCATTGTTTCTCGTCTTTAAACAATATAGTCTGGATCCTGCAAACCGTCAATGGAAGGCATTGCTGGATGCAGGTCATTCCTTGTCTCCCTGTCTCCCTCCCTCCCTCCCAGCAGTCCTTTCCAGCCCTAGATTCCTGGAGCCCTGGGACCCATAGCAACCAAAGCACGTGGTTAGGGACTGCACTGAGGAGAAGGGGGCAAAATTTCCGTGTCCTCCTTCTCTTCCACTGCAGCCCTCTCACCTGTGCACCTCTTAGTCCCTGCAAGGCACGGGACTCTGCAAATTGTCTTTCCCAAGGTCAGAAAGAACTGCCAGGGGAGTGGAGGGAACAAGAATGCTTAAGCATGTTCATTCTGGAGTCTTTTCTTGTTACCTTGCTTACAAACATCTAATACAACAGATTCTTCATATACTGCAGCCTGTTGTTCATTTGACATCAGTGCTACTTTCTTCTGTACATCAGAAAAGAGCAGAAGCTACAATTAGGAGGATGTAAAGACAGCTTTGGATCAGAGGAATGGAACCCATGATCACACTAGGAGAATATGAAGAAGCTTCTCCTTTTCCCAGAGTTTTGCAATATCAGAACTGGTTTTCTATTCTCGGGGAGATTTTCATCCATTTAATAGCCACCTCATGGCTTTTGCACTGATGGCATTTGGTAATTCTCCTATGTTTAGGAAAAGGGCTGCAACAGTAAAAATGGCAGGAGAGAAGTTTATATAAGATATTACTAGTCAGTGTGGGGGGGAAATGTGACCACTAACATAACAGATAACAACAAAAATTCATGACAAAATTAAAAGCAGCAAAAACAAAAATTGTACTGCAGAAGTCAGCCTTACAAAGCAGACTAAATATAACAGACTTGAGATAAAGCTCCTACCTACACTTGTACACATGGACTGTGCAATGTTAGAGAGAAGTGACAGCATTAGAATAAGCATTTGGCTATTAACTTGCTAGTGGGTAGCAATCTTATGTACGCTTACAGAGGAGGAACTTTTGAACTTAGACAGACTTTCCTCCAGGTAAAAATGTGTAGGATCATGCTGTATCATTTAGATAGTAACATGCCAGAGCCTTAAGAGGTTCACATGAAAGACAAGTGATGTTCTCCATACAAAATCTGTGGGAAAAAACAGATTGCTTACCTGTAACTGATGATCTTTGAGTGGTCATCTGTGCAGTACCACACATGGGTTGGGCGCCTGTGCACGACCTCGTTCAGAGAATCTTCTAGAGCTTTACCTCAGAAGAGCTTTTGGCGGGCTCTCTTCCTGCCCTGGGGAGGAGACATGCACTGCACATGCCCAGAGCGGGGGAGAGAGCCGCTTCCCATTCAGTTCCTTCGACCACCACCGGCAAGGCCAAAGAATCCAAAGAAGGAAATCTGGAGATGCCAGCAGCGGGGAAGGCCGGGTGGGATTGTGGTACTGCACAGATGACCACTCAAAGAACATCAGTTACAGGTAAGCAACCTGTTTATCTTCGTCGTGGTCTCTGTGCAGTCCCACACATGGGTGATTACAAGAGCTGAACCAGTTGGAGGAGGGAGCTGGCAGCTGCAAAGGACACAAAAAATACTGGTTAAGACACAGCATCATCATCAAAACAAATCACCCACAGGTCCTACCTGAGGGTGCAGCAGGATCAAGCGAAGAGAGATCGCAGCACCATCTGACCGAAGGCAGCATCCCGTCGGGCGCGGATGTCAAGGGCGTAGTGGGTCATGAAGGTCGATGCCGAGGACCACGTAGCAGCCGCACAGACGTCTTTCAACGGGACACCCGCACAGACGTCTTTCAACGGGAGGACTTGGCAAGGTTGACGCAGAGTCCGAGAGCACGGAGGAGGGCAAGAGTCTCCTGCGTGTCGTGGAGCAACTGACCCGGCGTCGGAGCAACGAGAAGCCAGTCGTCGATGTAAGGATAAAGAGTGACTCCCCATTGATGGAGCTCGGCCACCACCACAGCCATCAGCTTGGTGAACACACGCGGAGCGGTAGAAAGACCGAAGGGAAGCACCCTGTACTGGTAGCGTGCCTCTCCAACAGCGAATCGGAGGAAACGACGGTGTTGGGGATGGATTGTGACATGGAAGTATGCGTCTTGGAGGTCGACTGATGTGAGCCATGCCGCCCGTGGAATCAGGGGAAGGATCGACTGCAGAGTGACCATTCTGAATTTCTGATACCGAATGTAACTGTTGAGATCTCGAAGATCCATAATTGGTCTGAATCCGCCGTCCCTTTTGGGAACCAGGAAATACTTCGAGTAGAAGCAGCGAGTTCGTTGCACCTCCGGGACGACCTCGATGGCTCCCTTGGCAAGGAGAGTGGAAACTTCAAGATCGAGGAGAGGGTCTGGAGGCGTGACGACAAAGTGTGGGAGTATCGGAGGCGAAACGAACTCTATGGCGTACCCGACCCGTAGAATGGTGAGGACCCAGGAATCGGTTGAAATTTCTTCCCAGGCTGGTAGAAAGGGGAAGAGATGGGTCTGGACGGGAGGAGTATACGACATCGGGGAAGGGAGATGGTGGAGACAGTCAAACAGACTGTTTAGGCTGTGGCGGCTTTTGGTAGGTTGGGAACGGTGTTTGGAAGGAGGACGAGACTCATAAGGCTTCCTTCTCCATTGGGAGTTAGATGCCGGAGACGGGTATCGTCTGGAGCCAGGAGGCTTCCAAGGACAGTTCCGAGGTCGGTAAGGGGCAGCAGAGACTCCGAGATTTCGAGCCTGCTTTCGACTGTCATCGACAGCTTTCAACACTTCTTTGGTGGTGGAGTGGAAGAGGCCATCACCGTCAAAGGGAAGATCTTCAATATGGAATTTGACGTCAGGTTGTAAAGAGGTACCTCGGAGCCAAGCATGACGCCGGAGAGCGACGGAAGAGACCAGGAGTTTGGATGAACAATTAACAGCATGACGAACTGAATTGATCTGCTGCTTCGATATGGCACACACCTCAGACAAGGCAACCGAGAGAGTGGGACGATGCTCCTCTGGAACAAATTCCAAAATAGGACGGACTGCATTCGCAACGTTGAAGGCGTACGCCGACAAATAGGAAAGATAAGTATCAACACGAAGATTCATGGAGGCCAGAGAGTACATCTTCTTGGCCAGAAGGTCCAGCTTGCGACCCTCGCAGTCAGGAGGCACAGACTGGCGAACAGGCTGCTTTGATCTCGAGGAGGAGTGGACAACCATCGAGTTCGGTGGTGGCTGGGAAATGAGGAATTTGCCAGGATTCTGCTGAATCTTGTAGAGGCCGTCATAGCGCCTCGAAACCGGGGGGATCGAGGCCGGGTGCTCCCAAGACTCTTTCAGGATCGAAAGGTGGACAGGAAGCAAGGGTAGGACGGTGGACGGAGGAAGGTCGGCTTGCACCAGTCTGTGAACCACTTCAGTCACAGCTGGGGATTCTGTAGAGCCCTGGACTTGAAGGGCAGTTGCCATTCTAGTAACGAGCTCTAAATATGCTTTAGGGCCCTCAGTAGGTGAAATCGACCCAGAGCGTCAAGGCTCGTCCTCAATCCG
The DNA here is from genome assembly GCA_029375565.1 of Gekko gecko. Lineage (NCBI taxonomy): Eukaryota > Metazoa > Chordata > Lepidosauria > Squamata > Gekkonidae > Gekko > Gekko gecko. The sequence continues at coordinate 135,739,221 of JAPDNY010000002.1, forward strand.
AGTGACCTCGGGATCGAACTCCGCCGAATCCGACCTGTCCGAGATCGACATGGGAGAGGAGGATCGTGGTTGAACCAGATCAATAACTGGGTGGTCAACGAAGGGACGGTACCGAGGTTCCACTGGGGAACTCTTCGGGGCATCTTGACTTCTAGAGGGTTCGGAAGGCTGTTCCCGTGGAAGGGAACGAGCCGAGGCAACAGACGCGGAGCGTCGAGGGTGGTCAGGGACATGGGTCCGATCCACACGTTCGGAATGCCGGATACGATCATAATGGTGCCTTTCTGGTGTCGGGGACCTGGAGTAATAGTAGGCCGCATCCAGGCGCTCTCAATGCTCCTCGAAAGACCAACATTGGTCGTCAGAAGGGGAACTGGACGACAATGGAGACTACCTACGGATCAGTCTTCTCCGGTCATATCATGATCAGGACCGCAAATGGCTGTGCACTACAACAGGGCCCTCGTCCAAAGTGTGGACTGGGGTAACAGAACGCCTCGCTGGAGACTGGGAACGTCTTCGAGGGGACAACTGTGGAGGTGATCTCGTCGACTGGCCCAAAGGGATCAAACCCAAAGGCGACGAGTGGGTATGCTGCGGGGTTGCTGGCTGCACCGCAGATCGTTGAGAGGTAGAGGCCAGTGTCGGCATCGATGTCGACAACCCGGTCACGATGATGGGGTCCACCCTCGAAACCGAAGCAGACGGCGGGGCCTTTGACTTCAAAAGGGTCTTATCTTCAGCCCGCTTAGGTTTCTGTTTTGGTGTCTTCGAGGAGGTGTCCGATTTTTTAGCTGCAGAGGCCTGGGAAGCCGCTGAGGACATTGTAGGGCATAAGGCCAATTCTAAAAGAAGAGCCCTGAGCCTAGTTTCTTGATTACGTCGAGCTTGATGAGTGAAACTCGCGCAGTGAGGACAAGTATCCACTCTATGGGCCTCTCCCAAACAAGTTAGACAAAAGTCGTGCCCGTCATTAGATAGAATCTTGGCGGGGCAACGACGACAGACTTTGAAAAACCTGGTTTTTCCCATACAAAGTCCCCACCCACCCTCCAAAGAAAGGGGGGGGAAGAAAAGAGAAAAAGACAAAAAAAAATTGTGTGTGTGTGTGTTTTAAGATAGAAGAAGACAAAACGGGGAAAGAAGAAAAGCGAAAGAGAAGAAAAAAGATATACTCAGCTGAGGCAATGATATGGAGGAACAACAGGAATGAGGTGTGAACGTGAAGGCGGTCGAAGAAGAACTGAGTGGGAGGCGGCTCTCTCCCCCGCTCTGGGCATGCGCAGTGCATGTCTCCTCCCCAGGGCGGGAAGAGAGCCTGCCAAAAGCTCTTCTGAGGTAAAGCTCTAGAAGATTCTCCGAACGAGATTGTGCGCAGGCGCCCAACCCATGTGTGGGACTGCACAGAGACCACGACAAAGATCAAATCTTATCATACATCGTGTGATATTTCATATAGCTACTTTGCAACAAAAACACATCCTCCTGAGTTAGAATAGCCGAACCATTTCATCCATCTACTGTTTATTATTTCATTGGAAATGGTAGCTGTCTTTTAATCTTAGGTCATATAATTCTGATAAAACTGTCTGCTAGGCAGTCTTTTCCTAATCAACAAGCAGTGGAGAGGAAGGGGAAAGATTATTTTGTGGATGAGCAGGCTTTTACACACACTGAAAATTTGCATCCTTGTTCTGAGAAGCAAACAGCTAAAATACTTTTCAGTTACCTTATTTTCTTTCAAACGACCATCACACAGATGGACTCACTGTAAGGACCAAAGCATGCACAACTTTTCATGCATGTGTTATGGTGATCTGCTTCTTCTAAAAACAAGGGTTCAGTTTTCACCATGGCTAAATGCTTACCAGCCCTGTTGGCAAGAAGTATTTGGCTGGGCAAGAACACTTTAGTATCAGGGTCCATGGTGAACCACCAGTGGCTAATAGAGATAAGACAGAGATGCTTAAGGATGAGTGAAAATGATGGCTCAGGTAAAGACTGAAAAGTAACCTGTTTTAAAAACTACTGTATTCATATAACTACTGTGAACACTGGATTACCAGAGAAAATACTTAACAACATCTACTCTAATTTATATAATCTAAGAACACTTTAGTATAAGTATTGGGAACTGTTTGTTTTTAACCTGTCTCTTACCTTTGGGAAATATTTAGACAATCCCATATATGCAAGCTGTAAGGTAAGAAATGGAGCAAATATTGACTGCAAAAAAATAAAAATGATATGAGTTAGAAAAGAGTAACTAGCAATTTTATTAAGTCCAAACATTCAAAGAAATGGATTATTCATTATCAAGTGTTTCAACTGACACACTGAAAAATGTGTTGAAATGAACTATGTTTCGGCATACCACTGTAAAGCAGACTGTTCTTATATTTAAGGATGAACTACTATGACAACTGCTAGATAGAACACAAACATACATGGTGCTGTGCAGTGTCATACATAGAACTATTGAGATGGGGAAATTCACTATCCTGCAACGATGGATTTATGGGGACATGACTACCCAAAGATATTCAAAAGGAGCCTTATATGAAACATTGAGTAAAAACTCCTTAATATAAAATTACTTGCATCATATAAAAACATGATTAAAAAGTTCATATTCACTTTGTATAATATGAAATAGCTTTATAATAATGAAGATTGTTAGAAGTTGCACTTCATATTGTTGGGAAAGGGTTTTGTGTAGTTAGTTCCCTGAGCAAGAGGCTGAGGGGTTCAAAATAGTTTGGATGATATACTTCTACATGGGATTTTGTCGATGTCATTCTGTTTAAAAAAATAGTTTGGATGATCTGACTGTACTCTTTTGGAGGCTTAACACTGCACAATTTATTCTGAAAAAATATACCTATAGGGTGGGTTTTACAGTCTATTTTTGCTGGAAGAAGTGTATTTCCACTGGCACAGAAGGGACTCCCTGTCCACTGCTGATATGACGGTGTTCCATGGTGGAACACCGCCACCAGCACAGAATTTCAAAGGGTGCCTACAAGCAAGAAGGGGAGGCAGGAAATTCCAAAATCCAAGCAGAGCTCTACTCACAGATCATAAGATGTAAAGGATCTAAACCTCTATCTTGAAATATCTTCATCCTGACATGAGACAGGTACAGGGCCCCTAAATAACTGAAGTCCTAAAATTTTAACAATGTTTTAAGTTGGTAATAGCTACACTGTGAGTCATCCTATCACTCAAAAGCCCTGACAGAAACTTTAGTATACTTTGGAGTCCAGGTTCAAATGGCCAGAAGCCAAGTTTATAATCATATAATCAAATGCTGTATCAACCAAGTAATGTAGCTTCTAATCTGTTTCAGGGAGAACTGGTAACAGCAGTGAGTATATTCCTAAGAAACACATACAGAACAAAAGTAATGCATATAGAAAGCACAATAGTTAAAAAGATGAGTTGGGCAGTCTATAGTTCAATCTCATCTATGCCATGGACACACTAACCTACCCTTAGTTGAATCACTTATTGCATTAGTACCCACTGGCAACACAGGGATCCTTACATTGCTGTTAAAATGCTTAGTGAAATAGTTTATGTGAAGCCTTTTGAACACTGGAAATGTACTGTATAGAAGTATTATTATATCCAAATGGGTCAAGATTCCCGCAAAGGGATGTTAACAGTGCTTTAGCACCATATGCATGAGTTGGGAAAGTTGCAGCTGTGTGGAATCCCTTCCCTTAACTGAATGTCAAAACAGTAGTGAGTCAAATAGTGTCACTGCACTGTTTCTAGAGTACAGCTGTCTACTTATGGTTCTGTCACAGCCTGCCACTACTTGGCCAACACTGTTTGTTATGTGCATATACAATTAGAAGTTGGCCTAGACAGGCTGTACTTTCTCACACTCCCCTTCTCCTAAGCCACAGAACAGCTGGCCACTGAAGGAGTCTGAGTGGGGATGCAACAGTTTGACTTGGCAGGTCAATGAAAGGAGCCTCATTCTTTGTCTTGCCTCTGCACATTGGCTGACCACGGACTGGAGACCAAGAGGACTCTTGTGTTGGGTAAGTTATGCTTACTTCAAGACACATACACAGCTACAGGTCTGCTTTAGACTAGACTAAACTATTACCATTAGGAAGAACAATGGGCTGGATCCAGACTGAACTTTCCAATAGCAGAATGAAACATTTCTGCCTCCCCCTTCCCACTGCAGTCCACTGACCTTCATGAAATGCTGTTTATGGGAGATAGGGGACACAGAAAAATTCCATGAAGGGGTTCTGCAACAGGAAGATGGAATCAGTGGATATCTGGACCCAACCCTAAAGTTGTCAAGCCACTGTGGAGACTTGAATCTAGCCCTCCACTATGATCTAATAATTACAATTATGAGTTCACTGAGTGGCACTGGGGAAATAATCATTTCTCCACATGAGTTCCCCATCTGTGAAATGGAAACGCCAATGAGCTACCCTATCAAGAACAAGTACAAAAGTCAGGCTAAAAAAATTAGTGACAATCAAATAAGAGTCCTCAGCTCACCAAGTATTTGCACACAAAAGCTCTAACTCCAATAGCAAGAAGGGCACATCCAACTAATCTAAAAATACGGAAAGTATCAAATTCCTCTGCAGCATTTCCATTTTCCTGGCTTGGCTTCTCACTCATCAGCTGGTTTCTTAATTTCATAGCTTCATCAAATCTTGATAAATACTGGTCTAGGCCATGCTGAGGTGTTCGCTGTTCCATCAGATCACCTCTACTGCGCTGCCGGAGCTCAGTGGTGCCATCACTACCAACCTCAGGCGCTATATTAAACAAGTCCTTTTTCTCTCCCTTGTGCTCTACTACACTGCTTCCATGGTCAGCTGTTCCTGCCAGACTGCAGACAGTATCACCAAGCACAACACGCTTGGAAACAGAAGGTGCAGGAATGGTTGATTTATCTTGTTCCAGTTGAAGCTTTGTTTCTGAATGGGTGTCATCATCTAAAGACAAAAAAAGAAAACAATGTAATGCACACAAATGGACTTTGATTCCCAAGCTCTATGATCCCCAAGCCACTAAGCTGGAGATCTAAACATTGTAAGGAAAATAGGGGCCACATAGGAAGAGTATACATTAGCACACTAAGCCTCCCCCAGGAACCTTAATGGCCTTCAGAAAAGGTAATAAGCAATGTGGTGAAAGCGGCAACTCTCCTGGCTGGCTGCCCCACAACTTTGCCAGTGTACCATCACCAGTCACGGTGACTCTTCTGGCCACCCAGCAGCAGCAGCGACTGTCTTGGCAGCTCAGTCCACACCTTTGCTGGCTCAGTGGTATTGTCCTCATTTCTAAGTCTCCCCCCCCATCTCTTTTCCTCCTTTTCCTCATCCAACTACACTTGCAAAGTGAACTGTTCTCTGGTTTGGGTATTTTTATAACCCCATCCTCCCCCCTCCTCCAGATTTTTTTGCAAATCTGGGAGGGTCACCCAACTTCGTAGAACCATCTTTATTTTTCTCTGTGGCCCCAATCCACAGATTTAGATATCCACAGATGAGGGCCACACTTCACTATCATAATAAAAGATTATCATAGGACTCAAGGCAGATTACACAATACAATCAATAGAGTGGGATATCCAGTAGACAATGCAATAGGACAAGGTCCCCAACATGATGCCTGTGGGTGCTACAGTGCTGCTGACACTTTTCCTGGTCCTGCCAAGTATATTTATAAAAGCAGGTAGGGCTATGTGGTGCTTCTGACTGGCCATTTGATTGGCTGTGCAGATTTTCAAAAATGTCGCTTTGGCAGCCATTTTGTGGTTGGCTCCACCTCCTGCAGCAGCCATTTTGTGGCAGTCATTTTGCAGCTGAACCCGTCAGACTGTCAGATTTCCAAAGGTGCTTGCAGGCTCAAAAGTTTGGGAACTCCTGCAATAAAATATGACTTGTTGAGATCTAGAAACCAACCAGAGGTGAAGTATTAATATGACACATTAAACAAAGGCAACAATTATATAGTAGGACCCTACTTACAGCAACAGTACAAACTATACACAGTGGTATAGCTTACAGTCCCCTAATCCTTTACACCTAGCTACTTGTTCATGTTTTATTTAATTTTCTTCCTGCATACTTTACATTAGCTGCCTTTTAAAAACTGTAAGAGTGACTGATGAAATAAGTTTTTGTAAGTAACTCATACTATTATGTTGTTTTGAAGTAAAGATTTCACATTTAGTTACCTTATGTTATGGTGGGAAAGGAGGGAACTGACCTTAGCAACAAAAACAGCCTGCATAGGATTGCAACGATTTAGGATTTCTTTCCATGTGAAGAATAGAATGTATTATAAATCCAACGGTAGAAGTCACCTTATTTGTCAGGTTTTTAATTATTTACACTATAAATGTGTAATCCACATTTAAGGACAATAACAATGAGCCAAATAATGTGGACAATTTGTCATCTGTTTAAAAAATGAACACATAGTTCTGGCTCCGGTCAAAAAGATGAAAAGAAATGGTTACCTGCAACCTGAGTTTCATCATACCAACTGCAACAACACAGATCCTCCCTACCCTACCTGCAGAAGCCGCAATTACTACTGAAAAGCTGATGCTCACCTTGGCCTCTATGCCCTACTGTTCAGGCCATCCAAAGTAACCAGTTGGTCACAATGTGAGACAGAATGCTGGACTAAATTGACCATTGGTCTAATCCAAAAGGGCTCTTCATATGTTTATTCAGTTTAGACAGTCAGGTAAGGCTTTATTGTTTAGTTGGGCTTTTTCCTGACCTGATTTAATTATGTAAATATTTCAATATGGTAATTTTCTGGCCAGCTTTTTTTTCCTGGAGTAAACCATTTTGGGCAATGATGGAAGGACGTATAAAAGACACTGAATAAATACAGAAACCTTACCTATCTATCATTGTTAGAAATCATAGTTTCATTTTTTAAAAAGATCATCTCAGTGGTTTGGATCCTATGGACATTCCATCAAGAGGAGAGCAGGGGTGAGATTAGCCAACTACCCTGGTCACTGCAGCTCCCCCCCCACAAGTTTGTGGCTTTTCATCTGTTAGGGTTGTCAGGCACTCATCATGTAAATGGGCAAACAGGAAAAACAGCGGGGAGGCATATGACGGTTCAGAGGCACGTGGGAGATTGGGGCGCTTTGCGCCTAGCAGACTAAGCAGTCAAGGCTAGGTGAAGATAAGGGAAGCTGCAGAGACATTACAGCTGCAAGGCAAAGCACATTCCTTCACACACATACATCACCCAATTAACCCATGGCGGAGCACCTGACATCCTGCAACTCCAAGGCCCCTCCCTCCGGCTTCTCGGGGAAGCGTGAATGAAACCGGCAGACCAGAAGGGGGGCATTAACATCAGAAGCCTTCACCCATTCCCCGTGTTCAGGACCAAAATCAACCCATTTTGTACAAGCAATTGCATTTCAAGTGGGAGTTCAGAATCTGAGCCATGTCATAATGTGGATGGCTATCCACCATGGGGCGGGGGGCAGTGCCCACATGGGACGCCAACCATTTGGGCCCGGATTGTTCCTGAGGAGAGAAAAGTGAAAAAAAGGATGTACATGCTTAAGCAATTTAGGCAACTGCAGTTCCACAGTCACATCATTTATTTTACACACAACAGGAAAAGGACCCATGAACTTCCAACCCAATTTCCTAGTGGGTTGTAATCCAGGTGAGTTTTTGGTAGACACATAGACGGTGTCTCCCACTTGCACCTCCCAAGCTGGGAGGCATTTGCGGTCCGCATACAGTTTATATGTCACCTTAGCCTTGTCAAGGGTTTGTTGGAGAAGTGGCCATGCATCTTTAACCTGTTCCCACCAAGTGTCAACATCATCCCCACCGTATCGGGCAGAAGGTAACCAAGGGAGGGGGGATCCCTTGTAGCCATAAACAGCTTGAAAAGGGGAGACCCCCATAGAGGAATGCACCGCGTTATTATAACAATATTATGAGAATGGCAGCAGATCTGCCCAGTTGTCTTGCTGAAAGTTAGAAAAACAACATTTATTGTTCAAGAGTTTGGTTCACTCTTTCCGTTTGTCCATCAGTCTCTGGGTGATATGCGCTGCTTAACCCTTGTTGAATGCCTAACGCTTTCATAAGTTCACCCCAAAACTTGGCCATGAATTGGAGGCCCCTGTTACTGATTACTTTCTTCGGAAGTGAATGGAGTCTCACAAAGTTATGCATGAATGATCTGGCCAAGTGTTTGGCCGTTGGTAGTTGCCTGAGGGGAAAAAAGTGTGCTTGCTTGGAAAACAAGTCCACAACCACCCAGATCACCGTTTTCCCCTAGCTAGGGGGTAGGTCCGTGATAAAATCCATGGAAATCACCTGCCATGGTTGGTCTGGGCTGGGGAGGGGTTTCAACAGACCTGGGGGCTTTCCAGGTTGAGGTTTGCACATAAGGCAAGTGTGGCAAAATTGCATATACAGCGAAATGTCCCTACACATTCTCGCCCACCAGAATTGCCGTTGCAGAAGGTGAAGGGTTTTCAAATAGCCTAGATGTCCCGCTAGCGGAACTGTGGGCTGTTGCCATCACTTGCCCTCTAAGAGCAGCCGGGACAAACAGATGATGGGTTTTGTATCAATAGCCATCTTGCCGTTGCTTGAGCCCGACATCAGAGTCAATTTCCACACGATCAGAATCAGAAAAGGTGGAGGCGAACTCAGCTACCCAATCCCACCCCCCAGTATCTTTGCACTCCGCACCTGACTGTGCGTCACCACCGCCCCTCCCAGTTGGGCTGGAGTAAACATTGAGTCAACCACGCCCTCCCGCTGACTGTTATGCTGTGGGAGACGCGAAAGAGCATCAGCTAAAGAACTGGCAGTCCCGGGGAAATGATGCAAGGTGAACTGGAACTTAGAGAAGAAATCGGCCCACCGGAGTTGTTTTGCATTCAAATTGCGGGGGGTGCAGAGGACTTCAAGATTCTTATGATCGGTCCAGACCTCGAATGGGACCCATGCCCCCTCCAACCAATGTCTCCAAGTTGATAGGGCGAGCCGGATAGCCCTTGCTTTCTTGTCCCAAACCGACCAATTGCGCTCAGTGTGGTGAATTTACGGGACACATAGGCCAGGGAGTAAAGCTTGCCATCGGCACTCATTTGCAAGATGGCTCCGCCCATGGCCACATCTGATGCATCGACTTGTACCACAAATTTCTTATTTTCATCGGGGTGGGCCAGGACGGGCTCAGAGGTGAACAACTCTTTAAGCTTGTCAAAAGCCGCCTGACATTCATTAGTCCATGCCAATTTTGCGCTCGGCTTAGAACTTTCTGGCCCTCTCCCTTTAGTCTTTAACAAGTCGGTTAGGGGGAGGGTCACCTGGGCGAAATTAGCAATAAAATTTCTGTAAAAGTTCACAAATCCTAGAAAGGATTAGAGTTGTCTCTGAGTGTGAGGGGCCTCCCACCACAGAACTTCACACACCTTGGGCTGGGTCCATTTCCAGGCCCCAGGGGGAGATGCAGTAGCCCAGGAAGGCTGTCTCCTCCTTATGGAACTCACATTTGGACAGTTTTGCAAACAGCTTGTGCTTGTATAAAGTCTGCAAGGCTTCCCTCACCAGTTTGACATGAGATTGTTCATCAGGGGAGTACAGTAACACGTCATAGAATCATAGAATGTTAGAGTTGGAAGGGGTCTTGCAGGCCATCTAGTCCAACCCCCTGCACTCTGCAGGAGCATCGCCAAAAGATAGCCCTACATACCTACAACATACCCAAAATATGGTCGTCCAGTATCCGCTTGAAAACGTCCAGCGAAGGAGCATCCACCACCTCCCGAGGCAGTCTGTTCCACTGCTCAACCACTTTTACAGTTAGGAAGTTTCTCCTGATATTTAGATGGTAATGACTCCCTTGTAATTTCCATCCATTAGATCTAGTCTTGCAATCTGGAGCAAGAGAGAATATCTGCTCCATCTTCTACACGACAGCTCTTCAGATATTTGAACACTGCAATCATGTCCCCTCTAAGCCTTCTCTTTCCCAGGCTAAACATACCCAACTCTTTCAGCCTTTCCTCATAACACTTGGATTCCAACCCTCTCACCATTCTGGTCGCTCTCTTTTGGACACGCTCGATCTTGTCAACATCCTTCTTAAAATATGGTGCCCAAAACTGGACACAGTACTCCAGGTAATGCCTGACCATAGCAGAATAGAGCGGAACTACCACCTCCCGTGATCTGGACACAATGCTTCTGTTAATGCATCCTAAAACTGCATTAGCTTTCTTCACAGCCATATCACACTACAGGCTCATGTTTAGCTTGTGATCAACCAGAACACCTAGATCCCTTTCACATGTGCTGCTGTGTCAAGCCAAGTCCCTCCCATTCTATATCTGTGCCTTTGATTTTTTTGTACCTAAGTGTAGGACTTTGCACTTATCTCTATTGAAATTCATTTTATTTGTCTCAGCCCACTGTTCCAGCCTATCTAGATCATTTTGAATCCTGACTCTGTCTTCTTCAGAATTAGCAATCCCACCCAGCTTCGTGTCATCTGCAAATCTGATAAGCATCCCCTCTATATCTTCCTCCAGGTCATTTATAAAAACATTAAACAACACCGGGCCTAGGACCGAGCCCTGTGGCACTCCACTCGAGACTTCCCTCCATGTAGACGCAGAGCCATTTAAGAGCACTCGTTGGGTACAATTTTTCAACTAACCAAGAATCCATCCAACGGTTGCACCATCCAGTCCAACCACCATCCAGCCCAACCACCAAATAAACAATGACCCCCTTGAATAGGTGCTTGTGCAACACTTCATTGATGAGAGTCATAAACACCCCAGGTGCCCCCTGGAGGCCAAACAGCATAACTGTATTCAAACTGCCCTGGGGGGTGTTGAAAGCAGTCTTATATTCATCCCCCTCCCTTATGCGCACCTAAAAGTAGGCATTCCTCAAATCCAGCATGGAAAATATTTTCCCCTTCGCCACTTCAGCCATGAGGTCCTTTATGAGGGGCAGGGGGTAGGCGTTTGTAGATGAGACTGCATTGAGCCCTCTATAGTCTGTACACAAGCGCAAACCCCATCCGTCTTTTTCCGGAACAATACCGGAGCTGCAAAGGGGGAGGAGGCAGGGCATATGAAACCCCCAGCTAGATTTTTATCAATGAACCTATGTAGTTCTCCTTTCTCCATCGGGCTCATTGTGTACAGTTTCCCTTTCGGTAGCTCATAGCCCAGCAAGAGTTCAACAATACAACTGGTATTACGGTGAGGAGGTAATTCATCAGTTTCCTCCTCCTCAAACACTTTGGCCAGGTCCCGGAGGGGGGGGAGGCCTGCAGCTCTTCTGCCGCTAGGCACACCTGCACTGGATCATCTGGAGGGGAAACCCCCCAGTTTGTGTCCCATCCATGGCTTTGGCATTTGGGGGAGATGAACTGCACCCGCTCCTCATCCCACAAAATGCAGGGGTCATGACTAATCACATCAGTGATAACATACTTTTTTTAGTGAATTGTTTTAGGGAAAGGAGAACGACAAACATAAATGTCAAAAAACATGGGCACATTCCTCAATAAAGTAAAAAATAGAAAATAGAAGTGCATCCATGTCACAGACTGAAGTTGAATATGAGGGCAAGGTTTTAAACTTCTACGTGCTGTAAGTTCCAGTCATTTCAGCAAGTCTCCTCTCTACATTTTACTGCTGAAAGGGCAGTAAAAAATACCAAGAGTAACTGTTCCAGTGCCTAGGGCACCTTACAGACTAATAGATTTATTGGCATATAAGGTCTGTATGGGCTAGAGCCCCAGTGTTCTAGTCCACACAATGCTTTTGCTTCAATAAAACTTCAATAAGATAAAAAGGATGCCAAAAATGCAACAGGTCTGTAGGCTAGAGCTAACTTCAGATCAATCCCACAAAACCCTATCTATATATAAAAGAAAGTCCTCTCACCATAAAATCAATGCCCAGGCCAAACCGCTAGACCTAATAACACGAAATTTGGGAGAGCACTCCTACCATGGTGTAGATGCTCACTAAGAAGGGATTTTTAGAAATCTGACCCCTAAGTGGGTCAAAAGGGGTAAAATGTGCTCCCCCTATTGATTCCTATGTGGCTGCCAGACTGCTGCCTTCTTGCACCTCCCACTCTTCGATTGGTCAGCTGCAGAGCTCAGTGTTCTGAGGTAAAAACACAGGAGACTGCAGACAGCTAATGACAGTTGAGGAAATCACGAATGGCCAACAACCACTTGTGAGGTGCAGTAATGCTGCTGGCCCAGCCTCTCTGATAGCTTCCTACACCTAACAGGCAGCTGAGGAGGTGGGATGCTTACAGCTGCCGGGGAGGTTTGCTCAACAAGATTGCCTTAGCCATACTGCTGGCCCAGCCTCCGCGATGTCTTTAAATACAATCCCCCCCCAACACCAGACAGGCCAGTGTCTGTCAGGTATAGGAGCAGGACCAGGGTACTTTAATCCATCAGGGACGCCGCCCCAGCAGGATCACCTTAGTAATGCTGCTGGCCCAGTCTCTCTGATAGCTTCCAACACACTCCCCCCACCTCCTACACCTAACAGGTGGTTGTCTGTCAGATGCAGCAGAGGTTGCAGGGTGCTTAAAGCCATGAGGGAGCCCACCCCAGCAGTAACATTTTAGTGATCCTGCCAGCCCTGCCTCCACAGTGGCTTCTAATACTCCTCCCCCCTCCCCCTCCCACACTAGACAGGCAGTGCCTGTCAGGTGTAGGAGAGGAGGCGGGATGCTTACAGCCACTGGGGAGGTTTCATCAGCAGGATTGCCTTAGCCCTGCTGCTGGCCCAGCCTCCGCAATGCCTTTAAACATAATCCCCCCCAAACACCAGACAGGCTGGTGTCTGTCAGCTGTAGGAGGAGGACCAGGGTATTTTAATCCATCAGGGATGCTGCCCCAGTAGGATCACCTTAGCAGTGCTGCTGGCCCAGCTTAGCCACACTCACACCCACAATGGAAATATACTCCAAATTTGTAGAAAACTGGTTTCCTTTATTAGGTTATTTAACTTCTCTCAAAGTGGGTTCTAGAAAACTGGTTCATATGAACTTGTTTAATATCTGATTGCTTGGATGGTGTTTTGAATATGTAGTTATGTCCCAGTTCTAAAATGTAACATAAATGAGAAGCATTTTTGTAAAAAAAAAAAGGGGGGGGAGTACCCCCCAAAATCAATGCCCAGGCGAAACCCCTGCACCAAGAAACCCAAAATAAGCGGAGTGCATTCCTACCATGATGGCAAACCCACCCCCCATGAAGAGATTTCTGAGAAACATGACCCCTGCTTCTTAAATGACGACTGCTTCTTAAATGGACCGTTCTATGTTGGCTGCTCCAGAGTGAGCTCATCAAGCAGCCTGGTGATCCTAGCACCTGAGGGCAGAACCACCAATGTGGTCTAGAGAAAGGTCCTTCAGTACAGAAAAGGAAGGATGTATGTCTCCATTTCTTACACTACAATCTTCTCTGTTAGAATTCCTACAACAAATGTCACATTTCAAATTTCACATCATCGTTATTATAACTGGATTTACGGAACTTAAGTACCATAGTGAAGCACAGGTATCAGGCTAGTGCCTCCATAAATCAATTTTTGAGATACCATAAGACACCATTTAAGTTCTGCTATGTATGTTTGATCTTAGCCAAAAAGCTTTTGCTAGAACAGACCCTATCACTGCTATTCCCTCCCCCTGAATTTCCTTCAGTGTCTACACTTACTGGGAGTCAAAAGGCCAAGATATATAGTTTTATTTCATATGTATTCTCTACCATAGACCAAGAACCACAGCAATGCACAGCAATATCTTAAGATCTCCAGCTTTGGGGGGAACAGTTCTGACTTCTGACAGGGACTTATGTCACCGGAAAATAATTTTTTTTAATTCAGTTTCTTATTTAAAAATTGCCACCTATTTCACAGAATTGTTGCAATGAGCAAACAAAGTACTTGCTATAAATTACACTACATTAAAACTATCTTAATGGTAAATAATAATAGCATACAGCATACTAGTGGGTAAAGTATTGGGCTGGAGACACAGGTTCAAAACCCTGCCCACATGTGAAGCTCATTAGGCACCCTTGGCCCATCACTTTCTCAGTGAAGGTGGCTTCCAATAAAATAAAACACCTCAAAATATTAAGCACACTATATACGAAAATATCAATATTAGCAGTCTAATTGCCAGACCTAATCTATCACAAGGGTTTGGATTAAAATGTAATATGAGTGAATAGGGTCAATTTAAAAAAAACAAAAATGCCCTGCAATTTTAGGAAATCACAGGTGCCAGAATTTAAAGTTAATTGAACTCCAGCTAAGACCAGATACACTCTAGCTGGGACTAGATATTCCAAACTAAACTCTGCAACATTTACAGTAGTTTTAAATCAGTATTTTCAGACTTGAATCAACATCTAGCCCAAACCTTCAATATGAACCACTTTTACTTTTTAAAACCTTATTTATCTTCTTCCACGGCAGTTCATTTGTTCTTTCGATCTGCACCTCCCCCCACCTTCACCCTGCTTTAAAAAATATTTTTAAAGGAGAATGACGAGAAAATGGTGATAGCAAGAATATCTGCGATGCAACCCACTTGAAGCTGGGTAACAGCCTAGTTGTGGATTAGAAGCCACCAACAAAAGTTCGCATGGTCAAAGCAATGGTATTCCCCGTAGTAATGTATGGCTGCGAGAGTTGGACTATAAGGAAGGCCAAGCGCCGAAGAATAGATTCTTTTGAACTATGGTGCTGGAGAAGACTCTTGAGAGTCCCTTGGACTGCAAGGAGATCAAATCAGTCAATCCTAAAAGAAATCAACCCTGACTGTTCCCTGGAAGGCCAGATCCTGAAGCTGAAGCTCAAATACTTTGGCCACCAAATGAGAAGGGAGCATTCACTGGAGAAGACCCTGATGCTGGGAAAGACTGAAGGTCAAAGAAGAAGGGGACAGCAAAGGATGAGATGGTTAGACAGTGTCATCGATGCAACGAACATGAAATTGAGCAAACTTCAGCGGACAGCGGAAGACAGGAGGGCCTGGCGTCATCTGGTCCATGGGGTCGCGAAGAGTCGGACTCGACTGTGCGACTGAACAACAATTCATAATTACTTGGGCACTATCCAGATAAAATCTGTAGTAAAGTTGGTGTGGCAAAAACTCATTTTCCAATTTTTACAAAACCCTCGAAAACAAAAAGGAGGCGCTAAATCAAGCAGCCTTGAGAAGAATGAGATATAATGACTCTATATAAGGTATCTCTTTATCGCTATATGGACTGGAGAGAGCGAATGGAAGAACAAGCTAAATTTGAACCACAACCCCTGGAAACCTTTAAATCAAGCACCTCATCTCCTGTCACCCTTACGCACCTTTTAAAAAGAAAGGCAGAGAGGAAGAGCATCTAAACGATGGGATCTAAACGAACTTTACAATTTTGGGTTTGATTTTAAGAAAAAACGTTAGTTAATTCGGCGGTGACAACCGTTCACGTGGACAGCTGACCCGATTCCTGCTAGGAACGAAAGGCGGAGAAGAAAGAGGCAAGCATGCTGGATTTCCCCCCGCCCCAAAGATGAAATGAGAGGTTATGTTCTTCAGGTAAGTAAACTCCTAGCTTTCCGTTCCCTTCGCAAAGCGAGGACTTCCCATCCCGGTTAGAAACTATCGTCGCCGCCACGCCCAATCCTCACCCGCCTTCGGCCGGTGGAAACCCATTATCCGATTGATCCGCTCTTCGGAGTTCATCAGCAGCTTCCTCCGGCGAATCTCTGCCCGGCGCTGAGAGGCCGTAAGGCCAGGAGTGGTCGTAGAAGAGCTGGCAACGGCGCCAGGCCCCTCACGGCTGGTGCCGCCGCCATCTCCCAGCGGCTCAAGTTCCATCCCTACACGAAAGCAGCACTCCCTCCCTCAGCCTTCCCCCCAACTCCCTTTTCTTCGTAAGCACACAATGGAACCAGCCAGGCCCCACTAACTGCCTATAGCTAAGGCGCAAGCGCTACCGCCGGCCATTTTAGGTACCGCCTGCAGCGGTTGAACCGAAAGGCGCCATTTTGGATGAGGGTTTGCTCTGGGCTTACTGCAATAACGATACCGACCGTAACTTGACTAGGGAGACTCCATAGAGCGCCACCTAGGAACAGTATGCCCTTAAGTAAAGATGGCAAAAACGACTTCGCAGAAAAAGTGGGAGCGCGAGGTAGGGTGGAAGGGAACGCCTACAGATCCGCGCGAGTAGGTAATGACATCATAAGCCTTCGGGTGGTCTCATAATGCTTCCCTTGACATCAATGTGTATAGGTGTCTGTCTGGCCCTAGAGTAAGTCGGTAGGACAGCAACGCGGGTGGCTGGGACTGGGAGTGACAATGCGGTAGCGTTTCTTGTCGAGTTGAGCCTTAACTCCAAAACTGAATTAAGGGAAAAGACTGGGAAGTGGAA
Source organism: Gekko gecko (assembly GCA_029375565.1). Taxonomy (NCBI): domain Eukaryota; kingdom Metazoa; phylum Chordata; class Lepidosauria; order Squamata; family Gekkonidae; genus Gekko; species Gekko gecko. The sequence goes on from JAPDNY010000002.1 coordinate 135,755,712, forward strand.
CTAGCTGAACCACTGAGAAAACAGACTGCAGTCTCGCTTGTACTTTTACAGTTCTGCTTAATATAATGATGTCTGCTAGTAAGCATGCCTGCTTCAGGACGTCCATTGAGTGGCCTCTTGAAAATTTATGAATGAATAGCCCTTCACCCAATATCTGTATCTTTGTGTGTGTGGGGGGGAGACCTGCCAACTTCAAGCCAAATACAGACGTCAGCGTTTTCTTTTATCTCTTTTTCATATGCTTTAAAAAGAGCCCTTTCGATTATTCCCAGATATTTGCATAGCCTCCCTTCAATGTAATAATCGAAAGAAAAATAGGTCATTATTCACCTTTCTGTATAAGAGACCCAGGGTTTTTGAAAAATACTGAGGCCAGAGACTCAGCATAGTGAATCAGCTCTTGTTTATTGGGTTACATCAGGAACAGAGAACACACTGATCGGTCAGTGACCACCCCCCACACACACACCCATCACCCGTGATTAGCCTTATTTACAAGTCAACAACTCAATAGGTCTCCTTTCGTATCCGGGTGAGCCTTCGGATCCGAAGTGGCTATTGTCTTAGGAAAGAAGGTCTGAGGTTTGTCGGACCGCATGGTCAGGCCACCTGTGGCAGCTGTCTTATTACAGCTAATGCATAACAGTTTTTAATATATATTTATATCTATATGCACATGTGCGCCCACACACACACATTTTTTGAGTTCTTCTATGGCCCTTGCTTTACTTTCTAATATTTTTGTCTGTGTTTGACAAACCCCTTACTATTCTTTGACCACATGACATGTTTTACAGGAAGCCAAAGTACTGGTCCATCTTTCTTAGTATTGCGTACCTTGAGTGGTGGTGGCTTTCAGGCAGAGAAAGGGTTTCCCCTCTAATACCTGGTATCTTTTTTGTTGGGGTTGCCAGAGATTGACCCCGATCACTCATACATAGCATCTTCTCTACCACAGAGGTCTAATAGTTGTAGATCTCTCATCCACATCCAGCTTCTCAAATATTGAACTGCTTGGTGTCTACATTATATGAGATGCAGCTTTAAGCATGTAAGCACCCAGCTGGTTGGGTATCACATGATGTTGTGGATGGCTTCTTTTTAAATAGAAAGTTGCTGCTGTGGATAATAGTAAGCAAGGCAGGAATGACTGCTCTCTAAAAAAAGGAAGCATCTTTGTTCTCAGTTGCTTCATAGGAAGATATATGATACTTTGTTCAGGATAACAAAGCTTGAATCCAGAGGCACCTTTAAGATCAACAAAGTTTTATTCAAGGTATAAACCAGGGGTGGCCAAACTGCAGCTCAGGAGCCACATGTGGCTCTTTCACACAGTCTAATTTAATGTTAATAAAAAGCAAATTTGCATATTTTTCAATAAAACTGTGTGTAATATTTGTTCATGTCTTGCAGCTCTCAGTCATCTGGCGTTTATTCTGTGTGGCTGTTACGTTAAGCAAGTTTTGCCACCCCTGCTGTAAGCTTTTGTTTGCGTGCACATGAAAGCTTATCCTGTCCTATTATATAAAAGGGTAGTGGTCTGGCAAGGTTCTATGCTTGGCAAAATCAGTTCGCTTCCTGATATGTCACTCAGAAGCTGTCCCTATCCACTAGTTGCGTTGCCTGAGTTGTCTCCCACCCACTGCAGCCTAGGGCACTCTTCTCTGATTGGGCCAGCATTTCAAGCTCATTTGCATATGGAAGCTCATTGGACTTCATTCCGCACCTCAAACTCCCCCCCTCAAGACATTTGGAATTGTCAGTTGCCTATGCAACCTGTTGTATTCTGAGGTAAAATATGCCCTCACTCATAACACTTCCCCTTCAAAAGAAAGAAACCCAATAACACAACCATGCCACACCACAAAAAAGACAGATCACACCACAAGCAGAATACCACAAGGCAAAAAAAGCTCTGGTACTAATTCAAAGTGCTGAGTATGAGTTGTGTTCTGGCAGGGGACGCTGTGAGTATAGAAAATGATTTATCGACAGAGTAGTGTTTTGGAAAATCTTTAGGAATTGTTTGGTGCATCTACCATGGGGCACCCACTCAGAGCCTCTGGTATTTTCTCACTCTGCTGGCATCAAAACCAATTTAAGGCAAAATAGAGATATGGAGACTTTTCCATCTGCATCAATTTGTCTTTGTTGGCAATGGCAACCCTAGGCCTGCCAGCACTCTCAGGGTGATTTCATGCCTCCTGACTGGCATGGCATCATCCTGTTCAGCAGGAGTATCCCTACGGAAACTGCCTGGGTGATTTTGGACCAGACACAGACTTTCTGCCTAACCTACCTTACAGGGTTGCTGTACAGATCACAAAGCCAAAAAGAATGAAGTAAACTGCTTTGCTCCCCGCTAATGAGAAAGACAGAATTTTGCCTAGGAAGAGGCTGCTGAGAGGGGATGAGATAAAGTTACCAACTTTAGGTATGGAAATTCCTGGAGATTTGAGGGGTGGAGCCCAGAGAGGGTGAGGTTTGAGGAGGGGTGGGACCTCAGAAGGTACAGTGCCATAGACCCCACCCTCCAAACCAGCCATTTTCTCCTGGGAAACTATTGTTGCCAATCTTGGTCCAGTGGCCATCAAACCATTCTCTTCAACCCCCTGCTATGCAGCTGACTTTCCCCTATGGTTGTCAATCTCCAGGTGGGACCTGGAGATCTCTCGCTGTTACAATTGATCTCCAGATGACAGAGATCAGTTCCCCTAGAGAAAATAGCTGCTTTGGAGGGTAGACCCTATGGCATTATACCCTGCTGAGTCTTTCCGCCTCCCTCAATGCTGTCCTCCACAGGATCCACCCCCCAAATCTCCAGGTATTTCCCTACTTAGAGCTGGCAACCCTACTTTCTTCTCAGTGCCTGTTGGTAGGCAACCAAGCTTGGTCCTGTCACCTGTTTTGGCCTTTGGGAGAAAACTCATTGGGGCCAGTCCTGATGGGGTTGCCAACTCCAGATGGAAATTCCTGGAGATTTGAGGGATGGAGCCTGAAGAGGGTGAGGTTTCAGGAGGGGTGAGACCTCAGACAGGTACAATGCCATAGACTCCACCCTCCAAACCAGCTAGTCCCTCATGGGGAACCATTGTTGCCAATCTCCAGATGAGGGCTGGAGACCACTTAGAATTACAACTGCTCTGCAGGAGAGAGGGCAGAAGTCAGCTGAAGTCAGAGGGGCAGATAACAGTAGGTTGCTGGTTAGCTAGGAAGGAGATGGGGTTGCCAACTCCAGGTTGGCAAATTCCTGGGGATTTTAGGGGTGGAGCCTGGAGAGGGTGGGGTTTGAGGAGGGGTTGGACCTCAGGCAGGTAGAATGCCATAGACTCCACCCTCCAAACCAGCCATTTCCTCCTAGGTAACAATTGTTGCCAATCTCCAGGTAGGGGCTGGAGATCACTCAAAACTACAACTGCTCTTCAGGTAGCAGAGAAAATGGTGGACTCTGTCATTATACCCTGCTGAGGTCGCCACAACAAATTCACACTGTGTGCCCAAAGCCGGGACACTCTCTCAGAGCCTCTTTCTAGAGCTCATTGTATTTATTTCCACAATGGGCCTTATTCCTAGTACCTTGAATAAAACATTTGTCTTAAAGGTGCCAGTGGATTCAAACTTGTTCTGCTGCTTCAGACCAACACGGCTACCCACCTGAATCTTTGTTCAGGATAGTAACAGGAAGATTACTGTCTCTTTCATCTTGACACAACAGACACTCAGACATAGTCCCAACCAATGTTCCCTCTAAGCTGTGGAGTCTTGTGAGCAAAAATTCTACTTTGTGAGCTATTGGCATTGAAGTTTGGCTACTGCACAAGTTAGTTTGCTCTGGAGCCATCCTTTCTGAGCAAAGACAAAAATGTGTGAGCCAGAGGCTAAAAAACTGTGAGCTAGTTCACACTGACTCAGCTTAGAGGGAACACTGGTCCCAACAGGGTTCAAATTCTGAACTGACATGTAGAGTGAACCTATAGATTGTGATATCTTCTGGGATAATCATAAGAAGCAGCTTATCACAGTGTACTCATCTTTCTGCCAATATTTTTAAGGAACATGACAGAACCACTACAAACCTGGCAGAAACTTGTTAAATAATGTACATTTAAAACATTATACTTACTGTGCAATCCTTAAAGGATCAGTGTTATAATTAACCTGTGCTATGCCATTGTGTCGAGCCACCTCTGAACATCTCTTGCCTTAAAAATCCTATGGGGTCGCCTTAAGTCAGCTGTAACTTGATGGCACTTTCCACCACCATGCCATTGTGTGGTGACTGTAGGTTTGAAAATACACAAGCACTTCAGATATGATTTGATCCATAACTTGGCAAAGCATTAGTTTTAATCTAGGCTCAAAATAATAACAGGAGATCTGACCATTTTTTAAAAAGCTGCATTAGGTTTCTCCGAAGATTCACTCCTCCCTATTCACGTACAACCACCAATCCCCACTGTCTACAAATAACTAGCAACCTCCCTTTACAGGAACACTAACTGCAGGAGACATTGACATCATTTACAGGCAGTGTATCACATGGATGCAAACCTAATGGGTGAACCAATTTTCTTGGGCCACCAAGGGAGAAACTGTTAATGTTCCAGTAAGAACTGAGCGTCTGCCTTAAAGTCCTAGCCTATTACAGAGGAATATGCCAGCCGCAGCCCTGTTTTTCCCTAAATCTTTTTAGTGCTTCCTGTACTGTGAGTCAGAAATATACTTCCCTGTTTCTCCATTAAAAAGTGGTGCTAAGTTTTTACTGGAAGCTGATATAAAGCTGTATCATAATTTGTGAGACCATGACAATATGCCTTCAAAATTCAGAAATCACAAAATGATACTTCATAATGAGCTTGTATGCTGTGCACCAATAGTGACATTTGGAGGGGGGAGATAGCAATACTGGTTGAAATGGGATGTTGCAATTGTGTTTAGATTTCTTGCACAATTAGTACATTTTTCTTATTTCAAGGACGTATTTGTCTTTATTGTTGCCTATTCCATCACCCCCAGTCCTTTTTTCCCTGCCTAATTCCTATCTTTTCCACATTGCCAGTGCTGTTTCTACATGAGTCAGTCTGGCTACTTGCTTCCATAACTACTCAATAAGGAATGCTGTGACAGGCTGCTTGTGAAGATCAGTGATTTCCAACAGGGATCCTCAGGTAGATAATGAGTCCTTATAGAGCTTTATTTTATTTGGAAGGACCCACTGCATTCACAGAAAGCAAGGCTCCACACTCCCTGCCTGTTTGCATGCCTTTTGAGCAAAAGGACAGGAGAGCAAGATCATTCGGTGATACAGGGAGGTTCTGAAACACTGGCTCCTCACCTTCCTATCATGTGAAGACTGCTGAGATAATCCGTGGCTGGAGATTCATAAGGCTTCTTTAAAAATTCTCATATTGTAATATTTCTTTTGACTCATGTCAGTTATAGAGAGTTGTGTGCTGAAAGTGGTACGACATAGAATTGGGAAGTCTGTATAGAGTAACAAAGGGTATAGGGTAAATACATAGGTGGCTATCCTGGTTTACAGCCCATAAAAAGCACGCCATACCGTTTATTAAGACCAACCAAAATGACAGTTCAGTTTGCAAGTGTACAAAATTCTTCCAGTGAAGAGTTAGGGAGAAATCAAAAGTTGGCATATTGTTGGTCTTAAAGTGCTAACGATTTTTTTTTTTTTAGGTTTGAAAAGGAGACTTCATGGACAATCCATTTCTACACTGAAAATGAATGCAAAAATCCAGTGTTTAGACCCTGAACATGAATTTATAGAGCTTTTACTGGTCATTATACTACCCCCATTGGCACGCTTGAGCAAAAATGGGTCAAAAATGCCCTCTTACATATTTCACTTGGGCTGCAGCCCCCTTGTTGCATTCCACACTCTTTCTGAAGAGTCCATGAACCAGAGCAATTTCTCAGGTGGTGGTCATAGCAGAAGACAGAGACGCTGAGACAGGTATGTGGCACAAGTGGGTCTCTCAGTCTTTTGAATCCAACCAATGTAGACAGCAAGTGGACTCAACTTGGTAAATTCTTTAGAAACCTGAGGATTTTTCTTAACTTGATCACCAGCCAGCTTGACGTTATAGTAAATAAGCTGGAAAACATTTAGCCATGTCAATAACAATTAGTGGTAGTTTTTTCAGGAGAAACATTAATTCAAGCTTGTCTCCCAAACTATGCACAATTTGTGCAGTATAAAGGTCAGATAGTTTTTGAAGTTACTGAAGAGCCTCAAGACTATTTTACTGTGAAAAACAGGCCAGATATTCTCTGTGGCTTCCAACTACTGTTTGTAAAGGAAAGATGAAGGTTGTGAGCTCTTTCAATTAATTTTATTGAATAGGCAAATTTGATAAATTAGCACAGCTAAAATAAGCATTTGCATGTGTTACAAATGACTTTTTACAGGAATAAAACAGTGAAAATTACAAACTGTAAAAAGGGGAACAAGTAAAACCTTGCCTCCAGTTCAGGAGTACATGGTTTACAAATTCACACTGAAGATCAATGTCTGAGTTCAGAAAACAAGGATTAATATTACAATATTTTACACTACTTTACAAAAAAAAATCAAATTTACTATAAGGATTTAATCAGTAACTAGTGAACAGAAGCTTTGTCACATTTGATGGTCCCTTAACAGCCATTCTGTGCCTGATTTACATATTTTGTAAAACTCTGAATAAAAGCAAATTTTATCCTAGTTATTGCAAAACTGTCAAGGTTGGCTCAAATGTAAGTTGTTAAATTACAGAAAAGCAAATGCTAATTAAATGGATTTTTCTGATGCTAAATGAATTCAACATAGTTACCAGTCATACTGAAGTATTATTTTAAAAAATCTTGAACTAGAAAAATAGAGAAAATCTGTTGTGGACTGCCATGCTAAGATGTGAGCATCTGGGCCACCTTTTGCCTAGTTAATTTGCTGTAGATCTTAAAATACATGTAACTACAGCATAGTACAGGCAGTTTTATATGCAATCTGCCCTACAATCTCCCATTATTAAAAAGTAATGTAAGGTGAAGCAGGTGACATTTTCCCCATTACAAGGAATAAAATTAGGAAATACAGTATTGCAAAGAGTATGAACATCCCAAAAAGCATTCTCCCCGACAGTAATATGTGCTCACTGCTCGATTTTTTTAAAAAAAGAGAAGATAGAGACATTTTCCATGAAAGAAGACACTCAGTCACACAGAATAATTTATGCAAAACCTACAACTGACTCATCTGCAGTTAGTGAGTCTACAGCACCCCCTCCACTTCAGACCATTTCCTTGTATACACAGAACATACTGTTGCACACTAGGTTCTCCTCACACAAGTAATGCTGAGAAACTGGCCAGCATCATCTGTTCAGCATTGTATGCATGCTGTAGCGCATATTTACTTGGTGCTGGATTTGTTTATCCCCCCTTTGTGGGCATGTCTATATCTGAACCAGAAGGGCAATTGATGCACTGATGTCTTGTTTTTTTGTGTGTGTGGATTGCTCTTGCTAGACTGGAATGATTGTATTCAATTTTGTTTTGAAGCTTCAAGAGAACAGTACTAAACATTCAGGCTTTGGTTGGCTTGTGATGCAGTCAGTGGATGGTTTTCCAGAACACCAGCAACAAAGTACTTCAATTTAACAAGTTTCAACAGGTGTATTTTAATCCTTTTAAATAGAGACTTTTTCCACTGTAACATGACAATGACAATTCTGTAAGTAACTTTTCATAGGCCACTCTGACAGACTGCATAGATTAGCAGGCAATGTGGTTAGACATATATAGGAGTCGATATTCTGATTCAAAATGCTGGTTTATAAACACTACAGCTCCTTAGAGAACTTTAGTGGCTTTTTTGTGCCAATACTTCCTACCCATATCTGGCACTGAGGCATCTTTTTTAAAATCACTTACAGCTGAACAGAAGCAGTGGCCTGAAAATAGCTGTGAAGGATTACTCAGAGGAAATACTAAGGGGGAAAAGTGCAATGAAAATATTGCCACGCCCCTGCTTTCGAAGAGCCTGAAGTGGAATATGAGGAAGAATAGAAATCCATGCCAGCTACAAATTACATCATTAAAGAAAGATGCTACTGATGCAGGTTGCTTGCATGGTATTTTATACAGACACATAATAGAACATAGATACTATTTTTCATGATTTAATCTACAGGGGTTTTCAGGGCATGAGTAAAACATTTATCTTATGTGCATACACTATGCAGAAGTTGGGTTTCATGACTGATTCAATTAAGTGGGATTTCTGAAACCAAGCAAACTTCTTCCCCTTAAAGCCACAAAATGCTTCCCTGAAATAATGGATTTTTTTGTCTTTTTAAATAGCAACATTACTTCTGCTAGGATGTTTCCCTGCATGTCAAATAAAATGCTCAACACTGCTTCTAATATAGCAAAAGTTATGGGATTAGCATCACTAGTAAGCATTTCATAGGAAACCCAATATAAAAATGTGACTTAATTTTAATGAAATGCAATTCATAAGAAGGTCATGACTTTTAGTAGTATTTTCTGCTCCCCTATTTACTTTTCATTAATGAATTAAAGACTACACACACCATGTTAACAGCCAAAACTAGAGCCTGTATTCACCATCTGTGCAGCTGAATCAGGCCACTTAATTATAATTCCTATTGGACATAATGCAAGTTTGTTGTTCTCTTTATACTAGAATACTGATGCATCCTAAAATGTTTTAAATGAACTATTTCATATTCATTTTAATCAAACTAGACCACTTCAAGATCACTTTGCCTGTTCATCATAATCCATTTTAAAAGGCAGTGGAAACTAAATTAATTAAATATTGTATTTGTTCACTTCACAATGAATTGTTTCATTGTTCTTTTAATTTTTTTTAAGTTAGTGATATATATTGTATAATAAAGACAATATAGTTTCCCTGCAACTCAGTTTTGGAAAGTCATAAACCTAGCAGCAAAACATAAAGCAGAAAAATAAAAAGTAAGAAATATAATAATCTGAACAAAAATCTGGTTTATAAAGGTTTAACCCCTTCAATATTGCCTTTATAACTTGCGCTGCAATTACTTACAGTGAAACATTTTGCAGCAAATTAAAGGCATCCAACTTGTTCAAATACATTTTTAAGTACACTATCATGTAGTTGTACATTTGTTTCGGAGCTGTGGTCCTTTATTTACTTTGCTTTTCTAAAAAAAATCACAGTGAGATTCTTATCAACTGTATCATATCCAAAACTTAACAGGAGCATTACAAGCACAACTGTTCTGCAGAAGAAAGTGAACCATGTAAGTGAAAGGCTCATTTGTTCACTTGCTGCTGAATATGCAAAAGGAACTCATAGTACGATAAGGCAGATTCTGTTCTGTCTTCTATCATGTTCTGCAGGAAAATCGGTTTCCATGGACTTTCCTCCCTTCAAAACAAAGCAAAAGGAACTCTGAATGAGTGAAATAGAACTACATATAGTGTTTTATTCTTAAACTTATTAGTTACAATGTGAACTAGCAGATAAAAATGTAAAAAAGCAAGTCTATTGTATTAACATCTTAGATACCTGCAGATTTAAAGACATATGGACTGGTCCAGCAGCTCTTTGCTGAAACAATGTAATGCAGGCACATAAATCTAATGCAAGCAAAGATATTCTCATTCACCATAACCTCTAACAGTTCTACACCTACAATAGGACAATATGCTGTTGCTTGAGTGTAAGGGAAGTTGTCGGTCATGTGGTTATTCCACATGCACAATGAAGATATCAGTCTTGCAAGTGATTTTACTGTTTTCAGCATTTATGTATCACTGTTTAATGCAAACCGATATAGCAAACACATTTCAAGAGGGAGCAACAGTGAACACCACATCCAGTCTTCTAGTTAAATCTCAAAGCTGAAGGAATAAGAGCGATTTCTTGGGAGTTTGTATTTCAAAGCCCTACACAAGAGGTCGGCACCATGGCTTTGCTGGACACCTGCCCAGTGTTTTTAGAGAGGTGGCCAAAGCCTTTGATTGACCATTTAAAGTCTCATTTGCTTTGCGGATTTTTAAGACTTTGCTTCAGCACCAGCTTCCACCACTGCAGAAGATCTTTACTGTGTGACTGAAGAAGTATGCAAGAAAATATTTTTAAACAGTATGTTCATGTTAAAAGGCATCCTGTTAAACAGAGCTTCTGCCTGAAATGAAGAGTTAGCAAGAGCTCACTTCCTGACATTTTGTGGTTGAACTTGCATCCACCTCCTGTGGCAGCCATTTTGTTGTTGGGTCCACCACCCTGTGTCAGAATTCCAGAGGTGCCCACAGCCTCAAAAAAATTGGGGACCCTTGCCATACATCAAGAAAACTGAATTCTTGAAAAAGAAGGCACCCCAACCGGTACTCAGCTACTTGTCCCAGAGAGTAGTAGGTTGTACAGCTGCCCAAAGTGCATGCTTAAGTGTTCCATTAGAAACCACTGCTTACCTTATTATATACAATGTGGGGAAGAATGGCCTTTGCTCCCTCAGCCAAGAGATAAAAGCCAGCACTCTAGAGGATTCAGTTGTGTCGAGCTCTGGCAGTTGTGCCTGGAAAAGGGGAAAAAGCCATTCTGAACCATCAGCAAAAAAACCCCTCAAAAGACAGACAACTTTCATATTCAGAGGGAACAGCATTCTATATCTTAGCTTGACATTGGCCTCCCATATCTCCAAGTACACACCAGCATTGGAGGGAGGAAGAAAGAACGGAGAGAAAATCCTTTTTCCACTGCAATTTAAGGAATGTACTGTGGCTACTCTCAAGTGAGACAGAAAGATTGTGTATCATGTTTGAACTCAAACAGCATGTTGATCCACTGTCTCTCAAATCAATATACTTTGGAACAGGGTATTCCTTTTGCATATTGAAGTCCCATTCACTATGCTGTGGAGGAACAAGTAAATTGCCTCCTTTTAAAGAAAATGCTGGCTTATTCCAGAGAAGCAGATGATCTGATTCTTTCATAATAGGAACAGATCTTTTGTCTGCGTGTAAAGTAGCTAAATATACCAACTGCATAATTACAAAGTGAAGGAGAATAATCCATTCTGAAAGGAACGGTGGCCTACTTGATGGTGGACGCGGAACAAATATAGTTCCCAAGCATAGAGACTAGAACTGCTACAATTAGAGATGTGAGCTCTGCAAGGCTATCCTAACAAGCACCGCAAACTGCACACAGACAGCATTTTAACCTTTCTGAGTTAGAACTCTACAGAAAAGTAGAAAACATGTTCTTACCATATTGTGCAGTACTGATGCATAGTTTGGTACTCCAAGTACATGGCTGATAAAGTTCTGTCCACAGTTCTTTCCAATCCATAAATACATGACCTGTCGAGTCATGGATAATCACAACACATTAATCTGTGCAATACATGCTCATCCTAACCACCTTCTAGAGAATAACTATGCAGCCTTAAGATGAGAATATATGTTTACAAATCATACGAACAAGTCAGCAAAATGCAACTTACAGAGCCAGCATCCATAAGGTAAGCACCATCCCTACTTATTTTCTCCATGGATAACTGCAGAATGGGTGGCTGAGGTATTGTTCTGTCATTGATGTTGAGGGCTCCCTAAAGAGAGATGCAGTTCACAGTTAGGTCTTGAAAATAAGGCAGACAGGACAGCCCATCACATATGGTGCACAATTAGGCTGGAGGTTACTTGCAAGTTATTTATTAATAAGAATAGGGCTTCCTATCAAGAGAGCTGCCAGTATGTAGTATGTCCCTAAAATGGACAGGAAAAAATCAATCCCATTTTAAGAAATGCCTATTTTGCCTTGGTGAATCAACCCATAATTTTCTGGGTATGTACTCCTTAGAATCAGCTGACACAAAGTCTCACATGATGCTTTAGAAGAGTTTGTTTACAAGCTACTGTGCAGAACTGCTGTTACTTTCAATGGGCATGTACAAAAAGTGTTCCCACTGCATCACAAATAATCTTTGCAGCTGTCCAATTCCTTCTGATGAAATTTGAGAAGTTTTCTTTTCTCAATACGAAATCGTTCAAATTGTCAAAAATAGGTGAATTTCCATTATACAAAAACACCTGCTGGTAAGTAAAGTCATGCAGCATATAACAGCTACCAGGGGCTTTCCCTTTCAGTTGTATACATCAACACAAATTTCCAGTTGTATTGTACATATTCACAACACTGTTGCTATTCATAACTTAAAATCTACTGCAGTTTGTACAGCATCCGCCACTCGAATTTAACAGATGCAGACTGATTCCAGATTACTGCTTGTTGTAGGTTTACAAATTAAACCTGTCAGTTAAAAAAAAATGAACTGAAGCAGATTATTAATTGTAAAGATCCACGCTACATGATGCGAATCAAAATTACAAGACACTATTACAGCAGATGGCTGAGGAGGTTTCTGAAACATCCTCCTATACATGAAGATGCACAATCCAATCCCTGGTCCTAGGAGGAATCCTCCATGTAGGCAAACAGATTCTAGAGGCTGCCACAAAATGCCACCTAAATACCAGGGAATGGCCTGCGTGTAGAGCGTCCATCAACTATGTCAAAGTAATGAAGACTCAAAATGTAACAGCAAGGAATCACACTGGCAAGCTCTCATTGCATACAGTTTACCCTTACTTTGGAGTACCCAGAGCACCCATGTCAAAGAACTCAAGGGCATCCAATGAAACTGATGGGCAGTCGATTCAGGACGGACAAAAGAAAATACTGCTTTACACAGAGTGATTAAAATGTAAAATTTGCTGTCAGAGGACATAGTGATGGCCACAGGAATAAATAGCTTTAAAAGAGGATCAGATTCATGGAGGAATAGGTGTACCAGTGGCTATTAGCCATGGTGACTGAGGGGAATCTTCACACTAAGAGGCACTAAACCTATGAATCCCAGAGCCAGGAGGCAAGATCTTGGCCTCCATGCCCTGTTGTTGGCCCTCCAGAAGGACTGGTTGGCTACTGTGAGAGACAAGATGCTGGACTTGATGGTTTGATACAGCAGGGCTCTTCTTATGTTCTTACACTATTATTTCATGCATTGATAAGTGGAGGGTGTGTGTGGAGGAAAAGGGAGTCTCCCTGTAAGGTCTTCAAAAGAGTGTAGCAGGATTCCCCTTCAATGAGCCATGAAAAGCAAACTTATTTTCAAACCCACATTAAGAAAAAGCTGGATCATGTCCTTCATGACTGGTTTTTTTGGCTGACAATTTACAGCAGCCCAAAACATAAAACCCTTTAAAGGGGCAAAAAGCAAACCATACCTCATCTGTGAGATTGTCAATTCTGTACAAAGTGGGATGCATCATAAGCATGAGGTACGCTAAAGGTTGGTTTTTCACTTGACACATGGTAAAGATGCGGTCATCTAAACGTGTGTTTGTGCCAGTTTGGAATGCTTTCTGTGGAAATGTGCAGCAACAATACTGTTATTAGAAAATTCAGTGCAAAAATATCAGAAGATTAGCATCATATTTCAAGATTATGAAGTAAGGTAATAGAAGAAGATAGAAAAAGAATCTCACAGGAGAGATATATAAAAAGTTATGAATTTTTCCCAAGCATTCTATACCTAAAATCATCTATAATTACTAGAATGAAAGCCAGTATTTAAGATTGTTTCGTCATCTGATAGTGTATAAAATTTACTTTGCATTTTATTTGCTGTGTTTGGCCACATTTATATTGCTCAACTGATGCATTTGAAAATGTAATACCAAAAGTTTTCTCAGCATGACTCACAAGAAAAAGCAAGTTACTACACTTCAGAATGATCTGCTGTGACAAGTACCATTGCTGTAACTTTAAAGGGATGGGAGAGCAAGGGCATGAGGATGAGATGGGAAAAATCTAGCCCAACCTTACTTACAGTGCAACCCAAAGAATACTTTTCTGTCAGTAATCCCCACTGAATGGACCTAAGTGAGATTCTGAGTAGACCTGCTTCAGCAACACCACCAGACAAAAGGGTGATAAGTTTAACATGATCACAAGTTTCTAAACTATCTTTTCTCCACCCAATAAGATTTGGCTACAGAATCTGTGTTAAAACTTAAGCAAGTGTTCTTACCTGTTTTAAGAGCGCCAGTATGTACAGCGGGAAGAGACGTAATGAGCAGGGAGCCATGAGGCCAGGCTGTTGAATAGTTAGGACAGAGGATCGGTATGCAGAAAGAGAATCTATTACAGCATTCACCAGTGCATCTCGAGCATCACTCAAACTAGCAGAAACTGACCGGTCAACAGCTGAAAAGGAATTGTATGTAGTGAGCTTGACTATCAAGGCAAGGTGCTTCTAAGACAAGTCACTTCTACAGTTGCTTAATCATAAGAACACACAGCAGTCAGACAAACACTGATTTCTGCCACAGTGTTCTGCATTCTATGCCATTCTCAACCAAGTTTCTGTGACAGCATTTGGCTTCAATCATACACTTACTTCAAGAAGTAAAGAAAACATTGTTTAAACAATTTAGATATTTGGCTTTGATCCTAACCTCCCTTTCCACTCATGCCAGGTACTTGTGCTCATGGAAGAGGGGAAGGTCAATTTTTGCAGTCCTGCACTTTTAAAAATTTATTTCAACAACAAAAAAGAAAAAAAATGAGAGGGGGTTTAAAATTGAGTGATCAAAAAAAAAAGGGGGGAAACATATGTATATAAAAGAAAACTGGGAAAATATCTATCCATCTTGATAGATAAATATAGGGATGTGCACTCGGTTCGTCTGAACCGAATGCACCCCCAAAAATGGGCCATTTGGCCCCCTTTCGGGCAGCTGTGGGCTGAGTCAGATTCTCTGGTCTGATTTGGCCCGCCACCAAAAGCCACCACCGAAAAAAACAGCCAGAGAAGGAAGGAAATTTAAATCCCCATCCCTTGCAGGGCTCGCAGCTGCGGGGCGCCCAGGCAAGCCAGCACTCAGATGGAAGGGAGGGGGGTTTAAACCTCCCTCCCTTCCTTGGCTCGCCTGAGTTCCCCACAGCTGCAAGGCATGTGGGCAAGCCAGCGCTCAGAAGGAAGGGAAGGGGTTTAAACCTCCTTCCCTTCTATGGCTTGCCCACGCGCCCCGCAGCTGCAAGGCATGCAGGCAAGCCGGTGCTTGGATGGAGGAAAAGGGGGTTTAAACCTCCTTCCCTTTCATGGCTTGCCCACGCGCCCCGCAGCTGTGAGGCACGCGGGCAAGCCGGCACTCAGATGGAAGGGAAGGGAGTTTAAACCTCCTTCCCTTCCTTGGCTTGCCTGCACACCCCACAGCTGCGAGGCACGTGGGCAAGCCAGCATTCAGATGGAAGGGAAGGGGGTTTAAACGTCCTTCCCTTCCATGGCTTGCCCACATGCCCTGCAGCTGCGAGATGCATGGGCAAGCCAGCGCTCAGATGGAAGGGAAGGGGGTTTAAACCTGCTTCCCTTCCATGGCTTGTCCGCGTGCCCCACAGCTGTGAGGCATGCGGGCAAGCCGGCGCTCAGATGGAGGGAAAGAGGGTTTAAACTTCCTTCCCTTCCACAGCCTGCCCACGCGCCCTGCAGCTGCGAGGCACACGGGCAAGCCGGCGCTCAGATGTAAAGGAAGGTGGTTTAAACCTCCTTCCCTTCCTTGGCTTGCCCACGTGCCCCGCAGCTGCGAGGCATGCAGGCAAGCTGTCCCTTGGAAGGGAGGGAAGGCCCCTTGCCCCCCCCAAAAAAGTGATTCGGGACCTCGAATTACCCCTGAATCCACTTGGATTGCCGAAAGTGGCATTAGGGGGTGATTTGGGGACTGAATCAGATTTGCCTGATTCGGCCGAAATGAATCAGGCCGAATTTTTTTTTCTTGCACACCCATAGATAGATAGATATGAACAGATATATAAAAGAAACAAAAATACAACAGTGGTGGCAGATCTACACATAAGATTCTATAAAACATTCTCAAATATCTAAAAATAAGTCCACACACAATTGTTGCCTATATGACATGTAATCAAATATTAATAGAGTTGTAACATCATTGATTTACAGGAGGTGGGCATTTATCTCTACAATGTCGTAATATAAGTCTTTCAGTTGTAGTAAGGGCATGGAGGATCAATTTTCATTGACCATCAGTTAGGCTCCAAGAGACAGGCAGACAGTTTAAAAGTACATAAGCATCCTCAAAAATCAGTGAACATTCTAATACAGAATTGATATGAATAATAACTTCCTCCCAGAAAAACCAAATGACTGGACATGCCCAATGCCAATTAGACACTTTACTCAATTCTTTACTAAAGAGTCGATGAGTCCAGTACATCCTAGCAGAACAAAAGGGAAAAAATGCCAGGTGATAGATGACTGGTTTATTACCATACAAAGCCCCTACATGTTTTGCTGTGCAGGCTTCGTCAGGGGGATCAGAGAATTCATCTAGTGCTGGACCTGTCCACAGCATATTCACCTAGTGCTGGACTTGCCCACAGTAAATGACTGGACAGGTCTAGCACTAGATGAATTTTCTGATCCCCCTGATGAAGCCTGCACAGCAAAACACGTAGGGACTTTGTATGATAATAAACCAGTCACCTATCCCTTGGCATTTTCCCCTTTTTCTTCTGTTGGCATATTGCTGGGTGTAACCCAGTCTTTCTTCATCCAATACATACTAAACATAACTTTTTGCTGAATAAGTAGTAACTTAAGGCCATGCCCCATTGCATTGGAAAAAACAGTGCAATCTAGCTCCTTATTCCATTAATTCTTGAGACTCTGCACATCATATTTATTAATCAACATCAAATATTTATAAATAAATATTATAGGTTTTGTTTTCAATTAGAGTTTCCAGGAGCAAAGAAGACTCTAAGACACTTAATGCTGCAGGGCCATATTTAGATACCGACATATGTTCCTGAGGGTCCACTTACCATTGTGGCACAATTTCTGGGGTTACAGAAGACTACAGAAGACAGGAGAGGAGGGAAGTTGCCATTTACACAGTGCAGCTTTGCTTATGATGCACACAACTGAAGACTTTATGTACAAGTATCTCACATTCAGACAAGCAAGTAACTAACCACTTACCCATATTGGCTAAAAGTCCAGTAATAGCTTGTACATCAGCACCCATATAAACATCACTCAACTGGTTAACAACTGGTAAACACAGTGTGTGGACACGAATCCTCCTTTCACCTGTACAGAGAACAAAATGTAATCCACAGTCTCCAAACAGTATTTAACAATCCTGTCCAAGCTCTGCTTCAGAAAATACCAAAACAGTAACATAAAATGATAAATCCTAGTTTTTCTTTGTAATAGTAATTGACTTTGGAAATTAAATAGAAGTATATGCTTTAATTGCTCATATTCTGCTTGACACAATTGTCCATGAGCTGCTACCCACACTTCATGTTAGAGAACAAAGTACTAAGCTACTGCTAGTGAACTAATCTATGAGTAAATCTAAGATGACTCATACCCAGCTAATTTTATCTGAAGATCTGGAAAAAGCATGACCTCTTGAATTATCAGTGGCATTTGATGCCATGACATTCTTACCTTTACTAGATGTATAAAGGAGGGCAGACTGAAAACAGACCACTTGCATGTCTGTCAGACTCTCTTCTACTGACATTTGTACAGCATATCCTGCATCAGGGTTCACATTGGGTAATGACAACAAGTCCGTTGACCGCACAAAAAAGTTGCCATGAAAGGTATGAATGGAAAGACCTAGGATGAAAAGGAGCATTGATTTAGGAAATCTGTTTTAACACTATGAACTGATGGCCTATTTGCACTATTTTTTGAACTGTATTTACTTCATAATGCTGAAGAATACTTTGATACAGGAGTTTTAAATGTTATTTTGGCCAAGTAAAGTCACAAAGAAGCTTGATCCTTCCATACAAGACACCCTGTGTGCTGCCACAGTATACCAACTTGTGGTGTGTATCCTCTGTTCATTATTAGTATATTCCATGCACATGCTGGGACTTCTCAGGACCCTTCATTAGTATCACTGCCCCTACACAAGGGGAAATCAGCAACCTCCCTTTGTACATGCAGAAGCACTTTTTTCACATGCAAGGGACTCCACTGGCCCTCAGCTAATATCTCCTGAACATTACACAATTATGGTGATCATATGTGACATAAGGAAAACTTGCACAAATATACAGACACCAGCACTGTCACTGAAAGGTGGCTTTGGCAGCAACGGAAGGGAACACAGATCTATCGTCTACCAATAATGGACAAAGAAACAGCTCCATTGTATTAACATATCTCATCTCAAAGTCAAAGATTTAATACCCTGGCAAAGTTTTCCTTTTTATGGAAGTGCATCACATATTAAGCCTTCCATTGGGCAAAGAGCAGAATCTTTGAAGGCTGATACCTAAGCTTGACAAACCGTGCCAGCATATCCTGGATATGTCCACTAACAACATGAAGAGACTGGCTTTTCTGAAACAGTCACCATATATCACACCACGTGCCAAGATTTCTTACTACTGGAGAAAGCAAGCTCATCATTCAGCTGTCATCAAATAATGAGCATGTATGCATGTGTCAGCATTCATTGTTAATTTCCAAATTTCTAATATAAAAATTCTAAGTTTTAAATGTTTAGTTGTATACTTTTGCCAAATTACTCATTTAGGCACTTATGGGAAAGTCCTACTTTTACCACTGGCAAATTAAATTATCTCAAACCTTTGGTACATCTTATCCTCATAACAGCTTCAAAGCCGATCTTCCTAGTCAAGTATCGCTTAAGCTCCTTCTGTAATTTCTCCACCAGAGGAGGATTCTGTTGGTGATGGTAAGATTGGTAGTAATAGACACTACCAGCTGAATACCTTGATATACATCCTAGAAAAGAAAAAGTGCAAATAGTTGTTTACTTACTTGGAGATGAGATCCATTTAATAAGTGTAGACAAGTTTAAGAATTTGTCAGTAGGAACAAGAAAAATACTACCAATGAGCACAACCGCTAAAATGTGCAAATAATTTTCCTGCATATGTGTTCAAACAGTTGATGAATTTAAGGTGGCACCACACCAGATAGGACTAAACTAAGTTTTAACAGACTCAGTCAGTCAATCAAGAGTGCATTGTCAACTTAAATAGGTTAATATTTTATTCTAGGCAGGTTACACTGTGCAAAATAGGGCTTCCCTGAGATATAGATCCAGGAACAAATTGAAAAAAGCAAAGACAAATTGAGAAAGCAGACATTACCAATGGAAAGAAAATGGTTCATTAACTTGGCATTTATCATTCCAATTTTCCACAATCATATTTCCTAATTGTCTTTCTATGCTCTTACAAAACAGTTGTGATACTAGTAAAGTGAGTGGATGATGCCAACAATAAAAGCAGCAAAGTGATTATCTACAGACATAATGTGGATTTCTATACACTGATATGCAGAAAACTATGTCGTTGTGAACTAACCAGAAACAAAAGCTGTCACAAGGCACAGACAGCTGAGAGCAGTTAAGAACCCATGGGGTAGGGGGAGATAGAGAAACCCATAAGACTTTATAGAAACCCAGGTATGGGAATTTATAGAGTTCATTTTCTCCTTGCAAATTCTTCAGAGGCCCCTAGATTGTAATCCATATTTTTTAAATAAACAGGATTCCACCTTCCCCCACTAAGTTAGTAGCTATAATCCATTTAGTTACTATTAGGAAACTTAATGAGCTTTTCTTTAAAGTCTTAAAAAAGCAATTATCTCACTTAACTGATTATTATGAAGATTAAATAATGACATATCTTTTAAAGCAAAAATGAGAAGACACTTTTTCCTTGAAAATTATATGAGAGAGCTACCTTATATAAAACCATGGAGACAGTCCAGTTTCCACTGTGTCTATCCCACTCTGCTCAATGCTCAGAATATGCCCCTCCCCCACAAAAATGAACAAAGTAAATATACAGAGCTATTTTGTGCATTATTCTGTGCACAGGGCACATCTGTATTGTGGCTTATGCCTGGAAACCTTTAAATATTTTTCCTTTGTGGGATGGGAATATTTTAGGATGAGGCAATCTATACAACACTAAATCTATTACTAGGTTATTACCAGTGTACTTGTTACTTATCAACCAATTAGGCTCAGCTCTTTTTCTTTTTTGTGCTGTTCCACTAATGCATCCTATAGGAGCTGGATTTATGTATAAGATAAGTAAGCTGCTGTTTAGTAAAGGTAACAGTTTCCCTTGCTTGAAAGCTAGTCGAATCCAATTCTAAGGTGCGGTGCTCATCTCCGTTTCCAAGCCAAAGAGCCAGTGCTGTCTGAAGACATTTCCGTAGTCATGTGGCCAGCGTGACTGAACACCAAAGCTACTGTTTAGGACCTCATATTATGAGGGGCCTCTAAATACAAAAAGATTATTAAAATTATTAAGTTACAATTTTTTGGTTAATGCTATGGGGCCTCTTAAACTTAACCCAGCTTACGGTCTCAGCATTTCTCAGACTGGCCTTGCATCCTGTGATCCACCTCACTATATGTTTGGGCTTCCAGAATAGCTCCATTCTTACAGAGCGTACATAACCTTGCAAGCACCGCTGTGTCAGGCATTCTTAATCCAGTCCCTCTTGCATTCGTATTCCAAACACAGTTTTTGATATATCCTCATACTAGTTGAGCGGGTTTCTTTCTTTTTCATATGCTGATCAGGATATTGGCAGCTTCCTTCAAAACACCTGAAATATTCCTGGCAGCTCTGTTGATCAGTGGTATCAAAGAGCCTATGAAGAGACTTCCCAGCAATAACAGCAGGAAGTACAAACTAGGAAATGTATTTTATGCTCAGAGAGGATTCTCAGATATTGTACTAGTATTCGTAACATTATCCCAATTTTAGCTCCTCATACTCAGATTAAGTTATTATTGATCCTTCATCTCTTATTTAAAGCTTATCACCATGACAGAGAACCACTGGTTATGAGGCAGTATATAAATGACTTATTTCAGTCTTTAATCCCACCTTTTAAAATGAGACATCCAAAAATACAGACATCAGAATGCCTTACCTAATGAAGCCAAATCAGAGTACTGCCCACTAAGAAGAAACAAGTCAACTGCAACTTGCTGTCCCGAGCAATCCAAGGCCAGCTTTTTATAGAAGTCAGTAGATGGCGTAAGATGTATATCCTGTTAATAAAACAGAAATAAGTTTCCAAACCACCTACCCCAAACACCAGCTTATAGATATTAGTGGTTGTAACTTTGATTCATGTAACAGTACTGTTTGTAATATTTTTCTCAAGCCATTTTAGAAAGTCCATACTGAATCCCTTTTACAATCTGTCAAGTGATTCAGTTGTACTTTAAGAATTATTTAGAATCAGGACATCCGTTTAGAGACTGTGCTTCTCTACCTTTGCAGATGCTTTTTGGTTAGGCTCTTCACGAGGTTTAAGTGCACCTGCTCCAACAGATGGAAGTTGTGTCTGGAAGACAGAAATGCGACCACCAGTAGGGGACATCAATTTAAAGGCAGCCTGCAGTGCTGGTCCCAGAGCACTCTGTGTTTCCAGGGAGCTGGTAAACATCTGAGGCAAGGTTCTTAATAAATCTTGAATTAGCTGAAGAAAAAAGTTTTTCAAAGCATTAGAAATTTCAAAAAACATTCCTCCCATGCTGGAGAACACAGAATACAACCTCCCATTAGTACCAGTAGGCATATCAAAATATACATAAAATATTGATATTATATTTTTGCTGCCATTTGTAACTGTCAGTCTCTATAGGTACTTTTTATAGCTTTTCAAGATGTAGCCACAGATTCTGAAGTTCAAATTGTCCCTTTCACCTTTCCCCTATTAGCAAATCTGCTGCCCTTCTCAAGAATTAGCACACTACACTGGTTAGAGTGACAATCTAGGATCTGGGAGACCCAGTTTCAAAATTTCTCACTATACTTGCTGGGTGACCTTGTGCCAGTTACAAGCAGTCAGCATAATCTACCTCACAGGATCGCTGTGAGGATAAAATGGCAGAGAGGAGAATATTGTAAGCTACTTTGGGTCCCCATTGGGGAAAACAGTGGGTTGTAAATGAAGCCAGTACACAAATACATCTACGCCACAACTTTGCCCATTGCATCTAATAAAATTTTAGCACACTTGGAAATAAATTGTAATAGCTGCAGCAGCTGGGCAATGGTACCAATAAAGTTGTTTCACAGTCTGTACCATTATATGAAGAGTACCAGCCTAATGTCAGTGTTACAGCACCTAATTAAAATCCTTTTAACTTACATGAAAGGCCCTCCCCTTTCAATGGAACATGCTATATAAAGCATGTGTACTTACAGACCAATGCTATGAACAATCATTTCAAAGAACATCCTACTTAACTTAATGGGGTGTATTACAAGTATGCATGTATACAGCTGCTGTCTTTTCCACAACACGGCAGAAACCAAGTCCCTACTTCTAGCAAGGGTACCTTATTGTAACTGGCTTGGGATGGAAGAGAAGGTAGATCTTGTGGGAGTATTGGTTATTGCACTGGTGCCTATGATCTGGCCAAACTGCCTCTAGAAAGTCTTGGTTCTTAGCTGGGGAGGCTTGGACTAAGGATGGGGTACTGGAGCCTGGATGGAGAACTTGATCTAACAGGGCTAAGCACTGCCTAAACTCAAGAAAGGTGCGATTCAGCAAGCTGGGGTCAGTTCTCAACCCAGTACTGTGCCAGTTCTTGCCCTTGCCTGCCATCCACCAGTCCTCCCTCCTACAAGCATAATGATTAGTAATGCCAAATGAAGACTTCCATAATTTGGGAACATCAGTAATTTCTAGGTGGGAATTTTGTGCCGAACTCAGTTGAATAGCATTTTCTTTTATACTCTACAATAAAAAAATACTTGCCAATCATTTAAAGCATTCATAATATTGAAATCCAGTCAATTAAAAGAGCTGGTATTTCAGACAACAACCCTGCCTTTATGTCTCTAGTTGTACTTTTCCCTTTCTTCCTTCAAGATAGCAGACAGTCAATTACAGAAGAACTACAATGTTATCTTCACAATGAATATATCTACGTACAACTTGAGCTGAAGCGGGAGGGAATCTTGCAAGTTATACTGTCCTTATATCAAGTAGGCAAAGTGATAAAAGTATGATTTACCTAACATCATTAAATACATCTTTGTAATGCTTGGACTGTATATCACTCTTACCTCTTTACTTTCATTTAAGTTTACTAGTAGGTTCTCAGGCATTGGTATAAACACATCTGTAAGAAAAATAACAGTTATGAAACTTAACAGTCTGAATACTACAGAGGTATAAATAATGCTTTTCAAAACTATTCAGATACAGTATCTGCACTGAATTCTATGCACACTGATGAGATAAACAACAACAACGGGGGTGGGGGAAGCAGACTCTTTTCTGGAAGCAGTTTCTTAACTCTTCATGGAATGCTACTCTGGAGGGTTCCATTAATATTACGCCAGCTTTGGGAGAGGGAACATATAGTAGAAAGGGCTGAAAACCACCAGTGTTGTAGTCTTTGGGCTCCTGGCCACAAATCATCAAGTTCTGAATTCCACACATGGTAGGCATATTCCAAACATATATATATTTGTTGAAGTCAGCATGCCAAACAAGTTCTAATCCAATCTGAGATATTCGATTGGCCATCATCAGATGTATTTACTGGAAGAGACTCTAGTACTTCCTACATAATCTGGGTAGAAAAGTCATCTGTTGTGGCTACACCCTTGAATAGTACATTTGACATTTTTTCATGAAGAAGCTGACTTTGGTCACTGATAGATTAAAATTTTTCAACATGGGATTCTACGTAATAAATTAAATGTTACAAGTGATTTCTACTTACCTTCAATATCTGAAACTATTAACATCTGAGGCTGAGAGAGACCCTCCTGAAGGCTATAGAAATGGATTGTGCTGTCAAAAGTTACAAAGCCTATTTTTGTTCTAGTGTTTCCTGGTAGTCTGAAAATTAAACACAGAAACTTAGCATCATATTTAACAAGGGTCTACATTCACATACCTGCCAAACAGGTACTTTCTATGCAACAGAAAATGTCTACAATATATTGCCCTCTGGATATAAATAATTTTTCTGCACAGTTATCAGTCCAATACTCAGATTTGTTCAGAGTCTTTCACAATCCAAAAAAACTGATGTAGCAATATATTATTGTAACAAAACAGAGATGATGTAGTACTCCATTTATAAGAAAAATATTTGACAATGGGAAAAACTATGGAATGAGATGAAGATTTAAAAGTTTTTCATATTACATTTGATATGGCCCCTCACTTCACCAACTGCCACTGAAGGCCTGTTTAAAGAATCATCTCCCCTGATGCCTGGAGATCGAAGAGCCTGGTGAACCACCCAACTGCACCCAGTGATTCTGAGGTGGCCCTTTCCTCAGGACTGCATAACGGCAATTTTAATGATATTATTGTATTTACCTGCTTTAAGTTATAACAGCATTTTTTAAAAAAAGAAAAGTGAGATAAAAATTTCTAAATAGATATGAAATTACAAAGCAGCACAAAAGCACAATGTTCTTGATTAGCATCTCCCTCCAGGATATACCCCAACAGCCACAGAATGTAGCCTAAACACAGAAAAGGACCATGAAGCAAATCAGCATTTTCAGTACGAGGAAATCAAGTATCAGAACATTAAACTTTTCTGAGAGTTGTATGAATCTGTTATCTACTTGACTGATCAATGCTCTCTCTCAAAGCTACCCACAGTGTGTGAAGGACACATATGCAACTTGAACATGCATTAATTGTGTACCTTGCTACATTTTAAAAGTTCATCAAGTAAAAGAGTGGATGATAAATTAGCTCAAACAAGCCCAGCAAAAATGTGACCATTAAAACACAAGATCAAAAAGATACACAGAACTTACAAGTCTAGATTGTCCAACAAGGTCTTGCATACAGTGTTCAAGTATCCTGTTTCTATTGCATTATGAGACACATCAAATACAAAGAGGTACACAGGAGGTTGAGGTGGACGTAGCTGAAAAATAAGCAGTTATGTTTTGGTTACTTGAAGTTGTTAGGCACTGTAAATGGTCTGTTTTAAATAAAAATTGCCAGCCAAAACTGTACAAGATAGACATTTGCCAAGGGGGAATAGGATAAATCAAAAATGAGCAGTCAGACACTGCATGTTTTCCTTTAGACCCTTGATATAAATGCCAGGAAGGGAAGTTAGACATCTAAGACTGTTTTGAACTCATTTCTTAAATGCCCCGAATCTAAGGGAGCATTGTTTTTCAGACATCAATGGTATCATACTGGGATGCAGAAGCATATATAGCTAAGACGACTGTGGAAGCAGGATCCAAATTTCATAAACCATTTAGCCACATTTAGCCCCTAATAATAATACTCTGCTTCCAAATCCCAATCATGCCCAAGGTTTCAAATAGGTTTTTGGAATTCTGAGCTGAATTTGAAGGGGAAAACAACACACATGGTCATGTGTGTTTGCTTTTAAAGACCACAAGTTGGGATGGCTTAGGAGCCTTCTTTGCTTGATGAGGTGGCAAGTTTTTCACCCGACTTCATACAGAGTTAAGCAGGTTACAAACCATGCCTTGAAGATCATATTGTGACCTACAAGAGTAACTGAGCAAACATAAATATACTACAGTCAGATTACTGGTTCACAGTTGAAGTGTTTCTGCTGGAGGGGGAGTGTCCAAGAATGCACCAGACTCCCCACAAACTGCTTCTTATGGTCAGAGGACATCTCCCACAGCAGAATTCAGCCCAATGCACATGGCTGCAGTTGAGAAGCAGAAGTGGCAAAACCCTCCTCCTGCAATCAAAGCTGCTGGTTTGCATCTTGACTGCTATAGAATAAAATGATCTAAAGAGATGCTAAAAGCAGCAACTTTCTTCTAAAGCAATACAGCTGCCAAATATAAACACCTCCCAGGAAAGTAAGGAAAGAGAATGACGAGTCTTTGAAGTTTGTTGCACATGCACAGCAAGTCATTTGACTTTTTGCCATATTGTTGGAAGAGTCCTTATAGGTCATGTAGCCCACACATCCCTGCTTGTTGAAAGAAATCCTGTATCGCTCTCAACAGAACACTCTCCAGACTCCACTTGAAAATCTCCAGCTAGGAAGAGAACCCCCCCCCTTAATTGGTTCCATTGTGAAAACACTCTTATTGATAGGAAGGTTCACCTAATGTTCAATCAAAATCTGCCCTCTAACCTAAGCCCACTAGATCAAGTCTTTCCCTCTGGTGTAAAGAACAAATCCCTGCTCTTTTCCATGAACACATTAAGCTGCCTTATACCAAGACAAATCTTTAGTCCATCAAGACCAGTATTGCCTACTCAGACTGGCAGCACCACTCCAGGGTCTTAGATAGAGACCTTTCATATCACCTGATCCTTTTAACTGAAGATGCCAGCAGCTGGGCCTGAGACTGTCTGCATTCCAAGCAGAAGTTCTATCATTGAGCCACTGCCCCTCATTCATGACACCCCTTCATGTGTTTGAAAAGCATGATCACATCTCCCCTCTGTCTTCTCTTCTCCAGACTAAACATTTCCAGATCCTTCAGCCTTTCCTCTTGGGACCTGTTTTCCAGACCTCCAACAATCTTTGTTGCTCTCCTCTGAGCTCATTCCAATTTGTCTGCATTTTCCTAGAGTGTAGCAACCAGAACCGGACAGAAGGGTACAGGTATGGTCTGACCAGCACAGAGCAGACTGGAGGTAACACTACTTGTGATTCAAATACTATTCTTCTGTTAAAATCATATTAGCCTTTTTTGCAGTTGCATCACACTGGTGACTGAAATTCAGCTTGTGTATTCCTAAGATCCTTTTCATTTGTACTACTGTCAAGGCCAGGTACTCCCATGATACATCTGCGCATATGATTTTTCTAGATGCAGACCTTTACAATTGTCTCTGTTGAATCTATTACTTTCAGTCTAACTTTCCAATGTATCCCTTTCATTTTGAATTTTATTTCTAAGGTGTTAGCCACTCCCCCTGGTTTTATCATATTTCTTTTTATACAGTAAACCTTCAGGCTGTGTAACAAGCTGTTGCTAAATTTTGGGAAGCTTTAAGATCTGTTTTCAACATAATGCAGAAAGCTCCTCATAAAAAGGCAATAGCTGTTAAATGACATAGGTGCAAGTCCTTGCAGATTCCTAAGGAATTCTCTGGACTGCGGTTAGCAATTATGCTCTCATATCTTTTGGCCCCAGTTCTCAGTCTTTAGAATAGCAAGACAACATCAACACAGCAAGACTGCAAAATTAGCTTCTGAGGGAGCTGTGGGTAATGGTGCAGTAGATACCTATTTTTTTAATGGGACCTGCAAGTACATATACCATATTAATAATACAAAAAAACAAGCTGAAGATCTGCAGGAAGCAAGGGTGGAGAAGAAGAGAATGAGAGTTGTCCTCTTCACCTAAATCATCCCCTCTATATTAATGCAAGTTCTTATGGGTTTCAGTGTTTTCTTTTTTGTCTGTAACCTACATTCAGCTACCATCAATAATGCATAGTTCCTGAAAGGCAATATTCCATAGCTCCTTACTATGGTCAGATGTCATCGAGCCATGGGGGGTGGATTTTGAATTTACAAATATTTTACATCCTCCAGGAATTTCTACTATGTAAAAAGTGACAGCCATATGAAGGGTAGCCATGAAGGAGCTAGAAAAGATTATTAAGCATAAGGATGTGTCGCTGGTGACTAAGATCAAGAGAATTCATATCACAATACTCCCCATTACTACGTATGTGTGTGAAAGTTGGACAATGAAGAAAACTGACAGGAAGAAAGTAGACACCTTTGAAATGTGATGCTGGAAGAGAGTTTTGCAGATATCATCGAATACCAAAAAGACAAATAAGTGGGTTCTAGATCAAATAAAGCTTGAAGATAAAATTACTAAACTGAGGTGATGATACTTTGATCACATTATGAGAAGACGAGTCACTGGAAAAGATCATCATGCTAGGAAAACTTGAAGGCAGCAGGAAAAGAGGAAGACCCAACCTGAGATGGATTAACTCAATCAAGGAAGCCACAACCCTCAGTCTGCAAGACCTGAGAAAGGCTGTTAATGACAGGACACTAATTCATAGGGTTGCCATAAGTCACAAGCGACTTGACTATACTTCATACAAAAAGTGACAAATTCTAAAATTCATCCTGACCAATACATAGGCTGCAAAACAACAGTTTAATACTGTGAGTTAACTAATTCAGCTCCTTACAGATAGTATTATAACAACAAAATCTGTCAGGGGGGACGGGGGGATACCACCTCACCATGTATTCAGAGGGAGCCATAAATTCAATTGTAGCATTTTGAACTTCAGGTCTTTTATGAGGTTCTCCATAAATTCTTGTCACAGGATTGTACATGAATTCTTCAGGAACTGTAGGAAAGAAAAACTGTAATTGCATTTTACTAAGGCACAAGCACTCTAGCGATTATTCTAACTATAACTAGTGGGTCTAGCATTCCCTAAGGAAGCCCTAGAGAGATGGCACAAATAAGGTCATATTTAGGAGTACTCAAACCTAGGAAGTGCTGGTAACTGCTGCCATAATTATTTCCCACTGGAATCCAGTAGTTAATGATTAAATTAAAACATTCTGCATGAGAGATATCAGCTGAGGCTCAAACTAAAAAAAGGAAGGGAAGTGCAGATCTTTGTCTTTAAAAGCTCAATTACGGCCACACATGTACCCCCTCCCCCAATTCAGACTGGGCCTATGCAGGGAGGGCAGTTTAACCCTTCCACCACTACACAGCCTGTAATGGAAGCCTACCCCCACTATTTCAAGACCTTTAAACAGAGATAATATTAGAGATGGAGATCTGTGATCAAAGCATTGTCTAGTTTGGTCTTAACAGGTTCATCTTCATTTTGGAAAGAAAACTCACCATCATTCACTCTGTAACATAAGTTGCATTTCCATCTCCTTTGGTCAAGAAAACTGACAAAAGGATTGATATATGTCCTGCAGCTACGGCACCTCACAATTGTGCTGGAAGTTACTACAGGCAATTGCTAGGGAGAAAAAAGGAATGCATTACCTCAGGTCACACAGATGCCCACTTTCTGTTCATGACTCTGATACGATAGTTCTCTAACAGCAAATGCTGCCAGTAGCTGAAGCTTGGCTTCTGTGTGCATTTACAGCAGGAATTCTAATTAAAACCTGATGCTGTTAGTTTGTCAGCACTAGAAAAAAGCCAATACTCAACAGGTAATGTGGAATCAGGGCCTATATAAAATCCATGGGTAAATGCTTCAGATACATATATTACACTAAGCTCAAAATAGACTGACAAAATGCTTGGGAGTAGGGAAGAGGAGGAATAGCTCTGTCTGGGTAGAACATGGATTTACAATATATATGAACAGGTGGAAATGCTGATTAGATTTGGGTGCTAACACACTTGGCAATATATGTTCTCCAGCAGTCACAGGGCCTATTTTACAAGGCACATTCAAATCATATATTGTTATATGAAGTAAGGCTGAAGAGGCTGTCTGCGCTTATAAATGATGCCACATTTCCCACTAGAATCAAGTAGTTATTCCCCAGCCTAGAAACTCTCTGCCTATTTGCAAATAGCAACCATCCTAGGCAATCAAAATCAAGGAAAGGCAAACTTTTTGAAAAACACATATACTTTGTTTTCAACATTAACAGCTGAAATACATGACCAGATAAAACACACATTTCAAAATGTACACTTTCTACTTGAGCAGAACAGGTATTCATTACACAAATGTAGACAAAATGCCCTAAACTGGGAAGATCTCCATTAAGTGGGATGTTCCAAGTACTGTATACCACTGAAGTTTCACCTGTGAGAAATTTTATTTTTCTGGGATGAGGCTAACACACACTCCACACTTGAGGGAGCACCATTATTTTCAAATTCAATAGCAGGAGAATATAAAATTTTAAGTAATGCATCGTACCGATAGGTCTTTGAAAGGATGAAGTAGGAGCCCCAAAGGAAGTTTGGCTTTGTTCAATAAGGCCTGAGTTTGAGGAATGTTAGTCAAGGTACATCGGAACAACCTACATGAGGGATAAAGGATCAAAGTCACCATCACTGGCATGCATCTTTGTCCTGTCCTGCATACTTTCCTTTGATCTCTCTTTCTCCACCCATCAGAGGGCCACCCATCTGTTCTGAAATGTTTCAACTCAGGGAATATGTTCATATTTAATGTTATATTATTGGCAATACTAAATTTATATTGTCTTATACTATTTGCAGTAGGTAAGGTAAGGCAAGAAAATTCTGTTCTGTAAATTTTGCTTTGTGCCCAAGTAATTTGGACCCTGACTGACTGTTGGATTTTCTAGGAAGCCTACCTGAGGAGCAATCACATACTGGTTCTGGATCATACTGCTGGCCTAAAGTCACAATTCTCAACATGCAAGACAAGACATCCTAGGGAGAGAGTTTCGGGCAGAGAATTCCCCTTCCAGACTAGTTTGTGTTTCTGTGTAAAGGTCAACATATAAGTTATATTTCCATGATACAACCTCTGCATGGTGAACACACAAGCTCATAACTAGCTTCTATAACAGCTTATCATATCAACTGCTAGTCACATGGAGCGTCTGCATCAGTCTTTCTACAGAACAAGTAAGCTTCTTAACATTACAGCTGCAGTGTTGAGCTTGGGGCATCCAAAAGAAGTTTGCTGCAGCCTTCCAGTGGCAAACATGATGCACAGATTAGTTCACACCTGAAAATTGCAGAAGGTTAGTTGAAGATTCTGGTGGCCAATGAAAGAGATGTCTATTTGTCACAGGACTGTGATGGCTTCCTGGCCCTTAAAAAACTTTGAAACCATACAGTGTTGCTGGTTCTTATACTAACATCCCTGAGCCCAAGCTTGGGCTGATCATTTCACTAGCTTAGTTGTTCTTCATTTGTTTCTCTTCATCAACCATTTGGAGGCTTAATTTTTCCTTTCTGATTTATTGAGGCTAACTACAAATGAGTACAAAGGGCATAGAGTTAAATGGGCAAAAACCCATTAACTCTGAGGTCCCTGCTGCTATGCAGGAATTATTTTATCTGCAGTTAAAGTATATAACCCGTAACAACTTTAAGCACTTTACTGCCCTAGTGTAATTTCTGCAAGCAATAATCATCCTGCCTGACAAGAAAGCCTAGGAAATACTGAAACTGCTCTGGGCAACAGATAAGTACAATTTTTAAATATATTGCATATACATTGAAAGAAATTATACTAGTCCCTTCTGCTGTAGAAAGCACTGCAGTTGTGGAACCTTCTGGCTCTAGAACATGAAGTCATTCCATGATGGAGAATATCCATTTAATCTCACAAAATTTGACCATTGGCTTAAAAAAAGCAGGTCCCAACCACTGACTCCATTTACCATGAAGTACAAGAACATCTGAACTGTTTTCATAATGTTAGTTTGACTATTTTAGCAGACAATCTATTTGTCATAATACATCTGAAAAGCAGTATGTTAAGTGGATATCGTGCAATTTTCTTAGGAGAACTTTACAATCAAAACATGCCAATGTTCTATCTCACTTTAGAAAAGTTAAACTGATTACAAAACAGAAGGTACTTAGAATGTTCACATCAGCAATTGCTACTCCAGTTGTTATACCAATGCTAGATAAACATGACATATTAAGGTAAGAATTATGTTAACTAAACAAAGATTAATCAAAGTTTAAGTGTTTTTAAACCACTTAAGTTTCACTCTTACATACTTTGCTTTTGTTAAGATGGCAGGAAATTAAAACTAAGGCATGAAATATGTATGCCCACTGGGAGCTCCATCAGGACATATTAAACTGAAAAGATAAATTTGAATTTTGTTCAATAAATCATAGATAACTTACTCTGGATTACAGTTTAGCTTCTGAATATCTTCATGCAAGTTTGGGACAGGTGCCTGCAGAGGAGTTGTGGGAAGAATGTTTCTGTCTTGAAGAAGGTTGATAGGTCTTAATCCTTCTGGCTGAAGGCTCAATCCACTCATAGATGCAGCTAAATTATTAGTCCCCATGGCAGGCTAATGGATTGAAAATTGTACAGGTTAACCAGCTGACCATGACACCAAAAATTTATTCAGACTTCTGCTTTTAGCATTTATTAGATGTACTATTACTACATTGGGTTAATAGCACATACTTTCCAGTCTAAGCAGAAGTGAACTAGCCTGTTAGCACCAAGAACCAACATTGACAGAAAAGTTAAACTGAAACAGAGCTTTGAGCACTGGTTGGGCTTCCCACTCAACAATCATTGTAAGGCCTGACTTAAATGGCATAAGAAGTTACCTGTGTGACATCACACCCACAGAGTTTCATTTAAACTAGGCTGCTACCCATGCAAAGCACCTACACATGATTGATTAGCATGCCAGAGGTCTGTACCCCAGGCACATGTTGCAATGATATGCTAATTAAGCACACATTGCTTCTCTGAGCAGGCAGCAGCTCAGCTTAAATTAGATGCTGTGTGACTGAAAAATCCTGCAGGTTCATTGGCCTTGCCAATATCACCTTTAAAATCAGGCCTTAGTTAACCTTCAGTGTCGCTGACATCTGTAAAACATGCCATTTAACCATGATCAAGACAGGAGGGTCAAAATCACTCCCCACATCTAACCACAGTTGAGATCCACCCTCACCTTCCTTCACTGTATCTGTGTAAGAAGAAAATAATTAACATTGTATTACTGTTTACTGAGACATTTGGGATAGCAGAGTTGGCCAGTTGCTATTAAAATCTCCTTCATGCCTTTGAGCTTATCTGCTTCACACAAGGCAAGACACTTATCGCTGGT
Organism: Gekko gecko; assembly: GCA_029375565.1. Classification (NCBI taxonomy): domain Eukaryota; kingdom Metazoa; phylum Chordata; class Lepidosauria; order Squamata; family Gekkonidae; genus Gekko; species Gekko gecko. The sequence continues at coordinate 135,788,604 of JAPDNY010000002.1, forward strand.
CAGTTTAAACATATTGCCTATACAATACATCACATCCAAAAAATGCATTTATAAAATATCCAAAGAGTTAAGTGCACTATAGTCCAAATCATTTTCAATCACAGACACAACAACAGCCATTTCCATCAATTTCTTAACTGCACTAAATCATAGGCACATCAAGTATGATGCTGTGAAAACACCACTGCAAAAGAGGGCATGAGCAGTTGAACTGTCCATCATGAAGCAGAAGTCTGCAGATGCATTAGAATGTTCAGGCACAAGCCCATTTCATCTCTCCTGATGCTTTTACCATCCCACTTTAAATTTTAGCTGATGGTATATAAATGCCTTATAGTTTGCACCAAGTACCTTTCACAGACAGAGAAAACCATTGTGATGGAGCTTCTTTATATTGAGGCAACAGCCTCTAGTATACAACTGCATTAGTTTTGTTTGACAATTAGTATCCAACTAATTTAATAATGTTCAGTGTGTACAACTGGGCAAGAATGACTCTCAGTGCTACTTACAGTTGAAGTACAACCTGGAACCCCATTCAGAACTCCCCCCAAACCTGGAATCCGAAGCAGAACACCCACTCACCCCAAATACAATATAAACTCTTAGGAACCTAAGCAGGCCAACTTCCCATCTCTTTTTTCCTTCCTTTGACTCTCACCTGCTCTCAACACTTTCAGGGAAATGAGCATAAGAAGTCCTCCTTCCAAGCCATTTGGGGAGAGGTGATGTTGCTTTATCATCATACTTTACAAACAAATGTTTTCTGGCATGCCAAAACCTTTACCGTGCTTTTGGTCCCTTGCACTAACAGATGGGTTTGTTTTGTTCACTTTATCATGACATTTGCTTTTAGAAGAACCAAAGCAGAGACTAATGAGGAATTGTACAGGAAGGGTGAAGAAATTTCAAAAGTTTCCCCTAAGCACTCAAATCTTGGATGACCTTAGGTCAGTCATAGTCTCAGCAAAAACCTACCTCAAAAGGTTGTTGTGAGGGCAAAATAGAGAGAGAGAACAACATATGCTGGTCTGGGCTCCATGGAAGAAGGGAAGAATAAAAATGCAACAGATAGGCTGAAATCTGGGGTGTGCATTTGGATATAGTTAAAATTAAACCCAAAATAAGCTGCCTGAGGTTGGCTTGGGGATATCTGAAATGACACAAAACACTGCTGAAATTCTGGAAGTAATAAAGCTTTATCACCAGGGATTTCTGGAGTGTTTTGGTTTCTGGGAGGCACAGGAATAAGGTGGGAGTGAGAAAGGAAGCTAGCTTAAATGCTATTAGTTGGCTTTAAACTTTCCCTATTCCTTTAAATTTTAAAAGGATTAGAAGCCCTACCTAACCAGCTCATAGCCAGGAAGTCAAGGCCATTGGAAATAATGGGTCCATAGGTCTACCCACAGGAAATAATGGGGCTATTATTTCCAGTGACCAGTATACCTGGCCTGTGTCCACTAAACTATCAGGTGTCCACATCAGCTGTCAGTCTAGGCTTCTAGTCCCTTTAAATTTTAAAGGGAAAGAGACACTGACTAACAATAGTTTGATGGGCCAGCTTCTTTTGTCTCCCTCCCTGCCACTGCTGCTTTGGGGGGAGGGTGGCAAAATGGAAAGAACCAGAAAAATGTTCTTGAATTTTTCTGACACAGAACACCTGAAAAAAACAACCATGAAACAATACCAAGGGTCTGAAAACAAAAAGCATACCCTCCGTGAAATCTGGATACAAAATTAATGTGGAAATTTTTGAAGTGAACACCCCAATTGAAATCTCCCCTTCCAGGATCATCTCTACTTCCAGGGACTTTGGTGGCTACTTTCTACAACCTTCCTCTGTTTTCCCTTCCTTTAGCAGCCCCCCCTTAAGCTCTGCTGGATGTGTACAGAGGTCATACTTGGGTGTTAGATAAGGATGGAACAGTCTGAAGGACATATACAGATTTGTTTTCAACACAATCCTAAGAATTCCAGGACATTTAGATTTAGGCTTGTAAAACTGATTTGTAGAATCATAGAGAAATTTGCCCAAGGTCACTCAGCAAGCTTCAGAACTCAGCAAACATCACAGCTGAGCAGCAATCTGAACTTGTTTTCCACAGCCAAAACTCACACTAGCCACCATGCTCCAACTACATACAGCCAATAGGTCAGCAGTCAGCCTCAGGAAAGTATCAGCTTCCACAGTTTACAGTCTTGGCAACAAGCTCAACTCCTCACTCATCCAGGCAGCTGACAGTTCATACACTGACAGATTTTCACTCTCAGCAAGAGCCACCCATTGGCCTTTGCAAAAAATGCTATAAGCCCATCCTTTTATCTCAGCTTAGCTTTCTGTACATATGACCATATTATACCCTTTTTATGTATCTGTCCTGTCTCCCTGAAACACCTTGCATCTTCAGGATTCTATGCCCTATTTTTACATTTTCCATTCCAATACACATTTCCTCAGTCTTCTTGCAAACCACAAAACTAAACTTCTGCTACCAATTCCTTTGTCCTGTTCCTTAAAGTCTGTAACAACCTCTTGTTCTGGTCTTCTGCATTCCTGCTGAAGAGCCATTTGTTCAGTAGTTTCTTTCTAAAATTTCTTTCCCCTATCTTATGAGAACCTCCACTGTCATCTGATCCTCTCCACTCCATACCCTCTATTTCAGGGGTGTCAAACTTTTAAGGTTAAAAAAATCTTTAATTGTGTTTGTGTCCTTTATAAAGTTTATATCTCCGTTACCTAGCATTACCTTTTATGACACACATGGCCCAGCCCAACAAGGTCTCATTTATGTCAGATCCAGCCCTCATAACAAATGAGTTCGACACCCCTGCTCTATTTGTTCACCCATACAACCTGCACCTCTGACCTCAAATGTAAACAGCAAACCTACCGGACAGGAGCCTCTATGCTCCATGCAACTAACATATTCTCAGAGCTGATTATTAGTAACAGTAGCTCAGAGATAAAAGTTTTGTGTTAATGAAATTAGATATATCATTCTTGATTAATAGTAACTAGGTGTACAAGAGGTAGTTCTTATACAGTGGTTTTTGGGGGGTTTTGGCCCCCCGAAGGGGATTTTTTTATTTGCATTTTTCTATAAACTACAAACTACAACGAAAAAGGGGGAGGGAAACAACTACATCTACGGAGAAAGAAAGGTAACCACAACTAACTAAAAACACAAGAATTGGAGATCATCAGTATAGCTTATAAACGTGTTAATAAAAAATGCTTATAAACATTGAGCATGATCGAATAATCTCAATTATACATCTTATTAGCCACTTTCCCTGTTCAACAACCCTCCCCAGATCATCTTGAAATCAAATGCTTTACACAAGCTTTCAGAGTCTCAGTCTTCATTTTGTTTTACCTTTACAATCTCTCAGTTGATAGCCTTGTTTGGGAGCAGCTGCCCCCTTTTCAGCGTCAGAGTCTTCGTCGGAAGACACAGAGTCCAGTTCACCAGTGGATTTGCTATCCTCTTCTTCTTTCACGTCCTCTTCTGGATCTCCCAGTTGCAGCCTCAGAAACTCACGTGCTTTAAAAACAGAGTCAATTTTTTCCTTTTTGTCCTTTATTTTGAAGGTGATGAATTCGGGGATCAACCACCTGTATGCAATGCTGTTTGTTTGTAAAAAGAGAACCAAGTCCTTATACTTCTTCCTCTTTTTCCTTATTTCAAATGGGATGTCTTTGAAGATTCTAATATTATTACCCCCGATTTTCAGGGGTGTACTTGCAGTCGCTTTTAGGATTAAATCCCTTATATGCCTCTTTGAGAATCTCACCACGGTCTCCCCTGGCAGATTCTTCTTCTTAATGTACGTAGAGTAGGCTCTATAAACCACATCCATTTCACTTAATATATATTCCGCTTTTAAATCTGTCACTGGGGCTAATGCATCGCTCAACAATTGCTTTAGATTCTCATTTTTGGCTTCAGTAATCCCTTGAAACTGGAGCACCAAATTTGCTGTCTCCATTTGTAGCTGTAGCAGTTGAAATTCTTCCAAAGCTTGCTTCTTTTCCAGCATTTGCATCTTTTTTCCTGTTTTTTTCGAGTTGGCGTCCAATTCCAAAACTTTCTCAGCCACCTGCTCTGTTTTTTTGTAGTTTCCTCAAGTTGGAGTTGCTGTGCTGCAAAGTTCTGGTTTAAAGTTATTAATTGCTGGTTGATGTTAGTCATCTGGTCCAGTAGAGGATGTAAAGAATCTGCTAAGAGCTTAGGGAACTCTATGGTATCTTCCGCTCTCGGACTCATGCCGCCTGCTGGTTTCAGTTTCAGTCCTTTCTCAAGCTTTCTCCCCACCATCTTTCTGGATTGTTTACTTTTACTGAAAGTTGTTAAAGTCTCTGAAAGTCTCTAAAACACTTGGACGTGCACTGGTAAGGATCTTAAAACAGGGTTCTTAGCTTTTTTCTCCGCTCCCCCCTTGCTGTATTGCTTTTAGACCTCTGCGTTTGGGAGGGGCCCCTCCCCTGCTCGCTTCCCACGCCAGTTCCAAGGGGGGTGCTTTCTTTTTAGTATGTTGTTTTCTCGCCTTTATTCAGCTCACTGCTCACTGCCAGTCTTGCGACCTCGCTTCAATTCATTTTCTTGCTCTATCTCTGACACTTGTTCCAGTCAGCAGCTCTAGCTCCATACGGACGCATAGCGGCCGGCCCGTCAGGGCAGAAGGGCGCCTCAATTCCCCAGCAACGTGCTGGTGAAGAGGTGACACCTCAAAAGCCCCATGGCTAGGAACCTTTACAGCAAGACTCCTGGGGGGTAGCGCACAATCGCCCCCTCCCAACTGCTAGCGCACAGATCAGGCTCCCGGATCGACCAGGAGGCACGTCTGCTAGCGAGTCACCATGAACTGGAAGTTGTTCTTATACAGTGTTGATTCAACTGATTGCATGCAGAGGATGGTTAACAATGATGCCAAATCCACTACTTTGAACTTACCTGGTGATATTTCACAAGGATTGGCATTACTTTCAATGCTTTTCAGTACCTGTGTTCAGCTGCTAACGAGATTGCCTGAAGCTTCAGAGTTGTACATCATTACTACACTAGTAACAAGCAGCTTTGTATTTTTTTAAAATAAGCCTCCAGGAAGCATCACCTCCATCTAGACTGATGCCTGGAAGCCATGGCAGAAAAAGAACAAGTTCAAACTGAATCCAGGTAAACTGGAGGTGATGGTTGTTGGCAAGGCTGATGATCTAGAAAAGACTGCACTGCCATCCTTGAATGGAATAAGTTGCACGCTAGTCAATTTAGTCAGCAGTTTAGAGGGATGCTTTTGGACTCAGGATTGTTGCTAGAGAAGCAAGTTAGTGTTTTACTGCCTTTTTAATTCTATCAGGCAGAAAACTTATCTTTCCTTCTAGACTCAGTTGAACTGGCCATGCCAGGCTACTGTAATCTCAAGGACAGTCTATTGTAACACAGGTACTCGGGAGAGGAGACAGCAAAAATTTTCTAAATAAACTATAAATAATGCACTGCATATGCGACTGCCCTTAAAAAAATGACCATACAAACTGCAGTTGGTACAAAATATGGCAGTTCAGCTTCAAGGTAAACACAATGCTTATTTCAGAACATCTTCAATGTAAAGGGCTGGTGGTAACCATTAACACTCATCACAACCCAGGATCCACACACCTGAAGAGCCTTTTCTCCCATACAACAGCTACAATTGGTCCAACAGCTTTTATTAAATATGCCCTTCTGAAGGCTATTAAGAATAACTTCAGTGTAGTTACAGGTGCTCTCTATAGTAGCTCTTGTACTATTTCTGCAGAAGGTCAGAGCTCTTCCTCCTTGTCAATAGAAGGCTGTATGAAACAGAATTTTTAGGCAGGGTTTTTATTGAGGCAGCAAGAGATTTTGGTTGTATTTGATGAACACAACTGTTTTCTGGATTGTGTGAAAGCTGTTGATATTCTGTTGTTTTACACTGCTGAACTTGTGAGTTGTACTAAACCACCCTGCAGGAGAAATGTGAGACATAATTTTTAAAACAAATAAACTGAAAGATCTGTAAAAGTATTCAGGTGTCCAGATAGTTTCCAGAATACTGGGAAATTAGTCCCAAAAAATCCCAGAAATATTCGGGAGTAACCAAGGTTAGCAGGAGCCAAAGTTTTAAGGCTCCCAAGATTGTTTTTCTTTCATTTTAATGTGTGTCAGTGTCTTCTTGCCAGAGCTTGGTATTGTCTTGCCAGGTTGGTTTGGATTCTGTACTGCGAAACTGATTTTGTCAATCTTGCAACACTGTGTTCTTTGCTCAAGTCGGTGTGCCTGAGGTTTGTAGTTTGCATTGGGAGTCTCTGGTTTGATATTGGCTTGGATTCTCTCATTTGACATCTGCTGTTAGGCTTGTCACACCGCCCCAGTTTCTGCTGGGATTCCCTAGTTCTGCACTGGTTCTTTGGGCTTGTTGGTTCTTGTTGGTTGTTCTTTGCTCAAGTCGGTGTGCTTGTTGGGAAGCTTTTGGACAGTGGTTACTTTGCTTGTTCTTGAGTGTTTGGTTACTGTATTCCCTGGAGGAAGCTTGGAATTCTCCTCCCCCACAGGAAACAATGGAGGATACCTTGGAGGTTAGTGGACAGGCACCAGCAGCTCTGCTTCAATTTGGGTGCTATTAGCTGAACAAAACAGTCCCTCCAGCCTCCTCCCCCCCCCCAAAAAAAAGATTCCCCATAAAGAATAATGGAGCTGAATAATATCAGAATCCTGAGGGGGGGAAAACAGATCCGAATATTAAATCAGTATTTAGAACCCAATAATCAGGAATACCAATATTTTTACTTCCTTGATATCTGGATTTGAAAAATACAGGGGGTATTTTTTGAGGTGCGCAGCCCTACCCAAATCATAGGAGATGAATTCCTATACCCCAAAGCACTCTGTAGAAGTCTACAGACAAGAGAGCTAGGAGAGTCAATGTATTACAGCATGCTTAAGTTACCTGAGGAAACTGTTGTGGTCCACATGGATACTGCATCCCTGGTGATGGCATTCTTGGTGCTCCAGGTGGAGATGCATTTTGGTAGCCTGGAGGCAAGCTGGGATAAGAACTCCCAACATGTCTATTCGTCTTAAGATTCTGAGGAGAAGGGGTATGTGCAGTTGCTAGAAGAAAAATGTATTCATTAAAAGGCCAGCAATAATGCTAATATTTCAATCCCAAAGTCACTTACTGACTTCCAGGGAGTTTTGTTTCAAGCAAAACAGAAAAGGATAACCAGCACAGTCCATCAAGACAATCCTGTAAGATACTTGATCTTAAGGTCAATGCTGAGGTTTTCTGTGCCAGAACTGTGTGCTGAGGATGAAGAAGAGATTGGATTTATACCCCACCCTTCACTCGGAGTCTCAGAGCGGCTTACAAACTCCTTTCCCTTCCCCTCCCCACAACACACACCCTGTGAGGTAGGTGGGGCTGAGAGCGCTCCTTCCAGAACTGTCCTTGAGATAACAGCTCTGACAGAACTATGGCTTGCCCAAGGTCATCCAGCAACTGCAAGTGGAGGAGTGGAGAATCAAACCCGATTGTCCCAGATTAGAGTCCACACACTTAACCACTACACCAAACTGGGTATTTGTTAGCAAAAATTACAACTTGTATCTAGTTGAATCTCAGTATTTCCATATGAACATAAGAGCAAAAGAGAAGCCAATGTTGAATCAGGCCAATGGCCCATCTAGTCCAACACTCTATCACACAACGGCCAAAAATACCAGGTGCCATCAGGAGGTCCAGTAGTAGGGCCAGGACACTAGAAGCCCTCCCACTGCTCCCCCCCCAGCACCAAGAAAAGAATGCATCACCTGCCCCAGACTGAGATTTCCTATCTATACCTTGTAGCTAATAGCCACTGATGGACTTCTGCTCCATATGTATATCTAATTCCCTCTTGAAACTGTCCATGCTTGCAGCTGCCACCACCTCCTGTGGCAGTGAATTCCATATGTTAATCACTCTTTGGGTGAAGTAGTACTTCCTTCCTTTTAAAATCCTAAAATTTTAGTGTATGATCCAGGTTTTGTCGTTTTGTTTCATGGCCAAATTTAGTGTGTTATAATTTAACTTATCTTATAGGCCTGATATACTCCTTGTAATGTTGTACAGTGATTATCTAATTTTATATCTTTTTGGAGTGTATCAATTTACTGGGAATTGTTTTTAATATTGTATGCCAATAAAAGGTTGCTGTTGTTTTTGTTTTTTTTTTAGTAAAACTCTCCTAAAAAGGAGAGAATTTTATTCTTTTTATAAGAAAAGGGTAGGGTAGACAGCTGGAGAAAGAAGAAAGATGGAGTGAAATTTTTCTGTTAATAAGGGTTAGTTTTAGTTAGTACTATTTTTAGCATCCATCGTGGTTAGAAGATCTTCTTTTTAACAATCCAAAGTCCAAAATAACTCTGTTAATGAAGTTAGTAAAGTCCATTGGGGTTAGTTATTATACAGCTCCTTCCAGATGTTACACGAACAGTCACTGCTCCAGTTGTCTTCTTAAGTCTCTTCAACTAAAAGTTGAGTCCTTTTCATCTTGATGATTCCCTCTCCGTCACCTCTTTCCCCTGGGCTGCTGTTTTCATCGCTGCTTGTATTAATCCAAGGTTTGAGTGCTGCTTCCTCCATGCTGGCATATCTCTTCAGAAGTTTTGTTGCTTTGCAGATGGATTCCATCTTCTCTCGTTTCTCTTTTTCCTTATATTTCTGACCAGCAATTTTTACGGGCTCCATACTCACTACAGATGAAATTAGATCTCTAATGTATTGCCTGCTCGGCTCAGCAACCCCTTCTCCTGGCAGATTATTTTCCTTTATAAAAACGGAATGGGCTTTGGGAGCCATATCCGCCTCTTCTTTTATTTCATTCGCTTCACTGCCAGTTAAGGGTGCCAAGTCATTCGCCAAGGTAAAATTGAGATCTTCTTTCTCTTCTTCTTTCTCGCCCAAAAAGATTAGCGTCAGATTAGCCTTCCTTTTTGTTTCCGAGATTTGCGCCGACTGATAAGAGCACTTTCCACTTTAAGCAAAGTTTCCTTAATTTTCTGCATTTGCTCCAGCAGGGGCCACAGTAACTCATTTTCCTGTTGATTGACAGCAAGCTCTGGGGGGGGGTTACCCGGACCGGAAGTCCTTCCCCTCTTCTCTTCCGGTTTATGCAGGACCATTTTCAGCGTCGACATTTTCTTTTTTGTTTACTTTTTTCAAGGTTCGTGCCGCATCCCCCAAGAAGCTAACAATGTCGTGATCGCCTGCAAAACCCCAACGGTATCTTCACCAACACTTTTTTCTCTTTACCCCCCTCTTCGCGCTCCCTTTATAGATCTCGCTTCTCAAAAGGGGCGGGGACTCCTCCCTCCTCCCTTACGCTTATACGCTTGCGGGGGGGTTTAATCTCGCTTCAAACTAGATCTTCAACTCACGATTCGATGCAATTCTTCTTTTTATTTTAATTCATGCTGCTTTCTTCACTCCTGGTGGAATTCGGAGGCGCTGCTAAGTCCCATTACGGGCACGACGCAGCGGGGCCGATTGGGGCGGGGAGAAAGCCTCAATTTCCCGGCTGTCTGCCGGCAAAGAGGCTACTCCCCAAGCGCCCCCGGTTCGGAGCCTTTACCTAAGGCTCACTAGGGTCTTGCATACATGCAAAGACCCCCCCAAACTGCGCATGGGCTAACCACCTTCGGGAGCATCCCGAAAGGTGGCCGCCATTCGCAACGCCAAAACCGAAACCCAAAAGGTTGCTGTTGTTGTTGCTGTGCACACGTATTATTATATGCATATGTATTATTTTGATTAAGTAGTCAAATTAAGTTCGTATTTTTTTAGTGCTCGCATTTCAAAAACGTTTTGATTTGCTGATGGTAGCTTAGTGATGTCCATTCTGCAAGTACAAATAATTCCCACCTGGGACTCTGGGGTGGGTTGAGGGGCCCTGCCTGCTGGACTGCAAGCTGTTACACAAGCTGCTGGGTATGTGTGTGTGTGCACGCTTTTTCAAAGGACATTCTTCTGGAGAAAAAGTGCACCACATCTCCTGTATTAATTTGAAAACATACTGAGAAGAGCAGCAGAATGCCGAGCACACTCAGCAGGGGAGAGGATCCCTCCATGACTCCAGCCTGTGGCTTATTCCTCACCAGGGCTCTTTTTGTAATAGGAACTCCTTTGCATATTAGGCGACACACCCCTAATGTAGCCAATCCTCCAAGAGCTTACAGAACTCTTCTTACAGGGGCTACTGTAAGCTCTTGGAGGATTGGCTACCTTAGGAGTGTGTCGCCTAATATGTAAAGGAGTTCCTGCTACAAAAAGAGCCCTGTTCCTCACTATATTTCACTTTATGGTGACGGGCCTGTGTTTTCTGTCCCATGCCTTCTTGATTTGTTGCTCATGATCTTGGCCAGTGACACCAATGAAGTCCTAACTGGGCCAGCCCTTCTTCCCATCATGTCAATAATGTCCCACAATTCTGCCATGTGCTTGCAGCTCAGTGAACGCCATACTTCCACCTGGGGATTAAAGGTGGGGCCCAACTCTAGAAAGACTGTATCTAATCTTCACTGGCCTAAAATATTTCTATACTATACTCTAGAAAGACTATGCTTATACTTTCAGCAATGCTGCCATATATTTACTATATTAAACTTATCATATAATAGTGTCTGCTTTCTATAATGCACAGTACACCTGGTCACTTTCCATTTCTTGAAAATATTGTTCCAAACTACAGTCTCTTACAGTAGTATTTGATAACTCATGATTTTGTTACTCAAAGTTGAGAACTGTTACACTAGCACAGAAGGGACACTGTACAAGCACAGGTACGTAGAGTCAGGATGATTGCTTAATTGCATTACCTTAACACGTACTACACTGTTAAGCAAGTAAACAGGAATTGTACAGAAGAAATACTCCTTGAGAAATGGTAACAAAATGAAATTAGTAAGTTTAAGGCAACTTCTTACCTGGGAAGCCACCTCCTTCTATAGTATCATAATTACTCTGAACCAATGATCCATCGCTGGCAGTAGATGTAGCATCACCTGTTAAGAAAGTCATATGTTGATATTTTAATGTGGATTTTAATTTATTTCTTGTAATAGTATGTTTTAATGTGTTATTTCATAAGCCACCTCAGGCCGGTGCATTAGGAGAAGTGGCATAAAAATTATCTAAATAACAAAGAAAATGCTTAAATCCAGTGTTTCTTATTAACTGACAAGTTATCATCAGCAGTCAAACTTTGTAGGCTACAAGCAATTTAACATTTTGCTTGATATTAGTACAGAATAAGTTTCTTCACTGTCTTATAAAACAGAAGAATGACCCTGATTATATTAAATAACTTCTGATTTTAAATCTTTTAAACTCTTAAATTTAATTTTAAGTTTTAAAATCCTAAAATTTTAGTGTATGACCCAGGTTTTGTCGTTTTGTTTCATGGCCAAATTTAGCGTGTTATAATTTAACTTATTTTATAGGCCTGATACACCCCTTGTAATGGTTGTATGGTGATTATCTAATTTTATATCTTATTGGAATGTATCAATTTACTGGGAATTGTTTTAATATAGTATGCCAACAAAAGGTTGTTGTTGATATAAAAAACCACAGATACAACCCCCACTATGGATGTGAAGGAGAGATTCTCAGAGAGTGCTTTTCCTGTGCCTCCATGCAACCCCTCCCCCAGCACCAGAAGGCAAGCTTAGTCATCACATGACTTTGGCAGCAGCTGAAATTAACTGTAAGCAGGGATCTCCAACCTGCAGCCCCCTGCACTCTTTCTGTGCAACCCTTCAACCTGCTTTTTGGTTACTATCACCCTTAAGGCATTTTCCCTCAGACCCATGCTGTTCCTCCTACCTCAAGAGGCACCATCTACTGCTGTTCTTCCTGTTCCTTTCTTTTAAAAAAACACAATAGCAACATTGTTTCTACTGGGCTACATAGTTTGTTCTGTCAGCCCCCTCTTGGTCTTATCCTCCATATTAGCATTTTGACCCTTCTGGGTGCTTTGCTAGTGAGCAAAGCTCAGGTACCTGTACAACTACAGAAAACATATTTTTGAAGGGGTGTAAATCAGTAGAAAATCTTGGTGTGAGTTGGGAAAAATTGAAAAGTATCACAGCTGACTGTGCAAGAAATATGGTAGGAAGTAAAACTGGTGTAGTTGCAAGAATCAATGAAGAGATATTGAAATTAAACAGTACACTTCCCATGCAATTTCACTGCATCATCCATCAGCAATCCTTGTGTAGTAAGAGTCTTCAGTGGGAAGGTGTGATGCACATTGTTGTATTCAACATTAATTACATTAGACATCATGACCTTACCCACCATCAGTTTCAAAATTTTCTCTCAAAGATCAATGCAAGATATGGAGATGTATTGTACAATGCAGAAGTCAGGTGGTTTAGAAGAGGCAAACTCCTTAAACGTTTTTTCAGTCTTCATCATGAAGCTGATGTCTTTCTCAAGCAGAAAGAAAAGGGTCAAGAAGTACTTTCTGACCCTGGATGGATTTTTGATTTGGTTTTTTTAATTGATATCACAGAGCATCTGCACACATTGAATCTAAGGTTTCAGGGAAAAGGAAAGCTTGTGTGTGACATGTATCCTGAACTGAAAGAAGCAAAACTAAACATGTTTGTGAAGCAAGTTAGTGAAAGTAACTTTTCAAACTTATCATGCTCCAGTGGACTAAAATTTGAGGACAGGAATTTACGATTCAATGTTGAAAGACATATCAAAGCACTGAACCTATTGCAGATGAAATTCCAGAACAGAGTCACTGGTTGCCATAAGCATGAAATGGAAATAAGAATGTTTCAGAATACGTTTGAAGTAGCACCAGAAGATGCAAGTAACTTTTTTCAGATGGAACTAATTGATTTGCAAGCCATCTCAGAGATATTTACAAAGAAAACAGTCTGTTAGATTTCTATTCAGGTCTACCTGATATATTTATCAACGTAAAGAAATCTGCTGCAGGTATGTTCACAGTCTTTGGTACCACATACATGTGTAAACAAACTTTTCTCAAGATTAAAATTGTGAAATCCAAGTGTAGGTCAAGACTTACAGATGAATATTTACATGACACTTTAAGGGTGTCTGTCACAAACCTTGATTTGGACATTAATGCCTTGGCTAAATAAAAATGGCTTGGCTGAATAAAATATTGTTCCAAAATGGACTGCGTTCAAGTTAATATTTCTTCATTGACCTCTGAAAGTTTACTTTTGATGTAAATAGGTAGGTTAATAATTTTGTTACTGCGGCCCTCTTTAGGCATTGGGCACTCTAATGAGGCCCCCATGTGCCAGAAGGTTGGGGAGGGATCCCTGCTATACAGGACTGAATAGGCAATCGATCTTTTTCATGCCTTTTTTGACATGATACTTGATTTGTCTTTTTGCAAGTATCTAATGGTGGCAAAGAGCAGAGCTCTGGGAATCCTCTGCTTCTCTAGAGCAGGCAGGACACATACCGGGGAAATCGACATATCACTGGAACTTAAGCACAGCCCTGCCTGTGCAGCATGAACCTTTGCAACAATACCCCTCCTCCCCAGATGAGAAAAAAGAATTTTTGTACCTCCTTGCATGACTATTCTCCCAACCTCAAATAGCATAATATTAATAACTGCTCAAGATAGCTTTCTGCAAGTTCCTTAAAATGAGTGATGAGGAAAGGTGGCAAAAAACAGTTGAAGAGGAGCTGTTTTTTAAATACTACTTTTCTTTACCCTAAAGAGTCTCAAAGCGGCTAACTATACACCCCTTGCTGGTATCACTCCCTGGTACGGAACCATGCCTATACGAAGAAGAGTCCTGGTGAAAACAATAGCTGCTCTTTGGGCCTCTGACCCATGAGGAAACTAGAGTATGATGATAAATATATTACAGATGTGGTGCATGCAGTTTCTTTCACTTCTTTTTCCTTTTTTTGTATCTGTGTGTGTGCATGTGCATAAGAGCCTAGATGTCATGGTGACTTCTGGAAACACCTAATGGCACTAGGATGTTTCAGAGAGGTGGCATGATATTACCTGCCTCTGCATCCACGTTCCGGCCCTGGTATTCCTTGGAGGTCACCCTTCCAAGTAATTGCCAGGGTCAGCTCTGCTTGGCTTCCAACATCTGGTGAGACTGAGCTTGCCTGGGCTACCTAGGTCAGGGCGATTTCTTGCACTTTTAAACAGCACTTATCACATCTAAGTCAAATGTTAAGGAACAGTTACTTATGAACAGCAAAGCCGTTTAATCAAAATTGAGATTTTGAGGAATGCACTAATGAGGCAGGACAGCCTCACACTTCAGATGAATATAGTGTATACAGCACACAACAAAAAGGTGTGCTGGATCCAACCTGCAGTTCCTTCCAGCCTTAATAAAGTTGACTCTGGGACTCATAAGACCATGTGGAGTAATAACCACTGGGGGAACTAGGTTGCAGTGAGGAAGGAGAAAGGGGGGGAATTGCTGTTTCTTCCCTCTTCCACCAGTACATGTCTCCTGACAGAAGAGACAAGAAGGGTGATTTTTCTCCCTCCCCCTCCCCACTACATTCTGTGTCTCTGGGAAAACTTCCTTGGAGCTGGAAGGGAAAGTGGGGAAGATCCACAATCCTCAGAACCTTGACTGACAGATCACTGGATCCAACTCAATATACCAGGTCACTGAAGTCTGTTCCCTTGTGCTTGTTAGAGCTCAGAAGATTTGTTTCTGTTAACTGACAGTGATAAGTCTGTTACCAGGAAAGTGGTTTCTTTCACAGCTGCTGCACCAAAATATTAGTAAAACATTCTTGGAAAGTTACACTGGCACTGTCTAAAGTTGTATCTCATAACTATTAAACAAAATAGTTGCAACAATCCAGCAGTCTGTCAGTGGGAGGCATTAGGAAATACTGGTTTTCCTAGCGGTCCCATCCCCCAATTCTTTTTGACTGCTGAGAATGGGGATTTCATGAACACAAAGGGAAATATGAGAAATCTCTTACCTAGCCTTCCTATTGTTGCAAGCTACTGTACTCATTTAAATAATAAAATGTACATGAATTCAGAGGCAAATATACTGTCAGTTTAAAAATGAAGCTTATTAAAGCACAAAATAAGCTCAATATTCAATTAAAAACAAATCACTTTGAATTCTTTTAGAAGAATTGCATTTACTTGGACATTTTCAGGCTGTTTCTTCTTCCAAAAAGAACTTGAAGCTGCTTACAAAAAAACAAACTAAATCATTAGCTCCTAAGCCACTGTGACTCATCATATGGGAAACATGACCCATGGAATGAAAGACCTATGTGGACGTATCTGGTTCAGTGGTCTTTGTAAGGACCAAATGGGGGCTATACAGTTGTGACTGGATCACAGTATGTGGGGTGCATGTGAATACTGCTGCTGTAGTAACATTCAGCTCATAGCTAAAAACAAAAATAAACAGCAACATTACCAGCGTGATAAAACTAAGTCATTTTTATTGCCATAAAGCAAGGAATGCCTCACCTTCTTGCTTTGTTGCTGAATTCTGCACAGTTTGTGATGCAATTCTTCCTAGTGGAGCTGTTGGGGGAGCTGATGGCTGTGTAGAAGCTGGATTTCCAATGGGAGGCGGTCCTAAAGGAGGTCGGACTGGTGAATATGTTGGCGGATTAAGTGGTAGAGGAACAGAACCTGAAAAAACAACCAAAACATAAACTAACATAGCACAATGACAAGTTTTACTTTGTTTCAGAACCAAAAAAGTCAGAAATTAATTTTTGCTCCAAATAAGAGCTATTACAGGAGGCCCCAAACAAGTTTAAATAATTTAACTTCACTTCCTTAATTATTCAGTACTACCTGATCAAAAATACTTCTTCTCACCTGCTTTCAAGACAGATATTTTCAAGACATGCTGCAAAAATTAATATAATGTTGCAGGTAATTAATATAACTGAGCATCATGGGTAGGACTCAGCATCAAAAGAAGGAACAGTAAAATATAAACAAAGTGCCAGCTCTGGAGGAAAGTATATGCTCTCACTATTCCCCTCCAAATTAGCAATACTGTAGTATCTCACTACTCTTCAGTGAAAAGACATACTTGATTGCATACTCAAATCCAGGATGCTTTTTTTAAAAAAGCGGTGCCAGAACTTTCAAGAGGTAAATGAAGTTTTCAATCTGTATACTGAAAATTCATAAACTTTTAAATTTTTTTTAAAGAATTTTGTCAAACAGGTTCCGGAACTCTGTTCTGGCACGTTCCCCCCAGAAAAAAAGCCCTGCTCACATCACTACCACTCAGTTTCCTATTCACACAATAAACCTGTGTTCTTATTTACAGGAGAGAAGCATTAGTAGGATTTTGTTTGCTGGACATAGTTCGATCTTTAACTACGCTCTGGATTTTTAGGAACCAGGGGTGTGCATTTGGTAATAGCTGAACAAAAAAAATACCCAAAATACCTTGTTGGTATTTTTTGGGTATCACATAAGCTACCGGTATAGCTGAACCCGAAAAAGCCGATATTATCCAGCTTCTTTTCAGGTCCATTTTGCTATATCGAAAACAAGGTCTCATTTAAACCTAACAGTCTGAGCCGCCAGTCAGCTGCTGGGTTTAAATGCCTTTCTTTCCCTCCCTGACATTGGGGAGGGAAAGAAAGGCATTTTAAACATTTTAAACATGCCTGGGTTCCCTGCCTGATCTTCTCCAGGTGCCCTGCAGCTGCGGGGCACCTGGAGAAGATCAGGCAGGGAATCCAGGCATGTCTGCAAGCCAACCCTTTGCTTAAACATGCCCCCTTCCTTTTCTGAGCCTCTCCACTTTTGCAGAGAAACTCGGGGAGGGGAGGGAAAGGGGGGCATGTTTAAATGCCTTTCTTTCCCTCCCAGAGATCGGGGAGGGAACGAAAGGCATTTTAAGCATGTCTGGGCTCCCTACATGCCCTTCTCCAGCTACCCCATGTCAGCTAAAGAAGGGAAGGCAGAGAGCCAAGGCTTTCCCTTGTCAATTTCAGTCATAGCTGACTGGCAGGGAGTGAAAGTAACAAGGAAATCTGTAGGGGCTACCAGAGGGAAGGAAGGCATTTTAACATGCCTCATTTCCCTCTGGTGGTGTATATCAGACCAGAATATATTTGGCAATACTGAATATTTCCCCAATCCAAATACTTTACCGGTATTGGACTGGGGAAATTCAGCATTTACCGATATTTTTCAGGTCTGATTAACCTGAAGCCGGAAAATACTGGCTTTTTTTTTTTTTTGCACACCCCAGTCCGCACTTCGTTGCTTTCCAAAAGTAATTGTCCCTCTCCTCCAAAATACTTTGCTAGCCCTAACCTTGTTTTTGTATCTGAGTTATCTGAAAAATGCCTGTTTTGTTCCAGGCCCCACAGATCGACCCAAAGCAATTAATAAGAGCCATTTGGGGGAGGAAGAGCCAGAACATTACTATTGAAGAAAATCCTTTGTATTTAGCCATACAGAAATCTCTGCATTAATGCACATTTGAACATTGCCAGGAAGTTATAAACTGTGAATCATAATGGCTACAAAAACAAAATCTCAAAAAATGGTTCCTTCGAGGGCAATTATGCTAGAGCAACATTCTTTGTATCACAAAAACATACTCAACAATAGAGAACGTATATAATCAAATGAAAAACAAATTATATTGGCTTCATTCTTAATTTGCCCTTGCAGAGGGGCACTTTCACTTGTATAGGTGACAATTTCTGCTAATTCCCTGTTTTCACATTCCATGCTATTCTAAGAGCTCTTCAACCTTCAAAACTGTGGAGAAGAATATGTAAAGCAAGAAAAAGAGGGAAAGCCATGTTTTGCAAACAGAGCTCTGCCAATGGATCACAGAAGCCAGCCTCTTGAGTATTCAATGAAGTAGGCAGAAATGAAAGAGATGTTAGAAGATTCTGTATTCCAAACTGAGAATAATCATATAGACGACCAAAGACTGGAATCCAAAAGTGAAAAGGTTGCTGCAACATTCAGCTGACTGAAGATTCCAAATTCCCTGAGGTTTAAAAGGAGCTGGAACAAATCCAGTAACTTATTTTGGAAATGTTCAACACAATTTTGAATTTTTTTTAATATAGACAGTTAATTGAAAAAATATTTCAGGGAGAGAGAACTAATCAAGACTGAGTTCACCCACCCCTTTAGTTTGCATTGGTAATATGCTCAAAAATATCAAGAAGTATAAAGTGGTAACAACCTGCACAGATTATTCTTTCAAGCTGCATAATTTCAAAGAATTCATAATTTTAAAGGGCTGAATTCAAACACTTTGAATGAGCAATGATCAGGATTCTTTAACAGCCAAATCACACACAAAAAATTACTGGAACAGTTACAACTTTCTTTGCTTACCTGGCTTTGTGTAGCTGTTTTGAACTGGAGGACCTCCAGGAGAAGAAACATAATGATAGCTTGTGGGTAGATTTGTATTCCCTGATGATGACAGCAATGGCTGAGTTACTGCTGGGTGAGCAAAATGGTTTGCTGGAGAACCAGTTGTTGGCTGATTCAAAGGAGTCTGTCCATACTGCCAGTTTGAATGTGCTGGGAAATTAACCCCAGAAGAATAGCTACCAGGAGAGGCTGATACAGCAGCTGAGTTTTGCAATGGAGGTGGCATGTGGGCAACAGGTCCAGGCTGTATTGTTGCCAAAGAAGATCCAGTAGGTGGTCTATTAAGAGTCTGCCCAGGTCCCTGATAATTACTAAAAGATGAAACAGGCTGTGAACCGCCATAGTTATATAATCCAGAAGATGTATGCAGAGAATTCTTTGTTAACGTTTGCTGGGAATACACACCTGGAACCCAAGAATTATATGCTTGTCCATCTGTCATATGTGATGAATTCATCAATGAGCTTTGCACAGGACCTGCCCGGGAAAGGGGGGTAAAAAAACTTTAATTAATAAATACCATATAGCAAATTCTTACCACTGACAAATCATGCTTCAGATACAAAAACGAGGAAACAAATTAGACTGACAGGGAAAAGGCAGTACAAATTCTAGTAATATATAACTTTGGCCAACCTGATTTAACGCAGTTTAGCATGACATTTGCTACAACCCATTCTCCTAACACAGATACTTGTACATTCTAAAAAGACAGATCAAGATGGGCAACCATGTTAGTCTGTCTCTAGCAGTAGAAAAGAGCACAAGTCCAGTAGCACCTTAAAGACTAACAAAATCTGTGGCAGAGTATGAGCTTACGTGAGTCGCTGCTCACTGCTTATCAGGAGAAATGAGCAATGACTCACGAAAGTTCATACCCTGTCACAAATTTTGTTAGTCTTTAAAGTGCAACTGGACTCTTGCTGTTTTCTAATTCTAAAGAGATGTTAACAAATAAGGAATGAGACAATGCTTATTTTGTGGGTAAAACCGATTATGAGCATTAAAGTAATTGAACGTAATTTCACAATCAGAATTAATCTTGTTTGAGATTTCACAGTAATTTCTGTAGTTAAATCTCTACTGAATAAGTCAGGCAGGTTGCAGAGGATGCCCTGTTCTTTTGTTTAAGAGTTATTCAAAAGGAACTCGAGGATATTTTATTTTCAGCAATGCGGAGGGGCGGAATCACTCAGCATAAAGCAGAAAACATTCAACTTTTTTGCCTGGAAGGAAGGTGTCATTCTAGGGTTGCCAACTCCTGCTAGGGTGTGGAGATGTGTTAGGATTTGGAAATATCCATGAGTGTTTTACAGTACCCAGAGAAGATATACAAAACTACACACTGGTTGCCAGTGGTGTGAAAGTTATTCCTGGTAATCATCTTTAAAGTTACAAAAGAATTTGCTTCAGTATGCAGTTTAAGACCATGATAGGGTTAGGCCTGCCAAGAAGTTTAGTTTCACTTTCATTTTTACCAGAAACTAATCTGTGCCTCAAAGCAATTCCAACTGACTTTGGGATCTCGTTCTGTCCTGGTATCTTCCCAGTCAGAAGGGAAGAGAGGGAGCACTGTACCACTACACAAACCACCTCTTTTGCCCCCCCCGATATTTTATTTATTAGATTTAGGTATCATGCCAATAAAAACAGTAAGAGGTTCTTTTAAAAAAATGAAATAAGATTTACTGTTCATTTCTACGAAAAATATTTTTCAAACCCAGCAGCATGGGAGCTTGGTTTGATTATATGCTTATTTACTCAGATGTAAGTCCCAACAGATTTACTAGGTCCTATTTTTAAATAACTGCACAAGATTGCAGTCCTGAACATGTACCATTTATATATATTTGCAGCCATCTAATCTAATATTTGCTGTAATCCAGTCTAGATACAACAATATAATCTAGTGCTCTATGAGGGGCTGCCCTTGAGAAGCGTCTGGAAACTTTAATTGGTACAGAATACCGCAGTCAGGATGTTGACAGGAGACAGTCATAGAGACCATATCATTCCTGCCTTGGCCCATCTACACTGGCTCCCAATTTGTTTCTGGGCATAACTCAAGGTGTTGATTTTGACCTTCAAACCCCTATATAGTTTACTCCTTTATGAATCTGCACAACCACTACTGTCATCTTCAGAGGCCATGCTTCAGGTTCCCCCACCTTCTGAGATTAGGTGGGTGGCAACCAGGGAAAGGATCTTCTTGGCCATGGCTCCAAAACTCTGGAACTTCTTTGGTTCGTTCGGTATTCCTTCAATAATCCCTCCTTCCTAACCAGTGTTTTAAGAGTTGGTTTTATGTTTCATATGTATTTTCACTCTGTTTTTAATCATTTTAATGATGCTTTCGGGGAGGTGATTTTAATGGTTTTAAAAGATGATTTTATCATGTTATGTTTTAAATTGTTAGCTGCCTTGGTAGCCCCTGTGAGAAAGACGAGAAATATAAATACAATAAATACCAAGGCCAGCCAACCCAGCACTGTCTACTCTGAACATCAGCATACATGAGTCATACCCACAGACCATTCCACGTCCTGCTGCTGAAGAACAACCTTTTATCAGGAGATACCAGGTTCTGAAACTGTGAACTTTCTGAATGCAAAGCATGTGTTCAAGACTAAATTATGCCCTTTCTCCTTACTTGGAAAAATTTTGTGAAAAAGCAGGCTTTAAATTTCTGCCACAAATGTGTTAGCCTGAAGGTGCCACAGAATGCCTTGCTTTTAGAAAATCTTGTAATTTCTTTTCAACAGAAATTAAAGCTAAACATTGTACTTCTTCTATTAACAGAAAGTTTATAATGTTCAAATACTATGCAGCATATATACTTTGCAGAACAGACAAAACCAAAGTGTTACAGATTGTAGCACTACATATTAGCCTAAATTTGTTCAGATTTTGTGAAACAAATTTCCTGTCCCTGATAATGTATGCAGTACTTGAGCTTATACAAAAACTATGTATTTGCTGACAAGAATATTAAGCACTTGAAATGACAGGCGTCAGTGTTATAAATCACAAAAAAGTAAAAATCATTTCATGTGTTCATTAATTAGGTAAGACGAAGATGGCAAGTTTAATTTTTAAAGTTTAAAAGCCTGTTCTACTTTTGTGTTAAGGCTTCTTATTTCATAAATACACACAAGTCAAGAAAAGGTATTTTACAAAAATTCATAATAAGCAAACAGATAAAAGATATCATATCTTTCATTAACATTTAGAATAAGGTCTGATTAGACTAAGGATATAGATAATATTGTGTTCAGATTAGACTTGCAAGCTGGCTAACAAACCCAGCTACAATTTGTGGACGTCTCTGCGTATGCAGCAGTATGGTATTAAGCTGATGACAATCTAGAAAAAAACAGATTTTGGAATTTGTAAACACAGGTCAGAACCCATGAAAATGAATGCAAACATCCAATGAAAGTGAGTACAGACCAAGAAAAGTGTATCACCAAGGGTAAGTCCCCATAATGGGAATGAAGAAAGTTGATGAGAGAGTTACTAAAGATGAAGGAGGTGGAATAATGATAAAATGGCAGAACTAGAAAGCATGGAAACAGAAGACAAAGATATTTTGGTGTAGTGGGATGGCTAAATGCTAGCATAGTAGACAAGGCGGATGGTGCTCCATCACAGGATGTGCAATCAGCTCAAAACAACAAAACATGATTCGCTTGTACCAATACTGAAATATGCAAGGCCATGCTTTAACCACAGAATCATATCAAGGAGCACATTGTGTCAAAGTCCTGACACTGCCCCCTTTGATTCAATATCATCAAGTCAGAAGACCTGCTAATCAGTTTTACTGAAAAACAGCTAAAACAATGCTGTATGCCAGTGAACCCCAATCTGTTTCCTGATGCCAACCTGCTTCTTCTTCAATACAAGGAACCAGTTCTGCCTTTCTTACACTTCAGAAGAGCCCAGGAAGCATCATGTTTGACTCTATAGGGAACACACCTTTCATAGAACCTCCCAACCAATGCTCCCTCTAAGTTGTGGAGTCTTGTGAGCAAAAGTTCTACTTGGTGAGCTACTGGCATTAAAGTTGTGAGCAAGCAGTTTGACTACTACATAAATTAGTTTGCTCTGGAGCCATCCTTTCTGAGTGAAGGCAAAAATGTGTGCGCTGGAGGCTAAAAAACTGTGAGCTGACTCACATTAACCCAGCTTAGAGGGAACACTGCTCCCAACATTTTGTGAGTGGATCCAGACTCCATGGCAGCTTCAGCACTGTAACACCCAAGAGCTCAAAATGCCCCCAAGTTGTAGATGTGTACCATCTGACAACAGAACACCAATTTTAGCATCAATGAAACTGATAGTTGTTCCTGAAGAGTCTTGAAAGAGTACTTCTGCAGTGTTCCCTCTAAGATGTGGGCATGAGCGGCCACTCATTAACACAGGAAGCCCCACTTAGCAGCAATCTGGAGCTGCACAAGGTCTCGCACTGCCCATGGCCCATTTTAAGATTACAGCAGTTATATTCTGCTCAGGATGCAAACTGGTCCACTTGCGGGGGGGGGATGAGAGGAAACGTAGTGTTCTGAGGTGCTTTTCTTCATTCCAATATTGGTACCTTCCACTTCTTCTGCCTTTTTTGATTCAACTGAAGTACTGAAGTACACACAGAAGAGGAATTATCTGAAGCATTTTAAAATGTGAAGCATCACACATCTAGATTCTCAGTGTTCCCTTTATATTCCTTGATCACCTCAATTTCTTCTTATTTCATTTGAATTGTTAAATTCATAAATTTGAAAGTGTACATTTTGAACAGCAGTGTTTTCTTGATCCAACTGGCAAACTATTTCTTTGTACATTATTCTATTTTGACTGCAGTCCAGAATAAAGGGCATCATCCTGTATAAGCCCCTCACAATGCTGGTAAAACACAAGCTACATTCAGAGGCCAGCACTGTGTATTCAAGCTAATATTAAGACCCTCTCAAAAAACACAGTAAGGTCTGTTTTTATAAAGCTTCAGTATTTCAAGATTGTTAATTCATTATTTGCAGGTATTCCAAGTGTAAGCACCATAGTCCAGCACACAATGTCAAGATCTTCCCACTGCCACAAATCATACTGCCACATGTACAAAACCAAATGGTGACTGAGGCTTATTTTAAAGCTGACTATAAATGATATTCTAAATACTACTGTTTTCCTCACTTATCCCAAATGTCAGGATGTTTTTCAAAGGAGAAATCATGCATAGGTTTCATAAATTTGTTTAGAATTAGTCAAGATACGTTCTATTCAACTGTTATAAGCCAAAACACTCAAACAACAAGATGGCCAGCAACATGATTTTATATAAACTGAGTGTGTAGTAATCCACTTCAGCAGAGCAGAACTCTGTACCTTCTCTCCTAAACCCAGTGGTCCTATTCCTACGAGGTCAGCGATGAAATTTCTCATTCCCAATATTTCTTCCTGAAAACAGAACACCTATAACGATGATGCACTGGATGCATTTGAAAAGCACTTGGAAAATGTTTCTATCACATCCAACCTCATATGTGTGCAAGGGACCAGGTCTAAAGATTGCTTACTAAATCTGCTTCACCCAGAAAGATCTGTGGGTGTACACGTGGGTGAAAGGGCATACTTCGTATATTTCTCCACCCAGTCTCCAGTGACAGTTTCAGTTACACAGTGTGACGAAGGCAAAACTAAACCGAGAGATAAGAGAACCTATGTTATGTGAATATATCCAAACTCTCACACCAGTGGCCTTTGGTCATGATTCATAGAGCTTTTGTAT
Source organism: Gekko gecko (assembly GCA_029375565.1). Classification (NCBI taxonomy): domain Eukaryota; kingdom Metazoa; phylum Chordata; class Lepidosauria; order Squamata; family Gekkonidae; genus Gekko; species Gekko gecko. The sequence continues at coordinate 135,812,837 of JAPDNY010000002.1, forward strand.
CAATCCAAGAACACTTGGATTGATATACCACTGGCCCTATATGAAGCACTTTAAGCATAAACACTGCTTCCTTTATAGGGGCCTGGAGGATATTTACAGTGCAATCCAAAATACATTTCCTAAAAGCCCCATTGAATAGATCTGAATAGGATTCTGAACAGTCTTGCTTAGGATGGCACTGTTAATCAAGAAAAGCCCCTCATCATAAGCATCCCATTGACTACACACCTCTAAGAGATAGAAAATAAAGTGAAGTTTTATTATTATTGAATCTCCTAGATTTATTTCTGGAATACTATACCAATCCCATGGCAGAAGGGTTGAGGCAAGCACCTACCTAGCTTTGGGGCTTTCCGACAAAACATTTTTAAAAGAGCTTATAGAATAGGATGAATGGGCTCTGGCTGCAACTGCTTTAATTATGTGCTTTAAATTATGCATTTTAATTAGTTTACTGGATGATTGTTTTTGCACTGTATCCATTTGTTGTCACTCACCATAGGTCCTGATTGTGTCAGGAGAAAAGTAGGATATGTTTTTAAGTATTGTACGTAAAGAAATATATCAAGGGCACAAGCATACTACTACAGATCTCCTCAGCCACCCTAGTATTAACCACTAACAACTCCATAAAGGGTCTAAATCCCAATCTGAAATCACATTATCTCAGTCCAGTCCTTTAAGAAGGACTAGTGCCTTCAGAACGGTGGATAAACAATTCCCAGATTAAGTTAGTTTAGAAACAGGGGGGAAACGCTCCGCACACTAGTTTCTAGTCCATGGACTTTGATTCAAAGTCCAGTCAAGAAACTAGACAAGCTCGGCCTTGAAATCTCAGACCTCGAACAAAGCTAGAGCAGGGAAATCCCGTGGCCAGAGTGCCGACAACCCGGAGATAAATGATATACTCTTAGCCACACGCCCCATTCACCGACGAACGAGAGACGGTCGGGGGGGACGGCAAGCGAGAGCAACCCTTCCTGTCCACGCGGACATGATCCTATTTACACGTTGTCACGCACGGGCAGTTTCGCCCAGCAAAGCCACCCTCAGATACCTTACACAGCACTCCCCTTACCGCCCCCACCAGCCCGAACCAGGCGCGGCCAGGCCTCACTCACCATTGCTGTACGGCTGTGGCTGTTCAGCCCCATTTTGGTTGCCATACGCGGGTCTCCCCGAGTGAGCCATGGCGATGGCACGAAAGTCTGTGCCCAGGTGCCTGTGACTGCAGGCCCGCCCCAGCACCAAGCCCAGGGGGGGCGGGAGGTACTCACGCTCACACCGGAAGGAACCTGGAAAGGACGCGCAAGCGCACTCCGTACACGTGGCACTTCCGGGACACAACGGTCTGCAGCGGTGGGCGTGGCGTCTAGCTGCAGAACTGTGGTGCTTCTTGGCGATAACTTAAAGGGACAGTAGGAAATAACGCTCACTCTTGCTTTGCCTGGTAAATAAAGCTGTGGACCTTCTCAGCAAGCGTTCCCAGCATTTTGAAGCCGATTCAACGAGGTTCTGGAGTGTAAAGTCTAGTTAGCCCTGTAGTAATAGCAGACTAATAGAGTGTCGTGAGGATGTGCAGAGTGAGTTTTTTTCACTTCCGAATAGCAACCAGCCCCTCCCCCATTTGAGATTAAATTTCTAGTTAAAATTTACTAGATTTTAAGAATTTCTTAATCTGAATTTTTGAAATTAAGCTCTGACAGCAGAAGTAACTTTTCTACTTTTCTACTCAAAAGAGTAACATGGCACGTCTCACTGGATGGGAAAATCTGATTTATTTACAAGGAGGTGTTAAAAGATAAAAGCGGAGATAACATGCATGATGCAATCGAGCTAAATCTGTTCATTCTTTTGCTTTTTGTACTGCTGCAATGATTTCATGCTGCAGTCTTTCCGCAGGGGAGAAAGGCAATAGTTTTTTACCCGTATGTGAGAGAGTTTAATGAAGAAAGAAGGTCAGGGTCAATAAAAACTCATATAATTAATATCTTGAGTTTCCTGTCCCATCCTGACATACTGAAACACATTGAGCTTTCAGTGCATGACCAGTTAAGTCCAAGAAGACACTGAGATTTTGTCCCCTTCACACTAGTGAGACAACTGAGCGTTTTTGTGCCCTTTTGGTTCATCCTAACAGAAAGTATTACGTGGCTTTTGTGTTTGGATTATTAAAATACAAGCTATTTCTCTTTTTTAATCAATTGTCCTTAACAATCAAATTGTTAATGTATAGCGTAATCCTAGGGTCATTTTGTCAGAACAAGTGTTGTACAGACTTCAATGGGACTTGCTCCGAAGTACGTGTGCATAGGATTGCAACCCCCATTCTTTCTCTTGTTTGCATAGTGGAGCATTCTGTTCACGGAAAGGGTAGGGAATGACTTTAGAAGAAACTTTAGTTTCTTTGACCAGTTACCAAGTTGTTAAGGATACCAACTTCTTATGTTAATTGGTAATAAATATATTTGTTTACTGAGTACAGGAAGCTTAAAGTAAGAGCTGAAATTTGAAAACAAGTATTGCACCATGAAAGATCAAAGGTCTTCGAACATCCTTCTCATGCTGTTATGCTTTACAAAATTCATCTCCTAGATTATTTACTTCATTCAGCTTGCTTGAATGCAGGGTTTTAGCACTTAGTCTGGTGGTTGCTGTTTCATGTTTCATCTAATGAATCACTGTAGCATAACTGAACGTAACACTTGGATCTAATTTACTTTTCCATCCTAGCCACAATCCAGCACTGATTTAAGCAATTTAAACCTATTGCAATTAACAGATTTAAAGGTGCAGTCCTTTGCATACATGCTGGCAAGTCTCATGGAATTCAGTAGGCCATATACTACTTTGTCCTGAAACACATAATTCTTTCTTGAATTTTAAAATTCATCAGAAATTTTAAAGTGAAGATGCTGGGGATTATATTTGGACTCTCTAGCATGGAAAGTATGGTGTATTCTTCCACATATGAAACATATGGTTCTGCCTCATATTTGATTCATCTATATCTTTCATCTATGTAACAACTACTAGCTATGGCCAGGAACTTCCCACAACCAGAAAATTTCTTTGCTATCAGCTGTGACCACCATTTTAATATTTATGATGTTTTAAATTTTAATTTTTACTGTATTAACTAATATATTTTGTATAAATGAAATGTTGCTACCTGCCCTGAGCCTGCTTGTGGGAAGAGCAGGCTATAAATATGAATGAATAAATAAATATATACGGGTCATCGACATGCTGGTCATGGGATTTCCCCACTCTACTTCTGTTTAAAGCCTGAAATGTCAAGGCCAGGCTTGCCTTTGTATGGACTTCTTGGCCATATCATGAGAAGACAAGACTCATTAGAAAATACAATAAGGCTAGGAAGAGTTGAAGGCAGCAGGAAAAGAGGAATTCCTGATATGAGATGAATTGGCTCCATCAAGGAAACCTTACTTTGCAAGACCTGAGCAGGGCTGTTCATGATAGGTTGCTTTGGAGGTCATTAATTCATAGGGTCGCTTTAAGTCAGAAGCAACTTGACAGCACAACACACACACACCAGTACTGGCAGCTCTGACTGGCAGCTGTTCTCCCAGTTCTTGGATGAAGGTCTTTTAATTGGAGACGCTGGAGACTGAACCTGGGATCTCTGGCATACAGAGCATGGTTGTGTTCTACCACTGAGGTAAACCTGTTCTCTGTCCATCCCTAGTGACCAGAGTCTTTGAAAACCAGGCCTTTTCCTGAGGGGAGGAAGGAGGAGGAAAGGGAAAATGAAGAGAGGCGGTGTGAGGTAGAACAACAGCCAGGAACAGGACTGTGAATGCTGAAGGGAGTAGGGACCCCAGTGAAGACTATATAACTTGGAATAAAGAACTTCTTGGAGTCCTGCTGTAAAACTGAAGCTCTAAAGCTTGCAGGCCTTGTTTACTTTTGACTGTGTCAGGAGAGCCCTGGAAAGAAGGTCCTAGAACTACTGAACTCTTTTTATTTGACTGGCAGGTACTTAAGGCCTAGTTAAAGACTCACTGGAGCTGTTATTATTTTGCACATTTAGATCAAACTACCCTATTTTGTTACCACATTACAGCTATGGTTGTTATAACCATGTGTCAATATGGTTGTTGGAACCCATCAAAGTGGAGAAAGATGTTGCTAGCCCTGAAGTGCCTTCAGTACCTGCCTCAAGTCTTGTTTACACTCTACTAATTTGTATTGACACTACATTACTCTAGAAGCAAGCCTTTTCAAGTGGAAGGGTGAAGGATGCTTTCAGTTTTAATTTATAGAAAGTGTGCCCCAGCTATTTGGGAAACACTGCCTGGGGTTATGTTATACTTACACACAAAGGTGGTCGTGTTCTGGCAGTGCAAAGAGCTTGAAAAATGCTTGACAGTTCTCTGTTGCATCAGTCTTCTTATTTCTGGCACAATTCAACTGAAATTAAATAGGAAATAAACCAGCACAGCTGTCTGAAACTGGAGTCTTAGCATTTGTAGAACAGAATGCTGATTAAAAATGTTTCCTATAGAAAGCTATTTGGCAGAAAGTAGTATTTCATTTTAGAAGAAAAACCTATTTTGATACAGCTGGAAAAAATACTCATGTTCCATATGTTTTGAAATCTGGACCCTGGAGTTTGATGTCAAAAAATTCTGTATGATTTAATAATCTGCAGGCAATGAACACATGGGAAAATGTTCATACTTTTTCTGTAATTAATTATCCTAAATTCCAAATATCTAACAATGAGATAAAAGTTCAGGGACAGTATTCTGAAAGGAGAACTACAAGGCAGTAAACTAACAGAGGCTGCAGCATGAACAGAAACTTGCTCAGCAACTTTTAGACTTTTCTCAACATTCCTTTTTAAAATATTTCTTGTGTCTTGTAGAGAAAAAATATATCTAAACAACTACTGATCACTTCAGAAGGTCTGAACTTCTCCCTGCTTTTTCTGAAATAAGAATTTATACTTGGAGATATGCAGGGGCTGCTTACAATGACATACCTACAGATCCAAACTTGTGTATGAAGATGGAATGACAGCACAAGTGTCCTTTTTAACTGAGGCTCAGTCCTGACAAAACTGAAGCATTGTTGGTCAAAAGTATAGTTAACCAAGGAATAAAAAGTCACCCTGTCTGCTGGAAGAGGTGTGCTACCAGCGGATCTGTTATTTAAGTTGAATAGTCAAGTATAATCTGTCGACCAGGGTCTTTTAAATCACACTTGGTTGGTTCACCTTTCCTGGAAAAGCGAGATCTGGCCACAGTTATCCCTGGTTTGATAACATCCAGATTAGATTACCACAATGTGCTTTATGGGATAGGACTCTGAAGACTGTTCAGAAACACCCTTTGGTACAGAATGCAACTGCATGATTGTTAGCTGGTATACTGTTATAAGAACATATTCATCAATTTGAAAGAACTTTGCTGACTTGTCATTTTGTTGCCAAGTACCATTTAAAGTATGTGGAGTTACCCTTAAAGCCCACACTGTACTCAATGATCTCTTGATGTCAGCAGTAGAATTGGGGAGTGGGGGCTCAGTGGCTTGTAGCAGTGTGAGTGTGTGTGGGGTGTGTGTGTAATGGCCCATACATACTGCCTTAGTTTTGTTCCTGCTTATTTATTTATTAAATTTATGAATTGCCCACCCTGCAAGCAGGCTCTGGGTGATTTACAATCCTAAAAATTAAAATACAATCAGCATAAAATTATAATAATCCAATAAATTAACAGTCCAGAAGACGATATAGACCCCTTTTGCCAGCTACAGTGCTGTCTGTGCAGCAGGGCAGGGAAGGACAGGTGGGGTCATAGGAAAAAAACAGAAAGAGGGTGCCAGTCTTAACCATTGCTGCCTTCAACTAAAAGCCTGGCCGAACATCTCTGCCTTGTAGACCCTGTGGAATTGCATCATATCCCGCAGGACTCTGATGTTGTTCGGCAGAGAGTTCCACCATGTCGGGGCCAGGACGGAGAAGGCCCTGGCCCTAGTTAATGACAGCCGGACTTCCCTAGGGCCAGGGATCACCAGCAAGTTGTTGTCAGCTGATCTCAGTGTTCTTCTGGGGAACATATTGGAGGAGGCAGTCCCAATGGTACATGGGTCCCTGATCGCTCAGGGCCTTGAGTCAACACTAATACCTTGAACCTGACTTGGTATTCCACCAGTAACCAGTGTAACTGGTGCAGCACAGGTTGTATATGTGCTGTCTGTGGCATTCCCACCAGGACTCACGTCACTGCATTCTGGACTAGTTGGAGCCTCCAGGTCAGTCTCAAGGGCAGGCCAGCATAGAGCAAGTTACAGTAGTCCAGCCTGGAGGTGACCATTGCACAGATTACCGTGGCTACATCAGAGCGAGATAGGAAAGGGGCCAGCAGCCATGCCTGCCGTAGATGGTAAAATGCCAGATTAGCTGTATTAATGACCTGTGCCTCCACAGATAAGGAGGCGTCCAAGGTCACATCCAGGCTTCTGACGGAGCACACTGGTGTTAATGGTGCCCTATCAAGAGCTGGGAGCTGGAACCCCAATCCCAAAACCCTTCCCCCCAGCCAGAGAACCTCCGTCTTTCCCGGATTCAACTTGCTCTTCTTTAACCAACCCACCACAGCCTCCAAACCCTTGGCCGGATGTTGTGGGGTGGTATCTGGGTGGCTCTCCAAGAGCAGATATAGCTGGGTGTCATCTGCATATTGGTGACACCAACGCCCGAAATTCTGAGCCAGTTGGGCAAGAGGGCACATATAGATGTTAAACAACATCCGAGAGAGAATTGCCCCCTGAGGAACCCCACATAACAGTGGGAACCTAGAGGACATCTCTTCCCCCACCACAACCCTCTGTCCCCGACCATGGAGAAATGAGGAAAGCCATTGGAGGGCGAGGCAGTGGGTCAGGAGATCATAATTGTGAAATACTGCCGGGAGATCAGGTAACAACAGCAGTGCTGATCCGCCTTGATCCAGCTGCCTACAGAGATAGTCTGTTAGGGCAACCAACACCATCTCCGTCCTGTGGCCTCAGCGGAAGCTGGACTGAAATGAATCAAGTGCTGCTGTGTCATCCAGGAAACTCTGGAGCTGCTCAGCTACTGCTTAGGGATGCCAGCCTCCAGATGGGACCTGGGGATTCCCCAGAATTACAGCTCATCTCCAGACTACAGAGATCAGTTCCCCTGGAGAAAATGGATGCTTTGGAGGATGGACTCTATGGAATTGTTTCCCCACTAAGGTCCCTGTCCTCCCCAGGCTCCATCCCTAAATTTCTAGGAGTTTCCCAACCTGGATCTGGCAACCTTACCGCCCCATCCCCCACCAGTGGCCAGGAGGGACCTGGCAACCCTATGTCTTGTTACTAACGGATAAGAGTAGCCCTTTCTGCTTAGTGCACAGCTGGGTTCAGAAAGGAAAACTGCCCCTCCCCAAAACCCACCAATACTATCTCCTGTTACACATTTCTTGCAATGTACTGAGGTGGGGAAAACGAGTACTCTAGAAGTAGCAAGCTGGTAACTAAGGTAAGGTAAGGGACTCAGCTATAAATATACGGTACCCTGAAATGATTTGCAATCAAGTTTAGCTTCCAAAAACTGATTTAAAATGACTGAACTCATTATGAACCAGCAAATTCAGGATATGGATGTACATACATCTCATTTGGGAACTGGGATTTATAAAATAAAGATGCAGGGAATCAAATTGGAACAAAAAGTTGTTGGACTAGGCCTGCACTGTATCACTCACTATTACTAATGTCAGTCACTCTTCGGTTTCTTTTTGTCATAGAGCATTATAAGAACATAAGAAGAGTCCTGCTGGATCAGACCAGTTGTCCATCTTGTTCAGCATCCTGTCTCTGGATGGCCAATCACAGGGCATAGACGCTGAGGCCTTCCCCTAATGTTACCTCCAGGTAGTGGGACACAGAGGATTAGTGCCTCTGAAGGTGGAGGTTCCCCTTAGTCACCCAGGACTAGTAGCCATTGACAGACCTATCCTCCATGAATCTAATCCCCTTTTAAAGCTGTTTATTCCTGTGGCCTTCACTACATCCTCTGGCAGCAATTTCCATATTTGAATCACTCTCTGTGTAAAGTGGTATTTCCTTTTGTCCATCCTGAACATACTGCTTATCAGTTTCATTGGATGCCCTCAAGTTCTAGTATTTTGGGAGAGGCAGGAAAATTTATCTTTGTCAGCTCTCTCCATCCCATGCATAATTTTATAAACTTCTATCATGCCCCCCTTAATCGTCTGTTTTCTAAACTGAAAAGTTCCAGACTCTTCAGCTTTTTCTCTTAGAGAAGGTGCTCCAACCCCCTAGTCCTCTTGGTTGCCCTCCTCTGTACTTTTTCCAACTCTGCAATGTCCTTTCGGAGATACAGTGACCAGAACTATACAGTATTCCAAATTAGGCCGCACCATAGATCTATACAGGGGCATTACAATATCAGCTGTTTTATTCTGAATCCCTTTCCTAATAATCCCTAACATAGAGTTTGCTTTTTTCACTGCCACAGCATGCTGGGTTGACACTTTCATTGAGTTATCTGCTACGACCCCAAGATCTTTTCCCCTGTCCATCTCAGCAAGTTCAGACCCCATTAGCCCATACCTGAAGTTGGGATTTTTTTGTCCCAATGTGCATCACCTTACATTTATCAACATTGAACTTCAATGCCACATTGTCGCCCACTCACCCAGTTTGTGGAGGTCCTCCTGGAGCTCTTCACATTCAGCCGTGGTTTTAACCATCCTGAATTATTTTGTGTCATCTGCAAACTTGGCCACTACACTACTCACCCCTGGTTTACCACCTTGCCAACACGGAAGTATGGGGGTCTACCTTACAATGGCTTGCCTCCTTTCTCCAAGGTCAGGGACAAAAGGTGGCGCTAGGGGAACAGCTGTCCCAAAGGCACCCACTGATTTGCGGAGTGCACCAAGGGGTAGTGCTTTCCCCGATGCTATTTAACATCTATATGCGCCCCCTTGCCCAGATTGCCTGGAGGCATGGGCTGGGATGTCACCAGTATTCGGATGACACCCAGCTCTATCTGTTCAGACTGAGCCAGCTGAAAACGAATCCAATGAAGACAGAGGTCCTGTGCCTGAGTTGGGGCGGTTTAAGGTTAGGGATCCCGCTCCCGACCTTCGATGGGGCTCCTTTGGTGCCAGCGCCAGAGGTTAGGAGTCTGGGAGTGCTCCTGGATGCCTCCCTAACAATGGAGGCCCAGGTAGCAGCCACTGCCAAGTTGGCCTTTTACCATCTTCAGCTGATTAGGCAGTTGGTTCTCTTCCTCGACTGTAATGACTTGGCAACAGTGACCCATGTGATGGTTACCTCAAGATTGGACTACTATAATGCTCTCTACATGGGGCTGCCCATGTTGCAAATCCAGAAGCTGCAGCTAGTGCAGAATGCGGCAGCCAGACTATTGATGGGCCTCCCTATGTGGGAGCACATCCAGCCTATGCTGAAGACATTGCACTGGCTGCCAATAGCATTCTGAATTCACTTCAAGGTGCTGGTGCTTACCTTTAAAGCCCTATATGGTCAGGGGCCAACATACCTGAGGGACCGCCTTTCCCCATATGTACCCCAGTGAGCACTGCGTTCAGGGTCCTAAAACCTACTGACCCTCCTGGGCCTGAAAGAAGTCAGACTGGCCACAACCAGGACTAGGGCCTTCTTGGTGGTGGCTCCATACTGGTGGAATTTGCTCCTAGAGAAGATCAGGACCCTGTGGAACTTGATGCAATTCCACAGAGCATGCAAGACGGAGCTGTTCCACCAGGCCTTTGGTTAAGGAGCCACCACCACTACCAACAACTATACCATCATTAACGTTATTAGAGCTCATTCCCTGGTTTTATTGTTTACATCTAGTGCCAGTGCCTACTGCATATAATGATCAAGGAGCTGTGAAATATTGCAGATTGTAGATTACTGCCATCTTTTAACTAATTGTTTCTATTTAGCTAGCACTTTATGATTATGGATTGTTTTAAATTGCTTTTATCTATGTTACTATTGTCTGTTTATATTTTATCTTTGTAAGCCGCACTGAGCCTGCCTCAGTAGGGAGGGTGGGGTATAAATTCAGCTAATAAATAAATAAATATAGTTCCAGATCATTTATAAATAAATTAAATAGTGCCGGCCCCAATACCGATCCTTGTGGGACCCCACTGCTTACTTCCCTCCATTGTGAAAACTATACATTTGTTCCTGCTCTTTGCTTCTTGTCATGTAACCCATTTTTAATCTTATCCCATGACTACTAAGTTTACTCAGGAGTCTTTGGTGACGTACCTTGTCAAAAGCCTTTTGAAAGTCCAGGTATATAATGTCTACTGGGTCACCATTATGTACATGCTTGTTCACTTTCTCAAAGAACTCCCAAAGGTTGGTGAGGCAGGACTTCCCTTTGCAGAAGTCATGCTGATTTCCCCTCAGCAAGCTTTGTTTCTCTATGTGCCTAACAATTCTATCTTTGATGACAGTTTCTACTAATAGATATTAGGCTGACTGGCCTGTAGTTTCCTGGTTATCCTCTGGATCTCTTTTTAAAAACTGATGTCACATTTGCTACTCTATTCTTCTGGTACAGTGGCTGAATTTAGTGATAGGTTACATATACAGGTTAGTAGATCAATGATCTCACATCTAAGTTCCTTAAGAACTCTCAGGTATATGCCATCAGGACCTGGAGACTTATTGGTTTTTAATTTCCCAATTAGGTCTAGAATTTCATCTCTGGTCACCCAATTTGGCTCAGTTCTTCAGACTCCCTTCCTGAAAATAGGGGCTGTGGCATGGGTACGCACACCACACTTACCACAGTAAACACAGAAGCAAAAAAGCCATTGCACTTCTCTACTATCTCCCCATCTTCCTTTAGGAATCCCTTTATTCCTTTGTCATCCAAAGGCCCCACTGCTCCTCTGGCTGGTTTCCTGCTCCAGATTTTTTAAATAATGTTTATTGTTTGTCTCAATGTTTTTAGCAACCCGCTTCTCAAAACCTTTTTGCATTCCTAATTATTTCTTTTGCCAGATCCTGTTCAATTCATTGGGGCAGACCTTCCACTTTTAAAAGAAGTCTCTGTTCCGCCAGGCCTTTGGCTGAAACAGCGGGTGTCCAAATGACATCGGCCTTCCCTACTTCACTTGATTAATCTGCCTGATTTGCCTCTTGCTTTAGGGCACTGCCTTTACCAACTTGGCACCAGCACCAGCTGACTCAGTTCTCTGTAAGAGAAATGTGTCCTCCCTAACAGCGCAGTAGGCACCGTAATTAGAACTTGTTAAACTGCCTGTCCTGGCCCAGCAGGCTTGGGACTCAGCCTGACCCCCCCCCCGGTGGGAGAATCCCCACAGCTAGTCCACCTACCGACAAGGCCCCTGACTCAGGGGGAGAAATGAGACATCCGGGGAGCCAGAGAGGAGCACAGCAGGGATGCAGGAACAGCCCACGCTGAACCCCAGAGGGCCAGCAGCACTGGATAAGCCCGCTGCCAGGGCCGAGCCCCACGGGGGGCGGCCGGGAGCAAAGGCAGGCCTCTGGAGAGCCCCTGCAGAACAGGACGACTGCCAGTCGGTGCCGGCGGCACAGCCCTGAGGCCGCCCCAACTGCCGCCAGTGCGACTTCCACCCCACCTCAACCGGCTTGGCGTCCAGGCTGAAGAAGGGGGGCGGGGCTGGGACAGGGAGGGATGGTACGGCAGGGCCGACGGTGGTGCTGGGAGCAGGGTAGGGATAAAGGGCAGTGAGGAGGAGATGCCGGGGAGGAATAGAGTGTTTATGGGAATTACTGAGAGCAAGAGAGACGACATGAAGCCCAGAGAGAAGGGACCAGTTTTCCCAGGCACTCGGGCAGAGGGACCTCTGGGGTGATTGAAACCCCGTTCCCTGCCAGTCTGAGGCATCTCCCCCCCCCTTTTAATATCCGGCTCCCAGGGCCACCACCCCTGCAGCTGGGCCCTCAGACGCGACGGCCACCGGGGAAACAGGACCAGGCTCGCAGGCAAAGCGTGACACTGCCATCAGGAATTTTAACTGCAACTCTTGATTCTATGAATTATTATTTATTGTTGAATGATTAATTACTGTTTTACTGAATGTTGTAAGCCGCCCTGAGCCCGCTTGCAGAGTAGGGCAGGATATAAAGAGAAATAAATAAATACTTTTTATAGTTTCCTTGACTTGCATTGTTAACCATGCAGGCCTTCTTTTAGACTTGGCAGTGCCTTTCCTAACCTATGGAATGCATTCTATTTGGGCTTCAATTAGCGTGGTCAGTAATTTTCAGGCTAATCTACTTCACAGGAGGACAGAGTCTGAGTCCAGTGGCACCTTTAAGAACAACAAAGTTTTATTCAAGGTACCTTGAATAAAGGTGCCACTGGACTCAAACTTTGTTCTGTTGCTTTGGACCAACAGGGCTACCCACCTGAACCTACTTCAAAGGGTTATTGTGAGGATAATACAGAACGGGAAGATATATGTGAGCTCCTTGGGCAATAACAATGCATCATAGACAAAATGGATAAAAGAGCCTTAATTCATCATTCACAATCCCTATTTCACTCATCATTATGATTAACATAGGGAAACCATCCACCCTTTTACTACTTGTTCAGTTAACATAGTTGTATCTACAACTGCACTTAAAAGATAATGAGCAGTTTAAAAAGGCATAAAAAGTAATGCTGGCTAGGCGGACCACAAGATCCAGCACTGTTCTTCATTTTTCAGATGTTGCTCTTGGATCCCCAATATAAACTGGATAAATAAATAATTTTAAAGCCTGATAATCCAAAACAAACAGTTGAGGAAATAAGGCTTGGATGCAATCCAACATATTGAGAGAAAGGTAAATGTGAAGATCCACCGCTGGATTGAACTGAGGCTTTCCCCCCACACCGAAGTGCTTGGGGTTATGGCTTGTGGAGAGAAGCGAGGCAATCCCCATGCGCAGATTGGTCTGAGGCTGCAAATACTTTTGGTCGCGCCTCTGTTTTTACATCCTGAATTAGTAAACTGGATTCGAGCAAAAGTGATCACGGAGCTCGATGCCTAAGAAAGTTAGCCCGCCTCAGACTGAAGAAGATCACCCTACTGCAGCCAACCTGAGTGTCGCCGCTTCGTGACCGGCAGGGCATCAGGGCCCGGAAGGAAGGAGTCGGGGAGGGGAGGGGCGGAGCGGAGAAGAAGAGAGGAGAGGGGAAGAGCGGAGCGGCCTCCTGTGTTGGTGCCGGCTGGAGTTGTGGACGGAGCGGCCCGGATCTCAAGCTCTTAACCGCGGGTGAGTTGGTGCTGGTGGTGGGAGAGAAGGATGCTGGGCAAGGCACTGGATCTTTACTTTGGTTTCCCCTGACTCCTATTCAGTCTACCCTGTCTGTCCTTCTGTACTCGTAGTCTCACTCCCACCCGAAATTTGCGTCTCTGGTATCCATTTCGCTGCCCCACCTGTTGCCTCTCTTTGTCCTGAATGTCACCTTACACCTGTTTCCTCCTTCCTTAAGTAGATGCTTCGCGCCTTTCCCAAGTACCTCGTTCTGCCTCCTTCCTGCTGCTTTTGTCCCCAGGACCCTATCACCGACCTCGGTCTGTCCCCACTGACACCAAGATCTCTGCCTTCTCCTTCTTCTCCCCACCCCGAACTGTGCTTATATTTTTATATTTATATATCTAAATAATGAACTTTTAGTTCTTTGGTCCTGTTTGGATCTTTGGCTAAGTCAACCGCAGTTGTCATTTAGAAAGGAAACTGGTGATTAAACTGACTTGCCCGATCTCACATTGTGAGTCAGTGCAGAAAATTAGCTGAGAGAGGAAACCAAAAGACCTGGTGATTTGGCTACTGGACTTTGTTGGTGCTGCATCTGCATGAAATGCTTTCAGTAATTTCTATAGCACTTTTAATATGCCAAATGCCTGACAGGTTTTTTTTCTTAAAATAATTGTGTGAAGGAAATCACAGTCATTATAAACTATAAGTCATTTACCCAAGGCCACTTGGTGAACTCCTACATGAGCAAGGGTTTTAAATGTCAGTTAAAGAGAAGTGTTCTACCTCTGACCAAGCTAGGCAGTTGTACATACACACAATCTCATTGCAAGCATGATGATGATCATCATTACTGAAAATGGCAACTGGCAACTTGACTATTGATCCAGAAAATGGCTGAGTACCAATGCTCCCTCTAAGCTGTGGAGTCTTGTGAGCAAAAATTCTACTTTGTGAGCCACTGGCATTAAAGTTGTGAGTGAGTGATTTGGCTACTGCATAAATTAGTTTGCTCTTTAGCCATCCTTCCTGAGCTAAGACAAAAATGTGTGAGCCGGAGACTAAAAAACTGTGAGCTGGCTCACACTAACTCAGTTTAGAGGGAACACTGCTCAGTACTGATGAATTTTCAATTGCCACAGTTACCATTGGTTGTATAGTGGGTGCATATGCTACTTGAAAGTTAGAAATTAGGTTGGGTTTGCTTTGTCATTACAGGTGATTATTGGAAAGAAATTTCATTAGCTATGGCGTGGTAATGTTCTTTCTTGGTCAAAATAAGATCAACAGATTTATAATAAATACCCTTTTATATTTGAAGTCTTAAGCAGTGAGAGTTGTTTATTACCCTCTCTGGCCCAACAGTAAAATATTTTTTCTAACAGCATCTGACACTACTAGGGACAAGGCAAAGTTACAACCACAATTATATTTCTCAGAAAGTAATTCACACTGCACTTGCTTCTGTGTAAACATGCTTATAATCAGGTTGCTGATGTGTGTCTCCATTCACTTGTCTCCTTATAACCTTTTGAACTGCTAAAGCAGGCACTGAAAGTATTTCATGCCACTAGTATGAAAATCAGGTTCTTTTCTACAGGTGTAAATACTCAAAAGTTGCATAATACAATCTAGTTCTCCATTTAACATGCTTTAACTACCGGTCATATCTATAGTTGGAACTGCGATAGAATATTTGCCCTCCACAAGCATGGTAACTGGTGACATGGAAATGTAGATCCTGTGCTGGTAGAAATTAATACACAACCGGGTGTTAACTGAGACTAATGCATCTAGATAATAGATGTGTGAGCTTTTTATAAAATCTGAAAATGAGTTAGTCCTGTCATTGTGCAGCAGCTTATTGTTCAGTGATAACTTTCATAAGAGTTTAATATTTTGTGTGGAAGAGACTGTGGCTGTTATCAGCTAATAAAGTCTCCAAATTATTTCCAAAATATAATCATATTTGAAA
This sequence comes from Gekko gecko, assembly GCA_029375565.1. Classification (NCBI taxonomy): domain Eukaryota; kingdom Metazoa; phylum Chordata; class Lepidosauria; order Squamata; family Gekkonidae; genus Gekko; species Gekko gecko. The sequence continues at coordinate 135,828,120 of JAPDNY010000002.1, forward strand.
ATTGTATGTGTTAAAGATAAGATTTGACCAACTACTTTTATATTGGTATTTAAATGGAGTACAAAGTGTATTAAATGTTAACTTGAATGCAATTTTATTTGCATTTAAAGGATTTATAAGTGTTGTGAATTTAATAAGGAATTCTTTGTAAAAAATCACTCACTGCTTTGCAATCTCAGGCTTAAGACTGTGCTGGTCAGGTGTGGCCATCTCTCTATGATTGCTTAACCTTAAAAAATCTGATGACTCATATCACTGCTGGTAGTTTCATACTAGGAATTCCACCTCTTTAAGGGGTGGTGGTGGTTTCCTTTAGATAATAATATAGTACATCACCAATGGAAGCTGAAATTCCTCTTAACTAAATAGAAACAATGTCACTCCAACTTTTTTTAATTAACTTTTTTATAACTTATCACTCACCTCTTCGTATGACAGACACATTTTTATTTTATTTATTTGCTTATATTATCTATAGTCTGCCTTTTTCACACAGAAGTGATATAATCTGTACCAAAGCTTACAATTTGGTTACATTATAATCATAATGCTTAATGTTTTACACTTTGTAAATATAGATGGTTCAAGAGACATGATAGTTTCATTTTCTTTAACACATTTGGGCCAAATCATGAAATACTTGAGTATCTCCTCAGATTTTGAATTAAAGTCGTCCAACTTTAAGTAGGCTATTTTTATGATTACAGGCAGACATGCAGTTCTGTCAAAGTCTGGATAGAAAAGATGGGTTACCCACGCAGACATCCTGTGGTCAAGTGTCCATCTAATTGCAGCACCTCAGCCACAGAGCACACTGCCCAGAAACTTTTCAAAATGCACGTGCATAAGTGCACATGTGCATATTGGCAAAAAATTAAGAACTCTTTCTAGCAGCAAGAATGGATCTTCAGGTTCAGACTGTCAAATCTGTTCTGTGTGTGCTCCCCCACGTTCAGACTTCTGGCCATGCGCAGTGTATGTGCGGGGAGCCAAAAACACCACTTGTGATGTGGTGTCTTTTTAACATGGGTCCAAGTTGTCCTATGATGGGATGAGTATGCCGGAGGAATGCCTGACAGATGTGGCTATGTGAGCGCGCCCATTTGGGAGGTGGCTGCATCGAGCCAAACTGCCTGTGTGATCACAGTCTGAGTCTCTCCTCAGCATCTAGCTCTCTTCAGACTTTCTCTGCTCAGCTCATGCCAACCAGTCAGATTGCTTGGAGCAGCCTATCACTCAAGGCTCTCTGGCTTCTGTGAAGAATTAACCCTTCACAGTCCTTCAACTGTTTGTACAGCACTTCTAAGCCTTTTAAAAGTGCAGTCCATTACACTGGGTGTTTGCCTTAAGACTGCTGGTATGTTTGTTCTTAATCATCATCCAACACTGACCAGTATGGACATCACTATGGATTGAAAGAGACTGGAAACATTGGGTGCAATCCAGTGAAAGCAATCAGGTCTCATTGAAATCAGTGGGACCTGAGATCCTGTTGCTTTCAGTGTTTGATAGTTGATAATTGAGTGCCTCTGCTTTTTGCCTGAAAAAGGATTCTGGGATCTTAGAAAGTTTAGAGGCTTCAAAAATTATATTGAGAATTGCTAGACTAGTGTAGGTCCAGAGTACGGAAATCTGTTAAGTACCTCATAAATGCTGAATGGTGCTGTTTAGTTTTGTGATATATTTGTTCTTGTATTCATATCTTTTTTGGATAGTCACGCAAAAGATTCAGTTACTTATTGACAAAATATGGATTGAAAATGCAGAAAGTCTGTGAAACAAAATAGGCTGCTAACTGCAGCAAATAAAGAAAAAAATAGATTGCACATTAGTGGAAGAAAATAATCTTCAGACTGAAGTCTTTACTAGTGGAGTATTGTGAGTTAACCATTTGGAATTGTGTTGTCATTTTAATAGGAGAGAATGCTAATCTTTAAATACTAGATATGTTGGGAATGCAAAGAGTTGTATCTGCCACGCTTCTAAAGAATGTCAGTAAACTCATTCTGTCCAAGCTTTGGAACTTTTCAGTTTGTAAACAGGAACTGGAATTCATAATCCAAATCATCATCCCAAGTGATGGTTAAGTAGCTTGCTGCAACTACATATTGCTATTTTTTATTTATACCCCGCCTTTCCTCTTGACTCAGGGTGGTTTACAAGTAATACTTAAAACATTATAGATTAAAACAAAATAAAATAAGAAAGCACAAAATACCTCCTTTTCCCCTTAAGAGATGCCTGATGTTTATACCCCATCAAAAGCCCTAGCATACAAACAAGGCTTACAGTGCCATCTCAGAATCTCCAATGAGGGGTCTCTCCTGTCCTCTTCTGGGATCCCACTTCACACAGTGGTAGCTGTGATGGAAAAGGCCTGGGCTTCGGTTAATAGTTGATGGCCACTTTAAGTAGGGGAGCAGCCATCAAGTAGCAGCTTGAAGACCACAGTTGGCACATGGGAACATGTGGGAGGAGACAGTCCTTCAGATATATGGACCCTAGGCTGCAAAAACTATAAAGATTGTAACTAGCTCCTTGAGCACACTCAGGCTGTTCTGCAAAATCCAGCTGTACTCCATCCTGGATTAGTGGATCCAATCCTTCTAGAAAATCAGCTTTCCTGACCAGCATTTCCTCTACATTGTTCTGCCACAGCCACCAACTATGGCTTCAAAGTACTAGTTCAGAACCAAGACAGATGAACCTAGAGGCTTCCATAATAAAAGACAGAGCTGGGAGTCATCTACCTATTGATGACAGCCAACCCTTGCCTAGTTGGGCATGCTCCTCCAGCAGACACTCTTTTTTCCTATTAGACACAAAAAAACTAAAACCACAGAAGGGCAGCTTCCTTAGCACCAATTCCAAATGGTCAGTTGTATCAAAGGATGTTGATAGATCTAATCGTATCAACAGGAATGACTGTCTCCTGTCTAACCTTAAACAAAGATTATCTGCCAGTATAACTAAAGCCATTTTGGTTCCAAACCCAAGCCTGAAATTGGATTGAAATGGGACTAGGGCAGACATGTCATCCACTAACCCCTGGACTTGCTCTGCCACCATGTGCTCTAATCTTCCCCAGAAAAAGTTAAATTGGAGGCTGGCCTATAATTGGCCACCTCATTCATAGCCAATAAAGGTTTTTAAAGCAACCATTGAATCATGGCCTCTTTCAGAAATCTAGCCAGAGCTCCCCTCGGCAGTGAGACATTAATTATATTTACCAAGGGCTCCAATATGTTAAGAACATAAGAGAAGCCAATGTTGAATCAGGCCAATGGCCCATCTAGTCCAACACTCTGTCACACAGTGGCCAAAATATACCAGGTGCCATCAGGAGGTCCAGCAGTGGGGCCAGGGCACCAGAAGCCCTCCCACTGCTGCCCCCTCCAGCACCAAGAATAGAGTGCATCACCTGCCCCAGACTGAGAGTTCCCATCTATACCCTGTGGCTAATAGCCACTGATGGACTTCTGCTCCATGTGTTTATCTAATTCCCTCTTGAAACTGTCCATGCTTGCAGCTGCCACCACCTCCTGTGGCAGTGAATTCCATATGTTAATCACTCTTTGGGTGAAGAAGTATTTCCTTTTATCTGTTCTAACCCGACTGCTCAGCAATTTCATGGAGTGCCCACGAGTTCTTGTATTGTGAGAAAGGGAGAAAAGTACTTCTTTCTCAACCTGCTCAATCCCATTCATAATCTTATAAACCTCGATCATGTCACCCCTCAGCCATCGTTTCTCCAAGCTAAAGAGCCCCAAGCATTTTAACCTTTCTTCATAGGGAAGGTGTTCCAACCCTTTTATCATTCTAGTTGCCCTTCTCTGCACTTTTTCCAATGCTATAATATCCTTTTTGAGATGTGGTGACCAGAACTGTACACAGTATTCCAAATGAGGTCGCACCAATGATTTATACAGGGGCATGATGATACTGGCTGATTTGTTTTCAATTCCCTTACTAATAATCCCCAGCATAGCGTTGGCCTTCTTTATTGCAGCTACGCACTGTCTAGACATTTTCATCGAGTTATCCACTATGACTCCAAGATCTCTCTCTTGGTCCGTCTCTGCCAGTTCAGACCCCATCAACGTGTATTTATATTTAGGATTTTTGGCTCCAATGTACATCACTTTCCTGATACAATTTAGAAAGCCACAGTGGGCATAGATCAAGAAGACAAATGATGGCTCTCATATTCCCAAGGATCCTTTCGACATTCGTAGGCAAGATCAATCTGAATCTGTCCATAACAATAAGATAAGCAGGTGCTTCTGACACCTTGGGTACTAGATCTGCTCTCAGCTTATCCTCCAAGTCAAAACAGATGAGAGAGATTTTTGTAAGCAATGAACTTCAAAAAACATTCTGCTGGAACCAAATTAACATTAGTGATGGGATCAGATTTAGGTATTATTAAGCCACAAATGACTTCAATTGTCTGAGCTGAATAAGATTCTGATGACACAGAACCATGCAGCTGGGGGCTTATCAGAGCACAGAAAAACATGTTAAGGAGCACCCATGTTTATGGCCCTAGCCAGTCCATCATCCTGTGGAGTACAGGAGTTTCCACAGAACCACCAGAAACTAAAAAGATCCATTAATCTCCAATTAATCTGAATTACAACACAGCTCAACCGTGTCCAACCGGTTTCAGGAAATAAATGATCTGACTATGGCAAGGGCTGAACCAACCCTCTAACCAGCAAGCCATGTAGTGAAGAAAAGAAAGTCCAGCATATATTTTTGTTCTTGTGTTTGGCCCATCCCTACCTGAAACAGAGCCATGAAGTTCTGAGCTAGACCTGTCCCCAAGGACAGGGGTCCTCAGCATGAAATCCAAGACCATCTCCATCAGCTTAGTCTGAGACTTCACTGTCAAGCTAGGATTCCTGCTGAAGTATCATTTGCCTAATCTGCCCAAGCTACCCAAAACAAGATAAATACAATCAGATCTGGTCTCTATCTGCACTGTTGTCTGTTGATAGAGATGGACTGATGGAAAGAAAAGACTGTTGCTCCCCATCTACCAGTTCAAGGTTGGTGAGGGAATTCATGCTCAGCTGGTGCCAGGTGTGCCAAGCTGACCACATCAGATAAGTCAAGATCCAGTGAAGCAAGCCGAATCTAACTGTTCCTCATGCAACAAGTGAGATATAATAGAAACTTTTCACAGACCTGGCATTGTACAACACCAAGGTCAAAATGGAGCCAATTGAAAGAGCCTTACCCCACACATTTCTCTGGCTAGGATGGACATTAGATTCACAGTGAGCACCATCATTTCTCCTTGCATGTCTTTCTGAACCAGCACACCTTCCACCAGCATATCCTCCCATCCCATGGACCAACTCAATCAAAAGTGGAACAACATACATGATGAAAGAAAGCCAGTACCACCTCCTTCCGTTCTGTCATATCCATCATATATGTTCCATTATAAAACCTTAGAATTCTGGCTGTAAGATTTTGCTGAAGAACATGTATTGGCTGATCACAGAGACTTTTATTTGTGAACTGAAAATTCATGTAAACTTCTCTAGAATAGTGTTGATCTATAAAACTGCTGTTTGGGCTCTCTTTTTTTCTTTCCCAGCATGTGTGTTTCTTTGTCAATAAAACTTCTGGCTCAGCACTGATCAATATTAAGTTCCAATGAATTTTTAAAATAATTTATCATTTTTGTTTGAGTAGGCTGTAAGATTTAACTAAGCAGAAATTGTTCTACAAATGCTTTTTGTTACCAAAATGACAATTGATTACAGCTATTAAACTCCAGGAGATACAGTCAGATATAAAAATGAGTGGAAAACAGAGTGCTTTCAATCCTGAGGTTTCAGTGGCAGTTGAGGATCTAATGTGATTCCAACGGTGGAATATTCCCAGAACTATACTCAAGCTGAACCCAAAGGCTAATTAGAGAAGTTCCAATTGATTGTTGCAGAACGCGAGATGAAATTCTATTTGATATGTAAAATGTGGCAGAGGCAGAGTTCTACAGTTTATCATGTGTTCTGTACTGACTGCATTGACAATGGTGGGCCATCTGCTTGAAAAATGGTATGCCTGCCATATTCCCATACAAAATGTATCTTCCAGAGGATTTCAGGTGTTTTCTAAGGCATGTTATCAGTTCAACAGTGTAAGGACTAGGCTCAGACAGAGGGCTCTTAGGAAGAAGAAGAGGAGGAGGAGGCGGAGGAGATTGGATTTATACCTTACTCTTCACTATCTGAAGGAGTCTCAGAGCAGCTTACAATCTCCATTCCCTTCCCCTCCCCACAACAGACACACTGTGAGGTAGGTGGGGCTGAGAGAGCTTTTTTGAGAACTGCTCGTGAGAGATCAGCTCTAAAAGAACTTGTAACTGACCCAAGGTCACACCAGCAGCTTCATGTGGAGGAGTGGGGAATCAAGCCCGGTTCTCCCAGATTAGCATCTGCACTCCTAATCACTACACCAAGCTGGCTCTCAGGAGATGTGCAGAGGTTCTTTGACAGAGAAACTGACTCTTGTTTGCTTAGTATATGCTTGTCTTCCAAAGCTGCTTGGTGGTGGTGGTAAAAAGTGCTGTCAAGTCACAGCTGACTTATGGTGACCCCAGTGGGGTTTTCAAGGCAAAAGATGTTCAGAGGTGGTTTTCCATTGCCAGCCTCTGCATCGTGATCCTGGTATTCCTTGGAGGTTTCTCATCCAAATACTAGCCAGGACTAACCCTGCTTAGCTTCCAAGACTGGGTTAGCCTCTGGACTATCCAGATCAGGGCCCCAAAGGTATTTACCATAACTAAATTTCTCATGCACTGCCACGCTTATGCCCAGTAGTTTTGGGTGTTTGCATCCTGCACTTCAGGCTTCCCTCACATGGGCAAGGTAGAATCAGGTCCTGGCTTTTTACTTCTCAGTTATGCCTGAGGCTTTGCTGAAAGCTATGGGGAAAATTTCACTACAGGCTAGAAGAACTTGAACCCCACTGGTATGTTGATGTCTCTTGATCCATCGCCTTGAAGTGGCTGATCTCGTTTCTCCAAGGTCAGGGACGGGGTGGTGCTGGGGGGGAGTCATCAGCTAGACACATGAAGTGTGTCGGGGGCGATCCTCTTCCTAGTGCTGTTTAATATCTATATGCGCTCCCTCAACCAGCTGGTTCAGAGTTTTGGGCTTGGGTGTCACCAATATGCCAATGACACCCAGCTATATCTGCTGATAGGCAGCCACCCAGACTCCGCCCTGAAAAATCTGGTGGAGAGTTTATTGGCCATAGTGGGATGGTTGAAGCAAAGTTGTTTGAAGCTGAATCCAACTAAGACAGAGGTTCTGTGGTACGGGGGTGATTCAGGATTGGGGAGCCAACTCCCAGCCCTTGACAGGATACTTCTGACACCAGCACTTACCTTCAGGAGTCTGGGGGTGATCCTGGACTCCACTTTATTTGTGGAGGCCCAGATTGCCAGTGTTGTCCACCGGGCATTTTTCCAGTTGCGCCAAGTCAGACAACTGGCCCCCTATCTGTCTCACCCTGACCTTGCCAAAGTAATCCATGCAATGGTCACCTCCAGGCTGGATTACTGTAACTTGCTTTTCATAGGGCTACCCTTGAAACTGATCCAGAAGCTCTAATTGGTACAAAATGCAGCAGTGCAGATCCTTACAGGGAGCCCATGGAAGGCACACATACATCCAGTGCTGCACAAACTGCATTGGTTGCCGGTGGAGCACCATATCAGATTCAAGAGTTTCATGCTTACCTTTAAAGCTCTAAATGGTCAGGGACCTACATACCTTCAGGACCACTTCTCCTGGTAGGTCCCCCGAAGGGCATTAAGATCAGCAGATAAGAACCTTCTGGTGATCCCCAGCCCCAAAGATATCCAGCTGGCCTTTAAAAAATATTATTAAATTTTTAATACAACTAACATAACGGGGAGGGGGGGGAGTAGGGAAAACAAAAAAACTCTGAAGTCTAAGATCAATATACAAACCAAGTGGTTAACTTCAAGATGCAGTCATAAAAGTTCCAAGCCATATGTTCCTTAAGAGCCTTATAGCGAGAGTTATAAAACCATGAACATATTAAGCCAACAAACAGGTAAGTATTTCAGTCATTATAAAAAGGTAAGTATTTCCTTATATTTAGTTTGAATGAGTCTTGATTGATTAGGGTGGTTGCTTTGAATATATTCTAAGAAAGGAAACCATTTGGCAAGCAAGTTCGATGAAATCTTGTTCCTCCACCATCCTGATTGAATCAGAAATTTTGTCCATTGCAAATAGTTCCCAAAGCTTAGAAAACCATCTCATAGTAGGAATTGCTGCAATTATAGTCTTTGCTCCATTCAATAAAATAGATATAAGTTCTTGATAAATTTTAGGAACATCGTTGTCTCTCCACAAGTCTAATGGAATCAATTCAGTTGTTTTGACAACATCATAACCCGTCATACCTTTTACATATACAAATATTTTCTCCCAGAACTCTTTTACAATAAGGCAGTCCCACCAACAATGTAAAAAGGAGCCACAGTCTACCTTCCAACTGGTTTGATAACTTAGGGGTTGAGTTGAAAACGTTTCTGTTAGAATCTTATAAATAGCTGCTATTTTGCTTTAAGGTACAAGTGATCATTTTTCATGAATTGCTCAAAGGTTGTAAGAGGCCGTTTAAATCCTTCCTGGTAATACGCAGAGAGGTACAATGAGGAGATCTGCAAATATTCAAGCCAGGAAAGGTGACAAGAGTGTTTTTGTTCCAGGTATTCTTTTTTAGCTAAACCAGAGCCTTGTAATAAATCCATAAAACGTATGAGTTTCTTATTTTTCCATACACTAAAAGCTTCTAATTTTTGAGCTGGTAAGAACTATGACTGTTCTACAAAAGTTGTCACTGGGGAAGGTGGAGGCGCTAACAGCTTCTTCCTCTTGTCCCATACTTTAGAAATATTATTAAGAAAATAATTGTGTTTGATTATTTTAGGTCTTTTATTTGGATTTTTCCATAATAAGGATTTTAACTTGTGGTTTTCTAGATAAGATTGTTCTGTAAGTTTCCAATCACTCTCAAAGTTACCATTATAAGATTTTAAAAGCCCCACTAGTGTTGCTGCGTCATGGTAGAGTATATCCAGCTGCCTTGATTAGAGCCAGTGTCATTTCTGCCCTGGCCTCAGCCTAGTGGAACTCTCTGCTGAGTAATATCCATGACCTATTAAAGTTTCACAGGGCACATATGGCAGAGATGTTCCACCAGGCCTTTGATTGAGGCCAGCGACAGTTTTTTATATCTGCCTGCAATGTTCCCTCTAAGCTGAGTTAGTGTGAGCTAGCTCACAGTTTTTTAGCCTCCAGCTCACATATTTTCATCTTAGCTCAGGAAAGATGGCTCCAGAGCAGACGAATTTATGCAGTAGCCAAATCACTTGCTCACAACTTTAATGCCAGTAGCTCACAAAGTAGAATTTTTGCTCACAAGACTCCACAGCTTAGAGTGAGCGTTGTCTGCCTGGCACCCTCCCCCTGACTGAATGCTAGCACTGCCATCTTGTTTTTAAAATGTTTAAATGTTTCTGAATGTTTTATTTATTGTGTTTTTATGGTTTTAACTTATTTTACATTGTAACAAACCAAATTGTTGTGAACCACCCTGAGCCCCGCACAAGTGGGGAAGGGTGGTAAAAAACCCCCACTAATGTAATAAATAAATAAATAAACAAACGGTGTTTAAGTGTGACATATATACACAGCTTGTCCAGATGAAACACTGAGGATCTGTGGTTAACTGCCTGGGAATGGGCCTTGGTGTTGCATGATCAGCACAACTTCCTGCCACCCATTCCCTAGTGGCCTTATGCCCACCTAAATTTTGAGATGGCCGTTAACTTTAATCAGTTATGGCCAACCATGTTTCTCTGTTAACCAGAATTTAAAATTATGAGTTAGAAACCAGTTGCAAAGTCTTGATAAAAGGGAGCTGTGCATTATTCATTTTTTTAAAGTTACCATGCTTTTGAAGTCAAACTAGCACCTGAAACAGTACAATCTTGTGCAGAGTCACTCCTGTTAAAACCCATTGATTCCATTGAACTTAATGTATAGCAACTCTGCAACAGAACTGCACTGAAAGGAGTTTACAGCCATTTAAGGATTAATAAAATATAGATTAAAATGTAACTTGGTGAGATCTCTGTGAGGGGACACTGGGCTGCTTCCTCTGCGCACTCTTGCCTCAACGGCAGCCGTTGATATTGGTTCCAGGCACAGTGGAAGGATACCTGTCTGGCTGTTGCCTCTTCTCCCTTGTTGCTGCTGTAATGCATAACCACAGGTAAGTCAGGGGAGATTTCACACTCTGGAAGAGACGGGCAGGGGAGTGCATGATCCCATTGCCTCTTCCTGATCTCTGAGCTGTAATTAAAGGATCCATACCATTAGTCTGCGTGAACCTACAGTGTGTTATTGAACCATCCCCTATTGGCCAAGGAGCATTTAAGCAAATGAATTAAAGATCATGTAAGATTGCAGGCATTTAATTCAACAGGCAAGTGTTGACCAACAAAATAAACGGGAGTTTTATGAGATATTAAAGGCTAATAAAATTTTATTCCAGTATAAGCTTTCAGGGACTTGAGCAGACTCTTTTAGATGCAATAAGTGAATCCTCACTCTGCAGTCATTTTATGCAGGGGAATGAAAAAAAATCCAACACCAGGGTCAAGGGGGCCTTGAAATTCAGGAACTGCAGGGTGAAATGTAATTGTGTAAAATACAGATCTAAGTAAGATAATAAAATAACCAACCATTTCCATAGCAAAGCAGCCATATTTCCTATTTAGTAGTTTTCAGCAACAGCAGTTAGCATAATGTACTCCTAACAGTATTGCCTCTTACGTTGTGCAAAACCTGATGGCTACAGCATTTCAGAATTCATAGTTTCATAGTCCAGCATTTGAATTTGTGTCTCTTTGGGTAGAGAACTCCTGCTCTATGTGGTTAAATATGTCCGGAAACTCTTTTTTTGTCCTCTGTTGTACAATCAGATGCTGCTTTGCCAGCATAGACTGTAGTATATTTGTCTGCATTGCTTATGAATGGAATTTACTGAGGAGCAGAATTCTATCACATATGGAGAACTTGTTGAAAATACAGTTGTATGCTAATTTGCTGTTCAGCTTCTGCTTTATATGTATGAACTGGTAAATTCCATTTCATTGTATCTGAGGAAGTGTGCATGCACATGAAAGTTCATACCTTGAATAAAACTTTGTTGGTCTTAAAGGTGCCACTGGACTCAAACTTTGTTGAAAATACAGGCTGTTTGGGGCAGTGCTAAGAGTGTGTGAAGTCCTGGGTTAAATAAATCTGCTGTGCAATGTGCAGAGTCATATAGTAGACTTTAAACTTTCATTTGCCAAGCTGTTTTGAGGAGATTGTGAACCTGGAATTACTGATACGCAGAGTACAACGGTTAAAGTGCAGTCAGGTTTAGATGGGACCCCTTCAGTAGCTTTTTGTAGAAGTTTTGCTCTGTATTTTAAAATTGGAATCTTTCTTGGGTGAAGTCTCTTCTGCTAATAATTTTAAATCATGCCTTTGTTTTTCTTTTTTAAAAATTGCTATAAAAGTGGTGTACATTACGATCATTATTTTTAAAAAACACTCTTTATATGATATTCCACATAAATGCCTGCATTTGCCTTATCTTGTGGAATAATTTTGCCCCAGTGGGTGAGACGGGTACCAGTATGGGAAGCTGAAAAGCAAAATGAAGGTGGTTAGGTGAAGCAATGCTTAACTTGGGAGAAAGCCCTTCTCTTAAATATGCCTTTCCCCAAGGAATTACAGTAGGGAAAACTGCAGCAAGCCCACTTGTGATACAAGCTTTGTCATGTAGGAGTCCAAAGGCACTCACTCTATGGCATTCACAATGTTTATCAACCAAAGGATTGATACTTATATCCTTGGCATGAGGCCTACACCTTAGGGAGGTTCTCAGTTTACCTCTTCCTCTGGCAGCAGCTTTCTTGTGGTGCGAATCACCTGCTACTCACAAGCCCCAATGGGCAAGGGCCTTGCTCTTTTTCCTGAAATGGGGGAGGGGCACTTTGGAGAAAAGTGCTCAGAAGAGAAATAAGTGGGTGAATTTCACAATAATAGACTAACCTTCCTTCTTTCATGTTTGTCTGCATACTCACTATCCCTCTGTTTCACACATGGTTAGATGAGGAATGATTATCCTATGAAACAGGTCTGAAAAGTTATCATGGTTATGGTATTATATGTTCTGCTTCTTCCTGAACCTATTTGCCATCTTCCTTCTTTCCAGTAAGACTAATATAAGTAGACAGGGCATCTTGAATTAAGATTATTTATTAAAATATGAGCATTATTCCATTAGCTCCAGGCAATTTAAATTTTAATATATCGTTTCCAGATCTGAGGGAGACAGTGAGAGAGGAGAGGTGCTTGTGGGTCAGCAGACCTGCAGATTTGATGTGCACACAGGTGGTAGAGAGCAGCTGTGGCTCTGTGGAACTGGAGTTCAGGAAGGACGTGGGACTGGCAGCCTGGAAGTGTGGACTAGAAGTCTAGGACTGATTCCGCAAAAGCAGTTGTTCCATCCTCGGTCTGCCGTTTCCCCCAGTTGTACTCCTCAGTTTCCCACTATTTGCTGTGTGGCTGCATTTTGACCTACATCTCCCCTTCCCCGATTTCCCCCTGTCTTCTTGATCCTTATTTTTGAGGATCAAGAAGATGTAGGGGAATCGGGGGGGGAGATATGGGTCAAAATGCAGCTATGCAGCAAATAGTGGGAAACTGAGCGGTACAACCAGGGGAAACAGCAGACCAAGGTGGAACAACTGCTTTTGCAGAATCGGTCCAGATCAAGAGCCATTGTCTAAGGATATACTACATTTTTAAACAGTAAGGGGTTCATTTACTCTGTAGATTGCTGTATAAACATAAAAAGTGTGAGTAGGCAGACTTCCTCAAATTGTGTACAGATGGAGCTGGCAGAGTGGAGCCTAATTGATGTCCCATCTGGAGAACTTATCTACTCGCAGGATCATCAGTTGTCCTAGGAGGAAGATTGGCATATAGTAAGACATGGGGCCAAATACCTGTGAGACTTCTAACAGTTTGGTAGATTACACCACCACCCCCCGTTACTCTTGAAGGTAGACAGTGCAAGCAGGAATGATGACTGGGATTTCTTCAGAAGAGAGAAATTGAGCTTGTTAATATTTATATGGTGACATTTTTAAAAAGTTTAAATGGTTGGTTTTTTAAAAAAAATGGTTCGTCCTTAGATAAATATCCATGACAGTAACAAGCAACACAATGATTACTTGGCTATTGCATAAAACAATGAGCAAGAAAGTGCAATGTATACATGTGGGTTACGTTTTCCATGCCTCATGGTAGCAGTGTATGCAACAGCAAGTAGGAGAGCTTCCTAAAGTTCCAGGCCACTGTTTTATCCCCTGGGAAAATGGGACTGGAGCCAGTTCTCTAGACTTGCCCTTCCCCCATACGCAGCCTCAAGTGCAGAATGATGGGTGTGGGGAAAGCACCCTGCCAGTTCCATAACTGTCTTTCACAGCTGTTGAGGACTCCAGCCTAAGTGAGTAACAGTGCAATCCTAAGAGCACTTTCCTGGGAGTAAATACCATCAAGCAGAGTTGAATAGGATTCTGAGTAGACTTACTAAGGTTAGCTTTGTAAGTACGTGTTTTATATATGCATGTAGACAGTGACATTGCTTTTTTTGCTTGTCTAAGAGAAGCAGAAGAGATTAGGAAGAGGTGGCAAGAATACACAGAAGAACTATACAAGAAGGGTCTAAATGTCCTTGACAACTACGATGGTTTGATCACTGACCTCAAGCCAGACATCCTGAAGTGTGAAGTCAAATGGGCCTTAGAAAGCATTACTACCTACAAAGCTAGCAGGGATGATGGCATGCCAGCTGAGCTATTCTGAGTCTTAAAAGATGATGCTGTTAAAGTGCTGCACTCAGCATGCCAGCAAATTTGGAAAATGCAACAGTGGTCACAGGATTAGAAAAGGTCAGTTTACATTCCAATCGCAAAGAAGAGCAACACCGAGGAATGTTCAAACTATTGCATAATTGCACTCATTTCACATGCTAGCAAGGTCATGCTCAAGATCCTACAGCTAGGCTTCAGCAGTATGAGGATAGAGAACTGCCAGAAGTACAAGCTAGGTTTGAAGAGGCAGAAGAACTAGAGATCAAATTGCCGACATTCGCTGGGAGCAAGGGAGTACCAGAAAAACATCTACTTCTGCTTCACTGACTACACTAAAGCCTTTGATTGTGTGGATCACAACAAACTGTGGCAAGTCCTTAAAGAGATGGGAGTACCAGGTCACCTCACATGTCTCCTGAGAAACCTGTGTAAGGGTCAAAAAGCAACAGTCAGAACTGGATATGGAACAACTGATTGGTTTAGCATAGGAAAAGGAGTACAACAGGGATCTATATCGTCATGCTGCTTATTTAATTTATATGCAGAGTACATCATACAAAATGATGGCCTGGATGAATCACAAGCCGGAATTAATATTGCCGGTGAAAACATGAACAACCTCAGATATGCAGATGATACCTCTCTAATGGCAGGAAGTGAAGAGGACCTCAAGAACTTCTTGCTAATGATGAAACAGGAAAGCACAAAAGTTGTCTTGAAACTCAACATCAAAAAAACTAAGATCATGGTATCCGGCCCCATCACTCCTTGGGAAATAGAAGGGGAAGTCATGGAAGCAGTGACAGATTTCACATTCCTGAGATCCAAGATCACTGCAGACAGTGACTGCAGCCATGAAATTAAAAAGACGCCTGCTCCTTGGGAGGAAAGCTATGGCAAACCTGGACAGCATAATAAAAAGTAGAGATATCACCCTGCCACCAAAAGTCTGAATGATGAAAGCAATGGTATTCCTGGTAGTATTGTGTGGCTGCGAGAGTTGGACCATGAGGAAGGGCCAAGCGCCGAAGAATAGTTGCTTTCAAATTATGGTGCTGGAGAAGACTCTTGAGAGTCTCTTGGGCGGTAAAGAGGTCAAATCAGTCAATCCTAAAAGAAATCAACCCTGAGTGTTCCCTGGAAGGTGAGATACTGAAGCTGAAGCTCAAATACTTTGGCCACCAAATGAGAAGGGAGCACTCACTGGAGAAGACCCTGATGCTGGGAAAGACTGAAGGAAAAAGAAGAGGGGGACGGCAAAGGATGAGATAGTTAGACAGTGTTAGCAATACAATGAACATGAAATTAAGCAACCTCCGGTGGACGGCAGAAGACAGGAGGGCCTGGCATGATGTGGTCCACGGAGTTGTGATGAGTCGGACTCAACTGTGCAACTGAACAACAAAAAGAGACAATTCCCACACAAACTTTTACATAAAACACTGTAGGCAAAAGTCTTAATCTTGCATGATGGCCATACTGCAGCGTCCAATTGCTACATTAAGATCCCCTGCTTCTGGTAGAACTACTTAACTTTCACGATTATAGAACACGGTAGCTAACAAATTACAATGAACAAATGAATCCTATACTAACACACAAATTTTGATAGTTGGGAATGAAAATAGCCAGTGGTGATATTTTTGTTGTCCTCCGCTCCCCTCCCCCCCATTTCGTAAAATAGAAGGTGGGGAAAACTTCCTATAGATTCTGCATCTTTACAATGTTGTTTAAAAACCTAATGAAAATCTTTACCTCTGGGGTGAGGGTGTCTGCACGCTTGCTATACCTAAAAGGATCTCTCCATCTTAATATGAATGACTAGGCTTTAAGAACTTGTTTTCACCTCTGAAATCTGAGCCATTCTTTTGCATAGGGCGTGATAGTTTTTTTAAGCCTCTTGGGAGCTCTTCCCTGATCGGTATTTTGTTCAAGCAATAAATAAATCAGATGACGTGTATGTTCTGCTGTGCTTGCTTGTTCTTGACCTTTGCTTTTCAGCCATGCAAGTGACAGGTTTTTTTGACATGATGTTGTGTAACCTAACTTTCATGTGATGATGACTGTCTGCTGTCCTCGATCTTTTTTTTTTATCATGTCTTACATCCAATTAGTTTCTTGTGCTTCATTCTAGATATACAGCATGATCCTGGGCACATTTAGCAAAGTCAGTGAGACTTACCCCCAAGTAAGCATGCATAGATTTTGGCAGTTAGTCTTTTCTTTTCATGAGGAGGTAAATGTTAAGTGCACAGATCTTTTTAAAAATAATATAAACATTTCTTTTGTTGCACTCTATGTGGTAGCTCTGTTTTTGTACATGTTCAACATTTGGGCATTCTTTTTTTTATATATAAAATATTGTTAACTGTATACACTTTGGATAAAACTGTTAAAGAGCAATTGATAAAATGGGCCATAAATATGAATAAGGAAACTTCAATGGAATCTTGGGAATTTCTATGGAGGAAAGTTCTAAAAATTTCAACTTGTGTTAACGTAAAAGAAAATTGTTATAAGATGCTTTATAGGTGGTATATGACACCAAAAAAGATTGCTAATATAAGTATGGATAAGAACCTGAGTAACAAATGTTGGAAATGTAAAAAAATAGAGGGTTCTTTTTATCATATGTGGTGGACATGCGAGAAAGCAAAAGTATACTGGTCAAATGTTCATTGTGAGATACAGAAAATATTGAAAATCCCTATTAGAAAAAGTCCGGAACTTCTACTCTTAGGTTTGACAATGGAAAAAATCAAGCAAGAAAAGAGAACAGTACTATGGTACATGATCACGTCGGCGAGAATGGCTTTTGCGCAGCAGTAGAAATCGGATAAAGTACCGGATATACAGGACTGGTTAAGAAAACTGCTATTTTTAGCTGAAATTGACAAAATGACTAAAAAACTAAATGGACAAATGGCAGAACAGTATTTAAATGAATGGGAAGACCTGAAAATATATATGGAAACTGAATATAAAATGAAAGGGAAAATTTATAACTTTGATTCTTATTGAAAATGGAAATATGTTAGATGAGTCAGATTTCTGTATACAAAAAAATGTTACCTGGTTTATCGATTGTTATAAGTCTAAACTTGATTACTTTTAATTTTTTTTTGTTATTGGCAATAGCAGTGTTGGAAGCCTATTGGGGGGAAGGGGGAAGGGATATAGCCTATAAGTGGTTTTGGAAATCGTGTTTAACAATGTTGAATATATTCCAATAAAAATCTTTGTTAAAAAAAACACATTTGGGTATTCTAATGATAGTGAGTGATAGACTTTGGAAGTGTGGAGAAACAACAAGCAGGTTTTATCAAACAAATGTGGGTAAACTGAATTTTTAGGTTTTGATGCTGTGGAGCTGCTCCATAGAACGGTTGGTGAAATTTTCTCTGAGGTGTGCAAGAGCCCCTTGTCAAGTCATATCAAGAATATAAGAGGTGCCCTGCTGGATCAGATCCGTGGTCCATCTAGTTCAGTATCCTGTCTCATGCAGGGGCCAGCCAGCTACCTTAGAGGTATAGAACCTAGGCCTTCCCATGATACTGCTTCGCAGCACTTGACATTCAGAGGTTTACTACCTCTAGATATGGAGGTTTCCTTTAGTCACCATGGTTAGTAAACATTGATGGACCTCTCTTCCATGAAATCATCGTTGTTAGTGATCAGCATTATGTCCACTGGCAGTGAGTTTCAAAATTTAAAATGAGTAGTCACAATTTTATTACTGTCCCACTTGTGTCCGAATGGCTATCATCTAGGAATATCAGATTAAAGGATGACTTATTTTCAAGACTTTACTTCCTATGCTATTACTTCAAAAGTGTTCAGGAAGGCAAGTCTTATAAACTAACAGTGCAGTCTTAAAATAGCTCCACCCTTTTAAGTCCATTGATGGGTGAATGTTTGGAGAGGTAGAATAGCAATAGGTTAATGGCTAGTAATTGTGTGGACTTACTGTGTGGATTTATTTTGAAGATCCCCCCAAAAAACACTAGCCAAAGGAAGACTATCTGGCTAGAGAGGCATCTCCTCTGGCATCTCCAAACTGCATGTTAAGCAGACTTTATATTGCATTTTCCCCTCCCTCCCAATTACTTGTGGCCGGATAGTGTCATATTATATTTTCTCACACCCTTTAATTGGCTGCCACTGGTGGAGGACAGGAAAGGTATTATATGACATCTCTTTGAGGATAACGAGGCTAGATATTGCAGAGCAAGAGAGGGGAATGTGAAAAGGTGGGGACTGTTTTGGCAGTCATTGGATTAATTTGGCCTCAGTGTATGTGGACAATTGCACTCATTTCACACACTAGCAAGGTCGTGCTCAAGATCCCATAAGCTAGGCTTGCACAGTGTGTGGATAGAGAACTGCCAGAAGTACAAGCTAGGTTTGAAGAGGTAGAGGAACTAGAGATCAAATTGCTGACATTCACTGGAGTATGGAGAAAGCAAGGGAGTACCAGAAAAACATCTACTTCTGCTTCATTGACTACAGTAAAGCATGTGATTGTGTGGATCACAACAAACTGTGGCAAGTCCTTAAAGACATGGGAGTACCAGACCGCCTCACATGTCTCCTGAGAAACTTGTATAAGGGTCAAGAAGCAATGGTTAGAACCAGATATGGAGCAACTGATTGGTTTAGCATAGGAAAAGGAGTACGACAAGGATGTATATCGTCACATTGCTTATTTAATTTATATGCAGAGTACATCATGTGAAATGCCAGCCTGGCTGAATCACAAGCCGGAATTAAGATTGCCAGGATGCAGGCGATACAACTCTAATGGCAGAAAGTGAAGAGGACCTCAAGAACCTCTTGCTAATGATGAAACAGGAAAGCACAAAAGTTGGCTTGAAACTCAGTGTCAAAAGAACTAAGATCATGGCATCTGACCCCATCACTCCTCGGCAAATAGAAGGGGAAGTCTTGGAAGCAGTGACAGACTTCATGTTCCTGGGATCCAAGATCACTGCAGACGGTGACTGCAGCCATGAAATTAAAAGATGCCTGCTCTTTGGGAGGAAAGCTATGGCAAACCTAGGCAGCATAACAAAAAATAAAGATATCCTGCCAACAAAAGTCTGTATACTCAAAGTTATGGTATTCCCAATAGTAATGTATGGCTGTGAGAGTTGGACCATAAGGAAGGCCAAGCGCCAAAGAACAGATACTTTCAGATTATGGTACTGGAGAAGACTCTTGAGAGTCCCTTGAACTGCAAGGAGATCAAATCAGTTAGTCCTAAAGGAAATCAACCCTGACTGTTCCCTGGAAGGCCAGATACTAAAGCTGAAGCTCAAATACTTTGGCCACCAAATGAGAAGGGAGCACTCATTGGAGAAGACCCTGATGCTGGGAATGATTGAAGGTAAAAGAAGAAGGGGGACAGCAAAGGATGAGATGGTTAGACAGTATTACTGATGCAACAAACATGAAATTGAGCAAACTCCAGAAGAAAACTCCAGGCAAGGTGGGATATAAATAGAAATAAATAAATAAGACAGGAGGGCCTGGTGTGAAGTGGTCCATTGGGTCGCGAAGTCAGACTCAGCTGTGCATCTGAACAACAACAATGTGGACGCTGTCAAAGGTGGACGTATGCAACTGGCAGGAATTTTATAGTAATTTAAATTGGTATTAAGTGAAGAAGATAGGTTCCCCCCAAAACAGAGAACAATGGAGGGAACGGGGGCAACCTGTTTGGGGGCCCATAGAATTGGACCCCCTGGTCCAATGTTCTTGAAACTTGGTGGGTATCTTGGGGAGAGGCTCCATCAGCTATCCTGTGAGTTTGGAGCCTCTCCATCAAACCCCCTCCCCTCCAGCCCCCAGAATATACCCTATGTTTTCACCATTGACTTCAATGGCCATAGGATATAATGGGGCTGAATTGCCGCCGAATTTCTTTCATTCCTTCCTTTCCTTCTCTCTTTTTCCTTTTTCCCTCCTTCTTCTCTTCTCTCTTTCTTTCTTTCCCTCTTTCCTCCTTCTGTGGCCCAACTCTCATGAGAAGGAGTTTAAACTTTAAACCCCTTCTCTCTTAGCTCCCCCACCCAGATCAGCTGCGGAAGGGAAGGGGAGGCTTTTGAAGATGCCTCCCCCCCTTTTGCTTCCCCTTCTGACATCACTTCCGGTGATGTCAGGGGGTGTGGCATATGCTAATAGCCTAATAGCTCATTAGCATACCATATGCTAATGAGCTCCTGCAGCTGTTGTTCTACGAAAAGACCCCTAGCTGGAGCAATGCTAACTGCAGTACTCAATGAAAAAAAAAAGTCAGATGGGTTTCTGACTGCCTCCTTGAAGTAATTGAACAAGCCCAAACTGCAACTGCATTCAAGAATTTGTTTTACTTAGATTTTTAAAAGATTTTATTGTATATCACAAAGTCGGAGTTTTTTGAGCAAAAGTTTTCTTTTAATGACCTACTTGTTTCTTTTAATGACCTACTTGTTTCTTTCCCCATATCTGGCAGGGCTTTAGGCTTTCAGCTTTCAGAGCACCACTGTTCTGCATTAAAGTAGCATACATCAGAAGCTGTAACCAGGGAGTTCTGCGTTGTCTAAAGAGACTGGAAAAAATTGACCAAAGCACTGCCAAAAATTAGTTTGAATTGTGATATTCCTTATCAAAAGTTGGCATGACAAGAGTCAAAATGTGTTTGCTTCAGGGCTAGATGCATTTGCTCTGGTCCCCTACATGTACATCTGGCTGAAGGGCATGTTTTGTACAATATGCCTGGACACATTAGTTGGGAGCTAGACTGCTTGGGGAGAAAATCACCTCCTTCTTCCAGGGACAGTTTTGATTTTCCTCAAGCATATAAAGTCTAATACACACCAGCTTCATTGGATCAAACAGTTGAGAGCTATGACCATATATGAGCCCTCTGAAAGGAAGAGCATAAATGTTCATTGGCCAGAAGATAAGAACTGAAATTCTATAGGCTTCCTAGACTGTAACTAATAAAAACTATTCCCCCAAGCAAGAGATACAATCTTGGTCTGCCTGAGGAACTTGTGCTAAGCTAGACACCACGAGAGACCTGATACTGTTCAGTGATACTGTTTAGAGTGCTGTTTATTTACTAGTGCTACTGCGCTGAATGTTAATTTTTTTGTGTGTGTGTTTTAATGAAAGAGTTTTTCAGGTGGCCTGAGCTGTTCACTGAAAACCCTGCAAAAGCTTAGCATTTTTAAATTACCTATTCGCTACCCCTTTATTTTAGTATTATTGCTTATTCTAAATGTCCTCTTCTTGCTGATTACATGACTCCAGCTGGCTGTGAATAAATCACGGAGCTAGTGTAATGCTATCACAATGGCTTGTGATAATGGCAAAGTAGTGGCGGGGGGGGAGACCAGAAGAAGAAATGTGTTAAGCTGATGTGTTTTTGTGCCCTTAGAAGCCCCACCTTTCCAGAAAGATTGCCAAAAATGTTCTTGAAACTTCACCCCTTGCTTATGCTCAGTGCTATTAATTAGAAAGCTTGCAGCATGCATACTGCTACAGTTTTGGAGCCTTCACTGAATAATGTGGACTGCTTTCTTGTAGAACTCCTGTTGCTGCTGAAGAGTTACATTTTTATGTTTTTGAAATGGAGGTGACCTAAAATGACACAAACTTGATTGTGCCATTCTGCAAAAATGTATTCCTTTTTGCTACAATTGAGCTTTAACCAAAAAATAAACCAAAAAAACCAGGGTCTTGCTTTGGCTTTTTCCTAGCTTGGTCTTATAGCTACATTAGTTTTTGTGTAACGTATTCTTGAATTTTGACACAGAAGAGGGAAATGAAGTGAGGACGCTACATGGCCTTGAGTTAAATCCTTGTTTTGTTTTTTATAAAGGAAAGAAATGTGGATACATCTTCCACCTTTAGAAAGAAACCATCATTCCAATAATATCTCTTTAATTCCTGCATGGATACTTTTATCTTTGTAACAGGTACAGTCCAGAAACAAACCATTATGGATCTTTGGGGCATATATACCAAAGACAAGACATAGGTCCCCAAAGGGACAGGCTTGTTATGAGATTAAATGTGTCTTTGGTTATGGCAATACTTAAAGATTTGCTGTTATAAAATTTGTAATCAGAGAGCCATTTGATTTGGAGCTGCGGTGGCTCAGAGGTTAAGACGCTGAGCTGCAGACCAGAAGATCTGTACTTTGGCAGTTCGAGACCCTAGTGTTACATGACCAAGTGAGCTCCCATCTCTGGCCCCAGCTCCTGCCAACCTAGTAGTTCCAAAGCACAAAATTGCAGGTCCTAATAGTCCTAACATTTATAACTTGTGCATTACATTGCACCATCAAGTAGACTGTTCACACAGTTTGGTCCCCCCACCCTCATCAGTTGCTTGGTAATGGTCAGAATAAAGACAGTTTCCCTGGCAGCATGGGAGAATTGCACTTGAGAAATGTAGTTTCCAGTTCCAGTCCTAACAGTTCTTTAAAGAAGAGAAAATGTTTTCCTCTATGGCACAGTCTAAAGCTATTCTGTTTTGAAAGGTTCAGCACTGTGATTTATTGGAATATCATAAAGTGATGTCTCCGTGAGTAAATGTTGGTTCTGTCCATTACACTGCACTTCTTTCATGTTCCTGCTTCAGTAGAGTTTAAGTGTAATTTAACAGACTGAATGCATTTTGTTTCTTTCAGAACCTGCAAGATTTGGATATGTCCTTTATATTTGACTGGATTTATAGCGGTTTCAGTAGTGTACTGCAGTTTTTAGGTAAGATTAAACTCCACATTGATACTGTCATTTCCATTCCCCTGTGGGTATTAATTGGAACCACATGAAAAACAAGCATAATTGAAATGTATGCTAGTTCTTTTTTTTTTTTGCCTTCATTAGCAGTATTAAAATTATTCTGGCAAATAGCTACAGTCCTCCTCTACCTTATTGTTATACCTTCAGTTACTGTAAAACATTGTGCTAATGGTCATATTACTCATAGCTTACTCATAACTTGCACCATTTGCTACAGAGATGTGATTTTAGTTTATTCTGTCATTAATTGTGCATTTTAACACACAACTGCACTGCATCATTATGCAAGGCCTGAGCAACTTTGACCAGTTGTCATGATCTGTGCAGGACGGAGACAGTGCCTAGAGGTTTAAACTATAGGAGGAGCTTGTCTGGCAGTAGAAAGCAGACAGCCTACAATCCCCACAATGCTTGGGGACGGGTTCTAACCAATGGGGGTGCAGAGCTTCTGTGTAAGCCTCTGGAGATCTGTACATAACTGGGAGAAAAGCCTGAGGCCTAGGTCCCAGGAGAGGCCTGTGTGGTAGTAGAAAGCAAGCTGCCTACAATTCCCACAATGCCTAGAGCCAGCTGCAACCAATGGGGATACTAGAAGTCTCTGGGTGATGTGTTCTTATACTTGGTTTCAGTTTAACTGACGTTCTTTTCCTCTGCGGTCTGAGGAGACTAGTCTGGGACAAAGTTCCCTCACTTGGAAGAGTGAGTAAGTTAAGCTTGGTCTATAGAGGCTGTGAGGAAATGGTTCTTTGGCTCTTCTGTAGGCTTCTCCCAGAGGGGACAGTCTGGTCTGAGGAGAAAGATTCCCCACTTGGCTCAGTGTGAATGGTAGGCAAGAGGCCTGGTAAGAGGGCTGTAGGCCTTAAGTAGTACCAGTTAAGGAGTAATAGGTAGCTGCGTTAGCTTTGTGTTCTTTTTGCCTTTCAATACTGTTATACCTTTTTAAAGCACCTTGCCTTATTTGTCTTGCCCCAGTATTGTATACATAAACCGTTATCTGCCTGGTCATCACGCCTGTGTTTTCTCGGCTGTAAAAGGGGCATTTTGGATGGGCTTGAGAGGGTACTCTGGGCCTTCTCAAGGGACCGTACGTCCAGGGTGGTGGCAGTGGAAGGAGGCGACCCGCTGGGGTCATGACACCAGGTATTGGTAATACTGAAGTATTTAGAATGGCATTTGTCATTGGCTGAGACCATACATTAACACAAAGCTTACTGTTATCACAATAACACACTTGCTCTTTTCATTTGTTATGTCTCTGAGTCTGTGACTGCATGTGTGGGACAAATATGATATATACAATCCTCCTGATATTCACAGTCACCATATCTTCTGAAAGGGGCAACTTGTGATTTTTTTCCCCCTAGCCTCCGCACATGTGTTGCCAGACAGTTCTGAGGCTGCAAACACACACATTGCCCATTCAGAAGAAATGGCAGTTGAACATATTAGGAGGGTCGTGTGTAGCATGTTCATCCTGTACACATGGTCAAATGCCTCGACTGAAAAGGGCTTGTGCCAGGGGTTAAGCTATATATCAGCTGTTTAGAGCTTTACTGAGAGGACTTTGCAATTGATTCCAGTTTTGCTGTACTTATCTTCGGTAGTGACTGTAAGATGGAAACTTCTAATTGCTTCCATTGCCAGTACTCTACCTTGATGCAACCTGCTGACAGACACACCCCCCCACCTTACCATCACTCTGTTGCCAGTTTAATATTTCTTTCTGCTTGCTGTGTTCACCTTGTTTGCTGTGTTCCCCTTTTTACTCACCACCTCCTACCTGTTGTTGCTTCTGATTCTGGCAGTTGCAGCTAAGTTGCAGCTATTCTGCAGGGCTGCTGTTACGCCATGTAGCAGTTATATTTTTCTTATTCCCTAACAAATGAAGTGGCTCTTATGGATGGTGGGGCAAGGGGACAAAGTACATCAGCTGAGCCATCAGCCAAGGGAGATACACAAGGAGAGAAAGAAGTTGTTTCAAAACTGGCCAATCAGGCAGCAGTCTTCAGAATGATCATTCTGTCTCCTGAGAGATCCCCAGTTTTGTACTGCTAATGGTCCATGTACAAAGAAAAGAAATTGCATCTATCGTTACTACTGTTTTAAAGTTACATTAGCTGGTATATTGTAATAAGACCTGATTAGAAAGTACTGGTGTAATGTATTTAGTTTGCACTCCAGTTTCTAAAACAATGAAATAGTAGCAAACCATCCTCTGTGGTAAATCAGCTGTTTAAGACATCATCATTGTATTTATTTTCCCTGAAGGAAAAGTACAAGTTCTCTAATTACTGAAGCAGGCCTTTAGTAAAATATTTCTGTTTCTGCTCTATTGCTTGAAAACAAACTCTGCTGGGCCATCCCACACTCTCCACTTTGAAGGCAATCAGGGCACCTTTGTATTGTGCTGTTCTTGGCAACAGTGAACTTTGTCTTTCAAAAAAATGAGCTGTAGTTTTGCTGGAGGCGTATCTTGTGCAGGAGAACTTGTTAGACCGCATGTTAGAAGCTTTTCAAGTGACTTTTGCTTTGCTCACCAGCATAACAACCAAAATAAGCCAGCAGCTTTGGACAAGAGGTTATGGATACTATTAGCGTCATCTGTAGAGGAGACTGGCCTAACAGCCTGATCCACTGCATGTTGACTCAGAAATAAATTTCACTGGGTTCAGTGGGACTTGTTCCCAAGTAAAAGTGCATGGGATTACAGCACATGTCAGAGCTGAAATCTTTTAAAACTGCTGCTCATTTATATACTAAACTAGCAATGAAGCCCGTTGTAAGCGCAAGACACTGGGCGCTAGAAAGGTGTTGTGGAGCAGATGGAGCAGGTGAGCTAGACCAGTGCGAGGCGAGCCCCCAAGGCCAGGAACCCTTCACAGTGCCCCATCGGCCCACCCCCAGTGAACTGATTGCTGCTGGCCCACGTGGCCTCCTGGACTGGCGGGCCTGTATGACCTGGCCCTGGGAGAGGAGGGAGGTCCTGGCTTTTACTGGTGGTTGCGAGGCCCACCCCTCCCAGCGCCCAGCCACCTCTCCCTCTCTGCCCAACCCCACAAATGGCAGGCCATCATGACTCAGGGCCAGGCCCTCCATCCTCTGTCTGCCCCCGCTGTTGTGAAAGGAGGTGGCTGGGGGCAAACAGAGCAGCTACGGTGGCCCTGAGTGAGCCAGGCCCACCCCTGGGTCAATGCTGCGGGTAAGTGTCCTCCTCTCTGGTGGCCTGGCCCAGCCCCAGAGAAGGGAGAAAGGAGGCAGCTGGGGGTGAATGGAGCAGCCGCGGCAGCCCAGAGTGAGCCGGGCTCACCCCCGGCTGATGCTGCAGGTAAGTGCTCTCTTTGGCAGCAGCCTGGCCCAGCCACAGAGAAGGGAGGTGTTGTTGAGCAGATGGAGCAGGTGCTTCAGTCTGGCGCAAGCTAAGGTCCCCCACCCAGGAACCCTATGTGGCGCACCGCTTTTCCACCCCTGGAGAACTTTTCACTGCTGGGCCGTGCGGCGTGCTCTCCCCCAGATGGGTGGCCCTTTATTAAGTGGCCTTTGTCGTGCTTCTGCTGCCTCCGCCTGCTGCCTCCGCCTGTAGCCCTGACGTTGGGAGTCCAGGGTGGGAGGTCGGTCCTGGAGTGGAGGCTGATACAAGTTTGGGCACGTCGGAGAGGCCTCATTATGGCAGGGAATGGGGTTAATATCACCCCTGGAGTCCCTCTGCCCCTGTGTCCCAGAGACTGGTTGCTGAGCCACTTTCCCTCTTTCTCATGACTCCTCTGCGTCCGCATCTGTGACCTGCTATTCCTCCCCAGCCTCTCCGCCTTCGCCTCCCTTTATACCCCCGGCCTTACCCCCAGCACCACCCATCCTCCCCGCCGCTTCCATCCCTTGCCAGGCCCCACCCTCCTTGATAGCCTGGGACGCTCTCCATGTGTTGTGGGAGGGACTGCCATTGGGCCACTGTCTGGGACCTCCTGGGGCTGAGTCCTGGCCTCAGCGTCTTCCTCCGACGCCCCCCGTGGGGTGCAGCTCTGGGGCTGTGCTCGCCCCTCCGTCGCTTTCTCCCCCTTGGCCGTTGGGGAAGGGCTCTCTTTGGGGGACCTGTGGGGCTTGTTTCCCATTGGGCAGGCACGCCCCAGCCCACCCCCAGGCTTCCCATCTGCTGGCAGGTGGGTGCTCCGGAGGCAGTGTGGCTTGGGGTCGGGGTCCCGGGCCCGGAGGACCGGGACAGCCTTTAACTGTTAAAGAGCGGCTGGCTTCTTCTCAAGACTCCCTGTCACCGACCGCACTGGGGCCCCATCATTGGCTGGGGGAGGGGAGGGAGGTCCTGCCTTTCCTGCCAGCTGCTGGAACATCCATCTCATCCCTCAGCTCCCATCACACTGGGGGCGAGACGCTGGCCGCCACTTCTGTGGGTGGGAAACACAGCCAACGCAGCCAGGGGATTGGCCAGCCAATGCAGCTACCAGGGGATTGGCACAGCTACTGAGTGGCAGTTCAGGCAGCAAACTGATTTTGGCGCACATCAAATCTTGCTACTCGAAAACACGTTTATATATAAGGACAGGATACAATTATTTAGAAGATTAGATTATCTAAAGAGTTGTGTGTAAAAAGTTAGCACTATCTTAGTGCAGTCATCTTAAGCCTAGAAGTTGCCGCTGCCAATTTGAAACAAACATACTACACCATTGTTTTGGGCGACTGCTTACCCTCATCTAAAGGTCTCCTGGGACTTTTCATCACATTCTGAATATGCCCAAAATAGAATTTGGAGCATATTAATTTCCTTATTTTGTGAAGTTAAAAGAGATGTGGAGCGGTGGTGCAGTGGGTAAATCCCCTGCATAACTATAACATCTGAACTGCCAAGCTTTGTCAGTTCTAGCCTTGCACTGGTGTGAGCAACCAAGCCTTGTCCCTAGCTCATCGTCCACCCAGCGATTCGAAAGCTTCGGCAGGTAGATGAATTGGGGACCACTCGCTAGGGGTGGGCACACCAATCCCTTTGGGGGGTGTTGGCTGCCATGGGAAGGCATCTGCTGCGCTACGAGATCGAAAGGTGGAAAAATCTGTGTCGGCATTCCCTGCAGTGGAGCAAATCGGCCGGGCGGTGGCAGTGTGACAATGCAACATCGTGAGTCCTGACGTCATCAGCCAGCCGACAAAGATATGCTGTCAGATCACGTCTGACACAGCCTGCAAGACAAATCCTCCCAAGCAGCTACAGTGTGTGATTAAATAATTGTACGTGTTGTCTCCCTATCCCCCCATGAATATTGTTAGTCCAATTGTCAAAATGAGTAACTGTAAATCGCTCTGAGCCCACAGGTGTGTGGGAAAAAGCGATCAATAAATCGAAAGTATTATTATTGTTATTATTGTTGTTGTTGTTATTATTATTATTGACTCATCCAGTGAAAATTGTGAAGGCTTCATCTAGTCCAGCTAGTTGTCATGGCAGAATTGTGCCATAATTGGGAATATGATGTTGCTGTCTTTATCTTGAAAAATATGTTGCTGTGTTTCATAATCATACATACATACTACTAATAGAAGGAATCTTTTGGATCAGATTTTGGTTAGAATAGGAAAGCGTACAAAAATTAACTGTCTTGTTTAACGAGCCTTCAAAGCAATAAACAACTGGCAATTTAAATATTGTAAAGGGGTAACTGAATGTGGACATATTGAAGATGCTCCATAACTGAAGGAATAGCTTCTGTATTTCAGAATATAGCCAGCAAATGCCTTCATGCAGTTTCTTCTTGCAACTTGCAGCTTGAAAACTTGCTTTTTTCCTTGTCTCTATGGAGCTAGCCTAGTTTGCTCAAAGCCCTTTCAAATCCTTTTTACCCTCAGCCTTAAACAAAAATTGATCTTTAGAAACAGGACTATAATGGCATTTAGTTAACAGTGTTGGGACACTTTGATGTAACAAGATATTTCTGGACTGACTGATATGACTAGTTTTTTTTTTTTTTTTGGGGGGGGGTGCTGTTAAGATGTTGCTGACTTTTGGCGACCCCATACAGTTTTCAATACAAGAGACACTGAGAGGTGGTTTACCATTGTTCACTTTGCAAAGTGATCCTGGTATTCCTTGGTGATCTCCCATCCAAATAATGATCAGGGCCAACCCTGCTTAGCTTTTGAAATCTGATAAGCTTAGACTAGCGTGGGCTACCCAAGTCAGGGCTATGGGTTTTCAATGTGGATTTTGTTTTCAATGTGGATTTAAAAACTGGCCCCAGAGCAGTTTTATGGGCTGGCCTTGCCTGAATTGGACATACAACTTCCAGTGTATCAGAATTGTGGCTGGAAAGATCTCTGCCAGACAAAGTTAGTGTAATCTCAGTTGGAATCTCTTTTCCCACTTCTGGTAGACCAGGTTGAACTAGAATGAGAATATTTTAGTATGCTGTCTTGAAGGCATCTGCATCCTTCTTAAATGAATTCCCAGGGCTCCCAGAGGAGATCCGGGCCCTGCGGGACCTTGCTCAGTTCCGCAGGGCCTGTAAGATGGAGCTCTTCTGCTGGGCTTTTGAGTAGGAGCCACCGCCACCACTACTCCATCTTTGCTAGCCATGTGTCATCACACCACTGCCACCACTAGGTGCGGGGCGACCCTGGAAGGAGAAGGGATGACAAGCTACTGGTATGTTGCCGGGGATTATGACCTGCCCCATCTTGTTTTAAATGCTTGGTTGTTGTTTTATATGGTTTTATTCTGTTTTACAGTGTTCTAATTTGTTTTAAATCTGGCATACGTGCCTCATTGTTAGCCACCCTGAGCCTCCGGGTAGGGCAGGATACAAATCTAAATAAATAAAAATAAATTAAAAAATAAAAATGAGTTACAGAGTACTCTGAACATAAACATTGCTTGGTAGTCTGCCTGCATAACATGTTCTGAGGTAATGTGGTTGTATAGCAATTGGTATGCTCCATCCTGAGTTATCAGCTGAGCTAATACAGCAACTCACCAGATAACTTCCTTTTGCAGGACTGTACAAGAAGACTGGCAAATTAGTATTTCTTGGATTGGATAATGCTGGAAAAACTACCCTTTTGCACATGCTTAAAGATGACAGACTTGGACAGCATGTCCCAACATTACATCCAAGTAAGTCAGTGTTGCCTTTCTCTTGTATCCACGTGATGCGGATTTAAGTTTCAGATGTACTTCATTCATTTTTGTGTCAAAAGTAGCTCTGACTTCTTTCCAAATCACAATGATCTAAGAATCGGCAGGTTCAGAAATGCTTTGTTCTTCTGTTTTTATGTGAGTGACCTTAGGAGGAGAGCTGGTCCTGTTTTATTCCATTTCTAATGCTTGTGTGTAAATTGTACACCTTCAGACTCAGCAGCACATTATATGTGCGTTAAGGCAAGGAAAAGTCTTTCTCCGTGCATATGACGAACAGATGATGTCTTGTGGATGGACAAAGGGAAAGAGGGTAGCATGAACATAGAAGGGGCGGGCTAAGCTGAAAATGTTTGAGAAACACTGAAGTACCAGTAGCGGGTAGGAGTGCCCATGAATCAACACCCCTTTTGTTAAGGACTGTTTCCTGCTACCTGACCAAGGTTGTTGTTGTTGTTCAGTCGCACAGTCGAGTCCGACTCTTCGCGACCCCATGGACCAGATTACGCCAGGCCCTCCTGTCTTCTGCTGTCCGCTGAAGTTTGCTCAATTTCATGTTCGTTGCATCAATGACACTGTCTAACCATCTCATTCTTTGCCGTCCCCTTCTTCTTTGACCTTCAATCTTTCCCAGCATCAGGGTCTTCTCCAGTGAATGCTCCCTTCTCATTTGGTGGCCAAAGTATTTGAGCTTCAGCTTCAGGATCTGGCCTTCCAGGGAACAGTCAGGGTTGATTTCTTTTAGGATTGACTGATTTGATCTCCTTGCAGTCCAAGGGACTCTCAAGAGTCTTCTCCAGCACCATAGTTCAAAAGAATCTATTCTTCGGCGCTCGGCCTTCCTTATAGTCCAACTCTCGCAGCCATACATTACTACGGGGAATACCATTGCTTTGACCATGCGGACTTTTGTTGGCAAGGTGATGTCTCTGCTTTTTATCATGCTGTTTAGGTTTGCCATCGCTTTCCTCCCAAGGAGCAGGCGTCTTTTAATTTCATGGCTGCAGTCACCATCTGCAGTGATCTGGGATCCTAGGAACGTGAAGTCTGTCACTACTTCTACGACTTCCCCTTCTATTTGCCAAGGAGTGATGGGGCCAGATGCCATGATCTTAGTTTTTTTGATGTTGAGCTTCAAGCCCACTTTTGCACTCTCCTCTTTCACCCTGAGCAAGAGGCTCTTTAGATCCTCTTCACTTTCTGCCATCAGAGTGGTATCGTCTGCATATCTGAGGTTATTGATCTTTTCCCCAGCAATCTTAACTCCAGCTTGTGATTCATCCAGGCCAGCATTTCGCATGATGTACTCTGCATATAAATTAAATAAGCAAGGTGACAATATACATCCTTGTCGTACTCCTTTTCCTATGCTAAACCAATCAGTTGTTCCATATCCGGTTCTAACTGTTGCTTCTTGACCCTTATACAGGTTTCTCAGGAGACATATGAGGTGGTCTGGTACTCCCATCTCTTTAAGAACCTGCCATAATTTATTGTGATCCACACAATCAAAGGCTTTAGCATAGTCAATGAAGCAGAAGTAGATGTTTTTCTGGTATTCTCTTGCTTTCTCCATAATCCAGCGAATGTTGGCAATTTGATCTCTAGTTCCTCTACCTCTTCGAAACCCAGCTTGTACTTCTGGCAGTTCTCTATCCACGTACTGTTGGAGCCTAGCTTGTAGGATTTTGAGCATGACCTTGCTAGCGTGTGAAATGAGTGCAATTGTGCGATAGTTTGAACATTCCTTGACGTTGCCCTTCTTTGGGATTGGAATGTAAACTGACCTTTTCCAATCCTGTGGCCACTGTTGTGTTTTCCAAATTTGTTGGCAAATTGAGTGCAGCACTTTAACAGCATCTTCTTTTAAGACTTTGAATAACTCAGCTGGGATACCATCACCTCCACTAGCTTTGTTGTTAGTAATGCTTTCTAAGGCCCATTTAACTTCGCTTTCCAGGATGTCTGGCTCAAGGTCAGTGATTATACCATCGTGGTTGTCAAAGACATCGAGGTCCTTCTTGTATAGTTCTTCTGTGTATTCTTGCCATCTTTTCCTAATCTCTTCTGCTTCTGTTAGGTCCCTACCGGTTTTGTCCTTTATCATGGCCAGCTTTGCATGGAACGTCCTGATTTCTCAATTTTCTTGAAGAGATCTCTAGTCCTTCCCAATCATTGTTTTCCTATTACTTGCATTGTTCTTGGAAAGCTCTTCTCTTCTTCTGCTATCTGCATGTAAAGCCTCATCAGACAGCCACTTTGCTTTTTTTGCATTTCTTTTTCTTTGGGATGGCGGTGAGTGCTGCCTCCTTTACAATGTCACGGACCTCTGTCCATAGTTCTTCAGGCACTCTGTCTATCAAATCTAGTCCCTTATACCTATTCTTCACCTCTACTGTATATTCATCGGGGATGCGATCTAGGTCAAATCTGAATGGCCGAGTGGTTTTCCCAACTTTCTTCAATTTAAGTCTGAATTTTGCAATGAGTAGCTCATGATCTGAGCCACAGTCAGCTCCAGGTCTTGTTTTTACTGACTGGATAGAGCTTCTCCATCTTTGACTGCAAATTATATAGTCAATCTGATTTCGGTGTTGCCCATCTGGCGATGTCCATGTGTAGAGACGCCTCTTAGGTTGTTGGAAAAGGGTGTTCGCTATGACCAGCGTGTTCTCTTGACAAAACTCTGTTAGCCTTTGCCCTGCTTCATTTTGTTCTCCAAGGCCAAACTTGTCTGTTATTCCAGTTACCTTTTGATTTCCTACTTTAGCATTCCAGTCCCCTATGATGATGAGGACATCATTTTTTGGTGTTAGTTCTACGAGCTGTTGTAGGTCTTCGTAGAACTGGTCCACTTCAGCCTCTTCTGCAGCAGTGGTTGGGGCATAGACTTGGATTACTGTGATGTTGAATGGTTTGCCTTGGATTCGGACCGAGATCATTCTGTCATTTTTGAGATTGTATCCCAATACTGCCTTTCTCACTCTCTTGTTGACTATAAAGGCCACACCATTTTTTCTACGGGATTCCTGGCCACAGTAGTAGATATAATGGTCTTCTGAGTTAAATTCGCCCATTCCTGTCCACTTTAGTTCACTGATTCCCAAGATGTCGATGTTCATTCTTGCCATCTCATTTTTGACCACGTCAAGCTTACCTTGATTCATAGATCTTACAGTCCAGGTTCCTATGCAGTATTGTTCTTTGCAGCATCGAACTTTCCTTTCACCGTCAGACACATCCACAACTGAGCGTCCTTTTGGCTTTGGCCCAGCCGCTTCACTCTTTCTGGGGTTACTCGTACTTGCCCTCTGCTCTTCCTCAGTAGCATATTGGACACCTTCCGACCTGAGGGGCTCATCTTCCGGCGTCATATCTTTTAGCCTTTTGTTACTGTCCATGGGGTTTTCTTGGCAAAGATACTGGAGTGGGTTGCCATTTCCTTCTCCAGGAGATCACGCTTGGTCTGAGTTCTCTGCTGTGGCCTGTCCATCCTGGGTGGCCCTCCACGGCATAGCCCACAGCCTCATCGAACCACGCAAGCCCCCTCGCCACGACAAGGCAGTGATCCATGAGGGAGCCTGACCAAGGTAGTCTCCTATAAATAGTTTATTTGCTGTTGCATCTTATAAAATTCAACACATTGCCCAGTCATTTCTACTGGAGATCACCTGATTTGACTGTTTTAAACTAGCAGGTAGTCTTTTCTTGCTGTCCTCCATTTTTATGCCTAATGAATTTTTCGTGCTATTACTTTAAACTGACCTCTCCTAATCAAGGTAAGACACAGTAGTTAGATGGCAAGGTTTGCATTCTGATCTGTCTAAATGTAGGGTGCTGACCAGTGTTCCCTCTAAGCGGAGTTAGTGTGAGCTAGCTCACAGTTTTTTAGCCTCCGGCTCACACATTTTTTGTCTTTGCTCAGGAAAGATGGGTCCAGAGCAAAACTAATTTATGCAGGAGCCAAATTATTCGCTCACAACTTTAATACCAGTAGCTCACAAAGTAGAATTTTTGCTCACAAGGCTTCACAGCTTAGAGGGAGCATTGGTGCTGACAGTAAATCAGACAACTAGTCCATCTAGGACTGTGTTGTCTGCTGTAACTAGGAGCAACTCTTCAAGGTCTTGGGATGAGATCCTTCCCAGTACTTTCGCCTTCTGTAACTGGTCTTAACTCAGTTTTCCAGTGGAAGGGTAGAATTCTATGTTTTCCTGAAATGCTGCTCCTAGGTGACCCTTGGGAACAGCTTGGGAAATGAAGTGATGGTCTGCAGTGGGAAGGAGAAATCAACTAAAATCTCCCTCTCTCCATTGGTGGAAGATAGCCTGTGGATTCAGCCCTATGTTTAGCCTACTGTGATTTCCCCTATCATTTAAACAGATGATTAAATTCAGGGCATAGCAGTTTACTATGATGATAGGCTTCTTTGATTTTTCACATCTTCTGCTGTTAGGGAAGCAATTTCTGCACATTTTAAGGGTAATTTCCACAGGAGACATTGTCTAGCTTGTTAAATTCTCCTTGGGTATGACCAGGTCATGTGCAATTATGTCACATAGAAGATATCAGCATGTGGCAATTGGCTCACACGATGCTGCTCACTGTGCAGATTGCGACATGTAAGTGCTAAGCCATTAGCTTCCCATTGCATCTGTGTAACTTCCTGGATAAATCTAGTTGATGTCCTGGGAGCTAAACATGCACAACTGTCTGGATTACATGCTGTAAGCATTCAAAAAGTCCCCCATTGCTTATAGCAGAATAACCTGGTTTAAGCTGTTTACCTGAATGGGTCTTCAGTGTAGATTTCATTGAGAGCAAGAAAATTTTCTTCTGAGTTAAAAGTTTAGGTCTATGACATTAATTGGTTTGGTTCCAATGATTGTGATTTAGTTTCATCATTTTGCCCTCGTTTGATTGTTTAGTAAAAATTTGCCAGGGTGATGGATATCTATACTCAAAAACATGTGAGAATGCTAGCTGTACTATATGTTTTAATAAAACAAATCTAATTTTATGCCTGCAGCTTCAGAAGAGCTGACAATTGCTGGTATGACTTTCACTACTTTTGATCTAGGTGGACATGCCCAAGGTAAGTGATGTCAATGCGTTGTAGGATTATTTTCCCCCATAAGATTTGGGTAAAACTAGCCTTTCCTTGTTGTGTACAAGGGGTCATTATATGGAAGCCCTACTAACCCTATATTAGGGATATATGTTTCACATGCTGAAAACCTTTCTACTGTGATAGATACAAATTATGACAGATACAAATTTCTCTGCTGCTGTTTTTGTATGAACTCTATCATAATCTGAAGTGTGGGCTATGGGATGCTTTAGCTACTATAATGCTCTTAAAGGGTTGAAGGCAACTTAAATATGTCACTTTAAGTCAGGGGTCCACAACCATTTTGAGCCTGTGGGTATCCGTGGAACTCTGACACAGCATGATGAGCACAGCCACAAAATGGCTGCCACAGGAGGAAGAGGCAGCCACAAAATGGCTGCTGCAACTTACTTTCAGTCACACAACAAAGATCCTTGTGCTGGGGTGGTGGCTTTTTAAAAATCAGCACTGCCAATCAAAGCAGATATTTAAATCAGAAGTGTTGCTGGGCTACGGTTGCCAGGTCGACTTACTTGGCCAGTGGGGGTCTCCCAACATCCTTCCAAGAGACCAGAAGTGATATTTTTAAGATTAAAGTGTAAATGCAAGGAAAGTTAATAAGCTGAGCATGTGTATAGACTGCAGTTAATGCATATATGGTTGAAGTGATCACTATTCTTTGCAAAAAAAAATTCAGCTTGCTTGGAAGAAATTTGGTGAATCAGAGATGATGTTTCCTAAGATGTACTAAATGCAGTGTTACTGCCTTAGGAGTGGTTCAGCTTTCTAGAGCAAGTGTACTATAAAATTAAATTAAACCTCTGTGGCTCAGTTCATACATGACATGACATGAAACCATGGTTTATTTTAAACTTTGTATTTGGTTTAATCTTGGTTAGTTTATAGAATCAGGATTTGGCTCACAGGCGATCATTCAAATCTTTGTTTGCCTCAACAAATGCCTGTTTCATTGCCTTCATTCTTTCACCTGCAAAGACCAAGCTGATATTCCAGCCTGCATTGCAATGAAGGTGGTGCAAGGAAGAAAGTCAGGATTAAGACAGGGGTCCCATGTTCATACATTATGCCACACCATAGTTGAAATGACCTGTAGTTAATAAGCTTCTGGTTTTAGATCCTGGACTGACATACCATAACTAATCATAATTAGAAGAGTGGCACACATTTGGATTACCATGCTGTAGTTCCTTTAACTGAAAAAAACAACAACATAGTTTTGTATTATGTGTGCTGAGCCTCTATTTTTGAAGTCCATCCCTACATTTAGTAATTGTTTTTTCTGCGTTTAAAGAGTTGCAAGCTGTTTGCCCATTAATCAAATATAACACAACACATAGAAATTATTTTGTGGATATATTAATATTTTATTTGCACAGTAAAAATAATACAGCTATTGATTTTAGACCCAGTCCTATGAGCTCTATAACAATAGAAAATGGGCTTTTTAAAAAGTGGTGTAAAAAGGGCACACAAAGCTCTGTTTAAAGTTTCTGCTGCTGAATGAGCTGCCATTAGCAACCGGAAATAAGATCCTGAAAGTAAAGGTATTTTGTCTTCACGTTCATTTATGACTCTCTTTTGTTAGCTCGCAGAGTTTGGAAAAATTACTTGCCTGCCATCAATGGTATTGTCTTTCTGGTGGACTGTGCAGATCATGAAAGACTGGCTGAATCTAAGCAAGAACTTGATGTAAGTGCATAATGTATTAATACACTGGCAGTATGCCCATGATCAAAGTATAGTGATCATTATTGTACTGCAGGGACCCTTGATGGGGCAGAGTTGGGGTAATGCATCTGTGTGCATATAAAGCATTGTGCTTCCACCTGTCTTGTACTCTTTCCCAGTTATCTATCTAGCAGATAGATAACTTTTGTCACTGACTAGGGATCCTGGGTTTTCCCCTCACTGCAACTGTGGCCTCGATCTGCCACATACCAAAGTTTTCTTAAGAGAAGGCAATGATTCCTGTCAATTTCCTCCTCCCACTGCAGCCCCCACTTTGTTTCCCACTTTGGGGGAAGTTTAGTGGACTGCAACCAGAGTTGTTAATTGGCAGAAATTGCCACCACTGCCTTTAAGACCTTTTCAGTGTTCTATAATGCTATTGGCAATGCTGCTTTTCACTCTGTAGCACTTTAGGGTGAAGTGCAGTAGTAGATGGGGATTTTGGAATGTGTTTTTGTTGTTTTTTGAATCTATGAACTACTTCCAACCCTGTCTCCTAGCCTAGAGAATCTGTCATATCTTAATTGAGCAAACTTCCTGTGGACTAGATCTTTGGGGGACGAGATCCTTTATCATTTGAGTTATCCCATACTTCATACAGACATCAGATCTCATAAACTAACCAGGGTCAGCCCTGGCTAGTATTTGGATGGGAGATCTCCAAGGAAGTCCAGGGTTGCTACACAGAGGCAGGCAATGGCAAAACCACCTCTGAATGTCTCTTGCCTTGAAAACCCTATGGGGTTGCCATAAGTCAGCTGTGACTTGATGGCAAAAAGCATTGGCAAGATACGTTTAGCCTTGTGTTGCATAAAGGATGAAAGTCAAAGAGAATTCATGCGTGTTCTCAAACATCTGTGCTTGTTGCTGGTACAGTATAAGTTAGGATGTGGGGTGATCTGTTCCTTTCCTACATGCAGCCAACGGTTCTTCCTCCTGTTCTGTGTATGCAGCAGTGGTACCCCTTGAATTATAGACAAAAGTAAAACATTGTGAAAAACAACAGATGATATTGCCTATAAAATAAATCCATAAATCATCCTACTTTGTAATGTGTTTAAAAGAAAAGGAAAGACCATAGAGATTTAGTAGGCAATTACAGTGGGATTAATTTTGGCCAAAAAATTAGGAGGAATAAGGATGCTCCAGCAATACTGGATTGGAGTAGGAGAACTTGGTGGTTGTCAATGATGAATGGATCTACTTAATTTTAAATCTCTATGGGAAGGGAAGATCACCACAACAGCATCTTGTATAGGAAAAGTACTATCCCTTTGACAACTGTTGGCATGAAAATAGGGTCCCAGCAAAACACTAGCAGCAAGTCTTCACATTGCTGCAGTGTGGTTCGAAGCTCATATTTGAGGCTGGTTTGTATTTATTTATTTAGAAAATGTGTGTACTGCCTCTCCAGTAAAGGACATTTCTAGGAGCCATTCCTCCCTCATGAACCTGAAGAAATGTCCACCACATCATCACTCCCTCACACCAACTCCCCCTCAGCCTCTCACTTCTTACTGCCCCCAAGAAAGCTCCTGGCAGATATCGAGCCAGATACACCAATGCTATGAGGAGGAGGCAACTTAGGAATGCGGCAAAGACATTTGCACATAATACTCCTGCAATGCACTGAGCTGCGCAGGCCAAGTACCAGCAAGATCACCCTGAGGTGCTCAGAACAACACTGTCTCCATATGAGCAAAACAATCCAGGAACAGAAGTAGAGAGGCCATCACTTTTGTGGAAGGTAGCAGGAGTTGATGTAACAGCCAACTGCTTCTTAAATTGACAGTTCTATGTTGCCTGCTCCAGACTGAGCTCACCAAGCAGCCTGGTGATCCTAGCACTTGAGGGCAGAACCACCAATGTGGTCTAGACAGAGGTCCTTCAGTAGAGAAAAAAAGATTGTGTATGTCTTCATTTTTTCACTACAATCTTCTCCATTAGAATTCCTACAACAAATGCTACATTTCAGACTTTACATCATCAGTATTATAACTGGATTATGGAACTTAAATACCATAGCGAAGCATGGGTATCAGGCTAGTATAACAATAAAAACCAATTGCCAATAAAACAAGACAGGGCCTAAAAATACATAAAACAAACAGCACTCCACGTTAATATTGTTAAAACAGTCCTCCCATTAGGGGCAGACTATAAAACAATTAAGAAAAGACCGACCCCTATAGTAAAAAGCTTGGGTAAAAAGAAATGTATTAGTTTGGCATCTAGATGAAAATATAATAGGCAACAGGCAAGCCTCAAGAGGGAGAAGGGTATGCCAAAGATGCCACCATTGAAAAAGCCCTTTCTCTGGTCACCACCTGCCTTACCTCTGCAGGTGATGGCCAAGAGAACAGAGCTTGAGGAAAAAATTTAGCTGGCAGGTTGTTGAGTTTTTTGTTTGTTTTTTAACTTTGTTTTTTTGTTCTCCAGACTCGGAGATCTTCTGTAGTTATTCAGATCCATAGATGGTTCATTTGTTCATTGGGAAGAAAAAAATTAAAACTTTTGAGTCCTCTAACAATGTTTAAAATCTGTGTTCAGCTATCAGAACACTAGATCTACTTGATGTGGATGGAAGTCTTTGCATGTGATCCATTACTGTTAAAACACAAATGTTTAATTATCGTTGAATCCAAAGTATAATTGTATACATATCCTTCTCAGGGCTCTTTTTGTAGCAGGAACTCCTTTGCATATTAGGTGACACACCCCTAATATAGGCAATCCTCCAAGAGCTTACAGTAGCCCCTGTAAGAAGAGCTCTGTAAGCTCTTGGAGGATTGGCTACATTAGGGGAAGGTCGCCTAATATACAAAGGAGTTCCTGCTACAAAAAGAGCCCTGCTTCTGTTTATATGCCAGACTCTCTCTTCACTTTTTCTGCCGTGGACCTCTTTCTGTTGCTTTAAAAATTTCTGTTTTGGTAACATTTGTCTGTTCTATGTAGCTGTACAAAACCTGAAATTAGTTTCTTCTTCACAGGCACTAATGACAGATGAAACTATTGCTAATGTGCCTATTCTTATTCTTGGAAACAAGATTGACCGGCCAGAAGCCATCAGTGAAGAGAGGTTACGAGAGATGTTTGGTTTGTATGGCCAGACAACAGGAAAGGTACTAATATTTCCCCATTTCACGGTACAATGTGTAGGTTATTTTCTTCCTCATTGCAGTTTTCCTGAGAACTTCTTTACTTCTAGATTTACATATAACTCAGTAACAGGTCTATAGTTATGTGGTGCGTGTGTGCCCACGCCATTTAACCTTCCTTGTAGTTCAGAAGGCCACTATTGATGTTTTATAGATTCTTTTTAAAATAAGAAAGGTAAGGAAACTAAGGTTCGTAGCAGAACCGAGATGCCTTTGCTGCTCTTTTGCTTCTCTAAGCTTTGGCGAAATGCTGGTTTAACAGAATACCAAATTTTAGAATATTCACCTGATTAGAAATCGGAAGCTGTTATACTGCTGTGGGAATCTGAATTGTTATCCTATGAAAGTGTTAATGCCCATAGCAGTAAAATCAGTACTTCAAATGTAAAACCTGGTTTATCTGAATTTTTCTAATTAAATACAAGCTTGCTTGTCTCTGGAAAGCAAGTTTCCATCCGGAACGGGCAGGAACGCTGTTCCGGCAGTAACTTACCACCCCCACTCCCCCCCCCCCGGTTTTCAGAGAGTTTTTTCAGACTGGGCTCAGTTGGCTGCCCCTCCACTTCTTCAAATGGCGAGGGTCACTGTCGATTGGTCACTTCCTTCCTTCTTCTCTCCCTCCCTTCTTGTCTCCCACCATCATGTGTGTTGTCTTTCATTTTCACCGTCTTCCTCCTCGCTGTCGCCACCTCGCTCTTTTTTAAAAAATGCCTCCTTTACCTGACACAGCTGTCTTGGCAACAGGCAGGAGGCAATATGTGCTCGCGCGCTGGCCCATCACTGCCTATCGCTGCTGTTGTTAGCAGCCACTTCGGCACGTGCACCAGGCATTGTGCGTCACCCTTTCCCAGCTGGGCCCTCCAGCACGCCTGTGCCAGGCTTAATTTCCCTCCCCATCTCCTCCCACCTGGCAGCCAACACAGAAGAGCTACCACTGCCGCTTTTGCCTGCCTGAGTAAAAGGAGGAGGCGCACAGCTTTCCTTCCCGTCTCCTCCTGCCCAGTGGCCAACACTGAAGAGCTGCCACCACCCTTTTGCCCACCGAAGGAAAAGGAGGAGGAGGTGCCATGCAGTGCTTCGTTCACTCCTGTTTCTCCTCCCAACTTTTCCCAACTTGTCTATTTAGAGTCAGTTCAGAGTCCAGGGCAGCCGTCCCTTTCCTGATCGCTTGCTTTCCCACTTAAGGCACCTTCTGTCTTTGTCATGCCAAACTAGCCATGACTTCCTCCATGGCTGGTCACTCCATCTTTCTGGAAGGAGAAAACTGCAAGCTGTCCTGGAAAGAGGCATCTGCAGGTTAGGATCAGACAAATACCCACTTGGAGATCATGAGGAAGCCAGTGATGGAGCAGTGGGAGACTCATATGCACTCCCTTGCTACTGTGGCCACCTCCAGAGGTTAGAGGAGCTGTGTCAGAGAAAAATCTAAAGACAAAACATGTGTAATACCTTTTTTAAAAAAACTATTCTTAAAATTTTATTTAGAAACTTTCTATGCTGCCTTTTCAGGGGACCTGCCTGAGGATGGCATGGAAAATGAAACACCATAAAAACAGAAAGCATCATAAAAGTTATTAAAACCCAGCCGAACATTAAAAACACACATAAAGCATGGTGCAGCTAAAAGGTGTCTCAAACATGCTGAAAAAGAATGAAGCACAGTGCACGCTTTTCAGTTCTGAAGAACTCTTCATTGTGCTGAATGTTTGGTGCAAATGCCCCCTCCCCTTCCCTCAAAGAATTTGTTTTGTGTCATGGCTGCAGCAAAATCACCCCTGAAAACGTCCTTGTTCCTCCAAACAGCCTTCTGAAGGCTTCAGCCACCACTGAAGCTATCCTCCCAGAATCAGTGCCTGTCTCAAGGCAAGAGTGTACAGACTCTTCCCATTTGAGTTCCAAGTTCCACAGACATGCATCAGTGTACATGGGGGGTGGGGAGAACAGGTGGGGAAAGGGGGCCTTCCTAAGCTTTGAACTGGATCTTAGCGTACAGTAAAGGGTTGTGGGGGTTTGGCATTGTTATTTTTTTAAGGGATGGAAAGGGAGACCAGGGGATCTGAATCTTTCTTTCCTCCATTCTTTTCCCATCTATTTGCCTTCTTTCCAGCTCTCCCCTCCCTCCCACTCCTCTCTCCCTATCTATTTGCTTTCCTTCCTTCCTTCCTTCCTTCCTTCCCCCCTCCCTCCCATCTCTTTGCCCTCTTTCCCTCCCTCCCTTCCTCCCCATCTCTCTCTCTCTCTCTCTCTCTCTCTCTCTTTCTTTCTTTCTTTCTTTCTTTCTTTCTTTCTTTCTTTCTTTCTTTCTTTCTTTCTTTCTTTCTTTCTTTCTTTCTTTCTTTCTTTCTTCCTTCCTTCCTTCCTTCCTTCCTTCCTTCCTTCCTTCCTTCCTTCCTTCCCTCCCTCCCTCCCTCCCTCCCTCCCTCCCTCCCTCCCTTCTTGCCTTCTAACATACTTCTGGT
This sequence comes from Gekko gecko, assembly GCA_029375565.1. Lineage (NCBI taxonomy): Eukaryota > Metazoa > Chordata > Lepidosauria > Squamata > Gekkonidae > Gekko > Gekko gecko. The sequence continues at coordinate 135,870,519 of JAPDNY010000002.1, forward strand.
GATGTCTGGTGATGTCAGGGGCTGTTGCATATGCAAATAAGTTATGGCAATGAGTTCCTGCACCTCTTTTTCTACGAAATGACCCCTGAAAACAAGTATAGATGCAGGGCTCTCAAGCTTTCCCTAAGCTTGTGAAATGGACATAAAGCTTCCTTTATTAGTGCTTGGTTGTATATGAGTAGGTCAGGCTAAGAGGTAGGAGTTGGCTCACAGTCACTCAGTGAGCTTCAAGGCAAAGTAGGTATTTGAATTTCAGCCTCCATAGTCCTAGTATGACCACAAAAGTGAAAGCTGGTAGAAGTTAAGTCTGGACAGAATAGCCAAAGAATTGCATATTAACATAGCTCACTGTGTAGAGGAAAGCATTAAATCTGTGTCACACATTCTTGCCCCCATGGAAAATTAGACAGAGATTCATCCATAATTTTGCTCTTATAAACAGTCTTGCTTTTTGGTCATAGATGACTTAAAAGTGAGGTGCTGTCATTTGGATTGCATTTCCCAACCATGCATAATTGGAAGTAATTCATTTTGGATGAGGCTATGAGGATGAGAAGTCTGAACCATTAACTCTTACTTACATATATGGTACCTTGCAACACTCATGATCTCAACAAAAAAATGTCTTTTTTAAATACACAGAAGTTATTTCTGTTCTCAGTTTAGCAAACAGTAGCTTATCTCTCCTTATAATAATTATCTTTTGGTTTCGTAAGATTCCATGCACTCCCATTGGCTGTAAAATGCCCTCCCTCAGCCATTGGCCCATCAGCCGCCACTTAAGAGTACTCGTGTGCCATTGGCCGGGTGCTGGGTCTGCTCCTCTTCCCCACCCACTCCTCCTTTTGCATGTCAGATTTACTGGCAGACCAGCTCTCTCTCCTGAGGAAGACAGTTCTCTTGACTCCTGTGAGGGACTGTCCCCTTAGTGGCTGTTGGTAGGCAACCAAGCTTGGTTCTGTGAGTAAAAAAACAAAGGACTTTAAGCATAACCCCCTCCCCCGCCCATAACCCCCTCCCCAACAGCCACTTTCCTGTCAGAATAAATGGAAAAAGGCTCTCTCTCCTGCTTAGCTTCAGCATGGCTGGCTGGCTAATGAGGTGGGCCAGCGACCATCAAACCATTCAACTCCCCACTGTGTAGTGACTTTCCCCTAGGGTTGCCAATCTCCAGGTGGGACCTGGAGATCTCCCACTGTTACAATTGACCTCCAGATGACAGAGAGATCAGTTCCCCGGGAGAAAATGGTTGCTTTGGAGGGTAGACTCTATGGCATTATACCCTGCTGAGTCCTTTCACACACACACCAAATGCTGCCCTCCACAGAATCCACCCCCCAAATCTCCAGGTATTTCCCTAATCAGAGTTGGCACCTGTACTTTCTCCTCTGTCAGTAAAAGGCCCTTTCCACACCTATGTTGGCCTTTGGGAGAAAAATCATTGGGCCCAGTCCTGATCAGATTGCCAACTCCAGGTGGGCAATTCCTGGAGATTTGAGGGATGGAGCCTGGAGAGGGTGAGGTTTGAAGAGGGGTGGCACCTCAGACAGGTATGATGCCATAGCCTCCACCCTCCAATCCAGCCATTCCCTGATGGGGAACCATTGTTGCCAATCTCCAGCTGGGTGCTGGAGATCACTCAAAATTATAACTGCTCTCGAGGAGGGAGGGGGGAGGAGATGGAAAACTAAAGGTAGGTTGATGGTTGGCTGGGAGGGAGATAGGGTTATCAACTCCAGGTTGGGAAATTCCTGGAGATTTGAGGCATCAAACCTGGAGAGGGTGAGTGTTGAGGAGGGGTGGGACCTCAGACAGGTACAATGCCATAGACTTCGCCCTCCAAACCAGCCACTCCCTCCTGGGGAACCACTGTTACCAATCTTGTGGGTGGGCTGGAGAGCACTCAAAATTACTACTGCTCTTCAGGTAGCAAAGATCAGTTCCTCTGGAGAAAATGGTGGACTCTGTCATTATACCCTGCTGAGATTGCCACAGCAAATTGTCACTGAGTGCCCAAAGCCGGGGCACTCTCCCAGAGCCTCTTTCTAGAGCCCGTTGTATTTATTTCCACAACGGGCCTTATTCCTAGTTATATATAATGACACAGAAAAATTAAGAAACCTATCTAAAAGCATCAAGTCTTCTATGGGGGGAAAGCCACAGAGAAGGCAATATTTCCTTGCCAAATCATCAGTGAAAATTTCCTATTTAAATTTAACAGCATCTTGTGTTACTGAAAATCCCTTGAAACCCTTGTCTTTTTTAAGCATATACCCAAAATGTTCACATGTAACCTAATGTAAAATGTTTCTGTGACAAATACATGTTTGCAAATGCAGGTATTGTGCATGAACATCTAGGAGCCAGGAGTCAGGACTTGGCTTTTCTTTTCTTGGTGGCTATGCAATGTGGCCATATAATCACCCTGTGAAAAGCTAAGGGCCATGTTTGTGTAGGCAACCCCTCTCCCGCTCTGTAGCCCTCTCCAAATAATGTCAGCCTGAGATGACACCAGTTACAGCCTTCCTCCTAAGAAAGTTCATGTCTACTTGGCAAGAATAAAAGTGGCTAGAATGAAGCTGAGAGGGAATGAAATAGAATACAGCTCAGTGACCCCTGCCTATAAGCCACTCTGTCCATGCAGCTGCTCCTCTCCTAGCACCAGCATATGGGCACAGCAGGTCTCCTTGTATTGGTGCTGAAGCCTAACCAAGCCCCATCAAATATAATTAAAACCCAGGAGCCTCCTTGCAGATTTATGCCTCCTGAGCAGCATGCCTGAAACTGTAAACATTTGGACATTTATTTCAGCAAATGTGACATGTACCATAGATCATGCCCAAGCCATTAAGTGGTACTTGTAAAAAGTCAATCTGACTCTCCACAGCTTTTAAATTATTAAATTACTAAAAACGTTCATTATCTAAAGATTATATGGAATTGATAGTTCTATTATAAAGAATCTCTATTTTAACAGCAGTATTATGATCCGAAATGTTCTTATCTAATTTTCAGGGCAGTATCCCTCTGAAGGAATTGAACACCCGACCCTTAGAAGTCTTCATGTGCAGCGTGCTAAAGAGACAAGGTTATGGCGAAGGATTTCGTTGGATGGCCCAATACATTGATTAATGCCAAAATCATACTAGTGCATAGTATCTCCAACCTGTTCATTATTTGATTGCTTGGTGTACATAACTTGAACTCAATAGACTTTGGTTACAAAAGCATATTTTTTTTTTATTATTGTATCAATTGTGTTAAAATTAAAGTGTAAGGACTGAAAACAGATTTTAAGCAAGTTTGTCAATTTGGATTTTGTAACGTTAGACTCTAGATCTATCAAACAACTTTCTTTGGGGTTTTATAGCTTGTCTGTTGTCTTCAGTCCCTCTTCTTTTTCTGTTAACAGAGTGAATTTCCAGCACAGTGTGTTTTCAAATGCACTTTTTAACAGCTCAACCCTACAGACTTTTTGGTCATATTTAATGCTCATCATGTTAAATTTTTATGTAATTTTTTCAAAACTGGTTTTATAAATGTAGAGTGTATAACCGCCTCTCAAAGAATAGTAATGAATCAGCTTCTGGATAATTGCATGATGCCTTACGGTTTTCAATAATATACTTTCTTATGCAACGTCATGCAATAAAACTAAATCCCGTTTCTTGGCATCTTTAATGGGAAATAGTTCATTTTAATGTGTCTTAACCTAACAAGGATGTCTCAAGCTGTGAATATGTGGGGTATTTTTCTGAAATGCAGTATGATTTCAGTGTACTATAGACTTTTTATTATTTATCTGATTATCTTTATGCTGGATCATCTATATTTATGCTGGATCATCTATATTTCCTGAAATTTAACATTTGCTCATGGTTGTTCATGTTGTACAGTGAGAGGTACCATGGTCTTGCTATCTGCTATATAGCTAAGTTTGAGTCCAGTGGCACCTTTAAGACCAACACAGTTTAATTCTGGGTATATGCTTTCGTGTGCATGCACCCTTCTTCAAACCTGAGCATTGACAAATGCCTGAATACTTCTTGCGTCAATCCAGAGAACCACAGGAATAGCAGAAAATGTTGTACAACCCTGCTGCATCCAGAGGTAAAAAAATGCCTAGAGTGTAAGATGATGAACAGGGCAGGCTGCCATGGGATGGTGCACACCATCGGTTGTCATGCTAGATGTGTTCTGTCCTGCTGCAGCAAGCTTTTATATACTTCATGGTGCCGACCCACAAGTAGCAGCCTGATTCTGCGCATGGATCACATTCACAGAACTGTATCTCAGTGTTTTTGGTTTTCTATCACATCCTCTGTTGGTTGTCATTCTTTTGTTAGGCTACAGTATGACCGTGCAGTGAATGTAGCTGCGTGTCAATGAAGGGATAACAATGATGTAAAGAGGGAGCTGGTCTAGTGTCTTCATTCAGTAGTATTGTGCTAAAATACTCTTCGGTTTTCATAATGTGGGCCACTGTACCTCTTGATTATAGGTAGTGAATAAAATCATTAAGAACAATCAACTCTGCCAGGAATGTTAGTGCTCTAATTGTGAAAGCAGCCCAGTGTTGCAATTTTCTTAACTTTGTAAGCCAAGCTTTAAACCAGCACAAGGAAGTTGCTGCTGCAGGGGGGTAGCTTTTAAAAAGTTTGGCAGAAACAAGGATTGTCTCATGAGTGATGTGACTTAAAAGCAATGGTAGCATTTTTCAGTATATGAGCACCCTCACTTCCATAAGGCTGACAGCTTAAAGATTTCATGTTCAGGATTAACTCTTAATGAACTGAGATGACATCTGATAATGGGCTTTTGTAGTTAGCCAGCTCTTATGTAATGCTTTAGATGAAGGGATCACTTACTTCTGAAGGTATGCTTTGTGGCCATGTCAAGACTTGGAATCTATCCTGTTTATGTACATGCTGCTTCAGAAGAAGAGTAAATGAGGATTGGCGTATTTGTGTAGCAACCCAAATATTTTAAACACTTCACCTGTTCAATGGTTTTACCCTTAACACACTAGTTGATAGGTTTCCAGGAATCTCCGAACACCATTATTTTAGTTTTGTCAAAATTCACGGATAACCCATTCAGGTCACAATATTCTATAAAATGTGCTAACAACCTCTTTATCCCTACTTCAGATCTAGAGAGAATTACAGCATCCTCTGCATACAATAGCAGGGGAATCGGGCGTGAGCTCACAATTGGACTGTGTCCAGCAATCCCCTCTAGCCCCGTGGCCAGATCATTTAAAAAAAGATTAAAAAGGAGGGGACCCAATACACAGCCCTGCTTAACCCCTATATTGATGGAGATTTTCGGAGTTAAATCACCATCCCTAGAGCCTCTTACTTGACAAGTGGTATCTGTGTATAATTTCCTAATCAGTAGGAGCAATCTCGTGTCAATTCCCATCAGCCTTAACTTCTTCCATAAAAGTTCCCTTGAGACCATATCAAAAGTGCTCTTCAAATCTAGGAAAGCAGCGTACAACTTGGACCCTTTCCCTTTTTTGTATTTATTCACTAAGTGACTTAACACAATACAATGATCCAGAGTTGACTTCCCCTGACAGAATCCTGCTTGTTCTATACCTAAGATTTTTTGTTTTGCCATCCAAGCCTTAAGCTTGGACACCAGATGACTTGCATAAAGTTTCCCTAATATGGCGAGCAGGCTAATGGGCCTATAGTTGCTAGGCGATCTAGAATCACCTTTTTAAAAAATTGGTACTATAATAGCATTTGTCCATGTTTCAGGTATTATACCTGTTCTATCTAGCAATAAATAAAACTGCTAAGAAGGGCGCTCACCATTCCGGGATCATTTTAATGGCCTCCGGGGGAATTGCATCTGGTCCCGGCGCCTTCCCGGCCTTAATTTGAGCAATTAGCGTGGCAATCTCCACATCCTGCACCGGCATCCACTCGGGACAATCCCCAACACTGATCTCCAGATCCTCAGTTTCACTCCTTCTATCTACCGAAAAGATCTTCTGGAAATGCTCATACCAGGCCTTGATGGTAATTGGAGAATTCACAGTACTGTTCCTACCTAGAGCCTCTGAAATCACTGCCCAGAATTTCCTTGCATCATTGCTAATTGTGGCTTGCAGTAGAGGCTCCCAGTTTTTCTGGAGGGCGACTTTTTTTTCATCTCTAAACAATTTACTTAAGGATGCTCTGACTTTGAAATATACTGCTGGGAGATACTCACAGCATGAACTTCTATACACCTGATACATAGATCGTACATAGGCCTTCGCTTCAAGGCACTCCCTGTCAAACCAAGTGGCTTTCTGCTGCCTCATTCCATTTCTAGCCTGATCCTGTTCTGATATCCTCACAACTATAAGCTGTTTGATTACTCCTTCATAAGCCTGGATCAGATCTGGAGTCCTATTCATAGCCTTCGATTGGAGTATAAACTCATTCAGTCTTTGCGAGGTCAGAACATCACTAACTTTTTGGGCAACTCTATCAGACCATCTACACCTGGGTACACTTTTGCACTTTTGCACCCTCAAACCTTGGAGGTCCTGCTCCCTAGAAGTGGAAATAAAATTGAGAAGCAACACCAGAGGAAAATGATCACTCTCAGGATGTCCTAAGATTGAGAAAGCACTCACCTCCTCCTGGAGTGGTGGAGATAACAGCATGTAATCTATCACACTACAACCTCGTGCAGAAGCATAGGTATACTCGCCGGGTGAGTCAAAAGGAGGTAGACCATTTAAAATGACTAAATTAAACCTCAGGGCAAGATGGGCCAGCTGAATTCCAGCATCATTAATATGTGGATCTTTAGAGAGTCTTAAATTATGAAAATGCGATAGAAATTCTGGATCAATGCCTAATTTATCTGCTAGCACCAGACCATTCTGCCCTATTCTTGCATTAAAGTCACCAACCAGGACTACTTCTCTAGATGGTTCCTTCTTTTCCAAAACATCTAGAAATTCATGGAGACTCTCCCATTGCTGTACCACTGCCCCTTTACCCGCAAAAGGTGGCATATATACATTAATTATAACAAATGTTCTCCCAGGACATTTAACAAGAAATGCTTGGGCTGTTTGCAATCCAGAAGAGGAGAAACCTCGATATTAGATTTACTTGACCATGCCATCGCAAGGCCTTCCACATCGCTCAAATTTAAAAGCAGGTACAATATGGACATTAAAACCTTCTAAAAAAATCTCCTCGTGGACCCAGGTTTCCTGTAATAAAATTATGTCAAACATACTGAGAAATTCACTAAAATTGGAGTCCCCTAGCTTTTTTTCCAGCCGGCAATGTTCCAGGAAAGAATCTTAAGTTTATCGGATGTTGACCCATTTCTTAGTCAATCCGATTCAGTAATCTGATTGAGCAACCTATCCCTATAAAAAAAAACACTTCAATTCTTTGGCATCTGGGGGAAGTCTGCTATGACAGCAGATGTTCCTGTCCCACTCTGTTCTGTAGCCATTTCATCATCTATTGGGGGAAGCGACTGTGGGATCGGCGACCTCTGCATAGAGGGATAAGAGTTAGAGTCAACCGCGACGTCACCTTGGGACACTCGCTGTTCTGACCATTCAAGCACTTTCCGGGTCAACAGGCGATTTTTGTATGCTCCAGCCGTTCAGTTACAGCATGTTGTTCCTGAGGTGTAAGATCATCAAACGTGGTAAAGAGCTCATCCTCAATAGAGTTGTCCAACATTCCTTCTTGATGAAGCGGCACTGATGGGACACCCTCATCGCCTTGTTGCACCAATATGTCTGGACTTCTCTTAGTTGTACTATGGGGAAACTGCTCCCCATTTACTGAAAAAGTAGGTAAAATCAGATTTCCTTCCGTTTTCTTGGTCATTCCATCCATAAATATCAACTGGAACTGTTGAGCCCTAACTTGTTCAGCTTCAGCTTCCCACAATTCAAGAGCCAAAGACTTGGCGATAATGACATAGCGATGATGACATAGACACCACCTGGTGTGATCTTAAATCCAGTTCTGTCTCATGTATTGCCCCCTTCTGGCAATATGTTGGCTTCCACCTGTGAGGTGCTTCTGCCTCTAAGTATTCATCTCATAGGCTTATGTGCAAGTTGGAATCATGGCTCACACGTGGCTCAATCCATCAAGAGTGACCATTTCTCTGTGTTTGTTTTCACAGAGTGGTAACTTCGGTATCGTCCCTAGCTTAATCTCCCTTCTTTTGTTTCTTTCCAGGGAGTCAGGCTCTAAAGCACTACTCAAAACTTGCTTCTTGTTAGGGGGGGAGACATCCAATTTCCCCTTTGACTTCTCTAATCTAAGAGCCTTAGGGTGCAGGGCGGTACACACATTATCCTTGAAAACTCTAGTCACCCAAATTCCATATTGATTATATAAGGAGCTTTGCAGGGACATCATCTTTGCCGGGATATTTTCATTCTTAAACTGTAAAACCACTCTGGAGAAAATCCCCATTCTAGGGAGCCTATAATAAGAGCTTAATAAAATCTCAGAAGTACTACAATTGAGCAGTTGGCTCAAAGAGCAAATAATCATATCAAAATTCCTCCATCTAAAATAATCAGTCTGTAAGTTAAAAGAGATTGCCAGGTGGTTCTTTTGGAGTGTAAGAGAACTATACTCCTGGTATCTCTCAAGGACTTCTTCTGCAGGCTGCAAATCACCTGCAGCTGTCTCATTTATTCGTATGGCCTCAGTGTCTTTCTTAACTCTACCTCCTGTTGGCCTTGACACAACAAAGTTCTTAACAACCTTGTCAAATAATATGGCCAGAGACTGCGAGGTCAGGATTGCTTTATTAGAAAAAAGCTCCATTATCATAGTTGTTGTGTATTTGTCTCTGCGAAAGTGTTTCCCTCTTCCTCTTCTGGGACAACCTGGGAGTCCAGTTCCAACACAGCATATCTGTTGGAAAGATAAACTGCTCCAGACTGCCTGTTCAAGACAAATTTATCAATCTTCTGTTGTTTACCATCTTTCAAATCGGCTATATCAGAGGAAGAGCAGTGGCGTTTTCGGTTCGGCATTAAGCCAAATTACTCCCAGAGCTTTAAACAACACTGCTCAGTTAAAATACTTCCTGTAGCTGGCACACAATTATAGCCTTAAGCATAGATAAATCCGAGGGGAAGATTATATAAAATAAATAAGTAGGGTAAAATGAAGATAAAATTCCACCTACGGAGAGAAGCTGCCGGCACTCCTCTCATGATGCCATCTTGTTCTTGCTCAGTCCTGCCTCTCCATTAACTTTCACCATAGTGCAAGGTGGGTAGCCCACAGATCAGAAGTAATCAAATCTGCGAATAGCTGTGTGCTAGCAATAACTCACTTCTTTTTTACCAAAGGTAACCAGTATGTCCCTGCGGCCCTAAAAGTGTTTGAGCATAAAATTGGAGCGAACCTTCTTTATGGGGTACCCATTTGAATCACTGCTTTCAACAAAATGGTAGAACAACTTCAATCCAATTTTGTGAGGAAAATATTAGGGTTGCCTTTGTGTGTACCCTATGCCGCCATTTGTTTGGAATCCAATTTGATACGTTTGGAAACAAGGGCTTGGATAATCATTTTCAGATTTTGGCTACATTTGCATTTTAGGAGTTGCCCCAATAGCCTTATTATATATCTGCTAAAAGAGTCTCATTGTTCTGAGTGGTTCGCTGCTATAGAAAGGAAAATCGCCTCAATAGGCTTATGCCTGAATGATATGATGTCCTTATCTGAAATACATCTTTGCTCTGCTCAAACAGAGATTAATTGATATTGAGACACAAGAGCTTAGAGCCTTGGCTTCTGGTAGATGTTCACCTTTAAGATGGGCACGTTTTCCAATCAGCACCCCAGCACAATACTTATTGGGTCTAACCTCCCCACAGCTGCATAGAGCATTCATGTTGGCCCGCTTTAACATGCTCTCCTCTGCTGTTTTAGCAGGGAGATTTAAGAACATCCCCTACTCTGCTAGGTTTTGCGACTGTGATTCAGGGGAGATTGAAACAATCAAACACGTATTCCTCTATTGTAGTTTGTATGACGACATTCAGGCAGTCTATTTACAAGCCATTCTTAAGAAAGATGCTAAGCAATCCGATAAAATGATGTACTGTTTACTGGCTTCACAGAATATTGAAGTGGTTGCTAAATTTTGTAACTGCCTTATAATGAGGAAGATGAGTGTTAAACCTATGAACTGAATGGCGACTGTTTATGATTTGATCTATGCCAATAAAGGTTTTGAATTGAAATTGTGTAGCAACCATGGGTCTGCTATCACATTTAGACTTGGCTGCCTCAGTGTGTTCGAGTACCAGTGTTAAACTGATTTAACTTGGCTTCCCATATGAAAACACGTGGATTTTTAGTTGAGGGCTTCTCCGAACAGTTTGTTTTCCCTGTCTCATCCCAGAACTCCTTGGAAGGGAAGCCATTGAAACAAATAGTTTTACAGTACTGGAAAGCTATTTTTAGTACTGTTGACAAGTATTACATTCTTTCTTCCTTAACTTGTTCTCTAGAACACTTCTGAGTTTGTAGAAGAGAAGCAGAATAACTTTCCCTCACTTGGATTTACATGAGCATCTCTGAGTTCAGGGTCATACATAACAAAGCTTATGTAGAGCTTAGAGGGTTTTTTCCTTTAAGCAGACATTCCTTCTGAATTCCTTCATCCTTTAGGGTTGCTTCCACACGGATAATTCCCTATTCTGCTCTCATTGCTGCTGTGAATGTGGAGGCAATTGTAGGAACAATGGAGCCTCCAAATGGGGATATTCTCCATGCTTTCCCTTCATTCCTACCTTCCGACCTGCCCACCACTTGTGGGTTTTTACTGTGGTGTTAGAAAATGGCCAGAGAGAAATGTAGGGGGATGGTATGGGATAGGGGCAGGGAGGTGCAGAAATCCATACCTTCCATCCATACTCTCCCTAAACCCACTTTGAGTATGATCTTTCAGGAAGGATTGTACGAAATCAAGTTAGGGGGGAAACACAGCAAAGCCAGGGAAGTTGGCAACTGCATGATGTTGTTGTGTGGGGCATGTAGAGCAAAACCTCTGTGTAGAAGTAATCTAGGTCAATGCAATGGGTAGCCACAAGGACTCTTTATAAATGGGTTTTGGACAGGGACATATAAATTAATGTTTGTCATCACAAAGTGCCTGACACTCCTTTAGGCTATAGTTAACTGTGGTAAGTTTTCAACTTCCATTCTGCTCTCGTCCCCAGGTAAGTTCCGGGGTCCTGCTTTTTATCAGGTATATGTAATAGCGGCTGTCCAGTTTGTTATTTTGCATCCAGCTAGGCCAGATATCCTGGGAACTGTGAGTCCTGTCCTATGGATATGAAGCTGAGGATAGACACTGTTCAGTTTTCAACCTGGGGCTCGAGGTACAATTCTTCTATTTGCTGATCCGTTAGGTAGGCCTTCAGATTTGCATGGCTAGCTGCCATATAATATGTCAAGCACAAACAAAGAAGCACAACAATTCCTAACCCAAAGATTTCTCTGGATTTTAAAAACAGATGCTCAGCAACAAGAGGGGTTTGGTTTGGACATGTATGATATGTCTCAACATGGCTCAGAGAGGAAACTGCCGTGCAAGAGAACATCCCACTAGATATTGGATATAAGGGTGGGGAGCCATTTCCAAAATGGAAATACTGTTTTAAGAATACTGTTCAGTGTATTCCACATCCTAAAAACCTACTTCAAAGGTGATTTGCACATGATATAGTACACCATACAGAAATCTCTTCAGTAGAGAAACTGTGAATCCAATTGATGGCAAATTCCCATGTATCTATTTTGCAACCAAGCCATGATTAATGTGTTAAAATTCAGGAAATTAGGCTCTCCCTCCCAAGATATTTTGTCCATAATATATATTTACATATATAGCTTGGTTGGGATTGCCTGTATGTTATGAAGAGATTCTCACCACCCTCTGTTTTTTGTTTTTTAATTGGCTCCCTTCAGCAGTTGAGCTGATTAGCAAGTTTGGTGTTTAATTCCAGGAAGTAATTCCTGATCAGCTTAATTGTGTAGGTGTGGGCCAGTGTTTTTCACTTGTTTGCCTGCTCTGAATAGTTTGCTAAATAGTTTTTATTTAAAAGGGCAGTCATTTTAAGGCTGTGTATATATGCTGAAAAAATAAAATCCACTAATAAAAGGTTCACATCTCTTAACTTTCAGCTAGAATGTCATATTCTTATGTATTACTGAGACAATGACATGTATTTGTGTATATGGCAGTCACCAAAATTTGATACAGTGCTGACACATTACAGTCTTTCCTCATATCTGACTATTGTCTTTGAATTAGAAAGCACTGAGCAGAAAAATGGCTGGATGGTAGATAGACTTTTATTTTTCAAGATTTGTGTCTACTTCTGGCAAGTCAATTATGTTCAAATCTGATGTGCTTCAAGTACAGATTCTCCCTCAAATGCAAGAAAGTATGGGATCTAATCCTTTCATGCATAGCTCTTTTGTGTATTTTAAGGGGGGAAATAGTAGTGTATTTATAAAACATCTGGCAAGAAACTGTCCTCAGCCACTGTTTTTCATAGTTTCCTATCAAATTATGGGATCTCAACTACCAATCCATAGGCTTGATCTACTGTATCACCTTGCCTCTCCACTAGACATTCATTGGTAGGGGAGCAAACACTATGCTTTTGTGGTATTTTCTTCTTATCATGGTATGATGGACCCCTTATTTCCCTAACTGGCAGATTTTCCCCACCAGATATTCAGTTCCCCTCACTGACTGAGTTGCCCTACAGTAGCTTGTATATCTTCTCTATTGATATAAACTTAAAACTGTCCTGGCCTTTGTTTAGATATTGGTTTAGGCATTAGACCCAGTACAGGAACTGGAGGGAATGACGAGCTGTCCTGTTTTATAAACCCTTGGAAATGGCACTTAGAATCATCGAATCATAGAGTTGGAAGGGACTTCCAGGTCATCTAGTCCAACCCCCTGTACAATGCAGGAAATTCACAAATACCTCCACCTCCACACCTGCAGTGACTGCTCTTCCATGCCCTCCACACACGCAGTGATCGCTGTTCCACTTGAGGCAAATTAACTTTCAAAAACAGAAGAAAGATTTTATTAAACAGGCAGGAAATATATGTATAACAGAAATAGTCAAGGTTTTGAGATTGTTGAGTTAAAACCTTTCAAATATATCCAGAGTAGAATTCTTAGAACATTCAAGAGAATGTCTTTGTAGTTTTGTTTCAAGGTTTTCTAGTTCTTTGAGAGGTACTTTGTTTAGTATATTTTAGCACTAACACAGTTCTTATTAATGTTTCTTTTGGAGGACAGCATTTGCTTAAAGTTTCTAGATTTCTTTCTTCAGAGTTCTAGGTTTTCCTGTAGATATTATAGCTTTTCACTAGCTCCTGTGGTGTCTAAGCTTCTCCCCTTTATCACAGACTAGGGTTCTCTTCCCAAACCCTTTCACTGGCAGGAAGTTATTCTCCTTGTCCCTAAGAAGTAATAACTCCTTTTACTAATTGGCCTGTATGGGAATTCTCTCTAACTACCCAGATCTTCTGCCAAATCCTTCTCCAGTATTCTTTGCCTGTATAAGGCTGCTCTGTAGCTTTCCTGACTGAGAATCTAGATTCCCCCTCAGAGCAGTTTTAATATATTTAAAACAATGGGGTTTCTCTTCTTCATTCTGTAGAAGTACTTTTCTGACTATTGCCTGTCAGAAAACACTAGCTCCCAAAGTCTCTTCCCTCAGAAGCCAAACCCTCTGGCTACTAATCCAGAAGTTAGATTGCAAACAAAGACCAAAAGACAAAAGACCTCCTTTCCCTCCAGATCAACTGTTTTATTTCCTCTCTCAGCTGATCCTGGCCAATCAGAGAGCGAATAGAGTAGAACCAATCACATAAGCTCTTCTCTCCAGGGAAGATTAATTCTGAACCCCCTGACTCTCTGATAAAAGCGGCATTTTAAAAAGCCTGCTTTTCTGTGCAATCTGTCACAGACAGGCTTTGTGTGATTTCAACTAAAAGAAAATGCCCCAAACTTGTGCTCTGAACAAGTAATGGAAATTAATTCTCATACCTCAGCTATTCTGTTTTCATGTTTTGACTGAGGGCTAGAATGGTGGTGAAAATGTAAGCTCAAACTGGGGGGGGGGTTGAAGTTGTAGAAAAAAGATATCCAGCACATTAGTGTTCCATTTTTCCACCAAATCAGTAGAAATTCTGTATTTTGCCTCTGTGATCTGAGCCAGCCACATGTGTCCAAGTTACAATGACATGTAGAATTTCCAATGGGTGTAGCTTAGCATCATGCAACCCATATAGCAGTGGACAAAATGGTATCTGTTGCTCTTCTGTATTAGAGGTAGAAATAGAAACAAGGCAGTGCTATCCTTGGGAACATATCCAGAGTCCCTACCTTCTTTTTTCACACTCTCTATGAGCACTTTCTTCAGATGCTTTAACTCTGAGTATGTAAGGCCATGTCAAGGCTTGATGCTTTATAGTATTTTAAAAATTCAAGACAAGTGCTGCCTCAATAAACAGACAGTTTTAAAACTAAGTCATAGTCTTGCTGTTTTTATCTGGTGTTGGGAACTGTGAAACTAGTCCCTGTCAACCTGATGCATCAGAGGTGGTAATCAAAATCAGGATTCTGCCTAACAGGAAGACAGCATTGAGTATTTGGTGGCAAAGAACATCTCCTTGATCCTTCTCTAAGTTTGTATCCTTATCTTTTAGTTTTTCTTCAAGTGCATCCTTACTGAGGATGTGAGGATGTACCATAAATGCATCCTGACTGAGGGTGCGCCACATCACAGGACCTTGCTGATGCAAATCTTCACCCAAATTAGCAGCTATTGGCTGATAAGTGAGTTAGTTAGAATGCTGGACTAGAACTGGGTGGCGCTCAGGTTCAAATCTATGCTTCAGGTTCAAATCTAAGCTAACAATGTTTAATGAGTTCAGAAAGAGTCTGGCTAAGTGAAGCTGTGGGTAAGAGCTGCTTATCTCAGTTCTGTGCAGTGACCTTGGGTGAATTTCATCCTAATAAACAGCACAGAGTTGTTGAACATAAAGTGGAGGAGAGAAGAACCATGTATGCTGTTTGGAGCTCCTTGGAAGAGGGATTAAATAAAACTGTGATAAATGTAAGTACATCTTGTAAGAAAGAATACACACATAATGGAAACAAATAGTCCTGTAATTGTATTTCTAGCTGTGTCTTATCAAAGGATAATCAATGCATGATCAAATCAAGGGTTTCTACCAGCCATGTGAGTCATGCTGGTGCTTTTAAAACTTTAGTAAACATTCAGGGGAAGGGGTTTGAGTAGAGAGGTTTTCCTGCTGCTCTTTATCACAAGAACTTGAAACAGAGATCTCTTACCATGTGACAGCAGCATCAGATTTATTTATGTAGCAGTAAACATTAAACTGACCATGGGTAGGTTACTGGAGTCCTAATACGACCTGGACTAACCACCAGAAAGGTCATTTTACAAAATCAGTGGGTAAAAGAAGGTCATGAGGATGATGCATAGTAGCCTGGGGGGAAAAACTTCTGTGCAGTAGAAATGGAGAAAAAAGTGCAAATTTTTGCATTGAGCATAAATGCAAATACAAATTGTACAGCTATTTAGCACAAAGTTTCCAATTCATCTATTTCCTAATATAACAAAGAACATTTTGGGCAGTAGATCTGCTGCTCTTACATTCGGTTTAAAGTCAGGGTCTCAGTTGGGGTTAATCTATGAATTAATAGGGGGAAAGCAGCTAGATCTGAGTCCAGTAGCACCCTAGAGACTGTGACAGACAGATTAGTTTCCACCTGTCCCTAAGAATGATAAATGGGAGTTGACAGGATGTTAGGAGAGGGAAAGTTAAAGACCGCAGTTAGTGAGTTGGAAGAGAATCTGAGTGAAACAGTGGGAAAGAAAGGTTTGCGGGAGGATTGATGGGCCTTTCCTGGAGCATCTGATGGAAGTGACATTATTGCACCGCCAACGTCATGCAGCAATGTTTAGTTTTGGGGCAAAACTGTATGGTTTGAACCCCATTTTACCATAAAGTTTTGCCAAAAAAATTGCACTGCATTTGGGGGGGTTGTGGGGGGGTTTCCCCCTGCCAGCCAGGTGGCCGGTGGCAAGGAGGAGCCCGCAAAAGTGGGGGAACCCCTGCCTGGGCTGGTGGGCTGGAAATCCTATGGGAAGAGCCGCTTAGCTGCTTAAAGCTGACTGAAAAGAGTCAATTCATAAGATCTGAATCTATATATATTTTAGGATGTGAATAAATGGTGGCAGCATGGGAATAATCCCAACAGCCCCCTGAAATGTCTGAATGAGGGGCAATTATTAAAGGGGCCTGGGTAGACATGTGACTGCTTGATGTACTCATAATCTTGAACCTGTGGGAGAGAGCTTGTGGAGGGTGGTGGGTACTCTGTATAAGTGAAAATGGTCATCACAGAGACCAACAAGATTTAGGGGGAATAAGCATTTGAAAGTCAAAGCTCCCTTTATCAGAAACTAGAAAAAAGCACTCTACTCAATTTCTCAAGTATGCATAATTAAGCAATGTGTAATCCATCTTTGTTACCTTAGCTTGCCTTAACCATGTTACCTTAATATCTGGATTGCAAGGTAAAAAATATAACACACAACAATTAGAATCTTATAGCTCTTGTTCAAAGTAGACTTCAGAAAATGAAGGTTTTAGATGAGGAAGGCTCCAATAGGCCTCACCCTACTGCAGCTTCTTGAGGAAAGTGTTTTTCTACACCTCTTCCTCGCCGTTGCAGCCTTGAAAATACTAACCCCCAAGGCTATAAGGAATCTTCATATATCCAGGCCAATTGCCCTCCCAGTTCCTCCACCTTGGCTGTGTTGCCAAAGACTTCCATAGCCCCATTTCTTGCTTCTTTGGATGAAACATGATGTGTGCCTTGGGATTAGCTCTGTGGTAACACAGTGCACCAGTTTCATCCCACCCAATCCTTAGTTTGTTGCTGAGGAGATGATATAATGCTGCTGAAGGTATTTGAAAGACTTTTCACAGTGCTTTTATTACTTCTCATCTTTAGGTGGCAGCAGCCCTTAAATGCTATTGCCTTTCCCTCCTTTCAAGCTACTGATATAATGAGTTCCTTTCTTTTCACTGTGGCTTACTCCAGCCGACAACTATATGTCTAAAAATGATTGTGAATGGCTTCTACTTCCACTGAAATTATTATGAAAAATGCCACTGTGTACATATTATAGATTTGGAGCAGCATTCTTTTGGTAGTAATAAATCATTAGAAAGGCAGACGGTTGTTGGGGTTATCACTTGCCCAGTTTTTTTTAAAAAATACCCAGACTCTATTTTTAATGACTTCTTCCTCAGGGCCATTTCAAAGAAACTACTTTTCCTACAATTGGCATTATTTTGCCGTCACTGCTCATATCTTATATGGGATCTTGACATTTTCTCTCAAGACAGGAAGTCTGTTGTAAGAATGCTGCATTTCTCCCAGCATTTAGATAGTAGTCTGTTGCCCCTGGGAAATGCAAGGCCAGTGAGGTCTGGGGTACAGTGTGGATTGCACTTGTGATGGTATCATGAACACCTATTGGCTAGTGCCTGCAGGTATCATGGATGACAAGTGGCCTAATGCAGGCTGCAGTGCGGCAAAGCGGATGTGCTATGGAGTGCTCTGATCACTTCCTGGTTTCTAAGGGGTCTCCGTCTGTGCGGAGCCTCACTACCCCCCCCAGGGAAGGGGGGGGTAGGTGCTGAGGCTTGATTAGGGCCTCCGTGTTGTGGCTACTTGTGGGGAGACTCTTTTGATCACCTCTGTTGCAGACCTTGAAGAGAAGTCCATTACACACAAGCTGTCGCTTCCAGTGTTCAAGCGTAAAGTAAGTAACACTTTTATTGCTGGGCACTTATAGTTTGGGTCTATAAGTTTATAGTTTGGGACTATAAAAGTTAATTGCCTTAGAAGAACAAGTCTGAGAAGCACAGGCAGGAGGTTTTACACCCCAAATTAACCGGCTAGCGGAAGGAGATACTCTTGAAAGTCATTTTCACTTTTAAAAACTGGGCAGTGCTTTGGAAAATCCAGTCTTAATAACATTCAATGTACTATGTCATGAAAAGTTGTTTATTAATTGTAAAGACCCTTTTTCAATGATCCCAATTTTTACCCCACTTGGGGTAGGGTGTGGACCATCAGGGCCTTTATAAATTCTCTGTGGGTCTTGAGCGCAACACTGGGAAGGCTATTACTCAATTGCAGCAGTATTGTGCTTGGATCTGACAACTTTTAAAAAGTGCTTGGCTTGACAAGGGGTGAAGAGGCTTTGACTTGCTATAATTTGAAATATTGGATCTGCTGACATTTTCTTGACTGTTTGCTCTTGCTCCCCCTCATTTGGTGACATCATATTAGCTGTTGGGAGGGCTCCTCTCTATTCACAGGGGGGAAGACATAACTCTAAAGGTCTGACCATGAAGCGCATACTTGTGGCTTGGTGTTCCTAAACAATATTTTGGAGAAAAGAATAAACACTGAGGACAATTTTTAAAACAAAATTTTGGCAGTAAGCCAAATTCGTATTGGAAGGATGACAGAAAAAAACAGGTCAAGCAAGCCAAGTCAAGCAGCCTAGAGCACCCGACACTTCACCAGCTACGTCAGGTTCAGCTGTATCCAAGTTACTAGCCCCTGCCAATAAAGAAATGCAAGTGCTTGTGCAAAACACAATCCAAAATTGAATTGCAAAGGTGGTGGATACTATCAAAGCTGTGATGAAAGAGATAACTCAACAATTTGCTGCCAAGATGGAAGCACTACAGAAACACATAACAGACAATACCCAAAAAATTTCTGATCTGAACATTACAACAGGAAAAATGGAAAACAAGACAAAGGAAATTGAAATTAAAATGAAAGATACAGATCCAGACAGTCTATTTTGGAACAGGACGTTATGAGACTTCAAGTTGAGAGAGCTGCTTTTGTGTTGAGATTTCAAAATATTCCCGAAGAACAGAATGAAGATTTACCAGCAAAAATGGCCAAGATCCTAGCTAAACATTTGAACATGGAGGATACAGACAAGATTAGTCAGGAGATTGACATTGCTTTCAGGATGAATTCCTCGTATGTAAGAAGACACCAAGTACCAAGAGAGGTCCACATGAGATTCCATAAAAGGCCTGTAAGTGACAAGAGACTGAGAGAAGTAAACCCCAGTTGCAACGACAACAAACAAGGAAAAAAGAGGAAGCACAGAAACAAGATGAGTAAAGGCAAAATGAATATTAGCTCAGTAAATGTAAATGGATTAAATGGCCCTCAGAAAAGAAGGAGAATCTTCCACCAGATTAGAAAAAAGAATTCTGATATTATATGTCTTCAAGAAACACGTATCAGAAAATCTGATGAGAAACACATACAAATTAAAGGTTTAGGAAAAACTTCGTTAGCATCTGATAAAGATAAGAAGAAGAGAGGATTAGCGATGTATGTAAAGGACTATCTTCAACCTGAATTGGTTTATGCCTCACAAGATGGGAAAATCTTAATGGTTGCAACACAACCAAGTGAAAAAGATGTTAATAGTCAATATCTATGCCCCAAATCAACATCAAGAAAATTTTTACAAAAGGTTCCAAAATTTAATTATTAAACAAGATACGCAAGAAATTTGTATTACTGGGGACTTCAACGTAGTTTTTGACAAAAAGGAGGACAGAAAAACAAGTGTGCATACCCATAAGAAGAAAAGGAAAAAGAAAGGAGGCAATGAATTCCCATCAGTATTATATCACTTACTGGATGAATTAAAAGTAGTGGATGCTTGGAGGGTAAGGAATTCTGACAAAAAGGATTATACTTATTATTCTGCTAGGCACAGTTCTTGGTCTAGAATAGATATGTGTTGGATTTCAGCAATGGTGGTCAAGGACATAATAGAAACAGAGATTGAACCGGGAATGTATGCAGATCATAAACCGATTACTTTGGAACTACAGGAGGCAAGGCCAAGAAATAGATGGACATTAAGCACATCACTTCTGAAAAATGAAAAGTTTGTAAAGGAGATGAAGAAAGAGTTTAAATATTTTTTTGTTGAAAACATACAGTCAGATATATCTGTTAATACAGTCTGGGATGCATTTAAAGCCTATTCCAGGGGATGGATGATAAGAGAGTCAGCCAGAGTCAACAAACAGAAGAAAGAAGAATATAAAAATTTGAAAAAAACCATCAAAATTCAAGAAGAAAAATTGATGGTTGTTCCAAAGTCTGAAAATAAGAAAAGCAAGCTCAGACTTTTACAACACCAAATGAATTGTTTACTTACACAAGAATTAACGAAAAAATTACAGTTTACTAAACAAAACTATTTTGAAAACGCTAATAAACTTACAAGATGGCTGGCATTAAAAATACGAATGGAAAAGTAGAAATCCTATATAAAAGTTTTAAAGAAAGGAAATGGAGAAGAGGCAAACAAGTTACAAGATATGAAGCATATTGTGGAAGACTTTTATAGAGACCTCTACAAAAAAAATAGACTCCAATCCAGATCATGTAAAGAAATATCTTGAGGTTTTACAGAAGAGCAAAGGAAAAGCTTAAACCAGTCAATTGCAATGGCAGAACTGGTGGAGGTGGTAAAGAGTAAAAAAAAAAGGGAAATCACCTGGGCCAGACGGTTTACCAGCAGAATTTTATTTTACCTTTGAAGATCAATTATTAATTCCCTCAAAAGGAGTATGTAACAACATAATGGATAAAGGTGAGATACCTGACTCCTGGAATGAGGCCATAATAACTCTCATCCATAAACAAGGATCAGATGAAAAAGAAATCAAAAATTATAGACCGATCTCTACTAAATGTAGATTATAAAATATTTGCCTCTATATTAGCTCTAAGACTGAAAAAAATCTTAGCTCAAATGATACATAAAGACCAAGCGGGTTTTCTACCTAAAAGATGAATTAGAAATAATCTAAGATGTATTTTCGATGTTTTAGAATATTATGAAGCACATCCAGAAAAACAATTGGTGCTAATTTTTTTTTGATGCTGAGAAGGCATTTGATAAGGTCAGCTGGAATTTCATGTTAGAAGCAATGAAAATGGCTCAGGCTGGCCCAGAATTTATCAAAATGATTGAGGCAATATACAAGAAACAAATTGCTAAAGTCTCAATTAATGGTGATCGGACTCAAAATATAGAAATTCAAAAAGGGACGAGGCAAGGGTGTCCTCTATCACCTCTATTATTTATTTTTGCACTTGAAATTTTAAATGAGACAATTAAAGCAGAGGAGAAAATTAATGGACTTAAATTGCAAGGAGAAGAGTTTAAATTATTGGCTTTTGCCGATGATCTTGTATTCATTTTAGAGAATCCCCTTGATTCTATACTTACCTTAAAGGAAAAATTGCATGAATATGGTCAAGTAGCTGGTTTAAAAATAAATATAAATAAAACAAAGATAATGACAAAAAAATATGGTCATGGAACAAGCTTTACTTCTTCAAGAGAAATCGCATTTCCATCTTCAAGAAAAAATAAAATATTTAGGAATTCTTTTGACAAATAAATGTAGCACTCTACAGGAAAATAATTATAAAGAACTTCTAAAATCAATGAAGTTGGACTTGGAAAAATGGGAAAACCTACAGGTGTCATTAATGGGCTGGCTAGCCATTGTTAAAATGAATATTCTACCAAGATGGATATTTCTCTTTCAGACAATACCTATATTGCAAAGCCAAACAGTCTTTAAAGAACTAGATAAGACCATCTCAAAATATATATGACAAGGGAAGCATCCAAGAATAAAACTTAAGGCATTACAGAATTCTAAAGAAAGAGGATGTTTCGCTTTACCCAATTGACTTCTTTATGATAGAGCGGCAGCTCTGGCATGGATTAAAGAATGGATCACCCTAGAAGATCAGAGAATATTAAGACTGGAATGTCATGATCTGATGCTGGGATGGCATGCATTTTTATGGTATGGGAAAGCAACCTAACATAAATATTTTAAGCAACACTGGCTGAGCATCTTTATTGAAAGTTTGGGAGGCAATTCATAAACAATTTTATACAAAAAAATTCAAAATTGATTGCACCCCTAGAAGCTTTTACAATACACTGACATCTTGGATACTAATTTGAATTTGAAGCCGTTAAAAGATTTAACATGGTGGCAAAAGACACAAATTGAATCTAGGTTTATTAAAGATAAAAAGTTGGGTTTCCATGAAAATGTGTTGAAGATCGAAAAGATATTGACTTCTGTAGACCAAAAATTTATTTTAAAAATGTATGCTTATCTTCTTGATTATTTGATAGTGGATGAAACTGTTAAAACTAGTATGATTCAGTGGGCACAAAATGTAGGCCACAGTATTGAGCTTGAACAATGGGACCAGTTATGGAAGAAAAATATTAAATTAACAAAAGCAGTCGCTTACAAAGAAAATGTTTATAAAATGTTTTATAGATGGTATATAACTCCAGAAATATTAGCTAAATGTGTTAGTAACTGTTCTAACAAATGTTGGAAGTGTCAGAACAAGGTGGGGTCATTTTATCATATTTGGTGGCACTGTGACAAAGTGAGAAAATATTGGGGATGGATCCATGAAATGTTGCAAAAGATATTAGAATGTACCATACCTTTTACCTCTGAAGTTCCATTGTTAAATATTTTGCCTGATATGTATAAAAAAGATGACCACTATATAACTACAGCAGCGAGAATTTTATATGCTAAGTATTGGAAAGTATTGGAAGATAGAGAAGGGAAGAAGGAGGGAAACGGAAAGGAGGAAAAAAGAGAAGAGAAGAAGGCGGGAAAGAGGAAAAGGAGAGAAGGAAAGGAGGGAATGAAAGAGAAGAAGGCGGGAAAGAGGAAAAGGAGAGAAGGAAAGGAGGGAATGAAAGAGATTCGGCGGCAATTCGGCCCCATTATATCCTATGGGCCATTGAAGTCAATGGTGAAAATGTAGGGTATATTCTGGAGGCTGGAGAGGAGGGTGTTTGAGGAAAAGGCTCCAAACTCACAGGGTAGCTGTTGGAGCCTCTCCTCAAGATACTCACCAGGTTTCAAGGACATTAAACCAGGGGGTCCAATTCTATGGGCCCCCAAATAGGTTGCCCCCATTCCTTCCATTGTTCTCTATGGTAGGAAACACAGTTACTTTTTCCCCATGGTGCTGTTAGTAGCTCTGGGGGGGAGGGGTTTTGAGGGAGAGGTTCCAAATTTTCAGGGTAGCTTCAGGAGACTCTCCCCACATACACTCCCATGTCTCAAAGCAATTGGACCAACGGGCCTAATTCTATGGGCACCCAAACAGGTTACCCCCATTACTTCCATTGTTTCCAATGGGGAAACCCAGCCAGCAGCACTTAAGGCAGGCAAGCAGGCAGCCACCCAGCAGCCAGACTCTCCCAGAGAATCTCAGGGAAAGTGAACTGTCTTGGGAGGTGCTTGTTTGCCATGAGAACAAGTGGCACTGTGGCAGTGCAAGCATGCCACAGTGCCACACAGAAACCCCAAAAGACCAAAAGGAACAACATTTATACATGTATAAATTGATGGTGCAACCTCATTAGACCACTCACACCACACACCTCAAAAAGAATATTGACTGCTGGGTGACTGAATATAGCAATACACACTGACTGCTGTACTGATAGGCACTCTGGAGCTAGTTCTGACCAGAGCTGTCTAGCAATACTCAGCTTTTGCTGCTTCATATTGTCATAATTGCACAAAACCTTTTGAAATTCATTAAAAACTAGAAATTATAGAGCTGCAGCACCCGTGCACCACGCAGATGAGAAAACTCTGTTGTCATGGATGCTGACATTCAAAGTCTCTCTTATGCACACACACATTCTTGTTTCAGTGTGCTAAATGACCTCCTGGGTCAGGCACCTCTGTAATTGGCCATGCCAACATCCATTAACCCAAGCCATTACATTTCACAGTATATTCCTCACTAATGGCTAAGTAATTTATTCATATGTATAAGGTGACTTACCTACTCATCTGAATAAATTCTCTACCCTCTCCCAGGCCAGCCACAGCTGTAGTAAAACAAAATGGTTAAGAGTTATGTTGACTTTCAGTCTCATTGACTGTCAATGACTGTGTCAGGTTGATAGTGTTAGCCCAAGCCTCCCCTTGCCACATGAAGGATGGTATCCCAGCCAGGTTAGGGCCAAAGTTGGCATAGGGTAAGTCTAGTCCTCTCTGTCTGCAAAGCCAACAAGCCCAGACATGTGCTCAGGACCGTCTCTCTGCAGCAGCCAGCCATCAGGTTC
The DNA here is from genome assembly GCA_029375565.1 of Gekko gecko. Classification (NCBI taxonomy): domain Eukaryota; kingdom Metazoa; phylum Chordata; class Lepidosauria; order Squamata; family Gekkonidae; genus Gekko; species Gekko gecko. The sequence goes on from JAPDNY010000002.1 coordinate 135,894,886, forward strand.
AGATACAGCAAGAACATATCTGTCATTGTGAAAGGCCAATGACTTAATTTCATCTTCTCGAAGGTATCAGCACACCTGCATTCTAGCTCTACATCACACAATCAAACCTCCAGACTTTGCCCCTCAATACTGGGACCACCCTCACCATGATCTATTGTTATCATTGTTCTCTGAATAACCCAACCATTAATGGAGCCAAGACTCTGCAATTGCCCAGAGCCTTGCTAACAAAGGTTTCCCTTCCCATACCTGGACTTTTTTGTCCAATACCCCTTTTGAGCTATTACTGACCACAGGGTTCATTCTGAACCATTTCCCAATTGTGCACATTGCCCAGAAGGCACAATTTTCCTATATCTGGGCTCCAAACCCTGCCATCTTTGGTTCAGTCTCCTGGGACGCATACTGGCTGGATCCCCCATCTCTCTTGAGTCTTCATGGCTGTGCTTGCTGGCCAAGCCATCTACTCTTCACCATGGACTCTCCTCTTCAGAAGGTAGCTATAACCCCATCAACACTTCACCCTCTTTTGTCCCTTAGCCTTGTGTGTGTGTGTGTGGTATTTTATTGAATCAGCTGAATGTATTACGGATATTTTCTTAATAAATTTCAAAAAGATATTTCCTGTCTGTCATCTGTGCCACTCCAATAGGGTTCTGACTTCGGTATAGTTGGAGGACAATCCTTTCTTGCGTACCTATTAAGAAATGGTCTCGGGGTGGGCGGAGTGTCATCGGAACAGGCAAATGCAGCTTGCTAGAGCTCCTGATCCCCTCTCCCGATAAACCAACTATAAATCGTCAATTCTCTGAGAAACTTTCTTCTGATTTTGGGAAGGACTTCCAAAACCAAATCGCAACAAAAAACTCTGAATCATTGACTGTAAAGGCTTTTTCCCAGCCGAACAAGCCTCATTCTACAACACCTTCATCATCCACTAGAGCGTCTAAAATGGCGGCCGACTCATTCCACGGGAGCCTGAAATTCCTATAAGTGATATGCCTATCAATAAAAGAGACCTTTTGGAACTTCAAGAAGTCTTTCATCAATCTCTTACAAAAGCTGTTGCTGAGTTAATACAACCAATTAACAGTAAATTTACTGAGCTGATCAAAGACCTGAAGGAGACATCCAGAATTGCCAAAAACAATGCGGAACTATGCTCAATGCTCCAAGAAGAGGTAAGACTTTTACAATCCTTTGAAAGCAACGCCAACACCTGACTTTTGGCCTTAGAAAATCGCTGGCGGCAGCATAATCTCAAATTTCGTGGATTTGAGGAAGGCATTGAAGAGAACACTGATTTAGCAACCTCCTGGCTGGCAAAAGTATTAAAACTGGAAGATGGGGTAGCTCCAGCTATAACACGAGCCTACAGACTGGGCCCTTTGGCAAGAGCAAGCAAAGGTCACCCTAGAGACATTTTAGCTAATTTTCTGTACCCTAGATCCAGAGATAAAATTTTAAGAGAAGCAAAACTGCAAGGCTCTTTGCTATATAAAGACAAAAAAAAAATGGTTCTCTTAGACCTTTCAGCTGAAACCCTTGAGAAAAGAAAATCACTAAAGTTCTTTGCAAACAAACTTTTTGAAGCCAAAATAAGATTCTAATGGAGTCCATTTTCAGACATTATAGTAGTTAGAAATGGAATTCAACACGAAGCTTACAAAACTATGTCAGGGAAGGCACTTCAGAAAATTTGTGCGATTCATCTCACCCATGAAGAAGCGTCTGTGAAACATTATGGAGACTGATGAAACTATACAAGTTTAGTTTTGAGAGTGTATCTATAAACTCTAATACATATCTTTAATTTATATTATAGAATACCTCTAAGGTTCGAGTTGTTTTTAATTTCAATGTGATAAAAATTTATTTAACTTGTCAACTTTATATAAATCTTAGACTTTAACATCTTCTATATTTAATAACTGGAGAAAAGCAACATAATTTTATGTCTAGAGTATCTTATATTATAAGAAACCTTTGACTTGTTTTATGAAGAATTTAGTCTATAATGTCATATTTTTATATTAGCTGAGGTTAAGCAATATTTTATTTTTATGGCTATACTATTATATGATTAAAAAGATAATAACGTTCTTATTTTTAAATATCTTTAAAGCTTTGATGTAATTTTTTTTTTTTAGCTGGAGGAAAGCGAATTTTATTTTATTCTACATTAATGTAATCTTCTACCAAATCATTCCAACTTCAAGGCACTAGTAATGTTGATGTTATTGATACACTCTTTATATTGTTAAATGTGAAAACCTATTGAGTGTTGCATTACTGAAAATGTTTAATAGAGTTTAAAATAGTCTTTTTAAATTAAACCTTATTATAGATACTGGTTATACCAATTACAACAAGGAAGTGTTTTAGTTGCCATCCCTGAAGTTTATCTATTTTCATTCTTTTTTACTTTTATGAATACTGTAAGCAATAATTATCTTTATTAAGAAACTGTTAAAACCTGGAGAGGGGTGAGGGGTGTGTTTTGAATACTATATTATTAAGAAAATACCCTCCAGTTTTGTTTTAATTCTAGGCAGGGTGACTTAACTGTTACCCTTCTCTCTAGCTGAGAGGCCTGTAGAGATACTAGATTTTGACCCTATTTAGGGAAAGTTATAGTTAGAAATAGATGCTTTATTTTATATAAGTTTCCTTTATTTTTTAAATATGACACATATATACTTGGTTGCAACTTGGAATTGTAGGGGACTGTAAAACCCTATAAAAAGAAAAGGAATTGTTAACTTAATGAATAAGGAAAGACCTAATTTCTTGTGCCTTCAAGAGACCCATTAAAAAAAATCAAATATGAAGGTTATACAATCTGATTGGTTTTCTCAGTGTTTCCAAGCAACAGGTACATCCAAGACCACAGGTGTAGCCATTCTTGTCTCCAAAACTACTCCTTTTCAAAGTCAAAGAGTCAAAACTGATCCTAAAGGCAGGTATGTCTTTTTGCAAGGTCTTTTAGATGGCTCTCCAGTAACAGTGGCCTCCATCTACACCCCAAACTCTATACAGATACCTTTTATAAAAGAAACATTAAAAAAACTATTTGATTTTCAATCAGGCCAAATTATAACAGGTTGTGATTTTAACTACATAATTGATTCTAAACTAGACAGAACTTATAAAGCTAAAAAAGAAAGATATTCAAATATAAATCCCTCAGAACTATTTAATATTTTGGAACAATTCCAACTGATAGATGTATGGAGGTCCTTAAATCCTGGTGACAGATAATACTCTTACTATTCCCCAGTACATAACATCTACACAAGAATCGACTTTTTTTTAACAACAAAATCTTTATTTAATCAAATTACTTCATCAGAAATAGGCCCAAGAACAATTTCTGACCATTCTTTGGTTAGTTGTACTTTAACAAAAGTAGAAACTGACGGAAAAGCTCCAGATTGGTCCTTTGATAAACTTTTTCTTCAAAACGAGAATTTTTGCTCTGAAATAAAAAGAGGAATTGTACAATATTTTCATTTTAATTCTGATTGTAGTGTTTCATCAGATTTTGTATGGGATGCCTTCAAGGTGGTGATTTATGGAAAATGTATATCATTGACTTCTTCCTGTAAGAAAGAGAGATTAAAATTAATTTCAGAACTACAACAAAATATAAAAATGTTATAAAAAGTCTTACATAAACTTAAACAGGAATGTAAGAAACTTGAATTACTAGAAACTTCCCTAGTTCAAAAACAAATATCTTCGCTTAAACAGAAATATATTACTAAGACACCTAGATCTTTAAGGTTACTTAAGCAAAGAGTCAGTCAAAAACTTAATTCTAACCTGATTCATGCAACTCACTCTGTAGAAGGCCACATCCAAACTTTTTCACGTGACATCAACTCTAATTTCTTTAATTTTTTTCAAAATCTTTATACATCAGATGAGCCTCAAAATGAAGCTATACAAAATTATCTTAAAGAAATTAACTTTAATATCCACTTATCAGAGCACAAAGATTTTATGGACGAACCTATTACAATGGAAGAACTCAGCTCTATTATAAGCAAATCAATCTAATAAAGCCTCAGGAAGAGACGGACTTTCAAGTGAATTTTATAAGGCTTTTAAAGAAGACCTGCTTTCTCCCCTTTTAAAAACGTGTAATGGCATTATGAGGGAAGGACTTTTGCCAAAAACATGGGCAGAAGCAAAATTAATAGTTACTTATAAATCAGATAAAGATAGATTGAACCCAGCGTCCTATAGACCTATATGCATCTTAAACCATGATTTTAAATTATTCTCTTCAATTTTTGGTACACGTTTAAATACTATAATTAGTCAATACATTCATTCTGTTCAATCAGGTTTTATTCCTCATAGATCAATATCAGATAATATAAGGAAAACTTTAAACCTTATAGAATATGGTAAGACTCAGAAAATAGAATCCCTAATACTGGCCTTGGATGCTGAAAAGGCTTTTGATCGGGTTGAACTCCCTTTTCTTCATTCAGTTTTACAATATATGAAATTTGGCCCCTTCTTCTTGCAAGTAATTAAGTCAATTTATAAATGCCCAATTACTCAAATAAACACTAATGGTTTTAGATCCGATAATCTTGCCCTTCAAAGGGGTACTAGGCAGGGTTGCCCCCTATCCCCGATATTGTTTGCTATCTTTCTTGAACCCCTAGCTTTTGCCATTCGTAATGACAACAGGATTAGTGGTTTTAAAATTCAAGACAAAGAATACAAACTGAGTCTTTTTGCCAACGACACTGTTTTTTATGTATCTAATCCCACATCTTCACTGAAATTTTTAATGCAACATATTGAAAACTATAGTAGAGTTTCTGGATTTTCTATTAATTATGAGAAATCTTAAATTTACCCAATATACCTTTTGGAACACAACAAATCTTTAGCATCCAGTATTTTTCCTTTTCACTGGGTCTTTAAATCCTGGAAATACCTAGGGATTCTCAATAAATCTTACTGATCTATTCCTTCATAACTTTACGTCTTTACAGTTGGAGGTAAAACTCTCGTTAGAACGTTGGCATAATTTAAATCTTTCTCTATTAGAAAAAATTGTTAAAATCTTTTATTTTTCCTAAACTTTTGTTTCTTTTTCAAAATTTACCTATAACACTACACAAGATTTTTTTTAAACAATGGAACCAAATATTTCTTAAATTTATTTGGGGACACAAGAAATTGAGAATAAAATATGACATTTTAATTAAACCTACCAAAATGGGAGGCCTTGGACTTCCAAACTTAGAATATTATTATTTAGCAGCCCAACTGAAAAATGTTATATATTACGCACATCCTTACCCTAAGAAGGCATGGGTTTTAATTGAACAATCCCAATTGGACAAAGGTAACTTACATGAGATTATATGGCATAATAATAAAGAAATAGCTCAGAAAAAAATTCAGATCCTTATCTTAAACTTACCTTAAATATATGGTGTAAACATTGCTTTGTTTTAGTTCCCAATGTTTCTCCTATGACAGTTTTTTTGGGACAGTCTTGGTTTAGCCCAGCAATGGAATCTACTACTTTTTTGTTATGGAGAGAAAATGGTCTTTTTAGATTAGGTGATCTTTTTAAGAATCAAAATTTTCTTTCTAAAGCTCAATTTGAGATTAAAGGAAATTTTGTAATACCTTGGATTCAATATATGCAGATTAGTCATTTAATCCATGAATTAAATATAGCTCCTTCCTTAGATAGACCATTGACCCAATTTGAATTATTAATCAAAAATAAAACCCTCTCTTCTAAAGGGTTGATTTCTGTTTTATACCAACTACTTAGTGGGACTTCTTGGGAAAAACTTTCGACAATACATCAGGCATGGCACAAAGACTATGGAGTGCAATGGGATTTAATGCAATTGCAATCTATATGGTCTGTTAGTTTGTTCACTACTTGTTTATTAAATATCAAACTACAAAACTTTAAATTATATTCACGATGGTATATGACTCCTTTACGTCTATCTCATATCTATGCTTCTTCAACCCCTTTTTGTTGGAAAGGTTGTGGTGAGATAGGATTGTATAAACATTGCTGGTGGGATTGCCCTATCATAGCCAACTTTTGGTCAAAGGTTTTAGCCTTGATTAATAAAATACTTAACTGTGAAATTTGTAAGACACCTGAATCTGTTCTTTTGAACTTTTGGCCAACTTTACGGTTAACTAAACAAAACATGGATTTAGCTGCTCTGTTGATAATTGCCACAAAAACTTTGATTTCCCAGTTTTGGGAAACTAACAAAGCTCCCTTGATCCATCAATGGTTTTTAAAGGTATGGGATATGGTTATTATGGATAAACTATCCTTACAAATTAAGATGGCAGAGGTAATGCCTAAAAAAAAATGTTCCTAAAAAAATGGTTCCCCTTTTTTGATTTTGTTAGTAACACTGAAAATAAAAGTTGTAGCCTTCCAAAGAAATATATTGAAATTGTAATATATTAAGCAAGTTGTTATTGTTAATTTTTAAATAGTTACTTATTATCTACCATATATTATTGTGGTGTTATTATTGTTTATACTGATTTTTGTTTATTTAGTTAAATGACTTTATATATGACGTTTTGTATTGTTACTATTCCTATGAAAAAGTTAATAAAAAAATTTTTTTTAAAGAAGAAAAGAAATGGTCTCTTAGCTAAATTCCCCCATCATAACTTAAACAGAGTCCCCAGTGTTGCAGCTAAAACTAGGGACTAGTCAAGTCTGCTCTAAACCTTTGTTGGTGATCCCACAGTCAGCTACAATTATGGCCCCATCTGCCCTGGAAGAAGCGTCTAGACAATTTGCTGAGTCTGGATTTGTGTTTTTACTTTACTTTATTTATATCCCACCTTTCTCCTCAGTGAGGACCCAAAGCTGCTTACCTCATTCTCCTCTCCTCCATTATATCCTCACAACAACCCTGTGAGGTAGGTTAGGCTAAGAGCATGTGACTGGCCCAAAGTCAACCAGCAAGTTTCCAGGGCAGAGTGAGGATTTGAACCTGGGTTTCCCAGATCCTAGTCCAAAACTTTAACCCTTACATTGAGCACCACAGTACAAATGAATAGTCTGCATCTTCATCCACATGAGCTGTGCAGGAGGAAGTCAGTACCTGCATGCAGATCTCTCCATTGGATCCAGATATAGAGCACATCTCCATCTCGATTTGCATACTTCTTACTTTTATTTTATACAGACATGTTGTGTGTTTGGGTTCAAGGAGCTCCAGCAGTGGCATCTACTGCATAACCCCTTCTCTGGGCAATGAACCAGGATGCTTAATTTGTTGACATGTGCAGTATAAGTTTCAACAGGAAGATCTGTAATGACAGTAGCTTTTCCAAGGAAGTTAACTACACCTTCTGAGAATTAAATGTACATTATTTTGTTTCTTAGTATGCATTGAGATGCTTTTGTGGTGGGCTGGCTGTGCAAGCATGATCACTGCTTTTTGGTCAGCCATACAATGTTCTCACCTGCATTGAGCTCAGGGGCAATCCATTGTTCCTCTTTCTTCCTTTTGCTCCAGAGGGCAGCTATGCACAATGCTGATTAGTTGGTACCAAAGAGATCAGTAACCCATTTTCCTATTTCCCTCCCAAACCACTTTTTTCAGTATTTTAAACATTATTTTGCTCTTTTTTAAAATGCAGAAGGGAGGAGGATAAATGTATATTTTTTGAATAAAAGTACATGTAGGCCGAGGACAGACTGGCAATTTGCCGCGGGATGGGACCCGGGCTGACAACGACTCAATATCGGATTAAATGGAATGTTCACACAGGCACATCTGCCTGGCGTCCCCCACCCGTAGCCTAGCGGTGCTCTCGCGCTTCACTGCCGGATTAAAAAAACACCTGATAAAAGCTGATGCAAATCTTGAAAGCCTGCATTTGTCGCGCGTTTCTCCGCTTCCGGGGAGTCTGAACGCGCAGCCGAAAAGCCGGGAGCAACCCGCGTTGGGCATGAGGCAGCAGCGGTGTGATTGGCTGCGCTCCGCTCCACTGCGCAATGCGGTGCCGGCGTTGCAGGGCAAAAAAAAAATCGCCAAAATGCACTTATGCGCATGAGCGCATGAGCGCTCAAGCGCTCATGCGCACATACGCCCACAGCCGAAATAATGGGGAAACAGCAAATATAGCGCGCCTCCGGCGCGGCAGTCTGAACGCTCCCGCGTGCCTCCGTCCAGTATCTTCTGGCAGAGGCCCCCGCTGTGTGGACGGGAAAACCCGGTATCGTTTACTCCGGGTTTTTTTTGCCGCGACTCGATATCGGGGCAAATTGCCAGTCTGTCCTGGGCCGTAGTGTTTAAAAACAACAAAAGCATGAGGGAAGGGGCAGGTTGAGAATCAATATTTGGTTCATTGGTCAATAATCTGTCCAATGGGCCACAAAAGAGGGGAGGAACCTGGGCACGAGTGGACAGATATCTGTTCTGCACTGGTGTTTTGCCTCGCTCTCACCATGAATGTTGGTCGGGTTTTCTTTGTCGTTCTGCATTGCATTCGCATTTACCATGCATGTCCTTCTGGATTTGCCCCCCTTCTGCATTGTTTTTCCTCCCTTCAGTGCTCAGTTCAGTTTCCGTTAGCTGTTGGCCTGGGCTATTTGTGAGTGGTTTTGCAGCAAGTTTTCCCATCCCTGTCTTCCAAACCAGACATGTTCCCTCGGATCACCCCCCCCCCCAATTTCCAGCTCCTTGGAGGCCACTCCTCCATCCACATTGAGGTCATTCCTCCCACTCCTTATTGGGCAGTTTTGTGCTGGGCTTGTTCTTTGAAATAGGAGACTCTCCAATCTGTATGTACAACCAGGTAGCCTTATTATTATTTTTTTACAAGCTCATTAGTCTACCGAAAGAAGACTTAGCTTGACCAGAATCACAAAGACTATAGTCACAGAGACTTTTACTAGATGGATTGCAAAGAGAAAAAAACCTTAAACGATGGGGGAGGGGGGACTTTACAAGGAGTTGCACAAGGTTTAGTTCCCTGCTGGTACTCTTCCTGCTGCTGCTTTCCCTTGATAAAAAATGGGCAACTCTGAGAGTCTCACATGGGAGAAAAGGGGCAAAAGCCAAGCCCCACATTCATGGGAGCTGCCAAGGAGCCCCAGGCCCATGGCGCCTCTTTCCTGCCGAACATAGGAACAGATGCCAAGGAAGGATAGGAAAGCATTTGGGGTGTAAATGATCAGAGGGGAGTGGGTGGGGGAGAAAGTAATACTCTTTCGGCCCCCAGAGTGGGCAGCCTCACTTGTTCTCCCTCCATCAGTGGGTCAGTTCAGTTCAGTTAGCCTTTATTGCATAAAAATACCTTAAAAGAGGATTACTGTAAAAGAAGTATACATTTAAAACCATATAGAACCATACATATAGAGCCGAGTATTTTACTGACTACGTAATATTACATAACTAGGAATAAGGCCTGTTGTGGAAATAAATACAACAGGCTCTAGAAAGAGGCTCTAGGAGAGTGCCCTGGCCTTGGGCACTCAACGCCAATTCACTGTGGCGACCTCAGCAGGGTATAATGACACAGAGTCCACTGATCTCTGCCATCTGAAGAGCAGTTGTAATTCTGTGTGATCTCCATCCCTCCCCTGGAGACTGGCAACAATGGTTCCCCATGAGGGAATGGCTGGTTTGGAGGGTGGAGTCTATGGCATTGTACCTGACTGAGGTCCCACCCCTCCTCAAACCTCACCCTCTCCAGGCTCCACCCCTGAAATCTCCAGGAAATTCCCAACCTGCTGTTGGCAACCCAATCTCCCTCCCAGCCAACCATCAACCTACCATTATCTGCCCCCTTGCCTCAGCTTTCCATCTAGTCCCCCTCCCTCCTAGAGAGAAGTTGTAATTCTGAGTGATCTCTAGCCCCCACCTGGAGATTGGCAACAATGGTTCCCCATGAGGGAATGGTTGGCTTGGAGGGTGGAGTCTATGGCATTGTACTTGTCTGAGGTACCACCCCTCCTCAAACCTCACCCTCTCCAGGCTCCATCCCTCAAATCTCCAGGAATTTCCCACCTGGAGTTGACAACCCTAACTTGAGTGGCCCAATGAGTTTTCTTCCAAAGGCCAGAACAGGTGTGGAAAGGGCCTTTTACTGACAGAATCTGGTTGCCTAGCAGCAGGCACTGAGGACAAAGCACAGTTGCCACCTTTGGTTAGGGAAATACCTGGAGATTTGGGGAGTGGATCCTATGGTGGGCAACATTGGGGGAGATAGGACTCAGCAGGGGATAATGGCATAGGGTCTACCCTCCAAAGCAGCCATTTTCTCCAGGGGAACTGATCTCTGTCATCTGGAGATCAATTGTAAGAGCGGGAGATGTCCAGGTCTCCCCTGGAGATTTGCAACCCTAGGGGAAAGTCAGTCGCACAGCAGGGGGTTGAAGAGAATGGTTTGATGGTCAGTGGTCCACTTCATTAGCCAGCCAGCCAGCCATGGTGGGGCCAAAAAGGAGTGAGAGGCATGTTAAATTATTCTGGAAAGAAAGTGGCCAAGTGCGGGGGGGGATGTTGTTTTTTTCCTCACAGAAGCAAGCTTGGTTGTTGGGTTGCCTACCAACAGCCACTGAGGAGACAGTTAGTCACAGTTAGTCTCACCCAGGAGACAGTCTGGCTTTCCAGGAGCCGCAGCTTGTTTCCTCTAGGCCAGACCCTCCCTGGCATTGCTGCCACTGCTGAAGGAAGGCGGGGAAGCCTTGAAAGGTGCTGGGCAGCCTTCTCTGCAGTGCAGGCCTTGTGGCCAAGGGAGAGGTGCCGCAAGGGGCAGCGAAGGTGAGTGCTTCCCCTGCTTGCTGCCACTCACTAGGTCTGCCTCCTTCTCCCCCATGGAGGGGTTGCCGCTCTCTCAGCGGAGCGTCCATCCCCTTCGCTGGCTCCCTCCAGACTGAAAGCAAAATGCTGCCTGCTGGCTCGGTGGGTGGGGCCAAGCCAGTGCAGCGAACCAATGCAGCCACGGGATTGGGAGACTGTGAGAGCAGCATCTGAACAGGCCAAAGCATGTCCAGGATGGACACCAAAACTCAAATATTATATAGAGAGATGTTGCATAAAACAATTACTTATTTGGTAGTTTCCTGGCGTAGCTTTATCGCTGACTGTAAAAACATGGCTACGTTCATTGATATTTCTGGAACAGAGTCATTTAGAAGACGGTGCACTTTTAAAGCATCAGGAAGGTTCATCATGTTGGCTAAGATAGGATTTAAATATCTAGAACATGTATCCACATAAAATTGACTATGCAAACAAATATGCCAAACAGTCTCAATGCATCCAGAGTTGCGATGGCAAAGTCTATCCGCATATACTATGTAATTATATCTCCCATGCAAGATTGCAGATGGTATTACATTGAATCTTGCTAGAGAAAAAGCTCTACGCTGTTGTGGTGCTTGTACACCATGAGGGGCATCTCAAAGTTCAAGAGGGAAACAAGATTTGTTGGCTAAACTGTATAGCTTTTGTGTTTCAATATTGAGGACTCTGCATTTAATCATCTGAAAAGCACCCATAAAACAGAGCATGAACAGTGATCACTAAGGGATGAAAAAGGAGAAGAAAAGTTTGCTTTAAGAGACCTGAAAAACATCATAGAAATCTTTTACAAAAAATTATATTCTCGAGAGAATCTAACTAAACAATCTTTAGAAGAATATCTTCAAAAGTGAAATACAAAGAAATTTAATGAAAAACAGAAATATATTAAATGTGCCAATCTCAGTTTGTGAGATAACTGAATCTATTAACAAATTGAAAAAGAAGAAAGCCCCAGGTCCAGATGGTCTTCCAGTGGAAGTTTACCAAATCTTTGAAGAGCAAATTATCTTCCCATTAAAATTGGTACTTTAGAATATTGCCCCAAAAGAGAAATCTCCGAACTCATGGAACCACACTGATTACATTGATATATAAAATAGATACAGATGAAAGAGAGATTAAGAATTATAGACCAATTTCCTTACTAAATGCTGATTATAAGATATACGCAAATATCTTAGTATCCAGATTTAAAAGAGTATTGTGTGAAATTATTCATCAAGATCAAGCTGGCTTTCTTCCCAAACATCAAATTAAAACTAATACAAGAACAGTGATTAATATATTAAAATATTATGATAAACATTATGAGTAACAAATGGCCATTATCTTTCTTGATGCGGAAAAAGCATTTGACAACGTTATTTGGGATTTCCTATTGCAAAAATTGTTGATATGGGATTGTGGCACTCAATTCCTAAAGATGGTTAGAGCTGTCTATAATTACCATAGTGCTAGGATAATGGCTAACAGTGATCTTACCCAGGATATTGAAATACAGAAGGGGACTAGGCAAGGATGTCCCCTCTCTCCACTACTTTTTATCTTTGCTTTGGAAATATTAAATGATGTTATAAGAGGGAACGATAAGATAAGAGGCCTTAAAATAAAAGGTGATTAATATAAGCTGCAGGCTTTTGCAGATGACTTAGTATTTATTTTGGATGATCCTCTAGCATTAATTAATAATCTTCTGTGTACCATACAGGATTATGGACAGGTGGCGGGTTTAAAAGTAAATTTTAAAAAGACAAGTATGCTGGTTAAAAACTGTACTCAAATCTATATGCAACAGCTTCAACAAATCTCGACTATAGAAATTAAGAAAAAGGTTAAATATCTGAGTATTGTTTTTTCTAATAAACGCAGTTCACTGTTTGAAGATAACTACAGTACATTATTGACAGACATAAAAAAAGATCTTATAAAGTGGAAAGATCTACAATTTTCGTTAACGGGTAGAATTGCCACAATAAAAATGAATGGTCTCCCTAGAGTTCTTTTCCTTATACAGAATATACCAATACTTAAGCAGATGAAATATTTTAAAGAACTGGATAAGATTGGGAGTCAGTTTGTTTGGCAATCAAAAAGGCCAAGAATAAAATGGAAGTTATTACAAGACAAGAAAGAGAGGGATGGGTTTGCCCTACCTAACTGGGTCTTGTGTAATTGGGTTTTTAAGTATCTACATTCCTTATTGAACCATACATTTGTAGGTCTACTACTCCCCCTGTTTCCACTCTCAGGTTTTTTGCCCAGTGACGTAGATATATGAGATGTTAAAGCATCAAAGGCTATGATGATTGATGAATGTTCTTTTGCATCAATTAAAAAGGATCTATACTTTAGAAATAAGTTTGATTTGAATAGTTGTTGGACTTTTGTCATAGAGCTATCAATCCATAAGATCCTAGGTAATAGAGCTTGTCAGGCTGGCGCTGAAAATAACCTTGGGTTCTAGTAAAAGGGCTGACATTAAGAGTTAAAATAAGTGGAAGACGGTCACTAATTATATAATCGCCAACAGCGAAGTCTTAGACATGAGGTTCCAATGAAGGGGAAACTATAAAATAGTCAATGATACTGCAGCCCTTTGTTGAAACAAATGTGTATTCTCCAGATTTGGGAAAGTTGGTAAGCCCATTCAGCAAAACTTTATTAAATTGAAGACAAAGTTTGGTGAGATAGATAGCTGCCGAGTTGATGTGGCAATCTTGGGAATACCTTGTAGGAGTGAAAATAGGTGGGAGTGCCATCAGGAGGTCATTGCCTCCTGGGATGGGCTGTGAGGGTCTCCAGGGCATGGGTTGGGAGGCAGCAGAGCACCCTTCAGCTGACAGCTTTCTCCAGGAATGGACTGCCACATTTTACAGACGTCTCCAAGTGATAATGGAGGTGGGTTGCCTAAAGGAATGCTGTACTAGAACCCACTATTAAGATTTCAAACAAACAAACCTGATGATGCAGTAATTTTTCTCTCTCTTTGCTACTCTGCAGAGTGGGGCTCATCCTGCAGCTTCCCAAAGCAACTTCTCAGCAATGAACCACTGATGGAGGAAGGGCAAGCGAGGCTGCCCATGCTGAGGGCAGAAAGCATACTGCTTTCTCCCGGCCTCCCCTTTGATCATTTACATCCCACATGCTTTCCTATACCCCCAATCCCCCCTCCAATCCTTTGGGGAGCTGCATGATGAGCCCTACTCTGCAGAGTAGCAAAAACTAACTGGGGAAAGTGGATGCTCGCAGCCCCTCCCTCAGGAATTCTGCAAAAATAAAGGGAAGGGAGGGGGAACTCCAGGCCACCACATGCAAGACTGACACATTTGGGAGCAGAGAATCCTCTAGCCCTCAGCAATACAAATGGGCTTCACAGCTGCTTGTAGGTTTATGAAACAGAGTCTAGTCAGTTTCAAGGGTGGGTTTTCCCCTTTTGCCAGGGTTCCTTTCAGGTCCTTTTCATCCAATGAACTAATGCTAAGGTCCTTTCCACATTCCACTCTGGATTTTCCCAGTGTTCGAGTCAAGGCAGTTTAATGTAATGCAGAATGGGGAAAAAACCCGGAATAAAAAGAAGGCTGAACTTGATTTTAGTGCAGAATGGGGGGAAAAAACCTAGACTAAAAAAAAGGTTGCATTTGATTTTAGTGCAGAATTGCTTGGAGGACACCACAGTGAACATGGATTAAAAGGAGAGTGCAGAAAGGGCCTAAAAGGTATGCCCCAAACCTGAACAATGAGGATTTAAATGGAAGGTGCCTGCCAGATGGTACTGTGCAGCTGTGATAGGGCAATTGTGTAAATTTTAAAAAAACCTTTGGTCACACCTCCACATAGCATAAGTGACATGCCCACCTTAATTAGGCGAAAAGTGTGAGTTTTTCCTTGTAGATGCAGAACACAGACACAGAATGCACAATAAATCAACCAGAGGGGAAAAAATAGTATAGAGGGAAGGCATGCAAATTTGAAGTCAGCCTTTAAGGCTTGACTGCTCAGATTCTCCAGAGTAAGCTGTCACTGCAAAATGGGCCAGAGAGAGAGAAAAACACATTAGGTTCTGATTTGTACACACATCTCTACACAGCCTTAACATTTATATTGATTTGTCACCAGCAAGTGTGAAATGATCTAAAATGAAGCTCAGAATATTCCTTTCCTTAAAAGGAAAATATCACCAACAGCTCCTGGGGACAATTCTTTACTTCTTGCTGATGCCCAGTCAGTTTGCAGACTTTCCTCTCCTGTCTCTATTAATTCCTTTGCAACTGTCACCCTCCAGAAGATGGCATCTTAGTACACAACTTGTATGTTGCAGTCTGTCGGCACAGCATGAAATATTGCCTGCAAGAAAGGGCAGATCCCTCTCTGCCTTCCTAGGCTGAACTCAAAATTCTGAGGTTAATAGCAACAGCAGCAGCAGCTGACAGGATGTGAAGAAGAAGAACAGGATAACCCGACAATTGGCAGGCACTCCACTCCTTTTACCTTTCTCCTTTGCCAGGCCTGCAAAAGATACAGACTCTGCTGTTAACAGTCAGTGGGAGGACATTGATCTATAAGAAGCCCACTAAGCAACGACCACAGCTCTAGGCATTTGACAAAATGGTTTCTACCTCACAAAACCTTTGACTGTAGTAAACATATTTCTCTTTCAGGTACCAGAGGACTCACTCAAAAAGAGTAATAACACATTATTTAATTATTACACTTACATCCAATCTTCATTCCATCCTAGAACTCTAGGCGGCATTGATATCACCAGGATGATGTTCCCCTCCCTGGGTAGGATTGAGGGGAGGAGCAGAGAAAGAAAGCAACTTGAACTTTAAATGTGTTTTCAAAGCCCCCCCCCCCCCAGCTTGGAGAAGGCATTTGTCTCTTTAAATTACTTCTCCAAACCAATCCAGCCAGTGTGGGGGCATGGGATGGGCTTGGAGGATGCATTAAAGATAAAGGCTCCAAAGTCCCATCTCTGTTATCTTGTAGCACCTAGAATTAGTTGCATCTCTGTCTATTCCTCTATGGGAAAAGATTATTCAGGCAGGTGCATGGAAATGCATCTCACTTCTACTTTCAGGCTGGATGAGATGCATCTTGAGCTGATTATACCAACAGCTTTGTTAGGAGGATTCCTTGCTTTCCTTGTCTGCTCTGTTGTGTTTTGATATTTGGTCTTTTGAGAATGGGTTCAAGTACAATTGTGGTGTCACATGACAATGTTTTCCACACATTTTTCTAATTAAATTATGAGAAATTTCTACCTAATTGCTTTGTACATTTCCCAGGAATAAAGCTCACATTAAGATTTAATAAGATGCTGCTCCAGTCACCCCAGAGCAGCTATCCAAGATGATTGCCTCTCCTAATGTCCTCGCCATTTCCTCAAGAGCCAATTGAAATGATCATTAAGAAATAAAGGCCCTTCCTCTGGGTATTAAATATACCTCTGTGCACCTGGTTCCTTGCAAATGATCTACAACTATGCACCTACCTACGGAATAATAATAACAAAGATGCTAATTATCCCAAAGCTGCTCCTGCATCCAGAGAAATTGTGTCACTGCATCCTGCGGGAGGAGGATTGAGTGTTTGTTTTAAAAGAAACAACCATTCTCAAGTGTTGTGGAAGTGCATTTTCCAGGTAGTTCAGGCATGTGCATTGTACCACTCCTGTGAGTCTGATCTAGGCAGCATCTGTTCTTGGTCCCTCTATCAGACATGTACACAGCAACTGCCCTTGCATGATGAACCTGTGTAGGTTAGAGGTACAGTCAGCTTAGAAAGGCTATATGTCAATATTTCAGATGGTTGGTGAGGAGTGTAAATGGGAACCAGGGCTGAACAACACCTTGGGTTTTTAAGAGCTTTTAGAAAATGGAACCTGCTCTGCCCTGTTGAGGTGCAGGTATGTGTTTTGTTCACCCCCTAACTCCTGCAGTTATGCTAACAACAAAAATATAGTCTAGGCCTCCTCAGCAGTCAATATTATTTAGTAAGAAGCCACAGCAGCCATTAAGAAACAAAATTCACATCTGAGGAAATCAAGTAGAATCAAGAAGAGAAAGTGAAGCAGGACCTATCCTGACAAGCATCAATGTGAAGATGTGTTTAGGGACTGCTTACTGCTGATTCTGGGGAAGCTGAGACAGATCTGGTAGATACCTAAGATGACACTGCCAACTTCTTTGAGCTAGTAGCTCACCTGGAGTAGTACCTCACCTGGAGTACTGTGTCCAGTTTTGGGCACCACACTTTAGAAAGGATGTTGACAAGCTCAAGCGTGTCCAGAAAAGGGCAACCAGGATAGTGAGAGGGTTTGAATCCAAGTCTTATGAGGAAAGGCTGAAAGAGTTGGGTATGTTTAGCCTGGGAAAGAGAAGACTTAGAGGGGACATGATTGCAGTCTTCAAGTATTTGAAGGGCTGTCATGTAAAAGATGGAGCAGATCTATTCTCTCTTGCTCCAGATTGCAAGACTAGATCAAATGGGTGGAAATTACAAGGGAGTTGGTACCAGCTAGATATCAGGAGAAACTTCCCAACTGTAAGAGTGGTTGAGCAGTGGAACAGTCTGCCTTGGGAGGTGGTGGATGCTCCTTCGCTGGACATTTTCAAGTGGAGGCTAGATGACCATCTTTTGGGGATGTTGTAGGTATGTAGGGCTATCTTTTGGATATGATCCTGCAGAGTGCAGGGGGTTGGACTAGATGACCTGCAAGGTCCCTTCCAACTCTAACATTCTATGATTCTAGGGCACAACTGGATATGAGAGGCAAAAGAGAAAGTTGAAAGAGGATACAAGTGGCGGCATTGGTCCAAAGCAAAAGCTCAAAACAACACTAAATAGTGTGCAAGCTTTTGAATTCCCCAGAACTACTGAGGCTACTGTTCATCCTTTATGTGACACTTGTAATCTTCAAAACGATTTAGAATAATGATTGTATTCCAGCCCTGTGAGGCAGGTCACTGTTTCTATTTGAAAACTAGAAGCTGACTAGTGGTGACTTATCCAAGACTATAGTGTCAGAGATCAAGGTTTTTTTGTTTTTTTGAGCCCCCCCGAAGGGGATTTTTTATTTGCATTTTTCTATATATTACAAACTACAACGAAAAAAAGGGGAAGGGGAAACATCTACAACTAAGGAGAAAGAAAGGATAACCACAGCTAACTAAAACCCCAAGAATTAGAGATCATCAGTAATGCTTATACACGTGTTAGTCATAGAAAAAGGCTTATATAGCATTGAGCATGATCAAATAGTCACGATTCTGCATCAGATTAACTATTTTCCCAGTTCAACAACACTCCCCAGATCATCTTAAAAACAAAAACTTTGCATAAGCTTTCAGAGTCTCAGTCTTCATTTTGCTTTTTCTTTGCGTTCTCTCAGTTGATAGCTTTGTTTGGAAGCAGCCGCCCCCTTTTCCTCATCAAAGTCTTCGTTGGAAGACACAGAGTCCAATTCGCCAGTAAATTTGCTATCTTCCTCTTCTTTCATGTCCTCTTCTGGATCTCCCAGTTGCAGCCTCAGGAACTCACGTGCTTTAAAAACAGAGTTATTTCTCCCCCTTTTTATCCTTTAATATTCTAATATTGTTGCCTCCAATTTCAAGGGTGTATGTAGTCACCTTTAAAATTAAGTTTCTTAGATGTCTCTTCAAGAATCTCACCACGATCTCCCCTGGCAGATTGTTCTTCTTAATATACGTAGAGTAGGCTCTATAAGCCATATCCATTTAGCTTAGTGTGTCTTCTGCTTTTAAATCTGTCACTGGGGCTAGTGCATCACTCAGCAGTTGCTTAAGATTCTGGTTGGGGACCTCAGTAACCCCTTGGAACCGGAGCACCATATTTGCTCTCTCCATTTGTAGCTGTAACAATTGAAATTCCTCCAAAGCTTGCTTCTTTTCTAGCATTTGCATCTTTTTTCCTGCTTTTTTCGAGTTGGCATCAAGTTCCAAAACTTTCTTGGCAACCTGCTCTGTTTTCTTTGTCGTTTCTGCAAGTTGAGGTTGCTGTGCTGCAAAATTCTGGTTTACTGCTGGTTGATCTTAGTCATCTGGTCCAGTAGAGGGCATAAAGAGTCTGCTAGGAGCTTAGGGAACTCTATGGTCTCTTCCACCCTCGGACTCATGCCGCCTGGTGCTTTCGGTTTCAGTCCTTTATAGGGTCTTCTCCCCGCCATCTTTCCAGATTGTTTACTTTAGCTGAAAGTTGTTAAAGTCGCTGAAAGTCTCTAAACTGCATAAGCTTGCACTGGTAAGGTTCTTGAAACTGAATTCTTAGCTTTTTCTTCCACTCCCCCCTTGCTATTCTGCTTTTAAATCTCTGCATGTGAGAGGGGCCCCTCCCCCGCTCGCTTCCCATGCTGCTACCAAGCGGGAGAGATCAAGGTTTTTGAACCCAGTGTTGCAATTTGACCCAGGGGGCACCATCAGGGAGGCAGAAGATCACATAATATTATATACTAAGAAGCATCTGTGTATCCTGCCAACTTACTGGCTCCACCAGCACTAAATGAAGATTAATTAGTTGACCTGTGTTGATAGCACTGCTATAGTTGGCATAAGGATTAAATTAATAGTTACAACAAATGCTCTTAAAATATATGATCATTTGCCATTTAGTACTAAATATATTGAGAGCATG
Organism: Gekko gecko; assembly: GCA_029375565.1. Classification (NCBI taxonomy): domain Eukaryota; kingdom Metazoa; phylum Chordata; class Lepidosauria; order Squamata; family Gekkonidae; genus Gekko; species Gekko gecko. Next base: position 135,914,391 of record JAPDNY010000002.1, read on the forward strand.
GGAACAGCCCTACTGCCTATCTAGTCCAGTGCCTTGTTTCTCCATTAGATGCCCCCAGAGAAGCCCACAAACTAGGCTTAAAGACAATAGCCATACTCTGTTGCTGTGTTCAGATGAACATAAAGCTCCATTTGAACATAAAGTTCCATTTTAGCCATCATGGCCAAAAGTCATTGACAGGCCAAACCTCTGGCAAATTATCAAATCCCCTTTTAAAGCCATTTAAGCAAGTGGCTATCACCACATTCTATAATAGGGATGGCCAAACTGTGGCTCAGGAGCTGCATGTGGCTCTTTCACACATATCATGCAGCTCCCGGCATGGGGGTGTCGTGGTGCGCGCAACGCTGACTGGCACGTCAGTGCCCAAAGGGAGTTAGAGTACCCAAAGAAGACTGGAGTCCAGAACTTAGGTGCAAATACAAAGTGAATTTTATTTACACTCTGCCACCACCTATATACAGTTCTCAGTATCAAAGTGCTCCGCTGCAATTAATCCAAGTGAAGAGCTAAATCCACTGTACACTCTGTACATATATAAAGCCTCTGGCCAAGCAGCACACAGCTGATGCAATCCAGGTGCAATGCTCAGTGTCAGGCTGGACTGCCTCAGACCGGTTATAGCCAACCTCTTTGCAGTCACATGCTGGCACTAGCTGTCACTCTCTCTGACACTAGATCTAATACATCTAGGCCAGCCTTACCAATACCAGTGAATCGCAACACTCCCCCTTAAGGCTGAGCCTTGATGTACAGTTTGTCTTTCAATTTACAAAACTGGTTTACATCCAAACATTTAGTAAAAGCATCTGCTAAATTTTCATTAGAGGCACAATGTATTAGCTTTACAAGACCACGTTCAATTGTATCTTTAACATTTCTATATCTGATGCTAATGTGTCTACTTCTGACCTTTATACATTGAGTTTCAGCTAAATGTTGAGCGGCAGCATTGTAACAATACACATTGATTGGTATATCATACGTTATGTTGAAATCAGTTAACAATTGCAGAAACCATTCTATCTCTACACAGCATTGGCTTAAAGATGCATATTCCGCTTCACATGTACTCAATGCGACAAATTTTTACTTAACGGACTTCCAGTGCATTAAGGCATCATTTAGACACAATATGTAACCTGAAGTTGATCTGGCGTCCTTTTGCTCTCCCCAACTGGAGTCACAGTACACGGTTACACCATTTGCATTATCAGTTTGCAGCACCAGTTTATCATCAATTGTACCTTTCAGATAGCGCAAAACACGTTTTGCGGCTACCCAATCCTTCTGGAAGGGTTTGTTACATTGTTGGCTTAACAAATGCACAGCAAAACTTATGTCTGGCCTGCTCCAATTACAGATATAGGACAATGAACCATTAAGCAATTGAAACAGCTGTTTATCATCAAACACTTTGTCTTCTGGCTCTTTGACATACCCAGTGGGGTAGACACAGAATGAGCATCCTGCATTCCAAATTTTGTTAACAGTGTATCTATTTTCCCTTTTTGACTTAGCATAAAAACACCTCTGCTATTCCTGGTTACCTCTACCCCTAAGTACTGACCAACTTTTCCCAAACGTTTCACCTTAAACATCTTTTGGGCTGTTTCTTTAAACCATTGCAGTTGGTTTTCATTGTGTGACAAAAAACACAAATCATCAACAAACACAATGAGGTAGCAAATCTCATTTCCAAGTTTTATGTAGAACAAACATGGATCAGTGATGGCTTGTTCAAATCCAACTGCCTTTAGACTTTTACTTAAACAATCATACCAGTTTCTGGCACTCTGTTTGAGCCCATAAAGAGATTTTTTTAAATTTCAATACCTGTTTCCCATCTGTACTTTCAAAACCAGGTATTTCATCCATGTAAATGTCCTCAGTAATGGGTGCATTCAGATAAGCTCTGATGAAGTCAAAATGATCTACCATCATATCATCTTGCCCAGCCTTTATAAGGGCAAGTCTAAACGTGTCAGCTCTGACTGTCGGGGCAAAGATTTCATCGAAATCTTGTCCCTTAATCTGTGCAAAACCTTGGGCCACGAGTCTGGCCTTTCTTATAGCACTGCCATCTGGCATCTGTTTCACTTTAAACACTCATTTGCATCCTATTACATTTTTGTCATTTGGTGCCTCGGTTTTCTCAAACACTTTGTGTTCCACCAGTGAACTGTATTCCCTTTGCGCAGCTTGAAACCATGCCTCTTTTTCTGCATTTGGCATTTGCAAGACTTCATTATAGCTTTGAGGCTCTTTGATGTATACATGATTTATGTCAAAACAATACCTTACCGGTGGTATGCCCTTAGTGCTATGTGTAGACACTCTTTGTGGCACACACTCACTTTCACCTTTTGCAGGAATTCGTTCACCAGACACATCAACACTTTGTTCTTGTTTTACCTCAGGTTCTACTTTAACCATGGTTTTGTTACTTGCACCTTCAGTGCCACTTGTACCAGGTAACTCAACTACCTCAGGAACCTTTTTGGCATGAATTCTTTCCCAGTTCTCATCTTCACAGAAATTAGCAGACCTACTGAATGTTATTTTGTGATTATTATCAGCAAACCTGTAACTCTTCATGCCTGACTGGTATCCAAGAAAGATTAACTTTTTTGCTTTGAGCTCTCCTTTCCTTCTACATTTCAAAGATATATTAACCCATGCCTTTGAACCAAAAACCCTTAAGTAATCCAAACATGGAACTCTTTGATATAACAACCTATATGGGATGTCATCCACAGAACGAGAATAGATGCAATTACTCAGGTAACATGCGTTCTTAATAGCTTCAGCCCAGTCAGCAATACCAAGATTTGCGTCTTTTAACATGGAAAACATCATGGTTTGCAACACTCCCCCTTTCCTTTCAGCAAGGCCATTTTCAGCGGGGGTGCAAGGATTTGAGACCCTGTGTTTGATTCCTTTCTGTTGCATCCAAACCTTGAAAACATTAGATGTAAATTCCCGCCCCCCCCCATATCAGACTGTATGGCAACAACATTTCCAATTTGGTTTGTTATCTTTTTGTGCCAATACTTAACAGTGGGGAACACATCTGACTTGTGCTTCATTACATAAAGCCAGGAAAAATGGGAGTGGTCATCAGTAATAATTAACGCAAACCTGTTACCAGAATGACTGTTTGGATAAGGCCCCACCACATCCATATGAACCAGATCTAAAGGTCTTTCAGATTGTCTCAAACTCTGTTTTGCAACAGGGCACGCCTTTGACTTTGTCATCTTGCATATTTCACAATCTAAGAACAATTTACATTTGTTTACATCCTCCTTTCCTATTATTTCCAACGTTTTCTGAATTATTTTATAAGAGACATGTGCGAGTCTCCTATGGAGAACATGTTGGCAATTGTTGTGGGGTTTAACATTGCTAACCACCTGTGCAATTTCGTTACCACTGTTCAGCATATACACATTGTGTTTCAGCCTGCCTATTGCACACACTTTGTTTGCCCTAATCACTTTACATACATTATTAGCAAACACTACCTCAAAACCAGCTTTGTCAAGGCACACCACACTAAGCAAGTTTTGTTTAAGAGCAGGGACACAGAGAACCCCATTCAACATACAGTCCAAGCTAGAAAGATATACATCTCCCTCAGCAGTTACTTTGGACAGTGTCCCATCTGCCAAACATACAGAAGACAAGGAAGGTTTTCGTTTATTTAACAGCATACTTTCTTTTTTGCAATAGGTCAAAGATGCTCCTGAATCCAATAGCCAGTCCGTGGTATCTGCCTCATCCTGCAGTACCACAGAAGCCTGGTGACGATTTCCAGGCTGCTGCTCTTTTTTCTTGTGTTTCTCTGGACAAAACCGTAACAAATGGTCAAAAGACCCACAACCATAACACCGTTGTCTTTTACTCTGTTTGCTATCCTCCTGGCTGCTCTTCCGGTTGCTAGACAATGTAGTTACACAGCTGCTGGCAATCTCCTGCATCTCCTTGGTAACCTCATTGACTTTTTGCCCGGAATGGCTGACACAGTTCCCAGATAAAATTGTGTGCTCTCTGGAGTCAGCCCTGTGCATAGACTCCTGAAGAATCTTGCCATTCACAAACATTATCAATGTTTGATAATCATCAGATAAGGAACTTAAGATCACATACACCTTATCCAGGTCAGTAAAATTCTTACCTCGTTCCTGTAGTTGCCGGAAATAATCCATTAAAGTGGCCAAATGTTTCTTAATGGGCTCATTAGGCAGCTGCACCATCCTGTACAGGTGCCTAGTGAGAGAAATAACTGAGCCCATATCAGCTTGCTGATATACTGCCTTGAGAGCGTCCCAGGCATCCGTACTGCTCTCCTTATCAGCAACATAAATTAAGTTATCATCACTCATGCTCAAGATGATGAGGGCTAGAGCTCTTTCATCATTCCTCTCTTCCAGAGGTGTCGGGTTTGTCGGAGGATCAGACACGCAAGCCCAAAGACCCTCTTTAACCAGAAAATACTTCATTTTTAAAGCCCAGTTATTATAGTTAGTTGCAGTAAGCTTCTCCACAAGCTGAGATGTCAGCTTGTACATGTGCCATGCTGGTCTCTGTCACTGGTAGCTGTCTGTCTGCCTCTGCAGCTGGACATCTGTGTAAGCACATGACTCCCCCTCACCGCTGCCGGCCTCAGACTCCTCCAGCATTTTCAGCACCTCCGAGCACTCTGTCTGCACCAGCTTCTCCACAGCTCTGCTGGAACACTGCTTTCAGTTAGCACACGAAAGCCTCTGCTAGCTGACACAATCCAACTCCACTGGTATTCACTTTCAAACTCTACTTTCCTTCCAGCCGCACCCTGGGCCCATAACCCTGTCATGGCGCGCGCAACGCTGACTGGCACATCAGTGCCCAAAGGGAGTTAGAGTACCCAAAGAAGACTGGAGTCCAGAACTTAGGTGCAAATACAAAGTGAATTTTATTTACACTCTGCCACCACCTATATACAGTTCTCAGTGTCAAAGTGCTCCGCTGCAATCAATCCAAGTGAAGAGCTAAATCCACTGTACACTCTGTACATATAGACAGCCTCTGGCCAAGCAGCACACATCTGATGCAATCCAGGTGCAATGCTCAGTGTCAGGCTGGACTGCCTCAGACCGGTTATAGCCAGCCTCTTTGCAGTCACATGCTGGCACTAGCTATCACTCTCTCTGACACTAGATCTAACACATCTAGGCCAGCCTTACCAATACCAGTGAATCACAACAGGGGGCTGGAAAGTGAAGGGGAGGCATGCCTCCCCAATCGGTCTTCCTTTCCCCAGCCAGTGTTCCCCTCCCTGCGTAAGCTTGAGGGGAGGAGCAGAGAAAGAAAGCAACTTGAACTTTAAATGCGTTCTCAAAGCCCCCCCCCCAGCCAGCTTGGAGAAGACATTTGTCTCTTTAAATCCCTTCTCCAAACCAATCCAGCCAGTGTGGGGGCATGGGGTGGGCTTGGAGGATGCATTAAAGATAAAGTTACTTTCTTTCCACCTCTTCTCCCTTCCATCTATTTGCTTTCTTTCCACTTTCTTTCTCTCTTCCCATCTTTCTTTCTTTCTTTCTTTCTCTCTCTCTTTCTCCCCATCTAAAGTTAAATATGTTCTTCAAGCCCCGTCCCACCACCCCATCAGCTGGCTGGCTTGTCTCGGAGAAGGCATTTGTCTCTTTAAATCCCTTCTCCAAGCCAAGCCGGCTGGTGTGGGGATGTGAGGGAGGAGTTGGAGAACTAAAGTTGCTTTCTTTCCACCTCTACCTTCATCTCTCCTTCCCCATTTATTTACTTTCTTTGTTTCTTTCATTCTCTCTCTCTCCCTTCCTCCCCTCCCCCTCCCCTATCTGTTTGCTTTCTTTGTATCTGTTTCTCTCACTCTCTCCTTCTTTCTTTCCACTTTTTTCATTTCCACAGCACCGCACTCATTCTCTTCACCCACTCAACTTCCTTCTCTCTCCCACACAGTAAAATTCTCTCTCACCAAACCAGCCAACTCCACTCCTTAGGGTATAGCTACCATTCAGTCATGACAAACTTTAATAATCCATCTTGCCTCCTCTTATTACTCTAGAGGCCTGCATTTTAAACCACAGCAACACTCCTATGAAAACCAACTTTAAAACACAAATATAAAACACACACAAAATATTTACATAGCAAAACACAACACCTACTGCATCATGAAGCATGCTGGGTGACCTTGGACCACTCACAGTTTCTCTAACCCACCTCACAGGGGTGTTGGTAAAATGCAGGATGACCAGTATACACTTCAATAAGCTCCTTGGAGAAAGGGTCAAATCAAAATGTACTAAATCAATCAATCAATCAATCAATCAATCCCCACAATTGTATCAGGCCCAGAACCTTTGGCACAAGCCAGGACACCTCTGAACACAAGCACAACCCAGTGATGAAGCCCTTCATCTTGTGCCCTGGAAGTTTTTAACCTGGCAAAACATAGCATTCTCAGTGCTGAGGGTTTTAATGATAAACACGGAAGGTTTCAGGATGTGGTTTGGTAGGGTTGCCAGATCCCCTCCTTGCTCCAGCAAGGAGATTTGGGGGGTGGGGTGTTCTGGGGTGGGTGGGGATGCCCCCAAGCCCCTCCCCTAAGCATGACCCACCCACCCCTCTCCCTCCCATCCTGCCAGATTTAAAGGGCTTCAGCTAATCAGTGGGGACCATGTGCTAGGCCTTTTTGCAAGCAGAATGGGGGCTGTGGTGTGCAGGGCTTGGGGAGCACCTGCTTTGCACAAAGGTGGTCTCTGGCTGTATCCCTGGCATCTCCAATGCAAAGCACACTGTGCTGGGAAGAGTGCCCAGCCCCAGGGTGAAGCAGCATCAGTGGCTGTTTCTTGCTTGGTGTTGCCTCCTCCCAGGACAGTGTGCTCTGCGCTGTTTGCGTTTGGAGGAGCACCCAGTCCCAGCGCAAAGCAGCAGCAGCAGCTGCTGGTTTGTGTTCCAGGCTAGCATCACCTCCTCCCATAGCAAACAGTACAAAGCACACTGTTTGCCCTGGAAGGAGCACCCAGCCCAAAAATGAAGCAAGAATAGCTGTTGTTTCACATTTGGGCTACCTTGGCACCATCTCCTCCAAGCCCAAACAGCATGTTTCATTGTTTGGGTTTGGCAGGGCTGTCAGTTCACCCAAACAGTCAAGTATTTTCATTGACTATTTGGGAATAACACTGAAAAAATACTGGACATATAAATAGCCAGTATTATTTTCAGTCGTCGTCCCCCCAGACAGTCAGTGAAAATACCAGACTGTCCAGGTCAGTACCAGAAATCTAGCAACCTTAGTTGGGGGTTTCTTCCCTCCTATATTGCCACCTGGGATTATAGCAGCAGTGCTGTTAGAGATCCTGAATTGATTTTCTGTGCCTAGTGTAATGAAGTGCCCGGTCATGCTAGGCCTTTCTCCGTGTCTGTTATCTTTCCACCTGAAATGGCCTTGGGGAGCCACTGTTTGCCTACTTGGGGAAACATACATGTAGCCGTCAACACATTAACTTTCCTCAATGGACAAACAGTGGGTCCCTAGGGCACTGCAGGGAGAGGCTTAAACTCCTCTCTGTATACTGCAGTACTTATCTGCAGGAACTGAACTCTCAGCAGGGAATTCCCAGAACATATCTGTTAAAAATCCACATGGGGGACACATGGCCTTTGTAATGGGTGAATCAGCCCTCAGTGAGAAGAGGACAGACCTACAGGCGGGGAAATTCCACTGTGCTGTGTGCTTATACAGGATCCAGAAAACACATCAGTATCACTGGTGGAAAAACTGCACAGAAACCTCTCTTCTTTGGTGAGAAAATTGGTAACACACTCAACTGGTTGGCCAGTGGGCCTGCCTGTCATTTCCATTTTCTGCTGATTCATTCTCTCACATCTTACCCAACACTCTCTTCCTTGTTATGTCCTGAGATCAGGAACAGGTGTCAGCCAGAGGCTGTCTAGCTTCAGTCCTGAGAACAATAGGGACTAGGCTCCTGAATTCAGAGTAAGGAGCCAACAGGGACATTGGCGGGAAATTTGAACCCGCCAGTAGAACTATGGGGCGTTCCCCCCCACAATGTATATAGTTGGCCTCCGGCCGTTGTTGTTTGTCTTTGGTTGTGTGACGTACTAATAAATGCGTCTTCACCTATGTCATGGTCTGAGTCCTGATGTATGGAACCCAGTACTTTACAGTGGCGATGAAGGTGAGATTCTGTTGAGTCAGCCTTGATCGCACCAGCACAGAGCATCGTTCCAGTTGACGCCACTCAGCATCGCTCCCGAGCACTGCATCGCCCCCGGGCATCGCATCACTTCTGAGCTCCGCGCAGCATCCAGCGCCCTGGACATCGCTCCCGCAACGTGCTCAAGTCATGGCCGCAACTCACGGAAGCCTAGACAAATTCGATCCTTCCCATCCCAAAGTTTGGGACTCTCGGACGGACCAACTCATGTGCTACATAGAGCTCAACGAGTTAACCGACGATGGGAAACAGAGAGCACTCCTCCTAAGCTCCTGTGAAACTGACACCATCCGCCTTGCCAAGAGCCTCCTGGTTCCCTGATCCATCCTGGAGGGTTCATTCGAGGAAATAATAGAGGCCCTCAACAACTACTTCAGCCCAAAGCCAATCTTCCTGGCTAGACGAATGGGGTTCCAGGGACAAGTGCAGGCCCAAGGGGAATCCGCTGCAGCCTATATGGCCGCCCTGCGTGCCCTTGTGGTGGACTGCTCCTTCCCGAAGCTGGCAGATAACCTATTGACACAATTCGTGTGGGGGTTATCAGTTGCCAAACTGCGTAGGAAGATGATCGGGAGCTGCCAGATCACCTTGGAAGAGGCCATGCAACTTACCATCACGCACGAGGCATCTCATCAGGAGCACCTGGCCTCAACAGTTCATCAGGTCGGAACAGGGTACAGTCCAGAAAACTCAGATGCTGAAGAGGTCTGCTCCATCTGGCAACTGCAACGCCATCAGCTGCAAGGGCCCCCAACCAGCAGCCACACGGGTAAGCCCTCCACCCGCTCCCCCTGTGCCAGCTGTGGGGAGGCTCATGGGAGGAAGACATGCTGGTTCAGAGATGCGACCTGCCACACCTGCGGTAAACATGGCCATCTTGCCAAGGTCTGCAGGTCCAAGGGCCCCCAGAACACACAAGCTTCCACACCGTCTCACTGCAAGGCTGTTGCCACACAGGAATCCACCTCGGAGACCACCGATCTCTACCACCTCACTGACCAGCCACTTCAGGTACTGCACCTCCCTAACCTATCCTCCACCCCGAAGATCCAAGTACAAGCCAGGATCGAGGGGTCCCCTTGCTCCATGGAAGTGGACTTGGGGTCTGCGGTGTCCATCATTTCCGTGGACATGCTAACACAGCTTTGCCCATTGGGGGGACCCCCTCTGCATCCTTTGCCCCTAAGCTTGGTGGATTTCCAGAAAAATCCAGTACCCATTAGGGGGGTCAGAACTTTTCAGGTGCAATATAGACACTTTGAGGGCAACCTGGACTTGGTAGTGGTGGAGGGCAACCTCGTAAGCCTTCTGGGCCGAGCTTGGTTCAAGGCAGTGGGTAACCATGGGGGGGTGTGTGAATAAATGCTCGCTGAAGGACTTTGGGGAGGTCTGCCAGGAATTTCCTGAGGTTTTTAACAGGGCGCTGGGCTGTTACAAGGGGCCCTGGTGTCATTACAGTTAGACCCAACCGTTGCCCCCATCTGTCGGCGCTTCCACACGGTGCCCCTCTTCTTACGGCCAAAAATTGAAGCCAAACTAGACCAGCTGGTGGCTCAGGGGTTGCTAGAGCCAGTTGCCAACTCCCCGTGGGAAACCCCAATAGTGACCCCCGTTAAATCAAATGGGGACAGCTGCATCTGCACGGATTATAAGTGCACCATTAACCAACTCCTACAGGCGCACTCCTACCCAGTGTCGGTAGTAAGCCATGTGCTGGCATCATTGGCGGGGACGACTATCTTTGGTAAGCTGGACCTTGCTCAGGCGTACCAGCAATTGCCGGTCAATGAGGCCATTGTAACACACAGGGGGGCGTTCAAGGTTAAGAGGTTGCAGTTCGGGGGCAGTGTGGCCCCTGGGATATTTCAGCAACTAATGGACACTTTGTTGAAAGGGATCCCTGGCATGATGCCATTTTTCGATGATGTCTTCATCACCACAGCAAACCCTGAGGATTTCGCAGCCCGTCTCCGCGCCATGTTGGAACGCTTCCATGACACGAGACTGAAAGTGAAAAGAGAAAAGTGCCTCTTGGGGGTTCTGGAGGTGGACTTCTTGGGGTACTGGGTGGACATGACAGGCCTCCACCCCGCCTGGGACAAAGTAAAGGCTATTGTGGAGGCCCCTGCCAGAGGCTGCCAAGCTTCAGTCTTGAGAACCATAGGGACTAGGCTCCTGAATTCGGAGTAAGGAGCCAACAGGGACATTGGCGGGAAATTTGAACCCACCAGTAGAACTATGGGGCATTTCCCCCCAATGTATATAGTTGGCCTCTTGCCATTGTTGTTTGTCTTTGTTTGTGTGAAGTACTAATAAAAATGTCTTCACCTATGTCATGGTATGAGTCCTGATGTATGGAACCCAGTACTTTACATTCCTGCTGCAGCCTGCCCTGTTAGATAGCATCTTGCTACAGATCTACCCCTCCCCGAGGAGGGTCCTGAAGTACTCCTGTAATTCCAATTGCTCTCCAGACAACAGAGATTGGTTCCCCTGGAGAAAATGGCTGTATTGGAAAGTGGACTGTATGGCATTATACGCTGCTGAGGTCCCTCCCCAAACCCTGCCCTCCCAGGCTCCATACTGAAATCTCCAGGAATTTTACAATCCAGACTTGGCCACCCAGTTCCTCCTTTGACCACCACCTTCTTCTGAAATGTGAAACTAGCTCTATCTCACCTTCTAATGTGCATGTGTGAGAAGTGTCACTGCAGCTGGCTGATACAGGTATTTCCTTCCACTGTTTTGTGTCTTCAGCAAAGCAGAGCTTGCTTGAACTTTTCATACCAAGCACAAATGTTCTTGCTTAGACTCCCATGCTTGGCATTGTGGAAGCTAGCAAATGTCCATTGCCTCCAACTCTGCGGGGTCTTATCAGCTATTCAGTCAGAACTGGAGACGAAAGAGCTCAATCTATTTCCTTTTAGAGTGCTGACTCTGTTGGGGTATTTGGTTAATATAGCAGACTTTTGCCCTGTCATAGAAGCATGATACTGAGTGCACTGAATAAATCTCCTAAGAGGTATATTGCAAAGGGTTAAAAACTTACATTTATTCAAGTAGAACCAGTTCACATTCAGGTTGTGGTTGAAAGGAGAGAGAGAAACCTAACCTAAAGAGTCCTTTCCCTACCACAAATGGCCAGCTTGTTCGGCATCAAGTGTGTGGGAGTATATGAGGGCAGTGTCTCTACAGGAAAGACCTGCAGAGACATGTGTCTCCATTAGGCTTGCCAACCTCCAGGTGGCACCGGGGGATCTCCCGCTATTATACCTGATCTCCAGAGGATTAAGATCAATTCCCCTGGAGAAAATGGCTGCTTTAGAGGCTGGACTCTATGACATTGTACCCTGCTGAGGTCCGTTCCCACCCCAAATCCTGCCCACTCCTGGCTCCACCCCCAAAATCTCCAGGTATGTCCCAACCCAGACCTAGCAACCCTAGTCTCCATGGAAGGCCATGTGAAATGAGAGGACAAAGAGGGAGAAGGGGTGCTATGTGTTGAGCCTGAACTATACTGGCAAAAGGACTTAGCTTGGAATGCATGACAATAGATGGCTAGGATCCTAGAATGGGCCAGTAGGGAGACGGGGATCCTGGAGTAAACCAATTGGGAAACAATAGAGTGTAAATAGCCTATCGTTGGGAGTGGGGTGTGTTTGGGGTGTCACCTTTTTCAGGCATAAATACCCAGCTTCGGCCAGGGATTTTCAGTCTTCTTTCTCTTGCTGAATCACTAATAAAATATGAGCTGATCACTTGAATGCATCTGAACCCAGTATATTTCAAGGGGTCAGAGGGCAGCTCTCAGGTGAAGACAAAGAGAGGCATCCCAATCAAAGAGATAACACCTATATACTCTTAGAATGATGTAATGCCCCCCCACAATGCGGTGAGGAAGGCTGGAGAGAAAATGGTGGCAGGATGAGGCAGAGGATTATTATTCTCTCCTCACTCCTAAGCAGTGAGAAAACATCCTTCATTCTTGTCTTTCCAAAGCAGATTGAGCCAAGAGCTACATAGAGCTTTGCAGATACTGCAATAAAGAATCTTAGCGTGCTGCTGACATGCACCCTCCTGCAGAGCCACCAAACAAGCAGGGATCTCCCCCCACCCCCAATCCTGTATGTGCCAGTGCTATAAAAGGCACTGATTGAAACTGATCGGTTCAGATTGAATGCAAAAAAGAAAAGAAAAGAAAGTCATCTAAAATATGTGTATGAGGGGCATATATCTTTGAGCAAAGATCCTGGTCATAAAAATAAATGAAGAAGTGACAGAAAAGGATGGAGAGAGAAGCGGAAAGGCTGTGTTGTTGAGCTGATGCACATTCGGGCAAGGAAATGGGACCTTGTGTCTCTAGCTGACAGAGGCAAAGTGCGTTGCAAAGATGACTCATTCATTTCACAGGAAAGATGATGCTATCTGCTGCGAGAGGAGAGATTCACTCTCCACCTCTGCTGCCAGCCTCCCCACCCCCTCAGGTGAACTCGCAACAGCATTAAGCCTTCAGCGGCAGCTCTGAGCAGACAGATGACAGGGAGGAGGTGGGCAAGGGGCAGAGATGTACCCAGGAAGGACTAACAGTTGTTAATCTTGGTTAAGAAGGAAACAGGAGCGGGCTCTCACTCCCTCGCAGTGCTGCTAACACAGAGGGCAGGGTTTGGAAAATTACTTGGGCTTCTGGGCCCAAGGCCAAAATGCCAGAATGTGTGTCAAAGACATAACAAGCTAAAAGCAGGGACAGAAGCCAACATGCCAGTACAAACAGCCCCATTCCCGGCTCCTCCAACTGGCTTCACCGGAACAGAGCTGAACTTTCATGGTAGCTTCTTTCCTCATGCCTGCAGTCCTGACCCTCATCATGTTGGCACAGAGAGAAAATGGCTGCTTTGGAGGGTGGACTCTGTGACATTAAACCCTGATGAATCTCTCCCCAGGCTCTAACCCCCCCCCCCAAATCTCCAGATATTTCCCAACTCAGAGCTGGCAGCCCTATGTTGGCAGAGTGCCCATGCAGCAGTCAGGACACTGAACCAATTAAAAGGAACAAAGCTTTATGTTAGGAACTAACAAAACCAGAGAGGAAAGATGAGAGATAAACCTAGCTCCGGATTAGCTGGGAAAGAGTTCTAGACTGTTCTAGAAGAAAATCCTAAGAACAGCATTCTGCAATCAGACAAGGAGAAGACCCTTTGGAAAGAAGGTACTCTCCCTATAGCCCAGTCTCTCTGGAGTTTGCTTCACCTACAGGATCTTCTTTCTTCTTTGTACACGAGACGTTGTTATACTACAACACGTAATACAATCCTCTGGGCAGAATCCCCCCCCTCATTTTGCTTTAGCTCCTTAAAAGCTCTCCAAGAATGCAGTGGGTCAAGAACGGGGGGCTAGTGGCTAAATATATGTTTTATCTGTTTACCAAACTCTGGCTTGGATCCAGAGATATACAAGTGGAACCATAAATGGACTTAGTGCAGTTCCTGTTGTGCAAGACCTTGTGCAACACCTACTGCTTTCCTCCTTATATATTATATTGCCCAGTAATCTATTTCACAACATCTTGCACAGGTGGGAACACAAGGGAGGATACAGTAAGTCTGAGTCAGGGCAAGTGGATATAGCTGTCTTATTTATTTATTTATTTATAATTTAAATTTATAGACTGCCCTTTCCTGAATACACAAGGCTCAGGGCAATGAACAATAGTAAAAACATTCATAAATTAAACAATTTCAACAGTTTAGATAAAATATGACTGGAATATTCTCAGATGGCTAAAACATCAGAATTTCAAATTGTGTCACTGTCTCATGGGGGAGGTAGAGAGGAAGCGGGGGGGAGTGCCAGATAGGATGGTATCTGTTGCTGTCCTCAAACCGTCACTATCCTCTTGTGTTTCCTCTTGCACGAAACCTCTAGCACAAGCAGAAACTTTGCATTGGATCCAACTTAGTATGTGGGAGGCTCCAATTAATTAATTAATTAATTACTGCATGGCATTTGTGTAGTAGAGCCAGGATATCCTAAGATTGGCTGGCAGCTGAAAGTTCTTGCTCTTTTAGCATTGTGCACCACTAGGTGGCGAGCTAGACTTTTTTTATGGCTGAGAGAGTTCTGAGCAGGCTCTCTGTGGAAGGTTCAGCTGGGGATATATATCAGTTGGTTGATACAGCAAAGTTGCACTGTCATAGAAGCATGGTATGGTGTGCAAAGAAATAAACTCCCAAAAAGTACATTGCAAGAAAAGGTAAAACTTTCATTTATTTAGGGAAATTCAATTCAGATCCAGGTTGCTGTCAAAAGGAAAGCGAGCGAAGCCTATTCTAAATAATACTATTCCCTATTACAAGTGGCCAGCTACTCTGGCATCATGTTTGTGTAAAATGGCATAGCTGCTACAAGAGCTGAATGGTGACCTTGCAGGGGTCTTCATGGCAAGAGGCATTCAGAGGTAGTTTGCCATTGTCTGGCTCTACATAACAATCCTGGTATTCCTTGATGGTCTCTCATCCAAATACTGACCAGGGCCAACCCTACTTAGCTTCCAAGATCTGACAAGATCAGGCTAGCTTGGGCTATCCAGGTCAGGGCCTAGAGCAGTGTAGCACCCCCTAATATCTAGGCAAACTGAATCATCTTACTCCAACACATTCATTTTCCATAAAAGCTGCCTGCAAGCAGGACGTGAGCCAGATAAGTGGAAGAGATTGAGTGTTCCTGTCTTACACTCACCTAGTGTCAACTGAAACAGCACATCATCATCAGACTCATCCAGCCAAGATTTGGTCAAGCTAGCCAGGTCTACCTGGACCTCTAACAAAGGACCTCTAACACTAGATTTTTCACATACCTGGCATTGCACATGACCATGGTCCAATGGGGGAAAATGAAGATCCATGTCATCCACATCTCTCTCGATGGAACAGAGATTATACAAGTAGCAAGCGCTTGTACATCTCCACACCTGTCCTCCCACACTAACTCCTCCTGCCACCATACTTTCCTCCCATGTGCATTACCTTAATGTCAAAGGGCCCAAGATGCATGTCTAGTCAGCAGTCAGTTGTTTCTCATTCAGACCACTACTACAGCTTCTCCACAATCACTGTTCTACTACCTTCCATCATTCTCCACCTCAAAACCACAAAGAGAATCCCATCAGAGGACCAGAGTTCCAAGCCAGAGGGACACAACCAGGGGATAGAACCATTTTGTGATGTGTCAACTTTTAGTACAACATCAGGGGTGGCCAAACTTGCTTAACATAACTGACACACAGAATAAATGTGAGAAGTTTGAGTGCTGCAAGACATTAATAAATATTACTCACACATTTTATTGGAAAATATGCAAATTTAGTTTTTATTAACATTAAATTAGACTGTATGAAAGAGCCGCATATGGCTCCCAAACTGCAGTTTGGCCACCCTTGCTATATATCCTGGGTGACTTGATGCCAAAAGGATCCATAAGCAAAGGTTAATGACCCTGCACACTAATACTTATTGACATGGAGAAACCAAATGATTCCTCTAGATCTTGATGCCTCCCTTACTGATATTATTGACATGTTTAAGCTGACTTTATATGTGAACTAGCAATAAAGCCCGTTGTAGAACCAATACAACGAGCTCTAGAAAGATGTGATGCGTAATGAATGCATAGAAAGGTACAGAAGTGGAAGTAAAGTCTCTCACACACAGCCAGGCATGCCTTGGCTCTCCCACCCCCACATTCAAGGCCCCTGTGGCCCAGCCAGGCAGGCCTTGGCTCTCCCACCTACCCCCGTTTAAGGTCCCTGTGGCCCAGCCAGGCAGACCTTGGCTCTCCCACCCCCATTCAAGGCCCCTGTGGCCCAGCCAGGCAGACCTTGACTCTCCCATCCCACCGTTCAAGGCCCCTGCAGCCCAGCCAGGCAGTCCTTGACTCTCCCACCCACCCCTGTTCAAGGCCCCTGCGGTCCAGCCAGGCAGGCCTTTGGCTCTCCCACCCACCCTGTTCAAGGCCCCTGCGGCCCAGCCAGGCAGGCCTTTGGCTCTCCCACCCACCCCGTTCAAGGCCCCTGCGGCCCAGCCAGGCAGGCCTTTGGCTCTCCCACCCACCACGTTCAAGGCCCCTGCGGCCCAGCCAGGCAGGCCTTTGGCTCTCCCACCCACCATGTTCAAGGCCCCTGCGGCCCAGCCAGGCAGGCCTTTGGCTTTCCCACCCACCCCATTCAAGGCCCCTGTGGCCCAGCCAGGCTGCTCATGGCTTGGCTGTCTACCTACCTACCTTGGGGAGTCTTTGGGGCTCTGGAAGGGGCCGGGACAGGCAGTGGCGTGGAGGGGCAGCAGGCAGCAGCCTCAGTGCAGCCCAAGGCCAGGCCGGGAGCAGCAGCAGTGCAAAGTGGCAGGGCCAGAGTCACTGGAAAGTGAGACGGCCGGAGTCCCCGTCCTCTCTCCTGAGGTGAAATTGTCTTCTGAGGTGAGTTTTGGCTCCTGCTGCTTCTGTGGGTGGGACTCAGGCAACTCAACCAGTGCCTAGGGAGTCATTCTGAATGACAGATCAGACAGTGAACTGATTTTGCCAAGCATAGAACCTTGTCAGACCACTACACAGTTATATAATAAGACAGACTGTCAGTACAGAGACACCAGAAAAAAGGAGCTTTTTGAAATACTGTTGGTTTTTAATAAGCACACAGAACCATTATTTCACATAGCCTTTAAAAAGTAGATATGAGAGCAATGTGGGGACATCTTCCTCTGCGAGCAGAAGACCAAGTGATGGGAACTATACCTGCTCTCATGTAAGCGGTATGCACCATTCAGACTCTGTGACTATTCCTCTTCCCTAGACAGACATATAGGTGAGTGTGGGATCCTCTTTTAGGAGCACAGTGATGGATACAAAAGATGGACAACCCCTGAAAACAATGCCCTTGCAGAAGTTTCCTGAGAGTCAATTTAAATATTACAGTTGCTCTGTGAAAAATGCACAAAAAAACTAACCTATGGTTGTGTGCTGTACAATGGCTTTTATATTTTAAACCTTTTATCCCATGTGTCAGTCCAAATGCTCTCTGGCTGAGTTCAGACTGGCAGTTTGCCCCACTACGGCCACGTTTCAGCCATGTTTTACAAGCGGATTAAAGGGGGCGTTCACACAGGCACATTTGCCTGGCGTTCCCCACCCATAGTCAACCTGTGCTGTTCCACTACACTCCTGCATTTAAAAGATACCTGGTAAAAGTGGTAGCAAATCCCTGAGAGCCCGTTTATCCCGCTTCTGGGAAGTGTGAACGCCAACCTTTAAAAGCCGGGGGCAACCAGCGTTGTGCATAAGGCAGCAGCGATATGATTGGCTGTGCTCCACTCTATTGCCCAGTGCAGTGCCAGTGCAACGGGATCTTCCCCAAATCGGCCAGATGCACATGTGCGCATGAGCACATATGAGTACATGCGCACATAGCTGAATTACCAGGGAAAAGTCGTTTACAACCGCGCCTATGGGCCAGCAGTCTGAACGCTCCCGTGCACCTCCTCCTGGTATGCTCCTGCATCAGTCGGCACAGTGTGACCCGGAAAACCCGGAACAGTTTGTTCTGGGGCTTTTTTGCCACGACTGGCTCCCGCTTCAAACTGCCAGTCTGAACTCAGCCTCTGTTTTTCCTTGGTAGAACTGGATACAATAGGACTGACTGTTGGCTGCTTTGGAAATGCTGCAGGCAATGGCTGGTGCAAAGGTTAAGAAGCAGTTACGTATTATGGCTAGTAAATAGGAAGTATATTTTGATGGCCTCTGTATGGAGGCTGTAAAGTTTAAATTGGATCTTAGAGTTTGACCAAGATATTGTTGAGTCAATAAAATCTGACCCTGAGCTGTCCCACTTTGGACTGTTGTTGTTGCTCACATTATTGAATGCTTCTCTATACAAAAAATTCTCCCAGGAGGAGGGGAGATGTCGGGGAGAAGGGTTCTAGCCTAACCTTTGCCCTGACATATTTTTGATGTTGGGAGGAGATTTTCTCAATAGAGGATCATTCAGTCATGGGGACCTATACATCTATTTCTTGAGCAGGTCTCTGGAAAGATGGCATATATTTTTTCTAAATAAATAAAATAAAAGTGGTGGGCTGGATCATATGGGAGGAGATGGTCCTTCACATACCTTGGCCCCAAGCTGTTTAGGACCTCAAATGCAGGGCTTTTTTCTGGGGGAATGTACCAGAATGGACTTCTGGAACCTCTTTGACAAAATTATTTTTAAAATGTTTCAAACTTCATGATTTTTCAGTATACAGACTGGAAACTTCATTTCCCTCTTGAGAGTTCCGGCACCTCCCTTTCAACAACAACAAAAAAGTCCTGCTTAAAGGTAACAATCAGCACTTTGAATTATGCCCAGAAACAGAAGGGTAACCAGTGCAGATCTTTCAGCACAGGGGTGATGCAAACCTTGTAATTAACCCCTGACAACAGCTTGACTGCTGCATTTTAGGGCCAACTGTAGTTTTTGGACTATTTTCAAAGGCAGCTCCACATGTGATCATATGAAGGGTCAATGTGATCATAGTTCATTGTGGCCAGATCAAGGTGGTACAACACAGACACAGGTTTACTAACTCAATGCCAAATTACATATTACTGTTAACACATGATCGCCACAGGGACTTGCAGCCATATGGCAACTGTGATAGTTCCCTGTTGGAATTTAGTTCTAAAGTGCCACAAGGGCCCGTTTTGTATCAGGATCAATGGGGGGGGGGTGTCCCATCCTTCTCCCAGCACCATTATCCCAACCTGAAATGGCCCCAGGGGTGTTATTTGCCCCCTGGAGGAGCTGCACATGCAAGCATTCAGTGCATGTGCAGGCTCCTGGATGGGGCAAATGATTATGAAACTTCTGGGACCATTTTGGGTTGGGACAGCACTGAGTGGAAGCCTGGATCCCTACTGACCCCATGCTGTGGCTCCAATTCAAATCAGGCCCCTGCAGCACTTTAGAATTGAGTTCCCACAAGACATTCACAGCTGCCATATGGCTGCTAGTCCCCATGGTGACCACATGTTAAATGTAACATGTAAATTAGGCCTGAGAATGGGCTAGTACTGGAACATCCATTGTTCAACATTAGGCTGCTTGCTTTGGTGAACAACTGCCTGCCAAATTCTTCTGTGTCCCACGACCACGCCATATGACAGCAGGAGAGAAATAGCATCCGTCAATGCCTTGACATTACTTCCAGTTGTGTAACTAGATCATCATGAGATGAATAACTTAGATTGCTTGCATAGGCATTGATATCATGCAATCTGGCCCAATTTTTGTTTTCAAAGTTCTTGAATATTTGAATGGTTCAAAAAAGATTTCTTGTTCAGAATTGTACTGGCAAAAGCCACACTGTAAATACACTTAGTTTTTAGCTGATGCCGTCAAATATACATGACTTCATCTGGAACAATGAAATATGGTGTATGCTGTGGCACTTCTCCACAGTTGGACTAAAAAGCCAGAATGCTGAAACTAAGTAAAAACTTGCCCAAGATATATTTATGTCATCAAAAGAATCTAGAGATTAGGTGTGATACCGAAATATACTAGGTTCAGACGCGTAGAGTGATCAGCTCATGGTTTATTGTGATTTCAGCTCAAACTCAAGACAGACAAGCTGGGTCCGAGGCCTGCTTAAATCCCTGCAACACACCACACCCATACACACACACACACTCCCCATGATAGGCTAGTTACAGTGCAAGGTTCAACCATTGGTTAATTCTAGGATCCAGGTGAGCGGACAGGTCTGTTCCAGAATCCTAGCCAGCTTTTGTTATGCAGCTGAAGCTGCGCTTATTTGCGTGAGCAGTAGGAGTTCGTGCACAAGTACATGTGGCCATTCCAATACATAACACCCCTCCCCCCATGGTTCAGACGCCCTTAGGTTACAAAGTCCTTTAAGTATGCTGGTCTGCACTGCTCCCGGTTCGAGCGGTGGGATTCCAATGACGGGGCTGCAGGTTCTGGAATCGTGTTGGGGGCAGGGCCTGCAGCTGGACAGGGAGAAGGTGGTGGCACAGGAGCAATGTCAGGACCCCCAGTGGCGGCTGGTGTAGGCATTCCACAGGCAGCCTCGAAAGGCTGCTCGTTGGCCTCTGGCTGGGCTTTGCCTGTTGGCATCTTCCCCTTGTGCTCCAGCTCCCCAGGGCTTGACAGGTCATTGTCACTGTCTTCTGGTGTGGGTGTCCTGGGTTCAGTGGGGAGGAGACGGTTGCAGAGCTGGTCGATGTGCCGGCGTAGCCTCTGGCCATCTTCTGTGGATACCTTATATGATAGCAGGCCAGTTACCCTGACAGCCTTGGTCGGGACCCAAACTGGGCCGCTCTAGAAGTTTGAGCATAGATAGGGTCACCAGGGCAGAACCCTGAAAAGTACTGAGACTGACGAATGACTTCAGCTCTTACATACATTATTAGTTGCAGAACAAGACAAGAGAAGCCGGCTCGCAGGCCAGCTTTTATTCCCAAGTGAACCCACACCCCACACACAGCACACCCCGTGATTGGATTATTTACAGTGATTGAGTTATCTCCTGCTCCCTGATAGGAGGGAAGCTAGGATCCTCCAGTCCATTGTCTTCGGGAGTGAAGCTCAGACCCTTCGCCTGGCCACATGTTGGACCGGTTGGAACCAGTCTGAGCACATGGCTGTCCTGAGCCCATGTTCCTGAGTGGATACATTACACCCCTCCCCCCTTGGTCCGAGATGCACCTGCAAACAAAGTCCGTCAAATAAGCCGGCGGCTTCCTGTCCCTGGTCGAGAGCCAGGGAGCCGGGGTAGGTGGAGACGCAGGCGCCTGGGTCCTGGTTGGGGAGCCTACCGGTGCTGGTGGAAAGGAAGTGGCCATCGAGGTGTTGTTCGCAGTGGTTGGGGCTTCGGTAGACGGAGCGATGAGTGTTGCAGCCATGCTCTCTGCCAGGCTGTGTTCCCATGGAGAAGCTCATGGCTCTTCTGCCTCTTGGGGTTAGGAGTCCTCGAAGTCATCCGGCCCTCGCAGCGCCACCCTGCGGCGGAGTTGGTCAATGTGTTGGTGGAGCACGGTGCCATCTTCACAGGAGACCTCGTATGAACGGGGACCCCGGACACGTACCATCCTCGCCGGGACCCACGGTGGGCCCGCGGTGCAGCTCCTGGCGTAGACAGGGTCCTCTAGGAAGAACCCCCGGGCTGCTTCCTGGTCCTCAGTTTCCGGCTTGCGCTCCAGGGCCCGATCCAGGTGTAGCCTGTCCAGGCGTGACATGAGGTGGTGACCCAGGAGGAGTTCCACTGGACTGTGTCCTGTGGTGGAGTGCGGGGTGATGCGCTGACCGAAGAGGAAGGAAGCCAGTTTATACTCCCAGTCCAGGGAGTCGATCTGCCGTAGCATGTCCTTGGCGGTCTGGACCATTCTCTCTGCTTGGCCGTTCATGGTGGGGTGGAACAGTGCGGAGCGTACATGCCAGATTCCATAATATGCTGTGAACTCCTGGAACTCGCAGGAGGTGAACGTTGTGCCATTGTCCATGACCAGCGTGTCTGGCAAGCTGTGGGTGCTTAAGATCTGCCACATAGCCCTGATGGCGGATTTGGAGGATGTCGATGACACGGGGATGACCTCAAGTCACTTACTGTAGGCGTCCACCAGTATGAAGAAAAGCTGCCCCTGGAACGGCCCTGCGAAATCCAGGTGGAGCCGCGACCAGGGGCAGTGGGAGGACTCCCAGGCTCGTTCAGGGGCCCTTGGCGGTTTGGGGTGTGAAACCTGGCAGGGCTGGCACCTTTTCACCATGTCTTCAATGTCCCGATTGAGGCCTGGCTACCAGACGTAGCTCCGTGCTAATGCCTTCATCCGTACCACCCCCGGGTGATGCTCATGTAGCGCCTCTAAGACACGTTGCTGGAGCAGCATTGGAATCACCACCCGGCCTCCCCACATCAAGCACCCTTTGTAAGTGGATAGTTCATTTTTGCGGGCAGCAAATGGGGTGAACTCGGGGCCCTCCTTGGCCACAGGCCACCCCCTCCCCACCCAGTCCAAGACCCGACAGAGGATGGTATCCTGAGCCGTGAGGCGGGCCACCTCCCGCACATGGACCAGCCAGTCGGGAAACGTCTCCACGAGGGCAACCAAGTGCTCAGGAGTGGGGTCAGGGTCCATGGCCACCAGGGGTAGGCGGCTAAGGGCGTCTGCATGACCCATCGCCTTCCCGGGCCGATGGGCGAGGGAGTAAGAGTACCCCAAGAGGAAAATGGACCTCCGCAAGACCCGGGGGGAGACCATCTGCGGGGTCTGGCGGTCTGCAGCGAGGAGTCCCAGGAGCAGCTTGTGGTCCGTCATGATTTCGAAAGGCCGGCCGTAGAAGTAGTGGTGGAATTTCTTCAACCCAGCCACTATCGCCAGTGCCTCTTTGTCTATTTGAGCGTAGTTCTGCTCCGCAGAAGACAAAGTCCGTGAGTACTAAGTGACCAGGACCTACTGGCTGTCCAGCAACCGGTGACCCAGGACCGCCCCAACCCCGTAGGGAGAGGCGTCGCAGGCGAGGACCACCGGAAGCGAATCCGTGAAGTGGTGGAGTACCGCGTTGGAAACCAGCAAGTCTTTGATGCCCTGGAACGCCATGGCATGTGTCGGGCCCCAAACCCAAGGCGCGTCCTTGTTGAGGAGGCAGTGGAGCAGCTCCACCACAGCCACCTTGAGGGGCAAAAATGCATGGTAGAATTTGAGCAGGCCCAAGAAAGCCTGCAACTCTGCCTTAGAGGAGGGTGGGGGGGCGTGGGTGATGGCCTTTATTTTCTCATCCGTGGGGTGAATCCCTTGCGTGTCCATGGCAAACCCCAGGAACTCGATGTGGGGCACTCTGAGGAGGCATTTCTCCTTCTTTACCTTTAGCCCGGCGGTGTCGAACCGTTGGAGGACGTGGCAGAGATGGTCTGCGAAGGAGGTGGTGTCCGGTGCCGCGATGATGACGTTGTCTAGAAAGGGCTGTACTGCGGGGATGCCTTTTAGGAAAGAGTCCATAAAAGACTGAAAAATACCGGGTGCGACACAAACCCTGAGCTGCAACCATGTGACTCGGAAAGCCCCCTTGTGGTTGTGATAGTCTGGGCCTCTGCGGTGGCCACGTCCACTGGCAACTGCTGGTAAGTTTGTGCCAGATCCAGCTTCCCAAAGATTTTGGCCCCAGCAAGCGAGGCGAGGACATGACTCACTACCGGGACCGGATAAGCGTGGTCGTGCAAGGCCTTGTTCAGGGTGCACTTGTAGTTGGCACAAATGCACACGTCCCCGTTAGGCTTAACGGGTGTCACTATGGGGGTCTCCCATCGCGTGGATGCGACTGGTTCCAGCACCCCTTGTGCGACCAGGAGATTGAGCTCCGCTTCGATCATAGCTTGCATCATTATGGGAGGGACCTGGGCCTTGATGCGAAAGGGCCGAACAGCTGGGTCCAGGTCCAGTGAAATGGGGTCCTCGCTGTACTTCCCCAGAGTCCTGTCAAACACCATGGGGAATTTCTGGCACACCGCCTCCCAGTCCGCCGTCTGGATCTGATTCAGCCCCGTTATCCGGAGGCCAAGTGATTTGAACCACGATAGTCCCAAGAAGCTGGTGAGCTGTCCCTCCACCACCACCAGGTCCAGGACGCCTGAAAACACTTTGAATTGGACCTTGAACTTGCCCCAGTCCCGGACGGCCACAGGGTTCTTATTAAAGTCCCGTAACACCAGACCCTGTGGCTTGTGCACCTGGGGTCCCCCTTTCGGGCCTAGGGAGTGGAGGGTCTCTGCTGATATGATAGAGAAAGAAGACCCCAAATCTATTTCCATTTTGCAGGGGGACCCTTCAATCCGGACAGTCACATGCACCTTGTCCAGGCTATCTGGGGGCAAGTTACATACCGTTTGGTGGTGTACTGAAAAGGTGTGCAGGTCCTCCACATCGATCTGTGCCATGGTTTTACTCCGCTATCCCCGGGAACGGCAGACCTTTGCAATGTGACCCGCCTTGTTGCATGTCCAACAGATAGCGAAGCGGAATCGGCAAGACCATTGCTTGTGTGCGTCGCCACAGCTTGCACAGGCTACGGTCGGCTGCGCTTTGGTCTCTTGAGGTCATTGTGGCTGCTGGGATGGGCGTCTGTGGATCCGGAGCACCTCCTCGTCCTCCGAGTCATCGGAAACCCGCGTGGCTAGCATGCGGTGGACCGCCTTGCTGGGGCGATCTTGGAGGGCCTTTTCGTAGGCGGTTGCCTCCTGAATGGCCTTCTTGAGATCTAGGTCATTGTTGCTGGCCAGTTTCCGCCATAACTTGGACTCGCGGAGTCCCATGAGAAACTGGTTCAGCAAAGTGTCTGTCAGGTTCGGGAACGCACACCTTGTGGCAGCCCACCAAAGATCCACCAGGAAGTCCGAGGTTGACTCGTCTGGCCCTTGGACCCTGGCGAAGAAACCCAACCACTCCGCGAACTTGGTGGGTTTAGGCGAAAAGTGGTCTGTGAGGGCCTTAACCAATACCACATAAGACTCCTCCTTGGTGGTCTTTGGGTTTATGAGGTCCTGCATAAGTAAGAGGGTGTCTATGCCGGAGGTGCTGAGGAACAGGGACTTCTTTTTTCCCACGTCCACAACATTGTGGTAGCTAAAGTGGTTCTCCAGGGTCTCCAACCAGGCATCCCATTGCTGGGGCTGGGAGATATCGAATGCCTGGAGATTTCCTTGAGGTGCGGCCATCTTACCATGTGTAGGTGGGTGGTGGCAAGAGTTGTGGAGGCCGGGCATGAGCGTCGAAGCCGGGCGGGGGCGGCGCTGCTCTCAGGGTCAGCAGTGAGGCTCGGGAGTGGAGCCGTGAGTGGCAGGCTTGATGCAATGCTTGGGAGCGTTGGCGGCTTCGCTTGCGATGAGTGGTGCGGTGCTGCTCTTGGGGTCAGCGATGCGATGCTCTGGAGCAGTGCGGTGAGCAGCGGGGCTTGATGTGATGCTCTTCCTCGTGGTCGTTGTTCAGGGAGGGAGTTGGCATCCCATCCTCGTCACCAGTGAAAAGTACTGAGACTGACAAGTGACTTCAGCTCTCACATACTTTATTAGTTGCAGAACAAGACAAGAGAAGCCGGCTCGCAGGCCAGCTTTTATTCCCAAGTGAACCCACACCCCACACACAACACACCCCGTGATTGGATTATTTACAGTGATTGAGTTATCTCCTGCTCCCCAATAGGAGGGAAGCTAGGATCCTCCAGTCCATTGTCTCCGGGAGCGAAGCTCAGGCCCTTCGCCTGGCCACATGTTGGACCGGTTGGAACCAGTCTGAGCACATGGCTGTCCTGAGCCCATGTTCCCGAGTGGATACGTTACAAACCCACAGGGAGCAGCTTGTTTTTCTGGGGCCAAGTTGTGCTCCAGAGCACGGTCTGGGTGCAGCCGATCCAGACGAGTCGTGAGCCGCCTTCCCATTAAGAGCTCTGCAGGGCTGTGGCTGGTGGTAGTGTTCAGGGTTCTGGTGTCCAAAAAAGGAAGGTTGCCAGCTGGTGGTCCTAATTCCTATGTATGATTCTGTGGAGAGACTCCTTAGTTGTCCTCACCATTCTCTTGGCCTGGCCATTGTTTGTGGAGTGG
The DNA here is from genome assembly GCA_029375565.1 of Gekko gecko. Taxonomy (NCBI): domain Eukaryota; kingdom Metazoa; phylum Chordata; class Lepidosauria; order Squamata; family Gekkonidae; genus Gekko; species Gekko gecko. Next base: position 135,940,288 of record JAPDNY010000002.1, read on the forward strand.
AAAGAAGTAGAGCGAATATGCCAGATGACATAGTAGGTCATGAAATCATGGAATTCTGATGAAGTGAAGGTCGTCCCGTTGTCTGTCACGATGGTGTCATGGATGCTGTGCGTGCTGAAGATCCACCACATGGTGCAAATGGCCACTCGGGACAACGTAGACAGGACTGGCACCACCTCTAGCCACTTAGTGAATGAGTCTACCAAAATGAAGAAGATCTGCCCCTGGAAAGGACCTGTGAAGTCGAGGTGCAGCTGGGCCCATGGCTTCTGGGAGGATTCCCACTGCTGCACTGGGGCACATCTGACACTGTTTAACACAGTCCTCAATCTCGCTGTCCATGCCAGGCCACCAAACGTAGCTGCAGCAGGGCCGTAGCTAATAACTTGCTCGGGGGGGCAATGTTTTTCTCAGGGGGCCATGCCACGGTCATACTTCTAAATAATAACTAGATAATAAATACTAGTGGTTTATTGCACAAAAATGTTTAAGGTTTATTATTTATTATTACAGCAATAGCTGACGTGATTGGGAACAAAATTTTTCTAAGAATGTATCCATATTGATTTGTGAGTGATTTCTCATAACCAAGCAGCGCTAGACTGTTTTTCCAGAGATGGGACATTGTCAGCTTCTGTGGTTGTAAAACACGAGTAAGGCAGGAGAATGCCGACTCACATGTAGTGGTGGAGGCTCCAAAAGTCACAGCAGCTGCAAGGACTCTGTATACATTGGGGAACACACCTTTATAGGAAAATAGCACAGCAAGAGCATTATGAATGCTGTTCTCTTTATTCAGTTGTGGATTTGTTAGTGCTATGTTCCTTTTAATGAGATGTCTCTTGCCACCTCTAAAAACATGTACTAATTGTAGGATAGGCTTTACTGCTTCCACCTCTAAAAAGGAATCTGAATTGGGAATCAGTGGAAATCCCCCCCCATCCAGCTTCCATCCACACAGAAAAGAAGTTTTTAAAAGCCAAATCAGCTCTGCTGTTCCAACTAGAGACCCTCCCCACACACACACACATATGAACCCCTCTGGTATCTACCTGGACTTGTTAGTCCCGCAGGCTGCACACACCGGTGGAGGGATGAACAGATGCTGGAATTACGGCTGCACACAGAAGAACTGCTCTGAGTCTGGCTGGCTGCTGAAGGAGGACAAGAAGCTGGCTGCTCTGCCAGTCCGAAGGAGGAGGAGAAGGAGGGAGGAGCTATTGTGCAGCAGGACAGGTAGAAGGGCTGGCTCATGTACTTTGCTGCTGTAGACGAAGAGGAAGTGGCAGCATGGCTGCTTAGTTTGTATTTGCCGGCTCTTTACTTAGAGCCCGCCCACCAAGAGCCCAATGAGATGCATGGCATGGGTAAGGCAACAGCCAATGGTCCTCATTTAGGGCGGGGACTCAGGCTCCGCTCTCAGCTTTCTGTTTTTCTTCTCATCATGCTCATTTCCAAATATGGAGTCCTGACTGTGCGATGCAATCAGGGATGAGGGGGATGGGGGGATGGAGGGGGAGCCGAGCATCGGGGGAGAGGTTCATTAAAATCACGGGGGGGGGCAGGCCGTGTGGGACCCATGCTAGCTATGGACCTGAGCTGTGGGCCAGTGCCTTCATCTGCATGATCCCCGGATGTGTTTCATGTAGGGCAGTGAGGACTCGCTGACATAGTGGAACAGGCACAACCACCCGGCTTCCCCATAATAGGCAGCCCTTGTAGGCCAACATTTTGTCCCAGTGGGAGGAGAACACAGCGAACTCCGGGCCCACTTGGTTGGTGGGCCATCCCCTCCCCACGCAGTCCAAAATGCAAGAGAGCACACAGTCTCATGCTGTGCGGCGGGACACATCTGATACCTGGAGGGGACAGTCCAGCAAGTCCTCGAGGAGCAGGATCTGGTGTGCTGACACCGGATCTGGGCCACACAAGGGCAGCGGGAGGTGGCTGAGGGCTACGGCGTGACCCATCACTTTCCCGGGCCGATGGAGCAGGGCATACTGGTGGCCTGCCAGGAAGATCGACCAGCAGAGCACTCTGGGAGACAGCACCTGTAGCATCTGGTGATCTGGGGCCAACAGGCCCAAGAGGGGTTTGTGGTTGGTTACAATGGTGAAGGGCCATCCATAGAGGTAGTTGTGGAACTTCTTTACTCCCACCATGATCACCAGCGCCTCCTTATCTATCTGGGCATAGTTGTGTTTGGCCGAAGAGAGAGTCTGGGAGTAAAAAGAGCCAGTTTGGTGTAGTGGTTGTGCGGACTCTTATCTGGAAAAACCAGGTTTGATTCCCCACTCCTCCACTTGCACCTGCTGATGTGACCTTGGGTCAGTCACAAGCTCTGGCGCAGCTGTTCTCTCAAGGACAGTTTCTGTCAGAAGTTCTCTCAGCCCCACCTACCTCACAGGGTGTCTGTTGTGGGGAGGGGAAGGGAAAAGAAGTTTGTAAGCCGCCCTGAGACGCCTTTGGGCAGTGAAGGGTGGGGTATAAATCCAATCTCTCTCTTCTTCTTCTTCTAATAAGCCACAGGGACATCCCAGCCACCAGGCAGCCAGTGCTCCAGGACAGCCCCAACCGCATACGATGAAGAGTTGCAGGTGAGGACAACGGGAAGCAACTCAGCAAAGTGTGCCAGGACAGCATTCGAGGTGAGCAGATCCTTGACGGCCTGGAATGCTGTGGCTTGCTTCTTGCCCCAGACTCAGGGTGCTTTTTTGTCAAGAAGGCAGTGCAGGGGCTCGGTGATGGCTACTTTGTGGGGCAAAAAGGAGTGGTAGAAATTCAGCAGCCTCAAGAAGGCCTGGAGTTCAGACTTGGATGAGGGTGTTGGGAGTGTTGACGATGGTGCAGACCTTGTCTTGCGTTAGGTGGATGCCCTGTGCATCAATAGCAAACCCCAGGAACTCAACCCTTGGCACCCCTAGCAGACACTTTCCCCATTTCACCTTCAGACCAGCGGTGCGGAAACGTTACAGGACAGCACGCAGTCTTTCGGTGAAAGCCTCGGTCATAGGTGCTGTGATCAAAACATTGTCAAAGAACAGCTGGACCCCGGGGATACCTTTAAGAAGATAGTCCATTAAATTTGGAAAGATCCCCGGGGCCATGCTGACCCCAAATTGCAGTCGCCGCCCCTGTGTGTGATGATCGTCTGGGCCTCTGCTGTAGCATCATCCACGGGAAGCTGCTGGTACACTTGGGATAAAAGGACAAGTCCTCTTGTGGATCAAAAACTGGCTTATAAATAGGAAACAGAGAGTGAGTATAAATGGGAAACTTTCTCAGTGGAGGGTGGTAAGCAGTGGGGTACCACAGGGATCAGTACTCGGTCCGATGCATTTTAACTTGTTTATTAACGATTTGGAATTGGGAGTAAGCAGTGAAGTGGCTAAATTTGCAGATGACACAAAGTTGTTCAGGGTGGTGAAAACCAGGGAGGATTGTGAAGCACTCCAAAGGGATCTGTTGAGGATGGGTGAGTGGGTGTCAACGTGGCAAATGGGGTTCAGTGTGGCCAAGTGCAAAATGATGCACATTGGAGCCAAAAATCCTAAATATAAGTACACATTGATAGGGTCTGAACTGGCAGAGACTGACCAAGAGAGAGATCTTGGAGTCGTAGTAGATAACTCAATGAAAATGTCTAGACAGTGTGTAACTGCAATAAAGAAGGCCAACGCTATGCTGGGGATTATTAGGAAGGGAACTGAAAACAAATCAGCCAGTATCATAATGCCCCTGTGTAAATCATTGGTGCGACCTCATTTGGAATACTGTGTACAGTTCTGGTCGCCACACCTCAAAAAGGATATTATAGCATTGGAAAAAGTGCAGAGAAGGGCAACTAGAATGATAAAAGGGTTGGAACACCTTCCCTATGAAGAAAAGTTAAAACGCTTGGGGCTCTTTATCTTGGAGAAACGACGGCTGAGGGGTGACATGATCAAGGTTTATAAGATTATGCAAGGGACTGAGCAGGTTGAGAAAGAAGTACTTTTCTTCCTTTCTCACAATACAAGAACTCATGGGCACTCCATGAAATTGCTGAGCAGTCGGGTTAGAACAGATAAAAGGAAGTACTTCTTCACCCAAAGAGTGATTAACACATAGAATTCACTGCCACAGGAAGTGGTGGCAGCTACAAGCATGGACAGTTTCAAGAGGGAATTAGATAAACATATGGCGCAGAAGTCCATCAGTGGCTATTAGCCACAAGGCATAGATAGGAACTCTCAGTCTGGGGCAGGTGATGCACTCTATTCTTGGTGCCGGTGGGGCAGCAGTGGCAGGGCTTCTAGTGTCCTGGCCCCACTGCTGGACCTCCTGATGGCACCTGGTATTTTTGGCCACTGTGTGACAGAGTGTTGGACTAGATGGGCCATTGGTCTGGCTTCTCTTATGTTCTTATGTCCAATTTTCTGAAAACCTTTGCGCCCACCAAGGAGGCCAGAACATGGCTAACTCCAGGGACTGGGTACACGTGGTCCTGGAGGGCTTTATTAATGGTGCACTTGTAGTCCATGCAGATACAGACGTCCCCATTGGGCTTGACTGGGGTCATGATGGGAGTCTCTCAGAGGGCATGCGGCATAGGCTCCAGGCGATCCAACTCCCCATCTATCTGAGACTTAAGGGCAAAGGGGATACTCCTGGTCTTCATGCAGATGGGCCGCACTGCTGGGTTGAGGTTAAGGGACGTGGGCGGACCGGTGTAGCGACCCAGAGTCCCATCGAAGACAGCCAGGAATTCATTGCACACATCCTGAAAATCTGATGGCTGCACATGGTATACCCCCGTCACTCCAAATCCTAAGGGTGCGAACCAGGACAGGCCCTTCCACTACTAACAAGTCCAAAAGTCCCTTAAAGCCCTTGTACTCCACCTGAAATTTGCCCCACCCTTTCACAGCCACCAGGTTCTTTTGGGAGTCTCTTATGGTGAACCCAGAGGAGGGTTTCCGCAGGTGGGGACCCTCATGTGGACAGAGCCTCCGTAGAGTCTCTGCCAAGATGATGGAGAAGGAGGACCCTGTGTCCAGCTCCATCTCGCATGGGGATCCCTCAGTCACATTGATTTTGTCCAGGGTGTCCCAGGGCAAACTCAGTATCTGGTCTTGGTGGCTGACCATGGTGTTCAGTTCCGTTGATTCCTGGTGTGCAGTGGTCTGTCTTCGGAGACCCCTGGAGTGGCAGGCGCATGCTATGTGGATTATTTTTCCGCAGGTCCAGCAGACTGCATCTCAGAAGCAGCAGGAACGGCATTCATGGGTGTCACTGCGGCTGGCACAGGGTGCTTGTGTGGCAGTCCTTGTAGGGCGGGATGTCGCGGTTGATGGCCATGAGTCTTGGTAAGTCGAGTGGCATACCTGAAATAATTCTTCCTTGTCCAAGGCATTGGAGACCGGGGATGTGGAGGCCTGATGCACAGAGGCGGCTTGGCAATCCTGTTGTGACTTTTCAAAAGCCATGGCAATGCGTAGTGCCTTGTCCAATTTGAGTTTGTCGGTACTGATGAGTTTGCGGCAGAGTTTCTGTTCTTGGATGTCCCAGATGAACTGGGTTAAGAGGGTGTCCTCAAGATCTGGGAACTCGCAGTTGATGGCCAACCTGTGGAGATCAGCCATGAAGACAATGGCCACTTCACCAGACTTTTGGTGGCACACCAAGAAGTCCAGGTGCTTCACCATCTTAGTTAGTTGAGGCGTGAAATGGCCTGTGAGGGCCTTGAGGGCCTACGTGGCTTCTTCAAGGGTTTTAGGAGCAATGAGGCCCTGGCCTAGGTGTAGCTTGGCGATGCCGCATGTACTGAGCAGGGGCGGTTTTTTCTTGTTAACGTCATCTATGCCTTGGAACCGAATGGAGTACTTCAGTTGCTCCACCTATGCTTCCCAAAACTCCGGGTGAGTGGGGTTGAACGCAGGAATGATTCCTGGAATGGCAACCATGACCCGTGGAGCGATGTGAAGCACAGAGTCTGGAGATAGTTTTGCGGTGCAGTGCTGGAGGCTGGGTCAGGGTTGCTCATCGGAATCCCACCTTTGTCGCCAGTGAAATATACTGGGTTCAAATGCATAGTGATTGGCTCATGGTTTATTGTAATTTCAGCTCAAACTCAAGACAGACAAGCTGGGTCTGAGGCCTGCTTAAATCTCTACAACACACCACACCCATACACACACACCCACTCCCCATGATAGGCTACTTACAGTGCAAGGTTCAACCATTGGTTAATTCTAGGATCCAGGTGAGCCAATAGGTCTGTTCCAGAATCCTAGGCAGCTTTTGTTATGCAGCTGAAGCTGCACTTATTCACGTGAGTGGTAGGAGTTCATGCACAAGTACATGTGGCCATTTGCTTGAGTGGTAGGAGCTAATGCACAAATACGTGTGGCCATTCCAATACATAACAGATACAAGAACCAATTCTTTGAGGGTTCATTCTACGTTACTGCTTTAATATTTAAAGTCCTGAAATGACATTAAGCAGTGGCCAGTCACATTGTTCTTTACCGTCAATTGTTGCCCACCAGGTAAGCAGTCATTTTGTTTGTGTGTGGTTGTTCCTATCTGCTTGGAAAACCTTTAAACCTTATAGCAATGCTGTGGGATGTACCCATGGAATAATAACCCATATCCCCAGTACCAAAAACAAAGCAAATTTGTTCCCCACAATTTTCAAAACTCTTTTTTGCAAATTTTGATGCATTCTCTCTTTGTTCACATTTGATGCTCAGGATTGGGAGAGGGAGGAAGACAGTGCACAGGTGAGATTTGGAGTGGGAAAATGGCCTGCATGAGAAGAGTTAAACACCCCTTTCCTCATTCATTTTCCAGTCCTGCTTACCACTCTAAATGCTTTCCCTGGTTAAAAAGGGATGCCAGGGTCAGGTTAACCGCACCTGAGTTTAACATCCAGTTTGGCTCTTGGGGACTTTCTTTCTGCATTGGATCTTGGTTCCTGTTATGTTCACTGACCACCACTAGGTGCCAGCAAGGAAACACCAAGCTTCACTCCCTAGGAACAATAGGGACTAGGCTCCTGGACTTTACTTTGGGGCCCAATAGAGACTTTGGCAGGAGGTTCAAACCTACCAATAGGATCTAGGGGTGTCCCCAGGTGCTGTATATCGTTGGCCACCTGGCCGATATTCTACATCTAGTTGTGTTCCAGTAAACCATGCTGATCACTACAACTGTGCCTGTGATTTCTATATGTATCTAACCCACTACACAACAATGGCAACGAGGATGGGATCCCACTGAGCATCCCCGCCTGGCCAACAGGGCACTGCAACAGAAGACAACGCACCGTTAGCTACGCTTCTCCAACTGATGAGCACCGAGGGCAAGCAAGCAGCTTCCAGGACGCAGCCACAACCGATTGGCTCAATGGCCATTGCTCCGGGATTGGGGTTGGTACTGCCATTTGATACCACCCATCCACAGCAATGGGGAGCGTGAGTCACCGGTCTGAAGTCAGTCCTGATCTTCTACCAAGTGATGGACAAGGACAGGAAGAAGGGCCTCCTACTTGGGTCCTGAGGTCCCGCCATTGTAGACCTGGCCCAGAGCAAGCTGGTTTTAGAGAGTTTAGATCTACTTTAGACCACTGCCCTACAATTCAACACCTTATAGAAAAATACGCTGCTAAAGGTCCTAATTCGCTTTTTGCCGGTTTCATTGACTTGAAAGCGACTTTTGACTCAATATCATGGCCAAAATTGTGGGCTGGCTTAGAAGCTTCCTCACTTGATAGAAGGCTCCTCTTTTTGTTGCGGGCTCTTCATAATACCCATTTGCAGTTTAGGCTTAACAGAACAGGAAATCTATTGGACCCTATTAACACCTATAGGAGACTTAGGCAGGGCTGCGTATTATTGTGTATAAACAGGGTCCCTGTTTATTTTATATGTTAATGATATAGTAAGTTACTTGGACTCCCCCAGTTTACATCCACCAAAACTTCAACAAAAGCATGTGTCTATCTTACTGTATGCTGATGATGCTGTCATCTTAGTAAGAACACCCGTAGGCCTTAGAAGAGCTCTCAGTAAGTTTGCAGACTTTTGTAACAATAAGGAACTAACAATAAATTTTCAAAAAAACAAGGTTATGGCCTTCGGGGCCAGACAAAAGAAAAGAATCTGGTCTGTAAATTGGCACTCATTAGAGCAGGTTTCCTACTTTAAATACTTAGGTATGGTCCTTCAATCAAATGGGGCTAGGAAAGCCCATATACAGTATGTTGCCTCCCAAGGTGAAAGAATAGCCAATGCTATTCTTAAGTTCTATCACACCAAAGGGGCTTATTACGTGCCAGCTGCCCAAAAACTCTTTCAACAATAATTCTACAAAGTAAGGTACACAACTTCGTGTCAGCATAATGTATATATGTAGCTGGCAAGATTGTCAGCAGTCAGATAGATCAGTTCCATCTACTTTGACAGATGTAGCTAGTCAGGTGATCATGTTGTATCAGCCAGGCAGCCTGACTCAGCATATTCTGTTAATTAGACAAAGTGTCTAGTGATTGGCTGGCACTGTGTATATATGTGTTTAGTGTCCAGCAGCTCTCTCTCTCCCAGAGAGACTGGTTGCAGCGTAGCACTTTGTCCTTCTGTGAAATAATTGTAAGTAAGCTCCAGCTCTGTAAATAAATCTGTACATAGCTTTCAGCTCACGGCTCTGCATTCATTCTTTACGGTGGCGCAGACCCACTACCGACACTTCGCAGTACATTCAAAATAATACAGCTCCTAATTTCAGAAACAATCCAGACAAACGACAGAGTTCTAGTATAATATCTGTTTACGTGTCCTGCTGATAAGGGAGGAGGAATTGTAGTTATGAATATGTCAGATTATATTCAAGAAGTTAACAGACAATTAAATGATAGATCCTTTTATATACCTAGTTTGTCAGATCCTACTAAACATATCATGAACCTTATCAAAGTTACTGTAACGGAAGCTGCCCTAATGGGATATATCAATGCACACAGCTTCTTATCTTTTACAAAAATATCCAAAGGTGCCAACTTTTTATGTTTTACCTAAAGTACATAAGGGAATCCTACTTCCTCCAGGGAGAACTATAGTAAGTGGCATAGGTTCCCTTCTAGAACCCTTCGCTAAGTATGTAGACTCTTTCCTACAGTCATTTATTCCAGGAATTAGAACATATATTAAGGACACCAAAGATTTGATTTGTAAGTTGGAAAATCTTAATGTGCCTGAAGATTTTTTTTAGCTACTTTTGATGTTGCTTCGCTTTACGCCAACATACCTCTGGATGAGGCACGTTTGATTTTGGAAACTTATCTAGATTCACGCACCATTAAGTCTCCTCCTACTCATTTTTTAATGGAGCTTATTGACCTGATTTTTGAGAAGAACTACTTCAGATTTGCAGACTCTTTTTATTTTCAGATCTGTGGTGTGGCTATGGGCAGCCCTTTAACACCCAGTGTGGCAAACTTGTATATGGCAGACTGGGAAGAGAAGTTTATTTTTGATCAGTCATGTAACCCCTTCTATGACAATATATTTTTTTGGAAGAGGTATATTGATGATATCACCTGTTTTTTTTAGAGATGAAAGTAAATTTCAACAGTTTTGTGTATGGCTAAATTCATTGCATGCCATTATTAAGTTTACTGAACATCACCACCATGATCACATCAACTTTCTGGATGTGCTCATCACCATCAGTGATAATAGAACGTTATATTTTAAGACTTTTTATAAAAACTCTGATAAGAATTCTTTCTTGAAATATGACTCTTATCATTCACCTAAATTGCGTAATAACATACCATATGGACAATTATTGAGATTAAAAAGGAATTCCACTCTTCGCTCTGATTATGAACAGGACTCTAAGGCAATGTTGGGTCAGTTTTTACATAGGGGATACCCAGAACACAGTCTATTCTGCTTATTCTAGACCTAGCAAAATTGTATAAGAATTAGCATTTTGAAATATGGGTGAGTTTATAAAGGTTAAAATGTTTCTCTGTATCATTAGAGAATTCTTTATGTTTTTGGTGGTGTATTAAGTATGGTACTCCTTTGCAGCTTGCAGCACTTCATGCCTGTGAAGAAACAATAACAGAAGGACAAACCTGATGAAGGACACGTAAACGGATATTGTACTAGAACTCCATCGTTTGTCTGGATTGTTTCTGAAATTAGGAGCTGTATTATTTTGAATGTACTGCAAAGTTGTATACCTTACTTTGTAGAATTATTGTTGCAATCATGCTGATAACTGAAATTCATACATAGCATGTATAAAAGAACAAACAAAAATTGTTTAATTATACATGGTGATTGATTGTTCTATTGGCTAATTATATACACCATGGTCTTGTTTGTTGTGCAAAAACTCTTTCAAGCAAAGGCAGTTGAACAGATGCTCTATGGCATTTTTATTGGGCCTCCTTCCTCTAGTTCTGCCCCCTTAGAGCAAGTTCAGTCCAAATTTCTCAGAGCAGTTCTTCAGGTCCTGAGGTGTATATCGAATACACTGATCTGTCTAGAGACAGGTGCTATATCAGTGAAAGCCAAAATTATTTTGGCTTCACTCCAGTATTGGCTTAAACTAAATTTCCATCCTCAGGGACTAACCCACTTGTTACTCTCAGACAACTTTCAATCTAAATGGCTGAGAGCAGTTCACAATAAGTTCATAATAAGTTATATGAGCTTGGTTTCCCCCCCCAGGTGACCTTGAGTATGCATTGGGATGTAGCAAAATCAGCCCTAAAACAGAGAATGATGGACATGGAGAGACAGATAGATCTCGGTAGATGTCCTAAGTTTAGAGCCCCAGATTCTGTCAAATATTGCTTGCAACCCTTGTCTTATTTATCACAGCTTGATACAAGTTTAGGAAAGCCTTCACATTAGCCAGATGTGAGGCTTTCCCCTCCGTGATGCTTGAGGGCAGATTCAAAAGAATCCCCACTGAATATAGAATTTGTCGATGCGGCTCAGGAGAGATAGAAACTATTGAGCACATGATGCTCAGATGTAACTGGTATAACAAGATCCGTGACAAATATATTACTCCTCTTATAACAGATATGGTGGGACAATCAGGTGCTGAGCAGTATAACTGACTGTTAATTGATGGGAACCGGACAATTACTGAAACTATGGCAAAATTTTGGGTAGCATGCTACTGCATCCAAAATACACGATCAAATATATAATAATAGTCTCTGTTTTATGTTTTTCTTTTACTTTATTACGCTCAACTGTATTTTTTATAGAGTTTTATTTTATTGTCCTAAATCCAGTTATATGAATGTTATGAATGTTATATTTAAGCATGTGTGTTCTATGGCTTGTTGCCGTAATAAATGCCTGACCTGGCCCAGTACCTGCTCTCCCCCAAGAAGCTGGATGACTGCATGTTCAAGGAAATCATCAAGGCAGTCCAGAATCACTTCACACCCAAGCCGTCGGAGATGACATGCCACGTGGTGTTTCACCAGCGGAACCAACAGGGCCACAAAACCACAGTGGAGTTCCTCACGGATCTCCGCCACCTCGCAACCAAGTGCAAATTTGGGGCGCACTTGGACATGGCCCTCCAGGACCAGTTTGTTACGGGTCTCCGGGAAGAGAAGCTAAGGAGGCGCATCTTGGAGGGTGAGACGCTTACCCTCACATCGGCATCTCTACCATGACCGCTTGGGAGAGGTCCCATCCAGCAGCCACCTCCACACACAAGGCCACCACCCTTCCAAATGCCATCCAGGCACCGCAGGCCTGGAAATCACAGCAGCAACACTGCCGCCCAAGAGTGTGCTAGTTGCGGGGAGTGGCACGAATGGAAGACCTGCAAGTTCCAGGATGCCACGTGTCATGGCTGCGGACACACAGGCCACATTGTTAAGGTGTGCCGCTCCAAGGGCACCTGCACACAACTGCAGCCTCACCGCAAAGCTGATGCCCACTACGAGGAGGACGCATCCAACAAAGACCTCTACCTCCCCACCAGTGCATCGACTGTCAGGTAACCTGCCATTACTGTGAGTGTGGGGGAAAGAGACATCTTTCACTGTTCTGGCATGTGGGAGGAACTCTGAGTCTCCAGTCTCATTGATTTAGTGTGTATGTTCTGTTTCTTATAACTTCGCCTGACCTTGGGTCTCATGCTACCCTGGCATGGGGAATTTACTGGTCTGAGGTGTTTTCTTTCATGGCTTAGCACACACGCGAAATGTACTCATTGGCTTTTAGGTGGGGGGGTTGTTTGAATGGGCTATAATTGCAATTTCTCTGTATTATCTGACATCACTGACAAAGAACTGGTTCATGCAGCTCTATGACTGGTCTTTAATAATGGTCTTTACTAAATACTATCTTCTTATGAAGCCTGGTGTTTGACTATCTGGAGAACTTGACAGATTGTCAGTGATCCTTTGAATCTGGCCTTCGCCGTCCCCACATCTCTCTAACCTCGAGAAGAGTGGAGAAGAAGACCTGGTGGTGGTAACCACATTGCAAGACACAGTCCCCACCTCAACGGTACCAACTACCTCAGTACCGACCTCAACGGAGGTGCCGATGACAACTGCAGCAACCCCATGGGGCCCCAAAGATTACTTCAAGGGTGCCTTCTGTGACCCGTTTGGGGGGGCATACGAAAGTGTGACTACGCGGCTCCGGAAAAGACGGGACTGGGGAAAACCCCTGGCAGAGACTTTTGAAACGTGGTTGTTGACCCCCCGTGGGCCTCACCGGGAGAGCTGCTACGAATGGTCCATCTACTGGCTGAGCACAGCGACCGGAGTGGAAGAACCCCGGTTCCACCCGCTGGAGGCAGGTGAGGCGATGGAGCCCCGAGGTGGACAGGAGTGCAGCTGGGAACATCTCTTGAGAATGGTCGAGAAATCCCTCCAAAAGATCCCCGAGATGATCACGGAGGGGATTCAACGTGAACTCGAGTGATGGCTGCCGCCACAACCAGCAGCCCCACCCCTTGCCCCGGTGGTCCCTGTTGGGCCACCTCCGGAGCGCCCCCTGGCCAGCCAGCAGTGCCACTTCCAGGGGGACCCCCGTGCCCCATGCCACGTGGTGTCTCAAGGGGATGGGGTTGGATGCTCCCAAATCCCACCGAGCTACTGGATGCTATGTTTGATGGGATCCCCGAGAAGCTCTCTTTCTTCTTGGTACGGTCTGAGAAATTCATTGAGAATTGGGGCCATCTCTTCCTGAATGAAGAGCGCATAGTGGATGCGATAGCCTCCAGACTACGAGACGCAGCAGCAGACTGGTATGTAACCTTACACCACAAGGATGGCTGGGAACTCCACGAGGTGGATGCCTTCATGTGGGCCTTGTGAGCTCACTACAAGGACTCTAACGCGAGCAAAACGGCTCAGGCGTTCCTGCGCACTTTCCAGCAAGGAAAGAAATCGGTGTGGGAGCACACCGAAGAGTTTCTCCGACACGCCGCGAAAATCAGAGAGTGGCCTGATGGGGTGCTAGCCCAACATTACCGGTTGGGGTTAGACCCAGAGATCCGTGGAACGATCCTCTGAGGGAGGGAAAACCTAAGTCCCTACTGGCCTGGATGAAAGAGGTGGTGGATACCAAGAGCTGGCTTCACACTATCTGCCTCGATGATGCAGTCATCCTGGGTAAAGCTGCCCAAACTACCCCCACCCCAGGAAAAGCTAAAGCAGCGGCCCCTCCACCACGCCCGAAGGACAGAACCCGGGAACACCATATGAAGCAAGGCCTATGTCTCAGGCATGGAGATTCTGGCCACTTTGCAGCGGCATGTCCAGGATCGGGTCCATCAACTTCTGCAGCGAAAGGGAGGAAGAAGAGGATCGATACCCCTTCCAAGAAGCCGACTGCCAAGCCGAAAGGACCGAGAGCCCTACAGGCCAGCCCTATTGAGGAGGACACTGAATCCTCTGGAGAGGACCTGTTCCAGCTGGTGGGAAATGGTGAGGACCTGCTTTGAACAGTGCTGAGCAGCAGGTCCCCAGCCCTGAGGTGCTACGACCGATGAGCAATTACCCTTCCCTTTTCTTCATGACTGTGACTCTAATCTGCCCCGAGCTCAACACCCATGTTAGAGTGAGGGGCCTGATTGGTTTGGGGTGTAGGAGAGACTTGATCAACCCCTCTTTAGTAATGGGACTAGTAATGGGACTAGGTAGTTAAACTCCCGGACCCGCTGATTTTCACTCAGATGGACGGGTCCACCATGAAAGACCCCTGCAAGTATGAGACTGTGCCACTACACATGGGGGTGGGGGAACACTGGGAACTCCGGCCATTCGTGATGACCCCAGCAGCACACTTCCCATTAGTGTTGGGCAGTCCCTGGCTCCACGACCATAACCCGTATATCCTGTGGGAAGAAGGGGTGGTGAAGTTCATCTCCCCCCGCTGTAAGGAGCATGTGTGGCATGACTCTTGGGGGGAGCCAACCCAGGTGCAAAGGGTGGCCTCAGGGCTCGCAGATGCAGAACTGAACTTAATCCCAAGCAAATATCGGGACTTAGCGCCTGTGTTTGGGGAAGCTGAGGCAGACGAATTGCCCCCCCACCAAAACTCTGACTGTGCAATTGAACTGTTGCCGGACCAGAAACTCCCCAAGGGGAAATTGTATTCCATGAGCCCGGCAGAAAAAGCGGAGCTGAGGCGGTTCATTGCTAAAAACCTGGCTAGAGGTTTCATCTGCCCTGCCTCCTCCCCCTGTGCAGCTCCTGTGTTGTTCCAGAAAAAGAAAGATGGGGGGTTGCAGTTGTGTACTGACTATAGGGGCCTGAATGCTGTGTCGACCACCAATGCTTACCCTCTGCCCCTCATCAAGGACCTCCTGGCAGCAGTCACTGGGGGAAAGGTTTTTTCCAAACTGGATTTGCAGGATGCGTACTTCAGAGTGTACATCAGGGAGGGGTATGAGTACAAGACGGCATTCAATGCCCCACTGAGGCAGTTTGAGTACCTCGTTTTGCCGTTCGGCCTTCAGGGGGCTCCGGGGGTCTTTATGAACCTTATCAATGAAGTGTTGCATAAGCACCTGTTCAAAAGGGTCCTAATTTACCTGGATGACATTTTACTGTACTCCCCCCGACAAGGACTCTCATGTTAAACTGATGAGGGAGGTCTTGCAAACGTTACACAAGCACAAGCTGTTTGTTAAACTGTCTAAATGTGAATTTCACTGCTCTGAGATTTTGTTCCTGGGCAATAAGATATCCCAGCATGGAACTGAAATGGACCCAGCCAAAGTCCAGGATGTGGTGGGGTGGGAAGCCCCAAAGACTTGTAGGCAACTACAAGCATTCCTCGGGTTCGCCAATTTTTATAGATCCTTCCTAGTGAACTTTGCACAGGTGTCCCTACCCCTCACGGATCTACTAAAAACAAAGGAAAAGGGGTAGAGGGATCCCGCCCCGGGGCTAAGCTCAACTGGACGCCCAAATGTCAGGAAGCGTTCGAGAGGCTCTAGGCGCTTTTGACCTCCGAGCCAGTGCTAGCGCACCCGAACGAACAGAAAAAGTTTATTGTCCAATTCGATGCCTTGGATGTGGCTATGGGCGGCGCCATCTTGCAAGAGGGAGAGGATGGGAAACTCCACCTGCTGGCTTACGTCTCCAAGAAATTTAATGAGACAGAAAGGAACTGGTCGGTATGGGATAAGGAAGCAGGGGTGATTAAGTTAGCCCTATCAACCTGGCATCAGTGGTTGGAGGGGGCACGGGTTCCATTTGAGGTTTGGACTGATCATAAAAACCTGGAGCTCCTCCGGACCCCATGGAACCTAAACACCAAGCAACTCCGGTGGGCGGATTTCTTTTTCAAGTTCAACTTCACCCTCCATCACTTCCCGGGGAAGGCGAACTCATTGGCTGATGCATTGTCCTGCTTCCCGCAACACAACAGTAAGCGGGAGGAGGTCTGAGACTCTATGTTCACGCCTACCCAACTCAGGGGTGTAGTCACGACCCACAGCCAGGTGAAAACCCCTCCCCTTACTCCTGAACAGTCTTGGGACTCTAAGTTTGCGTCCACCCTGTTGGAGGCGGATCACAAGGAACTGGAGAAGGAAGGGGAGGTGGAAGAACGGGATAATGGTTGCTGGTACAAAGGAACCAAACTCTTTGTACCTGGGGTTTTGCAGGGGGAAATCATGGGCATTGTTCACAGCACCAAACTAGCCGGCCACCAGGGTTTTGTGAAATCACTGCAGCTCCTACAACAGCAGTTTTGGTGGCCAGGTATGAGGAGGGATTTGTCTGTGTTTGTCCAGTCCTGCCAGGTGTGCCTCATGAGCAAACCCCAACCTGGAAAGCCTCCAGGTCTACTCAAACCACTCCCGACCCCGTCCCAGCTGTGAGAAGTTATTTCAATGGATTTCATAATGGACCTCCCCCCCAGCAAGGGAAAGACTGTAATTTAGGTGGTGGTGGATTTGTTCTCGAAAAAAGCCTACTTGGTCTCTTTCAAAGCCGTCCCATCAGCTAAAATGTTAGCTAAAGCGTTCCTGCATAACGTGTTCAAATTACACACTTTGCCCTGTAAAGTGATTTCTGACAGGGGGTCGCAATTTGTTTCGCATTTTTGGGGTGAACTCTTGAAACTGCTGGGGGTAGAAAGAGGGCTGAGCAGTGCCTATCACCCAGAGACCGATGGACAAACTGAGCGGGTTAACCAAACCCGGGAGCAATACCCACAGTGCTTTAGCAACTTCCAACAAGACGGTTGGGATAGTCTGTTGCCCCTAGCAGAATTTTGCTACAATAATGCATGTCACTCGTCCACTGGGGTGTCGCCTTTCATGGCAGTGCATGGGTAGGACGCTCCCCCTTCCCATTTCTCTCAAACATTGACTTGCCAGCGGGGGAGGCAGGAGATTGGTGCAAGCGATTCCAGGAGGCTTGGCCCCTCCTGTGCAAAACATTGGATGAGGCTAAAAAGGATTAAAAGGCTCAAGCCAACAAGAAAAGAGACAAAGGGTGGGACCCAAAGCCCGGGGATTTTGTGTATGCATCCACCCAAAATATTAAAGGGCTCCAGCCCAGCAGGAAGCTGGGATGGAAATTCGTGGGTCCCTATGAGATCAAATGCATGATCAATGAGGTAACGGCTGAACTGATTTTGCCAAAGACATTAAAAGCAATACATTCTGTGTTTCATCTTAGACTGTTATGCCGTGACTTCAGGGAGAACAAATGGCATCCTCAATGAGCTGTACCGCCTCCCCTCATGGTCCAGGGGGAGCCACATTATGAAGTCTCTGAAATCCTAGACTCAAAGTTGTCTTGAAACAAACTGTATTATCTTGTTGAATGGGTTGCTTTTGGTCCTGAACATAGGGAATGGGTCAGAGTGGAACACGTCAATGCCCCCCGCTTTCTCCGCAAGTTCCACCGAGGGGCCAGAAAAAACGGGGGGGGGTACATTTATCAGGAGGGCAAGATGTCAGGTAACCCTGCCATTGCTGTGAGTGGGGGGGGAGGGGGAGAGACATCTTTCAGTGTTCTGGCATGCAGGAGGAACTCTGAGTCTCCAGTCTCACTGATTTAGTGTGTATGTTCTGTTTCTTATCACTTCGCCTGACCTTGAGTCTCATACTACACTGGCATGGGGAATTTACTGGTCTGAGGCTTAGCACGCACGCAAAATGTACTCATTGGCTTGTGGGGGGGGTAGTTTGAATGGGCTATAATTGCAATTGCTCTGTATTATCTGACATCACTGACAAAGAACTGGTTCATGCAGCTCTATGACTGGTCTTTAATAAATACTGTCTTCTTATGAAGACTGGTGTTTGACTGACTATATGGAGAACTTGACATTGACAGAACAGGTACTGCGACTCCCTGGCCACTCCCCCAACCCCAAGATCCAAGTCTGGGTTAAAACTGAGGGGTCCCCCTGTGTCATGGAGCTTGACTCTGTGGGGAATTTGGCCATTTTCGATGGCACCCTGGGTTGCTACACAGGCCTGGGTGAAACGTTTCCCTACCTGCCAAGCCGTCTGGCCCGGTATCACTGCAACTGGATCCCAAAGTGGCCCCGATGCGGCTGCGCTCCAGGAGGGTTCTGCTGGCAGTAAAGCTCAAAACTGGTGTGAAAATCGACCACCTAGTGGTGCAGGGCATCCTGGGGCCGATCTCCCTCGTGGCGTGGGAGATTAAGCCTAACGGGTCTGTTTGCATCTGCGCGGACTATAAATGTACACTCAGCAAGGTGCTACAGGACCATGCCTATCTGGTCCCCATAGTCAGCCATGTATTGACCACTTTGGTGGGGGCTAGGATCTTTGGAAAGCTTGATCTTGCCCAAGCCTACCAGCAGCTGCCGTTCGATGCAGCCACTTCTGAGGCACAGACTATAGTGACCCACTGGAGGGCGTTCAGGGCACCCCGTCCTCAGCAGCTTCCGGGACGGCGGCCTAAAATCAAGCGGGAGAAATGTACTCTTGGGGTGCCATCAGTGGATTTTCTGGGCTTCACCGTGGATGCTGACGGCTTGCACCTGGCCCAGGACACGATAAAGGCGATCGTGGAAGCCCCGCTGCCGAAGACCAAGCAGGAGCTCCAGGCCTTTCTGGGCCTGCTGAACTTCTACCACACCTTCCTCCTCCACAAGGTGGCAGTAGCAGAATCCCTCCACCAGCTGCTGGACAAGCAGGCTCCTTGGGTGTGGGGTCCATGCCAGGCAGTGGCATTCAAAAGGATCAAGGCATTGCTCATCTCTAACTCGGTCTTGGCCCATTTTGATGAGTTGCTACCTGTAGTCCTGGCCTGCAACACATCCCCTAACAGCGTGGGGGCAGTGTTGGCACATCGTCTTCTGGACAGGCGGGAGGTGCCCATCGCCTATTATTCGAAGACCCTGTCTGCAGCGGAACGGAATTATGCCCAGATAGATTGGGAAGGGCTGGCAATCGTTGCGGGGGTGTGGAAGTTTCACGACTTTGTCTATGGCCGACCCTTCACCATCGCCACCGATCACAAACCCCTCCTTGGCCTCTTTGCTGCAGACTGCCGGACGCCCCAAATAATTTCTCCGTGGGTCTTGCGATGGTCCGTATTCCTCTCTGGATACGACTACACATTGCAGCATCACCCCAGAAAGGCCATGGGTCATGCCGACGCCCTGAGCCACCTTCCCCTACCAGATGTGGAAGAGGACCTGGCCCCAGCACACCACATCTTACAGATGGCGGAACTGCCTGACGCCCCTCTCCAGGCGGTGGACATCACCCGCTGCTCAGCTAGGGTCCCCGGGTTCTGGGCTGGGTGGTGAGGGGGTGGCCCACGGAAACCGAGGGGCCAGAATTCACCACCTTCAAGGCCTGCCGGGATGAACTGTCGGCTTACAAGGGCTGCCTGTTATGGGGAGACTCAGTCATCGTATCGGGCATCGTAAGGATGAAGGCCATCCCCCGGAGCTATGTTTGGGGGCCAGGAATCAATGCAGAAGCAGAGGTCTGGGTGAAACGTTGCCTTACCTGCCAAGCCGTCCAGCCCAGCCCGCCGAGTGCACCCAACCAGTCATGGGAATCAACGTGGACTCCATGGTCCTGGCTCCATGTAGATTTTGCTGGGCCCTTCCACGGGCTGTTGTTCCTGGTGACTGTGGATTTGTTTTCCAAGTGGTTGGAAATAAGCCCGGTCTCTGCCACCTCCGCAAAAACAACCATCTGCACCCTCTGCAAGATCTTTGCCACACACAACTTGCCCAACACCATCGTGTCAAACAATGGAAAGGCGTTCACCTTGGAGGAATTCCAGACATTCCTCCGCAGCAACCTCTTCCGGCACATAAGGTCCACACCATTCCACCCAGCCACCAACAGCCAAGCGGAGCAGATGGTGCACACCACAAAAGAAGTACTCAGCTGCCTGATGGAGGGGAACTGGGAGTTCTGCATTGCCCGTTTCCTCCTGGCTCAATGGACCACACCAAACCCGGTGAGTGGCTGATGTCCTGCAGAATTGCTTATGGGCCAGCAACCCGCAATCCTGCTTGACCGCCTGCACCCCGACAGGGCCCCAGACTCACGCAGCTTAACACAGCAGCGAGAAGCACTGTGAGGGTTCTTTCCGGATGACACCGTATACATCTGGAACTATGGGAAGGGTCCCAAGTGGCTCACTGGCCGCATCAGCCACCCCACTGGCCCTGTGTCTTATGAGGTGTCGACCGAGTGTGGCCAAGTTCTCTGCAAGCATGTTGACCAGCTGCGACGGCGCATGCTGCCTCTACAAGGAGAAGAACCGCCATCTTGACAGACAGAAATGAGTCTGCCTGAGGCCCGGGAGCAAGAGACACAGCTTGCAGAACCTTCCCCTAGTTGCAGCAACCACCCCCAAGGTAGGCTTTCCCACAACCATGGAAATACCGGCAGAAGCTTTGCTGCCACCTCCATCGAGCAGCCCAGCAGAAGCCTGTGAGGTTCCAGTGCCAGTGCCCAGGCAGTCTGCACGGGAGCGGAGGCAGCCATCATACCTTCAGGACTATGTAACGTAGGGGGGGTCTGAATTGGGGGGAATGGTTTTATATCTGCTGACTGCCACTAGGCACCAGCAAGGAAACACCGAGCTTCACTCCCTAGGAACAATAGGGACTAGGCCTCTGGACTTTACTTTGAGGGACCAATAGAGACTTTGGCGGGAGGTTCAAACCTACCAATAGGATCTAGGGGTGTCCCCAGGTGCTATATATAGTTGGCCACCCAGCCAGTATTCTGTGTCTAGTTGTGTTCCAGTAAACCATGCTGATCACTACAATCGAGCCTGTGATTTCTATATGCGTCTAACCTACTACACAATAGTTTCCCCAACCCTACTCTTATGACCCTCAGTCAGCAGCCTGGAAACTAATTTTGCAAGTACTAGAAGGCCCAATTCAGGTCAGAACTGCAGTACAAGGAGAGAACAGGTGGAAACTTTCTCCCAGCACCATTTTCCAGATCTGAAATCAGCCCAAGCAGCACTATTTGCACATTGTCCATGAGTAATGTATGGTTGCAAGAGTTGGACCATAAGGAAGGCCAAGCACCAAAGAATAGATGCTTTTGAATTATGGTGAGGGAGAAGATTCTTGAGAGTCCCCTGGACTGCAAGGAGATCAAATCAGTCAATCCTAAAGGAAATCAACCCTGACTGTTTCCTGGAAGGCCAGATACTGAAGTTGTAGCTCAAATACTTTGGCCACCAAATGAGAAAGAAGAACTCACTGAAGAAGACCCTGATGCTGGGAATGATTGAAGGTCAAAGATGAAAGGGATGGCAAAGGATGAGATGGTTAGACAGTGTTATCAATGCAACGAACATGAAATTGAGCAGACTCCAGAGGATGGCGGAAGACAGGAGGGCCTGGTGTGATGTAGTCGAAAGGCGGCAGGCAGGTGGGGGTGTGTGATGTGGTCGAAAGGCGGCGGGCAGGCAGGGGGCGCTCAGGAGGCCTTTCTCTGCGGGCGCACCGAGGCATGCCCGCAGAGAAAGGCCTCCCAAGGCCCCCCCCCACCCGCCCTTCTCTGCCACCCTGCTTTCTTCTTTCCCTCCCTCTCTCTCTTTCTCTTCCTCCCTCTGGCAATGTAAATCAAAACAGGGAGAAATTTTATCCCTACCAGAGATTGGGGGACACACACTAAAAGATAGCTAGGTTATGTTCCTCTGTCAAACATGATGAGACAAATAGTAAGGTCAAGTTGGCTGCAGGTTATAAATTCTCTGGATAGGAAAGGGAAGCTTTCTCTTCCCAGGCTCTCCTGCTTTGTTTTTATTTCTGGACTCAAGCTAGCTGTCATGAAGGACTCCCTTGAACTCCATTTTGAATAAGTGTAGCCACACAAAATGCACAAACTGCAGACTCAAGGTAATGGAAGTTCTCTGTGGGCTTGTACCCCCAAAGCTTAAGTGCCCGTTCCTTTAAGGACACATCTTGTCAGGATGAGATGGACTGCAGTTTGCCATTTTATTTTCCATTGTTTCACACTCTTAAGGGTATGAAAAGTACTGGGTTCGCTGGACGGAGAGGCGGACTACGACATGCTGAACTATGATGGTTTATTGAATACACACACAAGACAAGAACTGGCCAGCAGTGGCCAACTATATACACACACCCCAGACACACCCACAGTCCTATTGGGGGGTTGAATCTCCTGCCAAACTGGTGGACTAAAAGGTGGACTTGGATCCTTGGCCCCTATTGTGTTAGGAGCCAAGATCAGGGACTCAGGCCACAGACCCCTAGTGGCGGTCCATGGACACAACAGTGTGTGCATGATTCTTTTATTAAATAACACTAAAAGGAAACCTTTCCAATACCACATTCTATTTTCAGTCATGTAACCAAAGCTGAAGAAAAAGGAAGGGACAAGTTGACTCCTTCATCCCTGTGGGTGTGAAAGGGTGTCTGCTGATTCCTTCTGGAGATTGAGATGAGCAAGGTTGTTATGTATGCGGGTCTCCACCTCCCTGCCACCTCCCCACCACTGCTGCCAAGAGCGCCCGGCCGGGGCTCAGGAGGTGGTGGCGCAGCTCGCTCGCCTGCACACCCACCTTGGGGGGGGAAGAGGCGGGGGCATCCCTCCTGAGGGTTACCTTGGTCATCGGTGGCAGGGCTCCCGCCTCTTCCTCCCCCCCGAGGGTGCCTCCTGCTTGTACCCCGGCCAGGTGCTCAGGGCTGGCGGCGGTGGCGGGAAGAGTCCCCGCTGGCTGCCGCCATGCCGCTCCCTCCTCTTCCTCCCCCCCCAAGGGTGCCTCCTGCACCCCAGCTGGGCACTCAGGACATGCTGCCCTCGCCTCTTCCCCCCCCCCAGCCGGGCGCTCTTGACAGCAGCGGCGGGGAGGCAGAGGCGGCGACCAGTTAGAGTGGCGGGGGGGCTTTTTGGGGGGAGCTGTTTGGCGCCTCTGAGGGTTGGCGCGCCCTAGGCGAGTGCCTAGCTCACCTAGTGAGCGAGCCGGCAGTGCTTGTGAAGAATAATATGAAGGGAAATATAGGCAGTGTTGCAGTACAAGGATTCAGAGTCACAATATCCACTTACAGCATGCATGGAGAAAAGATGTGTTGGTGTTCAGGCTAATACAAAGCAAACTAATGATTGCCTTCTGTTCAGTAGGCAAACTGCAAAGCCTTCGAAACTCCAAAAGCTGAGAGCAGGAGATACTCGCCCAGGCCTATTACCAACAAGCCACCATAACTCAAATCCCTGTTGTTGGTTTTAAGAGCCCATTGGTTGCTGCAAAGAACAGTGCAGCCTGTCTGTATTCTAAGTGTCCTCAGCTGACATTCCATGTCCAGTTCCCCAAAGGAAGTTATTTTAAGCTATGCTGGTGAGAAAAAGCTGTGTTGTACCGCAATCCTTTAGAAGGTCTTATTCAACTTTTAAAAACCAATTAATTGGTGGTTTAGCTTGGGTGAAATTGGTCTCTTGGACAGTTTTGTAAAAGATGTTTAAAAGATTGCCTTAGCACATAGTAGGCTGGAAATGAAAGTTCATACTAATAGAGTATTTGGGCTAGAATATTGTAAACAATCAGCGGTTTCACAGTAAACATGATAACACCAAGAAACCTGTGCAGAAGGATGCTAAGAAAAGAATAGAACAATTTACTAATGAGTAGCAACAATGTAATTGGTAGTAATTCAACTAAAAATACTATATATGTAGTGTTTACAACTATCCAACAGGTAAATCCACAGTTTTTTCAACAATCCAACAGGTAAGTCTACAATTTTTGGTCTTATTGTATTTGGGCTAGAATCACAAGCACAAATGTTAGGCATGTTGCATATAGCCGGTTGCCTAACTTGCAGAACAGTCATTATGAAGAAAAGCTTATGCCACAGGATCTCGGGAAATATGTTTATGTTCTATACCAAGTCTCTGCAACCCAGAATTGTCTATTTCAACTCACAGCAGGTCTTTCCCAACCTGCCAACTGAGAGGTCTTTTAGCCCTTGAGTAAAATTAGTCCTTCCAGATGCAAAAGGAAGGGAAAAGCAAATGCAGAGCGAGATGTTGTCCTCCAAGAGTTCACAAGATGAAAGTTCAACATTTACCTTGCAACCAGGGTTCCCTCTAAGCTGAGTTAGTGTGAGCTAGCTCACAGATTTTGTCTTAGCTCAGGAAGGATGGCTCCAGAGCAAACTAATTTATGCAGTAGCCAAATCAGTTGCTCACAACTTTAATGCCAGTAGGTCACAAAGTAGAGTTTTTGCTCACAAGACTCCACAGCTTAGAGGGAGCATTGCTTGCAACCAGGGCTCTTTTTGTAGAGGAACTCCTTTGCATATTAGGTGACACACCCCTAATGCAGCCAATCCTCCAAGAGCTTACAGAGCTCTTCTTGCAGAGGCTACTGTAAGCTCTTGGAGGATTGGCTACATTAGGGGTGTGTCACCTAATATGCAAAGGAGTTTCTGCTACAAAAAGAGCCCTGCTTGCAACACTGTAAATTTTTACCCAGAAGTATCATTTCATCACAAGGTCCATTGATGGCCATTAGCCACAATGACTCACCTGTTCAGTGACTATCAGTGCTACAGGGGGTAACAACAAGGGAAGACTTGCTTGTATTCCTTCCAGTGCACGTGGTTGGCCACTGTGTGAAACAGTATGTTGGCCTAGATGGACCATTGGTTTGATACAGTCCAGCTGCATCTTCTTATATCTGGCGGGGGGGGGGACTTTGGAAAGTGGATTGAGACAGGAAATAGTGAGTTGCAATATCTGAGCTCATGTTGGGGACCTCACAAAATATAATTCAGCTTGCCAAAATATTGGAAGAGTCAACTTGTATTGACTTCAGAACCAGTAACAAATTGTCCTCTGTCAAAGTTTTTGCAAGACTGGTGGCACTTGCCAAAATCTTTTTAAAAACTCATTTTATGTGAAAGAGACACAGACTGAAAGTTCTCTCTTTCCCTCGTTTGTTGAGGTCAATGGATGTACCCAACCTGGGTCCATCTAGCTGCTCTAAGATGCCATTCACAAATCTTTTCCTCTGTTGCTTGCTTGCAAATTTTATAGGTAACATATGGCTCATGTGGGCAGCCCCGATTACATGGCTACTTCCCAAACCAGGTTCAGCAGCCCTGTGGAAGAAAAGAAGCAAGTGAGTGAGTTGTCCACATGATTCAACCTCTGTTAAGTTACCAGTACAGTATGGGAATAAATCACTGTATTTGTTATTAATAAATTAATTATCTCATAGTAACTTTATCATGAGTAAAATTTTCACTGGCCACTGTAAAATTTTAAAGGGGCAATTATCAGTTAGCAAGTTGGATGGAAGACTGGTGCATTAGCCCCTGTTGGGTGGTAAATAGTAAAGTCTGGGGAACTGCTAATGAGAGTGCTTGGCGGAAGGTAACTCTTAAGAAATTTGTGGCATAACAATCATTATTCGTAACAAATCCCTGACAATATAATACATGAAGTTTATTTATTTAACAGTCCACTGACCCAGCAGTCCTGTATAGAACCAGTCTCACAATGCCATACTCTATTTCTATCCTTGCATAGAAGCCACTGCTGCCAAAACATTAGCCACAGATAAAGTAGTACCAGGACCCATGCCAGTGAGCAGGAAAGTCATGGAAACAATTGAAGTCTTGGAGACTATCACTGGCTGTATCCACAGATCTCTCAAAGGGGCAGTCAGCACATAATCAAAGAAAATATGGGATAAAATTACAGTTGCCCCAGACTCACATGCACATACTCTATCTGAGTAGGATAGAATCATAGAATCACAGAGTTGGAAGGGGGCATACAGGCCATCTAGTCCAACCCCCTGCTCAGTGCAGGATCACTCTATAGCAGTGGAGGTGAACCTATGGCACGCGTGCCAGAGAGGGCACGCAGAGCTCTCTCTGTGGGCACGCGCCCTGGAGCGCCCACCCACTGCCTTTGTCTGTGAGCGCGCCAAGGCACGCCCGCAGAGAAAGCCCTCCCAAGGGCCCCTCCACCTGCCCACCGCCTTTCTCTGCGGGTGCGCCGAGGCGTGCCCACAGAGAAAGGCCTCCCGAGGCCCCCCCACCCGCCCTTCTCTGCCACCCTGCTTTCTTCTTTCCCTCCCTCCCTCTCTCTCTTTCTCTTCCTCCCTCCCTCTTTCTTCCTTTCCCACTCTTTGCCACCTTTCCCTTCCTCCCCATCTCTTTTCTCTTCCCCCCTTTCTTTTCTTCTTTCCCAAAATTCTTTGCCCTCTTTCCCTCCTTCCCTCTTTCTCGTTCTTCCTTCCTTCATCCCCATATCTCTCTCTGTCTCTCTCTCTTTTATTTACTCTCTTTATCTCTCACTCTCTTTCTCCCTCTTTCTCTCTCTCTCTCTTTCTCTCTTTCTTGCCAGCTTGCAATAATTCCCCTGATGTCAGGCTGTGTGTGCAGAAAAGGGCAACTTGAATGATAAAAGGGTTGGAACACTTTCACTATGAAGAAAGGTTAAAGCACTTGGGGCTCTTTAGCTTGGAGAAACCATGGCTGAAGGGTGACATGATTGAGGTTTATAAGATTATGCATGGGACAGAGCAGGCTGAGAAAGAAGTACTTGTCTCCCTTTCTCACAATACAAGAACTTGGGCACTCAATGAAATTACCGAGCAATCAGGTTAGAATGGAAAAAGGAAGTCCTTCTTCAGTGATGAACACATGGAACTCACTGCCACAGGAGGTGGTGGCAGCTACAAGCATGGACAACTTCAAGAGGGAATTGGATAAACATCTGGAGCAGAGGTCCATCAGTGGCTATTAGCCACAAGGTATAGATAAGAACTCTCGGTCTGGGGTAAGGGATACTCTGTATTCTTGGTGCTTGGGGGGGCAACAGTGGGAGGGCTTCTAGCATCCTGGCCACACTGCTGGACCTCCTGATAGTACCTGGTATTTTTGGCCACTGTGTGACAGAATGTTGGACTGGATGGGCCACTGGCCTGATTCAACATTGGCTACTCTTATGTTCTTATGTCTGTGGCCAGTGCTGCTCTGTATTTTTGGTGCTTTGGGGGGCAACAGTGGGAGGGTCTCTAGTGTCCTGGCTCCTCTGCTGGACCTCCTGATGGCACCTGGTATTTTTGGCCACTGTGTGACAGAGTGTTGGACTGGATGGGCCATTGGCCTGATCCAACATTGGCTTCTCTTATGTTTTTATGTCTGGGGCAAGGGATGCTCTGTATTCTTGGTGCTTGGGGGGCAACAGTGGGAAGGCTTCTAGCATTTTGGCCCCACTGCTGGACCTCCTGATGGCGCCTGGTATTTTTGGCCACTGTGTAACAGAGTGTTGGACTGGATGGGCCATTGGCCTGATCCAACATTGGCTTCTCTTATGTTTTTATGTCTGTGGCAGGTGATGCTCTGTATTCTTGATGCTTTGGGGGGGCAACAGTGGGAGGGCTCCTAGTGTCCTGGCCCCACTGTTGGACCTCCTGATGGTACCTGGTATTTTTGGCCATTGTGTAACAGAGTGTTGGACTGGAGGGGCCAGTGGCCTGATCCAACATTGGCTTCTCTTATGTTCTTATGTCTGGGGCAAGGGATGCTCTGTATTCTTGGTGCTTGGGGGGCAACAGTGGCAGGGCTCCTAGTGTCCTGGCCCCACTGCTGGACCTCCTGATGGCACCTGGTATTTTTGGCCACTGTGTAACAGAGTGTTGGACTGGATGGGCCACTGGCCTGATCCAACATTGGCTTCTCTTATGCTCTTATGTCTGTGGCAAGTGATGCTCTGTATTTTTGGTGCTTTGGGGGGGCAACAGTGGGAGGGTCTCTAGTGTCCTGGCTCCTCTGCTGGACCTACTGATGGCACCTGGTATTTTTGGCCATTGTGTGACAGAGTGTTGGACTGGATGGGCCACTGGCCTAATCCAACATTGGCTTCTTTTATGTTCTTATGTCTGGGGCAAGGGTTGCTCTGTATTCTTGGTGCTTAAGGGGGCAACAGTGGGAGGGCTCCTAGTGTCCTGGCCCCACTGCTGGACCTCCTGATGGCACCTGGTATTTTTGGCCACTGTGTAACAGAGTGTTGGACTGGATGGGCCATTGGCCTGATCCAGCATTGGCTTCTCTTATGTTCTTTTGTCTGTAGACAGTGATGCTCTGTATTTTTGGTGCTTTGGGGGGCAACAGTGGGAGGGTCTCTAGTGTCCTGGCTCCTCTGCTAGACCTCCTGATGGCACCTGGTATTTTTGGCCACTGTGTGACAGAGTGTTGGACTGGATGGGCCACTGGCCTAATCCAACATTGGCTTCTCTTATGTTCTTATGTCTGGAGCAAGGGATGCTCTGTATTCTTGGTTCTTGGGGGGCAACAGTGGGAGGGCTTCTAGCATTTTGGCCCCACTGCTGGACCTCCTGATGGCACCTGGTATTTTTGGCCACTGTGTGACAGAGTGTTGGACTGGATGGGCCTTTGGCCTGATCCAACATTGGCTTCTCTTATGTTCTTATGAAAACTGGCACTCTCAGAAATTGGTTGCTCATCTGAATGCTCTCTAGGGCTGCCCCTCTAATGATAAAGTCTCTGTGCCCCTGGGCCTGCCAGATGAGATTTTGTTCTAACAAGTGGAGCAGAGGCTAGGAATCAGATATTGTAATACTCTTGACAACAGCTTTCCTCTTCGAAGTTTGCTCGCTGCATGTTTACTGAGTATCTTAAGAGTGTGTGGAAAGTGGCAGTATGCACTGTAGTGCTGCGCTGTTAGTAACCCATTCACCAAGTGGTTGGAGTAGTTACCTCAGCAGTTGTATTCCTTGCACTTTCCCTCTTGTCATTTCCGTTTTCACTGACCTTAAACTCATGTATTAGCACTTAGTTCAGATAAAGTGCTATACAGAAGATGTTAATGCATGAGTTGTTTTTTCTAACCTCAGTATTCAGGTTAATTTGTCGTGTTGGCACTCTGCGATAAATAAGTGGGTTTTGGGTTACAGTTTGGGCACTCGGTCTCTAAAAGGTTTGCCATCAGTGCCCTATAGCATCCCGACAAGTGTTTGTTCAGCTGTTGCTCTAAGGAGCCAAGCTCTGACCTGAAACCGCGGGCCCCTGGTGGCGACCCGCATACATAACAACCTTGCTTGTCTCAATCTCCAGAAGGAATCAGCAGACACCCTTTCACACCCACAGGGATGAAGGAGTCAACTTGTCCCTTCCTTTTTCTTCAGCTTTGGTTACATGACTGAAAATAGAATGTGGTATTGGAAAGGTTTCCTTTTAGTGTTATTTAATAAAAGAATCATGCACACACTGTTGTGTCCATGGACCGCCACTAGGGGTCTGTGGCCTGAGTCCCTGATCTTGGCTCCTAACACAATAGGGGCCAAGGATCCAAGTCCACCTTTTAGTCCACCAGTTTGGCAGGAGATTCAACCCCCCCAATAGGACTGTGGGTGTGTCTGGGGTGTGTGTATATAGTTGGCCACTGCTGGCCAGTTCTTGTCTTGTGTGTGTATTCAATAAACCATCATAGTTCAGCATGTTGTAGTCCGCTTCTCCATCCAGCGAACCCAGTACTTTTCATACCCTTAAGAGTGTGAAACAATGGAAAATAAAATGGCAAACTGCAGTCCATCTCATCCTGACAAGATGTGTCCTTAAAGGAACGGGCACTTAAGCTTTGGGGGTACAAGCCCACAGAGAACTTCCATTACCTTGAGTCTGCAGTTTGTGCATTTTGTGTGGCTACACTTATTCAAAATGGAGTTCAAGGGAGTCCTTCATGACAGCTAGCTTGAGTCCAGAGATAAAAACAAAGCAGGAGAGCCTAGGAAGAGAAAGCTTCCCTTTCCTATCCAGAGAATTTATAACCTGCAGCCAACTTGACCTTACTGTTTGTCTCATCATGTTTGACAGAGGAACATAACCTAGCTATCTTTTATTGTGTGTCCCCCCCAATCTCTGGTAGGGATAAAATTTCTCCCTGTTTTGATTTACATTGCCAGAGCCCATTTGTGTAGCCATTGGATTGATTTGTCCTTAGTTGAGAGTCAGTTTACAGCCTGCTAGGAGGTTGTTCCAACTTACTAGCTCTGAAAGAAGGACTTTCTTACCACAACCCTGCAAGGTAGACCAAGCACAGTGAACTGTAAGAGAAAATTGTGGGGTGAAGGGCCGTCATCATCACCACCATCATTTCTGTTTCTCTCAGCAAACAAAAAGCATGATTTCAATTTTAACTTTTTTATTTCTAGTAGTCTGGTTTTAAAATCCTATCTTCTTAATGGCATAATGCTTCAATAGCAGCTGACACATAAGAATGTATCTACTCACTGCTCAGTATTTTTAAATACTTATTTCATTATAAGATGGTAAAGTAATCTTTTGGAGAACTTACAAAGATTCCAGAGGGATAGCCATATTAATCTGTTGTTGCAAGAACAACAAAAAGAACCTCATGGCATCTTCAAACCTCCCAGATTTATTGTGGCATAAGATTTCAGGGACTACAGCCCATTACATCAGAAGCAAGTGGGCCCTGCTCCACAAAAGCGTATGCCCCAATAAATCTACATTTTCAAAGTGCCATAGGATTCTTTGTTGTTCCCACAGAGACAAAGACAAATCAGCCTTTTAGTAAAGCTCACCAAATTCCTTTTCACTTGACAAAGAGCCTGTTACCAAAACACTAATTGGATCTGAGGACTCCCTGCCCCCGTTATAAGGCTGGCTTTGAGGAGAAAGATGGACACAACAAATGGGAGTTGCCTTCAGGTTTTTAAATGTCAGTGCTGTCTTTACTGCAGCTCTTGCTGATGGATTTGTCTTCTTGGCAGTGGGAAGGACCTTGGCAGTGCCAGGGCCAGATGAGTATTAATGGAGCAGTGTCGTTTATACAGCCATTCACTGCTGCTGCTGACTCATGGGCAGAAATTGACAGACAGCAGCTGCCAGAAATTTGTTTTCCAGACCAATTTTCTCTCAGCAGGTTCTTTGTAAAATTTTTACCTTTTAAGGATGTATAACCAGAAGGAGGGGTAACCCTGACAAGCAGTGGAGGCAGAACAAGATTGAAATTGATAAAAATGTAATCCAAAGCAAGCTAATTGCATTTCAAGTTAGATAGCTATAAATATCTGGAGGCAAGTTTGTCTCTGTGTAATCTTCATACCATTGTTGTGTACTAGCATAGATACTAGGCCTTTGCCACTTGAATCAGTGATTCAATTTGCCTAGGAATCTAGGAATGTAGAGACAGTGCCATATGAGAGCTTGTCTTTAAATTACTATCAGTGCTGCTTGTTACTACTGAGGGCCTTATATAGTCATATAACCTGGGTCTCTCATATCATTAGGATATTAGCACAGTCAGTTACCAAGGAGATCAAGTTATGAACAGGTATCTGTGCAGGTCCACACTAAATCCCCCACTCAACAAGTCATGCAATACCTTATGTTAGGATCAACCAAAAGATCATCTATATATCTAATAGCCAAACTTTCCCCATGTGGATACTTATTTCTGCCAACAGAGGGCTCACTCTCCCCCAACAGCTGTTTTTTTACAGACTCCAGGGGGCTTCCTGAGTCTGAAGAAAAATCCAAAAAGTAAAAACAAAACTTGGGGAGGGTTAAATTCTCCCCAATAACTTTTGAAATGGCTTCCACAGGGATCTACTTCAGGCATCAATGGTGAGAGATTAGAACATTGTGGGGGGAGGCTTCTAACTGTTTCTATCAGTAAAAGGCATGGGGAGAGGGAAGGGCCCTTTCCAGGCCTATTTTGGCCTTTGAGGGAGCCTTGGGACCAGACCTGACAAGGGTTGCCAGCGCCAGGCTGGGGAATTCCTAGAGGTTTTGTGGTGGACTCTAAGAAGGGCTGGGTTTGGGAAAGGGAGAGGTCTCAGATGGGTATAGTGCCACAGAGTCCAGCCTCCAAAGCAGCCATTTTCTCCAAGGAGACAGATCTGGAGTTCAGTTGTAAATCTTGGGGCAGTCTCCAGGTCCCACTTGGAAGTTGGCAACCCTAGGCCTGGCAGCAGTCTAGGGTTGCCAGGTCCACCCTGGCCACTGGCAGGGGAATGGGGGGTAATGTTGGGAAACTGCTGGAGATTTGGGGGGGTGGTGGACCCTGGGGAGGTACAATGCTATAGAGTCCACCCTCCAAAGCATCCATTTTCTCCATGGCAAGTTACCTCTGTAGTCTGGAGATGGGCAGTAATTCCAGGGGATCCCCAGGTCCACCTGGAGGCTGACATCCCTAGGCAGCTCCCTTTGGGTGACGATACCACCTGATTTGCCTGAGGCCCAGCTGCTTGCTACTGTTCGTCAGCAGCCACCCTATAAAAGCCAGTGTGGTGCAGCAGTTAGAGCTTCAGAGTAGGGTCTGCGAAACCCAGGTTCACATCCCCATCTTGTGGTGGAAGCTGACTGGGTGATTTTGGACCAGTCACACACTTTCAGTCTAACCAACCTCACAGGGTTGTTGTGAAGATAAAAAGGAGAAGAGAATAATGTAAGCTGCTTTGGTCCCCAGATAATTCAACATTTCTCAGAATTTTGACTAGTCCTAATAAAAAGTATTAACTAACTTTTGTTTTTGGATTTTTCTGTGGATCTACAAGCCTGTTTTGAGAAATACTGAATTTTTTCTTTTTTTAAAAATAATGGATTTCTTCATCTGTAGGGAGATGGTCTGCAATGGAACTCTGCTTACTGGACTTTTTTGTTTTCTGTACAATAAGGAGTCCCCAGTGTGGTCCCTGTGGGCACCATGGCAGCCATTGGTAACTTTCCTGGTGCCCAACAAGTGCTTTAGAAAATGGCAGGGCCAGATAGGATTTTGCCCAGCAGGACTTCTGATTGGCCATTGGAGATCTGGTAGTTTGTGCAGACTTTTTAAAAGTTGCTTTGGTAGCAGCTGCCACCACAGCACAAGAATCTTCACTGGCAGACTGGTGGAGGTGCAAGAAGTTGGGGTGCAAGAGGCCAACTTCCTCAGGCACAATATTAGAGTGAGAGAACTTTCCTTCAGCATTGCCATCTGGCCCAGAGAAGTCAGCAGGATGTTAACTGGCTGGCAAGCAGTCCATCACTCACACTGCTATGCTAAGGGGTAAACTGTTAGACCAATTAATTAAGTTAAGATTAGGTGTTGAGTGCTATTAGATGAGTCAATTAATTGGGATCCTATTAATTGATTAATTGTGTGATAAAATTAATGAATTAAATCAGGTTTATTTAAATAGTTTAGTGCTGGATGATTACTTAGTTAATTCATTGCCTACAAAGTACCCTACCAAAATTGATTAATGGATTGTAAATGGTATTAAATTGACTGCTAAGGAATGAAATACTGTTGGTTGATTTATCACTGACCTTTATTAATTCACTGGCCAGTTGACTGGGGTTATTATATAGCAATCAAAATGCTGTTGGGATGAGAAGATAGGGTGGGACAAGATACAGGTTTATTTGTTAGGACAGAGTAAGACTAAGGATTAGCAGTTGGGTACAACAGGAGCACTATTGACCGCCATGAGTGGCATCCAACAGTGCATTCCATCCAAAAGCCAAATTTTTGGTTGGACTGAGGCACTGTGAAGGCACTGTGAAGGCCACCTTTAATGGTGTTGATTGGACAAGGGATACCAGTGCTCCTAGGGAGGGGAAAGTATAGCAGTGGAACCAGGCAGGAAGTCAAGGGAAGGAGGCGGAGAAGTAGAAGAGCTTGGCCCCCTTCCAGCCTGCATCCCATCCCAAAAGTAGCAGGCAGAGGGGCTAGGATTAATGACCCCCCTCTGACATTGGTGTTGTGTAACGCCAGGTCCATAAATAATAAGACCTTAGTCCTTCGGGATTTCTTGCTAGAGCAGGGAGCGGTCCTGGCATGCAAGACTGAGACTTGGGTGTGAGATGGGGAGACAGTAGCTCTCTCCCAGTTGGCTCCACCCAGGTTCTCAGTCCTTCACCATTCATGGACTGAGGGGTGGGTGGGGGGAGTGGCTGTATTTATTCAGGAGGCTTACTCCTCCAGGGTGTTCCTGCTGCTGAAGCTTCCAGGTATCAAGTGCTCGGGCCTAGTGTGGGAAGCTGGGAAGAGTTTGGCTATTTGGCTAGTCTACCGGCCGCCTAACACACCGACCAATAGCCTGTCATCCCTGGTTGAGGCTGTGTCAGGCTGGGTGTTGGAGCATCCTAGGCTGATAGTCTTGAGTGACTTCAATGTCCATGCCGACAATGCAGACTCCACTCAGGTGATGGACATGGTGTTGTCCATGGCAGCGCTAGGACTCACCCAATATATAACGGCCCCCACTCATTGGGCCGGGCATACGCTCGACCTGATCTTCACAGCTGGGGTTACAGTGGACCAGATCACTGCTTTGGCAGTACCATGGTCAGACCACCATGCCCTCAAGGCCCATGTGAATGTTTCACCCCAACTATGTTTGGGCGGCAAGCGTATTTTGGGTCACCCGTGGAGCCAGATGGAACTTCAGTGGCTTCAGATGACTCTGTGGGAACCTATGTCCCCTGGAGGCTCATTAGATGAGCTAGTCAAGGACTGGCATGAGCCTCTCTCAGCAGCCATTGAAGAGATCGCTCCCTAACACCCTCTGAACCCCCACTCTAAGAGGGCTCCTTGGTTTACCCAGAAGCTGGGGCTGATGAAACGAGGGCTCAGATGACTAGAGAGACGGTGGCGGCACACTCATGATGAAGCAACAAGAGCATCCTATAGGATGTTTATGAGATCCTATGAGATGGCAGTCAAAGCTGCAAAGAGAGAGTTCTGTGCAGCCATGGTTGCATCTACTAGCTCATGCCTGGCACAATTGTTTAGGACCATTCAGTCATTAGCAGAGCTGCCACAGGGCAGACCAAATGCTAGGGAATTGGACATTGGCTGGGAGGCTTTGGTGAACTATTTTGCAGATAAGTCCTGTTGCTCCGCCATGATCTGCCCGCCACAGTTGAGACAGTGAGTGAACTCGAGGTTCCATGCATGTTTTCTGGTTCTATTCTGGATCATTTCAGTCCACTCAGCCTTGAGGAAGTTGACAAATTGCTCTCAACGGTACATCCAACCACATGCAGCCTTGATCCATACCCTTCATAGCTCATAAAAGCTGGCCATGAGGGGTTTTGAGATGCCCTCAGGGATATTATCAACAAGTCCTTTGCTGAGGGACTGTTCCCGGGGGGAGTAATGGTCCACCCTCTCTTGAAAAAACCATCTCTGGATCCGGCTAAATTGGCCAACTATCGGCCGGTTTCCAATTTGCCCTATTTGGGCAAATTACTTGAGAGAGTGGTGGCGATTCAGTTGCAGAGCTTTATGTATGACACTTCCATACTGGACTAGTTCCATACTGGCTTTCAACCAGGCTATGGGACAGAGACGGCACTGCTTGCCCTCACAGATGACCTCCGGAGGCATCTGGATTGCGGCAGCACAGTGGTACTTTTGTTGTTGGACCTGTTGGCGGCATTCGACATGGTTGACCATCAGTTACTGATCCACCGCCTCACTGACACTGGAGTCCAGGGGCTTGCCTTGCAATGCTTGTCTCCTTCCTTCAAGGTCGGGGACAGAGGGTGGTGTTAGGGGAACAGACATTCCAGAGGTACCTGCTCGTCTGCAGGGTCCCTCAAGGGGCGGTGTTATCCCCGATGTTATTTGACATCTACATGCTTCCCCTTGCCCAGATTGCCCAGATGCATAGGCTTGGGTGTCACCCATATGTGGATGACACCCAGCTATATCTGTTGTTGGGCAGATCTACCCAACTCTACCCCAGATGACCTGGACTGGTCGCTTCAGGAAGTGGTCAGCTGGCTTAGACTGAGCCGATTGAAATTGAATCCAATGAAGATGAAGGTCCTGTGCCTGAGTCGGAGTGGGTTGGGGGTAGGGATCCTACTACTGATCTTCAGTGGGGTGCCATTGGTGCCAGCGCCAAGGGTTAGGAGCTTGGGAGTGCTCCTGGATGCTGTCTTAACAATGAGGCCCGAGCGAGGGCGGGGCTTCTGTGCAACAGTGCAGTTAAGATTTTCAGGGCTCCCTGAATCTCACCAACTTTGGAGCTTTTTTATTGGACTTGCTCCAGTTTCCAGTCACTGGTGATGACAGGAGTCCAGCCAGTACTTCGTGTGCAAGATATTGGTTGCAAAGGATTTTATTCTGAGCCCCCCGCGTGTGGCAAAGAGCAGGTGTAGGAGTCAGATTGTCCTGTGCAAGAAGCTTCAAGGAAACAGACGTGGGAGCACATCTGATAAGTTGTAACAACCCCTACATTAAGAGCCCTCAACTTTGTCTCAACATCTTGGCGAAGATTCAGTGAGTATTTTTTACTCTTTGCAACCTTCTATCGTGGAGTTTGGGGAGTCAACACAATAAAAATACAGGGGCAAAGCAACATATTGAAATCTTCTGTCTGCTTGCTGGAAAATATCATTAAAGGGATGATAAATTTAAAAGAACTGAGGCTTATCTGATTTATGGAAAAGAAAACAGGAGGTTGGATTCAAAATGGCGATGGCACTTCACATTTTCTAACTGTGCAATGTTATAAAGGCTGTCGTTTTCAAGCTGTTGGCTAAAGAACGAAATTGGCTTCTTTGATTGCATCTGAAAAGAAGGATTTTCAGGGAGATGGAGAGGTACTACAACTGTCAGAAGACTTTTGGGAACATATAAAGCAAAAGATGGTAATGGAGATTACAGCGGCTGTTCTTCATGCCCTGGAAAAAACTTTGATTGGCTCTGAGAGATCGGAATCACTTGTTTGTCAAATGCAGCTGTCATCACCTATGATGCAAAGCACCGAGCAACACAATCTGTCAGAAGATATGGCCACCACAATGGAAGAAACACCCAGCTCTTATTCAGACTATTCAGAGACTTTAGTCTTTGTGGTTGCTAGACATAACAATGTGTTTGCCAGAGTTTGAAATACAGGCTGAGAGCTGTTTGATTTTCTACACAAGCAAGCCCAGAGAAGAGGGAAAAATCTACAAAGATTTAAGACACAAAAAAGTGATAATTCTTAAGAGAAATTTACAGAGAAAACTAAAAAAACTGAAACTTTATAAATAATAAATATATAAAGAAGGATTGTCTTTGCAATTGATTTGAAATAATATACCTGGACTATTGGCAATGTTTTAACTGAATGGAGATTAAAAGTTGTATTTAGGTACAAAGGCTGTCTAATTTGAAACAACAAACTTGGATTATTTGTAATGTTTTAACTGAGTGGAAACAAAAAGACATGGAGCAGTTTGAAACATAAAATTGGTACTGCAGGGAAATGTATAAGTAGGGCGGTCTGTGTAGAGAATGTGTAAGGATCTAAAGGATAAAAGAGAATAGACAGGAGGACTCAGTGTAAGTTCAAGGATTCTTGGTTTTCTGATGTTAAGAACTGATATGTAACTTACTTTGAAAAGTTTGTAAGTAAATGGGAGTTCTAAAGTCAACATTATTGATAATACGAAAGAACATTCCAAAGAGAATATAGTATTAACATATATAAAAAAGATAATGTGTCCAAATCAGTATTTTTAAATAGTTAGGAAATGCCTGTTTCTTTTCTCTTTCAGGTTTATAGACATGGAGTTGATTAGGAACAGTAGATTGTAGGCAAATTGAAATATAGCAGATAGGATACAGAAAAACTAATTGTGAACAGATGTATGGTTTTTTGATTTATGTTGTTTGAATATGAGTTAAGGCAAGGAAAAATGGTAACATGTATGCAAATACGATGTTGGTACAAGATATCTGGCTAGATATTTTAAACTGTATGGCTCTTTAAATTTTTTAAAAAAACAATAAACCTTGCCTATTGGGGCAAGCAGGGAAAAAAAAAACAATGGAGGCCCAGGTAGCAGCCACTGCCAAGGCAGTCTTTTACCACCTAAAAGATTTTTGGAAAATCTTTAGGAATTGTTTGGTGCATTTACCATGGGGCACCCACACAGAGCCTCTGGCATTTCCTCACTCTGCTGGCATTAAAACCAACTTAAGGCAAAACAGAGATATGGAGACTTTTCCATCCTCCTTTGCATCAATGTGTCTTTGTTGGCAATGGCAATCCTAGGCATGCCAGCACTCTCAGGGTGACTTCATGCCTCCTGACAGGTATGGCATCACTAGCCCTGGCTGCTTGCTCCTGTTCAGCAGGATCATCCCTATGGAAACTGCCCGGGTGATTTCAGACCAGCCACAGACTTTCTGCCTAACCTACCTTACAGGGTTGCTATACAGATCACAAAGCCAAAAAGAATGAAGTAAACTGCTTTGCTCCCCGTTAATGAGAAAGACAGAATTTTGCTTAGGAGGAGGCTGCTGAAAGGGGATGAGATAAAGTTGTCAAATTCAGGTATGGAAATTCCTGGAAATTTGAGGGGTGGAGCCCAGAGAGGGTGAGGTTTGAGGAGGGGTGGGACCTCAGACAGGTACAGTGCCATAGACTCCACTCTCCAAACCAGCCATTTTCTCCTGGGGAACTATTGTTGCCAATCTTGGCCCAGTGGCCATCAAATCATTCTCTTCCACCCCCTGCTGTGCAGCTCTTTCCCCTCAGGCTGCCAATCTCCAGGTGAGACCTGGAGATCTCCTGCTGTTACAATTGATCTCCAGATGAGAGAGATCAGTTCCCCTGGAGAAATGGCTGCTTTGGAGGGTAGACCCTATGGCATTATACCCTGCTGAGTCCTTCCGCCCCCCCAATGCTGCCCTCCACAGGATCCACCCCCCAAATCTCCAGGTATTTCCCTACTTAAAGCTGGTAACACTACTTTCCCCTCAGTGCCTGTTGGTACTTGGTAGGCAACCAAGCTTGGTCCTGTCACCTGTTTTGGCCTTTGAGAGAAAACTCATTGGGGCCAGTCCTGATAGGGTTGCCAACTCCAGATGGGAAATTCCTGGAGATTTGAGGGATGGAGCCTGAAGAGGGTGAGGTTTCAGGAGGGGTGAGACCTCAGACAGGTACAGTGCCATAGACTCCACCCATCAAACTAGCCATTCCATCCTGGGGAACCATTGTTGCCAATCTCCAAGTGGGGGCTGGAGATCAATCAGAATTACAACTGCTCTCCAGGAGAGGGGGGGGAGGAGATGGAAAGCTGAAGTCAGGGGGCAGATAACGGTAGGTTGACAATTGGCTTGGAGGGAGATAGGGTTGCCAACTCCAGGTTGGGAAATTTCTGGAGATTTGAGAGGTGGAGCCTGGAGATGGTGAGTGTCAGAAATGCTTTTTGATGTTTCTCACTGAATCCATTGTTATGTATTCCCTACCCTGCTTTGCGCTTGCGTAGCTATGCAGGCAGAAACGTGGGAGCTTCTTCCCTGCCGCTTTTCCTTATCACGGTGGCCTTGACTGTAGGCTTTGGGCTATTCTTGTGTTACTGAGAATTTTCCAGTCCTGGGAAGGCAAAGGGAGGGGGGAGTAGTCTCCCGTTCATGAAGTATATCTCCCGCCGGGAGTTTCCCGTGCACGCTCATATTTCATTTGCTAGGTGCTTTTTTGCATCACACTATAAGTTAGCTTGCATTGCTTCGCCCCCCATTCCTGACAATGACCTCCTACTGTGGGTTTTAGCAAGATAATCCAATAAAACCTTTCTTTGTACAAGAATGACTGGATCCACTTGTTATTGAACCTGATAGATATTGTCAGGAATCACCATTATTCCCCCACCGTCAGTTTCTGCCATCTACCACGATGAGCGGAGCTGGGGGGGGAGCCTCAGGCGCAGTCTCAGTGACTACCACTTCGGGAGCCACGGCCCCGGTCACCACCGTGGCAACTCCAGTGATCACCACTCCGACTACCACTGTTGTTCCAGTGACTACAACTTCAGTATTGGCAGCGCCGACCCCGCAATCCGTGGCAGGATTGGTCACCCCTCCATCGATCAGCACAGTGGGAGCTTCGTACACTCTCCCAATCTATAGCCCGGCCGGGCCAACGCAGAGTCAAGGGGGAGCCGTTCCACGGACCTACGTGCCGGGGGCCCCAACACCGTGGGATAAAGGGGTGACCTACCGTAGGTCGCGCGATTGGACTAAGAACCTGTTGGACACTACCCAGAAGACCTGTTCCATGCCGGGGAGCCAGAGCCGGGACAGCCTGTTGGATCCCAGAGGGAGTTTTGGACTTCCCCAGGGACGGATGTCTCGAGGATCTCCCAGAACAGGATCCGGTTCCGATCCAGAGGCTCGCATGGACTCTATTCAAGAGGATACCCGACGTCTGGTACGGGACATGGGCAAACTAATGCAATCCTTACCACAGATGATGGATCAAGCAATTCGAGCCCATCCGCTGACGCAACCAAGACCAGCGCCAGCGCCTGCACCACCGGTGGCACCGGGACAGCCACCTCCTGCTCCACCGGCCCCGGGGCCGGGCCAGCCGGCACCGGCCCCACCTCCACCTGCCGGCCCAGCACCGGGACCCGGGCCAGGGCAACCAGGACCTATCCAGCCACCAGCTCTGCCTCCGCCTCAACCCCCTGCTCCAGCACCCCTCCCGCAGCCAGTTCCTGCACCGATCATGGTCCCTGCTCCTCCAGTAATCCGCCCCAAGGACATGTTGGAGATCACTTTTGATGGGGATCCCGAAACTGTGTCCTTTTTCATATTGCAAGTAGGGAAATTTGTGCAGAGATGGGGCTATGTGTTCCCGGACGAGGAGCAACAGGTGGAGTTTATCGCTTCAAGGTTCCGGGGGAGTGCTACCAGTTGG
The DNA here is from genome assembly GCA_029375565.1 of Gekko gecko. Lineage (NCBI taxonomy): Eukaryota > Metazoa > Chordata > Lepidosauria > Squamata > Gekkonidae > Gekko > Gekko gecko. The sequence continues at coordinate 135,980,978 of JAPDNY010000002.1, forward strand.
TATGTAGCCCTTCATGATCTGGAGGCAGCGGAGCTGGGGAATGTCGATGACTTCATGTGGGCCTTGAGGAACCGTTTCGAGGATCCGGGGGCGGCCCAGAAGGCAGAAGCCTTCCTTCGCACGTTCAGACAAGGCAAACTCACCGTGCGGGAGTATTCAAGGGAGTTTCAAAGGCATGCGGTGAAAATTCGGGACTGGACTGATGCTGTGCTGGCTCAACAATATCGAATGGGACTAGCTGTGGATGTCCGCAATAATGTCCTCAGCTCTCAGCAGCCTCGCACTCTCCAGGGCTGGATGGAGGAGGCCGAAAAAGCTGAAAGCCGCTTGCGTGTCATGAAACTGGACCTATCTCTGGGTAACAACCGTCCGAGTCTCTCGGCAGGCCAGACCAGACCCAGACCAACCTCCACCTCGAGCGGGGTGAGAGATCAGCGCATGCGACAGAGCCTTTGCCTGCGGTGTGGAGAGAAGGGGCACTTCGCCGCATCCTGTCCGAAAGGGGATCCCAACAGAGCCCTACCACAAGAGGAGCCCAGACGATGGCCAACCCCTACCCCAAGAAAGGGAACAGCGAAACCACGCAGCACACGAGCCCTTTTCACCAGCCCCGACCAAGCGGATACCATGATGCTGGAGGAGGAGAGTGAGATGCAGGGAAACGAATTGGTCCTGTTTGTGAATGGCGCTACACAACAGGACCCGATACCTGAGGCGCCTAAACTGGTGAGCAATTACCCCTCTCTCTTCTTTGTGACTGTACTTGTGATGAACCCAGCGATGATGACCCATATTAGGGTTCGAGCCCTCATTGACTCAGGGTGCGGGAGGGATCTGATAAACCCATCTATGGTTATGGGGCTGGAAGCGACCGTTGTCAATTTAAAAGACCCGATAACTTTTACTCAAATGGATGGGTCACCGATGAAAGAACCATGCCGATTTGAGACTATTCCTTTGAGAGTAGGCATTGGTGAACACTGGGAGCTACGCTCATTTGTAATAGCCCCCCAAGCCCAGTTCCCATTGGTGTTGGGTAGCCCATGGTTACATGGTCACGATCCTTATATACTTTGGGAAGAGGGGAGCGTACGATTTATCTCCCCGAAGTGTGCAGAGCATAAATGGGACCCAGGGTGGGGAAAAACCCCATGCAATGAACCTCCACGGGCTTGCCTAGCCACAGAGGACCTTAACCGCATCCCCAAAGAATACCGGTATTTAACCAGGGTGTTTGAGGAGGAGGAAGCGGATGAACTACCTCCCCACCGTAACTCCGACTGTGCGATTGAAATCCTTCCGGGCCACAAATTACCAAAAGGAAAGATTTATGCCATGAGTCCCATAGAAAAGGAAGAACTACGCCGATTTATCGATAAGAATCTGGCCCGTGGATTTATTAGACCAGCGTCGTCCCCTTTCGCAGCACCCGTGTTGTTCTGTAAAAAAAAGGATGGGGGGCTCAGACTGTGCACGGACTATAGGGGTCTTAATGCGGTATCTGCAACTAATGCCTACCCAATGCCCCTCATCAAGGACTTGTTGGCAGAGGTGGCAAAGGGGAAAGTGTTTTCTAAACTGGATTTACGGGATGCTTATTTTCGGGTCCGTATCAGACAGGGTGATGAACATAAGACGGCATTTAATACCCCGCTGGGGCAATTTGAATATCGGGTTATGCCCTTCGGATTACAGGGGGCACCCGGGGTCTTTATGAACTTAATCAATGAAGTGTTACATCCCTACTTATTCAAGGGGGTGGTTGTTTACTTGGATGATATCTTGGTCTACACCCCGGATCAAGAATCTCACACCACGCTTATGCGGGAAGTATTGGAAACGTTATTAGAACACAAACTGTTTGTTAAGCTGTCAAAATGTGAATTCCACCAGGAGTGCATTGACTTTCTAGGGTACCGCATATCTTCCGCGGGGTTAGAAATGGACCCAAAAAAGGTCCAAGATGTGTTGGGGTGGGAACCCCCCAAAACCAGGCGGCAGCTCCAAAGTTTTCTCGGTTTCGCCAATTTTTACCGTCAATTCCTGCCTCATTTTGCCCAGGTGGCCCTCCCCCTCACAGATCTTCTGAAGACTAAAGGAAGAGGGGCTAAGGCTTCAATGCCCGGGGCCCCTTTGAACTGGACTCCCCAGTGTCAGGGAGCATTTGAACAACTGAAACAGTTATTCACGTCTGAACCCATACTAGCACACCCTGATGAGACAAAAAAATTCGTAGTCCAAGTAGACGCATCGGATACCGCTATGGGGGGGGTGATTTTACAAGAGAATGCTCAGGGGCAACTACAACCCCTTGCCTATGTGTCCAAAAAGTTTAATGATACGGAGAGATTTTGGCCCATTTGGGATAAAGAAGCAGCTTCTATACGTTTAGCGTTAATCACCTGGAGGCACTGGTTGGAGGGGTCCCGGGTACCTTTTGAAATCTGGACTGATCATAAGAATCTTGAGGTGCTGCGGAAGCCTCGGAATTTAAATGCAAAATAATTCCGGTGGGCTGAGTTTTTCTCTAAATTTCAATTCACCCTCCACCATTTTCCAGGTAAATCTAATCATCTGGCAGATGCTCTCTCCCGCCTTCCCCAACACCTTTGTAAGAGGACAGAAATAAGAGAGTCTATGTTCACCCCGGAACAACTAGTTGGGGCAGTAGTAACCCGAAAAACCCGGCAAGCACAATCGTTAACCCCAAACCAGGGCACGACCTGGGGAAAGCAATTTGCCACTGACATTACTAAACAAGAAGCAATTGAATTACAAGCTCGGGAAGATGTGAAATGTAGTACAAATGGCTGCTGGTATAGGGGCAATAAAATCTTTGTTCCAGAAGCTACCCGAGCCCAGGTGTTGCAATCAGCCCATGACTCAAAATCTGCGGGGCACTTCGGGTATGTAAAGTCGCTACACCTACTGCAACGCAGCTTCTGGTGGCCCCGAATGAAACGGGATTTATCCCTCTATATACAATCCTGCCCAACATGCAATCGTTGCAAAACTAGACCAGGGAAACCTCCAGGTCTTTTACAGCCTTTACCCACCCCGAGCCGACCCTGGGAAGTGATCTCCATGGACTTTATCACTGATCTTCCCCCCAGCAAACATATGACAGTCATTTGGGTGGTAGTGGACTTATTTTCTAAACAAGCTCACTTTATACCATTTGCTAGCCTGCCGACGGCCAAGGTCCTGGCCAAAGCCTTCCTTCAGCACATTGCCAGGCTACATACATTGCCGCTCAAAATAATCTCCGATAGGGGGGTTCAATTTGTTTCAAAACTGTGGTCGGAATTGATGACTCTTATGGGTATTGAACGCGCTCTCAGTAGTGCCTATCACCCAGAAACCGATGGGCAAACAGAAAGAGTAAACCAAACCCTAGAGCAATACTTAAGATGCTTCACTAACTATCAACAAGACAATTGGGTAGATTTATTACCACTAGCAGAATTTGTGTACAACAACTCATGGCATGCTTCAACGAATATGTCTCCCTTCAAAGCTGCCATGGGTTATGACAGCCCCCCTCTTCCCTTTTTGAAGCCCAGCGAGGCTGGTGGGAAAGCCACAGCATGGTGTAAAGCTTTCCAGGAATCTTGGCCCCTAATCATTGAGACATTAAACGAGGCCAAGGCACAATACAAAGAACAGGCAGACAAAAAGAGGGCGGGTGGCTGGAATCTGCAACCGGGAGACTCTGTCTACCTTTCCACCAAGAACTTGAGGCTGACACAACAATCCCGGAAACTTGCTTGGAAATATATTGGTCCATTCAAAGTAGTGCGATGTATAAATCAAGTGACTGTGCAACTAGATTTACCTAAATCTCTTAAAGCAATACATCCAATTTTCCATTACAGCCTCCTCAAACCATCATTACCCCCGACTAAATGGCATCCTGAGCTTCCAGCACCCCCCACCATTGATGGTCGATGATGAGGAGCACTATGAAATTGCTGACATTTTGGACTCTAAGATTCTCCGTGGACAACTGCTGTAACTTATTGAATGGGTACACTTTGGGCCTCAACACAGGGAGTGGGTGAAAGTGTCTGATATCAATGCACCTGATCACCTGAAGGAGTTTCACACCCGCTACCCAAATAAACCTGGGGGCCCTTCATTCTCTCCTTCCTGAGTGGTGGGTGGGTGGTATTTTGGGAAGGGCAGAATGTCAGAAATGCTTTTTGATGTTTCTCACTGAATCCATTGTTATGTATTCCCTACCCTGCTTTGCGCTTGCGTAGCTATGCAGGCAGAAACGTGGGAGCTTCTTCCCTGCCGCTTTTCCTTATCACGGTGGCCTTGACTGTAGGCTTTGGGCTATTCTTGTGTTACTGAGAATTTTCCAGTCCTGGGAAGGCAAAGGGAGGGGGGAGTAGTCTCCCGTTCATGAAGTATATCTCCCGCTGGGAGTTTCCCGCGTGTGCGCTCATATTTCATTTGCTAGGCGCTTTTTTGCATCACACTATAAGTTAGCTTGCATTGCTTCGCCCCCCATTCCTAACAATGACCTCCTACTGTGGGTTTTAGCAAGATAATCCAATAAAACCTTTCTTTGTACAAGAATGACTGGATCCACTTGTTATTGAACCTGACAGTGAGGTTTGAGAAGGGGTGGGGTCTCAGACAGGTACAATGCCATAGACTCCACCCTCCAAACCAGCCAGTCCCTTATGAGGAGCCATTGTTGCCAATCTCCAGGTGAGGTCTGGAGACCACTCAGAACTACAACTGCTCTGCAGGAGGGAGGGCAGAAGTCAGCTGAAGTCAGAGGGGCAGATAACGGTAGGTTGATGGTTAGCTGGGAAGGAGATGGGGTTGCCAACTCCAGGTTGGTAAATTCCTGGGGATTTGAGGGGTGGAGCCTGGAGAGGGTGGGGTCTGAGGAGGGGTTGGACCTCAGACAGGTAGAATGCCATAGACTCCACCCTCCAAACCAGCCATTTCCTCCTGGGTAACAATTGTTGCCAATCTCCAGGTGAGGGCTGGAGATCACTCAAAACTACAACTGCTCTTCAGGTAGCAGAGATCAGTTCCTTTTGAGAAAATGGTGGACTCTGTCATTATACCCTGCTGAGGTCACCACTGCAAATTCACACTGTGTGCCCAAAGCCGGGGCACTCTCCCAGAGCCTCTTTCTAGAACCCATTGTATTTATTTCCAGAACGGGCCTTATTCCTAGTGGTTCAGTTCACAACAACACACTCTGAAATACATGTATTTATACTAAGTAAGTTCCATAGTGGCCTACGCCAAAGTGTTTAATTGCTTTATAAATCATACATCATATAAAAACATCCTTCTGTTTGTTTATGAAAAACTAAAGCAGTAAGAAAGTAAAGAGGCTAGGGGGTAGGTTGGAAACCATGACATATGATAGAAGCTTTGGTATTACTAGATGCCACTTACAGCTGTTTCTAAAATATAAGAAAAGCCCACCTCACATATGACTATTTTCCTATGCAGATGTACCTCTGTGACTGTATTGCTGTGTGGAAATAATGTGGGAAGCCACAACCATTTGCAGATTCTCACTATAGGCACACATAATGGAACAGATATGTATGCTACACATTCTTCACATATTCCTCAGAATGTGCATATTTCCCCTTATATGGGATATCTGTGCTGGAAAGTGCCCATGTGTGAAGCTGCCCTCAGAGAACATGTTGACTGAAGAGCTCATATGCACACACACCCATAATGTATTGGGAAACAAAACCTTTATTCATTTGTTTGCCTCCCATGGAAGAGAAAAACAACACCAAGCTGCATGAATAGCAGCCACAGTGGTCAGGTCTTCCTGACTGTGCAAACTTTGAACAATTATGCCTATTTATTTTAGTACTGGAGGCATGCCATCCTATAGATGGATGAATGCAGAGAGAACTTCAGATTGTTTGACTGGTTTCCAAACAAAGGCTTGGTATGCTTCCTATGACAGAGCAGGAGGAGATAATTCAGAAATAACCTATAGTGCTTAAGAATTACTCCATTTCCTTTTGACTTCATTTCCTTTTCCAGGGGTGGGGGTAACATATAGTATCAGAGTCAAACCATTTTACTTACAAGTGCCTCAGAAGATGAGATTTGTTGTGCCCAATACCAGAAATTAAAGACTGAATGATTTATTGCTCTAGTATCTTTTTTCCCTCTTGCCAGAGCCATTCCTGTTCTTGTTTTCTTCCCCCACCTTGTGTTTTGTCCATTTTCGTGTACAGCAGGAGGATCAAAGGGGACTTCTTTCAGAAAATACTCTCAGGACATTTTTGTATTCATTTATGTGACCAAATATGTCAAATCTATGTAGGAGAACATATTGAAGATAATTTGATGTAGATATGTTACCTATATAATATATGTTATAGCACATATTATGCATATATCTGTGTAATATATTTATAACTGGAATTGAAAAAAGGTGGATCCCCCCCCCCCTTTCAGTACTAGATGGTGGATGAAACAGCTGCATATTCCACACTTGTGCTTGTCAGCATGGTAGGTTTTTTTCTGAATGAACTGATCCAGAATATAAGGATGTGACCTTCTCCATGTCAAAACCATCAAATCTTTACCTGTGGGTTTTGGTTTTGCCCCCCTGACTGTCAAAGTATTTTACTAGAACAAAAGTCCAGTGGCACCAGTGACCTTACAGACTAACAACACTGATTTCTATATGAGCATTCAAGAGTTACACTCTTCACTGTCACTGCTGTGTTTGCTCTCCCACTGCATCTGTGAGAGAGGTCACTGTTATCCTTATGGATGGTGCCAAAGGTCACTGTTGGGGCCTAGCAACTTTTGGCCTACTGAGCAGGCTGTGCTGCTATTTTGGCTTTGCTGGAAGGTTATAATAGCATGAGAGTGACTTTTCCCAACCTTCCAGTAACCCCACTATAAAACAAGAACTCCATGCCCCTACAACTGAGGAAGGAGAAGGATCATAACACACTGGACTCCTGAGACTGGATCCAAGTGAATGCTGGAGGAGAAGAGAGAGAAGGGGGAGGGTAACTGGATGGTTGGTGGGTAGGGTTACCAACCTCCAGGTGGCACCTAGAGATCTCTCATTATTTCTAGGTGACCAAGATCAGTTGTCCTAGAGAAAATGGCTGCTTTGGAGAGTGGACTCTTTGACATTATACCCTGCTGAGATCCCCACCCCAAATCTCCAAGTATTTCCCAACCCAGAGTTGGCAACCCTACTGGTGGGGAAAAGGTGGATGGCCTGCTTTCAGGACATTTGTTGGTATATTTGTTTTTCCTTAACCCCTCACTGATAGCTCTTGTCTGAAGGCCTCCAAAATCTTGCAGCTGACCTACAACTATTCATTTCCATTTCAAAAGACCAGGAACTGAGGCAGGCAGTGCAAACTGTCCAGTGAAGTTTAGAGTCAGGTGGGCCATGATACGGTTGCTAGCTCCAGGTTGGGAAATACCTGGAGATTTTGGGGGTGGAGCTTGAGGAGTGCAGGGTTTGGGGTATAATGGCATAGGGCCGGCTTACCCTCCAAACCAGCCATTTTTTTCCAGAGAGACTGATGTCTGTCATCTTGAGATCAGTTGTAATCCCTGGAGAACTCCCGCCACCATCTGGAGGTTGGCAGCCCTAATAATGAACCTAAGTCTTCCCAATTTACATTTTATTTATTTATTTAATTTTGTTAACCACCCTTCCCACTTGCGCAGAGCTCAGGGTGGTTCACAACAGTTTGATTCAATACAGTGTAAAATGAGTTAAAATAATAAAAACACAATATTTAAATCATTCAGAACATTTAAACATTTTAAAAACAAGATGGCAGTGCTAGCATTCAGTCACGGGGAGGGTGCCAGGCAGATGTAAAGAACCTTCGCTGTCCTCAGCCAAAGGCCTGGAGGAACATCTCTGTCTTACGTGCCCTCGGAAACTTTAATAGATCAGACAAGGCACAGATGTCATTCAGCAGAGAGTTCCACCAGGCTGCTACTTGATCACACATCTAACCTTGTATTATGTCTCTGTTGTGTACCCAGGGAAGTCTGCACATGTGGTCGGGCATACAAGTGGTCAGATGAATGACCCAACCTTCGCCTCTAGAGACAATAGCCTGAATGGATCCTAGCGCGCACCTATCGGGAGCAGGCCCATAGCCAGGATTTTAGGATTCAGGGGGCCTTGAAATAAGTCAGGGGGCACCCCTACCTCCCAGCTCTTCCTCTGTGTTTGGGCTCTTTGGGGCAGCCCTTCCTTCCCTCGCAAGAGCTCAAGGGCATGCCCCCCCACCTGGTCCATGCTGCCTGCCGGGCTGGCTCTGCAACCACTGCCTGAGAGAGCGGGGCGCAAGCACAATACTTGGGGCTGAGTCAGCCCGGTAGGTGCTTGGCACTGTAGGGCCGACAGTTTGGAGTGCATTGTCTCGGGCCACGCTTTGCAGAGAGGCAACTGGGTTTGGTGAGCTGGCAACTCGGCTGGGCGGCGACAACTTGCCCATCCAATGTGCCCCCCCAACCATGAGTCAGAGAGTTCTGCCCCTCCTCCAACCTCCTCCAACGTCCTCTTCCCTGCCTTGGAAGCCACCTTGGCGGACTTCTCTAGCAGCCCCAAGGGAGATGTTGTGCAGCCCGTACGTACCGTGGTCCCCATCCAGAAGTACAGCGGGGGGAGGGGGAGTGAAGAAAGGGTAGGCAGCCTCATTCCAAAGGATTTTTTTTGCAGCAGAGTTCTCAGCTTCTTCCACTGCCCTTTCCCGGTGCTATTCTTGCAGGAGCCCAAGTGCGCACCTCCCCCTCCCCCCCGGACTGGTTCGTGCTGCCTGCCAGAGTGCTCTGCAGCCACAGCCCGAGGAACAGGGTGAAAGCATAACTCTTGGGGCTCTGACTCTGCAGCCACTCACCCCAGGTTCTGGGAATCATGGGTAGACCAGCTCAAGAGCTTCCTCGCATACAATGATGTCACAGATGCGGCCAAGAAATGGGACCTACTCCTCAGCACGTGTGGAGTAGCCACCATCTGCCTAGGAAAGAGCCTCCTGGTGCCAAAGAAGATTGCAGAGAACACCTATGAAGAGATCATTGAAGTCCTCACTAAATACTACGCGCCAAAGCCCATCCTGCTGGCCAACCGCATGGACTTCCAAGTGTGCCTTCAGAAGCCCAGTGAGATGGCCTTTGCTTTCATGGCTGAACTCCACCAGCTCGCCGTGGACTGCAAGTTTGAGAAGGTAGAAGACAATCTGCTGACCCATTTTGTTTGGGGCATCTGAGCTCTGGTCTCAAGCTGGACGCTGCCCTGCAAATGGCCACCATGTTTGAGGGCTCTCACCAGGAACGGCCACCATCTTTAACACACTACGTGTTCCCTGCGACTGATAATCCCGATGAGGAAGAGGTCCTGCAAGTAAGACAGCCCCACTGCCAGAATCAGCGACCGCCACCGACAACGCCGGCACCCCAGGACACTGGTCCTTCCACAGCCTGTGCCAGCTGCAGGGATGGCCATGAGTACAAGACGTGCCGTTTCTGTGACGCTGTCTACCGGCATGCAGGAAGCAAGGCCACATTGCCCGTGCCTGCCATTCATGGGGAAACCAGGGAACAACCACGACGCACCAGGAGGACCTCGACCTATATTCCCTAATCGTCAACCACCACCAGCACAAGGTACTGAATCTGCCCCCGATGGCCCTAATAAGATGCATGTAACAGTATTAATCGAGGGGTCCCTCTATCGCATGGAACTGGACACGGGCTCCTCCTTTTCAATTATCTTGGCAAAGACTCTACAGAAATTCTGGCCGGGGGGGGGGGACCCTCCTGGAAAAGCCACGGAGTTTGTCTCTGTGGGACGTTCAAAAAAACCCTGTGGCCATCAAGGACTGGGGCAGGTTCAGGGTTCAATTCAGAGACTTTGATGACCCATTAGAATTGCTGGTGGTGGAAGGGAAACTCACTAGCCTGTTGGGCCTCTGAGTTTTGCAGTGATGGGCATCCACTCTGTACAACTGCAGGACTTTAACATGGTCTGTGTGGAGGTCCTAGGGGTGTTTGACGGCATGCTAGGCTGATACTCTGGGCCTCCAGTTTCCCTGGACCTTGACTGTGTGGTGCGGCCAATCTGGATGAAAGCCAGGTGGCCCCCATTGGCACTCCGGCCCAAGATAGAAGCTGAACTGGACTGCCTGGTTGATCAGGGGGTGTTAGAACTGGTGCCGCATGCCCACTGGGAAACCCCCATTGTCACCCTGTTAAAATCGAATGGGGACATATGCATTTGTGCAGATTATAAGTGCACCATTAATCGGGCACTTCAGGACCATGCATATCCGGTAGCGATGGTCAGCCAGGTCTTGGCTTCCTTGGCAGGAGCAAGGGTTTTCAGCAAGCTGGATTTGGCCCAGACCTACCAGCAGCTGCAGGTCAATGACGCCTTGGCCGAGGCTGAAACCATTATAACTCACAGGGGAGCTTTCAGGGTGTGGCGCCCTGCAGTTTGGGGTGAGCGTGGCACCAGGGATTTTTCAGAATTTGATGGATTGTCTCCTGAAAGGGATCCCGGAGGTCCAGCTGTTCTTCGATGACATGCTGATCATGGCCCCGGACTCCGAGACGTTTGCGGCGCAGCTTCAGGCAATGCTCGAGCACTTCATCACTGCAGGTCTAAAGGTGAAGCAGGAAAAATGCACCCTGGGAGTGCCCTGGGTGGAATTCCTGGGATTTGCCATCATGCCCAGGGACTTCACCCCATGCAGGACAAAATTTGCGCTATCTCTCAGGCACCCACCCCCTCATCTAAGGCGGAACTCCAGGCCTTCTTAGGCTACTCTTTTACCACTTGTTCCTGCCCCACAAAGCCGCTATCACTGATCATTTCCACAGGATGCTGGACAAACGTGCTCCTTGGGTCTGGGGTCCCAAGTACGACACCACTTTCCAGGCGATCAAGGAACTGTTGGTCTCCAATGACGTCCTCGCCCACTTTGACGAGGCGCTGCCGGTGGTCTTGGCGTGTGATGCATCTACTTATGGGGTGAAGGCAGTCCTGGGGCACTGGCTGGCCAATGGGCGTGAGGTTCCTGTGGCTTACTATTCTCACATGCTGTCAGCTGCTGAGCGCAACTACGCACAGATCGATAAGGAGGCCCTGGCGATTGTGGCAGGGGTGAAAAAATTTCACGATTATCTGTATGGCCAGGCCTTTATGATCATGATGGACCACAAGTCCCTCTTGGGCTTGCATGCCCCTGACCGCTAGACCCCCAGATTTTATCGCCCAGGATTTTTCTCGTGGGTTATCAATACTCCCTCTTCCACTGCCCCAGGAAGGCCATGGGCCATGCAGACACCCTCAGCCGTCTCCTGCTGCCCTCCTCAAAACCCAACCCCCGCCCCGACTTGTCACATAGCCCTGCTGGAAGACCTGCCCAATCGCCCAGTCCAGGTGGGGAAGCTGGCCCACCACTCTGCCCGGGATCATATTCTCTCCTGGGTCCTCCACTGGGTGGGAAGGGGCTGTGGGCAAGATGGGTCCAGAGTTCATGGCATTCACCGGCCACCAGCATGAGCTGTTGTCCCACAAGGGGTGTTTGTTGTGGGGAAGTTGGGTGGTGATTCTGCAACCGCTGTAAAGCTGCGTACTAACCACTTCGCATGAGTTCCACCTGGGAATAGTAAGGCTGAAAGCCCTGGCACGGAGCTATGTATGGTGGCCGGGCCTAGATGCCCAGATAGAAGACACAGTTAAGCGATGCCAGATGTGCCAGGAGTTGCAGCCAGAGTCTCCAGCAGCTCCAGTGAGACCCTGGGAGTCGTCCCACAAACCATGGGCACGACTCCACCTGGACTTTGCTGGGCCATTCCAGCGACAGATCTTTTTCATCCTTGTAGATGCCTACACAAAATGGCTGGAGGTGACACCTGTCTCCTCCACCTCGTCCTGGTCCGCTATCAAAGCAATGTGGTGGATTTTCAGCTCCCACGGGATACTGAACTCGTTAGTCACCCGACAATGGCATGGCCTTTATGTCAGCTGAGTTTTCAGAGTTCGTGGAGTACTACGGGATCCATCACATCTACTCCACACTGTTGCACCCCGCTACCAATGGCCAAGCAGAGCGGATGGTCCGCACGACGAAAGAGGCATTGCACCACATGGATTGGGGTGACTGGGACTACAAGCTGGTGGCTTTCTTGTTCAGCCAGCGCACCACCCTGCACTCCACCACCAGCCGCAGCCCAGCGGAGCTGCTCATGGGTCGTTACTTGACAACCTGTTTATACTGCCTCCACCTGGACAGGGTACCAGACCACAGCGCATGCCCGGTGGACCAGGAGGCCCCAAGGGGTTTTTTTCTGGAGGACCCAGTCTACACCTGCAACTACAGCCATGGTCCCATGTGGGTCCCAGCAAGAGTGATCAGGGTGACTGGGCCTCTCTCATATGAAGTGGCCAGTGAGGGTGGATAGCTGTGGAGGTGACACATAGATCAGCTCCACCGACGAGTCCTGCCTCAGACAGCCCAGACGAGGTTGCTCTCGACCCTGAGGAACTGGAAACCATGGGCTTTCCACTTCCAGCTCGCGGCCTGATCACTGGGGGGGGGGGGCAGAGATGACCTGGAACCGACAAGCTGCCCACAGCCCAGCAGCTCAGCTGCCCCAACTATGATACCCTCCATGACTTCATCGGCTCCAGAGCCAGCAGGACCAGCACCAGGGAGCCCCACTCCGGCTCCCGCCATCCGCTACTCCACAAAGGAGCATAAGAAGCCAGCATATCTCAAGGGCTATGTGTATTTGGGCCAATTGGACCAAGGGTGGAGGGGTGTTGTGTATCCAGGGAAGTCCACACACATGGTCAGGCATACACGTGGTCAGGCAAAGGACCCGACCTTCGCCTCTAGAGACAATAGCCTGAACGGATTCTAGCATGCACCTATCGGGAGGCTAGGATCCTGGGAGGGACCTATGGGTCCAGGGGTGCACTGTAAATATCCAATCACGGGTGTGGGTGGGTGTTTTGGGTGTGGTGTCAGTTGGGAATATAAACCGGCCTGCGAGCTGGCAAAGTCATCTCTTGTTCTACTATCTACAATAAAGTATGAGCTGAATTCACTCTGATATGCATCAGTCTCAGTACTTTATAGTCTCCTTCAATAAGCCAGTAATTCTCAGACTGTCAGGGCACTCTACTGTCATGAGAGAATTGCTAATGAGGAGCAAGGAATAAATAAAATAAATAATCAAAGACTCATATATGAGCCTGAAACACACAGCCACTGAAAACCGCTGCTGGTCCTGCCTCTTTCTAATCAACTTCTCGCAGTATTGGGGAGGGGGTCAATTTGGACCCATCACTGCATCAGGTCTACCTGGATCATTTAATCACCCCCATGATGGGAAAGAACAGAACTACATTCAGAAAAAGCTGCCTGTTGTCTTTCTGCATGAGTCACTACCCTGGAGTATCCTCCTTCCACTTAGGAGGCACAGTCAGAACATTGACTAATGCTAAAAAAACCCCATAGGAGTGAGCTCCTCTGAGTGTGGATAACTCTTATTCTTTCACATTCTAAAAGCAACCTTTAATGTGTCAGAGTTAACTGTGCTGCCAATTTGAATTCAGAAAGAAATGTGCCTCAGCAATGGGAAAGTCTGGGAAAAACACTGCCAAAGGCTACCTCTCAGCCAGGTTTTACATGCCTTGATTTTTGTCTGACTTGCTGCTTTTATAATACTGCTTCCCCCTTACTTTCCTCATTTTGCCATTAACGCTTGGACACTGCCACATTTTAGGTTCAGGAGCACTTTACATGCTTGCGAGAACACTTTGATTTTATTTTTATCTATTTCCCATTTCTATTCCTCATTTATTTTAGTGCTGTGCTGAATTTTCATGAGATTGTTTTCAGAGTGAAGGTGTCACTTAGAGTGCATATGAAAGGGTCCATGGGGACCCCCCTCCCTCCCCTTTCCATTTTTTCCTGACATTTTTGTGCCTGTCGGCAACTAGCGTTTCTCATTTCTGCTATTGTTTCAGCAGCAATTTCTTTTATATAGAAGGTCTTCTTCACAGTGCCATCCTGGCCAGTCAGGATACACACTGTGAACACGATGGCATTCTAGCAACATGTAAACCATCAGATCTGGCTGCATAACAACATCACTGAGGGAAACAAAGTCTTCTTATCGCTCTCATTCTGAAAGGGCAGAAGGCATCCTCAGTGCCAAGGCAATTAAATCTATGTTCCCATTCTTGCCACACTGCTTTGTGTCAGGAGTCCTAACTTAGTCAGCAAAACACCAGGCCTTGTGATGCAAGCAAGGATAGTATTTATTATAATGCTGCAAGAGAAAGGTTCACTGTAGCAGGTACATTGTTCAGAATGACTTGGTTACAGAAAGCAAGCGGTTATACAGGGAAAGGGGGTGAATGGGGACCCCCCCTTCTCCTAGTCACAGAGTACCATGCGATTGGGAATCGAAAGTTACTACACTAATGAAGTTCCCAAACACCCCCATTATTTACAGCAAAGCTGTAGCTTTGAAAGCGATAGAAAAGCTAGCAGCTTGATTCCTCAAGGTCAGAATGTCCCGTCTGCAGGAGATAGGGGTAACCAGAGCTACATTCCATTCTCACACCCTAAGCGTAAATCAACAACTCCCCAGATTCCAACCTCCCGCCTGTCACGCCACTAAGGCGCCCAGAGCCAACCTCCCCTCCCCTCCATCCATCATGGCAGGGCTACCTGACATGCAGCCCCCTCGAAAATAAGCCTACCCCTTTGGTTTATGGGGGTACAACTTGTGAAACGCCCGGATAAGCCGGGGGGCCAAAACATTTTCTGCCCGCACCCACTCCCTCTGTTCCGGCCCAAAGTCAATCCATTCAACCAGATAAAACAAGCGATTGCGAGAGATCTTAGAGTCCAAGATTTGCGATACTTCATAGTGAGGTTCCCCCCCACCAGCAGCGGAGGCGGGGTCGGCCGTTGCGGTCACCATTTGTTCTCTCCAGGCGCCTGGCGTAGAAGCCTTACATGAAAGACAGGATGAACAGACTTTAGAGATTTGGGCAAATCAAGTTCAACAGTTACATTGTTAATCACTCTCACAATCTCAAAGGGACCAATAAACTTCCAACCGAGCTTGCGACTCGGCTGAATGCGACGCAAGTGTTGCGTGGACAAATAGGCAAACTCTCCACACTTTGGGATCCAGGCAAGGTTACGTTTCTTGTCGGCCTGGAGCTTGTAAGCATTCTTAGCCTCCTCTAGAGTCTTGGCTAACGAACCCCACGCTATCTGCAACTGTTTGCACCAGTCTCCAGCGTCTCCCGCCGGGAGGTCGGGAGAATTCAAAAATGGCAGCGGCGGGGCGTCGTATCCATGGACCGCTTTAAACGGGGACATCCCTGTTGACGAGTGCTGAGTATTATTGTAACAGAACTCGGCTAAAGGCAAAAGAGAATGCCAATTGTCCTGCTGAAAGTTGGAAAAACACCGCAAGTATTGTTCCAAAGTCTGATTCACTCGTTCGGTCTGCCCATCGGATTCTGGATGGTATGCACTACTCACCCCCTCTCCACCCCAAGCAGTGACATAAGTTCGCTCCAGAACCGTGAAACAAATTGAACCCCCTGTCCGAGATCACCTTAGAAGGTAAAGTGTGGAGCCTCACTACGTGCTGCAAGAACGCAGAGGCTAGTTTCTTGGCAGAGGGGATGGTGGCAAATGGAACGAAATGGGCTTGTTTGGTAAACAAATCCACGATCACCCATATGACAGTTTTTCCCCCGCTAGGGGGTAAGTCTGTAATAAAATCCATAGAGATCACTTCCCACGGCCGAGCCGGCGTAGGGAGGGGTTGCAGAGCACCGGGGGGTTTTCCGGGCCGAGGTTTACTCATCAAGCATGTTTGACAAGCTGAGGTGAAGAGTGAAATGTCTTTTCTTAACCCCGGCCACCAAAATTGTCGCTGCAGGAGCTGGAGAGATTTTACAAACCCGGTGTGTCCAGCCAGCTTTGATCCGTGCGCCCAATTCATCACCTCCCCCCTGAGGGACCGTGGGACAAAAAGTTTGTTATTTTTAGTCCAGCAGCCCTGCGCATCTTGGGACATTCCTTCTTCCCCCTCCACCTCCTCCCGATCCGTGTCCGACATAGCTGTCGAGAATTTTACCGCCCAATCAGTGGGAGGAGGGTTTGGAGACGGGAGGGACTGCTTGGCCTGCCTCCGGGTGGTAACTGCCCCTCCCAACTGGGACGGCGTGAAAACCGAGTCATGAATCTCCTCCCTCTTGCTGTCGTGTTGAGGGAGGCGTGACAGTGCATCGGCCAGCGAATTAGATGTCCCCGGGAAGTGGTGCAGTGTAAAGTTAAACTTGGAGAAGAAATCAGCCCAGCGGAGCTGTTTGGCATTCAAGGAACGGGGGGAGCGAAGCAGCTCGAGGTTTTTGTGATCAGTCCAGACCTCGAACGGGACTCGCGCCCCCTCCAACCAATGGCGCCAGGTAGCCAACGCCAAACGGATCGATCCCGCTTCTTTTTCCCACACCGACCAATTCCGTTCAGTATCGTTAAATTTTCTGGACACATAGGCAAGGGGGTGCAATTTACCATCCTCCCCCTCTTGGAGGATCGCCCCTCCCATAGCAACATCTGAGGCGTCAACTTGAACAATGAATTTCTTAAGCTCATTCGGGTGGGCCAATACAGGTTCCGACGTAAAAAGAGCTTTCAATTTGTCAAAAGCCCGCTGGCACTCTGATGACCACTCTAGTTTGGCTCCGGGCCGAGTGCATTCAGGTGGTTTCCCTTTGGTTTTCAGTAGGTCAGTTAAAGGAAGGGCCACCCGGGCAAAGTTCGATAAGAACGATCTATAAAAGTTCGCGAATCCGAGGAACCCCTGGAGTTGCCTCCGTGTTTTGGGCGGCTCCCACCCTATTACATCCTTAATTTTGTCGGGGTCCATTTCAATTCCCTTTTGGGATATGCGGTAGCCTAGAAACGGGATTTCCGTTTTGTGAAATTCACACTTGGATAGTTTAGCAAACAGCTTGTGCTTGTGCAACGTTTGTAACACTTCCCGCACCAGTTTCACATGAGATTTCAGGTCGGGGGAATACAAAAGAATGTCATCAAGGTAAACAAGGACCCCCTTGAACAAATACTTGTGCAACACCTCGTTAATCAAGTTCATAAAGACCCCCGGGGCCCCTTGGAGCCCGAATGGCATGACCAGATATTCGAACTGGCCTAGAGGGGTGTTAAACGCCGTTTTAAATTCATCTCCCTCCCGAATCCGGACTCTGAAATAGGCATCTCGGAGGTCAAGCTTCGAGAAAATTTTCCCCCCAGCCACCGCAGCCAACAAGTCTTTTATGAGGGGCATGGGATAAGCATTTGTATTAGACACTGCATTCAAACCACGGTAGTCCGTGCATAGCCACAACCCCCCGTCCTTTTTTTTCCGGAAAAGCACAGGAGCCGCAAACGGGGAGGAAGCTGGCCGTATAAAACCCCTACTGAGGTTTTTGTCAATGAATTTTCTCAGTTCCACTTTTTCCGAGGGGCTCATCGAATACAGTTTCCCCTTCGGTAATTTTTGGTTAGGCAAAATTTCAATGGCACAGTCTGAGTTCCTGTGGGGGGCAATTCATCGGCCTCCTCCTCTCCAAAAACAGGAGCCAGGTCGTGATACTCGGGGGGATGCCTTCCAGCACCGCGTCCGCTACCCCCGCCGTTATTAGGAGTTGCCCCCTGTCATGGGTCCCCACTCTTTTCTCCATGAGTGGGTCCGGCATTTGCCGGAGATGAAGTTTACCTTCCCCTCCCCCATAGTACGTGAGGATCGTGATCGAAGAACCACGGGCTCCCGAGAACCAGGGGGAAGCGGGCCGAAGGGTTAACCACGAAAGGTCTTTCTTCCCAGTGTTGCCCGAGTCCCACCCTCAAGGGTACAGCCTCGTATTTACAGGGTTCTTTCATGGTAGACCCGTCCATTTGAGTAAAAATTAAGGGTTCAGTTAGTTTAACAACTTTTGCCCCTAGTCCCGTAATTAGTGTGGGGTTGATGAGGTCTCTCCCACACCCAGAGTCAATGAGAGCTCGTACTCTCACATGGGTCAATAGACCCGGGTCCATTAAAGTCACTGTGAGAAAGAAAAGAGAGGGGGTTTGCTCACCGGGATCTGCGCCTGGGAGTGTGGGACCTGCTGTTCAGCGCTGTTTACAGCAGGTCCGGCTCGTTTCCCTGCGGCACGGTCTCGCCATCGGATGAGTCGGATGCCTCGCTGAGCGGTTTAGCTTGCAAGGCTTTCGCCCCCTTCGGTTTCGCCACCTGTTTTGGGGTGGATGTGTCAAACTTCTTTTTGACTCCCTTTGACGCCCCAGGTGATGCAGATGATGTCGGGCAGTTCGCGGCGAAGTGGCCTCCTTCTCCGCATTTGAGGCAAAGACCTTGCTTCATCCGGAGTTCCCTGGTACCGTCTCTCGGCTTCGGGTTCGGGGCCAGGGGTTTTCCCTTCGCTGTCGGCGCGGGGCCCCTGTTAGCCATCGCTGCAGCGTCATCCAGTTTGATGGTCTTCAGCCGGTTCTCCATCGTGACGGCGGCTTGAATCCATCCCGTGAGGGTGTTCGGGTCTTGGTTCCTGGTGACTTCTCGGCGGATCTCTGCATTGAGCCCCCACTTGTAGAAGTCTACGAGGTTCCCTTCCCCTCGGAGTTTAGCGGCACATCTGCGGAACTCCGAGGTGTAGTCTCTCACCGACCTCGCGCCTTGTTTGAGGCTTCGGATCGTTGCCTTGGCCGCCTTAGTAGAGTGCACATCTTCGAATTGCTCTTTCATGGCCCACATGAAAGAATCGATCTCCCTCAGCTCACGCCCATCATCCTGGTGGAGCCCCACGTACCAGTCTGCGGCCGCTCCCTTCAGGTGGGCTGCTATGACATCGACCATGCGCTCTTCTCGTTGGAAAAGGTGGCCCCAGGTTTCGATAAACCTCTCAGCTCTCACCAGGAAGAACGGGAATTTTTCGGGGTCTCCATCGAAATCAGCATCCAGGAGTTCTGCAGGTTTAGGCGGCAAGAACCCCCAAGGGCGAGGGGGTGGTTGCCCAGGTCCTGGGCCCGCTGGTTGGTCTGGGGGGCCGGCTGGTACGTTCCCTTGGTCTTGGTCCGGCGCCGGGCGCTGGTCGGGAGGAACACGGTCTTGTGGTTCCTCGCGTCTCTGCCTCTCGCGTTCTTCCCGTATCCCCTCCGCGATCATCTGTGGGATGCGTGCGAGGGATTCGTCCAGGAAGCGCATCAGGCGGTCTTGGCTCGGCTCCCCACTCCACCTCCTCCTCACCACGGCACCCTCGCGGCTCTCGGTGTCTCGACCGGTGTCCTCCGGGGCTTCCGCTGTGATGAGCTTTCGGACCGACCTCTCGGGGTGACTAGCTCCCATGGAGGCTCTCGGGGTCCCGAACCACGCTTCGTGGGTCTCAGCCAAGGGTTTCACCCAGTCTCGTCTGCGTCCAACTCGGTGGGTCACCCCTCCATAGGCTGCCCCATACGGATCTCCGTAAGGCCCTCCAAAGTCGTACTCCCCACCCCATTGTCTCGGCACATGGGTGTCAGGGGTCTCCTTGGGTACGTCTTTCCCGGGAGGCCTTTTCTCCTGTTCTTCTTCAATCGGGAGAGTGTCTTCTTCACCGCCACTCATTGTGGAGTTGCGGGTTTACGACCAGTCCCGAAAGTTGATGAGATTTCTGAACAAACTGTCAGGAGTCCTAACTTAGTCAGCAAAACACCAGGCCTTGTGATGCAAGCAAGGATAGTATTTATTATAATGCTGCAAGAGAAAGGTTCACTGTAGCAGGTACATTGTTCAGAATGACTTGGTTACAGAAAGCAAGCGGTTATACAGGGAAAGGGGGTGAATGGGGACCCCCCTTCTCCTAGTCACAGAGTACCATGCGATTGGGAATCGAAAGTTACTACACTAATGAAGTTTCCAAACGCCCCCATTATTTACAGCAAAGCTGTAGCTTTGAAAGCGATAGAAAAGCTAGCAGCTTGATTCCTCAAGGTCAGAATGTCCCGTCTGCAGGAGATAGGGGTAACCAGAGCTACATTCCATTCTCACACCCTAAGCGTAAATCAACAACTCCCCAGATTCCAACCTCCCGCCTGTCACGCCACTAAGGCGCCCAGAGCCAACCTCCCCTCCCCTCCATCCATCATGGCAGGGCTACCTGACACTTTGGTAGTTTCATTGCCCAGCAGTAGCATGCAGTAAGACTTTGAGCCAGTCCAATTCTAGTCCTGCATCATTATACAAGACTGACTGAAGCACGGTGCAGACAGGGATGCACAACGGGATGCTCATCCCAATAAACACCTACACCTACATCCTGCTCCAGCTAGTCAACAACATGCAATTAGATTGGGATGAGAAAGAACTGGCCCAGTTTGCTTGATACTGGGGATGCATTTGCTTTTCCCCTTGTGAACATTTGTGAAAATTGCATAAAGAAAGAAATCACTGAGGAGAGAGCACAGCTAGCAAGTGGCAAAAATATCTCTTGGCTTAACCATAATTTCTTTCAGCAGCTCTTATTTAATGTTTCAACATGTTTAAAGTTTCAATAAACTACAAGTTTTACCTATGATGATTGGGTCTATAAAGACCAAACTCAATACAATGCAGGAGGTAGCAGCACACTGCACTTTGGAGAGCAGAGAAGGGAATCTTTTCCTTCTGTACCATATTCTTGACGCAGATTACAAATTTTCTGAAGATGCAACATATTCCATTATGGAGGGGAAAGATATAGACTGCTTGTCTCTTTTTAAACACAGTTAAGTGTGTGTGTGTGTCCTGTAATCCAGGAGATGAATGGTGGGTTCCACATGGAGGCAATTCCCTGCTTTGGCCTCATTGATGCTGCAAACGCAAAGGCTTTTGTTATATTATGAAGTCTTTGCTCAGGGCGGTTCCCTGTTTTTTCTTCTCCCACCCAGCACTTCCCCTGCCTTTGGTGGACTTCTGTCATTTTTTAAAAAATTAGTAAATCTATATATCTAATTCCCAAGTGGCCCCCTGCGTGCGGATATCTAAATCCGCACATCAGGGGCACCTGGGGGGCAGGGAGATTTTCCTGCACACATGGGGCAGTCCCCAGCTGTGCAGAAAAATCTAAAAAGTTTTTTAAAATGTACGGGGAATATTTAAATCCCCAAAAAAGTACGAGCGTTCCCTGTGCATGTGCAGAGAATGCTCTGGGAACTCTGCGGCATACCGGCAGCTGAGAGGTGCTCAGGCCTCGCCACTGGTGCTGGTGGGGAGGGAAAATCAGCGGGGGGGAGATCATCAGGCCCGGTGGTTGGGAGGCACTCAGGCCCGCGGGGGGAGGGAAAATTGGCGGTGAGGAGGGATCGTCGGCCTGGAGGCGGGGAGAGAAGGCTTACCTGCGGAACTGCCTCGCTGCCACCACTGCCACCACAGGGGATGGGAGGCTGGGAGAAGGCTTGGTGGGCTGGTTGACCTTGCCACCGCTGCTGCAGAGGGAAGGGGGAAACTTGGCTGGCCGGCTGGCCTTGCCTCTGCTGCTGCTGCTGCTGGGGAGGGAGGGGGAGGCTTGGTGGGCCGGCTGGTCTCCCCGCCGCCGCACTGCTGCTGCTTGGGAGGGAGGGGGAAGTTTGGCGGGCCAGCCGGCCTCACCGCCACCATCC
The DNA here is from genome assembly GCA_029375565.1 of Gekko gecko. NCBI lineage: Eukaryota > Metazoa > Chordata > Lepidosauria > Squamata > Gekkonidae > Gekko > Gekko gecko. Next base: position 136,002,691 of record JAPDNY010000002.1, read on the forward strand.
CCGCTGCTGCTGGGAAGGGGAAGCTTGGTGGGCTGGCCGGCCTCGCCGCCGCCGCCACTGGGGAGGGGGAACTTGGCGGTCAGCTGGCCTCACCGCCGCTGCCGCCGCTGCTGGGGGGGGGAAGCTTGGCGGGCCAGAATACTGCCCCCCTCCTGCGAGTATTGCGGGTCCTGCCTCTTGTATATATATATTTAGAGATTATAAAGATTGGAAAAAGCCTGCCAGAAATAGGGGCAGAAGATGGGATGGATGGGAAATGGTGCTGAAGGAGGTGCCAGATATGGGCAGAGAGGTGCAGAAATCCACACCTTCCCTTCCATGCTTGCCCCAAACCCACTTGTGTGATCTTTTAGGAATGATCCTATCAAAGAAGGCTTGGGGAAAGTTGCAGTGGAGCTGTGGGAAACACAAAAGGAGGACACACAGACAACAATGTCATATGAAAGCCTCAAGAACCACTGCAGCTGGGGAGGCAATGTGGAGCTAGAGTTCCATGAGAAAGCAACCCTATGTTAATTCCTGTGCTCACTGGGGTAGGTACAGCATATTAATATTAGGCCATCCTTCTCTAAATAAAGCTAATCTGCACACTCTTCTAAACTTCTGATAATAGTTCTATGTTTGCTAAAGTGCCTTCATGGTCACTTTTTGTCCTGCAGAGGTCAGGTCAATAGAATATTAAAGCTCCAAGAGGGCAGGATAGGGTATTTACTTATTTTATTTATTATTTTGATTTACAGCCCACCCTACCTGCAAGCGGGCTCAGGGCGGCTCACAAATAGGGCACATGCCAGTACATAAAACAGGTTAAAAACAAGGACAGGTTTCCCCAGGAGGTACTGATAGCCTTATTAGTTGGAAGTTAACCCATTTATTATCTTTCTTCCCTTCTTAAAATCAATATTTGCCTTCAATGAAAGCCATTGTAATAATATCTCAACCTTCTGTGAATACAAGCACTTCAAAGGCTGTAATGCCGAAATGCCACATCTGCAGATCTTATCACAGAGATATGTTCTCAAGGCCATTCAACATAGATACAATTTTTGACAGACAGCCAAATGTATGCAAAGAAATTAATCAGCTATCCGAAACCCAGATGTACTTTCCCCCATCCCCAGTTCAGTGGCAAAACCACTGTACTCTTTCCTCAAAGGGAAAGGAATTAGGATAAAAGGGTCTGAGGTCTAGCTTGGCATAGTGTCTCCACCAGAGATTCTCCCAAACTGTGAGGTACAATCTGCTCAATGGAAATCTTGCATTTCATATTTCTTTTCTCTACTCAGGCTGCTTTATAAAAAGCAAGGCATATATGCAGGGGTCTTTTGGGGAGGGAGCCTACGGGAGCGCAGCTCCGGGAGCTCAGGAGCCAAGCCCCGCCCCGCCGGTGTCCTGGGGAGTCTTTCAGGCAGCCGAATGTCAATTTCAGCTCCATTATATCCTATGGGCCATTGAAGTCAATGGTGAAAACATAGGGTATATTCTGGGGGCTGGAGGGGAGGAGGTTTGAGGGAGAGGCTCCAAACTCACAGGGTAGCTGATGGAGCCGCTCCCCAAGATACCCACCAAGTTTCAAGAACATTGGATTAGGGGTCCAATTCTATGGGCCCCCAAACATATATGCAATAGGAAAAGATAGGCTGAAGAAAGAGCTGGGGATATATATACATTCATAAATAGATTTTAGAAAAAGAAAACAAAGTAAAAGCCCATCTCTACCTGAAACTGGGGATGTTTGGTTACTTTGCAGTTATTTTGAAGTCCTCTTCCAGGGGTGCAGTTCTTACAGTCCAAAGATAAAGAAGCACATGCACAGTTCCCTCATCATTCTACTAGGTCCTGGCTTAGAGCTTGAAGGTGCCACCTGACAGTCATCGATGATCCAACCAGCTCTTCCTCTAGGCCCGTAGCCAGGATTTTTTAAGTCAGGGGGCATCTAAATTTCTTAGGGGGCACTGGCTAGTTGAATTAAAAGTAATTTAATTCCGTTTCTGAGGTAAGTAGAGAGGTGCTGTCTGGCTTCACATGGCCACCGTAGGTGGTCCTTCATGCCAGACAGCTGTGCAGGAATACTTGGCTCCTTCCCTGCACCTGCCACTGCTCAGGGGCCCTTGGCTGGATGGGAAGTCATGGGGCCTTGCCAGTAAGTTGTCGGGCCTAGACCGAGATGTCCCACTGTAGCTACGGGCCTTCCTTCCTCAGTGTCTGTTTCCTGTGACTCTCAGACATGTCTGTATCAGAAACCATCTTTCCATGACATCTGATCCCTGGAGGGGATGCACAAAGATGCTTAATAATTTAAATGAAACTGGAAGATAGCATGCACTGATGGTGGCAAATTTAATTCTTCAAATTAAAATAATGGTTTTAGTAATACTATTAATATAAGACAATATTGTGAAAGGGTTGGCCTTCACAGTTGGCTAGTGGAAAAAGACCAATTCCCCACCAAGCCTAGGCTTGTGAATCCCAATCCAAACCATCATGGTGGTGCACTGATAACAGTGATTTATACTGTGCCTCAGGAGGATGTAATTGCTTCAGGTGGACAGCATGGTAGACAGCACAAGCAGTTTGACTTGATCATGGTGTGCTTGGTGTGACACATGGAATAGATGTGCATTTTAGGCCCAGATGGGTTGGGTTTCTGCTGATCTGACTTTGATGGCAGTAGTTAGACAGCAGGAGCAGGGAAATGTGTTTTCCAAGCACCAAGTTCCCCAATTTGGATCAGAACCATGATGCTGGGTGGGGAGAAGGGGCTTTGGTCTTTCCTGTGCTGTTTTCCTGACCTGAAGTGGACCTTATTTGCCCTGCTGGGGGGTTGCACATGTACTGATGGGCTACAAGTAAAGCCCCCTGATGGAGTAAACAGTGACTCCAGGGCTGTTTCAGATTGGGAAAACAGCATGGGGGCAGGGTGAAGCCCCTTCTCCCCTCATTCTGTGGCTCCAGTCTACATCATGGCCTTGAACAATTGGAAAATAAGATCCCCCCACTCTTGACATCTGACTGTCAGCATAAAAGTCATGTTACAAATTGTAATGTGTAGTTCAAGCCTTTAAACCCACAGGACCTCACCCAGGGCTTGAGCCCTGGGTCAGCTTTACCCTTAGTTGGAATCCACCCCTTGCCAAATGTATGCCTTCCAAGAGTTAGGGAAAGTTTTGGGTTGGCTCAGAATGGATCAATGTTTTTCCTAACTGAAAGAATTGTTTCCAAATCCTCCATAGATCTAAATGTTGGAACCATCACCAGTTGTAGCAATTGTTCATCATCTCTCCAGAGGCTCAACCTGGCCATGAGATGAAAGCTTCTGATAGACCCAGTACTGTCTCAAGGCATTTTTCTACCTGAGGCTGCTTCTGCCACCAATAAATTCAAGTCCTTTCATACTGACTTCTTCCCTGCTCTTCCTGGGTCTATGCACCACACTATACTAACCAGCACTGCAAAACTCTGGAAAAACATGAGTTTTCTTTGAGATTTGAAGTATTTGTTCATGGAGTAAACATGTTTATTCAGAAGTAAACCCCACTGAATTGGAATTAACTTCCAGGTCAATATACTTATATCTTGCATATTACACAGTGGATCTTGACAGCTTTATTGCAAACTCTAGCAAGTTTTTCTTGAGCAACTAGAATAATGCATATTTTAATGAAGAATATCACCTTTCCTTTCAGATGTTATAACCTTAGACATCTATTCTACTGAATAAAATGCTTTATTAAAAACAGCAACCTGGAATATTTTGAGACAAAATATTAGAGCCTCCTTTTTTTGAATGATGTTAGGTTAAGTGTGTGATATCTAGGGGGTGACTTGTCAGTAGCTCATATCACCACAGATTTACAAGATGGATAAGTTTGCTGTGCTGTGACCCCGACAAAGTGAAAAATGAGTGTTAGTTTCCTTTCACATTTCAAAATAATAGCACTCTTGTGAATTTAAACAATAGTGATAGATGCTGCTGAAAATCCTCATCAGAAATTTTGAGTTAGGTTAGTGGATTTGCTGTTGTAATATTGCTATAATGCTAAGTTTTTAACTCACTCACATTGAAAAAGAGACATGGACAACACCATTAGTATCAAGAAGCAAACCGAAATTGTATAATTAGTTGACTAACAGTGCTATCTTCAGAAGAGTTGCATCCTTCAAAGCACACTGACTTCCAGAATCTCAGAAGGATGTAAGACTTTTTTAGGATTGCACTGAAGTAGCACAGTTTGATGGCATGTGCTTAACATAAATTTTAAGTACCTTCCATGCATGTGGTGAACAATAAGTCTGTGCTGATGGAATACTGGCCTATGCTGATAGACTAAACCCATCCACCAAGCCAGCATTGGAGCAAGGCAAGACCACCCAGGACAAGCTACAGCCCCTACCAGGATGCAGCCTCCTACTAAGGTTGCTATCTTCAGCAGTCTATGGTTTCCCTCTTCCTTTAGTTCCATCCACCTCCTTAGTTTTGTCTGCGCAGCCAAGTCTTGCAAAGGGGCAGCCTTGTTAGTGTGTGGTAGCAAAATACAAAAAACCCTTTATTGTCTTTTCCTTAGTCTAACTCCCACACTTTTCTCTTCCTCCATTTTGCTCTCTTCCTTTCATGATCTGCCATTCCTCTATCCCCACTTCTAACACATGCACACACTTATTTTTTAGGCTTGGTCTCAACTCCATCTCATCCATCTCAGTTTGCAACTTAGAATGTATTTTATAGCGGTAAACCTTTGTTAATATTAGGAATAGAAGGGGGGAGAATATTTCCCCATAATCTATCACAGTAGTAAAATGATGCTTCTCCTACCCTCTCCCCTTTACGTGCATGATGGTGGTGGAAAGTCCCATCAAGTCACAGCTGTGATGATGACTTCATGGGTTTTCAAGACAAGAGATGTTTAGAGGTGATTTGCCATTGCATGCATGATAATTGAACGTTAATCTGCCTTAGTGGTAATAAATGAAGAATAGAAGTTAGCCTTTAGCTTAGCTTCCTTTGCAAATAGCATGGGGTCTGGAGATAACCTGGGCCACAATATTCTGATTCCTTTCATTTTGGCCCTGAATCTCACACAATAATCACTTTTTTAAAATTTTTCATATGTGTGGGTGCATCTGGAAGTCATGATGACCTCTGGTGACTGACTGTGTATGCACCCAGAAGTCATGGTGACCTCTGGTGACTGATCCATACTGGGGGTCTGGAGGATATTCAGAGAGGTGGCTGAATGAAGCCTGCCCCTGCCTCCCAACTGCTGGTATTCCAAGGAGGTCTCTCATCCAAGTACTTGCCAGAGTCCACCCTGTTTAGCTTCCGGGATCTGATGAGATTGGGCTTGCTTGGCTATCCAGATCATGGCACAATCATCTCATTTTGAGTTTCCTAATTTTATTTTCTGTTGAGTTATGCTGCTACAATGGACAGATGGATGGACATGCAGATTCTTTTATTATTAAAGATGCATGGTAATGGCCAGCCAGGTGATTTGTTTTGTTATGATATTTGGTTGGGATCAGGGTCATGGGAGGGCATGGTGGCTCTTGAAAGTCCTGACCAGAGATGGCCCCTGGAAGCTGCTATTTGCCCTGCTGGAGAAACCTACGTGTGGCCATCAGCTATGAGTAAGTTTCTTTTTTTAAAAAATACAACTTTTATTAACAGAATATATTAACACGCTCCATATCTCAAAGTACTTTTGAATACATCCTTTTCATTTATCCCCTCCCCCCCGCGGCTTCCAGCGATGTTCCGCCCCGCTTATTGTTTCATTCAATATTCAGCAACAATAAAAACTTATTCCATATTCAATTCTTGCTTTAAAACATATTGATACATATAGTCTAACCCTTAGGTAACACTTTAACTAATTGTCAATCATTACTTTCTTTTTTCTATTCTTATTAGTTATCAAAGCACAGTAACTTATTTCTTACATCCCAGTTCATTTCGAGATAATCTTTAAACTCTTTCCATTCTATAAAAAATTCTTCATCTTCTCTACCATTAAGCTTCTTTGTCAGTTTGTCCATTTCTGCCATAAAAAGCATCTTCTTTATCCAATCCCATTTTTCTGGTATTTTTTCTTGCTTCCAAAATTGGGCAAAAGTCATTCTTGCTGTTGTAATCAGATACCACAACAATGTTCTTTTGGGGGGGTTTATCTCTTCCATTTTCAAACCCAAAAGTAACATTTCAGGTTGTTTTTTCAAGGTACACTTCAAAATCTTCTGAATTTCATTATGAATCTCTGTCCAATAGGCTACCGCTTTATCACAAGTCCACCACATATGATAAAATGAGCCTTCCTTTTTTTACACTTCCAACATTTGTTAGACATGTTCTCATTCATTTTAGCAATTTTTTTAGGTGTCATATACCACCTATACATCATTTTATAACAATTTTCTTTCACATTGACACATTCAGAAATTTTAATTGACTTTTTCCACAACCCCTCCCATGTTGACATATCTATTTCTCTATTTACATTTATAGCCCATTTTACCGTCTGTTCTTTTACAATCTTATCCTCAGTATACCATTTTAATAAGACTTTATAAATTTTTGAAATCATTTTCCCCCCCTCTTCCGCCCACACATTTTCAATTTCATTATTCTCCTTCCTGAAGCCATATCTCTTTTTGTCAGCCTTAAATAAATCATAAATCTGTCTGTAGTTTAACCAATCATATTCAAATTTCAGTTCCTCTCTAGCTCTCATCGCAAAACTGTTCCCTTCTACCATCAAAATATCTCTATAAGGTATCCAGTCTTCACCTTTATGTCTCAAAAGTGGTTTAATTACTTCAGCCGGTACTATCCATAGTGGTCTTGCATAATAAAAAAATCTTTTATATCTCATCCAGGTCATAAACAATGATCTTCTTATGAAGTGGTGTTTGAAAAAATTATCCATTTTGCATATGTCATACCATAAATAAGTGTGCCAACCAAATTTACGGTCATGTCCTTCTAACGCCAACATTTTTCTATTGTCCAAATTAACCCACTGAGCCAACCAAGTCAAACACACCACATCATGATACAGTCTAAAATTAGGAAGTTGGAATCCTCCTCTTTCCTTTGCATCACATAGAATCTTCATTTTAATCCTCGGTTTTCTTCCAGCCCAGACAAATTTTGAAATTTCTTTCTGCCATGAGTTCAATACTTTACAGTCCTTTACTATTGGAATCATCTGAAATAAAAACATTAAACGCGGTAAAATATTCATCTTAACCACCGAAATTCTTCCATTAATGACAGATTCAAAGTGTCCCTTTTTTTATATCTTGTTGAATTTTACTCCAAATCTTTTCGTAGTTGTTCTTAAAAAGATCTATGTTCTTCATTGCCAACTCAATTCCTAAATATTTTGTTTTTTTACCACTTCACATTGTATTGATTCTTGCAATTCCTGCTGTTTCTCTTTTGTCATATTTTTGCACAACACCTTTGTTTTGTTCTTACTGACGTAAAATCCCGCCAAATCTCCAAATTCCTTGATCTTTTCCATCAACAATGGTAAATTAATTACTGGATCTTCAATCAAAAACATTACATCATCCGCAAATGCCTTATATTTATACGTAAAACCTCCGATTGTAAGTCCCCTTATATCCTTATCTTCTCCTATCTTTGCCAACAGTACCTCCAGAACCCAGATAAACAATAAAGGGGATAGCAGGCAACCTTGCCTAGTCCCTTTTTGCACCTTGAAATAGTCTGTCATCTCTTTATTTACATTTAACGATGCTTTCTGTTCTGAATAAATCGCCCTAATTATGTTGAAAAAGGGCTGACCAATATCCATTTTCTCCATCAGTTGAAACATAAAGTCCCAATTTAAATTATCAAAGGCTTTCTCTGCATCTACAAATAGGAAAGCAACCTCCTTTTCTGGATGTTTATCATAATATTCAATAGCGTCTATCACCGTCCTTAGATTGTCCCTAATTTGTCTATTTGGTAAAAAATCGGCTTGTTCTTCGGTCGTAACATCTTTCAAATAATTTTTCAGTCTTTCTGAAATTATTTTGGCAAACAACTTATAGTCATTATTAAGTAAAGAAATTGGTCTGTAATTCTTAACATCTGTTAAGTCCTGTCCTTCTTTTGGTATGAGTGATATATTGGCTTCCTTCCATATCTTGGGTATCACTTTAGTCGCCTGTATCTCATTTGCTAGAAGTTCCAACGTTGGGGTTAGTTCCTCTTTTAACTTTTTATAAAATTTCACTGTAAATCCATCTGGGCCTGGAGCTTTCCCCAATTTAGCATCTTCTATTGCCTTATAAACTTCTTCTTTTTGGATTGGACCATTCAACATTTCCTTAATTTTTATTCCAATCTTTGGAATTTCTACCATATCCAAATATTTTTTAATTTTTTCAGAGTCTATATTCTTTTTTTGAAATAACTTTGCATAATACTTAAAAAAACCTCTTTTTAAACCATTCATATCCACAATTTCTTTACCTTCTTCAATAATCTTGTTTATTAACCTTTTCTCTCTTCGATTTTTCAATTGCCATGCCAGAAATTTTCCTGGTTTATTTGCTCCTTCAAAGGATTTTTGTTGTAATTTCTTTAAGTTCCAATAAAATTCCCGATTAAGTATCACATTCAATTGCTCTTGTAAAATTTGAATTTCTTTAATAATTTTCTTTTTTCCAGGTCTCTTCTTCAATTCTTTTTCTTTTTGCTGAATTCTTTCTTGCAACTCCTTTTGCTGCTTTATATTCTGTTTCTTATCCGCCACGTTCAACGATATAAGTAATCCTCTCATCACAGCCTTGTATGAATCCCAAACAGTCTGTATTTTAACGTTTTGATTCAAATTCAATTGAAAAAATGGCTGAGTCTCCTCACGTGATATCTCAATTATTTTCTTCTTATCCAATAGATCTTCATTTATTCTCCAATGAAACTGTTTAGCTTTTTCTTTTAACGTCCAAATCACCGGGTTATGATCAGAATTAGTCTTTGGCAGAATCTCCACTTTCTGGGTTTTTAACGCCATTTCACCTGACATCCAAATCATATCTATTCTGGAAAAAGAATTGTGACGATTGGAATAAAAAGTAAAGTCTTTAACTTTAGGATTCCATTTTCTTCAAACATCTTCTAGTTTCTCTTGTTCCATCAATTTAAAGATTTTTTTTGGAAATTTCCCAACCTTCTCATCCTTTTCAGATTTTCTGTCCAATTTATTATTAACCGTACCATTAAAACCCCCTGCCAAAATTAACTGCTCATAATTCACTTGATCCGATTCGTTCGTCAAGTCTTTTAAAAAAATTTCTTTAGCTCCATTAGGCGCATACAAGTTAACTACCAAAGTCTTTTTCTGAAGCATTGTAATTTCCACTCCAATATATTTCCCATCTTTTTTTTTTTTTGAAACAAAATTTTTATTGGGATATATTCAACATTTCCAATCACGTTACCAATACAGTTTCCAAAAAGTAAGATCCCAATCCCCCCACCCCCCTAATAGGCTTCCAACACTGCTAATAACAAACAGAAAAAATTATAAGGCAATCAAGTTTAGACTTAAATACCTCGACAAACCAGGTAACACATTTAAATTATATATAACCTCTACAATTTCAGCATATTATGTATAACAGTACATACAGTTCAAAATTCATTTCACTTCTCATTCAATATCCGTACGTATCCAAATTATATATTTTCCCCTTCATTCTATATTCAGTTTCTAGATACAATTTCAATCCTTCCCAGTCTTTTAAGTACTGTTCTGCCATTTGTCCATTTAATTTCTTTGTCATTTTGTCCATTTCTGCTAAAAATAACAATTTTCTCAACCAGTCATGTATATCTGGTACCTTCTCCATTTTCCAATGCTGAGCAAAGGCCATTCTCGCCGACGTAATCATGTACCATAACAGTGTCCTTTTCTCTTGTGGAATTTTTTCCATCGTCAAACCGAGGAGAAAAAGTTCAGGCTTTCTCTCAATTGGGGTTTTCAATACTTTCTGCATCACACAATGTATATTAGACCAGTATGCTTTCGCTTTATCACATGACCACCACATATGGTAAAAAGAACCCTCTACTTTTTTACATTTCCAACATTTATTACTCAAGTTCTTATCCATGCTAATATTAGCAATCTTTTTTGGTGTCATATACCACCTATACATCATCTTATAGCAATTTTCTTTTACGTTAATACAAGTGGACATTTTAAAAGATCTTTTCCACAAAAATTCCCATGATTCCATAGAAATTTCTTTGTTCATATTTATGGCCCACTTTATCATTTGTTCTTTAACGGTTTCATCCAAAGTATATACAGTCAACAAAGTTTTATACATTTTTGATATCATTTTCCGTTCTTTTTTCAACCATATATTCTCAAAATCATCATTCATAGCCCTAAAACCAAACTCTTTACAATCTTTTTTATAAATGTCCCTTATTTGACAATATTGTAGCCAACCATACTCAAATTCTAATTCATTATTTGGTTTTAAAACATATTTTTTCCCTTCTCTTTGCAACAATTCCTGATACTTCAACCAATCATTGCCTCTATATTCTGAAAACAAATGTATAACTGCAGCTGGAACAATCCACAGAGGCCTTTCATCCGATATTGTATCCTTATACCTGGTCCATGCATCAAACAATGTCCTCCTTACATAATGATGCTTAAACATAGAGTCAGCTTTGTTTTTCCCATACCAAAGATAGGCATGCCAGCCAAATCTGCAATCGTGCCCCTCAAGAGCTAAAAGTTTTCTATTTTCCAAATTTACCCATTCAGATAACCAAGACATACATACTGCTTCATGATACAAACGCAAATTCGGGACTTGGAAGCCACCTCTGTCCTTAGTATCATACATTATCTTCATTTTTATTCTTGGCTTCTTCCCTGCCCAGATAAACTTAAAGATTTCTCTTTGCCATTTTACCAACACTTTTCCATCTTTCACAATTGGTATTGTCTGAAACAAAAACATTAACCTGGGCAGTACATTCATTTTAATAACGGCAATTTTTCCAAGAAGAGATAACCTTAGTTTTCCCCATTTTTCTAAATCACTCTTTATCGAACCCCACAATTTTTCATAATTATTCTTGAACAAATCTATATTTTTCATTGTAATTTCAACTCCCAGATACTTAACCCTTTTAACCACTTCACATTCTGTCACATTTTGTAACATTTGTTGCTTTGTACCAATCATATTTTTACACAGTATCTTAGATTTATTTTTGTTGACATAAAACCCTGCAAGATCACCAAACTCTCTTACTTAATATATTTCCCATCTTTATCGCTAAAAATTTGTTTTGGGTCCAATTCTTTGTTTACATAGGTCACTACTCCCTTATTTTTTTTTCTGCCAGTGAATAAAATTCTTCTCCTAATTTTTTGTTAATCAAATACTTATTGTCCCGTTTTCTAATATGAGTTTCTTGCAAGTAGATAATATTAGCCTTTTGTTTTTGCAACCAATAATTTACTAATTTTCTTTTAGAGGGTGAATTAAGTCTGTTCCACGATAACTATTTGTAATCCATCATGTCTTGACTTTAAATATCTCCAAAATCTTCTACATTTTTCTACTTTGAACCTATACATATCTCCCAGAGTTTTGATCGTATGTCTCTTCGCATTGTAGGTAAAAGACAGACCACATGGTATTTCCCATCTAAACCTGATGGTTAACTGCTTCAATTTGTCTACCAGCTTTTTATATTTCTTTCTTTCTTGCAAGATCATTCTTGGGAGTTCTCTCATTATTATAATCTTTTTGCCATTGATTTCCAATGGTTGTGAAAATTGTTTTTTGAAAGTATCCTCCTTCATCTTCCTTGTTACAAATTGCACAATAACATCTCTTGGCAAGTTCTTTCTCTGAGCATATGCTGAATTTACTCTATAAATCAAGTCAAAATCAGACTCCAATTCTCCTTGATCTTCTCCCAGATACTCCGTCACTATCATACATATATCTTCATCTGCCTTTTCTTCAATCCCTCTTAGCCTCAGATGGTTTAACATCGCTCTATACTCCATCATTGCCTCCAATTTACGATTTTCCTGAAGAGTTGTTTCCATTTTTTTGTCTATATCTTGTGTTTTTTTCTCTAATTCGGTCGATTTTAATACCAGACCTTGCATTTGGCTCTTTATGTCTGCCACTTCTTTTGTAATTACTGCCACCTCTGCTACAACCAGTTCTTTGAGAGCTATCACATTCTTTTCTTGGACTTCTTCTAACTGCTCCAGCTGTTTTTCCATTTGCTTTTCTAACTGTTGTTCTATCTGTTTCACCAATCCTTGAATCACCTCCAGCATTCTCTTTTCCATTGACTCCATTGCAGCTCGCCACTCTCTTTTTTCCTTCCTTGCCATACTTGGACTCATGGACGAAGCGGCCCTTTGTCACTGTTTTGGATCCATTTTGAAGTTTCTAGCCATATTCTTGGTAGTTAGCAGACCCTGGGGAACAACATGGGAGGGGGCAAAGTAAGGGACCACTGTGGGAAAGGGAAACTGGTGGAAATCACTGCAACCACAAACAGAAAAGCCATTCTGTCAGAGGAACTGTATAGCTGGTTATATTTTTATTTAATTCATTTATTTAATTCATTTGTACTGCATGGGTCTTACATTGTTCTTCTCTTCTCCATTGTATCCTCACAACCATGTTTGGTAGGTTAGGCTGAGAGAGTATTAGTCGTCCAAGGTCACCCAGTGAGCTTCTGTGGCATGAGTAATGGGCCGGAGTACACAGTCAGGTCAAGGTGGCATGGCCTAGGGCTGCAGGAAGCACCGAACTGGGACACCCCACCCGCCCCACCACCGAGGGACAGCCCACTTCCGACAGCCCTGACACTGGAGGCTCAGAGATGGGAATGAGCCTGGGGGCCGGAGGACCAGAGGGAAGTGCAAGAGGTGGCAGAGAAGTGGGGGCAGCCCACCCCCACCCCATTGCCCTCAAAGGAGGGGAGCCGAAGAAGGCACTGCCTGGATGCACCCATGGGCATCTCTGAGGCCCGCACCCTGAGCCCCAACCAACTACAACACAGGGACTCAACTCACGTCGTGCTGGGAGGCTCAAGGAGCACCAGGAGGAGAGACCTAATGTGCACAATGAAGATGCCCGCACTAGCCCCTGAGAGCCAGGAGAGGTGGGGCTTCCAGCTGCATTAAAAGGGAAGATGCCCCAACCAATGGAGGAAAGAGCTGAGGAAGAGGGACAGACACGGGAACCTATAGGGTTAAGAAGGAGGGAGGAGAGAGGGATCAGGTGTTGGTGGAAGGGAATAAAAGAGGGGTGGAAGCCCAAACCAAGGAGGAGAAAAGGAGACTGAAGAGAGTTGCCTGCCGGCCGGGAGAAATGTAGGGGCCTCCCCAAGTGTGTGCTCCAGGAGGGTAGGCAGCCAGCGGTGATGCAACCCTAGGCCCTCTCCTATATCTGAGGTTCCTGGCTATACCCCTCTGGACTGCCCTTCAGCTGACGGGGGCCTTGTGAAAGGTGACAAGGGGTAAAATTTCTGAGGTAAAACCAGTACATGCACAGACTTTAGTTCTTATGTTTCAGGTTAATGAGAGTTTCTTAAGCTATTCACAGTTACTTAAATCTTCATGTTGAGAGGCTTTGTTCCAGTGTTTTCCACAAACACTTCAGAATGTGTACTTTGAGTATTCTCTAATTCTTTTGGTTTCTAGAAGGCTGGTACACTCTTTCAGGTAAACAAACCACTTCTCTTGAAACACCAGTACCTGTCTTGAGTTTTGAACTGACTCTTAAGGCCTCCAAAGGCAGTTGCTAACCACACCAGACCAGGGATCTCTGCCCTCTTTAGAGCTAACTCCCTGTTTGACTGTGTAGGAAATTTTCTTCTCTGTCTAGAAGATCTATCCCCTTCCCTTGGCCCGAATGGGAGTCTTTGCCTACTTCCCAAACTTCCTTGCTGACTTTCCCCCAATTCTGTCTGTGTTAAACTGCCCTCAGCTAAGGCTGAATTCCAGAACTGTCAGTACTTGACTCTTCTCAGCTATGGCTGAAATCAGACTGTCAGTACTCAACTCAGTCATGGCAGAAATCCTCAGCATGAAGCTCTCTCCAGAGTTTTTATGCTCAGCTAATGCTAATCAGATTGCTTGGAGCAGTCTGTTACTTAAGGCTTTCTGGCTTCTGTGAAGAATTAACCCTTTGCAGTCCTTGATCTGTCTACACAGCACTTCTAAGCTTTTAAAAGTGCAGTCAATCAAAGATACCAATTCAAATAGGCCATGCACACCCAGGAACTGAGCATGAAACTCACAAAGCATGTCTGATCAAAAGTCCCTGTGACAGGACTGGAAGGGATATATGAGAATAATTTAAAGAATAGCTAGACCCTAATTGCATTTATGCTATGATACATAAATCCTTAAACTATTTTACAAATATGATAAATATCTGCTCAACTGCACTGATTATGGAATTTGGAAGACATAAGCAAACCTGTTATACACAAAAATTTAATAAGCTCTTGTAAGTTTTTAAGGTGCCTCAAGACTACACTGCACAGATTAACTTGCTATGCCTCTGGAAGAATGGCTGTATGCTTCTTTCACTTAAGTTAAGTATGAAACATCAGTCAGCTCTTAACAAGTGATTCAGCTTTATTTGAACATGGCAGTAAACCAACACAAGAACAGGAGAGCAACAGGCTCTCTTTTAAACTATCCAGGCAAGTAAAACCACGCCCCTAAACAAATTAACAACCAATTAAACTGCTTAGATAACAACCAAAATTTCTGTTCCCTCCAGAACCTTTCAATATGCTCTGATTGGTCTACTGTGCAGAGTAACTAATCAGAATGTGCACTTTAGGATACCAGCGTGAAGTTGAAGCTCAGGCATGTTTAGACATAAAACATAACATCCCTCCCCCCTAAGAAGAAACAATTTCTGAGCAAACAAAATCTTTAAGGTGCAATGAGCGACACTGACTTCTTTGTGACCGCCACAATATTGTGGCCGGAGGCTGTGCCTCGATGTCCTGGACACTTGGACTACCTCTGTCTATTGTGGGACTAAGTGTTATTGGTTTGGTAGGGCCAGTGTCGGGAATTGAGGGCTGCTGGGTTCTTGCTCCTGTGTTTGGCTCAAGGACTGTGGGAATATCAGGGACCTGAGGTTCCAACTGCTCGATATGTGTACTAGGGCCCTTATTGTCCTCTGTATAAACCTCGGAACATGTGTCTGCCCAGCATTGCCACAGTTGGTCGACATAGCACCTTAACTCCCTACTGTCAGTTGTCTGGATGATGTAGGAGAGGGTACCAGTGACTTCGATGACTGCCACAGGAATCCATAAATGTCCTTCGCCATAGTTCCTGGTGAACATAGCATCTCCAACCTGGAACGATCGGGGTGTGTCCAGGATTTCTCTTTGAGGAGGTTTGAACGTAGTGAGGTCTGGATGCATACAATCGAGGAGTGATGTCAGGCGTCAGTTCATTAGAAGCTCTGTAGGGCTTCTTCCAGTTGCTGTGTGTGGTGTTATGTGCTGATACAGCAGGAAGGATGCCAGTTTCTGGCTCCAATCTCTGTGGACCATTCTTTGGAGTGCTTCCTTTGTGGGCCACACAATTCTCTTGGCCTGCCCATTAGTGGAGGGGTGGAATGGTGCTGACGTGATATGTTTAATTAAATTGTCAGACATAGACCCTGAAATTCACTGGAGGTGAATTGTGTTCCATTATCGGAAACTATAGTGTCCAGCAGGCCGTGGGTGGCAATTAGACAGCACAAAGCTTTAATTACTGCAGTCAAGGTCATTTTCGACATTTGGACCATCTCCAACCATTTGGAGTATGAGTCTACCACAATCAAAAACACTTGCCCCTGGAATGGCCCCACGAAATCAATATGTAACCGGGACCATGGTCTATGAGTGTTCACCAGTGCTGTACTGGGTCATGAGTTTTGGCACAGTTTACAAGTTTTTACCCATTCCTCAATGTCACATCAATGCGCAGCCACCACACATAGCTCTGGGCAAGAGCTTTCATTCAGACTATACCTGGGTGGCCTGCATGTAAAGCCTCTAGAACTCTAGAACTAACTTGGGGGGAACCACCACCCTATTTAACCACAACAAACAGCCCTTATGAGCCGATAGCTCCAGTTGCCTAGAACTGTATGGTTGGAATTCAGCATAAAAACGGCCTGCTGCCCATCCCCTCCACACCCAGTTGAGCACCCGGGAGATCATTGAGTCCCTGGCCAATGTGGCCGCGGTGTTAGAGGCGTGCACAGGAGGTTGTGGTAGCTCTTCTTTTGCCATCACCTCACACACTGGTGCAGGATCGATGGCTGGCCCCGCAATCGGGCACTGACTCAGCACGTCTGCATGCCCAATAGCCTTGCCTGGTCGATGAACGAAGTCGTAGTCATATGCCAAGAGAAATACAGTCCAGCGCAGCATACGTGGAGGCAGAATTTGTGGGGTTTGATGGTGAGGCGCAAATAGTCCAAAAAGAGGCTTGTGGTCGGTTACTATGAGGAACTTTCGCCCATATAAAAAACCATGGAACTTTTTAACACTGGAGACCAAGGCGAGAGCCTCTTTATCTATTTGCGCATAGTTCTGTTCTGCTGGTGACAAGGTCCTAGAATAATACGCCACTGGCACTTCCTGCCCATTCGCCATGACATTGCTCAGCATGGCACCAATACCAAAGGGGAATGCGTCAGCTGTGAGAACCAGGGGTTTGTGTTCATCGAAGTGTGTGAGGACACTATTGGAGACTAACAGCTCTTTAATAGCCCTAAACGCATGGTCGTGCGGTGGTCCCCACTCCCATTTAGCTCCTTTTTCCAGCAACCTGTGCAGCGGCTCAGCGATGGATGCCTTATGGGGCAAGGAATATACCAAGGAATGATTGCAGCTCTTTTTTACTCTTTGGTCGTGGCATTTGCTGGATTGCTGCCACCTTATTATCAGTCGGGTGCACACCATTTTCATCAATTAGAAACCCCAGGAATTCAACCTTATGCACCCCGATCTGACACTTTTTTCTTTTTACCTTGAGACCTGCTGTTTGGAACCGCCCCAATACTGCCCAGAGGCATTCTGCCAATTCGGTCTCATTAGTACCAGCAACTGGAACATCATCAAAGTACAGTACCACCCCCCCATATGTCCTGGAGCAACCCTTCCATTAAACCTTGGAATATTCCCGGCGCAACATTTACACCGAACTGCAGTCGGTTAACTTTAAATGCCCCACAGTATGTAACGATTGTCTGTTCCTTGGCTGCAACGGGGTCCACTGGCAACTGCTGATATGCCTGGGCAAGATCCAATTTTGCAAAAATCCACCCTCCCACCAGAGACGCTAAAACATGACTTATTACAGGCACAGGGTACCCATGCTGCTGTAATGCCCTATTGATGGTACACTTGTAGTCTGCACAAATGCGAACAGATCTGACTGGTTTAACTGGTGTTACAATAGGTGTCTCCCACCTGGCATGAGAGACGGATTCAAGAACACCCTGTGCAACAAGCTTATCCAGTTCTGCTTCGATTCATGGTCGCAGAGCAATTGGAACTCACCAGTACTTCAGCCTAATGGGCACCACTGAGGGGTCTAAGTCAAAAGTCACCGGTGGCCCTGTATACCATCAACCCATCAAAAACAGCAGGGAATTCAGCATAAATTGAACTCAATTTACTAACAGACACTTGATTTACCCCAGTAACGCCAATACCAAGGGCTTCAAACCAGTCCAGCCCTAATAAGCTGGCCCTGTGCCCTTCAGCAACAAGAAGGCTCAGTGTTTCTTTGAACCCCTTGAACTGTACCTCGAATGACACTGCTCTGGCCACAGGAATGTGCCAACCCTGGAAGTCTGAGAGATGAACCGGGCTGGGCGCCAAGCGGTGGTGGCTTCTAGTTGGAAACAGGTGTTGCAGCATCTCAGTAGAGATGATGGTCATCACGGACCCGGAACTGACTTCCATCTCACAAGGCTGTCCGTCCAGCAACACCGTTACTCAGATCTTCTTCTTGGTCTGCACTCCTGTGCTCAAGACAGTAGTTGGACACGAACAGCAGGTCATCTTGTGGCAATCCGTCGGCTTCACAGAACCCTCATCTTGCGCCCTACAGTTCTGCCACGGAGAATGTGGTGGTGACTTCTTCTTTCCCACAGCTTGGCAGACCCTGGTTAAATGGCCCCGCTTGTCACAGTTTCGGCATTTGATGTCACAGGCCCAGCAACGGTCTTGGTCGTGATTTCCACTGCACCCCACCCAGGCTCGCCTTGGCGCTGTTTTTTCTATGCTATGCTTGGGCCTCATCACTCGGGTCTTGTGGATGTCATTGGCTTCACCCTCAGATTCGCTCACAGATTCATGATGCACTGCCTTTTCTGGACGTTGGCTGGATGGGCTGTTCAGCTGCCTCACTTCCCGAGTTGATCTCTCTGTGGCTTCAGCTGTGATAGCTTCTACATAGGCCATGGCATAAGTCAGCTCCGACTTCGTGAACAACTGCTGCTGCAGTTTCTCATCTTGCAGGCCACACACCAGTCTGTTGAGCAAAGCCACTTCTAGGCCTGGAAAATTGCAGGTCCTAGCAGCCTTCCATAGTGCCATGATGTAATCGGCTATCGATTCACTCGCCTCTTGGTCTCGCTTGTAGAAAGCGTGGTGGCGGGCTATCTGTGAGGGCTTAGGAGAGAAGTGATTTTCTAACTTGCTCTTTATTTCTTTTTTTTTTTTGTAAAACTCTCTTAAAAAAGAGAGAATTTTATTCTTTTTATAAGAAAAGGGGAGGGTAGACAGATGGAGAAAGATAAAGATGGAGTGAAATTTTTTCTGTTAGTGAGGGTTAGTTTAGGTTAATAACCAATACCAATTTTGGCATCCATCATGGTTAGAAGATCTTCTTTTTAACTATTGCAAAGTCCAAAGTCCAATTGTTAATGCAGTTAGTAAAGTCCATTGGGGTTAATAAGTAAACAGCTCTTTCCAGATGTTACACGAACAGTCCTCAAAGTATCTTCTTTTTAAATCTCTTCCAGTTACGGATTAAGTCCATTTTAACTTTGAGGTCTTCCGTTCCATCACCACTTTCCCCTGGGCTGCTGTCTTCTTCAGTTGTCCCCGTTTTGAGTGCTGCATCTTCCTCCCTGCTGGCGTGTCTCTTCAGAAGTTTCTGTCTTTTGAAGATGAAATCCGTCTTCATTCTTTTCTCTTTTTCCTTAAACTTCTGACCTTCAAGCTTCCAGGGCTCCATAAACTCTTCAGATGAAATTAGATCTCCAGTTTGTTGCCTGCTATGTTCGACATCCCCTTCTGCTGGCAGAGTATTTTCTTTTATAAAAGCGGAGTAGGCTATAGAAGCCCTATCCACCTCTTCTTTTAACTTTATCGCTCCACTGCCAGTTAGGGGTGCCAAGACATTTGTCAAGGTAAATCCGAGATCTTCTTTCTCTTCTTCTTTAACGCCCTGAATACCTAGAATCAGAATCGATTTCTGTTCGAACTCCATCATCTTTCTAGTTGTTTCAGATATCTGTTTCTGTCGACTGATGAGAACACTTTCCACTTTGAACAAAGTTTCATTGATTTTCTGCAATTGTTCCAGCAGGGGGCACAGTATCTCCTTTCCCTGTTGATTGACAGCAAGCTCTTGGGGGGGGCTGACTGGACCGGAAGTCCCTCCTCCCTTCTCTTCCGGTGTCCGCAGAACTTTTTCCATTATCGACATCTTGTTTTTTTGTTTACTTTCGAAAAGTTCGTGCCGCATCCCCCAGGAAGCTAAGATGATCGTAGTCTTTCATGCCACCCCAACGGTACTTTCACCAACATTTTTTTTTCTCTCTGCCCCCCTTCGCGCTCCCTTTGTAGATCTTGCTTCTCAAAGGGGGTGGGAACTCCTCCCTCCTCCCAACGCTTATACGCATGCAGGGGGGCTTCAATTTACGCTTCGAAATAGATCTTCAACTCACGATTCGATGCTGCTGCTTCTTTTTATGTTAAACCATAGCGCTGTCTTCACTCCTGGAAATCGGTGGCGCCGCTAAGTCCCATTACGGGCACGCCGCAGCGGGGCCGATTGGGGCGGGGAGAAAGCCTCAATTTGCCGGCTGTCTGCCGGCAAAGAGGCTACTCCCCAAGCGCCCCCGGTTCGGAGCCTTTGCCTAAGGCTCACTAGGGTCTTTCGCATATGCGAAGACCCCCCCTAACTGCGCGTGGGCTAACCGCCTCCGGGAGCGTCCCGAGAGGCGGCCGCCATTCGCGACGCCGAAACCGAAACCTAACTTGCTCTTTATTTCCACCAGTGAGACGGTCAGGATATCTGCAGGCACCACCAGGGACTGGACCATGTTGAAGACGGTTCTCCCACACAAACTGAGGAGTGTTGCTGTCTTTGTGGCTTCTTCCTCGATTCGGTTGGCACGCAGGTGGAACTCAAACCTGGTAATGTATGAGTCCTAGACTTCCAGCTCTGGTTCAAATGCCTTGAACTTTGTACTGGTTGCCATCCTTTGAGCCGGCACCGGCGGTGAGTTGGCAGGGTGAAGGCGTACAATGACTGGGACTCCAGACGGTTCAGGATCTTCTGCCAAGGTGATGAAGGTTCAGCGGGACTGCCTACCCGCTAGGATCCCATCCTCATCGCCAATGTTAAGTATGAGACGTCAGTCAGCTCTTAACAAGTGATTCAGCTTTATTGGAACACAGCAATAAACCAACACAAGAACAGGAGAGCAACAGGCTCTCTTTTAAACTATCTGGGCAAGTAAAACCATGCCCCTAAATAAGTTAACAACCAATTAAACTGCTTCGATAACAACCAATAGTTTCTGTTCCCTCCAGAACCTTTCAATATGCTCTGATTGGTCTACTATGCAGAGTAACCAATCAGAATGTGCACTTTAGGATACCAGCATGAAGTTGAAGCTCAGGCATGTTTAGACATAAAACATAACAACTTAGCTCCTCATTGCTGAAATTTCCCCACTTATTAAGTATTGTACTGTTAATTGCCAAGTTACAAGTACTAGAAACCTAGGAGCAAATGACGCATTGCAGGAGATCCCCCAATTTCAGGGGGCCCAATCTGCCACCAGTCAGCTGACCAGTAGGGGAAGCCCCACCCCCAAACAGCAGTGTCCCACAGGGATGCTGCTGACACAGTGCTGTCACCAGTAGTTGTACCATCTTGCTGGGGCTGTCGTGCAGCAATGCTCTACCATTCGGGGGGGGGGGAACTCTATGGTTACCATAGAGTTTTTGCCCCGAACACTAGTATGTCACCACCTGATGCCCCCAGTGCATGGTGAAGACATCTCAACAAGAAGCCAGGAGCCTACTGCCATGGGAAAGGTAAGACCTGGCAACCCTATAAAGAGCATAGGGGACAAGATGGACCTTGTGGGACCTCACAGGCCAGAGACCAAGGGGCTGAGTAGCAGTTTCCCAGCACCATTTTCTGACACCTACCTGCCAGCTAGGACTAGAATCTTAGAAAGCCTCCCAGTCCCAGCCCAGACAGGCAATCCAGAAGGATAACACTATTAATGGTATCAAAAGCTGCTAAGAGGTTCAGGAGAATCAAGAGCCCTATGAGCTCTGGAGAGCTTTGCAGTCTTATGATAAACATTTCATGATGTCCCTGGCCTGAGGCATGTCCGCTTAGCCTCAACCAGTATGAGGGCTTTTTCGGCCCTTGCCCCGGCCTGTGGAACATGCTCCCACTTGAGATCAGGGCTCTGCAGGACCTAGCAAAGTTCCAGAGAACCTGTAAAATGGAGCTGTACCGCCAGGCCTTTGGTTGAGGCAGCGGGCGTTCAATCTATTCTGGCTCCCCTGTCCTGTCCACAGCACTGGTTTTTGACTTTTTTTTCCAGAATCATACTGTTTTTGGACACCATCTGGACACTGGAGTTTTTAGGATAATTATGTTGTGATACATGGGCTTGATTATCTGCTATTGCTACTTATTGTTTTGTTGTTTTATGTATGCTGATTTTATGTTGTGAGCCACCCTGGGCCCATTTTGGGGGGGCACAGCGGGGTATAAATGTAATAAACAAATAAGAGAGTTGCACTCCCTCTGTTCATCTCCTGGTGCAGGTCATCCACCAGGGTTACCACTGCTGTTTCATTCCCATAATCAGGCCTAAACCAAGATTGTAAGGTATCTAAACAATTTTCCTCATCCAAGAAAGTTTGCAATTGTCCAGCTACCATCTGTTCAATGACATTACTCAAACATGGAACATTTGAGACTGGTCAATAATTACTGAGATCTCCTGGTCTGAAGGTAGGCTTCTTTAGAAGCACCATAGCCTCTTTCAAGGCTGAGGCAACCACCCACTGTCTTAAAGAAGCATTAACTACCTTTCAAGCCCAGTCAGCCAGCGCCACCCCCCCCAAAAAAAATCTAAGTATCCAGGAAGGGCAAGAGTCATAAAAGCAGGTGGTAGGCCACAAACTTCCAAGGATCCTGTCCATATACTCAGAATGAATAAATTGAAAATATTCCCCTGGCACTCCTAATGGAGAGTCCAAGTCAGAAGGGATGTGAGAGATTTTGTTTGCCAAGTGCTGAACAAAATGGTCACAGTGGGCCACCAAGCAATCCACCTCCTCCTTCAGGACTGATTGGTATATCATCTGATATTAACTTCAACTTCTTGCTGAACCATATACATATTTTGTTATATATGTAGTGTCATAGTAAGCATATATCTCATGGGGAAGTAGCTCCCTTTGTAGTTTGTGCTCATGCACATTCTGTGAAAGTTCTGTGTTGTGAATTCAAACACATCCACACTGTTCTGTTCCATTCAGCATTACATCTAATCAAGAGAACCAGAGGTGGGAGAGACCATTTCAAAGGCTATATTTGGTGTGTGTGTGTGTCACAGTACAATCCCAAGACCATCCTAAATCACTTAGGATAACTAAACTCCATACTCATGTAATGCATCCCTTAGATGCCACGCCAGTAGAAACCTGTCACCATTTCAACTGCATTTCAATTGATAGCCAGTGTGGTGTAGTGGTTAAGAGTAGTGGACTCTAATCTGGAGAACAGGATTTGATTCCCCAATCCTCCATATGAAGCCTGCTGGGTGACCTTGGGCCAGTCACAGTTCTCTCAGAATTCTCTCAGCCCCACCTACCTCACAAGGAAGGGAAGGGAAGGCAATTGTAAGCCACTCTGAGACTCCTTAAGGTAGAGAAAAGCAGAGTATAAAAACCTATTTTAAAAAATTACAAATGGGTCCAAATCAATAAAGGAGCAGTTCAGGTGGCATCCTGTTGCTGTACACCAACCTCCTTTCTTTGCCCCCTACTCTTTCTTTGCTTCATCCTGGGCTTAGCTTTCCACATACAAGAAAAGCTCCCTGTGGCTAATCCACCAGTACCCTCTGAAATATAAAAGGCTAGGAACACCAACCTCCAAGTGGGACCAGGGAATCCTGTGGAATTACACCTCATCTCCAAACTGCAGAGATCAGTTTCCCTGGAGAAAATTGATGTTTTGAAGGGTGGACTCCATGGCAATTTACCCCACTGAGGTCCCTGTTCTCCCCAGGCTCCATCACCAAATCTCCAGAAGTTTCCCAAACTGGATCTGGTAACCCTGCCCCTCATCCTCTGCTGGTGGCCAGGGGGTATCTGCCAACCCTAGGCACAAATACATTCATAGACTGACGCCCCTGCTCTCTATATGAGATACTTTAGACCAAAAATAGACTCTGTTTATGATTATTTATATTTAAATTTATATGCTGCTATAATACACACACTTTATACACACAGCGGTACCGTGAGGGTCTGCGTGTTGTGCCTGGTCAGAACTGCTGATAATTTTTCTGACCAGTCCTCTGTACAAATCTACAATTGTCTCTTCAGGGTATTTGCTTTATTTCTTCTTGGTCAGGGATATTTGTAAGGACCACTGCTAAGTATATTTGATTCACCAGTAAAGAGATAGGCACCACGGATTGTTAACTTTAAAACTGAACAGGCCTTATTTACAGACAACACAACAGAGGAATGGAAGTTTTACACTGAGGTTAATTTGTTTCTTTTTCTTTCAGGCTGAACTCTTGAACTTGGCTTTATTTAGTCAGAATGCTTGTTGCTTTTTCTCAGTTACACAGATGTTAAATAGTTCACTACACTCTCTGATGATCACACCTTCCTGCACTGATTTGTGGTTACCTTTTGGCTTTGGTTATCTGGCCCCTTTTTGAGTCCAACTGGCCACCAACCAATTTTCCAATTCAGCTCAGACCTTTTCCTTAGCCCTCACTAAACCACTTCTCTCAGATCCCTTAAGGAGTGATGTATCATTGGCGTACGACACTATTGTGCTTAGTTTTAAACTGCCTGGTCACTGTCCCCTTCCTTCTGAGGAACTCAGTAAACCAGGTTATTCCACACAGAGCTACAGAGCTCCTTCAGTTCGCTGACAGACTCCCTGTTAGCTCTCTGTCCAACAACTAACTGCTGCTTCTCAACTGCCAATTCCAAACTGACTGTTTGGTCTGTTAAACATCAATCACTGAGGGTTCCAAGCTAAATGGTCCCCTCCTCACTCTGTCATGTGACTCAGCAGTCTTCTGTGTTTACTCTCTGCTGGTCCCAGATCTTTAAGTCTGTCACAGCTGCTTTTCCAATACAAGGTTTTCAAGGCAGCTTACAGTTTCACTGTTAGAACACAGTAACAGTTCAGTTTCTTTAAGAGTTGTACAATTTTAAATAACAGTTAATCCCAAATAAATGTAGTGAGCTTGTTCTTTCACTATATTTTGCTTGAAAATCCCATGCAATATAAACCACCCAATACTACTTACAAGGCCAAAGTCACCTGGTATATTCTTCTTATATTCTGGTTAATGTTCCATATATTTCAGTTCTCTATGGATCTTTCTGATGTGGTTGCTTGTGTTTAACTCTTTGCTGTTCTCCCTTCTTTCCCCTGGGGAATACTGTTGTGTTCCTTTGGACATCTTCCCTACCCCCACTTCCTTTTCCAGCATTTCTCTGAAATTTTAATCCTTTCCATGAATCATAATCTCTCATTTCTTGCCATATCAGATTTAATGAGATCTATATCACCTTAAAGGTAAATGACAGAATACATTCTATTGCATCACCTATTAGATCTCTCATGCCATTTTAGATTACATTATTTTTATACCATGTAATCTGCCTTGAGTCTTAGTGAGAAAATAATTCAACAAATAAGGCCAACTCACATGTTTAAAAGTCCACATTGTGAACATGAAGACTTTTTATAGATGTGGTCTTGGAGTTCAGGGGGGGCGCTGATTCAGACTGGGATTGTGGTGCACTGGGCATACAGCTTTCCTGGAACATATCTGGTCAACAGCAGTCCATGTTTCTGTCATGTGGACTTTGTAACATGTAAATTAGCCCTTTGCTGGATACATCCAAGATTGCATGGGTAATTTCTTTTTGCCTATTAGCAACAGATTTCAATTGGATCCTAGAGATGGTACCTTTAGAGAGAAGCAGAGATCCATGGATATTTCAACTACATTTTTTTAAAAAAATCACATGTGAAGGCAAACAGCCTTAACCAAACACCTTTAACTATATAAAAATAAGCACATCTCCACTTAGGCTGAATGTGCAAAGTGGCTCTCAGACAAGATCTATTTTCTCAGAGGGTAAATAGCAGGTTTGAGAGAAGAAATTTAAACCTGATTTAAACATGATGCTGGAGAAACAAAAGCCTTCTGCAGCTGGATTTTGCACTCACAGAGGATCTCATTCAAACTGGGCTGCTCCCATGCAAAGCTGCCATGGGTTTTGCTTAACTGCTTTGCGTGAGTAGCAGCCTGGTTTAAATGAGACTGAGAGACAGTGCAAAGTCCAACAGGAGAGTGCTTTTGACTTGTCAGTGCCAGGCCTTAGTCTGAGAAACTGGCACAGAAGAAGAAGGTTAACCCTCCCCACAGAGTGCCCGTCCAATTCTGGTTCTCCCTCTTTTTATATTTTAAAAAATAGAACATCAGCAGACCCTGTGAAGTGCAGTGGTTAGAGCACTGGGATAGGATCTGGGACATCTCCCACTCTGATGTGAAAGTCTCTGGATGCTCTTGGGCCAATTCCCCTCTCTCAACTTCACCTACCTACCCTCAGGGAGCAATCCTAAGCAGGTCTACTCAGAATCCTCCTCAGGACTATTCAATGGGGCTTACTCCCAGGAAAGGGTTCTTAAGATTGCATGGTAAGTACTTGTGAAGTTAGAATGGACATGGGATATCTATGCATCCCACACTTTACTCCTTGGAAGAAGGATGGAATAATGCTCTAGACACATCTGATAATACATTTCCACTAGCTTGCAGCTTAGGTCAACTATACTCTGACCACTGATGATTTAAGGGAATGACTTCAGAGCACCAACTAATTTCTCATAGGCCAATAAAAGAGTTTCTGGACAATTAATCTCTACTAACTTAGGCTGGACCATAATCACTCATAAAAATTGAATTGTTCTACAAAGACCGCAGCTGGAAGAGGAAAGAATTGATATCTCTCTTCTCACAGAGGCAGATGTTTCTGACTAGTGGCCTCTGCAGTCAAAAAGATGGTGCCTCTTCTGAAGCATCTCCTGCTCTAAGGAATACAAGGAAAGTCTGCATCTCCTCTTTGCTTTGGAGGACATACACGGTTCAGTTTAATTTCCCAAAGGAAGGGGAGGGTTTGCTCCTTGCATTACCTCAGGGAGAGGCTGACACTCCCAGAGACTTAGGGCAATCTCCCTGTGGCCAAGCTGGGTGTATCAGGTTGTGATGTACTTGCCTACAATGAACTCAGACATTTGCTATTCAGTCAGCTGGTGCAGAGTGACCTGGAGTTCTTGTTTTAGGGTTGCCAACTTGCAAGTGTGGCCTGGAGATCTCTTGGAATTACAACTGATCTCCAGATGGAATCCATTTCCCTGGGGGGAATGGCTGCTCTGGTGAGTGGATTCTATGGCATTCTACCCTGCTGAGGTCCTTCCCTTCCCCAGACCCAACCCTCCCCGGGCTCTACCCCCAGATCTCCAGGAATTTTTCAGCTCAAGAGTTGGCAGTCCTATCTTATTTGTTTTCCTGTTTTGCTCATTCAAGACATTTTATCCCAAGACTCAAGAAATAAGCAGGGACCAGGAAATAGATCAGTGGGAACAATGTGACCTATAGATGACAAGCTGGGGATCACTGGTCTAAGTCATCTCAGTCCATCGTTAGGCCATTTAGCTTTCATATATGGATACAACTTTTAGCTTTCATATATGGTTACAAAAGAAGTCCTCAGCTTGGGTTAAACCTCCACCGAGAATAATTTTGAATTAAAGCTGTCTCAGGGCAGCTGTAGCAAATTAAGGATCTGGGCACCATAGTCACAACATGGATCAAATTTTGAAATATAGATCCCCTCTTTTCACAGATAGGCATGGATATAGATAAATGGCAGGTGTCATGGGAATGGTGGACAGTGGGCTGCCACTTGTGTCCTTCACAGGACCAGACACCTGTTCTTGGTTTCCTAGTGTGACCCAGTAAGGTAAAGGTAAAGGTTCCCTTGCTCGAAAGCCAGTCAAATCCGACTCTAGGGTTGCGGTGCTCATCTCCGTTTCAAAGCCGAAGAGCCAGCGCTGTCCAAAGACGTTTCTGTGGTCATGTGGCCGGCATGACTAAACACCAAGGCGCACGGAACGCTGTTACCTTCCCACCGAAGTAGTACCTATTTATCTACTTGCAATTTCTTGCTTTCGAACTGCTAGGTTGGCAGGAGCTGGAACTAGAGACAGGAGCTCACCCTGTCATGCGGCACCCGGGTCTCGAACTGCTGAACTACTGACCTTCCACAGCCTGCAGTTCAGCGTCTTAACCACTTGAGCCACCGCAGCTCCCTGTGTGACCCAGTAGGAGGCCATTAATTGCCTTTGTGAAGCTCAGTCTGCCCACAGAGGCAAAGGCATCTCACAACATAACTGGAAGTTTAGTCAGTGCTTTTCAAGCATCTTAAGAACTTTTAACCAAGTCACTACCACACTTGTCAAACATTATAACTAATTCCTGTCTACTTTTAACACATTAGGGCAATAACATCCCTCATTTGGCACAAGGGTCACCTGAAACAAAATTGGACCAATAGGAATCTGTCTGCAAATTCTTGTTTTAAATGGTTTCCTATTGGCCTAATTTTGTCTCTGGTCAGGAGGACTGGTAGCTGCTTCTGTTTCTAAATGCTGTTTCCTGGTATTAGAAAATTTTCAGACCTCAACCAACTTCAAATATATTCATTCTTGAAAGAAAAAGGATCATGCCATGTGCCTCTCCCTGTACTCTGTATCAGATGGGTAAAACAATATCAATGGGCTAATTTTAAATTTTAGGGTGCTTTAGGCATGATCTTTCCAGTTCCTTGTAAAACTACAGTAGCAGCCCCTATTAAATTAACCATCTTGGCTCCCTGGCATATTCTTCCAGCTCCTGCATTACTTTCAGTCATGGAGGTAGTTCCTAAACATGCATTGTCTACAAAGCTAAAAACAAGATTGCCTCAAATTGCCACCGGTGGAAAGTGAACTTGCAGTAACCATGAGAAGATGTGTTAAATATATTAGTGGTAAAGTGTGTTTTGATATTTGCCTTTACAGGCCTTTGGTAATGTTCTATTCCACATCATTAATAATTAGTTACTTGGATTGTAATCTCAATTCTGGCATGATTCTAACGTGTGTTACTCATATTGGGCTTTTGGGCACCCTTCCTTTCACATTGGTGCCAGACTTAATAGCACTATGACCACTGCTCCTGGCTGTTAAACAATACTCAGTACAAGATCCTGAGCGCCACTCAGATAAAGTCTGGGTTTCTTTCTGGTCAGCTTCCTAGCCAGTTGCTCCAAGCATGATTATTTATGGTAAGTAGAATTTTTGTCTCTTTCTCATGACCTAGACTCCCATTTACCCAGTCACTGTGAGGATGGTTTATTGATTGGTGGTTTATTTTGTGCATCTTGATTTGTTGGATTCCCTCCCCCATTACCCTATGATTTCAGTTAGTTGCTATTTGCTTTTAACACGTTGCTACTTGTTTCAGTAGTTTCAGCTACTGTATATGCTTTGTATGTCATCTTAGACTTTTGTGGTGTATGACAACCCCCCTTTCCTTTCCCTCCCTCAGAGGCAAGATTTTCCCTCCATTTCTATTTGCCTTCCTGACTGAGCAGCCCTAGTTGTCTGTTTTCTTCTTTCCTGAAGAATTCTGGCTGTCCCACCCTGTCTCAGTATGATATTTTACTGCTGGCTCAGCCCAGGAACCTGAGGGAAGAGTTGGGATTGCCTTTTAACTTCAGCCACTGAAAATGGCACTTGAAACTTTTTGAAATTCAAAATTAACAAAATATTTTATTCAACATAGAGCGGAAAGGTCAGGTTTTAATCAGGGGTTGAAATTTTGAGATAACTCAAAATAAATAACTCTGAAGTAAAACCAGTACATGCATAGACTTTAGTCCAGTACATGCATAGTACATGTTTCAGGCTAATGAGAGTTCCTTAACCTATCCAGAGTTACTCAAAATCTTTATGTTGAGAGGTTTTGTTTCAGTGTTTTCCAAACACTCCAGTACACTTTCTTTGAGTATTCTCTCTTTTCATTTCCAGATGGTTGGTACATGCTTTCCAGTTCCCAAAACTGTTCTCTTGAAACACCAGTACTCGTCTTGAGTTTTTAACTGACTCTTAAGGTCTCTAAAAATGCAGTTTCTAATCATACCAGACTAGGAATCTCTTCACTCTTCAGAGCTAACACCCTATTTGACTGATTAGGGAAATTCCCCTCTCACTAGAATATCTATCCCTTTTCTTTGGCCTGAATAGGAGTCTCCATCTAACTACTCACTCATCGTTGCCAACTTTCCCCCAGTTCTCCTGTCTGTGTTAAACTGCTATCAGTCAGGGCTGAATTCTAAAACTGTCAGTACTCAACTCTTCTCAGCTAAGGCCAAAATCAGACTGGATCTTCCTCAGCACCCTGTTCAGAAGTCTTTCTCTTTTCAGCTGATGCTAACCAATCAGATTGCTTGGAGCAGCCTGTCATACAAGGTTCTCTGGCTCTGTGATGAATTAAACCTTCACAGTCCTTCAGCTGTTTGTACAGCACTTCTAAGCTTTTAAAAAGCACAATCCATCACATGGTAGTTATGTGATGATGGGATTGTTTTCTAGGTTTGTGACATATGAGGTGAAATAAAGTACAGGGGCCAAGCTGGCAATGGACAGAGGGGCAAATTGGACAAGGTTCTGGTTCTGAAATGCCTCCCTTAGGGGTCTGTCTTTATTTCATGGTGTGACTTGCCTTTTTAAGCTTCTCACTATGGCAATTATAAAGCTGCATCATCTGCAAGGCAATGAGGTGGATGGAGAGAAGGCAAGAAGTTCATGGGAACATAAGTGCTGGTTGCCTGGTGATGCCTGCAAGGCCTGTGTCTGGAAAATGACTTAACATGTTGAGTAGGTGGTATCAGCTTTGATCTTGGTTTCTTGGTCTTTATCCTCCTTCCCTGTTTTTGAAGGAGTAGCAATTGAGAGCCCTTTGCGTTGGATAACTCTTAACGAGGGATAATGAATTGCTTGAGTACATTTGGATCAATGTCTCATTTATGTCCAGATGGGTTTGTTGAGGGAGGTTCTGAAAAGTAGTTATCTCATATTTCTTTCTGGCAGGAGCTTTAGCATTATATACATGTGTTATTTTGCTATTTAACTTGATTGACTTTCAGGGAAAATTCCTTTTTATTGATTGGAAAATCTCAACCTCAGAAGCAGCACTGCTAATGGCCAATCTGCACAAATGCTCTTTTAACCTCCATTTGTTCAGAACGTCTGTTTCCCTGGTACCTGCTAAAATGGCAGCAGGATAATGCATTGTTTCTAAAGAGAAGCACATCTGGCTGGCTATTATGTCATCATTAAATCTCAGTGCAGAACACTAATTCTTCTCTTTAAAAAACATGCCTTCCTTATGGCTTTTTTAAAAAGTGATCCTCAGCTAAAATTATCTCTTGGGAGCCAGCCACAATCTTTGCTCACAAGTGCAGATTATACTGATGTGAGGAGTCATGCTACACTTCAATAGGGTTCCCCCCCCCCCTTTAATAGGAAAAAACAGGTGAGATCATCATCTCACTTTCTGGCAAGTCCAAAGAAAACCTACCACAACTAGCTTTTGAAAACATAGTTCTGGATACAATAGCCAGAAGTAAGAGAGGTAATGCATAGCCAATGTGATCCAGTGGGAAAAGAAATTTCTGCATCAGTTTTGAGCAGGGATTCCAGCCTCCAGGTGGGACCTGGAGTCCTCCTGGAAGTATAGCTGATCTCTAGACTTGAGGTCAGCTCCCCTAAAGAAAATGGCAGCTTCACAGGGCAGACTCTTTGGCATCCTGTTGTGGAGGAGGCACTGGTAGTACAAGTAAGCATCATCACAGCCAATATTCACAGAACAAATTCAATGATCTTAGGGTTCCCCTCTGCACTAGTGAGACTTAAAAGAACTCTTAATTCCAGAGTTTTAAAAATGTATTTATATACTGCTTATATCCCCAGTGGGTACTCTGAACATCTTCCAACATTGCTCTCTACTCCTCCATTTTAGCCTCAGGACAACCATGTGAAGTAGCTTAGGCTGCAAGTCTCAGCAGTATGTGTTATGACACTTTTACACCAGCAGCACTGTAACTCAGCAAGTGACACATTCTTTTGCCATCAGCAGTAAATATGTGCGCCAGGAAAAACAAATGGTATTTTTCAGGTCCTGATTCTGGGGGAAGATAAAACTATTGATAATCCAGGTTATTTGCTTTCCAAATATTGGTTTGGTGTCTGGTTTCAGGTTTTTTGGGCGAGATTCTGAAATTATTTGGGGACATTATTCCCTATGGGGAATATTTCCAGGGGGCTGGAACAGCTTTTTTGGAGAAAATTACACCAAAAATTGCAGAGTTAGTGTTGCCTGACCACTAAAGACCCGTCAGGTTTCAAGTGAACTGGACCAAGGGATCCAGTTCTACGGGCCCCTGAACAAAGTGCTTCCAGCCATCCTCCATTGTTTCCTATGGGGGAAAATTTCTCTAGGGCAAAGAATAGCTAAACACACACAAGCAAAAACCATTGGCCAAAAGCCTCCCAATGCAAATGGCACCATCAAGCACAACAGAACCAATATCAAATTGGATCTCAGCAGAACCACAGGCCAATGCAGCAAGCCCAACACATCCAATATCAAATCAGAGAATCCAACCTAAAACCAACTGAAGGAAGGTAAGGGACACTATTTCCAGCACAGCAGAACCACTGTCAAAACACAGAAACTGAAGCACCCAGGACCAATGGGGCAGAGGAAGTCTAACTGAACCAATGTCAAACCAGAGAATCCCAGCAGAACCTGAGAATCCAACCTGGCAAGGTCCCCATAATGTGTGATCTCATTTGCTTGTGAGATCTGCCTCCCTCTCCACACCCTCCTGTTCCCCAGGAAACCTGGAAAAAGCTAAGCCCTCCACCAAGTTTGGAGCTTTAGAACACCAGGCCTTGATATTTCTTAATATTTCTGGAAATATTTCCAGGATACTAGTATTTGTGCAATTCTTGAATGTTTCCAGATCCTGAATATACCTTAAAATATCAATAATGTATTTTTGGGGCAACTTTCAGACTGGATATATCCAACTGCATATCCTAATCAACAGCTCATTGCTGTTCCAATTAGACTCAAAGACAAAGCTGTAAATGGAGAAGTGTTTTGTGATCCCCCCAAAAAAAAATTGCCAGGGATTTTCCAGATAGTTTCATTTTTTGGAAAATAAATCATTCCTAGAAATGTACAAAATAATATTGGCTATTCTCATAATACAACGGTAGCATCATTGCATACATCCCTTTTAAAAATCTACCTTTTATAATAAACCTGCAAATTCTTTTACATGGACTCCTCCTACTTCTTACTGAAGGCAATAGCAAAGATCCTTTTGATTTGGGAAGAGGCTGAATTGTACCCTATTTGCCCAATGATCTTGGAATTTCTCCAACATAAACTCTATTTTTATTGACAAAATGTATACCCTGCTTTTCTGTACTCTTCAGAGCCACCAAGGCAGTTAACAGATTAAAAACATATATAATATAATAAAAATACATGTTAAAAACCATTAAAACAAAAACACATCATTAGTATTATTATTGTAAATTCTAAAATAATTAGAATTATTCACACAAAACTTGTTTTGCTGTGGGTCAGTCAAAGGACTGTTTTGGCTATATACAGTGCAATCCAAAGCAAAGTTACACCCTTTGAAGCCTACCATATTCAGTGGGTTTAGGAGGATATAACTTTGTTTAGGATCTCTCTGTCATTAGTTTAGGATTTCCCTGTCATTAGTTTAGGATTGCATTGTCCTGCAGCCAAATTCTCTGCATACTTACTTGGAAATATGTCCCACCTTTTTAAAAATGGGGCTCACTCCCAGTAAGTGGTCATAGGGTTGTAGCCCTAGGAAGGCAATCATGGTACGTGGCTGCCAAATGTCTTCTGGTGTGTGACATGACTCTCTCTTTCCCCTGCAGATTTCCAGAGTGATCATAAATGCAGCTGCCAAGACAGCGGCGGTACTTCCCCCCTCCCCAACAGAAGCATCTGGATCCTTGGCAAACACATATCGGCTGCGCTGTCTTCCTTGCTGTTGCTTCCAGCTCTGTCAAGTTAATTAAACTGCTGATTGTATGTCTTGCATTCCTGGATGTGACTCCTCTTTCATGCATTTCCACATCCCCTCTTTTCTCCCGCCTTTGCCGCTCAGTGTGAGTGAAGTTGGGTCTAATGCCTCCTGAGAGCGCTCTCTGTGTGCAGGCCTTCTTGCAGGTGATCAGTCTGAGTGACAAGAGGGTTGCTTGTTGAGTCATTCTGTACAAACAGCCTCAAAAAGCAAAGACTGCGGATTTCCATCGCAAGATTATTACAATTGCAAACATAGCTGCCGGCTGACTTCCCTAGGACTCTTTTGCCACAGATAACTCATGTGTGTGTGTATGTTCTGGGAAACAGTTTTGCCTGCATTGAATGGGAAAATTCCCTCCTGTGTGCTCGTTATTATTTGTCCTTGTTAATCTCTCGTCTGATCATATCTGTATGCGTTTATTAAAGCATTCCAAAATACACACCTGGGTTCCATACTGGAGTGCTGCCCTTCACTGATGAACAACAAAGGCATTAGCATGGATCTTTGGAGGCAATAAAGACTTGCAAATTATCGCATATAAAGAAAGGTACCACTGAACACTTGCATGCAATCAAAACATTATTCCTTTCTGCTGCCACCAGCAGAACTGGCGGCTCTGCAAAAAGCTTCAGTTATAATGCATGTACGTGAACCGGGGGTCTTTGCTTTCCCCAGACAGAGATGCTTCCCTTGGTTCTGTGCTGGGGAATAGTAGATTTGTTTGGAAATCATCTTTTGCAAATTGCAGCAGGTGCCTGTCATTTTACAGCCCTACATGGACATCCAAGAGAAAGTTGCTATTTTAGTACACAGCATGGCTGCCCTAAATGGATTAGCCTGGGAAGACTGAATCTTAAATACTCACTCATCAAATTAGAAGTGTCTTTTTCAGCTCAGGGAAAATGCTGCTATAAGATTAACATTTAATCAAGCGCTGTGTAAAATAGCCAGTGCCGCTCCTCTGAAGGTATGTTGAGGGCAAATAATTTTTATGTTTGTCATTAACAGCTTCATGAACATAAACCACAGTTTCCCCCTTAGGATTTAGTCTAACATTTCCTGCCCTGCAGCATTAATACAAGCTGCATATTTCACCGGCGACTCCTGAAGCAGTAAATGCAATGCTGTATGCAATCCAATAGGCTATACTATGCAACACTGTAGCCCAGCACATAACTTTGCAATCCTAGCAAGGTTGTCTGGATTTTGTTTGCTTTCTTTGCGGTTCGAGAACTTTCCTGCAAAGCAAACTTTGTGCACATTTCTGGTTACATTTCAGAAATCATCCAAAACTACAAGTATTTTATGGAATGATACAAGACAGGCTGCTGTTACCTTTCAGAACAATATTTTGTAACAGGACTATCTCCCAGCCTACTCTTCATTAGCAAAATGCCCACCTGTCACTATGATAAGTGGTTCTCTCTCTAGATTAAGTTTATGTATTGCAGGGACTAGTGTGTGTGCTTCTGCGTGTGTGCTCCTTCCTGCCATAGGTGGAGTATGGCACATCCCTAGGAAGGGGCTTTGCTCCTGATGTTACTATTGTCCCAGTTTCCAGCTGCAGGTTTGTGCAACATTTATTTTCCCCTTGAATGAAAGGGAATCATCAGTGTTGGTTAAACCTAACCTCTGAACCTGGTGTCCTCATTGTCTGGATCCCATGATCAAAAAACAAACAACATCAACAAAAAAACCCTGTAACTAATACGATCTTAAAATAAAGATTCTAAGGAAGAAATATTAGCTTCCAATGACAGC
Source organism: Gekko gecko (assembly GCA_029375565.1). Taxonomy (NCBI): domain Eukaryota; kingdom Metazoa; phylum Chordata; class Lepidosauria; order Squamata; family Gekkonidae; genus Gekko; species Gekko gecko. Next base: position 136,038,284 of record JAPDNY010000002.1, read on the forward strand.
TTTAAATTCACAGAAGTGGCCAAACCATTCCTGTGTTGCACTTTATCTGTATTTATCAATTCAAACAAAATTTAAAATGTGTAGTACCCATTCCCCAGTAGAAGAAAATGTTACTGCTTTCTAATATTATTTTGGTTGCAAACAGTTTTGATTTGGTTTTCATTTGGTTTCCTGTGCATGGTTTTGTATTGATCATCATTACATAACATTTTTTTTATTTTAAGAAAATTAATTCCGAGGCTTTTTTCACATATGGATTTTTCCCAGCATGGAAGACAGGAATCCCCTGGATCCAAGGGAAATATCCATATGATGTGGTGATCATTCCATGATGTGGTGATATGGTGATCATACCATGATTTGTGGTATTCCCAGGGGTCTGAGCCACAGAAAACCAAACCCTGCCTCCCCCCTCCATTCAAGTGCCGAGTGGTGGTGGTGGTTGTGTTTGGACTAGGGTTGCCAACCTCCAGGTGGTGGCTGGAGATCTCCTGGGATTGTAGTTGATCTCCAGGTGACAGAGATCAGTTCACCTGGTGCAAATGGATGCTTTGGAAGGTGGACTCTTATTTGCATTATACCTCACTGAAGTTCTTTATCTTCCCCCAAACCCACCCTCCTCAGGTTCCACCCCCAAAATTTCCAGGTATTTCTCAACCCAGAGGTGGCAACCCTAGTTGGGACACGATCACTGTAGCCGCTAGTGGGAAAGATCATAGGGCTAAGCTGTGCTTTCAAAATGGTGTGGGACAGTTCACTGCCACCCTCCCCAGCCCTTTAAAGAGATTTCCCCCCATTTCCCAACTGCACCTCACTTCGCATTATGGTGCAGCTTGTCATGTAAAGAGCGAGGAGAAAGGAGGGTTTGGGGCTGTGGCTGAGGGCTCTGACATGATCTTCACATTTGCACAGGGGAAAGGGGTAGGGGTGGGGGTAGGTGCAGCACTGAGCAGCAGGAATGGGTGTGTGTGGATCATCCACAGTGGATGCCAATCCAGTCCACTTGCTGCTGCTGCTGCAGTGTGTGTGTTGCGGGGGGGGGTTTGCACTGTGTAGAAGCAGCCTGAGATGCCTATAATTTTTGGCTTTTTGGAGCAGAATAAATCATGATCTTAAATACATAAAGAAATGTTTTGAAATAATATCCAGATTATCCTCCATATTTGTTATGTTCATCTAATGATTGTTGTTCCTGTGTTGGTTTTTTGTACTGTTTGGGTGATTCATCATTACCTTTTCTCCATGCACCTGGTTTTCATGGCTTAGAAATTTCACTGATGTGTTAGGTCTATTTCTGCCATTGTACAATTTTTACATAATATGGGGATCCCTCGTTTTTAAAATTGGTTTGATGCTTAAACAAATAAGGCCATTCCACTCAATCAATAGCTGCAGTGGCATCTGCAAATACAATGAATGGTAGAGTCTTAGTGCTGTTTGCACTGCTGATATTATTAAGTGTTCCTAAGATATTTATTCCTAGCTTCATGCCCTTAAGAGAGCCTACCTGATCAGGATCAGTCTAATTTCCTGTGATATTATTAAGTCTCTCAGTTAAAACTGCAGGTAATATCTTATGCCCCATATTCATGAGAAGTATTCATCAGTTCTTTGGAACATCCTTTATAATTCCATGTGCAAACGATGGTCATTCCACTACATAGGAACCACCAAGAGTGTGTTGATAACATTCAATATTAAACCCATCCTGAACTCCTCAGTTGTCTTTCAGTCTGTAGCCTGCTTATTCTAGCTCTATAAGAACTAAGCACTACATTGGTAAAAAAATCTGCATAATGCCACCCCTCATCTGTATACTGCTGACCTGGTTTCTATTTTTCAATGAGATGATAGCATACAAGGCCAGGTTGTGATGTAAATAACTCTGTGACATGCTGACGTCTCAGTGAGCCTGGATTTTAGGCCGGACAAAGGAATGGTATCAACCTTGTGCTGAAAGATCTGTGTTGGTTCTTACCTTTAAGGCCCAAAATGGTGTAGGGTCAGGGCTCTTGAAACCTTTCTTCAGGTAGTGTCCAACCTGCCAGCTAAGATCCTCCTCAGAAACCCTGCTTTCCATGCACCTGCCTGCAGAGATGAGGTGGGTAACAGCTAGTCTTGTTCAAAAGTTATAGTGAATGCATTTGCAATCCACATACAGTTGATCTTTCTTAATAGATGTAGTGATTAATTCTCATATTACATTCAATATATGTATAGCTGAATGTGTGATTGAAACCATGCATATATCCAGGTACCAGTCCCTGGTTTCATTTGTAAACTGAATGTACACTGACTCTTTCTTACAAACAGATGCGTGAACGTACATGCAGGGTGTACATGTGTTTGCTCTAACTTGTACATTGGGCTAGTGACATGGCTCTTTCAGTGGTGGCATCTTGCCTTTGGAATGCCCTTCCCCTTAAGGGTCATCTAGCACTTTCCTTATTGTCTTTTAGGTACCAGACCAAAACGTTTTTTTCAACCCCAGGATTTTAACTGATGGGGTCCATACGTTAAAGTTGTTTGTATGATCTGCTTCTGGCCTGAGTGCTCTTTTAATACATTTTTTGGCTATTTAAATGTTGGTTTTAATGGCTTTAGTGTTAATAATATTATAATAGTTTTTATGCATTGTATTGTAAGATAAAATGTTCTGAATTTATTATGTTACTTCGTCAGCCACTTTGAATGGTTCTCTAGAGGGATGGCACACAGATCTTATAAACAAACACACAAATGAAACAAAGAGTCCTTTACAAAGGCTTGGAATCTCTTCTTGGTTCTTCCAGCATTGCTGTTCTTTATGCTGTTCTTGCTGCTTTTCTCTTAAATCAGTAATGAAGTTATTGTAATGGCACATGTATTAAAAAGCAGTACTTCATGAAGATCTAGATGGGTAGTCATGTTAGTCTGTCGGTAGCAGTAGAAAAGAGCAAGAGTCCAGTAGAACCTTAAAGACTAATGACATTTGTGGCAGGGTATGAGCTTTTGTGAGTCACTGCTCACTTCTTCTGAAGTATCTGAAGAAGTGTGCAGTGACTCACAAAAGCTCAAAGCCTGTCAAAATTTTGTTAGTCTTTAAGGTGCTACTGGACTCTTGCTCTTTTCTACTGCTTCATGAAGATCTGTTCCAGACAAACATTACAAAGTTTTGCTGGGATTGGGGGGAAGGGGGCATGTCTTGCAAAAGCAAGGAACTGGTTTGGCATGTGTGAAGTTGGATTCCTGTTATTAATGGCAGCCATATAACTGGTGTTATCACTTAAAAAAAATCAGTGAAAAAGCATGGGTGGTTGTCTTATGAACATTATACTGGCCAATATTTCATCTCTGCTATGAGAAAATGCAGTTTTATTGTTATTTTCTTTGACTTCTGATCAGCATGGATGGCAATTTATACCTTTCATCTGCTTTTTTTGAATATTAGATTACACCATGTTACTTATTAATAGTTTTTTTTGTTATGGAATGAGGCAGAAAAATGTTTTTTTATGATGTTGGTCTAGTTCTAAGGCATGAGATGACTACTGTCTTTGCATGATGTGAAATTATAGCAAGTGTGGTTTTTAATTCAGAAGTTCTTTAGTAAAGCTTTGGTTGTAGTTCTCATCATAGTTCTTTTAATTCTTGCATAACAGAGCAATTGTGTGTCAAGACAGATGTGCATGTTAAAGGACAGTTGGAAGTGGTTTCAGTGGAATGGTCATTAAGCTCACTGGGTGACCTTGGGCCATTCACTCTCTTCCTCAAATTACCTCACAGGCTTGGTGTGGTGGTAAAATGGATGGGAGCACACAGACATAATGCTTACCTGAACTTCTTGGAGGAAGGGAAGGACAACTAATAAGTACAATGCACATTTGCTGCATTCTGAAGCATTTACAGGGCAGAGAATGTGTCCTCAAACCACTTCTGACACACATTGTCTTAAGTGAAAGAAATTTAGTGGCCACTTAGGCTAACTACATTGTTCACATTAGAATTATTGATGGCTGAGCATCCCCATAATTTTTATTTGGAATTACCTTGGCTCAAACTAATTATTCCCCTCAAATAAACACTCTGAAATTTGGCTGCACTGAGTTTAGTGTGACATCACCAGGAATGCAACAAAGCTCTCCACTCTCCTCTATTACCTGCCAAACCCCTTGAGGCCAAAGTCACACCCACTGTTCTTTCTCTTTCCTACAGAACAGGGTGTCCATGCTAACAAAGGCTGGAGGCTTCCTTATTGCTGCAAATACTACCACAGTAGGATCCTGGACACCAAGGCCACTGGGAAACTTCTCAGGACCACTGAGGTCTTATTAATTATGCAGGAGCTTTGGGAAACTACATTTCCTAGAAGTAAATATACTGGGGATGTTGCAAAACATACTCATGACAGTTTCTTAGATACCAGAACTCTTGGGAAATGGAGGTTCTTAGCTCTGGAAAAACACATCTCCTGGGAGTCATGGCATCTGCAATGTTGGTGGTGTGGTGTTCTATAACATGATATAGCCCTCAGCACCCTACTTCTACTACCAAATAAGTCTGAGTGTGAAAGGACAGGGTCATCTGCATCAGGGCTAAGTGCCATGCTCTTTATGAGTGGGGTCTGGACTTAGAAGGTGTTTAGGCTTGGCTCATTATGGCCTTGGGAGATTCAAACTGGAGGAGTTAATTCCCAACCTACCCTCCAATTTTAAAATGTGCCACCATCACTAATTAGAAGCAGCAAGACTCTGAAGCTTTTTTCCCTTTCTGCTCCATTTTGCTTCAAACATCCAAATAAATACACTACCACGACAGAAGCCCATACTCCAAAGGTAGAGTCTTATCACAAATTTAATATACCTCTCAAGACAATTAGCCCTGTTTACAAAATATTTGGCAAATCAGAGCAAATGGGAAATTTATTTACCATGTAAATAGCATGGTTAGGATCTGGAAGCCTACGTTATCAAACCTGCTTTATACTATCAATTATGTGTGTGTAAAATTGAGAACGGTGGAGGAACAGCTCCTGTTTTTTCCCGGATGACAGCTCTATCCTGGACCCATTCCAGTCTGGTTTCCACCCCAGCTATAGGATGGAGACAGCACTGGTCACCCTCACAAATACCCTACGGAGACACTAGGATCGAGGTGGGTCAGTGCTGCTGTTGCTGCTTGTCCTGACAGCAGCATTTGACATGGTTGATTATGACCTGATGACCCACTGCCTTGCCAACACGGGGATTAGGGGGACAGCCTTGCAATGATCAGGGACAGAAAGTAGCACTTCTCCATGGTCAGGGACAGAGAGTAGCACTCGGGGAGAGGAAGGATGTCTCCACGTCATCATTTGGTATGCAGCATCCCCCAGGGGGCAATCATCTCTCTAATATTGTTCAACATCTATATGTGCTGTCTTGCCCAGTTTATCCAGGGGTTTGGGCTGGGTTGTCACCAGTACGCTGATGATACCCAGCTGTATCTGTTGATGGACAGCGGGTTGGACTCTGCCTCAGATATTTTGGCTGAGGCTTTGGAGACTGTGGCTGGTTGGTTACAGCAGAGCAGGCTGAAACTAAATCCATCAAAGATGGAGGTCCTGTATCTAAGTCATGGGGTTGTGGGTTTGAGAATCCAACTCCCGACCCTTGGCGGGGCAGTCTTCGTGCCACCGATGAGGAGTTTAGGGGTGATTCTGGAAGACTATAACCCGCCCTGAGCCTGCTTGCAGGGGAGGGTGGCATAAAAATCGCATAAATACATTTAATTGGGAGTGGTTTACAGGTCTGGCATTGTTTCCATATCTGTAGGAAAGACATACAGTAACTGATTGGCATCTTGAAATTCTGGGGTTTCTTAGCTGCCTGTTGGTAATGCACAGTGCTAAATAATATGGCCCAAGAATTTTTTCTATGTTCACTTAGCTGGAGCTGAAATTGTAACTTAGGGTTACTGGCAAAAAGCACTTCTCCTATATTTGGTCCCATTCCTCCTGTGATGTTTGTTTTCCAACTCATTATTCTCAGATGTTTTATCATGCCATTCTATTTCTTAGTATGACCCTCTGTTATATTATTCCAAACGCCTTGTTGAACGTATTGTGACATCTCTTCCTAGTACTCTATGAATTCACAGCAACTCTCTTTCCCAATGTCTGATATAGACTACTCATTGTTTCAACTGTAAAATAAGCTGCAAGTATTAGAATCATGACAGATTTTATCACTATTTTGTGCCAAGAATTGTTGGAGGCCTGATCTATATGCCAAATTTTGGGCTATGCATAAGTAATCATGGTGATCTCTATGGAGTTAAAAACTTTTTTTTATATGAACCCACAAATTATTTAAAAACTTAAGACTGATCATATCAAATTTCATGTTACTCAGTTGATTATAGAGATGTTGGCTTCTATCCAATGAAGAATTAAGCTATGCTTAATTGATTTTAACAGACTGCAGCCATATTGGATTAAGGCTATTTAATTCAGTTCATGTTGGGTTAAGGCTGGAGAGCACTCAAGTCATGAGGCTATGCATACTTAGTTAGATTTGCTGCAATCAGTGGAAGTTAGTTCTGTGTGAGCTTAAGATCAGCTGCCTTTATATATACAACATACCCACTACTATATGTGCATAGCCAGGATATGAATAATATATATGTACATGCCAGGTTGTATTTTCCATTTATGGGAAGTTGCAATTCTACTTATTTACCTTGAAAGTCAAAAGGGATACAAAGGAAGATATAAATTCAACTGTTACAAATGACCATGATTTTATACCTTATGTTTTTTGGTACAAATAGGGACCAAAGACCTTTGTCCTTCCAACTTTTTTCCTCTCCTTTTGCTCCACCTGATCTATCTTGTGAGCTCTTGTGCAATCAAAGTCCTCTATACCATGAGAAATGCTTGGGAGGCTATTTGGGGTGAAAATGAGAGTAAATGAATAAATTCCTGAAAACTCTTTTCTGGTAGAGTAGCAAGAGGATCGATTCCAGCCCTTAACAAGATGAGACCCTTGTGAAGATTTGTTGTTGGTTTGGACACAAGGCTGATGCAGATTTCAGTGGCCAAAGGAACTCTGAAAAGAATAATCTATAATGCATTATGGATGTCCTGTATTATCTACCCTGTCTCAGCTGACACCCTCTCCCTGAGGAAGTCTCTGTTGAGTGTGCTCAACATTGAGAAGGGTGTTATATCACTTTCTGCTTACTATTTTTCACAAACACAGTTAATAACAACGGTGAAGGCAGTACTGATCCAGGTAAATGACTACCTAATCTTCCCACAATCATTCGAATAGCACCCTGCAAGAACAGAACTGAAAGAATACCATATCAGAAGCAAGAGGAAGGACTAACGCTGAGGGGAATCAAGGTGTGTGGATATGTGGATTTTATTAAGGGCCCCGCTGCCTTTCTCTCCCTAATCCAATCCTTGTTGTACAGACTGCCACATTATTTGGCATTTCTGCTCCTCTGCAGATTTGCAGCACCATCACAGCCTAGCTATTACAGCATTAAAATATAATTACACCCTTAATTTTGATGGAAACTAATTGCCATTGCATAGATGCTAACAAATCTAATGCTGACTGTCATCAAGGATTTATGGGTGTATGAAAAGATGACTCCTTTTGCTACCGAGGTGAATGAGTCCTATTGAGCATTCAATATTCAGGCACAAGTACACAGAAAACACGGCTTTATTGACTGCGTTTGCCAACACATTGAAGAATGCAAAGATTTTTTTTTTCCATAAGCAAATGGGCCATGGTCCCAATGTGTATTAAAGCATACACTGAATCGAAACATGATGAAAATTATGGCAGACAGACCTATTCCAAGGCAACACAAACAGCATGCATAATACAGCTTTCACACAGAACAACTCTGATACATTATATTGCTTTAAGGATTAACTAACATGAAAAATGTACAAAAAGGAGAAATAGGTTTTTGCATTAATGAAAAATACATTTTTTTCTCTACAAAGGAATTTCTAATACAAGAAAATAAATATTGCAACATAAGCCAAAAATAATTTAAAATTGCTCTTTTCAATATATTTTTCAATATTTCTCTTTTATATTAACAAATGGCACATCACTTTCTTTGAAACAAAGAAATCAGAAGGGCTTTGCCTCCTGTGACATTCATATCATTTCCTGTAATTGATATGGAGCGGGCCTGTTTTGTGTCTGTGTGGAATGGAGCAAAGTATACAAATGTTTCCTTAAAGAACAACCAAATTAACACACCTGCTGAGTGACAAGAAATGGAGTCTTTTTGTCTGATAGGTAGCAAAATTCTAAATTTTGAGGAGTTCGAGAAAAAAAGAAAACAGGTAGAATTGGATCTTTCCCTCTTTTCCTTATGAAGAAATGGCTAATTCTCCAATTGTGCTTTGAGGAAAAGCATTGCTGGATGTTTATCAATAATACACAATGATGTACGTAAGATGCAAAATATTCCACATATTGAACTGTTCCAGAAAACCTAGGAAGGGAAACAAACAGCGCCATTCAAAACACAGTTATATCCTTCCAAACTCACTAGCTTCAATGGACTTTAGAAGGGAACTCTGCTCAGGAAGGCACTGCATGTGTGAGAAAATCTGAAGTGTTTCTTGGAAATTCCATCCAACACTAAAGTTCTGAAGGAGAAGTTTGATTTTTGCTGACAAGCCAAAAAGGAGTACTATTGTCACGTCTATAATAAATAAGCATGATGCTGCTTTTCCAAAAGAAATAGGATTCCCCTTTTACAGTGCATATGTCAATGCTTGAAGTTCACACATCACCTTAAAAGACATTTGTTTAATAAAATAGACTTTATATTTTTTCCTCTCTGTTCATCTCAAAATACATTTACAGTGCATCAAAAATATTTTCCATGTACACTTTCTCTTTATGCAAATCCTTTTTGTTGGTTCTGCAGTGAAAAAAGTGGGTGCCAAACAGCAAAGGAAGAATGAAGTGTTTCTTTAAAGGACTGGCCTGATATGCAGGTGGCTAGTGGCTAAGCAAGAATGACCTTCTGGGGTCACAGTGAACCTGCTAGAGACCATATAAAAGGATTCAGTATTGGAACTGATCTAGGGCAAAGTCAGAGCTTGATCTTCATTGTCAGAAAACATTCCCCTTCGTGCGCTCCTGTATAGCTCCAGAGACCATAACTGGTCCCAAGGCACTCATGGCCCTTTATCATATCTGTAGGATGTGTTTGTCAATCTTAAGAACATATTCAGGGACAGTGAAGAATCTAAACCAACAGATGACTCAGCAAATTTGGCAAAAATGCCCCTTTTTCATCAAAGCCACAAGGTAAAAAGTAGTATGCATCCTTCTTCATTGTTATCTACAAGGAATGCAGTAAATATATATTTTTACACAGCCAATTAAACATTCTAGGTAGGGATAATGTTGGATTCTTCTTTCTTATTCATTCTAGTGAACTTTTTTATTTCTCTCCCATATTCTCATTCTCCACACAATGAAACCCCTTTTCACTCTCAGGCTGCAAAATCATGATAGTCCAAGTGAGCAGGGCCTTGCCCCATTCGGCTCAATTTTGGGGAGTACTTTAGGTGTGCAATTCCACCTACAGAGCTTTCCATAAGACTTTCCATAGAGTGCCCACTGAGTGTCCTGAAGCTGCAAGTTCAGCATAAAATACTTCTTTTATGTATTTGCTTTTCGATCACAATTACATCTTATTCACAATAATGATGGAGTTATCTCACAGTGCTATATATGATCCAAGTTTTTTTCAAAAACAGGTGTTGCTTTAGTTTGGTTGTTCTTTAAAGTTTGTCCCTTTTGCTGTCCTGTACTGGCTAAGCAGGCAAGTAATGCAGTAGCTCATGAATGAAGCTGTGTATAGTGAGATTTCTGGATTTTTCCTTGTTTTTATTTTTAGCTATAGTTGAACTGAAGCACACGGAAGCAAGATCCATTAAAAGGCAGCATATTGATTATTTGTATGACATAACTAGGATATTGTAGCTAAAGCCTAGCAAGCTTGATAAGATAAAACTAAGTCCTATTTACTGTATTTAACATTATCAGAACATACCAAGCCTTGATGAAGGAGCAGAATTTGCTCACTAACCCATAAAGGTTAGTCTAATTTTGAACTGTTCCATTTTTAAGTCAGATTGCTTTTGAAAAAAAGCATTTTTGCAAATAAAACACTGATCAGTGAAACACTGACAATTTGGCTCCTGATTTTAGTTTCTTTTCAGAATAAAGATTCTCCAAGTTGTTGCTTAATTGGAGTGATGGTAAGGGCTTTGGAAGGCTTGTAAAATGACTGACTCAAAAGGAAAAAAAAACCCTAAAAACCAAGGACAGCCAATTTCTGGCATCAGAGAACAAAAAACCGACATTGCTCAGACTGGAATGAGCAAAGAGCATCAGAAATCAAAATGCTGGGATATGGGCCAAATGAGAAAAGCATCATCTTCAGCAAGCTTGCAACCTAACGTCTCAGCTGTGTCATGAACGTGTTTTCTAGTCCTTTTGTAGCTTAATAGCTTCCATTCATTTTTCTTCTCCAAATGACAAGTTTCCGGTTTCTGGCTGTGCTATTTTATTGTCAAAATATTCTTTGGCATCCACAAAATAATTTCACGGATTCATCTGAACAAATGCAAGGTCTTCTTCTTCCTCCAGTTTGAAAATGATGGGTCAACAAGCAGAAGTGTCCCAGTATTATTTTTTTTTCGAAGTTACACACCACCAACAACAAAAGTTTTTGTGAACTTCACTTTTCTTTTTGTTTTTGTTCCCTGAGCTCACACTGGGGTCACTCCCTTAAAGCATACAGCAAATCTTTAACTGTGACCTTTGAAGCCAAAACTGAAATGATGGTGTAATTGAGTGCAGACATGGAAATGTTCATGACTCATAGGTAACATGGGCTTTTGAACGACACTTAAGGCTTCGTAGAAACAATGTATGCACAATGATATAGTAATGTTTAGAATGTTAACTTCTGTGAATCACCCTCCTTTGATGAGTTGATGGCTTTGCTACTAGGAGTTCTGTTTTGAAAAGGAAGGATGGGAAGGGGAGAAAGCCCATCCATTTCATTACAGTGTTTAGACAAAAAGGAAGAAAATGGCAAGAGAAGGACACTGTTGCCTCCAAATTATGTTGCATTTAGACTCTGCAACCAAATGTCCACTTCTGTGAAGAGGAAGTTTACATGTTCAGCTCCCTGCACAGGCAAGTAGCAATTTGGCTATTTTGCTGAAAAGCATAGACTTGAGCTCTTTTGCAAGGCTGGGAATAAAAGCCATTTGATTTAGAACTAACACAGGAAAACGCATCTTTGAATAAGTTTCTCTTCTCTGATTAATGAAATCATGTCTTCCCCTTCTGATCTCCATTTTGGCCCAAGTGTTTTGGTAAAAGGCTACTGCTGTCAACCTGAGTAAATTATGGAGATTTCTTCAGACAACCGAAGGTTAGGTTATACCCAATAAATAATACCAAAAGTTACTCAGGAAGGACACTGATAAAAGAGCAGAGCAGCTTTAACACGGATATGTATTTCTTCTCTATCTACTGAGAGGCTTGGATGAGTGTTTTATAGTGCTGCCCAGCGGACTGCTGGAGCGACTGGGCTAAGTCTTGGTTCTTGGCCCCTTGGACGGACTCTGATCAAACTGGAGAGGTGAGAAAGAAAAATCAAGGATTTAATAGACCATAAATACAATGTTGTATTCCTCCACCCATTAAGTGCTTTCTTCAAATAAGCTTGTTGTGCTTCTTTAAAAATAATCGCTTATTTTACTTCATAGTTGTATGCGCACAGACATGCACGCTGACAAATTCTGCACACGCGCGCATACACACGGACAGAGACACACACACACACACACAAACATATATATTTACTTTTCTGTGTATATAGTTGGCTACCGTAGTATTCCTCCCATTCTACAACCTGCCAAACAGAGGCAATAACACCAGGCAGACCATGAAATCTACTTGCTTGGTTTAAATAATGCCCATAAAACTGTCATCCCTGCATGAACAACAGATACTGGCAATCTCAGACTTTCTCATTAAAATTCTAGGATGTCCTGATCACTACCAGCAAGCACAAGTTCCTAATAATGCACATGCTTGCGTTTCATTTAACTGGGATATGCAGATCTTGACTAAGAAAGGCTAGCTACTGTTACAGTATATACTCTAAAGTCAGTGAAGCTTTAGCTGTTTCTCAGGCATATAGAGGAGAGGAAAAACAACAGTGCTCATTTCAAAACTATATATACAAATTAAAACAAAATAAACTAAAACAACTCTCTGCTATGATACCAGGAAGAAATGGGGACATGGCAGTTATAACTGGATTTAGGCCTCAATGAGCTGTCCCAATTGGTCTGTCTAGTGTATTACGATGCCAAAATACTCATTCTGAAATTATCATCATTTCCTGAATCTAACTGGCTACAGTGCCCTCTGCCACTACCAGATTCTGTGTCGGAGTCACTCATTTCTGCATCTGAAAAGTAGCCATCGGTCTCATTGTCAAAAGGGTGTAAGATCACCTTTGATCTTTCACTTCCTGGAGGAGGTCCATTAACTATGTCAGTCTTCTCATTCTGTGATCTTCGAGTCCCTCTGCCCTCTTTTGGTAATTTGAACCTCACTACTGTTTTCGGACTACCTACTGAGTCAGGCACTTTAACCAAGGAGTTGGGATCAGATGGGAGATATTTCACTGGTTCCTCATCATTGCTTAAGTTACTTATCAGAACTTGGGAAGCTTGAGAATCATTTGCTTTTGGAAGAGGAGGCGCAGGATGAGAACCCTTCTTAGATGTCTTTTTTGCTTCACACATCACCTTGCGCTCTGGCTGAAGTCTGTCCATACCTTTCTCTGCCTTGTTGTTTCTTAAATCATGGAATAAAGATTTTGTGGTGTTGTCTGGCAAATAATTCACATTATTAGTCCACTGATTTGAATCATCCTCTTGGTGACTTTTGAAGATAGTATTCAAGCCGTTTCTTGCAGATTTTTTCTTAGTGTGTGTGCGCAATTTACTTTTAGCTTTCTTTGCTGTGTCACTCTGCTTCAATGGAGACTTCAAGGAATGATCCATCATAAAACTTAACAAGGTTTCTTCATCTTGTAGAAGTTCCTCAGAGAGACCAGGGGTGGTATTTTCATGATGGCCATTGTTCAAAGACCACTCACTCATTGCCATGTTCTCCGTGGTAATCTGTACAGACTGAGCCAGCCAGCTGTTGAAGAAGGTCCCATCAATGGGAAAGGAAGGTGGCAAACCTATAAAAATAATGGGAATACAAAGAACGAACACCTTAGAAGCTGGAGTCTTTCATCATGGTTTTGTTTTAGATTTTGATACAATTTTAAAGGGCAGGTAAAATCTGTAGTGATAATCAGGCAGACAAGGAAGTTTGGAAAGACTAATTCAGGTGGGCAGCCGTGTTGGTCTGAAGCAACAGAGCAAAATTCGAGTCCAGTGGCACCTTTAAGACCAACAAAGTTAAGAACGGCAGATTTGTAAAACCTCAGTGTGAACAGCATTGCTTACTACCTGCCTCAAATATTTCACAATGGCTAAACATAGAATTCTAATATGGTAACATGAAGATCTATGGTTTGGAGTTCAACAAAGATCATGATGATAAAAAACCTCACTTCAGTTTGTCACATGAGTTCACAAGTATGCCAGTAATTCTTTATCCTCACCATCAGTAATCAATTTGGTATAGTGTACTTCAGGATAGTGTTTGTCAGGACTGAGTTCATTAAAACCAAGAACACGGTTAAAGTCAACCTAGACATTTGGGTTAAGAGTTGGCTCTGGGTGTCACTGTGGGGAATGGCTTTAAAAAAATAGAGGAGAGCCTGAATGGGCTTGGAATGCCACCACAGGGGGAGTAAGGGCTCCTGTCTGTCCCCTCAAGCCTTTTTCTTGTGCCGAAACAATTCCTGGGTGGTGCAGGGAGGAGTTATAATTTATATCCCCATTTCTGCTGATCTCCATGGAGTATTCTGTGCACAGGAAGCAGCAAAAACAGGGAAATAACCCCCTGCCCCAGTCCTGCCTTGGAGCAGTGAAGTGGGCTGGGGGTGGGGAGGCAGGAGCCCTTCTTCCCTGTAGCAGTGTTCTGAACCTATTTGGGCTCTCTTTTATTTTTCAGAAGCCATTTACCACAGCCACTCTGTGGCTGCAAGGAACCTGAGGAGTCCTGGACCCAACTCTTTCAAAACCCAAATGATGCTTGCCCTTCGTAGCAGATGTTTATGCTATGTTTTTAACAGCTTGTTTTTATGCTGTTGTTCTTTGATTTTATTGTACTGTTTTATTTGTAAGCCACCTTGAACTAGTCTTTGAAGAAGCAGCATATTAAAATAAATAGCAGGTGGTAACAACAAAAATGTTTAAGGCCTCTCTAACACTGGACACTGCAAAAAGAATCCTTTATTGGTAGAATTCAGGATGTCTTACCAAGCACTACAAATTATTTACACAGCCATTAAAGGTAAAGGTAAAGGTTCCCTTGCTCGAAAGCCAGTCGAATCCGACTCTAGGGTTGCGGTGCTCATCTCCGTTTCAAAGCCGAAGAGCCAGCGCTGTCCGAAGACGTTTCCATGGTCATGTGGCCGGCATGACTAAACACCAAGGCGCACGGAACGCTGTTACCTTCCCACCGAAGTGGTACCTATTTATCTACTTGCAATTTCTTGCTTTCGAACTGCTAGGTTGGCAGGAGCTGGAACTTAGAGACGGGAGCTCACTCCGTCTTGCAGCACCCGGGTCTCGAACTGCTGAACTACTGACCTTCCACAGCCTGCAGTTCAGTGTCTTAACCACTTGAGCCACCGCAGCTCCCTACACAGCCATTACTGGTGACTAAATTCTTCTGTTTATCCATCCATAACTGGGGACCTTTCCAGATTTTTTTTCACACATTAAATTGCACAGCTGTTTGTTCTTTTGTTGTGGGGTACTCAGACCTCTATCCTCAGAGCAGTGCTCTGGTCGTGGGGATAATGATTTCCCTAGCATTCATCCTAGGAAACTGCTAGGGAAAAGTGATTCTTCCTCCAGCTACAACATCCGTTGTTCTTTCAATTGCCAAATGCACTGTGTTGTGTGGGTGCCTACTGAACAATGCCTGCAAAATAAACCAGTGGTTGTAAGCAACACAATTCCCTCCAATTTGCAACAATAACAACACCATTTTGTGACCTAACATTTAAATAAATACATTCGGGAGGGGGGGTAGGCAATTTTCCACTGTAACACTGAGTGCAGCAACATCCGCCTAACCATTTTTTAAGTGACCAATAATAGTAACATATTCACTTATTTGATTTATTGAAATACCTTGCCTTTCATAATCTACAATGAAAGCAACTTTAAAAAAAATAATATTGGATGTGACATATTCAGTGCTACATGTCCAAAAACTGTATACATGGAAGAGAGTATATCACCAGAGGTGTGCTGGGAGCATCTGGGAGAGGAGAGTGGGGAAACATATAGGACTTCCCAAAATTCTATGGTAGAAACCATAGAGATTTGGGGAATGCTGAGAGTGTTGTGCAATGCTGTTCCCCCACCACCCCCATTTTGCTCCTGACACTCCACTGGGCAAGAGCAGGGGGTAAGGCAGTAGTGGGCAACTTGGCAAGACTATGTGTGGGACTATGGAATGAATCATTCTTGTAATTTTATTTAGCAGTACGAACATACAATCACCAAATTGTAACTTGTCCTCTAAAATAAATTCATCATCCAGAATCTTTAAAAGCTTACAGGAACAGATTTTAAAACATGTTTAAAGAATGCCAATCTTGTTGGCAATGTTCCCTCTAAGCTGTGGAGTCTTGTGAGCAAAAATTCTACCTTGTGAGCTACTGGCATCAAAGTTGTGAGCGAGTGATTTGCCTACTGCATAAATTAGTTTGCTCTGGAGCTGTCCTTCCTGAGCTAAGACAAAAAAGTGTGAGCTGGAGGCTAAAAACCTGTGAGCTAGCTCACACTATGCTTAGAGGGAACACTGCTTGTTGGCCTTTAGTGGGCCCTTCCTCCTGCTGAATGTCTTCATTTTAGGCTTGCCAGCCCACAGGACTGGGTAGGGGATTGCTGCCCTGCAAGGTGCTTATAGTGTTCCTTTGGACTTATGAACTCTGTAATAACTGGACTGTGCAGTAAATATGCAAAAGGGAATGGACTGTGTGGTGACCCTAAGCTGATGCCAACTGCAGACATGTGCCCAGCAGAGGAAAACCTTCTCCTGAGATGATGTGCCAGTGGTTCCTGGGGTTACCTGCCATCTCCTACCCATAGCACAGCAAGAAGAGAACCAAACTCCCTAGCCACAGGAAGCACAGCAAAGCCAGTAACCATTTGCTGTTTAAACGGACACCCATGCCAGCCATGAGACCAGAGATCTTGAACAAGAGTCTCCATGAGCTAGCAACTTCTCTGACATGCAGGCACCTCCCCCGCACCTTCACCTAGCATTGCACGTAGGTGGTGATCCAACATGACAAAGGATCCACAGCCATGAGAGGATTAGAGGGCTGACACGTACCAGCTAAACCCATCACCTGAAGCCATCAACGGACCATCGATGACAATGACTCTGGCCGCCTCAGCTATTGTTCTCAAAGGTGCCACTGTTAAGAGTAAATAGAAGCCAATATTGGCCAACTATTAAGCCCCCTTCCTCCCAAAACTGTTTTTTGATTAGGAAACTTCCTGGGACTGACCAAGGGGACATGACAGGGAAAGTGGCCAGTGAAGCCCATCCCCAAGTCCCAATAGTGTATTAAAAGAGCATGATCCGCCATGCTCTCTCTCTCCTCTACCTCTAAACCCACCCTATCTCCACGACTCTTGGTTTTAGCACTGCCAGAATCTACCACGTGTTCTGCAGGCTCAGAATACAACCCTTATTTCTCTTATAGTCTTCCTTATTTTTCTGTGGATCACTTCATCCCGCCGAGGAAAGGTACGTATCATCCACCAATGATTTGCCTGCTAATGCGAATGTCGCTATCCCTTTCTATCTAAGTTTCCTAGGTCTGAATAATTGTGTGTAAGATTGTGTTTTTATTGTATGCTTGAGAATATCCCTCAGTAAAGAATCCATTTCTTAAGACTTGGTTTCTGTGTTTATTCATGGGTTACCAGAAAAGGAGGGACTTCTGTATATATAGGCTTCACTCCTTTAGATGCCAATTGCTTATTAATAATCATAATTCCCAATCTTCATTAATTATCAAAAGCAATTTGGCTAACAGGATCCCCGGATTTTGCAGGCTCCTCCCTGCCACCGGGTGGCTGGCCAGAGGGGGGCTGGCCAGCGGGGGGAAGCCCCACCCCAACAGCCATGATGTGCCTTTAAATTTCAGCAGATCATTTTAGAAGAAGCTTGCAAACTGTCATTGTTTATTTTGGCTGCTTTGTGAGTGTGTGTGTGTGTGTCCCTTAATAAAGCCATGCTTGGAAATGCTACGAAAGCCTGAAAAGGATCTTGTGGGGGTAAAAAAATTATACTTTCATTTAGTGAAAGTGCAGTTTCTGGGAAACCCTTTGAAGGCAAAAAAGAGGACGAGGAAACTGCACTGCTGTATATTTATTTATTTATTTATTTATTTATTTTAGGGAATGGGAAAGTCTCCAGGCTCCACCCCAAAGTCCCGAGGTATTTCCTGAGTTGGACCTGGAAACCCTACTTCATTTACATTTCTAAAAAATTATTCAGGCCTTTTAAGGTCTTTTGCCCTGTTCAGGGCTGAAACAAGCATTCCTCCCTCCCATGGTGAACCAGGGCAAAACCACACATTCCCTCTTCGCTTGTCCACACCAAGGACAGAACACTGCCCTGCTGGCATTGGGTGAGGACTGATGCAAGTATAGTGCAGAAGGGTAAAAACAGCTTTAAAAATAATCTGAATAAATTATGCATAGGACTGTGGGACTATTCTTACTGTAACATTTTTAGCTATAAATTCTCTAACTTGTATTCTGCAGCCCATAGAAGAGTGGCAACTCTTGTAGCCACTCCACGGGTTTTGAAGTAGCAGTTTCAATTCCATACTTACCCAGTTGTTGCAGCACCAACTCATTCCCTGATTTCCTTTTTTCTTTCTTCTCTGGACTGCTTTTCCTATCATCTCTTCCCTTTCTTTTTGGGTCACTTCTCCTTCCCTTTGTTCTCTTCCCAGTTTGCTCTGCAATTTTTTAATAAAAAAGCTTAGATCATTAGTTACCCAATAAATTCAGTAAAATAATCCAAGGTTTAATTTGGAACATATAAGAGAAACAAAGAAGAAACACCAAGGATCCTAGAAGGGACTTGACAATGGATGCTGATAGAACAGTTTCCTGGGGATATGTCCCAATGAATAAAATGGGACTTATTTCTGATTATATCTGCCTGGGATTGCTTTTTTGATGCTATATGCATAGACCCTGTACATGCTTAATAATGATCAAGTGCCAATGAACCCAGAAAAACTTTCTCCTGACAAGAGGCTCAAACTGCTGATTTGGTTCACCAGAATACTCAGAATAACCAAGTTAATACCTCAGAGTCACTGGAACTCTTGGGTTGCAGGTAAATGAGGTTCATATCATGTCAGTTTTCTTAGTGGGATCATGAACTCTCTGTAACTTTAAGTTCAGGCCTCTTTACTGGCAGCAGCCTTCTGCATTTCTAAGAAGCTTCTAAACCAGAGCTGATGATAGCACTTGCTTAATTAATCCCATTCAAAAAATTCTACTGCAACATTACCTTGGGATTTAAACATTTATCAGGCACAAGTTTGAGGCATCAAGAACCAAGGAAAGGAAATGTAGTATCCTACAAATCTTCACAGATGAATGCCGCCAAATATGGAATCGGTCCAGATGCTTGCTCCTCATTTGATGCCTCTGGCAAACAATGCACGTAATAGTCTTTGGCTTTAAATTCAGTTTGGGAAACAAGTTTACAGATATAACATCGCTTTAAAATACTGGGCCTTTTGTAATGACTTAATAGTAAGCTTTATGCTTGAGCATAGCTGTTCATTTACTTTTTAAAGAAAAAACGGCCATTGGACACTTACCGTGAAGGGTCCTTCTCCTCTGAGGTCAGGAGGACATCTCCAAAGGTTATTCCCACCGTGCCTTTAGGGAGGCAGGAAATGGTTTTTTCCCCTTCCTGTTGGCACCTTTGGAATAGCCCAGTTCCAGTTCTGGGACTCTGAAAGCAGTGCTTGCAGATTGAATAACTGGCCTTGCCCTATAAAATATAACCTTAAACAATAATATATATAACAGTAAACACTCCACCCTGTAGGATAGGCAAAAGACACCCCAAGGTGGAAAGAAGCAAATGACAGGAGAAGGGAGCAGCAGAGATAAAGGTAGAGAAGATGACAGCAGGAGGGCCGAGATGTCCTCCTAACCTCAGAGGAGAAGGACCCTTCATGGTAAGTGTCCAATGGCCATTCTCCCTCTGAGGTGGAGGACATCTCCATGGGACCTCCCCTTGTATTCATTCGGGTGGGTCGTCATCTTCCTCTGCTGCCACGACATGCTGGAGCACTCATCTCCCAAATGCTGCATCAGCAGATGCCATCATGTGAATCTTGTAATGTCTTGTGAATATAGAAATTGATGACCACATGGCTGCTTTACAGACCTCCTCGACTGAAGCTCTGTTGTAGAATCCTGCGTTAGTAGCTGCGCTCCTGAGTGAGTGAGCTGTGATTCCACTAGGAACCTCGTGACCTGAAGCCCGATAGGCTTCCGCAATGCAGGATCTCAGGACTGAGCTGGACATCTTCTCCCCTTTATGTGGCGGAGCAATGCCAATGAACATGCTCTCCGTTTTTCTCCACACTTCCGTTCTGGCAATGAAAATATTCAGAGCCCTCAACATCTAATGTGTGCCATAGATGTTCCTTGGGATGTTTAGGATGAGAACAGAAGGTGGGTAGGCAGATTTCCTGTGATCGATGAAATGCAGAAGCTACCTTGGGCTGAAAAGAAGGATCAGTACGAAGTACCACCTTGTCCTTATGAAACACGCAAAGAGATGCCTTCATGGATAAGGCTCCCAACTCAGAAACTCTTCTTGCCGAAGTGATCGCCACAAGGAATAGAGTCTTCATCCTTAGCCATTTCAAACCTACCTCAGTGAGAGGCTCAAATGGTGCCCTCATGAGAGCTTCGAGAACCACGTTCAACCTCCAAGTAGGAAATCGATGAGATTGTGGAGGAGAGATGGCCGTGGCCCCCTGCAGAAACAACCGAATATGAGGATGCTTGGTGATCTTGAAAACCTCTATCGAAGGAAGAACCGTGGACAAGGCTGCCAGCTGCCTGCGGAGTGTAGAGACTCTCAGCCCGGAATCTATGCCATCCTGGAGGAAGGAGAGCAGAGAAGCTGCAGAAGGAGACTTCTTGTGCCTACACCACCTCATGAAAGCCTTCCAAGTAGTGTTATAAATGCGTATCGTAGACTTACACCTGGAAGCAAGGATGGTGTCCAGGACCTTAGGCAAATATCCATGGACTACTAGACTGCTCCGCTCAGACACAACCAGGCCAGATCGGGATGCCACACTGGACCCTGCGATAACATGTCCGGAGAAACAGGGAACACCAATGGCGGAAGAATCGACATTCTTTGTATTGCTGAAAACCACGGTTGTCAAACCCAGTTTGGAGCCACCAGGACGACCTCTTCTCTTGACTCTCTGACTCTGCGGAGGGTCCAGGAAATCAGCATGAATGGAGGAAATGCATACAGTAAGCCTCAAGGCCATGGTGTCATCAAGGCATCCATCGCTTCCGCCTCCTGATGGAAGAACCTGGTGAGAAATCGTGGCAACTTGTGATTCTCTGGAGACGTGAATAAGTCCACTAGTGGCTGGCCGAACCAGAGCACAATCATGTCAAACAGCCTCAGATGGAGTGCCCATTCCCCTTCTTGGATAGTCACTCAGCTGAGCCAATCCACCTGGACATTCTCGATCCCTCTTATGTATTCCACTCGTAAAGACTTCACCCTTTTCTAGGCCCAGGAGAGGATCTTCATCGACTCTTTGTGCAGCTGACTCGACCAGGAGCCCCCTTGTCGATTGATGTGGGCCTTGGCTGAGATGTTGTCCGTTCTCACCAGAACATGATGATCTTGTAGCTGAACAGCAAAATGTATCAGAGCCAGGTGGATCACTCTGAGTTCCAGAAGATTGATGGGGAGAAATGTCTCAGACTGTGACCAAGTCCCCTGGACAGGAGACCCCTCCAGTGTCGCACCCCAACCCTGGAGGCTGGCATCCGTAAATAACTCCTTGGTGTGGCAAATGTGGTAAACCTTGCCAGAGATGAGGTTGTCCATGTTCATCCACCAGAGGAGGCTGGATTTGACTCTGGGTGGGACCAGCAGATTGATCACCTTCTTTTGCATGATGGCTAGCTGATGCGGACGAAGGAACATCTGTAAGGGCTGAGTGTGCATGCGAGCTCACTGGATCATGTCGATGGTGGCAATCATGAGTCCCAAGAGCCTGGCTAACTCCATGAGGGCTGATTATCTGCTGCGGTGGACACGGGACACAAGATCCTTGATCCTTAAAGCCTTGTCCGATGGAAAAAATAAGGCAGTGCGGACCGTGTCGATCATGGCTCCCAGATGTTCCAGCCGCTGACGAGGAGTAAGGGAGCTCTTCTCGAAATTGACAAGGAAACCGTGACTGCGTAAGCACTCAAGCGTCCTCTCGGTATTCTGAGCTGATTCCGACTGTGTCGATGCTCGGATCAACAAGTCGTCCAAATAGGGATGAACATGAATCTCTTGGCCCCTGAGATGGCCCACAGGGTTGATGATGAGCTTGGAGAACAGCCTGGGGGCCGCGGAGAGACCGAAGGGAAGCGCCCTGTACTGGAAGTGTAGACCGTAAATCAAAAAGCGAAGAAATAGTTTGTGTGCCGGATGAATGGGAACATGGAGCTAGGCCTTTGTAAGGTCTATCGATGTCAAGTATTCGTTGGGGGATAGAGAATCCGTCACAGCCTTTAGGGTTTCCATGCAGAAATGTCTGAGCCTGATGAATTGGTTCAAGAATTTGAGATCCAGTATGGCCCTCCAGTCTCCATTCCTTTTGGGGACCATAAACAATATGGAGTAAATGCCCTGACCTCTCTCGCACTGGGGAACTGGTTCGATGGCCCTGATGTTCAAGAGGTGCTGAATGGCCCTGTCTACAATGGATCTCTTGTGAACTGACTTGCTTGCGGGTAAAACTAGGCATCGCTCTGGAGGCTGGTGAAGAAACTCTATCGTGTATCCCTGAGATACTACATCCACGGCCCAGGCGTCTGCCCGAGACTCTGACCAGGCCTGGGCAAAATGAAGAAGACGTGCCCCCACAGGTAAGTCGGCATAGTCATGCCTGCTTGGGTTTGGGCTCTCTGTCATTTTTGTCATTTCTGTTGAAAGGGGTCTTGTGGTTTCTGGTGTTGAACGAACCACGCTTACCAGACTGCTTGAACGTGTCCCAGGATGACCTCTTGCTTTCTTGACGAAAACGAGGCAACTAGTGTTGGGTGCGAAAGGACTGAGGGTTCCGTCTATCTGAGCATCTCAGTGACCTGGGCATAGCTTTTTTCTTGTCCCTAGTTTCCACCAGGATATTGTCTAGCGCATCCCCAAATAATCGATCTCCTTGGAACAGGTAAGCGGTGACAATGGACTTGGACAATGCATCAGCCTGCCACACCCGAAGCCATAAGAGACGTCTAGCCACTGCCGTGGATGCCAAACCCTTGGAGGCAAAGGAAATAATGTTCAGAGCTGCGTCCGCCGTAAAGGAGTCGGACTTGAGAGTGCAAGAAACTCCCTCAATCAGAGCGCGATTGTCCTCGGGAATAGCTGAAGAATTTTCCGTAGCCAAACTATGGAGGCTCTAGCAGCAATGGAAGCAGTAGATGCTGCTCTTACCATCATGGCAAGGGACTCGTGAATTCTGCGTAGAGAGGTTTCTAGCTTCTTGTCATTGGAATCTCGGAGTGTGCCAAGACCATCCTCAGAAACCAGGCCTGAAGTTTGCAGTGCAGCCACAGGAGTGTCCACTGGAGAAACCTGCAACAACTCATCAGCATAGTTAGGAATGGCATACAGCTTTTTGGCAAACGCTGGGAACTGTTTACTAACTACAGGCTTGTCCCAACCAGATCTTAGCTGATGCTCAAAATATTCTGGAAACGGGAAAACCTTCTCAGTATGTTCTTTGGGGGGAAAGAACTCACGATTACCACCAGATTTGGACTTATACTTTGCCCTGGCTGCCCTATGATACTCGGAAGGCGGTAGATTGTGAAGCTCCAGTGCCTTGATAGCCTTGAATAAAAGGTACTGATAATCCTCAGCTTTGAAAAAATGTCTGGACTGTTCCGGCAGCTTCAGCTCCTCACCCTCCTCCTCTGATAAAAATTCACCCTCCTCTCTCTCCTCAATGGAAGAGGCAGTGGACTCTACTTCCTGCCCATGTCTTTCCTCTGTGTCTTTCCCAGTGGAAGGAGAGAGTGCTTTTCTGGCAGCCTTTGTGGGCCAGCGAGACGGGGTGGGCATTAAGGGGTTCTGGGGGTGAACCTCTAAACTAGAGCACAAGGGGGCCATCTCTTGCTGAATGGTCTGTCTAATCAGATCCATGAGGTCACTGGAGTGGATTAGGGCCCCTTGATCGGGGAGTTTACCCGGCCGCATGCCTTCACCCCGCATCTGCTCCAGATGAGAAGAGGCCGAAATGGTGCTGGATCTTCCTCCCTTGGCCTCTCCGGCAGGCAGGGAAGCTCTGGTGTAGGATCCAGGACACGTCCGGATCCTCAAGATGGCCACCAGCGGCCCAAAGGTGTGCGCTGAAATGGCGGGCTCATCCTCCTCAGACTGCCAGTGGCGTTTCTGGGCACCCTGCACCGTCGCCGAGCCAGCCGCCGCAATTGGGATTGCGCGATCAAGCCCTGAAGGCTGATCGGGTTCCCGGTCTCCTTGCGTTGCCGCCGATGCAGTGCATGTTTCTCTCTCGTTGCCCAAAGAGAAAGCCTCGGGACACTCTTTAGCCACCACGGCAGCAGTCGCAAGGACTCTGTCTTTGGGCCAACGAGCCCGCAAAATTTTCGCTCCGAAATTGGAGCAGAAGAAAAAGAAGAAGGGAGATAAAGAAGGACTTAGAAAGAGAGAAGAGAAGAAAAAACTCTAGGCAAGGCAAAGAAAAAGAAAAAATAGACTCAAGCTACAGCTAAGCCTAGCTAGTAAGCTGCTACTCCCTAGTGAGGCAGGAATAGAAATTGGAACTGGGCTATTCCGGAGGCGCCAACAGGAAGGAGAAAAAACCATTTCCTGCCTCCCTAAAGGCACGGTGGGAATAACCCATGGAGATGTCCTCCACCTCAGAGGGAGAACTGGGCTATTATTTGGAAGGTGAAGACACAAACAGAGTGGCGGGTTTTCTTGGGGAGGGAATTTCAGAGAGCAATTGTTGAAAAAGCCTCACCCTTTTGACCCAGCCAATCCACTCTTAGACAAACAGAGCTGGTTCTCTCTAGAGGATTTCAGTATAAGAGAGGGTTATAAAGTATATATTCCCTTAAATAACCTGGGGAGAGGCCAATAGGAGCTTCAAAAAATTAAAAACATACACTATGAATTGTGCCCTGGAGTAAATCTGGGGCCACACAGTTTTTTTGTGCTGATGTCACATGCTTCCTTTGGCACAATTCCATAATAAACCAGCAACTGTTACGTTGAAATAACTGAAGTTTCTAGATAAGTTTTCAAAAGTCGCTCCATGAAGAGAATGTTACAGACTTTTCACCCCAGACATATATCGGTGACCTGATTGTCCTCCTCTATGAGTGGATGTAACTGGCAAACCATCTTAAGGCTGCGATCACACACACACTAAATAATCCGCTTTCAATGCACTTCCCAACTGGATTTTGCCAGTTCACACAGTAAAATCCAGTTCGAAAGTGCATTGAAAGTGAATTATTTAGTGTGTGTAATCACAGCCGTTATCAGGTAACAACCACTTTTTGCTATTAACTCTTCTGACCATGCACCTGATAATTCAGAGGGAATGTGACCTTCTCCAGTATAAAGTATCTGCCAACACTTTTTCAGCCTTACCACCGTTAACATCTTTCCTACCTTTCTAGATTGAACTTCAATTTTTTATTACCTTAATTCACACAATTTCTGCCCTTAGAACGTTCAAAACATTTAGTGTCTCGCTTAGCTTTGTTGACAAAGAGAAGCAGACCTAACTTCCATCAGCATATTGAGGACTCGTCCCAAACTGGAAGTCTCTCCCCGTGATTTCATGTTGATGTTGAAAATCATGGGGGTCAAGACAGAACCTGGTGGAATTCCCAAAGGACATCTGACAGGGCACAGCAGCAGTCCCCTAGCATCGTCTTCTGGTATCTATTTAACAGGTAGGTGTGGAACCAACACCATGAAGTATTTCTAAACACAATCACACAAAAATCTGGAAAGCCCTCACATGCTTGCAAAATATCTAGCCAAAATAACTGCATTGAATGTCATGTAAAGGGAGCTGAACAGGGAAAGGTTTTGACAACTGTTGTTTTGGGCATAATTCTGAGAACTATTTAGAAATATAGTAAAATTAGATTAATAAGAAATAATTTTAATTAGATCATTCGCAGGATTTATTTATCTTGAATGAAATGCCCATTGTAAAGATGCATTGTATTAAAAATACTGCAGTTCTGTATCACCAGAGGAACTACACTACACAAGGAAGCTGAGCATTGTTCCAGTGAAGTCACACATGATTTTTTCCCAGTTGGGGGGAAAAAGAGACATTGTGGGTATTTCAGAAAATTAATGGGATATGGTGATTCCTGGTTATAAATTATATCAGAAGGATGGGGGGGAAGGGTTGGAGGTGGGGTGGCTCTGTATGTCAGAGAGAGTATGCAGTCCAGTAAGACTGAGAGGGTAAGTGAATTGGATTTGCTTCTGGAAATGCTATGGGTTGAAATAGTGGGCACAAAAGGAAGCTTAACACCGGGAGTTTGTCATTGCCCACCAGATCAAAAGATAGAGGAGGATTATAAAATGATGAATGAATTAAACATAGTGGCTAGACAAAAAAACTGTGTTGTGATAGGTGATTTCAACCACCCACACATTGATTGGGTCAATATGTGTTGAGATTGAGTTTCTAGACACTTTCAATGACTGCACTATGGAGCAAATGATCACAGAACCTAACAGTGGAGAGGTGATCCTGGATTTGGTCCTAAGTAACACCCAAGGCCTGGTGAGAGATGTAAAAGTGATTGCACCGCTTGGGAACAGTGACCACAATGTTACTGAGTTCAACATTTGCATAAATAGGGAGTTGTCCAAAAACACCAACACAACCACTTTTAATTTTAAAAAGGATAACTTCTCTGATATGAGGGGACATGTGAGGAAGAAACTGAAAGGAAAAGTAGAAAGGGTCAAAACCATTGGGGAAGCTTGGAGACTACTTAAAACTACAATCTTAGAAGCTCAGAAAAAATATATAACGCAGGTTAGGAAAGGCACAAATAGGTATAGAAAAAAGCCTGCATGGTTAACTAACAAAGTAATGGAATTAGCTGCTGTAGATTTTCCGGGTTGTCTGGCTGTGGTCTTGGCATTGTAGGACCTGACATTTCACCAGTAGCTGTGACTGGCATCCTCAGAGGTATAACATCAAAAGATGGAGTACTCTCTGTGTCAAGGTGGAGTACTCCATCTTTCTGTGTTATACCTCTGAGGATGCCAGTCACAGCTACTGGTGAAACGTCAGGTCCTACAATGCCAAGACCATGGACAGACAACCCAGAAAATCTACAGGAGCTAATGAACTCCGGCCTTGAAAGCCTTCGACAACATAAAGTAATGGAAGCTGTAAAAGGTAAGGATTCCTTTAAGCGGTGGAAAGCTAGTCTCAGTGAGGTTGATAAAAGGGAACATAGGCTGTGGCAAATAAAATGCAAGTCGATGATCAGGCAGGCAAAAAGGGAATATGAGGAACATATAACAAAAAACACAAAGGCCAACAATAAAACTTTCTTAAATACATTAGAAGCAGGAAACCAGCTAGGGAGGCAGGGGGCCCTTGGATGACCAAGGGGTAAAAGGAGTACTGAAGGATGATAGGGAAATGGTTGAGAAGCTGAATTCATTTTTCCCCTCTATCTTCACTGTGGAAGATTAGAAGTGCTTGCCCACTCCAGAACCGCTGATTTCAGGAGAGGTGCTGAAAGACCTGAGTCAGATTGAGGTGATGAGAGAGAATGTCCTACGACTGATAGACAAGTTAAAAATGGATAAATCACCAGGCCTGGATGGCATACATCTGAGAGTTCTGAAAGAACTCAGATGTGAACTTGTGGATCTCCTGACAAAAATGTGTAATCTTTCATTAAAATCTGCCTCCATTCCTGAGGACTGGAAGGTACCTAATGTCACTCCCATCTTTAGAAAGGGTTCCAGAGGAGATCCTGGAAATTACAGGCAGTCTGATGTCAATACTGAGTAAGTTGGTGGAAACTGTTATTAAGGAAAGAATTAGTAAGCACACTGATAAACAAAAACTATTGAGGCAGACTCAGCATGGGTTCTGTAAAGGAAGATCTTGTCTCACTAACCTGTTAGTGTTCTTTGAGGGAGTGAACAAACATGTGGACAAGGGGGACCCAATGGATGTTGTTTACCTTGACTTCCATAAAGCTTTTGATAAAGTTCCTCATCAAAGGCTCCTAAGTAAGCTCAACAGTCATAGGATAAAAGGACAAGTCCTCTTGTGGATCAAAAACTGGCTAATTAATAGGAAACAGAGAGTGAGTATAAATGGGAAACTTTCTCAGTGGAGGGTGGTAAGCAGTGGGGTACCACAGGGATCAGTACTTGGTCCGATGTTTTTTAATTTGTTTATTAATGATTTCGAGTCGGGAATAAGCAGTGAAGTGGCTAAATCTGCAGATGACACGAAGTTGTTCAGGGTGGTGAAAAGCAGGGAGGATTGTGAGGCACTCCAAAGGGCTCTGTCGAGGATGGGTGAGTGGGCAACAACATGGCAAATGGGGTTCAATGTGGCCAAGTGCAAAGTGATACACATTGGAGCCAAAAGTCCTAACTGTAAATACATGTTGATGGCTTCCGGACTGGCAGAGATTGACCAAGAGAGAGATCTTGGAGTCATGGGCACTCAATGAAATTGCTAAGCAGTTGGGTTAGAACAGATAAAAGGAAGTACTTCTTCACCCAAGAGTAATTAACACATGGAATTCACTGCCACAGGAGGTGGTGGTGGCTATAAGCATGGACAGCTTCAAGAAGGAATTAAACATATGAAGCAGAGGTCCATAAATGGCTATTAGCCACAAGGTATAGATAGGAACTCTGGGACAAGCGATGCTCTGTATTCTTGTTGCTTGGGGGGGGGCAACAGTGGGAGGGCTTCTAGTGTCCTGGCCACACTCGTGGACCTTCTGATGGCACCTGGTGTTTTTGGACACTGTGTGACAGAGTGTTGGACTGAATGGGCCATTGGCCTAACCCAAAATTGGCTTCTCTTATTTTCTTAGTTAACCCCAGACACAAAATAGCTGATGTAGCTTACCTTTAGCCACACAGTGAAAATCCTTGTAATTGTGATGACAGCTGCTGTCAAAACAAGTGTTTTTAAAATCTCCACACCCAATCAAATCTCCAAAGCCAAACAAAACCCTTGCTGGGCAAAAGCCCCACCTGGTCCCACCCACTTTCTAAAAATGATTGGTTGGCATGAGGAAAGGTGTTGATGGACGTGGTGTAGTGGTTAAGAGTGGTGGACTCTAATCTGGAGAACTGGGTCTGATCCCCCACTCCTCCAGATGAAATCTGCTGGGTGACCTTGGGCCAGTCACTGTTCTCTCAGAACTCTCTCAGCCCCACCTACCTCACATGGTGCCTGCTGTGGGGAGAGGAAGGGAATGTGATTGTAAGCCTTTTTGAGACTCCTTAAGATAGAGAAAAGCGGGGTATAAAAACCAACTCTTCTCCTTCTTCTTCATGTTGGGGGTCCCTGACAATCATTTTAACTGGTGATGCTGAGGATGAAATCTGGGAGCTTCTGCAAGCAAAGTGGACATTCTATCATGGAAACATGCCCCTCCACTAAAGTTCTTATGAAGCTCCAGAAGAAAGAAGAATTCCTGGTAAGGGCTTGTTAAGTATGAGATGTCAGTCAGCTCTTAACAAGTGATTCAGCTTTATTTGAACACAACAGAAACCAACACAAGAACAGAAGAGCAACAGGCTCTCTTTTAAACTTTCTGAGCAAATATAACCACGCCCCTAAATGAGTTAACAACCAATTAAATTGTTTAGATAAAGGCCAATGAAACTACTTCCCTCCAGACCCTTTCTTATGTTCTGATTGGTCTACTCCACAGAGTAGCCAATCAGAGCGTGCCTTACATGATACCAGCTCTTAGTTGAAGCTCAGGCATACATACATAATAATACATAACAGGGCTCATAAGCAAGAATTGTTCCTGATAAGGTAGAAATGTGATGTAAAAATTTATGCAGCTAGAAGTGTATTTATTTAGAGCATTTATTATTCTATTTTTCTCCTCAATGGAGCCCTAAAATTACTTTCAAAAAATATCAGTGCAACTGAAAGAAACAAAACACGGTCTAAATAAAGGCACAGGAAAAATGAAAGACAAAAAACATTCAAAATACTCTAATCTGGTGTGGTATCCTCCAGGGTGGTCAGTCAAGGGCACAGCTGCAAACCATGGGCTAAGAGCCAAGGGCCCTTGGGCTCTTGCCCTTCAGCTCATACCAAAAGACTCAAACCTGTGGCCATGTCCAGGCATTAAGTTTATGCAACAGGAGGGAGACAAATGTTCAGTCTGGATCTTAAACAATTCCCCTCCCCTGCTGAAAGAGCCTCCAGCCATACTAGGGTTTTAACTATTATGGTAACACAGTAGCATATGAAAAGAAAAAGTACATGGTTGACTCTACCTTTTGTAGATGTAGAAACAGCATTACAGGTCAACAGACGTGCCAGGTAGCCTCTATCTGTTTTCATGTTATGGTGGTAGTGGGCAGCAGTTAAGTAAGTTATCCATTGTAAGATATTTTGAAAACAAGAAGCTGCCTTATCAAGGTCAGTACTGTCTACTCTGATTGGCAGTTGCTCTCCAGGGTCTCAGGCAGAGGTTTTTCACATCAACTACTGCTTGGTCTTTTTAACTGGAGATGCCAGGGACTGAACCTGGGACTTTCTGCATGCTGGGGCTACATCACTGAGCCACTGCCCCTCCCCAATGAAGTAGCTCTAACCATTCCTTAAAGATAAGACTACCATGAGCAAAATACAAGCATCACCCTATGGTAGACATCAATAGGTCATGCTGTTACAAACTTATTTTATATCTCCAGAACTAGCTGCTCCCAGAGAAAGAAAAATGGAACTGATTGACTATTGTTCTAAACCAGCGTTTTTCAACCACTGTGCCGCGGCACACTAGTGTGCCGTGAGATATTGTCTGGTGTGCCGTGGGAAAAATTCCAATTTCATCTGTAACATGCGGCTTCGGCTCACATGAAAAAAGTGTGCCTTTGCACAAAAAAGGTTGAAAAACACTGTTCTAAACCAATTAGGCTTTTGGGGGTAACTATTTAATAAACCACTATGATTGTTTTACAGAGGATTTACACTTTCAGACATGGCAATCAATGATTTTTTTTCTCCCTTAAGCACTGAACTGACTTCCAGGAAAAAAGATAAGCAAAATTGATGTTTGCTCAATTCCTGCCAGCTAACTGGAGACGGGCAGACACATTTTTCACTTGACTTAACAAATAAAATATATGGCTTTGTTTAGACAGAGCAATGCTTCCAAACAGCAATATGAATGTTACCCTTTCTGAAAAGGAAGCCTGTCAAAAGCAACAGCTGCATTTCAAAGCCTGACAGCTAGGGGTTTACTTTTCAATTCACAGAAGACAGATAGATAGAAAAGTTGTGCGTTTAAACTGGCAGCTTCTTCCAGCCTTAAGAAGTATCGCTTGCTGAAATGATTATTCATCAGTGGCAGAATAAACCATCAAGCTCAACTTTATGAGGAGAACTTTCCAAAAGCTGTCAAATGTATTCACCAAGGGTTTGTTCATTAGCTGCCATGGCAGAGAGTAATTAAAAGCCATAGTGGGCCAGTGACAAATAAGACAGACACTTCCCCTGTTGTGTAATGAGAAACTGAAATGGGGTAAAAAGAAATCTTGGGTCATTCTGAAAAATGGCATTCCACTGGGAAAGAATTGCTATGCCATGTAATGATATTCAAACTAATATTGCCTTATCCAAGGCAGTGATTCTATAAGATGTGGCATGTATCCTGTTGAATTCAGTAGGTGCCGGGGATGCTCAATCAGTTTCCAAAGGCTACTAGTATCATGGAGGCTTGCAATTCCAAAGAAGGCTAGCCTGGAACGGTGATAATCCATAGAGTAACTACTTGCTAATGAAGCGATGTCACTGTTTTCTCTAATTGACTAAAATGAAAAACAAACTTCTTCCTTCCTTTGTGTCTAGGAATCAAGTGCAGACATGAAAGTTTTGACATACACTGAGGAATGCATAGCCCACAGTGCTCCATCGTTCAGCCCACTAGTACCTATTAGGAGCCCCACTCTATGGGGGCTGATAGTGGCTGATTTGTTCATTATTCGACCCTTCGTTGTTCTCAAAATCAAAACTGGTTAAGTTTACGAGGCAATTCTTAGACCTGAGATCTGAATATAACCAAGCCTAAAATTGTGTGGCCACCCCCACCTGCATTAGCGAGGGGAGTTAATTTTTTTTTTGTATCAGTTTGAGTAATGGGATGTGAACTCTGGAATAGACAGGAGTGGAATCACAGCCAGATTTTACATCTTTCCCTCTAGTATAGAGTTTGTAAGTGACATTTCCTTCTGGCTCTCTTATATATTCACTATACCAGAGAAGCCAAGAGAAAACATACCTTGCCTACAAATCTTTGATGAAAAAAGCCCAACTGTCTGACTACTCTTGAAGAAAACTGACCCTCACCAAGCTAGTCCAAATCTACTGCACAGACTAGAAGAGAGCAGAATGAGGAACAGCATGGCTCTCCAGGGGGTTTGGGGGTGTCAGTGAGCTGAAGCAGCATGCCTGAAATGCACAAGAACTTAAGAATTGCTTTGCTGGATCACAGCAAGATCCACCCATTTCTAGCAGTGGCCAAGCAGAAGCCTCTGGGGAGATCATAACCAGGGTATGAAAGTGATAGCTTTCTGCTATTGTTTGGTACTATCTCTGAATATGGGAACTCCATTTAAGTTATCCGGGCTAACAGTCATTGATAGACCTTCTGTTGTTGAATTCTCAGAAGTCCATCTGTCAGAAGAACTTAGTGAGGAAAATCAGCCAATACTACATAAAATTACCAATTTATCTGTGTCTGTTTGACTGCACTGAAGGCATTCTAGCAATGTAAACCCTTTTTTAGGAGTCAAGACAGTCTAATTACCTGCTATATCTTTTACAAAGGAAGCAAACTATATAACTAAAACAATTACCTACATGCACATTTTGTTCTTGGTTTTATCCTATTTCCTCTCAGTCAGCTGTCAAAAGAGAAAGTGTACCCTCTCAGGGCTCCATGATTTTCAGTGGAGGGAGGAAAGGATTTAATAGCCTTTCACTCCACTCCTGATATGCCAGTCTCCCTTTAATAGCTACATTCTATAAATTTAATAAATTCAATTTAAAAAGAACTACTTAATGTGTAATTCTGCCCATAGAGTTGGATTCAGTGACCCATTCTTGATCTTTTATATATAATCATGTGTTATATATGAAGGTTTCACCCAGGTATTGAGGTAACTCCTGTTCTGGATGGGGTTGGAGTTGGACCCAGTCATCCTGTTGGACAAAGAGACAGCAGTGGTAGCCAGAGGTACCTTTCACCAGTTTCGGCTGGTGAGCCAGCTATGGCCTCTGTTGGGCAGGAAAAATCTTGCCACAGTGGTGTCCAGAAGCTACAGGTGGTACAGAATGCTGCAGCCAGAATGTTGACTGGAATGAGTAGAAGGGACCATACCACTTGAGCCTTGTTCCATCTACATTGGTTCCCAATTTTCTTCTAGGCCCAATTCAAGGTGCTGATATTGACTTTAAAACCCAATACAGCTTGGGCCCAGCATACCCGAAAGACCAACTACCCTCATATGAATCTACCTATCCACTATGGTCATCTTCAGAGGCTCTCCTCTGGGTGCCCACGCCATCTGATGCTGGACAGGTAGCAACCCAGGAAAGGAATCAACTTATCTCAAAAAACATCAGCCCCCCCTCTGCAGACTGGGGGCACATAAAGAAAGGGAGGTTTAGGTTTTGTTTTTTTAACAAACTTGGGGAAGCCCCTAGGTTTGCAGAAAAACCAGAAAAGTTTTTTAAAAATCTAAACAGAAAAACAGCAACTTTGAAGCAGCAGGGAGGGGATGAGCCAGATGACCCTGTGTCCCCTGATGCAGCCTCCTCTGCCCCTCCTGGAGGTCAATGGGATTCACCCCCTCCCCACTGACAAGGTAGCATTGTGGATGGGGTGGGGCAGGAGTTGCTGCCCCCCACTGCTTCAGCGAGGCAGGCTGATAGGTGGTGCTGTCCCTTTGCCACTTAGAGAGCAGAGTGGCAGTTAGCCAGGGGAGGGAGACCAGGAGCTATTGCTGCCCCTCACCATCAAGTGTGTGGGGGAAGGGCAAATAGGTGAGCAGGCAGGGGAGAAGTGGGAGTCACTGCTGTCATCCTGTAAACTGCATAGTGGCGGCAATGCAAGTAGGGAGGAAGGAGCCACTAACACTGCTCCTCCTTGCTGCCAGAAGCTGATGAGTGGGTGGGTGAGCCAGATGGGTGGCTATGGGAAGGGGGAGTTCCAGCATTTTGTATCCTTTATTATTAAAAAAAAAAACCCTCCTCAAATCCACCTTTTCACAGAGATTAACTGCTTGGTTTTATATTTTAAAAGGAACTTCCTGTTCATATTTAGTTCTGTGGATCCCAGAGTCATACAAACAGGAGTCTATTAAGTTTTAATACTCTCCCCCACCTGTCTCTGGTCCTCTGCTTTGTCCATCTATCTGGATTTAGCAGCTAATATACAACCTGTAAACCTCATGCAAGCTGTTCTCATATGCTTTATAAGGCAGCTTTTTGTCTCAGCCTCAAAAAGAATTCATATAGCAGTGGATCCTGAAGCATCCCTACATGAGAGATGTTCTTGGATACAATCACATTTATAAACACTTTCAGCATTATGTTTTTCAATACAGGATTTACAGGACCATTCTGACTTAATAAGGTAACATTGGGAGTAGCCCTTAGCAGACGGAAATCCCTGTCTTTTGGAATTATATGAATATATTTCTTATTGTTTGTACATAGGACAAGCTGAAAGAATTTCCATAACTTCATCTTTCTAGAGCCAGATTTCCAAAGTGACCACAAGTGGCAATAAGGAAGGCCACGTTAAGCAAATTTCCAAGAAAGCAGATTTGTTTTGGAAGCAAAGTCCTCTGGGCTACAGATCAAACAGAGTGAAATGTAACTCATGCATTTTTGGAGGTTATTTAATAGCCTCTGTGACCACTGGGATTACAGACGATGTGCAGAAATGTAGCTCCCAGGGAAAGAGCTTTTATTTACCCAAACACATCGTAAATATGAAAATGATTTTATAGGCCTAAATAGTGAATGCCAATGCAGGCTGCTACACATCTGAATCAACTTTTCAGATAAGTCCCAAGAGGGGAAAGTGGAGAATCCATCTAGTCTGATCTGTGTGTCACTTAAACCGAAGCTTTGATGGAGTTACCTATCATTTTAAAAAGGGAGATCAAAATGAAACCAAGAACAAAGATGCCGTCTTGGGCTGTGTCCACAGTTGCTAGTAAAACTGCTATTTCCTCTTGAAACAGGGCTGATATGTGGTCCTGTTTCAACGTATGTCACTGGCAGATCTTCACTTGACTTAAAAGGATGCCAGGAACAGCTTCTTCTCTGTCAACTTTATTTCTAGCTAGCAAGAGCTCTTTTGTAGAAGTCTGCATCACTGAAGCTAAGCAGTCAACCCTCAGCTTAAGCTGAAACAGAAAAGACAACTCTTGCTCCAGTCAACTTGAAGCCTATAAAATCTAAGCTGGCAAATATGAACCATTTGGAGTAGGCTACCTACTTTCCTTAAAAAAAAAAAAAAGCAAGCAGCCACCTGCACCCAAACATCCTAACTGCTTATGAAGCTGGCTTGGAAGCTGCCTTGTGAATCAAATGTATGGCTGCAATATTCTCCTTGATGGTCTGTTTTGGCAGGAACAACCATTACATTAGCAGGTGGGGACAAGCCTTTACAACCATGCACATAACAACAACACAGAAGACTTCTAATCCAAATGTAGTTTATACAAACCACCCCGCCCGCGAGTCTATCTGAAATCCAAAGGCCAACATAAAAACCAACTCCAATTTCACTGTTCATTGATTGCACACAATACTATGTGTATTGTTTTATTTTTAAAAACCAAGCCCAAACCAAAAAGAACAAAAGCTGCAAACCAAATCCTACAACCCAGGGAGAGGGAGGGTCAGTAGCTAGAAGAGTGACAGATGGAACGAGGACTTCCCTGACTACTTCCCTGACTACGTGTGTTCAGGAGAACCTGGAGCAGAATGAGTAGGGTAAACAGGCTGTGGAATTCCCTTGCCTCCAAACTGAGACATTAGTTATTAAGCATCACACATTCCATGTACAACAAATTGTCAAGTGCATTAAATACATACAGCTTTTATTGCAGGAATATTCTGGCTGCTGCTCAGGCAATCTGGCTACACATAATTGTACTTAACCAAATACCTGTAGAGCATCTACTAGCTAGGATTCTATACTTGTAGAGCTTCTATTAACCTAAGATTCTCAATGGTCTCTGGTGCATTTGTACTCTATCAATGATCGCTGTATTACACAATAACAGCAGCCTTTACCTCTAGGCAGCTGCATTTTAAGTCTCTAACAGCTGGAATTGGAGATGACAAGTTTATGTTACTGACCCGTAGGAAAGAAAGGAAAAAAGCAGATAGCATCAAACCTCAGATCAATAAAAGAGTGCCTTGCAGTAAACACCACAGAAGTACAATGTTAGCACAAGCTGTAGTGTACTGCACATGATATCTCACAATGATATGACTGTAACACCAACTATGTCTGCCCAAAAACAGAGTTTTATCTCTCCTTATAATAATTATCTTTTGGTTTCATAAGATTCCATGCGCTCCCATTGGCTGTAAAATGTCCTCCCTCAGTCACTGGCCCATCAGCCGCCACTCAAGAGTACTCGTGTGCCATTGGCTGGGTGCTGGGTCTGCTCCTCTTCCCCACTCACTCCCCCTTCAGACAGATTTGCATGTCAGATTTACTGGCAGACAGCTCTCTCTCCTGAGGAAGACAGTTCTCTTGATTCCTGTGAGGGACTGTCCCCTCAGTGGCTGTTGGTAGACTACCAAGCTTGGTTCTGTGAGTAAAAAAACAAAGGACTTTCAGCAGAACCCCCTCCCCCACACATAACCCCCTCCCCAGTGGCCACTTTCCTGTCAGAATAAATGAGAAAAGGCTCTTTCTCCTGCTTAGCTTCAGCATGGCTGGCTGGCTAACGAGGTGGGCCAGCGACCATCAAACCATTTTCTTCAACTCCCCGCTGTGTGGCTGACTTTCCCCTAGGGTTGCCAATCTCCAGGTGGGACCTGGAGATCTCCCACTGTTACAATTGACCTCCAGATGACAGAGATCAGTTCTCCAGGAGAAGATGGTTGCTTTGGAGGGTAGACTCTATGGCATTATACCCTGCTGAATCCTTCCACCCCTCCCCCAAATGCTGCCCTCCACAGGATCCCCCCCCCAAATCTCCAGGTATTTCCCTAATCAGAGTTGGCACCTGTACTTTCTCCTCTGTCAGTAAAAGGCCCTTTCCACACCTATGTTGGCCTTTGGGAGAAAACTCATTGGGCCCAGTCCAGGTTGCCAACTCCAGGTGGGTAATTCCTGGAGATTTGAGGGATGGAGCCTGGAGAGGGTGAGGTTTGAAGAGGGGTGGCACCCCAGACAGGTACGATGCCATAGATCCACCCTCCAATCCAGCCATTCCCTGACGGGGAACCATTGTTGCCAATCTCCAGGTGGGGGCTGGAAATCACTCAAAATTACAACTGCTCTCTAGGAGGGAGGGGGGAGGAGATGGGAAACTAAAGGTAGGTTGATGGTTGGCTGGGAGGAAGATAGGGTTATCAACTCCAGGTTGGGAAATTCTTGGAAATTTGAGGGGTCGAACCTGGAGAGGGTGAGTGTTGAGGAGGGGTGGGACCTCAGACAGGTACAATGCCATAGACTCCCCCCTCCAAACCAGCCACTGCTTCCTGGGGAACCACTGTTACCAATCTTGGGGGTGGGCTGGAGATCACTCAAAATTACTACTGCTCTCCAGGTAGCAAAGATCAGTTCCTCTGGAGAAAATGGTGGACTCTGTCATTATACCCTGCTGAGATTGCCACAGCAAATTGTCACTGAGTGCCCAAAGCCGGGGCACTCTCCCAGAGCCTCTTTCTAGAGCTCGTTGTATTTATTTCCACAACGGGCCTTATTCCTAGTTGTATATAAAACATTTTTATGCCGCCTTTCTACCCAGCTTAGGGTCCCCACACATGATACAAACTTGCACTCAGAAATCTGAAGGTGCAGATGTTCTAATCACGCAAATCTTGTTTCATAGTTCAGCAAAAAAAAAAACCAACCCCCAACCCCCTTAAATTAATTATACCAAAGAAATGACAACCAGAAGAAGCATGAAAAGTATGTATGGAATCAAACTGGATAATGTTACAAGAGGAAAGAACACTGATCTGGATCAAGGTCTTTCTAGGCCATCATTCTGTTTCCATATTTGGGCAGCCAGATGACTTTGGGATGCATACAAGCAAGGCATGATGGTTTCACCTGTTATTTGTCTGAAGCCTCTGCTGTTCAGAGGGATACTAATTCTGTACAGGGAGATTCCACTTAGTTTTCATGGCTAATTGCCATTCATAGACTTATCCTCCACTAATCCCCTTTTAAAGCCATCTAAACTGGTGACCATCACAAGGTCTTTCGGTGATAAATGCAATAATTTATTGTGGAGATTATGGGAAGTACAGGATTGAGCTCCATCTATGGCATTTTGTAATAAATGATATAATAACAAATTCAAGATAGATTTTTGGTTTATTTAAAAAGTTGTATTTGTAGCCATTTCCTTCTATGTATAATACATTTGAATATTTAGAGAAAATTACTTGCTATATGAATATATCCTTGATAGGAGTATGAGAAGTGTGCATCACTGTTGTTGTTGTTCAGTTGCACAGTCGAGTCCGACTCTTCACGACCCCATGGACCACATCACACCAGGCCCTCCCATCTTTTGCCACCCCCCGGAGTTTGCTCAATTTCATGTTTGTTGCATCGGTAACACTGTCTAACCATCTCATCCTGTGCTATCCCCTTCTGCTGTTACCTTCAATCTTTCCCAGCATCAGGGTCTTCTCCAGTGAGTGCTTCCTTCTCATTTGGTGGCCAAAGTATTTGAGCTTCAGCTTCAGTATCAGTCCTTCCAGGGAACAGTCAGGGTTGATTTCCTTCAGGATTGACTGAACTCCAGCACTACAATTCAAAAGCATCTATTTTTTGGTGCTCAGCCTTCCTTATGGTCCAAGTCTCACAAGCCATATATTACTACTGGGAATACCATCGCTTTGACCATTTGGATTTTTGTTGGCAGGGTGATGTTTCTACTTTTTATTATGCTGCCAAGGTTTGTCATAGCTTTCCTCCCAAGGATCAGAAATTTTTAATTTCATGGCTGTAGTCAACGTCTACAGTGATCTTTTGAATCCCAGGAATGTGGATTCTGTCACTGCTTCCATGACTTCTCCTTCTATTTGCCAAGGAGTGATGGAGCCGGATGCCATGATCTTAGTTTTTTTGATGTTGAGTTTCAAGCCAACTTTTGCGCTCTCCTCTTTCATTCTGAGCAAGAGGCTCTTTAGATCCTCTTCACTTTCTGCCATTAGAGTGGTATCGTCTGCATATTTGAGGTTGTTGATGTTTTTCCCGGCAATCTTAATCCCAGCTTGTGATTCATCCAGGCTGGCATTTTGGATGATGTACTCTGCATATAAATTAAATAAGCAGGGTGACAATATACATCCTTGCCATACTCCTTTTCCTATGCTAAACCAATCAGTTGTTCCATGTCTGGTTCTAACCATCGCTTCTTGACCCTTATACAGGTTTCTCAAGAGACACGTGAGGTGGTCTGGTACTTCCATCTCTTTAAGGACTTGCCACAGTCTGTTGTGGTCCACACAATCAAAGGCTTTAGCATAGTCAATGAAGCAAAAGTAGATGTTTTTCTGGTACTCTCTTGCTTTCTCCATAATCCAGCGAATGTTGGCAGTTTGATCTCTCATTCCTCTACCTCTTTGAAACCCAGCTTGTACTTCTGGCAGTTCTCTATCCATGTACTGCTGAAGCCTAGCTTATAGGATCTTGAGGATGACTTTGCTTGGTT
This sequence comes from Gekko gecko, assembly GCA_029375565.1. Lineage (NCBI taxonomy): Eukaryota > Metazoa > Chordata > Lepidosauria > Squamata > Gekkonidae > Gekko > Gekko gecko. Next base: position 136,078,012 of record JAPDNY010000002.1, read on the forward strand.
GTGAAATGAGTGCAATTGTGCGATAGCTTTAACATTTCCTTGTCCATCTATATATATAAGAGAAAGTCCCCTCACTGTAAAATCAACACCAGGCTAAACTGCTGGACCTAGAGACCCCAAATTCAGGGAGAGCGCTCCTACCGTGGCATAGGTACTCGCTAAGAAGGGATTTTTAGAAATTCGACCCCTAAGTGGATCAAAAAGGGTGTAAAATGTGCTCCCCTCATTGATTCCTATGTGGCTTGCCAGGCAGCTGCTTCCCTGCACACACACACCACTCTCTGGTCAGCTGCAGAGCTCAGTGTTCTAACGTTAAAAAGAAAAACGGTTACAGGGGACTGCAGAGAGCTAATGACAGTGGAGGAAATCAGGAGTGGCCAACAACCACCTGTGAGGTGAAGCAAAGCTGCTGGCCCAGCCTCTTTGATGGCGTCCAACACACTCCCCCCCCTCCTACACCTAACAAGCAGTTGTCTGTCAGGTGCAGCAGTGGTTGCAGGATGCTTAAAGCCACGAGGGAGCCCACCCCAGTCATAACACCTTAGTGGTCCTGCCAGCCCTGCCTCCACCGTGGCTTCTAATACTCCTCCCCCTTCCCCCTCTGTCATGATCTGTGCAGGATGGAGGCAGGGCCTAGAGACCTAAGCTCTAGGAGGGGCCTGTCTGGCAGTGGAAAGCAGACAGCCTACAATCTCCACAATGCTTGGGGACAGTTTTTAGCCAATGGGAGTGCAGGGATTCTGTGAGGAGACTGTTGCATTCTTGTGGAGGTGTGTATTAAACTGTAGGCTGTGGAAAATGGTGTCTTTCTTCACACAGGAGTGAATCGAAGGGGACTGTAATAAATTCTGTGTATTGTGAGGAAATGGATCTTGCTGTCTCGCTGCAGTTTTCCCTCTCATGGAGTCACTGAGGGAGAAGAGCTGGTCTGAGAGGAGAAGGTCCCTCACTAGTCAGAGTGACTGTACAGGTAGTGAGGCCTGGTAAGAAGGCTTGTAGGCCTTAAGTAGTAACAGTTAAGGAGTAATAGGTAGCTGCGTTAGCTTTGTGTTCTTTTTGCCTTTCAACACTGTTATACCTTTTTAAAGCATCTTGCCTTATTTGTCTTGCCCCAGTACTGTTCTTAATAAACCATTGTTAAGTACTCTGCCTGGTCATCACGCCTAAGGTTCTCAGCTTGAAAAGGGGCATTTTGGATGGGTTTGAGAAGGTACTCTGGGCCTTCTCAAGGGACCGTAAGTCCAGGGTGGTGGCAGCAGAAGGCAGTGACCCGCTGGGGTCATGACACCCTCCTACACTGTCAGGTGTAGCAGAGGAGGTGGGATGCTTACAGCCACTGGGTAGGTTTGCTCAGCAGGATTGCCTTAGCACTGCTGCTGGCCCAGCCTTCCTGATGCCTTTAAATACAATCCCCCCCAACACCAGACAGGCTGGTATCTGTCAGGTGTAGGAGCGGGACCAGGACACTTTAATCCAACAGGGACACCGCCCCAGGAGGATTACCTTAGTGATGGTGCTGGCCCAGCCTCTCTGATGGCTTCCAACACACTCCCCCACCTCCTATACCTAACAGGCGGTTGTCTGACAGATGCAGCAGTGGTTGCAGTGTGCTTAAAGCCATGAGGGAGCCTGCCCCAGCAGTAATGCCTTAGTGATCCTGCCAGCCCTGCCTCCACAGTGGCTTCTAATACTCCTCCCCCCTCCCCCTTCTACAATGGACAGGCAGCTGCCTGTCAGGTGTAAGAGAGGAGATGGGATGCTTACAGCCCCCGGGGAGGTTCACTCAGCAGGATTGCCTTAGCACTGCTGCTGGCCCAGCCTCCCTGATGCCTTTAGATACAATCCCCCCCAACACCAGACAGGATGGTGTCTGTCAGGTGTAGAAGCAGGGCCAGGGTATGAATGTTTATGGGGAGATAGTAAAGGACATTTCTAGGAGCCATTTCGATGAACCTGAAGAAATGTCTACCACATCACCACTCCTTCACGCCAACTCCCCCTCATACCTCTCACCTCTTACTGCCCCCAAGAAAACTCCTGGCAAACGTCGAGCCAGATACACCCAAGGCTACGAGGAGGAAGCAACTTAAGAATGGGGCAAAGACATTTCCACATAGTACTCCTGCAGTGCACTGAGCTGCACAGGCCAAGTACCAGCAAGATCACCCTGAGGTGCTCAGAACAACACAGCCTCCATATAAGCAAGACAATCCAGGAACACAAATAGAGCAGCCATCATTTTCGTGGAAGGTAGAAGGAGTTGACTTAACAGACGACTGCTTCTTAAATGGACAGTTCTATGTGGCCTGCTCCAGAGTGAGCTCATCAAATAGCCTGGTGATCCTAGCACCTGAGGACAGAAGCACCAATGTGGTCTAGAGAGAGGTCCTTCAATAGAGAGAAAAAAAGTACGTATGTCTCACTTCATTTCTTACATTAAAATCTTCTCCATTAGAATTCCTACAACAAATGTCACATTTCAAATTTCACATCATCCGTATTATAACTGGATTTACGGAACTTAAATACCATAGCGAAGCACGGGTATCAGGCTAGTTGTATTATAAATGCATTTATTCATTTATATTCCCCTTTTCTCCCCAGTGAGGACCCAAAGTGGTTTACAACATTCTTCCCTCCTCCATTTTATCATCACAACAACCCTGTGAGGTAGATTAGATTAAGTAGGTGTGACTGTCCCAAGGTCATCCAGGAAACTTCCATGGAATAAGTGGGATATGAACCTGGTAGGGGTGTGCAAAAAAACAAAAAACAAAACACCTGGTATTTTTCAGGTTTGGGTATACTGAACCTATAAACTATTGGTATTTCCCGTAGGCCCGTAGCCATGGAGTGGTCTTTGAAGCAACACCCTCTCCAGAAATTTGCCCTGCTCCCTCACAAAACTTCCCAGTAAATTTTTTTTTACTAAACTTAAGCTGCAGTTAAGTTTCACTTCGTCCCCTCTGAACTCTTTTACCTCAGCAGAGGCCTTCCTTTCTTCCTTATTCCCATGGCCTCTAGCTCCTCCTGCCTGTTTCCCATGGCTCATTCCTTCCTGATCTCCACGGCTGTCTGCTCAACTCGGCTTCTCAGCACACTGCTGCTCCTGGATTGCTCCTGGTTCTCCTCAGCATCCGGTAGGCACCTCTAGGTGTGTGTGGGGGTTGGTTGGTACTTTTAAAAAGGTGCTTTGGTTGGTGCTTTTAAAGAGTTAATGGAGGGTGTAATCCTCCCCCTTGGCAATAAACAGACCACAGAAGCTGCTTCCTGACTTTTCTTCCTGCATTATTCCTGGCAGGAAATTGGCAGTTGAATTTCTTTTCCTTGGTGGTGAGGGAGAGAAAGCCAGAACTGCATTGCTACAATTTACACTGCCTACTTTGCAGGGAAAGGTAAGTGAAAGGGCAGCAGTTCTTCAAGAGAGGGAGAAACAGTTGCAAGGGGGAATAAAAATTGCCAGAGAGGAAGGGAAGAGTTGGTAATCTAATTAAGCTCCCTAATCCGCCACCAAATTTTTTTCCAAGCCACAAAAATTTTCTGGCTGCGAGCCTGATTACTGAATATTCTCGAATCCCCATACTGGTATAGTATTCAGATTCAGTAAATAGAGTATAATGGAAAATCGATCCGGGTGTATCTGGGGCTGTTTTTTGAGGTAGGGGCACCAAATTTGCAGCATAGCTGCTGGTGCCTCTCCTCAAAAAAAACCCTCCCAGGCTTCAAAACGATTGGACCAGGGGGTCAATTATATGGGCCCCACAAGAAGGTGCCCCTCTCCTCCATGGTTTCCAATGGTGGGCGAAGACATTTAAAGGGAACAGTCCCTTTAAATGCCTTCTCCAAACCACAGCTTCACCCAGAAGGTGATGAAAGAGACTGCAATCGCTTTAAACACCCTTGAACACCAGCTATCCAGCGGCCCCAAGAAATCTCAAATATTTTGGGGGATTTGGTGGCTTGGTCCTTCTAGATAGCCAGATAAATACCCTGGCTGATAACTGGCTGAAAAAATGCCAAAAAATACTGGTATTTTGTGGGTTTTTTCCCAGCATGGATAAACCGAATGTACACCTCTAGAATAGGTGACTTGGACCCTAGTCTGAAATTCTACCCACTATACCATGCTGGCTTTATATCAAGCTATTCACTAAGATCTAATGTAGGTTCACTGCCTGTGAAAGGAGAAGTCTCCCCTCCTAGCTTCTGGGCCCTTCAGAACAGCACCTCATGTGTTTCATGGATGCTGTCACTGGGAAGGTCAGCTGTGACCACTATGGGTGTACTGATGGGTCTTCTGTATGTTGTTTGGCTTCTTTGGATTTCAGACCCAATTATGACATTTACAAAACATGAGTAATCTATGACAAGATCATTTTTAATTTTATTGATGTAGGCAGACTTTGTCAATTAGCTGTAGTGTGGTGATTGCAATCTGTACACTAATTTGTTTATGTAGTGAACGGATACAGATTAAACGCTTATTTTAAAGAATATCTTGCTGCCAATTCAAACATGTGGGAATTATTGTAGAATGCAGAATTTCCACTGCTTTCCTCCCACTGAACTAGGAAAAATTCAAGGTTTACCACTGTGACTCCACAAAAAGTGAATTTTAATGCATACTCCATATTTCTTAGGCATTGTGAAATTTGCCACCAGGGACAAATTACTTCTTGATACACTGTAAGGATCCCACCCCCCTGTTCCCCTCATGTAGTCCCTGGTGCCTTCTCTTCAGATCTCCTCTTCTCCCCCAGTGCTATTACTGGTAATGTTCTTCCCTGGAATGTTGTCTTTCAACTAAGCATTTCCAAAGTGATATTAATACAACTTAATGAATTGAGTGAAAAGCTATCACGGACTGAGTCACAAAGATATCCTTCAAACAATATCAATTCCCTCTCCCCAATTTTGGCAGTAATTAAGCATCAACAAAACCTCTTTTGCTATTACTCCAAATTCTCTCAACTGACATATGAGTCACAATCTAATCTGCAAATTTCCACCAATACACCAAAGTATTCGCTGATGAGCAAGAAACCTTGGCAAAAGTCTGTGACAATCACGCAGATTGTTCCACCAAAATTGCAAGTCATGCTTTTAACAATGGGTAAGTGCAGGAGCCAGCATTTAGCCTAATCAAGTGTACCTGAACATACTAAAGCCACTGAGATGTGCCTAACTCTATTGAACTATGCCCATTATTTTCTTATAAGAAAAGTTAAGGTAGCAAAATGGAACATTCTGAAGATATGACTTGTTACAACTTTCACTATGGTATTTTCTCCCCTCCCATTGTAAAAGCAAGGAGAAGTCATGGCACTGACGTCTTGTGGCCTAAAAATTAATAGACTGGAATCCACTGAGTCAAATGTATGAGTTGTGTATGTAAGGGCAGCCATAGATTTGCAACTCTTCTATGAAGATCCCAAATGTACACAAGGTAAAAACAGTAATGGCTAATCTAGGGAAAACTAGTTTGGGGAAATGAATAAATGAACTTATTCCCATTTATAAAAAGTTAAATATATTTCAGTTTACAGGATTTTTCACATCATGCTAAAGCTAGAATTAAATCAGCCTTACTATATGGTATGCAGATGAACACTGGATTTGCAGGTTGTAAATTGCACCCTATATTATTGAATTTGGAGGATGTTTAAATTAATACTGTGCTTCCACCCAGTGTGGGCAAGTAATCAGAATACAGATCTTGATTTTCACAGAACTTTATTCTGGGCATGCAGAAATTATGACAAGATGACTTTTACTTATTGTTTTGAGCTATGTGAACAAAAAACAAACAGCTGCCCACAAAATGAAATGGCTGCATTTGTTTCAACTGCACTTACAGTATAATTTGCCCACCACTGTAGGCTTTAAAAGCTTGGTAAATTTGGGGAACATTTGATTTGATTCTAAAATTTGAACGTGATCTTTTCATTCATGATGCTGTAAAAGGAGATTTGGAACCTCTGATTTGCAGTGCACACATTCTGGACCTAAGAATCCAAGTCCAGGAAAAGCTCTGAGCAGACTAGAATGCAGTCCAGACAGTCCTAAAGAAACCCCAGCCACATGATGGCTTCTGAGGAGGATCCAAAGCCACAAACACAACAACTGACTGAGAACTCTGCCAAACAGCCAGATGCTGCTTCTCAAGAAAATGTTACATAGTTTTGAATTTTGGGTCCTGTGTTCTTATTGCAAAAAAAGAAAAAAAAATTATAAGATGCAGACTTCACAGCTACATACTTTTGGATGGCCAGCTGTGTGTGGAAAAAACCTACTGAGTCCATGTTTATTAAAAAGAATCAAACTGTTCTGTGCATTCACTCTTAAGACATTCCCTATTAATAGACACAGCAAATAAATTTACAGGTAAAGCTAAAAGCACTGAGGAGCAAAGGCGTTCCAGCCAGCAGTTTAACCTTTGACCCTTAATGGAGCCAGAGGCAGTTGCCAAGAAGCCAATGCAATTGCTAGTAAACTTGCCAATGAAACAGGTGCTGCCATTAAAAACCTCTGACATCTAAAGCCGTAGGCCAAGACTGGCAATAACAACCAAAACGGGGCAAGAAGGAAGGAGAAAAGCACACTTTGCAGGAATATTACAGTGAAGATTAAGATGATTAAAAATAATGGGTTAAATGGGTTGTTCTGCTGGCAGAAGTGGGTCTTTCTCTGCCTTCCTGTTCTCCTAGAAACCGTCTATGATCCCCACAAATGCATTTTGGGGGATCAGAAGAGCCTCACAGACAAAAAACCATGAAGACTGAGGAACTGCAGGGACAAGGAAAAGTGGGCAAGAGTGCTACTTCTCCCTCTTCTGTCAGCAGACAATCCATAGGGTGCAACCCACTACTTAACAATGAATTAAATGTGGTTCTAGTTAATTTCTTTCTACTTGCACAAGACTAGTAGAAGCGATAGCATTAGACTCTCATGCACACTGTGAAATTAAGGGGATTGCCCTAATGCGTCTATAGCAATTAGAAGATTTCTTAGGATGTGTACAGAAAGTACCTTGTTGCCTGTGACAAACAGGGGCTGGCACCACTTTCTCCATTAACATATGGGAGATGAGGCACAACTCATGAACTAATTCTCTTTTCAAACAGCTGCAGCTTCTGAAATGTAGGTAAACTAGGCCTTGGGTAGTTACTTGCAGATTGTTTCAGAGCAGTCACTCTGAAGTTAACGGCACTAATTTGGAAGTTCAGGAAAGGAATTACAAGTGAATAATAACTGAATATATGAGCTGGTTTGGATGGTAATAGTCCATAATATCAAAACATGTTTTGCAAAAGTGACATTGGACCCAGTCACATGGAGCATTTGCCCCGTGGAAGGCACGAATGCCATGTGGATTTTCACGGCGTGATCACATGGCAACATCTGGGAAGTGTAGCCAACCCATGGCTTCCCAACGAAGATGTGGAGTAAAAAACTACCGCAGAAAGTGCACTAGGAAACCGCAGGGCAGGGGCAGGTGTCTGATCACGGCTGTGCTTGAATCCCATGGCAGCCAGCACCCATCCATGTCCTGTCACAAACCAGATGTGATTTTTAAAAAAGTCTCTACAGGATGTGCACAAATGCCCAATGGCGCATGCGCACAGAGAGGAAAGCGAAAGCACTTTCACTCTGTGGAACGGTGCATGTGTTTGAATGTGAAACGGCTGTCTACTATGGAAGCGGCAGGGAGTGATCGCCTGTGTGATCACGCCGCGCCACTTCTTTGCCGTGCTTCAGCACTGGTGTGTGATCGGCACCTACCGGCCTAACCGCGGAAACTTGACGGGACGTGTGATCACACTGCCGCACTTTATTTAGCTCTGGGACGAACAGCCATGCTTCCTCCCCCCCTACATTTTCCGGCACGTCTGACCGGGGCCATTGTTTAGAAAAGAAGGACTTCTTTCTCATTGCTCTTTGCTGAAATTGGGCCCATATTTTTTTAAGTCAATCCACCTGCCCTCTCTAGAGTTAGCGCTATGAGACAGCCAGATACAGAGATGAATGCATGAGTATTACCTATTTGGTTTAAATGTATAAAATTCAATGATATTGCTGGGAAATGTAAGGTTTAATTTTATCCAGGAATCAGCAGCACTTAGAAACCGAACTTATTTTCAGTGCTGTGAGCTTGTCCTGGAAATACAAGAAAATAAATCTAACCACTGAGTAATCACAAGTGTTCTCCATAGGTCTTGAATCAGTCAGCACAGCCTCCACATAGACATGAAATCTCACACTTTCATTTTAGAAATTCCTTGCAAGCTATGCCTCAGACAAACCTATACAACATCTAGGCAGGAAAAATTATACTGCAAAGACAGTGTTTTGATTTTCACCACTGAAAAACCTTGTTGCCTTCACTCTTTATACTATTTTTCTAAAATTTTAAGCCACCAGAGAAGACACGAGTGCATCCCCTCAACTTACTCTTTCAGTCAAACTGCACAAATAAATATTCTCCTCTGTCAAGATGCTCATTTAAATAACAAAGATTAGTTGACTGAACTGCAGGCACACCCTCTCATTTAGGAAAATTATCTAAGTATGTTTAATCCAGGAGGAATTGAGGATCTAGTTACTTAGTGTGCAACCTGGAGAAAGATGAACAGAGTCCAAAAAGTCAGCATTGCTTAGACAAGGCATAATATGATGTTTGAACTCAGGCAGGGGAAAGGAGAGTCTGAGGGGAAAGTTACACTGGAGATCCATGACTGAATCTCTAGAGGTGTTTTTTACTCTAAAAATCAGCCATGGATGGGTTGCTGAGTTGGACTGGGGCTGTGGCAATGGGCAAGGAGGGGGAGCTTAACTCTTCTACCCTTGTGCTCTTTTCCCAGCCTAAATTGTTCTCCTCCATCTTCAATCAGCTACAGTAAAGACTGGTAAAAGCGCATTGCCTGTCTTTCTTCCTTTCCCTACTCCAGCATGGTATATGCAGCTGAGGAAAAAGTGTTGAAAGAAAAATTAAAACCCACCTTTCTTAGTATTGAAGTTCTGATCTGATGGGGAGCAATCCTAAGCAGGTCTACTCAGAATTAAGTCCCATGTTATTCACTGATGCTTACTACTAGGAAAGTGTTCCTAGGATTGTATCCAATGAGGACTTTCCATTTCTACCAACTGAGGCTAAACACTACAAGCTAAGGTATGTTTGTTTTTAGTATTTCAACTGTGAAACAGTTTGCATAATACACAGGTTGGGTTATCTGGATCTGAGGATCTTGAATATGGCAACTAGCATGTATCTGCACAGTGAAGCCAATGCCCCTCTGCCTCCAACACTGCTCCCTTGACACCTGTCAGTAAGGCTGCAGGCATTCTCTTGCTGCTGCTGAAGGCTGGCAGATGGTTGAATACTAACACCAACTTCATGGGTCTTGGTGGAGGCTTTAAAGGCAGTAAGGGTCTCTGCGAGGGAAGGGCTTGCTGTCTGGTTACACTGCAAAAATACACTAGGCAGTCGGAGTCATCACAGCACTCATTCCCATCTCTCCTCCCCTACAAGACTGCTGCTGTGATCAAAGCTGAGAGGTAGTTATCCACAGAAGAACACCTTTCTTATGAAATCTAGAGGGCCTTGGAGACAAGAGATTCTAAAGGCTGGCTCCCTGCCTAGGCTTCCATTTTCAGAGGCTATTAAAAATAAACTAAATTGCGAAAAAATAGCAACAACATTAATTAGGTCCTCTGTCAGTTCTGATACAATGCAAATAAACACATTTGTAACAGTGGGCTTTCTAAGCCTCAGCAAGATGCAGTTACCTGGGTAAAGATCTTTCTCAATAAGTTTCATCTGGAGATGGAAGATCTGTTCCTGGAGTTTGCAAATGGAGTGCTTCATTTTCTCTCGCCTTGTCACCATGTAACAGAGATTTCTAACCTGCAGAACAGAAGGAAAAAGAGGTTAATGGGGAATGTTAAAATTTCTGTCGGTAGTCTGGCTCCTTGAAACACATTTCACTGCTTAACCTGCTCCCTTATTTAACTCTATTTTATTATTTTTTTTGGCTCCATCCTTCAAGGCAGTTTGAATACCGCAAAAACTGCAGTCTAGAAACCCCAGTAAGTACATCCCTTTTTGACTCTGATGTCCTGCTGACAGATATGACTACAATTTGCAATGGGTTAAGGAACAGGAGCATAAACTGTCATCAGTTATTGCTTAGTACTACAGCAGCTCATCTAGCTTTTCCAGCAGGGATTGTTTCCAAACAGATGACAACATAAGTGTATTGACCTACCCTTATTGCAGGGCACAGCTGACAGTGTGAAAGAAAAACAATCTATATATCCATGTGTCATAGAAGCTATGGAAGTGTTTGTTCTTTGCAGCAAGAGAGCTAGAAATTTGGTGGAAGAAAAAGTGAAGATGAATGTGCAAATGCTGACATAAAGAAGGCACCCCTCCCCTATGGGAAACCAGATGATGCCCCATTTGTACTTCTCCACATCTTCTTGGAAGAACTGATGCCTTCAATATAAAAAGTACTTTACAATATCTCACTTCAGCAAATAGCTTATTACTCCTATTTTAGACACAAGAGGGGAAATCCACTAGGAAGTTTTTTCGTTTCACAAAAATAAATGGGGGCTGCACTACAGAACAATATAACATGTTGTGACGACCTGCACCTTTTAAAAAGTCTCAAAGTACTGTACAAACAGAGTAAGGGACTCTGAAGGGTTAATTCTTCACAGAGCAGGAGAGTCTAGAGTGACAGGCTGCTCTGAGCAATCTGATTGGACAGCATCAAGCTGAGTAAAGCAGTCTTGAGAGAGCTAGATGCTGAGAGTCAGTCAGATTTGTGCCTTGACTGGAGACAGTCAGAATTCTGCCTTGATTTCAGCCTTAGCTGAGAGCAGTTTAACACAGACAATTTCAGTTTACAGTTCAGTTTAACACAGACAGGAGAACTGGGTGAAAGTAGCTTGTTGGTTTGGGAAGTGTACAGAGACTCCCATGAAGGCCAAGGAAAAGGGAAAGATCTTCTAGGGAGAGAAGAAGATTTCCTACCCAGTTGAACAGGAAAATAGCTTTGAAGAGTACAGAGACCCCCGGTCTGGTGTGAATGAAAATGGCCTGTAGAGACCTAAAGAGTCAGTCAAAAACTGGTGTTTCAAGAGAAGGGGGTTGGGTACTGAAAAGGGTGTACCAACCTTTTGGGAAACCAAAAGAGTTTGATATACTAGAGAAAGGCTGCAGTCACACACACTAAATAATCCACATACAATCCACTTTCAGCGTACTTTCCAACTGGATTTTACTGTGTAAATTGGCAAAATCCAGTTGGAAAGTGGATTGAAAGTGGAGTGTTTACTGTGTGTGACCACAGTTAAAGTGTGCTGGAGTGTTAAGGAAAAATACTGGAACAAAAGCCTCTCAATATAAAGTTTCAAGAAACTGTGAAAAAGTTTAAGAAATAAACGCACATTAGCCCATACATTAAGAACTAAAGTCTGTGCAAAAACTGGTTTTACCTCAGAAATTTCAGCCCCTGAATTCACCTGACCTTTCCTCTCTAAGACAAATAACATATTTTGTTCTTTTTAAATTTTAAAAATGTCTCAAATTCTATCATCAGTGGTTTAAGCTAAAGAGGGCTCCTGATCCTTCCCTCAAGTTTCTCGGTTGCACCAAAAAGCCAAAATACTGAACTGTCAATGGGTGGGACAACCAGACTTCTTAGCTAAAGAAGAAAACATATTATGTGGGTGGTTCAGTCACAGAGGGGACAGAAAAAGAGGGAAAATTTTGGCTCTGAGGGAGAGAAGAGGAAGAGGTCCCTCATACATGTCCCAAGATAAAAGTGGACTAGAGAGTGTGGCTTGCCTAAGACTGTCCAAACAGTTATGCAAAGAACCTGTCTACCAATTTTAACATTAAGTTTTACAATTTGGTTTATCTAGGGTTGCTTCCAGGAAAAATCACCCCAGATCTTACCTTTAACCTGAGGTAAACAGCCTTATGTCTCAAAGAACCCCTCTTTGCAACTGGTGAAAGTGGAACAATGCCCTCAAAGGGAAATATTATTTCTTCTGTTAGTAACATGACTTTCCTCCAAACCTGAACAGAAGCCTCCATGGGGCATACACAGATTGCAACATATTTAGTAGTCCACAGAAATCAAAACGAGCATCATGGATTTCTAACATTTGAGTACCACTACTCTAGAGACATTTTCTAAGTTCCCTCTAAGTCAATAAAGTTTGTACCTATAGATGCTGCATCAAGAAATAGGATAATTTGTTAACTTATCTGTGACCCCCCCAACCATTCTGCCAGCCACCATTAATCTCTCTTCGTACAGGTTTAGGTACACCAGCGGGTCAGGGCAGTCAGAATTTGCCACCTGTTTTGTCTCCTTTTTAAAAAGTACAGAGCCCTGACGCCTTTCCAAATATTGGATCCTTTCTCTCCTCCTTTCCAGAGATATCTCCAGAGAGAGCAACCCAGCTCCCCTAATTGCCCAGTTACCACACACAGGTTTACTGGAGTCAGCAGATAGTTAATTATCTGCTCCCGTCCGTGGAGATCGATGGCATAGAATGTGTCGGTGTGATGCTAGAGGCTGTGGAGAGTTTGGCAATCTGGCTGGTGTACCGAACGCCTAATGCACCGGCCAGTAGCTTGCCATCCCTGCTGGAGGCCGTATCAGGCTGGGCGTTGGACCACCCTAGACTGATTGTCCTGGGTGATTTCAATGTCCATGCTGAGGACGCGGCCTCTAGCCGGGCTACAGACCTAGTGTCGTCCATGGCGACGCTGGGACTCTCGCAGTATATATCACCCCCCACGCATTGGGCTGGTCACATGCTCGATTTGATCTTCGCGGCGGGGGTAGAGGTGGACCGGATCACTGCTGAGGCAGTGCCATGGTCGGACCACCTGGCCCTAAGGGCCCGTCTGAACGTTCCACCCCGACCCTTTGTGGGCGGTGAGTGGATTTATGCTCACCCATGTGCCCAGATGGACCCCATGCGGCTCCAGAGGGCCTTGCGGGATCCAAGGCCCCCTGGCGGCTCATTGGATGAGCTAGTCGAGGACCGGCATGTCCGGCTCTCCGCAGCCATCGAAGAGATCGCTCCCGCGACGAAGCGTCAAGAGCATCTTATAGGACGTTTATGAGAGTCTATGAGATGGCAGTCAAGGCGGCTAAGAAGGATTTCTTTGTGGCTGAGATTGCATCTGCGAGCTCATGCCCGGCCCAATTATTTAGCATGATTCGGACTCTGACGGACCTGCCACAGGGCAGGCGAAATGTTAGGGAATTGGATATCGGCTGCGAGGCTTTTGCGAGCTATTTCGCAGATAAAGTCTTGACGCTCTGATGTGACCTCCCCGTCACGATTGAGACAGTGAGCGAACTCGAGGCCCCTTGCGTGTCTTCAGTTCTGGGTTTAGAATGTTTCGGCCCACTCAGCTTGGACGAAGTTGACAGACTGCTGGTTGACAGACATGCCAAAACCACATGCAACCTTGATCCATGCCCCTCCTGGCTCATCAAGGCAGGCCATGAGGGGTTTTGAGGTGCTCTGCAGGAGATTATCAACAAGTCCCTCACTGAGGGCCGATTCCCCGGAGCACTCAAGGAGGCGATGGTCCGCCCTCTCTTAAAAAAGCCATCTTTGGACCCGGCCAAATTGGCCAACTATCGACCGGTGTCCAATTTGCCCTATTTGGGAAAACTGATAGAGAGGGCGGTGGCATTACAGTTACAGGGCTTTCTGGAGGATGCTTCAGTCCTGGATTCCTTCCAGTCTGGCTGCCGCCCAGGCCACGGGACGGAGACGGGGCTGGTCACCTTGACTGATGATCTCCAAAGGCATCTGGATCGAGGCAGTGTGGTGGCATTGCTGTTGTTAGACCTGTCGGCCGCATTTGATACAGTCGACCATCAACTGCTGACCCGCCGCCTTGCCGACGTGGGGATCCAGGGGCTTGCCCTTCAATGGTTTGCCTCTTTCCTCCAAGGTCGGTGACAGAGGGTGGTGACTGGGGATCAGCGGTCCCGGAGGCATCCCCTTGAGTGTGGGGTGCCTCAGAGGGCAGTGCTGTCCCTGATGTTGTTTAACATCTATATGAGCCCCCTTGCCCAGATCACCTGGAGTTGTGGGCTTGGGTGCCATCAATATGCAGATGACACCCAGCTCTATCTGATGCTGGGCAGCCAGTCGAACTCTAGTCCTGATGACTTTCATAGGGCATTGGAGGTTGTGGCTGGTTGGCTCAGGCTGAGCCGGCTGAAGCTAAACCTGGCGAAGACTGAGGTCCTGGGCCTGAGCTGGACCAGTCTGGGGTTGGGGCTCCCACTCCCGACCTTCGATGGGGCACCGTTGGTGCCATCACCGGGGGTTAGGAGTTTGGGGGTGCTCCTGGAACCCTCCTTAACGATGGAGGCCCAGGTGGCAGCCACTGTCAAGTCAACATTTTACCACTTTTGGCTGGCGCGGCAGCTGGTTCCCTACCTCGATCGCAATGACCTGGCCACAGTGATCCACATGACGGTCACCTCGAGGCTAGACTACTGCACCACTCTCTACATGGGGCTGCCCTTGTTGCAGATCTGGAGGCTGCAGCTGGTGCAGAATGCAGCAGCCAGGCTGCTGATGGGGCTCACTAGACGGGACCATATCCAGCCAGCGCTGAAGGCGCTGCACTGACGGCACTGCACTGACTGCCAATAGTGTACCGGATCTGCTTCAAAGTGCTGGTTCTAACCTTTAAAGCCCTATATGGCCAGGGCACTACGGTCAGGGGGACAACACCTACTGGTCATTCCAGCCCCAAGATAGCTAAGTATGCTGCGACCAGGGCCAGGGCTTTTTTGGTGGCGGCCCCTACCTGGTGGAATGAGCTCCCGGAGGAGATCAGGGTCCTGCGGGACCTTATGCAGTTCCACAGGGCCTGCAAGATGGAGCTCTTCTGCCAGGCTTTTGAGTAGGGGCTGCCACTGCTACTGTATCACCATTGTATAGCCATCTCGAGGCATACTGGCCCTGGTATGGGACTTCAGTCCTGTTAGGACACCACTGGAGCAGTGCCAACTGTGTGTATTAGAGTGCTGTGCGGTGTGGACCTTATATTTGGAAGTTTGTTTTGTTGACTGCTATTTTAATTATTTTAGCCGTAATGGAGTATTTAGGGTTTTAGTATTTATTCTTGGCTGATGCCTCTATGTTTTAATGTTGATGATTGGCTTTTTGCCTCTTGTTTGCCACCCTGAGCCCACATTGGAAGGGCGGGAAAATATTCCAATAAATAAATAAATAAATAAATTCATTGGCCACAGTCATCAAGTTGGCATGTGTATTTTCCCTAAAACACTAGATATCCAGTCAACAGGATTTAAAGAGAGGAAAACAGCGTTCATTTTTATTTACAACTTCAACGACATGGACTGACTCATGCACAGCACTACACTGGTCCTGAAATTTGAACTTATGATCCCAGATCACTCAAGTAGTTGCAAAGAGTAGTTGAATTTGGGGCTCAGGAGTGAAGGGTTCAGTTTAGTGGAGACTCCTGCCTTCCAAGCTCCCCTGGCTTCTGTTGATGAGCTGCTTCCAGGTTGGCAACTGGCAGGCTGTTTCAAGGCAAAAGACTTGGTCAATGGGCATTTCAGAGGGGGAAGAAGGAGGCACAGCTGTTTGAGGGCACCCCTATGTGTATGGGACTGGGCTGCTTCCTTTGTTTATTTTTTGTATTTGTATCCCGCCCATCCCGCGAGCGGGCTCACTGTGGGTCACATCATCTTTCAACAACACAATAAGGGTTAAAAGCACAATATAAACATTTAAAATCAGTAGTTATAGCTACTGGTGAAAGTTCTGACCCATTAATATAGATAGATATGGCCGGTTGCTGATATATGGATGGCCAGCAGGTAGGAGACAGCGACCTCGAGGAGGCCCATATGTGGATGCCCACTGCCTCAACCAAAAGCCTGGTGGAACAGCTCCATCTTGCAGGCCCTGTAGAACTGAGTAAGATCCTGCAGGCCCTAATCTTGATGGGAAGCGTGTTCCACCAGGTGGAGGCCAAGGTAGAGAAGGCCCTGGCCCTGGTCGAGGCTAGATGGATGTCTTTTGGGCCAGGGACCACCAGGTGATGTTGATTATTAGAATGTAAAGCTCTTTGAGGCGTATACGGGAAGAGGCGGTCCCTCAGATACGTTGGTCCCAGGCCGTATAAGGCTTTGAAGGTTATTACCCACAGCTTGAAGTGGATCTGGTACTCAACTGGTAACCAGTGTAACTGGCAAAGCACATGCCAAATGTGAGCCCACACAGGCATTGACGTCAGCAGTCACGCCACCACATTTTGTACCAGCTGTAATTTCCAGATCAGCTTCACGGTGTTAGGAGATGTACTTTCAAAATGCTTTTATTTGTTGTTTTCTGACCTGCACACACACCTGAATGGTGCTTGCAAGTGTCTTTGGTTTGGGAGAACTGTGTGCTTTGTTTGATGTGACCACCTGCACTAGGAAGCTGCCCTTCTGTCTGCACTTTCATGCTAATGAAGTCACACACACACACACACACACACGCACATACATCTACCCATCATGCACTGGGAACAAGAAAAGCATCTCCATTATGGCCCACTAGAAGGATGATATAAACAACAACCTGTCTACCATTGAGGAATTTGAATTCCACACGTAACCCACAGGATGCTTGGTTTTTGCAAGTGTTAAGACTGTATCCTGTTGATGGCTTGGACCAAGCCTGAGTCATCTGCACTTCTAAGATTTCCAGGACAACCCATCTTCATACCTTGGACCAAATGTTCTCTTTAGTGAAAGGTGTAGATTTCCAATATTGCCCCACCTTAGTAGGAGGGTACCCCACATCCTATAGCCAATGATATAGGAATGGGATGGACTGAAAGACTCTAATACCAGCCCCCAAAACTAGCTGATAAAAACAAGGTTCATTCTTTGTTCTCTGCTTCTTCATCCCCAGCCAGCTAGCTAGTCATCCTAACCCCTACCTTAGTAACCTAAAGGTAACTCTGGTGTGCTCCCTTGGATCCGGACCAAGAGGCCCCCACATGTGTTGGCAGGTTCCAACTGTGTGTAGTAAGAGTTTCCCTTAGTTAGAAACAATTCTTGTATTCTTCACTGTGAAGGTCGAGCTTCAGGAAACAGATAAGTATCACGTGATTTCCCTCTCCTAAACATTTCTAGTTTAAAACCCCATATGGTTTTCCATTTCTATTGTATCTAAAGGAACTTGGTTGTATGTGTGTATGCATCTGTTTTGTTTGCCTGTGAAACAAAGATATTATTCAGTAAAGAGAATAACTGATTTTACTTAAGAAACCTTGTCACGCGTTCTCTTTTGGGAAACTGGTTCTTTGGGCGAAGCTGCTTTCTCTGTATACATAGACCAGAACTCAATATAACTGTGAACCGATCAATGCGTAGATAAGCATTTCGGCTAACAAGGGGTAAGCCTGTGTAGAGCGAATTGCAGTAATCAAGCCTGGAAGTGACCATTGCATGGATCAACATAGCTAGGTCTTGGGGGGAGAGATAGGGCTTCAGTAACCCGATCTGCCTAAGATGGAAGAATGCAGATCTGGCAACTGCAGCAACCTGGACCTCCATGGACAGAGAGGCACCCAGTGTTACTCCTAGGCTCCTCACTGTCGGGGCCGGCACCAAAGGTGCCACTTCCAGTGTGCCCCTTTACAGATATAGAATTCTCTCTTTTCAGACTGACTGTTTGGCCTCTTCCCTCTAACTCCCTAACTGTCCTCAACTGCCAGACTCCCTCAACATTCTGTCAGCTCGCACTGGCTGCCTCTGGGAAAGGTGGAACTGATCTGTCCATCACATTACCTTTATACTGTGCCACAGAGATTGACCATTGGTACTCACTTTGAAGGCTCCTTCTCCTCTGAGACTTGGAGGACATCTTGTGGGTGATTCTCATCCATCACTAGGGAGGCAGGACTAAGTTCAACTTCTTCCTGTTTCCTGTGGTGGGAGTCACCCTAGGCTCAGTTCTGGTGCTCCGAAAGCAATATGCTCATTAATCTTATTGAAGAAGAAACAACTTGAACATCTCTCTATATAATAATCCTGTTTTGGAGTGGCCACATTCCATGCACTCCCTCAGCCATTGGCCTGTCAGCTGCCACTCAAGACTACTCATGCGCCACTGGCCAGATGCTGGGTCTGCTCCTCTTCCCTGCCCACTCCCCCTTCAGCCCCCTATGCCCTGTCAGAATGACTGACAAACAGCTTTCTCTCTTGCTGCTTGCTTCCAGTGTGGGGCTAACTGTCCCCTCAGTGTTGGTAGGTGTCATGAAATGGTAGTTACCTGTGTTTGTAAGATGGCTGTAGTTCTTTGTTTAAAATGTTCCCCCATAAGGTTTAATTGAGCTGTAGTTCCAGCAAGGGGCCTGCAGGGGTATTACTCACTGGGTTGAATGGGGCTTCCTCATCTGCTGGACTACACTTCCCAGCATCCCCAAGGCCAAAAAGTGCGGGAAAACAGGGACTGTCCCAAGGCAGTCTTCATCCCTGGGAGGCAGCAGAAATTCAGCCACTCCACAGTCAACTGGACTGGGGAATGAATGGAAGTTTCCCTGCTCTCTTGGGCAAGAGAGAGAGGCTGAAGCACAGCCAGCGGCTGGTCCAAGGAGAGATCCTATCCTGAGGTAGAGAGTATTGTGTGTAGGGAAAGAGGACTGCGTTTAACCCCTGTTGATTTATGCCATGTTGGTTCATTGTGTTTACTCCTACAGTGTGTGTATAACTGTGTAAATACTTAAATAAATTCTTTAATTTGGGCTCTGACCACCACTCTGCACAATACCAAAGGGAAGGGAGTAGCCCAGGGAAGTGAGGAAAGGTTGGGTTGCCAACTTTCCAGGGATCCCCCAAAGATTGGCGATTCCATCTCCAAATACAGAGATTCAGCCACAGGGGTCTCACTGTCCCTCTGAAAAGGCAGTGATGATTCAGTGAGTCATGGCAGCGAATTTAAGAAGTGAGATATGTGCACAGGGCAAACAGCTGAGTGGAAAACTGGAGCCCATTTCGCCACAGTAGGAAACCAAGCTTGGTTCAGACAAAGGAAGAAAACCCTTTGCAGGCCTTTGTGAGGAACTCATTGGGGCCAGTCCTGAGTCTAGGGTTGCCAGCTCCAGGTAGGGAGATTCCTGGAGATTTTCTGGAAGAGTCTATGGAAGCCAGGGTTTGGGGAGGGGAGAGACCTCAGCTGAACAGAATGCCATACAGCCCACCTTCTAAAGCAGTTATTTTCTCCGGGGGGGGGGGGAATCTGTTGTCTGGAGTTCAGTTGTGGTACCTGGTGATCTTCAGGCTCCACCTGGAGGTTGGCTGCCCTAGGCATAGCAGTCAGTGCTTCAGAGCAGGGTCTGCTAGATCCAGGTTCTTGCTGTAGAAGCTGAGTGGGTGATTTTGGACCAGTCACAGACTTTCAGCCTAACCTATCTCACAGGGTTGTTGTGCAAGTCAAAAGGGGGAGAGGAGAATGATGTAAGCTGCTTTGGTCCCCATTGCAGAGAAAGACGACTTTTCCTCTGGGGAAACCATTGTTGCCAATCTCCAGGTGAGGGCTGGAGATCACTCAGAATTACAAGTGTTCTCCAGATCGCAAAGATCAGTTCCCCTGGAGAAAATGGTGGACTCTGTGGCAGTCAGGGCTTCAGAACACAGAAAAGGGTGAACTCTGGCAGTCAGGGCTTCAGTGCATGGGAGAGGCTGCAGGTGTGTGTGGATGTGGGGGGAATGGAAAGCTGAAGAGAGAGGGGGAAATAAGGGTAGGTTGATGACTGGCTGGGAAGGAGATAGGGCTGCCAACTCCAGGTGGGAAGTTCCTGGAGATTTGAGGGATGGAACCTGGAGAGGGTGAGGTTTGAGGAGGGCTGGGACCTCAGACAGGTACAATGCCATAGATTCCACCCTCCCAACCAGCCATTCCCTTCTGGGGAACCACTGTTCCCAATCTCAGGTGACAGGTAGAAATCACTCAGAATTACAACTGATCTCCAGAAGGGAGGGGGAGGAGATGCAAAGCTGAAATCAGAGGGGCAGATAATGGCAGGTTGATGCTTGACTGGGAAGGAGATAGGGTTACCAACTCCACGTTGGGAAATTCCTGGAGATTTGAGGGGTGGAGCCTGGAGAGGGTGAGGTTTGAGGAGGGGTGGGACCTCAGACAGGTGCAATGCCATAGACTCCATCCTCCAAACCAGACATTTCCTCCTGGGTAACAATTTTTGCCAATCTTCAGGTGAGGGCTGGAGATCACTCAAAATTACAACTGCTCTTCAGGTAGCAGAGATCAGTTCCTCTGGAGAAAATGGTGGACTCTGTGTCATTATACCTTGCTGAGGTCGTCACAGCACATTGACACTGAGTGCCCAAGGCCTTGGCACTCTCCCAGAGCCTCTTTCTAGAGCTCATTGTGTTTATTTCCACTATGGGCCTTATTCCTAGTTAAGGATAAAGCACAACAAGATATAACAGTAACTGGAACAGGAAGAACATGAGAATAAGGTAAGAACTCTCTCCTTTTAACACAGAGACTTAAACATTTCTCTCTCTCTCTCTGACTGTATCCTAGGTTTGATCCTGGTTGCTTGATTATTTGATTGTTGACAGAAAACCTGTAGTAGAAAGGAAGGATGACAACCCGGGAGGGCCAAGATGTCCTCCAAGCCTCAGAGGAGAAGGACCCTTCATGGTGAGTATCAATGATCATTCTCCCTCTGAGGGACCTCCCAGAGCAGTGTCCCTATTTTTTGGGAGGGAGGTCATCATCCATAGTCAGAACAGACTATAGAACTCTCTGTCTGAATACTGCATCTGCTGTGTCGAACACATTGATCTTGTAGTGTCTGATGAAGGTGGACAACGAAGACCATGTGTCAGCTCTGCAGACTTCTTCTATGGATGCTCTATTGGCGAAGGCTGCGTTTGTCACCACGCTGCATAGGTACTGTTACGTGACATCTGTAGGAACCTGGAGATTCATGCTCCTATAGGCTTCAGCGATGCAGGACCTGATAGTGGAACTGATGGCCGCCATAGACATCTTTCTCCCTGTGTGTGTGTGGGAGAAATGTTGATGAACATAGCCTCTGTCTGTCTAAGGGATGCTGTCCTCTGAATGTAGCATTTAAGGCCCTGTCTCACATCCAGAGTATGCCATATTTTCTCCTTCAGATGAGTAGGACTGGGAGAGAAGGACAGTAAACAGATCTCCTGAGAAGTATGAAATCTAGTATTCACTTCAGGGCAGAACTACCTCGTCCTTGTGAAAAATACAGAGATCGGAATGAATGGATAGAGTGCCCAATTCAAAAATCCTCCTGGCTGAGGTAATGGCCACTAGAAACAAGGTCTTCATCCTCAAAAACTTAAGGGAGAGATCCTTCAAAGGTTCAAAGGGCTCCTTCATGAGAGCTGAAAGAACTGTATTGAGTCTCCTGTGTTTCTGTGAGGGGTCCTTAAATGACGCCCCCTTGAGAAAATGGCAGATGTGAGGGTGTTGAGAGATGGGAAGGCCCCTATACTGTGGAAGAACTGAGGCCAAAGCTGCCAACAATCTTCTGAGGGTCATAGCCTAAGACCACTGGGACGGCCATCCTGTAGAAACTCCAGAAAAGAACAGAACTTGGGATGTAACAGATCAACCTTTTTCCATCAGGACCAATGGACAAAGGATTTCCAGGTAGTGGACGGCTTTCTGGATGCCATTATCATCTCAACGACAAATTCCTTGTATCCTAGTTTCAAGAACTTATTCCTTTCAACCTCCATGCGGACAAGCAAAACCAACTTGGATTGGGTGCCAAATTGGACCTTGTGTCAGCATGTCCTCTGAGACTGGAAGCAGGGCCAGTTTGCCCACTAGGCGAACTAGATGCTCGCCTAGGGCACCGGCCCTGCAGGGGCGCCAAAATGCCCCCTGCCCCTCCCCCGTGAAAAGCCCCCCTTCCCGCCCAGCGCCAGCAGCCCCAGCTTTCCTGGGCGCCTCGTGGCTACGAGGTGCCCAGAAAAGCCAGCACTGGGAGGGAAGGGGCGAGGGTTCTAACTCCGCCCCTTCCCTGGCTCTCCTGGGCGCCTCGCTGGGAGGGAAAAGCCGGCACCGCCGCTGGGAGGGAAGGGGCGGGCGTTCTAACCCCGCCCCTTCCCCGGCTCTCCTGGGTGCCTCGCAGCTGCGAGGCGCCCAGAAAAGCCGGCATTGGGAGGGAAGGGGCGAAGGTTCTAACTTTGCCCCTTTCCCGGTTCTCCTGGGCGCCTCGCAGCTCCGAGGCGCCCAGGAAAACGGCGCTGGGCCATCTTCAGGCCCCACCGGGAGGTTGGCATACCCAGTGGGGTGGGCGCCCCAGGCTGTCCTGCCTAGGGCGCCCAGACACCTGGGGCTGGCCCTGACTGGAAGAATGAGAGGCAAAGTCACCGTCATCTCTTGAAGCGATGTGAAGGATGGTCGACAAGGCCAATATGGTGCCACCACTATGACCTGCCCTCAGAGTTCTTATCTTTCGAAGAAGTCTGGGAAGTACAGGAAGAGGAGGGAAAGCATAGAGAAGTCCCGCCGGCCAGGGGGACAGAAGGGCATCCATCTCCTCCACTAGGGGATGATAGAACCTGGTATAAAACCTGTCCAGTTGGTTGTTGTCTCAGGATGCGAAGAGGTCCACTAGTGGAGATCCCAGTTTGGACACTATCAGATGCCCCTGTTCAATGCCCTTGTTCAATGACCACAACCCTCCTGTATCTTCTGGCGACTCAACCAGTCCGCCTGCATATTGATGGTCCCCTTCATGTGTTCTGCTCTGATCGAGTTCAGGTTTCTCTTTGCCCAGGTCAATAAGAGAGTTGCTTCCTGGTGTAAGGCCAGGGACCTGAAGCCTCCTTGTTTGTTCAAGTAGGCCTTGGCAGAGATGTTATCTGTCCGTATGAGGATGTGATTCCCTTGGACTTGAGGAGAAAAATGTTGCAGTGCCAACCATTTGGCTCCAAGTTCCAGAAGATTGATTGGAAGGTTCTTCTCCATCTGGGACCATCTGCCCTGCACTGGTTGATGGTGGAGTGTGGCCCCCCAACTGGACAGACTAGTGTCTGTGAAAATCTGGATTTGGTCCTGTATCTAAAACATCTTGCCTTGGGATAGGTTGGACACCTTGGTCCACCAGTGAAGACTTGTCTTTACCTGAAGAGGCACCTTCTCCAGTGGTTCAGTTAGTGGGACAGTCCATACGGTTGGGATAAGCTCCTCCTCCAATAACAGGGTTGGCTCCAAGCTTTGATCCAGATGGGGAGGGCCTTATCCCCTTACGACTTCCCAATTCCTGCCAGCCCTGCTTATGAGCAGGATGTGCTCCGGCAGCACTCTAGCAAAGCAAGGAAGAGGAAGAAGAAGGAAGAGGTGCCAAATCGCAAGCAGCGAAGAGAGGGTGTTTTGCCTGTGCTGGGAGGTCCCTGGCTGCAGTGGTGCATTTCAGCTGCCCTCAGCAGACTCCTGCCGGTCTTATCCACCCTGTGGGTGGAGGGTCTACCCCTTGGTGTCATCTGGGGTGCAGTAGAGTTCTGTGGCCCAGTGGGCGAAGTGGCACAATAAGGTGGTCGTTTTCTTACCGCGGCGGACATGGAGCAGCCCGGCTTCATCAGCACGGTGGTGACTTCCCTCAGCCCCTTACAGTCCTCCTCGGTGGGGATGGACCTGTGGGCAAAGAGGAAAGGGCATTTGGAGGGCTCGGGAGAGTCACAGCCCTATTGGTACTGGCGGAGATGTGGGGGGGGGAGAGTAGAGAGAGAGAGAGAGAGAGAGAGAGAGAGAGAGAGAGAGAGAGAGAGAGAGAGTTGCTCGTTTCCAGCCTTGGATTTCCATTTGAGTGACTGGCTCCTCGGGACTGAGATGCTGAGAAAGTCGCCTGGGGTCCCTAGTCTATTCTGAGGGGGATGTGTGTGTGTTCCTGGGAGCCCAGCATGGGAATTTCCTCCTTATGGGGTGATCTGGTTCATAGTTATTGTGCCCCCCCCCAATAGATGTTTAGGCGGGAAGCAATGAGGGCAGCCATCTCAAGGTCCCTTATAGAGGTTCTACTTTTGTTTTCCCCCGCAGAGCCTAGTGAGATGGCTGACCATTCCAAAAGGGAAGGATCATAGGACAGAGACAGTCCCCTTAATGACCTGAGTTTTCCCAGGCTGTCTGTCTCCCTCACCACACAAGACCCTATAGAGCATGAGGTGGACCCTAGAGAAAATGAGAAGGCTGAACTAATGAATTGGTTCAGGAGTGAGATGCGAAAGGAGTTTAAGGAGATGCTGCAGGACACCTTCCAGGGATCTGGTCCTGCTGGGTCTTTTTTGGGAAGGGGCAGACACCTCAAGAGAACCAGACCCTGTAGGGAAGATGCTTCTTCAAGTAGTTCTAGGTCTCCTCCCAGACCCAGACAAAGAAAGCGAGTGCAGTCTTCCCCCAGACAACATAGCCCTCTCCTTGGGAACAGGGAGGCAGAGTCAGAATCATCAGTCTCTTCCTCAGAGAAAGAGGAAGGCAAAGTATCTGAGGAAGAAGAGGAAGTAATGCCATCTGTGCAGTCCAGACTTTTTCCACAAGAGTTCTATTCTAGACTCCTGCCCAAGGTCCTTAGAACTTTCGACCTCATGACCAAGCCCAAAGATAGTGCAGAACAGGAATCAGAGTTCCAATCAGGGTCAAGTAAACTGATGTCAAAGATATCTAAATCTCAACTGGGTTTACTCCTCCCAGCTTCATTTTATAATATTATGAAAGCAGAATGGGAGCAACCAGCAAAACCCAAGGCTAACCATCATCCCTTTTCTAAGTTTTATTCTTTAATACCAGTCTAACTTCCAGTTTGGTTCTACCCATGGATGCAGAAGTCAATTACAACCTACCCAAAGTCTGATTCTCCTGGGAGTAAAGATAGATACTGTCATGGACCGAGTGTTTATTTCTCAGGAGAGAGAACAAAAGATCCGAGGGCTTCTAGCAGAGGTCCTGAGGCAGGACAGAGTGGAGCTGATGATGTTTGTCAAACTGCTGGGCATGTTGGTGTCATAAGAACATAAGAGAAGCCAATGTTGAATCAGGCTAATGGCCCATCCAGTCAACACTCTGTCACACAGCGGCCAAAATATACCAGGTGCCATCAGGAGGTCCAGCAGTGGGGCCAGGACACTAGAAGCCCTCCCACTGCTGCCCCCTCCAGCACCAAGAATAGAGTGCATCACCTGCCCCAGACTGAGAGTTCCCATCTATACCCTGTGGCTAATAGCCACTGATGGACTTCTGCTCCATATGTTTATCTAATTCCCTCTTGAAACTGTCCATGCTTGTAGCTGCCACCACCTCCTGTGGCAGTGAATTCCATATGTTAATCACTCTTTGGGTGAAGAAGTATTTCCTTTTATCTGTTCTAACACGACTGCTCAGCAATTTCATGGAGTGCCCATGAGTTCTTGTATTGTGAGAAAGGGAGAAAAGTACTTCTTTCTCAACCTACCAAGAGATTGTGCAATGGGCACAGTTTCACGCCAGACCTCTTCCGAGATTCCTACTTTTCTATCAAACTGCGATAGCATGCAAGAGATTAATGATGTTACAACTAACAGAGGAAGTATGCTTGGCGCTGACCTGGTGGCTGAGTCCACAGCTGTTCAAACAGGGGTGTCCTCTTCGGGACCCCCAGAGGGTATTAATGACCACGGACACAAGTCTCTTGGGGTGGGGGTCAGATGGTACAGGGCGAGTGGTCTCAGGAAGAGACATGGAAAAGCATCAACCTGTTAGAGCTACAGGCAATAAAGCTGGGTTTTTGGAGATTCAGCAGATAGTTGTCAGGTCAACATGTTCTAGTCCAGATGGACAACATGACGGCCAAGGCCTATGTGAATCTTCAAGGTGGGATCAGAGTGCAGACATTACACAATGAAGCAACAGAATTGATGGTCTGGCCAGAGAAGCATCTCCTGTCCTTGAAGGCAACACACGTGGCTGGGAAAGACAACGTGCTGGCGGATTGGCTGAGCTGGAGACGATTGGACCAGTCCAAGTGGGGTTTGAACAAGCAAGTTTTTCTCCAAATATGCGACAGATTCGGAAGAGTGACGATGGATCTGTTTGTGACGGAGTCCAACCGACAGGTTCTGGATTTCTTCTCCAGAACAAAAAATTATCAGGCCAGAGGGACAGATGCTCTAAATTGCAACTGGCCACGAGGGTTGCTCTACGCAATCCCTCCAATACAGATCCTACACAAGGTGCTTCAGAAGATATGCCAGGAACAAGCGGAAGTGGTGATGGTAGCTCCTTTTTGGCCACGATGAGCGTGGTTTCAAGAACTAAAAAAGTTGTCAATCAAGGAACCATGGCAGCTCCCCATTCAGGAGGACTTGCTAGTACAAGGCTTAGTAAATCATTCACAACTGGGAATGGTCAGGCTCACAGTGTGGAGGTTGAGTGGGATATACTAGCAGGCATAGGGTATTCTGACAAGGTTGTTTCAACCATGCTAGCATCCAGAAAGACATCTACTAATCGAGTGTACAAAGCCTCAGTTAGTGGTATCCTGCGCTTCCTGCAGGATGGTTTAGACAAAGGCCTTAGCACTAGCACTCTGAGGAGGCAGGTTTCAGCCATATCAGCTGTTCAAGGGGTTAGGAATGGGAGGTCCCTGTCCCATCATCCTCACATTAAGAGATTTCTATGAGGGGCCTCTCTGCTTAATCCTCCTCAGATTCATAGATTTCCTACTTGGGATCTGAATACAGTGTTGAGGGTGCTGTGTAGGGCACCATTTGAACCTATGGCCACATGTCCCCTTAAGGAATTAACCTTCAAGACGTTGTTCTTAGTGGGCATCACTTCGGCATGTAGGGTGTCTGAGATTAGGGCCTTGTTGGTCAATAAAGATCTTTGTGTTTTCCTTTGTGTGGTTCTTTGTTTAGATCCCGTCTTCGTTCCAAAAGTGAATTCAGTGTTTCACAAATCAGAAGAGGTAATTTTACCCAATTTTTGTCCTAATCCCACTCATGACAAGGAGAGGGAATTGCACTGCCTAGACGTGAGGAAAGCACTTAGTTTCTATATGGATAGGAATAAGCAGTTTAGGATCGTCCTGACATATAGAGCCAAATGTTTGGAGCCTTCGGAGGGGATAGTAGCTCACTCCTTAAAGGGGGCAGCTACTTCAGTAGCATATCGATCATTTCCTCCATTATCACTCCTGCCGCATGACAGAATGAGCTCCTGTCTCTAGTTCCAGCTCCTGCCAACCTAGCAGTTCGAAAGCAAGAAATTGCAAGTAGATAAATAGGTACCACTTCGGTGGGAAGGTAACAGTGTTCCGTGCACCTTGGTGTTTAATCATGCCGGCCACATGACCATGGAAAAGTCTTCGGACAGCGCTGGCTCTTCGGCTTTGAAACAGTGATGAGCACCACAACCCTAGAGTCGGGTTCGACTGGCTTTCGAACAAGGAAACCTTTACATTTACTTTTTGCATATTCACAAGGAAGCCGAAGTCTTACAGGCACTGAATGGTTGCAGCTGTGTCTTTCTGGGATTGCTCCCTCGAGTGGGGGCAGATCAGAATGTTGTCCAAGTATGGGTGGATGTGAATGCCCCTCTCCCGGAGGTACACGACTGGATGGACAAAAGTCTTTGTAAAAACACGTGGAGCTGAAGATAGGCTGAAGGAGAGTGCCTGAAACTGCAGGTGGGCCTCCTCTATGCAAAAGCACAGAAATGTGCATGTACGCTTTTGTTAAAGTCTACGGAGGAAAGGAACTCCCATGGTTGTAGGGATTCTGCAATGGATCTTAGAATTTCCATGCAAAAGTGTTTTAGATCCATGTATCTATTTAAGTACTTCAAATCTAGGATTGCCCTCCAGTTCCCATTCTTTTTGGGGACGGTGAAGAAGATGGAGTAGACACTGGTCTTTTATTTGTTTACAGGAATGGGTTCTATGGCCTGGATGTGTAGTAGGCGATTGATTGCAAACCTGGTTCTGTCCCTCTTTACTGGAACTTTGTGTGTTGGAGAGATGATGAAGCATTGATGTGGAATTGAGCGGAATTCTTTTTTGTAGCCTTCTGCAATAATGTCTCTTGTCCATGCATCTGGGTGGGAGGTAAACCATGTCTGGCAGAAGAGTAGCAGATGTCCTCTCACTGGTGGGTCCAGATAGTCATGCTTTAGGGGTCTTGGGGTCCCCTCCTTTGTCCTGTCTGTTGCCAGCAGGTCTGCTATTGTTGAATCCTCCTTGGTGAAAGGGTTGCTTGTTGGTACCCCAAGAGGCTCTTCTGTTGTCTTGTCGAAACCTGTTATTGTATGGACAAAAGGAAGAGGTACCCACTGACCTCTTGTCCCCAAGACGAATGGACTTTTGTGGGTTTCCGCCAGTATTTTTTCTAATGGATCCCCAAACAGTTTGTCGCCTTGGAAGGGGTAAGTTGACACAATGGCAAGATTGATAATCTGCCGGCTAGGCTCTCAGCCAGGCTATGAGTCAGGCTGCTGCGGCTAAAACCATAGCTTTAGAAGCGAAGACCATGGTGTCAAGCGTGGCATCAGCCATATAAGAAATGGCCTTCAGAATCTTATTGGCCCCTTCTAGCAGTCTGCAGTTGTTATTGAGTAACATCTGAATTAATTTCCTCATCCACACAATAGTTGCCCTAGATACTGTGGATGCTGCAGAAGATGCTTTTATAGCCATGGCACTGGCCTCATGAGATTTTTGAAGGCAAATTCTGCTGTCTTGTCCAGATTGTTTCTCAGGGTGCCATGGCAGTCCTCAAAAAGTAGACCAGAAGATTGCAAGGCTGTCACTGGAGCATCAACCACAGGAACCTGCAAGACATCTGAAGGGTACAGTTTTCTAGTAAGACCCAGAAATGGCTTGTTTGTTCTTGGGATTTTTGAGGTTTGTTCCCTGAGCCCTGGGAACTCTGAATATTAAGCGCTGATTTTTGCCAACAGGTAGTGAAAATCCTCAGGTTTAAAAAAGCGGAGGGATTTTTCTTTAATGACAGGTTCCTTAGGAATAGCCTCCCCCTCGTTCTCTTGATTGGAAGACAATTCTCTCTCCTCTTTTTCACTGGCAACGTGGGACAGTTCATCATCATCGCACAAGTGTGGATCATAAACATAGTGCCCCATGGGGAAGCCTTTCTGTGCTGCCTTAGTAGGCCAGCTGCCTCTGTTTCTGCACTTCTGAGGAGGGGGGGAGAGAGGGAGGGAGAAGAGGAAGACCTAGAATGGTGTGAGCTACGCCCCCCGACCTACAAAAATGAGCTATTTCCTCTCTCATTGCCTATCTGAAGAAGGCCATTGCGCTTGGGGATATGGGGGGGCCCTGTCGCCATCTACATTACCACTCTGCTGGATGTCCTCATTGTCGTCTCATTGGGCAAAACTGGCTTGTACTTGCTGTATTTGATCAGCCCCATTCTGGCCAGAGGTCCTGGGCGGGGGTTCAAAATGCAGGTTTAGGCACTGCAGGCCATCCCTGTCTTTATTTGTAGTGCAGCAAGTTTGGTCCAGGATGGCTGCCGCTACTGATGCGGGCTCCATGCAAGCATGGGAAAGTGAAATTTTAGCGCGCTTTGAAGTGCTGCCTGCGCCCTGGCTGTCTTTCATGCCATGTGATCCTGTTTGTGTTTGGGGAGCCCACCCACGTTCATCTCCAGGGTGAAGAGGAAGCCGTCGCTATCTTCTCTGGGATCCACGGTGAGAGGTATAGCCCTTGCCAAGGAGGCCACTGACTAACAGTCCCACTCCCAAGAAGGCAAGTTGGGATAGAGGAGAGAAGAGAGGATTTTTTTTTAAAGAACTAGAGAGAGAAGAAGGGTTAAGACTGGAGATGAAAATTAGGATTAGAATAGTAAAAGAAAGATTGGTGTTAGGCAGAGTCTAAACCCACCTGCTCTCCCTACTGAGACAGGCAAAGAACTGAGCCTAGGGTGAATCCCACCACAGGAAACAGGAAGAAGTTGAACTTAGTCCTGCCTCCCTGGTGATGGATGGGAATCACCCACAAGATGGCCTCCACCTCAGAGGGACAAAAGACCACCATTCATAATATCACCTATGCATTTTCTTTTGTGACAAGGCTCTGAACTAAATACACATTTCTTCTCTATCAAAGTCTGAATGATGGATAAATAAGGTAAGAGGCAAAACTGCAACAGCTCAATTTACCTACTTATCTCATAGCTTCATTCTTAAGGATGTGAAAATATTATACTACGGGCTCTGAATCTGTTTTGAAGGCAGCAGAACTATTACCACTTTGTATGGGCAATAACATGATTTCATAACTTTCATCTTGACCTACTGTTTATTTTCCAGAACATTGGCCAGATTAATTAGGTGGTGTGGCTGAGGTACACAATAACTTAACCATAAATCCAGAACTGAAAATCCTTCCTGAGTAGTTGGCCTTCTCACAGTTGTGTGTGTTTTCCTATCTTTTATTTTGTTACCATATCAAATGAATTTAACCAAGGTATTTTGTCATGCACAGAAGCTGTTCTGCAAGAATTTCTATCAGCATTACTTGAAATAAGTATAACTATTTGGGTAGCAAAAGCATTTTAATCACTGCTCATTCAGAAGGAATTATGACCACATTTTATTCATTAAAATAAGATCCCATAGCTTAGTTGTGACCTGAATCTCAAACTACCTTGGTAGTTCTCAGGTTCAGTTCCTGACATCTTTAGTTAAAAGAGACTCAACAGGTACTGGGAAAGACCCTTTTTCTGCCTGAGACCCTGGACAGCTACTCCCAGTCAGTAAGCATGATAGCAGTAACCTTGATAGGCTCCAGTGCCTATTCATGTCCTTGAAAGCAGACTCATTTTTAAGTTCTATGTCAGACACAGCTTTAATACTACCAGTTCCGATTTTTCTGAATTTATTTTCAGCTCCTGGCATCTCTCAGGGCTCTAAAGGTTTGCCTTTCATAGCTGTGTTGTTCTATCCAGTGAGAAGTACTTTGCTCAAACAAAAAACCAACCGTTCTGCCTGGCAGGTGTACAGCAAATGACAATGCTTCCGGAATAAAGCCCAGTCACCTAAAGGTCACTCCTATCTTGCTTCCTTCAGGAGGACTGTTATTTTACCAGTGAATGATGACCCAGTTGCAAGAAATTTTCCTCAGAGAAAAGCTCTATTCAGCATAAAATACTGTATGCAGTGGGAACATCAATGGTAAAAGAAACCGTTGTATGGGTTGGGTATCCTGTTTCGACAGCATAGATGTCTGGGAACGAGTAAATGCAGACACAGATCAAGGGGGCTGGGGGGGAGCTGTTGAAGTGTAAGATTACTTCCTGACATGCTAAGGCAGCTACAGAGGTCTGATAACATGACCCCGGATGTC
This sequence comes from Gekko gecko, assembly GCA_029375565.1. Lineage (NCBI taxonomy): Eukaryota > Metazoa > Chordata > Lepidosauria > Squamata > Gekkonidae > Gekko > Gekko gecko. The sequence continues at coordinate 136,109,447 of JAPDNY010000002.1, forward strand.
TCAAGTTCAAGATGTCCCCAACTGTCTCCTGTCATTTCCTTTTCCAAACCTAACACATGGATAAGAAGCCTGCTACTAATCTCTAGAAAGACTTTCATTTACGGTTTATGCTGCCTCTCCCACCCAATCACACAGTCAGTAACATGGTGTGAAGTAAATATAGACTTAGCAGGCATCTAAATATATTCTTCTTCTGACCTGAAGCCACCCTAGTTCATTCATATACTAACTGTGTCAGATTTCATTTCCATTAAAGTGCTGCGCTACGCCACTATAGTCATATCTGTGAACACTACTGCCAACCTATATGAAAACGAAGTTTTGTTCTTAAGTGAAACCTTACCTGGTTCCTACCTAAATCACAATACTAGCTTTCTAGAAATGCTTTATAGTTGTGTATACATGTGTGTGCAACCCCCCCACACACGAGGTTAAACAAAAATCTATACCAACTTCAGTTATGTGTTTGTAGAAACTGAGTCCTATTACCAGTGTAACTTTTAAAATGAGAACATTATCATGCATTTGCTTATTTTGCAGAGTTTATTCTGCTACTCATGAGATGAGAAAAGAGTGATGCAGAGTATTCACTGAAGTGCTAGTTTTTGGTAAGTACAGCCCCACTGCAATTTATAAAGCCTCACACACACATGACACAACTTCAAGCCTATATTCACAGTTCTAAAGAACTTTTGTAATGGAAATTCAAACTTTTGTTTTACAAATTATCAAGAAAATGAAAAAAAATCAAAGGGAACCAAATTATATAAATGCTAACTGATAAATACACGTTTAACTAGTTCAGAATATTCTCAGTTCCACAAAAGAAATGTCACCTACTCTAAGCTAGATGGAATGACCCTGAAAAAAACATCATGCTGTCTGGAGATGACATGCAGGAATTCTGGGCTGCCCATCAGCTCCATCCACTATTCTGCCATTGGCTGCCTGACAGTGGCAGGTAATGGCTATGTAAACTTACCCTACTCTAAGAAGTTCAAGTCACAAATCTCCACTTCTGGAATTTGCCCTTGATCAGCCTTGTTAATGAAACCAGCAGGCACCAAAATGCTGAACCAAGATGGATCAATTTTCTTGACATTGTGAATTAATAAAGAAAGCATTGGCAAAAATGCCTTTTGCAATACTGCATGGGTCCATATTTGTCCTTTTGCAATACTGCATGGGTCCTTAAGGCCTCATTAGGGATGCTATTTGCAAAGAGCTAGTAGAAAAGGGATGTTAATAGCAGAATATGTTACTGGATTTTTATTTATTTACAAAATGAATATCTGCCCTCACAAGGGCCATCACAGCAGCTAACAATTTAAAAGATACATTATAATCAGCCTCCCTCAAACACACTTGACTAAAACAATTATAAACAGAGTTAAAATACATATAAAATATTAACACAGCAATTAAAACTCTGGTTAGGAAGGACAGATCATTGAGGAAATGCCAAACAAAACAAAAAACTCTTCACCGGCTTCCGGTCTGGGATCCATGGCATCCTAACGTGCTCTGGCCTTGCTCCCAGAGCATATGGAGGGTCTTTATGACAGGGCGGGCTATCTAGCCTGCCGCAGATCTCCCCAGGTAGGGGAGTGACCAGCAACGAGCATCGGCCCAAGTGGGAGTTGAGATCGGCTGATAGCGGAGCTTTAAAGAGTGCCGCGACCAGCCTTGATCCCCTCCCCCCAAGCGAGCACTTTGGAATTTCTCTAAAAGACCCCACCGAGTTGGATTCTCAACATAAGAATGCATGACCCAGACCTCCGAGACATTCTACAGAAACTGACACCAAGGAAACACTGCTATAACAAAACACGGACTTTGAAGGTAACTTTTTAAAATTGCTCACTGGAGACGCGCTGATTCCGAAAATAAACAACATCCGTTGAAGCGCATGATCATGCGGCATATTGTGTACTAACACCAATTCCGGAAAACGCGGCTGAAAAGCTAGAAAAAGCCAAAAAGCCGGTTTGTTGATCATTCCTGCAGTCGGGATATTGACTCTAAAATAGAAACTAACACCAATTCCCACGAGAAACAATGTGGAAAGTTATTTAGGCTGCGACAGAAAACACCAGAACAGGAAGTGACTTCAGACCAGATGAGCAGCGCTTCCTAAAGACGACCGAGGAGGCCGGAAGAAAAGTGCTGAGTTTTACAGTCGAAACGGAAGGAACCAGAAGACAAGGGGATGATTAAGATTGCCGGACAGGAAGTAGGGAACAGGAAAAGCCACTTACCATAGAGAAATTGTGCCCGCCATTTTGGGAAGGTCGAAACGATTTATTTAGATTGTGGCTAAAACCCTAAACGGAAAAAAGCAAAAATAGAGCAGTTCAACTGGGCATAAGAAGAGCTTTAATTTGATGTAAGTTTTATAATTATTGTAAACAACGGCTTACGACCTCCGGCAAAGACAGAGGTCCTCCCTGAAAATGACTGCTAAAGAGGAGAAAAAACTACAGGGCATGATGGAAGCTATGGAAAAACGGATGATGGATGTTATGCAAAAAATGGAAAAAACTCTAGGTAAAGTGGCTGAAGAAGTAACTGATCTGAAAAAAGATTTGGCTGGAATCACAACAGAAATACAAACGTTGAACAAAAGAACGACTGAGGTGGAGGAGAGAGTGAGAGGAGTGGAAACTGGCATAGCTGAGGTTTCTAAAGAAGCATCAAAGGCCAATGTAATGGTGGAATACAATGGAATGCTTAACCATCTGAGATTCAGGGGAATCCCTGAAGACAAAAATGAGAATATCCACTCAGTCATGGTGGATGCTGTTGCAGATTTTCTAAAAATAGAAGAGGAGAAGGTGGCGGTTCACATTGATATGGTATACAGAGTCAACTCTGCGATTGCTCAAAAGAAGAAATTACCCAGAGATGTGATTGTCCACTTTATATCTAAAAGATTGAAAGAAGACTTGTTTAAGCAACAATTTCAGGAAGACTTCATAATTGATCAAAAGAAAATTATGATACTAAAGGAATTACCCAGAACGGTTCTTCAGGACAGACGACTTTTTAAAGACCTGATCGACAAGCTGAAAATAGAGGGCATTAGATACAGATGGGAAATTCCAAAAGGTGTCAGCTTTACATTTAAACAGAAGAGAGTCACCATCAAGTCAGTGGAGCAGCAAATGGCCAAGTTCATTAAAGACAATTTTAAAGATTCTGATAAATAAATACAAAATCAACATGGAGAGCCAAATTATTTCATGGAATATTAATGGACTTAACTCGCCCCCAAAAAGGAAAAATGTTAGATTATGGCTGGAAAAACAAAAATGTGAAATTGTTTGTTTGCAAGAAATACATATCAAAAAGACTGGTGCTAAGTTTCTGATTCAAAATAGATTGGGAGAAGAATTTTATTCTCTCTCCTTGCAAAAGAAAAAAGGAGTTGTTACATATGTAAAAAAAGAGTTGGAACCAAAAGAAATTTTCAAAGACAAAGAAGGAAGATTTGTGGCAGTAGAAGTCATGCTTCAGAATAAAAAGACTCTAATTCTAAATCTCTATGCCCCAAATGGAGCCAAGGAAATTTTTTTTCAAGATTTGTGGGAACAACTACAACAGTTAACCTATGAACAAATGATATTGATGGGCGACTGTAATGGCACTGTTAGCAATGCAATTGACAGAAAATCAAAAAAAGGAAATGAAGGTCTAGGTAAGCTCCCGAAAGTGTTTTTCCAAATGGCGAAACATGAACATCTGGAAGATGCATGGAGAGTTAAAAATCCAAAAGACAAAGACTATTCTTTTTATTCATCAAGACATGAATCTTTCTCAAGAATTGATATGATGTGGATGACTGATAACTTAATTACGCAAACACGCAAAATTGAAATATTACCTAGAACTCTTTCCGACCACAGTCCAATAAAGTGGTCAACCTATGTTAAGAGAAAGAAATTTCGATGGAGACTCAATGTGGATTTACTGGACAAACAAAACATTGTGGATAAAATAAGGATGGAAACTAAAACGTACTTTCAACTAAACTTAAATAAAGAAATACAGATGCAAACGGTATGGGAGGCATATAAGGTTGTGATGAGAGGACATCTTATTGCAATTAACAACAATGAAAGAAAACAACAACTTAAAATGGACAAAGAAATTTTGGAAAATATTCAAAAGAAAGAAGCAGAACTTAAGAAGAGACCTGGCAAAAAGAAAATTTTGAGAGAACTGAGGATCCTAAGGGAACAATATGATGCGAGGTTAAATAAAGAAGTCTATTGGAACTTGAAAAAATTGCAACAGAAGTCCTTTGAAGGAGCGAATAAACCTGGGAAATATTTGGCATGGCAACTGAAGAAAAGAAGAGAAAACAAAACAATAATTAAATTGAAAGATGGGGACAGAGAAATTATAGACCCAGGAGGGATCCGGAGAGAATTCTATAAATACTATGCCACTCTTTTTCAAGCAAAACAGGTGGATCTACAAAAAATCCAGGATTACCTATGTAAGGTGAATTTGACGCAACCAAGTTCAAAAATAAAAGGATTGTTAAATGCGGTAATAACTAAAGAAGAAATCAACAAAGCAATAGGAGAAGCAAAAATTTCCAAAGTTCCAGGATGAGATGGATTCTCAGCCAAATTTTATAAGAAATTTCAAGAAGACCTGGTACTGGTTCTAGAGATTCTTCTAAATGAAATTAGAGAAAGTGGGAATGTTCCAGATTCCTGGAACGAAGCAGCAATCACCCTGATACCGAAAGAGGCCCAGGACTTAACTAATGTAAAAAATTATCGACCAATTTCACTTTTGAACAATGATTATAAAATTTTTGCAAAAATTTTAGCAGAATGCCTTAAAGAGTATTTGAAAAGTGCTATTGCCGAGGACCAGGCTGGGTTTTTTCCGGACAGGCAAATGAAAGATAATATGAGGGTTGTTTTGGACGCAACAGAATATTATGATAAACACCCGGAAAAAGAGATCGGCTTTTTATTTTTAGAAGCGGAGAAGGCATTTGATAATTTAAACTGGGAGTTTATGTTTAAAGTGATTGAAAAATTGCAGATGGGTGTAGAGTTCACAAGAATGATTAAATCAATATATAAAGAACAAAAGGCCACGGTGATTGTAAATTCAGAATCAACGGAAACGTTCCGGGTCAGAAAAGGAACTAGGCAGGGCTGTCCCTTATCGCCATTATCATTTATGTGGATTTTGGAAATATTGCTGCAAGCGATTAGAGATGACAATAATATAAAAGGTCTTAGTATTAGAGGTTTCTCATATAAATTAAGAGTGTTTGCTGATGATGTTATGTTTATTGTTGAAGATCCTGTCAATAATATGCCGTTGGTATTTGAAAAAGTAAAAGAGTTTGGTGATCTCGCAGGGTTCTATGTAAACAAAAATAAATCGAAAATACTGTGCAAAAATATGATTGTTACAAAGCAACAATGTCTACAAAAAATGACAGAATGTGAAGTGGTTAAAAAGGTTAAGTATTTGGGAGTTGATACTGCAATGAAAAATATCGATCTGTTTAAGAATAATTATGAAAAATTATGGGTTTCGATAAGACGTGATTTAGAAAAATGGGAAAAGCTCCGATTATCTCTTCTTGGAAGTATTGCTGTTGTCAAAATGAATGTACTGTCCAGGTTTATGTTTTTGTTTCAGACAATACCAATTGTGAAAGACGTGAAAGTGTTGGTGAAATGGCAAAGAGAAATTTTTAAATTTATCTGGGCAGGGAAAAAGCCGAGAATTAAAATGAAAATAATGTATGACGTTAAAGGCAGAGGTGGCTTCCAAGTCCCAAATTTGCGTTTGTATAATGAAGCAGTATGTATGTCTTGGTTAACTGATTGGATTAATTTGGATTGCAGATTTGGCTGGCATGCCTATCTTTGGTATGGAAAAAATAAAGTAGATTCAATGTTTAAGCATCACTATATAAGGAGAACGTTGTTTGACGCATGGACCAGATACAGGAATACAGTTCCCGATGAGAGGCCTTTATGGATTGTTCCTGCTGCAGTTATTCATCCTTTTTCAGAACACAAAAGTAATGATTGGTTGAAATACCAAGAGTTGCTTCAAAAGGAAGGGAAGAAATATGTTTTAAAACCAAACAATGAATTAGCATTTGAGTATGGTTGGTTACAATATTGTCAAATATGGGACATTTACAAAAAAGACTGTAAGGAGGTTGGTTTTAGAGCTAAGAACGATGAGTTTGAAGATATTTGGTTGAAAAAAGAGCGAAAAATGATTTCTAAGCTGTATAAAACCTTGTTAACTGTATACACTTTGGATGAAACTGTTAAAGAGCAAATGATAAAATGGGCCATAAATATGAATAAGGAAATTTCAATGGAATCCTGGGAATTTTTGTGGAGAAAAGCTTTTAAAATGTCAACCTGTGTCAATATAAAGGAAAATTGTTATAAGATGATGTACAGGTGGTATATGACACCAAAAAAGATTGCTAATATTAGTATGGATAAGAACTTGAGTAATAAGTGTTGGAAATGTAAAAAAAAAGAGGGTTCTTTTTACCATATGTGGTGGACATGTGATAAAGCAAAAATATACTGGTCAAATGTATATTGTGAGATGCAGAAGATATTAAAAATTCCTATTAGTAAAAGCCTGGAGCTTCTTCTCTTAGGTTTGACAATGGAAAAAAATCCACAAGAAAAAAGGACATTACTATGGTACATGATTACATCGGCGAGAATGGCTTTTGCGCAACAGTGGAAAGCGGAGAAGGTGCCAGATATACAGGACTGGTTAAGGAAATTGCTGTTTCTAGCCGAAATGGACAAAATGACGAAAAAATTAAATGGACAAATGGCAGAACAATATCTAAAAGACTGGGAAGGCCTGAAATTGTATATGGAAACTGAATATAAAATGAAAGGGAAAATGTACAATCTTGATTCTTACTGAAATTGAATAGGAAATGAAATGAATATTTGATCGTACTGTACTTTTATTGGAAACTATGCTAGAAAGAGTCAGGTTTCTATGTATTAGAATTGTGTTACCTGGTTTGGCGATTGTTACAAGTCTAAATTTGATTACCTTTTAACTTTTTTTTTTGTTATTAGCAGTGTTGGAAGCTTATTAGGGAGGGTAGGGGGGATGGGATATAATCTTTAAATTGAATTGGTAATGATGTTTAACAATGTTGAATATATTCCAATAAAATTTTTGTTTCAAAAAAAAAAAAAAAACTCTTCACCCACTGGCAAAAGATGGCAACAGAAGGGGACAGCTAAATCTCCCTGGGGAAGGAATTCCAGAGCTTTGGTGCTGTGACTGAGGGTGCTTTCACTCATGCTAAATAATGCCATTGCACACAGTAAAATCCAATTGCAAAGTCCATTGAAAGTGCATCATTTAGTGGGTGTGAAAGTGCCCTGAGAAAGCCCTCTCCCAGGCTGCTAACCGCTTAATCTCAGAAGATGGGGCACCTGAAGCAAGCCTCTAAAGATGACCATAGTGGTTGGGCAGGTTCATAAGGAAGTGGTGATCAGGTATTTTGGACCCAAACCATATGTCTTTGAAGGTCATGACCACCAACTTGAATTATGGCTGTAACAAAATGAGACCCAGTGTAAAAGGACATGGTCTCTCTATGACCCACTCCAGTCAACATCCTGGCCGCAGCATTCTGTAGCAACTGAATTCTGTATCAACTTTCTCTACAATGAAACTGAAAATGCTACCAGGAGAAAATACTGCAGTAGCAATTAATTATCATATGGCATTGTGTGTGGTGCGGCCAGGAGATCTGAAGATGTAGCAGCCTTAAGTTCTAACTCTTTTTGCATTATGCAACACTAGGTGTTGAGCTAGACTTATTTTGGGGGGAGGCTGAGAAAGCTCTGAGAGAATTGTGACTGGTCCAAGGTCACCCAGCTGGCTTCATTTGGAGGAATGCAAAATCAAACCCAGTTCTCCAGATTAGAATTTGCCGCTCTTAATCACTACACCATGTTGGCTCTCGTGGTGGTTGTGTCAAGACCGCATTCTGCTAAGGAAAAAAACCCTGAATTGGCAGAATGTGGTCCTGATACAACTGTGTGCATGCACAGACACTTGGCAATAGCCCTGAACAGGGAGAGGCAGCAGGCAGGATTCATTTTAGAGCTACTGCCACGCCGCACAGCTGTGTGAGGCTATTACTGATTTTCCAGCAGGACTATATGTACACAATTCTGGAAACTGTACATGCATACCTCCTTCTTGTGAAGCCTGATTAATTTGCTATGCCATCTAACTGGATAGGGGCAAGTGTCTCTAACAGCCTGCTAAGTTTTCAAAACTCACAATTATACTAACCTTGCAAGGAATAACTGGCTGGGGGGGCGGGAAGCAGGGAGGAAAAGGTAATTTCCTAAGAGACACAAAAGGCAAAGCAAAGTGGCCTCAAAGAGATTTTCGGTAAGTCATATTAACATCCAACCTTCACATTACACTTCTCTTTTTATTCTTCCTTTTCTCATACATGCTTTGCATTTCCCCATGATCCGCTGAGAATCTATACCTCTCACTGTTCAGATTAAGTTTTTTAAAAGTATTCACATATTACAAGAACTTCAAGTGTTTAGATTCCTTTGTGTCTGTAACATACTGAGGACTGACTCCAAAATTTCATTAATGCCTCCTAGCAAAATAATCAGAGCTGCTGTTTATCACAGATTTCTTTAGAAAGCTGCATTTCTCATTGTAAAAGAGATGAGTATTCACATTTGCCCAGTGATCTGGACTTATTCCATCATTATTTATGTATAAATGTGCAGGTTACATTGACAGCGAGCTTTCAGGATCTGAATTGTAAATAACAGGCTAGACAAATAAAAAAATGGCATGTAACTGAGGTAATTAAGGAAGCAGAACTTTCCACTCAAATAAGTATTATTTTTATACACACATACATAAATGTGTGTGTGTGTGTGTTTGAATGAGAGAAACAGAACAGAATAAAAGAAACAGAGTGGAGACACTTGAGAACTGGTACATTTACAACCTTTGTCTTGTTCTTTAAAAAAGGGACTTTGAGTACTGTACTAAAAAAATTGGTGAAAAGATAATGTCAATGTACTATTAAAAGCACTCAAAGGCAAATGGAAAATATGACTACAAGTGTCTCAGTAAGTCCCAATAAGTCATAAAAAAATCTTGCAGGGAATGGCCTTCTGGAACCAATAAGTGCAGCTCTTCAAAGGGAGCTGAATTTGCATGTCAAAAAGGCTTGCTGTAGTTTTGCCCATTACAGACAGATGCTCATTAAGTTATGAAATAATTAGGTTAATAAAATATATTTTGTACAGTCAGGGTCCAATACTAATCACTTTATGAAGATATAATTCTAATTTTATTTAATTTGAGGTTGGCAGCTATAGATGTGAGTGAGTTCTCTCATTGCTAAAGCAACAAGCTCCTATGTGAAGTGCAGCAGCCCAGAGAATAAGAGACCTGAATTCAATCCAATACTTTGCCACTAGTGAGTTTGCATCCTGTGGTATATCCATCTTGGAGAGCTGCAAATCCTATACATGTTTATTTAGGAGCAAAGTCCACTTAAGACAGTGGGTAGGATCTGGTTACCAATGTGTTCAAGCACTGACTGGACCAGCTAATTCATAAGAAACAGTCGGCTCATGTGAACAAGTTTTATGTATGGAATTTACCTGAGATCTGCTAAGACTTTTCAGCAATGAGATGAGGGAACGTATGAAAATGAACTGCCCTCTACACAGCTTTGGCTGGGAGGGTGAGGTATAAATCTGATAATAAATAAAATAAATATTAGTCCTCTGCAGCAGGCCTGATAATTACGCTCAAAACAGGAGGTTTATACCAATTATATAGCCAGAAAAAGAAAAGTTTTAATTCTGTCATGAATTTCAGCTATCATAATGGTATTGGTTGTAGAGAAAACCTTGAGCTGTAATTATACTTTGCTAACCTGGCATTTCCCAACTTCAATGCCTGCACCTAACCACCAGACGCTCCCCATGAAACTACATACACATCCTGCTCCAGAACCAGAAGATGGAACAAAGATATGCTCTACAGAAAAGATAGACCCACATAGTCCAAAGTGGCTGATTTAGAAAGGGTAGCATTAAGTGACTTAAAAGGTAAGGTGAGAAAAGAATGAAGGATGATTTGGAACTGCAGAGATTTGGAACAAGATGAATATTAAAAGGGCAAGAAAAAAGTGGATGACTGGATGCAAGAGGTATTTCTTCATTCAGAAAATGTCTCTATGCTACAGTTGGGGTGAACTAACAGAAAACAAAATAGACTTCGAGGTGTTCAAGAGAGGGGTGCATTCTAGGAACAGGGTGATGATGTGATGTGTACAGTGAGTTTCAGTCAGTGATAGACGTTTACAACATCTTAGAAAAGCTGGATTAACAAAACGCTCATCTGATTTAGAACTTACACATTTATTTATTTATATTTACATTTATCCTGCCCACCCATCCCCTTTCGGCAGGCTCAGGGCGGCTAACAACAAATATAAATATATATTAAAACTGTCACAATATAACATACTTCTTAAACATAACTTATATTAAAAGATGGCGAATCTTCCAATTCAACTGTCAATTGAACAGTGTCCATAAATTCACACCTGGCTATAAAGCCTCAGTTGGTGGTGCCGCTGGTACTGTCAGATCCAATGATGGTACAATTTCTGGCCCAGTTGGTAATCAGGCCAGGGCCATACAATCGAGGTGGCACCCTACTTAAAAGCCTGGCGTAAGAGCTCTGTTTCACAGGCCAAGCGGAACTGTAAGAGGTCCCTCAGGGCCCTGATATCCTCTGGGAGCTCATTCCACCATCCCACTTTGCCAATATATCCTTGATGTTTCTTTTAATCACTTGGTGGTGATATTCTTTAGTGAGCCTTTGATCTGCTTTTATGTGCTCATGCTCCAAAACTCTCAGAGTATACTCCATCCCTTCCTGGAAACAAGAGGGGGGAACCAAAGAAGGCACTGGGCCACAAATAAGGCAGAGCCTTATCAGAAGCAATAGCTTCTCATATGCATAAATTTGCTGTGGCTCATCTTCTGATAGGGCTGAACTTTCCTGGCAGCGAGAGTTGCCAACTATGTCTTGGGAAATTCCTAAAGATTTGGGGTGGTGCTTGAGAAGGGAGGATTTTGGGGAAGGGAGAGAACTAAGTGGGGGTGTGATACCATAGCATCCAACCTCCAAAGCTATCATTTCCTCTAGGGGGTGATCTCTGTAGTGTGGAGATCGGCTGTAATTTTGGGAGAACTTCAAGCCCCACCTGGAGATTAGCCACCATATTGTCAGCCTTACATACTGTGGAGTACAAACCCATTCTAGATTATATTACAATGTAAGGATACTAGTGCTATTGCAAGAAAATTTGGAAGCACTTGTTTCTGAGGTAAAAATATTAAAATATATAATATACCTCTGAGATACTACTATAAAATATGATTAATGAGCTATGTATTTTAACATGCACTCATCTCTTTATTTTGGTTTGAAGTGAACATCAAACTGAAATCTCTTTACAAGAAAAAATGACAGCCTCTGGCAAGATGTATGTTAAAAGGTCTGGCATTATCTTTCAAATTCTTATTGAAATAATAAATTATTTCCAAGAAGAAAAAAAATGCTTTTCCCCCTCTGTTTATGAACACCTTTCATTAGCATTGCTAAAACATACAAAAAATCTCCCCCAAGCTAAGCAGAGTTGCTTATTTATACACCTTGAAAAATTATCAACCTTTGTTGAAGCTAATTAAAGCAAATTAATTTTTAGAACAGTGTTGTTCTGAATCCAGTGAGTCATGGTGCTCTCAGGGCAATGCAGTGGCTCACTCTTTGGAAAGGTTTCCCCCCCTCTTTTGCTAACAAAAAATTAAAGCTTCTAGTACAGAGGTCCCCTAATCTTGTTGAGCCAGTAGGCACCATTAGAATTTTGAGAATGTGAGCCACCATGAAATGGCTTCCAGAGGGCTGGGGATAATCAGAAAATGGCTGCCATGGGATTCCAGTGAATTTATTGGTGACCAGAAGAGATTTCTACCATCTCTGCCTGTGGAGAATTCTAGTGATATTGAAAGAAAGGAAAAATTTCTCCTCTCATTCTGGGAGAACATCTGGAATCTCACAAAATAAACCTTCTATAGGTTTGAGTTGGAGCCCTAGACTGAGAGTGGAAGGTTTTTTCCACTTACCATGAAGCTTTTTTTCTCTGTGTTTCAGGAGTGGGACAGTCCTTACTCTTGGGATAAGCTCCTCCTCCAATTGCAGGGTCGGCTCTGAGCTTTGATCTAGGCGGGGAGGGGCTTATCCCCTGGAGGCTTCCCAGTCATACTCACGCCCACTGTTCCCCATCTGAAAACTACTGGAAGGAAGAACACCTCTCCAAACCGGAGAAACTAACACAACATATTAACTTGAACAATACAGTTAACTTGACTCCCACCAAGCCTTTGTTGCCTGGCTAAGCATCAAACCGGGAGATATATTTTCCCTAACTTTCTGTCTCCCTTGTAATGCTCTGCTATGGTGACAGGTTTTGCAACACCCCTGTGCAAACCAACGAAGTGTACCCACCACAAACAATTTCCGGGCGGGCAGGACTGTCCCACTCCTGAACCACCGAGAAAGGAAGCTTCATGGTAAGTGGATAAAATCTTCCATTCTCCAGTGGTTCAGCTCGTGGAACAGTACTTACTCTTGGGACGTAGAAAAGCAGTATGCCCCAAGGGAGGGTAATTATGCTTCCCAATTTACAGGGTGTGTTGCAATACCCTGTGGCCGAAAGCTGCCTCAGCTGAAGCCAACTTATCCACCCTATAGTGCCTGGTGAATGGGGGATGGACTTCCACGTGGCTGCTCTACAAATTGCCTCCAATGAAGGAAATGAACAACAGGCTACCGTATTTGCCGTTCCCCGTAAAGAGTGAGCCACAATCCCCTCTGGAGGATCTATACCCTTGGCCTTGTAAACCAGAATAATGCAGCCTTTAATCCATCTACTTAGGGTAGAGGTGGAAACCTGTTCTCCCAAAGAAGACTTTCTGAATGACATGAAAAGTGTTTCTGATTTTCTCCACTGCTTAGTCCTATTGATATAGAAGCTAAGTGCCCTTCTCAAACCAGGCAATGCTATTCCCACTCTTTATCATGCTTGGGATTAGACCAGAAAGTTGGCAGAACCACTTCCTCTGATCTATGAAACACCGAGTTCACCTTAGGTATAAAGGCTGGATCCAAACAAAGGACCACCTTGTCCCTGTGGAATACACAAAGTTCTCTGTTAACTGACAGAGCTCACAGTTCCAACACCCTACAGGCCAAAGTGATGCCCACTAAAAATAGGGTCTTGAACGTGAGTTCCTTAAGGGGACATGAAGCCATTGATTTGAATGGAGGTTTACATAGTGCCCTTAGCACTGTATTTAGGTTCCAGGTAGGGAACCAATGTATCTGAGGTGGATTAAATAAGGAAGCATCCCTCAAAAATCTCTTAACATGAGGGTGGTGAAGCAGTGACTTCCCATGTCTGACCCCCTGAACAGCTGATATTGCAGAGGCCTGTCTCCTCAGAGTACTGGTGCTAAGACCGTTGTCAAAGCCGTCCTGAAACTATGCTCTTCACGGCCAAAAGGAAGCTACCACTACCATTTCCGCCTTCTGCTGACGTATTTTCTGTATCACCCTGTGCAGGATTTGTACTGGTGGGAACACATATAGCAGCCCCTACGGCCATTCGCAATTCAGTGTGTTGGCTCCTCTTGCTTGGTCTTCTCTCGTTCTGAAGAAAAAGTCTGGAACTTGACGGTTCAGCTTTGTCACAAACAGGTCCATTACTGCCTTCCCAAATCTGTTGAAGATTTGATTGAACACTTTCTTGTCCAGCACCCACTCTGACTGGTCCAACCTTCTCCTGCTTAACCAGTCTGCTAGCATGTTATTTTTCCCCGCTACATGCATCACTTTCAGAGACAACAGATGATTCTCTGCCCAAGTCATTAAGTCAGTTGCTTTGTTGTGTAAGGTCTGCACTCTGGTTCCACCTTGTCGGTTCACATAGGCCTTTGCCATCATATTGTCCATTTGGACAAGCACATGCTGGCCTGACAGCTGTCTGCTGAACCTCAGAAGGCCCAACCTTATCGCCTTGAGTTCTAAAAAGTTGATGCTTCTCTGTGCTTCTTCCAGAGATCATTCGCCCTGTGTCATTTGTCCTCTCGAGTGTGCTCCCCACCCCGAAAGGCTTGTATCTGTGGTCATCAAGATCCTTGGAAGATCCCTTAGAGGAGATCCCTGTCTGAAACGAGATGGAGCCAGCCACCATCTTAGTTGCAGATGTACCTGCTCCAGGAGTTGTAACATTTTGTATCTCTTGCGTGCAATCACTTCCTGATGGGGAAGCAGGAATCTCTGCAGAGGTCTGCTATGGAAATGAGCCCATTGCATGATCTTTTGACAAGACACCAGTATTCCTAGAAGTTTGACAAGAGTCATCAGCTCTGACCCGGTCTGCCCTAACACCTTTGTCAACAGTGATTGAATCTCCTGTTCTCTTTCCTGAGAAAGAAAGACCCGATCCATGATGGTATCTATCTCAACTCCCAAATGAATCAACCACTGAGTAGGTTGAAGTTGACTGTTCTCCAAATTGATCATGAAACTGTGGTCCCTCAGTGTACGCACCATTATTTGGGATGCCTGTACACTCTCCTGGGATGATGATGCTTTGAGTAGAATGTTGTCCAGATACGGAAACAGTTCTACTCCTTCAGCCTGAGATCTGCTACCAGGGTTACCAATACTTTGGTGAAAACCCTCGGTGAGGATTTTAATCCAAATGGAAGAGCCCTGTATTGGAAGTGTTGACCTGCATACACAAAACAAAGGAATTTTTGATGGCTCTCATGCATAGGAATATGAAGGCAGGCTTCTGACAAGTCTATGGAGGACAGGTAGTCTCCTTTCTGGATGGCTGTTAGGATGGACTGGAGGGTTTCCATTCTGAACTTCCTGCCCTTTATGTGCCTGTTTAACCATTTTAGCTCTAGAGTCACTCGTGTCCCCATTTTTCTTTGGAACCAAAAAGAATACTGAGTATACTCCCCGTGTCTGCTGGAGGATTGGTACTCTTTCTATGGCCCAATATCTAGTAGGTGCTGGATGGCATCTCTCATCTGCTGATGCTTTAGAACGGTGGTGACGAACCTATGGCATGCGTGCCAGAGAGGGCACTCAGAGCCGTCTCTGTGGGCACGTGTGCCGTCACCCCAGACACAACCAGAGCACCCATAAGGCGGGGTTGTTTGTATCATTGAAAGCTCTGTTATTGTGTTTTTCTTTTAAGACAAAAGATGTTAATGTATGAGTTGTTTTGTCTAAACTAAAACCTCAGTATTCAGGTTAAATTGCCATGTTGGCACTTTGCAATGCTTAAGTGGGTTTTGGGTGGCAGTTTGGGCACTCGGTCTCTAAAAGGTTCGCCATCACTGCTTTAGACAGTTGTGATTCCTTGCAATTTGAATGAAACGTTCTTGGGGGTTGGCAGAAAACTCCAGTTTGTACCCGTGGGTTACTGTATCCAAGACCCACAGGTCTGTCACAGTTTGATGCCACTGAGCTGCAAAGGACTGCAGTCTTCCCCAATCCCCAAAAGATTCTGAGAGCTTAGACAGTCATGCTGTTGCGCCCTACTTGGGGTTCTTGTTAGAGGGCTGGTCTCCTTTATTGTGCGTAAAGGATTTGTTGTTATGCGGCCTAGACTGCCACTTTCCTTTGAAAGATCTGGAGTAGGAAGGCTGAAACCTTTTCCTAGATTTATTATCTCTCTTTTTGGACGGGCGGACTTTTTTCATATCTTTGTCCTCTATCAAGTACCTATCTAACCCTTCCCCAAAGAAGTTAACCCCTTTGAAGAGAACTGCCGCCACCTTCGCTTGTGCCAAGGAATCTACATCCCAGTGACGACACCAATTGTTCCATTGTGCAGTTACACTACTGGCCATTGCCCTAGCTGAGAGGTAGAGTGCATCCACGGTAGCACCTGCAGCGAAGGCGACTGCCAGAGCAATCTTCTTTAATTCGTCTTTAAATTCCTTAAGCGCGTTGCTGTCCACCGAGGTCAAGTTTTCTGCCCAATCATATGCGGCTCTGGTGAATAGGAATCCTGCAGTGGACGTTCTTAATGAAAAAGAAGAGGCTTCAAAGTTTCTGCGAAGTGCCTGCTCTATACGTCTGTCACAGTGATCCTTTGGAATCCCATCTGCATCCACAGGTAACAACGGGCTGGAAGGCAAGCTGTTAACTGGATCATCTACCATAGGCAGCTTCAATTTCTTGGTAGCCTCTGGCATCAAAGCATAAAACGTAGAAAAAAGTTGATGGTTAGCCTTAGGTTTTGCCAGGTGCTCCCATTCTGCTTTTATTATATTATAAAAGGATGCTGGAAGAGGCAACCCAGGTTGTGTAACTGAAAGTTTTGGCATCAGTTTACTTGATCCCATTTGAAACTCTGATTCCTGTTCTGTAGTGTCCTTAGGCTTAGAAGTGAGATCCAATGTTCTTAGTACCTTAGGAAGGAGTCTAGAATATAACTCTTGGGGAAAGAGTCATGACTGGACAGATGGCATCACTTCCTCCTCCTCTGATAACTCCCCTTCCTCTTTATCTGAGGAAGAGACTGTGGATTCTGACACTATCTTCCTGCTTTCCAGGAGAGGACTACGTGTTCTAGAGGGAGATCTAGCTCTCTTTCTTTGTTTGGATCTAGGAGGAGATCTAGAACTGCTTGAGGATTCATTTTCCCCACTAGGTCTGGATCTCTTTGTTGTTCTACCCCGTTCTAGGGCAGGTCCAGAAGGAGCAGACCCTTGGAATGTTTCCTGCAACATCTCTTTGAACTCCCTCCTCATCTCACTCCTGAAACAATTCATAAGCTCGGTCTTATCATCCTCCCTAGGATCCACTTCTTGTGTCTCCATTGTTTCCTGTGTGGCCAGGGAGACTGGCAGTCTGGGTAGACTCAGTTCACTAAATGAGCTGCCTCTGTCTTATGAACTTTCTTGCTTGGCTTGATCAGCCATCTCTCTAAGCCTGCAGTGAGAAGTGAAACAGAAAGCACCATCAAGGTTGCTGTGAGGGAACCTAAAATGGCCGCCACCATTCTTTCCTGCCTAAAACCTATGCTTTCCCGAGCTTAGAAATTCTGCCCCTGGTCTCCCTGGAGAATGCACCCCAGTGCAGCCCAGTGACTCTATCTCCCCCAGTTTTAGGGTGACTGTGACTTTGGGTTTGGGTTGGTAGGGGATTCCCCCCTTGACTCCTCGGGTCCTTCAGGCCCCCTAGCCACGCTCCCCCCTCACCCACAAGCCCATCCTGACTGGGAAAGGACTTTAAAGGGGCAGCGCTGACCACAGCGCTGACAAAGATCGAAGTCTTGTCTTGACCATTGAGCCGCTCTCTGGTGTCTCCTGCGGTCTGGGATCCAGCCAGTTCATCGGCGGCGTCCTCACCACTGGACCGCAGACTCAATCGCACCCCGAGGAGCCCCAAGGGGCAGGCCCTCCACCCAGGGGGTAGGTAAAACTGGTGGGAGTCCGCAGAGGGTCACTGAAGCGCTGCGGCAGCCGGGGACCTCCCAGCGCCAAGATGCCCTCTCTCTTCCTCCACCACCGAAGTTAGCACGTATGGGTGCTGCGGCTCAATTTCTTCCTTCTTCTCTCTTCTTCTGCTCATTGCGCTTGCAAGTGCTGCCAAAGCATGTCCTGCTCTGAAGCAGGGCTGGCAAGAACTGGGAAGCCTCCAGGGGAAAGCCCCTCCCCGCCTGGATCAGAGCTCGGAGCCAACCCTGCAATTGGAGGAGGAACTTATCCCAAGAGTAAGGACTGTCCCATGATCTGAACCACTGGAGGAATTACTGTGATGTATGTCTTGTGTTGATCTATTCCTGATAATGGTTCAGAAGCTCAGAGGATCTTGGATTTCCCCACTAGATGGTGACATTTTACATGCATTATGCAATGAAGCCTGCCATCAGGGATTCAGGATGTAGTCAGTACTGCAGTCAGCTCTTGTAAAACGGCATCCAGACCTGTAATCCTTCCAATGACCCAGTTCTATAAGATGTTATCATATAGCAATTATAAAATGTAATTATGAGATTTATGTAGTAATGTTACTTCATACCACAGTCAGACCTGTGGTAGGAAAAGAGAGAAGAAGGAGCCATGTGAAGAGGAGCAGCCATATTACAGAGGTGGCACTTGGTTTTCAACAGTTGTCCTTGAATAGCAGGAGGAAAGCCTCTGTATGTGAACAAATGTCATCCATAATGGACTAAAAACCTGTTCATGAGGCAAGGCAAAAGTGGCAAAAAACAGGAATGGCCAGGAAGCAAGAGATAATAGGCAGAAAAGGAAAAGAGACCAGGGAGGGGGCACAAGAGCAAGATATTAGGAAGGAATGCTGAAAGCCAAGGCCAGGAGGCCCTCCAACCTCAAGAGCCTATGCCAGACCATGGGCAAAAATGAAGGTGTTCCTGAACAGTATTCCAAAATTAGCCACACCATAGATCTATACAACAATATTTGAATGTTTTATTTTCAGTCCCTAGCACAGAATCTGACCTTTTCACCTTTGCCACACACCACATTCACATTTTTATTGAATTCCTTATAATCCCTCATGTGCATGCCATTCAGAACTAGTGACCTGTTAATTTTTAATATATCAAGCAGCTCTCAAAATTCATCTCTCTTCATTGCTTTTGACTCAGTTTTTCAGACACCCTCCTTGAAAACAGCAGTTCTGGAGAAGAATTCAACTTCTCTAAGATCCCCTGACCTTTGCTGACCAACAGCCTCCCTGGCCAGTTTCCTGCTTCACTTCCCAAGGTCACCTTCGGCAATGGAGAGTTCATGTTCTAGTCATGCACTAAAAGTGTCCTGGGCCTAAGTAGCAACAGAAATTCTGGAAGAGCCTCCCATTCCCAGAAGCTGAGCAGTGTGTGTTTGTGTATGTGTGGGGGCAAACCTGGACCTATTAGAAGGGGGAAGGGCTCTTGCTATAGACCACAAGCAGTCTTAATCTACTCAGACAGTAAGACCCACAAAAGATTCCTTTACATGACCCTAATTCAGGTAAAAATTACAGTAGACTGGTGTGACCATTTCCTGTTTGTGATGCTAAGGTAGTTTTGTGTAGTTGGGATTTTCTACAAGCCAGCATGCCCTGTTAACTACATGTGCTGGGAGTCTGTGAAAAGGGATCAGTCCCCTACCAGCTCTGTTTTCTGTCCCAACTAGGCAAAATGAGAAAATGTTGAATAACAACTGCAAGGCAGGTAGTTATTCTCTTCAGTTTTAACAGGATTGATACACATGATAATGTTTCACACCAATTAACTGGATACTAAGTATATTACATTTTTGCACTGTTTTGATCAAGATGACACATGTTGTTAAGAATGTAATAATAGCTGATACCAAAGATACTAAATGTATTGGAAGGTCCAAAGCCACTACAGATGCAGCAACGTTTTTTGTAGAAAGCCTTCCTTGTGAAGCCCTTAAGAAGAAAATTGGTAACCTAATCACCTAGATATGAAACACTTCGAATAGTGCCACATATGGCTATTTTAGCTTGCCCGTGGGGCCAGATGGACCCAGTGCGGCTCCAGATGGCTCTGTGGGATTCGATGCCCCCTGGCGGCTTGTTGGGTGAGCTTGTAGAGGACTGGCATAGCCGACTCTCTGCAGCCATCGACAATATCGCTCCCCGGTGCCCTCTGCACTCTCGCTCTAGGCTCACTCCCTGATTACCCAGGAGTTGCAGCTTATGAAGCGAGAGCTGAGACGGCTAGAGAGATGGTGGCATCGTGTGTGAGATGAAGCTACAAGAGCATCTTATAGGACGTTTATGAGATCCTATGAGATGGCAGTCAAAGCCGCAAAGAGAGACTACTACGCGGCCACGATTGCATCTGCGAGCTCACACCCAGCCCAATTGTTTAGGACAATTCGGTCTATAACTGTTCTGCCACAGGGCAGACCAAATGCTAGGGAATTCGCTATTGGCTGTGAGGCATTTGTGAGCTATTTCACGGATAAAGTCGTCACTCTGCTGTGACTTCCTTGCCACAGTTGAAACAGTGAGCGAGCTTGAGGCTCCATGCATGTCTTCGATTTCGGTTTTGGATCATTTCAGATCACTCAGCCTGGAGGAAGTCAACAGATTGCTCTCAACGGTATGCCCAACCATGTGCAGCATTGATCCATGCCCTTCCTGGCTCATTAAAGCTGGCCATGAAGGGTTCCAAGGTGCCCTAAGGGAAATTATCAACAAGTCCCTCTTAGAGGGGCTGTTCCTGGAGGCACTAAAGGAAGCAATGGTCCACCCCCTCCTAAAAAACCCATCTCTGGACCTGGCCGAATTGGCTAACTATCAGCTGGTTTCCAATTTGCCCTACCTGGGCAAATTAATTGAGAGGGCGGTGGTGATACAGTTGCAGGGCTTTATTGGATGTCGCTTCCATATTCCAATATGACTGTTTTATCTTGTTTTTGTCTAGTTTATATGTTTTATGTATTTGGCACATAGTGCCCTAAATGTAAGCCACCCTGGGCCCATTCGTGGGAGGGCGGAATAGAAACCCAATAAAATAAAATAAAATAAATGTTAGATCCCTTCCAGTCTGGCTTTTGCCCGGGACATGGGATGGAGACGGCACTGGTTGCCGTCACAGATGACCTCCGGAGGCACCTGGATCAGGGCGATTCGGTGGTGCTGTTGTTGTTAGACCTGTCGGCTGCATTCGACACGGTCGACCATCAGCTACTGACCCACCGCCTCACCGACATGGGAATTCAAGGGCTTGCCTTACAATGTCTTGCTTTCTTTCTCCAAGGTTGGGGACAAAGGGTGGCACTAGGGGAACAGCAGTCCAGGAGGCACCTGCTGGAGTGCGGAGTGCCTCAAGGGGCAGTGCTCTCCCCGATGCTATCCAACATCTATATGCGCCCCCTTGCCCAGATTGCCCAGAGGCATGGGCTGGGATGCCACCAGTATGCTGATGACACCTGGCTCTACCTGATGTTGGGCGGCCGGTCGGACTCCAGACCGGAAGATCTGGACTAGGCATTACAAGCCATGGCTCATTGGCTCAGACAGAGCTGGCTGAAACTGAATCTGATGAGGACGGAGGTCCTGTGCTTGGGTCGGGGTGGTTCAGGGGTGGAGATCCCGCTCCTGTCCTTCGGTGGGGCACCACTGGTGCCTGCACCAGAGGTTAGGAGTTTGGGAGTGCTCCTGGATGCCTCCTTGACAATGGAGGCCCAGATAGCAGCCACTGCCTTTTATCATCTTTGACTGGTTAGGCAGCTGGCTCCCTTCCTTGACCACAGTGACCTGGCGACAGTGATCCATGTGATGGTTACCTCGAGACTAGACTACCGTAACGCTCTCTACATGGGGCTGCCCTTGTCACAAATTTAGAAGCTGCAGGTAGTGCAGAATGCTGCGGCCAGGCTCCTGATGGGCCTTCCCAGATGGGAGCACATCCCGCCTGCACTGCACTGCCTGCCAATAGTATACCGAATTCGCTTCAAGGTGCTGGTGCTTACCTTTAAAGCTCTATATGGCCAGGGTCTGACATACCTGAGGGACCGCCTTTCCCCATATATACCCCAAAGAGCACTACGGTCAGGGTCTCAAAACCGATTGACCCTCCTGGGCCCCAAGGATGCCAGACTTGCTACCACCAGGGCCAGGGCCTTCTCAGTGTGGCTCCATACTGGTGGAATGGGCTGCCGGAGGAGATCAGTGCCCTGCAGGACCTTTTACTGTTCCATAGGGCCTGCAAGACAGAGCTGTTTCACCAGGCCTTCAACTAAGGAGCTGCCTCACTGCTACTACCAACAATTGTAGTACCGACCCTGGCCCTTACATTTGACCTGTGCCATTTGACCTGTACCATGGCGTGACTTAGGAAGATTACTGAGCTGAAAAACTGTGTGATGCATGTATGTATGTACTTTAGTATGCCATCTTAACTAATTACTGACATTGTCCAGCACTTTATAATTTTATGATTGTACGATTTTATCTGTAATTGAACTATTTAAATGATTTTATGTAGATTTTAATGGTCATTGTGGACCAACCAATGTAAGTCACCCTGCACCTGTTCATGGGGAGGGTGGGGTATAAATGAAAAGTCCCAGCCCTATTAAAGATAGAAAAGATGGACACAGGTTTATTATGAAGACTACATTGATGGTGCTGCATATAAAATTAACTATTGCTGAGTACTGTTTTCAGTAGAAAAGCAGGCTGTACATATCAATACAGATATACGGAAAGGATGGGTGAAAGAGCCAAACTAGTGAATGTGCTGTTTTTATAACATGCTTTGATTCTTCATCTCTGCCAATCTTTCTCAGTTCAGGCCAGGCCAAGCCATTTGCAGCATATTCAAACCTTGCAAAACCTTGACCTCGAGACTGGTACAATTAAGACAGGAGCCTGGCACTTGAAACACTCTCTGCCTGGGCATATCTGTTTGTACATTCATTCCCACATGTCCTACTTGTGCCCTTTCCCTGTTTCTCTGTACATTTCTTTCCTGCACACTTTGCTTTAAAACTGCCATCCAGTCCTCCTCCCTGGACAAGTCTGGGTAGTTATTTCACTAGGCAATTTGTTTTACCTCTTCTACCGTTGGGGTTGTTTATGCCGTACCGTTCCTGTCTCTTATGCTTCCTGGAGCTTCACAGTTAATTCTGCCAGTGTTTTTTGTGTGTGTGTGTGCGTGTGTGTGTGTACAGCTCATAAAAAGAGAAATTTACAAGAATCCAAGAGGGCTGGCAGTGTGGCATTTGAGAGAGCAGGACTCTAATGAATCTCCTTTAATGTCATGCACACAGCAGCACAGACTGCACATGGCACAGCAGGGGAAAACCAAAAGGAAAGAAAGTAGGTGGCGTTCTGTTGTGGTACTTTGTTATTGTGGGGGACTTCACTAACATCCGCCAAGTCCTTTAAAAGGATGATGTCAAAGCATTCTCTAGCCTCACCTTTAAACTCATCTCTGCTATTAAAACAAGAAGAAGACGACGACTTTGGATTTATAGCCCGCCCTTCACTGCCCAAAGGCGTCTCAGAGCGGCTTACAAACTCCTTTCCCTTCCCCTCCCCACAACAGACACCCTGTGAGGTAGGTGGGGCTGAGAGAACTCTAACACAAACTGTCCTTGAGAGAACAGCTGTGCCAGAGCTTGTGACTGACCCAAAGTCACATCAGCAGGTGCAAGTGAAGAAGTGGGGAATCAAACCCCGTTCTCCCAGAGTCCGCACACTTAACCACTACACCAAACAAATCACAAAAGAAGAAACACAGAACAACTTTATAAGAGTAGCCAGGTCATTCTCCATCATCCTAAAAAAGTGCTTTTAATTGTTCAGGAAGAGCCTAAGGTTTGTAGCGGGGTGCCTCCATTACATTATGGAACAACCAGGGGACTCCACAAGCATTTTTTCTGCTGAGCCCTCAGGCATGCCATGCCAATAGTTTTTTACTTAAAGTCATACCTCTCACCATGGACTGGACCAATGCTCCCTCTAAGCTGTGGAGTCTTGTGAGCAAAAATTCTACTTTGTGAGCCAATGGCATTAAAGTTTAGAGCAAGCGGTTTGACTACCGTATAAACTAGTTTGCTCTGGAGCCATCCTTCCTGAGTTAAAACAAAAATGTGTGAGCCAGAGGTTAAAAAACTGTGAGCTAGCTCACACTAACTCAGCTTAGAGGGAACACTGGACTGGACCCAGTTCTGTTGCCCTGCAACAGACAGCAGGTTGTCTGGCATAATTTTTAAAAAGGAAAACAAATCCACCCATTTAGCTACAGGAAAAATGAAATAGTGGGATAGGTTGAATGCTACCATTATTTATAATGTGAAATATCTGAGAAGCAGTCCTAATAGCTCAGCCTAACCTGATCTCATCAGAGCTCAAAAGCTAAGTAGGGACTGCCATGGTTAATGCTTGAATGGGAGGCTGCCAAGGAAGACCAGGGTTGCTATGCTATGCTGAGGAAGGTGATGGAAAACCACCTCTGCACATCTCTTGCCTTCAAAGCCCCAGGAGGGAGAACTTCATGGGGTCACCATGAGTCAGTCACAACTTAAGAGTACATTTTACCTAACCTAATATTTGTGATTGTTTTGAATAGCAACAAATATACATATAGAAATCAATCCTCACAACTGAAGTGATACCCGGAGACTACAAAAAGCAAATGATTTTTAGGGAAATTTGACTTGGCCAGAGAAGGTAAAGAATTGCAGGTGGCTGTTTAGTTAGTCTTGGAAGTGTAGCAAGAAATTCTGCTAAACTAGCAATTCTACTCACCCTTTCAAGGTCCTGCCGGAGGTGTGTGAAAAGCTTCAAGCGTCGGTACAGCACATCTTGCTCTTGTTGAGCCAAATTATCCACCTCGTCTGTTTTGGGCATCATCAAGGGCTTGTTGTAATTGGCTTTTCTCTTCATTTTCCAGTACTGATAGACAAAATCAACTAGCCACTCAGTCATGTCCAGGTTCTCAGCCACCTCTGAGGGCTTCACAAGATCATAAAAGTCTTCCTCCAGCTGCTGGAGCTTCTGCTTTCTCAGTGTTACCTTCTCCATGTCTAGTTTGCTTTGATCTGCCTCTGTCCGTACCTGATCTGGTGGCTTAGTAGCATTGGTGCTATGCTCAAGACAGAACGACTTGAACTTCACTTCATCATTCTCTGCTAAAAGTGTCCGCATGTCCAGATTGTGTTCAAAGGCGCATGTTACGTGGAAGGCCGTGATGCAGGAAGGCATGGAACACTACAACAGGAGGAAAAAACCCAGAGCAAAAGCATGAGTAGTCCTGGGAAGCCTTTCAAAGAAGATCTCATCAACCACAATCACTTTTACAAGATCACTGCACGGTTTTGACAGCAAGTATGATATAGTTGATATAATGCTGAATTAGGGTCAGAAAGACCTGGGCTTAAATCTTATTTTAAATCATTAAGCACTTTATGCGCAAGCTCAGTGACCCAATTCCAGAATTTGAGGGGTGCTAAAAGGACTATATCCCCATTACTTTCTGTTTGGGACGGCTTACCTTTCCTGAAAATATGAATAAATACCATCAGTATTTCCTCCCTGGCTATTCAGATTGTGAGAAAGAATATATTTACATGTTACATTCCTACTCATGATATTTTTACTTCCACACTGGATTATTAATTTGATTTTGCTAAGATTAAGTTTCTCAATACATCTAATCTCATGTCCTACTGAATTCACTAGGTATAAATGGGAATGTTTTCATAGGTATGGACAAAGAATGAGTTGGATTTATACCCCACCAGACACTCAGGAGTCTCAGAGTAGCTTATAATCACTTTCCCTTCCTCTCCCCTGTAAGGTAGCTGGGGTTGAGAGAGCTCTAAGAGAATGGCTCTTGACAGAACAGCTCTGAGAGAACTGTGGCTGACCCAAGGTCACCTAGCTGGCTTCATGAGGAAGAGTGGGGTATCAAACCTGGTTCTCCAGATTGGAGTCTGCCACTCTTAACCACTACACCAAACTGCTGTTCCCTGTTGTACAATATCCTTTCTGTGATACATCCACAAGCCTTGATCTAGGAACAGTAGTATAGGTGGTTAGTGAAGGAGAATTTCAATGAGTCATGATACAATACTTATTCTTGTAGTACATCTATACTACCACTGTACAATTTAGTCAAATCTTTTTATCAAAATGCCATAATGACGGGAAATAAAATCAGTGCAAGCTGTGTCAGAAAAAAGTGTACTTTTTTGTAATGTCAAGAATTATGAAGCCATTTATTGGCTTCTGTTAGAAGGTACCTAGAGGGAAAAGTCTTCAAATTTGTCACGGACATTACATACAAATGTTCCTGACATGGCAAAGACTCTTTTATCAGAAGAAGTGTCAGCCCATTGAATAGAGCTATCAGTAAATAAAATGATTATGATCTGGAAGAGTTTACAGAAATGAGAGTCTTTGGATTTTTGTAATACGAGTAAATGGGGAGGTAAGAACACCTGCCCCCAGCTATATTACAAAACCTGAGATTTTGAGATCACCTACAAAAATGAACAACTCTACCAATTTTCAATGGGACATTTGCTATTCTGAAACACCTATGTTCTTTTTTTGAGGTGGGGGGGAAGCCCACCTCCCTTTTATTTCTAAATCTTCATAATCTTTAAACTACGTTGGCAAATTTGATTTTTTGTTTGCACATTGGGTCAAACGTTCCTGAATGAAGCTACACTCTCAGGGGTCTGCAATGCCCTTTAAGCACTGGGCCTTTATTAGTATCTTCCCTTTGGTACACTATGATATCTAATTAGTATCATTAAAAAGAAAAGGAGAATGAGGGACTCTTAAAACTTCTGAAGAATCGGTATCATAAAAATGTACTTATTAAACCTCATTGTGGTGGCTAAATAACTGTCAACAGTTATTTCAAAGAAGAACTTTATATGATTTTATTAAAGCCCTCCCTTGGTGATTTGTTCTGTCAAACCTTTCTCCTCCCCCAGGCAGCAAAATCTAAAGTGCTGTTTTCCATGGAAGACACATCACATTTCTCAGCCAGCCATATGTATCTCCACAGTCTCCTCATGGATCGCCCCACTATTCATTAACTGTTTTTTAATGGCTCAGAGTGTCAGGTAATTATTTAAGCCACAATCCATAAGAAATCAGTCTATTCCAGCTGCTAATGATCAGTTAAGAGGCAATAAGGAGTTGTTCTGAAAGGTTTATTCCTGCAGACACCCCACTAAGCCGTTTACATAACATGGATCTTATGGATATGGAGGACAGTAGCTCCAGCATGAATTGCCACATTAACACAAAGAGATGTTTCCTGGAAGGTATTGAGAGGTGATAAGACAGACTGTATATCCTTAGTTGACTATGAGGAGAATTTACATTTTGGGGAGGGGGGAGGAATTATGTTGATTTTTAAATGATGATTATGTGCAGGTTTCATCTTTACCCCACTAGTCTCGATCTTCTGCTTCACTACAAAGTCACCAGGAATAGGGATAGAACAAACCGGCTCAAAAACTAAAGTTTGTGATGAATTTTGGCCCATTTCTGGTTCATGAACTTAAGCTCATGGCAGGTCAACCAGCATGAACTCTTCAGGAACATTCAAGAGGTTCATGAATGGATACATTTCCAGACAGTCTCCGCTAAATGTTTACCAAACTTCAAAGCAACGGGTGGTGGTGGTGGTGGGAATTCTCCAGCTTGTGAATTTGAAGAGTGTAGCTTGTAGGGCATCCATTCTACACACTGTGCCTGACATTTCCCCCCAAAGCATTTTCCTGGGGGCATCTCCTTGGGGGGGGGCATAACTCTACCTTGCACAGGGTCTGTTCTATACACTCCTGACCTGTGCCTGTCATTTCCCCAAAAAGCACTTTCCTGGGAGCACCTTCTTTGGGGGGCTATAATTTGGACCCTGTAAATCCAATCCTCACAAAACCTGGGTGGCAGGTAGAATAGAGTCAGCCAGAGATCCCTGCAAGTTTGGTTTCTCTAGCATGCCGAAGGGGGGGAGAGATTCTATTGTGTCACAAACCTCACCAGTTCATTTGGCACCTAAAAGTTTGTGATGATTCATGGCTGACAAACCAGGCACACCACAAATGGAAACAAACCACATTTCCCTGGTTCATGCCATCCCTAACCAAGAATATGAACCAAACCATCATGGTTAGAAGTGTTTCTCTTTCCTTCTTTTAATAAATGTCTTGAAGACAAATCAAACTACTTGAGGCAAGGACAACATAGGCCAGATTAATATGTACCTCCTGTAACATTGACAAAGAATAGATCTATGCAGCAACACTTATTGCTGTGTGAAGTAGAACCCCAAGTCATTCAGGTACCTCCAGTCATGTAATTGGAAATCCTCTTTTTGCGGCCAGACACAGCTCCCCTGGTGCATGGTAACTCAGTACATACATTCAAGGAAGATTCTAATGTTACACAGGCACTGTGATTTTCTGTTCCACACTTAGTGCTCTGATAATAATAAGGTGCACTGCTAGTAATATTTCATATTTCCAAGTAGGAACCAATGTTTATTACTGTGTGGCCTAGGAACTTTTCCCCGAAGATTCTGTGGAGGATTGTCACTAATGGAAACGATTGTCTACCTGCAAAGCAAGGTTTACTTGCTCCCCCTCCCATTGCAGCCAAAAATATCTCCCTCAAGCGCCTGAGGATGGGGGATTCCCCAGAATAGCTTGGGAAGGCTTGTCAGAAGTCTGCAACAGGAGGAAGGACTTGGCAAAAAGCTTCCATGGGATCCAAGCCCATGTGTATTGAGGACTCCCATGTCTTTGCATATTATCTCCCATGTCTTTGCATACAGAAGGTAGTTTGGCAGGAAGAAAAACACTGCTGGGGAGATAATACTAAGTAAGTAGCAGGCGAGGGAGAGCTCATCTTCCCTCACATCACAACTTTTTGCTTCTTGCATGTGACTGCAGAGGAACCAGGTGTAATATCTATTGCCATCATGTCTAGTTTGGCTCTCACAGTTCAGGATCTGTCCATAGAAAGGGATCTGGAAGCCATTAACTACAAGCCAAACTAAATAATTAAAACTATATGCAAAGTTATGTGTCAGGAAGGAGGAGGAATTCATAGTGTGAAAAATTCTGATGCAGACATTCTAGAATTAAACATGACTCTCAATATATCACAGCACTGCTCCACCACAATGTGAGTTTCTACCATGGATATGACTCTTGTGACTATGGTTCTGTAACCTGCTAGCCCCCATTAAGACCTGTAAAAGTATTCACTCCCAAGAGCCTTTGGCTTGCACTAAGACCAGAGGTGTAGAAGGGAACTCCTAAAATCTTGTGGCCTTAAGAATGTCAGAAGTGAGGGACATATATTCCAAGAACTCTTGACTTTAAAATGTTGGGAGTGAAGGGAAATGCATCCATCTGCACATTAAAGGAAGGCAAGAATTGCTAAGAAGCACACCTAGAATTATAGAATCATAGAGTTGGAAGGGATCTCCAGAGTCATCTAGTCCAACCCCCTGCACAAGACAGGAAGGATAGGATAGGAAATAGTTTGAATTTCTGGATACAGCAAGATGGACTGTTTTGGGCACTTTTGAACTACCAGTGTTCCTCACCCCCTTCTAGCCATAAACCTCAACCCAGATTTGCTGATAGATAATCAAAGTGACTGAAATTTCTTTTGCAAAGCCAATCCAGGTGATACAATCATAACCCAGGAAGAATCACCTCTTGGCTACTATCAGCAGATCTGTGTAAATATCCTCATATGTCATAGGTATATTTCTTATGTATATTCAAGTGCCCCTTATGTTATAGGAGGGTTACACTATCCTATCAAAGCCTGGATCCTCAATCTACACAACAGGGTCCCAGATCCAAAAGTGCAGCAATAAGAGCACAACCCAAAACTCACCAGTGGGCATGTAAGCTCTAAGGTTTTGGTCTAATGCCAGTACAAATCCTGGCTCTACACCAAACTAGGCCAATAGCAGACCTCCTCCATTGGTACGCAGGTAAAATTTCGAGGCATAAGAAGAGCTTCCTAAGCTGTCAGTCTTTATAGTTGGTTCTCCTCCAGAACCATCTTCCATGACCATAACTATGAAACTGGACCTTCACCTTCACGACAGATGCAATATGATTTTGCTTCACTTCCTGAGATTAATCCTTTAGATCCTGTTTACCTATCTACCTTTCTTAGCTTTGCCATTGTTCATCCAAAATGGGCTTCCCTTACTGTCTGCCAGCTCTTTCCAATGAAATTGTTGTTAGGGACTTCTTTTCTTAAGCTCCATTTCCATTTATTCCATTGCACCTTTTCGTCCCAATCCAGGCAAAACTTCACCTACCTCCTTTCTCCGGGGTGGTTTGCTCTGGACAAGTCAAGTGGGAGGATCATAATTTGTAATCACAGCTTTAAGGCTAACTAGCTTACTGTTACATATTAGGTTCTTGTGAAATAACTGATATTTATTGTTTTTGTGATATTATTGCTTGCCCTTTTGGTTCTTTTTCATACTGATTCCTCATTTTCTAGTCTGTATCTTGGCTGGGGCAATAAAACTACTTGCTGGTTGTTTTCCTTCCATTTTTACTTTATCTGAAATTTATTTTGTCAGACTGAGTGTCATGTATACAACAGGCAATAAAAGGCTCCCTTTTTATTTGTGTTCAGGCCATACACATGTAGGGGATGCCTTGCACGGGGACTGAGTTGGGTAACACTGTCCTAAGGAACAAAACAGAGTATGCTGAAAAGACACAGTGGAGTCAATTTTTAAAGTCTTATTGCATTTTGATTTTACAAGCTTTTGCCAACAGTAAACAGCTCTGATTGAGTTTTCTTGTCCAGTAGCCAATGAAGTAATTTTGCTGCATCCATAGCAAGATAGATACTGATGGATCCAATTGTGTTTGTATTGGAAAAACATCCAGGGGGGTACTTTAAAAGAGAGACTCGAAAGATCCTTTGTGCTGTTATGCACACAACTTGCTACATTACTGAGATGAAAGCAGAGCAAGAAACTCTCTGGCTGTAGCACAGTATCTAAGCTACTGAAATAAATGCATTCGTACTTCCTCCCCCCCAACCCATTTGCGTCACAAACAGTATTAATATCATTATTAAACTGTTTATGGCTTTTGCTAGAACAACAACCTACACAGTGCCCTTTTGCGCAGGAAAGATTATCCACGCTACCTTAGAGATACAACAAATAGAATGCCACCCATCCTGGGTTTCTTCTGACAGATGGTAAGTAGCAGTTGTCAGGGACGGTGCCCAAAATGCAAATAGGAAATAATTAGCAAGCTGAGTTGGCGGGTCAACAACAAAAAAGTACCTGTTCAGCAGGAGCAACCAAAGAACCTTGCATAAAGTGATAATGAAGCCATTATTGGTGCTTCCATTTTTTTCTGCCAGTGAAATGAAACTGTACAATCAAGGATAAGGAAAATATACTGACAGGCAGAGAGAGCTTGGGACCGTGGTAATAAGTTATTTACAAGAACAGAAACAAGCAATATCTGATTGTTCTGTGTCAAAATCTACTTAAACTGTGGTCAAGGTGCTCAGTAACAGAGATGATAGATGATACACACAGGCACATATTCCCACTACACATTTGTTTAGGATAACAAACTCCTGAGATACTGGGGTTATTTGTTTTTCTATTCTAGGGGTCCCCAGCCTTTTTTGAGCCTCTGGGCACCTTTAGAATTCTGACAAAGGGTGGTGGATACAATCACAAAACTGGCTGTTGCAGCAGGCAGAGCCAACCACAAAACATCAAGAATACAAATCTAATGGTAACTATTAGCGGTGGCTCAGAGGTTATGACGCTGAATTGCAGACCGAAAGGTTGGTAGCTCAGAAGTTCGAGACCCTAGCGCTGCATGACAGGGTGACCTCCCGTCTCTGGCACCAGTTCCTGCCAACCTAGCAGTTCAAAAGCAAAAAATTGCAAGTAGATAAATAGGTACCGCTTTAGTGGGAAGGTGACAGCGTTCTGTGTGCCTCAGCATTTAGTCATGCTGGCCACATGACCACGGAGAAATCTTTGGGCAGCTCTGGCTCTTCAGCTTTGAAACGGAGATGAGCACTACCCCCTAGAGTTGGATTCGACTGGCTTTTGAGTAAGGGAAACCTTTACCTAATAGTAACTCTTCAACATTTCAGGCAGAAGCTTTGTTTAAAAGGATGCCTTTTAATGTGCATAGCCAATCAGAAATCCTGCTATGGAAAAGCTGCACCTAACCCTGCCCACTTTCTAAAAGCACTTGGTGGTACCACAGCACCCACAGGCACCATGCTGCGTACCGCTGTTTTATTCACATGAGAACGTGCAAGTCAGGGGGACTCTCTGGAATGGGTTTGAGCTGTGATGTTTTGATCTACCCAAGAGAGGGGTCTCATTCTGTACTTTTTCCTCCATCTGGATTTTATTTTGTTGAGAGGCAGAGTGTGATCAGATGCACCTTGGTTTCATCTCTGCCTGCTTTGTCAGTCTGCTAGAGTTTGCTCCTTGAACCTGCTGCACCACCACCTTCTGCTCCCACTTCATGAAGCACAGGGGCCATTGGTCCCACCATTTCCATTTATTAACACATTTGTCTATACAGCTCATGGGCTTTTGTAACAAGACAAAACTTTGTACACTTTTAAAAACAGAGCCCTTGGTCCTTCTAGGATGAGGGACTGGGCATTCTCTGGCTGCAGAATATGCCCAATTCTCTCCCTTCTGAGGTATGGAGCTTAGCTTCAGGGCAGGGAAAGGTTGAATGCAGGAGGAATAAAGCACTTAATATCCTGTGGCCCTTCCCTGCTTTGATGGTTCGTTCATGCTCTGCTGGCTTCTCTTGCTTGCCTAGAAGGTCAGCCAGGAGACTGTGGGTGCTCATATGCATGCCCTCCTATTGCAAGGAAAGGGCACCAGCTTTGACTATGCACCTCTTAGACCCAGCACCTTAGTGGGCTGGTCCAGAGGAGCGGGCTCAGCTGGAAGGTGCTATTCAGCTGAAAAATGTAAGAGCACATTCATCTGTGGAGGTGAAAATGATGTCAGCCATGTGTCTTTAGAATTTGCTTCCCCACTGACCTAGCAGAACAGGCTTTGGAGGGGGTGTACAGATGGTAGGGCTCCTAGGAGTACTCTTTCATGGGATGAGTCTTCAGCTTTAGCCATGCATCTCTGAGGCCCACCTTTCCACTGACCCAAACTGAAGGAATAGGCTGAAGGGGGCTGCCTCTGTGACACCATTCTCTTTGCCTTGGTTTAGTGCCAAGAAGTCGCTGTTGCCACAGATGTAGTACTTATGCAGTGCTGGGTCGATTTAAGGGGGATGGGCTCAAAACTCTAGTTAAAAATGTCTGGGGAAGAAGAGAACTCCAGAAAACTAAGAGAAAAAGAACAGAAGCAGATTAATGACAAAAGGCCAATGCAAGGTAGCTAACTGCTGAGCTCAGAGAAGCTTCACCTAGGCCTTCTTCCAAAGCATGAGGCAGGGCTAGTCTGAGAGGGAGGAATGCTCGCACAATAGAGGAAGAATCTCTTGCAAGCTGGCCCTGCTTCCTGTTCCACTGGGAGGAGAATGCCCTCCTGCCTTTACACAGCAAGATAGAAGAGAATCACAGTGAGCAGTAGAATTGTATTCCCCAAGGCAGGGGTCTCTCCAGTGTGGCCCCCCACGGACACAGGAATGCCTGTCAGTACCTTTCCTTGTGCCCACCAAGTGGTTTTAGAAAGCAGGCAGGGCCATGTGGGGCTCTTTGAATTTTTGATGCTTACAGAATATAACACAGACAGTGGCCTTAAGTAAAGTATTTTACCTGTGCAAAAAGCAGAGGGATACTGTAAAAAATAGTAAGACTTGCTTCTGAATATAAACAAGGCTGCATGGCTAAAATGGTTAAAGCACCTAACTGGACTTTCTATTGAAATCATAAGATCTTCCCAGTTTTAATGTATTTTCATAAGTCAAGTGAAAGTTGGTAATAACATCAAAATGTCAACTTTTGTGCATTTCTCAAAAATAATTTATGTTTCTATCAAAATCTGACCAGACTCTTTCTCTTACTGCACATATGTGCAAGGAGCTTTCACCAGCCCTCCAGCACCACTTACATTGTTACAAATAACAGCGCATGTTAAAAAATTGCTGGGCTTGTAACAGGAAGGGCCCATGTAAAGGGAACAGCCAGGAGATGAAGCATAAATGCATTAGATACCTGCAAAATGATGGTAGATAGTGCTAGATTATAGTTTCTTAGTTAGCTCAATATGTACACTTATTTTGTATGTATACAAGAAAATCTTTTAAACAATATGCTAATTTTTAAAAAGCATCCCATTAAACAGAACTTCTGCCTTAAATGATGAACAGCTGTTATGAGAATTATGCATAAACTCATTCCCTGGCATTTTGTAGTCAGCCCACCTCCTGTGACAAAGGTTGGGGACCCCTGTCCTAAGGTTACCTGTGGACAGAGAAGAAACTGCTCAGTGCTGAACTCCTCTATGTCCCGTCCTCCCCGGCCCTTTCTGGGACAATCAAAGCCAATGACACAAATATTTACTGTCCAACATCTGAATTGTGATTTGTCCTCTGTATCATTGCTAAACCACGAATGAATGTAGTGATAATTTATTTATTTATTGCCGGAGTTTGGAGTCTTTTTATAATCTCACATCTGGGATTACAAACACAAGGCTCAAATTCTGTATTTTATATTCGTGATACATGATGCAAATGGATGATCTCTGTACAGACTTACTCTATTCATTCTGGCTACAAAATTTGTTTGGGAGATTTCTGAAGTAAAATTTACTAATTCTTTTGTTCATTCCCCCCTCTGTGAAAAACAAGGTCTGGAACTCTTACAGCACAGGGAAATCGATGAACTATAATCTGGTTTACGAATACGAAAAATTCCATTATGCCATCTCTAGCTTTGAATCCTTCTAATCCAGCATTCTTACCTTTAACAGTCCCCATCTGATGGGTCACAATTTATTTACTTGTATTCCTCTTTTCTCCATGAAAGGACCCAAAATAGTTCCCAACAGTAAAAATAAGAAAATACAGTCTAAATAAAGCAACCAACTGGAAAACCAAACAAACCATGTCTTGGGCTTGTCTGGGATTCAGGCGCTGGCTCATCTAAAGGCACCAGCTGAGAATCATGCACTAAGCACCAAAGAGCCAAGTTCAAAAGGCTTGCACCTCTGGACACACCCAACCCTTATGCTACTGAAACGGGAAGGAAAAAGCAAACACTCAGCAAGATGTTACAGCTGGCCAAATTGTTCTTCCTGCTCTTTTCCCTCCTTGGAAGGGCCAGAATCTTGAAATCTCTTTTAAAGCATACAGCCAAAGCACACTTAGGCATTTATTTAACAGTGAATAAGAGATTTTTATTTGGTTCTTATTTATATACCACAGGCCAGAGCTTTCTTTGAACTATCACTTCTTTATTATGATGCTTGTTGTCAGGAAGGTTTCAGTAAAAAAAATTTTTTTTTGCAAAGTTGTTTCATTAAACTAACGTAAACACAGATGTGCTAAAAATCACCTGCCTAAACAAACAAAAAAGAAGCCACATCAACAGAAACAGTGCAATATGCAACCCTGATGCGATTTTGGGGGTGGGGAGTAGGATATCTTTTTCTTTTATTTCTAAATTTCACTTGGATGCTTAGTCATCGCTTAAATGTTTAAACAAATGAATCATCAACATTATTTCTTTTTTGCAGAAATATTCCACCTCTTACTAGGAGCCAGTACAGACAAAAGCTTCTGTGTCAGTCTTATGAAGACTCAGAAAATATGAAATGTCAGCAAAGAAGACACTAAAACCATGTGTTCTGTTTCAGGTGATCTTTCATGCAAATCCATTCAGTTCAGAGCATTTCAAAACTAACATGCAAGCCAAAGCTAAGAGGATGAAGTCTAGGGGAAAACTCTTTTTTTTTTTTTTTTATGCTGCCAAGTGTAGCTGACTTGTTCCCCTGCCCTCCATTCTTTGAAAGCAGTTGCCATTATGATAGAATATCTCCATCTGGCAGGGTGAATAAGCAGATCCATCCAAAGCTATCTCAAATGGAGTCGAATCAAGTTAGGAGGATTTAAAGAAATGCAGTGTGAGCTTTCATTGCCAGCTAAAAAGGACTGCTTTTAAATGTCTGCCTTAAAATGCTCCGACACAATGGAAGCTTGACACTTTCTGTTCTCAGAGCATGTGGCTTTTCTTACACCAGATAATTGGTCTTTGAAACTTCTATATCTAAGTGTCTAATCTCTGACAGATCCTTCCTCTGGACCAAAGGTAAACACTTGGGCATCCTCCTGGAGATCAAAGTGTGCTTGGATAGTCAGGATAGGTGACAAATGATGACGGGAAGAACACTTCTCCACATGTAACAGCAGTTCTATATACCTAAGCGCTAAAAATAAAAAGCTAATTATTCTGTGCCAAGAAAAAAAGTGGAATTCAAAAACCAGAGCTGATTATGCAAAGTGAATGCAAACACTCACTGTGAGTATTCATTCTTCTCAGTGAAAGAAGGATATCCTGGAACAGGTTGCTCCTTCCACCCACTTCCCAAGACAGGACCAAACCTGAACATTAATCCCCTGGAATAATAACTAGAACATTCAACACCACTAAATTGCCTAACTAGAATGAAAAACAAAAACCCTAGCTGCCAAATAAAAAAAGGCTAAACAAGGAGAGGGTGCAACCTTGTTTAACTTAGCTACTTTTTTTTTTTTTTAGTCCATTCTATTTGATCATATGGAAGGGACAGCATAATGTCTCTTCCCTGACTTGGTGAAGGAGTCCCCAGCCATAGGGGACTCTGAACAAGGGGCTCCAAGATTATAGAAGTCCACTGCCTAAACAACTTGGATAAGAGACTTTTCTTAGTTTTGACTGCACTTTGAGAAGGTGCAGAGCGGCAATTGAAGGGAAAACTCTGTTCCCTAGACTAAATTTATAGCTAGATGAAAAAACTACTATTCTAGTACTGCAACAGACTGCTGGCAAGACCCAGCTCTATTGATGAAGGCAGAATTAGGGACTCTCCTCTCACCCAAGTGCAGATCTAGCCTTGCCTTGGGAAACAGATGGCAGGAGCAACTTATTCCAGGGTATACTCCTGTACTGAGAGAATTAACAAATAATGCTTCTGCTACTTATTGGGAAGGGCCAGAAATCTGATGCTTCATCCCCTGACACAGGAAATCAGTCTCATCTTTTGACATTCATTAGGCATCTTTCACACATCCTTAAGTCTATCTTTTCCCCTTCCTTTCTTCCTTCCCCCCCCATCTATTTGCTTGCTTTCC
Source organism: Gekko gecko (assembly GCA_029375565.1). Taxonomy (NCBI): domain Eukaryota; kingdom Metazoa; phylum Chordata; class Lepidosauria; order Squamata; family Gekkonidae; genus Gekko; species Gekko gecko. The sequence continues at coordinate 136,146,454 of JAPDNY010000002.1, forward strand.
AACTTTCTTTCTCTCTCTTTCTCCCTCCCTTTCTCTCCCTCTTCCTTCCTCCCCCTCCCTCTTCTATTTGCTTTGTTTCTTTCTCTCTCTCTCTCCCTTCCTTCCCCATCTGTTTTCTTTCTTTCTTTCTTTCTTTCTTTCTTTCTTTCTTTCTTTCTTTCTTTCTTTCTTTCTTTCTTTCTTTCTTTCTTTCTTTCTTTCTTTCTTTCTTTCTTTCTCCCTTTCTTCCTCCACTCCCTCCCTCCCCGTCTTTCTTTCTTTCTTTCTTTCTTTCTCTTTCTTTCTTTCTTTCTTTCTTTCTTTCTTTCTTTCTTTCTTTCTTTCTTTCTTTCTTTCTTTCCTTCCTTCCTTCCTTCCTTCCTTCCTTCCTTCCTCTCTCTCCCCTCACCATCTATTTGCTTTCTTTCCATGTTTCTTTCTCTTTTTCTTTCTTTCTCCCTTCCTTCCTTTCTCTTTCTCCCTCCCCATCTATTTGCTTTCTTGTTTCTTTCTCTCATTCTCATTCCACCTCTTTCATTCTTACTTTCCACTTCTCTCTCTCTCTGACAAATAAATATCATTAGCAAACAAATATCATTATCAATATCTGTTTTTACCCCTTTTGTTTTTATTTTTGGCTGTATCATTGAAAGTTAATAAAAAGCAAATCTGTACATTTTCCAATAAAAATGTGTGTATAATATCTGTTCATTTCTTGCAGCTTTCAAACATCTGAAACATATACCATGTGGCTCTTATGTTAAGCAAGTTTGGCCACCCCTGCTCTTGATGACTTTTTGATGTATTCCAAGTCTATGATGCTATGTTAAAACAAAGCCAGAACCGGTGACGTTAATATGCCAAACAAAGGAAATATCACTGATTAGAAGTTATGAAACAAAACAGTGACTAATGGTTTCTTCTTCCAGTAATTACTTATATTATTTTCCAGTCTCAATACACATGTTTTGTAAATTTGTAGCCCATATCCTTATCGTATTTGTAGATAAAGAAAGCTCTGGTTCTGGGTTTTCCTTAGGAGTAATTACTGACCTGAATGCATGTTCCAGTGCACTCCTTGCACAGACTGCAAGACAAAGCCCATCTGCTTGCTGGGATATGTGAAATCTTTGTAATGGGTTCCATTTTTTCAGGGCATCCAATGCTAACCTGGGCACAACACAGAGCACAGCACAGAGCACACAGATTAATGGCTTTCATAAATCTCCTTTAAAACAGTGAAACAATTCTGCCTCCTATGGTACCTATCATAGATATGTATATATTGTGGCAGTCAACTGGGGGAGAAAAAGCATTAGCTTATATCTCAACAATGCCAAAAGAAGTCAACGTCTTTTTCATGTAATGAGCCCACTCCATTTCCAGGGATGCATTTACATGTGAAATGTAACCTGTAATCCAAACTTCCATTGCTGAAATTGCCCCCAGGAAGCTACAGCTTTACACACTGGAAGTGGCCATGGCTCAGCACTAGAGCATTTGCTTTGCACGCAGATGGTCTCAGGTCAAACTACCAGCATCTTCGGTCAAACAAGAACGAATCCAGCAGGTACTGATCTGAAACATCTGTACTGGAAACCCTGTAAAAACACTGCCAGCTGCTGACCTTGAAAGAACAAAGGTTTGACTCACTATAAAACAGCTTTGTGTGCTTATGTGAATGCCTGGGATACATGTACATTCTCATTGTGAATATATCCCAGAATGAATCATAGCACATTGTGTGCAAATTCTGAATGTCTGAACTGGCTCTTAGTGAGCATATAGTGCTCAATGGTGCTAAGATTTTGAAAATTCAGGCTCTCTTACATCCTCTTCTTTTAATTCAAGTTTTGATTTGAGTGACAGAAGCTGATTACTGAAAGCACCTTGCACAATCAAATCAAACAGTATATTGGGGTAAGTTGTGTTCTTACCATCTATATTATTATTTATTTATTTGTTTTGATTTATATCCCGCCCTCCCCGAAGGCTCAGGGCGGCTAACAATATAAAGAATTTAAACAATATAAACAATATAAAACAATATCAACCAGATAAAATTATAAAAACAAACAATACAACATAAGCACATTTAAACCGAAGATGACGGGTTTTCGAGGTGGAATATCGAGGTGGAATAGCGGCAGTGGCGGCTCCTACTCAAAAGCCTGGCGGAAGAGCTCCGTCTTGCAGGCCCTGCGGAACTGGACAAGGTCCCGCAGGGCCCAGATCTCCTCTGGGAGCTCCTTCCACCAGGTAGGAGCCACCACTGAAAAAGCCCTGGCTCTTGTGGCAGCCAGCCTCGCATCTCTGGGGCCAGGAATTTCCAAAAGATGACGGCCCCCAGACCGAAGTGCCCTTGGGGGAACATGTAGGGAAAGGCGGTCCCTCAGGTAAGCCGGACCCTGGCCATACAGGGCTTTAAAGGTGATAACCAGCACTTTGAAGCGAATCCGGTACGCTACTGGCAGCCAGTGCAGCGCTTTCAACACAGGCTGAATATGGTCCCTCCTAGAGAGACCCATCAGCAGCCTGGCTGCAGCATTCTGCACTAGCTGCAGCTTCCGGATTTGCGACAAAGGCAGCCCTAAGTAGAGAGCATTACAGTAGTCTAACCCTGAGGTGACCGTCGCATGGATCACCGTGGCCAGGTCATCGCGGCCAAGGAAGGGGGCCAACTGCCGTGCCTGCCTCAGATGGAAGAAGGCCGACCTGGCAGTGGCTGCTACCTGGGCCTCCATCGTTAGAGAGGAGTCCAGGAGCACTCCCAAACTCCTAACCTCCGACGCCGGCACCAAAGGTACCCCGTCAAAGGCCGGGAGAGGGAGCCCCAGCCCCGAACCGATCCGACTCAGGCCCAGGACCTCCGTCTTTGTCGGGTTTAGTTTCAGCCGGCTCAGTCTGAGCCACCCAGCCACGGCCTGTAACACCCGATGCAGATCATCCGGAGTGGAGCCCGACTGGCCCCCCAACATCAGATAGAGCTGGGTGTCATCTGCATATTGATGACACCCAAGCCCACAACTCCGGGCAATCTGGGCAAGGGGGCGCATGTAAATGTTGAACAACATCGGGGACAGCACTGCCCCCTGAGGCACCCCACACTCAAGGGGGTGTCTCCGGGACCGCTGTCCCCCTATCACCACCCTCTGTCCCCGACCTTGGAGAAAAGAGGCAAACCATTGAAGGGCAAGCCCCTGAATCCCCATGTCGGTAAGGCGGTGGGCCAGCAACTGGTGGTCGACCGTGTCGAACGCTGCCAACAGATCCAACAACACCAGAGCTGCCACACCGCCCCGATCCAGATGCCTACGGAGATCGTCAGTCAGAGCGACCAGTACCGTCTCCGTCCCATGACCTGGGCGAAAGCCGGACTGGTAAGGATCTAGGATGGAAGCATCATCCAGAAAGCTCTGCAGCTTCAACGCCACCGCCCTCTCGATAAGTTTGCCCAAATAGGGCAAATTGGACACCGGCCGATAGTTGGCCAATTCGGCTGGGTCCAGAGATGGCTTTTTCAAGAGGGGGCGGACCATCGCGTCCTTGAGCGCCCTGGGGAATCGCCCCTCCAAGAGGGACATGTTGATAATCTCCCGCAAGGCACCTCGAAACCCCTCATGGCCTGCTTTAATGAGCCATGATGGGCACGGATCAAGGTCGCAAGTGGTTGGACGCACAGATACAAGCAATCTGTCAACTTCCTCCAGGCTGAGCAGGCTAAAACACTCTAACCCCGACCCCAAAGACGAGCAAGGGGCCTCAAGTTCTCTAACTGTTTCAATTGTGGCGGGGAGGTCGCGGTGGAGTGCCAAGACTTTATCTGCAAAATAGCTCGCAAAAGCCTCACAGCCAATGTCCAATTCCCTAGCATTTTGCCTGCCCTGTGGCAGAGCCGTCAAGGACCGAATTGTACTAAACAATTGGGCTGGGCGCGAGCTAGCAGACGCAATCGTGACCGCAAAGAAATCTCTCTTTGCGGTCTTGACTGCCATCTCATAGGCTCTCATAAGCGTCCTATAGGATGTTCTTGATGCCTCGTCGCGGGCTCGACGCCACCGTCTCTCTAGCCGTCTCAGTTCTCGCTTCAGCTTGCGCAGCTCCTGGGTGTACCAAGGCGCTCGCCTAGCACGAGTGTGTAGAGGGCGCCTGGGAGCGATCTCGTCGATGGCTGCAGAGAGCCGGACATGCCAGTCCTCCACGAGCTCATCCAACGAGCCGCCAGGGGGTCTTGGATCCCGCAGGGCCATCTGGAACCGTATAGGGTCCATCTGGCGCCACGGGTGAGCAAAAATCTGCTCGCCGCCTGAACAGGGTTGGGATGGGATATTCAGTCGGGCCCTCAGGGCCAGGTGGTCCGACCATGGCACTGCCTCTATGGCAATCCGGTCCACCGTCACCCCCGCGGCAAAGATCAGATCGAGCGTGTGACCAGCCCAATGCATGGGAGCCGAGATGAATTGGGAGAGTCCCAGTGCCGCCATGGACGACACGAGATCCATAGCCCGGCCCGAGGCCGCGTCCTCGGCATGGACGTTGAAGTCACCCAAGACAATCAGCCTAGGGTGCTCCAGCGCCCAGCCTGATATGGCCTCAAGCAGGGACAGCAGGCCACTGGCCGGTGCGTTAGGCGGCTGGTACACCAACCAGATCGCCAAACTCTCCTCAGCCTCCAGCATCAAGCCGACACACTCTATGCCCGTGATCTCCACAGATGGAAGCGCCCTGAAGGAGTAAGCCTCCCGAATGAAAATGGCCACTCCTCCCCCCGCCCCCTGGTCCGTGACTGGTGGAGGACCGAAAACCCAGGCGGGGCAAGTTGAGCGAGGGCTACCGTTTCGCCCTCCCGCACCCAGGTCTCGGTCACGCATGCCAGGTCCACTCGTTGATCTTGTACAAAATCCCTAAGGATTGAGGTTTTATTGTTAATAGACCTGGCATTGCACAACACCAGTGACGGAGGGGAGTTCTCCAATCTGACCCCACTGCCAGCCACCGTTGGGATGGGCCGTAGGCTGGAAGTGATCTGTGGATACTTAAATCTGTGTATTGGGGCCACAAGGGCACTAAACAGATGTTTCTGCAAACTCAGGAGATCCCCTAGGTTTGGCAAAAAACCTGCCTTAAAAAAAAGGGGGGGGAGGTTAAATTTCCCCCAAAATAAAAAAGCATTTTCTGCACAAGTGCAGAGAACGCTCCTAGCTCCAGCAGCGCAGCAGGCAGGGAGCTGTGTTGGGCCTGGCAGTGCAGGAGCAGCAAGCCAGGAGGAAAGACTCTGCTGGTTTGCCCAGAACTTTTGCAGGCAAACCGCAGAGAGAGGTGGGGGAGGAGACTATGCTAGCTTGCCCAGAGCTGCTCCTTGTGAGCTGCAGAGACCAGCGGGGCGGGGGGGAGACTCTGCTGGTTCACCCAAAGGCGAGCTGCCAAAAATGGCTATGGGGGGCTTTGGTGGGCCTGCCCAGAGCAGCTCTGGGTCAGCCACTGAGGGTGGCTATGGGGGGGGAGCCTGGGGGAGGACAGACAGAGAAAAAGAGAATAGTGATGGAGTAGGGGGGCAGAGAGAATGATGGGGGAAAAAAGAGAAAAAAAGAGTGATTGGGGTAGAGGCAGGAAGAGAGAGTTATGGGATAGGGTGCAGAGACAGTGACAGGCTTGGGGAAGAGAGTAAGAGATAAGGTGACAGGATGGAGAAAGAGTGAGAGGCAGAGAAGTAGGGGGAGTGGGGAGGAAACAAAGGGGGAATGCCCCCTCCCTGCAAGTTTCTTGTGGGTCCCCACTTATATGGTCATAATTTGGTATTGCTGATTCTATAAATGAAAAACTGTTTCAATTAATAATAAACTATATATCTTCCACATACCACCCACCTCCCATTTATAAAGGAAATAATTTACTGTCTTACTTCAGGTATCCATAAGGCACAGCTGACGTGGACCCATTTTGTCCCACTCCGAGTGGGTTTTAGAGCACCCCCTCTCTTTGGACAGAGTAAACACTTTGGCTGGACTCCCAGAGCACAGGTTCGGCAAAGCCAGCTTCCAATAGGAACTTTCAAGATTCCATAGCAAGCCTAAATAAACACAGGAGGAAGGAAGAGTTATTTACCAGAGGAATGGACAGAACTCACAGCTACACTGTGAAATGATTAGATAATCGAATTTAATTTGCACATCTTTAATGCATGTAATTAAAATAACTTGCATATCATTTTACCATGAACAAGTACTGAACCACAACCAGTAGACCTGTTGTACATGTTAAAATCTTGCTATTCACAATGTCCAAACTTGCATTCCAATGCACAGACTCAAGACTAAGCCCACTGACGTCAATGAGCTTAGTGGCCTGTTCTCTATCTAGACAACCAGGCATAAAAGCACCAGGTCTTTCAGTTTCAGGCTGGGCTGGATCAGAGCTTCAGTGTAGAAGCAGGAGTTGGATAGCAGAAGCCTAGCTATAGGGAGCCATCCAGAAGTAGCACACCTAGGCTAGAGAGCTGCTGAACTAGCAAAGGCTAGGACTCAACTGAAGGCTTATATGTGTATGTAAGTGCAGTCAAGTCATAGCCAACTTATGGCGAACCCATAGAGTTTTCTAGGCAAGAGGCTAACAGAGATGGTTTGCCAATGCCTTCTTTGCACAGCAACCCTGGACTTCCTTGGTGGTCTCCTATCCAAATAGTAACCGGAGCCAACCCTGCTTAGCTTCTGACATCTGATGAGAGTGGTCTAGCCTGGGCCATCCAAGTCACGGTGCAGGCTTATACAGGGAGCTGATAACCTCACCCCTTCCAGCAGCCACAGCTGGGTCCTACAAATAGCAGTGCTCTCCTCTGGCATGAGACTGGAGTGCAGGATGCCTTGAGTTGCCAGGACTGTGCTCTTTCACCCTGGCTTCAGCCCTCTGTTTTCTTTGTTCCCAAAGGAGACTCTGGGAGTGCTAGAGGTGAACTGGACTGAGGGAGATCCTGGTTAGGTGCTCCACTGGGCTTTTAAGCACAGGTCTTCTGCAGTAGAAAAAGCAAGGATCCTTCCTCTCTAAAGCTCAGGGTGGCAAGAAGCCTCAGTTATAGTGCAGCCATGGGCATGGGCTCCTCAATCCTTGAGAAGTTTCCTCTGAGCAAATTTTCTCCTGTGCCAGGGCAAGGCCTGACATAGGTCCTCTGCACAGGATTTAGCTTAGTTTCTGCGAATCTAAATTCCTGAGAAGCTATAATTCACAAGAATCCAAAGATATTATAAATTTGTACTTCTGCTCATTTGTAGCATCATATTTCATTAAACTTTAAGCAATTCAACTGCAGCACAACAATGTACAAAACCTCAACTTTTTATTCCTTTGCATATTTTTAGACACTGCCATTGTGTAGGAATGCTCTGATAATCAGTTAAACCACGTTTCAGAGATTACAAGGGGTGAAATGGTGAAAAGCTTCTAGGCTGTGTTATTATTTTATTTATCTATCACCCATCACTAAAAAAGATGTAAGAAACCTTCCTACACAAATATGTCTGAAGAAACTCTAAAGAGTGTGCAAAGCTTTGGTACTATCGGTATCCCCCAAGCTTAAATTAGCTCTCATCCATGTTATGATAACAATCTGGTTTTGGAGCATCCCCTCTCTCGGTTGTTTGGGTAATTCCAGAAGATGATGCCTTTGTTCATTTTGAGCAAAAGGGAACCAGGGCCGGATCGCCCATAGGGTGAACTAGGCGCCCGCCTAGGGCGCCCAGGCCTGAGGGGCGCCAAATGGCGCCCCACTCCCCCCCCGAAAAGTGCCCCCCCGCCGCCCTAACCCGGCGCCCGCCAGACCCCCGCCCCTTCCCAGCAGCCGCGGGGCCCCAGAAAAGCGGGCGCTGGGAGGGAGGGGGCGGAGGCTGGACCCCCCCGCCCCCTTCCCGGCTGTTCTGGGGGTCCCGCAGCCGCCGCGGCCCCAGAAAAGCCGGCGTCGGGAGGGAGGGGGCGGAGGCTGGACCCCCCCCGCCCCCTTCCCGGCTTTTCTGCGGGTCCCGCAGCCGCGGGGGCCCCAGAAAAGCGGGCGCTGGGAGGGAGGGGGCGGAGGCTGGACCCCCGCCCCCTTCCCTGGGGGTCCCGCAGCTGCGGAGCCTCCAGGAAAACCAGCGCCCCGCCGCCGCCGCCAGTCTTCAGGGCCCACCGGGAGTTTGGCATCCCCAGTGGGGAGCGCCCCAGGCTGTCCGGCCTAGGGCGCCCAGACACCTGGAGCCGGCCCTGAAGGGAACAACTATGAGAGGAAAGTCTGTAGGAGGAAAGAAGGAATAATCTAAGAAACAGAACCTCACATTGTAAGCAATGCTCCCTCTGAGCTTGTGGGGTCTTATGAGCAAAAATTCTACTTTGTGAGCTACTGGCATTAAAGTTGTGAGCCAGCAATTTGGCTACTGCATAAATTAGTTTGCTCTGGGGCCATCCTTCCTGAGCTAAGACAAAAATCTGTGAGCTGAAAGCTAAAAAACTTTGAGCTCGCTCACACTAACTCAGCTTAGAGGGAATACTGATTGTAAGTCGCTTTTGGTACATTAAGGTGTCTAAGGCAATAATTCTTAAGGGGGGGGGATCAAGCAGATCCCCAGGGAATGATCTATAAATCTTGGAAGGATTTGGTATTTTAGGCAATTCCCTCTCCCCATCTGCAATGGCTTCTGACACCTAGCAGCGGAGAGTTGCTGCTAGTCAAAGACAATGGTGGGTTAGATGGACCAATGGTCTGCCTCAGTAGTTCTGTTACATACAAGCCACTTTTCACTGCAACATTCTCAAAAACCATCATTTTAATGTGCCTGCAGAATAAGTAACACTTCAGATTCATTTCCACCAAAGCTCGAGAACAGCGCCTACTACTACAACATTATCAAGATGATAGAGTGTGGGCTACTGATATCTGAATGAATATGCCAGAGGTTAAAAGCTCACTGTCTCATTAGCAGTTCCCTCAGTAGGTGGTAAGTTTTAAAGCCTAAAGGTAATCCAAAACCAGCTACTGACTTATTCATTTAATTGATCTGACGTGTGCAGCATGACATGATGCAAGATTAAGAGATCCTCTTGGATAAGGCAGAATACGTTTCTTGCAGGCCATATGCCTCTTCCGCCTCCTCTTTTCCTTCCTTCTGTTATTTGCAAGCTTTGACTTTAGGCGCCTTAGAATTCATGGTGTGTCCTAGAACTGTGTTCTCCCTTCCAGGTTAGCTCACTTGCAGGTTAGTGTGCAAATTGCATTATGGCCCTTTAAAGAAAACCCAATATTTCTTTTCTCCATTCTGTGCTCATGTGTCTAGGAAGCACAGTGTTTAAACAGGTCTGATTTAATCTGGCAAAAGAGAACAGGATATGGACCAATTCTTAGAGAGAGGAATTCACTGTTGACTGCTTTCCCACCCGTACAGTGAGCTCAGCATAAATGCCATGCGATGCATTTCTCTGTGGAAAAAAGGTATAGTCATGGGTCGTCCACAAAGAAAGATAAAAAGGGCACCAGGCTGAAAAATGAAGAGAGGCTGTCAGCACTTCTAACAGATCCTGGTTTTGGTGTTAAGTGTCATTAGGAAACATAAAATAAACTTATGCAAAGATCACATCCATGACTTCTCAATGCTCTCTGTCTTCTCCCCTCTCTATGTCACCCTTGGTGGGCATAATGAACACAAAAGACAAGTAAGCTACACCACATGGTGAGACAAGCTATCCATTCAGCCTGCCTGCCTGGTATGAAGGATCCACAGAGCAGGGACCCGCTTGTAATTTCTGCTTGGGACATACTATCTCTGTCTCTGATCATCCCAGGACCTCTGAAAGCCTGCTCATCTTGCATTCTACTATATGATAAACCCTTTGATTCACCACCCTCCTTAGCAGGAAGACTCTTGAGAAATAACATGTATATAGTTACATTACTATGGCTTACACCCTGGAGTGTCACTCTGTTAGAAGCTTATCCACTGGGACAGCTTTTCTGTCTGTGAAGGAGTAGAGGGGGATATTACTGACACGCTCCTGACTCCAAATTTCCTCCGCACACTTTTCCTTCAGGTCCACTGAAGGGCACAACATTGGGGGGGAGATGAGGAAGCTGACTTCTTCTAGCACAACCCTGCTTGTGCTACTTAGGAGCTAAGACTGTGTCCCCAAAGCTGAAAGAACCAAAAGTGGGTACAACTGTAGGAGGCTGGCAGATAACTAGAGATTTTCTAGAATTATAGCAGGATGGGAAAGATGGCTAGTGAGTAAGTATACAGAAACCTATGGGCCTGATAGGACAACAAGGTTTGGCTATCATTATTCCAGTAAATGGTGTTATTATTTTAAGGTAACACATGATATTTGTACAACAGTGGAGTACTCTCCACAGGGATGACCACACAGCATCCAAAGATTAACATGCTAGCAACTGTGTTGCATGAAGAGTAGTGTACTGTATGAAAGGCTGGTGTTACTATGAAAGCCTGATTGAAGTCTTGAATAGTTGTGATTCACTGAGAAATTTATAGCACTCCTAGAAGCTCTCTAACACCCACCTACCCCCAACCATTTCCCTCAGTTCCAGGACATTCTGATGAAAATCCTGCCAGCATGTGGCAGCACAGGAGCTCTGTTAAGACCAAGAGACCGAACCAGCCTCTGAATGCAGAGCCTAAAGGAAGCTAAAGAGAGATCTACCTCTGATTAAACTGAACATCCCAGACTCAGCTACTCAGTATTGATTGCTAACTGGTAGCTTGACTTCAGTGGACCTAAACTGATCTTTCCTTCTAAAGGACAGTCCGGCAAGTTAACTGCCCAAATGACACAGCCTATTTGTGACCTACTTACTTATTAAACTCAACACAAGAATTTGTAAAAAGGTGCTTTCAGTAGTCATTGCCATAGTCTGCCCAGTCAAGACCACTAGATTTTTCACAGAAGCAGCTTTATGAGGGTATATGTTCAAAGGAATAGTTTAAAAAATCCCAACCTAAAACAAAGAGGAGGCAAAAATAATGAGTATAGCCTCCTGTTCACCACGCTGTTTTACCCAGTGGAGATTACTGATCAATATTAGAATGTATGGATTTATTTTAAGATGAAGTTAAAGTGGGACCGGGGAACTGCTTTCACCTTTAGTCAGGATGAGCAACAGGAACACAGTCTATGGCAGGCGATAAAGACAGGTTAACGTACAGAAGATGTAACTGCAACAGTACAGGGAAAGATATGCAAAAGGCAAAGAGGTGGGAGGTTCCTGCACTCCCACTGTAGCACAATATTTCTCCTATCCAAACCTTGATGATGGGCTGGAAGCACCTTAACTTTCAGAGAAGCTCAAACCCAAGAGTTCCAATGTTGCTGTAAACAAGCATATGACAAGCTACAATATGAAGGGCAGGAAAGCTTCCCCATCAATAGCAATGTTCCTGCTTCTAACCTGTCATTGGCAGCTTAAGCTAATGAGGCAGAAAGACACGCTTAACTCTCCCTCCTCTCCCAGTGAGAAATATGACTTGCCTGATGCACACAGACGTTGCATTTGTCACAGAAAACCATCTCGTTGCCATCTTCTCCTTCTGGTGAGCGGCAGACGTCACACACAACATCCTCATCATACTCTATGCCCAGGCCCTCCTCCGTCTCGATGGCAATGTTCATATTCTCGTAGCACAGCGTCTCCAGCTCCTCCAGCACCCTTTCCAGAGTGAATTCATCCATTTCTGGCTGTTCTGCAAGGCAAAAAGGCAACAGCATTCCATTTACTCTAGGTCAGAATATTTTACACTGTATCGCAGTGAGAAGAGAAGAAGAGATTGGATTTATACTCCGCCCTTCACTACCCAAAGGTGTCTCAGAGTGGTTTACAAACTCCCTTCCCTTCCTCTCCCCACAACAGACACCCTGTGAGGTAGTTGGGGCTGAGAGAGCTCTTGGCAGGAACTGCTCTTTTTCAAGAACAGTTCTTATCAGAACTACAGCTTGCCCAAGGTCATCCAGCCAGGTGCAAGTGGAGGAGTGGGGAATCAAACCTGGTTCTCCCAGACTAGAGTCCGTGCTCTTAACCACTACACCAAACTGAGGATTTTCTTAATTAAGGGGAAGGGGCTGATATCCCTACCCAAGCCTCAAAAAATCTGATTAAGGTTGGGCAGTTTAGCTGGCTCTGCTTGTTTTTTCTTCTGCCCTGAGCGGAAACAACTGAAAAGAAATTGAAGGAAAGAGGATCATACGAGTTCCCAAACAAGATGCACCCAGAGCCAGTGTGGTATCCTTGAACCAGGTTAAGATCCAGGAGACCCTGGTTTAAATCCCCTCATCACCTGGGTGACCTTGGTTGCAAAAGATTCTCTCAGCCTCTCCCTTGGATGGGAGGGATTCTAGGGCTGCTAAGCAAAGGCAGGCAATGGCAAACCACATCTGGAGTGTCTCCTGCCTTGAAAACACAACAGAGTTGCCAAAAGTTACCTTTGGCTTGATGGCACTTTCCACCACCACTATACTCACTGGCGTTGCATTTGTCACAGCTGAAAATGGAAATGTTTGGAGTCCATGCAGCTTCTCTAACTTGGCCCAATAACTACAGGTATCAAAACTGGACATGGGAAGTATCAGAAAAGCCCTTGTGCTTCCTTAGAGGCCACCCTTCTCTCCTTGCCTTTTCAGGACTCTGGTCTAACCAGCCTTGCTTTTTAAGCAGCAGCAGCAGCAGAAGCCACTCATGACATTACCTGCCACTGCGACAGGACCATTTGGCAAGTGAGGACTCATGATTCACTACCTCTAAAGGCTCTTTTCTACCTTTCTTAAAGGAAGTACTTTCAGCTCAAACAGAAAGACTGATGGGGATAAGAAGGTCTCATTTAGAAACTGCTGCTTCCGACTCTGAAGGCTAAGAGTTTACATGCCACAGACTGTCACAAAAGGATGCATCCATTAAAGCAGCAGGATGGTGCACAGTGCAGAGGCATGAGGCCAGCTACTCCAATGTTGATAGTTTGCTTATGAAGCACAAGAAAAGGAGAACATTCCAAGGGCACTAGAGAAAAATTAACTTTATTTATAAGGTATCTTTTCTATAAAAGCTTTTACCCGTTTTTGTCATTCCCTCGCCCCCCCAGCAAGCTCTCATGCTGTCAAAAAGCTGCTTACTTTTTGCATTTCTAATCTTGCTTTTTATTCTCATTATAACCAGATTTCTCAGTAACAATAGCAAGCAATGAAGGTGATACTGTCAGTGCTTGATCCACAGCAGGAATCATTATCTTGGAATTATACCAAACATGCATTATTGGTAGGAGCGACTTCTAGCTCTCACCAGTCACACCCACAATGGCAGTAATTATTAATGACAATTATTATTGGAAAATTTGTAGACAGTAAAGTTGAACCCAGCCTTCATTTCACTAACATTTTTCTCCTTCAGAGACAGTGTGCTGTAGTGGTTAGACTGTCATTTCTAGGATCTGAGAGATCCAGGTTTTAATCCTCACTCTACCATGATAGCTTGGCTGGGTGACCTTGGGCCAGTCACTCTCAGCCAAACCTACTTCACAGGATTGTTGTTGTGAGGCTAAACTGGAGGAGGGGAGAATAGCTGCTTTGGGAGAAAAGCAGGGTATACATATTTAGATACATTTATCCTACCTCTGTCCATAGCCAATAGGAATTTAACCCAATCAATCCATGTCAGTATCTGGAATCCAGCCTTTAGCCTGGGACTGGCACTATGCTATCAGTTTTACAACTCAAAGAATATATCCTTCTAGGCCTGACTTCTAGGCAAGCCCAATCTCATCAGATCTCGGAACCTAAGCAGGGCTGGCCCTAGCAAATACTTGGAAGAATAATCTTCAAGGAATACCAGGGCCAGGATGCAGAGGCAGGTAATGTCAATGTCACCTCTCCAAAATGTCCAAACCCACTAGGGGTCACCAGATGTCACCATGACTTCCAGGCTCACAAGCACGCGAGCACACACAGACACACGCCCTCACCCCAAAAATAAAATAAAGTCTATATCCTTCTGAGATACTCTGCTTGTTCAGTTGGGTGTCCCAGAAAGACAGCTACTTTGAGACATATTTGTTTGCAGATAGTCTGGCAGCTACATGTTATAGTTTGGATCCTATGAATGAATTCCATACATATTAGATAGCCTTTACCATGCAGTGTACATCCTCTTCCACTAAATCTTCCATTTATGCAAGATTGATGGATTTCAATGGGCTCTTGTGCAAACAGAAGTGCTGGAGGAAGTGCATGAAACTCATTCATAAGATACAAGCTGATATGTTGCTAAGGGTTTGAACTTGACATTTTCTCCACTGAAATGTAAGTTAATCAAATCATTGATTAATATACACAGGAAAACATGTGAGATGTCCAGCACCAAGTAAAAAATGACACAATGACTACTAGTTAACTAATCTAGGATGAAATAGGTTATTTCACTCATAAGTAGGAGCATAAAAGTGATTTCCAATTATGGCTCACACCTTATGGCTATGGTACAAAATAATCCTGTGGTGTATCTATAATGTTCAAATACTGCATTCATTGTAAAATCATTAGTTTAAGCCAGTCATTTTGATCAGTCACCCTAAACTATTTAAAGCCCTGTAGGACATGTTTACAGCAAAGGCCACAGTTCAATTTCCCTTTCAGCTTTAAGTTTAAAGCAATTCAGTACATAAAAGCCAGCGGCTTTTGGGAAGCACTTTCAGTGGTTGGAAGCAATGCCTTTGACTTCCAGAACAGTTCTCTGTTCTACTTCCCTGACAGTTATTCATAGCTCTTCCCCCCACTACCCCACAAATGATCAAATCTCAATCTCCAGGCCCTTTTCTTCCTTCCTGTTACCACAGCTCTTGCCAAGAACATGACACTCTTTGAAAATCTGACTCTGGCATGCAAAATAAATTATGGAAGATAATCGAAATACATACTGTTTGCATAAGCGTTAGGCTAAGGGCCTGGGGGCGGGAGAACGATTTACAGAAGTGGGAAAGTTATCAATCATTTCAAAATGTATGCAGTTTGCATAATTTATTCTGATGGCAGCATCCAGATTTTCTTGGAATGGAATTTGGATTTGGTTCAGACTGCATGCAGCTCTTTCGATTAGATGCTTGGACACTTGGGCAACTTAAAAGCTTCTTAAAGAGCTATCCATTTTCAGGCTGCTTGCCTTGGCAAGTTTAGGCAAGAATCTGGATCAGCATCTTACATGGCTGTGTCAGCCTGGAATTCTGCCAGCCAGACAACACAATTCCCTACCAGGGCTTTTTCAAATGCTACAGTTGTTAAGCCAGAACATGCAAAGGAACTTGACAGTACTGGTTTACTGCTGGCAAATCTGACAGATAATGGGGTGTTTTCAGAAACCAAATTTGGTATATAGTTCCTGAGGTGTTTGGAGTACTCCAGTTGGTTTGGCTTTTTGAAGAGCCCTTCACTAGCAATCTGTTAAAGCAAGGATCATGCTTCAACTCCTAAATATAGCTATTGGTCTGAGTTGGAAGATGCGGTAGAAAGACACTGGCCAAGTGAAACCATCCAACGCATGTACCAGTAGTTTTTAGCAAGGTACACCCTAGTACAGGGGTGGCCAAACTTGCTTAACGTAAGAGCTACATAGAATAAATGCCAGATGTTTGAGAGCCACAAGACATGAACAAGTGTTACACATTTTTATTGGAAAATATGCAAATTTGCTTTTTATTAATATTAAATGAGACTGCCAAAAATAAAAAGGGTTAAAACATGTATTGATAATGATATTTATTAGTCCAATGATAATTATTTGTTTGCTAATGATATTCATTTGTCTAAGAGAGAAAGGTTGAAAGAAAGAATGAAAGAGGTGAAAAGAAAGACAGAGAGAAACAAAAAAAGCAAATAGATGGGGAAGGAAGGAAGGAAGGCAAATAGATGGGGGAGGGAGGAACGAAGGGGAAAGAAAGAGAAAGAGAGAAACAAAGAAAGCAAATAGATGGGAAAGCAAGGAAGGAAGGAAGGGAAAGGTGGAAAGAATGAAAGAGGTGGAAAGAAAGGAGAGAGACAGAAACAAAGAAAGCAAATAGAGGGAGGGAGGGGGAAAGAGAGAGAGAAAAATATGTTGTGAAAAGAGAAAATAGATGAAGGAGGAGGAGGAGGAAGGAAGGAAGGAAGGAAGAGAAAGACAAAGAAAGGGAGAAAGAGAAAAAGGTGAAAAGAAAGAGGTGGAAAGAAAGCAAATAGATGGGGACGGAGGGGGGAGGGTGAAAGAGTGGTGAAAAGAAAGCAAATAAATGGGGAGGGAGGGACAGGTGGTAAGAAAACAACTTTAAATGCATTCTCCAACCCCCCCCCAGGCCTGCTGGCTTAACTTTGAGAAGGGATTTAAAGAGACAAAAGCCTTCTCCAAACTTTGGGGGGGGGGCTTTGAGAACATGTTTAAAGTTGCTTTCTTGATGATGATCCTTAGAGAACAAACAAGTTAATTAATCCATTATTTTAGATTCCTCATAGTTTCTTCTGTGTTCCTCCATGCCACCAGTGAGGGTTGAGGGACCCTCAAGAATGTGATGTCATGCACATGGGGGGGGCTTCATAGAGGAGAGGAACTCAGTAGGAACTGCCCTCTTGTCATCTTCTACAAATGGTATCTCTATTGCTGCACATTTTCTGAACCTTAGCTGTGCTGTATCAAGGGTCATAGGAAGAAGAAGCTGATGGGAAAAAATTACTTCTATTAGGTTGCTATTTTGGTATATCCTATTGCCTTTAATACGTGCTATTTCTTTTCCAGTAGCACAGATCTAATGTGCCGCTGGTCACATATGATAATCCTAAATTGTGCAAGGACTCTTTGTTTATGTATTGTTAGGAGTGCCCTCTCATAGGGTTGAAAGCATTAATTGAACAATTCATTCAATTCATTCAAGTTAAAACACAGTCTGCCCATGCAAATTGTTCTACTGTGTTATTAAATGAGAAATCAACAGCTGTGTTCTGCAGATATTCTCCAAATGTCACCTGTACAGACTCAACTTAGTATTTATCTACACAAATTAACAAATTGGTAATTAATTCAAAGCAAGACAGTCAACCCAAAAATGTGTTGTCATTTAGAAGCCTATTCCTTGCTGTTACAGCGTAACAGGTGAATGGAGATTAGGGGACAACAGTTAAATCCTCAGCATTTCTGCATTCAAATTAAGGTGCAATGACTATAGCTATTGCCTTGAGCTGCAGTGATGGCAGTAGCTATATTTTTGAAATTGTTCAGCACTGAGCAAGTCTAACGGTTTGCTATTCATGAACAAGGGCAAAGGTGAAGAAGTAAGAACATACAGAGAGGATTTCCAAAAGTAATATGAAACCAACCTATGTTCCTGGTGGAGATCACAAAAGCACCAGCAGAGTGCTTATTTCATGCTAAATGGAAACTTCTTATGTCTGCAACAGTATCCTACCCTACACCTTCTGTTACAGCCTGTTCCCTGTGGCTAGGCAAGGTTCTAAATTTTTCATTGTTAGTGATACTGCCAACTGAACGCAAAAGAAAGGAGTGAAAGTTGATGAGAAACCTCTTCCATCTCCTGATTTTACTCAGTTCTGAAGTTGAGTTCCCCTTCAGCAGAACGCCTGAATCCTCCACTGGAGTTTTAAAAACTTTTATAGTTCAAATTCTTAACTTAAATAAACACAAACAACAGACAATACAATTCAAGAGTGTTGTATCTTGTAAAGTGTAGTGGCCCCGGTGGGTCTGGTGTGGGAGCAGGCGGAAATCCCACAGGACAGCGAGTCAGAAGGGACCAGGTAATCACTCACAGTACAGGTGCAAGCAGAAGAGTGGTCAAGAGGCAGTCCCAGGGTCAGGTATCTGGAAAGAGGTTGTCAGGTATGCCCGCAGATCCCACAGCCTGCTGGGGCCCACCACAGGTTGGGGAAGGGCTTTAGAGTTCCACCATACGCCTCAGATGTAGAGCGTCCCTTTTGGGTTACCGCACCCTCTCCAGGGAAATGCTCTAGCTGGAAGTTCAGGCTTGCCAGATCTTTGCTCTCTCTCTTCCACTTGGTCTGCCTTCTGGCCATAACGCACCCCAGCTCACTCCTCCCTGGCTCTGGCGTTCTCTTCTCTTTCATTCCCTTCACCAACCTGTGTCACACCCCTGACCCCCCTCCCATGTTTCTGTGTGAGTCTTTGCCACGTCTCTCGGGATCTTCTGTCCTGGGTTGGCTCAGCCTGGGATCGGAGCCTCCTCTGGGTCCCACCCCCCGGGCCATCCCACCGGCTTCTCACACCCTCAGGGCATGGTTCGGCGTCTCAGCACACCAGCTCCAGTGCACAGCTTCCCCCTTAGCTGTTGATGCGGCCTCGCTCCTCTGGTTCCCAGGGGCAGCTTGGCACCAGGGTCCCTGTGGGTGGGATCGGGCACATCCAGGTGGCACCCGCTTCATCCTCCCTTCTGGCGATGACTGTGGGCCAGATTCTGGCCACCCCACTGATGTCGGGTTAGGTCCATGCTGTGCCCTCATTCACCTGGCTCCACCCGGTAAGTATCAGTCACATTCAGGTGGCCCTGTTGGTCTGTCGCCTCCTTCCCCTTCCCTGGGGTCTCCCTGCTGGTTGCCGTATTCCCCCAGCCCCAGTGTCAGCATTAGAGGACCTGGGAGGGTGGTGGGCTGTTGCTCCTTCAGGCACTCCATGTCTCAGGCGTTCCATGCTCAGGTCAGAGGGACAGGGGAATTGTCAATCAGTCCAAGAGTTGGGGGTCCAAAAGTCAGGTGGTCTATTGTTCATGTTCAGAGCAACAGAGGTTCCAGTCAGCAAGTCAGGAGACAAGGGGGCTGTTGATGCAGACATGGTATATGTTGAGTCCACAAGGAGCAGCTTCCCCCTTCCTGGATTTATAGCTGACTCTCCATGGGCTGGTTAGCTGCTGCTAATTGTGGGATGCATCCCTGCAAGTACTCTGGCAACAGGTGTCTGTGATTCAACAAACGTTCACTGCGATGGGCTCTGATCTCTGATCTCCACTGATGGCACCGGCACTCAAAGGGTGTTGGAGAAACACTAGGCCCAGCCTCCTCCCTCTCCTCTGGGTCTGATGCTGGTAACTTGCTTGCAGCTGGAGGAGAGGGCAAATTGGTTACAGCTGGTGTCTGGTCAAGAGCTTGCATCTCCTGTCCCTGAAGACTGGTGGGATCTATTGCAGCTGGCTGTTCCTCCTCCTCTGAGGAAGAGATATCATTATCAGGCTGAGCACCCATCCGGTCAGGCTGGGAACCAGGGAGACATATGACACAGAGAATAAAATTTTGTATATAACACAAGGAGAATTTATTTGGAATGTTTATTTATGGTTGATTTACATATAACTACAACAATTGCAAGTAAAACAGGAAAAATAACACAAGAAGACAGGCAGAATAAAGGAGAAAAACCTAAACTATAAACAACATGAAGATATAAATTTGAAAATACTACTAAAACTTCTTATCAGTGTAACCTGTTGGATTTTTAAACGGGAATAAAGTTACAAGTGGTATCTTTAGGAATAGGAGTGTGCCCCCCACTAATTGTGGCTTGTTGATTATGTGGCCAATCTCTTCTTCTCTCTGTGTGTCACACATATGTATCTATTCTGTTCATGTGTAATTACATTAGTACTGTTATTAGTCTGTGGAGCTCAGCTCACAAGTACCCCAGAGCCTATTCAAGTGACAAATGTACTTGATGGATACAAAGCGATTAATGTCTTATGAACTGTTAAATGACAAGGCCTGGGGGTGAACTTTTTCCATTTATGCTCCATTTATTTTCCTCAGCATCATATAAAATTATTGCTATTCATCTCTCAGCCACTGAGTGCTTGTCCAACAGTTTTGTCAGAGGACTTTATTTAGAAAGGAAGTAAACACCAAGGCAGTGCCATTACCATGCAGTAGCTATTTAGCTGTTTTCGTTTCAGAATAGCAGGAAAGAGTTAAGTCACCCTGAATAGATCTCTTGAACTGGATATGGATTCACAACAGTGGAAATTAGACAATCATCTCAGACATGGTGCCAAGGAGAGATGTAACTGTATTGATACTAACATAATGCCTATATAGATATTACTCACAAAGAAAAACATCTCCCCCTCCAAGTAGCACTTTGCCGACCATTAACAGGAAAGGAGCCACTCAGATCCCTTCTTCAGAACTTTGTAAAATGAGGTGTAATGATGGTGACAACTGTTGTGTGATATGTGCCTGATAAATCTGCTTACTGGGGGGCAGGGAGGTGAGGAGCCGCTATGCCTTTCTCAGTGGCATGCCAGGAAGAAATACAGGTTTCCTTCCACAACATCTATCCTACATACTGAGAAAACTTCTGCCTGCCGAATTTCTGCCTGTTGTGTAATGGGAAAAGAGCCCTACTGATGGAAAAACAGCCTACTCTAGTGGTTGCTGTAAGCAGTGTGACAAATGTTATGAATGGCTGAAACCTCTCAGAGGACTGGGAAAAGCCGACACAAACCCACAATTTGTATACAGATAACCTGTTTTTAAAAACTGTTCAAAAATGGATGTGAATGAGTTTTGCACACCCTATATGTGTTCTCTGCACTCTCATCAACCTCTGTTCTATAATGATGTTATGTGGTAGACACTTGGGGTTTTGGCACACTTACTATGAGAAAACATTTCTATTAAATACATATTTTCTACTTGTTTTTTAAAAGATTCTGATAATGAACTGCTTAATAAACCAGGAAGAAATATTAACAGATGAGCCACCTTGTGCAAAAACTGAGACATTTCCAACTTTAACTGAAATCAATGTATTGAAACAAGAACTCCTTTCAGCCTGCAGAGTATATTGGAAAGGATGATACAATTGTCGTCATGGCTGGAGTTCATTAGTTGCTGTAGATTTTCCGGGTTGTGTGGCCATGATACCTCTAAGGATGCCAGTCACAGCTACTGGCAAAATGTCAGGTCCTACAATGCCAAGACCAGGGCCACACAACCCAGAAAATCTACAGCAACTGATGATACAACTGTTCATGAGCAACAATTTTAAGACCATACACTGGGTCATTACTTGATTTGCAAAACCTGATTGTTTCTTCGAGAAGTTGTGCATACATATAAACAGTCAGAAATATATTTCAAAAACACAGCTACTGTATTACAAATGCAAACAGATTTTCTCTCTTGGATCTTTTGTCTTTTATGTATATTTTTATTTAGCTAAATTACACAAACAGGTGAGTGAATGTCCTTTTTAAGGAGCAAGGAGTAGTATTTAGACCACAAGACCACAAGTCAGAATTTCCTCAGCACTCAATGCTAGGACATTTTCTGCCAATAGCTTAAAGCAAGTTACTTGGAATCTGTCTGCATTGGTTTCTGTAAATCAGAGATAATAATTCTTACCTATCTCACAGGAAGGCTGTGAGAAGTAGAGCTATCTGAATGTGAAATGTGTTTTTCAAAGCATCCTGTCCTATTAAATAAAAGGGTAGTGGTCTGGCAAGGTCTATGCTTGGCAAAATCAATTCGCTCCCTGGTATGTCGCTCAAAATCTGTCCCTATCCACTAGCTGCATTGCCTGAGTTCTCTCCCACCCACTGCAGCCTAGGCCACTCTTCTCTGATTGGGCCAGCATTTCAAGCTCATTTGCATATGGAAGCTGATTGGACTTCACTCCATTTCGCACCTCAAACCCCACCACCACCGCAAGACAGTTGGAATTGTCCGTTGTTTATGCAACCTGTTGTATTCTAGGTGAAATACATCCTCACTCACAACACTTCCCCTTCAAAAGAAACAAACCCAATAACACAACCATGCCACACCACAAAAAAGACAGGTCACACCACAAGCAGAATAACACAAGGCAAAAAAGCTCTGGTACTAATTCTGGCAGGGGACACTGTGAGTGTAGAAAATGATTTATCGACACAGTGGAAAATCTTTAGGAATTGTTTGGTGCATTTACCATGGGGCACCCATCCAGAGCCTCTGGCATTTTCTCACTCTGCTGGCATCAAAACCAATTGAAGGCAAAATAGAGATATGGAGACTTTTCCATCCTGCTTTGCATCAATTTGTCTTTGTTGGCAATGGCAACCCTAGGCCTGGCTGCTTGCTCCTGTTCAGCAGGAGCATCCTTATGGAAACTGCCTGGGTGATTTTGGACCAGCCGGACACTTTCTGCCTAACCTGCCTTACAGGGTTGCTGTACAGATCACAAAGCCGAAAAGAATGAAGTAAACTGCTTTGCTCCCCGCTAATGAGAAAGACAGAATTTTGCCTAGGAAGAGGCTGCTGAGAGGGGATGAGATAAGGTTGCCAACTATAGGTATGAAAATTCCTGGAGATTTGAGGGGTGGAGCCCAGAGAGGGTGAGGTTTGAGGAGGGGTGGGACCTCAGACAGATACAGTGCCATAGACTCCACCCTCCAAACCAGCCATTTTCTCCTGGGGAACTATTGTTGCCAATCTTGGCCCAGTGGCCATCAAACCATTCTCTTCCACCCCCTGCTGTGCAGCTGTCTTTCCCATAGGGTTGCCAATCTCCAGGTGGGACCTGGAGATCTCCTGCTGTTACAATTGATCTCCAGATGACCGAGATCAGTTCCCCTGGAGAAAATGGCTGCTTTGGAGGTAGACCCTATGGCATTATACCCTGCTGAGTCCTTCCGCCCCCCCCAATGCTGCCCTCCACAGGATCCACCCCCCAAATCTCCAGGTATTTCCCTACTTAGAGCTGGTAACCCTACTTTCCCCTCAGTGCCTGTTGGTAGGCAATCAAGCTTGGTCCTGTCACCTGTTTTGGCCTTTGGGAGAAAACTCATTGGGGCCAGTCCTGATAGGGTTGCCAACTCCAGATGGGAAATTCCTGGAGATTTGAGGGATGGAGCCTGAAGCGGGTGAGTTTTCAGGAGGGGGGGGACCTCAGACAGGTACAGTGCCATAGACTCCACCCATCAAACTAGCCATTCCATCCTGGGGAACCATTGTTGCCAATCTCCAGATGGGGGCTGGAGATCAATCAGAATTACAACTACTCTCCAGGAGGGGGGAGGGGAGATGGAAAGCTGAAGTCAGGGGGCAGATAACAGTACGTTGACAATTGGCTGGGAGGGAGATACGGTTGCCAACTCCAGGATGGGAAATTTCTGGAGATTTGAGGGGTAGAGCCTGGAGATGGTGAGGTTTGAGGAGGGGTGGGGTCTCAGACAGGTACAATGCCATAGAATCCACCCTCCAAACCAGCCAGTCCCTCATGGGGAACCATTGTTGCCAATCTCCAGGTGAGGGCTGGAGACCACTCAGAATTACAACTGCTCTGTAGGAGAGAGGGCAGAAGTCAGCTGAAGTCAGAGGGGAAGATAACAGTAGGTTGATGGTTAGCTGAGAAGGAAATGGGGTTGCCAACTCCAGATTGGCAAATTCCTGGGGATTTGAGGGATGGAACCTGGAGAGGGTGGGGTTGAGGAGGGGTTGGACCTCAGGCACCCTCCAAACCAGCCATTTCCTCCTGGGTAACAATTGTTGCCAATCTCTAGGTGAGGGCTGGAGATTACTCAAAACTACAACTGCTCTTCAGGTAGCAGAGATCAGTTCCTCTGGAGAAAATGGTGATCTCTGTCATTATACCCTGCTGAGGTCACCATAGCAAATTCACACTGTGTGCCCAAAGCCAGGGCACTCTCCCAGAGCCTCTTTCTAGAGCCTGTTGTATTTATTTCCACAACGGGCCTTACTCCTAGTTAAGAATAAACCAGATTAGTTTCCTCAAATAAAAACTTCTTCATAATTTTGGGCAAATAGATTCTTGTACCTTAGTGTTCTGATAATGCAATGAGAATAATGGTGCCAAATATTTTCAAACTTCCTAAGGGAAATATAAGCACAATTCTGTTAAAGATAAGTCATTCCTTCAAATACTCACATGGTTAGGACACTTTGAGCTAGGAGGCAGGTTTTTGTACGGGGTTTTTTTGTTTTTGTTTTTTTTTTGGGGGGAGAAATGCCAACAGCTTAATGTACAGATTTAGTAAAATCACATTTTTTAAAGTACCTTCTGAAATCTGATGGTCCAAGTATATTATCAGTGAACTGGACATGGTTCTAGTACAGCACAATGAATGAAGATTTAGAGCTGAACTACATGTTAAATAGGAGGTCTGCGATCAGATTACCTATTATATAAACAACTGGGGTGGAGGGGATTTGGCCCATGAGAATGTGGGGGGGGGAGAAAATTAACATTTCTGCCACACACACCATCTTCCTGAAGGAAACCACAGACACCTAGCTGTTCTTCCAGTACAAGTGGGGTGACCTGCAATTACTTGCAGCAGTAGAGGACATCTGATTTTCTGCTTCCTCACTATTTCCTTTCCATTCACTGAAAGCTCCGTATCTTCTTCCCATTTCCTGCTCCCTTCTCTCCTTCCCACCCACCTGCCAACCTACCTTTATCTCCTTTCCTTCCCTTCCCCTGGCAGCCTCTCCCTGGAAAAAATCTGGCCAAGTTATATGGTGCTGGCCACCTAGCCGGGCCCAGGTGTGTGATGGGGAAGCCACAAGGACTTGCAAGGAGCACCTCACTTTCCTCTGTATCCCCCTCCCCACATGATTTCATCTTTCCCTCATATTGGCAACTCCTACATCCTCACTTTTCCCTGCTTCCTTCCCACCAACCAACCAACCTACATTTTAACTGCCCCCAACTTCTATTTTATTTATTATTTATGTATATTTATACCCTGCCTTTTGCCACAATGAGGACCCAAAGCAGCTTACTTCATTGTTTTCCATTTGATCTTCACAACAACACTGTGAGACAGGTTAGGCTGAGACAAGGCCAAGGTCACCCAGCAAGATTCTATAGCAGACTGGAAATCTGAACCTGGGTCTCCCAGATCCCAGTCTGAACCACTACCCCACACTGGCTTTCAGGCAGTGGCTGCTGCTAACAGCAGTCAGCAGCTAGGCATGGGTGGTTGCTGTTGGGGCCATGAATCCTCCTCAAAGGCCAAAGGTGCCCTTGTCTTGAATGGGCCCTTCTACCTGGCTGCCTCACACAAGCCTGCCTTGCCTCTGTCTGGCCTGCTTTTGGGCTCCAGCCACTGAGGCTCTCAGGAAGTGGATGTTGTTGAAGGTGCAGACAGGTCTGAGTTTATGCTCCCAGCCAGACACTTAAGTACCCTTGTCATAAGGACATAAAACCCAGTCCATCAAGAAGCAATTGCACATGGATTTTCAAATCTCCCCTACAGAAAAATGCACGCATACATGTAGAGCCCCACCAAATGCAAGAATCTTCTTCTAATCTATCCCCTACTACAAAGCAAGTGACTAGAGCTTTGCCCAAACGAAAATGGGGCTCAGAGGGAGTCAATAAAAGCATTTTCTTCTGAACTCAGTGGAACTTGTTTCCTATTAGGATGTGGGTGTAAAGCTTCTTTAGAATAGACCTTATTAAGAGGAATATTCTTTTTCAAAATATTTACCTTTACATTCTGAATAATTTTGCTTGATTTCTAGAAGAGAGAGTACAAAAATACCAGTACTTTGCCCATTCCTTTAAGAGTGAAGTTTTGAGATGCTCAGGTGGTTTAGGGCTGAGTGCCATAGAAACCTTTCTGTGTAAACTAAACTGAACAAAACAAAACACAACCAGCATAAGAGCCAATTGTGTGCTGTGAAGCTATCAGAAATTTCATTACGAGCATAACCCACTAATGCACCTAAAAGATTTACAGGAACCAATTATCACCTTTTATGCCACCCACTAACATCAATTATTGCTTAAATTTAAGATGATAGCAAAATGTTTTCAAAAGCCACTTTATAATCATATCTGTCTTTCGTTCTTTCTCTGTACATTACTGCTTTGGTCTCGTACAACTGTCCTGAGGCAGTTCTTATTCAGGGGCTACTCAGTTTTAAGTATTATTTGAAATCTGAATCTTTTAACCCTTTGGAATGATTTCTAATGGTTTCTACCAATTAAAAAGCCAAAACAAATTAACAGGGAAAACACAGAAAATGTGGAAACAATAAATGTAGGTTGTGGAATCTTTTCTGCAGTTCTGATAAGAAAAATGTAAGTGAAATTTTATTGGATTATAGTTTTAGATAATATTGTTTGACCAGGTTTTGGATTATTTAAGCCACACTTACCCGTGTCTTTATTCCTCAATTAAACCTTAACAATGGAAGAAGGATCTTAAAACACTCTCTCTCACACACACACCATAAGTTTGCCAAGAGCATTAGAACTGGCCCTGTTTAGAAATTTAAGTATTAAAAGACATTCCATTTGAGATTAGAAAAAAGAGGAGACAATACAGAGACTTGGCATTGTTCTTACAGCAAAATAACACACCACACAGATGGATAATACCTGAAGGGCTCATCTTCAACTTCAACGGAAAAAAAGAAAAGATTAACTCTGTTTCGAAACTGAAAAGGTTCTTAGAGCAACAACAGAAAGCGATCGAAGAATCTGGGACAGTGGAGGATAACAAAGATACAGAAGTGGAAGAAAAGAAGGAGGAAAGTTCTGACAACACCTCAACTAGCTCAGCAGAATCATTTGACTTGGAAGCAGAATTAGGGGCTGCTGCCCCTAAACTCCTAAAAATTAAACTGGATTTTGGCAAAAAGAAGCTCAAAGGAAAGAAAAAAGCAAAATAGATTAATTCTTGATAGCCTGATGTTTATCTTTTATTCTTAAATCTACAGCTAAGTTGGACACACTACTGGGGAACAAGACTGTGACTGTTTGCTTTATACTTTTTGGTTAGTTATACTTTTTTATAACTAATTTTCACTTTTTACTCTGGGGGCAGAAGGGAAGTATCAACCTCATTAGACCACTCACAACACACACAACTCAAAAAGAATATTTATAGCACTGGGAAAAATACAGAAAAGGGCAACTGCAGATGAAAGGAAGTACTTCTTCACCCAAACAGTGATTAACACATGGAATTCACTGCTACAGGAGGTGGTGGTGACTAGCATGAACAGCTTCCAGATGGAATTTGACAATTGTATGGAGGCTGGAGCAGACAGGAAAAAAATAAATCACCGCCCCCCCCCAAGCAACAGCAACCAGCAAAACTTTTTAAAGTTGTAAACCTGTAAGAGCCAAAAAACCTTTCATCTGTTCTAACTTCTAACCTGACTGCTCAGCAATTTCATTGAGTGCCCACGAGCTCTTGTCTTGTGAGAAAGGGTGAAAAGTACTTCTTTCTCTACCTGCTCTGTCCCATGCATAGTCTTGTAAACCTCTTATCATGTCACCCCTCAGTCATTGTTTCTCAAAGCTCAGATCCCCAAACATGATAACCTTTCTTCATAGAGAAAGTGTCCTCCTCTTATTATTGCACTAGCCCTTTCCTGCATTTTTCCCAGTGCTATAAATTTTCTTTTTGAGGTGTGCAGGCTCGCATCTGTAAAATTCTCCTTGGGCGGGCGAATGTAATATTGCTTGCCCTGACTCAGGTTGTCCAAGGTCATCCATCAGAGAAGACTGATCTTGACCTTCTGGGAAACCCAAAGGTTGACCTTCTTCTTTTCCATGATCGTCCGATGGTAAGGTCAGAGAAAATGCTGTAGAGGCCAGGCGTGAAAACGCGCCCACTGAACCATGTCTATGATACATATCATTAGACCAAACAGCTTGGCTATGTCCATTAATGACGACAAGGTGCTGCAGAGCACCAAAGACGCCATCTCTCTGATCTTCTTGGGTTTAATATTGACCAGAAACCCATGTCTCTGAAGACACCTTAACATTTGAATGTTGTTTGAATGTCTGATATGTTTGAATGTCTGATATGTTTCAAATGTTTTAAAAGTTTTAATTGTTATATGAATCTTGGCACGATGGGGACAAGTATGTGAGCCGCCCTGAGTCTGCTTGTGGGGAGGGCGGGCTATAAATGCAATGATAAATAAATAAATAAATTGTGTCTATTCCTGATGGAGTCCTCTAGACAACTGGCTCACACTAGCAGGTCATCCAATTACAGGTGGACGAGGATCCCCTGACTCCTGAGGAGTACTACAGCTTGGAGAAGAGCCTCGGAGCTGTGGACAGACAGAACAGAAGGGCTTGGTACTGGAAATGCTGATTGTTCACACAGAAATGCAGATAATGCATGTGGGCGGGATGGATAGGAACATGTAGATAGACCACTGTAAGATCTATCGAAGTCAGGAACTTGTCTAGCATCAAGGACTCTGTAATGGTTCTCAAGGTTTCCATGCAAAAATGGCAGAGCTTGATGTATTTGTTCAAGAACTTGAGGTCCAAAATGGCTCTCCAATCGCCATTCTTCTTGGCAACCATAAACAGAATCAACGCCCTGCCCCCTTTCGAGGACGGGAACCGGCTTGATGGCCCTGATGTCCAACAGATGCTGCAGAGCCTTGCTGATTATGGCCTTCTTGATCAGGGATTTGCAGACAGGTGAACTCAGGAACCATTCTGGTGGGTGTAGCTGTGGGATACCATCTCCACCGCCCAGGCATCCACCTGGGACTCTGTCCAAGCTGTGGAGAAATGGAGAAGACAATCCTCCCCCCTCCCCACCCCCGGCAGGGACTCGTAGTCATGCTTGTTTGGGCTTGGCATCACGCTCTCCTCTGTCATTCTTGTTGAATGCTGGCTTGTGAAACTTGGAAGCGAATGAGCTCCACTTGCCTGACACTCTGGTGGCCTCCCAGGATATCTTCTAGGCATCTTGATGAAATCTTGCCAGGGCATGCTGGGTAGGAAAAGAATGGTTTCCCCTTCTTTCAGTCTGCCATATCGATCTGGGCATGGCCTTTTTCTTGTCTGCAACGATGGATTTTGATAGAACATTGGCTTGCCAAGCTCACAGCCAGAGAAGTCTCCTTGCCACTGCAGTAGACGCCATCGCCCTCAACATGAAAGTGATGATGTCCAGGGTGGCACCTGCTGTGAAGGAGTTGGCCTTGAGGATGTGAACAGCACCTTCCAAAAGACCTCGATTGTCTTCTGGAATGAGCTGAACCAATTTATGGATCCACACTATGGCGGCCCTGGAAGCAATAGAAGCTGCCCTCACCATCATGGCAATAGCTTCATGGATCCTTCTAAGTGTTGCCTTATCTGTGGAATCCCTGATTGTGCCCTGCCCATCTTCAGACAGTAGCCCTGAGGACTGAGTTGCTGCCACAGGACCATCCACAGGAAACACCTGTAGCAACTCATTAGCATAGTTAGGTACAGCATACAATTTTCTAACAAATGCAAGGAATTGCTTGTTAGCCCATAGGTCTATCCCACTCGGCTCCCAATTGCTGTTCAAAGTATTCTGGAAATGCGAAAACCTTTTCAGTATACTCCTCAGGAGGAAAGAATTCTGAATTTCCCTTGGATCTGGATTTAAACTTAGATCTAGAAGCTTTATGGTACTCAGAAAGAGGGAGATCCTGAATCTCCAGTGCCTTGATGGCCTTAGTCAGCAAGTATTAGTAGTCCTCTGCCTTGAGGAAATGGTTGGACTGTTCAGGCAATTTGATTTCCTCCTCCTCTTCCTCAGGGGGAACTCCCCCTCCTCCCTATCATCCACAGAGCCAGTTGTGGATTCCTCCTCACCCCAATGTTCCCCCCGGACCTTCCCTGGAGAGAATGGGGTGCCTTTTATGCCACCTTGGTGGGCCAGGAAGAAGGGATGGAGGAGGAGTGGACTGAGGAGCAAGAGCTCCCTGGGCAGAAATCCCTGATCTGTTGTGAAAGGTGGATATTTCCTGAGGAATAGTATGCCTAATTACTGCCATGAAATCCAAAGAGTGGATCAGGGCCCCCTGTCAGGCGTCTTACCCACCTGTGCTTCTCCTCCCAGGTAGCCTTCTCTGTCAGGATGATCTAGATGGGAGGCTAGAAGTGCTCCCTCTGCCCCTGTGGGCACCTGGAATGAGGTCTGGGAGGTTCTGGAGCTCAAGGCTGGACTCCCAAAATGGCCACCGGTGGGCCTCAGGCGCACTGGAAAAATTGCGGGCTCGCTCTCTGAAGGCTGCCAGCAATGCTTCTGGGTGCTCTGCACTGCCACCGAGTCAGCAGCATTCACTGGGGTGGCATGATCTAGCCTGTCCGGCAGGCCGGCTCCACAGCTGCTCTGCACACTAGCCATTTCTGCGATGTGCACCTACTCCTCTTTCCCAACAAGAAGCTGTTGGGCAACTCCACTGCCGCCATTCGGGCGGATGACGATAATGGCGTCTTCAGGTCTGAGGACCTCACTGGCAGTCTTCACTTTGTGGACGAAGCAGTAAGAGAATAAACAAGAAGCCTAAGCCTAGCTTGCTTTGTGCTGCTGCTCCCTACTGAGGCAGGAATAGAATTGAGGGATGGGCTATTCCGGAGGCGCCAACAGGAAGAGGAAAAAACTATTTTCTGCCTCCCTAAAGGCACAGTGGGAATAACCCATAGAGTTGTCCTCCAGATCAGAGGGAGAACTGGTTGGAGAACCGCATTCAAAGAGTAATTATCAATGGCATTTCATCAGAATGGAGGGAGGTGTCCAATGGGGTACCACAGGGCTCAGTTCTGGGCCTGATACTTTTCAATATTTTTATAAATTATCTGGATGAGGGTGTGGAGGGGCTGCTTATTAAATTAGCAGATGATGCCAAATTGGGAGGAACAGTGAGCACATCAGAAGATACAGACAGAATTTAACAAGATCTGAACACACTGGAAAAGTGAGCAGATGTGAACAAGATGCAATTTAACAAGGATAAGTGTGGAGTTCTACATCTGGGAACAAAAATGAGGAACACACATACTGGATGGGAGATACACTTCTGGGTAGCAGTGTGTGTGAACAAGATCCTGGAGATGGCCCAGCGCCCGGGAGAGCCGAGGAAGGGGCGGGCTTAGAAGCCCCCCCTTCCCTCCCAGGGGCGGCAGCGCGGCTCTCCCGGGTGCCTCGCAGCTGTGAGGCACCCGGGAGAGCCGGGGAAGGGCCGGGCTTAGAAGCCCCCCTTCCCTCCTGGGGCAGCGGCGTGGCTCTCCCGGGTGCCTGATTGCCTTGCAGCTGCGAGGCACCCGGGAGAGCCGGGGAAGGGGCGGGCTTAGAAGCCCCCCTTCCCTCCCAGGGGCAGCGGCGTGGCTCTCCCGGGTGTCTGAGTGCCTCGCAGCTGTGAGGCACCCGGGAGAGCCAGGGAAGGGCGGGCTTAGAAGCCCCCCTTCCCTCCCAGGGCGGCGGCACAGCTCTCCCGGGTGCCTGAGTGCCGGGGAAGGGGCGGGCTTAGAAGCCCCGCCCTTCCCTCCCAGTGGCAGCGGCGCAGCTCTCCTGGGCGCCTCGCAGCTGTGAGGCATCCGGGAGAGCCGGGGAAGGGGCGGGCTTAGAACGCCCCCCTTCCCTCCCAGGGATGGCGGTGCGGCTCTCCTGGGTGCCACGCCACCGCGAGGCACCCAGAAAAGCTGGGGCTGCCAGCGTTGGGCGGCCCAGGGGGCTTTTCACGGGGGGTGGGGGGGCATTTTGGCACCCCTGTAGGGCGGGTGCCTTAGGCGAGTGCCTAGCTCACCTAGTGGGCGAGCCGGCCCTGTGAGTAGCCAGTCTGATGCAGCGACAAAGAAGGCTAATGCGATCTTGAGGTGTATCAACAGAGGCATAACATCCAAATCACAAAATGTCATAGTCCTGCTGTGCACTGCATTGGTCAAGCTGCACCTGGAATAGGGTGCAGTTCTGAAGGCCTTACTGCAAAAGGGATGTGGACAGAATGGAGCGGTACAGAGGAGAGCAACAAGGCTGATCAGGGGCCTGGAGACCCAGCCCTGTGAGGAAAGACTGAGGGACTCGGGAATGTTCAGTCAGGAGAAGTGGAGCTTGAGGGGGGCATGGCTGCTCTCTTTAAGTATTTGAAGGACTGTCACTTAGGGGAGGGCAGCAGAGGATAGGATTCACAATAATGGGTTTAAATTTAGGGTGGGAAGGTACTAGCTGGATATTAGGAAAAACTTTTTTATAGTAAGAGTTGTGCAACAGTGGAATCAGCTGTCTAGGGAGGTGGTGAGCTCCCCCTCACTGACAGTCTTTAAGCAGTGGCTAGACAAACACTTGTCAGGGATGCTCTTGGCCATTCCTGCATTGAGCAGGGGGTTGGACTAGATTGCCAGTATGGCCCCTTACAAATCTGTGATTCTATGAAATTCCTTAGCGTAGAGAAAAGCAGTTTATAATCCAATACCACACTTAAAGTTAGACTAGGTATTCACAGCCTATTGTTTAGTCCTGTTACAACTTCAAAAGGAGCTTGCCAGGTTTATATCTTGGCCGCTCTGCTTTTCAGTTTTTATATAAATGATGGTTTGAACATCTTTCAAGAGCACAATTTTTCCCAGTTAGGCTCAGTAACAGACCCATTTCAATACTCCTTTATGCTGATGATACTTTGCTTACACAAGCTGGCCTTAGAAGGCTGCTGAAACAGTTTACTGTAGAAATAATTTATTACATGTAAATTATGACAAAGCAAAGATCATGCTCTTTAGTAGAAGGATCCATCTCCACAACTGGACATTGGATGGGGTCCATTAGGGCACATAACCTCTTTCAAAAAATTAGGGTTAATCTTCCACAATTCTGGCTCTTGGTCAGGAGACACTGAACATGCAAAACAGAACTTCAAAAAGACAGAGTTTGGTATCAGGTTTTTTTGGAACAAGAGGCTGGCTGGTGCCCCAACTTTTGAGAATCTACAGAACAAAGTACTTTCCCAGGTATTATATGGAGTTCCAATCTGGGGATTTGGAAATTTGCACCCATTTGAAGTTATTCAAAATAAATTAGCCTCCATGTTATTAGTGGACCCAAATTCAACAGCATCGTCTATAGTTAGATCTGAGCTGTCCTTGCTTCTGACATTAACTCTAGTCCTCAAAGTTGTCATTAATTTTTGATTGAAAATCCTTTTCTGGGCCCTGACCTGGATAGCCCAGGCAAGCCCAATCCCATCAGATCTCAGAAGCTAAGCAGAGCTGACCCTGGCAAGTACTTGGAAGGGCAACTTCCAAGGAATACCAGGGCCAGGACACAGAGGCGGATACTATCAAAGCCACCTCTTTGAGTCCTAGCCTCACTAGGGGTCGCCAGAAGTCACCATGACTTCCAGGCTCACAAGCACACACACACAAAAAAAATACCAAAAAAAAAGAAGAAAATCCTTTTCTGCCGACTTCTGAGGTTTTTTAACTGTGGTTTATGAGAAGATAAAATTTAACTCATGGAGAAGTCATGTATTAAATGCAGTAGACAAACTTGGTTTCTCAAAAGAATATCGAAGAAGACTAGGGTTTTTTGCAGCCAAATAATAAATAATAAAATAAAGGTTGTGGGATATAAGTGCTCATATTGATGCTGTATCATTAGGCACCTCAAGAGTAGCCTCACTTTACAGGCAGCTTTCTCCCTCTCCTTTAAATCTTCCAGCTTATTTTACTGATCTATTAAATTTTGAGCATAGGAAGGCCTTTATTAAAGCATGATTGGATATCTTACCACTAGCAATGTTAAGAGGTCCTTAGAACAATATCCCATATAATGAGCAAGTCTGCTCTTGTGATCAAAGATCTGTTGTTAAACCTTGCCCTTTGTTACTAAGATTCATGTTTGTTAATTATGGATTATGTTTTTAGATTTTTTTATTAATAATTTAGTTTTATTGAGAAAAATATCAGTACAACATAACCATTAACATTAGCAATAATAAGAACATCAAATTATTAAATTGTGCAAAATGCATAACAACTAGAAAGGTGAAAAACATTATGAAAGTACAAATTTTTATAACTATAAGTGTTCAGCGAGAGAAGATTAAAGCGAACTATATGTTCTATAAGAAAATACAGACCATAAGGAGAAATGTGGATTGTGCCATAAAATACATGTATTCCACCTGAACTAGGAAGTCAGTACATGTTTCAAAGATATTGCAAATATACGGAAAGAAGATGTACAAGAAATCTTCAGTAATGGTCGGGTCAGACACAATGTTCATGACGTGTACTAAAGCCATTTTTGCAATTGTGACCAATGTGAGGGAATACATTCTTCCGTAGTTAGGTGTTCCAGGATAGGGTCCCATTTTGCCATAAAAGAAGTGTTAATTGGGTTTTGTGAGGCGTTGTTTATTTTACTGGTTATACTATCCATAAGGAATTGATCCTGAAGTTTTTGATACCACAAATGCAGTGTGGGAGGATTGGGATCCTTCCAGCAGGAGGTAATGGATGTGCGTGCTGCAAAAATCATCATGTCCAGAGTACATTTTTGTTTATGTCGTTCAATATTAGGTGGCCAAAAACGGAGAAATAAGTTTTCAGGATGCAAACGAATGTCTAGCTTCAGGATTTGTTTAATCATTTGCTGTATTTGTATCCAGAAGGCAGAGATAACTGGGCATTTCCACCAACAATGTGCATAGGTGCCAATCTGTTGACATTTTTTCCAGCATTTCGGGGAAATTGCTGGGTTTACGTGAGACAACCTTTGTGGAGTGAGATACCATCTGGCCATTACCTTGAATTCTTGTACTTCCAGGGGTATCGAACTGGGGAAGTGATGCTTAGCAGACCATAGATCTGACCAAAAATTGCCATCCCATTCTGTGGCACAATCTTCGTGCCATGCCTTTTGGTATGGCAAGAGCTTTGTGCGATTATCCCTCAGCAGTAGTTGGTAAGTAGAAGAGATTAAGCCTTTATGTCTATTCTCATATAGTTGAAAAATCATCTCTAATTCGGTACGGGGCTGGGAAAGAACAGATTTTATATTAAGACGCTCAACAGTATGCTGAATTTGTAAATACAAAAACCAAGATATTGGTAATCCAAGCTTATGCTCCAGGGCTTTTTTAGGCAATATAACTTTTTTTGATGCGATATCACTAAATCTGGTCATTTTGGCTTTTTTCCAGCACTCAAGGTAAGAGGATTTTACTGCTTCCTTGAACCAAGATTGATCAACAAAAGGTAAGTATCTAGAGATGGTAGGTAACAACCTTTTGCGGTGAAGTCTCCAAAAGCGAAGAGTAGGGTTTAAGAGCGTAGGATTGTTTTTATGGAACTTGGACAAATTCAAGTTACTATCCCAAATAAGATTATAAATTGTTTTTGGGTGATAAATATCTGAATTTATTTGAATCCAATCGGGGGGAGAAGTCAAGGACTGGAGTTTTACTATGTTGGCCAGTAGTATAGCTTTTTGATAGATAGAGATATCTGGAAACCCCAACCCTCCCCTAGTCTTGGGTCTGAGCAAGATGTGTAGGCCAATTCTAGTTTTTTTCCTGGCCCACAAGAAGGTAGTCATGTCTTTTTGCCACGTACATATTAGGGTCATAGGAATCTTAATAGGAAGAGCCCTAAACAGGAAAATATATTTTGGTAGTAAAAAGGATTTTATAAGTTTATACCTATCCGTCCAAGATAAATTCAACTTATTCCACTTATGTATGGTATTTGTTATGTTCCTATGAACCTCTCTATGGTTCAATTGTATCAGTCTCGAGAGGTTTACAGGAATTTTGATTCCGAGGTATGGTAAGTATGTGGAGACCCAATTGAAGTTAAAGAGGCGTTTCAAATTGGTATATTCGTTAGCAGGAATATGTACGGGAAGAAAAGAAACTGTGATTTCTCATTATTTATTTTCAATGCTGATACCAGTCCAAAAGCTTTCAGTTCCTCTAACAAGGCCGGAATAGAGGCAGAGGGGTTTGTTATATAGAGGAGCATGTAGTCGGCAAATAAAGAGATCTTGTAATCCGTATCCCTAATTTGGACGCCAGTAATGGATGGATTGGATCGTATAGCTTGTGCCAAGGGTTCGACTGCCATTGCGAAAAGCAAGGGGGAGAGTGGACACCCTTGCCTGGTCCCCCTCTGGAGTTCCAAGGATTGTGACAGGAAGCCATTGGCTTTAATGTTGATGGTTGGGTTGGCATATAATTTTTCTATCGTATTTATGAATTTTGGACCAAATCCCATATTTTTGAGAACTGCAAAAAGATAGGGGAACTGTACGGTATCGAACGCTTTTTCAACATCCAGGCCAAGAAGAGCCATAGATTTTTTGTTTGTAAAGCAGTACTGTAGGATACTAAGGGTTTTGTAAGTGTTATTGGCCAGATCTCTGTTCGGGATGAACCCTGTTTGGTCTTAATGAATGTAGTGTGAGATGAATTTATTTAATCTTTTAGCCAATATTGATGTGTATATTTTCATATCCTGATTAAGCAAAGATATTGGACGATAGGAGTTAGGGTACAGAGGGTTCCTTTCTTTCTTGGGAATCACCACCATTAAGGCTTGTTTCCATAAGTTAGGGATATCCCCCGTGTCCAGTATGTGATTTAAGACCTTGGTCAAAGGAGCTACTAATGAGTGGGCAAACGTTTTATAATATTCTGCAGGGTACCCGTCGGGTCCTGGAGATTTGTTGGTTTTTAATGTCTTTATGGTGTCCAGAACCTCTGCTTCCGTTATGGGCTCTTCCATTAGTGTTTTATGAGTTTCACAAAGAGTGGTATGAATGGGGAAATGTTTTTAGATTTTTAATGGATATTTTATGGGTTCTAATGTGTACTGTGATTGTTTTATGCTATGTTGCACTGATTTTCTTAATGTTGTTTACTATGGCTGTCAGTTAATGCAATAAACTTGACTTGACTTGAAGCAGTGTATAAAAACCAACTTTTCTTCTATCAATAAAACTGAAGACCATTAAACACTGTTAAGATAAAACCCGCCAAATGGGTAAAAAAAAATTGGCCAGTGCCTTAAGTAAAGGAAAGTAGGAACCAAAAAAGCCTCAAGGAGAAGGGCATTCCAAAGTCCACCACAGAAAATGCCCTGTCTCTAGCCACCAACCCCTCCCCTCTGAAGGTGGGAGCACAGAGAACAGGGCTTGAGAGGTTAATCTTAACTGGCAGGTTGGACAGTACAAGACGAGACAGTCCTTCAGGTACCCTAGCCCTAGACTGTTTAGGGCCTTAAAAGTAATAATCAGCACTTTGAATTATGCCTGAAAACAGATGGGTCACCA
The DNA here is from genome assembly GCA_029375565.1 of Gekko gecko. Lineage (NCBI taxonomy): Eukaryota > Metazoa > Chordata > Lepidosauria > Squamata > Gekkonidae > Gekko > Gekko gecko. The sequence goes on from JAPDNY010000002.1 coordinate 136,183,503, forward strand.
GTGCAGATCTTTCAGCACAGGAGTAATAGAAAATGGCTACCTGGACCATATCCTCCCTTTGCATGAGCCTGGGCAAAGAGGGAATACTCTGCTTGTTGGGGCATAAGCTGTTCTTAGTTTTGTTTTTTATGTGCTGATTTAATGTTTGTTTTATCATATTGTTTTATATTGTTGTTACCCACCTTGGGATGCACTGAAGAAAGGTGAGTATACAAATATTTTAAATAAATAAATAAATAAATGTCGAAAACTGTCCATCTTTGCCCCAAACACTCTCATATAAACCAGTACCTAGGATACATACGTAAACAATCAGGGGCCACAGACCAGTGAGAATTATTTCAATGCCAATGTAAGTTTCCTGGGAGTGCTGCAAGAGTGATTCTGATGGAAGGATATGTACTGATTATATCACAATTGGTAATTCTCATGGATTTTTCAATATACTGATCCTTAAAAGGTTCAGCTCATAGTGTTGTCCCACCAATATCTGTGTGGTTGTTTGATCTCACCTTTCTGAAAGAATTATTCCAGAAGTCTTCCCACTGAAGGAAACATTATGGTCAGAGACACCTTGGGTTTCTGTAACTACCAGGTATTAATTATTTGACAGATTTTATGTCCTTCATAGCATGAACTTAAAAATGTATTTTTAAAAAAATCAACTGTATTTGATATATGGTCTGCAAAAAGTAGTAAAGTATTTAACCAAAGGCCAATGAAACCTACTCAGACATGTAATAGAGAGCTGTTTTAAATGTACTCTTGAAAAAAAACATAAAATATGATCCCAAAAATAATTTACTTCTTGCAAATGACTGCAACAGCAACTGAAAACTATTAACACACACTGTTAAGTAGCCAAAGGTTTACTGGTTTTTTTATTCATGCAACAACTAACTATTAAAATGATTACTTGTGCAATAAACTCATTCAAGCAACGACAAATAATTTAGCCTACACTTGAATGTTTCTTGCATAACATATTGGCTACAAAAAATAGAGTCCCAAGTAAATGAGACCGGAATTATTAAGGATATGGTAATTCTAGGACACCTTCTTGCAGGTTTTACACAAAAAAGGAGAGTTCCTTTCTATAAAACCACAGCTGGGTAACACTATGGCTGAGTTCAGACTGGCAGTTTGAAGCCAATCGTGGCAAAAAAAGCTCCGGAACAAATTGTTCTGGGTTTTCCCAGTCACACTGCACTGACTGATGCGGGAACATACCAGGAGGAGGCGCATGGGAGAGTTCAGACTGATGGCCTGGAGATGCGGCTGTAAACGGCTTTTTCCTCGTAAATCAGCCAGATGCCTATGCATGCATGAGCGCATATGCACTCATGCACACATAGGCATCCAGCCAATTTGGCGAGGATCCTGTTGTGCCGGCACCACATTGGGCGGTAGAGCAGAACACAGCCAACCATATCGCTGCTGCCTTACGTGCAACGCGGGTTGCTCCTGGCTTTTGGCTGAGCATTCACACTTCCGGGAAGCGAAATGCAGTGGGATAAAGGCACTCTCCAGGATTTGCTACCACTTTCAACAGATATCTTCTAATCCTGGGAGCGAAGCGGAACAACATGTGAACACCCCCTTTAATCTGCGTGGGAAACATGGCTGAAATGTGGCTATAGCAGGGCAAATTGCCAGTCTGAACTCAGCCTATATATGGAAAACAAATGAGTGAATTTGCTATCAATGTATTTCCCTTCTGTTGATGATATATAGAGAGCAGATTACATTAATGTGTGAACAAGGATGATGACCTTTACCAACTGTAGTTTGATAGGAAGTGATTTAGAAGGGATTTGATCTGACAATTAAAGGAAGCAGAGCCTATGCTTAGAGTTCTCCCCACATCCTACCCCACAAGAAATAAAACATGTTGTTGTAAGATGATGGACACTTCTTTAAACATATTTTCTTCAGTCAGAAAAGTACTGAGCGCTACTTCAAAACACAAAGCCAAAAGCCAGGGATTTTCATTCAAATTTCATTTATTCAAAAAGATTTGTTCCATAAACTAAAGATAACTACATAAGCATTAAAAAGATGAAATAAAAGAGAGTAGAATACAAATGAGCAGCACAAGAAAGAATCAAGGAGATTAAAAACATCTGAAAAGTACCCTGAAATACTTTTAGCAATGAGCTATGCAAACTAGGCCCAATTCATATAAGCACGAGAATGACTCTGTTCTCATCAAAAATAACCAAAAAGGGGAATTCAAAAGAAATCAGTAAAATAAGTAGGAGTAGAGAAGCAAAGACAGGCAGACAGATGGGGAGGGGGAGAAACAGAAATCTGGGGAAGGTGAGAGGTATTTTACCCATTCCCTTCGCACCCTGAGAACTTGTATATATTTAATATTTCCCCCAAATTTCCATTTGTTTTCCAACCCACCCAACCACCCACCCACCAAATTTTTTATCTAAGCTTCAAAATTTCTGAAAATTTTATATATCGGGGGGGGGGGAGGATTTATTATATGATACATCAGGTGCTCCTAGAATTTAATCCCAAATAACAAAATGCATGTCACTATACTATGCTTTATTTATTTCTATATTTCTTTTATTAGATTTATATACCACCCTCCCCAATGGGCTCAGGGCGGTGTACAACAATTAAATATACAATTAAAACAGTATTAAAATAATAATTTACACATAAAATCATCAAATACCATATAATTATAAAAGTTGTAATGTGTGTAATAAGAGAGCTTGTATCCTGTATGTATTCCTGTAGGACCTTTGCTAGTGAAGGCTGGGCCACCAATTGATACAAAGGATCATCTTCATTCATTTCAAAAAATATACACCCCACTTTTCCACCCAAACAATTTATTTTGGAAAAAATGAAGAGGAAGCATTTAGATATCACTATGGAGAGGTGAACCTGATCTCATCCCCAAGTAACTCAAGTGGCTGTTCTCACCTGCAGAGCCCCAGCCTTAGCACTGTTTCTTGGCCACTGTAGAACAGTGGTGGCACAACATAAGGATCGAGGGGGGCAGGGGATACGTGGCCTGCAGCTACCAATTTTGTGGCTCAACAGAAGTTGTAGGACTCCATGCCCACAACTGGCTGCAGCTATGAGCTGAGGGCTGCTCAATGGCATCAAGGCAGATGGGTGCTAATGAAGCAGTGCCGCGAGAGATAGGTGGCAATTATCAGGCAAGCTACAGAGAGGCTGCCAAGGCAACTATTCTGGCCTCTAAGTTTTCACAATAGCTCCAGTTTATTTATTATATTCACCCCTCCTTCCCCCCAGTTGAGAACTAAAAGCAACTTACTTCTCCTTTGCTTCATATTATCCTCACAACAACCCTCTCGGGTAGGTTAGGCTGAGAGTGTGCAAATGGCCCAATGTAACCTAGAAACCTTCTATGGCAGAGGGGGAATTTGAACCAGGGTCTTCCAGATCCTATTACAACATGCTAACCACTACACCACAGTCACTTGTTCTCATGAAAGCACAGCAGTTTCAATGGAGGGCGTACAGCTTTGCATGTTTCTTTTCAAGAGATCTGGGAGTTGGCCAATGGGGATATACTTTACTTTCTATCCCACTATGAGAAGCAGTGGGTGAGAGCCTGCAATCTCCATTTTATGAATATAAGGAGACAATAGAGCCAGGTAATCAGCCCTGTTGGTCTGAAGCAGTAGAACAAATTTAGAGTCCAGTGGCACCTTTACTTTACCTCCCATTCCATTTGAAGCTTACCTCCCATTCCATTGTATTTGAAAAAGTGTGCATGCACACGAAACCTCATACCTTGAATAAACCTTTGTTGGTCTTAACCTTTGTTGGTCTTAAAGGTGGACTCTAAATAAGGAGACGAGTAATCTTTCTCTTGTCTGTTTGAACCCTGAATGCCAAATCCTGAGCTTCCCATACCATGAAACTCAGAGTTGGTGATGTCTTGCACTTTCACTCTGTAGCTTGCCTATTTCCAGTCAAGGTTGATTCTGGCCCACCTGACCTGTTTGGAGTTGGGCAGCTCCTGATGCGGAATACGATGCCAGTAGCTCTTTTACACAGAGTTTGTGTGTCTACCCACCTCTGAAACAAAATTTAAACACATGACCAAATGCAGCTACCATGAAAAATATTACAAAAATTGTTAGGGAGAAGAGGCAAGAACAAGATGCTGTTGGATGTTTTCAAAATGGGAATGCCCTATGGCATTCCTTGGCTCTTGTCATGTCCAGTTTACTGGATTAAATTATTCCATGTTGTTTATACTCTTCCATAGGAGAGCTTCAAAATGTACTGTACAGTGCAGCACTCAGCACTCTAAAGAGCCATTTTGAGTTCTGAGAAGCTGAGCACTTGAGAGTTGCCATTCACCACTGTGAGGGTGTCTTGGGGTCTGATCCCAATCAAACACTTGCCAAGCGATGCAACGGGTAAGATTTCACATGATTATCCCTGCCATTAGACACAGTTTGGATTATAGGTGGTGTAATCAGAATGTTCAAAGCACAGGCCACTCTGCTATCTCTCAGGACCCTAAAATGAGTTTGCAGAATGTGAAATACAGACTACTGATTACCTTAACCTTACCTTGATTGTAAGGTCAATGGAGTATACAAGACTGTTCGTTATATACTTTAAAAAATAACAGAGTGATTGTTAAAAAGACTTACATAAGAGCAGTATACTAGGCTGTATTTCAAGCAATTCATCTATATTCACCGAGGCCAACACTTAATATTATGGCTGGGTTCTATATGAATAGCTGGAAACTTCAACAGTTTCAATTAGGGGTATGCAATATTTTTAAACTTTCTTTTTTTTGGGGGGGGGGGTCTATTAGACCTGAAAAATTTGAGGATTTCTGAAAAATCCTGGATCCCAATACCAGCCTGGTGTTTGGATCTGAGATTTTTGGAAATCCTAAATTATTTTTTGGTCCAATAGACCTGAAAAGAAAAATAGCAGTTAATTTTTAAAAAGCCAGCCACTCCTGGGGCTGGCTTGGCTTCTCCTGCAGCCCAGTTTATCGGGATTCCCCCCCCACCCAGTTTTCCCAAGAAAACCCAGATACATTGGGAAGCCAAAATTACCGGTATTTTTTGGGTAGATTTTCGCCTCAGGTAGAGCCGAATGTACATCCCTAATTCTAATATAAGGATGTCTGCCTCTCCCTGCCTACTCCCCATTAGGGGAAGCCTAACACAGAGACTCTATTGCCAGTGCTTCTGATCAGCTGTTATTGGCAATACAAACAGACTGATCAGGAAATCACCTGCTTGTCAGCAGAGCTTTACTTCCACACACCCAAGCTCAATTTAATAAATACTTTCCTTTCTCCCTGAGGAATAAATAATAAGCCCATTAATCCTTACTGCAAATCGTGCATTAAACTGTTGCATCTCAAACTCTGGGACAGGCCCCGTTTGGGTGCAAGAAGAAATCTGTAAGGGAGAGGTACTGATTGGGAAATTTTGGGAATTCATCAACAATATCCTATAATAAGAGTATTAGCGCTTGCTTTTAGAAACTAACACACATATAAAGGGTGAACTCTGCTATAAAGTTCATTTGTAGAAAATACGCTTACACAGCAGAATGCAGGATGTGCAGCAGAATGCAGGACACCATCCATCAAGAGGTAGACATGTACAAAGGACAAACTTTTGATAAGAACAGCAACCAGGATCTAATAAACAGCTGTTCTGTCATGAGGAGGACTGGACAAGGTATAGCATCTCAGTGATGAAAAGCACCTGGTTTTCACTATAATGAGTAACCATAACTGGGAGGAAGTATGTACATATATGGAATTAAAACAACAGGAAAAGGAATGGTTTAAGGGAGGATTTAATTAAAAGAAACAAAGGTGGGACTAGGGAGAAGAGGCATTATGAGTTAGATTGTAAATTTGTTGGTCAATTAACGAACAAACAGGGAATGTTTGTGTTCGTGATAGGGCATTAGAGCTTGCATATGTTAATTAGGCGATTGTATAAAAGCTGTATGTAACCACAGAACTACAAAGCCCTTGGTCTCAGTCTCTGAGCTCAGGCTGGGTTTCCCTGCTGCGCAACAGATAAAGTACACCATCTCCACTCTGATTTCTGCCTGATTTCTTTGTGGGGCACAAGTTATTGCCCTGGGGCAAAAGTTATTGTCCCTAACAAATCCTTGAAGGAGCATGAAGAATTGCTAGATGGGCCATCGGTGTCTGATTAGTTACAATTTCCCACAGCTGACTAGGTGTTTGGAGTATACCAGCTTGCCCAAACGGATAACAAGAGAAACAGAACTGTCCCTGCCTATGTCATGCCTTCCCTTGCAGCTGCTTCTACTGCTGTGGGGTGAGGAAAGGTCAAAAAGTCTGGGAAACAATAGTTTGATTAGAAATCAGTGAAGTGAAATCATGGCTGCTTACTGAATATCCAAGAAGAGACATTAGGTATGCTGGTTTCCCTTAATGGCACTGGACCATAGAGAAGTCCAAGATGAGGTCTAGCAAAGTTAGCAAGAGATGTATATGCAGAGTAGTGTACAGGTTATAACTCCAAAGAGCTGCCAAAGTCATTCCATTTTTCATATTCCCTGCCTCCTCCCACCATCACCCACCCTTGAGGCCAGCCTCTCTGCAAGCCAGCAAACACGTTTCTAGCCACTTCCCCACCAAAAGGTCCAACAGAACATCAAAAACCTTGGCGCGAGCCCAGTAGCTTAGTTGTTCAGATCACAAAAGGGTTCACAAGTTTTTAGCCAAGCAGCCATCTTTTTCAGGAGCAACAAAGAAACATTTTGTTCTGCATTCTGGAATCCATTGAAAAGTCTGGGCTAAGTGAAACAGCTCTGGAGTGTACTTATGCAAATAAAAAGAGAGAGAATACTGCTATCTATAAAGGGAGATTGGTAATTAGATGTGGTACCTGCTGCTGTGACTTTGATTCATTGCCATAAAAAGTATTTCAAAGTGGTACCTGCTGCCTGCAGGTCAATTGCCTAAATTCCCCTCCATGCCCCCCTCATCTGTATCACATCAACTACAGCACACTGATTGAGAATGCAGAGACCAATCTGTGACCCGATCATAGCAATAAAACTAAAGGTAGCTCCACACTTGACAGTCCTTAATATATTGCATTGTGCTCCTCTTACAAATCAATGCTGCATTTAGAATAAAAGTGGCTTTTTAAGCAAGCTGCATCTACCCAGCTTACTTGATGGTTTCCTGTATTAGAAACCATGCAGAAACCCACTATATATCTGCTGAATCTGTGCCCCACTTTTATTGCCATCAAGCAAACCACACAGGCTGTGCTGTGGTTTATCTGTGCATCTTTCACCCTAAAAATTCCTTTAGTCAGCTGTCCATTTTAAGAGCCTTTCTTCCCTAAGTTCTAGGCAGGTATTTGTGTTTTCAGAGTCTGGACTCTACGGCTTAAATCCTCATCTTTACCTGGTAGCCCATTTCCTAATACTCACTTCCTCTTATAGTACATCACAGAGGAGGGAGGAAGGCAATATATACTCATATTCTTTAATGCTTAATTAATCTGAATTCTCATGCATTTATCATCAGAAATTAGTGTTCTTGTGAACATAATTTCTCTAGAACTGTTTTATATACCTAATTCATCCCAAGGTGATGATTAATGGCATCATCTGCTTCCAACTACATTCAAAAACCAATTAACACTATTAAAATGGACTAGAATGTGAATAGTCTCACCCTTCCAATATACAGGTCAAATGCCAAGATACTGGCAGTGTGGCTGCTTGGGAAATGTTAAAGGGAAAAAGGGCAGCTTGATCCTATCCCATCACATGTGCAATACCAAGCAGACAATGTCTCGACAATGACTGCCATGGCACCATCTGTGAGTCTAGCAGTAGGGTTGCCAACTTTCCAGCCAGCCATTGTGCTACACCTATTTTACTACACTTACAGTTTGCCTTTCTCAAAAAGACTAAAGGGTGTACTGTGAAAAACTGGCAGCCATAGCAGGAGGGCGAAGTTGGACAGTTCCATCCTGCTCAGTCTCTTGCATCAAGAACTTCCATTTCCAACACAGTCTAGTCCTCAGATCTCTAACCAGGACCTCCAATAAAGGAATAGTCAGATACAAAAGATCCTGCTGCATTAATATTCCTACTGGCAAAGACCTAGATTCACATTAGCATTCTCAACTAAAAAACAAACAAACCTCTATTCACACTGACCCAATACAATTCTGCTAAAATTTCCTGCTGAAAATCCCCTCAGTGAGGTAATCAAGGTTTCCTGTAAAAATATATTTTCTCTGCCCCGAAACTCCCCCCCCGCTTTCTTTATTTTGAAATATTCCCAGGATCTGTTTGCCTGAGAAAAGGGAAACTTTTGTTTTCATTCAAGGTTAATGCCCTGTAGCTGGAGCCAGAACCTACCCCAAATTGTACATTTCTGATAGTACCATTCCTTTATGGTACTACAGAAGCTCCCTGTTCACACACATTACGTGCCTTCCCAACTGCTTCTCTTCTCCTCTGGATCTCCACTTGGAATCCTGCTTAAGTCATTGCTTTGGATTCTGCCAGTGGGTGCTCAGTGTGCTCTAATTGTGCTTACACCCTTACCTTGTAGATTTATTGGCTGCCCAAATTCTTTAAACCCCTGTCCTAAACTCTTAGCAGTGCTTGAAGCCTGCTCAGATAAGCTCCTCCTTCACCTGTCTACCTTTTTAGCCTCTTGCCTCCTTCTTCTTGAGTGATGTGTGTGTACATGTGAGCATTCTAGTATATGATCTGGTTGCTATAGGCCTGATATTATTGTGACTGCTAATTATTCCCCTAACAATCTCTGCTTTCACCATATTCAGTGTCTCAGTACTTCTTCTAAACCTGCATTAACAGCCTCTTCATTTTATCAAATGATTCCTTAATTGCCACTTGTGTCGGTCATGGGCTCGATTCAGCACTCAGGTGGGCATAATTCCTAAGCCAATAATACATAGGAATGAGACAGCAGAAGGAAACTCTCTCTTCCTCAGACTCAGGCCACTTTTCTGCTTATTGAAAAAAATCCTGACAAGGGAGTCTAGTGAGGTATGAAGAAACTTCCACGCTGCTAAAGCAGCAGAACAAATGTCTGTTTCTGATCTGGCATAGGAAGTTGGGCCACCTCCCATTTCCACAGCAATGGGGCAGGAATCCTCTGGTGCTGGGAGCCCTGAGTCCAATCACACTTATGAAGGTATACAGGGAACATTCTATCACTTAAGCTAAAGGGATACTTAGATGTGTTCATACTTTCTTGAAGAATCATTTGGAATTAGTTCTGTTTTAGCAGTTTTTCTGAGATATACATGTGCTAGAAAGCCAAAGAAATAGAGTGCTCAGTGTGAAACAGAAAGAGCTGTGTGTGTGTGTGTGTGTGTGTGTGTGTGTGAGAGAGAGAGAGAGAGAGAGAGAGAGAGAGAGAGAGAGAGAGAGAGAGAGAGACAGAGAGACAGAGAGACAGAGAGACAGAGACAGAGAGACAGAGAGACAGAGAGACAGAGAGTATATATATATGGGGGTCCAGCTTCTGCGAAAAAGAAGAAAGGGTCTTGTGCTGCCTATAAGGTTCTCTATGTGAGTGTTGCTCTGTGTTTGATCCAAATTACCTCAGACCAACTTGCTTTATTATCACACAAAGCAGCAGCAGCAGCAGCAGCAACCAATAAAACCATTCGACACAGTTAAATGTTCATCACATTATCAGCTGACAGCTCTTTACCCAGCATATTTTTCCTGAGCTCGGTAGCCTGCCACAGGTATGTGGTGGTGACAAGAGAAAGGTTCCTTTTTTCCCTTTTGTGAGTGATGAATTAATTATACACTTTATTTATGTTGGCTTCATTTGGACATCATATGCTGCAATGAAACTCTAAATCAAGCACAATTCCTTGTGGTGACTGCTTGCTCCTCTCTTTCCTCTCCCACCTCCCTTTGGGCACGGAGCTTGTTGTTAAACTTCAAAGCATTAATTCCCTATGATGTCTGAGTGCAGGTGCCTTGAAATTGGAGTTTATTTACTCCATACACTGTGTAGACATCACACTGAATTGGACTTGGATCAAATGGGGAAGTTGCGCATCGAGCTGCATGCATGAAGGCCAATGGGAAGAGCAAGGAGCACACAAAGAGCACAGGAACAATCTATGGTTGTGCCCCACTGAAGTGTGACTCCCATTTGTTATGACATCTTAAGGCAGCCACTAAGAACTTTTCTGAGGAAAGATGTTTTTTAACCACTAAAAAAAGCAGGAATACCATTTTACTATTGGGAGACATATTCAATCACAGTTAAAAATCCCATTTCTGAATGCCTATAAAAAAGGATTCAAAATTGTACAGTGTAGAGCAATTCTGTGCAGTCAGAGGAATGAGCTAGAGGATATAAAAAGTATTTCTCCCCTTTCCATATGAAGTTGTAAATTCATGTGCTCTTTTTTTCCAGTGTTTTTTTTTAAAGCAACCCCCACCACAGTTTTTCAAGAATGTACAAGAAGAGGAACCAGAGACTGGAAAAACCAAAACAATGTTAAAAAGAATTCTGTACATTTTGAAGGCCAGTAGTTTCTAATCAATTAAAGGTAGCTCTACTCTATTCCTTTTTTCCCTCTCCTTTATTTCAGTCCAATTCAGCAATAATCCCAGAGTAAATTAGGCGTTCACACAGGAACATCTGCCTGGCGTCCCCCACCCTTAGCCAACCCGTGTTGTTGCGCTTCACTGCCAGATTAAAAAGATACCTCATAAATCTAGTAGCAAATCCAAAAGCCCACGTGTGTCGTGCGTTTCTCCGCTTCTGGGAAGTCTGAACACGCAGCCGAAAAGCAGGGAGGAACTCGCGTTGGGCAGCAGCGGTATGATTGGCCATGCTCCGCTCTACTGCCCAATGCGGGCCTGGCACTGCGGGGTCCTCCCCCAATTGGCAAAATGTGCTCATGCACACATAAACCCATACACCCACAGCCAAATTAATGGAGAAATGCCGAATACGACGCGCCCCTAGCGCGGCAGTCTGAACACTCCCGCGTGCCTCCGCCCCGTATCTTCCGGCAGCAGCCCGGGCTGTGTGAACGGGAAAACCCGGAACAGTTTATTCCAGGGCTTTTTTGCCACGACTGGCTACAACTGCCAGTCTGAACTCAGCCACAGTGAGTGCAAAACATTTCAAGATGGGAAAGATAGGTGCAAAGCTGCTACTTCCACACAACAGTTGAGCTGCCACACTTTGAATCACCTGCTACTGCCACTGTTGTCTTCAAGGGCAGCCCCACAATGAGCACATTGTAATAATCAAGTCTTGAGGTATAGCATATGCTTATGTGTGTGCAACCCAAGTAAGGAACAAAGGAAACACAATCACCTACCCATTTCCTTAAGCTCCATGTTGAAGAGTTCTAGCCAGCAAGCGTCTATTTCATCCAGATTGTAACGGCTTACTTGCTGGGAGTATGTCCTGGTGACTTCGAAGCTGTCAGGGCTGGACAAATTGCTTGGGGAGATCTGTGGTGAAGAGTGCTCTAGCACAGGAATGATCCTGGAAAAGAAGACAAGGAGAGATAAGGGTATTTCTGCCAACTGACATCCCCAGTTTCTCTGTCTTCAGCAGGCATCCCAATTTCTCTGTTGCCCCCAGGCATTAACAGCTGCTACCTACTGTGGTTCTCTTGAGGAAAGTTATCTGTGCTGCACAATTTGTTATTGTTAGGGAGCCTTTCCAAGAGGGAAGTGCATATCACTGTAAGATCACCTACAGGCCCAGCTATTAGAAGGTACCAGTGGAAGGAAGATGGGGTTTTGAGTGGAGGACTAACATCTGGGAAAATCTCTTCCCACACGCCAACTCTAACAACTGACAAGTCTCAGCTACTCAATGTTCTGCTTGATCCTAACAGATGTGGCAGTATTTGGTGATACTTCCTTTGTAGTATAGGAAAAAATGGAACTGTGCATCTCAGCAACTAATTGTAAGCTGTTTTGGAGCCAATTTAGCTGAGAGGTGGGGTATAAATACATTACATAAATAATTAGGGATGCAGGGAGGAAGGAACATGTTATGGATGTTTGCACACTGAAATTATATATGTGTGTTGAGTGCTCAGAGAAACGAAAATATAAAGGAATAGCTGGGTTACATTCTATTAGCATGTATGTAGCTATTTTTAAGCAGGAAAAAAAAATAAGCGTATCTTCACTACAAACATAAGCTGGTTTAACTGTCATGATTTCTCCTGAGGGGATCATAATTTTGTAAGAGAGTTAAGAATTCAATTAGAAAGATTCCTTTAACATGTCCACAGAGCTATAGTTGCTAAAGTTTCATGGGAGAAAGTGTCAGTTAAAATGGTTGAGATTTGTAGTGAAAAGAAGCCTTCAGTTTTCAGTCATTTCTGGTTCAAAAAGGCTCAATACCTTGAGTGCATCTACTAAAAGACTGTACTGAAGGCATCATCTTACAAAATCAATGTCTCTCATTCTACAGGGCAGATACACTAGAATGGGCAAAACTTTTTCAAAACAAGTCATTTTGAAGCACCTGCTCATTACAGAAGTCCAACTTGGTCAGCTCAAAAACAGTGCTGACTTCTGATTCCTTTAAAAGGGCAGGTACCTTTGAGGTGCTGTCAAAAATGATGGGACAAAATGAATGGTCTGCCTGGGAACAACCAGCCATGACCTTCCTGACAACCAGCAGATGCTTTTTAAAAAGCCTCTTTCATGAGGAGAATAATGTGTACACATACTAAAGACTACATACAGGCTTAACACACAGCAAAATACTTGTGGTATTAAGAAAAAGGACTTCCTGAGAGACAAGAAAGGTTAAATGATCAGCAGTGAGTCAAAGTTCTGAGTATTTCACCCCTGACCTTGCTGAAAAACTCACTATTTAAGTAATTCACATGGCAAGCAGTCTCAGGGCAGACCAGTTCATTTCAATGAAACACTTGCACTGTGTCCGCACTGTGGGAGGTGCAGATCATTTCTCTCACTCAAAGCAAGACTTTCACAGAGTCAAAAAGCTGATCCTCTATCAGTTAACAAGAAACAGGCTGAAAGGAGAAAGGAGCCTCCTCCACCTTGCCCCAAACTCAACCCTAAGGGCTTTAGTTGAGTAACTGCAGCACTTACTTCTAGGTAATTGAAAGTACCTCTCTAAGATCTGGAAAGAGATCAGACAGAGCCCAAAACATTTCAGTATGTGAGCCAGTAAAGCCAAAGGCTGCCCTCATGTAGGAGTACATAATAATAACATAATTATTTGCTGCTTTTTAATGGAACCCCAAAAATCTGCTTTCTGAGGCACACTGTTTTAATCTGCTTAACCATAGGCACCACCCTAGCAGAGGCAAATCTCTAATTTTAATCTACTGGGATGTTGTAATGGCATCTTTAGAATTATATGGTTATGAATGACAACCACTTAAAATTAGAAATAATCTGGGGTGAATGCCACAAAGACCTAATGCCTGCACTTGCCAGCCAAATTAGATCTGAAGATATGAAGCCTTTTAAAAAAACAATAACTATGACTGAAAATTAAAAATGTTGAAGAATATCTCAAGAACACATGAGGAACAGGAGTAAAGTATCCCTCTCCACAACTCTTCAACAGGAAGATAACACTAGTTACCAAAGCCCCACATTCAATTGTAAAGGTTTTCCTTCTGGAAGAAGACAGGCAAGGAAGGGGGAAGTCAGTTGCTCTCAAGTATCACCCAGGTTCTAATCGCCATCCAGGCCAGAGACAATGAAATGGTCAGCTCACACCTTCACTGAAATCTGATACCTAGAAGGGATGCAGAGAAGGTATAAGGGGCTACAATGTATTTTCCTGGAGATTTCAGGAAATGATTCTTGGACTCACAAGGGAAAAATCCCACATAAAATCCCTTGCACAGAGGGAAAGGAGTCCATTCTGGCACATCCGTTCTAGATGAATACATCTGGAGGAAGAAGCTCTCACACCTGAGTTCCATCTTGAGGCCACCGTTTTCCACATCAAGCAGACAAAGGGGTGTCTCTCTGAACATATGTTCTTATCCAAAGAGTGCTTAACACATAGAATTCACAGCCACAGGAGGTGGTGGTGGCTACAAGCATGGATGGCTTCAAGAGGGAATTAGATAAACATACGGAGCAGAGGTCCATCAGTGGGTATTAGCCACAAGGTATAGATAGGAATTCTCAGTCTGGGGCAAGTGATGCACTGTACTCTTGGTGCTTGGGGGGGGGGCAACAGTGGGAGGGCTTCTAGTGTCCTGGCCCCACTGCTGGACCTCCTGATGGCATATGGTATTTTTGGCCACTGTGTGACAAGAGTGTTGGACCAGATGGGCCATTGGCCTGATCCAACATTGGCTTCTCTTATGTTCTAACAAAGGCTCTGAAGTAATGGAAAACTTTCAGAACTCTGTAAGTTTTCTATAAGAGCCTGCCTTAGAACAACATAAATTAGGGCATGCATATAGTGAGAGACAGGGGAATTGCATGTTTACAGCTTTCGTGTTCCTTGATCAAACTGTTGCTATGCAGAAAGTACATTTGTAGACTTTTTATTTTTAATAATTTTTTGCTATTTTGAATGCATGTAGTTGTTCTTGTACAGAGACCTCCACCGTTCAAACACACTATTTAAAATGTGCCCCAGGGGAAGGGAGGTGGTCAGTTGTTAAACCAGTATTTCCTTGGGAGCATGCAAGTGCCGTGAACTGTCCCCACAGTAATCAGTCACTGGGTAGCAAGAGATGCAGGCCCTAGGTGGAATCTTAAAGGGAAGGTGGGAACACTGGCACTCTTGGCAGGTAACTTCTAGAATGGCCAGCTGGTGGCAGCATATCAAATGATAAATGAGTGAGGAAACCCCTCAGAGGGTCAGGCAAGCTGGGAGAATTGCATGGTGTTGCATGGAGATTTTGACAGTTGCTGGGTACTTAAGACATCTGGGGGAAGGGGGGTGCAACTGTAGTGGTACTTGCAGGTCAGCAGGGCCAATCTGTCACACCACCGCCCCAGTCCAGATGACAAACTAAAACAAACAAAATCTCCATTTGGAAGCAATCATAGTGCAACATTTCTGTCATCAGCAGATGTATTAAGCCCTCTCTGACCTAATGGCTACCCACATTGCGCCACATCGCTCCACCACATCTCCAAAGACAAGATGCTCTTTTTTGTGCATATAGAAAGATCATCGAAAACAGAGAGTTGCCCATTCTGACACCCAGCAATAAGATCTGCACAAATCTTCCAATCACAAAATTTCATTCTAGGGAGTGAATGGTTGTGAATATGGATGCAACCAGTTCCACCCGATATCCATAAACACCAACAAGAGGACCTCAAGATTTGACCTGGCATGTAAAGTATAGAAGATGGCTAATAGAATATGAACATGCTTTGGCAGTTGTATAGACCTGTTGTTTAAATGGGGCAAAATACCAGGACCCAAATGCAATTGTCACATCTGTCACAGGAATGTGAGCATTGTGCTTTCCAGGGAGATGTGATGGAACTCTTTGAACTTTCCCCAGCTGCAACTGAGTGGATTGAAAATCTAGATATTAGTATTTAGGGGGATTGCCCAATCTGTCTGCATACTCATTGTATCAACTTGGTTACATATTTTATATTACCAGGGCTCTTTTTGTAGCAGGAACGCCTTTGCATATTAGGCAACATACCCCTAATGTAGCCAGTCCTCCAAGAGCTTACAGTAGCCCCTGTAAGAAGAGCTCTGTAAGCTCTTGGAGGATTGGCTACATTAGGGGTGTGTTGTCTAATATGCAAAGGAGTTCCCACTACAAAAAGAGCCCTGTATATTATTATATACTTCCTGAGTATAACTCTGCCATATGATAAATAAATACAATCTTATACTTCATTTTCCTGTGGAACTTCAGGGTCCTGTGCAAACATTACCTTGGAAGATTTTATACTCATGCTTGGGATGTCAGTTATAGCCACTTTTGGCTCCAGGAAGGTACTTATTCCAAAATCAGACAAAAACTAGTGCACACAGGATTTTCTTTTTCCTTGCTTCTCTAAGTACAGCCTCATTAGATCAAATCCAATGATCATCTAGTTCAATGTTCTGACTCCAACAGTAAACAGAGAGATGACTCTGGGAAGCACAAATCAGATATAATGGCATTAACCTCCCTCTTGTCTGTCTCCATCATCTGGTACTTGGAAGGTATTCTGCCACTAACATGGAGCTTAAATGTGTAGTTATTACAGGTAAGAGCCATTATTAGACTTACCTGACATGAATTTGTAGTTATTTTTAAGACTCCTACATTAATAACTACATTAGCAGCCATCAGAATCAGACATTAAAGTGTAAATCACCATTTCCATGATCCTTTATCATATTCTCTCAGCCTTTCCCTTTCCTTAGGGTCATAGCAAAAACAATGCATTGTGAGATCAGCAACTGGACGTTCCCAGCTGTGTGGTGCTATAGTTTAGGGAAGGGGGATAAGGTTTGCCTTTTCACTGTCCAAAGTTTTGCCAATTAACCACCCCATGCTGCTATTATTAGTCTTTTAGAGACAAAAAGATGGCAAAAGACAGATGCTGTGCTACTATGCAAGCCCTGTAGACTAGGAC
Organism: Gekko gecko; assembly: GCA_029375565.1. NCBI lineage: Eukaryota > Metazoa > Chordata > Lepidosauria > Squamata > Gekkonidae > Gekko > Gekko gecko. Next base: position 136,200,126 of record JAPDNY010000002.1, read on the forward strand.
ACAGATTGGATCGTACCCTTGGTTTTCCGTTTCACCTCACATTGTGCAGGAAAATCACTGGGCACAAATGAAGTGAGAAACTTGTGTGCTTGGATCTATTCCTTTTTTTTACAACTTAAATACTGCCTTCTCATGTCACAAAGAATTAAAGCATTTCCCCCCAGCAGATATAATTCCTTTATTTTATTTTTGCCTTGCCAGATTACTATAAGGCTGTTGACAGCAATCTCCCTCATGTTTTGATTCTGAAATCAAACAAATAACCCTACCTACAGCTAAATCTGCTTGCATCAATCTTCTCATAATGTTTCCTTATGGCACTAGAGGCCTTCTCCCAGAGCTCACTGAGGTTTCACTCAGAAAAATCACATGTACAAACTACCACTTCAAGAGGAAAAAAATAACCAGGAGAAAAGCTTTGGCAGCTATTGAAGTCATTTACTTTTGAGGGCTTCCAGAAACAGAAAATAAGCCAATGAAACTCTGTTGCTACTAGCCTATGAAAGATAAAATTGGATTGATTTGCTTGTTCAAGACAGAGGTATGCTTCTGCAAAAGGTGGTGAAACTCAGAGACCTCATGTTGCTTTCAGAAAATGTATTATTTAAAAAGAACTGTGCATTTGCCATAATCTCTGATGGGGTCAAGCCACTCTAACCTGGTTTTCTTGTACAGAATTCACTCATTTATACCAGCAAGAAATTCCTAGCCCCTATGATTGCAAAGAAAATGCTCAGAAATGTACATGATCTGTGTAATAAGGCTAGGGCTGGGGAAGGAGTTATGATTCTAGAAGCCAGAGGACAGTCCTTCATAAGAACATAAGAGAAGCTAATGTTGGATCAGGCCAATGGCCCATCCAGTCCAACACTCTGTCACACAGTGGCCAAAAATACCAGGTGCCTTCAGGAAGTCCACCAGTGGGGCCAGGACACTAGAAGCCCTCCCACTGTTGCCCCCCACCTCAGCACCAAGAATACAGAGCATCACTTGCCCCAGACCTAGAGTTCCTACCTATAGGTAAAGGTTCCCTTGCTCGAAAGCCAGTCGAATCCAGCTCTAGGGTTGTGATGCTCATCTTGGCCGTTTCAAAGCCGAAGAGCCATGGTCATGTGGCTGGCATGACTAAACACCAAGGTGCACAGAACGCTGTTACCTTCCCACCAAAGTGGTACCTATTTATCTACTTGCAATTTCTTGCTTTCAAACTGCTAGGTTGGCAGGAGCTGGAACTAGAGACGGGAGCTCACTCCGTCATACGGCCACTCGGGTCTCAAACTGCTGAACTACTGACCTTCCACAGCCCGCAGTTCAGCGTCTTAACCACTTGAGCCACCGCAGTTTCCTATCTATACCTTGTGGCTAATAACCACTGATGGACCTCTGCTCCATATGTTTATCCAATTCCCTCTTGAGGCCATCCGTGCTTGTAGCCACCACCACCTCCAGAGGCTGTGAGTTCCATGTGTTAATCGCTCTTTGGGTGAAGAAGTACTTCCTTTTTTTTGTGTGTGTGTGTAGTAAAACTCTCCTAAAGAGGAGATAATTTTTTAATTCTTTTTATATAAGAAAAGGGTAGGGTAGACAGATGGAGAAAGAAAAAGATGGAGTGAAGTTTTTTCTGTTAAAAAGGGTTAGTTTTAGTTAGTAATCAATACCATTTTTGGCATCTATCATGGTTAGAAGATCTTCTTTTTAGCTTTGCAAAGTCCAAAATCATTCTGTTAATATAGTTAGTAAAGTCCATCGGGGTTAGTAATTAAACAGCTCCTTCCAGATGCAACACGAACAATCCTCAAGGTGTCTTCTTTTTAAGTCTCTTCCAATTATGGAAGTACTTCCTTTTATCCGTTCTAACCTGACTCCTCAGCAATTTCATTGAGTGCCCACAAGTTCTTGTACTGTGAGAAAGAGAGAAAAGTACTTCTTTCTCTACCTGTTTTATCTTCATCTCTGCTTCCCAAGGTTTTAGGGGATTTGAATTTTCTCCCAACAGTTCCTCCCCACCCCCAAATTCCCTAATCTGGGTACAATATGGGGAAGCAAACTAAGTAAATATCTTCATACTCCTTTCTGTCAAGTGACATTTTCTGGCTGCAGAATCTGAAATGTTTAATACTGTATTCTAGATCTTCAGGGTATAGTTCTAGGAAAGTCAGGTATACTTAAGTCTCATTACAGTCAACAGGATTTATACAGAGTAACGTTTGTAGTACAGTCCTAAGCAAAGTTACACCCTTCAAAACCCACTGATTTCAATACACTTAGACAGGTATAACTCTGTTTAGGATTGCACGGTTAAGCACTTTAGTCACCATGATCTCAATGAGATTTAAACACATAATTTTCTCTAAATTGTACCCTGGCCAAATGTGTCCCAACTGGTTAAAGGGATGAGCGCAAAATTGCCTAAACAGGTAGGAGACACGTAGAAAGGCAAAACCAGTAGAGGTCTTCAAGCACTCTGCTTGTCGCACGCATAGCATCCTTATAGACCAGGAATGATCCAATCACATCTGATGCTACAGAAATAGTTGCTCCAAACAGAAGCTGATTAGAAGGAGGGAAGATGGATAATCATTCAGGGACACAGCAGGCAGCCTTTTCTGTGTGGCAGGAGCATTAGGCTAATGGAAACACATACTTATTTAATTAATTAATTTCCAACTACATGCCAGCAATTATTTTATGGCAGACTAGTTATAGAGTTCTGAGTGCTAAGGCTCTGTTCGGGTATTCATGGCCATTCATGCAGACAATGGGGAAAACACTCCAGAAGGCAACTGCTTCTCAGTAATGTTCCATGTAGTTCTAACATTCTGTATGTGCTGCAGGTGCTGGAACATGGGATGCTTTGCAAGGGAAGGTGTGACACATCACTTGTAGAGACTGGCCTCAAACACTGAGAAGTAAGGATAGGGAAGAGGAAATGGTCCATGTCTGTCCATATAGTTTCTGGGTGTGAGCTGAAGAGGCATTTGCTGTCAGTTTTTATGCCATTCTCTAGCAGCTTTCCACCATTACACATGACACTTGCCATGCACACAACAACAGTGTCATGCATAATGATATCCCATCACCGAAAGAGCTCTCAGGCTGAGAAGCAGGCTGTGATGCCAGCTCTGACAGCTCTCAGTACACTCAGGAGCTAAAGCTTGCCACGGTATTTGCTAAGATCATATTTCTCCCTTGAAATATCACATTGTGACACAAATGCCAATGTGCAAGGATGCTGACAAAACAAGCAATGAAAGTGCAGCATGCTGTATGTCCTTCAGGAAATAGTTTGAAACTGGGATGTTTGTGATCGTTCAGTTCCCTGCATTTTTAATTTTTCCAAGGGGTTACGTTATGCAAAGCAGATATGCCATGAGAACATATAAGCAGCTGTGCTGGATCAGACCCAAATATATGTAGATCACTTCGGGGCTTAACACATCACTTCTGTGTATCCTCTTGAATCATCTGGTGTCATCCCTGACTTCAGACTGCTTATGAGTAAGTTCAACAGCACTCATCCCAATAAAGAACATTGTGGCTCCCCACTGCTTAGTTCTCTCCATGAAAACTGTCCATCTACTCCTGCCTACTGATGTCTGTTCCTTACAATGCCATCCTCAACAGTTATACTTTCTAAGCTTAGAATAGTGCAACTCTGCTTATTTAGGACAGCACTACTGATCTGTATTTTTATCTATAGATTGCAAAGTTTACTCATAAGCATTTGGTGACAGACTTTCTCAAAAGCATTTTAAAAGCTCATGCACATAATGTCTCCCAAATTACAGATACCAATATGTTTGCTGATCAAGCATTTCTGGCTAATGCAACAGTATGAGAAAGAAATGGCAAACATATAATGATTTCAATATCTATCTATATCCTGAGATGGAAATAATAAATATAGCCTATAGAAAGCTCTTCAGGCATTACAAAAATAAAAGTATAATGGATGCTTGGTTGGCACTCCCAGATGTACTGTTGACATTTCAATCTGCCCAGATGGAATGTCTGAATTTTTGATTTAACCCCACCCCCCAAAAAACCCTCCATTCATGGTATCAGATAGGGTTGCCAGCTGGACTGGAGAAAAAAATGTCCCGTCCCTTTCACAGAGGCTTAGTGGGATGTAGTTTATCATGTGATGTTGTTTACCTGCATGCCATGAATATCTTCAGCTGCCCATTTCCACAAATTAAGCCTCTTATTATAGGGTCAGGACATTTTTCTCCAGGCCAGCTGGCAACCCTAGTATCAAAGAGAGCAATACAATATTGAAATGTCTTTAGACAGTTTTTTTTTAAGATTAACTGAAAAAGAGATAATATAGGACAAAGTAATCCCATCACAATTTATGAAAATCTGGGATAAGCATTCTAAGTATTAGTTAAGGCATCTCTGCACCAAAGTCAGTTTTACATCATGACAGATTTAATTCAGACTGTCATTCACAAGCATTTATATTATGGCTATACCTCTAAAGATTTATTTTTAAATGGAAGAATAATTGATTTCTTTCTAATTGGAAAAGTAATTGCAGACAACTTTTTCAAAATTTATCAGATCAAATATTTCACTTACTTTCGCATCTACAAGTTAGACACTTAATACATAGGAGATATATATATATATATATATATAATTTTTATTATTTTATATTTTTTAAAACATTTGCATGCCAATTTCCCACCTAAATAGGGTCCCCAAGGCTGCAAACGTTAAACCATTTCAGCAGTAAAACATCACGATATCAACTCAGCTTTTAAAAGACACAATATTATTCAATAAAACACATAAACACAAGAACACACATGACAACACAATTAGGGAAGAGAATAATAGTTAGTGGGACAACCCCAAAACAAATGGAAAAGCCCTCACCCACTGGAGGAAGAAAAGGACAGAAGGAGACAGATGAATCTCCCTGGGAGGGAGTTCCAAAGGTTTGGTGCCTCAATCAAGAAGGCCCTTGCTTGGGTTGCCACCCATCTAGCCTCAGATGGCTACATGGATGACACCCAAAGCAAGACCTCTGAAGGTGACCTGAATGGATGGGTAGATTCATAAGGGATTAGAAGAAGCAACTCCTCAGCAGACCCAAGAGAACTGTCTTAAAAATGTGATGATTATTGATAAAACTACAGACACCAATACTCTCAACCTAAGTTTAACTTAACTGTGTTAAGCCATGTGACAAGCACTTTAAATGCAAAACTTAGTGTTCTTTTCCAAATTGCTCAGGCCACAATAAATGTCCTTCTTTTTCACTGCCTCTAAGAATGTCTGAACTGATCCAGCTACACAGCATGATCAGGCTTTAAGCCTTTATTAATCCTACTTATATAACTCGCTTACAGAACAGTCAGCTTGCAACAGGTGATAGTTTGAAATGTGTCCAACTGATGATCCGCAGAAAGCACTGGGCTTTGAACCTCAGTGGAAAAGAAGGCTTTATTTTTAGCATGGCATAAAAGTGCAAAGATCATTCTGTGTGCATATTCAAGCCTGCTTTTCCATGAACAAAGGCAACCAGCTACAAAGATTTCTGCAGGTTTATTTAGGGGCAATTGCCTGATTTCTGTCTCATTTGTACATAATACATATATATGTATATACTCCCTTCCAACAAAGGATCATGCTAAATAAAGTCAAGCAAAAATATCCCACAGTTCTGATTTTGAAAGAGGAAACGCCTAGAGGCGTCCTAGGAACAAGTGCAAAGGTCCTTCTCTACAACGGTTCTCAGTATAAGGTTCATTCTATGCAATTGTTAATGCTGATCCTTCCTTTAACAATGCACAAGCTATAAACAGAGCCACAATCCAAAGGGTTCTGTTATAAAATGAAGAACTAAAGTATTTTAAGGATATATGTAATATTAAAAGGCAATTGCTGGCAGGAACATTGCCAAGAGGCTGATTCATGCAGGCCACAGGCAGCTGCTGGAATTTTAGACTCCGATACTGATACGTGTACAAACTACAGGTGGATGGGGAAGCCTCTGGACATTGTCGGTGTATATGATACTTTACCATAGATATCTAAAGGTTCATGTTCAAAGTGCTGGTAGCTTGCAGGGAGCTATATGCTCACAATTCTTGAATGATTAATAGGGTATGTCATCCCTGAGGGTTTCTGTCCAAAACTATCACTTTGTAGAAGGAAATCTGAAACGAAGCACTACTGAAGCTAGAGGTGAGATATTTTCCACCAGAGAGAAATAAATCTTCCTCCAGTCTAGCAATCACCTGTCTAATGTTGATAATGGCTACAAGCAACTAAGAACCTGAGGATATAAGCTAACTACATTTCAAATGTCGCTCTGTAGTGGTGTTAAAAATATAATCATGGAGGAGAAAATGCTGACAGAATTCTGTTATTTTGGAAGCCCAATCCTGAGGGCTATTTCAGTTTAAAACAAAGATATATAACACACTGGCTAAAGTAGCATCCTAGCATGGCAAGTGGGAAAGAGTCACACAGATGTCCCCCCCCCAAAAAAAACAACAACCCAGCACTGATGGCAAACTGCCATCTGCAGACCAACCTTGACCCTGATATGTCATAGCAGTTCAGTAACCAACAAAGTCATGTTGTTAGTCACTAGTACATTACTAAATTACAGTCCCTGGAATTCACCTTAATGTGACTTTTCTGAGAACAAAGTGGAGCTTGTAGAGCATCCTGAAATGGCAATTTAAAAACATCCTATCCTAGATACATAATTCCCTTACTTATTGGCCATTTCCAGCTCTCCCATTGGCTGTGCAGTGCACTCCATCAGCCATTGGCCCATCAACTGCTGCTCAAGAATACTCATGTGCCATTGACTGGGTGCTTGGTCTGCTCCTCTCCCCTGCCCACTGCCAGCCTGGACACTCTTCCCACACAGAAAAAAACTGCCAAAACAGCTCCTGATGAAGACACTGCTCCTTCTTGGCTCCCGTAGGACTAACTTTTCCCTCAGTGGCTGTTGCTAGGCAACCAAGTTTAGTTCTGTCAGTAAAAAAGCAAAGGAAGGAAGCCCTTTCCAGGCCTTTGTGGGGAACTCATTGGGCCCATCCTGACTAGGGTTGCTAGCTCCAGGTTGGGAAATTCCTGGATATTCTGTGATGGAGTCTAAGCAAGCCAGAGTTTGGGGAGGGGAGAGGCCTCAGCTGAACAGAATGCCAGAGTCCACCTTCCAAAGCAGTTATTTTCTCGGGGGGGGGAGGGGAGATCTATTGTCTGGAGTTCAGTTGTGATACCCGGTGATCTTCAGGCTCTACCTGGAGGTTGGCTACCCTGGGCATAGCAGTTAGCGCTTCAGAGCAGGGTCTGCCAGACCCAGATTCTTGCTTTGGAGGTTGAGTGGGTTTTTTCGGACCAGTCACAGACTTACAGCCTAACCTACCTCACAGGGTTGTTGTGCAGATCAAAAGGGGGAGAACGGCCATTGGACACTTACCGTGAAGGGTCCTTCTCCTGTGAGGTCAGGAGGACATCTCCATGGGTTATTCCCATCATTCCTTTAGGGAGGCAGGAAACACTTTTTCCCCCTTCCTGTTGGTGCCTTGGGAATAGCCCAGCCCCTCAGTTCTGGGACTCCGCAAGCAGTAAGATGCTAACTGAACTAATTCTCCTGTAAAGAAGGAACTCAGGCAAATGTTCCAACAATAAAAGAGAACTAAAATACAACTGTCACGTAGGTACCCCTATAAAAGGTAAGTGGTCTGACAGTAGGAACAGAATAGAAGGAAGAAAAGACCAGCAGCAGAAGGAAGAAACACTACGATGATGATAGAAGGGAGGGCCAAGATGTCCTCCTGATCTCAGAGGAGAAGAACCCTTCACGGCAAGAGTCCAATGGCCATTCTCCCTCTGAGGTGGAGGACATCTACATGGGACCTCCCAAAGCAGTGTCCCTATTTGGGTGGATCATCATTGTCAGCCGAGTTCAGGATGTGCTGGAGAACCCTTCTTCCAAAAGCCACATCGACTGAGGCAAGAGTGTTCAATCTGTAAAGCCGGACGAACATGGATATAGAAGTCCAAGTCGCTGCTCTGCATACTTTGTCAACCGATGCCCGGTTGTCCAAGGCCGCATTAGTAGATGTGCTTCTCAGTGAATGAGCTGTGATGCCCTGCAGGACTTCCATTCCAGACACCTTATAAGCTTCCAAAATACAGGATTGGAGCACAGTGCTGATTGACGCCTTGGACATCCTGTCCTCCGCTCTAGGTGGGGTGATGTTCACAAACATAAAGTCTGTCTTCCTGATCGGCTCAGTTCTGACCATGTAAATCTTCAAGGCACGTCTGACATCCAGGGTGTGCCAGATGACCTCTTTAGGATGTTTAGGATTAGGACAAAAAGTGGGAGGATAAACTTCCTGAGACTGATGAAAGGAGGATGATACCTTGGGCAGAAACATAGGATCCGTGCGAAGGACAACCTTATCCTTGTGAAAAATGCACAGAGTGGGTTTCACCGAGAAGGCGTTGATTTTTGAGACCCAGTGAGCAGATGTTACGGCTACTAGGAATAATCCTGAGCCATTTAAAGGCAACCTCCCTAAGCGGTTCGAAAGGAGGCTTAGTGAGAGCTGAAAGAACAATGTTCAGTTTCCACATCGGGAACCAGTGTATTTATGAAGGAGACTTGACAGAAGCTCCCTGCAAGAATAGTTGAATCTGGGGATGTTTTGACAGCTTAGAGCCTCTTATTGAAGGTAGAACAGTGGACAGTGCCACTGTCTGTCTGAGAAGAGTGGAGGCTTTTAGGCCGGAATCCAGACCATCTTACAAGAAAGCCAAGACCGAAGCTACTGTGGGAGATAGGCGACAACCTTCTTCCTCCTGCACCAGTGCACAAAGGCTTTCCATGTCGTATTGTAGATGCAAACAGTGGACTGATGGCGTGATGTCAGGACAGTGTCAAGTACCTTTGAGTAGCATCCTAACTGTGAGAGTTGTCGCCGCTCAATTCCCAAGCTTTTAGATAAAGCCAATCCGGATAGGGGTGCCAGACTGGTCCCTGCAGCAGCATGTCCGGCGATTTAGGGAGATGAAGAGGAGGAAGGACAGCTAACTCTGAGAGAGCTGAGTACCACAGACGTCACGCCCATAGCGGAGCCACCAGGATAATTTGCGCTCTCTCCTCCCGAATTCGACGGATGGTTCTCGGAATTGGGGAATGGAGGGAATGCGTACAGTAGACTGTGAGGCCACTGAACAGACAGCGCATCCGTCACCTCCGCCTTTGGATGGTGGTATCTTGTTAAGAACCATGGTACCTGATGAGTCTCTGCCGAGGCAAAGAGTTCCACCACTGGTTTCCGAAGTGGCTCACTATGAACCGGAACAGTCTTGGGTGAAGAGCCCATTCCCCCTCGAGGATCGTTTCCCGGCTGAGCCAGTCCACCTGAGTGCTGGAAATCCCCTTGACGTGTTCGGCCTTGAGCGATGCCACATTCCCCTCGGCCCAGGAAAGGATCCAGATTGCCTCTCGATGTAAGCAGGTAGACCTGGAACCTCCCTGGTTGTTGATATATGCCTTGGCTGAGATGTTGTCTGTTCGGACCAAGACGTGCTGTTTGTGAATCATCTGACTGAAGTGATTCAACGCGTACCAAATCGCTCTCACCTCCAACTGGTTGATAGAGAGACTTTGTTCCTTGATGGACCACTGTCCCTGGACAGGGATGCCCTCTAGGATGGCCCCTCAGTCCGTGAGGCTGGCATCTGTGAAGATCTCTTTGGAGACTAGGGAGTAATAAACCTTGCCCTGACTCAGATTCTGTAAACTTGTCCACCATAGGAGACTGCATTTGACCTTTACCGGGACCCGAAGGTTGATCACTCTGCACTCCATGATTTGACTCTGATAGGGCCTGAGGAAGCGCTGCAACTCCCTGGAATGTAAATGAGCCCATTGGGCCAAGTCTATGCAATAGATCATCGGACCTAGAAGTTTTGCCAGGGACATCAGAGCGGTTGACGAACCTTGGATCACCGAGCTGGCCATGTCCCGAATCTTGGTGGCTTTGTCCATCAGCAGGAACAGAGAATTGCATGCTGTGTCTATGATAGCCCCCAGATGTTCGATCTGACGAGTCGGTATGAGACAGCTCTTGGGAAAGTTGATGACAAATCCGCGTTCCTGCAAGCACTGCAGTGTATTTTCAGTGTTCTGGATAGCAGAATGTAAATCCTTGCCTCTCACCATCAGATCATCCAAGTAAGGATGAAGGTGCACCCCTGTGTTTGGAGGTGGACAATCAGATTGATGAGGAGCTTGGAAAACAGCCTGGATGCTGTTGATAGGCCAGATGGCAAGGCCCAATACTGGAAGTGATGCTTCCCTAAACAGAACCGGAGAAACTTCTTGTGTGTCTGATGTATAGGGACATGGAGATAGGCTTCCATGAGGTCTATGGACATCAGGAAGTCGTCTGGAGCAAGGGTCTCTGTAATGGATCGGAGAGCCTCCATTCTGAAATGTCGAAGCCTGATGAACCTGTTGAGAAATTTTAAATCTAATATGGCTCGCCAGTCTCCTTTCCGTTTGGGAACAAGAAATAGAAGGGAATAACCCCCCGATCTTTGTTCCATCATGGGAACTGGTTCTATGGCTCGAATGTCTAGTAGGCGCTGGATAGCCTTGTCAACCAAAGATCTTTTTGTGAAAGATTTGCTGATTGGAGATACCAGAAATCGTTCCCGAGGGGGACAACGGAACTCTATTGTGTAGCCGTGGGATACCACTTCCTGCACCCAGATGTCTGCCTTTGATTCTATCCAGGCTACCAAGAAGAGAAGACAGGCTCCCAACGGAATGGAGGCGTAGTCACACCTACTTGGCCTTGGGATCTCAGTCCCCTCAGTTGTTCTTGTTGAACCCAGTCCTCTGGAATCTGTTGTTATTATTGTGGAACGTTCCTCCTCTATTGGAAGATCGAAAGGAACTCCAGTTGTTCTTCTTTTGGTCCTATCGAAACCTGGGCAACGTGTGTTGTGAATGAAAGGACTGTGTGTTCCGTCTCTCTGTATGACGAAAGTTCTTAGGCGTGGCCTTCTTTGTATCTCTTGTCTCCACTAAGATGCAATCCAAGGCATCTCCAAAGAGCCGATCTCCCTGGAAGGGATATGCCGACACCATGAGCTTGGATTGGAAATCAGCCTGCCACGCCCGTAGCCATAGGAGACGTCTGGAGACCGTTGTGGATGCCATGGCTCTGGATGCAAAGGTCAAGATGTCAAGAGTGCCATCTGCAGAAAAGGAAGCAGCTTTTAGAATGCGAGATGTTCCTTAAGAAGACCCCTGCTGTTCTCAGGTAGCATCTGGATTAGCTTGCGAAGCCAGACGATCGCTGCTCTGGATGCTATAGATGTAGTAGCTGCCGCCCTAACCATCATGGTAACCGCTTCGTAAACTTTCTTGAGTGTAGCGTCTACCTTTTTATCAATAGGATTCCGTATGGAACTATGGCCATCCTCGGACACAAGGCCTGTGGACTGAATGGCTGCTACGGGTCCATCCACTGGCGGCACCTGCAAAAGAAGACATCTCCTGTTGCATAGCCTGCCGGAATACCTGCATGAGGTTTGCGGAGTCGGCTAAGGCCCCAGGATTATTCAAAAAGTTCCCCCCCTGGGGAAGGATTCGGCCCGGGGAAACACGCGTTGGGGATCTTACTGACTTCCTCGGTCTGAAGATCGCTCAGCAGAGACATCGGGTTGCCATCGGGGCCTGGTGCTGCCGATCTAAGATGGCCGCCACCGCTTTTCGCCCACTCGATCTTGGCGGGTTTCTCTTCTTCTGGCACCTGATGGTGCTTCTGAGCGTGGCACACTGCCGCCACCTCTGCTGAGACCGTTGGGATGGCACAAACAAGCCTCGAAGGCAGGTAGGCCCCACTGTCGGCCGCCATTGCGATGATTGTCTCGTCCTTGCTAGAGGAGAAAACGTCTGGGTTTGTCGCTGCTTCCGCCATTTCGGATGTCCAGCAGCACTTAGAAGCAATCAAAACTTTGCCGTGGATTGTTGACTCTCGTCGAAAGTTCCCGACGAAGGGCGAGAAAAGACTCTGAAAAGAAGAAATAGGAAGGAGAAGTAGAAGGAAAGAAAAATAGGTACAAGCAAAAAAGGGCAAGTCAGAAAGGCAGAGCCTTGACCCTAGCTGCTATTCCCTAAGAGGCAGGAATAGAACTGAGGGGCTGGGCTATTCCCAAGGCGCCAACAGGAAGGGGTAAAAAATGTTTCCTGACTCCCTAAAGGAATGTTGGGAATAACCCATGGAGATGTCCTCCACCTCAGATGGAGAACAGTTCCCCTGGAGAAAACATCTGGTTTGCAGAGTGGACTCTGTGTCATTATACCCTGCTGAAGTTGCTTCCCTCCTGCCTGGGTCCCCACTGTGGAGAAAGACTGTAGTTTTCCTAGGTAGAAGCTGCAGGTCGTGGGGAGATGGAAAGCTGAAGTTAGGGAGCAGATAATGGTAGGTTGATGGTTGGCTGGGAAGGAGATAGGGTTGCCACCTCCGGTTTGGGAAATTCCTGGAGATTTGAGGGGTGGAGCCTGGAGAGGTGGGGTTTGAGGAGGAGTGGGACCTCAGACAGATACAATGCCATAGACTCCACCCTCCAAACCAGCCATTTCCTCCTGGGGAATCATTGTTGCCATTCTCCAGGTGAGGGCTGGAGATCACTTAGAATTACAACTGTTCTCCAGACAGCAGAGATCTGTTCCCCTGGAGAAAATGGCTGCTTTGCAGGATGGACTCTGATTCATTCTAATCTGCTGAGGTTGCTCCACCTCCCACTTGGATACTCACTGAGGAGAAGAAAGACTGTACTTTTCCTAGGTAGAGGCTTCAGGTGTTGTGCGAGGGGGAGATGGAAAGCAGAAGTCAGAGGGGTAGATAACAGTACACTGGTGGTTGGCTGGGAAGGAGACAGGGTTGCCACCTCCAAGACAGGTACAATGCCATAGACTCTACCCTCCAAACCAGCCATTTCCTCCTGGGGAACCACAGTTGCCAATCTCCAGGGGAGGGCTGGAGATCACTCAGAATTACAATTGCTCTTCAGATGGCAGAAATCAGTTCCCCTGGAGAAAACGGTAAGCTCTGTGTCATTATACCCTGCTAAGGTCGCCACAGCAAATTGATGCTGAGTGCCCAAGGCCAGCGCACCCACCCAGAGCCTCTTTCTAGAGCCGTTGTATTTATTTCTACAATGGGCCTTATTCCTAGTATATCTTTTGCATAAATTACAGCAACCTTATTCATTGATTGTTCTGCAAAAACATCTCTTCCAATCTTTTCTAATTCCTCTTTGATAACCATCTACTTCTTCAAGCTGCCCATATAGTTATCTAACCTGAATGATTAAGTAATGGCCTACATAGTAGAATGTATCCAACAAAATGTCAGTGGAGTTCATTTCCAAGTAAGCAACATTCTATTAAGGCAAGGATCATTGCTCCAGCAGTAGCACTAAATGCAGCATGATTTGTGCACAACTCTGACTGCTTATCATATTCTGCTATGAGAATGAAGACTTTAACTCATTATTAAATTATAAATTAACAGTCTTTCTGTTAGTGGAAATGAACTGTAGGGATACATGCCAGTATCACCCATGAAGGCATCAATCTCTTAATGAAAGATAAAAGGGGAGTGATGTCTGGCTCACAAGATTTAGGCTGAGATCACACACTAAATAATCCACTTTCAATCCACTTTCCAACTGGATTTTACTGTGTGAACTGGCAAAATCCAATTTTAAAGTGCACTGAAAGTGGATTGAAAGTGGATTATTTAGTGTGTGTGACTGCAGCCTTAGAGCCTATTTACATGTTATAAGGGCCCTGTGAAGACAACATGAAACAGCCTGTGCATGGTGAGTGAGCCATGTAGTAGCTAAAGGAATACAGTGGCTTGGCAAGTGAACATCCTGATTACATAGTGATTTTCTGCTTCATCATCAGACACTATTAGGAAAGTTTGTGGGAAGTCCTGAGGTACAGTGTACCTGATCCAGCGGGCAAGAGCCTCTGTATGTAACCGCTACTCTGTGGAACAACCACAGCTATGTTGTCCCAGGTAATCTCTTCATCACAACTGTAATGTCCCAGGTAATCTCTTCATCACAACTGTAATGTGTAAACCAACTAAAAGAGTAACACCCCCCCCTGCACCTTTTCTTTACTGACACACACTTTGGTAACAGACACAGAGCTCAGTGTCTAGTTAGTGACCCTTACTAAATGTGTCCTGGGTTGTGAACATTAATTTAATACATGTGGACTGATTTGTTAAGGAAGGATAAGGCAATGAGGAAGAGCCTACTTTTAAATGTTTAAGAAATTCAAGCCTTTCTTAATTAATCAACTAATTAAAAGCCTTTCACAAATTAAACTCTGGGTGCAGTCACACGTGCCAGATAATGCAGGGGGGAAGCGAGGCTTTTTGAGCCGTATCAATTTGACCTACCACAGCATGATCAGACGCAACGGTGGGTAAATTGGTTTTTTTTTCTCAGCCGCGTGTTTCCGGATGCACTCCAACGAGGGATCAGTGATGCAATGAGAGCACGCCGGAGCAATCACACGGGGAAATCCATCTGCGGCCCGTTGCAAACCCGTTTGCTACTGCCCTTTCCCCAGTATTTTTTTACTCCGCTTCTTCGAGGGAGCAAAACAGGTTGGTGACAGGTGCGGGACACTTGCCAGATGTTCCCATGTGATCGTGCCCAGAAAATCCGCCCGTCATTCATGTGCATTGTGCGGCTACTTCTGTATGTGATCGGGACCTCTATAAAGCAAAATTTAAAATTCCACAACATGTTATCTCACTCCTTTACATGAAGTGTATATACAAACTTCTTGAAACACTGAGAAACAATTCACACACTCTTCGGTGCAGATGCTTGAGATCCTTCCAGCATTAATTTCAATGGATAAAACAAAAGTGCATGGAGAAAAGAGACGGGAATTCAACATTCGTTCCAGTGGAGGAGGTTTCCGTGCACTCATACTCATAAGAACTTGGTGGACAAGGGCAAAACATTTAAAAAAAATGTTTTCACAGAATCCCCCCCCCATATGTCATATCATAGGGCAGAGATCAGATCTCGTGGCTGGCTATTAATAGCTTAATTAGGGCATCTACCCTCTCATCTAAGAGTAATAACACACCGTATCTAATTTACAAATGTACACACTTAGGTCTCTTAACACCCTCTTAAAATAAATATCACTGTGCCCATGTGATAGCTGAGAACATGTAACTGAAGTCAGAAAATGGGTACAACTAAAAACAAAGCCCTTGTCTTCAAATTCCCAGAATCCTGCTGCAGTAGTTTATACTGCAAACACAGCAGAAGGTTTCTAATATTTACAAAAAGTTGACATGAGCTTGGGCGGGGGGGGGGAGGCATTTTTCATTTCCAAGGAAGTCTCCTGGTGTGTGCAGAATTTCACAATGTCCATGTAATAGGTGTAAAACTGTTCCTATTAGCCCCAGGAAAGGAAAGGGGGAAAGAGGGGAGGGGGGGAAACCCAGCTGTTACCAAAGAATAAGCATCAAGAGTAATGGATTCAGTAAGTGTTGAGCCTTGCTGGGAGGTCACCTTCTACACTGTGACTGGGGCAGGGGAAAACAACCACTGCTCAAGTCCCACTTACTCTTACACTACTACTAACCTTCTGATTTCAATAGTTTTAAATTAGATTTGCTTTAGTACAACAGAAATCTCACCTTAGATGAAGCTTGGTCCCTGGGCCTGTTTTTGAAACTTCTCAGGTCTGTTATATTTTGCAAAAGGAAACTAATTTATTTTATGCTTGCATCACCATGGCTCAGCAGAGCTCTGCTCACAGTGAAAACACATAGGCACACTGAAGCTTTTGACGGTCTCCCTACTTGTAGTTAGACAGGAAATGGGCTAGCTCCTCTACTGAGCCACACCAAAGAGGAAACTGACCAGTCTTTTCACTCTACTGTTGAAGGTTAATACAGGTGTTAGGTGTCACTAGGATCCTGGAAAGGGAAGCTGAGCACCTTTATACCAATAGTTCAGGCTTGATGGCACAGCTACATCATCACCACCATCTAAGGACACAGCTGGGAACTGTAGTTATTCTTATTCCCATAAAATGCTTCATGGCCTGTAAATGCTGCTAGCAGCTTCTTCTACTGCCGATTGCTCCACAGTACACGGAATATAATGCCTGCTTACTCAGGACTGCTTTCAGTATTATCTCAGCAGTGAACTTCCTATGCCAGGCTGGTAAAACTAAAAAGTGATCATATAGCAGCTGCAAATAACGTGGTGTTGTGGCTCAGCTCCCTCACTCCTCCAACAGCAATTCCTCCAGTAATGATTCAAGCCAATGAACTTCTGCTTGGAGCAGCTCATGGAACCAGGATCTGCTGGAATTCTAGAAGACCTCTCTGCGGAGGAGTTACCAGACTCCATACCAATGAGTGGCAGTCCAGTGAGGAGTATGAATATGCTAACACCACCCAGTGATCGGTGAACTTCCAGACACTGGAATGGGCAAAGAGCCCAGCCTAAGGGATCCTAGTACACATTTCCAAACTAGAACAAAGCCGCTTTATGTCCTCTGAATCGTCACTTGGCAGTCATCAGGCCTTGCTTCAAGATAACAAGTGTTCATTGAGCTTTGGACCTTGTCAAATCAAGATTTCCCTTCCTTGGGAGCTCTCCTGGATCCCAGGGAAGCTGACCCAGAATGAATGTCACCGGGCTGAGTTGTGACTGATAAAACTTTAAGACAGAACATAAGCAAATTCCTTCATTTATGTGCCATAAAACAGCTTTGGGCAGCAAATAGTAGTGCCGCACTCTATCCTAGCAAAGGCGACTCTTAACCGCACAGCACAAAATCTGTTGCACTGACCCCAATTTGGCTTGCAGTTTTCTATTCAACAACATTCAAGTTCATTTTTACTGACTGCAATTATTATGTTCTTTGCAACAATGAAAAACCTTGAGATTTGGATTCACTCTTCTGGGCAGATTGAGTGTGAAGTGCTAAGTGAAAAAGGCAGCCTTTTAAATCTACTTTGCACTTACCCTACTAAAAAAAGCAGATCACTCTACAAAACTGCAATGCAATAGAGGATTATACTTTCTGAGTTTTCCACCTCTATCCTACTTCACCTCCAGGGATATATTCTTGAAAGGAAATTTCACTTATGTTTTTCAATACCTCCACCCTTCCTGTTTATCTACATTCTGTTACATTCTGCTCATCCTACTCCTGTTCCACTGCATCTGGCAAGATTGGATGCTAGAAATTACTGCTCAGCTAATTAATCTGCATAAACATAGATTGAGCTCCGATGCAGTGTAGTGGTCAGAGTGTTGTACAAGGACTGGGGTGTCTAATTTCCACTCTGCCATGAAGCTCACTGGATGACACTGGTTAACTAAACTACCTTAGAGGATTGTTGTTACCACAAAATTGAAAAGGGTGAATAAGGTATGCCTCTCTGAGCAACTTGGAAGAAGGGTTGGATAAAAATAGATGCTCATTCAGGTAAGCAAGCCACACCTAAATGAGGTGCCTTCAGTTAAGGGCACTGGGCTAATAAGTTAATTTAGTTCTAGATTTCTAGTACATGTGTTTTAAAACTCTAAATGTTCCACAACAGGAGCTGAAAAAGAGATGACAGCTTAAAAACCCATCACAGGAAAAGCTTGTTCTGGAATGGGTAGGAATTTGACGGCAATGCACAAACTGGAAGACCACATTAAACAGGACCACTTTCTCAGCCATCACTATACTATGGTTGAAGTTCTATGCACATTTATTCAGGAATGAGCACCACTAAAGCCACAGGCCCTTCCTTCTCAGTAAACATGTATGGGATTGGATTGCCTGTGTAGTTTACCCTTCAAGATGTAAAACAGCTGCTGTGAAGCTAACCAGAAGATACAACTTGTTTCTTTTTATTGGCTTGGCTTGTTTTTAATAACTTGTTGGCGTCGTGTTGTTTTAATTGTGGGCTATTTTGAGTAAGGTTTTGAAGAGGCAGCATTACAGATTTCCAAGACAGACAGACAGGTAGACTTAGGTGAGTAGCCGCGTTGGTCTGAAGCAACAGAATGAAGTTTGACTCCAGTGGCACCTTGAAGACCAACGAAGTT
The DNA here is from genome assembly GCA_029375565.1 of Gekko gecko. Lineage (NCBI taxonomy): Eukaryota > Metazoa > Chordata > Lepidosauria > Squamata > Gekkonidae > Gekko > Gekko gecko. Next base: position 136,218,288 of record JAPDNY010000002.1, read on the forward strand.
TTACTCTGGGTATAAGCTTTCATGTGCATGCACACTTCATCAGATACCTGACACAAAAGATGACATCCAGAATTAAACTCTGGCTGTGGTCACACGCATGAGATAACGTGGGGGGGAAGCGAGGCTACTTGCTCTGTAGCAACGTGACCCGCATTTGCGCAATCACACAGTCCGTGGGAGCTGTGGGGGCAGCCCGCCACTGCGTGATCAGATGCAAACTGCGGGTGGATCGGGGGGGGGGGGTTGCCGTGTGTTTCCGATGTGCTTAAACGGGATCGATGAATCACATCTCCACACTGAGAGCTTCCTATGGCAGTATGTGATTATGTGCATACTGGGAAGGAGGGGAAACGGTACAGAGTTGGGATGGTCTGATCACACAGGGGAAAATCCGTCTGTGGCCCATGGTGCGATCACACAGGGGAAAGTCTGTCTGTGGCCCATAGCAACCCATTTGATAGTGAGCTTTCCCTAGTGTCTTTTAACTCCGTTCTTGTGGTGAAGCAAAACGGATTGCCGACAGGTGCGGGGCGCTGGCCGGATGTTCACGTCTGATCGCACCTGTTAAATCTGCCCAGCATTCACACCTATGGCATGGCTAATTGTACATGTGACCACAGCCTCTGTTAGTCTTAAAGGTGCCAGTGGACTCAGACAGATAGTTTTACTTTATTATTTTAAATTCCAAACTCCTAACATAGTCAAAAAAGAGAGAAGTGGAAGAAAATTATTTAGCTTCAGAAGACTCAAAAGGCTGTGGAATGAACTTTCCTATGCAACAGCCTGCCTGATCATTTGGGAAAGGCAAACAGGATTTCTCTAGACCACATGACAGTAAATGTCAAGAAAACTGGGTTCTGTTCATAACGTACCCCACAAACCTGTTTTGGCCAATGACAAAACTGGGTTTTTTTAGTTCAGGAGGAAATCTTGACCTCTTAAGCATTATTAACTGACTAGGAGTAAGGCCCGTTATGGGAAGAAATACAACGAGCTCTAGAAGGAAGTTCCAGGTGAGTGTCCCGGCAGAGGGAAGGGGAAAATACAGGGAGGCAAGCCATGTTTATTTCCTTCTGCTTAGCTATAAGGCAGGGCTGTCCCAAGTAATTTTGCTGCCCCAAATGGGTAGTATGGGAGGACGGCCTCATGGTAACAAGTATGTTTCCCTCCACCCCTGACTTATGTTGATTTGGGGTTATGCAGTGGCAGCTAAGGTAGAAAAGCACCTCCTCCTGTGCCATGTCTTCTGGGTTCCAAGGGTCTGGAAAGTGGCTCCATAGCCAGTTACAGGGTTGCCAACTCTGGGTTGGGAAATACCTGTAGATTTGAGGGGTAGAGCCTGGGGAGGGCAGGGTTTGGGGTGCGGAGGGACCTCAGCAGGGTATAATGCCATAGAGTCCATTGCCCAAAGCAGCCATTTTCTCCAGGAGAACTGATCTTGGAGATCTCTAGGTGCTGCCTGGAGGCTGGCAATACTAAGGGAAGGGCCAGACCTGTAGATTTGAGGGGTAGAGCTTGGGGAGGGCAGGGTTTGGGGTGTGGGGGGACTTCAGCAGGGTATAATGCCATAAAGTCCACTGCCCAAAGCAGCCATTGTAATAGCTGGGAAATTTTCTGTAGGGGAAATGATGTGCTGTGGCTGGGGAACACAGTTGTTTCTAGGAGATCTCCTGGCCCCACAGGGAGATTGGCAACTCCAGTGACCATTTAAGGGAAGATTGGGATATGTATTTTACCTCAGGACACATTCAATGACTCCCAACAGCAACAACAAACCGTTTATAATGTTAGAGGCAAAGGCCAATCAGGCCACATATGCAAATGACCTCTGTGCTCCAATTGGCTATTGGGCGGAAAGGAACAGCAAACTGTTTAGAATATTGGAGGCAAGACTCAGGCAATGCAGCCAGTGAATGGGACAGCTTCTGAGTGACAGATCAGGGAGCGTGTGGAATGTTCAGGAGAGTCCACGACCAAAACAGAATTATTATATAGAAAGATAAGTGGCTTGACTGCAATTAAAGAAAAGCCCAGGTGACCAGCACCATCTTTCTTATAGCCTCAGCAGTTTGCCTCCATTTATTGCAGCCTCCAATTATTCTGCTTGGTATAAGTGAAGGGAGGTGGTGGCCAAAATATGACCAGATAGTTCCTAGGGGATAGAAAGGAGTCTGTTACATTTTAGAGGTAGCTCATGTCTTCACAAAACTAAGAACAGAGAGGCCTACATTTGTCACGATATGAATATCTGATTTTTTATATCTGTTAATTAATAGGAAATGTGGTTGTACACCTTGGCCAGATGCTAATCTGGTTTTGAACCTCTCAAGAAGCTTCTTAGAAAACAGCAAGGCTCATACTATTCCTGGTCAGACATAGTAGTCATCCCTCCATGCCTTGTCCTTAAGACCCCAGAGTAACTCATTAGTAAGGGAAGAACTTGGGATCATACTAACATTGTGTCATGACCCCCAGGGGGTTGCCACCTTCGTCTGCCACCACTCTGGACTTAGGGTCCCTTGGGAAGGCCCGGAGTATCCTCCCAAGCTCATCCAAAATGCCCTTTTTAAGCCGAGAAATATATAGGCATGATGACCAGGCAGAGAACATTAAACAAATGGTTTATTTATACAGTAATGGGGCATTGAAAACAAGACAACGTGCTTAAAACAGTGTCTAAAGGCAAAATCAATCAAATCTAACACGACTACCTATTTCACTTAACTGTTTACTATTCCAGGCCCACAGCCTCTTATGCCAGGCCCCCTGCCTGTACTCACTCTCCCCAAGTGAGGGATCTTCCTCTCAGCTTAACTCTGTGAGAGACAAGTATGCAGTTCCCTTCAGTTTAGCTCTGTGAAAGAACACCGTTTTCCACAGCTCACCGTTTTCCATCACCTCATAGAATCCCTGGACACTGATTGGTCACAACCGTCACTAAGCATTGTGAGGATTGTAGGCTGTGTCTGTTTTCCACTGCCACACAGGTCTCTCTTGGGTCCAGGCCGCACCAGATCCTGCCTCCCAGTCCTACACAGATCATGACAAATTGCATGATTTTTAACAAGGTGGGGTGGATTCTATTGACGCACCTCAATTTCCTCACTGCCACACAGAAGCTCTAGAAATGGCTTTTAAAAAATCTGTATAGACCTGATTCAGCTGGGGACTTCAGCCAGTTTGGTGTAGTGATTAAGTGCGCAGACTCTAATCTGGAAGAACCGGGTTTGATTCCCCACTCCTCCACTTTCACCTGCTGATGTGACCTTGGGTCAGTCACAAGCTCTGGCACAGCTGTTCTTGAAAAAGAGCAGTTGCTGTCAGAGCTCTCTCAGCCCCACCTACCTCACAGGGTGTCTGTTGTGGGGAGGGGAAGGGAAAGGAGTTTGTAAGCTGCTCTGAGACTCCTTTGGGTAATGAAGGGTGGGGTATAAATCCAATCTATTCTTCTTCTTGTAGGGGAGGGGCTGCCTCCCTACTGTGTTGTTTTCCCAAGCTAAAATGGCCCCAAGGGCAGCAAATCCCACCCAAGCTACTTTGGCTCAGAAAAATGGATTAGAGGAAAAGGCAGGAGCCCCTTCCCCACAACAGTGCAATGTCAGGCCAAACTGGGTCCCCACAGATTTTTTAAAAAGGCCATTCCCCACAGTTGTGGTGTTCCCTGGACCTAGCTTGTTAATAACTGTATTGTGCAGTTTGGCCCTTACTGTTCCATTGTATCTCTGCTGTATCCCAAATACTGGGTAATGTTAACATAGTTATGTACATACACGTTGCGGTCACACACACCAGAAAAAACGGAGGAGGGGGGAAGCAAGGCTATTTCCTTCAGAGGAATTTGATCCTCGGTTGCACGATCACACCTCCCTTTGAAGCTGCAGGCGCAGTCCGTCAGTGCATGATCAGATGCAACTGTGGCTGAGGGGTTATATTGTGCCATTTTTCCCCCATGCACTTAACCAAGAGATCAATGAATCGCACCTCCACACCAAGGGCTCCCTATGGAGCTTGCGATTATGTGCATACTGCAAAGGGGGGGGACAACAGCATGGAGTCAGGAAGGCCTGATCAGACCATCCCGACGCCATGAGAGCGCACTGGAGCGATCAGACATGGGAAAGTCCATCCGTGGCCTGTCGCAGCCTGTTAACTACTGGATTTTCCCCAGTGTCTTTTAACTTCACTCCTACGGCGGAGCAGAATGGGTTGCTGACAGCTGCGGGGTGCTTCCCAGATGTTGTTGTCTGATCACGCCCTTTAAATCTGCCCAGCATTTGCACTTATGTCAGGTCTAATTGTGCATATGATTGCAGCCATAATCTTCTTCACCCTGCCTTATAAGCTGTTAAGCATATGATACAATAAACATTACTAACTTGGACTTTCAAAAAGCATTTGACAAAACCCTAATCAAAGGAAACTATTTATAAAATCAGAAGATGCTAGGAATGAATTTTCATAACAAAGGGAAGCAATCAGTGGAATTCCCCCAGATTCCCTATTGGACCATGTGACATCATAATAATGGATACTAAACTTTCTACCCCCTTGAGTGGCTAATGAAAGCAGCACAGTGGAATCACTAAAGAAAAATAACATCCTAAGGACTAAGTATGTTTCAGAAGGTAGGGAATGTTGAGAAAAGCTTGAGTACCAGTTAAGGGTGGGGGACTGCTCAAGTCTCTGAGAGCTCAATATTCTGGAGTGGGAGTGTTTGCGGGGGAGGATTTCCAGAGCATCATTCACCTCCAATTCAGCACAATTCCTCACAGGGCCCCAGAAAAAAAAATCTAACCACTTCTGCTCTGATGAGGTCTAAGCTTGGTGTAACTACGCAGGAAAGTGATCCTGCTATTTACTGGGACCATTATCTTGGAAGTAGTGGAAAAGTGTTATTAGTGTTAAGCATTATTAGGAACGGATTTGAAATTAAAACAGCAAGTATAATAATGATACATAAATCTCTTATGACCATCCCAAAAAACGATATTGTGGGCTACTGAAAAAGACATCTAAACAGATTAGTGAATGGACTTTTTATAGTCACAAAGAAATAATAATAAAATATACTCTTTTTACTTAGAACAAGACTTTTACAGTGGAGATATGAGAGTTTTATAAAATCATGAATGTGCAGAAAAACTGTTTTGAATAAGTGGGTAGTAACTAAAAAAAAATTCTGCCAAACGGTTCTCCTTAACCTATGTGCTGGAATTGCCCCCAGTGCTTCACATATTCAGAGAACTTGCACATAACAATATCCCATGAATAACATGTTCCTCATCATAACTTACATACAAGGCACCACAGAGACCTTATGTGCATATACTATACTACCTCCTTCCAAAGATTTTATTTTAGGGATTTAATATACAGGCCTATTGTGAAACCACCTGAGTCTTTTAAAAAAATCTATCAGAATGAAAACTACTACTATAAACTTGGTATATAAAATCAGGCTAAGATACTACAGTTTATATACAAGTCATCATAAGGAGACAGGAAGGATGGATAGTTTAGTCTATGGTATTAACCAAAGATGCAAGATCTTGATTATTATCATCATTCATTTATACAGCATTTTTAGTAAGTGAAATATCATTATTCTCACACCAACACTGTGAGGTATGTCACTGCTTACTATTCTTCCTATTTTAATTATGGATTAGAAACTAACAGTATAATCAATCCTAAGCACAATGGTAATGTATGGCTGCGAGAGTTGGACTATAAGGAAGGCCGAGCGCCGAAGAATAGATTCTTTTGAACTATGGTGCTGGAGAAGACTCTTGAGAGTCCCTTGGACTGCAAGGAGATCAAATCATTCCATCCTAAAAGAAATCAACCCTGACTGTTCCCTGGAAGGCCAGATCCTGAAGCTGAAGCTCAAATACTTTGGCCACCAAATGAGAAGGGAGCATCCACTGGAGAAGACCCTGATGCTGGGAAAGATTGAAGGTCAAAGAAGAAGGGGACGGCAAAGGATGAGATGGTTAGACAGTGTCATCGATGCAACGAACATGAAATTGAGCAAACTTCAGCGGACAGCGGAAGACAGGAGGGCCTGGCGTAATCTGGTCCATGGGGTTGCGAAGAGTCGGACTCGACTGTGCGACTGAACAACAACAACAACAACAAGCACAATGGCATCCTTCTAAGCCCACTGACTTCAATAGATTTACAGGGTGTAATTTTGTTTAGGATTGCACTGTTATATGTTGATAGTCATCCTTACCTGCTACCAATGCTCCCTCTTAAGTTGTGGACACTTATGAGCAAAAATTCTACTTTGTGAGCTACTGGCATTAAAGTTGTGGGCAATCGATTTGGCTACTACATAAATTAGTTTGCTCTGGAGCCATCCTTCCTGAGCTAAGACAAAAATGTGTGAGCTGGAGGCTAAAAACCTGTGAGCTAGCTCACACTAAGTCAGCTTAGGGGGATCGCTGCCTGCTACATATTCTTTGATAAGGAGCTTTCTTCCTCAACAGGTTTGTTGAGGTCTTTGGATGCTCCCTGCTCTACAGACTATGTTCTTTCTGCTATGGATGGGAGACTGCGCTTCTTTCACAGACTGTTTACAAACCAAGTCTTATAGGCATTTTATTATCAGTCTACCCAAAATGGCAGATGGTCAAGAATGGCTGTCAAGATATCTGGGAGGTTTCTTAGTTACATTAAGTGAGGGAGAATTTGATGTGTCAAGTTTAGACTTGACTAAAAGTTGAACGACAGATTCAGATGCAAATTATGTTATCTTCGTTTGAGTGGATGACACCAGTCATTATAACCAATAACTCTTAGTAGTTCTGAAGAAGTCCTGTGCAGAATGGAGTGTTTTCCTATTTTCACATTATTATGTGAACCTGAGTGTTGATGTCATGGGTTGGGCTTGGCCAGGAGGCAGGAGTCAGGTCCAGTCTGGAGGTTGTAGCCAGAAGAGACAGAACAGGAGCCCAGTTGAGAGTCCAAGAGAATAGTTATCTAAAGCAGGAGGTCAAGAAGCCAGGAATCCAAAGGAGGAAGGTCCAGAAACAGGAACTGAAGGTGGGCATGAGGTAAGCACAGATGCGCCCTCTGGCAGTGCTTCCCTTAGTGCTGGTGCCACTCCTGTCAGTACTCAGGACTCTGTGCCCACCTTCCCTGCCAGCGTGTGTCTCGGTGGTGGGTTGCTAAGTCCTTGTAGAACCACTCCCTCAGCCAAGCCACCCACAGAGATGAATAAGGTGAGCTTTCTGTTTGCACCTGTAACTTGTCAGCTGCTGGAGGATCAGATGTGGGGGGGTACTGGCTTGGGCACAGGCAGTGGCAAGCTGTCAACTCCCGAGGAGTCAGAGGGGCCGACTTCTAGCTCTGGTGATGCTGGTGACTCCAGCTGCACTGCCGACTCAGGCAGGGACCCAATACAGTTGTCATCGCCCATGACACTTGATCATTGATTCATGTAAATGCGTGAAACCTTTAAGTTAGTTGCCTTTGTTCTCAGCATTTTAGTTCTAGCTTCCCCAAAGCTACAAAAGGACAGGAGAGATTTAGAACTGTAGATACGACAAAGCTAATAGGAAAGTTCTCAATGACCAATAATATCCTGGTGGTACAGAGCCATCAAGTTATACCCCATGAACTAATACTGGCCAGGCGAAGTTTCACTTCCATTCTTCTATCCATGGGTAAAAGATCAGGAACATTTCTTGTACTCATGGACTCTCTTCCCTCTTTTCCTTGCAAATTCTGGCCTCCCTTTCATCATTTGCTTTAATCATGTTGTAGCATCTATATATCTAATTCCCAAGTGGCCCCCTATGTGCGGATATCTAAATCCACACATCGGGGGCACCTGGGGGGCAGGGAGATTTTCCTGCGCACGTGGGGCAGTCCCCAGGTGTGCAGAAAAATCTAAAAAGTTTAAAAAATTATACGGGGATATTTTAATCCCCAAAAAAGTAAGAGCCCTCCCTGCGCATGCGCAGGGAACGCTCTACAAACTGGCCGTTGCCGCCGGGATGGGAGGGCGGGAGAAGGCTTGGCGGGCCAGCCGGCCTCGCCTCTGCTGCTGGGGAGGGAGGGTGAAGCTTGGCGGGCCAGCCGGCCGGCCTCCCCCCCCACCGCCGCCGCCACCGCCACGCTGCTTGAAAGGGAGGGAGGGGGAGGCTTGGCTGGCGGGCCGGCCGGCCTCCCCCCCGCTGCCGCCGCCGCCCGCGGCCACCCTGCTGCTTGGGAGGGAGGGAGGGAGGGGGAGGCTTGGCGGGCAGCCGGCCTCGCCGCTGGGGAGGGAGGGTGAAGCTTGGCGGGCCAGCCGGCCGGCCGGCCTCCCCCCCGCCGCCGCTGCCACCGCTGCCACCACCGCCACGCTGCTTGAAAGGGAGGGAGGGGGAGGCTTGGCGGGCGGGTGGGCCGGCCTCCCCCCCCCGCCACCGCCGCCCTGTTGCTTGGGTGGGTGGGTGGGTGGGAGGGAGGGAGGGAGGGGGAGGCTTGGCGGGCCAGCTAGCCTCGCCGCCCCTCCGCTGCTGCTGGGGAGGGGGAATCTCGGCGGGCCGGCTGGCCTTGCTGCTGCCGCCGCCGCTGCTGGGGGGGAGGGAGGGAGAAGCTTGGCGGGCCAGCCAGCCGGCCTCCCCCCCCACCGCCACACTGCTTGAAAGGGAGGGAGGGGGAGGTTTGGCGGGCGGGTCAGCCGGCCTGCCTCCCCCCCGCCGCCGCTGCCGCCGCCCTGTTGCTTGGGTGGGTGGGTGGGTGGGAGGGAGGGGGAGGCTTGGCGGGCCGGCTAGCCTCGCCGCCCTCCGCTACTGCTGGGGAGGGGAATCTCGGCGGGCCGGCTGGCCTTGCCGCTGCCGCCGCTGGGGGGGGGAGGGAGGGGGAAGCTTGGCGGCTGGAGTACTCCCTCCCCCCGCGAAATGATGAATGCTAACCATTAGGGATGGGCACAGACTTGAACGCCAAGCCAAAATCTGGCCCAAACTAGTCCCTGTTCGAAGATCATGTGTACAGACCTAGAAGTCTCTGAGCTTCTCGGCCTAGCTTGGAAGCTCTTGTACACTCTTGGCAAAGAAACCCCACCCATGGAGTTTCCTGCCAAAAAGCAAGTGTGTGTGGGAATTTCCAGCCATTGAGGCTCCAATAATGACCATCTGAAGCTGACTGGCGAGTCCAATTTCCAATGAGAGACGTACGTACCTCTCCCTCAGGATTGGTGTGTGTGTGTATATAATCACTGGAAGCATGCTCCTGTCCTTTGTTCATGTCAGATGTTTGCAAGCCTTGGTCTCCTTGTGCACAAAAAAAAATATCTGTTGGTGGGCCTGGGGCGGATGGGTGGGTGTGGAAATCTGCTGGATCCCCTGGCCACTATACAAACTGCCAGACTAAAAGCATCATCATCTCTTTTTTTCCACCTCCTTTCCCTTCTCTGCGTCCCGTTGCTACAATTCCTTTTCCACTCCTGTCTCTTTCTTTAATGTGAGGGGTGGGAAACATGGGTAAAAAAAAAATCACTTTTACAATGCATTTTTGTCTTGACTTTGGGGTTGCCTGTTTCCTTTGTGATTCAAACACCCAAGTTACCCCACCACTTTTATGGGTTCTGCAAGCTGCCTGCTGGCTGTGGGTCTTCCCTTCCTGCTCCTGCCAAAAGCTCTTTTCTTTCTGGATTCTGTTTTGGGGGTCCCCTCTCTCCTCTGCCACAGAAGCACCCAACTCACCACAGCACTTTTGGGGCTTCTGCAAGATGTCCTTTTCTCTGCTTGCTGGCTGTGGGGTTTCCTTTAAAGCTCCTGCCAACAACAACCCCTTTCTTCCTGTTGCTTGAGTCTCTGCCTTGGGGGTTGCCTTTCTCCTCTGCCACCAAAGAACCTAACTTACCCACCACTTTTTTGGGGGGGCTAAGCACCCACTGCGACCAACTGTTTCCATGCACCCAGGTCCCCCTTACCCACCTAACATTGAAGTGATAACTGGTCAGGTCTGAATCCTCTCGAAGAAGGAGGCTACCTCCCATTGTGTGAGTGTCCCCAGGGTGGATCCCAGTCAACCTGTGGCGGGACGTGGCCTGGAACACCTCCCTCTAGGCAACAGAAGAGACCAGCTCATGCTGTGGCCAACTGGTCCTGCACACCCATGTCCCCCTCAGCCAGTAGACATCAAGGTGATAACTGGTCAGGTCCAAATCCTCCCAAAGAGGGAGGCCACTTCCCACTGTACGGGAGTCCCCCAGGGTGGAAGGGTTGGCCAATGGATGGAAGGTGGGCCCGGGGAAAGGCAGCCACTTTCACAAGCCACCCACCACTGTGCAGGTGGTCCCCAGGCAGGGCAGGAGCACTGGCAGTGCCCCCAGTATGCACACTGCCATTTAGGGATGGGTGGGCCCTGGATCAAAGAACATCCTAGTGGCCATGAAACTTATGCACCTCTATGCCATCATCTGCCCACCCATCCCCTGAATATTGTGGCCTCTGAGGTTCCATCCAGAGTCCAACTCATAGATGCCTCACCTCACCCCCAAAACTTTTCCCCAAAGATTGCTGCCCTCCAGCCTGACAACATCCATGCACATTTAGCCTCATTGAGGACATTGTTGCTGTACAGCAGCATTCCACCTCGACAGTGGGGCTTGGGAGTCTTTTCACCACACAGAGTTGGGTGCTGGGTCCCTACAGCAGGGGGACCCAAACCCCTCCTCCTTGGGATACTTTAGGTCCTGGCCACTAGTCCACCAGTGCCCTCCTGCCACAGCCATGTAGAGAGTCTCGATCATCAGGCACCAGGCCCCTGTCACCTTCCCAGGCAGGGTGGGAGGATTGGCCCCAACCAGTCATCATGTCAAAAGGGATGGGTGATTGGCCCCAGGAAGACACAGCCATGCACAACTGTGCGGGTGGTCTCTGGAGAGGTATTCTGGGAGTTGGATGCCTATAGCTTAACCAGTCTGCTCTGTACAGTCTGCAACCGGTGCTTAACAACTCTCCCCAAAACAGTTTCCTGGGGGTATCTTGCTTGGGGGTCCACTACTCAGACCCCCAAAATCCGACATGCATGTGGCTTGTGGGGCATGTGGTGAGTCACCCCAGGGAGGAACTGTGAGTTGGAGGCCTTTGGCTCACTCGGGTCAGTTTTTGTCACTCCCGAACTGGCAGGGGTGACGTCCCACTGAAAAGCATTATCTCGGATTACTTTTTTTTAGTGGTCTGTAACTCAGCCCCTGAAAGTCCACTGTGGACCAAACTTGCTGCGGACATGAAGAAGAGTGAGCTGGAGACACCCTGTGATTTTGGAGCCTTGAGGCCATGGGGGGGCTTTTTAATTGTATTTATTTATTCAACTAGGAATAAGGCCCATTGTGGAAATAAATACAATGGGCTCTAGAAAGAGGATCTGGGAGAGTGCCCCGGCTTTGGGCACTCAGTGACAATTTGCTGTGGCAATCACAGCAGGGTATAATTTTCTCCAGAGGAACTGATCTTTGCTACCTGAAGAGCAGTAGCAATTTTGAGTGATCTCCAGCCCACCCACAAGATTGGTAACAGTGGTTCCCCAGAAGGGAGTGGCTGGTTTGGAGGGTGGAGTCTATGCCATTGTACCTGTCTGAGGTCCCACCCCTCCTCAGCACTCACCCTCTCCAGGTTCGACCCCTCAAATCTCCAGGAATTTCCCAAACTGGAGTTGATAACCCTATCTCCCTCCCAGCCAATCATCAACCTACCTTTACCTTTAGTTTTCCATCTCCTCCCCCCTCCCTCCTAGAGGGCAGTTGTAATTTTGAGTGATTTCCAGCCCCCACCTGGAGATTGGCAACAGTTCCCCATCAGGGAATGGCTGGATTGGAGGGTGGAGTCTATGGCATCATACCTGTCTGAGGTGCCACCCCTCTTCAAACCTCACCCTCTCCAGGCTCCATCCCTCAAATCTACAGGAATTGCCCACCTGGAGTTGGCAACCTGATCAGGACTGGGCCCAATGAGTTTTCCCCCAAAGGCCAACATAGGTGTGGAAAGGGCCTTTTACTGACAGAGGAGAAAGTACAGGTGCCAACTCTGATTAGGGAAATACCTGGAGATTTGGGGGGGTGGATCCTGTGGAGGGCAGCATTTGGGGTGTGTGCGGAAGGACTCAGCAGGGTATAATGCCATAGAGTCTACCCTCCACAGCAATCATTTTATCCCGGGGAACTGATCTTTGTCATCTGGAGGTCAATTGTAACAGTGGGAGATCTCCAGGTCCCACCTGGAGATTGGCAGCCCTAGGGGAAAGTCAGCCGCACAGCGGGGTGTTGAAGAAAATGGTATAATGGTCGCTGGCCCACCTTGTTAGCCAGCCAGCCATGCTGAAGCTAAGCAGGAGAAAGAGCCTTTTTCCATTTATTCTGACAGGAAAGTGGCTGTTGGGGAGGGGGTTATGGACAGGGGAGGGGTTATGCTGAAAGTCTTTGTTTTTTACTCACAGAACCAAGCTTGGCTGCCTACCAACAGCCACTGAGGGGACAGTCCCTCACAGGAGTCAAGAGAACTGTCTTCCTCAGGTGAGAGAGCTGATCTGCCAGGGGGAGTGGGTGGGGAAGAGGAGCAGACCCAGCACCCAGCCAATGGCACATGAGTATTCTTGAGTGGCGGCTGATGGGCCAATGGCTGAGGGAGGGCATTTTACAGCCAATGGGAGCGCATGGAATCTTACGAAACCAAAAGATAAATATTATAAGGAGAGATTTATACCCTGCCCTCCCTGCCAAGGCAGGCTCAAAGCGGCTCACATAAAATGCATATATAAATACAACCAAAAACCATAAACAAATCAGTTATCCTAAAGTGCTGGAGCAATATTCAAATAAAGTGCGAGAGCAGAGAATTTCAAATTTAAACAATACTCCATAGGTAGCAATAATGATGGTGGTCCTGCACTAGCTCCGTTGATCTACTTATCCCTATGCAGCATGGGCAGGCTAAAGATGGTGAGGCCAGGGTACAGGGACACTCCTCAGTGTATGATGCGGCTCCTTAGTCAAATGCTTGGTTGAAGAGCTCCATCTTGCAGGCCTTGCTGAACTGTAAGAGGTCCTGCAGGGTCCTGATCTCTTCTGGGAGCTCGTTCCACCAGTACGGAGCCACCACCGAGAAGGCCCTGGCTGTCACCAACCTGGCATCTTTGGGACTTGGTTTGGACCCCTGAACGCAGTGCTCTCTAGGGAGCATATGGGGAAAGGCAGTCCCTTAGGTATGCCTAAGTCAGGTTAGAACAGATAAAAGGAAGTACTTCTTCACCCAAAGAGTGATTAACATATGGAATTCACTGCCACAGGACCTGGCCCCACTGGACCTCCTGATAGCAAGTGGTATTTTTGGCCGCTATGTGACAGCGTGTTGGACTAGATTGGCCATTGGCCTGATTCAACATTGGCTTCTCTTATGGTGGTGGCTACAAGCATGGACAGCTTCAAGAGGGAATTAGATAAACATATGGAGCAGAAGTCCATCAGTGGCTATTAGCCACAAGGTATAGATAGGAACTCTCAGTCTGGGGCAGGTGATGCACTCTGTTCTTGGTGCTGGAGGGGGCAGCAGTGGGAAGTCTTCTAGTGTCCTGGCCCCATTGCTGGACCTCCTGATGGCACCTGGTATTTTTGGCCACTGTGTGACAGAGTGTTGGACTAGATGGGCCATTGGCCTAATTCAACATTGGCTTTTCTTATGTTCTTATGCTGGGCCCTGACCATAAAGGGCTTTAAATGTCAAAACCAGTACCTTGAAGCGAATCCAGTATGCTATTGGCAGCCAGTGCAGTGCTTTCAGCACAGGCTGGATGTGTTCCCGTATAGGTAGACCAATCAATAACCTGGCCGCAGCATTTTGCACTAGCTGCAGTTTCCGGATTTGAGACAAGGGCAGCCCCATGTAGAGAGCATTACAGTAGTATAACCTCAAGGTGACCATTGCGTGGATCACTGTTTCCAAGTCGTTACGTTCAAGGAAGGGAACAAGATGCCTGATCAGCCGAAGACGATAAAAGGCTGACTTGGCAGTGGCTGCTACCTGGGCCTCCATTGTTAAAGAGGCATCCAGGAGCATTCCCAAGCTCCTAACCTTTGGCACTGGCACCAGCTGCACCTCATCAAAGGTCGGGAGTGGGATCCCTACCCTCGGGCCACCCCGGCTAGGGCACAGGACCTCTGTCTTCGTCATATTCAGTTTCCATCAACTCAGTCTAAGCCAACCAGCCATGGCTTGTAACGGGGTAGTCAGACTGGCCGCCCAACAACAGATAGAGCTGGGTGTCATCCGCATATTGGTGACACCCTAGCCCATACCTCCGGGTAACCGTTATACAGACGTTAAACAGTACCACCCCGAGGCACTCCATAAATCAGTGGGTACCTATGGGACAGCTGTTCCCCTAGTGCCACCCTTTGTCCCTGACCCTGAAGGAAGGATGCAAGCCATTGCAAAGCAAACCCCTGAATTCCAGAGTCAGCGAGGCAATGGATCAGTAGCTGATGGTCGACTGTGTCGAACATTGCTGACAGGTCTAACAACAACAGCACTGCCGACCCGTCTCAATCCAGGTGCCTCCAGAGGTCGTCTGTGAGGGTGACCAGTGCAGTCTTCATCCCACATCCCGGGCGAAAACTGTACTGGAAGGGGTCTAAAATGGAAGTGTCATCCAAAAAACTCTGTAGCTGGACTGCCACAGCCCTCTCAAATAGGGCAAGTTGGAAACGGACCGATTGTTGGCCAATTCGGCCAGATCCAAAGATATTTTTTTCAAGAGGCGATGGACTACTGCCTCCTTGAGTGTCCCAGGGAACAGTCCCTCCAAGAGGGACCTATTAATAATCTCCTCTAGGGCAACCTGAAACCCATCATGATCAGCTTTCACTAGCCACCATGGGCACGGGTCAAGGAGACATGTGGTGGGGCGTACAGCCACGAGGAATTTGCTAACTTCCTCTAGGCTGAGTGAACTGAAGTGATCCATAATCTGACTAGAAAATGTGCATGGAGCCTCAAGTTCACTCACTGTCTCAACTATGGCGGGGAGATCACGGTGGAGCAACAAGACTTTATCTGCAAAATAGCCCCCAAATGCCTCACAGCCAATGTCCAATTCTATAGCGTTTGACCTGCTTTGTGGCAGTGTCATCATGGACCAAATCGTTCTAAATAATTGTGCTAGGCATGAGCTCGCAGACACAATCGAAGCTGCATAATACTATTTCTTTGCAGCTTTAACTGCCATCTCATAGGATCTCATAACCGTCCTGTAGGATGTTGTTGTAGCTTCGTCATGGGTGCGCTGCCACTGTCTCTCTAGCCGTCTTAGCCCTTGCTTCATCAGCCGCAACTCCTGGGTGTACCAAGGTGCAAGCTTGGAGCGAGGGGACAGAGGGCATCGGGGAGCAATCTCGTCGATGGCTACAGAGAGTCGGCTGTGCCAATCCTCTGCCAGCTCATCTAACGAACTTCCAGGGGCATTGGATTCCATAGAGCCATCTGAAGCCGCATCGGGTCCATCTGGCTCAGCGGGTGAGCTAAAATATCCTCGCCGCCCAAACAGGGTCAGGGTGAAACATTCAGACGGGCCCTCAGGGCAAGGTGGTCTGACCATGGGACTGCCAAGGCAGTGATCCAGTCCACTGTAACCCCCGTCGTGAAGATCAAGTCAAGCATGTGCCCAGCCCATTGAGTGGGAGTCATTACATATTGGGAGAGTCCCAGCGCCACCATGGATGACACTAGGTCCACTGCCTGAGTGGAGGCTGCATCGTCCGCATGGACATTCCAATGCCCAGCCTGATATTGGCTGGTGCATTGGGTTTTATCAAGACCAGTTCACAAACTAAACTGCAGTTTGGTCCCAAAAATGGGCCGGGACGGTTTGTGAACCAAACCAGCACTTTCTCATCTGTGCCCATCCCTACTAGCCATATTCTCTCATTTCAGTTTGCAAGCCCACTAAGTTTATGGAATGATGGTAAAACGGTAATGCTCATTCTTTTGGAGCATCAAGAAGCACTCCATATTCTTATGGCAGGTGTGGTGGTACAGTCTGTATGATTCCCAAATCTTTACTACATGTGATGGGGGCAAAGAGGAATCTTTCCAATTCATTATCAAAACAAAATACCAAGACTGTTAATTAAAAAGCCCCAAATGAATGTACTTATGTCTAAAGAAGGGAACAATACCAGCTGAAAACAACCTTATGTCAAGATGAGTCTGCCACTAAAAGAACAAGATAACACTTTTGAACTTCAACAGCTCTGCATTATAGATAAAAGCAGATAAGAGAACAGAAAGAATTGATCATAACCATTGGAGGGGGTAGAAAATGTCACAGGAACTGAGTGACTCATCCTTATTTACAGAGGGAGCCTTTTTTAAATGGGCTAAAAGAAAAAGGTGTGCAGGGCATAAATACACTGAAAGGAAAACATTAAAGGGATAAAGGTATCATTAACCTAAAGGTGTCTAGTAAAATACAGGGAGCGTTAAAGAAATCATTACTGTATTAAAGTGCAGCAACTGTCTTTTTTGCTTTTTAAACTGAAACATTTATTTACAGCCCACTGGCTAATACTAGATAGCTTAGTCTTTTTTATAGTAAGTAATTAATTGTTTCAAGGTAAAAATGTGCATGTTTAGCAGCACACCAATAAACCAGCTTGCAGCACTAAATATGCATGGGAAAAGAGCACTGGTTCTACAGGTTCTCATGTGGAAAGATTTGTACCAGCAAAAATTAAAGCAAATAGCCAAGAGATGCAACCACTCCTTCATTGCTGCTATCTGGTATGCTGATTGTGTTTTTTTTCCCCATTTAAAACTGTTTGAAGTTCATGCCAGAGGTGGGAGTAATGAGACAAACGAAAGGCCGAAATGAGTCATACCAGGATGATGTTAATAAATGATGTTAGAACAGGAAACCTCCAGGAGCTCATCTCTGGGTGTGCAGCAAACTGTCCTACTAAAAAGCTTTCATTTCTATCAGGGCAGACTTCCTGAAAATTACAGCCAGCACCATTCAGGTTCCTTACTCTTGGAAGCAGATGTGTTTGAGAATCTGCAGCCTGCATTAGAAGCACAACCTCATTTGTTCATCAACAGTACAAACGTGTTCAGTTGAATGGCACTCATGGGAGACATTCAAGATTTTCCAATAGAGTTCAGACAAGCAGGAGTTGGCATGCAGCTCCATGGTAGGCACCAGTCATTTCTGAAGAGGATATGCCAGGTTGGATATCAGGAGATTTACACAGTGGAGGCCTTGTTTTAAAGTGCATATTTATCACTTGATGACTCCAACATCAACCAATGACTTTCACATGTGAATGAACTGACTCAAAGACATACATCGTTCCATATTAAACTCTTAAATCACCTGACCTAGTGTTTTTTTCCCATTTAAGTATTTTGCCTCTCCTTTCACATCATGAACCTGTAAGGCAACTCAGTTCCCTAACTAGTGATAAGGTGGGGAATAAAAAGGGAGGGAGGTACTGGAAATTTTTGTGTAAGGCTTGGACTAAGAGTCTGAACTTGACTCTAAATGGATTCAGTAGTCTGGCCCACAGATTTACCCCACTGGATCAATTATGATTTCAGCCCTGAATCCTTCTGTGTCTAGGCCTAAAAGAGATTTCTTTGGAACTCCTGCCATTTCCCAAATTTACCTGTATGTAGGCATGGGAACGGATCATGGGAAGCACCAAAGCAGGGCTTCTGCTAGATAACATTTCCCATAGTCCCAGCTGGCCCCATACTACCATGAGCAAGAATAGCCATATCTGCAGGCTCTGGGAACTAAATTTTTCATAGTTCCCTGGATGCCACCTGCAGCAAAATCTAGAGGCTAATAAAGGCTCTCATCTGGTACCGGTTATGAGCCCTCCTTCACACTGCTGTGTCTAGGTAAATGTGAGCATGGGAAGACACCACAGAAGCAATCCAATTTACACTAGGGCTGATTTGGTACCATAATTTTCCAAGGATTCTGAAGAGTTCAGCCTCCCCTTCCCTTCCCCAGCTGGCCTGGGTGGGGGAGCTAAGAGAGAAGGGGTTTAAAGTTTAAACTCCTTCTCACTAGAATTGGGCCACAGAAGGAGGAAAGAGGGAAGGAAAGAGAGAGAGTAGAGAGAAGGAAAGAAGGAAGGAAAGAGGGGAAGAAAGAGAAGAAAAGAAGGAGGGAAAGAAAGAGAGGGAAGAAGGAGGGAAACAGGGAAAGGAGGAAAAAAGAGAAGAGAAGAAGGTGGGAAAGAAAGAGAGAAGGGAAGAAGGAGGGAAAGAGGAAAAGGAGAGAAGGAAAGAAGGGAATGAAAGAAATTCGGCGGCAATTTGGCCCCATTATATCCTATGGACCGTTGAAGTCAATGGTGAAAACATAGGGTATATTCTGGGGGCTGGAGAGGACGGGGTTTGAGGGAGATGCTCCATAATCACAGAGTAGCTCATGGAGCCTCTCCCCAAGATACCCACCAAGTTTCAAGAACGTTGGACCAGGGGGTCCAATTCTATGGGCCCCCAAACAGGTTGCCCCCATTCCTTCCATTGTTCTCTATGGTGGGGAAAGAGTTATTTTTTCCCCACGGTGCTGTTAGTAGCTCTGGGGGGAGGGGGTTTGAGGGAGAGGCTCCAAATTTTCAGGGTAGCTTCAGGAGCCTCTCCCCACATACACCCCCAAGTCTCAAAGCAATTGGACCAATGGGCCTAATTCTATGGGCACCCAAACAGGTTACCCCCATTACCTCCATTGTTTCCAATGGGGAAACCCAGCCAGCAGCACTTAAGGCAGGCAAGCAGGCAGCACCCAGCAGTCAGACTCTCCCAGAGAATCTCAGGGAAAGTGAACTGTCTTGGGAGGTGCTTGTTTGCCATGAGAACAAGTGGCACACTCCAGAACAAGTGGCACTGTAGCAGTGCAAGCATGCCACAGTGCAACACAGAAACCCCAAAAGACCAAAAGGAACATCATTTATACATGTATAAATTAATGGTGCAACCTCATTGGACCATACACACCTCAAAAAGAATATTTATTGCACTGGGAAAAATGCAGAAAAGGGCAACTGCAGATGAAAGGAAGTACTTCTTCACCCTAACAGTGATTAATACATGGAATTCACTGCTATAGGAGGAGGTGGTGGTGGTGGTGGCTGGCATGAACAGCTTCCAGATGGAATTTGACAAACATATGGAGGCTGGAACAGACAGGAAAAAAACACCCCCCCCACCAAGTAACAGCAACCAGCAGAACTTTTTAAAGTTGTAAACCTGTAAGAACCAAAAAACCTTTCATCTTTTCTAACTTCTAATCTGACTGCTCAGCAATTTCATTGAGTGCCCACGAGTTCTTGTCTTGTGAGAAAGGGTGAAAAGTACTTCTTTCTCTACATGCTCTATCCCATGCATAGTCTTGTAAACCTCTTATCATGTCACCCCTCAGTCATTGTTTCTCAAAGCTAAGATCCCCAAACGTGATAACCTTTCTTCATAAGGAAAGTGTCCTCCTCTTATTATTGCAGTTGCCCTTTTCTGCATTTTTCCCAGTGCGATAAATATTCTTTTTGAGGTGTGTGTGGTGTGAGTGGTCCAATGAGGTTGCACCATCAATTTATACATGTATAAATGATGTTCCTTTTGGTCTTTTGGGATTTCTGTGTGGCACTGTGGCATGCTTGCACTGCCACAGTGCCACTTGTTCTGGAGTGTGCCACTTGTTCTCATGGCAAACAAGCACCTCCCAAGACAGTTCACTTTCCCTGAGATTCTCTGGGAGAGTCTGACTGCTGGGTGCTGCCTGCTTGCCTGCCTTAAGTGCTGCTGGCTGGGTTTCCCCATTGGAAACAATGGAGGTAATGGGGGTAACCTGTTTGGGTGCCCATAGAATTAGGCCCATTGGTCCAATTGCTTTGAGACTTGGGGGTGTATGTGGGGAGAGGCTCCTGAAGCTACCCTGAAAGTTTGGAGCCTCTCCCTCAAACACCCTCCCCCCCAGAGCTACTAACAGCACCGTGGGGAAAAAAGTAACTTTTCCCTACCATAGAGAACAATGGAGGGAATGGGGGCAACCTGTTTGGGGGCCCATAGAATTGGACCCCCTGGTCCAATATTCTTGAAACTTGGCGGGTATCTTGGGGAGAGGCTCCATCAGCTACCCTGTGAGTTTGGAGCCTCTCCATCAAACCCCCTCCCCTCCAGCCCCCAGAATATATACTATGTTTTCACCATTGACTTCAATGGCCCATAGGATATAATGGAGCTGAAATTGACATTCGGCTGCCTGAAAGACTTCCGGGGACGCCGGTTGGGGGCGGGGCTTGGCTCCTGAGATGCCGGAGCTGCGTTCCGGTGCGCTCCCCCCCAAAAACCCCTGCACATGTTTGTTGTTTTATTTGTCTGAGGCACCAAACAATTGTTGCAGCTAGCTGTTATGCCTCAGTTAAAATTAGCAGCCTTGAAGTAATAGGTAGAGATCTGTTCCAAAGTTACTCCACCTCAGGATTTTACCCTGAGGCAAGATCAGAAGCTGATCACAGACCTGCCCCCACTTCTCTCACTATGGAAAAAAGGCAACAGGCAAACCATGAGACTCTGCATTTAACAGAACATGGGATCTCCTGATTTCACTGGTAACCTACCTGAAGTGAGAGAAGCATCCGTATACATTTATCTAAGCATCAGATGGTTTGAATACAATCGATGTGCCTCAAGTCACACAGATAACCTGGATCTGCCTCCGAACTGGCTGGTTGCCATCCTAATTGTAAATAAACTAGATGAGAGACCATGGCTACACTCTGAGCTAAGCAGCTACTTTATTTGACTGACAGCCCTAACAGACTTGTAGAGGTCTGTGAGCTGGGACATCAGGAGGGGTGTGTGTGTATGCTTAATTATACCACAAATATTATTATTGTTTAAACATACTGCACTCCTTCTAAATTAATACCAAGAGTAATTTAAGAATAAACAATGTCAGACTGCTGGGTGGGTGCAGTATATAAAGATTATGAAGTAAAGAACCAGTTTGTCTAGCTATGATTCCAGAAAGTGTGCCCAGGTCTTCTCTCTTTGACAAGTCATCTTCACATGAAACTTAAAGCTGCTTCATAGCTCTCTGGAATAATTCCTTATTTCCTGAAGCTCTTAGCTGTCTGTCTCCACTAAAGAAGTGTATTTATGCAAAAAAGACGAAGGAGGAGGAGGACTGATCTCATCTATTTACCTAACTGTAACTATGGAACAGTGCACTGTTAAACTAAAATGTCATCCAACTACAAGCCAGAAGTCATTTTAGATAGTCATTTTTTTCACAACACAACTGTTAGGGAATGCAAGACAGAGCCCAGGATATCCATAAATTCCTGATGAATGAGATGGCAAAAGCCCTTGCAGAAGAACCTTTATGTGTCACTACAAAAAGCAAAAACAGGTTGCTTACCTGTAACTGGTGATCTTCAAGTGGTCATCTGTGTATTCACACCTCTGGGATATAGTGCGCCTGCACCGACTCCAATCAGTATTGTAGAAAGCAAAAAGGGATTTTCATGCCAGCTCCCCTGGTCACATGTCGGGCTCCAGTGTGCATGACCAGGGGAGAGGCACGATGATCCCGCCAGTTCCTTCTGACCGCTGCTTCCAGTCACAAAATAAGAGGAAAACAGAGGGGAAGGAGGGCGGGTGGTGTGAATGCACAGATGACCACTCGAAGATCACCAGTTACAGGTAAGCAACCTGTTTATTTTCTTTGTGGTCTCTGTGCATCACATCTCTGGGAGACTAGAAAGCAATACACGCCTACCTGGAACAGGGTGCTGAAGGTCCTAGTTACGCACTGCCTGCAACACAGCTCGTCCCACTGTCATACGCTGATGAAGACGTACATCAAGTGCTTCACAAAGGTGCGAGGAGTAGCCTAGGTAGCTGCATTGGAGATGTCACCAAGCGACGCACCTCTCAGGAAGGCAGTGGATGGCGCAATTGCCCAGGTGGAATGCGGTCAAAGCAGACCTGGGAGTTGTTTCTTGGCGAGTAGGTAGCCAAGCTTGATCGTTTCCACGATCCACCTGGACAGCCACTGAGAGGGCAGCTTCTTCCCTTGCGCAGGCAAGGCATGGGAGGCGAAGCGGGCCAGAATCTTCCAGAAAGAGTGCATCCTGTCCAGGTAGAAGAGTAAAGCCCTCTTCACGCCTAAGGTGTGAAGACGGCGTTCCTCATCGTTCTGCAGTGATGGACAGAACATGGGGAGAACAATTTCAGCTTGCATATGGAACTCCAAGACTACCTTAGGCAGAAACAAAAATGTCTGGGGCCAAGGTAACACCATCATGGTGAAAAGTTAGGTAAGGGGAATTACAGCATAGTGCTGACAGTTCACTCATCCTCCTGGCAGAGGTGATGGCTACTAGAAAAACAGTCTTCCAGGAAAGGAGTTGCAGACTGCAGGTAGCCATAGGTTTGAAAAGCTTACCCATCAGTTTGGTGAGCACTAAGTGAAGGTCCCAGGCCAGCAGAGGACCACGAGACGGCGGAGAAAGGTATTGGAGTCCCTTCAGGAACTGCTTGGTCCATGGATACGAGAAAACAGAGTGTCCATCCACCTCAGGATGTTTAGCTGAGATGGCTGCTAAATAGACTCTCAACAAAATATAACTAAAGCCCAAGTCCAAATGAGACAACAAAAAAACAAAAATCACAACCAGATCAGTGGGGGATAGGGGAACCCCCAATGACTGAAGGTAAGAAAGGAAAGCTTTCCACTTCCCAGCATAGGAAGCCCTCGTAGATGGCTTACAGCAATTTAGCAACACGTGTTCTATTCTGCCTCTGAGTCCAGCTAATGGATCTTCCATGCTGTGAGAGAGTTCAAAACAAGTTCTGGCAGTACCAGACATAGGGACTGTGATTGTCTCTGAGGGTGGAACTTCCTGATGAACCACAGCTGTAGTGGTCGCATCTGCAGCTTGGCAAACACAATGACCGATGTGGTGGCTGCCATGAGCCCTAGCAATCGTTGTATCTGCTTTGCAGGGGCCGTGCCCTGGCCTCTCACGAGCCTTATGAGTGAGATGATGTCCTCCATCCTCTTGGAAGGGAGGAACACTCTGCAAAGTGCCGAATCTAGGATTGCTCCAATGAATTGCACCCGTGTGGAGGGCACAAGCATCGATTTTTTTAGGTAGACTTTCAGCCCCGGAGCCTCCAGAGTATTGAGGGTCAGGTTGATGTGATGGTGTAGAGTGGTTTCGGTATTTGCAACCAGTAACCAGTCATCTATGTAAGGAAAAATCCTTACACCTTGTAGATGAAGGTGAGCCGCAATGACCACCATCACCTTGGTGAAGAGACGAGGTGCCGTGGATAGCCCAAAGGGGAGGGTTTTGTATTGAAAATGTTCCTCTCCTATAGCGAAGCGCAGGAACATCCTGAGGGCAGGGTGGATGGAGACATGGAAATAAGCATCCTGCAAGTCCAGAGTCACTATCCAGGCTCCCTTCTCCAAGAGAGGAAGGACAGCTTGAAAAGTAATCATGCGGAATTTCTTGTATGCAATGAACCAGTTCAAGTCCCATAAGTCCATGATGTGATGGAGGCCTCCATCCTTCTTGGGGACTGTGAAGTAACGTGAATAAAAATCCAGGCGATGTTGCGGCACCGGAACGGGTTCTATGGCGTCTTTGAGCAGGAGGTTCTGTACTTCTTTCAGTAGCGTGGGCAACGATGGAGTGAGAATGAAGTTTGCACCAATGGGGGGCTTGACAAAATTCTATGAGGTATCCCACCCTGATTACCAAAAGAACCCACTGATCTGACATCACCTTCTGCCAGGCATACAGGTAAGGAGATAGGCGGGTGGGAGGGAGTGGTAATGGGCCCAAGTCAAAGGCCCTGTTTGGGGTTTTTCTGGGTCTTAGCCCGAGATTGTGTAGTTGAAGGGAATTTGGACTTATTCCCGTAAGAGCGGGCAGAGTTGCTGAGAGATCTTTGCCATTGTGGTGATGGAGACGGTTTGAATGAAGACCTGCATGACCAGGATTTGTTCCAGGACTTCCCTCTCAACTGTTTAGAGGTTGTGGTGGAACTGCGGAGCCCCCAGGAAAGCCGGCGCTGGTGCAGCAGCCAAATCGCCAGCTCACAACTTTAATGCCAGCTGCTCACAGAGTAGGATTTTTGCTCACAGGACTCCACAGCTTAGAGGGAGCATTGCTTGCAAACCTTCCCCCCATCACCACCTCTCAGACGGGCTCCCGGGGAGGGCCGCGGCCCGCCCTTCTCCTCCTCCTCCTCATATGACCGAGGCGGCCCGGCCTCCCCTTCACCTGGGCCGGGCCTGAGCATCGCGGCTCCTTCCTTCCTCCCACTCTTCCTTCCCTCCCCTTTGTCCGGCCATGGCGGCCCACCTGAGCTCAGGCCGGGTCAACCTGACGCTGCTGCGGGAGGCCGGCTGCAGGGAGCTGCACGAGTTCCTCGACAAGTGCGCTGGATCCAAGGTCAGCAGCAGCATCCCCCGCACAGGCCTCCGCATCCCCGCCTCGCCTGGGGCCGCCGCCCACCCGGCACACCGCCTCGGGCGGGCAGAGAGAGAGAGAGTGAGAGGCGCCCCCCCACCCCATAAATTGCAGCCCCTCCGCCTTGTGGGTGGCCTGGGAGGGAGGGGGCGGCAGCTAGATCCCCTGCCTCCTTCCCGGCTTTCCTGGGAACCCCGCAGCCGCGGAGCCCCAGGAAAGCCAGCGCTGGGAGGGAGGGGGCGGCGGCTAGATCCCGCCCCCTTCCCTGGCTTTCCTGGGGGCCTCGCAGCTGCGGAGCCTCCAGGAAAGCCAGTGTTCCGCCACCGCCACCCCCCGGTTTCCAGGCCCCACCGGGAGGTTGGCATCCCCAGTGGGGGGCGCCCCAGGCTGTCCTGCCTAGGGCACCCAGACACCTAGAGCCGGCCCTGGAAGAGGGGGAGGCAGGAATAAACAGAAGCAGCATGTGCATTTATTCTGAATACAAGTGCTTAGTCTTAGCGAGGAAGGAAGGTGTGCTGATGACAGTACATATCATATAGGTATATCCCTCATGGAAGAGTAACTGGCTATATTACCCTGTTGAGTGCATTCCCTTGTGGAATACCCAGGTTTGCCTCTGTGCAAGGTGTTAAAAAGAACAAGCCAGTAGAGCTATTATAGGTGAGGGAGGTAACCAAGAAGGTTTAGACAAATAAAAAAGAAACTAAAAGACGCATGTAGTGCTAATGTTCAAAATATCCTGTCCTATTAAATAAAAGGGTAGTGGTCTGGCAAGATTCTATGCTTGGCAAAATCAATTCGCTCCCTGGTATGTCGCTCAGGATCTGTCCCTATCCACTAGCTGTGTTGCCTGAGTTCTCTCCCACCCACTGCAGCCTAGGCCACTCTTCTCTGATTGGGCCAGCATTTCAAGCTCATTTGCATACGGAAGCTGATTGGACTTCACTCCATTTCGCACCTCAAACTCCCCCCCACCGCAAGACAGTTGGAATTGTCCGTTGTTTATGCAACCTGTTGTATTCTGAGGTGAAATATGTCCTCACTCACAACACTTCCCCTTCAAAAGAAACAAACCCAATAACATAACCATGCCACACCACAAAAAAGACAGGTCACACCACAAGCAGAATACCACAAGGCAAAAAATCCTCTGGTACTAATTCTGGCAGGGGACACTGTGAGTGTAGAAAATGATTTATGGACACAGTGGAAAATCTTTAGGAATCATTTGGTGCATTTACCATGGGGCACCCACCCAGAGCCTCTGGCATTTTCTCACTCTGCTGGCATCAAAACCAATTGAAGGCAAAATAGAGATATGGAGACTTTTCCATCCTGCTTTGCATCAATTTGTCTTTGTTGGCAATGGCAACCCTAGGCCTGGCTGCTTGCTCCTGTTCAGCAGGAGCATCCCTACGGAAACTGCCTGGGTGATTTTGGACCAGCCGGAGACTTTCTGCCTAACCAGCCTTACAGGGTTGCTGTACAGATCACAAAGTCGAAAAGAATGAAGAATGAAGTAAACTGCTTTGCTCCCCGCTAATGAGAAAGACAGAATTTTGCCTAGGAAGAGGCTGCTGAGAGGGGATGAGATAAAGTTGCCAACTATAGGTATGGAAATTCCTGGAGATTTGAGGGGTGGAGCCCAGAGAGGGTGAGGTCTGAGGAGGGGTGGGACCTCAGACAGGTACAGTGCCATGGACTCCACCCTCCAAACCAGCCATTTTCTCCTGGGGAACTATTGTTGCCAATCTTGGCCCAGTGGCCATCAAACCATTCTCTTCCACCCCCTGCTGTGCAGCTGTCTTTCCCATAGGGTTGCCAATCTCCAGGTGGGACCTGGAGATCTCCTGCTGTTACAATTGATCTCCAGATGACCGAGATCAGTTCCCCTGGAGAAAATGGCTGCTTTGGAGGGTAGACCCTATGGCATTATACCCTGCTGAGTCCTCCCCCTCCCCCAATGCTGCCCTCCACAGGATCCACCCCCCAAATCTCCAGGTATTTCCCTACTTATAGCTGGTAACCCTACTTTCCCCTCAGTGCCTGTTGGTAGGCAACCAAGCTTGGTCCTGTCACCTGTTTTGGCCTTTGGGAGAAAACTCATTGGGGCCAGTCCTGATAGGGTTGCCAACTCCAGATGGGAAATTCCTGGAGATTTGAGGGATGGAGCCTGAAGCGGGTAAGGTTTCAGGAGGGGTGGGACCTCAGACAGGTACAATGCCATAGACTCCACCCATCAAACTAGCCATTCCATCCTGAGGAACCATTGTTGCCAATCTCCAGGTGGCAAATTCCTGGGGATTTAAGGGGTGGAACCTGGAGAGGGTGGGGTTTGAGGAGGGGTTGGACCTCAGGGAGGTAGAATGCCATAGACTCCACCCTCCGAACCAGCCATTTCCTCCTGGGTAACAATTGTTGCCAATCTCCAGGTGAGGGCTGGAGATCACTCAAAATTACAACTGCTCTTCAGGTAGCAGAGATCAGTTCCTCTGGAGAAAATGGTGGTCTCTGTCATTATACCCTGCTGAGGTCACCACAGCAAATTCACACTGTGTGCCCAGAGCCAGGGCACTCTCCCAGAGCCTCTTTCTAGAGCTCGTTGTATTTATTTCCACAACGGGCCTTATTTCTAGTCGTATATAATTTAATTATAGATTGAAAAGTGCTAAAATATCATTTCCTCCCTTTTTGGGTGGCACTAACATAGGTGAACCATGAAGTCAGCACTTTTTTAAAAAATGAAGCATGCGAGTGCCTGAACTTTATCATTTCCGCATTCTGAATTATCCCACAGCAAGAGCAAATGCATTTTCCTTTCTTGTTTTATATCCAAATTGTTCGTCTTTAATGTGTTAGAGAGGCATGATATATCACCCTCTATTGCAATTCCCTTATGCAAATCCTCAGGTTTTCTGTGGCAAGGGCTTTAGTCAGTCATCTTTTCTTTACCTGCATTCTAGTCTAAAGTATTCCCGTCCAGTGTCCATAAATAAATCAGCTTATGAAAGTCACTGGAAAGATAATTCTGCCAGTAGCCTTCTGAGACTGCTCATATTGTTCTTACTGCCACCTTGATTCACTGGGGAATTCTTTTGCAAAACATGAGAACATTACAAAGAAAAAGGTAAAAATAAAGCATACTGTGATGTAAAAAGGATGTTTCTCATTTTCTGATAGAAATAGCTGTTTATTTTTTTAAAAGAATCCAGTAACACCATTTAGAGCATCCACCAACCCTTACAAATAATAAAAAACCTTGAAAATTTCGAAGTGTTTATAACATATACGAGCCCCCATAAATACTGGAACATTAGAAAGAGAGACAAGTGATATTATTATGAAAAAGATAGAATCTCACAATATGATTGGTTTGAAAACCTCTTGCACCAATAGAGTTTGGAGCTATGTCTGAAAGGAAGACAAATGCTATTGCTGTACTATGGAAACTACATTGTTTTTTTCCCACTGACCTGTATCACACCCCGGGCATTGTAACTGGGTGCACTAGCACTATATGTTCTTATGTGTTTGTTTTTTTACAGTGATTTTAAATTGTTTGTATTGTTTTATTACCCTGTATAAGCTGCCCTGAGCCTGCTTCAGCAGTGAGGGCAGAGTAGAAATTAATTAATTAAATCTCTCCTTATATATAATTGTGTTTTGGTCATCGACGCTCATGAACATTCCACACGCTCCCAAATCAATTGGCTCCCTGATCTGTCACTCAGAGAGTGTCCCTAGCCACTGCCTGTGTTGCCTGAGTCCTGCCCAGCTGCCAC
This sequence comes from Gekko gecko, assembly GCA_029375565.1. NCBI lineage: Eukaryota > Metazoa > Chordata > Lepidosauria > Squamata > Gekkonidae > Gekko > Gekko gecko. Next base: position 136,246,554 of record JAPDNY010000002.1, read on the forward strand.
TCAAGAGTACTTGCATGCCATTGGCTGGATACTGGGTTTGCTCCTCTTCCCTGCCCACTCCTTCAGCCACTGTGCCCTCTCAGAATTTCTGGCAGATAGTTTTCTCTCTTGATGAAGACACGCCTCCTGTGTAGGACTAATTTTTCCCTCAGTAGCTATTGGTAGGTGTAACAAAATGGCAGTTATCTGTGTCTGTAAGATGGCTGCCGTCTGTGTGTTTAAATATTCCCTCACAAGGCTTAATTGAGCTGTAGTTCCAGAGAGGAACCTGCGGGGGTATCACTCACTGGGTTGAATGGGGCTTCCTCATCTGTCGGCCTACAGTTCCCAGCTGCCCCAAGGACAAAAAGTGTGGGAAAAGAGGGACCGTCCCAAAGGGCGGGGCAGCATCAATATAGCCTCCAGCTAGGCCACAAGCCACAGACGTGGGGGAACTCTGGGAGGCAGCAGAAATTCAGCCACTCCACAGTCGACTGGACTGGGGAATGAATGGAAGTTCCCCTGTTCTCTTGGGCAGGAGAGAGAGGCTGAAGTAGAGCCAGAGGCCGGTCCAAGGAGAGATCCTGTCCTGAGCCCACAATCTCCAAATGTAGAGATTACTGTGTGTAGGGAAAGAGGATGGTGTTTAACCCCTGTTGATTTATGCCCTGTTGGTTCATGGTGTGTGCTTACTCCTACAGTTATGCTTTATTTATTTTGTATGTGTGTGCTCCATAATTGTGTAAATAGTTAAATAAATTCATTTATTTGGGCTAATAATGTGTGTTGTGCTCTGACCACATAGTCTCCCATGCTCTGCACAATACCAAAGGGAGGGGGTAGCCCAGGGAAGCAAGGAAAGGCCAGACCCTTGGGTTGCCAACTTTCCAGGAATCCCCCAAAGATTGGGGATTCCATCTCCAAATAGGGAAATTCAGCCAGAGGGGTCTCAGTGTCCCTCTAAAAAGGCAGTGACGATTCCATGAGAGATGGCAGTGAACTTAAGGATACCTGGTGACCTTCAAGCTCCACCTGGAAATTGGCTACTCCTAGGCGTTGCAGTCAGTGCTTCAGAACAGGTTCTGCTAGATCCAGGTTCTTGCTGCAGAAGCTGAGTGGGTGATTTTGGACCGGTCACAGACTTTCAGCCTAGCCTACTTCACAAAGTTGTTGTGCAAATCAAAAGGCGGAGAGGAGAATGATGTAAGCTGCTTTGGTTCCCATTACAGAGAAAGACTACTTTTCCTCCTGGGAAACCGTTGTTTCCAATCTCCAGGTGAGAGCTGGAGATAACTCAGAATTACAACGGCTCTCCAGATGGCAGAGATCATGGTGACTCTGTGTCCTTATACCCCCCCCCCAACAGCCAAAGTGATTTGTAAGTCAGGGTTTCAGAGCACTGTAGAGGCTGCCGGGGGGGAGGGGGATGGAAAGCTGAAGAGGGGGAAATAAAAGTAGGTTGATACTTGGCTGGGGAGATAAGGTTGCCAACTCCAGGTGGGAAATTCCTGGAGATTAGAGGGATTGAACCTGGAGAGGTTGAGGTTTGAGGAGGGGTGGGACTTCAGACAGGTACAATGCCATAGACTCTACCCTCCCAACCAGCCATTCCCTCCTGGGGAACTACTGTTGCCAATCTCCAAGTGAAGGGTGGAGATCACTCAGAATTACAACTGATCTCCAGGAGGAAGACAGGAGGAGATGGAAAGCTGAAATCAGGGGCAGATAATGGCAGGTTGATGCTTGGCTGGGAAGGAGATAGGGTTCCCAACTCCAGGTTGGGAAATTCCTGGAGATTTGAGGGGTGAAGGCTAGAGAGGGTGAGATTTGAGGAGGGGTAGGACCTCAGATAGGTACAATGCCATAGACTCCATCCTCCCAACCAGTCATTTCCTCCAGAGGAACCATTGTTACCAATCTCCAGGTGAGGGGTGGAGATCACTCAGAACTACAACTGATCTTCAGAAGGGAGGGCAGAAGTCAGCTGCAGTCAGATGGGCAGATAACGGTGGGTTGATGGTTAGCTGGGAAGGAGATTGGGTTGCCAACTCCAGGTTGGGAAATTCCTGGGGATTTGAGGGATGGGCCCTGGAGATGGTGGGGTTTGAGGAGGAGTTGGAGGGGTCAGACCTCAGACAGGTACAATGCCATAGACTCCGCCCTCCCAACCAGCCATTTCCTCCTGTGTAACAATTGTTGCCAATCTTCAGGTGAGGGCTGGAGATCACTCAAAATTACAACTGCTCTTCAGGTAGCAGAGATCAGTCCCTCTGGAGAAAATGGTGGACTCTGTGTCCCCCTTCATGAGAAGTATAGATGGCCATTGTCCTAAACTAGGGGAGAGGCATGTCCCATTACCATTGTCCTAAACTAGGGGAGAGAGCCAGTTTGGTGTAGTGGTTAAGTGCGCGGACTCTTATCTGGGAGAACCGGGTTTGATTCCCCACTCCTTCACTTGCACCTGCTGATGTGACCCTGGGTCAGTCACAAGCTCTGGCACAGCTGTTCTCTCAAGGACAGTTTCTGTCAGAAGTTCTCTCAGCCCCACCTACCTCACAGGGTGTCTGTTGTGGGGAGTGGAAGGGAAAGGAGTTTGTAAGCTGCTCTGAGACGCCTATGGGCAGTGAAGGGCGGGGTATAAATCCAATCTCTTCTCTTCTCTTCTCTTCTTCTTGTACGTGGACAACGCGGTCCTGCTCTCCCTCTCAGAAATAGGGATTAAAAGGATGCTTGCACAAGTTCTTGCTTATTGCAACAAGAACAAGTTGTCCCTTAATTTTGATAAATCAAAAATGATTGTCTTTGAGAAAAGTTGGAAGCCCATTAATTGGATTATACGGGGGGGGGGGGAAATTGAACAAGTTAAAAGCCTTAAATATCTGGGCACATATTTCCATTATACTAATCGTTGGGCAACACACATCGAAGAAGCAGTTAAATCATCAACTAATCATGCCCTTACCACTGCCCGTTTCTTTTACACCAAAAGATACCAATATATCCCCATTGCTCTCAAAGTTCTTAACCATAAAATACCGGCCAAACTGCTTTATAGTATTCCAATTTGGGTCTCAGCTTGTAATGAAACTGTAGAATGTGTTCAATCTAAGTTCCTGAAGAAAATCTTGGGGCTACCAGTGTGCGTACCATATGCAGCTATGTGCCTGGAGACAACCCAAAGTCGGTTATCTACAATGGCATAGATCATAACCTTCAAATTTTGGCTGCGTCTCCATTTTAGATGTGGCCTAAACAGTCTTGTGGTACACATGTTAACATAATCACATCTATTAACTTGGCTGACTAATATAGAGGAAAAAAATCTGCAATTGGCTTTAAGTTCAATAAGAACATAAGAACATAAGAGAAGCCAATGTTGAATCAGGCCAATGGCCCATCTAGTCCAACACTCTGTCACACAGCGGCCAAAATATACCAATTGCCATCAGGAGGTCCAGCAGTGGGGCCAGGGCACCAGAAGCCCTCCCACTGCTGCCCCCTCCAGAGTGCATCACCTGCCCCAGACTGAGAATTCCCATCTATACCCTGTGGCTAATAGCCACTGATGGACTTCTGCTCCATATGTTTATCTAATTCCCTCTTGAAACTGTCCATGCTTGCAGTGAATTGCCTCCTGTGGCAGTGAATTCCATATGTTAATCACTCTTTGGGTGAAGAAGTATTTCCTTTTATCTGTTCTAACCCGACTGCTCAGCAATTTCAATGATTTGGTACTTCTGTCTGAACAGAAGGCTTTTTTCTTACTTAAACAAAGACTCCTTGATATTGAGGGGCAAGATCTGAGAAGACTTGCATACAGACATTGCTCACCCTTGAGTATGGGACTCTCTTTCAGACACATCTCCTCAGGATATCTGGCAACACTGACTCAGCCCCATCTTTGCAGGGGTTTTATGCTAGCCTGGTTCAACGTCTTGCCCTCAGCTGTTTTATCGAGAAGGTTAAAAAAAATTCCCTATAGAGATAGATTCTGTCCATATGGAATAGGGGAAATCGAATCTATTGGACATGTGCTTTTGTACTGTAGACTCCACTATGACATCCATGTTGCTTATATTGAATCAGTGATGGTCCCACTTTTGGGCCAATTTGATGGGTATAAAATTATTTCTTAATTGTCTTCTCAGAACACAGAAATTCTTGAACCGGTAGCAAATTTCTTCTATGAGGTATCTAGGAGAAGAGGCTCATATTAAGGCAACTCAGAATATGTTACCCCTCCTTGGTTATCTGGAGGCTTCATGCTGCCTGCTGTATTGTATCTTGTATGCCAATAAAGGTACTGTATCTATCTGACTCTGTGTCATTATACCCTGCTGAGGTCGCCACAGCAAATTGACGCTGAGTGTCCAAGGCCTTGGCACTCTCCCAGATCCTCTTTCTAGAGCTTGTAGTATTTATTTCCACAACGGGCCTTATTCTTAGTAAATAAATAAAGTGGAATGGGACCAGATCATGGCCCTTAAAAGGGTAGCAACCCAGCTGAAGGGCAGAGGAAAGGACCACATGGGACTACTGGAACAACCAAGAAGAAGGAAACAATTACTACCGCACTGCAAAATTAAGGTCTTGCCTGAAGTAAGAGCCTGAGTAGGCTCTTTGTCCTGAGAAGCCTGCTCAGGAACAAGAATGCAGGAATAGGGAGTGGCCAAGGGAAAAGGGAAAAAAGCCCCAGCTGAAGGAGATGAAGAGTCAGCTGGCTGGAAGTTGGAAAGGAGCAGTGGATGGCCAAGCTTTGGGCAAATGCAGGTTAAAGAGCACCAAACATCCTGGAGTCTTGAGAGGTGACATTACTGGTCAATAGGGTAGCCAGAAAGAACTTTCCCCACTTGACCAATAACATTTTACCTACTCTAGCTCAACCTTTCAGAAGTGATGCAGCATTCAGGACGCAATGAACACAGGCTGGGAAAGCAGCCCTAGCACCTGAGTAGGAGCAGATGGAAGTGTTGAGAGGTGAACTGACTGGACTACACAATGGCACTTAACTTCTGGAGCTGGCATTGTCAAGGAGCCAAGCACTTAAAGGGCAGTGTCTATGATACTGGCATGCTGATTTATTTTTAGCACTGTGGGAAGAATACGGCACCTCTTCAGGATGATCCTGGGCACTTTACAACCTATCAATTATCTGTTGTTCTTTCTGTTGTCAGCTTGTGGGTGTAGCTCCAATTGCTCCTTGTACATGTAACTGTTTTTGTTGCAAGAAAGGATGCTCCTCTCACATGGGCATCAACATATATATACTGAAAGAAAGGCCCTGACAGATGTCTCTGCAGAAACAATGGTTCCCTACTGAGACTAGAATATTAATCCTGGAGGACCAATAGATTCTCTCTGCAGGCCTCTTAGTCACTATCATTTATGGCTGGAAGGTCACTCCTTCCTTCACTCTTTAGCCCTGTTTGTTTGCCTGGCAAATGGCTGCTGTGTGAGTTTTCAAGAGTTTTATTAAACTCTTGTCTGAAGGAAGGGCTTAGACTTGTAACTGAAGGCGTCTACTGCTACCTTCCTCTTCAGCACATCATAGGCCTGGTTCAGGTGAAGATTCAACAGTCTCCCACTTGAGGTAGCTTGGTTGTATATTACTGTGTATACTGGGTGGGGCAATGTCATAGAATATCTTTCACTGATTGGTGCTTCCCATGCATAGCTGATGTGAGACTCTGCAATTATTTTGTGCAGCTACAGAACTGCCATGGGTGCTGTGGGTGCAGCTGTTGGTATACTGGTACTTTTTGAATTCTGTTTTGCTGCTTGAATATATAAGCTAGCAACCACATATCACCAGTGTAAAACCACAGAAACTGACCATATTGACCATCCTCTGTCTCAATCTTATACACACCCTTGAAAGGAAGTCCCGCTGAATGCAGTGAGACTTTGGAGTCGCAAGTTATTCAAATCTTCACAAAATCTTCCTTCATAACTGGCTAATAATTCTGCAGGTAAATAGCATTGGTAAGCTTGGAAATTGTCTGCTGGCTCTACTCCACAGATCTCCATCAGCAATGCACTTCCCTTCTCTATCCACCACTCAAAGGAGTACTTTTTGTTATGTGAGAAATGAAAATGAAGATTTTTATTGATTAAAATGTTAAGCTTGTATCTTGGAAACTTAATACATTTGCTTCATGAATCTATAAGACTAAAAAGCCAGACAGCCTAAGATTAGAACTGACCATTGGGATAAGATAGGCCATGTCTAGTCCATCTGGAAAGTACCTATTCAGAAACACAATGGTCAGCATAGAGACATGTTTGCTATTCTTGATTTGCTTGCAGAGCATAATCAACAGAAAAATGGGAAGTTAATTCTGTCGAACGAACATTTCGAAAGCAGACAACCCTAAGGATAGAATATCCTGCGGTCTGAAGGCCCGGTAACAGGAGGACATGACACAAGAATGACCAGGCTCACCCGAGAGTGACATTTGCAGTAGATGGTGGAAAAATGTCAGGGGAAGGCTGGGAAGATTAATAACTTTTTTTAGGAGAAAGTAAACAGATTTTAGCATATTTAGAGGAGTGGACTAATTAGGAAAAGAGGAAGAGTAATCAGAGGCGTGTTGTCACGGGGTCCTAAAGGCGAGACGTGATTTGAGAATGTGAGCCACGTACTCCAGCCTATGGGGACTGGCCAGGGCGTTTCTTATTTTCCAAAGCGTCGGGGAAGGAAGTATAAAACTGCCTGCTTTCAAATACAAGGTGTGGTCAGATCTTTGAAACTGATCACCCACGCTTGCAAGAGTGTAATATTCCAATAAATTATTCTGATTCACTGAAAAGGTCCGTCTTCTGTAAAGCTTTGTTCTTGGTAAGAACAACTCGCATTTCTGACAGTTATATCATGGCAAGTTGTGAATTTGGTGATGTTCCCTTATTGAGTTGTTCAGTTATTTTTCCCTAGTCCATTAGGCAAAAAGCATGTGCTGCAGTTTAGTTTCACTTTCCCCTGTTGGCTGTTAGTTTTGTGTTTCTAGTAGAGGCCCAGAAAGGCCCTGCTTTGGTCTAATAAACCTGCAATCGTTCTGGCACAGTGCACTTATGGAATTATTACACTAGTGATGTGGACAAAGCTACTGTGGCCATGGCAATGCATGATATGATGCCAGAGTTTGATAGAGCAAGTGAGTGATCTAAGTCATTTATTAATGATTTGGAATTGGGAGTAAGCAGTGAAGTGGCTAAATTTGCAGATGACACAAAGTTGTTCACGGTGGTGCAAACCAGGGAGGATTGTGAGGCACTCCAAAGGGATCTGTTGAGGATGGGTGAGTAGGCGTCAATGTAGCAAATGGGGTTCAATGTGGCCAAGTGCAAAGTGATGCACATTGGAGCCAAAAATCCTAAATATAAATACACATTGATGGGGTCTGAACTGGCAGAGATGGACCAAGAGAGAGATCTTGGAGTTGAAGTGGATAACTCAATGAAAATGTCTAGACAGCGTGTAGCTGCAATAAAGAAGGCCAACGCTATGCTGAGGATTATTAGGAAGGGAATTGAAAACAAATCAGCCAGTATCATAATGCCCCTGTATAAATCATTGGTGCGACCTCATTTGGAATACTGAGTACAGTTCTGGTCACCACATCTCAAAAAGGATATTATAGAATTGGAAAAGGTGCAGAGAAGGGCAACTAGAATGATAACAAGGTTGGAACACCTTCCCTATGAAGAAAGGTTAAAACGCTTGGGGCTCTTTAGCTCGGAGAAACAACGGCTGAGGGGTGACATGATTGAGGTTTATAAGATTATGCATGGGATTGAGCAGGTTGAGAACGGCCATTGGCACTTACCATGAAGGGTCCTTCTCCTCTGAGGTTAGGAGGACATCTCTATGGGTTATTCCCACCGTGCCTTTAGGGAGGCAGGAAATAGTTTTTTCCTCTTCCTGTTGGTGCCCTCGGAATAGCCCCTCCTTCAGTTGTGGGACTCCGAAAGCAGTGCTCTCAGGCTAACTCAACGGCCTTGCCCTGTGCAAACAACAATACTGAAAACATTATAACAAGAAACTATAACTGGATAGCAGTATAGATCAATTTAGACAGAGGAAGAAGAAATCAGCACAGCAATAGATATAGATATAGAAGATGATGAAGAAAGGAGGGCCGAGATGTCCTCCTAACCTCAGAGGAGAAGGACCCTTCACGGTAAGTGCCAATGGCCGTTCTCCCTCTGAGGTGGAGGACATCTCTATGGGACCTCCCCGAGCAGTGTCCCTCTTCTGGGTGGGTCATTATCTTCCTCAAATGTGACAGCGTGCTGAAGAACTCTTCTTCCAAAAGCTGTGTCCGCTGACGCCACAGTGTGGATCTTGTAGTGACGTACAAATGTACAGATGGACGACCAGGTAGCCGCCTTGCAAACTTCCTCGACCGAAGCTCTGTTGGAGAAAGCCGCATTGGTGGCCACACTCCGAAGAGAATGTGCAGTGATGCCAGAAGGGGCCTCCTGGCCCAGTGCCTTGTATGCTTCCGCAATGCAAGAACGAAGAACTTTGCTGATTGCAGCTTTGGACATTCTATCCCCCTTTCTCGGAAGCGAGATATTAATGAACATAGCATCCATCCTTCACCAGGATTCTGTCCTCAGTATGTAGATCTTGAGGGCCCTTCGGACATCTAAGGTGTGCCACTCAAATTCCCTGGGGTGTTTGGGCTGAGGACAAAAGGTAGGAAGACACAACTCCTGTGACCTGTGGAAGGCAGAGGAGACCTTTGGCTGAAAGGTAGGATCCGGACGAAGAACGACTTTGTCATTATGAAAGATGCATAGGGAAGACTTAATGGAGAGAGCCCCGAGTTCCGAAACTCGTCGTGCTGAGGTGATGGCGACGAGGAACAAGGTCTTCATCCGCAACCATCGCAGGCCGACTTCTCTTAAAGGTTCAAAAGGCAGCTTAGTGAGTGCTTGGAGAACAGTGTTCAATTTCCATGTAGGAAAATGATGTACAGGAGGCGGAGACTTAGCCATGGCTCCTTGTAGGAATAGTTCTATGTGAGGATGCTTTGTTAATTTGAATCTGCCCAAAAGCGGTAACACAGTGGCCAGAGCTACGGTTTGTCTGCGTAAGGTGGCTGGCCTCAAGCCAGAGTCCAAACCCTCCTGTAAGAAGGCCAGAATAGAGGCTATAGAAGGCATTAAAGGATCCACCTTCTTGCGCCTGCACCACCGTACGAAGGCCTTCCAGGTCATATTATAAATGCGGATGGTGGATTGCCTTTTGGATGATAACAAGGTCTCAGTGACCTTGGCCGAATAGCCTAAACTGCAGAGATTGTTCCATTCAATCTCCAAGCGGTTAAAGACAGCCAGTCCGGGTGAGGATGCCAGACTGGGCCCTGGATGAGCATGTCTGGATGTGACGGAAGGACTAGAGGGGGAACCACCGCCATCTGTCTCAAGGTGGAGAACCACGGACGACGTGCCCAGTTTGGGGCCACCAGGATGATCTCCGCCCGGAGATCCCAGATTCTGCGGATGATTCTGGATAGGAGGATGAACGAGGGAAACGCATAGAGCAGGCATCTCGGCCAGGGAGATGTCAGCACATCAATCGCCTCTGCCGCTCGATGGAAGAAGCGGGTGAAGAACCTGGGCAGTTGATGGTTCATGGGGGACGCAAAGAAATCTATCACGGGTTGACCCAACTGGCTCACGATCAGCTGAAAGAGGTCGGGGTGGAGAGACCATTCTCCCTCCAAAATGGTTTCCCTGCTGAGCCAATCTGCTTGGATGTTCTTCACTCCCCTGATGTGTTCTGCTCGAAGGGATTTGACATTCTGCTCTGCCCAAATAAGGATATTCATTGCCTCTCGATGGAGCTGAGAGGAGCGAGAACCCCTCTGCTTGTTGATATGCGCCTTGGTGGAGATGTTGTCCGTTCGCACCAAGACATGGAGATTGCGTAGGGAAGATTTGAAATGAATCAGAGCATGGTAAATCGCTCTGAGCTCCAACAAGTTGATGGGCAACCTTGTCTCTGATGGACTCCATTTTCCCTGCACCGGGGAACCCTGTAGGGTTGCACCCCAGCCCTGGAGACTCGCATCTGAGAAGACTTCCTTGGATCTTGGAACATGGTACTCCTTGCCCCCTGTTAGGTTGTGTGGGAGCATCCACCATCAAAGACTGGATCTGGTCTTGTGAGGAACCTGTAGACCTTCGGACCTCTTTTCCATAATCCAGAGTTGGTAGGGACGAAGAAAAATCTGAAGGGGTCTGGCGTGGAGACGAGCCCACTGAACTGTATCGATACACGAAATCATCAAGCCCAACAACCTGGCCAGGTCCATCAAGGGGGAAGATGCGCTGCGGTAGATCAACGACACCATCTCCCCTACCTTCTCGGCCTTGGATGAGGGCAGAAAGAGGGCGTTGTGAGTCGTGTCGATGATCGCTCCTAGGTGCTCGAGTCTCTGGGAGGTTTGAAGCGAACTTTTGTCAAGATTGATCAGGAACCCATGTTTCTGGAAGCAGTCCAGGGTGATCCTGGTGTGTTGGATAGATGCCGCGTGGCTGCTGGCCCGCACCAACAGATCGTCGAGGTACGGATGCACATGGATCCCCTGATCTCTGAGAAGAACCACCGGGTTGATGACCAATTTGGAGAAAACCCGTGGAGCCGTAGATAGGCCAAACGGAAGGGCTCGGTATTGATAGTGCTGGTTGTAGACACAAAAACGGAGGAAGCGCTTGTGAGCAGGATGGATGGGAACATGGAGGTAAGCTTCCATAAGGTCTATGGAAGTCAGAAACTCATTTGGTAACAGGGAGTCCGCAATGGTCTTCAGTGTCTCCATACAGCAATGACGCAGTCTGATGTACTTGTTCAAGTATTTGAGATCCAGAATGGCTCGCCAGTCGCTGTTCCGTTTGGGGACCATAAACAGAATTGAGTAGACTTCCTGGCCCTGTTTGGGGTCTGGCACAGGCTCTATGGCCCTGATGTCTAAGAGATGTCAAATCGCCTGGGTGATAATGATTTTCTTGTTCCCGGATTTGCTTACTGGAGACCTCAGGAATCTTTCCGGTGGAAGATGGTGAAACTCGATGGAGTAGCCCTGGGAGACAGTTTCCACTGCCCAAGCATCTGCCTGGGACTCTATCCAATGATTGGGGAAGTGGAGTAGATGTGCCCCGACTGGAAGCGCCAGGCAGTCATGCCTGTTTTGGCTTGGTGTCTCGGTCTTCTCTGTCATTCTTGTTGAACGCTGGTCTTTGGAAGCGAGATCCAAAGGAACCTCGTTTGCCAGGTGTTTTGGAGGGATCCCACTGCGGCCTCCTTGTATCCTGGCGAAATCTCGGCAAGGAATGCTGCGTGCGAATGACTAGGTCGCTTATCAGGACATCTGAGGGATCGAGGCATGGCCTTCTTCTTGTCACGAGTCTCAATCAGGATCCTGTCAAGGGCTTCCCCAAATAGTCGATCACCCTGGAATGGATAGGCGGTAACAATGGACTTGGAGAGAGTGTCAGCTGACCACACTCGGAGCCATAAGAGTCTCCGAGCCACTGCTGTGGATGCCAGAGCGCGAGATGCAAAAGCGAGGATGTCCAGCGTGGCATCTGTGGTGAAGGAACAGGCCTTGAGGACTCGGGAAGTGCCCTCCAACAGACCCCGGCTGTCTTCCGGAATCAACTGGATCAATCTGCGAAGCCAGACTATGGCCGCGCGAGAGGCAATGGAGGATGTAGCAGCTGCCAAGACCATCATTGCAACAGCTTCATGAATCCTTCTGAGAGTAGCTTCTGCCTTCTTGTCAGTGGGGTCTCCGATGTTGCCCTGACCATCTTCAGACAGAAGTCCTGAAGACTGAAGTGCTGCCACAGGACCGTCGACTGGAGATACCTGTAACAACTCATTTGCATAGTTAGGTAATGCATAAAGTTTCTTAACTAAGGTAGGGTACTGTCTGTTGGCAACAGGTCTATCCCAGTCTGACCTCAGCTGTCTCTCAAAGGACTCAGGAAAAGGAAAAACCTTTTCTGTGTATTCCTCAGGTGCAAAGAACTCTGAGTTTCCTTGACACTTGGATTTAAACTTGGCTCTAGATACCCTCTGGTATTCAGAGGGAGGAAGATCCTTAATCTCCAGGGCCTTGACGGCCTTGGATAAAAATTGTTGGTAGTCCTCTGTTTTAAAGAACCAGCTAGACGGTTCTGGAAGCTTAATCTCTTCTTCCTCCTCCTCAGACAGAAATTCCCCTTCTTCCCTTTCGCCTGTGGAAGAGGATGAGGACTGCTCTTCCCCCCATTGCTCTGCCCTTGTCTTCCCAGCGGTGGGAGGAAGGGCCTTCTGTGCTGCCTTAGTGGGCCAGGAAGAGGGGAGGGAATCCAAGGTAAAAGACTGGAGCCCTTGGGGGGGGGTGTCTTGACCTTGTGTGCAAGGAAGAAACCTCCTGCTGAACAGGCTGATTCAAGTGCCCCTCCGAAGGTACAGTACCTTTTTGCAGGGGAAATCCGCAGCCATCCTCCCGATCGGTCAGGTCTGTGAGGGAATGCTGATCTTCAGTCCCCAGAGAGACCGGGAGAAGCCGCTGAAAGGAACCGGAGCAGAAGACCGGGTCCTCAAAATGGCCGCCGGCGTGCCGAGGGCACGTCGCGGGAATGGCGGGCTCTTCATCCGCGATCCCCTGATGTCTCTTCTGGGAGCCCCACGCCGCCGCCGCACCTGCCGCAGCCATCGGGGAACCGCGATCTAGCCACGAAGGCAGATCGGCCCCAGCAGTGCTTCGTGCAACTGCCTGCTCCACCCCTCTGGGAGCGTCGTCGTCTTCTCCTGAGGAGAAGGCTTCGGGAGCGTCTTTTCCCACCATTGGGAAAAACTCCCCTGAAGAACAAAAAACTTCTATCTTCACTTCCCAAGGGAAGCTAAAGAAGTCAGAGAAGGAGAGAAAAGGAGAAAAGGAGAGCAAAATAGAAGAAAAAAGGGCAAGCATAGAAACAGAAAGTAAAGGAGCTAAGCTTAGCTGAGCTTATGCTGCTGCTCCCTGGTGAGGCAGGAACTAAACTGAAAGAGGGGCTATTCCGAGGTCACCAACAGGAAAAGGAAAAAACTATTTCCTGCCTCCCTAAAGGCATGGTGGGAATAACCCATAGAGATGTCCTCCACCTCAGAGGGAGAAAGAAGTACTTTTCTCCCTTTCTCACAATACAAGAACTTGTGGGCACTCCATGAAATTGCTGAGCAGTCGGGTTAGAATAGATAAAAGGAAATACTTCTTCACCCAAAGAGTGATTAACATATGGAATTCACTGCCACAGGAGGTGGTGGCAGCTACAAGCATGGACAGTTTCAAGAGGGAATTAGATAAACATATGGAGCAGAAGTCCATCAGTGGCTATTAGCCACAGGGTATAGATGGGAATTCTCAGTCTGGGGCAGGTGATGCACTCTATTCTTGGTGCTGGAGGGGGCAGCAGTGGGAGGGCTTCTCATTTCCTGGCCCCACTGCTGGACCTCCTGATGGCACCTGGTATTTTTGGCCACTGTGTGACAGAGTGTTGGACTAGATGGGCCATTGGCCTGATTCAGCATTGGCTTCTCTTATGTTCTTAAGTCTGTGGAGCGGTTGGAACACTCTTTCAAAGCAAACAATATTGATGATGCAGACCAGCAGAGATCTGTTTTCTTGACCATATGTGGGCATAAGACCTACTCCCTTCAATGGAAGTTGGTGGCACCACAGAAGCCAAATGATAAAACTTAAAAGGAATTATGCAGTTTGGTACAACAGCATGTTGACCTTCAGCCGTGGTACTGTCCTTCAAGTTCAATAGCCACCAGCAGAACTCTGGTGAAACTATTTCTGAATTTGTGGCATAACTGCGTCTTTTGGCAGAATTTTGTGTGTTTGGCGATGCCCTGGATTGGATGATGTGTGATTGTCTTGTGGCGGGTGTACTTGATCAGGCAATACAACACTGCCTATTGGGGGGAAAAGACCTTAGTTTTAAAGCAACAGTAGATATTACTTCGGCCATGAAAATGGCAGCCCACCAACTCCAGGAGTTACAGAGGAGTAGGAAAGAGGACACAGCTGGCTTGTATCTAGTGGCCACACAAGGGTTCGGGAATTTGCCAAAATCATGACCTCATTGCTCTGCTAGGGGCAGGCAACAGGAAGTCTCTACAATACACACTACAGAGTGCTGTTTCTGTTGTGGTGCCCTACATAACCCTGACATAGGTTTCAGGACACAATTTGCTGGCACTGCCATCGTAGTCAGCTGCAGCCCCAGGGAGGCATGAGTTTCAACAGTGGAATGCCAATCTTGTGAAGCTCTTCGCAGAGGAAGGTGAGGATGATTCGTGATGCCATTTATGCTGTGTATAACTTGGGGGATCGTCACTCACCACCAATACACACCCAAATATCCATTGCAGGTCACACCCTAGACATGGAAGTGGAAACTGGGATGCCATTCTCCATAATAAGGCAGGATACCTTTGCTAGCTTGTGGGTGCTGGCCACACCACTGCCTTTGCAGTTGGCAGGGGTGAGGCCTCAAACGTATACAGGAGAAGCCATTCCACTGGCTGGCAAGGTGCTCCTGCCAGTTACCAACGAGGGGCAGCAAAAGTATTTATTTTTGTGGGTGGTGCAAGGAAAAGGCCCAACCTTGATGGGCCAGAACTGGTTGTGAATTGAAACTGGTCTGGCAGAACTTTTTTTGCTTCATCCACATTCATTGGAGGATGTGTTGGAGCATTTCAGTGCTGGGAACACTAACTGGGATGACAGTAAAGATTCATGCATACCCAGATGCACAGTCTCATTTTTTCAGACCCTGCTCAGTGCTATATGCTTTGTGCAGTAAAGTGGAAGTAGAACTCCAACATCTGCAGAAAAAAGGTATCCTGGAACCGGTCCAGTTTTCTTCCTGGGCCACCCCAATTGTACCAGCAGTTTTAAGGCAAAAGGGTCTGTGAGAATTTGTGTGGATTATAAAGTCACTGTAAACAAGGTTGCTAAATTGGATCCCTATCCACTTCCTCGAAGATTCATTCACATCCTTGGTTGGAGGAGACCATGTTTTCCAAACTTGATCTTAGTCATGCATATCAGCAGCTGCCTCTCAATGAGGAGTCCAAGAACTTGCTAACGATTACCACTCATTGAGGGTTATTTTGTTATACCACTTTCCCATTGGGTGTGTCCCCTGCTCCTGGGATTTTTCAAAGTGCAATGGAGGGGTGTTACAGGGGATTCCCAATGTCTGTTTATTTAGATGATATTCTGATCTCGGGGGTAGATCAGGAAACCCATTTAGATACACTAGAAATGATATTGCAAAGGCTCCAAAAAGTGGGACTAAACTGCATAGAAGTGAGTGTTCTTTTATGATCCCCACCATACAATATTTGCGGCATATTATTGATGCAGAAGGACTCCACCTGGTCAGTGATAAGGTAGAGGCCATTGCACAAGCTGCAACATCTGTTTCATAGACTTTGCTGCAATCCTCCTGCTAACACATTTTGACCCCAGATAACCCATGGTGTTGGCTTGCAACACCTCCCAGTATAGGGTGTGGGCAGTTTTGTCACATGTATACCCAGATGGCACAGAGAGACCAATCGGATTTGCATCCCGTGCCATGTCTCCAGCATATTGAACTGTTTAGTTATTTTCCGCTGGTCCCTTAGGCCAAAAGCATGTGCTATAATTCAGTTTCACTTTCCCCTGTTGGCAGGTGGTTTTATGTTTCTAGCAGAGGCTCGGAGAGGCCTTGCTTTGTTCTAATAAACTTGCAATCATTCTGGCATGAGATGCTTGTGGAATTACTACACTTTCCTTCCTGACAACATCTGGAAGGAGGATGACTACATGCTGACCCCTCCAACAAAGTTTCAGAGAAAGTAATCCTCAAACTCAGCAGTGCACACAAAGCTTATTCCTACAAACAAAAGGTCTAGATCAAGAGTGTTGAACTCATTTGTTATGAGGGCTAGATCTGAAATAAATGAGACCTTGTTGGGCCGGGCCATGTGTGTCATAAAATGTAATGCCAGGTAATGAAGATATAAACTTTATAAAGGACACAAACACAAAGGGTTGGGTTTTTTTTACTTAAAATAAAAACATGCTTAAAACATTAGCACTCTTGCAATATTTGGTTTATTTAACAGTGTCTGATAACAGACACCTCTTGCTCTGAATTATTGCATCAAAATGTGCTGTTGCAGTCTTGAGTAAGCTGTTCAGGTGTGTATCTGTGAGCTGCAAACCTACAATGACGCAGCAGCAGCAGAACTGGAAGAAGCAGAAGACAGCCAGTTCCACTGTGGGCCTAATAGAAGTCCTCCGGGGGCTTGACATCCCTGGTCTAGACAGAATGAATGCTACCCAATCTACACATGGAGGCCCCTTTCCATGCTTTTGCTGGATTCTACACATTTTAAAACTGATTTGTGGAAAGCAATACAAAGCCTACCAAGCCATCCTTGGAGGTCACCAACCTTTTAGTTGGCATTCGTAGCACTTCATCTGTAATAATGTGTAAGGGAGAGGTATTGATTGGGAAATTTTGGGAATTCATCATCAATATTCTATAATAAGGGTATTAGAGCCTGCTTGTAGAAACTAGAAAGTAGCACACACAAAGGATGAGCTCTGTTAAAGTTCATTTGTAAAAAATATGCTTACACAGCAGAATGCAGGATGAACAGCAGAATGCAGGACGCCATCCATCAAGAGGTAGACATGTACAAAGGACAAACTTTTGATAAGAACAGCAACCAAGATCTAATAAACAGCTGTTCTGTCATGGGGAGGACTGGACAAGGTATACCATCTCAGTGATGAAAACAACCATTGGTTACTAACCATGAAGGGTCCTTCTCCTCTGAGGCTTGGAGGACATCTTGTGGGGTAATTCCCATCCATCATTCAGGGAGGCAGGATCAATTCTAACTGTTTCCTGTGGTGGGAGTCACCCTCAACTCAGTTTTGGGACTCCGAAAGCAATAAAACCTCTCTAAAAGGTACAAAGAGAACTGAAAAACTCTGTAAGTCAACAGTAAGTGACATTATGAAAAGGAAAACTGTACTTGTAGACACAGCAGAAAGAACAACTATATACATAGCATCAGGAAAGATTGACGACCTGGGAGGGCCAAGATGTCCTCCAAGCCTCAAAGAAGAAGGACCCTTCATGGTGAGTAACCAATGGTCGTTCTCCCTCTGAGGTGGAGGCCATCTTCTGGGACCTCCCAGAGCAGTGTCCCTAATTTTGGGAGGGAAGGTTGTCATCTAGAGAAAGGACAGATTGAAGAACCCATCTCCCAAAAGATGCATCAGCAGAATCAAACACGTTTATCTTATAGTGTCTGATAAATGTTGATAATGAAGACTATGTAGCAGCCTTGCATACTTCCTCTACTGAAGCCATATTGGCAAAGGCCGCATTAGTGGCAGCACTGCGTAGGGAATGAGCGGTGATGCCATCCGGAACTCTTTGGTTTAAGCTTTTATAGGCTTCAGCAATGCATAACCAAATGGTAGAACTTATGACCGAGTTTGACATCTTCCTCCCTGTGTGTGGAGGTGAGATGTTGACGAACAGAGATTCTGTTTTTCTGAATGGCGCTGTTCTGAGTATATAGCATTTGAGGGCCCATCTTACATCCATAGTATGCCACATCTTCTCCTTTGGGTGAGTAGGATGTGGCACAAACGATGGCAGGCATATTTCCTGCATCCTGTGAAACTTGGAACCCACCTTTGGGCAAAAGGTAGGATCTGTTCTTAGTACCACTTTTTCCTTGTGAAAAATGCACAGCTCCTTCTGCATGGATAGAGCTCCCAGCTCGGAGACTCTTCTTGCTGATGTGATGGCTACTAAGAATAGAGTTTTCATCCTCAAAAATTTGAGTGTGATTTCCCTCAATGGCTCAAAAGGAGGCTTGGTAAGTGCCGTAAGGACTGTGTTAAGTCTCCATGTCAGAAACCTATGAGCCTGAGGAGGGTCAGATAGAGAAGCTCCTCTCAGGAAACGGACAATGTGAGGGTGCTGTGAAATTGAGATGCCATGAAAACGTGGCAAGACCGAAGCTAGTGCCGCCACCTGTCTTCTAAGTGTAGTTGCTTTGAGACCACTAGCCTTGCCGTCCTGTAGAAATTCTAGCAACGAGTTAATCCTCAGGTGTAATGTCAGTTGACTGTTGTCTTGATTCGCAAACAGGTCCACCTGTGGAAGTCCCATCCTGGTGATTATCACCTGAAAGATCTTCCTGTGTAAGGACCATTCGCCCTCCTTGATTGTTCGTCAGCTCAGCCAGTCTGCTTGAAGGTTGACTATGCCCTGTATGTGTTCCGCCTTGACTGATGCCAGGTTGTTCTCTGCCCATGTGAGGAGTTGGGTTGCCTCCTTGTGTAGGGCCAGGGATCATGATCCTCCCTGTTTGTTTATGTATGCCTTTGCAGATATATTCTCCATTCTGATCAGAACGTGGTGTCCCTTGACCTGAGGGGAAAAACATAGAAGAGCCAACCAGATTGCTCGCAGTTCCAAAAAGATTGATGGGTAGTTTGGACTCCGTTCTGGACCACGTTCTCTGAACTGGGTCATGAGCTAATGTTGCACCCCATCCTGATAAGCTGGCATCCGTGAAAATCTCTATCTGGTCTTGGATCCAGAATGTCTTGCCCTGTGTCAAGTTGTGGAGAACTGTCCACCATCTGAGGCTCACCTTTACTTGTAGTGGTACCTTCAGCGAGAAATCCATCTTGAGGGCAACAGAATTCTGGAATGGACGCATGAACATCTGCAATGGTCTGGAGTGGAACCGTCCCCACTGGAGTGAGTCAAATGTCGATACCATCAATCCCATCATTTTGGTTAGGGCAGATAGGGATGAAGTTCTTGCCTTTATAATTTGTCTGGCCATGTCCTGTATCTTCTTTGCCTTGTTGTGCGGTAGGAACAGTATTGTAACTCGAGTGTCCAGGATTACACCTAGATGTTCCATTCTTTGAGTGGGAAGTAGTGAAATCTTCTGTAGATTTACTATGAATCCAAAGTCCTGTAGACATTGGATCGTCATGTCCATGTCCCTCTTGGATCATTGTCTGGAAGGGGACCAGACCAGAATGTCGTCCAGCTACGGATGAATATGAATTCTTTTCTCCCTGAGGCAGACGATCACATGAATGAGTACTCTGGTAAATACTCTTGGAGCCGAGGCGAGACCAAAGGGAAGTGCCCTGAATTGTAGGTGATCCCCGTTCACACAAAAATGTAGAAACCTGTGATAAGGAGGGAAGATCGGGATGTGTAGATATGCTTCCGTTAGATCTATAGAAGAGAGAAATTCCTGAGGTTGTAGTGCTTCTGCTATGGATCTCAGTGTCTCCATTTGGAAGTGTTTTGGCTCTACATATCTGTTCAAGAATTTTAAATCTAGAATGGCCCTCCAGTCTCCATTCTTTTTGGGTATGGTGAAAAAGATGGAGTACACACCGGTCATCCTTTCGCTCATGGGTACAGGTTCTATGGCTTGTATGTCAAGGAGGTGTTGTATTGCATCTTTGGTTCTGTCCCTCTTGATGGGGTTTTGGTGTGTGGAAGACATGATGAAGCATAGAGGAGGCATGGAGTGGAATTCTATTTTGTAGCCTTCTTGGATTAAGTCTCTTGTCCAGGCATCTGGATGTGAGTTGACCCATGCTTGACTGAAGAGATGCAGGCGTCCCCCCTCTGGAGGGGTTAGATAGTCATGCTTTTTGGTTCTTGGGTTCCCTTTCAGCTCTATCTGGTCTGTTGCCATACGATCTTGGGAACCTGCTGTTAAATCCTCCTCTACGAAAGGACTGCTTGCTATTGTTGCTGTTGTTGTTGTCGCCCCAAGCTTGTCTCCTGTAGTCCTGTCGTTGTCTGGGCGTGGACTGCTATGGTCTAGAAGAAGAAGCAGAAGTGGTAGGGAAGTTCATTAATCTTTTTTCTCCTGGGCACACGTATTTTGGAAGTGCCTTCTTTTTATCATGGGTTTCAACTAAGATCTTCTCTAATGGATCTCCAAATAATTTGTTCCCTTGGAATGGGTACGCTGGAACTATTGCTTTTGATTGATAATCAGCTGGCCAGGAAAGGAGCCATATTAAATGTCCGGCTGCTGCAGATGATGCCATAGCTCTAGAAGATAACATCATAGTGTCTAGGGTGGCATCAGCCATGAATGAGATGGCTTTAAGAACTCTGTTAGCTCCCTCAAGGAGTCTGGGATTATTTTCAGGCAGCATCTGTATTAATTTCCGCATCCATGCTATGGAAGCCCTTGAGACTGTGGATGCAGCTGAAGATGCCTTGATGGCTAAAGAAGAGGCTTCATGTGATTTTTTGAGAGCAAACTCAGATCTCTTATCCAGACTATTTCTCAGGTTGCTATGACCATCCTCTTGTAGAAGACCAGATGATTGCAAAGCCGCTACCGGGGCGTCTATGGCTGGAATCTGTAAAAGATCTGAAGTGACAGAGGTTATGCCTCTTGACAATCCCTGGAATGGGTTTACTAGACAGTGGTTTATCCCACTCTGCCTTGCGCATATAAAAATTAGGAAATGGAAATGCTCTTTCAGACAACTCGTCTGGAGGGAAGAATTCATCAGTGATCTCTGATCCCGCTTGTTGCTCTTGTTCATCAGAGCTCTTATTTCTTGACTTTAGTAAATTTTGTATCTTGAGAGCAGAAACTGTCTTAGATAGAAGGCAATGTAGGTCCTTGGTTTTAAAGAACCTACAGGATTGTTCAGAGGTTATAGGAATCTTTTCCTTTGCCTCATCATGTGAGGAAACTTCCCCCTCCTCTTTTTCTCTATGGGTATTAGAAGAGTCCCCCCCCCCCGTTTCTCCTGGTGAAGGTCATAGAAGCAGTGATCACCAGGAAAGCTTTTCTGGGAAGCCTTAGTGGGCCAGCCTTTCTGTTTCTTATGCCTGGGGGGGAGGGGGAGGATCGTGAGCGGGTAGAGTGACCTCCTGATTCGCAATAACGGGCTACTTCCTATCTCATGGCCCTTCTAAAGAAAGACATTGCTCTGGGGAAAGGGGGGCGGACCCGAAGTCGTCAAGTTTACCAGTCTCTGTGTCATCGTCCCCTTCATCCCCTTGGGGAGCCTCTGCTGAAGTGATCGCTGCAATGTCGGACCCACTATGACATACAGTCTCGGGTCGCTCCCTGGCTGAGCTAGGGCTCTGCTGTCCAATTCCCTCATTTAAAACGGCCGCTGTCTGTGCAGGTTCCAGCTGAGTGCAGAAAAGGGAGCTTTTGGCACGCTTTGCGTCCTCGCTGAACTCAGATGGTTTGGAGCCTTGCACTTCCGCGGCTCTCTTCCAAGCCGCTCTCTCTCTCCTCCGCTCTTGTTTTTCTAACTCTCCAGAAGAGAGAAAACCTTCGCTCTCTCCCCGGAGCGCCACTGCCTATCACAGAGAGTGAAGTGAAAGTAGAACCCTCCTAACTTGGAGAAAAAAAAAAGAGATGGGGAGTTGTGTGTGTGTGTGTGTGTACATATATATCCTGTCCTTATATATATTTGAATTTTGGTCCCACAACATTCTATGCTTGCCATAATTGATTCGGCTCAAGAACTGGCAGTCAGAAGATACTGGCCAGGGCTGACTGGCTGCTTCGCAAAGTCCCGCCCACGTCAGCCCCGGTCAGTGTTTTCAGCTCAGTCTGCTCCAGTCCTCCGACAGGAGAGGACCGTCTGGAGTGTGAGCGCAGGGACAGGCCGTCAAGGCTGAGGCAAATGAGAGAAGCCCTTTTCCGCCCCCCACACGCCATCCCCTAGGCCTTCTATGGGGGCACTAGGCCCAGAGAAGGCCTTTTCCGTCCCCCACACGCCATTCCCTGGGCCTTCTATGGGGCACTAGGCCCAGAGAAGGCCTTTTCTGCCCCCCACACACCTGCCCCTCTTCCCTTCCTTTCCCCCTTTTCCTTTCTTCCTCTCTCCTTTCTTTCACTCTTCCCCCTTCCTTCCTTCCTTCCTTCCTTCCCTCCTTCCTGCAACCCTCTCTCCCTTCCACCTCCCTCCCTTCCTTTCTAGGGCCCGTTGTCTTCCACCACAACGGGCTTTGCTCCCTAGTATGTATGTATGTATGTGTGTGTGTGTGTATATATATGTTAGCCGGAATAAGTATAAGAAATAAAAAGTATAGTAACAGGAACAGTGAAACCAAGAAGTTGAGCAAAATAGAGAAAAAAGGTTTAGGCAAAGCCTACTCCTAGCTGGGGAGCTGTGGTGGCTCAAGTGGTTAAGACACTGAACTGCAGGCTGTGGAAGGTCAGTAGTTCAGCAGTTCGAGACCCGGGTGCCGCAAGACGGGGTGAGCTCCCGTCTCTAGTTCCAGCTCCTGCCAACCTAGCAGTTTGAAAGCAAGAAATTGCAAGTAGATAAATAGGTACCACTTACATGGGAAGGTAACAGCGTTCCGTGCGCCTTGGTGTTTGGTCATGCCGGCCACATGACCACGGAAACGTCTTCGGACAGCGCTGGCTCTTCAGCTTTGAAACGGAGATGAGCACCGCAACCCTAGAGTCGGATTCGACTGGCTTTCGAGCAAGGGAACCTTTACCTTTACTCTTAGTTGCTTTCCCTACTGAGGCAGGAAAGAAACTGAGTTGAGGGTGACTCCCACCACAGGAAACAGGAAACAGTTAGAATTGATCCTGCCTCCCTGAGTGATAGGAATCACCCCACAAGATGGCCTCCACCTCAGAGGGAGAAGCACCTGGTTTTCACTATAATGAGCAACCATAACTGGGAGGAAATATGTACATATATGGAATTAAAACAACAGAAAAAGGAATGGCTTAAGGGAGGATTTAATTAAAAAAAACAAAGACGGGGCTAGGGAGAAGAGGCGGAACGAGTTACATTGTAAGTTTGTTAAGCCAATTAGCTAACAAGCAGGGACTTTTTGCGTTCACGATAAGGCATTAGAGCTTGAATATATTAATTAGGCAATTGTATAAAAGCTGTATGTAACCACAGAACTATGAAGCCCTTGGTTTGAGTCTCTGAGCTCAGGCTGGGTTTCCCTGCTGCGCAACAGATAAAGTAAAAGATCTTTATACCATCTCCACTCTGATTTTTGCCTGACTTCTTTTTGGGGCACAAGTTTTTGCCCTGGGGCAAAAGTTATTGTCCCTAATAAATGCACCCTTATATTAGAGGCTCTGACTACTATGTACACTAGAGACATTATGGTCCATTATGGGCAGGCACCTCTCCACCTCTTTATTATTTGTGCATCAGTGACATTTTGATATACAGAATATCAGAAAGTGAATGATTATAGTTTGTTGGATAAACAGAAGAAAAAACCTCATTTCCACATTGCTGCTTTTAAAAAATAGGTGCAACTGTAAGTTTCCACTTCTGAAATAATTCTGAAAACACAGTATAGCTTTGTTAATTAGATAAATATTTCTAGATGCTTTCATGTAAATAATTTGGTTCCAGTTAAAATACTGGTCTATGCTTCCCCCTTTTTAACCCTCTCTCAGACACACTTGGAGTCGCTAACATCAATTCTAAAATAAGAACTAGTCCATTAAACTGAAATGAACAATGTGTTAGCATCCTAATTCCTAATTGGGGGGGGACAAAAACTAAAAGCCCCAGAACAGTCATGTCTATGCCAGAGGGTATTTTTGGCTTGGGATGTTTCCAGATATATCAAGGACATTATCTGATATGTGGTTTCTCAATTGGTATATTTTGGGTGAATGAAACCATACAGTTCCACTCACCTCTGCATGCAACACACCTGGAAGTGGGAATTATACACAACTTTCCTGCTTCTTTCCCATTATCCTCAAGGAAATCAGAAGGGAGTATCTGCGGCTGAGTATAAGCAGGTTCCCCCAGTCCTGGTGGTATCATCCATACACTTTTGACAAGAGTATGAGACCCACTCTCGAAGTGAGACTGGTAAACTGTACAATGTCTTTTCCCCTCTCTCCAACAAGACTGCAGGTCGAATGGATCAGTAAGACTACTGTGATGGCCTGAAAATCCACTGCTGAGACGTACTGAATTTGAGCTTTGTGGCTGAGTAAGGATTATAATCTAATTTTCTCACATACCACTGCAGCAGTTTATCCACTATACCACAGGAAAGGAATTTAAAACCCTGCCATGGATGTTTACAATCCCCCCTAGCCACAGGGCCTATTTGGTTTCTACTTTTCCTGCCTTCCATTCCAAGCTTTCATGCTCTCTCTGCAAGCCTGCCAGATATTCACCCTGTGTTGGGATATTTTCACTGTTATCACACTGTTATCAACATTATTTTTGTGCTGGATGCATTGCTATTTTAAACGGTTTGTTTTTATTTATTTTTTTACCCCTTTTCCCCAAATGTTATGCATTAATGTGATTATTTTGAATTCTTTGCATGAAACCATCTTCTGCAATCTCACCATATCATATAACATCACCTCCCACAGAAAGACCCATTTAATTTTTTTGCACTTCCATTGTACAATTCTATTCTGAATCAGAAGAACAGAAGGTTCTTGAGGAGCTGCAAAAAAGTATGATGTGTTTATTTGGCTGGCTGCATCCCATTTCTACTGATCTAAGTGGCAGACTATGACCTTTGATCCACATAATGAACACTACAGATCCCATTTTGCATCAATCCTTGAAGTGCTACTCAGAGACTTTCTTGTATAGATCTGAAAATTCTACAGAAAATCTGTTTGGGGGGAGGTGTTCAAACAAGATGACCTATTTTTTTATGGGTTAAAAGACTATCAAATAAACAGGAGACCTAAACAGCCATCTAGTAGTCAGCTTTTCTCAAATGGATCCCAACCTATTTATTGCTGTATTAAAATAGACTGATGCTCAACAGATTAGACAAGTCCAGAGTTCATGCCTTTCTCACTTTAATTTTTCCAGTCTAATTTGACACACTCCACAAATGGAACTCAGATGTAAATAATTCAGTTCCTCATCAGGATGATGATGAATCTTTGTAGTCTACAACAGAGACTTCAAGGATGCAAACACTCATGTCCTATGGCATCCTCTCTCAGGGATAATCAGGAGCTTATTTGTAAAATGTAAGAGATTTTTAGTATTTTATAGAATGGTTTATGGACACAAATTGAATCAAGACACTAAATAAGAAGTGACAATCTGGCTTAATTCCGACAAAACAGAAATACAGATTTTGGGAGCAAGGCAATTGTATGGTGAAAGAAAAGCCCACTGCAGAATAAGCACCAGTAACATTCAATTACATAAAACACGCAGAACCATTTAACAGATCTCTCACTAATCACTGCAACCGCCAATGGCTATTTTTCAGACAGGTGGTGTGAGAAATACTTTTGCCTAACAGAAATAGATTTGGCAGTAGGGGGAGCTGAATACTCACTAGTTAGTCTCTAGAGACCCTATATAAATGCACATTCGCTTTTCCAAACAAGTGGGGTATGACAACCAATGAAACCTCACAAGTCACATGACATAGCTTTCCTTTAGATAGTTCTTGCTCCAAAGAGCCATACTTCATATAACCTTCATCTATAGCTAATACATTCCTTGAGCAAAACTGCCTTCCCTCCACATTGGAATCCACCTTCTTCTCTTACTTCTCTCAGTAGCTGATCTCATTCCATCTACCTCACAGTCCCTCAGATAACTATTTCCCAAGGAGCAGGAGTCTTACACCACTGTAATCTATCTGATGGCATCAATCCCAAAATAAGATGATTCATGACAAGAGTTTGAACATATTATTATAAATAATCCTATTGGATGTTTTAAGGGAAAAGAATGTTTCCTCACCTCAATATATTCATGGTCTCTGTGCAGGCACATGAATGGCTTCTGTTCCTGTGTCAGACTATCCTTAAACCTTCTATAGCTACCCAGCAAGACAACCACTTTTCACAATCCAGTAGTCTTCAATTCGAAGAACCTGGCTGGCAACAGGTAACTGTACAGCAAATGAACACAATGAACCAATTCCTATTTCATAAGGATAACTCCCTAGATGACTGCTTTCTTGATAGAAACATGGTTTGGAGAGGAAGCAGGGCTGCAGCTCAGTTAAAGCTCCAGCAGGCCTATGCAACTTGTGACACCCCCCCCCCACACACACACTATTTATGTTTTCGTTATAATGCTGGACCAGGATCTGAGAGACCAGGTTCGAATCCTCATTATGCCATGGAAGCTTGCAGGGAGACCTCAGGCCAATCACTAATTCTTAGCTTCACCTACCCCACAAAGTTGTTGTGAGGATAAAATAAAGAAAAGGACAATAAGCTCCCTTGACCTGCAGGGGAGAAAGGTGGGATATAAATGAAGTAAGTAAATAAAAATATTGTGCTTTTGTTTTTATTGTATGGTTGCACTGGGATACACTATGCATATGCAGGGGCCTCAAGGGAAGGAAGGAATTGCAGAGATCATACATAATGGCTGGTTACCAAGGTCAATCAAAACTGGCACATTAGAGTGAAGTGAGACTCCATACACAATACTCCAGGGTCTTCTATTCTGAAAGCATACCTTTTACTAAAATGAGGCCTGCAACAAGCTATACAAAAGTACCAAAACACATAGCCAAAAATTATCTGGGAAAACAGCCAATGAGAACCCTTCTTACTTCTTTCCCCCCCCTGCAGTGTGTAAATTCACAGGAAATCCAATAGATACTGAGATCGAAAAATTGCAGGGGATACTGATTTCATAAATCCTGTTACTCCCAGGAAGGAAGTACATCTGAGTACAACATGTTAACAGTTGGACCTGGATTCTGTTCTAATACTTTGTCAAGTGCAAAACATTCAAGCGCTACTGCTTAGTGATCCAGACCAAATGAGGTGTATGATGCTCTCTTTAGACACAGAAAACACTGCCAAACCTTACAGCAGTATTTACGAAGCATTTGGGAATCATCCTATTTGTTTTGAAAGAGGCTATTGTTGCCTGCTTAAAAAAAACTCGTTGTAATTTCTACTAGATAGAACTGTCCTTATAACTCCACATTCCATCCTGTGTTCTTACGAACATATGAAGCTGCATTATAAGGAGGTTATATCTTAATTCTGTGCTGTCTGTTCTCACTGGTTATGGCTCTCCAGGGCCCTAAGGCAGAGGCTTTTACCAGTTCTGTTACCTGAGCTCCTTCTAACTGGAGATGTCAGGAATTAAATCTGAGACCCCAGGTATATAAAGTAGGTGTTCTACTGCTGAACTACCTCTCTCTCCTTTTCCACTTTGATATTATAGCCATTGATTTCTATAACATAATTGCGTGGTGCAGGCAGTTAGGTGTTGTATCTTGTTACCAGGTGTGATATCCCCCAATAAGTTACAACAGAGGTTTTCAAATTTTAGCAACCTGTGGGCCATTATTTTGATTTTAAAATTTTACACAGATGCCCAAGCATACCCCTCCTTTCTCACCAGGACCAAACATATACCAGGCAATTCCCTTTAAAGCACAAGGTAAACCACACACGCCCCATGGAGGCCTCTGTCATTCAGTGTTGTCAAAACAACACAGCAAAAACCACAATGTTTGTACTGTCCAATGGCCTACAAGATGAAGTCTAAAGGAGGGTAGAAGATTCTATAAGGCCACTCCAAATATTCTACGCTGAGTTTTAATCAAACTTAGTGTCAGGTGGCAGGAATCCACCTGACCTTTACCAGATGCAGCAATGCAAGCCCTTCCTTTCTCCTCCATGATGACAGCAAACAGCCAGGACAACCAGTCAGGCTGTGCTTTGTTGGGATGGCACCAGCTGGTCCTTGTTTGGTCAGGAGTAAGGATGGCTCAGCACAACCAATCCAAGCCATAGGGCAACCAAGGCAGGCTTGCAGGAGATGGGGCTGCAGGAACGACTCCTTAGGAAAGAAGGAACCTAGCAGCCCTTTAGTTGGGGGCCAGGCTGGCTCTGAAGTAATGTCAGATGGGTGGGGATGTCAGGAACTTGCTCAGCCTAATAAGAGCTTTCTTCCAGTCTCCAGTACTTCCTGGTCACAAGGGTTGGGTAGAAATGGCCAAGAGGGTACGGCATCCACTGGTTATTTGAAGAGGGCCCAGAAGCAAGCCACTGATACTGTAGCTGAGTGCAGAGGAGCAGAAGCCAGTGGAGAGGAAGAGGAGGATCCTGGTGTTGCAACCCCCTCCCCTCTTCTTATTAAGGCCTAGTAGGCCCTCTAGTAAGCAGTAAGAGTAGTCACAACAGAGGGGCAAGTGGTGGGCCAGAGGCAGAAGAAGTGCCACATCCACCCCTTGATAGGTAGGACTGCAAGAGACTTCTTCATTGGTTAATAACATATACCCAGAGACTGTACCACAGGGTTCCCAGGAGCTCAGTTTCAATGAACCTGCCTTATCCAGATCTTTTACATTTTGCAAGGTCATTGATCCACAAACAGAATCACGATTTCTGTGAACAATGGATAGGAAGGCTGTGATGGAGAGAGAGAGAGAGAGAGAGAGAGAGAGAGAGAGAGAGAGAGAGAGAGAGAGAGAGAGAGAGAGAGATCTTTAAAAAGAATCAAGAAAATCCCTCTTCTCTATCACCAGACACGTTAGGAATGCTATTATTTCTAGTATCTAAATGATTTCAATGTAGCACTGATTTTCATAATTGTTTTCCTGGGGTACATGATATAACATCCTTACTGCCTGCCTTACCCTTAGCTTTGTCATTCCTGAGCACCAAAAAAAGTTTTCAAGCATTAGATAGAAACCCCCCCCCTAATTTTCAGTTTGGAATAAGCACACTGTGAGCTGGTCAAGAAGCAGTACATTAGGTTATGATACCCTAGCTAAAACATGAAAAGGGGGGGGGGATTCTGCTTTCCCTGCAGAAGAGGAACAGAAGGAGAAAATAGCTTGCTTCCCTTCCAGCCTCCTCTCAGAAAAACTTATGTGATCACTATCTAAACATTTCCTAACTAAGGAAGATAATTTGTCTATGTCATGCCATAGAATGATTTCCTAAATGTGTAATGACGTGTGTGGATACCTCTTTTCGCAGCTTGCTGACCTCTCTGTAGCTCCATTCCCCTCTAGGAATTTCAAATGTAAATCACTGTCAAAACTGACAGCATTAATACAACAGGGTACAGGACGTTCGTCTCCTTGCTGACTAAAACCCTCTGGCCTTCATTTTCACTTACATAGAGGCCCTGTTTCATTGTAAAAGAATACTAAAGAGGGTACAAGTCTCTTTTTCATATGAAAAAGTTATCGGGTCCTCTGAGTTGCTCATGGGATCAAGTCAAAAAATAAACAGTAGAATAAAGAATATTGCTAGAATTTCAGATTTCCAACACCCCAGCACTTTTCATTTATGCATGCCATAGGTCATCTACTCTTATCTCCTTGCCCAAAGGTCCTCCCCAGCGGCCTATCTGGACAAAAGCGAAAGGTGGCAAGGGGGTACAGTTGCTTTAAAGTCTGGGGGAATTTTCTCTCTCTCTCTCTCTCTCTCTCTCTCTCTCTCTCAGGAATGGCTAGCACCCAAGTAGTGCACTTACAAGAGTGTAACTCTGCTCAGGATGCACTGTAAATCTCACTAACAGATAACAGCTAGGATTTTCCAACATTTGCTTGGCAAGAAGGCTTTGAGATGGTTGTAGGTGGCATGAAATCAATACACATAATCTACCCTCTGATTAAACATGCTCACATTTGTGAATTCTTGAAGCACTTGCTCCTTGATAAGCACTGAGCTCCTATCCAACTGGCCCAGGAAAGCCACTCGGGGGGGGGGGGGATGGAACAGCTGTTCAAGGCTACTTCATCTTTATAAAGAAGTGTGCATTTTAGACATCACAAAATCTGCCTACAGCAGTTCTAATATTGGCTAACTAGGACTGACTTTTGTAATTTCTGAAAGAATCTTTCAGAACAGTTTGGAATCCCCCCCCCCAAAAAAAATTTAGTTTTATCTGAAAATTGTTTTTGAATGAAATACAAATGTACTGCAGGGTTTCATATATGTGGAATCTTGAGGATTGCTGTTTCTGCCATTAAGCAGAAAGCTTTGTTTATGGCCAGAAGCTGTAAGAGCTTTGCATCTGAAATCTGCCTTCCCCTTTTGAATGTGACTTTATCTAGCGTATGATAGAAAGTGGAAAACACCTGGACAAATGACGGTGCCTCCTGGGAACTCAGAGAAGGAACAATGTATGCATACAGCTCCTGTCCTTCCTTCCTGTTTGCTGTCATAAAGACATTCAGCAGGCTTGCTATTTTTACTATACAGTCCTGAGTCTCCATTGCTCTGCACTAACTGTTATGCTGAAGCAAAATAGCAGCTAATCTGGACTCAAAACTCAGACAAAAAGAGGGATCAGCTCTCTTGAACAACTACTTAATTTGAAACCTCAAAGGAAAATGAGCTGTATTAAAACTTTTCTGCAGAGGTGTCCTCTGAAACTGATTCCCCTTGTTTTCAGTCAAAGTGAAAATGAGGGAAGTTGCAAACTAAAATGATCACTTGACAGGAAACACTGGGTACCTCCAAACACCTGTTTTACTGATACAGGAAGCTGTGGTTTCCAACTCCATTCATTAATTTAGAATGAAATCTTGGTCCCAGTGTGCAGGTGGCTGATTTCAAATGAATGGCAGGGAGAAAAAAGGAAAAGAGTATAGATCAACACTTAAGAGAGCTCTGCACACTATCACTGGAGAAGGGATGTCTCATGCAGAGAAAATCTGGATAGCACAGCATAGCCCTGTCTCATCAGATCTCAGAAGCTTAGCAGCATTGGCCCTGGTCAGTATTTGGATGGGAGACCACCAAGGAATACCAAGGTTTGCTATGCAGCTGCAGGAAATGGCTAACCATGTGTGAACGTCTCTTGCCGTGAAAACCCTGCAGGGTCACCATAAGTCTACTGCAACTTGATGGCAAAAAAGAAGAAAAAAAGGATGAATACATCTTCAGCAAAATTGTGACCATTTACTGCAGAAGGTGGAGAAGGACAGGCTCCAGAGAGGACAAATGGGAGGTGCCCCCTATAAAAGTGCTTGGATTCACTGCAGGGCACACAGAGGGTTTTTTCATGTACCATATGACAATCCTTCCATCCAGTCTTATGTAGAACTACCTCCATCTGGAAAGAATTAACTATACATGACACTGATGAACTGCTTTAAACCAGTCCTTGACACCTTCTATGGGAGTCCTTTCCTTGATCTAAAGGAAGTCTGGCCAAATTCCTCATCTCTGCAAGGCAACTGGGGAAGATTAACACACAATGTCTCTCAGAGTGAAGTTCCACTTCTTAAAATCTGCATTTTAAGCATATATAGACAGACAAAAGAGGACACTTGGAGAAGGGAAACACAGAAATTAGAAAAATTAGTTATCCCTAAATTTAAAAGGATTCTCTGTATATTATGCCTCCTTGGCAAGGCAAGCAAATCATTCCAAGGTTTGTAGCTGAAAGCTGACAGATTTGGCAATGATGGACAGAAACTAACAAAGGGACACCTTCTTGCTAGCCAGTATTTCAGGGGTTCGTCTTTGATCAATCAGAAAATGGGGGATTCATGCAAATGTTCCTTCTATAAAGGTCCTGCAATGTTTGTGTTCCCCAGGACTGGGGGGGGCATCCACCCAGCACTGAGGAAGACAGCTGAATGCAAAGCTAAGATTGGGGTGTAGAGGTCCCTGGGACAGGGCACCAGCAGCATCAGACAGGAGGCAGCTTTCCGTTGTTCTTCCCTGAGTGATAACTGACATCTACTGAGACCACCATATAGGTGTAAAATCCTGCATGCACATGTAATCTGGCCCCGTTTATGAAATAGAGATTTGGTCAGCTAAGGTCCTCACAAAAAATTGGCCTTTCTTGCAGCAAAAGAGATGTTCATCCATCACACTCCCCTAGTCCAGCCACTGCCAAGTCTTCTATGGGGAAAAAATTATTCCTAGTAGACAGAGGTCATCCCAATGTCTGGATCGCAGGAATGCAACAAGCATACCTTGTAGGATCACCTTATTCAAGGAGCATAACCATTATGGACAGTACTGCTAAAGTCTCCATTTTTCACTCTCCTCTGCAGTCCCCTCCTCTGACCAACTGCTCACACCACAGAGGGAATAAGGAAACAGGATTTCACCTACCAGACTTCTGACTTGAACACTGTAGCACCCAATTACTTCAACGTGAAGACACCAAGTTGGAGAAGTGATAGGGCAGTACAAAGTCTGCAAAACCCTTTCCCAAGAATAAGTCTTTCCCTTCAGGTGGCATTTCCCTGAAATCTCCAGTTAAAAAGATCAGGTAGTAGGTGGTGTGGATGACCTCAGCCTGAGACCCCTGGAGAGCTGCTTGCCAGTCTGAGTTTACAATATTGAATTCAATAGACTAACGGTTAGGATAAGGCAGCTTCATGTGTCCATGCATGTCTATGTACCGTTCATTGAAAGAAGATGGCATTGACGACTTGGGCATTTTAGAAAACTGGACAGTAATTAAGTGCTAAGGTTCTACAGTCGTATGGAGATATGCATTACCTCATCCTGAGGAATGCTGGTGGTAATGTAAAAGAATTTTCTCCCTTCTAAGGCATCTTATCTCTGCAGCACACTGGAATATGCTCCACCACATAACCAGGCCTCTGTCCAAGATGGAAGTTTATGCCTAAATCTGCTTCCTTCAGTGGATTTATGTACTTCTACCCTTGTGTTGGATTGTGGCCAGAGTCTTCAATAGTCCCCTCAATGGAACCAAAGAGCAAAGATGTTAAACAAACTAGCTGCCTGCAAATTCTCCTCTCAAAAATGTGAATCCGTTTAGTCTGGCTTTAAATAGGCACCTCCAGCCCAGGCAATGCCAAGCTATCACTTTTCATCTTGACACGACACCAAAATCAACCTTCAGCACTGGAGCTGGACATTTATGACGCCAGGCTGCGGTTGTGTATCAAAGCTGGTAAAAATAAATATTCCACCCAGCATTTCTTTAAGGATTATATCAACTTGAAATTCCTTTTTTATGGTTTCTATTATAAAGTATTCAGACTCATCATTAAAGTTTTGTTGTTTTCAAGTTCTCCCCCCACCACGCCATAGGAGGAGATGAGCGCACAAAAGTTTATTTCATAACTTTCCTCCACCAACAGCTGTTACTACTGTCACTGCCGGCCAAGCGGTGCTTAAGGCAGAGTTATTGACTTTACTGAAATACTTCCATCCTTTGAGGAGAGAAAAAAAAGGAATTTCCTGTACGCAATCTGAAAACACCTTAACGTGTTTAAAAACTCTCCAATGAGTTTTATCAAAGTACTGATTTTCACCTATTTAACGGCTGTCTTTAGAATAGCTACGGCCTCTCTTAAGTGCAGAAAGCCCAAAGACCCTTGATAGTGTTATCAAAATTAATAGAAAGAAAAATAGTAAAAAGAAGAGGCAAAGGTGTTATGAGCCAGCCTTGCTTAAATGCAGTTCATTGCTTTTGCAGCATGGCATATGCAAGAAGCTCTTCCATTTGAGGGTCAACATTTAACAAGGAACCTGATACTGATTGCAAGAAGTAGAGGATTTGAATTAATAAACTTTTTAACTAAAATCTTGTAGATTCATTTATTTACAGTTGTATTCTAGTCTTTGATGAAGTCTGAAGCTGGCTTATCAAAGCCCCAAAGCATAAAAATCTACTCCAGACATACTTCCAGAAAAGGGAGGGGGGAGAGATAGCTCAATGCCAATAAGATTAACACCAGCCAACTTTCATGCACCCCTTAGTGCCAGCAGCTCACTTAAGTTTGTATGTACCAAGACAAATATGTTGCCACCAATATGTCAATACTGCTGTAGTTCATGAGAGACTCTATGGATTAGCAAAGACATTCAAAGTTTTATATTTTCCACCTGATGAGTTTTGACTGTACCTAGGAATGCATTTATGCAGGCCATGTGGAACAATTCACATTCTTGCATCAACACAATTTCAGCTGCTATTTCATTTATTTATTTAAAACATTTATATTCTGCTCTCTCTGAAGACTCAAAGCAACACAAATAAGCACTAACAAGGTACAATAACAATTCAAATGATTCAGTTCTAACTTAACAGCATTAAAACAACATACACAGACAAAAACATAGCCAAGCTTTTCCAACAATACCTTCTCAACTGTTCAGTCTCTTCAAAACATTCTCTGAAATACAATGCACTCATGTGCTTTCTGAAAAGCAGGGAGCAAAGGTGCCCTTCCCATCCAAGTCAACATGCTACTAAAAAAGACTGGCCTGACAACAAAGAATGCCCTAGTGCTGGTGGTCACAAAGTGGACTATTCTAAGAGATGGCACTATAGCGAGGAGGTTATATGAAGAGTACTATTGATGTATGGCAGTAAATAGGGATATATGGTCCAACAGGGACGAGGGACCCAAGTTACTGCTGTATCACAGACAGCTTGTGTCACAATATTACATTCTCGATGAGAATATTTTTGACAGGTATGGATTTACGCAAACTTCACAAATACAACTTGGTGAGACAGGTGGCCTATGTTATCTGTGTGTTGAAACGTTCTTCAAGGCTGTGTTTTAACTCTCCTATTCCCTTGGCAAGTCATCAGGTTAGACAAGGATATAAAATACAGCTAGCACTTGAGGATCGTTACCTTTGTATGACCTCCACGTGGCACAGCCTGCGGTCTTCATATAGCTGGTTTTTATCTAGTTACCGATTGGCTTTTAGTTGCCTGAATTCATTCGATACCATTCATTACCATTTTTGTCTCTTACACACATGGGCTGCATTGTCAGAACCACGCCATCTTTGAACTAACATATTGTATATAAAATCACATTTCTATTGCTCCCATCCTGGCAGCAGCATAGATGAGAAAGTAGTTGGTTCCACCTTCCATCTCAGAGCCCAAAGCAGTTGAAGCCACAGTTACAGTCACTTTGCTGTTGTTGTTATTCAGTTGCACAGTCGAGTCCGACTCTTCATGATCCCATGGGCCAGATTACGCCAGGCCCTCCTGTCTTCTGCTGTCCGCTGAAGTTTGCTCAATTTCATGTTTGTTGCATCGATGTCAGTCACTTAGGCTCCTCAAATATTACTGTGTACACATTTTTAAACATCATTCCCCTATATGAACCTACCCATCGACTCTGGCCATCTTCAGAGGCCCTGCCTTGGGTACCCCTGCTGGCTCAAATGGTTGGCAACCCAAGGAACAGCCTCCTCAGTGGTGGTGCCAAAACTTTAGAAATCCCTCCCCCCAGGGAGATTCCATCTGTCTCCTTCTATCACTGTCTTTCACCAGGAGGTGAAGGCTTTTAGTTTGGCATCCCCCCCATAGCTCTCACTGGTCCTCCTTCCTGAATTGTTTAAATACTTAAATATTCCATTTTACATTGTCTTTGAAGGTCTTAAATGTTTTGCTGTTCAAATGTTTTAATGTTCACCACCTTCTATTTGGGTAGAAAGCTGGAACAGAAATGTTTTAAATGAATAATTTTTAAAGTTCCTCCACTGAACATAAAGGCAGAACCGTGGCAATGCATGATGGGCTCAGTGATGTACTACCTCACTACCACACACTCGCTCACACACAGAGATGCCTATGTTAACTTACCTAACTACTGGCTCCGGGATTGTTTCTGTATTTGCAGGCACCTGAACACCTTTCTCCCACTCCTGCCTCCAGGGATCAGCAAGGATGTAGTACTCATCTGGGCTCAGCTGGTATGAATCTGGAATCTTCATGGCTGTTATCAGATCGGTACGAAAAACCTGCAGAAAAAGACAGTGCTGCAGTTAGAGGCAGGACAAATTATTGACACACTGGAGTCTCTGGAAGCGGATGCTCAGGTTTCTACCGGCTTTGGTGATTTATCAAGGGAAAGCCTTGCTAGGCCTCAGATAATTGAGGGAAGTGACTAGACACATGAAAACAAACATGAGCAGTGAGTTAACTTCTATATACAAGTGAACTATCACATCAATCCTCAATATTGTCAAACAGAGCCACTTGTCAAGGAACCTTGGGGCCAGTTAAACACAACTGACTCTGAAGAAAGAATAGGGGTGAGAGGAAAAAAATTCCCAGCACAGCACAACAAAAGACTTCCAAGGGAATATCTTTTTATCACAGAAGGTCTAATGGGTACTTACTTGCTCCACCAGAAAACTATGTCAGCATGGTTTCACTCTTCTTGCTCAAGGGAAGAGCTACTAGAATGTTTAAAAGAGGGCTTCAAGAGTCCTAGTTAGATTTTCTGTTTGTGTTCCTGTTTCAGTACTTGAGATTTTGAGCCATAAGTACTACAAACCCACCAACTCCTCACTGACTGCACTGGTTTTGTTAGCTTACAGATACCGGGGTAGAACCCCTTTTTCTACCAGGGAACCCTTCTCAAGGGTTGCCTTGAGAAGATGCATAGGCTTAGCTCAGAAGCAGAGATTTTATTTAAAACATTTAAAAACACTCTGTGTGTGTGTGTGTGTGTGTGTGTGTGTGTGTGTGTGTGTGTGTAGAGAGAGAGAGAGAGAGAGAGAGAGAGAGAGAGAGAGAGAGAGAGAGAGAGAGAGAGAACACCAGCAATTAAAACAAACAAGAAGGAGAATCAATACAGGACCACCAATGCCAGATGAAATGAAAAAGTCTTAAACTCCCAGTGGACGACAACAATGACAGAGGGTGACAGATGAATCTTGAATATTACAGTTTTACTGACATGACCAAGAAGGTACTTTCACATGTTGCCAACTGTCTAACATCAGACGGTGGCCCCTGAAGATGACTGTAGTGATCGGGTAGGTTTGTATGGCAGCCAGAAGTCCTTAAGGTCTCAAGCACTACAGAATTTTAAAGATCAATACCAGCACCTTGAGTTGGGCCTGGAAGTAAACTGGAAGCCTGCGCAGATGGAACAAGACTGGAGTGATATGGTCCCTGCAACCCAATCCAGCCAGAATTCTCACTTGATACTTATTATTTTTATACTGAACCATTCATGTGTGGCATATTTAACAGAGTAAGCAAAAACACTGGTTTCCCCAGGCCTTGTTCATCTCTTCAGAGATGAAATGTATTATAGGATTGGAGAGTGTTTAAGTGTCCTTTATCATAAACCACCTGAGCACCAAGGTTCTGTCCAAACAATATATGTCCTTTTGTTTATGACAAAATTTTGTTTTTTATTTTCTATTTTTATCTTTCCTGCCTCTCAGACCTGGATGGCCCAGGCTGGCCTGATCTTGGCAGATCTCAAAAACTAAGCAAGGCCGGCCCTGGCTTAGCACTTGGAAGGGAGACCACCAAGGAAATCCAGGGTTATTATGCAGAGGCCAGCAGTGTTTTTAGGGCTGCACTATTAGTTGCCTAACTTCCAAAAGCTGGAGCTTATTTAAAGTGCAAAGGCATTCAAAATGTGTTTGAGGTTTCTTTTTCTCTCTCATTCAAAAAAGAACTGGATACTATAATATCATCTCAGAAAGTGCAGAAAACTTTTTTTAAAAGAAAAGAGGGAAATAATAAGCAAAATGATGGCATATATCCTTGCTCACATGTACAGAGCCTGCAACCACACAGATTCTCAGTCACCCGTGAAACTGCTTCACCGAGATCTGTGCTGTTGCACCATTATGAGAATACTGTAACCCTATGGATGCTGATGGAGCTCATCTCCCCCTTCCCAATTTGCTTCTGGACATGTCCTAATATATACTGTGAGGGGAAAAGAAATAACTTTCAGAAGACAGCAGAATACATATCATGGTAAATAAAGCTTTTCTACTAGGAAACAGCCTGAGAACTATGATTTGACTACAGCAAGCCAGCCTCTCAAGGAATAACGGGCCATTTGTCAATGAAAATGGGTGATTTCTCCTTCCTTCTGCCACTTGTTATTATTTGAAAAAATAATCTACAAGACCAGCAATAATATCCAGATAGCACCTAGTTCCAATCAGTCTACCTCTGCTGACTTCTCTGTCACCTTACGCAAGGAGGGAGATGGATCAGGTGTTTTCTTCAGGTACCATTTAATTTGTTTTTAGTGCTTAGTCTCAACAACCTAATGACTGCTCAGGGCACACTGTGATAAATGATCCAAAGGCAGTTTTATACTTCCAAAACAAAGCTAAAAATGTTCCAGAAAGTATTCTGGAAACCAAACTGTTACAGGAAGGGGGATATATAACCCTGGCAGCGACTCAGTATTTAGGTCAGTTCGTTTACTTCTTGAAATTTCAGCTGATAACTCAATTAAAGCTGAAGGGCAACATAAGCAACCTTTTCTATAAATGGCACAGCCCTTCTTTGTACACCAAGCAGTACTTTCTGCCCACTACATTTGTCTGGATAATGTTTCCAACTACATCTAAACAAAGCAAAGCTGAATGGGCCCCTGACACTGTCGGGATGCATCTTCCAATAAAAACATAATTAACAGCTGCCTCTTTATAAGTCGGGCTTGACAAAGGTCAGCTTCCTTGAAGTCTCTATCTGCCAATATAACATAATTGTTAAAATGCCGCAGTAGCATTTGATTATGCTGCTGGTGTGAAAAAATTAAAATGAGATTAAGATAAATGCTAATTAAACATGAGACAGGATCTGCAAAAGATGTCAAAATCCTTGCAGTTTTGCATATCTGGGTTATCAGGCAATACGACAGCTAATACAAAAAGCCCAGCACTCATCTAGGACCTTTTCTAAGACATAATGAACACTGTTGCCCTTTTAGAAATAAATTCCATGTGTTTGCTGTTCCCTGTCACTACATCATGCTGGAGGCTGTTTTAAGTTACTCAATATTGCCAAGTGACTATCTCCTAAGGGGACAGAGCAAACAAGATAAGGCAAAGCTTTTTACCCTGTCTACAAAGCTTCCACCAGACGCCTGGTCTGCTAAGTACTGTGTATCAATCATGCACCATGACAATCTGCCCCCTATGTATTGTACATGTTTTGATGACAGTGTTTTGTTTTTTTAAAATATAATTTTTATTTTCCAAAAACAACCAGTACATTAATATCTAACAAGAACATATATCAACACATTAACTGCAATGGTTTGTACAAGCAATAGGTAAACGATTAAAACAGGTTGATTAAACATACAATTCAATCTGTTACAATATCCATTCATTTCGTATAAAGGAATAATAATGTGACTTCTGACTAGGTTTGATCTTTTCAAGAATATTTTCCAATCAGGTACCACCTTTTATAGAAAGTGTGGGAATGTTATGAAGGGTCAAGGTATGCAAGTTTGTCTGAAATCTTATCCATGAGAAGATGGTCCCATATTTTTGAGTATCATGTATCTATAAGTAAAGGAGTGTTAATGTCAGTTTCAAACTCTGTTTTTTCCCTCCTTCTCCAGCCACTCTCAAGTGTTAAAATGCTTCATGATTTTAAACATAAAAATGCAAATGTGTTAATGTGAAAGGAGAAAGGTAGGGAGTAGTCAAAGATGGTGCCAAGACAGCTTGAAAGGGAATTTGTTTTGGTCCAACAGTGACAGAATGAAGCAGAGGGGACAATCTTTATGAAACAAGTAGGAACTTTGCCTTCACTGTACTCAACTTCAGCATGACATACAGGAAGAGCTAACAATGAGATTGCTAAAGACCAACACATACACAAGCAGAAAAGAACTTGCCACTGAAGCCTCACTTGCTGTTTTTTCTTTATCAGCCATAGTTTAGTTTTTAAAACAGTTCATCTCTTCTGCAGTAGGAAGATCTGCAATGAAAAGAGGTGGCCTTGCTCTGTCAAGGAGCTGCGGTGGCTCAAGTGGTTAAGACGCTGAACTGCAGGCTGTGGAAGGTCAGTAGTTCAGCAGTTCGAGACCCGAAAGTGCCGCATGACGGGGTGAGCTCCTGTCTCTAGTTCCAGCTCCTGCCAACCTAGCAGTTCGAAAGCAAGAAATTGCAAGTAGATAAATAGGTACCACTTCGGTGGGAAGGTAACAGCATTCCATGCACCTTGGTGTTTAGTCATGCCGGCCACATGACCACGGAAACGTCTTCAGACAGCGCTGGCTCTTCGGCTTTGAAACGGAGATGAGCACCGCAACCCTAGAGTCGGATTCGACTGGCTTTCGAGCAAGGGAACCTTTACCTTTACCTTTTGTTCTGTCATTATGTTCAGTTGTTCTTCCACACACATGTGGTTTGGGCAAGTGGGAGAGAAGGGACTTAAGAGATTTGGGAGTCATCAACATAAAAGTGGAAGCAGAATTGGGAGTAAGCAGTGATTGGGAGTAAGCAGTGATGTGGCTAAATTTGCAGATGACACGAAGTTGTTCAGGGTGGTGAAAACCAGGGAGGATTGTGAGGCACTCCAAAGGGATCTGTTGAGGATGGGTGAGTGGGCGTCAACGTGGCAAATGGGGTTCAATGTGGCCAAGTGCAAAGTGATGCACATTGGAGCCAAAAATCCTAAATATAAATACACGTTGATGGGGTCTGAACTGGCAGAGACGGACCAAGAGAGAGATCTTGGAGTCGTAGTGGATAACTCGATGAAAATGTCTAGACAATGTGTAGCTGCAATAAAGAAGGCCAACACTATGCTGGGGATTATTAGGAAGGGAATTGATAACAAATCAGCCAGTATCATCATGCCCCTGTATAAATCATTGGTGCGACCTCATTTGGAATACTGTGTACAGTTCTGGTCACCACATCTCAAAAAGGATGTTATAGCATTGGAAAAAGTGCAGAGAAGGGCAACTAGAATGATAAAAGGGTTGGAACACCTTCCCTATGAAGAAAGGTTAAAATGCTTGGGGCTCTTTAGCTTGGAGAAACGACGGCTGAGGGGTGACATGATCGAGGTTTATAAGATTATGAATGGGATTGAGCAGGTTGAGAAAGAAGTACTTTTCTCCCTTTCTCACAATACAAGAACTCGTGGGCACTCTATGAAATTGCTGAGCAGTCGGGTTAAAACAGATAAAAGGAAATACTTCTTCACCCAAAGAGTGATTAACATATGGAATTCACTGCCACAGGAGGTCGTGGCAGCTGCAAGCATGGACAGTTTCAAGAGGAAATTAGATAAACATATGGAGCAGAAGTCCACCAGTGGCTATTAGCCACAGGGTATGGATGGGAACTCTCAGTCTGGGGCAGGTGATGCACTCTATTCTTGGTGCTGGAGGGGGCAGCAGTGGGAGGGCTTCTGGTGCCCTGGCCCCACTGCTGGACCTCCGGATGGCACCTGGTATATTTTGGCCGCTGTGTGACAGAGTGTTGGACTAGATGGGCCATTGGCCTGATTCAACATTGGCTTCTCTTATGTTCTTATGTTCAGAAGCCATGAGAATAAACAAGATCTAGAAAGAAATGCCAAATATGAGAAAAGCAGAGGATCAGATATCAAGTTCCTTGGGGTTCGTTCATGGACTGAAGGAATCAAGTAGCCAGGGAGAAAGACAAAGGGCAGTCACAGGCCCAGGAGGCAGGCAAGGAAAGGACAGTCTCAGGGAAGTCTGAGGGATTAGAGAATATATGAGTGACAGTTATCAGAAGTGGCAGACAGGCTGGAGGCCCTCAGATTTGTTTTTTAAAAGTACCGGGGAACTTTTGTGAGAGCAACTTCACTAAAATGACATAGCTATCCTCCACAGATCTGCCTAATCCAATCTTAAGACAGCCTAACCAAGAATCATGTGCCGCAGATAAAAGAAACACGGGAAGGAAAAGTTGAGTGTCACTGCTTGGGCTTTACCGTCCCTGCTCCCAAGAGTGGATTGCTTCCTGGCTTCAATAAGGTTTAAGTATGGTTCTCTTGAGACTTGCACCCTGGGGTAGCTATCCCCTTCCCTTC
Organism: Gekko gecko; assembly: GCA_029375565.1. NCBI lineage: Eukaryota > Metazoa > Chordata > Lepidosauria > Squamata > Gekkonidae > Gekko > Gekko gecko. The sequence goes on from JAPDNY010000002.1 coordinate 136,288,373, forward strand.
TGCTTTTGCATTATGTAGCTAACTAGACTCTTTTCAGCCTTGCTTTGCCCAAACTGCCTGCAGAGATGCTGCTAATAAACCTGAAGTGAGTATAACGTTTCACCCACAGAATGACTGTTATAAACTGGCTGGTATCCTACCACTCTGCTCAGAAAAGTCTGAAGCTTTCCTCCCGCTTAAAGAACATTCCTCCAAAGGAAATGGAAGTGTTGCTATCCTGACAAGAAAGAACTCTAGCCATGGTCCTGAAACCAACATAGATTGTCCAGCTGAAGTATGTTTCAGTTCCGGCTTCAATTCTGCCAAAATCAAGCTCTCAGCACTAACATTCTGATTTGCTTTGACTGTTCCCTTTGACAACTGACAGATTTATTTGCAGTGGACAAGTACAGAATTTGAAGCCAAAGTCCTTAAATCTACTACAGATCAGAGCATTGTCCGGTAGCTGTCGACTGGGTCTTGTCAGACTGTGCTGTACTTGCCTAGGCACATATACAGAAGTGCGCACCAAAAAAATGAAGCCATCTACAGAAGTAAATGGCAAGCTGTTAGCAGACTCTGTTACATCAGTACTCAAGGATGATACCACAGATGGGAATCTCCAACGTCATGAATCACCCAAACAGTTTTAATAGGAGATCAGGAGATAAAAGCTAACTCCATCTAATCTGGCTGTCTATCTGCTTATATCGTCCCATCTAAAGCAGCGTCTGAACTCTCGCCCAATGAACCCCTGCAAAGGGGGAAATCTCAGTCACAGACCAAATGTCAGCAGAGCTAAGCGTGCCTCTGTAATTGCTGTTATTGTTGCAGTGAAGTGCTTTCCCTCCTCACCCTCCCCACCATCTGGAGGCCTTTCTGCAGAGGGTGGGCTGAAGAGAGGCCATGAATGAAGATGAGCAGTCTGCCTAATTGACGGTCAGCTACCTGACAGTTTGCTGCTTTCGCTCCATTCACCCTCTCCCTGCACTCCCCCCCCCCTTTCTGTGCTCCCAGGCACATAGGCGGGAAGATCAAGCATTAAAAATCAATCACTCTGAGGTTCTTTCTGTGGCAGCAGGTGGACCCATCTTCTTCCTGACATATGCCTTGGTGAGAATGGAATCTTTTGTTTTTCAAGGAAGCTCAGCTCCTTACCATAAAAATGAAATATGTTTTTGTTACGCTTCCAGATGCTACCTGCAGCCATTTATTTAATTCATTCTTAAGGCACAAGGTTGACTTGTCAGCTCCTGTGTATTTGAACACAAGCTCACCTGCTCCAGCTGTCAGAGGCATCTTTTCCCCCCCTCCAAAAAAAGCTTACGGTGCAATACTTTGATTATCTATTAAAACAGGGTAAATGTTGCAAATGATTCACAATGTCTCAAATCAAAACCTGCAGTACTGGCAGTTTTTACAGAACCTCAAGAAGGCTGCAGAATCAAGAATTTATGTTTGGGACATTTTCTCATCAGACTATCCACACAGATTATAAACTTGTTTGTTCCTTCACTAAACCTTTCCCCCCTCCCATCACCCCTTCTGGCCTTTCAAACAAGGATTGGGATAAAAGATTAGTCCTAATTTTATGCCAAAGAAGTATGATTGCATCTATTTCCCTCAAGATGATAACGAAAGCTGCAGCCTGGATTTGCAATATTACCATCTCACTTGTTTAGTCCCTATTTGAAAAGATAAACCTGCACATTCAAAAGCAAGAAACTATGCCAACACTCTATCATGAGGATGCTGCATAGAACTAGAAATGCACAAATCATGATCTATCAAAGCAGAACATTTAAGGAGTGATAGCATGCTGCAGATATTCTTTAAAAACACACACACAACACAAGAAGATCAGTTTTCTGGAAAGATACCAGAAGCTAATATACTCCAACTGTAATCTGAAAAATTTCCCCCTTTTTCTTTTGAATTATCTGGGATTAGGATATGGGAAAAGACTCAATTATTCTACTCAAACTCTTCTGAATTATTTATAGAAGCTAAATAAAGAATAAATTGGGCACTGATGAACTGAAGAACTGGTGGTGGAAGGAAAGTTGCATACTGGAAAACAAGCAATTTTCTCTCAATAGGAGTGTTTATTATTTTCTTCCTTCTGCAGAAATTGACAAATTATCTTTAAAGGTCTGCTGCTTAGCAACACCAGTTCCACTGATCTGCTCAGAAGATGTTAATTGCTTCTCTAAACAATGAGAACTGTTTAAAGGGATACAAATCTAATGTAGTATTGAGAGAAACTGGTCAGGGGAAAATACAATAGACTGAGGCTGTAGCATCCAGATTCAAACAATTCTCTTTTCTTCATACTGCTTGTATTTTACTAATCAATGGAAGAAAGCAATTGCTATTTAAATGTGTAATTAACTATATATACCCTGATCAACAACCTGCTTTAGGGATCTTTTTTCATTTGACCTACTCTCAACCAGTGGGCAAGATAAGATCTATTCAAGTAAAGCTCATGTCAACACGAGACATCCCAAGCAAAATGTGTGATGCACAGACTGAGCTCATGTCCTTTCACTTTCATCTAGAGAGGAAATAAAAAGTGTGTGAATGAAGGAAACAGTTTTTTTAAACAAAACTTAGTAATAAAAATATTCATTTATTGTAATCCTTTTTGGCATAAAAAAACCAAAGCAGCTTACAGTGAAATCAAGTTTTAAAATCACGAGAATGTAATTTATTGACGCCACTAGCAAGTAAAACAAAGACTAAACCACTAAAGCAGAAACTGCATCTGATAACAGAAGCCATGCAACACCTTCCATCAAGACCAATCCAAAGAACTCAAAACAATGTGCAAGCTATTCTGCTTGTTTGCCTTGACAAACATGCTCCTTTGATCTCCATGGGGCTTTAGCACTAATCATTTGGCCTGGATCAGGACCTTTGTGAATACAGATAGTTAAATTACTAGCTGGCTGCTTACTGGCTTCTGATGCTCATGTTCTTCAATTAAACTGCTTTCCATAATCACTTTGGAGCTCTTCTTGCCTAACTCGGTTTTATGAATGGAGAGCTCATTCACCCAGAGAATGCTTCTAGCTCCCAAAGAACCTATAGCAAACATCTGCATCTACTAAAGCCAGTCAGCACGCTTGCATTGGGAAGCTATTGTAGTGCTGCAGGTGACAGACTGGCAATCTCTCCTTCTGAGTTATTGGTTCTGCCTCAGCTACTGCTTGAACACAATAAATACCGTCATTAAAAATCAGCCCAATGAAAATATATGTCATCCCCACTTCTCTGAGCTCCTGAAACCAGCAGAGGCTGAATCGAATCACGACAAATGTGTTTCGATGTGCTCTTTGCAAGGTTCTTATTTACTGTCTACTCAGGAAAGTGGGTTGATCTTTTCAAACACATCTAAAGAATTAAAAGCCTTGAATCAATATGAAGCAATGACCACATATATTAGCCACAGGCATTAAAAAGAGGGGAAGAACCCTACCAGCTCAAGTAAATGTTCTACTGCTTGATATCCAAATAACCAATCATACCCTTCAATTCCAAGAAAAAAAATCTGATTGGATGAATATGAAATAATACTAAATAAAATTGAGGTGAAAAGCAAAATTTGTTATTGAACAGAATCAACCAACACCACGCAAAAAGATGACCATTTAATTCTAACAGTCTCTAATTTCTAATGTATCCCTAAAAATGCAAGGATCACACATGTGCTGTGTCCATGATAGACAGGCCACAGAGTGAATGGATCATCGTAAACTTGACATCTTGGTTTTAAAACTATTTAATGACGTTGGTGAAATAGCTGAGGAACAATATTTCCAAAGTTATATATGTTTCAGAGCAGACAGAGCCCATCTCCTCCCATAGTGGCTATGCCACAAGCAGATGTTATGGAAAACAAGCATGAAATAGCTAGACACATCTGCCTTTGCTATACCTCCAGTACTTTGGTCCAAACAGCAAGAAAAGTTCATTTTCAACACTTGAGCAAGGGAACAGGAGCCCCCCTGCAATACCAGGAGTCTTATAGCCCAATCCTATGCCGAATGAGTACGAGGTAACAGGATCAGGGTTATGCAGCCAAATGACATGTATATTTACTCAAAACTAAGCCCCTATGAGTTGAACAAGACTACCCTCATGATGGCTGCTATAGATGATCTTACGCCAGCATAACTACTTAGTCCCATGGACCTTCACCAAGCCATTTATTGTGACTTTGTAAGCCAACTTTAGCCCACAAACTGCTTCAGAAGAGACTGTTTCCAATGAGCACACAGCTGCTACCACCTGCTCTGTTCTTCCCATCCAGACCTTGGAAGCTATCTCCTGGAAATGCTTTTTACCATTTGCTCTGCTCCTCTCCTCCCTTGGAGTTTACAGGTAAACGTGTTCTATTTGATGGTTTACTATAATTGTTTTTTCTTGTATTATAAACTGTTTACAGACCACATAGAATAAATAAACAAACAACATCAACATAAGAAAAAAGGAACAAGGTAGCAAAGACAGCTATTCTCACAGCATCCCTAGTAACTCCCATCTCTACACATCAGTCACAGTTTGCTGCCAATGACATCCCACATTAACCTGCTGGCACCACTAGAAATCAATCAGCCTCCCACTTGAATTGTATGGCAGAAATAATACCGCCTCTGCCACTCCAGTACTAAGCATGGGAGAGTCAGAAGAACACTGAACTATTGATACTCATATACACAATGACCCGTCCTGGTACTCCAACGGAGGCACTATGGGCAAGATGCAGAGTGTAGGTCTTGATGGGGCTGTGGAGACCCCCCAAGCCCTTCCTGATGTTAATCAAACCATTGTGAAAACATATGAAATGAGTCAAAGTTGCAGGAAGGGGATAATCATTCAACCCTCTTTAGAAAACATGAGTACATCTGAAATATTCACTGCTTTTTATTGACTAGTACCACTAGTAGAATGCATTCTGAGAGCATAACAAGGGGGTGAACTATGAAGCAGGCAACCTTTATGGTCCTGCAAAACCCCTTTGCCTGAAAAGCTGTATGACAGAGAAGACACAGGTGAAGTTTTCACCATCACTGCATCTCTTTGTCAATTCCCACTAATGAAATATACACTTGGAACAGCAGAAGAGCCCAACTAGTATACAAAGATGGCAACAACACAGAGGAATGGCTAACTTCCCACTGGTCATTACTGATGCAGGCCTTGCTTGTAGTCTGCAGGGTATTTAGCCCTGCATACATTCAGTGGCTGTCCAGTTCCCTGTAGAGAGAGAAAAAGAAAGATGAGGCCAATAATAAATAAAGGGATAGTGAGGTACCACACCTAGATCCTCTTCCATCCCACATGCTTCCCACACTCTTATTACTAATCCTTCTATGCTTATGTACAAGGATTCATTTAAGTCGAATAATATCCTTATGGAGACAAACTTACCCATTCGCTGTAGGGAGTTGCACTGGAACTCTGTCTCCTAGTTGTTTGACTTGTTCCATATATAGCTCTTATCCTGCGGTAAAAAATCACTTGTAAGTCTTTGGCCAGCAGCAGCAACAGATGCACAGTAGGTGGTTGTCAACAAAAGTGGCTGTGCTCTCCAATGTCACCACCAAGGTATGACACGATACTACTAGGGGAGAGTGGGGATATGTTTAATAGCACCTTTCTGCACAGTACATGCTTACCTTCAGTCTTCTCTGCAGGAAATGTTTGCCAATATAATTTCCCTTAATTGGGGGGAGGAGGGGACATGCACTGTAGTCACAGGTGTTTGAACACTCTGCATACCCATCACTTTTCCTGGAGGGCTGACAATGTCCAGAAGCACCCTCCCCCAAAGTGATCAATCACTGCATTCCTCACCTGGTCAAGATGTCCTGTCCTTGCAGCCCCAGCTGCAGCAGTGGAGTTAAGATTCCCGATGTCTGTATCTGGAATCCGTAGGGGTCCCTGTAAGAGGTTCTGAAAACACCACTGTAATTCATCTACCTTTTATGGGATTTTTCTCCATGATTATATGTGTCTGCTTCCACAAAGGCCTCCCTTTCAACAAAGATACTCATCACCAATGTTCCCTCATGTGTTTTTTGTTCTTAAAAAAAGGGTAAGTGAGCTGGTACAGACTCGTGTGACCAATTTCGAGGTGTGAGATGTATTTCTTCATTGGGCCTTATATATTCTTTGTTCTGTGTGGCAACTGGCTACTGAGTTTAACCACTATCTGTTCGCTAATGTGGCTAAACAGTGATGGAAGCAAAGCACTAGTCCTGGGCTCTCCACTGATTCCCATGGGTGTGTATTTACTGGTAACAGTTATTGTTTTGCTGTGTTTATATTGACAGGGAAGTTGGGAAAATAACACCCCAACTAAGTTGATAATTTCTTCTCATCTTCCCTACAACACAAATCATATTATCCCCCTTACAAAGGGGTAGTAATACTAGTATAATAGTTACAATGACTTAATAGTGATACCACCGTGGCATAATACAATAGTGACATCATAAATTTGGGAGTTACAGTGGTATAAGCAGTCCTGTCCTTGTCTGGCCAGCATAACTGAGAGACAGGACCACACCATAATAAAGAAGAGATCCAACAGAATTTCTAAGGAACTACTAGTACCAATCAAAAACTTTGCATACATATTAATTTTTTTTCTAAACTGATAACCTAAATGGTTAAGTGTTATTGGTTGGTGGCACATGGTAGTACTGTGGAAACCACACAATGCTGGCTATCCATCTGCCAAATCTCTTGGCATTCATGTGAGGCAACTGCAATGTGAAGATGTCTCAAATGGTTCATAATATGAACCAGCTCCAAGTATTTGCCCTACCAACAGTGTGTCACTGAATAATCCATTAGCACTAAACATTTATTCATGTTTTACTATTAATAATTCCCTTGTATATGAAACTGCAAACCATTAATATGTTTGCCTTTCTCAGAAAACTAAAGCAAATAACCTATGATTTCATGATACTGTCAGCCTTCCACCACATTATTATTTCATAATTTTTTTAGCTTTGGCTTTGCTAGTATATTAGTATTAACATATATACATATTCTGGGGGTTGTAAATAAATGATTGCCCTTCGTATTGTGGGTAACATTCTTAAACTACCAGAATAGTTTTGTAATTTGGGCATCAGTGTTCTCCTAAGACACTTAAAAACTGTTTTCATTTACTTCCATGCTGACATGTCAAACTAACCAACAGTTCCAGTGACTTTGAATCTTGCCTTCACAAGCTCTTTGTGCTTTTAAACATAAACTAAGATGTGTGGTCAACAAACCTGCCTCTGTTTAAAAGACTGTAATTTCAATTAATCCGTGAAAACACCATACTCATGTCTCATTGCTTCTCTGTATTAGATTCTGGCAGTGATCCAAAACACATTTATTTGGAAGTAGGTTCTACTGAAATCAGTAAGATATACTTTCTAACAACTGTGTTTAGGACAGTTGATCTTTTCTTTTGAATCATCTTATCTAAACCAAATGAATTCATGCTTAGAACTCCTTTTAATTATCAGACCAGGCAGTTTTACATACATTTGTGTAATTTGAATACTTTTTCAGCTGTAGACTTTTCCCATAAAGGAAGAATCTACCACTGATGTAGTCTGTGTAGTGGTTGCACGAAGAATATTCATTAATTATGCTGGAGCACATAATTTACGCTGCTGGAAAAAGATTAGAAGTGGCTTTAAGGATGTGGTTTCTGGAGTACTTGTACCGAAGGCACTGGGATTACCTTTAGTAAACCCCCACATTAAGACCCTGGTCTGAAACATCTGTCCACTTCAGCCTGAAACATCTTCTCTGATTATTTAACCTCAAAGCCACAGGAGAAGCAAAGCATTCAAGAAGCCTAAATACATGCATGATTTGCAGTCCAAAATGCACATGCACCAGAACTGAAACTGCAATGCATACTGGAACAAACAGGTCTACACCAATACGAGCAGCGTTCCAGTGCAGTCTAACTTAACGGAAGCAAGATCAAGTATAGTCTTGAAAGGTACTATAATTGTCACGCCACCCTTTGATTTATCACTTTAGTCACTCCCTTAATTCATCTGAGATTCAACTTTGTTACCCTTGTGACATATTAGAACAAGAAACACCCAGGAATGATGAGTTGACAGAACTCTTGCTGACAGTTTCAATTCCCTAGTTTCTACAATGTACAGATTCTCATAGGGTAAGGACAAAACTACTTCTGATCCAGGTCTCATCACTTGAAATTTTCTCTTTCAATCAGTCTCCTTTTGAAATCTCTTCATGGACTTTTCTGTGAATTCTCTATATTGATTTCAAGGCTCATTTACTCCCCAATAAAAACCCTTTAATAAAGTGGCCTAGCCAGTTTCATGAGCATTCAACTGCCACTCGAAATCCCCTGTCAAGAGCCACGCTTTTAAAAACAGCTGCAGAGTAGAAAAGCTGGAGTTCCTAGTTTGTCATCAGGAAACCCTGATTCAGTGTCCCCTTCAGGTTATCTAGACTGTTGGGTGTGAAATCTGCTTCTGGCTGAGATCTAAAGCTTTTGGTTCTATCAGTCTTTAATTCTTTAGCCGAGTTTTAAAGTGCCTTTTAGGCAAATTTTCATAAACTTGCTTTACTTGAAAGTATATTTCAGTGGCAGCATTATGTTCTGTTCAAAGCTCAGTGTATTCTGACAAGGAATGGAGGTGTGATTTTTGGAGGCCAACATAAGCAGCAAGACAGGGGCTTGGAGCCTTTCAATTAAACTAACAGGAATGTGGACTGCCCTGTTAAGCACCTAAATCCCATTGGGGTGTGAAATTGAGAACCTACCCCATTGTTAACCATTGTGGTTGGAAAAAAACACCTAACACAAGCCAGTGTTCTTAAATACAAGCCACCACAGCAAAGCTTCTCAACTATGTATCTTATTTTTATCCTGCCCTTTTTTCAACAGAGATCAAGGCCACATACATGGGTCTCCCCTCTTCCATTTTATTCTCACTACAACAATCTTGTGAGGTAGGTGAGAGAGGGACAGAGATAGAAAAACAGAGAATGACTGGTACAACTTCACCCAATTGTTGTCGGTTAGGAACATGGACTCAGAACCCCCAACTTCTAGTCCAGCATTCTAACCCTGACACTGAACTAGCTCAAAGAGCATAACTGTTCCATAACATGTAATCCTAAACGAATAAAGCACATTACTAAACATGTGCAGAGCACTAACAAGATTGTATGAGGATTCTACATTCTCATCTTCATATGTGGTGGCCACATCAATCAATGAGAATGGACCTCACATTTACAAAGTCATTTCATCTCTTAACACTGAAATATATGATGAGACAAGGAGCAACATTCCAGCCCCATGCTGAACCACATGCCAGAATTAAGGAGAAATCTGAAACCAGCACCAACAATCAATTGTTGCACAATGTCCTGACAATGCTGTAAAATGACCTCAATATTTACAAAGGGCTCAGTGTTTTCTATGCAAAGAAGCTCATCTTTCCAATTGCACAATGAATGTGCATAGCTAATCCCTTGTCACACAGTCTTTCATATGAAGCATCACCCTTGACTTTGCTAATGACTGCATAGGTCTAGTGCCTTTGATTCCTTAGCTTTGCATCTTATGCTGCCACAGCAGATATGATGAACATGCAAACTACAACACAGTTTCAGAAGGCACAGTCAAAAGATCATTCGAAAACCAAGGAAATTGCTGTCATACAAGGGAGTTTCATGCTGCAGCCCTAAAAGGCAACTGATACAAAATTTTGATTGCAAGGCTTCCAGAGTATAAGGCAGCTTGTCAGTCTGAGAGATTACAGCTTATCTTGGTTTATTCAAAAGATGGTGGAGCATATCAGCTAATAAACTGGACTACAACTCAGGAAATCTCCAGTTAAATCTCATCTCTGCCGTGAACGTAACAGGAGGCCTAAGGCAAGTGACTCTCTCTCAGCCCCATACCTATAATGCATGAAAGTTAACCTCCTTTACAAGGTTTTACGGTAACACAACAATGAGCTAGATTCTATGATGCAGGAGCACAGCCCTGCTTTCTAGCTCTTGTACCCTCTAATTCAGGGGTGTCGAACTCATTTGTTATGAGGGCCAGCTCTGACATAAATTTGTTGAGTCAGGCTATGTGTGTCATAAAATGTAATGCCAGGTAGCAGAGATATAAATTTTATAAAGGACACAAGCACAATTAAAGATTTTTTAAAACTTTAAATACAACATGCTTAAAACAGTAGCAGTTTTGTTTATTTAACAGTCTCCGATAACTGACACCTCTTGCTCTGAATTACTGCATCAAAATGTCTGTGCTATAGCAATCTTGAGTATACTGTTCAGATGTGTATCTGTAAGCTGCAAACCTACTTTCGATTTATTGACATTTATTACAGAAATCTCATGCTAATGTTCTGAGCCTAGGACTCAGGGAAAAACATGAAATGGCTGGGCATTGCAAGCTTTTGTACATAAATTGCTTCATGTACTGGTCAAGAACATGAGAAGGCATCCTGACACAGATTGAGGGCTATGCGTTTGTCTATAAAACTATAGTCTTCCCTAGAGAAATAACTACAACTCCTATGAGGCAGTGCAAGAATAGAGAGACATCAATGTATAGTGGTCAGTATCTGCCTACAATCTGGGAAGTCTAGGTTCAAAATCCCCAGTCTACAAAGGAAATGTGTCGGATGAACTTGGTCTGGACAATACTCACAGCCTAATCCACCTCACTGGCTTGCTGTTATTCCTCAACTAAAGAGTTTACATTGCTTTCCTACTAAGAAAGACTGGATTATGAGGGCATGGATACAGTGAAAAGAGGGAGGTAACCCAATTGCACCCAGGAGAGCCCTGGTATAAGGAGCCCAACAAAACACACACTGTAGCAAGGCACATAAAAGATCATATCTTGAATAAAACTTTGTTGGTCTTAAAGGTGCTTTGTATTTCTCCTGTGCGACTGAGGCAGCTGAGCAAACCAAGGCAGGAGGAAGGGGAGGAGCCTCAGCCAGTGGAGGGGAAGAAAGGCTTGCCTTTGCTTCCTGTGCAACTGAGGCAGCCTGGCCAGGAAGCAACCTCTGGTTCGTTCCGTCCATCTCCCTGGAAGAAGGAAGTGGGGAGCCTCAACCAGTGTGGAGAATAGAAGCCTGCCTATCTATCTCTCCTGTGCAATTGAGAGAGTCTAGTAAAGCAAGCTGCAACACAGCAACAGCAAACCTGGAGAAGGAAGCAGGAGAGAGCCAGTTCCTTGCGGACCAGATAGGAGCCCTCTGAGGGCCTGATTTGACCCATGGGCTGCATGATTGACACCTCTGGTTTAAACACTGCCACTGGAACAGCAAAGGTTGTGATCTGGAAGCTTGCAGTAGGAAGGGAAGAATCAGAGAAGATTGGCCTCTATCCTCCACCAGCAGAAATGCCCTTGCACCAGTGGAAACAGAATACAGGATCCAATCCATCATATATACAGCATACAGCAGCTGTTGTAAGACTGTGGCACAAACTCTTAAATTTAGCTATGTTTGCATTATGATCAACACTATCCATTGCAAATATAAGGTTTCTTTTAGAGCTTGTAATGTGCTCTATAGGTTTCTGATATATTTCTGTATCAGCAGCCATTAGAGGCACTTGTTAATACCTTTTTTACCATACAGCATTAACAGACAGCCCTTTCCATGTGCCTACAAACTGTGCACTTTCAATCTATAGTATAATAAAAATCAGTCTGTTTTCTTCTTGTACAAAGGTACCAGAACTGAAACACTGCATCTTGAAAGGGAATAGCATTTACTGACACAACAGAGAATGACATTTGAGACATCAAAAGATAATTTCCAACCTGAGACATCATTTGAAAGAACAGATGTGTTTCCCCTTCAGCCTGTGATTCGCCTTTTCGTTCAGGAGTCTGCTTCCTGTATTGGGTATTTAACCCAATTCCTAGGCCATTCCTTTGAAATGAGCTGAGGACCTAGAACCTAGAAGAGCAACTAGACAGCTCCTGCAATGGACAGAGCTCAATGGATCCCAGGGTTTGTTTGGAGGAAACATGAGAAAGCAGTATTGCTTAAGCAAAGCCAGTCTCAATCTTGTAAGTGCCTGGATGGAAGAATCTCCTGTGTATCTTGTGTATACCACCACGGTGAAAGAAAGGGAAGATATGTATAATAAATAAACTAGTCTCTTAAGTACTGCTGCTGTTCCTTATACTGAATCTAGTTCTGTAACAGGGGATAAGAGTCCTTCCTGATCCCCTGTTAATAACTAGATAATGGGCTTCCCTTTTCTGAAGGAAACTTGGGATGGTTGCGATTAGGATCCCGGAGCATATGAAATCTAGGTCAGCCCCTTCCTGATATGCACTGGGGAAATACTGCAACATATCAAAGTCACTATCTGAAGTCTGGATCAAAATAGCCTCTGGGAATAATACTAAGAACTGCATAGTCCTCAAACAATACCACCAATAAGACTGAGCAGAAGCATGAAATGCAACTGACCTCTGAGGGTTTCTTCTCCTTCTGTCTTGACCAACCAGATTTTGTATTTGGAATTTTGGAGCATCTTGAAGTTGACGTTGTCTGGCCTTTAGAAAGAAAACAAAGTAGAAGGGTAAGAACAGGCATAATATAAAGGAAAGTCTAGTGGCAGTCTAACTGATGTGCAAAGCAAACCAGTACTTTAGAACTCCTCAGTTTCTGCTGTTTTCATAACAGAGCACTTGCATACACAAGCAATATCAGGAAACTATAAAAGACACACGGTTAAGATGTTCCTTGTATGACATGAGCAGTGCAATCCTAAACAAAGTAACTCACCTCCAGGCCCTTTGAAGTAAAGGGGCTTAGCATGGTTTAATTCTACTTAGGATTGTACCTTAACAGGACAATCCTATGCAAACTTACTCCAGTCCCAGCAGGGCATATTCTGGAGTAACTCTTCACAGGATTGTACTGCAAGATTCGAAAAGCATTAAAGCCAGGGGTCATTTGGGGCCAGACTTTTGGTCTGTGGAGAGGGCGGGGGGCCTCTAGAAGCCTTCCTTGGTTCACCCCTTGGAGGAGGAGTGGGGCATGGTACGCTGTGGCGGCGAGGAGGGCAAGCCTGCCCAGGTGGTGCCAGAGAGAGAGGAAGAGGCGGCAGAGGGCGGCGGCAGAGGGCAGCACTGTCAGGGAAGCTTCGGCCTAATATGCTAATGAGTTTCTGCTGTTGGGTATGGCCTATTATACTAATTAGTTCCTGCTGGGCTTTTTCTACAAAAAGAGCCCCACTGGGGAGGGATTTAAATCCCTCCTGCTCTCTCCTTGGCTCTTCCTGGCTCACCCGCCAAGGCAGGCGAGCCAGGAGAGGGGGGGCCCTCCAGAAGCAGGCCGGCTGGGGGGGAGGCATTTTCAAAAGCCTCCCTTCCCTTCCCCAGCCGGCCTGCAAAGGCAGGCTGGGGGGAAGCGAAGAGTGAAGGGGTTTAAAGTTTAAACCCCTTCTCTCTAGAGTCGTGCCTCTTTCCATTGTATTCTATGGCCCCATAGAATATAATGGAAAGATGACTCTAGAGAGAAGGGGTTGAAACTTTAAAACCCTTCACTCTTGCTTCCCCCAGCCCCCTTTGGCAGACCGGCTGGAGAAGGGAAGGGGAGGCTTTTGAAGATGCCTCCCCCCTCTTTTTGCTTCCCCTTCTGACATCACTTCTGGTGATGTCAGGGGGCATGGCATATGCTAATGAGCTATTGTGCTAATAGCCTATTAGATATGCTAATGAGCTCCTGCAGCTCTTTTTCTACGAAATGACCCCTGAATTTAAAGCTCATAGTGGATGAGCTGACCTGTACAAGATTTCACAGTGGAAGGCCTTCTCTTTATGAGACACAAAACTTTGGTTCAAAATGTTACTCAATAGACCACTGAGTCCCAAACTATAGCAGTCAGCTAAAGACAAATTGCTGGTGAACAGTGCAAACAACTGTGCACAGGAAATGTAAAGGTTTATTGTACAGATGTGTTTTTTCACTTCCTTTACTTTTTGTGCAGGGTTAGGAAACCACTTTCATTCTGTTTGTTTTCTCTGGCATATTTTCCATTTTGTTTGTTTCTTTAAATGCCATTTATGTGTTACACAACACTTCTGTCGAATTTCACTAATGTAGTCAAGGAAAAAGGACACTTTCAGTTTCTTCCCAAATGCAGAGAAATAGAAACTTGATTTGTTGGACCACAATTTAGTAATATCCCTAATTTCGTATAAGGGTTAGTAGATGGAATTTATGGGCCCCAAATCAATTTCTGTTAACGTGCCCCTTAGCAGTAAAACATTTCAGAACCATGTGCACTAGACATTTCAGCAACAACTCCCCAGAAGGACCGTTTGTTGTTCCACAGAATATACTAGGAATAATATTAAAATGGAACTTTCCCCTGTCTGCCTTCAACCCTGTTCATCAGCAGTGGATTCCACATGCTGCCAGCTTCAGAACTGTCTGGAATTCAAGAATGGTGGGCCTCCAATTGGAGCTACCACCCTTTGAATCATTTGGTAAATTCCCAGCTTCAATCTAACATTAAATAACACTTGGCACAAGCAGAGAGTTTCACATTAAGTGAATTAAATCCCACCCAACCCTTTTCAAGTCTGTTATCAGGAAATAATTATTTGAAATGACCTTAGTAAAGAGCATGGGTATTTATCAGCACACCTAATTACCCAAACAGTTTGGGTATTTCTGGGGGCAGTAGGCTCTAGCTATCCCACTTTATTTTTCAAGTATTTGGAGAAAACTGGTGGCAGCCAGAGTCCCTCCTGAATCTCACAAAAGTAGCCATGAAGACTGCTGCTGGAGACTGGCCTCCGCACACTGTATGATATGTTATGTCACCCAACATTAAACTTGAAAGTGAATTACAAAAAGCAGGATAGACTACATCAAAATTACTACTTTGCTAAATGGTATGTTAGGCTCTTTGTCTGGTTGCCAGTTTTTTTCCCTCTTTAAGTTCTGGCAATTTTAATGGATCATGAATTTGTCTACCCCTGATCAAAATAACACTTAACTAGAAACCTATGGACAGTACATGATAGTGAATGAAGGCATTATGAACTTGATGTGATGTACTGTTTGGTGCAGTGGTTAGGAATCTAGGAGACCTGGGTCTGACTCCCCACTCCTTCACATGCAGCTGCTGGGTGACCTTGGGCAAGCCACATTTCTCTCAGAGCTGTCCTCAGAGCTCTCTCAGCCCCACCTACTTCACAGGATGTCTGTTGTGGGGAGAAGAAGGGAAGGAGATTGTAAGCTGCTCTGAGACTCCAAGTCTCTGAGACTTCATCCATTCCTATACCTACCAATATAATAAGGGACTGTCACTAGTCACCACAGTACCCTATACACCTACAATTAATTGGAGAAAATACTAGCCAGAGTTCATTAGAAACTTTTGGCTAGAATCTGCTAATTACTAGTTCTTTTAAATGTTAAGCTAGTACTATGGAAAAGTTAGGACGGTCTAGATTTTAATGAAAGTCCCCAAGAACAGAAAGCTTGTTTTTAATGTACCTAAAAGTAAAATTAAAATAAATCTTGCTATCCATGCACCGCAAGATTTCAAAACAAGGACTGCAGGTTCAGAATTATACACGGCACAAAGCTGACACAGCTGCCTTTCACTAACGAAAGAAAAACAAACTTTCCTTAGACCTGGGCAACTAGAATAGGTTGTTCCTCGGTGGTGATATTTAACTATTCACCATGCTAGTTAAAAACAATAACAAAAGTTCCTACTATTGTGCAGTAGTATCCTACCACCCATGTACTGAAGGCACACAGTTCCCTGATGTTTCCCTCCTTTGCTGCAGTTCTGTCTAACCTCCAGAAAGATCACTCCCAGGGTTGCAGGATCCTTGCAGATGGACAACCTGAGTGTGAGGGTCAGTGGGCTAGAATGTGCAGTATTCCTATGACTCTGTGAGCAGCACATGTCATTCTACTCCATTCTCTTCATTGTTGTGGCTCTTTGTGACCCTCTTTTATTGTCTGTATGCTAATCTGCTGCTATTCACAGATCTTAGCAACTGCATTATTCCAATATTAGCTATATTTATGCATCTTGATTCTAATTAGGCCTTCCTGACAATGAATCCCCTCCCCACACACCTATATGTAACTGTGGAAAAATGAGCCTGCTGGGGCCAACAGGCCCTGTTCCACTGTGCCCTCCAAGGTTTTCCCAACACCTGGAGAGGCTTCTCGCTCTCTCAAAACCACTGCCACCACCTGACCTTTGTAAGGAATTGCCTGCTGTGAGGGTCAGGACTCCCAGCTTCCCTTCCAAGTTATGAGGCCTAGCCTCTGTGTCTCCCACTGCCCAGCGCCTGGTCACCACAGGGATCATTTACTGCCTTGTGCACACCTGGAGGAACAGCCAATTGCCAACTGATTGCCTTCCCCGTGGCACTCCTTTTTAAATAGTGCATCCAAGACAGTGTAGGTCTATGTGGTGCAGAGAACCACCACCTGCATCAAAAGTTATAAAGTACTTATTAAAGAGAAAATGTTCACAAGCATACTGTCATGCCCACCGTGCAGCCCAATTCTGTGAACCCTGATCCTGGGAATTCTGCATCTTTAATGCCTGAGCACGAGCTCCCTGCACCCTTGGAAGGAACCAACCTAAGTCCTGCAGAGGATGAGCACCAGTTAACAGGAGAATTCACACCTGGTGCCACTCCTGCGGAGCCAAGCATGAGCACCACACCTCCTGATTCTCCTCCAGCTGTGACTAGGCTGAAAGATCTAAGACGCTGGGACCTGGCAATGCGATGCAAAGAGGCATGCGTGCGAGGTCAGCGTTCTCTCAGTCTAGAGTATTGACAGGAGCCAGGACTCCGGGAGCAGCTGGTAATTAGCTAACAAGCAGAACAGGCTTTTAAGGTGGCTCTCTGGAATCCCCAATTTGTGCTGGCAATTAGTCCTTTCGGACCAAAGGCTTTGCACCTTGGATCCTGCATCTCTCGGTTCCTGGCATCCTGCTATTGGTTGACTTCCTGGTTCCTGACTCTGGTCTATGTTTTGGCATTCTCCTGGCTCTTGACCCCCAGCTCTGCACCTCGACTCTGACTCTTGGCAAACTAGACTCAGACCTTTGGTAAAACCTTGACTATGCATTTGTTTTTGTGCATTGGGACTTTGACTCTCCGGTTTCCTGCTACTTCTGGCTTTGAACCTCGGACTGGACTTTGAACTCTTGCTCTCTGCCTTGCCCCACTGGCTCCGTTGTGACACATACTTTCAGCACAGCACCAGACTGAGCAAGGGATCCAAAAGAAATGGGTAAAACACAATTCCTCTGTCCCTCTCTCTACACATGCCCTATTGGATGTTAAAATATAGGACAGACTCCTTAGCTTAGGAAGTTATAGATCTCTACAGAGTTTTCATTACCTTGCAGCTTCCTCCAGCTGTTTATGTCAGCACACAGTAATAGCCAGCTCCTCCAGACCTCTGTTAAGAGTTCTGCCTGCAGTGATGGACTCAGCACCCAAAGAGAACTTCCTCCTTGCTTCCAGGAGTTTTATCACCTCTCTTTTCCCCACTCCCTGAAGTCTCTCTAGTATTTAACACCTCCAAGTCTCCGTTCCCTGCTTGGAGGGGAGGGGACTGGACCTTCCTACTGTCTCTAGCTAGACCTATTAGCATTTCTTAAGAGGCAGCTGAGGTGAGCCTGGAAAGCCATTGACTGATTTCCTCCTCCTTGCTTGTCTTATGCCCACAAAGAACAGGGAAATAAAACTTTTTAAAACACAAAGTAAAGGATTTGCTCATTTCAGCCTTCAAAGAAAAAAATGCATTTCTTCACAGTAATGCTTGAAAAAATATGCTTTTTAATATATCTGAAGAAGTCTGCATCTACACATGCTAAGTATCTAAATTCTCGCTTATACCCAGAATTGAACTTTGTTGGTCTTGGAAGTGCCACTGGATTCAAACTGATGAAACATATAATCAGAGTGTAAGAACAGAAATTCTAACAGAGATAATTAAGTGTGGGGGTTTAGTAGGGAAGTTTGAGACAAGTGCAAGCGGCAATGCTTTTCTAACCAAGGATACACAAGTAACCCTCCTGTGCACTGGGGTGAGGAAGTCAGTGAATAAAGTATTCTTGTACAGGAATCTGCTTATTCAGGTAAGCACCATTTCTTACCCCTCAGCATCTTCAAACAACCATACTAGCTATGAAGGCAGAAAACCAACAGGGAGTTGGGGCCTATCCAATGTTTTGCAAAGACTGCCATGTGTACAATTATTTGAGAACTAGACTGAAATTGACTGTGTGCTCAATGCATGGAATTCTTGGCTGTCAGGGAACAAATTCATTCCTTAGAGATTAGGGTTGGCCTGAAATAGCTGACAGACAGGCAGGTATGTGGATGAGACCTTCAGGGACCTGTCAGAACTCTCCTCCTCCTTGAAGACAGCTCATCTCCTGCTGTGGAGGTCAAGGGTGTTGCAGGGAGTCAGGCTCAGGAGAGGAGAAATGATCCGTTAGAACAGGGGTGGCCAAACTGTGGCTCGAGAGCCACATGTGGCTCTTTCTCACATATTATGTGGTTCCTGGCAAGGCAGCTGGGGAAGCGAAGGGGAGGCATGCCCTTCTTTCTTTCCTTCCTTCCTTCCCCCTCCCTCCCATCTATTTCCTTTCTTTGTTTCTCTCTCTCTTTCTTTCCACCTCTTTCATTCTCTCTTTCCACCTCTCTCTCTCTTAGACAAATAAATATCATTAGCAAACAAACAAATATCTTTGGACAAATAAGTATCATTATCAATATCTGTTTTAACCCCTTTGTTTTTATTTTTCGCAGTCTCATTTAATGATAATAAAAGGCAAATTTGCATATTTTTCAATAAAAACGTGTAAAATATTTGTTCATGTCTTGTGGCTCTCAAACATCTGATGTTTATTCTATGGGGCTCTTACGTTGAGCAAGTTTGGCCACCCCTGCCTTAGAAGGACCTTGTCCTTAGATGAATGGGCCATTGGTACTTACTGTGAAGGGTCCTTCTCCTCTGAGATAAAGGAGGACATCTTGCTGGGTGTTCCCACCCTATCCTTAGGGAGGCAGGAACCAAAACTTCACTTCCTTTCCTCTAGGTGGGACATGCCCCTCAACAGTTATGGAACTCCAAGAAGCAGTGAACTTTCTAAACAATCTAGAAAACTGAATCAACACAATAGGACTGCAAAAATCAGTAAAGGCAATTAACCAGAAGGAGAGGGGATAGGGACAGGAAGGACTATCCTGAGAAAAGAGGGAGAAGAAAGGGATAGGAAGGCAGACATGACGATGAGGTGGGAGGGCCCAAGATGTCCTCCTTTATCTCAGAGGAGAAAGACACCTTCATGGTAAGTACCAATGGCCCATTCTCCTTCTGAAAGGAAGACATCTTGCTGGGACCTCCTACAGCAATGTCCTTATCATTTGGGTGGGTCATCATCTTGGTCTGCCAGAACTCTTTGGAGAACTCTCCACCCAAAGGCAGCATCAGCAGAGTCAAATACATTGACCTTGTAGTGTTTGACAAAAGTAGATACTGAGGACCACGTGACAGCCTTGCAGATTTCCTCTACAGTGGCACGGTTTGCAAATGCCGCATTGGTCGCTGCATTACGAATTGAATGTGCAGTGATACCAGGAGGAGGTACCAGTTTTTGTGCCATGTATGCTTTGGCAATACAGTGCTTGAGAGTAGAGCTGATTGTGGACTTGGACATCTTACAACCCTTGTTGGGTGGAGAGATTGATATGAACAAGGATTCCAACTTCCTAAAGGCTCTGGTGCAGTGGAAAAAAACTTTCAGGGCTTGCCGGACATCGAGCATGTGCCATATGTGCTCTTGTGCATGGGAAGGATTCGGGCAGAAAGGAGGAAGACAGATCTCCTGAGACCTGTGAAAGCTGGAATTAACCTTGGGTTGAAAGGTAGGGTCTGGCAGTAGCACGACCTTATCCTTATGGAAGAGATAGAGTCTTGGGTTGGCAGAGAGGGCTCCCAGCTCTGATACTCATCGAGCTGAGATGACAGCCACCAAAATCAGTGTCTTCATTCTGAGCCACTTCAGCAAAACCTCTTTGATAGGCTCAAATGGAGGCTTAGTCAAGGCATTAAGGACTATGTTTCATCTCCAAATAGGGAACCTGTGGGAAGTAGGAGGATCCCGAACCGATGCCCCCTTAAGGAAGCGTTTGATATGGGGGTGTTTGGAAAGACCCCAAGCTTTGAAGGGCATTAAAACCATTGAAAGGGCCACAACTTGTCTCCTGAGTGAGGAAGCCTTCAGACCGGAGTTGTGGCCCTGTTGGAGAAAGGCAAGGATATTCCTGAAGCAAGGTTGTAAGGGGTCGATCGATTTCCTTCTAGCCCATCGCACAAAAGCCTTCCAAGTAGTATTATAAATTCTGCAGGTAGACTGTTACCTGGATGCCAGCATGGTGTTAGTCACCTTCTCAGAATAACAGATTCTGAGGAGTCTGTCCCGCTCAATCTCCAGGTGGTCAGATGAAGCCATCCTGGATCCAGGTGCTAGACCGGACCCCGTGTCAACGTGTCGGGAGTCACCGGTAGACAAAGAGGTGGTTGGATTGACAGACACTGGAGCTCCGAGAACCACAGTCTCCACGGTCAGTAGGGCACTACTAGTATGACTTCCGCCCTTTGCTCTCTTATCTTTCTCAGAAGTCTTGGAATGACTGGAGTTGGAGGGTACACAAACATCAGGCCCTGTGGCCATTGAGACATCAGGGCATCCATTCCCTCTGCATCTCGATGATGAAACCTAATAAAGTATCTCTTCACTTGAAAGTTGAGTGGAGAAGCAAACAAATCCATGGTTGAAAGACCGAAGTGATCCACTATCAGCTGGTAGTGATTGAGCCAGTCTGCTTGTGTATTCAAGATTCCTTTTATGTGTTCCACCTTTACGGAGATTATGTTGGCCTCTGCCCAGGGAAAAAGCTGTGATGCCTCCTGGCAAAGGCGCGAAGACTTGGAGCTCCCTTGCTTGTTTACGTAAGATTTGGCGGCAATGTTGTCCATCCTGATCAAGACATGGTGGCCGGCAACTTGAGTATGAAAGTAAAGAAGTGCCAGCCTGATGGCTCTTAGTTCCAAGAAACTTATCGGAAGCTTCCTTTCCTCCTTGGACCACAAGCCCTGTGTTGGAGTACTGAGGTAGACTGCACCCCAATCCTGCAGACTGGCATCTGTTACAATTTGCTTCCACTCCGCCACGTAATACGTGCATCCCCGAAGAAGGTGAGGTGGTTTGGTCCACCAGGTGAGGCTGGACTTTACCCTCGGAGGAGATTTTGACAGGTGCATCGTCCCGTCTCATAATCCTGAGCTGGAAGGGTTGCAGGAGTTGTTGTAGCGGCCTCATGTGTAGTTGGGCCCAAGGAACTGTGTCTATGCAGATGAACAGACCCATCAGTTTGGCAAGAGTCATGATGGAACACTGTCAGCTTCTGATGACTTGTCAGCAAAGGTCGAGTATCTTTTCTGCCTTGGAGTTGGGTAGGAACATATGGTTTTGGATTGTGTCCAAGATCACCCCTGAATGCTCGATGGTTTGAGATGGAACGAGACAACTCTTCTGAAGATTCACCAAGAAACCATGCATCTGCAGACACTGGATGGTGATCTCTGTATCTTGAGAGGACTTGAGGCGTGAGGCTGAGCGGATCAGTAGATCATCAAGTTAAGGGTGGACATGTACACCCTTTTCTCTTAGAAGAACAACGGGATGAATCAAGATCTTGGAAAAGACTCTGGGGGCTATTGAAAGCCTGAAGGGTAGGGCCCTGAACTGGCAATGTTGACCCTGAATGCAAAATCTTAGAAACCACCTGTGGCTGCCAAAGATGGGGACATGGAGGTATGCCTCCGTGAGGTCAAATGATGTTAGGAACTCTGCAATGGAACGAAGGATCTACATATGGAAACATCTCAATTTTACAAATTTGTTTAGGAATTTTAAGTCCAGAATGGCCCTCCAGCTTCTGTTTCTCTTTGGATGGTAAAAATGATTGAATAGATGCCTTGCTTCCTCTCCTCTGGGGGAACAGCCTCGATGGCTAGAATACTGGAAAGATGATGGATGGCATCCAAGGTTCTCTTCAGCTTGACTGGGTCCTTTATCACTGGTGAGGGGACAAAGCAGTCCAGAGGCCTGCTTAGGAATTTGATGGAGTAGCCCTTGTCAGTGATCTCCTGTGACCAGGTGTCTGCACTGGACTTGACCCAAGTCTGATGAAATAGAAGCAGACATCCCCCCACAGGCCCTGACATGTAGTCATGACTTAGGTGTCTAGTTGTGGAAGGGGTTCCTTCTGAAGTTCTGTCTGGAAGTTCCCCAAGATGAACATCTGCCATCTCTATTAAACCTGTAAGAGGATCATTGACCTCAAAAGGAAAAATTGCCAGGGCCCCTTCTATCTGGTCTACCCAGGGATCTGGGCATCGCCTTCTTTTTATCCTTTGTTTCGATGAGTATCTTGTCCAATGCATCCCCAAAAAGGCAGTCACCCTGAAAAGGGTATGCTGTGACGATGGCCTTGGCATGGAGATCAGCCTGCCAAGCTCAGAGCTGGAGGGTTATACTGGTGGCAACGGTGGAGGCCAGAGCCCTAGAGGAGAAGATCATGGCATCGAGAGTGGTGTCAGCAGAGAATGAGGAAGCCTGGAGAAGTCTATTCGCTCCTTCAGCTAAACGCTTATTGGAGTCTGAAATTAACTGGACCATCTTCTTGGACCAGGCAATAGAGGCCCTCGCCACTACCGTGGCTGTGGCAGCTGCTCTGATGGCCATGTCTGTGGCCTCATGGACCTTGCATAGTGCGAACTCTGCTTTTCTATCCAGGCTATCCCGCACCATGCCATCACCGTCTTCAGAGAGCAGGTCTGCTATTTGGAGTGCAGTAATCAGAGTATCCACTAGGGGGGATCTGTAAAATTTATCAGTGAAATTAGGCAGAGCATACAGTTTCCTAACATCAAGAGGACAATGTTTGTTAGCCATAGGCTTGGCCCATCCCTTAACCAACTGTTTTTTCTAGAAATTCAGGGAAGGGAAAGACAGGGTCACCGGGATCAGAGTTAAAGGGATCGTCTGCCTTGGGTTTAGGTAAAAGTTCTAATGCGGACATGGTTTTTCTAACTAAGTAATGATAGTCCTCAGACTTGAAAAACCTCATAGAAGGTTCAGGCACTTCCATCTCCTCTTCCACCTCCTCATCTGATAGAAATTCCCTTTCTTCCCTGTCTCCAGTCTCACTGTCCTCAACCTGTGAGAGGTCCCACTGGGGATCATCCCTCACAGTGCAAAAGTGTTCTTTTCTAGCCACTTTAGTTGGCCAGGAAAGTCTTCCCTCCTCAGGGTAGTTTCTATCCAGACATCCCTGAGGGCAGCAACTAGTGGAGGAATGGGAGGGACAGGGGCCCATATCCCCCGTATGGGAACTGCGTTGGAGAACAGAGATTTCTTCCCTTATAGCCTGCCTGAAAAACTGCATGACTTCAGGAGTCAGTAGCACACTTCCGCCCCCATCGGGGTTACTCACGGGTAGACCCACAGGAGTATGGGTGATCTTGGAATCTGTCTCCATAGGCACTTGAGCATTGGGAATCGGTGAAACGCCATCGGTCTGAGTTTCTGTCATGGCTTATGGAAGCAGCAATAGCCGCTCTGCAGCCCTCCCATTCCCTCAGGGGGGTTCCATTTTGCCGCCTTGTCCAAAATGGCACCCATGGTGCATGCCAAGAACCAGGAGTGCGGCTGTTTTTTGGCATGCTTCATCTTCGGCACTGATGGTGCCACCGCAGCAGCAGAAGACAACATGGCTTTCCCCTTGGATTTGGGGTCTTGTGCAGGCGGCAGAGCTCCGTCCCCCTCAGACTTGGAGAAGAAGCCGTCTGAGTCCTCCCAGCCCGACATGCCCCAGGTGGGGAGGAAAGCAGAGAAGGCAGGATACGGAGATGGTAGAAGAAAGTATAATTTAGAGAAAAAATCTTTGAATAAGGCATGAGTGCCAACTACTTGCTGCTCTCCCTATCAAGGAATGAACAAAACTGAGTTAAGGGGTGTGTCTGACCTAGAGGACAGGAAGTGAAGTTTTGGTTCCTGCTTTCCTAAGGATAGGGTGGGAAACACCCAGCAAGATGTCCTCCTCTCAGAGGGAGAACCGCTACCTTCCTGCACCATGGATAGCCCAATGGGATTAGTGGAAGGCAGGCTTTGGTAGTAGGAGATCTGATCATTTGAAAAGCAGTAATAGTAAACTTGTGACAGGCATTTTGACTGGTGCAGAATAATTTGCCAGTTTGGTATGAAAGTTGTGGACATATGCACTGTGTATAATAGCAAGTATAAGGCAGGAGTTAGTGATCATGGTGCATGTTGGCATCAATAACATTTGGATATGTAATCATTTAGTCCTGGATGAAAAACGTAGGCCACTAGGCAGATGGTTAAAGGCCAAGACCTCAAATGTAGCATTCTCAGAAGTACTACCTAGCCCTAGGCCAGCTAGATGAGCACGGTTAGACAAGCACAGGAGTTTCCATGCATGGATGAGGAAATGATGTCGGGAAAAAGTTTTTAGATTTATTAGGCAATGGGGAACTTTCTGCGATAAGATGAACTTGTACAAAAGAGACAGGAATCACTTGAATTGAAAGGGAACCAGGCTGCAATTACTATCAAAGCTTCTTTGATGAATTGAATAAACTGACACAACACTTTATATGGCAAGGGAAAAAGCCAAGAATTAAACCTGAAAGCCTTACAGAATATGAAAGATAATGTTGAATTTGGAGTACCAGACTGGAAGAATTATTATAGGGCACCAAATTTGGTTGAGAGAATGGATTTTACTTGAAGATCATAGGCTGCTGACTCTAGAAGGACATGACTTAAAACTGGGATGGCATGCATTCTTATGGTATGGGAAAGCTTCTGGACATAAATATTTTAAAAATCATATGATTAGAAGATCATTACTGACAACCTGGGAAAACGTTCATCCATTGATATATACTAAAATTCCAAGATGGGTATCTCCAGTGGAAGCTTTTTCTCAACCAGTTTTGACTTCAAAATAATCAGTTATTAGATACGCAGAACAGTTAGATGATGGAAATAATTTAAAATCTCAGGAAGAATTAAAGAAAAGGGAAATAAATGTAGATTGGTGGACTAGAGTGCAAGTGGAATCTAGCTATAGTAAGGGCAGACAGACAGATGGATTTTATTTGGAACAAGGTGCATTTGAAAAATTATTATGTACTTCAAGAGAGAAACTTATTAAGAAAATATATGGTATGCTGATGCAATTGAAAATGCAGGGTGAAATAGTTAAAGAATGTATGGTCAAATGAATGCAAAATGTAGGTTACAACATAGGTTTGTTACAGTGGAGTAAAATATGGAATGTGAATATTAAGTTAACTAAATCTGTTTCATTTAAAGAAAATCTACATCAAATGTTTTATAGATGGCACCTAACCCCAGACAGGTTAGCCAAAATGTATAAAAACTTGAGTAACAAATGGAAATGTAACAATCGTGTTGGATCATACTATCATATGTGGTGGGCATGTAAAAAGGTTCAGAAACATTGGATTGAAGTACATATTCTCTTACAGTTAGTGTTGAATATAATACCTTTTAAACCAGTTAGTGTTGAATATACCTGTTAAACTGTTTACCAGATGACTTAGACAAGAACCATAGATACTTTATTATACATGTTATAACAGCAGCCAGAATTTTATTTTCAACGACATGGAGGACATTGAAAACCCCAACACTTTGAGTTAATAACGAAGATTATGGGTTGTGCCAAAATGGACAAATTGACAAATATATTAAAAGGAGAAATGGAAGAAAAATTTATGGGGGGAAACTGAGAGGAAATGGGGATCCCCTGGTCCAGAATAATGCATCCAAAAGGATGCTGTGGTGAGCTCTTGAGAAAATATTGGTGCGAATGGGCTAGAACTTGAGAATGAGAGTAGAGTACTAAAGGAAGGCTGTGTGAGGATCCCCAGAGAAGGAAATGAGGTAAAGATGCCTATGTGCTAATGCTGGAAGCACTGGAGTCAAGATAGTGCAGCTAAGATGCCTGGTATTGAATGGCAATTTAGACAGTGGGCATTTCAGAAACTCAGAGGATGATGGTGAGGGGTCTGGAGACCAAGTCCTATGAGGGAAGATTTAAGGAGTTTGGTATGTTTAGCCTGGTGAGGAGACAACTGAGAGGTGATATGATAACCATCTTCAAGTATTTTAAGGGCTGTCATATAGAGGATGGTACGGAGTTGTTTTCTGTTGCCCTAGAAGGTCCGACCAGAACCAATTAAATCAGAAACCAATTAAATAAGAAAAGAACCAATTAAATCAGAAAATTAGGAAGAACTTCCTGACAGAACAGTTCCTCAGGGGAACAGGCTTCCTCAGGAAGTGGTGGGCTCTCCTTCTTTGAGGTTTTCAAGCAGAGGCTAGATAGCCATGCTGATTCTGTGAACTTGGGCAGATCATGAGAGGGAGGCTGCATTAGTGCTTAGTTCTTGTGGCCCTTTCTTACACATTCATGGAAATGCCGAATGCCACTTTGCAATTTTCTGCAGATCACTTTGGCTGGAGATCCTGGAAGTTTTTTGTCATCTTCGGAGTGTGGAACAGCAGTCACTAGGGGTGCGGGGCGGAGATATTTGTGAATTTCCTGCCTTGTGCAGGGGGTTGGACTAGATGACTCTGGAGATCCCTTCCAACTCCATGATTCTAGGAATGAGGAAAATAAATGGGATACTGTTTATCTCTATAGATAGAAGACCCTGATGATGGGAAAGACTGAAGGTCAAAGAAGAAGGGAACGGCAAAGGATGAGATGGTTAGGCAGTGTTATTGAGGCAATGAACATGAAATTAAGCAAACTCCAGAGCAAGACAGAAGACAGGAGGGCCTGGAGTGATGTGGTCCATGGGGTCACAAAGAGTCAGACTAGACTGTGCAACTGAACAACAACAAATAGACGGAAAATGGAGGGTTGTGTTGCAAGTGGTGTTGCTGTGTATATCAAGAGTCAAATAAGCTAGAAACAAATGTCAGAATATGGAATCAGCATATGCAGAAATACTGGGCCCTAGAGATTCCATAGGAGTGGGGTGTACTTCTACTGCCCTAATCAAAACCACAAAACAGATCCTAAGGGGGAATGGGAAATAAGGGAGGTGACTAAAGCAGAAAATGTTGGAATACTGGGTGACTTTAACTGACATTACATTGACTGGGCAAATGTATGCTCAAGTCATGCCACAGAAACAAGGTTTCTAGACATTATAAATGACTGTGCATTAGAGCAGCTAGTCACGGAGCTCACTAGAGGCGTAGCAGATTTGGATTTGGCTCTGAGCAGGGCTCAAGACACACATGAAGCTGCCTTCTATCGAACCACACCATAGGTTCGTCAAGGTCAGTATTGTCTACTCAGACTGGCAGCAGTTCTCCAGGGTCTCAGGCAGAGGTCTTTCATATCGCCTACTGCCTATTCCTTTTAACTGGAGATATCGAGGATTGACTCTGCAACCTTCTATATGCCAAGCAGAGGCTCTTCCACTGAGCCACGTCCCGTCCCCAGTATGAGATGTAGATGTTCTTTCTCTGATTGGAAACAGTGTTATTAAGCTCAGCATTATTGTTATTAATGTTATTAAGCTCAGCATTCACATAAATGGAAAGTTGCACCCAAAGTCAAGAAAAGTACCACCAAGTCTAAAGGGATGCCTGCATGGTTAACAACCCACAAAAAGCAAGTAGGCTTCCTTTAAAAAGTGGAAGGTTTACTAAATGAGTTGAATAGAAAGAAACACATGGTCGGGCAAACTTAAATAAGTTGACCGTAAGGTGAGCAAAATGAGAACTTGAGGAAAAGACTGCTAGAAACATTAAGATAAACAATATGAACTTCTTCAAAATATCAGGAACAGGAAATCAGCTAAGAAAGGAGTTGGGCTTTTGGATGACAAAGGAATAAAAAAGATTGCTTAAGGAAGATGGGGAGATTGCAGAGAATCTGGATGAATTCTTCATATCTGTTTTCATAGTGGAAATTGTGAGGTAAGTACCCTTGCCAGAACTGCTGTTTTCAATAAGAGTATCTGAAGAACTGCGTCAAACTGAGATGAGAAGTTCTAGGACAAGTGGGTAATTGAAAACGAGTAAGTTTCCTGGTCCAGATGCTATACACCCATGGGTTTTAAGGAACTAAAAATGTGAAATTGTTGATCTACTAACAAGTTTATGTTAATTGCTGCTAAAAATGGCCTCCATGCTGGAAGACTGGAAGGTATCAAATATAACACTAATCTTTAAAAAAGAGGTCCAGATGGGACCCAGAAAAATTACAGTCCAATTAGCCTAACATCTGTTGCAGGTAAATTAACAGAAACTGTTATTAAGGATAGAATTATTAAGCACATCAAGGAAAAAAGCCTGCTGAGGGAAAATCAGTATAGATTCTGTGAAGTCCTGCCTCACCAGCCTTTTGGTGTTCTTTCAGGAGGTTAGCCAACATGTGGAGGGGGGGCGGGGCTGGTAGATATTATATACTTGGGCTTCTAAAGACTCCTGTGTAACAACAGTCATGAGATACGAGGGCAGGTGCTGTTGTGGATTAGAAATTGGTTAAACAATAGGAAGCAGAGCAGTAATACACAAAAAGTTCTCAAAATGGAGGGAAGTAAGCAGCAGGGACCCACAGAATTGGAACCAATGCTATTTAATTTGCCCAGCTATTATTTGGAACTCAGGGTAAAGAATGTAGTGGCCAAGTATGCAAATGAAACAAGATTATTCAGGGTGGCGAAAACCAAGGTGGATTGTAAAGAGCTTTCTAAACTGGGTGAGTGGACAACAACATGCCAAATGAAGTTCAATTGTAAGTACAACTTGATTCACACTAGAAAAAGAAATCCTAATTTTAAATTTATGCTGATAGGGGTCTGAACTGGCTTGATGTAGTGGCTATCTCAATGAAAATGTGCACTCAGTGAGCAGCGGTGG
The DNA here is from genome assembly GCA_029375565.1 of Gekko gecko. Lineage (NCBI taxonomy): Eukaryota > Metazoa > Chordata > Lepidosauria > Squamata > Gekkonidae > Gekko > Gekko gecko. The sequence goes on from JAPDNY010000002.1 coordinate 136,317,482, forward strand.
TGAAAAAAGGCAAACTCAATGCTGGGGATTTTTAGAAGAGGAACTGAAAATAAAATGCCAGAGTTGTAAACTCCTTGTATAGAGCTATGATCCACCATTATTTGCAATACTGTGTGCAGTTCTGGTTGCTTTATCTCAAAAATGATATTGCAGAGCTCAAAAAGTACAAAAGTAGGTGACTAAGAAGACTGAACAACCCCTTTCATTTAAGGAATGGCAGAAGGGTCTGGGACTTTTCTGTCTAGAAAAAAGATGGCTAAGTGCTAGAGGTTTATAAAATTATGCATGGGGTGGGGAAAGTGGATACAGAGAGCTTTTTCTTCCTCTTTGATAAACTGAGACCTCGGGGGCACCCAATGAAGTTGATTGGCAATAGGTACAGGACAGAACAAAGGAAATACTTCTTTACTCAATAAGTACTTAAATTGTGGAATTCACTGCCAATGGATGTAGTGTTCGACACAAGTATACATGGCTTTAAAGGTGGATTAGATAGATTTATGGAGAATAGGTTCATCAAAGGTTACTGTTCATGGTGAATAAAGGGAACCTCAATTTCCAGAGGCAGCATCAAGGAAATGGATGTTGGCCCTCCAGGGCAACTTATTGGCCATTGTGTGAAACAGGATTCTGGAACAGATGGACCACTGATCCAATATAGCAGGGTTCCACAAAACCCTTTCTTTGGAGATCCCTTCCTTCATCAATAGTTCTAATCATAAAGCCTCCTGATAATCAGCCATTATGGCTGGGTTCAGACTGGCAGTTTGAAGCGGGAGGCAGTCATGGCAAAAAAGCTCCGGAACAAAGTGTTCCGGGTTTTCCCGGTCACGTGGGGCCGACTGATGTGGGAGCATACCGGGAGGAGGCACGTGGGAGCGTTCAGACTCCCAGCCTGGAGGCGTGACTATAAACGGCTTTTTCCTGGTAAATCAGCCGGATGCCTATGGGTGCATGAGTGCATATGCGCTCATGCACATATAGGCATCTGGCCGATTTGAAGAGGATCCTGTTGCGCTGGCACCACATTGGGCAGTAGCGCAGAGCACAGCCAATCATATCGCTGCCGCCTTATGTGCAATGCAGGTTGCTCCTGGCTTTTCGGCTAAGCGGTCACATTTCCAGGAAGCAGAATGCAGCAGGATAAAGGCACTCTCCGGGATTTGCTACCACTTTCAACAGATATCATTTAATCCCGGGAGCGAAGCAGAACAGCATGGGTTGACTACAGGTGGGGAACTCCAGGCAGATGTGCCTATGTGAACACCCCTTTAATCTGCTTGGGAAATGTGGCTGAAATGTGGCTCTAGCGGGGCAAATTCCCAGTCTGAACTCAGCCTATGAATCAACTAACAGTGACAATATGCCAAAACTATGGCTATCTCATAGTCAGATTCTGAGTGATGTGGGTCAGAACCTTTTCTGATGTTATATTTTTGTATGAGAAATTTTCCACCCCACATACAAAAATACACAGTATGTTTATCTATAGTTCTCAGGGCTGCTGTACCACAAATTCATCTTGTCAGATGTGCTAAATGTGGGATATGAAACATGGATAACCCCAAGTCCTTGTACATGACTCAGGTTTGTACATGGTTGTTTGCCAACATTATTTATATTTTGCTAACATTATTTAACTATTTCAATTATCTATTTAAATTTAAATACAAAACAATGCTGATTCAGATTTTCCCAAATAACCCACTACACTACACTGATAGTGGCTATAGCAGAATGAGCAACAACCCCAAAACACTCCATCACAATACATTAAGCTGTACTTGAAGTTCTAAAAGAGAGTATTGGGGAAAGAACAAAGATTGTTTTATAATCACTTTGATTATAACAATGGCCATGCTGTATCTGTCTAAGGCTGTAGAGAACAGAACTTCAAACACCGCCTTCAGTGACAAGGTAGTATGTGTGCTGATATAACAACAGTAATGGAAGAGAAGTCTGAGTGGAGTGTTGCTAGAAATGATTACCAAGTGACAACTATGAACAATTTTAGATATAGTGAAAATGCAAGGTTTTCTGTGAAGCAGTCTGGCAAGAGCTCTTGTGAGATCTCAAGTGTCTTCAACAAGTCCTTTACTTCATTGGTCACAGAGGACACTTTGCAAGAAGTGCTGAGTGCCCTGTACAACCGGTCACAGAATGAGGGCATTTTACAGGTTCCAGACAGTCAAAGATTGCAAATTGCTGTTAATTATATCACCTTTGACCAATTTGATTTAAGAAGCTAGAGAGGGGTACTCGATAAACCATCCATTTGTTGATGGCTCCTAAATGTATTTTAAAAGAACTGTCTTTCCACTTAAAACAGTTTATGTCCCTTTTAAGAGACTTTGCAATGATCCTCTCCAGAACCAGACAGCACACCTCTACATTTTCTTTTTAAATATTCTCTTTCCCACCCCTTTCCTTGATAAAAGAACGGCCATTGGACACTTACCGTGAAGGGTCCTTCTCCTCTGAGGTTAGGAGGACATCTCCATGGGTTATTCCCATCATTCCTTTAGGGAGGCAGGAAACATTTTTTTCCCCTTCCTGTTGGCGCCTTGGGAATAGCCCAGCCCCTCAGTTCTGGGACTCCGCCAGCAGTAAGATGCTAACTGAACTAATTCTCCTATAAAAGAAAAACTCAGGCAAACATGCCAACAGTAAGAATGAACTATAATACCAGTGTCAGGTAAACACGCTATAAAAGATAGGCAATCTGACAGGAGGAACAGAAAGGAAGAAGGAAGAGACCAGCACCAGAAAGGAAGCACTATGACGATGATAGAAGGGAGGGCCGAGATGTCCTCCTAACCTCAGAGGAGAAGGACCCTTCACGGTAAGTGTCCAATGGCCGTTCTCCCTCTGAGGTGGAGGACATCTCCATGGGACCTCCCAGAGCAGTGTCCCTATACGGGTGGGTCATCATCGTCCGTCGAATTCAGTATGTGCTGGAGAACCCTTCTTCCAAAGGCCGCATCGGCCGAAGCAAGCGTGTTCAATCTGTAATGCCGGACGAATGTGGAGATAGAGGTCCAGGTCGCTGCCCTGCATACTTCATCGACCGACGCCCGGTTGTCCAAGGCTGCATTAGTAGAGGCACTTCTCAGAGAATGAGCCGTAATACCCTGCGGGACTTCTATTCCCGATGTCTTGTACGCTTCAGAAATACAAGATCTGAGCACGTTGCTGATAGATGTCCTGGACATCCTGTCCCCCGCTCTAGGTGAGGCGATGTTAATGAACATAAAGTCCGTCTTCCTGATCGGCTCCGTCCTGACCATATAGATCTTCAGGGCACGCCTGACATCCAGGGTATGCCAGACAACCTCTCTAGGATGTTTAGGACTAGGACAAAACGTAGGGAGATAAACCTCCTGCGACCTATGAAAATAAGAGGAGACTTTGGGTAGAAACGTAGGATCCATCCGAAGGACAACTTTATCTTTGTGAAAAATGCACAGAGTTGGTTTCACCGAGAAAGCGTTGATTTCTGAGACGCGCCGAGCAGATGTTATGGCCACCAGGAATAAGGTTTTCATCCTAAGCCATTTAAGGGCCACCTCCTTAAGTGGCTCAAAGGGAGGTTTAGTGAGAGCTGAAAGGACAATGCTCAATTTCCACGTCGGAAACCGGTGTATCTGTGGGGGCGATTTGACAGAAGCTCCCTGCAAGAAAAGTTGAACGTGGGGGTGCTTTGACAGCCTATAGCCTCCCAATGAAGGCAGAACAATCGTTAACGCCGCTGTCTGTCTGCGAAGAGTGGAAGCCTTTAGTCCAGAATCCAGGCCCTCTTGTAAGAAAGCCAAGACTACAGCTACTGTGGGAGACATGGCATCAAACTTCTTCCTCCTGCACCAGCGCACGAAGGCCTTCCATGTTGTATTGTAGATGCGAATGGTGGATTGACGACGTGATAACAGAATAGTGTCAAGTACCTTAGAGGAATATCCTAGTTGTGAGAGTTGCCGCCGCTCAATTTCCAAGTGGTTAGACAGAGCCACTCCGGATGAGGATGGCAGATTGGACCCTGCCGCAGCATGTCCGGCGAGTTCAGGAGGTGAAGAGGAGGAAGAACCGCCAGCTCCAAGAGAGCTGAGTACCACGGGCGTCTCACCCACAGCGGAGCCACCAAGATGATTTGCGCACTCTCCTCCCGAATGCACCGAATGACTCTTGGAATCAGAGGAAATGGGGGGAACGCGTACAATAGACCGTGAGGCCACTGCGCAGACAGTGCATCCGTCGCCTCTGCCCTCAGATGGTGGTATCTCGTGAAGAACCGTGGTACCTGATGATTCTCCGCCGAGGCGAAAAGATCCACCACTGGTCGTCCGAAATGGCTCACCACCAACTGGAACAGCCTTGGATGAAGAGCCCATTCTCCCTCGAGGATCGTTTCTCGGCTGAGCCAGTCCGCCTGAGTGTTGCCACATTCCTCTCGGCCCAGTAAAGGATCCGGATTGCCTCTTGATGCAGGCGGGTAGACCTTGAGCCTCCCTGATTGTTGATATACGCCTTGGCCGAGATGTTGTCCGTTCGGACCAAGACGTGCTGTTTGTGAATCCACTGACTGAAGTGATTCAACGCGTGCCAAATTGCTCTGACCTCCAAGAGGTTGATAGGGAGACTTTGTTCCTTGATGGACCACCGTCCCTGAGCCGGGGTACCCTCTAGGACAGCCCCCCAGCCTGTGAGACTGGCATCTGTGAAAATCTCTTTGGAGACCTGGGAGTAATAAATCTTGCCCTGTCTCAGATTCAGCAGCCTTGTCCACCATAAGAGATTGGCTTTGACCCTCGCCGGGACCCGGAGGTTGGTCGATTGGCGCTCCATGATTTGGCTCTGATAAGGTCTGAGGAAACGCTGCAACTCCCTGGAATGTAAGCGAGCCCATTGGATCAAGTCTATGCAAGAGATCATCAGACCTAGCAGTTTCGCCAGAGACATCAGGGCGGTGGACGAACCACGGATCACCGAGTTGGCCATGTCCCAAATCTTGGCAGCTTTGTCCATCGGCAGGAATAGAGAATTGCGTGCCGTGTCTATGATAGCCCCCAGATGTTCGATTTGACGAGTCGGTATGAGACAACTCTTGGAAAAGTTTATTACAAATCCATGTTCCTGCAAGCACTGCAGTGTCTTTGCAGTGTTCTGGGTAGCAGACTGCAAGTTCTTGCCTCTCACCATCAGATCGTCCAAGTACGGATGAACGTGCACTCCCTGTGCCCGGAGATGGACAATCGGATTGATGAGGAGCTTGGAGAACAATCTGGGTGCTGTTGATAGGCCAAAGGGCAGGGCCCGATACTGGAAGTGACGTTTCCCTAAACAGAACCGGAGAAACCTCTTGTGCGCCTGATGTATGGGAACGTGGAGATAGGCCTCCGTGAGGTCTATGGACGTCAAAAAATCGTCTGGAGCCAGAGTCTCTGTGATGTATCGGAGTGTCTCCATCCTGAAATGTCGTAGCCTGATGAACCTGTTGAGAAATTTTAAATTCAAGATGGCTCGCCAGGCTCCGTTCCGTTTGGGAACAAGAAACAGAATGGAATAAACATTCCGATCCCTGCTCCGCCCTGGGAACTGGTTCTATGGCTCGAATGTCTAACAGGTGTTGTATAGCCGTGTTGACCAAGGACCTTTTTGCCCGAGACTTGCTGATTGGAGATACCATAAATCGTTCTGGAGGAGGGCGATGGAACTCTATTGTGTAGCCGTGGGATACCACTTCTTGTGCCCAGAGGTCTGCTTTTGACTCTTTCCAGGCTGCCGAGAAGAATAGAAGACGGGCTCCCACTGGAATGGAGTCGTAGTCATGCCTGCTTGGTCTTGGGGTCGCGGTCCCCACGGTTATTTTTGTTGAAGCCAGCTCTCTGGAATCTGTTATTGTGGAACGATCCTCCTCTATTGGAGGACCGAAAGGAACTCCAATTGGTCTTCTTGTGGTCCTGTCGAAACCTGGGCAAGGTATGCTGTGAACGAAAGGATTGCAAGTTCCGTCGCTCTGATTGACGAAAATTCTTAGGCATGGCCTTCTTTTTGTCTCTTGTTTCTACTAAGATGCGATCCAATGCATCTCCAAATAGCCGATCCCCCTGAAAGGAATATGCTGCCACCATAAGCTTGGATTGGAAATCAGCTTGCCATGCTCTTAGCCAAAGGAGGCGTCTAGAAACCACCGTGGATGCCATTGCTCTGGACGCGAAGGTTAAAATGTCAAGAGTGCCATCAGCGGAGAAGGAAGCAGCCTTTAAAACGCGAGACGTTCCTTCAAGAAGACTCTTGTTGTTCTCGGGTAGCATCTGGATTAGCTTGTGAAGCCAAACAATCGCTGCTCTGGAAGCTATAGAAGTAGTAGCTGCCGCCCTCACCATCATCGTTACGGCTTCGTAAACCCTCTTGAGTGTAGCGTCCACCTTTTTGTCAATAGGATCACGTATGGAACCATGGCCGTCCTCGGATACAAGACCTGTGGACTGAATGGCTGCTATAGGACCATCCACTGGTGGCACCTGCAAGAGGTCGTTAGCATAAGAAGACAGAGCATAAAGTTTCTTAACAAAGGCAGGAAACTGCCTGTTGGCAGAGGGTCTGTCCCATGTCATTCTGATTTGTCTCTCAAAATACTCAGGGAAAGGGAATACGCCATTTTCCACCATTTCCTCTGGAGGAAAGAACTCAGAGAGTCCCCTGGAACGAGATTTAAATCTGGGTCTGACAGGTGCCTGCTCATCTGTAGAGGGCACATCATGAATCTGTAAGGCTTTCATTCCTCATTATTGAGGAAGGACTGATAGTCCTCTGCCTTGAAAAATCTGCTAGACTGTTCAGGCATTACCATATCTTCCTCTTCTTCATCAGAGAGGAACTCGCCCTCTTCTCTATCATCTGAAGGAGAAACCGAGGATCCTTCCTCCCCCTCCCATCGATTTCCCCTGTGACCCTGGTGAGGGTTTAGAGGGGCTTTCTGTGCCGCCTTCGTGGGCCAGGACGATGGGCCTAGTAATGGGGAAGTCTGGAAACCCTCTTGACCGATAAGCCCCATTTTGGAACAAAAAGACGACATCTCCAGCTGCATAGCCTGCCGGAATACCTGCATAAGGTTTACGGATTCGGCTGGAACCCCGGGATTGTCAAGTAAACTCCCCCCTTGGGAAGGATTCGGCCCAGGGGGACGCGCATCGGGGGTCTTACGAACGTCCTCCGACTGAAGACTAGGCAGTAGAAACATCGGGTCATCCTCGGATCCTAGCGCCACCGCTCCAAGATGGCCGCCGCCATTCTTCGCCCGCCCGATTTTGGCGGGTTCCTCATTATCTCGCCCCCGGTGGCGCTTCTGCGGGCGGCGCGCTGCAGCTGCCGTCTCTGCTGAGACCGTTGGGGTGGCACAAGCAAGCCTCGAAGGCAGGTAGGCCCCACTGCCGGCCGCTATTGCGGCATTCGTCTCGTCCTCACTGGAGGAGAAAACGTCTTGGCTCTCAGCCGCGTCTGCCATTTCTAGCGGCACTTGTGAGCAATCAAACTCTAGGATCTTGACTCACGACGAGATCAGTCCAGGAGAAAGAAAAGCCAGAAAGGAAAATAGCAGGAGAATAGGAAGGAGAAATAGAAGTAATCACGGGTAGAAATAAGCAAAAGTGCAAGTCAGAAAGGCAGAGCCTTGACCTTAGCTGCTACTCCCTAAGAGGCAGGAATAGAACTGAGGGGCTGGGCTATTCCCAAGGCGCCAACAGGAAGGGGAAAAAAGTGTTTCCTGCCTCCCTAAAGGAATGATGGGAATAACCCATGGAGATGTCCTCCACCTCAGAGGGAGAAGGATTAGATATGACAAGAGTTAGTCTTCTGCTAGAGAAAGACATTACTCTCATGGTGCAGATCCTTCAACCTGAAAATATTTTTGTTACTTGACTTGTTTCAGTTAAATCATAAAGTATAATTCTTAAGCTGTGATTTTGTCTCTTTTGGTTTTTTCAGCAAGAACATGCTCTATTTTATTCGGGTGTCAGGAGGGCAAAATGTCTTACTCTGTGGTGCTTCTGCCTTATGTTTCGGCTGAGATGTGGAGTGGAATATTTTCCAGAGGTTTATTTTTCTTTGACAAATTTTCCATTTCTTAAGATTCCTTGTTTCATATTAACTATCAATGGCTCCCACTGCCAATACATTATTAGGCAAGTGTGATAATGCCAAATTTGTTGTTTTCAGGCCATTATCCCTAAGAATTGTGTGAGACAGCATATGTACATTTTACTGATTTGAAAATGGGAAAGTGGGAAATACATCCACAAATGCATGTAATAATCCAAACAAGAAATCAAGTTATTAATTCTTCTGACTGGACAACCACTTCCACAGCATATCATGCACAGTTCTTTGGGTGTGCTAAAGTTAATGGAAGACTCAATGAGAGGAAAACCCAGAATGAGACACATTGACTCAATAAAGGAAGCCACAGACTTCCAGTCGCAAGACCTGAACAAGGCAGGGGTGGCCAAACTTGCTTAATGTAAGAGCCACATAGAATAAAATGTCAGTTGTTTGAGAGCCACATGACGTGAACAAATATTACAGACATGTTTTTATTGAATAATATGCAAAATTGCTTTTTATTAACATTAAATAAGACTGCCATAGATAAAAACAAAAGGGATAAAAATAAATATTGATAATATTTATTTGTCCAATGATATTTGTAGGCTGGGAGGGGCTTTGAGAACACATTTCAAGCTAAAGTTGCTTTCTTTCTCTGCTCCCCCCTGCCTCAAGCCTACCCAGGAAGGGGAACACTGGCTGGTGAACGGAAGACCAATCCCTTCACTTCCCCAGCTGCCCTGCCGGGAGCCACACAATATGTGTGAAAGAGCCGCATGTGGCTCCAGAGCCACAGTTTGGCCACCCCTGTTCTAGAGATCATAAATTTATAGGGTCGCTGCAAGCCAAAGCGACTTGATGACATATAATACACATTTGAGATTAGTGTGCCATTAGTTTTCAGTACCTTCAAGTGTCCTTCAACTTAAACAATGTTAGCGAAGTACATCCTACTTTTGGTTTTAAATGTTTAAAAGTATTATTCCAATAAAGTAATTTCCACATAAAACTTTGAATTTGTTTAAATGTAATACTTAATTACATTTGTTTTTTTCCTAATGAACTTTTACTTTAAGTACTATCTAAGAGTACTCCACTTTTTCCCCCAGTATTAAAAGCTCCCCCTAGTACAGAGGTTAGCCATGGAGGCACACAGGCCAATCTGGCCCCTTAAATGGTATCATCTGGCCTCCAGTTACCAGCCTCACAGGGGATTTGGATGATCCACAGCTGTGACATTGAGATGCTATGCTAAGGGATGGACATGGGACTTTTCCTCCCTTTCAAAGTGGTCTAGCCTAGTTGCTGACCAAGGATCTAGTCTTACCATAACCCCTCAAACACCTTGCAGTTTTGCACCAGTGCTTTTGAGGGTTTTCACTGTTTAATCAACATATTAAACAGCACAGCCTTATCTCTGTCAGACTTTGGTATTTATGCAGTAGGTGATATTTTAGCTGTTGACAAATGTTCTCCTGCAGAGTATCTATAAACACAACTATGACCTTCATTTTCCAGGAAGACAGTGGCTGTATATTGTCACACCATTTTAATTGCTATGCCTTGCAGCTTGATTAAGGTAACCAAAGGGTTAGACTTACTGAGTTAGAAAGGACTCTGTGTGTGCATTTTTGTGTGTGTGCGTGTGTGTGTTTATGCATGAGTTTGTGTGTGAGAGAGAATGCAGGGAAGATCCACAGTCCTTGTGTCCACAAATCATAGGATGCAACCCAACTGGCTTGGTTACATTTGTACCCTGTAACAGCATATGCACATGTTGTAGGTCCCATACACATTCTATGAGCTAAACAAATTCCTCCAGTTTGCCCCAAATGCAACTGTTTTTATTTTGCCCATTCTGTCCTCAGACTAACGAGACAAATCTGGACATTCTACTGATGGCGACTGAAGCAGAAAGATTACCTTAAGGTAGCTGCTGAACAAAGTCATGAAGCAGCTTCATTTCACCAGAATCTAACTGCCTCTTGAGAACACTCTCATGTGAAAAGACGGTCTGCAATGTGCTGTCTAGTAAGGGCTTTGGTCTGGGTTAAAGTTTGGTAATCAAGTTTATGGTTTTCTCTTGCCTACACTATTATGGGAAGTGAAGGACATTTACATCAAATGAAAGGAGCTTGGTATGAGGTATGTAAATAGATATTAACTTCTTATATACCAGTACCACATTTTTTTGAAAAGCAATACTCCGAGCACAATTTATTGTTCAGGGACTACCCAGTGAAATGTAGCTTTCCCAGCTGTCTGCTAAGTAATTATTCAAATGCTTTCCCTGCTGGAGGTGAATCGTTTAGTTATCTTGTTCAAAGCCTTGAATTAAAGGTCTTACTGTCAGTGGTGTCTGAGTTATCGCTGCTGATCGAGTACTTTCGCCGTTTCTCTTCCATCTGTAACAAAAGAAATTGAACATTACACTTACAGTTCAGGAAACTCATTATGGTGCCAAATCAGTGTTATCTCAGAATATCCACACACTGCATTAACCCAACCATACCAGTGAATACTTAGCATTATGACAGAGAATTACTAAAGGGCTTAACAAGTCAAAAAGAACATTACTGAGCCATTCTAGTTTAAGGCATAGCAACATCTTTTCTTCCAAATCTCTTTTTTACCTGGATGCGTGTGTGTATATTATCATGCAGAGTTCATGGCAACCATAAGCATCTTATACCAAATTTATATCGAAGGAATATCCATTACTATGGAACAGAAAATTCAAGAACACCATGCATCTAAACAGTAAAGCAAATACTACAACACTTGCTTGCAATGACGGGCAGTGGAGTGAACCAGGAAACTAAAGTCTGGTGCATTTCCTTGGGAAAGTATCTGAGGCTTCATTCAGCAGCATCACAGATCTTTGTCTTGATTATTTTGATTTGCAAAGTTTCTATTTAAGGATTAAAAGAACATTTTGGACATTAGGATGCCTGGCTACATTCAGCAGTCACAACTAAACCACAGTTAGTGATCTGAATGATCCAGAAATTCTCTGGATCACATGGTCCCTCCCAGTTCCCTCACACACAGCTGGGATTGAAGACTTCCTGATCTAACCACAGTTGCATCATGAACAAGCTTTCTGTGTGACTTCTGATTTGTAACACTGCACTATGGAAAGTATGTGAATGGCAGATAAAGGCTTGTGTAACCAAGTAGTCAAACCAATAGCTGCTTGAAATCCAAACTACTGAAAAGTGAGCTAATTTCATCATGCCAAAAGGGCTAACCATCAGGGTTTCAGAATTATTACTGAAGTTGTAAGTCAATTGTATGTATTAAATAAAACCGGTCACTTGATAAGAAGATTCCCTGTATCTGAAACATGAGGGCATCATTTTGATGACTTTCCCATCAACCTTTGAGGCAGGAAACAAATTCCAATCCTTTGGCTTCTCCTTTCTCTGTAGCTGCTTTTACTTTGTTCTGAGACTTTCAGAATTCCAAGAGAACCTACTAGCACCCATTTAAATAAAGAGAAACATTCTCCCACACTGGTAATGTAACCACAACAGGTGCTAAACAGCTTGGAGGAGAAACCAAGGAAGAAGACAATACACTAAATTACAGTAACAAATCATGGCAAATGAGAAGAGAACATTAGCTCCCCCGTGTTGAAAAAACAGAATGTCCTCCCTTCATTCAGAGTAAGACAAAATAATGCCCTCAAATTCCAGACAGAACAAATTTTAACAATAAGTGACCAATGTTCTCATCTGGAACTGAGGGCATAATTTTGATAGTTGGGATGTCCAACAGTTATATAGGAATCCCAGGATGGGACCACTTATAATACACAAACTCATGTCACAGGACATTCTGTTAGTGGTAGAAATAGTGGTAGAATTCAGGGATTCCAAATAGGCAAGGAAAAACTTAAATCTTTGCGGATGATATCCTGTTGACACTAAGCAATCCACTACAGGCAATAAGAGAAGTATTAATTATTTTAGAAGATTTTAAATTAAGCTCGGGGTTTGGAATTAACATTAAGAAATCTGAAATAATGTTTATTAATGTAGATAGAGAAATTAAAAGAGCAATATTAGAATTAACGGGGATGAAATCAGTAGTTGGGAAGATCAAATATTTAGGAGCATACCTTGACAGAAATATAGAGAAGCTGCAAAAAAAATAATTATAATAAGGTCTGGTCAAAGATAACAAAGAAACTGAAGGAGTGGAAAAATAAGAATTTGAGTCTCTTAGGGAGAATTAGAGCAATAAAAATGTTTATACTTCCAAAGATGGTATATTTACTTCAGGTGCTCCCAATAGAACTTGATCAGGCAGTTATTAGGCAATGGGATGAACATATAAAAAACTGGGTGTGTGGACGGAAAAAAGCAGGAATTTAAAAAAAACTAGTATATATGCCCCAAGATGACCTAGGATGGGGGTTACCATGTATACAAGCTTACTATGATGCATTTCAGTTAAAAGTATTGATGGAGTTAGAATGGAGGAAAGGGGGAAAGTGGGTAAGATTTGAATCTGCAGTGAATAAGGGAGCAGGAGGTTATGGAATTTATACCAGAGATTTGCGAAAAGAAATAAGACAAGCAGAGGGTTCAAGGAAAATAGCTTTGCTTGTTTGGAAGAAGTGGGAAAAGGTTTTGATGCCTCAGATTTCGAAATGGACTCCAACTAGGTATATATTGGAGAAGGAGGTGAATCCGAAATTTTGGGAAGACCTGCAGAAGGAAGGAATATTAAGGGTGAAGGATATGTATAGTAGCCAAAGGAATCTAATAACACTTTAGAAGCTGAATCAAAAACTAGGAAACAGATATTAGTTAAAATCAATGGGACTATATCATTCAGTTAAACAAGACAAGTACAAATAAGCTATTAAAAGGGAAGATAACAATATAGAACAAATACTATATGTGAAAGAAATAAAGGAAGGTTTGGCAGGAAAGATTTATTTAGAATTAGTGAAAGATAAGGAATTTATGTCCAGAAGCTTAAAAAACAAATGGAATAAAGAAAAACAAATTACTACTGAGGATGTTAATAAGTTAATGGTGAACTTGAAGAAAATTAAGCTAGAAAAGTATAGAGAACTTGAAAGAAAGATAATCTTTAAGTGGTATGAAACCCCTGCCCAACTGGCATATATGATTAAAGGGATGAAACCCAATTGTTGGCACTGTAATGCAAAAGAAGGGTGGTACTCTCACTTACGGTGGGAGTGCCCAAAGGTGACAGATTTTTGGGAAAAGATACGGGGAAAAATAGCAGCGTTATGTAAAGTTAACCTGGATATAGATGTAGATTTATTATTTATGGGAGTATTGGGAAACCATAAAATTGAGAAATAAAAGCAGGATATTTTTAAAGCAATGTTATTAGCAGTGCATGCAGTGATTGCATATGGTTGGAAGGAGAACTTAAAATGGACTTTAAGGAGAACTTAAAATGGAATAAATATATACGATCGGTCATAATGGAATGTTTAAAGCAAGATAAGTTATGGACTGCAAAAATGAAGATAAAAAAGAATTGGACGGTGTACTTCAAGTGGGTTTATAAGGGGGAAGCCAACATCGTCATATTTGAAAAGTTGGAAAGAATGTGCTCGTAGTTGAAAATGTAATTTGAAATTACGAGGTTGGTCACCTTAGGGGGGGAGGGAGAAAACAGGGGTAAAAGAATGTACCAAAAGAAATGTGGAACAGGACATTCTGTTAGGATCCTCTACACAAAAGCTGTGTCACTGTATCCAGCTTACAGTGTCTTACCGGTGTAGACACAGATGCCCACATTGTTGCTCTACAAATGTCTTCCACTGGAACATTTGTGTCAAAGGCAGTAGATATGGCTTTACATCACAGAGAGTGTGCTGTGATGCTCATAAGAGGAAGTACCCTTTTGCTTCATAGGCTGCCACTGTATTTTGGTGCCACTATACTTTGATTCAGCCATCTAGGAATGCTTTGAACCAGGGCTGGCTCGCTCACTAGGTGAACTAGGCATTTGCCTAGAGTGCACCAGCCCTTAGGGGCACCAAAAGGCCCCTGCCCCCCACCAAAAGCCCCGCCCCTTCCCCTGGCTTGCCGGCACACCCTGCACCTGCAGGGCGCGCTGGCAAGCTGGCGCTCAGACAGAAGGGACGGGGGATTAAACCCCACCCCTTACCCTGGCTTGCCGGTGCGCCCCAGTGGCGGGCGAGAGGGGGAAGAAAGAGGAGGAGGGGAGCCCTTCCTCGCCCTGGGGAGCCCCAGCGGCGGGGGGGGCGGCACAAGGTAGCCCCACCTAGGGCACCAAAAAACCTCGGGTTGGCCCTGCTTTGAACACTTTCTTGCCCTGAGCAATCAGGTCAAATGCCACAAATAAGGAGTACGGCTTTTTAAATGGAGATGGTCTCCTGATATATATTGGAGAGTGCATTGAGATCCGAAATCCTTCTGGTTGGCATAATGACTTAAAAGATATTTCTCTTAACAGTTCAAAAGGGAAGTCTAGGTAAGGTCTGGAGCACCATATTCAGTCAATATGACTGAAAAAGATGAACCTTACGAGAACTGGACAGAAATGCTTCTTCAAGAGATGTCTTAAACTGGGGGTGTCTGGAGACAGAGACTCTTCCAATGAACTGAAGCACAGAGCCAAGAACGTTGAAGAGACAGTTTCACCCAGTTTGACAATCAGGAACATCTCAGTCAATTATATAGGACAGAAATCACCTCCGCCACCTCCTGAATGATCTTTTCAAGCTTCTCGGGGAGGGTCAGAAATGGGAGGGAGGCCAAAAACTGAATAAGTCTTTGCCTCCTAAGGATCCTTTATCTTTTCCCCCCTTTGACAGATTTTTTTTTAATTTGACACTTTTGAGTTCTAGAACCTGCACTGCCTTGAGGATAAGGGGAGGACGGTTATCTGGGGCAAATAAACATCCTCTAGGTCAATGGAATCCTCACTGGAAGCTTCACTCTCCTATCTGTCTGAATCCTCATTTATATCCTCGTCTCTCTCTGTTGAGGAGTTCTCCAAGGAGTGGGGCCTGGAAGCAACAGGCCTCCTGCAGACCAGGATCTGCTTGAAGTGGGAGGAGAGGAGTTGGGGGAGCCTGATAACTGGCTATACTTGCTGCAGGGAGAAGGGGTGTGTGGATCTCAATAGATGAGATGCTTTCCTGTGCCTTTGCCCCCCCAGTTGCTTGGCTGCTCCCAAGAGACCAGGTCCTTATGCATACAGTGCTTCATCCAGCATCTAATACTGGTATGAACTTCCTCCTCTTCTGATTCCTGGGCCCCCTCCTGAGTAATTCTAGATGAGTGAGGTGTGTCCTGTCTCGCTGCTTGCTGAGGACAGCCTCAACAGGTGACTGCAGGGGGCTCAAAATGACTGTCTCCCTCATCTTCTGAACCCAAATCAGGCAGGCTGTGGCTGATAATGCCACTTGCGTACTCTGCTATGTCTTCTGAAGAGGTGGGATTTAAGTGGACAACTCTTCTGCACCATGGCTTGGGGAGGAAAGGAATCAGATCTCCAATATCTTGTGCCACTGCTCCAGGGACTTCTGATACGGTAGGCTGACTGGTCATAGCCTTAGCATGGCATTGGTATCAGCAGGCTAAGAAGAAGAGAGGGATATAATGGGAGGAGGTTGTTTTGTGTTTAGCAAACAAGTGTAGATAAGACTACAATGGAAGAGGAAGAAAAGGTAAGTACAGAATAAGTAAAGATAATGAAGTACAGTAGGAAATTGAAGCAAAGCTCTCGGATTGCCTTGCTGACTCAATGGAGAAAGTAAAAGAGGTAAGTAGGAGCAGCTACAGAGGGAGAAGGAGCCAAAGGATTGCAGTGTGGTGTGATATAGTGGTTAGGAGAATCAGACTAGTATACAGGAAACCCAGGCTCGAATCCTCATGTGTGCTATGGAAGCTCATTGGGTGACTGTTTATTCCTGTGGCCATCACTACATCTTCTGGCAGCGAATTCCACATTTGAATAACTCTTGATGTAAAGTTGTATTTCCTTTTGTCCATCCTGAATCTACTGGCCATCAGTTTCATTGGATGCCCTCAAGTTCTAATACTTTGGGAGGGAGAAAAATTTCTTTGTCAACTTTCTCCATCCCATACATAATCTTATAAATCCCTTTCCTAATCTGAAAAGTCCCAGACTTTTCAGACTTTCCTCATAAGCAAAGTGCTCCAGCCCCCTAATCATCTTGGTTGCCTTCCCCTATACTTTTTCCAGCTCTGCAATGTCCTTTTGGAGATACAGTGACAAGAACCGGATACAGTATTCCAAATGAGGTTGCACCATAGGATCTATACAGGGGCATTACAATATCGGCCATTTTATTCTCAATACCTTTCCTAATAATTCCTAACAAGTTTGCCTTTTTCACTGTTGCAGCACACTGGGTTGACATTTTCATTGAGCTACTTACTACAATCCCAAGATCTTTTTCCCTGTCAGTCTCAGCAAGTTCAGACTCCATTACCCTATAATTGATGCTGGGATTTTTTTGGACCCAATGTGCTATATCTGCTATATGTTGTAGTCACCGCTCTGCTTATAACTACTCTTCACTGTATCTCATTGTGCATCAATATTTTTATATTCACAACTATTTCCAGTGCTTTCTTTCTTTCTTTTGTTCTGTGAATTATGGGTGGCCAACTCATGTGCCCTGCCAAAAGGAGTATCCTGTATGCAGTCTGGTTTCAAGTGACCATCATTTGGCTAATGATTTGTGTGAGTAGTCAATGACCTAAGAACAAATTTAGAATGGAGCTAAACTATAGGTACTCAAGAAAATCTCTTCAACTGACATTTCAGTGTGGAAATGTTTCGTTCATGTTATTTATTCACTATGTTTATATGCTGCCTTTAACAAAGGATTCCCAACCTATTCAGAAAATTGTGGTGAAGATACCAATCTTTAGTTCAGTTTAATTATAATGTAAAATATTATAACAAACTAATCCTCAAAGATTCATAATAGCACTAGTGTTTTAGAGATCAGTTCTGTCCCCTGTATTATCTCACACATGGGGGGAACATGAGCACATATCTCAATGGCCACCTTGAGCAACCTTTGGTGTCATTCAGGGTGGTCCTACACAGTGCTGAAAAAATGCCTTTAAACCTCTCTCATACCTAAAAGGTGGAAATTTACCAGACACACAGTTTTATGCCAATCAATTACATCTACATGTCGCAGCACTGACTGGTGTATACCAACATTTGTGTGCAGGTCAGATGTGCATCAAAAGCAGATTTCTGTCAGGTAGCCCTGCCATGATGGATGGAGGGGAGGGGAGGTTGGTTCTGGGCGCCTTAGTGGCGTGACAGGCGGGAGGTTGGAATCCGGGGAGTTGTTGATTTACGCTCAGGGTGTGAGAAAGGAATGTGGCTCTGGTCACCCCTATCTCCAGCAGCCTGGACATTCTGACCTTGAGGAGTCAAGCTGCGAGTTCTACTATCGCTTGCATAGTTGTAGCTGGCTGTAAATAATGGGGGCGATGGGAACTTCATTAGCGTAGTAACTTTCGATTTCCCAGTCGCATGTTATTCTTTGTTTGGTAGAAGGGGGGGTCCCCATTCACCCCCTTCCCTGTATAACCGCTTGCTTTCTGTAACCAAGTCATTCTGAACAAGATACCTGTTCCAGTGATCTATCTATTGCAGCTTAATAAACGCTATCCTTGCTTGCATCTCAAGGCCTGGTGTTTTGCTGACTAAGTTAGGACTTCTGACAATTTCCCTGCAGCGTATATGTGACATAGATATGGCCCAAGCTGTTGATCGGATTGGTACTATTTTATTTTTATTGGCTTAGAACAATAGCTGTAAGCTATCCATTTTGGGGATTTCCATATTCAAGCGATCCACTTGTTTAGAATCATCTATAGCAGTACCCTGAGCAAAGCAATCACAGCAAATCTACCTTTGCTACAGCTCCTGTAAGTTATACTCCCCTTACAGCTTATTGTTCTTTGACCACAGATACACTATCTCACCCCACTTGCATTAGGGGACGTTCAGGATGCAACACTCACTGCATCTCTCCATAAGCATTTATTTGCCAGAAGAGCTGAACAGCTGCTTGCACAGTCACTGGATTCAAAACCAAATCTCTACTATCTGCATAAACAGTTGCACATTACTAACCTCTTTTTATATAAATCAAGACACACTGTCTTAGCAGAATTGCAAATATGGTTTCACTTTGAGACAGACAATCCATTTCATGAGGTGTTTGTCTCAAATTCAGCTTCTCCCTTTAAAATACACAGGACTGGTTGCAGTTTGGAGAATGTGCATACAGTTTAAATTTTCAAAGCTGTGGAAGAAGAGGCAGCTACAGCTGTCCCTCTGACTGTTCCTTTGCTCAGTCCTGTTATTCACATCCCTTCCTCCAGAAACTGTATGGCAAAGCTAGGGTCTTGCACATCACAACACAAGGGAAGAGAAAGGTGAAAGGGAGAAACAGGTGAAATATGTGAGGACTTATAAAAATACCTTATAAACATTCATTTAGCTATTTATGTGATACTTTTCTCCACAATGGGGACCCAAAGAGAATCATTCTCCTCTGTTTTATCCTCACAACCACCACCTTCTGAGGGAGATTAGACTGTGAGAATGAGACTAGTCCATGGTCACCCAGGGAACTTCCATAGCTGAGTCCTCCCAGATTCCAGTATGGTACATCATGCTGGAGACCCAGTGTGGTGTAGTGAAGAGCGGCAGACTCTAATCTGGAGAACTGGGTTCGATTGCCCACTCCTCCACATGAAGCCAGCTGGATGACCTTGGGTCAGTCACAGTTCTCTCAGAGCTCTCTCAGCCCCACCTACCTCACAGGTGTCTGTCGTGGGGAGAGAAAGGGAAGGAAATTGGCAGCCACTCTGAGACTCCTTCAGATAGTGAAGGGTGGGGTATAAAACCAACTCCTTCTTCTCACTGCATCTTGGGATTTCACGTTATATAATCATTCATCGTGTTGTAACCTGACAGTCCTAGGAACCAAAGGCTGATCTTTGCCTCTTAAATACTTCTGTGTATTTTCAAGGGAAATCCTATGTTCAAACCAGTACATTTCATATACAAGTGTCTGTAAAGCAAAAAAAAAAAAAAACTCATGAAAAGACAGTTCAGTCCACCAAGCTGGTATTCTCTCAGACGCCAATGCCTAAGACAGCATTTGCTCCATATTTTTAGGATTGACGAGGGAAAGAACAACAAAACTGTGGAAAACAGTTTTGTTTGTGATTTAATCACAACAGCCATTAGGAGAAAATTGCACTTGATGCCAAGACCACAGGATGCTATTATCCCTCAGAGAAGATGACAATCTGCAGAGGAATTCCCATAAATACTAAATCATAAAATCGTAAGCACTGCCTTCATTTCCAGCACATGTTTTGCCATACCACTATGAAGGATAATAGCAGTGAAGTAACATAAACATTTTTAGTGACAACACTGTGATAAAGAATTGCTCTGTCAAAACATGACTAAAATTACTTCTTGACAATATGGTTATATCAATACTTTTCTCCAGTAATTCAGGGAAACAGCTGTTATTAAACTAGCCTTACACTTCGGGGCCATTAGATTTCTAAGAAAGAAAAAGATAATGCAGATGGATTGAAGACAGTTTATGATGCCTAAAGTCCAACTGAACACCTTCCTATAGTTTTCTGCTGACCAGGTCGTGTGTGTGTGACTGTGTGTGTGTGTGTGTGTGTCCCTGCATTAGAGTGTTGCCTGCCTGGAACTACATGGAGATTATAAAGGATGAGAGATTCCCGAGATTTTAAGATCTCTAAACATCTTTGGAATAAAATTCTTGTTGTTTAAAACTAATTCTAATCCAACCAGAAGAAAAATCTAGTTAAGAAAGTCAATCAGACCTACTGATTCATAAAATTCTACTGTCTTAATTTGTATCACCTTATACCAGGGGTCTTTTGGGGGGGGAGCGCACCGGAGCGCAGCTCCGGGAGCTCAGGAGCCAAGCCCCGCCCCCAGCCGGCGTCCCGGAGAGTCTTTCAGGCAGCTGAATGTCAATTTCAGCTCCATTATATCCTATGGGCCATTGAAGTCAATGGCAAAAACATAGGGTATATTCTGGGGGCTGGAGGAGGGGTTTGAGGGAGAGACTCCAAACTCACAGGGTAGCTGATGGAGCCTCTCCCCAAGATACCCACCACGTTTCAAGAACATTGGACCAGGGGTCCAATTCTACGGGCCCCTAAACAGGTTGCCCCTATTCCCGCCATTGTTCTCTATGGTGGGAAAAAAATAACCTTTTTCCCCACCATAGAGAACAATGGAGGGAATAGGGGCAACCTGTTTGGGGGCCCATAGAATTGGACCCCATGGTCCAATGTTCTTGAAACGTGGTGGGTAGCTTGGGGAGAGGCTCCTTAAGCTATCCTGTGAGTTTGGAGCCTCTCCTCAAACCCTCCCCTCCAGCTCCCAGAATATACCCTATGTTTTCACCATTGACTTCAATGGCCCATAGGATATAATGGGGCTGAATTGCCACTGAATTTCTTTCATTCCCTCCTTTCCTTCTTTCTTTTTCCTCTTTCCCTCATTCTTCTCTTTCTTTCTTTCTTTCTTTCTTTCTTTCTTTCTTTCTTTCCCACCTTCTTCTCTTCTCTTTTTCCTCCTTTCCCTGTTTCCCTCCTTCTTTCCTCTCTTTCTTTCCCTCCCTTTTCCCTTTCTTTCCCTCTTTCCTTCCTTCTTTCCTTCTCTCTACTCTCTCTCCTTCCTTCCCTCTTTCCTCCTTCTGTGGCCCAACTCTCATGAGAAGGAGTTTAAACTTTAAACCCCTTCTCTCTTAGCTCCCCCACCCAGACCAGCTGGGGAAGGGGAGGCTTTTGAAGATGCCTCCCCCCCCTTTTGCTTCCCCTTCTGACATCACTTCCAGTGATGTCAGGGGGCGTGGCATATGCTAATAGCCTAATAGCTCATTAGCATACCATATGCTAATGAGCTCCTGCAGCTGTTCTTCTACAAAAAGACCCCTGCCTTATACTGAGAACTTAATTCTTTGGCAGCACAAATAAATACTTAAATTCAGTGTCCTATACATTACTTCAACAGTATGAAAAGTTCTCTGTGTGTATCCCTTTGCATGCAAGATGTTACTACTTCCACTGAACTGAATGGGAAAGCCCTTCAAGGAGCTCCATGAATATGCACTGAGCTCTGGAATCTTCATACCTGCACCAGTTCAGCAACTCACTGTTACTATCCTTCATAGGGGTATGGCAAAACATTGCACATGTGCTGGAAATGATGGCAGTGCTTATGATTTTACGATTTAGTATTTATGGGGATTCCTCTGCAGATAGGTGCAATTCACATTCATAAATTAACCACCTGACCAACATCACCAAATTTATTTATAAAATGAAACTAATAAAGCCTTATCCCATCCCACGTTCCATCTAGCTAGCTAAAAGGCTCATATTCACTCATATCTGCATTATGCTTGAAAAGCCTTTTTAAGGTAATAACAATAAAAATAATAATAAATAATCATAAGCATTTATAGAGAGTTTTAGTGTGTCCAAAATGCTTGGCATACAATATCTCTGTATGCTTTCATACTAAATGTCCCTTGCCTTGAAAATCCCACAGGGTCACTGTAAGTCAGCTGTGACTTGCGGGCCAAAAATAATAGTAGCTGAGCCTTATCTCTCCTTATACATAAAAGCTGACTTGGGTTTGCAGGCCTTTGAGATGAACTCATTGGGGCCAGTCCTGAGTCTAGGGTTGCCAGCTCCAGGTAGGGAGATTCCTGGAGGTTTTCTGGGAATCTATAGAAGCCAGGGTTTGGGGCGGGGAGAGGTCTCAGCTGAACAGAGAGCCATACAGCCCACCTTCTAAAGCAGTTATTTTCTCCGGGGAGGGGGGGAGAGATCTGTTGTCTGGAGTTCAGTTGTGATATCTGGTGATCTTCAGGCTCCATCTGGAGGTTGGCTACCCTGGGCGTAGCAATCCGTGCTTCAAAGCAGGTTCTGCTGGATCCAGGTTCTTGCTGTAGAAGCTGAGTGGGTAATGTTGGACCCATCACAGACTTTCAGCCTAACACAGGGTTGTTGTTCAAGTCAAAAGGGGGAGAGGAGAATGATGTAAGCTGCTTTGGTCCCCATTGCAGAGAAAGATGACTTTTCCTCCTGGGAAACCATTGTTGCCAATCTCCAAGTGAGGGCTGGAGATCACTCAGAAATACAACTGCTCTCCAGATGGCAGAGATCAGTTCCCCTGGAGAAAATGGTGGGCTCTGTGGCAGTCAGGGCTTCAGGGGATGGACAATGGTGGACTCTGGCAGTCAGGGCTTCAGAGCACGGGAGAGGCTGCAGGTGTGTGTGTATTGGGGGAATGGAAAGCTGAAGAGAGAGGGGGAAATAAAGGTAGGTTGATGGCTGGCTGGGAAGGATATAGGGTTGCCAACTCCAGGTGAGAAATTCCTGGAGATTTGAGGGATGGAATCTGGAGAGGGTGAGGTTTGAGAAGGGCTGGGACCTCAGACAGGTACAATGCCATAGACTCCACCCTCCCAACCAGCCATTTCCTTCTGCCCCTCTGATTTCAGCTTTGCATCTCCTCCCCCTCCCTCCTGGAGATCAGTTGTAATTTTGAGTGATCTCCAGCCACCACCTGGAGATTGGCAACAATGGTTTCCCATCAGGGAATGGCTGGATTGGAGGGTGGAGTCTATGGCATCGTACCTGAGGTGCCACCCCTCTTCAAACCTCACCCTCTCCAGGCTCCATCCCTCAAATCTCCAGGAATTGCCCACCTGGAGTTGGCACCCTGATCAGGACTGGGCCCAATGAGTTTTCTCCCAAAGGCCAACATAGGTGTGGAAAGGGCCTTTTACTGACAGAGGAGAAAGTATAGGTGCCAACTTTGATTAGGGAAATACCTGGAGATTTGGAGGGGTGGATCCTGTGGAGGGCAGCATTTGGGGTGGGTGTGGAAGGACTCAGCAGGGTATAATGCCATAGAGTCTACCCTCCAAAGCAACCATTTTCTCCCGGGGAACTGATCTCTGTCATCTGGAGGTCAATTGTAACAGTGGGAGATCTCCAGGTCCCACCTGGAGATTGGCAGCCCTAGGGGAAAGTCAGCTGCACAGCGGGGAGTTGAAGAAAATGGTCTGATGGTTGCTGGCCCACCTCGTTAGCCAGCCAGCCATGCTGAAACTAAGCAGGAGAAAGAGCCCTACTCCATTTATTCTGACAGGAAAGTGGCCATTGGGGAGGGGGTTATGCTGAAAGTCCTTTGTTTTTTTACTCACAGAACCAAGCTTGGCTGCCTACCAACAGCCACTGAGGGGACAGTCCCTCACAGGAGTCAAGAGAACTGTCTTCCTCAGGGGAGAGAGCGGTCTGCCAGTAAATCTGACAGGCAAAAGGGGGAGTGGGTGGGGAAGAGGAGCAGACCCAGCACCCGGCCAATGGCACGCGAGTACTCTTGAGTGGTGGCTGATGGGCCAATGGCCGAGGGAGGGCATTTTACAGCCAATGGGAGCGCATGGAATCTTGCAAAACCAAAAGATAATTATTTATAAGGAGAGATAATAGCACCTTAAAGACCAGCACTTTTAATGATGCAAATGTTTTAGCATTGGTGTGTGAACTAAGCAGCAAAGGAGGTCTTTACCACTCTCCTGACGTATTTGTCACAATCTATTTAAAACAGAACAGAAGCTGTATTTACTTTTTGCATTTCCTGAATGTTGGGAGCACAGGCATTTATCAGCATTTGTTCAATCAAAGGCTGGCACACTATGGGGACAGAAGCAGACTTTCCTTGTCAGTATTCCTTGCATAGCAAAAATCACACAGAAAGGCTGAAGGGGAAGCCCCACTGCTGGCAGTGATTCCAGCAATCAACACAAAATCAGCCTTAGGTACATAGAGGACTACCAACAGTAATCTCATTGCACCTGGTTGATAAATGCATCTTGCCCACGTCCTGTAAGGTTAAGGAAATGGGGGCTGAAGACCTTATTCTTCAGGATTATATGGGATGTTTCTACAGCACTCCAAAAGAAACAAGAATAAATACTCTTTCAAAGGTTTTATTGACAGGCCCCTCTAACAGCAAACTGGCACTTTGCTCTCCTTGTTTGACTTGGAAGAAGAATGACTGAGTCAATCCTGCCAGGTTTTGAACAGTATATGTGGCTGCACAGACTTTAAATAACCACACCTGCTGATTAGATTACTATGTTACTCCATCGAACAGAGGAAATAAAATTCCCTACATTCTTTATCCTGCTTTACCCGTTAGCCATCTCATTCTGCCAGGAAGAGAAAATGTAGACCTACAATGGCTTGCATCCTCAGACATGTTTATTTGAAAACTTTCACTCAGGGCCACAAGAATTTCCTTGATACATCACACAAAAGTTATCCAAGTCCAGCTCTGTGCTTTCAACCACAGCCAACCCAGGTACCTCCAGAAGCTCCAACCCATTTTGAGTGTAATAGCCACAGGTATGACAGCATGAGGGAGGAGGGATGGGGGGGCGGAACACTTATTTTTCCAAGAAGTTTTTAAATTATTCCTACAAAAAAACATTTGGGAAGACAACAGGGGAATTAAACCTCCCTCTGAATTTTTTGAAATAGTTGGCATGCTTTTAAAGACAAAGTTTTACGCAAAATTCTAAGAAGCACATAATATGCAAAAATTGAAAAAGTCCTCCGACTTTTTCATACAGTACTCTTAGGAAGAATGAAAAACTTTGTTAAGACAAGGTTTTTCTCACTCAGAAAGAGAATGGAGGGTTTTTTCAGCGTCTCCCCAAAATCCTTAGACTTTTTCATGTTATACATTTTGAGTATGAAGAAGCATTTTACTCATTCTAAAAGAGAAAATATTTCATAGGAGAGTTCTGCTCACCCAAATTTTCCAATTGTCCCACTGGAAAAATGGGGGGAAAGTCCTAAAAAAACCCCTGGAGGGATCCCCCCCCCGAGTCAGCACACACACCCCGGGGCCTTCGTATTTCTATTGTTAACTCAATATCCCAGACTGCTGGTAGTCCCAAATACTTTGATGATATGAAGGTTTTCTAAGTCAAAATAATGAACCTTCTTGAGATAGCTATTGTTTGCTACTTCCCAGATGGCAGAAACTTTGCTCTCCTTGTTTGTCCATATCTTGTCCATAGATAGCACAGAATGCAGGAGTTTTTCTTTCCCTGTGTCTAGTATTGGGTATATATGCAGATTTTGTTTGACCAATCCTAAAGCATTTATACTTATAAACTTCACAAACTGGTCAATTAATAAAGTAGCTTTGTGATAAATAAGAACATAAAATTCAACAGAGTAGTGAAATAAGTTTGAGTTTGATAAGGACAGTGTGTATTTTAACAGCGCATACTGACTCTCAAATAGTTAGGATTCCCCCTCAGAAAGTAGGGCATTATAAATGTATGGGCTGTATTAGCTGTAATCAAACATTACTGGTGCAGGAATTTATACATCCACAGGATGCTCATAGATTCCGACTGACACATTTTTCAGACTGTGGTTCAAATGATGTTTTGATTTGTCCTTGTAAATTGTTATATGCAGGTATATCAAGAGCACACATGAATATCAGAACATCGTAGTACCTTAAACATGACTCCTTAGCTGCTCATTTGGTTATACATTTTATATCAAATGAACATAGACACAGATCGACCGATTTAATTTTTTTTAATTGAAAAGTTAATTAAACTTCCCTACAATCAATTAGATATAGTCAAGTGTTTATAACGAGAATTTTATTGGATTTATACTCTGCATCATGTGATTCCATTTTGGTTGAATGAGAAATGTGATTTGAGCTCTTTTGTTTAAGCAATATGGTATTATATATGACCCACTGTATCTTTAAGAATATGAGATGTTTGCAGCTGATGCCTGTGAATGTTTAATGTAATGAAGTAATATTGTTTAATTGCTATTTTAGCAAGGTATTTATTATTGATCCATATGTGAGCATTTTACAACTGCTGTTTAGAACACTGGATGCAAAAGGTTGGTATTATTTTTTTTATTGTTATTACATGGGAGGAATGATATGTGTTCCGCTAGTTACACAACTATGATAAGCTGTTGATTTGTTGCAACTGAAATGTAAGAGGTCTGCCTTGAAGAAGAAAACTTCGAAACAGGAGTAGAGCCGGCACCCCATCCCATCAACATTTCTTTGCTGATTATTATAAATACTTACAATGTTGTTGTTGATGTTCAGTCACACAGTCGAGTCCGACTCTTCGCGACCCCATGGACCAGTTTACGCCAGGCCCTCCTGTCTTCCACTGTCCGCTGAAGTTTGCTCAATTTCATGTTCGTTGCATCAATGACACTGTCTAACCATCTCATCCTTTGTCATCCCCTTCTTCTTTGACCTTCAATCTTTCCCAGCATCAGGGTCTTCTCCAGTGAATGCTCCCTTCTCATTTGGTGGCCAAAGTATTTGAGCTTCAGCTTCAGGATCTGGCCTTCCAGGGAGCAATCAGGGTTGATTTCTTTTAGGATTGACTGATTTGATCTCCTGGCAGTCCAAGGGACTCTCAAGAGTCTTCTCCAGCACCATAGTTCAAAAGAATCTATTCTTCGGCGCTCAGCCTTCCTTATAGTCCAACTCTCGCAGCCATACATTACTACGGGGAATACCATTGCTTTGACCATGCGGACTTTTGTTGGCAAGGTGATGTCTCTGCTTTTTATCATGCTGTTTAGGTTTGCCATCGCTTTCCTCCCAAGGAGCAGGCGTCTTTTAATTTCATGGCTGCAGTCACCATCTGCAGTGATCTGGGATCCTAGGAATGTGAAGTCTGTCACTACTTCTACGACTTCCCCTTCTATTTGCCAAGGAGTGATGGGGCCAGATGCCATGATCTTAGTTTTTTTGATGTTGAGCTTCAAGCCCACTTTTGCGCTCTCCTCTTTCATCCTGAGCAAGAGGCTCTTTAGGTCCTCTTCACTTTCTGCCATCAGAGTGGTGTCGTCTGCATATCTGAGGTTATTTATCTTTTCCCCAGCAATCTTAACTCCGGCTTGTGATTCATCCAGGCCAGCATTTCGCATGATGTACTCTGCATATAAGTTAAATAAGCAAGGTGACAATATACATCCTTGTCGTACTCCTTTCCCTATGCTAAACCAATCAGTTGTTCCATATCCGGTTCTAACTGTTGCTTCTTGACCCTTATACAGGTTTCTCAGGAGACATGTGAGGTGGTCCGGTACTCCCATCTCTTTAAGAACCTGCCATAATTTATTGTGATCCACACAATCAAAGGCTTTAGCATAGTCAATGAAGCAGAAGTAGATGTTTTTCTGGTACTCTCTTGCTTTCTCCATAATCCAGCAAATGTTGGCAATTTGATCTCTAGTTCCTCTACCTCTTCGAAACCCAGCTTGTACTTCTGGCAGTTCTCTATCCACGTACTGTTGGAGCCTAGCTTGTAGGATTTTGAGCATGACCTTGCTAGCGTGTGAAATGAGTGCAATTGTGCGATAGTTTGAACACTCCTTGACATTGCCCTTCTTTGGGATTGGAATGTACACTGACCTTTTCCAATCCTGTGGCCACCGTTGTGTTTTCCAAATTTGTTGGCAAATTGAGTGCAGCACTTTAACAGCATCTCCTTTTAAGACTTTGAATAACTCAGCTGGGATACCATCACCTCCACTAGCTTTGTTGTTAGTAATGCTTTCTAAGGCCCATTTAACTTCGCTTTCCAGGATGTTTGGCTCGAGGTCACTGATTATACCATCGTGGTTGTCAAGGACATCGAGGTCCTTCTTGTATAGTTCTTCTGTGTATTCTTGCCATCTTTTCCTAATCTCTTTTGCTTCTGTTAGGTCCCTACCGTTTTTGTCCTTTATCATGGCCAGCTTTGCATGGAACGTTCCCTTGATTTCTCCAATTTTCTTGAACAGAACTCTAGTCCTTCCCAATCTATTGTTTTCCTCTATTACTTTGCATTGTTCATTCAGGAAAGCCTCCTTATCTCTCCTTGCTGTTCTCTGGAAATCTGCATTCAGTTGGGCAAATCTTTCCTTTTCACCGTTGCCTTTAGCTTTCCTTCTTTCCTCTGCTATGTGTAAAGCCTCATCAGACAGCCACTTTGCTTTTTTGCATTTCTTTTTCTTTGGGATGGCGGTGATTGCTGCCTCCTTTACAATGTCACGGACCTCTGTCCATAGTTCTTCAGGCACTCTGTCTATCAAATCTAGTCCCTTAAACCTATTCTTTACCTCTACTGTATATTCATCGGGGATGCGATCTAGGTCAAATCTGAATGGCCTTGTGTTTTTCCCAACTTTCTTCAATTTAAGTCTGAATTTTGCAATGAGTAGCTCATGATCTGAGCCACAGTCAGCTCCAGGTCTTGTTTTTACTGACTGGATAGAGCTTCTCCATCTTTGACTGCAAATTATATAATCAATCTGATTTCGGTGTTGCCCATCTGGTGATGTCCATGTGTAGAGACGCCTCTTAGGTTGTTGGAAAAGGGTGTTTGCTATGACCAGCGTGTTCTCTTGACAAAACTCTGTTAGCCTTTGCCCTGCTTCATTTTGTTCTCCAAGGCCAAACTTGTCTGTTATTCTGGTTACCTTTTGATTTCCTACTTTAGCATTCCAGTCCCCTATGATGATGAGGACATCATTTTTTGGTGTTAGTTCTATGAGATGTTGTAGGTCTTCATAGAACTGGCCCACTTCAGCCTCTTCTGCAGCAGTGGTTGGGGCATAGACTTGGATTACTGTGATATTGAATGGTTTGCCTTGGATTCGGACCGAGATCATTCTGTCATTTTTGAGATTGTATCCCAATACTGCCTTTCTCACTCTCTTGTTGACTATAAAGGCCACACCATTTTTTCTACGGGATTCCTGGCCACAGTAGTAGATATAATGGTCTTCTGAGTTAAATTCGCCCATTCCTGTCCACTTTAGCTCACTGATTCCCAAGATGTTGATGTTCATTCTTGCCATCTCATTTTTGACCACGTCAAGCTTACCTTGATTCATAGATCTTACATTCTAGGTTCCTATGCAGTATTGTTCTTTGCAGCATCTGACTTTCCTTTCACCGTCAAGACACATCCACAACTGAGCGTCCTTTCGGCTTTGGCCCAGCCACTTCACTCTTTCTGGGGTTACTCGTACTTGCCCTCTGCTCTTCCCCAGTAGCATATTGGACACCTTCCGACCTGAGGGGCTCATCTTCCGGCATCATATCTTTTAGCCTTTTGTTACTGTCCATGGGGTTTTCTTGGCAAAGATACTGGAGTGGGTTGCCATTTCCTTCTCCAGGGGATCACGCTTGGTCTGAGTTCTCTGCTGTGGCCTGTCCGTCCTGGGTGGCCCTCCACGGCATAGCCCACAGCCTCATCGAACCACGCAAGCCCCCTCGCCACGACAAGGCAGTGATCCATACTTACAATACTTCTCAGTAAAGTACTGCCAACTTGGATTTTTAAATTATCAACTTATTGTGTATTTATTTAAGCTGATACTTGGTGAATACCTCTGATTTCTCATTTAGTATTTGGTGTCTGGTGTTAGCACTGTGAAATAAATGTAAATAGTTTTTACATGCTACTCTGGAGCCATATACTTAGTACTTTTTGCTGGATTGTAGTGTGGCTTGGCTACTATTGTATCCGTTACTTTCAAAATTTCTAGAAAATGTGTATCTCTACATGGCCATCTGTTGCTGCCTGTCCATAGCATCTGCTATTCAGTGGGTACTGCCAATGAATATGGAGGTTCTACTTAACTATCAAAGCTAATAGCCAGTGGCTATCCCCCAATGTGTTATACATACAGTAAAAATATAAGTATAACAGTATAAATGCACAAGTCATGTATTTAGAAATGTCTAGTAGCTAACTCCAGAACTCCCATCTCAAGGTCCATAGCTTTTGAAAAATATTTTGTATCAATCTGACAGGATCCTGCATAAAATGCTACAAAACTAGTACATCTCTGCATTCAATTCTTCTCACAGCTCAATCAGAAACCCTATCCAGTGTAAAAATAAGCTTTGTAGCAGTATTATGATGCACGAAGCCATTGCCTCAATAACAAAGTCCTTCTCCCCACCCACCCCCACCCCAATATATACTTCAAGTTGACAACGTTAACAGCAGGGGGCACCTTCTAAGACTTCCCCCTATGGCAGGTCACTAAGAAGCTGAATGAGATGCTAATAAGATCTAACATGCTTTTGACTGGAAAGTCTCTCCCAAAGCGGCACTTTTTAACATGAAAGGGAGAATTATACAGCAACCCTAATGTGCAAATTCCTAAACCACTCCAAGGTGTGATTGGAATGTCTATCTTTAACATCGCTAATTTATTTAAATACCTGCTTAGGACATCAAATTGCAGGAAAGGAAAATTTACTTGGTCATCAAATAATCTGGCTTTTGAGCACCTTCACTATCCAAAGTCTCTTTCTGGGCTCATATTTTCCCATCTCTAGTAAATTCTGGCTCAATGATGGTCAAGGAAAAAGCACACACTGAATTCAATGTTCTCTTGAATTGTAGTGAGGCTAAAAGAAACCCTTTTCCTGTTTGTTCTTCCCACATACCTGAATTTTTAAAAAAGAAAACAGCTCTCCCGGTGGCATGTTAGGAATCTTCTCTCTGAATCTGTAAACCTCTCTAGAAATCCTTTTTCAGATATTTCAGTTCTATTGTCCTGACCTGGATAGCCCAGGATAGCCCTATCATCAGATCTTAGAAATTAAGAAGGGTCGGTCCTGGTTAGTACTTGGATGGGAGACTGCCAAGGAAGTCCAGGGCGACAAGGCAGAAGTAGGCAATAGCAAACTACCTATGAACATCTCTTGCCTTGAAAATCCTACAGGGTTGCCAACTCAGCTGTGACTTGATGGCAAGAAAGAGGGAGGAAGGATTAGTTCAATGTCTCTTAATTATTAAGCTGACTTTTTTTTACTATTTTTCTAGGAAATACTTCTATTTATTAAAAAATACAAGCACTCTAATAGCCAGTCTCCTACAAGATTAAAATTCTCTTCCCATGTTCCATCTTCATAGGGTTGTAATCAGAACTCACTGAGGTAGTAAACTCATATCTGGGCTTCAATCCAGTAAGGGGCTCCCTATTGGGTTGCCAGGTCCCCTTGCCATCATGTCAAGGGGATTGGCGGGGGGAGTTCCGTGGGTGGGTGGGATGTTGCATGTGATACTCTGGTTTGGGGGCAGAACTTTTATCATTTTTTTTTACTTCAAAACCACAGAGTTTGCCCCAAAACCAGAACATCAGCGCTCAACATCCCTGGCGCAATGATACCACCAGGAAGTGATATCATCATGTCAGGGACATCATGAGACAAAGTCCTTTTGGGAGGGTGGGATTTCCCCCTCCAGCCAGCTGGCCAGCAGCGGACTAAAGCCCCCAAAAGCAGGGGAACCCCCGCTGGGACTAGCTCATTAGTACATACCAAAAATAAAATCCCTGCACATAGACAACGAGCATGTTTGGGAAAAGCTAGGCCACAAGGCCTCTAGTTTTCTATGTGGATAACTTTTTTGTATCAATCACATAAGCCTTCAGTAGCAGCCTGAAGAGTTATGGCCCATACATAAGTTTACCACCTCAGTGAGAACAAGGTCTTAGCTCATAACAGAGACAAGAGAAATCACAAATCTAAAACATGGAAGTATATATACAGAAAGACTATAGATTAAATTTATTTTACATGATAAAAGTATTTCTGCCATAATAAAAACCAGAAAACATTTCCAGTCATAATTAAAAGTAGTACATTCTAAAGGTGATGAGCCAAGTCTAGAAACTCCCTGAAGTTTTCATAGATGTATGGTTGTGCTTAACTTCCTATTATCACTTAGAAACATGTCCATTGTCATAGTGAGATGGGAGAGAGGTAGGTAAATGCTGGATCCACATACTCTGAATGTTGTGCTGCTGTAATCACTGATCTCCTGGATTGTCTCATCTACACAGCAGAATCCAGAAGTATATGATAACTATAGCACAATGAAAGTGCAATATTCTACCATGTGGATTCAGAGGGTGTAGCTGCTTCTGAAACAATGAGAGAAGCACCAAGGCATCTCAGTCCACCTTATACTGCACCTCTTTTGTTGCACCTCTTGTGCAAGTTTCCTATATCAGGCAGGCTACACGTCTTTAAGCCGTCCTGAGCCTGCCTTAGCGGGGAGGGTGGGGTACAAATTAGATGAATAATAATAATGATAACAGAGAGGGGGGCAGCTGGCTTTCCACAGCAACTGCAGCATGCAGTTTATTCTCATGAAGGTTAATGGGTGACCATTCATTTACATGGGATAAATGTGCATATCCTGTTGATGTGGCCTGAAGCCTACTTTCTGCTGCTAGTGACCCCAGAGCAGTGAACCCCAACGTGGCACCCATGGACACTAGGACACCCATCAGTGTGTTTCCTAGTAACCACCTACTCTTTCCCAAACATTTCCTCATCAAAGCAAACAGCCCACCCTTGCCTTTCCCCCACATCAACAGAGCAAGAGGTGCTTCAGAAGAGTCCAGGAGGCATCACTTTTATGTCTGCAGAAAGCACTCATTCCAAAACAGCTGCCATGACAGGAAGGTGCTTGGGAAGAAACCTTTTGTGGAACTTCACTACATTTTGAAATTCGACACAGCCCCCATGACAGCCATCTTGAGACTGGTTCCACCCAGCTTGCGGCAGCCATTCTGTTGTGGTGCCCACTCCCTGCTCTCAAAATTTTAAATGTGCCACAGGTTCAATAAGAGCCCAAGAAATGCTTTTTAAGTGTGCAATTTGAAACAAATGGGTCGTGGGGCTAAGACAGATTTCTGATCAAATTAGAGTTCGAAGTTCATGCCTGTCATACATGATCTATAGTAAGCCTCAGTTTATTTCCCAGATCACTAAGAGAGACCAGAATTTTCTCCACAGACAAAACAGAGCTACTAAAAACCATGATTTATTCCTTGTTTTCCACCTCAAAATTTTATCAAAGCCCTGCTACATTATTGTGGAACACAGTACAGGTTGAGCATGGAGTGGAGATGTCCAGCATTCACATCTAACTCCCACTGGGCAATATAACCAGCTGGGTAGCCTTTCCTAAGAATAAGAAGACATTATTTCCTGAGTTCAAAGCTTCTGGAGTGATACTTATTTGTCAAATGATGGAGGTTATTCCTGAGGGAAGGTAAATTGCTTTGAGCAAGAATATTTAAAATGAAAAAGTCAGGAGAGGCAGAGGGCATTTGTGCTAAGAATAAGATGTAAAAGGAGAAGGGGGAAAGGAGGACAAGAAAAAGAGCTGAATTGTGAAGGATGTAAGATGTCCAAACTTCGGGGATTGCTGTGATATAGCAATGGTTCATATTACATCCTTGGTAGATTACCAAAACTCTGCTGATATGAAGGCAAAGATAGGAAGATCCCACTCATTAAGGGCTGAGTCAGCTCACTCCACACATGTTAATATACCTGTTATTACCTGATCTCACTCTGAGGAGGAGGGCATCTTGATATGGATGATCCCCACCAATTGCTCAGAGAGGTACTGCGCCAACTGCATTGGTTGCCAGTTGAGTACCGGATCAGATTCAAGGTGATGGTACTTTCCCCCACACATCCCCCATATGTGGCCAGGGACCACACACCTACAAGACAGTTTCTCCCTGTAAGTGCCCCAAAGAGCCTTGTGTTCTCTAAGCAGCACCACTTGGTAGTCCCCAGCCTGAAGAACGGCCGCCTTGCCTCAACCAGGGGCAGGGCCTTTTCAGCCCCAGCACCTGCCTGGTGGAACATGCTCCTGGTTGAGATTAGGGCCCTGCGGGATTTATTACAATTCCACAAGGCCTACAAAACAGAGCTGTTCCACCAGACTTTCAAATGAGGCAGCAGATGTCCACAGGACACTTGCCTTCCCTTCTTAATAGGCTCAATCTGCCTCAATTGTACTGCCTATACCAACTTGATGCCAGAGAAATACGCCCCCCCCCAGCATTGTTGCAGCATGTATTGCAGTCAGATATTATTAAGCTGCCGTTCTAATTTAAGTACTGAAATATTTATTAGGAGAAAATGAGTTTTTATTAATGTTTATTGTTTTGTCAAATGTTGTGAGCCGCCAGCCCACTTATGGGATAGGGCAGGACACAAAAATAAACAAAACTCTTCAACTTCCTGTCTCCTGGGTGGGCATCATGCAGGCTTTCCTGATTTCTTAAGGAGAGCAACTCTGTAGCAAAACGTCTTACTTTTTGATCTTTTTTACCTGCCTTTCTCCTAGAGAGATTTCAGGCCTGAGGGAGTTTCCTAACCTCTCCAGCTTCTCCCTCTTTCTCTTCACACCTTCTTTGCACACCTTCTCTTGGTTCTGCTGCTTTCTATGTCATCCAATTTTTTTCTCTGCTCCCCCCTCCTCCCCCTTCCTTCCTCATAATGGTCCCGGCAAAAGGCCTTGGAGACTTTGGAGGATCCTGGAACCAATTGTTTCCTTTCTGAAAAGGACAGAGACTCTCTTCTTCTGCCATATGTTTCTCATGGAGTGCTTGCCTGGCCAAACTAGCCCAGAGCCAACTAGGTGCTTAAAATGCAACATAAAAAAGGTGGGAAAATGATTCCTCAGGTGCAAATGGCTCTCTTGGAAGCTAGTTTGGCCCGAGGGCTACGATGTCATGCCAGGCTCCTCCATTGGAACCCCCATGACCCATATGGACTCCTTGACCACAAGAATGGATAATCACGGGAATATCTACAGTTCTCCCCTCTCCTTCTGAGATAGTGGGCTGGTAGAATCCTTACTCAGCTCGGCTGGAATTTTTAAGGAGAGCAGCTGCAAAGGACGCAAGAATGATCTTCCTCCACCCCATCTTGGGGGTCCAAATGTTCTAATCTGAGATCACTCTCTCCTGCCCCCAAGGAAAGGTCCAGGTGCAGGGAAGGGTATGCCTCATCCCATCAAAATCCTGGCTCTCAGTGGCCTACCAAGAAAGCTCACAAAGCTGTCTCCTCCACTGCCTCCCCCACCAGGGTTCAGGCCAGCCCCTCAGGGATGGAAGCTTCTCATCCCAGTCAGAATCTGACAGGGAGAAGGGAGAGTTCTCCTCAGAGAAGCACCACATAGTTGCTGAACAGCCCACACATCTATTCAATGCAGTTGAATAGTCCCTCTTATCCAAAGCCATCCTTGCCTTAGACCTCGCAGAAACCCCTAACCCCAAGAAGGAACCCTCAGAGATTAAATCCAGGCCTCAGGGGAACAAGGAATTTTTCCTTAGGGTTCCATCCTCAGAAAGGTCAGTTTCCTTTTCCTCAATTTCTTTGAAAGGCTGATGAAGGGAGAATGTAACAGGCAGTTCCCAAACATTACCAAAAGGCTTTATTCCTTGGTTCCTTGTGCTATGGAATTGTTGCATGTTCCCCAGTGGATGCTCCAGTTGTAGCACTACAGTCCACAGGTCTGCTCTTGGAGGTTGGTGTCAGATTCATAAAGGACACATTGGACAGAAAAGCAGACTATACTCTGCAGAAATCCCACAAGGCCACAGCAATGTCCATCAAAACAGTGGCTACTTCGGCCTTAATCTCTAGGGCAGCCATTGTGTGCTCCTGAAAGCTGATCCAACTCATTCCTAGCAACAACAGAAGGGCAAAAGAGGGCACCAACCATGTTCTCAAGACAGTCACCTAGCAGGTGCGTCCCTCAACACAATTACTTTTGCATCATGCTGTATGGCAGCTGCTTCCACAAGCAGGTGTGCCTTATGGCTTCGCACAGGGCAAGCAGATCTACATACTAAGTCCATAGTCATGGTAGGTAGAAGGCTGTTAGGGGAACCGCCTTGACAGGATCCTCATGGAGGCTAGAGAAAAACAGAAGGCCATACCCAGAAGTTGCATAGGGACATTGGGAGGACCTTCCCCTCTCATTCCTTTCGTCCCCACCACATCTTATCCTGGACCAGACCAGATCAATGGAGGTCCCAGTAGTCTAGCACCAGAGGCTCCTTTTGAAGGGGCCCCCACACCGGTAGATCATCCCTGTTTCAGCCCTAAAAGTCTAACAAATCCAATCAGCTAACCAAGGAAGGAAAACCATGATGCCAGGTGCTTTCCGTAGGGGGTATCTACCAGAATTACAAACCCAGTGATTTCAATCCCAGCCAGACATCTGGGTTCGACAAACCGTCCAATCTGGCTACACCATAGAGTTTCTCAGCTTTCTCCCAGACTGTTTCCTTCAGTTCCCCAGTTCTACCCGAAATAAAAAACGCCTAAGGACTACAACTGATCACCTTCTGAAGGTACAGGAAACAGAGCCAGTTCCTTCCTGCAAGTATCACTCAGGAGTTTATTCCATATTCTTAATGGTGTTCAAGAGAAATCGGGACTGGAGAGCTATTCCCGACCTGAAATATGTAAACAGGTTGTTCACTTAGGAAAGCCTCTTTATCTCTCCTTGCTGTTCTCTGGAAAGCTGCATTTAGTTGGGTAAATCTTTCCTTTTCACCTTTGCTTTTGCCTTCCTCCTTTCCTCTGCTATTTGTAAAGCCTCATCAGACAGCCACTTCGCTTTCTTGCATTTCTTTTTCTTTGGGATGGTGCTGATTGCTGCCTCCTGTACAGTGTCACGAACCTCTGTCCATAGTTCTTCAGGCACTCTATCAAATCTATTCCCTTAAAACTATCATTCACCTCCACTGTATATTCATAAGGGATGTGATCTACATCAAACCTGAATGGCCTAGTGGTTTCCCTAATTTCTTCAGTTTAAGCCTGAATTTTGCAATGAGTAGCTCATTATCTGAGCCACAGTCAGCTCCACGTCTTGTTTTTACTGACTGTATAGAGCTTCTCCATCTTTGACTGCAAATGATATAATCAATCTGATTTCGGTGTTACCCATCTGGTGACGACCATGTGTAGAGTCGCCTCTTAGGTTGTTGGGAAAGGGTGTTCACTATGACCAGTGTGTTCTCTTGACAAAACTCTGTTAGCCTTTGCCCGGCTACATTTTGTTCTCTGAGGCCAAACTTGTCCGTTATTCCAATTACCTTTTGGCTTTCTACTTTAGCATTCCAGTTCCCTATAATGATAAGGACATCTTTTTTTGGTGTTAGTTCTAGGAGGTATTGTAGGTCTTCATAGAACTGGTCCACTTCAGCCTCTTCTGCATCAGTGGTTGGGGCACAGACTTGGATTACTGTGATGTTGAATGGTTTGCCTTGGATTTGGACAGAGATCATTCTGTCGTTTTTGAAATTGTATCCCATTACTGCCTTTCTCACTCTCTTGTTGACTATAAAGGCCACACCATTTTTTCTATAGGATTCTTGGCCACAGTAGTTGATATAATGGTATTCTGAGTTAAATTTGCCCATTCCTGTCCACTTTAGTTCACTGATTCCCAAGATGTCGATGTTCAGTCTTGCCATCTCATTTTTGACCACATCCAACTTACCTTGATTCATAGAACTTACATTCCAGGTTCCTATGCAGTATTGTTCTTTGCAGCATCAGACTTTCTTTTCACCATCAGACACATCCACAGCTGAGTGTCCTTTCAGCTTTGGCCCAGCCACTTCACTCTTTCTGAGGTTACTCGTACTTGCCCCCTCAGCTCTTTTCCAGTAGCATGTTGGACACCTTCCGACCTGATAGGCTCATCTTCTGGCATCATATTTTATAGTCTTTTGTTACTGTCCATGGGCCAGACATCCTGGAGTGCAAAGTCCAATGGGCCTTAGAAAGCATTACTAACAACAAAGCTAGCGAAGGTGATAATATCCCAGCTGAGCTATTCAAAGTCTTAAAAGATGATGCTGTTAAAGTGCCAGCAAATTTGGAAAACGCAAAAGTGGCCACAGGATTGGAAAAGGTCAGTTTACATTCCAATCCCAAAGAAGGGCAATGCCAAGGAATGTTCAAACCACTGCACAATTGCACTCATTTCACACGCTAGCAAGGTCATGCTCAAGATCCTACAAGCTATGCTTCAGCAGTACGTGGATAGAGAACTGCCAGAAGTACAAGCTGGGTTTCAAAGAGAGGAACAAGAGATCAAATTGCCAACATTCGCTGGATTATGGAGAAAGCAAAGGAGTACCAGAAAACATCTACTTCTGCTTCATTGACTACACTAAAGTCTTCGACTGTGTGGATCACAACAAACGATGGCAAGTCCTTAAAGAGATGGGAGTACCAGGCCACCTCACATGTCTCCTGAGAAACCTGTATAAGGGAAAAGAAGCAAGTTAGAACCGGATATGGAACAACTGATTGGTTTAGCATAGGAAAAGGAGTACGACAAGGATGTATATTGTCACCTTGATTATTTACTTTATATGCAGAGTACATCATGTAAAATGCTGGTCTGGATGAATCACAAGCTGGAATTAAGATTGCCAGGGAAAACATCAACAACCTCAGATATGCAGACAATACCACTCTAATGGCAAAGTGAAGAGGACCTTAAGAGCCTCTTACTAATGATGAAAGAGGAGAGCACAAAAGTTGGCTTGAAACTCAACATCAAAAAAACTAAGATCATGGCATCTGGCCCCATCACTCCTTGGCAAACAGAAGGGGAAATCGTGGAAGCAGTGACAGACTTCACATTCCTGGGATCCAAGATCACTGCAGATGGCAACTACAGCCATGAAATTAAAAGATGCCTGCTCCTTGGGAGGAAAGCTATGGCAAACCTAGACAGAATAGTAAAAAGTAGAGACATCACCCTGCCAACAAAAGTCTGTATGGCCAAAGCAGTGGTATTCCCAGTAGTAACGTATAGCTGCAAGAGTTGGACCATAAGAAAGGCTGAGCCCCGAAGAATAGATGCTTTCAAATTATGGTGCTGGGGAAGACTCTTGAGAGTCCCTTGGACTGCCAGGAGATCAAATCAGTCAATCTTGAAAGAAATCAACCCTGAGTGTTCCCTGGAAGGCCAGATAATGAAGCTAAAGCTCAAATACTTTGGCCACCAAATGAGAAGGGAGCACTCACTGGAGAAGATCCTGATGCTGGGAAAGACTGAAGGAAAAAGAAGAAGGGGATGGCAAAGGATGAGATGGTTGGACAGTGTTACTGATGCAACGAACATGAAGTTGAGCAAAGTCCAGAGGATGACAGATGACAGGAGGGCCTGGTGTGATATGGTCCATGGGATTGTGAAGAGTCGGACTCGACTATGCAACTGAACAACATGTGATCCAGAAGCACTTCCGCATGGAGACCCTACGATCTATCACAGAAGACTTACTCCCCTTCACGACCTCCATTGACCTCATGGAAGCCTATTTGCACATTCCCATTTTTCCAGGGCACCACAGGTTTCTCTCATTTGCCCATAATGAC
Organism: Gekko gecko; assembly: GCA_029375565.1. Classification (NCBI taxonomy): domain Eukaryota; kingdom Metazoa; phylum Chordata; class Lepidosauria; order Squamata; family Gekkonidae; genus Gekko; species Gekko gecko. The sequence goes on from JAPDNY010000002.1 coordinate 136,356,989, forward strand.
TGGCATTTCCAATTCAGGGCTCTCCTCTTCGGCCTGGCATTAGGTCCTCATAGTGTTGGTGGCTCTCATCTATTGACAGGGAATACAAATCCACCCTTACCTAGAAAACATCCAGATCTCCCCTACAACTAGGGAGCAAGCGTCCTGGGACACCCTCAGAACCACTGAGCTCTTAGAAACCCATGGCTTCATTCTGAACAAGGAGAAGAGCAGCCTTACCCCATTACAGAGCCCACAACACCTTGGCATCATCACAGACACGTGCAAGAACAAAGTGTTCATGATATCACTTAGCCAAATAAATGATCAAAGCCATGACCTCCCAGCTGATCTCTCTGGTTCACTTTCACAGTTTAATGATCTCCTGCATAGGGTCAGTTCCATGGATCTGCTTCCACACCAGACCATGGTTTCTCTGGCCATATCAACTGGAGATACTGCAATGAAGCAACAAAACCCTGAGCCTACTGCTGTCTCTGAGCTACAGCACTGTCTAGTGGGCCAACCCCAACAAACTGAGACGGGGCCAATCCTATATCCGGGGTATATCATGCAACTCTTTACGGATGTGAGTCTACTAGGTTGGGGAGCATCACTGCTCTGCCATCCTGCCCAAGGCACCTGGATGTATGCTTTCCCGCCCCTCCCAGTAACCCTGAAAGCTGTATTGAAGATATGCCAAGAGGAGACAAAGGTGATCTTTGTGGCTCCAGACTGGCCACAACATGGTGTCCATAGTTAGTGAAGCTTTCAGTAAAGGCCCCTTGGAAGGTGCCAGTGAGCCTGGACACATTGCAGCAGGGTCCAGTTTGGCACCTGGATCCTGACTGGCTCCATCTGACCACAGGGCTCTAGAAAGGAATGGGCTCCTGAACCTAGGCTACTCATCAGAGGTTGCAGAGACTATCATGACCTCCAAGAAGGCCTCCACAAGGTGCACCTATGCTACCTGGAAACCTTTCACAAGGTGGTGCAAGTGCAAACACATCAATCCCCTCAACCCAGGACTGGGCCACCTGCTGGCCTTCTTACAAGAGGGCATCCATCAAAAGCTGAAACCATCCACCCTTCATTGCCAAGTAGCAGCTATAGTCACAATCCTTTTGCAGATAGATGGCATCCCCTTACCCAGACATCCTCATATCCTTTGCTCCTCAAAGGAATTATGCAGATCAATCTTTCAGTGCTCCACAGATTCTTCTCATGGAGACTGCACATTGTTCTTTTGGCCCTCACAAAACCTCCCTTCGAACCCTTGAGGTTCCCCTTAAATGGCTCTGCATGAAGACCCTCTTCCCCACAGTGATGACTTTGCTAGGAGAGTGTTGGAACTGGGAGCCCTGTCAGCCAGGAAAAGCCTATGTGTCTTCCACAAAGACATGGTGCTCTGGCCAGACCCCACCTTTATTCCAAAGGTGAACTCAACCTTCCACAGGAGTCAAGAAATGTATTCCCATCCTTCTGCCTGTGTCCTAGCCACCCCAAGGAGAAAGACTGGCACTCATTAGAACTCTGGAGGGCCCTCAGAATTTACCTCCAATGTACAGAGTCCATCACAAAGATGGACTCTCAATTCATTTCATTAACAGCCCCGAACAAGGAAGGAAGATGTCCAGATCAGCCATTTGCTATGTCATTCACCACTGCATCTTCCATGCCAACAAGGCAAGCAATATTCCAGCTCCAGCAGGGATCACAGCACTCTGTGAGAAGTGCAGCCACTAATGCAGCCTTAGATCATCAAGCCTCAGTGGAGGAAATATGCAAGGTGGCCACATGGTCTTCAGATTTAACATTTGGCAGTAGGAAAAAAAACATTTGGCAGTAGAAAAGAGCAAGAGTCCAATAGCACCCTGAAGACTAACAAAATATGTGGCAGGGTATGAGCTTTCATGAGCAACTGCTCACTTCTTCAGATTTCAACATTTGTTAGACACTATAAACTTAACTCCTTCTCGGCTGACACCACCTTTGGACATAGAGCTCTGCAGCACGGGATGGATAATTCCTATCCATCACTGGGACACTGCTACTGGAAGTCCCATTCCAAAATGCCCTTCTCCTCAGAGAGAAAACAGAACCTTGGATACTCAGCGTGAGGGTTCCTCCTGCTCTAGGAGGGCATCTTGCCCCCCCACCCCCAAAACACAAAGAGAATAAGGAAAAACAGAAGGATAGAAAGGAAAAAAAGAGAAGAATGTCTACCAAAAAAAAGAGGAGTTCTGAGTCTAATCTATCCTACGTGCTCAAGCAGCAGGGGGAAGATGCTTGCTCGCTCTAATCCTTCCTTAATCCCACTTATACTGTTTCTCTGGTTATCCTTTGTTTACCTGTTCTGGTTGTCATTTTTTCTCTGTTCTGTTCCTTCCTGTTCCTGGGTTTATTAGTTCGTGAAGCAGCCAAACTGAGCCAGGGTGAGACCCACCCAGGAGACAGGAAGTTGTAGAGTTATTTCTGCCTCCCTGAGCAACTGTTGGGAATCATCCATATCAAGATGCCCTCCTAACCTCAGAGCAGAAGGAACTCTCACAGTGAGTATCCAAGATTCTGTTCTATACGCTAGCAATGACCACAACAGTATAGAGGTAAGTAAATGGACAATCTTCCTCATGCCAGTCCGCAAACCATGCTACAAATCTATCAGAAACCATCAAGAATCATGAGGAATTATTGTACAGCAATTTGCTTGCATTTTCCTTATGCTATAATTTAGCAATAAACCACAACAAACTGCCCCTCCCTTGGGAGGAGAGGAAATGCAACATATCTCTAAAGATGGCATTGCAATTGCTCTGTTCTGCAGCATGAATGGCTTGAAATACCAGCACTATATGTTTTCCAGGAATTAAGATATCCAGGGGGGAGCACACAGATTTTTTGAAGAATTTACCAAGCAACTGCAGTGTTGAAGAGCTGAGCAGTCCTTGGTCTTTGAAGTAAACAAAAGGCAAAGCTATAACACAACTATCTTGTCAACAAGTTTTTAAAATGTTACTTAGTTTTATTCCATCAACCAAAAAAACTCTTGACAGACCACTCTGTGACCTATGACGATAGGTAAGGTGAAGATGACCTTCCAAAAGCATTTTACTAACTCTTCTTAGTATTAAGTTGGGGAACCAGGTAAAATGAATCTAAGATAGTGGACCTGGGGAGAAATAAGTAAGCCAGGACCAATAAAAAATAAACTTCCCTTTGTAACATTCAATAAATAATTTAATGGCTGGAATTAACTCTGCATTTATTATTTTTGGTCTGCCCTTGTTACAATTAAGATACAAAGCTATAATGAATATTTCCACATATCTAACTACTTAAAGTGCTTTCCATTCCATTTTCTTCTTTGGGAAACCTGCAATGGTTTTCAAGCTGAACAGCAGGCCCTCTGCTGGAAGACACAAAGCATATGAGAAGGGAAAGGAGTCACCCTAATAAAACTACTTAATTATTTCCTGCTATATAAAAAATAAGAAACTAGACCTCAAGGTTTCATAGATCATGAAAATATAATTGCATTATATGCCTCCATGGCTTAAAAATTAGAGGGGGCAGACTAAAAATTGTTATTTTATATTTACAGATTTATAATGCCTCTCAAAGAATACCTTGGCACGTTACATAATACAGAGAGGGGAGGAGAATGGAATACTTGTTCTTTTGTAACACATAAAGAGGAACTGTCATATCTAATTCCTACCCCCCTACACTGACCACATATCAAGAAGAGCTTGCACATAATTTAAAACAAAACTTGGCCCTGTTCACCTTTGCTTGCTTTGCATTCTCCCCATATCTAGAAGGAACTCATTTATTTACGAGTCTACTTTCCCTTTCTGACTCTTTTTTTTTTTTTACCTTTTGCTTACCTAGAAACAAGTCCAGACATGCCAGTGATAACTGAAGATATTAATCTAGACATGGGCATCCCCAACATAGCAATGTATAAAAGGCAATAAAGAAAAAGAGCTACATAACATACCGAATTCAACAATTCCACTTGGAAAGCTGTGGAGTCACCCAAGAAGGCCTGAGTATTCTCAAAGACCTGACTTTGGAGTCCTAAACTGAGTACCAAAGAAACAACTAAATGACTGTAAGTGATTTTCCAAGTCACTTCCAACTGCAATGGGAGCAAAATTAATGTCATCTACCCGGATACATAATTTTTGACAGAGTTCACACAAAAGCCAGGTGCCCTTAGGGCAGAGTTCACAAAAAGACCAACAGCCATGGCCTTGCTTCTCCAAAGCATTTTTGCAACACTGTCCAAAGCTGATCTGTAACAGGCAAAACTCAAAAGCAGCTGTCTGGTATGCTTTTGATTACTATTCCTAAACCAAGCTTTAAACTTCTGTTCCTACAACTTCCCACCTTTCTCTTCCAGAAGGATTTCAACTTCTGCTCTAGACAGAGAATGCATGTGCGGACTAAAAAGTTAAGGAAAAGTGAAGGTTACTGCGAATGAGTAACAGCGCCTACTGTCTTCAGTGGACTAAAAAACAAGGTAACAGTGGTAAAGTTTCACTCAGATGGGAAAGGTGGGGCCATTCAATGAAGCAACTTCAGAATAACTACCCATGAAGACTTGGATCTAGTGTCAGAAGAGATCCTGTTTTCAGTAACAATGTCATCAAGGGAATTCCAGGAGGTGTAGCTTTTCTTATCACTGCATGATAAAAAGTGCCCCAACTCCCTTTCCTACACAAAATTAAAATGACAAAAGCTCTGTATATCTGATCACCATAATGTGGCTGTTCTAAAGTAAGCCTGCAAAGGCAACAACCCTAGAGAAAATCTGATTAAGTAAAATCAGTTTCTATAAACAAGGGATAAGTTTACAAGGGATAACCTTCCTACCCTGCAGCAGCAGCCTTGACTGCCAAAAGCCAAGTTTAAACTTTCCTGCAGAACAGCAAATTTAACTTTCAATAAACTATTTCTCATTCAGCCTGAAATGTTTCGGCTTCATTGGCCAGCAACTGTCTAAAGGTCAAATGCTGTTTTATTGTCTGGGTTGCTTGGTGGTGTGGTAGAAAGTGCCCTCGAGTCACAGCTGACTCATTGGGGGCCCCATAGGGCTTTCAAGGCAAGGGATGTTCAGAGGTGGTTTCCCACTGCCTGCCTCCACACCAGGACCCTGGACCTCAGAGGTCTCTCATCCAAATACTAGCCAGGGCCAACCCTGCTTACTTTTTAAGATCTGTCAAGATTGGGCTAGCCCAGGCTATCCAGGGCAGGGCTTCTTAACCTCTGTGAAAAGCTGAATAAACTACTGCTCACTCTGGAACCAAAGATTCACCCGTAAAGTTTTGTTTGGTATTTTTAATGTACATTTACAAAATTATTGCATTACATTTAATGACAGCTGAGGGAATAATCAGTAAGCTGTTTGTAAATAACATGTTGCTGGTGTTTCTGTACATCAGGCTCAAGGCACTTAAGGCTCTAGGCACACAGCTCTATCTGAACTTCAGTTGCTTTGTACAATCAGCAAGTCCATTCCCACCTTCCCAATCCCATTCACACTTTGACTGCACCTCCTTCTAAAGGGTATGCTGCCAAACAGATTCACCGCCATCCAAGGAGGCAATTATATGTAAAGTCAGTTCCTAAAATAAAAAAATGCTTTAGCTGTACCACCAAAGATGTACATTTCGCTTGTAAGAAATGTTTATAAAGTTGTAAGGGTGAAAGGCAAAGGATAATAGATTAAATTATGTTCCAGCTGGGAGGCTCCCAACCATTTGCCAAGCAATTTAAAGAAACCTTCCAGTCTTTTCCTGAGAAGCACAGATACACAAGCAAAGACAGACAGCAAGATATTTGCAGCTGTGAAACTCTGCATAAAGAGAGCGGACCAGAGACGAAGGCAAAATCAGGTTTTAAAAGGACACAGAGAAAGAAATGAGCACGGACCATTAGTTTTACAAGAATACGAGTGATTAGGGAGGGAAAAAAGAGGACACCCCAAAGCTACAAGAAACCAAATGAGAGTAGAACAGACTCTCAGGGGATACCAGAATGCAGTGAGTAAGGGCAAGCAGAGAAACTGGCATAGCATTCAAAAAAGAGACATTGAAATAGGTCTTAGGAAATCAACAAGTAGCTGACAGAAAGGAAAGGGAGCAGGGCACTGACTAACAACAGATCCAAATGGGTACTCGTGTGGGGACTAACAAGAGCTTAAAAAATGGGTATCTGAGCATATACCTCACAAGACTAGACTGAAGGACTAGAAGTAGGTTGTAGAGAATAGACAAGACCAAGAGAAAGTCTAAGGGTGTCAGGCAATGCCTGTGTGTGTATGGGGGGAGGGGTATTTAGCAGAGGTATGTCGATGCACTGTAACAAAACAGGAGTGTTCGAAATAAATGTCAGAAAGTCCCAATGAGGCACAGTAGCAATGCAGTGCACACATGCAAAACATCTCAGAAGGTGTTAAAATGGGCAAGAGGCAGTGTTGGGAAGTTGTCATGCAAGAATCAAGTGTAATAAGCATTACAAGTCTGAAAGGCTGGGTTGGGGGGGCAGAGAAGAGATTAAGTGAAATGGAAATATACAGGTAGTCTGTGCAATCAGCTGGAAGGAGATACAAATAAGTTTTTAAAAAGAAACTACTCTATGACAAAACTCCCTCCAGACTTTACTTGATCCTTTGGGAGAAAAAAAAATGTATTTATTAAAATATTTATATCCCACCTTTCCTTGTGGTTCAAAGAGAGCATGAGGAAGATATATGTTGTGAGGAGGAAGGATGTTCATTGTGTGCATTTTGTGGTTCCCAATCTATATGTCCTTGTTAATTATTTTATTCACTTGGGAAGCTAACAGTTCTGAAAGCTGAACTGGCATCTCCTCCACTAAGATGCCAGTTTTGGGGCATCCACTAGAAAAGCTAACTGGCACCTGTAGTTTAAAACGAAAGAGGCATGCAGGGGGTTAGAAGCTGTTCAGTCACAGACCAAAGAGTAATACAGAAAAGGCCTTGAGGCTTCAGCATGCGGAAAGTACCTTTTCCTCACCAGCGTGCAAAACCACAGTCAGCCCACACACTTCTGGGATGACTGGCTTGGGGGGAGTGCTTTCAGAAGAGAAAATGCGACTTGCAGGCGGGCTTTAGCGCCCCGGGATCATTCTTTTCTTTTCAGGGGGAAAAAAAAAGCCCTGGATAAGAGGGCTCTGGAAGATCAGCTAAAAGGGAGGGTGGAGAAAGGCTGCGAGAAAAGCTGCAGCGAAAACATGATGAGTCGCTTGGAGAAGAAATGCCTACCACAGGCAAAGCCTGTGAGGGAATGCAGAGAAGCAGGCAGGCAAAGCGAGCAGGAGGGAAACAGAACGCCTCCGGGAAGGGAGGAAAAAAAAGAGCCCGCGTGTCCGCGGGTGGCGAGCGAGGCTGGGGGGGAGGGTGGCGAAGCGAGGGTGATTCAGCGGCAGAGATGGAGGAGATGATGAGACGCCCCCGCAGAAGCCCGTTGGGAGCCGGGGGAGTTTCAGAAGGTAAACAACAGCCACGCCCCCTACAGTCCTCAGCCCCACCGCGCAACTCAGTGGCAGCCGTTGCCTGTACATTTCCATTCCCAAACCGCTCGATGCCCCCAGCGGCGTGACTCTCGCCCTCCCCACCCCCACGCCACCACCCACCCTCCCTCGCACGCCGTTGCAACGCGGCTGCAAAAGCCATCGGCGCCCCAGAAAGCTGGTGCCATTCAAAGCCCAGCGGGGCTCGCCCACCCTCGCAAAAGGCGGCGCTGCTGCTTCTCCTCTGCCTGCCTCCTGGGCGCATTGTTTGTGTCTGTTGCAGAAGCTGGCAGGGACCCCACAACCCCAGCACGTGAGAGGAGCGGATCATGTGGGTGCACCAGCTTCAAGAAAATGCAAAGGCTCCAAAACGTGCTGCGTATCAACAAAAATGAAACTCGTGCCTCTTTTAACTGCTGTTCTATCCCCTTTTGCGCACACATACGTATTACATAGCCTACCCGCTCGGACACACAAACACTTTTAACCCTCCACCCCTTCCGGGTCCGTATAATTGCCGAACCTTTATCCCCTTCCCTTCTGGATCATCCTCTCCCCCCAATAAATTGCTTCTTGACCCCTTTCTCACCCATCCCTCTTTCTTAGCGACCTTTCGGGGCATGCTCTGCCGCAGTCATTAATTCGAGGAAACCGTTTCTAGAAGCTCCCGATCCTTGAAAAAGTTGTTGTTTACATTCCTGCCGCCTCCTTTTTAAAACGACTGACCAACATGCGCAATCTATGTCTAAAAACGCTGCACACTTCCCTCGCCCGCCCCCCCGTTCCTCCTTTGCAAGCAGCTCACTTAGGAAGCACTAAAACAAATGCGAGAAGGGGAGGGGAAAATCAACAGAAGCTGCAAAAAAAATGGAGCAATTCTCCACCCTTTTACCTTGGCTGGGAGAGAGCGTCCTCCAAGAGTTGAGAATGTCCTGGGGTTACAAGAGAGGTGTAGGGGGTGATGCTCCAGAAATGTGACCGTTCATAGAATATATCCCTTTGCAATGATTAATCCGGGACCATTGCGGAGGGGGCGAACCATTCCCCCTCCCGTAGGATCCGAAAATGATTACCCCTCCTTTTTAGGATTAAATACAAAGTAACTCCATGGATGCAACAACAAAAAACCCGAAAGAATTGCTTCCAGCTGAGATGGCCGCTCGGTGCAAAATCCAACAAGCCCTGCGTGCGTGTTTCTGTTTCTTTCTTTTTTTTTTTAATCCAGACTTTTCGGATCTGTTTGCAAATTGCCCGAAATTCTACGGCTGGCCCCCTTTTTTCTCCCCTGCTGGCGAAGAAAAGACTTCTTCAAGGGAGTATATAAATTAGGATGATGCTGGTGATTTCTCCCTCTGCCTGCCCCCACCGCCCCCTCAGCCCCCCTTCCCTCAATTTCTTCTTTTCTTGCTTGTTGTTTCTTCCTGACGAGCAGCAGGTCCAGGTGCAGCGCGAGCAGCGGCAGACGTGGGTCCCATCCCTGATTGTGTTAGGCATGTGTTGCCTCCCACCCCAAACGCACTCCTCGCCCACCCCTCCCTCTTCTTCACCTCCCTCCGATGCGCTGAGTCCCCATCTCTTTTCTCTTGTGCCCTGGGCAGCTGGAAAGGGGTCGGGTTGCACACACTGACGCGGCTCTCCCTCTTTTCCCTCGCTCTCTTCTCCCTCTCCAAGCCTGATCAGGTCACTTTCGCAATGATCTTCAGCCTCGCACGCATACAACAGCGGCGGCAGTGCACACACAGAGATCACAGAGCTGCAACACTTTCTTCGCTTCCTCCCCTTCTCATACACACCCCCCCACACACACCTCATCGAAGCTATGCACAGGCGTACACTAGCCTGCTGCTGCAACCTTACAAAAAATAAGCTTATACTTAACAAAATCTTTTGGCGCCATATTAATGACGTACTTCAAATTTGCCATTTCTTCCTGCGTCAAAAAGACGTTTCTTGCAAATAACAGATGAGGTGCAAGGCGGAGAGAAGGATTTAAAAAAAAAAAAAAAAAAACCCTTCAGCCGGGAAGAACCTCGCAGCAAAAGCCCCGCAGGGAATGGGGGGGAGGGGGTTGCGTTAACTAGAAGCGCACAAAAGGTGAGGGCGGGAGGAGACAAAGTGGCGGGAGGGGAGAAAGCATCGAGATCACAATTGTGTCCTGTGGGTCACAAAGTTATTTGGTTACCCCCACAGGAGAAAAGGGCGATGAGAGTGGGATTTGAAATGCCACCACCTTAGGGGGGACTACGTGGACTTGTTTTAATTCCAGTCATCCCCCAGACCTCTTTCTGGCCGCAAACTGGCTGGCGTGAGACACTTGCTCCTTTTTGGTAGCCGCGCCAAGAGGGAGGAGACAGAGAGATGGACGTTAAGAAATATCCCCCCTCCCCCCTCTCGTCCCATGAAACTGGTTTGTTTCGATTCCTGCAATTCTCTTTCCGAACTACTAAGAAGGGGACTGCTTTTAAGCAAAGAGAGAAAGAACTTTGCACAGTTTTACACAGGAAGAAGAGGAGCCGGGTCCGCCCTCCTGTAGTTCTCGACTTGACCTTGTGATGCATAAACAATACACTTCAATCCGTTGCTGGAAGGGTGTTTGTTGCTGTTGCTTTCCGCCTGTCTGTTTTCTGTGGTGGCAGCAGCAGCAGCAGCCGAGAGCTCCCGCCGACACCCAACTAGCCACACCCACCGCTGCCTGCTTGCTTGAGCCAGATACCTACTCTCGGCTCAGAGCATACCAGTAATTTCACCCAAGGAGAAATGTTTGGGAGGGAGGCAAAGAAGTGGCTGCCCTTCTGCCCGAGACATCTCACCTGCTCAAGAGGTTTACCTCACTCTTGTAGCTGCAGCCTTAGGGTTCTAGCTCACTTTTCCCGTCAGTAGCTATTGCTACTGTGTCACATTTCTTTGGAAAAAAGCCCCCTAAGGATGTTGAGAGAATTATGGATGCTATGCATTTCATCAGCGAGAGCACTGAAAAGTTACCCCAAAACCTGCTTCTGAATTCTAAAGCTCTGTGTTCAAGACTTAAAGGTAAAGGTTTCCCTTGCTGGAAAGCCAAATCCAACTCTAGGGTTGCAGTGCTCATCTCTGTTTCCAAGCCAAAGAGCCAACCACATTTCCATGGTCATGTGGCCAACATGACTAGATGCTGAGGCGCAGGGAACTTACTTCCCGACTATTTCCTTAGGGCCCTTACTTATGTTCCAAGCCTGTTTCTTAATTGGGGGAACTTAGTCTTCCCCTAGGACTGCAGGCACAGACACTGTTAAAAAGTCTAATTGCAGTTTGAACCATTAGATTGTTACCATTTCATGTGAGTCTGGATTCACCTCAGACATGAAGTTCAAGAGCCTTGAGTAAATCAGCATCTTAGTCCCTCTGCTGAAACATAGTGATACTGATGGCCTGCCTACCTCACAGGCTTCCAGCCTGAGGAAGCAGACAACAATTACTCAGTTGTTTGTACAGTAAAGGGTCTGTATTGGATTTGTAAATGGTATATCCATAGCTAATAATTTCAAGCAGGTATTCTGTTTTCAATGTTATCTCCAAAGAAGCATTCCAAAGTAATAGAAATCAGTTACATTATTATAAATTTTGCTTCTGAAGTAAAAAGAAAGAGAGAGAGATGTCCTCCTGTGTGAAACTGGAGCACTTTTGGAGGTATGAAAATGGCACCCCCAACTGGAAGCTATTCCCCAAGCAATACAGCATTGGTATAAGAATACTTTCTTATGCCATGCCATATAGTCCTTGAAGATCTGTCATTATCAGAGACAGTTTACACATGTTAATTCCTTTAACACTGGCCTCTCATTGGTTTTGGAAAATCCTTTCTGATAATGCTCACCTTTTCACTTCTTTTGGAGATGAGTTCATAAACAGAGGACATTGGCTTATACTAATTAAGACCACTGATCTTCCTTAGATCAGTATTCTCTCCTCTGACCAAAAGCAACTCTCCAGATCCCAGGCAGGGAAAGATATTTCCCACCAGTGCTACCTGAAATTCTTTCCAAGTATAATAGCCAGAGATTGAGTTCAGGATGTTCTGCATGCAAGCATGTGCTTCACCATTATGCTTTACCCAAGAGGAACATTTATTTTCCAGAATAATATCTCCATAACTGAATCCCCTCATCTCTAGGTAAAGTCATTCCTTTAGAAAATAACCTGTGTACATTAGCACAAATGACAATAGTTTGCAGAGTTGTTAGTTCTCCCTAAAAACTGTCAATAATTAACACTAAGATGATATATCTTAACTGGCAAAGGCACTTTCACTTCATGTCTTGACAGTGAATGGGCCAATGTCACCCAGCGAGTTCATGTGATATCAGAATGAGAATTGAACCAAGTACTCCCAGGTTCTATTTAGGCATTGTAGTGCCAGCTCTTGGAGTTGCAGCAGGACTTGAGGGAATGATCATTGATGGAGGAATTATTATAACAGTAGCCTTTTAAAAAATCCAGAATGAATATATTATCCCTTTATCATCTCTGTGTATGGACTGGTAATTTCCATTTCATTGTATCTGAAGAAGAACGTGTGCACATGAAAGCTTACCTTAAATAAAAAATGGTTGGTCTTCAGGGTGCTTCTGGACTCAAACTGTGTTCTTTTATCTTTTAGCACTTACACTAAGAAAAGTTATCATTAGAGAACAAGGAGAATTTAGCCAGATGGCTGGATACTTTTGTAGCATCATTCAAATAACATGGCAAGTTTCACTCTTAACACTTGATTAACATTATTTTAAACATTTGGACTGCTATGTGTTTCTCAAGCAAGGTATCCTCAAGCTTCTAAAAAATAACCCATGTCAGAAAACTGTAGTGTATTAATTAGATCTAGCTGTGTGTAATTTGATTACTAACTACAGCAATATGCATACTGTATATGATAGTCAAATCAGTAGTGTGCTTCAGAATCACTGTTGGAATTATAATATACAGTTTAACTTGCGGGTTGTTTAACAGACTGATGGATTGTTGACTTAACTTGGTCTCAAATGAGACCACATTAGCCCCATCTTCTGATCTGCCAGTCATCACATCACACCATCATGGAAGTATTACATTTTCTGGCCCTTTGAACAGACATGCAATCAAATGTGGAAGAAAGGTAGTGCCTAATTTATGCTGGTTAAGATTCATATATGCTGGATAAAAATCTAAGAGGTGTCCATTGGACTTTACAAATCCTGATCACAACATGGGTTGCTCTGCCTGGAAGAGAACATCAAAGTGTAGTGAGCTGCCATCCTCCTCAGTAGGTCATGAAAAGGTGAAGAATTGGAGAGGCAGCATGATTTGGCTGTTGTGCATATGCTTTGCATACTCCAATGTGTAATGGGTCAGATCAACAGGAAAAATATAAGACACTGTTAGTTGCTTGAGTCATCTGGGGTTGTTTATACGATGGACAAAAATTTAATTAATCACAGATTTTCCTATGTCCTTGTACACCTTGTGCTACTACTTTGTGGAACTCCATAAAAAAAATCTGTGATTTTTTTTTTCACTTGTATAGGCTATTCTGCTCTGAATGTGGGGAATGAAGAATCTTATCATAGGTACCAGAGGTTCAAGAAGATCACCTGTGAATCTATCTCCTCCCCCTCCAGCTCTGCCTAATTCTACTTTTATGTGAAAGATGATTGTAATTTATCAGTATGAATAGATCTTATAACCAATGAAGGCAAGGTCATAGTAATCCATCCACAGGACAGCAACATAATACCATTGTTGGATTTGATCCAGAGAGGCAGCAATAAAATCATTCACCAGTTGGGAGATGAAAACATTCAATCTATTGTGGATTGAGCAAAGAGTCTTCCTTCTAGGACCTGGGAGGACTACCCATGAACAGGATAAAGGTAAACTAAGGACTTAATTACAGTCTACATTTTTATTGTTTATTTATTTGTTAGATTTATACCCCACCCTCCCTGCCAAGGCAGGCTCAGGGTGGCTGGCAGGCTCAGGGTCCAGGTATATTCCCAGGTCAAATCAATAGATGGGGTCTGGGAGCTCTGTGTCAGGCAGAGAGATGGGCTTTAAGTTTCCTTCCCCATGTGTCATTCTGTCATTTTCCTGACGGAACAGCCTTGGGGAACCCTTGGGGCAAACAGCAGCTTCCTGTGGACACTGTAGATTGGACTGGGGGGAGGACTTGAGTCCTCTCCCCTAACCTGGCTGCTGTAATCCCTGTCTGAACTGGGAGTCTCCCCACACACCTGAGAAGAATGGGACTTTCAGGACATATTTGTCGTCCAGATGCAGGGCATCCCCAGGAAAAGAATTACGTTGTTAGCCCCTAAGTAAATGTGGGTCTAGTCAGTTAATGAATAATAAATTGATTTATACATAACATTGAGTCATACATTAACTTTTCCATGACATTTGAGTGGGAAAAAATGGGATTTTCAGCAGCTGTTTCCTCACTGAAGAAATAAACAACAGAATGAGAGAGACGTTGTGTGTCTATGTGAAGTGCTCTCAAGTCACACTGACTTATGGCAACCCTGTTAAGGAGCTTTCAAGGCAAGCTGTTAAGCAAAGGTGGTTTGCCATGAGCTTCCTCTGCAGAGTCTTCCTGGGAGGCTTCCCTTCCAAGTACCGACCCTGCTTAGCTCAGGAGATTGGGTTACACCATGCCGCATTCCCTCTCCCTGAGAGAGATGTTACCCGACATAAACTCTCTAAACCAATAATGTCAGATTCAAATTCCTTGCCCACAAGATACCTATTCATCTCTTATACTGAAAAAATTAGAAATTGTTGTGCCAGATTTGGCCAGCTATCTAGGCTCAGAAATACATGGCATAAATATGATGACTAAAAAGTTTTGTATACAAGCAGTTTTATATACAAGCAGCTAGTCATGAGACTGCTAGGGGGAATCATATTCTTTCCTGCTTCACCTGCCCACCCACCTGCAGCATGGCTGCCCCCACAGCCCCTGCTTCCACTCCTCCTCCCCAGGCAAACTCAGAGGGGAGGGGGAATCTTGCTTGCCCCCTCCCCTACTGTGCCTACCCTCACTCCTCCCCGAAGTTCTGCAACCCCACCCCTCTGTCTTTGCCATGATGCTTGCCTGCTGCCTCTGCCTGCCCCCCACCCATCCATTCTCCTTCCTGCCACTCTGCAGGGAGGAGTTGGCTCCTGCTTGCCCCTTCCACCTGCCTGCCTTGCAGCAACACAGTATATCTGGCTTGGTGACAGCAGTGTTTGTGCTTCCATCTCCTCAGTCTTCTGCATGGTGTAATCCAGGTGGTTTGTTGGGTATTAAAACCCCCGTTCAATTTTTAAAATACTTTCCCCATTTTTCTGCAAACCTAGGGGTTCTTTTAAGTTTGTAGAAAAATCTCGGTCTTCTTTAGGTGTGTCTGACCCATAGATTTCAGTATTTGCAGATGGGTGGGGTCATGTTGAGATTTTTATATATACAAGCAGGGGACCCACAAAGGATTGCAGAAGGCATCCCATTTTCCTCTCCCCCACTGTTTCCTTTTCCCCTTTCCTGAAAGTCTCAGTAGCCCATCCTCTTTTTTTGCTTCTTTCTGTCCTTCCCACCCACCCAACAACCTAGCCCAGTAGTTGCTGCTGGCCCTGGCCCAGATGAGTCCTCTGTCAAATGCTAAAGCAACCCTGCAAAGGGCCCTGACCCCTCCCTCTGCCTTCTACAGACAGAAATAATGCCTGGAAGGTTGTGGTTGCCTAGCAATGGCCACTGAGGGCATCTGTTTCTTAGAGCTACAGGCGCTTCTTTTATCATTTTGGTAGGATTTAACCCCCCCCCCAGTGCTCTACTGTTTTTTTGTTTTGTTTGTTTTTTAGATGTCAATTTTTTCTGCCCGCCTAGGGCATTCTTCAGGTTTGTAGAAAGTTCTGTGTTGTCTGTTTATGGTCTTGGTCTCTGGATTTAAATATCCACAGCTGAAACTTAGATAAATTGATGTTTTTTACACATACACGCACACACACCTTATTCTTCTCTAGAAAATACTATACACTTCTATGCTATAAATGCACTCCTTTACACATGGCTACACTTTCCTTTACTTAATACACATGTTGCTAATTTGGGGGAGGGGGGTTGGAATAGATGGGAAGATGCTATATCATGCAACAGCAGAATTTGCCCCTTGCCCTATAAGCATCAACTTCTTAACTATGAAGATGGTTCAGTAATTTGAGTGGAGTGTGGCAGAGATGCTGCAAGATGCACTGGAATCCTTTAAGAGGCTGGTCTTTGATACTCCTGTTCCAAAACAACAAGCTTGACTATTCAGAGTGATGCTAAAATAAGCAGCTTTATAAGTAAGAAATATCTGGAGATGAAGCCAGCCTGTATTTTTCTTTCATCTTCATTCACTGACCATATCCCTGCTTATGTGTTTTCTTATTTCTAAGAGAGAAAAGGAAATACAGCCTTTTATATACTGCATGAAGAAGGAGCAATTGGAGTTATCAGATGTTATGTTATAAAGAACTTAAATTATTATGTTTTATATAGTCTTAAATCAGTAACTAAAGTGGGCTTCCTAAAAGAAACACGGTTTGCTTGGGGGGGGGCGGGGCTACTTTTCTTTCAGCTTCACTTAGCTCTGAAGATGGTGCCCTGCCTCGATTTGGCTGATTTGGCCAAGTGGATCCATGCTATGGTCACCTCAGGCTTCGATTACTGTATTGCTCATCTGAAAAAAAGCTCCCTGAAGGTAGCACCCTGCAAAATCGGTAACTGCCATTCAGGCTGGGGTTGCCAATTCCATGTTGGGAAATTCCTGGAGATTTGGGGAGTAGAGCCTGGAGAAGGTAGAGTCTGGGGAGGGGAGTGATCTCAGTGGGGTATAATGCTTAGGGTCTAATCTCCAGAACAGCCATTTTCTCCAGGGAACTGATCTCTACTCTGGAGATTAGTTGTATTGGGCTGGGCACACGGTCATTTTGATCTTTGCAGCAGGGGTTACCGTGGACCAGATCACTGCTTTGGCAGTGCCATGGTCGGACCACCATGTCCCGAAGCCCAGATGAATGCGTTACCCCAACCTCTTTTGGGTGGCGAGCACTTTTTAGCTCACCCGCGGAGCCAAATGGACCCTATGAGACTTCAGATGGCCTTATGGGATCCAATGCACCCTGGTGGCTCATTGGATGAGCTTGTAGAGGATGGGCACAGCCATCTCTCGGCAGCCATCGATGAGATCGTCCACTGACACCCTCTGCGGCTGTCCCAGTCAGCCACCTCCCGTCCTCCCGGGACTGGCTGGGAGCAACCCTGGAGGGGCTAACTCACCTGGAAGGGAATGCAGACCAATGGCACCAAATACAGAGGCAGTTCAACAGGCGTTGCAACCACGGGAGGAAGAAAGAAGCTGCACAGAGCTCGGGGGTCGGGCAAGAAGACATACCAGAGGACCACGAAGAGGAAATGAAACAGAAGGAAGAGGCGAGGGGAAGAGGAATGGAATTCAGCCAGCAGAGCAGAAAGCAGCCCCCACACTCAGCGACCGACAGCAGGAAGGAGGAGCCGCCCTGCCAGAGCAGCCGGCGTGGAATGTTATAAAGGGGGGTGGGGCTAAGCAGGGAAGGAAGGGGCTGTTACACGAGAGGGTGCTGGGAGCGGGGCGTGGGGATAAGAGGAAAGAGAGGCTGGAGACCAGAGAGGACGAGACACAGATGAGACTGGGGAGAGTAACGGAAGCTCAGAGAGACCCACATCCCCTTAGCCTGACTGGCTGAAGGTTTGGTCTGTGCAGGCAGAGGGATATCCCAGGTGAACCGAACCTGATCCCCTGCCTGTCTGAGGTGTCCTTTTGCCTCCTTTCTTCTTGTCTCCCCCTCCCAGGACGCTTCCCCCTGAGCTGACCAGGTGAGCAGCAACGGCAACCGGAGGATTGCCACCTGGGGCAGAACCTGGAACTCACAAGGTGGTGGAGAATGCGGGCACGCCGACCCTGCTAGGTAGGCCGCTTCCACACCTACCCACGCCAGCGGGGTGGCGGCCCCCTTCAGATCGATCCCGGGCAGGAGAAGACAGTGATAGCCCGGGAACATCCACAGACGGATCGTCGGACTCTGGGGACAGCCAGGACTCCGTCAAGCTACGCCCTTCCCCGAAGTCTGTAGAACTGCCGACGATGGATTTTGCCCAATTTGGTCAATGGCTCGCAGAGCATCAAGCGCAGTTGTTACGGGACCAATCCCTGCAACAGCAGGCAGCACAGGCAACCCTAGTACGGGAAATACAACAGGCCGCACAGGCCCGCCCGGTGCAGGCGGGAAGCGTGCCTGTCAGGAGCCCGTGGCCTGCCCTAACAAAATTAACCCCCGAAGATGACATTGAGGCTTATCTAGAAGCCTTTGAACGGGTGGCGGAGGCCGCACAATGGCCGCAGGACCAGTGGGCCTATGCATTGGGACCATATCTGTCCGGTGAAGCTCAAGCGGCTGTAAAAGCATTAGACCGGGCTGATGCTGCCATTTATAGTAAAGTAAAGGCGGCGATACTGGACCAACTCGAGGTCACACCGGAAACCTATAGGCAACGGTTCCGGAGCTTCCAGTTGCCCGCTCAGGCCCGACCCAGGGCTGTCATTGCCACGTTAAAAGATTATGCCACCAGATGGCTGAACCCGGCATCCGACGACGCCCGCCAGGTGGTGGAACTGGTTATCTTAGAACAACTCCTGCAGGTCTTACCGGCTCGCACTCGTCACTGGATCTCCTGCTGGAGACCAACTAAACTGAGCGAGGCCCAGGAACTCTGGGAGAATTTTCAGGCCGCCGACGGTCGGGAGCAGCCCTTCAAAGGTGAGACCACCCGTGGGAGTAAGGGCTTGCCGTCCTTGGGGCGTACCCCATCCGGGCCTGCCCCAGCCCAGAATGGAAAAGAAGCAGGTCACCCTGGCCGAGCCCGGAACAACCCGGCCCGTGGCGGTGGCTTCAGTAGCGGTCCAGTGCCAAGAGGGTTAGGGACCCCCTTTATCGGACGAGGAACCGGCAGAGGAGAACCCCCAAACCCGACACCCATCGCAAGTCCGCGAAACCCCAATGGCATTGGTCCTTGTTTCACCTGTGGGCAGTGGGGGCATCTAAAGCGGGACTGCCTATTAATGGAATGTGACCTCGGGCTAGAGGTCGCAATGCAAACGTTCGCCGTGGGTAGCCGCCCACCAGCCTGGATTTTACCCGTGGCCTTAGGGGGGCAGAGGTTAAAGGCGTTGGTAGACAGCGGCAGCTCCGTTTCAATGATCCGGTCGCAACTTCTCCCAGCGGGGCTGCCCGTCATACGAACAGCCACCATCGTTTGCTTCCACAGTCACGAGGAAAAATGCCCGGTAGTTATGGCGCCCTTAGTTTTCCTCGGACGCCTATGGGAGGTGCCTCTGGCAAGAGTAACCAAGCTCCCTTTCCCGGTATTGTTGGGTCGGGACACCCCTTGTTTCACCGAGGTGTTGGCGGCGGCCAACCCTCAGTCTGAGAGAGAAGGACCAGAAGCAGAAGGGGGTGAAGACCTCGCTGCACGAGCGACCGAGGCTGAGCCGTCGACAACCCGAGGGACTAACGTGGAAGACACCCGCGATGGTTGGCTACATGACCCTCACTTCGCACGGGCCCAGGAGGATGATGAAGCGTTGGACGTACTCCGGCAGCATACGGCAGTAAGTAACGGGGATCTCGTCGACCCCAGACGGGGCGGACGACTCCCTCGTATTGTGTTTGAGGCTGGCCTATGGTTCCGAGAAGTAAAGGGACGGTTGGGCCCTTACAAACAGTTATTAGTGCCCCATCAGTACATACCCTCCGTGTTACAGGCAGCCCACAACCACCCGTGCGCGGGACACCAGGGCGTGAAGAACACCCTGAAAAGGGTGCTAGAACATTTCTTCTGGCCTTCAGTGGCCCGAGAGGTCCAGGAATATTGTAGGTCCTGTGACATCTGTCAAAGGCTGTCCCAACGCTCTGAACCGCGAGCCCCGTTATCCCCCCTCCCTATACAAGGGAAGCCCTTCGACCGGGTGGCCATGGATTTCGTGGGTCCCCTGCCCCGCACCCCACGGGGGGGCAGGTATCTGTTGGTGATAATGGACTATGCCACCAGGTTCCCCGAGGCCATCCCACTCCCCAGTATGAAGAGTGCAGGCGTAGCCAAAGCCCTTATGTGTTTCTTTGCTATGGTGGGTTTACCTCGGGAGATCCTGACGGATCGGGGATCTCCTTTTACGGCAAAGTTGATGGGACAGGTGTGCAAGGCCCTACAGATACAACAGGTCTTTACCGCAGTGCACCATCCCCAAACGGACGGGCTTGTAGAACGGCTTAATCAGACGTTGAAGGCCATGCTACGGAAGACCGCCCATGAACAGCCTAACTCATGGGATCTTTTTGTAGACCCCCTGTTGTTTGCTATCCGCGAGACCCCGCAGGCCTCGGTGGGCTTTTCGCCCTTTGAATTACTATATGGCCGGCAGCCTCGGGGCATACTGCAAGTTATGGAAGGCCAGGATCCCAAAGATCTGGATGGAGCAGGAATAGATCCGTGCGAGTATGTGCAGAAGCTACAAGAGAGGCTGGAAACCATAAGACAAGAGGCGCGCTATAACCTGGAAAAGGCCCAAATCGCACAAAAGAAGCGGTACAATCGGGGAACCAAGCTGAGATCTTTCCAAGTGGGTAATCAGGTCCTGGTCTCCCGTGATATAATGACTCCAGGACAAGGGGATCCGTGGCAGGGCCCTTATACTGTAGCCCGGGTCCTGGGGCCTCTCACTTACGAAATCCAGTATGGAGCCCAACCCCGGAAGTGTAAGACTGTACATGTTAACAACCTCAAAGAATGGAGACAAAGAGAGGAGACCAATCTGGCCGATGACCCAGGAGAGCTAGCAGACGGGATGCCCTCGTGGCAGGAGACCCCTTCAACTTTCCCCGACCCCACCTAGACGAAGGCCTCACCAACAAACAAAAGAAGGAGCTGCGTGAGGTGTTACAGGAATGTCCTGGAGTGTTTTCTTCTACGCCAGGCTGTACCCACTTGATGGTTCACCACATACCCACGCCTCCCGGGCAGGTGGCTCGGACTCCGTGGAGGCCTGTGGCCCCGAAATTGAGGGACATCATCCAGAAGGAGGTGGAAGAAATGTTGCAATTGGATGTTATAGAACCCTCCCGTAGTGCCTGGCGGAGTCCAGTGGTACTCGTACCCAAGCCTGACCATAGC
This sequence comes from Gekko gecko, assembly GCA_029375565.1. Classification (NCBI taxonomy): domain Eukaryota; kingdom Metazoa; phylum Chordata; class Lepidosauria; order Squamata; family Gekkonidae; genus Gekko; species Gekko gecko. The sequence continues at coordinate 136,377,735 of JAPDNY010000002.1, forward strand.
CTGCGGTTCTGTGTCGACTACCGGGAGCTTAACAAGATAGCTCAGTTTGATGCATATCCGATGCCCAGAGCCAATTTGTTGATAGATCAGCTCGGAACCGCCAGATACCTCTCCGCGTTGGACCTCACCAAGGGATACTGGCAGGTTCCGGTACATCCGCCAGACAGGGAAAAAACGGCCTTCGCCACTCCGCAAGGTCTCTTCCAGTTCAAGAGGATGCCCTTCGGCCTCCATGGGGCAGCCGCCACCTTCCAGAGACTGGTGGACAAGGCCTTGTCCCGGTGTGGCACGTTTGCGCAAGCCTACTTAGATGATATCATCATCTGTAGCCCTGATTGGGAGACCCATCTCGCACACCTTCGTGAAGTGTTCAGGGCCCTCCATGAGGCCAGGTTAACTGCGAACCCCAAGAAGAGTCGTCTTGGATTTCAGGAAGTGAAATACCTGGGATACCTCGTGGGGCAGGGTCAGCTAAAGCCACTACCCGAGAAAGTCCTCACCTTGGAACAACACCCTCGTCCCCAGACAAAGAAGCAGCTCCGAAGGTTCCTCGGATTCGTAGGATACTACAGCCGCTTTATTCCGGCCTTCGCCACCATGGCAAGCCCGCTCACCGACTGCCTGAAGAAGACGTGTCCCAATCGGTTGCGCTGGGGTATGGCCGAAGAGGAGGCCTTTCTCGCGCTCCGTACCAGCTTATTGCAAGACCCGGTGTTGAAGAACCCAGACTTCCAAAAGCCATTTATCTTGTACACTGATGCCTCGGGTACCGGGTTGGGAGCTGCGCTCACCCAAAACCACGGGGAAACAGAACACCCCATCCTCTTCCTCAGCCGTAAGCTCCAACCCGCTGAAAAGAATTATTCGACGGTGGAAAAAGAGGCCCTGGCTGTCAAATGGGCAGTTGGGGCCCTTCAGTATTACCTGGTCAACAACCCATTCCAACTGGTGGTGGACCATGCACCTTTGTTATGGCTTGCACGTATGAAAGACTCAAATCCTAGGATCTTGCGTTGGTATCTTTCCTTACTCCCCTTTTGTTTTACAGTTCGTCACCAGTCCGGGTCCGAACATACGGTGGCCGATTACCTCTCCCGCCTCTTTGAAACCGAAGCAGCAACAGCTGGCGCAAGGAAGGGGGTATGTCCCGGTCAGCCACCTCCCGTCCTCCCGGGACTGGCTGGGAGCAACCCTGGAGGGGCTAACTCACCTGGAAGGGAATGCAGACCAATGGCACCAAATACAGAGGCAGTTCAACAGGCGTTGCAACCACGGGAGGAAGAAAGAAGCTGCACAGAGCTCGGGGGTCGGGCAAGAAGACATACCAGAGGACCACGAAGAGGAAATGAAACAGAAGGAAGAGGCGAGGGGAAGAGGAATGGAATTCAGCCAGCAGAGCAGAAAGCAGCCCCCACACTCAGCGACCGACAGCAGGAAGGAGGAGCCGCCCTGCCAGAGCAGCCGGCGTGGAATGTTATAAAGGGGGTGGGGCTAAGCAGGGAAGGAAGGGGCCGTTACACGAGAGGGTGCTGGGAGCGGGGCGTGGGGATAAGAGGAAAGAGAGGCTGGAGACCAGAGAGGACGAGACACAGATGAGACTGGGGAGAGTAACGGAAGCTCAGAGAGACCCACATCCCCTTAGCCTGACTGGCTGAAGGTTTGGTCTGTGCAGGCAGAGGGATATCCCAGGTGAACCGAACCTGATCCCCTGCCTGTCTGAGGTGTCCTTTTGCCTCCTTTCTTCTTGTCTCCCCCTCCCAGGACGCTTCCCCCTGAGCTGACCAGGTGAGCAGCAACGGCAACCGGAGGATTGCCACCTGGGGCAGAACCTGGAACTCACAGCGGCCTTGTTCTAGGCTGGCTCCTTGGTATACCCAGTAGCTGCAGCTGATGAAGTGGAAGCTAAGACAGCTAGAGAGACAGTGGCAACGTTCATGCAATGAAGCTACAAGAACATCTTATAGGACTTTTATGAGAGCCTATGAGATGGCAGTCAAAGCCGTGAAGAGAGAGTTCTACTCATCCATGACTGCGTCTGCTAGCTCATGCCCAGCCCAGTTGTTTAGAACTATTCAGTCTTTGACCGTCTTGCCACAGAGCAGCCCAAATGTTAGGGAATTGGACATCAGCTGTGAGGCTTTTGTGAGCCATTTTGTAGACAAGTGTCATGGGTGTGGATGAGGAAGAGCTGCCAGATCTTGCAGAAACCGCAGCTGGCCCCTCTGAAGCAGCAGGGAAGGATAGCTGCCAGTTGCCTGTAACAGCAGTCTTCACACCTGGCTCAGATAAGGGGGAAGAACTGAAAGCTGAAAGTCCTCCTGACTTACCCCCACATGTGACTCGTTTAAGGGAGCAACTATGGCAAAACTTAGCAACCAGGCAACGAGAGGCCAGGCTACAGGGAAGATGCTCGGTCAGCCCAGAGTTCTAACAGGAGCCTGGGTGATCGTGCAGCTGGCTAATTGGTAGCAGCATTTAACTCCACACTCTGTGCAGTACTCTTCATGGAAGCAACAAGTCAGCTTTGTGCTGCTTGCATCCACTTCGGCTCAGCTCTTGCACCTAGACCTTCGGACCTCCTGGCTTCGGACTTGGTTCTGTGTTCCTGGCTCCTGATCCCGGCTTGGCTTTGGGATTACGCTTCTGGTTAGTGCTTTTGGACTTGGCTCTGTGTTTCTGGTTCCTGACCCTGGCTTGGCTTTGGACTTTGCACTGTCTTCTTGGCTCCTAACCTTGGCCTGTTCTGGACTCCCTTTGACTGGCACCCCAGCCCATGACAAGAAGGTCTTTTTGCTTCGCCGCAATCTTCCCGCCACAGTTGAAACAGTGAGTGAGCTTGAGGCTCCATGCACATCTTCTGGTCCAATTTTGGATTATTTCAGTCCACTCAGTCTAGAGGAAGTCGACAGATTGCTCTCGGCGGTACATCCAACCATGTGCAACCTTGATCTGTGCCCAGCTTGGCTCATTAAAGCTGGCCATGAGGGGTTTCAAGTTGCCCTAAAGGAAATTATCAACAAGTCCCTCTCAGAGGGGTGGTTCCTGGGGGCAGTCAAGGAAGCGATGGTCCACCCTCTCTTATAAAAACCATCTCTGGACCTGTCCAAATTGGCTATCGGCCGGTTTCCAATTTGCCCTATTTGGGCAAATTAATTGAGAGGGCAGTGGCGATACAGTTGCAGGGCTTTATGGATGACACTTTCATGTTAGATCCCTTCCATTCCAGTTTTCACCTAGGACACAGGATGGAGACGGCACTGCTCGCCCTCACAGACAACCTCCGGAGGCATCTGGATAAGGGCGGGACAGCAGTGCTGCTGTTGTTGGACCTGTTGGCAGTGTTCAACATGGTCGACCATCAGCTACGGATCCACTGCCTTGCCAATGTGGGGATTCGGGGGCTTGCCTTGCAATGGATTGTCTCCGTTCTCCAAGGGGATTGGGGACAAAGAGTGGCTCTCCTGAAGGCACCCACTGATTTTCAGAGTGCCCCAAGGGGCGGTGCTCTCTCTGATGTTATTTAACATCTATATGTGCCCCCTTGCACAGATTGCCTGGAGGCATGGGCCAGGGTGTCACCAATATAAGGATGACACCCAGCAATTTCTTTTTTTTTTTTTATCTGCTTGCCCGAATGGGCAAGGTTTATTAGTTTTTTATAGAAATTATAGAAAACAAAAAAGAAAGAAGAGCAATACATTTCAAAATATCTAACCATAGTCTCGTTCATAACCTCGTTAGGTATATAATTCCATTTTTTCCTTTGTTAATCTGTATTCCACAACAAATATCATTATACACAAGTCTGTTCCCAATAAACACTTCATTTTCTTCTATATCCTATCCGCTATAACTATTATTAATCAGTTATATAACTATAAAAATACAAGGGGAAATGAAAAAAGAACACAAGTATTACAGAGCAATTTAACAGTTCAAATTAAGTCACAAATTTCTTATATAATATCAATCTAGTCAAGATATTCTTTCATCTTTTCCACATTCTTAGCTTTCAAAAATCCCATTTACTTGCAAAGACATACTAATTTATATTTTCTCCTTAACATCAACTCCCAACTTTACAATGCCAAAATACTTTCACCTCACCCTATATATATATAAATCCATCTTTTCTCTCACAGCATTTAAGTCATTGCATCTTCACTAAATAATCAGCCCTTTGCATTTATTTTTTCCCTGCAGTGTCTACTTTACAGATCAAACTTGCCCTATAATTTTTTATCAACCATCAGTTAAATCAGTACAGATATCTAGCACATATAATTTCAAATAAACCCACCATTACTTATAACTTTCACTGATCAGTTAAGACAATGAAGGTAAGCAATATTTGTACCTACTGATTACATATATGGAAAATATAAGCATCAATGTTACTACAGTTTAAGAGCAGGAAAAATAGAACTATGTAAACAGATACAGAGTTTCACTTCAGATAAATCTTTCATTAATCAGTTTAACCTTGCAGACCATCAAGATATATTGCTATAAATTAATCATACAATTTATTTTTCTTCTGTTTTCCCTGCACATGCCTCCCTAGAATTATTTGTCTCCTGTGCCTTTGATCTTTGTACTGCCTATCATTTTCGAACTTGTTTGTGTAATAGCACTTCAAACCTTGCTCAGTCTCTGCAAGCGCTTTGAAGCTAGTCCCCTCTTCAAAACTGCTTTTATGAGAAATCAAACAGTCCACATCTTGTGAAGTTGTCTCGTTGTGGCTGACAACTGATGGATCTTGATACTTCCAGCCATCAAAATAACCTTTTGTTATTCTTCTCATGTCAAAAGTCACATCTCTGAATGAGTCGCGTCGATCAGGGTATTTGGACAAGAATGACGTCATCTGCAATGGAGGGTCTGTTATTTCCAGCAAACTAGTCTGCTCACTCTCAAAATCACTCATAATTTGTTCCAAAAATTGAAAGATAACTTCACATATTTTAGTTTGCATTCGTAGAATGATCTCTTCCCAAAAAGATTCAGACAATTGCAGGTCCTCACCGATTTGTGTTGAGAGAGCCATTTCACACTTAAGCCGGGTTTCTTGTAAACAATCGTCTCTGTGAAATTATGCCATTAAGAATGCTAGCTTCGTCGCCATTTTAAACCCAGACTGTTTCTCTTCCATAAATCAAGTAAGCCACTGATCTTCAATATTTAAGATGTTTTCCAAATAGCAGATAGAAAATTTCAATATATTACTCTGCCTCCAGTACTTATAATGCTGTTGACACCCCAAAAACTCTGCTCGGCCGCTTAGCATAGGAATGTGCGCGGGAGAGAATATTCCTCGGCACCTCCTTTGGCTTCTCGGGGAGATTTATAGGGGCAATTAAGCGTTGTTTTCCAAGCTTAGAAGTTGTCAAGAAAAAGCGAGTACTTACAAGTTAATCGCCAAGTTGTTATGACAAAGTTAAAAGGCTCTTTGTTTAGGGGTAATACAGCTTGTCAGCCGTGCTATCACGACTGGTCTTCGGTGCTTCCTGCTTCAGGACGATTCTGACTCCACACCCGTTGTTGCCACAAACAGGGGGCTCAGATATATAAGTTCTCTGCAATCAGTTCGTACTCCGACGAACTGACGGGGCCAAGGAAAACCAAATGGCCCCCTAAAAAAACTCCAGAAGTTGGTGAGTCTCAGAGCCCCTGAGAAACTCAACCACCTCACTGCATTGTAGCCCTGCCTCCCCGACACCCAGCAATTTCTGATGTTGGGCAGCCAGTCTGACTCTACCCCAGAAGTCGGAGTGGACCAGGGACAGGGATCCCACTATTGGCCTCTCCATGCGAGAGCACATCCATCGTGTGCTGAAGGCATTGTATTGGCTGCCAATAGCTTACCGGATATACTTCAAGGTGCTGTTTTTGACCTTATATGGTCTGAGGCCTGCCTACCTAAGGGACTGTCTTTCCTTGTATGTTCCCCAGAGAGCACTGAGGTCGGGGTCTCAAAACCTCTTAACCCTTCCTGATCTGAAAGACGTCAGATTGGCCTCTACTAGACCCAGGGCCTTTTCAGTAGCGGCTCCACACTGGTGGAATGAGCTTCTGGAAGACACTAGGGCCCTGCAGGATCTTTTACAATTTTGCAGGGCTCTTCCACCAGGCCTTCAACTAGGAGCTGCTACCAACAACACCTGAATTGGGGTAAGGCCCTTTATGTCAGCAGCAATCGCCTATAATTGTTTTTACTGTTATTTATTATCTGTTATGCTTATGAGTTTTATGATGTATATTGTGCTTAATGAATTTATCTTAATGCATTTTAACTTTTAATGGAAGTCGCCTTGAGCCTGCTTTGGCGGGGAGGGTGGAATACAAAATGAAATAAATGAATAAGAAAGTAAATAAGAAATCATTCTGGGGGATCTCCAGGCCCCACCTGGGAGCTGGCAGTGGCAACTCTAGTTCAGGTGCCTTCTTTGTGGTGATGCCACCTTGTGGGATGGGCCCAACACTCCTTATCATTTTGTAGAATGTGTAAAACAGAAATGTTCAGGAGACCATTTTGGCAAAGGGATTAGAACCATAGTATAATGGAACAGCTCAAGAGGTTGCTCCTATATGGGATAATATTGTAGTCTATTGCAGTGTGTATTGCACATATCACATCCCTTTCTTTACTGCATTGTGTTCTACCTTTGTCACCCAATTTCTTCATGTTTTATGTAGTTTCTTAAACAATGTTTGTTGTGTTATGCAGCTTTTGTTTATATTATTTATCAGTCTCTGTAATCATAGCCTTACGGCATGGTTTTTTCTGGCAGTCTTTTCTGTCTGATTTAGTTGCTTTTCATATTTTGCAATCTGTCTTGTGCTGCAGTGAAAAAGGAGGGCTATAAAAGAAGTTGTTGTTGTTGTTGTTATAATAAATATTATCCTGGTCTGAGATTGCGAAAGGCTTGAACAGGTGGTGGCTCACACTTTTCTCTCTCCATCCTTCCTCAGTATGTGGCATCATAATTCTTTTTTAAAAAGTTGTTTCTGAAAATTGTAATATAATACAGTACTGTACATAAATTTGCATTCTAAATTATAGCACAACAATTACTTGCAGTAAATCTTAGAAGCAAAATTTAAAAGCCACTAAACACCTCAAAGTCTAGAAAACTTCAGAAGATAGAATAAGTCAACTACCTCAGCTTTCATGACAAAGTCCTACATGCACAGCCAAATAACATCCTTGTAGTTACTACCATGGATACTTTTACTGGATTGTATATCCTTCCCAGTCATGGCTTATTTTGCAAGGACAGAATCATCTTTGAGGACCAGACACGAGGTCATGGCATGAAGCAGGAATAGAGAGAAAGAGAAGCATTAGAGATTTATAGGCAGGGCTATTTTTAGGCAGGAACGCCCAGGAACGGAGTTCTGGCTGGCTTCCGATTTGGCCATGCCCTGCAGGAGCTCATTAGCATAACAGGCCACACCCAACAGCAGAAACTCATTAGGATTGGCTACATTAGGGGTGTGTGGCCTAACATGCAAAGGAGTTCCTGCTCCAAAAAAAGCCCTGGGTTTTGACAACAAACAAGGTAAACTGAATAAGAAGCAAAAGGTGAGTGTGCCTGGATGACCACACTTCTGGTAACGTGGGGGTGTGGCCTAATATGCTAATGTGTTTCTGCTGTTGGGTGTGGCCTATTGTGCTAATGAGTTCCTGCTGGGCTTTTTCTACAAAAAAAGCCCTGTTTGTAGGTGTGGGTCACCCAAAAGGGTGTTGTCAAGGTATGACAAGGCAGAGAGTATATCTAGTGTTTGCCAAGAGGCTTGTGGATTTTCCCCCCTGTATACATACTGAGGAAGGATGCTGATAGGAAGGAACTTGGACAGCCTACACCTCTCCTGCTGCTTCTGACCTGGATCCTTCTCTTCCTGTTCCCTTTATTATCAATATCTGCTCCAACTTAGGTTCTCTTTCCTGTACTTCCCAGGCCTTCCTCTCCTTTCCCAAACTGCTCATAGTTTCTCTCCCTGGCCTTGCATTCCTGCTTCCTTTGACTCAGATGCTGTATATAGACTTCGGAGTGTTCCGGTTTTGCCTATTTGACTTTTGGGCTTGCATTCAGAAAACATTTTTTACCACTGGCCCGCCAGGCTCATATCCATCCAAGCCCACTGCCTAATTCCAGGCTCCTGATAAGAGTTGACTCTGATCTGATGTTGTACTGTGAGTAGCTGCCTAACAGGCAGGAATTAATAGGTGACATTTTCCCCAACACTGGATCTTATGAATCTTCATCTGTGGATATCTATCTTACAAACACAGGTCTCTATTCATAAAAAAGTCACAGCCTTGACCAAAGAAATAATTAAAAGAAACTGGCAATTTTTTGGCAAAGAAAAGGAACCTTAAGATATCATACAAATATTAAAGAATATGATAATTCCTAGCAGTGAGCAGTAAGCATTACTTGTTATTTTTCTTTTTAACCTGCAACATTCCCTGAATTCCTGCAGATCACTATAAGGGTTGATTTGCTTATTGAGCAGTTTCCTGCTGGTATGTAACTCTTCCCTCATTGTCATTTCTTCCATTCATTGCTCACAAACTCTTTCTCCACCAGATCCAGAACAGGCTTTTGAGGTAAAAATCTTAGAAGAAGGAGGAAATGACTTCAGTTTTCTACTATCCAGCTGAAGAATGCTAAAATACAAAAAAAAAAAAAAAAAAGCTGGCATGCCAAAGTGTGCTACATTTTAAAATGATGGTGTGTTTGTTCATCTTGCATGACAAACTGCAATGCTCTTTTTGTTAAATTTTCTCAAAAGTTCCCCAAAGCCCCTCATCTCCTTCCACTTCACTATGACCCCTTGACCCATTTTAAAATGCAGAACATTTTCAAGTAGGCTTTATTTCTAAGCTTTTGATCTAACTCCAATTCTATAAGGCTCATCCCTGGAGACCTACAAAGTTTAACTCATAATCAAAGCTCAGATTCTTTTATATTATTTTATTTTTATTTTCCAATACGATACACAAAAACAAAGTACAGTTTCCGTACTTTTCGTCTTAACAATCTTATACAATAAATGAGTCTATTCAAGTATCCATTGTTTTTTTCAATCCAATTATATACTGGTAGCCATCTATCCATATGTGTCTTTGTATTACTGTTCTGGAGCCTTAGGCTCAGTTCATCCATTTGAGAAAGATCTAATATTTTAAGAATCAATTCATCTTTTGAGGGTATTTTCTCTGTCTTCCAATTATAAGCCAAAAGTATACGCGCCGCTGTTAATATATATGCTAACAAATACTTTTCTTGCTTTTTATAAATATCAGGTATCATATTCAATAAGAATATTTTTGGTTGTAATTCCACACTTTTCCCTAATATTTCTTGAAGAATAGATTGGACCATTTTCCAGTAGTGCTGCAATTTCTGACATCTCCACCACATATGAATGAAAGATCCAGTATTATTTTTACATTTCCAGCATTGGTTGGAATAGTTCGTATAACATTTTGCTATTTTTTCCAGAGTCCAATGTCATCTATGGAACATCTTAATAACATTTTCTTTATATGCAACAGATCTCATACCTTTTACAGATTTCCATATTACATCCCATTTGTCAATATCTATACTTTCTTCTAGGTCCTTCATCCACAATACCATAACGTTTTTTACTACTTCATCCACTTCGTATTCATCCAATAACAATTTATATAATTTCTGAATTAATTTATCGTTTGATGAAAGCCAAATCTTATCTAATTGGTTATTTTGCTATTCAAATCCCATTAGTTTATCTATTTTAAATCTTTCCTTTAACATAATGTTTTCCCACCACGTCAAATCATATTGGAACCTTAATTTTTCTTCTGGCATTATATTGTTATCTTTATCTAATAAATTATTATAACTGTCTTTCTTCGGGGGTATTATAAGATCAAAGCTCAGATTCTACATTAGGTACAATAAATAAATAAAATCAACACACACAAAACATGGATTCCAAAATTACTTTGAGATCCTGTTGGCCAAAAAACTGAGATATTAATATAAAATGTAATATGTTTTAGAATTACCAAAATACCAAAGAACCTTCACCCCAGGCCATTTTAATGCTTTACCACCAACTCTTTCAGAAGAGAGAGATGCACATATTTCTGCCTGCAACATGTTTACCCTTGCCAAATGGACATTGTTAAAACAGTTGACCATGTGCATTGCCCTCTATATAGAGACATTTGATCTCTATACATAACTCTAATCTTACCAAATTTTCTAGGCAGACCAGATGAATTTTATATTTCCCTCCTTGTCTCGAATTGTTCTAATGAGATCGCCTTTAAAGTGGCTAATTTTCGCGCTTTGGCATGTTTAACAAGGAAGCAGCTGGTTAAGCCTGTTTAAATCTTTTTATTCATTATATCTGTACTATTGAGGTCAGACAATTATGTGGCTTTGAATTCTATTGTATGTAGATGTGCTGATTACTCGTGTATCTATGCTGATCTATTACTGCAACAAATAAATAAAGCTAAAGCTAAAGACTTAATAAACAAAACAATCTAACAGCAGCAGAAGGTTTAGGGAAATATAAAACACCATGAGCTCAAAAGATTTTGGTGCATTTTGCTCTGCCTGGAAATACTTATTTCCGTCAAGGAATATCTCCTTGTGCTTTAAATAGAATTCTTCAGCACCATAGCAGATTCCATTGTGATAATTTTTGTTTTATAGCTAGCCTGTTTTTACTTATCCATCTCTTTCAGAAAGGCATTTCCTGCCTCTGTTGCTTAAAACACTGGTATGGAAAGTAAAGCATGATTGCATGGCTCTCAAACCAAAAAGATGTAGTGTCAACAACAACATGTGTGATCCTATGGACTTGGTGTGCCTTTGCAGATATGAACCAACTAACAGTGGAAACAACAGAAAGCTGTTAGCATGTTTTCAAATTCATCATAACTTACCAGCAGGGCAAAATGAACTCAAAAACTTGTTCATTGTTTTTTAAAAAACTCTTTTACTTGGTCCTAATAAAACTATTACTTTCCTGTTGCTTTGAGATTGGACCTCTATTGGATGTGCACAGCTGCTTGCAGCTTTTGTCTACAGTTGTGGAGGCACTCTGATTTTTACAACTAGGACAGCAACAAACAGCTCTGTGTCCTGCCACAGAAAAAGTCCTCCAGATTTCTAGTTGGGTCCACAAGGCTGCGTTCCCTCATTATTTCACCAGGTTCAAAAGGACTGGAGGGTGCCACAAAAAAGGCCTTTGATCAGCCCAGTCCTTCCACTGTCACCTTTTGGCGGTGGCTGCTTTGGCTCTGCCCATGGGGCCTGCACCTTTGAGATGCTTCACTATCATGGGACTTGTGGTGCCTGCACATCTATGCCATCGTGCAAAACATCAGGTCAAACCACAGGAAGTACATGATAAGAGCTGCAGAAATTTCTGAGGCATTCACTGTGATCTGTTCTTGGTGTACTTCAAAACAGATAGAGAATGGATAGTTTGAGTAGACACATTTATGTTTACCACAGCAGTGCCTCCTTGTAGAAGACTTTATCACAAAGTAGATGATGTAGTTTGCCCATTCTGATGGTTTCTTTGTATTGTATTCTGGACCTGATTCTTGGATCTTGCTGCTTTCTGTCTCAGCCCAGAGAGCAACCCAGCACATTTGTAAAATAAATAACCCGTTCTTCAACATGCTCAGGGTAGTGTTTTAGCCTCCCAACAATTATGTTAGATTGGGGGAATATGACTTTTCTACAGGCACACAGCTTCATAACTGAGTTATGATTTGACCCTGCATTCCCCACATCTAGTGCTTTAGTCAGTATTCAGTAACACCCCTGTTTGACATAAGTTGCTGGTTACCTTAACTACTTCTGTGAGTGGGGTAAAAGTGCTGGAGTTACCAGCACTGAAACAGAATCCTACCACAGTAGTGGAATTCATATCTGCTTGTCTCCGAGCTGCTCTGTCAGCTATCTCTACTTGTACAGTTACCCAATATCTAGGAAATATGTAGCATGTATTAAGACTGCATTTGTCCAACATTGGGTTTCCTTAGATGCCTCAGACTTTAAAGCACTTAGTCAATTTCCACATTTCTCTTGGGATATGAAAAAAGAACATTCAGTTTTAAATCTGCTAGATTCCCAAAAGGAAAGTTTACAAAAATGGAAATGTATAACTTATTGCATGCCAAGATAGTGCTGTTATCTATTTAATAAAAAAGTATACTATGAGCAACAAATTGTTAGAACAGACATTTGTTTTCCATGAGTACTGCATCTTAGAAGAATTTAATTTGGCTTAGAAGTGTAATTAAATGTATATGCATTGTAAACTGCAGTGGTATAAAGTGATATATCTATCAGATAATGACACTTGAATAGTCTCTTGTTGCCCCATCACCGCAGAGAATCTGATTAAAAAATGCTGTAATAGAGAGATTTGAAAGTGAAAACTCATTATCACATCTTAAAAGTGTCATCCTAGTGATTCTGTTTTCATTACAACTAATTTTGACTCAGTAAATATCATGGAACAGGGTAGTCCACCAGCCTAGGGATAACTATATAGAATTCTGTTAGTATTTCATAAATGAATAAGTTCACAAGAAACACGGGTTTCTGTCAGTAGATTTCAGAGGTTACAATGGTACTCAAAATCTGGTTGAACAAGAAGGAACGATGAATTAAAATTATAACATTCTTGGGCCTCAGAGTCTAAGATTGTTTTAAGATAATAAAAAAGAGTAGAAATATCATAGTTGATTGTGCCAGAAGATCAAAATCTATTTTTTCTGTTTCCATTGCAATACAAGAATGACCCACAAAACCTTTATGTGTTCGTTCTCCACTATTGAAGAAGAGTCACTCACCAGCATCTGTCCAAATTACAGCAGCATCATATTTGAGATACATTGACAAAACATGGGATGAATTTCAATCAATTTGTAAAGTTGGAACAGGTCTACCAGCATAATCCAAATTATTCTAAACAAAGCTGTAAATGATTCAGTCAAAAATATCCTGACTATTCATTAATACTGCAGTCCTACAATTCACATTGAATTCGATGCATTGATGCAGCTAAGTAATTTTAGTCTCTTACTGGTCTTATTATGTGAGTGACATGAACTGCTGGCCCAGCCTCAATTTAGGAGGAAGACTCTTCAGGAAAGTAGATTCCCCAGGTGGATATAGGGTTGCCAACTCCAGCTTGGGAAATTCTTGGAGATTTGGGGGCTGGGCCCTGGAAGGGCAGAACTTGACAATGGGAGAAAACTCAGGAAGGATGTATTATCACATATGTGATATTGGAGAGGGTCCCTGGCTGAACTGTAGAGTATCTACTTGATATGCCAAAAGTCCCAGCTTCAGTCCCTGGCATCTCCAGTTAAAAGAATCAGGTAGGAGGTGATATGAAAGACCGCAACCTGAGACTGTGGAATGCAGCTGCCAGTCTAAGTAGACAATAGAGCCAGTTTGATGTAGTCTGACAGCCAGTTTGGTGTAGTGGTTAAGAGCGGTGGACTCTAATCTGGGGGACATGGTTTGATTCCCCACTCTTCCACATGAAGTCAGCTGGGTGACCTTGGGTCAGTCACAGTTCTCTCAGAGCTGTTCTCTCAAGAGTAGTTCTCTCAGAGCTCTCTCAGCCCCACCTACTTCACAAGGTGTCTGTTGTGGGGTAGAGGAAGGGAAGGTGATTGTAAGCCACTCAGACTCCGAGTGAAGGGCAGGTTATAAATCCAACTCTTCTTGATGGTCTGATTCAGTTTAAGACAGCTTCATTTGTTCATGTGATGTCATGTCTCAGTCAAAGCTCAATGTCTCCAGCTTTTCCCCTTGCTGTAAAGTCACTGCCCCCCACCAAAATACAATTCTTAAATTTAAATTTCCCTTCTCATATCACTTCCCCCCACCTTTTCCTCCCACCATACATCATTTGTAGACTGCTGTAGGCATGTCTGTCATACTAGCCCTTTGATGCTAAATATTTGCACTGGTATAACTGGTTGCTCAACCTAAAAAAAAAAAAAGACCTTTCAAAATCCTCTTCAAGATTTTGACCATACTAACAAGAAGTGTCTTTAAAGGCAACAAACAATCAGTTTCTTCTACTATCTGAGATTCTACAGTAGGAGAAGCAGAAGTCTTAGAGCATCCACCCTCTGTAGCCACTCTAGGACTTTCCTAGAGATAGCCCTCAGCTGCAATTTCCTTGAAGGAAAATGATCTCTACAATCTGGAGATTATTTGAAATTCTGGAACCACTCGAGGCTTCACTTGAAGTGGGGGCTAGGCAAGGATAGGTCCGAACAGTGTCTCCCTCCTTTCAAAAGGAAAGCTATAGCCTGCTTTTTCCCCTGGTGAAATGGGGCCCTGGACTTCTGCTCCAGAATTTGGCCCTAAGGGGCCCATAGTTCCAATGGAGCTAGAGTTAAGCAGATTTATTTAAATAAACCCAGAATTGCAGTCTTAATTTTCATGATGTTTCTTTCTAGGAGTTTTATATAGGATAAGAAGATAGAATGTGTAGTGAATAGAACTTTGTTTGCCATCGGGCAGCATCCATACATATTTATTCACTGCCTCAGAAAGGTGGCACTTAGCAAGCAAGGCCTAACGGCCTCTTTCTGCAATGCTGAGCTAGGATGTGGAGGAGTCCAGACAAATACAATGAGTCACAGTGGAAACAAGGCATGTGAATGTGACAGGGGCTTAGGCAAATAGATTGCTAGCACAGAGACGGAGCTGATAAGCCTTTTCAGCCAACTGGAGACTTCTTCATCCTGCTAAGGAAGAGGAAGAAAGACTTAGGGTGGGGGAAAAAAGATCCTAAAAATAAACCAAAACTAGACACAGGTAAGCACTGGTATATCACTCCCTTGCCCTAATTCATAGTGATATCACGCAAAATGTGTGGCAATATACTGTCTTTTGGGCCTCTGCTTTCTCTGCCTGTGTACTGTGTGCCAGTTAATGTTGAGTTCTGTGGGCCACTGCAATGTTTCCTGCATCCTCTTTTGATATTGCAGTCCAGCATTCATTTGAGCTACAGTAAGAAAGGTTTTGCTGCTTTATGATACTGTAGCAATAAGAAAGGGGCAGCCCTTTGCCTCCAAGTTTGGCTTTGTTAGGGTTGTTAAACATGAAAACAATATTTTCCCCCAATTTGTGACTCAATTTTGTGTGCAGTATACTTAGTCACACCTGTCAGCTGTTATTGTTTTTTTAAATCATAGGTCTGGGAATGCCTTTAACGTTTCAGCTTCTTTTCAAAAGTATTTTAACTAAAAAGGGGGGGATTTCAGCAGATGTAGCATGTTATGCCACAGTGCTATAAAAGTACTAAAAGCCTCCCCAAACTTCCAGTCTACATAATTATTACATTTTCAGGGGTTCTAATGTTGAGCATGACTGCCCTAACCTAGCTAGTTATTTCATAATTTCATTTGTGTTGCATTTCTTTTTGTTCTAGATAACTCTCCATTGTTGATGAATTTCAAGAGGATCTGTAATATTTAGTTCCTTCAACAAATATCCAGACTTTATCTTATTTCATTTGAAAAGTAAAATGTACAAGTGGGGAACGCCTATATCCCCTTGCCCACATTATTTCCTCTTTCCCTCTTTCTTGCAAGCACCTGTATGCCCTCCCCTTTTCCTAATTCCTTCTCACTCACAACCTGCCTCCCCAGTCTTCAGCTTTATTTATTTACTAGGAATAAGGCCCGTTGTGGAAATAAATACAATGAGCTCTAGAAAGAGGCTCTGGGAGAGTGCCAAGGCCTTGGGCACTCAGCATCAATGTGCTGTGGTGACCTCAGCAGGGTATAATGACACAGAGTCCACCATTTTCTCCAGAGGAACAGATCTCTGCTACCTTAAGAGCAGTTGTAATTTCCAGTGATCTCCAGCTCTCACCTGGAGATTAGCAACAAGTTACCCAGGAGGAAATGGCTGGTTTGGAGGGTGGAGTCTATGGCAGTGTACCTGTCTAAGGCCCCGCCCCTCCTCAAACCTCACCCTCTCCAGGCTCAACCCCCCAAATTTCCATAAATTTCCCAACCCGGAGCTGGCAACCCTATCTCCTTCCCAGCCAAGCATCAACCTGCCATTATCTGCCCCTCTGATTTCAGTTTTGCATCTCCTCCCCCCTCCCTCCTGAGGATCAGTAGTAATTCTGAGTGATTTCCACCCGTCTCCTGAGATTGGGAACAGTGGTTCCCCAGAAGGGAATGGCTGGTTGGGAGGGTGGAGTCTATGGCATTATACCTGTCTGAGGTCCCAGCCCTCCTCAAACCTCACCCTCTCCAGGTTCCATCCCTCAAATCTCCAGGAATTTCCCACCTGGAGTTGGGAACCCTATCTCCTTCCCAGCCAGTCAACCTACCTTTATTTTCCCCTCTTTCTTCAGCTTTCCATTTTCCCCACACACACATCTGCAGCCTCTTCCGTGCTCTGAAGCCCTGACTGCCACGAGTCCACCATTTTCTCCAGGGGAACTGATCCCTGCCATCTGGAGAGCAGTTGTAATTCTAAGTGATCTCTGGCCCTCACTTGGAGATTAGCAACAATGGTTTCCCAGGAGGAAAAGTCATCTTTCTCTGCAATGGGGATCAAAGCAGCTTACATCAGTCTCCTCTCCCCCTTTTGACTTGACAACAACCCTGTGAGGGAGGTTAGGCTGAAAGTCTGTGACTGGTCCAACATCACCCACTCAGCTTTGAAGCATGGACTGCTACACCCAGGGTAGCCAACCTCCAGGTGGAGCCTGAAGATCACCAGATATCACAACTGAATTCCAGACAACAGATCTCTCCCCCCCTCCCCGGAGAAAATAACTGCTTTAGAAGGTGGGCTGCATGGCACTCTGTTCAGCTGAGGACTCTCTCCTCCCCAGACCCTGGCTTCCATAGACTCTCCCAGAAAACCTCCAGGAATCTCCCTACCTGGAGCTGGCAACCCTAGACTCAGGACTGGCCCAATGAGTTCATCTCAAAGGCCTGCAAAGAGTTTCCGTCCCTTGTCTGAACCAAGCTTGGTTGCCTACTGTGGCGAAATGGGCTCCAGTTTACCACTCAGCTGTTTGCCTCCCACCCTCGTCCTGTGTGCATATTTCACTCCTTAAATTTGCTGCCACAACTCACTGAATCATCACTGCCTTTTTAGAGGGACAATGAGACCCCTGTGGCCGAATCTTCGTGTTTGGAGATGGAATCCCCAATCTTTGGGGATCCCTGGAAAGTTGGCAGCTCCAGGGTCTGGCCTTTCCTTGCCTCCTTGGGCTACCCCCTCCCTTTGTTATCGTGCAGAGTGGGGGAGACTATGTGCTCAGAGCACAACACAGATTATTAGCCCAAATAAAATAATTTATCTAACTATTTACACAGTTATGGGGCACACATACACTGTAGGAATAAGCACACACTATGAACCAGCAGGGCATAAATCCACAGGGGTTATACGCCATCCTCTTTTTCTACACCCCGGCTGTCCCGTCCAGCACTGAGCTTCGGTGCATTTCTAGGTGTGAGTCAATGCACGACTACTGAAGAGGTCTTAAATCAATCTTTATTTAAGTCCACATGCATTCAGTTGATCATTTACTCACGATCAAGGTGATAGCTGGATAAAGAAGTTACATCTTTATGATCTAGGTCAATTCTAAGTCGTGGTGAGAAAAGAGATGGACTTCCCCTCTCCTTGCCGTAAGGGTAAATGGACAAAGAAAACTGAAAAGAACAATAAAACTCCTATCTTCGCGCCTCTGAGCTCAGGAAATTACTTTTAATGAGCCAGTCAGAGGGGAGCTTCTGGGACCCCTTACTGAGAACTACAATTCCCAGGTGCAACTACTCTTAAAGATACACAGCAGTTTTACTAAACTACAGTTAACGCTGACTGAAGCAGCACACCGGCCTCTGGCTCTTTGTTCTAGCCTCTCTCTCTCTGGCCCAAGAGAGCAGGGATACTTCCATTCCTTCCCCAGTTCAGCCGACTGTGGAGTGGCTGAATTTCTGCTGCCTCCAAGGGTTCACCCACGTCTCTGGCTTGTGGCTTAAACAGCCTGGTCAGCACAGGCAGCAGGAGTCTTTCCTAACCTCCTGTAGGACAAAGACGGCCTCCCTCCCTGGATGGGCTGCAGTCTATATTGATGCTGCCCTGTATGTTGGGACAGTCCCTGTTTTCCCACCCTTTTCTGCCTTGGGGCAGCTGGGAAATGTAGTCCAGCAGATGAGGAAGGCCCATTCAACCCAGTGAGTGATACTCTTACAGGCCCCTCTCTGGAACTATAGCTCAATTAAACCTTATAGCGGAACATTTAAAACAAACAACCACAGACAGCAGCCCAGCAGTCATCTTACAAACACAGGTAACTGCCATTTCCTAACACCTACCAACAACCACTGAGGGAAAAGTTAAGTCCCACACTGGAGGCAAGCAGGAGAAGCATCTTCGTCAAGAGACAAAGCCATTTGCTAGGAATTCTGACAGAGAAGAGTGGCTGAAGGGGAAGTGGACGGGGAAGAGGAGCAGACCCAGCACCTGGCTAATGGCACGCGAGTACTCTTGAGTGGTGGCTGGCAGGTCAATGGCTGAGGAAGGGCATTTTACAGCCAATGGGAGCACATGGAATCTTGCCACCCCAAGTCAGCTTTATATATAAGGAGCGATTTCATTTGCACCACCACATTTCTCCCCCATGGGACCCAAAGCAGCTTACATCATTATCCTCTCTGTCATTTTATCCCCTGCTGGCTGGGCACCATCCAGGGGCGCCACCGGAGCCTGCCCAGCTCAGCTCAGCTCCCACCCAGCGGCAGCAGTGCTCCCACCGGAGCCACAGACCAGCCAGGCTTGCATGGATGGGGTGACCCCCCCCAGGGCCGGCCCAGCCCCTGCACCTGCCCCAACCAGGGGAGTGGTGGTGGTGAGGGAGCGCCCAGAGGCCTGGCCCGGCTCAGCCTGCCCTTCGAATGCCTGTTCTGACTGGGGTGGGTGACCTTTGGGAACCGGCACGCCCCCCACCCCGGCCTGCAGGCAGCCTCCATCCACATCATAAGCCTAGGTACTGGTCCTGCTGGCACTCCTGACTGTTCTCTTCATCGTCTGCTCCCTGCCAGTGATCATAAGTACTGGGGGAGGGAGAGGAGAGGGGGAAACCAGGCACCCCATCTCTTGTCTGGGAGCACTGTCAAAATGCTGCTCTGGACACCCCCAGACCACCCAGCACCTCCTTGGTGCTGTGGCCACCCTATGACCTTCATTTTCTTCCTTTGGTGCCAAACTGGTGTCCTTCCTGCACCCTGGCCTGCAATCAGAAGGAAAGGAGGGATGGTGGTGGTGGAGGGACCAGACCTGCCAGTGTTCCTTCTAAGCTGAGTTAGTGTGAGCTAGCTCACAATTTTTAAACCTCCAGCTCATACATTTTTGTCTTAGCTCAGGAAGGATGGCTCCAGAGCAAACTAACTTATGCCATAGCCAAATCGCTCGCTCACAACTTTAATGCCAGTAGCTCACAAAGTGGGACTTTTGCTTACAAGACTCCACAGCTTAGAAGAGGGAATATCTCTTCTTTCCCTGCTTTCTTGCTGGTCTCAGGGCTGAAAGGGGCCTGTGAATGTGGAGAAGAGCTGCCCCCACCCTTGGGTTACTGCCTTCCTTCCACCTTGTGGGTGGGAGTGGATGGGACTTGGAAGTCAGGCAGGCCCTCACCCCCCTCCGTCATCCTCCAGAGGTGGAGGGGGATGAAGTCCAGGAGTGCTCTCAGATGCTCACCAGCCCCTGTGCCCTCTCCAAGGTTCCCAAGCGTTCCATCCTGTGGCTTCTCTGAGCAGCTGGCATTGGTCCTACAACAGGATCCTGTCCCTGTGGAGGGCCTAATGTTTCTGTTGCTCTAAGGATCCTTCTCACACTTCCAGTGTCAGTGGTGAATGCAGCTTCTCAAAACTCAGACTTATAAAAACACACATACGCTCGACAATCCTGCAAAAGAGACTGCTTGGGTTGGCAACTATTTCAATTGAACATGCTGAAGCATCAGCTCTTGACCTGAAGGAATTGGTGACAAAATTTGCTAAAGAAAAGACACACAAAATGAGATTCTGATGTGCCTAAAATGGAAACATTTTTACCCCATGAAGATTTTAGTTTATTTAGACAAACATAAAAAACATACAAAACCCAGAAAATACACATGAAACATAGATGTCAGGGGGGAACTCTTACATCATTCAGACATCTGTTATACTACTTCTTACAGTAGCCATTTGCTTATTAGTTATATAAAAAACCTGTATCATTTGTTTACGAGAACTGCATATACATATATATATAGAGAGAGAGGTAATTTCTATAATGTCTCTAATTTTAATAAAAGCTTATATAGTTCATTTACTGTATTCTTCCAGCCATGTATAGAACCTTGACCATGTATTTCGAAATTTTTCTTCTTGTTGTCCTTTCAAAAACAGAGTCAGTTTGAGAGGGCAGGGCTTCTGTGCAACAGTGTGGTTGAGATTTTCAGGGCACCCTGAATCTCACCAACTTTGGAGCTTTTTTAGTGGACTTGCTGGAGTTTCCAGTCACTGTTGATGACAGGAGTCCATCCGGTACTTTGTGTGAAAGGTATTGGTCGCAAAGGACTTTATTCTGAGGGGCCCCCCCGCATGTGGCAAACAGCGAGTGTAGGAGTCGGATCGTCCTGTGCAAGAAGCTTCAAGGAAACAGACATGGGAGCATGTCTGATAAGTTGTAACAACTCCCACATTAAGAGCCCCCAACCTCGTCTCAATATCTTGGCGAAGATTCAGTGAGTATTTTTTACTCTATACAACCTTCAATCGTGGAAAATAATACTTTATTGCCCTCATAAATCTTCCCCCACGCACTCTTCAGTGAGCAGCTGGGCAGAGTCTGGGGAGTCAACAGAATAAAAATACAGGGGCAAAGCAACATATTGAAATCTTCTGTCTACTTGCTGGAAAATATCTTTAAAGGGATGATAAATTTAAAACAACTGAGACTTATCTGATTTATGGAAAAGAAAACGGGAGGTTGGATCTAAAATGGTGATGGAACTTCACATTTTCTAACTGTGCAATGTTATAGAGGCTGTCGTTTACAAGCTGCTGGCTAAAGAATGAAATGGCTTCTTTGATTGCATCTAAAAAGAAGGATTTTCAGGGAGATGGAGAGGTACTAAAACTGTCAAAAGATTTTTGGGAGAGTATAAAGCAAAAGATGGTAATGGAGATTACAGCGGCTGTTCTTCATGCCCTGGAAAAAACTTTGATTGGCTTTGAGAGATCGGAATCACTTGTTTGTCAAATGCAGCTGTCATCACCTATGATGCGAAGCGCCGAGCGACACAGTCTGTCAGAAGATATGGCTACCACAATGGAAGAAACACTCAGTTCTTATTGTGAGTATTCAGAGACTTTAGTCTTTGTGGTTGCTAGACATAATAATGTGTTTGCAGAGTTTGACATACAGGCTGAGAGCTGTTTGATTTTCTAAACAAGCAAGCCCAGAGAAGAGGGAGAAATCTACAAAGATTTAAGACACAAAAAAGTGATAATTCTTAAGAGAAATTTACAGAGAAAACTAAAAAACTGAAACTTTATAAGTAATAAATATATAAAGAAGGATTGTCTTTGCAATTAATTTGAAATAATATACCTGGACTATTGGCAATGTTTTAACTGAATGGAGATTAAAAGTTATATTTAGGTACAAAGGCTGTCTAATTTGAAACAACATACTTGGATTATTTGTAATGGTTTAACTGAGTGGAAACAAAAAGACATGGAGCAGTTTGAAACATAAAATTGTCACTGCAGGGAAATGTATGGCATGAGAATGTGTAAGGATCTAAAGGATAAAAGAGAATAGACAGGAGGACTCAGTGTAAAGTCAAGGATTCTTGGTTTTATTATTTTAAGAACTGATATATAACTTACTTTGAAAAGTTTGTAAGTAAATGGGAGTTCTAAAGTCAACATTATTGATAATATGAAAGAACATTTTAAAGAGAATAGAGTGTTAACATATATAAAAAAGATAATGTGTCCAAATCAGTATTTTTAAATAGTTAGGAAATGCTTGTTTCTTTTCTTTTTCAGGTTTATAGTCATAGAGTTGATTAGGAACGGTGGATTGTAGGCAAATTGAAATATAGCAGAAAGGATATAGAAAAACTAATTGTGAACAGATTTATGATTTTTTAATTTATGTTGTTTGAATATAAGTTAAGGCAAGGAAAAATGGTAACATATATGCAAATATGATGTTGGTATGAGATAGCTGGCTAGATATTTTAAACTGTATGGCTCTTTTAAAAATGTGTAAAAACAATAAACCTTGCCTATTTGGGCAAGCAGAAAAAAAAATAAAGTCAGTTTATCCATCTCAGCAATTTCAAGAATTTTGGTTATAATTTCTTCTTTTGAAGGTATTTCATCTTTTCTCCAGTATTTAGCATACAATATTCTCGCAGTAGTTAACTCATGTATAATAAGATAAAAGTCTTGTTTCTTACAATTTTCTGGTCTAATATTCAATAAGAATAGTTCAGGGGTAAAAGGTATAGTACATTTTAACAGTTTTTATATCATTTTATGGATCCAAGCCCAATATTTTTTAATTCTATCACATGTCCACCACATATGAAAAAATGACCCAGCAACTTTTTAACATTTACAGCAAGCATTAGATAGTCCAGGGTAAAATTTTGCTAACATATCTGGAGTCATATACCATCTATAAAACATTTTATATGAGATTGCTTTGGTAATTTTTACATTAATTTTCCATATCTGGGACCATTGTTCTAAGTCAATACTATGCCCAGTATTTGTGCCCATTTAATCATGGAGTTTTTGAGTATCTCATCTTGTGTTTTATCTTCCAACAATATTGCATAGAGTTTTTAAATCAATTTTTAATCAGAATACAAAAGTATCTTATCTATTTCCATTATTTGATTGAATCTGTGCTATTTCCAACCGAGATCAGAGTTTACAGCTTTAATATTTTCAGTTGATTTTAATTCATTTTTATTATCCAAAAGGTCATCATATTTTAGCAAAAAAGTTTTTGCAACCAAATTTGGGTTAGTAAAAGCTTCTAGTGAGGAAGCCCATTTTGGAATCTTGGTATAAAAATGCTTTTTAACTTCTTCCCATACCTTCAATAGAGCTTTCCTAATGAGATGTTGTTTAAGATATTTATGAAACTCTGCTTTTCCATTCCAAGCAAATACGCGCCATCCCAGTAATAAATCATGTCCCCCCAAGGCTAGGATTCTGGGGTTTTCTAGCATTATCCATTCTCTCAACCATGTCAATGATGCCACTTTATAGTATAACAACCAGTTTGAAAATGCCAAACCAGCTCTTTCATTTGCATCCTGTAGTGCTTTCAATTTTATTCTTGGTTTCTTTCCTTGCCATATAAAATGTTTCATCAGTTTATCAAGTTCCACAAAATATTTCTGGTTTTGAAGGATAGGAATCATTTGAAACAAGAAAAAATAATCATTTTTATTGTAGCAATTCTACCCATCAAAGATATTTGTAAGCTCTTTCATCTTTCAAGATCTTTCTTAATTTCCATGATAAATTGTGTATAATTGCATCTTGTTTGTTATATATATTCCTAAGTATTTCAGTTGTTTCTTAACTTCCAAACCTGATAGTTGTTATATTTGAGTATTTTGATCTTTGGTCATATTTTCGTTAACATTTTTGTTTTACTGAGATTGATTCTCAATTCAGCTACTTGCCCATAATCTTATAAAGATTTTAAAAACTGGGCGATGGATTCCATTGGATTATCTAATATGAAAACTAAATCATTAGCAAATGCTTGTAATTTATATTCTTCTCCTCTAACTTTAAGACCTCTAATATGAGTGTTGTTTCTGATCATATCATTTAGTATTTCAAGTGCAAAAATAAATAATAATGGTGAAAGTGGGTATCCTTGTCTAGTTCCTTTTTGTATTCCAATGTTCTTTGTTAAGTCTTCATTGACAAGGATCTTTGCTTGCTGTCTGGTGTAGTTTGCTTTGACCAATGTAAAAAATTCTTTACCACATTGTGAAATCAACAGCTGTTGCAAAATAAAGTTCCAGTTAACATTATCAAAGGCTTTTTCAGCATCTAAGAAAATTAATGCCATCTGTTTTTCTGGATGTGTTTCAAAGTATTTAATTACATTTAGTATAGTTCTTTTTGGTAGGAATCCTTCTTGATCTTGGTGAATAATTCTGATGTGCCTAAAATGGAAACATTAAAGAGACTTAACAACATCACAATTAACAGGATTTTTCAAAATGTTTTGTAATTTGTGTTTTGCTGTTTGAGAGAGAGAAAATCAGATATTGTATTATTTGTTCTCACAATTTTAAAAAAAAGAAATTAGCAATTTCAAATTTTGTGTTTTTCATTCTTCCTAAAATGCATTTATGTTTGAAAATTGGTAGGCTCACTGGGGGGGGAGGGTGCCAGAAGGTATCCTTGCCTAGTGTGCAAAATAACCTGGCACTGGCCCTGTCCATCTTCTAGCATAATTGGGCACCTCATTGTGGCTGTCAAATCCACTGGTTTGAAATCCCTGTGCCTTACAAAATGCTACAAATTTGACTTTCAAATACCAGACCAGTTTAGGGAAAAGGTGATTTGAGCATCATATGTGAAAACATCCTTAGAAGCCCCAGCCTGAGCATGACATGTTATCTTTTAAGAGAGAATACAAAAGGCAACTGCAAGGCCTTCATCAAACATGTAAGGAGAGGCACACATTCTATCTGGGGAAAGCCTCAAGTTCTCACTCAGAAGAAATACAGGTAGGCAGCTGTCCATTCTGAAAAAACAGTAGAAACTTTAAAGTCTGTGATATTTATTTTTTCAGTCCTTCTTGTCAAAATGGAGAAACATGAGGTTCAGGAAGTTCTTTTATCAGTCTGAATTCACTTTACAAGATTAGTTGAACTCAGAATAAAAATGAGGACACTAAGTAATAACAGCTAGTATTTACCAGGTAAATTATTTTCATTTTTGTTCTGCCACTAGGATGCCCATGAACAGGATGCAAACTGGATGCCCATTAACATAGGCACCCCCCCCACACAGGTGATACTAGACAAGAATCTTAGAGCAGCTTTAGAGATGCATGTGCCATAACAGAAGCTGAACACTCCTTATCAGTAGTGTGTTAGCCTTAATTTCAAATAGGTTACCAGAATTCACTGAAAGAGCACATTTTACAAATGCTAAGAGTCCATATATAAAAAACCCCCAATAATACTCTTTCTTTTCTTTTCTTTTCTTTTTTTAAAAAAGCAAAGGTAGAGTGAAGTATTAAAATTAAAGGGCAGGGAAATTTTATTTATTTTTTTGACAGTTGTATAGAGGGAAGGGTAACATTTGGCTTTTCAACTTAGCTCCAAAATGCCTTGAGCCAGGTCTAAGCCTGTCTTTCTATAGTCATTTTTTTATGACTTTTTTTTATGACTTTTTTTATGAGCTTGACGTAAATACCATTGACATGCTGGTATCCTGAATGGCAATGCCTGATTGGCTACTCTGTGTAGCAGGCCAATCAGGAGACAAGGATTGTGCTAGAGGGAAACTGATTGGACCTTATCCAAGCAATGCTACTGGTTGTTACCACTGATGTGGGCATGCCTATGCTAGCCCGCACTGTTTAAATAAGAGCCTGTTGCTCTATGTTGTGTTTTCTGTTCTGAGCTGTTGAATCACTACTATTAAAGCTGAATCACTTGTTGGAACGCTGCCTTTAAGTGTCATATCAGTGGCGATGAGGATGGGATATAATGGGTAGGCAGCCCCGCTGAATACCGACACAATGGCAGACGAAGTGGAACCAGTCGCAGCTCCGCCACTAGCAGAAGAGCACCCTGCCAACCCACTGGCAGAACTGGCGAGAGGGATGGCAGCCATTGCCAAGTTCGAGGTGTTCGAACCAGGCCTGGAAGACTGGAAATCGTACATAACACGATTCGAGTGTCACCTAAGGGCACACCAGATCGAGGATGAGACCACAAAATCAGCAGTCCTGCTGAGTTCCTGCAGCCAAGCCATGTTTCATGTGGCAAGGTCCCTGGTCACGCCGATCGACATCCTGACAGTGTCATTGGCAGACCTGAAAGCAAAGCTGAAAAATCATTATGTGTCCAGCCCGTCAGAAATTGCATGCCACCACACATTCTATAAATGGGACCAGAAGGTTGGAGAATCGATCATGGAATTTGTCACCAAGTTAAGGAAAGCTGCCCGCACGTGTGGTTCCTCTGACCTGGAGACGGCTTTGAGGGACCGGTTGGTGTGTGGCCTAAGAGACGAGCATCTGCAGCAGCGGCTGTTCACCAAAGCTGAACTCACCTACGCAATAGCCTACTACTGCCAGACATGCATCTATTTTCCTTATAGTTGGGGAGTGCTTTCAGAACCCCAGACCTGGAAGACCTGGCAGAAAAATTATGGATTATTTGATCTCAAAAGCAAAGAGGAGTTATTTGCCTGAAATCTGGCACTCACAAAAGCAAATAGCCCTTAGAGACCCAAGTGTAGTAAAACAAGCAGAGATGTTTTACTTCTAAAACTCCAGCATCAACACCAACAATGTTTATTTTACCTTCAGTTTACAAGTTGTAGCAATGCACAAATACAATGTAAGCTTAGGCTTTGGATTTTGACAATGCCCACCTTGTTCTGAACCCCAAACTGATGCATTCTGGATGTTAACAGATGTTAAATTTACACCTAACACTGGTTCTTTTTGGCTGGTGTAGCACGACTGTAGTGACTTGGGACCCCCGCCTGAGCAAGGAGAAGCTCCACCAGGGCCCATTCATGATTCAAGTAGCCGCTTGTGCTGCCATGATGATGGAGGTGGCAATTTCAGCCCATCCCTGGCTTGTTCAGACTGTCCCTTTCCCAGCCTTCCACTCTTTTTGTTTGTAATTGGAAGGAGCTATCTTTGATAACTTTGACAAATGCCACCCCACCCCTAATAATCATGATACTTGCCAAATAGGCCTATGTCCCTCTGATTATGGCGGGAATAAGCATGGGGTGGTAATGGCTAGGAAAGCTAGGAAAATTCAGGTTCCTAACCTGCTTGGGTCATTCCTTCCTATCCTCCCTCCGCTGTATTCAGAGAGACTATCTGTGATATCTTTAGCAAGTGCCATGATTATTAGGGGCAGGGCAGTATTTGTCAAAGACATCAGAGGTAGTAGCCCCATTCACAACTTGCAGTGAATGCACACATAAACACTGTACAGTATATACTTACTTTTTCTTACATGCATATTGAGTAATTTTCATGTTACATTCAATACATGTATAGCTGAACATGTTATTGAAACCCCATATTTATCCAAGTAATGGTCCTTGGTTTCATTTGCAAAGCGAAACTGTGTTGGCTGTTTCTGTCAACAGATGTATGCATGCACATGCAGGATGTATGTGATTGCTGTAATGTGTGAACAGGGCTAGTGTCTTCCCATTATAGGGGAGAAAGAGGAGGAGTCATGCCATTGCTGTCTGAGTCCAGATCCGGTTGTCTTGGAGCTAATAAGAGCAGCACGGCAGGAGATACTTCCTCTCACACACAAACACATCCACAGTGCTGCTGGGCTCCCAGACAGGCTGCGGAGCTTGAAGCTTGTGTCGGGCGTACAGATGGAGATACATGCCTCCAACTATTCCTGCCACCACCCCCAGTCTCCAAGACTTAGATCAGCACTGGGAGGGGACACAACCACATCAGGTGGCAAAAGATGAGAGGGGCCTTAGCGTCCACACAAGGTGTGTCATCCCAACTGTAGTTCCCCCATATTGCATCCCATGCTGTTCTGGAGGGTCCCTCTGACCTACAAATGTGGCTTTTTAGTGGGGTGCAAGTTGCTGGATGGAAGACAAAAATCTACAACTCTCTTGTGTATGAGTTGAGGGTTACTTGGGGGGGGAACAATTCCAGGGAAGGATTATTTTTAAAGTGAGGATACATTATTATTATTATTATAATACAGAGAAGGGCTGCTTAAAAGGTTGAGACTTGTCCAAGAGACAGACAGTAATGTAAATGACATTGTACCCTTGCGTGACATTTGGGAAGCAATGGGAAACTGAATGTTCGTTCTATACAGGTCACATTGGCAATGAGGTGGAAGTCATTCACAACAAGGCTATTAGCCATTAATAATTAAAATCCTGTATCTTGTACATGAAAAGATGTCACCTCAAATAGCCCTTAGATCATACTAGTCACTCCTTACCGTTAGAGCCTTTCACTTAAAGCCCTGATTTCAGTTTGGCTTTTAAAGTGCTTCATGAATCCTCCTGAATTTGAGTGGCATAGAAGGGAAGAGCTTAGCTTTTAAAGTACTAAAAGAATGCATTTAAATTGTTTTTGAAGGTAATAGCAAAACTGAGCAGATGGGCAGGAGTATTGCGGTACTTGTTCTAAGTCCCTGCTGGGACTTACAATTTTAACACAGTTATCTTCTATTTCTTTAAATTGGTCAATATACTGTGGGCCAGGGAAAGACATTTTCCCCGCAATACCCGGTCTGAGAGCTGTGGAAGTCTGTTTCTCAGTAAGGTGGCCTAGGGCAGGGGTGGGGGTGATCTTTATTACAGCAATTGAATACCAGCCACACATTTATTGTGCAATAAAATTGGTATCTAGAAAGGCATTTCAGCTAGTTTAAGTCAATGCTTATTGAAGGTAAAGGAAAAGTACAAATCTGATTCCAGTTTCTGCAATAGGGCCACATACACTGAGATTGAAATGATAGCCTACAATGATTAAAAAACAGATTACTATAGAATTCGATAATAGCTGGAAGGAAAATTTGGGGTTTAGTTTTTTGGGTTTTTTTTAATTATCAATAGCTATCTTTTGAGTTCAATTCTAAGAAGAACTGCAGCATATGAGTGTATATACTATATATTTTTAAGCAGCTTTGCTTCTCAGAGGGACTTTTCATACCATTGTGCAAACTGCTGCCACTTTCACCTATATTTGTTCTGGTTGTGGAGCTGCAGTAATTAAATCTCATGAACATTAAGCTACCAGTTTACTCAGACACCTCGTTTTTAACATTAAGTGTGTGAAGATAAGTGTGAGGCTGACATTCTCACCATAAATAAAGAAGCTATATGTACACTGGGTTTCAGAAGAAACCCTCTTCTTGAATGAGGAAAAAGTGTCACTACATTTGTTGCTTAGTAAATGAAGCAGTAGCTGGGCAGATAGAATAGCTTTAAAGCCTCGTCACTGGTGCTTTGGGTAGGAAGTCATCCTTCGATTAATGGTAGGAAAATGGGGTTTATTAAATGGACATTTTGCTAAGTAGGATTCTTTCAACCTGTTTTGAGCTACAGCATACAAAAACTACAGTGGAAGGCTCAGCTGCCCACACACTACAGTGCCTGAGTGCTTGCTGCTATACCTGTCAGGCGCTTCAGAAAGTCAGTCAAACACCAGGCCTCATGAAAAGGATAGTGTTTATTATACTGCAGTTCTAAAGACACGGTAACATTCTCTTGTCAGGAATAACCCATTCAAAGAAACATCTCTAGATATACCCTCCTGAAACAAAGCCCCCCCTACATTCTACCAATAGCTAAGAAGCCCGCGCGCTGGAAAGCAAAAGGTGCTACATTTCTAAAAGCTGTAAATTTCCATGGCCTAGCTGTTCCCACAAGAAAAAGAAGAAGGAAACAACCTGGCACTCAAGGACATTTGGTCCATCTGGAGATAACCCGGGCTGTGAATCTCTGCATTGCCCAGGCAACTCCGGCACCTCCCCACATACCAGACAATACACAGGCAGACCCTCTGGCACCTCCACCCCTCCCTTCACCCTTATGACAGGGTTACCTGACATTCTGCCCCCCGATAATAAATCCAACCCTTTAGGTTTCAGGGGGTACAAGTTGTGGAATTTGCGAATCAACTTTGGGGCGCTAACATGTTCCTCCCTCACCCACTCCCTCTGTTCAGGCCCAAAGTCCACCCATTCAATCAGGTAATACAGCCGGTTGCGTGAAATCTTGGAATCCAAAATCTGGGCAATTTCGTAATGCGGTTCCCCCCCCACCATCAAAGGAGGGGAGGCAGGTCTCTTCGGCCTCCATGTGTTCTCTGCAGGCGAGCGTCTCAATAGCCTTACATGAAATACAGGATGAATAGATTTCAGTGATTTAGGCAACAAAAGTTCAACAGTTACATTGTTCAACACACGTTTGATTTCAAAAGGACCTACATACTTCCACCCTGGTTTTTTACTAGGTTGCAACCCCTTCAAGTTTTGCGTGGAAAGATAAACAAATTCTCCACATTTGGGAGTCCACATCTTGTCCCTTTTCTTGTCAGCCTGCTCCTTGTAGGTGGACTTAGCTTCCTCAAGCGTTTGAGCTAGTAGCGGCCATGCCGCTTGAAGGCGCTTGCACCAGTCTCCCGCCTCCCCGGGCGGTAAGTCGGTGGACTTCAGAAAGGGCAGGGGCGGTGCCTCATAACCATGTACAGCCATAAACGGGGACATACCTGTGGAGGAATGACACGTGTTGTTATAACAAAATTCAGCTAAAGGCAACAACGATTCCCAATCGTCCTGTTGGAAATTTGTAAAGCACCGAAGGTACTGTTCCAGCGTTTGGTTCACTCGTTCGGTTTGACCGTCAGTCTCTGGGTGATACGCACTGCTAACCGCCCTCTCCACCCCCAGCAGTGCCATTAACTCCCCCCAGAACTGCAAAACGAACTGAGACCCTCTGTCTGATACCACCTTCACAGGAAGAGTATGGAATCTCACCACGTGTTGCAGAAATGCCTTAGCCAGTTTCTTAGCTGAGGGGATAGACGCAAAAGGAACAAAATGTGCCTGTTTAGAAAACATGTCAACAACCACCCAAATAACCGTCTTTCCCCCACTAGGGGGTAAGTCCATGATAAAGTCCATGGATAACACCTCCCACGGGTGGGTGGGGGTCGGCAAGGGTTGTAAGAGACCCGGTGGCTTTCCTGGGCGGTGCTTACTCATGAGGCAAACTTGGCAGGCCTGAGTAAATAACGATAAGTCTTTGCGCATTCCCGGCCACCAAAATTGTCTTTGGAGCAATTGCAGTGATTTTACGAAGCCGGTGTGGCCTGCTAGTTTGGACCCGTGCGCCCACTCCATTATCTCCCCCCGCAGAGACAGGGGCACGAAGAGCTTTCCATTTTTCCGCCAGCAGTCGTGTTCGTCCCCCGTCACCCCCTCCTCCTTCACTAAGGAGTCGCAGTCAGCTTTAGACAGGGCTGATGCAAACTTCAGTTCCCACGGGGAGGAAAGTGGACCTACGCTGGCTGTGAGTTGTCATTGCCCCCCCAACTGCGAGGGTGTGAATACCGAGTCTCTAATCTCCTCCCATTTGCTGTCATGTTGGGGAGGCGGGACAAGGCATTGGCTAAGGAATTAGCCTTCCCCGGGAAATGGTGCAATGTGAAGTCAAACTTAGAGAAAAAATCTGCCCATCGCAACTGTTTAGCATTTAGGGACCGGGGAGAGCGCAGCAACTCGAGGTTTTTATGGTCAGTCCACACATCGAATGGCACCCGAGCCCCCTCCAGCCAGTGCCGCCATGTCGAGAGGGCAAGCTTAATCGACCCTGCTTCTTTTCCCCAAACCGACCAGTTCCGCTCTGTGTCTTTAAACTTTTTGGAGACATAGGCGAGGGGGTGTAACTTCCCATCCTCCCCCTCTTGCAAAATGGCCCCCCCCCATAGCGACGTTGGAGGCGTTGACATGGACAGTAAACTTTTTTAATTCGTTTGGGTGGGCCAATACTGGTTCTGAGGTGAAGAGGGATTTTAGTTGCTCGAAAGCCCTCTGACAGTCATTAGTCCATTCTAAGCGGGCCCCAGGCCGGGTACTCTCAGGACCTTTCCCTTTCATCTTAAGAAGGTCCGTGAGGGGGAGGGCAACTTGGGAGAAATTCGACAAAAACGATCTGTAGAAATTCGCGAATCCGAGGAAAGCCTGGAGCTGCCTCCTCGTCCTCGGGGGTTCCCACCCCACCACGTCTTTAACCTTCTCCGGGTCCATCTCAATCCCCTTCTGGGAAATGCGATAACCCAAGAACGAAATCTCTGACCGATGGAACTCACATTTTGACAGTTTCGCAAACAGTTTGTGCTTGTGCAACGTTTGGAGCACTTCCCTGACAAGTTTCACATGGGAGCGCAAGTCGGGGGAGTACAGGAGTATGTCATCAAGGTAAACAAGGACCCCCTTGAACAAATATTTGTGCAGGACTTCATTGATTAAGTTCATAAACACCCCGGGGGCCCCCTGTAAGCCGAACGGCATCACTAGGTATTCAAACTGTCCCAGGGGAGTGTTAAATGCCGTTTTGTACTGATCCCCTTCCCTGATGCGCATGTGGAAGTATGCATCCCATAGGTCCAGCTTAGAGAAGATCTTCCCCCCTGCTACCACAGCTAGCAAGTCTTTAATCAGGGGCAGGGGGTAAGCGTTGGTTGCGGAGACAGCGTTAAGGCCGCGGTAGTCAGTGCACAGCCTCAGGCCCCCGTCTTTCTTTTTCCGAAACAAAACGGGGGCGGCGAACGGCGAAGAGGCTGGTCGAATAAAGCCCCTCTCCAAGTTCTTATCGATGAACTTTCTGAGCTCCAGTTTTTCGGCCGGATTCATGGAGTACAGCTTCCCTTTAGGGAGTTTCTGGTTCGGCAACAGCTCTATAGCACAGTCCGAGTTTCTATGGGGGGGCAGCTCATCCGCCTCCTCTTCCCCGAAAACTGCGGCCAAGTCCCGGTACTCCCGAGGGATCGCATCCCAGTCTGCCTCCGCCACCCCCACCAGCACCGGGTTAGCCTCGGGACGTTGGGGCCCCCATTTATCATTCCAGAGGTGGCTCGCGCACTTTGGCGAGATAAAGTTTACAGTCCCGGCTTCCCACAATATGTGTGGGTCATGATCAAAAAACCACGGGCTCCCCAGGACCAGTGGGAACCGCGCGGCAGAGGTCACTACAAACGGTCTCACCTCCCAATGGTTCCCCACCCCCATGCGCAGGGGCACAGTCTCGTATCTGCACGGCTCCTTCACAGTGGAGCCATCCATTTGGATAAAAAACAGTGGTTCTGCTAGTTTTAACACCTTTGCCCCTAACCCAGTCACCAGGGAAGGGTTGATAATGTCTCTCCCACACCCCGAGTCAATGAGAGCTCTCACCATCACATGGGTCTGTAGACCCGGGTCCATCAGAGTCACTGTTAGGAAGAACAGAGAAGAGGATTTGCTCACCGGGTTTAGCACCTGCGAGTCCGGGACCTGCTGTTCAGCACTGTTCACAGCAGGCCCTTCTCGTTTCCCGCTGCCGCGGTTTCCTCTTCGGGCGAGTCGGAGTCTTCGCCCAACGGGGCAATCTGCAAGGCTCGTGCACCCCTCGGCATCGCAACAGGTTTCGGGGTGGACGTCTCAAACTTCTTTTTAGGACCCTTGCTTGCGCTGGTTGGGGTCGTGGCTCCCGGGCAATTCGCGGTGAAGTGGCTCGCCTCCCCACATTTCAGGCATAACCCTTGATTCATCTGGAGTTCGCGGGTGCCGTCCTTCTGTCATTGGGGGTTGGTTGGTTGTTTCCCTCTGGGAGCTTGAGCGACAGCTGGTTGGGGATTCTTTCCCAAGGCGGCCGCATCGTCGAGCTTGATGGTCTTCAGGCGAGTTTCGGTGGCTACCGCTTCCTTCATCCAGCCCGATAGGGTCTCCAGGTCTCTCCCTCGCGTCACGGTCCGACGAATCTCCGGGTTCAGCCCCAAGCAGTATTGCTCGGCCAGAACCCCATCTGGCCAGCCTCAAATCTTTGCTGCTTGCCTTCGGAATTCGGCGGTGTATTCCCTCACCGTCTTGGTTCCTTGCCGGAAGGAGCGGAGGAATGCCCGGGCGGTCTTGTTTGCATTGGCATCTTCGAATTGGTCTTTCATCGCCCACATGAAAGTGTCAACCTCCCTCAATTCACGGCCGTCTTCTTGGTGTAATGCCACATACCAGTCCGCTGCTGCATCTTTCAAGTGTGAGGCAATCACATCCACGATCCGCTCCTCATTTGGGAACAGGTGGCCCCAGTTCTCTATTAACTTTTCCGTCCTCACCAGGAAGAACGAGAATTTCTCTGGTGCTCCGTCAAAGGTAGCATCCAGGAGCTCAGCAGGGTTTGGCAGCATTGGGCCCCAGCCCCTTGGTACTCCCTGCGGCTGTGGAGCCGGTGGCCCCTGGAGGGGGGGGGCCACTGGCTGGTCTGGAGGTGCTCCAGGTTGCCCCGGCACACCCCCAGGTGGCGGTCCAGCCGGCGCAGGAGGAGCTCGTTGGTCCGGCTGGTCTTGTGGCATGGGCTGCTGCCTCCACTCCATCTCCTCTTGTATCCCATCCGAGATCATCCGTGGGATGCGGGACAGGGACTCGTCTATGAGGCGGAGTAACCAATCCTGGCTTGGATCTCTGCTCCATCTCCGGCTTCCGGTAGCCCCTTCCAGCTCCCTGGGTTCCGGGTGGGTTTCTTCTCCACCCTCCGCCGTGCTCAGGCGGTAGACTGATCTCTCGAACCGACTCTCCCGGATCGAGGCCCGGGGGGTGAGGAACCACATCTCAGGAGACTCGGCCAACGGCTTTGACCAGTCCCGCTGTTGCCGTGGCCGGGTCGTCACCCCCCCCATATGCGCCCCTGTACGGATCTCCGTAGGGCCCTCCCAAATCATATTCTGCGCCCCATGAAGTCGGCGCGTAGGTGATTGGGTTTTCCAGCAGGGCAGCCGAGGTAGTGGCCGCCACAGTCGTCACTGGAGGCTTCTCTTCCTCCGTGGAGGTAGGGATTGGGATGGTTTCGTCCCCGTCACTCATCCCTGCGAGAGAATTGCGGCGTCGAACCAGTCCCAACCAAAGGAGACTCCTGACAATCTGTCAGGCGCTTCAGAAAGTCAGTCAAACACCAGGCCTCATGAAAAAGATAGTGTTTATTATACTGCAGTTCTAAAGACACGGTAACATTCTCTTGTCAGGAATAACCCATTCAAAGAAACATCTCTGGATATACCCTCCTGAAACAAAGCCCCCTCTACATTCTACCAATAGCTAAGAAGCCCGCGCGTGGGAAAGCAAAAGGTGCTACATTTCTAAAAGCTGTAAATTTCCATGGCCTAGCTGTTCCCACAAGAAAAAAAAGAAGAAGGAAACAGCCTGGCACTCAAGGACATTTGGTCCATCTGGAGATAACCCGGGCTGTGAATCTCTGCATTGCCCAGGCAACTCCAGCACCTCCCCACATACCAGACAATACACAGGCAGACCCTCTGGCACCTCCACCCCTCCCTTCACCCTTATGGCAGGGTTACCTGACAATACCTGTAAAATACCGTTCTCTCTCTCTCTCTCTCTCTCTCTCTCTCTCTCTCTCTCTCTCTCTCTCTCTCTCTCTCTCTCTGTGTGTGTGTGTGTGTGTGTGTGTGTGTGAAGTGCCATCAAGTTGCAGCGGATTTATGGCAACCCTATCGAGTTTTTCAAGACAAATGATTAAGCAGAGGTGATTTGCCATTGCCTTCCATGCAGTTTTCCTCAGTGGTCTCCCATCCAAGTACTGACCCTGTTTAGGTTCCCCAAATCTGATGGGACTGGGCTATACTATACCATTCCACATTCTAGGGTATTCACTATATACCTTCAAATAATCTGATATTTAGGAAGATTCCAAATATATCCATTGTTCTCCTTCAAACAACTGACCTAGTGATCGTACTTTTTAGCTTTAGTCTTTACAGCCCTATGAAACAAGCACCATAGAACTAGCTTCACCTTCACATTGCAAAGGACTATCTGGTCACAGGAGGGATTTGGAGCCTTTCAGCCAGGTTGAGTCAGCCAACTGAGGTGTTGGAATAGAATGTGCTGCAGGGTCCACTGGATTCCGATCCACGGGGATGTATTGCCACTGCTCAGACTGTCTGATGCATTCCACTCTGCTGCTCGCATACACATAAAACCATTGGCTTTGATTGTGAATGTAACAAGCAGGGCTATTTTTGGGCAGGAACGCACAGGAACGGAGTTCCAGCTGGCTCCTGAGTTGGCCACACCCAGCAGGAACTCATTAGCATAATAGGCCACGCCAAACAGCAGAAACTCATTAGGATTGGCTACATTAGGGGTGTGTAATGCAAAGGAGTTCCTGCTACAAAAAAAGCCCTGGGTTTTGACAACAAACAAGGTAAACAGAATAAGAAGCAAAAGGTGGGTGTGGCTGGATGCCCACACTTCTGATAACATGGGGGTGTGGCCTAATATGCTAATGAGTTTCTCCTGGTGGGTGTGGCCTATTATGCTAATGAGTTCCTACTGGGCTTTTTCTACAAAAAAGGCCCTGGTAACAAGTACTACTTTGCTGTCCGTATAGAAGCTTATGACCTTGAACTCGAGATCCATTTTTCTCTGTATCATTTCTGCCAGCTCTACAGCTAAAACAGCACTACAGTTGTGGTGCTAGTTTGGCCTTTCCCATGACAAAGCCCACATGGATGTGACTCTCCCCACTGATAACCCTAAGGTATGCCACTGCTGCTATTGCCTTGTTTGATGCATCCAAAAAGATATGCAGCTCTCTGTGGGAGACAGCGGTGGGTGAGATTGGAACATAAGTGCAGGATATGTATATGCCTTGCAGACTGCTAAGGGAGTTTCTCCATGCTTCCTAGTCCTGTCTCTGGTTGAGAGGAAGAGGTTTGTCCCAGCCTTTGCTTCCCTGGGACCATGTGTGCAACAGGTGCTTCCCTTGGATGGTCTCTGGTACTGTGAACCCCAAGGGATCAAACAGGCTGTTTACCATTGACAAAACATGATCTGGTACTCAGGAGGCGAAGGCGTCCCTCCTTAGGTCCCAACTTAGTCCAAGGGTGCATTGGATGAGAAGTGTGTTGTCACCCAGGTCTAGATCCTTCAGACCTTTGACATGATCTTCTGGGTCAAATACCTCCAATACCTGTGTGCTGTTGGATGCAATTTTGTGCAGCTTGAGGTTAGCTACCACCAGCATTTGCTACATCCTTTTTAACAAATCTATGACCTCTGCTGGGGTGAACATGGACTTCAAGACATTGTCTATGTAAAAGTCCTGTTCCACAAGCTGCCTAGTGCCCATGCCATACTTCTCTTCTCCTATGCATGCGGTTTGGTGCAACTCATAGTTGGCAATTGTGGGGATGGACCTTTTCCAAAGATGTGTATTCTCATGCGATATTCAGTAATCTGCTGAACCACAAAAATTGCAAGTAGTTGTGATTATCTTCTCTGTTGAAGAAGGAATAAAACATTTGCTGGATGTCTGCCATGACAGTTACAGCTTTCTTCTTGAAGTGGATAAGCACGCCGAGTAAGCTGTTGGTCAGGGAGTAGCCATAAGAAGGACCTTGTTCATTGAAAGACCTTGGAACTGCACACTAAAGACCACTTAGATCTGGCTGGGATTTTGTGGATTATATACTCCAAAGAATGGGAATTACCAGCATTCCTCTCCCTCTTGCAGTGGCAGTGTGAGCTCTGCATGTTTATTCTTTAGCATTTTGTCCATGAATTCTATGAAATGGACCTTCATCTCAGGCTTCCTTACCAAGGTCTTACACAAGGAATTGAGTCTGGATTGGGTTGTTTGCAGTTATTGGGCAGTCTCTGCCACCCAACTTCTGGAGTTGTCTTGATTAAGATCCTTTTCCATCCACTGCAGGAACTGTTTATCCTCTATAGATAGAATGGGCTCATTGTCTTCTTTGGTCATTTGGAACACTGTAGCACTCAAGACAGAGTCTTTTTCTATTAGCGTAAAGTGTTATGGACATGGTTTTAAGTGTGAGGGTCACCCATTATTTAAGATGCTCATGGCAAAAATGCTAATTTGTTTTGACATCTGTATGTGGTCTATGCATACATTCCCTACAATGACCCATCCTAGCACTAACCTCTGGGCATGCGGGGTACCAGGAGGTCTCCTGAGCAGTTTGTGACATGCCAGTAGATTAGGAATGTCTGTTCCCAACAGGAGCAAGATCTGTGGAGCAGGATCCAGGGCAGGCAGTTGACTCACTATTGACCTCAGATGAGAATTGTAGAGCATGGCATGGGAATCTGGTCATGGTCATTTGGTAAGGTATTGCATTCTAACAATGGTGGCAGAGAGAACTGGGCTCTGCTGTCAAGTGATTCAATCTGGAACCCAATAGCTCTCCTTCCTGTCATGCACTGGAAACAAGCACACATCTTCAGAGTATACTGAACTTCCTCTCCCTGTAGGTTGGAAAGCTCAAAGAAAGCTGGACTGGCCAAGGACTAATTGCTCTGGGCATCCAGGATCATGTACATCTTTATGGCCTCCTCTGGGTGGCTAGTAGGAAAAACCTTGGACAGACATATCTGGTGGCAGGATATTTGGCCATTCTTGACCCCGCAAACCTGTGTGCAGTGGGTGCCAACGGGCTGTTCTTGATCTGTTGTGGAGACATGTTTACTTGATACTTCTGTGGAAGTTGTTGCAATAAAGGAGCTAGAGATGGGTTGCTGTGGTAGCTTAGAGTCTGGATGCAAGGCAGTGGAGTGCTTACTACTATCACACACAGGACACTTGATAACAGCTGGACAGTCCTTAGCCATGTGGTCTTTAGACTTGCCACACTTGAAGCAAACCATGCTAACTATATTCATCCTGCTAAGACAGTACAGGTAGAAATGCAGAAGAGTGAGATAATGCATACAAGCCACAGATAATACATACTATCCACAGTAGCACAGATCACAGTCCCATTCTCTTTATTAGAGCATCTTCCTGATTGTTCCATTATAACATAGCCATATTACCTTTATAAAAATATCCTGAAGAATTATTTCAGTGTCCACTGGAAATCTGGAGTCTTTAAAGAGTGTGTCTGCATTTTTGCCCTTCGGCCTTACTCCTTCCAAACAGAAAAGGACAGAAGACAAATTTGATTGGAATTGCAGAGCCTCCTCCTTCATTTCTCACAGAGTGTAAACAGAGAAGTGATTATGAAAGATTGCCCATATGCACTTTGGAACTCTGGGAAATCATGTGTTAATGACAAGTCTTTGGATGCCCTTCACCTATTCTGCTTGGCCTTTGAA
This sequence comes from Gekko gecko, assembly GCA_029375565.1. Lineage (NCBI taxonomy): Eukaryota > Metazoa > Chordata > Lepidosauria > Squamata > Gekkonidae > Gekko > Gekko gecko. The sequence goes on from JAPDNY010000002.1 coordinate 136,416,954, forward strand.
ATTGTGTTAAATGGGAACTCCATCACATATGATTCCCATAGAAGCATTAACTAGCTGCTTCTACTAGGCAGGGCAGAATGTTTGTATGTGCGTATTGTTGCCAGAAGCACTGCCTTTTACTCTTGGGTAGCTCCAAAACGGGGGTGCCCTACTTTCTAACCTGAACCAAGGTCCCAAAAACCAGGCACTCTGGCTGCAAGTGGTCTGCAAAAAAGGGATTTCATATTCAGGTTTCATAAGGTGACCTCAGAGCAAGCCTCCAGTCTTCCCCCTCCACCCAGCAGAGATTATGCTTATGGAATAACAATGAGTTCCAGAGGTAAGGTCTTTAGAAGTCACCTGGCACTCTCCAGCACCTCACCCAGCCCTTTTGTGTCCAATGTGTAAATTCTTTGTATTTCCTGCCTTTGTCCCTCAAGATACTGGGATAAACCAATCAATAATTCAAATGTTTAGCAATCCTTCCTGACGCTAATCAGAGACGTCTCCCATCTTTTGTCCAACCTGGCCAGGACCATTATTAAGTCAGATAATCCATTTAACTAGCTAACCAGCACCTGGCTTCTGTTGTTAAATCCAGACCCTGCCTCTCTGAAAGCTCATTGTTCATACCTAAGGTCTGCCCCTACTGGCATCACACAACCCTGGGACTCATCATTGGTCCAGGTAATCTATTGTTCTCACCTGAGACCAGCCCCCAGGGCCACCCATTGGCCCGCATTCTTTGCCAGTGCCTATATCCCAGCACACACATGGCCTTAGACTGTTTGTTTTTCTACCATGATCCAAAATGGCAGGCCACCCCTGAACTCTCTGAGTTTAGGCCAGAATCCATGGACCTCTGCACATCTGGACAGGCTGTATCACCCCTCTATAATCCATCAATCACCTCTGCTTCCTTAGTGCTATATTGTGTTTGTATGTTTGAGAATATTTAGTAAAGAAATCATTACTTTAGCCATCCAGTTTCTATGTCTGTTCCTGGGTGCTTGGGAATTCTAACTCTGGTATACACAGGTCAGACCCTATAGATAAGCCAATTGCATATTAATAATTATAAATCCCCATCTTTATTAAATAATAGAGCAATTTGGCTAACAGTATGTTTAACTTGCGTGACTGGCAGCAATTCAGCAGATGCAGATTTTCCCACGGTTGCATGTTGTAAAGTCTGTATTGTTGGTTTTCTGCCTGTTACAAAATGGGGGGGGAATTGGGGGAAAGAAAAGAGGAAGGACAGTATCAGATATGATAGAAGACTAGCATGCTTTAATGGTCATCTAAAAGACAGAAGGATAAAATAATGCTGCACATGTTTTGATAAATTTACATAATTTATTCTGAGTGCAGATTTTAAATTACCCTGGAAAAAAATTGGATTCCAAAGCACAAAGCAGATAGAATTTTGGGTATTCCACCTTTCCAGTTTCCTTGTAATCCATCTATGTGATTTGCATGTTGGTTTAACTTTTACTTATTGCTATCTTCCATGGATTTAAATCAAATTTTATTTCCTGTAGATATGGATGGATTGGGTCTTCCCTCCCAGAAATAATCTTCTTGCTGGACATGGACATCTGAAAATGTCAGTACTAATTATGAAACTGGAGCACTTCAAATGATACATAAAGACCAAGTGGGTTTTCTTCCCAAAAGACAACTCAGAAATAATCTCAGATGTATCTTAGATGTTATAGAGTATTATGAAGTACATCCATAAAAACAAATGGCATTAATCTTTTTAGATGCTGAGAAAGCATTTGACAATGTTAGCTGGGATTTTATGTTAGAAGCACTTAAAAAGGCTCAAGCAGGCCCTGAATTTAACAGAATGATTGGTGCCATATATAAAAAACAATCAGCCAAGATATCAATTAATGGTGAACGGTCTCAAAACATAGACATACAAAAGGGAATGAGACAAGGATGCCCCTTATCACCTTTATTATTTATCTTTACACTGGAGGTCTTGGCGGATGTAATCAGATCTGAGGAGCAAATAAACAGTCTTAAATTGCGTGGAGAAGAGTATAAGCTATTGGCGTTTGCAAATGACCTTGTATTCATTTTAGAGAATCCCCTCAATTCAATACAAACCTTGAAGGAAAAACTTCAGGAATATGGGCGAGTAGCAGGGCTAAGAGTTAACATAAATAAAACAAAGATAATGACAAAGAACATGACAAATGAACAAGCTTTACTACTTCAGCAGAAGTCGTACTTTCAATTGCAGAAAAATATTAAATATTTAGGAATAATGTTGACTAACAAATGCAGTGCACTGTAGGAGAACAACTATAAAGAGCTTTTAAAGTCGGAGCTTCCGGTTGGAGTAAAATGGCGAACTGACGCACTTCTGCGATCGAGCGGAGTGGACGGCGGCTTCTTCCGACAGTTTGGGCAGTTTTACTGCCCAACGCAGCAACCCCCAGGCAGGGGGGTGCCAAGCAAGCAACGAGGTCCAAGTGAGAGTAGAGATCGGCGTCCGCAAGTCCCGAAGGGGGCTTGTTTACGCCTTGAACTCCTCTCAGGAGCGGGCTTTTGCTAATCAGCACTAAAGAAGCTAGCCGAGCTGAAGAATCAGCTTAAATTCACCATTTCCCGATCTCTTCAGAAAAGATCTACTGTTGGAAGTAAAGAGAAGTGATGCGAAGTCCCAAGATAAACATCTAAGGTAACTGAAATGATTTGCTTACCGGGGAGAAGATCTAACAAGTTTTGAGCAAGGCGGTTAAGTGCATAAGACTTTAAGCTGTAGAATCGATCCATTGTTAAAATTAGAAGAGTCCGTTAAAGCGCTAAAAAAGGAAGAAGTTGAATTTGTTTAACATTCCTGCGGTCAGAGACTGAGTGATAAGCGAATGAGCGAGTGTGACTGGAAAGATCGCGATACAAAGGTGTAACAGTTAACTGTGTCTGGCTGGAAACTGAACCTGGCTAGAGACTGTGTTGGAGGACCAGATGTGCTTCCGGTAGGACATTTTTAACATCGGACCGGAAAGAGGAAGTTTAGAAAGAGCCTACTCTAGCCAAGAAAACCATAGAGAAATTGCGCCCACCATTTTGTGGAGGACTAAATTTTAAAATGCGTTTTTAAGACAAAATAGACTGTCAGCAATAGCAAAACAAAGTGGAACTTGAAGGGAATTGGAAAGTTAGTTGAAGTGTATTGACAAACTTCCAAAGCAGAATCAAAACTTTGGCAGAGAGCGGTGTCAGCTGCGAGTCCAGGTATGGCAGCCAAAGATAAGAAAGAATGGCAGGCAGCAATAGAAGCAATGGAGAAGCGTATGCTAGAAGCAATCCACAGTGTGATGAAGCAAATGGACAAGCAATTTGATGAGAAAATGGAAAAACAGCTGGAACAGCTGGAAGAAGTTCAGGAGAAAAACGTGGCGGCCTTGAGAGAGTTAGTACTTACAGAAGTGGCAGAGTTTAAAAAATAAGTGGAAAATACAAGTAATCAAGTTAAAGCTTTGGCGACCAAATAAATGGAAATGGTGCAAAAGACACAAAATGTGGAAAAGAAAATTGAAGTGAATGGACAAAGCAACCGGAATCTTGAGGCAGTCGTGGAATATAAAGCAATGTCAAACCATCTGAGACTGAGAGGAATAGAAGAAAAATTGTGAGAAGACATACGTACCGAAGTGATGGCAACTTTGACTGAATATATGGGAGAAGACCAAGGGGAGTTAGATTACAATTTTGATCTTATATATAGAGTGAACTCTGCTTATGCACAGAGAAAAAATTTACCAAGAGATGTCTTCGTTCAATTTGTGACACGGAAAATGAAAGAGGATGTATTTAAGAAGCAGTTTACTCAGCCATTGGAAATTGATGGTAAAAAGATAATAATAATGAAGGAACTCCCAAGGTCCATCTTGCAGGATAGAAAGAAATACAAGAAGCTGGTGGAGAAGCTGAAACAACTGAATATCAGATTCAGATGGGAGATACCACAAGGACTGTCCTTTACGTACAACTCAAAAAGACACGTGATCAAAACACTGGGGGATATGTATAGGTTTAAAGCCGAAAACATTGAAGACTTTGGAGATATTTAAAAAGACTCAATGATGGATTACAAATTGCTATCGTGGAATGTAAATGGACTTAATTCACCTAACAAAAGAAAAGTAGTGAATTATTGGCTACAAAAGCAAAATTCTAATATCATCTGTTTACAAGAAACTCACATTAAAAGTCGGGACAATAAATATCTGATTAATAAAAAATTGGGAGAAGAATTTTATTCCTTGGCAGAGAAAAAAATAAAGGAGTTGTGACTTATGTAAACAAAAAGTTGGAACCCAAACAAGTTTTTACAGATAAAGAAGGGAGATATGTGGCTGTTGAGATTAGTATGTTACAAAAAAAGACATTGGTTGTCAATTTGTATGCTCCTAATGGAGCCAAAGAGAACTTTTTTAAGGACTTGTTGAGGGAATTGGACCAAGTGCATTACGATCAGATAATTCTAGCTGGTGATTTTAATGGTACTGTTAACAATAAATTGGACAGACAATCACAAAAGGGTGATGAGAAGATCAGAAAGTTACCTCAAATTTTTTTTAAATTGATTGAACAAGAAAAGCTGGAAGATGTGTGGAGAAAATGGAATCCAAAAATCAAAGACTTTACTTTTTATTCTAACAGACATAGATCCTTCTCAAGAATAGATATGATTTGGATGTCGAGCGAGATTGCATTAAAAACTCAGAAGGTGGAAATTTTGCCAAAGACCAATTCAGATCACAACCCGTTAATCTGGACTTTAAAAGAAAAGGTTAAACAATATCATTGGAGAATTAATGAGGACTTATTGGATAAGATGAAACTTGTGGAGATTTTGCGGAAAGAAACTCATTTTTTTTTCCAAATGAACTTAAATCAAGAGGTCAACATTCAGACAGTCTGGGATGCCTATAAATTGGTGATGAGAGGAATATTGATCTCAATGAACACAGCTGATAAGAAGAACAATTTGAAACAACAGCAAGATTTGCAGGACAAAATTCAACAAAAAGAGAATGAGTTGAAATGGAGACCGGGCAAAAAGAAACTTCTCAAAGAAATACAAATTTTGCAAGAACAATTAAAAGTAGCACTAAACAGAGAACTCTACTGGAATTTAAAGAAATTGCAGCAAAAATCTTTTGAAGGAGCAAATAAGCCAGGGAAGTATTTAGCATGGCAACTGAAAAATCAGAGGGAGAGAAGGACAATAACCAAGATAATGGAAGAAGGCAAAGAAATTGTTGACATGAATGGGATAAAAAGAGCCTTCTTCAAATATTATGCAAAATTATTCCAAAAAAAGAAGATTGTAACATTATCTGAGATGGACAGTGATACTAAAGAAATGCTGAATGGCCCAATACAGAAAGAAGAAATATATAATGCAATAGAAGACGCCAAATTAGGGAAAGCTCCAGGACCAGACGGATTCACGACAAAATTTTACAAAAAACTAAAGGAGGAGCTGACCCCGATTATGGAACTTCTAATTAATGAAATTCAATGAACAAAATTAATACCAGAATCTTGAAAAGAAGCCAACATATCTCTCATACCTAAGGAAGGACAAGATTTGTCAGATTTAAAAAATTATAGACCAATTTCACTACTTAATAATGATTACAAATTATTTGCCAAAGTTATTTCAGAAAGATTAAAGACTTACTTAAAGACTGCTATCAGAGAAGAACAAGCCGGTTTCTTACCAAATAGACAAATCAGAGACAACTTGAGGATCGTGATTGACGCAATAGAGTACTACGATAAACATCCGGAAAAGGAAGTTGCCTTTCTATTTTTGGATGCGGAAAAAGCCTTTGATAATTTAAACTGGGAATTTATGTTTCAAGTGTTTGATAGAATGAACATTGGGCAGCCCTTTTCAAATATGATTAGGGCTGTATATTGTGAGCAAAAAGCGTCGCTAAACGTGAATAAAGAGTTGACGGAATATTTTAAAGTTCAAAAAGGAACAAGACAAGGGTGTCCGTTATCGCCTTTGTTATTTATTTGGATTTTGGAAGTGATGCTGAGTAAAATAAAAGAAGATAAAGATATAAAAGGACTTACAATTGGGAGTTTTGAATTCAAATATAGGGCTTTTGCTGATGATGTAATGTTTATAATTGAAGATCCAGTAAGGAATGTACCGTTATTGATGGAAAAGATTAAGGAATTCGATGACGTGGCTGGATTTTATGTGAACAAGAACACGACAAAGATATGCTATAAAAATATGAGAAAAGAAAATCAACTGGACCTACAAGAGAGAGTCCAATGTGAAGTGGTGAAAAAGACTAAATACCTGGGAATTGAGGTTACAGCAAAGAATATAGACCTGTTTAAAAACAATTACGAAAAGGTCTGGAATAAAATCCAACAAGATATTAAGAAATGGAATACTTTGAATTTATCACTACTGGGCAGAGTTCAGTAGTGAAAATGAACATTTTACCTCATTTGTTATTCCTCTTTCCGATGATTCCAATTGTGAAAGATTGTAAAGTGTTGAATTCATGGCAAAAGGAGATCTCTGTGTGGGTTGGAAGGAAGCCAAGGATCAAAATGAAAATTCTCTGTGATGCGAAAGAAAGGGGAGGTCTTCAACTTCCTAATTTTAGATTATATCACGATGCGGTGTGCCTGGCTTGGTTGGAACAATGGATCAATTTGGAGAACAGACAGTTGTTGGCACTAGAAGGTCATGACCAAAGATATGGTTGGCACACCGATTTATGGTATGAGAAATCTAAAGTAGATAACCTTTTCAAACACCACTTCATAAGGAGATCACTATTCGTGACATAGATGAGGTACAAGAGATTTTTTTTCGAAGCAAGACCAATGTGGATTGTTCCGGCGGAAGTAATAAAACCACTTTCAAGGCATAAAGGGAAAGACTGGTTACCCTATAGAGACATTCTGAAAACTGAGGGGAAGAGTTCCGCGATGAGACTTAGAGAAGAACTGGACTTTGAATATGACTGGTTAAACTACAGACAGATTTATGACTTATTTAAGACTGATAAAATGAGATATGGTTTTAGAAAAGAAAATAATGAATTTGAAACTATTTGGATAGGTAAAAAAATGATTTCAAGAATTTATAAGGTTTTGTTAAAATGGTACACAGAGGATGAGACGGTAAAAGAACAAATGGTGAAATGGGCTATAAATGTAAATAGAGATATAGAAATGTCATCATGGGAATGTCTGTGGAAAAAAATTGATTAAAATTTCAACATGTGTTAATGTTAAAGAAAATTGTTACAAAATGATGTATAGATGGTATATGACACCAAAAAAATTGCTAATATGAATGAGAATATGTCTAACAAATGTTGGAAATGTTAGAAAAAAGAGGGCTCGTTTTACCATATGTGGTGGACTTGTGAAAAAGCAAGTGCTTTTTGGACTGAGATTCATAATGAAATTCAGAAAATCTTGAAATGTACTTTGAAAATAGAACCAGAGATGTTACTGTTAGGGCTAAAATTAGAAGAAGTTAAAATGGCAAAAAGAACTTTGTTATGGTACCTAATTTCAACTGCAAGAATGACTTATGCTCAGTTCTGGAAGCAGGAGCAGGTACCTGATAAATGGGAGTGGATTAAAAAAATGATTTTTATGGCTGAAATGGACAATTTAACAAGAAAACTTCATGGAGTAGAAGACGAAGAATTCTCAGCAGACTGGAAAGATTTTAAAGACTATCTAGAGCTTAACTGGGATGTGAAAAATAGACTACTATGTTTTGACAGCTATTAAGAATAGAAGTGTTGTAACAAGAGAGATTGTAACGGGAAAGTTACCTAATAGTTAAATTAGAAAAAGGAAAATAATGAAATGTATGATTTGACTACTGAAAATGAATTGAATGTAAGATAATATTGATTGAAATGTTAATCGGGGTGGAGTATCGTTGGAAACCAGGGGAGGGGGGATAAAAATTTGTAGAAAGGGATATGGCATGAATTATTAGCCGAATATGGAACATGGTATTATATCCTGTCAATAAATTTTCTTAAAAAAAAAAAAAAAGAACTTTTAAAGTCTACAAAGGTAGACTTGGGAAAAATGGAAAAATTTCCAAATATCTTTAATGGGTCGGATGGCCATAGTTAAAATGAATATATTACCAAGATGGCCATTTCTATTTCAAACAATACCTATCTTGCAAAGCCAAGCAATCTTTAAAGAGATCGACAATTTAATTTCAAAATTTGTATGGCAAGGGAAATGTCCACGAATAAAACTTAAAGCCCTACAAGATTTTAAGGAAAGAGGAGGCTTTGTTTACCGAACTGGCTTCTGTATTATAGAGCATCAGCTATGGCCTGGATTAAAGAATGGATTCCTTTAGAAGATCAAAGACTATTAAAACTGGAAGGTCGTGACCTGATGCTAGGCTGGCACACATTTTTATGGTATGGGAAAGCCGCAGTACATAAATACTTTAAGCAGCATTCGCTGAGAGCATCTTTATTGAAAGTTTGGGAACTGTTGCATAAACAACTATATATAAAGAACTCAAAGCTGATTGCACCTGTAGAAGCCTTCACAAACTCTAAAACCTATTATGAAGAGGATGTAAAAAGGTACTCAGATATCCTAGACTCAGTTGAATTTGAAACCATTCTTGGGCCTAACATGGTGGCAAAGGGCACAGATCGAATCTAAATTCTCTAAAAACAAAAAGTTAGGTTTTTATGATAATTTGTTAGAGTTTGAAAAAATTGTGATTTCTACAGATCAAAAATTTATTTAAAAATGTATATTTTTCTTCTTGATTATATGATGCTGGACGAAACGGTTAAATTCACAATGATTCAGTGGGTGCAAAACTTGGGACATAGCATTGAACTAGATCAATGGGACCAATTATGGAGGGAAAACATAAAAATAACAAAAGCAGTCTCATAAAGAAAATGTTTATAAAATGTTTTACAGATGGTATGTAACCCCAGAAAAGTTAGCTAAATATAACAGTAAGTGTTCAAACAAATGTTGGAAATGTCAAAATAAGGTGGGGTCATTTTACCATATTTGGTGGCATTGTGAAAAGTTAAAAAAAATTGGGCTTGGATACATGAAATCTTGAAAAAAATATTAAACCGTATTGTTCCTTTTACTCCTGAAGTACTACTGTTAAATATTCTTCCTGATTTATGTAAGAATGATGATCGCTATCTTATTGTTTGTATAACAACAACTGCGAGAATTCTATATGCTAAGTATTGGAAAGTATTGGAATTCTATATGCTAAGTCTTGGTCCCAACGAAACAAGAAATTGTCAATAAGTTTTTGGAAGTGGCAGAAATGGATAAATTGACTTTATTGTTAAAGGGACATACAGAGTCTGCATTTCAAAATACATGGTCAAGATTCTATATCCGGTACAATAGTTATAACAATATATCCTGATTAAGAAAGACTGGAGTAACAAGAAAATTATAAGAAATATAGTAGCCAACAAAGAAATGGTTATTATTATTATTCTTTTTTAGTCCATGGCATTGAGAAATCTGATTGTATATAAGGCTTAAAGTGAAACCATGTACTTTGTATTATCACCCCCCATATGTGTTTGTGTATGTGTTTGTGAATGTATGTTTATGTTTAGAAAAATAATAAAAACTTTTAATAAACCTTGCCCTATTTGGGGCAAGCAGAAAAAAAGAAAGAAAGAAACTGGTGTTGCGGGGTGCGTGTCTTAACGGTTCAAGCCCCCAAACCTTTACTAGGACTTCCCAGCCACCAGTCTCTCACCTGCTTGCACTGCAGATCCAGCAGAGGAACCTCTTATAGTAACCACACAAAGGCAGTCCAGTGGTACACTATATACAAGAGTTTTATTCACAGTATTCACAAGCAAAGTGCTACGCCAGGCATCCAATATACAAAAGGGAAAAGTATGGCAGTAGTACAAAGACATATATACAAACCTCCACCAATCAGTGGACTGCTGAGTCACAGTGACTGCACACTGTTCAGTGCCAGGCAGAACAAGTTGGGACTTGTCCTCTGAGTATATCAGCTGACACTAGCTGACAGGTAACTGTCATCCTAGATCCTAATGATCTAGCTACTGGAGATTAACATACAACACTGGAGCACTTCCTAAAGCCCCAAGAAGGGTATTTGCCATGGAACAGAAATGTCACTTTTTTGCTACTTTATCATCTCCAAAAAGCCAGAGTGTAAAGAGCAAGTATTCCTTTCCAAACCAATATTTAGCCACCAATTTGGTAACCTCTTAATTATATGCTGAAGTACAAACTTCCCCTTGTGGCTATGAGAAGTAGTTTTATTTTGTAAAAACATTAGTTTAAAATTGGCCTTTGCCATGTATTTACAGAAGAGGTTGCCAAATTTCCATGCTGATCTGTGTTGCAAAATTATTATTTTTTATTAGAGTCTTGGGTCATTTGATAATATTGGCTATCACTATAAAATATTAATATTCATATATCTTGTATTAGCCTCCTTTCACAAACATCCATTTTCTTCTTTTAGCATTCACATTAAACCAACTAGGGCCCCGGTCATATGGGCCAGAAAACGCGGGGGAGAGGCGTGGCAGTTCGCCCCGGAGCTAAATAAGGCACAGTAGCCCGATCACAGGGGCCACTGAGTTGCCACGCTCCAGCTCTGCACCCTGATCACACCGTGCTGCTGCAGCGCGGCAAAAAAGCAGTGCAGCAGACCACGCAAGTGCAAAGTGTTGCGAAGTGTGCATGCGCCATTTGGGGGGGTGGGCCGCTGTCGGTGTCTTGTGTGTGCGCATGCATTGTTCAGCGTTGGTGCACATCCCATGGAAACTTACAACATCCGGAAACCCCAGGGACATGGGCGGGCGTCAGAAGCCACGGGATACTGGCGATCCCGTGATCAGACGCCAGCCTTTGCCCCGGGGTTTCCAGAAACTAGTACTTCAGACGTAGTAGTTTTTCACTTCGCGTTTTCCATGGGAAGCCGCGGGTTGGCCACAGGAGCACTACGTCTCCCAGATGTGCTCGTATGATCACGCACGGAAAGTCCGCAGGGCTCCCATGCCTTCAGCGGGGCAAATGCTCAGTGTGGACGGGGCCTAGATTTATTAACCTGACTTTGGATCTAAGTGCTAGACTGCCAGTTAATTTTATCAGCAGTCTTGAATAAACTTCAGCATGTAATTTTCAATGCAATTTGACTGATCAGCAATAATATAATTGGTTGCAAATGTCCTTCTCTTCTGTTGGTTTTGTATATGATATTTTCATTAAAGCAACATCACCAAAAATAAATATTGCCAACAAAGGCTTGGGATAATATTGCTGAGAACTTATAAGGTCTCTTGTAGCATTGCCTACTTTAGCATTTACTCCTTAGGTAATTCTTAAGCTACTGTTAGCTGGTAGCAATATTTCTCCAGTGAGATCCATGTTTGTTCTTTTTTTCAAGGAAGAGAATTGGGGCCAACATCAGGGTCAATAAATGTCAACACTGAAATGAAAACATGGATGCAGGTTTTTGTTCTTTTTCTAATGGCAGAGGAAAACATTGACCTCCCAAGCTTTAAAGTCTGCTTTCATTGCAGATGAGGTAAAACAATATACCCCCCCTTCAGAGCAGAGAAAATTTAGGTTTGTAAAACCACCAGATTATAGTTTTTATTTCTTGACAAAGATAAAAATTCTGCCTTATCTGTTTACTAAGACCTGGATGAATTCCATATGATTTTGTATATAAAGGACTGATAAAAGCCATCAAGGCTCTCTTCTGATTACATAGTTTGTTACCAACAGTGCCATCCTAATCAAAACTACTCAGAATCCTACTCAGGCCTATTCAATGGGACTTACTGTCAGGAAACTGTATGTAGGAACTGCACTATAAAGATAGGGACTTTTTGCTAGCCCTGTTCACTGGCATGCAGAATTGTAGCAGGTTAACTGGTTTCTGATATGGAGGCATGATGGAGAAAACTTCACATGCTTCATTTCTTTGTGCCAGCTTGTGGTTAAGTGCACATGAGCAAGGCCTGAGTCAGCAAGAAGAATGGACCCTGGTCCTGTCCCACTTCCCCAGCTTGCTTGCTAATCATGTAAACCAAGCACCATAATTTGGGTATTTCTTACCAATAGGTTCATGTTTGTTCTTGGCAAATACCACAAGAGCTGGAGAATAGGCCCTGAAAAAAAAGAAACAGGCTATTTGCTCATGCCAGAAAAGAGTGGCCTTTCTCATCTGTTCCTGCCTGCCTTTCTTCTGTGAGTCTGAGAACACAGCAAAGCATACTGAGAAGAGATGTAGCCAGCTGCTGTTCTATTGTCCAAGAGCACATGGCTATGCACCTGCTCCGCAATTATGTGAAAGTGGAAATTCCAAACACAAGGAGAAGCCCCTTGTTTTGCTACCAAATCTTGAATACTTGGCAGAATGTGTACTCAAAACAAAACAAAAAAACCTTGTACCTTTCACAGTTCAGTCTTCGTTTGAAAGAAATAAACTGGCCTTATAACCAACAGTTTTTGTACTTATCCTATACTCGGGAGTCTCACTGATTTCAGTGGGGTATCAAAATACAAACCAATAACCTTGATTAATTTTTTTTAATGATCCAGGTTTTTTTCTTCCCTAACTTTACCTTTTTTTAAAAAAAATGTTCTCTTTGACAGTATGTATATTTCTTAGCAAGTGTTTTAATGTGTAGACCATATTGGCACCAACTGAGATTTTGGTTAACAAGGGATCATCTCAAAGCAGAACTACCATTTCTAGCTTTCAGTCTGGAAATGCAGAAGGAAATAATGGGGGAGGGGAACACAGCTTGCCCACCATCTGTGATCAGGTATCTTTCATTCACCCTCCAAAATTATTCTTACCATTCATTAATTAATTTCACACTCCCATTTCCTTTGTGATGGAGAATTCAGCTGCACAGGTGAGTGCCCTTTGAGGAAAAAAAATTAGAGATTTGTAATGTCTTTGTAATAATTCATTTATTTACCAGTGAAATTAAATTTCAGCACTCTGGACTCTAAAAACTACTTGTTAGTTTGTGGACAACTCTGCCAGACTAAGTAAAACTGATTTCGGACCTACACCTTCTGCAGGTGAGCATAATTCAAGGTATGTTCCATAATGGCTTAAAGCAAAGATCAGCCATATTGCCCATTAGTGCTCATTTCCCTCAGTGGAGCAGAGCATAATGGAGGCTTTGCATAACAAAACTGCATGGCTCCCAGCAATATCCAAGGCAGCTGTAAATATTCACCAAATTGTGCCCACTCTTCTTCTGTGTGCTAATTTTAATATGCAGTCTGTGGGTCTCATCACCATTAATAACTTCTGGAAGGAACTGAGCTCATTTTGCCAGAGATTTCATAAGACTAACTAGCACCTAGAAATAGGACATCTTCATTTACCAACATGAGCATATAATCTTTTCATCAGACTGGAGGAAATATGACCCAGTTATTTGGGCTGAACTTTTTTGGGTTATTATTCAGCTGGACTGCTGGAATCACCGTCACCTGTGCTTTCTGCAGGTGGTTGATTTAATGTGCATTGGTTTCAGAAATTCTGCAGGAATAGATGAGGCCCTCTGTGGGATGATGGCCTTAGTTTCCAATAATCTATCAAGGGTAGCCTCAGCTCCTTGGCATACAATGCTGTAAGAAACACTGAGGAGTATATCTTTTTAACACATAAAAGAGAATGAATGTCAATGACTAAGCACTTTCTATAAATCAAGCTGCAGCAGCGTTTGGAAGCCTAGTTAAAAAAAATCTGCCAATTTACCAGGAAAAAGGAGAGTATTAATGTAGTGGCTTGAGCATTAAATAGGTCATAGATAAAGTATAATGGCTATTATGCAGCTTAAAGTTGTACCTTGAATGAAACGGACTTTAAAATTCAATTTGATGTCTTCACTTGCAGATTTAGAAAGTGGAATAAATCTGCATAATTAAAAGCTTCCACTGTTGCAATTTGGGATTTCCCTCCCCTGCTGATCTGCTGTCTGGATGCTTTAGATATCTATTATTTCACAATCCCCCACTTCTGTGAGTAGAAGGAAATTTCAGAGGGAATCTTTTCCAAGATCAGATAAAGAACCAAGGATGCTTTTTGAAGAAAATTTAATTTCAAATAAATAAATTAAGCATACGAGATTGGGCATGACCTGGACAGAAGATAGAGATAGTTTTTAAAGTAGCACTAGTTCCTCAAAAACATGATTCCCTCCTTGATATTTTTGGACCCCAGCCACAAAACTTCAGACTTTTCTGTTGGCTATAATGAAAAATTGTAGCAAGTGGGGGTCCAAGTACCTGTAGTATCCAGCCATCCCAGCTATTAGGCTAACATCCTCAGCTAGCAAGCTCTACCAAAGTCTTGGACATTTTATGTGTTGAATTTAGATCCCAGTTCCTTATTCAGGGGACTCTGCCCTCCAGGTGGATGTATGCTGTTTCCTGTTCCAAAGCCCAGTTTGGACTGGTCACAACTGTATGCCTTCCTGCAAGGGGTTGTCTCTGGAGTGTGTGTGTGTCTGTGGCGGGGTGATTCAGCGTGGTCCAAAGCTTGTTTTGGGGTGCAGCTGCTCTGCCAAAGTGTCTGCATGTGCATTTGTCCTGGGGGCACTCCACTTTGGAGCAGTTGGCACAAGAACTGGGCTTTGAACCAGGAAACAGCATACATCCACCTGGAGGGCAGAGTCCCCTGAATATAGGGGTGTATGATTTGTGGTGATCCAGAATTTATTATGAGATGCAGAGGGTATGCAGCCATTTCAGTTCCTTATTCAAATCTTCACAATACAGGCTTCTTAGAGGCAACCCAAACAGAAACTCATGGTGCCAGAACCAGTGTTTGGACTGGGCACCACTGTATGTCTTCTTACAGGTGACAGTTTCCACAGTGTGTGGCTGTGTGATTTGGGGTGGGTCCAAAGATCATTTTGGGGAGCAATTTTGTTCATGTCTGCATGTGCATTTGTCCTGTGGGCACCCGACTTTGGAACAGTTTGCACAAGAACTGGGCTTTGGAACAGGAAACAGCATATGTCCACTTGGAGGGCAGAGTATCCTGAATGTGGAGCTTATGATCTCTGGTGGTCCAAACCTTATTTGGGGGTTCAGACCTTTTAAATTATCCTCAATATTTGTTGTTGGATTCACAAATAAGGAACTAGGAAATACTAATAAAGACCTGGGAACCAACTTTAGCCTCCTGTGAACAGAACATGTTTACAATTCTGTAATACTGGTTTCTGAGTTTCATGTGTCAACACTGCCCCCCTCCCCCCAAAAAAGTTTCTGCCCACTGCATTTCAACTAACTTTGTGGCTTTTTTGGCTGCTGTCTGTCGTGGGCATATAGAAAGCTGCTCCAAAGTGCAAGCTGTTCACACAGCTGCAAGACAAGAGGTTACAGCAGCCAAGTTGCTTGTCAAGCTACATTGAGCAATGCTTAATGGAGTGCAGGAAGCGCTGCAGTGCAATAGTGCCACTATGGAGAGTTATCAGTAAGAGAGGGCCAGATCATGAGGGTATGCACTAAAGATCACATACTGCAGATTCTACACCCTGAAAAACTTTTATTTGTTCCCACAATTCAGGGTTGTTAAAGAGGGGATTAAATACCTCTCCCCATTTGTGACATCATAATTCAAATAATTTTTAGTGATTGTGAGGTCAGCACATTGATTGGTTGATTATTACACTAATCATAATTTCACCATAGTTTTATCCATCTTTGTATTGGTTCCCCATATATACTTCTATGAAACAAAATTCTTTTCACATAGAAATACACTACACAGTAACTTTCCTGTCTTCTAGCAGTAGAAAAGAGCAAGTGTCCAATAACACCTTAAAGACTAACAACATTTGTGGCAGGGGATGAGCTTTCGTGAGTCACTGCTCACTTCTTCAGATATCTCATGAAAGCTCATACCCTGCCACACATTTTATTAGTCTTTAAGGTGCTGCTGGACTCTAGCTCTTTTCTACCGCTATAGACAGGCTAACACGGCTACCCATCTTGATCCATTTCCTGTCTTCTGTGATTTTAGAGGTCTGAAGGATCTGATAATTATTAATGGCCTTAACCTAAAAGAGAAACAGGGTTATGCAGACACAGATAAGTCCATTATTCTCCCCACCACCATCATGCTCAAGCATGTAGAATGGAGAGAGACCTCATTGCACAGATTATGTATTTAAAACATCTTGCCTTGTCCCTTCGGAATCCACTGAGAGAGTGGATGTGTAAGATGGATGGGGTTTTTTTTTGGTTAGACAATGGTCAGAATCCCCATTGGCCTAGCTCCAATAGGGCACCTGGAAACCCTTAATGATACAATTTTCAGGGGATGATCCATTTTTATTTTAATTTGCAATTGCAACTCCAAAGTGGTAAATCAGTTAAGGGGACCTGATGAACAGAACTATTTTTATTTTCCAAAGGAGATGGATGATTCAGAGTTTACACTTGCTTTCCTTCTGGGCACTATTCAAGATGCTGGAAATGATCTCAGCAACTTGGGCCTTGTATCTCTAGGAGAACATTTCCTTCCTTGACTGCAAATACCCTGTTCATAACACAATCTGTACAACTATTTTTTTTTACCATTAGGGTCAAATATAAAGAGGTGTTTTTAGTAGCTGTTCTATGTACATGGATCTGCCTTCTGGAAGTTTGCATAATCTTAGCCTGTACACACTTTAGACTAGAGGAACAGTGAGATCTTTGTGCTTTGGTAGGCATTTGGTGACTGCAGTTAAGTGTGGGACAGTTCGTTTAAATATAAAATATTTTAGCATTTGACTTTTTTAAAATTTGCACATTATTTGCTATTCTGACATATACAGTAAGTAGAATAGCTGCCTGGCCTCTAACAAATAAGCAAACACATTTTCCCCATCTGTGTTATTCGACCTTGACTCTATTAATTTATCACCTAAGACAGAACTCCAGCTTTATTAATGTAAGAGCTACCACATTGTTGTTCTGCTCTCTGCATTCCAAATAATCTGTATATTCCACTTAGTGCTGGGGAGACATTTGATTAACTGCTGGCATTTATATTATCAAGCCGCCCTGAGCCTGCTATGCGGGGAGGGTGGGGTACAAGTTTGATAAATAAATAATCAAACAAACAGAATGTGGCCATTTTGGTCTTCTCTAGATATCAGTTAGAGATGCCAGCCTCCTGGTGGGTCCTGGGGATCTCCTGGAATTACAGACTACAGAGATCAGTTCCCCTGGAGAAATTGGATGCTTTGGAGTGTGGACTGTGTGGCATTGTACCCACTGAACTTCCCAGGTTCAATCCCTAAATCTCCAGGAATTTCCCAGCCTGGACCTGGCAACGCTGATCTCAGTGCATTTTGAAACTGGATTTACACCTATCACTATGTAATCTGATTGAGTCTGCAACATACTTTCTAGAAGTTGTAGAAACAGAACTTGTTATGTTTAATGTGCCATATGACTATTTGTTGCTTTTGTTCCAAAGTTATCATGGAAAACATAGTGGTCCCCTGACCTTGTCCAATAACATTTGCTGTGGAGTAAAAACATTCTGCTTTCTGAGATTCAAGTTTACTTCCAAGTAAATAGAGTTGCCTGCACTTTTGCTAGGTACTTGTACAGGGTGAAATTTATTGATTGGCCATATTGAATTTGAGAGTCCTATTGCTGTAGCACCTTTATCATAACCTGGATCAAAGCCTCTAACAAAACTTAGAAAGTTAGAGAGACTAAATGGATTTTGAAACCTGTGCAGTCAATTGCTTCATGCACCTTGTCAATCAATTAAACAGAGGGCAATCATTAGCTAAAAGGGCAATTGCAAATAGTAGGGAAACTGCAAATAGCTATTTCATCTTTTGCTTTCTACCAGTGCAACCAGCAAACAATGCCATATGCTTCAATTGAATTGAGAGGTTTTGTGCCCTTTTAAAGTAAAGAAATCAAATGTGCAATTGTAGTTCTACCAATTTATCCTCCCCCTACCCCATAAAAGCCCCTATTGTATTAAGGTTACCAGTCTCCACATGAGGCTCGGAGTTTTCCCAGAATTACAATTTCCAGACTTCCACCATTCCCCAACTCTGCCCTCTCCAGGCCCCTCTTAAACTCTTCAAATATTTCCCAAGCTGGAGTTGGCGGCTGGGGCTGGGGCTCAGTGGAAGAGCCTCTGCTTTGCATGCAGAAGGTCCCAAGTTCAATCCCCAGCATCTCATGTTAAAAAGGACCAGATGATGTGAAAGACCGCTACCTGAGACTCCCGAGAGTTGACAGTACTGGCCTTGATGGACCAATGGTCTGATTTAGTATAATGTGTATTCAGCTTCACGTGTGTTCAATGTGTATATTGTATCCACTAACAAATGGAAAGCCAGCTGACTGAGAGGCATATTTCATAAGCTACTGCAACTGAAAGAATTGAGTGGATCAGTCATCTTGCCAAACAATGAATCTGGGGACTATGCTTTGATTTCCAGCCCTCACCCCTGTATCCTACCACACCACTGAGCAAAGTTTGAGCCTTCCTAAAAAGGCACATATGTTGGAGGAAGTCTCCTTAGGCTAGAGAAACATCCTCCAGTGTAAAGTAGGATACTCCCATCCAGATTTAAGGCTAATTTTATCTTTAAATGTCAAACCACCTACTCTAAGGAACAGCACTGTAGCAATGGAAGATCTATCAAGCAGTAGAATGGAGCTATACCTTCCTGATATCCCACTGCCTTCAAGTGTTCCCATACTAAATGAGAGGAAATTCTCTTCTAATGTCATCACTGTAGTACAAAAATCAAATCCATGGAAAATTCCTTGCTCTTCATAAGAACGTAAAAAGAGCCCTGCTGGATCAGACCAGTGGTCCATCTAGTCCAGCAACCTGTTTCACACAGCAGCCAACCAGTTACCCTGGAGGGCCAACAAACAGGGCATAGCAGGCCCTGATGTTGCCTCCTAGCTCTGGTGTTTAGAGGTTTACTGCTTCTGAAAATGAAGGTTCCCTTTAGTCACCATGGTTGGTAGCTAGACATTGATAGACCTATCCTACATGAATCTGTCTAACCCCCTTTTAAAGCCATCTGTGCTTATGACCATTACTAAATCCATTGTCAGTGAATTTCACAATGCCTGGACCTATTGCCCATGAATGTCCTTGGGTGACACAGGTTCTGGTAGTATGGGAGAGGGAGAAAAAAATTCATAATCTGAAATGTCTTTCTATTTCTGTTCCCTGTTAGGCCCAACACATTCCCCTCAAGACGGATTCACAGCACCTTCCATATGGCCTGGATGTGGATTAAACCAAGTCTTATTCAAGTGTGCTGTTCAGTTACCCTATCACTCACTCAGATGAGAAGACAAATGATGGAGAGATCCTAGAATCACATCACCACATAGCCTTGTTGGATAAGGAGTCAATGGATCCATATCTAGCCATGGAAATTAACAATTAGTTTGTTCATGTACAAACATAAACCTCTTTTTTCTCCCTTTGCTGTCAATTGCGGATATGTGTGTATCTATTTGCTTAGGAAGAAGGATTCAGTGTTAATCTTATACTGAATAAGCAGAGCAGTACATGTGTTAAACAATTTTTAGATTTATGCCATAATTGAGTGAAGGCTTCCCAGTCAATTCAGACCCATTCTTGAATCCTCATGCTGCAATATCAATAGCCCATCTGGTATTTTCTCTAAAAATATGGTTCTTTCCACTTGCTGCCTTCAGTCAAACTGTCTGGTTTGTTTGTTTATTTTTAAACAGCAGCATTATCCTCTTTTCCTATCCCCCCATTTCTCCCTTTTGATCAGCTGAGTTTAGAAAGATCACAAAAAGCAAACAAATTGAACCCTCAATTTTTAGATATGGCAATGGCCTCCTGTACCAGACACTTTGAATGATTTGTTTTTCAAAGTCTTGTCTTGCACGCTTATTTTAGCCTCTTTTAAAAACTATGTCCACTGTTTTTGTCAATTTGGTCTATGTAAAAAGCTACAATCAGGACACCTTTGTTTAAATGCAAATATACCTAGGAAAGCCTGCCAGTAATCAGTTAAGAGCTGGGGTGGGTGGGATATACCTACTGGAAACCAGGAAATTGGTAATTATGTCTTTCTAGCTCACAAGGCAACAAGCATTTTAGGCATTTTGACTCTGAAAGACTTTCATTCTTATTCGAATGAGGGGAGATATGTACCGAGAGGAGCCCTGGCTGAGTGGTAAAGGACATATTTTTGATGAAGTCAGTGACTGTCCCTGATATCTGTAGTTGAAAAACATCAAATGTTGCAGATATTACGAAAGATAGTTCTCTATATGGTTGCCAAGAGGCCTGGAGAAAAATGTCCTGCCCTTTTAACAGAGGCTTAATATACGGAAATAGGCAGCTGAAGCTTTTGTTGGCACAGAGGTAAATTATACAGAGTTGCCAATCTCCAGGTAGTGGCTGGAAATCTCCTGGGATGACAACTTCTCTAGGCAACAGAGATTGGTTCCCCTGGAGGAAATGGCTGCTTTGGAAGGTGGACTTTATGGCATTATCCCCCGCTGAAGTCCCTTCCCTCCCCAAACTCAGCCCTCTTCAGACTCCACCTCCAAATTCTTCAGAAATTTCCCATAGCATAAAATGTTTATTTTCATAAAAATGCATCATTTGCAAATAATTTGGGTCAAGACAAATCACAAAAGGATTCAAGTAGGTCTAAAAAATTTACATATATACATAATTGCTTTCAGATATCTGGCAGTGTAGGGCAGACTATTCTAGGAGATCCGGATTATGACGAAGAGCCACTACAACAGCTAACATCATACTTACTCATGGCGGCACAAACCACCATTGCAGATGCCTGGAAGTCACCCAAGTCTCCAAGTTTAGAGGCCTGGAGAAACAAAGTGTGGGAACAACTCCTGATGGACAAAATAAGTGACATCTTAAATATAGCTCAAACAAATTTCCATTCAACGCAATCCTCCTTTGTGCGCACCTGGTTCTTCTACCTACAATATATGGCAGAGAACGAGTTACTTCCAAACAACTCGGCTTATGATTCCTGGTTACATTTATGAATACAAAACAGTATAATGTACCCTATCACTACAACTATTGCACAGTAGTTAATTGATACATAGTAATATAGTCTCCATTAGTATCCTCTTAACACCAGCCTTTAGCCGATATATGTTTATTCCGAACAAACTCAGTAATGTTTTTATTTAAAAGTGCTCTTAGGCTTAAGCCTTAATGTAGTAACAGTCTTTTAAAGCAAATTGCTTAAATTTATTCCCCAGTTTTTTATATTGCTTGTTATTATACTCTGCTTAGTACTGTGTATTTTTGATGTAGCATGTTGTTATTTTAATAAATTAAAAAAAAAGAAATTTCCCATAGCAACCCTAAAATTATATAACCTGGAAAATAGCATCTGATTGAGCCTCTATTAAAGAAGCAAGTTTTTTTTTCCAGGCAGTTGGCAATCCTATGAGATACTAGAGGACTACTGTCAATCAGAGTATACAGTGATGAGATAGATAAACCAATGGTCTGATTTGTACATATGTTCAAAAGCAATCAACCAGACAGTTTCATGTGTGTGTGCCTACCTTATGGGGTTGTTGAGAGAATAACAGGGAGGATAGGAAAGCTCCTTGGAGGAAGAGTGGTATAAAAATGGGTAGAAGTAGATGGAGGGCTAGTCTGATATGCCTGTGGAGCCAGTCAGGCTTCGGGATTAAAAATCCTGCCTTGGCGAAGCAATCTGAAAAGTTCCCTCAACTTTGTGCCTAAATGTTGGGCCTGCAACATTCACCTTTGAGAGGACTGCATCCAGCCATAACTGTCAGCTGTCAGCAGGCATAACTACTGTGTATATATCCACACTGCTTTCTACTTGCATTCATTTTTAAGATCATCTTCTTTCCTCTTTTATTTCAAAGATCTGTGCATCTTTTAGGTGACAGAATTTGTCAGTGGGCTCAGCTTACAATACAAAATATTGATCAAAGGACAACTGGCAACTCTTTCATACACTGAAACAGAAAGCCAAGCAAGTATTAGAACTCTGCATCAGCAACTGTAAATTTTATGCTTCCATCAGCATTTCTAATGCACTACATTTCCTCTTAGCACAGATGGTTTTATGGAAGAAAACAGATTTTCCCAAGCAAACATATTATATTCGTTAGGCTTCTCTTATCACTCAGGTTCTGACAGACAGAACCATTGCTCAGAGCTGGAAAGGAGGCAAACTCTCTCTTCCTTTAATAAAACTTAGCAGTCATTTAGCATCTTTCAGACACTGGCTTCCAACAGTTTAAAAGCACGTCACTCCATATCAAAGAGACTGGCTTCCAAGTATCTGTGTTAAGGCTGGGTACTAGCCACAGAACTGGTTACTGTCTTGCCATAAATGACATCTGGAGGTGCATTTCGTTTTTTAGTGTATTTGATCAAACTGCTCCTATTCTGTTTTATCACATGAGCATAAATGGACTTTCTCTTTTCTCAGAAAAATGCTGTCTGTAAAGCAATACAGAAATTTAATAGCGTAAGATTTATAAACACTGGTTTTTAAGGTGCCACTAGACTCCTGCTTATTTTTGTTGCAGGAGACTCACAGTGCAATCCTATGTAGCATTAATCTAGTCTGAGACTACTTATTGCAGTGGACTGAGACTAGAGGACCCCTACGTAGGATTGCACTGTAACATGGCTACCTCTCTGGAATTATAGCCTGCAGAGGCTCACCTACAGTCTCCCATCGTCTGCCCTGTAGAGATTTCATCACCGGTGGTTTAATTCAAGTTTCTGTCTTCCAAACTCCAAGTATGTAAATGAGGTATCCAAAGAGAAACGCTGAACAGAGGGTTGGATTTGGGGAAATCTGGATTCTACTTCTTACTCAGCCATGAACAGGCCCACAGGCAAAAATTTTTCAATGAGGGGCCCTAAGGATACTACAGCAGGTGGGGGATGGGAATCAATGCAGAGATGCCAGAACCTAAATATAAGTGCCCTGATCTGTTTAAATGTATTTAATTGTGTCACATGTTAATAAATCAAATTTTAATTTTATAAAATCTACAAACAAGTCTCTAGTGCCCAGTTATCACACTGCCTTCGTGCTCATTAGCCAGAATACCGGAAGGCAAGAACAGATTCACTTCTTAGAGAATGAAAATAGTTTCCTGTCCTGAGGAAGTGTCTCACAGGAATTAATTCCTTGTAGAGCTCTCTGACATAGTTGTTTAGACATTTCCACCCCCTCTATATCCTTTCAACACAGGTTGTATTATTTTGCTTCCCCCTCTTTTCTTCTCAGTCACAGTCTGTTTCCATTTTCCTTGCTCATAATACAGGAGGGTGAGGGTGGTGGTAGTAGTAGGATCTCTGTAATGAAACCCACAGATCCCACTCCCTGACTCTCTTCTCTTTAGTCCCTCCTACTGGTTCACATAAACCACACCCCTCAACTCAGTTCCTGCAGGGACCTTTGCACATTAACTATAGAATCACATTATGGAAAATGAAAAGTACTGAGGTCGGAGACTCAGCATCATGAATCAGCTCTTGTTTATTGGATCACATCAGGAACGAAGGATACATGGGCCAGGGAGTGCCTGGCTTATATTCGTGCCCCACACCACACCCACACCACACCCATCACCCGTGATTGGCCTTATTTACACATCTACAATTCAATAGGTCTACTTTCGGATCTGGGCAAGCCCATAGGTGCGCCTACAGATCCGAAGTGGCTATTGTCTTTGGAGCAAAGCTCTGAGATTTGTGGACCGCATGGCGGCCATCTTATTCCAGTTAATACACAACAGAAAAAGTAGACATTGACCTGTGGCAGAAACTTAATTTCACTTTATCTGCAGTAAGCTTGTGAAAGGTGGGGTCCAGAAAGGTAAAAAACCACCCAGTGCTGGTTCACTCAACAGACGTTCCCCCAGAAAAGGGATTTCAACAGAGACATACAGTAGATGGCAAAGAATAGGAGGAATGCATTGTCAGTTATTCCTTTCATTGATCAATCTTCCTGTGCCTTGGCCAATGAAAACTCTGCCCTAGCCTGTGTCTGCATTGTAACAAACATTCACAGGGGCCTCTTTTTGTCTCAAACCACCGCCTTATAATAGCCATCAGATAGCTCCTGTTGTATTGAATGCCATGGTTATTACTCCTGAAGTATTTTGTATTCATTTAGTCGAACATACATACCTTGCTTTCTATTTAAAAACTAATGCTCACGTCTGCTTTTAGTAGTAAAATCTGTACAAAGCATTTAAAAAACAGATAACAGCCAATAAAACATGACAAGCACAGGGGACAGATTGAACTTTTAAAAAGTGGGGATTTATGGAATAAAAAAAGTTTTAAGCTGGTGCCAAAAGGTGTCTCAATAAGGAACTATTGGCAATGCAGGGGGGAAATGAGTTTGAAAGAGGCAATGAGGCAACTATCTATCCACTTTCTGTACCCCATGCATAATTTTATAAACTCTATCATGCTCTTCCTTAGCCATCTTTTCTGTAAAATAAAAATCCCAAGCTCCTTATTATTTTCTACTAAGGAAGGTACGCCAACTCTTTGATCACTTTGGTTGCCTCTTTTTGTATCTTTTCCAGTGACCACAGTTGTACAAAGTATTCCAGTGAATCCACACCATAGAGGAGTCTCCCCTGTAGTCTCATCTGTAGCCATACCCGAGCCATGAACGAAACTGAAGTCACAGGATTATACTCCTCACAAAAATTGGTGTGGTATATGGTTAGTATCAGAGTAGGATGTGGGGAACTCAGGTTTATTAGTACAGGTTGTAGTATATAAGTATTTTAAGTATTTAGAAAAGACAGAGGAGAAGGCCCCATCATTTTATAGGGAAAGTAACTTGGCTCAAAGGGTTGCCAGGCCTCCCACCTCTTCTGCTAGTAACCCTTGTTGACTGCTTTTTAAAAATGCCAGTGTTGACAATGCTGTGATATCACTTTGAGTTGCCAGCTCTGTGTTGAGAAATACCTGAAGATTTTGGGAGTGAAGTCTGAAGAGTGTGGGGTTGGGGGAAGGGAGGGGCTTCAGTCGGGTGTAATCCCGTACAGCCCACCTTCCAAAGCAGTCATTTTCTCCAGGTGAACTGATTTCTGTTGCCTGGAGATCAGTGTAATAGCGGGAGATCTCCAGCCACAACTTGGAGGCTGGCAACCAGGCCCGTAGCCAGGATTTTTAAAGTTGGGGGCATTTAAATTTCTTGGAGGGCACTGGCTAATTGAATTAAAGGAATACCCAACTCATTCCCCACACCTGCTGCCACTCAGGGGCCCTGGGCTGGATGGGAAGTCATGGGGCCTTGCCAGTAAGTCAGGGGGCCTAGCCCAGAGATGCCCCACTGTAGCTACGGGCCTGCTGGCAACCTACTTCCAGGGAAATCTCAGATGTGATATCACATAGATCTAGGAATCACCAGAAACTCTATAGTTTTACTAAGGCTGATTCCCTGCTCCAGGTTCCATTGTCCGCCACCACTGGAAGTGGCAGTGAGAGAGAAAAATAAAAAAGAACCTCCTCAACCCACCTGCTGGTTGCCAGGCACTGGTACAGTTGCACGTGTTTCCTCTTAAATAATCTATGTATATACTGTTAGCCGAACTGCTTATCTACGCAGTAGGCGGACTAACTTATTTGAGGTCTAGCCAATGTATACGGAGAAATCGAGCCTCGCACCAAGAACCCTTTTCCCCAAAGAGAACACTTGACAAGGTTTCTTAAGTTTGAATCAAGATTCTCTTTACTGAATATCTTTTTAATTTACAGGCATACAAAAACAGATTCACACACACATACACTCAAGTTCCTTTAGTTACAGTAGAAATGGAAATGCAATATTTGGGGTTTAAAACTAAAAGTATTTAGGAGGGGAAAAGCATATACTTATCTGATCCAGTAGTCTCGACCTTCAAGTGAAGAATAAGGATTGTTTCTAACTAAGGATATTCTTACTTTTACTACACACAGTTAGAACCAGCTAACATGTGTGAGGGCTCCTTGGCTGCAGTCCAAGAAAGCACAGCAAGTTACCTATAGTTACTTAGCTATCTTGTTGGTAAGGTGGTGAGGGGATGGTCCAGGCGAACTGCTGACTTAGCTTAGCTTAGCTTAGCTTAATAAAACAAAGGTTGCATCCCGTTTTATCAGCTAGCATTGGGGCTGGCTTGGGGTGTCTCTGGTCCATCCCATCCCTATACCTATTGGCTAAAGGATGTGGGAGTTCCCTCCTACTAAGGTGGGGCAATACTGAAAATCTACACCTTTCTACAAGAGAGGCTTGGTCAAGGTGCAAAGATAGGTTGGCATGGAAACCTTTAAGTATGCAGATGACTCTGGCTAGGTCCAGGTGACAATCTTCACACATGCTAATGTCAAGCATCCTGTGGGTTACATGCGAGGTAGAGATTCCTCAATGGTGGAAAGGCTGTTGTTTCTACATTCAGCTGGAGAACCATAATGGAGATGCTAATGGAGATGTTTCTTGTTCCCAAGGCCTCATGGGTAGAGATATGCAAGGCATGTCTGTGACTTCATTTGCATGAAAGTACAGGCTGTGTGGTACCTTCCTTACACAGAGAGTCACATTAACTCAGGCATACAATTCTCCCAAAGCAAAGACACTTGCTGGCACCATTCCTGGCGTGCATGCAGGTCAGAAAATAACAAATAAAAGCAATTTCAAAGTTTATCTCCTAACAGTCCCCCCTTTCATGGCTTCAATGAGTGAAACGAAATGAAAGCCACGACTTCCATACATGTGGGGTGACGCGTGTAATGTGAACACGTCAGACAGTCCATGATGAAACAACAACAAAAGTCCAGTAGTGTTGGTAACCCATTGCTCATCAGTGATGTCGTCTCGTCTCGTCTGGATCTCAAGCTGGAAAAGGTTTCCTTACACCCAAGACCATCTATCTAGATCTACTCGGTGGGGATGGACCAAAAATTAAAAATGTCTAGCCCTATAAAAAGCCAAATTGCCACTGTGAATGTCAAAACCACAGGAAGCAAGCAAGCATATGACTTTTCCATAGGCCATGTGCATAATACTACTAAAGTAAGACATAACAATTATGTACATTAAACCATAGCATTAATGAGGTAGACTATTACTCATTGCTTTACCATAGCAAAAACACAAAAAGAAAATTGGTTAGAAAACCAGTAGTATAAAATATACTGCATTGATACATATCCCTGAGGGCGGTCCTCATTATGGGAGGCAATTGTAAACATTTGAAATTATTTACAAACAAGAAAACATGCAAGAAATAAAATCATGCTTCTTCAGTGTTCAGTACACCATCTTCAAGTCTTCAGATCACTTTTCTTGACGCTGGCAGTAAAAGTCTTCAAGTCTCTTCGTTTCTTTTTCCAAAAAGAAGTTTCCATTCCCTAGTGTTAATGAACTATGGCATGTCTGTCTAGAACATGCACATTGTCCAATGACAAAAGGAAGGGGAATGTCTTTGCATAGCAAACAGTACTATTAGCCACCCGATAGTCCCCACCTGCAGATGGCTAAATCAACTTGGTGTGTGGAGTACTTGCTGTTTTCAAGTGGGGGGCATCTGAGCCTGCCCTGTAAGCCATGAATTCCCTTTAAACGGTTGGGGGAAAGTGGGGTGGGGGGTTTGTGCATGTGGTGCTGCATCTCTGATGTGATGATGTCATTGCATCAGAAATGACCCCTCCCCTCCCAGACCACCCCCCAAATCCCTCAGCTGGGGAGAAGGTAGGACCTGACAACCCTACTAAATCTGTGGACCAGGACCAGGAGGCTAAACATGTTTCTGCAAACTCAAGGGGACCCCTAGGTATGCCAAAAAATCTGAAATCAACTTTTAAATGTATAAGGGGTTTAAACCCCCCCCACTGATCACAATGAAGCTGCTCCAGCCCAGCCACAGATGCCATCAGCTGCGGTGGGCCCAGCAACAGCAGAGGGGATGCTGTTTGGTGTAGTGGAGCCAGTTTGGTGTAGTGGTTAAGTGTGCAGACTCTAATCTGGGAGAACGGGGTTTGATTCCCCACTCCTCCACTTGCACCTGCTGATGTGATCTTGGGTCAATCACAAGCTCTGGCACAGCTGTTCCTGAAAGAGCAGTTTGTGTTAGAGCTCTCTCAGCCCCACCTACCTCACAGGGTGTCTCTTGTGGGGAGGGGAAGGGAAAGGAGTTTGTAAGCCGCTCTGAGACTCCAAGTGAAGGGCGGGGTATAAATCCAATCCTCTTCTCTTCTCTTCTCTTCTCTTCTCTTCTCTTCTCTCTCTCTTCTCTTCTTCTTCTCTTCTCTTCTAGCAGCCGCACCAGGCCCTCTGGTGGTGACCAGGGACCAGGTGACCAGGGACACTGGAAGCTGTGCCAGGCATGGCTGTAGCAGTTGTGGATGCTGGCAGCCACTGCGGCCTGGTTGTAGTGGTGGGAAAACACCGGAAGCCACACTGGGCTCAGCTGCAGCACAGAAGGACTTCGGCTGCCACTCCAGGCCCCAGGTGCCTTTGCATACCCAAGCAGAAGCAGAGGAGGATGGGCCTGGATACCGTGGTGCTGGATTCTGGCAGCCGCCATGGGCTTGGGCACAGTGGCGCAGGACACTGGCAGCTGCTGAATGGTAGGTGGTGGGACCTGGAGTAGGGTTGCCAGATCCTTCCAGGTCCCCAGCGGGGAACTTTGGGGGGCATTACTGGAGGAGGTGGGAATTTCCCCAAAGTGATGATGTCATGCAGAAGTGTTGGGGACTGGCACCTCCCACTTCTTTAAAAGATCCCTTTAAATGCTTTTGGCAAGAGGCAGCCCCCCCCCCCGCACATCCCTACACTTTAAGGCAATCACAGAACTCCTTTTTAACAGATACTTGGGCCCTTGGAGGATTTACAATTAGTCTATGAAGACAGATCAATGAAATCTAAAATTCTGTTCTACCAAAGGTATCCATAGTATAAGGACACATGTATATATGCTTAGCAATGACCATTAATAGATAACCTGGGGGTCAACAGGAATGGCTGTTAATTCCTACCCATTTCCCCCCAATATTTATACATTCCATTTCCCCACATTCTTGGCTCAACTGCAATAAGGCCTGAACATATTAAGCCTTTTAAGGTTCTCTAGCATATACATACAAATGTAGCATAAATTCTGATAAATCTGGCTGGATCAGAAACGTATGGCAACTGTAAATAATGTTCCCTTGATGGGCTGTTTGTGAAAAAAATAGAGCTGTGTTACCACCATAAGACCGGGCCACTTCTTTCCTTGCAGATCAAAGCCAGATTCATACTCTTCAAAGGCTAGCAGAAGCTGTATTATACATGGGGATACACATAGTCCTAAACATATGGAGACAGGAAGGTTGTTTCAAGTTGTTACTTAAATGGCTTAAAACAATTCAGATGTGAAACCATCTGGGCCTGGGGGTTTCTGCTAGACTCTATACTTTATTGCAGATAAAGCTAATGACCTGTGTGATGACTCAGCCTTCTGCTCAGAAGTTACTCAGTGTTAAAAGTTTACATGGGGGGGTGTCATTGTTAGAATGGAGGAGTAACTGGAGACTTATGGTGCCTGAATATAACTGCACAATGATATAGGCTTTCCCAAGCACTAGTGTGTTTACAGTGTCTGGCTGCCATCACAATGGTTAGAGACTAAATACTGTACTATAAGAGATATCTAGCTTTGTGTATATGTTTTTTGTTTTGTTTTTAATACATATGCAAAACCCCAGGAACTAAATAAGCAGGGTTGGCGAGTCTCTCCTGGCCACCAGTGGAGGGTAGGGTTGCCAGATCCAGGTTGAGAAACTTCTGGAGATTTGGGGGTGGAGTGTGGGGAGGACAGGGACCTCAATGAGGCATTATGCCATAGAATCCACCCTCTAAAGCATCCACTTTCTCCAGGGGAACTGATCTCTGCAGTCTGGAGATTAATGTAATTCCAAGAGATCCAGGTCCCACCTTAGGGATGCCAGAACCCCTGGTGTGGGCAGGGTTCCCCCGGTTTTGGGTGCTCCTCTCTGCCCCCAAATTACCCCCCCCAAAAAAAACAGGCAAAAAGCCAGAAATAAATGCAACATGCCTGTGTGACCTGGAAGGATGTAGGCATGTCAGGGACTTTGGAGGCGACACTCTGGTTTTTGGGCAAAACTCTATGGAATTTTACCATAGAGTTTTGCCCCAAAACCAGAACATCGCCCCCTGACATGCCCAAACGTGCCTACATGACCCAGAAGTTATGTCACATTTATCTTCAGTGTTCCTCCCTGCTCCTGATAAATTCACTCCCCCATCCCCTACCAGCAGGTCCAAGGGATCTGGCAACCCTATCTCACCTGGAGGCTGACATCCCTATGAACACACTATGGTACTACCTTCCTATGGATGTGTAGCATATGAAGTGGTGTAGTATGGTGGTTAAGAGAATGAGCTCTGAGCCAGAAGAACTGTTGGTTCAAATTTCACCCCTCAACAGAAGTTACTAGGTGACCTTGAGGAATATCTCTCTCTCTCTCTCTCTCTCTCTCTCTCTCTCTCTCTCTCTCTCTCTCTCTCTCTCTCTCTCAGCCTCAGTTCCTCATCTGTAATATGGAGCTAATAATACTGGCTAACCTTACAGGGCTGCTGTAAGGAATACAGTGTTGATGTATGTGAACTGCTTTGAGTATTATCGAACATATTATCTAAAGTCTTCTTATTATTGACCTTAAAATAGAATTCTGTTGCTCCCAGAATGTTTCCTTATTAATTGTAAGATATGTAAGATAAAAGGTTACAAATGTGCTTATTCATATGGAATTTGCAATTCATTATTCATACAAAAACAACACAAAAACTGTCTGCTAAATTCTTCAAAGGTTCCATTCCAGCTACAAAGCCACACTGATAGTAATGGGGCTTGAGTTAGTTGCAAGCAACATTAGTCCCAGTGGGACTTTCATGACTAACTTTAGCTGGATTGGGGCCAAAGTCTAGAAATGGAACAAAGAGCAACCAAAAAAGAAATAGGTGATAAGAGAAAGACACACTCAAATGTGATCTAAATAGAACAAATGTGTAACAATCATAATTTGCAGAGAAGTATCAGTGTGCATGATGTTTACGGAATTGTCTAAGCAAGGCATCCCCAACGTGGTCCACCTTTTCTGACACCTGCCAGTGTCTTTAAGAAATGGGTAGGGCCAGGTAGGGCTTTTGCCCAGCAGGGCTTCTGATCGACTATTAGAGATTGGCTGTGCAGATGTTGCTTTGGCAGCAGCTGCCACCACACCACAAGGATCTACACTGTGTTACTGAAGTTAAGCTGTGACAATCATTTTATGGCTGGCTTCACCTCCTACAGTCGCCATTTTGTGGCAGCCATTTTGTTGCTGGTGCACTAGTGGCAGTTTTTCTCCACTGTTGCTCTAGTCATCTCTCCTGTCTCACCACCCTCTGCAGCCCCTCAGTTAACCAAGGAGTATCCCAGCTCTTAGATATGGGAATATATGAACAGTATGTTTAACAAAAGGTATCTGGAGGACTGATTTGGAGAAAAATAACTTCTTAGAATCTTAATATGATAACTTGTGCCTAACACTAAAAGTAAGTTGTGTCTAATGCTGAGAACTCACTACATCTATACAGTATCTTTTCCTAGTCCTACCTTCCATTTCTGTTAAGTGAGTCTTCTGAGGAAAAGGGAAAAGACGTCAAAATAAGAGAAATCATTTAAATAAATGATATTAACAAAACAGGGTTGGGCATGAACTAGGATAATAGTGGTTTGTTGTTCATTTGATTACACAAACCACAAACCATGAACTTTCATGGACTTTTCCCGATTCCTGAACTGGTTCACGGTTCATTGGTTTGTGAGTTTGGGAAGTGGTAGAACAGCCCCCTTGCAAGTTAGAGACACCAAACTCACAAGGAGTCTTCAGCAGTCTCTCCTCCACTCACCCTCCAGGTTTGGAGAAGATTGGATTTGGGATGTCTGAGTTATAGCCCCCCCTCAAAGCAGGTGCCATCAGGAAAGCTCAGCTCTAGCCTCCCCTTAAATCAGCTGCACAGCAAGCAATTCTTCCTAAGTTGTGCTTACACAGTGACTAACTCCTCTGTCTTCCTGCAGCAAAGTAAAAGCAGCTGAGTCAGGGTGTGGTGTATATATACAATCTGCTCCCATAGAACAGAATGGGTGCTCCGGGGCTGGCTCCCAGAACTGCCAATCAAGCTATGGACAACTGCTATAGGTGTTTTTAGGACTCTTGCACAAGTCCACCTCCAGCATTGCCTAGGAATTGATTGAATTGGCACTGGGCTGTCTAGAGAACGAACTGCTCTAACAAACCAAATGAATCTCCACAGAAAAAAAGGTGGTTCATTTTTGGATTTTGGAATGATATGATCAAACAAACCGGTTTGAAATGAACAACAACCTGGCCTGGTTCATGCTCGAACTGCAGTTTGTTTCTTGGTTCATGCCCATTCCTATAACAGAAGAATGTTATTTAAAAATGAAAATATTTATTTATTTATTTAATTTATAGCCTGCTTTTCTCCCCAATGGGGACTCAAAGCAATTTACATCATTCTCCTCTTCTCCATTTTCTCCTCATAACAACCTCGTGAGGTAGGTTAGGTGGAGAGAATGTGACTGACCCAAGGTCTCCCAGTGAGCTTCCATAGCACCAGTGGGGATTCAAGCCTGAGTCTCCCAGATACTAGTCTGACTCTCTTAATACCCCACTGGCTCTTTGACTCTGGATCTAAGAATCTGGCTTGATGGAAGTCTTCTTTAATCTAGCAGTCAAAGACCAGGATTTAGGCCTGATCTTATGAACAGCAGCTGGAGTGGTAACCTGGCCTGTACCTGCATTTCAGATTGCAGGTAGGGACTCTTATGATGGAATACTCTTTCAGACAAAAAAAAAATGTAATCTCTTCTTTGAAAACAAAATGTCAGGGAGAATGGTTCTAGCCTAGCCTTCCTGACTTGTGTTCACTATGTGTACAGATTTCTTTTCCTATGAGTAAACATTCTTCAGGTCAGGCCCTTTGTGTAGTACTGTGCTGTTTGTGACACCTCATAAGTCTTCATTGTTTCTACAACGAGTGCTAGGATTAAAGCTAGAGATGCCAGCCTCCAGACGGTGCCTGGGGATCCTCCGGAATTACAGCTCATCTCCAGACTAGAGAGATCAGTTCCCCTGGACAAAGTGGCTACTTTGGAGGGTGGACTCTATGGCATTGTACCCCACTGAGGTCCCTGTCCTCCCCAGGCTCCACTCCCAAATCTCCAGGAGTTTCCTAACCCGGATCTGGCAACTGCACCCCCACTGGTGGCTAGGGGGGAACTGGCAATCCTAATTAGAACACACGTTTTTTTAAATGCTGCTGGTTCTCACAATGATTTTGTATAACTTAATTGTTGACCATCTTTATGTGATCTTTGCAACTTACTATACCGTTGTTATATCCTCTGGCTTATATAAGTGCAGACATTAATTTATTCACACTAAATTATAGGCATGAAATAGAATGTGTATAAGATACTTCTGTATTAGCCACATAAAGAAATAAAGGATGAGTGTGAAATGGTGTGGTCAACAGATTGTGGGAGACAATTTCAAACATATGAAGCAAGACATGTGTGCCAAACAGGCTTGGGAGACTGAGAGTGAAAAATTCTCTCACAGGGATAGATGAGCATACTTTGGTGCTTCCTCTATCTGCCTGTGTATTCATCTACAGTTTCTCTAGCAATCTCATCCTCTGGGTATTCAAGAGCTATTGCTTCAAATGGGAACAATAATATGCATTTCAGATGTATATATAAGCTGGCTAGAAATCTGCCTGCTTTGCCTCTTCATTCATAAAATTATAGTCCTCAAAAGGGAAATGCATTTTTATGTGTGTGTTTAAGATGACAGACTATCATCAAATGCTCATTTTTACTCAAGGTTGTTCTAATCTGGTTTGGCATCAATGATCATTGAACATTTTATTTCTCACA
This sequence comes from Gekko gecko, assembly GCA_029375565.1. Taxonomy (NCBI): domain Eukaryota; kingdom Metazoa; phylum Chordata; class Lepidosauria; order Squamata; family Gekkonidae; genus Gekko; species Gekko gecko. The sequence continues at coordinate 136,451,037 of JAPDNY010000002.1, forward strand.
ATGTTAAACACTTTAATGCATTTTAGGGGCAGTTCCCACATTGCATAAGGAAACTGAATCCTTGTAGAAGGTAGTTTACAGGAAACCTGACCCTCTTCTGATGGAGAGGGGAGAGCACAAGCAGAGAAGCTCTTTGCATAATGCTCTGCATTTCCTCCCTGTTGAGCAGGTTCAACAGGCATGTTAAGGATCTCTGTTCTCCAGGCCTTCAACTGAAAATTCATTTGGGCCTCATCTGGCATCTGGTCACCACTACTTGCACGTTCAAGAACTCGTGAGAACCCTGGGACCTTTTGTAATGACAATATCACATGATGTGGTAAATCCAAGAGTTGCAAAGAATGTTTCCATGTTACAGTATACATGCGGTTGAAAATAAGTGAGGCCTAGCATCCTCAAAATAATTTCTGTGTGGTTAGATCTTAGCCACATGGTCATTATTACATCAGAAACATCTACCACAGAGGAGTTCTTATGAGTCAAGTGAACTTGGGGACAATTTTATGGTATTTTCAAGGCTGTGTGGTCAACACACTTTTCATTAATGTGGGAAATGTAGGCGCACACGTCTTGGAGAGAATGGGATTGGTACATCAAGGACAGGCCAGTTGGGGCCATAGGCAACCATGTCCAAGTCTGGACCAGTGGAGGCTATGGTCTCTGGTTCAGAGTCCCCAAGGTTGCAGTGTAATACAGCAAAGGGAAGGTAGTGTTCTGTTAAACTGGCATAGGCAGAAGGCCAGGCTACTAGTATTCAGACTTAAGCTATCCAAAGGCTTCATGTTCCCTGTCAATTGCAGCAGCCAGCACTGCACATTCCTATTCTTTTCCTCATTTGAAGAGTGTTCTGAGGTTTGGATGCACATAGTCAATGGGAGCTCACTAAGATAAGTCTAGCATCAGACTGCAAGATTCCTGGTTCATGTCCCAGATGCAACAGTAGTTTGAAAAAAGGGTAATGGAGCCTTCTGAGTATTCCAAATTGTAGAGGGAGAAAGACCAAGGCAACATACAGCAGTTATGGATTTTTTTCAGCACTGGGTTTTTAATCCCTCATTTCTCTTTTATAACGTTCAAGGAGGTAGCTAAGAAAATATAAATAAAACAAAAATAACAAAATATCCCAATTAAACCAAATAGCAATTCTAAATAGTGGAAATAGTTATATAATAAAGTCATTATAAGATTTTAAAGCAAACACATTAGAATATTCAATCTGTCCCACCGCCAAATGCCTTTTAAAATAGAACAGTCTGTACAAAATGGCAGAAGACCAGGGAGTGTTCCAAAGCCTGGGGCTGATGGCTGAGAAGGTCCTGTCTCATAGAACAACATCTCATTGAGGATGGTTTGGGGACATGGTTTGGGAACCTTTTCTTAGAATAGTCAGGTTCTGATGTTGGAGCACAAAGCACACACATATTTTGCACACTTATAAAATTCACTGCTTTTACCTTCAAAATATTAATAAATTATACAAAACATATGCACACACAACCCCCACAGTCAGTCCTCCTCCCAGTTGCATCACTCAGCCATCCTAGGTCTATTGTGATTCCTGGCTGCTACCGTTATATTCTTCTGCTCACTGCCCCTTGGCTAGGATTACCAACCTCAATGTGGGACCTGGAATTTTCCTGGAATTACAATTGATCTGCAGACTACAGAGATTAGTTTCTCTGGAGTAGGAAATGGAAGCTTTGAAAGGCAATCCATGGGATCACATCCCTGCTGAGCTCTCTCCTCTCCCTGAACTCCACCCTCCCCAGGAACTGTGCCCAAATCTTCAGGAACTTCCCAAATCAGAGTTGGCAGTCCTATCCCTGGCTCACCTCAGGCGTTGTTCCCTTGGGGAATGGTTGACTTTGGAGTCAATCAGAAAACCATTGATCTTTTTTATTATCATCATTATGTTGTAATCATGTTATTATGAACATTTAAGAAATTATGAGCAATGGCTTTGGTCCTAAACCATGTTTTCCAAAACAGAAGGCACTGTTGTCTAGGGTTAGGGAGCAGTTTTTGCCACCACCCCTTTTCATTGCAGACCTTCACCTTTATACTATTCCTGAAGAAGAGAAGAAGAAGAAGAGATTGGATTTATAACCCGCCCTTCACTCAGAGTCTCAAAGCAGCTTACAAACTCCTTTCCCTTCCCCTCCCCACAAAAAACACCATGTTCTTTCAAGAGCAATCCTCAATAGAGCTCTCTCAGCCCCACCTACCTCACAGGGTGTCTGTTGTGGGGAGGGGAAGGAAAAGGAGATTGTAAACCACTCTGAGACTCCTTTGGGGAGTGAAGGGTGGGGTATAAATCCAGTCTCTCTCTCTCTCTCTCCCTCCCTCCTTCCCTCCCTCCCTCTTGCCTGTGAGGGTGGAATGTTATGGGGAATATGTTAAGTGCCCATGTTAAGTGCTTCATGGAACCCCCATTTTGATTCTACTTGCTTAGTGCTGAAAAAGGATCTTTCAGTAGTGCAGACTGTTTATTTATGTAGATATTTTTACCCTGCTTTTCTCCCCAATGGGCTTACAAGATTGTTCTCTCCTCTCCATTTTGTTCTCACACCCACCAACCATCCTTTGAGGTAGTTTAGGCTGAAAAAGAGAGTGGCCCAAGATCACCCAGCGAGCTTCCATGGCAGAGTGGGGATCCAAACCTGCATCTCCCAGCACCTAGTCCAACACTCTAGCCACTGTACTACCTGCAGAGTGGATATGTGCACACATTACACTTATTCATATTAAAAATAAGGGCTTTCCTTCTTCACTTTCTGGAAACCAATCATAGGAGAAAATGCTAGGAAGGGTGCCCCCCACTTCCTGGTTGGCTGGCAATTCTGACTAGGAGACGCAGCACAGAAATTGTGGATTCACACAAAACAAAACAGTCAACAAACACTTTGTACAGGAAACTTTCTTTTGTCCAGCACCTGAACCCGTCTTACAGGTATATGTGGCATATTTGTGTCAAGGGCTAGGGAGATAGGTTTGAGTTGGATCATTGCAGCTAGGAAGATCCCATAACGGCAGGGATGCATGTAATTGTATGTTTAGGACAGGCAGACTCCAAAAGGGATGTGGTTGGGCAGAGCAATTAAAGAGAGAAACAATGGAGCAAAACAGGCAAGTACTGATCAAAACACAACCAAGGGGCTCCAAATGCAGTCTACAGACTAGCCTGCCAGCAGGCTCTCTGTCACCTATTACAAAAGCTGCTGGGACCAATGAAAGCATCTCGAACAAATGAGCTCTGGGTGAGCTTTACAAAAAGCTTGTAGAGCTGGACTGGCTCTTGACAACCCTTTTCTGGAAATCCCTGCAACTGCTTGCAGATCTCTGGGTACTGCTTTCTCCCCTCCTGTGCTGCTGCCCACCTAAGGGGATTTGGCAGCCTGATGCCTACATTCTCAGGATGTGACACATCATGTTCTTTAGCAATCACTGTTCAAACACTGTTTTGGCTTTGGTGGAATTCGGAGGAACTGAGGATTTTTTCCAGTGAAAGGCATACCCTCCAGTTAGCACACACATCTTGTTTATCCAGAAGCCACAGGCAATGATACAATTCCCTATGAGTTTTATTTTGGGAAACCAATATTGGTGTATACAGAAACCCCCATAACATTACAGCATATCCTCTGTGCTTAAAGCACAAAGGTAAATTATACAGCAGGATAACTAATAACTCTCAGATTGATACTGTGCTGTGCAGTGCTGGCCACTGTGATTCCTGGCTTCTGAATTTAGTGGATGTTATTTCCAAATCAACACACATAAGATTGTGCTGTCAGTTCCCTAGCTGACTGAGAAAGGGTAAAAAGCAACACAAGGATTGAGGAAATGTCATTTTACAGGTTCCTCAACCCAGAGTATTGCTACCACCAGCCCACCTATTTTTTTTTTTTAAGTCTAAACTAATAAAGACATCTGGCCACCATCAAAAAGAAAGAAGCTTTGTGTTCCACCATTTCAAATAAAGGAAGTGCTTGTATTTGCGCCTACCTCTATCATACATTTTGCTGTAAAATTGTATCTTGCATTAACTGTGATAGGTAAGCAAGACTACCTGGAAGCCAGGTCAGAACTCAGAAGAATTTAATTATTCTTCATTGGCGCAAGGAAAATAATTAGGAGGTTATCAGAACTTTGGGCAGCAAGCCTTTGATGTAAGATTTACTAGGGGACAGAATCACTGATAGGGTTCTCCAGAGAACTTTGAGCTAACATCCTAGACCCACTTACTTGGGAAAATGCCATTGAAATCATTTGTTTCCAGATAACATGGATAGGATCAGGCTGAGAGAAAGGGAGGCTGGTTACTTGCAGTCTTAACCAATGTAGCCTTTGGAGCGTGTACAGCAGATGCCTCTTTGCTAATTATCCTGGTGTTTTGGCTGCAGCTAATGACTCAGTGATAATCACAGATTCAGATACTGACAACAAAATAATCAATATTCCTCTTTTTGATTGCAAGACCACTTTGTGCAGCATAGAGCTGCAGGGCTGCACCTGTGCAGAAACAATAGTAGCTCCTTTGTAAGAGCCCCCCCGTCCCCTCCTCCTTGGTTTCCAGTGGGGGGCGGGGAGCCAGGAACTGCAGTGTGCAAGAACACATGGGTTCCTATTGGAGATAGCTTAAGAGGACAAGAAAAGCCCTGCTGGATCAGACCACAGATCCATTCAATCCTGAATCCTCTTCTCCATATGGCTGAGCTCTGAGCTTTGGCAGATGCAACACAGCAATTTGAATTCAGTGGTATACTGTTTCTGAACATGGAGCTTCCACGTAGCCATCATGGCTAACAGCTGTGTATAGACCAATCTTCCATTAACTCATCTGATTTTTAATTCCATCCAAGTCAGTGGCCCTCATGACATTTCCTGATAATGAATTTCATCAGTTAATTACATGTGAATGAAAAGGTGTTTTCTTGCATCTGTCCTGAATCTACTACCAGTCAAACCAATCAAGCCCAAGTTCTAAAGAGAACAAAATTCTCCTGATCCACTTTCTCCACATCATGAGTAATTCTGTAAAGCTGTCTCAGCTCCAAGCAGTTTAACCTTCCCTCAAAAGGAAGATGTTCCAGTCCCTTGATAATTCTGGATGCCCTCCCCCCCCCCGAGCTACAATATTCTCTCTTTTTTTTTCAGTTGAGGCAACTAGTTCTGTATACAATATTCCAAGTGCTGCCACACTCTGGACTCAGAAGGCAAGCATGACACAAACACTCTGGCTCCTACCTATATAGAGGACCCAATTCCTCTTTGCAACTCCACACTATTCACAAGACCTGCTATCCATCTTTCAGTCTGGATTCGGCTTCAGAAAGAGCTTAGAGAAGTTCTGTGGCTTTTCCACATGCACCCTGAGAAGTTGTTACATACCACACTACATTGATCTCATGAAGCTACCCTATACTGAGTCCATCAGCCCACTGATCCCAGTCTTGGTTGGTCTGACTGGGGACAGTTCTCCAGGCAATCAGGCATGAGTCACTTACATCACTGGCTATCTGCTACCTTTACCTGGTGAGGCCAGAGATTGAACCTGGGACCTTCTGCATGCAATGCAGGAGCTCTACCACTGAGTTGTGGCCTCCCCCCTTATTTAATTTGTGCCTTTTGTTCCCCTGCAATCAATGTGGCATAAAGATGACAATTTTTAGTGGTCTTGCTACTATGCTGTTAACAGCAGCCTGGCATACAAAAATGTAGCAGACAAAGTTCTTTCCGGCACACAGATGAGGGATGGAGAAGGCTCCTCCCTTTTGATTTCTGGTGCTGCTTAGGGGCCCATGTCAGACACATTAAAATATTGATGTGGTAAACTGAAATTGGCAAGACAGCATCATATGTGAATGAATCAAATAAGGCCAGCATTAAGAACATCCCATTCCAACTTTAAAGCTTCCCACCTCTGCCCATACAATTTCTTTGAAGGAACAGCTAGTAGAGGTACACTCACAAGGTGGTGGGGAGTGCACTGCCTTGGAATCCCCACAAGTCCTCAAAATGAAAAAATAGCTCCAGTTCTGCAGACACTGACCACACAGCTGTGTCCATCATTAGAGTATGGTCATTTACTAAAGAGAGGCATAATTTTTCCATAAGTTGGTGCGTGTGTATTAGAAATTTGTCCCTCCTTAGGCAAATGTCTGTGCAATTCTCAATATATAGTTAAAAACATACCACCTTGTAAACTAATTTTCACTTTCTTGAATTTATATCTTTCTCCCACATCCACACCCATTTCTCATAAATGGGAAGTGGGGTGTGAAGAATAATAGGAAGGCTGTTTGGGGGCTGTTTGCATCCTGGGAAAATAAAAGTTTCCAGATTATGAAGTTACATGGAAGCTCTGTACCCCAACTTTTCCATTCTCTTGGTTATGAATTGTTTTTGTTAATTGAACAGAAGTGCCCATGCTCAGAATGGTGGAAACTAAATTTTAGCCAGTGAAGATTAGTGTTCTTAATTGGCCAGAATGAAAATGTCCTGTACCTTTAATAGAGGCTTTATATGCGGAAGCAGGCAGTTGAAGTTTTCCTGGCATGGAGGAAAATAACATCACCTGGTAGGTATCTCATTCTTGAAGGGCCAGGACATTTTTCTTCAGGCCAGTTAGTAACCCCTGGAGGATAGTGTGATAGAAACCCTAAAGTCTTACTAGGGCTCAAGGATGCCATCTAGAGCATCTGGGATCTTGGACACCAGGGGTTTACATTAGAAGACCCCATTCCACATTTGACCATCCTGCCAGAGTTAATCCTTTGTTAACAGAGGACAGTCAGGTTTGGGCCAGACCACCTTTTTGTCATGGAAGTTCAGAACCATTACAAGATGCTTGATGGAGGTAGGACTATATTTCATTTTCACTTGTCTTTAGCCTTCAGCAGAAACTGGAGTCCAGAAGAGGTTGGGCAGGGGTTAAGGACTCCTCCAACAACTTGTTACTGCAAGGAACTCTGTACATGCTCAGAAGAACCTGCTACAGCCTAGGTAAAGTGTACTTAGCTGAATTCAACAGTATTGCTTTTTATTTCGAAAGTCTGTGTGCTGTGTTCTTGTGTGGGGTCCCCCATTTTGTCTTTTCCTATCACTTTTTGAATTGAACCGCCATTTCTCTTTTCCTTCCCTCTCTTTTCTAATAAATCTTTTTTTTTTTACAAAGACATTTTTTTGACTTCACCTAGTACCAGCTATTTCTTTGGGTCATGGTAGTTAGCATGGCACTATGCAGTTTGTTATAAGGTATTTCCTAGGGTTTCTACCTTGTCACTTCATTATTGTTGTAGTGCTGCACTAGAAGAGTTCCTTCTTAGCAGGTCAGTCTAGATGTTCTCAGGAGATCCCAGAGTGGTGGCAGCTGGTCGCCAGTGTGCTTCCCAGGGAACCCTTGGTCTAAGGGAGTTTCCCAGCAAGGAAAGGCACTGTTATCCCCTTCCTTCCATAACAGATACACTCTCATAACATCAGCAACCCTAGGGTTAACTAAAATGTCGTCTTAAAAATGGATGTAGGACATGAGAGAGACGAGATGGGGGTCTTGCCTAGGAAGGGTGAATACTCTATGGTTTTTTGATGCTTCCAGATTTTCCCAGAAGTAATGTCACACTGTTGGCCAATGGCCATTTTTTTCTCTCTTGCTACCAGCTGGGGCTTGGGAATCCTCTGCCCCTACTGGAGGACTGACAACCCTAGGGTTTAGAGAAGGGGTCACAAGGATGGGGAATGGATCAGACTAAAATGCTTTGCCTGGCTGCCATACAACATTGCAAATCTTTCCATATACATCTAAAGAGAACTGAGTTTCCTTAATCAACTGCCAATTAGAGAAGACCTGGAAAGGAAGGGAGCATCTTCCTGTACCTCTGTTAGCAGCTCCACCCAAGGGGCAAATCAAATTCCATGCAGGGAAGAGTCAACATCCTAATTGGTTACTGCTTTGAAAGTGATTTCTGATCTGATAATAAGTTCAGGAGGTAATGCTTCTTACTGGGAACTCTGTATGGTTGACTAGTGGATGAAGAACCTATAAGACTGAGGTCTCAGACTCATTTGTTATGATGGCTGGAGCTGACATAAATGTCACTTTGTCGGGCCAGGGCATGTATGCCATAAAATGTAATGCCTGTACTGGACTTTATAAAGGACAGCAGCTGGTAAGCTCCAAGTTGATGTGTTCGTAAAGCAAGTTCGTACCATGGGCTGGGCCCTGCAGGGCTCTTTTTGTAGCAGGCACTCCTTTGCATATTAGGTGACACACCTCTAATGTAGCCAATCCTCCAAAAGCTTACAGTAGCCCCTGTAAGAAGAGCTCTGTAAGTTCTTAAAGGATTGCCTACATTAGGGGTGTGTCGCCTAATATACAAAGTTGTTCCTGCTACAAAAAGAGCCCTGGGCTGGGGGAAGAGCAGAGGAAAACCTGCATGGCTGGACTGGGGAGCCAATGGTGCAGCACTGGACAGTAGTGTTGCCAGGTCCGATTTTCTCCCTGGTGGGGGGATCAGGGGACATTCCAGGAGGGGGCGTGGCCATCCCAGCATGAAGACATCACTCTGCATGACATCATCATGTTCCCGCTTGGGGGCGGGGGAGGGCCAAGCACTCCAGCCATGCAAGAGGTAAAATTGCCTCTTGCAAGGCAGGAGCCGATGGCCCCGAGCACCGCACACCAAATCTCCAAGCGGCATTGCTGCTTGGAGATCATGTGTGCAGGGCCCGTTCCCCACTGCCTGCAAGCACTTAAAGAGGTCCATTTAAGTGCTTGCAGCTGAGAGGCCTCCAATGCCACTTGGAGATCGGGTGCATGGCCCACAGCCACCCCTCTCCCTCTGCTCTCTCAAGAGAGAAGGGAGAGGGGTGGCTGCCAGTTTTTGGATTTGGGGGCGAGGCTTCCCCCAGCAGCCAGCTGGCCAGCAGTGGCTTGAACCCCCCAAAAAGCAGGTAAACCCTGCTGGCAACCCTACTGGACAGACACCCCTGCACTGCTTTGGGGGGCAAACCCCTTCCTCAGCCTGCTCCCATTGCCAATGCTATGAGCCTAGGACCCAGGATAAAAATGCAAAGCAGCTTGGTGTTGTGAGCTCCCCCCTGCCCCCAAGCCACCATGGGCAGAGACTGGGAAAACAAGTTAAACTAATCCCCTCACCAGCAGAAGTGCCACACACATGGTAGGACCCAGGCCAAGCAAACTCCGATAAGCCAGAGACGCCTGTGTGGCAGTGGCTGCCTCCAGCCAAGGCTGCCAGGCAATCCATGGCGAGGCAAGGCTGGGGATTCAAGCCAGAGATTGTCAGCAAGCTGTGTTGTCCCCATGCAGTGGCAGGCACCCCAGGTCGAAGGCTGTCAGCTTGTTTGATGGGGGACCTTGCACTGTGTGTACAAGGCTGTGCATGTGGCAGAGGCCTCAGGCAACACGGCGACCAGTACAGCCGGAGATAGATAGCACTGCCTCCCCAGGAGGTGGCAGCGACCTACAGTTGAAGGCCCCTGGATGTTCCATGGTGGAGGGAGGCCCAGCCACCAAGCTGCATGCTCAGTGGCAGGACTAGGCCAGCAGTTTGAGAAAGAAACTGCTGAAGAACATCCTCCCATGGGCCAAAGAACAGCTGCTGCATGGGGGTGCAAATACGGTGGTGGTGGTGCCCACCAGCAGGCCCCAGCAGAGGATTGTCTGCGCCCCCATGTGCAAATGCCAATCCCCGCAGACATCTGTGACAGCATTCCTGGAGCTGCAGGCTGAACAGAGAGGTGTGTGACCACCCCTTGGAACCCTGAGTCAGCGAGAATGTGGCTGTGGCAGCAGCTCCCATCTTACCATTGAGGCTGCCACTGAAGCGAAGGGGTTCTGCTTGACTGCTGCAGATGAGGGTGTTCCGCAGTGCTGAAGCGACAATTGGAGTGGCTCCACCCATTCGCCCCCCGAGCAGCTTCCTGTTCCTTCTGTTGCACCAGTTGCTTGCAGGCCCATTAAGAAGCCTGGACAGGCAGGTTCCAGCCCCTGGGCCTTATGATTGACACCCACGCATAAGTGATTAATGTACACAGTTCATGTGGATGGTTAGATTGTGCTGGAGACTGGGTGTATGAATTTGCATCTTTTGTGCAGAGTGACAGCTTAAATCTCAGCTGAGAATTCTGGCAAAAACCAAACCAAAACCTGCCCACTTTAGGTGTCCCTTCCCCTGAAATTATAAAGGGGAAGCCAATCTTACTGATGGGCTCAGTGTGACTCTTCGTGATTGCTGTATTGGAAAGATTAGCTAGCCTGCTTGTTTGAAAATTCTCTGGGCCAGAACTTACATCTTGAAATCCTTTATATTCTTCTTGAACACCTGCATCATAGCATGTGGTAATTGGCAACTGCCTGCTGTGCAAAAGAGACCCAGTGAGATTTTGTCTCTCTGTTGTTTTAAAATACTGAAAACAGCAAAAGAGTTGGCTGGTGTAGGTGGTCAAGCCAATCCTGTTGTGTCAGGTAAACAGCAGTGGGCTCTGAAAAGGCACTTCATTCTGCTAGAGCCGCCCCCCCCACCCCAAGCATTACTGTTGTCTATCCTTTACTAAGAGCTTTCTCTAATTAGACCTGAACTGCGAGGTTCCATCTTGGTTCTCTCTCTCCTGTGTTAAAGTGGTCCTAAACACCTTTTCCCATCTCTGATTCTTGTATTTAGGTGACTAGTTAAATGGTATGCTTTCATAGAGAACCCAGATTTAGAAATATGCTCTTCTGATAGAACTAGCTAACAGGATTCTGTTCTGTTTGTGTGTCAGGCATTTGTCTGCATGGTGACAGATGTAGTCAGTTCATGACACTGAATTGTCACTCAGTGGGACAAGACTTTTGGTGGATGACCCACCTGCAAGATCTAATCTCTGATGTAGAACTTGCATCAATTTAGCCTTTTAAAATAGATTCTAACCCACTACTTGGGAATAATCCATGCTACAGAGAAAACGTGAAACTCTTGTTAATGTGAGAGCTCCGGAGCAAATATGTGATGCTTCTAATAAATAAGCATCCTTTGAGGTCTAGTGAGCATTTACCTTGTGACCCACAAGCAAGGACAACATGTGGGGACAATGAGAAGCAGTCGTTTGCCCTCTCCATGTTTCAGATTACATGTCATTATTCCTCAGGAGCAACTATATCTCTGGCAACCACACCAGTAGTGTGAATGATATGATTACTGTTGTTATAGACTGTTGTGTACTGGCCGAGTCACATGTGCAGTCAGGGCAACACGTAGCCTGACAAAATAGTGAAGCTTCGATACCTGGAACAATAGGACCCTAGGATCCTAAAACCAGCCAACCGGCAGGCTAGGGTTCTGTAGAGAACCTATAGGATTAGAAACCTTGTATATAGCCTATCATGAGTGTGGGTATGGGTAAAGGGTGTGGTTGGAAATGTACATAAAAGCAGCCTGCGAGCTGGCAAGTTCATCTCCTTTTTTCTGAATCACTGAATAAAACATGAGCTGATAATCACTCTACGATGCGTCCATCTCCGTACTTTTCATAGACCATTCAGATTGCCCCACAGAGACCCTGTACACCCAAGTGCTTCACTAATCTCACAGTTTGCTCTCTCATCCCTCCCCCTCTAAATTCAGAACTGCCAAACTTGCTGTTTCTCATGCAAACTCTGCCAAGCACTGGTCACAGACTCCACCTCTGCAAATGAACAGTCCATTCACAAACAGCCATTAAAGAAACGTTAACAAACTTTTCTCAAACGTCTTTCAGGAAAAAACCACAGCAACAGTCCCAGACACCATCCTCACAACAATATAGTTAGCTTTTCCACCATATATCTGTCCGTCTGTCATCTATCATCTATCACATTTTTATTCCACCCTTCTTTCAAGGAGCTCAGCATAGTGTAGATGGTTCTCCTCTCTGGTGTGACCCTCACAACAACTCTGAGAGGTAGGTTAGACTGACAGCATGACTGTCCCAAAGTCACTCCACAAGTTTCATGGCAGAATGGGGATTTGAACCCAGGCTTCCTAGCTCCCAGCATTCTGACCATTACAGTACTAAAGATCACAGGTTCCAGCCGAGCAGCCCTGGATATGCTAGCCCCATCCCAGACACACAATCTTATGAGTTATATAAGTAACATATCAGCTGTAATTCTGATAAATGACCCACATCACAGTAATGGGCTTGCAGCCTAGGCCAGACTCCCCTTGTCCTCTGTGCCCCAGTAAAGTGAACCCATTTCCTTTTCCACTCTCCCAGAGCTTGAGCCCTGGGTAGGACAGGACAGATGGTCCCATCCCCATGGCAAGAACTGAATTAGAAGTCTGTTTTGGCTCCTCAGGAGATGATGCTGATTGAAGCAACGTGCAGCACTTCCCAGATTTTGGGGGAGGAGGTTGAACAGTGTTGCACTCTGGCATCTGTGTTAATGGCTGTCTGATTGCCTTTGTTGCACAATGACATGATTTTTCTCTTAACTGCTCAAAAACAGCTCAAGTAAACAGGACCTTAATTCCCCATTGTTTTCATTCTCAGTGGCATTGTGAGGCTTGGTTCATTAATGCTTAGATGCTCTGAGGTCCTCAGTCAAGGCAGAAAGTAGCATCATTAGGGGTATACAAGTCAGTGGTAGCTGCCACCTCTGGCTTAATTATATAACCAGCATCTAAGCCAAGAAGAGGGGGTGGGAAGCCACTTAGAGCTTGAAAACATCTCACAGTGAGTTGCTGCCACCTGATTTTGCCACCTGAAGGGAAGATGTAGAAGAATGCTAAAGACTGTTCTATCAAAGCGGCACAGCTGAAAACCCAGCCCCTGGGAAAAGCAACAAATCTGGTAGTACTCAGAAATAATTATATTGGAAAAATCAGCAACTACATTACCAGGGCTGTTTTAGCCATTAGCTAACACCAAGATGAAAAACTGGCATACCAGTGAAAGTGGTGGTAATGGCAATATTGCATGCAACACAAAGGTTAGCAACCAGGCTGGAGCAAGGCTGGAATATACTTCTGAATTGTCATTGCCTCAGCAGAAATTTGGAGAGAGATCCAGCCGATTCTTGTTTTCAGCAATTGTTTCCAATTCTTCTCTTTTCTCACAGGCTATAGCCAGTCCCGTTCTTCTTCCAGCTGAATAGGAGCTTTTTGCTGATTCTGAACACGTCTTCGCCTGTTCATTCTCAGCACAATGCATAGAGAATGAGGTACACAATTCCTGTTAACAAGGATGAAGATTGCTCCCATCTCCTGCCTTCCGACACATCACAGGATAAATGAGGGTAAAGTGTGTGGTGCAGAATGCTGGACATACAACTACACTTGGTTAACGGAAGCTGACTATCGTGCGGAAAAATCTTATAGCAGGGCAGAAATATCAAGCATGGCACTGACTCCCACCTGCTACTTACAAGGCCAGTGACATGGCCTCGTTAAGTGAGAAATGAATACAGTTCAGCTTTGCTAGATGCATGCTGCACAGAAGCAGTTAAAATATGTCTGAATTTTACACTGCCAGTTATTGGTAATGTACATCAAATGGGAGGTGCATGCATTCCATTTTAATCTCCAATGGTTTTGACCCTTTCTACTTTTCCTTTCAGTTTCCTCCTCACATGTCCCCCTCATATCAGAGAAGTGGTTGTGTCAGTCTTTTTGGGCAACTCCTTATTTATACAAACTCAATAACATTATGGTCAACTGTTCCCAAGCAGTGCAATCACTTTTACATCTCTCACCAGGTGTTGGGCATTACTTAGGACTAAATCCAGGATTGCTTCTCCCCTAGTAGCTTCTGTGACTATCTGTTCCATAAGCACAGTCATTGAGAATGTCTAGAAACTCAATGTTTTTCCCGACTTGAATACATATTGACCCTGCCTAGTGGAACAAGCTCCCACTTGAGATCAGGGCCCTGAGGGATCTGTCACAATTCTGCAGGGTCTGTGAAACAAAGCTATTCCACTGGGCTTTCTGTTGAGGCATCAGATGTCCAAAGCTATCTTGACCTCCTCTGCTGGCAGTGCTGATTTTCTTAATCTAGGACCCAGTCACATGGGCCAGATAACGCAGGGGGAGGTGTAGTTATTTGCGCCATCACTATTTGACCCACCACTACGTGATCAGATGCAGGTGGAGAACCGGGGCTTTTTTGGAGGCATTTGTTTCCGGTGTACTTCAACGAGGCAAGAGGAGCACGCTGGAGCAATCAGATGGAGAAAGTCCATCTGCAGCCCATTGTAACTGTTTGATAGTGGGCTTTCGCTGGTACTTTTAAACTCCGGATCTTCGGCTGGACAATCCAGGTTGGCGACGGGTAGCAATGCTTGCCAGATGTGTCCATTTGATCGCACCCTTAAACTCTGCCCGGCATTCATGAGTATCCCATGGCAAATTCTGCATGTGACTAGACCCCTAGCATACTATCCAGTTGCCCCATTCTAAAACACTTCCATCCAAGCTTTGTTACCAAGGCAAGTTTGCTCTGGTTTGCTGCATAGTTGATTTTAATTAATTAAATGTTTGTTTGTTTAATTTATATCCCGCCCTCCCCACCAAGGCAGGCTCAGGGCAGCTAACATAGAGATGTAAAACAATTAAAACAAGAGTTGAATTAAACCAGGACAATACAGTATGAATATAATTTTTATTGTTAAATTTCTATTTATTGTTATTTTAATCATGATCCTTATGTGACTTTGTAATCTGCACTGAGCCCTGAATAAATAATAGATCCCTACAGGGACCCACAACATAAATGTCATCAGGCTGTGCAGCTGTTCCCCAGCATCACCTTATGGAATCAGCCAGCAAAGTACAGTTGAACCACTGAAGCATGATGCAACTAATTCAAAACCTGGCCAACCTCTCCAGAAGGATTCTGTGGTTGATGGTATCAAACGCTGCCAAGATGGCCAGGAGAATCAAAAGGAATGTATTTCCTCTGTCATTTTCCTGGTGAAGATGAATTAGGGCAACTAAACCTGAATCCAGAGAGAAATGGGTCTAGATATTGTCTCCTCCAAGCCCACCTGAGGAAACTGTAGTTATTTAAGTCACTGGAGTCCAGAACAACACCCACCCACAAAAAGGAGTGCATTATTTCCTAGACTCACTCAACCAGCCCAACCCAGTTTGCCACTATCAGCCATTAAGGGCAAGAGTCAACCCCAGATGTGGTGGGCTGCACACTTCTGAGCAGCTTGTTCACTTCATCAGGTCTCAATAAATGAAAGTCATCTGTACAATTTGTACTATGTTCCAAGAGTATCCTGAGATTTAACTGAACCAACCATGGCATTTAAGTCATGACAAATGCAAGATACTTTGTCTGCAAAATGCAGACTCTTGCAAAAGAGTCACAGCATTTTCTAGGTCTACATTCTCAGTGGCCCACACACTCCAGGATAACTCTTCTGGATTTCTTTACTTACCTCATTTATTCCCCACATTTCTCCCCAATAGGGACCCAAAACAGCTTATATTGTTCTGCTGTCCTCCATTGTTCTGCTCTCCTCTGTGAAACATATTAGGCTGACAGTGTGTGACTGGCCTGAGAATCCTTAGCAAGTCTCCACAGAAGAGTGGGGATTTGAACCTGGGTCTCCCCCAACTCCTAGTCCATCCTTCTAACCACTATACCACACTGGCTCACAATTGACAGGATTGTGCTGTTGCAATGGTGCCATCACTGTCACAGAGAAGGCATGATAATGCACTCACATCCATGTTCATTCACTTTCTCTTGCATTTTCCTCCACATGCACTCTAGCCATCTCCACCACTGCCATCACTGTCACAGAGAAGGCATGATAATGCACTCGCATCCATGTTCATTCACTTTCTCTTGCATTTTCCTCCACATGCACTCTAGCCATCTCCATTTCTCACAGCTCCTCAGTAAAGCAAGGGCCATTCCAGGCTCCACCAGATGGAAGATGGCACTCCAGAGCATTCGTGTTTACAGCCTAGATCATCACCACATTCCACAATCAACAAGGTCTGCAACAGAAACACCAACCTTTTTGCTGACCAAAGAATCCCCAGGAGATGCCTGGAAATCCTCCATCAGCCTCCTGGTGTGGACAATTCTAACCAGCCCTCCCCACAACTTGGCAGAGGTTCAAAATGTCCATGAGTCCAAATCTCATTGGATGATAGTCAGACCACAACAAGGCTAGAGTGGGAATTTCCCCTATTATCAAACCATGTACTTTGTCCTTAGAAAAAGCCAAAACAAACATATGTATGTATAGGGATGAGAATGTTCTTGGACAACCCTTTGGTTGTTATGGTGGTCATGAAGTTCTGAACTGCTCCTGTCAGGATGGGCTCATCATGAAAGTAGAAGTCCTCAAGAACAACAAAGCTTGGGGTCCTTAGCAGTGCTCCCTCTAAGCCATGGAGTCTTGTGAGCAAAAATTCTACATTGTGAGCTACTAGCATTCAAGTTGTGAGCAAGAAATTTGGCTGCTGCATAAATTAGTTTGCTCTGGAGCCCTCCTTCCTGAGCTAAGACAAAAATGTGTGAGCCAGAGGCTAAGAAACTGAGCTAGCTCACACTAACACAGCTTAGAGGGAACACTGGTCCTTAGTACAAAATCCAAGACCACTTCTGTCTGCTTAGACAGAGAGACTGTTGGGTAGGGATGGGCATGAACTGGCTCACAAACTAAAGTTTGTGACAAATTTTGGTGGGTTCATAGTTCACAAACTGAAGTCCATGGCAGGTCAACCGGCACAAACTTTCCATGAATTTTCAAGCAGTTTGTGGAGGTGTATGCTGGTTCCTGAACAGATACATTTCCAGACAAACTGTCTCTGCTCAAAAATCTTCAAGGCAGAGGGGGGATTCTCCAGCCTTGAAAACACTGTTGTCAGTTTCAAGCTAGTCGTGTCAGTTTCAAGAGAGTTCCCCCCACATTGCCTGTTCCTTTGTGTTCACATTTTCTTGCACAGGGCTTGCAAAATCCCACCCCCCTTGCTTGGATTTTGAGTCTCTGTACTTTGAAATCAGTCCTTTTAACCTTGTAATGCCAGTGGCACTGAGTTCTGCTGGACATTCTGCACATTGTAACTGGTTGTGCTGGGCTTGCAACCCCCTTGCTTGGATTTCTTGTGACTCTGCCTTGAGATCAGTCCTTTTAAGCTTGCAGTGCCACAGTGGCACTGAGTTCTGCAGTGCATTCTGTACACCGAACTGGTTGTGCTGCGCTTGAAAAACGCCCCCCTTTAGTTTGTACTGCAGGGATTCTCTGGTTTGACATTAGTCCTCTTTTACTTGCATTGCTACAGTGGCACTGGGTTCTGCTGGGTGTTCTGTACATTGCACTGGTTCTGCTGGGCTTGCAAAAATGCACCGCCACCTTCAGTTTCTACTGCAGAGATTCTCTGGCTTGACCTTAGTCCTCTTGGGTTTGCATTGCCACAGTGACACTGGTTCTGCTGGGCTTGCAACCCCCCCTTCAATTTCTACTGCAGAGATTCTCTGGGACTTTGATTCTGTTCTGCTGGGCTTCTATTGCCCTTGCTTTTTTTGCTTTCCCCCCAAGAGATTCAGATTTATTAATATGGTCAAAGACCAGCATAAATCATGTACACACTATCACAAGTAATAGTTACATAGAAGAATATCCATATAGTAGAAAATAACATTTTAATTTGATAAAAGATATCACAAATTAAAATAAATATGTTAAATTTAAGAATCACTGTTTAAGATAACTTTGCGAATTTTGCCAGCAGTCGCAAAAAACCTTGCACAGGAAGCTGTAATTTGTGAATTCATGCCTGTAAGGAGCTTCCTAGAAACAATGGAGGATGGGGGCACCTTCTTTGGGGGGCTGTAACTTGAACCCCATAAATCCAATCCTCACAAAACTTAGAGGGCAGTAGAGAAGAATCAGCCGGAGATCCCCTGCAAGTTTGATGTCTCTAACTTGGACAGGCTCTGTTCTATACATTCCTGAACCTCCTGAATCTCCACCTGTCATTTCCTCAGAAAGCACTTTCCTGGGGGTACTTTCTTTGGGGGGGGGACATAACTCAGATCCTGTAATCCTTACTAAACTTGGAGGGCAGGTAGAGGAGAGTCAGCCAGAGATTACAAAACTCATGAACTGAACCAGTTTGTTTAGCTGCTAAAAGTTTGTGATGGCTCATAGTTCATGAACCGGGCACACCATGAACCAAACTGCATTTTCCTGGTCTGTGTCTATTCCTGCTGTTGGGCAATAGAGTGGGTGGTAGGTAGACAGAACATTCTATCCCAAGTCTCCAGCATTTGATACATATACTCAAAACTGGGAAGATAACAGCCCTCTCACCAATTTTTCCCTCAGTGTATTCCTTGACATTGCACAATTTGCCCTTCATAAACTAAGACTGTAAAGCACAAGAGACAGCAGTATTTACCACTACAGATAAATATCAGTCATCAGGCAAAATTAGGACTTCTGTATTCATTTCAATTTGAGGTATTGCTAGAACATACAGGAATATTCTGTTGCTGATCTAAAAGTCATTATTCTCCTTCAAATTAACTTCAAAGGGAGAATCCAATGAGAAAGTCCTGACTTACCATTCATCAAGAAGATCAACACTATCTCTCAGTCAGGTCTTAACAAGGATTTGGCATTTCTCCCTCACTATAGGTGCTATAGGGCTGTTTGGGATACAAGCTACCAATAGCTCTGGCATTACAAGGTCAATCTCCTGGGCAGAATACCCAAGTTTTCAGCTATCTTTAGCCCTAGAACCTCTCATTTTAGCAATACTAGTGTGGCACAGTAGCTAGATGTGCTAGAAAGCAGGAAGTGCCCAGATGAACTTGCTGGGTGACAGATAAACTCCTCTCTCTCTCTGCCTTAGGCCTCCCAATTAGCAGTTAAAGATAATCCTGCCCTACTTTACAGGCTTGTCGTGAGGATAATGTCCATGAAGCACTTTGAATGGTATGAAGTACTATATCTATGCAAATTACCATAATTTGCTGAAGAAATATAAGTGAATCTGGTTCTCACATGGCAGTCGGTTCTGGAAGTTTATATCTCTTCAAATGTATTTAAATTGGACCCGATCAACCATAGCCAACCACTTCCTCAACACAGCACATAGTTAAGTGTGTTCAGAACTTTGGCATGAGAGGTTTTCTTATGCCCACTTTTCCCAGAAATATAGGAGGGTACTTTTTATTATGAGAAATCTGCACTTAGAAAGCTTTTGTTTCACCCACTTCTTTACAACAATACTCATTTCCTCTGGAGGGGAATCCAGCCCCACACCAGCAAAACACACAAACATTTTGCATAACAGCTGAATCCAGGAAATGAATGATCACAACCAATTCTGGCTAAGAGAACATAATTACAGAAGACCATATTTCCAAACACTTGGAGGGCTTCCAAGCCTGTTGCTTTGGTAGTGAAAATACATCTAAAGCAGAAGCCACAGAGCTCCACAATGTTGTTTTAACCCCAGACCCCTCATATTAATATGAAACTGCCACATATGCCTTGTCAGGCTTTTGAGCCATGTAGTCTGGGACTGAGTACTCCACCTTGCAACAGCTTTCCCAAGGTCTCAGGCAGAGGTCTTTCACAGCATCATCACCCAAGATATTTTCTGAGTTGGAGATATCCAGCCAGGAACTTGGGGATTTCCAGTTGAAAAACCAGTGCTGTATCACTGAGCCTTTTTGTGTGGTCATCTATGCACCCATCCACATTAGGATTGGGACTGACTAGGAATTGTCAGCCAGATCCACTTTAAACACTGGATTAATTCTTTAATCACTTTAATCACTCTTCCAGGTGGCAAGCTTCTTATCCTGAGCTACATTTTTCCTATTCACATCAATTCCCTGGTGATCTGTGATCAATTCTATATTGCATTCATGGGAAGGCTGCTGAGTGGATTCCACTGGCATGACGCAGCTTGTTAGAATGGGCTATTGATATAGCTTATTCATTGGCAATCCTGGAAACCACACATAGAGGAACTCAACTTGAATACAAGAAATCATCAGTGCAAATTATATATGATGTGCCAACAGGCATAAGAGAACCCAGATTCCCTCCCTCCCTTCTAAAAGAGCTTTGGAAGAAGGGAGCTTGAACTGAAAAAAGCAGCCTTACCCTTTTGCTGCCCACAGTTTCTCCACTCCAAATGGACCTCCACTAGCTGCTTTTCTTCCTATAGAGTTCAAAATACATGGGTAAGTCAGTGGAAAAGTTAGGATTGAAACCTTTCCTTCCTTTCTTATAAGAACTGTTTATGCAGCATAAGCAAGTTTACTCTAAAATAAATTCTGTGCATTCAGAGAGGCACACTCTCTGCTACAGGGGCTGGCATCCTATGGCCTATATAGGCTAGATGCTGTCCTCAAAGAAATTCCATCTGGAGTGGACCATCAGTTGCCACAAACCTAGGTCAGTGTGCATGCCTTGCGGGCATACTGATGGTGTGGTGCTGTGATTGGCCTGACAGGATATTGACAAAACTGGGCCAGATGTGAGGTGCCACTGTTGGAAGCACTGTAGCATTGACATGACACATGTAGAGGAAGAAGGAGGGCAGATGAAAGGGGGTGGCTCCAAGGAGAAGCAGGAATCTCTTCTTTCTTCCTCACCTGGAGAAGAAGACATGGGAAGCCTTCAGCAGCTACCTCCACAGTTACTACACATCCCAACCATAGTGGTGACTGCAGTCTCTGCAGTCCCCACAGCAAACAGCACAGCCATAGTTGGGGCCATAGACGTCAACATTACCCTAACTTCAAACATCAACAATTTTCAATGTTCCCAGGAAAGTTAATGTATTTCCATCTTGTTATTGTGGTGGTGTTGGTTTGTTAGTTTGTTTTAGCATACTGGTATTAGATCTTTGCCCTGACCTAAATGGTCCAGGCTAGTCTGATCTCATCAGATCTTGGAAGCTAAGCAGGGCTGGTCTTTGTTAGTAATTGAATGGGAGACCATCAAGGAAGCCCAGGGTCACTACGCAGAGGCAGGCAATGGCAAACCACCTTTGGTAGTCTTTTGCCTTGAAAACCCTACAGAGTTGCAATAAGTTGGCTGCAACTTGACAGCACTTGACTACTACTATTAGATCATTTGTCAGAAATAATGCTTAGCTTTCCCCTTTTCATGTTTATTATTTTCATTATTATTGTGCAGATTGTTGTACTTCTGATATCACTGCCTCAACCCCATTGCTTTCAGCAACACTAATGAAGAATATTTGCAGGCCCGTATATACCATGGGGCCCTTGGAGTGCTGCCCCCTCCCAAATCTTCCCTGCAGAGGTTGAGTGTTTGGCAGCCCAGCTCCTTGAGCATGTGCTGAGTGTGTATCCTTGCCTCTAGCCATGCTAGTCCCCCCCATGTACATTCAATGTGACTGAGTTGGGGAGGTGGAGCTAAGACTGAAGAGGTGGGAAGAATCCCACGCAGAGATGCAGCTGGATGGCTGGGGCAGCCCAGAGCTCCCTGGTGTCTCATGGTAATGAACAAGCCTCTCCTGAGGGGAGGGGGGCATCAAGATTGGTGTAAGGAAGAGGCAGAGCTCTCCCTCCAACTTGGGTGCTGAGGGATGCCAGGCCAATGCCAAGAGCTGCTTTGGGGCACAGCATGGCTGGTGCTTGAGCAAGGAATGGCGAGTGCCAAAGGTGCAATTGGAGTTCTATGCTGGGGTAGCCAAAGCACACATTGGCAGTGAGGGGCTGGGGCACCTTATCGTATCAAGAAACCCAATTGGGGTGCCAGAGGTTAGGCAGACTCTTTCCACTTTAACTACTTGTGAGTGTTGCATTTAACTTCATTATCTCCACGCAGAATGCAGCCTGATCCACCCCAGTGGCAAGCCAGCCCTCCCTGTTGCCCGTCTGAGGCTCGGTTGCTCTGCCTGGTTCCGGGTGAGCAGTCTGCACATGCAAGCTTGCAAGCCTGTCCCTTTGAAAACTGCAAAGGGATCCTCTTCTCTCTGGAGAGCCCTCCCCCATCCCCCGCAGCAGCCTTAAGCCTCTCTGTGCTTTTCAGCATCGGTGGCCTCTTGCGCAGGCTAGGGCCAGTGTGTCCTACGAACTGCCTGTGGGCTCCCACCAGCCTTAAAAGTTGTTGGATTAGTTCCATATCCTTAGACTACATCCTAAAAAGTGCAGATGCAGTGCTTCATGGTGTGCGAATCTGGGACTGGGTAAAAGGTGGCAGACTAAGGTGGGAGAGAGGAGGGGGGATAGGATCCCCAGTGTACACGCACCAGCCTGCCTCTCCCCGCCACACCCTTTCCTCCACCATGTGCACGCTCACTTCCTTTGCTGTTGGGCACCTCCATTCTTTTTTCTCCCCCTGCCCTTCCTCCACCCAGTCCCCCACCACCAAAAATTGTCTATCTATGGGGCTGAATATTGGTCACTGAGTTCTGGCATGAAGCTGTCACTGACAGAGCCAAACAAAACAATTTGAGGCAGGTCACTGTGATATTCAGATTTTGCTAAAGTGTGATAGAGCAGCTAAAGTAAAACTGTATTGTGTGTGTGTGCGTGTGCGCACGCGCACACACATATCTCTCACTCCACAAACACCAATAAAAACCATACTTTTCTTACTTCTAACAGTATGCACAGCTCAGTAAAATAGTTCTTGTTTTAGGTTGTGTCTGGAGTCTGGACCACCCCATGATAAACCAGCCCACCTTTGGTAAAAGGGTGCTGCCCCTGCTCCAGTAAAAGAGCAGCTATGAAGTTTGATTCTGTTCACATTTACTTGGAAGTACAGGCAACTAGGCCTACTCTCAGCTAAGTGAGGCTAGAACTGCAGCCTTAATGCTATGTCCATTGCTACTGTTCAGCATAGTTCATCTCCTTGCTTAAATTCCAACCTCTTAAGCAACATGAAAAAGGCTTATCAATTTTTATTGACCTTTCTAGCTAACAAAAGGCACTAATCCACTACCTGTTTGGTGAAATGACTAGAAACCCCTAAGAGAAAAGAAATATATGCAGACTCATTAGATCCTCATCACTTTGGAATTCCTGTGCTGCTTATTTTACAAAGGTTATACATCAAGTCAGAGATGCCATTCTAACAGACGTATAAATAATGAATTAACTGACATGAAAGACCAGAATATTAATTTCCATTAACAGGGCAGTTCAAAGCATAGAATATATACTGCTTTAAAAATCTTTATTACTAATGCAATGGGGGGGGAAGAATGACAGGAAATCTCTGTGGCATACGATTGTTTTCACAGTCTTATGATGTTAATTACAGCCCTTATCTAAAAAGGGTTTTTTTCCTTGTATGTGTTCTGTGCTTATGGTGGCTGTGATATGAGAGACTCAAGTCCACAAAAGGAACTGCAGACAAACTAAGCATCCAAAACGTATTGAGGGCTAGACAACATCCAGTGTGAAGAAGCCAAGGTGCGCCTTTAAAAAAAGAAAAAAACCCCAAACCCTGAAGGGATGATGGCATGCTGTCCTAGCCAGCCACAGTGCAGATTGTCTATAACAGGGACTCCCCAGCGTTTTTGACCCTGGGGGCACCTTCGGAATTCTGACATAGCATGGTGGGCACAGCTGCAAAACGACTTCCACAAAATGAATGCTGCAGGTGGTGGAGCCAACCACAAAATGAATGCTGCAGCTTACTTTCAGTCACACAATGAAAATCCTTGTGCTGTGGTGGTAGCTGCTGCCAAAGCAACATTTAAAACAGCCAATGGAAACTCCAATAAGAAGCCTTGCTGGGTAAAAGCCACATCTGGCCACACCCACTTTCTAAAAACACTTAGTAGGCACCAGGAAAGGTGTTGGCCCCATGTTGAGGACCCCTGGTCTATAGCTTGAAAACATACTCCCCCCTTTTTAATATAGTTTATTAATTTTTTAACAAATTGAACAATAAACAATAAACTTTAACATTAGGTAATAATATGGTGACGTTAACAAAGTTGAACACTAAGAAAAACCACAATACTAATACAACTGCAATCTTATCACATCCTCTGGAATTTCCTTCTGTATTTGTAAATATTCTAAGATGGGCAACCAAGTAGAATACCATAACTTACATTTGTCATAATTTGAACATTTAATAAAGTATTTTATCTTCTCCATTATAAACATTTGCCATATTTTATTGTGCCAAATATTTAAAGAGTATTTAGTATCTGATTTCCATAATTGTGCTATCACCAACTTGGCAGCATGAAGAAGTATAGCAATTCTATTATTATTTAGAACGTTCGTTTGTAAAGCTATTCTATCATTTAATAATATTATTTCAGGTTGAAATGGTATATTAACTTGTGTGATATACTTAACATTTTCTAAAACGTTTTCCCAAAAAGCTTTAACCTTAGGGCAATACATCCAACAGTGTAAATAAGAACCATTTATGTCACAACCTTTCCAACATTTGGGATTCAGATTTTTAGCCTGAGATATTTGAACTGGTGTAAGGTACCAAAAAGCCAGAACTTTAAAATTTTGTAAACGCATCAATATAACAGAGGAATTAAATTCAAAAGTATTCCAAATGCGATTCCAGAAATCTTGGTCTAAGTTCTTTTCTATTAATTTATTCCATCTAGTTTGGTAAGTCAAGAGTGTTTTAACTGTCTGATGAGCAAGAATTTGTATTATTTCCGGTCAGAGTAAAATGGCGAATTGACACACTTTGCGAGTTGTGCAGAGTGTACTGTGGTATCTGACGACAGTCTGGGCTTCATCTGGCCCAGCGCAGCACTCCCCAGGCGGGGGGGTGGGAAGCAAGCAGCCAAGCCTGAGGGGGAGTTGAGATCGGTGTGGATAAGCTTCGGAGGAAGCTTGTTTACACTTTGATCTCCTTCCGTGAAGAGGGCAGTTGCAAATCAGCACTACAGATACCAGCTGGGCTGAGAATTCAGCATAAATTCGCCATCTACCGATCTCTTTAACATCAAGTTCAACATCGATTACAGAAGAAGCACCGCGAAACCCCGAGATTACAAGCAAGGTAACAAACGACTAAGCGCTTACCGGTTTAAAGAAGAACGCGAAATTGAATCGTACGGATAAGCGTAGAAACCTTTAATGAACTATTCCGCTTGATTTAAAAGTAAAACGAAAGCTTTCCTTTAGAGAAAACGGCTGAAAAGTGACTTTGTTTTGCATTCCTGTGGTCAGTCAAGTCTAAACTTTACGTAGCAGAAACGAAACTAACTGTGACTCTATGATACAGGAAGTAGGCTAGAGTGGACGTTGTAGAGGTTGCTGTGCCGGAAATGGACGTTTGAATGTGTGACACCACCTTTACCGGAAGTTGGATTACAGAGACGGACAGATAAACAGGAAGTCTCGAAGGAGCCTACTCTAGCCGGAAAATCATAGAGAAATTGCGCCCGACATTTTGAGGAGGACTAAATTTTAAAAAGTTATTTTTAAGCCGAAAAAGCGCTGATACAAGTTATAAAGGTGGTGATTCGGCTTGAAGATTGCTAATATAAAGATTGATTAGCACTGAAGTCGCTTTCAAGACGGATTTGAGGTCAAGACCTAGAGCTGCTTCATCACCTAGTTCAAGAATGACTGCAAAGGAAAAAAAGAGTGGCAAGCGGCTATGGAAGCGATGGAAAAACGGATGACCGAAGTGGTGCAGAATCTTGGAAAACAAATAGAATCACAGCTGCAACAACAATTGCAACAACAGCTGCAAATACAACTGGAGCAAATAGAACAAGTGCAAGTCCAAGTACAGAAAAAAAATATGGAAGAACTGAAAGAACTGGTACTAACAGAAGTGTCAGGGATTAAAAAGAAAGAGGTCAAAAGCCTGGTGACAAAATCTGAAGAAATGGAACAGAAGGTTAAAAAAACCCTGTTAGAAAATACAAGACTGGAGTCCATGATGGAATATAGAGCTACTCAGAATCATCTGAGATTGAGAGGGATAGAAGAGGAGGAAGATCAGGATCTACGGGCTCTAGTAATCAATACATTGACAACTTATGTAGGGGAAGATGTTGGAGATTTGGATTCAGACTTTGACTTGATTTACAGAGTAAACTCAGCTTATGCCAAGAGAAAGCAATTACCCAGAGATGTGATTGTTCAATTCGTGACAACAAAAATGAAGGAAGATGTTTTCAAGAAACAATTCACACAACCGTTGGAAATTAATGGAAAAAAAAATAATAATTTTGAGAGAAATTCCGAGATCGATCTTACAAGACAGAAAGAAATTCAAGAAATTGACAGACAGACTAAAAGAAATGAATATCAGGTTCAGATGGGAGATTCCATATGGACTTTCATTTGTGTACAATTCGGTGAGATCTACTCTTAAATCTGAAGGAGACTTATACAGATTTAAAGAGAACAATTTTGATGATTTTAAAGATATTTAATTCAACACAATTATGGATTACAAATTTTTATCTTGGAACGTAAATGGACTAAATTCACCAAGTAAAAGAAGATTAGTGAATCATTGGCTGGAGAAACAAAAATGTAACATAATTTGTTTACAAGAAACACATATCAGAAAACAAGATAATAAATACTTGATTAATAAAAAATTGGGAGAAGAATTTCATTCCTCAGCAACTAATAAGAAAAAAGGAACAGTGATTTATGTTTCAAAAGAATTGGATCCTAAAAAAATCTTCTCAGATAAAGAAGGAAGATATGTTGGCGTGGAAATATTGATGAATAGAAAAAAGACATTGCTCGTAAATATATATGCACCCAATGGTGCAAAAGAGACTTTCTTCAATGACTTGACTAAAGAGTTGGATTGTCTAAATTATGATCAAATAGTCCTTGCTGGAGACTTTAATGGTACAGTGAATAACATATTGGACAGAAAATCCAAAGCAAGTGGAGAGACAATTGGAAAGCTACCAAAAAATTTCTTTCAATTGATGAAGCAAGAGAAACTGGAAGACGTTTGGAGGAAGTGGAATCCCAAGACTAAGGATTATACGTTTTATTCTAATAGACATAACTCCTTTTCCCGAATTGACATGATTTGGATGTCAGAGGAGATGGCGCAAAAAACTTATAAAATACAAATTTTACCGAAAACTAATTCTGATCATAATCCCTTACTCTGGATATCTAAAGAAAAAACTAAACAACTATATTGGAGAATTAATGAGGACTTACTGGATCAAAAACTAATCAATGAAACTTTAAAAAAAGAAACGAAAAGTTTTTTTTAATTGAATTTAAATAAAGGTACGGATATACAAGTTGTATGGGATGCGTACAAAGCGGTAATGAGAGGTATGCTTATCTCTCTGAACTCCAAGGACAAAAAGCAAAAGATGCAACAACAGAAAGACCTTTATGAAAAAATTCGACAAAAAGAAAAGGAATTAAAGAAAAGACCAGGGAAGAAAAAGATTATTAAAGAGATCCACTTTCTGCAAGATCAGCTGAATGTTTTATTAAACAGAGAATTATATTGGAATCTGAAGAAATTACAGCAAAAAGCATTTGAGGGTGCAAACAAACCAGGAAAGTTTTTAGCGTGGCAATTGAAAAATAGAAAAGAAAGGAATTTTATATCTAAGATTATTGAAGATGGAAAGGATGTTATGAATTTGAATGGTATAAAAAGAGCTTTCTTCAAATATTACGCCAAATTATTTAAAAAGAAAGGAATTGATCAACAGAGAATTAAGAAATACTTGGAGACTATTGAAGTTCCAGAGCTGGGAAAACAAATTAAGGAATCATTAAATGGTTTAGTAACGAAAGAAGAAGTGATAATGGCGATAGAAGATGCAAAGTTGGGCAAAGCTCCAGGACCAGATGGCTTCACAGCAAAGTTCTACAAGAAATTTAAAGAGGAGCTAACCCCCATTTTAGTACTTCTGTCGAATGAGATAAGAAAGACTAAACGGATCCCAGATTCATGGAAAGAAGCAAATATTTCACTGATACCTAAAGAAGGTTTGGATTTGACTCAAGTAAAGAATTATAGACCAATATCGCTATTAAATAATGATTACAAATTATTTGCAAAAATAATTTCGGAGAGATTGAAAAAATATCTGAAAGATACTATAGCGGAAGAACAAGCCGGATTTTTACCAAATAGACAAATTAGAGACAATTTAAGAGTGGTGATAGATGCAATTGAATACTATGACAAGCATCCAGAAAAAGAAGTTGGATTCCTCTTCCTAGATGCGGAAAAAGCTTTTGACAACTTAAATTGGGAGTTTATGCTGCAAGTTATTGAAAAAATGGACATTGGACAGTTCTTTTTAAACATGATTGCGGCAATATATTCAGAACAAAAAGCGGCTTTGAATATAAACAAAGAAAGGACGGATTTTTTCCAAGTTCAAAAGGGAACACATCAAGGCTGCCCGTTGTCCCCGTTGCTGTTTATTTGGATGTTGGAAATATTATTGACAGCAATAAGAAAAGATAATAGTATTGAAGGACTTTCAGTGAAAGGATTCGTATATAAATACAGGGCATTTGCAGATGATGTGATGTTTATGATTCAGGATCCTATTGAGAAAATACCACATCTGATGGAGAAAATTGAAGAATTTGGCTCAGTTGCGGGTTTTTACGTTAATAAAAACAAAACTAAGGTGATGTGTAAAAACATGACGAAGCAAAGACAAATAGAACTTCAAGAGAAAATCCAATGTGAAGTAGTTACAAAGACTAAATATCTAGGAATTGAATTAACCATGAAAAATATTGACCTGTTTAAAAACAATTATGAAAAGGTGTGGCACAGGATTCAGCAAGACATGAAGAAATGGGACACTTTGAATTTATCATTGATGGGAAGAATCGCAACTGTAAAAATGAATATCTTACCGCGTTTGATGTTTTTATTTCAGACCATTCCAATACTAAAACAAAGGAAAGTATTGGATTTGTGGCAGAAAGAATTATCCAAATTCGTATGGGCAGGAAGAAAGCCAAGGATCAAAATGAAAATTTTATGCGACGCAAGAGAGAGAGGAGGCCTTCAACTACCAAATTTAAGACTGTATTATGATGCCGTCTGTTTAACATGGTTGGAACAGTGGATTAATCTTGAGAATAAGAAGTTATTGGCTTTAGAAGGGCATGATAACAAATTTGGATGGCATGCATATTTATGGTATGGAAAAGTAAAAATGGACAAATTTTTTAAACACCACTTTGTAAGACAATCACTGTTCGAGACATGGATGAGATATAGAAAATTCTTCTCAGAAGAAAGACCACTTTGGATAGTACCAGCAGAAGTGATTAATCCATATCCAAGAAATCAAGGGTTAGATTGGCTACCTTATAAAAGTCTTTTAAAATTAGAAGGGAAAAACTTTGTGTTACAAGATAGATTTGATGTCGAATTTGAATATGATTGGTTGAAATACAGACAGATTTATGATTTATTTAAGACCGATAAAAGAGAACATGGTTTTAGAGAAAAGAACATTGAAATTGAAACTGTATGGCTTGAGAAAGGTAAAAAACTGATTTCTAAACTGTACAAGGTTTTATTGAAATGGTACACTGAGGATGAAACTGTAAAAGAGCAAATGATAAAATGGGCTGTAAATGTTAATAATGAGATATTAATGACATCCTGGGAATATTTGTGGAAAAAGTCAATGAAAATTTCAACTTGTGTAAATGTTAAAGAGAATTGTTATAAAATGATGTACAGATGGTATATGACGCCTAAAAAAATTGCTATTATAAATGAAAGTATGTCCAACAAATGTTGGAAATGTAAGAAACATGAAGGGTCTTTTTACCATATGTGGTGGACATGTGATAAAGCAGTAAAGTATTGGACTGAGATCCACAATGAGATACAAAAAATTTTGAAATGTACTTTTAAGAAAGACCCACAGATGTTATTGTTAGGTCTTAAAATGGAAGAAATAAATGTAGCCAAGAGAACACTACTATGGTACTTGATTACAGCAGCTAGACTGATTTTTGCTCAATGTTGGAAACAAGATAAAGTACCTGAAACATGGGAATGGATTAAAAAGACGTTGTTTTTGGCAGAAATGGACAAATTAACAAGAAAGTTAAACAACGAAGAAGATGAAACTTTCTTTGAAGACTGGAAAGACTTTCAAAAATACTTGTTGAAAAATTGGGACATTAAACGTGGTTTGATTTGCTTTGATAGTTATTAAGAAGAAAATGAAAGAGAATTAGACTTTTGAATTGTTACCGTTTGTAAGAGAAAAGAAGTTTAGAAGTAATTGTAACAGAATAAGAGAGACATTAATGGGGTTGGAGCAGTGCGGGAAGCCTTGTTTGGGGGGGGAGAAGGGAAATAAGAAAAATGGATATGTAGGTAGGTTTAAATTGTATGAACATGTGATATATCCAATAATAAACTGTATTTACCAAAAAAAAGAATTTGTATTATTTTTGAAATATTTCCTTTTCTGGATTGTTCATTTTTACTAATCAGAATTTCAAAATCAGTCATAGGCAGCTTAAACATTTTTTCCAGTTGGAGTGAGTTGTACACATGTTTAATCTGGAGATACTGAAACCATCCTATTGAAGTTTTTATCTTACTTTCTAGTTCAGTTTTTTCTATAACTTTGTTATTTACTATAAGATCTTTCAAATTTATGTTTGTAAGACTTTTCCAGTTTTGAGAAGGTTTATTGTGTAATCCTGGTAAAAACCAGTGTTGTCCTAAAAGTGGCATAAAGCGAGAGTATTCTGGAACTATGCTTTTCCTGTTTGTCCCACACTTCTAAAGATGCAGCTAAAAATTCATGTTGTTCAGTTTTAAGAATTCTTATTTTTTTGTTTTGCCAAATCGTTTCAGATAGAGTATATGGAGTAGGATAATTTAAATGTATCTTCATCCATTTAGTGGTTGTCTCCATTTGCATCATTCTTAAAATCCTATTCAAATAGATTGCATCGTAATAATTTTGTAAATTTGGTAATTGGAATCCACCAAATTTGTGTTGTTGAGAAAGAGTAAAAGCACTAATCCTAGCCTTTTTTTATTCCACAAAAATTTTAAAAGTTTGTCTTGCCATTGTTTGATAATAAGACACTAATTTTTATAGGTATGGCTCTAAAAAGAAAAAGAAATTTAGGGAGCAAGAAGGATTTTATTAAATTGTATCTGTCCATAAAAGAAGGTGCATATCTTTCCCATCTAACTATTTTTTTATTTACATCTTTTATAGTTTCTTCATGGTTATATTTAAAAATTTGATTTAGGTTGATAGGCAACTGTATTCCTAAATATTTTATCATAGAGTCTGTCCAATGGTATTTATATAAAGATTGAAGTGCAATTTTTTCAGAATCTGAAATATTTATGGGCATAATGGTTGATTTTGACACATTAACTTTAAGACCAGAAATGCAACCAAATTCTTTTAATATATTTTGAAGATTTTCTAAAGACTCTTTTAGGTTTGTCAGAAACAGAAGCATATCATCTGCAAAAAGCATTATTTTAAATTCTGAGTGTTGAATTTTAATCCCTATTATGTTATTATTGCCTCTAATTGCTTGAGCTAAAGGCTCTACAGCAATGGCAAAGAGGAGGGGTGACAAGGGACATCCGTGTCTTGCCCCCTTTCCAGCCTAAAAGTATTGGATGTGGTATTATTTATATTGATAGATGCTTGAGGAAATTTATAAATTGCCTGAATAGCTGTTAAAATTTTTTAACACATTTCATTTTTTCTAGTATAAATTTTAAATATGGTAGTTCCAAAGAATCAAAAGCTTTCTCTACATCTAGAGAAAGCAATAAAAGTTTTTCTTTTTTTTTTCTGGGCAAATTGAATAATGTTATACGCTGTGCTAGTGTTATCTACCAGGTCCCTTCCGTGTATAAATCCAGTTTGATCTGGCGAGATATACTCTGGGATAATTTGATTTAAGCGATAGGCTAATATAGACATAAAAATTTTAAAATCATTATTCAGCAATGAGATCGGTCTATACGAAGCTGGTATGGTATTATCCTTTTGGGGTTTGGGAATTACTACTATATTAGCTTGGGACCATGATGGGGGTAAAAAACCACTTCTAAGAACATGATTACATGTTTGCAATAAAGGGTCCAACAGAACTTTGGAAAAACATTTATAAAATACTAGTGGCAAGGCCCATTGCAGGGGGGGATGCAACGGGTGCTAGCCGTACCGCAGATGGATGCGCCAGCCCCCTGCGAGGTGGCGGCGGCCGATGGGCGAGGCCAGGCCCTGCTCCCCTTCCCGGGCCGTTCCCACAGTGGTGGAGTGGCGAGCGAGGGAGGCGGTCTCCCTCTCGGGGCAGCCAGCTCCGCCACGGCCTCCCCCTCGCGTCAGTTGCGCTGGCACGGGAGGCGAGCCCCACCCACCCCCACCGCACAAGGCGTCCCCGGCCCTAGTGACTTACGGGGGGGTTGGCCGCGCAGCGAGGGAGGCTGCCGTCCAGCTTGGGCTCACAGGACGCAGCCGCCCGAGTCAGAGGCTGGAGGGAGACTGTGTCCAACAGCCCAAAGAGGCCGTGAGCTGGCTGTGTGGGCGGGACTGAGTCCACGCAACCAGGCATACCAGCCAATGGGCAGGGCGCAGTGGTGAGTGGCAGCTCCCGCAGTGAACCTATTTTGCCACACATTTTTACCTTATTTGGGCATGCCAGTCGACCACTATGCTTTTATATATAAGGGAAGGATAACTGAAAAACCATCCAGTCCTGGAGCTTTATGTATTTTCATTCTTTTTATTGCATCTAATAATTCTTGTTTAGTGAAGTCTGTATCAAGAAAAGTACTGCGTTCCTTTTTTATTTCAGGAGCCCTTTTTCTTGAAAGAATTCTATTATTGAATTCTGAGAAACATTTTGGGATGTATATAAACCTCTATAATATTCCTCAAAAGTTTTTAATATGTCTTCTGTTTTAGAATGTAATTTGCCTGTCTTATCTCTTATTAAATGTATTTGTCTTTGTTGTTTTGTTTTATTCACCCTTTTATTCAAAATTTTCAAGTTTTTAGCATTGTAAAACCAATCCTTGTTTTAAAAATAGCAGGTCTTTTCTTATTTTAGATGTTTCTAAATCCTCTAGTTTTTATCTTTCTGCCAATAATTTTTTATACGTTTTCTTACTACAATTAGCTTTATGTTGTTTCTCCAGCTCAGATATCTTTGTCATTAATATTTGTCTGCTCTCTTTTTCTTTTTTGTGTTTATATGCAGATTTTGCAATCAGTTCTCCCCTTATTACTGGTTTTATTGCATCCCAAAGAATTTGTGGAGAAGAAGCCTCCAATTTATTTTCTTGAAAATAAAATTTAATTTGTTGTTCTATATCATCTCTAATACTCTGGGATTCCAATAATTGAGTGTCTAGTTTCCAAGTTCGATTAAAGTGTTTCTTTTCATTCCATATCCAAGTACATTCCACCCAGGCGTGGTCTGACCATGTTTTTTACCTATTCCTGTTGATTTAATATAAGATTGTAAAGAATCAGAAATCAAAATATAATCTAATCTAGCGTGGACATTAAATTGGGCAGAATAATAAATAAAATCTTTTTCTAATGGATGTTGAGATCTCCAAATATCTATTAAAGCATAGTCCAGTAATATTTTTTTTTAACTTTTGATCTCCTGAAGCTGTACCTTTAACTTTGTTTTATTTTCCATGAGCATAGGTTCTGTCCAACTCTGGATTTACTATGTAATTTAAATCACCACCCAAAATTATTTCTCCTTCCTTCAAGTTTTCTAACAGCTGAAAAGTATCTTTTAAAAACTTAATTTGGTCTTGGTTGGGTGCATATATGGAACCAGTGGTTAATTTTTGATCTTCCATAGTACCCTTAACAAAAAGATATCTACCATTTGAGTCAGCTAAAACATTTCTGGAAAACATAACTGCAACCCCTCTTGACTTAGAGTTACCACAAGCTTACATCTGAGTTGTAAACCAAGCAGAACTAAATATTTTATTATTCAGAAAGTCATCTTCTTTTTGTAAAAGGCGTGTTTCTTCTTGTATTGTCTCTGCTAACAGTAAAGCACATTCTGCTTTCTTATTTGTTTCAGAGATTGATTTTTTAATATCCCCAAGTTGTTCTTGAACTGGCTTTAGTAAAGCGCTTAGTTTAAGTAAGATCCTATCTTCCATTTCTGCTAAGTCCATTTTAGTAAGAGGAGAAAGTATCTCGACATCTTCTATTGTCTCAGTAAGTTCGTCAGAAGCTCCGGACGCCATTTTGTTCTGCCGCGATTCCCGCCCCGGTTCTATCTCAGCGAGTATTTTTATTATAAAAAGGTCCTACCGGTCGGGCTTCTATGGCAAGCTTTCCTTCAGTTGTTCAGACAGTCTGTAGGGTCCATTTGAAGACTTTTAATTCCGATGGAAAAGGTTATTTTCTGACTGATTGAGGTGGGTCAGGAGAGAGCTCCAGGTTTA
Organism: Gekko gecko; assembly: GCA_029375565.1. Lineage (NCBI taxonomy): Eukaryota > Metazoa > Chordata > Lepidosauria > Squamata > Gekkonidae > Gekko > Gekko gecko. Next base: position 136,485,448 of record JAPDNY010000002.1, read on the forward strand.
GGCGTCCATCTTGGATCGCGCGACACCACGCCCTTCAACATACTCCCCTTTTCTGTACAGTAATCCTTCCAGCAAAAATGAATGGGAAGAAATTTGCTTGCATAGGAAAGCATAACCTTGAACAAAATTATGTTGGTCTTAAAGGTGCCGCTGTACTCAAACTTTTCCCCATTCTGTCAGGTTGCCCAGTAAAGCCGAACATTTGTTTGGAGAGCAGCAGATTCTTCCCTATCTGAAACAATGTTTTTAAAAGAACCCATGGTAATCCTACAGATACATAAGTAATATTCACATATAGGTATCACTATGTCCTTGACTGACTATTGCTATCAGCACCAGCTGAAAATGGAGTAGGGAAGCCATACCACATGTTCCTCACTACCATGAATGATTCCATTGGGTTCTTGTACTAGGCAGACATACTCTGGCTCAAGTAACTCTTGTATACTTGGGTGCCATCCTAGTAGAGGTCTTCTTGTCACCTTGCTTATTTAATTTATATGCAGAGTACATCATGCGAAATGCTGGCCTGGATGAATCACAAGCTGGAGTTAAGATTGCCGGGGAAAAGATCAATAACCTCAGATATGCAGATGATACCACTCTGATGGCAGAAAGTGAAGAGGACCTAAAGAGCCTCTTGCTCAGGGTGAAAGAGGAGAGCGCAAAAGTGGGCTTGAAGCTCAACATCAAAAAAACTAAGATCATGGCATCTGGTCCCATCACTCCTTGGCAAATAGAAGGGGAAGTCGTAGAAATAGTGACAGACTTCACGTTCCTAGGATCCCAGTTCACTGCAGATGGTGACTGCAGCCATGAAATTAAAAGACGCCTGCTCCTTGGGAGGAAAGCGATGGCAAACCTAAACAGCATGATAAAAAGCAGAGACATCACCTTGCCAACAAAAGTCCGCATGGTCAAAGCAATGGTATTCCCCGTAGTAATGTATGGCTGCGAGAGTTGGACTATAAGGAAGGCCGAGCACCGAAGAATAGATTCTTTTGAACTATGGTGCTGGAGAAGACTCTTGAGAGTCCCTTGGACTGCAAGGAGATCAAATCATTCAATCCTAAAAGAAATCAACCCTGATTGTTCCCTGGAAGGCCAGATCCTGAAGCTGAAGCTCAAATACTTTGGCCACCAAATGAGAAGGGAGCATTCACTGGAGAAGACCCTGATGCTGGGAAAGATTGAAGGTCAAAGAAGAAGGGGACGGCAAAGGATGAAATGGTTAGACAGTGTCATTGATGCAACGAACATGAAATTGAACAAACTTCAGCGGACAGCAGAAGACAGGAGGGCCTGGCGTAATCAGGTCCATGGGGTCGCAAAGAGTCGGACTCGACTGTGTGACTGAACAACAAAGGGCAGAGAGGATACCTGTAGAAATCTGAGTTTGGGACACAATGGACTATGGACCTATGCAAGTAACCAAAGATAGGAAACAGAAAACTGCATTTGGGGTTAATAGGAAGTGAACAACTATAAAAGGAGTTCTGGGCCTGATGAACTAAGTGGGTGGATAAGGCTGAGGACAGGATTAAAAGTGAGAGTGGATTGTCAAGGTGTGAGAGTAACTTCAGTTTGTTACTGGTACTGCTTCAGAAGTCAAAGCAGAAAATGGGAGGTACCACTTTGGCTGCTTCAAGTATTGGCTTACTTTCAACTCTCAGAGCATCCCAATGGGATACAAACCCTGCATATGTTGGAAATATGTGTATTGCAAGGTCTAAAATTCAGTCATTTTAGTGTTAAATGGGTGTTTACCTTGTGTGCTATTGTTTAGACTGACCTGGAAGGAAACTTGGCACAGAGCCAAAGAGAAAAAAGCCAGGAAAGTGAAACCTATTTACTAACAATCATTGGTTAATGCATTCAGGTGATTTCCTTTTAGGGGACAAGAAGAAGAAGAATCTCCATTGTTTCAGACCATGTGGTCAAAGCATAAAGATGTAGCCTTAGGTGTCTTTGTTGTTTTGTAGATTTCCTGCGAACCCTTCCCTTAGAAATAAAGATTTTTACATAGAAGAAAATGCCTCCTCTCCAGTGTAGCAAAGATCCATTGCAATCTCTGAATATTTAACTATTTTGCCAATTTTTCCAACAGCATGTACATAGGTGGGATTCTGGAATTTGGGAGACATGTTGCCCTGACCTGAATGGCCAAGGCTAGCCCAGTCTTGTCAGATCTCAAAAGCTAATCAGAGCTGGCCCTGGTTAGTACTTGGAATGGGAGACTACCACAGAAGCCCGCGTTGCTATGCAGAGGCAGGCAATGGCAAGCCACCTTTGTTCATCTCTTGCCTTGAAAACCCTATGTGGTTACCATAAGTCACCTGTGACTTGACAGCACTTTCCACCATTACCGGACTGGAAGTGGAAAAACAGACAAGGCTGGAATAAGCATGGTAAAATAGCCTGCCCCAGATCTATGTACTATTGCTTTGGCCCAAAAGCCATACTGATGTGCTGGAAAAGGCTATGTGTGTGAGGGTTGTACTTGGCCAAACATACTCAAAGGAGGGAGGGGACCATGACTTAGTGGTGGAGAATCTGTGTGGCACGCAGAAATAATAACAACAACAACTATCCTGCCCTCCCAGCCAGGGCCGGCTCAGGGCGGCTTACATAAAATAGCATAAGAATTGCAATAATATAGATTAAAATTAAGCAACATCAGTAAATACAAATAAACAATGCTAAAACCATAAAACATAATAAAATGCTAGTATCAATAATTTCACAGTGATCTTGTTACTTGGTTCTCTTTTAAAAAAAAAAATATATATATATATATATATTTTTTATTCAATTCCCCCCCAGCACATTTACAAAAGATTCATAAAAGGCAATTATCAGCTTGTGTAAACAGTTGCAACAAATAACTTTAAAAAAATGACATAGCTTCTACACATACACATATTTGAAAGTCTCCAACCATTAAAAACATTCTTGGAATACAGAACAATCAAAAGAATAGTAAGTTTCTATATAACAGGTTTTTTGGAATTGTCTCACTATTTTCTAAGTAGTGAATCATCAGAAACTATATTGCCTGAAACCACTTTTGATATTTTTCTGACTGCAAGGCTGAGGAGTTATATGTAGTTCGCCCATAAATAAAGCTTTCCCAAATTTTCTTTTGCCAGCATGTCAATGTAGGAATATTTTTTTGTTTCCATTTTTGTGCAATAGTTATTTTCGCCAACGTCAGTAAGGTCAATATTAACATTTCTGTGCTTTTGTTACTTACAGATGTGCGCCATGTCTCCAAGAAGATGGAATCCAGAGTGCAAGGTAAGTCTATATCTGTTATTAGTGAGATTTGTTTTAATATCTGAATCCAGTAGCTTTTTATTTGGGGGCATGTCCACCAACAGTGTACAAACTCTCTATAGCTCCACAATTTTTCCAGCACTTATTTGTGATCTTTGGGTTTATTTTGTATAGGACTGCCGGGGTCATATACCATCTATTTAATATTTTAAATGAGGTTAATCTGATACTAAAGATATTAGAAGTGTTGCTAGGTGATGACCAAATTAAATTCCATTGGTCCTCTGTGAATGTTTTATGACAGTCTAAATGCCATTGTCGCTGAGACTTTAGACTAATTACTTTTCCTCCCTTTAATAACAGCTTGTAAAGCTTACCTATCATTCCTTTTATTTCTCCATTTGAGTTTTTTAGGATTTGTTCAAACTCATTTAATGGTCTAGAGAATGTCCCTTCTTTTGGAAGCTTCTACAAGAGGTCTTGTATTTGCAGATACTGGAACCAGAAAATTTCCCCATTTAGTTTGCTTTTTAACTCCAGTTTGGTCAAAGGGACACGTTTCTTTGTTAAATCAATTAAACGCGTTATACCTGCATCTCTCCATGCCTGAAAAGTGTTATCTTCCTGGCCTGGTGGGAACCAATTTTGATTGAGGAAAGTAGAAAGTTGTGAAATTTTTGGCAAGAGAGACATTTTATATAGTCCCCAGATCTCCTAGGCAGATTTGAGAAATATGTTGTTTACATTCACAATTTGTTTTTTATTGTGATTTCTCTAGTACAGTTCTGATAGGGAGAGTGATTGAGTTTCTGTTTCTTGTATTTGTTCCCAGGTGATTTTAGTGCAAGACTCGTACAGTATTTGTAAGATTAGCTGCAACACAGTATTTATGTAAGTCTAAAAAATCTATGTCCCCATTTTTGTTTTCCATGTTAGAGTGCGAAATTTAATTCTTGGTTTCTTGTAGCCCCAGAAGAAATCATTTAGAGGTTTTTGCCATTTTCTAATTTCTACACATGGGATCGAGATTGGGATTGCTCTGAACAAAAACAGGAATTTGAGTAGAACAAAGTTTTTTAATATGCTTATTCTGTCTGCCCAAGTGAAGCCTACCTTATTCCATTCTTTTAGTTGTTTATTTCTTTGTAGACAGACTGGTGATTTTCCTTTACTAGATCCTTTATATCCATTGGAATTTGGATCCCTAAACATCTCCAATGAGTAATCACTCAATCAAATGGAAATTTAAGCAGTTCATGATTTGTTGTTCCCAATAGTAAAATGTGGAAAATTTTTGCTTTGGCTATGTTTACCTTTAGACCTGTCAGATGCTGCATTTCTTGAAATAATACTTGGAGATGCGTCAGCGAAAGTTTTTAATTTGAAATATATATTATAAGATCATCTGCGTAAAGACTGATAGTATATAATTGTTGTCCTATTTGTATGCCAGTGATCCCAGAGTCCTGTCTAATTGCATTTGGTAGCAGTTCTATTGCCAATGCGAATAGTATAGGTGACAGTGGACACCCCTGTCTGGTTTTTCTTTTATGTTCTATAGGCCTGCTTATCGTGTTTGTTTATACATATCTTGGCTGTAGCATTGGAGTATAATGCCTTTATTGCGTTTGAAAGCTTTCGCCAAAGTTCATCTTTTTTAACACTTGTTGCAAATAACTGACTTCCACACTATCAAAGGCTTTTTCCAGGTCTACTGTGAGAATGATTGATTCCTGGGTTTGTTTGTTTTTTGTTTACAATATGATATTATGTTGAGTGTTCTGTGAATATTATCGGTCATGCTTCTATTTGGTATAAAACCTGTTTGGTCAGGATCGATGTATTCTGCTACAATTTTTTGTAGTCTCTTAGCCAGTACTGTTGAAAATATTTTCGCATCACAGTTAAGCAGTGCAATTGGTCTATAAGAGCCTGGTGGTACTCTGTCCTTGTTTTCCTTTGGAATAGTAATAATATGCACTTGACCCCATGATGATGGTTTGTTTCCTTTTAATAGGATGGCATTACAAACTTTGGCCAGGTTTTCTGACAGGTCCGAATTAGATTTTAAAAAAATCAGGGGTGAAGCCATCATAACCTGGTGTTGTATTTGCTTTAAGGTGTTTTATGGCTTCTGTGATTTCTTTTACTGTGATGGTAGAGTCCATATATTGTCTGTGATCTAGTGTGAGTTCCTTACACAATTTCTTCTCTGAAAGTAATTTTGAATCTCTTGTACTGGAGAGTTCTTAGTTATGTATATTTTTTGGTAGAAATCTGCAAAGCAGTTAGTGATTTTGTTTTGATCGGTGTGTCTACGATTCATTGGATCCCTAATTGAAAGGATCTTATGATCCAAGATTCTTTGACTCACTCTCCACTTTAAGATTTTGTTTTTAGGATTTTTCTGCCAAAACTGTTGTTTCAGAAAGAGTATATTTTTCTGATTTTTTTTGCTGTTTCTATAGTTTCTAGAACTCTGCATTCAGCTAATAGTTCTTTATATATGTTTTTGTTTCCCTTTTTTATGAAGTGTTTCCAGTTTTTGGATTTTTTGTAATATAGTATTGACTTGTATTTCTTTTTCTTTCTTTATTCTAGATACTAATGCTATCAGTCTCCTTCTAATCACCACTTTGAAAGCTTCCCAAAGGGTGAAAACATCTACCTCTCCATTGTCATTTTCCCTGAAGTAATTAATTATTGTCTCTTTCAAGACTTCTTTGCAAGAATCTCTTAATAAAATAGTTATTTAGTTTCCACATGTTGTTTTTTAATCAATTTGCACTCTATATAAGTGTGATCTAACCACATGAATGGGCCAATGCTAGATTCTTTATCTCTGTTCATCAGTGCTTCTGAGATTAAGATGTAATCTATTTGCGTGTATATTAAGTGTCTTGGTGAGAAGTAATAACAGTCTGTTTCCTCAAGGTGAGTTTCCCTCCATAAATCACACAATTGATACCTTTGGAATATCTCTTTCAATGCCATGTATCTTTTGGGGGGCTTTTTTGTTTTGTGCTTTTCCTAATTCTGTCTATATGATTATCTACAATCATATTCAAATCACAACATATAATCACTGCTCCTTCTTGGAAGTCTCTAGGTTTAATTAAAGTTTCCTCAATGAAGTGAGCTTGTTGTTTGTTTGGAACATAGATGGATGCAAATATTATTATTTCTGAGTCTACTGTACCTTGCACAAATAGATATCTGCCCATAGGATCAGCTAATGTCTTTTCACATTCCTTTGTTGGAGCCACTCATCTGAAATTGTTGGCTGAACCATTTTCTTTTGAGTACCATCTTTTCTTTTTTGTGTAGATGTGTTTCCTGACAAGATAATATTTCTGGTCGGGATTTTAGAATAAAGGAAGTCATCCTTTTCTGCTTGATGCAATTGTTCAATCCTCGCACATTAATTGTTCTAATTCTGTATGCATCTGACATTATATATTTCAATCTTATTTTTTGATAACTGCTACACAAGACTGTCTCACAGCAATGCTTAAGCAACCCTTCCCAATACATTTGCCAAGCTGTTGCCGAACAAGCAGTTGTTCTGAGAGTCAAAAAGCACTCCCATTCCTCCCTTCCCCTCCCTCACTTACCCTTCCCCTCCCTCACTTACCCTTCCCCTCCTACCCTCCCAATCCCTCCTTCCCCCAAAACTGTAACCAGAAAAGGACTGAACCTTTAAAGCCTTAAATTTGTAATACACAAGACTATGCAATCCCACAGAACAAATAGAATTCCTCACTACTCCACCCAGTGGCCCCCTACCACAACAGCAGAGAAGCCCGAAGACCTATGTCTTCTCTTTCGAATAGTCCACACCACCAGGACACCAAGACCCCTCTCGCCCCACCCCCTCTCCCTCGGAACAAGATTCTATACATTAAAATAAAAACTTAATAATACAATATACACATTAATTCAGTTAGTACAAGGTCAAACTGCTGACAACCATTGCTTATTGGCTTCTCCCCACACCAGGTTAGTTAGTTAGTTTTCCTCCATCTCCAGGTCAGGATGTGGGTGGGTTTCATGTTCTTGTCTTAGTGAGTAAATTAAATGCTTTCTTTTATTTGAGTATCGCTCCAAATCTTAGTTAAGATCATGATCCAGCCGAAGAGCCTTTAAAGCGATTCTGCCTGATTCTACGTCAAAGATTTCATATCTTCTGCCCTGGTGGAAAAAATGGATTCTAGCAGGGGTAATCTATCCGTAGTTCATTTTCGCTGCCTGGAGTTTTGAGGTAATTGGTTTTAATTCCCATCTTAATTGGATCACTTCTACCGGGATGTCAGGAAATACTTGAACCTGCTTGCCTTTATAGTTTAAAGAGCCTCTTAGCCTTGCCTCCTCCAGGATTTTTTTCTTTGTGTGGAGATCTTCAAATGTTACAATTATATCTCTAGGATTTTTTCTGGCAGGGTTATTAGATACCCCTTTACGGTATGCATTCGTTATTACTGGTGCTATGCCCTCCTCTAACTTTAACTCGTTCGTCAGCCAAGATGATATGAAGCAGCCCAGGTCAGTTGTTGACTCTGCTTGTTCCTCGAAGCCTCACAGTTTAAAGTTATATTTTTTTATGTCCGTTTCAAATACCATCATTTTCTCCTTCATTTGCAAGTCAGTGGACTGCAGGCTTTGTATATCTTCCTATAGCAGGGCTGTAATTGCTAGAGCGCTCTCCGCTACCTGAGAGGATTTTTTCATCGAGTCTTTGATTTCCTCTAATTGTGTTTTCATCTGGTTTAACATCATCGAAAAAGAGTCCATTAGCTTTCTTTCAAGTCACACCATTGTCATGTTAAAAGTCTCCATGGTTAGTAGTGTGACAGAGTCGGTTTGTGCATTCAGTTTAGCAGCCTCCGCCATTTTAGTTTCCGTTACCTCTTTTGAAATCCTCACCTCTCTCTTTTCTGAAGAAACAAAGTATGCTAGTAAGGATTTTACTTTCTTTGGGGATGGTAACAGTTTCCCCCCTGCTTTAGGCATTATCTGGAGGAGAAAAGCGATGCTCGGGTTTGACCTTTTTCGCTATGAGGGAATCAGGAGCATAGCGATCAGGCATCCACCATACTCCCCCGATGCCGCAGGCCATTGTTACTTGGTCCTCTCATCTCGCAGTCAGCTGGTCCCAGGTTCAAGCCCCAGCATCTCCAGTTAATGTGATGTGAAAGACCTCAGTGAAACAGTGAAACAGTGATGTGATAGACCTCAGCCTAGGACCCTGGAGAGCTACTGCCAGTCTGAGTAGACAATACTGACCTTGATGGACCAAGAGTCTGAATCAGTATAAGGCAGTGTCATGTGTTCATGCCAAGCCTCAGCAATGTTGCCATTATTTCAGGGTCTCACTCCAAAGGCAATGATGGTCATAAGCCATGTTCTGTCACCTTCTCCCATATCAACAGCTCCAGTGGTGCTGCCAGTGCTTCAGGTTTGTTTTGACTACCTGGGCAGAGAACTGGTCCGTCCTGTGTGCCTAGCAGAATGGTCTGGCATGCCACTATTCAGTACACATGCCAGGGGTTGCCTACCCATGACAAAGACTGTCAAAGCAGCAGCATCTGCAATTAAACTTCCCCTGTTGTTAGGATACTGTCTAGTAGTCCCTGATAATAAGATTCTGATAGTCTAAAAATATGCAACTAGTTCTTCTGCTTCTTTACTCAGAAGTCAGTCCCAGTGGCTTTCAGTTAAGTAACATTTGAATTGTAACCTCTCGTAGTATATGAAGATAGAATCTACCTTTTATACAGATATCTGTATCTCAGGAAAATGTTTAAAATGCAGGCTAATTTGAAGGACCTTTGAAAAAGATGATCCCCTTGCTTGCTTATGGATAGCTTAAGATCAGTGAAATAACAGAAAAAGAAAAGGAAAAATGTGCAAAAAGGCCAAATTTAGAAAAGGATTTCTCAGAATTTGTCAAGGAGCAAAGAAAGCAACATGGATCTGCTGTCTTCAAACTGAGGCAGGTTATAGAAATGCACACCTTCTCGAACTACCTTGAAAGTTATGACATTCACAACCACTCACTTTTTCTTTCCAAAATATCTCTGGAGAATGTCTGTGGTATTGTGCCTGGGTTGCAAAGTAGACCCCGGAACCAAGGGAAGGCTGTTGAACATTCTGTAGCCATCAAATGCTATAAATATTCAACTCCAGGCATCGCAAACTTGTATCTACATGCTGTGGGGATTTATTTTTAATGAGCCAAGGCAATAGGAAAACAACAATTTGGACTGGGTTGTATGATACACCAGTCCAAACTCAGCAGTTCAAGGAAGGGGGGAGGGAGGGAAATAAAGTCCCTTTGAGTAAATATGCTTAGGACTACAGCCTTAAGTAGCTAAAATGGAAGAAGAGAAAATGAGCAAGGTTTTTTCCAATAGAAAATAAATAAGAACATAAGAACCCTGCTGGATCAGACCTGTTCAATACAGTGGCTGGCCAGTTGCCCTGGAGGACCAACAAACTGGGTGTAGAAGCCAGGGCTTTCCCCTGATGTTTCCTCCTGGCACTGGGATTCAGAGCTTTACTGCCTCGGAATGTGGAGGTTTCCTTTAGTCACTGTGGCTAGCAGCCTCACCCGTTAATCTGCCTAATCCCGTTTTTGAAGACATTTATGCTAGCAATCATCACTTCGTCCACTGGCAGTGAATTTCTCAATTTAATTATACGTTGAGTAAAGATGTATTTCCTTTTGTCCATGCTTAACTGTCCACTCATCATCTTAATTGGCTGCTCCTGAGTCCTGGTATTATGGGACTGGGAGAAAAAGTTATTTAATAACTTTATAAACTTCTAGCATGCCCCGTCTTAGCCATGTTTTTCCTAAACTGAAAATTCCCAGGACTCCTCAGCCTTTCCTCCACCCCTTTAATCATTTTGGTTTTCTTCTTCTGCACTTCTTCCAGCTCTGCAATATCTTTTTTAAGATTATGTGACCAGAACTGTACACTGCTTTGTTCCAAATGAGACTGCACCATAGATCTATACAGGGGCAGTACAATATTGGCTGTTTTATCTGCAGCTCTTTCCCTAATAGTCACCACCTTTTTTCACTGCTGCCACATACTCAGTGGACATTTTCATTGAGCTATGTACTACAACACCAAATGGGAGTGGGAGGTCCTCCAAGTGCTGGCTGGAAGGCGCATGATAAAGCAGCCTTGCTGAAATAGGTCTGGATCTCTTCAGTGCCCAGATAGGAGACCTCCTTAGAGCCTAGGAACACTACCTTGGTTTCCTTGACGCACAAAGGTGGGGTGTAAAGATATAATAAATAAAATCATACCATCTGGCAAAATAGAAAATGTCAAGATAGTATTTAGAAGGTAAGACCTCATCTGTTGGGGAGGAGGCAGAGTAGCAGTATCAACAGAGGGAGACTGGAGCTGGGCAGTGTTGTCATCAGCATAAAAGGACTGGCAAATGTGGTCTTCCCTCCTAATGGCAGTTGTTGTTATACATTAGGGGACTCAGCTGAGCCCCAGAAAGTGCTCAGATTCCCCTTGATTTGTCCCTTGATGTATCTTCTATAAGAAAATCTATTGGCTTTGCTGAGCTAATTACACTGTAGAACACGGCACAGGCTTGTAGTGGCCCCAAGTGCCTTCTCTTTCACAGATATTTCTGCTAAATTAGGCCTTGGGGATTTAGTGGATGTTGGAATGAAAGTGGAAATCAACGAGGAGTTATTTTTACCTGAACAAAATGCAGCCTCTACAGCAGGGGAAACCTGGCAAGACTCTGGAATTAGTTTAGTTCAGGCATAAATCATATAATTTCCTATTATGAGAGAGCATGTGTGTCCATGAACTTCCCTAAGTATTAAAACAGAAATCACTAAGATAATATTTTTGGTTACGCTGTCACTTTGTACTAAAATCTCAAAAAAAACAAATGTAGACAGGATGATAAATGTTAAAGGATTTTCCCTTAAGGCTGCAATCCTATGTACGTTTACTTAGAAGTAAGACCCATTGATTTAGTGGGACTTACTTCTGGGTAGAGACGTGTAGCACTAACTGTAATAGTACCATCCTAAGCAGATTTACATCCTTCTAAGTCCACTGAAAGGGGCCGTGGTGACTCAGAGGTTAAGACACTGAGCTGTAGACTGGAAGGCATGTAGTTTGGCAGTTCGAGACCTGAGTGCCACATGACAGAGTGAGCTCCTATGTCTGGCCCCAGCTTCTGCCAGCCTAGCAGTTCAAAAGCAAGAAATTACAAGCAGATAAATAGGTACTGCTTCAGTGGGAAGATAACAGTGTTCCATGAGCCTCGGTGTTTAGTCATGCCGGCCACATGACTGTGGAGAAGTATTCAGACAGTACTGGCTCTTCGGCTTGGAAACAGAGATGAACACCTCCCCCTAGAGTCAGATTCAACTAGCTCTTGAGCAAGGAAAACCTTTACCTTAAGTCCACTGAAGCCAGATTGGTGTAGTTAAGTGTGCGGACTCTAATCTGGGAGAACCGGGTTTGATTCCCCACTCCTCCACTTGCACCTGCTGATGTGACCTTGGGTCAGTCACAAGCTCTGGCACAGCTGTTCCTGAAAAAGCAGTTTCTGTCAGAAGTTCTCTCAGCCCCACCTACCTCACAGGGTGTCTGTTGTGGGGAGGGGAAGGGAAAGGAGTTTGTAAGCTGCTCTGAGACTCCCTTGGGTAGTGAAAGGTGGGGTATAAATCCAATCTCTTCTTCTTCTTCTTCTTCTTCTTCTTCTTCTTCTTCTTCTTCTTCTTCTTCTTCTTCTTCTTCTTCTTCTTCTTCTTCTTCTTCTTCTCCTTCTCCTTCTCCTTCTCCTTCTCCTTCTCCTTCTCCTTCCTTCTCCTTCTTCTTCTTCAATGGGCTTTCACAGTAAGTGAACAGTCTTGTGTAGGTGAGATCTAATTGCAAAACCTTGTAACATTATATAGTTCAATTTACTGAAATGGGAATTCATTAGCATAAGTGGTCCATATTTTTCACAGGTCACTTTGAAGAGAGGGATGGGCAAATTTTCTGATCTTAAGATGTACTGGAACAAACCAAATAATGTTTCATAGCTTTGGAGGGGGGGTGTCTTTATATCCCCAGCTAGGCTTAAGATGACTCATATGACATGATCTCCAACAATCATGGCTTGAGTAAAGCACAATAAATTTTCTGGTCAGCTCACCTGCAGACATGAGGGCTGCACTCTTATGTACCTGGAAGTAAACCCCATTGAACAGTACACAGTCTACCAACAGCTGAATGTCCATAGAATCTGGCTCCATTTGAACTGAAGAAGATTCCTGAAAGGAATAGAGGGGATTAATGCTTAAAATTTTGCTTTCGGGTTCAGGAACTGATAAATGTAGGGATAGATTTAGGAGTATGAATGGATTGAACCTAAGCCTATAGGTCTTCTTAACAAAAAGTACAAAGTCTAATGACTCAGAATAACGTTTGCAGTCAGACCTAATGAATGATTACTCAGGAGTAACTAAATCCAACAGTGCTTACTGCTAGGTAAGTATGCATAGATTGTCTTTATAAACTATGCTAAAATCATCTATTCCTTTCTCAGCAGACCTCATGGGAATTGGTGCAATTAAATAAAAATAACCTTGTCCTACTTTCGACTCCTGGGAGAGGGAGAGAGAAAGGACACATCACAGCTGGCATCATGTTGCTAGTTGCCTGACTGGGAATGGGCTCAGGGGTTGTAAACCTCAGCTAGATGGAACGGGGCAACTTTAGGGCATGATGCCAGTGTTCCCCATCCCTGATTATCACTCACTAGACAAATACAGTCTTTGGTGAAGCTTTTTCTTTCCACTTTGGTCATGTTAATTTTTCATTTGACTTAGTGGGGGAAAAGTAGTTACTGGTTCCTTATTCTGCAATCCTGAGACAAATATTAATTATATTTAAGCAGTTATGCACTCCAAAATAAGTTTTGGTGTCTCCAAAATTGTACCTCCTTGGAAGGAGGTGAAACCCTGCAAGGTGCCTTACAGCCATGCCTGGTCCAAAGCCTCTCTTTTGTGCAAAGCACTCAAAATTCAGGAAGCACCCAGGAATCCCAAAGGATTGCATTCATTTACAGCCAAAGAATAAGGATCTGAAGCACCTGCACCCCAAAATAAATTTGGGACCACCTCAGTTTATACATTTCTGAAATCAGGAGACAGTGTCCTACAAGTGTGAAGTCCAAAACCCTGTTTCCTTTTGCACAAAGCCAGGGTTCTCAGAATATCACAGTATTGCTAATGTAATGTCCCCCTTTGGCTGTGGGTTCCCAGGTTAGGGCACTCACTGAGGTCCATTCAGCAGCGACAAGCTGGCTCAAGACATCAGTCATTTATTTGCAAGGAGATAACTCCAACAACCAATAACTTCAGCTAACATACAAAACTGGAAACTGAAACAAGAGCTCCACACATTAGGACCAAACTAAATCACACAGATATTACGGAAAGAGCAGACTGTTCCATTATGTACAATCATGTATACAATAAATATACCTCATCCCCCTTCTTTACTTTGGTGTGGTCGGTACAGCCCAAATACTAAAAAAAGGTGGCATCAGGGGTTGCTAGCACTTGACTCACCGTTGGGGTTCACCTTTACCGCTAACCCATCACATAGTCCTTAAATCTAGCAGGCAACCTGACCATCCACCCGCTCTTTGTTCATACACCTTCAGCTGGGGAAGGGGAGCCATCGGGTGCTGGGAATATATCTGGAGTGCTATGATCCTCTTCTCCAGGTGGGTCTAGAATGTCAGCTGAGCTCTGTTCTGAGATAGCATGATCAGGCACAGTAGCAGATTCTGGAGGTGCAGAGGAACAAACTTCCCTCAAATGTCTCTGTAGTGTATCCACGGGGAAATATGGACTCGGGGCAGCCATGTGCTCGGACCGGTTCTGACCGGTTCGCCATGCAGCTTCACTCCCTCCCAAAGACAATAGACTGGAGGCTCCTAGCTCCCTTCCAATCGGAGAGCCCAGGATAACTCAATTACTGTAAATAGCGAATCACGGGTGTTTTGTGTTTTGGGGTGTGGGTTCACTTGGGGATAAAAGCCGGCCTGCGAGCCGGCTTCTGTCGTATTGTTCCTGATCTAATAAAGTATGTGAGAGCTGAAATCACTCGTCAGTCTCAGTACTTTTCACTGGCGATGAAGGTGGGATCCGAACTCCCTCCATGAACAACGACCACAAAGAGGAGCATTGCATCAAGCCCCGCCGCTCATTGCACCGCTCCCGAGCATCGCATTGTTAACCCTGAGAGCAGCACAGCACCACACCGCTCACCGCAACTGAAGCCGCCCACGCTCCCGAGCATCACATCGAGCCTGCCGCTCACCACACCACTCCCGAGCCTTGCCGCTGACCCTGAGAGCAGCGCGCCTCCGGCCCGGCTTCAACATTCATAACTGGCCACTGCAACTCGCACCACCACTCGCCCGCACGTGGTAAAATGGCCACGCCTCCAGTCCACCTCTGTGCATTCGATATCTCCCAACCTCAGAAATGGGATGCCTGGTTGGAGACCCTGGAGAACCACTTCAGTTACCATGATGTAGTGGATGCAGGAAAAAAGAAATCCTTATTCCTAAGTGTCTGCGGCATAGACACCCTGCTCTTCCTGTGGGACCTCATAAACCCCAGGACCACCAAGGAGGAGTCTTAAGCAGCGTTGGTGAAGGCCCTCACAGACCATTTCTCACCCAAGCCCACCAAGTTCGTGGAGCGGCTGGGGTTATTTGCAAGGGTCCAGGGGCCTGACGAGTCCACCACAGATTTCCTGGTGGGCCTTTGGCGGGTGGCCATGAGATGCCCTTTTCCAAGCCTCTTGGACACGTTGCTCAACCAGTTTCTCGCGGGCCTCCACGAGCCCAAGCTGTGGCGGAAACTGGCCAGCAACAATGACCTCGACCTGGATAAGGCCATCCAGGAGGCCGCGGCCTAAGAAAAGGCCCATCAAGACTGCCCTGGCTCGGCTGTCCACCGCACACTAGCCACGTGGGGATCTCGGACGACGAGGAGGTAATCCAGGTACACAGACGTCTGTCACAGCGACCTCAACGGACCCGAGAGGCCAAGTCCCAGCCAACCGCAGCCTGCACGAGCTGTGGCAGCGCCCACAAGCGATGGACCTGCTGGTTCCGCACCGCAATCTGCCGATCATGCAACAAAACGGGGCACATTGAGAAGGTCTGCTGCTCCAAGGGACAATGGACAACCCTCACAGCGCAACTCGACGCTGAAGAGCTCCACACCGTTTCGGCCCACCACCACCAAACGGTATGTAACTTGCCCCCCAACAGCCTGGACAAGGTGCATGTGACTGTCCGGATAGAAGGGTCCCCCTGTGACATGGAAATAGATTCGGGGTCTTCTTTTTCAATCATATCGGCAGAGACCCTCCGTACCCTATGCCCGAAAGGGGGACCCCAGTTGCACAAGCCACAGGGTCTGGTCAGTCTCAGTACTTTTCAGTGTCCTATTCCTCCTATACACGTT
The DNA here is from genome assembly GCA_029375565.1 of Gekko gecko. Lineage (NCBI taxonomy): Eukaryota > Metazoa > Chordata > Lepidosauria > Squamata > Gekkonidae > Gekko > Gekko gecko. Next base: position 136,501,247 of record JAPDNY010000002.1, read on the forward strand.
TCCATTCAGTGTTTCAATAGCATAGAAATGTGGTTCAGTCCTCTTGCCTGTAAGCAGTACTGATACCCATTCCATATGTATCTGCATCCACACACTCTCCTGTATGTGTCTCCACATGCACACTCTCCCCCTTTTGTAGGGGTAGAAGGGATGTGGCCCATTTGTCATAGCAGGCCTTTTGTTGACACTAAAGGGCCTTCAACTTCTGCAGAACTGTGGATGGCAATCTGGGTGTTAAAACTGCTGATGTAGCTGGTAGAATGCTGCGTAAAAGTCTTCCCATGAGGAGCTGTGCAGGGGTGTACTCTATACCAGATACAGGCATATTCCTCAAGTTGAGTAAGGCCATTTGAAGATCTGAACCATCTAGTAATGCTTTTAAGTACATGTGTTGGATGTGAACCATGCGTTCAGCCTAATAATTGGATTAGGGATAGCCAGGACTGGAGGGAGTGATAGAGATACCCCATTCATCACTGAACTTGCAAATAGGACATGGTTGCAAATGAACTCTTTATGAATACCATGGCAGTGAACAGTAATTTCATCTTGGCCACAACCATGTCAGCAGTCACTTCAGGTAGCAGCAGAACCTCAGGGTATTTGGAATAATACTCCCATAAACATATGGGATCCTTAGGAAACTCTAGATATTGGATTCACTTACTACATAGAAAAGGTTGTATCTATACTTGATACTTTTTACTGGTAGTTATTTTTTAACCTTGTTGTATTATTGATTTGACTGGGGCTGGGGAGGGGAGGTTGTATTATTAGTATTAACTCAGTAGCTTTCTTGGTTAGAAAGTTTTTTTTTCTTTTTTCTTCTTTTCTTTAAGGGGAGGGGGAAGAGAAAAAAGACCTCTTATACAGATAATAAAATAATTAGTGAATTTATTTGAGGGGAGGAAGAAAAAATTGATTAGACTGGAAAAGGATTAATTAATTGACAGTTGCAGAAGTTAGAATATTTGTTTCACCTTACATAACTTAATTACATAAAGAATTACAGAAAATAGATTACCTGTTGAATATTTGCTTTAGTAAACTCATTGTGGGGGAGGGAGTTTGAATTTTCTAGTATAAAGTTAGTCTATTGAAAGTTACAAGGGTTAAGGCATTTGATTCATTTTGCATAATTAATTTATACAATGAATATAGTTTAATTTATTTAATATAGGATTTTGCTTTAGACAAATAGAGTGTGATGGATAAATAACTCTTCTTTAGTTGTATAGATTATAATAGAGTAAATATTCATCTTACTGGCTTTGGTCATTTTTCTGTTAACATCGGTCAAATCAGTTTTACTGTTTACATTATATAATACTAGGAATAAGGCTGGTTGTAGCAATAAATACAATGAGCGCTAGCTTGGCTGCCCGACTGTGGATCCCCATCTCCTTCCCCCCTGGCCACTTGAGTCCCCGGTGGGCCAAGACAGACAGCCTCATTTCTCCCACCCCCCCAGGTGATCGAGGCAGTGATGGCGCAAGCCAGGTAGCCTCATTCCTCCCCCTCACCCATTCAAGGCCTCGGCGGGGCAGGCCAGGTGGCCTTGTCCCTCTCCCCAATGTCCTTTCGAGGTGCCAGGGTAAGTCAGCCAGACTTGTTCCCCCCACCCGATTCAGGCCCCAGCGGGCCAAGGCACCTGGGCACATCCTTCTCCCCACTGTCCATTTGAGGCGCCGGCAAGCCAAGCCGGCCGGGCTCATTCCTCCCTGTTGTGTACTGAAAAGTGAATCAAGGCTATACATTGCCATGTAAAGCTTGAGTCTGAATGTGGCTCTTCAGATGTCGCATTACTATTGGTCGGTTTCTGCGAAACCTATGCAAGTAGCCAGTCACTGTGTGATAATGTATCTAAGAGGGAACGTCTCTGATTGGACTTTATCCCTGTATTCTGATTGGTCTTTAACTTGTAATGGGTGTGGCTTTGACAGCCTGGGAGAGTTTAAAAGAAGGAGCTGTGCTCCCCTTGTTGTTGTGTGTTCCTGACTTACAGTTGCTGTTTAATAAAGCTGAAATCACTTGAAGCTGAATCCTTTGTTGAGTCTCATACTTAACACTCCCCCCCATCTGTTGGAGACAGGGGGGCCACCAGGCCATGGTCCTCCACACTGGCCATCGATCAGGGGGGAGCAGCCGCAGAAGCACCACAGAGACGGGCAAGGCGCTGCGGAGGTGCGGCGCTGCTTTGGGCCAGAGGAAGGCAGGAGATGTGTTCAGCAGAGTGAAGCCACTGTCTTCTGAGGCAACTTTGAGGTGCCACCGCTTCTGTGGGTGGTAGAGAACGCAGCCAGTGGCCACAGTCCCCATTGTGAGTGGCAGTTCTTGCAGTCAACTGATTAGGGATCACATCAAACATGGCCACCCCAAAACAGCTTTATCATATAGAGAGATTCCTGCAATTCTGTCAGAGAAGCTCTACTATTATTTATAAGGCCTGACTCTAGCAAAATGGTATCTGTTAAATTTATTTTGATCAACATCAGAGGACTCAATAACAAAATAAAACAACAAAAGGTTAATTTCTAATTTAAGGCATCAGAGGCCAAATGTGTTGTTTCTACAGGAAACACACATAAACATGCTGAGTAGATCAACCACTCATGGTGTTCTAGACTTACCTGCACTTAAATACTATTATCAAGCCTCTGTTCTAGTCAACATAGTCAGGATGTTATGTAAAAAAAACCCAACAATTCTCTGGAAGGCTGGATACAGATAGACAGAGTGGATTTAATTCAAATTAAATTGATTTAAATTGTGATTTAAACCACAATTTAAATCACTAGTCAGTAAGATTCAATTTAAATCATAGAAGTGAATTCTTGCTGGCCTTAATATTTGCAGCCCAGATGAAGGTTTCATTTTAGTATAATAACTTTTCAGGTTACTTTTAGTTATATCAGAACATTAATGATTGGTTATTTACCATTTGAAATAGATAATTATGTAATCATTGCAATGTGAACTATCTCCAATGTAATAGGTTGTTAATCATTCATATTTGGACAACTATTCTGCTGTACTTTATTGGAAGGAGAAAAATAATCAGTAACAATAACTATTTAAATTGTTTTATTTAACAAAAACAATAGCATTATATAGCATATTATTCTTGTATTTGCTTAAACATCCATGAGGATACACTCGCAAATATCTCAAGATTTCTGGAGTATTCTGATCAAAAAGTTTCACTTTCATTTTTACTGCTTGCCCCTTCCTCCTCACACTTAGCTCTTAACATCCCCTCCTTATCCAAACCTATTTTACCCCAAACAATCTTATATTCATTGAACTTCTACAAACTTAGCACTTAAGAGATATGGGGTTGATTCTGTATGCATTGATTTGCAGAGGATCAAATAGAGCTGAGGACTCTTAGCTCTGTATGTTTATTTTATAACATTTTGCTGTGAAGAAGAAACATGTGATCTCTGCAGACACAAGTTCGCAGTTTTGAGAACTGTAAAACCAAGCATCTGTGATAATATCTTCTAGATAGAAAAATTGACCAATAATCTTACAGAACCCTCTGGAATAACATGACATTGTGAATGGATTAATAGAATTCATTACTAAAACATTAAACATTTCATAAAAATATAGCCTCATGCTACATAATTAAAAACTAATCCTTATTTCATGATGTATAACCTTTGTGTTATAATGTATCATGAATAGGAAACTATCTTTAGCTAGATTTTTCCTCAAAAAGGATTTTATTTTTTAAAAAAATCCAACTTAAGTTAAAAAATCTGATTTAAATGTTAAAAATCTGATTTTTTAATTTTTTAAAAAACATTTATTTCTATCCACCCTGCTGATGGAGCAAGAGTATGTATATCCAAACCAGCTTCAGAAAATTATCTGGATGAAATCTTCTCTCTGACCTTCATAGCTTAACCACAACCCCTTCTTGAAGACCATGTTGAAAATCTGGGGTTATCTGAGAAAGAAGTTGGCTCCAGATGTCTCATTAGTGGCAACCTTTACAAACCAAATGAGGTTTTATCCAGGGAGAAATAATGCACCTTTTCAAAAATGGCATCAAGCTGGGCTTACCTGTGTTACAGGTAACTAGAAATTATCATGTTCAAGAGAAGAGTACATTGGAAAGACAATTAAGTTGTGTTATCCCCTGGTTCCAATATCTCCAGATTAAAAATTTGATTGAAACCTTGCAGTGCTTGGGAGATCTCAGACAGGACTTAACAAACTTTGAAACCTTAATAATTCACTGTGGTGGTGAAATTAAAGGAATTTTTTCTAAACTTCATGAACAACAACTCTTCCACCCCACTCCCCGAGGCACCAGACGCTTTGGCATGATGGTCTGGAATTTTCTGATGTCTAGTGGGAAGACATCCGGAATCCCCCAGCAAGTACTTCTAAGGTCTTCAACATCAAGCTTCAGTTTTTAAAGTTGCTTGTTCGCTGGTATCTCTCTCATCAGAGACTCAACCACATTGACTCTACAAAAAGTCCTCTCTGCTGGAAGAAATGTGGGTGTTTGGGAACCTATTATTGTAAGGGGAGAAACTGATAGGGAACTTTTGGGAACACATCACCAGTATTCATAAGAACATAAGAGAAGCCAATGTTGGACCGGGCCAATGGCCCATCCAGTGTAATACTGTGTCACACATTGGCCAAAAATACCAGGTGCCATCAAGAGGTTCAGCAATGGGGCCAGGACACTAGGAGGACAAGGTTATTAGAGACAAGATTATTAGAGATTGCTGTTAGGAAATGACGCACACAAAAGGGTGAACTCTGCCATTTAAAAAAAAAGCTAATTGACAGGCTAAAAGCAGAAAGCAGGGTTCTATAGATCAGAAGATAGATATTTGCAAGGCCAGACTCTGGTAAAATGCTATAAATTATAAAATTATACATCTACCATGTCACAAGAGGAAAAGAAATGATGTTATTGCATAAAAGCTGTATGTAGCCATAAGATCTCTGAACTCCTTGTCTGGGTCTTTTAACTCAGACTTGGACTTCCCTGCTGCCCAGCAGATTAAAGATTATTATTATTTTTTAAACTATCTCCACTCTGACTTTGCCTGATTTCTTTGTGGGACACAGGTTTTGTCCCTAACATTATCATTGCTGGTGTAGTTGTAACCATATTAAATTTTTTTGGGGAGAAAAAGCTCATCACATTAGTAAGATTACTTCACAAGAAATTCCAGTCACCCCAGAATTGATGCTGCTGAACTTTCGGGGTAATTTGAGCCTGCAAAAACATATGATAGTTTTGATTTCCATACTCTTGGTGGCTGCTTGCCTTACTGTAGCCTCTAAATGGAAATCACAGGAGGCTCTGACTTTGGAATTATGGTTGGATAAGATCTGGGACCAATTTATTTAGGGCAAGTTAGCTTTTAACACTTCTCAGTTCTCATCAAACAACATGCATTCTAAATTTGTTCAAATCTGGTTCCGTGCAGTACAATATCTGACTGCTCAGGACTACTTGCCTTTGAACCCTATCAATTAAAAAACTGGTCTTTTTAAAAAGATTCTCTTTACGAATGGGTACATATTTGGTCCTCTGGTGCTGACGGTATTTTATAGCACTATATATATTTAGCTGTTTTGCATAGACACAGTATTTTACTTGTTATACATTACTTATACATTTTTGTTATATATTATACTAGGAATAAGGCCCGTTGGGGAAATAAATACAATGGGCTCTAGAAAGAGGCTCTGGGAGAGTGCCCCGGCTTTGGGCACTCAGTGACAATTTGCTGTGGCAATCTCAGCAGGGTATAATGACAGAGTCCACCATTTTCTCCAGAGGAACTGATCTTTGCTACCTGAAGAGCAGTAGTAATTTTGAGTGATCTCCAGCCCACTCCCAAGATTGGTAACAGTGGTTCCCCACGAGGGAGTGGCTGGTTTGGAGGGTGGAGTTTATGGCATTGTACCTGTCTGAGGTCCCACCCCTCCTCAACACTCACCCTCTCCAGGTTCGACTCCTCAAATCTCTAGGAATTTCCCAACCTGGAGTTGACAACCCTATCTCCCTCCCAGCCAACTATCAACCTACCTTTAGTTTTCCATCTCCTCCCCCCTCCCTCCTAGAGAGCAGTTGTAATTTTGAGTTATCTCCAGCCCCCACCTGGAGATTGGCAATAATGGTTCCCCATCAGGGAATGGCTGGATTGGAGGGTGGAGTCTATGGCATCATACCTGTCTGAGCTGCCACCCCTCCTCAAACCTCACCCTCTCCAGGTTCCATCCCTCAAATCTCCAGGAATTGCCCACCTGGAGTTGGCAACCTGATCAGGACTGGGCCCAATGAGTTTTCTCCCAAAGGCCAACATAGGTGTGGAAAGGACCTTTTACTGACAGAGGAGAAAGTACAGGTGCCAACTTTGATTAGGGAAATACCTGGAGATTTGGGGGGGTGGATCCTGTGGAGGGCAGCATTTGGGGTGTGTGTGGAAGGACTCAGCAGGGTATAATGCCATAGAGTCTACCCTCCAAAGCAACCATTTTCTCCCGGGGAACTGATCTCTGTCATCTGGAGGTCAATTGCAACAGTGGCCTAGGGGAAAGTCAGCCGCACAGCGGGGAGTTGAAGAAAATGGTATGATGGTCGCTGGCCCACCTCATTAGCCAGCCAGCCATGCTGAAGCTAAGCAGGAGAAAGAGCTTTTTTCCATTTATTCTGACAGGAAAGTGGCCGTTGGGGAGGGGGTTATGGGTGGGGGAGGGGGTTATGCTGAAAGTCCTTTGTTCTTTTACTCACAGAACCAAGCTTGGCTGCCTACCAACAGCCACTGAGGGGACAGTTCCCCACAGGAGTCAAGAGAACTGTCTTCCTCAGGACAGAGAGCTGTCTGCCAGGGGGAGTGGGTGGGGAAGAGAAGCAGACCCAGCACCCGGCCAATGGCACGCGAGTACTCTTGAGTGGCGGCTGATGGGCCAATGGCTGAGGGAGGGCATTTTACAGCCAATGGGAGCGCATAGAATCTTGTGAAACCAAAAGATAATTATTTATAAGGAGAGATGTTATATGTTTTCTTTTATTCTATAGATTTGGGAATTCTTAATTATGTTGTATGTTGTTTGTATTGCATTGTATGTTAATTTTCTCAAATAAAACTCTGTGTGTTTGTGTGTGTGTGTGTGTGTGTGTGTATGAAACTTTAACCACTACAATAGGGATGGTGTTTGCTTCAGCTCCACTAACTAGTTTAAAACAGACTGGGAAACCTGCTATTGTTACCATGCTGCGCGATGCCTTAGACTGATCAAGAGTAGACATAGAGCCCATGAATAGCATTTTCACATCCTTTTCTTGCTCTGCATGTTCTTCCTTCACTCTGCACACTTTCACAAAATGATTTTTCCTTGAGCATTTGTAACAAGTAACTCCAAAGGCTGGACACTGTCTAGGCTTATGTATGTTTCCACATTTATTGCAAATCTTCTGTAGTTTAGCTGGGATAGGCATTTGTGGTGGGAGGTCTGCTGGAGGCTTCACTCTTGTTGCAAGCAGCTGGAACAGTTTCAGTTTTGCTTCACAGCATGCAATGTTCCTTCTACAGACATAGCTCTTGCCTAGGCACTTGTAAGAGCCTTTGTTCTGCAGATATCAATTGCCTACTGGAGGGTGAGATTGGGCTTCTCTAGGAGTTTCTCTAGAAGTTTGCTATCAGTTATACTAAATACATTCTTGTCCCTTAACATGGGATCCTGAGAAAGACCAAGGTCACATTGCTGTGCTTTTTGTCTAACCTCAGTGACAAAATCATCTATTCTAACAGCCTCATTATATCGTAATTGCCAGAACTGGTATCTCTCAAACACAGGGTTCTTTCTGGGTTCACAGGAAGCTGTTAAAACTTCTGTCAGGGTCTTGTTGCTAGGTTCTGCAAACACACCTTGCAAATTATTGTAAACATCAAAGGTTTTAGTTGTAGATTTTCTGGGCTGTATGGCTGTGGTCTTGGCATTGTAGTACCTGATGTTTCACCAGCAGCTGTGACTGACATCCTCAGAGGCATAACACAGAAAAAAAATCAGATGCTACGATCAGCAAAAGACAGAAGAAACCCCTCAACTTCTGCAAGAGTATACTGCATACCCTGCAGTTGTGGACAGGTTTACATCGGGACCACACAGTGTAGCATCCAGACAAGAATAAAAGAACATGAAAGACACTGCAGACTTGGCCAACCTGAAAAATCAGCAGTGGCTGAACATAGCCTAACTCACACAGAACACAGTATCTTATTCCAAGACACTGAAATGCTGGACAACATATCCAATTACCATGTCAGATTACACAGGGAAGCCATTGAAATTCATAAACATAAACACAATTTCAACAAGAAAGAAGAGACTTTAAAAATAAATAGGAAATTGTTTCCTGTCCTGAGAAACACAAAATGCTCTACATCTTACGACAGTACTATAGATAAAATTAGAATTTCAACAGCCAATCCATATGCAAAAGAACCTCCTCAGGAAAGCTCCTCCATTAGCATGTCACAGCCTGGGAAATGCCTACAAGATAATGACTTAGCCCTACCCCACCTTCCTAAGTAGATATAAATTACCTGCCTACCATTTTTCTTCTTACCTTGACACAGAGAGTACTTCATCTTTCTGTGTTATACCTCTGAGGATGCCAGTCACAGCTGCTAGCAAAACATCAGGTACTACAATGCCAAGACCATGGCCATACAGCCTGGAAAATCTACAAAAACTAATGAACTCCAGCTGTGAACGCCTTCGACAACATATCAAGGGCTTTGTCTCCTATGCAGTGAAGCAAGACTGCAATTCTGTAATCCTCAGACTCTTTTTCAGCCTTGGTGACTGTGAGGTACAGTTTCAACTTTTGTTCCCATCTCCTCCAGTTCTCCCCTAAATTTACCACAAAGGATAAGTCTGATGGAGGCTTGAATTTATTTATTTATTTATAAATAAATATTTATTTATCTCATTAGATTCCTTAACCACCCTTCTCTGCTTATGTGGGGCTCAGGGTGCTTTACAATGACATAAATTCAATACAATTTTAAAACCAATTAAAACTACAAGAATTCAATATTAAAACATTCAGCATAAATATTTAAACACTTTAAAAACAAGATGGCATATCTAGCATTCAGATTTTCATGGGGTGGGGAGGGTGCCGGGCAGATGTAAGGGAACCTTCACTGGCCTCAACCAAAGGCCTAGTGGAACATCTCTGCCTTGCATGCCCTGAAGAACTTTAATAGATCAGACAGGGCACAGAAGTCATTTGACAGAGAGTTCCACCAAGCTGGGGCCAAGGTTGAGAAAGCCCTGGCCCTGGTCAAGGCTAGCCAGATCTCTTTGGGGCCGGGAATCACTAGGAGATTCTCAATGCCCTTCGGGAGCTGTGGGTTCCCAGATTAAGGTACTCACTCAGGCACCTATTCTCAGGTCTGTTCTACAGAGACAAGCTGGCTCAAAATGTCATCCACTTATTTGCAAGGAGGCAAGTCCAACAACTAAGAACTTCAGCTAACATACAAACTGGAAACTGAAACAAGAGCTCCACTCAGTAGGACCAAACTAAATCACACAGATATTAGGAGAGAAGCGTACATGTATGCAATAAATATATCACAGCTAAATAGCTCAAGATCTTTGGACTACCCCAGGTGATAATGTGATACTGAAACAATTTATGGGTTTCTGGAAAAGTCCTTTTCATTCTGTATTTTAAGACTGTGTTATATATATCTCATTGGCACTGTACACATAGTATCTTTAAAAAACAATACAAAATTTAAAGTTTTGATGGTTTGTTTCTTTGTTGGCATACAGCCACAGTGTGGTTGCAAAAGGCTGAGCCTTCAAGATATTGTTGAGGGCATCTTCTGTAGATACCATGGACACAGAATGCGAGAGGTCTGTGAATTTGGATGTGAGAGGTCTGTATTTAAGTATTAACCCTGAATATGACCCTATGGGTTGCATCCAATCAGCTTTTGAACTGGTGAAAAGGGGAGGAGGGGATTCCCTTTGTCCACCAAAAAGTCTGTGCTGGGGATCACAGGACTTGCATGGATAAAAGCTACATGGGACAGTCGCCCAAACTAGCTCATACAAAGTAATCTTAGGTATTACCCTATTGTCAATCATCACATTTACAGGAGGCTTCACCATACAAACACTTCTTACCACACAAGAATCTATTTGACTTATCACCTGTTCTTGCCCCATTACAATAATATGATATATCTCAACTATCACCAAGACTATCACCCAAACTAATCACACTCGGTTTGATTTAACAGAAGGAGAGTCCGAACTAGTATATGGGTTCAATGTAGAGTATGCAGCAGGTCCATTTGCACTATTTTTTCTTGCTGAATACACAAACATCATCATAATAAATACATTATCATGCATTATGTTCCTTTGCCCAAGCCCTACCACACCAGAGCTATTTACTCTAAGCCCGATAACCAAAACCTCCTTCTAACATCCTACTAACAGCACCGTGGGGAAAAAGTAACTCCCCCCCCCATAGAGAACAATGAAGGGAATGGGGGCAACATGTTTGGGGGACCATAGAATTGGATCCCCTGGTCCAATGTTCTTGAAACTTGGTGGGTATCTTGGGGAGGGGTTCCATCAGCTACCTTGTGAGTTTGGAGCCTCTCCCTCAAATCCCTTCCCCTCCAGCCCCCAGAATATGCCCTATGTTTTCGCCATTGACTTCAATAGCCCATAGGATATAATGGGGCTGAAATTGACATTCGGCTGGCCGAAAGACTCCGGAATGGGCTGGTACTGCCCAAACTGACAATGCAGGAGCCTTTCTGCCCTCCGAAACTGCTTGTGCCCAATTTGGCTGAACCGAATTGGGCCAATTTTTTTTTTTGCATACCCCTACCGGGGATACCAGCTGGGGGCAGGGCTTGCCGCCACTGCCATTTGTTGTGGCTCCTGAGCTGCCAGAGCTGCACTCCAGCATGCTCCCCCCAAAGGCCCCTGGGTACAAGCCTCTTATCCCCGTTTTCGTTATGACCAACTAATACATCTGTTATGAAAAAAAAACTTCCTCCCCCTAACCTTCACCATCTGCCCATGACATATTTCAATCCCAATTGCGCTATCAGGAATTCCCCCTTTAGCCTAAATAATGGAAGTGTGCCTGAGCTACTACAAGGATTACTTTGATAGAGTACACCACAGGGGTTAAACTCCCCTCACTTTCTAGATAATTGGGCCACAAACCCAAACTACAAAGCCACAAACCCAAACTACAAAGCCCAAAACTTTGTATACTTCCAAGTTATACTATCCTCTAGTAAAGGTAAAGGTAAAGGTTCCCTTGCTCGAAAGCCAGTCGAATCCGACTCTAGGGTTGCGGTGCTCATCTCCGTTTCAAAGCTGAAGAGCCAGCGCTGTCCGAAGACGCTTCCGTGGTCATGTGGCCGGCATGACTAAACACCAAGGCGCACGGAATGCTGTTACCTTCCCACTGAAGTGGTCCCTATTTATCTACTTGCAATTTCTTGCTTTCGAACTGCTAGGTTGGCAGGAGCTGGAACTAGTAAATCACATTGCTAAAGGATCTATACTCAACAGATATATTAATAATTATTCCCTTTTGGTTTCAAAAATTGCGTTAGAATAGTCCATGTAACTCTAACCCTGCTACGGCACTGGAATGTGTCTCTTATCTGAATCAAAGAGCCAACAAAGTGTCCACTTCATGTGTTTCTTTTAATGGCACTAATGAATGCAGGCAAGAAGTGGGCAGATGCACTGTGGCATCATCCAGCCTTCTATACAACACAGGCCACAGAAGCCTAGAGTTGTACCCTAAGCTTGTTGTTTTGTGGGTAGATTTAGAATTTGATCTAAATTCTGAAACTTCCTGGAACTTTTCTTTTTAAGGACATTGAGAAGGTAGTCTTAGGGAGTGGCTCTACAAGGTGATGTGATCATTCACCTCTTTTGCTGCCCATATTTTGCCTTGAAAAAGGATATGATGCTGCAAAGAAAAGATAGTTCATACTTGAAGCTGCTTTGTACTTAATCAGCCCATCAGCCCATCAAAGTCACTATTGTCTTAGACTGGCAGTGGCAGTCCAGGGTCTCAGGCAGAGGTCTTTCACATCAACTCCTACCTGATCCTTCTACCTGGAGATGTTGGGGATTTAACCTGGGACCTCATGCATGCCAAGTAGGAGCTGTACCACTGAGCCACAGCTCATTCCATAATCATAGAATGCATTCACAGGATACATTCAATACATCTTGACATCATTTAAATTGTGGCTATGTCAAGAAGGAGTCAGATTAGAATTTCTTTTCGCATCAGTTAAATACAACATCAATATAATAGAAACTTGGAATATAAAATATAAAATATTCCAAGTACTCAATACACATATTTTAGTTTTAAAAATGGTATCTTAAAAGCATCCTATAATTTATTATGCAAAATGGTTATTTCAAAGATGGAATAGCATGTCTACCACACAGGTATTTCAGAAGATTTGATTTTCCTTTGTTTTTCTGGGCAATCCTGATTGCCACCAATGGAGTCTTGTATTGTATTCCTTACATTCTTTCAGCTCCATAGCAGTTCCACAGAGTGTTTCCATTGTTCCTTTCAAATTGCATTAATCATTCCAGTTGCCCTTCACTTCTTGTTCCTAAAGGTATCACTTGATCTGTTTTTTAGTTGTTTCATCCCTGTTCTGCAATGCCTTGATATCTTTTTTGAAGTTGAGGATATTGTTCCATATTCATATGAATGATATAAACAAGATTATCTATGGTGCAAGTATTTATAAGCATTATTTTTCTTTTGTTCCATTCCAAGGAGGATAGCAGGATATACTATGTTTTTCTCTGTGCAAGGACTCAGGTGGAGTTTTATCATATTTAGGAATTTTTTTGATATATAACGTAGATATTTGCTCCAAGTGTCCACCTGGGTAAGAGGCTCAGCTGAACTGGTATTTTTATCAGTTCGTTTTTTCTTTTTACATTGTATTTTTCTGTTGCTTTCCTGGAAGATGCCCATTGCAGCCATAGGTATTTGTCCTTGAAGAGTATCTTTCATAATTTCAATAAATTCTGCAGGTCTGCAATGAAGCTTTTTATTCAGAATTTGCTCTTGAACAATCTTGAACCATTTTTCAGTATTACCCCCTCTGGTTTGGGGCCATATTTTGCCTGGACCATAATGTCATCATAATAGCAGTTCTGGAATGTACTTGGACAAGAGTTTCACCAGTTCTGTGCTGTAGTAGATTTTTGAGTGGTAGAGCAGTATTTGTCACCATCTTCAGTGTTTTTTGTGGGATTAATTTTACAAGAGGTGACATTTGACATATAAATTCCTGTTATTGGAGTCATTTCCTCATACCAGCTGAGGTCATCTCAATGGATGGTTTTATTTTTCAGTTTCCTAAGTTCCTGACTTACAATGTTGCTCACTTGTCCTATATTTTTCAATTAAACATCTGGTACTGAAAATTATGCTGAGGCAATAAATTTCTCTTCATTCTTGTATTGTTTTGCCATTTTTGCAGCCATGTAAATGAATACAGAAAAAGTTTTTCACTTCTTTGAAAATCTTTATTTTATTCACATGACCAGCTATAAGTTTTACCAAGTGCACTGCAGAGATATGTTGTTGTTGTTCAGTCGCACAGTCGAGTCCGATATACAATACTGTAAAAAAAACACCCCAACAGGTCTGTCATTAACATACACCTCATTACAAGTAGAGAGGCACTGAACAGGGCATCATCTTGTTGAACTCTCTGTGCCAGCTTGTATCAAAGCCCAACTGCAGTCACATTCTACATTTTAATTTGATGCCCAATGACTCTAAATGGGTCTTGCGAAAGTAATGCCAGCCGGTGTAAGTAAGCATCTCTTGCTACTGGAAGTATGCACTCAGATGAGTCTGAGGGATATTTATGCACAAAATGTTACATAAGATCTGGTGTATATATGATGACAGATGCTTGACAAGCTGATCCAGTGGCATCAAGGTGCAGCTCAAACAAACCTGTTCTCTGAAGATCTTGAGTGGTTGAAGCTGAATTCCATGGACTGGTCTAATATAAAAGGAGACACAGCAACAGTCTCTTGATGTACACAGTCTGTTTTATATGGTAATTTTCTGAAGCATCCTGTTTTCCTTGTATGTTAATGCAGCCTTGGAAAAAATGTTGCAATCTGTCTGCCCTTCAAGCTGATTCAATGTATCTCCTTTAAGTTCTTTCCTTTCTGGAAAGACATGTATGTCTTTTGCATTCCTGGCCACTGTGATGTTTTTCTTTTCTGTAGATATTGTTATACTGTCTCATTTTTAGTTTCCCTTTAACAGGCATATATAGTAAAATACACCCATTACATCTACATTTGGCTTTGCCATACCAAAATGGAGCATTTCTTTTTGGAGGGTTCATGATTGTGATGCAGTTATATTTGAAGGATAAACCATAAATTTATATATTTGGTATTTTTGCTACAACTGTTGCCCAGCTGTTCCACAACTCAACTTGCAATGTGGTTACATCTCTCTCTCTTTATTGGCTTCACAAAGAGTGATTTTAAATGACTGTGGACATGAGGCAGTAAATATAATAGTCCTGTGAACCACTTCATCATTGTATTCACACATTTCAGCAGGAGTAATTTGGGGCCGGAGTGCACCGGAGCACCACTCCAGCAGCCCAGGAGCGGGCACAAATGGTGGTGGTGGCAAGCCCAGCTCCCTGCACTGAAGCGTTGCGGTCCGGGAAATGCCCAAAGAGGCCCCCCATTGGCTTTCCCAGGCCTGCACTGAAGCGCTGTGGCCCAGGGAATGCCTGAAGAGGCCCTCTGTTGGCTTCCCTGGGCCCACACTGAAGTGCTGCGGCCGGGGGAACACCTGAAGAGCCCCCCCCCGGGCTTCCCAGGCTTGCATTGAAGCGCTGCAGCCCAGAGAACACCCAAAGAGGGCCCCCGTTGGTTTCCCCTGGCCTGCACTGAAGTGCTGTGGCCTGGGGAATGCCCGAAGAGGCCCCCCGTCAGCTTCCCCAGGCCTGCACTGAAGGGCTGTGGCCCAGGAAATGCCCAAAGAGACCCCTGTTGGCTTCCCCAGGCCTGCACTGAAGTGCTGTGGCCCGGGGGATGCCCCAAGGGGGCCCCTGTCGGCTTCCCCAGGCCTGCACAGAAGCACTGTGGCCTGGAAAATGCCTGAAGAGCCCCCCTGCTAGTTGTCCTGGGCTCCCTGTGCTAAAGTGCTGCAGCCCAGGGAAAGCCTGAGGAGGCCCCCCGTTGGCCTTCCCCAGTGTGGGTGACTGGTGCAAAGTGGCAGCGGAAGAAGATTGAGCACGGTGAGAGATCCACGAGGGTGGGGGTGGCGGGGGCTTGATGGGGGGTGGGAGAGCCTCCCCCCATCTCTTTGCCCTCTTTCTTTCCCTCCTTTCCTTCCTCCCTTTCTCTCTTTTCCTCCTTCTTCCCTTCTCTCTCTTTCTCTTTTCCTCCTTCTCCCCTTCTCTCTTTCTTTCCCTCTTTTCTTTCTTTCCCTCTTTCATCCTTTGCAGCCCGGCCTTGGCAGGCTGGCTGGGGAAGGGAAGGGGAGGCTTTTGAAGATGGCTCCCCCTTTTGCTTCCCTTTTTGACACCACTTCCTGTGATGTCAGGGGGCATGGCATATGTTAATGAGCTATTATGCTGATAGCCTAGTAGCTCATTAGCATACAATATGATAATGAGCTCCTGCAGCTCTTTTTCTATGAAATGACCCCTGCATTTCAGGGTTCCCAGAAACAGATTATCACTGTGAATACCTCCTTTGTTGTTGTTCAGTCACACAGTCGAGTCTGACTCTCCGCAACCCCATAGACCACATCACTTCAGGCCCTCCTGTTCTCCGTCATCCTCTAGAGTTTGCTTAATTTAATGTTCGTTGCATCCATAACACTGTCTAACCACCTCATCTTTTGCCGTCCCACTTCTTCTTTTACCTTCAGTCTTTCCCAGCATCAGGGTCTTCTCCAGTGAGTGCTCCCTTCTCATTTGGTGGCCAAAGTACTTGAGCTTCAGCTTCAGTATCTGGCCTTCCAGGGAACACTCAGGATTGATTTCTTTTAGGATTGACTGATCTGATCTCCTTGCAGTCCAAGGGACTCTCAAGAGTCTTCTCCAGCACCATAATTTGAAAGCATCTATTCTTCGGTGCTCGGCCTTCCTTATGGTCCAACTCTTGCAGCCATATATTACTACTGGGAATACCTCTGCTTTGACCATATGGACTTTTCTTGGTAGGGTGATGTCTCTACGTTTTATTATGCTGTCTAGGTTTGCCATAGCTTTCCTTCCAAGGAGCAGGCATCTTTTAATTTCAGGGTTGCAGTCACCATCTGCAGTGATCTTGGATCCTAGAAACATGAATTCTGTCATTGCTTCCATGACATCCCTTTCTATTTGCCAAGGAGTGATGGGGCAGGATGCCATGATCTTTGTTTTTTTTGATGTTGAGTTTCAAGCCAACTTTTGTGCTCTCCTCTTTCATCCTGAGCAAGAGGCTCTTGAGATCCTCTTCATTTTCTGCCATTAGAGTGGTATCATCTGCATATCTGAGGTTGTTGATGTTTTTCCCTGCAGTCTTAATTCTGGCTTGTGATTCATCCAGGCCAGCATTTTGCATGATGTACTCTGCATATAAATTAAATAAGCAGGGTGAGAATATACATCCTTGTCATACTCCTTTTCCTATGCTAAACCAATCAGTAGTTTCATATCCAGTTCTAACTGTCACTTCTTGACCCTTATACAGGTTTCTTAGGAGACATGTGAGGTGCTCTGGTACTCCCATCTTTTTAAGAACTTGCCATAGTTTGTTGTGATCCACACAATCAAAGGCTTTAGTGTAGTCAATGAAGCAGAAGTAGGTGTTTTTCTGGTACTCCCTTGCTTTCTCCATAATCCAGCGAATGTTGGCAATTTAATCTCTAGTTTCAGTACTTGTTTGAAACCCAGCTTGTACTTCTGGTAGTTCTCAATCCATGTACTGCCGAAGCCTAGTTTGTAGGATCTTGAGCATGACCTTGCTAGTGTATGAAATAAGTGCAATTGTGCGATAGTTTGAACATTCCTTGGCTTTGCCCTTCTTTGGGATTGGAATGTAAACTGACCTTTTCCAATCCTGTGGCCACTGTTACGTTTTCCAAATTTGCTGGCACATTGAGTGCAACACTTTAACAGCATCATCTTTCAAGACTTTGAATAGCTCAGCTGGGATATCATCACCTTTGCTAGCTTTGTCATTAGTAATGCTTTCTACAGCCCATTTGACTTCACACTCCAGGATGTCTGGCTCAAGGTCAGTGATCACACTGTCGTGGTTATCGAGGACATTGAGGTCCTTCTTGTATTGTTCTTCTGTGTATTCTTGCCATCTCTTCCAAATCTCTTCTGCTTCTGTTAGGTCCCTGCCGTTTTTGTCCTTTATCATGGCCAGCTTTGCATGAAATGTTCCCTTGATTTCTCCAGTTTTCTTGAAGAGATCTCTAGTCCTTCCCATTCTATTGTTTTCCTCTATTACTTTGCATTGTTCATTCAGGAAAGCCTCCTTATCTCTCCTTCCTGTTCTCTAGAAATCTACATTCAGTTGGGTAAATCTTTCATTTTCAGCTTTGCCTTTTGCTTTCCTTTATTCCTCTATTTGTAAAGCCTCATTAGACAGCCACTTTGCTTTCTTGCATTTCTTTTTCTTTGGGATGGTGCTTATTGATGTCTCCTGTACAATGTCACGAACCTCCGTCCATAGTTCTTTAGGTACTCTTATCAAATCTAGTCTCCTTGCTATTGTTTATTCTGTGGAAGAGAACTTGCCATTGTACTCAGACATCACAGACAATTTACTCTGTCATTTCCATATCATTATCATAATCCGTTAAAACTGTTTTCTGATACTCAACATCACTTAGATCAACAGTCAGGTTTGCATCTTTAGCAGGTTTTTTTCCCTGTCTGTCTGCTTTCTTCTGGGTTTCTTTCTTCTTGGATAGTCCAGTATTCTCAATTCCCACACATGCAGGGCAAAACCATGCTGGTAGGCAGGCGACAGTATTAACAGTCTGATATTCCAGGCACTTTGGATGATCGCACTGGAGATACAAATATGCATCTTCTCGCACTCATGTTTTCAGTTCTTGGACCCTAACTAATGTTTCCTTTCCTCTTCTCTCTTCATGCCAAAAATTATAAAGTCATTTTCAAAATTGTGTAGTGTTTGTGTCACATGTACTTGCAATCCTGCCACAAACCTGATCTTACAGTGGCCTGGTGCAAAAAGCCAACTTCAAATTAAACATGAACATAAGCAACAGTACAAAGCATGCTACCTGCCTTAGTACTTCAAGCTTTTTTCTATAGACATTGCTTCCTAAAATGGCAATGCTAGTTAAAAATAATCCTGCACAATGTATTTTAATAACCGTTGTCCAGTCTACTTTAATACCATAAGTCACCAAGAGTCTGCTTTTTAAGTCACAGGTAGCTTTTTTTTTTTTTTGTAAGTGTCCCCTAACAAATATCAAATGTGCAAAAACCAGGCTTTGGACCAGGTACCACTTTATGGCACTTTGTAGGTTGCTGCCTCCTGATTCCAGGGATATATGATCATGATATAGTTGTGAGAGCATTGGACTAGTATCTGGGTCATTCATGTTCAAATTCCCACCAGGCATGGAAGCTTGCTGAGTGACCTTGGGCCACTCTCTGTCTAAACTGTGATGCCAACCTCCAAGTGGGGCCTGGAGATCTCCCAGAATGGTTGTGAGGATAAAATGGAGGAGGCAAAAATGCTGTTGTAAGCCACTAGGGGTAGAATGTTTTGGGGTGATCCAAAGCTTATTTGGGAGGGGGCAGCAGCCCCAAACCTTCTTATCTTTCAGCTGTTTAGAAGCATAAGCTCATATGATTCTTGGAACAAAAAAGTGCTTGCACAAAAGTGCTTGCACATTAAAGCTTATACCCAGAATAAAACTTTGTTGGTCTTAAAGGTGCCACTGGACTCAAACTCTGTTCTGCTACTTCAGACCAACAGGGCTACACGACCTGAATGATTCTTGGAAGTTACTGTAATTTGGAGTGCTTTGTACAAAGACAAATTTGGATGGGGCACCAATCTTTCTGTGGAACCTTGCTGGGCTCTGCCTCCTGGTTCCAGAGATGTAAGGCTTAGGGTGAGTTCAAAACCTATTTTGGGAAGCAGAGCTGCTTAAGCACTATTAAATTTGGTATTAAATTGGGGAATAAGGATCCAGGGGTTGAAGAAACAAATGCAGCTTCGTTCTGCCAGGACTTGTGAACACAGCATAGATGACGTCATGCCATGGAAGCACATCAGCCAGAAATGGGAGATAATGAGGTAGGGGGAGAAGCGTGACTGGAAAAAGGCGGGGTATCTTCAACATGGTAGTGGTAAACAAGACACGGGAAGGGGGGAGACACCACCGCTGGTATCCATAAGGGACTACAGAAATTCCTCAGCAGCAGCAGCAGCAGCAGCAGCAAAGTGTTGCCTCAGCAGCAGAACTAACGATTCTTAGATTTCAGTCAAGCAACAAAACTGATGACGATCCAGCATTGTCCTTGTACGCATGCTCATCACGAACTAGAAACACCCCCACAGGATTCCGGAGCCGGCACTGCGCAGCATATGGGAGTCAGAGAGTATGTAGGGCTAGAGCGACAAGGTTGTTGGCCAACGTTTCCTTCACCACCCCACGACCGTTAGAAACGCTGCTTCCGGTTCCCTGTTCCCGCCTCCATATTAGCGTGTTGAACGAAAAAGCAGAGGGGATGGTGCGGGGGAACGATGAGCTGGTGGATGATTTCCCTGAACAGTTCCGCTCCTACGCGGAGAACGAAAAACACTGGCAGGCTCGGCGCACCTTCATCCTGCGCAACGTCCCGCCAGAGGACGGGGCGGAGCTCTCTGCGCTGCGTGTGGACCAGCTTCTCTCGCTCTCTATGGTCTGGGCCAATCACCTCTTCTTGGGATGCAGGTACCGCCCTTCCTGCGCCTCGCTTAGGTTCCCTGGATGTGCAGTCATTGTTGTTGTTGTTGTTCAGTCGCACAGTCGAGTCCGACTCTTCGCGACCCCATGGACCAGATTACGCCAGGCCCTCCTGTCTTCCGCTGTCCGCTGAAGTCTGCTCAATTTCATGTTCGTTGCATCGATGACACTGTCTAACCATCTCATCCTTTGCCGTCCCCTTCTTCTTTGACCTTCAATCTTTCCCAGCATCATTGAGCGAGGAAGTATTTCTAATCCTATCCCTGGGCAAGCGGCAAAGAAAACTTCCTTTGCGGGTGTTTTATACATTAGTACGCGTCGCTTGTATCTCCGTATCCTCTCTCTTTAAAAGTTCTATGACAAGGCAGAAATTCAGTAGGTGAAGCTTTCCTCAGCGTTGTTACTCTACGATTGGGAGCTGATTCATCTGTATTTCCACCCGCCACATAGCAGTCAAAGGAACTCTGCCACGGCCAACATAAAACAACCTCATTGGAAGCACCTCTTATTCTAGTGGGCTACAATCTTGTGCCCTCCTCACCAGATACCCTGGAATTTATTTATTTATTTGAACTTTTACTCCGCCTTCCCAGCCAAAGCTGGTATGAATAGGGTTTGGTCGTAGGATTCAAATAGACCACTGTCAGCAGGTCATAATAAGGTTGCCAAGGGGCTTGGAGAAAAACGTTATAGCCTTTTAACAGTGGTTTAATGTGTGGAAATGGGCAGGTGGTTTTTTTATGGCATGGAGTAAATAACCCACCTTTGGTAAGCAACATCCCATTAAACTAGTTGTCAACCTCCAGGTGGTAGCTGGAGGTCTCCTGGGATTACTACTGATCTCCAGGCAACAGAGATATTTTCACCAGGAGAAAATGGCTGCTTTGGAAGGTGGACTCTGGCCTTACCCGTCCCCTCCTCAGGCTCCACCCCCAACCTGGAACTGGCAACCCTACATTAAGCCTCTGTTAAAGTGTTTTTCTCTAGGCAGTTGGCAACCCTAGTCCATCATTATTCTGCTAATGGGCCCAATTATTGCAATTTAGAGGTGGTTAACTTGCTGCGGTGGCTCAAGTGGTTAAGACGCTGAACTGCAGGCTCTGGAAGGTCAGTAGTTCAGCAGTTCGAGACCCGGGTGCCGCATGACAGGGTGAGCTCCTGTCTCTAGTTCCAGCTCCTGCCAACCTAGCAGTTCGAAAGCAAGAAATTGCAAGTAGATAAATAGGTACCACTTCGGTGGGAAGGTAACAGCGTTCCGTGCACCCTGGTGTTTAGTCATGCCGGCCACATGACCACGGAAACGTCTTCGGACAGCGCTGGCTCGGCTTTGAAACGGAGATGAGCACCGCAACCCTAGAGTCGGATTCGACTGGCTTTCAAGCAAGGGAACCTTTACCTTTACCTTTAACTTGTTTACTTCAGAAAACTACTGTGAACTGCAGTGCTGAAGTAAATTAGTTTTTGAGCTTACAAATTATGTATGTAAGTATGTGGCTGTGATGTTTATGGTGGCTTTCGATGAGGAACTATTTAATTTGATTTGTGTCCCACCCTCCCTGCAAGCAGGCTCAGGGCAGGTTCCATCATAAAACTCACAATACAATAAATAAACAGTTAAAATATATTTAAAAACAATATTCCGTAAAAGACTGGTGCCTCAACAGATTTCAACAAGAAGCAGTTTGTTCTCAGATGGCCATTGAAATCTGAGGTCACTGTAGGGGAGTCCAATAGCAGATGGGTCCCTGCTGCCTCAACTGAAAGCCTGGCGGAAAAGTTCTGTCTTGCAGGCCCTGCGGAACTGTACTAGGTCCCATAGGGCCCTGATTTCTAATGGGAGCTCATTTCTCCAGGTTGGGGCCAGGACAGAAAAAGCCCTGACCCTCGTTGAGGCAAGTCAGATATCCCTGGGGCTTGGAACCACCAGGAGGTGTTGATTAATAAATTGTAAGTTCCTGCGGGGCTCATATGGGGAGTGGTGGTCCCAAAGGTATGCTGGCCCCTGGCCATATAGGGCTTTAAAGGTAACTACCAGCACCTTGAAATGGATCTGGTACACAATGGGCAGGCAGTGCAGTTCCTGCAGCACTGAATGGATACGTGTCTGCACAGACGACACAGTCAACACCCATGCTGCCACATTCTGCACCAGCTGCAGTTTCTTGAGCAAGGTCAAGGGCAGCCTCACATAGAGAGAGTTACAATAATCTAGCCTGGAAGTGACCATTGTGTGGGTCACTGTAGCTAGGTCACAGGGACTGAGATATAGGACCAACTGCCTGATGGTCCTCAGGTGGAAAAAGGCAGACCTAGTAGTGATGGTGACCTGGGCCTTCATAGTCAGTGAGGTATCCAGACCACCCCTATTCAGTGAAACAATTCTGAGAAATTACAGTGGAGATCTGGTCCAGCCCTATTCACAACTGGTCAATGAAAATATATGCATACATAGATTTCCAGTGATTAGTATGCTAAAATGATCATGATAAGAATTGCTGAAGTCTTAGAAACTGAGAGTTTAAAAATACAGTATATCTGAACATCTGGGTCTGCCTCTAAGATTCACTTCTACTTTATAAGGAAAGCTCAAATTCTTAAATAATGTTCCTTAGTGAATTTTCTTAAAAAGTGAAATAGCTACTTGAGTATTGTATGGATTTTATATTTTTTGCCTAGCTTTTGTAAACCGGTGTTCAGAAAATGAGTTGCTGATGTTACTGAAATAATAGCATAGAACTCAGGTCTTGCTACACCTCCTTGGCCTTTTTTCCAGCTTCTAAAATTATAAGGACACTGCTTTCTCTTTTAAAAAGCATATATGAATTATGATAGAGTTTAGTGAATTATAGTACACAGCAGAACATGGGATATCACATTAAAATTGCAGTTCTAATAACACTTTCCTGTTGAATAGAACTGAGTACACCTGTTTAGGATTACTCTGTAACTCTTAATTTTTATTTTGTAGCTACAACAAAGATCTCCTGGACAAGGTAATAGAAATGGCTGAGGGGATTGAAGTTGAAGATGCTCCACATTTTACAACCCGTGATGAAATAATGAAAAAGGTGAATATTTAACATTTAGAGCTCTTGAAAAAAACCAACAAAATGCTGAAGAGACCTACTTTTGCAAATAGTAAAATAGGTTTGTATATAAATGGCTGATCTAAAGTGGGATCTTTAATGTATTGATTCAACAAGTGTTGAGGAAAGAACATAGTGAATATATTTTGAATATTTGTTTGTAGCTCTTTTAGCACATGTCTGTACTCTAGAAAAAAGTGTTTTTTTTGTAATTGCATTACATTTGATGCAAATACCTAATTACCATTGTAAATGTCTTATTTCTTGGAACATTATCTACTCAAGCATGTAATTTTCTGCCACTATAAAGTAAACTCTATATCTTCATGCCTGCAGTGGGAAGCTTGAAAACATGTATGTTGTGCTTGCTAAAAGGCAGAAAAGTAGAGGAGCATGGATGATGCTCCAGGTGCTTCAATAGAGACTGGCTTCTCAAGCTCCTGGTTTCTGGCCTCCGTATAAGTTGCTCCTGCTTTGCAAACCTCCTTTCCAGTAACCCGGTTTTGCCCAAGATTCCTCATTTTTTAAATGGATAAATGGTATTAATTACAGTTATGTTTGAGTTTGATTATGCATAATATAATACTTATGCATCTTAAAAACAATGAAGTGATGGTTTTGTGTGGCATTACACTAAATCCATGGTAGAGAAGATGACAATCAGTGTGATCTCTTGAGTTTAAAAGTGTCAAATGGTATCAAAATTATGTTAATGACTATTGAGAGACAACTTTCTCACTTATCTCAATTCATTTGTTACCAACAAAAATGTATGCTTATCCTGTGTCTTAAGTGCTAATTTGCACAGCCTTTTCTGTGTGTTCTGGCCAGGAAAATTGTAGTAGCCTATGTTGGCTTCCAGCAATTACAAGCCCTTCACTTTTCCCAGTTGTGCAGTATCTTTTTTTGAAATATGGTGACTAGAACTATATGAAGTATTTCAGATCAGTCTGCACCATGGCTCTATACAATATTGGCCGTTATATCTACCAACTCTTTCCTAATAATCCCCATTAAGGAACTGGCCTTTTTCACCACTGCTGAGCAGTGAGTCAACACTTTTATTGAGTTATGTCCTATAGCACCAAAATTTCTTTCCCTTTTAGTCTGTACCAGTTCAGACCCCATCAGCATATATTTAAAGTTAGAATTTCTTGTTCCAGTGTGCATCACCTTGCAGTTCACCCTAGTTGAACTTCAGTTGCTACATTGTTTCCTACTCACCTGGTATTTCCTGAAAACTTGGCTATTACACTGCTCACCCCCAATGCCAGATAATGTACAAACTAACTTAAGAACCCCAGTACCATCACCAATACTTACAGGACTCTATTGTTTATTTCTACCCATTGCAAGAACTGTACATTTATTCCTGCTCTCTCACATTTAAGCAGTTTTTAATTCATAAGATGATCTGTCTTCTTATCCCATGACTATTGAATTTACTTAGGAGTTTTTTTTGTGGAACCTTGTATATGTGCCTACCTTATCCACATGTTTATTAACCTCAAAGAACTGCAAAATTTGAGGAGGCAGGACTTATCTTTGCCTAAGCCATGATGATTTTTGCCTCAGCCAGTGGTGTTCTTCTGGCTTAATAACAGTTGCTACTACTTTAGCTGGAACAGATGTTATGTGTTCCCTTATTATTGATAGATGTGACTGCAATACATTTAACTGACTTCTACTTTAGACTTTCTCTCTTTCTCTGTTTTTAGAATCAACACTAGGCCCAAGAGAAGAAGTGCTAGATTTTTACTATGCTACATGATTTACTGAAGTTGAAGACTAATCTGAAGACTAGAACAAATTTCACTTCAGACGTGCATTTTAAATTGGGGTCATTACATATCTTGATTCTTATCGAAGAAGGTATAGAGAACTTTTGTTCCTTACCCTTTTGATCATGGGACACAACTTTCTAAAAATAGGTGTGGGTGTACTGATGGAACCACAGTTACCTGTTAAATGTAGATAATTCTTTATAACAATCGAATCTGACTTACAGCCTGGTCCCATGCATGTTTGCTCAGGAATAAATCGGGAGACTTCACGGAGTTTACTTCTAGGTAACAATGTCTACAATTGTAGCCATGTGGAATAGGATGTGGAAACGGACTCTGTTGGTGCACGTCTTGTACTGCATAAGTAGAGGGCCTGTCCTAGTCTTAGATGAAATGAAAGTTATGGATGTGTGAGAATCATCTGCGTACCTGCCACTATGGCTGCCATGAGCCATGCAAATAAGTACAAATGTTAATGCTGTTGTTTTTTTTCTGGAAAGATGGCATAAATGTTATGTAAATGTTTATTTTTTCTCCATCATGATAGTCAAGATCCTCTAACCACAGAGATGAACTTAACATTCAAAATACCTTTAAAATTGAAGATCATAAGCCTTTTCAACATTAGGGTTTCTTTGCCTTTTGGTAGCTGAAGGGAGGTTTGGCAGGTACAACTCTCAGGCTCTTGCAGACGTGGTGACTTAGCACAGAGAAATGTGTCTGGCCGGAGTACTAGATTGGTTTTGCAAAAAGAGTACTAAAGACATTGCTGTAATAGATCATAATATTTAGACTCTTTTTTCATCATTGGCCCTAGGCCTTGTTTAAATCAGGATATTTTATATTGCTTTATCAGGAGAAGTGGAGGTCATTTTTTGAAATGAAGAATACAAGGTGGGAGACTGTAAGGCATCATAACGGAGAAGGAACATTTTGGAACCGCCTCCCATGCCATTTCCCACCCCCAGCCCACTTCTAGGATTCTATAAGCTGTTAAAGATCTGGAGAAAAAATGTCCTGCCCCTTAGCAGCAGCTTAATGGGATTTTATTTAGCAAGTGATGTTATTTACCTCCATACTATGAAAAGCTTCAGCAGCATATATTAAGCCTCTGTTAAAGGGGCTGGTTGTTTTTTCTCCGGTTTGTTGGCAGAAAGTATAGAACCTTATAAGCTTGAGCCAACTGATTTTCCATACGTTTCTCCCTCTGTCTCATCTCCCTTCAACGTTCCATCCTTTTAGGAGAATTTTCAGTGCCCCCTTCCCCCTTTAGTTTAATTTATATTTTTCTGTGTTCTTGAGTTCCCCAAGTAAGTAGTGATTCCTAACTTATCTTTGGTGGGGCTAGTTTTGTTGTTTCAATCATCTACAAGTGGGCCAGCCACTTTAATATTAGATGTAGAGGATGTGTTCTAGTATAGCCTGGACCAAAAGAAATCCACAGCCCTCTTGAGAACACACACACTGTAATGGGACCTGAGCTGTCTTCTGAGTTGCTCTGATGCTGAATGTTACTTTTTGCCAATGAGTTCTGCCAGAGCCCAAATCGAACTATAAAGCTGTTGTATAAATTGTTCATTTTTAGCAAGCTTGTAAAAATGTTTTGTGACTTACTGGCTTCATAGTTTCACTCAATTGAGTTTTGTATATTTTTTAAAAATAACTTTTAGGGAAATGAATAGTGTGCTTCATTGTAGGCCTGCTAATGCGAATCCTGAAGTAAATAAAAATAACATTTAAAGAGTTTTTAAAATATGTGATAATAAACTTATTTGCATCAACTGTTGTGAGTGGGTTTCTGCTAAGATGCTCTATTGACTTCATGAGGTTGAATTATAATTCAGCTGACTATCAGTTAAATGCCAGACTGCATCTGCTTTGGGGCCCTCAACTAAGCCTATGAGCTGGAGTCCTTGACCTCCTGCCCCAAAGTCTGGCCCTGACAGCACACCGTCTGGGGTAACCATTTACTCTTGAATGAACAAGTATTTTTCCCCTGGTGTATGTGTAATAGTTCTTTTGTGGCAGATGGGCAGAGTAGGGGATTAAGCATCATGCAGATGGGCAGAGTGGGAGGTTAAGCATAAGTTTTTTCCATAAGAGCTGAAAATTACACTGTGAAGAGTACTTTAAAGACTGGTAATAGCTGTGCCCTAGAAATTTGTTTCAAGGGGGGAACAGTTAAAATGTCCTTACATATTGTAAGGAAACAAACCTAATTTCTGTAGTCATCTTTAGTAATGCTATATTACTAAAAGAGTAATGCTCTTTTTATTTCTATCAGTTTTACAGGAGTTGAGAGGAAAAATGGAATTGGGGGGGAAAGGTCCACAGGGAACAGTAAAATAAAAAGAGTAAGATATATAGGAAAAGCTGTTTCAGCTAATTTTAGGCAAGCTGCAAAGCTTTAGTAAGCTGCAAAACTTGTTACTGAGCTGTAAAACTATATCCTTAAGCAGCAGAGCCTACATTTCATTCAGACCCAGAATCTGTTAATTGGAATGGTTATAGAGTCCTCTTGCCTATTCAGCAGAGTGTATGCCTCCCAGGTCTTCTGCCTTGCAATCTGCAGACTCTAGGTGACCCAATAAACAGAGAAAAGAAAGTACTATCTGTTTTAAATACATTGAGAAACACTATAAAGAAGGCCAGTTTGTCTTTACCGTGTATTTAAGAGTAGGCTCCAGTGATGCACCAGTTGTCAACTTGTGGTTGTGGACACAGGCAATGATTCTCACTTACCTTTCCTTGCACAGAAGGGATTCTGAATGGTCATGCTCATGCAACTGCTTGCAGTGAGTCTTCATTTCTTCAAACTAACGCTGTCCGGGATTCTTCTATCCTTGGCAGTTTTAGCTGCCTGTGAGCCATTTTGTGAGTATGTCTAGCTGTTGTTTACAGCCATCCTAAGGAGTCTCTTGCTATTTGGCTCCACTTCAGCTATTTCAGGTGTACCATGTAAATACAGATTAAGATGCTGAGTGGGGTTGTTTCCGTCCATATAGCATTTCTTGTTGCATCCAAATTAACCCATGTATTATACAGCAAAAGCTAATTCCTGCTTTCTGATGAGTGTAGATAAATGGGATGTGCATTTGTGTACACACATTTGTTGCATTCAGCCTACATTTCAAGAATGATGGAACAACCTAGCTATCTGGAAATAGTGAAAATAAAGTTTCCTGGATGTGAGGAAATGAGAGAGGTTTCTCCCTCATATTAGTAGAAGTAGGGTACACCCAGTGAAATTGACTAGCAATAGATTCAGGAGAGGCTCATGGAATTCATTGCCAGTGGATGTTGTAGCCATAAGCACAGATGGCTTTCAAAGGGGGTTGGGCAGATTAATGGAAAATAGGGCTATCAATGGTTGTTAGCCATGGTGAGTGAAGGGAACCTCCATACATAGAGGCAGAAAACCAGTGCTAGGCAGCAGCACCAGGGAAAGGCCTAGGTCTGTATACCCTGTTCATTGACCCTTTGGAGCATTTGGTTGGATGCTCTGTGAAACAGGATGGTGCACTGCAGGGACCGCTGGTCTGATCCAGTAGAGCTCTTCTTGTGTTCTTAAATGAACTGTACATTTCAAAATGTAAAGGATTACACAGAATTGTGAGCCATTTTGTGAGTATGTCTAGCTGTTGTTTACAGCCATCCTAAGGAGTCTCTTGCTATTTGACACTAAGAGATACCTGTTTGTCTATCTCACACCTTTTATTACCAGTGGGGGCTGAAGCAGTAGAAACTACAACAGTCCAGCAATACAGAGCTTGTGTTCTTGTGGGTGCCAATAAAAGGACAAGGCTTAGTTGAGGAAAGAAATGAAGGAACTGCATGCAGTGTGTCACTGAACACTCTTTTTAAAAAATTGCTCTGGCATTTATGGAGGAAAAGGGAGAGGCTGGTACCCACACATAAACTAGGCCACAGAGGAGCTGTATGCTGTCAGTAGAAGGAAGAGGGCAGAAATTGAAAGAATTAGAATGGGTAGGGTTGCCTTTCACATAAGGGATCTAAAAGGATCCACAGAATGTTTACTGTAGTTCTGAGGCCTTCTTCACACTTGCAGGAGGATGGAGGGGTGTAGAATGGTCTGCACAGCTTTCAGTAATAGGTGGAGGATGATGGAGCATCAGTTTCAGAATGCTCCCCTATGCTGAAAGCTCCCATGAATGGAAAACTGGGATTTAATGAACAACAGATATTAAAGTAAGTACATGCACTAGAGGTCTAACATCCTATAAATCAGAGGCATTGAATTCATTTGTTATGAGGGCCAGATCTGACCTAAATGCTGCTTTGCTGGGCTGGGCCATGTGTGCCATAAAATATAATGCCAGATACTGGAGATATCCTGTCCTTATATATATTTGAAATTTGGTTCCACCACATTCTATGCTTGCCATAATTGATTCGGCTCAAGAACTGGCAGTCAGAAGACACTGGCCATGGCTGACTGGCTGCTTTGCAAAGTCCTGCCCACGTCAGCCCCAGTCAGTGTTTTCAGCTCAGTCTGCTCCAGTCCTCCGAAAGGAGAGGACTGTCTGGAGTGTGAGCACAGGGACAGGCCCTCAAGGCTGAGGCAAGTGAGAGAAGCCCTTTTCCGCCCCCCCACACTATCCCCTGGGCCTTCTATGAGGGGACTAGGCCCAGAGAGGGCCTTTTCCGTCCCCCACACGCCATCCCCTGGGCCTTCTATGAGGGGACTAGGCCAAGAGAAGGCCATTTCCGCCCCCTACGCCATCCCCTGGGCCTTCTATGGGGCACTAGGCCCAGAGAAGGCCTTTTCCGCCCCCACACCCCATCCCCTGGGCCTTCTATGAGGGGACTAGGCCCAGAGAAGCCCTTTTCCGCCCCCCACACGCCGTCCCCTGGGCCTTCTATGGGGCACTAGGCCCAGAGAAGGCCTTTTCTGCCCCCCACACCCCATCCCCTGGGCCTTCTATGGGGCACTAGGCCCAAAGAAGGCCTTTCCCCCTCCACATGCCATCCCCTGGGCCTTCTATGGGGCACTAGGCCCAGAGAAGGCCTTTCCCCCACACACACCATCCCCTGGGCCTTCTATGGGGCACTAGGCCCAGAGAAGGCCTTTTCTGTTCTCCACACACCATCCCCTGGGCCTTCTATGGGGGCAGTAGGCCCAGAGAAGCCCTTCCCCCCACACTGCCTACTGCCCCCATAGAAGGCTCAGGGGATGGTGTATGGGGGACAGAAAAGGCCTTCTCTGGGCCCAGAGAAGCCCTTTTCTGCCCATCTTCCTTTCCTTTCCCCCTTTTTCTTTCTTCCTCTCTCCTTTCTTTCACTCTTCCCCCTATTCCTTCCTTCTTTCCTTCCTTCCTTTCTCCAACTCTCTCTCCCTTCCACCTCCCTCCCTTCCTTTCTAGGGCCCGTTGTCTTGCACCATAACGGGCTTTGCTCCCTAGTAAACTGTATAAAGGACAGCAGCTGGTAAGCTCTGCATTGGTGTATCCTCACTGCAAGCCCCCATGGGCTGGGAGGGAGGTGCAAAGGAAAACCCATATGGGCGAACCGGAGAGCCAGCAGTGAAGCACTTGGCAGACGCTCCCATGCTGCTTGACTGCTGCAGACAAGGTTGTTCTGCCATGCTGAAGCCACAATTGGAGTGGCTCCAGCCACTCTCCCCTGAGCAGTCTCCTGTTCCCTCCCCTGCATTAAGTTGCTCAAGGGCCACATAAGAGCCCTAAACAGGCCAGTTCCAGCCCCTGGGCCTTATGTTTGAAACCCCTGCTAAATGCTTTTGTGAGAGGAGTTTCCAGTTTCAAGCTGTTATTGCAGCAGTAGCCAGGGGTCATTTTGTAGAAAAAGAGGTGCAGGAGCTCATTAGCACAACTCATTAGCATAATTTATTTGCATATGCCATACCCCCTGACATCACCAGAAGTGTGTCAGAATGCAACACCCACCGCTCAGGCTCCACCCCAAAAATCTCCAGGTATTTCCCAACGGTCCATTCAACTCCCAACTGGTGAGCCTACCTGGAGAAAGACTGCTTCAAAAGCACAAAGAAAATTTGTGGCAGGGGATCAGCTTTTGTGAGCCACTGCTTTCTTCTACAGATACTTCATGGCTGAAGAAGTGACCAGTGAGCCAGAACAGATGCTACAGTTCTCACATTTGCAGAAGTCTACAGATATGGGCAACATCCTTCTCACTTGCTACCTACATGTAATGGCTGATGACTGTTTCAATGTATCTGAAAATGAGTGCATGAACATGAAAGCTTATACCCAGAATTAAACTTTGTTGGTCTTAAAGGTGCCACTGGACACAAACTTTGTTCTATTGCTTCAGACCAACATGGCTACCCACCTGAATCTATGCAAATCAGAATTTTTCTAGAGGGCTCTTCTACACAGGCAATAGGGTTACACTGTACAAAAGACTTCACAAAGTTACTTGAACAAATTATTAGGGTAGACCCAATACCTCCTGTCCACACAAGCTTAAGGTAGGATAGCAGCTCAATTTTTCATTAGCAGTGGTACTTAAGAATATCTGTTCCAGTGCAACAGAACAAAGTTTGAGTTCAGTGGCACCTTTAAGGCCAACAAATTTTATTCACATGAAAGCTTAGACCCAGAATTAAACTCTGTTGGTCTTAAAGGTGCCACTGGACTCAAGCTTTGTTCAGCACATTTTGTGTTTCTTGACTGTTAACATTTATTTAAGCTGGTTATAGCCTAACTCATTAGCTGAAAGAGAGGGAGGAAGGGAAAAGAAAAAAATGGAAAGAAACGGATAGAAAGAAACGGAAGGAAGGAAAGGAAAAGAAATCGGGGAAAGAAAGGGAGCAAAGAGATGGAAAGAAAGGGAAAGAAAATGAAAGCCTCTGTGTATGTTTGTTTTCCCCAAATTCTAAATTCCCCCACCAGCCGTTAAAAAGGAGCTTGAAGGCTTACATTTGAAACATCCTCCTTTGGCTATGAGTTCCCAGGCTAGAGTACTCACTCAGCCACCTGTTCTCTGGTCCATTCAACATATAAAAATGAAAGTGAAACAAAAGCTCCACCCAACAGGACCAAACTAAATCACACAGATATTAAGGGAAGAGCAGACTGTTCCATTACACATAGACACATAAACAAGAGCAAGACCCTTTGGGATGAGTGAGAGACCGAGAAATATAATAACATAAATAAATAAGACCAACTGAAAGGGGGGGGAGAGAGATTGGCTTCCTCCAGTATAAACTATGAGCTGCAGCAGGCAGGCTGGCTGGAGAAGGAAGAGGAGGCATGGAGACATGCCTGCCTTCCCTGCTTGATCTCCAGGTGCCTGGCAGGGGGAAAGGAGGGCATGTCTCCTGGGCTCCAGGAGGCTCGAGGGAAAGGAGGGCATATCTGCCCGGCTTCTCTTCCTGTCTCCAGCCAGCCTGAGCTGGAGACAGGAAGGGGAGCCCAGCATACATCTGCATGATTTGCCCTGTGGCTAGAAGGTTGCGCAGGGAAGCCAGGCTTTTAAATCCATCCCCTCACCCCAGTCTCTCTGTGGAAGCGAAGCAGCTCGGGGAAAGGAAGGCATATCTACCTGGCTTCCCTTCCTGTCTCCAGCCAGCCTGGCTTCCCTTTGTGATCTGCTCTGAGGCAGGGGTCAGGGATATAAAAAACTACTTATGATATCAATGTTTTTAAAAAAGCTTGGAGACCCAAAGCAGACCATAAAAGCTAAAGAACCCTCAGTTAAAAACCTAGCAAAAATGTTTCAGCCCAGCCCTTGAAGACAGTATGGTAGGTGTTGTGCATGCAGGTCTCTAGGGTGAGAGCATTTCAAAGATGAGATACCACCGCTGAATATGCCCTGTTCCAAGTTGCCACCAGCCTCACTTCTGAAAGTGGGGACACAGAGATCAGGCCTTGGGAGGCACATCCTCGAGCTCTTTAGAGCTTTAAAGGTAGAATCGGCATTCTGAATTGTTCCTAGAAACAGAGGAGTAGTCAGTGCAGATCTATCAGCATGGGTGATATAGTCTATAATCAACCTCCAACAACAGCCTGACCACCGCATTTTGGATCAACTGAAGTTTCCAAACTGTTTTCAAAAGTAGCCTCTCATAGAGCACGTTACAGTAATCAGACCATGAATTACTGTGGCCAGGTTATGCTTTTCAAGGAAGGTCCATAGCTAGCATATCAGCTAAAGCTACATGCCATGAAGGAGACCTGAGCCTCCAACGATAGGCCATGATCTAGTAGCACCCTCAACCTACAAACCTGCTCATTTCAGGGGAAATGCAACCCCTTCTAGAATAGTCTGACTGCAGTCCTCAAGTAGCAATGCTTCAGTCTTGTCTGGATTGAGCTTCAATTTATTGGCACTCATACATCCAGTTATCTTCTCCAGGCACCCATTCAGGACTTCCACTGACTCAGCTGTTAAAAAGAAATAGAGCTGGATGTCATCCACATATTTGTGACATCTCACTCCACATCATGTAGAAGTTAAACAGGAAAGGGGCAAGATGGAATCCTATAGGAAACCACAACATAAATGCCACGGGGTCAAGCAGCAGTTCCTCAGCACCAACTTCTGGAATCAGCCAGTCAACTAAGAGCAGAGCCACTGAAGCATGGTGCCTCCGACTCCCACACAGAGTTCCCTCTAAACTGCACTAGGGGATGCTGGCACACAAAATTTTAGGTAACAGCTCAGGGATTTTAGCTTCAACTCACAAGTAAACTGAGAAGGCATCTTTTTGGAAGTGCTGTCAGCGTGCCACAAGGAGACACTGGAGTTTGGGCAAAATTCTATGGTTAAACTAGAGATTTGCTCAGAGTGTTCCTGGCATCTCCCACTATGCATTGACGTCACTTCTGGGTGCACAGGGAGTGACGTCATTATGCTGCCAGTGAGGGGCTCCACCACTAAGTCCCTCTGCCAGTTGCCAAGTGCTCCCTAGGAACTTAATGATTTCACTAGGCCTTACCAACTGAAAGTCCCTACAACTAGGACCAGACCCTATGCCAAGAGCATCCTGAAACTGACCAGTAACAACCCTGACATCTAAATTATAGCAAATGCAAGCATGTTGATGCACTGCCAAGAAGTCACAGCCAGCCCATATATTTTCAGGGTAAACATCCTCCAAGGTCTGAAAAGAAGCTCCTCATAACCTGGAAAAGCTCAGCTAGATAGCATTGCACAGACAATGGTGGTGAAGAACTAAGCTCACTTTACCACCGTTGCCACAGAACAGGCATACCTGCCTCCTGATTTGAATAGGTTCAGGACATAGTGGGCATGTCATGAAGGGCAATTCCTGATCTTGCCTGTGTATGTTCTCATTTTGGACTGTTGACACCAGCACCATTTCTCCATAGTAGGTTGCCAACCACCTGGAGGGGCCTGGAGATCTCCCAGTATTACCACTGATCTCCAGACTACAAAGATCCATTCCCCTGAAGAAAATGGCAGCTTTGGAAAGTAGACCCTATGGAATTATACCCTGCAGAGATCCTTCCCTTCCTCAAACCCTGCTCTCCCTAAGTTCCATCCTCAGAATTTTGAGGAATTTCCCAGCCCTGAGTTGGCAATCAGCATGGAAGTTCTATTTGTTATCACTGGTTCCAGAGTTTCTGTCCTGCTGTACTAGCTTTCTTGAGAAGGAAACGAAATTCTTTCACAGAATATAGCTCATTTCATGAGATGGCTGAGTCCTGCTTCAGAACTCTGCGAGGCAGGCAGGCTGGTGAGATATAAGCCTTTAGCACTCCCTCACAGGTGCTTGGTGTCTGTAGTGCTTCTCATAACCATCTTTCTCC
This sequence comes from Gekko gecko, assembly GCA_029375565.1. NCBI lineage: Eukaryota > Metazoa > Chordata > Lepidosauria > Squamata > Gekkonidae > Gekko > Gekko gecko. Next base: position 136,535,955 of record JAPDNY010000002.1, read on the forward strand.
CTTCCTGTCAGTTAACGAATGCAGAACAAAAAGCAGTGAAAGGATCAAGTCCACTCCCCCCCAACCTTTAGTTTCTAATCTCCCAAAGTGCTTGTTCAAACAGAAGAAGTGCTGCCAAGTACCTCTTTTGGCATACCTTGAAAAAGTATTTGTAGAAACAAGGCTTTTTCATAATTTGTGTATAAACCTATTCTGAAACAGAAGGCACATCTCCTTTTCCCATATTCCTTTCCATGAACAATAATTAGACAAGCCATAGATTGTTAACAGAAATAACATATTCTTGAAAAGATTACTATTTTGTTTCTGATCATTTTCCTCCTGACTTTAATATAGTCAGCACAATGCTTTCCTACATGGATGCCGAAAAGAAACCCACAGGCACAGCAAAGCTCTGTCCCCATCCTGCCCTGACTCCTGGTCAATACGGGAATGGAAGGTTCTGTGTGGCTTTCATGGCCCTGCCTAACTTAATCAAATTGAAGTCCAGTGGGATCTTAAAGCCCTACATTTGTTCCACCATGAGCTTTTGTCATTCAGCACTGGATTAGCCTTTAAGGTGCCATGGGAATTCTGTTTTATTTTGCTACAATGGACTAACATAGCTTCCCCTCTGGACCTGTTTAACTTGTCTACCTTAACATTAAAAGGTAAAGGTTTCCCTTGCTCAAAAGCTAGTTGAATCTGACTCTAGGGGGCAGTGCTCATCTCTGTTTCCAATCTGAAAAGCCAGCACTGTCCAAAGACATTTCCGTGGTTATGTGGCTGGTATGACTAAACACCGAGGTGCATGGAACACTGTTACCTTCCCACTGAAGTGGTACCCATTTATCTAAATTTCTTGCTTTTGAACTGCTAGGTTGGCAGGAGCTGGGGCCAGAGATGGGAGCTCATTCCATCACATGGCACTAGTGTCTCAAACTGCCGAACTACAGACCTTCCCATCTGCAGCTCAACGTCTTAACCTCTGAGCCACCACGGCCTTCCCACCTTAACATTACCAGTATCTTTTATCTATTTTAAAATTATCAATAGACAATTAAATTTTACAGCGTGTGAACTCTGCCCATTATTAATTGTATATTTCCTCTATTCTGATCCGCTTTTATATTGAGGGAATCTTCAGAAACCCCTTTTCTCACAGTACAAGAACTGGTGGGCACTCACTGAAATTAATGAGCAGTAGGTTTAGAACAGATAAGAGAAAGTACTTCTTCAACTAAAGAGTAATTAACATGTGGAATTCCTTGCCACCTGCCTGGCTTGGCCTCCATTCCTGCCACCCTTGTCCCTCTGCCCCCATCACCTCTATCATCCTCTTCCTGACACTCCTGGCAGCAGTACCTTCCAGCTGCTCCTGTTAGCTTTGACTGTTTATAGGGCACAATCCTCAAAATTCTAGCTGAGATCTCATGAAGTTTCATGAGATATAGGTCACCCCCAGTATATTAACTTGTTAAATGTTTTAAACATTCCTGTAGCTTTATTTGGGGGATTTTTGTGGAAACCTCAGGGCTGTTCCAGGTTTGTACGAACATTCCTGCAATGATGATGCTAGTCCTAGAGAATTCAACATCTTTCCTTTTAAATAAATACCCTTAAAATTTACCCAGCAAGCATATCTCCTTCATTCAGCAAAAGCAGGCCTGAAATGACCTGGTATGTCAACTTATGAGCCTGCTCTAGAAACATGTACTCTGATCTCAGTACATGAGTCCTATTTATATAGCTGTAACATGAACTTAACCATAACAAACATCACATACATACAGCTGTTAAGGAAATCAAATTAGCCAATGGCTGCAACTTTCAGCTGGTGATCTTGCTTACTAAGATTTAGCAATGTAGGAACAATACTTGAGAATTTTGTTAGAAATCTGAATGTAATGCAGTAGAGGAATATCGAATTTTCCTTGTCTTAAGAAGCTTTATAGCAGGGTTCTCAATGCTGTTTCAGCAAAAGCTGTATTTGGGGGGCAATGGTTGGGGAGGTTGTGAGGGCACTTCCAAGGTGGTGCGCACTAGGCTGCCTCCCCTAGTCTCTATGGTCAGTATCACAGAGACTAGGGGGAAATTCCAGAGCATCAGTATATGGAGGCCCTTTTTTCTACTACTCCATAATTCCTAAGGAGTTGGAAATTGGGGCTAGTAACTCCCTGCCTGTTTGGGTAACTGGGAAGTAGTATTACATAAAATCATATGCTTGAGATTGACATTGCTTTGCATTAGCCTTTCAAAATAAACATTCAAATATTTCTCATAAAAATAGCTGAACAATACACCCAGATAGCAGAACAGGAGGAATTATTTGCAAAGGATTCATGGTATTTTCATCCACATCATAAAGTTCAAAATGCCTACCTTGCCATAATCTTCCTTGATGTTCATAAGGGTAACATGGACTAACAAAAATGTAAATATCCTGTCACAATTGCCAATAACTGAGGAGCAAACCCCATCAATTATAGTACAGAGTACTCATTACAGCTATATAGCTTCCTTCTCTTGCCCTAGAATTCAAAACTGGCTCAACACTTGACTTCCTGCCGGTCTTAGCTATCACTTGCTAGGCATCTATGTTAGCAAAATGGTTAAATGTGTCATCCTGCATCTAGGAGCCCAGGTTGCTGAAACCTGGTTCTATAGTCTTTCACTGTAAGGATATCTTATTGCTTTCTTTGGTAAGAATCACGACCAAAAACTCAGAGGGGATTTGTATAGCTAAGGCATAAGTCTGAACAGTGAGACCCTGCACTTCATCATTAGCTCCATGGCCAAGTGAGATGTGATGTTGGATAAACTGAAGTACTGAATTTAGATGTCTTGACAACTGATTTCAAACTATGACTTACATTAAGTTTACTGAGTATATATGGGCTAGTCTCTATATCTTACCTATAACCTACATGACAGGCCTGTTGTGAGGTTACAATGTTGAATTCCTCCAGGGCAGGATATAAGAAATGTAACAACAAACCTGTCTAAAACAAAGTTCCACGTAACTCTCTGCCACGTAAGAGTGTTGAGAACTGTATTCCCACATTGGAAATCAAGTCTCTTAGCATGGCAGGAGTTTTAGATTACATATGTGAAACAGCATCCTGTGGTCTGAAGATACTACAAAAACAGAAGCCTACCAGCAAGAGGATCTGTGAGCCTTTGAAAAGAAAACTGAAAGAAGTGACAGAAAACTCTCTTGCACTGAGGTTATGTATTTCAGCTTTACATGAAATATTTTATATATAAAACTCTGTTAAGTGACTTTTTTCCAATTTAAAAATCTAAAGAATTCAAAAAATAAGGCATTCAATATTTTGAAAAAGTACAGATTTACAAAATATGTATATTCTGTCATGAAAACTTCACACCAACATTATACACTTTGAAAAAAATACAAACAGGATATATTACAAATTTATGTAGCAATAACTTAAGTCATAACATGCAATAAAAAGTACATTAATCAAGGTACACAAGCGTTTAGAGTTTTGAAACTGAAGGGCTTTTTTGCAAACACATCTGTATGCAAGTCAAACGTGGCACTTGAGAAATTCCGGTAGCATTTCCTATCGTGAGTTAAATTGTACATGATGATTATGTGGATGAAGTTAATGAAGGAAGTCATTTCTTATGAATCATTCCAACTTTGTTCAACAATAGCTGAAACTCTTTTTTCATATTCTCGTTTGTTTTCCTGATAAAGTTGTGCAGCCTGACTATTGGCAGGACTATTTGGATTGGGTTCATCAAGCAGCGACTGAAGGGAGAGAAAGGAGACCAAAAATAAATTAAATGAAAGCAAACAGATACTCATTTGTATTCAAACGCTGAGAGCAATCTTAAGCAAGTCTTCTCAGAAACATGCTCAGGTCTAAACCCTGGAAAGAATGACATAATGCTGGATGGCAAGGTAGAGATCTTGAAGGAAACTGTGTTCCCCACTTTCAACAGGGTTCAGCTGAACCATGCTGATTCAGTTAAGAGCCTAGGGACTACACTAGATCCAACATTATTACTTGAGAAGCAAGTTAATGCAGCTGCAAAACATGCTTTCTTCCAACTCAGTGGAAGCCTAGAAGATGGCCCCCTACCCTGACACGACCAATCAGGCCACCTGAATCCATGCCACCATGACATCAAGACTAGACTACTGTAATGCACTCCATACTGGTTTCCCCTCAAATTCAATTCAGAGCCTAGTTGGCGCAGAACGTCACAGCTCAGTTATTATTGACTGATAGGCAGAGCATGCATATTATTCCCATCAGTTAGCAGTTCAATTCAAGATATTATCTATCACATATAAAACCCTTCATGGCCTTGTCCCTCATAGCTGTGGAACCGCCTCCCATCTATGCTCTGTGAGAACAACTTTGCTCATCTGGGCAGGAGATTCTGCAGGTGCCACCTTGCAAGTGGGCAAAATCAACAAATGCCATACACTTATATTCCCTGCTGTAGTCCCCATTTTATGGCATGGCTGATGAGGTTAGGAAGGCTCCCATTCTCTTGGCTTTCCACAAATTATTCAAAATTGAATTATTCAAGAAGGCTTTTTTACATATGTAATAGAGCTGTATTGAACAAAGTGGTCCAGAAAGATGTTTGAGTAAAGGGTTAAGGAATGGACTATGCTACTGTGTATAGCTTGTACTGTCTGTTGCTTTAAGTACAATCTTACTATGTAATTTCTGCATTGTTTAAAGTATCATACTTATGCTTTGTTTAGATTTCTGCAATCCAAATCCTATAGCAATGTTTATTGGATGTCCCATCCTGTTCACTGTATTTACTTACACTGTGTAATCTGCCTTGAGTCTCAGTAAGAAAGGCTGAGTATAAATAATGTAGATAAAATAAATATTCAGTGGAGCTTACTCCTAAGAAAGTATTCTCAGGATGGACTTTGATCTAGAACCCACTTACATGGGGTACACATGCATTGACAGTTACACCAACAATCTGACCGAAAGTAGAATAATGTAATGTTTGGGGGTTTGGGGATATACACTTATTTATTTAAAACACTTTTATGCCACCTTTTCACCCAATCAGGGTCAATAAGGAAGCGAACATAAAAACATTAAAACATCTAGACAATTAAAAATGGCTTAGTTAAACAATTAAAAACAATTACATCTAGGCTGAGCCCTAATTGCTGTAGTTCCTTGTTTGTTTCCTTGAAACTTTACACCACAATTAAACCCTCCTCCTAAGCCCCCCCCTAAATGAAACAAAAAATCAGATTCTGCTTAAGTACAATTTCTCCATTATGTATCTATTGTTACATTCAAGTTTCTGATAAAGATGAAGCATCTTAAGCAGACTAGAAATAATTGTTCATACTATACTGTAGCTGGGTATTAAATTGATAGCACTTTCTCCATCATCTTTGGAGAACAGTATGTTGTTTGCTTATGTTACCTGAATTGAGGTTAAAATAGATGAGACATCATATGTTGGACTCCAGCGATTTTGAAGGATATCTAAACATATGCTACCATCTGCGTACACTAAAACAAAAGAAGGTTTAAAAATTAACAACATGTATCATGACTGAGCACAAAATCAGTCCCGATAAAGTTCAGCATTTCAATTCATTTTTATCTCAACAGTTTGCAGCCTTTGCCAAGGACAAATTAAGGCTGCAGTCTTAAACACAATTACTAGAAAGTATGTTCCAGTGACATTAGTGGAACTCTGTTCCAAGTAAAAATGGACAGGATCAGGCTGCACAATGTATTTCTGAGAACAGTCTTATCAGATGATTTTTCAAAAATTCTGCAACTTGTCATTAGATCTGTGTGGGTGAAAGTCTGGAGGTTACTGCCTTTGTGTAAGCCCATGAAGGACAATAGGTCACCTGGGAAATAAATATGTAATCGTGGGAATGTTTGTGGAAAAAGTCAATGAAAATTTCAACATGTGTTAATGTGAAAGAAAATAGTTATAAAATGATGAATAGATGGTATATGACGCCCAAAAAAATTGCTAATATGAGTGAGAATCTGTCTAACAAATGTTGGAAGTGTAAAAAAAGGAAGGCTCATTTTATGATATGTGGTGGACTTGTGATAAAGCAGTAGCTTATTGGACAGAGATCCATAATGAAATACAGAAAATCCTGAAATGTACTTTGAAAAAAGAACCAGAAATATTACTCTTAGGTCTTAAAATGGAAGAAGTGAATGTGACAAAGAGAACATTGTTATGGTATTTGATTACAACAGCAAGAATGACCTATGCTCAATTTTGGAAGCAAGAAAAAGTGCCGGAAAAATGGGACTGGATAAAGAAGATGCTTTTTATGGCAGAAATGGACAAACTGACAAAGAAACTTAATGAGAAAGAAGATGAAGAATTTTTTGCAGAATGGAAGGACTATGTTGAAACGAACTGGGATGTAAAAAACAATTTACTCTGCTTTGACAACTATTGAGAATAGAATATAGAAAATATTGACTGAATAGTAGTTAAATTGTTACCTAAGAGTGAGACAGTGAAAATGAATATTTTAGAAACGAAGAATTGAAAAATTGAGAAGTTTTATTGTAATTGAAAATTGAATTAATAATGTAACAGGGGTGGGAGCATTGCTGGAAGTCATGAGGGGGGATGGAGGGGATATTAGAAAAGGATGTATTTAAAAGTATCTTGAAATATGGAACGTGTTATTATATCCTATTAATAAAAAAAATTCAAAAAAAAAGGACAATAGGTCACCTCACACAGATAGCGTCTAATTATCTGTATTTCACATTGTATGGGAAGAAAATTATTGTGTAAATTTAGTTTGCCAGATTCAAAACTTAGTAAGAAACTTGACTTGGTAATTAATTAGGCTGTTGGAAGCTCATGACCCACAGTATTTATGATGCACTGCCAAGAGAGAACTGTGTGATCTAAAGGCACTAGTTTTACTTTGCTCTCTAGAAACACAAGGAGCATCCAATACCTAACCCGCTCCTAAGCAACAGGAAAATACGTGTCAGAAATCAGAAAGGTTTTTTATGCAAATATGCAGGCTAACACATGCACAGCAGAAAAGTTAACATTTTTCTCCTACAGAGCATTCCTCTTTTTAATTCTGGGTCTGTAAACAGGATGTCTCTTTTTTAACCTTTACACAAGGATCAGGTACCTTAGAAATAACAAATCTCTGGTTCACCCTCCTTCCCTATCCCCCATCCCCAATTAATGCACTTCAAACAGCATACTGAAGCATCTTAGGCTGCAGGAAAAACTGTGCACAGGGCATGTGCATCTCTAAACTGGGACCTGATGACTTCTCAAAGAACTGAATCAGTACTTGAGAGCACCAGTCCTGCTCCCAGGTCAAACTAGGTCTTAAAACAGTACAACAATACACTGTACATGAAGAACAGAGTACCTCATTTCAAGACAGATGACTAGAAAGAAACTGCACAATAAGTAAAATTCATATAACAAAGATTACAAAGCCAGTATTCAAGGCTGTACTGATCACTGGTTAAAAGAATAGGTAGTACAAAGTTTATAAATAAAGCCACAAAAACTACTTTCCAGAATCACAACATTGTTTTTCACAGGACTGGGTAAAAGGATAAATAAGGTACTGGGGTGTGTATTTGTATTTATTGTAGATTTTAACTTGTTGTTTACCACCCTGAGCCCTCTGGGGAAGGGCAGTCTATAAATTTAATGATGATGATGAAGAAGAAGGGGGGGAGGATTAAATTATGACACAGTGGTAAAGTCGAAACACTTAAAAACAACACAACTTTCTCCTGTTTACAGTGTTTAGCTTGGACCTGACCAGATACAATTCCAATTGGGCAGGAACTTTGGGAGTGTCTTCATGGCAGCTGAATGAAGTCTGGGCATGTATTTAGCCTGGGTATGGCCAGAGACATGAGCCTCAGTTCTTAGCCTGTGGCTTGCTGCCTATGGCCCTGAGTGAGCAGGACCAGTGACTCCAAAAGAAGCCCAGGATGTGGTGTACTGTGTTGACAGTACTGACTTACACTGTATAATCTGCCTTGCATCTTAGTGAGAAATGTGAACTATAAACAATGTAAACAAAATACTGGAATTTTGTAACCTTTGGTTTATTTTAAATTTTTGTATTTTGTAAGCATGGGCCCTCACTGGTGAAGTAAAAAAAATCTTCATTTTAAGTAGGTGACCCTTTACTAGCAACTAGCCTTAGTAAGTTTCTGTCGCTACTTATGTCTGCTACTCTAACAGTACAGTCCACAAGTTGTGGATATTATCTGGGCTCAGTAACTGATATGACAAGACAGAGCACTGTTATACATCAAAATGGACTGTAAGGGTTCCATGTTTTGGTGTGTGTGTGTTCCTTTAAATCTTTCATTTGAATGCAGTAATATGAGAAGAGTGATAGAGGGTGACAAGTGTGATTTGGTTGGCTGCTGACTGAGAGTATGGGAGATGTTCTGAGGGGAATCTGTGTGTGTTTGTCTATGAGGGGATTCTGTGATATGACAGAGACAAGTATGGAAGAGTTTTGAAGACAGCCTATGTGACTCTGAGAGTTATGAAGGATTCTGTCTGTGAAGTTTGAAGAGTGACCATAGTCTGTGTGATTATAGGATTTGGAGTCTATTTCTGAGTAAATAAGACCAACAGTTTAGTCTGTGTGATGAAGATCTGATCCTATTCTGTGTGAATAAAACAAAGAGACTAGCCTGTGTGGCTATATCTATAACTATATATGAGATAGAGATTATACTGAAAGTATAAGTCTGTCAGATTGGAGTTTGAGAGACTGTTTGTAGCACCAAGTTTTGCCAGTTATATTTACAAGTTCCTTTCATCAGCAACTGTTCAAAATATCCAGAAACTTATTTTGTTCTTTATTAAATAAATCAATTTTTGTTTAAACTTATCCCAGAAATCAGTACAGTACTTCCTCAGGGCCACATAGTCCAAGTGCCCAGACTCTAGGTCATACTACCAAAAGAGAGAGAATTGGAATTTTAATTTCTGGTGGCAGCAGAAAACTACCAAGTTTATATACACAGAGAGTGTTTAAAAGTAAAACCCATTTCCCCTAGAAGCAAGCATGTCACATGGACACATCACTGCATGTAAAATTTCACGCACACTCACCATTAGGATGGAACATTTTTGATAAAAACCTAACAGTCGGAGGCTTATTTGGATATTCTTCTGAAAATTCTATTATTAACTTAAAGGTACCTGCATAACAAGAGGAAAGAAGAGAAAAAAAGACTATGTACATGTAATTGTTTTTAGAACCCAGACGTGACATTTTAGTTTTGCAAAAGAAGTTATGACTAACATCAGGGCCTTCTACTCTAAAAATAATGTTAGACCAAGTGTTTATTTTTGTTTTAAGTGTTAATAAAGCTCTGCAATACATGGCTATGAATAGAAATAACATCAGCATCCTCATATCATTTTAGCAGCCCACTCAACAGAACCTACAACACAACATAAGTTATTCAGATATCAACTGCCCTAAAGAAAAGACAGCCTAATACAGAATTATTTCTGTGGAATTTCCACAGTCTGGGAGTGTGACATTGATGCTACCCCCCCCCCAATTTGACCAACTTGTTTGACAGAGAAAATTATCTGACCTGTATTACATTTGCATATTTATCTTGCTCTTCATCCAGGACGCTCAGGGTAGCATACATAGTTCTCTATTTTATCCTAACAACCACCCAGTGAGGTAGGTTAGACCAGGGCCGGCTCGCTCACAATACAAACATGTTCATTTAAATACACAGAAATTATCCATGCAACTTTCAAACTATATTAGAAACACTGCCTTCCAAATAAAAAGAAGTCTAATATGTGAATTGGCCAGAACCGATCAAATTTGAATCCAACACAGAGAGAAAGCAGATCAAAAAGAGTAAAGGAAAGAGGATACCAAAACATGAAACAGAAAACCACACATAAAATCCTGACTATGCTTCTCATGGCAATGAATTCTGGTACCCTTTCATCTCAGAGGAATCTCTTGAGAGACTTAATGTAAGAGGAATGATCTCAAGTTCTCCTCTGCAGTAGAAAGATCTCAAGAAAGCTTTCTTTTGAGACAAAAATTGTTGACCCAAGGAAAATTCTTTTTTTAAAAAAGATGTTGGACTATTTATATCCAACTATTTCAGAATAAGCTTTTACTTAGTACCTGCTTGAGACATGATTCTTCCTGTGTTTTACACAATGAGGAAAGAAAACATCAAAGAAGAAAGCAGCCAATATTCTTCAGAGTTAGATAAACTAGGAATCTTCATTAGACCCAACCTTGCAATGTTTCTGCCAAAAGCTAACAGACAGTAGAACAGAGGTGAACAATTTTTCAATACCAACAGCTATTTAGGAAGCTTTTGCTATTGAAATTTTTTAAGGAGGACAAATGGTGTGCAGTGTCTTAACAAGTTCCCATGGGCTGTATGCAACAGCTTTAGATATGCTGCATAACCCAGAAGTTGCAAGTCAGCCTTGTAAATGGCATTCTTGTGCCAGGCAAGGTAGGAAAACTTTACAAAAAGGGTTACCTCCTTTTAACTGTCTTAAATTTGGAGGAGTAAACAGACTAGTAAAAATGTTCATGGGCCAGTAACTTCTATGGACTTATTTGCAAACCTGCTATAAATGACCTATATTCCCCCCTCCCTGGGTAAAGCCAGAATATTAAAAAACGGGCTGGATCCTACCATTTTCCCCCTTAGGCTCATCCAATTGGTCTCCTCACTGCAGCCCCCATCCCACACTGCTTTTGTCCATGCAGGTATTGTGATCCCCAGCATGGCTTTTTCAGTGCTCAAAGGGGGTTTTTGTCTGCCCATTTTTCCAGCAGAAAAGCTGGCAGGATGCAACTCAGATATTAATAAAGAAGAGTTTCAATCATTAAAAGTTACAGGAAATATTTTTCTCTTTGCCTTAAGACCCAACAAATTTAGATCCATTAAGAAAATTACATTACATAACCAAATAAAAAAACCAAAATCAAAACCCAGCTCCTACATTTCCTGACCTGTTAAGAACCAAACCTCCTCCTTTAGCCATTCTTCAGGTCACAACAATAAAATGAGAGGCAGAAGGATGTCTACATAAACTACTGTCATAACATTCTCAAAATTTAGTTTGGTTATTTTCACAGAGACCATTTTATATGCAGATTGGTTTGAGAGAATTTCCAGTTGTTTGTATTTACCATACCAAAAGATGAACTCACATCATGCACTAAGGATAAATAGTGCAGTTACACCCACTGCCTTCAATTGGTTCAGAAGGGTATAAATCAGTTTAGGATTGTACTGAGAACCAGGCATATCTCCTTGAAAGCATGAACAACAGTGGATGTTTTAGGGGAACTGAACTGGTTTGTCAAACATGTCACTAAATCTAGTTTGCTCCAATTAATTCAGCAGATGATTTGGAGCTTGAAGATGCTTTTAGGTCCAGTTCTTGGGTGTGGATTTTACTGATTCCCTCAGCCCCATCTTTTCCAAACATCACTTACCTCATAGATTTGGAGGATACCTAAGCTGTCCATAAGTCATTGATTGCTCTGTTCTGTATGTGACTGCTTTTGTGATGGCAATAGTGGCTGGGATCCAAATAGCTACCTTAGGTGTGCCCAAGGTCTTTGGTATGCCCTGTGGGATTTTTGACCTTTTCTGTGTTTTGAACAGGAGGTTTCTATCTCCTATCATAACATTTAAGAGTCCTCACACTCTTTAACAGTCTTTGCATGTGGCAGGGGAGACTACTATTCAAGAAACACAAGTCCAGCTCACACAGAACTAATAGTACAGTTGCATGGATCTTAGCTCAGAGATCCCACTTTGGCCAAGATGTCATTATTGTTGGAAAAGGAAGTCTAAGGGAGGGGCAGAGGAAATTCTAATGGAATAAAAAGTGGGACAAAATTGAGGTCAATGCTTCTTTGCATTCTAGAGGGGAACTATCCACCAAAGAAGAGCTCAACAGAAACTAGATTCTAAACACAATGATTACAATTTTTCCAAGTTAATAGGTATGGCTAACTATTAGTTAATTTTTAAATACAGATAATCTGATTTTGGATATGGGGTGCAACTGTAATAACTCTGACTTGACCTACATTATGAGGACATCAGAAGGATCTGCACTTTGCCCGTCTAGACTGCAATCCTTAATGCAATTACAGATAAAAGACAACCAACTTGTAACATATTGTACACAAAATGTCATGCTTAAAACATTTCGAAGAATGCTATTCTGAAAGGACCTATTGGTCCCAATTAAACAGCAGGACTATTTGCCCACTGGCGCTGCCAAAATAGGGTATTTCAAAACATATGACAATTGTTATAGATTACAGATGGAACTTTGGCTACACTTTCGTAGTTTGGGGGTATTATTACAGCAACTGGAATTTTACCATGGGTCATTTCAAACAATGTGATGGCTAACATAAGCTGATGATTAGACAATGCAAAGTTGCTGTAAGAAATTTACTAACCCCACAAAAAAGTGATGAAACAAGAGAACTTACCATCTTCAAAAGGAGTACCTTCTGGCCTAGAACAAGACAAAATACAGAGTTTCTAAAGAGATCATATACCTTTGCTTTACATTAGAAAAAGAAGATAATATAGAAGAGTAAATGAACAGAAGTAGTACTATTTCTTAAAACAGATTTGCTACAATTTAGGCTCCATCAAAACTGCAATAGAGATATTAGTTAAGTATGCAAATCTGTCACTTAAGACAAATTTGATTCTCAGCCCTTTTCATATTTCAGCAGAACTGCTACCAGGGTGTCCTGATCACAGAGTTATAGTTTAAGCAATGTGATCAATGTATTTCCAGCCAAAGTTCTCAGTATTACGAAGAGCATAATACATCAGTGGTTACTTACTCCGGTCTTAATTAAGCTTTTATATTTATGTATTTACATTTAAAAATAACAAGGGAGTTCAAAAAAAATCAAGTATCTTGCTTAAAAATTCATCTCCTAAAGTGTGTTCAGTAGATGCACAGCACTTGTACAAGCCCTCATGTAGTTACCTTGTAAGTAATTATTTTATTCAAAATTAAAGCATCCTTCACTTACCCAAAAATAACTGCATTCCACTGCATTATATTATTCTCGGATGGTGCGCCACTGACACCCACAGGAGGATCTTCTTGTAATCTAAAAAAACCCAAAAATTCACAATATATACACATTAACTATGCAGTTGGACAACAGTCATAATTATGTAAGTAATCAAAAGTTCTTCTACCTTACTCTTGCAAGTCTAAGGATTACTCTGAGAAAGAATGTACAATATATATATAAGTATTATGAAGAATAGAATGGATAGAGCAGTAGCACTTGCCGTGCTATTCAGGTACTGAGCAAGATCTACTACGGTGATTAGCTTCATAATTCTGGATTTACAGAACTACCTGGCAAACTGATGCATACATTAAAATGGTGAGGGGGTTTGTGTGTATCAACAAGCTGAGAGCAACACTGTAAGGAGTTTAGACTCTGTCAAGAAGCTAAACTCCTAGCAGAGTCACTCAGAGCTGAGACACCAGACTACAATGCATCCACCCACTTCAGGAAAGAACAGCCACAACAGAAGAGAACAGACAGTTGCAGTGACGATGGGGGTGGAGGATCTTTCACAGACAATGGTAGTGGCATTTCAGCAAACCCTAGTTAATATGGTTCAGAAGAAGGCAATGGTAAACCACTTCTGATCATCTCTTACCTTGAAAACCCTCTTGATGAGACAATCCAAAAGAAAAAAAGATATCGTGCTAGAAGATAGGACACCCAGGTCAAATGGCGCTTAATCAGCTACCGGGGAAATGCTGAGGACAAGTATGAGTAGTGCTGTTCTTAATGATGCAACTGGACTAAAGCTGAAAGAAAGCTCAGTCATTGACATGAATGGATGCAAAAGGAAAGTCCAAAATAGGCCTGTAAATAATTATAAGCCAGCCCGCAAAAAAACCTGGTATCTCTGAATCAGATATCTGAATCACAGATTGGTGAGAGATATCAGCTTTTTTATGAGCTGGATCATAATTATTTACAGGCCTGTTTTTTATTTGGCACCTCCCCCATAGTGTAAGTAACCAATACTACTACTGCTTGATTAACATCCCCTTGGCTACGATTATTTGACACAGCTAATGGCTTACTTTTTACTATTTTCAGGATTCATTTCAACCTGCCTGGCCCTTATATCATATTTTATGTTATATGTGTGTGCAACACAGTTTTAGGCCACTGAAGAAGGCCCTCAGGGCTGAAACACATCTCGCGTAGTGGCTTTTTATTTAATATTCACTTGCGTGATTTATGATCAGTAGACGTGCAAGTCCAGTAGGCTGCTGTATATGATACTTGCATTTTATATTATGTATTATGTTTTTAATTGTCTATTGATACATGCTGTAATAAATATTTTGTTGTATTTTTTTGTTTGCTGCACTCAACTTTTTGAGTACCTAATTTGTTGTTCAGGTAGGGTTTGTTCTCCCTTTGGTTTTCTTTCAGTCCCCAGCATTTCCACTTAGCACCTGATAGAAGATGATGTAAATCCCTGAGAAATACCCTGCAAAACAGAGTATACAAGTCTGACCTTGATGGACCAATTATTTGATTCAGTATAAGGCATCCTCATATGTTCAGCGAACTTCACCTGGAAACAACTACTCAGAATTGTTTACTGAAGAAATCAGTGGATTTAATTGTCTTGATTCTATTTATCTTTAATACTGTAGTATAGTTAAGACTGTACTACTTTAGTGTGGTTGGTGGGCGTGTTTGATTTGTGTGTACATTGATATTTCCCAAAACATTCTGTCCTTCCATCATGTGCTATCCGTCCACAAATCACCACACATTTTTGCCCCCATAGGGTCAGGAAGCATACTGATTTTCTAGGGTGTGACTTTTCAGGATTGCACTCTGTGTGTGTGTGTGTGTATTTGGTGAGTATTTTGTTTGTGTGTATGCCTGGAAGTCATGGCATGGTTGACTTCTGGAGACCCCTAGTGGGGCTTGGGCGTTTCAAAGAGGTGACTTGGATATTACCTGCCTCTGCATCCCGGCCCTGGTATTCTGTGGAGATCTCCCTTCCAAATACTTGCAGGGTCGGCCCTGCTTAGCTTCTGACATCTGATAAATTTAGGCTTGCCTGGATTATCCAGGTTAGGGCTAGGATGGCACTATGCATCATTAAGGGCACATCATTGATCCTTAAGTCACAGAAATGCTGGGCAGCATGAAGTCCATCCACACGGTAAATATTACCTTTTTCCTTCTGAGTAGTCACAGATTTGGCCCCACTGCTGGACCTCCTGATGGCACCTGGTATATTTTGGCCGCTGTGTGACAGAGTGTTGGACTAGATGGGCCATTGGCCTGATCCAACATTGGCTTCTCTTATGTTCTTATGTTCTCTTATTTAAGCAAGAACACAGAGCAATCCATTTCCATTTATTACCTCTAGCAAAGGGAACACTAGAAACAACACAGCATTGTTATTATAGCAGATTAACAACATGGTGTTGTCAATCAGTGGTTCCTTGCTCCTAAACTACCTTGTAGTCAGACAGCTCTGTTCTTTGAGCATGCTCCGTTCAAGCAATTCAATGTCAACAACACAAGCCACCTAAAACCTTGGCTGGAGAGCAAAGGGACGTGATTTCTTGCTACATGATAGCCAGATTGCATGCCAAAGCCCTCGTCTCAGCAATAAGCCCTGCAAGTGCAGTTCACGAAGCTTCAAAAACTAAAGCCATCTCTGCTGCAAAATACCTTTAGCTGTAAAGATTTTGCAGCTCAGAGTCAACTGCAGATAACAAGAAATATCTATGCCCATTAACTGTTTCAGTCAGCCTAAGTCAAGGAGAGAAGTCATCCAAAATGTGTTTATCAATTCAACTATCAATACTATGAACTAATAATAAACACAGTTCAAGTGTTCAAAGTGTTTTACATGCATTATTCCAAAGAATACTTACAAGTCTAGTGAGTCTGTGGCTGAGCTGAAATCAAAACTGGGGACTTCCCAGCACCCGGTTTGCATTCTTAGTCACTACATATTTATTTATTTTATTTTATTTTATTTTATTTTATTCAATTTATTCCCCGCCGTCCCCACCAAGGCGGGCTCAGGGCAGCTTACATAAAATTTAAAGCAGTGAAAACAATTAATTCCTAAAAACCAATCAAAGTGCTAGTGTGCCAAGTTATAAACTGATGGTGAGACATAATAACAAATCATCTTAATAGCAGATCCTAATGGGGAACAATCAGCATTGATGCAGAACTATCTCGGTCTCTTCGCAGCAGTGATGCACAGTCTGATGGTATGGCTCCTTAATCTAATGCCTGGTGAAAGAGCTCCATCTTGCAGGCCCTGTGGAATTGTAAAAGTTCTCACAGGGCCCTGATGTCATCCAGGAGCTCATTCCACCAGTGTGCAGTCACCACTGAAAAGGACCTGGCCAAAGCCAGCCTGGCATCTTTGGGACCCAGGAGGGCCAGACAGTTTTGAGACCCTGAGCGCAGTGCTCTCTGGGGAACATGTAGGGAAAGGCAGTCCCTCAGTTACGTAGGCCCCTGACCATAAAGGGCTTTAAAAGTAAGAACCAGCACCTTGAAGCGAATTCGGTATGCCATAGGCAGCCAATGCAGTACATGAAACCAACTATCTTCTAGAATATATGGAATAAATGCATTCCACTTTGATGTTTCTAATGCCAACTGTTTTCCCTTTCAACATTTAGACTGTCTTCTCTATCTTAGAAGATAAAGGGACTGAGGATTTCTTACAGAGAAAGTGTATTTAATATCTCCCTCCTAGAGGAACTGAGAGCTCATATAACACTACAACCAAACACAATCTAGCAAGCAAAGTGCAGTGTAAATCCCCAGGCATAAACATTATTTTTCCTCACTTTTCATAACATTCATTAGCATGACCAATGCCCAGTTGATGCTCCAAGAAAGAACACTGTTCCTGATGACATACCAACCCGTTCAGGCTGTTTTACATCTAATTTCACAAAGAAGCAAATTGACCTTTCTCCCCCTTCGCATTATTTTTAAGCACAATCAGCAGAGAAGGAGAGGTAGGTACTAAATGTAAGTAATTTGCCAAAGCTAATTCACAATGTCTTAAAATACAGGATATAATTAGAATCCATGGCAATGAACTTTTCAAAGTGAACAGTCAAATGCAGCAAAAAAACTGCTGTAGAGCCTTTCAGGGGACAATTTGATGATGAGGGGACTTTTCTGACTAGCTAACATAAATGCATGCAATATGGACGGTTCATTTGTAAGTATTTCTAGAAAAGCTTTTAAAATGCATTGCTAAAACTGCAAAATCAGAAATGAATTTCTAGAAGAGTGTAGTCAAGCTGTACAGCATATAACGTTTCATATTAAAAAGTGGAATCTGAAGCTATTTTAAGACTAAGCGTGTGGCTTACACAATGCCTACAAGGTATATCAAGAGAGGCATTAAAAATAAAGCCAGCAGTGAAAGTTAAAGATTTATCTAGCAAGACTTTAGCAGTATTAAAGTTATTAAAAACAACAAGGTAATATTAATAACCCATTCCCTGTCTGAATTATGAATGTACAAAAGCATTCAGTTTTGAAATTATTTCTCCTGTAGCATTTATTTCAATGTAAGCCTCAATTATTTCAGCAGAAGATATTCTTAGGAAAAATGCACTATTGCATTTGTTTACCATGGCTTTTGACAATGTAACAGCACTGAGCCATTGTGCTGGAAAGGCAAAACCATGGTGGTCATGGCCAGCCTTAATAGCCCATCCCAATCCTAAAATATCTGCCAGTTCATAAAACCAGAATGCACTTTCTTCTCTGTTAAGTCCAACCCAATGCAAAGTTTGACTACCTACAAGCTGTTCTTCTTGACTAGACACTTAACATAATGCAGACCTGTCACCAAATTGTTATAACCTAAATATTATTGAGCTTATAAATGGTGATTTTACAGGAGCAGAACAGGTTTCTCCGTGGAATCCATGCACAGTGCCAGGTACGGCACTATGGATAGGATGTCTTTCTTGGCAGCCTGCTTGAGAAAGGAAAATGGCCATTGTTTGCCAACTTCAGCATAAGCTCTTCAGATGCCTGCAAATGTCAGTAAAAGCTGTGAGGCAGAACCATTAGAGGAAGTAATCCTAAACAAACATGGAAATGCAAGAGCCTGCCTGGCAACCTTGTGAGAAAGCTGGAATTTCCTTTCAAACACAAGCCTAGTTGTGATTACTGCATTCACTGGCTTTTTCAGAATTATGTACAACGAAAGCAATCAGCTATACAATCAAAAAGATTCACATGCGTTTCTCCAGTTTCCTCCACTCCCTACCTGTTACGGAATTCTCAAGCCAGCCTTTCAAAAAGTTTACATTTCTGGAAGTGGAAGAATTTGTGCACCAATTCCCTGTTTGCATCAGCATGACAAGTGAAGAGTCAGAGTGAAGTGAACTACTTCAGTAGTTACTCTGATGCAGCTGGGGATTAAAAGATTCAGGATGTCCAAGGGAAGAGGAGGATATTGGACTGGAAGGAGTTTTATTTACAGCCTCACTGTTGACTCACTGAGGAACCTAAACCTATGACAACAATTTATTATTTTTTTGAAGCAATAAATTGGCAAGTTGCCTTCAGATCAGTGGACAGCATGCAGTGTGAGAATTTGCACTCTGGCACTGCAGCAACCAGGAAGTGTATATGTTTCTAAAACCTACCCTCTCCCCTCCCTTTGCAAAATCTGGCAATTATTTCCTATGCATATGCAGTTCGTTGTAGCCTTTACGTAGCACTTCAGTACTCTAAATATGTCTACAGTTGTACCTTTAACATTTTATCTTTCCACAGAGGCCACTTTTGTATCCACCACAGGCCAGTGGTGCTGGATGGGTGGGTGGGGGAATGTCAGAGAAACCAGATGCATTTCTAACCCACAGATTTGGCTGTCCCCTACAGTAATGCACCCTTGGTCTTCAGAAACTGGTATCTTTGGTCGTTCCCCTCAACCCGAGGCATCCAGTTATTTGTTCCTCTGACGTGGTCATTCCTGTCCCCTTCAATTACACCATCGGGCAGGCATCTTATACAAGGGGGTTTGCCAACGTGTAGTAGGAAAATCCTTTAGACGGAGGTGGGAGAGAAAATAACAAGTCCTTCAGTCTTTTGTCTAGAACAATCCTTCTTCGTCTTGATTTCCTCTTCTCTGACAGGGAGGAGGAGGAGCAGAAAACGGCAACCCAGGTAGGGGGAAAATAAAAAGACCCTCTTGGAAAGTGGGAGACGGGAGCTCTTCAACTCTTTGTCCTCCCACTAGTTTTTGGACAGAAGGAGAGCAGAAGAAACCCAGATCTCTTTCTTCCCAATACAGGAAAAGGCTCCCCCACCCCCACTTAGAAGGGGGGCAAACGGGCCGGTTGTTCACCCCGGGGAGACACAAGGGAAACCCTAAGTAAAGAGGCGAATCCAGTCCAGCAGACCCAAACCGGGGCGGGGGGGACGGGACACATTGCTCCCAAGCGCGATCACCGTTTGGACGAAGAAAGAAGAAAAGCACCTACCTCTTGAAATCCCTCATTAGCCTCCGCCTGGCTGGAGTGGACATGATCCTCCCTATCCCCGAATAGCAAAAGAATCTCTCGCCCCAAAAATGTCTCAGCACGGCTGGCAACACAGCTGTCTGCCTCCTCGGCAGCGGCCGCCTCCTTCTGCTGCTTCACAAACAACTCCGCAATGGCGTCTCCCTCCGCCGGTGGGGGAGGGAACAAGCCACCCTTCGCGACTGTACCACTTCGCCTGCCTGGGAGGGGGGCCGAGAACGCCTTAGGAATGTACCACTGCGCCTGCGCGAAGGGGGTGGCAGAAAGAAGTCTTTTAGACAGTGTTCATATCTCACATAGGAAACAGTGGTTGTTGTGGGTAGTTTTCGAATATTTCATCTACAGATTCCGGAGATGACGAAGAACCCTTGAAGAAAGGAGTGCACGACGCGTCTTATCCCTGATGTGGAAGGGAAGGTGTAGGGGTGTCAAATGGTACTTGTTTTTAAATGATCCCTACGCCCCCCCCTCATGGATCACTGCCTTGTCGTGGCGAGGGGGCTTGCGTGGTTCGATGAGGCTGTGGGCTATGCCGTGGAGGGCCACCCAAGACGGACAGGCCACAGCAGAGAACTCAGACCAAGAGTGATCCCCTGGAGAAGGAAATGGCAACCCACTCCAGTATCTTTGCCAAGAAAACCCCATGGACAGTGACAAAAGGCTAAAAGATATGACGCCGGAAGATGAGCCCCTCAGGTCGGAAGGTGTCCAATATGCTACTGGGGAAGAGCAGAGGGCAAGTACGAGTAACCCCAGAAAGAGTGAAGCGGCTGGGCCAAAGCCGAAAGGACGCTCAGTTGTGGATGTGTCTGACGGTGAAAGGAAAGTCCGATGCTGCAAAGAACAATACTGCATAGGAACCTGGAATGTAAGATCTATGAATCAAGGTAAGCTTGATGTGGTCAAAAATGAGATGGCAAGAATGAACATCGACATCTTGGGAATCAGTGAACTAAAGTGGACAGGAATGGGCGAATTTAACTCAGAAGACCATTATATCTACTACTGTGGCCAGGAATCCCGTAGAAAAAATGTCCTTGACAACCACGATGGTATAACCACTGACCTCGAGCCAGACATCCTAAAAAGCGAAGTTAAATGGGCCTTTATAGTCAACAAGAGAGTGAGAAAGGCAGTATTGGGATACAATCTCAAAAATGACAGAATGATCTCGGTCCGAATCCAAGGCAAACCATTCAATATCACAGTAATCCAAGTCTATGCCACAACCACTGCTGCAGAAGAGGCTGAAGTGGGCCAGTTCTATGAAGACCTACAACAGCTCATAGAACTAACACCAAAAAATGATGTCCTAATCATCATAGGGGACTGGAATGCTAAAGTAGGAAATCAAAAGGTAACCGGAATAACAGACAAGTTTGGCCTTGGAGAACAAAATGAAGCAGGGCAAAGGCTAACAGAGTTTTGTCAAGAGAACACGCTGGTCATAGCGAACACCCTTTTCCAACAACCTAAGAGGCGTCTCTACACATGGACATCACCAGATGGGCAACACCGAAATCAGATTGACTATATAATTTGCAGTCAAAGATGGAGAAGCTCTATCCAGTCAGTAAAAACAAGACCTGGAGCAGACTGTGGCTCAGATCATGAGCTACTCATTGCAAAATTCAGACTTAAATTGAAGAAAGTTGGGAAAAACACAAGGCCATTCAGATTTGACCTAGATCGCATCCCCGATGAATATACAGTAGAGGTGAAGAATAGGTTTAAGGGACTAGATTTGATAGACAGAGTGCCTGAAGAACTATGGACAGAGGTCCGTGACATTGTAAAGGAGGCAGCAATCACCGCCATCCCAAAGAAAAAGAAATGCAAGAAAGCAAAGTGGCTGTCTGATGAGGCTTTGCACATAGCAGAGGAAAGAAGGAAAGCTAAAGGCAACGGTGAAAAGGAAAGATTTGCCCAACTGAATGCAGATTTCCAGAGAACAGCAAGGAGAGATAAGGAGGCTTTCCTGAATGAACAATGCAAAGTAATAGAGGAAAACAATAGATTGGGAAGGACTAGAGATCTCTTCAAGAAAATTGGAGAAATCAAGGGAAAGTTCCATGCAAAGCTGGCCATGATAAAGGACAAAAACGGTAGGGACCTAACAGAAGCAGAAGAGATTAGGAAAAGATGGCAAGAATACACAGAAGAACTATACAAGAAGGACCTCAATGTCCTTGACAACCACGATGGTATAACCACTGACCTCGAGCCAGACATCCTAAAAAGCGAAGTTAAATGGGCCTTAGAAGACATTACTAACAACAAAGCTAGTGGAGGTGATGGCATCCCAGCTGAGTTATTCAAAGTCTTAAAAGAAGATGCTGTTAAAGTGCTGCACTCAATTTGCCAACAAATTTGGAAAACACAACAGTGGCCACAGGATTGGAAAAGGTCAGTGTA
Organism: Gekko gecko; assembly: GCA_029375565.1. Classification (NCBI taxonomy): domain Eukaryota; kingdom Metazoa; phylum Chordata; class Lepidosauria; order Squamata; family Gekkonidae; genus Gekko; species Gekko gecko. The sequence continues at coordinate 136,558,017 of JAPDNY010000002.1, forward strand.
CATTCCAATCCCAAAGAAGGGCAATGTCAAGGAATGTTCAAACTATCGCACAATTGCACTCATTTCACACGCTAGCAAGGTCATGCTCAAAATCCTACAAGCTAGGCTCCAACAGTACGTGGATAGAGAACTGCCAGAAGTACAAGCTGGGTTTCGAAGAGGTAGAGGAACTAGAGATCAAATTGCCAACATTCGCTGGATTATGGAGAAAGCAAGAGAGTACCAGAAAAACATCTACTTCTGCTTCATTGACTATGCTAAAGCCTTTGATTGTGTGGATCACAATAAATTATGGCAGGTTCTTAAAGAGATGGGAGTACCGGACCACCTCACATGTCTCCTGAGAAACCTGTATGAGGGTCAAGAAGCAACAGTTAGAACTGGATATGGAACAACTGACTGGTTTAGCATAGGAAAAGGAGTACGACAAGGATGTATATTGTCACCTTGCTTATTTAACTTATATGCAGAGTACATCATGCGAAATGCTGGCCTGGATGAATCACAAGCTGGAATTAAGATTGCTGGGGAAAAGATCAATAACCTCAGATATGCAGACGATACCACTCTGATGGCAGAAAGTGAAGAGGATCTAAAGAGCCTCTTGCTCAGGGTGAAAGAGGAGAGCGCAAAAGTGGGCTTGAAGCTCAACATCAAAAAAACTAAGATCATGGCATCTGGCCCCATCACTCCTTGGCCAATAGAAGGGGAAGTCGTAGAAGTAGTGACAGACTTCACATTCCTAGGATCCCAGATCACTGCAGATGGTGACTGCAGCCATGAAATTAAAAGACGCCTGCTCCTTGGGAGGAAAGCGATGGCAAACCTAAACAGCATGATAAAAAGCAGAGACATCACCTTGCCAACAAAAGTCCGCATGGTCAAAGCAATGGTATTCCCCGTAGTAATGTATGGCTGTGAGAGTTGGACTATAAGGAAGGCCGAGCGCCGAAGAATAGATTCTTTTGAACTATGGTGCTGGAGAAGACTCTTGAGAGTCCCTTGGACTGCCAGGAGATCAAATCAGTCAATCCTAAAAGAAATCAACCCTGATTGTTCCCTGGAAGGCCAGATCCTGAAGCTGAAGCTCAAATACTTTGGCCACCAAATGAGAAGGGAGCGTTCACTGGAGAAGACCCTGATGCTGGGAAATATTGAAGGTCAAAGAAGAAGGGGACGGCAAAGAATGAGATGGTTAGACAGTGTCATCGATGCAACGAACATGAAATTGAGCAAACTTCAGCGGACAGCGGAAGACAGGAGGGCCTGGCGTGATCTGGTCCATGGGGTCGCAAAGAGTCGGACTCGACTGTGCGACTGAACAACAAAACACGCCCCCCCCCCCGAGCTTCACAAAATTATAGAACAGGACAACTGGGGACCCACAAGGGGGACCTGCTGGGGTTTGTGTGTGTGTCTGTGTGGATCTCATTTCCCCTTCCCTGCACTACTCTGAAACTCTAATTACTACACTCCACTGGCTTTCATGGGGTGGCTCCTGTGGAACAGTAGCAAACAGCCAGTCCTGGGCATATCCTGCAAGTTATGTTGTTCCGTATTGCCCAGTGGTTGCTGCCAGGCTTGGCCCCAAGGAGTCCTCCTTCAAAAGGTCAAGTAGCCCTGAAAAAACCCACACGTGGGCCTTTTACTGACAGAAAACAAGGTCTGAAAGCTGGCAGTATTAAAGCTGACATCAAGAACAGTGGCACATGCAATCCAGTACATGTTTACTGTCTGAACATCCACCAAGCTCAATGGGGATTACTTTCAAATAATATGTGTATATAGGCTTGACTCTGTCATCAGAAGTACCCCACTGATTTGCGGGCTTGGTTCGAGTAAGCTTGTGCAGAATTGCAGCCTTAATCAGCTGCTCCCTCATATTACACTGGATATGGGTGTTAGAATCACATGTACTTATTTATTTCATTTGTAGTGTGCCTTTCTCACTGGGACAAAGCAGAATACAAGTACAATAGAATTATTTAGACAACCAGTAAGCCGATTTCAAAATATGGTAACATTTGAATAACAGCAAAAATTCATAGTAAAAACAAATCAGCAAGCAGGTTACAAAACATGACAGCATTTGATTCTAACAGCAAACATTCATAATAAACCAGCATAAAGCAATGAGCCTGGGATTTGAAGACTGGAAGGAGAGAAAAAAAACCAGTAGAGGCCACATTCATGATCCATTACACCAAGCTCTACTCCCTCTATAAGAATGTCCTCCTGAACAGTACTGGTTTGGACAGCAATCAGGTATGGGTCTGCTTACTCCCTTACCAATCAAACCAACCACTACAGTAATTTTCCAAGGCCCTGCTTCAGGTGCTCCAGCCTTCTGAGATTAGGCAGGTGGCAGTCTGGGAGAGGGCCTTCTTGGTCGTGGCACCCAAACTCTGGAACTGTCTCCCCAGAAAGTCTGTCCTTGCCTGTTGCCATCTTCCACCAATGGGTAAAGATATTTTTGTTTTGTCTGACATTCCTCAGTGATCCATTCTTCCTGCTGTGCTTCAATTGCTGTTTTTATATTTTTTGGATGTGTATTTTAGCATTCCGTGCGCCTTGGTGTTTAGTCATGCCGGCCACATGACCACGGAAACGTCTTCGGACAGCGCTGGCTCTTCGGCTTTGAAACGGAGATGAGCACCGCAACCCTACAGTTGGATTCGACTGGCTTTCGAGCAAGGGAACCTTTACCTTTACCTTTTTAGCTTTGTTTTTAATAAATTTAAAGATGTGTTTTATTTGGTTTTAATGGTTTTTAAGACATGTTTTTTATTATGTATGTTCTTGTTAGCTGCCTTCGTGACCTTGATGAGAGCAGAAAGGTAGATTATACATTTTGTAAATAAATAGTGTCCCAGGAGATTTGGATAAAGAAATATAGAGCTGGGTGTCATCAGCATATTGATGGCACCTTATTACAAAACCATGAATGATTTCTTATAAGGGCTTTACATAGAGATTGACTAGCATGTGGGACAGGACTGAACTTTGCAGAACCCCACAAGGCAGATCCCACAGTGCAGAAAACTTGTCCCCTACAGCAGTCATCTGAGTCCTGACTGTAAACAATGGTTGAAACCAACCACAAGCACATCCTGCCTCCAAACACCTAAACAGGATGGTATGGGCCACTGCGTCAAAGACTGCTAATAAGCCTAGTAAAAACTCCTCTAAACTCAGTGCAATTTATTTTTAATAAATATTCTTAGTATTGCATTGTAAGGATGCACTGAACATTCACCTAGGAGTAATACCCACTGAGAGTCAATGGGGTATATTTTTCAGAATGCTGAACTAGGATCAGACTAGGATAAGACCCAGGTTTGAAGTGCACTGGTATGTACCCCATCTTAGACAGGAGGAGGTTGTGTTTTTATGTAAAATGATTGAGTGCCCTGGTCATAAGAACATAAGAGAACAATTGAGAAGCCAATGTTGAATCAGGCCAATGGCCCATCTAGTCCAACACAGTGGCCAAAAATACCAGGTGCCATCAGGAGGTCCAGCAGTGGGGCCAGGACACTAGAAGCCCTCCCACTGCTGCCCCCCCCCCAGCACCGAGAATAGAGTGCATCACCTGCCCCAGACTGAGAGTTCCTAGCTATACCTTGTGGCTAATAGCCACTGATGAACAAAATGTATAATCACTCTTTGGGTGAAGAAGTATTTCCTTTTATCTGTTCTAACCCGACTGCTCAGCAATTTCATGGAGTGCCCACGAGTTCTTGTATTGTGAGAAAGGGAGAAAAGTACTTCTTTCTCAATCTGCTCAATCCCATGCATAATCTTATAAACCTCGATCATGGCATCCCTCAGCCGTCATTTCTCCAAGCTAAAGAGCCCAAGTGTTTTAACCTTTTTTCATAGGGAAAGTGTTCCAACCCTTTTATCATTCTAGTTGCCCTTCTCTGCACTTTTTCCAATGCTATAATATCCTTTTTGAGGTGTGGTGACCAGAACTGTACACAGTATTCCAAATGAGGTCGCACCAATGATTTGTACAGGGGCATTATGATACTGGCTGATTTGTTTTCAAGCCTTATACTATTTCCCAGAGGGTTTTTTTTGTGTGCGAATACCTATTTCCACCAACAGGGGGCTCACTCTCCCTCAACAGCTTTTCCTACATAGTCAGTAGACTTCCTGGGTTTGTAGAAAAATCCAAAAACTAAAAAAATCCCTTCAGGGACGGTTGAATTCCCCCAAAACCTTTTGAAATGGCCTCTGCAGGGATCTGCTTCAGGCATCAACGGTGAGAGATTAGAATGTTCGGGGGGGGGGGCTTCTAACTGGCTTTGTCAGTAAAAGGGTGGGGGAAGGGCCCTTTCCAGGCCTATTTTGGCCTTTCAGGGAGGGAGGGAGGGAGCCTTGGGGCCAGGCCTCACAAGACTTGCCAGTGCCAGGCTGGGGGATTTCTAGAGGTTTTGTGGTGGACTCTAAGGAGGGCTGGGTTTGGGAAGGAGAGGCCTCAGCTGGGTATAATGCCACAGAGTGCACCCTCCAAAGCAGCCATTTTCTGCAGGGAGACAGACCTCTGCTGTCTAGAGTCCGGTTGTCATTCTAGGGGGTCTCCAGGGCCCATTTGAAGGTTGGTAACTCTAGGCCTGGCAGTAGTCTAGGGTTGCCAGGTCCCCCCTGATTTGCTTGACCCACCTAGCCTCGGCTGCTTGCCAGCGTTCATCAGCAGCCACCCTTTGAAAGCCAGTGAGGTGCAGCAGTTAGAGCTTCAAAGTAGGGTCTGCAAGACCCAGGTTCAGATCTCCATCTTGCAGTGGAAGCTGACCGTGATTTTTGGACCAGTCACATATTTCAGCCTAACCAACCTCACAGGGTTGTTGTGCAGATAAAAAGGAGGAGGGAATAATGAAAGCTGCTTTGGTCCCCACTGTGGAGAAAGACTGTAATTTCCCTAGGTAAAGGCTGGGGGATGGAGATGGAAAAAACGAGACAGAGAGGCAGATAAAGGTAGGTTGGGCTGTTGGGTGGGAAGGAAATAGGGTTGCCAACTCCAGGTTGGGAAATCCCTGGACATTTGAGGGGTGAAATCTGGAGAGGGTGGGATTTGAGGAGGGGAGGAACTTCGGACTGGTGTAATGCCATAGACTCCACCCTCCAACCATTTCCTCCATGAGAACCACCATTGTCAGCCTCTGGGTGAGAACTGGAGATCACCCAGAATTACAACTGTTGTCCAGGAGATAGAAATCAGTTCCCCTGGATAAAATGGCTGTTTTGGAGGGTTGAGTCTATGGCATCATACCCTGCTGAGGCTGTTTACCTCCCCAAGCCTCACTGTCCCAAGGCTCCACCCCCAAATCTTCAGGAATTTCCCAACCTGGAGCTAGCAGCCCAAGGTGAATTGATCTCAGTAGCTGGGAGATCCGTTGTGATTCCCAGAGCGCTGCCACTGCTGCTGTGGGGGGAGAGGAAGCAGGTGGGTGGCTGAGAGCACTGCCACCACTGCTACTGCTGCTCTGCGGGGAGGAAGCAGGTAAGAGGCTGGGAGAGTGATGGGGGCAGAAAGAAAGAATAATGGGGTGGGGGGCAGAAAAAGAGAGAAAGAGTGATGAAGCGGGGAGGCAGAAAAACAAAGAGAAAGATGACAGGTCAGAAAGAGAGAGGAAGTCACATGCATGGAGCAGAAACAGAGTAAGAAAAGGAGGGCAGAGGAGAGAAATAGTGTGAGAGAGGTAGGGGGTGAGCAGAGGAGGCAAAGGTGTGACGAATGAGATAACCATCCCACAAGTTTCTTGCGGGTCTCCACTTGTTCCCTTCCTAATAATCCCCAGCATAGCGTTGGCCTTCTTTATTGCAGTTACACACTGTCTAGACATTTTCATTGAGTTATCTACTATGACTCCAAGATCTCTCTCTTGGTCAGTCTCTGCCAGTTCAGACCTCATCAATGTGTATTTATATTTAGGATTTTTGGCTCCAATGTGCATCACTTTGCACTTGGCCACATTGAACCCCATTTGCCACATCGATGCCCACTCACCCATCCTTGACAGAGCCCTTCAGAGTGCCTCACAATCCTCCCTGGTTTTCACCAGTCGGTGACTGTAACAATAAATTTGATGATGAGATGACTGGATGAAGTTCCTCCAGCCTAAAGAGTCTTCCTTCAACTTGTGGCTCTTCTGTTGAAGGAAGAGCCATTGAAGTTGGAGGAAGGCTCCAAACTTTGCTTAGTGGAGTGGTAGGATACATGCCACAGGGCTCTCTCTCCTCCTTCCCTAACTCACAGGGTTTTTAGGATAAAATGGAAGAGACCCATGCATGTTGTTCTGAAATTTTTGGAGGAAACCTAGGAAAAACTGTAATAGATGTGTAACCCTCTTCTTGAAACCAGTGGGACTTCTGAGAAAACATGCCTAGAACTGTTAAATTTTTAATAATCTTTCTTCAGCTGCTAACACATTAGTTCAACTGACATGATTTTATTCATAAATTTAATTTTATTCAGGCTTGACTTCAAAATAAAACTGTAACCAACAAATAATTCAGCATGCTCGTGATTTGTAGCTTTCCACCACCATTCTTTTGCTGTACGTTAATAGCTTTTGTTTGCTGAAAAATTCATTTTAGGGGGCAGATGCTGATTGTTTCTCTCTACTGTTAATTGGCAACAGAATCAATTTATTATTGCTGCTATCTACCATTTTGACTCCCTTAAGTGAAAACATTATCTTCTAGATATGACACTATGTTATTCAGTAATGTACACCCAGGGCCGGCTCACTCACTAGGCGAACTAGACTTTCACCTAGGGCAGGGACATCATGGAGGTGCCAAACTGAGCCGCCCTCCCCCCGCCAAAAGCCCCCTGCCCCTGCCAAAAGCTTCCGCTATGTGCCCTGGCCACCGCTACCTCTTCTCTCCCCTGATTCCTGATGCGACCGCCCTCCCTCCTTCTGCCTGGGTTGCAAGAGGTGCAGTGAGGCCCCTGCCGCCACCTGCTCCCAGCATGGCTTTCTGGGCGCCTGCTCCACAGCGTGCCCCTTAGCTGATGGGTCTCTCCTCCTCTTCCTCTCCCCCTAGCAGGTGTGCTCCCTGGAGGGAGAGATGGGAGGCGGTGGCTGCAGTGACAGGGTACGTGCACTCTCACTGGGCAGGTGTGTTGCGACCTCAGGTTTTTTGGCGGCGGGGGGGGTCCCCCCTCTCCTCTGCTCGCAAGTGAATCAGCAGCAGGTTGCTCGGCGGCCAGCCACCTCAGACGTGAGCTCAGCTCTCCGGCTCTGGCATGGCTGCTGTGGGCGGGCGGGCAGGCATCAGCTGGCCCTCGCTGTTTCCCACTCTCTTGCTCGGGGCTCCTCCTGGCCGGTGGTGACCATGAACATGAGGAGGAGGGAAGGGCTGCCTGAAGGGAGGGAGGGATGGTCCTGGGTGGCTGCGAGGGCGCCTGAAGGGGGGGTGCGCCAGAAATTGGTGGGTGCATGGGGGGGGGCAGAAGGTGCCCTTGCCTAGTGTGCCAAAATACCTGGGGCCAGCCCTGTACACCATTACTTACTAGGTGAGTTTTTGAGACTAGAAGATGGTTATTTCAAGGACATGTAGTCAAGGCATCATTGAACTTGTTCAGTCAAGGAAATGGAAAACTAACTTTATACTGACAACAATTTCATTTTGGGGTATGTCGTACATCAGTCATTGCTTCCTCATTATCATTTCTTGAAGAAGTGATAACATCTTATTATGTTTCACATTAATTCCAGTGTCATGATTTTGTTCAAGGGTTTTAAAATATCTTCATTAATTCACATTGACTGATTATTATAATTTTTTCTAGTGTGTCCTGTAGCAGAAAATCATCTTACATTCATCAAAAAAAATCTTAATAGCTTCAAAGACTGGAAATGGCATTTTAGCAGTCCTGATTATTTTTATTCAGTAATTTTTATATTAAGTCCTTGAACATTAATTTAAAAATTAAAGTTATGAAGTCACTGATCTTCATGTTAATTATGGGAATGAAGTGGGCTGTGAAGATGAGCTTATCCTAAACACATTACTTGGAAGTAAATTATATAGACTATGATCCAAAGAGTTAACTGGTCAGGCTTGTACAAGAGCCTTGTGCTAGCACACAGCAATTTTTTGCAGTGCACAAATTGCATTTGACAGTGGTTACTATGTTTTTGGAAATTGCTTTCGAAACTCCCAAAAGCAATTTGCCACCCATTCTTGTTGGCGGGGTTATTGTTGTTTCAGAAAAACAAGTCTAATTGCTGCTGGGCTCATGCAAATTTATGTCTTTTTGGTCACTAGGCATAAAGGTTGTAATAAAACTGTAGGAGGGTAAGTTGCAGATTGCAAAGAATCTATTGCCAGTGTCATATAAAAAGCATGGCTTGAGTTGCTTACAAATGCACCAGTGTAAAAACAAGTACAGCATACTGGATAACATGATGGACTTGGAACAGAGACATGGATTCATACTAGGGTTGCCAGCCTCCAGGTGGGGCCTGGGGATCTCCCGCTTTTACAACTGATCTCCAGCTGACAGAAATCAGCTCCCCTGTGAAAAATGGCTGCTTGGAAGGGTGGACTCTATGGCATTGTACCATGCTGAGGACCCTCCCCTCCCCAAACCCTGCCCTCTCCTGGATCTACTCCCAAAGTATCCAGGTATTTTCTAATGCAGTCCTGGCAACCATAATTCATATCCTTATTCAGTCATGCAGCTCACTGAACAACCTTGGGCCTGATGTTACATTCCGAAGAGGGGATGCAAATGTCGTTAATAAAAAGGCATAAAAGGTCACTATGGGTAGAATATATAGTGTACTCCTTTTATAATATGTGGGCTTACTATGGTAGCTGCCTTTACTGGACCAAATCTGAAACAATTTGCTCGAGATAACAATTACTAACATTCCAATCTAAAACATGTTCACTGATTAGCAGTTCCAGTGCATATGTGAGGATTCTGACACATACATGGAGCTCTACATGAGCCAAAGGTGCCTTATTCATTATGGCATTGGAAAAGGAATGTACACTGCAAGGTTTTCCTGGAACTGAATCTGTCAGCCCATGTTCTCAGAAAATGTGCGTGCACCCCCCCCCCCCCCATATCTTCTTAACTGTGAATTGCCTGGCGGCACGGGCTAGGGTGTCACCGATATGTGGATGACACTCAGCTATATCTTTTGTTGGATGGTCAGTCCAACTCTACCAGGAAGATCTGGACTGGGCACTACAGGACGTGGCTGGATGGCTTAGACTGAGCCAAATGAAATTGAATCTGACGAAGATGGAGGTCCTGTGCCTGAGTTGGAGTGGATCGGGGGTAGGGATCCCACTACTGGCCTTTGATGGGGCGCTGCTGGTGCCAACGCCAAGGGTCAGGAGTTTGGGAGTGCTCCTGGATGCCTCCTTAACAATGGAGGCCCAGGTAGCAGGCACTGCCAAGGCAGCCTTTACCACCTTTGGCTGATTAGGCAGTTGATTCCCTTCCTTGAACGTAATGATCTGGCAACAGTGATCCATGCTATGGTCACCTCGAGGTTAGACTACTGCAATGCTCTCTACAAAGAGCCCACCCATAGTGGATGTATTGTTGTATATGTGCACTTTACCACAACCGTCATGCCATTGTTATGCTAATGGTTTTAATAATTTTATTGTGTATTTTATATTGATTCTTATATTGTTGTTTTATCTGTTGTTCCGTTTGTGAGCCACCCTGAGCCTGCCTCAGCGGGGGGGGCAGGCTAAAAATCAATCAATCAATCAATCAATCAATCAAACAAATAAACAAATAAATAAAGGCAGTTACATGGAAGTCAGTTTCAATGAAATACATGTGATCAATTTCCAAGTAATACATTTTAAATTAATCCATTATTGTTAATAATGTGGATGGCATCCATATCTGGTAGACCTCCTGATGGGATCTGGTATTTTTGGCCACAGTGTGACAGAATGTTGGGCTGGATGGGCCATTGGCCTGATCCAGCATTGGCTTCTCTTATGTTCTTATGTTCATCATGTAAAACGGGGGGGGGGGGAGTTTGTACCACTGGCTTAGATAAGCAGACTACACTTTAACACATGTTGTTAAAATGTATTTTGTGTTACAGTTCAGCTGCCCTTAATGGTTCTTACTCTGTTGTACCAAGCACCTCAAAGTTAATGGGTGAAAAGTGTGGCTTCTACTGCACAATGTTTCTGAAACTTTATAAAATCTCAGCCCTCCTACTATAGCTTCTATACATCCCAAACTCTTTCATCATTCTACCATCCTCAAAAGTCTTATAACATCTGCCCACCACTCCTCCACCACACCATCCTCCACTTGCTTCTAAGAGCCCTTTTTTTCCCCAGCAGTAATTGCAGTCTAGCCTAAGCCTGCAAAGGTTGCTCAGGGTCACATTTTAGTGACTTCATTTTAGTGCTGATTCCAGTGGGCCCACACTTTGGGATACCCTGAGTTATGAATATTTTTAGGCCGACTACATATGGGACATGCAAATCTAATTCTATTTACACACCAATTTTTCTCTAGATCACATGCATCCTTTGATGACTGAACAGTAAGGTTGCACTCTGCACCATTTAAAATTCAATTCTGATAGTGGGACAAAGCCATTAAGAGCAATTTTACCTACTTAAATGGATTTAAGATTATACCATAAAAGGTTGCTGATTGTTGTCAAAAGCAATATCTATGAGACTATAGAGGCAAACCAGTACTGTTCTTTGCCTCTTGCATAAGTGGAGTGTAGTAGCTAGGGATATGCAATAAAAAAGGAGCTGGTACAGGATAATTTCATATGGTGTATATTTCAAGGTTCATTGACAAACCACTATACGCGTCAAAATAAGTTTGCTGTACAGTACAACCACACATTTTTTTCAATATTCATGGTTGGTAATAAGAAAGTTATGATGACTGAATTCTAAACAGATTGCTGAGGGAAAGGAAGAGGCATAATTAAGGTCACGGGGAACAGGCTAGTTGCAAAGCTAGAATTGTGGAAATTAGTTGCCCTAGTTTGCTCTCCAGTGTCTCAGTCATGAGTCCCAGTTTGTGTGCATATCTTCCCAAGGACAGTGAAACATCTGCTCAGGGCCCACTGCTTTTGTGTTACTATTTGGTATTATCTTTTATGAAATTGCTAGGCAGCCTTGAGGGCCATAAGTAGTGAAATGAGGGGCAAAATACAACAAAGTCATAAATAGGGTACAATGATAGAATTCCTGACGGGCAGTAGTGGGTATTGTAGCATATCACCAAAGAGCCCACATTGGTGACACAGGTCTGTGTCAGCCGATCTTCTCCCACCCATCATGGTGCTGCTTTAACCCTACATGGCAAAGGCAGCACTGTGCCACTGTGTGGTAAGCAAATGAGCCAGTGTGTTGTAGTGGCTGTAGGGTTAAACTACGACCTGGGTTCAAATCTCCACTCTGCCACAAAACTTGCCAGGTGAACTTGGGTCAGTCATTCTCTCTCAGACTAACCTACCTCACGGGGTTGTTATGAAGATACAGTGGGGAAGGGGAAATTAGGTACCCTGCCCTGTCCTCCTTGGAGGAAGGGTAGAAGAAAAATGCATTTGATAGGCAGATTGATTGATCAGTGGGACATTGAAAAACCTAACTGCTGTCATGGAATAAGGAGTGGGGACAACTGAACCATTTTTAAATCCATGGCAGTAGACTAGTATGCAAAAGCCCTTTCCTCCTTCACATTTTCTGGTGGTAGCTGAGCCAGCATTACTTATTACACAAGCCTGTTCTGCCCTGGCCCTAGCCTGGTAGAACTCTCTGCTAAATGACATCTGTGCCCTGCCTGGCTTATTAAAGTTTTGCAGGGCATGTAAGGCAGAGATGTTCTGCCAAGCCTTTGGTTGAGGCCAGCGACAGTTCCTTACATCTGCTTGGCACCCCCCCTTCCCCCCATGACTGAATGCTAGCAATGCTATCTTGTCTTAAAATGTTTTCAATGTTTAAATGTCTCTGGATGTTTTTTAACATTGTTTTTAATGGTTTTAATTGATTTTATAATGTATTGAATTAATTGTTGTAAGCTGCCATGAGCCCCACACAAGCGGGGAAAGGTGGTTAACAAATCTAATGTAATAAATAAATAAATAAGCCCTAGAAGAAAGTGAAGCAGTATGTTCAGATAAATATTACCTTCCACATCTGTTGTTCACATCCTTCCTATCTATCGATTGCATCACTCAGTGCATCATACATGGCCTTCCCCTTCCACAACAACTCTGTGGAGTAGGTTAGGCTGAGAGAGACTGGCCCAAGACCATCTAGTAAACTTTATTGTTGAGTGGGCATTTGAGCCTGGGCCTCCACAGTCATTGTCCAGCACCCTAATAATTACCCCACAGAGACTCTAGTGACAGTATACAAGAGTGCAGTACACCAGAGGCCAAGCGTGACCAACAGACAAACCGTCTTTATATGAATGGATGATAAATTTCTGAGGAGAGTATTCCAGGGCTGTTCCAACAAAAAAAGAGATATTAGGAAAATGTGAACCGTGTGTCAGAATATATAAAGTAGTAAGTGCTTCTGTGCATGTGCAGTGTTGTTGTTATTACGATGATCACTAATGAAACCACTAAGTCATCAAACCAATGCATCTCATATTAGATTTAAAGGTAGGTTTTCCAAATTAGGGATGGCTGCTGACTGTGTACACTTGATCATTATCACTTTTCTTTTTAGACATCACCAGCAACTGCACAGTCCCTCACCTAACTTTACAACAAACAAATCTAAAGTCACTGTAATCCTCCCAGAAGCCCTGTAAGGTAAGCCAATATTACTATCCCCATACTGTAGACGGGACTACAGTGAACGTTTTGCTCTACGGTCACCTAGGCAGCTCATAGTGACTGAATTCTGAACCAGCAGTTAGCTCATTCTCTTAGCCACTATGGTACACCAACTCCACTATGAACACATTCTTTTCATAGTTTACATAGATTCTGAGGCGGAGTCTATAAACCTGGTAAACTGAGAATATTATTCCAAGGAGCTATAGTAATCATAAACAGTACAAATTATTTCACAAATAGATTTGGGGAAAGGTCACCGGCAGGGCAGTTATAAGAACACTTTCCTGGGAGCCTGCCCCACTGAATAGAACTGAGCAGAATTCGAGTATACTTGCTTAAGATTGTTCTTGGTTCATATAAATGGTCCTTTTTTTGTTTTCTTCAAGCATTTTGAGAGAACTGAAAGGAAGGGCTTGAGCTATATTACACTGAGGACAGACTGTTCATATTTAAGTAGACTTGCATCTACACAAATGGGCGTTTTAATTCACATGGAATTTCACAATGGTTTATGTAGCAGCAAGGTGATGGATGGTTATGGGACTGAGACGGCATTGGTCGCTCTGACTGACGATCTCCGAAGGCATCTGGATCGAGGCAGTGTGGCGGCATTGCTGTTGTTAGATCTGTCGGCTGCGTTTGATACGGTCGACCATCAGTTGCTGGCCCACTGCCTCGCCAACGTGGGGATTCAGGGGCTTGCCTTGTAATGGGTTGCCTCTTTCCTACAAGGTTGGGGACAAAGGGTGGCGATCGGGGATCAGTGGTCCCAGAGACACCCTCTTGAGTGTGGGGTGCCTTGGGGCTGTGCTGTCCCCGATGCTATTTAACATCTATATGTGCTCCCTTGCTCAGATTGCCGGGAGCTATGGGCTTGGGTGTCATCAATACGCAGCAGATGACACCCAGCTCTATCTGATGCTGGGCAGCTGGTCGGACTCTAGTCCCGATGACCTGCATCAGGCATTGCAAGCTGTGGCTGGTTGGCTCAGACTGAGTCGACTGAAATTAAACCCAGCAAAGACGGAGGTCCTGGGCCTGAGTCAGGTCAGTTCGGGGTTGGGGCTCCCTCTCCCGACCTTCGATGGGGTGCCGTCGGTGCCAGCGTCGAGAGTTAGGAGCTTGGGGGTGCTCCTGGACTCTTCATTAACGATGGAGGCCCAGGTGACAGCCACTGTCAAGTCAGCTTTTTACCATCTTCGCCTGGCACGGCAGTTGGTCCCCTTCCTCGACCGCGATGACCTGGCCACAGTGATCCATGCGACGGTCACCTCGAGGTTAGACTACTGCAATGCTCTCTACATGGGGCTACCTTTGTCGCAAATCCAGAGGCTGCAGCTAGTGCAGAATGCGGCGGCCAGGCTGTTGATGGGCCTCACTAGGTGGGATCACATCCAGCCTGTGCTGAAGGCGCTGCACTGGTGCCAATAGCGTACCGGATTCGCTTCGAAGTGCTGGTTCTTACCTATAAAGCCCTATATGGCCAAGGTCCAGCTTACCTAAGGGACCGCCTTTCCCCATACGTTCCCCCAAGAGCACTACAGTCCGGGGCACAACATCTCCTGGTTGTCCCAGGCCCCAAGGACATCAAATTGGCTGCGGCCGTTCCTACCTGGTGGAATGAGCTCCCAGGGGAGATCTGAGCCCTGCGGGACCTTATGCAGTTCTACAGGGCCTGTAAGACGGAGCTCTTCCGCCTGGCTTTTGAGTAGGAGCCACCGCTCCCTGCTGCACCACCACTGCAACGTTAACTCAAGTGGTGCAGTGAGATGGCCCTGGCAAGAAGAGACCAGAAGAGCCGGCAATATGAGCAACATCTGGAACTGGGCTGATGGTGGAGACCAGAAGATCTTTGGACCCCATCTAGGCACTAATAACAACTTAATTCAAGCACCGATTTTTTATTTGGATGGAATATTTTATCTTGGTTTTGTTTGTATGTCATATGCCTCTTGTTAGCCGCCCTGAGCCTACGGGAAGGGCGGGATATAAATGTGAAAAATAAATAAAATTATGTCATTATGATTAGCTATGGCTTTTTTCCCCTCTACTTATGCTTGCATACTGTTATGAAGAAACCAGCACTGGTGTGTCATACATGAAAGCGAGGTTAAACTATCCTGAGGCGGGTAACCAAAAGCATTACAGATTATGCAACCTGAGAACAAAGCGACGTCAGACACTTGACATTTCCGGAAAGTGCCAACTACCAGATGTTGGCAGCCTCTGAAAAAGCCGCTTTGGAGAAATCGTGGTATGTTTGGGTGCGATTTTCTTCCTCGCAATCGGCTCCGAGGGCCCAGCCTGAACATCCAAAGGACTCAACCTCCTGTTTCCACACTCTCTGCTTCCCTTGCCGGATATCTATAGAACGCGCTGAGATCAAACGAGCTCCACCCTCCTACGTAGGCAGCCTGGCTGTTTATATAGCTGCTTGTTGCTATGGTAACAAGGCCGGTTTGCTTTGCTGGGCCTGAGAGGCGGCAACATGGGGAATTCTCGAGAGCAGGTCAGAGGCCCTCCAGCTTGTCCCCGGAAGAGGGCTGGTTTGGCGCGTCACGGAACAGGGATGGCCCCGAGGAGGGCCGCTACGTGGAGGCAGGAGGGGTTGTGGGGAGGAGCTAAGCGGGGGTGCACGGGTGCATTTAGGGGAAGGAGTCCGGCTCGCTCTGGGTGTCTCTGTGGAAGAGCCGGTTAGAGCGAGTGCTGAATCACGGCGCCAAGCGCAGCGGGCACCAAAGGTCAGCCTTAGCTGTCAGCTGGGCTGCTGCTTGTTGCAGATCCGCTGCATCAATCTGCCTGGCGGACGGCGATCAAGTATGGGGAATCCCCCGCCCCGCCCCGAATACCTACAGCTATATAGCCTTTGACTTCACAAAGCATAAATTTAAGCGGGGCGATGCACAGTACCAAAGCCAAGAAGTGTGATTTCCCCACCCGCTGTAGATGTCAACTAGTGAATGACCTCTGGACTTCACTTGATTAGATTTTGAATTATACTCTTCCACTGTACTTATTGCACTTCATGCCCCTTAACCCCGGTGCTCCCCCCCAATAAAATATTCACAAAGTAAAGATTCGCTCATTGCATCTGAAGCCTGGGCTCTAGCCCATGGAGATTTATATTGGAATGAAAATGTTGTTATTCATCACGGTGCCGCAAGACTGCTGTTTCCTTTTGTTGCAGCAATTGATTTATTGATATATGTATTTAAAGCATTTTTGGTGCCTTTCCACCCAACTGGGAATCCCCAAGGTGGTGAACAATGGAAAAACTATTAAAACAAGCTTTTAAACATACAAACAATGAAAAACAAATTTAAAAAAAAAACAATAACACAGCTACCTTCCCAATTATATGTTAAAGACTGAGCATTTCTCCTCTAGTATCCTGAATATGGGTAGGAGTGTTCCTTTAGAAGCTATTAAGATTTCCTACTGAAAACAGATGAGGCTGTCTTTATATGCCTGATAAAGCAAAAGGAGAAAGAACTAACCTGGTGTTGTGCTATGCAGAAATGGATGAGGATAAACCATAGACACAGATGGCAACCACATTCTAATCTGAGATATCTTGGTGGATAACATCTCTTCCTCCCTGCTTCCTGGCAGACATATTTTCCATTTCCCTTTTCTCATGAGCTCCAGACAAGTGTTTTGGAAGAGAATTGTCATGTAAATAGTAGGATGAACCATGAAACAAGTGGGATGGCATTTGCACAGGGATGTAAATCAGACTGTGTGTAGCTTAAGTTATACTGTCCTGCCATGATCAACCATAAGGTTTGTTTGTCTATGCATGCATGCCAAAGGGCATGGAATGGCTACACCAGAAACAGCAATAGTGCTGGGACAGTCACCTGGCCACCAGTGGGGGATGGGGGGAGTTAGGGTTGCCAGATCCAGGTTGGGAAACCCTTGGATATTTGAGGATGGAGCCTGGAGAGGAAAGGGAACTCAGTGGGATACAATGCCATAGAGTTGATCCTCCATAGTATCCATTTTGTCCAGGGGAACTGATCTCTGTAGTTTGGACTGGAGATGAGCTGTAATTCCAGGGGATCCCCAGGTCCCACCTGGAGGTTGGCATCTGTAGTCCTGAATGCTCCAGTTAGGTGAAAAGGTGGCATACAAATGTTCCAAATAAATAAAAATATAAACTATAAATGGTTTCTTCCCTTTAATACAGAACTGCTGGTTAACAGGTTAAATCCATTAGGTCCTTGGTCAGAACCTTGTGCATGCCCTATTGACAACAGTGGAGGTTTCACAGTAGATTAGGTTGTTGTTGTTGTTCAGTCGCACAAGACTCTCAAGAGTCTTCTCCAGCACCATAGTTCAAAAGAATCTATTCTTCGGCGCTCGGCCTTCCTTATAGTCCAACTCTCACAGCCATACATTACTACGGGGAATACCATTGCTTTGACCATGCGGACTTTTGTTGGCAAGGTGATGTCTCTGCTTTTTATCATGCTGTTTAGGTTTGCCATCGCTTTCCTCCCAAGGAGCAGGCGTCTTTTAATTTCATGGCTGCAGTCACCATCTGCAGTGATCTGGGATCCTAGGAACGTGAAGTCTGTCACTACTTCTACGACTTCCCCTTCTATTTGCCAAGGAGTGATGGGGCCAGATGCCATGATCTTAGTTTTTTTGATGTTGAGCTTCAAGCCCACTTTTGCACTCTCCTCTTTCATCCTGAGCAAGAGGCTCTTTAGATCCTCTTCACTTTCTGCCATCAGAGTGGTATCATCTGCATATCTGAGGTTATTGATCTTTTCCCCAGCAATCTTAACTCCAGCTTGTGATTCATCCAGGCCAGCATTTCGTATGATGTACTCTGCATATAAATTAAATAAGCAAGGTGACAATATACATCCTTGTCGTACTCCTTTTCCTATGCTAAACCAATCAGTTGTTCCATATCCGGTTCTAACTGTTGCTTCTTGACCCTTATACAGGTTTCTCAGGAGACAGGTGAGGTGGTCTGGTACTCCCATCTCTTTAAGAACCTGCCATCATTTATTGTGATCCACACAATCAAAGGCTTTAGCATAGTCAATGAAGCAGAAGTAGATGTTTTTCTGGTATTCTCTTGCTTTCTCCATAATCCAGCGAATGTTGGCAATTTGATCTCTAGTTCCTCTACCTCTTCGAAACCCAGCTTGTACTTCTGGCAGTTCTCTATCCACGTACTGTTGGAGCCTAGCTTGTAGGATTTTGAGCATGACCTTGCTAGCGTGTGAAATGAGTGCAATTGTGCGATAGTTTGAACATTCCTTGACGTTGCCCTTCTTTGGGATTGGAATGTAAACTGACCTTTTCCAATCCTGTGGCCACTGTTGTGTTTTCCAAATTTGTTGGCAAATTGAGTGCAGCACTTTAACAGCATCTTCTTTTAAGACTTTGAATAACTCAGCTGGGATACCATCACCTCCACTAGCTTTGTTGTTAGTAATGCTTTCTAAGGCCCATTTAACTTCGCTTTCCAGGATGTCTGGCTCAAGGTCGGTGATTATACCATCGTGGTTGTCAAGGACATCGAGGTCCTTCTTGTATAGTTCTTCTGTGTATTCTTGCCATCTTTTCCTAATCTCTTCTGCTTCTGTTAAGTCCCTACCGTTTTTGTCCTTTATCATGGCCAGCTTTGCATGGAACGTTCCCTTGATTTCTCCAATTTTCTTGAAGAGATCTCTAGTCCTTCCCAATCTATTGTTTTCCTCTATTACTTTGCATTGTTCATTCAGGAAAGCCTCCTTATCTCTCCTTGCTGTTCTCTGGAAATCTGCATTCAGTTGGGCAAATCTTTCCTTTTCCCCATTGCCTTTAGCTTTCCTTCTTTCCTCTGCTATGTGTAAAGCCTCATCAGACAGCCACTTTGCTTTTTTGCATTTCTTTTTCTTTGGGATGGCGGTGAGTGCTGCCTCCTTTACAATGTCACGGACCTCTGTCCATAGTTCTTCAGGCACTCTGTCTATCAAATCTAGTCCCTTAAACCTATTCTTCACCTCTACTGTATATTCATCGGGGATGCGATCTAGGTCAAATCTGAATGGCCTTGTGGTTTTCCCAACTTTCTTCAATTTAAGTCTGAATTTTGCAATGAGTAGCTCATGATCTGAGCCACAGTCAGCTCCAGGTCTTGTTTTTACTGATTGGATAGAGCTTCTCCATCTTTGACTGCAAATTATATAGTCAATCTGATTTCGGTGTTGTCCATCTGGTGATGTCCATGTGTAGAGACGCCTCTTAGGTTGTTGGAAAAGGGTGTTTGCTATGACCAGCGTGTTCTCTTGACAAAACTCTGTTAGCCTTTGCCCTGCTTCATTTTGTTCTCCAAGGCCAAACTTGTCTGTTATTCTGGTTACCTTTTGATTTCCTACTTTAGCATTCCAGTCCCCTATGATGATGAGGACATCATTTTTTGGTGTTAGTTCTACGAGCTGTTGTAGGTCTTCGTAGAACTGGTCCACTTCAGCCTCTTCTGCAGCAGTGGTTGGGGCATAGACTTGGATTGCTGTGATGTTGAATGGTTTGCCTTGGATTCGGACCGAGATCATTCTGTCATTTTTGAGATTGTATCCCAATACTGCCTTTCTCACTCTCTTGTTGACTATAAAGGCCACACCATTTTTTCTACGGGATTCCTGGCCACAGTAGTAGATATAATGGTCTTCTGAGTTAAATTCGCCCATTCCTGTCCACTTTAGTTCACTGATTCCCAAGATGTCGATGTTCATTCTTGCCATCTCATTTTTGACCACGTCAAGCTTACCTTGATTCATAGATCTTACATTCCAGGTTCCTATGCAGTATTGTTCTTTGCAGCATCGAACTTTCCTTTCACCGTCAGACACATCCACAACTGAGCGTCCTTTCGGCTTTGGCCCAGCCGCTTCACTCTTTCTGGGGTTACTCGTACTTGCCCTCTGCTCTTCCTCAGTAGCATATTGGACACCTTCCGACCTGAGGGGCTCATCTTCCGGCGTCATATCTTTTAGCCTTTTGTTACTGTCCATGGGGTTTTCTTGGCAAAGATACTCGAGTGGGTTGCTATTTCCTTCTCCAGGGGATCACGCTTGGTCTGAGTTCTCTGCTGTGGCCTGTCCGTCCTGGGTGGCCCTCCACGGCATAGCCCACAGCCTCATCGAACCACGCAAGCCCCCTCGCCACGACAAGGCAGTGATCCATGAGGGAGAGTAGATTAGGTGGATTGTATTAAAAAGAAATTCAGTGGGGTTTGATATGTATGGTGCTCATTTATGTTAGTGGAGCTTGCATAGTGAAGCTCCTGGCCACTTGGGTTACAGTTTTTACCTGTTCAATAACTGCATGCTGCTTTAAGACCAACAAAGTTTTATTCAAGGTATAAGCTTTCATGTGCACACATACTTCTTCAGATACATTGAAATGGAAGTTACCAGTATCTGAAGAAGAGCGCGTGCACATGAAAGCTTATACCTTGAATAAAACTTTGTTGGGCATAAAGGTTCCACTGGAATTGAATTTTGTTCTGCTGTTTTAGACTGACACGGCTATCCCACCTGAATCTATCTGCGTGCTGCTTGTTAGGTATAACATAGTATGGTTGAAAAAAACCCTCACCTATCTGTGAGAATAAGTCCTCTGCTTAAATTTATCTGTGATCATCCCTTAATAATTAACAAGGTTTTAAAATAACAGATTTTTTTTTTCCCGTGAAGAGATTTCAGACTTGAGTATGGAGATGTATGACGTCCTTGGAAAAGTGGGAGAGGGAAGCTACGGAATGGTAATGAAATGTAAACACAAGGAAACTGGTCATATAGTTGCCATTAAGATGTTTTATGAGAAGCCAGAAAAATCTGTCAACAAAATTGCAATGAGGGAGATAAAGTTCCTAAAGGTTTGCCTCTTTTCTTGTCATTTTGTAAATCAATGTCTTGATATTGCTGAGCAATAAAATGTGTAGCATTATGGCATGTTTTATTTATTTAGCTGATGTGTTTATATACTGTAGTCTCTAAGACATTGAGATGGTAAAAGGGAATAAATACATAATTTGAGCCATAAAGTTTAGATTAGTTTTTAAAATTAGAGTGGGTAGCTTTTTAGAAATTATGGTATCCTGATTCAAGTACACAAAGTATGCTGTAATGAAATCAATAGTACTCCAATGTGATTTACTTTTTCCGTAACCATGAAGGCTGGACACTCATTATCTCAGATTTTCAGAATTTCGCATTCAGAATTAAATTTTAGAATACGTGTTCAGATGTTGAAGATACAACATTGTGTTCTTTTGTTTGTGTATTATAAAGAAACAGCACTATTCATTTTCTTATTGTTAATAGTTGATAGTGCAATTATTTTTGTGCTTCTGCCTGTTCATTTATGATGCATTTAAAGGAGTTGTATGTGCAGTGGTAACAGTATATGGTTTAGATTAATCCAATTTTGGCTGATCTTAAAAGGAATGGCAGAGTATGACTACTGGGATGTACTCATTCCTTCTGAATGACTATAGGAATGCACTGGTTTTCCAAAATACCATTAGAAAATACTAAGGCAAAGGGAACTGGTTACTTGAGAGGTAATCTCTAGGGACTGTCACCAAATGGCAGACCATAATAAGAATTAAAAAGAGATTAGGCATGCACAAACACAGTCACTGTTGCAGAATTTAACAATTACAGCAAATAAGCAGAAGGGTATTGGTGATTTCTGCACGTATGAGACAGATGATGTGGTGTGTGAAATATGAATAGGGAGAGTGAGAATGCTTAAGAGGAGCTTCCAACAAACTAGAGAGAGAAAGGAAACAACTAGTTTCCTTTTCTTAAACAAGTGGAACTAATTTTTCCAATGTGTATAAACTGTGAAGAAAATCCTCTTCCTTTTCACATTATATGTAGTAGTTACATGTGTGTGTTAAGTGCTGTCAAGTTACTTCCAGCTTATGGTGACCCTATGAATTAATGTCCTCCAAAATGTCCTATCATTAACAGCCTTGCTCAGGTCTTGCATACTGAGAGCCATGGCTTCCTTTATAGAGTCAATCCATCTCATGTTGGGTCTTCCCAGCCCCATACCCAGAAAATTTTTGTTAGGGGGCCCCCAAGGGGGTAGTTTAGTGCAGTGGAGCTGACCACATAACAGGGTTGTTGCTGTTAGGGAAATACAGAGGAGAGACATTGCTAGGCAAGAGTTGACAGGTAAAAATGGGGTGGGGGGAGGGAGCAGCAGCTGGGGCAGTTCAAAAATAATGAAAAAGGTCAGGATTTGTGTTTGGGAGTTATATTCTCTCTGAAGCACTATGCGATGCTCCAGAATCAAAGCCTACCCCCAGAAGATCCAAGATATCTGGCAAGCGTTGCTGAAGGAGCTGGGAGAGCCTCTTGAGGTTTTACAGACATGGCCTGGCTCCATTAGCTAGCTAGCAGCACCACCAGCAGCAGTAGCATAACCCCCTGAGCAGTCCCTTAACCCCTTGTGGCAACAGGCTAGTCTCCTCACGTCCCCTTCCTACACACACCCTCCTTTCAGGCAATCTGAGAGGAGAGAAAAGACAGGAACTTGCACAGGCAGAAAGCCGTGTGGGCTGGGACACGCTTCCCCTCCTCCAGCAAGCCGGGTGGGCACTTCACAGAGAGGAGGAAAGGGGAGGCACAGCTGTTTGGGGAGGGTGCTGGGCTGTTTGGGGAGGGTGCCAGGCACTCATTGGCACCCCTGTGCATATGGGCCTGGGTCTTCCTCTTTTCTTGCTGCCTTCAAATTTTCCTGGCATTATTGTCTTTTCCAGCAACTTTCATCTTCTCATAATGTGACCAAAGTACGATAGCCTTAGTTTGATTATTTTAGCTTCTAGGGAGAGTTCAGGCTTGATTTGATCTAGAACACTTTTATTTGTCTTTTGGGCAGTCCATGGGTTTCCATGGTGATTTTTTAAAACATTAACCACTAAAAATGCATTGGTTCAGGTTATTTGTCCAAAATGTTAGGAACCAAGTTGAACAAAGGGAAGAAGGGTATCTGTATTTGGAAACGCTAGAAAGCCAGCATTTTTTTGCTTCACCCTATACCTTAGTTTTTTAAAAATTCTTCTTTTGTCAACAGCAATTCCGTCATGAAAACTTGGTCAACCTGATTGAAGTCTTTAGATTGAAAAAGAGAATTCATATAGTGTTTGAATTTATTGACCATACCATTTTAGATGAATTGCAGCATTACTCTCATGGACTGGAGAACAGAAAACTTAAAAGATATCTCTTCCAGATTCTTCGAGCTGTTGACTATCTCCACAGCAATAATGTAAGTACTATTCAGAAACCGTAGGGAAAATTCAAAAGTTGAAACCGTGTATTATTTTCACTTGAATACCTTATTTTGATTTTGTAAAAGGTTTCAGTGTTCCAGCTCTTAAATTGTTCATTCCCTGCTGAGGAATTGCTGTTCCATAATCACAAAATATTCTCTGCTTTCCTTAGAAACTAGCTATTTGTCATTCTCCGTAGAGAACTGGAACACTCATAATGCTCTTCTGAACATGAGCACTTGTGACATTTGAGCTCTTTTGAATTGGTGAAACTGGGTGTCATGACCCCAGTGGGTCGCCGCCTTCCGCCGCTATCATCCTGGACTTACGGTCCTTTGAGAAAGTCCAGGATATCCTCTCAAGCCCATCCAAAATGCCCCTTTTCAAGTCGAGGACCTTAGGCATGATGACCAGGCAGAGGACTTTTAAACAAATGGTTTATTTATACAGTAGTGGGGCACTGAAAACAAGACAAGGTGCTTCAAAAGGTATAACAGTGTTGAAAGGCAAAAATAAACACAAAGCTAACGCAGCTACCTATTACTCCTTAACTGTTACTACTTAAGGCCTATAGCCTTCCCACCAGGCCTCACTACCTGGACACTCACTCTGACTAGTGAGGGATCTTTTCCTCTCAGACCAGCCTTTCTCCCTCAGTGACTCCATGAGAGGGAAAACCACAGAGAGACAGCAAGATCCGTTTCCTCATAACACACAGAGTTTATCACAGTCCCTTTTAGTTCACTCCTATGTGAGGAAAGATACCACTTTTCCATAGCTACCAGTTTAAGACACACCTCCATAGGAATGCAACAGTCTCCTCACAGAATCCCTGCACTCCCATTGGCTAAAAACCGTCCTCAAGCATTGTGGGGATTGTAGGCTGTCTGCTTTCTACTGCCAGACAGGCCCCTCCTATAGTTTAGGCCTCTAGGCCCTGTCTCCGTCCTGCACAGATCATGACACTGGGTAATTCCTCCCCTTCAACTTGGCCTTTCCTGACTGGAGTTTCCGTGCCTCTAACATTTGCACAATATTAAGAGACTCTAATGTGCCTGTTAAAGGCTCAGAAATGTCAGATAGGAAAAGTGAGAGCAGTTCATACTTTTCCCACATAAATGAATTTGGATGTAAATTCCACAAACTGACATCATAAGTTCTATTTATGAGCAGATCCTGTCATGCCTTTATTGCTTTACCCCATCTCCTGCCATAGTCCACTCCTTCAGGTTCAAAGTGGGAGGAACATTGTATTAATATTGTACTTTGCATAACTGCACAGCTCTATAGATTCAGTAAATGAGGTGAGAAATGCAAGAAGAAAAAAAGACTTTCAAAAACTCTTTTTGTAATTATGAAAATATACAATTATTTCATGAGTTTTTTAAAATGAGGACCTAGAAGTGATAAAAAACTTCCCATGTAACCCTAACAATAGCCTAGTAGCATTGGATAGGCACAAACAGCTAGATATGGGTGAATTAATAACATTGCACCAGACAAAGCCTTCATTGCAAACAGATGGCATGTCTATACCACAGGTTTAAAGTAGTTCCATTACCTGTTGCTGGGAACCCTAGAAACTGTGGTTCTGTGAAGTGGGGGCTAAAATTCTCCAACAGATTTCAGCACCCTCATCAAGTTACTCATCACTTTTTGATGGGATGAGCTGGGTTATGGGAGCTGCTGCGGCCTAAACATTATCTGCTGTGCTCCCCAGCTGGCCTAGAGACTGGAGGGCTTGCTCTCTCCTCCTCCACCATTACTGAGGTGGCACCAGTGGATGTTGCTGGAAAGTATGCCAAAGGATGTTGGCCCCTGGCTTGGCTTTCTGATGTGGCCATGGAACATAGCACAAGGGAGGCTGTTAGATTCAGCTCTCCACTGCAGGGTCTGAAAACAACTTTGTTGAAATGTATTTATTTATTTACTTCTTTTATACCCTGCCTTTCTCCCCAGTGGGGACCCAGAGTGGCTTATGTTATTCTCTTCTTTTTCATTTTATCCTCACAACGGCCTTTATGAGGTAGGTTAGGCTAAGGTTGTGTCAGGTATCCCTGCCATAAGGGTGATGGGGAGGAGATAAATGTATCTGTGTTTCTTGTTTGGAATGCGGGGAGGTGACGAGGTTGCCTGGGAGACCGGGCCATATCTCACCTCACCCAGGCCTAAATGGCCTTGAAGCCAGGCTGTTCGTCTCCTTTCGCTTTCTAAAGACAACAGCTAGGCTTGAGAACTTTCAGGTGGTGGGAACGTAGTAAATCAGCACCTCATAGCTTTCCCGCGCGCGGGCTGGTAGAGGTGTGGGGACTCCTT
The DNA here is from genome assembly GCA_029375565.1 of Gekko gecko. NCBI lineage: Eukaryota > Metazoa > Chordata > Lepidosauria > Squamata > Gekkonidae > Gekko > Gekko gecko. The sequence continues at coordinate 136,583,448 of JAPDNY010000002.1, forward strand.
TCCCCCCCTTAGAGTATAACCCCAATGCTTCATGTATTCAAGTTATTCTTAACAATGCTTCTGTTCTAGTGACCTAATATTGCAGTCTAATAAATACTATCCTTGTTTCAGTGAATAAGGCCTGGTGTTTGACTGACTAACTGAGGACTCTGACAGGTTGTGTGAATGATCAAAGGTCACCTCAGCACACTTACCATGGCAGAGTGGGGATTTGAACCTGTTTCTCCCAGATTCTAGTCCAATATTTTAACTGCAACACCACGTTGGCTGTCAGATATAAAACATATTTGTAAGCTGGCTTGAAGACCCAATGGTGGATTGGCAGCCAGGATATAAATCTCTGGCATTATTAATAACAGTAATGCTGTCTTGGATGCTATACTTTTCTTTCACTTGGACAACGTGGTTGTCTGATGCTGGGCACTTTCTGCTCAGGCAAATGCTGTGGAAAATGCCAGAGGAATGCACACTGCAACAAGGGGCTATCTCTTCAATGGAAAACTGTGCTGCATAGGCAGAAGAAAAGTATATGATCCAAGTAAAAATTTGTAAGATTCTTGGTGTGTGGGTGTGGCTGTTATGAGAATCAAACTTTTATAAAACTGATGTGCATGTCCCCCTGTGTATTCTGCTGTGGAATCAGCTCTGCTCCCCCCCCACCTTCATACATACCCATCTCTGACTTCAATTTAGAATTCTCTATCGCACTCTGTTTGCTTCAGGCAGGCTGTGACAGCTTGTAAACCTTTTTTATTCATTAACCATTTATTAGCACTTTAAAAAGAAAAATATTTTATTTTTAGATTTTAAAAAGGCTCTGGGTGAGGGGGGATATCATCATGATTACCTTAAGGTCCAATCAGCACTCTGCACAGCTGGATGGAGCAGTGGGAGGGATGTGGTTTCAGCATTGTATTAAGAAACAGCTGGCCAGCATCTGCAGAGATGACTTCTCTTCACAACAGGAAGAACCAGTTGTTTCTGCAGTTTGGAAGTTAATAGATCTCTCTAAAAAGGTGTGATTGTAAATGGGCTCAGTATTCAAGATATCCATATCTGTATCTGGTTGTACAGTATAAAGCTTAAGCTCCATGACTTTGTCCTCAAGATGTTCTGACTTGTTTGTGTGAGGGCCACACCTTTTTGTTTCAGGTGGGTAGCCATGTTGGTCTGAAGCAGCAGAACAAAGTTTGAGTCCAGGGGCACCTTTAAGACCAACAAAGTTTTATTCAAAGTGTAAGCTTTCATGTGCAAAGCACACTTCTTCAGACAAATGAAACAAAATCTCCTCATGGGTTATTTATAGCAAAAAAGAGGGCGGGGGGCAGCTGTTAGGAGGTGCCACTCAGAGCCAAGATGCATATGCAGAGCTGAAATTGGATCAGGTGGTCAGTAAGATCAACGGATAGTGGCAAATTAGCATGTAAATGCAAGAGTTAACAAAAAGATGTGAATATGAAGCTAGAGTCCAGCAGTACCCCCAAGACAAACCAAGCTCAACCCTGTTTGTTTTTACTTATCAGTATGGGTAGTAATCTCCCCTTTTTAATGAAACCATTTTGTCCACTTAAATGAAATTAAATTTATTCCTTTTTTTGCCAGGTCATACATCGTGATATCAAGCCAGAGAATATTTTAGTTTCACAGACTGGAATTACTAAACTTTGTGATTTTGGATTTGCTCGGACTTTAGCAGCCCCGGGTGATATTTATACCGACTATGTGGCCACGAGGTGGTACAGAGCTCCAGAGCTGGTACTGAAAGATACTACATATGGGAAGTATGTATTTTTTAGAAGTCTTACTGCTGTCCTATGCAGGTTCACAACAGCATATGTTAAGTGAATTGCTTTAATGTATTCATATGAAAATATCTTAACAAGTGTATCGAAGACTAGATGTGGTAGGGTACCCTAGAGTAACATTAGGTGGCACTCTCACACACATTTAAACCATGGCTCTTGTTTTAATGGAGGATAAGATTAGATATTTTATTACTTTCAGTAATTTATAAAGCATTGTACAGAATGCTATTCTCTCTTGAGCACAGGGGCATTTGAGTACAGGGGCAAATTTTGCATTGATTTCAGTGAGGCAAGCCAACTGCCTATCTTTGAATAAAATGTTCAATGTTATAGACAGCCAATATTTTGCTGTACTTTGAAAGTGAACAACTTTAATTAAATAGGAATCATACCCCAATATAAAACATTTTATGTTTGTAAGATATACTGATTTCAGAAGAATTTATTTGCATATAATGGGCAAATTCCATATCCACAACTCTGGAAGCTCTCCCAGGAAGATAAGAAGATTCTAATAATTACCAACCACCTTGTCAAACTCACTAATACAATGTAGTTTAAATATAAATATATGCTATCACCTAAACTCCATGAAATCTATGCGATATGTGTCAACCTGATGCATTTATGACCACCGGTGTCATTGGCTTGTGTCAACCAGCATGCTTGCACAGACTGCAGGTTTTTGCCCACAGAACACAGCTTTCTTGCCTTCCTCTGCAGCCCAAATGGCACCATGAAAATTGTGTTCTGTGGATGGAAATCTTTCCATCCGTGGAAATGTTCCAGTGGTTTCAAGCCTTAGGCTGCAGTGCTCAAGCCTTTTACTTAGGAGCCAGCTAGTTGATGTCAGTCATTTTGAAGGAAATGGCTTGCGTTTTTGTGTGGATACATACTAACAAATCTTGCTTTGTTATTTTTGAGCATGTGTACTTTAGTATTTAAAATCTTTGTTTAGAGTTATTTTCTTCTTTTAAAAGACTTAACAGTCAGTTAGTTGGAGTTACTGTGACTTCAGGCTCTGTGTGGTTGAGCATTTTGTTCATTTCCTGATCTTAGACCTGTGGACATCTGGGCTTTAGGTTGTATGATCATCGAGATGGCCACTGGCAATCCCTTTCTGCCTAGCAGCTCTGACCTAGACCTGCTTCATAAAATTGTGACCAAAGTAGGTAGGTACTGTTGTTGATATTTGTAGAAAATGTTCTAGTAAAAACTTAAGTTTGTTGTTTCTGTAAGGTCTCTCTTGTACATATGATCTTACAGCAGCATATATCTCTTCTTTTGGGATTTGGGATTTAGATTTTAATTGTTTTAATAAGAGAGGCTACAATTTATCACCTGGAAAAATTCCATTTGCCATCAAAGTTATAGGCAAGATTTTCCATGTTATACTACCAAAATGCTTTTCTGTAGTGTACCCTGCCAGACATGCATCCTGAGGAATTTTTGCAACAGGAATGGAGCACAGATACTTCTCTCACACACCCAAATTGGAACTGAACACTCAGTCCCACATTTCTAAAGACACTTCCTTGGAAATATTGATTTAGTTGGAAATTACTTCCAAGGCTCCAAAACCAAAAGGAGAGGGTTTCCCACAACATGTACACCTAGCAAAATATGTGTGTATGTGATTATTGCTCATGCTGATCTACTACACACACATATTTTCTTCTGCATGGAAGTGTTGTTTGTATAGAAAATATCTGTAGCATCACTGAATAGGCAGGAAATAGAAGTGTGTGACATTGACATTTTAATACATGTACATAATCAGTAAACAGTTAATCATGTCACATTCTCCCAGTGTAAATAATTGCTGAAGTAACTGTTATCAATGACAAGTCTTCAACAACAGCTATGATAGAGCATCTGTAGAGCATATGTAAGCAAGTAGTTCCATTTGCATCCTCCAGTAACATACATGACATACTTGGCCTCTTGATTATTATACCTATACAAGCGGGAGACCTACAAGGACTCATAATAAAGTGGAAGTCCCTTCCTCTCCTTGCTAGCCCCTGCTTCCTCTTGCAGGGGCTCCTATTTCCATCCCTTGCCCACTCTTTCACGTTTCTGTTTCATCCCTGCCCTTGCCCACCTGCTTAATTGCTCAGTTTCTGTCATCCTCAACCACCCATCCAGTTGTCAATCTCTAATGATAGCAGTCTGATTAAAGCAACACTTACAGCACTAAGAATGCTTTTCTGGGAGTAAGCTCCACTATTATTAAATAGTCCTGGGAAGGATCTACTCAGGTCCTATCTTGGTCTTTCCAGCTGCTGTGTGACCAATCCCACATTGTCTCACAAACCTCTGTCTGTATTTCATGCTGCATCCGTTTTCCTATTGTTTTGTCTCAGCATCGGCTGTCTGCATCATTTTATTGCCATTTAGTGGTGACTCTGCAGTGACTATGGCATCTCACCACATTATCTGGATTTGGTTTTAAGCCAGTCCAACTGCTCCCTCCCACCATCTCACCGCTGTGAGCGATAAGCAGACAACTGAAGCCAAATTCTCCCCCCCTTCTTTCTACCCACCAGGTGGCAGTCATCTCTCCCCTTATCAGCGGAGTGGCATCCTACATTGAGCTATGCAACTCAAGAAACAGCTGCTAACTTAAACAGTGTTTAATTTGGTGTGATCATTATTTTGGGGGGGTTGGTTGGAAGCCCTGACTGCAAATCGCTGGGTGTTTTGTGTTTTTTACCCATCTCATTCTGCCATTATTCCTGATCCCCCCTCCATCTCCCCCTCTGGCAGGTCATCCTCCTTTATTTTTTTGGGGGGGTAGCTGGTGCCCTTTCCTCCATGCAGCACACTGCTGTGCCCTGCCGGCACCCCCACTCCCCCCCTTGCGTGCTCTTCCTCTCCCACGTGTGGTTGTCATGGAGATGAGCAGCTGCTGCTACTTCCAAGATTGCGCCTAAGGTCCCTGAGTGGGGAGGGGGTGCCCAGCCGGGTGAGCCCAAACTTGGCCTGACTGGGGGAAGGGTGCATTGCCACCCACTCCGCCTCTCTGGGGCATAGGCACTCCAATGTCACAGGCTGGGCTTGGGATAAGAGGCAGAAGTCAAGTCTGGTCCAAGGTCATTGCCAGGAGAGTCAGAGTGAGAGCCAAATCTTGAGTCTGAAAGAAGAGTCGTCCAAAGCAGGGGTCAGGGAGCCAGGAATCTGAGCCAGAGTGGGGGTCTGAGGACAGGAGCTAATGGTGGATGCGAGGCACATACAAAGGTGACTTGTTGCTCCCACAAGAGCCCAGTGCTGAGTTGGAGTTATATAGGCCTCTGGCTGGGCTTCCCACGGTGGCAGTGGCACTCCTGTTAATACTCAGGACTTGGTGCTCACCTTCCCTACCAGCGTGCATCTCAACAGTGGGTGGCTAAGTCTCTGCAGAGCTGCTCCCTTAGCTGAACCACCCGCAGAGGTAGTCAGGCAGGCTCCCTGATTGCACCTGTGCCTCCTCGGCTGCTGCAGGATCAAGTGCGGGGTTTACAGGTTCAGGTGCTGGCAAGCTATCGACTTGTGAGAAGTCAGAGGGGCTGACTTCTGGTTCTGGCAATGCTGGTGTCTCTGGCTGCGATGCCAACTCATGCAGGGACTCAGCAGCATCGTTGTTGCTCATGACATCCAGCCCCTACAACCCTTCCCTTTTCTGTGGTGCCAACCTTCATGCAGGTGGGGTGTGGAAATCTCCATGAACTACCCCAGTCACCCAAACAGGCACCTTTATAACGAGGCAAAATGGGAGGCAAGGGAAGGTGGCACCACAGTGGAACAAAACAGCATCACACAGCAGATGCAGATTCAGCCTCAGAGTCTTAGTTCGGTCTATTCCTGGGGTCCCCTATGTAGTGCCTGTGGGTGTTATGACACCCACTGACATCTTTCTTTCTTGGCACTGCCTGGTGTTTTTAGAAACTGGATGGGACCAAATGGAGCTTATGCCAGGCAAGGCTTATGATTGGCCACTGGACATCTGATTGCCTGTGCAGGTTTTTTAAAATGCTGGTTTGGCAGTAGCTGCAACCACAGCTCAAGGATCTTCACTGTGGGACTAAAGGTAAGCTGTGGCAGCCATTGCATGGCAGGCTTTTTGTCTTGTGGCAGCCATTTTGAGGCTGTGGCCACAATGCTGAGTCATTCCAAAGCTGCCTGAGGGCTCAGAAAGGTTGGGGATCACGGTGTACTCAGTGGGACTTACTCCTAGGAAAGCATTGTTATGATTGCAGTGCAGGCAACTTAGATTTTAGCATCTCTGTGGCGTCCTTGCTTATAGGTAGTTTTCTGCTGCCACCAGGAATTAAAAATTCCAATCTCTCTTTTTTGGTAGTATGACCTGGGGCCTGGGCACTTCAGAGGACTATGTGGCCCTGAGGAAGTACTGTACTGATTTCTGGGATAAGTTTAAACAAAAATAGATTTGTTGTTGAAGGCTTTCACGGCTGGAGTTCGTTAGCTGCTGTAGATTTTCCGGGTTGTATGGCCATGGTCTTGGCATTGTAGGACTTGACATTTCGCCAGTAGCTGTAACTGGCATCCTCAGAGGTATAGGCATAACACAGAAAGATGGAGTACTCTCTGTGTCAGAACATGAAACGGTTAGTCAAATTGAAAAGAGGGTCAACAATAAAAGCTAAATATAAGTATTGTATATAAAAAGATACATGTATTTATTAACAAAGAATTAAAAATATATAAGGGCCCAATCACACCTCATGTAAAAATACCAAAATCTAACACACAGGGGCTAATGGACTTGACCTGACGCGTTTTGGCCTGCATATGCCTTCTTCAGAGATCAAACATAGTGAGGAACATATTGGCTTATATAATAGTACAGTACAATCATACAGATATAAAATATAAATACAAGAAGGACCAGATGGAAATTGCTGTAAAAAATGGAAAAATTGGAAATTAAACACATACAATAAAATAAATAAATAAATTATAAGTATTTTCTGCTAAAAAACATATTCACTTACTTCCAAAATGAAGCCACTAGGCACAGAATAAAAGTACAAATGAGGCCTCCAAGGATGCAATCACGTGCCAGGTCCTACAATGCCAAGCCACGGCCATACAACCCGGAAAATCTACAGCAGCTAAAAATAGATTTATTTAAGAAAGAACAAAATAGGTATCTGGTTATTTTGAACAGTTGCTGAAGAAAGGAACTTGTAAATGTAACTGGTAAAGCGTGGTCTTACAAACAGTCTCTCAACCTCCAAACTCCACTCTGACAGGCTTATACACTCAGTATAATCTCTCTCTCTCTTTCAGATAGATAGATAGATAGATAGATAGATAGATAGATAGATAGATAGATAGATAGATAGATAGATAGATAGATAGATAGATAGATAGATAGATAGATAGATAGATATAGCCTCACAGGCTAGTCTCTTTGTTTTATTCACACGGAATGGAATCAACTCTCTTAGTCACACAGACTAAACTGTTGGTCTTATTCACACAGAATTAGACTCAAAATCCCATAGTCACACAGACTATGCTCACTCTTCCAGCTTCACACACAGAATCCTTCATAACTCTCAGAGTCACACAGACTCTCTTCAAAAACTCTTCCATACTTGTCTCATATCACAGAATCACCTCATAGACACACACAGAGATTCCTCTCAGAACATCTCCTCCCACACTCTCAGTCAGCGGCCAATCAAATCACACTTGTCACCCTCTTTCACTCTTCTCATATTACTGCAGTCAAACTAAACATTTAAAGGAACACACACAGCAAAACATGGAATCATTACAATCTGCCTTTTAAAATCTGTAAGACTTTTTAAAAAATCAAGCTGCTGGAAGGAACCCTGAATTTTGGCTCAAATATACATTTTGTAAGCACTTTTGACATAATGCTGGATATTACATCCTGAAAACCTTTTTCTTTCAGGCAATTTGACACCTCATCTTCAGAGTATTTTTATAAGGAGTCCAGTTTTTTCTGGGATGGTCCTCCCTGAAGTTCAGCACCCTAAATGTGCAAGGAAAAAGTATCCCAAGCTCAATGGACTACTTGCAGATATGGTTCATGTATGTCAGAAGAGGTCTGAGTATCAGCCTTACTGATGATGATGATGATGATGATGATGATGATGATGATGATGATTTATATCATGGGCATAATTTGTAATACAGAGTTTTCAAATCAGTGCTTCATGATCTTGTGCATTTAGGACTGATGTATGGTTCTGTGCCATGGTATACAGACACTCTGTCCTTACTGCTTTTTCTCCTTTCATGGAAAAGTATTTTATTGAATAAAATCTTTTCAGTCTCAATGAAGTGCCCATATACATCCATGAGCTTTCAAATCTCATACAGAGTTTCTACTTTGTCCCCTGCACGATGCTGAAGGAAAATGTAATTGTATCCCAAAAGTTTTGATTCTAGAAGGCAAAGAAAAGAAATTCACAACTTTTTTTATTTCACAAAAATGTGGTTACACTGCATTGAAGGACAAAGTTGATATTGCAACGGGCTGAATTAAAGATTTTCTGATTCTCTCCCTTCCCCACCCAGTAGTTTGACGATTCATTGGCAAGAATAGATCTCCTAAGTATATATATTTGTTTTGTCAATTTTATTGGTACAATTTTTGAAAAGGAAAAGAAGGAACAAAATTCTTGTTTTGGAAAAATGGGTGTGATTCAAAGCAAAGCTGCATGATGTGCACTGGCCTTTTTTCCAAGACAGAGAAGTAAGGAGTATCCTAAGCTGCAGGGTTTTCTGCTCTGTCCTCGGGCCTTGGATTTTCCAACCTATTTCTTTTTTTTAAATATATTTTTTTATTTTAGAAAACAAAGTAAAGGTATAAAGGGATACAGAAAGGAAAAAGGGATTGCATAACACAATTATGTATACAAAAATTAAATATCACAGAGTTTATAAAACAGAGAGTATTTCTTTCCAGCACCCCCTTCATTATAGTTTTTAAAACACTGTCTATAAAATAAATGGTACTTACCTCTGTTGGGGTACATTTATATTCAACATTTTGGATTTCAGATTTCATAACTAATCTGTTTTGCATCTACATTACTGGTTTCATCTTTGCTACATATTCAGTATTACATATTTTCACCACTTCTACCTACTCACTGTAACTTTTAACGAATAGATAATCGGAGTATAGAAAGAAAATCTATTATATATCTCATAATGAGAAAGTAAGACATTTCTGCTTAAGATCTATTCCTTATACATTTATATTAAAGATGTTACATTTAAAACTTATTCTCGTTCTGCTTCTATTTTGCAGTACATTTATGTACAATTTTAAAAAACTGTCTTATTCTAAATTTCTCCTGCTTGCATAATGCACACTCCATCTCTCCTCAGATTTCATGACAGATCTGTTTCTCAGATAAGTTGTTAATTTCTCCATTACTCTATATTTGGCAAGTTTATTTTCTGATTCTTCTAGGAATGGACAGAAATCTAGTTTCTATTTTTCTGCCTAAATAATTCTAGCTGCTGTCACCGTGTATTTGAATACCTCTTCCGGAATTTTTGTTAATTTTTTAGGCAGTATACCTAATAGCAGAGTCTTAGCTTCCTTGGGGAATTTAAATTTTAATATGTTTTGCATTTTTCCATGTATTTCCTTCCAATATGTTTTTTTTTTCTTTCACAAGTCCACCACATATGAGAAAAAAAGTTCTATTTATGTCTTGGCATTTCCAGCATTTTCCTTTGTAGTTTTTGTCTGCTTTCTCAATGTCCTTTGGGTTATATATAATCTAAAAAACACCTTGTACCAATATTCTCTTAATTCCTGGCTGGCTGTAAGTTTGATTTCTTTTCCCCATAAACGTTCCCATTCATGCATAGATACTTGCTCTCTAAAATTCTGCATCCGTTTAATCATATACTTTTTCACTTGTTCTTCTTCTGTTTCTAGCTGAAGTAATAAGTTGTATATCCATCTTTTGAATATGTAAATGATCTTTTGTTTTGTAATCAATTGTTCGAACTCAGTCGCATCTCTTGGAGCTCCACCTTCCACATTAATAATCTTTTTTAGTCTTGAAACTGATTGATAATATATCAACTGCTGAATATTTTTATTCTTTCATCTGTAAAATTTTGTCAAGACTTACCATATGTTAAAGAATCGTTTTATTTCTTGTGTATTTATCATGATAAGCTTCTATTGGGGACATAAGCAGAGAGTTTGAAGGGCTCCAACCTATTTCTTGAAGGCTGGAAAGGGTTGGTGTGCCATTGCCACATCAGTCCAGCAACAAACTTCCCCCGCCCATCTTGTTTCAGCTTAAATCTGTGCCTGGCCCAAGCAAGAACTGACGCATGAAGGCCAGGGATACTGAATGATAGGTTAAGAGACAAGGGTCTTCTCCTTGTTGTACCGGGCTATGTCTGGTTCTGCATATGCACTATACATAGGCTGGATTATGGCAGATGCCTTTGCCACTCTTCCTGGATCTTGATGTTTTGGTGAACTTTTCTGTGCCTTTGCAGGCATTTGTCAGGGCGAGATACAAGTGCAGTCGGTATTCATTCCCTCATATCAAGAACTGAATGGCTACAGCAGTTGTTAAAAAGAGAGAGAAATACACGTTCCACTCTTTTTCAGAGAAGTTTTAGAACAATATATTAGTGCTATTCAATAATAAAATCTTTAGCTGGAAGAACATTAATTTCATAAAGCATAATAAGCTGATTTTCTCCCCTGTCAGCAGCTACATAATTTCAGTATGCACATTATTCTCTGCATGTTATCTTGAATGAATTGCTTTCAAGTGGAACCTATCCATTAGCATCTTTCATCATCAGCAGAGATCTTTTATGTGATTTTTTTAGTCCAAAGGAAAATGGGATTTAATAGCTTTATTGAGCAGCCATTAACCATCAAGAAGGGCTGTTCTTGATTTTGAAATGGCTTTATCATGCATCAACACAGCCAGGCAGACCACATCAGAAACGAAATTATTAACAGTGGTGTGACTGAATTTACAAATGTAACTGTTTACATTCTAGTTACAACAATAGCATATTTGTGGAGGGGTGATACACAGCCGTATTGTGCTGATGCAGTCTTCCAGTAAGCAGTCAAGCCCTGCCAAATCTCAGGCATACCTGGGAGCTGGAGTATCACGTAGTTTCATGGCTGCTCAACTACTGAAGCAGTTGTGATTTAGTTGAGATGTCACTTTAGTTTTTCTGACCATATTATGTCAAGGTGCTATGGAATTGCTGCACTTTAACAGGGAGCTACTGCAACTTCTCAAAGAAGAAGAAGAAGAAGAAGAAGAAGAAGAGATTGGATTTATACCTCGCCCTTCACTTGGAGTCTCAGAGTGGCTTACAAACTCCTTTCCCTTCCCCTCCCCACAACAGACACTCTGCAAGGTAGGCGGGGCTGAGAGAACTCTAACACAAACTGCTCTTTCAGGAACAGCTGTGTCAGAGCTTGTGACTGACCCAAGGTCACATCAGCAGGTGCAAGTGGAGGAGTGGGGAATCAAACCCGGTTCTCCCAGATTAGAGTCTGCACACTTAACCTCTACACCAAACTGGTCACACCAGCTTTAGAGGCCATGTATGACTGCTGGGGATCTGATATCCTGGCTCTGAGATATGACAGGAGTGTGCTAGGGATCAGTAGCCTGAGCTGGCATTGGAAGCTCCTTTTAAATTATGAAGCATAACATATCAGCCAAGCCTAAATGTAATCAAATGGCAACCATGGCTGTGTGTAAGAAATCAGTCAGTGTCTATATTCCAGTGTCATGTTGAGCTTCCCTTTATTGGTCCTTACACTATCCTAATTTCCTATTAATTTTCTCTGCTGCATTCCTGAATATCATACTTTTTAAACATGCACCCAGGCAGAGAGTCTTGGCTTGAAACAAATTTGAATAGCAAATTATGCACAGATTAAAGAAGGAAGTCCAACGAAGTAATGAATTGTTATTGGCAGTGCTAGGCACCCTTGTAACAAGGTGTAACACACTACTATCATTCATATTTAACCAAAAGACTAAAGTACTTGATTCAGCAAGAAATAATGAGGCTTGCAATAATAAATGACTGTTACAGCTATCCTCTCGTTAGCACAAATGTACTTGCTTTCAAGGAAATGAAGGCTCTTGTTCAGTCAATGAAGGGTCAGTGGAGCCAAGGCTTCTCTGAGTGGCTGAATGGTAATATTCATCAGCCAAATGATTGCTTTGGCCATAAATTACTATGTCAGGGCAACTTCAGTTTGCTTTCGGCACAGTTCTGCTACATCTTAACCATTGCTGCCCATACCAACAGATAATGTTCTATGCAAACGAAGTAATTTAGATGATTGGATGTTTTGTGTTAGATTTTTGCAAGCATTGGGCTGAGTCCAAGAATACTGATAATTTGTGCTCAAAAACACAGTAATGTTTATGTGTTAAAGAATAAAGGCAGTGTAAAGCCACCTGCATATGGGAAGGGAGCCCTGCTCTGGGCTAAGGAGAATTCTGCTTCTTGTCCATCCCTCCACCTCCTTTAGAAGGTTGGATGATGCGTGGTCTAGTGCAGATGAGGAAGAGTGCACAGTTTACACACTGGGAATTTGAGGGGCAGCGCTGAAATTAACATCTCATAGGAAAGACCAGAAAAGACCGTGTGTGTGTGTGTGTCTTTCTACTGTGTCAGTTTGATTTGATTTATTGGATATGTATCCCGCTTTCCCCTGTATCCAGGCTCAGAATGGGTAATATCATTGGTAAAAACATTTAACAATTCTATATTGACATTTGTAATGTAGAATACAATAAAATACCTAATATATGATAAAATACATAATACTGTAAACCAGCAACATAATTAGAAGATGACATTAAAACTCAGGGGGGAGTGATATGTCTGATCTGAAAGGAGAGGGGAGAAAAAGAGGAGAGAGGGGGAGAGAGAGGAGAAAGCCATTCAGAGATGGAACCCATCGCTGTCCTCAGCCATAGGCCTGAGCAGAACAACTCTGTTCTACAGACCCTGCAAAACTGCATCAGATCCCACAGGGCCCAGATCTTAGCTGGAAGAGTGTTCCAACAGGCTGGAGCCAGGGCTGAGGACAGCTGGATGCTCTTTGGGCCAGGGATCAACAGCAAGTTTTGGTCACTAGAGCATAACACGCTTTGAGGGGTATACCAGTAGAGGCAGTCCTGAAGGTACACTGGTCCCAGACTATTTAGGGCTTTGAAAGTTATCACCATAACCTTGAACCTGATCTGGTCTTCAATCTGGAGCTGGTAGAGCAGTGGTTGAATATGTGCTGTAAAGGGTGTTCCCATTGAAGCCTCAAGGAAAAGCTGCTATTTATTTTGAATCTGTTTCATCTTCTATGAAGGTCCTTTCTTTGCCAAAGTATCACAGCATTTAGACTCACATCCAGGGCCGGATTTAGATGAAGAGAGGCTCTAGGCTACTCCACTTCTGGGGCCCCCCAAATCCCCCACCTTCACGACTAGAAGAAAATGGAAGAGTGTTATAAACAAAACTGAGTGAAGCCAAGGATGAGGATGGGTATTTAAAATTCTGCAATTCACAATTTCTCCTCTAAAATACATAAGATTATTATTGTTAAATACCATAGTGATTGAAAAAAATGCATAAATGTTAAAATTAACTCTGAAAAACTTTTGCAGTAACTGAACTTTGGCCCCGTCCACACGGAGCATTTGCCCCGCTGAAGTCACGGGAGCCCTGCGGACTTTCCGTGCGCGTTCATACGAGCACATCTGGGAGGCGTAGGGCTCCCGTGGCCAACCCGTGGCTTCCCTCCGAAAATGCGGGGTAAAAAACTAGTAGGTCCGAGGTACTAGTTTCTGGAAACCCCGGGGCAAAGGCTGGCATCTGATCACGGGAGCGCCGGTATCCCGCGGCTTCCAACGCCCGCCCATGTCCCCAGGGTTTCCGGATGTTGTAAGTTTCCCTGGGATGTGCACCAACGCTGGACAGAGCATGCGCACACACAAGTCACCAACAGCGGCCCGCCCCCCCCAATGGCGCATGCTCACTTTGCACTTGCGTGGTCTGCTGTGCTGCTGTTTTGCCACGCTGCAGCAGCGCGGTGTGATCACGGCGCGGAGCTGGCGTGTGGCAACCTGGTGGCCTGTGAGATCGGGCTACTGTGCCTTATTTAGCTCTGGGGCAAACTGCCACGCCTCCCCCATGCATTTTCTGGCCCGTGTGACCGGGGCCTTTGTAAACCTTTTGTGGAATAAGCATTAATTTTTAGGAAAATGAAGTTGTAATGTTATTGTTAAAAAAAAAACAACCGTGAGTTTACAAATTATATTGCCTGTGAAGTGTAAATAATATGCTCATGATTACCTGACAGTGTGGCACTTTTAGAATCTACTTTATGTTGTCATTAAACAGTCAGTTTTAAAATACATATTAAAAAGTAAAAACTCATCAAAATCTTCTCTAATTTCCCTTTAAAAATCCAGAAGTGAACTGTACAAACTTGCACAAGAATTCAGTAGCATGTCTGATTTCTGAAGGGCTTTGCTGACCTTGTGAAAATGATCTAGCACACAGGTCCAAAAATGTATCATAAACACAAATTTCAGTTTTTCCATTTTCTGCAAAAGATTGTTCATTTGAAGCCTGGTTTCCCCCTTTCCATTAACATCAGAGTACGAATGACTTAGGGCATCAGTGATAGCACTGGAACTTTCCAAAACAGCTTCTGTGGCTTTTGCATGTGCGTCCCACCTAGTGTCTGACAAATATTTAGGCACTTTAGACTGAGGTGGCAAAAATGATTTTAGAACTGCCCATCACTTTGTGGAGGATGAAAAGAAGGTATAAATTTCATTGATAATGCCAAAACAGTTCACTGCATCAAGGCAGCAATCCACAGCTGAATGGCCCACCAGATTTAAAAAGTGACCTGCACATGGAATAAATATTGCAAATTGTTTTTTTTAATGATTTTTTGCTGTATACCATTGTACTTACCAGCCACATTGGCAGCGTTGTCAATTTCAAGCTCAATAGTGAAATAGTTGAACACTAAATCAGCCATGCTTTCTCCTGAGTGGTCTTTTAGCTCAAGGAAAGTTAAAAATCTCTCAGCTGGCATACCATCTTCAGGTGATACATATCTGATAATTAAAGTCAACTGATCAGTATGCGAAATGTCAGGAATGGAATCTACTGAGAAGCTGAAATATCCAGCCTTTCTCACATCAACCAGAATTGCATCCTTAACTTTTTTTTGCCATGAGTTGAATAATTTCCTCACATATAGTTTTTGACAAATAAGAGAGATTGCCTGATCCAGAATGTCCATATCGATTGATATGAGCAAGTAAAAATGAATGAAATTTTGCCACTAGTTCTAAAAGACCAAGATAATTGCCATTATTTGGAGATCCAAAGTATTCATTGTCTCCTCTGAATGGTAAGCCTCGTTCTACAAGAGTGCATATTACAGCAATAATTCTCTCCATGACATACCACCAGTACTGCTGTTCTGCTTTTATTTGTTCCTCTAGCTTGGAGGTTAACGTTTGCCCTCACTTCCTTGTTAGGTAGGCCAGCGTAGCATTCCTATGCTTCTCTGAGTTTTCATGAGTTTGGATAAGATGGGGTTTTTCCCAGTCATCAAACCCTTCAGTAGTTAAAGCTGTGGAAGAAGATGCAAGGTTTGGAAAGAGTTTACAAACAAAGCAATACATCCGGCCTTTTGAAGGAGAATATACAAGCCACTCTCGGCTATACGTTTCCCTATTTGTTTTTGTTGAATAAAAGAGACCTGGACTGTTTTTTGTACACTCGCTTGGAATTTGAAAATGGTCCACAATGATGCGGAACTTGAGAGGGACCCCTCTCTACCCAATAGGATACTTCCTCATGTGATAATTCTGACCACAAACCAACATCTGTTACAGTAGATCTATATTAGGCATTATCTTTACCTATATCTGGAACATCTTTGGACTTGGACTGTCTTACCGGTGTGAACTGCAAAATCTGACTATTTACATTATTTTCTTTTGGCTCTTTAGCCTCTCCCTGTCAAGTAAGTGACTCTTGAATTAGTTCTATATTTTCAGTTTGAGCCAGCATCATGGCTGCTTTCTCATAATCAGCTTGCTGTTCCACATCCTGCTTCACTGTTTCTCTTTCAGGGAGGTTTTTATCTGGTTGCATGCTAGTAGTTGGCTCAGGCTGGATAGCTTCACCACTGGATCTTGTTGCTTCAATGAGTGGTTGATACATGAAAGCAATGATTGGTCTTAACTTCATTACTATAGCATTTTCAAGTCTCTGTCTCTTGCGCTTGCTAGCACCACTTTCAAATCTTTTACGCATGCTCAGATTAGAATCTAAAAATAAAAAGTAAAATTAATCTTCCACTGGATAAGCACATGGATCAGAGGTCCATCAGGGCTATTGGCACAGGGCTATTGGCACAAGATATAGATGGTTCCTGCTGAAGGGTTACAGAATTCGCCATTGTGGCGAAACGGGCACCCACCCTCAGCCCTGGGGGACTGAGTAGCCAGTTTGTGGCTCGTGAGCCCCACTTCACCTTCCCATCTCCTTGGTGGGCCTTTGTCACTCTTCAGTAGCTGCCACCACTCACTGACTTCCTTATGCCTTTCTTGAGGGGCAGTGAGACCCCTCTGGCTGACTCCTGGGGTTTGGAGATGAAAACCTCTAACTTTGGGTTTCTCCTGGAGGGTTGGCACCTGCACATTTTGGGGCTTTTTCCCTCCCAGAACCCTTCTTAAGGCACTGGTAGTGGGCAGAGTGGGGAGACTCTGTGGTCAGAGCACCAGACTGGGGTTTTAAACAAAGGACAATGATTTTATTGACTATTTCCAAGTAACAGGATTTTAAACACAAAAAGGCACTTTAAATCAAACACAGAAAGAAAAACACCACTGGGCACAAATAAAATAAGACAAAATGCAGTTCCTCTGTCCCTGAACTGATCCCTATACTCAGGGCTCCTTTTGTAGCAGGAACTCCTTTGCATATTAGGTGACACACCCCTAATGTAGCCAATCCTCCAAGAGCTTACAGTAGCCCCTGTAAGAAGAGCTCTGTAAGCGCTTGGAGGATTGGCTATATTAGGGGTGTGTCGCCTAACATGCAAAGGAGTTCCTGCTACAAAAAGAGCCCTGCCTATACTTATTTTCCCTTGGGATGAGGTTCAGTTACCAACCTGCAGCCTGGCCTCCTGCCTTCTACAGGTAGTTCTGGATCCCTCAGAGGATCCCTTTCCACTGCTGCCTTCCCTGATCCCCAAGGCCTCTCTCTGCCTGTGGCCCTATGGGCAATCTGCAGCAAGAACCTCCTGACCTCTCTGAGGATTGCAGGACGACTCCCCCCTCCCAGGCTGGCACATTTATATCTTCTGACTCTGCCCCCTGCTTTCCCCACACTTTTTGGCCATAGAGGCATCTGGGATTTGTAGGCCTCCCCTGGAGTTTTGCCCTACTTCCCAGGGTGGGTGGCCATTTTAACTAAATTAAACAACCTAAACTAAAGCAAACACAAGATGGAGTCTATTCTGTCACGTCCAACAAGCCAACCCTATAGCACAACATCATTTTCCAATCTAAACATTTTCAAAAGTTTATAAACTCCCAAAATTGCCAAAAGGATTCAAAATAATTTTCTCCAAGACACATGCAATTAGGAGGCTTGAAAATGATGCAAAAACATAGGTTAATAATTAACTATAATTTCTCATCTAATAATTCCAGCAGCAGCAAACACCAGCCTCCCATCCAACAATCAATACTAGCCATTTAAAAGAGCCAACTGCCAAAAAATGTTATATAAAATAAAAATTTAAAACTTTGATTCGATTCTGCAATGGCTTTAGAACAGTTAATCTACTATTAATGTATGAAGCAGTATTGTTTGGATTTAATGGTATGACAATTGACACCATCAATATTTCTTTTCATATCCAAGAAGTTCTGAGAATGGGGTTGCAAGTGCATGCTGCAGGCACCGACAGGGCTCTGTGAAATGTGAAAGATAGACTTCCCTGCCTGGGAGGGGTGAGGCCAGTGCCAGTCACATGTGCTTGCTCTGTTCAAGCCAAGGAGGAGGGAAGGAATGGAAGGGACTTGGGAGAGCTTCCTTGCCTGGTCTATCTGCGCCAGCCGGCCCCCCACTTGCACGCTCCCACTGATTAAAGTGCAGCATGTACCACTACTGACCTGACCCTTTAGCTGGGGAAGGCTGTGTAGCTGGTTGTTGACTCTGGGCTGCTGGCTCTCGAGTCCTGGAGTCTGTACTCTGAATAGTGGCACCAGGGACCTAGAAGGGGCAGGGCTTGTCAGTCCAACCCCTGCACAGTCTCATCAGGGCTGGCCTTAAGGCAATTGGAGCAATTTGGCCAAATTGGGCCCCACAAGCTGCTCCTAAAGGGGCCCCCGCACCAGGGCAATCTAGATGATTTCATTTATATCTCTAAGCAGGGGTCTTTTCGTAGAAAAACAGCTGCAGGAGCTTATTAGCATATGGTATGCTAATAAGCTATTAGGCTATTAGCATATGCCACGCCCCCTGACATCACCGGAAGCGATGTCAGAAGGGGAAGCAGGGGGGAGGCATCTTCAAAAGCCTCCCCTTCCCTTCCGCAGCTGATCTGGGTGGGGGAGCTAAGAGAGAAGGGGTTTAAAGTTTAAACTCCTTCTCATGAGAGTTGGGCCACAGAAGGAGGAAAGAGAGAAGGAAAGAGAGAGAGTAGAGAGAAGGAAAGAAGGAAGGAAAGAGGGAAAGAAAGAGAAGGAAAGGGGAGGGAAATAAATAGAGGGAAGAAGGAGGGAAACAGGGAAAGGAGGAAAGAAGAAGAAGAGAAGAGAAGAGAGAGAGAAGAGAGAGAGAAGAGAAGAGAAGAGAAGAGAAGAGAAGAGAAGAGAAGAAGAAGAGAAGAGAAGAGAAAGAAAGAAAGAAAGAAAGAAAGAAAGAAAGAAAGAAAGAAAGAAAGAAAGAAAGAAAGAAGGAAAGAAAGAGAGGAAAGAAAGAGGGAAAGAAAGAGGGAAAGAAAGAGGGAAAGAAAGAGGGAAAGAGGAAAAAGAGAAGGAAATGAAAGAAATTTGGTGGCAATTTGGCCCCATTATATCCTATGGGCCATTGAAGTCAATGGTGAAAACATAGGGTATATTCTGGGGGCTGGAGGGAGGGGTTTGAGGGAGAGGCTCCAAACTCACAGAATAGCTGTTGGAGCCTCTCCCCAAGATACCCACCAAGTTTCAAGAACATTGGATCAGGGGTCCAATTCTATGGGCCCCCAAACAGGTTGCCCCTATTCCCTCCATTGTTCTCTATGGTGAGAAAAAAAGTTACTTTTTTCCCACCATAGAAAACAATGGCAGGAATAGGGGCAACCTGTTTAGGGGCCCATAGAATTGGACCCCTGATCCAATGTTCTTGAAACTTGGTGGGTATCTTGGGGAGAGGCTCCATCAGCTACCCTGTGAGTTTGGAGCCTCTCCCTCAAACCCTCCCTCCAGCCCCCAGAATATACCCTATGTTTTCACCATTGACTTCAATGGCCCATAGGATATAATGGAGCTGAAATTGACATTCGGCTGCCTGAAAGACTCCCCGGGACGCCGGCTGGGGGCGGGGCTTGGCTCCTGAGCTCCCGGAGCTGTGCTCCGGTGGGCTCCCCCCCCCAAAAGACCCCTGTCTCTAAGATTCTGCAGTCTTTGGCTGTGAACTGGGACCCCACAAAATTTTTTCCAGTTGGGCCCCAGAGTTTCAAATTGGGCCTCACTGGCTGGCCCTGAGTCTCATAGTTGCTGGGCCTGAGTTGCCCTGCCCTCACATGAAGTCTTGGGTTTGCAATTTTGGGAGAGGGAAGACTGCCCACTGGAGGGGTGCAGGGCTGTGGAGGCCCCCTAGATTTAGAGGCTCTAGGCTTCAGCCTGCTTAGCCTATACATAAATCTGGCACTGCTCACAACAGTGGGTAGTTCCACACAGTGATTTTTCGGGGCTGTTGAAAGGATCCCTTGTCTGCATTAAGGGGCAAGTGGAACTGAAACATTGGTTCCTCGCAGCACTACAGATAGTGCTGTGTTTCCAGTACCAGTGTGAGCCCCCGAAGGCAAGGGTCTACTATGTGTCTACTCAGAAGTAAACATTCTTCAGAAAAGGTCCTTCTCTCCCTGCATTTTCCCTTTCCCTTGTTTTAGCCTATTACTTTCTGTCAAGGCTGATATGAGATGTTTTGTCACTCCAAACAACTAGTCCTCCTATTTCCTCTTCTTGTGGGGGTAAACTGAGGCCTAGTAGCAACAGAGGACTTGGCTTGGACTTGGCTGATGGTAGCATCAGTCCAGAAAGCAATGATCCATGTGCTTGCCTCTTCCCATGCTGAGACTAACTAGGAGCAAGCTAAGCCCCAAAGTGGGGAATCCCCCTGCTTTTGTGGGCTCAGGTCCACCGCCAGCCAGCTGGCCGTCAGGGGAAAGCCCACCCCAGATATCCCCCAGTGACACTGCTCTACTTTCGGGCAAAACTCTGTGGTTTGTAGCCATTTTTTACCATAGAGTTTTGCCAAAACAATGTCCTCACCCACCCCCAGAGTGCCCCTAAATCTCCGTGCTGGTAGCAGGTAAAAACCTGGCAACCCTAGCACCAGTGGAGCTGTCAGTGTCAGCCCCAATGGAGCTGTCAGTGTCTTGGATTCATCAGACCCAACTGGCACCAACAGGAAGCAAGCTGTGAATGAAGTGAGATGCAAATGGAAGCAAAGGTTAAGAAATTTCAACCCTGTAGAGGCATGTTGGGAGCTTATTATATGAGCTAGATTTTGTGAATGGCAAAAAGATTGATTGGATAATATACGAATACTCCTGAAATATTTGTAAAATAACAGGGACTTATTATATAATTATATATTATATAATTCCAAACTTTAATATGTGGATTTTATCACTATACGATATGTTGTATGATTACAGAAATCTTGTGTTCTAAAAGAATCTCATCGTTTTTCAGGCTTGTTTGCAAATGGACCCTGCAGATAGGATTTCTTCTGCTGATTTGCTGCAGCATGAATATTTCACCAGAGATGGGTTCGTTGAAAAGTAAGCATTTGGAGTCAGGTTTCAGAAGTCACTTTGAAATCCTTTCAAGATTATTGGCTTTTTGCATGATAGATGTACTGTTGCTGTTTATTTGTTGGGGGATCAAAACAACGTCATCTAAGGGGTTAGCACTTTGTTGCTGGGATGCTGTGTATGCTCTCCATTCAGATCACAATATTTCATGTCATTGCTTTTATAGGCGGAGAGCAACACAAACTTAAGCCAGCTGAATTTTTTTAAAGTCTTGGGCTGATATAGTGGTTAGAGTGTTGGACTAAAGACGAATCTGCATTTGTCTTCCCACCAGTGTCCCCGCCTTTTGACTCCTGTCTTCAAAAAAGCTGTCCACATTTGGTGTCGTTTTCACACCTCAACAGTGCTAACATACTTTTGCACGTCCATATATGTTTATCGTCCTTTCAGGGTGGCTCCACTGTCATTGCACTTCCGCACTGCTTTCAAAGAATCTTCTCCAAACAACATTCAAACAAGTATGGAGAAAGACGGTGTCACAGCAGCACGCAACTGATTTAAAAATGCAAATGCAGATTCGACCTACGATAGCGTTGACAGGTCCCTCCTGGCACCTGGCAGGGGATGGAGAGAACTTACCAGGAGAGGGAGGAAGGCCCAGGTGATGATGCCAGCAACGTGGCTATGTTACTTCTGACATGCAATGGAAGTGACATCAGCATACGGCAATATCATGGCTTCAGCCATAGAGTTTTGCCCAAATACCAGAGTATCCCCTGGGTAATGAAATCACTTCTAGTGTGCACTGGAAGTGATGTCACCATGTTGCTGGCCACGTCACCTGGGCCTTCCTCTTTCTCCCGGTAAGTCTTCCTGCTGGCCGGCTGATTGGCAGCAGGGGACCCTTGCCTCCACTGGGGGATCAGGCAACTCTAGACTAAGATCAAGGGACTTAGGTTCAAACATCCACTTTACATAAAGTTTGCTGGATGGCTTTGGTCTAGTAGCATTCTCTCTCTCTCTCTCTCTCTCTCTCTCTCTCTCTCTCTCTCTCTCTCTCTCTCTCTCCCTCCCTCCCTCCCTCCCTCCCTCCCTCCCTTTCCTTGTAGGGTTGTTTTGAGGATAAAGGGGAGAAGGGAGATCCACATATGCCACCCTGAGAGTGGGACAAATCTTACTAGATAGATAGTGGTTGACTGAGGATATTGTGCAACAGCATTCATGGCTTCCTGTGCAAGTTGTGGGTTTGAGCCCCAAAAAGCAGGTTTTGTATTTTGTAGAGGGACAATCAGAAGGGTGATTGTTCCAATGCACTGATTACTCTTTCTGATTGAAAAGTAAGACTGCACCCTTGTTTGGAAGGAAATAGGACATTTCAAGTCAATGATGTAACATTGCCCTGACCTTGATAGCCCAGGCTAGTCTGATCTTGTCAGATCTTGGAACCTAAGCAGGGTCAGCCATGGTTAGTACTCAGATGAGAGACCACCAAAGAACATTTTGGTCACTATGCAGAGGCAGGCAATGGCAAACCACCTCTGATTGCCTTGGAAACCCCATGGGGTCACCGTAAGTTGGCTATGACATGATGGCTCTTTCCACCAGCACTATAGTGTTAGATTTAGCTGTTAAATGGACAAATAAGTTTGGGGAAAACCAGTATATTATTTCCCCCCTCCCTTGAGTTACTCATGTTGTGATGTATTAAATAACAACAATAAAAAGAACCAACGCACATTTAGCAAATTTGTTGCAAACCTGCTTAGGCGTTTGTTCTGTTTTCTCAAATCTCAAAGGATTTGCTATGACAAAAAAAGAATCCTTGATCTTTGGAATACAACAAATAAACTGGTGCATAATTCATCAAGGCTGAAATTGAACTTGAAGTTTGAATACATTTTGCAATGAGAAAGAAACCGTTTATTCAATACAGAATGCACTAACTCCTTTAAAGGCTTTGCCTTACGGCCACAACCAAGATGTAGAACAGATGTGTTCTGTTTGGCATACTTTGGAGTTCTGCTAAATATAAAGTACTCATGAGAAATATGGCAGAAGCTGAAGGGGGGGTTGCCTCAAGTATTAACCATACAACCCCATGTCTGTGTCCTAGGGTTGCCAGCCTCCAGGTGGGGCCTGGAGATCTCCCACTTTTACAACTCATCTCCAGCTGACAGAGATCAGCTCCCCTGGAGAAAAAGGCTGCTTTGAAGGGTGGACTCTATGGTATTGTACCATGCTGAGGTCCCGCCCCTCCCCAAACCCCACCCTCTCCTGGATCCACCTCCAGAGTCTCCAAGTATTTTCCAACCCAGACCTGGCATCCCTACTATGTCCTGACTTCCTCTGCCCAGCCACTCTGACTTCGAGTCCTCAGGAAAAGAGATTGAGGAGGACTGGAGGGACAAAGGAGGACCCAGCATGGCCAGGGTACCTGCTGCAAGGGAACCTCACCACTGGCCCCTGAAAAGACCATTAGGCCTTCACTGAGCAGGATGCAAACCCAGGCCCATAGTGACCCAGGGGTCACTTTCACTCTGCAGGAACAGCGACAGCAGAAGGCTTGGGCTGAGGAGTCGAAGTGCTCAACTGGCTGGATGTAATCCCATCCCAGTGCCAGGCAGTGAGAATGATAATTCTTTGCAGGATCCTGGCCAAAGCACAGTGCAGCTGCAGGAGCTCAGCACCTGCCAGTAGAGCAGCTGAGCCTGATTACTTTTCAGCCAATTAGGGTGAGGCTTGGGAAGGCTGCTTTGCTGGGTCAACCTGTTCGTTATGTGCAAGTTTGTGTGCTAACTCCTTGTTTCAGGCTCTAGTCTACATTCTCAAGTCTCACAACCCAGGCCTAAGAGCACTACCCCAGAGGAGACCTGACCAGGCCTGCCTGCAGAGCACTGGGCAGCCTGTAAACTCAGTTTGCACTGTGTTTTTGGGGAGTGCCGGTCTTGACAGTGATGACTGATTGTGAGGGATGGGTGTGAATGGTCATGAGATAGACCTGTTTTTCTGGAAGGAGTCACACTAGATGACCTTTGCTTGTATGTGTGTCTGATGTAAATATGTTTTTCAGATTCTTACCAGAACTGAATGCCAAATTGCTACAAGAAACAAAGCAGAGCTGTCTGTCCAAGTTCAGAGACAACAGTAAAGAGACTGAACAAATCAAAGATGAAAAGAGAGCAGCTCATATTAATGTGCCTCAAAATGGCCCAGTTGTTGGGAAGGTAAGAACAGTTATAATGTTTTGTATTTTTTTACACAGTGTAAAGAATTTAGGTTAATATTGGCAAAGTTGCTATAGATACCCATAGACATGTAATTATTGACTAATATTAATTACCTGAATATTTTGCTGAAATGGAACAAAAGGTTTTAGTGGTATTTCCAGTTTGTTTCAGTGAGACATACTTAGAAAGGGACTTTCCTGTTCACATTGTTGGAGGGAGTAAGAGGTTTTTGTGCACATGTTGCTTCACGTGCACAGTGTTGAGCCTGTTTCTTTCTCCACTGGTGGTTGAGTAACTCACTTTTGTGGGAAATTAAGTGGTCACCTTGGAGTCCTGTGGAGCTCTGGTTTGGGAGTGGTGTCCTTATGCTGAGGATGCAGGAGGTCAGGCTAATTTTGTATGCAGCAATGATTCTTTGGAAATCCCAGAGGAGGAAAAAAAAGCAACAACGAAGTTAAGTTTCAGCTTTTGCTTGAGGAAGATTTCTGGAAAGCCTAAGTACTTTTGCTGTTACCTTTAGAAATCAGATTAAATGAAGAGAGGCTCACAAACCAATATTGCTGTTTCAAGACAATATCCTTATCAGTCAGAGCTGTGGGAATTCTGTTACGCCATGATTGTGCCACACAAGCATGGCATGTGGTTTTGGCATCCCCAGATAAATATTCCAGTTCAAGGAGTTTGAGGATAGGCTTTAGAATGTGTAAGCAACTCCTGGTAAAATCATGAATGACAAAGCAGTGCTTAGTAGAATTTTCTGTGGTCCAGAATGGGTATGTTAACATAGCACCTATAATTAGAATACATATGCTTGATTGCAGGTTGTTTTTGTGCAGCAATTTAGCTTCCTTTGGGAATATAAAGATGTTCCTCAGTGGAAACGACTGCCTGCCTGTAAGCCCCATGCCACCTTCACTGTTCATTAGCCAATCTTGACTTTTGGGAAAGCTGCCACAGCCTTCCCAAAATTAGTTATTTGTAGGTCATGCATCTGCTGACACCATGATCTGAATTTAGCTAGGCAATATCCAACAAATGAAAAGGGCCTGGATAATCTCCCGGTAGCAGAGGCTGAAGAGCACCTGGGGCATGGGTAGCATTTTACAACACTTTATAGTTTGAAGGATAAACAGCAAAATGAAATCGGCATATTTGTGGGGAAATGTGATTTGCTTTTAAGAGCAATATCCTCTACATTAAGAAAATGTACTATAATTTTTTCACATTAATAGTACACTGCTACATTGAATGCAAATGTTTAGCATACTCAATATAATTTTTAGGTTGCACTTATATAAAGGTAGCGGATCTCAAATGCTTTAGTAAACTGATTCCCCTGTAGGTTTTTTTGTGGCTTGTCTCAGTTCCTGCACTTAACTTGGCCATAAAAAGCTTGTTGTATTGATTTATTTTTTTTCTACATTGCCTTCAGCGCAACCAGTGGCAAAATCCACAAAAAGTTGTTTGGTACTTTCTGTGACAAAAGTTTGCCCATCAATACGTCGGTCTGATTGCTGAAGTGAGCTCTGGTCCATGAAAGCTTACAGTATGGTTAATTTGTTAGTCTTTAAGATGCTGCAAGACTTTTGGTTGCACAGACTGAAATGGCTTCCCTTCTGAATTTGTCACAGTTTGGGCTGTTCTATGTGGTGATGCTTCCCTTCAGAAGCCCCAATCCAGCACACCAGTAATGGGGCTTCCAGATGGTGGGTTTCTCCGCACTTTCTCTGACATGGTCTCTTTGGCAGCCACCACTACTGTACTATCGGTGGTGGGCTTTTTCTCGTTTTTTAAACCCAGTAATTGCCATACCAATATGACAGTATATTGATATGCCAGCTGCTGATTTGGAAAACAAAAAACCTCAACCCCCTGGCTTTGTTTCAGTCTTTCCCTAAACATTGCAGCAAAGTGTGTTTGAGAAAGGTTACTAATAAATGGAGAAAAACCTGGGTGGTAAACAGAAGCACAGATATGCTGTTGGAGAAGTGGGGGGGGGGGGGCCTTCCTCAAAGCATTGAATCCAGGATAAATCTCCAGTGTGGAAATGGTGTTTGTAGCCTAGCAATTCACCTACAAAAGCTACACATTAAATAGTTAAGAAGAGGCCCTAATTTTCTAGGGATGTACACAGTTTTACATTTCAAAAGTTTCACGTATTGTATTATTCACATTCCTTTTTACTATTGCATATGTTTTCACTGCCACTGGTTTCATTTAGGAGCAATTCCAGCTGTAACTACTCAGTTTTCCATCCAATCTGGATGACATTTTCAGAGACTGTAGCCTTCAAATAGAATCCTCACTGCCAAGTTTCAGACTGATAGGAATAAGGGTCCCAGTTTCATAGTTATAAAGTAGCAATTC
This sequence comes from Gekko gecko, assembly GCA_029375565.1. NCBI lineage: Eukaryota > Metazoa > Chordata > Lepidosauria > Squamata > Gekkonidae > Gekko > Gekko gecko. The sequence goes on from JAPDNY010000002.1 coordinate 136,609,925, forward strand.
AAGGTAAAAAAAATGAAACAAATGGAATTCATTGTTTTTCTTGTTAGTATTTGTTGTTTTCTTTATTATTGCGTTTGTACACCAATTCCAGACCACATCTGTTGTGCCCCACTATGACAGCTTTACTCATATGAACAGTGCCTTCTGAAGGTGCTATCCTACAAATGGGTAAAATTGGCAATTGTTTGTTCCCATACATTCTGTGTGGTGGCTTTCACCTTGTGCAACAGCCTGCATGGGGTGGCCAAGAAGGCCCCACATTCCTCCTGTTTTGTAAAATATGCAAAATAACAATGTTCAGGAGGGTATTCTTACAACAGGGTTAGAAAAGTAATTGAACAGAATAGCGTGGGAGATTGTACATATCCGTTCCTTTTTATTGCAATCAACAGTACAACAGACTACAATATTATCCCTTGTAGAAGCAATGTCCTCTTCCTTTGTAACTCTTTCTTCATTATGGCATGTCGTGCCTTAATTTAGTTTTCATTTGCATTGTTTCTTCAGTTCTGTCATCCTGGTCCTACAGTATTGTTTATTGGAGGTCTTTGCTGTCTGATTGAATTGATATTCATATTTTGTAATCTGTTTTAAGTCTCAGTGAGAAAGCACTAAGAACAACAACAACAGTAGTGATTTTAGACTCTTCATTTAATGATGGGGGGGTAACATATGCAGTACTTGAAATGCAAAGGACAGAATGAACATATAACAAGTTTGTCTCATTCCATCCCATCACTTCCACAGATAAACACACATGAATATTTGTTCAGATGCACATTCAACTAAGCTAGCTACAGGTTGTTTTGGGGGGCCATCTGTGAGGTAGAGCCCCAGACTTTCACTCCAGAGTCCTGACCCAATAGCACCATTGTTCCAAAGTTCTTCTGTCATGGAACTCAAGTTAACTTAGGCAGGGAAGTCATCCATGTATCCATTGGCATCCTATTCAGATCTATTCAGTGGGGCTTACTCTCAGGAGAGTGTTCTTAGGGCTTCATTGTAGATCATGCGCTTTCAGATCATTCCAATATCAAAGATATATATCACTACTGACCTTCATAGACGATGGGAGTCTTTCATCTTTTAAGTATCTAGACAAAAAAATAATTGTTTGATGATTGTGTGCATTATGTATTTCAGGATACTGAAAAGGACAAAAGGGCAAAGGAGATAAAGGTCAAAGGTATCAAAATGAAAGGGGTAAAATCTGAACTCTCAGAGGTGAAAAAGGCTGAACAAGAAGATACAGCTGCACAGTGGGTTGCTGTGTCTCAGAACGCTCTAAACCTTCCTCATGAAAGCAAACCCACAAGCAATGATGGAACTGCTCTGCCAGCACCCGGCACTGATGTTGGTGGCGCAAAGGAAGATTCTGTACAAGCTCCGTCTGTGACAATGCCTCGCATTCACCCAAATTGTGGAAATCTTACCACAAACTTCAGCTCACATTATCTGTGTTCTAACTCAAGGTATGTACTGCAGAAGTAAAGATTAGAAAAAAAGAGGGGGAACAGTTTAAGAAAACGCACCTGCCATATGTATAGTTTGATTGACACCCTTCTATACCCATTGCTTTTGGAAGACTTTGGGTATCACTATGCTTACGACTGGGCTGTAAAGTAATAGTCAGCACTCTGATTTGAGTTTTGGAAGCTGGTTAGTAGCCAGTATAGCTCTCTTAGAACTGGAAAGATATTATGTCTGTAGTTTGTACCAGTGAGCAAGTCTCACTGCTGCATGTGGTGTCAATTGGACTTTCCAAACTATTTTCAAAGGCAGACAAGGTATTATTGTTGTCTAACTGTGACCAAGTTGCTCCTCTCAAAGAAGGGATCTAACTAGTGATCCAATCAAAGTTGGCCAAATGTGCTACAAACTGCAGAGGAGTTCTGAGCCTCCATCTGTAGACCTTGATCTAAAAATAATTCACAATGTAGACCTGCTGTTTTAGGTGGAGACCAACCTTATGCAGATCAAGCTGCTTGTAAACTCTGTTCAGATGCACTGTCAACCCACAGTGCTTCAGTCTTAAGTGGATCCACTTACAGTTTATTGGCCCTTATTCCTCTTGTTACAGTCTCTAGGTACCTGCCCAGAACTTCTCTTATATATCATGCCTGAGCTCACAAAAGAGGTGACCTCCTTATGAAATTGTGTTGAGTACTTGTTAATACTCCCTCATGGATCACTGCCTTGTCGTGGCGAGGGGGCTTGCGTGGTTCGATGAGGCTGTGGGCTATGCCGTGGAGGGCCACCCAGGACGGACAGGCCACAGCAGAGAACTCAGACCAAGCGTGATCCCCTGGAGAAGGAAATGGCAACCCACTCCAGTATCTTTGCCAAGAAAACCCCATGGATAGTAACAAAAGGCTAAAAGATATGACGCCGGAAGATGAGCCCCTCAGGTCGGAAGGTGTCCAATATGCTACTGAGGAAGAGCAGAGGACAAGTACGAGTAACCCCAGAAAGAGTGAAGCGGCTGGGCCAAAGCCGAAAGGACGCTCAGTTGTGGATGTGTCTGACGGTGAAAGGAAAGTTCGATGCTGCAAAGAACAATACTGCATAGGAACCTGGAATGTAAGATCTATGAATCAAGGTAAGCTTGACGTGGTCAAAAATGAGATGGCAAGAATGAACATCGACATCTTGGGAATCAGTGAACTAAAGTGGACAGGAATGGGCGAATTTAACTCAGAAGACCATTATATCTACTACTGTGGCCAGGAATCCCATAGAAAAAATGGTGTGGCCTTTATAGTCAACAAGAGAGTGAGAAAGGCAGTATTGGGATACAATCTCAAAAATGACAGAATGATCTCGGTCCGAATCCAAGGCAAACCATTCAATATCACAGTAATCCAAGTCTATGCCCCAACCACTGCTGCAGAAGAGGCTGAAGTGGACCAGTTCTACGAAGACCTACAACAGCTCGTAGAACTAACACCAAAAAATGATGTCCTCATCATCATAGGGGACTGGAATGCTAAAGTAGGAAATCAAAAGGTAACCGGAATAACAGACAAGTTTGGCCTTGGAGAACAAAATGAAGCAGGGCAAAGGCTAACAGAGTTTTGTCAAGAGAACACGCTGGTCATAGCAAACACCCTTTTCCAACAACCTAAGAGGCGTCTCTACACATGGACATCACCAGATGGGCAACACCGAAATCAGATTGACTATATAATTTGCAGTCAAAGATGGAGAAGCTCTATCCAGTCAGTAAAAACAAGACCTGGAGCTGACTGTGGCTCAGATCATGAGCTACTCATTGCAAAATTCAGACTTAAATTGAAGAAAGTTGGGAAAACCACAAGGCCATTCAGATTTGACCTAGATCGCATCCCCGATGAATATACAGTAGAGGTGAAGAATAGGTTTAAGGGACTAGATTTGATAGACAGAGTGCCTGAAGAACTATGGACAGAGGTCCGTGACATTGTAAAGGAGGCAGCACTCACCGCCATCCCAAAGAAAAAGAAATGCAAAAAAGCAAAGTGGCTGTCTGATGAGGCTTTACACATAGCAGAGGAAAGAAGGAAAGCTAAAGGCAATGGGGAAAAGGAAAGATTTGCCCAACTGAATGCAGATTTCCAGAGAACAGCAAGGAGAGATAAGGAGGCTTTCCTGAATGAACAATGCAGAGTAATAGAGGAAAACAATAGATTGGGAAGGACTAGAGATCTCTTCAAGAAAATTGGAGAAATCAAGGGAACGTTCCATGCAAAGCTGGCCATGATAAAGGACAAAAACGGTAGGGACCTAACAGAAGCAGAGGAGATTAGGAAAAGATGGCAAGAATACACAGAAGAACTATACAAGAAGGACCTCGATGTCCTTGACAACCACGATGGTATAATCACTGACCTCGAGCCAGACATCCTGGAAAGCGAAGTTAAATGGGCCTTAGAAAGCATTACTAACAACAAAGCTAGTGGAGGTGATGGTATCCCAGCTGAGTTATTCAAAATCTTAAAAGAAGATGCTGTTAAAGTGCTGCACTCAATTTGCCAACAAATTTGGAAAACACAACAGTGGCCACAGGATTGGAAAAGGTCAGTTTACATTCCAATCCCAAAGAAGGGCAACGTCAAGGAATGTTCAAACTATCGCACAATTGCACTCATTTCACACGCTAGCAAGGTCATGCTCAAAATCCTACAAGCTAGGCTCCAACAGTACGTGGATAGAGAACTGCCAGAAGTACAAGCTGGGTTTCGAAGAGGTAGAGGAACTAGAGATCAAATTGCCAACATTCGCTGGATTATGGAGAAAGCAAGAGAGTACCAGAAAAACATCTACTTCTGCTTCATTGACTATGCTAAAGCCTTTGATTGTGTGGATCACAATAAATTATGGCAGGTTCTTAAAGAGATGGGAGTACCGGACCACCTCACCTGTCTCCTGAGAAACCTGTATAAGGGTCAAGAAGCAACAGTTAGAACCGGATATGGAACAACTGATTGGTTTAGCATAGGAAAAGGAGTACGACAAGGATGTATATTGTCACCTTGCTTATTTAATTTATATGCCGAGTACATCATGCGAAATGCTGGCCTGGATGAATCACAAGCTGGAGTTAAGATTGCTGGGGAAAAGATCAATAACCTCAGATATGCAGACGATACCACTCTGATGGCAGAAAGTGAAGAGGACCTAAAGAGCCTCTTGCTCCGGGTGAAAGAGGAGACCGCAAAAGTGGGCTTGAAGCTCAACATCAAAAAAACTAAGATCATGGCATCTGGCCCCATCACTCCTTGGCAAATAGAAGGGGAAGTCGTAGAAGTAGTGACAGACTTCACGTTCCTAGGATCTCAGATCACTGCAGATGGTGACTGCAGCCATGAAATTAAAAGACACCTGCTCCTTGGGAGGAAAGCGATGGCAAACCTAAACAGCATGATAAAAAGCAGAGACATCACCTTGCCAACAAAAGTCCGCATGGTCAAAGCAATGGTATTCCCCGTAGTAATGTATGGCTGCGAGAGTTGGACTATAAGGAAGGCCGAGCGCCGAAGAATAGATTCTTTTGAACTATGGTGCTGGAGAAGACTCTTGAGAGTCCCTTGGACTGCAAGGAGATCAAATCAGTCAATCCTAAAAGAAATCAACCCTGACTGTTCCCTGGAAGGCCAGATCCTGAAGCTGAAGCTCAAATACTTTGGCCACCAAATGAGAAGGGAGCATTCACTGGAGAAGACCCTGATGCTGGGAAAGATTGAAGGTCAAAGAAGAAGGGGACGGCAAAGGATGAGATGGTTAGACAGTGTCATCGATGCAACAAACATGAAATTGAGCAAACTTCAGCGGACAGCGGAAGACAGGAGGGCCTGGCGTAATCTGGTCCATGGGGTCGCAAAGAGTCGGACTCGACTGTGCGACTGAACAACAACAACAACTTGTTAATAGCAGTGCAGTCTTCTCTTTGGCCTGTCTGACCACTTTCAGATATCTCTCACTGAGCAAGAAGTCAGAGCTGTTTCCTTCTGTCAGTCAGTATACCCAGGGCAACTGTATGCTACCCCATTTATTGTGCTGACTGAAAGTGACACATGGTTTGCAATAGTTTTGTTCTTGTAGATGTGTTGGGTCCAGGCTTTAAAATAGTGTGATTTGGTTCCTAAGCAGAGCAAGTAGAGCTTTCCTAGAGGAAGACAACTTCCCAGCCTCTGGTGTCTCACTGCAGCTTTCTCTGCTCCCCTCAGTTGCACTCCAATGGGTCAGTGAACCCCACTCCAGAGAAGGTTCAGGGGCTGCTTAGTAGTTTATATTGGGTGGGGGGGTATTGGAGTTTTATTGTTATTTATGTTTGAAATTGGGTTTTCTAAGCTGCCTTGAGCTACAGGGAAAGGTGGGGTATAAATATTTTAATACATAATAATAAATACAGTAGGAGAGAAGAATCAGCAGAGATCCCCCTCACTCCTGCAAATGGAAATGCTGTTTTGTTGTCATGCTGACAAAACAGCGCTTTGGAGTCCAAGATCATAACCAGCATTTTGAATTGCTAGTCAGGACAGCTAGATTAGATCCTATGTAAGCCTAGCAATAGCAGTCTTTTGATAATTCAGATTACTTTCTGAAACAATTTTTTAAAAATCTGCTAAATTTCATAATTGCACACAACTGCTAAGTTTAAATAAACTGAATGCAATTCTTTATTGCAGAGCTGTTTCCTACACTCTTACGAAATGAGATTATGTATTGAATATGTTTGCTTGCTTGGATTTTGAAGGCATGTTAGATAGGAAACATTCTGTCCTTATCTGGGAATGAATTTGGTACATACTTTATCTGTCTAATTATTAGACTACCAGATAAAGCAAAGAAAAGGCGAAGTCCTTGGCCATCAGTGGGACAAGTAGGTCCTAATAACCGTCAAGAGGAAGGGGGCATAAGTCAAGTAAGTGTTCAAATGTTAGTCTTTTAAAAACTAGATTTGCACTTATCCTATTGTTCTCGGGAGAGACCTTCAAACTGGGAGCAGAGGAGATAAGGGTCATGCATACTGCATTCACTGGCAGCAGATTTGTTTAAACAAATGTTTGTCCCAGTTTCATATAAAATGGGGGGGCAGATTCAATGGACAGTGCAAAGAAGGGTCAGGATGCTTTTTACCTTATCCAAGCTCCACTACCAAACATGTGCTTCCTTGTCCCATGCACTCCTTTTGTTCTTGTCCTCATTATGTACATTCTCAGGAGAGCCCAGGTTTCAGCAAGCATGTCTACCACAGCGTATTTTTGGCACTTTGAAATTAGCACACTGAAGTTCCACAGATTTTTCCATCCAACTGATTTCAGTGGTACTTAGGCATGCCTGACTTTCTCTGGATTGCATCCTGTTTCTTCTATGTTCTTTTGATTTCAGTCATCACAAGAGGAAAGATTCCATGTAGTATATTGCTATAGGATAAAAGCCATATACCAAAATAAAAATTAAAAGGATGGCTTAAAATATCTTCCAGTTGGAGCCTTTATTTCTGAACCAGCACATTCTTGTTTGTTCCTGCAAACCATAGTTCTGGGAGGAGAGATTGTGTATGTGAGCCCAAGTCTCCTCCTAGACTTGTTCATGAAGTGCCCAAGTCATGGTCCAACATCACATTGGAACCCAGCTGATGCCTCTTTTTGAGCTGGACTTAGGTTCTCTAATTTGTTGCCACTTTTGCTTATGGCTTAGTCCTTTTTGCTGCTGTTCCCTCTCTTCTGCTTCGCAGAAGGTTAAAACCTTGGCTGGGTCCTTCTATCCCAGGAACACCAGTTATCCTTGAACCATGACTGTTTACCACTATGACTGTGGTTTTTTTAATGCTGACATACTGGTGCAGAAATGGGAGGCCAGATGCAGCCCAGGTAGAACTTTACTACAGTTGTCCCTCCAACAGGTAAGGAAAGAGACAGTCCCTGCCTTGCAACATTTTGAAAACCAAACTGGTGGTTGTGCAGCAGAATGAAGAAATGTGTTTGTTGCTGGATGCTGCTAGCTGCTAAGGAAAAGTTTGTTTGATACAAAACACTTGATAATCCTTCTAGCCCATAATAATTTCCCCTCTGTGTCAAGGTGAAAATGAAATAAAGGCAATGGTTATGTTGTACTGTAGATGTTTTTTAGATACATACTGCTTCCGTTTTAGAACCCAATAGAGAAAGCTTCCCTGTATGAAAGAGCTGCTCAGATTGATCAAATGGTCAACATAAACAGAAAGAAGCGCAATATTTCAAGGTGCGAGAAGAGGGATATTCACTTTCCAGAACTGACAACAACTGGACAACAAAAAGAGCTGAAAGGAATGGAAAGTATGTTTGTCACTTTCTGTAGAGCTTTACAGATGCATCACACGGATATGTAGTTAACAATGGCATGTTAAGCAACGAAGCTTAAGCACCAGTATAGAAGATCTGTGGAAAACGGTCCAAAATAAAAACAAGACTCTCCTTTTGGTGAGTCAGTTGGAGTAACATCTTTCTTTTGGAAATCAAAGGCTGCATACAAACAGAACTAAAACACTGGTGTTGATGGGTATGTTTTCCCCCAGAGGTGGGCCCAACTTTCCATGTCTTCACAGTGCTCATCAGTAAACATATTTGCTGCTGACTTGAATGCTGATTCATTTAAACAAACAATTGTCAATACATTTCTGGAATAGCCCCACTGGACAATAATATTTTGTCTGTGTGCTTCAAAAGTTAGCATATTCTTTGAAGGAAATAATGTATTGAAATGTTTTCTTAATATGTTAAAATTACATTCTATTTCTCAAGTTTTTTTACATTACAGTATGAGTCAGTCCAAAAGACATTTATTAATTATTCCCATAGTGAGAATGGAAAATGGATAAAAATGTGCGGTTTCCATAGATTGTGTGTAAATGCATGTATTTTGAATGTCAATGCCCCTTCATTTTGTTAGAACAAGCTATCTTTCTGTATGATCAGGTTCTATAATATAGATGAGCCCTGCTGGATCAAACCCGTGGTCCATCTGTTCCAGCATCCTGTTTTACACAGTGACCAACCATTAGCCCTGGAGGCAAGGTCTTCCCTGATGTTGACTCCTAGCGCTGAATTTCAAAACCTTATTGCCTTTAAATATGGAGGTTTCCTTTACTCACCATGGATAGTAGCCACTGATGGACTGGGGAGAACAGATTCAAAACCTTTGTAGTTGACTGGGGACACTGTTAATTGGCTGGTGCCTCTGACAAATCTACCCTCTTCCCTTGCCCAGATACAGTTTTTTAAACTGTTTTAAAGATTGTGATTTTTAAGGGGAAACAAATGTATGTTTAATTGTACACATGATACTTTTAAAAAATTAGCCTGAAGCACAAAGGATGATACAAGACAGATGGTAGAATTGGCACTCAAATCAGTGTAAGTACATCAATTTACATGCACTGTGAAGTCAGAGAGAAGACCGGCTAACATTGGAAGGTAAAACTCAGTGATTCTTAAGTATATTTGTACTCAACTATGACTGTTATTATGCATCATTTCAACCAAAGCAATTCTTATTGAAGAAGAATTCAAATATACATATATATTCAAATATGGCCCCACTGCTGGACCTCCTGATGGCACCTGGTATTTTTGGCCACTGTGTGACAGAGTGTTGGACTAGATGGGCCATTGGCTTGATTCAACATTGGCTTCTCTTATGTTCTTATGTAAGAGATATCTCAGTTGTTTTACAAAACAGCATTAAGTTTTCTTACTAGAAGTTCTTATGTCTTGACAAAAACATGTTTAACCAAAGTTGTTGCCCAAGCTATATCTTTAGATGTATATAACTGTTTGTTTTGTAACTATTTATTAACTAAAATCTAAAGCCTGGGCATACTTCATCCCCATTTAAGCACTTTAAGTTCTTGTGAATTTCACACATGCTCAACTTTCTTCCTTATCTTCTGCCCAGACCAAGAGCTGATCAACACTCTCAAGATGTGTTAAATGCATATAAAAGAGGAGCTACTGCACTCTGGAGATATACTCAGGAGATGTACTCAATGTACTCACCACAAATGTACTCACCACATTCTTGTCAGATGTAGTTAATCCTCTCCAGGGTTGAACTCTGGCTAAAGGAGTTCTGTTGATTTGCATGGAAACTGGCAGTGCACAGTGTTGACGGTTGGGAGTTGTGATGCCATGTGGCCCTCCCCTTTCCCAGAGCTTTTGTGCAATATTTAACACCAGATTTTCTCCCTCCTTTAAAATAAAAGGATGAATGAACTCTGGTTGTTTAAATGTATAAGGAGCACTTTATAACAAATGTTTTAAAGGCGACAGACCACAAGAATGGGAGGCCAGGGATGTTTTCACACAGATTTTTGTTGTTGGGTAGAGGCATTTGTATGCTAGCATATGCAGCTGAAGAAAAATCAGATTTTTAAGAATTTGGCTTTCACGAAGGGCTTTGTACCAGTGTTTGGACTATATGGGTCCCAACACAGTTTCAGATTTTGAAATTTCTTTTTAGGTTTTTTAAATTCCAAAATGTTTCAGATCCATTATTCCCTATGGGGGGTCTCTTTTTCAGGGGATGAATGACTGTTTTTGAATAAAAAGACACCAAAATTGCAGAGAAGCTAGCCCCCCCCCCCCGCTTTGTGCAAAATAGGTCAAGGAGTCCAGTTCTACAGGCCTGTAAACTAGGAGTCTTCTGCTTGTCTCCATTGATTCCTCTGGGGGAAAAATTCATGCTTTCTCCAAGGTAAAGAAATCAGTAGCCAAACACACAACAGCAGCCATGTTCACAAGCCTCCAAATGTAAACAGAACCAATGTTAAACCACAGAATCCTAGCAGAGCAATGGGTTAGCTTAACACAACTAATGTCAAACCACAAAATCCAAGCCAAACTAATGTAAGCAAGGGATGCTGTTGCAGTTCTCTAAAACAGAAGAAAAACAGGCCTGCAAGCCTTAAACTGTCATTCACAAATATATTGACAATTTTTCAGCACCCAATTATCAATATTCAGAAAAACCCACATATTTGCAGATACATTAATATATCAAAAAATACCAATATGGCCAACCTACAAGTAACCCTGAGGATCTGTGATCAAAGCTCCTGATCTTTTAAATAGTTTTCTAGCAACCAAACTGCATGGGGAAGGGGTTAACCTCAATCAGGACAACAGTGCACGGGAAAGGATTAAACAACCTTTTCATTCCTTCTGCTCCGATGAAATTCGTACCTCTACACAGCAGCTGCTAAGTAAAAATAAAAACATCAGGACATTTGATCACTTAATGTATAGTTTGGTCCTTAGACTCATGCAAGGGCTTGAACTTGCAAGTAAATAGGGTTGCCAACCTCCAGGCAGCACCTGGGGGTCTCCCGCTATGACAACTGATCTCCAGACAACCAAGATCAGTTCTCCTGGAGAAAATGGCTGCTTTGGAGGGTTGATGGCTTTATACCCTGCTGAGGTCCCTCCCCAAACTTTTCCCTTCCCAGACTCCACCCCCAAAATCTCCACGTATTTCCCAACCCAGAGCTGGCAGTGGCAACCCTAATAGAACTTGTTACTTTCGCCTCTTGAATAATACCCCCTGTACCATATCGCAGACATTTTTTGAATTTCCTGTTGTTTCAACAGCAATTTGTCTTGCACTCTGAAGGAAGGAGACTTTTAATGTGGAAAATCAGGCATAAGCTCTCTTGTTGGGCCCATGAGATTAGTTTCCCAGTTCCTTGAATTGTAAGTTGTGTTGAAGATCAGGCTTTTTTCATGAACTAAATTCTCTCACAGGGATAAACTACACATTATATGCAAATGTGAGTAACAAAGCATTGGCAGTAATTTTTTTTTAAATGAAAAGCAGCCTTTGGATGCTGTGTTCTGTATCAAAGAACATTTGGGTTTGCATACATAATTCTCTCTGCCAGCTTTTTCTACTTCAAAATCCCCACACACACTGCTCCTTTCTTTTCAGGATTCTTGTTCCTTGTATAAATAATCTGACTTAAAATACATTAATGACCTGTTGCAGCAAAAAATAACTGCTTACCTTCTATTTCCTGAAAAGTCTGTAGACTGAGGTTTTCTTTTTCCCTTAGCTACTGAATTAATCATTTTAAAATGCATCATGAATCATTCACAAAAGCATTCAAATGTAGAAATAATTAGCTATTTGTTTTGTAAAAGTTAAACAGGTAAGAGTGCTGAAGAGGGAATCAAAGAAATCTGAAGTATCTAAAATACCATCTTTACTAAATGTGGATCAGAACCGTGAAAAACAAGAGGTAAATTACATTTCTTTGTTAGTACACAAAACATGTCATCTGGAATTCAATGCACACCTTAAGCATGCCTAACATTAAATCCTATGCACATATTCTTGGAAGTAAGCACCACTGAATTCCATAGGACTTCATTATAAATAAACATGCTTAGAATAACTGCACACTATATCTAGATCCTCCAATAAAGTGTTTTGGAATGTGATGGTCACAAAATGATTCATTTTTACAATGTATTGTATAGTGTATTAATACATCTAGAGCTACCACTATTTTTTCACTTTAGCAAGGTCATTTTATAATACACCTTTGGGAATGCAAGAATATTGGCCTTTTATGGTATTAGAAACTGCAAATTTGTGTTTGTGTGCTAAGTACCAGCATTTAACTGTATCTCATTTTTATGTGGTAATGTATAAAGTATCCAGTTTTCCTGAATGTCAAAAATTCCTCTCACTCTAATACCTATTAGGAGAGCATTAGTACAAAGTAAGTTTTCTATTCTGGCAGAGTAGTTTGAGAATTAAACATAAATATTAAAAATATTCTAGAGAAAAGCTAGCACATTAAGAGTATATTCTTGATATTGTTGCAGTTAAAATGTTATTGAATTTTATGGCCAGTGTCCACATATGCAATTGCAGCTTACACTTATTCTTTCCCCCTTTGTTTGGGATCTTGTGAAGAAACCTCAGTCCAAAAGAGCCTGTACATGGATATAGTTCTCATCAGCCAAAAGCTGTTTCTATTGTGATGGCAGCTGGAAGAAGTGGCACTATATCATGGAAATTGTTTCTGGCTTATGTGCTCTGTGTGATTGCAAAGGGGTAGTTGTGTTGGCACCTTAAAGATGAACAACATTTATTTAAATATATGCTTTTGTGAATCATGGCTCCCTTCTTTGCCTTGTGCCTGCTTATAGCTAGATTCACCCAGGTTTCTCCATATTGTCCCATAAATAAGAGGGATTGTGTTGAGGAAGTAAACAGATGACACACATATGTGAACTGACCTTCAGGCATTTAGTGGACATCATTTGCGCGTATTTTCTTTCTTGTGCCTTTAGGTTACAAACATTACACATAGAGAGATGGACTACTTGTAGTAATGTGCTCTAATATATCATCATGATCTTTGATTGGCACATGTCTTGATTTATTATTATTTGGACAATGAACAATATCAATTTATTGTTCCTTGAAATTTTGCTGAGTGTTTGGTTGTAGTCTGCCTAAAATCACATGGAATAACTCTAAAGATTTCTGCATTGCAAACATTAATACTTTTGAAACATAAACTATTATATTGGTTTATTCTTGGAGCAATGGATAATAATAGTTTATTTAGATTTCTACCCCACCTTCCCCACGAATGGGCTCAGGGCAGCTAACAAACAGGAGCACTATGTGCCAATACATAAAAACCAAGTAAAACAGGATAAAACAGAATAAATACCAGAAATTACATAAAGTGCTCAATGCTATTGCTCTTAAATTAAGACAAGATGGTGTCCAGTAGATGTTGCCTCCATCCCCATACCACAGTACCGATCTGCCACGCCACTGAAGTGTGGTCGTCCTAGGGCCACTCCATTGTTGGTGGTGGTAGTGGCGGCTCCTAGTCAAAAGCCTGGCAGAAGAGCTCTGTCTTGCAGGCCCTGCAGAACTGTACAGGATCCCGCAGGGCCCTGATCTCCTCCGGGAGCTCATTCCACCAGGTAGGAGCCGCCACTGAGTAGGCCCTAGCCCTGGTTGCAGTAAGCCAGGCTTCCCTGGGGCCTGGGATCACTAAGCGATGTTGTACCCTGGACCATAGTGCTCTTTGGGGTATATACAGGCTTATTTCACACTCAGAGCTAGAGCAACCCAAAAGTCACCAGAGTTCAACTTTTGACATTTCATTTTCAAAACATTTTCCTTACCAGAGGGCTTTTTCATATGTTATGGGTTTTATTTTTGTATATTCTTTTGTTGAAAGTACTATTTTACGCCCTTGGTAAGTCAAGCTATGAACAGATGCTATGTCTGTTGAAACAACAAAACAAAAAACAAAACCCATTGGAAGCATTGAGCTTTGCTAGAAACTTTTCACTGGTCTTTCTGGCTACTGTTCAGTGGATTCTTTGATTCTTTGGTGTGTTTCCTTTATGAAGCAATATCAAGCAGAGGACCAGGGACAGAGATTTCTGCTCCTTACCTTTGCTATGCCATTTTAATCATGCTATGGAATTGCTTGAGGCTAGCAGTTCAAAATCTCCCGTATAAGCTCATCTGAGTTGACAAGTTAACACAGAGCTATCAATCACTTTGATGGTATTGAACATGCCCTTCACAACTATGATCTCTATGCTTTCGTACCCAAAAAAAGATAATGTAAGATGGATAGTTGTGCATCTGGCTACAGAGAGAAACTCAGAACACCTCAGACATCTGCAGAGGTGTGGGAAAAGGGCAGAGAGGTTCCTTTTTGTGAATCAAACACTCTGACTCCAGTTCTTTCTTTGCTTAAGGAAAGCCCACTTCCTTTCATTGGCCTAAAGCCAAAGTATTGTAGGAGCTACATAAAGAATTCATATGTCAGATGGAAACATGAAGGTAATTCCTACAGTTAAAAAATCAAAACAAGCTGCTGTCCTACTCACAGTAAAACCAGGATCACGCCTTTTTATTATGTGGGAATGTGGGTATGGTTACTGCCAATAAAACACTAGAAGAAAGTGGTGTGCATCAGCTGCAAGGATTTTGGTGTGGGATACTGCTGGCCTCTCACACCAGATTTTAGCAAGGATAAAGCTGAAAGTTTGGTTGCTTGAGTTCATTTTGATTGCTGTAGAAGTCAACTGTCACCCTATGCTGCTATTTTCTTAGCCTCTAGCACCTGATCTTCAGCCACTTCCCTATCCTTAAATTCTGTGTGGAACAAATAGTTTCTAAGTATTTGGTTATGGCTTTCCAATGCCACCAAATAAAGTAGGATGTGCATCATATACTTAGAGGCGGTCGGGGCTTCCATAGATGGGGCAATGGGCACAGTGGCTGGGATCTCTGCCGGACTGGGCACCCTCGGGGGAGGTCATTGCTCCTCGGTCTCTTGGGTTTTGGGTTCCTCGGAGTCTTCCGGCTCTAGCAGTGCCACCCTGCGACGGAGTTGGTTGATGTGGCGGTGGAGCATGGTGCCATCTTCACAGGAGACCTCATATGAACGGGGGGCCCTGACCCGTACCACCCGTGCTGGGACCCATGGTGGGCCTGCGGTATAGCTCTGGGCATACACGGGGTCTTCTGGGAAGAATCCTTGGGTGGCATCCTGGTCCTTGGTTCCCGGCTCACGCTACAGGGCCCGGTCTGGGTGTAACTGGTCCATGCGCTTCATGAGGCAGCGACCCAGGAGGAGTTCCGCTGGACTACGCCCAGTGATGGAGTGTGGGGTGATGCGCTGCCCGAAAAGGAAGGATGCCAGTTTGTAATCCCAATCCGGGGAGTCGAACCGGCGTAGGGCATCCTTGGCGGTCTGGGCCATCCTCTCCGCTTGGCCGTTCGTGGCGGGGTGGAACGGCGCAGAGCGCACAAGCTGGATCCTGTAATACACTGTGAAGTCCTGGAACTCCCGGGAGGTGAACGCTGTGCCATTGTCCGTGACCAGTGTGTCTGGCAGTCCTTGGGCACTGAAGATCCTGATGGCAGATTTTGTGTCATGGCCCTGATGGCAGATTTCAAGGAGGTGGATGGCACAGCCACTTGCTGTATGCGTCCACCAGTATGAAGAAAAGCTGCCCTTGGAACAGCCCCGTGAAATCCAGGTGGAGCTGAGACCAAGAACATAAGAACATAAGAGAAGCCAATGTTGAATCAGGCCAATGGCCCATCCAGTCCAACACTCTGTCACACAGCGGCCAAAATATACCAGGTGCCATCAGGAGGTCCATCAGTGGGGCCAGGACACCAGAAGCCCTCCCACTGCTGCCCCCTCCAGCACCAAGAATAGAGTGCATCACCTGCCCCAGACTGAGAGTTCCCATCTATACCCTGTGGCTAATAGCCACTGGTGGACTTCTGCTCCATATGTTTATCTAATTTCCTCTTGAAACTGTCCATGCTTGCAGCTGCCACGACCTCCTGTGGCAGTGAATTCCATATGTTAATCACTCTTTGGGTGAAGAAGTATTTCCTTTTATCTGTTCTAACCTGACTGCTCAGCAATTTCATAGAGTGCCCACGAGTTCTTGTATTGTGAGAAAGGGAGAAAAGGACTTCTTTCTCAACCTGCTCAATCCCATTCATAATCTTATAAACCTCAATCATGTCACCTCTCAGCCGTCGTTTCTCCAAGCTAAAGAGCCCCAAGCATTTTAACCTTTCTTCATAGGGAAGGTGTTCCAACCCTTTTATCATTCTAGTTGCCCTTCTCTGCACTTTTTCCAATGCTATAATATCCTTTTTGAGATGTGGTGACCAGAACTGTACACAGTATTCCAAATGAGGTCGCACCAATGATTTATACAGGGGCATGATGATACTGGCTGATTTGTTATCAATTCCCTTCCTAATAATCCCCAGCATAGCGTTGGCCTTCTTTATTGCAGCTACACATTGTGTAGACATTTTCAGCGAGTTATCCACTACGACTCCAAGTTATCCACTACGACTCTTGGTCCGTCTCTGCCAGATCAGACCCCATCAACGTGTATTTATATTTAGGATTTTTGGCTCCAATGTGCATCACTTTGCACTTGGCCACATTGAACCCCATTTGCCACGTTGACGCCCACTCACCCATCCTCAACAGATCCCTTTGGAGTGCCTCACAATCCTCCCTGGTTTTCACCACCCTGAACAACTTTGTGTCATCTGCAAATTTAGCCACATCACTGCTTACTCCCAATTCCAAATCGTTAATAAACAAGTTAAAAAGCATCGGACCGAGTACTGATCCCTGTGGTACCCCACTGCTTACCACCCTCCACTGAGAAAGTTTCCCATTTATACTCACTCTCTGTTTCCTATTTATAAGCCAGTTTTTGATCCACAAGAGGACTTGTCCTTTTATCCCATGACTATTGAGCTTACTTAGGAGCCTTTGATGAGGAACTGTATCAAAAGCTTTCCGGAAGTCAAGGTAAATAATATCTATTGGGTCCCCCTTGTCCACATGTTTGTTCACTCCCTCAAAAAACACTAACAGGTTAGTGAGACAAGATCTTCCCTTACAGAACCCATGTTGAGTCTGCCTCAATAGTTTTTGTTCATCAGTGTGCCTACTAATTCTTTCCTTAATAACAGTTTCCACCAACTTACCCGGTATCGATGTCAGACTGACTGGCCTGTAATTTCCTGGATCTCCCCTGGAGCCCTTTTTAAAGATGGGAGTGACATTAGCTACTTTCCAGTCCTCAGGAATGGAGGCAGATTTTAAAGAAAGATTACATATTTTTGTCAGGAGATCCACAAGTTCACATTTGAGTTCTTTCAGAACTCTCGGATGAATGCCATCCGGGCCTGGTGATTTATTAGTTTTTAAATTGTCCATCAGTCGGAGGACTTCCTCTCTTGTCACCGCAATCTGATTCAGGTCTTTCAAACCCCCTCCCGAAATCGGTGCTTCTGGAGTGGGCAAACACTTCTCCTCTTCCACAGTGAAGACAGAGGCAAAAAATGCATTCAGCTTCTCAGCCATTTCCCTATCATCCTTCACTACTCCTTTTACCCCTTGGTCATCCAAGGGCCCCACTGCCTCCCTGGCTGGCTTCCTACTTCTAATGTATTTGAAGAAAGTTTTATTGTTGGTCTTTATGTTTTTTGCGATATGCTCCTCATATTCCCTTTTTGCTTGCCTGATCACAGACTTGCATTTTATTTGCCATAGTCTGTGTTCCCTTTTATCAACCTCACTAAGACTAGCTTTCCACCGCTTAAAGGAATCCTTCTTACCTTTTACAGCTTCCATTACTTTATTTGTTAACCATGCAGGCTTTTTTCTATACCTATTTCTACCTTTCCTAACCTGCGGTATATATTTTTTCTGAGCTTCTAGGATTGTCTTTTTAAATAGTCTCCAAGCTTCCCCAATGGTTTTGACCTTCTCCACTCTTCCTTTCAATTTCTTCCTCACATGTCCCCTCATACCAGAGAAGTTACCCCTTTTAAAGTTAAAAGTGGTTGCGTCAGTCTTTTTGGGCAACTCCCTATCTGTACAAATCTGTACAAATGTTAAACTCAATGACATTATGGTCACTGTTCCCAAGTGGTGCAATCACTTTTACATCTCTCACCAGGTCTTGGGTGTTACTTAGGACCAAATCCAGGATCGCCTCTCCCCTGGTAGGATCTGTGACCATCTGTTCCACAGCACAGTCATTGAGAGTGTCTAAGAACGCAATCTCTTTTTCCCGACTAGAACTCATATTGACCCAATCAATGTGTGGGTAGTTAAAGTCGCCTGGCGGTGGAAGGACTCCCAGGCTCTCACTGGAGCTCGCGGTGGTTTGGGGCGCGAAGCCTGGCAGTGCTGGCACCGTTTCACCCTGTCCTCAATGTCCCGATCGAGGCCTGGCCACCAGATGTAGCTCCTTGCTAACACCTTCATCCGTACTACTCCCAGATGATGTTCATGTAACGCCTCCAAGACATGCTGCTGGAGCAGAGCCGGAATCACCACCCGGCCTCCCCACATCAAGCACCCTTTGTATGTAGACAGTTCATGCTTTTGGGTAGCAAATGGGGCGAACTTGGGGTCCTCCTTGGCCACTGGCCACCCCCTCCCCACCCAGTCTAAGACACGACAGAGGACGGGATCCCAAGCCGAGAGGCGGGCCACTTCCTGCCCGTGGACTGGCTGGTCGGAAAGTGCCTCCACGAGGGCAACCAAGTGCTCGGGAGTGGGGTCGGGGTTGGGGTCTGTGGCAGCCAGAGGCAGGCAGCTGAGGGCATCCACATGGCCCATCGCCTTCCCGGCCTGATGGGAAAGGGAGTAGGAGTACCCCCCCCAGGAAAATGGACCACCGCAGGACCCTGGGGGAGACTATCTGTGGCATTTGGCAGTCCGCAGTGAGGAGACCCAGGAGTTGCTTGTGGTCCGTCACGATTTCAAAAGGCCGGCCGTAGAGGTAGTGGTGGAATTTTTTTACCCCAGCCACTATTGCCAACACCTCTTTGTCAATCTGAGTGTAGTTCTGCTCCACAGAAGACAAAGTCCGTGAATAATAAGCGACCGGGACCTCCCTGCTGTCGGGCAACCAGTGGCCCAGGTCCGCCCCGACCCCATAGGGAGAGGCGTCACAGGCGAGGACCACCGGGAGCGATTCCATAAAGTGGTGCAGGACCGCATTCAAGACTAGTATGTCCTTTACACCCTGGAATGCCACCGCATGTGTCGACCCCCAAGCTCAAGGTGCGTCCTTGTCCAGGAGGCGGTGGAGCAGCTCCACCACAGCTGCTTTGAGGGGCAGAAAAGGGTGGTAAAAATTGAGCAGGCCTAAAAAAGCCTGCAACTCCATCTTGGATGAGGGCGTGTGTGTGTGTGTGATGGCCTTAACTTTGTCGTCCATGGGGTGGATCCCCTGGGCGTCCACCGCGAACCGCAGGAACTCGATACGGGCCCTCCCAGGAGGCATTTCTCCTTCTTTACCTTGAGGCCGGCAGCGTCAAACCGCTGTAGAACCTGGTAGAGACAGTCTGCGAAGAAGGCGGGGTCCGGTGCTGCGCCGATCACGTTGTCTAGAAAAGGCTGAACTCCGGGGATGCCTTTCAGGAGAGAATCCATAAAAGACTGAAAGATGCCGGGAGCCACATAAACCCCAAACTGTAGCCACGTGACTCAGAATGCCTCCTTGTGAGTCGCGATGGTCTGGGCCTCTGCGGCGGCTGCATCAATGGGCAGCTGCTGGTTAGCTTGTGCCAAATCGAGCTTATTGAAGACCTTGGCCCCCGCCAGCGAGGCGAGGACGTGGCTCACCACCGGGACTGGATAAGCGTGGTCCTGCAAGGCCTTGTTCAGTGTGCACTTGTAATCGGCACAGATCCGCACATCTCCGTTAAGTTTAATGGGTGTCACAATGGGGGTCTCCCAGTGCGCGGATGCTACCGGCTCCAGCACCTGTTGCTTGACCAGCGATCGAGCTCTGCTCCGATTTTAGCACGCATTGCGATGGGAGGGACCCAGGCCTTGATACGAATGGGCCTAATGGCTGGGTCCAGATCCAGTGAAATGAGGTCCCTGATGTACTTCCCCAGAGTCCCATCGAACACTTTGGGAAATTCTCGGCATGCCACCTCCAATCCGTCATCCGGATCTGGTTAAGCCCCGTTATCTGGAGGCCCAGTGGTCTGAACCACAAAAGTCCCAATAAGCTGGTGAGCCGCCCTTCCACCACCAACAGGTCCAGTATGCCTGAGAACCCCTTGAACTGGACCCTGAACTGGCCCCAGCCCCAGACGGCCACAGGGTTCTTATTAAAGTCCCGTAACATGAGATCCTGTAGCTTGTGCAACTGGGCCCCACCCTTCGGGCATAGGGAACAGAGGGTCTTGGCCGATATGATTGAAAATGACAAGCCCGAGTCTATTTCCATTTGACAGGGGGACCCTTCAATCTGGACAGTCACATGCACTTTGTCCAGGCCGTCTGGGGGCAAGTTACATACCGTTTGGTGGTGGTGGACCGAAATGGTGTGCAGATCCTCTGCGTCGAGCTGCGCCGTGAGTTTATTCCATTGTCCCCGGGAGTGGCAGACCTTCGCGATGTGCCCTGTCTTGTTGCATGTCTGGCAGTGGAACCAGCAAGACCGTCGCTTCTGTGCATCACCGCAGCTTGCACAGGCTACGGGAAGCTGTGCTTTGGCCTCTTGGGCCCGTTAGGGCCACTGGGACGGGCATGTCTGAACCTGGAGCACTTCCTCGTCCTCCGATGCGTCAGAACCCTGCATGGCTTGAGTGTGGTGGACCACCTTGCTGGCGCGGTCTTGGTGTGCTTTTTCGTAGGCGGCAGACTCCCTGATGGCCTCGTCGAGGGTGAGGTCATTTTTGCTGGCCAGTTTCCGCCGCAGCTTGGACTCATGTAGGCCCATGAGATACTGGTTAAGCAGGGTGTCTGTGAGGCTTGGGAAAGTGAACCTCATGGCCGCCTGCTGGAGACCGGCCAGAAATTCTGAGGTTGTCTCGTCCGGGCCCTGAATCCTTGCAAAGAACACCAACCACTCCACGAACTTGGTGGGTTTGGGCGAAAAGTGGTCAGTGAGGGCCTTCACCAATACTTTGTAGGTCTCCTCCTTGGTGGTCTTCGGGTTGATGAGGTCCCTCAGAAGCAGGAAGGTGTCCATGCCGCAGGAGCTGAGGAATAAGGACTTCTTTTTCCCAGCCTCCACCACATCGTGGTAGTCGAAGTGATTTTCTAGGGTCTCCAGCCAGGTGTCCCATTGCTGGGGCCGGGAGATATCGAACGCCTGGATGTTGCCTTGAAGAGCAGCCATCATTCCACGTGGAGGCAATGGTGGTGGTGAGAGTGGCAGAGGATGTAGAAGCCAGGCGTGAGTGGCGCTGCTCTCTGGGTCAGCGGGCGAGGCTCGGGAGCAGTGTGGTGAGCGGCAGGGCTCAATGCGATGCTTGGGAGAACCGGCGGCGGCGGTTGCGGTGAGCGTTGCAGTGCTGGTCTCGGGGTCAGCGATGCGATGTTGTTCCTTGTGGTCGTTGTTCATGAAGGGAGTTAGAATCCCATCCTCATCGCCAGTGAAAAGTACTGAGACTGACGAGTGATTTCAGCTCTCACATACTTTATTAGTTCAAGAACAAGACAAGAGAAGCCAGCTCGCAGGCCGGCTTTTATTCCCAAGGAAACACACACACACACACCGTGATTGGGCTATTTACAGTGATTGAGTTATTTCCTAGGATTCCGGCTCTCCGATTGGAAGGGAGCTAGGATCCTGCAGTCCATTGTCTTTTGGAGTGAAGCTCAGGCCCTTCGCCTGGCCGCATGTCAGACCTGTTGGGACCAGTCCGAGCACATGGCTGTCCTGAGCACATGTTCTCTGGTGGATACATTACAGGCCCGTAGCCAGAAAATCCGCGGGGGGGGCAGTGCCAGGGGAAACGGTGGGGCATGATGTCACAAAATTAAAAATAATTAAAAATAAAAATACAATAAAGACACCAAATTTCCGGCAGAAATTTTACTCAAGCAATCCAGAAGACTCTAGGGAGGCCATGCATTGTGATTTCCAGCAACCCCTTCATTTCCAGCAGCCCCTCCTCCAACCTCTTCCAGCTGTGTCCCAGCCACCAGGAGCTCTGTGTGCAGCAGGAGCAGCAGCAGAAGCACTGAGGCAGCTTCCACCCCCCTCCCACTCCCCGCGGCCAGACGAGAGAGAGAGAGAAGGCAAAGGCATGCGCTCTTCTCATTGGTCTGGCCGGCAGAGGCAAGAGAAGGGAGCCAACTTGTTTTTTTAAATAAATAGCCCTGGTGCTGCCCTAGCAGCGAGTCAGCAGCCTGCTGCCACAGCTGATTCAGCTCAGCTGGGCAGTGGTGGCCTCACAGCACCTACACCAGCCCAGCCACCCCAACAGCCAGGTCACATGGCTGGGCTGGCGCAAGCACAGTGAGGCCACTGCCGCCAAGCCGAATCATTGGTTTTTGCTGAGTGTGTTATTCAGGCTAACAATATTTGAATATGATCTGAGCAATCCTGATATTTAAAACAGAAAAATCTAGCAGAAAGCCAAGCATGGGGCATTTTTTTGCTGAACACATTATGGGAAAAAGGTTAGATAATCTAAGTGTATTTCAAAGCAGGTGTGTGGGGAAAACTGAAGAAAGGGGGAACTGATAATTGGTTGTGTTTCCTGGAGTTCTGAACTGGTAGACTACACTAGTTCAGGTTGCAGATCCAGGAAGCACAGTTTAAAAATGCTCCTGTGCCTAAAAGACTAGGACAATGAGATTCAGGCTGGGCTGGAACCTTTCTCCCTGATAAAGGGCTCCATTTGCATAGATCCATCAATGTCTACTAATGGGAGCTTCCATATCAAGAGGCAGCAGACCTCTCAATCCCAGTGCTAGGTGGCAATAACAGGGGAGGACCTTGGCTTCTAAGCCCTGTGTGCTCTCCAGGGCAACTGGTTGGCTGCTATGTGAGACAGGGTGCTGGACTAGATGGACAATTGGTGTGATCTAGCAGGCTCTTCTTATGTCTTACGAGCTTTTAAAATGGGAAAGCATTCAGAAATGCCATCTTCCCCTAGTGGTTCTGCTTGATTTTAGCAGTTCAGAATTCTGTCACCTCTGTGGGCTCCATGTGCTTTACCAGTTCTAAGTGAGTGTTGAGAAGTGAAGTGGTATCATTGGGATTGGTACCCCCAGTGCTATGAAAGTACAAGTTACATATTATGCATGCAGAAGGAAGCTGGGAGAGGGGAAATGACTTCCCAGCAAAAGGCTGAGAAGCTGTATTTGTCACCACACCCTTTACCTTGCTGATATCAGTTTTACCTGCACCAAGATGACATCATCAGGGGGATTTTGTAACTCCAATACAGTGTCAGTGGGATTTCCTTTGCACCTCTTTGGCTTGTATTTCTAGATATCTGGAAATTATGCCAAAGCAAGTGTGAGGAACAGTGTGAGCGGGAATAGCTTTTTGAACAGCCTGGCTATTAAAGACCAGCTGGCACACCAGGAATTATGAAGAACATTCTAGCTTGCCCTGCCATAATTTTTCCTGTTGCTTGGTACATATCTGAAATGCCCTGCTAAACTGCTTTTATTTTATTTTTCAGGAGGTCAAAGAAGCTTACTGAAATGTATTAATCCACCATAGAGTGAATGAATACAGGTTTTTCTTTTATGATTTTCTGCTGTTTGTGATTCCCCCCCCCCCATTTTTCTCTGAATTCTTGATGTAGAAAATAATAAATGGAAGGTAGTGGTGTCTCTTACTGTCAGTATAGTGCAGTTTGTTTGAAGTCCAAATGTAAAGAGTAATTGCTTGTTACAGTGTGTGCTTTTTAGCCCATTCTGTATGCTGAACGGACAGTAAACTGGAATTCTGTAGTTACATCCAAAAGGCTGAACCACGAAACCAAGGAACTTTTATAGGAGTAGGAAACTATTACTTGCTCATCAGAGGCTGGTAGGGAACTAGGGAAGAAAGCAGTGCTTGAATTATAGAGGATTAAGGTAGGAGCTCTTAATGAATCATGGTTAAATCATGCTCCTTGTATTAAATTAGAATATCTAAAAAGGACATGAGAAAGGGTAAGAGACCACAGGCAACTTTCTCCCTCCTCCAATTCAGGTTTTGGGGAAAAGCATTAATGTACCTTATATTTTTCCTGTGCTATGAATCTGCTATGAATACTACTGCAAAATTTCAGTTCAGACCTGTAAAATCCAGGGGTCCCAGTTCAAATCTCCTTGTAGATCTGATTCCCCAGACCTATAAGCTTATCCTGTTTGCCATTCCTTTTGCCAGTGGTATTTAGCTGCCAGTGAGCCTGATTGACTCAGAGGTTAAGATGCTGAACTGCAGACCAGAAGGTTGGTAGTTTGGCAATTTGAGACCCGAGTGCCATGTGACGGGGTGAGCTCCCATCTCTGGTTCCAGCTCCTGCCAACCTAGCAGTTCAAAAACAAGAAATTGCAAGGACATTGTGCAAGTTTTGAAGAATAAGGGTGTGTACATTGCTGGAATGCTGCATCAAGAATTACTTATACCCAGAATTAGGCTTTGTTGGCCTTAAAGGTGCCACTGGACTCAAACTTTGTTCTGTGCTTATTTATTTATTTATACCTTCGATTTATATACCGCTTTAACCCCAAGGGGTCTCTGAATGGTTTACACAATTCAGTTTCCTATCTAGGGCCACAATCATAGAGGGGAGTGCCGGCCTACCAGCACCCAGGCAGCAGGGCTTCATCTCCTTCCGGCAGGCCTCGGGTGTCAGTATTCCACCTTCAATGCCCTGGGGCAGATCTTTTCCAGTCCAGCAGCTTCTTCCCGGTAGGCTCATCCCAGTGCATGGCCTTGTGTCAGCTGCAGCTCCGGCCAACGTCCTTTCCAGCTCCGCTGCGCCAACATGCCGCTCGCACCTCCATGACTCCGCCTCTGCCGGATTCAGCCACTCAGCGTCGCACTCCCGAGACACTTGCCAATCATTCCTCTTCATAGCCATTGCTCCGTCGCCGCCATCACCACCGCCGCTGCTGATGCCTCCGCTGCACACCCAAGGAGGGAGGGTGCCCCCCCCACCTATGGGCAGGTACCCATTTATCTACTTGCTATGCTTTTGAACCGCTGGGTGGGCGGGAGCTGGGACTAGGGCCGGGAGCTCACCCCGGCCACGGTGGGTCTCGAACCGCCATAGTGGCTGTTCATTGATGTTACAGCAGGCGTTCTTACTGCCTGCACCACTGCTCCCTATAACAAATTCTGTTGGGTTTCAGGTGTTTATTTTACATAATCCAGCATCCACTAATGAACACTTTATGTTTTTGAAATATTTCATCTGTGGGGAACACCATGTCTTTGTAGATGACTTAGAAAAGTCAGAGATGTGTAGTATAATGACAACCCCTGTTCAAATCCTGAAGGACAGAGAAGATTCCTAGGGCCTGACTCTCTAGAATTCAAGTGTTCTTAGTGCAGAAAAGGGAGCAGTCTGAAGAGATCTCTTGAGGGTTGTGATTAGTGCCAAATCTAAGCAGGTTTTTGACCTGGTCTCGTGGGCTCATAGGACAGTCATAGCCCTCCAACAATTTCAATGACAAAGCAGAAACTGTCTTATATTGGCTGTGTGTCTGCCACATACACCTAGACAACACAGTTACTGGACCCAACAACACCAACTACACCATCTCAGCTGCATTCACTTACTCATCTTCTAACACTGTATATGCCATTAAATGCCAACATTACCCCTCGGCTTTCTACATAGGACAAACAGGACAAATCCTACACCAAAGGATAAATGGACACAAATCAGACATGAGGAATCACAAGACTGAGAAACCTGTAGGGGAACACTTCAGCCTTCTAGGACATTCAGTGGCTGACCTCAAAGTAGCAGTTTTATTGCAAAGGAACTTCAGGAACAGAATAGAAATAACTGAATTACAAGTTATTACAACACTTGGAACAAACACCCCACCAGGACTTAACAGAAATATTGGTTTCTTATACCATTACATATGCTAACTCATTCAAACGTCACATATGTATTCTCACTAAGAAGGACTATACATCCCCTATATTTTAATGTTTTCAAAAACAGTATACTATAATAGTGATTGTAATGCAATGCAATATTTTGTTGATCTCTGACATAATACTGCACCCCAGGAATAAAAATAAACACCTGTTAAAAGATGACAGCCATATTGTGGATTAATTGAAGGGTCCTAAGCATCTTCAGGGGCTGTGGTAGCTCAAGTGGTTAACACACTGACTGCAGACTGGAAGGTCGGTAGTTCAGCAGTTCAAGACCCAAGTGCTGCATGACGGAGTGACCTCCCATCTCTGGTCCCAGCTCCTGCCAGCCTAGCAGTTCAAAAGCAAGAAACTGCAAGTAGATATATAGATACCGCTTCAGTGGGAAGGTAACAGCGTTCTGTGTGCCTCGGCATCTAGTCATGTCAGCCATATGACCATGGAGAAGTCTTTGGACAGCACTGGCTCTTCAGCTTGGAAACGGAGATGAGCACCGCGCCCTAGAGTTGGATTCAACTGGCTTTTGAGCAAAGGAAACCTTTACTAAGCCTGGTTGGCACCTAACCGCAGAATGCATTTTCATGTTATCTCTTCATTGATAATGCAGCAGTCTCACAGTTAAGAGGGCATTTCCGCAGTCTGAACAGAGTTGGCTAATGATTTTCAAATAGCATTGTCAGTGTTAACTCTTAATTTAAATAAAATGTTGTCATATCAGTGCCTGTGAGATTGCTGCATTAGCTATTCCTGTACTGAATTGTTCAGTGACAGAAAGAAGGTAACAATGTCTTTTCATAGATGCCATGAGCTTTTAGCTCTACCCAACCATATGGCTGTCCCAGTTGCTGGAAACTTCTAACTTCTGTTGGGCTAGTTGGCAGTAATCCTGTTATGCAAATCTTGTGCCTACAGTGTAGCTTGTTTTTCAGACCTGAATTATATTCTTTGGTTTACAGTCTTTCAAACAGGAAGTGTGTGTGGCAGAGGAGGCTCTAGTACATTAAGGGTTAAGCATATTCCCTTTTTTCCTACACAGAATGTATATAAACTTGGCTGAGACAAAAATACTTTAGACATACAAGAATCCAGTTATAATTAACAGAAAGGGAAGCATCCCTGAGTCACTTATGTCCTGCCACTAATTAATACCAAGCATTCTCTTTTAATGTAATCTTTTAAAGGCTTTTGACGTCACAGGAGAAACTCTTGTTCAGAACAATGTGGTCCTGTATATAAATTTCTATGGGAACTGATGTGAAAACACAATTGGAAGACTCCTATGCCACTAGTTAAAGCATAGAATTTGGAGCCTGAGAGTCCATAGGAGCAATACAAGTAGTTACTATAGAAGTTTAAGAAAATAAGTCCTTTGTGGGCTAGTGTCAAAAAGCACCAAACGGCACTGTTAAAAAATTCTAGACATTTCATGGTGGTATGCGGTCATATGTGCCATCATATAAATTAGTGAATTGCTTTGCAAAAAAAATTCTAATCCTTGTTGAAGAGGAGCCTTGTGCCTCATAAACCAGAAAAAGAATGTCAATATATCTCATCCTCAACATGATCCCTCCTGTGTGGATTTTTTTAAAAAAATGCAAGAGGGAGCTACCCAGGGATTGTTGGGGCAATTTTCTACACAGCTGAAGGAATCCCCAGGTTTGTGGGTGGGGGAATCAAAAATAACATAAAGGGGGTTTAAAAACACAAAACGGTTGAACTGATGTCAGTTTTTGTGTGGGCATTGCAACTTCAAGCAAAAAGGAGATTTCACAGTGTTGCATTCTAAGATCTCAGATGCACTAGCAACTCCTATAACCATTGCACATAGTGAGAAAGGAGATGGGGGTAAAAGAGATGGAGGTGGCTGCTTATGGGGGGGAGGAGGAAATAGCGTAGTGACAGGAGGGAGAAAAGAGTGGGGACCAGTGGAGGGATAAGATTTCCCCTCCCACCTGAGTAACATGAGGGTCCCCTCAAGTATGTCAGAAATAATTATAAACCTTTCAGCAGCCTGATAACATTTTCATGTATGAATACTCCTCTGTGAAAATTAATTCAAGTGCTGAGAAAAATGTTAGGTTTAGGAGGAGAATGGACTTAAAACCCTTCTGCCTTTAGTTTTCTGTGAGCATGGAACTCTTTACATGGATGATCAGGTAGAAGGGTTTTAGTCCATGCATGATCTGCTACTGTTTGTGTGTGGATGAGCTCCAAGTAATCACACAGGGCTGGTTTTATGTGCCTTAGTGACGTCAGCTGACATGATCTTCTTCTCCTCGGTTGCAGGGTGAAGTATATAGAGAGCTAGTTCATGGAAGCATTCACCAGGACATGTGGGATTGTAGCTGTGCTTGACATTCTTGTATTTAGCTTCACACATTCTAAATCAAAAGATGAGTAAATGACACTGAAATGATGATTTACATGCTTTAAACCTAGTGTCAGTAACGTTAAGCATAGTCTAAAGATTTGGAATGTCACAGACTCCAAGCCTATGAGCTGGTGCTCCTGCCTATATTTATAAATAGCGTATCAAAGACTTTTATATCTCATTTTAAACATGTGCTGTGACAAGATGGAAGAGATTGGAAGGGAACATATCCTTAGCCACTATAGAGTTTTTAAAAATTATTATAATTATGCTGTTCTGGTGATGCAAGCATACCGAACTAGCACTACAGGCAGGTATGCTGGTGCAAATGAGATGACTGGGATCCAAGCAGTACCATATGAAGTCTGCAATGCTAGTTTGGTGTAGTGGTTTAGTGTGTGGACTCTAATCTGGGAGAACTGGGTTTGATTTTCCACTCCTCCACTTGCAGCTGCAGGATGACCTTGGGAAAGGCATAGTTCTGTCAGAGCTGCTCTCTCAAGGATAGTTCTCTCAGAGCTCTCTCAGCCTCGCCTACCTCACAGGGTGTCTGTTGCAGGGAGGAGAAGGGAAAGGAGTTTGTAAGCTGCTCTGAGACTCCTAGTGAAGGGCGGGGTATAAATCCAGTCTCCTTCTCCTCCTTTTGGGGGGAGTGCTTGCTGAACAGAAGAATCTTGTGACTGTCATCATTCGCTAGGATCCAGTGACTGATTAGCTGACAGTTGCAGGCTTTTCTATATCCCCTTCTCCCCAGGAGTTTAAAAAAAAGGGGGAAGTTTGTCCACTGAGATTGTGGCTAATGATAGGAACTGCCTGGCAAGGTCTCGAGGCAGCAAGAGGAAGGCTGTGGGCTTAACAAGCGTGGGAAACTATAAGTGTTTATACACAAATGCTAGAAGTCTCCGAGGTAAAATCGGGGAGTTGGAATGCTTGCTGTTGGGGGGAGAAATAGACATTGTGGATATTTCAGAAACTTGGTGGGATGAGGAAAATCAGTGGGATACGGTGATTCCTGGTTATAAATTATATCAGAAGGATAGGGGGGAAGGGTTGGAGGTGGGGTGGCTCTGTATGTCAGAGAGGGTATACAGTCCAGTAAGATTGAGAGGGTAAGAAAATTGGATCTTGTCTCACTAACCTGTTAGTGTTTTTTGAGGGAGTGAACAAACATGTGGACAAGGGGGACCCAATAGATATTATTTACCTTGACTTCCAGAAAGCTTTTGATACAGTTCCTCATCAAAGGCTCCTAAGTAAGCTCAATAGTCATGGGATAAAAGGACAAGTCCTCTTGTGGATCAAAAACTGGCTTAAAAATAGGAAACAGAGAGTGAGTATAAATGGGAAACTTTCTCAGTGGAGGGTGGTAAGCAGTGGGGTATCACAGGGATCAGTACTCGGTCCGATGCTTTTTAACTTGTTTATTAACGATTTGGAATTAGGAGTAAGCAGTGAAGTGGCTAAATTTGCAGATGACATGAAGTTGTTCAGGGTGGTGAAAACCAGGGAGGAGTGTGAGGCACTCCAAAGGGATCTGTCGAGGATGGGTGAGTGGGCGTCAATGTGGCAAATGGGGTTCAATGTGGCCAAGTGCAAAGTGATGCACATTGGAGCCAAAAATCCTAAATATAAATACACGTTGATGGGGTCTGAACTGGCAGAGATGGACCAAGAGAGAGATCTTGGAGTCATAGTAGATAACTCAATGAAAATGCCTACACAGTGTGTAACTACAATAAAGAAGGCCAACGCTATGCTGGGGATTATTACGAAGGGAATTGAAAACAAATCAGCCAGTATCATCATGTCCCTGTATAAATTATTGGTGCGACCTCATTTGGAATACTGTGTACAGTTCTAGTCGCCACATCTCAAAAAGGATATTATAGCACTGGAAAAAGTGCAGAGAAGGGCAACTAGAATGATAAAAGGGTTGGAACACCTTCCCTATGAAGAAAAGTTAAAACGTTTGGGGCTCTTTAGCTTGGAGAAACAACGACTGAGGGGTGACATAATCGAGGTTTATAAGATTATAAATGGGTTTGAGCAGGTTGAGAAAGAAGTCCTTTTCTCCCTTTCTCACAATACAAGAACTCGTGGGCACTCCATGAAATTGCTGAGCAGTCGGGTTAGAACAGATAAAAGAAAGTACTTCTTCACCCAAAAAGTGATTAACATATGGAATTCACTGCCACAGGAGGTGGTGGCAGCTACAAGTTTCAAGAGGGAATTAGATAAACATATGGAGCAGAAGTCCATCAGTGGCTATTAGCCACAGGGTATAGATGGGAACTCTCAGTCTGGGGCTGGTGATGCACTCTATTCTTGGTGCTGGAGGGGGCAGCAGTGGGAGGGCTTCTAGTGTCCTGGCCCCACTGCTGGACCTCCTGATTGCACCTAGTATTTTTGGTGCTGTGTGACAGAGTGTTGGACTAGATGGGCCATTGGCCTGATTCAACATTGGCTTCTCTTATGTTCTTATGTTCTTATTCTTGTGGTTGCAGGATCTATGTGGACATAGATCCTGCGGGTCAGAGGCTGCAGGTCAGAGGCTGCAGTGGCGAGGTGAAAGAAGTCAAAATCCACCCTTCCTGCCTCTCCCCTGAGTGCAGCTCTGATAGAAGAGGGAGGAGAAAACATTTGGGCCCTTTCTGTTCCCCACTGGAGCCTCCTGACTCACATAGGTTTTGTGACCCTAGGAATAAATTTAGCTGCGGTCAGAAAGGCCTGTGGGGAGAGGAACGCAGAAAAGAACTTCACTCATTTTGTTTCCCAAGTGGATCCAACATTTTGTGCTTCTCAGTTTCTGTTTCCTGCAGGATATTGAAATGTGTATTGGGGTTTAATTTTGAGGCAAATTTTAACATTTGTTCAACTTTCTGACTCTAACAGCATGTGGTGGAACCTCATTTGTGAGCCTCTGGATGTTTAAAACATTCATTTAGTCAGGCTGTTCTTTTGCTTGCTTTTCCCTCATGAAGTCATAGGACAGAGCCTGATGTCAAAAATGGAAAGAATTTGTGTGAAGTCAAAAGAGCTGCAATCATTTCTGCCAGAGGCTAGGTGACTCATAAGAACCTGTTTTTTTATGAAGCCTGGTATTTGATTATGCAGATTAAATCACAGGGAGATTCATTTGTGTTAGGATAGATTTTATGACTTAATAACTCTCTAAACATGGCATATCTATTCCATCTTCTGTGATATGGGCATTTTAAAAGTCCCACACAGCTGGGCATGTGGCCCTATTCTTTGAAGTTATAGCCACCAGGATCTTCACTTAGGCTGATTCTATATGATGACCTTTTGCTCTGGTGAAGAATTCCTTTTCCACATTCACCTCCAAGCAGAACTGAAACATGGGTTCCAAACAGTACTTAACCTAGCACTATATTTACCCTTAACAATCTGTCAGTGCCTGTCCCCAAAGGCAAGGCTCTACCATCCTGTTTACTTGAAAGTAGTCCTAGTTCAGCAAATTCTTCTCCCACAACTGTCTCTTTATATTAATTTCCCTGCGACTTTTGCTCCTCAGAGTTATTTAATTACTCTTTGTTCATTTGTGGTGGCCCAGTAATAGATCCTTTGCCAGGGAAGGAGGAGGTGAACTCTCTTTTGTACTAAATCTGATTATTTTATTATGAGAATGTACAGAATATGAATAATTAAAAATTACAACCATTATTTAAAAAAATAATGAGCACACATTGGAACCAATAGAAATGGAGCCACTGAAGCCTTTCCCCTCACTGAAAGGGAGCTGATTAAGAATACATTCAGGAAGTAACTAATTAAGTACCGTTGGAGAATCCGAAGACTCTTTAAAGCAACAAAACCATTGAGGACTTTTAAAACTTCATTACTTTGGTTGTTTTAAAGTAGCCTCTGATTCTCCTAGGTGCTTAATTAGTTACTACTTGTTCACTCATGGGCATACCTTAATGTGTTCTTGATCAGCTGTGGGAAAGCTTTAATTAGCGTATTATTCTTAGCTATATTGTATGCTCCTATTTTGGTTTTCTTAATTATGAGCATTTAAAAAATGAATTAAGGAGCATTTAAAGCCACACCGCAAGAACAGGATCTATTCAGGAACAGGGTTGCCAAGTGGCCTGGATAAAAATATCCTGTATCTCTAGTAGGTGCTTAATAGGATGTTATTTACTAGTAGGATTTCCAACAGGGCTTGAGAATGATGCCCAGTTCCTTTAATAGAGGTAACTGGTACTGGAAGGCTTTCCTCATCTGATAAATAACATCCTGTTAGGCCTCTATTAAAGGGACTGCACATTTTTTTCTCCAGGCAGTCATCAGCCTTGTTTTCTGGGTGATGTTTTCTATGTCCTGAGACGTTTCAACTGCCCATTTCTACACATTACTCCTGTATTAAAGGGACAGGATATTTTTCTACAGGTCAGTTGGCAATCCTGCTCAGGCATGCTGCAGCACCAGTGGAGTGACTGAGGAATATACACAATTTTAAAATATTTTAAAATACGTAGAATAAATTCCATCTCTAATATTATTGCAAGACATTTTTAAAAGACAACATTTTTTATACAAAGGTATCCAAAAGCATTCTAAGGTCTCTGAGTAATGTTGCTATGAAATGTTAATTTTGATAAATGAGCTGTTTTCCAGATGTGGCCTAGTCAAATATAGAGAGTATCCTGGGACTTTTATCAGCAGCAATATGTAGCCTGGCCACAACAATCAAAATAGCAATTCTAGGTCCTTATCTCTTGTGAAAGATTTGTATTAGTTAATTCCAAAATGAGTTCTAAATCCTGACCCAGAACCACTGGATCTGGGGACATGACAAAAATATATGTAAGGATTCTGCATGTGGAAAAACCTTGTGTTGGAATATAAATCATAGCAATTCAAGAATAAATGGTCACATGGAACCAGCTTTGGAGGGAATTCTAATTCTAGACCTATCCATAGAATACATATAGTCACCATACCATGGAGTTCTAATAGTTTTATGGCACTACCCTCTGCTTAGCATCCTATAGCATAATTAGTTTAATTTAGCCCTGTTTATTCTTATTATTGACAAACTTGCACTGATATCTCTGGGATATATAATAGGACTAAATCACCCAGCTGTATACCAACTCTGCCTTGAAGTAGAGTCATGTTGGGTCTTGATGCAAGTGTTCTGTTGACTGAAAAAAGCAGTATATGAAATCAGAATATAGTGAATAAATGTGTTTTCCCCCTCTTGAAAACTTAAGATACATGGTTTCCCTGTCTTGGTTTACCTAGGAAATATATACATTAGATTTTAGGTGGAGTTGAGAATAGCATGGTTTTATATGTGAATTATGACAGCACAAGGGAAACACCCATTTTCCCTTTCTAAATAGGTCATATGATTGGAATTTGGCTCCAGTTCAGTGTCTGACAGGATTGTTTAACAGTACATCACTTCTAGTAAGATGTCTCCCAAGGTCTATATTCCTTTCAGCTATCTTTCAGTGAAGATAAAAGTCCTGCCACAGTACATTTATCATGTGACAGCATAACACAGTAGATGCAGCTCTTGAATAAAGGTATCACCATCTCTTCCAGCCTTTGATGACCAAAAAAATTTGTAATCTGTAACTGAATTATATGATATAGATTAGGGAGTAATCAAGATATACAGATAAATATTACATTCCAGACTTCGACAGGATTTTACTTCAGACTTCTTCCTTATTCAGTGGTATCATTTCTTCTTTCTCACATTTTTAGTTGGTTAAATGTTTAATCCCTGATTCCTGAAAGACCTTGCATTATGTTTACACTAGGAATAAGGCCCGTTGTGGAAATAAATACAATGGGCTCTAGAAAGAGGCTCTGGGAGAATGCCCCAGCTTTGGGCACTCAGTGACAATTTGCTGTGGCAATCTCAGCAGGGTATAATGACAGAGTCCACCATTTTCTCCAGAGGAACTGATCTTTGCTACCTGAAGAGCAGTAGCAATTTTGAGTGATCTCCAGTCCACCCCCAAGATTGGTAACAGTGGTTCCCCAGGAGGGAGTGGCTGGTTTGGAGGGTGGAGTCTATGGCATTGTACCTGTCTGAGGTCCCACCCCTCCTCAACACTCACCCTCTCCAGGTTCGACCCCTCAAATCTCCAGGAATTTTCCAACCTGGAGTTGACAACCCTATCTCCCTCCCAGCCAACCATCAACCTACCTTTAGTTTTCCATCTCCTCCCCCCTCCCTCCTAGAGAGCAGTTGTAATTTTGAGTGATCTCCAGCCCCCACCTGGAGATTGGCAATAATGGTTCCCCATCAGGGAATGGCTGGATTGGAGGGTGGAGTCTACGGCATCGTACCTGTCTGAGGGGCCACCCCTCCTCAAACCTCACCCTCTCCAGACTCCATCCCTCAGATCTCCAGGAATTGCCCACCTGGAGTTGGCAACCTGATCAGGACTGGGCCCAATGAGTTTTCCCCCAAAGGCCAACATAGGTATGGAAAGGGCCTTTTACTGATAGAGGAGAAAGTACAGGTTCCAACTCTGATTAGGGAAATACCTGGAGATTTGGGGGGGTGGATCCCATGGAGGGCAGCATTTGGTGTGTGTGTGGAAGGACTCAGCAGGGTATAATGCCATAGAATCTACCATCCAAAGCAACCATTTTCTCCCAGGGAACTGATCTCTGTCATCTGGAGATCAATTGTAACATTGGGAGATCTCCAGGTCCCACCTGGAGATTGGCAACCCGAGGGGAAAGTCAGCCGCACAGTGGGGAGTTGAAGAAAATGGTCTGATGGTTGCTGGCCCACCTCGTTAGCCAGCCAGCCATGCTGAAACTAAGCAGGAGAAAGAGCCTTTTTCCATTTATTCTGACAGGAAAGTGGCCATTGGGGAGGGGGTTATGGGTGGGGGAGGGGGTTATGCTGAAAGTCCTTTGTTTTTTTACTCACAGAACCAAGCTTGGTTGCCTACCGACAGCCACTGAGGGGACAGTCCCTCACAGGAGTCAAGAGAACTGTCTTCCTCAGGAGAGAGAGCTGTCCGCCAGTAAATCTGACATGCAAAATCTGTCTGAAGGGGGAGTGGGTGGGGAAGGGGAGCAGATCCAGCATCTGGCCAATGGCACACGAGTACTCTTGAGTGGCAGTTGATGGGCCAATGGCCGAGGGAGAGCATTTTACAGCCAATGGAAGCGCATGGAATCTTGCGAAACCAAAAGATAATTATTATAAGGAGAGATGACAGGGTGCACTATTTGCTACTATTGCCCTGATGTGGTATAATGTTGAGAGATTTCTGTTATTCCTTCTACAATTTCTCCTGTGGTGTCCCAAAGGGGTCAGTTTTACCCCTTATGTTGTTGAATAGTTATAGGAAGCTCCTGAGGGAGATCGTGCAGTGGATTTGGAGAATGATGTAATCAGTATATAGGATTACACTCCTCTATTTCTTATTTGCATCTTAAGTCAAGGAAGTCAGTTGAGGCTCTGAACTAGTGTCTGGAGGATGTAACAGACAAGATCTTCCAGTACAGGTGATTTGCCAGCTTCTTCCATCAACTGAGATCTGACCAGGGCTATTTTGGAGCAGGAACGCACAGGAACAGAGTTCTGGCTGGCTCTCGAGTTGGCCATGCCCAGAAGGAACTCATTCACATAATAGGCCACGCCCAACAGCAGAAACTCACTGGGAATGGCTACGTTAGGGGTGTGTGGCCTAACATGCAAAGAAGTTCCTGCTACAAAAAAAGCCCTGGGTTTTGACAACAAACAAGGTAAACAGAATAAGAAGCAAAAGGTGGGTGTCGCTGGATGACCACACTTCTGGTGACGTGGGGGTGTGGCCTAATATGCTAATGTGCTGTGCTGTCAGGGCTGTGGTGTTATGTATGCAACTCAACAAGGCAGTGATTTCAGCAAAGTGATTCAGCTTTATTTGTAACGGCAACAAGACGATCAGACACAACAACAACAAGTGGAGCACAGCTCCCTTTTTAAATAATCCGGGCTGTCACCACAAGGGATGGGAGGGTGGGCGATGGCTTGGGGGGGGGGTCGGCCTCGCCGCTGCCACTGCAGAGGGAGGAAGGAAGGGGGAAGCTTAGTGGGCTGGCCACCCTCGCCTCCGCTGCTGCTGCTGGGGAGGGAGGAAGGGGGAGGCTTGGTGGGGAGGCTTGGCGAGCCAGCCTTGCTGCTGCCGCTGGGGAGTAAGGGTGAAGCTTGGCAGGCTGGCCGGCCTCCCTGCCGCCATGCTGCTGCTGGTGCTGCTCGGGAGGGAGGGAGGGAGGAAGGGGGAAGCTTGGTGGGCCAGCCTGCCTCACTGCTGCCATCCCCGCCAATGCTGGGAAGGGGGAAGCTTGGCGGGCTGGCCGACCTTGCCACCACCGCTGATGCTGGGGAGGGGGAAACTTGGTGGGTCGGCCGGCCTCACCGCCGCTGAGGGGGAAGGGAGGGGGAAGCTTGGCGGGCTGGAATACTCCCCCCCGCGAGTATCATGGGTCCCATCTCTTGTAGTATACTATTTTTTAAAAAAACATTAAAATATAGGGGATGTATAGTCCTTCTTAGTGAGAATACATATGTGACGATTGAATGAGTTAGCATATATAATGGTATAAGAAACCAATATTTCTGTTAAGTCCTGGTGCGGTATTTGTTTCAAATGTTGTAATAACCTGTAATTCAGTTATTTCTATTCTGTTCCTTTGAGGTCAGCCATTGAATGTCCTAGAAGGTTGAAGTGTTCCCCTACAGGTTTCTCAGTCTTGTGATTCCTCATGTCTGATTTATGTCCATTTATCCTTTGGTGTAGGATTTGTCCTGTTTGTCCTATGTAGAAAGCCGAGGGGCAATGTTGGCATTTAATGGCATATACAGTGTTAGAAGATGAGTAAGTGAATGCAGCTGAGATGGTGTAGTTGGTGTTGTTGGGTCCAGTAACTGTGTTGTCTAGGTGTATGTGGCAGACACACAGCCAATATAAGACAGTTTCTGCTTTGTCATTGAAATTGTTGGAGGTCTATGACTGTCCTATGAGCCCACGAGACCAGGTCAAAAACCTGCTTAGATTTGGCACTAATCACAACCCTCAAGAGAGCTCTTCAGATTGCTCCTTTTTCTGCACTAAGAACACTTGAATTCTAGAGAGTCAGACCCTAGGAATCTTCTCTGTCCTTCAGGATTTCAACAGGGGTTGTCATTACACTACATATCTCTGACTTTTCTAAGTCATCCACAAAGACATGGTGTTCCCCATAGATGCAATATTCCAAAAACATAAAGTGTTCATTAGTGGATGCTGGATTATGTAAAATAAACACCTGAAACCCAACAGAATTTGTTATAGCACAGAACAAAGTTTGAGTCCAGTGGCACCTTTAAGGCCAACAAAGCCTAATTCTGGGTATAAGTAATTCTTGATGCAGCATTCCAACAATGTACACACCCTTATTCTTCAAAACTTGCACAATGTCCTTCTGTGTACTTAAACCTCACCCATTTTCATCTCCTTGTTCCTTACACATACTGTGCCTTTAGTTCGTCAAACCATCTGACCCTTCTCCTTCCAATTCTTTAACAGCAGAGAGAGCACTGAAGATCGGTTTGCTTTTTTCTTACCCCTGCTTGATCTGTATGTGTATGTGTAAAGTGCTGCCAAGTCACAGTTGACTCATGGCAACCCCATAGGGGTTTCAAGGCAAGAGGCATTCAGAGGTGCATTGCCAGTGCCCTCTTTGCACAGCAACTTCTTTAGCGGTCTTCCATCCAAATACTAACCAGAGCCAACCCTGCTTAGCTTCCAAGATCTGATGAGACTGGTCTAGCTGGGTCCATTCTAAATAGTAAGATTCTCATGCTGAATCTTCCTATAATACAGATACCCAATCATTGTGTCTATGATGAGCCTTGATAGCAGAAGGTTAAGTGTGGCCAAACAGAATCATACTATAAAGAAAAGGATTAGGTTTGCATTGCAAGACTACCAGTGCAGTCCTAAACAGAGCTGTGCCCTTCTAAAACCTTGACTTTTAAGCATATTGACTCTTCTCAGGATTTCACTGTCTTTCTGCTCCAGTAATGATTGCTGGTATACATAAATTCCAGTAAGCCAATTTTATTGTAGTTCTTTCTTCATCCAGGTACATACCCTCTGCATATTTGTAATCCATCAAGGCAAAAGCATTCCATCAGCAATACATGACAGCAGGGGTCTTTTTTTGGGGGGGCGGGAGTGCGCTGGAGCACGGCCTTGGCAACTCAGGAGCCACAACAAATGGCGGTGACGGCAAGCCCCGCCCTCAGCCGATGTCCCCAGTAGGGGTGTGCAAAAAAAAAAAAAAAAAATTCGGCCCAATTCGGTTCAGCCAAATCGGGCACAAGCAGTTTCGGAGGGCAGAAAGGCTCCCGCATGTCAGTTTGGGCAGTACCAGCCCATTCCAGAGTCTTTCGGCTAGCCGAATGTCAATTTCAGCCCCATTATATCCTATGGGCCATTGAAGTCAACAGTGAAAACATAGGGCACATTCTGGGGGCTGGAAGGGAAGGGATTTGAGGGAGAGGCTCCAAACGCACAGGGTAGCTGATGGAGCCCCTCCCCAAGATACCCACCAAGTTTCAAGAACATTGGGCCAGGGGATTCAATTCTATGGGCCCCCAAACAGGTTGCCCCATTCCCTCCATTGTTCTCTATGGTAGGAAAAAGTTACTTTTTTCACACAGTGCTTTTAATAGCTCTGGGGGGAGGAGGTTTGAGGGAGAGGCTCCAAATTTTCAGGGTAGCTTCGGGAGCCTCTCCCCACATATACCCCCAAGTCTCAAAGCAATTGGACCAATGGGCTTAATTCTATGGGGACACAAACAAGTTACCCCCATTACCTCCATTGTTTCCAATGGGGAAACCCAGCCAGCAGCACTTAAGGCAGGCAAGCAGGCAGCACCAGCAGCCAGACTCTCCCAGAGAATCTCAGGGAAAGTGAACTGTCTTGGGAGGTGCTTGTTTGCCATGAGAACAAGTGGCACACGCCAGAACAAGTGGCACTGTGGCAGTGCAAGCATGCCACAGTGCCACACAGAAACCCCAAAAGAACAAAAGGAACATCATTTATACATGTATAAATTGATGGTGCAATCTCATTGGACCACTCACACCACACACACCTCAAAAAGAATATTTATAGCAGTGGGAAAAATGCAGAAAAGGGCAACTGCAATAATAAAAGGAGGGCACTTTCCCCATGAAGAAAAGTTATCATGTTTGGGGATCTTAGCTTTGAGAAACAACGACTGAGGGGTGACATGATAAGAGGTTTACAAGACTATGCATGGGATAGAGCAGGTAGAGAAAGAAGTACTTTTCACCCTTTCTCACAAGACAAGAACTCGTGGGCACTCAATGAAATTGCTGAGCAGTCAGGTTAGAAGTTAGAACAGATGAAAGGTTTTTTGGTTCTTACAGGTTTATAACTTTAAAAAGTTCTGCTGGTTGCTGTTGCTTGGTTGGGGAGGGTGTTGGTTTGTTTTTTTCCTGTCTGCTCCAGCCTCCATACGTTTTTCAAATTCCATCTGGAAGTTATTCATGCCAGCCACCACCACCACCACCACCTCCTGTAGCGGTGAATTCCATGTGTTAATCACTGTTTGGGTGAAGAAGTACTTCCTTTCATCTGCAGTTGCCCTTTTCTGCATTTTCCCCAGTGCTATAAATATTCTTTTTGGAGCCTCTTCCTCAAACCCCCTCCCCCCCAGAGCTACAAACAGCACCGTGGGAAAAAAGTAACTTTTTCCCCACCATAGAGAACAATGGAGGGGATGGAGGCAACCTGTTTGGGGGCCCATAGAATTGGACCCGCTGGTCCAATGTTCTTGAAACTTGGTGGGTATCTTGAGGAGGGGCTCCAACAGCTACCCTGTGAGTTTGAAGCCTCTCCTTCAAACCCCCTCCCCTCCAGCCCCAGAATATGCCCTATGTTTTCGCTGTTGACTTCAATGGCCCATAGGATATAATGGGGCCGAATTGCCGCCAAATTTCTTTCATTCCCTCCTTCTCTCCTTTTCCTCTTTCCCTCCTTCTTCTCTTCTCTTCTCTCTCTCTCTCTCTCTCTCTCTCTCTCTCTCTCTTTCTTTCTTTCTTTCTTTCTTTCTTTCTTTCTTTCTTTCTTTCTTTCTTTCTTTCTTTCTTTCTTTCTTTCTTTCTTTCTTTCTTTCTTTCTTCCCCACCTTCTTCTCTTCTCTTTTTTCCTCCTTTCCCTGTTTCCCTCCTTCTTCCCTTCTTTCTCTTTCTTTCCCTCCTTCTTGCCTTCTCTTTCTTTCCTTCTTTCCTTCTCTCTAGTCTCTCTCTTTCCTTCCCTCTTTCCTCCTTCTGTGGCCCAACTCTAGTGAGAAGGGGTTTAAACGTTAAACCAATTCTCTCTTCGCTCCGCCACCCAGGCCAGCTGGGGAAGGGAAGGAGAGGCTTTGAAGATGCCTCCCCCCTACTTTTGCTTCCCCTTCTGACATCACTTCCGGTGATGTCAGGGGGCGTGACATATGCTAATAGCCTAGTAGTTCATTAGCATACATATGCTAATGAGCTCCTGCAGCTCTTTTTCTATGAAAAGACCCCTGCATGACAGTCCACTAGTGGCTTGATAAACCACATGTCTTTGTTGCCTGTCTGAAATTGCAGAAGTTGGGGGAAGAAGCTGGGGGCTCAACAACAGACCCGCCACCATATCTGGTGCCTTTCTGGTTTGTCCTGTTGTTCAGATTTAGAACAAAGACCTGAATAAATTTTTACTATTCCTAGATAACTTGGTTAAATAAAGTCCAAAAGCAAGTATCCCCATCAGCCAAGATGGACCCCCCAAGTCTGTGTCTTTGCTTTTACTGGGTCCACTGTTGTAGAGTAACTGATTCGATTCTGCTCCTATCTCACACTGCATTAAGGGCATGGACATTTTTTTGGCTGCTCTGTCTATCTTCCTTTGTGGTATTGTGCAAAATTCCTCAGCATCAGAATTTGCTTAATGAGGTGGATATGTAAAAAAAAAAAAATCTCCATGACAGAGGGAGATCTAAGGGATCTACATAGTAGGTTTCTGCCAATGCAATCCAGCAATTTTGTGCATTGGCAATAATAGGAGAGTCCTGAATCAAATTTGTTGGATTGTGGCCCCTATATTTAGTACTGTTTTAGCCTAATGGCTTTGCTCTCCTTGCAAAGAGAAAGAGGAGACAGCAAAACCTCAGCTTAATAGAACATATAGACCATATGTGATTGGGGTATATGATGATCATAACCAGAGATATATGTCAGCACATTGTAGATGTGATTTTATTTTCCATTCTAGACTCTTTTTGTTGTTGTTGAGTATTGTGTGTGTGTGTATGTGCTTGCGAGCCTGGAAGTCATGGTGACTTCTGGAGACCCCTAGTGGGGATAGGACGTTTCAGAGAGGTGGCTTTGATATTACCTGCCTCTGTGTCCCAGCCCTGGTATTTGTTGCAAGTCGCCCTTCCAAGTACTTGCCAGGGTTGGCCCTGCTTCTCTTCTAAGATTTAATGAGATCAGGCTTTCCTGGGCTATCCAGGCTCTTTTTTTTAAGGTAAAAATAATGGTAGTCTTCAGAGCCTAAGAAGCTGTTTGATCAGTTCAAATTGGCCAGAGACTTCCTGGTTCACAGCTCAGTCTTATTTCTGCTCTTCTTGTTTAAAGTTGTGTGTCTCAGCCAGTAATCCCTCTAAGCTGAGTTGGTGTGAGCTAGCTCAGGGTTTTTTAGCCTCTGGCTCACATATTTTTGTCTTGGCTCAGGAAGGATGGCTCCAGAGCAAACTAATTGATGCAGCAGCCAAGTCGCTCGCTCATAACTTTAATGCCAGTAGCTCACAAAGTAGAATTTTTGCTCACAAGACTCCACAATTTAGAGGGAGCATTGGTCTCAGCCATGACATGGTGTTCTGTGACCACAAGACAACCCACACAATTATCCCTAAGCAGGGGCAGTCTTAGACACAAGGCATCCTGGGTAGCTGCGCTGGGCCCCATGCTGGGCGTGAGCATGAGACCCCTGAACACCCAGCTGTTCCTCTGCATGACCTGCTGCTCTCTGCCACACTAATGGGGCAGATGACAAGTGTCAAGCAAGTCTCTGGCAGCAGCTGACTGGCATCAACTGTGGTGAGTGGGGGGCATGGGGGGGAGCAGCCACCTGCCTGCACCTTTTGTGTCCTGGGCTTGGG
This sequence comes from Gekko gecko, assembly GCA_029375565.1. Taxonomy (NCBI): domain Eukaryota; kingdom Metazoa; phylum Chordata; class Lepidosauria; order Squamata; family Gekkonidae; genus Gekko; species Gekko gecko. The sequence goes on from JAPDNY010000002.1 coordinate 136,652,436, forward strand.
CCACTTGCTTGTGGTGGCTTGTGCCCCACTCAGGGCAGCTGTGGAGGCTGCCTCTTGTGTGTGTGTGTGTGTGTGGGGGGAATGCAGTGGGGGCCCATCCTGAACTTTTGCCTATGGTGTCAGGATCACAAAGGCTGCCCCCTCTTTGGAGCCCATTTATTTTAATGGACTTAGAAGGGTATAAGTCTGGTCAGGATTTGCAATATGGCAGTGATAATATAACAGACCTACCTTGCAAGGTTGTTGTAACAATGACTTTGTTAGTGCAGCAGCTTGCACACTCTAAACCACTAGTTAAATGCCAAGCATTATTACCATTAAGTAATACTATGATGTACAGTAACTGGACAGTTGAAGGTACCTGCCTTTCTTTCATTACAAGCTGAGTAGGAAGTGTGGCATATGAATCAAAAAGATGTGTAGCCCCAGGCTGTGATAGAGCCCTATATCTATTAATTTAGAGCTGGCCCAGGCACTAACTTCCACATGCATTAAACTTGCTTGCAAATTTCTCCTACTAAAGAAAGAAGGTATGTTCACTATCTGTTCTATGGCAACCAAACAGTGATACATAAATAATTTCAGGTTGCCACAGCACACCCTTCTACTCCTCCCTTTTAATAGAGGCTTTGAGTTAGAACATTTTGTTGTGTAAGGATGCAAACTATATTCAGACCAACAATAATTATTCTAATTGCATCACTACCTATTTATAACACCAAAGGCAGCAAGCAGTGAAGTTTGGTATTGCACTGTCCAGAGAAGAAAGAGGGGGGAATCTCTTAATCCAAAGTGAAATATAATTTAACAATGGCTTTTCAAAGAGTTTCTTCATTATAATTACATGTGGTGATAACCAGTGCTTTGCTGACCTACTGTATTAATGCTGAGTTCTAATAAAACATTTCTTGGTCTGCACAGTAAAACTATAAAAAGTCAGAAGCATACACAATTCTGTCTACATGGTCTGGTTTTCTGCCCAAAGACAATACCTGATACTGAAAAATAACACTGAGTTTGGCTTAAAGTGTATGTAATGATGCAAAATCCTGCCCCCTCTTCTTTCCGGTAATATCAACACAGTGGGAAAAGCATGTGCTCACAATTTTCCAAGAGGAAACCTATGATCTGGTTATCAGCTGGCCTGAAAGGCAATGCTTAGCATTATTTTTGAGCACTTAATCACATGTGTCAGAACAGCAGTGACTCTGCAAAAGGGTAAAATTCTGAGTGTTCCCACCCAACAGCCAGCATGATATCTCTCCAAAGGAATGTAATCAAGTCAGCTCCAGCATATCAACAGGAGTCTTGTGGCTCCTTAAAGACTGTATTCCAACACAACCTTTCGTGGACTAGGGCCCACTTCTTCAGATGGAATGAGTGAACCCTCACAATGGCTGGGAGCCACTGGAGAACGTCTGTGGTTGGGAGGATTTACACCCACAAAGTGCAACTTTCTCACCTCCCCCTTCTGCAGCAGTCCAATATGCAGCCAAAATGCTGCTTCTGAGTGACAGGAGAACCCCAGGGGGCATTTTGAGTTGCAGTAAGAGCAGAACTTTATGGTTAGGGGAACAAATTAGTACAGTGGTGGGTAGCTCATATTTACTTATTTATGGTCCCCCTTTCTCATTTAAGGTGGATTACATGGTGTAAAACAATGTAATTTAATCAAACTGCAAAAGAGTTTGAGTAAATTTCTAAATAATTAAGTATCAGGGAAAAATGTTTTAGGTTTATTAGGAATATCAGATTTACAGGTATACTATACTACACACACACACACATATATAACTTTTGTAAGCAGTAAACACAAATTATCAAACTATTCAACAGTGTACATATGGTACCTCAGGATAGGTCTATTATTGGAAGTGAAAGTTGATGAAGGACAGGAAGAAACAATGAATCAAAATACATTGCCTGAAATACATAGCCTGCTAACTTTAAGAACACAAGAGTATAAGAAGAGCCCTGCTGGATCAGACCAGTGGTCCATCCAGTCCAGCATCCTGTCTTACTCAATGGCCAACCAGTTCCTCTGGAGAGCCAACAACAGACCTAAAATCTACAAAGTTGCAGGTAGCTGTGCTGGTTTACTAGAATATGAATTTGTGAGTAATAGCAGTGTAATTCCTTTTATTACAACCGAACAGTCTAAAGTAGTGAGTAGCCCACCCTTACTTAGTTTCTCTCCTTTTCTTCAGGATATATGCTAATTTTGAAAGGGGCAGGGAGAAAGATGTTTCAGAACATGATGGAAAAAGCTGACTCTTCATTTAAAAAAGCACCAAGATGTGGTACAAGAAGTACTATGCAAGTTAAATTGTGTCAGACCATGTAAAACAGACTTCATGTTTTGCACCAAGAGCTACTAGGATAGAAAACCTGTAATGGCTGTTTTTCCAGCCAGAATGTGTGTTACTAGAGCACTGGATCTGGATGAACCAGGTTCAGATCCATACTCTGACTTTCTCAGTCTCACCTACTTTGCAGGATAGTGGTTGTAACCCAGTAGCCCTAGGTGCAACTTGAAGTCTGTTTTGCATCACAGTTTAATCAAGTCTGCATCACACCTTCTCCATTCCACCTTTTTTTTTTTAGCCTACTACAGGTTGAGGCTTCCCTCATGGCCAGCATGCTGCAGCTGCTACCATCTCACTGAAGAAAAGGATCAGGGAATTCACAAGCTCACCACTTTGTTATGTGTTAATCCTAATAAAAGATATTATACTAACATTGCTATGACTACTATTGTGCATACGTAATGTAGAAGTTGATATGATTGTGCAGGAAATTTGTCTATGGACATATCCTGATAGAAGTTCATGAGCAATTTCTCATTAAGTAACACTCATTGTTTTTTCTGACATGGGACACTGATAGCCCCATGATCAAAAAATGCAAGTAAGGCATGAGAATTCTGCCTTCATATGTAGCAGTAAAGGCATCAAAAATTGAAACACCCACAAACTGGCTCTGATTTACTCTAATGATTTTAATCCCCCTGCCACTCTTCTTGCTGCAGGCTTTAAAAAAAAGGCCTTTTGGTGTGAGAGCCTGTTTGGTGTAGTGGTTAAGTGCACGGACTCTAATCTGGGAGAACCGGGTTTGATTCCCCACTCTTCCACTTACACCTGGCTGGATGACCTCGGGCAAGCCATAGTTCTGATAAGAGCTGTTCTTGAAAAAGAGCAGTTTCTGTCAAGAGCTCTCTCAGTCCCACCTACCTCACAGGATGTCTGTTGTGGGGAGGAAAAAGGAAAGGAGTTTGTAAGCTGCTCTGAGACACCTTTGGGTAGTGAAGGGCGGGCTATAAATCAAATCTCTTCTTCTCTTCTTCTTTCCAGCCCCATTAACTGCTAATTCTGTTCTAGTCACTCACATAGAAGAGTCACACCTTTCTACATCAACACCTTCCTTCTCTCTTTCACATAGACAATTTACACTTGAAAGGCTAGTACATATTGAAGGGGTGTGACAAACTTTTGATGGGGCACTGCCCCCTTTTGTCCCATGGTGGCTATGGGCAGAGTTGAAGGGAAAGAAGGAGGCAATAAAGGCATGATCTAAGGGCTGAAATCCTTCTGTTCTCAGGAACATACTCCAGGGGATCCAAGCCTCATGGTTGTTTGCCCCAGGTTCAGTGCTTCTGGGAATTATGTTTTTTTTCTTGCTTCCCCACAACCTTATGATTCACTTATGCAACTCCTGGGGTTTCCCTGGCTTTTCTTCAGTTTTTCCTGAACCTGAGCTGCTTCCACGCCACCATGTTTATCCAAAGTCTGGTTGCTGATGTAATTCTGTGTCAAATTGTCCTTGCAATGGAGATTCCAAACAGCCTAGGTAATTTGTTTTCTCTCCATTTTTAGTTAAAGTTTCCCTTTCACACCTGATGTACATTAAAGCCCTCCTCCACGTTGTATGACCACATGATCCTCAGAATTTTATGCCCATTTGTTCTATTTTTTTAATTTTGAGGAGCATAGGTAGTGCAACACTGCCTAGAAGTAATGCTATACCTTTAAATATATAGTTTTAAAATGTGTTTGTAGACATTTCCAATGATCTTCTCTCCCTTCGTAAAAGGAAGGCTGAACTGTGAATGATTCTGTTATGTTGTGTTTTTTTAAAAAACTAAGCATAAGTAACACTGGTTAGGGGTATCACAATACCTTTAACAACCTTTTTTTAAAAAAATCTTTCATTTTCAGAGACTCCTACAATCCCCTCCACTCTGTCTAAAAGGCAAGCAATTATCTTCTGTTATTTGAATTATTTCCAGGGAGTGGACCCTTGACCTCATCAACAAATGAAAATACCAATTGAGGAGCTCTTCACTGAAGTCCTGAAATTGCTCTGTTTCTCCTTCAGACACAAGAAACTGCTTGTGCAGATAGTGTTCTGCCCAGAAAACACTATTTTTGCAGGTTTTATTTTTTTAAATATCAGATATGTGTGTGTGGAAAGAACAGGCTGTTAACAGTCTGTACACAAATAGAGGATGATGTAATGGAAACATGGAAAAAATGCACTAGTCGAGAGGCTGAAATATGGGAAATCCTTGGTGCCGAAGCAGTCCTGCTTTCCTGTGCAGTTTTGGGAAAGATCACAGCAAACCCTAGATAGTTGCTGTGTGGATGGAAAAGTACAGACTTTCCCTGTTCCACTCACAGCAGCCATTTTCCCTGCCCCTTTCCCCTCAGCAACCATTTCCTCCCCCTGCCAATGGGAGACAGCTTTTATAAATTGGAAAACGAATATATTTCTAACACTTTCAATGGGGGGGGGGTTTATATCAATATTGCACTGTATCTCAATTGCACTGTAAAATGATTCCCTTCAGGAAAACCATTTGATGATGAATAATTACAATTCACCACACTGCATTCATTTATACTGGTGATTCTGAAAGCATGCACCATTTTGTTGTCAGAAAAAGATATCCATCATGTTGTTTTCTCCCTTTGGCTCCTTTTCCTGGGTGATGCACATGCACATTTATCTGCAACCAATGAGAGAATCACTGCAGAACTGCTGTATCCAGTCAGAGTGTGGTAATTCTGCAGGGAAATCTTTCCCTGAAGAGGTGCCATTTGTCTCCCTATTTCCCTCCCATATTTTCCACTGCTGCATTTCTACCAGAGGAACACATCTGTGTAGATCAACAATAATGGAGCCTGCAGTGTGCCCTGGAGAGAAAAAGAGTCTTTGGATCTTTCTTACATCTGGGGGAAGGAAAAGGCCCAAGAGGCTCTTGGATTGCCCCAGAGGAACATCGATGTGTTGCTTGAAAGAATATCAGAGCAGATGGCGACCAGCGGCCATAAGAGATCTGTGGTGGAGTGCCAGACCAAAACTAAGGCCATGCAACAGGCGTACAGATGGGTGGCCACTCACAACAATCATTCTGGAAACTCACCAGTAACCTGTCCCTATTGAATTGCATACTGCGCAGTGATGCATGTGTCCAGCCAAAGCAGGTGGCCAGAAGCCTGAAAATTGTGATGGCACCCGCTGTTGAAAGACTTTCATGCGAAGAGAAGGCAGATTTAAAGGATCTTTTTAGCCACAATTTGGTGACTATCGATCCATGCTCCACACTGGTAGATGTGGGTAAGTATCACTCCCCCCATGCCCTCACTTTTGCAGGACTTCGGGTGACTTCCCTGTGTTCTATCCATTCAGGTGCCCATGAGGATATACCCACAACAATGGAGAGCACCCCTTCAGATATGGAGGATCTCAATGAGACAAGAATCATAGAGCAGAAATTTCTTGGGTTATTAGCCATTTTGTTCATACACCACCCACCCCTGTTAATTGCACTACTGTTTGTACAGAAAAATAATACCAGTTATCTTCTACAGCAATATAATGCTGCCTCCTTATAGTCTACCGGTGGCACAAACTCCTACAAAGGAAAGGAAACTAATCTGAAGGATAGGAATCTGAACTGTATTCCTTGGGGGGGGGGTATCTCAAGCAGGCCCATGCCTCTGTCAATTGGTGCCGTGCTGTGTCTTTCCCCTTCTTTGAAAGAAAACCATTTGCCAGAAGTACCATGGTTCACAACAAACAATGGCATCCTGTACTCAAAGGCACTTTTTTAAAAAATGCAGATGATGTGGCAGCAATTAGGGATCAGCCAGCCTTTCCAAGGACAAGGAGCTGAGACCCCTTCCTTCCTTCCCTGCTGCCTGTTATTTGCAGCCTGTACCTCAAGGTTCCCATGATCCAAAGTCCACAATATTAACAAGTTAGTCTGCACCCAGGTGTGACCCCCGTGTGGGCACCGTCTTTTGCTTTTCCTTCAGTTCCTATGTTCCCAGGCAGCGCTGCCAGAGGACCCATTCGTTCCTGTGCTCCATTCCTGTTGCATGGGTATCAAACCTCCAGTATGTGCAGGGAAAGCCAAAATTGTGTGCTGCAGCCACTATTGATGTGTAGCAGTGTAGACAATTATCTCTCTCTTCCAAAAAGAAAAAGAAAAAAGGTCACCCTGTCACTCCACTGCTATGCTGAGTACTTGTCTGAGGACATGCGCATTCAGATGCTGATGGGGTCAGGCCTGTTGCTGAGCTTTTGCATGCCACACATTTAGCCAATGGGCCCAGACCGAAGAGGCATACTGAAGTACTGAATGATGCTGCAGAGTGAATGCTCGTGCAGTGCCAAGCAGAGTGTGAGGGAATGACCACTGGATGCAGGATGAGCAACGGTGTCACACAGAGATGCTGAGGGATGCCCAACTGGACAGGCAGGTTTTCCAGGAAGCAATGAAGCAGAATATGAATGTTATGCTGGTAACCATAAGTGCTCTACAAAAACTGGGTGCCTTGATAGAGGCAAACCACCACAGAGTGGTCTGTCCCCCAGACCAGTGTGCCAGTGCATCAGCCACAGGAACCCAACCCTGAAGAGTAAGAGACACAGACTTTTGACACTCCAGACCTACAGCCATAGGTGCCCACCCCTTCAGAGTGAGGGCCATAGCAGGACACCCTGTGTCGTATTTGTGCAACTGAGGATAATGGCACCAGAGGCCGGGGAAGAAGCGGTCTTGTATGGGTCATAAGATGGCACGCTTTGATCAGTTTACAATGTGAATGCAGGCTTGTTTGATGTAAGCTGGGACTACAATGGATAACCCAGTTCTGCATTAGACCATTGTTTTAAGGAATAAAAGGCCATTTTGTTTGGAAACCAAATCGTTTTATATACAAACATACCCCCGCTATCCCCAACATATTAACAACCCTTAACACTTTGTACAGAAATAACACCCCCAACCAACACCACAAAAAACTATTTACAGAAACAATTACCCCCCCCAAGTCCCTAAACAACATTACAGCACCCCCCATTACTGCTGCTGCTGCATCTGGCTGAGCCACCTTTCCAGTTGTGTCTGCTGTTTTTCAAGCTTTGTCACTGTCCTAAGTAGTTTTCGCTGGTGGTTCTCAAGAGCTGTCAGTGATTCATTGGTTTCACCGTGGTGATTGGTACATAGGTGGTTAGACACGCCTTGATTAGACTGTCTTGCGATGCAGTGCTGATGTTGGTGGTATTTACGGGTGTCCATCCACTGCTTCTGGAGTGACTGCACAGACTCCATCACTGAGTCCATTGCAGCCTGCATCTGCAGGCCCCTTTCTTCCTTTGGCTGTGGTGATGGAGGGGTCAGATGGAGGGTGGGAGGCTGTGCCTCTGCCGAAGCCCTAGATTGCCCTGCAGCAGAAACATGTTTACATTTATTCAGTGGAGCACATCCTACAAAGTCAACAGTTTAATGTGGCCCCACAAATATTTGTATGTGCAAAAATGCAGTGGCAACTTGCCTGCTGCTGGAGCAGATGAGTGACCAATATTGTGACTTTTCATGGGGGGGGGTCTTGCTCAAACATAGAAAGCAGAACCCCTACCTGTAGTCTCCCCACCCCCATTAGTTGCAACAATAATGTTTCAAGGGCAGGATTACGGCTTTGGTTACTGAAAAGTGTAACTATTCTCTGCCTGAAACAACTTTGAGGTGGCAAGGGAGGGGGGATTCTGAACTACAGAACCTTATGTGGGTGTCACTGGACTTTCCAGTGTGGTCTTCTAGCCACCTCCCATAGCTGCATCATTGCGGCATGGAACAGAGTATGGCCACTTTCCCAGGGGATGCCCTGCTGTGCTTCCAGAGCAGCCACGAATGCTGCCTCTTGCATTCTGATCGCCTTTGCTTGGGGGTTCTATTGAAAACCTGCCTGTAGAACTGCCTTGCCACCTCCTTGTATATTCCTATATTTTCGAGGTGGGTACATGCCATGAAGTCACCCACATGTCTGGATTGAAGATTATCTCTAGGAGGTGGGTGACTTTGACCTGCTGCCAAAACATGCCATGCCTCCTTGGCAGCATTTTCAGAGATACAGCAATGGGTGGAAATCATGCCCATGAATTTATAGAGGAATGCCAAGGTGTCTTAAATCAAACTGGGCTATGGCATCCTTCACCTCCCAAAAACAATTACTTTGAATTTTGATTTAACTCATAAGTGTTCATGGAACTGCAATTCATACATTCCCACCCCCTATCCTTTTACAGTTGGTTCACCATCATAAAATTAGCCAGAATGTCACAAATGTCCCTTCTGTTGAATGGCACCTGTTATTTCATTCACAATTACTCCCCCTACAGGGACCATAAGAGGGGCCAGGTCACAGCAGACCATCAGGACATCATGTCCCGTCTCTTTGCCAATGTTGTGTAGAAGAATCCACGCTGTTATCATGGATGTCACATTCTCCTCAGAGATGGTGAGGCACGCTGAAAGGTAGCACTGTCATTCCTTGAGTCAGCCAAAGGCACGCTCAATAACATTTCTGGCATATAATCAAAGTTCCTCTGGTATCTGTTCCTGTTTCCCCTATATGGATTCATCAGCCAGCACATCTTTGGGTACACTCCATCAGAAATAATTAGTGCTGACATAGACACACTGTCCAGACTAGTGTTGGTAGGATTCCCCAGAACAAAAAATCTGATGTCCATTGATGCACAGAGTGCAGAGCTGCAAAACACAAAGGCATCATGGTTCCTGCTGCTCCATCCAACCTCTGCATTAATTAAACAGCTGGTGTAATCCACAACTCCCTGGAGGAGCATGGAGCAGAATTTCTTCTGGTTACCATTACTGGCCAATACTCCTGGCCAGTGACTATACAGTTATGTGTGTCCTATTGATTGCTCCAATGCAGTGTGGGAACCTGAAATATGGAGAGCCATTCGTTATCTGAAAGGAGACAACCAAAATACCATACTATGATTAACTGAGAACCATTACCATTATTTAGTAATCTCAGTGCAGTATTAACATAAAAGGGGGAATTTTTTTTTTAAAAAGCTACCTTTAATACTTGGCTGCCCAGTCATACAGTCTTTCAGCGCTCTGTCAGTAAGTGTCAAGTTCGCCAGATTGTCAGTCAAACACCAGGCTTCAGAAGAAGATAGTATTTTTTAAAGACTAGTCTTAGAGCTGCATGAACCAGTTCTTTATCAGTGATGGCCGAAAAAGCAAAGCAATAACAATTATAGCCCATTCAAACTAAACCCCCCCACACCTACAAGCCAATGGGTACATTTTGCCCCCGCGCGTGCTAAGCCATGAAATGAAACACCTCAGAACAGTAAATTTCCCATGCCAAGGCAGCATGAGACCCGAGGTCAGGCAAAGTGATAACAAGACAGAACAGACACTCTAAATTAGTGAGGCTGGAGACTCTGAATTACTCCCGCATTCCAAAACCGTGAAAGATGTCTTCCCCCCCCCATCCATAGAAATGGCAGGGCTACCTGACAGTAAGCCACCTTATGGTTGGCCTGAAGCACTGTGATGGCGGCAACAGGGCTAGGAATACCAGTGCTCCTGGGGAGGGGAAAGTACAGCAGTGGGAGCAGGCAAGAAGTTAAGGGAAGGAGGTGGAGAAACAGAGAAGCTCGACCCCCTTCCAGCCTGTGTTCCATCCCAAGAGTGACAGGCAGAGGGGCTGGGAATCAGGACCCCCTCCGACATTGGTGATGTGCAATGCCAGGTCCATAAATAATAAGACCTCAACCCTTCGGGATTTCCTGGTTCAACAGGAAGCGGACTTGGCATGTGTGACCGAGATCTGGGTGTGAGATGGGGAGACAGTAGCTCTCTCCCAGATGGCTCCACCTGGGTTCTTGGTCCTTCACCAATCATGGACTGTGGGGCGGGGGGGAGGAGTGATGCTATTCATTCGGGAGGCTTACTTGCCGCTGAAGCTTCCGGGTATCGAATGCTCAGGCCTAGTGTGGGAAGCTGGGGAGGGTGTGGCTATCTGGCTGGTATACCATCCGCCTAACGCACCAAATGACAGCCTGCCATCTCTGGTTGAGGCTGTGTCAGGCTGGGCATTGGAGTACCCTAGGCTGATAGTCTTGGGTAACTTCAATGTCCATGCCGATGATGCGGCTTCTGTACTGGCGATGGATCTGGTGTCATCCATGGCAGTGCTAGGACTCACCCAATTTGTAACAGCCTCCACACATCGTGCTGGGCATATGCTTGACCTGATCTTTGCAGCAGGGGTTACAGTGGACCAGATCACTGCTCTGGCAGTGCCATGGTCGGACCACCATGCCCTGAAGGCCCGTCTGAATGTGTTGCCCTGTCCCTGTTTAGGAGGCAAGCATGTTTTAGCTCGCCTGTAGAGCCAAATGGACTCTCAGCGGCTTCAGATGGCTCTGTGGGATCCTATGCCCCCTGGCGGCTTGTTAGATGAGCTTGTCGAGGACTGGCATAGCCGGCTCTCAGCAGCCATCAAAGAGATCGCACCCCGATGCCCTCTACGCCCTTGCTCTAAGCGGGCTCCTTGGTTTACCGAGGAGCTGCGGCTGATGAAGCAAGGGCTTAGATGGCTAGAGAGACAGTGATGGTGTGCCCACGATCAAACAACAGGAGCATCCTATAGGATGTTTATGAGATCCTATGAGATGGCAATCAAAGCCGCGAAGAGACAATTCTACGCGGCAGCGTCTGCGTCTGCTAGCTCACGCCCAGCACAATTGTTTAGAACAATTCAGTCGTTAACGGAGCTGTCTCAGGGCAGACCAAATGTTAGGGAATTGGATATCAGTTATGAGGTCTTTGCGAGCTATTTTGCAGACAAAGTCTTGCAGCTCTGCCGTGATCTTCCCGCCACAGTTGAGACAGTGAGTGAACTTGAGGCTCCATGCATGTCTTCTGGTTCTATTCTGGATTATTTCAGTCCACTCAGCCTTGAGGTAGTCGACAAATTGCTCTCAATGGTACGCCCAACCACGTGCAGCTTTGATTCGTGCCCTTCATGGCTTATAAAAGCTGGCCCTCAGGGTTATTATCAATCAGTCCTTGTTTGAGGGCTGGTTCCCGGGGGCACTCAAGGAAGTGATGGTCCACCCTCTCCTGAAGAAACCATCCTTGGACCTGGCCGAATTGGCCAACTACCGGCTGGTCTCCAATTTGCCCTATTTGAGCAGATTACTAGAGAGGGCGGTGGTGATTCAGTTGCAAAGCTTTATGGATGACACTTCCATGCTCGACCCGTTTCAGTCAGGCTTCCGGCCACGTCATAGGACTGAGATGGCACTGGTCGCTCTCACAGATGACCTCCAGAGGCATCTGGATCGAGGCGGATCGGAAGTACTGTTGTTGTTAGATGTATTGGTGGTGTTTGATACTGTCGACCATCAGTTACTGACCCATCGCCTTGCTGACGCTGGAATTCAGGGGCTTGCATTGCAATGGCTGATCACCCCCCCTTTTCCCCTCTGGCCGGGGCAGTGTTTGTATGGGATGCACAAAATTTTTTAAGATGTGCCGCTGTTGTCCAGCAAAGCTCCCCTCCAATGACGGTCATGATCTCTGTTTATTTTATTTGGGCGAGTTCCACAGGGTTGATTCTTCTCCCCACTGTGCGGACTTCACTTGCCAGGCCCGTAGGAACAGGGCAGCTCACCTTAGAACCTCTCTTCTTGAGCAGGCCTTGCATCCTGTGATGTCTTCAGCCGCATCCCAGTCCTTTCCTCCACCTAAACACCCCAACAATGCTAAATCTTCGAAGCATAAGTCGAAAAAGCATGAGGACAAACAGCCTGCGAAACCAAAATTGAAGCCTTCGATGTCGACTTTGGCTCCGAAGCTCAATCCCGTGTTGATTTCTGGTCTTTTGACATTGACTCCTGTGGCATCCTCGGTTGCTTCTGCTCCTAAGCCATCAACTCCACCACCTACCTTGTCTTCACCGTCAGGTCATATTCCATCTGGTCAGCGCTCCAAGTCACCTGTCCAGCGTCCACCTTCTCATCTTATATATCTCAACCAACTGGCCCCACCAGGTTACTCGGTCCTTCACCAATCACAGACTAGGGGGCGGGGGGGAGGAGTCGCTCTTTTCATTCAGGAGGCTTACTCCTTCAAGGCGCTCCCATGTGTAGAGATCATAGGCTTAGAGTGTCTCGGTGTGATGCTGGAGACTGAGGAGAGTTTGGCAATTTGACTAGTGTACCGACTGCCTAATGCACCGGCCAATAGCCTGCTGTCCCTGCTGGAGGCCATATCAGGCTGGGTGTTGGACCACACTAGGCTGATCGTCTTGGGTGATTTCAACGTCCATGCCGAGGACGTGGCCTCCAGCTGGGCTACGGACCTAGTGTTGTCCATGGTGGCACTGGGATTCCCGCAATTTGTATTGGCCCCCACGCATTGGGCCGGTCACATGCTCAATTTGATCTTTGCAGTGGGGGTGACGGTGGACTGGATCACTGCTGAGGCAGTGCCATGGTCAAACCACCTGGCCTTGAAGGCCTGTCTGAATGTGCCACCCTGACCCTATGTGGGCGGTGAGCAGATTTATGCTCACCTGCAGAGCCAAATGGACCCGTTGCAGCTCCAGATGGCTCTGCGGGATCCAAGGCCCCCTGGCAGCTCACTGGATGAGTTAATGGAGGACTGGCACATCTCATCTCCAGGGTGCTTCAAAAGATTGTGGCCGATGCCACCTCCTGCATCCTTATCACTCCTTGGTGGCCACGCCAGGTTTGGTTTCCACACCTCCTCCAGCTCTCCAATGGTCATTTCTGTCACCTCCCTCATGTACCTGATCTCCTTTCCAGGGATCGAGGCCAGATCCTCCACCACAACCCCACCTTCTTCAGGCTGACAGCATGGAGGATCCTGCAGGAGACTTCCCTCCTGCGGTATCAAATGTTTTGCTTAATGCATGTAAGCTGGCTACCTGCCTAACCTATTGTTGAAAGTGGCACCGTTTCCATCTTATGCCCTGGAACATTCTTTTGACCCGGTCCACGCTTCCCTATGGGACATTTTCTCCTACATCATGTCCTTTAAAGAAATGGGCCTTGTATACTCCTCTCTAAGAGTCCACCTCGCTGCCATCTCAGCACATCACCCTTTAGTACACGACTCTACTGTCTTTTCACACCACCTGATGAAGCCTTTCCTTAAAGGGCTACTCTGTCTCTGTCTGCTCCAAAAGCTGCTTGTGCCCTCCTGGAGTTTGTCTCTAGTGTTGGCGCATCTTATGGCAAAGCCCTTCGAGCCAATGGCTTCCATCAACCTTCACCTCCTGTCATGGAAAATGGCATTTTTGATTGTTATTACTACAGCTCGCCGGGTGGGAGAGCTTGCTGCCTTCTGCGCTGATCCCCCATATATGATTTTCCACAAGGAAAAGGTAGTTCTCCGGCCAGATCCCTCCTTTCTGCCTAAAGTCTTATCTGCCTTTCACCTGTCTCAGTCTTCTGTTCTACCTACGTTCTTTCCGAACCTGGCTGATGCACCTCAGAGAGCATTACACTGCCTTGATGTTCGCAGAGCGCTCTCTTTTTATCTCCACTGAACGCAACCCTTCCGAAAGTCTCCTAGGCTTTTTGTTGCCTATGGGTCTCCATCGCAGGGTGGACCAATCTCCTCTCAGAGACTATCCAAATGGGTTACCTCCATCATAGCCCTTTGCTATGAGCTGACCAAGCAACCCATACCTACCTCGCTAACTGCTCACTCCACCAGAGCAGTTTTGACTTCTACTGCCTTCCTGGCCAGTGTCCCATCAGAAGACGTCTGTGCTGCAGCTACGTGGTCTTCGATGTCGACTTCATGTCCCACTATGCACTCAATGTTCGAGCTCAATGGGGTGCTGCATTTGGCTGGGTGGTTCTGAAGCCTATCTTCAACTGACGCTTCTGCTTTGCAGGTAGGATCTTTCAATTGAGGTGATAATTTTGTGTCCTAGTCTCTTTGTTATGTTTTTCAGCTGCCAGCTCCCTCCTCCATCTGGTTCAGCTCTTTTAATCACCCATGTGTGGGACTGCACAGAGACCACGACGAAGATAAACAGGTTGCTTACCTGTACCTGATGATCTTCGAGTGGTCATCTGTGCAGTACCACAATCCCACCCAGCCTTCCCCATTGCTGGCATCTCCTGATCACTTACCTTGAGTTGATGGGACTTACTGGTAGTGGTCGAAGGAACTGAGTGGGAGGTGGCTCTCTCTCCCGCTCTAGGCATGTGCAGTGTGTGCCTGCTTCCCAAGGTGAGAAAAGAGCCCACCAAAAAGATTTCTGAGGCAAGCTCTGGAATATTCTCCGGTCGAGGTCGTGCGCAGGTGCCCAACCCATGTGTGGTACTGCACAAATGACCACTTGAAGATCATCAGTTACAGGTAAGCAACCTTTTTTTCTCCTACCAGTCCTGGTTCTGAGAGCAGACCGAATAACAATGGGGAATACGTATACCTGCCGGGACATGCCATTGTAGCCTTGTCCAATGAGAAAACTGGTGGATGAGTGCAACCAAGACAGAGCTCTTTTCCTGGAATGTATCCTTTGCAGAAATCAGGAGCAAGCATTGACAGTACTGGCCAGACTAAGCATAAGGATGTGCACCTATGCCACTAGTACTCAAACTACTGCATCCATATCTGATCCATGCCACATTGATCATCAGTCTTTTCAGAAAAAATAAAGCCTAAATCTAATACAGTGATTCTCCAAAGTGAACAACCAAGAAATAACATCAATGAACCCTCCAACCAACCAACCAGCTAACCAACCAACCTACCCACGCACCTGTCCCCTGCCCAGGTCATTCAAAATACAAGGCGGGAAGACCCTTTTCCAATCATCTTGCTATACACAAGGAGAAAGGCAGTCTTTTAGCATTATGTCAATGTATTGCAGTAGTGCATGTGCATTTTTAAAAAATAGGGCCGGTGGCAACGTGATGCCGTTGATTATGACAGTGCTGTTGACCACAGACTCTCCTGACAATTTGAATTATTTTTGGCAAGTGAAGAATAAACCAACACCACACTGATTCCAGATTGCTAAAAACTAACGAGGTGCAGGAGGAACTTTGAAAAGCTGACTCCATGGCTTGGGGATTGACTGTGTGGAAAATGAGTAAGTGGTCTGTTTGGAAAGGGTACATGTCTATTTAAGCCATGTGGGGTGTACTAAATGCATGCAGTTTCAATTACCATATGATGCTGTAGTGTCATAAGATATCCATGGCAACTGCCTGCTTATCCCTGTAATCTGGTATGGGTTTTAAGGGCATTTCCAAGTTAATGAGCAGGAAACAAGAAAGCATGCATTGGGTTATGAAGTAGATCAGACTGGGAATGGCAGGACTGAAGACAGTTGCAACATAGATGAGCAATTCCCTAACAATTTGCTTAGCACCAGAGTTCAACCTAAGCATGTGATTTCACTGTAATGATATGGAAATGTCCCTGAACAGGTTCAGAATCCATTTCTTTCACCACTGGTAAGCAGAGAGAGTGCTGTGTTAGGGTGTGGCTTTGGATCGGAGTGCTTATATCTGGTTTTCTAGAAATTAAACACTGGTGATTTGCTAAGTGGATGCCTTGTATGGTTCAGCCCAGTACTGTTCCTCAGAGACAAAATAAAAGCTGGGGAAAGTATGGTCTTCCCCATTCCAGTCAAAAGAGTCCCTTCTAACACAACTGATAGGTATAAAAATACCACCACAAGCTATATAAGTTTCCAACCAAGTGTGAATTGTGTTCCCATACCATTGTCAAAGGGGGCAAGGATGGTGCTAGATTGTTAAAAAAAGAGGCACCAGGACTCAGGCTGGTGAGGAGCCTTGCCATCTGTCATGGAAGGGAGCAGTATGCTTTACTTCCAAGGCCAAAATTCCATGTGCATTTTCAAGAGAATTAATGATCACCAAGGAATTTTCTTCTGCTTCAGTGCATGCAGTTCATTACCTACATGCTATCTTTTCCCATTTAAATGTCACACATATCCTCCAGCTGGTGTGGGAGAAGATTTTTCTCCACTTGTCTACCCCAGATGGTTGCCTACCCTGCCTTGTGACTAGACACGGATGTAGTCTTATCATGGCATCATTTGTGACAGTCAAACATGAACAAATCTCAGATTCCTGAGCTACCCACCAGCCCACCTCATTGTCATTTCCTTCAGTGCACCCCTTCATGAAACTGTGTAGCTGAGGGGAAAGTCTTGCCAATTTCCTCAATCTCATGCCCCCCTTTTCAAAATGAGTATCAGCTCAATTGGTAGGCCAAGCAATATTTTATTTTTGATGTCAGAAGAAAGCATTGTCAGTTTTACCCATGCCTCATTCATTTTTAAAATTCAAACTCTGTTCTGCCCACCAGAGCTGGTACTCCTTTGTTTCTTTTTTGAAATTGACAAGGCTGTTCCTCAACTATGCCAATTAGAGTAGGGGTATCAAACATGTGGCCCGGGGGATGGATCAGGCCCTCAGAGGGCTTCTATCAGGCCCGCAAGGGACTGGCTGTCTCCTGCTTCTCCCTCCAGTTCTGCTGCTGCTGCATCATAGCTTGCTTTCCCAGACTCTCTCAATCTCTCAGGAGAGATAGATAGACAAGCTTCTGCTCCCTGCACTGGACTGAGGCTCCTCCCCCTCCCCGATTGCTACAGCACAGACATTATGATGCAATAATTCAGAGCAAGAAGTGTCAGTTATCAGAGACTATTAAATAAACAAATATTGCAAGAATGCTAATGTTTCAGGCATGTTTTTATTTTAAGTAAAAAAAATCTTTGTGTTTGCATGCTTTATAAAGTTTATATCTCTGCTACCTGGCATTACATTTTATGACACACGTGGCCAGTCCGACAAAGTCCCATTTATGTCAAATCCAGCCCTCCATAACAAATGAATTTGACACCCCTGAATTAGAGTTTGAACACCTACCTACAAGATTGACCTCACAGAGCAGAGGGCAGTGAAAACAATGGCCATGCTGCAAATACAGTCATGGAAGTGGAGACAGAGAAAAGGCAAAGAAGCCCTGTTTGTTCAAGCGTCTGCCCAAAGCACAAGTTGTAATCAGGATGAAAAACTCAAAGTGTGTGCATGTGTGTATTCCCAAATATGAACTCTGTGGAAGAAATGGTGGTTGGAAGATGAAAAACATGTTTCATATTTTTACACAGGTTACACAATGCAACAATAAGTCATCTTTCTACATGATCTTCAGCCCTTTTAAAAATCTAATACAAGAAAACTTAAAACTGCTACATGTGCATATTGACAGTGGACCATAAGGAAGGCTGAGTGCCAAGAACAGATGCTTTCGAATTATGGTGCTGGAGAAGACTCTTGTGAGTCCCTTGGACTGCAAGGAGATAAAAAAGTCAGTCCTAAAAGAAATCAACCCTGACTGTTCTCTGGAAAGCTAGATACTGAAGCTGAAGCTCAAATACTTTGGCCACCAAATGAGAAGGGAGTACTCACTGGAGAAGACCCTGATGCTGGGAAAGACTGAAGGTAAAAGAAGAAGGGGACGGCAAAGGATGAGATGGTTAGACAGTGTTCAATGCTCCCTCTAAGCTGTGAAGACTTGTGAGCAAAAATTCTACTTTGTGAGCTACTGACATTAAAGTTATGAGTGAGTGATTAGACTACTGCATCAATTAGTTTGCTCTGGAGCCATCCTTCCTGAGCTAAGACAGAATTGTGTGAGCCGGAGGCTAAGAAACCGATGAGCTAGCTCACACTAACTCAGCTTAGAGGGACCACTGACAGTGTTATCAATGCAATAAACATGAATTTAAGCAAACTCTGGAGGAGCAAGACGGAAGACAGGAGGGCATGGTGTGATGTGGGCCATGGGGCTGCGAAGAGTCAGACTCGACTGTGTGACTGAACAACAACAACAAGAGGTTCAAGAGCTCTTTAAGTGGGTATGTGTGAAATCCATCAAATGATGCATTGTAACTGTTTAGTGATGTGGGAATGGAACTGAATAGATGCTCGAGATTATTTTTCTTCATTACACAGCACAATATTATAAAACTTTTTAAAAATTGTAGCTGCCATGGATGAGGAAATGAACTAATTGGGTGTGGGACTGTTGGTAAAGACAGAGATTTCCCCCCTTTTTACAACACTGCCAATTTTTCTTTTCTTATTTGCATCCTTTAAAAAATTAAACTCCAGAATTAGCACCTAGAGAGAGTCCAGCTGCATGGCTAGGCTCAAAGGAATGAGGCAAGCATATGATGTTATTGTGGGCAAGGAGGTTCCCTCACCATGTTGTTACATTCTCTCCTAGTGAGGATAAAAGTGATGAACCTGGATCAATGCCATAAACAGACAGAAATTTGCAGGACAGAATTACAGTGATTCACACTCATTAATGCCATGCAGTGCACACTGAGAACAGTCACAGATCTAGTGGTGTGCATGTATTTGGATTATTTAGATTTATTTCAACCCTATACAAGATCAGATTAGACGTGTTGTTTATTTACCATACATTCCCTGTTCCTAAACAATGCTACTGTAGCCCATCTTTTCTCCATAAACACTGAGCCTATTTTAGTGTACCTATGCTTCATGCCTTTGAGCACTCAGTACACTTCAAATGAGTAACATTCCCTGCTCTGCGCTGCTCAAAGAACTGCTTTCAGCTGTTGTATCAAGCAGGGAAATGCACGATGGCATCCTACAGACAAAGAAGGCACATGTTCTGACTGTACATAGACTGGAACTTCTACATGGGGTGTGTATGTGGTGAGATTAACACTGCAACTCAACATTTGAATGATATCATCTAATTCTGTTTATTTTTGCATCACACCTTAGTTGATGTAGAGGTTCGCAGGGAAGTGTAATGAAAAACTTTTCTGTGATGAAAAGATGGGGCTGGGTGAAACAATATAAAGTGTATACTGAATTCTAGATTTTGGTCCAGTAAATAATATGGGAACATGGGACTGCAACGCTACCCAAACTCAACTGGTATCGACTTCATTAGTCCTTTGGATGAGAGAGTCCTGGAAACTCTATGGGAAAGCAGGGTATAATGTTTTGTTTAAAATGCAGATACGCTTGAGTGAAAGAAGTGCAAAGAACAATTTCTTGGCTCTACAGACCCATTCCCATTGGTGATTAGGATAGGGGTCATGCTGCAGTGATAGAGAATCTACTTTGTATCCAGAAGTTTTTAACTTCAATCCCTGGCATCTATGGAGCTGCGGTGGCTCAAGTGGTTAAGACGCTGAACTGCAGGCTGTGGAAGGTCAGTAGTTCAGCAGTTCGAGACCCGGGTGCCGCATGACGGGGTGAGCTCCTGTCTCTAGCTCCAGCTCCTGCCAACCTAGCAGTTCGAAAGCAAGAAATTGCAAGTAGATAAATAGGGACCACTTCGGTGGGAAGGTAACAGCGTTCCGTGCGCCTTGGTGTTTAGTCATGCCGGCCACATGACCACGGAAACGTCTTCGGACAGCGCTGGCTCTTCGGCTTTGAAACGGAGATGAGCACCGCAACCCTAGAGTCGGATTCGACTGGCTTTCGAGCAAGGGAACCTTTACCTTTACCTTTACCCTGGCATCTCCAGGTTTTTTTTAAAGGATCAGTAGCAGTAAGTGATGTGATAGGCCTCTACATGAGACTCTGGAGAGCCTCTGACAGACAGAGTAGACAGTAAAGACCTAGCTAGACCAATGATCTGCCTCAGTGTAAGGTGGCGTCCTGCGCTCATGGGGTAGCATGACTGCACCATTTCATGATCTGTCCCACTAGCATTTAACAGACATCTCTGAGCAAGTATTAACCCCCTCCCACTAAACTTCATGTGAAACATGCATTTACCATGAAGCACAGAAACTGTATTTCCAGATTTTTGTGGATATGCTCTGCTTGTTAGTTGAGCATTTTGCCCTGAAGCATTAAAAACTAATATGGGCGTGATTTTGTCTGATTTTGCAGGGCAGTGATAATTATTGCAATGAACAGATATGAACCCAAAGCTCTTTTTTCTTAGAATGTGCTCTTTAATGTTCTTGGGAACAATAAGCTCATGAAATTAATTGCAAGTTATCATGTCTCCCAAAGTTTTCAAACAAGCTGAACTAATGATCCAGCCTACAGAGAATCAGCCCCTCCTCCCCAGTTTTCAAGACAACCCTGCCTTACCTTTTTTTTATGAAATTTGCCTTCCCAGCTTTATTTCAGGATGGGGTCAGGAGATGGGGCTGTGGGTTTAATTGATGCTTCATTCACTCTCCTAGGACATTTATTATACAAAACCCCTACATGTAAAGAATCTAATTGCTGTGGACAGTTCCAGCATTAGGTGAATGTTCTGATTCCCCTTGACAAAGCCTGCATGGTGAAATTCATAGAGACTTTGTATAATAACACAGTCAGCTATCACCTGGCATCCCTTTTGTTCTGCTCTTTCACATTCTTACCATACTTTAAGCACTAGGACCAAAATGAGTACATGGAAGTGTGGCATCAGATGCTATCGCTGTCTGCTTCTGGTTAAGACCTGTCTGATTTAGAGCACAATTTATAGTACTACAAAATAAATGCAAGGACATGGAGACTGATGCTATGCATGTTTATGTGGGCACAAGACCCACTGAATTCTATGAGTCTTCTTCCCAAGTAATAAGATTATGAATCTGCAGTCAGATCCCATGGGGTTGCCAGCTCCCAGCTGGGAAATTCCTGGAGATTTGGGGGTGGAGTCTGGGGAGGGTGGGATTGGGGGAGGGGAAGGTCCTCAGCAGGGTATAATGCCATAGAATCCACAATCCAAAGCAGCTATTTTCTCCAAGGGAATTGATCTCTGCAGTCTGGAGATCAGTTGTAATTCCAGGAGATTTCCAGGATCCACCCAGAGGCTGGCAACCGGCAGAATTACATGTGTCAATTACCTGTCTAACTGTACATGCTATCAGGATGTTAGGCATAATCCTTGTAAGCATCAGCTCACATGGTAAACTTATGTCTAAGCTGCATAGACTGCAAGTGCAGACTCATGATTAAATGCTCTGTCATACTGGAATAAAATTTGCTGAACATAAAATAACTAGCAGGATATGGTTGAAACAGATTCAGCATGGGTTCTGTAAGGGAACATCTTGTTTCACTAACCTGTTACTGTTTTTTGAGAGAGTGAACAAACATGTGGACAAGGGGGACCCAATAGATATTGTTTACCTTGACTTCCAGAAAGCTTTTGATAAAATTCCTCATCAAAGGCTCCTAAGTAAGCGCAATAGTCACAGGATAAAAGGACAAGTCTTCTTATGGATCAAAAACTGGCTAATTAATAGGAAACAGAGAGTGAATATAAATGGGCAATTTTCTCAGTGGAGGGTGATAAGCAGTGGGGTACCACAGGGATCAGTACTCGGTCCGATGCTTTTTAACTTGTTTATTAATGATTTGGAATTGGGAGTAAGCAGTGAAGTGGCTAAATTTGCAGATGACACTAAGTTGTTCAGAGTGGTGAGAACCAGGGAGGATTGTGAGGCGCTCCAAAGGGATCTGTTGAGGATGGGCAAGTGGGTGTCAACATGTCAAATGGGGTTCAGTGTGGCCAAGTGCAAAGTGATGCACATTGGAGCCAAAAATCCTAAATATAAATACATATTGATGGGATCCAAACTGGCAGAGACTGACCAAGAGAGAGATCTTGGAGTCGTAGTAGATAAGAACATAAGAGAAGCCAATACTGGATCAGGCCAATGGCTCATCCAACACTCTGTCACACAGTGGCCAAAAATACCAGGTGCCATCAGGAGGTCCACCAGTGGGGCCAGGACACTAAAAGACCTCCCACTGTTGACCCCTCCAAGCACCAAGAATATAGAGTATCACGGGCTTCCAGTAGGAGTAAAATGGTGAACTGATGCACCTTGCAATCGTGCAGGGTGGACAGTGGCTTCTTCCGACAGTTTGGGCATTTATATTGCCCAACGCAGCCTCCCCCAGGCAGGGGGTCGACAAGCAAGCAACGAGGTCCAAGTGAGAGTTGAGATTGGTGTGTATAAGTCTTGAAGGAGGCTTGTTTATGCTTTGATCCCCTCTCAGAAGCGGGTGTATGCAAGAGAGCACTAAAGAAGCCAACCGGGCTGGGAATCCAGTTTAAATTCATCATTTCCCGACCTCTTAAGAAAGAGAGTTGAGTCGAAAGTGAGAAGAAGCGATGCGAAGCTCCAAGATAAACATGCAAGGTAACATAAACAATTTGCTTACTGGAATGGAGATCTAGTGAAAATTGAAAAATGCAGATAAGCGTAAAAGAATTAATCTTGAATAATCGGGCCATTGAGGATTTGAGAAGAGTTTGTCAAAGCGAGCAATTTGAGAAAAATAGACATTGTTTAACATTCCTGCAGTTAGAAAGAGCTGGAGTGGAATCTAAGACTGAAACTAACAAGAGAAATCACGAGACTAAGGTGTTGCAACTATCTGTGTCCAGCTAGTACTGTGTATAAGGACTAGAGTGGCTTCCGGAGGACTGTAAAAGTAGTGGAACGAAGTTTCCGGTAGGAAGGATTTTGAGACGGACAGGAAACAGGAAGTTCAAGAAGAGCCTACTCTAGCCAAAAAAACATAGAGAAATTGTGCCCGCCATCTTTAGGGGGACTGAACTTTAAAATTGAATTTTATCACTGGAATTGCTTCAAAAGAGTGACGAAAAGGCAACGATTCAAGAGAAGACAAAAAGAGGACCCGGAATATATGAATTTGGACTAATTTTAGAAACTTCAAAATGGATCCAAAACAGCGACAAAACAGCGTGAGTCCAAGTATGGCAGGGAAGGAAAAAAGAGAGTGGCAAGCTGCAATGGAGTCAATGGAAAAGAGAATGCTGGAGGTGATTCAAGGATTGGTGAAACAGATAGAACAACAGTTAGAAAAGCAAATGGAAGAACAGCTGGAGCAGTTAGAAGAAGTCCAAGAAAAGAATGTGATAGCTCTCAAAGAATTGGTTGTAGCAGAGGTGGCGGAAATTACAAAAGAAGTGGCAGACATAAAGAGCCAAGTGCAAGGTCTGGTATTAAAATTGACCAAATTAGAGAAAAAAACACAAGATATAGACAAAAAAATGGAAACAACTCTTCAGGAAAATCATTAATTGGAGGCAGTGATGGAGTATAGAGCGATGTTAAACCATCTGAGGCTAAGAGGGATTGAAGAAAAGGCAGATGAAGATATACATATGATAGTGACGACTGCTTTGATGGAGAATCTGGGAGAAGATCAAGGAGAATTGGAGTCTGATTTTGACTTGATTTATAGATTAAATTCAGGATATGCTCAGAGAAAGAACTTGCCAAGAGATGTTATTGTGCAATTTGTAACAAGGAAGATGAAGGAGGATACTTTCAAAAAACAATTTTCACAACCATTGGAAATCAATGGCAAAAAGATTATAATAATGAGAGAACTTCCAAGAATGATCTTGCAAGAAAGAAAGAAATATAAAAAGCTGGTAGACAAATTGAAGCAGCTAATCATCAGGTTTAGATGGGAAATACTATATGGTCTGTCTTTTACCTACAATGCGAAGAGACATACGATCAAGACTCTGGGAGATATGTATAGGTTCAAAGCAGAAAATGTAGAAGATTTTGGAGATATTTAAAGTCAAGACATGATGGATTACGAAGTTATCGTGGAATGTAAACGGACTTAATTCACCCTCTAAAAGAAAATTAGTAAATTATTGGTTGCAAAAACAAAAGGCTAATATTATCTACTTGCAAGAAAATCATATTAGAAAATGGGACAATAAGTATTTGATTAACAAAAAATTAGGAGAAGAATTTTATACACTGGCAGAAAAAAAAATAAGGGAGTTGTGACCTATGTAAACAAAGAATTGGACCCAAAACAAATTTTTAGCGATAAAGATGGGAGATATATTGGAGTGGAAATTACAATGCTTCAGAAAAAGACTTTGGTAGTTAACTTGTATGCACCTAATGGAGCTAAAGAATTTTTTTTTAAAGACTTGACGAACGAATTGGATCAAGTGAATTATGAGCAGTTAATTTTGGCAGGGGATTTTAATGGTACGGTTAATAATAAATTGGACAGGAAATCTGAAAAGAAGGATGAGAAGGTTGAGAAATTACCAAAAATTTTCTTTAAATTGATAGAACAAGAGAAACTAGAAGATGTTTGGAGAAAATGGAATCCTAAAGTTAAAGACTTTACTTTTTATTCCAATCATCACAATTCTTTTCCCAGAATAGATATGATTTGGATGTCAGGTGAAATGGCGTTAAAAACCCAGAAAGTGGAGATTCTGCCAAAGACTAATTCTGATCACAACCCGGTGAGTTGGACGTTAAAAGAAAAAGCTAAACAGTTTCATTGGAGAATAAATGAAGATCTATTGGATAAGAAGAAAATAATTGAGATATTACGTAAGGAGACTCAGTCATTTTTTCAATTGAATTGGAATCAAAATGTTAAAATACAGACTGTTTGGGATACATACAAGGCTGTGATGAGAGGATTACTTATATCGTTGAACGTGGTGGATAAGAAACAGAATATAAAGCAGCAAAAGGAGTTGCAAGAAAGAATTCAGCAAAAAGAAAAAGAATTGAAGAAGAGACCTGGAAAAAGAAAATTATTAAAGAAATTCAAATTTTACAAGAGCAATTGAACATGATACTTAATCGGGAACTTTATTGGAACTTAAAGAAATTACAACAAAAATCCTTTGAAGGAGCAAATAAACCAGGAAAATTTCTGGCATGGCAATTGAAAAATTGAAGAGAGAAAAGGTTAATAAACAAGATTATTGAAGAAGGTAAAGAAATTGTGGATATGAATGGTTTAAAAAGAGTTTTTTTTAAGTATTATGCGAAGTTATTTCAAAAAAAGAATATAGACTCTGAAAAAATTAAAAAATATTTGGACATGGTAGAAATTCCAAAGATTGGAAATGTTGAGTGGTCCAATCCAAAAAGAAGAAGTTTATAAGGCAATAGAAGATGCTAAATTGGGAAAAGCTCCAGGCCCAGATGGAATTACAGTGAAATTTTATAAAAAGTTAAAAGAGGAACTAACCCCAACGTTGGAACTTCTAGCAAATGAGATACAGGTGACTAAAGTGATACCCGAGACATGGAAGGAAGCCAACATATCACTCATACCAAAAGAAGGACAGGACTTAACAGATGTTAAGAATTACAGACCAATTTCTTTACTTAATAATGACTATAAGTTGTTTGCCAAAATAATTTCAGAAAGACTGAAAAATTATTTGAAAGACGTTATAACCGAAGAACAAGCTGGTTTTTTACCAAATAGACAAATTAGGGACAATCTAAGGACGGTGATAGACGCTATTGAATATTATGATAAACATCCAGAAAAGGAGGTTGCTTTCCTATTTGTAGATGCAGAGAAAGCCTTTGATAATTTAAATTGGGACTTTATGTTTCAACTGATGGAGAAAATGGATATTGGACAGCCCTTTTTAAACATAATTAGGGCAATTTATTCAGAACAGAAAGCATCGTTAAACGTAAATAAAGAGATGACAGACTATTTCAAGGTGCAAAAAGGGACTAGGCAAGGTTGCCCGCTATCCCCTTTATTGTTTATCTGGGTTTTGGAGGTACTGTTGGCAAAGATAAGAGAAGATAAGGATATAAGGGGACTTACAATTGGAGGTTTTATGTATAAATATAGGGCATTTGCGGACGATGTAATGTTTTTGATTGAAGATCCAGTAATTAATTTACCATTGTTGATGGAAAAGATCAAGGAATTTGGAGATTTGGTGGGATTTTACATCAATAAGAACAAAACAAAGGTGCTGTGCAAAAATATGACAAAAGAGAAACAGCAGGAATTGCAAGAATCAATACAATGTGAAGTGGTAAAAAACCAAAATATTTAGGAATTGAGTTGACAATGAAGAACATAGATCTTTTTAAGAACAACTACGAAAAGATTTGGAGTAAAATTCAACAAGATATAAAAAAAGGGACACTTTGAATCTGTCATTAATGGGAAGAATTTCGGTGGTTAAGATGAATATTTTACCGCATTTAATGTTTTTATTTCAGACGATTCCGATAGTGAACTCATGGCAGAAAGAAATTTCAAAATTATCTGGGCTGGAAGAAAACCAAGGATTAAAATGAAGATTCTATGTGATGCAAAGGAAAGAGGAGGATTCCAACTTCCTAATTTTAGACTGTATCATGATGCAGTGTGTTTGACTTGGTTGGCTCAATAGGTTAATTTGGACAATAGAAAAACGTTGGCATTAGAAGGACATGACCGTAAATTTGGTTGGCACGCTTATTTATGGTATGACAAATGCAAAATGGATAATTTTTTCAAACACCACTTCATAAGAAGATCATTGTTTATGACCTGGATGAGATATAAAAGATTTTTTTTGATGCAAGACCACTATGGATAGTACCGGCTGAAGTAATTAAACCACTTTCGAGACATAAAGGTGAAGATTGGATACCTTATAGAGATATTTTGATGGTAGAAGGGAACAGTTTTGCGATGAGAGCTAGAGAGGAACTGAAATTTGAATATGATTGGTTAAACTACAGGTAGATTTATGATTTATTTAAGGCTGACAAAAAGAGATATGGCTTCAGGAAGGAGAATAATGAAATTGAAAATGTTTGGGCGGAAGAGGGGGAAAAATGATTTCAAAAATTTATAAAGTCTTATTAAAATGGTATACTGAGGATGAGATTGTAAAAGAACAGATGGTAAAATGGGCTATAAATGTAAATAGAGAAATAAGATATGTCAACTTGGGAGGGGTTGTGGAAAAAGTCAATTAAAATTTCTACGTGTCAATGTGAAAGAAAATTGTTATAAAATGATGTATAGGTGGTATATGACACCTAAAAAAATTGCTAAAATGAATGAGAACATGTCTAACAAATGTTGGAAGTGTAAACAAAAAGAAGGCTCATTTTATCATATGTGGTGGACTTGTGATAAAGCGGTAGCCTACTGGACAGAGATTCATAATGAAATTCAGAAGATTCTAAAGTGTACCTTGAAAAAACAACCTGAAATGTTACTTTTGGGTTTGAAAATGGAAGAGATAAACCCCCAAAAAAGAACATTGTTGTGGTATCTGATTACAACAGCAAGAATGACTTTTGCCCAATTTTGGAAGCAAGAAAAAATACCAGAAAAATGGGATTGGATAAAGAAGATGCTTTTTATGGCAGAAATGGACAAACTGACAAAGAAACTTAACGGTAGAGAAGATGAAGAATTTTTTATAGAATGGAAAGAGTTTAAAGACTATCTCGAAACAAACTGGGATGTAAGAAATAAGTTACTCTGCTTTGGTAACTATTAAGAATAGAAAAAAGAAAGTAATGCTTGACAATTAGTTAAAGTGTTACCTAAGGGTTAGACTATATGTATCAATATGTTTTAAAGCAAGAACTGAATATGGGATAAGTTTTTATTGTTGCTGAATATTGAAGGAAAGAATAAGCGGGGTGGAGCATCGCTGGAAGCCGGGGGGAGGGGGGAAGGGAATAAATGAAAAGGATGTATTCAAAAGTACTTTGATATATGGAGTGTGTTAATATATCCTGTTAATAAAAGTTTTATTTAAAAAAAAAGAATACAGAGCATCACTTGCCCCAGAGTCCCTATTTATACCTTGTGGCTAATAGCCACGGATGGACCTCTGCTCCATATGCTTATCTAATTCCCTCTTGAAGCCGTCCATGCTTGTAGCCACCACCACCTCCTGTGGCAATGAATTCCATGTGTTAATCACTCTTTGGGTGAAGAAGTACTTCCTTTTATTTATTCTAACCCGACCGGTCAGCAATTTCATTGAGTGCCCACGAGTTCTTGAATTGTGAGAAAGGAAGAAAAGTACCTCTTTCTCTACCTGATCTATCCCATGCATAATCTTATAAACCTCAATCATGTCACCCCTCAGCTGTCATTTCTCCAAGCTAAAGAGCCCCAAGCACTTTAACCTTTCTTCATAGGGAAAGTGTTCCAACCCTTTGTTGCTCTGCAAGGCGCTTATAGTGCTCTTATGGACTCGTATAGTAAGTGATAAAAACTGGACTGTGCAATTAGTGTGCAAAAGGGACTGAACTGTGTGGTGACCCAAAAGTGATGCCAACTGCAAACACACACTAGCAGAGGAATAGCCTTCTCCTGAGATGATGTGCCAATGGTTAGCTGCCCTCTATTACCCTCAGCGCAGCAGGAAGAGAGACCATTTCCCTAGACAAAGAGAACATACAGAAACCAGTAACTCTGTACTATGGGAAAATACCATATTCTACAAAAGGGACTTAAAATCCTGAAGAGACTCCATAAACCAAACCTTTCCTTCAACATGCAGGCAACCCCCACCCCACCAGATGATGCATTTTAGGCTCCACAGCATAACAAAGGAGCCTCTGCCAGGAAGGGACTAGCTGGCTGACACATCACTCAACTCATCAGCCAGCCCAGCTAAGCTCATCAACTCATCAGCCAGAGCCATTAAAAGACAATACCCCTGGACTCAGCTATTATTCTTCAAAGGTGCTCACTGGTAAAGTGATTAGATTCAACATCGCCCAACCCTGCCCCATCCTCCTGCAAAACCAGTTTCTCCTGCAAACAGGCTTTTTTAAGGAAACTTCCAGGGGACAGATCAGGGAGGGAAGACGGACCAGAAGGGGACGTGCCAAGGGAGGTGGCCAGCAAAGACCACCCCCCAGCCACACAGTGCCTAAAAGAGCAGGACCATGTGCTCTCTCTCTCCATATCTAAACCCTGCCCCATCCTGCTGACTCTTGATGTAGTGCTGTCCAGAGTCACATGTTCTGCTGGTTTAGATTATGACCATTATTCCCTTATAGTCTCCTCATTTTTCCTGTGGATCACTTCATCTCTTCAGGACAGGCAAGTATCATCCAATCAACATTTTTACCTGCTCAAGCAAATGTCGCTATCCCTTTCTAACTATATTTCTTAGGCCTGTGTAATTGTGAGTGTGTTTGAATTTATTGTATGTTTGTGAAGAACTCTCAGTAAAGAATCCATTTCTCTAAAAGGCTTGGTTTCTGTGTTTATTCTTGGTTTTACTGGAAAAGGTGGGACTTCTGTATACATAGGCTTGTGTCCCCTTAGATGCCAATTGCTCTTAAATATCATAATTCCCCATAGTTATTAATACATTAAGCAATTTGGCTAACGCCTTTTATCATTCTAGTTGCCCTTTTCTGCACTTTTTCCAAAGCTATAATATCCTTTAAGGTGTGGTGAACAGAACTGTACACAGTATTCCAAATGAGGTCGCACCATTGATTTATATAGGGGCATTACGATATTGGCTGAGCTGTTTTCAGTACCCTTTCTAATAATCCCCAGCATAGCATTGGTCTTTTTTATTGCAGTCACACACTGTCTTGACATTTTCAGTGAGTTATCTACTATGACTCCAAGACCTCTCTCTTGGTCAGTCTCTGCAAGTTTAGACCCCATCAACGTGTATTTATAATTAGGATTTTGGCTCCAATGTGCATCACCTTGCACTTGGCCACATTGAACCCCATTTCCCATGTTGATGCCCACTCACCCAACTGTCTGAGGTCCCACCCCTCCTCAAACCTCACCCTCTCCAGGTTCCAGCCCTGAAATCTCCAGGAATTTCCCACCTGGAGTTGGCAACCTTATCTCCTTCCCAGCCAAGCATCAGCCTACCTTTATTTCCCCCTCACTCTTCAGCTTTTCATCTCCCCCCCCCCCGCAGCCTCTACGGTGCTCTGAAACCCTGACTGCCACATCACATTGGCTGTCATGGGGGGGGGCATCTCAGTAGGGTATAAGGACACAGAGTCCACCATGTTATCCAGGGGAACTGATCTCTGCCATCTGGAGAGCAGTTGTAATTCTGAGTGATCTCCAGCTCTCACATGGAGACTGGCAACAATGGTTTCCCAGGAGGAAAAATAGTCTTTCTCTGCAATGGGGACCAAAGCAGCTTACATCATTCTCCTCTCTGCCTTTTGATTTGCACAACAACCCAGTGAGGTATGTTAGGCTGAAAATCTGTGACTGGTCCAAAATCACCCACTCAGCTTCTACAGCAAGAACCTGAATATAGCAGACCCTGCTCTGAAGCACTGACTGTGATGCCTAGGGTAGCCAAACTCCAGGGGGAACCTAAGATCACCAGGTATCACAACTGAACTCCAGACAACAGATCTCCCCCCCTCCCGAGAAAATAACTGCTTTGGAAGGTGGGCTTTATGGCATTCTGTTCAGCTGAGGCCTCTCCCCTCCCCAAACCCTGGCTTCCATAGACTCTACCAGAAAATCTCCAGGAATCTCCCTACCTGGAGCTGGCAATCCTAGTAAGGACTGGCCCCAATGTGTTCCTGACAAAGGCCTGCAAAGGGTTTCCATCTTTTGTCTGAACCAAGCTTGGTTGCCTACTGTAGCAAAACCAACTCCAGTTTACAACTCAGCTGTTCGCCTCCCACCCTCATCCTGTGGGCGTATCTCACTCCTTAAGTTTGCTGCCACAACTCACTGAATTGTCATTGCCTTTTTAGAGGGACAGTGAGACCCCTCTGGCTGAATCTCCCTATTTGGAGATAGAATCCCCAGTCTTTGGGGGATCCCTGGAAAGTTGGCAACCCAAGGGTCTGGCCTTTCCTTGCTTCCCTGGGCTACCCCCTCCCTTTGGTATTGTGCAGAGTGGGGGAGACTATGTGGTCAGAGCACAACACAGATTATTAGCCCAAATAAAAGAATTTATTTAACTATTTACACAATTATGGAGCGCACACATTAAATAAATAAGGCACAACTGTATGAGTAAGCACACACCATGAACCAACAGGGGCTAAATGCAATCCTCTTTCCCTACACACAACACTCTAGCTCTGGAGGTTGTGGGCTCAGAATAGGATCTCTCCTTGGACTGGCTCTGCTTCAGCCTCTCTCTCTCTTACTCAAGAGAGCAGGGAAACTTCCATTCATTCCCCAGTCCAGCTGACTGTGGAGAGGCTGAATTTCTGCTGCCTCCCAGGGTTCCCACACGTCTCTGGCTTGTGGCCTAGCTGGAGTCTATATCGATGCTGCCCTGACCTTTGGGACGTTCCCTCTTTCCCCACACTTTTTGGCCTTGCTGCAGCTGGGAACTGTAGGCTGGCAGATGAGGAAGCCCCATTCAACCCAGTGAGTGATACCCCTGCAGGCCCCTCTCTAGAACTACAGCTCAATTAAGCCTTCTGGGGGAACATTTTAAACACACAGAGGGCAGCCATCTTACAGACACAGGTAACTGCCATTTCATTACACCTACCAACAGCTACTGAAGGGAAAAGTTAGTCTCACACAAGAGGCAACCATCTTCATCAAGAGAGAAAGCTGTCTGCCAGAAATTCTGATGGCACAGAGGCTGAAGGAGTGGGTGGGGAAGAGGAGCAAACCCAGCACCCAGTCAATGGCACGCAGTATTCTTGAGTGGCGGCTGGGTGGGACTCAGACAATGCAGCCAGTGGCTAGGGACATATTCTGAGTGACAGATCATTGAGCCAACTGGTTTTGGCAGCGTGTGGAATGTTCAGGAGAGTCCATGACCAAAACAGAATTATAGAGAGACTAGGAATAAGGCCTGTTGTGGAAATGAATACAACGGGCTCTAGAAAGAGGCTCTGGGAGAGTGCCCCGGCTTTGGGCGCTCAGTGACAATTTGCTGTGGCAATCTCAGCAGGGTATAACGACAGAGTCCACCATTTTCTCCAGAGGAACTGATCTTTGCTACCTGAAGAGCAGTAGTAATTTTGAGTGATCTTCAGCCCTCACCTAGAGATTGGTAACAGTGGTTCCCCAGGAGGGAGTGGCTGGTTTGGAGGGTGGAGTCTATGGCATTGTACCTGTCTGAGGACCCACCCCTCCTCAACACTCACCCTCTCCAGGTTTGACCCCTCAAATCTCCAGGAATTTCCCAATCTGGAGTTGACAACCCTATCTCCCTCCCAGCCAACCATCAACCTACCTTTAGTTTTCCATCTCCTCCCCCTCCCTCCTAGAGAGCAGCTGTAATTTTGAGTGATCTCCAGCCCCCACCAGGAGATTGGCAACAATGGTTCCCCATCAGGGAATGGCTGGATTGGAGGGTGGAGTCTATGGCATCGTACCTGAGGTGCCACCCCTCCTCAAACCTCACCCTCTCCAGGCTCCATCCCTCAAATCTCCAGGAATTGGAGTTGGCAACCCGATCAGGACTGGGCCTAATGAGTTTTCTCCCAAAGGCCAACATAGGTATGGAAAGGGCGTTTTACTGACAGAGGAGAAAGTACAGGTGCCAACTCTGATTAGGGAAATACCTGGAGATTTGGGAGGGGGGAGGATCCTGTGGAGGGCAGCATTTGGGGTGTGTGTGGAAGGACTCAGCAGGGTATAATGCCATAGAGTCTACCCTCCAAAGCAACTATTTTCTCCTGGGGAACTGATCTCTGTCATCTGGAGGTCAATTGTAACAGTGGGAGATCTCCAGGTCCCACCTGGAGGTTGGCAACCCTAGGGGGAAGTCAACCGCACAGCGGGGAGTTGAAGAAAATGGTTTGATGGTGATTGGCCCACCTCGTTAGCCAGCCAGCCATGCTGAAGCTAAGCTAAGAGAGACCCTTTTTCCATTTATTCTGACAGGAAAGTGGCCATTGGGGAGGGAATTATGGGCGGAGGAGGGGGTTATCCTGAAAGTCCTTTGTTTTTTTACTCACTGAACCAAGCTTGGTTGCCTACCAACAGCTACTGAGGGGACAGTCCTTCACAGGAGTCAAGACTGAGAACTGTCTTCCTCAGGAGAGAGAGCTGTCTGCCAGGGGGAGTGGGTGGGGAAGAGGAGCAGACCCAGCACCTGGCCAATGGCACGCCAAGAGTACTCTTGAGTGGTGGCTGATGGGCCAATGGCTGAGGGAGGGCATTTTACAGCCAATGGGAGTGCATGGAATCTTACAAAGCCAAGTGACAATTATATATAAGGAGAGATGCGTGGGATAGAGCAGGTACAGAAAGAAGTACTTTTCTCCCTTTCTCACAATACAAGAACTTGTGAGCACTCAATGAAATTGCTAAGCAGTTGGGTTAAAACAGATAAAAGGAAGTACTTCTTCACTCAAAGAGTGATTAACACATGGAATTCACTGCCACAGGAGGTGGTGGTGGCTACAAGCATGGACAGCTTCAAGAGCGAATTAGATAAGCATATGGAGCAGAAGTCCATCAGTGGTTATTAGCTATAAGTTATAGATAGGAACTCTCAGGCTGGGGCAAGTGATGCTCGTCTTCTTGGTGCTTGGGGGGGGGGCAACAGTGGGAGGGCTTCTAGTGTCCTGGCCCCACTGTTGGACCTCCTGATGGCACCTGGTGTTTTTGGCCACTGTGTGACAGAGAGTTGGACTAGATGGGCCACTGGCCTGATCCAAAATTGGCTTCTTTTATGTTCTTACGGAGAAGTGGCCTAGGTTAACCTTCTCCCTGCTAGTTTTCTATATATAAAAACCTTGTGTTGTGTGGGAGTGTCAGGTATCCCTGCCATAAGGGATGGAGAAGGGAGGGAGGATGGGACTGTATGGTGTTAATTGATGTATCCGAACTGCTGGGATGGAATGTGGGGAGCTGCCGATGTTGCCTGGGCAACCGGGCCATATCTCATCTCCCAGGCCAAGAGTGGCCTTGAATGCCAGGCTGAGCGTCTCCTATCGCTTTCTAAAGACAACAGCTAGGCTGGGAATGGTGGGATGGAGGGTAGACTATTATTTACAGCTTTCTGGGGTTCCCGCGCGCGCGCTGACCATCTGTTGGTAGAAAGGTGGGGGCCCTTTCCCCCCTTTAGAGTATAACCCAATGCTTCATGTATCCACGTTATTCTTAACAATGCTTCTGTTCTAGTGACCTAGTCTTGCAGCTTAATAAATACTATTCTTGTTTCAATGAACAAGGCCTGGTGTTTGGCTGACTAACTAAGGACCCTGACAGTTCAACAGTTGAACCACCTGGCTTAGTTTCTATTTATTTCAATGGGATTTCAGAGTACAAGAATGTAAAATATATGCCGACATACCTCTTTAAGAGGGGAAGTCCATTGAGGTTCATTGAAGCCAAGTCGGGGAGGAGTGACGCACAAAGGGCGAGACAAGGACTCTAAGAGAGAAAGGCGGAGGCAAGAGAGGAGAGAGTGACATCAGCGACTGGTGCTGCATGAGCGACGGGAAGAAAAGGCTGGAGACAAGCGACGAGACGAGAGAGAGGACGCGGGCGTGTGGAGCAGATCAGAGCGAGTCAGAGTGAAGGTGTGGAGTGAAGCAGCGAAATGCAGTGGAACAAAAGAAAAAAGAATGAACTATTGACTGGTTTTAGATAGACTTGTTACAGACGGAGCGGAGAGAGTAAAAGGGGGGACAGGAGGGGGAAAAAGGGAGGGAGAGAGAAGTGGGGTTTTAAGATCTAAGGTAGATATAACAGAGTAAGGGAAACAAGGTAAAGGTGAATAAATAAATAAACAAATGAATAAATCAACATAATTCAACTTTAAACAAAAATAGAGAGGAGAGGATAAAACAGAAATAAACACAAGGAAAATAAGATAAATAAAAGAAAAAAGAGAGAGAGAGAGAACATTTGGAAATAATCTGCAATTAGAGTTAAGCAAGAGTGGTTTCTTTCCTTCCCTTTCTTTCTTGTCTTTTTTTGTTTTCTTCTTTTATTGCTTTGGCTTTGATGGCCTCAGGAGGCAGTGGTAGCAGAAAACCCTCGATATCCTCACCAGGTCAAATAGGTTTAGGGCAGTTGAAAATAACAAGCATGAATACTCAGCAGCTTTCAATGAAGGAGCTAAATAAAATAATACAAAAGAGTGTGACACAAGCGGTGTCTTACGCTGTTAAAACCACAGTGGAGAACACTCTACCTGCTCTAATAAAAAAGGAATCAGAACCCATTAGGATGCAAATGGAGGAATTAACGGCCCAAATTAAAAATGAAACGGAGGAACTAAAAAGACAAATACAGGACAATAAGCAGGAAATTACAAAGACTTCAAACAACCAGGGGAAATTAAGAGGCAAAGTACGGGACCTAGACCTGGATATGTAGGAAACTAAAAGTAAGACTGAAAGAATAGAGGAAACTCTTATAAACTTAGAAATAGATAAAGCTGTGCTAATTATAAGGTGCCAGAACATCCCAGAAAATATTGATACAAATCTTGAGGAGGTTGTGCACAACTTTGGGGAGCAACTGAAAATATGCTCAGAGGAGGAATTAGATGGTGGAATTGAAGCAATCTATAGAAGAAACTCGGCTTATGCCAGGAAAAATAGAAAACCCCGGGAAGTGCACATTAAGTTCTATAGGAGAGAGTTAAGAGATAGAGTTCTAAGAGCAGCAAATGAAAAGAAAGTGAGTATACAAGGAGAAGAGATAACAGTACTTAAAGAGGTGCCTTGGAGGGTGAGGGAAAGAAGGATGTCATATACAACACTAACTAACCTCTTGAAAAACAATGGGATCATGTTCAGATGGTTAGTGCCGGAGGGAGTACTTTTTACATTTAACGGTCAAAGGCATAGAATTGATTCGATCTTTAAGGCCGAATACTTTCTAGAAAAAATTGGCAAAGATTTAGGGCTCCAGAAAAAAGAAGTAGATGTGCAAGAAGAAGAGAAGGAGGAAGAAACTGATGAACTGGAAGAGGAGGAAGTGGAAGAAGAAGAAAGCAGTGAACAAAAAGGGAAAAAAGGGAATAAGGATACTCCCAAAAAGAAAAGAACAAAACTGAACAAAGCAACCTACCAAATTCTGACTGGATTTAAATATAAAAATAGAGGGGAAAAACACTAAATAACAAAAATGTCCTCTTTAAAAAAAACTAAAGATTGTTTTGATAAATATTAATGGTTTAAATAGTGCACAAAAAAGAAGGAAGACATTCCATCAAATACAAAAAATTAAAGCGGATATTGTCTGTTTACAGGAGACCCATATCAGGGAAAAAGATGGGAAATATTTAGAATATAAAAAGTTAGGTAAAGAGTTTATAGCTTCAGCAGATGAAAAAAAGCGAGGGGTAGTGATATATGTAAAAGAAGCATTGAACCCGGAACATATATATAGCTCAGAGGACGGCAGAATAGTAGCAATAACAATAGCTAGAAATGGGGAAAAGATATTATTAGCTAATATATATGCACCTAATCAAAATCAAAAAAACTTTTTCCAGGAATTACAAATACGCAGTTGAAATAAATAAGATCTGTATAATGGGAGACTATAATTCAATCCTTGACCCAAGTTTGGATAGAAAGAAGAGTAGAAAAGGACGGAAAAAGGGCAATGTATTACCAAATACTTTTTGGCAAATAGTGGAAGAGTACAATTTAATCGACGCATGGAGAGTCATAAACCCACAAACACGTGATTATACCTACTATTCTGTGCATCATAATACTTGGTCAAGGATTGACATGATTTGGATGTCCAGCGGCATGACAAGAGATTTGTTAGAATGTGAAATATTGCCAAACACTTTCGCGGATCATAATCCGATTTCTATCACTTTTAAAGTAGGATACAAGAAAAATAGATATTGTATGAATTTGGGATTGCTTAGGGACCCAAAATTTGTGCAAAAATGTAAAAAAGAAATTCTAGAGTTTTTTCAGATTAATAAGCCACAAACTTCTATTGAAATAGCATGGGATGCCTTTAAGGCATACATGAGAGGCTGTTTTATAAACCAAAATGCATGGAAAAGTAGGCAAATGAAGATGAAGTATGAGCAATTAGTTAACCGAATCAGTAAACAAGAATTAGCCATGAAGAAAGGAGTGGAGGTCAGGACTGCACAACTTAAATTCAAGCTATTACAGCACAGGATGAACTTAATGTTGAATCAGGAGATAGAAAGAAAAATTGAGTTTACCAAACAGTATTATTTTGAAAATCTAAATAAACCGAATAGATGGCTGGCCTACAAGGTGAGAAAAGAAAGAGAAAGGCGAGTGATAGTTAAATTGAGGAATGAGAAAAATGAAGAAAAATTTAATGGGCAAGAATTGAAAGATATAGTTGAGAAATTTTATAAAAACTTATATCAAAAAGATATGCAAAAAGAGGATTTAATGACAGAATATTTGGAAAATAATAAGAAACTGTTTAGCGAACAACATAGGAAAATTTTAAATGAACCAATTACAATATGTGAGTTATCAGAAGCAATTAAGAGCCAGAAAAGAAAGAAAACTCCAGGCCCGGATGGTATTCCTGCGGAATTTTATCAGATCTTCAAAGAACAGGTTTCTCTCCCATTTAAAGAGATGATTCAGAGAATAGGTCAACTGGGGAAGAGTCCAGAATCGTGGAATCATGCATTGATCACATTAATTCCCAAATCAAATTCTGATCAAAGTGATATTAAAAATTATAGACCGATATCGCTATTAAACGCTGACTATAAAATTTTTGCTGGTGTCTTGGCAAGCAGACTTAGGAAAGTATTATCCCATGAGATACATCAAGATCAGTCGGGATTCCTTCCAAAGAGACAAATGAAGAACAATATGAGAATAATTATAGATGTATTAGAATACTATGAAGAACACCCAGAGAAGGAACTTATGCTAATGTTTCTAGACGTGGAAAAGGCGTTTGACAACTTATCGTGGAACTTTGTTTTGCAGAAGTTTAGCAGGATGGATTGTGGAGCACACTTTCTTACTATGATTAAAGCTATTTGCAAAACACAATATGCGAAAGTAATAGTTAATGGAGATATGACAAACAATATAGAAATTCAGAAGGGGGCGAGACAAGGATGTCCGATCTCGCCTCTATTATTTATCTTCGCATTAGAATCCTTAAATGATGCCATAAGGGAAAATAAACAAATACGAGGCCTAAGGATTAAAGGGCAAGAATATAAGCTACTGGCATTTGCTGACGACCAGGTATTTATTATGGAGAAACCGGAAATGTCAATAATACACCTAATGGAGACAATTAAACAATATGGGCAGGTGGCAGGTCTCAAGATAAACTACAAAAAAATCCAAAATAATGCCCAAAAACTGTTTGCCAAGTACAATAACAGCAATACAACAACTAACTTCTATGGAGATAGTTAGGAAAGTGAAGTATCTGGGAATTAATTTATCTAATAAGTGTAGCTCCCTAATAGAAGAAAACTACTATAAATTATTGAAAGAAATTACAACAGATTTATCTAAATGGAAAAATATTCCCTTATCTTTATTGGGTAGGATCGCACTGGTTAAAATGAATATATTGCCAAGATTTCTCTTTTTAGCTCAAACCATACCAGTTCTAAAAAAACAGAACTTCTTTGAAGAAATTGATAAAATTATAAGACAATTTATATGGCAACATAAAAAAGCTAGGATAAAGTGGAAAGTAATGCAAGACAGAAAAGAGAGGGGAGGAATGAACGCTCCCAATTGGTATATATACTATCAAGCAGCCGCCCTAGTTTGGATAAAAGAATGGCTCACTTTGGAGAATGTTAGGATTTTGGTGCTGGAGGGACATGATTTGTACATGGGATGGCACGCGTACATCTGGTATGATAAAGATAAAATACATTCCAATTTTGAAAGACACTTGTTAAGAGGAGCACTGAATAAGGTATGGAAAAATATAAAAGTAAGATTTTATAAGAAAATACCAAGATGGGTTTCCCCATTGGAAGCGTTCATCGCCCCAGCACTAATTACGATGAGTAAAAGGGAATGTTACAAAATCAGAAGAGAAACTGATGCGTGAAAACCAGTTAACTTGGTGGGAGCAGATTATGTTAAAGGATAGATTTAAAAAAGATATGTTAAGAGGCTTTGAAGACCAAAACAACGAACTAGACAAGATTTGGTTGTCTTCAAATGATAAATTAATCCAGAAGTTATACAGGTTCTTGTTGGATGACTTTGTGCAAGATGAAACCATTAAAACGGTGATGATTTCATGGATGAAAGATATGGGGGAAAATATAGAATATAGACAATGGGAAAAATGCTGGAAATCGATCAAATACATGAGCGCGGTTGCGTACAAAGAAAATATATATAAAATATTTTATAGGTGGTATTGGTCCCCCGATAAACTAGCTAAATGTTATCCTGGTTACTCTAGTCAATGTTGGAAGTGTAAGGCTAACGTGGGGATCTTCTACCACATGTGGTGGAAGTGTGGGAAAATTCAAGGGTATTGGAATATGGTGCGTAGATTTATACAGGACATCTTGGGAAAAAACGTGGCACTAATACCTGAAATATATATCTTAAATATGCTGCCGGATGGATATAACCAACAAGAAACTTATATTTTGGTGTATGTATTATCAGCCGCTCGACTGTTATTGGCCAAAAACTGGAAATTAGACTTAATTCCCTCAAAAGATGACTTAATAGTTAAATTGTTAGAGATAGTACAAATGGACGACTTAAGTTTGAAGCTTCAAAATAGAAGTGAGAAGGTACACACGGAAAGGTGGGAAAAGGTTCATAATTGGATAGAAAATCGGTTGAATGTATAGAGGCATATAACATGTAAAAGACTCTATTTTGTATGTACGTTGTATTATGTAAGATAACTTTGAAAACCTAAAAATAAACTTTTTTTAAAAAATAGCATTTTTTTCGGTGTCATATACCATCTATACATCATTTTATAACAGTTTTCTTTTACATTAACACATGTTGAAATTTTAATTGACTTTTTCCACAGACACTCCCATGATGACATATCTATTGCTCTATTTATATTTATAGCCCATTTCACCATCTGTTCTTTTACAATCTCATCTTCTGTATACCATTTTAGCAAAACCTTATAAATCTTCAAAATCATTTTTTTACCTTTCTCAATCCACACATTTTCAATTTTGTTATTCTCCTTCCTGAAGCCTTACCTCATCTTATCGGCCTTAAACAAATCATGAATCTGTCTATAATTTAACCAGTCATAGTCAAAACCCAGTTCCTCTCTAAATCTTATCACGAAACTACTCCCCTCTACCTTCAGAATGTCTCTGGTAAGGTATCCAATCTTCTCCTTTGTGCTTTGAAAGTGGTTTAATAACTTCTGCTGGCACTATCCATAATGGTTTCGCTTCAAAAAAGAACCTTTTGTATCTCGTCCAAGTCGTGAACAGTGATCTTCTTATAAAGTGGTGACTAAAAAAATTATCCACTTTAGCTTTCTCGTACCACAAATAGGCGTGCCATCCAAACTTGCGATCATGTCCTTCCAAGGCTAACATCTTTCTATTGTCCAAATTAATCCATTGTTCAAGCCAAGTCAGACACACCGTGTCATGGTACAGTCTAAAATTCGGTAATTGAAATCCTCCTCTTTCCTTTGCATCACATAGAATCTTCATTTTAATCCTTGGTTTCCTTCCCAACCAAACAAATTTTGAAATTTCTTTCTGCCATAAATTCAACACTTTACAGTCTTTTACAATCGGTATAGTCTGAAATAAAAACATCAGACGAGGTAAAATATTCATCTTGACTACCGAAATTCTTCCCATTAAAGACAAATTCAAAGTGTCCCATTTTTTTAAATCCTGTTGAATTTTACACCAAGTCTTCTCATAATTATTCTTTAAGAGATCTGTATTTTTCATTGTCAACTCAATCCCTAAATATTTTGTTTTTTTCACCACTTTGCATTGTGTTTTTTCTTGCAACTCCAGTTGTTTTTCATTTGTTATATTCTTAGATAATACCTTTGTTTTATTCTTGTTCACATAGAATCCAGCCAAGTCTCCAAATTCTTTAATCTTGTCCATCAACAACGGTAACTTAATTACAGGACCTTCAATCAGAAACATCACATCGTCCTCAAACGCCCTATATTTGTATGAAAAGCCTCCAATTGTAAGTCCCTTTATGTTCTTATCTTCTCTTATCTTCCCCAACAGAACTTCCAAGATCCAAATAAACAATAAAGGGGATAGCGGACATCCTTGCCTAGTCCCTTTTTGAACCTTAAAATGTTCTGTCAACTATTTATTTACATTCAGCGATGCTTTCTGCTCAGAGTATATTGCCTTAATTACATTTAGAAAAGGCTGTCCCACATCCATTCTCTCAATCACTTGAAACATAAAGTCCCAATTTAAGTTATCAAAGGCTTTCTCAGCATCTACAAATAGAAAAGCAACCTCTTTCTCCGGATGCTTATCATAATATTCAATTGCATCAATCACCGTCCTTAAATTGTCTCTAATTTGTCTATTTGGTAGAAAACCGGCTTGCTCTTCCGTTATGACATCCTTCAAATAATTCCTCAATCTTTCTGAAATTATTTTGGCAAACAACTTGTAATCGTTATTAAGTAAAGAAATTGGTCTGTAATTTTTAACATCTGTTAAATCTTGACCTTCTTTTGGTATGAGTGATATATTGGCCTCTTTCCACGTTCCTGGTATTACCTTGGTCGCCTGTATCTCATTTGCTAGAACCTCCAAAACTGGGGTCAACTCCTCTTTTAACTTTTTATAAAATTTTACAGTAAATCCATCTGGACCTGGAGCTTCCCCCAATTTAGCATCTTCTATCGCTTTAAAAATTTCCTCTTTTTGAATTGGACCATTCAACATTTCCTTGACTTTTGTATCCACCTTTGGTATTTCTACCTTGTCCAAATATTTTTTAATTTTTTCAGGATCTATATTCTTCTTTTGGAATAGCTTCGTGTAATACTGAAAAAAGACTATTTTTAAACCATTCATATCCACAATTTCTTTTCCTTCTTCCATAATTTTACTTATCACCCTTTTCTCTCTTCTATTTTTCAATTGCCATGCCAAAAATTTTCCCGGTTTATTTGCTCCCTCAAAGGATTTTTGTTGTAGTTTCTTTAAATTCCAATAGAGTTCCCGATTAAATATTACGTTCAATTGCTCTTGCAAGATTTGAATTTCTTTAATAATTTTCTTTTTCCCCAGTCTTCTCTTCAATTCTTTTTCCTTTTGTTGTATTTTTTCTTGCAACTCCTTTTGCTGCTTTATATTTTGTTTCTTGTCGGTCGCATTCAACGATATAAGTAATCCTCTCATCACTGCTTTATACGTGTCCCAAACCGTCTGTATATTAACTTTTTGATTTAAATTTACTTGAAAAAATGACTGAGTTTCCTTATGCAAAGTCTCAATTATTTTTCTCTTATCCAGCAAATCTTCATTAATTCTCCATTGGAACTGTTTCACTTTTTCCTTTAGTATCCATATCACTGGGTTATGGTCCGAATTGGTCTTTGGCAAAATCTCGACCTTCTGGGTTTTTAGTGCCATGTCTCCAGACATCCAAATCATATCTATTCTGGGAAAAGAATTGTGTCTGTTGGAATAAAAAGTAAAGTCTTTAACTTTGGGATTCCATTTTCTCCAAACATCTTCTAATTTCTCTTGATCCATCAAGTTAAAGAAAATTTTTGGTAATTTTCCAATCTTCTCATCCATCTTTTTCGATTTCCTGTCCAATTTATTATCCACAGTGCCATTATAGTCTCCTGCCAAAATTAACTGATCATAGTTCACTTGGTC
Organism: Gekko gecko; assembly: GCA_029375565.1. Taxonomy (NCBI): domain Eukaryota; kingdom Metazoa; phylum Chordata; class Lepidosauria; order Squamata; family Gekkonidae; genus Gekko; species Gekko gecko. The sequence goes on from JAPDNY010000002.1 coordinate 136,695,385, forward strand.
TAGTTCCTCCATCAAATCCCTAAAAAAGTTTTCTTTTGCTCCATTAGGCGCATACAAGTTAACTACCAAAGTCTTTTTCTGAAGCAATGTAATTTCGACTCCAATACATCTCCCATCTTTATCACTAAAAATTTGCTTTGGATTCAATTCTTTATTTATGTAGGTCACAACTCCCTTGTTTTTCTTCTCTGCCAATGAATAAAATTCCTCTCCTAATTTCTTGTTGATCAGATATTTATTGTCCCTCTTTTAAATATGAGTCTCTTGCAAACAAATAATATTCAATTTTTGCTTTTGTAACCAATAATTTACTAACTTCCTTTTGGAGGGTGAATTAAGTCCATTAACGTTCCACGATAACAATTTGTAATCCATCATGTCTTGACTTTAAATATCTCCAAAATCTTCTAAATTTTCTGCCTTAAACCTATGCACGTCTTAATCATATGCCTCTTCAAGTCATAGGTGAAAGACAGACCTTGTGGAATTTCCCATCTAAATCTGATGTTTAGCTGTTTCAGCTTGTCAATGAGCTTCTTATATTTTTTTCTATCTTGCAAAATCATTCTTGGGAGTTCTCTCATTATTATTATCTTCTTACCATCAATCTCCAAAGGTTGTGTGAATTGCTTTTTAAAAATATCCTCTTTCATTTTCCTTGTTACTAATTGTACAATAACGTCTCTTGGCAAATTCTTCCTTTGGGCATATGCTAACAACCTTGAAATTGAGGGGGATTATCTTATTCCACGTGATAACAACAGATATGAGGTGTTAGAACATGAGGATAATGTCTATCTCCTCTCGTCTCCTTTGCAGCTGCAGGCTGATGTTAATTTACAGCCGGTTTCAGAGAAAGCAAGTGAAACTTTTCACCCTCATACCTCTTTCAGCTAATGTCTCGGCTGCCGACTCCTTTGAGCAACTATCTAATGCTGATCTTGTGAAGTTAACTGCTACTCATAGTATACTAACAGCTGAAACACTTTCTAAAACATGGAACTATGTGAACAAAATACTTCACAAGTTGCAATTAATTGAGGAGCAATTGACTATTAACAAACCTCAGTTAAGGTTAAGTAAAACTTCAGTGAATGCTACAGTTAATGCTGCTCCTGTTTGTTCCAGAAGAGTTTTACTGAGTAATAGGATTGCCCTCTCTATAGCTAAAAGGCCTGTGAACTTTGCCAGGTGGGAGAGCAGAAGCTCTATATTACAATCATTGGCTTCTATTCTGAAATGCAGTAAGAATTTTATTGATCTGACAACTGTTCAGCTCCTCCCCCCTACTTTTACTGGGAAAAGATTAATTTTATCTTTCAAGAACTCTAGTATTCCAGAAAAACTTCTCTCTCGGAGACAGCTCTTGGCTAAATTTGGAATCCAGCTCTCAAGAGTATTTTATGATCCAGTGATACAACCACTTTTAAAAACTTTTAGGAAAAGGATGGCTCCTGCATCAAACCTGAGCCCTTCGATATTGGCAGATGGCAACCGGACTGATCCAATGGAAATAGTCAATTCTAGGCCGGTAACAGACATTTCTGTTTACTCTCAGCCTCTTCCAAGTGCACCTTCTAAATCCAAATCAGCTTCTCTGTCCCCAGCACAGTCTGAGATTCCAAAGGATTTAATGCTACCGCGGGACTGTGATTCCATGGATGATTCTTACCTCCTTACTTTTGGCAATCTTCCCCATGTGGAACAGCAGGATGTAATTGCCAGATTGGAAAATACTGTGCAGCGCCTTCGAGCCTACAAATCTTCCTTGCCTAAGCCTAACACCCTGTCTTCTAGAAAGACTGGATCAACTGCAGGGTCTTTTCCATCCACTCAAGCATCCTTGTCTACTTCTAATGAGGTTCAATTGGCCATTTCCTCCTTGGGCCATATTCCTTCAGTATCTTCAGATCCTCCTAGCCTTCCAGCTGTTCCTGAGTCCTCGCCTGCATCTTCCAGGACTCCCATAAGAGGCTCGATATAATTGAAGAAACTGATTGACTACCTAACTTATATTCTGTTTGTTATGTACAATTAGTTTCCTGGAACATCTCGGGCTGGAACAAGAAAAAAGATGATCTGGATTTTATTAATTATTTAGGAACCATTGACTGTATATGTTTACAAGAGACTTGGATGTCTGGAAATTTGTATGTTAAGGGCTTTGAGACTTATTCTATACCAGCTTACCATGAAAAGTTGAGGGGTCGTTGTAAAGCAGGACTAGCAATACTTATCAAACAAAAAATATTTTCCAGGATTGTGCCACTTGGAAGCTGTAATAACATTGCTCATGCCGTCTTAGTGACCAATCCTTCTTTGTGTTTTATTTTGATTAATGTGTACCTCCCCTCTTCTGGTGACGATAATTCCTTACATAGTATCTGGTTAAAATTGGATGATTTTGTTTCTGATATAATTCAAAGATACCCTGAGATGCCTATGTTTCTTTTGGGAGATTTTAATGCAAGAATCGGGTCTAACCCCTTGAATTGGGCCTCGTCTCTGGGTGTAATTGACTCTGAACCATTACCTCCGCAACTGGGATTTCCCTGCTACTCTCATGATACATTTATTAATAATGCGGGTCGTAAATTAATTGAATTCTGTATAGCCCAGAATATGCTAACTCTTAATGGCTTGTCTCAATTCCCTCTTTCCCAATATTTCACATTTAACTCCCGTCAAGGGAGAAGTGTGATTGATTATGGTATTTGTCACCCCAGCTCCCTTTATTTGGTCAATTCTGTTAAGGTTGATTTCCGCCCTGAAAGTGATCATTCCCCACTTTTGTTTTCCCTGGCTTACTCCAGTAGAAACACATTTCCCCAAGAATCTCTAGTTGACTTACAGGGATTAAGAGAATTAAGTGGTCACAATCTGCAGAGGATTCCTTGTCTATCCTTCTCCAGTCTGAGTCTCTTCTGGATCAGAAAGCCCTGATTCTGAATTCTGGTTCTCATTCTGTGATTCTTTCGGCATTTGCCCAGGCTGAGTTGCTTTGCTCCTCGTTGAAGGAGCCTGTACAGACTGGTCCTTTAAAACCTGTCACGTGGTTTGATAAGGAATGTTTAAGTCACAAAAGACATCTCAGAACCTTGTTTAAAGAACTCTGTTTAAATGCTACGTATGACAGACTGGATATTTTTTTGCCTCTAAAAAGGAATTTCAAGATTTAGTTATGAGGAAGAAGAAAGCCCATTGCCATCAGTTATGGTCTCAAGTGCTACCCTCTCTTAAATCTCGCAATTGTAAGACTTTTTGGAGAGCAATTGCTCAAGCATCTAGGAATAATTTTTGTCCTGAAGTTAACATCCTTCCTCAAATTTGGATTGACCACTTTTCTAGACTCCTAAACTCTCATACTGATGTCTCTTCTACCCTTGAATTAACTATTCCTTTTTATATTCCTAGATGGCCCCCTGTAAATGAGGAGGAAATTATTGATCTAATAAGCAGTCTGAAACCTTGTAAAGCCCCCGGCTCTGAAGGTCTCCCTACTGAAGTCTTTAAGAAATTTATTGACTGGTGGGCCCCAGTCCTTGCTACTCTATTTACATCCATTGATTTGTATGGCATCTTGCCAGACACTTGGTTAAACTCAATAATAATTCCACTCTACAAGAAAGGGGATCCTAAAATCCCGGACAATTATCAACCTATTAGTCTTCTCTCTGTAACGGGCAAACTATATGCTAAACATCTTGAGCAGCGATTGCGCAGTTGGGTAAACGGAAACAATATTATTGGCCCTGAACAAATTGGATTTTCTAAAAATAAACCAACCCTGGACCATTGTTTAATCCTATTAACCTTAGCTGAGAAATATATGAAAGTAGGCTCTAAGAAACTCTATGTTGCTTTTATAGATCTAAAGAGTGCGTTTGACTCCGTTGTAAGAGGTAAACTCTGGGATAAGCTGTCCAATCTAGGAATTGACCAGCGCCTTCTATTCCTTTTAAGAAAACTTCATACAGGAACATCTTGTCAGGTTAAATTTTCTGCAAAAGGTTCTCTTACTGATAAAATTCCAACCAACAAAGGAGTAAAACAAGGGTGTGTGTTGGCACCCCTTCTCTTTAACCTATTTCTCTCTGATTTGTCTGGTGCGCTAGAATTGGTGAATGGCCATCCACCTAGATTAGGGGGCAGAGCAGTGCCTCTCCTCTTATATGCTGATGATACAGCAATCATCTCGGTTACCAAAGTAGGCCTTCAACGATATCTGAGGGCTTTTGAGGAGTATTGTAGTGGCAATCAACTTCAAATTAATTATTCCAAATCCAAAATAATGGTTTTTTCGAAAAAATGGGCCCCTCTTAGCTGGTATATTGGTAAGGCAAAAATACAGCAAGTTAAGAGCTATAAATATTTGGGAGTTATATTTAATTTTAATCTGCAATGGGTAACTCACAGAAGAAGATCTATTAGTTTGGGGAAGTTATCTTCCAATCAATTAAAATCTTTCTTTTTTTCCAAAGGAAACCAATTTGTGCCAGCCGCCATTAAAGTTTTTAATACCAAAATTTTATCCCAAGTTCTCTATGGTGTTCCTATATGGTTTAATGCTTTTAACTGTGAAGTTGAATCAATACAATCATCCTTTTTTAGACAAATTATGGGTTTCCCAAACTGTGTCTCTTACCATGCATTGTGCTCTGAATTAGGACTTAATTTGATTGAAACCAAGATATGGGTGTCAACGGTTCGTTACTGGCTTAAATTGTATTTTAATATCAAAGATGGTTCGCTTATTTCTTTTCTGTTAAAAGAAATTCATAGCACCTCTTGGGACTACAATATTCGAACCAAAATAAGATCTTTGGGCCTTTCTTTGGAAGAGCTAGCTTTTTCCTCTGAAGTGTATATCTTCCAAACAATCAAACAGAGGCTGCTAGATATCGAACTTCAAAAACTGCAACCTCTTCATCCCCCTGTCTGTTCTTCAGCTACATTAAATCTTAAGAATGTCGTGGGATGTATCCCCTTGTATTTGTATAATCTTGATAGTCCTAGCCACCGAAGAGCCTTCTCCCTTGCTCGAGTAAATGCTTTTCCTTCAAAACTATTGTATGGTAGGTTTCAAAACATTCCCAAGCACGAACGAAGATGTGACTGCGGTTCTAATTCTCTTGATTCAATTGATCACATACTGTTGGATTGTTCGTGGCATGTATCTGCCAGGGAAAAATGGTTAAACACTTGGTTGCATGGTAAGCATCACCTTTCCAATGAAATAAAATGCCAATTTCTGCTGAATGATATATCAGCAGAGATTACCGTGGCAGTGGCTAATTTTTTAGTTGATGTGATGAGAGTGAAAAATTTGGGAAACTACGTTTTATGATTTTATAAATTAACTCTGTCTTCTAGCTGATTATGTAATTTACTGTCCTTGGTTTTTTTTTGTAATGTTTAATATTTATATGCCATTAAAGGTTTATTGATTGATTGATTGATATGCTGAATTCACTCTATAAATCAAATCAAAATCAAAGTCCAATTCTCCTTGGTCTTCTCCCAGATACTCAGTCAAGGCCATTGTCACCACCATATATGTCCTCATCCGTTGTCTCTTCAATCCCTCTTAGCCTCAGGTGGTTCAACATCGCTCTATATTCAATCACTGCCTCCAATTTGCGGTTATCTTGAAGAGTTGTTTCCATTTTTCTACTTATGTCTTGTGTCTTTTGCTCCAATTCAGTCGATTTTGCTGACAGACCTTGAACTTGGTTATTTGTGTCTGCCACTTCTTTCTTGATTTCAGCCACTTCTGCAATCATTAACTCTTTCAAAGCTGCCACCTTTCTTTCTTGTACTTCCTCTAACTGTTCCAGCTGTTTTTCCATTTGTTTCTCCATCTGCTGTTCTATCTGTTTCACCAAACCTTGAATTGCCTCCATCATTCGCTTCTCCATTGCCTTGATTGCAGCTTGCCATTCTTTTTTTTCCCTTCGCTGACATACTTGGACTTACAGTCGAAGCAGATCTTGGTCGGTATTTTGGATCCTTTTTGAAAATTCTTAAATATACTCCGACTGTCTTCTGAGTCTTATCTTAAACCGTCATCTTTTTGCTGCACTTTGAAGTCAAATCGGCTATTAAAATTACATTTTAAAGTTTAGTCCTCCTCAAAATGGCGGGCACAATTACTCTATGGTTTTTCAGGCTAGAGTAGGCTCTTTTTAAACTTCCTGTTTCCAGTCCCATATTAACCTCGTCCTACCGGATGTTTCCTGTTTTGCCACTCCTCCAGTCCTCCAACAGTCACTCTAGCCTTTAATCACAGTTCCAGCCGGACACAGATAGTTGCAACACCTTAGTCTCGCGATATTTTGAGTCAGTTTCGATCTTGCACTCCGCTCCGCTCTAACCTCAAGAATGTTAAACAAAGTCTATTTTTCTCAAATTAAACGCTCTGATGACTTTTTAAAATTTTCTCGCTGCTTCAGTTATTCAAATCAAAGTCTGTTGCGCTTATCCGCCTCATTCAAATTTCGTTAAAACTTCCTCCCGATAAGCGAAATGTTTATGTTACCTTGCATATTTATCTCGGGGTTTTGCATCGCTTCTTTTCACTTTCCACTCCGGCCTTTTTCTTAAGAAGTCGGGAAATGACGAATTTAAGCTGAATCTCCAGCTCAGTTGGCCTCTGTAGTGCTGATTTGCAAATGCCCGCTTCTGAGAGGGGATCAAAGCGTAAACAAGCCTCCTTTGTGACTTGTACACGCCAATCTCAACTCTCACTTGGACCTCGTTGCATGCTTGTCAACCCCCTACCTGGGGGGTGCTGCGTTGGGCAATTTAGATGCCCAAACTGTCAGAAGAAGCCACCGTTCACCCTGCACGATCGCAAGATGCATCAATTCACCATTTTACTCTGACTGGAAGCCAAGTAATTTCAGTTCTGGGGGGGCTGAGGTGCAGACCAGACAAGAGTCTGGAAGATTTGTGTCCAGATCTTCAACAATATTTTCTGTGGGAGATCCCAATCCATGTGGGCACTGTGGCATGGAGGTTAACAACTCCAAGCTGTTTCTTGGCCTCAGATGCCCCCCAGCTGATATTTGGCTTTTTGGGAAAGACATGCAGGCACCATAAAGGCTGCGACAATTTGTGTGTTTCTCCAAGGGGGCAAACAGCAGTCCCAATATGCTGTTTGGAAAAACAATGCTGGTGACAGAATTAACCTCCATGTCTAGATCCAAAATAGGGCTTCCCATAGCTGCTATTTATGAAGGGGGAAAAAATTGGTTAGGCTTGCCAACCTCCAGTTGGGGACTGGAGATCCAGTATTACAATAGATCTCCAGATGACAGAGAAAATGGCTGCTTTGGAGAGTAGACTCTATGTGATTGTACCCTGATGAGGTCTCTCCCCTTCCCTCCCCAAACCCCACCCTTACCAGGTTCCACCACCCATATTTTCAGGTATTTCCTAACCCAGAGCCAGCAGCTCTGCAAGGTTCAGTGATAGATGTTCCAGAACTTCCAGTGTTCTGTCTGGATTGGTCTTGGTCATCGCCAGCTACTGTCTGCTTTGGGAAGTTGCATACGGAAAAAGCCTCACAGAAGATCACAACCACAGAAGATATAGTACCTTTGTCAAAAGCAGAGCAAAGCCAGGGAGATGCAGGTTATTCTGAAGGACGACTAACTTTTTAGACATATCTATACACACTGAATAAGAAGGGCATTATTTGCATACTGAAACATTTCTCTTCCTTTCCAGTCTTTACCCAGAAACCTTGTGTTCTGCCTAACAGCACAAGCCAAAGTTTCTAGGGAAAATATAAATAAAAAGGGGAAATAAGGAGAACCCTTCTCATACCAGGATGTTGAGTTCCCATAGAAAATGCTGATCTAATCGAGAAGTGTTTTGGAATGGTACATTTTTCAAAGTGTAGCCTTTTCAGTATCTAGTGTCTGCATGCTAATGAACAAGAACATTCCTCAGCCACTGCAATTATATCTAGTAACATTCTGACTGCTTTTCTCAGAGCCCACTATACAGAGTTGCTACATATTAGCTAGGGCCTTGGATACAAATTTTTATCAACAGTATGGAAACAGGCCTATAGATTGCTATTTCTGATGGCATTGCTTGGTTTCAAAAGAACTTAAATGCCCATAGAATTCATTCAGCCTAGCAAGGTTTCCTTCCCAAGTTGATAGCAGTATTGCAATCAGCTGCAACTGAGAAAAAGTTTGGGGCAAAAACAGATATTACTTCTTACTTTGTTCTTCCTCAGTAATACGAGTATTTGACTGATTTAGTCAGTAACTTATGGCCTGTTATTGCTGCTTTCAATAACTCAGTTATTTTTAGGGCTGGCTGCTGTAATTTAGCAAAGACATTAGAATTACAACCTTCTGAGCCTATTGAATGCAAAAGACTTAGAAAGGCTAAACTGTTCAGGATTGCAACATGAGAGTCTGGATCCTGTTCTGCTGTATGTAAAGCATAGTACACTGGCCACATTTCCCTTACTGTTATTAGAACTTTACCTCCTGGGATCTGAAGGCTGGAATGTTTTGTTTTTCAATCAGCAAGCTGAGAATCTACTACCCCCCCCCTCCAAAGTCCTGCTTTGCATGTACTCTGGTCCTCCCTAATTTGCTTGACTTTAGTTTGTAAACTGAAGGGTTGTTTCATAAAATGTATAGGACTGTAGTATATTACACTTTTTACTGTACATTATTTGTTGTTCCTGAATTGCTTCTATAATTGCAGTTTCATTTTTGCACTGTATATGACATGGGTGATACTTTTTTTTGCCCTTCTAATTTCTGTGATCTTAATTCTACTGCATTGTTTGCTGGATGTTTCATGCTATTTGAGTGCATTTATTTTATACTATGTAATCCACCCTGAACCTTAGCCAAAAATGTATTCTATTCATTCAGTTCAAGAACAAAGCCTTTTTGCAGCAGAAAAAAGTAAGATTCTAGCAGCACCTTAGACTTAACCAAGTTTGTGGTATGAACCTTCGTGAGTCACTGCTCACTTCTTCAGCTTATTATTTATTTATTCGAATTTATATTCCGCCCTCCCCATAAGCGGGCTCAGGGTGGATCGCAAAGCCATTCGGCATCGCAACATAAATAGATTAAAGAATGACAATTTAAAACAGATTGCACTATTATGGTCAAGTCTGGAGTTCTGCCGCACATGCCCCCATGAGACTTTCCGCGTTGTTTCTTCCGGAGGCTCCACCCTCTTGCTGTAACCTGGAGGAGGGGGTGACGCGTGCGCAATCGGATTCCCTTTGGTGTGTCTGAGCAGGCGCGAAGTTCTCGTTGCTGTCCTGAAGAGGGTGGAAACCGAGTTGATGACGTCAAAGCGCGGCAGCCATTACATGAAGCGGAGAGAACGAGTAAATTCTGGAGCCGCTGGGTTGCCGCCTGAGCCTCACGGCTAAGGGACAGATTCTGCGAGTGCCCGCCTCTCCCTCTCTCTGCCCTCGCCCCTCCCATACTTCCTCCCTCCTTCCGGCGTGTCCTGTCAAGCGGCGTTCCTCCGAGTCCAGTCTCTTCCACCAAGGGAAGGGGGGGCGGACGGGGGTTGGGCCGGGGCGGCGGGTGCCGGCGAAGGAGGGAAGAAGGAAGGGAGGGAGGGAAAGAGGCGACGGCGGCCGGGTGAGCAGCGAGGATGGAGGAGAAGGTCTTTACCAAGGAGCTTGACCAGTGGGTGGAGCAGCTGAACGAATGCAAGCAGCTCTCCGAAGGGCAGGTGAAGAGCCTCTGCGAGAAGGCAAGTACCGGGGCCGCGGAAAGGGGAGGGGGAGTGGCCGGCCGGGCACTCGCGGCGGGAGGGGGCTAGGACGACGGGGTGCCGCCGGTGAAGTAGCGGTGCGGGGGGAGGCAGAGGCAGTTGGAAGGGTCGTCAAGCGACGAGGGAGGGTGAAGTAGTAGAGCCCGGTTGGGGGGGCGCGGAAAGGCGAGCGTAGGCGCTGTTAAGGGGCGGCAGATTAGAGGTGGAGAGAGGCCTAAGATGGAAGCGGCGGTGAAGGGGAGAAATAGCGGCGGCTGGGTTGAACCGGTCCTGGGGCGCTGATTCCGATGAAGGGGGGGGCGGGAAGGGGGTCTGCATGGCGGGCGTAGTAGCATTTTGGGGAGGGGGGATCAAGGGGCAGGCTCCTCACCTGGGGAGGGGGAGCTTTGTGGTGGAGCCCTGAGTAGCCCGCTTTAGAGACGAGGATCGCTTTCCCTGGCAGCCCTGCGCCTCCTGTCGCATCGGCCTCTTCCTCGGTTCCTCCTTTTCCCGCTGTCTCCTAAAATGGCGCCTTTTGCTGAAAATGCGCTGAGACCCTCCTGTTTGCCTAGTGCTCTACCGGTGTTTTTTTCCTGGTATTATGTGAGTGGGCTTCGGGGCCCTGAACGAAACTGGAAACCGGTTCAGTGTACTAAGAACGCAGCGGTCCTGTGTAGCACCTATATCGTGTTCTGTTGCTTTGCGTTTGGAGAAGCGAGACTTTGTTACTTTAACATACAGTCCGGATTATTAAACGCGAATGTGTCATAATGGTTTACATCCTCAGAATAGTTAATGTTAGCGCTGTGTGAAAGAAGGGTTGAAGCCCATCTTGATGTAACGAGCCGCGTTTCTATCCTGTATTGCAGCTGTATGTAGTGTTACAATAACTCACTGGGATGTAAAAATTGCTGTCAAAATCTTTTCATTTCAGAATGCAATTTACAGGATGGTTTTTGGCAATGCCATTGAGTGTTTGTGTTTTTAAGTTTATTTCCTTGGCATGAAAGAATTGTCAGTCTTTCCTAACACTTGCTGTTTCAAAATTGAGATGTGGAGGCTTGAATAATATAATATACTTCAGGTCATTTAAATTGTTTTAATTGTACTAGTACTGTCAACAGTCATGAGATTTATTGAAATTTTCAGTTGTGTACTGCACCAGAATGTATACTAATATTTTGAGTGTGAATACTCTTATTTGGTTGCTGCTTTCATTGAAAGTAACTTTGTTTAGATTGAGAGAGAACTAGAGTCCATAAAGTTTCTCATGCTTTTATTAAACGTGTCTTTTTATTTAAATGGTTGAAAAATTGTTGTAGACGTACAAACCAGTCAGGCAACTTGTAATATATGGGATTTCTGGCTTTGTAAACAGTGACCTCTGGCAACAATTAAACTGTAATCAGTGTTTTTCTCTTAAGCTTTAAATGCCTGTGCCATTAGGCCATGCTGGTAGCATAGTGCGGGCCAGTACAAACTTTAGCGATGAGTATTATATACTTAAAACTATAGGAAATTGTAATGATGTTTAAACTGTATGGCCTCTTACAGTTTTTCATTGTATGAATGTGAGGACAAAGACTCATTGATCTCAGGTTTCTTTATCCTGTTAATTGAGTCAGTGTTAACTGTCACCATTAGTTGCAGTTTACTATATTTGTTGATTGTTTCTGCACAGAGTGACCAATTGAGCCTGATGTCTACTTGGCTTTTGGTGTGTATGTTGGTAAATTTGTGCAAATCTGAAGTGCTAATTTGGAATAATACTATTTCAGTAGTATAAAAATACGATATTTTCCTATTCTGTTTAAAGGTGTCAGTAAGATTACAAGCAATGTACCCTGCACCTTCTCTGTCCCAGAGCAAATGAGGTTCCTAGACTACATATAATTATGTAACAACAGAAGGTGGGGAAGACACTGTGGGGGGGGGGGAGATGTGTGAGATTGAATGTGAATAAGAACTGAGAAACTGTACCAAAGTGAAGTGTGGTACCCCATGGTATGGGCATGCTTGTAGTGTTGTACGTCCTTTTTGTATTTTGGCAACATTTTTTTCTCCTGTCTTTCAAAGCTAGACAGTATTACATGTTTATAGTGTGAGTGGTAGTCTCAGATCTGGAGTTGTATCTGTTAAATAATTTCATGACCAGTATGACAACATATGACAACAAATGTCTAGATTTCAGCATTATATTTAAGTTCTCAGGTGTCAAGGCTTCAGGAAAATAAGTAGCTTCTGAATGTGGATTGTGAAAACTTCAGGAAATAGACCTTTTCCTTGGTAGGCATGCTGTGAAGCATTGCCTAGGAATATATTTTAATAAGTACAGAAGTGTGACTTAAGCTTTCCCCCCTGCAAATAATTTGGTGTTCAAAAAGTGGAAGAAAGAAAATCTTACCAGATAGGAAAAGAAGCAAGGCTTCTCAAGAAAAAAGTCTGGGAGGTGGTGTTAATAGTAGCAACCTGCTAGGAGAACCTAGGTAGATAAGTGTGCCTGAAGTTCTTTTAAATTTGCAGAAAGGAGAGAAGGTTGGTTTATAAATACATGCAGTATGTCTTGTTCTGTCAAGGAAGGAATAACAGATGGGTGTAGGAGGAAAGGCAAGGTACTGAAGGGGTGAGTCTAAATAAATAACAAGGATGGTTAGAGGTAAGGAGATTCAACTTGTCATTGAATCTAGTATGTCTGTTGAACTTCCTTGACATCAGTTCTGTAGAATAACATCTTTGGCACCGGTACTGAAATTATAGTAAATTTCACCTGAATTGTTTTCACTGGTTGCTGGGCTGACAGCAAGATTTGATTTCAATTTCCCCTTCTTCCATTTCCCCTCCAAAGACAGATGCTGTTTCATATTGCCTGCATTATATGCTATGATTGTATTTAGAGGATAGGAAAAAAGCCCATTGTGGGAATAAATACAACAAGCTCTACAAAGAGGCTTTGGGTGGGTACCCTGGCCTTGGGCACTCAGTGTCAATTTGCTGTGGTGCCCACAGCAGGGTATAATAACACAGAGGCCACCATTTTCTCCAGGGGGCTAATCTCTGCCATCTGAAGGGCAGTTGTAATTCTGAGTGACCTCCAACCTTCACCAGGAAATTGGTAACAGGAATTCTCTGGAAGGAAATGGCTGGTTGGCACTGTACCTGTCTGAGGTCCCACCCCTCCTCTTTCCCTCTCCAGGCTCCACCCCTCAAACCCCCAGGAATTTCCTAAGTTGGAGGTGGCAACCCTATCTCCTTCCCAGCCAACCATCAATTACCAGTGTCCCTCTAACTACAGCTTTCCATCCCCCCCCCAGCCTCTATCTAGGAAAAGTACAGTCTTTCACCGCAATGTAGACCCAAGCAGGAGGAAGTGACCTCAGCAGGGTATAATGACTCAGAGTCCACCCTGCAAAGCAGCCATTTCCTCCAGGGGAGCTGATCTCTGCCATCTGGAGAAGAGTTTTAATTCTGCGTGATCAGCAGCCCTCACCTGGAGATTGGCTGCAATGGTTTCCCAGGAGAAAATAACTGCTTTGGAGGGTGGACTCTATGGCATTCTATTCAGTTGAGGCCTCTTCCCTCCCCAAACTGGCTTCTATAGACTCCACCATAAAATATCCAGGAATTTCTCAACCTGTAGCTGGCAACTGTAGTCAGGACTGGCCCCAATGAGGTCCCCACAAAGGACAAAATAAGCCTGGAAAGGCCTCCTGCCTTTGCCTTTTTTACTGACAGAACCAATCTTGGTTGCCTAGCAACAGCCACTGAGGGGAAAGTTAGCCCCACAGCAGGAAGAGAAGAGAATGGTTTGGTGGCTGGTGGCCCACCTCAGTAGCCAGCCAGCTGCAGAGGAGCCAAGCAGCAGAAGTGTCTTCATTAGAACAGACAGCCATTTTGGTTTATTCTGACAGGGAAGAGTGGACAAGTTGGCAGTGGGTTGGCAAGAGGAGTGGACCCAGCCCCCAGCCAATGGCATGCGAGTACTCTTGAATGGTGGTTGACGGGCCAATGGCTGATGGAGCACGCTGCACAGCCAATGGGAGAGCTGGAAAGTGCCAATGTGCTAGGACTTTTATATTTCAGATACAGATAACAAGTACCTGTGGTACTATAGCTAAAAGGGCAGTCAAGAATTAGGCCTCAGATACACATTTTGGTTCAGTGCTAATGTAAAACTGGTGAAATACAATCCATATTTCATATGTGTCATAAGAATTAATGGAACTTTTCAGAGCCGTTTATCAGGTCAAGTGTTTAAGCTAGTCATTAAAATACCTTGCTTGTGACCTCATTCTGATACTTCACTTGCCCTAGACATCATCTATTCTAGCATTTGAGATAATAGCCAAAGAATTCAAGAGACTGGATGCTAAGTGCTGTAGACCTGTGAATATCAGTTTAACATGGGTTTGGGTGGTGATGTTTCTGATGAAAATAGTCAACGTTAACATTAAAAATTGTATTTGTCAAGTCATACCAAAATCTGTGCTGTAGCCACTTTAGCATTGTTTTACAGTAAGCAGATTGCAGAGTGTAATGAGAACAGAGAGAGAATTGCATGATATATAATGATGTCATAATAGTCCTGTTGTCTTACTGAACTTGTGGCCCACTTTAGATCTGGACCTAATGCCTGGAAATACCACTATTTATCCAAAAGGAAGATGACACTGAAAGTAAGATGTCCACCTAAAAAAGTTATAAAGCAATTTTTTAATTAGTGCACAAAACTAATCTGTGAATTGTAAATGGCCACCTTGGTTGCTTGATGGCACATGCAGGGAGTCATGTACTTGTTTTTCAGGCATCTAGCTTGTTGTTGGTCCTGAGCTTGCACATTCTGTAGTTAGAATATATGATACTTGACTTGTTTCTGAGAATCAGTTTTTTTTGAAGAATTTCAATTTTTGGAAGCAGCATTTGGAGAAATAGAAAGAAACACATGGCAGTTGCGACTATTCAAGATGTGGAACCCAGGAAGAATAGTTATTGGCAAATAAGTAGCTATGTGCAATACTGTCAGCTGGAAGTCCTTCCTAGATCACCTCTGTATTGAGATTTCTCTAGTTGGTGTTCATGCGCTTTCAAGGTGTTCTTTGTAGTTATAATATGTAGAAGCCTGCTGTTTGTAGAACTGAGGCTTCTAAAGTGCTCAGATTTGGATAAGACACAGCATGCTGTGCTTAGCAAATTTGCAGCAATATAAAATACTAGGAATAAGACCCGTTGTGGAAATACAACGAACTCTAGAAAGAGGCTGTGGGCAGGCCTTGGGCACTCAGCGTCAGTTTGCTGTGGTAACCTCAGCAGGGTATAATGACACAGAGCTTAATGTTTTCTCTAGGGGAACTGATCTCTGCCATCTGAAGAGCAGCTATAATTCTGAGTTATCTCCAGCCCTCCCCTGGAGATTGGCAACAATGGTTCCCCAGGAGGAAATGGCTGGTTTGGCGGGTGGAGTCTATGGCAGTGTACCTGTCTTGAGGTCCCACCCTTCCTCAAACCTCACTCTCTCCAGACTCCACCCCTCAAATCTCCAGGAATTTCCCAACCTGGAGGTGGCAACCAATGCTCCCTCTAAGCTGTGGAGTCCTGTGAGCAAAAATTCTCCTTTGTGAACTACTGGCATTAAAGTTGTGAGCAGGTGATTTGGCTACTGCATAAATTAGTTTGCTCTGGACCCATCCTTCCTGAGCTAAGACAAAAATGTGTGAGCCAGAGGGTAAAAAACTGTGAGCTAGCTCATGATGACTCAGCTTAGAGGGAACATTGGTGGCAACCCTGTTTTCTTCCCAGCTAACCATCAATGTACCATTATCTGCTCCTCTGGCTTCAGGTTTCCATCTCTTCTCCCCTTTCTGTAGCCTCTACCTAGAAAAACTACAGTCTTTCTCTGCGGTGGGAACCCAAGCAAGAGGGACGTGACCTCAGCAGGATATAATGACACAGAGTCCACCCTGTAAAGCAGCTGTTTTTTTTTTCAGGGGAGCTGATCTTTGCCATCTGGAGAGCAGTTTTAATTTTGAGTGATCTGCAGCTATCACCTGGAGATTGGCAGCAGTGGTTCCCCAGGAGGAAAAGTATAGTCGTTCTCTGCAGTGGAGACCAAAGCAGCTTACATCATTCTCCTCTCCTCCTTTTGATCTGCACAACCCTGAGGGGTAGGTTAGGCTGAAGGTCTGTGACTGGTCTGAAATCACCCACTCAATTTCCACAGCAAGAACCTGGGTCTGGCAGACCCTGCTCTGAAGCGCTAACTGCTATGCCTAAGGTAGCCAACCTCCAGGTGGAGCCTGAAGATCACTGGGTATCTCAACTAAACTCCAGACCACAGATCTCTCCCCCTGGAGAAAATAATTGCTTTGGAGAGTGGTGTCTGTGGCATTCTATTCAGCTGAGGCCCCTCCCCTCCCCAAACTCTGGCTTTCGTAGACTCCACCACAGAATATCTAGGAATTTCCTAACCTAGAGCTGGCAACCATAGTCAGGACTGGCCCCAATGAGTTCCCCACAAAGGCCTGGAAAGCGCCTTCTGCCTTTGCCTTTTTATTTATTTACTTTATTCAATTTATACCTCGCCCTCCCCGCTGAGGCAGGCTCAGGGTGGCTTACATATATGCAGAAGCTAAAAACAACAATATAATAAAAACATGGAATCTTAAAACAACATCATAAGGTGCTAGTAACAGTATAAATAACAATGGCAAAGGCAGAGTAGCATCAACACACTGGTAAAAGTAGTCGGTGTTAGATTTTAGTGTCAGCGGAATGCAGGATGTTGGTGATGGTATTGGGCCCAGGGCCTTGGTGTGTTGGGTGCAGCTCCTTAATTAAAGGCCTAGTGGAAGACCTCTATCTTGTAGGACAAAGGAAAAAGAACGTGATTCCTGAATGTGATTTCTGACACTCTCTCCTTGATGTATATTGACAGCTGTCACTGTGTCTTCAAGAGTTTAATCATAATAGATCCAGATTTTGGTATGTAACCTAGAATCTTTTGATTAGAGAAGCTTATAGCAGAACATATACTTTATAACTGCATTTTTGTGTATAAGAAGCCTCTATAGAAGGAATTAGGATGCAATAAGAATGGAATGCTATTTAGCAGTTGCAAGGCTGCCGAGAGTGAAGTTTTATGTGATTCACAGCCCTTATCAGCTAGCTGTCCAAATGCGAGCCCAGGAAGGGACCCAGTGTTCCCTAATGTTCTCAGTGTTCTGAAGGCAAGATAAACAAGTGTAATTACTGACACCACTGAGTCAAATCATGCTTGTATGATGTTAATTGCTTGGTAGCAGTTAGAGACTCTTTAATGTTTAAATTATATGTGATGTCATTTGGGGTATAAGACCTTCTGCCCTTCCTGGTTATGGCAGAATACAGTTTTCGGAATGGCTGAAGAGCTAAGGTACTCAGCCCTGCATTCTCTGTTTTAAATGCATTAAACAGATAGTCATCTAACTCGTTAGACTCCGACTGTGTTTCCAGTTCATCATTGGGAGCACACAGCCACAGATTTGTGTATCAGTCTTGCAGGCCCTGCGGAAGTGTAAAAGGTCCCACAGGGCCCTAAAGTCTTCTGGGAGCTCATTCCAGCAGTGTGGGGCTGCTACTGAAAAGGCTGTGGCCCTAGTTGATACCAGCCTGACATCTTTAGGGCCCGGAAGGGCCAGATGGTTTTGGGATCCTGACTGCAGTGCTCTCTGGGGAACATGTAGGGAAAGGCAGTCCCTCAGGTAGGTAGGCCCCTGACCATAAAGAGCTTCAAAAGTAAGTATCAGAACTTTGAAGTGAATCCAGTATGCTATAGACAGGCAATGCAGTGCTTTTACTGCAGGCTGAATGTGCCTCTGCATAGGGAGGCCCAACAACAGCCTGGCAGCTGCATTCTGCACTAGCTGAAGCCTCCGGATTTGGGTCAAAGGCAGCCCCATGTATAGAGTGTTACAGTAGTCTAACCTTGAGGTGACCATTGCATGGATCACTGTCGCCAAGTTGTTGCATTTGAGGAAGCGAGCCAACTGTCTGATCAGCCAAAGGAGGTAAAAGGCTGACTTAGGAGTGGCTGCTACCTGTGCCTTCGTTATTAAAGAGGCATCCAAGAGCACTCACAAGCTCCTAACCTCTGTCGCTGACACTAACAGTGCACCGTCGGGAGTGGGATCCCTCGCCCCGGGCCACCCTGACTCAGGCACAGGACCTTTTAACTGACAGAACCAAGCATGGTTGCCTAGCAACAGCCACTGAGGGAAAAGTTAGTCCCACAGGAGCCAAGCAGGAGAAGTGTCTTTGTCAGGCGAGACAGTTGTTTGGCAGTATATTCTGTGAGAGAAGAGTGTCCAGGCTAGCAGTGGGTGGGGGAGAGAAGCAAACCATCCCCCAGCCAATGGCATGTGAGTACATTTGAGTGGTGGTTGATTGGCCAGTGGCTGATAGAGTGCACTGCACAGTCAATGGGAGAGCTAGAAATGACCAATATGTAAAGGAATTATATGTATAGGATTTCTGGTTGTAGGCCTAGCAAATGGAAGGATTATGGAACAAATCTTTCTCCTTGAAGAGCTGTTCCTGGGGGCTTGGTGACCCTCAGAATGGGGTGCAGGGCATTTCTCATATAACTTTTACATGCACAAGAGGTTGTGCAAGATTGGGGGGAATTTCTACTGAATCCCCTTATTTCTGTAGTTCCAGTGATTTATCCAAATAAGGGAGATAAAATTTCCAGAAACTTCAAAGCAGAAGGTGTGGGGAGACCTTGTGTTTTTCCTAAGTTTTTTTGGGGGGCGTGGGATTGGGAAATTGGGAAGAATTATGCAATAGAAGAAGAGGAGTTGGATTTATACCCTGCTCTTCATTTGGAGTCTCAGAGCAGCTTACAATCACCTTCCCTTCCTCTCCCCACAACAGACACTGTGTGAGGTAGGTGAGGCTGAGAGAGCTTTGAGAGAACTGCTCTTGAGAGCACAGGTCACCCAGCTGGCTGCATGTGGAGGAGTGAGGAATCAAACCCAGTTCCCTAGATTGGAGTCCGCCACTCTTAACCACTACACCAAGCTGGCTCAATACTGCTTTAATATAAATTGTGTGTATAACTGCACTTACAACATTGAACTGTTTGTCAGATGCTTAATTTTTTACTAGCAAAACTACAAATCTTAGCACATATATCTTAGTTTTTTGCTCTCTGATGTAGGAAAAATAAGTTTATAAAAATTGTATTAAATAAGAACATTTTCTTTATTGAAAATTAAGGTGTTTACACATTTAAATGTCATCAATATGACAGTACAATTTTGCATTTTAAGTTCTTAATCATTCTAAAGCAGTAAAATACATTTAGTTTTAATAAGGTATTGCGTATTTTAATCCCTCCATTTCTGTGTTCTCCTTTTAAAAAGAATAGAATCATAGAGTTGGAAGGGACCTCCAGGGTCATCTAGTCCAACCCCCTGCACAAGGCAGAAAATTTACAAATTTCCCACCCCCAGTGATTGCTGATCCACACCCAGAGGATGACAAAAACCTCCAGGCTCTCCAGCCAAACTGGCCTGGAGAAAAATTGCTTCCTCACCCCATAGTGGTGATCAGCGTTTCCCTGGGTGTATAGGAAAGAGCCACAAGAACTAAGCACTGATGCAACCCTTCCTACTGTCCTAAGTTCACAGACCTGCCTAAGTTCACAGAATCAGCATTGCTGTCAGATGGCCATCTAGCCCCTGTTTGAAAACCTCCAAAGAGGGAGAGCCCACCACCTCCTGAGGAAGCCTGTTCCGCTGATGAACTGCTCTGTCAGGAAGTTCTTCCTAATGTTTAGCCAAAAGCTTTTCTGATTTAATTGCAACCCGTTGGTTCTGGTCCAACCTTCTGGGGTAACATAAAACAACTCCATACCATCCTCTATATGAAAGCCCTTTAAGTACTTGAAGATGGTTATCACAGTTGTCTCCTCTCCAGGCTAAACATACCCAGCTCCTTCAACCTTTCCTCCTTAGGACTTAGTCTCCAGACCCCTCACCATCTTCGTTGCCATCCTTTGGACATGTTCCAGCTTGTCTGTGTCCTTCTTAAATTGTGGTGCCCAAAACTGAACACAATACTCTAGGTGAAATCTGACCAGAGAAGAGTAAAGCAATACTATCACTTCACATGATCTGGTCACTATTCTTCTGTTGATACAGCTCAAAATCGTGTTTTCCTTTTTAGCTACCGCATCACACTGCTAACTCATGTTCAGTATATGATCTACTATAATTCTGTAATTATCCATTTGCCGTGCTCCTGACCTGGAAGCTCCAGCTGGTCCAAAACGCAGCTGTGTGGGTCCTTACTGGGACCTCCTGGACAGCACACATTCTACCAGTGCTGCATGAGCTGCTTTGGCTTTCAGTGGAGCACCAGATCAGGTTCAAGGTTTTGATTTTGACCTTTAAGGCTCTTAGTGGTTAGGGACCTACATACCTTTGGGATCGCCTTTCCCAGTATGCCCCTGGAAGAGCACTACGCTCAGGGAATAAGAACTTTCTGGTGGTCCCTGGCCCAAGAGAACTCCATCTGTCCTTGACCAGGGCAAGGGCTTTCTTGGCCCTGGCCTCCGCCTGGTGGAATGCTTTGCTGGAAGACATTCATTCCCTGCAGGAGTTTACCTTTCCACAGGGCATGTAAGGCAGAGACGTTCTGCCAGGCCGTCGGCTGAGGACAGCAGTGGAGCACTGTTTGGCACTCTCATACACTTCCCCATCCCTCTTAACCCCTCCCCTGAGGGAGGCTGGGGAGCTGGATTTTTTCCCGCCATCCCATATATTGTATATATATTGTTTTATTTAAATATATTGATATTTATTGGTTTGTTTTAGCTTAATTTTAAAATGAGATTTTATATACTAATTTGTTGTAAGCCGCCCTGAGCCCTTCTTGTAAGGAAGGGCGGCCTAGGAAATCCAATTAATTAAATAAATAAATTTGATTTTTCCTACCTAAATGCAGAACTTTACATTTATCCCCATTGAAATTCATTTTGTTTTAGCCCACTTTTCCATCCTGTCAGGACCATCCTGTATCCTAACTCTGTCTTCTACTGTATTTACTACCCCTCCCAGTTTAGTATCATCTGCAAATTTAATAAGCATTCCATTAAAAATCAGTTTCCCGTAGCTTTAACTTTTCTGGTAGTTTTACATCACCATTCCAGCTCTGTTTCCAAGAGTCTTCTGATGAATCGAAGCAGCTTGGTGGGGGAGGGGCATGGAGAATGGGGAGGGAGATCTGCTCTGTAAAATTCATGGTTCATGCTACCTGAATAGCTGTTAAAACTGGGAGTAATTATGAATGCTTGAATGGCAGACTTACTAGGAGCCTCATGCAGCCTGTTGTAAGCTTTACAAGGAAACATGGGATACATGTTCAGATGTTCTTTCTTGAGGCTGCATGTTGCTGATGGGGGAGTGGATTGCATATACATTCATGGGTGATTGTGTTCTCACTGAAGCAGAAGTAGCTGTCTCAGGTAGCATTCCCAGGAACTTTGAAGAAACTATACATGCTTAACCTACCACTCTGTGAACAGGTTTCTGTTGTCTGCAAGAACTCAGCAGGGCTTTGATCAAATAGTTTGAACTTTTATGTGTTACTAGTGTCATACTGCTTTTTAAAAAATGTGTATTTAGATCTAGTTTTTGTAATCTGACTTGAGTCTCACTGAGAAAGGTGGACTATAAATAGATAGCTTTCTCTTCAGAAAGTGTATCCTTTCCTTATATATAAAAGCGTAGTGGTCACCTGGCATGCCCAAATAAGGCATGCCCAAATAAGGAAAAAATACGCGGCAAAATAGGTTGGCCGCGGGGGCTGTCACTCGCAGTTGGGGCCTCGCCATTGGCTGGCGTGTCTGCCTGCGTGGGCTCAGTCCCGCCCATTCAGCCAGCATGCGGCCGCTCGCCCCAGTCTGCCTCCAGCCGCCGGGCCAGGAGGATGCTCCAGCAGCTGTGTGCTGCTGGCCCCAGGTCAATGCCGGCCTCCCTCGCCGCGGCGCCTCCCCCCCAGTAAGCAACTTGCCCCAGTCACAGCTTGCGCAGCGGGAAGGAGGCAGCGGGGCTGGCCTCGCAGGGAAGGTGCGACCGGGGGTGGGGGGTGGGGAGCCGATGGGGCTGGCTGGCCCGCGGTGCGAGACAGCCTGCCTTCCTCAGCACTCTGACACTGCGGGGCCGCGCAGGGAGGGGGAGCCGGGCCTGGCCTCGCCCTGCGTGCGCCAAAGGACCTGGGGGGGAGGGAGCCTCCAGGGGGGTCCGGCTAGCGTCCGTTGCATCAAGCCACACAACGGGCCTTGCCGCTAGTTTGTTATATAAGCATAGGGCTGCTGTGGTCCCTCATCTGTACATTGATGAAGGGTTAAAACTTTGCTTAGGTTTAGTGATTATAGGGCTCATAACATGTGTTTTGGTTTATGCCACCACATGTTATATAGTAAAAGCATCTAGTGTTTTATTTGTATTAAAAAGTTAGACATTAACACAGTGGGATGCTTGGTATGCAGTCAGTATTAAAAGACTCTGAGGTGGCAGTTAAATATCTGGTGCAGAATATTCCCCCCCCTTTCCCTCCATCCTCGTTCTTTCAGTCCCAGCCTAGCAAGCATTTTGAGAGCTTCTGCCTTTTCCTCCTGTCTGGTGTACTCCTTTAACACTGTACAATATCTGGGCCTTTTGAAGTGCAGTAATGTAGGGAAGTTGAGTGGTGGCTCACTTCTCCAGCTGGTAGAAGAGAAGTAATGAGATGCTCTGAATTGTTGTGGGGTACGTTTATCTGCGTGCCCTTGAGTTTTGCATTTAACACATTTGGCTTTTTCAGTGTTTGGGAAACTGCAAGGCATTGAAGTTGATTACTACCAAACGAGATAGAAAAGACCTTCATTCATGGTTGCAGCTGAGTTTGCTGTATCATTCTGAAAGCTCTGGCATCTAGGAGCTCTTGTAAGATTGGAATCATCTACCCCATAAATGAGCTCTGGTTTGTCTGGACAGGAAAAGTTGTTCATATCAGTAGTAGGCAATGTAATTACAGTTAATTTATATCATGACCTGTTGGTTAGCACAGTGTTTTTATTAACATATCTATACCCTACATTTCTCTCTCCGAAATAGTAGCCCAGAGCATCTTAAGCATGTCAAAAGCCCAACAGGCAGGAAAAGGTCTATGACAAATGAACTCAGCTGCACAGACTTTAATTTCATTCAGTTCAGTTACCCTCAAAAGCCTCTCTAAATAGGCTTTAGAGTGCTTCCAAAACTGTACCAAAGTGGGAATCCTCTTCAGGTTCTTGAGAGGCTGTTCCAGAGAACACGTGTCACAGCCAAGAAGTAACACGCTTGAGTCTTGGCAGAGGAAATGGACCCAGGGATGGAACAAAAAAGTTTGAGGACAATTGAAGTTAGTATAAGGGCTCATACTAGAAGAGGCAGGCCTTCAGGCTGTGGGTCCCAGATCATGTATAGCTTTTATGGGTAAACACTGGTGCCTTGGAAATGGCAGTCAGTGTAGATAATGAAGAATCAGGGCAATATGATCAAACCCACAATCTCGTATTAGTAAACTAACAGCTCCATATAGAGCATGTTGGAGTTGTCAGTTTTAAAATGAAAGAGCTATGGGCAAGCTCAGCAGAGTCTAATTGCAGTCAAAAGAACACACTTCTTACAAGTTCTTTAACTTGATCCTGCAGTGATAAAGCAAGATCTAATAAAACTCCATAAACTCTTCATTGAATTTGTTAGCTTTGTCATCAATCCATCTAGGGTGGGCAAGACAGTTCCCTCCAAAATGTCACTGATAACTTATACTTGAAGCCATGCTTGGTTTTTGGAATTAAGGCATAAGGTTTAAATATTTCCTATTATTATGAGCAATATGTAACTTATTATTTTCTGGTATTGGAAACTACTTCAGCTCCTTTGGTTCAATATATGACTTTATTTATCTTCTAATTCAGTTTTTCTTTATAAATACAACTGCTTCAGCAGCAAGAAATAGAAGCACTTGCAGGTATTTGTGTCCCATTTGGATAAATGCAGTTATTTTTAATTAAAGCAGTGTGTACATAGGGAACAAAGTGTAATATTGTGTAGTGGAGTGGGATCACAATGTGGCCAAGAATGATGTTGGGTTGGAAGAGGCTGATTGGAAACATGTCTGCCAGCCTGAGCATACTGGAAAAAAGGCAAAATTAGAGCTGTGAAAGCCTGGAAACATGGAAAAAGGACTTTCTTTGAGCATTCTTGCAGATGGAAATTTTAAGGTGCTCTGAAAAAGTAAATTAGTTTTTGTGCATTCTCTCTCTCCCCCTCTCTCTCTCTAATATCTGTCATCAAGTTGCAGCCAACTCGTGATTCTGTAGGGTTTTCAAGGCCCACAGAATTGCCTACATCTGCATAGGGACCCTGGAATTCCTTGATGGTCTCCCATCCAAATATAACCAGGGCTGGTAACACTGGTTATCTTCCAAGATCTGACAAGATTGAGCTAGCCTGAGTTATCCAGGTCAGAGATGTAAAATTTCTTAACTTCAAAACTATGGAAAAATACTAAAACCCCCCCCCTCATTTTTGGAGGGAGGGTTGAAATATATGCAATACTAACTTTCCTGTCAAACTCAAACTTATTTTGCTGCTTTAAAAACATACAACGTATAATTTATTACTTAGCCTAACATGGTCAGTCTGATCTTCTGACCCACCGTCTTGCTGACACAGGAATCTGTGAGGTAGTCTTGAAGTGGCTCATCTCATTTCTCCAAGGTTGGAGACAGAGGGTAGCACTAGGGGAGAGGGTGTCAGCTGGTACTCCTAGGTGGAATCCCTCGGGACAATCCTGTCTCTGAAGTTGTTTAAATATATCAGGATTTATAATCCACAATACGGCACTATAAAGTTAAT
This sequence comes from Gekko gecko, assembly GCA_029375565.1. Taxonomy (NCBI): domain Eukaryota; kingdom Metazoa; phylum Chordata; class Lepidosauria; order Squamata; family Gekkonidae; genus Gekko; species Gekko gecko. The sequence continues at coordinate 136,720,059 of JAPDNY010000002.1, forward strand.
AAATCTGTCAGGTAGATTTGGCTTCAGACGTCAACCATTCTCTTTCAAGCCCATACAGTTTCTTAGGTAAATCTTTCTACTTCTTTTTCAAGCTGCTTCAGAAAGAAGGGGGGGGAAGTACCTCCCCTCCACTTCTTATATTTTGTATTTAAAGTTTAAAGGGCTTGGGTCTTTGAAAAAAATCTTGCCACATTATTGCTTACAAAGTACTCACGGTGGTAGATTTCTCCTTTACTTATATTGTATGGGAACTGCTGCATAATCCCCAGGTGTTGGTCATCACGGCTTTGCTCCAATGGCTGCCCAAAGAAGCTCTCGCCTGGGATGTGCTTCAGGGAGACTCTGGGCTCAATCTGCTTGCTGCCACAAGCAGAGAGTCCAGAATTGATTCCCCTGCATTGAACCCCTATATGGGGAGCTCATTGGGGCTCGAGATCCCTCAAACCCCTCTCCAAGCAGGTGATCCTGGAGCCGATGCCATGCCACAAACTGGAACACCCAGCTGTACCTGCTGATGGGTGGCCATCTGGACATTGCCCCACTAAACCCAGCTGAGGGATTGGAAGGCTGAAAAAAAAGTTGGCTGAGACTTTTAAGTGCGCGGACTCTAATCTGGTAAAGTGTGCAGACTCTAATCTGGGAGAACTGGATTTGATTCCCCACTCCTCCACTCGCAGCTGCTGGATGACCTTGGGCAAGCCATAGTTCTGTCAGAAGTGTTCTTAAAAAGAGGAGTTTCTGTCAGAGCTCTCTCAGCCCCACCTACCTCACAGGGTGTCTGTTGTGGGGAGGGGAAGGGAAAGGAGTTTGTAAGCTACTCTGGGACTCCGAATGAAGGGCAGGGTATAAATTCAATCTCTTCTAAATCCAACCAAGATGCAGGTTTTGTGGCTGGGTGGGTGGGATTCAGGCTTAGGGATTCAGGCTACTCTTGACAGTGTGTCCTTAATATGGGTGCAAACTGTCAGGTGTTTAGGCGTGGTTCTGGATGCCTCCTTATCCATGAAGGCCCAGATCACAAATGTTGCCAAGCTGGCATTTCCAGCTATGCCAGGTGAGGCAACTGCACTGGCTCCTGATGGAGTACCAAGTTCAGTTCAAGGTTTTGGTATCTTCAGGACAACCTCCTCTGATATATGTCCCCTGAAGAGCTTTACACTCTGCAGAGAATAACTTCATGGTGACCCCTAGCCCAAAAGACATCTAGCTGTCCTTGACCAGAGTCAGGGCTTTCTCAGTTCTGTTGCATACCTGGTGGAACTCTCTTCTGAACAACATCTATGCCCTGCAGAACCTAATGCAGTTCTGTAAGGCATGCAAGGCAGTGATGTTCTTCCAGGCTTTTGGTTGAGGACAGAGCTGGGCACCATCTTGTTTGGCACTCCCTTCCCCACTTCATCTTGCTCCCTCTCTACCTCTCCTGCAAGACAGTGACATAATCTTGGAACTTGAAGTTTTGGCATCATTGGAATCTGTTTTAGTTATTGAACTGTCTGAATTGTTTTAATATATGGTTTTTTACCATTGTTCACTGCTCAGAGCTGTGTGTACTCAGAGAATGGCATTCTATAAATTTAAATTATAAATAAATTAATATAACATTGTATGTTTTAACATATTTATGAAACTTAAAGGAATCAATGCCTTAGTTTTCACAAGCAAAATTGCAAAAAAAACCCAACCCCTACCCAATGTGAAAGCCAGAGAAAACTGCAAATTGCGGCATGCTGTGCTGTCTCAGCGCATTTCAGTAATTCCAAAACAACTGCTTAATAGGATTTTTTCCAGTGTTCTTTAACATTTCCCAATTTTTCTTTGGAAAGACTGAAAAGAACTCCTCAGATGTTTTCATGTTACACGTTTTAGGTGAGTAAATTTTTTTCTGAAAAGCACCATACTTACTCCAAGTGTTTTCCAGTGCTTCTAAAAGTGTTAGTTTTTCCACTGGGAAAATTGAAAAATTGTACTTAGTACTTTTATCTGATTTTTTTTTTTAGCCTTTACATCTCTATTAAAGGTTGTTTTACAAAAATGTGGTGGTGGTGGTAAGTGCCATCAAGTTGCAGCCATCATTAGATAATTCTCGTATATTGTACACAGTTTCAAAGATATTGTTGTTTAAATGTAACTGTTTTTGTCCTCAATATGCTATAATGTATGTGATACTGTTCATATACTAAGGTAGCATAGAACATGGCAGTTTGTATTGCCATCTCTAGTATTTGCTATATTCACAGTGTTGCTTGTAGAAAAATTAAGGCATTTATACTTCCCTGAATTTCATAAATATACCAATTCTATATGGAAAGTTATAAGCTATGCATTTTGTACTGTTTAAACTTGATTAATAGAGTATGGCATATATTGATATTTTTTCCCAAATGTCTCTGGGCAATTCAACTAAATCAACATGAGCTGCAGTTTCAGATGATGCCTGCAATGAAATAAGCTGTAAGCGCTACAAAGACACGCTAAATACTGTGGCATGTGCACCAAAAAATCCTGTTCTCTTCTCTTTATCTGCCAATACCAAGCTATTTATCTTTAGTCTGCTATGGAGGCTCATAGCCCCAAAACAGCAGTTCTATGTCCTGCCTGCTGTTTCTCTGCCTTTGAAGAGAGTAGATGCGAATGCTTATATTTGTCCTTTTAGTTGTTTCTTTGTTTCTGTGATAATCATTCTGATTGGGGCTCCTGAGCATGTCACCACGCTGTTTCTTGTGGCCTTTTAAAAGGCTCAGTTTGGGTTTAACTCTCAAAATTCATAGTTGTTACTGTTAGCCAAACAGATTTTTGTCTGATCATTTGTTATTACCTACTTAGAAATTATTGATAGTACTCCTTAATTAGGTAATTGCCAAGTGGCCAGCAATGGCTATCTACTTGCTAAGCTTGAAATTGCCTTTCTTTTCAAGAGATTTCTGTGCATCACAGGTCACTGATGGGAGGAGTGTGATTCCAGTTATGTCCAGAGGTTAGTGTGAAGTGATGCTGACCCCTTTCCAAATATATGGGGCAATGTTTCCTCTAAGCTGAGTTAGTGTGAGCTAGCTCACAGTTTTTTAGCCTCCAGTTCACACATTTTTGTCTTTACTCAGGAAGGATGGCTCCAGAGCAAACTATGCAGTAGCCAAATTGCTTGCTCCCAACTTTTAATGCCAGTAGCTCACAAAGCAGAATTTTTGCTCACACAACTCCACAGCTTAGAGGGAGCATTGATATGGGGTAGAAACTTTCCAAAAGAAACTTCTCTAGTGCATTGTCTTTGGGAAAAACACTTCAATGTATAAAGATTCATTGTTTCATAAAACTATGAGTAAGTGCCAGAACTATATTAGGCAAGTGTCCACTTTCAACTGAAAGTTGTAAGTTTCAGAGTTGTAATAGTTTTTCCAGTGATTAACCACAGGAATTCTGAGAATACATGTATGTTTTATGGATTTGTAAATAGGGGTGGGAAATAAATCCACAAATACAGGTAATAACACTCAATAAAAAATCAAGTTATAAATTCACCACACAGAATATGCAAGTAAAACCAAAACCAGTCTTAAAATTCTTATTTATATGTGTCATCTCACTTGATGGAAGAGATTTTGGGTTGGGTTCAGCAATACATGAACAGGAAAAGAAATCTACTGAAGTCCTGCTTGTGGAAGGGATTGTGAAACGTTTTGTTCAATATTTCCTCCCTTTTCTGTGTTGTCCTTTGGGGAGCCATTTTGAAAATGAAGAGGCTGCTAGGTTCACTTCCTGAAATCCTAGAATTGGTTGCACAATATCTTGCACAAGTGGGGATGCAGTAATGTTGACTTAGCACTAATGGCTGCTCTGGTCTTGTTCTTGTGTTTCCACTTATGCAAGAGCTCAAGCATAAGTGGAAGTTTTGTGTCTAACCCAACCTGTTGTGATCACCAATCTGATAGATATAAGTAACAAGTAATGCAAGTGATGAAGAAGAAGAGATTGGATTTACACCCCGCACTCCACTCGGTCTCAGACCAGTCTGAGAGAGCTCTTTGAGAATTGCTCTTGAGAGAACTGTAGCTTGGCCAGGGTCACCCAGCAGTGGCATGTGGAGGAGTGAGGAATCAAACCAATTTCTCCCAGATTAGAGTCTGTGCTCCTAACCACTACACCAGACTGGCTCTCAGTGATGAAATGCTGCAGTGATCTCCATGGACAGTCATCAGATTCAGTTGAAATAATTGAGTGGACAGCCACATAATATCATGCACAGTTCTTTGGGGGTTCTGTGCTCAGAAGTAAATGTATGTATTAGTATGTACAAGTGGAGACCCGCAAGAAACTTGCGGGATAGTTATCTCATTCGTCACACCTTTGCTTCCTCTGATCACCCCCTACCTCTCTCACACTATTTCTCCCCTCTGCCCCCCTTTTCTTACTCTCTGTTTCTCCTCCATGCATGTGACTGCCTCTCTCTTTCTGACCTGTCATCTTTCTCTTTGTTTTTCTGCCTCCCCACCCCATCATTCTCTCAGCCTCCTACCTGCTTCCTCCCCGCAGAGCAGCAGCAGCAGTGGTGGCAGTGCTCTCAGCCACCCACCTGCTTCCTCTCCCCCCACAGGAGCAGTGGCAGCACTCTGGGAATCACAATGGATCTCCCAGCTACAGAGATCGATTCACCTTAGGGCTGCCAGCTCCAGGTTGGGAAATTCCTGGAAATTTGGGGGTGGAGCCTTGGGACAGTGAGGCTTGGGGAGGCAAGCAGCCTCAGCAGGGTATGATGCCATAGACTCAGCCCTCCAAAACAGCCATTTTATCCAGGGGAACTGATCTCTGTCGCCTGGACAACAGTTGTAATTCTGGGTGATCTCCAGTCCTCACCCAGAGGCTGGCAATGGTGGTTCTCATGAAGGAAATGGCTGGAGGGTGGAGTCTATGGCATTACACCAGTCCAAAGTTCCTCCCCTCCTCAAATCCCACCCTCTCCAGACTTCACCCCTCAAATGTCCAGGGATTTCCCAACCTGGAGTTGGCAACCCTATTTCCTTCCCACCCAACAGCCCAACCTACCTTTATCTGCCTCTTTGTCTTCTGCTTTCCATCTCCACCTCCCAGCCGCTACCTAGGAAAATTACAGTCTTTCTCCACAGTGAGGGCCAAAGCAGCTTTCATTATTCCCTCCTCCTTTATATCTGCACAACAACCTTGTGAGGTTGGTTAGGCTGAAATATGTGACTGGTCCAAAATCACACAGTCAGCTTCCGTTGCAAGATGGGGATCTGAACCTGGGTCTTGCAGACCCTACTTTGAAGCTCTAACTGCTGCACTTCACTGGCTTTCATAGGGTGGCTACTGATGAACGCTGGCAAACAGCTGAAGCTAGGTGAGTAATGCAAATCAGGGGGGACCTGGCAACCCTAGACTGCTGCCAGGCCTAGAGTTGCCAACCTCCAAATGGGCCCTGGAGACTCCCTAGAATTACAACTGGACTCTAGACAGCAGAGGTCTGTCTCCCTGCAGAAAATGGCTGCTTTGGAGGGTGCACTCTGTGGCATTATACCCAGCTGAGGCCTCTCCCTTCCCAAACCCAGCCCTCCTCCTTAGAGTCCACCACAAAATCTCTAGAAATCCCCCAGCCTGGCACAGGCAGCTCTTGTGAGGCCTGGCCCCAAGGCTCCCTCCCTCCCTCCCAGGCTGAAAGAGGTCTGGAAAGGGCCCTTCCCCCACCGTTTTACTGACAAAGCCAGTTAGAAGCCCCCCCCCCCCGAACATTCTAATCTCTCACCGTTGATGTTTGGAGTTAGATCCCTAATGCCATTTCAAAAGGTTTTTGGGGGATTCAACCGTCCCTGAAGGGATTTTCTTAGTTTTTGGATTTTTCTACAAACCCAGGAAGTCTCCTGACTATGCAGGAAAAGCTGTTGGGGGAGAGTGAGCCCCCTGTTGGTGGGAATAGGTATCAGCACATTTTGGCTATTAGAATAAAGATGTTTAGGATTGCAGCTTCTGTGTGTCAGTAGTTCCCATTGAAACACTTTATGGGAAGAACATGCTATAATGTCTTTTAATTTTTTAATAGTAATGTTCCAGTAAAATGATTTTCACATAAAGATTTGAATTTGTTTAAATAGAATGTTTAAACAACCTTTTGTCCATCTTTCCTAATTCAGATATTTTAGTACAAGTAATTGTTGCAATTGGGAGCATGGAATTAATATGGGGTGCTTTTAACATTTGTTTAGTATAATAGTCAGCATGCTAAATTCACTGGCACTCTGTTTTGGGCATTGAAGAATTTTATTATTTTTTTAAAAAAAATTCTGAGTCTTCCAAAAGAATTTGTGGGGCTTATCTTCAAATGTACTTTCAAACCTGCCCCCACACTCACAGTGGCTTAGGAACTTTCTTTTTCACATTCACCTTTTGGGCAGATGTTGACTTCTTAATCCATGCCAAATACTGTGCTTGTGTATGATTGATCATGCATACACAGTATTGATACATTAGGCTAAAATATGGAAAGATTTAAATTTTATTTACTTGATTTATACTCTGCCCTCCCCACCAAAGCAGGCTCAGGGTGGCTTACAAGGCCATTGGCAATAAAAACATTAAAACAACAATCTTAAAAACACAGTAGTACCAAAATATAAGGTGGTATATACGGTAGGATGGCAGGAACTGTTCTGATCCAGCACCGTAGAGTCAGCTTTAGTTGTACGGCTGCTATTTGGCTCTTGTTTACATCATTCCTCCATATAAGCGAGGATATTAGAACAGGCGACCAGGGTGGATTAAAGGGCCTAGCTTGCTTGGTTAATGTTGACCAATTTGCTCAAATGCTTGGCAGAAGAGGTCCGTCTTGCAGGCCCTGCAGAATTGTGATGAATCTCAGAGGGCCCTGATGTCTTCTGGGAACTAATTCCACCAAAGCGATGCTGTTGCTGAGAAAGCTCTAGCCCTGGTTGTGGTAAGCCTGACATCTTTAAGGCCAAGGAGAGTGAGGAGATTTTGTGATCTAGAACGCAGTGCCATATGGGGAAAATATGGGGAAAGGTGGTCCCTCAGGTATGCAGGCCCCTGGCCATATAGGGCTTTATAGGTAAGAACCAGCACCTTGAAGCGAACTGGTTATGCTGCAGGTAGCCAGTGCAGTGCTTTCAGCGCAGGCTGGATGTGTTTCTTCAAGAGAAGACCCAGTAATAGCCTGGTTGCTGCATTCTGCACCAGCTGTAGCTTCCGGATTTGGGACAAGGGCAGCCCCATTTAGAGAGCATTGCAGTAGTCTAATATTGAGGTGACCATTGCATGGATCACTGTTGTCAGGTCATCGTGTTTGAGGAAGGGAACCAACTGCCTAATCAACTGGAGATGATAAATGGCCGACTTGGCAGTGGCTGCTACCTAGGCCTCCATTATCAAGGAGGGATCCAAGAGCACTCCCAAACTCCTAATCTTGGATGCTGGTACCAATGGCACCCCATCGAAGGTCAGGAGTGGGATCTCCAACCCTGGACCACTCTGACCCAGGCACAGGATCTCTGTCTTTGTCTGATTCAGTTTCAGTTGGCTCAGCCTACGCAACCCAGCCACGGCCTATAACACCAGGTCTAGATCTTCCAGTCTTGAGTCAGACTGGCTGCCCAACAGCAGATAGAGCTGGGTGTCTGCCTGCTTATCATAGCTGTCTAATTGACCATGCTTGAGATCTTGTTAAAATATAACCCTTATGATAGTGGTATAATTTTGGGCTCTACATGTTGCAGCAGATTGATTAAATGCTGCAATGGCTCGACGGATGGCTAACTTGATGCTTCTAGGCATTAATAGGCCTGTGACTCAATTTTGTCCAGCCCCTCCAAACCCTTATTAGTGCCTCACAAGATTCAGCTGGTGATGGCATGACATCTGAATTGTAATCGCTGCTGTTTCTGTTCTTGCTGAAGCTGGTCAGAAGTACCTCAGCATCTTCATCTGCATTGTCAGCGCTATATAAAGAGTGTACAGGAGAGGAAGAACTAGGAGATGCCTGGTTTTCATTGAAGCTGGTCAGAAAAGTGCTTCCATCCTCAAAACAGATGCTTAGCTTTCTAACCTGGTATTAATACCATGATGAATGATGGTTTAAATTTCCACAGTTGCCTCAAGGAGAATCTGAATACAGGCTTAGGAACCTGGTCATCTGTCTAAACGACTCAGTCTCTCAGTTCCCTTAATTGTTTCTGTCAGTACAGCTGATGCTTGTGTTAGTAATATTTTCCAAAATTACAAAGTCCACGTTCAGAGAGACACATACAGGCTGCATATATTTCAGGGGCTGCATTTAGTTTTAAGTGGTTCTTGAAAGTACTTTGACATTTGTTGGTATATGTGTTTATAATCTAGATATTTTTGCTACTTGAAGTATTTATGGTATTTACTGCTGTGACAGTCTGCACTTTTTAATAGGCTTAGTACTGTACTAAAGGATTCTGAAGGGTTAATTCTTCACAGAGCCAGAGAGCCTTGAGTGACAGGCTGCTCTAAGCAATCTGATTGGTTAGCATCAGCTTAGCAAAGAAAGTCTTGAGAGAGCTGGATGCTGGGAAGTGAGTCAGATTCCTGCCTTAATCGAGAAGAGATGTGTACTAGGACTGTCTGTGAATAGCCCTGACAGAAAAAGGGTTTAATGTTGACAGAGTCAGAATTCAACCTTGACTGAACACAGTTTGAATTCAACAGTAGTCAAGAGCAGTTTGAACACAGACAGAGAACTGGGGGAGAGATTAGCAAGGAAATTTGGGTAGTAGAGAAGACTCCCATTCAGGCTAAAGGAAGAGGATTAGATCTTCTCAAAAGAGAAGATTCCCTGCTTGGGATGAGCACAAACTGAATTATGAGCCTAAATTAGTAATGAACTGAGCCTGGTTTGTGGTTTGTGAGCCTTGGTTCACGCCCATCCCTATACGAACCTCCCAGAACCGTCAACGTGGTTTTGGAGGTTCGGGTGCTGTGGGTGGGGGGAGTGAGAGGGATTGTTGAGATGCCTTGCATGCATTTCAGTCTAACAGGTGGAAGTAGATGCAAACCATTTCAGCAATCCCTCTTGCTCCCAAGCATTCCCTTTAAATGGGTTTTGCAAGCAGTGAAACCCATCTCAAAACCATTTAAAGAGAACATTCCATTTAAATGGGTTTTGGAAGATCTCTCCCCTTCCCTATTCTTCCAGCCTTTGGAGAGTCACTGCCAGCAGAAAGGAGGGAGGGAAGATCCACAAACCTCATGAACCTGAACTGGTTCATAAAGTGAGGGAGGTCTGTCCCAATTTGTAGGACCTCACAAACCAGGATGAACCTCTATTATCCCAGTTTGTGCCCATCCCTGTTCCCCACCCAGACAAACAAGGGAGAGTTATCTATGAGGAGTACAGAGATCCCTGATCTGGTGTGATTGGAAACTGCCTGTAGAGAATTTAATAGTCAGTGAATAACTCAAGAAGAGTACTGGTGTTCCAAGAGAAGGGGTTTGGGTAGTGGGAAGAGGGTACCAGCCATCTGGGCACCAAAAGAGTCAGCGATTACTCAAACTGAACTAGAGTGTGTGGGAAAACATTGAATGAAAAGCCTCTCAATATAAAGATCTAAGTAATTATGAATGAATTAAGAACCTTCCACTAGCCTGATGTATAAGAGCAAAAGTCTGTGCTTGTACTAGTTTTACCTTGGCAATTTCGACCCCTGATTTCACCTGACCTTTCCTTTTGATGTTAAATAAAATGTTTTGTTATTTTTGAATTTTAAAAGCATCTCAAGTGCCATTTTAAAGGGTTTAAGGCACTCCTATCCCTTCTGTCAGGTTCCTAGGCTGAGCAAATAGTCAAAATAAATCTTACTGACAGGGTGGGAGAAGAAAACATGTACCAGGACTGCTCAGTCAGTGAAGGGCCAGATAAACGGAGGGAAAATCTAGCCTCTGAGGGAGGGAAGTGGAAGAGGTCCATCATAACTGCATATGGTGAACATCCTGGAAAAATGTAGTACTTCAAGATGCATGTTTTTCTTAAGGTATGTGAGAAAGAAATTAAGGTGTCCAGAATAACAGCTGTTCTTCTGTGGGGTTGACTGGATTGTTTGTGTGCAGTAGGAAAAGAGGCTAATATAAAGGTTTAATAGAAGAAGCAGAGTAGATTTTTTTTTGCATATGCAGACTACTTGTCTGCAGAATTTTTAGGGTTTGTAGAAGTGATAAGATGCCCATAATACCTTTGGAAGATGATGTTGAGCAATGTTAATTTTGAACATGGTGACTTTCCTGAATCTATCTGTGTATTTCTTTCAAATGGAACTGAAGTATTTTGAATAGACTAAATGTTATTTAGAAAGCTATATTATTTAAATTTCAAATATTTAGAGGTAGAAATCAAAATATTTAACTGTGAGGTAATTACTACAGTGCAGAGATTACTGAGTGGGCAAGAAGCAGCTTTAGCATTCAGTTAATCACTAGCTATCATTCTGCTAAAGGTTTTAAGGATAGGCTGATATCAGTTTCTTGGAGAACATGAAATACATTTTGCATTATTTTCAGTAATTCTGCAAAAGTGTGGCTCATTGAGGGGACCATGGAAATACTAATGGGAAATTTGCTGATGCATTGAACAGTTTCTGTCAGTAAGAACTAGGTTAGCTTTTTCATATATGAAAATTTGGGATTCCAGTGTGATGTGTTGTTTCATGCATCATTCTACTCTTATCCCCAGCTGCCTGCTCTGGCACCAGTGCATGCTTGGAGCTCCCTCATCTGGAACAGGCTCCTCATTAGCTTCAGTGGAGATTGCTTACATGAATATAACTCCTTTGCATATATGAACTGAGTCTAAAACAGGATTTTGGGGAGAGAGGGCATTTTGGGCTTCTGTGGAAGAGGACTATGGTAACTCTGTGCTCGAGGTGGAAATTGTTGCATCTGTGGAAGATCTAGTCTGGATCCAAGCTGTTGTTTGTCATGGATGATGGTTTGCTAAAGTTCTTGCAACCTCGGTAAATCAACTTCCTGTTGAACAAGGTTTCCATTGGGGTAAATCTCTTTTAACAAAGAACTGAAATAAGAACAGCAATGTGCCAATTGTAAGTGACATATCCTCAAAGAATGGGTTTCTTTCTGGGCTTGGTAGTGATATTGCAGCATGTTGGTGAAAATGTAAGCAACTTGGTCCTAAAGGCAGCCAGGAATATATGCTTAATGTGTCAGACTGAGATAGGAAAGGGTGTACAGGAAGAATACTTTGGAAAGAATAATAAATGATCTGAGGAAATGGCTGGTTCATGTAAAATAACTGCGCTCTTTTGTTTCAGGCTAAAGAAATCTTGACAAAAGAATCCAATGTTCAAGAAGTACGATGCCCAGTCACAGTTTGTGGAGATGTCCATGGACAATTTCATGATCTCATGGAACTTTTCAGAATTGGAGGCAAATCACCAGACACAAATTATTTGTTTATGGGGGACTATGTTGACAGGGGATATTACTCTGTTGAAACAGTGACACTTTTGGTAGCTCTCAAGGTAATAGCATTTTCAGATTGCTATTAAAGAGAATATGACACCTGTTAAGTCTGAATTGAATTAAAATTGTGATACTAAAGATTTTTTTAAAATTTATTTTTACTATTTATAGCCCACCCTTCCCAGAAGAGGGCTCTGGGCAGCTAACATAATTCCAGTAATACAATAAAGAATAAAAAGTTAAAACACATAATAAACATTAAAATGGAGGTCACAGTACAAACAGAAAATAGCTGGCTGCGAGGTGTACCCGGCCTGTTGATGGTAGCTAACTGTTGCTGAGTGGTGACAGGATCCCAGGGAGGTCATATGTGGCTGCTCACTGCCTCATCCAAAGGCCTGGCGGAGCAGCTCCATCTTGTAGGTGCTGCAGAATTGAAGAAAGTCACCCAGCATCCTGATCTCAGTAGAGAGCATGATCCAGGTAGGGTCCAGGGCTGAAAAAGCCCTGGCCCTAGTCAAGGCAAGACAGACATCCTTCAGGCCAGGGACCACCAGGAAGTGTTGGTCCAGAGAGTGTAATGCTCTTTGGGGCATGTACAGGAAAAAGGTGGTCCCTCAGATAATTTGGTCCCAGGCTGTGTAAGGTTTTAAAGGTTATTACCAACATTTTGAAGCAAATCTGGAACTCAGCTGGTAGCCAATGCAGTTGGTGGAGTACCTGCTAAATGTGAGCCCGCACAGGCATTGATGTCTTCTGTGTAAATTTCTAGCTGATTCACTAGAATTGGAGGTACTATACCACAGTATGAAATTCTACTGAAGATAATGCAGTTAAGTTGCTTTTAGGATATGTGTTTATAACTTCTAATTAGCTTTCGGGTATGTATTAATCCTAAAGGGGTGGTGAGAGTTGTTTCAAGCTCCGACAAAGATGAAGGTCCTGTGCCTGAGTTGGAGTGGACCAAGGTTAGGGATCCCACTCCCGACCTTTGATCGGGTGCCGTTGGTGCCAGCAGTGGAAGTTAGGCATTTGGGAGTGTTCCTGGATGCCTCCTTGATGATGGAGGCCCAGGTAGCAGCCACTGCAAAATCGGCCTATGGCTGATTAGGCAGTTGGTTCCCTTCCTTGAACGCAGTGACCTGGTGACAGTGATCCATGCAATGGTCACCTCGAGATTAGATTACTGCAATGCTCTCTACATGGAGCTGCCCTTGTCCCAGATCTGGAAGCTGCAGCTGGTGCAGAATGCAGTGGTGAGGCTGTTGCTGTGTTCTCCTGTGCGGGAACACACCCAGCCCACCCTAAAAGCACTGCATTGGTTGCCAATAGCGTACCAGATTCGGTTCAAGGTGCTGGTTTTGATCTATAAAGCCCTAAATTGTCAGGGACCGGCTTACCTGAGGGACTGCCTTTTGCCACATGTTCCTCAGGGGGCACTAATATCTGGATCCCAACACTATCTGGCTTTCCCAGGCCCTAGAGAAGTCAGGCTAGCGGTGATGAGGGCCCAGGGCCTTTTCTGTGGTGGCCCCGCACTGGTGGAATGAGCTCCCAGAGGACATCAGGGCCCTGAGGGACCTTCTGCAGTTCCGCAGGGCTTGCAAAATGGAGCTCTTCCACCAGGCTTTCGAATAGGGGGTCGCTGGTAAAATCGTGGCCCTGGCCCTAACATCAGCACTAAAGTAACATCAGCACCAAAGCAATATCTGACAGCCTGGCAAGGACCTGGAATATGGTGACTATTATATCTGGATGTCGAAAGAATGCTGCCATTGTTTACTGCACTGCTAGCACTTTGCGCTTTGTTGTGGTTTAAACTGTTTTATTTGTTTTAATAGTTGCGTAATGTTTTTATATACATGACTGTGAGCCGCCCTGAGCCTGCCTCTGCAGGGAGGGCGGGATATAAGTTAATTAAATAAATAAGGAGGAATCTACTCAGGGGTAACCATTTAAAATATCAAGATTTATCCTGCTGAAACTGGTTTAGATGTAGATGGCCTTTTTACCTGTGGCATCCCTTCTAGGATCTGGCCTACTTTTTCTTTTATGAATAGCTGGGGAAACAAATACAGTTGATTCAGCCGCTATGATGTAGTGGTTAAAGTGTTGGACTAGGATCTGGGAAATCCAGGTTCTAATCTCTCTGCCATGGAAGCTTGGTGGGTGAACTTGAGCCAGTCACACATTCATAGCCTAAACTACCTGACAGGGTTGTTGTAAGGACAAAGTGGAGAAGAAGAGAATGATATAAGCTGCATTGGGTCCCCACTGAGGGAAAAGGTGGAATATAAATAAACAAATTATCCTGTTTTGTAGGTCCGTTATCGTGAACGTATTACTATCCTTCGAGGGAACCATGAAAGCAGACAGATCACACAAGTATATGGCTTCTATGATGAGTGTTTAAGGAAATACGGAAATGCAAATGTTTGGAAATACTTCACAGATCTTTTTGACTATCTTCCTCTAACTGCTTTGGTGGATGGACAGGTATACAGGGAATTGATATGTTACTAATAGAGGTGCAAGGTAGAATGGGTGAACTGATAGTAGTGGTTAGGCCGGGAACCCTTAATGAAAGTTTTACAGCAGAGTGGTGGTACATGAAACTAATACATGTTGTCCTATTGTTTAGATTTTCTGTCTACATGGAGGACTTTCCCCATCTATAGATACACTGGATCATATCAGAGCACTTGATCGCCTGCAAGAAGTTCCACATGAGGTAATACGCGGTTTGGTGCATGTTTAACCACATTAAAGGCCAATATTTCATTTTGCAATAAGTGTTTTAACATTTCCTTGTTGCTTTTGACTCCTGCCTCTGGTTAGATGGTTGTTGCAATTTCTCCAGGCTTATTTGCATGCCTCTCTATTAATAAGGATATCCTTGATCTAATTCTCCACTTCGGGTATTGGCTCTAGAAGAGGGGAGAGGTGTGGGCACACACATGTTTACATCTGCTCACTCGGATAGGGAATGGAAGAGGCTGCCATGATTAGATGTTATTTTTGAAGAAGAGATGATATATGTGGTGATGGTAGTGTCTGGGGAATCTGTTCTTGCCAGGAATGTGCAGTAGTGCAGTGGATAAGGACACTGCTAGCTATCTAGCCCAGTACAGTTGGCATTGAGTAGATGGTGAAAGGAAGCATGCTCCTTTTTTAAGGAGACATTATAGGAGAGAAGCAACTGCCATGTTTCCTCACATAAGTATTTAGTGCTAGTCAGGAGGGCTAGTGGCTTGGAGGAACTAGATCCATTTGTGGTGGGTGCAATGGATGTTGGCATTTGGAGAGCAGGTTAAAAGCATAAGAGTGCTTGTGGACCCTGCAGTTTGAAAGTGGGTTGATGTGGTAGGCTGAGAGTGCCTTTTCAACAGCTGTATTTGGTTTGCCAATTCTGTCTTCTTTCTTGGCCACTTAGCCAGGCTAATCCATATTCTTGTAACCTCTTGTTCAGGCCTCTACATAAGGGCTGTCCTTGAAGACAGCCTGGAAAATGTAGCTGGTTCATAATGTGGGCATTTGATGACATATGTTTGGGATTTAATTGTATTGTACATTTGGACTTGTAAGCTGCCATTGGGTATAAATAATTGGCCCCAAATACCTGTTTCATTGAGTAATTATGAGTTCTGCTTTTTAAAATGTCCATATTGCATTAGTGATATTCAACTTCTCATGGATAATTTGTGACACTGAAAATGTTTCTTAGGGTCCAATGTGTGACTTACTGTGGTCAGACCCAGATGATCGTGGTGGTTGGGGCATTTCTCCTCGAGGAGCTGGTTATACTTTTGGACAGGATATTTCAGAAACTTTCAACCATGCTAATGGCCTTACTTTGGTTTCGAGAGCTCATCAGCTGGTAATGGAGGTATGTGTATATTGATGGGTTGCCCTAAACTTCAGCCTGTTTCTGTTTGCCCATTTCATGTTGTCCCCTTATTATGCAAATTGATTTATTTCATCCTTATAGCCCAGTAAATTGGGGTGCTTCTGTCTCCATTTCCCAAAGAACAGCTGAGGCTGATGACCACTCCGTTGAGAAGTCATAGCTCCATGGTCCAACACAATATTTGCAAACAGAGGATTCTGATTTCAATATCCTATATCTCTGTTTTAAAAGGATCTCTGGCTTGGATCCAGACCTTTCCTCCAGTCCTTGTTACCTCCTTCCTGCACTCAGCACTCTTCCTAGACCTCCCATGTGGTTATGTGTGGGATGGAGTGGATTACAGCAGGAGAGAGGAAGTCCTTTTTGGGTCCAAGCTGCCATTGAAAACATTGGAGACCTTTTGCCAGTGGGCATAGACAGTACTTGGTTGAATAGACCAATGGGGTAATGAGTATGAGGTAGTTCGATGTGTTCTTTGCTTGTTTCATTAATTACTACTGTACCTAACTGAAATACTTTTTCCAGCAGAGTATGATGACTTCCCTGTAGAGATATTTGTGTTTCTCCAACATTTGCATTTGGTTTTTCAGGGATACAATTGGTGCCATGATCGAAATGTAGTAACAATTTTTAGTGCTCCAAATTACTGTTACCGGTGTGGAAACCAGGCTGCAATCATGGAACTTGATGATACTCTAAAATACTCATTGTAAGTATAAAAAGATATTTTTCTTGTGAGGTGTACTGTCAAACCTTGGTTAGCTGTTAATCAAAATGAACTGGTTTATGCGATTGACAGGAAACAAAGTTGTCACATACTTCAGAGGTAATATGTGCAGAAGATCTTTTTAAAAAAACTTGGTAATCTTTAAGAGTGCATATAGAGTCCCTTGAATTAGTTTTAGTTCCAGGAACAAAAGATTGAGGACTCAAAGGCTATTAATCTAAATTCCTTATTGCTTTTGTATGCCTCTTCATGTGAAATCTGCGTTTCTGTTTTTACAGTAGCATTAATTTGCTAAATACCCTTTGGAGGAAGGGCTATGTGCCTCTGTTCATCATTACTGTTGTGTGCTTTCACTCCACGGTATACAGTGCACTATAGTTACATTTTTATTTGCAAGTTCTTCTAGAGGAGTGGAAGGTTCATCTGTAGAATGAGTTCTGACAAGTCAGTCTTTTGAAGTTAAAGAATACATTGTAGGGCTAATTTGGACTTTTACTCGGGCTCTCTGTTCATTTATATTATATCAAGCTATTTTTTAGACTGTAAAGTACAAGTTAATGCCAACAGCCATGAAACGACTTCTACAAATGTCTGATTTTTGCATATAGAATGATATGAAAAAGATAAAGAAATGTACTTGAAAGCAAAAAAAATCTTGGGCCTGTGAAACCTGAGCAGTTTGTCTTACATAGAATATTCAAAACAATTAAGTCAAAATGAACAGTGGGATTTTAATTGTATTTTTTCTTGCAGTTTGCAGTTTGATCCAGCACCACGCAGAGGTGAACCACATGTTACTCGTCGCACCCCAGACTACTTCCTGTAATGAGATTTTACACTTGTACAGTATTGCCATGAACCATGTGTTGACCTAAAGGATATAGGAAGAGCAACAGTAACTCCAAAGTGTCAGAAAACATTTAACATTGAAACCTGTTTTCACATGGACCAAAAGATGTGCCATATTGAAGTACAAAAACCTCTTGTCTGTCAGCGACTGTGACCACTTTAGAATGATCCAGTTCATTGCATGCTGAAGCAACGTTGTTGGTCAAGAAACCAGTTTCTGGCATAGCTCTACTTGTAGTTACTTTTGCTTTCTCTGAGAGACTGCAGATATTAAGACGTAGACATTTAACACCTCATGAATACAATTAACTTTCCATTTAGCTATAGCTTTCCAGCATGACTGTAGATAAGGATAGCAATCATCAATCATCGAAGCTTAATGAACACTTTTAAATAAGTACCAAGACTGATTCTTATTTGTGTTCTGAAACTTTGTTTATTTTCAGGGAAAACTCATTAATTTAATTGTGTGATTATGTTTTGTCTGCACTCAGTTTTTCCCACATTTTCCCTGTACAATGTCCTTTGTACTTGTCCATCATAGTGAGTTATTTTGAACAGAACAGGCTTTTTTTCTGTAAGACGTTGCTGCAGAAGAGTGCTGCAGCATTTTTTCATAATAAACTTGTGAACTAAGTATAGAAAACCATTGACTTTTAAATGTATTGCAGGCCAGTGCCATGTTGTTTAATAAAAATGAAAAGCTTTTGTGTCTTTTTGACCATATGAAGAATACAGGTTATACCCAAGTGCAACAGGGTTGTTTTTAAAATCTGAAATACAACATTTCCTTTTTCTCAGAATAAGCGCATGTGAAAGTGAATATTTTAAAAATTTCATAAGATTTAGCTGTTAGTATCCATTCACCTATTACCAATTTTTACACATACCACTGCAGTAACTGGCAATTCTTTGAAAGTCCTTCCAATAGGGCAAGAAGTTCACAATTGCAGAATTATATTTCAAGAGTCAAAACAATAACGTTCAAGTGGTTGATTAAACTTACCTTTAATGGTCTTTTGCATACAAGAATAGCATCCTTGTGCTGGCTGCCAGTGGAGGAAGGGGAAATCGTAAGATTCATAGATGTGAATCCAGCTTGATGAAAGGGTTTTCCATAAATGGACCGTGATTTCCTTGCTTTCCCCTTTCACTGTAGACCAAACTGTCCTCTGAAATGTTGCTCCTGGGGTATAGGGCCGTCTAAGAATAACATGAATAGACAAAAATTACCCGCTTCGCTGCAGTTGATGGAAATGAGTCACAGGAACTTGGTTCAATGTGGTTCCCAATTACTTCCTAAATAGTTTCTGTTGTCATCCTGCAGATACCTCTGTGTTATTATTTTCTGGGATAAAGCATGGGAAGATCAAAATTTCATAAAACTGATCAGCAACCCAATGGTGCAGTAGGCAAATATATAACATTTACTTTTTGGATTTGTACCACTGGTAACTATTAACAGTAGGATTTAGCTCTTACACTTACTATCAGTGAAATAGGAATGATAACACTTCAATACTTATTTCTAGTATACGTGAAGTGGGGTGAGTACAGCAGCCCCATGTTGCATCTCTAAGGTGCTTACAGTTGGAATCTCCCTTTGTAAGCAAATACCTTGGTACTCTTGGGTTTACTCCAGTGAAGTTTTGTCGCTGACTGCTTTCTTCTGTGTCTGTGTGCATTGCCCTGCTAAATGTTCAGTGACTGAGGTTCAAAGTTTAATGGGCAGTGGTTATCTGATTTATCGGCCCTTTTCAACTCCCCTCCCTTTCCAGTGGCAGCTCACATGTCCCCTGAAAGATCCAAAGCTGAGAATCTCAGCAAGCACCCCATTTTTGTGGGGCTGCTATCAGAAGAAAATTCCTCAGTTTTGGAGTGGGAATACTTTCTGCTCATGTGCATGGGGATTGGATCCCAGCCTAAGAAGCCTCAGAAAAAGAAAATTCAGCAGTTCTTGGAGTCGATGATGAGTTGGAAAAAAAGTTGGCTGCAGATGTAGCTTTGGAGACTGAAGGTTTATTGATAGCCATTTTGTGCTAGATATTCATTGGAGGTTTTATAATAGTGGGGCTTGTGAATGTCAGGAAGGATTTGAGCTTTTTAGCAGCTTTAATGCATAGTTTTGATTAATAGAAGCTTTTGATAGGCAGAACTGCATTAAGGAAACGGCTCTGAGAGATTCATGAGTCAGCCATTTGTGGTTTCAGAAACACTCTTTTGGTTCTCCTGTCCACTTGGCTGCCCTTAGGGCATCTTTATTCTGAACAAGACAAGCTGTTCTGTCTGAGGCAGTTTCTGCTTGGCATATAGAAGACAGGAAAAGCTGAAATGGCACTTTTTTGGTTTTAAAACGAAACAGCCTCAGCCCTACGTGATAAGAGTTTTAAAAACACACAACATAATGTTATTATTTTAAATAAATCAAATATTCCTAAGTGGGCTGATACACATTGCATCTAGATTATAAGTGTCCAGGACTGCTTGTCTAAAGGCTAAGAACTTCACTATGGCTTTATAGAAGTGTCCTAAAAAGCATTTTTGTCCATTCAAAATGCACCCATCTTGAAAACAGGCCTTGATCTAGAAATTCCAGGTTGCCTTGGTAGCTAGCATCACAGCATAGTGGCATTTCTCTTAATGTCTTGACGAAAACTAGGGCTGGGTTTCTTTTGTCTAATTAGTAGCAGTTAGGGCCCCAATGTAACATGGGGTATCATTTGGATGTGGGAAGTCTGTTTTCACATCTCTTTTGAAGTGTCTTTATATCTAAGAAGAAGAGAAGAGATTGGATTTATACCCTGCCCTTTACTACCCTAAGGAGTCTCAGAGTGGCTTACTAACTCCTTTCCCTTCCCCTCCCCACAACAGACACCCTGTGAGATAGGTGGGGCTGAGAGAGCTCTGACAGAAACGGCTCTTTTTCAAGAACAGTATGGCTTGCCCAAGGTCATCCAGCAGGTGCAAGTGGAGGAGTGGGGAATCAAACCCAGTTCTCCCAGATTAGAGCCTGCACATTTAACCACTACGCCAAACTGGCTCTAAGAACAGATACTGCACATTCATCATAATGCTAGTCAGGGTAGGACAATGTTTTTGTGGCTACCTGTACTACATAGCTAAAGAAGCAGTTTTCCTATCCTGTTATATTTCTAGAATTAGTTTCTTATGTAAAGAAGAAAAACCTTTCACCAGAACGGAGAGGAAATACTGTTGGAAGAGGAGAGAGAATGCAGGGCTCAGTGGCTATGAACATGGTTTGCATGTCTAAGATCCCATGCTTAATCTAGGAGGTTTAGTGGAAGTTCTGGTAAAATTCTCTGCTAAGGACCTCTGTCTGGATTAGATTCTGACTGATTCTGGATTAGACTCCTCAAGAGGCAGCTTCCCGTGTTCAAGGCTTATTACATGTGCGGAAGCCAATATAGGTTCCAGCTAGAATGAGGCTGTTTTGTGTAAAACAAGTGGATAGTTGTGCAATCCACTAGGTCCTTGTAGATGTAAAAAAGTTAATTTTCAGTGTAGGCAAGGGGCATGCTTGTGGAATGGAGATGTAGGAATGTGAAAGTAACCGGTAAATGCATCAACTGTGCATGCCAAGTAAGTATCACTTTTAAGAGGTTTTGCATACTGCATGAAATACACCCTCGCATGGTTTTTGTATGCTTGGGCAGGTCTGAAGAGGCAGCATACACATTTGTTCAATATGTGAATGATACAGAAGAAAGCTCTGGTAATAAGGCCTTCAGGACTCGCATCTTCTTTGACCTATTCCTTAGGCTGCAAGAATCCTGTTTGCCTTGAAGACCGTATCCCACATTATCAAAAGAAAAAACAAACTTCCAGTCCCTTCCTAAGTGTATTGTCAACTGGATGAAAATCTTAAAGGTTATTTTTCTGTGGAAGAGGAACATTGTGAGGCATCATGTCAAACATTTTGGTGAAATATAGACCTACCAGCAGTCTTCAATTCAAGCTGCTTCCTATTACTGGAGAAGGAAAATAGGTGGAGCTTTCTGAATTAGAGACAAGAGTTTGATCTAGGCCCTTTCAGCTACAGGACAATACATAGTCTAGTATTTCAGTACTATAATGCAATGTTCCTTAGGCCTGCATCTTCAGGCCAACTTCCAGTCAGCTGGCAGTATTTTAGTGTGAGACCTGAAGTGGGTCAGTCATAGGCTTTTCTTCTGTTAACCTACTGTCAGTCTTGTAATGCGGACTTCAGTAGCCCTGTTGGAGATGCCAGGTGACTGCAGAACTAGAGGCTGGTGGACATGGTTCCAGCTGCAAGCCCTTTCCGTGTAGACTAAACTCTGGGGATTATGTGTAATATATGCATGTATTTGAATCTGACCAAACGGACTTGGGCAGTGTCACGCTACCTCTCTTGATTTGTGTGGTTAGGTATGATGTGGTTTTAAATTTCTTGTTTCTTTCTCTCATGGAATTTAATTCCAGTCTTATTAATTAATCTTCCCACAGGATTGTGCTCAAGCTCTAAGGCTCCTTCATTGGACTATGTGGTCCTGAGGATGAGACTCTTATATTTTAAACACCATGTGACTCTGGGTTAACCATAAGCAAGATAAAACTTCATTTGCAGAAAAAGCGTATTGGTTACAAGATGTTCTGTTACTTGTCTGTTCAGTGAATGGACCTTCAATCTTTATTATATGTTGCTCAGTTACACCTTTCCCTTTTTAACTCAGGTTTCTGTCAGCTGTTTCCTCCCACACTCTTATTATACTCTTGACGATATTAGATTAGAGAGAGATTTGACTCTAGTCACTAATATGCCTCCTGAAGTATTTTCTTTCTCCTTTAGAATCTTAATGCCTTTCACAGCACTAATTAGAAGACTGCTTCTCAGACTCTGGACTGACCACAGCTCACAACCGGTGACTGAACACCGTGCCTTCTCTCTCTCTACACACTCACACTTCTTAGCTCTGCCCATACACTCTCAGTCACTAACCAATCACCTCACTCATTCATCTCACTCTTTCACCTCCTTGTTCATCTGAAACTTTCCAACCATTTAAAGAAATACACACTTTTAACGTGAAATCGTTACAGGCAGGTACATACTGTGTTACCATAGCATTCCTTAACATTTGACTGACTTCTCCAGAACTCTGGCTGGGACCTGTAGAGTCCTGTGGTTAAATCATGTGTCAGTAATATTGGAGTGGGAGGGGCTATCTGAAATGTTTATTGGGAATATATGGTCATTTTCAGTTGTGACTTTTTGGTAGTAGTTACTACCTTGCTAGTGGTTATTTTCACTATAAAACAGGCCAAAAGCCTGCGGTTCTTGACAAATCACATTACTAACAAAGCGAGTGGACAAAAATGTGTTCTGCATTATGCGTGTATGAGAGAGAGATAAGTGATTGCTTTTTTTAAAAAGGACAAGAAATATTTCAGTAGCTATCTAGTTCTTCTCCATGTTTCTCCATTCTTGTGTAGGCCACAATTGACATGTGAATAAACCCCAGTATATTTAACAGTGTAATAACTGGGGGGGGGGGGGCAGGGTTGGCACCAGAAGAAGACACTTTGTTTATATAAAAACTGTTATTGCAGTAATGTTACCATAAAGCTCTGAGCTGACTAGGTAAGAAGCAGATGATTTCTTGGCTGTTTTGTGGTATGCAGTATTAATGATGCAGAAAAGACATTCTGCTTTTGCCCTTCTTGAACATGGCTACAAGCAAGATTTTGTAAGACAAATCATTACAAATCAAAATGATTTGCATTGTTTCAGATCTGTTATGATTGCTGCTGTTTAATGGAAAAGTGTGTCAAGATCTCCAAGAAAGTACAGATCACTAATGTTTTTGATTGCTATTTTCGTTAGCAAGTTCTGTTATTGGAGTGCAAAACTCCTACATTGTCTAATAGGCTTGCTTTTCCACATGCTATCTGAGAGACATAAGGCTTGAAGACTTGTTAATGTAAAATTTTGTTTGCGTGTCAGTGGGGCATGCTGATTTTATTCAGCTATGTATCACCAAGGCCTGCCTTGATGTCATGGGTCAATATTTGTCCAGCTAATTCTGGTAAGGTACTTGGTGGAGAATCAACTCCAGGTTAAAGGCAAGAGATAAGTTGTAGTAATTTGTGTCGAACTAGGACTAAGGAGACCTGGGTTCAATTCCTTATTTAGTCACAGAGCTCTGTGGGTAAACTCAGGCTCCCTGCTTCTCAGCATATGGAGTAACTGAAAAAGATGAATTCCAGTGTAGGGATTATTAGGAAAGAAACTGATAACAAAAACTGCCAGCATTGTAATGCCCTTTCACAAATCTATGGTATATACACTTTTTGGAACACTGCATACAGCACTGGTCACACCTTTGCACAAAGAATGCTGTAGCGGTAGGAAAGGGGCACTCAGAATGATTAAAGAGTTAACATATCGCCTATGTGAAAAACTAAAGAGGTCAGATATTTTGGTTTAGAAAAAAACAAGATGACTGAGGGGGACCTGACAAGGTTATTAAAATTATGCATGGTGTGCAGAAAGCAAACTATCCTTTAAAAAAATCTTCCCTGTAATATCTTGGGTTCTTGCAATGAAAGTACTTTGTACACCACCTAATTAACTTAAATTCGTACCCACAAGATGTAGGGATAGTCATACATATTAATGGCTTAAGAAAGGAATAGATAAATTCACGGAAAAAGTCTATCAACAGCTGCTAAATGAAACTTCTGTGTTCTGAGTGTTGGTTACTGGGGGAGAGCAGCAAGGGAAGGCTGTTGCTTTCATGCCCTATTTGTTAGCTTCCTAGATGCATCTGGTTGGGCACTATATGAGATAAGATGGTATCCTATATGAACCCTTGGTCTGATTCAGTGGGGCGCTTATGTTCTTGTATCCTGTACACTAAGTATTTAGTATTTCAACTTGTACTGGGAACAGGAATAAATTGGTGAATGT
The DNA here is from genome assembly GCA_029375565.1 of Gekko gecko. Lineage (NCBI taxonomy): Eukaryota > Metazoa > Chordata > Lepidosauria > Squamata > Gekkonidae > Gekko > Gekko gecko. Next base: position 136,743,942 of record JAPDNY010000002.1, read on the forward strand.
GTTCATGTACCACCAACCCCAAAGCCTTGACGAACTGGGGAAGTGACCTGAAACTGAACTGTGAGGCCTTTCAGGCTGACAGTTCTTGAGGATTTTAAATATCCATGCCAATGTTCCCCCATTAGCAACCACTTGAGAGCCAGTTTGGTGTAGTGGTTAGGAGCGTGGACTCTTATCTGGAAGAACCAGGTTTGATTCCCCACTCCTCCACACGCAGCTGCTGGTGTGACATTGGGTCAGTCATAAACAATGTTCCTTCTAAGCTGTGTAGTCTTGTGAGCAACAATTCTGTGTTGTGAGCTACTGGCACTGAAGTTTTGAGTGAGCGATTTGGCTACTGCATAAATTAGTTTGTTCTGGAGCCATCCTTCCTGAGCTAAGACAAAAATGTGTGAGCTGGAGGCTAAAAAACTGTGAGCAAGCTCACACTAACTCATCTTAGAGGGCACTGGTCATAAGTTCTTTCAGAGCTAATCTTTCAAAGACAGTTCTCTCAGCCCCACCTACGTCACAGGGTGTTTGTTGTGGGGAGGGGAAGGGAAAGGGCTTGTAAGCCACTCTGAGACTCCTTCAGGTAGTGAAGGCTGGGGTATAAATCCTATGTCCTCCTCCTCCACTTGGTTCCAGGTTGCAATGGCATTGGCAGCCTTGGGACTATCAGTTGTAGGTGGCGCACTGTAATTGTAATTTTGTATTTAGTTACTGGTGTTCTGGAAGCGGAGAATGTGATAATTATTCCTCTGAGAGTGAGAAAGCTCAGATACCTTCCCATTAAATAAAGTTCCAATTCAGAAGTGGTATACGTTGGCTGTCCTTCAAACCAGCTGATGATTGAGAGGGTAATTTACCCACAGTAGAGTAAGTATTACATTTTGTTGAGTTCATTTGTTATGTTGAGACACTGGTAACTTGAACTACTTTTTAAAACTACAGCTGGCAATTTCCCATTATTAGAGGACAAGCTGTAACACATAAAGTAATGTACTCTATGTGATGTTGCTCAAGATAAGCCATCAGCTTCTGCAAAAAACAGCAGCCTGTGCCTTACAAGGTGGGAAACATAATGTCAGTATTAAAAGAAAAACAGGTTGCTTACCTGTAACTGATGATCTTCGGGTGGTCATCTGTGCAGTCACACCTATGGAATCTAGTGCGCCTGTGCTAATCTGATCAGTGTTGTACAAAACTCACAAAGGAATTTTCGCACCTCCACCCTGAGCCTGTGCGGGAATCCCAGCTGTGCATACCCAAGGGGGCAGGGGGTGGACATCCTGCCAGTTCCTTCTGACTGCTATCAACCAAAGTTGTGAGAGAAAAAACAATTGAGGATGACAGCAGTGGGGAAAGATGGGTGGGTGGTGTGACTGCACAGATGACCACTTGAAGATCATCAGTTACAGGTAAGCAACCTGTTTATCTTCTTCATGGTCTCTGTGCATCACACCTATGGGAGATTAAAAAGCAGTGGCTGTCAGACTCAGTGAGCTGCAGAGGACAGGACCAAATGACCCAAGTTGCCCTTCGGTTGTGCACGAACATCCAGAGCATAGTGCTTGATGAACATGGTTGGCATGGACCACGTAGCAGCTCTGCAGATGAAGGACAGTGATGCACCCTTTAGGAAGGCAGTGGAAGTCATAATGGACCTGGTGGAGTGCACCCTTAAGCGAATAGGGAGAGGGTGCTTTGATAAGGAATAGCACAACCTGATTGTCCCAACAATCCACTTGGAAAGGCGCTGACTCGAGATTCGCAACCCTAAGGAAGCGGTGGAGTAAGACAGGAACAGGTTGTTGTCCCTCCTGGTGGGCTGAGTCCTATTCAGGTAGAAGAGGAGTGCCCTCTTGACATCCAGAGAGTGAAGCAAACATTGTTCCTCCCCTTCAGGATGTGAAAAGAAGTCAGGAAGAAATATGTCAGAGTTTAGGTGGAACTCTGAGATGATTTTTGGTAGAAACAAGACGTCCTGCACCAGACGAACCCTGTTTGGCAAAAAGACTAAGTATGGAGGGTCATGACATAATGCTATCAGTTCGCTGACCCTCCTAGCCGATGTGATTGCCACTAGGAATGCTGCTTTCCAGGCTGCATATTGCAAGTCACAGGTTGCCATAGGTTCGAATGGCTTCCTGGTAAGGTGGTGGAGCACCAATGGCAAATCCCACAGCTCTGTAGGAGCACTGACGGGGATTCACCCAAATCAGACTTCGGAGGAACTTCTTTGTAGTCGGATAGGAGAAAACAGAGTAACCATCCAGGCCATTATGGTGTGCAGAAATGGCCGCCAAGTAGACCTTGATGGAGGAGTGGGAAAGGCCCTGATCCATGAGTGACAGAAGGAATTCAAGGATTCTGTTCAAACCGACAGACATTGGAGAAATAGTCAATGTCTGCAGGAAGGAAAGGAGCCTGAGCCACTTCCTGTGGTAAGATAGATGGGTGGATGCCTTCCTGCCCTTGAGGAGAACTTCTGAGACACAATCAGAGAAGGTTATTGCCCTATCTGCCAGGTCGTCAATTTCAGAGTGTCCACCCCGGCATGGAGAAGCATCCCATTCTCAGCGAGAAGGAGGTCTGGCATCCTGGGGAAGTGATGGTACTTGCCCTTCGCAAGTCGAAGTAGCGTGATGAAGCACGGTTGTCTGGGCCACTAGGGAGCCACTATGATACATTCTGGCATGACCCTGGCCAGTTTCTGGACGACCCGTAGCATGAGAGGTAGAGGAGGAAACATGTACAGGAACGTCTGTCCCCATGGATGGAGGAGGCCGTCTTCTAGAGAGAGAGGATCTGCTCCCCCGACTGCAGAAGAATGGACATTTCACGTTCTTTCTGGAGGCAAAGACATCTATCTCCAGATTGCCCCATTTCTGAAAGAGGGGACGAAGGTAGGACCAGTTCAGCTCCCACTCGTGATGTTGCATGAGGCCCCTGCTGAGGAGGTCGGCCTCCATGATGCAGGTTCTGGGAATGTGGGTGGCAACAGGGAAGATGTACTTCGCTATGCACCAGTCCCCCAGGTTGATAGCCAGACGGCAGAGGCTCTGGGACACTGTCCCACCTTGGCGGTTGACATAGCTGAGCACCATGGTATTGTCCATCAGGACAGCTACGCAGTGGCCCTGAAGAATGGGCTGAAAGGAGCTCAATGTTAACTTTATTGCAAGCAGCTATAGGTAATTTATGTGCTTGGTTGCATTGCAAGCATCCCACTGGTACCCGACACTGATTTCATTGAGATGGGCTCCCCCATCCCCACAGGGAGGCATTAGTGGTCAGTGTGGGACACGGGCTTGGAGGGTGGAAGGGAGCACCCTGGGTAGGGTTGGGCGTTATTGTCCACCAGAATAGAGAGGACCAGACATTTGGTGGGGGCTGGAGGTGCATGGATTGTGCCATTCTGAGTGGTCTGAAACAACGCAGGAACCACATCTGCAGAGGTCTCATGTGCAGTTTTGCTAATGGCAGCACAGCCGTGGTGGCCAACATGTGACCCAACAAGCATTGGATTTGAAAGGCCATAAAGATTTGTCCAGACCTCTGAAGCTAGAGACGACAGGGTTGCCGCCCTGTCTGCAGGAAGGTAAGCCCTGCACGTGGTAGAGTCCAGCACTGCACCGATGAACTGTACCCTCTGTGATGGCTGTAGATGGGACTTCCCATGGTTGACCTGAAGGCCCAGGGAGGACAGGTGATGGAATGCCTGAGCAATATGCTCAGGAGACGGCCTCCTCCATCCATGGGGACAGACGTTCCTGTACATGTTCCTGAGCATAGAAGAATCTGCCACTAAAAGCCAATCATCTATGTAGGGAAAGATGGAAATCCCTTGCAGATGAAGATAAGCCGCCACCACCACCATTGTCTTGGTGAAGACCCTTGGCGCTGTGCATAGACTGAATGGGAGACACTTGTACTGGAAGTGGAGGTCCCCTATAGCGAAATGGAGGTACCTCCAGTGGGATGGATAGATGTTGAGATGAAAGTAAGCATCCTGGAGGTCGATGTCCCACCACACATGGAGGAAAGGGGAAAGGCAGGTGGATTCCCCTGTAATAATGGTGAGGAAGTCAAAGGCCCTGTTTGGTAGTCTTTGGGGACTTTGCTCTAGACTGATGTTGCTGAGAGCCGTATCTTGATTTTGTCGGGTACTGGTACTACTGATGTTGTCCCAACGGAGACTGGCAAGGCCTCCAAGCACCTTCTGGTGATGGTTTAGCAGGATAAGGGCATTTGGAGCCATAGCGGGACCAGGAGCGCTGGTGGTATGACTTGGATGGAGCAGAGACACCCAAAGATCTAGACGCTTTAATGCTCTTATCCATCGTAAGGCCGAGTCTGTGGATGCATGGAAGAGGCCCTCCCCGTTGAAGGGCAGATCTTCAATATAAGCCCTGGTATCGGGGCAAGGAGGTAATCCTCAGCCAGGAGTGCCGATGAAGAGCCATCGCTGAAGACATTGTGGTGGAGAAGGTATCTCGGGCGTGCTTGGCAGTAGAAGCTGCTTAGCTACGACCAAGCCTTCCTTTTGTAGAGCCTGAGCTTCTTGGGTTTTGTCCTCAGGAATGGAGGGTAGATGGTCTGCCATTTTCTGCCATAGCGTGTATTGGTATCGTCCCATACAAGCTATATAATTTGATGCCTTGATACCTAAGGCACCCACAGAGTAAAAATGCTTCCCAAAAGCATCCAGCTTCTTACTCTCCTTGTCTGAAGGAGCGATGTTGGTATGTCTATTTTTAGAAGACGATGATACTACCATTAAGTTTGGCTTTGGATGCACTCGGTACATATGATCCAATTGTTTGGTTGATACTGATGCAGATGAACTTTTCTCCCAGGGAATTTTTACCACTTGAAGGAGGACTTTCGACATCGGTAAGGAGATAGGTGTCAATGTGTCTATCTGGACCACGTCGTAGACCTCGCCCGATACCGATGGCTGCGGTTGAATGATGGATAAGCTTAAGGAGTGAGCCATCCTCTTAATCAAATCACTGTAGGACGACGTGTCCTCTGATGGAGAGATCGGGATATCCTCAGAGACATTTTGCTTCAGAGAGGCATCCCTTGGAGAGGTCTCATCCTCAGACTGGTCGCCTTCAGACATGCCCTGAGAGGTTTCCAAATGTGACCCAGGTCCCTGGGTTGGTGCCGGTACTGACGGCTTTTTGGGTGACGGTGGGAGGGGGGCATCCAACAGCGGTGGGGAAGGCGGTGGTTTTGACAGTGTCGTAGACGGTGGTGGACAACATGGAGAACAGGATTGGGAAAAACGATTGTCCCAGTTATCCTGTCCTCTAGGCGGCAGCCACGGCATTGAGGAGAACCAGCAAGGCATATGCTGTCAATGATCGTATGGAGGGTACACCGATGGCACATATCGATACCGGGAGGGTGAATCCCAACCAGCGTTCAATCTGGAAAAATGCAATCTGGAAAAATGTGAGAGGGATGGGAGATATTGGTCACGACAAAACTGGTAGTCGTCTCATCAACCTCGGTCATTAGGGAAGGGAGAGCAAGACCTATGGTCGGTATCGTCCGTTGTGATCGGAGTGACCACTAGCCCAGGAGGCAGTTGATGGAGAATGAGGACCGACAGCCTGAGTCGCTGATATCAAATCATCCTCGGCCTCAGAAGTCAATATGGATGGAGGATGGTGAGCCAGTTTCATCTCCAACACCGGAGGGTTCAGTTGCCTGGATGATGAATCCAGTATTTCAATCAGAGGCTCCGATTGGATTCTAGGCAGCTTCGGTGTGGACTGGCGTGCCGGTAGGGAATGTGACTGCGTATCGACTAGCAGTGCAGAGCCCTTGGGAAGTGCTGCACTGCTCAACTCTTGATACTTATGCAAGTTCCCAGTAGTCGACTTATGAGCTGTATGCCTCTGCGAATTGTCCTTCTTAGGTTTCTTCACTGGCATTGAGATGGAAGAGACCAATTTCGAAGGACGCTTCTTCGTAGGGGCAGGCCCCATATCAGAAGCCAATTTGCCAGGTCGAGGTGGCTTCAGTTTCGGAGGTGCTAATTTCTCTCTCAGCACTGATATTGATGGTTGAGATGTAGTTGATGCAGGAGGGGCAAGAGCTGATTCCCAGAGAGCAACTTTAAGTCTCACAGCCCTGTTTTTGTGCGTCTGGTTCAAAAACTTAGTGCAAAAAGAACAAGTCTCCGGTCGATGACTTTCACCCAGACAGATGATGCAGAGAGTGTGCTCGTCTTGAGGGGCTAATTTACTGCCACACGAAGCACACCTCTTAAATCACCCCACTTTCTATCCATAAATGGATTTGTTGCCTGAGGGAAGGGAGAGGTTGGGGGTGGGGGTGGGGGCTAAGTTCCGAAGACCACAAAAAGGATGTCTGTGCCCCACCCCCGTGGGCATGTGCAGTTGGGGTTCCCACGCAGGCTCAGGGCAGAGGCGTGAAAATCCATTTGGGAGCTTTGTACACCACCAATCAGATCAGCGCAGGCGCACTAGATCCCATGATGCACAGAGACAATGAAGAAGATCAGGACTGGCTTCCCATTAGCTTCCAAGTTCATTTCAAAATGGCAAAGTCCTAAGTGGCTTGCGAACTGCAACACAGAGCTTCCCCCTAAGCTTTCCAAGACATTAAGATGGGGGGAGACTGCTATTTCAGGTGCCCTTTCTTGGCATTATTGAGCTTTTAAGATGTGGAGCAGGGGCTTCTCCAAAGCCACTCAGTCCCTTTGGCCTTCCCTTCCCATTGAGGTCCTCTGAGCCTATCAGTTTTTTGAAAGAGGGGAAAAGGAGTTGTGTTTCAAAAGGCCTTTTGTGGATATTTAAATTTAGGATGAAGGTGCTGAAATATGACATTTTAATAGTTTCATTGTACTGATCTTGAGTATGTATTCATATTGTTAAAATGGTTTTGAAGCCAACTTGATTCCACTGTAGGGAAATGTGGGGTAAAAATTTGAAAGTAGAGTCCTTTCTGCCTCAGAGATTCGATGACACAGGACTCAAAGTCAGGCACCATTCTGAGAACCAGAGGCATCTCCTCTGTAGGACATTAATGGCACATTGTCTCCCAGACGTAAAATAAACACACTTCCTGGTTTTTTAATATGCCAGTATTACTAGTAACAGAGTCCAAAGCATTCACATTCCCTCTCAAATATGTTGCATGCTCCAAAAGCAGTAGCTAGAATTTTTAGGGAGAACAGAACAACTTAAAAAAATATTGAGGCACCAAGACAATTTTGTGCCTGATGTGCAAAAATTAAATTCCAACTAATGAATTATACAGCACAATCTTCAGAATGTTCTGTGCAAGCCCCACTGAAATAATTTCCTGGTGGGATATGACTTATGGGTGAGCTTTGTGGGGAGAGATGCATTATCATTCAACCCACCCTAGTCCTTTTTCAGCCCCGGATCAGATAGAAAATAATCTATGCAGGTGACTGGCCACAGGAATAAGATTTCATCTTCTCCAGAGTCTGCAATAATAAATTTGCTTGGAGTTTAGTCAGATCCTTAAGTAGTGATGTGTGAAAAGTTTTGTTTCCAATTTCATTTTTTGAATTTAAGCAGAAGAATTTCATGCAACCCTTTGCATTTCAATCAATTATTTTTGCTCTGTCACTGTTACTGTAGTCAACTACTTGCTCCAGTTAGGGACTTAAGATGTCTTAAATCTGAGTGTTTGTTCACATGTTGGCTTTATATGCAAAAAAGGAGCATCCCATTGTGACACATTTTATTACAATTTGCCTCTCATTAAATATTTTTGTGTACCTTAACTATTACCAGTCATAAACATAAGCGCTTTATAGAGGCTTGCTTGTGATAATGGAACATATATGGAATATACATTGTATATGCTTAGCAGGATACCTTAACAAAAAACTCACTTTAGATTTAGGATCAGGACTAAGAAGATCTGAAGGTGGCGAACCTATATCTAGCTACCTACCAGCCATTAAATCCAGTGTCCATAGAATAATTTAACCAACACACATTTTATGTTGTAGTAACAAAACAGGGTATTAAGTGTAATGGCCCTTGTATGAATCCATGTCACTGATTCTGTAGTTCCCGTTCATCATTACAAAGTTTAATCACTTTATCCTCACAAAACCTGTGCCATTTTATTTTGGAAAAGGGAAGCTTTAACAAGCAGTGTTACATGGCCATACTTACCTAGCTGGTGATACTGATGGGGAAATTACAAATTTTAGCTGGGTTCAACAAAGGGGTCCAAATGACTACTAATAACTACAGCAGAAACTCTTTTCTTTATTGATTGATAAGGATCAAGGAAAGCATGTATTCCTAAGAAAGTTCAAGATGCCGACACTGTTACATTGTTCATTTTTGGTACTTACAGCAAGTTTTACATCACAGGGAGGCAGTAACATATAACCAATCAATGCATGCCTACTCAACACTGCACTAACTCTAAACCAAAAGAAAAACAATCTATACTTCCTTCTGAACATACTTTTAAGAAAACTACTACCTTATTTACGGTATACTACAAGCACAACATGAACTGTAGTTTAAAGAAAAAGGATATGTATTAAAGGTTAGTTTGTCCTATGAGGGGAGATTTCAGCTAAAAGCATAGATAACAGTGCTGGCTCATCACTGGGTCAAACATTCCCCTCATTCACATGGCTCATTCACATTTCAGCTTTTCCCCTTTCAGTATTAAAGCAGACCTCCTAGAACCTTTGGATTACTGGAGCTTGTCTCTGTCCTGCTGTTGGCTATACAGCACTTGTAGTTAACGATTGTATAAGGTGACATGTAGGATTTGAGAAAATGGGGGGTCACGCTACCATTGCACATAGTATTTTCAAATATTTGAATATTTGTAACCTACTTTTCTCCCTGAAGGGACCCGAAGCAGCTCACAACAGCAAAAAGAAAAATACAACACTATGTTTTGGGCTGGCCCAGGTTCAGTAGCTTGGTCATCCAAATGCCTTGCCAACGAGCTTGCTGAGATGTTCTTTCCACTCTTTGATCTTTGCATTTCTCCCCGCAAAAAACTTGCTATTGTATATTTGCAGTCATAGGGTTGCCAACTTCTAAGTGGGGCCTGGAGATCTTCTGGAATCATAGCTGATCTCCAGCTACAGAGATCCTGTGTAGAAAATAACTACTTTGGAGAGTGGGCTCTATAGTTTTATGCCCCACAGAGGTACCACCCGCCTTCAAATCTCCAGGAATTTCCCCACATGGTGTTGGCAAGCCTAGCTGCAGATGCCAGTGGTAATGAAATTTGTTTGTGTGTGTTAAGTAATGTCAAGTCACAGCTGACTTACGTGTTCTCAGCAAAGGGCTTTCAAAGCAAGTAAAAAGCAGAGTTGCTTTGCTACTGCCTGCCAATGAAGTTTAATATAGGGGAAACTATTCCTAGGTTACATCCAAAAGGGGGTGTGAAAACATACTTTTACCATGGCGGCAGCAGTCAGTGTGGGAATGCATCCACACAACCTGTCTCTGTGCCAATCACTGCTCCCGTTGTCCTCCCCCATTTCCCACTGCACCTGTGCAAAAGTGTGGATGCAATGGCAATTTCACTGAGACCTCCTCCAGAAACTACACCAGTAAGGAATTGGGGTATAATCTCCTAGCTGGTTAGTAGTATAGCAATAAAATTGAATTAAAGAAATTAAAAGGACAAATTGGCCTAAATTCATCTCAGGCCTCAAACTTTCCATTACCACCCTGAATTTCCCCCTCCCACAAGTTTCATAGAAAAAGATATGACATTTCTGTTTAGCAAAAAAACTGTTATTGAATGTGGTTGGAAGGGAGCTTGTGGTTAAGCTTCAAAGGTGCCCAGGTGCAAAAGATGCTTAGATCTTAAAGCTAGCTTGTAATGCAAAATAAGAGATGGTGCTTCCGGAATGAAATGTTCTCTTCAACAGGAAGAAAGAAATGGTGTAAAGGAAAGTTTCCATTGTCCAGCTTCTGACGCGCACATTGTAAGGTATATTAGGGAACTAAATGCATCTGTAAAAGGGTCAGCCCTGTTGCTTATTAAAGCTGGCTGGCCTAGCGCTATAATAAATATCCTCCTCTGATTGACTTGGTGTGGTTTCACTGACTGGATGAAGGCTCTCCTCTCCCCGCTACATTTCCTGGTGCATTGGGCCGGGAAAATGGAGAGCTGACTCTGGCAACGAGACCGGGTTATTGCCCTCTTGAGCCACGGGCCGTTGGAGAGCCAGGCAGCCCGTGACTGATTTCCGACAGGCGCCACTTCCCTCTTTGGAAGGTCGGTCTTCTCTCCGTTCTGTTGTGACTCTCTGCCGGTGCCGCTCGCTTTGAAGAACCCAGGTCTGAGAGGACGAGCCCAGGGACGACTCGAGTCGACGGACAGGTCAGTATAGTCAGTCTGAGGTATCTGAGGTATCCCCTTCCAGTTGAGAAGGGGGAAAAGGGAGCTTGATCACCTCTCTTATCAGTGGAATCTGGGTTAGCTTTCTGACAGGCAGGTCAGGGAAGCAGTGACTTCTCTGTGATCAGGGTGGAATACATGTTGAAGTGTATGATTGATGTGTGCTTGTGAAAGGCAGAGTCCTACGGGACAAAACCAAACTGAGAGTTGTCTTCTGATACGTGCGTTTCCGATCAGCGCGAGCTCGAATCGGCCACTTAAAGAAGGAAGCATCTGTGGTCAAGGAATCCCTTTTGTGTCTTAAGAGTGGCAGACCCCTCACTGCACTCTCCGTTTCCTAACCCTTTGTACACCCAGCTGTCTGTCTTTGTTTGTCTTCATGGGGGGGAGTCAGGCAAAGCCCATCACGCCCTTAGAATACATGCTGCGAAATTTCAAAGATATTTTTACTGGAGATTATGGAGGAGATGTGCCCCTCAGCCCTGGCCGCTTACAAACTTTCTGCACAATAGACTGGCCAGCCTTTGATGTCGGATGGCCCCCAGAGGGGTCCATGAATCAGGAATTAATTAAAAGAGTTTTTGCAGCAGTTACAGACCCAAGCTGTGACCATCCAGATCAATTCCCCTACATTGACTTATGGGATGAGTGGGTCAGGTTCCATCCATTCTTAGAAAAGAAATTCCCTGCGACCCGGCGGCTTCGCTCCCGTATTCCACGGGTTTGTCTTGCTACCACCACAAGCCAGCCAGCTAGGTCTCCTGTTGGGGCCCCTCAAGTTCGAGTTCAAACAGATCAGGAAGAAGACTGGCCACCCCCTACTCTGCAGGACCAGCCAGAACCCCTGACAGAACCCCTCCACCCAGCCCACCTGAGACCCGAGCCATGGCCCGTGCCCGTGAGGAAGAGGGAAGGAAGAGGAGGGAAGAAAATAGGTTGAGAGAGGTGAACCTTCTACGTTCTGATGAGAATCTGGTAGACATCCCCTCCAATGAACAGGGCTCAGGGGGAGCCTGGAAAAAGAAGGACAGAGCTGAAAAAAAGTCCTGCGACCCTCCAGTAGACCCCGAACAGATATACCCCGACTTAAGGGAATTGTTCCTAGGAAGAGAGAGTGAGGAACCTTCAGCCCCACCCTTAACCCTCTCAGTCCATCCGAAACATGATACCTGTACAGGCCTCTGGACACAAGGCAGTTCTGGACAGGTTGAGCAATCCACAGCTCTGAAACCATCTGACAGGACATCCCCAACTCCTATGGTGTGTCCCTTGAGGCAAACCCCTGCAGGGGCAGCAGGCAATATGGTCTATGTTTATAGTCCCTTCAGCACAGTAGACCTTTGTAATTGGAAGACTCAGACCGTGCCTTATAGTGAAGACCCAAAGCCTATGACTGATCTGTTTACCACCATAATGACCACTCATGCACCAACCTGGAGGGATTGCTCGCAGCTGCTGTCTGCCTTGCTAACATCAGAAGAAAAACGGCAGGTACTGGCAGCCGCCAAACAATCCCTTGTGGCCAGGGTACCTGCGGGCCAAGTAGAAGCAACTTGGGTGGGAGAGAGGTTTCCCGAAGCAGACCCTATTGTGAGAAGGGGACAGTTGAACTCCTTATGCTATTAGATGAGTGTGGGTATAAAGCCTCCTGGAAGAAAGCTCAGCTGTGTCAGCAAACTGTCCGCTTTTTGGGCTTTGATCACAAGGCCAGCGTTCTTTAGGCCCAGAAAGAAAGGAAGCTGTGTGTCAGATCCCTGAGCCTTACACCCGCAAGGAACTTCGCGGATTTTTAGGGGCAGCAGGCTACTGTCGGCTGTGGATTCCAGGTTTTGCCCTCTTAGCCAAACCCCTATATGAAGCTACAAGAGGAGGGCCCAACGATCCCTTCCTGTGGGGTCCTGAACAGGAGATAACATTTCAAACCTTGAAGCAGCGCCTCATCGAGGCACCAGCCTTAGGACTGCCCAATCCAGAAAAGCCTTTCTTTCTCTGCGTTGATGAAAAGGAGGGAGTGGCTCAGGGCGTCCTTATGCAGAAGCTTGGCCCCTACAAAAGACCTGTTGCTTATCTCAGCCAGGGCCTCGACACTGTAGAACAAGGTCTGCCCCCCTGCCTTCGAGCAGTAGCTGCCTGTTGTCGCCTCATTGAATCAGCCAACAAATTCACCTGGGGTGCCACGCTCACTGTGTATGTATCTCACGGGGTCAGGACTATTTTAGAGGCAAGGGGCCATAAATATCTCACTGTTTCTCGGATGGCTCGTTATCAGGCCATCCTCCTTGAAAATCCTGGAGTAGCCCTAGCACCAGCAGTGACTGTTAACCCTGCCACCCTGCTTCCAGTACCTGAAGAGGCACCAGACCACGACTGCCTAGTTACAGTGGATCAGGTGTTTGCTTCGAGACTGGATCTCCAAGACCAGCCCTTACCCAGCCCAGAGATGACCCTTTACTGCGATGGCAGCAGTTTCCTAGATGATACAGGGCAACGTAGGGCTGGCTATGCTGTTGTTGATGATGAAAAGGTGGTGCAAGCAGAGCCCTTATGGGCAGGGACTTCAGCCCAGCTTGCAGAAATCATCGCTCTCACTGCTGCGCTAACATTGGCAAGAGGCCGAAGTGTCAACATATAGACTGACTCAATGTTTGCCTTTAAGTCTGCTCATGCTTATGGTATCCTCTGGCAAAACAGAGGCTTCATCACAGCTGCAGGCAAAGACATTAAGTATGGCCCTAACCTACGGTTATTAATGGAAGCTGTAAATCTCCCAGAAAAAGTAGCCATCATTCACTGCAGGGGCCACCAGAAGATTGTAGACTCTGTATCTCGAGGAAATGCTTGGGCTGATAAGGCAGCAAAAGAAATAGCCCTTGAAGCATCAGGCCCCCCAGCGCAACACTCTGTCCTGTGTTTCCAACCCCTGTTGCAGCCTGGACCCCCAGGTATTCACCAGAAGAAGAAGCCTGGTGTGACTTACAGGGAGCAGAAAAGAATAAGGAGGGGTGGTGGTGAATGCCTACAGGGAAAATATTTATCCCAGCTGCCCTGGGACTAGCTATAATGCGACAACTCCATGAAAACACACATGCAGGAACCACAGCCATGGTCAAGGCAATAAACCATGGATCCACTGGTCCCATCTCAAGGTAGCTCACCCTAGGTGGACCTCCCAGCCTGGGTCTACGCCTACCTGTGTTAAAATCTCTCGTCTGCCTCCTGGGACAGCGCCGGCTAGCTCTGCTCCCTCTGGGTCCGTACCCCTGAGGGACACAGCCGAATAAGCCTGCTCGTGAACCTCTGCTAAAAGCCTACCGGAACGGCTTTTTCTACGCACAGGTGAAGAATTGATCTCCGTTGGAACCTCAGGTCTTGCATTTAGTAATTCCAGACGTTAACTAACCAACATACGGGCCAAAGGATGTGTTTCCTTCTGTTGCAATGTGTTTTTCTGTTCTATTGGGTCCATAGTCAGGCTTCCCCACCCCCTCTCCCTGCTTGTACCCCATGCATTACTACCACCTATCGCCAGGGTCAAACCTCCCAAACCTTGATTTATCAAACTAGCTATGACTGTGCATCATCCACAATCACTCAGTGTCAGCATCAGTCCACCACATATAGTGTCTGTAATGAGAAGGGACACAGTACATGTTTTCGGCCCCAATCCCATGCTGTTCATGCCCATGTTAATGTTTATGCCAATTACAAAAAGGCAGGAATCCTCCCGCCCTATTTCTTGTGGCTTTTAATATAACAACCTCACTAAGGTTTACAATATATCTTGGAGGGAGGCCGAACGCCCTGACAAATGGATCCTGAGAAATAAGCTAGTCGGCTTTACCTGCTTTATACGACAAGGCCATCCTTTTCTTTTCAGAACCAGTGGGGATGTTAGAATGTGAAGGAGGGTGGATCTGTAATGGAACTAAACCCAAAACTTTTGTTGATTTTACTAACCCAGATAACACACAGATTCCACAATATGTGAACATGGGACACTTGCAGGTCCTCTGGGATGATCCATGCAATGCCTCACGGAAGTGGGTAGCCCCTGATTCACTATATTGGATCTGTGGCACAGCGGCCTATGCTACACTACCCCCAGGGTGGAGTGGAGCTTGTGTTTTGGGGACTATAAGACCCAGTTTCTTCCTTTTGCCCTTGGAAACTGGTGAACATCTAGGGGTCCCAGTGTACGATGAACTAGGCTGTGCAAAGCGCTCTCTGCGAATTCATACATGGCAAAATAATGAGTGGCCCCCAGAGCGTATTATTCAAGTGTATGGGCCTGCTACATGGGCTGCAGATGGCATGTATGGCTATAGGACCCTATATATATGCTGAACCGTCTTATCAGGCTGCAAGCGGTTCTAGAAATCATAACTAATGAAACTTCCCAAGCGTTGTCCTTGCTTGCCAAAACAAATACTCAAATACGCACCGCTATCTATCAGAATCGCTTGGCTTTAGATTTTCTCCTAGCATCAGAAGGAGGCGTCTGTGGAAAGTTTAATCTTACTAACTGTTAACTCTGTAATGATTCGTGACACTCCCAAGCTTCTGCATCTGGCTGCTAATCACAGAGAAAGACGGTTGTCTCATGCTCGGACCTTTTCACGTAGTACCTTATACAGGCCGGCTGAAAGTGACTATAACCCCTATATGACCATGAAAGGCAGAGATCCCTCAATATATAGTAGCCTTGGTCGACCAACCTCTCAGTAAATAATCGAGGTGGTCGAAGAGGAGGGAATTATAGCAATAAAATTGAATTAAAGAAATTAAAAGGACAAATTGGCCTAAATTCATCTCAGGCCTCAAACTTTCCATTACCACCCTGAATTTCCCCCTCCCACAAGTTTCATAGAAAAAGATATGACATTTCTGTTTAGCAAAAAAACTGTTATTGAATGTGGTTGGAAGGGAGCTTGTGGTTAAGCTTCAAAGGTGCCCAGGTGCAAAAGATGCTTAGATCTTAAAGCTAGCTTGTAATGCAAAATAAGAGATGGTGCTTCCGGAATGAAATGTTCTCTTCAACAGGAAGAAAGAAATGGTGTAAAGGAAAGTTTCCATTGTCCAGCTTCTGACGCGCACATTGTAAGGTATATTAGGGAACTAAATGCATCTGTAAAAGGGTCAGCCCTGTTGCTTATTAAAGCTGGCTGGCCTAGCGCTATAATAAATATCCTCCTCTGATTGACTTGGTGTGGTTTCACTGACTGGATGAAGGCTCTCCTCTCCCCGCTACAGTAGCTGCTGAATAAAATCTGGCTGAATTTATTTCTCCTTTCTCATAGGTATTTAAGGCCTGGGTATGCCCAGAGATGTGAACTGAGTGAGGGCTGTAGCCTAGAGCTGGATAGAAAATAAGGTGTAGGGGGACGGAAACTTGCTTTCCACTCAGAAGTCTTCCCCATCCTGTTTGTTGTGTTTTTTATTGTAAGGTGCTTGAGGAGAAAATGACATTTCCTGGGCACTGCGCTGTATTTCCTCTCTCCCCAATGGGTACCTGTTGTGTACTGAGTTCGACCATGGGCGAGGTCAGGTCCGCATGCGGTCAGGCGAAGAGCCCTAGCTTCGCTTCAAGACACAATAGCCTCAGTGATGCCCTGATGAACCAATTTGTCGTGGGCCTCAGGGAATCCAAACTGCACTGCAAGCTAGGCAGCCACAAGGACTTGACCATGGACAAGGCTTTGAAGGAAGTGGCGGCGTATGAAAAAACACACCAAAGGACCAGCAGCCGGGCGGTACACCTCGCCAACACAGTCTGGGGTTCTGATGTCTCGGATGAGAAGGAGATCCTGCAGGTGCACCACCAGTCTTGACGCGCCCCACGATCGCAAGCATCGGCAACTGCTCTGTTGGAGAAGGCCTCCATGCCCTGCACCAGCTGCAGAGAGGCTCACGAGTGCCGGACCTGCAGCAAGCAACGGCACATCACCCGGGTCTGCCGGTCTCGGGGACTGTGCAGGAAGACATTCGCTTGCCAGGTGTCCACGGATCTGCACACCTTCACAGCCTACCACCAGCAGCACCAGGTAATGAACTTGCCCCGACAGCCCCAACAAGATGCATGCCACGGTTCTGATAGAGGGGTCCCCGTGTAGAATGGAGCTGGACACTGGGTCATCTTTCTCTATTATTTCGGCGGCCACCCTAAGTATGCTCTGCACACGGTGGGGACCCCTCCTGCAAAAGCCACGGGGTTTGTCACTACAGGACTTTCAAAAAAACCTGGTGGCCATTAAGGCCTGGGGCAAGTTCCGGGTGCAGTACAAGGATTTTGACAGACTGTTGGACTTGCTGGTGGTGGAGGGATGGCTCACGAGTTTGTTGGGGCTCTCGTGGTTTGGGCCGCTGGGGTTTAACATGATGGTAAATTAGGTCACACCTCGGACTTTCGCCTCGGTCTGCGATGAGTTCCCTGGGGTGTTTGATGGCATGCTCAGCCAGTACTCCAGACCCCAGGTTAAGCTGGACCTCGACCCAGCGGCGTGGCCCATTCGCATGAAGGCCAGGCATCCTCCCTTAGCACTTAAACCGAAAATTGAGGTGGAGCTGGATCGCCTCGTGGAACAAAGGGTGCTGGAGCCTGTCACCCATGCTCAGTGGGAGACGCCTACAGTAACCCCAGTGAAGCCAAATGGGGATGTGAGGATTTGCGCGGACTATAAATGTACACTGAATAAGGCACTCCAGGCACATGCTTACCCAGTGCCAGTGGTTGGCGATGTCTTGGCCTCCCTGGCGGGGGCGCAGTTTTTTTTGAAATTGGACTTGGTCCACCAGCTGCTGCCGGTAGACGCCGCTACCACCAAGACACAAACTATCGTTACCCACAAGGGAGTGTTTAAGATGAAAAGGCTGCAGTTTGGGGTGAGTGTGGCGCCGGGGATTTTTCAAGGCTTTATGAACTGTCTCCTTAAAGGTATCCCAGGAGTCCAGCCTTTTCTAAATGATGTGCTGATCGTGGCGCCAGACTCTGAGATGTTTGCAGACCGGCTCAGAACGGTGCTTCAGAGATTCGATGCCATGGGACTCAAAGTCAAGAGAGAAAAGTGCCTCCTGTGGGTGCTGAAGGTGGTTTCTGGGGTTTGCAGTTGACGCCCAGGGAATTCACTCCATGAACGACAAAATTCGGGTCATAGTGCAGGCACCCACCCTCTTGTCCAAAACAGAGCTCCAAGCCTTCCTGAGGCTTTTGAATTTTTACCATTCCTTTCTGCCCCACAAGGCTGTGGTCGTGGAGCTGCTGCACCGCCTCCTGGAGAAACGCGCCCCCTTCAGGCCGGTAAAAGACCTGTTAATGTCAAATGCAGTCCTCGCCCATTTTGACAAGACCCTGCTGGTGGTGCTGGTGTGTGATGCATCTCCCTACAGGGGGGTCCAAGTCCTTGTTGTCAGTGGAGCAGAATTATGCTCAAATTGACAAGGAGGCGCTCACAATTGTGGCATGGGTTAAGAAATTCCACAACTACCTGTATGGCCGGCCCTTCACTGTAGTTATGGACCATAAGCCCCTCTTGGGTCTTCTGGCTCCCAGCTGCCCAACCCCGCAAATGCTTTCTCCTCGGGTACTGCGCTGGTCAATTTTCCTGGTGGATTAGAGCTATAAGCTCGTCCACTGCCTGGGGAAGGCAATGGGCCACGCAGATGCTTTGAGCCACCTTTTGTTGCCCTCCTCCGACCCTGATCCTGCCCCGGCCCATCACATCGCCCTCCTGGAGGCCCTCCTGGATCGGCCGGTCCTGGTGGGGATGGTTGCCCGTCACATGGGCCGGGATCACGTCCTCTCCTGGGTCTTGGACGGGGTGGGGAGGGGATAGCCCATGGGCCTGGGGGGCCTGACTTCATGGTGTTCTTCTCCTGCAGGGACAAGCTGTCCTCTCATAAAGGGTGCCTCATGTGGGGTGGTCGAGTGGTGATCCCTGCCCCCTTGTAGAAACGGGTACTCGCAGTCCTCCATGAGACTCATCCCAGGATCATCCGGGTGAAAGCATTGGCCAGAAGCTACATGTAGTGGCCAGGGTTAGACCGGGACATAGAGGATACAGTAAGGCGTTGTCAGACGTGCCAAGAGTCATGACTGGCTCCCCCCCAGACACCGGTGTGACTATGGGAATTGTCACACAAACCCTGGGCCAGGTTACATTCGGACTTTGCGGGGCCATTTCAGGGACAACTTTTCTTTATTCTGATGGATGCCTACAGTAAATGGCTTGAAGTAGTCCCGGTGCCCTCCACCTCCTCCTGGTCCGCCATCCGATCGATGTGGTGGATCTTTAGCGCCCAAGGCCTCCCCAACTCCTTGGTCATGGACAATGGCTCAGCTTTTACTTCCGCAGAATTCAGGGAGTTTACATGCTATTATGGGATAAAACACATCTGCTCGGCCCCATTACACCCGGCAACAAATGGCCAAGTCAAACGCATGGTGAGAACCACCAAAGAGGCTCTCTGCCGGATGGAGATAGGGGACTGGGACTACAAACTGGCTGTTTTCCTGTTCGGCCAGTGCACAACGCCTCATACCGCTACCGGGCGCAGCCTGGCTGAGCTCCTTCTGGGCAGGCAGCTGACTACAAGGTTAGATCGTCTTCACCCAGACAGGGCCCCTGAACGCGACCCAAGCCCCGAGGAGCAAGAAGCGCCCCAGAGGATCTGGTGTACGCCCAGAACTACGCCCGGGGCCTGACATGGATTCCTGCTTGGGTTGTAAGAGTAACAGGGCCCCTGTCCTATGAGGTCTCAAGTGAAGACGGACAACTCTTGAAGCAGCACATCGACCAGCTGTGCTGCAGGGTCCTTCCGGCTGACCCAGATGATGGTGAATATGAGGACCCTGACACACCAGAAGCCGCGGTGCCATTGCAGACGGGGCCCTTTTCCGGGGACGACCGCAACGGCATCGGAGGACCAGGCACCAGACAGCACACCCGTTCCAAGCATGCGTGCAAGGGGAGCAGCATCACCTCAGACTCCGCCCGCTGCACCTCCGAGCGAATGGCCCCCGGCTCCATTAGCCCCAGAACTTTGTTGCTCCCGAGAAAGGAAAGCGCCGGCATACCTCAGAGACTACGTCTGCTAGTGCACTCTGGACTAAGGGGGGAGGGGTGTTATGTACTGAGTTTGACCATGTACGAGGTCAGGTCCGCATGCGGTCAGGCGCAGAGCTCTAGCTTCGCTTCAGGAGACTATAGCCAGAGTGGATCCTAGCCTGCTCCTATCAGAGGGCTAGGATCCAAGAAGGGACCTATGGAACACTTGCCACTGTAAATAATCCTATCATGGGTGTGGGGTGCCTTAGGGATATAAGCTGGCCTGTGAGCCCGCATTCTCTCTCTTGTTCTTCACTTCCAATAAAGTATGAGCTGATATCACTACCGATGCATCCTGCTCAGGGCTGGCTCACTAGGTGTTCGCCTAGAGCGCGACAGCCCTTAGGGGCGCCAAAAGCCTTCTCCCTGACCTGGTGACTGCCGCTGTTGCTGCCTCTTTGGCCGGCTAACTTCTCCCTGCCTACCCTTCTCCTCCTCCTCCTCCTGGCCAGGGACTGGCAGCTGCAGCAGGAGGAGCAGCAGCAGGGCCAGGGGAACGACGGCTTGTGAGCACCCCGCCGGTCAGCGTCTTCTCCGGGTGCCCTGATGAGGGGCGCCAAACTGCACCCCCCCGCGCCAAAAGTCCCCCCCCCACAAGATGACTCTGTTGTGAGGCAGGCCCATTGTCCACCCCTTGGCCTGGCGAGGGGGGGCTAATCCATCATCACATGATGGCCGGGGGGGCTGCTTGCGAGGAAGCACAAAGGCGGCATTCAGGAGTGGCCATTGCGGCACAGCTGGGGGAGCTAAGCCGCCCGCCTGGGCCCCTCACTGCCACCATGCACACAAAGGCCTTTGTTGGGGCCTCCCTCGCCATCGCCTCCCCCCCACCAGAGGCCAGCCCGCGGCCCTGCTCGGCAGCCCTGCCAGCGTGCTCTATTTGGGTGCCACCACAGCCCCTCCCCACACTGCCTCGTGTGCAGCAGCAGCAGCTCTCCAGCCCCCCAATGGGTGGGCTGAGGTGAGGGCTGGCAGCCAGGAAGAAGCCGCACACGGTGGCTGGTGCCCCAAAGGTGCCCCAGCCTGCTGTGCCAGCGGCCCTTTGCCAGCCTGTGGGGAGGCTCAGTGTCCCTCCAGCTCTCCCCCGCCCCCAGGTGGCCAACTGGTCTAGGGAGTATGATCCTGTATATAGGCTTACTGGACTTCCTTCTCTCCAGGGCCCGCCTGGAGGTTGGCAACCCCATAATTGGTGGGCACGGGGGGGGGGTGCAGCCCTGCCTAGGGCGCAAAAAACTCTTGGCCCTGATCCTGCTCAGTACTTTACAGTACCCAAAGCAGGTTATAATGCTCTCCTCTCCATTATATTCTTTCAATAACCCCGTGAGGGTTGGTTAGGCCAAATGTGTGTGACTGCAGTCACTGCATCAAGATCACCCAAGCATGTTTTCATAGCAGAAAAGATTTCCTTCCGACAATATACTGAACGCAGTGCGGGAAATAAGGATGACGAAGTAGAAATGCATACAGGGGGAGGGAGCCACAAATGCATAATTAAGAATCAGCCAGCAGAAAAATACGGGAGGGGGAGGGGTCGAAAGAAGAGCACTACCTACACCGAGGAGTACTTTGAACGTCCTTATGTTTATTACGTACATCGCGGTCGCCGCCGTTGAGGTAACCGTTGCCATGAGACTGTTCCTATCCAAGGGGTCTAAGTTTCTGCCTGAAGGACCAAAGAGAGTGTTGGCGACATAGGCCAAGTAGCCCCGTTTCCCTGGATACAAAATCCTAATGTGTGTCCCTCTTTATCTCTCTCAGCTACCACACTGGACGATCAGACCGTGGGGGGGGGGGCTGGTTTCCTCTACTTCCTCCTTTTGTCTTTCCCCTCTTGCCCCGTTTTTGTTCAGGCGCAACACAGCCACTCGGTATTTGTGAGGTGAAAAAGACAGAGGGACCTTCGGGGCCTTCGCGCCGATTCTGCTCCGCCCCCCAATTCTATAAGAGGCGGTGGCCGCAACTTGGCCTGAGGTTTGCTCCTCATCGTAGTCAGTCCGCGTCGAGGAAGGAGGGGCTGAGAGCTGCCAGCGCGTTGCTGCCTCACGGTGAGTGTGGCCGGGGCCTGGTTGAGGCCTGCTCGGCGTTGGGCGTGGGAATAGAAGCAGGAGGAAGGGAAGGGAGCAGGGGGAAAAATTGGCGCGTGAAGGCCGCCGCGGAGAGACCGGCCAAGGGTGGGGAGGCTCCTTGCAGGTGGAGGTGCTAAGGGAGACGCCGCTTCTTTCTCGAAGGCTGTGGATGGAGTGCCGCCTTCTCTGTCTCAGCGGCAGGTGGGGGTGGAGCGGGAGAATGCCTTGTGAACTGTTCGGTTTGTTTATGCGCTTTCTCTGTCCAGCAACTGCAGCTTCCTGAGCTGCCGAGCCACGAAAACAGCTCTCTTTCCCCACCCCCAACAAGACGAGAGAGTTGTAAAGCAAATGACTAAAAAAGACGGGTTCACTCTTGAAACAATATTTGCACATTAGGACGAGTCCCTGGAAGGCACGGCCAGCTTGCACGAAAGGATGCAGATTCGAAACGTAGCTTTTTGCACATTCCTGACCTAAGGCAGCCGACAGATGCAGCAATGAGGGCAGGAATGTCCGTTGCTGACAGTGTGTTTTATATGCACTGTAATACATCTTATTTATTGTTACGCTTCCTCACTGTCACTGTTAAGTCAGAATCGGAGTGGGTTGGGTTTTTTTTTTTTGCTAAAACTGCCTCTTTGAAACATATTTTTTATTGTGGTAGTGAGCTTAAATGTTAAAAATTGGTCGTTAACAACAAAGACTATGTTAGGATAGGCTTTTCTGAATGGTGGACTTTTTTCAGACTACTTTAGGACCATGGGGAATGTTTTGGGCTGTGGTCTGATACTGAGGTATTGCTCTACAATGTAATAAATTAATTGTGAATTTTTAGTTAGTATTATATGCAGAAGCATAACAGGCAAAAGCTAGTCAGCTGTTTGGTGCATAGAACACATTAACTTTCCAAACCAAATCTGAAAGAATAGAGCTGTTTTCTGCAGACAGACTAACAGTCTTTGATACTTTGAGGATCACATTTATTGTGATATAACAAAACTTCTGATGTAGTTAATTTGTTAATCTTGAAGGTGCCACAAACTCGGTTATGACTAAAATGCTTATCTTATTGTTTAAGGGCTAGAAAACTGGACATCTACTTAAACATCTTCTAAAAGCAGCTAGGAAGGGAGGCATTAGATGGGGGCTTTGGCTCTCTGACATAATTTTACATGTCATGATATAATAGGAGATTCTAGAAACCTGAAATGAACTATCTTGGTGTCACCTCAGACTATATTCCTTTGATTCACCTTTTGGAAGTTCTTTTTATTTATTACTAGATAATGTTCTGTGAGCCCATGTATTTCAGTATCCTTAAATTTCATACTGTGATTTTTTGTGTTTACTGTGACTTTTTTAAAAAGCCTGTTACTATGATGTGCACTAAGCTCTTAGGACTTCCACTAACATACC
The DNA here is from genome assembly GCA_029375565.1 of Gekko gecko. Taxonomy (NCBI): domain Eukaryota; kingdom Metazoa; phylum Chordata; class Lepidosauria; order Squamata; family Gekkonidae; genus Gekko; species Gekko gecko. The sequence goes on from JAPDNY010000002.1 coordinate 136,766,914, forward strand.
CCTACTGAAAATATGTAGAGGAAGCTGCAAATTAAAAAGGTTGCACTCCTTTTTAAACTGTGTTTGTACTGCCCTCAGCTTGTGCATGATACACAGTGACCAGATTGGTTGCTGTCAAGATGAGCAAAACTGGCAAGGTGCAGTAAGAACATCTGTGAACTAAGAGATGGAGGGAGTAGAGCACATCTGTGGTGTGCTAACTACCCTCAAAGGAAGTTTCAACCTGATTCAAATGGAATGCCAAACTGTGTTTTGACACTGAAGAATAAATCTCTCCCCTTTCCCTCATGCACTGAATGTTAGCCGGCTCTTGGTTTTTGGTAATTCATATCTTGCCACTGTACTGGGTGTGGCAAGCTGGTGCTTATGCTTGGCCTTCAAATCAGGATTGTAAACTGACTGAGAACAAAGCATGGCTTGTAGTCCTGATTTGTAGGGCAAATATAAGCTATACTCTGTTGGTTCTAGTTTAATGGTAATCACTTACTGGAAAACAGAAAGTGTAAGGAATGTTGTCAAAGTGTGGGTATGATCAGACAAGTTGTTTGATCCATTCTTGTGGTGATTCTGTGACAGATTTGAAATGCATGATCAGACAGCATTATCTGTTATCCATTCCCAGTTGTTGGCCTCCTGTACTCCTCTTCTGGCACAAATTCCTTGACAGCGGGAATAGTCCGCCACATACAGATCTAGGGTGCCTTTCCTGATTTCAGATCGTTCCACTGCACAATCAAGCCACAATAGAAGAGAAGCATCCCTTCCATTGTGGCACCATTTTTTCACCCCTTAGCGATATGCACATAACTGCATAATCGCTGCTTAGATTATAATGTACTCTGGTGCGCTTCTGTGCCAGTTTTTTTTTTGGGGGGGATTGGGAGCCTGTGGGGGGGGGTTGCCAGGGGTAATTGTGAAGAAAACTACACTTTATGTTGTTTGTGTTGGTGGGACAGCTTTGAAAATAGCCCCTACTCAGGGTTCCCTATTGGGACCATGTTCCTCAGCCAGAACTTGGGTCACGTGGCAGTCTTCCTTTGACGGGAAAACACTAAGAACATAAGAACATAAGAGAAGCCAATGTTGAATCAGGCCAATGGCCCATCCAGTCCAAAACTCTGTCACACAGCAGCCAAAAATATACCAGGTGCCATCAGGAGGTCCAGCAGTGGGGCCAGGGTACTAGAAGCCCTCCCACTGCTGCCCCCTCTAGCACCAAAAATAGAGTGCATCACCTGCCCCAGACTGAGAGTTCCCATCTATACCCTGTGGCTTATAGCCACTGATAGACTTCTGCTCCATATGTTTATCTAATTCCCTCTTGAAACTGTCCATGCTTGTAGCTGCCACCACCTCCTGTGGCAGTGAATTCCATATGTTAATCACTCTTTGGGTGAAGAAGTACTTCCTTTTATCTGTTCTAACCCGACTGCTCAGCAATTTCATGGAGTGCCCATGAGTTCTTGTATTGTGAGAAAGGGAGAAAAGAACTTCTTTCTCAACCTGCTCGATCCCATTTATAATCTTATAAACCTCGATCATGTCACCCCTCAGCCGTCGTTTCTCCAAGCTAAAGAGCCCCAAACATTTTAACCTTTCTTCATAGGGAAGGTGTTCCAACCCTTTTATCATTCTAGTTGCCCTTCTCTGCACTTTTTCCAATGCTGTGGTTTGTGGAGTTTCTTGGTGGTGATTGCCTGCTGATTTGTGTACGTGTTTATGCACATGCGCAATGGACAAGGCAACCCCCCCACCAACAGACAGTGCACTCTGTGGTCGGCACACAGTAAATGTCTGGACAGTCATCAGTGAGGTGACCACGCGGTGAGGAAGGTAATGGGAGATATCTGGATGTTTCTCTACAGGACACTGCAAGAATGATCAAATTAGAGGCCCGATCAGAGTGTGGTGAGCATGTCGTCTGATGGGCACTCCATGTGAGGTGAAGAAGGATTGCCCTAGTGAGCCCAAGGCCTCATCCAGGTGCTTTCTTGTAGTCTCAACACTTGGCTTGACATTGCACCTGAACTAAATCTAACTAGTGTAAAGTGGAATAATTAGAATTGGAAAATTTTCTGGTGCTCTAAATATAGCGGGATCTGATTGATATACTTTTTTTTACCTTCGTTTAGTATATGAGTTTTAAAAGTATCTCAAGTTGCCCTGACCTGGATAGCCCAGGTGAGCCCGATCTTGTCAGACCTGGGAAACTAAGGGGAGCCGAGCCTGGCAAGCACTTGGATGGGAGACCTCCAAGGAACACCAGGGTAGGGACACAGAGGCAGACAATAGTAAGTTACTTCTCTGAATGTCCAAGCCCCACCAGGGGTCGCCAGAAGTCAGTCATGACTTCCAGGCACGCATGTACATATACACACACCTATATTAAAAAAAGTATTTTAATTTTTATGTCCCAGGGTAAAACTTCTAGATCAGATTGATGATCTCCCTTTTACCACATGAGAAGAGACAAGCATCGCCAATCAGCTGAATTTTTAATCTCTGGATGATTAAATATCTGTTTTATCTCCCCCCCGCCCCTTTTCGGTTACAAATCAATAAAACATCCTTAGGCAGTTTCTTGGGATAATCGTGACAAATATTAACTACACTGATGGCATTGCTAGGCTATTGGTAACAACATACATTCATTGTCCATACTTTTATGAAACAATAAATCTTCAGAAAAGAAGAACTTCCCATGGGAGCCCAAAGAAATTTCTTCTACTCCTCCCTCTGAGGTGGAGGACATCTCCATGGGTTATTCCCACTGTGCCTGTAGGGAGGCAGGAAATAGATTTTTTCCCCTTTCTGTTGGTGTTCTTGGAATAGCCCCTCCTCAGTTCTGTTCCTGCCTCAGTAGGGAGCAGCAGCATAGACACCAACTCTGCTTAGGTCTAGCTCTTCCTGTTTTTCTGTTCAAACCTTTTCCTAGTCTTTAACCTTTTTCTTTGTCTGCTCTCCTCTCCATTTCTCTCCTCTCTGCTCCTTCTCCGGAGCGAAGATTAGCTGGCCACAGGAGTCCTTGGACTTGAAGACACTTGCTGGCTTTCCCACCACCAAAATGGAGACATCAGAGAGACCAAATGATTTTTTGTCAGGTGAAGAGGAGGATCGCGCGCTCGCCATCAGGACAGCGCCGACAGGTGGCGGCAGTGGGGCCAACATGCCGGGCAGGCTCAGTCGTGCCACCCCAACATGTTGGGTGGACCTGGCAGCAGCGCAGCACACTCAGAAGCACCGCCAGGAGCCCTCTAATGATGGTGCTGCCATTTTCTCCAGCCTGGTGCTGACCATTTTGGAGGTCTGAGTCTTGGCTCTGAAGCCTCCTCGGGCTTGATTCTGATGCTTGTGGGGGCAGATGGGACTGCTACAGCCTCCTCTTTCGTGCAACCTGAGCCCAGTGAGGACAATGCAGTGGCGGCAACAGGCGGTAATGTACCCAACCCCTGGGCCCTGCTTGATTCCTCAGGCCTCATGACTGCTCAGACAGGCCGCGCAACAAGAAATGTCCACATTTTGTAAGAGGGTGGGCTTAACTACTCAAGGGGCAGCCCATTCTCAGGGTTCTTCTGTACCCCAGCTTTCTCTCTGGCCAACTAAGGCAGCTCAGAAACCACACCTGGACAGGTATAGAGAGGACCAGTGGGGTGAGAGCGAGTCCACCACGTCCCATTTAGAGGACAGAGAAGAGAGGGAATTCCTCTGATGAGGAGGAAAAAGAACTTAAATTGCCTGAACGGTCTAGCCGGTTTTTTAAAGCTGAGGAATCATTTTCCAATGCTGAGCAAAGGCCATTCTCGCCGACGTAATCATGTACCATAACAGTGTCCTTTTCTCTTGTGGAATTTTTTCCATTGTCAAACCGAGGAGAAAAAGTTCAGGCTTTCTCTCAATTGGGGTTTTCAATATTTTCTGCATCACACAATGTATATTAGACCAATATGCTTTCGCTTTATCACATGACCACCACATATGGTAAAAAGAACCCTCTACTTTTTTACATTTCCAACATTTATTACTCAAGTTCTTATCCATGCTAATATTAGCAATCTTTTTTGGTGTCATATACCATCTATACATCATCTTATAGCAATTTTCTTTTACGTTAATACAAGTGGACATTTTAAAAGATCTTTTCCACAAAAATTCCCATGATTCCATAGAAATTTCTTTGTTCATATTTATGGCCCACTTTATCATTTGTTCTTTAACGGTTTCATCCAAAGTATATACAGTCAACAAAGTTTTATACATTTTGGATATCATTTTCCGTTAGTATCTCAATTTTGCGTGTTTGCAAGATTAGGTTCTCTGTCATCCACATCATATCTATCCTGGAAAAAGACTCGTGTCTTGATGAATAAAAAGAGTACTCACTGTCTCTGGGATGTTTAGTTCTCCAAACGTCTGCCAAATGTTCATGTTTAATCAACTGGAAAAAGACTTTAGGAAGTTTGCCCATGGCCTCAATTCCTTTTTTTGATTTTCTATCAACAACATTGTCAACAGTACCATTAAAATCGCCCATTAAAATCATTTGCTCATAGGTCAACTGTCGTAGTTGTTCCCACAAATTCTGAAAAAGTTTTCTTTTGCCCCATTGGGAGCATAGAGATTAACAATTAATGTCTTTTTATTCTGCAGCACAACTTCTACCGCCAAAAATTTCCCTTCATTGTCTTTGAAAATTTCTTTTGGTTCCAACTCTTTTTTAATATATGTAACTACTCCTTTTTTCTTTTGAGAGGAGAGTGAATAAAATTCCTCTCCTAATCTTTTTTGAATCAAAAATTTGGCATCTGATTTTTTAATATGTGTTTCTTGCAAGCAAACAATATCGCATTTCTGTTTTTCCAACCAGAGTCTGACATTTTTCCTTTTTTGGGGTGAGTTCAGTCCATTAACCTTCCATGAAATTATTTGACTCTCCATGTTGATTCTGTAATTATTTATCAGAGTCTATAAAATTATCATTGATGAATCTGGTCATTTGGTCAACTGACTTGATGGTGACTCTCTTCTGTTTGAATGAAAAACTGACACCTTTAGGAATTTCCCATCTATATCTTATGCCCTCTGATTTCAGCTTGTCAATCAGGTCTTTAAAAAGTCGTCTGTCCTGAAGCATCGCTCTGGGTAGTTCCTTTAGGACCATGATTTTCTTGTTGCCAATTGTGAAGTCGTCCTGAAATTGTTGCTTAAACAAATCCTCCTTCAACTTCTTAGATATAAACTGGACAATTACATCTCTAGGTAATTTTTTCCTTTGCGCAATCGCAGAATTGACTCTGTATACCACATCAATCTGTGCCGCCACTCTCTCCTCTTCCATTTTCAAAAAATCTGCAACAGCATCTACCATGACTGAATGGATGTCCTCATTCTTATCTTCAGGGATCCCCTGAATCTCATATGATTAATCATTGCATTGTATTGGACCATCACATTCACTTTATCTGTTTCTAAAGTGACCTCAGCTATATTAGATGCTACTCCCTTCACCCTTACATCCATCTCATCTGCTCTTTTGGTCAGCGTCTGTATCTCTTTTGTAATTCCAGACATTTCTTTTTTCAGCTCTGTTACCTCTGATATAACGGTCTTTTCAAGCTTCAGAATCGCGTCCATCACTCGTTTTTCCATAGCTTCCATCATGCCCTGTAGCTTTTTTTCCTCTTTTCCAGCCATTTTCGGGGAGGACCAGGTATTTGCCCTCTGTCGTTGCCGCAGGTCGTAAGCCGTTGTTCACAATCTTCCCTCCAACACACTCTAAATCAAAGTCCTTCTTGTGCCCACCTAAATCGCACTGGTTTCACTTTTTTATATTAAGTCTTTCGTTTAAAATCAAAGAAAATTTTTCTGACCTTCCCAAAATGGCGGGCGCAATTTCTCTATGGTAAATGGTTCTTCCGGGTACTCACTTCCTGTCCGGCAATCTTAATGGTCCCCCTTGTTCCTGGTTTCTTCCCTTCTTCCGGCCTCCTTGGTCTTCTCTAGGATGATTACTTGTCTGTTCTGAAGTCACTTCCTGTTTTGCTGATTTCTGCTGCAGCAGCTCCAGTACTTTTCCACTGCAATTCTCGCGGAGTTACTGTTAGTTTCTATTTTAAAGTCAATAATTTAACCGCAGGAATGATCAACAATTCGGCTTTTTGGCCTTTTTTAGCTGTTTAACTGCACTTTTTCCGCTCCAATGTTAGTACAGCAGATAGTGCACGATCATGCGCTTCATCGGATGTTGTTTATTTTCGGCCGAAACGCGTCTCCGGTGAGCAATTTTAAAAAGTTACCTTCAAAGTCAGTGTCTTGTTATAGCAGTGTTTCCTTGATATCAGTTTCTGTAGAATGTCTTGGAGGTCTGGGTCATGCGTTCTTATGTTGAGAATCCAACTCGGTGGGGTCTTGTAGAGATTTTCCGAAGTGCCTTCTCTGGGGGAGGGGATCAAGGCTGGTCGCGGCGCTCTTTAAAGCCCCGCTATCAGCCGATCTCAACTCCTCTCTCGGGCCAGGCTCTCTGCCAGTCACCCCCTGCCTGGGGGGATCTGCGGTGGGCTATTGGAAGCCCACCCTGTCGTCAAGACCCTCCGTTTGCTCTGGGAGCTCTACGAGCAAGCCAGAGCACGTCAGGACGCCATGAATCCCAGAACGGAAGCCCTGAGGATTATCAATTTTTACTCACCAAGGCGATCAAAGCCTTGGAGATTGAGGACCTCCCCCCTTTTGGGTACCAAAAGACTTCTAGAGTCAAGTTTAAGTCTAAATCCAGAGGGAATCATGAGTTTTTTCCTCCTGAGGAACATACTGTCAGAAAAAGGTCTATTTGATGTTTCTCACTGAGTCCATTGTTATGTGTTCCCTATTCGGCTTTGTGCTTGTGTAGGTATGCAGGCAGTAACGTGGGAGCTTCTTTCCTTGCCGCTTCTCCTTATCACGGTGGCCTTGAATGTAGGCTTTGGGCTATTCTTGTGTTGATGAGAATTTTCCAGTCCTGTGAATGCGAGGGGAGGGGGGGAGTCGTCTCCCGCTCATGACGTAACTCTCCCGCCGGGAGTTTCCCGCGCGCGCGCTCACAGTTCATTCGCTAGTCGCTTGTGTGCATCATACTATAACCCTGCTCGCTTTGCTCTTGCCCCCCATTCCTGACAATGACCTTCCACTGTAGGTTTTAGCACTGTAATCCAATAAAGCCTTTCTTTTGATCAAGAATGCTTGGACCTACTTGCTTTTGAACCTGACACATACTTCCAAGGTTTTTCCCTTCCCTGAGTTTTTTAAGAGACAATTAAGAACTCACTGGGATAGGCCCACTGCCAACAAGCAGTTTCCAGCATTTGCAAAAAGTTATATGCTTTGTGTGGCTATGCTGATGAGTTGTTGCAGGTATCGCCTGTGGATGGTCCTGTGGCAGCAGTTCAGTCTTCTGGACTTCTTTCTGAAGATGGACAGGGCACCATCAGAGATCCTACAGACAAAAAGGCAGAGGCAACTCACAGAAGGATCTACGATGTGGTCACCATAATGGTGAGAGCTGCTTCCACAGCTTCTATTGCATCCAGAGCAGCTATTGTGTGGCTTCCAGAAGATAACTGTGGATTGTTAGAGGGCGCCTCCCGCATCCTGAAGGCAAGTTCTTTTACAGCCGATGCCATCTTGGATATCCTCACATTTGCTTCGTGTGCGATGGTGTCCACTGCGGTGGTGAGGAGGCTTCTTTGGCTGAGAGCATGGCAGGCTGATGGATTATCCAAGTCTATTGTAATGGTTTATCCATTCCAGGGAGATTGACTTTTCGGGGACGCCCTGGACAAAATTCTTGTGGAAACGAGACAAAAGGCCATGCCAAGGTTCATCCGGTGTCCAGACAGAAGGGGAAACTACTCCTTTCATAGCCAACACGCCCTGCCGAGATTTCATCAAGACACCAGGAGGACGTCTTGGGAGCCAACCAAATCCTCAGGAAAATGAGGTTCGTTTGGAGCCAGATTTCACAAGCAACCTTTCAACAAGGGTGACAAGGGAGATCGTGACTCCAAGCCCAAACAGGCATGATTACACATCGCTTTCAGTGGGGGCACAACTTCTCCATTTTCACATAGTCTAGTCAGATGCCCAGGCAGATGCCTGGGTGGTGGAGATCATGTCCCACGGTTACACCGTAGAATTCAAGACCCGACCACCAGAAAGATTTCTCAGGTCACCTGTCAGCACATCTGCAGACAAAAGAGCCATCATCGACAAGGCCCTAAAACATCTTCTGGACATCAGGGCTATAGAGCCTGTTCCGAAACACGAACAAGGGTCATGGTTCCCAAAAAGAATGGAGATTGGAGGCCATACTGGACCTCAAGTTCTTGAACAGGTACATCAAACTTCACCATTTTCGAATGGAGACCCTGAAGACCATCTCAGACTCTCTCTTACCCAATGAGTTTTTGACCTCAATCAACCTCACGGACGCATATCTTCACGTCCCTATCCATCCTGGTCACAAACGTTTTCTGAGGTTCTGTGTGGGAAACCAACACTTCCAGTACAGGGCCTTGTCGTTTGGTCTGTCCACAGCTCCAAGACTTTTTTCCAAGCTGGTGATAAACCCTGTGGTGTACCTCAGGAGCCAAGGGATCCATGTCCATCCATATTTTGACAACCTCTTGGTGCGAGCCAGTTGTCGTGTGGAGGCTATTCGGAACACAGATTGTATGATACGATGTTTCCAGAACCATGGGTTCCTCATCAACTTCTCCAAGAGCTCTCTTCAGCCTACACAGTGACTGGAACACCTGGGCGCGGTGATCGACACCTCCCACAATGCACTATTTTTGCCAAATTCCAAGAGCAAAAAGATCAGAGACAAGGCATCTCTGATCATACATAGCAACCACTCTTCTGTTATGGAATTGGCTCAGTTGTTGGGGCTGATGATCTCCAGTGTAGACATGGTGCAATGGCCACGCCTCCATGCCAGGCCCTCGCAACTCTTTCTTCTGCCTTACCAGAGAGTGATCATGGAGAAAAAAGAACATCACAGTTCAAGTACCGGTCAGGGTCAAGAGCAGTCTCCTGTGGTGGATGAATACAGAGAATCTGAGATGGAGATCTTCACAGATGTGAGTCTCCTCGGCTGGGGGGCGATCCTGGAAGACTCTCCTCACCAATGAACCACAAGCTACTGAGGTTCTTCATTCGCTATTACCATCACATGGCCGAGGCAACAGATGCTCTCACCACCCCGTGGCCAGAGGGACTTCTGTACATATTCCTGCCATTTCCGTTGATTGCCAGAACCATTTGCAGGATCAGGGAACTCAGAGCACAAGTAATCCTGGTAGCTCCCAGATGGGCACGTCGTCCTTGGTTCTCCACCCTGAGAGAGATGTCAGTGTCGACACCAGAGTCTGCTAGTGACACTGGACATGTAGTCCCAGGGACCTGTTTGGCATCCACACCCAGAATGGCTGTGTTTGACCGCCTGGAAATTGAGTGGGGCATTTTCTTGAAGCTAGGATACTCTAAGGAGGTCACAGAAACCATTCTTTCTGCTAGGAAACAATCCACAATTTGGATCTACAATACAACCTGGAAGGCCTTTGTGCGATGGTGTAGACGGAAAAAGGTGGACCCTTTAGTTCCTTTTGTGTCCCTGGTTCTTGCCTTCCTCCCAGAAGGTTTGGACTCTGGTCTTAAGGCGTCCACTTTACGACGGCAGTCAGTTGCGTTGTCCACCGTATATCTGGCTTTCGTAGATTTCAAGTTAACCAAACTTTCACACATCCAACTTTTTCTGCAGGGTGCTGCGGTCAAACCACCTCTGCAGCTACATCACCTTCCAACCTGGTGCTTGAATTCTGTTCTGATGGCTCTCACCAAAATGTCCTTCAAGCCTCTCTGGGAAGTAGCGATCTGGTGGCTGAGGCTGAAGACTCTGTTCTTAGTGGCCATCATGTTGACTAGACGAATCTCAGAGCTCAGCGCCCTATCTATAAAATCGTCTCTATGCATTTTTCATAAGGACAAGGTGGTGCTCAGGACCAACCCTACATTTAGGCCTAAGGTATTCTTGGTTTTTCACTGGGCACAGGAAATCTGTCTTCCTATCTTTTGTCCGCGTCCTAAACATCCCAAGGAACGCATATGGCATACCTTAGGTGTCAGAAGGGCATTAAAGATCTATATTGCCCACACAGAGACCATGCGCAAAACTGACTCGTTCATCAACATTTCTCCTCCACGTAGAGGGGATAGGATGTCTAGATCATCATCTATTAGCATGGTACTCAAATCCTGTATCGTGCAAGCTTATAAGGCCATGGGGCAGGAGGTCCCCAAAGACATCATGGCACATTCACTGTGTTCTGCGGCTACTAATGCAGCCTTTTTCAACCAAGCATCAGTAGAAGAGGTTTGCAAAGCAGCTACTTGGTCGTCAGTTTCTACATTTGTGCGTCACTACAGACAGAAGACCGTGGCATCAGCAGATGCGGTCTTCGAAAGACAAGTTTTGCAGCACATTGTGACACTTGAAGATGATGATGACCCACCCATTTAGGGGACACTGCTCTGGGAGGTCCCATGGAGAAGAACGACCATTGGTACTTACCGTGAAGGGTCCTTCTCCTCTGAGGTCAGGAGGACATCTCGGCCCTCCCGTCTTCATAATTTCCTCTTCACCTGCTGTTTGTTTTCCTTCTCTGATGCTTTCTGATGCTATTCTGTGTTTGTCTCTTTGCAGTTACAGTTCCATTTTTATGGTTCTCAGTTTTTTTTGTAGTGTATAATATAGGTTAAGAGTGCTTTACAATTATTGCTTTTGGAGTCCCAGAACTGAGGAGGGGCTATTCCGAGGAAGCACCAACAGGAAGGGAAAAAAAACTATTTCCTGCCTCCTTATAGGCATGGTGGGAATAACCCATGGAAATGTCCTCCTGACCTCAGAGGAGAAGGACCCTTCATGGTAAGTACCAATGGTCAATCTCTGCAAGCAGGTTAGTTTAAGTATATGAACTAAGTAGCAGTTTGGGTCATTTTTTTCCTCCCAGTTCCAAAATTATACTGTTAATATATCCGTAGGAATCAATAACCCTTCTTAAAAGGAAAAAGTGTTCTTGTGTGTGAGAGATCTCCTTGGAAAAAATTAACTAAATCATTTCAATTGCTTGCAGGTTCAGAGTCTACTATAATTTAGGTATGATCAGCATATGTTTTGAGAATTGATCTTGCTTCCAATAAACTGTTTACAAAACCCTGTTGCAGTATCACTGTGTTGGTGTATTAAGAATCATAACTTAGGCATCTTACATTTTATTATTTATTTCATAAATTGACTTGAATGTCAGTCAATAAAGCTAACTCACTTTGAATTTTAATACTATGGCTTGTCATCTAATGTCTTTCAACTTACCATTTTGCTTTTGTGATACCCCAGTTATGAAGGCTAGTATTCCTCCCTGGTGCTAAACAAAGCTGTCTTAAATACACCTGAAATTGCAGTATCATAGGTTGGAAGTTGGCCTCGTACCCATTCTAGATGTTTGGAGTCAGAGCATTGGCCAAGAAATGAGGCTTTGGAGTCTCAAGCACTGTTTCTCTAATTCTGTGATGAATATATCTTCATTTGAAGGAAGATAATACAGGTAAGTAATGGACCATTCAGACTGGTACAAAAACTATTCAAGTTCAGGTAAAGCAATTTCATACACAACTTATTTTGCAAAGCAGCATGCCATTTAAATGAGATTCTGAAATGAACCACTTGCAGTACTTGAAAAACATTGTCTAGTTTGAACTTGCACACAACTGGCAACTGATGATAAGCAGTGTTATTCATGTAAAGCTAGAGAAGATCAATTTGTAATCTGTAGGATCCAGTATTCAAAGAAATGAGTTTATTAGGTGAGTTTAGGTAAGCAGTTACCTTTAAGTATTGCCCCATCCCCACCTGTAACACATGGAAGATTGAGCTTTAATAGACCTACCCCATTCTGTCATCAAAAGTAGCTAAGGAAATATTTTTTTCTGTTCTAGATGCCTTCAATTAAACTGCAGAGTTCTGATGGAGAGATATTTGAGGTTGATGTTGAAATTGCAAAGCAGTCTGTAACAATCAAGACTATGTTGGAAGGTAAGGGGTAGCATGTAGTTGATATGGTAACTTGCAGACAGCCAACTAAAGAAGACATGCATGATATGGAATATGTTTCTGGGATAATATCATAGCTCAGGGAAATGGAAAGCTTGGGTTGATAGATAATCCTATCACAATAATTCTGTGACTCCCTTGTAATTGGGTGGCTGTGAAATGTCATCTACTGTGGAGTGGTCTTTTTCTGGGCCCTTACGACAGTACGGTAATGATAATTTATGTAAACAATCACAAAAGTGAAAAGCTCTCCCTGGGTTATTAGGTACTCTAATATTGTAAAAGCTGTTATGGGACCAGTAACATAAAGAGCAGTGGTATGAAAGCTGTTGCAATCCTTCAGTTTCATTCTCCTTTGTGTATGATGTTCAGTTAAAGTAATAAGTTTGTATCTGTTATGTTGTTGTTGTTGTTCAGTCTGTTGTAGCTGTTATGTATTATGGGATAAATGTTCACATGCTGATTGGGTCATTACATTAAGTCTTACCAATTATCCAATTTGTATTTAGATTTTGAAATAGCAAAAAAAAAAAGGATGGCACTGTCCCTGTGTTCAAGCACAAGTATGTTGCATGACTATCATAATGCAATCACTTTCTACCATCGGAGTGATATGAGCAAATATGGTAATGCAGTTCAGGCCCTGCTGCAGTTTTCCAGCAGAGCTTTGAATGAACAGGTTATCTGTTTTTCAGAACTGTTTCTTATATGTTTCTCAAAGCTGTTGCTATGGACATGGATGATATCACTGTGACTCCTGAAGGAATTCCTTTGATCATTATGTTTAAGGTGATTGGACCAGAGAGGAGTTGGAAGGAATGGAACAACATAAACTGTACAAGTCACTGCAACTGGAGGCCATATATTTAATACTTTAGAGGAAAAAATGTAAAGTGTCTGCTCCATAGTTCAAACAGAACAAGGCAGACTCTTCAACACCTAGTGCAAGGGGGGGATGACACATTTTAGGGTATGTAATGATGGGAGTTTACTGTGCCTGTTTCAGTTGTAGTTAAGCCTTTACTGGTATGTATGGGAATTTGAGCAGATAGCTAGAATTGTGAATCCCTTGAAGCAATTAAATTTAGCAGGATAAAAGCTTCATTTGGACAGTGCCACTAAATTAAAAAGAGCCATGGAACCCATCCAGATGGCCTTTATATAATACAAACTGTTCATAATGTTTAGAAGTCCAATTCTCATCTTCATGGACTTCTTACTACCAGTGCTCCCTCTAAGCTGTGGAGTCTTGTGAGCAAAAATTCTACTTTGTGAGCTACTGGCATTAAAGTTGTGAGCGAGTGATTTGGCTACTACATAAGTTAGTTTGCTCTGGAGCCATCCTTCCTGAGCTAAAACAAATGTGTGAGCTGATGGCTAAAAAACTGTGAGCTAGCTCATACTAACTCAGCTTGGCCTGATGAATGCCTCAGTTGCTGAAAGCTTGAGGCTCTGAATTTGCTATTATTAACAAATTGGTGCTAGTAATATTGGTAAATATGCTATGTTTAAAGTACTTATAAAGTTGCATGTGTGGCCAGTTAAGTATATTGAAATGTTCTTGTTCCAGTGTCATGAAGTGTGGTTAGACCAACGGTCCATGACATGGTGTCCTTGGGTGCTATGGCACCTGCCAACAGTTTTTTGGTGCCCCCAAGTGTTTTTAGGAAGTGGATGGGGCTGGGTAGGGCTTTTGTCTAGCAAGGCTTCTGATTGGCTATTGGAAATTTGATTGGCTGTGCAGATTTTTTAAAATGTTGCTTCGGCAGCATCTGCCACCATGGCACTAGGATCTACATTGTGTTACCCAAAGTTAAGCTGTGGAAATCATTTTGTGTCTGGCTCTGCCTCCTGCAGCCGGGATTTTGTGGCAGCCATTTTATTCCTGAGCCCACCGTGCCATGTCAGAATTCCAAATGTGTCTGCAGGCTCAAGAAGGTTGGGGACCTTTGGGTTAGACTATAGAGAAAGTAAATGGCTGTTTCCAGCTCCTGGTAAGACCTTATGGGTATCATGCAATTTCTGCTCAGGTTTTAAGAGTTTTGTGGCACATTTAGTGGGTTTTTGTTAGAATTAAGGGGAAAATAGCTGTTTATTTCTGGAGAATTAATGTACTTTGGACCTTCTGATGTTGCTGTCCTACTTCTCCTTGAGTCCATGCCCACATACATGATTTATCTCTAGGCAGTTCATCTTATTTCTCCATTGCTGTTTTAGGGCAGCTGACAGTTGTCTGAAAAGTAGATAAATCCATCCAATAATGGTGCAGCTGGCCATCTTTTAATAACCAGCAGTTTACCTAGGTCTGTTACCTCATAAATTATTCATCCAGTAAAATGCATAGGAATTTATGCAGTGGTTAAAATAGAACACTTTTCTCTGTGAAAGTATCATGTTCACATTGTTTAGGCCAATGTGAATTGAGATGATATTAATAGCTTGAAACTTCTGAAGAAAATGTTGCTGAACATAAGTCTGGTTCAATGGGTCTCTTACTCAGTAAAGCTTAAGAATTAGTGTGCCAGCTAACACATATTTAGCTACAAATCACTTGGCACACTTTTAAACATTCTTTTATACATTTTGCAATGTTACCTTCTCTGTTCAAGCTTGACATGACTGTTATATCTGAATACAATTGCATAATGAGCTCAGCAGCAGCTCTAAGTTTTCGGAGGAGCACACCATGTTCCCATAGCTGGCAATTTTTAACAGGACCAGTGTTTTAACAGGCACCTCAGCTGCACAAACCTAGACAAGCTCTTCAGTGCCTTCCATCCCAGGTAAACATCAACAGAGGCTTATACTTCATGACATTACCTTGTCTTTTCCTGATGTATGCAAGGGAATGTTTTAGTAGCCTCTGTTTCTGTTCTCAGGAGAAGAACATTCCAGTACTTGTCTCTTGGCTTGCAGGGGAGAAAGTGCATGTGTACTTGGTGAAATATCTAAGATAGGCTTTATGCTGTGTACCAGGTAGTAGTCTCCTAAGATCCAATTGGAGTCTTGGGCAGCCAGGGGCCTAGCCATCTTGTATTACAGGAGTACTCAAAATGTTGCTCGTGGGCACCATGACATCCTCTGAACCTTTTCTGGTGCCTACCAAGTGTTTTTAGGAAATAGGTGGGGTGGGCTGGGGCTTTTGCCCAGCAAGACTTCTGATTGATTATTGGAGATTTGATTGGCTGTGCAGATTTTTTAAAATGTTGCTTTGGCAGCAGTTGCTACCACTGCACAGGATTTACATTGTATTACTGAAGTTAAACAGTTAAGCAATCATTTTGAGTCTGGCTCAGCCTCTTGTGGTAGCCATTTTATTGCTGTACCCACCATGCTGTGTCAGAATTTGTGCTCACAGGCTCAAAAATGTCGGGGACCCCTGTTCTATGTGAGTGTCAGCCAAGGATGGTAGAGAAGAAGGTTGGTTACTATCTGATTGTGTTTGTGTTTACTTGGATACAAGTCCCATTGAATCCAGGGTTTTCTTCCACATAAATGCGCATAGAACTGTGACCCAGTTTTATACACACACTGGATGTGAAAAGGAATAGAAGCTTCTGCTGTGGCCCTCAGTCAGTCCTCAGCACCAGGGTGTTCACAGAGAAACTGCTTGCTCTATGAACAGTTTCTCTTTGATTTAAGTGCCTTGGGTGATTTGGAGTAGCTGCTGGCCACACCCTCTCCTGGGAGACAATTCTATTTAAGGCAGGAAGTTTGCAAGAGGCACGAGCCGAAGGGCGAGAGCAAAAGGGCGAGGCTCTTTGCCTGTGGCTCTTGGCCTAGGGGCTCTGTAAGAAGCCTTGGCTCCTTGGTAAGGTAAGTAGACTCCTACAGCAGGAGCCATATAAATACAAAGGGTTTTAAAAGGGGGGTTATAGAAAAGTATTTGTTTAAAAACAATTATGAAGCCAGAATGCCAGCAGGGGGTTGGGGGCTATCCAGTGTTTTGCATGGAGTGTCACATGTATGACTATCTGCCCACTGGTCAGAAGTCTTGGGTGTGTGCTCGGTGCAAGGAGCTCCTGGTTCTCAGGGAGCGAGTTTGCTCCCTTGAGGCCAAGGTGGCTGACCTGGAGAAGCAGGGACAGTCAGTTAGGTGCACGGGGAAGACTCTCGGGGACTTGTTAGATATGTCCCACTCTGGATCTGGCAGCCCGGCTGCTGCCAGGGAGCATGAGGGTCAAGGGGAAAAGGGGCACCATGCTGAGGATAAGGGGAATGTGCCCTCAGAAGGGACCTCTTCTTCAGCTGGTGAACGGGTATCCTTTCGTACCAAGGAACCGTCCCTGGGAAGGGTGGGAGGGGGCTCTTGGTAGTTGGTGATTCGATCCTTAGGCAGGTAGACAGCTGGGTGGCGAACCCGCGTACTGACCGTATGGTGACTTGCCTGCCTGGTGCGAAGGTAGCGGACATTACGCGTGTTTTAGATAGGCTGGTAGATAGTGCTGGGGAGGAGCCAGTGGTCGTGGTGCACGTCGGCACCAACGATGTGGGGAAATGCAGTCGTGAGGTCCTGGAGGAGAAATTTAGGCTGCTGGGCAGGAAACTCAAGGCCAGGACCTCCAAGGTAGCCTTCTCGGAAGTGCTACCTGTTCCACGCGCAGGGCCGGAGAGACAGGCACAGATCAGGAGTCTCAATGCGTGGATGAGACGGTGGTGTAGGGGGAAGGGTTCAAGTTTGTTAGGCACTGGGATGCTTTTTGGGACAAGAGGGAGCTGTACAAAAGGGACGGTCTCCACTTGTCCCGACAAGGAACCAGGCTGCTGGCGCTCAAAATCAAAAAGGTGGCAGAGCAGTTTTTAAACTGAATAATGGGGGAAAGCCGACAGGAGATGAAAAATCTCTGGTTCGGGATGGCTCATCTCAAAGAGATGAAGGGGTAGCTATTACTTTTGTACAAGGAAATGGATTACAATTGTCCACTGAGACTGTGGCTAATGATAGGAACTGCCTGGCAAGGTCTCGAGGCAGCAAGAGGAAGGCTGTGGGCTTAACAAACATGGGAAACTATAAGTGTTTATACACAAATGCTAGAAGTCTCCGAGGTAAAATCAGGGAGTTGGAATGCTTGGTGTTGGGGGGGGAAATAGACATTGTGGGTATTTCAGAAACTTGGTGGGATGAGGAAAATCAGTGGGATACGGTGATTCCTGGTTATAAATTATATCGGAAGGATAGGGGGAAAGGGTTGGAGGTGGGGTGGCTCTGTATGTCAGAGAGGGTATACCGTCCAGTAAGATTGAGAGGGTAAGAGAATTGGATTCACTTCTGGAAATGCTATGGGTTGAAATAGTGGGTCCAAAAGGAGGCTTAACAGTGGGAGTTTGTTATCGCCCACCAGATCAAAAGATAGAGGAGGATTATAAAATGATGAATGAATTAAAGATAGTGGCTAGACGAAATAACTGTGTTGTAATAGGCGACTTTAACTACCCACACATTGATTGGGTCAATATGAGTTCTAGTCGGGAAAAAGAGATTGCGTTCTTAGACACTCTCAATGACTGTGCTATGGAACAGATGATCACAGATCCTACCAGGGGAGAGGCGATCCTGGATTTGGTCCTAAGTAACACCCAAGACCTGGTGAGAGATGTAAAAGTGATTGCACCACTTGGGAACAGTGACCATAATGTCATTGAGTTTAACATTTGTACAGATAGGGAGTTGCCCAAAAAGACTGATGCAACCACTTTTAACTTTAAAAGAGGTAACTTCTCTGGTATGAGGGGATATGTGAGGAAGAAATTGAAAGGAAGAGTGGAGAAGGTCAAAACCATTGGGGAAGCTTGGAGACTATTTAAAAAGACAATCCTAGAAGCTCAGAAAAAATATATACCGCAGGTTAGGAAAGGTACAAATAAGTATAGAAAAAAGCCTGCATGGCTAACAAATAAAGTAATGGAAGCTGTAAAAGGTAAGAAGGATTCCTTTAAGCGGTGGAAAGCTAGTCTTAGTGAGGTTGATAAAAGGGAACACAGACTATGGCAAATAAAATGCAAGTCTGTGATCAGGCAAGCAAAAAGGGAATATGAGGAGCATATCGCAAAAAACATAAAGACCAACAATAAAACTTTCTTCAAATACATTAGAAGTAGGAAGCCAGCCAGGGAGGCAGTGGGGCCCTTGGATGACCAAGGGGTAAAAGGAGTAGTGAAGGATGATAGGGAAATGGCTGAGAAGCTGAATGCATTTTTTGCCTCTGTCTTCACTGTGGAAGAGGAGAAGTGTTTGCCCACTCCAGAAGCACCGATTTCGGGAGGGGGTTTGAAAGACCTGAATCAGATTGCGGTAACAAGAGAGGAAGTCCTCTGACTGATGGACAATTTAAAAACTAATAAATCACCAGGCCCGGATGGCATTCATCCGAGAGTTCTGAAAGAACTCAAATGTGAACTTGTGGATCTCCTGACAAAAATATGTAATCTTTCTTTAAAATCTGCCTCCATTCCTGATGACTGGAAGGTAGCTAATATCACTCCCATCTTTAAAAAGGGCTCCAGGGGAGATCCGGGAAATTACAGGCCAGTCAGTCTGACATCGATACCGGGTAAGTTGGTGGAAACTGTTATTAAGGAAAGAATTAGTAGGCACATTGATGAACAAAAACTATTGAGGCAGACTCAGCATGGGTTCTGTAAGGGAAGATCTTGTCTCACTAACCTGTTAGTGTTTTTTGAGGGAGTGAACAAACATGTGGACAAGGGGGACCCAATAGATATTATTTACCTTGACTTCCAGAAAGCTTTTGATACAGTTCCTCATCAAAGGCTCCTAAGTAAGCTCAATAATCATGGGATAAAAGGACAAGTCCTCTTGTGGATCAAAAACTAGCTTATAAATAGGAAACAGAGAGTGAGTATAAATGGGAAACTTTCTCAGTGGAGGGTGGTAAGCAGTGGGGTACCACAGGGATCAGTACTCGGTCCGATGCTTTTTAACTTGTTTATTAATGATTTGGAATTGGGAGTAAGCAGTGATGTGGCTAAATTTGCAGATGACACAAAGTTGTTCAGGGTGGTGAAAACCAGGGAGGATTGTGAGGCACTCCAAAGGGATCTGTTGAGGATAGGTGAGTGGGCGTCAACGTGGCAAATGGGGTTCAGTGTGGCCAAGTGCAAAGTG
Source organism: Gekko gecko (assembly GCA_029375565.1). Lineage (NCBI taxonomy): Eukaryota > Metazoa > Chordata > Lepidosauria > Squamata > Gekkonidae > Gekko > Gekko gecko. Next base: position 136,786,179 of record JAPDNY010000002.1, read on the forward strand.
ATGCACATTGGAGCCAAAAATCCTAAATATAAATACACGTTGATGGGGTCTGATCTGGCAGAGACGGACCAAGAGAGATCTTGGAGTCGTAGTGATAACTTGCTGAAAATGTCTAGACAATGTGTAGCTGCAATAAAGAAGGCCAACGCTATGCTGGGGATTATTAGGAAGGGAATTGATAACAAATCAGCCAGTATCATCATGCCCCTGTAGAAATCATTGGTGCGACCTCATTTGGAATACTGTGTACAGTTCTGGTCACCACATCTCAAAAAGGATATTATAGCATTGGAAAAAGTGCAGAGAAGGGCAACTAGAATGATAAAAGGGTTGGAACACCTTCCCTATGAAGAAAGGTTAAAATGCTTGGGGCTCTTTAGCTTGGAGAAACGACGGCTGAGAGGTGACATGATCGAGGTTTATAAGATTATGAATGGGATTGAGCAGGTTGAGAAAGAAGTACTTTTCTCCCTTTCTCACAATACAAGAACTCGTGGGCACTCTATGAAATTGCTGAGCAGTCGGGTTAGAACAGATAAAAGGAAATCTTCTTCACCCAAAGAGTGATTAACATATGGAATTCACTGCCACAGGAGGTCGTGGCAGCTGCAAGCATGGACAGTTTCAAGAGGAAATTAGATAAACATATGGAGCAGAAGTCCACCAGTGGCTATTAGCCACAGGGTATAGATGGGAACTCTCAGTCTGGGGCAGGTGATGCACTCTATTCTTGGTGCTGGAGGGGGCAGCAGTGGGAGGGCTTCTGGTGCCCTGGCCCCACTGCTGGACCTCCTGATAGCACCTGGTATATTTTGGCCGCTGTGTGACAGAGTGTTGGACTAGATGGGCCATTGGCCTGATCCAACATTGGCTTCTCTTATGTTCTTATGTTCTTATGTTCAAGCTGGCTCCTGCCAGAGCAAACAGCATACAGCTGGGTTGAATCCAGTGCAGTGCTTCCATGGGGGGAAAGGACTTCTACCCATGGTGCATTCAGGAGAAGTTCAGGGGGCATTTCAGGTTGCTGTGGGAGGGGGAGCTGCAAAAACCATGTTCTGTGGGCAGAAGTTATTGTGGCCACAGGAATACAGTGCTGGATGCAACTAGTTTATTTGCTAAGATAGCAGCAATAACTGAGGATCGATTGGGGCTGGGCAGAAAAGGAGATGCAGTGGTGGCTTTTCCTTCTTCACCCCCCTACTTTATGCTCTGGGAGGTAGAAGGTGGCTTAGGCATAGTGGTATTGGAATAAATCGAAATGAAAAATGTTGTTCTGAGTGCATGTCCAAATGAACAGAGTAGCTAGGATTGTGTTGGTAGATTACAAATTGTATGTCTGAAGGCTTCTAATAATAGTCAAACAGTTTTGCACTTCTGTAGGCAGACTAAAAATCTGGCTAGTGAATATATCTTGCCTCAGGATGGGTGCTAGGGCAAATTCCTATTCCTTTTAGTTCGTCCAGTTTTGAACAGATAAATGGAACATGTGCATTAGTATTTAATAATGTGGATCTTTATTTAACATGTGCTTGTTTTGTATTGGAAAAGGGTGTGTCTGGATATATAGTACTTAGTTGTTTCACTGTGACTAAAAATAACGAGTGTAAACTTTGTCACTGTACTTTTGCTCAGAGCATAGGTTGAATGAATAAGTGTACATTTCTGAATAAATGTTGTAAACTAGCATCTAATTTTCCATGATATGAATGTAAATTTCCACAAATTGATCACATACTGAATTTGAATAGAGCTTTTCTAGCTATCTAATTGCTTGGCTTTTCTTGTTCTTAGATTTAGGAATGGATGATGAAGGGGATGATGATCCTGTTCCTCTTCCAAATGTTAATGCAGCTATATTAAAAAAGGTAGGATATTGAACAGCAGTTTTGTTTTGGTGATGCATGAACTAATATGCTTTTAAATTGTTTATCTGGTAGCATAATGTCCAGACCCTCCCCCCCCAGCTATTCTGACATTGTAAAGAAATGCAGCTAGTGCTGGGAAAATGCAGTTGTACATCTGTCTAGAATAATCCAAAACATCTCCTAAATAGTGTCTGTTTTTTCTATTGCTGTATGAAATGTGCTTTTGTATTTGTCAAGTAATTCTGTTTATTGTATGGCATTGTTAGAAATGAGGGGAGTAATTGCCACTCCCATTCTTATGCCATTGTGCATTTGCAGAGTCTTTGTCCTCTGTCTTTGTAATTTCTCACCCTGTGTAGTCCCAGTACTGGAGTCCAGTGCTTGTCTGCCATGAGTTGTAAAACTGCTCATCTATATTCTCTTTCTGTACTGGCATGCCACTTCTTTGTTTGTGCTAGTTACAAACCCAATTCTACATACACAAGATGTGAACAACAGGGTGGCTGTCCATCCCCTCTCAAGCACATATGCAACAAAGGTGTCCAGGTGTATTACCCAGGAATATGATATTGTGTTAAGATGATAGAATAGGGATCACTATAATGTAAAACGAAGACTAGGAATACCTTTTTTTTTTTTTTGGCCCCCTGAAGGGGATTTTTTATTTGCATTTTTCTATAGACTACAAACTACAACAGAAAAGGGGGAAGGAAAACATCTACAGCTAGGGAGAAAGAAAAGATAACCACAACTGACTAAAACCCCAAGAGATGGAGATCTTCAATAACACTTATATCCGTGTTAGTCCAGTAAAAAAGCTTAAAAAGCATAGAGCATGATCTAATAATCCCAGTTCTACATCAGCTTAACTATTTTCCAAGTTCAAGAACCCTCCCCAGATCATCTCCTAAAATAAAAGCTTTATGTGAGCTTTCAAAGTCTCAGTTCATATTTTGCTTCTCCTTACGCTCTCTCAGTTGGTTGCTTTGTTTGGGAGCAGCCGTCCCCTTTTCTGCATCAGAGTCCTCGTCGGAAGACACAGAGTCCAATTTGCCAGTGGATTTGCTGTCTTCTTCTTTCGTATCCTCTTCTGGATCTCCCAGTTGCAGCCTCAGGAACTCACGTGCTTTAAAAACAGAATCATTTTTTTCTCTTTTCTCCTTTATTTTGAAAGTGATGCCTTCGGGGATTAACCACCTGTATGCAATGCTATTTGTTTGTAAGAAAAGGATTAAGTCCTTGTACTTCTTTCTCTTTCTTCTTATCTCAAATGGGACGTCTTTTAATATCCTGATGTTGTTGCCTCCAATTTTCAGGGGTGTATTTGTAGTCGCTTTTAAGATTAGATCTCTTAAATGTCTCTTCAAGAATCTCACAATGATTTCCCCTGGCAGATTATTCTTTTTGATATATGTAGAGTAGGCTCTATAGGCCACATCGATTTTGCCTAATATATCTTCTGCTTTTAAATCTGTCATTGGGGCCAATGCATCGCTCAATAATTGCTTAAGATTCTCGTTGGGTACCCCTTGGAACTGGAGTACCATATTTGCTCTCTCCATTTCTAGCTGTAGCAGTTGAGTTTCCTCTGAAGCTTGCTTCTTTTCTAGCATTTGCATCTTTTTTCCTGCTTTTTTGCGCTGGCATCAAGTTCCAACACTTTCTCAGCAACCTGCTCTGTCTTCTTTGTAGTTTCTGCAAGTTGCAGTTGCTGTGCTGCAAAGTTCTGGTTTAAAGTTGTCAATTGCTGGTTAATGTTAGTCATCTGGTCCAGTAGAGGGCGTAAAGAGTCTTCTAGAAGCTTGGAAAACTCTATGGTCTCTTCCACTCTCGGACTCATGCAGCCTGGTGGTTTCGGTTTCAGTCAGGTTGCCTCCCTGCCATCTTTCTGGATTGTTTACTTTTAACTGAAAGTTCTTAAAGTCTCTGAAAATCTCCAAGATGCTCAAACTTTTACTGGTAAGGTTCTTGAAGTTGGTTTCTTGGCTTATTCTTCCACTCCCCCCTTGCTATTCTGCTTTTAAGTCTCTGTGTGTGGAGGGGCCCCTCCCCCGCTCGGTTCCCACGGTGCTACCAAGGGGAGTGTTTTCTTTTTAAAATGCCAATTTTACACTTTTATATAACTCATTGCTCATTGCTTGTCTTGCGACTTCACTTGCATCCGTTTAATCGCTTGATCTCCGCTGCTTGTCCCGGCCAGCAGCTCTAGTTCCAAGTGGACGCATAGCGGTCAGACTGTTGGGGCGGAGGAGCGCCTCAATTCCCCAGCATCGTGCTGGCGAAGAGGCAGCCCCTCAAAAGCCCCTTGGCTAGGAACCTTTTCAGCAAGGCTCCCGGGGGGTAGCGATTGCTCACCCCCGCTCCAGAACCACTAGCGTGCAGATCATGCCCCGGGAGTGCCCCGGAGGCACATCTGCTTGCGAATCGCCATTAACCAGAAGCAGACTAGGAATACCTTTTGACTGTGCAAGGAGGCTTAAAGAGAAGTGGTACAGGCATTCCTAGCAGCAGGGCATCAAGTGTGAGAGTCTTTTGGCAGAAAGAATTGATGAAAACAAATGGTAGGACAATTTTTTTATTGTTCAGTTGCAGATATCAGCTATAGATTAAGCTGAAGTTATGAAGGTCAATCCATATCTCATCAAAATGGTTAAATCCCTGCACAGTTTGCTTTGTTTCCAGTCTCACTCCATTGACAGCATAGGCATACGTAATTACTTTAGGATATGATTTGTGCAAGGTAGCATTCCCATCAGTTATTATTCCATTTTCATTTGCTCCTGTTCGTGCATAATCCTTTACATTAGTGTCTGTCAGTTGAAAATACTGCATGCTTAAATACATCACAAAATTGGAATTCAGAAAACAAGAACAATGAATATATGAAATGTGGTTCACAACATATGCAGGCTGTGTGCTTTGAGATTATGCTGCTGTCATCGACACTTTCCTTTTGGGAGGTTAGTAGTAAATTAATTGTGCCAGCAGCTCATAATTCTAAATAGTTTGATGGCAAGATAGAGCAATGATCAGCAATTGTGCACTTCTGTGGGAAAAGGCCTTTGGATGTGGGAGTTCAAGCACTGATGAAAACTAAGCAGTCCCTTAGTTGTAAGGATGATACATTTTAATCTGAGGCTAAGAAGTTTACTTCATTCTAATTTAAGGTGATCCAGTGGTGTACCCACCATAAAGATGACCCACCTCCTCCTGAGGATGATGAGAACAAAGAGAAACGAACAGATGACATCCCTGTTTGGGACCAAGAATTTCTTAAAGTAGATCAAGGAACTCTCTTTGAACTTATCCTGGTAGGTTTGCTTCTTATATCTCATTTGGTTGCCAGATATACAGATACTGAATATAGTTCCTAGCAGAGCTGGAGAAAAAATGTCTTGTCCCTTTAATAGAGGCTTAATGAGTACCTGAAGCTTTTCATGGTATGGACGTAAATAAAATCACAACAACATCCTGTTAAGCTTCTATGAAAGGGTCAGAGCCTCTTTTTCTCCAGGCAGTTTGTACTCCTAAATATAGTAGAATAATAGACTATTTGAAAGGAATTGTGTGTTATGGAATTCATATTATTATTATTTAATATTTGCAGGAACATTTACTTCTGAGTTCTACTAAATAAAAGCCTATAAGCCTAAAATATTAGTACTCCAAGGACTAGCTTCATTACTACAGGGGCCCAGAAAAGCATGTGTACAATATAAGCAGCTTATTTAAACAGGCCAACATTAATGACGATAACCTAGATTTTTGTAATTGGTAGAATTTGATTAAATGTAGCCTTCTGAATCTATAAATGAAAGAAGAGAGCATGAATAGAGTGGCTTGTGTGGCAATTATAGGTCTCACTGATATACCTTTGTATGTACTAGATGCGTATGTACTAAACACATGTCTGTATGAATGAGACCCACCTTCCAGATTAAGCCAAAGTGACAAATTATAAGAAAGACACCACCTTTCTGCCACCTCTCTGAAATAAAAGGGGGTTTAGGCTTATCAGGGAACTTCCTGATTGGTGGGTGGTGTGGTGAAAGATGATCATGTGTCTTGAGATCTTATTTAAGTAATGAGAGAAAGGCCCTGACCTGGATAGCCCAGGCAAGCCCAATTTAACCAGATCTCAGAAGCTAAGGGGGGCTGACCTTGGCAAGTACTTGGATGGGAGACTTCCAAGGAATACCGGGGCTGAGATGCAGAGGCAGACAATAGTAAGCCACCTCTCTGAAATGTCCAAGCCCCACTAGGGGTTTTCAGAAGTCAACCATGACAAATAAGGAGAGAAAGGAAGCTCTCTGGAAAGGAAGGATAAGGGATAAGGGTATTGGAGGTGATCTTGATTATGCAATGAAAGCGGTGCACAAGAAGTGAGTATATGTTGTTTAATGTTGAGTAATGCATCTTTTCTCCTGGTTCTTACACTTAGTTCTGTAAATGGATTGCACCTAGCTGTGAGTAGTCATGGAGGGGAAATCAAAGTGGCCCAACAAATATGGAGGCTGGATGGCAATATTGGTTGTCTTCCTTAGTAGTTTTCAAAATGGTCTTCCAAGAAAACCAGTTGGTTTCCACAATCAGATAAGCATTCAGGCTGCTTATATTATAGAATATGAATTCCAGAACTGATAATGCCTGCTTATTCTGAAAACTTGCTTAATCTGTACAGGCATTCTAAATGGAATAAGATAGCTTTTAGATTTAATTAGATTTAAATGTAGTTTTATACAAATAAGTACTTTTAAGTGAAGTACAGTGTGCTTTTCTCACTGCCTTTTAGGGTGTTACACAATAACATTGATTTTTTTTTAAATACCCTGCAGCTCTAAACATAAGTTCTCGAAGCAGATTTCTGTATACAAATAAAACAATAAAAGAGGTAAAATTTCCAGTTCAGTAGCACAAAATATCACTAATAAAACAGTCCATAAAATCACAATTAAAAGCAGCGGCCTAAAAATCAAGCTACGTTTAAAATATCAATAATGTCAGATGATATATAAAGTTTGCATTTCATAATTGTACTTAGAATTATTTCTTGCTACCCAGGCCCTTTATCTGGCATCTCTAACTATGTATGGCTTAGGTCTCCTCCCACCTTTAGTCCACAGGTGGGGGGGGGGCACACAGAAAGATATAAAGAACTATAATGCCGAGCAGGTATGTGTAAGAAAAGGTGATCGCTTTAAGTATCTGTTTTTGGGAGTAGGAAAGCAATGAAGACTTTAAATCTGCCCACTTTTTCTTTATAGGCTGCCAACTACTTAGACATCAAAGGTTTACTTGATGTGACATGCAAAACTGTTGCAAATATGATTAAGGGGAAAACACCAGAAGAAATCCGCAAGACTTTCAATATCAAGAATGACTTCACTGAAGAGGAAGAAGCTCAGGTATGTTATAGTTTTGCCTCTGCTCATGATAGGACATGTACTGCACATAATGCTTTTCTCTTCTGCTGGCAGTAGCTGAAGGGACACCTTGGCTCAAGTAAAAAATTTCTTTGGAGAAATACCATAGCAACTCTGGGTAAGGATCACATGGACTCAAGGTATGTTTCACAGACCTTAAAGTAGTAAGATAGAGAAATAAACTTTTTCTGGGCTGGAAGGAATTGCTGGGGAGAGATCTTTGCACCTACAGTTCCCTGCATCCAGTCCATTGTGACGGTTCTCACAAAAAGCAACGTTTTTCATTGTTTATGGCATTTAGAGCAACTATTTCAGAATGGGATAAGGCCTGTTCTTCAAGTAAGTTCATTTATGTTTAGTACTTAGTTTCTATTATCTCATCATCCAGTTTTGACAAACGCTTCCTTGGTTTTTTGGGTTTTTTTGGCCCCCCCGAAGGAGAATTTTTTATTTTCATGTTTTGACACTACAAAAACTACAACAGAAAGGGGGGATGGGTAAAATCTATACTAGGGATAAAGAAAAGACAACCACTATTGACTAAAAACCCAAGAGATGGAGATCTTCTGTACTGCTTGTAACTGTGTAAGTCCAAAAAAACCCCACTTTGAAAACACTGAGCGTGTTCTAAAAAAAAAAAAATCCCCGTACTGTATCGGCTTAACTAGTTTCCCATTTCAAGAGCCCTCCCCAGTCCTCCCAAATAGAAAAGCTTTCTTGGCTATCAGAGTCTCAGTTCTTACCTTGCTTCTCTTTATGGTCTTTCAGTTGATAGCCTTGTTTGGGAGCAGCCACTCCCTTGTCTGCGTCAGAGTCCTTGCCGGAGGACACAGAGTCCAACTCTCCAGTGGATTTGCTGTCTTCTTCTTCTTTCTTCTCCTCCTCCTCTGGACCTCCCAGTTGCAGCCGCAGAAACTCTTGAGCTTTGAAAACAGAGTCAATTTTTTCTCTCCTTTCTTTTTTCTCTCCTTCAGGAATCAGCCACCTGTACGCAATGCTGTTCGTTTGAAGAAAAAGGATTAGTTCCTTGTACTTCTGTTTCTTCTTTCTTATCTCAAATGGAATGTCTTTTAATATCCTGATGTTGTTGCCTCCAATTTTCAGGGGTGTATTTGTAGTCGCTTTTAAGATTAGATCTCTTAAATGTCTCTTCAAGAATCTCACAATGATTTCCCCTGGCAGATTATTCTTTTTGATATACGTAGAGTAGGCTCTATATGCCACATCCATTTCGCTTAAGATATCTTCTGCCTTTAGATCCATCACTGGGGCCAGTGCATCACTTAATAATTGCTTTAGATTCTCATTTGGAGCTTCTGCCATCCCTTGGAACCAGAGCACCATGTTAGCTCTTTCCATTTGTAGCTGTAGTAGCTGCGTTTCCAACATATATTATGCTTTTTCTCTAGCATTTGCATCTTTTTCCCTGCTTTTATGGAGCTGGCATCAAGTTCCTTCACTTTTTCAACCACCTGCTCTGTTTTCTTGGTGGTTTCTGCCAGTTGTAGTTGCTGTGCTGCGAAGTTCTGATTCAAAGTCATCAGTTGCTGGTTGATGTTATCTGGTCCAGCAGGGGGCGAAGGGAGTCTGATAGAAGCCTTGAGAACTCTATGGTTTCTTCCGGCCGAGGACTTTGACTGCCTGGTGGTTTTGCTTTCCGCCCCTTATCGGGTTGCCTCCCCACCATTTTATAGAATTGTTTACTTTAACTGAGAGTTTGAAAAAGTCTCTAAAAGCTTCCAATCTGTTCAGACTTCAACTGGTAAGGCTCTTAAAATCAGCTTCCATGCTTATTCTTTTGCTCCCCCTTTGTAATCCTATTTTAAAGTCCTTGCGTATGGGTGGGTCCCCTCCCCCCCCCCGCTCACTTCTCACGCTTTTATCTAGGGGGTGCTTTCGCTTGTACTGCCGATTCAGTGCTCTTTTAACTCACTTCTCTTTGTTCATCTCTCAACATTGCTTATATTCGCCTGGTTGCCCGATCTCCGCCGCTCGTTTCGGCCAGCGTCTTTAAGTCCATGTAAGTGCACAGGTCGCACAGCGGCTGGACCACTGGGGCGAGGGAGTGCCTCGATCCTCCAGCATCGCGCTGGGGGAGAGGACGCCCCCTTCAAAGCCCCTTGGCTGGGAGCCTTTACCCCTAGGCTCCCGGGGGGATAGCGATTACTGGGCCCCCTTCAAGCTGCCGGCGCTCAGATCGTGTCTCAGGAGCGTCCCAGAGATACGTCTGACTTGTAAGTTGCCATCACCGGAAGTCCAAATGCTTCCTTGTTCACACACAGTGCATCTTGACCAATCCAGAAAGCAGAGTGCAAACCCAGTGCCTTACCTCCATCATTGCTGAGCAGCAAGTTCCTTCCCCTGTTTCATTGCAAGTACAACTCATCAACAGAGGAGAGATCTCTGCTTCTAGGATAGTAGGACAGGCATAGACTAATAGACACACAGGTGGGGGGGGGCTGCAGAGGAGGGGGAAGAGGGTGACATTACTCCCTCTTCAGTCAGTGGAACTATGTGATGGGAGAGGCAGAAAGGATGATTTTAGTCTTCCTTCCCCTTTTCTGCCTCTTCCATCCCGTTTCCTATTCCTGTTTCCTGTCCTGTGTGATTATTAATCAGTGTAAATCCTGGCACCCTGGGAATAAACCTTCCTTGCGTCAGAAAACACTGCTGTGTGGGGGGAGTGCAGGAAAGATCTGTGATCATCAGCACCTTGAGTTGACAGAACCCTGGATTCGATCCTCTACCTTGACAAAATACTGTACAACTGCATGGTAATCCCAGCATGCGTTATGGTAAAATTCCCTAGTACAGGATGGAGAATTCAAAATGGTTACCTGAGCCAGAATAGTCCTTGATGGTAGCTGTGGGCTGCATCATCTGGGCCATGCCCTGCAACATCTCCAGTCCCCATTCCTGTAAACCTTTGTTTGCGTTTGCCATTAGGATGGAGGGAAACATTCATGCAACTTGTATACACACATATGTTTATATGTATGATCCTGACCTGGATAGCCCAGGCAAGCCCAGTCTTGTCAGATCTTGGAAGCTAAGCAGGGCTGACTGGCAATACTTGGAAGGATGACCTCCAAGGAATACCAGAGATGGGATGCAGAGGCAGGCTAATCAAGCTGCCTCTCTGAAAAACATTCAAGCCCCCAGTAGGGGTTACCAGAAGTCAGCCATGACTTCAGGCAGGCGTGCGCATACACACATACGTATGCAGGCAGGCAGGCAGATGCCTTATACTGAATCAGAGCATCGGTTTGCTAAGGTTAATATTGTTATTCTGGCTGGCAAACACTACAGGGCTTTAGGTAGAAATCTTACTCATTGCAGTGCCTTGGCCTTTCTGGGAGGCACTGATCCTTTTAACTGAAGATGTTGGGGATTGAATTTGGGATCTTCTGCCTGCCGAAGTCTGTCACTAAGCCACAGTTCCTTATTAGAATAGGCACAGGGTCTACAGGCTAGGTCATTTGCAGTGCAGTCCTGTGTAAGGGCTTACTGCTAGTGAGTAGTCATAGGACTGCATGCAGAGAGCATGTAAATAAATAAAGGGATGGGCGGTTTGCTGTGGGGATGTTGAAGGAAGGGAAATGATGGCAAATGGGAGACTTTGCCATGGGAAGAGGTACACTCACCAGTGCTTGTGCTTGTAACTGCTGCATGTGGCATAGCAGGCACTACATGGCAAGCTGCACCCCCTAGTCCATAATTACCCACAGCCACCAAGGATTAAGGGGATATGTCACCCATTTCCAAGCAGCAATTCCTGTGAGTTCTGAATCTGCCCAGCTGCCACCAGCAGAGCTCCTCCATCTTTGCCTCCACCACACAATGTTGAGGAGCAGTGAAACATGCTGTTCTGAGGGACATGAGGCCAGTGTGTTGGCAGCTACTATAGCAGCCACAGCTGCCTGGTTGGCTACGTTGGCACCAGCAAGATTGTGCATTTGCAAGGATGACTGCAATGCCTTTGTCTTACTGGGAGGCACTGATCTCTATCTTGTGTTTACAACCAAGGAAGTGTATCATTGTTTTTCCTGTTCTCCTAATGGAGAATTGAGGTTGAGAGAAAGAACTTCCTGACCTATGGCATGCTGCAGGGCTCTATCTAATCCCCCATGCTATTTACTATCTATATGAAGCCACTGGGAGAGGTCATCAGGCTGCAGTGTTGCCAATATGTGGATGGTACCCAGCTTTACATAAGAGAACATAAGAACATAAGAGAAGCCAATGTTGAATCAGGCCAATGGCCCCTTTAACATTCTTTTGCACCTAATTCTGAGGATGCTGTTGATGTTCTGAACTGGTGCTTGGAGTTAGTAATGGGCTGGATGAGGGTGAACAAACTGAAATATAATCCTGACAAGATAGAAGTTCTCTAGGTTAGAAAGGCACATCAGGAACTTTAGCTCTCGCCTGTCTTGTGTGGGGTAGTACTCCCCTTGAAAAGCCAGGTTCACAGATTGGGAGTGCTACTTGACTCAGTGGTCACCTTAGAAATCCAGGTGGCTGCTGTGACTCAGAGTGCATTCGGTCAGCTTCAACTGGTGCATCAGCTGCACCTGTTCCTGGTTCAGTCAGATCTAGCCACAATGATACATGCCTTAGTTACATCCAGACTCAACTACAGCTGTACTTGGGGCTACCCTTGAAGAGCTTCAGCTAGTGCGGAATGCTGTGGCTCAACTCCTTGTTAGGGCCAGCTACTGGGAGCATATGTCCCTGATATTACAGCGATTACACTGGCTACCAATATGCTCCTGAACCCAATTTAAGGTGTTTTTGATTTGAAAACGCTACATGGCTTGGGACTGTCTTCTCCCACGTGTTCCTGTCTGGGAACTAAGATCACAAGGAGAGGTGCTCCTGACTGTCCTGCTAATCAAAGATGCTTGTCTGGTAGGCACACAAGAGAGGATCTTTTAGATTATGGGATAAGCTCCCCCAGGAGGTGTGTCTGGCCCCCTCATTATCAGTTGTCAGGAGGCAGTTGACAGTTTTGTTTAGGACTGCATTTAATTGATTTCATTTTTATTGGCAGTCCTATTTAGAGCTTTTAAATTGTTGACTTTTTAATTGGTTTTTTGTAATCACTTTTTTATTGTGTTTTTTAAAATTTATTTTAAGAATGTTCTACTTATATTGTAAGCTGCCGAGTTCTGCAAGGGAGAAGGAGAAGCTCCTACCCCACCTTCCTGAATAGATATAAGTTACCTGCCTACCATTTTTCTTCTCACCTTGACACAGAGAGTACTCTATCTTTCTGTGTTATACCTCCGAGGACGCCAGTCACAGCTGCTGCTGAAACATCAGGTCCTACAATGCCAAGACCACGGCCATACAGCCTGGAAAATCTATAACAACTAATGAACTCTGGCCATGAAAGCCTTCGACAACATGCAGTTAATATTTTAAGCCTCTAATTGGAGATCTGCAGTAGAAAATTTTCATGATTTCCATATTTTAATTACAAGTGTATTAGAAGCAGTTCTCCCAACCTCAGAATGGTGAGGCTATAGGACTGGCATATAGCAGGGGTGGCCAAACTTGCTTAACTAAGAGCCACATAGAATAAATGTCAGATGTTTGAGAGCCGCAAGACATGAACAAATATCACACTCATGTTTTTATTTTAAAATATGCAATTTACTTTTTATTAACATTAAATGAGACTGCCAAAAATAAAAACAAGCGGTAAAAGCAGATATTGATAATATTTATTTGTCCAATTATATTTATTTGTTTGCTAATGATACTTATTTGTTTAAGAGAGAGAGAGAAACAAAGCAAATAGATGGAGGGAGGGGGAAGGAAGGAAGGGAGAAAGAAGAAAGAAAGATGAAAAGAAAGCAAATAGATGGGGGTGGGGGAGAGAGAAGCAAAGCAAATAGAAGGGAAGGGAGGGGGAGGAAAGAAGGAAGAAAGCAAATAGATGGGGAGGGAGGACTGAAGGAAGGAAGGGAGAAAGATGGAAAGAATGAAAAGAGGTTGAAAGAGAGAGAGAGAGAAACAAAGCAAATAAATGGGAGGAGGGAAGGAGGTGGAAATAAAGCAGCTCTAAATGCATCCTCCAAGGGTCCCAGCCCCCATGACAGCTAGCTTGAAGGGATTTAAAAAGACAAATGCCATCTTCAACCCAGCTGGTGTGTGTGTGTGGGGGGGCTTTGAGAATGTAGTTAAAGTTGCTTTCTTTCTCTGCTCCCCACCACCTCAAGCCTACCCAGGTCGGGAAACACTGGATGGGGAAGGGGAGATTGATTGGGGAGGCAGGCCTCCCCTTTGCTTTCCTAGCCGCCCTGCTGGGAGCCACACAGTTTGTGTGAAAGAGCCACATATGGCTCCTGAGCCGCAGTTTGGCCACCCCTGACGTATAGTTTGAGTGACTCTTCATTTAGCTAGAAGTTTTAGAAGCATCAAGCTCTTCATACATACATTGTTTTTTCCCCCCCATTTCTAGGTACGCAAAGAGAACCAGTGGTGTGAAGAGAAGTGAAGTCTTGTGCCTGACACCTAACACTGTAAGGATCGTTCCAAATACCAAGTTGCACTGCTCTGTTTATAATTGTTAATATTAGACAAATGCAGCAGCAAATGAAGTTATGCTAGTAGAGTGGTGTTCTCTGCATGTGTAATGTTTGAATATAGATTTAAAATTCTATGGTTGAGTTTTTATCAGTGTAATCTGATGTCCTTACTTTTCCTCTGCTCTGAATAAAACTGAACTAAGTGTGGACTTCTTACAGCAATTAGCACTGCGAGCTAGCCTTTCCATGCTCTTAAATGTATCACTGTAACATTAAAATATGTAGGATGTCAGAAATTCAGAAACCTCTGGCATTGTAAATAAAACCACTTGCAAAAGTTTTCTGAAACGTAACTCACACAGCCTATTTTCATTCACAGAACAATTAGTGGCTTCTTAGGCTACAGGGTGTTTGGGAACCCAGTTGGATGAATTGTTGGGAGATTTCTTCCAGACCTTTTCTGTTGGTGAGAACTGCCAGCAAACTGTTAATTTTGCCTGCAAAAGGCCAGTTCTGGTGAAATCATATAGACAGGCATGACACAGGCAGTGAGAGCTGGGCAGCGAAACACCTCTGCAGCAGGTAATGTGGAGACAGAGTTCTCTCCTGGAAGTAGTTATGTGCTCATTCCCCCAGAGTCAGCAGATTATATCCACTATGTGACCAAAGTTAATGTTTCTTTGACAGTGCAGGTTCGTACCTGCTGCTGGTAAAGCTATGGTTTTTTGCTATAGCTCATTGAGGGGTTTTGTAGATCTGTGAAAGATGAGACACTGCATTTGACTTTGTGTACAGCAGCACATGTCCTGATTACATGCATGCTGTCATGCTGATCTAATGGTTTCCTAAGGAAAAATACCACTTGCAAGTATCTGGGTGATTCCCCCCCCCCCGTTCCTCTATAGGGATTGGGGGTGGGGTAACTGTAAGGTGTTTCCTTACCTTGTATTGCATTCTCTATCTGTATGGACAGTAGAGTAGAATAAAATCTTAATATATATAATTCACTTCAGAGATCAGTGGTGACCTTTGAATGTTTAATAAAGAATGAGATAACCTGGGGTTTAATATAGTGGTTATGAAACAATATCTAGAATTCAGTTTTAAAGGTAGTTTCTGAAGTGCTATTCATTTGTTTAATGAGTGGCATATTTCTTCAGAAGTAATGAACACAAAACACTTTCAAAAAGGGCTAACAGAAGATGAGCCTCATAAGGCGATATGGATGTTCAACTACACTTCTAAACAAACACAATTTTCTGACTTAACTTGAAAGTTTTGGTAAATCTATCAGGTTTTCATTCAATGGCTCCAGTAGCTCTGTCTTATATGGTTTTTAATCATACACATGTCTTGCTTTTCAGACAATGTTCTCCATTCTTTTGTCTCCAAAAATGGTTGCTTGCTCACTGAACCCAGCACTGGATTGCATGAAAGAATGCTCACTGCCTTGCCTGTTCTGAAAATTGGAATCTCCCTTGCGGCATGGGTTACCTTAAAAGTTGTTAACTGTTTGAGTCCATGTGAGAAAAGGAAGGAGCTTGAGTATTTCTGTGGGTTAAAGATCCCTGGTGGTGCACATGATCTCTGGGGCTGACTAGCAGAAGGAGGGCTTGAGTTAACTTAAGGCTCATCTTGTATTACATAGTAAGGGAGCAAATGAGCCTGGCTGGCATTGAAGCCAGGGGACATGCTAGATCTACTTGAGGGTCTAGGGTTTCTGGGAATGAGAGAAGTTACCACTTTCTCAATGTAGACCCAGAGGCAGGAAATAACAGAGCACTGGAACTGAGTAAATCTTCTCCAGCTGCTTTTAGGAGACATTGCTCAAGATTTCCAAATGCAGTTTCAATCACTTCTCATTTTTAGTTAGCAGATGATGACTTCTGAAGTTCAGTCACCTGTTAAACGCTCCCTTTTTTGGCTCAGTTAGTCAGTGCCACAGTTTGGGCCGTATGTTATTTCATCCATGCAGTGCCTCCCTCCTCCTCCAGCATACAGCACAGTTAGTACCTCCAGTCCCTTCCACATTTTGAAGGAGGTAAAGAAATGAGCACTTTACCCTGGAATTTCCCTCTCCACCCGTGCTGGAGGGGAGAGGGGGGCAATAAGACTACTTATGCACATAGGTAAGTAGGTGTGACATTGCCCCTCTATGCCTGTCCGCTGTGCCTGACCATGTTCCCTTTAGTCTGTGAAGATTCTAGATCAATAGGGATTAAATCAGGCATTTATTCAGTCTTTCTCTAATTTTGCTTAGTCTGGCCTCCATAGCTCTAAAGGACTTTTCTGCCTGAATGGGTAAGAGAATATCTAAACACTTCACCATGTTGAACACACAGATTGGTTACAGACCACCAAACATAATTTGTTTTAGCAAATGGCGCTTGTTACAGGTTGAGTTGGATCTATTTTGGCTGCTGAGAGGCAGGATAACGCCTTGTACTGAAGTATATGGGGAAGTAAGTTGAGCCTTCTGATCGAACTGCCGGGGGGTAGAGAATGGGCCCTTAATTTCTCTGATTGGATAACGGCACGTCAGTCTCATGCAGTATTAATGGTGAAATAAAATAGTTGCATATTTGGTCCTTTTTTAATCCTTTGGCCACTTTCCTGTTGGATTCTGTCCATCTTCCATTTAAAAGCCATGTATGCTAAAGCATTGGCCTTGTAATATGTGTATTTTACAGTCTATCTTAATATTGTCCCAAATGCTATTTTTCTCAAGAATTAAACCAGATTTTCTGATCCAGAAACATGCATTAGACTGTTCAACACGAAGGTGATATATCTCAATGGGTGATATATCTAAAATGAGAAGATAAGGAATTGTCAAAGTACAAATAAGAAAGCATATGCAAACAGTTCATTTTATAGGATTATAGTCTCCAGAGGCCCATTTTTGAATGGTCTGGTAGATTATTTTATTTATAAAGCTGTAAACAACTTTAAACAAAAAGCAAAAAAACCAACACAAGCTCAAAGTAAAAAAAAAAAATTACAACAGATGATAGTTCGAACAAATGGGAAAACTACTGCAGAACATATATCCCTGCTACATACATACAGTGGTTATGTGATTTATTGAAGTGGTACTTCTATGACTTGGACATTCAAACAGGATTCAACAAATCAAATATGTCGCTAGAACTGAAATTGCCCTGAATGAATTAGAAACTGAGTAAAAAAATGGGCAAAGCTTCATTCTACAAAAACAGATAAATGTATTGATATAAAAGACCATATAGCATTTTTATACTTTTTGGCATTTAGGTGTCAGTTCTGATTTTGGGATCTGCATGGAATGTTCCTAAGAGCATCTCACTTGCTAATCATTCTTTTTAATTGGGGTCTAAGTATAAGGAAAATTTTCTTTGTATTATTGTGATCCTGTAAATCATTGGTGTCTTAGGAATCAGTTGTGCCCAACTTGTGGCTCTGGGTGGCGATAGATGCATCATCTACATTTACATCAAAAGTCTTGTCCAAGCAGTTCAGTGGGGCCTTGAGTCCTGTGACATTTATCAAAATACAAACTAGCATCTGCCCTGGCTGCTCTTGTACTAAACTGCAATAAGGGTGTTTTACAGAATGTCAGTGTGCCTATGAATCTGGGAATGAGAGAGAACTTAGAATGAGTTTTTACCTAGAACACAGGAGCAAATTCAGAGGGATTTTTTTAAACAGAGAGAGGTGTCAGAATTATTAGTGCTTCTGAATCTGTAGCTGTACAAAACAATTTGCCCAGGAAGACTGTGGCAGGTGGCAAAAAAACGTTGCGAGCCATGGAAGGTGTAGCTATATGCCAGGAGCACTCTGCTCCCATTAAATGAATTTACATAGCCAGTTCACTATTGTTTCATGTGGTGTTAATGTATATGAGCTTTCCTTTGCAACTGCCCTCTTATGAATAGGCCACCTGCCACAATGCAAAAGTTTTGGACAGTGGTTGCTTGATAGTTACCATCCATACATACAAAACAATTTTTTTAAACAGGCCAACTTGTTTAGGCCAACTGAAATTTAAGCCTGCATCTGAGGCACCCAATATCGTTGAAGAATTGTTACACGTGTTTAAGTTGCTGGCTAGGTTTTCACATCTCCTATTCATCAGTTTTAAGAGAAGGAAAATCTGGCTATTGGCTTTTGTCTGTTCCTCATGAGGGGCAAGGTGCATAGGGGGCTGTCGGTGGAGCAGACACTTGCCAGCTGAGAGACTAGGAATCCCCCCCCCTCGCCACAGCCATTTTCACAAAGAAGGTGCAACGTTCTTGAAAATGCTTACCCCACTGAACTCAGAGCCAGAGTATTTCTACTACTTTTAACCTCCATCAGTCTTCTGTTACCTACTTCCCATTTTAGTTTTAATTTCTTCAGGTTAAAACTACTTGTTTCTCTAGCAAAGGAAGGTTGAAGAATGATCCTTACAAGTATAGAATATGCTAGCTGCAAAATCAAAATCAACTTCATTATATATCTTCTCTGAATCTCTGTGCTACATCTTGTATTTCAAGTACTTTTTTTTCAAGTCAGTAATGAATTGATCGTAATGGAAGTGCCTTGTACTTTATAGATTCCTCTTTGGTAACCTTGTAGGAACATAACTAATTCGTCAGAATGTTAAGGGTGGTCTTAAATATTGTATTCTGTTGTACACAACAGTTAGGATACTTTGTGTGTTGTGCTTAAAATAGTATAAAAAGAAAGCCCATCTTTCTCACTAGCTGTCTCTTGGTTTAGCACATAACTTTTTTTTCAAATAAAATTAGCCACAGCTTGATTATAATATTCTAGAATAATTCCAGATATCTTAGTGAAGTTATACCTGTATGATTACTCTCTCTGAGGCTTTTAGAAAATCAGTATCAAAAAGCATAATATGGGTGAGAAACGTCATCAAATCTCAAGTTGTAGGTGAGGAACTCCATTGCAAGCACATGTGCACTAAATTTCTGCACAGCAAAGGTGGTGCATATCCACATTTTGCTTTAGTTCCGTCAAATCAAAAGTTGTAAGCCGTGGTACTAATTTAAGTAGCTTTTGCAAAGTAAAAAAATTAAACTGAAGGAAGGTAAAGCTAAACACTACGTTATTAGACTTGCATGTACATTGCTCATCTATTTTCAGTATCATTCTGTGCTGGGTGATAACAAAAGTAAGACTCTTTGTATTTCAGCATTATGTCTAAAACACGTGGAGTCTTTTTACTATTTTCCTTCATCTGCATTCTGGTGATTAGACCTGAATGGGGTCTACAGTCAGGTTTGCCAAAACTGCTTTGAGGAACGTGGGACCTTAATTCATGATCACTGCAAGAATGCCCTACTCATATATGCCAACATTTCTGTTCTTCCATCTTCTTGCCCCAGTATTGTAGGTTGTTAACAGAGAAAGCTGAAGGGCACCAGAGACTGCAAGGTCACATTTACTCCAGAAAAGCAACAAATATGGTACTTGAGTAACGAGTACACAAGTAAAGTTGATTGCTTTAGGCTGCATTAGGAGTTGGGAAGAGTGAAACCTCTGTATAGAACACACAGACATGCAAAGCACAAAAGAGCACAAGCTGTCTGACCAGTGAACAGAATGGGGCTGAGAGTGAATGCTCTCTGTGATACAAAAATTACATACTTCTATTAGAAATGAGCTGAGTTCCTTGATAACTCAAACAACAGCCACTGGGACTGGGTCTAGATCTGTCTTTGCAAAAGGAAGTTGCCAGCCCTTTTAGCTGCCCCAGGAGGGTTAGAAGTGGGTGGGTAAGGCCTGGTGAAGTGTCAGAAGCCGAAGCCAGCCAGCATTTTCATTATAATGGCCAGTTGTTGGGGATACTTTTCATAATTCTTACCATTCCTATGAGCAGAACCAGCACAAATGATGCACAACACACATGCTGCAGGATTTAAGCATAAACATTGTGTAGCGACATTCCATTCTGCAATTTCTAAACAGCCAGTGATGTCTCTCTTCTTTACAGGTGCAGAATGTTTGGAAAATGTAATATGCCTCTGACTAAAAGCATAACATAAGCAACTGAAATCTAAATTAAGTTTACCGGGGGGGGTGTCTTGTAGAAAGGCTCTATTTTTTTGCACCATTTATATGGAGGATAATGGAGAAACAGAAATTTGCATCTGACATGTAACTGTTGTTTTAGAAGGCAAAAATGCAGGATTTGTGATAGATAAGGCTTCAGCAGACAGGGCTTTCTTTATTACCCAATAAGCATTTCTGTTTTCCAGCTTCTGTTACATCTGCTGTAAAGGAAGTGCACATGTGAAGAAATAGAATACCTTGCACACTTTGCCAAAGATGGGACATAATGAATTCCACAGTTTCTGATAAGCCAATCAGATCAGCTACTTTTCCCTTTCCGAATCTGGACTGGTTAAAAAAAAATCCCATGACATCCTGCTCTTTTGACATCCTGTAGATATGACGAGGCCTGCAACATTGAGAGCTCTGTGAATAAAAGAACCAGGAACCTGTGCTTAACATGTATAGCACCCAGATCTGTTTTCCTGTTTTGATTTAATCGGTTGGTTAACACAATTACTGACCAGAATTAAGTTGGAATTTTCATTCTCACATTTTCAGAAAGGCATGTGTTGTCATTGACCTAGATAAAGATGCAGTTCCAGTGCTCCAGTCTTCTCCAATTACTGAGGTACTGACACAACTTTTACCTGACTTTGAGAGTGCCATCTGATGGCCTGATAGGAAGCCTGGAGTTGCCTTTGGGCAGCTTCCATACGTAGCAAACCAGTCATAAGACCAAAGTGCCTGGTGAAGTTCCTGGTGGTTGCTGTTGCTGCTGCATTATGTTCCTATTGATACTGCATTGTGCGTGGAAGGTTCACAGGGTGCTATAGATAGGCGAGGCATCGCTGAGCATTTAGAAGAGAATCCAGGTGTGCTTGTTGCAGTTTTCAGATGTGTAGATAAAAGGAAAGGGTTGGCTTGGTTTTGATGTACAGAATCAGCAGGGGCAGCAAGCTTGTCTGAAGTCAAAGCGGAGGATATGCACTGGAGCACATCCAAAGGGGAGGAAGGGGAGTCTATAGCACTTCCATCGGAAGAAACTGGGCTGGCACAGCGTCCTTCTCCTTGTAGGTACCGAATGCACTTCTTTTTCCTCCTAAGAACAGTGAAGAGAGTTATCTGTAAATAAAGGGTGAATTTACAGGGTCATATTCTTAAAAGGAAAGCAATACAGCATTCATTACAGATGTCTTGGGAGCCCAAACCCCAAACAAATCTTGATTCCATGCTTTTTTCTCCTCCCCTCAGTACTACTGGGCTAACTGAAGTGTTCTAGTTCCCAGAGACTTATTCTGGAATAAAATTTTATTAGTCTTTAAGGTGCCCCCAAACTTCTGTTTATTCCCCCCCGCAACAATTACCTCCCCACTCCATTCAACCCCCTTGTAATTTCTAGCTTGCTCCAATGGGTGGCAGTGTAAGTGCACAGCACTTGAATCAAACCAGTTGCGATATTAACATGTGGAGGGAGATCTGAAGTGTTTAATAATTTCACATTTTGATTACTAAAGACAGAAAACTATTAGCTATATCCACATTTAAGGAACACTGGGCCTTCATGGAGAAGGACTGATTTACCTAAACTTTTCCCTCCACTTAGCTGATGTACAAATTAATTCCTACGTGAAGATTATCATTGGTGTTTACTTTCTTATGACTAAATGATTTGAGACAGTGCCCTGCACTATACCTGTGGAGCTGCAGTATAATGAAATCTTGGGCCATGCTTTTACAAGTGACAGTCTACATGTTAAAATAAACATCTGCATCATTTTTCTGTAGAGACAATTCACATGTGACATGGCCCTTGGTGGTATGGAAAGTGGGAAAAGTGGTGAATGCTGTATGGAAAGGTGAGAATAAAGAGGATCTCAGTGCATTTAAAGTTACAGAAATGTCAGTATTCTATAAATATCCTACTGCCAAAAAGTGGCCCATACATTTTTTTAACCATTTCTCAAAACTGCAAGAATGGAGTGTTTTGGCAGTGACAGAAGCACTCTCAGCTGAATTCTTTTTCAAAGGGGTACTTAGCACACCCAAAATTTCTTGGTCACTTAGGCTGCAATCCCAAGAACACCTAGTTTGGGAGGAAGGCCCATTGAATAAAGTAGGACTTACTTCAGAGCAGACCTGCTTAGAATTATTATCTTAGTGCTAAAAGAGAATGGGGCATGTTGCAGAAATAATGACTGGCAGTTTGAGCATATCTGCTGTAGTGGGAAATATGGCTATACAATTTGTGAACTGTAAAGGTTTTGGAAGATCTGAGCAATATTTCCAAATGTAAATGGAAGAATCTTGGGACAAATCCTCAGTAATCATTTTTGAATTAGTCTCTCAGAGAAAGGCTTGTCATTCATTATTTACTTATGGGGGCAGGGGGAGAAATCAAAACACTATACACACACCCAGAATTTTGAAAAGCCTGACTGATGGATAACATCTTTGGGGAAAAGCTGTCTAAAGTTAAAGAAGGGCTTCCTAACATGTCCAGCTGGCAGTCAAAGAGCCAAAAGTCATCCAACTTGTGGCTCTCACACAAGGAAGTGGTCTGGAGTGTAGTGTAAGTGTGTTTTCCATAAAAGCAGCTACTGTACATGAGTCTCTCCCGACTGTATGGAATGCGCACAGATCTGAAGGCAGGAAATGGAAATGTGAGATGGCAAGAAAAGAGCTTGCAGCATGGGGGTGGTTTCTCTGGCCAGTACAAAGTCCCCAGCACACACCACTTCTGCCATAGTACGTAAAACTCCCTAATCTACCATATGAACCCCAGGCATTCAACTCAGTTCACAGCCAGATATGTTGCCACAGCTCTTACAGAGATACACAGAGCCTACCTTGAGCCTCAATGGGCAACAGGATGATATGGCTTAAGGCTTGTCATCTCAGCCCCATCTTATTTGTGTTCAGGATAATACATGGTGATGTCTGCAGTGCTACTGGTATGACTCCCACAGAGTTCATAAATATATACACGAATTCTAACAACTTTTTGCATAGTGTAGGGAAGAGACAGTTTGTACAAGAACCAAGTTTTCTAATAGGATTTAAACCAATGTGGCATTCATTTCCTCTGTGAGGCCCAAGAATGGTGCAAGCTCCAAACTTTGGACTTCAGTGTTTTCCCATCTGTTCACATTTGTGGATTGGAAAGTATCAGGGTGGCATGGGCTAGAGCCCAGAATGTGAATTTGAAACTGCTGCCTATTACTACCAGAAACTAAAAATCATTTACTAATAAGATAGCCATTACAGAAAAGAAGGAAACAAGTAAGCAAGCATGTTAATTGCTAAGGATAATTCCAGCAATTTTAGTTAGTCCAGTATGTGCCAAAAGCACAGTATTACTATAAATCCTTATCAACCACTAGTAATGAGTACTAAGAATTGCAAAATGCTTACTGGAGAAATGCCTCATTGCTGAGAGGAAGATAGAAGCCTACTCTAGTTCCTTGGCCTTGCATATTACTTCAGATAAATCTAGGACAAATTGTTTAAATGGCCAGTAATGACAATTAGATTGCAGATTTTCCTCCAGAGAGCAGATTCAGACAATTGGTTTTCTCAGTTGATATATTTTTCAGGTGGTAGCTGTGTACATGTGTTACAGTTAACACACATACACCCTACTATAAAAATAAATAATCCTTCACTTTAGAAAAGAAGAGTGGGGACCAGCGTTTGGATAAGCATGTGTTTAAATAATGACTGATGAGGCACCAAGCAGGCTGAAGGGTTGGAGCCCAAACGTGAAATATAGCTATTCTTAAAATGACGAATTTTCCAAGTAACCAATAAAAATGGACTTCCTCATGATATCATTTACAGAATATTCCTGCCATTCCTGCTGGCAGGAATGCCTCCATTCTGAGAGGAGATAGTCCTTCCTCCTTCCTTATGCTGTTGTTTCTCTTTTTAAATAGATTACGTAATTATATGAAGTAGTTTAGCACAAGAGAGAAGGCAGCGTGTTGACAGCAAAGATTCTGTAAGTGGAGAAACACAGACTCATCTTAAGTTCCAAACATGGCAAAATACAAAGCAACAGTTGCTGTTCATGGGAGAAGCAAGTGCAAGCCCAGTACCTAAGCAAGATTAACTCCTGGTCACATGTACCAGGCACATCTGAAGGCTGTGTCTTCCTTCTCTTCACAACTGCTTTATTAAAAATAAAGGTGAACAGAAAAACGGTTATTTCCACCTCCACCCTCACTAAAGCAGATGGGAAGAGTTTTGCAGATGCTCATCATGGTATGGGGGAGCGACTCTGTAGTTTCTGAGGGAGCGACCATTTGCTTGGCCTCTGTGCCCAGAGTCGCAAGGCCAATTTCCTTCTCCTACCTGCTGCTGCTTGTTATGACTTCTGATTGCAAGCGGCATGCATGACACCTGCAGACCCTCATGTCATTCAGCAACCCCAATAAGTAGTTTGATAAAGTATCATTATACTGTGCATAGATGCAAATACTGTGTGTGTTTGGGCATGGGGAAGAATCCTTACAATAAAAGGCCAAGCTTGGTGAAAGCCACATGGATCCTGCTACAGAGGAGACATAAATACCTGGTTTTTATTTTATTAGGACACAAAAACCTGACCACTAGGATTGCATAGAACCATCCTGAGAAATCTGTTCTGTGTTAAAATATGAAGATCTTTCATTATGTTCTACCACAGACTGATTCAATTGCTGGCACAGCAGGAAATTTAAGAAACTCATTGTGAAGAAAAATAAGCTTCATAGCTATTGATTAAGTAACACTCTTAGCCCTTGCAAATTTCCCATGTCCCTGACTAGCAAACAGCCTTCCCAAATGGCCACTTTGGCAAAGAGTTCAGACCCTGGCTGTCCTTTCTTAAAGTCCTCTTCCAAAGAGGGCACAATTCCCCTCTTTTGCCTTTGGATTTGCAACCAGTAGACCATATTACTCCTATGGATTTGGCCCCTGGGCTTACAGTTACTGACTCCCAAGGTAAAGACTCTGGTTTAGTTTTCAGGCTATTGTCCAACTGAATTTCAGTGAATACATCTCATGTGCATCTTTTGGGTTTGGCAGAAAGTAATAAAAGACTTTTTAACCTCATGGTCTACTTATCTGGGACAAGCTATGAAATACCCCCTTTCAACCTTGGAAGCCTTTAAGGGAAATATTCATAATCTGGTGACCCCAATAAAAAACTGAGGCAGGCCATAAAGAGCAAACCTGAGGAAACCTGAGGATTAGTAGTGTTAGAAAGAAGGGCAGCTGTAGAAAATGGTGCATGGAAAGTAACTGCACACAGAGAAGAATGACCCGTATGTCGAGACACAAGCCTGGAAAGCAAAGGTTTCTGATACACACCTGCATGGGCCGCACCAGTCCATTTGTTGGTTGAGGCCAAAGCGAGCTCTGCATTTCTTAGGAGAGGCAGGATCTGAACAAGGAGCATGCGTGGCGGAGAATGGGCAAGGCAGAGGCACAAACAGCAGCAAGAGCAGGAAGAAGAAGAAAAGAGGCAACATCAATTGAGCTGCTGGAGACAAAAACTAGACAGGCGAAATAAAACCCAGTTCTTCCACTTAGCTGTG
This sequence comes from Gekko gecko, assembly GCA_029375565.1. NCBI lineage: Eukaryota > Metazoa > Chordata > Lepidosauria > Squamata > Gekkonidae > Gekko > Gekko gecko. The sequence goes on from JAPDNY010000002.1 coordinate 136,811,618, forward strand.
TCTCCCCTGGAATAAAGCACGCATTAGGCAAACACCACAAGGATCTCTCTCACACAGCATGGCCAGGAAGGCTGAGGCTGGGGCAGCAATCTCAGTTTTCTACTGTTTTAGATTTGTTGTTCCTTCTAATTGGAGTTCACCTTTTGCCTCAGCCACATTCCTTTTCTCTGAAGTTTTGAGAAAAATCCAGCAAAGTCACCAACCATGTCAATTTCGCCATTAAGGAAGGGCTGGGCTGGATTATATCTGAAATGTTACTGAACTAGAGAGCCACTCATTGCTCCTTGAGGCCTTTCGTGATCCCTGCCTGTGCAGTGGAGTCTAAAGGGTCCTCCTGACAACCAAATTCTTATGAATGAGACTTAAAAATAAGGTTTCAGGTGAACAATACTATTGGCCTCAACCCCCAATGAGTATCCTGCAAGACTGGATCCTACCCCCTGCTTTTGGCAAGGGTCCGCAATACCTCTGCCTCTTTCTTTCTCTCTGTTGTCTCTCTAGACAGACCATCACACATGGGCTGCCCACTCCCACTGCTTTCCTCATCACTGCTTGCTCATTATGTGATCACCCTGTTTCTTAGTGACACATTTCAGATGCATGTACAGTTTTTAAAAATGGCTGCTACATCTACAGAAATGTGAGAGAACATTAGACTATTTGGAACTGGAGAAATTAGTGGCTAATGGTAGCAACAACAGGGCTATAGAGTGGGTCTAATGAATCCAAAAAGCAATAAGCTTGCTTTTCCCTTGACTCCAAGGAAGCTGCGTGAGGCTAGAGCTGCAATCCTTATGCATTTATTTGGGGAATAAACCACTGAATTGCATGGGACTTACTTCTGAGAAAAGGCACATGTGGCCTGAGGTCTGCAGCTTGCAATGGGAAGTTTCTGTCTATGAGTTCCACTTAATTTTCACTCCAGGCAAACAAGGATCCCAAATGTAATTAGTGATTTGGGATTGCTTTTTTCATGACAAATGAAGTGCTACTGTGCTTGCAATAAAAGATGGGGGGGGTTCTACTTTTGCTTCCTGCATCTTTGTAGAGAAGCAGTCAGGAAATGAAGCTACATACGCAATGTTGAAGGTAAGAGGAATAGACTTGATTTCTTCAAAATGCAACTAGTTATGATCTGAACAGTATGTTGCCTCTTAAATAATCTGTCAGTAATGTAATAGAAGAGCAGACAGAAGAAACAGTTGCAGAGAGTGGCAAAGCTAGAATAAATAGATGCTTTGTCTCATGTGACATGAAATACAGATTAGAGTTTATAGCACAGAGAGTGACCTGTCTGTAGATGAAACAGAGGAAGCATTAGCATAGACAGGGATTGTCCCAGTCACATTAAGCCATGGATGCAACTCCTAAAGGAAGATTACAGCTATTGTTTGGCTGCCTCAACTAAGCCACTACCAATATAAGCAAGTATCTGATAAGGTGCTGGGTTTTGCACAAGTGGATTTACCTGAATTGGAGTCTTGCTGCTTTTCTCTTGTTCTTCTTTTCTTTTTCCCCTAGGATTAGAAAGAGAGAGAAACACAAATCATAAGATGAACACATGACTTGGTTTTGCCACTCTGAGGACAACTCTGAAGACAGAATACCAAAAATAGTTGTTTAGTTGCTATGGATGCTTATCTCTACGGTCCTTGTTTGCCTCTGCTGTGAAGGACTGGAGTGTCAGATGACACCCTTTCCCCACAAGGGCAAACCTGGCCTGGAGGCTACCATCATTTGCTGATCCCAGGCTCAGCACAACAGCAAGGTCAGCATGCTTTGGTCTAAGCATTGAGGTGGACTGAGTTGTTAGTTCAATTCATGATCCAGAAGTGACCCTCTTTTAGCCTTTTCTGCAGCATTCTATCCAACTCCCACTGCAAGCAGTCTGCTGACCATCATCCCACAAGACTTCTCAAATGACTGATGATTCCGGACTGGCTACTGAGAAGCAACAGTTTGGTCAGTTTCAGAGGGGAGATCCTGAAAATCTCACATTGTAAAAGAAGGAATAGGTAATTTCAGCAGAGGACTATACCTGTACCACCCACACACACCTTTGCCACATAATTACAGGGGCCTCACCTAGGAACATTTTTATGGATACATGAGAGGCCTGTCAGCTATTTATTCAGGGCCATCTCAAGCATCAGCAGTTTATGTGCTTTAATGCTAAGGCTGAAATTAATATTTCCCGCATGCAGACTCCATATATCAGCTGAAGAAAAACACAGAAGACACCTGAGCAGCATATACGAAACATACAAGTTGTTAGAAATCTCACCCACGCCATGCAAACCTAGCCTACCACTGCCTGTGCCCCTCTTCACTCACTTCCAGGTCCCTATGACTTCTCGCTGCATCATAGTGCAAGTTCAAAATGGCAACACACATGCAGCACCTCAGCACCTACTGCTCTCCTGGAAAGACCCTGGGTATCAGAAATAACTGCCCTAAATTGGCACTGATGCTTGAATTACGTACACAGCATGTATTGAGATCACCCATATTTTTAATGGATGTAAGCCTTCTTGTATTTCAAAATTCCTTTTTTGTGTAGCAATTGCCCCAAAGTGGCCCATGGGGGAAGGCACATGGCCTGATGTTGCCATAGTGCAAAAAGCTTGCTTGGAACCCAGAGTCCAGCTTTGCATAATCAGCACAAAGACGTCATGTTCTGTGCAAGCATGGAGACTTTCTTTCCAGAAAAAAATGGGGCAACCCCCTGGACATTTGCAGAACACAAATACTGGTACATTAACTAATGCTACTACACTTAATGGGGCTTACTCTCAGGGAAGTTTTCCCCCTTCGCAGTCATTACAGTGGCCCGCAACCCAGTAAGTCTCCCCTCCCCTCAGATTTGTCAGATTTTCCAAAAATAAGTTTAAAAGGGGGTAGACGAGAAGGGATGGTGAACCACTATCTGGAATAACATATGGGATGGAAGGCAAAGATTAAAAATTACCTCTGGTGACAGATAATTTATATAAGGCTTCTTCAAATTAATTGTAGAATTTCAAAGCCACTCTTACTAACAAAGGCATATTTCTCCAATCTGGAACACACATCTTGCATGAACATTTAATATGACTTGATTAATGTTAATCTAATCATTTTCTTTGGTAGTAAACTGGCAACTTCTAATCACATGCACCTTGAGGGATGAGCAGATTTGGACAACCTAGCCATAAGCATTGTCCGGGGGGGCCTTCTACTAGCAGACTTCATACTTCCAAAGTTGTGATTGAGAATGTAAATGTGAAAAAGGTGCTCTGAACTGTGACAGTCCTGAGTGTGGCTGTTTTGGGGATGTCTGTAAAACTGACATGTGCTGTAATGTAGGGTTTTGTTTTGTTTTTTGGTGCAATCAGGGAAGTGTTGGCTCATTGGTTGGGGCACGGTATCTCCTATGGCTGGGCTGCCTCTCCATCCAGCACTGTCAAGTCAGTTCCAAACATTCAGAAACAGTACCTGGTGATGACCTCATTAACATGTTACTCTAGAGTGATAGTGGGGCTTGCATATTTGAATACTCACCCCACCCCCACATTCTGGCACAGGGAAAGCTAGCCTGTCATGGAGAAAGACTTTAATGGCTTCTTTCCCATGCTGATGCCCCTCAAAGAGTTTTTTATTCATCATCATCATACCTTTATTGGCATTGTAAAAGGGGGAACATTAAACAAATACATAAATATTACGAGTTAAAATATCCCAAGGTTACAGTATATTGCTTCATATAAAAACAGTGACATATAAAATTTTTGCCACTCAGTTATATTGTCACCAGTGTTGTTAAGTAGAAACAGCAATTTATATGCATCAGGAAAATCCATAATGCTGGATAAGATTGAAGATAAAATACTTTGTCTGATATTGTTAATAATAAGGACATTCTAACAACACATGGGACACTGTTTCAATAGATCCATTTAAACAGGGGCAATGTCTGTTAATAAGCGGTTGTACCCTGAAATCTTCTGGTTAAAATCGCTGACGGTAAAACATTAAGCCTGGCAAGAGAAAAAATTCTGTGGATTTTTGGGGTTTGTAATTGGTAAAAATAACTAGGGAGAAGTTCTACAGTGCGGAAATATCCCCTGGCTAAGAGAACAGCAGGTCTTATTGGTTGCATTGTATAGATTGGCTAACTCTATCTCCAATACTCTGTTCCTTATTTTTTGAAACGCCTCAGATTCTGAAAGTAAAAGGAGGGATTTGATGGAAATATCCAGAGTTCCCAGTTTGCTCTCTATGGTTGCTAGCCAAAGTGAAGACTCAAATTCCATTAAAAGCTGGTAAATATAGCTGGAAGGGTCAGAGTTACGATGCAGCCGAAGACAATATTTAAAGGTCACAAGCCACGCCCTAGTGGTCATAAGATTTTGACCACATTCCAAACATAGGGCCGCATATGGGACACAAGATGGAACATCCAGTATTTTCCATAAGAAGGGCAAATGTACTTGTTCTATTGATTTGTTTACTGCATCAATCCATATTGGGGCACCATAAAATCATTGGGGCCTTATTTTCAAGTTAAAGACTTTTAGCACAGCCGGTACGTATTGATTCCCTCAGTCAGTTTTTTATTCCATAATCCCACCCAAAGCTGCTCCATCCATGCAAAGCAGGGACAGAGTGGCACACTTTGCAATGGAGAACCCTGAAGGCAGGATGGCAATTATACCTTTCCCTGCTTATTCTTTTTCTCCCACAGCTCCCTCTTATCAGCTACTGTCCACCAACCCTGGAACCTGGTTTGGGTGAAAAAAAAGCTGACATTGGTGAGTTGCCGGGGGGGGGGGGGCTGGCAGAACACAAAAAGGCTAGATACCCTCTTCCTATCCATATCACACCCATCTGTGCCTAGCAGTAGCAGCAGCAGCAAGTTATAAACACACGCGGACCTTGTAGTTCTAACACTTAACATGCATGTTTAAGAAGGCAATATCAGTACAGGTCAAAGGAAGAGCTAAACAAAGTCCTATTTGTATCACCACTGGATTCATAAGACAAGAACAAGGCTGCCAGTTCACCAGCTGAGGGACAGTCCAAAGTTGGACTTCCATTTCTCACCATCGCTGTTTCCACAAGAGGGCAGGAGCCAACATCAGCTTCCATTTTCCTGTGGACTGTCCTGCCTGGAGACAGGTGAGTTCAGTAAAGTGAGAAAGAAAAAGCAACCCTTGGGAAACAAGGACCCTGCTGCATACTTTGAGCATCAGGAGCTTTGGAGGGCTTCTGGTGCTTTTCTGCTTTTCTAGTTGGCAGATAAGAAAGCCATGGAGATGCATTTTTAGTTACTGTCAGGAGCTCACTAGCAAAAGCCATGACACAGTTCTGGCCCACATAACTGTAGTAATTTTCAGAGATAAGATACATGTATCTGATAGCACATCCTCATTGGTAACCCATGATCATGGCCAGATGCTGGGGACAAGCAATAGGGAATCACCACTGCCTTCTTCCCTTGCTTGTGGCTTTCTGGAAGCATCTATCTGGCTTCTAGTGAAAACAGAATGAGTCTGATCCAGCAGAGCTGTCCTCAGGTGATTAAAATTATAGCAGTGCAATGAAACAACCACATTAGTATATAGAGTTCTGTATGTTTTCCCTCCTGGCAAGATTATAACCCATACTTTGTAAACTAAGACAAATAAAATGATGTGTGCAGCCTTGCAATCACTTTCTGTCAGCATGTATTGGTTACTGGGAGAGCTGAATACATTTAAACCAGTTCTCCTTCATCTGACATTCATCAGGAATGCCAGATGGTATATGGAACGCCAACATGAGATGTCATAGACCTATCCTTCTCACTATATATTTGGAAAGCCATGCCTCCCACTCTACCCAGGGAACCCATGAAGCTGCCTTATACTGAGTCAGACTGTTGGTCTATCCAGGTCAGTGCTCCTCCCTCTGACTGACAGCAGCCCTTCAGGGTCCCAGAAAGAGGTCTTCCACATTACCCACTGCTACTACTACTTGATCATTTAACTGGAGATGCTGGAAACTTAACCTGGGACCTTCTGCATGCAAAACCAGATGCTCTGCTATTGAGTCATAATCCTCAACCTTCTCATTCTCAGTTTCTTTGTTTTGTGTGGCAGCTACTTGGGGTTTGATTGACTGATTTTAAAATGTAATGTTTTGATTGTTACTTGTAACCTGCCTTGCACCAGGGGGAAAGGCAGGGTATAAATATTTAAATAAATATTTTGCAAACAATGCTTCCAAGTCAAATGAAAACAAGGCAGTTACCATTAGCAATCATATTCCTGGGATGTCTAGGATTCAAAAATGGCACCAAATTGTTTATAAGCCATCAGAACCAAAATGTAAATGGAAACAAAAGACAAAGTGGGAAAAATCACACAATTTGTGATAGCCAATACAGGAATTTTGTCCAGATTATTATTTAATGACCCAGGAATCTGAAAAGTGCTGGCATCTACTGTCCACTCATTTCCATAGATGCACAGGTGATCCACCTAAAGAAATGATACGTAGCCCATTGATTGTCTCCTCAAATTCAACAAATTCCATAGCCAATGAGCAATTCTATGGCCATGGAAAAGCTCAGGGCTCCTGGAATTCTGCAGCCAACGCTGGGTTAGGTGGATGCAAGAGTGGCAGATGGTTACAGACTCTCACTGCCGTTAATGCAGAATAACATTCGCTGCAGAATTCTCTTACCCTTGCCGAAGAAACTGGCCCCGAAGTGCTGCTGAATTCCAGGGGCCCTGAGTTAAACTTTGTTTGATCACGGGATGAAGAGCCTGAAGACTGAAGAGCAAGGAGTAAAGTGTTAAAGAGCAGCTGCGACAAGCACGGGAAATGCACCAAATCAATACAATCAGGAAGAATGCAGAAAAACCCTAGCGAGAAGTGAATCTGTCACAGTTCACTAATTAACACAAGTTGCTTGCCACAGAACCAAATGAAGGAGGAAGCTTGGGAAGAGGGGTGTAATAAATAGTTCGGTCTGGTTTTGTAGTATTTGGAGTAACACGTGTATTTTTATTTAAAAAGGTACATCAGTCTCAAAAACAATAATCATTCTTACTGGGTCCCTAGCTCACATCTCCCAGTTGCTTCCAGTTTTTATGGAGAACCTCTTGAAGTCCTCCTGTTAGTTCCAAGCAGTTGTGGCATTTGGCTCGCTTCTCTCTCCCTGGCCTCTTCAATATCTGTTCCTGTTCAGCCCTCACCACCTAACTACTACTTTGAGTGTTCTCTCTAACTTTTCACAACTATCCCTATTGCTCCATCCCAGCCTTTTCGCTCCCTTAACTTTCCCTCCAACATGCAGTTTTATCCCTTTCAGCAGCTCTAGGAAGTGACCATGATTTCTCACTAGCAGCCTGGACATTGTCAAACCCTTTCTCCAGCATTCAGTCTTCTATGAGCTATAGCCTACTTTATATAAGATGGTAACGGAGGAAAGTGGCATCAAGTCACTGTCAATTTACAGTGATTCCATAGCAGTTTCAAGGCAAGAGATATTAAAAGGTGGTTTCCCATTACCTGCTTCTGCACAGGGGCCCTAGATTTCCTTGCTGGTCTCCCATCTAAGGCAGACCCGGCTTAGCTTTCAAGAGCTGACAAGATCAGGCTAGCCTGGGAGGGTGTATAAAAAGCATCTTCCTATGCAGGGCTCCATCTGGCCCAGTACCTTTTTCAAAAGATCCTTAGCCCAGGTATCAGGCTGTTCTGCACCTGTGCAAGGAGGCAGGCCATTCTAACACCTGAGCAGTGCACACACCACAGTAGAGGGGTTAAGGACCATTCAGTTGAGAACTATGAACCTTGCACATCATAGAAGTCAGCCATAGGTTTTGTTTAACACCTATATACTACTTGTACATTGGTTTCCACTGGTATCTATTTTATAAAGCGTATAGACTTTCAGGATTTTCTGCAGAATTAAAAAGCTGGATTCTCTAACATTCCAACAAACGTCTCAGCCACCCAAGTAACAGTATCAGTTGCTTTAGGATCTCTGCCTGTCTGCTGTAGAACAGCATTGTTTCACAGACTTTTAATACCATAAACTATGAAAAAGAAAATTCGTTTAAAAAAAATTAAAGTGAGTTGGCACTTCAAATATATTCAGAATTTAATTACCGGCTAACCATCAAAAGTTACTCCTTCACATGGCCATTGTACTTGCTGTACTTTCTTCATTCATGTGAATTCAGAAACAAATGTGCAATGATGGCAAGCATTCAAGTAGAGAGGCATTCTGAGAGATCTGGAGTGATCAGTAAGCATTTTTACTTTCTGTTTTCCTTTTTTTAAAAAAAATGTGGAAAACTGGACCCACACAGACTGTTGCACACACAAAGAGAATGGCATGGAGTATCTTGAAATTAGGCATGTTCATGATAGTTGATAGTTTCAGGATAAATGCAATTCTTTCAAATAAAATTCGTTCAAGGCAACTTTGGCAACTGAATGGATACTACAAAATAGACAGTCTGACGCCATGTCAGGAGAATGTAGAAAACGATTCATGAACACCCCCCACATTCACTGGATTCACAGTGGAACTGCACTATCTTCTTTAATAATAATTCCCTTACATATTGGCCATTTCCAGCTCTCCCATTGGCTGTGCAGTGTGCTCCATCAGCCCTTAGCCCATCAACTGCCACTCAAGAGTACTCGCATGCCACTGGCTGGGTGCTGGATCCACACCTCTTCCCTGCCCACCACCACGTCAGCCACTGTTCCCTGTCAGAATAACTGCCAAACAGCTGTCTCTCCTGACAAAGACACTTCTCCTGCTTGGCTTCCATGGGACTGACTTTTCCCTCAGTGGCTATTGCTAGGCAACCAAGCTTGGTTCTGTCAGTAAAAAGACAAAGGAATGAAGCCCTTTCCAGGCCTTTGTGGGGAACTCATTGGGGCCAGTCCTGGTGCAGCAGTTAGGACTTCAGAGCAAGGTCTGCCATACCCAGGTTCTTGCTGTGGAAGCTGATTGGGTGATTTCAGACCACTCACAGACTTTGAGTGTAACCCTCTCCCCTGCCCACTGCCAGCTTGGCCACTTTCCTGTCAGACTAAACTGTGAAAACAGCTGTCTCTCCTGCTTGGCTCTGCCATGTCTGGCTACTGAGGTGAGCCAGTGGTCATCAAACCATTCTCTCCAATCCCCTGCTGTGTGGCTGCCTTTCCCCTAGAGTTGCCAATCTCCAGGTGGGACCTGGAGATCTCCCACTATTACAATTGATCTCCAGCTGACAAAGATCAGTTCCCCTGGAGAAAATGGCTGCTTTGGCGGGTAGATCCTATGGCGTTATGCCCTGCTGAGTTCTTCCCCTCCCCAAATGCTGCCCTCCACAGGATCCACCCCCTAAATCTCCAGGTATTTCCATAATCAGAGCTGGCAACTCTACTTTCCCCTCAGTGCCTGATGCTAGGCAACCAAGCTTGGTTCTGTCAGTAAAAGGTGGGGGGAGGAGACCCTTTTCTATGCCTATTTTGGCCTTTGGGAGAAAACTCATTGGGGCCAGTCCTGACTAGGGTTCCAGCTCCAGGTTGGGAAATTCCTGGAGATTTTATGGTAGTCTCTGGAAGCCAGAGTTTAGGGAGAAGAGCAGCTTCAGCTGAACAAAATGCCATAGAGTCCACCCTCCAAAGCAGTTATTTTCTCCAGGGGGAGAGAGAGATCTGTTGTCTGGAGTTCAGTTGTGATACTAGGTGATACCATAGTCAGTGTGGCGTAGCAGTTAGTGCTTCAGAGCAGGGTCTCCCAGACCCAGGTTCTTGCTGTGGAAGCTGAGTGGGTGATTTTGGACCAGTCACAGACTTTCAGCCTAGCCTACCTCACAGGGTTGTTGTGCAGATCAAAAGGGGGAGAGGAGAATGATGTAAGCTGATTTGGTTCCCATTGCAGAGAAAGACTATACCTTCCCTCCTGGGAAACCATTGTTGCCAATCTACAGTTGAGGGCTGGAGATCACTCACAATTACAACTGCTCTCCAGATGGCAGAGATCAGTTTGCTTGGAGAAAATGGTGGACTCTGTGTCCTTATACCCTGCTTAGATGCCCCCCCCCTTATGACAGCCCGTGTGACGTAGCAGTCAGGGCTTCAGGGCATGGTAAAGGCTGCAGGTGGGGGGGGGGAGATGGAAAGCTGATGTCAGAGGGGCAAATAAAGGTAGGCTGATGATTGGCTGGGAAGGAGATAGGGTTGCCAACTTCGGGTTGGAAAATTACTGGAGATTTGAGGGATGGAGCCTATAGAGGTTGAGGTTTGAGGAGGGGTGGGACCTCAGATAACTACAATGATATAGACTCCACCCTCCAAACCAGCCATTCCCTCCTGGGGAACTACTGTTGCCAGTCTCCAGGTGAGGGCTGGAGATCACTCAGAATTACAACTGCTCTCCAGGAGGGAAGGGAGAGGAGATGGAAATCTGAAGTCAGAGGGGTAGATAAAAGTAGGTTGATGGTTGGCTGGGAAGGAGATAGGGTTGCCAGCTCCAGGTTGGGAAATTCCTAGAGATCTGAGGAGTGAAGCCTGGAGAGGGTGGGGCTTGAGGATGGGTTGGACCTCAAACAGGTACAATGCCATAGGCTCCACATTCCAAACCAGCCATTTCCTCCTGGGGAATCACTGCTGCCAATCTCCAGGTGAAGGCTGGAGATCACTCAGAATTACAGCTGCTCTTCAGATGGCAGAGATCATTTCCTCTTGAAAAAAACAGTGGACTCTGTATCATTATATGCTGCTGAGGTCACAACAGCAAATTGACGCTGAGTGCCCAAGGCCAGGGCACTCGCCCAGAGCCTCTTTCTAGAACTTGTTGTATTTATTTCCACAATGGGCCTTATTCCTAGTCCCTTAATAATTTGATTGCAATAGGATTATTTAGAAATAACAAATTCTAACATTTGTCCCCTTACTACCTGATAATCCATGTGCAACAGTTCAGTTCCTTCAGGCCTGATCAGAAATAAGTCCCACTTAATCCCACAGAAGTCAAATCCAAGTCATCTTGCTTTAAGGTCCACTCATACAACCCAATGTTGTTGGTGGTTAAAAGTGCCATCAAGTCACAGCTGGTTTATGGTGACCCCATAGGGTTTTCAAGGTAAGAGACAAGGTGGTTTGCCATTGCCTGCCTCTGCATTGCAACCCTGGTAGTCCTTGGAGGTCTCCCATCCAAATACTTTCCAGGGCTGACCCTGCTTGGCTTCTGAGATCTGACAAGTTCAGGCTAGTCTGGGCTACTCAGGTCAGGGATTCAGACCAATGTTATACATGTTTATTGTGAAGTATGTCCCACTGAGTTCAATAGGGTTTACTCTTAATTAAGCATGTACAGGACAGTGGGTTGGATCCCTGATCTTGGTGGCTCTCCATCCCTCAGCAGCCATTTCTGACCAATGTTGCCCCTATTTTCCCATACTGAGCGGAACAGTTCACATCCTGAGCAAAATATAACTCCTGTAATCTTAAAACGGACAATGGACAGTGCAAGACCCTGCGTGGTACCAGACTGCTGCTAAGTGGGGCTTCCTGTGTTAATGAGTGCACAGTTTAGAAGGAACACTGTTTCTGACCCCCCCAAATTTTGTTTGTAGGGTCACAGGACCTGCATTGAGAAACAGCCATGCAGATTGAGAGGCTGGAGTGGGGAGAGGGAAGGAGGTATAGTCTCTCCCTTCTGTCTCTTCCAGGGTTGGAAATGGCTGCTGAAGGGAGAGCTGGGAAGCCTTGGGGCCGTCAGTGCTTTCTACTGACAGTTTGTGGGATCTGAGCATGTGTCCTTAGTGTAGTCTTGCACAGCTCTCACCCATTTCAATGGAGCTTATGCAGGAGAACTTCTTACTGGATCTAGTCCAGTGAATCCCTGTTGGTTTCCCTTGCAGGGCTTAGCACATATTCAGACAGGTAGCTTTATCTCCATAAAACACTGGAATTCTTCAGAACATGGTCCCTCTGTTGTTTACCACCTGTAACAGCCAGTCATTGATGTATAATGAGCACTGGGAAATGATGTTTTTATATCGTTTCTGAAGAACCTGCACTTGTTCCAGGATCTTATTTCATTAAAATAGACAATCATGGTAGTAATCTATCAATCTGTCTTCATGGTAGTAATCTATCAACCTTGAAAGGTGAACAGAAAAGGTCTTCTAGGATGTCCATGTTATTATCAAGCGAGAACTACTGGGGAGCTTCCAGTTTCAGCATGGCAAGGACTGACATTAATACTGAAGAAGTTGTGATAAGATAAGGAATAACGGATAAAAGGCTATAAAGTTTTGAAAAGAGAGGATTGATTGAACCAAAATTTGAAAATACGTAGTTAAGATTTTAAAAATGATTTGAAGAATATATCATAAAATATATAGATTTATAGCCAATCTAGAAGATGATAAGAATTCTTATTTTTAACTATTTGCAAAAGATATAAATAGGAATATAAACTGGAATTTAGAAGATAAATATAGTGTATACGAGGTCCTTGAATAGTCAACCCAATGATGTATGGAAATCCCTCAATGCATATGTATGTATGTTTGCCTGTATTTGTTTGGCTTATAAATATATATATATATATATATATATATATATATATATATATATTAAAGAGAGAGCTACTGGGAGAACATGTGAGAAATGTAGCTATGGCAACACAGGAGCAAAAGACCACACATTAATTAATGAGTTCTTTTTGCAAATTCTGTTAAGACATCTAAGGCTGCATTTTAGCATTTTCTCCCACTGTTCTGGACCCCTCTCTCCTGTGTTCCTCAGCCACTAGCAAAGAAATGTTTTTCCAGCCCTATAATTGTTTCATTCACAGAATACCTAATTGCTCCCTTTGTTCTCTAATGAGTTCTATTAACAAGTGCACAAGAGTTTCTTGAAGAAATCTGGCCTTGCTCGTTGGACTGCTGTTGATGACCTGCAACTTTTTAACGCCTTGTTTTCTGATCTGAGGATGAACGCATTGCCTGCCTGGCAGGTCATATGACAGCAAGCTGACCTAAATTCATTCTCCCTCTTCCAGTGACAACATTTAGCTTTCACTGTGGATGGTGTGGTGAGAGAGTTCCAAAGCAGCTGCTTCCTGGCTTTCAGTATATCCCAATAAAGGCATGGGCTGCGTCTAAACAATTCCATAGCCTTCTCAGCAGGGCAGATTAGTAGGCAATGGCAGCAATTTAGGTAGGTATTACAGCAAACTCTTTAAGGAGTCTCTTTAAATGTTACAAAGTCCTTTCATTTGTTGAATGGTGATGTGATAACTTTTTTGTGAGTATGTATGCCTGTGCGTGCATGTGTGCCTGGAAGTTATGGCTGACTTCTGGTGACTCCTAGTGGGGCTGGGAGGCAAGGACGTTGTTATATATTCAGTTTACTGTGTTATTAGATGTGAGCTTGGGTCACAGCTCCATAGAAGCCCAGCATTCTAAAATACACAATGCTGCAAACAGACCAATCCGGAGAGACCTTGACTTTCGGTGAGAACAATTCTCATTGGTCCCAAGCACTGTTTTATGATTGGACATTATTGTTTCAGGAGGTGTGGTTTTCCTAGCTCAAAATGTATATAGTTGGCTTGTTCTGTGTGCTGTTTTGTTGTGTTCTGAGCTGAATAAAGAAATCACTTGTTTGAACACTGCCTCTATCTCAGTACATAGTACTGGCAATGCGTATGGGATTAAGTGGGTAGGCAGCCCCACAGAACCAGAGCTGATTACTGCAGTGGACAAGGAATTGTCGCATAGACCCCTCAAGAGAAACCAGCGTACAGACACCACCACTCCAGAGTGACACTGCGATGGCCACCAAGGGCCAATTCGAGCCGTTCAACGCAACCACTGAGGACTGGGACACATTCATCTCCAGATTTGACTTCTACGCCACTGCTAATGAGACCATCGGTCCAGACACAAAGAAAGCCACGTTTCTCAGCATCTCTGGAAAGAACATTTTTGATGTGGCTAGGACATTAGCGGTGCTGGCCAAGCTCAAGGCAACAGCATTCACTATGATTACGGACAAACTGCATGAGTATTTTACACCCAAGCTGTCTGAGATTGCATGTCGGCACACCTTCCACAAGCGCGACGAAGCCCAGGGTGAGTCCATAACCGAATATGTAACTGCACTCTGAAAAATAGTGCAACAGTGTAATTTCGCAGACCTATGCGACAGACTCCGTGACAGGCTAGTATGCGGCCTGATAAATGAAAAGCTACAATGCCGGCTTTTCGCTAAAATAGAACTTACATTTCAATCAGCATACAAAGAAGCTGTTGCTGCAGAAACTGCCAACCAATCAACCAAAGCAATGCGATAGTCTAGAATGCCACCAGAGTCTTGTAAGACGCAACTGATACATCAAGAGACTGTGGAAGACACTGACAGAGAGGACGACGGAGTTCACTGAACTCAAGCCTAGAGTTGCAAAGCTACAATCAGCATCCTGCTACTAAAACAAACTGCGCTAGTTGCGGGGGCGACCATGAATGCCGGAAGTACCGGTTCCGTGAGGTCCAGTGTCGTAATTGCAGAAGGACAGGACACATTGCCCAGGTCTGCCATTCGTCAAAGGTCAAGGGGTCACCTGACACGTCGCCGAGCAGGATCTGTCCCCCACCACTCCTAAACCTACTGATTGTCATTCGAAATACAAATGTCTCCACCACTTGTCGGTGGCAAGTACACACCTGTGAATGAAGAACAAAATAAAAGTGACAGCCATCCTCAACAACGTGCCCTGCGAGATGGAGGTCGATTTGGGATTGGCACTCATCATCACCTTGATGCAGACACTACGCCAGCTGTTTCCCAGATGGAACAGACGACGACTTGAGCCTTGTGACTTCCACTTAGTCGATTTCTAGAGACAACGCATCCTGGTTGCAGGAATCAGCAAATTCATGGTGTGCTACAAAAGGTTCTATGGCCCCCTAAGGGCTATAGTGGTTGAGGGACACCGTGCTAGTCTCTTGGGACTTGATTGGTTCAATGTGCTAGGCATCCATGTAGTGGGAGTGCAACAAGTCTCCCATGACAGCTTGGACTCTGTATGTAAAGACTTTCCTGCAGTATTTGATGGTTCCCTGGGTCACTACACAGGACCCCCGATTTAGTTCGATCTCGACCCCACAGTAACGCCTATTCGTCTGAAAGCTCGCCGGGTGCCCTTCGTCTTAAAGCTACATATCGATGATGAGCTAAACTGCCTCATCACACAGGGAGTGCTGGAGCCAGTACCACATGCGAGGTGGGAGACCCCTATCGTCACGCCCATCAAACCCAACAGGTCAATGCGAATCTGTGCAGATTACAAGTGCACAATAAACAAGGCTCTGCAGCAGCATGTGTATCCAGTACCGGTCGTCAGCCACCTCATTGGCCAGGAGCAAGATCTTTGCCAAACTTGACCTAGCACAGGCACACCAACAACTGCCTGTCACTCCAACCACGGTAGAGGCCCAGACGATTGTCATGCACAGCGGGGCATTCAAAGTTAACCACCTCCAGTTCGGGGTGAGCATAGCCCCAGGACTTTTCCAAGGCGTCGTCCTGTAGTTTGATGACATCTTAATAGCTGGCGCATCAACCGAGGAACTGTCGGCACGCCTTCGACAGATCCTCCACCAATTACAGGATGCATGAGAAGTGCCAGTTTGGAGTTCCACAAGTCAAGTTTTTGAGGTTCCTTATTGATGCTGACAGGGTCCATCCGATGGAGAGCAAGGTCAAGGCGATCCACAGCGCACCGACCCCTACTTCAAAGAAAGAACTCCAATCATTCCTCAGCCTTCTATCATTCATTCCTGCCGCATAAAGCATCCGTAGCAGAACCATTGCATTGCCTGTTGGAAAAGAAGTTGCAGTGGAGCTCGGGGCCAAGTCACGCCCGAGCATTTGCCGCTGTCAAGGACTTACTATCATCCAACTCAGTCCTCACACATTTTGACGAACGGCTACCGCTTATCATGGCCGCTGATGCTTCACCCTACAAAATCGGCACGGTTGTGAGTCACCGTTTGCCTGATGGTTGAGAGGCCCCTATCGCATATTTCTCCAGAACCTTGTTGTCTGCTGAGAGGAACTATGCCCAAATCAACAAGGAAGCACTCGCCCTTGTTGCTGGTGTAAAGAAATTCCATGATTTTGTGTATGGTCGACAATTCCAGATTGTAACTGACCACAAGCCGCTGTTGGGATTATTCACCCCAGACCGCCAGACCCCTCAGGTCATGTGTCCCAGGATGCTCCGTTGGTCTGTATTCCTGTCTGCCTACATCTACGAACTGTCCCACTGGCTGGGGAAGGCCA
Source organism: Gekko gecko (assembly GCA_029375565.1). Classification (NCBI taxonomy): domain Eukaryota; kingdom Metazoa; phylum Chordata; class Lepidosauria; order Squamata; family Gekkonidae; genus Gekko; species Gekko gecko. The sequence goes on from JAPDNY010000002.1 coordinate 136,827,947, forward strand.
TTGGCCATGCTGACGCGCTCAGCCGCCTGCCTATCTGGGCCCCAGCACTAGAATCCTCTCCTGCCTGCGAAGTAATGGCTCTTGAGGAGCTACCACAGCCTCCACTACATGTGTCTGATGTTGCCACGCAGTCCGCCAAGGACCCCACCATTTCCCGGGTCCTGAACTGGGTGTGGAGGGGGTGGCCAGCCGGCAGTCAGACTACTTAGTTCCTGGTGTACAAGTCACGGCAACATGAACTGTCAGTCCACAAGGGATGCCTCCTCTGGGGGAACCGTGTGGTCATTCCCCCCAAACTTCACCGCTAGGTGTTAGAGGCCTTACATGTGGGACACCCCAGAGTGGTGTGTATGAAGGCATTAGCCTGCAGCTACGTCTGGTGGCCGCACCTGGACCAAGAGATTGAAGGATGGGTCCGTACCTGCCAGTCTTGCCAAGAGTCACAACTGGAGCCGCCTCAGGCACCAGTGCAATGCTGGGAGACCACCTGAGTGCCCTGGTCCTGCCTGCATATTGAATTTGCTGGCCCTTTTCAAGGGCAAACCTTTTTGATTGCTGTGGACTCATTTTCCAAGTGGCTAGAAGTAGTCTCAATGTCTGTAATGACATCAACATTGGTCATTAGGGCATTGTGCTGCATCTTTAGCACACACGGACTGCCCAAGACTATCATGTCCAACAATGGGACACAATTCACATAGGCCGAATTCTAGAGGTTCATGGACACCAATGCAATCCAGCACATCACAGCCACCCTGATCTATCTGTCCACAAACGGACAGGCTGAAAGAATGGTCCGCACTATGAAGGACATGCTGTGGAAACTTGTCTACGGTGACTGGAACCACAGACTAGCCGAATTCTTGTTGCAGCAGCATATAATGCTGCACACAACTACCAGGCAGAGCCCAGCAGAACTTCTGATGAACTGCTGTTTAACTACAGTGCTAGACCGCCTGCACCTGGATCTCACACGTGATCGACTGCCACAGCAAGAGGCTCCTGAACCCCTCTGATCCTTCCAGCCGGGTGATCTCGTCTACACCCGGAACTACGGCAATGGGCCAGTGTGGATTTCAGCCACAGTAACCACCAACACCAGGCCAGTTTCCTACGTAATGTCCACAGCCAAGGGGAGAAGCCTGCGCCGGCACCCTGACCAGCTTCGTCGATGCTGGGTCCGGGAAGCAGAGCCAGCGGATCCAGATGACCAGGGGAAGAGTTCCTCCGCCTACGAATTGCAGTGCTCCCCAGCCAACTACCGTGTTGGAGGCAGTAGTGGCTCCCTCGCCTGATACAGAGCGTGAGAACTCTCTAGTGCAGGTGCTGCCCTTTGAGTGGAGAGTCCCGGCACAACAGGTCCCAACCGCACTATGGACTGTCAGCCACGCACTTCCAGTAGAGATCCTACACTGTCTGCTGGGGAACCACGGCGCTCCCAACGAGTAAGAGCTCGCCCCCATCATTTGCAAGATTATGTGTACTAACTTAGGTGGGAGGAGTGTTATGTATTCAGCTTACTGTGTTATTAGATGTGAGTTTAGGTCACAGCTCCATAGAAGCTCAGCATTCTAAAATACGCAACTAGATTGGTCAATGCGGCAAACAGACCAATCCAGAGAGACCTTGACTTTTGGCGGGAACAGTTCTTATTGGTCCTAAGCACTGTTTTAGGATTAGACTTTATTGTTTCAAAATGTACATAGTTGGCTTGTTCTGTGTGCTGTTTTGTTGTGTTCTGAGCTGAATAAAGAAGTCACTTGTTTGAACACTGCCTCGATCTCAGTACATAACAGATGTTCAGAGAGGTGGCTTTTTGCCTGCTTCTGTGTCCCGGCCCAGATATTCCTTGGAGGTCTTCCATCCAAGTACTTGACAGGATCAGCCCTGCTTAGCTACCGAGATCTGTTGAGATTGGGCTTGCCTGGGCTATCCAGGTCAGGGCTGGCATGGTAACTTTGAAGGAGCTCAGCTAACAGTGCAATGCAGAGGCATGCCTTAAACACTACCAGCCTAAGCAGAGTTACATCTTTTTAAACCTATTGACTTAAATGGACTTAGAAGGGAGTAACTGCTTAGGATTGCATTGCCAGTCTCCCAGCTTTGAAAAGAAAGAAAGAAAAAACAGCTTCAAAAGGCTGCCACCTGGAGAAGAAGAAGAAGAATTTATTGGATTTATACCCTGCCCTTTACTACCCGAAGCAGTCTCAGAGTGGCTCACAATCTCCTTTCCCTTCCCCTCCCCACAACAGATACCTTGTGAGGTAGGTGGAGCTGAGAGAGCTCTTTTGAGGACTGCTCATGAAAGAACAGCTCTGAACGAACTTGTGACTGACCCAAGGTTCTCCCTGATTAGGAGCTGCGCTCCTAACCACTACACCAAACCGGCACGAAACTGGAGCAAAGGAATGGCAAATTTATTTAGTTATTTATTTGATTTCTAGGCCGCCCTCCCCAAGGAAGGGCTCAGGGCAGTTAACAACATTTCAACAATGCATTATAATATTTTAATAAATGTAATTTACAGAATCAAATTTAAATTTTAAAATAATAACAGTCAAACTATTTCAGAATGGCATTTAAAAACTATTTATGTCCTTACTGCTTGGAGGGGAGGAAAGATTAAAGAAACCAGGCTCAGTGTTCAAACTTTGCTGTCCTCAACCATAGGCCTGGTGGTACATCTCTGTCTTGCAAACCCTGTGGAACTGCACTAGGTCCTGCAGGGCATAGATGTCATTAGGCAGAGAGTTCTACCAGGGAATGGGGAATGGCTGCTTTTCCCTTTCTCCATTGGCCATTTTTTTTTGCTCAAATTTGTCCTTCTCCAGCTGCTTTTTCCCAAAGGAGAAAATATGCAGGTGGCAGTTTTGAATGGGGAAATGGCTAGAGAAGAAAGGATTTACAAATTCCTTCCCCCATCTTTCCTTCCTTCAAACTTGTAGCAATTTCCACAGCTGCTTTACATTTAAGAACATCTGTCAAAAGACTGTTGCATACACCTGCCATGTATTCATCCAATCTAGTTTTTCAAAATGCAAAAAACATGTGTTTACAAAACCAGATACCATTCAGACACACTCATCAGGGAGCCAGGAGTGCCATGCATCATCTTTTGAACTAAGTTTCTGTTCACATTTGACAGATGTAGGAAAGAGCTCTGTTAAATTCTCTGGGACTCCAACTGTTTTGGCTTACAGGGTCCCCCCAGTGGCAGAAAATGAAAATACAAGAGAAAGAAGCAAAGCAGAATTTTCCTTGCTTTGGACCGTGAACCTTGGAAAGGCCGTTCCACCAGAATGCCCAGATACTGCCTCTCCCTCTGAAGGAGGATTGGGCCCATTTGGTGCAAAAAGTGTGTTATAAGCAAGCAAAGGACTGATGAAAAAGCAAAAAGGAAACATGCCAGACTGAATCCAGTGGCATGTCTTTTAGAGATGCTAGAGAGGATGGTATCCTGTGACATCTGTGGATAAAATATGAACAGTAAGGATTGAGTGTAGCACTGATGAGCCTGGATGTGTATAGGGAGGCACAATGACAGAGCAGCTGGAGAGCTGAGCTTCTGAATGTCAGTGGCAGTACGCATGCTCATGGATCCCTCATGTACATAGCAGTGAATCCATACTCATAAACTGCATGCTGTGGAATAACAGAGAAAGCGGATTGAGGGAGAAAAAAAATGGGAAAAGTGGATAGAGGCAATGCCCCCTCCAAGCTGTGGAGTCCTGTGAGCAAAAATTCTACTTTGTGAGCAAGTGATTTGGCTGCTGCATAAATTAGTTTGCTCTGGAGCCATCCTTCCTGAGCTAAGACAGAAATGTGTGAGATGGAGGCTAAAATAGTGTGAGCACTAACTCAACTTAGAGGAAACACTGGATAGAGGGTGCTTTTTTCTCTCTCCTAAGAACTTGAGGGCACCCAGTGAAATTGTTGGGAAATAAGTAAAGGATAGTCAAAAGAAAATCCTTCTTTACTCAACAAGTAGTGAAACTGTGGCATTCCCTGCTAGTGGAGGTAGTGATGGCCATGAACTCAGGTAACTTTAAAGGGGAGGGGTAGACAGATTCATGGAAGAGAGGTCCATCAGTGGCTATTAGCTATGGTGACTGAAGCCATGGTGATTCAACTGTCTCCCTGTATCTAGTCTTGCCACTCCATTCACAAGTAAAGTGAAGAATCAGCAAAAGGCACATATGAGACCATATAATCTGGAGCTGTAATCATACCGAATCTAATCATGTCTGTGATGTCCTTCAACTAAGGCAAGTATAATACATTATTTAATACAGAAAGAATACGTCTAACATGTTCATTTACATTAATAATGAAGAGGCTTAACACAAATACAGGTGTGGTAGCTGTGAAGGAGCCTATCTTCAAAGCCTCCACCCTCTCCCCGTTTTATATTCCTTTTGAGGGCCTCACTTCTGAAACCATAAATCTAGTTTAAGCCCATATAAATTAGAAAGAAACCAACCCTCTGCCTATTATCTGACTGCTTTTTGGTCTATTTAACACTGGAAACACCTGAAGGAAGAAATTATTCCTTGATGATTGGAAAGAGGTATTACCATGAAACTAATCTCCATAGTGAAAAGAGATTAGTACTAGTCATAAAACTAGTTAACATGCTAAAAGTGAAGTTTTTTTATATTATGGAGAGCCTTATAGCTGTTTCAACATTTTTATTCCAGTATGGGGAGTTAGTGGGAAGTACCACAAGCACCATTCTGCTTGCAGGATGGATCCTTCCTTCCTTCCTTCCTTCCTTCCTTCCTTCCTTCCTTCCTTCCTTCCTTCCTTCCTCTCTCTCTGCAGCCTCCTGAAATACTATCCTCTGGGATCAGGGGTTCCCCAGGAACAGCAATAGATGCAGTGCAGGGGTCAGCAAAAAGTGGGGAAAGTTGGCAAAAATTCCCCACCTTCATCAGCAGATATTCTCTTTCAATGGCAGAAAATGTGTTTTGGAACAAATCCATTTATAACACTGTTGTTCTTCTGTTTCCAAAAACTAGGCATCTCTCTATAATATAATTCTGTTTTGGTCATGGACTCTCCTGAACATTCCACATGCTGCCAAAATCAGTTGGCTCAATGATCTGTCACTCAGCATGTGTCCCTAGCCACTGGCTGCGTTGCCTGAGTCCCGCTCAGCTGCCATTCAAGAGTACTCGTGTGCCATTGGCTGGGTGCTGGGTTTGCTCCTCTTCCCTGCCCACTCCTTCATCCACTGTGCCTTTTCAGAATTTCTGGCAGACGGCTTTCTCTCTTGACGATGACAATTGCCTCCTGTGTGAGACTGACTTTTTCCCTCAGTAGCTGTCGGTAGGTGTAATGAAATGGCAGTTACCTGTGTCTGTAAGATGGCTGCCATCTCTGTGTTTAAAATGTTCCCCCACAAGGCTTAATTGAGCTGCAGTTCCAGAGAGGGGCCTGCAGTGGTATCACTCACTGGGTTGAATGGGGCTTCCTCATCTGCTGGATGTTCCCAGCTGCCCCAAAGCCAAAAAAAGCAGGAAAACAGGGACTGTCCCAAGGCAGTCTTCGTCCATGGGAGGCAGCAGAAATTCAGCCACTCCACAGTCGGCTAGACTGGGGAATGAATGGAAGTTTCCTTGCTCTCTCGGGTAAGAGAGAGAGGCTGAAGCAGAGCCAGTCCAAGGAGAGATCCTATCCTGAGCCCACAACCTCCAGAGCTAGAATGTTGTGCGCAGGGGAAGAGGATTGCGTTTAACCCCTGTTGGTTCATGGTGTGCGCTTACTCATACAGTTGTGCCTTATTTATTTAGTTTGTGTGTGCTCCATAATAGTATAAATAGTTAAATAAATTCTTTTATTTGGGCTAATAATCTGTGTTGTACTGACCACATAGTCTCCCCCACTCTGCACAATACCAAAGGGAGGGGGTAGCCTGGGGAAGCAAGGAAAGGCCAAACCCTTGGGTTGCCAATTTTCCAGGGATCCCCCAAAGACTGGGGATTCCATCTCCAAATAGGGAGATTCGGCCAGAGGGGTCTCACTGTCCCTCTAAAAAGGCAATGACAATTCAGTGAGTCATGGCAGCAAACTTAAGGAGTGAGATACGCCCATGGGATGAGGGTGGGAGGCGAACAGCTGAGTTGGAAACTGGAGTCAGTTTCGCTACAGTAGGCAACCAAGCTTGGTTCAGACAAAGGAAGGAAACCCTTTGCAGGCCTTTGTGAGGAACTCATTGGGGCCAGTCCTTACTAGGATTGCCAGCTCCAGGTAGGGAGATTCCTGGAGATTTTCTGGTAGAGTCTATGGAAGCCAAGGTTTGGGGAGGGGAGAGGCCTCAGCTGAACAGAATGCCATAAAGCCCACCATCCAAAGCAGTTATTTTCTTGGGGGGGGGGGGAATCTGTTGTCTGGAGTCCAGTTGTGATACTTGGTGATCTTCAGGCTTCACCTGAAGGCTGGCTACCCTAGGCATCACAGTCAGTGCTTCAGAGTAGGGTCTGTTAGAAGCTGAATGGGTGATTTTGGTCCAGTCACAAATTTTCAGCCTAACGTACCTCAGAGGGTGGTTGTGCAAATCAAAAGGCAGAGAGGAGAATGATAAGCTGCTTTGGTCCCCATTGCAGAGAAAGACTATTTTTCCTCCTGGGAAACCATTGTTGCCAATCTCCAGGTAAGAGCTGGAGATCACTCAGAATTACAACTGCTCTCCAGATGGCAGAGATCAGTTCCTCTGGAGAACATGGTGGACTCTGTGTCCTTATACCCTACTGAGATGGCCCACCCCCATGACAGCCAATGTGATGTGGCAGTCAGGGTTTCAGAGCACCACAGAGGCTGCAGGTGGGTGGGTGGGTTGGGGGATGGAAAGCTGAAGAGTGAGGGGGAAATAAAGGTATGTTGATGCTCAGCTGGGAAGGAGATAGGGTTGCCTACTCCAGGTGGGAAATTCCTGGAGATTCGCAGGATGGAACCTGGAGAGGGTGAGGTTTGAGGAGGAGTGGGAGCTCAGACAGGTACAATGCCATAGATTCCATCCTCCCAATCAGCCATTCCCTCCTGGGGAACCACTATTGCCAATCTCCAAGTGAGGGGTGGAGATCACTCAGAATTACAACTGATCTGGGACTACAGAAGTCAGCTGCAGTCACAGGTGCAGGTAACAGTACATTGATGCTTAGCTGGGAAGGAGATGGGGTTGCCAACTCCAGGTTGGGAAATTCCTGGAGATTTGAGAGGTGGAGCCTGGAGAGGGTGGGGTTTGAGGAGTGGTTGGACCTCAGACAGGTACAATGCCATAGACGCCACCCTCCAAACCAGCCATTTCCTCCTGAGTAACAATTGTTGCCAATCTCCAGGTGAGGGCTGGAGATCACTCAAAATTACAACTGCTCTTCAGGTATCCGAGATCACTTCCTCTGGAGAAAATGGTGGACTCTGTGTCATTATACCCTGCTGAGGTCACCACAGCAAATTGACACTGAGTGTCCAAGGCCTTGGCACTCTCCCAGAGCCTCTTTCTAGAGCTCCTTGTATTTATTTGCACAACAGGCCTTATTCCTAGTTATACAATAATTCTGTTCCAAGAATGATCCCAGGCCACAGGTTTTCAGTTGAAAAGAAGACAAGATTATGATGAAAGACACACACAAGAAGGCGAATTAGAAGTACAGACAAAGGTTAAAGACTCAGTTTTCAGGCATTATTCAGACATATGAAAAGAGGATGAAATGTAGGTGTTGGGGGCAACAAGGCATAAACAGGTGAGGTTGCACCAACAGTATCAGCAGAGCAGAGATGACACGAAATCAAACAGAGAGAGGAAGGAGAGGATAAATAAGAGATAGCGGTGTGCATGCAGTTCTACTCGAGTTGAAAATATACCTAAAAGTACCTTATTGGTATTTTTGCGGTATATTTCAGCTTCCCAAACATTTCAATTTTCTCAGAAAAACCGGGAGGGGGGGGATCCCGGATATATCCAGGAATTACCAGTAGATCCAAAAACAGCAAGAGGCAGGAGCAGATTGTTCCCGTCTCAGCTGTTTGTCAGACTTCCGTAGTACCTTTATGTATTTTTTTATTTTTTAAAAATTTGTTTTGATTTTATACATGTTGAAAACAAATGACAACAACAAAACCAACCATTAATAGCTCTAGATTTCTATAAAGCTATTGATTCAGTTAATTGGACATATTCTTAAAAGGTACTAAATTTTTATGATTTTGGAAACAGATCTACTAATGCTATTTCAGCGATTTACTCATCATATACTGCTAGCATAACAGTAAATAATTGTCTTTTGGGATTAATAAATATCAATTGTGGTACCAAACAAGGATACCCACTCTCCCCTTTGCTTTTTATTTTAGCTTTGGAGCCGTTAGCTAATAAATTAAGATCTAACCAAGATATCAGAGGAATTAAATGTGGAGAAAAAGAATATTTATTAACAATGTATGCAGATGATATGTTGTTATCTCTCACAAGTTTGACAGCAGCTATACAACCCTTAAAGGAATAACTTTTAAAATGTAATCAAGTTTCTGGCCTCAGGGTAGACTTTACAAAGTGCAATATGCTAATATCTCCCCTACAATTCAACTGAAAGCCTCTTATACTTTAAATATACCACTGGTTAGGGTTAGATAAAAGGCCTAGATACCTTGAAATATCAATTAAAAAAACCTACAGAACATGTATCATTATAATTATGAAATACTGTGGAGGCAAATAAATATGGATCTGATTAGATGGGCAAAGCAGAAACCAGCTGTGACTAATCAAGCTGTAATAATTAAAATGTCTGTTCTTCCAAAATCATCTTTTTTATTTTATGTGTTACCTTTTCATATTTCGGATAAGATTTTAAAGAACTGGCAGTTAAAATTAGATCAATTCATATTTTTAACTCTAAAAAGCCAAGAACCACATAAGTCCTAAGGTATCAAGAAGGAGGGTGGCGTATTCCGAATATCTCTCTTTATTATGAGGCATATCAATTGACATTTAATCCCATTTGTCCTTTTCTAAGGAAACAGGCTGGTTAGAACAAATTTAGAGTCCAGTGGCACTTTTAAGACCAACATAAGTTTATTCAAGGTATGAGCTTTCATGTGCAAGGCACACTTTTTCAAATAACTTGCACACAAAAGCTCATACCTTGAACAAACTTCTGTTGGTCTTAAAGGTGCCACTGGAGTCTAAATTTGTTGTACTGCTTCAGACCAACACGGCTGACCACTTGGTACTATCTTCATGGAAGTCTGGTTAGAGTTAGAGAGATTTAACTTTAAAGAGATGGGGGGATTTCACTTACTATATGACCATACCTTCTATTAAAAATTAATGCTGAATTTGCTGTCAACACTTTAGGGCCCTATTTTGGTATGGAGGAAATGGAAAAGGGTGGCGAAATCACCCAGGGATTTCACCACTGACCCCCATACTGTATCAACCAAAATTTGGTTCAGTTAAAAAAAAGTTTAGCTCCAGGTGCAGATATTCTGGAATTGTTTTATAAATTATTTAATGGCATTTCCAGAATATAGCTCATTTAAAACTTGTCTCTAATTGGATGGAAACCTTTCTTTGAAATTTTGACTAAGATGTTGAATAGACATATCAGAGGATATTATAGAAATGGAATAAATGAAAATTATGTAAAATTACATCCAACTAGATGAAAGCACTCCTTTCCCCTCCCCCCTCTTTCTTCTCACAATTATTTATGTTTTTTTATATTTTATTGTTAGTGTTTTTGTGTTTCTTTCTGTTGGAGCCTTTCTATAAGACGGCATTATTTTTATATTGGATATAAGGCTACAGATGGTTTTGTTGTTGGCTTTGTTGTTATTTGTCCTGCAGTCCTGCAGTTGTTATTTGTCCTGCAGAAGACAGCCCCCCCCCCCCCCCGCTGTGAAGTCAGCCCAGGATCAGCCTTGGCTGGCACTGGCTCATCTTGCAGCTTGGTTTAACCCATGCTGCAAGAGTCGATTAGCTGGGGCAGCAGGAGGTGAGAGCTCTGTGCTGCCTAAGCTGGCCCTGGCTCCTCTGGAACAGAAGCCAGCCCAGGATCAGCTGTGCCCATGGGGAGCAGACTGTTCCCTGCAGGCACAGCTTCTGGTGTGCAATCCCCCCCCATTTTTTTCTTCTTGGTTCTACCGGACCTGAAAAAAATCCAGGATTTCCAAAAAATCCCAGGTTCAAATACCACACTGGTATTGGGACCTGGTATTTTTTGGGAAACCCAAACTGAAAAAAACAGGGAAAAACTGCACACCCCTAATAAGGAGCCCAAGACCCAGGAGAGACTGCAAAACAACACAAAACTGGAATATGACATAATAACACAAAACTGGAATGTGACAAGGATATAGGAGCCAGTGAAAGAAATGAAACAGAGGCAGATTGAAATGCAGAGAAATCAAACTAACCGTAGAACTGAGAAAAGGAGAAAAAGAAAAGAGAGAAACAAACCAGGGAAAAATTAACAGGACACAAGTTGAAAGAAAGCAAAATCAAAAGGTACAATCTAGTGACATCTGAAAATTGGAAACGGGGGGAAGAGAAAGTAGACAGAACTTCTTCTCCCTCTCCATAATACTAGAACTGGAGGACATCCAATGAAATTGAAAAGCAATAGGTTCAGGACCATTCAAAGGAAACACCTCTTTACCAATGAGTAATTAAACTGTGGAATTCACTGCTAGTGGATGTAGTGATGGCCATGAGCATGGAGACTTTAAAAGATGGCTAGGCAGATTCATGGAGGATAGGTCCATGAATGGCTACTATCCATAGTGACTAAAGAAAACCACCATATTCAGAGGCAGCAAACCTCTGGAACCCAGTGCTGGGAGGCAGCAGCAGAGGACAGCCTTGGCTTCTGTGCCCTTTTGGCTGGCTCTCCCTGGTAACTGGTTGGCTACTGTGCAAAACAGTTTTCTGGATGAGATAACTGATCCGCTCCAGCAGGCCTTTTCTTATGTTAAGCTGAAATATTAAAAGAGTTAAGGTATAAAATTACTTGGGAGAGCTGCAGGTCAGCTACACAGAAGTAATGCTGAATATCAGAAGTCAATAACTGGACCAAGAAGAAAGTCATAAAAAGGGCCCAAGATAGATCCTTAGGGAGCTCTAGTTGAAAGAGGTAAACAATGTCCATTAATATATAACAGCAAAAATACTCAGAAAGAAAAGCATGCAATTAAGAAAGCAGGTCTCCACCAAATATTAGGAAAGAAAATATTAGAATTTTCCATAGTAAAATCAGTTACAAAAGATTACCCACATGATTTAGCAAGTAAAGCATGGATTCAAGGGAATGACAAAAATTAAATTAAAACCAGAAGAAACACTGAGGCCCTGACGTAGGACAAGACAATCAAGATTTTTTTAAAAGATAAACTAGAAATAAAGACGGTCAAGAGAAGATTTCTTTTAGATGGGAGAAACAATTGCAGGTAGATAGCAGAGGAGAGTACAAGTTTCAGAATAGGAACCAGGAAAGGAAGAAAGAGCAAAAGATTTTGATAGGAAAGATCAAGCCCCTAAGTGGATGGCTGGTTAGAAAAATACTGAGATTAGCAAAAGGAATGAAGAAAGTGATGCAGAAGAGAAAAACAGAGAAGAAAAGTGATTTGAAGTAGGAAAATAAAAAGCAGAAGGAAGCGTGAATAGTAGGTGAATCACCCATAAAAATGTATCTAACATGTTTTATCCAGTGCATCAAGAAAGTTTACTGAACCACCTTCTCTGTTTATTGTACCTTCTTCAAATATTTCACCTGGTGGTTCATCAAAAAGAGCTGTAGCTAAACACAGACAACCACTGCCACAGCAAACAAAGATATAAATAGGAAGTATGGCTAGGTTTCTTTGGATTGCATCCAGTACAATTCTACAGTTGCTGGAACACCTAGGCCGCGATCACACGCAGTAGTTACCTTGGGAGTCTGACAATTGACAGGCAGATTTTACGGGCGCATTCACACTGGCACATCTGGCCAGCATCCCGCACCTGTCAGAGACCCATAGGAGGCAGCCAAAGAAGTGCAGTTAAAAACCACCAGTGATGGTGCGGCGGCCAAGGATGGAGTTCCTGGGGTGATTGCCCCAGCGCACTCCGATGACGTCATCGAGCCCTTGAGGAAGCAGGCTGGCGTCACTGAGCCCTTGAGGGAGCAGGCTGCAAGGTAAAGACTCTGCTTCATCTGCCATTGCGTGGGATCACGCAGCAGCAGATCAAATTACCGCACCACAAATAGCCTCCCCCCCACACATTTTCTGCTACGTCTGACTGGGACCCTACTGTATCTTTGCCAAAAAGATGTATTATAAAAGCCACAGTAATTCACTGCTTATTGGAGGGTTAGAAGGACATAGGCTGAGAGAGGTAGGTGGTTTGTTATGTAGTATGGGGAACTGATGCTTCATGGCCATGAGGAGTCAGAGGCCTCCACTGCATGTGCATAAGCTTCAAAGCAAACCTGAAAGAGTGACCAGGACACAGTTCTGGCAATAATATCCTCTCAGCACCATTTGTGGCTTTCACTTTATTGCCAGTGACTGGCAACCTGGTAATACTGCTTGCAGAGGGTAGCTGAGTTAGTTTGTTGCATTAAACACACTCTGTGGCACTTTGTGACATGAGCTTCAAGAGCAGAAGAAGAACCCTGCTGGATCAGATTGGTGGTCCATCCAGTCCAGCACACAGTGGCTAACCAGTTACTATGGAGCTTCCATGGACTAGACCCCCCTTTCTTCTGTTTCAATGAGGTCTAAGTCCACCGAAACTTGTTAAAGTAGTCCTGAAAGGGCCTTTTGCTTTTCTCACTATATTCTTGTTGTCTATTTAGCCTGACATATGGGAATCCTTTCTCTATCATCTCCCATTCAAGTATGCATTGACTCCAGACACCAAAATGGTTATCCACAAAAGCTAGACTATTAGGCTACAGCCAGTTTCAAAACGAACATTTCTTTGAAGATTGAGCTAAATTTGGTCACCAGAGACCTCGAGTACTCACATAGTTATCTCTTGCAGACCAGCCTGGATAAAGTTGCATGTGAAGCTGCCTTTCCTTGCGGGCCAGTTCATAGTACTTGGCTTGTTCTTCCCGTGACAGTGCGTGCCACTGCAAAGAAACCACAGAAAAACGTGAGACACAATGGCATACTTCAACACTGTGTGTCCAGTCCTAACAGATTACAGATAGGCCAACAAAGAGAAAAGGGTTTTGTTGATTTATTTTTGCTCAAAAATAAAAGCCTTTTTAGATATGAATAGAATATAAGAAGTTGCCTTGTAATGAGTGAAACCATTGGTCTGTCTTGTGCATTACTCTCTACTTTGCCCAGTAGCAGCTCTCTAAGGCCTCAGGCAGAAATCTGTCCTTGTGCTAAACTAAAGGTGCCATGGTTTGAATCTGAATTGTCAGTGTACAAATCATGTGTTCCATCTGGTATACTAAGGCTAGATTCCTAGACAGAATCACCTATCTGGAATCACTGCTGAAGAACTCCACCAATGGAGGAAAGTAGCAGAAGCACACTAAAACTATTGATCAAAACGGTTCTGGAAATTCTGAAGCACAGTAAAGAATTTTCCTCTAGCTTTTCTTTTCTTTTGAAGACTTTCTCTGGTTTCTCAATGAAGATAGATTCAGGTGGGTAGCCGTGCTGGTCTGAAGCAACTGAATGAAGTCTGAGTCCAGTGGCACCTTTAAGACCAACGAAGTTTAATTCTGGGTATAAGTTTTCATGTGAATGCACATTTCATCAGATACATCATGTACATGCACATGGAAGCTTATACTCAGAATTACACTTTGTTGGTCTTAAAGGTGCCACTGGACTCACACTTTGTTCTAGTTTCTCTAGTCATGCCAAATTGTACATTATTGCTACACTGTCATCTAGGTGCACACTGTTAACCAAGTTTTCTTCAGCATAAATGTGCTTAGGAAGCAAGCCTTTCCTGTATAAACAGAATACAATTCTCTCTTAGTTTTAGATGTAAACCTGAAAGCATACCCATTGTTGAAGTAAAGCTGACCTGGGAAAGGAAAAACCCAACACTGACCTGAACAACATTTGTTTCAGTGAATAAATAAAAGCACATTAAACCCAGACCTATACTGTCTAAAGCTCAAATGAGAGACACTGCACAGATTTCTTGGGATTAAATTTGGTTGTGTGGCCAAGAGGCTTGTCCATAGAAAGAAATGACATTTAGATGCCTGCATTATGCGATTAATCAAGAGAATAAAGCATTTGACCATGGGCCATAAGAATCCAGGGTCAACTTCCAGCTCAGCTGTGAACCTACTCAGTGGCTTTGAGAAAGCCAGTCCAGGGGTAAGCAGCCCTTTAGGGCCAAGTACCGTCCATTCCCCTCACAATGTCTATCTGTGAAGAGGCTGGTGTGTTAGCAAACAAAAGATGGAAAATACGAGAGTTCTGCTCACCCAGACATGTTGGCATGAAGCTGAGCCCCAGCATTACTGTCAATGCCAGAGGGGCTTGCTTTGTACTCAGCAGGCGGCCGCCCAGGTCTAGGTGGTGGTAATGGGAATAAACTGTCCAGTACCTTCTTCCATGCCACCATCCCTGCTGGTCCTGCCAGCAATTCAAGGGCTCATGTTATGTATTGGGATGTGAATCCTTGCTATACATTTCCATGTTAAGCTTGAGTTTGAATGTGGCTCTTCAGCTGTCACATTGCCATTGGCTGGTTTCGGCGAAACCATTGTAAATACCCAATCACTGTGGGAGAATGTTGCAAAGAGGGAACGGTCCTGATTGGCCTTTATCCCTGTGTTATGATTGGCCTTTATCCCTGTATTCTGATTGGGCTTTATCCCAGCGTTACTATTGGTTCTTATCTGACTATGGGTGTGGCTTTGACAGCCCGGGAGAGTTTAAAAGAAGGAGCTGTGCTTTCCTTGTTGTGTGTGTTTCAGTTGTGTGTTCCTGACTTACAGTTGCTGTTTAATAAAGCTGAAATCACTTGAAGCTGAATCCTTTGTTGAGTCTCATACTTAAGAAACCTTGGTTTCTTGGGTGCAGAACCAACCCTGTGTGCTGGCTCAGCAAAATAATCTGGCAAGCTGCTGCTTGACTGCACCTTATTTCATAGAATCATAGAATCATAGAATCATAGAATCATAGAATCATAGAATCATAGAATCATAGAATGTTAGAGTTGGAAGGGATCTTGCAGGTCATCTAGTCCAACCCCCTGCACTCTGCAGGAGCATAGCCGAAAGATAGCCCTGGCTACAACATACCCGAAAGATGGTCGTCCAGCCTCTCCTTGAAAACGTCCAGTGAAGGAGCATCCACCACCTCCCAAGGCAGTCTGTTCCACTGCTCAAACACTCTTACAGTTAAGAAGTTTTCCCTGATATTTAGCTGGTAACGACTCCCTTCTAATTTCCATCCATTAGATCTAGTCTTACAATCCAGAGCAAGAGAGAATAGATCTGCTCCAGCGTCTTCATGACAGCCCTTCAAATACTTGAAGACTGCAATCATGTCTCCTCTAAGCCTTCTCTTTCCCAGGCTAAACATACCCAAGTTTTTCAGCCTTTCCTCGTAAGACTTGGATTCTAACCCTCTCACCATCCTGGTTGCCCTCTTCTGGACACGCTTGAGCTTGTCAACATCCTTCCTAAAATGTGCCTATGATTTTATTTAGACCTTTACATATGTTCACTATACAAGCAAGGTCTGTAGCATGTGAGTGCTGAGCCATTCTCACAACTATATGTGCATTCATTCATCTGGACCCTGGATTTTTCAAGGTACTGGTCCCTGGGTACAAAACTGGAATGAACATGCATTCAGGCATCCATACAAACACTTGAACAGGAATACAGTATGAATATAAGCATGTGTGAATATGGCTCAGCCTATATTTCCTACCCATGTGAAGGAAATAACTGGGACCTACTTCAAAGAATCTGTAGATTGTAAGGCACTTCATTACATTAAAACTGACATAGAAACGCTTGTGGCAATTCAGATTTCTGAGCACTTTAGTATCTTTTAAAAATCTAAGCCAACCGAGACAAATCACCACTTGGTGATGCAGGGAATGTCAAGCAATCAGTGCTAGTACAGAAAGTACTGAAACAAATTTTAGAGAGGACTTTCAGAATTCATTATAGTGGGTCAACTCAAATAGACCATGAAAGCCATTTGTCTATAGGTAGAATGACTTACTGGGAGACCTGGGACAGGGGCTCCCAGCTTTTCTTTCTCTCAAAATCTGGTGTGTGGGAAGCTGACTCCAATTTTGACTGTGTCACATACAGCAAGGGTGGTGGTCATTAAGCCTTCTCTCATGCCATTATCCTGACAGAAAGTGGCCCCAGGGAGTCACTGTTTTTGCTCCATGAGGCAAGGTATTGATCCTGACTAAAAAGTAGCAGAGTAGACTTAAGTAGCAAAAGAACACAATCCTCAGCTCTTTGAAGAACATTTGAGGGGCTACTGATGCACTGATATTATACTTTAAGGTATGTAACCCATCACTCTATCGTGACAAGGACAGTGGTTTCAAAACCCTTCCCGCTTGAGGGCCCATTAATGAAATACTACTCCCTCCATACAGCTCTCATTCCCAGCTTCACTGAGAAGTCATCCCACATTTACTTAGTTGTATGTGTCCCCAACAGCAGCTTAGTAACCCACACATAAGGCTCCTATGTATATGCCCTCAAAACATGGAATTCCGGTCATGTCCTACCATCTTCACATCCAACCCCAAAGGAGCATGTTTCTTTTTTCCCTTCAGTTCACTGGATGAAGCCATTTGATTTGGGAAAGGATAATAGTGTGTCCTCATTTGTATGTAGTTGTCAAAACAATACCACCATTTCCTTGGAGATAGATCAAGACAGGTAGCTCTATTAGTCTGTCAGTAGCAGTAGAAAAGAGCAAGAGTCCAGTAGCACCTTAAAGACTAACAAAATTTGTGGCAGGGTATGAGCTTTTGTGAGTCACTGTTCATCAAAAAAGAGCTACAGCTTCAGGCAGCCAATCAATCCTTTGGGATCTCCTGCCTAGTCCACACAAAGTGCCATATGATAATTTTTTAATTTTTTCCCCCTTGTTCACCATCTCCTTGTTTGCATTCTTACCCGTCTTCCTAAGATCTGATTGATGGCTGCGCTTTCTTTCAAGGTGCATTCAGCAATAACCTTTGCCCGCATTTCTTTCATATACAACATAAAAGCATTCAGAGGTTTCTTAATTGTTGGCTTCTTGGCTTCCTTCTCTCTCTTTGGTTCTGGTTGTGATTTCCTTGACAGAAACAGAGGAGGAGGGAGGAGATGAAGAAGGACTACTTACTTCTGTATGTCAGTGACTAGTCAGAAATATCAATTGCTGGGAAAATACTACAAGCCATGAGTCAAAATTTAGGTTTACATTTTTTTTAAAAAAATTAAATGAGTAGAATATCATCTCTGGCATGGGCCACCTCCAACAGTAAGCCATGGCTGGATTAGGTGGCCTGATCCAGCACAGACAGATCTTCCTTTTTTGCCATTGTTTTTTAACTGTTGAGGCAAGAGTCTCCAAATTCAATATTCTAATTTTACAAAACTATAGATGGGAGACTGATTTTGGGAGGGGAGGGGAGGGGAGGGGGAGTAGCAGGCAAGAAAAGGGTTAAGGGTCCTCTTCCCACCCACCACTTCCTTCCTGAAAGTGTGCCCTCCTGGCACTAGTCTTGGAAAACGTCCATATCCATTATTCCAAATCTTGAACACTTACATGTTTCGGTCATAGTGATCACTTTCTTGTTTCCCAGAGTGGGATGTGATGCCTGCATGCGGGATTCCTGTGGCATGCATTCCAGGGCTGAGCACCAATGGATGTGTTAGCCTGCAACATAAAATAAGGATGTGACTGCTCAGACTTTTAGGCCTTAAGCACGTACTGAAGGTGGACCTGGCTCTTAAAAGGACAAGCTCAAAGCACAGAAAAGCAGATCTTGGTGTTTAAACAGGAACGGGAATAGGCTGGGTGCTATATGACAACTCCAAAAAAATACAAAAATTGGGATTGTGATGAATGTGGATCAAGAGATTTATGGAACTGGGCTGTTTGGAGATAGGGAACTTCAGTTATGTTCTGTTGAGTCACCACAATCTGGAACTGCATTATTCTATGAAATCGAGTGCCACGTTTGGCAATGGAGACACTGTCTTGCTCAACAATCTGCTCTTCAAACAATAGCTCTTTGACCACTAGGTGGCACTCTGAGTTATTTTTTCCATAGAGGTGCAACCAAGTGGGAATCCTATTCATATTATATTAGGTTATCCTGACGTTTTGTAAGCAAAGCATTCTTGCTGAACTAAGATCACCCAGTAGAGTTCTGATGATGTCTATGGAGATGCTGAGTTAGCCAAAACCAAGCCTGACTCAGGGTTTTTTTCCTCCCAAATGTTATAGTTAAATAAGGGCTACAAGATTTAATTTGGTGTGTGATTAAGCCTAAAGAGCTGTACTTAACAATTCTCTACAGGCACATCAGTTTTCAGCTCCAATGAAAACAGAAAGGGTGGATGGATGGACATTCTGCGCTTGCTTTCTTACACAAAGCTCTTCAAATTTGCCTGTTGGCCTTGCTGAGCAATTAATGTCTCCTAATTAGCAACACTGTGGATTTGTAGCCAAATGTATTTCAGATTAGGAAATGATTTCAGTATCAGAAGGTCTCCACCACTCTCTACCCTCAGTGTGATCTAGCCCCTTTATAAACTTTGTGTCAGATGTTCAGATCTCTCTTGTTGACATTGTATTGTTAATGCTGTAAAATAAACAGAGCAGCCTTCCCCAGCACTCCCTCTCCCTCCTAAGTAGTTTGGAGCACAATGGGATCTTTGAGGGCACATCCATCACTGCCAATGCAATCACAGATCAGATCCTGAAAGATTAACAGGGTATGCACCCTTCCTCAGCTTGGAAGAGCATTTTCAACATGAACACATGATGCTGTCCCAGCTTTATGACCAAGACTTCAGACAGCACAATTGCCCCATGGGAGACAACCAACTCTTCATTAGCTCTGTTGGCACAAAAAGAAATGATGCCTTGATTCCAATCTACTGGCATGGCTTGAAGCTTGATCTTTATCTGTCAAGGTGTGCTTTCTTGTCTGCAGAACCTGCCTCGTTCTCCTCAGTTAAGTGAGAATGACAGCGTAAGGAAGGATAAAGCTACCAAGGAGGCCCATAAACTTGCTTATCATAAATATTAAGATGCTTAGATGGGAGTAAATGCCTCCAGTAGGCTGAAAATTAAGGCAATCACAGTAATGCTCCGCTAATAATGTGCCTTCTCCTTACTCCATTACCAAGGGCAAATCCCAGAACGTCTTCATCAACAAACTCTTCAAAAGCACTCTGATCGGGAAGACATATAGCAGAAGCCAAAAGCTGGCAAGGCCAACAAATGACACTCACACATATAACTCCCTCTAGGTTAAAGTTCATCCCACCTTCTCAGGTGAAATAGGAAGTTGGCAGAAGTTCATTTTAATGAATACTTTCACAATTTACAACCAGCCTTCACACTGGTGGAATAAATGCATGCTAATTGAGCAAACTTCAGCGGACAGCAGAAGACAGGAGGGCCTGGCATGATCTAGTTCATGGGGTTGCAAAGAGTCGGACTCGACTGTGCGACTGAACAACAACAATTGGCTAGGAGCCAGTTGTGTGGACCAGAAACCCAAAGTGAACTCTGCCTTCTCCTGCAAAAGCAGGCTTATGTTTTCTAATTTTGCATGAGGCATGGTAGTACACAGTATTCCAGGAGTGACCTGTAGAAATGAATACTCTAGGTACTGCATTTGTTTTGTGGTCCTATGTATAACACAACAATCCTCAGCTGTAAAGGGTCATATACTTGGATGGAAGTAAAGCTGATTGCTTGATGCCAACTGGTGAATAGTTCTTGGATGCCATCAAGGAGTTAATTTTCAGCTAGCAGAACCCTGTAAGGCTTCCTCTTCATATCTGAATATAGTGTGGCACATTGAAAGAAGACGACAACAATACAGTGGGTAAGGGCAAGAATCTGGTTGTCTGAACACGAAACTGCCTTATGCAGTGTCAAGCTCTACTTGTCTCAACAGTGTCTATTCTGACTGGCCTCAGCTCTCCAGGATCTCAGGCAGACAAAACGTCTCCACCGCAACACCAGCTACCTGAAATCTTTTGAACTGGAGACACCAAGAATCAGACCTGGGACCTTCTGTATTCAGAGCATGTACTTACTGTATACTACAGCCTCTGAGCTTAGCAGTTCTCAGTTCCATTTAAGACTGTGAATTAGTCAGTGATATGGAAACACTACTGCTAATTGGACCTCCATTACATTCGCTGTGTTAAGGGTGTTATAATGCTATCCCAGGAGGGCACATTGTGCTAGAGACAGACAATAGCATGACTGGATCTTTGATAAAATGTGAGCTGAAAAGGGATCACTGCTTATGAAGTGAATACCTTTCCCCTATTTTTAACTCCAGTAAGGAGGTTCTGTAAGCTTTTGCATTATTATTATTTAAAAAACAAAAAACAAATCTGGGACAAATGCAGTGTATATCCATCACAGGAGATGAAACTTCAGATAAACTCAAAACTATTGTCTGCCTGGAGCCATAAGGAAGCTGGAGATATCTGAACATTTGAGAATACTGCAGGAGCGCTCATATGAAGCCTGATTCTATGGCATCTTCATAGGCATTCTCCCCCCCCCCAACTATTAGTTGACCAAAGCCAAGATTGTACAGCTTTGCAAGATTGATGTTTGTGGGCTTTTTCACTTTAGAAGTTGTCAGTCTAAAATAGCAGAATGCCTTCCCTGTTGCTGCCACTTGAAAGCTTGAGTCTCTCTCTCTCCCCCTCCCTGGCTGCTGCAAGCTTGCATGGCGTAGATTGCAAAAGAAGCAGAGCAGTTGGTCCTAGCTTAGAGGCAGCTCATACTTACCTAGAGACAGTAGCCCCAGCAGAGAGCGCCGACATATAGGGCTGTCTAAATCCACATGACGGGAGAGGGTATACAGGCTGGCTCTGCCTGGGATCAGGAAGAAAGAGTCCATAAAGCATCTACATCTAGGTGTCTTTTCCTGCAAATACCTTTTTCCACTTGGACTCAAAACTGGCAAAGGTCATGGGCTTGAATTTTTGGCAAAGGAGATGCTCCCTTTATACTCTGGCTTCCATCTCAATGTAGGATGAGATAATTTGACTGCAGATGGGCCTACGTTGGTTGGGCTGAAATGTCATCTGAAGCTCCACTAATCCCACTGACTGTGCTATCCTATGCAGAGCTGCTCCAGTTTAAGCCCAACAAAATCAAGATGCTTAGACTGAAGCAGTTCTGCACAGGGCTGTGTTGTTAGAACTCAGCTTGTGCTCATCAGCTTTGAAGTGTGCCTGGAGCTCCAGAACCAGTTTCAGGCATCACAAACAACATCCAGATGATCTAGAGGGAGGGGACACACATCCTCATCTGCATAAAAGATGCATTCAGACAATTAACTGGGGCCACAATGAGCATCTCCATTTGATGAATTTGATGTGCACCTGCATCATCTATGCACAAATCTCTCCTGCTACATTAGGGTACTAAACTATAAACCTGCAGGTTGAAGTTTAAGATCCCATTTGAGGTAACTTATGGCTTATTCCTAGTTGAAGTTTAAGATCCCATTTGAGGTAACTTATGGCTTATTCCTAGCTGTATTGGAGCACGATTCAGTGGGCTGGGGAGATTTAAGCTGGCCATATGTAGTGCTGTTCACATCACTTGCTCCCTTAAGTACTCCCAGCTCTAGGAACTGGTGTACCTTAGCTGCATATCTAAAGTGATAAAATCCACTGTCCTTTTAAAATTTTTCTAAAGATTATCGCTACAGTGTAAATGAAGTTTAGTCTTGTACATGCTGACTTTTTAACAAAGGCTG
Source organism: Gekko gecko (assembly GCA_029375565.1). Classification (NCBI taxonomy): domain Eukaryota; kingdom Metazoa; phylum Chordata; class Lepidosauria; order Squamata; family Gekkonidae; genus Gekko; species Gekko gecko. The sequence continues at coordinate 136,849,917 of JAPDNY010000002.1, forward strand.
TTTTCAGTGTCGCTTTATTGTAAGGCTAAAAATATGATTCAAAAGGGATGTACATTCTTTGAGTACCAGTAGCAAATATATGCATTTTTGTTGGACTAATACATGCATATTTGGTTAGTGGCATAGGCTTGTGTGGGATAATAAAAAAGCTATCATATGGAAGCATCAAGAGATAGGACCGAAGGATGTGACTGGGAACAGCTATCAAATTCTAGTGGTCATATTGGATCATAATAAAATTTCACGTATTCAGGCTTCCACTATGTGGCTTTGCCTGATACCCTCTACTTTATAGTTTATGAACAGGGACTTGTAATAACCCACAAGTGGTAGACAAATGGAGGGGGTCAACTGGCTTCTCAAATGGATGAGTCAGTTGTTCTTTAAGGAAAGTACCAAGTACATGTCTGTAGGGTACAAATAGGCACTATAAACCACACTTTATTGATACATCAGAATTCAAAGGTTCTCCTCATGACTGACATGTCAAGTGTGGCATAGTTACATATTTTATCTCAGTAGAGAACTCAGAGGTAATGATCAGTGCAATTCACAATCCTTCTTCTAGATAAGATCAGTAACACAGTGACAAATCTCCAGTTAATAGCTCTTCTATGAAACAAGATGAATGAGGCAGTAACAGATCTCAGCGGACTGCTAGCTTCAATCCCGTGTCAAGCAAGGTCTTAATCAGAATCATGCTTATCTTATGCTACCATATAAAGTGCATCCATCAGTTTTCAAGCTTGAATTGAGCAATCATAAAATCCTACTACTAGAAGGGCAATACTAAATCCATTCAAAGTCTTTTGTGAATTGTACCTATACATCATTATTTGTTACAATTGTTTACATCCTTATTCTAATAGCCAAAATGTGCGGATACCTATTCCCACCAACAGGGGGCTCACTGTCCCCCAACAGCTTTTCCTGCATAGTCAGTAGACTTCCTGGGTTTGTAGAAAAATCCAAAAAGTGAAGAAATCCCTTCGGGAACGGTTGAATTCCCCAAAAAGCCTTTTGAAATGGCCTCTGCAGGGACCTAACTCCAGGCATCAATGGTGAGAGATTAGAACGTTGTGGGGGGAAGCTTCTAACTGGCTCTGTCACTAAAAGGGTGGGGGAAGGGCCCTTTCCAGGCCTCTTTTGGCCTTTCAGGGAGGGAGGCAGGGAGGGAGCCTTGGGGCCAGGCCTCACAAGAGTTGCCAGTGCCAGGCTGGGGGATTTCTAGAGATTTTGTGGTGGACTCTAAGGAGGAGGGCTGGGTTTGGGAAGGGAGAGGCCTCAGCTGGGTATAATGCGACAGAGTCCACCCTCCAAAGCAGCCATTTTCTGCAGAGAGACAGACCTCTGCTGTCTAGAGTCCAGTTGTAATTCTGGGGGGTCTCCAGGGCCCATTTGGAGGTTGGCCACTCTAGGCCTGGCAGTAGTCTAGGATTGCCAGGTCCCCCCTGATTTGCATGACTCACCTAGCCTCGGCTGCTTGCTACCATTCATCAGCAGCCACCCTATGAAAGCCAGTGAGGTGCAGCAGTTAGAGCTTCCAAGTAGGGTCTGCAAGACCCAGGTTCAGATCCCCATCTTGCAGTGGAAGGTGACTGTGTGATTTGGACCAGTCACATATTTCAACCTAACCAACCTCACAAGGTTGTTGTGCAGATAAAAAGGAGGAGGGAATAATGAAAGCTGCTTTAGCCCTCACTGTGGAGAAAGACTGTAATTTTCCTAGGTAGAGGCTGGGAGGTAGAGATAGAAAACAGGAGACAGAGAGGCATAGAAAGGTAGGTTGGCTGTTGGTTGGGAAAGAAATAGGGTTGCCAACTCCAGGTTGGGAAATCCCTGGACATTTGAGGGGTGAAGCCTGGAGAGGGTGGGATTTGAGGAGGGGAGGAACTTTGGACTGGTGTAATGCCATAGACTCCACCCTCCAGCCATTTCCTCCACGAGAACCACCATTGCCAGCCTCTGGATGAGGACTGGAGATCACCCAGAATTACAACTGTTGTCCAGGAGACAGAAATCAGTTCCCCTGGATAAAATGGCTGTTTTTGCAGGGTTGAGTCTATGGCATCACACCCTGCTGAGGCTACTTGCCTCCCCAAGTCTCACTGTCCTAAGGCTCCACCCCCAAATCTCCAGGAATTTCCCAACCTGGAGCTGGCAGCCCTAAGGTGAATTGATCTCTGTAGCTGGGAGATCTGTTGTGATTCCCAGAGTGCTGCCACTGCTGCTGTGGGGGAAGAGGAAGCAGGTGGGTGGCTGAGAGCACTGCCACCACTGCTACTGCTGCTCTGCGGAGTGGGGGAGGAAGCAGGCAGGAGGCTGGGAGAGTGATGGGGACAGAAAGAAAGAATGATGGGGTGTGGGGCAGAAAGAGAGTGAAAGAGTGATGAAGTGGGGAGACAGAAAAACAAAGAGAAAGATGACAGATCAGAAAGAGAGAGGAAGTCACATGCATGGAGGAGAAATAGAGAGTAAGAAAAGGAGGGCACAAGGGAGAAATAGTGTGAGAGAGGTAGGGGGCGAGGAGAGGAAGCAAAGGTGTGACGAATGAGATAACCATCCCGCAAGTTTCTTGCGGGTCTCCACTTGTTTATCTATAAACTGTTGTTTATAGTGCTTATTTTGTACCCTACAGCCACGTACTTGGTACTCTCCTTAGCAATCTATTAGTGGCTGAACTACTGTTCTTATTGCTGAGTCAGATTAATTGTCATGACAAGGATTCAGTGGTTATCACTGCTGTTGCTTCAAGGCAATCTGGCCTTGGGAGATTCTGGGGTTTACTAGCATTGCACCAGCAGCTGGATCAAGTCTGTTTCTATGGAGAAAGGGAATATTATAAACTAAGGAGGCTTCTTAGGCTTCCTACTGCCTCATAGCCAAATATGCATCAGTACAAAGTGTAACACATGAAGCCCATCAAAAGTGCTCATTATTATGATTTGGAAGTATATGACAGCTTTCTTCCAAAAAATGAACGATTAGCTCTGACTTGGATAGCCCAGGCAAGCTCGCCACATCTCAGAAGTTAAGCAGGATTGACTCTGGCAAGTACTTGGATGGAAGACCTCCTTGAAATAGGGGTGGGGGTTCGGTTACCAGAGGTCACCATGACTTCCAGGTGCAAACACTCTCACATGCGTGCACACACACATGCACATATGAAAAACACACACACACAAATGAAGGATTAAATGGCCTTTGTCCTACCAAACAGCAATGATTAGCTTTGTTGTGAGGATAGGCTCTAGATATATCTATTGACCTTCTCCCAAAATTCATTTTGTCACAGATATAATGAAACTAAAGATTCTTCTGGCCACTGAGAGACAAATCAGTGAGGCAGCCATATAGAAAAAAGTGGTCATTATTGAGCAATTTCAAATATCCTTATATTACCTGGACAAATGTGAATTTATATACTGACAAAGGCAGAATTCTAGAAATGAATGTGCTGTAGCAGTTAGTTATGGAGCAGGTAAAAAGGAAGATGATCCTTCATTTAATAGCAAATGGTGTCCAAGATCTGGGGCAATAAGGGTTACTGAAATGGTTAGGAATACTGACTGAAATATGGTGAAATTCAGCTTATAATTAAGAGGGCTATTGCCCTGTATATCCAATGCTGTCACATTAAATTTCAAAACAAAGTTCTGAAAAATGAAGAGATCGGTTAAAATGAAGCTTAAGGAGACGGTTAGGTGGTTCACATCTTTTCAGAAAGCTGGGAGGTTATTAAAACTACTAATGGAGGCTCAGATAAAACATATACCATAGCTTAGAATGGTTACAAGTCCACACGAATGCCACCACAGCTACTGAGTAGAGGCAAGAGAGCTATAAAAGGCAAGAAGACTTCCATTGAAAAGGTAGAAGACTTTCTCATACAAGGAGAAAAATCCACACACACTCTGGCAGAACAAACACAGGTTGATAAGGCAAAGAAGGGGGAAAAGCAAAGAAGGAACTTGAGGAGTACATTGCTAAATGTACAAAAACAAAACATAAAACATTTATTTATGTACTTCAGGAGTAGGAGATCAGCTTATAGGAGTAGGGAATCACAGCTTTTGAGGACAAGGTATGGAAGGAGAACAAGGAGACTGCGCAGAAGCAAAAAATGATTCTTTGCCCCGTCTTCACTGTAGATGATGCAAAGGGATACCCAAACTGGAGTCATATTTAGTGGTAAGAGCAGCTGAAGAGCTACGTCAGACAATGATGTTTTAGAGTTAACTGGCAAATTACAGAAGCAGCAAGACACCGAGATCAAATGGTGTTCACCTGAGTGTTCTTTTAAGACCTTAAGTATGATGACGTTAATCTTCTAAAGATATATGAAACTACTGAAATCAGCCTCTTTACTGGAGAGGTGGAAGATCACTTGCACAACACCAGTTTTTAAAAAGGGATTAGACAAAGCCTGGAAATTATAGACCTTTTCAACCAATATCTGAAACAGTCACATTGGTAGAAAACATTATTAAAGCTACCAAGTCATAAACATATGAATGAACAAGATTTGCTGAGGAAGCATCAGCATGGCTTCCGTAAAGGAAAAACCTGCCTCACTAATCTTCAGGAAGTCTTCATGACTGTCCATAAACCCATAGATAGGGGTAATTGCATAAAAAAATTGGTTTCCATAAAGTCCCTTGCCAAAGGCTCCTCTATTTAGCAATAGATCTGATGGATCTGCCAATGCATTAGTAATTGGTTAAACATCAGAGGATTGGATTCAAAGCCATTCTGCTGGCATAATGGCACTTCCATTGGTGGAGGAAAACAGGGTGGTTCCTGCCATTTCGCCCTTCCATTGCAGATTCTGCTTTGCCCCCCACACTTTGGCCTCACAACAGCAGAAATTCAGGAGGCTCAATGGACTGAAGCAGGATGGAGGAGATGAGAAAGTCCTGCTCCACCAGTTTCATTCCACTGGGAGTGCTTTAGAACCAATCTAATACATAAAAGAAAGCCAGGGAAACGCTATATCTCAAAATTGTGCAAAATATTAACATGAAAATTATATATAGCAAGCAAGAACAACTTTAATAAGTGCAAACAGTACAACAAACAGCCAAATATAACGAAGGTTCTGGATTTTTCTCTTCAATTCGTGAATAGCACTTCCTCAGAAGTAAGTATTCTTGACACAAATTTGTTGTCCTTATTTCATTTCCACAGTGTGGAGAAGCAGCTGCTACATTTGATTAGTGCCTGATGAGATCATTTTGATGAATGTTTAGAAACTGTACAAGATTTTTGATTGTAAAACTGATATTTCTAGACTGTGGAAATGAAATAAGGACAACAAATTTGTGTCAAGAATACTTACTTCTGAGGAAGTGATATTCATGAAACGAAGAGAAGAATCTGGAGCCTTCGTTATATTTGGCTATTTGTTGTACTGTTTGCACTTATTAAAGTTGTTCTTGCTTGCTATATATAATTTTCATGTTAATATTTTGCGCAATTTTGAGATATAGCGTTTCCCTGGCTTTCTTTTATGTATTGTATTGTCTTATAAGCTAGGAGGTCTCTTTTTTGTCTTAGAACCAATCTAGACAGAAAGAATAAAACGACAGATTTCACAATTGAGAGAAGCGGCGCATTCTCCCAAGGGTCAGCATTAGGACCAGGACTGTTGCATAAATTATCTGGGGACCATGGGGAGTGGTGAGGCACCCAAGTTTGTGGATAACAGCAAATCATTCAGGATGGTAAAAGCCGCAGGTGACTGTGAAGAATGCCAAATAGGATTTCCAAATTGGAACAATGGGGACTGGAACAGCAAAACATACACATTTAAATAAATGCAAAATCCTAAACCACACAAACGATTCTGTGGAAAGAGATCTTGGTGTTATGGTGGGTAGGGTAATAAAACTGTTACCTCAGCAATCTTAAGTTTTAATCACTTAAAATACTACTGCAAGATGTAACGACTTCTAGCTTAGATAGCTTAAAAAAGAAGCTGACAAGTTAATGGAGGATAGGTCTGCAGCTAGCTGGAATTTTAATTGCAGAGGGCCCTGTATTTCTAACTCCCAGACACTGAAGACAAACACAGTCCTGTATTTCCAATGGAAGACAAACACAGAAAAGTTGTTGATGAGAGTTACCAACCTCCAGGTGGGGCTGGAGATCTCCCAGAATTACAACTGATCTCCAGACAACAGAGATTGGTTCCCCTGGACTCTATAGCATTGTATCTTGCAAATCTCCAGGAACTTCCTAACTCAGAGTTGGCAGCCCTAATGTGGACATCATAGCTTGCTTGAAACTTTCTAAGAGGCCCCCGACTTACTGGCAAGGCCCCATGACTTCCCATTCAGCTCAGGACCCCTGAATGGCAGCGGGTGCAGGGAAAGAGCTGGGTATTCCTGTGCAGCTGTCCTGCACAAGGGGCCGGAGTAAATTACCTTTATTTAGATTAGCCAATGCCCCCTAAGAAATTTAAATGCCCCCTGACTAAAAAAATCCTGGTTATAGGCCTGGCTGGAGCAGATGGATTTTTAAAAAATGTGATGCAGCAGTACGATTCTTGTAAGTTTTCTGATATCTAGAAGTCATCCATGCAATACAGTTTCCCCTATTTTGATTACCTTCATATGAAGGCAACCTCTGATCTAGGCGGATCAGCATGACAGCTGTTCAGATCATGCATCAACCATACACCTCACTTGGGCAGCCTTAGGCAAACCACTGTGCTTTCACTGTCAGACCCCCCATTTGTAGCAGGAGACAATAATGAAGGCCTAGCTTACAGAGTTGTAATAAAAGTTATTGGAATAATATATGCAGAGCCCTTGGAACTCTCTAAAGCTATTATCAATGGGATTTTTTGCCGCCTGCTTAAAAACCTGCAAGATAGACCACCTCTTCTGCTTGAGGAACTTGGAAGTACGTAAATATGCCAAAAACCAGCCAAATACTATAGCAGATCAGAAAACCTAAACAGGCTTTGAAGTTTCACATTTGGGACTCAAGGGTGAGAAAACATTCAGCGTCAAAGTGACATTCATTACTCTATAGGCCAAGATATTCAGAGAGAAAAAGGATCACAGTCAAGTTTTTCACTATAATGGATATGACATGCAAATTAATTCAATTGCAGAATCAATCCGTGATTGTTGAACCTTCAGCTTGAAAGGAACGGCCTTTGTTGTTATGTTTAAAAAGCAATCAACCAACACCATTCCACAAGAAAAATCACAATGAGACTGACACACCACCTAAATGGTTGCCTAGTTCAGCTGGCAGATTGTGCAAATGACACCATTTACAAGGCTTTTTAGGTAAGGTGTGGTGCTAGGCTTCAGTAATAAAGCTCACTGAACTGGACTGTAAGTCATTTTTATATGAGGTTCTTGACTGTCATTCCAGCTAATTAAAAGGAAACTTATTGCAGTGCCTCTTCTCCGAAATACTTGGCAGGTACCAAAGCCATTCTTTGCTGAACTCTTGCAAGGCAGCTTGCTAAGGAAAAGCTGCTTCCTGTATTAAGACTGCTTTGCGTTTGAAGTCAGCCTCATTCCAGAACACTGAGCCTTAAGAGCCACTCGCATACCGCAGAGCTTGTTACTGGCAGGTGGGGAAGCCTTCCTTCTCCTCCTCCTCCACAATTGATTTCAACACTGTTCATGCTGCCAAAGCATGAGATGCCCCCCCCCTTGAATGAATTGTTTGAGAGCATCAGTTACACAGTCTTCTGGACAACCCCACTGAGTGTGGAGGAAGGAGGTAAAACACATATGCCAAGAAATATTTGGATTGCAAATGCAGACAACCCAAAGAGAGTTAAAACCCTCTGAGAACAAAGGGCGGGAGGAACAAATATTTCACTAAATGCTTACACCCAATGGAATTTATGTCTAAATTTTTTCAGGGCTGTGCACAAAGACTGTAGTCCAAAGGGGTACTTGCACCTGTTCTTTAGGGCCACTTTACATGATATACAAAAGTGTATTTTGTAAAAACCTGGCGATAACACATGTGTACATCATAACATACGACAACTGTTCCTGTGGAATTCTTACAGCTAATTGGGGTTCTCCAGTATAAGCACATACAGCAAAACAATTCTACATGTACTATCATCACTTGTTATCATTTGTATATGGGCTTCCTGAGCTTTGCTACAGGTTATAATCTTTGGTGTAGGAATTTCATAACACTGGGGAATTGCAGCTCAATCAGGATTCCCAGGGGCATGTTTAGGGATGCAGTCTGTTTACACTTTAGTTGTAGGTTGCTGTGGAAATCCTACTACCACCAGCAAATTAAAACAACTGTTTAAAGTGTGAAATATGCCCAATCCATATTGCTTAAGTGAATGTTGGACACTTCATGCAGTCATTTCTATATAATTTGCTTAGATGCAGCCAAGATATTTTTGTTATTGTTTGCTCTATATCGTAGAAGTTGGGGGCTTGCAAGGAATCATGGTGGGAAGACAATTTGGAAATCCTATCTCTCCCCTCAAAGTATCCCTTTCTACTCTCTCAAGGACTTGAGCAGGCTGATTTCAACCCCCCTCCCCCCTTTGCCTGATGTTCAACTGCCCTCAACATTTCATTCCTTCTGAAGCATATTTTCAGTGCAATCCTAAACTGAGTCACACCCTTCTAAATCCATTGAAATTAACAATGTCTAGTCAATGTAGGACTGCAATAAAGAAGGCCAACACTACGCTGGGAATTATTAGGAAGGGAATTGAAAACAAATCAGCCAGTATCATCATGCCCCTGTAGAAATCAATGGTGCAACCTCATTTGGAATACTGTGTGCAATTCTGGTCACCACACCTCAAAAATTATATTAGAGCATTGGAAAAAGTACAGAAAAGGGCAACTAGAATGATTCAATGGTTGGAACACTTTCCCGATGAAGAAAGGTTAAAGCGCTTGGGGCTCTTTAGCTCAGAGAAATGATGACTGAGAAGTGACATGATAGAGGTTTATAACATTATGCATTGGATAGAGCAGGTAGAGAAAGTAGTACTTTTCTCCCTTTCTCACAATCAGGGGCGGTGCCAGGTTTTTTTGCACACTAGGCGAGGCTACCTTCTGGTGCCACCCGGCCCATCAATTTTCAAACGTAAATGCATTTTAGGAAGAATGAAAAACACAAAATTTGAAATTGCTAATTTTTTTTTAAATCGTGAGAACAAGTAATACAATCTCTGATTTTCTTTCTCAAATTGAAAAACACAAATTACAAAGCATTTTGAAAAATCCTGTTAATTGTGATGTTGAAATTTTATTTAATGTTTCCATTTCAGGCACATCGAAATCTCATTTTGCATGCCTTTTCTTTAGCAAATTTTGTCACCAAATCCTTCAGATCAAGTGCTGATGTTTCAGCATATTCAGTTGAAATAGTTGCCAAACCAAGTAGTCTCTTTTGCAATATTGTCAAGCTATGTGTGTTTTTATAAATTTGAGTTTTGAGCTGTGTTCACCACTTGCCACTGACACTGGAAGTGTGAGAAGGATCCTTAGAGCAAGAGAAACGTTAGGCACGCTCCTGGAGTTTTTGTTGAAGTATGAAGAGAAGTACTCTTTCTGGTGGCATAGACCTCTGAATGCCAGTGCCAGAAGGCAACATCAGGGGAAGGCCTTGGCCTCTGTACTCTGTTTACTCCAGAGCAACTGGTTGGTCATGCTGGACTAGATGGACCACTGGTCCTATTCAGAAGGGACCTTTCATTTGCTTCACAAGACACTTTGAATAAATTCGGGGGGGGGGGCAGCCACTTGTCTGCTCACCTCTGGTAAGTTAACAATTGCTTCCAGGCAACAGGTACAGTTCTGGTCACCACACTATAAAAAGGATATTATAGTTTTGGAAAAAATGCAGAAAAGGGCAACGAGAATGATAAAAGGGTTGGAACACTTTCCCTATGTAAAGGTAAAGGTTCCCTTGCTCGAAAGCCAGTCGAATCTGACTCTAGGGTTGCGGTTCTCATCTCTGTTTCAAAACCGAAGAGCCAGCGCTGTCCGAAGACATTTCCGTGGCCATGTGGCCAGCATGACTAAACACCAAGGCGCACAGAACGCTGTTACCTTCCCACTGAAGTGGTACCTATTTATCTACTTGCAATTTTTTGCTTTCAAACTGCTAGGCTGGCAGGAGTTGGAACTAGAGACGGGAGCTCACTCCGTCATGCGGCCACTCGAGTCTCGAACTGCTGAACTACTGACCTTCCATAGCCTGCAGTTCAGCATCTTAACCACCTGAGCCACCGCAGCTCCTACTTTCCCTATGAAGAAAGGTTAAAGCGCTTGGGGCTCTTTAGCTTGGAGAAACGATGGCTGAGGGGTGACAAGATCGAAGTTTATAAGATTATGCATGGGATAGAGCAGGTTGAGAAAGAGGTACTTTTCTCCCTTTCTCACAATACAAGAACTCGTGGGCACTCCATGAAATTGCTGAGTGGTCGGGTTAGAATGGATAAAAGGAAGGACTTCTTCACCCAAAGAGTGATTAACATATGGAATTCACTGCTGCAGAAGGTAGTGGCAGCTACAAGCATGGATGGCTTCAAGCGGGAATTGGATAAGCATATGGAGCAGAGGTCCATCAGTGGTTTTTGGCCACAAGGTATAGATAGGGACTCTGGAGTAATGCTCTGTATTCTTGGTGCTTGGGGGGGGGATAACAGTGGGAAGGCTTCTAGTGTCCTGGCCCCACTGGTGGACCTCCTGATGGCACCTGGTATTTTTGGCCACTGTATGACAGAGTGTTGGACTAGATGGGCCATTGGCCTAATTCAACATTGGCTTCTCTTATGTTCTGATGTTCTTAACCAAGCTGATTTTTTTTAAATAGTAGATTCAACTGGTTATCTGTGCTGGTCTGAAGCAACAGAACAAAGTATGAGTCCAGTGGCACCTTTAAGACCAACAAAGTTTAATTCTGGGTATAAGCTTCCATGTGCATGCATGAAGAAGTGTGCATGTGCACAAAAGCTTATACCCAGAATTAAACTTTGTTGGTCTTAAAGGTGCCACTGGACTCAAAATTTTGTTCTGGTTTGCTGTTTTTTTAAGTTAGGTTGGATGTTTTGTTTTTGCCCTCAAATGAACAGTAGGCATACCTAAGTAGATAGGTAGGAAAAATATACTTTAAGATTTACTTTCAAAGTTGAATTATTTGGGTTTCCTGAGCAGGATAAAACATCAAGGCCCCCGAGTTGGCAGCAGCACCAGACGTCTCAACGAGGCTGGTTCAAATGGGCCACACTTTAAGGGTGGAGCTAGATCTGAGTCCAGTCTAGACCAACAAGATTTCCAGGGTATAAGCTTTCAAGGCCCAAAGTTCCCTCTGTTAGGTAGCATTTCAACTTCCAAAGCTTATACACTGGAAACCTAAGGTGCCACTGGATTCGAACCCTGATCTTCTCCTGCAGACCAACACAGCTACTCACCTGAAATGTTAAGGGTAGATTATTGAGATCCAGAGAGGGTATAGACCTCCAGAGGTAGCTGATCTTGCACCATTCTGCCACACATATTAGTTCAATGCCACATTTCCGATTGGTAGCTGCTCTCCGTTGTTTCCCATTTTTGTTCATTTCAAACTAACCCTTCCTTATTTGCATCCTGCAAAAAGTGCCTCTCTTTTTTTTAGAGCCAAAGTTCAAGATCAGACCTAAAGCTGCCTAAACTTAGTGTTGCTTTCCACCATCAATTCCTTCTCCTTGCCTACATCCTGCAATGAAATCAGGAAGGCCTTTAAGGTCATTCATCAGCATTGCCAACTTTTTTAAAAAAACTGTGGCTGATATGCTCCTCTGCTTTCAGGGCAGTCCAGATGTTAAGCTCTTCTCTCTCCCCCTTGGTTCCCCAAGCACTTAACCACCATGTCAGGAAATAGTTTACCGGCTAAAATGTATGCTGGGAAAGGCACAAGAGCGGGACCAGGTTTTTTCTTGGGGGGGTTTAAAGTTGACCAAGGTACAAGCTTCTCACAGCAAAAGGAGCTCTTTGAAGCAAATCCTCCTTTCCTCCCCTTATAGCAACAAAACAAGCCTATGTGCCCCCCCTGCCATCCACTGCCAAAAGACAAGCAAATCTGAAAGGGGGGGGGCTTCTCTCCAGGCCAGGCCCTTCTGAGAGCTGCCTCTGTTTAATTTCAGCAGCAATCTTGGCAGGAAAGGAGTGGGGTGGGGGAGAGACTTCCAAAACTGCCACATGCATCCCTCTTGGGGAGGGAAAACAAGTTTGCAACTTTCTCCCTTTTTCCCCGCGTGAAGCTTCCCAATGCAGCTTCCCAACGCTGCCACCGCCCTGTCTTTGCAGAGCCAATTCTGGACATGCAGAAAGGAATGTGCCCCCCCCCTTTTAAGTCCAGTTTGGGGGTTGCAAGCAAAGAAGGGGCTGTAGGCAGAGGACTGGAAACTTGGGTGTCCCACCACCAGGAAAAGGGGATCGCCTCTCTCTCTCTGGATCCCCCCCCATCTTTCACATTCCTCCCCCCCCTGCAAATCTTTTGCAGCTTCTCTAAGACACCCTCAATACTCACATCTTCCATAGCTGAGAGGGCAGCCGCGCCCCTCTCGCCGGCTTCCTCTGCCCCCTTCCCAAATCACCTCTGCTTTTTCCTTTGGAGCTGGCTCCCCCTTCCTCCTCTCCCCCCACCTCAAAACACCAAGCAAGGAAAGGCTGCAGGGGGCGGGTGACAAAAGGCGCCAGGGGGCGCCCTGCCTCCATTGAGCTGTTGCTATTGTTGGGTGGCTGCAGCCCTGAAAACCCGCCCTTCCCTTCCCGCCCCTCCAGGACCTTGCCGGAGTTTCCTTGGGGGTGGAGGCAGTAGCTGCTGGGCACCTTGTGGCCGCTGAGCTCTCTTTCACCATTCCATCGGGGCGCGCACTCCTACGGTCAATCACAGCCTTTGAGAGAATCAGCCAGAGAGCAGGGCCAGTGTGCGTCTATATTGGCAGGCCAGTGGTGCCCCCACTAGGCAGGCCAGTGGCCCCCCCTAAGGTAGCGGCCTCACCTCGCCTCTATGAACCAATCGGCCCTGCTCACAATACAAGAACTCATGGGCACTCAATGAAAATTCTGAGCAGTCAGGTTAGAACGGATAAAAGGAAGTACTTCTTCACACAAAGAGTGCTTAACACATGAAATTCACAGCCACAGGAGGTGGTGGTGGCTACAAGCACAGATGGCTTCAAGAGGGAATTGGATAAACATATGGAGCAGAGGTCCATCAGTGACTATTAGCCACAAGGTATAGACAGGACCTCTTGGGTCTGGGGCAAGTGATGCTCTATATTCTTGGTGATTTGGGGGGGGGGAAGGGCTTCTAGTGTCCCGGCCCCACTGCTGGACTTCCTGATGGCACCTGGTATTTTTGGCCACTGTGTGACAGAGTGTTGGACTGGATGGGCCATTGGCCATTGGCCTGATCCAACATTGGCTTCTCTTATGTTCTTAACAAGGTTAGAAAGTCATGATGCTGCTTAAGATTGCACCATTAGTCTCCATCAGGCCAGTTTTACTTTTGGTTAATTTATGAAGGCATTTTTTTTTTTTTTGCATCCATGAAGAGTCCCCCAAGTAGAGATCCCTATTTTTTCTGTGGGTGGCCCTTTCTCAGCATTAGCTACCCACCCAGGGGCCAGCCAGGCACTTTGAACAGAGGCACATTTGACTATAAATTCCCCTGGAAGGTCTGTTATACTAGTCCAGTACATCTGTGTTCAAAGGACTCATGTACCTCCACCAACTTTACACATTTGTAGCAGATCATGCTATACAGATGTCAATCTAAAATTCTGCAAAATATTGTCTGAACATGCATGCATTTTATATAGGCTTGCACTTAGGTTCTGAGGAACACTTCCTAACCTTGCTTAAAATGTACTGAACTCATGTAGGGGCAAATGTCTGAGGGTGACAACCAAAGAAATCATGGAGAAATAACCTGCATTAGCTATGGATAAGAGGTAAACAATAGATTGGGAAGGACTAGAGATCTGTTCAAGAAAATTGCAGAAATCAAGGGAACGTTCCATGCAAAGCTGGTCATGATAAAGGACAAAAACGGTAGGGACCTAACAGAAGCAGAAGAGATTAGGAAAAGATGGCAAGAATACACAGAAGAACTATACAAGAAGGACCTCGATGTCCTTGACAACCACGATGGTATAATCACTGACCTCGAGCCAGACATCCTGGAAAGCAAAGTTAAATGGGCCTTAGAAAGCATTACTAACAACAAAGCTAGTGGAGGTGATGGTATCCCAGCTGAGTTATTCAAAGTCTTAAAAGAAGATGCTGTTAAAGTGCTGCACCCAATTTGCCAACAAATTTGGAAAACACAACAGTGGCCAGAGGATTGGAAAAGGTCAGTTTACATTCCAATCCCAAAGAAGGGCAATGTCAAGGAATGTTCAAACTATCGCACAATTGCACTCATTTCACACGCTAGCAAGGTCATGCTCAAAATCCTACAAGCTAGGCTTCAACAGTACGTGGATAGAGAATTGCCAGAAGTACAAGCTGGGTTTCGAAGAGGCAGAGGAACGAGAGATCAAATTGCCAACATTCGCTGGATTATGGAGAAAGCAAGAGAGTACCAGAAAAACATCTACTTCTGCTTCATTGACTATGCTAAAGCCTTTGATTGTGTGGATCACAATAAATTATGGCAGGTTCTTAAAGAGATGGGAGTACCGGACCACCTCACATGTCTCCTGAGAAACCTGTATAAGGGTCAAGAAGCAACAGTTAGAACCGGATATGGAACAACTGATTGGTTTAGCATAGGAAAAGGAGTACGACAAGGATGTATATTGTCACCTTGCTTATTTAATTTATATGCAGAGTACATCATGCGAAATGCTGGCCTGGATGAATCACAAGCTGGAGTTAAGATTGCTGGGGAAAAGATCAATAACCTCAGATATGCAGATGATACCACTCTGATGGCAGAAAGTGAAGAGGACCTAAAGAGCCTCTTGCTCAGGGTGAAAGAGGAGAGCGCAAAAGTGGGCTTGAAGCTCAACATCAAAAAAACTAAGATCATGGCATCTGGCCCCATCACTCCTTGGCAAATAGAAGGGGAAGTCGTAGAAGTAGTGACAGACTTCACGTTCCTAGGATCCCAGATCACTGCAGATGGTGACTGCAGCCATGAAATTAAAAGACGCCTGCTCCTTGGGAGGAAAGCGATGGCAAACCTAAACTGTATGATAAAAAGCAGAGACATCACCTTGCCAACAAAAGTCCGCATGGTCAAAGCAATGGTATTCCCCGTAGTAATGTATGGCTGCGAGAGTTGGACTATAAGGAAGGCCGAGCGCCGAAGAATAGATTCTTTTGAACTATGGTGCTGGAGAAGACTCTTGAGAGTCCCTTGGACTGCCAGGAGATCAAATCAGTCAATCCTAAAAGAAATCAACCCTGATTGTTCCTTGGAAGGCCAGATCCTGAAGCTGAAGCTCAAATACTTTGGCCACCAAATGAGAAGGGAGCATTCACTGGAGAAGACCCTGATGCTGGGAAAGATTGAAGGTCAAAGAAGAAGGGGACGGCAAAGGATGAGATGGTTAGACAGTGTCATCGATGCAACGAACATGAAATTGAGCAAACTTCAGCGGACAGCGGAAGACAGGAGGGCCTGGCGTAATCTGGTCCATGGGGTCGCGAAGAGTCGGACTCGACTGTGCGACTGAACAACAACAAAATGCCTTTCCTCTGGGTGGTGTTTAATGATCTGCTAAGAACGTGTCTCACTGCTGTGGCTGAAACTGACAAGATGGCATAGTGGAAGCTCAAAGGCTAACCCAGCTGTTAATCACCCAACAAACCAAAAGCACTTGAGAAAGTCATCCCCTCCCCTATCATCCTTTTTTCCCTTTTTGGCAGGAGGTTTGCATTTGAGTCATTCCTTATCTTTCCCCAATTGCTTCCTTTTCAGCCACAGTTCCTTCAGGCTGCTCTACACGGCCCTCTTTTGTTGTATCATGAGTTAAGTCATCACCCCAAGAGGCAGAAAATTCAGGACAGGTAAAACAAAACAACTTCATGTCTCAACACCCAGCCATAAAACAATCCAAAGCTGCAGGCACCATTTCTTTGTTGGATACGTATTTAGAACATACTATGATTATCAATTGAATAATGCACTGTCAGGTAGCCCTGCCATGATGGATGGAGGGGAGGGGAGGATGGCTCTGGGCGCCTTAGTGGCGTGACAGGCGGGAGGTTGGAATCTGGGGAGTTGTTGATTTATGCTTAGGGTGTGAGAATGGAATGTAGCTCTGGTTACCCCTATCTTCCGCAGACTGGACATTCTGACCTTGAGGAGTCAAGCTGCGAGCTTTACTATCGCTTTCAAAGCTGCAGCTTTGCTGTGAATAATGGGGGCGTTGGGAACTTCATTAGCGTAGTAACTTTCGATTCCCAATCGCATGTTATTATTTGGCTGGTAGAAGGGGGGGTCCCCATTCACCCCCTTCCCTGTATAACCGCTTGCTTTCTGTAACCAAGTCATTCTGAACAATGTACCTGCTTCAGTGACCTTTTCTATTGCAGCTCTATAATAAACGCTATCCTTGCTTGCATTACAAGGCCTGGTGTTTTGCTGACTAAGTTAGGACTCCTGACAGATTGTTCAGAATCCTCATCAACTTTCGGGACTGGTCGTAAACCCGCAACTCCAAAATGAGTGGCGGTGAAGAAGACACTCTCCCGATTGAAGAAGAAAAGGAGAAGAAGCCTCCCGGGAAAGACGTACCCAAAGAGACCCCTGACACACATGTGCTGGGGCAATGGGGTCTGGAGTACGACTTTGGAGGGCCTTACGGAGACCCGTATGGGGCAGCCTATGGAGGGGTGACCACCCGGGTTGGACGTAGACGAGACTGGGTGAAACCCCTGGCTGAAACCCACGAGACGTGGTTCAGGACCCCGAGAGCATCCATGGGGGCAAGCCACCCCGAGAGGTCGGTCCGAAAGCTGATCACGGCGGAAGCCCTAGAGGACACCGGCCGAGACTCCGAGAGCCTGGAGGGTGCCGTGGTGAGGAGGAGGTGGAGTGGGGAGCCGAGCCAAGACCGCCTGATGCGCTTTCTGGACAAATCCCTCGCCCGCATCCCACAGATGATCGCGGAGGGCATCCGGGAAGAGCGCGAGCGGCAGAGGCGCGAGGAACCACCAGCCCGCGTTCCTCCAGACCAGCGCCCGGCGCCGGACCAGGATCAGGGGAACGTGCCGGCCGGCCCGCCGGACCAACCAGCGGGGCCAGGACCGCAGGGGCCGCCTGGGCAACCACCCCCTCGCCCTTGGGGGTTCTTGCCACCTAAACCTGCAGAACTCCTGGATGCCGATTTTGATGGAGACCCCGAAAAATTCCCATTCTTCCTGGTACGAGCCGAGAGGTTTATCGAAACCTGGGGCCACCTGTTCCAGCGAGAAGAGCGCATGGTCGATGTCATAGCAGCCCACCTGAAGGGAGCGGCCGCTGACTGGTACGTGGGACTCCACCAAGCTGATGGGCGTGAGCTGAGGGAGATCGATTCTTTCATGTGGGCCATGAAAGAGCAATTCGAAGATGTGCACTCTACCAAGGCAGCCAAAGCAACGATCCGAAGCCTCAAACAAGGCGCGAGGTCGGTGAGAGACTACACCTCGGAGTTCCGCAGATGCGCAGCCAAACTCCGAGGGGAAGGGAACCTCGTAGACTTCTACAAGTGGGGGCTCAATGCGGAGATCCGCCAAGAAGTTACCAGGAACCAAGACCCGAACACCCTCACTGGATGGATTCAAGCCGCCATCACGATGGAGAACTGGCTGAAGACCATCAAACTGGATGACGCCGCAGCGATGGCTAATAGGGGCCCCGCGCCGGCAGCGAGGGGGAAAACCCCTGCCCCGAATCCGAAGCCGAGAGACGGTACAAGGGAACTCCGGATGAAGCAAGGTCTTTGCCTCAAATGCGGAGAAGGGGGCCATTTCGCCGCGAACTGCCCGACATCGTCTGCATCGCCCGGGGCGTCAAAAGGAGTCAAAAAGAAGTTTGACACATCCACACCAAAACAGGTGGCGAAACCGAAGGGGCGAAAGCTTTGCAAGCTAAACCGCTCAGCGAGGCATCCGACTCATCCGATGGCGAGACCGTGCCGCAGGGAAACGAGACGGACCTGCTGTAAACAGCGCTGAACAGCAGGTCCCACACTCCCAGGCGCAAATCCCGGTGAGCAAACCCCCTCTCTTTTCTTTCTCACAGTGACTCTAATGGACCCGGGTCTATTGACCCATGTGAGAGTACGAGCTCTCATTGACTCTGGGTGTGGGAGAGACCTCATCAACCCCACACTAATTACGGGACTAGGGGCAAAAGTTGTTAAACTAAATGAACCCCTGGTTTTTACTCAAATGGACGGGTCCACCATGAAAGAACCCTGTAAATACGAGACTGTTCCCTTGAGGGTGGGACTAGGGCAACACTGGGAAGAAAGACCTTTCGTGGTTACCCCTTCAGCCTGCTTTCCCCTGGTTCTAGGGAGCCCGTGGTTCTTTGATCACGATCCTCACGTACTATGGGGGGAGGGGAAGGTAAACTTCATCTCCGAAAAATGCCGGCCCCACTTATGGAGAAAAGAGTGGGGACCCATGACAGGGGGGCAACTCCTAGTGACGGCGGGGGTGGCGGACGCGGAGCTGGAAGGCATCCCCCCCGAGTACCACGACCTGGCTCCTGTTTTTGGGGAGGAGGAGGCCGATGAATTGCCCCCCCACAGGAACTCAGACTGTGCAATTGAAATTTTACCCAACCAAAAGTTACCGAAGGGAAAACTGTATTCTATGAGCCCCTCGGAAAAAGTGGAACTGAGAAAATTCATTGACAAGAACCTCAGTAGGGGTTTTATACGGCCAGCATCATCCCCGTTTGCGGCTCCCGTGCTTTTCCGGAAAAAAAAGGACGGGGGGTTACGGCTATGCACCGACTATCGTGGTTTGAATGCAGTGTCCAACACAAACGCTTACCCCATGCCCCTCATAAAAGACTTGTTAGCGGCGGTGGCTGGGGGAAAATTTTCTCGAAGCTAGATCTCCGAGATGCCTATTTCAGAGTCCGAATTCGGGAGGGGGACGAATTTAAAACGGCGTTTAACACCCCTCTGGGCCAGTTCGAATACTTGGTCATGCCATTCGGGCTCCAAGAGGCCCCGGGGGTCTTCATGAACTTGATTAACGAGGTGTTGCACAAGTATTTGTTCAAGGGGGTCCTTGTTTACCTTGATGACATTATTTTATATTCCCCCGACTTGAAATCTCATGTGAAACTGGTGCGGGAAGTGTTACAAACGTTGCACAAACACAAACTGTTTGCTAAACTATCCAAGTGTGAATTTCACAAAATGGAAATCCCTTTTCTGGGCTACCGCATATCCCAAAAGGGAATTGAGATGGACCCTGACAAAATTAAGGATGTAGTAGGGTGGGAGCCGCCCAAAACGCGGAGGCAACTCCAGGGGTTCCTCGGTTTCGCGAACTTTTACAGATCGTTCCTATCGAACTTTGCCCAGGTGGCCCTTCCCTTAACTGACCTATTGAAAACCAAAGGGAAACCACCCGACTGCACTCGGCCCGGAGCCAAACTAGAGTGGTCGCCAGAGTGCCAGCGGGCTTTTGACAAATTAAAAGCCCTTTTTACGTCGGAACCTGTATTAGCCCACCCGAATGAGCTTAAGAAATTCATTGTCCAGGTTGACGCTCAGACGTTGCTATGGGAGGGCGATCCTCCAAGAGGGGGTGGATGGTAAATTGCACCCCCTTGCCTATGTTTCCAGGAAATTTAACGATACTGAACGGAATTGGTCGGTGTGGGAAAAAGAAGCGGGATCGATCCGCTTAGCGTTGGCTACCTGGCGCCATTGGCTGGAGGGGGCGCGAGTCCCGTTCGAGGTCTGGACTGATCACAAAAACCTCGAGCTGCTTCGCTCCCCCCGTTCCTTGAACGCCAAACAGCTCCGCTGGGCTGATTTCTTCTCCAAGTTTAACTTTACACTACACCACTTCCCGGGGACATCTAACTCGCTGGCTGATGCACTGTCACGCCTCCCTCAACACGACAGCAAGAGGGAGGAGATTCATGACTCGGTTTTCACTCCTTCCCAGTTGGGAGGGGCAGTAACCACTCGGAGGCAGGCCAAACTCTTTTCCCCGTCGCCTAACCCTCCTCCAAATGACTGGGCGGTGAAATTCTCGTCAACTCTGTCGGACACGGATAGGGAGGAGGTGGAGGGGGAAGAAGGAATGTCCCAGGATGCGCATGGCTGCTGGACTAAAAATAACAAACTCTTTGTCCCACGGTCCCTCAGGGGGGAGGTGATGGGTTGGGCGCACGGATCAAAGCTGGCTGGACACACAGGATTTGTAAAATCTCTCCAGCTCCTGCAAAGGCAGTTTTGGTGGCCGGGGCTAAGAAAAGACGTTTCACTCTTCACGTCAGCTTGTCAAACGTGCTTGATGAGTAAACCTCGGCCCGGTAAACCCCCGGGTGCTCTGCAACCCCTCCCTATGCCGGCTCGGCCATGGGAAGTGATCTCTATGGACTTTATTACGGATCTACCCCCTAGTGGGGGAAAAACTGTCATATGGGTGATAGTGGATCTATTTACCAAGCAAGCTCATTTCGTTCCGTTTGCCACCATCCCCTCTGCCAAGAAACTAGCCTCTGCGTTCTTGCAACACGTGGTGAGGCTCCACACTTTACCTTCTAAAGTGATCTCGGATAGGGGGGTTCAATTTGTTTCACGGTTCTGGAGTGAACTTATGTCACTGCTTGGGGTGGAGAGGGGGGTGAGCAGTGCATACCACCCAGAATCCGATGGGCAGACCGAACGTGTAAATCAGACTTTGGAACAATACTTGCGCTGTTTTTCCAACTTTCAGCAGGACGATTGGCATTCTCTTTTGCCTTTAGCTGAGTTCTGTTACAATAATACTCAGCACTCGTCGACGGGGATGTCCCCGTTTAAAGCGGTACATGGATATGACGCCCCGCCTCTGCCATTTTTGAATTCTCCCGACCTCCCGGCGGGGGACGCTGGAGACTGGTGCAAACACTTGCAGGAGGCGTGGGTCTCGTTAGCCAAGACTCTAGAGGAGGCTAAGAATGCTTACAAACTCCAGGCCGACAAGAAACGTAACCTTGCCTGGATTCCAAAATGTGGAGAGTTTGCTTATTTGTCCACGCAACACTTGCGTCGCATTCAGCCGAGTCGCAAGCTCGGTTGGAAATATATTGGTCCCTTTGAGATTGTGAGAGTGATTAACAATGTAACTGTTGAACTTGCTTTACCCAAATCTCTAAAGTCTGTTCATCCTGTTTTTCATGTAAGGCTTCTACGCCAGGCGCCTGAAGAGAACAAATGGCGACCACAACGGCCGACCCCGCCTCCGCTGTTGGTGGGGGGGGAACCTCACTACGAAGTATCACAAATCTTGGACTCTAAGATCTCTCGCAATCGCTTGTTTTATCTAGTTGAATGGGTTGACTTTGGGCCGGAGCAGAGGGAGTGGGTGCGGGCGGAAAATGTTCTGGCCCCCTGGCTTATCCGAGCGTTTCACAAGTTGTACCCCCATAAACCAAAGGGGTAGGCTTATTTTCGAGGGGGCTGCATGTCAGGTAGCCCTGCCATGATGGATGGAGGGGAGGGGAGGATGGCTCTGGGCGCCTTAGTGGCGTGACAGGCGGGAGGTTGGAATCTGGGGAGTTGTTGATTTATGCTTAGGGTGTGAGAATGGAATGTAGCTCTGGTTACCCCTATCTTCCGCAGACTGGACATTCTGACCTTGAGGAGTCAAGCTGCGAGCTTTACTATCGCTTTCAAAGCTGCAGCTTTGCTGTGAATAATGGGGGCGTTGGGAACTTCATTAGCGTAGTAACTTTCGATTCCCAATCGCATGTTATTATTTGGCTGGTAGAAGGGGGGGTCCCCATTCACCCCCTTCCCTGTATAACCGCTTGCTTTCTGTAACCAAGTCATTCTGAACAATGTACCTGCTTCAGTGACCTTTTCTATTGCAGCTCTATAATAAACGCTATCCTTGCTTGCATTACAAGGCCTGGTGTTTTGCTGACTAAGTTAGGACTCCTGACATGCACTTTCATAATGGTTTGCAAGTGGATTTTCCTGTTTCACATAGTAAAATCCAGTTGCAAAGTGCACTGAAAGCGCACCATTTATTGTGTGTGAAAGCAAAAATGTCTTACTGCCCTGTGATGTGTTTTATTGCATCTCCCTTCAGTAAGGACTCTGGGGAGGCAGCATATAAATTTCATAGATAAATAAATCACTTGACATGTCTATGCCACAGTTTTATCAACACAAGTCCATAACGGCCATTCTGCCCTTGCCATTGGTATACTGCCATCAGTTGTTCAGGGTTCATTAATGTTCAATGTACTGCTTTAAGAAAGGCTTGGACACAGCCCCCTCCATCATACATGGCAGCTGACTAAGCAGTTGATAAACATCCTGTCTTTTTCCCTGCTTGAGACTATAAAATCTGAGAGGATATCAAGCACCTGGCAAACCATTTGATATATGCCTGGTTGGGAGCAACTGGCTTAATGGGTCCTAAATTGTGCAGGCCAGTCTTAAGTCCTGTAAAAATTAACATACATAGCTACCTGACAGGAAGGAAATACACACTAGGAAGTCCTGATCGCTCTTTCACACAATCAACCAATTTGGAGCAGCAATGACTTGAATAAATTCACTCCGGAGTAAGTGGTAAGTTATTTCCTATTTTGGATTTCCTGAAGTGGAAAGCTGATTTGTGTGTTGGGGGTGTACTTGCTGAATGCAAATACAGCAGGAGCTGCAGAATGCATGGAGAATGCACAACACCTATGCATGGAGGACATGTTCGCATATATGCTCCCTCCCCATGTTCTGAAATGTTTGAAAACCAGTGTCCTAGATCATAGAGAGGGAACGCACTTGTGAACACCTCCTCCACATGTCAGTATCATGCTCTCAAGCTGGTGGAGGTGGGTCCAGTGAGCTCATGTCCACTTCCACTCGCCACACTTACAGTTGGTAAGTGGAAGGGTCTTTTGCACAGGCTGCCTCTCTTCAATATTTATACAGTCTTGTGAAACTACCTCATATGGTAAGACCACAAGAGACAATAAAAATGCAAAAAAAACAGGCATTTTCATCAGACATTATAGCCTGGAATTCTACCACATGGGAGTGTTTTCATAAAGCCATTTCATCACATAAATGCAGAAAAGAGAAGCTGTTTTCTGGTGACTCTTCCACCTTATGACAGTGTGAATCAGCTTGAAGAGTCAAAATAGGTTGTAATCTCACATTTTAAGTCACACAGTTCTCCAACCACCAAATGCCACATTGCATGGGAGAGATGGATTATTAAGAAATTAAGTGGGGGCCCAAAAGAGTCTGCTTGACTTCCAGAAAGCTTTTGATAAAGTTCCTCATCAAAGGCTCCTAAGTAAGCTCAATAGTCATGGAATAAAAGGACAAGTCCTCTTGTGGATCAAAAACTGGCTTATAAATAGGAAACAGAGAGTGAGTATAAATGGGAAACTTTCTCAGTGGAGGGTGGTAAGCAGTGGGGTACCACAGGGATCAGTACTCGGTCCAATGCTTTTTAACTTGTTTATTAACTATTTGGAATTGGGAGTAAGCAGTGAAGTGGCTAAATTTGCAGATGACACGAAGTTGTTCAGGGTGGTGAGAACCAGGGAGGATTGTGAGGCACTCCAAAAGGATCTGTCAAGGATGAGTGAGTGGGCATCAGCGTGGCAAATGGGGTTCAATGTGGCCAAGTGCAAAGTGATGCACATTGGAGCCAAAAATCCTGAATATAAATACACGTTGATGGGGTCTGAACTGGCAGAGACGGACCAAGAGAGAGATCTTGGAGTCATAGTGGATAACTCAATGAAAATGTCTAGACAGTGTGTAGCTGCAATAAAGAAGGCCAACGCTATTCTGGGGATTATTAGGAAGCGAATTGAAAACAAATCAGCCAGTATCATCATGCCCCTGTATAAATCATTGGTGCGACCTCATTTGGAATACTGAGTACAGTTCTGGTCGCCACATCTCAAAAAGGATATTATAGCATTAGAAAAGGTGCAGAGAAGGGCAACTAGAATGATAAAAGGGTTGGAACACCTTCCCTATGAAGAAAGGTTAAAACGCTTGGGTCTCTTTAGCTTGGAGAAACGATGGCTGAGGGGTGATATGATCGAGGTTTATAAGATTATGAATGGGATTGAGCAGGTTGAGAAAGAAGTTCTTTTCTCCCTTTCTCACAATACAAGAACTCGTGGGCACTCCATGAAATTGCTGAGCAGTCGGGTTAGAACAGATAAAAGGAAATACTTCTTCACCCAAAGAGTGATTAACATATGGAATTCACTGCCACAGGAGGTGGGGGCAGCTACAAGCATGGACAGTTTCAAGAGGGAATTAGATAAACATATGGAGCAGAAGTCCATCAGTGGCTATTAGCCACAGGGTATAGATGGGAATTCTCAGTCTGGGGCAGGTGATGCACTCTATTCTTGGTGCTGGAGGGGGCAGCAGTGGGAAAGCTTCTAGTGTCCTGGCACCACTGCTGGACCTCCTGATGGGACGTGGTATATTTTGGCCGCTGTGTGACAGAGTGTTGGACTGGATGGGCCATTGGCCTGATTCAACATTGGCTTCTCTTATGTTCTTATGCTTATAGTTGAACATGTCAAGTGATCAGAAAAGGATGAGAAGAACAGATAATGTACCTGTGAAGGAGGATAAAAATCCTAATAAGTCCTCTAGAAATATTAAATATAAATATGAAATATAGCACATCGACAAAACCTCCTTAAACAGTTAAAGTAACAGCATGCTAAATTATTGTACTACTGACCACCAGGTGTGTTTCGGCAAGAAGTTGCAAATCAGCAGATTTCCCCCCCCAGGAGAATCATATAAAATGATTGTATCAGCACATGTATCCTGCTGATCAAATACAGCAATTGAAGTACTGTTTGTGAAATGTTAACTACATATGCATTTACAGTGATAGAGTTGTACGGTTGATCAGATTTCAGGGAATTTTATTATAAACTGCGTAGAGTTATTCTGAAGATTCTTTTTTATAGGAAGATACCAATTCTATAATGTTTCACTGAAGTGCTTTAGTTGGGTTGACTTTTCTTTTAGGTATTTTAGGCCCAAAATCTCATAATAGACATGCCGTTGCCCTAGGTGAGTAGGATCTAAATTCTGTGGTATATCATGTTCTTCCTCATTGTTACTATTTTAGAACAGTAGTACAAGCTGATATAGGGCCAAAGTAGACAAAAAGGGCACCCCTAAATTTGCCTTGGAGCAAGTTCCCACCAAGCAATTACTTTTAACAGCACTGTGGGCGCCAGATTCTGGTCAGGACTACTATGACATGGGGGAAGAAGGGCTCCTGTCCTCCCCCTATGCCATTTTCCTATGCAAAATGACATCGGGAGCATTATTTGCCGACATACCCCCCAGAGCCATTTCAAGTTGGAAAAACAGTGTGTGTGTGTGTGTGTAGAGGGGAGGGGAGGAACACCTTTTCCCTGCACTTCTCAGGAACTCATTCTACAAAATGGAAGTGTGTCCCCATGAGCAGACTCAAGAATGCTGTCTCATCTACTTTGTCTGTAAAAGATTCTGTATCAAGTTCCAACACAACAGCCCCTGATCCAAGTAAGAGACAGAAGCAACCTCAATAGCACTGTGGTCTTAAGAAAAACATACTGGAATGTGTACATGCACAATTTCAAATGCTGTAGGAAGGATACTGGTGCTCAGTTAACACACTTTGGTCATAACCAGTTTCCTCAGTGACAGGCCTTGTATACTCACCATCCCATGGAAGGCGTTATCTGTCCAACCCCACCAGGAGGGAGGGAATAAAAACCAGGGATGTCTGATGTTTGAGCAGGACGGTGAACACCTGACAGAGAATCAAAATATTAGAGTATTTTAAGTTGAACACTTTCTAGCTGTCTTAAGAACAGACAACATGGACAGTGCAATACCTTTCAAAAAAGTCGTGTTTGTTAGCATTCAATAACCAGAATCAATTTACACGCTTTGCCTCCTCCTGTTTACAGTCAAAATAAATACTCTCAGCTTTTCCTCTCTTTGAAAAAAACTGCAAGCAGTCAGTTAAAGAAGCGAGAGGGACAACCATATCCAGAGTGGAGAGAAGACCATAGCTAAAATAGTTATCGACGATAGCTAAAAATGTGAGTTGGGAAGTTCTTGGTTCAAATCTTAACTCTGCCACAAACTGACTAGATGACCTTCAGTAAGACCTCTTGGGCACCTTCTCCATCCTACTCCATCCTGCTCTAGCCCGTCCCCTCCTGGGGATAGAGAGGGGCCTCAGCCAGAGGAGCATCCGTCAACCAGCCAGCCTCAGGGAAAGGGTGCAAGGCTGCCGAGGGGGTGGGAGCCCACTTCCTGGGCCTGGAGGGATCCCAGCCAATGCCCAGAGCAGAGCCCAAAGAAGGCAGGCCAGTGAGTGAGCAATTCCCATCTCTCTGTCCGACTGGGGAGAGGAGAGCTGACAGAGAGTGGGCAAGGAGCTGTCCTTGTCTTGGGCCGCAAGGAGCCATGGAAGGAGGGTGGCGAGTGCCTCCAGAAAATCCCTCTTAACGCCACTGCAGGCAGGCAGTGTCAGCCCGCCTAGTGCCTCACCTCAGTGCGCATGGGTGCAGGGGGGGAAGGAAAGAGCACACATTTGCTCACGATATTGCCCTCCCTTCCCTGAAGGGAACCGCTCACTGGCTTCTCCCATAGGAAGGAGCGTCCTGCCTTTGTCTTCCACTTGGGAGCCCCATGCCACAACCAGCTCCAGGTCCAGTGAGTTGGGGGGTCTGGGGTGGATAGGGAGTCATGGGACCTTGGGAGAAAGTTGGAGGGCCAGGCCCCAGGAGGCCCCACCATAGCTACAGGCATGGTATGAGGTGATATGAAAGCTCTGCCTGGAGTACATAATCCGTGATGGTCATTTCACACAAGCAAATTATCATCACTGTGGGTATGAATTCCTTCTTCAGGTAGAAACAGATGACTGCTAACACTGTAGAATTATGTGATAGTTGAAACTAGGGCTTCTTCCATAGAGAGGATACCAAGGGTTGAACTTGAGACCTTCTGCAGGCAAAGCACAAGCTCTTCCGTTAGCTATTACTCATTTGTAGGGTGTCATCGTCATGTTTGATGCAAAAGTATCTCTCCTTATAAATATTTATCTTTTGGTTTCACAAGATTCCATGCACTCCCATTGGCTGTAAAATGCCCTCCCTCAGCCATTGGCCCATCAGCCGCCACTCAAGAGTACTTGCGTGCCATTGGCCGGGTGCTGGGCCTGCTCCTCTTCCCCACCCACTCCCCCTGGCAGAGAGCTCTCTCTCCTGAGGAAGACAGTTCTCTTGACTCCTGTGAGGGACTGTCCCCTCAGTGGCTGTTTGTAGGCAGCCAAGCTTGGTTCTGTGAGTAAAAAAACAAAGGACTTTCAGCATAACCCCCTCTCCCGCCCATAACCCCCTCCCCAGTGGCCACTTTCCTGTCAGAATAAATGGGAAAAGGCTCTTTCTCCTGCTTAGCTTCAGCATGGCTGGCTGGCTAACGAGGTGGGCCAGCAACCATCAAACCATTTTCTTCAACTCCCCGCTGTGTGGCTGCCTTTCCCCTAGGGTTGCCAATCTCCAGGTGGGACCTGGAGATCTCCCACTGTTACAATTGACCTCCAGATGACAGAGATCAGTTCCCCGGGAGAAAATGGTTGCTGTGGAGGGTAGACTCTATGGCATTATACCCTGCTGAGTCCTTCCACCCCCCCCCAAATGCTGCCCTCCACAGGATCCACCCCCCAAATCTCCAGGTATTTCCCTAATCAAAGTTGGCACCTGTACTTTCTCCTCTGTCAGTAAAAGGCCCTTTCCACTCCTATGTTGGCCTTTGGGAGAAAACTCATTGGGCCCAGTCCTGATCAGGTTGCCAACTCCAGGTGGGCAATTCCTGTAGATTTGAGGGATGGAGCCTGGAGAGGGTGAGGTTTGAGGAGGGGTGGCACCTCAGACAGGTATGATGCCATAGACTCCACCCTCCAATCCAGCCATTCCCTGATGGGGAACCATTGTTGCCAATCTCCAGGTGGGGGCTGGAGATCACTCCAAATTACAACTGCTCTCTAGGAGGGAGGGGGGAGGAGATGGAAAACTAAAGGTAGGTTGATGGTTGGCTGGGAGGGAGAGAGGGTTGTCAACTCCAGGTTGGGAAATTCCTGGAGATTTGAGGGGTTGAACCTGGAGAGGGTGGGTGTTGAGGAGGGGTGGGACCTCAGACAGGTACAATGCCATAGACTCCACCCTCCAAACCAGCCACTCCCTCCTGGGGAACCACTGTTACCAATCTTGGGGGTGGGCTGGAGATCACTCAAAATTACTACTGCTCTTCAGGTAGCAAAGATCAGTTCCTCTGGAGAAAATGG
Organism: Gekko gecko; assembly: GCA_029375565.1. Classification (NCBI taxonomy): domain Eukaryota; kingdom Metazoa; phylum Chordata; class Lepidosauria; order Squamata; family Gekkonidae; genus Gekko; species Gekko gecko. The sequence goes on from JAPDNY010000002.1 coordinate 136,878,452, forward strand.
TGGACTCTGTCATTATACCCTGCTGAGACTGCCACAGCAAATTGTCACTGAGTGCCCAAAGCCGGGGCACTCTCCCAGAGCCTCTTTCTAGAGCCCGTTGTATTTATTTCCACAACGGGCCTTATTCCTAGTCCTTTATATTTCTTTTACTTCATTTATACCACAATTATCTCCCCAGTGGGGACCCAAAGAGGCTTAACATCATTCTTCCTTTCTGCATTTTAACCACACAATAATCCTGTGAGGTAGGTTAGGCTGAGAGTGTGTGACTGGCCCCAAGTAAGTCTCCGGCCTTTTGGTTGTAGAACTATGAGCAGAAATGCAGAGCTAGACCCTTTCCCCTTCTAAGTCAGCAACCAAAAAGATTAGGGGCTTACTTTTTTGAGGGGGGAGGGAGAAAAAAAAGAAAGCTGGGAACATTTGCAATATACCATGATAATGTTACAATGCTGAAATGATGCAGCTATTGTCATTCTGTTTTAAGCCTAAAAAGGCTGTCCAGTGTCTCTGTGGAATATGGGTGCCATAGGGACTGAGGTAAAGAAAACAATGTTAGGGTGGGCAGGACCTGAATAAACGTACATTTTCCCATTCACATGGCATCTAAAGGTGCTATGACTATGAGCTTTTCAAACAAATCACATCAACCCAAATTTAGGAAAGATCATAACAAAGATCATAACAATCATCTAGATACCCCTCAAAAAAGTACTTCAGTAAGGAAGCCAAGGCAAAACACCCACGTGGAAGCAGCCCATCTTAAAGGAGGCACTGTGCAGTTTCCAGTCAGTGTTACAATGGTCCTGCCACTGCATGAAAATCCAAAGCAGAATCAGATGTGGTAACACATTCTAATTTTGAGGGGCTGTTTCCCTATGGGAGGGTTTCAAATTTTTGCTACACACTGTATGGTTTTCAGCCACAGGAATATCCCTTCCAGTTTCTCCTAGGAATAAAATGATAACATGCAAAGGATTTATATATATTTTAGACAAGGAATTCTAAATACCTCCAAAAATCCCACAAAGAAATTTTAGTCACCAATTGGAAAGAGCATAAGAAAAAATAATAATGCCCAATCCTGTAAATTGTAAACTTTACCTTTATTGACATAACAACACCCAAGAAACAACCATCATTCATTAACCACAGCATTCAGATACATTTCTCACCTTTTAGATGCACGATGTAAAAATCTGGCCACAGTTTCAATAACCGCTGGATTAATGTCCAAAGTTAATTCTTTTCTAGCCTATGACCCTGAATTAAGAAGGCTTCCCTCTCTTACACAAAACCCTTGTCATAAAAAACACTACAGATATACTTTGGCACATGTCTAGTCAGCAAAATTCTACAGCTACAGACCCGTAGCAGAATATCATACTGGGGTACTGTCAATGGCATTGGCTACAGTTTTAACTTCAGAGAGTGGTAGCAGCTGGGGAGTCATCAGTCCTCAGGGCAGGTTTGTTTTATGGCCTTACATGCTGAAGTAAGTCTCTGAGGTGCACTCACAGAAACCTTCAAAGCCCCTCAAAGAGTCATGAGAATCTTTTCCATGGGTAATTTCAAGGACAGTTGGGATATAAGGTGCATTGTGCTATGTTCCCAGAAGAGCTAAGCAGGATTTGAAACATCCTCACACACTGTTTCCTGTTAGACTTGGATATTTGCCCTTAGTTGAATTTCTTGTAGGTTATAACTTGTTAATGTTTTTCTTCTTTTGAGTGTGATTTACTTTGAAGGGTTGGTGGATAATTTAGGAACCAAGAGTCTACAGGTTGAAAAAAAGTTTTTAATTTGTAGAGAGCAAGGAAATGAAAATCTTCCAAAGCCAGAGCAAAAATTCTCAGAATTTGCATTGGCATAAATTAGCCAGGATAAAACTTTGAGAGGGTAAGGATGTCAATGTTTATTCAATTTCATCACATTAGCTACATACATCTTTCAACAATCCCAGTGTTCGGCAGCTTTGTCACTTTGCTAATGCTCAGCAGCTTGGGGTGGGGTGGGGGGAGAATCAGTAACTGATCATTAGTGCCATGAAATTATAGAAAATTTAGCCACTCCAGAAAAGCCAAGGAGAAACACTGTGGATGGAGCACCTTTTATACCTTTCAAGGTGTGTTTGCTCAGTAACACAAAATGAGAATTTATGCAAAGGTCAAGTGGTTTCTGGCCTTCTTGCACATCAAAATGCAAGTAGGGAATCAGACATGCTCACTGCCCACATCACATCAGGCTGGTAGGATGCTCTAGTACAGGATGATACACCTGAAGTGGCTGCTTGGGTCTCTTGAGCTAAGAAATAGGCCTGATCGTAGTCTGCAACCACAAAGACTCAGTCCCAATCTACCAAACAGTCTCATATTCCTGATTTATTTCAGTGTCCCACAGATACTGCATGAAACTAAACAGTGGATGCTTCTGGCCCACATCATGTGCAAACAGACAGCTCAGCATGACCTTAAGGTTGTGTCACAATCAATGCTCTCTCTAAGTTATGGAGTCTAGTGAGCAAAAATTCTGCTTTGTGAGCTACCGGCATTAAAGTTGTGAGTAAGCAATTTGGCTGCTGCATAAATCAGTTTGCTCTGGAGCCATCCTTCCTGAGTTAAGATAAAAATGGGTGAGCCAAAGGCTAAAAAATTATGAGCTAGCTCATAATAACTCAACTTAGAGAGAACACTGGTTACAATTACCAAAGATAAAAATTCCCAATTGGTAAGTTGATGTCAGGTCTCCCAGTTAAGACACTCTCCACATACACTTTGGCAGGGATAGTTTATTGAGATATGCTTACTTCAGGAAACAAGCTCTGTGTCAGAACTGGAAAAAGGCCCACAAAAGCCCCTATTATAGTTAATACAAAATACACCCCACACCTCTTGCATACATCACCATTCAGCCCGCACAGTTGCCATGGCAACCTTGACAGATATACAGTGCCTTATCTACATCCTAGCCTAGCAGAGAAGACTCCAAGGCCAGCTCCCTTGGGAACCAGCTTCAGGACACAACTTGAAGGAAAAGTGTTCACTCCAAACACCCATGCACTTCCCTCAAGAATTCCCTCCCCCCATATCTATGGCAAGCAGTGCAGTGGACCATGGTGAAATAAAACCAATGCTTGACAGTTGATAGTACAACCAAGAGTACAACTGGCAATGGAACTTGCATGAATCACGCTACCATTTGACCCACTACTGGCAGCTTGGTAATGCAATAAATGTGGGTTTAGAGGCATTATGCTCATTGTGTGGCATTTTATAAACATTTTATAATGCCATAACTCACCCCAGATACATTCAGTTAACCACTTCACCACATCAATCTGTGTAATTTGGGCCTTGTACTTAAGAGGAAATGCATGTATTAGAATATTGCTTTTATTCCAGATTTGGAAGGGGGTAATTTGAAGTGGAGAAGCCTTTGGGCCTGTGATACTTAACTCTTCCCTTCTCACAGCTTCTCTACTGCAAATCAATTCTGGCTCCAACCCAGTTTTCTGTCACTTTGGCTCAAATCATATTGGTTCTTATAAATGTGCATTTTGAGCCCCATAAGGGGAAAGGCAGCTGGGAACTATTTGGAGTGAAGAAATGTCACTCAGGGAAAGAAGTTAAGTACTCTTCTACCACTTCTCCACCCACAATGTCCCCCCTGAAGGTTCTTCCCTAATAAAAAAATTAAACCTGCAAAAGTATTGGGGCTCTAATACACACATGTGCATAGAACATGACCATCAAGGAAGCATAGAAAATGGGTAGGGTCTACTGAATGGGTCAATGTTTGCAGTGGACAGATGCTCCAGTCTTCAGTGATGTGGGAGGGCTTCTAGTGTCCTGGCCCCACTGGTGGACCTCCTGATGGCACCTGGTGTTTTTGGCCACTGTGTGACAGAGTGTTGGACTGGATGGACCATTGGCCTGATCCAACACTGGCTTCTCTTATGTTCTTATGATAGCATATTTACAAATTGAACACTAATACACATTGTCCCTTACATATCTTTTCAAAGATCACCCTCAGTCCCCAAGTAACACAAAAGGGATACAGAAAATTGTGGTTACCTTGTTTCTGGTTGATGTCGGCTGGCAAGTGTGGCGAATGGGAGCCATGGCTGAAATGTTCATTGCCATATGGGATGAGTGGGCTGAGTGGATGGACACCATGGGATGGCTGTACTACAGGAACCTTGTTGGACTGAAAAATACAAATCAAGGGGAGAGAAGGTTGAACAATTTTAGCATATGAGTTTTAATAATCCAGGGAAAAAAACATAGATAGACATCCTAAAATGACCTTCACAATAGCTGAGCAAGCTCAAGTGTGGCTGGCCAGGTCAACAACATCTCCACAGACATCACACAAGGGAGAGTGACTCCAAGAGCATCAATACCTGAAAGCAAACACTTCAGTCTGTGTATGAGTATCTGGACTGACACTGTCTGGTTCAGCCTTTTGTTAACAAGATAGCTGGAATGATACTGAATTACAACAGGCTTATCAAAGGAAGGATTCATAGGTGTATGCACTTTGCCAAAGTCTTTCTGGTGTGTCCATGGTGCCTAGTTTGTGTTTATGATACAATTCTCTCATGTGAAATTCTCATATGAATTAACACATCAACTTTTCAGCAGCAAATTACTTTAAGAATATTAACAGAAATAGGTGTGTGTATGGGTGCAGTCACACTGACCTCTTACTGCGACTTGCCCCCCTGTTGACATATCCACAACTTTTTTTATCAGATGAAAACTGTTCAGACAGCCATGCCGCCCAAGTGGTGGTGCAGGAATTTTTTTAAAAAAATACATTTGCGCATGCGCAAGGGTTATCATGTGCATAACTGCGCATGCACATAATAGCAGCCACCGGGGGAAAAAAGGACCAAATTGTGCTCATTGTGAGATGGCGGTCCAGATAGGGGAAAGTGCGGAATCCCAGCTGAAACACCCAGAAAGTACTCATTTTCCCGGGTGTAGGAAAACGCGAGAAAGAACAAGGAGCATTGCGCGAGTGAGCCCGCTTTGGGGCAGGAGGCGGATTGGCCTGTCTGATCATTGAATTTACATGTGAGAGGGAACAGCAGTGAATCCCAGTCAAATCAACCATGTGACCGTAGCCTTAGTGTGAGTGTAAAGTGCCATCAAATTGCCACCCAACTTATGGCAACCCCGTAGGGTTTTCAAGGCAAGAGACTAACAGAGGTGGTTTGCTATTGCCTTCCTCTGCATAGCAACCTGGAATTCTTGGTGGTGTCCTATCCAAATACTAATCAGTGCTGACCATACTTACCTTCTGAGATGTAGCAAGATCGGGCTAGCCTAAATGCCACATATTCCCTGGACTACAGATTATTTCATGCCTTCTTTCTGCTATGCAAATAGCTTTTTCCCAGATTTATTACATGGCCCTGCTATATAACACTGTGGACAAACCCAGTCACAGAGGTTCTTCCATGGAGTGGATTTTCTCCCCACTGCGGGTGTTGATTCAAAGTCCCACATGATCAGCTCTACCCGCATGGCTAGTAAAGGTAAAGGTTTCCTTTGCTCGAAAGACAGTCAAATCCAACTCTAGAGATGCAGTGCTCATCCCTGTTTCCAAGCCGATGAGCCAGCGCTGTCCAAAGATGTTTCCATGGTCATGTGGCCAGCATGACTAGATGCCAAGGTGCACAGAATGCTGTTACCTTCCCACCAAAGTGGTACCTATTTATCTACTTGCAATTTCTTGCTTTTGAACTGCTAGGTTGGCAGGAGCTGGGACCAGGGCCGAGAGCTCACTCCGTCTTGCAGCACTTGGGTCTCGAACTGCTGAACTACTGACCTTCCGGTCTGCAGTTCAGTGTCTTAACCACATGACTACAGGACTTCAAATATTCAGCAGTGCTAGGAGATTAAACCTGTGCAAAAGTAGCTTTGATGGCACAACTATGATATGTAGAATCTCAGTGTGCAAATGCCCAAAATCATGGCTCCAAGGTCTGTATCAGCACAGTATTATGGCCTAGCAGCAAAACAGGAGTTGTTATTATTATTTCTCACTGGGCCTCAAGGCTGATAAGAACTGTTCAATCAGCAAATGAATTACAAGGTATGATAAAATCATCTGAATCCAACAGCAAACATTCCTGGTAAAACAGGAGTATTGGATAGGCAGTGAACTGTGTACGGCTCAGAGATTGTGAGGCTGACAGGTTCAGTCCAGAAGGTGGATCATGAACCAATTTCACTTTACAAAGTCATCCACGTAGGATGAATGGTGTTAGGGAAATGTAACTTCCAGCTTAGCCAAAAGGCCTGAGAAAAGAGTGCCAAAGGAGCATAACCTGCAATTGCTAGGTCCTGTCTACTCCTTGCTAAAGGAGAAAAGGACAGGACAGCTACCAGAGCAGGATGATTTATGACTATCTCTCTGCTGTTAGTTTGTACCAAACAGAAATTGTTGGAAGCAATGCTCCCTCTAAGCTGTGGAGTCCTGTGAGCAAAAACTCTACTTTGTGAGCTACTGGCATTAAAGTTGTGAGCCAGCGATTTGGCTGCTGTATCAGTTAGTTTGCTCTGGAGCCATCCTTCCTGAGCGAAGACAAAAATGTATGAGATGGAGGCTAAAAAACTGTGAGCTAGCTCACACTAACTCAGCTTAGAGGGAACACTGGTTGGAAGACTAGCTAGAAAACACTTGATGGTTCACTATCAGAACAAAACCCAGAGGACCTTGTCTGAAAAAGAACAGTTGTCGTGTTGTTATAGAAGTTCATGCACAAGCCTCCTTGACTGCCTCAAGCATTCCTACCTTTTCATACTTGCCCAGTTTCGCCCACAGTTGTATTTAAATTGACACTGACTTCTCCATAGCTGGAAAAAATCAAGTTTTGGCACTCAAACACAGAAGGCATTCTTACAGGAAACAGATTAGGACCAACAAGGGCTGTCTACATAGAAGTGTTAATACCAGAATCTAAAGACTGCTTTATACATAATACTAATCCTATTTACATGTATTTTGTCATATGTGACAATCTTACAGCATGCATTCTGCTGAATGTACACATCCTAAAAAGCACAAGACAGTCACTGCTTCTGAGAACCAAATTTCGTGTTATACGGGATACTGTTGCGGTTGCCAGGCATGGCAGCTGGCAGGGAATGGAGGGAGGTGGGTACTTACTGTGGGGCGGAGCAATTGTTATCACCACATGATGACATCACTTCCAGTGTGACCCAGAAGCACTGGCATCATGCCGAGGTGATGATCTAGCACTTGCCAGAAAATCTCTATGGAAACCATAGACTTTTGGCAAGAGTGCTAGAGCATCACCCCAGCACCATGCCAGTGCCTCCAGGTTGTGCTGGAAGTAATACCACCACACAGGAACAATGATTGCTGCTTGCCCTTTGGCTGGCCTGTTTCTGCCTGCTGACCAGCTGTGTGTCGGTGGGTAGCAGCCAAAATTGTCAAGAGTTTGCAGATCACAAGTGGACACCTAGAAAGCCTGGACAGTTTTGACCCACATCCTTCTCTCCACCCACAACCAGAAATCATTAGGTAAAAGAAATATGTGATGTCACATTGTTGTAGGAGTTCTATGATGCAAAGTAACAAAGGCAGGGTAGAACTGTGATCAATCAATAAACTAAGCTTAGCTTTTTCCTGTCTCCTGTAGGTGGTGGCCAATGAATTAGAGGAGGAGAGTGTGTGTACATTCAGCAAAATATATACCTGTGCAGTCATTACTACGATTACTAGTTCTTGAAATACAGTAGTGTACTTCCTGAGTGAAGAGTCTGGAGTCAGGACACGGGGCTCACTGAAAATACTTCAGTATCTAAAATGGATGGCTATTGCATCTAGTCCTTTTACCACCAAATAACTCATCCACACGTGGTACCAGGCAACCAACAGGTCACAGCGTAATTCAGTATATTGCTATGGCATAATCAAAAAGCAAGACATATCCAACAGAGTCAGTAATTCAGGAAAGTGAGCCATGACACACACTTCAGGTCAAATAATACATATGCCTTGTAATCAGGGGTCTTTTAATAGAAAAACAGCTGCAGGAGCTCATTAGCATATGGTATGCTAATGAGCTATTAGGCTATTAGCATATGCCATGCCCCCTGACATCACTGGAAGTTATGTCAGAAGGGGAAGCAAAAGGGGGGGAGGCATCTTCAAAAGCCTCCCCTTCCCTTCCCCAGCTGGTCTGGGTGGGGGAGCTAAGAGAGAAGGGGTTTAAAGTTTAAACTCCTTCTCATGAGAGTTGGGCCACAGAAGGAGGAAAGAGGGAAGGAAAGAGAGAGAGTAGAGAGAAGGAAAGAGGGAAAGAAAGAGAAGGAAAGGGGAGGGAAAGAAAGAGAGGGAAGAAGGAGGGAAACAGGGAAAGGAGGAAAAAAGAGAAGAGAAGAAGGCGGGAAAGAAAGCAAGAGAGAAGAGAAGAAGGAGGGAAAGAGGAAAAAGAGAGAAGGAAAGGAGGGAATGAAAGAAATTTGGCGGCAATTCGGCCCCATCATATCCTATGGGCCATTGAAGTCAATGGTGAAAACATAGGGTATATTCCGGGGGGCTGGAGGGGAAGGGGTTTGAGGGAGAGGCTTCAAACTCACAGGATAGCTGATGGAGCCTCTCCCCAAGATACCCACCAGGTTTCAAGAACATTGGACCAGGGGGTCCAATTCTATGGGCCCCCAAACATGTTGCCCCTATTCCCTCCATTGTTCTCTATGGTGGGAAAAAAGTAACTTATGGCTAAGACAGATCACCCAAGCAGCCAATGGCAGCTTTAAAATTTGCATTTATAATACCACATACACATGTCATCCTAGATCATCTTTCGCCTAGTATGTAGCTCAGCAGGTTCTGTGGAACAATGCTTCCCGTAGCCCACTGCCTCAGCAATCCGCATGGAGTAAGCTTTCACACACTAGGAGCAGAATCATGGCTGGCAGTAGATGGGAGAATCACCTGCTATCTCATGGGCCCAAAGTGAGTGAACATCAACCCTGGCAAGCCTAAATGAAGAGTGGTGATGCCACCACAATGGCGGGTCACCTGCTACCATTGCCATGCTACCGGTCTGAGTGAACCCTGGGAAGTTTACTGTAAACCTTGGTAGATCTAAAATGAATCTGAGTAGCATCCCTGGGTGAACGACATGTGGTCACCCATGTTGCCCTAAAAGCCCTAAGCAACATCAAGTCAGGCGCGGAGGGGGGGGGTAACCTGCCAGCCACAGGAGCAGCACTCAGCCCTGATCATTTCTGTTCTCTGATGATTTCTGGGGGTTTCTTTCCCCATAGTATTCATGTGTGACCAGTGCCTGCATATGCAAAACAAAAACTGCAAGCGGGAAAAAAGCCTTCTTTTTATTCTGCCCCTATCCTCATTATACAAAGAACAGCATATTCTGGCAACAGGCCAGCTGGGGGAGATTGGGGGGGGAAAGTGGAAAAGTGGCCAATTTAGCAACTCTCTCTGCAAATGGTGCTGTCCTTTAAACTCTCTACAGCTCACAGGTGCTGCAACAGGCTACCCTCAGGGGTTATTCTACTAGAACAGAAGTATTGCTGTATTGCTGCAGTTTTGGTATTCATGGTTGCCATGAATGTATCTACCCTACAGGCTTGGCCTAAAGTGGTATGCCTGGTGAGAGCAAGTACCTATGACAAAAGAATGCATCTTAACAACTGGGGATATTTCCCCTAGCAATTAGTGTCCATTGAGGAAACATGCAAGACTCCTGTGGCACTTGGAAGTCCCTCACATTTTTATTCCAGCCTAAGTGTTCATGGACTAGGTCCACTTTGTCAGATGTGTGAAGGGAATCCTCATGGTTAGGAAGTGGCTCTCTTCAAGTGCACATGTGGGGGGAATTAAAGCCCCTCCCTGCTGAAAGGAATGAAACAGAGGAATATTATAAGAAAGAGAGAGAACACTTTTGGTAGAAAAAAAGTCAGCTGTGAGCCAGCTGAAACACCTCAGGAGTAGCAGCTCTCTCCCTCCTGGGGGATCTGCTGCCTTTTAGGAGTGCTTCTTTGCTTTATTTACAAATATACAAGGTGCAGAACAATGCTACACAGGACCTGGTCACACGAGTGGGATATTATGCCGCTAAAGGGAGGCAAAGTAGAGCCGTGGCAAAAAGATGCGCGGTAGCATGATCAGACAGTCCCCAAGATGCTGCGCAGATGCCGATAGCTGGTGATCACACCTTTTTGTTTAAAACATACTTTTAATTCCTAAATGAACCAGTTGTGACACTCTTTATTTAATTCATTTATACCCTGCCTTTCTCCTCAGTGGGGAACCAAGACAGCTTACATCATTCTCTTTTACTCCATTTTAACCTCACAACAACCCTGTGTGACTGGCCCAAGGTCACCCAGTGAACTTCCATGGCATGAATGAATCTGACTCTCCCAGATACTAGTCTGACACTTTTAACAACTATACCATACTGGCTCTATGCCACAGAGTCTGCAATACCTGCAACCATATTATTGCATGCAAATATAGAGATTACATGTTAAAAATGCTTACAGCTATAAGAATAACAAAAAAATATATGTGAACCCTAAATTACTATACCTGTCTGGATTAAAGACCCAAAATATACAAGTCAAATAGAAAAGTGGCCTCATTTGTCTACTCACAAATTCTCATTCTTTACAAATCAGCCTCAAAGTGCCAGCTGTATCCCTTCCTGCTTCTTCTTGGTTGGTGGAGTTGACTGTTTCTTAATTTACTAAGGCTTTGATCCAAGGAAAATTTTCCTGTGGACTTCAACGTGAATTAGCGTTGGCACTTGGAGCTTTCAGGCAGCATATAGAGGTTAAGTGCTTGGTGTATTTCCAAACAGCTTGTGGACACACACCTGAAAATCTCATTTCTGTTGTTGTTTTTTAAAACCAGACACATAATTTATTTCTGTTTTTAAAAAAGGAGATAAGCAGGTACCACCACAGTCAATCAAAAATGTACCCATTCTAACCACAGGATTCAAATGACATAACAGACATAAGGCATTCAAGTTTTGTGGTGAATTTCTGTCAAAGCAGGGTCTGTGTAGGGGGGTGTAAGTGCCTCTATGCTGGGAAACACAACTGCAAGTCTGAGAAATGTGTCAGTGTTTGTAAACTTTGTGTTCAGGTTCTCGGGAAATTCAGCTTTTTTAAAAAAGGGGGGGGCAGGGAGTTCAGATACACAACTGCCACCTGTCAGAAGGATAAGTCTACAAGAGACCAATGTATCTAAAGGACCATGTCTCCTTGTATATCCCCCAAAGAGCACTACACTGAGGGGAGAAGAACTTACTGGTGATCCCTGGCCCATAAAGTATTTGGCTGTCCTCAAACAGAGCCAGGACTTTTTTGGCCCTGATGGAACTTTCTGCCAAATGTTGTTTGTGTCCAGCAGGACTTAATGCAGTTCTGCAGGGCCTGTAAGACAGAAATGTTCCACCAGTTCTATGGCTGAGGGCAGCAACGGTTGGTTTCCCATCTAGCCTGGCTCTCTCTTTCCTTCTTTCCCCCCTCCCTCCCCCCAAGGAAAAAGGAACTAAGTTGTGTACCTCTTATGTGCCATCTGTAAACTGCTAGTTGAATTATCCAGGCTATTTTAATTCTTTTTAACTTGATTTGTGAATGTTGTTATTTGGAATTGTTGTTTCCTGCTCTAAGCCCTGTTGTGCAGGGGATGGTGGGCTACAAATCATCCTCACCACCACCACCATCAAGGCAAGGTGAAGTGGAAGCCTCAGGTGATGAGTTAAAGGAACAGCTGCTTCTATCTATTCTACCATCTCATACCACCCAACACTCTTGGCCTCTGTCTGCACCTTGTTCCACCACTGGAGCAACTAATGTTCATACACAGTGTGGCAAGCCAGACTTGTCTAGTAGGACTTCCTAAACTCCATAGCCCTACTGGGTATGTGTGGCTTGCCATTCAGCATTTCAACATGACTGGTAATGAGGCAAAAAACATTTGCTGCTCCAGCTCCAGGTGGAGATAGTAAGGGCCAAATGAGATGTTATGGTGCCCATGGGTCCAATTCGTGGATGCCAATGCCATTTTAGAGATGAACTCAGCCATTTAAAAATGCTGCAAGGGCCCAATCCTAATCACGCCCACAGTGTGGCAGGACTAGGCAATCTTGTGTCCCCTCCCCAAGCCTTTTTAAGTGCCAGAAGAGACCCCGCAGGCTGTTGAAAAAGAACAGGGAAGGGGGACAAGATTGCCTCTCCCAGATGCCCTGTGGGCCTTGCATCCTCTTTAAAATGTCTAAATTCAGCTCTAAAATGGCATCGGCATCCATGGGTCAGACCTGTGGACACAATAACATCTAGTTTGGCTTTAAGAGGTGGGCAGGAATACAGTGGCAGCAGCAGCCTACAGGAGCACCCGCATAGATGTTCCTAAGTGGATCATTTCACTAAATTGTGTTCCTCAAGGTTTCAAATGTGGTAAAAACAAATAGCTAACCATGATATTTTCCTTTAATTTCCATTAAAAAATCCCTACTCAACAAACGGGTGATCAAACACTTCTATAAATGTGAACTGTACAGGATGGCAACATCATCTCTAGGCATTGTACTTAGGAAATGCTTGAGGACTGCTACATAAGAAGTTTGCCAAAAAATCAATTCCCTTCCTTGCCTGGACTGCTGCTTAAGCATCTAGCACAGCATGCTATGGAACTACTTACAATATTTAAGTCAGATTTCAGCTCCTAATCCATAAATGTCTGCTGTTAACATTTTTATTTAAATGCTATTATTTTTATACTTATATCCCAGAAATGCTGAGCCCCTCAGGGTTCCCACAGCTATTTCAACAATACAAAGCAATTTAAAACAATAGCTAACACACACACCTCCAGCATAACTGAACAAAACATCAAGCTAAAAGACAAAAATGAATCACTAATCCAGCAAACCATACACCTTCTCAAAATGAAGCTTGATTTCCTGATGGCTGCATGGGAGACAGTCTGTGGTCTACTTTGCGTTTGAGGCATCATTTTAAATAGGCTAGCCCTTTAAAGCAACTTTCAGTGGTCTCAGCTGGTACTTCAGATTTCCTCTTTGAAAGACCTTCTCCATAGATGGAACCCATCTTGCTTAACAACATACCTTGTTTCTCTTAGCACATTATTTTAATTCTCTCACTGTGTGTTAGACTTTTTACATAGATTCGTCTAGCTGGCTTCCATGATTCATTTGTTTTGAACCCTGAGATGACCTCAGTAGCTGAAGAGATGCTTTATACCCTTACATACCCTGCTGCGGCAGATAACACAATAGCATGTGCAGACTATCTTTTCCATATCCACCACAGAAGTGGAGAAAAAGTGGTATAATATACATTACTGTGCTAGTTCTGCCACAATTCAAAGTTGCTCTGGATAACAAAGCCACATTTTCAACTGACAGTACCTTCCCCATTATGCATCTTTGAAGCCTTTGATAGTTGGTGGACCATACGGCACAGTTCCAAGGTGGAAAAGGTTAGAAAGTCGCCTCCCTAGGTTTTGTTCATCAATGTGCCTACTAATTCTTTCCTTAATAACAGTTTCCACCAACTTACCCGGTATCAACGTCAGACTGACTGGCCTGTAATTTCCTGGATCTCCCCTGGAGCCCTTTTTAAAGATGGGAGTGACATTAGCTACCTTCCAGTCCTCAGGAATGGAAGCAGACTTTAAAGAAAGATTACATATTTTTGTAAGGAGATCCACAAGTTCACATTTGAGTTCTTTCAGAACTCTCGGATGAATGCCATCCGGGCCTGGTGATTTATTAGTTTTTAAATTGTCCATCAGTCGTAGGACTTCCTCTCTTTTCACCTCAATCTGATTCAGGTCTTTTAAACCCCCTCCTGAAATCGGTGTTTCTGGAGTGGGCAAGCACTTCTCATCTTCTGCAGTGAAGACAGAGGCAAAAAATGCATTCAGCTTCTCAGCCATTTCCCTGTCATCCTTCAGTAGTCCTTTTATCCCTTGGTCATCCAAGGGCCCCACTGCCTCCCTGACTGGTTTCCTACTTCTTATGTATTTGAAGAAAGTTTTATTGTTGGCCTTTATGTTCTTTGCGATATGCTCCTCATATTCCCTTTTTGACTGCCTGATCACAGACCTGCATTTTATTTGCCACAGCCTATGTTCCCTTTTATCAACCTCACTGAGACTAGCTTTCCATCGCTTAAAGGAATCCTTCTTACATTTTACAGCTTCTATTACTTTATTTGTTAACCATGCAGGCTTTTTCTATACCTATTTGTGCCTTTCCTAACCTGTGGTATATATTTTTTCTGAGCTTCTAGGACTGTATTTTTAAATAGTCTCCAAGCTTCCCCAATGGTTTTGACCTTCTCCACTTTTCCTTTGAATTTCTTCCTCACATGTCCCCTCATATCAGAGAAGTTACCCCTTTTAAAGTTAAAAGTGGTTGCGTCAGTCTTTTTGGGCAACTCCCTATTCATACAAATGTTAAACTCAATAACATTATGGTCACTGTTCCCAAGTGGTGCAATCACTTTTACATCTCTCACCAGGTCTTGGGCATTACTTAGGACCAAATCCAGGATCGCCTCTCCCCTGGTAGGATCTGTGACCACCTGTTCCATAGCACTGTCACTGAGAGTGTCTAAAAACTCAATCTCTTTTTCCCAGCTAGAACTCTTATTGACCCAATCAATGTGTGGGTAGTTAAAGTCGCCTATTACGACACAGTTATTTTGTCTAGCCCCTATCTTTAATTCATTCATCATTTTATAATCTTCCTCTATCTTTTGATCTGGTGGGCAATAACAAACTCCCACTGTTAAGCCTCCTTTTGGACCTACTCCTTCAACCCATAGCATTTCCAGAAGCAAATCCAATTCTCTTACCCTCTCAGTCTTACTGGACTGTACACCCTCTCTGACATACAGAGCCACCCCACCTCCAACGCTTCCCCCCATCCTTACGATATAATTTGTAACCAGGAATCACCATATCCCACTGATTTTCCTCATCCCACCAAGTTTCTGAAATACTCACAATGTCTATTTCCTCCCCCACAACACCAAGCATTCCAACTCCCCAATTTTACCTTGGAGACTTCTAGCATTTGTGTATGAACACCTATAGTTTCCCATGCTTGTTAAGCACACAACCTTCCTTTTTCTGCCTCGAGACCTTGCCAGGCAGTCCCTATCATTAGCCACAGTCTCAGTGGACAATTGTAATCCATTTCCTAGTACAAAAGTAACAGCTACCCCTTCATCTCTTTGAGATGAGCCATCCCGAACCAGAGACTTTTCATCTCCCGTCGGCTTTCCCCCAATATTCAATTTAAAAACTGCTCTGCCACCTTTTTGATTTTGAGCGCCAGCAGCATACCTGAAGGACCACCTGCTTCATTAAGAACCTACTGGACCATTGTTATCATCATCCAAGATCTTGCTTCAGATGTCAACCCATGAGAGGGCCTTTTTGGTCACGGAACAAAACCTCTACAACTTCTCATCAGTGAGACTTGTCGGTCTCTTTTGGTTGCCACCAGCGAATGAAGACTTTTAAAAATGTTGTTTGGTGTTTGCTCAGCGATCTCTCCTTCCTGCCCAATTTCTTAATTGTTGTTTTTATGTTTTTGCATGTGTATTTTAGCTCTAGTTGTAATTGTTTTAATAATGTAGGGGGTGATTTTAATGGTTTTTAAGATGATGATGATTTGTTTTAATTTATAGACTGCCCTTCCTCTAAGGGCTCAGGGTAGTGCACAACATCCGACAAGTACATATCAATCAATAATGAAATTTAGTTTGAACAATTTAACAATTAAAACAATACAATACATGCAGTGAAAAAATCCAGGTGGTATTTGATGCCAATTTATACCCTTCCCTGTGGGGGGGAGGGGGGAGAGTGATGGAGGCCAGGCCTGATGGTAAACTGTTGCTGTCCTCAACCGTAGGCCTGGTGGAATGTCTCTTGTCTTACAAGCCTTGCGGAACCAAGTTCCACAGGACACAAATGTCACTAGGCAAAGAGTTCCATCAGGCCGGGGCCAGGGCCAAAAAGGACAGCTGGATGTCTTTCAGGCCAGGGATCACCGGGAGGTTTTGCTCCCCAGAGTGTAATGCTCTTCGGGGGGTATGTCAGGAGAGGCAGTCAAGGTATGTTGGCCACAGACCATTTAACATCTTAAAGATTAATACCAGAACCTTGTTAATCTGTATTCAACTCCTCCCAGGTTCTCCAGTATTCAACCTGGAGCCAGTGCAGCCAGGGCCGGCCCCAGGTGTCTGGGTGCCCTAGGCAGGACAGCCTGGGGCGCCCACCCCACCAGGGATGCCAACCTCCCGGTGGGGCCTGGAGAGGGCCCAGCCTTGTCCTGGGCGCCTCACGCAGCTGCGAGGTGCCCAGGGAGAGCCGGGGAAGGGGCGGCGCGGCTCTCCCGGCTCCCTCGCAGCTGTGAGGCGCCCAGAGAGAGCCGGGGAAGGGGCGGCGCAGCTCTCCCGGGCCCCTCGCAACTCTGAGGTGCCTCGGGAGAGCCGGGGAAGGGGCGGCGTGGCTCTCCCGGCCCCCTCGCAGCTGCAAGGCACCCGGAGAAAGCCGGGGAAGGGGCGGCGCGGCTCTCCCGGGCCCCTCGCAGCTGCAAGGGGCCCGGGGAGAGCCGGGAACGGGCGGGCTTGGAACGCCCGCCCCTTCCCTCCCAGCAGCGATGCGGCTGGGGGGGGGAGAGAAGCTGCTCCGCCGCCCCTGCCTCCTCTCCCCCGGCTTTGGAGAGAGGGTGGGCAACCTCCGCTGCCGCCTGCCGCTTCCTGAGCCCCGGCAGGGCGCTCGGGGAAGCAGGGGGGGGGGCTTTTCCCGGGAGGGGCCGGGCGCAGTTTGGCGCCCCTGCAGCCAGCGCGCCCTAGGCGAGCGCCTAGCTCGCCTAGTGGGCGAGCCGGCCATGAGTGCAGCTGGCAAAGCACTGGCTGAATATCTGTTGTTACAGGGATCCCTGTAAGGACCCGGGCCACCACATTCTGGAACAGTTGTAATTTCCAGGTCAATTTCAAGGGTAGGCCAATGTAGAGGGCATTACAGTAGCTAACCTGGAGGTGACCATTGCATGGATTGTTGTAGCTAGGTCAGAAGGAGAGAGGAAGGGGGCCAGTTGCCTAAACTGTTGCAGCTGGAAAAATGTCAGTCTGGCAATGCTTATGATCTGGGCCTCCATCAATAGGGAGGCATCCAAGATCACATCCAGGCTCTTGGTGGTTGGCAATGGTGTTAAAGATGTACTGTCAAGAGCTGGGAGATGGCACCCCACCTCTGAGTCCCCCAGACCCAACCACAGAAACTCTGTCTTTGATGGATTCAGTCTTAGTCAACTCTGTTCCAGCCACCCAATCAGGGCCTCCAGTCCTTTGACCAAACTAGATGGGGTGATATCAGTCTGTCCATCAGCAGATATAGCTGAGTACGTAGTTTTATTATGTATATTTTTATTATGTAGTTTTATTATATATATCTTTAGCTTGTTAGCTGCCTTGGTGGCCCTTTTGAGAGCACGAAGGTAGGGCATGTTTTTGGTAAATAAATAACAAAAATACCTGCATCCTATCCCAAAGGTGGCAGGTAGTGGGGCAAGGATTAAAAACCCCACTCCAACATTGGTGCTGTGCAATGCCAGGTCCATAAATAATAAGACCTCAGTCCTTCAGGACTTCCTGCTGGAGCAGGATGTGGATCTGGCGTGTGTGACCGAGACCTGGGTACGAGATGGGGAGATGGTTGCTCTCTCCCAGTTAGCTCCTCCCAGGTTCTCAGTCCTCCACCAATCTTGGACTATGGGGCAGAGGTGAGAAGTGGCTTTGTTCATTCGGGAGGCTTATTCCTTCAGGGTGTTCCCGGCGATGAGCCTCATGGGCATGGAGTGTGCCGGCTTCATATGGGAAGCCAGGGAGAGTTTGGCTGTTTGGCTGGTGTACCGACCGCCCAATGCACCAGCCAACAGCCTGCCATCTCTGGTCGAGGCCATGTCAGGCTGGGCATTGGAGTACCCTAGGCTGATAGTCTTCGGTGACTTCAATGTCCATACGGATAATGTGGCTTCTTCACAGGCGGTGGACCTGGCATTGTCCATGGTGGCGTTGGGACTCTCCCAACATGTAATGGCCCCCACTCACCGAGCCGGTCACACGATCTGATCTTCATGGTGGGGGTTACAGTGGACCGGATTACTGCTATGGCAGTTCCATGGTCGGACCACCATGACCTGAGGGCCCAAGTGAATGTGTCACCCCAACCCTGTTTGGGTGGTGAGTGCATTTTAGCTCACCCGCGGAGCCAAATGGACCCTCTGCAGCTTCAGATAGCTCTTCGGGATCCATTGCCCCCTGGCAGCTTGTTGGATGAGCTTGTCGAGGACTGGCATGGCCGACTCTCGGCAGCCATCGACAAGATCGCTCCCAGATGCCCTCTGAGCCCCTGCTCAGGGTTGGCTCCTTGGTATACCCAGGAGCTGAGGCTGATGAAATGGAGGCTCAGATGGCTAGAGAGATGGTGGCGGTGTGTTCGTGATGAAGCAACGAGAGCATCTTATAGGACGTTTTTGAGATCCTATGAGATGGCAGTCAAAGCTGCAAAGAAGGAGTTCTAAGCAGCCACGATTGCATCTGCACGCTCACGCCTGGCCCAATTGTATAGTATTATTTGGTCCTTAACAACTCTGCTACAGGGCAGACAAAATACTAGGGAATTGGATATAGGCTGTGAGGCTTTTGTGAGCTACTTTGCAGATAAAGTCTCGTTGCTCTGCTGTGACCTCCCAGCCACACTTGAGACAGTGAGCAAACTCGAGGCTCCATGTGTGTCTTTGAGGCCCCATTCTGGATTATTTCAATCCACTCAGCCTAGAGGAAGTTGATAGATTGATCTCAACGGTACGCCCAACGGCCAACCACATGCAGCCTTGACCCCTCTTGGCTAATTAAAGCAGGCCGCGAGGGGTTTCAAGGCGACCTTAGGGATATTATCAACAAGTCCCTCTTTGAGGGACTGTTCTCAGGGGCTCTCAAGGAAGCAATGGTCTGCCCTCTCCTAAAAAAAACATCCTTGGACCCAGTCGAATTGGCCAACTATCGGCCAGTTTCCCATTTGCCCTATTTGGGCGAATTAATAGAGAAGGCAGTGGCGCTAAAGTTGCAGAGCTTCCTGGATGACACTTCCACGCTAGATGCCTTCCAGTCTGGCTTCCACCCAGGCCATGGGATGGAGACAGCACTGGTTGCACTCACAGATGACCTCTGGAGGCATCTGGATTGGGGTGGGATGGCGGTGCTGCTGTTGTTGGACCTGTCGGTGGTGTTTGACATGGTCGATCATCAGCTGCTCGCCCACCACCTTGCCAGTGTAGGGATTCAGGAGTATGCCTTGCAATGGCTTGTCTCCTTTCTCCAGGGTCAGGGACAAAGGGTGGCACTCGGGGAGAAACTGTCCCAAAGGCACCCACTAATTTGTGGAGTGCCTCAAGGGGCGGTACTCTCCCCGATGCTATTTAACATCTACATGCACCCCCTTGCCCAGATTGTCTGGAGGCATGGGCTCGGGTGTTATCAATATGCGGATGACACCCAGTTCTATCTGTTGTTGGGCAGTCAGTCTGACTCTACCCCAGGAGACCTGGACCAGGCGTTGCAGGACATGGCGGGATGGCTTAGACTGAGCCGATTGAAATTGAATCCGATGAAGATGGAGGTCCTATGCCTGAATTGGAGTGGTTTGGTGGTAGGGATCCCATTACTGGCTTTCGATGGGGTGCTGTTGGTGCCAGCACCGAAGGTCAGGAGCTTGGGAGTGCTCCTGGATGCTTCCTTGACAACAGAGGCCCAGGTAGCAGCCGCTGCCAAGGCAGCCTTTTACCATCTTCGGCTGATTAGGCAGTTGGTTCCCTACCTCGAACACAAAGATCTGGCTGCAGTGATCCACGCAATGGTCACCTCGAGGTTGGACTACGGCAATGCTCTCTACATGGGGCTGCCCTTTGGGCAACTCCAGAAGCTGCAGCTGGTGTAGAATGTGGCAGCCAGGCTGCTGATGGACCTTCCCATGCGGGAGCACATCCAGCCTGTGCTAAAGTCACTGCACTGGCTGCCAATAGCATTCAGGATATGCTTCAAGGTGTTGGTTTTGACCTTTAAAGCCCTTTATGGTTAGGGGCCTGTCTACCTGAGGGACCGCCTTTCCCCGCATGTTCCCCAGAGAGCACTGCGATCAGGAACACAAAACCACCTGGCCCTCCCTGGTCCTTGGGACAGCCAGTTGACATCAACCAGGACCAGGGCATTCTCCCTGGCGGTGCCGACGTTCTGGAATGAGCTCTCTAGCAAGATCAGGGCCCTGTGGGACCTTCAGCAGTTCCGCAGGGCCATGGAAACAGAACTTCTTCGCCGGGCATTCCAGTAGGGCATTCCAGCTCTGCCAGCAGCACTCATTTTTTGTTGCATGACACCGCCATATGCTGTGGTTTTAACTGCATTTAATTGTATTTATATGGAATTTGAGTTTATGTATTTTATGTTGATTTTATGGTTTTACGTAAGCTGCCCTGAGTCACCTTGGTGGGAGGGCGGGGTAGAAATTAATTAATTAAATAAATAATAATA
Source organism: Gekko gecko (assembly GCA_029375565.1). Taxonomy (NCBI): domain Eukaryota; kingdom Metazoa; phylum Chordata; class Lepidosauria; order Squamata; family Gekkonidae; genus Gekko; species Gekko gecko. The sequence continues at coordinate 136,899,103 of JAPDNY010000002.1, forward strand.
CTTCAGTTGACAGAATTTGCCATTCTGAAAATAGTGTTCATTATGTTCTAAGAACAGTAAATTAGCCATGAGTTTTCACTCACTGCAAAAGCATCTGTACTAGGGTCACTGAATCTACAATGTTTACAATGTGCAATGGTTGTTTTCTGAAATAGTATTCATCCTTTTCTTTTTTAAAATCTGTTTTCCATAAATTTATGGACCTATTGAGAGAAAAAAAGCCGTAAGTACAAACTGTGATCTCTATTGACTACCAACCTTTGTCAGCATAATTTATTTGTATAAATAATTTTCATCCACATATTTCAAAAGTAAAGACTGGATAGCAAACATGTGTGATCACTGTGACTAACAGGGAAAACCCTTGACATGATCCAAGGCTGCTCTTTGATTGCATATTGTTCCAGGTCTTGATAAAGACTGGACAAAGGCATTATTAAAACTCTCAGCCTAGGATACAGTGAGAAGCTAGATCTGTAGTATTCTGCCAGTGGAATTATTATTTTCATAGTACAGAAAGGGAGACAATTTAGCTCCTGCTGCAGTCACATGTTTGAATTAAGCAAACTTAGGGTTGCCAGGCCCCAGGTCCAGGCAGGGTTCTCCCACTTCTGGGGGCTCCAATCTGCTGCCAGCCAGCCAATCAGCTGCAGGGTCCTTCAGTCCCTGCTGGGAAATCAACCCCATGCTGCAGCTGGCAACAGCCCCTCTCCTTACCTGCTGAAAGATTTAAAGGGCCCTCCAGCTGATTTGGGGTCACATGCTCCCTGCCAATCAGCTGAAGCCCTTTAAATCTCTGCAGGAGGGGAGGGAGAGGAGTGGCTGCAGGTGGCTGTGGCTTGGGGGCGGGGCTTGGGGACAGCCATGCCCACCCCCAGAACGCCCTTCAAATCCCCCCGCTGGAGCGATGAGGGGACCTGGTAACCCTAAGCAAACCTTATTCATTTTTACAAACAGATTTACCAATAATATTTGCATATAGCAAAGACAATTTCTATCCTTGTAAAACACTGAGTTATTCCCCCCCCACTCCTTTGACACACAAAAGAGGAAGATGAATGTACTCCACAATAATAATACAGTGTAAGTGGTCACTTTTGTTACAGTCATATTTCCAGCCTCATCTCATGTTCTATATAATACATGCAAGCCTCTATCAGCCTCCTAGTGGCAATCTTTGGTCAGCAGTAAGGTCAGTGTGGAAACACCCCACTCAGTTTTGATATGACTAGTTCTGCACTCTCACCAACCAAACACTGTACACAAATTTGCTGCTGCTTAGTAAATTATCATTGTGGTTCTTAGCACTCAGGCAAATAACCTAAAGCAGTGGTGAGTTATATCAGTCACCACCGTCAAGAACTTTCCCATTTGCTAGCCTTAAAACAGCTATTTTTTAAAGAGGGGTGGTGAATCTGTCAACTCTATTTCTCATGCAAGAACAGAATCATTTTCACAGTGGAGACAGTAGAGAAGTGCTCTGAGGACCTGAATGCCTACTTGGAGAAGTGTTAGGTTTTAGAAACAGGCTGCAAGCACCAAAAACAGGAAGAAGAGGGTTACATATCAGTGAGACCTGAACCTACTGACATCAAGATGGGCATGCAAATTTTTTAAAAAATCAGAACACTAGTACAATAGTTGTAACTAGGCTTACCATATGCCCATTGGGGCAGAAAATTTCCTGCTTCCTGCTCCCATTGCCCACCAGCGCTTTGGTGGCTGGTGGGAAGAATTTTTTTAAACCACCATTGGCTGTTGATGTTATGTCACTTCTGGGGAAAAACCAGAAGTGACATCACTCCTATCTAGGAATCACCAGAAACTCTATCGTTTTACCTACCTGTAGCACAATTCTACACGTCTTCACAAAAGTAAGTCCCAGTATGTTCAGTGGTGCTTGCTCTAAACTTAGGACTGCAACCTTAGATTCAGTTCAGATGTAATATCAAACCACAGTTTGGCACCTTGGGTGAAACTTGAGCTCGCTCACTGTCATGGGTCCTGGCTCCGCTGAGGCTGACTATTCCTCAAATGAGGAAGAGGCATGGAGCAACCCAGCCTCCTCTGGAGTCATCCCAGAAGAGGAATCTTTACCAGTACCTGAGGGAGAAGAGGCCCCAGCAGCTGCACAGGAGGGGCAGCAAGACGAAGAGACTGAGGTGCAATCAGAGGGAGAGACTGATCCAGGGCCTGGCCCAGCACCCCCAATTGGAAACACCCAAGGCCAGAATCCCCACCTAGCTCATCTGATTGTCCCAGACGCAGGGCACACCAGTGTTTGAATGTGCAGTGCCAGACTTCAGCTGTTGCAAAGGCAACATGAGGGACTGTGAGTCTTTGCAGATTGACTCCCTGGAAACGGAGGATCTGGTCATAAACAACCCCACTCACCTGCCTCGATGCAGAAGTAACTGTGCATTCTCAGACTTAGTCCTGGCTGTCAGCCTCCACTACTCACTCCTAAAAAACTCTGACTGATTTCCCACTCTGTTTCTCAGCTTGCTTTTGGACTGCCTATCCAGCTCTGTTTCTCGGCTTGCTTTTGGACTGCGTATCCAGCTTTCAGTGAAGGGTATCTGTGGTGACCAGCCAAACCCAGCACACTCACACTACTTCTTCTCAATCCTGTATTATTGACTGGTTTGCAGGGCAAGTGCAAAACAAGATTTTATACTGGAAACAAATCATGGTTTGTCAGCTTAGTTTGCAGGACAAGATCAAACACTTGGCTTGCCAGTTGGAATGCAACGCTAAACTATGGTTTACCACAAACCAAGAAATAACTAATTTGTTTGTGTCACACAATAGGAGAGAAGAGGCAAAATCATGCAATTGAGCCTGAGGCTACATTCAAGTTCATTTCCCTATTATTGTATCAAATCATAGTTTGCATCTGGATCAAGCCTGTGTCACTGATGTCTTGAGCTCTGATTGAAATATGAAATATGTATGCAAATAGGATATTAAAAATATTAACATTTTCAGCAAACAACCATTTTCCACCAGACAGTCACTTCTCACAGTTGTGCGGGTTCATAAAAACATCAAGGTAAGCCACCTACAGTGCTTGACCCTTGGTAGTCAGCTGCAATCAGCCAAACCAAAGCACATTAATAGAAGTTTCAGGGACTCTGTTCTCTGTAATGCTGTGCATTTATTACAGGTGTCGTTTCCTCCCTGTACTGAAGAGAAGGATGTCAATATTAATAATAATAAGTAAATGGTAAATAAAAGGATGAGGACCTAAGGATATACAGTACCTAAGGACATAGATCACTGAATTGCTCATGGGGAATCAAGGGCAGGTTTGGGATGTAAACATTAAAGCCATTGCCATTTGTGTTCAAATCACTAGCCTGCATCTACTTACCAAACCTTAATACTAGTTGCACAGAGACACGAAGGTCATACGTAAGAGAGGTTTAACTTTCAGGTTGCTTATGTGCATTTCACAGAATATGGCAACTGCCACTTCATTTGCTCCCTTCAACCCGCTATCGTGCTGCAATCAACGGCTAGTCATTTCAGTGTTTCGTGGACTAGTTCGCTTTTCTCACTTTTGCTGCAGTCATATTGTTTCAGCCCACCAACATAACAAAAAAGGAAATAAGGGAAAGTTAATACCACCTACGCTTCGGGTTTTATTCTTGCTGGCTCCTTCCCACACTGCCCCGCCTGAATTTAGGAGAAGTATCTTTGATGCTATTTGCATTTGACCACATTAGCAACAGACATAAGCTATTGCTCTGACAATGGGTACATGATTAGAATGATAAGATCTATTATACACAATTGAGTCTTCGTATGACGTACAGACTGAGCCCATGAGTTGCTGTGTCAGCAAATAAAGATCTGGTACACAACAACAGCTAGATTCACATTCAGTGTCACAGGTAAAACACAGGTAACATGACCCAACTCTTCCCTCCTTGATGCAGAGTAGCTTGCAGACCACTATACAACTGTTACAACACACAAGGCTATTTCAAGGCAAAGAAAACTGGGTGGTAGGGTGGGCGGCAGGATGGAAGGGATAAACCAAAAGTAATTCATTAACAAAGTGATATATTGGTGACACTCGAGTTATTTGATACCATGTATTACAGAATATTTGTGTCATGTCTGAGGGTCCATCACATGTTGGTCTGAAGTAGCAGAACAAAGATTGAGACCAGTGGCACCTTTAAGACCAACAAAGTTTTATTCAAGGTATAAGCTTTCCTATGCATGCACACTTCTTCAGATACAGTGAAACAAGATGTCCTTAACCATTACATATAGGTACAGAGAGGCTGGGGGGGTTAGTTATAAGAAGGGCTAGTTAGAGTCAAGATGCATAAGTAACTGGTCAGTTATAGCTGAGATTGGATTAAGGCAGTTGGTAAGATCTGTGAGTAGCAGTAAATTAGCATATAAATACAAGAGTTAAAAAACAGATGTGAGAACTGACTTTGAATCCAGTGGCACTTCCATGACCAACAAAGTTCAATGGGTATAAGTAAGAACCAAGAGACTTAGCATATGTAGACGCACACTTCTTAGATACAATGAAACAGATTTCCTCAAACATTACAAAGAGAGGGGGAGGTTAGTTGCCAGGAAGGGCTAATTAGAGTCAAGATAACTGAGCAATAAATATAGCTAAGATTGGAATAATGAATTTTGTAAGACCTGTCCATAGCAGCAAATTGGCATATAGATAAAAAAGAGTTAACAACAGATGTGAGAACTAAGTTTGAGTCCAGTGGTGCCATTAAGACCAACAAAGTTTAATTCTGGATATAAGCGAAAACTGAGTGTCTTAGCATGTGTAATGAGATAAGAAGCAAATATCTCTGTTAAACCCTGGGGGTTCCATTATTCTGGGCATTGTATTAACTTGTAAGTCATCAATCTCCTGTTCCAGTCTGCTTCTGAAATTCTTTTGTAATAAAATATCCACTTTGAGGTCCCCCACTGAGTTTCCTCGGAGGTTGAAGTGTTCTCCTACAAGTTTCTCAATTTTGTGATTTTTGATGCCAGATTTGTGTCTATTTATCCTTTGGCTTAGGGTTTGACTTATTTGTCTGATGTAGAGAATGTGGTGGCTCAAGTGGTTAAGACGCTGAACTGCAGGCTGTGGAAGGTCATTAGTTCAGCAGTTCAAGACCCGGGTGCCGCAAGACGGAGTGAGCTCCCGTCTCTGGTTCCAGCTCCTGCCAACCTAGCAGTTCGAAAACAAGAATTTGCAAGTAGATAAATAGGTACCACTTCGGTGGGAAGGTAACAGCGTTCCGTGCACCTTGGTGTTTAGTCATGCCGGCCACATGACCACGGAAACGTCTTCGGATAGCGCTGGCTCTTCGGCTTTGAAACGGAAATGAGCACCGCAACCCTAGAGTCGGATTCGACTGGCTTTCGAGCAAGGGAACCTTAACCTTTACTTTTAGAGAATGGCAGGGCATTGTTGCCATTTAATGGCATATACAACATTAGAAGATAAGCATGTGAATAAGCTTTGATGGTGTAGTTGATGTTGTTTTTATGTCCAGTGGTTGGGTTGTCTGGGTGTATGTGGCAGCAAAGCTGGCATCTGGGTTTATTGCAAACTCTGGTACCAGCGTCTCTGTTCAAGTTAGATGCTGCATTATTGTGGGTGAAGAGTCATTTCAGGTTGGGGGGGATGTCTGTGTGCAAGAAAAGATTTGCCCCCCAGTACTTGTGAAAGAGAGCTGTCATTATGAAGTAGAGATTGTAAGTTGCTGATAATGTGTTGAACTGTTTTGAGCTGAGAGCTGTATGTGACCACTAGTGGTAATAACAGAACACCACTGTTAAGTCTCTTTTGGGTCTGTCTTGCCACAGGTTTTTTCTGGGTACCATTCTGGCCTTGTTGATCTGTTTCTTGACTTCATCAGGTAGATACTTTAGTTCCAAAAAGGTTTGTTGTAGATCCTTCAGGTGAGAATCTCTGTCTGTAGGATTGGAACAGATGTGGCTGTAGCACAGAACCCGGCTGTATACAATGGATCATTTGGTATGTTTAGGATGGTAGCTGGAGGCATGTAGAAACATTCGTCGGTCAGTAGGTTTCTGTTATAAAATGCTGTCTATGCACCCCAGTTCTCTGCTGCTATTTCCCGGGGGGGGGGGCGGGGTCTGACTCAGACCAGGACCCTGGTGCATAAGGAGAGGGAGCTTCAGACTGCCAGGATGCCCACTTTGACAGGCAACCTCTTACCCTTCACCCTCCGGCCTCCACTGCTGCTCTAATTAACAACAAGAGCAAATAGCAGCCATATTTGATACTTTTGCATCAAACCCAATGGTGATGACTCCCTATAAGAGAGTTATAACTCAGTGGAAGTAGAGTTGCCAACCTCTAGGTGGGGCCTGGCGTTCTCCCAGAATTACAACTGACCTCCAGACTGCAGAGATCAGTTCCAGTGGGGAAAATGACTGCTTTGAAGGGCAAATTCTATGGCATTATACCCTCCCCTCCCCAAACCCAACTCTCCCCAGGATCCACTTCTATGTCTCCAGGGATTTCCCAGTTTGGAGTTGGCAATCCCAGTGGAAGGGCATATAATCTGCATGCAGAAGGTCTCAGGTTAGAGTTCCTGGCATCTCTGTTGAAAGGATCACAGGCAGGAGGTGTCAGGAAAGACCTCTCTCAGCTGAGCCACTAGCAATCAGAGTATACTGAGCTAGAAGAGCCAACAGTCTATACTATAATAAATGTCATGCTCCACTTTGCAGTTATTCTGTGGACTGGGCAACTCATCTGAAGCTGCCGTTAGCATTCTCTTGATGTAAGTAGGACCTGATGGCATAATTCAAGTATCTACTGTAAAATTCACTTTTTAAGGATGGTGCGTCATTTTTTTGAATGGTGTAGGAAAGACTGAGCAGTTCATTATTCTCTGCCTTCTTCTTTTTTTGCTTTGCAAGCATCTATCTCCTGAGAGGAAGATGTAGGTGGTTCAGTAGGGACGTTGGATGTGGAAACATAAAGGTCAAAAGGATCATCAGAGGCTATTTGCGTGAAAGGAGATAAGACCTGAATAGATTAAATCTGTTATGGGGCAAAGAAACTGAACCCAATAAACTTTTGACCCTACTGAAAAATATAATTTTACAGTTACACTTAAATGAAAAATCTGACATGAATCAGTAATTCCACTGCTGTATTGTTCATCTAAAGCACCATTTTGTTTTTTTTAAAACAACATATTCAGTACTGAACAGTGTATAATAGTTCCCAAAAGTTTTTGGCCAGAATAACTGTGATATTCTATGTAATCAAATTATTTGTCTGTTTAAAAATTGTGTAATCCCTTCTCCAGAGGCACTAGCTAGACCAAGAACATTTAGCTACACAAGAACATTTACAACTTGAGATCTTTACTCCTCAATCTTGATAATTACCTATTAAAACATTTATAAATAATGTAATAATGAAAAGATGTCCAGGCTACAAAAGTAACAACTTTTTCATCAGTTCGTCTGATGAAGTGAAATAATGAGCCTTTAGTCTTTTTATAGAAATGATACTGTGATTTTACAAAGTTGGAAAAAATATGGCAGAATACACAGGAAAATGAGCCCTAGTAAGAATGACAAAGAACAAGAATTAAACAACTTCAATACTAAACTAAGCATTTTGCTCTTTCCAATCTTTAGAAGGCATTGTTAATAAAAATGTGTACTCTGTTCACAGGAGGAAGTTTCTGGAAAAATTCCAAAGACAGTATATCAGGATTATTATCTAAATCTCTGTTAATTCTTCTGATAGCCTGAACTGGCTGGGCTCTGCAAAAAAAGACAATCTAAATGCCAGTCCAGGGAAACAGAACTGCTCTTTTTCTGAACACTGGTTGGCCCATCCCATAAACACAAAGTAGCACATTAATGGAAAACAACCAGAGGAAACCCTGAAATATGACTAAATACAGTTTATTTATCAAAATCTCTTAAGAGGCTTTGACACCTCCTTGTTAGACTTATTCCTTCTCATTACAAACAATAATACAACCCTGAAAGTATGGAAGGGAAATAAGATGCCTCTGATGTGATTCATGGGGGTTTCGATTTGCCTGACATCAGAGGGGGTGAAACTTGATTATTTCACACCAAGCAAGCATAGTTCCTCTTAATCTCGTATTCTTTTATGACTATCGATGATACATTCCTCTGCAAAGCAAATGCAGTTGAGCCACTGGGCTAACTTGGGAGGAGGCAAGTGGGGAATCACTAAATGGTGGCAGGTCTGTTACATAAATCCCAGGTGCATGCCACAGTTCTGTCTACTGGGTGCCTATGGGCAGGCCTTCTATTACATGAAGAGAAATCTCACATTCATTTCACCTGGAATAGAAGGGTGGACAGTTGTCTTACAGACCACTCAGTTTCCACTACATTTGACATGTTAAAACCAGAATACATTGCTCAGGAGCTTTGTGACTCAACTGAAGCCAGCTTTTCACTTGTGATATTCAGCCCTCCTCCCCCCAATTTTCTATACAAACAGGGATGCCAAGTCACAACCTGGAGATGCTACATGGACAATTCAAAAGCCAAACAAGTAGGGGAACATTTAAGCCATGGCTTCTCCCACTGCACTGGTTCTGAGGTCTCTATGGCTGTATTCAGGTATCACAAACAAACCAGGGCCACAGAGTAGTGTACAAGTTGGTGTGTCCCACTAGGATTTTAGAAACTTGGGTTCAAATCCCCTCTTTGCCATGAAGCTCAATGTGTAACCTTAGGCCATTCACTCTCTCTCAACCTAACTTACTGCATAGGGTTGCTGCAAAAGTAAAACTGGGAAAGCAAAACAATGTGTGCTGCACTGAGTTGCTTGGAGGAAAGATACAGATGTACTAGATAGAGAGGAGATGAATTCTTGTGACATCTGGACTGGGGCTCTTCAAACAAGATGACCCAGGAGAAGACTTGGGCTGTGGGCATGATTGCTCTAGAGAGTCTTCTACCCTGCTGGTTCACTGAGGAGCTTGGAGCAATGAGTGGTTGGGCAGACAGCTGAAGCACAAGTGGAGGAAAACTCAAAGTGAAGTGACTGACTACAGGTGAGAAAACATTATAATGCTTACTCTGCGGTTTTGATGGCAGTAATGCACAATTGGGTCAGCACAATGCTGTCTAGTGGAGCTTTTCCAGGCTGTGAAGGGGCTCTTACCCCAGGCTCGAAAAATGTAGACCAGGGAAAACATATAGGCCTGCTGTGATGCTTTTTGGAAGCATTTTTGCAGATGAATCTACTATGATTTAGGTTCCACAGTAGAGCAAGTTCAACTTCAGAATGCCTTTGGAGCACGGTCTGCTCCCAGTTGTATGGATGGCTTTCAACTGGTGAGGCCTGATGAAGTGGACAATCTGCTTAGAAGTACATGACCCATCATGTCTAGACTTGACCCTTGCCCTTCATGGTTGTTGGTATCGAGCTAGGCGGGGATGGTCAAATGGGTCCAAGAGGTAATAAATGCCTCACTACAGGAGGGTGTAGTTTTCATTGCATTGAAAGAGGTGGTCATGTGACTCCTCCTGAAGATGTCTTCCCTGGAAACCACTGATCCACATAACTATTGCCTGGTGGCCAACATTTCAACTTGGGCAAGGTGGTTGCCATACAGCTTCAGGTGGTCTTGGAGGAGATGGATTATCTAGACCCATTTCAATCTAAATTCAGGCCTGGGTTTGGGACAGAGAAGCCCTTGGTCACCCTGATGGATGATCTTCACTGGGAGAGTGACAGGGGAAGTGCATCTCTGTTGATTCTCTTGGACTTCTCTGTGGCATTCAATAACATCAACCAGGGTATCCTTCTGGAGAGGGTGGTTGAGTTGGTAATGAGGGGTACTGTGCTTCAGTGGTTCTGCTCTTACTTGACTGCCCTATTCCAGTAGATGGTGCTGGGGGGGGTTGCTTGACCCCATGGCATTTGTTATGTGGTCCTGCAGGGATCTATCTTGTTCCCATGCTGTTTAACATCTATATGAAACCACTGGGGCAGATCATCAGGAAACTGGGAGTAAGGTGCCACCAATATGCAGATGACACCCAGTTCTATCTATTCTTAACAGCTGAGCCAGGTGGATCTGTGGAAGTCCGGAACACATGCCTGGAGATGGTAGCCAGATGGATAAAGACCAATAAATTGAAGCTCAATCCAGAGAAGACTAAGGGTGCTGCTGGTCAGTGACAAAGCACCTTGAGGACTGAGATGTCAGCCTGTCCTGGAGGGGTGTCCATTCCCCTTGAAGGAACAGGTTCATAGCTTGGGGGTACTGTTGGATTCTGGCATAAACTGGAGGCCCAGATCTCTTCTGTGTCATGTAGTGCCTTTTATCAGTGCTAGCTATGGCTGTTCCTCAAAAAGTGTGGTCTGGCTAGTGATCCTTGGTCTGAATACATCCAGGTTAGCTTACTGCAATGGGCTTTATGTGGGGCTGCTTTGAAAGTGGTCTGGGAACTTCAGCTTATCTAAAAAGCCGCAGCTGGGTTATTGTCAGGGCTGGGACACAACTGTTTCACCCCAGAGCTGAAAGATCTGCACTGGCTGCCCCTTTGTTTCTGGGCTGCTGGTTCTTACCTTTTCCATAGCATGTGAGGAAGGAGGGTGGGCATGAGAAACACAGCAGGATAAACAAAGTGCAGCTGCATCTTCACACTCTGGTAGGCAATCAAACCTAGCTCAACCTCTACTGCAACCTGTTTTCAGGGTGCATGTTGGAACACTTCAGAAGACTGACTTTAAACTATGAAACCAAAGACTGGCCAAAAAGATGACCATAGGTTAAACAAAGGCACCCCCCCATTTATTTGAATCAACTCTGACTTCAAAACACAGTGACTTAAATATTCCAATGACAAAAATGACATAATACGGCAACACTCCCATTTCCAAACTTCATCAGTTTCCAAGAACATTTCATTTTGAATGTACACATCTGAATTTAGAGAAATCATTGTTTCCATACTCTGGATTTACATAATCTCTTGAGCTGTAACTTTTTCGGTAAAGCTCATAACTGATTATCCTCAACCCAAAAAAGTTTTATTAATTATGTAGAAATCCCCAGACAACTATGACAATCCACCCAGTCTTCAAGAGGCTTCATTTCTACACTGCCTGATGCATTTCACATTTCAGTTGTTGTCACTAAGTTCCTTTGTACTTGTTTTGTTTCCATCAAATTAATCAGCCCTGACAATGAGCAAACATGGGAAGCATTAATTAAAAAATAATGAATCATCCAGTTTCTTTCAGATCAGGTGAGGGCTCTTATTTACGCATAATATATTTTACTGCATGTGATGCATTTTGCATGGTAGGCAATGCATTAGGTGAAAAACAATAATTTATCCTGTGCTTAGTAAATGTTGCAATGCTTATTTCATAGTCAAGACATGGTCTGTACTTTGCATGTCTTCTAGACAAACTTCCATAGTCTAGCATAGTACAATATCAGCTAATGAGAACTCTTTTAAGCATCATTAGAGTATGCTGCTACGCTGAAAAACACATTGTGAAGGAAGAGGAATAACATATATAGGCCAGACTCACTGCAGACCAAAGTGATCAGGATTTCTTCCCAGGCCAGTAGATGCTTGTTACGTCTCCTTGTGGAAGACTATCAGCTTAGTCTTACCCAGGGCCGGCCCCAGGTGTCTGGGTGCACTAGGCAGGACAGCCTGGGGCGCCCACCCCACCGGGGATGCCAACCTCCCGGTGGGGCCTGGAGATGGCCCAGCGCCCAGGAGAGCAAGGGAAGGGGCAGGCTTAGAATGCTCCCCCTTCCCTCCCAGGGGCGGTGGTGCGGCTCTCCTGGGTGCCCGGCGCTTGGGCGGCCGGGGGGCGGGGGGCTTTTCACTGGGGGGGCATTTTGGCGCCCCTGCAGGGCTGGCGCCCTAGGTGAGTGCCTAGCTCGCCTAGTGGGCGAGCCGGCCCTGGTCTTACCACTCCCATTCATGCTCAATTCCTGTGTCTTGGAATTACTGTCAAATTTTAAGGTGGTAATGCCCTGATCTGGATAGCCCAGGCAAGACTGATCTTGTCAAATCTTGGAAGCTAACCAGGGCTGACCCTGGGAAGTATTTGGATGGGAGATCTCCAAAGAATACCAGGGCCGAGAGGCAGAGGCAGGCTATCAAGCCACTTCTCTGAATATCCTCTGTGACACAGTAGGAGTCGCCAGAGGTCACCCTGACTTCCAGGCACAGGCGCACCCCCCCCCATTTTTTAAATGTGGTAACTAGAGTTACCAATTACCTGGAGAAAAAGAAAGTACTGTCCCTTTAACAGACTTAAGTGATATTTGTTACCATCATGCTATGAAAAATGTCAGCTGCTCTTTTTTTCTTGTCCTGTTGGCAACTCTAGAGGTAACACCTTCCAAAATCTAAGTCAGCAACATGCTGAAGGAAGAAAACAACAACAATCCCAAACTGAGTTCATTTAAGATCACCAGACTCAAATAATAGGCACAACAATTTCTGGAATGAATGGGAACTGCTAGAGAGTGCTGTCATCCAGCTCAACAGCCTAGCACAGGAAAAGTTCACTTTAGATTGTGCAGGAATTTCCCAGCCACTTCCTTGGGAATGGAATCAACTTCAGATCAGCTGACTTAGATAAAAATCCCAAACCCCATTTACACAACCAAATATTAGCCTGTAGTAAGACAGTAACAGTGGGGCTGCTTCTTCTGTTCAGTGGTAATAGGCAGGTTTCCTGAATAGTAAATTAGAGTTGATATAGTAAAGGTAAAGGTTTCCCTTGCTCGAAAGCCAGTTGAATCCGACTCTAGGGGGCGGTGTTCATCTCTGTTTCCAAGCCAAAGAGCCAGCGCTGTCCAAAGACTTCTCTGTGGTCATGTGGCCGGCATGACTAAATGCCGAGGGTGCACGGAATGCTGTTACCTCCCTACAGAAGTGGTACCTATTTATCTACTTGCAATTTCCTGCTTTCGAACTGCTGGGTTGGCAGGAGCTGGGGCCAGAGACGGGAACTCACTCCATCACGCGGCACTAGGGTCTTGAACTGCTGAGCTACAGACCTTCCGTCTGCAACTCAGCATCTTAACCACAGCAACAATTAATGGTTCACAAAGGTTCGGGCACCATCTCTTACAGAAATATCAGAGGTGGTATATCATCATTGATAAGTGGTTGAATGCATGGTGTAAGTACATTTTGCAAAAACTCTTACATGCCACAAAAGGTACGGCTTCAGCCAATAACAGTTTTACTGTTAGTTTAGTGGTTACATACTGGCAACACTGATGATACAGAACGGTGGCACCAGACTTTGGAACTCTTTTCCCAGAGAGGTTCGTCTGTCCCTTCTTGTTGCTGTCTTCTGCCAGCTGGTAAAGACCGTTTTTGTGCTGTTTGACATCCCCACAGTGATCTCTCCTTTTAACCAATGTTTCAGTTGTTGTTTTTATGTTTTTCTATGCATTGTAGCTCTGTTTTTAATTGTTTTAATGATGTGTGTATGTTTTTTTTGGGGGGGGGTTTGATGGTTTTAAAATGTGATTTTATTATGTAAGTTTTAATGTGGTAACCACCTTGGTGGCCCTTGCAAGGGCAGAAAGGTGGGACATAAATTTTGTAAAATAAATAAAATGAAAAATACACTGTATATTTGGCACAAGCACTACCAATGTGCATAATGTGTATTTAAAGACTTTCTCAACTGCTGCAAAATGTCAATTACAGCTCAGAAATGCTGTAGAAGCCATGTGTGTTTGGCCACAGAATTTAGAGTCACCTGGGCCACAATTTTTACATGTGCATGCACCTGAAGTCCAGCGTTTTGAAAACGTCACGGGGGGGGGGGTGCTCTGTTCCTTTAAGAGAGGCTTAATGGGATGTTATTCACTTCCATGGCATGAAAAGCTTCTGCTTCCCATTTCCACCCATTGAGGAAGCAAGCCCAAGCAAGCCTAGGAAAATGCCTTTAGGATTGCAGCCTGAGCCTCTTGTAAAGGGACAGTTGTTTTTTTCTCCAGGCCTGCTGGCAACCCTATTTGAAATGAGAAAAGAAAATGTTAGAAATGATGGGTACTTTGCAAGAAATAAGAATAGTGGAGGAAAAAGAGTCTGTCAGTGTTTCAGACAACTGTCATCATGGCTCTGCCAATAATATAATACTAATCTGTGCTAACCCCCTTCCCCCCAGCTTTTGTAATAAACTCTCTCTCTCTCTCTCCAGGGTACAGAGGAAAGGATAATCCCCTTTAGAGTCAAATGAATCTTTTACTGACACCCTGCAGCAGAGAAAATGATAGGCTCTTCCCTTGTTTCTCACTTTCAAAGACAACATGTTTACAAAGAATGCCACCATTACTAATCCCAGATGACACCACAGGTCTGCCTGGAAGAAGTCATCATTTTCTTGAGATGCAGCATTAGTTCCTTTCACTATCTAATACCACCTTTCTTTCCCATTGAAAGCAAGATTTATTGTGCCAAGCAAAATAAACACTTTAATTAAAATGTAAAGTGTCTCTTGGTGCTGCGTTTTTTAAAAGCCCCTTCCAAAATGATAAATCCCATTTTTTCCCCTATTCTGCATCTCTCTGATCTCTTGATGAGAATGGTTGAATTAAAAACCTGTGCTTGGAGGATTTGCATAAAATTAGACAACCAGGGAAATTAATGGGAAATTGAATATATTCTGCCTCTCTTGTATGTGATGCTTTCCCCCGATTAGGGCAAGACAGATTTGCATTATTATTTTTAATATGCATTCACAGCATTCCTTACCCTTACTATCAGGACTGCAACAAGATAGAGTAAAACAAACATGCACATGTTGAAGGATTCCCGCAGTGGAAAGCAAATGTCCATATTATATGGATTACAGAAGGTTCCTAATTAATCCAGTCTCACTACTTGACTTTTGGAGATTTCTTAAATGCTACCTTAGTTTGTAGGCTTGCTTGTTATCTGCAGGCATTCCACAGGGGGCACAATTGCAAATGCCTCGTAGTTCAAATAGATGCAGAGAGTTGTTTTTTCTTGCACAGGTCCACTTCTAATAAATATAGGGACTGTTACCTGGTGCTCCCCAAAAGTATTGGAGAAAAAGAAGATTATCAGGAGCCTGGTTATCATATACTGATGCAGTGATTGAAAGTTGGGGTGTAAATCATCGTTCACATTAGCTCAAAGCAAGGGTGTAAATTTAGGAAGGGCAGAGGGGAAGAAAGCCCACTCCCAGGGCTGATTCAGACCTATTGCCAAACCATGATTTGGCACTAGGAGAACAAGCCTGGGAGGGTCTTGGGCTTCTGTGCCAGGGGGAAGAGAGGAAAAAGTGGGAGGGCAGCAGGAGCTAATTAATTACTTCCTCTGAGCTGCAAAATATGGTTTGTACTTGCCCCACAAATCAGAATTGCAAATCAGTCCTGAGGAATTTACAATCCGCATTTTTAACAGGAGGGGAAGACAGGCAGATAGAGCAGAAAGGTAATGGAGGAAATATATGCAGATGCAGTTACACATGTTTCGGCTTAGTTTCTGCAGTGTGTGGGGGGAGGAATAACAGGTCAAGCCAAACTTTAGAAATTAATCAGTATGCGCATTTAGATAGTATTGCATTTTTAAAAATTATTGAAAAAGCCATTTTCGGTGTCATTATAAAAACAGTTTTTGTTCTTATGTATTTTACCCTATGACTTTCAGTTTTCAAGTGAGATTGTGCATTAAGGCAGAGGGGATTTGAAGTCAGACTGGCACATTAGAAACTGCTTCACTTTTATCTTCAGTAGACCAGCCACTTAAACTTGGTTTATTTATAGGGCAACAGTTTTAGAAACTGAGGCAGTATCAAAAGGTATGGACTAATGAGCAGTAGGGCTCAGTAGCTGGCAGACACAGAGTATCTAAATTCTCTAGTCTTTTTTTCTAGTTACAGATTTGGGTGTATCAGAATGTAGTCCTGGATTGGCTGGATTCAGAACAGTTTAGGTTTTACATTAATTTATTTATTTACGTCATAGCAGCTTATGTCATTTCCTCTCATCTGTTTTATCACCATGTAAATTTCCACAGCAGAGCAGGGATTTGAACCAGGGTCTCCCAGATACTTGCTGTATCTCATCCATTCCTACAGAGATTCTCACCTGAGCAATCTAAAACCTTTTTGGAACTAAAGTATCCACCTGATGAAGTCAAGAAACAGGTCAACAAAGCCAGAATGATACTCAGAGAAAGCCTGTTAGAAGACAAGCCCAAAAGAGACAATAACAGAACACTGCTAGTGGTCACATACAACTCTCAACTCAAAACAGTTCAATGCATCATCAGTGACTTACAACCTCCACTGGATAATATCAGTTCTCTTTCACAAGTACTGAGGGGCAAACCTTTTCTTGTGCACAGATAGCCCTCCAAACAACTCCTCACCCACAATATTGCAACATCTAATTTGAAAAGGGACACTGGTACCAGAGCTTTCAATAAACCCAGATGCCAACTTTGCTGCCACATATATCCAGACAATGCAATCATTGGACCTAACAACATCAACGACACCATCTCAAGCTTATTCACATGCTCATCTTCTAATGTTGTATATGCCATTAAATGCCAACAATGCCCTTCTGTTCTCTACACAGGGCAAACAGATCAAACCTGATGCCAAAGGATAAATGGACACAAATCTGACATCAAGAATCACAAGACTGAGAAATCTGTAGAACACTTCAACCTTCCAGAACATTTAATGGGTGACCTCTAAGTAGCTGTTTTATTGCAAAGGAACTACAGGAACAGACTAGAAAGGGAAATTGCTGAGTTGCAAGTTATTACAGAACAATGGAATCCCCAGGACTTAACGGGGATATTGGTTTCTTATCTCACTTCATATGCTAACCTCATTCAGCCCTTATGTCTGTATTCTAACCAATCCCCAAGAAGGGACATATGTCCTCTTTATTTTATTTCATTTCATTTCTTATTTGGAATAATAGATTAGAATAGTGGATTATAATGTAATGTAACAAATAGTAGAATGTAATGTAATTTGCAATGGTAGACTGGAATATATTTCTCTGGTCTGGGGTAGGGGTGATAACTCTACACAGCCAATCACCTCACTTCAAAGAAGATGCTGTAAGGTCACCTCCGTGCTTGAGAGGAAATGGATGGAGCGTAATGGCAGGGTCTCAGTTAATTACTCTCAACATTCCACATTTAAGAATACATCTGTCCATCAGCCTCCAATTTTGACATATTTATTTCCTTCACTATGTTTTCCCCTGGAATTAAACCCAAACAAATGGCAACCATATAAACTAAGCTTGTTATTCCTGTTTGGTTCTTAAATCTGTTGAACATCTTCAACAGTTTGGTGTAGTGGTTAAGTGTGCGGACTCTAATCTGGGAGAACCGGGTTTGATTCCCCACTCCTCCACTTGCACCTGGCTGGAAGACCTTGGGCAAGCCATAGCTCTGGCACAGCTGTTCTTGAAAAAAGAGCAGTTTCTGTCAAGAGCTCTCTCAGCCCCACCTTACAAAAAGAGTTTGTAAGCCGCTCTGAGACACCTTTGGGTAGTGAAGGGCGGGGTATAAATACAATCTCTTCTTCTTCTTATGCTGTATGTTAATTTAATGCTCACCAATGTTCCCTCTAAGTTACGGAGTCTTGTGAGCTAAAATTCCACTTTGTGAGCTACTGACATTAAAAGTTGTGAGTGTGCGATTTGGCTTCTGCATAAATTAGTTTGCTCTGGAGCCATCCTTCCTGAGCTAAGACAAAGTGTGTGAGCCAGAGACTAAAAAACTGTGAGCTAGCTCACACTACCTTAGCTTAGAGGGAACAATGGTGCTCACCCTCTGCCTATATGTATGGACTGGTAATTTCCATTTCATTGTATCTGAAGAAGTGTCCATGCATTAGGGTTGCCAGATCGGATTGACCTGGCAGCGGAGGAGGGACTTTCTGGGAGTGGGGGGAGAGTGCAACATGAATGTAATGTAATGAAATCATGCAGAAATAATCATAGAGTTTTGCCCAAAATACCAGATCATCACTGATGTGATGGTGTAACTTCTATGTGATGTCGTAAGAACATGAGAACATAAGAGAAACCAATGTTGGACCAGGCCAATGGCTCATCCAGTCCAACACTCTGTCACACAGTGGCCAAAAATACCAAGTGCCATCAGGAGTTCAACAGTGGGGGCCAGGACACTAGAAGCCCTCCCACTGTTGCCTCCCCAGCACCAAGAATACAGAGCATCATTTGCTGCAGACTGAGAGTTCCTATCTATACCTTGTGGCTTATATCCACTGATGGACCTCTGCTCTATCCCATGCATAATCTTGTAAACCTCGATCATGTCAGCCCTCAGTCGTTTCTTCTCCAAGCTAAAGAGCCCAAGCACTTTATTCTAGTTGCCCTTTTCTGCACTTTTCCCAATGCTATAATATCCTTTTTGAGGTGTGGTGACCAGAACTATACACAGTACTCCAAATGAGGTTGCACCATCAATTTATACAGGGGCATTATGATACTGGTTGATTTGTTTTCAATTCCCTTCCTAATAATCCCCAGCATAGCATTGGCCTTTTTTATTGCAGTCACACACTGTCTCAACATTTTCATTGAGTTATCTACTATGATTTCAAGATCTCTCTCTTGGTCAGTCTCCGCCAGTTTGGACCCCATCAATGTGTATTTATAGTTAGGATTTTTGGCTCCAATGTGCATCGCTTTGCACTTGGCCACACTGAACCCCATTTGCCATGTTGATGCCCACTCGCCCATCCTTGACAGATCCCTCTGGAATGCCTCACAATCCTCCCTGGTTCTCATCACCTTGAACAACTTTGTGTCATCTGCAAATGTAGCCATTTCACTGCTTACTCCCAATTCCAAATAATTAATAAACAAGTTAAAAAGCATCGGACTGAGTACTGATCCCTGTGGTACCATCCTCCACTGAGAAAATTTCCCATTTATACCCACTCTTTGTTTCCTATTAATTAGCCAGTTTTTGATCCACAAAAGGACTTGTCCTTTTATCCCATGACTACTGAGCTTACTTAGGAGCCTTTGATGAGGAACTTAATCAAAAGCTTTCTGGAACTCAAGATCAACAACATCTATTGGTTCCCCCTTGTCCACATGTTTGTTCACTCCCTCAAAAAAAACTAATAGGTTAGTGAGACAAGATCTTCCCTTACAGAAGCCATGCTGAGTCTGCCTCTATAGGTTTTGTTCATCAATGTGCCTACTAAGTCTTTCCTTAATAACAATTTCCATGAACTTACCCGGTATTGACATCAGACTGACTGGCCTGTAATTTCCCGGATCTCCTCTGGAACCCTTTTTAAAGATGGGTGTGACATTTGCTACCTTCCAGTCCTCAGGAAGACAGGTAGATTTTAATGAAAGATTACATATTAATGTAAGGAGATCCACAAGTTCACATTTGAGTACTTTCAGAAATCTCAGATGTATGCCATTTGGACCTGGTGATTTATCAATGTTTAAGTTGTCTATCAGTCATAGAACCTCCTCTCTCATCACCTCAATCTCACTCAGGTCTTTCAACACCCCTTCTGAAATCATTGGTTCTGGAGTGGGCAAGCACTTAACATCTTCCACAGTGAAGACAGAGGCAAAGAATGCATTCAGCTTCTCAGCCATTTCCCTGTCATCCTTCAGTAGTCCTTTTATCCCTTGGTTATCCAAGGGCCCCACTGCCTCCCTGGCTGGTTTCCTACTTCTAATGTATTTGAAGAAAGTTTTATTGTTGGTCTTTATGTTTTTTGCGATATGCTCCTCATATTCCCTTTTTGCCTGCCTGATCACAGACTTGCATTTTATTTGCCACAGCCTGTGTTCCCTTTTATCAATCTCATTGAGACTAGCTTTCCACCACTTAAAGGAATCCTTCTTACGTTTTACAGCTTCCATTACTTTGTTTGTTAACCATACAGAGCCACCAGAGCCAGGGCCTTCTTGGTGGTGGCCCCTTACTGATAGAATGAGCTCCCAGAGGACATCAGGACCCTGCGAGACTTCTTACAGTTCTGCAGGGCCTGTAAAATGGTGCTCTTCCACCAGGCTTTTGATTAGGGGCTGCCACCAGGGAATTGAGTCATCGGAACATCTATGGCCCTTGATATGCCACTGGTTATACCAGCAATGCACCATCTGCTGAAGATCACCATTGTTTGTATTTATATTGTGTTTTAGTATTGTATGCTGTTTTAATTAATTTATTGTATCTATTGTTTTATATTAATTGATTGTTGTGCACTGCCTTGAGCCAGCTTGCCCAGCAAGGCGGGATAGAAATCTAAATAATAAATAAATACAGGCTTTAAATAAAGGCTTTTTTCTATACCTATTTGTACCTTTCCCAACCTGCAGTATATATTTTTTCTGAGCTTCTAGGATTGTAGTTTTAAATAGTCTCCAAGCTTCCCCAATGATTTTGACCCTTTCTACTTTTCCTTTCAGGTTCTTCCTCACATGTCCCCTCATATCAGAGAAGTTACCTCTTTTAAAGTTAAAAGTGGTTGTGCCGGTCTTTTTGGGCAACTCCCTATTTATACAAATGTTGAACTGAATAACATTATGGTCACTGTTCCCAAGTGGTGCAATCACTTTTACATCTCTCACCAGGTCTTGGGCGTTACTTAGGACCAAATCCAGGATTGCCTCTCCCCTGGTAGGTTCTGTGACCATCTGCTCCATGGCACAGTCATTGAGAGTGTCTAGAAACTCAACCTCTTCTTCCCGACTTGAACACATATTGACCCAATCAATGTGTGGGTAGTTAAAATCTCCTATTACAACACAGTTTTGTCATCCAGCCACTATCTTTAATTTATTCATCATTTTATAATCCTCCTCTATCTTTTGATCTGGCGAGCGATGACAAATTCCCAGTGTTAAGGTTCCTTTTGGGCCCACTATTTCAACCCATAGCATTTCCTGAAGCAAATCCAATTCTCTTACCCTCTCAATCTTACTGGACTGTATACCCTCTCTGACATACAGAGCCACCTGACCTCCAACCCTTCCCCCCCATCCTTCCGATATAATTTATAACCAGGAATCACTGTATCCCACTGATTTTTGTCATCCCACCAAGTTTCTGAAATACTCACGTCTATTCCTCCCGCCCAATACCAAGCATTCCAATGCCCCGATTTTATCGCAGATACTTCTGGCATTTGTATATAAGTATCTATAGTTTCCCATACATGTTAAGCCCACAGCCTTCCTCTTGCTGCCTCGAGAACTTGTCAGGCAGTTCATATCATTAGCCACAGACTCAGTGGATAATTCTAATCCATTTCCTTGTAGAAAACTAACAGCTACCCCTTCATCTCTTTGAGATGAGCCATCCCGATCCAAAGACTTTTCATCTCCTGTTGGCTTTCCCCCAATATTCAGTTTAAAAACTGCTCTGCCACCTTTTTGATTTTAAGTGCCAGCAGCCTGGTTCCTTCTCGGGGCAAGTGGAGACCATCACCTTTGTACAGCACCCTCTTGTTCCAAAAAGCATCCCAGTGCCTAACGAACTTGAACCCTTCCCCCCCTACACCACCGTCTCATCCACACATTGAGACTCCTGATCTGTGCTTCTCTCCGGCCTTGCGCATGGAATAGGTAGCACTTCTGAGAAGGCTAACTCGGAGGTCCTGGCCTTGAGTTTCCTGCCTAGCAGCCTAATTTTTTCCTCCAGGACCTCATGACTGTATTTCCCCACGTTGTTGGTGCCAACATGTACCATGACTACTGGGTCCTCCCCAGCATTATCTACCAGCCTATCTAGAACACGTATAATGTCCACTTCCTTTGTACCAGGCAGGCAAGTCACCACGCAGTTAGTATGCGGGTTTGCCACCCAACTGTCTATCTGCCTAAGGATCAAATCACCAACTACCAAGAGCCCCCCATATCTAACAAGTCCCCAAGAGCCTTCTCCATGTGCCTAACTGACTGTCTCTGCTTCTCCAGGTCAGCCACCTTGGCCTCAAGGGAGCAAACTCATTCCCTGAGAACCAGGAGTTCCTTGCACCGGGCACACACCCAAGACTTCTGTCCAGTGGGCAGATAGTCATACATGTGACACTCCGTGAAAAACACTGGATAGCTCCCAACCCCCAGCTGGCATTCTGCTTTCATAATTGCTTTTTAAAAAAATAATTATATATAATCAACCTTTTAAAACCCTTCGTATTTATGTGGTTCTCCTTGTAGAAGTCTACTTACCTTACTGGAAACACAAGGAGACTAGGGCCCTGGCTTTCTGGCCTTTTCTGGGCTTCTTACAGAGCACCTAGTCTAAGAGTCCCTAGACTAAGAGCCACAGGCCAAGAACCCTTTGGTGTTTGCTTGTGCCTCTGGCAAGGTGCTGCCTTAAATAGAAGCCTCCCCTGACAGAGGGTGTGGCCAGAAGCTATTCAAATTCACCCAGGCATCAATGCCTTTCTCACCCTACCTCAAGCAGCCAGGATTCTGCAACAACTCAAAACTTACCCACACACTCCCAAACACAGTCCCCCCACACAGTACCCTCAGTTAAATCACCTCAGCTGAAAGCAAATAAACACTCACCCGTCTAGCAGTTCTATCTCTTTCTGCTTCTCAGAGCTCAGATGTCATCATGTTGTGTTTGGGGGTGAGATTTCCCCCAGCCAGCTGGCTGCTGATGGGGAAGAGGCCTGAAAATCAGGGGATCCCTTACCCTCAACTGGGGAATGGCATCCCTAGCATGCACATGAAAGTTTACACCTTGAATACAACTTTATTGGAGCTTCTAGTTATCTTATTAGTAAGATACTGAATATCCACACCTGAGATTGCTCAACTCATCAGATAATAAGAGGAGTCATACAGTATGAGAACATGATCCAATAAAGAAGATGAAACTATATGCAGTTGTTTACAAGAAGGTCCAGCCTCAGTTATACAAATTACATTGGGGGGGGAATATTTTTTCATTATGTGAGTGTGTCTGTGCCTGGAAGTCATGGTGACCTCTAGCAACTCCTACTGTGGCACAGAGGATGTTCAGAGAAGTGGCTTGCTAGCCTGCCTCTGGCCTTCTGGCCCTGATATTCTCTGGAGGTCTCCCATCCAACTACTTGCCAGGGTCTGCCCTGCTTAGCTTCTGAAATCTGATGAGATCAGGCTTGCCTGGCTATCCAGGTCAGGGCTACAAATTACATTTTTGATGAACGCAGATTCTCAATTTTGAATGAACTTCTTATGATCCATGAATGGATTGTGCCTCCCTTTGGGAGGTCAGCTGTTAGCTGTTTCTGACTATAGCTGCCTATCAAGAGCAGCCATGGGTAGCATCGGTTGCTTTAAAATCAGGATGTTATGAGCTTAGCAAGATGACCCATGTTGGGTGATGATACCTTAAGCAGCTACTTGTATGTCTTGGCGGGAAAAAAATCCTGCATGTCAGAGGTAATTCCTGTGGCTCCTGATATCTTAGTACGTTGTCACATTCTGTGGGAACTGCATCTTCTATGGATCCTGAGGCCAGGATGTTGTCATGGCAGTGCCAAAACTGTAATTGGAGGCTCCCCAGCAAGGCCTCCGTGCTCCACCAAAAGCTGCCGGGTAAACTGGATGACAAGACAAAAGGAAGGGAGAACTGCTGCTGAGGAGGGCTGGTGCCAGGCCTAAGTCATTATAAGCAAGGCCTGAACTTCAGACTTGGCTTGAAATGGGTTCATGGGTCTCCTAAACTAGGAAAGTTAATTTCTATTGTTATATTTGTTAATCATTTTTGCATTTTAGCTCTTTTTAATAGTTACATGGGTTTTAGATGATTTTGTCCATTTAGGAGACAAGATTTTTTAAATAACTATATACAAGATTAATGTATTGTGATTATTACCACATGTATATTATTGTGTGAAAGCTAAACTAGACATTACCTTTTCTAATGTCTTTTCATTCATACATTTTCAAGTGGTCCCTGCAACCACACAGCAACTGTGGGGAACTGCTTCTAAAAAGAAGAGCCCAAATGGGCTTGGAACAGCACTGTATGGGGAAGAAGAGCTCCTGCTCCCCCCCCCAGCAGTTTTCTCATGTGAAAACCATGCTGGGAAGAGTTATTTTGCCAAGTTCATGGCTCCTTGCGGAGTGTCTGTGCAGGTGAATCAGCAAAATTGGCAATATAACTTTCATAGAATGATTTTTGTGGGAGCAAACTGCTTGCGGGAGGCAGGAGCAGTGGGGCATCTCAGGGCTGGGCTTTACTGCACATGAAAGTTTACACCTGCCCAGGCCTCCTGAGTTCACCGAGCCAGGTGTAGAGCGCTGCCACTACTGAGGAAGAAACAGCCTCCCTGCCATCAACAGCGGGAATGACAGTCAAAAGGTGAGTGGGTGCCAGTGGAGGGGATGCACATGTGCTCGTTCTGGCTCTCCGTGCCTGCCACTCAGCTGCGGTGAGGCCCCAGGCTGGCCCATGGACTGGGCAGGTGGCTGGTAAGCCAGATGGCACTGGCCAGTCTTTCTCCCTCCCTCCCTGGGTGGTAGGCAAGGCAATGAGACTGGCACGCTGGGCTGGGTTGGTGAGCTGCTGTTAGTGCTGCACATGCAACCTCAGGCAAGGCTGGGTGGATGGTTGGGGAACCCAAAAGGCCAACCCTGCTTGAGGCTGGCACGGCGACGGGGATGCGGTGCAGTCTGGCTCTGGGGAGGGTAATTGGGGGGGATGTGCTGCTCTTCCTCCCCTTTGTAGCACTCGGAGCTCTGTTTCAGCTGTGTGGCAAGGGGGGCTCAACCCTTTGCTATGACTCTCCTTTGGTGGCTTGCATGAGAAACCAGGGGCTTCTATGGGGTACTCCCAGGCTTGGATGTGTGTGCTGGTGGGTGTGCAGGGGTGCCCCCCAACTTATTTAAAGGCCCCCTGAATTAAAAAAGAATCCTGGCTACAGGCCTCGGCAGGAGCCCTTCCTCCCCCCATGGCACCATTCTGAGTCCTTTCAGATTCTGAAAAGGTGTGAAAAAAGCTTAAGTCTAGTTTGACTCTGTGTTATCTGTCATCAAAGCACTTTGAACTTATGGCAACCCTATGAATTAATAACCTCCAGAACATCCTATCACAGAAAGCCTAGTCCTGCAAAAATGTTATAATGATTTTTAATTATTTTCCTAAAAGGCTGTAAAACCTAAAATGTGCTGGAATCTGGAATATTTCTTCTGCGGACCTTTAATAATTTGATTTGCATCAGCATTTAATGTCATCCTCTTTTGAAGCCTCAGGAAGTAAAATACCACACAAATCAGACAGAAAGGTGGTTTCCATATGGGGACAGGCTCGTGTGGTTTCCCTGCTGCCGGTGCAACTGGTGATATAGGGCAGTGGAATGGGGCTTCCACATGGCTGTTTTTTCCCCTCAGTTTCCCTGCCCCAGTCTCCCAGCAGCACCTCTCCCAGCCACGGGGACTTTTTCAATTTTTTTTTTAACCCAGCAATTTCATATTGTTGCATCCACATACCATTGTAACAATAAGTGTAATAGGTTTTGTGATTTCCCAGCTTTCATTTAAAAAGTCTTTAGCTCATTCTGTTTTGCCGATATGCTTTTCCCCTTATATCTCTGCAACAAAAAGGATTTTTAAAAAATGAATGCTTGGAATTCACAGAACTCAGGTTGCCAGCCCTCTGGTGGGAGCAGGGGATCCCCCAATTTAGCAGGCTCCTGCCTGCCACTGACCACCTGGCCGGTGAGAAGCCCCGGCCCAACAGGCACCACTTGGTGCAATGTCCCCAGCATGATGACGTCACACAGAAGTGATGTCATCACACCAGGGATGGTGTGCAGCAAGGCTCTGATTTTTTGGGCAAAACTCTCTGGTAACCACAGAGTTTTGCCTGAAATACCAGAGCACTGCTACGCAGCATCAATGTGATGACATCACTTCCACATGATGTCATCATACTGGGGATGTCACATGTGGTGATGTTGCCCCACCCCCACACTCCCAGAGAGCTCCCTCCTACCCCCTGCTGGCGAGCAAAGAGGACCTGGCAACCTTACACAGAACCAGTTACACGTTATTATAATGGTATATCAATTTAGCAGTATGAACTTGCTGTTTAACCTACCCCCAAATCCCCAGTGATGTGGGGAAGATATGACAGCTGCAGAGCAGAGGTCAGGAAAATGGCTACCATGTGGGTGGCAAAATCCAGACTTTTCTACCTATCCCTGATAGCCATCTAGGCTTTACAGTGGTTTTCCTCAAAATGTCACAGCAAAACAAGTTTGAGAAACATTGGAGCGAATCCAAGAAAGCCCTGGAGATATATGAACGCATCATGATGCTGTGAGGAAGCAGGAAAAGAACCGGTTTCCCAGTGGCATTGAACCCAAGGCAGATTACCCATGCAGAAATGGCCAAAGAGCAGAAAATATGTTCAAATTATATAGATGTTAAAAATAAATATTTAGTCGTTTCTCTCCCATCTTCACTACATTTTAAAAGATTCAGCTTCACAACAAAACTTCCCGATTCCATTATTTTAAGTTTCTTGTTCTCAGATTTTGAACATCCATGTTTATTTTGTTTGTACACCTTAAACCTATTTCACCTGAAGAGGCACTTAAGTGTTACTCATCAGAAAATTAATTCATTTAAGCAAGCATTCTAATGAAGTCATAGTGACTTACTGCTCTCAGGTAATGAGGTAACATGGACCTAAAATTCTAAACCTAATTGGGACTGCCCTTGTTTTATTAAAGATAATTGACCAAAGAAATGCTGAACAATGAAACTGAGCTAACATAAAACATCAATTACATGTGAGAAATGCTTCCACTCCACCCCTCTGCATTTCCGAACTCCCTCATTTGGAACCTTTGCCAGTTCACGCCTTTCTGTATGTTTCACTACAAGTCACATGCAAGTAAATCAGTTGTCAGAACCCTCAGTTCCTAGGCCAAGAGTCAGAACACCAATACTTCTGATACAATACTGTTTAATAGTTTATTTCCTGAAAAGATTTTGAGTCCTGCCTTGCCTCCAATTGAGGCAGCCACCAATCAGAGAGTTAAGCACAAGAAAGACAAGACAAACCTCAGCATTAATGTGCCAACATATATTATTAAACAAACTGTATGTATCACATTAAAAAGAAACCGAGTGCTTCCAAAGCTCTCTAAAACAATGCATTCTTTCATCATCTGCTGTATGAAAAACTCCTATTCTTCATGCAGGGAGCCCATTCCAGAGCAGTGGAACCTGGGCCCAGCAGGGTCTAGACCAAATCAGCTTAGTGAAGACATGGCTACCAGAAACTGAAGACCTAAATCAGTGCAAGGTCTATTCAGAAGTCATAGTGACTGAGCAATTATAATTCATTAGGAGTAAGTCCCATTGTAGGAAGAAATACAACAAGCTCTAGAAAGAGGCTCCAGGTGAGTGTCCCGGCTGTGACTGGTGGGGCGGTGGAGGGAAGGGAAAAACAGAGAGAGGTGAAGCATGTTTAGAAGGCAGGTGCTGGACATAACTTTATTTATTAAGGAAAAGCAGAAATCAGAATGTGGACACATTTGGAGGGTTACAGTGCATAGGAGTCTGGTTTCTGTTGGCTGAAGATGTTGTGCTGGTTATGGTTCCTATGCATCTCATTGGTGTAAAGTGTCAGCTTCTGTAGCCAGTTACAGGGTTGCCAACTCTGAGTCGGGAAATACCTGTAGATTTAAGGGATAGAGCCTGGGGAGGGCAGGGTTTGGGGTGGGGAGGGACCTCAGCGGGGTATAATGCCATAGAGTCCACTGGCCAAAGCAACCATTTTCTCCAGGGGAACTGATCTTGGAGATCCCTAGGTGCCACCTGGAGGTTGGCAATACTAAAGGGAGGGCCAAGATAAAACAAATAATATAATTAACACTTCTCTGACTGTGTGGACAGATGCTTTGGCCATGCCAATTGATTTTACAAACAATTACACTTTACATTTTAATTCAGAATTGGATTTTTTTGAAAAACTGTTCGAGTTAGCTGCTATTCATTCTCACATGGAAACGCTGGGCCCTGCTGCCTCACGAAATGTTAGAAAACCTTGCAAATCCAGGCTCACATTTGAAATGCTTCATTTCCTTCTACTTAGCTATAAGGCAGGGCTGGTCTCATTTTGCTGCCCCAAGTGGGTAGTATGGGAGGAGAGACACATGGTAACATGTATGGTTCCCCCAACCCCTGACTTACGTTGATTTGGGGCTATGCAGTGGCAGATGAGGTAGAAAAGCACCTCCTCCTATGCCATGATTCTGGTTTCCAAAGGTCTGGAAAGTGGTTCCATAGCCAGTCACAGGGTTGGCAGCTCTGGGTAGGGAAACGCCTGTAAGATTTTAGGGGTAGAGCCTGGGGAGGGCAGGGTTTGGGATGGAGAGGGACCTCAGCAGGGTATAATGTCATATAGTCAACTACCCAAAGCAGCCATTTTCTCCAGAACAACTGATCTTGGAGATCTCTAGGTGGCAATAGTAAGGGGAGGGCCAGGTTTGTTGAAGGACTTCAGTGAGATATAATGCCATAGAGCTCACCATCCAAAGTAACCATTTTCTCCATGGGGACTGATCTCTGTAGTCTGGAGATCAACTGCAATCCAGAGAGATGTCCAGGGCTTCTCTTTCCCCTCAATCCCTTTCAATCCAAAGCTGCTTCCCATTTAACACTTTAACTGATTAACTGACGCTGCTAATGCCCCATGGCCTCTTTGGACTCCCAACTTGGGACGTAGTTCTAATTCCCTTTGCTATGGTTGCAGTAAGGCCAGCTGAGAACTGCAACTCCCAAGGTGCAACACATCAAAAGTGGCGGCGTAAGAATGGAGGAGCTGGAAGGACAGGCCAACAGGACACCAAGGCAGCTTCCCCAGTGGCCAGTGGGAGAGTAGGTGAATTGTCACCAGCACAGCTTGCTTTTTATATATATATACTAGGAATAAGGCCTGTGGTGGCAATAAATACAATGAGCTCTAGAAAGAGGGTCTTGGAGAGTGCCCTAGCCTTGGGCACTCAGCGTCAATTTGCTGTGGTGACCACAGCAGGGTATAATGACACAGAGTCCACATTTTCTCCAGGGGGACTGATCTCTGCCATCTGAATTTTGCATGATCTCCATCCCTCCCCTGGAGTTTGGCAACAATGGTTCCCCATCAGGGAATGGCTGGTTTGGAGGCTGGAGTCTTTGGCATGGTCCCCCCTCCTCAAACCTCACCCTCTCCAGCCTCCACCCCTCAAATTTCCAGGAATTTCCTACCTGGAGTTGGCAACCCTATCAGGACTGGCCCCAATGAGTTTTCTCCCAAAGGCCAACATAGGTGTGGAAAGGGTCTTTTACTGACAGAGGAGAAAGTACAATTGCCAGCTCTGATTAGGGAAATACCTGGAGATTTGGGGGGTGGATTCTATGGAGGGCAGCATTTGGGGGGGGGATGGAAGGACTCAGCAGGGTATAATGCCATAGGGTCTACCCTCCAAAGCAGCCATTTTCTCCGGGGAAACTGATATCTGTCATCTGGAGATCAATTGTAACAGTGGGAGATCTACAGGTCCTGCCTGGAGATTGGCAACCCTAGGAGAAAGTCAGCTGCACAGCAGGGGTTTGAAGAGAATGGTTTGATGGTTGTTGGCCCACCTCATTAGCCAGCCAGCCATGGTGGTGCCAAGCAGGAGAGAAAGCTGTTTTCAGTTTATTCTGACAGGAAAGTGGCCAAGCTGGCAGTGGAGGGGAGGAGGGGGTTATGCTGAAAGTCCTCTGTCTTTTTAGTGACAGAAGCAAGCTTGGTTGCCTACCAACAGCCACTGAGGGCAGAGTTAGTCCCACACAGGGGCCAAGAGAAGTGTATTCCTCAGGAGAGAGAGCTGTCTGCCAGTAAATCTGACAGGGGAACAGTGGCTGAAGTGAAAGTGGGCAGGGAAGAGAAGCACACCCAGCACCTGGCCAATGGCATGTGAGTACTCTTGAGTGGCAGCTGATGGCCCAATGGCTGATGGAACCACACTGCACAGCCAATGGGAGAGCAGCCAATACGCTAAGAGAATTATATATATTAGAAGATAGGATAGGATGCTGCTACTTCTAATAAATTGTTGTGGGTTTTTTTGACCATCTTTATTTTGATCTTCCTTGCTGTGCTCAGTTATGCTTTGTTTTCAGAAGAGAAAATGAAGGTAAGAAAATAATGGCTTGTCAAATAGCACCTATAGCACTATGGATGCTAGTCTTTACTACTAACATTATTGTCTGTAATAAAAGTATCTATAATATAACTGATTTAGGCTTACCAACCTCAAAGTGGGGCCTGGCGTTCTAGAATTACAGTAACAGATCCCCAGACTACAGAGTTCAGTTCCCCTGGAGGAAATGGAAGCTTTGGAGGGCGGACTCGATGCTATCACTTCCCGGCTGAGATCGCTCTCCTCCTCAGACTCTCTCCTTTGCAGGCACTGCTCCCAAATCTCCTGGAGTTTCCCAAGCCAGAGTTGGTAACCCTGACTAGGTAGGGAAGCAGATGAAAACACAGCAGTGGTAAGCTTATTTTTGTAGGAAAGAGAACTGAAGATTTTTGATGCTTTTTGTCACAATCTTTATTTACAGGAAGAGCAAGCCTTTTAGGGGAATGGAAATAGGCACTCACAAGCAATAGCAACAGCAAGTCTCAAGCAGCACCCTTGGAATTCAAAAACTTCTGCTTTCTAGAAATCTTTAAACCAATCTGCTAGACAACTCTAAACCAGGCTTTCCTTGCTTTCCATAGACCATACACAGACTTGGCAAATGAAACCCGTAATCTCCTACTGCTTTACAAAGGACTGTTAACTGGACCCTTCAACCTATCCAAGGCGATCTGCTCTACTGATCACCCATTAGTGACCAAGCTATGCCAAAGCTAAAGGGAAGTTTTGAATAAGAAGGCAGCAAGGCTCATAACAATCTAGCTGGAGAAGTTTAGTTATTCCAGGTTAATGTATCTGGTGGCCAGAGCAGTATGTATCCTTTCAATAATCCATACATCTGTCTCAGCTCCTATGTGCATAGAAACCATATGCTGATTTTCCTTGCTATCATTAGTTTATTAACAAACTGGCTACTTTACAGATTAGAACTGATACACATTTAGAATAATCACGTGGTATAGTCATGTTGGTGCTGTAGCTTTTCCAACTATGTGTGTGTATGTGTCTGTCTGTCTGTCTGTCTATCTGTCTATCTATCTACATACATACAGGAGGATTACATGCTTAAATGCTTCCTACTGTAAAAATTCTCTACTGGTTCATTTATGATGGCAAAACTCACAAATCTCCCTTGCTGTGGTCATTTGGAAATGGAAAACAGGGTGCTCCAAGTTAATTATCCAACACAGAAGAGGGGAGGTACACAAGCAAGTAGGCTTGTGATCTGTTATATCTGTGGATTTCTAGACCAGAATCAGAAGAACGCACTCATTTGCCTTTTGTTTATGCAGCAGGTATGATCCATGGGTAGTAACCTCTGCCTGGATCAGGAACACTGTTTTGCAAAATCCTAATCTACAAAGGTAAAGAAATAAGATAGTGTCGTAAATAGTAAGAGGAAGGAAGATGAAAGTCCTGCATATTGTTATTATTGTCATCATCACTTTAATTGGTGTTACATTGCAAATAATACAGATGTTTCTGAGCTTCAAGGCAATACAGAGGTATAAATACATGTATATAAACATATAAAGACATATATAACAACAGTGACTGGGGCTCTACAATATTTAATATATGCAAAACCTTCATTCAGAAATATTGTTACCTGCATTGGCTGAATAACATTGTGACTGGTGCTCACAAAAACAGAGAAAGACTCTGTTAAGAAAAATAAGTCCTCTCTTGGGTTCTCCATCTTCTTCCCCACCATCTCACCATCACCACCATTCCATCCTAATGGAATTTTAGCTACCATTATCAGTCTCAGCAAGGCCTTTTCTCTGAGGTAAGAACAATGACAAGAAGGCTGAGCCCAAGAAATAAACCAGAATGATTTCAAGCGTGTGCATGCACGCTCATGCACACACATACACACTGAGCATTTTATGGAGCTTTTCTTGCTTAATCCTCTCAAATGTTACAACATTTCTAAGAAACCTAAACAGCCAATCCATCACAGTAGGAATTATATTGGATTTCCATTTTCTTACAAACGTGTATCAATTTTTTGGTGTTTGCAAGTGCTAAAACTAATGACCTGTGAAGCCTGAAGAAAGCCTCAGCTATCAGGATGCTTGAAGAAATGCATATTTATGATGCCTCTTTATACAGACTATGCTTTACACAGACTATCCATACACTTTAAAAAGCTCAAAATTTGTAAGGTTTTCAGTACTTTGGATTTTTTCCCCCATAGAAAGTAGATAGCAAGTGCTTGGAAAAATTCCAGTTCCAATTTTCAAGTTAATTACAGAGAAAGCCTGACCAGACATTTTGATCAACCTTCTCCCTTTTTATTTAGGGTATTAACCAGGTCATGTAGTTCTGCAGAAGCAACATAGCCTGGAGAACTCATGCTACTCTTGAACAAGGAAAGGAATCTTCAGAATATATGTGCCTGTGGAGAGCAGACGTGTTCAGTGAAGTGCTTAGTCTATGACTCTCCATTGGTAAAACAATACAAAATATTATACTAGCTTTGTATGTACAGCATATTTGTGTAGAGACATCATGTATAGGGGGAGGGATGAGACTATGCTTTGTAGCCACACTCCCATCTATGTATGCCCATGCAACCTGGAACCCTGCTTTTAAAGGAACTCAATTGCCGGAATGGAGCCAATATATAGAGCTATGCACACAGGAGCTGTGCTGACATTTGGCTGAATGTATGTAGGAAGAGAGAAGGGGTGGACAGACTAAAAACATTAATAAACCAGTGCAGGGAAACCAGGCTCCTTACCCCCAAGAAGTGCACTTTGAGATCTTGGGTCTTCACTCCAAACATGCAAGAACACTTCCCTTACCAAATCTAAAACAGGAGTAGATACTCCCAGCAATTTATCCATTGCTGAACTGCAAATGTTTTACCGTTTCTCCTACCTAAAATGTTCTCTATGCATACAAAACTAGCATGTCAGGGAAAAGACTAGCCTAGTGCCTTCTTCCCAACATACAGGTCTTGTACCTGTAAAAAGAACAGGAGAGCATTTAAACATTCAACCCTCCCTTCTTCCAATCTGAAATAATATAAATTAGATGCCTCTACACATATGTCTATAGGTTCCAGTTTCTGGCTGAGAGAGATCAGACGGTTGTGGGCTGTGGGCTGCCAAGAGGGAGTAATTTTATTTTTGTTTTATTTGTTCTACCTTGGTTTTAGCTCCAATGCTTTTATATTTATATTTACACTAGGAATAAGGCCCGCTGTGGAAATAAATACAACGAGCTCTAGAAAAAGGCTCTGTGAGAATGCCAAGGCCTTGGGCACTCAGCATCAATGTGCTGTGGTGACCTCAGCAGGGTGTAATGACACAGAGTCCACCATTTTCTCCAGAGGAAGTGACCTCTGCAACCTGAAGAGCAGTTGTAATTTTGAGTGATCTCCAGCCCTCACCTGGAGATTGACAACAGTTGTTACCCATGGAATCTATGGCATTGTACCTGTCTGAGGTCCCACCCCTCCTCAAACCTCACCCTCTCCAGGCTCCACCCCTCAAATCTCCATGAATTTCCCAACCTGGAGTTGGCAACCCTATCTCCTTCCAAGCCAAACATCAACCTACCATTATCTGCCCCTCTGATTTCAGCTTTTTATCTCCTCCCCCTCCCTCCTGGAGATCAGTTGTAATTCTGAGTGATTTCCACCCCTCTCCTGCAGGCCCCTCTCTGGAACTACAGCTCAATTAAACCTTATGGGGGAACATTTTAAACAAAGAACCACAGCTATCTTACAAACACAGGTAACTGCCATTTTGTGACACCTACGAACAGCCATGAGGGAACAGTTAGCCCCACACAGGAAGAAAGCAGGAGAAGCATCTTTGTCAAGAGAGAAAGCTGTTGGCCAGTAATTCTGAGAGGGTACAGTGGCTGAAGGGGGAGTGGGCGGGGAAGAGGAGCAGACCCAACACCTGGCCAATGGCACGCAAGTACTCTTGAGTGGCGGCTGACAGGCCAATGGCTGAGGGAGTGCATGGAATGTGGCCACTCCAAAACAAGATTATTATATAGAGAGATATGTCTGAACATCAACATCTTGTTAGTCTTTAAGGTACCACAAGAGCTACAGGTAATCAGTGAAGTTATTTATGTAATGACAAACAAGTATCTAAATGTTAGATAGACTTTAACTCACTATTCTAATCAATTAAAGGAGAAAATTTTTCACATTAGAACAAAGTTTGATCCAGTGGAATCTTTAAGACGAACACAGTTTCATTCAAGGTATAAGCTTTCATGTGCACACACACTTCTTCAGATACAATCAAATGAAAATTACCAGTTCATACATATAGGTAGAGGGTGAGCAGTAAATTAGCATACAGCATAATGAAGATGTTTAACAGATTCAAGGACCAGGAATAACAAGCTTAGTTTATACGATTACCATTTCTTTGGGTTTAATTTTGGGGGAAAACATAATGAAGAATTATTTGTAATGGAAAGGCAGACTTACAATTCCTTAAATAAACCCAAGGAGTAAAATACTGCCAAATAATTTACAAAGAATCTTATAAAAAAGCATTAAGCATAAATCAAGCAAGGTAATAAAGACCAAACCATAAAAACCAAACCCATAACAAATCACAATGCAGATATCAGAATCACTGCATTTAGGAGTTAAAAGCTCAGGTCAACAGGATGAATTTCAAATGGCACCTAAATAATAATGAAAGCTCTACATGACTTTGGGAATCTGATCGATGGGAAAGCCATCACAGAAAAGATCCTTTCTTCAAGAACAAATTGCCTAATCTCTAACAGGACAGAGACATGGGCAAGGGCCTCTACAGATAATTCTAATTGTTGGACATGTTCACATGAGAACAAGCAGTCCTTAAAACAGGGTTGACCAATCCTAATATGGCAAGCAGGCTAAATAAATTCAAAACATGTTCCAAAAGAACTATGAAAAACAAGATATGCTTCAAATCTAGTTCTGGATTGGCTGATCTGTTGCGCAGTCTGGATTGTTAAACACACATGAAATTTAATTTAATGTTACTTCTGATTACTACACTGTAATTTTACTTATAATTTACAAACCATATAGTCTATGGGTAACTTGCTTTGCAAATATTTATTTATTTATTTTTATTAGACTTAATAGCCTGCCCTCCCCTGCACAGCAAGGCTTAGCGAGAGTAACAACAAAATTAAAACAATACCATAGGTTAGTTGTTAAAAACAATTATCAAAGTAATAAATTTGATTAAAATCAGATAGTGGTAGGGTTGCCGAGTCTTACCTGGCTGCCATCCAGGAGCTCCAGCCTGGGTTCCTGGATCTTCTGACATGCGCTGTGATGATATCACCCGGAAGTGACATCATTGCACTGGGCATGTCATGCAGGAGGTGCTCTAGCATTTGGCCAAAAACTCTTTGGTCAACAGAGTTTTTAGCCAAATATTAGAGCGTCTGCTGGGCACGTTGGGCACAACGGGGCACTTCGGGGGCAGGGCTCCCCTGCTGGCCAGCTGGCTGGCAGCAGATTGGGTACCTCCAAAAGTGGGGGACCTCCCGCTCCCATCAGGGGGATGGCAACCCTAGATGGTGATATATTGTACAGAATAACATAAATTATCCAATGTGAGGTCAGATAGACTGTGTGCTGGTGGAACTGGTGCAATGACAGAATGAATAGCAGAGAAGGGAAGGGCTGGGGGGGGGGGCAATTCAGATGGAAAGCTTTGCTGCCTCAACCATGGGCCTGGTGAAACATTTCTGTCTTATGGGCCCAGTGGAGTGGCACCAAATTCCACAGGACACAGATCCCATCTGAAAGAGTGTTCCACCAGGCCAGGGGCAGAGCAAAAAAGGCTCAGGCCTGGATTGAGGCTAGATGAATGTTTATTGGGCCAGGGACACCAGGAAGTCATTTCCACAGAGCACTGTGCTCTTTGGGGGACATACCAGGAAAGACAGTCCCAAACATATGTTGGTCCCGGATCGTGTAGGGCTTTAAAGGTTAAAACCAAGACCTTGAACCTGAGCCAGTGTTCAACTTGGAGCCAGTGCACCTGCTGGACCACCAGTTGTATGTAGGCTCTTGATGGTGTACCAGTAAGCACACACACTGTCACATTCTGGACCAGTTGGAGTTTCCAGCTCAGTCTCAAGGATAGCCCTGCACAGCATTCACAGTTTATAAAACTGGAATTCTAATGTTCTAACCTTCTAAGTGATCTTGTCTTCTGCTTGAAACTGATTTGTACATTTGGCTCAGTCCATCAGATGCTGCTATATTTCTCCCATTCATCACAATGGGACTTGCATAACAATCCTAGGTGAGCTCAGCTGAAATTATGGATGTGTAGCAGCAACGCCTGATAGACTGTGTCACAAATGCATCCTCAGTCTGTATGTTCTTGCATGTGTGTTGCGTGTTTGCATGCATGTAAAAACATGTTCCCTCTTCATATGCTACCACTCCAAGTTACAAAACCCAGCCTATCATGTAACCAGTACCTTGGGGTACCTGGTAAGGCTGCCTCTGAGCAAGTACAAAGGGAAGAGCTTTCCAATTACTTTAGGCCCCCCCCCATGCATGCATACTTTTAGCATGTGTGAGTGATCTAGGCATGTGGGTAGGATTTGAACCACCATCTGCTTTGTTAAGCAGGGAAGAAACCTTGTTACTAAAGATTAAGCTAAAGCACTTACATGGAAAATAGCTGCCATGTCTAATGGTTACTGTTAAGTATGAGACTTAACAAAGAGAGTGATTTCAATAGTGATTCAGCTTTATTTAAGAGCAACAAGACGATCAGATAACACACACACAAACAGTACAGCACAGCTCCTTTTTAAACAGTATGGGCTAACAAAACCATGCCCCTACTTTGGTTAACAACCAATAACATTTGAGGGATAAGGACCAATGAGGCCTGTTCCCTCCATAACATTTCAGTCAGTTCTGATTGGTTACAAAACAGTGCAGAATCAAAACAACCAATAGGATTGTTGAGGCTTACAATCCTGGTCCTGACTTCAAGCTTAACATGTAAAAGTATACAGGCTGTTCACAAGTCAGGACATAACAATTCCTCCCCCCTAAGATGAGACATTCCTATTGCACACAGTCTTGTAGATAGGAGGGGGCACATCTAGTTCTTTGAGACCTGCGCAGAGGTCTTTGCTCCTGTGGCTCTGGAACAACAAAAGGTTCAGGGGCCCTGGCAGACTCACTGTCCAGTGAGTCTGGGGTGTCAGATTCAGAGGGACTGGGTTCAAGAGTTGGGGTCTGCCCAAACTCCTGGTCAGCCCTGGGCTCAGCAACACTCACCTCCTCGTCCAGAGGCCCTTGCTGCTCATCGGGGATCCTGTCAGGTTCTGAGTTTGACTCCAGACTTGAGCCAGCCCACCATTCCCTGAGCTGATCTATGTGATGCCGCACATACATCCGGTAGCCCAAAAGTTGAGATTATGGCGGGAAGCCATAAATGACCCTCTGTATAATTTCATGCAAACACTTTGTCCCCGACTTTAAATGAACGTGCTTTCTCCAGGACCTCGGCTCGCTGGGGCTTGGACTCTGTAAGCTCTGGATGGAGCCGGTCAAGCAGGGTGGTTAGCTTGCAGCCCATTAACAGTTCTGTGGGGCTCCTCCCCATGGCTGCACAGGGTGTGATATGCTGCCACAAGAGATAGGAGGCTAGCTTTTGCCCCCAGTCCCCATTCGGCAGGCGCTTGAGTGCCTCTTTAGCCGACCTAACCATACGTTTGGCTTGCCCGTTTGTGGCTGGGTGAAATGGAGCCGATGTAATATGCCTGATGACATTATCCTCTAAAAATTTAGCAAACTCCCCAGAGGTAAATTGGGGCTCGTTATTGGACACCGGGACATTCGGTAGTCCGTGGGTGGCTATGAGCTGATGCAGCACATTAATCACAGCAGTTGCACTTGTGGAGTGGATGTGGACCACCTCTAACCACTTCGAGAATGAATCAACAACAATTAAAAACATTTGGCCATGGAAAGGCCCAGCAAAATCTACATGAATGCGCGACCAAGGCTCTCGTGTACTTTCCCAGTGTTGCACAGGAGCTGGAGGAGGCTCTGGTCGCGATTGTTGGCAGATCATGCACTCTTTGACCCACTCCTCTATTTCTGCATTGATCTTTGGCCACCAAACATAGCCCCTAGCAAGGGAGTTTCATTTGAACAATGCCAGGGTGACCAGAATGCAAAGCCTCCAAGACCCTTCCCCGCAGCTTGGGTGAAACCACAACTTGATTCCCCCATAATAAACACCCTTTGCTGACCGACAATTCATTTTGCTGAGTGCAATACGGCTTGAATTCGGGTTCAACCTGCCCCACTGGCCACCCCCTCCATGCCCAATTAAGGACCCGGGCGATTACAGAGTCTTTAGCTGACACAGCGGCAATGTCCGAGGAGATGACAGGGGGTTGCGGCAGTTTGTCAATGGGCAAAACATCACAAACGGGAGCAAGGTCAGTGTCTGTCAGTGGTGATGGGCAGCGGCTGAGTGCATCAGCGTGCTCGATGGCCTTTCCAGGCCGGTGTTCCAAGTAAAATTCGTAAGTCGCCAGAAACACTGCCCAATGCAACATGCGCGGCAACATGATGTTGGGCGTCTGATGGTCAGCAGCGAAAAGGCCCAACAGCGGCTTATGGTCCGTTACAAGAAGGAACCTGTGCCAATACAAAAAGTCATGGAATGTTTTGATTCCGGCTACGAGGGCGAGGCCCTCCTTGTCAATTTGCGCATAGTTCTTTTCTGTGGCTGATAGGGACCGTGAGTAGTACACTATGGGTGCTTCTTTTCCATCCAGCATGACGTGGCTTAACACAGTGCCCACCCCGTATGGGGACGTGTCAGCGGCCAACACCAGAAGTTTGGACTCATCGAAGTGAATCAACACAGATTTTGAGGACAGGAGTTCCTTTAAAGTGGTGAAGGCCCGCTCCTGCCTTGTACCCCCACCGGGCATATTTATGCAGTAACACATGTAATGGTTCTGCCACAGTTGCCTTATGAGGCAGAAAAGAATGATAAAAATTAAGTATTCCCAGAAAGGATTGCAGCTCTTTTTTAGATTTGGGGGTGGGCGCGTTCTGGATCGCAGATACCTTATCTGTGGTGGGGTGAACACCGTTCGTGTCGATCAGGAACCCCAAAAATTCTACCTGGTCCACCCCAATTCGACATTTCAACTGCTTTACCTTTAGGCCAGCCTCCCTGAAGCGGCCAAATACTGCCCTCAGGTGAGCCATTAACTCGTTTTCAGTAGCCCCTGCGATCAGGATGTCATCGAAGTAAGGGACAACCCCCAGCAACCCCCTGAGTAGCCCTTCCATGAGCTCTTGGAATATACCAGGGGCAACACTGACTCCAAATTGCAGCCTTTTAACATGGAATGCCCCCCAGTGCATCACGATTGTTTGTGCCTCAGAAGCTATGCTGTCCACAGGGAGCTGCTGGTAAGCCTGTGCAAGATCTAACTTTGCAAAAACCTTGCTTCCTCCCAGAGATGCCAGCATATGACTAATAACCAGCACCGGATAGGAGTGCTGTTGCAAAGCCTTGTTGATGGAACATTTATAGTCGGCGCATATAAATACAGAGCCATCAGATTTTACAGATGTTACAATTGGTGTCTCCCACTTTGCATGTGGGACCGGTTCGAGAATACCTTGAGCAACAAGTTTATCCAGCTCTGCCTCTATTTTTGCTTTCATAGCAGTAGGCACCTTTCGATATTTCAACCTGATAGGCCTTACAGATAGGTCTAGGCCAAAAGTTACCGGCAGACCCATATACCAGCCAAGCCCCTCACCAAAAACTTCAGGAAACTCATCATACAAACATTCCTCTTTACTCAAACATATCTGATTAACACCAGTTACAGCAATGCCGAGAGCCTTGAACCAATCCAGGCCCAATAAGCTGACCTGATTGCCCTCGGCAACAAGAAGGGACAGTACTGCCTTCCGATCTTTGAACTCAACCTCAAAACTCGCCCTTCTGCTAGCGGAATGCGCCGGCCCTGGAAATCGGACAGGCGGGTTGAAACAGGTGTCAAACGGTGGCAACTCCTCTGCGGGAACATGAGCTGCCAAGTCTGCGCTGAGATGACGGTGACGGGTGATCTGGAGTTCACTTCCATCATGCAAGGAATGCTGTCCAAACGAAGTGTGATGAGGATCTTCTTGCTTGGCTTGGCTCCGGTGGTCAGGACTGTTGATGGGCAACTGCAGGCATCGGTTTGGTGGCAATCGGCTGCTCCGTCGCCATCCCAAACTCGTTGACGGCGGTGATTTTTTTGTGGATCAGCAGACCCTTGCTTACCACAGGATCGGCATATGATGTCACGCGCCCAGCAGTGATCCCTTTCGTGCCTGCCACCACAACCAGTGCAGGAACACCGTGGTGCAGTCTTCAACGTGGTCCGCAGAGGGTGCACAGCTCGCGTAATGCAGACGTCATCAGTCTCTCCCTCAGACTTGCTGGTTGACTGTTGGTGCACCGACTGATCCTTTCCTCTCGGAACCTGGCACTGACGGTTGACCTCTCTGCCGCCTCGGCGGTGATGGCCTCAGCATGCACCTTGGTGTAGGTAAGCTTAGCTCTGGCAAACAGGCGCTGCTGCAGTCACTCATCTTGTAGGCCACACACAAAAATGATCAAGGAGGGCCTCCTTGAGGTTTGCAAAATTGCACAGCTGGGCGGCCTTCGTCAGGGCAGTGATATACTCGGGAGGGGGTTTGAAAGACCTGAATCAGATTGCGGTGACAAGAGAGGAAGACCTCCAACTGATGGACAATTTAAAAACTAATAAATCACCAGGCCCGGATGGCATTCATCCGAGAGTTCTGAAAGAACTCAAATGTGAACTTGTGGATCTCTTGACAAAAATATGTAATCTTTCTTTAAAATCCGCCTCCATTCCTGAGGACTGAAAGGTAGCTAATGTCACTCCCATCTTTAAAAAGGGCTCCAGGGGAGATCCAGGAAATTACAGGCCAGTCAGTCTGATGTTGATACCGGGTAAGTTGGTGTAAACTGTTATTAAGGAAAGAATTAGTAGGCACATTGATGAACAAAACCTATAGAATCAGACTCAGCATGTGTTCTGTAAGGGAAGATCTTGTCTCACTAACCTGTTAGTGTTTTTGAGGGAGTGAACAAACACATGGATGAGGGGGACCCAATAGATATTATTTACCTTGACTTCTGGAAAGCTTTTGATACAGTTCCTCATCAAAGGCTCCTAAGTAAGCTCAATAGTCATGGGATAAAAGGACAAGTCCTCTTGTGGATCAAAAACTGGCTTATAAATAGGAAACAGAGAGTGAGTATAAATGGGAAATTTTCCCAGTGGAGGGTGGTAAGCAGTGGGGTACCACAGGGATCAGTACTCGGTCCGATGCTTTTTAACTTGTTTATTAATGATTTGGAATTGGGAGTAAGCAGTGAAGTTTGCTAAATTTGCAGATGACACGAAGTTGTTCAGGGTGGTGAAAACCAGGGAGGATTGTGAGGCACTCCAAAGGGATCTGTCGAGGATGGGTGAGTGGGCGTCAGCGTGGCAAATGGGGTTCAATGTGGCCAAGGGCAAAGTGATGCACATTGGAGCCAAAAATCCTAAATATAAATACACGTTGATGGGGTCTGAACTGGCAGAGACGGACCAAGAGAGAGATCTTGGAGTCATAGTGGATAACTCAATGAAAATGTCTAGACAGTGTGTAGCCGCAATAAAGAAGGCCAACGCTATGCTAGGGATTATTAGGAAGGGAATTGAAAACAAATCAGCCAGTATCATAATGCCCCTGTATAAATCATTGGTGCGACCTCATTTGGAATACTGTGTACAGTTCTGGTCACCACATCTCAAAAAGGATATTATAGCACTGGAAAAAGTGCAGAGAAGGGCAACTAGAATGATAAAAGGGTTGGAACACCTTCCCTATGAAGAAAGGTTAAAACACTTGGGGCTCTTCAGCTTGGAGAAACAACGGCTGAGGGGTGATATGATCGAGGTTTATAAGATTATGAATGGGATTGAGCAGGTTGAGAAAGAAGTACTTTTCTCCCTTTCTCACAATACAAGAACTCGTGGGCACTCCATGAAATTGCTGAGCAGTCGGGTTAGAACAGATAAAAGGAAGTGCTTCTTCACCCAAAGAGTGATTAACATATGGAATTCACTGCCACAGGAGGTGGTGGCAGCTATAAGCATGGACAGTTTCAAGAGGGAATTAGATAAACATATGGAGCAGAAGTCCATCAGTGGCTATTAGCCACAGGGTATAGATGGGAATTCTCAGTCTAGGGCAGGTGATGCACTCTATTCTTGGTGCTGGAGGTGGCAGCAGTGGGAGGGCTTCTAGTGTCCTGGCCCCACTGCTGGACCTCCTGATGGGACGTGGTATATTTTGGCCGCTGTGTGACAGAGTGTTGGACTAGATGGGCCATTGGCCTGATTCAACATTGGCTTCTCTTATGTTCTTATGTTCTTATGTACTCAGCTATTGTCTCAGTTTGGCCAGGACCTCGCTTGTAGAAAGCATGCCTATAAGCGATTTGGGATGGCTGAGGTGAAAAATGGCCCTTCAGCTTGCTGGTGATGTCCATCCACAATGCTGTGCTGAGTTCAGTTGGAGCGACCAGGGACCGTGCAACATCAAAAACAGCCTTGCTGCAGGAATTGAGGAGGGTCGCCTTCTTCCGCGCCTCCTCCACGATGAGGTTTGCCTGAAGATAGAACTTGAACTGCGACAGGTAGGAGTCCCAACCCTCCGTGCTGGATTCAAACGCCTGGTTGACGGCCATCGCAGCAGGTGGGGCGACCACTACAGCAGGTGGTGCTTCAGCTGGTTCAACTGGGTGTGTGTCTTTGTCTGCCATCTTTGTGTTGGTTCAGTGGGGCTGCCTACCTACTCTTAGATCCCACCTTCGTTGCCAATTGTTAAGTATGAGACTTAACAAAGAGAGTGATTTCAACAGTGATTCAGCTTTATTTAAGAGCAACAAGACGATCAGATAACACACACACAAACAGTACAGCACAGCTCCTTTTTAAACAGTACGGGCTAACAAAACCACGCCCCTACTTTGGTTAACAACCAATAACATTTGAGGGATAAGGACCAATGAGGCCTGTTCCCTCCATAACATTTCAGTCAGTTCTGATTGGTTACAAAACAGTGCAGAATCAAAACAACCAATAGGATTGTCGAGGCTTACAATCCTGGTCCTGACTTCAAGCTTAACATGTAAAAGTATACAGGCTGTTCACAAATCAGGACATAACAGTTACAGATTAAGGAAAATATTAAAAAACATAAAATTAGTTAGATTACAATACAAGGCAGTTGCCTCTGATGACCTGCTTGGCTGTCATGGAGCAAACATACCTCCAGGCCCTCTACTACACCCTTGCAGGGGAGTCTGGGTCCCAGTAAGAGTGTTACAGCATTTAGACAAAGCATTTGAACAAAGGAAGATGCCACCTTTAAAACCTTCCCGCCTGCTTTGGTGGGAAACCCTCCCCAATCCAGATTTAGGGAACCTGCCCCTCATGGGAGATACCCCCAAATTTTCTCCGGTCAGGTTAAATGTCACCTAACTCACATCTCCATACTCCAAATTATGTTTTATAACAGTCATCCATCTGCCCCCCAGCAGGTAAGCAAGCAGTTATCTCCTCCACTCTCCAACCTTCTGGCAAATTTTATTGCCTTATTTCTTGTGAAAGCAAATGGTTGTCATGATGGTCTCAGGGATAC
Organism: Gekko gecko; assembly: GCA_029375565.1. Lineage (NCBI taxonomy): Eukaryota > Metazoa > Chordata > Lepidosauria > Squamata > Gekkonidae > Gekko > Gekko gecko. Next base: position 136,943,070 of record JAPDNY010000002.1, read on the forward strand.
TCCAGTGAGCTTCACAGCCTCTTATATCTCTGAATCCACAATTTCCATACTTCGGTTCTTATACATTTAGTTGGTATCTGAATACTTTTATTAACTCTCACGGTCAAGTTCTGCCACATACTATGCCTTAGCTTTAGTGGCATCCAATTGCAAAGCTACACAGCTTTCCTTGGTATTTCTATCCAATACGTTTATGACTCTGTAAAAATGTGTTAATGGTTAAAACGAAATGTTAAATAAAACTTAAAACTGTTTGAAAGCAAGAGTTCAAAAGGAACACATTTATACATGAGCATGAGAAACCAATTCACATGAATAGTAACTTTTAATTACCCTTTTCAGAGCAAACCAGATGAAATTCAGGAAGACATGATTGCACCTCTAGATTTTTTTTTTAAAACAGCAACTTGGGAAGGGGTACTATTTCAAACTAGGAGTGTGGCATAAGGGAAGGTTTCTTTTAAGCTCATCCTCCTCTACAGTTTGCTCCAACCTCAAATGACCCATTGAAGCTGTTGGCTACCCATGGCTGTTATTTATAAAGTAAAAATAACCCCCTGGACAAACTCACCCCAGAGACATGAACATGTTTCTTCCAGCATCTTGTCCATTCTCTCAATTGTTCTTTTACTGCTTATGGCCAACTGTTACATTACCATATAAATAAAAACTACTGTAGTGGTCCTTTATATAAAAACTACTGTAGGTGCTCCTTTATATAGCAGAGTTAGCCCAAGTCAGTGAGAGGGATCCACATACTGAACCAGCTTTGAATGTGCTGGTCATCTGTGAATCAGGTCTCACATGCGTCAGTAGATACAGCACCAACATCTGTGCACACATTTCCACTTGCAAGACTTGGACTGAATTGGTCATCTGAACCCAACCTAATTTCTTTCTTCCCATCAGCAAAAAAGTGACCAGTACTTTCAATTCTGACAGAGCAGAATATATGCATGGGCAAACATATATGCATAACATGTGGAGAGTGTCATGGACTGTCACATGTAAGGACCTATGGATCGTAGCCAATGGAGTGTGCAGCAATACTGAAATGGGAACTCTAGAGATGTGCACAAGGACATTTAGTTGGACTTTTTGCAACTATATGGCTTGGGTTGATTAGTATTTTTGTGCCCCCTTCTTTTAATTGTGGAATGAGAGTTTTCTTATGCTGTTCTCTTTTAATAATCATAGTAGATAACTCACTGAAAATGTCAAGACAGTGTGCAACTGCAATAAAAAAGGCCAACGCTATGCTCGGGATTATGAGGAAGGGAATTGAAAACAAATCAGCCAGTATCATAATGCCCCTGTATAAATCAATGGTGTGACCTCATTTGGAATACTGTGTACAGTTCTGATCACCCCACCTCAAAAAGGATATTATAGCTTTGGAAAAGGTGCAGAAAAGGGCAACTGGAATGATTAAAGGGTTGGAACACCTTCCCTATGAAGAAAGGTTAAAGCGCTTGGGGCTCTTTGGCTTGGAGAAATGACGGCTGAGGGGTGACATGATCAAGGTTTATGAGATTATGCATGGGATAGAGCAGGTAGAGAAAGAGGTACTTTTCTCCCTTTCTCACAATACAGGAACTGGTGGGCACTCAATGAAATTGCTGAGCAGTCAGGTTAGAACAGATAAAAGGAAGTACTTCTTCACCCAAAGAGTGATTAACATGGAATTCACTGCCACAGGAGGAGATGGGGGCTACAAACATGGATAGCTTCAAGAGGGAATTAGATAAACACAAGTGGAGACCTACAAGAAACTTGCGAGATGGTCATCCCATTCCTCACACCTTTGCTTCCTCTGCTCTCCCCCTACCTGTCTCACACTCTTTCTCCATTTTGCCCCCCTTTTCTTACTCTTTATCTCTCCTCCATGTATGTTACTTCCTCTCTCTTTCTGACCCGTCATCACTCTCTTTGTTTTTCTGCCTCCCCACCTCATCACTCTTTCTCTCTCTTTCTGCTCCCACCCCATCATTCTCTCTTTCTGCCCCCATCACTCTCCCGGCCTCCTGCCTGCTTCCCCCCCCCACAGCAGCAACAACAGTGGTGGCAGTACTCCCAGCCACCCACCTGCTTTCTCTCTCCTCATAGCAGCACTGGAAGCACTCTTGGAATCATAATGGATATCCCAGCTACAGAGATCAATTTACCTTAGGGCTGCTGGCTCCAAGTTTGGTAATTCCTGGAGATCTGGGGGTAGAACTTTGGGACAGTGAGGCTTGGGGAGGCAAGCAGCCTCAGTAGGGTATAGTGCCATAGATTCAACCCTCCAAATTAGCCATTTTATCCAGGGGAACTGATCTCTGTCACCTGGACAACAGTTGTAATTCTGGGTGCTCAGCAGCCTTCACCTGGAGGCTGGCAATGGTAGTTCTCATGGAGGAAATGACTGGTTTGGAGGGTGGAGTCTGTGGCATTATACTGGTCTGAAGTTCCTCCCCTCCTCAAACCCCACCCTCCCCAGGATCCACCACTCAAATGTCCAGGAATTTCTAAACCTGGAATTGGCAGCCCTATTTCCTTCCCACTCAACAGCCAACCTACCTTTATCTGTCTTCAGCTTTCTGTCTCCACCTCCCTCCCCCACAGCCTCTGCCTAGGAAAATTATAGTCTTTTTCCACAGTGGGGACCAAAGCAACTTACATTATTCTCACCTCTTTTTTATCTGCACAACAACCCTGTGAGGTTCGTTAGACTAAAAATACGTGACTGGTCCAAAATCAACCAGTCAGCTTCCACTGCAAGATGGGGATCTGAACCTGGGTCTTGCAGACCCTACTCTGAAGCTCTAACTGCTGCACCACACTAGCTTTCATAGAGTGGCTGCTGATGAACAGTAGTAAGCAGTCAGGGCTAGTTGAGTAATGCAAATCAGGTGGTATCAAGTCACCCAGAGGGTGCTGCCTAGGGTTGCCAGCCTCCAAGTGGGTTCTGGGGATCACCCAGAATTCCTGCTCAGTTCCAGACTACTGAGATAACTTCCCCTGGAGAAAATGGACACTTTGGAGGGTGGACTCTAGGGCATTGTACCCCACTGAGGTCGTTGTCCTCCCCAGGTTCCACCCCCAAATCTCCAGAGGTTTCTCAGCCTGGATCTGGCAACCTTCCCTCCATCCCCTGCCGGTGCCCAGGGGGGACCTGGAAACGCTAGACTGCTGCCAGGCCTAGGGTTGGCAACCTCCAAGTGGGGCCTGGAGAGTGAACTCTAGACAGCAGAGATCTGTCTCCCTGGAGAAAATGGCTGCTGTGGCATTATACCCAGCTGAGGCCTCTCCCTTACCCAAATCCTGCCCTCCAGAAAGCCTATCACAAAACCACTAGGAATTCCCCAGCCTGGCACTGGCAACCCTTGTCAGGCCTGGCCACAAGGCTCCCTCCCTCCCTCCCTCTAAGGCCAAAGAGGCCTCCCCCCCTTTTACTGACAGAGCCAGTTAGAAGCCCCCTCACGTTTTAATCTCCCACTGTTGATGCCTGGAGTTAGATCCCTGCAGAGGCCATTTCAAAAGGTTTTTGGGGGAATTCAACCTTCCATGAGAGTTCCCCCCCATACACACTTTTTTGGATTTTTCTGCAGACTGAGAAAGGCCCTTGAGTCTGTAGAAAGAACTGTTGGGGGAGAGTGAGCCCTCTGTTGGCAGAAATAAGTATCCACACACAAAAAAACCCCTCTGGAAAATAGTATAAAGATATGGAGCAGGGGTCCATCAGTGGCTATTAGATAGCAACTCTCAGTCAGGAGCAAGTGATGCACTGTATTTTTGGTGCTGGGGGGGGGGCAACAGTGGAAGGGCTTCTAGAGTCCTGGCCCCACTGCTGGACCTCCTGATGGCACCTGGTATTTTTGGCCACTGTGTGACAGAGTGTTGGACTGGATGGGCTATTGGCCTGATCTAACACTGGCTTCTCTTACGTTACGTAAATTTAAAAAAACGAAAAAAAGGAATAAGGTCTCTATCCCTGACTAGCCCCTTTCTAAGACACATGATTCCAGACAAACCTTTCTTTCTGTAGAATAAGAAGGGACAACTACTGAGTTGTGTTCAAAATGATGCTTGCCTGCATCCTGAGGTCTGAAGAATCACATATAAAACAGTTCAGAATTTGTTTAAAAATTAAGTTTAATATCAAGAAAAGCAGAGAAGACGCACAACTAACTTGCTCCTACCTCAGGCAGGAGTATGCATTAAAGTTAATTACACTATCTTTGAGGATCTTGATGCTTCACCATGGGAATACCCTAGGAATTAGGAGGTATTTAAAAGAGATGCATTACTAGATTCCATGGGTGTATGCCATAAATGAAGAACTCAGCAGCCAAAGCTACTAACCACAGGACCAAATAATCAGACCAACATTTCTCAGCCCACACCTTCAAATTGTTCTCCATCATTTGGATAAAACACACCAGACTGCAATAACGGAGACAGGTTTATCTTCCTCATCAGTGGTGCAAAACCTTTTGTAGCATGAAGGCCTTACCCAAACCTTGCCCAAAGCCTGTGGTTCTACCTACTTTAAATATAAATTTAAAGACTCTTCTAGTAAGTTGAAAATACCCATTTCTTTATCAGTTAAGTAGTGGCATGAAAAAAAAGCTAACATGCAAGGGGGCATTGCTGATAAAATTAGACTTGCCAACCTCCAGGTAGGGCCTGGAGTTCTCCCAGGAAATAGATACTTTGGAGGGTAGACTCTATGGCATTGTCACCAAAGCTCCCTCTAAGCTGTGGAGTTTTATGAGCAAAATTTCTACTTTGTGAGCTACTGGCTTTAAAGTTGTGAGCGAGTGATTTGGTTACTGCATAAATTAGTTTGTTCTGGAGCCATCCTTCCTGAGCTAAGACAAAAATATGTGAGCCGGAGGCTAAAAACCTGTGAGATAGCTCACATTAACTCAGCTTAGAGGGAACACTGATTGTAACCCTCTGAGATCTCTGCCCTCCACAGGCTCCATCCCCAAATCTCCGGGAGTTTTCCAACCTGAATCTGGCATCACTACCTCCTCCCATCCCACACTGATGGCCAGGGAGGACCTGGCAACCTTAGTTGGCAACCTTAGGTAAAAGTATGCCTAGGTTTCTTAACTGAGTTACACCCTTCTAAATCCATGGGATTAGAAGAGTATAACTTTGTTTCTCCTGACCTAAGTAGCCCAGGCTGGCCCGATCTCATCAGATCTCAGAAGCTAAGCAGATTTGACCCTGGTTAGTACCTGGATTGGAGACCATTAAGGAAGTCTAGGGTTGTGATGCAGAGGCAGGCAATGGCAAATAACCTCTGAACATCTCTCATTTTGAAAACCCTATGGGATCACCATAAATCAGCTGTGACTTGATGGCACTTTCCACTACCAATAATTCTGTTTAGGCCTGTACTGTAAGAGTAGATTCTTGCAATATGGACCTTGTGCTGTGGTGCCACATAGACTCTACGATTCAAGATAAAGCCTTTGCTTTGGTCTCTGTGCCCAATTCAATTAGAGGATAATGATGAAGCCATTCGGGGTCCCCAATGGAGAAAGGCAGGCCATAAATGAAGGAAAATAAAGAAACAATTAAATGAATTGGTACTAGAGGGTATTCTACAATAAGTCAAATATATCTATCTATATTTATTTACCAGGTGATAATTGAGTAAGTGTCTGATTGTCTGCTTGGGGAAAGACTGCCTCCATCAAGTGCAGAGCTTTTACCAACTGCTGTGCCCCATTTCCACCCTGTGAATTAGCTTGTTGATGATAGGTAGGTTAGTTGTTTGGTAATTTTGTATTTACATTTCTTGTAAAATTGGTTTTCCATTGCTGCTCTTTTTTTTGATATTATAAGCTGCTTTTAAGTCTGTGATGAGCAGAGAAAAGCTCCCAAATAAATAAACTGTTAATATGCCTGATTCAAAAACAAAAGCTCACTTTTATTAAGACAAGCCCAAATCACACAACAGAGTATACAAGTTGTTATAAAAACAATATAGGATATTAATTTTATTTTTCTCCAGGTCATCTTCCTCCAGTTGGAGAACTTCTTTCTAGGCAAGAGTGGATGCAGCTCATGCTCCAGCTAAAAATTAATTTCCATTATAATTCACATAGAGTTAATGGGTTGGCTCCAGATTAAAGTTTTCGCTAATGGAAGTGCTGGGGTAATTTCCACTATTTTTCTCTTCCTGCTGCAGACCCCTGACTCTCATGCCATTCCTGAGGATCTCAGCCCCTGTCCCCAGAGAGACCAGTGAGCTGCAGTGGGAGAGAAGAAGCAGGAATGTTTTGTAACACTGCCAAAAATGCCCTGTATGAGTGGGAAATTTAGTTGGGACAACCCAATCTAAGGACTGCCATGTTCTCCCTCTGCTCTCAACCTTTCAAGAGACCTGTGTGTTCTGTTAGAGAGACAATTGATTAACCAACTTTTTAATATTTAGAGTTGGAGGTTACCAATGTTTCATCTTCTTTTCCCCAGAAATTTGCAGGTGCAACCTGGCAGCAGCTCTACCCAATCCCAGTTAAATCTGCAAGGCATCCTACATAGGATGTGGACAAAGGGCCTCAAGAGCCAGACCTGAAACCATCATCTTCCCTTCCCACTTTTTTTTTTTTAAATACCCTGTCTGATTAAGAGTTCTGAACAATTCAAGAACTTGCCGACTGCTTTGTGCAATTTTGGTTTCTTGTGAAGGTGCTACAGGGCTTTTCTTTGGACTAATAGGGCTACCTGAAATTGCTACATAATATGAATTATGTTTTTCACTACGTCATAGGGTACGATATTACATTTTCTTTTCTTCATTTCAAAACATTGTACAAAAGAATTTTAATCTTTTGTACAACAGATTTTTGAAGAGACAAGCTGAGAATCAAATGGATGTTGTGCGTGCCCCCCCCTTTTGTTTTTTGCTCCTCTGAGCATGTGGAAAACTGATTGGGACTTTGTTTTGACACATATGTACATCCCAATTTTATAATAGCATGAAGTTGTTCAGCCCACATTTAAATGCTTTTGCAGGAGTCAACTGGATCTGGATAATACTGAGGCAATCACATGATCAGTCTTTCCACATGCGCAGTGGAGAAAACAAATGGTATCTACACTCTCCACCTTAAAATGGTAGAGTGAGGATTCATCTCAACTTTCTCAGTACATAGCAGCCAAAGATTACAATGACAAACATCATGCCAGCTCTGCAACTTACTGTTTTGTTTTGCTTGGTTTTTGCATTGCATATTGTCAACATTTATACTCCTTTAGGGCTGAGATCTGTCATTTTACTTAGAAAACTCTCTGAAGTCTGATATGCATTTATTATTTAATAAACAACTAAATTAAATTTTATGAATCATCCTTAGTAAATTGCATAATGGAAAAAATTGTCCATGAAAAAATTGCTTTCTTAGACTGAGTGCAACAAGATTTTTGAAACTCCATAAATGTAAATGGCACCAAATTTGGTGCGACCACTAATCTCGAGAGCACTCAGGATCTGAAAGCTTTGTCCAGTAGATCAGCATCAAACTTCTTTAAAATCTGTTCAAAACTTTGTCTATGTCTGCACCAAAACAAAGTCCCAGTTCTGCTCAGATTACACTATGCAATTTATGTCATGCAGTAAAAACCACAGGAAGTTGTGTATTCTGCATACATGCATGCATATGCAGACTCACCCACCCATGTATATATATGTACACACACACAACGTTTGCAAGAAGGGGAAATAATTCTCCATTCATGTTTCTCATTGATTTTGAAAAGACTAGCTAAAGGCTTCTTGCATTTTGAGTTCTTGATTTTCAGTGGTCAGAGGGTGATTTACATGACTGCTTGTATGTGGAAAAGCTTCTAAGCAAGCAGTCAATCATTTTTCTTTAGGATATGATAATCTGAAATGTGTGCTTCCACAAAACCTCCTGTTCGAAAGTGACAGCAAAAGTTACATTGGGAGAGATGGAACGGCACATTGGTTAGAGCGTCAGACTAAGACCTGGGACAATAGGGTTTGAATTCCCACTCTGCTGTGAAAGTCTCTGGGCGACTTTGAGCCCATCACAATTTCTTAGTTAAACCTAACTCACAGAGTTGCTGTTGTGAGGATAAGGTGGAGGATGGGATAACCTGCTTTAGGTCCTCAAGAAGGAAACAAAACCAGGATTGTCTGGAGTTGCAGATGGATCCCCTGCTCACCCTCACTTACTGACAACTCTGGATGGGTGGGGGAACAGCAACACAGCAGCTGCTTAGCTTGTCAGTGCCATTCCTGGGCCTCCATTACTAATGAGGACAGCAGCAATCCTGGGGACAGTAGACTGGTGTGTGGGCTCACAATGGAGCCATGGGTAGGAAGGCCTCTGAAGAGCATGCACTTCCACTAGATGTCTGACAGAAGTGCCCGGCTGCAGATGGGAAGAGGAAGGGATGGGCAAGGGAGTCCACCAGACCTATGCCAAGCCTCACAAAAGATGGCTGTTATCCCGTGAAAGGAGAAGGAGCCCCACTGGTCAGGCATGCCTTAGAGCCTCCACCACAAAAGGCCCAGGGATGTACCAATGAGGAGGTGGGTTGGCTGGACTCTCTGAGTGAAGAGAGGCTGAGAGGAAGGAGGACGCCTTGCTCTGAAGCCAAAGGTCTTGTCTGGGAGGCTCTGGAGGGTATGCTGGCCCACAACTCTGACCCAGAGGCCCCTCAGACTTACGGATAAATAAATAAAACTATAGTTTTATTTTCAGTGGCACCTTTAAAACCAACAAATTTTTGTTCTGGGTATAAACTTTTATTCTGGGTATAAGTGTGCATGCATATGAAAGCTTATACCTTGAATAAAACTTTGTTGGTCTTAAAGGTGCCACTGGACTCAAATTTTGTTCTGTAGCTTTAGACCAACACAGCTACCCACCTGAATCTATAGTTTTGTTATGACAGACTCTGAAATCCAGGTATAAATTATGAACTTTCAACCCACCATTTGGAATCCTGGAATTTCTGCATGAAAATTAGCAGCTCCAGGTGTGTTAAACATTGTTTGCTTCTGACTGAATTGGCACCCCTACTTTACAGTAAAAGAAGAATACTGCAAAAATTGCCTTCTTGAGGCCCTTCTTCAACTGTAGTGCTGATTGTAGCCAGCTATCACTGGAGGGTCCGCTTCCAGTCTTTGCCTTAGATTGTGTGTTCAAGGTAAAAAGAGCTGTCTCATCCTCCCAGCACTTTTCCTCGGCAAAAACACATGCCTTGTTTTGTGGGGGGCTTTTTAGAATGGAGACCACTATAGGTGGTCAGGTGGTCAGCATAAGCCACCTCTTATTGAAAGGTAAGTGTATGCAGCTGGTCCATAAAAGAAAACTTAAGCTTCCTCAAATGTAACTATAACAAGACAGTGATAAAAGGCCTGGCAACTCTCCTATTATTCCATCTTCTGCCTGCTTGATTCTCAGCACTGACAAGCAAAAAAAAAAAAAAAAGTAGTGGTGGAATAGGAGCACACAAATTTGTTGCACTGACTAATAAGGAGCGCAGTTTGGCAGGTAAAGTGGGATTTAATCATGGATCATACTTGTGGCTCATGGGAGGGGAAAACATGCATTAAACCAACCACCAGCAGTGGTGTATGTTGCAACACTTGGGCATCTCAGCGGTTGACAGCTAGAAGGGGAAATGGACATTCTGCCTATGACTGCCAGACGGGAGCCAAGAGGAGGGAGAGCGCGAGCTAAGCAGTGCAGCTCAATCTCATACAGGCCGAGCAAAAGATTTAAAAAAACCCTGGTGCTGAATACAATCTCTCTCTTTTTTCTTTATAATGTATTAAAATCAATGTTTTTGGTCACAAAACCCAGCATTGTGACCAGAAGACTAACCATATTAACCAATGAATTTACCAAAATAGTTTCCACATATGGAAGTAATTACAGCTGTTATGCTTTGTTTCTTGAAATTAAAGTTAGGGGGGACTGATTGATTTGACCTTTTTTAATAGCTCCCTCGCTCTCTGGCAAATTTTATGGGGTGCTAGGAAGAATGAAAGAATCAAGCTGTAGCTATTTTTGCTGCCCAAGCTAATTATATAGAAAATGGTTTGAAATATGTTTAGATTGAGATTTTACAGACGGATCATTGAACCAGCAAGGGTGATCTGTGCATATAAACTTGTTGTTGCACACAGATTGGCCTTCTGGTTGGGCCTCTGTGTGTTGAAAAAGGGGAGACAGTGCCAGTTTTAAGTAAGCTATACTTGTTTTAAATACACCAATCATACCTTTGGTCAAGGAGCACAGAAATCTCTTACTGGGGCCGAGAGCTTTCTTGCTGTTTTGTCTTCTGGGCTTGAACATTTTCTTGGTAACTTCCCCCCCACTTCCATGCATATTTTCATTTTCACAGAGTGAAACAATGATTCAACAAGATGAATGCATTTGCTGAATACAGTTGTTACTATGCAAGTAGTAGCAACTGGCTTAACAGACCAAAACTTAAAAAAAGAACAGATCCTGGTTTTCCCCCCAAAGCAATTCCATTCCTTTTCTGATAATGCAGAATACGTATTTGACCAAAGGAGTAACTAGCTCTTCCCTATTAAACAAGATCATCAAAGAAGGGCACAGCAGAAAAACAACAACCATACATTAGATGCACCCTTCAGTTTTCCTCCTTTTGAATGGCTGATTTACAGGGCTAGTTTTAGGTAGAAAGGCCTCTATGAAGCAACCAGTGACCTCCCCCCCTCCACCCCAGACATGATAACTTAAATGTTTACCGCGAAGGTGTGCTTTTACAAATCCACTTGGCAGTGTGAAAAATTAGTGCATTTTTTTAAAAATCTACAGATCAACCATAAACTATCAGTAGTACATATAGATGTGATCAGGGCTATTTTTGGGCAGGAACGCACAGGAACGGATTTCCGGCTGGGTCCTGAGTTGGCCACGCCCAGCAGGAACTCATTAGCATAATAGGCTACACCCAACAGCAGAAACTCATTAGGATTGGCTACATTAGGGGTGTGTGGCCTAACATGCAAAGAAGTTCCTGCTACAAAAAAAGCCCTGGGTTTTGACAACAAACAAGGTAAACAGAATAAGAAGCAAAAGGTGGGTATGGCTGGATGGCCACACTTCTGGTAACACAGGGCTGTGGCTTAATATGCTAATGAGCTTGCTATCAGGGGTGTGGCCTATTATGCTAATTAGTTCCTGCTGGGCTTTTTCTACAAAAAAAGCCCTGGATGTGATCATTTCTGTGGGTTGCCACTCTGTCCATAAAATTGCATGACAATCTGGCTCACCTACATTCTTTGAAGGTAAAGTAATTCTCATATGAAAAGAGGTTTCCGGCTGTCTTTGCATCATCCCCATTTTGCTTGTACAAATGGCTACAGGCTGCCACAAGCAATGAGAGCATGGCAAAGTCAGAAGCATCTGAGGTTATTTCCGCTTTCATGGGAGAGGTTAGTTTTCAGAAAACCACTTAAACCATATTACAGCTCCATCTCATCTCCCAAACAATTTCAGAAACAGAACTTCACCTCTCTTCACCTAAGTGGCACTGCCCAAAATGATACCTTCTAAAACTGATTTTCTAAAATACTAAGTGCCTATCATCCTGCAAAGCTTCATTATAGCTAAACTAAGGTTGCCAGCTCTGGGCTGGGAAATTCCTGGAGATTTGCGGGGTGGAGCCTGGAGAGGGTGGGGATTGGCAAGGGGAGGAACCCCAACAAGGTATATTGCCACAGAATCCACCTTCCAAAGCAGCCATTTTCTCCAGGGGAACTGATCTCTGTTAGATGGTGACAGACCAACTGTAATTCTGGAAGATCTCCAGGCCTCACCTGGATGTTGGCAACTCTAAAATAAATGTAACTGGTCAAAAACACTTAAACTGGTTATGATTAAGGTTGCAAACCTATGCATGTTTACTTGGGAATAACTCTCACTGAACACATTGGCACTTAATTTTGAGTAAACATTGAGAGGACTAGGCTTCAAGTCTCATTTTATTATTTCCACTGAACTTTAGTAGCAATTAATTGAATAAATATATTGGCAACTGCACATGAAACAACATTCATTCTGTAGTTCAATGTCCAGTAAATTCTTACTGTGATGATCAGCTACTTTGAACCAGGAAGTAAAGACTGAATTAGAATGTCAGCTAGTTACCAAGTATGTATATAAAACACAAATATGTTAAGCAATAAGAGAAAGGGACGCTCATTGTTTAAGATGTTTTACAGTGTGAACCCTAATAAATTATGTATCACGTACATCATCCTTTAATATTAACACCATTTCAATTACATACTAGCCACACAATTAACAGTGAAGAAATAAGGAATGGAAATAGAGATTAAAGTGAGTCATTGTAGGCCAAAGGCCAATTCCTAGGAGTAAATTGATGAACTGTCTGAGTCCAGACAACTAATTTGTATCTAAAATTATCCAAATGTTGGTGAATATTTATGGGATATTTCTGAATACTGGACTACTGAGAAGATATTTTGTCATGATATTTGTTTTCAATTTTTAACAGCATTTAAGAGTTTGCATGCAATATTAGACAACTCTAGAGAGATTGACACCTACCAAAATTTTTAAAATGCTAAAAAATTTAAAACCACTTACATTTTGAACTACAATTGTGTATTAAAATTATATTTAAAATGTAAAGCTTCATTTTAACTTTCATTGAATGAATTCATTAAAGCTTTGGATACAGTAAACAGACTGCAGTAATGTATAAAGCTGGTTTGCACCTCACAACCCAAATTCCCTATAACACAACTGCTCCCCTACACAACAGCTTTCCAGCGGGGATTGTCTTGTGAAACAATCATGTACCCAACAATGAGAAAAGGCCAGAACAACAAAGAACAACAAAGAAAAGGCCAGAACAACAACAATGAGAAAAGGCCAGAACAACAAAGAACAAATGTTTGGAACTGTTTTTCGACTGCCCTGGAAAATCGAGAAAGAACTGGAGGTGCCGTTGGATGCCACTGGGTGCGGGATCTACCCAGATCCACCGAGGCGAAGAGGTCCGAGGAAGACCGAACAGGATCGGATTGCTACTGCCACACGTATACAATTATTGATTGTAACTGGCTGCTTAAATTTATAGGAACTAGGTTTTAAACTTAATTAATTTGGGGGGGGGTAGCTATTGTTAATTAACTGTAGTCTTTGGGGGAGGTTGGTTTATAGAGAGATTTTTAACTGATTGACTGATTAAACTGTCCAATTAATTGGGGGGTTGGATTTAACTAGGGCTTTTTACCAATTGATTGTGGTCTAATTGTACAGTTGGTTAACAGTTCTCTAATTAATTAATTGGGCTCTCCTGTAATGAATTGATTAAGTGTATTAGCTGCCCTTACATTTGATTCATTATCTAATGGATTTGATTGCAAATTGATTAATAAGACAATAGCTTTTAGTGAATATGCCACTGACGTCTCAGCCTTTATGTAACTTACTGGCTGGGAAAGAGGATAGGAAATACAGAAAATAGGAAAAATAGAAACAGGCAATTATAGGCTACAAGATTAAAGTGTTTGGGCTGTAAGAGCAGCATCAGAGTAGACCCAAAACTGTGACTGGAATTTAAAATTAGGAATAGGTAGCAGCTAAGCAGAGGGGGTGTTTTCTATCTAATAGTAGCAGTATGCAGTGGACCCTGTCATCAGCCAACTAAGCTGGTAGGTCTATGGCTCGAGTCAAGTGTGGCTGGCGAAGACCATCAGGTATAATAACGGCTGGGCAGGGAATTCCAGTGCTCCTGGGGAGGGGAAGGTACAGTGGTGGGACCAGGTGGAGATGGAAGGGAAGGGGGCAGAGAAATGGAGACACTCAGCCACCTTCCAGCTTGTGTCCCATCCCAAAGGTGGCAGGATTAAAAACCCCACTCCGACATTGGTGTTGTGCAACACCAGGTCCATAAATAATAAGACCTCAGTCCTTCGGGACTTCCTGCTGGAGCAGGATGCAGATCTGGCGTGTGTGACCAAGACCTGGGTATGAGATGGGGAGATGGTTGCTCTCGCCCAGTTGGCTCCTCCTAGGTTCTCGGTCCTCCACCAGTCTCGGACTATGGGACGGAGGGGAGGAGTGGCTTTGTTCATTCGGGAGGCTTACTCGTTCAGGGCACTCCTGGTGATGAGGCTCTCAGGCATGGAGTGTGCCGGCTTCATGTGGGAAGCCAGGGAGAGTTTGGCTGTTTGGCTGGTGTACCGTCCACCCAACACGCCAGCTGACAGCCTGCCATCTCTGGTGGAGACCGTGTTGGGCTGGGCATTGGAGCACCCTTGGCTGATAGTCCTGGGTGACTTCAATGCCCATGCTGACGATGCAGCTGGGACTCTCCCAATATGTAACAGCCCCCACTCACCGAGCCAGTCACACGCTTGATTTGATCTTCGTGGCGGGGGTTACAGTGGACCAGATCACTGCCACAGCAGTTCCATGGTCAGACCACCATGACCTGAAGACCTGAGTGAATATGTCACCCCAACCCTGTTTGGGTGGTGAGCATATTCTGGCTTGCCTGTGGAGCCAAATGGATCCATTGCAGCTTCAGATGGCTCTCCGGGATCCATTGCCCCCTGGCGGCTTGCTAGATGAGCTAGTCGAGGACTGGCATGGCTGACTCTCGGCAGCCATCAATGAGATTGCTCCCAGACACCCTCTATGCCCCCGTTCAAGGCTGGCTCCATGGTATATTCAGGAGCAGAGGATGATGAAATGAAGGCTCAGACAGCTAGAGAGACAGTGGTGGCATGCTCGCAATGAGGCAACAAGAGCATCCTATCAGACGTTTATGAGGTCGTATGAGATGGCAGTCAAGGCTGCAAAGAGGGAGTTCTACACAGTCACGATTGCGTCTGCAAGCTCATGCCCGGCACAATTGTATAGAATGTTTCGGTCTTTAACAACTCTGCCACAGGGCAGACAAAATACTAGGGAATACTAGGCTGTGAGGCTTTTGTGAGCTATTTTGCAGACAAAGTCTTGTTGCTTCGCCGCAGCCACACTTGAGACAGTGAGTGAACTTGAGGCTCCATGTGCGTCTTCTGGTCCCATTCTGGATTATTTCAATCTGCTCAACCTAGAGGAAGTTGACAGACTGATCTCAATGGTATGCCCAACCACACGCAGCCTTGATCCGTGCCCCTCCCGGATAATTAAAGCAGGCCGCAAGGGGTCTCGAGGCACCCTTAGGGACATTATCAACAAGTCCCTCTCTGAGGGGCTGTTCCCAGGGGGCTCTCAAGGAAGCAATGGTCTGCCCTCTCCTAAAAATAAAATCTCTGGACCCGGCCGAATTGGCCAGCTATCGGCCAGTTTCCAATTTGCCCTATTTGGGCAAATTAATAGAGAAGGCAGTGGCAATACCGTTGCAGAGCTTTCTGGATGACACTTTCACACTTGATCCCTTCCAGTCCGGCTTCCGCCCAGGTCACGGGATGGAGACAGCACTGGTCGCCCTCACAGACGACCTCCAGAAGCATCTGTATCAGGGTGGGACAGTAGTGCTGCTGTTGTTGGATCTGTCGGTGGTGTTCGACACAGTTGATCATCAGTTGCTTGCCAACTGCCTTGCCAATGTGGGATTCAGGGACTTGCCTTGCAAAGGGTGGCACTTGGGGAGAAGCTGTGCCAAAGGTACCCACTAACCTGTGGAGTGCCACAAGGGGCGGTACTCTCTCCGATGCTATTTAACATCTACATACGCCCCCTTGCCCAGTTTGCCTGGAGGCATGGGCCAGGATGTCACCAATATGTGGATGACACCCAGCTCTATCTGTTGTTGGGCAGTCAATCTGGCTTTACCCCGGAAGATCTGGACCAGGTGTTGCAGGATGTTGTGGGATGGCTTAGACTGAGCAGACTGAAATTGAATACAATGAAGACGGAGGTCCTATGCCTGAATCGGAGTGGCTCAGGGTTAGGGGTCCCACTACTGGCCTTCGGTGGGGTACCGTTGATGCCAGTGCCAAGGGTCAGGAGTTCCTGACCCTTGCTCCTGGATGCTTCCCTGACAATGGAGGCTCATCAAAGGCAGCCTTTTACCATCTTCAGCTGATTAGGCAGTTGGTCCCCTTCCTCGAATGCAATGATCTGGCTTCACTGATCCATGCTATGGTCACCTTGAGGTTGGACTACTGCAATGTTCTCTACATGGGGCTGCCCTTGGGGCAACTCTGGAGCTGCAGCTGGTGAAAAATGTGACAGCCAGGCTGTTGATGGGCCTTCCTATGCGGGAGCACATTCAGCCTGTGCTAAAGTCACTGCACTGGCTGCCAATAGCATTCTGGATCTGCTTCAAGATGCTGGTTTTGACCTTTAAAACCCTTTATGGTCAGGGGCCTGCCTACCTGAGGGCCCGCCTTTTCCCGTATGTTCCCCAGAGAGCACTGCGATCTGGAACACAAAACTGTCTCCCCCCCCGGGCCTAGGGACGCCAGGTTGGCATTGACTAGGATCAGGGTGTTCTCGCTGGTGGTGCTGACGCTCTGGAATGAGCTCCCCAGTGAGATCAGGGCCCTGCAGGACCTCCAGCAATTCTGCAGGGCTGTGAAAACGGAGCTTTTTCACCGGGCATTTCAGTAGGAATGATACTATATCAGCTGAGCTGCACTTGCACTTTATTATATGACACCGCCACACTCAAATGGTTTTAACTGTATTTATTTGGAATTGGGTCTAGTTATTTTATGTATGTACTTATGTTGGTTTTATAGTTGTATGTAAGCCACCCTGAGCTGCTTCAGTGGGAGGGCGGGATAGAAGTCAAATAAATAAATATATAATAAAGTGGGGGAGTGGAGCAAAAGGCCAGAAAAGTAGAGACAACAGGGCAGGGAGAAAAGCGCCCAGTGCTGCTCATTTGCCCCACCGAAACCCTTTCACTGGTAACAAAGGGGGCCCCCCTGAAAATGCCTGCTGCCACACTCTGATGCCACACCTCCGGCTCCACATGTGTGGCCCGGCACAGAGAAGCCCCACACGTGTGAAGCAGCCGGCTCTGTGGCAGCTGGGCAGAGGGGGGCATGCAGGGTGCTCACAAGCTGTGGGCTGGTTGGCCAAGTTGCTGAGTCATCAGGAAGCACCTCCAGGGGAGCTCCATCTGGCTCAGCCTGGGGCCCCCAAGCCACATCGCCACCCGCCCTTTGAAGTCACTGGCCGGGCTGAGGGAGTGGAAGACAACAGCCACGGTGCCTCAGCTGAACCCTGCCGCACTTCAGGTCCTCCATCTTCCTCATTGCAGAGCCCTGAGGAGGATGCCGCCTCTTCCTGGCTGGCTGAACCCTGTGGTGGCCCCTGGACTGCTTCCACAAGCACTCCATGGCCCGGGGCGCTGGGGCAGACGCAGAAGTGGCTGAGGAAGCAATGGCATCATGGCAGCTGCTACTGTGGTAGGAGGGTGCCCCTCTGATGGCTGGCCTGTGGTCATCCTCTGCCTCAGGTGAGGCAGCTCTGCTGGTGCTACGCAATGGGCCCCACCACCAGCACCACCACGCCCACTAGAAGGCCTCCCGGCTGCAGAGGTACTGATGCACCAACTGCCTCCTGCTGCCCAACCCCACCAGTGGGAACCAGGACGAGGGACGGAGGGGGGGCCTAACCCCGCCTTAGGAAGGAACCAGCCCTGCATCTACTGGGAGACTAGACATGGCACTCGGCCGGAGCTGCCAGGGGAGGGGGGGCCAATGGGCGACTGCTGCAGGTTGGAGCACTCTCCCAGGCCCTCTTCCTAGAGCTCGCTGCATTTCTTTCTGCAACAGACCTTATTACTAGTAGGAGATATTGCAGAACAGCAAAGCCCAAAGGGAAGAGAAGCTTTATCCAAACATCTTATTCTGGACTCCAGCAGAATCACTATTAACATGGTACCTTTCAATCCCATCCCAGCATGAGAGTCCAGAAAGATATTAGAGGAAATTTTACTGAAAGTTGTTGAGAGCTCCAGTAAAATTAACAGAGAAGCATCCCCCTTGTCCAGATTGCAGTGCAAGGTGGATCTGCTTTAGATGTCACATTTGTGTTGAGTGACTCTGTCTTGACCTTTTGTCTGCCTGGTCTGGTAGATGCTTTCAGTTTGTGCAATTTAACAATGTGAATAAAGCTCCTAGAGTGATGATACAGACAGCCCACCATGTTTTACACTTGTACTTTCCATCTACTGAAAGCAGTTGCATATGGGCAAGTTTGTGAAAGCTTTGCTGAGTGAAGAAAATAGTCTCCATGGTGCTTAAGGAGGTCATGGTGGGACCACTTTTGAAAAAATTACCAGCACTGATATTTTTTTCAAATGTCTCTTGATAACTGTTTTCTTTTTTTAATTTTATTTTTATAACTTTGTACATAACAATTGACAAAGAAACTTGCATAAATCCATATCAGCTTGAAAACTATAACAAGTCAAAAGTAACAATATAACAACTTTCAATATGTGAAATCTTTTTTTCTTAATACTGGCCTCTTTAAGCACTATGACATCTAAAGTGCAATCAATGCGCAGCTGTATCTATTCATTGTGTAGCAAATTGTTCATACTGATGGCATAGATTTTTCCTATCAGCTCCTGAAAACCAGAATGTTGTAGATTCCTAATTACCTGAAAAAGCTCATGTGGACAAGACTCAGCAGGTGCAGCGGTCAGCTCCATGTCGCCATGGTAATTTGGTTTTGTAAACAGACACCAGCATCACCTTGAACAAGCGTGGCAGAGGAGCTTCTCCTGGTATCTTACTAGAGAATTGCTAGGCACACTCAAATTCTCACAGGCTCAGAGATTTATATTAAAAGTCTATAAGAAATCAATACTAACATTGTTGCTCTACTAGTAATCAATACTATATCAAAAGGTTATTTTATTTTGGAGGACAAAGTTGGGAAGCAAATGCCACTAACAACAACAGGACTCAGCTCTTCTTTAATCTTTGTTAGCTAAATTATCAGGAAGTTGTCATATTGGCCAGACCAGATTAGCAGCCTCTTTTCAGGTAGGGGTGAGCCATATTTCTCATCTGAGTTGAAAATGAAAGCAATGATTAATAGAAATGACAAATTTACACCAACATCTGGGCAATGGCTAAATTCTGAAAACTCATCAGAAGAAAAAACAGCAGAAAGTCTAGAGTATCCAGGCAGAAAGAGACAACAAGAAAAATAAGCAAGGGCTGTCACCATGGGGGAAGCGAAAAAAGATCATCACAACTCAGCATGTGAGAGTACTCCCCCCCATAAAGACAGGCAGAAGAGTTGGAGTGGAGTTTGTTCAAGCAACATGCTGGGAGCATATTGCACAGATAAAGAATCCTTGTGAAGTAATGTCTATGAGGAAGAATGCCCCAACAGAATTTTTTTTAAACTTTTCGGAGCTAATGCTTTTCTACCTACCCAAACAACTAACAGAAGACCTTGTAGTTAAGACATATTGACTGCCTTTTATAAAGGTTTCCATGTGACCACCTGGATTATTTATGAAAATATAGGTGGACTGTAGTCTTTAGTCACAGAAGTTCAAATACCAAGGTTTTAAATGATGTCAATAGTTATTTGTGTACATGTATTGTGGTAACTTTTGAGCGTCTGAAAGTGAAAACAAATATACATGTGGCTCAGAACCCTCAGCTCCAAGAAAACAAAAATGAATGGCACAAACAGCACAAAGTTTAAGCCTCTCAGGCCTAGGATGCTGATTTTTAATGCCAGCTCTGGGGGCCTGGGTTCATATGATTCTGTATTTTAAAAAATTCTACAGACATAAAACCTTCATATTGTGGAGAAAAGTTCTAGCTTAGCTTTTTGTCTGTCATACAGTATTCTAAGTGTAGAGTCATTTTCCCATGGAAAAAAACCCCAGTTATATGAAAACCCACCTGCAGTGGTTCAGCTCAGGGATAGAGTTACCACCTCATTGAGTAATAGGCCCAAGTGAAAATTAGAGTTGCCAGGTCTGGGTTGGAAAATACCTGGAGATGCTGGGAGTGGATCCAGGAGAGGGCCTCAGCATGGTACAATACCATAGAGTTCACCCTTCAAAGCAGCCATTTTCTCCAGGGGAGCTGATCTCTGTCAGCTGGAGATCAGTTTTAAAAGCAGGAGATCCCCAGGCCCCACCTGGGCCTGGCAACCCTAGTGAGAATGGAGCCTCAGTTCCAAAGTGATTGGGTAGATTTTGCATTACAATTCTGTAAGGAACAGGTAACATACTTTGCAAAACACCAGCTTAGTGACTAGATGAGAAGATATGGTGATTCATGGTTTCAACTATATGGTTTTTGCCAAGTAATAAGGTTAAATCTGTAACGTTTGCTATACAGTGTTCTCCCATAACATCTCAACTAATAGTAAGCCAAACAGGTTGCTCCACTAGCTATCATTATCTTTGGGTAATCAATATGTAAGATTCACACATTATTATTAAGTTTCAGTTTGTGTAAATCTACTGCCAGGAATTAAGGTACTTTACATTTATTTCTGCTATTGCTATGATTGTCAAGGCATATTCTACTATGGTGCTTTTAGCACACAGTTAAGGCAACATGTACATTACCAAGTAACCATGCTTTGAATAACCAATTCTTGTGTTCATTTATGGCATTTTTAGCTTTCAGTTCTTATATTACATTTTTATCCCCCCCTTTCTCCTATGAACTCAAGATGGTGCTCACTGATCTCCCCCACTATTTTACCCTTACATAGGGTAGGGTAAATGATTGGCCTAATGTCACCCAGTGAACTTCAGGACTATGTTGGGGGATTGGAACCCCTGTCCTCTCTCCACTGTCCCATTCTAGCACTGCAACTGTTATACCACTCTGTCTCTCTACATCAAATTGGCTAATACACAGAGTAATAGGTTTTTTCTCTGCTGCAACTTCCTAGTGCAGATAGTGACCAGTTTTGGTTCTCTGTACCCAAGGATCAGGGCTGGTGCATCCATATATCTGAGTTAGGTGGTTGCCTAGAGCGCCACCTTCAGAAGAATGCTGGCCTGCCGATGACCCCCCCCCCACCAGCCGAGCTGATGCACTTCAGATTGGACTTGGTGGGCACTGAGAGCAGTGGCTTGGACTGCGAGATGGACCTGCTGGACATGGACTCATATTTGGGCATGCTGGAGAATACACGTGGGGTGCTCTTGGACTGCCCGGCCAGCAAAGAGTCGCCACCAGCCTTAGCCCTCTCCCCACCCGGTGGCACCCTCCTTTCATAGCCACCCAGGCCGTGCTCCTTCAGAGGCGGCTTGGAGGGCATGCTCCAGGAAGAGAGCCTACAGTATTTCCCTTCCGAGGAGTTCTGCAGCAGGATCGCCTGAGCTGTCGTGGTGCTGCTTTTTTAAAAAAAAACCTGGTATTGTTTTAAGGGGCGGGGCTAGTGAAACCAGTCCATTCTCCTTTTCTATGCTGTGCTGCCTTACCTCTCCCCTGTATAGTTTGCCTGAGTGAATCTCGGGACCAGAACTCCATTTGGAATCTGGGTAGCTACAGTGGAGTTGCCATGAATGCGTGCTTCGGGATATTTTTAGCTCCACCTATATCTGCCTCTGCACTAGAAATGGGGTACATACCTAACAACCAGGTGGTAATGTGGCGAGGTGTATGTGTAAACACTTAAGGGGGTTGTTTGCATCAGCCTGCCCAGCCTTAAGAATTCTACCCATGGATCAAGTGCAGGTGTATGACAAACGTGATCATTTGTATCCACACCATAGTTACATCCCTGTCTGTTACGATCCCAATGGATCCCTCATTATTTTTTTTCCTGCTGGAGGGGAGGGGCAAGAACTGTGGGTGGTAGAATCAATGGAGTTTGGAAAATGTTTTTTAAGGGAAACTGAGCAGAATTCAGCCTGTAATAAGGTAATCGTTGTACATTGGGAAAGACTTAAACCTGGTTAATGGTAAACAAGATGGCAAGTGTTAATGCACACTTTGGAATAGGAGGGAAGGGATAAGGCTTTCCCCCCTTACTAGATTTGGTTTAGCTTGCTAGTTCTGACACATGCTGAACGTGCAATTTTTATGATCAAAACAGCTTGCTGTGATGATTCGAACTTGGTGCATACCAAACATAGCTTCTGGGTAAGACTCAATGTAGTCTGTGAGGTTCTTTTGTTAAAAGGTGACATAACAAGAAAGGTTTTACTACGCTTACTCCCCTTACTTTCAACTCCCATCAGTGGAAAAAAAGTGGGAGTGATAAAGAGAGGAAGCAGCTTCTCAAAACTCAAACATATCAAAACACACATACGATCAACAATCCTGCAAAGGAGACTACTTGGTTTGGCAACTATTTTAATTGAACATGCTGAAGCAACAGCACTTGACCTAAACGAATTGCTGACAAAATTTGCTAAAGAAAAGGCACACAAAATGGGATTCTGATGTGCCTGAAATGGAAACATTAAAGAGACCTAAATTTCAACATCACAATTAACAGGATTTTTCAAAATGCTTGTGATTTATGTTTTCCTGTTTGAGAGAGAAAATCAGAGATTGTATTACTTGTTCTCACAATTTTTAAAAAAAGAAATTAGCAATTTCAAATTCAGTGTTCTTCATTCTTCCTAAAATGCATTTATGTTTGAAAATTGGTGGGCACATGGGGGGGAGCATGCCAGAAGGTTGCCTCACCTAGTGTGCAAAAACACCTGGCACCGGCCCTGCCAAGGATAGATTAGGGCTGTCACTGGTTTACCAACCACTTAGTTTACCTGTGAGTGCTTTGGCTAAACTGGCAGAGGAAGCATTGGATCTGGTACTGAAAATTCCAAAGCTGATAGTCTTGGGAACTACCATACCCATAGAGATAGTTGGATAGCTGTGTTAATCTGTCTGTAGCAGTAGAAAAGAGCAAGAGTTCAGTAGCACCTTAAAGACTAACATAATTTGTGGCAAGGTATGAAGAAGTGAGCAGTAACTCATGAAAGCTCATACCCTGCCACAAATTTTGTTAGTCTTTAAGGTGCTACTGGAGTCTTGCTCTTTGCTACTAACATATCCATAATGAGTCAATGTGTCAGCTCAGAACATCATAGTCATTATGGCAACCATCAGACTGTCATAGGTAATAATGGGCCAAACACATAAAATAGACATACTGGGGTGGGGGGGGGTGCTCCAAGGTTGGCACTGGTATTCTGATAAGGAGTCTGGAGTTGAGGTGCACTCATCTCACTTTTTGTTGAAAGCACTGCTGGCTTTTGCCTGTTACCATCACAAGGACAGAGAACCAGGTAGGATTGACCACACCTGAAGATTAATAGATACAATGGTTTTCCAGAATTCTCTGTGGGATTTTGAAGGTTTTAGTAGTGACTCAGACAAAGCCCTGGAATGCTGGGTTAGGTGGTGCAATACAAATAGCGCCTCCATTCTAGGAGAACTCTGGCTTCTTGGTTTACCAACTGTCAGAGTTGAAAAGGGCTGGAAGACAAATAAGCATAATTCATGGAGAACTCCCCAGATCAGACATAGAATGCCACAGAGACCGTTTACATTAAACCTATGTGGTGTTGGTGTTGGCGGCAAAGGAAACTTATTGTCCACCATCATTATGTCTGAGTGTAATCATTTAAAGTGGTTTGTGAACATCTATGTCTGACAACCTTGTTGAAAATAATCTGGCCATGATATGTGATACTATTGCACAATTCTTTGCTGATAAATTCTCTTTCGTTCAGTCTGTCTTGGATGCTAGGTTGAAGAGAGATCCTATGCCAGAGGTGACAGGAGCACCCACTTGTCAGAGTTTTATGAATAGTTTTGGGTTGATCACTCTGATCAGTGTGGTTGGAGTTGGGAAGTTCACCATCTGCTGGCTGGATCCTTGCCCTTGTTAATAAAATTATGCCAAGAGAAGGTGAAACATCTTTGTACTTCTTAACTCCATAGGATAGAGAACCATTAGCCTACATTGATAAGCAATGTTCTGCAGTTACTGAGGTCAGGCATGCATGCAAAGGACAGATAACAAGGAAACAGCAGAGGTAGGACAAGATGCTAAGATGCACTGGGATGTCCAATCCCTGAACTCAAAGCATGAGATCACATCTATTTCTATCAGAAAGTTTTCATCAAAGTGAAAGATAATTTCTCCATTTGCCAGTCTTCTTGTAACAGCTGGGAGTAGGAAACAGCTACATTCCATCCACTGCCTGATCTAAACACAGTCTGAAACATCTTTGCATGTAATGCTTCAGCATCTACATATCTTAATGCAATCTTTCCCTGTCCACATGTACATGCACACACACTAATTCTGTAGGCATAGTGTCTCCTGAAGAGTCTTTTCCAGTTTTAGAACTAGGGAGTAGAAGCAAGTTAATTTTAAGAAAATTGTTTTGAACCTTCTAGCTGCCAGTGTTATTAATTATACAGGGCAGGGTACAACGCTGCCAATCAAGGTCAGTGAACCATTGTCCTGGCCGCTGCCAGAACATCACGCGGTCTGTGCTTTGAAGAACTTACAGTTACAAAGAGGAAAAGCTTGTGCGCTAGGAGAGAGAAGCCCCCACAAGCCAATACATCAGAATATGGTGAATGAAGGCAATTATAAGGGTGGCAGTGTGACCTTGGTTTTTTTTTAAGCTACAACAAGAAACCTTCACAGTTAACTCCCCCCTCCTTTGGTCTACCCAAGATCTATCCTATACAGTTTCCATGCTTTTAAACTTCCTATTTTCACACTGCTCTCTAATGATTCTTATGAAAAATATAATATGCCAAAATATGTCAAATACCAGGTTATCATGGGTTTTATTCCTATGGCTATGTTGACAGGGCATCTCTCCACAACACAGATGTGCAGTATGATCCTAACCATGTTTTCTTTGCCCCAAAGCATTCAACAGGACTTACTACTACCAAGTAAATGCACACAGGATCTCAGCCTTCAACTGGATTAATAATGTCCATTCCTTTTCCCCAGAGAATTCTAGGACTTGTAGTTCTGGAATTCTCAGTTCCCTCAAAGAACAACTTTGCAATGTAGATAAACTCCTTTAAGTACTTAGAAGCCCTCTTCCCTGTTATTTTGTGCATTTGTATACCTATTTTGCTCTCCAACCAAATCATGGTCTCTAAAGCAGCTCACAATCAAAGTTATACCTACGTCACAACAGAAAGCTCATTAACAACCAGACAATAAGAGACAGAGAGGCCATAACACAACATTAGAGGTCCACAGAGATAACCCAGTATTTAAAGGACAAGGGCATTTATAAAAAGGGTCTTTACCTTCCTATGAACAGCAAAGGGGGGGGGAAGGAGAGCAGCTGACCCTCCCTACTTCCTTTCTCAATGAGTAATTTGTGGGATTCAATGCTAAGAGTAGGGTTGCCAACCTCTGGGTTTCTAGCTTGTTATAACACCTGAGTGGTGGAGTGCAGTTGGGAACAGAGGAGCAGCATTTGTGCATGACCTGCACCACTTCCCTCAACAGTTTCCCACATGAATGAAGACCTGATATCAGGGAGTGAAGCTTAGTAATATGTTCAGGTATTAAATTTTTAATTTTCTCCTTAACAAACAGTTATGGTCTTAAATGCTTATATATAAAACTAGGAATAAGGCCCGTTGTGGAAATAAATACAACAGGCTCTAGAAAGAGGCTCTGGGAGAGTGCCCTGGCTTTGGGCACTCAGTGACAATTTGCTGTGGCAATCTCAGCAAGGTATAATGACAGAGTCCTCCAGAGGAACTGATCTTTGCAGTAGTAATTTTGAGTGATCTCCAGCCCACCCCCAAGTTTGGTAACAGTGGTTCCCCAGGAGAGAGTGGCTGGTTTGGAGGGTGGAGTCTATGGCATTGTACCTGTCTGAGGTCCCACCCCTCCTCAACACTCACCCTCTCCAGATTCGACCCCTCAAATCTCCAGGAATTTCCCAACCTGGAGTTGACAACCCTATCTCCTTCCCAGCCAACTATCAACCTACCTTTAGTTTTCCATCTCCTCCCCCTCCCTCCTAGAGAGCAGTTGTAATTTTGAGTGATCTCCAGCCCCCACCTGGAGATTGGCAACAATGGTTCCCCATCAGGGAATGGCTGGATTGGAGGGTGGAGTCTATGGCATTGTACTTGTCTGAGGTGCCACCCCTCCTCAAACCTCACTCTCTCCAGGCTCCATCCCTCATATCTCCAGGAACTGCCCACCTGGAGTTGGCAACCTGATCAGAACTGGGCCCAATGAGTTTTCTCCCAAAGGCCAACATAGGTGTGAAAAGGGCCTTTTACTGACGAGAAAGTACAGGTGCCAACTTTGATTAGGGAAATACCTGGAGATTTGGGGGGGTGGATCCTGTGGAGGGCAGCATTTGGGGTGCGTGTGGAAGGACTCAGCAGGGTATAATGCCATAGAGTCTACCCTCCAAAGCAACCATTTTCTCCCAGGGAACTGATCTCTGTCATCTGGAGATCAATTGTAACAGTGGGAGATCTCCAGGTCCCACCTGGAGGTTGGCAGCCCTAGGGGAAAGTCAGCCGCACAGCGGGGAGTTGAAGAAAATGGTCTGATGGTCACTGGCCCACCTCATTAGCCAGCCAGCCATGCTGAAGCTAAGCAGGAGAAAGAGCCTTTTTCCATTTATTCTGACAGGAAAGTGGCTGTTGGGGAGGGGGTTATGGGCGGGGGAGGGGGTTATGCTGAAAGTCCTTTGTTTTTTTACTCACAGAACCAAGCTTGGTTGCCTACTGACAGCCACTGAGGGGACAGTCCCTCACAGGAGTCAAGATAACTGTCTTCCTTAGGAGAGCTGTCTGCCAGTAAACCTGACATGCAAATCTGTCTGAAGGGGGAAGGGGTGGGGAAGAGGAGCAGACCCAGCACCCAGCCAATGGCACGTGAGTACTCTTGAGTGGCAGTTGATGGGCCAATGGCTGAGGGAGGGCATTTTACAGCCAATGGGAGCGCATGGAATCTTACGAAACCAAAAGATAATTATTATAAGGAGAGATGCTGGTGAGACTGGAGGGAAGCATTCATGCACGTACAGCTTTATTTAGCTTCTCTCCGTGCTCCTGAGATTTATTTTGATTCTGATAACTGTATTCAATAAAATGCTCAATTTTTGTAATTTTTGTTGAAGCTTTACCATATGATTATGACCTGTATTCAATATCAATGTATAGCATGCTCAATTTCTGTACTTTTTATTGCAGCTTTACCATATAATTATGGCCTGATGAAGGGTCAAAATGGAGATTTACCTGGGACATCCATTGCTGTAGTTAATGCTGCATAGTTAACCTTATGTATTGTGGTTTAGCTTTACATGTTTAAATTCAGCTTGTATTTGCACTGTATCTTTACAGAATAGTTAATAGGAGGGTTTTTTTTTGTAATTTCAAATAGATTTTTTGTGCGTATTCCTTTAGTACAGTATTTTTCAGATTTAGTATACTACATATACTGTATTTCCATTGTTTGTTACACAATCTCTGGGTGGTGGCTGGAGATCTCCCAGAATGACAAATAATCTCCAGGCGACAGAGATCAGCTCACCTGGAGAAAATGGCATTATACCCCATTGACATTATACCCCATTGAAGTCCCTCCCCTCCCCAAACCCTGCCCCTCCTCAGGCTCCACCCCCCAAATCTCCAGGTTTTCTAACCCAGAACTGGCAATTCTAGCCAAGGGACATAGTGCTGGCTACAAGCACAGACAGGTTTAAAAGGGGATTAGAATGATTAATGTGTCCATCAATGGCTAACTAGCTACAGAGACCAAAGGGAACCTCTATGCTTAGAAGTATTAAGCCTTTGAATACCAGTGGCTAGGAGGCAATGCTAAGGAAAGGCCTTGGCCTCTGTGCCCTGCTTGTTGGCCCTCCAGGTTAACTGGCTGGTCACTGTGTGAAGCAGGATGCAGAAGCACCAACAGGGCTCTGCTTGTGTTCTATGTAGGCAGAGAGCTCCAGAAGAAGGGTGTTACCATGAAGGCAGCCTCTGCCTGGGTGAACACTCATTCCAGCTGGTGGGCGTATTGGCAGCTAGGCCTCTGTAGCAGATTTCAACATCCAGAGAGGACAGAAGTTGGTATTATGAGCACTGAAAATACAGAAACCAATACCAGAATGCCTACTGATTGCTACTTAATGACAATGTCTTACTAAAATCCACAAGAGTGGTTAATGTTGTTCTCTGTGTAGTGGAGTAGCCTCCCTTCAGTTTTATATGAACACAGCTCAGATCTGCAATATGCCCCAAATTAAGCTCTCTGAGATCTGTGAACATTTTCTTCTCACTAGAGTGTTTTATTTGTAAAGGTAACCATGTTGATTTCAATGTCAATACTTTTATCATGGGAGACATCAAAGCTGAGGTTCATGCTAAAATGTTTAGATCATAGTGTGTATCTCCTTTTTGTCTCAATCACAGTATTCAGAATAGAAGGCACTTGCAGACTCAAAAATCTGAAACTGTAGGGAGCATGAAAACTGCTTCTAACCAGAATAAAGACTTCACATTAAAAAACGGTAAAGCTGAAGTGGTTACTAGGAATTTATAGCACAAAAGAACAGCAGGTTGACTAACGTGGGAAGATGACAGTTTAAAACCTTAACTGTGCATTTCCTGTCATAATTTAGAAAGAAACCAGCATCTTCAACTCATGTTTTAATTAGAATGGTGGGTCTTTCAGTACTTTATGATAAAAAGCTAACTTTCCTATACCCTTATGATTGACAGGTTGCTGGCAGATCACAGATTAGCATGGGGAGGGGGAGGAAGGATAAGCAGAGACCACAGTAGGCTATGATAACTGATGAGGTGATGTTACCAGTTATTAACTGGTGTAGGAAATGACCACTGTTACATGTGGTTTCAACTGTTTCACCCAAAAAAGACCACACAAGTTTCAGATGCAGTGGCTTTTCCAAGAGGGCGCTACAGCAAGTTTTCACCACTGAGCAATTCCAGCTCATGACTTTTCAGGAACAGCCGAGAAATATAACACACAAGAAACAGGTGGCAAAGGGATGGTTTTCTTGCTGTTGGTTCCCCCATTTTAAAATCAGCCTAACTGTACACTCCTTTTTTTTATCCTGCCTCACTAATGTTTTGTCCTACCTCAGTCTGCACCTTTTCATTCTAATTTATTTTTTTATAGTCCACCTTTCTCACTGAGACTCAAGGCAGATTACACGGAGCAACTCCATGCAATCAACAGGATGGGACATCTAATAACAAATGTAATAGGATTAGGACCGCAGAAATCTGACACCAGGCCAAAACAAAGTATAAGTATAAACATGAAATGTTAAATGATGCAGAAAATTGCGTAGCAGAAATTACATAGCAGGATAACACATACAACAAAAGATAGTACAAACTACACATGGTGGTCCCTTCCCCTTCTTTAAAGCATCTTTCGAACCATTCTATTAAAAAGCCCTCCAGAACAATTCAGCTTTGCATAGTTTGTAGAAAGACAGGATGGGTGGGAGCCTTTCTGACCTTATCAGGCAGGCTGTTCCATAAAGTTGGGGGGGGGCACAACAGAGAATGCATAAGAACATAAGAGAAGCCAATGTTGGATCAGGCCAATGGCCCATCCAGTCCAACACTCTGTCACATAGTGGCCAAAAATACCAGGTGCCATCAGGAGGTCCAGCAGTGGGGCCAGGACATTAGAAGCCTGTTTATGGGCAGCTGCTAATTTTGCCCATTTGCAAGGTGGCACCTACAGATAAAGGTGCTATTTTACAGATCCTATGAAGTTTGCTATTTAAAACCTAATTTTAATTTATCTGGAAGATAACAACACATTTTTACGATATATGGTGTGGTCTCATCTAAAACGATATACTGCAATAAGGGACTGCCTGAAGGGGAAGATGTTCAGACTATGAACAATACATGTGACAAAAATGGACTCTTATGCAAAAAGGCGATCATGAAGCAAGGCCCTAAATCACTCCAAATTTGACATTATAGCAGTTTTTCTAGACATTTTCAAGGTAATTTCTCTGATGCCATTCTAAAAATCACACAAATTTTCTTTTTCAAAAGGTACTCTAATGATGGGAAACTACTGGATATGATCTTTGGCTTTTTTTCTTTTTGCTGTCAAGTCACAGTGGATTTATGGCAACACCATGGGGTTGTCAAAGCACATGATGTTCAGAGGTGGTTTGCCATTGTCTTCCTCTGTGTCATGACCCTGATATTCCTTGGTATTCCCATCCAAATACTAGTCAGGGCTGACCCTGCTTAGCTTCTGAGATTTGAGATGATTGGGTTAGCTTGGTCTATCCAGGTCAGGATGGGGCACAATCTTAGCCATCATTAAATACAACTTCCTCCCACAGAAAGAAATGAGCTTTTGAAAGTCTTATGAGTTTTAGCATATTGAGGAAAACCAGAGATTCCTAAGTGTGCTACCTTCACCATTAACATGTCTAGGGTTGCCACCTCCCGATGGGGGCTGGAGTTGTCCCAGAATTACAAATGATATCCAGAGTATAGAGATCAGTTCCCCCAGAGAAAATGGCAGCTTTGGAGGATACACTCAATAGGATTATACCCCACTGAGGTCCCTCCCCTCCCTAAATGCCACCCTTCCACAATCCACTCCCCAAATCTCCAGGCATTTCCCAATCCAGATTTGCCAGCCCTAAATACAGCAGCAAGTAGTGGATGACAGAAGATGTAGCACAAAGAACAATGGTAATTTCTGTATGTAGGGCTGGAAACAATAGATGAAGCCTTAATGAATGCTAAGTTCTGATGCTGGTTTCCCTTAGTAAATCTGTTGCTCCTTGTTACCAGAGGCACTGCCTTTTATTCTTGGGTAGCCCCAAAACAGGGGTGCCCTACTTTCTAACCTGAACCAAAGTCCCCAAAAGCCAGGCACTCTCAGCTTGACCACAGAGTTGGGCTGCAAGTGGTCTGCAAAAGGGATTTCATATTCAGGTTTCATAAGGTGACCTCAGAGCAAGTCTTCCCCCTCCACCCAGCAGAGATTATGCTCATGGAATAACAATGAGTTCCAGAGGTAAGTCTTTAGAAGCCACCTGGCACTCTTCAGCACCTTACCCAGCCTTTTGTGTTTCTTTGTCTTTCTTGCCTCTGTCCCTCAAGATACCGGGAAGTCTCCATCGAAGTGTGTATGTGCAGACGATGTCATCTGACGCTGCCACGTCTGCAAGGGGGGATATGTAAGCCCTGACGCCATTATGGGGCTTTGCTATGGACTGTTTGCTGTTGCCACATGGTCTGTCTAGACTGTAAAATGGATGCCAAGGTAGAAGCCCATAGAGAAAGGAAAAAGCTGTCTTTTTACTCTGAGGGACTCCATTACATACCTGCTGCATGTCACATACACGGATTAAGGGCCATACAGCAGACAAAGGACTTTTCCTCTGCCAGTCCATGAAGGGATTACCCAATCAAGCATTCAAATCGTTAACGACCCTTCCTGATGCTAATTAGGGACAATCAGGGAAGTCTCCCACCTTTTGTTTACCTGGCCAGCAAGTCCTATAATCCATTCAACTAGCCACCCAACACCTGGCTTCTAATTATTTAATCCAGACCCTGCCTCTCTGGAACCTGATTGGCCATACCTAAGGTCTGCCTCTACTGACATCACACACCCCTGGGACTCATCATTGGTCCAGGAAATCTTTTGTTCTCACCTGAGACCAGCCCCCAGGGCCACCCATTGGGCTGCATTGTCTTACAGTGGGTATATCCCAGCACACAGATGGCCTTAGTGTGGGTGTCTCTGCCATGAGCCAAAATGGCAGCCCACCCCTGAACCCTCTGGGTTTAGGCCACAATCCTTCTTCATGGACTTCTGCACATCTGACAGGTAGTATCACCTCTCCATAAGCCATCAATCCCCTCTGCTTTCTTAATTCTATTTTATGTGTGTGAATGCTTGAATACTGTTTGTGTGTTTGTGAATGAATAAATAAGGATTATATTCAGTAAAATAATATTTTATTAATTATACCTGGTCTCTGTGTCTTTTACTGGGAACCATTACAGACTAGCAGCATTCTCTGTATATACAGGCGAGAATCCAATAATAATAATAATAATAATAATAATAAACCAATTGCTATATTTAAAATAGAGCAATTTGGCTAACATCCTGCCTCCAAAAGACATCTGAATCATTGCTACTAGACTTTGTGGATTAGGCTAGGTTCCAAACAGGTTGCTGTTTAGAAAAGGCAATGCAGAAGATCAAATCTCATATTGTCAGATACCTCTGTAATAACTCCATTGATACCCTGTTCCTAATTTTACAACAGCAAAAAGGCTCAATCTGATCTACAATGGGCACAATATGGTGCTTGGAGAAACTTCTGTAGGGAGAAGAGCCAACATTCACACCTGACATCTCAACACATACACAGTTGCTCACCACACCAGATCATTACAGGAAAATGGGATACATGTACATTTCACCACCATTCCTGTATCCCTATATAGTCCTCTCCTATCCCCTCAGTAAAGGAACACCACTGCAAGCTTGTCTTCCCTGACAAAGCAGAAACCCCAGAAGGAATACTGAAGGCTTCCCGCTCCCCACAATGTCTTCCATACTGTCCATATTTATGATAGTTCCTATTATCTGATACCTATTCATGGCCCTATTTTGGCCTTTTAAGAGTTGCTTTGTTAAAACGTTTCATGTGAGATGTTAGATTGTCAGTCTTCAAGGTTCACATCCTTCCCCAGAGTCTCTAGAGGAGGGTGCAATCCTCAGCAAACTTATGAGGGAGTAAGTCCCACTGAGCTCAACCGGACTTACTTCTGAGTAAATAAGTTTAGGATTGTGCTGTACATTCTTGTGGGGAAATGGTTATATCTTGCTTGTTGTGCATATACCATGTAAATGCATATACAGGAATGATAAAATATCATGCAATGTATAAACTACCATTTGATACACTGCAGATGCTGAAGTATACTTTGAATTGTGGGTACTACTATAGGACAAATCACTAAAAGATACACACAACCCCTAAGGTGGCTTTTAAATAACATTATTTTACAATATGGCAAAATAAATGAGCCCTGACTTGAATAGTCTAGGTGACAACAATCTTATCAGATCTCAGAAGCTAAGCAACGTTGGCCCTGGTTGGTATTTGGATGGGAGACCACCAAGGAACTAGAGGGCAGAGGGGAGGAGTGGCTCTGTTCATTCGTGAGGCTTACTCCTTCAGGGTGCTCCTGCCACCGAGGATCACAGGCATAGAGTGTGCTGGCTTGGTCTGGGAAGCTGGGGAGAGTGTGGCGATTTGGTTGGTGTACCGGCCGCCCAACGCACCAGCTGATAGCCTACCGACCCTGGTGGAGGCCGTATTAGGCTGGGCATTGGAACACCCTAGACTGATAGTCCTGGGTGATTTCAATGTCCATGCTGATGACGCGGCCTCTACTCAGGCAATGGACCTGGTGTCATCCATGGCAGCACTGGGACTCTCTCAGTTTGTGATAACTCCCACTCACCGGGCTGGGCACATGCTTGATTTGATTTTCACAACGGGGGTTACAATGGATCAGACTGCTGCTTTGGCAGTACCATGGTTGGACCACTTTGCCTTGAAGGCCCGTCTGAAGTTTCACTCAAACCCTGGCTGATTTCCCACTACAGTTGCCTCGGTGTTGTGCCACCGTTAGCCCCGACACTATTGGTCAATTTCACACCCGAAGCTGCAGGGCTGCATTTTGACCCGCGGCTTTGCCCGATTTCCTCTGCAGTTCTGTAATCCTGTTTTTTGAGGATTATGAAACTGTGGAGGAAATCGAGCGAGCCGCGGGTCAAATGCAGCCCCGCGGCTTTGGGTGTGAAATTGACCAATAGTGTCGGGGCAAACGGCAGCGCAACACCGAAGCAGCTGTAGTGGGAAATCAGCCCCTGTTTAGGCAGTGAGCCTATTTTGGCTTGCCTATGGAACCAAATGGCCCCTATGCGGCTTCAGATGGCTCTCCGGGATCCAAAGCCCCTTGGTGGCTTGCTGGATGAGCTTGTAGAGGATTGGTACAACTGACTCTCAACAACCATAAACGAGATCGCCCCCTGATGCCCTCTGCGCCCTCGCTCTAAGCTCACTCCATGGTTTACCCAGGAGTTGCAGCTGATGAAGTGAGGGCTAAGATGGTGAGAGAGAGACAGTGGTGTTGTGCCTGCAATGAAGCTACAAGAACATCCTATAGGACGTTTATGAGATCCTATGAGATGGCAGTCAAAGCCGCTAAGCGAGAATATTATGCGGCCACGATTGTGTCTGCAAGCTCACACCCAGCCCGATTATTTAGAATGATTCAGTCTATTACTGCTCTGCCACAAGGCAAACCAAATGCTAGGGAACTGGATATTGACTGTGAGGCTTTTGTGAGCTATTTTGCAGATAAAGTCTTGACACTCCACCGAGATCTCCTCGCCACAGTTGATACAGTGAGTGAACTCGAGGCTCCATGCACATCTTCTAGTCAGGTTATGGATCACTTCAGCCTTCTCAGCCTAGAGGAAGTTGCTCTTAACTGTATGCCCTACCACTTGCTGCCTTGATCTGTGCCCTTTGTGGCTAATTTAAGTGGGCCATGAGGGGTTTCGAGGTGCCCTATGGGAGATTGTTAATAAGTCCCTGTTGGAGGGGCGGTTCCCTGGGGCACTTAAGGAAGCAGTGGTCCACCTTCTCTTGAAAAGCCATCTTTGGACCCGGCCGAATTGGCAGGTTACCAGCTGGTTTCCAACTTGCCCTGTTTGGGCAAGATAATAGAGAGGGCTGTGGCCATGCAGTTACAAAGGCTTCTTGGATGACACTTGCATTTTAGACCCCTTCCAGTCCGGCTTTCGCCCAGAACATGGGATGGAGACAGCACTGGTGACCCTCATGGATGACCTCCAAAGGCATCTGGATCAGGGCAGATTGGCAGTGCTGTTGCTGTTAGACCTGTTGGCAGCGTTTGACACGGTCGATCATCAGCTACTGATCCACCACCTCACTGACATTGGGGTTCAGGGCCTGGCCTTACAGTGCGTTGTCTCCTTTCTCCAAGGTCGGGGACAAAGGGTGGCACTAGGGGGTCAACTATCTCAAAGGCACCTCAAGGGGCAGTGTTGTTCCCAATGTTCTTCAACAGCTATATGTGCCTCCTTGCCCAAATTGCACAGAGGCATGGGCTGGGATGTCACCAGTATGCAGATGACACCCAGCTCTATCTGCTGTTGGGCGATCAGTCTGCCTCCAAACTGGAAGATCTATACTGGGCATTACAAACCATGACTGGTTGGCTTAGGCTGAGCCAGCTGAAACTGAATCTGATGAAGATGGAGGCCCTTTGTCTGAGCCGGGGTGGTACAGGGGTAGGGATCCCGCTTCCGACCTCGATGGGGTGCCTTTGGTGCCAGAGCTGAAGGTTAGGAGTTCGGGAGTGCTCCTGGATGCCTCTTTAATGATGGAGGCCCAGGTAGCAGCCACTGCCAAATCAGTCTTTTATCATCTTTGGTTGACCAGGCAGCTGGTTCCCTTCCTCGAACACGACTTGGCAACAGTGATCCATGCAATGGACACCTCGAGACTGGACAACTGTAATGCTCTCTACATGGGGCTGCCCTCGTCTCAAATCCGGAAGCTGCAGCTGGTGCAAAATGCTGAAGTCAGGCTGTTGATGGGGCTTCCAATTTGGGAGCACATCCAGCTGGTGCTAAAGGCATTGCACTGGCTGCTGATAGCATACTGAATTCGTTTCAAGGTACTGGTTCTTACCTTTAAAGTCCTTTATGGTCAGGGGCCTACATATCTGAGGGACCACCTTTCCCCACATATTCCCCAGAGAGCACTGCATTCAGGGGCTCAGAGCCAACTGGCCCTCCCGAGTCTTAAGGAAGCCAGGCTGTCAGCAACCAGGGCCAGGGCATTATCGGTGGCGGCTCCGGCCTGGTGGAATGAGCTCCCAGAAAATGGAGCTCTTCCACCAGGCTTATGGAGCTGCCGCCATCATTGACCACCATTGAACACCACTGAATTTTACTAACAACTAGTTGTCAAAAGATAGGAAGCCCTGTTGTCTCTGGAATTTATAACATCAGCTTGTGCCAACCACCTGGAAGATACCCTAAATTGATCTAGGAGCCAGTTATGGGAAGAAAGAACTTATATTGTAGCCATCGTTGACTCAGTTATAACAACAACAAACTAGCACTTATTATGCTACTGTTAATTAGTTTTAGCTCGGTTTAAATGTTTTAATTGTTTTAATTGCATATATATGCTGATTTTATGTAAGTTGCCCTGAGCTGGCCTCGGCTGGGAGGGTGAGGTAGAAATTTGAGAAAATAAATAAATAAAGGAATACCAGGCTCACAGAGCAGAGGCAGGCAATGGCAACATGTCTCTTGCCTTGAAAACCCTACAAGGTGGTCACAAGTTAGCTGAGACTAGATGGAAAAACAGTAAACAAATACAATATACTGCTATCCTCCAGGTGCGGGATGGAGTTCTCCCAGAATGACTGATCTCCAGTTCCCTGGAGAAAATGGCGGGTTTGGAGGGCGGACTCTACAGCATCATATCCCTGCTGAGCTCCCTTCCCACCCCATCTGCCATCTCCAGGAATTTCCAGACCTGGAGTTGGCAACCATACTTGGAATTGAGCCATCAACAATGTGTTAAGGAAGGTAATGGTATTTTAGCAGTGCTTCTGTATATGAAGAGTGGTGTTACAGGCATGCCTGTATTTTAATTTGTGAAATATTCAAGGATATGGATCGGGAGCACTGAGATGAGGGAGCAAAAGGAAACAGTCAATTTATTCCTATTTGGATTCCCTGTGCATGGACACTATGCTCATAATGGGCTCCAGCCCAGAATTCCTTGGCATTTGACATACTCATTCCCAAAGGAGTCAGGCCCTGTATCTGAACAACAGACATAAAGGTATAACTGATTTAAACCAACAACTGTTGTGGTTTCCCCCCAGTCCCTGTGAAATATGATGTGGTGAGGTGATCAGAATTCTCTGTTGGAGATACCCCATAGAACTTGAAATTTAAAATGATATCAACATCAAACCAGTCTGCAGTCAGTGTGAGTATATACTTTTGTTGTTTTAGATACAGCAAGCTCCTTTGGTAGCATAATACTTCTTTTTTTTTTAAGGCATTATTGAGCATATCCAAGCAACTAGAATCACCAATTGCATTCATCCCTGCTGTAACCTCATATTCTACGCTAGCAGTTTGCAGTCTTTTTTCTGGGGCATACAGGTGTGATTGTGGTTACTACTGTTATATGACAGTTTACCTCAACCTGCCTTCTGCATGTTGATGTCACTGACTGTTGCTCTCTCTCTCTCTGTTTCTTTAAGGAATCAGATAACAGCAGTACCTTGGTTAGAGAAAGTATACTGCCTACATGCGAAAAATCGCACATGCATTGAAGGCCGTGGTTTACATGAAATATTCTTTGCAAACCACACATATGAGATGCTGCTGTCAGACAAAGGCTTGATCTCTGCTACTTAGTCAATTACAGTGAACTTCTCAGGCCTTTCAAACCTCACAGACAAATGATTTTGCTGAAGGGAAGTGTGAACGTTCATAAGCTGTCGTTATTAGCACATGCGCAGCATCCTGGAGCTTTGATCTTACTGTAGTTTTGTGTTTACTTCCTGTGACTTTCTGATGGCTAAACATGAGCCCGATGTGTGCACAGATAGGTCTGATGAACAATTGAAGTGACATTTGTTAGCCAAAACATCACAGTGCAAAGACTCTTATACAGGAGCAGTATGTTGTAAAAATACACTCCGCATAGTTTCCCAAAACCTTACCGGAAGCAATGAGGTGTTTTGCTGCAAAACGGAAGGGTGGCACAATGTATTCAACAGCATGCTCTTTGATATGTAGAAAAAGTATGAATTAAAACATGCTCCAGTTTTCTTGTGCTTGATGGAACCCTGCTTCATCCATTGTTTTTAAAGCAGGAGGGAAATATGCATGAACAGCTATTCCACATTGGAAGAAGAGGAAGAGCTGGCCTTTATACCCCGCTTTTCTCTACCTTAAGGAGTCTCAGAGCAGCTTACAATCTCCTTCTCTTCCTCTCCCCACAACAGACACCCTGTGAGGTAAATGGGGCTCAGTCATCCAGCAGGCTTCGTGTGGAGGAATGGGGAACCAAACCCAGTTCTCCAGTCCCTATATCGGAGTCCACTGCTCTTAACCACTACACCATGCTGACTAAATAAAGATTCTATGGCAGCCTGCCATGCTTGACAACTGTCCTATCTTTGTCCAGCTTTTCCAGAGCTGATTCACACAGCTCTCTCAACCAACAGCCACAACAATTTTTAGTGGTGACTTCCAGCTCTCATGGACTTCCAGATTATCATAGGTGGAATGAAAACCAGGCTATTGTGAGCAAAGACGGCTGTATGAATTGTCCCAAGACCAGCAACAAAATTCATAACAATTAGTGAAGTTTTCCATGCTGATGTTCTGATTCCTAAAACCTTCCCCCCATAATCCTTTTGAGACTCTCATGAAGCAGCCTTATACTGAACCAGACCACTGATCTATCAAGATAATTACTGTCTACTCAGGTTGATGATGAGTCTCCAGGATCTCCACATCACCTACTGCCTGGTCCTTTATTTGTAAATACCATGCACTGAACACAGAACATTCTGCATGCAAAGGAGATGCTCCAACATCAACCCAGAACCTCACTTGCAGATTGAAGGACACAGTATTCATTATCACCTTATTCTATTACATGTATAGACATCAGTCCATGGATACTAGTTCTTTGTATCTGATGAAGGGAGGAATGGCTCTTGAAAGCTTGTACCCTGATAATCTTGCTGATCTCTAAGGTGCTACTGGACTCAAATCTAGCTCTTCAACTGTAGACCAACATAGCTACACTCTGAAACAGTTCTTATCCCTGCAACCCCTAACAGAAAGAATCCTGAAGTGACCTGCTATAAGAGCTGAAACAAATTAAGTAGCTACTAAGGAGATTTAAAGACAATTTTTATCTCTTGGAACATTTTGTTTTCCTTTAAATCATTTTATATACATGTGTTTAGCTGATTTTTTAAAAAGCAGAGTGGGTTTGGGAAGGATACACCAGATCAGTTTCAGTTTTAGCAGCATGGGGACCCCATTTTAAAATTTTCTGCAGACCTTCAAGCTCCCCACCCAGGTGGCCTACCTCCATCTCAAAACAATACAGTGAGAACCACATCAACTACATTTTAAAAGTAAATTTAAGTAAAGTGGTTATATTGTATGTACATGACCTACAGAGTCAGGCCTCACAAGTAACTCATTCTATAGGGCCACATCAAATAGCCCTGACCCAAGCTTGAATCAAACTCATCTGTTGATTTGCACTTGAGACAGCACAAAACCTCCTTATGGTTTAATAACTTCTACTCAGAAAACAGCCAAACAGTAGTAGGGTCTGGGTGGGGATCCCTTCGTTTTTGCGGGCCCCTTTCCACCAGCAGCCAGCTGGCTGGCAGGGGGGAAACCCACCTGCAAACGGCCCCCAATGCGATGTAATGATGTCATCACATTGCCAATGTCGGTGGTGACACTCTAGTTTTTGGGCAAACCTCTGTGGTAAAAATTGGGTTAAACCATAGAGCTTTGCCCAAAAACTAGAGCGTCACCCCCAACATCAGCAACACAATGATGTCACTTCCAGGTGATGTCATCATGGCATGTGTGTGAAATGGAAGCCAGGTAGGGCCTGGCAACCTTAGTTGATAGCCAGAAGCTGACAAACAGCATGAGTCTGAGTGAGGGGCAGGGAGCCATTGGGTGAAGGGAAAAACCTGCAAGTGATGTCACACATCTTCAGGAATGGCCAGAAACCTCAGTAGTAAAGCCAGAGTTTCCAGCAAGTTCTAAGACAGACTAATGTCACTTCTGTGGTTTTCCCTGGAAATGATATCATGAAATCACCCAACAATGATTCCCCCTCCCCATTTTTCTTCTCCTTCTGGCCGCAAGAGCAGCAGATGAAATGGGAGCTGGGCGGGGCACCCTGTTCCCAGCAGTAAAGTGGCAAGCCTGGTGGGAAGGGGCCTGATCCCAGGAAAACTTTCAGAGATGATCGTAGAAACAGAGAAAAAGTAGTGTCATAAAAAATCAACACTTTCAACACTACCTTAAAACCATCATTAGCTATTATTATCTACGAATGAAAAGTGATGTCTCCATTTGTATGATGAAATTATTCGTATGGTAAAAGGGAATGAAAACCAGTCTAATTTTATATCTGTAAAATAGCTATGATGGCTGTTTTAGCCCTGTACATCTTTGGTGCCACTGAGCCAATTAAAGTTCCTTGGGCTGAACAACTGGATCCTAGCAACAAATCAACACATTGCTGGTTTGTGCTCTGAGGAGCTCTTGAAGCTAGGTGGCTGTGGGTGATGGTGATGGTAGCTGTACACAGGGCTGGACCTACCATTAGGCCAACCTAGGTGACCGCCTTGAGCGGAGACACCAGAGGGGCGCAGAACTGATGCTGTAGTGAAAGGCACCACAGCAACATGTCCCTCAGTGCCTCCAGCTCAGGAACAGCTTGCCTTCCCTGCCGCGGCAGTGCTGAGTGCTGCAGCCACCACCGAGCTCTGCTGGATGCCCCAGCATCTCATTGTCTCCTGTCCAGCCACAGGCTACCTCCATGCGCCCCTACTGCCACATCTCCACTGGAAAGGGAGAGGGAGCGCTGCTGGGCAGCTCTCTCCTGGCTGGGCATGCTCTCTCTCTCTTGCTCCTAATCTCTCTCGGCCGCCAGCCACCCTGTGCTGGCTGCATGTGGGGTGGGAAGGAGCCACTACGCCTGAAGCAGCAGCAAGCAGCAAGAGCACCACCACCTTTCTGGGGGGCTCTGTGTGGGCAGCTTGAGCACCCCTCCTGCACCAGGGTTGCAGCCAGTGGGCAGCCTGTCCTTGCAGGGGCTGAGCACAGTAGACAAGGCCCTCACTGCCCAGCCCAGCTTGTGCTGTGGGATGAAGCACCCCCAGCATGCCACCACGAGGCTCCTTTCCCTCCTTCCCCACATGCCAGCAGTGGTGGTGGGGATGCAGAAGCGGCACTGGAGTCTGGAGGTGGTAGTGACGGAAGTGGCAGCCGCAGGCGAGCCTGGGCCGTCCTGTCTGCGTCTGTCTGCCCACACCATGATGAGCCATGGAGTGGGGGGAGGTGAGAAGAATTCCACCCCTTCTGGGGGGGGGGGTGCACAGGGGTTGGCAGTTTAAGTATCCAGGACTGGGAAGGCAAAGCTGGGAGAGGGATTTCCCGCCACACACACCCCAATCCTTGAAGGACCAGCAGTAGAGCCTCTACATTTTTTTTTTTAAAAAACTAGACTTCTGCTTCAATAATGAAAATGATGCCCCCCCCCTTTTTTATAGGGGTCAAGATGCAAAATGGAAAATACCAGGAGGGGCTCCCTACAGGAATTCACCAGAGACAGTCCATGTGTGTGTGTGTGTGGGGGGGGGAGAATGCTCCCCCTATTTTATTTCTTCATTTAATCCCTGTCACAAATAGTTTTTTTAATTGCTGCCCAACTCTGTGGTGGTGGTATCTGTAGTCAGACTGCCACCTCAAAACTCTGGAAAATTATTGTTCTTCAGAAACAAGGAGGACTGTGCTGCTGAGATGTGTTGGGGGGGAATACTCAATAAGATAAGGGGCATTTTGCAGGGCTCACTTCTGTTTCATGGGGAGGAGGACTACAATTCTCAGACCACTACCAGGCCAAAAACACCCTACACATTCTAGGAAGATCTGTTGGCTTTACTTCCAAGGAATGGATACAGCAGGACTGGTGTGGTAGTCTCCTCATGGCACTGCATCCATTTAAAACCACAGTCCTGTGAAGTGGAAGTAAGCTCACATTAACACAGAGAGACAGGCATTGGATTTGGCTGCTTGTTGAGACACAGGGAAGGATTATAGTATAAAGTGTCCCAAACACTGCTCCCTCTAAGCTGTGGATTCCTGTGAGCAAAAATTCTGCTTTGTGAGCTACTGGCATTAAAGTTGTGAATGAGCAATTTGGCTGCTGCATGAATTAGTTTGCTCTGGAGCCATCCTTCCTGAGCTAAGACAAAAAAGTGTGAGCTGGAGGCTAAAAAACTGTGAGCAGAGCTAGCTCACAAATTTCAAGTTTTGTGTTTTTCATCCTTCCTAAAATGCATTTATGTTTGAAAACTGGTGGCGCATGGGGGGGGGGGCGCCAGAAGATAGCCTTGTCTAGTGTGCAAAAGAACCTGGGGCCAGCCCTGGCTGTACAGGCTTCTGCCTTTTAGAAGAGAGGGAAGATGATTCCATTCCCTTCCGCTGGAGAGCCTCTTCCCAATTCCTAGAAAATTGAGGGGGGGCTCTGTTTTCACATTAGCTAGATGGCTCACTCTTTGTCCTTACAAAGGACTCTCAGACTGCCTGGAGCACCCTCCCTGAACCCTGTTTGCAAAATCCTGTAGCAGTTAGATAAATTTAAGACAAGATTTAAGACAAAATTTAAGACAAAACTACAACAGATTGTACTCTTGAAATCAGAATATATTTCTTTGATGATATGATGCTGTTCTTGACCATCTATAAGGTTGCCAGGTCTGGGTTGGAAAATACCTGGAGAATTTGGGGACAGATCCAGGAGAGGGTGGGGGTTGGAGAGGGGAAGGGAGGGGAGAGGCCTCAGCATGGTACAGTGCCATAGAGTCCACCCTTCAAAGCAGCCATTTTCTCTGGGAGAGCTGATCTCTGTCAGCTGGAGATCAGCTGTAAAAGCAGGAGATCCCCAGGCCCCACCTGGAGGCTGGCAACCCTAACCATCTAACAAGTAAGTGAGAAAATGTACTTTGGGATGAGGTCTAAGGAAAATGGAGAAAATTACAGGAGATGATCCAGTCTAGTGCAAATGCCAACATTGCTTTAAAAATGGCCTGAGAGCAACAATTAATTTTGTAACTGAAACCCGCCCATCCAGCCGTGTCCAATGTTTTCATTTGTCTATTGCTACAGTAGGCAACTGAGCTGGCAGTAGTGTAGCTGCAATTAAAACCAAAAACTGGCAGAGAACTTGCAAACTTGGCAAAATAGCTCCTCTGCCACCCATGATCCTGAGATTAAGAAGAGTTTAAGCATTTGCTAATTACCAGTGCACTGAGTCTAAAAAAATTAATACAACAGAGCTCACTGGTCAAAATCTATGGGCTTTCCACCCCACAAGTCATGGCAAAGGAGATTTTTAAAAGTTGACTGTAACAAAGAGGAAGACAAGATTTTAAATTCCAAAGTATGTAACTGCCACTGTATGTTCCTCATTCAAACTACAAACATGGAATATGCAACCAGTGACTTATGCACTGTTTGTGAAAATACTCTGGGACCGCAGTCATGTACACCCTTGGGTATAAATTCAGAACTCACTTGGATTTCCTTCTGATTAAACATGCATAGGGTTGGGCTGCAAGTCTTGACCTTGATGCATGCTGCTCCTTGCTATGCTCTCTATAAATAGCACCATTGGCTTGCCATCCAATAAACGGTGAGAGCTTTTGGTAGCACACCTGTACAGAGAGACTGCCAACATGGCTGCATGTTACAGCATGGGGAATGGTTACTTGCCAGTCTGATGGAATGCCCCCCTCCCAAGGGAAAGATACAATTAAATAACTCAGGAGTCCTGGGACATTAAGGTTTGTTTTTTTTAATTCTAGCATAAGCTGTCATAGTCTGGAGTCCATTTTATTCCAATATCCAAAACAAATCCACTGTAAATAATATTGGGGAGATGGAAGTAAATCCAGGCTTATAATGGCAGCTGTGAATGATATGGTTTCCAATGGGACTGAAATATGGATCATATAGGCCTTTGTATCCAATCAATATCACATCTTTAAGAAGCGGCTGGACAAACACTTGTCAGGTATGCTCTCAGCTGATCCTGCATTGAACAGGGGGTTGGACTAGATGGTCTGTAAGGCTCCTTCCAACTCTGTGATTCTATGATTCTATGAAAGGACTCCACTCACTTCCAGACTTGCACCTGCCTTGCATAGGGATGGGGAACAAAGCTTGAGGGTGGTTCATAAGAACATAAGAGAAGCCAATGTTGGATCAGGCCAATGGCCCATCTAGTCCAACACTCTGTCACACAGGGGCCAAAAATACCAGGTGCCATCAGGAGGTCCACCAGTGGGGCCAGGATACTAGAAGCCCTCCCACTGTTGCACCCCCCCCCAGGCACCAAGAATACAGTGCATCACTTGCCCCAGCCTGAGAGTTCCTATCTATACCTTGTGGCTAATAGCCACTGATGGATCTCTGCTCCATATGCTTATCTAATTCCCTCTTGAAGCTGTCCATGCTTGTAGCAGCCACCACCTCCTGTGGCAGTGAATTCCATGTGTAAATCACTCTTTGGGTGA
Source organism: Gekko gecko (assembly GCA_029375565.1). NCBI lineage: Eukaryota > Metazoa > Chordata > Lepidosauria > Squamata > Gekkonidae > Gekko > Gekko gecko. Next base: position 136,987,504 of record JAPDNY010000002.1, read on the forward strand.
AGAACTACTTCCTTTTATCTATTTTAATCCGACTGCTCAGCAATTTCATTGAGTGACCATGAGTTCTTGCATTGTGAGAAAGGGAAAAAAGTACTTCTTTCTCAACCTGCTCTATCCCATGCATAATCTTATAAACCTCGATCATGTCACCCCTCAGCCGTCGTTTCTCCAAGCTAAAGAGCCCCAAGCGCTTTAACCTTTCTTCATAGGGAAAGTGTTCCAACCCTTTAATCATTCCAGTTGCCCCTTTCTGCACTTTTCCAATGCTATAATATCCTTTTTGAGGTGTGGTGACCAGAACTGTACACAGTATTCCAAATAAGGTTGCACCATTGATTTATACAGAGGCATTATGATAATAATCCCCAGCATAGCACTGTCCTTTTTTATTGCAGTTGCACACTGTCTAGACATTTTCATTGAGTTATCTACCATGACTTCAAGTCTCTGCCAGTTCAGACCCCATCAATGTGTACTTATATTTAGGATTTTTAGCTCCAATGTGCATCACTTTGCACTTGGCCACATTGAACCCCATTTGCCACATTGACACCCACTCGCCCATCCTTGACAGATCCCTTTGGACTGCCTCACAGTCCTCCCTGGTTCTCACCACCCTGAACAACTTCATGTCATCTGCAAATTTAGCCACTTCACTGCTTACTCCCAACTCCAAATCATTAATAAACAAGTTAAAAAGCATCGGACCGAGTACCGATCCCTGTGGTACTCCACTGCTTACCACCCTCCACTGAAAAAAATTCCCATTTATACTCACTCTGTTTCCTATTAATTAGCCAGTTTTTGATCCATAAGAGGACTTATCCTTTTATACTGTGACTATTGAGCTTACTTCGGAGCCTTTCCTGCTTGCCTTGCATGGTATGGTATCTACCCCTTGGTTAGGTCTACTGTGGCCACTCCAGGCTATTGGCCCACTAGGACTTTTCCCAGTGACCTGAATGGTCGATCTGTTCCTGTCTGACAGTAAGAACCAGTTGATATATACAAACGAGAAATTTTTCCTCTATGTGATCCCTCTACACTGCTTTCATATATGGAAGGAAAAACAATGTGAACTGCAGCTACAAGGACTCGATTCCCATATGTATGTTCTTCACATAATGTCTATGTCATGAATACAACTCCATCATCATGTGGTGGCTTGCATGTATGAAGGAGCAATTCTAAAACAAAACCCCAAAACCAAACTTTCATATAACCTTCTCCTCAAATACAGTGCTTTTTGGTGGAGTCGGTTCACACATGGACTTGCAAGTCATCAGCTGAGAGAAGGCGATATGTATGTAAGTATAAACCAGACCAAGGATACACTCTGCTGAGACTGCATTTTGTAGCCATTTTGTAGTGAGTGTGCAAATTATAGTAGAGTACCCTTACAGCAACAGCTCATTAATGATTCACCCAGGAATGCTCAGCAGAGATCATGTGGAGAGCAACAACCAGAACCAAAACCCAAGCCACCTTGCCTACAAGAACCAGTTACAAGAGTATATGCGTAAGTTAGATTTACAAAAGGACAGCTGATTCAGGTTCATGCAGGATGCTAAGCTGTCATCTGTTATAGGCAACACTGCATGATGCATCCATGACTGTTCATGCAAGTAGCATCTCTCTACGAAACAAGGTTATGTTACTTGGCAAGCAGGTCTACTGGAGGATTTAATTGCCTAAGGGAATGCAGGATTGCAACCTGAGACAGCAACTGCAAAAACACTTGGTTTGGGTATGTTTACTAAATATAGTTTTGAAGATTGGGACCTATATGAGCAGACAATGCTCACCTTTCGAGTAGGACAGGGAAAGTCAAGGAGGTAAGAGCAGACAAAAGCCAATCTAACTGGATAACAGTAATGAAAGCAAAGAATTAATATTATTATATTGTTTATAATATTTAGATCCAAATTTTAAACTCTTTCTTGGAATGAAGGCCTCCCTTAAACACACACAAACATACACACAGAGCAAGGAGCACAAGTGCAATTTCCCATTAAATTATTCTGTGCTCTAGAATGTTTTAGAGGGTAGTCATGTCAGTCTGCAGTAGAACAACTAGATCTGAATCCAGCAACAGTTAAATTTGAATCCAGTAGCACCTTAGAGGCCAACAAGATATTTGGACTATAAGCTTTCAAGAGTCAAAGCTTGCTTCGTCAGATATCCCAAAAAACTGCTTGGTCTCTAAGATGCTACTGGACTTGAATCTAGCTGTTCTACTGCAGACCAACACAGCTTACCTCTGAACCTACCTTCATGGAAGGCACCACTTTCAGTCGCATGAAGTGGTAATGTATCAACCTCACACACATACAAAAAAAAAACCCTTGCACAATCACAAACTGATATTATCTTCCTTTCAAAATGCAAAAAGGATATTATACCTAAAGGACTGAGAATAAAAAATCCTCTACAAACCACTTATAAAAGACTAGGAATAAGGCTTGTTGTGGAAATAAATATAATGAGCTCTAAGAAGAGGCTCTGGGCAGGTACCAAGGCCTTGGGCACTCAGTGTCAATATGCTGTGGTGACCTCAGCATGGTATAATGACACAGAGCTTACCGTTTTCTCCAGGGGAACTGATCTCTGCCATCTGAAGAGCAGTTGTGATTCTGAGTGATCTCCAGCCCTCCAGCCCTGGAGACTGGCAACAACATTTCCCCAGGAGGAAATACCTGGTTCGGAGGGTGGTATTTATGGCTTTGTACCTGTCTGAGGTCTCACCCCTCCTTAAACCCCACTATCTCCAGGCTCCACCCCTCAAATCTCCAGGAATTTCCCAACCCAGAGGTGGCAACCTTTTTTCCTTCCCAGCCAACCATCACTGTACCATTATCTGCCCCTCTGATTTCAGATTTCCTTCTCTTCCCCACTCCCTGTAGCCTCTGCCTAGGAAAACCACAGTCTTCTCCGCAATGGGGACCCAAGAAGGAGGGAAGTGACCTCAGCAGGGTATAATGACATAGAGTCCACCCTGTAAAGCAGCCATTTTTTCCAGGGGAGCTGACCTCTGCCATCTGGAGAGCAATTTTAATTCTGAGTGATCTCCAGCCCTCACCTGGAGACTGGCAGCAGTGGTTCCCCAGGAGGAAAAGTACAGTCTTTCTTCACAGCGGAGACCAAAGCAGCTTACATCATTCTCTTCTCCTCCTTTTGATCTGCACAACAACCCTGTGAGGTAGGTTAGGCTGAAAGTCTGTGACTGGTCTGAAATCACCCACTCAATCCCCACAGCAAGAATCTGGGTCTGGCAGACCCTGCTCTGCAGTGCTGTTATGCCTATGGTAGCCAACCTCCAGATGGAGCCTGAAGATCACCGGGTATCACAACTGAACTCCAGACCACAGATCTCTCCCCCCTGGAGAAAATAACTGCTTTGGAGGGTGGTGTCTATGGCATTCTATTCAGCTGAGGCTTCTCTCCTCCTCAAACTCTGGCTTCCATAGACTCCTCCAAAGAATATCCAGGAATTTCCCAACCTGGAGCTGGCAACCCTAGTCAGGACTGGCCCCAATGAGTTCCCCACAAAGGCCTGGAAAGCGCCTCCTGCCTTTGCCTTTTTACTGATAGAACCAAGCATGGTTGCCTAGCAACAGCCACTGAGAGAAAAGTTAGTCCCACAGGAGCCAAGCTGAAGTGTCTTCATCAGGAGAGGCAACCATTTTGTTAGCTTATTCTGTCAGGGAAGAGTGTCCAGGCTGGGCAGGGGAGAGGAGTGGACCCAGCACCCTGCCAATGGCACACGAGTACTGAGTGGTGATTGATGAGCCAATGGCTGATGGAGTGCACTGCACAGCCAATGGGGGAACTGGAAATGGCCAATATGTAAGGGAATTATATATAGTTATCTGGTGAAGGTAGCTTTGACATTCGAAAGCCTATATCCTCAAAATCCTACTGGTCTGTAAGGTGCCTACAGGACTCCACCATGTAATATCTAGTACTGTACAAAGAGACCCGACCACATACATACTAGATTTATGAATCCCTTCCTAATTTTGAGGGTAAAGAATTATTTCCATTGCGTGTAGCCATACAACTGGACATCAATATGGACCACTCATCTCATGTGTGTGTGATATGCTGTCAAGAGGCTTCCAACTTCCAACGGTGACCCTATGAATTAAGGACCTCCAAAACATCCTATCATTAACAGCCTTGTTCTGTCCATGCAAACTGAAGCCATGGCTTCCTTTATTGATACCATATCAATACATAACATGTGGTATTATTTATGCAGTGAAGGAGAGGATTTTGGAGGTGGAGCCTGAGGAGGACAGGATTTGTGGGGGATGGACTTCAATGACAGAGTCCACACTCTAAAGGGGGTCATTTTCTCCAAGTGAACTGATCTCTGTCACCTGGAAATCAGGAGATCTCCAGCAGCCACCTAGAGGTCCGCAACGCTAATTATAATGATCTCAGTGGGGATTATTATGTGGGTTTCTCTCACTCAATCAGTAACCTTCCTGTCAGAAGGAGCCAATCAGTTGGGAAAGAGCCGGGTAGTTGCTGTCCCCCATCTGGCTGTGGATTCATACATATTCCTCAGCAGTATTAAGTAACAGCTTCCATTCTGCTGTAGGGGTGTGTTTGTGTCTGCAGGGTGCCTAGGTCCCATAGATAACATTGGAATCCCTTATATTTGGAATAGATGCCCTTCCAGATTACAGCATATACAGAGAAGATATGTAGCACAATAAAAGGTAGAAGAATCCTACTTTAACATGACAGCTTTATTTTTCTAGTGGGGTTGGTCGCTCAAGTGGTTAAGGTGCTGAACTGCAGAATGGAAGGTTGGTAGTTCAGCAGTTCAAGACCTGAGTGCTGCAAGACAGAGCGAGTTTCTGTCTCTGGTCCCAGCTCCTGCCAACCTAGCAGTTCGAAGGCAAGAAATTGCAAGTAGATAAATAGGTACCGCTTCAGTGGGAAGGTAACAGCATTCCGTGCATCTTAGCATCTAGTCATGCCGGCCATATGACCATGAAAATGTCTCTGGACAGTGCTGGCTCTTTGGCTTGGAAACGGAGATGAGCACCACATCCCTAGAGTTGGATTCGACTGGCTTTCGAGCAAGGGAAACCTTTACCTTTATTTTTCTATACTGCTAATTCCAAGCTGGTGTCTATATAACATGGCTTACATTACATTAACAGTTTCACTGACTGACAGTGGGCATTCAACAATGTATTTGAGGAAAAGAGGGCATTAGGGTTGCCAGCTCCAGGTTGGGAAATACCTGGAGATGGGGGGGGTGGAGGCTGGGGAGGGGAAGGACCTCAGCAAGGTACAATGCTATAGAGTTCACCCTCCAGAGCAGCCATTTTATCCAGGTGACCTGATATCTGTCACCTGGAGATCAGTTGTAATAGTGGGAGATCTCCAGTCACCACCTGGAGGTTAGCATCCCTAGAGGACATGGACAATTAGACCTCAAAAAAAGTAACAGCAATTTTTGACAGGGGAAACTGTTTCAGGCAGCAAAATGCTGCTGACTGAGGGGTTCAAAGTCAATCATGTACACGTTTAAGGAATACATGGTTTCTTATAGAGTTGAATCCATCTGTTTTCCTCTAAAATGGCTACACTACAAGACATGTATTTCAAGCAAAAATTGCTGAGACCCAGATTCTTGTTCCCATTATGTTTCACACACACTGCATACTGTGAACTTTGCTGGAACAAAATTCCACTGTCTGGCGGTTTCCCTTTTACATGGAGAAATGTACATACACACACACACACTTATTCATCCACACAAATTACCTACTTAAAAATAATCTTCAAACCAGTTTAATAAAAGCTGACTGCATTTGCTTCCACAGAATTGCTTCTGTCCCCAAACCCAGCTCTTGGCAACAAAATAATAAGCCAAATCTTCCCCACCCATGACAAGGCTCCTAAAGTACCACGGGGTTCAACTCCCAAGAATCACCACCCTGTTTTCTGTTTGGGAAGCCAGGGAAAGAAAAAAGTAGGCTGGCAGCTGCAGACGAAATTCATCATGTCCCTTGGAGGCTAAAACATCTGTGGGAATATCTGGTCTCAGACACTGGTCTCCAGGGCATATGAACAGAATAGGGTACCAACTCCTCAGAGATTATATTTGGAATTGCCTCTTCTGGCAGGTAGGGTCATCAACCTTGTGTGGCAGGGCTCATAGGCCATTTACAGTTACATGCTGAACAAAAGCCTCTCTTTCAGAATTTCTACATGTGATGCAGCTTGACAGAATAAAAGGCCTTGACAGAATAAAAGGTGGCAATGCTACTAGGAGCTCATCTCCAATGCTTTCCTCAAGCATCCAGGGAGGCCATTTCTACAGGAAATTACTTCCTCCCTCCCTCCCCATATGACAGCCAGGGCTTTAGTCCAACTCCTCACATTGTACCACTCCTCCCTTCCTGTAAATTCTGGGTTTTTTTCTGCTGTTTAATGTAAACAATAATTTAAGGGCATAATTGCATCCAGGACTTTCTGAAATGTTACAAAAAAAAAAAAAGGAAGACGGTGGGGCTTGGTTTTTAAAGGAAAATAAGTTACACTAATTTAGAAGTGAAACAATTTATCCTACTGGCATCTCAGACAGCTTTGGTGGGATCAGAAACAAGACCTGAAAAGGACAATAAGTGCTGAATGGTTCCATTTGCTACATCACCTCTCAGGGCCCAGGAGAAGCATGAAACACAAGAGATGTCAGGCCATGTACAGAGGGTGCGAACTGACCTATGTAGCATGCCCGCACTCAGCAGAGGATTGCCATATTGTGCATTTGGCTGGGTTTTACCCAGAATCTGGATATGTCAGTGTCCATTTGGCCCATTAGCTGGCCTGGATTCCAAGCTTTCATTCAAAAGGAGTATTTTCTAGATCTGGAGAGAGATGACGAAACAATAGTTTTCAGCTTAATTAATACAGCGGTAGCAGGCTGATTCCTTCTTCCCTTTGCTTTACCCAATAAGGAAGCCACAGCTATGGTTGACAGGTATGGGAAGCAAGAGGGAATCCTTTCCAATTCTGATATGCTGATACTGCTTCTGAGTTCACTTTAATTGAGGACTTGTAGCTTTGTCTCTGTTTTCTGCCTCTTAGGCTTTAACTGGTTTAGAAAAGTAAGTAATTTTAAGGAGGGAAAGTATCTCATATCTCCTTGTGAATTTACAAATAACTAAAAAAAAATAAAATTCCACAATAATGTAATAAAGATGTCATCTTTTGTTAAGTACGAAAGGAAATGTTTCTCCCCAACTCCCTTCCTTTCTCTAGCTCTGTAAAACCAAAAAAAACAGTAAAACAAGGAGACACATGTTTTCAAAAGTGGAAAATCATTTTAGATGGTGTACTAGGAAATCAATAGGAGCCACACTGAGTGGCATTACCTGGTGGACAGAGGGCCTGCAATTAGTCCAGTCCTTCTGGTGCCTGAAACTGTCTCAAAATATTTTTAAGAACTCTCTTTTCTATAGCTGTAACTGAATACTGTAAGAAAGAATTTTATTCCTATTACTCAATGCTCTTCCATAAACTGGTCTTTAGCATAAGCTTTGAATGGGTATGCCAATAGAAATTTGAAATGCTTAAGGCTGCAATATTATGAAAACTTGTTTGAAAGTTGGTCTCATTGAAATTGATAGGATTGAGTTCAGAGTAAGTTAGGATTAGACTTTAAGGCTGTGGTCCATTCACAGACCAACAACAGTAAGTTTAATGGGAAACAATGAAACACCATTCAAAAGAATATGAGGTAGCAGCCTAAATCTGACTTGGGCTGACTATGAGGACCCTCCATTTCTACAAAGACTAAACTCTATAGGCTAAGGGATGTTTAAACTGTCTAGAGTTCAAACAAGGACCTACAGAGGAATTTCTTCTTGCACGTTAATTGAACAGATGCAGAGCCTCATATTATTGGAGCTACAAAAGCACAGACCGCAGGGTACAGTGCCTTCCTCCATCTTTCGGTATCCCAGACAAGTTTTGCTGTTGTCTCAGAGAGAGCTGGAACAAATCCTGGCATGAGCAGAAGGATTAGGTAAGGAGACATTTTCTCTGATCCTTCCCCAATTTTTTGTGTGGTAGTTAATAGGAGGAGATGCAAAGCTACTGATAAAACAATAATTAATGTGCTCAATTTGCATAATAAGCAGATTAGGTTACTCAGGTGTGGAGAACTTGAATATGGCATCCCTCACCTATCATCCTCAATTTACAGACTGATGACTACATGACTGACACCTTTGATATTTTAAGGATGTGCCAACATGAATCCCTGTCACAGCCAAATGGTTTTCGTTTCTTCATGTTTTCAGAATCCAGAGTCACTTGGATAGTTCTCTCCTAACATTCTCTCATTGTGAGCCTTTCAGCATCATGTGCACCTGGAATAATTCCTTGACAGTATCTCTCTTTGCCTCAGATTTTGCCTCAAGCTATCAATTGACAAGACTGCCTGCTAGCTATTGTTAACAAACCATTACTGTTTTAACTTGAAATCAAGGCCCCAAGATAAACACATCTCTTCTGTATAACAACAGATTTGAATTATATGGAAAGAGCCATAGTACACATGTTAAAAGAAAGTAGATGGTTCAGTCTTGAGTTTCTTACTTCATTAACAAGTTACAGATTGGAAAATAAGCAATGAAACTTTTGTTATGGGACAGAAAATTGTCAGACTAAAACAAATGATTGTGTGACAGAAAAGTTTCTGACACCTCTCATCCTGTTGACAGTGCTATCATTTATATAAAGAAATTAAATGTACTTGCGGCATGTCAAAGTATAAATCAGTGTATGCGTGATTCCTTCCACCTCTTCTGTAATTCCTTTCCATTTCCACTTAACTTTTTCTGGACAAATTTCCAGTGAATCTGGAGTTTACAAATGCCTTTTTTTTCCTGACAGAGACTGTGTCTTTAACTGCTGTGTGAGAGGCAGGAATGCAAGCGGTGTAGCTTTCCATGCCAGTGGATTTCCATGCCAGAATTTCTACCCATCATAAGAACATAAGAACATAAGAGAAGCCAATGTTGAATCAGGCCAATGGCCTGATGGTCTGTAAGGCTCTGTAAGGCTCTGTAAGGCTCTGTGAGGTTCTGTGAGGTTCTGTGAGGTTCTGTGAGGCTCTGTAAGGCTCTGTAAGGCTCTGTACAGGTCTCTGTACAGGTCTCTGTACAGATGGTCTGTAAGGCTCCTTCCAACTCTGTGATTCTATGATTTTATGAAAGGGCTCCACTCATTTCCAGACTTGCACCTGCCTTGCATAGGGATGGGAAACCAAGCTTGAGGTGGTTCATAAGAACATAAGAGAAGCCAACGTTGGATCAGGCCAATGACCCATCTAGTCCAACACTCTGTCACACAGGGGCCAAAAATACCAGGTGCCATCAGGAGGTCCACCAGTGGGGCCAGGATACTAGAAGCCCTCCCACTGTTGCACACACCCCCAGGCACCAAGAATAGAGTGTATCACCTGCCCCAGACTGAGAGTTCCCATCTATACCCTGTGGCTAATAGCCACTGATGGATTTCTGCTCCATATGTTTATCTAATTCCCTCTGTCCACGCGTGTAGCTGCCACCACCTCCTGTGGCAGTGAATTCCATGTTTTAATCACTCTTTGGGTGAAAAACTACTTCCTTTTATCTGTTCTAACCCGACTGCTCAGCAATTTCATGGAGTGCTCACGAATACCGATCCCTGTGGTACCCCACTGCTTACCACCCTCCACTGAGAAAGTTTCCCATTTATACTCACTCTCTGTTTCCTATTTATAAGCCAGTTTTTGATCCACAAGAGGACTTGTCCTTTTATCTCATGACTATTGAGCTTACTTAGGAGCCTTTGATGAGGAACTGTATCAAAAGCTTTCTGGAAGTCAAGGTAAACAACATCTATTGGGTGCCCCTTGTCCACATGTTTGTTCACTCCCTCAAAAAACACTAACAGGTTAGTGAGACAAGATCTTCCCTTACAGAAGCCATGCTGAGTCTGCCTCTATAGGTTTTGTTCATCAATGTGCCTACTAAGTCTTTCCTTAATAACAATTTCCATGAACTTACCCGGTATTGACATCAGACTGACTGGCCTGTAATTTCCCAGATCTCCTCTGGAACCCTTTTTAAAGATGGGTGTGACATTTGCTACCTTCCAGTCCTCAGGAAGACAGGCAGATTTTAATGAAAGATTACATATTAATGTAAGGAGATCCACAAGTTCACATTTGAGTACTTTCAGAAATCTCAGATGTATGCCATTTGGACCTGGTGATTTATCAATTTTTAAGTTGTCTATCAGTCATAGAACCTCCTCTCTCATCACCTCAGTCTCACTCAGATCTTTCAACACCCCTTCTGAAATCATTGGTTCTGGAGTGGGCAAGCACTTAACATCTTCCACAGTGAAGACAGAGGCAAAGAATGCATTCAGCTTCTCAGCCATTTCCCTGTCATCCTTCAGTAGTCCTTTTATCCCTTGGTCATCCAAGGGCCCCACTGCCTCCCTGGCTGGTTTCCTACTTCTAATGTATTTGAAGAAAGTTTTATTGTTGGTCTTTATGTTTTTTGCGATATGCTCCTCATATTCCCTTTTTGCCTGCCTGATCACAGACTTGCATTTTATTTGCCACAGCCTGTGTTCCCTTTTATCAACCTCATTGAGACTAGCTTTCCACCACTTAAAGGAATCCTTCTTACGTTTTACAGCTTCCATTACTTTGTTTGTTAACCATACAGAGCCACCAGAGCCAGGGCCTTCTTGGTGGTGGCCCCTTACTGATAGAATGAGCTCCCAGAGGACATCAGGACCCTGCGAGACTTCTTACAGTTCTGCAGGGCCTGTAAAATGGTGCTCTTCCACCAGGCTTTTGATTAGGGGCTGCCACCAGGGAATTGAGTCATCGGAACATCTATGGCCCTTGATATGCCACTGGTTATACCAGCAATGCACCATCTGCTGAAGATCACCATCGTTTGTATTTATATTGTGTTTTAGTATTGTATGCTGTTTTAATTAATTTATTGTATCTATTGTTTTATATTAATTGATTGTTGTGCACTGCCTTGAGCCAGCTTGCCCAGCAAGGCGGGATAGAAATCTAAATAAATAAATAAATAAAGGCTTTAAATAAAGGCTTTTTTCTATACCTATTTGTACCTTTCCCAACCTGCAGTATATATTTTTTCTGAGCTTCTAGGATTGTAGTTTTAAATAGTCTCCAAGCTTCCCCAATGATTTTGACCCTTTCTACTTTTCCTTTCAGGTTCTTCCTCACATGTCCCCTCATATCAGAGAAGTTACCTCTTTTAAAGTTAAAAGTGGTTGTGCCGGTCTTTTTGGGCAACTCCCTATTTATACAAATGTTGAACTGAATAACATTATGGTCACTGTTCCCAAGCGGTGCAATCACTTTTACATCTCTCACCAGGTCTTGGGCGTTACTTAGGACCAAATCCAGGATTGCCTCTCCCCTGGTAGGATCTGTGACCATCTGTTCCATAGCACAGTCATTGAGAGTGTCTAAAAACTCAATCTCTTTTTCCCGACTAGAACTCATATTGACCCAATCAATGTGTGGTTAGTTAAAGTCGCCTATTACAACACAGTTATTCCATCTAGCTGCTATCTTTAATCCATTCATCATTTTATAATCCTCCTCTATCTTTTGATCTGGTGGGCAATAACGAACTCCCACTGTTAAGCCTCCTTTTGGACCCACTATTTCAATCCATAGCATTTCCAGAAGCGAATCCAATTTTCTTACCCTCTCAATCTTACTGGATGGTATACCCTCTCTGACATACAGAGACACCCCACCTCCAACCCTTCCCCCCCATCCTTCCGATATAATTTATAACCAGGAATCACCATATCCCACTGATTTCCCTCATCCCACCAAGTTTCTGAAATACCCACAATGTCTATTTCCCCCCCCAACACCAAGCATTCCAACGCCCTGATTTTACCTCGGAGACTTCTAGCATTTGTGTATAAACACTTATAGTTTCCCACGCTTGTTAAGCCCACAGCCTTCCTCTTGCTGCCTTGAGACCTTGCCAGGCAGTTCCTATCATTAGCCACAGTCTCAGTGGACAATTTTAATCCATTTCCTTGTACAAAAGTAATAGTTACCCCTTCATCTCTTTGAGATGAGCCATCCCGAACCAGAGACTTTTCATTTCCTATCGGCTTTCCCCCATTATTCAGTTTAAAAACTGCTCTGCCATCTTTTTGATTTTGAGCGCCAGCAGCCTGGTTCCTTCTTGGGACAAGTGGAGACCGTCCCTTTTGTACAGCTCCCTCTTGTCCCAAAAAGCATCCCAGTGCCTAACAAACTTAAACCCTTCCCCCCCTACACCATCATCTCATCCACACATTGAGACTCCTGATCTGTCTCTCTGGCCCTGCGCGTGGAACAGGTAGCACTTCTGAGAAGGCTACCTTGGAGGTCCTGGCCTTGAGTTTCCTGCCCAGCAGCCTAAATTTCTCCTCCAGGACCTCAGGACTGCATTTCCTCACATCGGTGGTGCCGACATGCACCACGACCACTGGCTCCTCCCCAGCACTATCTACCAGCCTATCTAAAACACGTGTAATGTCTGCTACCTTCGCACCAGGCAGGCAAGTCACCATATGGTCAGTACGCGGGTTCACCACCCAGCTGTCTACCTGCCTAAGGATCGAATCACCAACTACCAAGAGCCCCCCTATCACCCTTCCCAGGGACGGTTCCTTGGTACGAAAGGATACCTGTTCACCAGCTGAAGAAGACGTCCCTTCTGAGGGCACATTCCCCTTATCCTCAGCATGGTGCCCCATTTCCCCTTGACCCTCATGCTCCCTGGCAGCAGCCGGGCTGCCAGATCCAGAGTGGGACATATCTAACAAGTCCCCGAGAGTCTTCTCCGTGCACCTAACTGACTGTCTCTGCTTCTCCAGGTCAGCCACCTTGGCCTCAAGGGAGCAAACTCGCTCCCTGAGAACCAGGAGCTCCTTGCACCGAGCACACACCCAAGACTTCTGACCAGTGGGCAGATAGTCATACATGTGACACTCCATGCAAAACACTGGATAGCCGCCAACCCCCTGCTGGCATTCTGGCTTCATAATTGTTTTTAAACAAATACTTTTCTATAACCCCCCTTTTAAAACCCTTTGTATTTATATGGTTACTGTTGTAGAAGTCAACTTACCTTACTGGGAACCCAAGGAGCCGAGGTCCCTGACTTTCTGGCTCTTCCTGGGCGTCTTACAGAGCCCGTATGCTAAGGGTCCCAAGGCAAAGAGCCTCACCCTTTGACTCTCACCCTAGGCAAAGATCCTTTGGCTCTCACCCTTCGGCTCGTGCCAGAGGCTCGTGCCTCTTGCAAGCTTCCTACCTTAAATAGAAGCGTCCCCCAGGAGAGGGTGTGGCCAGCAGCTATTCAAATTCACCCAGGCACTTAATTACAGGCAAACAATGACTCTTTCACACCCTAACTCCAGCAGCCAGGAGTCTGCTACAACTCACCCACACACTCCCAAATACAGTCCCCCACACAGTACCTTCTCAGCTAAAGCACCTCAGCTGCAAATAAAAAAAAAAAAAACCACTCACTCCTCTGGCACCTCTAACACCTTGCTCCTTCTCAGAGCTCAGCTGGGTCATGCCATTGTAAAAAGCACAGAAGGTGTCATCGTTAGTTACTAATGTTATTATATAATCAATAATATTAACAGTTGTGTGGCTATCTTAAAAATTCTTGAAGAACATATACAAGAGTTATAATTCTATACCTGCAGTATTTTGTGGACATATTTATCCATCTTTATGCTCTCTGAAGGCTCCCAGTTTAAGATGGCATATAAATGTAAAGGTGCTAAAGATTTGCTCTCTTTGAGCAATAATGTAGGTTTATCTACTCCTCCTCCTCCTTTTTACATCAGTCTTGCACCCCATTTTCTTTCATCTTCTCTTTCTTTTTCTATGTTCAGCCTTCTTTCTTTCTTATAGCTTTTGTACCTGGCTGCTTATCCTTATAGCTTACTGCTTTATTTGGTTTCTTTTCTTCTGTTGGGTGATTTATGGTGGGGAAGAGGCAGATGGGTTGCATGAGCGACTTCTATTATTGGATTCTATTTTGAATAAAACATCATTTTAAGTTATTTTTTAAAAGGTGGCAATAAGGGGAGGGTGAGTGACTGAAAGGGAATCTGCGAAGGGACAGAATCTTTTCCATCTCATCATACCTGGCTGAAGATGCAGAAAGAAGGAGCACTGAAATTTTCTGCTCTGTATTCTCTATCTGAATTGGAATGTGGTAGCCTGTAAATATAAATTGTGGTAAGGAGATTTGCTTGTGGATCCTGGCCTGACCATTACTATCCTTCATTCTTGAGACTGATGTGGAATAGGCAAGGGACTCGACAGAAAGGATTTGTCTACCAGGATAACACAGCCTCCCCCCACTATCAGAGGCCCTGATAGCAAGCAACCACTTACGGAGAACAGTACAAGGCAGGATCAGGTCAAGCATGAGAACTGTACAAATACCTTCACAGCAAAAGAGAATGTGCAAAAATCCCTGTGCAAAAGAGTAACACTGCAGAATTCTGTTGAAGACATAAACTACACAGAACTCTGTACACAACCATAGTTTCAAACACACCAGTAATTAGAACAGGGGTGTCCAAAGTTTTTTTTGGTAAGGGCCAAATACAGAAAAATAAGCAAAGGCCCGGGCCACACACAAGAGGTGACATATTGACACATGATTACTGTGTGTATTTCTAACTCACCTATAATGTGAAGAACATTGCTCTCAGTGGGAGCAGTGATGCTGTTCTTTGGATTGAAGGATGGCTGGGATGTCAGGAGAAAGTTTGGTGGTTGAGACACGAAGGACTTCACAGAGATGGCTATCAGTCATTCTGGATTTCAGTCTCCTTTTGTTCTGATTTAACAGAGAAAATGTTTGTTCACATATGTATGTTGAGCCGATCGGGAGCTGCCAGGGAAAGCTCAGCCACCCTCCTCGATTGGCAGAGGAAGCGAGAGGCCAGGCTGTGGCTGCGAACTATAAGAGCAGTGAAGGACCCCACCGAAGGCTTCTTCGGGGGGCAAACAAGGAACTGTCTCTCTAAGCACCAGGCGGCTGAGCTCCTCTTCTTCTGTTTCCTTTTCTTCGTCATCGTCGTCACCGTCGTCACCGTCGTCTTCATCCTCCTCTTCCTCCGACTCAGAGTCCTCCCCATCGGCGCCTTCCTCCCGGCAATCCGGCGGCCCATCCTCTCTCCTCCGCTTAGCTTGAGAGGCCATGCTGCCGCGTCCCTGCTCTTCTGCGCATGCGCCCCGAACCCGGAAAGGAAGGCTGCGGCGGGGAAGGGGAAAGTGCGAGCTGGACGCGGGCGGGGGGTTCCCTGCCGCCGACCTGGCTCCCCGGGGAGGTGAGCAAAACGTTCTGAAGCCGCTACTCTGCTCACGCGACCCAGCCGCTTCCCTTCCTCCCCTCCCCTCTCCCCTCCCCGGCCGCCTGACAGGGTTCCCGCAAGTTAGACGGGTGTTCTATAGGCTGTGTCAGTAAGACGATGGCTTAGACACCGCCGAAGTGATTAGAGTCTGCGGGCCAATAAAAACTGACCCGCGGGCCGCAGTTGGCCCATGGGCCGTAGTTTGGACACCCCTGAATTAGAACTATAGCTCTCAGGTGAGGATCTGCATTCCAGACTTTCTGGGTTACATTTACAAAAAGTGAATCTTTTCCTAAATTGTATCATTTGCTATTTTCTTGCATTTTTAAAGGAACATTAAACAAGCAACACACTGAATATATTTCTGTGTTGTCATTTTATGGTAGCCGATGCTTCTGAGTAGTGGAGGCCCAGTACAAACTAAGCAACTTGATTAAAATGTTAGCAGAACAGTGCCATTTAGAAGAACTCTGTAGAAGAACACGTAGAAAGACTGAAATTAAAACACAACTTGGAAGGATAATCTAAAAACAAACAAAAAACCAGCCAACCACAGCAAATCACTTAGTGATACATTCCCCAAAGACTTTGTGCACTGTACGCTTGGAACCACAACATTTGAAATGAATGGAATGGTGCTCCAAGCTTAATTGTTTTTATGTCTGCTACTAGAAACAATGTCGCTTGTTGGACCCTGTATAATTTTGTTTGATATCTGTCAAATATCTTTTTTTCTGTCAGCACCATCATCCCACAAGCAAATCTCATTTTTAAAAAATAAAGTATTTTCATTTAAGGCTATGGTTTATGCACTAAGGATCAGTTCTAATACATTTGATACATACTCAAAAGTTATCTGGATTTTGGACTGGTTTGGGATTTTCTTTGTGGGTATTGGGGGTGTAATTTCACCTCCAATTATAAAAAAGTAACTACAAGTCAGCAACAAATTTCCAGATAACTCAGAATAAATTGTAAGGATTCAGTTAATAAGAATGCTTGATAGAATGAGGGACCCCTGTGAGGGGCATTTACAGAGCAAAGCAGATTTGATCAGGTTCCTCCAGGCCATAAGAAACAGAGTAGTGGGACATGTGGTAAAAGTCCCCTCCCCACACAGCCACTTGTTAAACAGCACATGTCCCATAGAGGATTTATCCAAAGCCTTCATGCAATACACATTTTCCCATCTCTCCTATATAATAATTCTGTTTTGGAGTGGCAAGATTCGATACGCACCAAAATCTGTTGGCTGCCTGAACTACCAATCAGAAGGCACTGGCTGCATTGGCTGCCTGGGTTGCAGAGTCCCACCCACAGAAGCTGCGGCCACTGTCTCCAGCTCAGTGTGCTCAGAGCCAATGGAAGGGATGGATGGGACTCTCTGCGGGGATGGGGATGGCTGGGGCCTCCTTCCCTCCAGCTCTCATGCAGCATTTGGGGTGGGGTCCTTGCTTCAGTCCTCTCCCACAGCCCCCTCCATCCCTCGTGTGCCCCATACATGGAGCGAGGACCCAGTGCGCAGTGGCTGATTCCCCCCTCACGTTGACGCCACTCTGGCCACTCACTGCTCCGGCCGCTTGAACTGGCTCTGCCTCACACACCGGCTCTGTTGCCCACCTTGCACTGTTTAAAATGGCTGTGAGGCATGGGGGGAGGAAGCTGCTCAGCCAGAGCCGGGGGGGCGCCGAGGCGGAGGACAGGGCCGCCCACGGCAGCGGTTGTCTGGCCATGGCTCTTGGGGGGAGGGGAGCCAATGCAGGCCAGAGCACTCTCCCAGGCCCTCTTTCTAGAGCTCGTTGCATTTCTTTCTGCAACGGGCCTTATTACTAGTCTACCATATTCCTGTTTGGTATCTGGGTTGCCAAAGAGCCAGCGAGCTTTGTATCTTCCAAATATCTAGGTGGCAAAAGCATGTCTTTGCATCCATGATGAAATGGAAATATTTCACAAACATCACAGAGGAAAAAAACACAGTTAAAAAGGAATGCTTTTGAATAAGGAATCATTATGACAGAGGAAATAATATCAGAAAGGAAAGAGCACAGGCTGATACTTTTAAGTACTGAGGTTGGCAGTCATGCAGCTGGCAGTTGTTTTTTTTTTAAAAAAGCACTAGCATTAACATTTCCTTTTTAAAACTAGCAAAAGAGATGGAATAAAACTAGGACTGGGGAAGGATTCATGGCTGTATTCAGGGTGTTTATGGGATGGGCAGCATGAATAACAGATATGAAATTCCTATTGCTGTGTAAAGTCAACACATAGGGTTGGTTACATGGACTACACAGCTATTTCATGATCACTGAAATTACTCCTAACTTGCATGCTCTGTGAATGGCTATTTTTAGGAATAGGCCTTTCATGTGGTGGAATGATGTGGATTTTACAAGAGCATTTATAATGTGTTTCATATGTTGTAGTCCTGGTGAAATTGCTGTATATGAGAGGAAGCTTTAACAGAACTGTCTCCCCCTTTCTTTTTGCATTTTCTTTTTATGCTATTAGTTTCGATTCAAACTTTTCTTAATTTTGTTTCCTCCAGCTCACTTCACACCTATATAAGAGCAACAAGACAAAAAGTCCTGAGGAGGTTTCTGAGAAGCTTGATTGCAAAAAGCAGGATTCTTAAAAGAAATTCAGCAACTGGGAGTTCAACAGTGAGATCCTAAGCAGAGTTACACCCTTCTAAGCTCACTGATTTCACTGGATTTGCAAGGGTGTAATTCTGTTTAGGACTGCAGTGTCAATTTCAAAAAGCAGGACTTTTTTCTCCCATTTCCATAAGGAGGAGGCAACTGACAAAATCAACAGGCAGCAGAGAAGAGGAAAGAAAGAGGCCAGTGGTTGTAATCCATTCCCCTCTGCATGGGTATGCTGTACATGCTCTTGAATATCTGCATAGCCTTCACATTGGATCTAGTAGAGATAATCAAGGTTCTCCACTGACCTGATTAGTTTAAATATGCATATAATATTTTCACCATATCATCAGTGCACTTAACTACCTGTGCAAATTGGTGAACTTGTATAAACTGGGGCAGTTTACAGAGCATTTAAGTCAATATGCCTGTCCCTATGTGTGGGAAAGTACATGTGTGTAGTACAAGCACACACTCTGAAACTGGAAATTTCTGCTCCTGAATGCTGATGTGTGATGTTTCATATGTTTTCTCCCTTAACAGTAGTTTGCTCATATTACTAGACAACTTATGAGTTGTTAAATGTATACAGGTCAGCAAAGACTCATATATTAAAACAGTTGCCTCAGGGAGAGGAGCAGGAAAAGGTGGACATTGGAGGCAGAATATCTTATACATATCTTACAAATATCAAAATCTCAACCAAATGTTTAGATTAAGGCAGCAATCCTATGCACACTTACTTGGGAGTAAGTCCCACTGAAGTAATCTTATGCATTTTACTTTGGATTAAGTTACAAAGAGTACTGCAAGCTACTGTTCACCCAACATCCCAGCCAGACATGACTCCAGATTCATGAACCCATCTATCCATGTTTTAAAAGAAAACAGCAGCTGTATGAAGACTTGATTGGAATCAAGCCATGATTCCAAGGAGAAGAGGAAACTGTAAACCCACCCCCAAATCACTGCACAGACTTATTTATTTATTTCCATTTATTAATCGCCTATCCCCACAAATTGTGGGGCTCTAAGCGATGTACAAAAGTTCTAAAAACATAAAAAGACATAAAAATCAGTCCAGTAGCATATTATAATTAAAAGCAGGTGGCAAAATTTTGTAGCTTCCTACCTTATCTAGTATTTGAACGCTTTGCATATTCAGGGAATAAGTTCTATAAAGAAGAAGGGTCCAGGTAGGTAGGTAACACCCATGTCGTTAACTGTTGCTGTCCTCAGCCAAATGCCTGGTGGAAGATCTCTGCCTTACAGGCCCTGCATAAAACCCCACAGGGCTCTGATGTTATTTGGCAGAGAGTTCCACCTGGTTGGGGCCAGGGCTGAAAAAGCCCTGACCCTGGTTGAGGACAACTGAATCTCTCAAGGGCTAGGGACCACCAGCAAGGTGTTCTTTGAAGAGTGTAATGAGGCGGTCCCACAGATAGGTCGGTCCCAGACCACTCAAGGCCTTAAAGGTCAACCTTGAACTTGACTTGGTGCTCCACTGGAAGCCAGTGCAGCTGGCACAGCACAGGATGGATGTGCGCAGTCCGTGATGTTCCTGTTAGGACTCACGCTGCCGCATTCGGATCAGCTGGAGCTTCTGGGTCAGTGTCAAGGGCAGGCCATAGTAGAGAGAGTTACAATAGTCTAGCCTGGAGGTGACTGTCACATGGATTACTGCGGCCAGATCAGAATGTGATAGGAAAGGGGGCAGTTGCCAAGCTTGGCATAGATGGTATAATGCCTGCCCGACTGTATGTGTGACCTGGGCCTCCATATTAAGGGAGGTATCCAAGATCACACCCAGGCTCTTGACAGATTACACCGGTGTTAATGGTGCCATGCTGAGAGCCGGTAAGTTGAACCTGAGCTCTGAAGCCTCTCCCCCGAGCCACAGAACCTCCCTCTTTGCCAGATTCAGTTTCAGTCTGCTCCTTTTTAACTGTTCCAACACAGCCTCCAAACCCATGGCCAGATTTTTTTGGGTGGCATCTGGGTGGCCATCCAAAAGCAGATACAACTGGGGGTCATCAGCATATTAGTGACACCCAAGCCCGAAACTCCGAGCCAGTTGGTAAAGGGGGTGCATATAGATGTTAAACAGCATTGGGGAAAGGAGTGCCCCCTGAGGGACCCCACAAACCCAAACTGAACCCAAACCTCCACACTTTCAGAAACCCTGGAAAGGAAAAACATGCATGTAATCTCTCTTTCCCTGTTGTCAGGTTCCCCAGATAGTCACTCAAACACCAGGCTTCTTCAGAAGATAGTGTTTATTAGTACAAAGCTGGAGGACACATGTACAAGTCCCGTGTCAGTGATAACTCAGATCAATAGGCGGCCTAAGTTATACTCTATTCAAAACTACCCCCCAACTCCTAAGCCAATGGTTACATAGTGCGTGTGTGTGAAAGCAAGCGGGCAGCTTAAGAAAACAAACCCAGACCAGTTAACATTCCCAGCGGCTAGGAGCTAGCGGCTTGAAACGCAAGGTCAGGCAAATTGATCAGAGACAGAACAGAGACAGAACAGACCATGGTAAATCACAGTAAGAAAGGAGGACCTGCATAACTCCCACATTTCAGTACCAGTGCCTCCCACACACCAACAATGGCAGGATTACCTGACACCTGTCTTCACACGTTTTCAGTTCTAACAGCTTCCAGAGGAGAAAGGCCTTGGTAGATTACATTGGTGTAAGTGGTAGGGTTGTGTAAAGGACTACAAAAATGCTGTACACCACAACCTCAGTCTGAACTGGGTCCTGCACAACTGTTTTCCTTTACAAAATTCCAGGAAGATCAGTTCAGCATCACTTCTTCTATACCTTTAAATCAGGAAGGATTTTATTAACAGGTAACCACTAAACAGACAATGCAAGACAGTTTATTATTATAATAATGGCATCTAAGGATAGATAAGGGTCTTTAACTACACTGACCTTAGATGGTGCGAAAGCATTTCAATCAGTATTTTTGTCAAATTTATACCACACCTAGGAAAGATTTGGAATAAATGGAAATTATTGATTGATTTAAAACAATCATTTTATAACTTATGGTGATATGATAAACTCACAAGGTGTGATTAAGATGTGGGAAGAGATCAAAGAAGAAGGACAGGAAATACAATGGTGGTTATATTTTCAAATTGCTTCTGGACTAAAAATAACAAAAATTAAAAAATGGTATCTGTACAAAGAGAGGTACTGATTTTGAAAATACTGTTTCACAATCTAAAGACCATTTATTAGGACAAATTTACAAGTTACTACTTCAATATGATTCTGAAGAAGAACGGGTTAAACCCCGTATGATAAAATGGATGCATAATTTCAGAGAGGAAATACAGTTTCAATGCTGGGGAAACCTATGGACTAAGGATAGTAGATTTACTGCTAGCCAAGCATTAAGAGAAAACTGCTATAAGATGTTCTACCGATGGTATGTTACCGCAAAAGACATTGAAAAGATGGATGAGAACTTCAAAGGGACTTGCTGGAAATATAAAGAAGCAGAAGGCACTTTTTATCATATGTGGTGGACCTGCATCAAGATGAAAAAACACTGGAAAAATATACATGAAGAGATCCAAAATATTTTAAAAACCAAATTCCCGATAAAACCAGAGACTATGTTATTGGGAATCCTGCCAGACAATATAGAAAAAAGCCTCACAAGACCTACTTAGATATATGCTAACAGCTGCCAGAGTACCATTTGCAATGAAACAGAAGACAGAAGAATGTCCTACAATAGAGATCTGGAAAGAAAAATTAGCTGAGCATGCAACAATAGCCAAACTGACTATATAAACAGAAGACCATTGAAAGAATTTCAGCAGAAATTGCAAGTTTACTACTCATATTATGGGATTAGCTAAATTTCTTAATTCCTGAAATTATCTGAATATTACATTAAAGGTGATGAAGATATTGATAATAATTTTAATCTTTTTTTTTAGTATTTCACTATCATTTAAATATTTAGTAAGTATAATATCTAGAATCTGACAAATGATTAAGATAATATCCAGGTTTTAAGGATGGTTCAAACTTAGCACAGAAATTTGTTTGATTCATTAAAGATGTAATCTTTTATTGTTATTAGATTATCAGTAATATTAGGAAACTTTTTATTTATTCTTTTAAAGAGAGAACACATTCCAGAACGCTAACGTAATGCTGTTTTAATATTTGTTTCCATATTTGAAATATGCAGGAGTCTTTTCGTAGAAAAACAGCTGCAGCAGCTCATTAGCATATGGTATGCTAATGAGCTATTAGGCTATTAGCATATGCCACGCCCCCTGACATCACCGGAAGTGATGTCAGAAGGGGAAGCAAAGGGGGGGGGAGGCATCTTCAAAAGCCTCCCCTTCCCTTCCCCAGCTGGTCTGGGTGGGGGAGCTAAGAGAGAAGGGGTTTAAAGTTTAAACTCCTTCTCATGAGAGTTGGGCCACAGAAGGAGGAAAGAGGGAAGGAAAGAGAGAGAGTAGAGAGAAGGAAAGAAGGAAGGAAAGAGGGAAAGAAAGAGAAGGAAAGGGAGGGAAAGAAAGAGAGGGAAGAAGGAGGGAAACAGGGAAAGGAGGAAAAAGAAGAGAAGAAGGTGGGAAAGAAAGAAAGAGAGAAGGGAAGAAGGAGGGAAAGAGGAAACGGAGAGAAGGAAAGAAATTTGGCGGCAATTTGGCCCCATTGTATCCTATGGGCCATTGAAGTCAATGGTGAAAACATAGAGTATATTCTGGGGGCTGGAGGGGAGGAGGTTTGAAGGAGAGGCTCCAAACTCACAGGGTAGCTGATGGAGAAAAAAGTTACTTTTTCCCACCATAGAGAACAATGGAGGGAATAGGGGCAACCTGTTTGGGGGCCCATAGAATTGGACCCCCTGATCCAAAGTTCTTGAAACTTGGTGGGTATCTTGGGGAGAGGCTCCATCAGCTACCCTGTGAGTTTGGAGCCTCTCCCTCAAACCCCTCCCCTCCAGCCCCCAGAATATACCCTATGTTTTCACCATTGACTTCAATGGCCCATAGGATATAATGGAGCTGAAATTGACATTTGGCTGCCTGAAAGACTCCCCGGGACGCCGGCTGGGGGTGGGGCTTGGCTCCTGAGCTCCCGGAGCTGTGCTCTGGTGTGCTCCCCCCCAAAAAGACCCCTGGAAATATGTATGTTTACTAATACAGTTGATTTTACTTGTTATATGTAACTATTTATAATATTTGATATTTTTGATGAATTCATATTTTCCCTTATCCCGCTTTTCCCTGAGAAAATAAAAAAACCTTAATTATGGAAAAACATGTTCTGATACAATTACTACAATTAAAATACATGGTATTAATTTAGCACATTTCACAATGAAATGAAGCACCCTGCAAAGATGTTAATTACCACTATTGTTCAATATTGCTCTGAAGCAATAAGAAATTGGTGTTACCAATTATCAAAGCATTAATTGGATGAGTATAAATGTATATGCAGATAATCATTAGTATTAATATCATTAGTTCCAGATAGGTTGTTTTCTGAGAGTTGAAAATTTGATAGGACAAGTGGGGGGACCTGCAAGGGCATGTCATTTTCCCTCCCTCACTATTTCCTCTTTCTTTTCCCTGAGAGCCCCTAGAGCCTCTCTTCTTTTCTTGCTTCCTTCACTTCTTAATACTCAACAGCCAACCTATCTTTACCTGTCCCATTATCTTCCTCTTTCTCTCCCTTCTTCTCTCCACTTGGCAGCCAATCCTTGGGTAAACTGTGCACAAATCCAGCCACTGGGCTGTACCAGACCCAGCTGCACAGCAGAAAACCCACAAAGGGGCATCTCACTTTTCCCTCTACCCCCCTCCTCACACTATTTCCTCTTTTCTTCCTCTTGACAACCTCCATATCCTCACCTTTCCATGCTTTCTTTTCTCCTTCCCACCCACCCACCCACCTTTTATCTCCCTCTGTCTTCAGCTACATTTATTTACTTCATTGATACCCCACTTTTCTACACAATGGGGATTCAAAGTTCTGTACAGCATTCTCCCCTTTTCCAACCCTTTGAGGAAGGTTAGCTTGAGAAAGCGTAACTGGCCTAAGGTTACCCAGTAACCTTCTATGGCAGAATGGGCATCAAACCTAGGCTTTCCATATCCTAGTCTGATGAAACTCTAACCACTACATAACATTGGTTCTCATGGGCCAGTTGCTGTTAAAGAGCAGCAAGCACCTGGGCCTGGGTTAGTCTTGCAAGCACGGTGGTAAAAAGTTGCCTGATAGTTGCTGATGCCCCTGTTAGTCTTCCCAGATAGTCCATAACAGCCCTGGAAAGGGCTCTGCCCCCTCCCCCCTTAATGACAGAAACCAAGGCTTGAAGGCTGACAATACTTTATGGTCTCCTGAGGGCATCTGTTTCTTAAAGCTACAGGTACTATTTCTATTATGGGGGAGTTAACCCCCCTGGATTTATTTTTATTTTTTTGCAAACCTGGGGCCTTTCACAGATGGAGTCATGTCATGAATTAGATATATTGACTGTTAGTTGTAAAATAAATTGGAGTAAACTGGAAAATCAGTAAACTGGCTCAAAGAGAAAATTTTAAACTGACACGAGGCAGTGGTCTGAGAATGACTCTCCTTCCTATTTTGCCTGTTAATACAGGAACATGCCAAAAGGTATATTAATATCATTTCTATAAGTTCAAGACACATGTTTAGGAGTTTTTTGTGAACAGAAAGAAATACAAGATCTTCTCTCATTAAATATTTAGTATTTATATAGTGCTTTCACTGTTCAAAGTGCTTCACACACATTTTCCTGCAAGCCTGTAATTTAAGTCTCATATCGTGGAGGTAGGGCCTGAGAAAGACTGTCTTGCCCAACACTATCTAGTAAGTTTATCAAGATGGGTAGCAGTGCTAGTTTGTTTGTAGCAGCAGAAAAGTGCTGGAGTCTAGTAGCACCTTGAAGACTAACAAAATCTGTGGCAGGGTATGAGCTTTTGTGAGTCACTGTGGACTTCTTTACTGCTGCTGGGCTCTTGCTCTTTTCTGCTGCTAGTAAGTGCTCCTTCTAAGCTGTGAAGTTTTGTGAGCAAAAATTCTACTTCGTGAGCTACTGGCATTAAAGTTGTGAATGAGCGATTTGGCTACTGCATAAATTAGTTGGCTCTGGAGCCATCCTTCCTGAGCTGAGACAAAAACGTGTGAGCCAGAGGCTAAAAAACTGTGAGCTAGCTCACACTAACTCAGCTTAGAGGGAACACTGAGATGCAAATTTTGAATAAGGAATCCTCCAGATCATACCTCATTCTCTTGGCCACTGTGCTATACTGTGAATGTGAGTGGTAGAATTCTAGAATTCTTGTTCTGAATACACATATATATATTTGCTGGGACAAGATTTTGAAAAAATGCAGCTACAATCTGATCTATGCATGCCTGGGAATGTCCCATTAAAATCATTGGCATTTGTTTCCGAGTAAACACGCAAAGCATCATGCCTCATGTCTTCCAAAAGCTTATTATTTTGAATATTAGTGGGAATATTGAGGAAATCCTAACAATTTTAGCAGTTTAAAAATGAATTAATCAGAAATTGCATTATTTGCCCAGTTTATCAATTCCAGTTTTTGTCTAGCCAGAGGAGAGCAGGAACCCTTGTGGAATGCTTTGCTATTGACAGAAATGTAAAGACTTACATACTCTGTTCCTCTACCCCCATTTTCCATTAAAAAGATTCCACAGCTAGGAAAGGAAAGAGACATGTAAGCAGTCACAAGAAATGCACCTATAGTAATTGTTGAGTTATTTTTCATCTCAATGTTATTTTAACAATAAAGTTACCTGATAATCAGAGTCAGGGTAGATTAAGCTTTTAAACTAATAATTACAGTGAGCAGCCAGCCAGAGATCCTCTAAAGCAGGGGTGTCGAACTCATTTGTTATGAGGGCCGGCTCTGACATATATAAGGCCTTGTTGGGCCAGGCCATGTGTGTCATAAAATGTAATGCCAGGTAGCGGAGATATAAACTTTATAAAGGACACAAACACAAAGAGTTTTTTTTAACTTAAAATAAAAACATGCTTAAAACATTAGCACTCTTGGAATATTTTGTTTATTGAACAGTGTCTGATAACTGACACCTCTTGCTCTGAATTATTGCATCAAAACCTCTGTGCTGTTGCATTCTCGAGTATGATGTTCAGCTGTGTGTATCTGTAAGCTGCAAACCTACGATGACACAGCAGCAGCAGAACTGGAAGAAGAAGCAGAAGACAGCCAGTTCCACTACAGGCCTGACAGAAGCCCTCCGTGGGCCTGATCCGCCCCCCAGGCTGCATTTTTGACACCCCTGCTCTAAAGCATTTCAATATTTAGCAGCACATGTGTATGTTGTATCACACTCAAAGGACTGTATGACTTATTCTTCAGAGGAAGAAAAGCCATCAAATTGTAGCCCTTAGCATCCAAGCACCAGAATAAAAGCAATTACATTGAAAATAAAGAGAGGGTTTACATAGTGTTGCCATCTCCAAGTTGGGAAAGACCTGGAAATTTTAGGGGTAGAACCTGAGGAGGGAAGGGTTTGGGGAGGGAAGGGAAGGGACTCCAACAGTGTATAATGTCATTGAAACCACCTTCCAAAGCAGCCATTTTCTCCAGGTAAACTGATCTCTATCACCTGGAGATAAATTGTAATCCTGGAGATCACCAGCTACCACTTGGAGGTTGTCAACCCTAGGCTTACAGAAGGTACCTCAGAAAAGGAGACTAACTTCTAATGGCATTGTTTGCCACGAACACATTCTTCTTAAATAGACTTAATAGGATATTAGTTAATTTTGAGAAGGTGAGATCTATCAATGGCTAGTAGCCATGATGGCTCAATGGAACCTTCATGGTCAGAACAATATTCTTCTAAATGTTGATTGTGTGGGGAGGTACATCAAACAACTTATTGGGAAGACTTTCAGCCCTGCTGGTGAGGTTTCTGTGGGCATCTGGCTAGCCACAGTGGAAAACAGAACTGTGGACTATAAGGACCTTTAATCTGATCCAGCTGTATTCTTCTTAAATTCATGGTCTGCATTGCCTTCCTGTAAGACCTTCTGGCAAATTTTCCATATAAAACCTGAAAATGCTTTTATTTTATATACCTCACAAACTAATTTTTGACAATAATCAGTTTAGCTGGGGACATGGCCACTTCACACAAGACACACAACTAAGTTTTGAACATTTTTACAGATATTCCTATTTAGACTAGTGAATATTATACTTTATTATTACTGTGCCTTATATTCCCAATACAGATGATGAAACAAGCACTTCCTATCCTATCATAGAACTGACTGCAATAATATAGTTCCCAAGAGCTCATTATAATAAAGTCCTGTGGTCAAGCTTAATTTTAATCAGAACCCTAGTTCATTCTGTAAAGTTGATCTTAGTACTGGTGGCACTAAGAAGGTATGACCAAAAATCAAATACAGAGGGCCAATTGCAACTTGCATAAACACACTCAGTATAATCCTAAGAATACTTTTCTGGGAATAAACCTCATTCAATAGACCTGAGAAAGATTCTGAGGAGACCTACTTTGTCAAGAAGAAGCCATGCACCCTCCCATTAAAATATATTCAGGCATTTAACTTTTTTGAAAAATAAGGAAAATTAGGAGCAGGCATGTTCTCCGTATTGCCCACAAACTGAGTTTATTGCACAACAGGGAATGCTGAGCAATGGAAAAAACACAGCACACACTATGCTTCTGAACTGCATGCTGGTATCTGAGAAAAGGCCAGTGGAACTAATTAAGATGCATGAAGTAGGAATGACAGATGTCTTAAATGTTCCACCAAACTGCTTTATCCCCCTGACCGGATTCCAAAGGCAGAACCTGTTGCTTGTGTTTGGAACCCCAGAGTGTGGGGGCAGGGAGGAGAGGGGAGCAACAGATTGTTCTTCTAATCTGGAGTAGAAAATAACTGCCAGTGGAGAACGGGTTGGGCACCCATCTCGACCTTCTGCCTCTCTGCTTAAAACAGATCTGATACATCTGTCCTTCATGGAGAAGGGACCACTGGGGCTGTGTGAGATACATTATATGTAATGTGCAGTTTGCCCCTCAGTGAATGATATTCATCTACCATCTGTACAGGTAGTAGCTGGTATCCTACCTTAGGCTGGAGATGTTCCTCCAGCCTAATGAGCCTTCCAGCAACCCAAATAGCTCTTCTGTTGGAGGAAAGCTTCAAACATATAGGATTCTATACATACTGGTACAAAGCCTACATCTCAGGTAAGCAAGGCAGATGCTTTGAAAGGTCTGTTGCACAACAGGGTGAGAGCCAAAGCCCTGAGTGAATTGAGTTACCTTGATTGGAACATTTCTCTAAGCCACATAGAAGTGATAGAGAAGCATCTCTCCTTATAATATTTATCTTTTGGTTTCATAAGATTCCATGCGCTCCCATTGGCTGTAAAATGCCCTCCCTCAGCCATTGGCCCATCAGCCGCCACTCAAGAGTACTTGCATGCCATTGGCCGGGTGCTGGGTCTGCTCCTCTTCCCCACCCACTCCCCCTGGCAGACAGCTCTCTCTCCTGAGGAAGACAGTTCTCTTTACTCCTGTGAGGGACTGTCCCCTCAGTGGCTGTTGGTTGGCACCCAAGCTTGGTTCTGTGAGTAAAAAACCAAAGGACTTTCAGCATAACCCCCTCCCCCGCCCATAACCCCCTCCCCAATGGCCACTTTCCTGTCAGAATAAATGGAAAAAGGCTCTTTCTCCTGCTTAGCTTCAGCCAGCGACTATCGGATCATTTTCTTCAACTCCCCGCTGTGCGGCTGACTTTCCCCTAGTGCTGCCAATCTCCAGGTGGGACCTGGAGATCTCCCACTGTTACAATTGACCTCCAGATGACAGAGATCAGTTCCCCGGGAGAAAATGGTTGCTTTGGAGGGTATACTCAATGGCATTATACCCTGCTGAGTCCTTTCACCCCCCCCCCAAATGCTGCCCTCCATAGGATCCACCCCCACACAAATCTCCAGGTATTTCCCTAATCAGAGTTGGCACCTGTACTTTCTTCTCTGTCAGTAAAAGGCCCTTTCCACACCTATGTTGGCCTTTGGGAGAAAACTCATTGGGCCCAGTCCTGATCAGGTTGCCAACTCCAGGTGGGCAATTCCTGGAGATTTGAGGGATGGAGCCTGGAGAGGGTGAGGTTTGAAGAGGGGTGGCACCTCAGACAGGTATGATGCCATAGACTCCACCCTCCAATCCAGCCATTCCCTGATGGAGAACCATTGTTGCCAATCTCCAGGTGGGGGCTGGAGATCACTCAAAATTACAACTGCTCTGTAGGAGGGATGGGGGAGGAGATGGAAAACTAAAGGTAGGTTGATGGTTGGCTGGGAGGGAGATAGGGTTGTCAACTCCAGGTTGGGAAATTCCTGGAGATTTGAGGGGTCGAACCTGGAGAGGGTGAGTGTTGAGGAGGGGTGGGACCTCAGACAGGTACAATACCATAGACTCCACCCTCCAAACCAGCCACTCCCTCCTGGGGAACCACTGTTACCAATCTTGGGGGTGGGCTGGAGATCACTCAAAATTACTACTGCTCTTCAAGTAGCAAAGATCAGTTCTTCTGGAGAAAATGGTGGACTCTGTCATTATACCCTGCTAAGATTGCCACAGCAAATTGTCACTGAGAGCCCAAAGCTGGGGCACTCTCCCAGAGCCTCTTTCTAGAGCCCGTTGTATTTATTTCCACAACGGGCCTTATTCCTAGTATACTAATAATTCTGTCCAGGCTTTGGACTACTCAGAGATATGGTGTAGCTTTTGCCTCTTTCTCTGCTAACATGTACTAGAGCGCGATGCATATGAAGGTGCCCTTGCTCTGTGTGTATTCCTGTCTGCACATCACTGGACAACAGGGAAACACACTGCACGATGGCCTTTTCTTCTGCTAAACAGTACCAAGTAGGGCACAGGAAGCAGAACAGACATGAGCAGCAGCAGTTCTGCATTCCTTGGAATATCCTATTCTACCCTAATCTGAGAACAAGAACTGAAAACAAAGAGTAAAAAAATCCATTTTAAAATAGGAAAATCAATCCTTATGTAAAATGCGGCAAGCAAAGATGTCTTGCTTAGGGCTACTTTGTTTTGAAGAACTTTTTTCCCCCCACCTTAAAATATCTATTGAGTTCTTTTCAAGCTAGCACCATTAAACTGAACAAAAATGTTGCCATTTCCCAGACACACCATGTACTCGTTTAGCTCAGAAATTGCTTTGTTCTTCAAAGTGAGAGTTTCTAGGATGTTAATCTGTAACATGGATAAACTTTGTGGGTTTTGTTTTTGTTTCCTTTATTTTGAAAAAAAAATCTGAAGCAGGTGATTCGATACCTTTTCAAAAAACAACTCTTAAGATTCAGAAACTTGCACAAGTAGTTATCCCATTATCTCAAACACCAATTGATCAACAACAATCGATGAAGCTTGCCATGCAAAGGAAATGTGATAGAGCACAAAAGAGTTTTGTCCACACTTCCATTCCTTTACATAGGCCACATTGGTTTCTATGGAATGAATGTGTTTCTATTAGTGTGGATTAGATAAATTATCCACCCTTAGTTCTGAAACTTCACAATTCACTGGGTCTTCTGAACCTCTGCCCTTGATGCACTTCTGTTATAAATGTAACACATTTAACACACCACAACCATTATTTCTTCTCATTCAGAAACATCAAAGATTGTATATATAAATTTAAGGATCAATGTTTTCACATTAATACATCTGCCTTTCAGCTCAGAGGCAAGCCAGATTAAATCCATAACATCCACATCAAATGTGATCAGCGGTGTGCAGACTCAGTGTTCCACAGTCAGACGTACAACTCTAATACATAGTAAACATGGATGCAGTCCTTGCACATGTGCAGAAAACCATGACTGGATTTGTGGAAGCTTTGCTAGCCTGAACACATTTACATAGAAATTTGATCCTTGTTATGTCTGAACAACAAATTATTGCTTGTTTTCCACCTTCTAAAGTAGGATTTGTAAACTGGGGGGGACGGGGGGACTATAGTTTGTAGTACAGAAACAATGACAAGCTATGGGTGCGTTTAGACAGCGTGCTGGAGCGGTTTAAACTGCTCCGGCACGATGCGTTTTTTTTTTAAACTGGAGAATCGCGATCACACTCACCTCCTCCTTCCGAGCGCCCCGCCGTCCTCCTGCAGGTGGGAGGGGTTTCCCCTCTCCTTTGAGCATGCGCACAGGCAGCCCTCTTCCGAACAGGAAGTTTGGCCGGTGCGAAGAAGAGCGAGCTCAACAGGTCCCTTTAAAGTTTAAAGGAAGAGTCCTTTTAAAAATGGCCTCCCCGAGATCCCGGACTCCTCTAAATGCCTAAACTAGGCACCAGTAAACCTTTTCTTTTTTTACCTAAGTGCGGAGCTCCGCTCAAGCGCACACCGGTAAGGGGAAAAAAAAATGGAGGACTAAAACCGGAAGCTGGAGGCAGCTTCCCAGAGGGGAGGGGGGTTGAAGCACCCGGAAGTGGCTGGATGGAGCGATCAGACAGGGAAAAGTGCGGCTTGAAACGGAGAATCATGGAAAACACCGCTTGGGTAAGTGGTGCCAAAATACTCCGTTTCAAAGGGGGTTTGCTCCAGAAAGCGACGGCTGGGGACGGTGGGCAGATGTTGGGCGTGTGAACGCGCAGGGAAAAGCCGTTTCTGAGCCGTGCTGAAAACGGCTCAAACGGTGCGTCTGAACGCACCCTATGAGTTGCTACAAGTGTTGGTGTGTTTAAACATTAGGCCATGCATGTGGTGAAAAAGGACAAAGGAACATGTGAACTCCTCAGGCTCTTCTACAGCATGACAAACTGTGGCTTGTTGATACTTCTCATCTATGTCACTTTTGAAAGGCAGTCAGCAAACCATAGCAGCTTAATGGACAGAATATTAGTTTTGTGTCAGGAGAGCCTACAGAAAAGTCCCTATCCCTCCAGTTATGAAACTTTCTGGGTCACCATGGCAAAGTAACCATTTCTATGAATAATCTACCCCACAAGGTTCTCCTATGGATGAAATGGCACAACCTCATACATGCTATCCTGAACTCCTTGTGAAGAATCACTGAAAAACAGTTATAGTTTATAAACAAATCCTGCTTTAGAGCAACAACAGGGAGACTGAGAATGCACCATTTTAGCAGAATTTGGTTGTATAGTAGGCTCTGTTTTGGACATGTAACAAATTATATGAATCATGCCTTCATTACTTTAGGTACACAAAATGCATCATAGGTCTTTTCATATCATCCTATGAATTCTTCTCATTTTACAGACAGGAGACTGAGGCTGGGAGAAAGTAATTTGCCCAAGGATGCTCAGTGAGCCAAGATACTAAAGAAATGCAATAAGAACATCATTACCCTAGTCTTTAATTATGTTCTCTGCAATGCATGCTCATTTTGTTTCATATACAGGATCATGCCACTGTCACTATGGTAAAGGTAATACTTAGATTCAATTTTCTCATTATATAAATGTTTTAAATATTTTCACAGGACTTTTGGATAAGTGGGGTTGCCAATGCAATAAGGTACTTCAACTTGGATGGGGGAACGGAGGCTACAGGGAAGGCTGGGATGAATTAAAATGATTTGTTTACCATTGTAAATAAAATTCTCCATTAAATCAACATGAAACAAATTGAAAAGAAATACTGGTGACACATTATAAAGTTAATTTTTTCCCCACCATAGAGAACAATGGAAGGAATAGGGGCAACCTGTTTAGGGGCCCACAGAATTGGACCCCCTGATCCAAAGTTCTTGAAACTTGGTGGGTATCTTGGGGAGAGGCTCCATCAGCTACCCTGTGAGTTTGGAGCCTCTCCCTCAAACCCCCTCCCCTCCAGCCCCCAGAATATACCCTATGTTTTCACCATTGACTTCAATGGCCCATAGGATATAATGGAGCTGAAATTGACATTCGGCTGCCTGAAAGACTCCCCGGGATGCCGGCTGGGGGTGGGGCTTGGCTCCTGAGCTCCCGGAGCTGTGCTCCGGTGTGCTCCCCCCCCCAAAAGACCCCTGCCCATAACATCTTGGGAGTAGAAAAAGATCCAGTATGTACCAGCTTGTGTCCCTTGATGTCCTAAGAACCAACATGCTATTGATCATTACATGCACACTGTAGAAATATTTATTTAGAAAAATTTCTGTGCTGCCTCTCCAGAGAACCTACTTGAGGTGGCTTACAAAGTAAAACATAACAAAAACATAATACCTTAATAAACTATTAAAAATCTAGCCAGAGATTTAAACACTGAGCAGTTTAAAAATGAGTCTCAAAAATATGTTTGTTTTGTTTAGCATTCCCTCCATGATCCCTCCTTCCTGACCAATGTTTTAATTGCTGTTTTCATGTCTTTGTACATATTTTAACTCTGTTTTTAATTTGCTTTAATGATGTGTGTGTGGGGGATTGATTTCAATGGTTTTAAAATGTGATTTTATCATGTACATTTTAAATTGCTTTGAAGACCCTTGTAAGGTCAGAAAAGCAGGATATAAATTTTGTAAATAAATACAACAAATAAAAAAATAGTTCTGCACAGTTCAATAAAGTGCTCCCACAACATGCATATTGGGGGAGGGGAGACATGTAGATGCTTCACAGAATAAAATCAGGCATGCATTTATTACATTTTAATATTTGAAATGGCCTTCAGATTTTTTTGGGGGGGTGGGTGGAATAACCTCTTGTTTGTATGTATAAATTCAGGCCTTTGTTGACAAAACTATCGAATCCAGGCTGGCTTACACAGAGCAAGAATCCATCCTTGCCTCATAAATGTTTATGTTAAACCCATAAAACTGTATGCATTTGACCTCAGCCTGTCGAATCCAAGGGAAATCCTTTTGTTTACCAAGGTTGGGCAAGACCAGCCGACAAATACCTATGGTAAACCCCAGCTTGTTTCCATAGCTTGCACACCCAGTTCCAAAATTAAGAAATGTAGAAGTGCTTCTTCAAGCCTTTTACCTACTGTATATTACCAACCTGCTACAAGATACAACAATGTTCAGAAAACTCCCTCAGGTCTCAACTTAATTATATTACCAGAACAAGGAGAATAGTTTAATCTGATCAAAGTTTCAACATGTCTGACCTTTAAGATTTAGAACCACCTAAAAGGTAAACCTACCTGCTGAAGAGTCACAACAATTTGATTTCAAAGTTATTGGTATCTTTTTTAGGATGTACTTTTATAAACTGGTGATTTATACCGAGGTATAAAACAGCATCAGAGTATGCTGCCTTTCTCAGAGGTGTGCAACAGGTATGGCTTTCACATTTCTTCATAAGGTAGATAGCACTTTCAAAGAAAAAAGCATTCTGGGTGAGCAAAGATTACATCATGTCTAGATATACTGTGGCCCTATACAAAGCACAACCAAGCAATTTATAATATAGTAGATTATAAATAGTGTCTTGGTGAAAACAGGGGTAGAGACTAGATGTTTATCCTGAACTGTCACATAGTAAAGCACAACTTTTTGCCAATATTGACCTAGAAATATAATAAACTGTTAGTTTATACCACTGCAGATTGAAATGGCACAATTTTTAAAAACTATCCTTCAGGGGAAAGGTGTATACAAACGTTACATCTGCATATTTTTCAGCAAACGTTTAAACATGTAGCAAAGTCACATTTACACCAAAAAGGACATGGGGACAGTCATTAAAATAAACCAAGGTACTTCTTAGAAAGAGCTATTTATACACAGAGTATTTCTACAGACTCAGAACAGAGATTACAGACAATCTGGCAATTGAGGAATTATTGCAGGTGAAAATTTGGTTTTTCTGGGAGAACCTGGTAGCTTTTCATCTAATTTGCCACATCAGCTACCTCAGCTGTCACTGAGTCCTTAGTTGAACCATAAATAAGCAAAGAAAGAAAATGGCTCTTGGAAAATGCAGAGTTGCTGCCAGATACAGTTTAGAACAAATAAGACACTGGTATATAACAAGCAACATAAGTGTTCTGAAAAAAACTGGGAGTAATCTAGTAGAAAAGAGCAAGAGTCCAGTAGCACCTTAAAGACTAACAAAATTTGTGGAAGGGTATGAGCTTCCATGAGTCACTGCTCACTGCAAAAGCTCATACTCCACCATGTATTTTGTTAGTCTTTAAGGTGCTACTGGACTCTTACTCTTTTCTACTGCTACAGACAGACTAGCATGGCTAACCATCTTGATCTCTCTCTGTGGGAGTAAATTAGTGAGAGTGAAAAAAATAAGGAGAAGAGAGGGACATTAATAAATCTCTTACATTAAACACAGCACTGTAAATGAATCCTTCCTTCATGTACAAGGAAGAAAATTATGAGTGTACATACACGTAAGTACAGAAACAAGCACATCTCAAACAAAAAAACCCCTCCCCTTCCACACCTTTGCAAGAATGCAGTAACCAAGACTATGGATATGGGTAATAACTCACAAGAAGTAAAAAATATTTTTAGAAAGGGTCAAAATAGTATGAAATTTTGTTGATCATCAACGACAGCCTAGTCACCATCCAAAGGACATGTACAATACATATCACAATGACCACCCCCGAGGCACCTTTTAAGAGGGAGCCCGTAGGATTCTTCCTCAGAACACTTCTATTTTTTGCCCTCCCCCCTTATTCTTTCCACTCAGTGCCATGATATAAACAATCAGACAAGCTTATATTTCAGACATGGATCCTATGTGCAAAACCCTCTTTGCTTTAAAGAGACAAAGGTGCACTAAACCTGACTAGCACTGTTTTGTGTGTGTGGCTGGAAGTCATAGTTGACTTCTGGCAGCCTTCTAATGGGGCTGGGACATTTCAGAGAGATGGCTTACTATTGCCTGCCTCTGTGTCCCAGCCTTGATATTCCTTGGAGGTCTCCCATCCAAGTATTTGCCAGGGTCTGCCCTGTTTAGCTTCCAAGATCTGACAAGATAGGGCTTGCCTGGACTATCCAGGTCAGGGCAACATGACTAGCATTGTTGTTATTACAAGAAGTAATACGAAAGAAAACAATGGCAACATGCCCTTCAAATACACTGCCCCCTTTTTTGCAGTTTAATATTGAATAGATCAATGGCCCTAAACATTGTTTGGAATATTTGCCCCCATCCTGAAATTTAAAAAGATGCCCTGGCATTCTTTACTCCAGTGACAAAAAGTGTTGTTGGGTTTTTTTGGTCTGTGCGGTGGTGGTGGGCCAGTGATAGCCTAAATGGTATATCATAATGGCTATGGGATAGGCGAGCCCCATCTGAGTAGTATTAAAACTTGAATGCCCTTGATCTTTCTTAAAACATTATTATAACTGAAGTATTTTTGACACAATAACAAAATATATGACAAAATACCTTGACAGTTTGAAAAAGCAGCTTTTGAGGTGGCAGTGGGGAGTAGACAAGGAAGGATTACAAAATTAATCCTTGCCTCCTACATATGTTTACATGAAACCCTGACAAGAAATAAGCTACTTGCTGGCATGCAGATTCACAAGGGTAACACATAATAATCCCATTTCAGAAAAAAAAATAGATGGTGAGAATGCATTTCAAATTTTAATTAAATACTGAATACTGTTGTTAGGAAATAAAGCAAATAAGTAAAAACCCAGGGGGAAGAGTCAGAGGGTATTTTTGGGAATGGGATACAGACATGAGGCACCACCGATATCAGGCTGCCAGCTCTGGGCTGGAAAATCCCTGGTGATGTGAGAGCAGAGTTTGGGAGGGGAAGGAGCTCTGCAGGGCTGGGATTGCCATGGCACCCACCCTCTGAAGTTGCCATTTGCTCCAGGGACACTAATCTCTGTAGAATGGAGTTAAATTGTAATTCTCAGAGAACTCCAGCCCTCTCGTGGAGGTTGGCAGCCGCACAGATCAGTGAGTTGCTCAAGCCTGTTATACTCACTGATGCTTATGCTCCCTTTCTGATAGTTTGAAAATGCTCCCATAGGAATCCATGGAATCTCAGAGAAGAGAGAGAGAGAGAGAGAGAGAGAGAGAGAGAGAGACAGACAGACAGACAGACAGACAGACAGACAGACAGAGAGAGACAGAGAGAGAGAGACAGAGAGAGAGACAGAGAGAGAGAGAGAGAGAGACAGAGACAGAGACAGAGACAGAAGGAATGAACTCAGGAAATTTAAGCTTGATCTTGGTCAGGAATCAGTGAGAAGAAACATATGAAGATAATCCCCTCAAAGACCCTGTCACCTCTCTCTCTCTCTTTTTTTTTTTTTAAAAAAAGCCAAATAGCTCCCCTTGCCAAAGCTGTAACTTCAGCTGGGCATTTTTTGCATTCACCCATACTTCTACAATAAACTGAAGCAAACTTGGAGATTCCAAGGTGAGAGAAAGGACATTCTAAGTTAACAATCTGATAGTCAGAGATGTAGAAATACTTTGTCAATGGGGAAATTTTTACCTAATGCTAATTTCTCTACAATGTTTACAGAGTGCGTGGAATCATTTAAGTCTGAGCCAAATCTGTTCAACCTTGGAAAAGAGTCTTAACATCAAACCTACATACTAACTGGCAAGCTCAAAATAGGACATAGAAAATGAGAAAATATGGAATGGGATCATGCCAAGGACCAAGAAGCCAATTGTTTCAACATCTACACTGTGGAATTCCTAGCATGGTAGGATAGCCTCACATAAGCTGGCCATGATTTCGTTTGTGTAACAGACTTTCTATTTACTGTGTAGATCCAGATGCCTTTTGGCTGACTTGTAGTCAAATTTGGCCTGTGTTACTCTTGTAAGCAAGTCAGGTTTGCAAGGCCTTCTGCAACCTCAGAGGTCCTGATGATGAAGAATAGTTGGTTTTATACCCTGCCCTTCACTACCCAAAGGGGTCTTGGAGCAGCTTACAATCACCTTCCCTTCCTCTCCCCACAACAGACACCCTGTGAGGCAGGTGGGGCTGAGAGAGCTCTGACAAAGCCATGACTGACCCCAGGTTACCCAGCTAGTTTCATGTGGAGGAGTGGGGAATCAAACCCGATTCTCCAGATTAGAGTCCGCCATGCTTAACCACTACATCAAACTAATGCAAGTAGACTGCTGGTCTGTCACTGTTTCAGGAGCACAGACAACTTTGAGATATAAATAAGAGTACTGAAGCACATCATGCTATGGGCTTTTGAAACCTTCCTTTCAAGTGTAGGTTGCTGGCACTGTCTTGTAGTCTTGTGCCAGACAAGAACAAAGCACACGAGATGCCTATAAAGTAGGGTATGATTGGCAAGGCATTTGAAGTTGCGGAAATGCTACAGTAGTTGTAGAAGCAACTGAATAGCTAGAATGCAAATGTAACTGCTTATGGCTTTTTTAAAATAAACAACATGAAGTAATAAATGCTGGTGGAATTACTTTGTATTACTATTAAATGCAGCTGGCTTTGGGTACTCACATAGAAGATGCCAACAGATAGTTGCAGAACAGTTTAATCAATTTTACTTCTTATGACTATCGTTTTATCTGCTTCACAAGTAATCCATTTCCTCTTTTAGGTTTGTAATAAGGGCAGATCAGTACCTACATTTTCTATTATATCTCAGTCTCTTGAGATATATTTTGGCCTATTGGTCTATTCTGGGTTTTTTTTGTTTGTTTTTTACCAAGGTAGTCATAGCTTCTCTTAGGGAGCAAGCTTAAGAAGGTCTACTCAGAAATAAATCCCATTTTATGCAGTCAGGCTTACTTTCAGGAAAGTGTTCTTAGAACTGCAGCTTTAGTTTATTATTCCTGTTATATCACCGCAAATGAACAGTTAGAAAATTTAAGAACCAGTGAGAGATGTGCCTGGTTCATTACATTTTTTACTTTTCTTTCTTTACCCCACGTTGTCTTTACACAATACTGTGGTCCTCTATTTTTAACGATTTTGTAGAAAACAGTATTTTAGCAGCTGGAACGTTATCCCAGATTAGCCCCATTTTATCAGATCTTGGAAGTTAAGAAGGGTTGGCCCTGGCTAGTATTTGGATAGGAGACCACCAAGGTAAACAATGGCAAATTACTTCTGGATGTCTCTTTCCTTGAAAACCCCATGGGGTTGCCATAAGTCAGGTATGATTTGATGGCAAAAAACCCTCTTTACATTTGTGCTCATTTTCTAAGTCAAGTAAAATAAACCCACAATTACCAAATGACAAATTACCTACTTGTCCTAGTCCTATATTGTGGCTTCTAGTGAGGTTTATTTCAGGTACCAAGAAGGATACCAGATCCTTCAGTATTTTTCTTGCATGAATTTTGACCTGCTACTAAAGAGACCAGCAAATCATTCTGGAATAAACCAAAGAACAATGGGGTATCCTTGATACTCTGGTTGTTGTGAAGAGGACTCTGACAAAAGGAGCTGTCGAAACAGTAATGCTCCCAAGTGGTGGCAACTGGAGAAGTGGTACATTTTTTAAAGTAATTCTCCATTTTCATTTTAGCAAGTTTTCACTGTAGTTTTTGTCTGTAAGCTGAACCACCTTGGGACAATGCAAAATGTCAAACTGTAAACTGTCCATTATACTTTTTAATAATTTAAACATAAAACAATCACCTAGACACATGTGTTCAGCATGTTCCTGTCATACAGTGTCATCTTCATTTAAAAGTGATTGCAGGTGAGTTAACAAATGGCTTCTATACTAGTTTGTGAGAAAGAAAGCAAAAAACCCAATTAATACTCTAAAGCTGGAGCTTCCCTGCCTTTTCCTTTTTCATAAACTAGTAGTGTGTCAGGTAATACCCTTAAAAAAATCTCTTAACAATCAAATCACACTTTTTAGGAAATTTAATTTTTGATAAAACCAGAACCTGCAGCTTTGCTTACATGCCTTCACTCTGATCTAGAGAAACCAATATGTGGAGAAGTCCAAGGTAAGTCCAAAAGCTTTCTGAAAAATGGTTAGCCCCTATATCCAGAACCCTGTACCACATGAACAATACACCTGCAACGATCAGCACTGTCAATTTCTCAAGCCACAGTCACTTGTTGAAGGGAGAGGGAGACAGAGGGAGGGAAATTCAGAAGAGAAAAGGAAGGGGAAGAAATGCTGGCCTCCAGCCAGGTGCCCCCTTCCTCCGCCACTTAATAAGTGATAAGTACTATGGGTTTGGGACAATGTTGGTCACATCTTAGGCAAGCTGAAATGTACACTTGTGCCTGAGTGCACCAGCAGACCACAGTATTCTTCTGCTCTTAGGTCTTCCTGCATCAGGCCTACCATTTTTACTAATCGAAAGATCTGAGCTCCACTCACTCTATAAGAGTCCACATTTGCAAGTGTATTTCAGATGCCATATTGTTTTCCATAATCATGCCTACTTGATAAAAAAGTCAATCACACCTCCTCTGGGCTAAAGCGCTGAGTTCCTCTCTCCTTAATCTGCCAGAAGCTTATGGTGTTATTTTCATTCACAGACATTGCCCATTTTTCTTATAGACTCTCAATGGTAATTTTCTTTGTTGGGGAATAAGTTTTTTTATTAATAGCAGCATTTACTTTGTTTCATGATGAAAACTACTTTGATTGTTGGTGAAAAGATTTGTTCTAAGCCTTTTTTAAAAAAGAAAAAAAGAAAGTGCATTGCATATTTGTTTACAGTTTCATCTCAAAAGGGAAATTGTAGAGCTAGGGAAAAAGTGCTGAAAAGATAATCAAAATAACCAAGGAATTGTGGCACCTTCCCACTAAACATGGCTGAAACATTTTGGGTTTTTACCATTTAGAAGCAAAATGACTAATGGGGAGGAGGATTTTTAAAATTATACATGGAGAAAGCAGAAAGACACAAAAATTAGTCTCTTTCTAGAACTAAGGGTCACCCAATTAAATCAATGGGCATTAAATCCAGAAGGGACAAAAGAAAATGTGTCTTCATATAATACTGGAATTCACTTCCCTAAGTTGTGGTTATGGTCAGTGTTCTAAAAGGCTTTAACGTGGACTGGACAAATTTTTGGAAGACAAATCTACCACTAGCTATCACAGCTAAACATTACTTTCATGTTTAGTATGTTTCTGAATATCAGTTGTGGGGGACAAAGGGAGGAGAACTATTGCTTCCCTGTCCTTGCTTGTGGGATTTCTGGCTGGATAGACTTAGAAACAAGATGGTGGACCAGATGGTCCTTGGTATGATCCATTAGGCTTCTTTGTAACTTCAGCCTGAGACATATCAAGGGTTTTGCCCAGTCCATTTTATATGGGAGGTTTACTTTAGACATTTTTTCTACAAGCTTATGTTATTGCTATCTAACTATCAACTTTCCCCCTTCATAGCTTTGAAATGCCTCTTCATCTAAAACATGAGTGCACCTTACAAATGCCTCTGCCATCAGCTGCCCAAGTAATTCCTTCTCCTTTATAATTTCAATACCAGACATTGCCAATATAGCCAAATAACCCAGTCAAAAATGTACAGGCCTTGTGGAAAACAATTTTTGATCCAAGTAGTTTGTCTATATGTAGAGGTGGAAAGCATACAGCACCACAAATGGCTAAGAATCCTTACACATCTGCTCTTTAGGGGTTGTATGAAGACATAACATAGGAGGAAGGGAACAAAATGAGAACACAGTCCTTACTGGCACAAGAGTGTTCAGATCACAATTTTAAAACTTTTATATTGGCCCTTCACTGTGACTGAAACGAAGCTTGCTTCAGAGTAATATAATTCAGTGTATGCAAAAGGAAGATGATATTTGACTTATACATCAAAATTTTTTATTAATTAAAAAAAACAACTTGGAGTAAGAGGCCAACTAAAAGAAAGCAAGAAGAAAAAAAGCAATTTTTATTCAATGCAGTTTTCCTTTTTCACACCAATAGACTAAACACAGGATTCGTACTACAGAAACAAGTGAACCTCAACAACTATAAACACCTTCCTGCCACCTGCATACTGAAAGCACAGAAAACCCCAAACACTTTTACAGGGAACTGATTCTCTGCAGTGTTCATAGAACTGACTTCCAAATCAGCAGGTCCCAGCAAGAGCTTAGGATCACAGCCTAATGCTTGCAATATTGCCAGAATTCAGGAGGGCACAAACAGGCCAAGAAAACTCCCAGTCTTCTTCCTCTTCAGATTGCCTTTCAGCACACTGAACCCATAACCCCTCTTTGTCACACTGGATTATTTCAGTCTTAGATTTCTATGTACAAAAGTCAACTTAATGAAAAAAAAAATAGATCCACTTTAAGAGAATATTAAGAAGAGGAGACAGGTTCAAAATGTGGGTATTCTCTACTAATTTTTTTTAAACCACTCTATCCATAGCAGCTCTCCAAACTGAAATTACAAATAGCAAGAAGGGAATACATTTCCTTCCCTCCTTCTTCACACCAAAATGAATCCAGTTCAAATATAGCCAGCTTCTCAAAATTCCTAGTTTTGCCAGCATGAAAAAATATGGGTGCTACAAGTTTTCTCTAAGAGAGGCTAGTCTTACAGTCTTTGTATCACACCCAAATGAACTGAGGTTGCACATGTATGCAAAAGTTTTACTTTTGCAAAGATAACTGAAATGTAATTATGCTCCAATCTCTACAGTTTTACATGAGTGGAATAAGTTCTTCAGTAGGAAAATCCCCTTCCAACAAAAAGTTTTCCTTTTTGAAATAATTTCAAAAGCAACTGGTGGTGCAAAAGCAACAAGAAAGTAAACAAGGAGAGACTAGAGCTACAGTCCTAGACCCACTTAGGCTGCAATCCTAAGACATGTTCCAGGGACTAAGTCCTTCTGAATAACATTGAACTGACTTCTGAGTAGACATACTTAGGATGGCTCTTACTCTAGGGGAGTAGGTCCTATTAAACCTTGTGGGCTTCACTTCTGAATAAACCTGTTTAGAATTGTACTGCAGAACCCTGACATTTATGTCACTCCAATCCTCATGCCTGTGCATGCATGAGTGAAAAGAAATATTTAACACCCCAATCCTAACCATATTTAGTTCAGTCAACAAGTCCCATTAATTTCAGTGACCCTCGCTAGCAATGGCAAAGAATGCTTCAGTTCAGACACAAGATGAAAACCCCTGAGCTGCTGAGATGAATCAAAAGGAAATATTAAATAAATATATGGTTCTAATAAAAGTATGCCATTATAAATATGGCAGCATGAAATGTTAGAAAACTCTGTAATACAAGGGGAGGAACTCACCAAAGGTGACATAGATCCATTTGGCAGGTAACTGTCAGGCAGCATAAAGAAAGGGTAGCCAGAATAAGCAGATCCTTTGTACATTCCTGGATCCTGGTGCTTTAAACCTGTTGAAATTAAAATTCTTCATTAAAAAATTACAGCAGCTTTCACCCATTCTACTTGCATGGTTTTCTAATAGGGTGCACCATCTCTACATAGCTGCATGGTTAAGTGATTCTCTGGTTATGTGCCTCTTTCTCAGAAACTCTCCCATATAAAATTAACTCTGCTGTGGCTGGCACATGTCAACCCATGGTGGTGATAAGAAAGAAACCACAAATAATAGAAGGAACGTGGCTTGATACCAAAGTGGCTTCCCACCTTTTGTGATGGAAAACAATGTGTTTCCTGGAGTTTTTGATTAATGGTGAAGTGCAAGCATGCTTCTCAACCTGTTATGGGATTCTGCTCCAGGTATTTGTACCCCATCTGCCCCTCCTCCCTGTGTGCATCCCTGGTCTCCCATCCAGGTACCAGCTGGGTCCAGACCTGCTTCACTTCAGAGACAGCTGCATCAGAAGCCTTCAGACCACCTCTGCTTTCCTTGACAATCAGCCCTGCATTTTCTTACCCTGGTATAAAGCACTCTATTAAGCATAGTTCAAATATGGGGGGAGGAGATTGCTGATACCCACTAAGTTTCAATGGGAGTGACTTATTAAGTTTCCTCTGCGGGGTTGTGGCAGGTCAACAAGGGCTTCAGCTACTAAATCAAAGTCCCCCTCAACTGTTTTCCCCCCACTCTGATTTAGCAGAAAGACACTGGGTGCTTTCAGACATGCTAAATAATGCTGTTCCACTCCACACTGATGACCCTTCACAAATGGATTTTGTCATTCCACATAGTAAAATCCAGTTTCAAAGTGGACTGAAAGTGGACTGAAAGTGTGTTATTTAGTGTGCATGAGACAGGGCCCACTGACAATTTCCCCCTTGATCACCACTGCCTAGGCTACCACTCCACTCACCGACAGTCACTTAGTTGAGTGTGGAAAGGGGTGCTCAGTGGCTAGGGAGAAAGGGCAGGAAGAATGAATGGATTCTGAAACTGACCGTCTTCGATGGGATCTGGGATTTTCTCTTGATAGACTCTTTGAGGATCTTGCAGCCGCCTGATTGCCTGTGTGGAGGGTGAGGGGGGGGGAAGAGAGACAAGGAGAGGAAGAAGGTCAAGTTTTTAGTTCATTGCACCGCCGGGTGAAAATGACTGGAATAGGTGGAGGGGGCGGGCGGGGCTGGGTCGTTCTCACCTCGGGATGGGCTCCTGCCGTGGCCACCGCAGCTGCGGCGTTCGACGTCTGGCTGCTGCTACTGCTGGGGCTTTCGGACTCGTTCACCAGGGACGACTTGAGATCAGCCAGGTCCCCCTCGGTAAAGACGCTGGCCTGCATCTTTTCCTCTTGCTCGCCCTCGTCCTTGAAGGCGATCATCTCGTCATTGGCCCCCAGATCATCGCCTCCGCCGTTGTTGAGCTGGGGCATTTTCCTCCCGAGTCACGCGAGGAGTAAGCGAACTTCTTCTGCGAGGGCTGCTTGGGAGGGAGGGAGAACGGGATTCTTTCTTTCTTTTAATGGGA
This sequence comes from Gekko gecko, assembly GCA_029375565.1. NCBI lineage: Eukaryota > Metazoa > Chordata > Lepidosauria > Squamata > Gekkonidae > Gekko > Gekko gecko. The sequence continues at coordinate 137,032,496 of JAPDNY010000002.1, forward strand.
GATCTATCTGATTATTTACCTCCGCGCCTCCCAAAGATGAACTCTCTTTTATGTCCGAGACGGTATTGCAACCCAAAGGAGAGAGAAAAAAGACAATCGGAGGGTTCAAGGCAGCGATCGCTCGATCAATCAACCCCCGCCCCCTCCCCTCTCGCTCGTCCCTCCCCTCCTTCCAGCCCCAGGAAAGTTTGACTAAGTCGCCGCCTGGGCGAGAGGGGAGCCGCCGTCCCAGCAGCAACAGCAGCGCCAGCGGGTTCTGCTGGGAAAGGCACGGAGCGCCGGAGTGAGCGGAGGCTTGGAAGTGCGCGAGCCAGGGAGAACACCAGCGAGCCCCTGCCGAAGGCTTGCGACATCAAAGCCGCCGCCAGCTGATTGACAACGGCGGGGCGGGGTCGGAGGAGTCCTTTCCCACAACGCGCCCCAACCTTAAAGAGACAGTGCGCTCTTTAGCAACGCGCCTGGAGGGAAGCCCATTACAAGCGATTAGACCCTGCTCTCGCCACTGGGGGAGAGACAATGGGCTACAACCCACCCACCCCGGCCGTGGAGCAACTCTTTCAACAAGACGGCAAAAGAGAAGACCTAAAGCATGACATACGTGTCTGTGACTGTAGATTGTTTAGTTGCGCGCGCTCTCTCTGTTAATCTAAATCCTCCCGTGAGAGAGAGGCAGTCCCACTGAAATCCCTGCTGAGAACAGGTACTGTATCTGCTGCGGAAGCCGTACCGAGACCCTGCGCCGGGGCGACTGTTAAATCTACGGAAGGCAGAGTGGACCCGCCCAGTGACTTGTCTCCACGGTTGTCCCTCAAGCGAAGAGCAAAGTGTGATTCTTCCATTGTAACAGTCAACAAAGAATCCGCCTTCTGCAAAGTGATGATGACGATGGCCATTATTAAGACCCGTGCGAGGTTCATTCCCCCCCCTCCGCCGCCGCAGTCACTTCAGATGCCTATCAAACTTTGCAATGTCACAGTGCTCCCGGCCTTACACGTCATGGCGAGGCTACGATCCGATGTGTAGGCTGGGAGTAAACCGCACCGAACACGGTGTGTTCCAAGGAAAGATACACAGACCCGGGGCTTTCAGTGGTTCTGTTGACAGTTTTAGGGTAACCAAATTGCAGCCTTTTGACGCTTGAGGTTAAAAAAAACCCTGCACCTTGTTTGCTGCTTACAGATCCTTTTACGTAGAAGTCACATTAATTCCAGTGGAAGTTGTTTGCAAGTGAGAATGTTTGGGATCGCAGTTGCATTGCTTTTATTTATTTATTTTTAAAGGAATAGGCAGAACTATTTTTAATTAAACAAGGGATTTCTCAACAAATCCCAAACCAAACAACACCAAACATTAGGTTTTGATTAGTGCAAGGCTCCAGTTTTCATCAATTGCTCTCCCCCCCGCATTTATTGTCAGCAAATTCAACAGAACTCAGTAGATTCAAATTCAATAAATTCAGTAGAAGTCACAGGATCTGGCACGTTATCCATGGATTTTAAAATCTGAGCGGCACTAAAAATGTGGGAGGGACAATTTTTGGGTCTGTCAGTAAATCACCAGGATTTTTTTTTAAAATGCAAGTCTGCAAACAGTTTCGCTATTTAGGGGATGAGGAGGCACGCTGCAAGATTTCCCAGGGTTGTGGGTTTTTTTGGGGGGGGGCGGTTTTCAACAGTTTCTCCTCCTTTCTAACATTTGCTTCTGAATTCGTTTGCGTCTCGAAGTGTGCGCGATCCCTTGAGAAACACAGACGTAAACTGGGTTTCAGAAAATTGTTAGTTTCCCTAACTTGCCCGGAGGGTCAGGAAACATGAAATTAACATCTTCCCAGCCAGTTCCCAAGAGACGAGACACTCCCCGTTCCGACTGTCGTGGAGAGACTGCAAGCGGGCTCGGGAACAAAATCGCGGAAAGTTCTCAAGAGCCCTCCTTCTGGATCGCGTCTGTGCCCAGGAGACAGCACCGACCGCTCCGAAGGAAACCATCAGCGCTCCGGAAGGCGTCCACATTCTGGAAACGACTCCACGTAAATGGGTCTTTATAGCTCGGCGTAGCACGTAATTGTCACTTTCAACACCTCAATTACCTTCAGCACCGCCGCTCTGTTAAAGGTCGTGTTCTACCGCGGAAAAGATTTATTTCTGGCATTCAAACACACACGCTAGAGCAAAACTCTTCTGTTACAAGAAAATAAGTCTTCCCGCGTGATTCAGGCGCACAGCATTTTCAGGATACTGGAAAGGGGAGAGGGGTTAGATAAAGATGGAGGGAGATGACCCTCGTTTTTTTCGAGAGCTCTGCAGTTGCTGCCCTCTTAATCCCAGGGAAAGGAAAAGTAGCTACCGGGTTGCGTTTGGTTGCACTTTTGGAGGACTGGCTTCCTTCATTCCCAGGGGCCAGCAAACACCCCGAGAAGAAGCACACTAGTCTAGGCTAAGCAGGACGATACTTACCCGATAGTGAAATTTCTTTTTTACCTAGTGTTACTTTCAATCTGGGGCTATAGTCAATGCACACACGCACCAGGGCATATATTTGCTACCTACCGATTTTTTTCCGTGTCTCCCCTCTTGGCTTTGAATGTGGGGGGGGGGGAGTCGTCTGAGATTTACAGCCCTCCCAAATGGAGATAAAACCTTGGCAATGAGTTGGAAACCTGTTGTAATCTGTGATCCAGGAAACAAAGAGGCTCATTAATGCAGAGTCTTTGGTGAGCCTTTGATGTTAGCTAGCGTAGCATTCACTCTCAGTTCCATTTGCATTTAAACATTCATAAACATCATCTCTGCTTCCTTTGCCTTAAGCAATTTAGGAGTAAAGTATAGTTTCTATTTAAAGAAAACCCACTGTGGTGAGGCTTAGAATACAAATATCACATAATCTTCCGACAGAGCAAATATTTTATCTTGCATTACTAGTGGACACATGACTAATAGACAGAAGACCCTAAGTGAAAAGATAAAGCCAACTCTTATTCAAACTGAGACAGAGGATAATGTATCCCAAATAACCCTTTTAAATGTGTTTTAATCAACATTTAATAGGAGTTTGGGGATCTAAAACGTTCTGTGCATTTCACGGAAACTATAACTGTAAAACTGGGTTCCTAACACTGAGCACCCACCTACACCCCCCCCACACCGCCATTACTTTGTCTTGAATTACAAAATGTTTATCCTAATTCAAGACACAGGAAAAGAGACTTCTTGGCAAGCAAAACTGAAAATAAAAACAAGCATGTAGTGTTCAAAAAGCTTGAATTCCCAAGCCACTTGCTCCACTGGTTTTTTAAAAAAGTTGGGCTGAGGACTGCAGTCTCTGTTTACTGATACTAAACATGAATCTCTAAAGTGATCCCAAAAGTTTGTGAAACCAAACCAGGAAGACCATCCCATCCTTTGGGCAGCTGATGGGAACTGGAGAGGTGGGGAGTGAAAAGGTCTTCAGGCAAAAGGAGATACTCAAGGCAAAGGCAGCACAGGTCTTAGAAGTAAAGGGGCTAAAATCTGGAGTACACACAAAGCTGCCTTATACTGAATCAGAGCCTTGGTCCATTAAAGTCAGTATTGTCTACTCAGACTGGCAACTATATTTGTGGCAGGGTATGAGCTTTCATGAGTCACTGCTCACTTCTTCAGATACAGCTAGAATGGGAGTCCATCTGTCCTATTTATTGGAAAGGAGAATGATTTCAGATGCCAAATGACATTAGCAGGCAAATGACAATAGCAGGCGTGATTGGATTTAGGTGAGATAAGCAGGAGGGTAATAGGCAGTGTTCCCTCTAAGCTGAGTTAGTGTGAGCTAGCTCACAGTTTTTTAGCCTCCGGCTCACACATTTCTGTCCTAGCTCAGGAAGAAAGGCTCCAGAGCAAATTGATCTATGCAGCGGCCAAATTGCTCACTCGCAACTTTAATGCCAGTGGCTCACAAAGTAGAATTTTTGCTCACAAGACTCCACAGCTTTGAGGGAACATTGGTAATAGGCATGGAAAAATCAGTGTTGGTAATGAGACGGGAAACCTAGGTCTCAATTCAGTCCAGGTGGATGCATTGTCCTGAGCTTCATTATTAGTTGCAATTCAGCAACTCTCTTTCTAATCTTACTTTGAAATTCCTTTGTAAGAGAACTGCTACTTTTAAGTCAGCAACTGAATGTTCTGGAAGGTTAAACTGTCACCCCACTGGTTTTTGAATGTTGTTGCTAGGATCTATATGACAGCAAAGTTGGCATCTTGGTTTGTTTCAGGCCTTGGTACCAGAGTCCATGTTACTGTTAAGTAGTTTGTCATTGCAGGTGAGAAGTTGTTTTAGGTTAGCAGGCTGTCTGTAAGCAAAAAAAGGTTGCCCCCCCCCCGTTGCCTGTGTGAGGGAAGTGTCATTATCCAGCATGGGTTGTAGGTCATTAATAACGTGTTGGACTGGCTTGAGTTGTGAGTTGTAGGTGACCACCAGTGGTGTTCTGTTGTTATTCTCCTTGGGCTTGTCTTGTGGCAAACTGTCCCTGGGTATCATTCTAGCATTTCTAGTAAGCTCATACCCTGCCACATATTTTGTTAGGCTTTAAAGTGCTACTGGACTCTTGCTCTTTTCTACTGCTACAGACTAACACAGCTACCCATCTTAAAATCTGACATGGGGGAGTGGTAGAGTTTCTGCTTTACATGGAGAAGGTCTGAGGTTCAATCCTTGGCATCTCAAATAACATGAACAATTAATTGCTGATGTGAAAGACCCCTACCCAAATGTTGCCAAAGCTGATATGCCTCCATTTTGCTGGCATCACACCTTGCAGTTTTGGCTAGCACCTGGCCAGACAACTTTTGCCAGTGCAGGAATGGCCAGACAGATTTTACAGACTCTCTAGGCCAAATGGAGGTGGGCTGGTGAAAGAAAGGTTAGGCTGGGATTAGCCATTAAACATGATTGAATCTGAGCCTCATGAGACAATAGCTGGCTCATAATCCCAGTACAACCAAGGCACCATGGCTATTACACTGTATAAAAGCAAGAGGGGAACCCATGAGATTCAAGGGGTGTGTGTATGGGGGGAGATTCCATGCTCTCTCACCCCCTTCCTGGGCTGCCCACTCACTCAGTTTACCCGCCTGATCTGAGGGGGGCAGGGTAGAAGTGTCTTCTCTGCCCTCCTGTCTGCTGGCCTACTTCACAAGGAATTGGGTGAGTGGTGGCAGTGGCACCTGCTTCCCCTACTCCTTCTCCTCCCCCACTGTCTCCCATATTTACCCACCCAGGCTGGGCCAGGAGTGGCCATCCATCAGGCAGCTGAGGCAGTGTTGGGACCCAGCCCTATTGAGAGGCCTGGGCCCTTTGTCCAGGGTCTTCCCAGGACCATCCAGTGCAGGGTTAAGTGGCTTATCATCGGCTGGCCCCACCCTGGCAAGTCTGTGGTTAGTGTGGCAGGATTACATTGTCTGCTTTTGTGTAGACAACTCTTCTCTTCTCTGGTTTTTTTTTTTTTTAATAATCCCCCATTTTTTAATGGTTTGGGATTTTTCTGCAAACAGGGTTACCATCAAGTTTGTAGAAAGATTTCCCTTCTCTGTTCATGGCCCCAATCTGTAGATTTAATGATTTGCAGTTAGGGCAATGTTCAGAATAAAACATAGGATTTTTACCTAATTGCATTATCAAGGCAATGCAGCTGTCTTTATTCTCTGCAAACTAAAGATTTATTCACACCAGCTGGACTGTTCTCAGCCAGCTCTCATTCAAATGGACCAATCAAGCCTCTCTTTCTTTGGCTGGAGAGTGGCAAGCTGCCACTCCTGCTTATGCTGCCTCTTCTGCCAACCAGCAGTGCTAATTCTAACTCTCTCAGACTTTTCTTCCCCCCCCCCCAACTTTTGTTTGGCTGTTCTGCTCAATTCCTACAACTGAGCCCCTTTCAGTGCCAAATTGCACACTGCTAGCACAGACGACATCATGCACATTGGCAGTTTGCAGGCATCTGGTCCCTTGCTTGCCTCTTATTTGTGTGCCCTGGGTTCTGACATGCTGATTGGACCCAGCTTCACTCCTTCTTTGAACTGCCTGACATTGCTGTTGGATCACCTGACTGGCATCTTTGCTAAGTGGCATTCCTTGGACCCTTGCCAAGCAATTGCTGGTCTGAGTATCAATGGAACCAGACCACTCCAGAACATTCCCCATTGTGGAAATGGGTAACTAATAGCCCCCTCCCCTGTTTTCAATTCTCCTCTGATTACTTTCTGCCTCTGTTCTCTGAGGAATACACTGGTGCATAAGGAACATGCTAGATACTACTGTTAGCAAAATGGGCTTGTTGCCTGGTGTGCCAGTGCTCAATAGTGAACACAGCCAGTGGAATTCCAAAAAGCAGAAAGAACTTTTATTGCAACAAAAGGAGACCCTCAGGTAGCATAAAGATCCCAAGAAGTCTGAAGCTGTTGTCTCTACTACATTAAGTTTTTATAACTTCTGTTGTGACCAGATCCTAAGAGAATGGGTTGTGTGCTATTTTGCACTGAAATATTGCTCTAACTGCTTTTCTGTACTCCCAGTTTTCCTCAATAAACTACCTCGCCTAGAGCACACCGGCCGCAGGGGCACCAAAAGGCGCCCCCTTGCGAAAAGCCCCCCCGCCTCTTCCCAGGCTTGCTTGGGCACCCCACAGAGCGCCCAAGCAAGCTGGCGCTGGGAAGGAAGGGGCGGCGGTTTAAACCTCCGCCCCTTTCCGGCTTCCCTGGGGACCCCGGAGCTGCGGAGCCCTTAGGAAAGCCGGCGCTGGGAGGGGTGGGCAGTGGTTTAAACCTTCACCCCTTCCCTGGCTTTCCTGGGGCCCCTGCAGCTGCGGAGCCCCCAGGAAAGCTGCTGCTGGGAGGGAGGGGGCAGCGGTTTAAACCTCCGCCCCTTCCCTGGCTTTCCTGGGGCCCCCGCAGCCACAGAGCCCCCAGGAAAGCCAGCGCTGGGAGGGGGCGGTGGTTTAAACCTCCATCCTCTTCCCAGCTTTCCTGGGGGTCCCGCAGCCGCGGAGCCCCCAGGAAAGCCAGCGCTGGAGGGAGGGGGTGGCGGTTTAAACCTCCGCCCCCTTTCCAGCTTTCCTGGGGGTCCCACAGCCGCGGAGCCCCCAGGAAAGCCGGCGCTGGGAGGGAGGGGGTGGCGGCTAGACCCCTCGCCCCCTTCCTGGCTTTCCTGGGGGCCCTGCAGCTGCGGAGCCCCCAGGAAAGCTGGTGCTCCGCCGCAGCCCCCGGTCTCCAGGGCTCCACCGGGAGGTTGGCATCCCCAGTGGGGGCGCCCCAGGCTGTCCTGCCTAGGGTGCCCAGACACCTGGAGCCAGCCCTGGCTATAGGCAGCTAGTGCAGAGTCTTTAGCACAGGCTGGATCTGCTTCCACATAGGGAGCCCCATGAACAGCTTGGCCACCACATTCTGCACCAGCTACAGCTTCCAGAGTTGAACCAAGGGCATTGCAGTAGTCCAACCTCAAGGTGACCATTGCGTGGACCATTGTAGCCAGATCATTGCATTTGAGGAAGGGAACCAACTGCCTAATCAGCCGGAGATGGTAAAAGGCTGCCTTGGCAGTGGCTGCTACCTGGGCCTCCACTGTTAGGGAAGCATCCAGGAGCACTCCCAAACTCTTGACCCTCAGCGCTGTCACCAACAGCGCCCCATCGAAGGCCGGTAGTGGGATCCCAACCCCTGATCCACTCCAACTCAGGCACAAGACCTCTGTCTTCGTCGGATTCAATTGCAGTCAAATCAGTCTAAGCCATCCAGCCACATCCAGATCTTCTGGGGTAGAGTCAGACTGGCCACCCAACAACAGATATAGCTGGGTGTTATCCACATATTGGTGACATCCTAGCCCATGTCTCTGGGCAATCTGGGCAAGGGGGTGTGATAAGTATGAGACAACACACCGGAGGTAATTCAAAAGTGATTTCAGCTTTATTTCAGCTCCAAGTTAGACCAGCTAAGGACTAGACCAGCTAGACAAAATACAGTCCAAAAACAGCAGTTTATATACACTTCAGGTTGTAGCAACCACACCCACAGAATGTAAACACGCCAATAACATTTGAACAAGGCAGCCAATCATAATGCAGTTATAAGGACCAATCATATTCCATAACAATAGCCAATCAAAGATGTTCCCTCCATAAGCCCTTTGATTGGGCAATACAAGACAGTTTTCTGAATCCGCATAATGAGCACCTGCTCAACTTATGCTAGCCTTATGTCTATGAAGACATAACAACTCCTCCCCCCTTAGATGGAACACACTCGTAATCAGACAAGTGGGGAGGGGCCCTTCTGCTTCGTTGTGACCGCCTTAACTCTGGGGCTTCAGGTGGATCAGGGTCTGCACTAGGTTCAGCGCCAGGCACTGCTGGGCTGACAGGCTCTTCAGGGTCCGAGAGTGCCGGGGTCTGCCCTGCCTCAGGTTCTTGACGAGAACCAGCAGCACTCACCTCGTCCGGAGGCAAGTGGGACTGCTCCCTGGGCCTGAAACAATCCCCGGCTTCAATCTCATGGTCCGCAGGAGACCATCACTGCCGGAGCTGATCTATGTGGTGGCGTATCTTTCGGCTGTCAGATAGCCTCACCACATACATCCTAGACCCTAGACGGTTGGTGACTTCGGCGGGAAGCCACCGGTGCCCCTCAGAGTAGTTTCGGGCAAAGACCCAGTCCCCGGGCTGAAACTCTCTGGATGGCGTGGGCGGTTCGGCCCGTACAGCTCTGCTGCCATCCAGATCCGGGTGCAGGCGGTCGAGGAGGGTTGTCAATTTCCTCCCCATAAGCAGCTCGGCCGGGCTTTTCCCTGTGGCAGAGCTCGGTGTGACATGCTGCCACAGGAGAAAATCGGCCACTCGATGGTCCCAGTCCTCGCCAGACAGTCGGGCGAGGGTCTCTTTCGCTGTCCGAACCATCCGCTCTGCCTGGCCGTTAGAAGCAGGATGGAACGGGGCTGTGGTGATGTGCCGGATTCCGTAGCCCTCTAGGAAGCCGGCGAACTCCCTAGAGGTCAGTTGAGGGCCGTTGTCACTGACCAATACTTCAGGTAGCCCATGGGTTGCAAAAAGTTGGCGCGAAGCCTTTATTAGGTTTGCCGATGTTGTGGACCTCATGGGGACTACCTCCAGCCACTTCGAATAAGAGTCCACAACCACCAGGAGCATTTGGCCGTTGATTGGCCCGGCAAAGTCAAAGTGCAGCCTTGACCAAGGCTTTTCAGCTCTGTTCATGGGTGCTGGTGGTGTGTGCGGAGGGTCAGGCCGTGACTGCTGGCAGCGCACGCAGCCTCGAACTTTCTCTTCGATGTTTGCATCGAGCCCAGGCCACCATAAATACCCCCTCGCCAGGGCCTTCATGTGAACAATCCCTGGGTGCCCGGCATGCAGGGACTCAAGAACCCTTCCTCTTAGTTTGGGGGGAATCACGACTCTGTTCCCCCATAGTAAACAATCCTTAACAATGGACAGCTCAGACCTTCTGTCCCAGTACGCCTTGAACTCAGGCTCTGAACAGACACTCGGCCACCCCCTCCACACCCAGTTTAAAACACGAGATAGTATTAAGTCCTTCTGGGTGTACGCGGCAACGTCCTCGGACCGAAGTGGAGATTCCGACAGTTCATCCAAGGCGCAAATGTCCACTGTAGGAGCCGGATCGAACCCAGTCTCAGGCAGAGGACAGCGGCTCAGAGCATCAGCGTGCGCGATACATTTTCCAGGTCTGTGTTCCAAGTCGTATTCGTACGCCGCCAAGAACAGGGCCCATCTCAGCATTCTGGGCGACAGTATGTTGGGCGTGGGGCGGTCTGGGGCAAATATTCCCAGTAGCGGCTTGTGGTCAGTCACCAGAATGAAATGGCGGCCGTACAAAAAGTCATGGAATTTCTTGACCGCACTTACAAGTGCCAAACCCTCTTTGTCTATTTGCGCGTAGTTTTTTTCTGCACCACTCAATGACCTTGAGTAATATGCAATTGGCGCCTCAGACCCATCAGGCATTACATGGCTCAAAACTGCCCCAATACCGAATGGCGACGCATCAGCCGCCAATACCAACATTTTACCCTCATCAAAATGAGTCAGCACACTGTCAGAAGTCAGTAACGCTTTAACATTTTCAAATGCCTTTTCTTGTAGCCGTCCCCAAACCCATTTTTCGCCTTTATTCAACAATCGATGCAATGGCTTGGCTACCGAAGCTTTGTGGGGCAGAAATGAGTGGTAAAAATTGATTAGTCCTAAATATGCTTGTAACTCCGTTTTATTTTTTGGTCTGGGTGCATTATGTATAGCTGCTACCTTTCCAGGGGTTGGGTGAACACCTTGTTCATCAATCTTGAACCCAAGGAACTCGACACTTGAGACCCCAATCGCACATTTTTCCCGTTTTACTCGCAACCCAGCCTTATTGAAGCACTTCAGAACACTCCGGACCCTTTCAAGCAACTCTTCATCACTCTTTCCCGCAATAAGCACGTCATCAAAATAGGGAATTACTCCCTTTATACCTCTGAGCAACCCCTCCATTAAACCCTGGAAGATTCCAGGTGCGACGTTAACCCCGAATTGTAGGCGCTTAACTTTAAACGCACCTCTATGCGTAACGATGGTTTGTGCTTCCGCAGCATTGTTATCAACGGGCAACTGTTGATATGCCTGGGCAAGGTCTAATTTTGCAAACACCTTGCCTCCCCCAAGAGATGCAAGTACATGGCTTATTACCGGTATGGGATAAGAATGTTGTTGTAATGCCTTATTGATTGTACATTTATAATCTGCACAAATACGTATGCTTCCATCAGGTTTGACAGGAGTAACAATGGGCGTTTCCCATTTGCTGTACGGAACTGGCTCCAAGACCCCTTGCTCTAGGAGCTTGTCAATTTCCATTTCAATCTTGGGTTGCAATGCTAATGGCACCTTCCTATATTTTAGCCTGATAGGCCTAACATTTGGATCCAACTCAAATGAAACCGGGGGACCCGTATACGTTCCCAGCCCTTTTGTAAAAACCTGAGGAAACTCGCCATACAAACAATTCCATTTATCATGACATACCGTATTAATACCAGAAATAGCAATGCCTAATGGCTCAAACCAATCGAGCCCCAACAGGCTTACCCTGTCCCCTTCAGCAACAATCAGGGACAGAGCCGCCTTACGCTCTTTGAAACGGACATCAAATTCCGCCTCACCTGCCAATGGAATTCGGTGCCCTTGAAAATCTGCTAGACAGGCATCAGTGGGCAGGAGGCGGCGGCGGCTCGGCTTCGGCTCGGAAAAAGACGATCCAATGTGCACGTTGAAATGATGGTTCTAGCCAACCCGGAATCGACTTCAAACGGGCAGGGAATTCTGTCGAGGAACAAGGTGACGAAAATCTTTTTCCTCCGGGGTGCTCCCGTGGTGAGGACGGACGATGAAGAGGGGTTGGATGACAGGGTCGGGTTTCGGGACGACAGGGATGAAGAGCAGGTTGTGTTGACCTTGCTTCGGAATTGAGAGCGCTGCGGAGGCGACGTAGGCGGTGATCTCTTCGACTTGCAAACTCTGGCGATGTGCCCACGTTTTCCGCAAGCCCGACAAACCAACCCTTTGGCCCAACAGGTGTCGCGCTCGTGCTTCCCGCCACAACCAAGGCACTGACGCGCTGGCGCAGTCTTCACTTGGGTTCGCGGCTGGCTGCTGGAACAAGGCTCTCGCACGCCATCCACGGCGGCCGCCGGCCCACGGTCCTCGACCTGTTGGTGAATGCTGGATTCAGCTGCCGCAGGCCGCTGTCGCACTTCTCGCGTCGACCTTTCAGCAGCTTCAGCGGCGATGGCTTCCTCGAACGCGACCTTGAATGTCAGCGTCTTTAGGGCGAACAGGCGTTGTTGCAGCTTTGCATCGCGGTGGCCGCAGACCAGCCGGTCTCGTAAAGCTGTCTCGAGATCTGCGAAGTTGCAAGCCCTTGCCAACTTCCTCAATGCCGCCACAAACTCGGCTACTGATTCGCTGGAGCCTTGCCGCCTTTCGTAGAACGCGTGCCGGGAAGCGATCTCTGAAGGCTGCGGCGCGAAATGAGCCTTCAACTTCTCCGTCAGCGAGGCGTACGGCACGGTCTTGATGTCATCAGGCGTGACAAGTGAACGAGCAATGTCGAACACCTCTTTGCCACACGAGCTAAGCAATGCAGCTCGTTTCTTCGCAGCATCCGTCACCCCGCCGCTCTCGAGGTGAAACTCGAACCGGGTGAGGTACGCCTCCCAGTCCTCGGTCGCGGGCTCGAATGGCTCAAACCGGTGCTTGGAGATCATCGCGGCGCTTCCTGGAGCGGACGGCCCCCTCGGAAACTCGCGGTCGATCGGAACTTCCTCCGTGGTGTCTCAGCGGGGCTGCCTACCCGCTAAATCCCATCCTCGTCGCCAGTTGATAAGTATGAGACAACACACCGGAGGTAATTCAAAAGTGATTTCAGCTTTATTTCAGCTCCAAGTTAGACCAGCTAAGGACTAGACCAGCTAGACAAAATACAGTCCAAAAACAGCAGTTTATATACACTTCAGGTTGTAGCAACCACACCCACAGAATGTAAACGCGCCAATAACATTTGAACAAGGCAGCCAATCATAATGCAGTTATAAGGACCAATCATATTCCATAACAATAGCCAATCAAAGATGTTCCCTCCATAAGCCCTTTGATTGGGCAATACAAGACAGTTTTCTGAATCCGCATAATGAGCACCTGCTCAACTTATGCTAGCCTTATGTCTATGAAGACATAACAGGGTGCATATAGATGTTAAATAGCATTGGGGAAAGCACCGCCCCTTGAGTCACTCTGCAGATTAGTGGGTGCATTTGGGACAGCTGCTCCCCAAGAGCCACCCTTTGTCCCCAACCCTGCAGAAAGGAGATGAGCCATTGCAAGGCAAGCCCCTGAATCCCCATGTCAGCGAGGCAGTGAGCCAGTAGCTGGTGGTCGATTGTGTTGAATGCCACTGACAGTCCAACAACAACAACACTGCCATCCCGCCCTGACCCAGATGCCTCCAGAGATCATCTGTGAGGGTGACCAGTACTGTCTCTGTCCTATGGCCTGGGCAGAAGCTGGACTGGAAGGGATCTAGCATGGAAGTGTCATCCATAAAGCTCTGCAACTTATATTGTCACCACCCTCTCAATTAATTTGCCCAAATAAGGCAAATTGGAAACCAGCCAATAGTTAGCCAATTTAGCCGGATTCAGAGATTTTTTTTCAGAAGAGGGCGGACCATCACTTCCTTGAGACCCCCTGGAAACAGCCCATCAATGAGGGACTTGTTAATAATATCCCTAAGGGCACCTCGAAACCCCTCACAGCCAGCTTTAATTAGCCAAGAGGGGCACGGGTCAAGGCTGCATGTGGTTGGGCACACTGTTGAGATCAATCTGTTGACTTCCTCTAGACTGAGTGGACTGAAATAATCCAGAATGGGACCAGAAGACATGCATGGAGCCTCGAGTTAACTAACTTCTCAATTGTGGTGGGAAGGTTGCGGTGGAGCGACAAGACTTTATCTGCAAAATAGCTTGCAAAAGCCTCACAGCCTATATCCAATTCCCTAATATTTTGTCCGCCCTGTGGCACGACTGTTAAAGACTGAATAGTTCTATACAATTGGGCTGGACATGAGTGTGCAGACGCAATCGTGGCTGCGTAGAACTCTCTATTTGTGGCTTTGACCGCCACCTCATAGGATCTCATAAACGTCCTATAGGATGCTCTTGTTGCTTCATCACGAGAGTGCTGCCACTGTATTTTTAGCTGTTTAAGCCTTCGTTTCATCAGCCTCAGCTCCTGGGAATACCAAGGAACCAGCCTAGAGTGAGGGCACAGAGGGCATCTGGGAGTGATCTCATCGATGGCTGTCAAGAGTTGGCCCTGCCAGTCCTTGACCAGCTCATCCAGCAATCCACCAGGGGGCATTGGATCCCGCAGGGCAATCTGAAGCCGCAGAGGGTCCATTTGGCTCCATGGGCAAGCTAAAATACGCTCACCACCCAAACAGGGTTGGGGTGAAACATTCACTCGGGCCTTCAGGGCATGATGGTCTGACCATGGAACTGCCATAAGCAGTAATCCAGTCCACTGTAACCCCTGCCACGAAGATCAAATCAAGTGTGTGACCAGCTCAATGAGTGGGGGCCATTACATATTGGGAGAGTCCTAGTGCCACCATGGACAACACCAGGTCCACCGCCTGTAAGGAAGCAAATCATCAGCATGGACATTGAAGTCAACCAGGACTATCAATGCCCAGCCCGACACAGCCTCTGCCAGGGATGACAGGCTATAGGTGGATGCATTGGGCGGTCAGTACACCAGCCAAACAGCCAAACTCTCCCTGGCTTCCCACACAAAGCCAGCACACTTGATGCCTACAGGAGTGCCCTGAAGGAGTAAGCCTTCTGAATGAACAGAGCCACTCCTCCCACCCGCCCCTTAGTCTGAGATTGGTGGAGGACCGAGAACCCGGGAGGAGCCGACTGGGACAGAGCTACTGTCTCCCCATCTTGCACCCAGGTCTCAGTCACGCATGCCAGATCCGCATCCTGCTCAAGCAAGAAGTCACAAAGGACTGAGGTCTTATTTATGAACCTGGCGTTGCACAGCACCAATGTCAGAGCAGGGTTTTTAATCCTAGCCCCACTGCCTACTACCTTTGGGATGGGGCATAGGCTGGAAGGTGGCCGAGCTTTTCTATTTCTCTGTCCCCTTACCTTCCTTTCCTGCCTAGTCCCTTCACTCTACTTTCCCCTCCCCAGGAGTACCAGTATTCCCTGGCCCAACATTATCAACTACAAATGATCTTTGCTCCCTGAGCCTCAGACCAACTAATAGTTGATTAACAGATGGTATAGCCTAGTATGGTGCTACTAGTGGCAGTTAACAATTCTCTTAGTACTGTTAACCTTAGCAAACCTAATCTATCCTAACAAACCATACTACCCTACTAACTAACAATCCATCCTCTAGCTAGCTTCCACTTAAATTGCAATCCAATTCTCATTCCCTGGCCAGTAACTTCTATAAAGGTTATACAATCAAAGGTTACACATCATAGTTATACAATCAAATTCCACTATGATCTAATCAGTTTCCACTCTAGGATAGATAAATCACAAATATTTTATTTATTTATTTATTTATTATGTGGATTTGGATCCTGCCCTCCCCGAAGGCTCAGGCGGCTTACAACGGGGCACGCATGCCAACTTTAAAACACATTAAACCAGTATAAGACCCAATACAATAGTTTATAAACACCAAATAGTTTAATCACTTCCTCTAATCAATTGATTTATTCATTTCCTCACTGTCTACTGTTTAAATCATACCCCCCCAAATTAATTCAATTTGGATCATAAGCCCCAATTAATCAACTAACCCAATAGACAATCAATAA
Source organism: Gekko gecko (assembly GCA_029375565.1). NCBI lineage: Eukaryota > Metazoa > Chordata > Lepidosauria > Squamata > Gekkonidae > Gekko > Gekko gecko. The sequence goes on from JAPDNY010000002.1 coordinate 137,047,933, forward strand.
TCAATCAATTACCTCACTTTGTTTCAATTAGGTCTAAAATCCCCTTTGGTTAACAGGACTACAGTGCTGTTAGGTCGAACCATGAGAGGTTCTGCCTGCCTGCTGGCTATATTCCAGTAATTTCCTCCAGTCCCGTTGGTAACTTCCATGGGAAAAACTCTCTGTACTTCACTGATATTGTCTATGCCCAGTTGCTTCTTTAGGCTCCCAAATAGTCCTCGCCTTTGCACGTTCCACTCCTGAGTCCACAGTTCTCACGTCTGCCCCCCAAAGGGCCAAGGTGGTTTTTGCTGGATTGATCGCTGGAGCCGCTGCTGAAGTAATTGTTGCTGGGTTGGTCGCGTCATTTGTGGCCTGCTGGAGCATTAAACAGTTTTGTTGGCACAGAGAACATGTAATCTGTTTTTTGGACACTGTGTGACTCAGAGTGTTGGACTGAATGGGCCATTGGCCTGATCCAACATGGCTTCTCCTGTGTTCTCATGTTCTTTTGGGCTGTATCATGGTTGGCAGAAGAAAACAGAAGATAAGAAATTGGTGGGATGATAGTTACTACTGGATGCTTCTATGTTAGCAAAGGAATGTTGTGATGAGTTAATGTTGTGATATTAAAAAAGGCAATGGGAATATTTATGTTGCTTCCAGATACTCAGTAGTAGACAGTGGGCAACAAGAATAGATCTACTGCATCACACTGAAAACCAGTGTGGTGTAGTGGTTAGAGTGTTGGGCTAGGATCTGGGAGACCCAGGTTCCATTCCCCACCATGCCATGGAAAGTACTAGCTGGGTGACCTTGGGCCACTCTAACAAATATCAGAGCTTTCTTTGTAACATTTAGCTATCTTGTCCGGCGTCCAATGCCATCTGTAAAACATTTTGTAGATATTCTCTTTTTAATTTGTTGCTCTAAGAAGTTTAAGGGATTTCCATAGACTAGACCATTGATCCAAAGTAATATTATGTCCTTTGTCTTGCATCAAAGATATCATATTTATTTTAACAACTTCATCCAATAGTTCCTCGGTAAGCAAGAAACTATACAACTTTTGTATCAGCTTATCAGCAGAGGAAAGCCAAATCTTATCAAGTTGCGTCTTGGCATTCTGGAAATTAGTTTTTTTTGTCCTTAGTGTATCTAGAATTTATTTGCATTTTTTCCCATATTGTTAAATTTGCTTTTTGGAATGCTTGTGCATCCAAAGATTTAAGTTCATTATTTTGTGTTAATAACATCTCATAGGTCAATTTTTTATCTTTTCCCAATAAGGCGGGCAGGATAAATGCTTCTGTTGGGGACAGCCATTTCGGTATTTTATGGTAAAACTTATTTTTAATTTCCTTCCAGATTTTAATCAGAGGACCTCTAAATACATGATTTTGAAAAATTAGCTGACTTTTATCTAAATTATACCAGATGTGTGTGTGCCAGCCCATGGGTAGATCATGACCTTCCAGGCATAAAGTCCTTTCCTCTTCTAAAAGAATCCAATCTCTGATCCATCCCATTGCTGCTGCTTGATAGTATAGCTTCCAATTTGGTAAACCCAATCCACCCTTTTCTTTCCTATCTGTAAGTGATTTCCTGTTTATTCTTGTTTTTTTAGCCTTCCATATAAATGTTTTCACCACGCGATTTATTTCCTCAAAAAATCTTTTATTTGTTATAATGGGTAAGCATTGGGCTAGAAATAGAAACCGTGGCAGGATATTCATCTTGACCGTAGCTATTCTACCCAGAAAAGAAATATGCATATCCTGCCACCTATTTAGATCCTTTTTAATTTCTTCTAAGAGTTTTGCATAATTATTCTTGAATAGGTCTTTATTATTGTTTGTCAAGATTATTCCTAGGTATTTAACTTTATCAGCTATCTGGATTTGCGAAGTATTTTGAATAATGAAACATTGTTCTCTGGAGCAATTTTTCGTGGTGAATTTTGTCTTTTTCATATTTATTTTTAGCCCTGCCACTCGTCCATATTCCTGTAAGTCTTGCAACAAGTAGCGCAGTGAGTTTATAGGGTCTTCCAGAATAAATACTAAGTCATCTACAAATGCCTGCAGTTTGACCTGTTCTTTTTTTATCTTAGCGTCTATGGTATTTTTATTATTTCTCACTAAGGCATTTAACGTTTCTAGACCGAAGATGAACAATAGCGGTGACAATGGGCACCCCTGCCTAGTACCTTTCTGTATGGGAATGTTGCCTGTTAATTCTCCATTAATAATGATTTTCGCATATTGCTCTCCATATATGGCATTAATTGAATTTAGAAATGTATTCCCACAATTCCATAGCTGCAATTTCTGTTTCAGATAATCCCAGCCCACATTATCGAATGCCTTTTCTGCATCTAAAAAGATAAAGGCCACCTGCTTTCCGGGATTTTGGTCATAAAACTCTAGTATATTAACTATATTTCTTATATTGTTTTTTATTTGCCTTTTGGGCAGGAAGCCTGATTGGTCTTTATGTATAATATCTACCATGGTCTTTTTAAACCTGTTTGCTAAGATTGAAGCAAATATTTTATAATCTACATTTAATAACGAAATGGGTCTATAGTTTTTAATGTCATTAGTTTCTGAATATTGTTTATGGATAAGGGTTATTAACACTTCGTTCCAAGACTGTGGAATTTTACCTGTTGCCATCGTATTGTTAATTAGGTCTTTAAGTAACATTGAAATTTCATCCTCTATTATTTTGTATACCTCTGCCGCAATTGCATCTTGGCCTGGTGATTTCTTAAGTTTTTGCTTTTTTATTACCTCTGTAAGTTCAAACATAGATACTTCCCCATTCAGTAGTTGTTTTTGACTTTCTGTAAATTTACCTGATTCATGTTTCAATAAAAAGCCTACAATTTCATGACTGTTTTGTGTCGTTTGTTTATATAGATTCTTGTAAAAGTTTTCCACTATTATTTTTAAATCTTGGGCTTTAAATTGTAATTCTTGATTTTCATCTTTTAATGCTAAAATAATTTTCTTTTCTCTCTCCTTTTTAATTTTGTATGCCAACCAACGCGAAGGTTTATTTGCGTTTTCAAACAAGTACGCCTTACTATATTCAATTTTTTTAGCTATTTCCTCAGTTAGCCATACATTCATTTGGTGCTGTAATAATTTTATCTTTATTCTTATTTCCTTTAATTCCTTTTTGTTCTGGCTACTTTTTTCTAAGTTTCTTAAATCCGTGGTTAGCTTTTTAAATTTTTCCCTTTTTTGCTTATTTCTCCACGCCTCTTGATTGATGAAGATACCTCTAATATATGCTTTTAGGGTATCCCAAATAATGCTCAATCCTGTATCTTCCCTCCTATTTAACTGAATAAATTCTTTTACCTCTTGTTTTAGTTTTTTAACAAACATTTTATCTCTCAATAGGCTTATATTAATTCTGCATCTACTAGCTTTGGGGGTCCCTTGAAAGGAAATCCATAAGGGGTTATGATCGGCAAAGGTGTTCGCCAAGATTTCTACCTCTACAATTTGATTTAACATATTTGCATTTATCCAAGCCATATCTATTCTTGACCATGACTTATGCCTATTGGAGAAAAACGTATACACTCTTTTCTGTGGGTTTCTGGTTCTCCATACGTCTATTAGATTGTATTCATCCGCTAACTTCAAAAAGTTTTTGTCAGGATCGCCCCCGATTTATGTGTTTTCTTGACCTTCTTCCTATCTTCTTTAGGATCTAAGACTGCATTAAAATCTCCTACTATGCAGATGTTCTCAGAATTATCTTTATGAATATAGTTGTTAAGTTCTAAAAAGAAACTGTCCTGGTTTTGGTTTGGGGCGTAATACTTCTATTCCATTAACTACAATTTGGACTCCTATAATTCTTCCATTCGCGGACTTAAATTTAAGTATGGGATTTAGTTTCTCATGTGCATATATTACTACGCCTCGTTTTTTGACTTTATCTGATGCTATGAATGGCACGCCCAATTTTTTACAAATTAAGTGCTTTTCATGTTCTTCTTTTACAAGTGTCTCTTGGAAACAGGTAATATCGTTTTTGAGTTTGCCTGCTTGATGTAATATTCTTCTTTTTTGCGGACTATTCAAACCATTCACATTAACAGATAATAAGGATAATTTTTTGGTCGCCATCTTTCTTATCTTTTCTTTTTCATCACTATGTTTTTGAGCTGCCATCTTGCTCGAATTTGCGATTTGGTTTTATATTTTAATTGGTGTTTCTTTTGGTCAGTTTTCTTCTGCGCTGCAGCAGCTTGGTCATCAGAATCTTCTTCACGATCTTCCCCACCTTCTACTCCTTCTTCTTGGTCTTCTGATTCTACTTTGCCCTCGTCAGGCCTTTGCCATCCAAGATCCTCGTCATTCCTTTCTAGAAAATTTTCTAGTTTAAACACAGAATCTATCTTAAATCTTTGACTTCTGTATGTAAATAGCAGCCCTTCTGGGATGAGCCATCTGTATTGAATCTCACCTTTCTTTAACAAATCTACCAGCGTATTATACTTATGGCGTTTTTCTCTAACACGCCAGGGAATCTCTTTCAGAATTCTTATTTCTTCGCCGGCTATTGTCAAGGTTTTCTTATTCGCCTCTTGAAGGATTTGATCTCTAATTGTTTTCCTTGCAAATTTTACATGGACTTCTCTTGGCGTTTTAAATTTCTTAGAATACGCGGAGTTTCTTCTATATGCAGCTTCCATGCTATCTATTAACTCCTTTTCATCTAGTATATTAAATTGTTCTGCTATATTTCGTGCTAATTCTTCTTTTAAATTTTTACCTAATTTCTCTGAAATATTTTGAAATCTTACAATTGTTTCAGCTTTCCCCATTTCCAACGCGATGAGAGACTCTTCCATTTTTTCTGTTTTGGGTCTTAGATCCAGGACTTCTTGGTCAATGTCCTCTACTTTTTCTTGAAGTTGATTTGTTTTCTTAGCGAGTTTATTAACTTCCATCTTGATTTCTTCTGTGTCATTTTTTAGCTGTTTCGCTATTTCATCCATTTTGCTTTGCATTGGTTCTAGCTCTTTTTTTATGATTTCTGCATTCTGTTCAGCTGCAATGTGCAGAAAGTTCTGCATAATTTTTTGCAGATCTTGCGTTGTTACAAAGGATTTAAGTTGGGTTAGGCCTATGGTTTGACTAGGAGACGCTGCTGAACCTTTCCTACTTCCAGATGCCATTTTTATTTGTTTTTAATTTGACTTTAATCTTACTTAATTGCTTTTTATTTTTATATAATTATTTATTTATTTATTTAGTTTTATAGGGCCCTAAAATTTCACTAGGTTGTTTCAAAAGGAGGGACAAGAAAAGGGCAGGTTTTATTTTCTAAGTCACTTGCTCTTACAAACAGACAAAAAAAACAAAAAAATATTTCTTTTTCTCTTCTCTCTTTTTTATTATTTTTTAATTAATTAATTTTTGCTCATTTATGTATTTGTTTATTTGTTTATCTCTTTAGGTGATAAGGGGGATGAGAAAGCCAAATTAGAGTTTCACTAAAAACAGGTTAGAATGCTTAATTAACTGTGCAGACAAAAGCTATAATTAAAACTATAATTATTTACAAACAGTTAATTAAAATTGAAACCAGTTAGGTAATTATATCTGTAGTTTTTTCCTGGTTCTCCCCCACCCACCCTATCAGTCTTTTTGTTCGGCTGGCTGCCCCCAGTTTGCACCACCACCTAAAAGGCTTCTCCTCGCAGCTCTTTCAATTCCCCTTCCCCTTTCTCCCTTCCTCTCAGTCAATCTTCCCTCTGACTAGGTCTCTTGTCGCTTTGTTTCCTTCTTCCACCCCTCTCTCGCCGCTCCACATCGCTCTCCCGCCCTTCTAGAGGAGCTTCTCATCTTTTTCTGACATCATCACTTTTAAGAAAAGCCCATCCATCTCACAATCCTCTGGCTTCAGATGATCAAGTCGCTCTGTCTTTCCCTTCTCTCGCTGCCACTTCCCCCGCCCTTCCAGGTTTCAGATTACACCAAATGAGCGCCGCTTGCTGAGTCACTCTCCCGGCACGGATACCTAGCAAATTAAAGCAACAGTGACAGTGAAGACTTCATCCGAAACTCCAGGTACTTTTAAACAATGCTAAGCTATATCATCCTATCACACTTAAACCCGGATTTCTGTAACTTTCAAGCTTTACTTTTCTTGGCTGCTTTCCACTCTATTTGCTGTTAAATATTTTTTAGCCTTCTCTATCACCTTACATAACTAAATAGCCTTGAAGTAGCATACAACTATTAAAGTGTCACTTTGCCTTCCCCTTAAACAAAAGGGAAAGAAGTATAAGGAAAGAAAAATATTTTTTAAAGAATACTTAGCTTCAGTTCAGCTGGGTATTTTTCTCCTCCCGTTCCAATCGTTTACTCTCCCATTTCACCTTCCATGCTCGTTTTCAACAGCAGAGTAGTAAAAGAGTTCTCTGCTGACTTCTCCCCCACTTCTGCACTGGGACCAACCAAAAATCCCCCTGAAGAATTCGCCACTTCTTCAGGCTGAGTTCAAGTCCCTTGCAAGTGCCTCCAACCCTAAAGGGGCATTCTGGCAGAAAAAAATAAGCCAAGAAATGAGGTTAAGAGAAGGGTGAGTGAGGAGCTCTCTTCCCCACGTCTATCCCCTTCGACCTCTGGCGGCCGTCTTTCAGGAATTCTGAATTTCTATAATACCTTTTTGCCGCATAAAGCTACGATTGCGGAGCCTCTACATCGCTTGTTAATAAAAGGCATGAAATGGGTCTGGGGGTCACAACAAGAACAGGCTTTCAATGATGTAAAGAAATTGTTAACATCTGGTTGACTCATTATGATGAGCAGAAGCCTCTGGTTCTTGCCGTAGATGCCTCCCCCTTCAGCATTGGCGCCGTTTTAAGTCATGTAATGGTGGATGGGTGGGAAGCACCAGTAGCACACTATTCACGAACACAGATTGCTGCTGAGAGGAACTACGCCCAAATAGACAAAGAGGGGCTTGCTTTGGTTGCTGGAGTCAAGAAATTCCATGATTTCTTGTATGGGCATAAGTTCCTCATGGTCACCGACCCTAAGCCATTACTTGGACTTTTCGCACCAAGCTGCCAGACCCACCAGATTCTGTTGCCGCAAATGCTGAGATGGACAGTGTTTTTGGTGGCATATGACTTTGAACTGATCCAACAACCTGGAAAGACAATTGGGCACGCAGATGCCCTGAGCTGGTGTCCTATTGCAGGACTGGCTCTTGATCCTACCTCTGCCTCCGAGGTGTTGGCTATAGAAGAATTGCCTAAGCCGCCTGTGCACACCTTGGACATCACAGCTAGCTCAGCAAAAGACTCCACTATCGCCAGGGTTTTAAACTGGGTGTGGAGGGGGTGGCTGGCGGATCAGATACCTAGTGAATTCCAGCCTTACTCATCCAGACAAAAAGAGCTGTCTGTTCACAAAGGTTGTTTACGTTGGGGGAACTGGGTAGTGGTGCCTCCCAATTTACAAAAAAGAGTGTTGCTGGCATTACATGAAGGGCATCCAGGCATTGTTCGAATGAAAGCTCTAGCCTGGAGCTATGTTTGGTGGTCCCACATTGATTGGGATGTTGAAGAGTGGGTTAAAATGTGCCAGCCCTGTCAGGAGACCAGACCTGAGTTCCTGCAAGCTCCCACTCATCATTGGGAGACTCCACATAGGCCCTGGTTGAGGCTTCCTGTGGACTTTGTGGGGCTGTTTCAGGGGAAAGTCTTCCTTTTGGTCATCGACGCTTACTCCAAGTGGTTGGAGGTAGTGGTAATGTCCCACATGATATCAATGGCTGTAATAAATGCTTTACGCAAGCTGTTTGCCACCCATGGGTTACCTGACACTCTAGTTTCGGACAATGGAACTCAGTTTACATCTGAGGAGTTCGAAGAATTCCTGAGAAACAACTTAATCAGGCACATAACATCCGCACCATTCCACCCAGCAACAAATGGCCAGGCTGAAAGGATGGTGAGGACCACAAAGAAAGCCCTCAAGTGGCTTATACATGGGGACTGGAACCAACGACTTGCTTCCTTTATGCTGCACCAGCATATTACCCCCCATTCAGCAACAGGGAGGAGCCCTGCTGAGTAACTAATGGGACTCAGGCTGACATCGCTGCTAGACAGACTCTACCCTGACTTGACATCAGCCAAGCTGCCACAGTTTGAGACCTTACCATTTCCCAGGTCGTTCAAGCGAGGGGACACTGTCTTTGCCCGCAATTATGGCAAGGGACATCTGTGGCTACCAGCGATAGTCTCTGAGGTGTCTGGCACCTTATCATACGTGGTGCACTCTGCAGATGGATGGCAGTTGAGGTGCCACGTAGACCAGCTTAGGCAGCGATGGGCCAACTCACACACTGAGGACAAGCCTGAGCCTAGCCTGGTCCCAAACCCCACAGCAGCACCCGTGGAACCTCTAATGGCTGAGGTTGGTGTTGACAGCTGGGACATTGAGCCAGTTGCTGAACCAGGATCAGGGCAGAACCCGACTCCTGACCACAGTTCCTCAGGTCCCAGCAGAGAACGGAGAGACAGGGACCCTGACCCAGCTCCCCAGCCTGAACTGGTAAGATGGTCACAGAGAACGCGACGGCCTCCCTCCTACTGAAAAGATTATGAGTTCCATCTTAGGGGGGAGGGATGTTATGTATTGCTATACATAAACGTAGGAGCTTGATTCCAGCTCCCATTGAAAGCCTGGTATCCAAAACTATGCCATCTGATTGGACACTCTGCGCAGCTGTCCAATCAGGATACAAGATATGTGCAGGAGGGAAACGTTGTGATTGGTCTTTATGTAAATACTCCAATTGGTCCTTACTGTACAAATGGGCATGGTTTAGCTGTTTAAAAAGGAGCCTGTTGCTCCCCAGTTTGACTGTTGTCCTACCCTATTCTTACCTCTGTAAATAAAGCTGTTTTCACTGTTCAATGAGCTGCTGGCTGAGTCTCATATCTAACAAGGACATGCATCACAGTGGCCAGATTTTTTCTGCCCAGGAAAGTCCGCAACTGGCTAACCAGTCATAGCTAGTAACCGGGGCTCTTGGCCACCACTTGCACCTGCTTATCCACATACGTTGTGACATATATGCTGTGTTTTTCTTTCACCATGGCACTCTTAAATGTTGCAGAGGCTGCTGCACAGGAATCCATATAAATTACAGGATCACTAGATGTAGTATCTTTCATCTCCCTCTCTTGTGAAGGCCTTTTGTATATGTGTGTGCATGCATGCTCGGTACTGTAGTTCCACATGTGTACAAATTATATTTAATAATGCCAATGACTATTTTCACCTTGACCTATCGCAGTGTTGGGCCAGTACACTAGATCCTTGCCATAAAAAAAGACATTAACAGCCTGATCCTGTGTGTGTTTACTGCTAAATACAACCGACTGATTTCACTGAGACTTAATCCCTAATAATTATACATAGGTCTGTTGGGTGGCTACATGTTGCAGGAACACCTTAGTGGAAGCACCAAGATTTCAGAACTCCTTACCTATGGATCTATGTTTGGCCCTATCCCTTCTTATTTTTGGAACACAAATGAAAACCACCATTATTCAGCCGGCTTCAGTTTGATTTAGTGGCAGTTGTGCTAAAGCTGTGGTGGAAAGTGCCATCAAGTCACAGCTGAGTTTTATGGTGACCCTGTAGGGTTTTCAAGGCAAGAGACATTCACAGGTAGTTTGCCATCGTCTACCTCCGTGGCATGACCCTCGTATACCTTGGGGGTCTCCCATCCATTTACTAGCCTGGGCCAACCCTGCTTAGCTTCTGAGATTTGACAAGATCGGGCTAGCCTAGGCTATCCAGGTCAGGGCAGTGTTTAAGTTACAACTGATGATATCTGATTTTTGGCTGTTTGGAGACTTTTTAAAAAATCGTATTCTGCTAGTTGCCTTGATTTTTCTTACTTTTTTTTTGCATTTTATTTTATGTCATGCTTCTAATTTTTTTATTATGACCTGTTTGGGTGTGCTACTATCATTATGGCATACACATTTCTCCTTGCCTTCATTTTATCTCCACAACAACCCTGTGAGGTAGATTATATAAATAAATAATAAACATAGTACCAGCTTTTCTTGAGTGGTAGTGGTGATATTGATAGTTTCCCAACATGCCTTCTGTTTTTCATTCCCCTGTAATTCTGAGCAGCATTCACCTAATGCAAATATGAGTATATGAATAAGGCAAAGCTTGTCCTTGTCTCTTGAAAAACTTTTTATACTGGAATGCAAATTCTTGCCTCTTTCCAAGTGCTGCACATTCAGAAGTGTGATTATAAAAAAGGTTATAGACAGAAATAACTAGAGCCTCAGAAATAACTAGAGCCTGTCTTCCTAAGGACAACTAACCCCTTCTATAGGGGGGCAGCCAGTCCATGCAAAGTGATCTTCATGGGGTGATCTGAGTCATTTTAAAGGGTTGAGTATCACCCTCAATGACGTGAGAGCCTATCCTGATTAATTCAGATGGCAGAAAAGAGATCAGCCTTGTGTGTGACTGTTTAGGGATGGTAATCAATGCATTTGGGGAAACATTATTTTTCACATGAAGATGAAGCAAGCTAGAGAGAGAGCTACCAAAAGAAGACTGAAGCAAGGAGTTGTAACAGTGATGGAGTTCTATAGGGAGTAAGCAATGAAAATTATAACTGCCCCAACATCTTGGACCAGATTTACACAGATCAATTTAGTGAAGAGAGAGGGAGTGTGCCTAAGATGGCCTCATGGAACACATTCATCACCTTGTGGGGTGTATGTGTATTGCACCTGGTGTAAAGGAGCCTGGCAGAACCTGCGGAATTCCATACAAAGACAAAGAGGAGGCCAGCAATGCATCCAAGAGCAGCAGAAGGGGAGGGAGGTATAGGTTTTTAAAAGATGCGAGCAAGAATAGGAAGGTTACATGTAGGGACAGCACCGCTTGGATCCCAATTTATTTGGCTCTCCTATGGTGGATTTAATTAGAAATGTCTTTAGTGACTTCCATGGCAAAAGCAAGTAAAGTTCCCAGATACTTTTAAGTATAAAACCATAGCTTTCAGTTATCCCTTTGTGCAGTAGACTACAACTGGAAAAATTGCATCTTCCTGTTATAGTAGTTTACTGCCAGATTAGTAGTGCAGTCCTAGACTGAGTTACACCCTTTTAAGCCCATCGATTTCAGTGTAACTTATTTTAGAATTGCATAATAAATCTAGTTTCAGAGCATAGCAATTTTGGTCTGCTCTAGAACAGCTAGATTCAAATTCAAGAGCACCTTAGTGACCAACACGTTTTTTGGGGTATAAACTTTCGAGAGTCAAAGCTCTTGAGAGCTTATACCTCGAAAATCTTGTTGGTCTCTAATTTATTTATTTATTTATTTATACTTTCAACTTGATACCCCACTCGAACCCCCGAAGGGGTCTCTGAGCGGCTTACAGTTACTCAATTTGTATCCTATCTACGGCCACATATAGTCAGGGAAGGGACTACCCTACCAGCACCCAGTGGAGTGTTGTCGTTTCGGCTTGGCGGCTGGCCCCGGTCTTTCACCTTCTCCCGTCGGCTTTCCCTTTTACGGCTTGGCAGGCCCATCTGGCGCGTGGATTGCATGTCAGCGCGGCTCTGGCTCTGTCCGTTTTGGCTCCGCCACACCTGTGCCTCCACACTTCCCTACGTCTTCCTGGCTCCTCCTTCCGTTTTTGACGCTCAACCCTCGCTTGGTGCCACATCCATCGCCATCTTGCTGCCTGCTCACCTCTGCCGCCGTCACCGCCACTGCCGTCGGTGCTCTGCTACCCCCCGAGGGGGGGAGGGTGCTCCCTGCCACCTAGGGCAGGTACCCGCTTTATCTACTCGCTTTAGCTTTCGAACTGCTGGGTGGGCGGGAGCTGGGACTTGAACCAGGTGCTCACCCTGGTCACGGCGGGTTTCGAACAGCCAGAACGGCTGTTCGCAGATGTTACCAGCAGGTGTTTTAACTACCTGCGCCACCGCTCCCACTAATGTCCTACTGGACTAGTTTCTAACCACAAATCTAGATTCCCTGGACCAAGGCAAGCATTAGGAAATCTGGCCTGTGCTTTCTGAGTTCTCTTGGGGATAGGTCTGCCCTGTAGAGATGGCTGGTCCAAAGAGGACAAGTTGGGAACTCCTACTCTGACAGCAACATTTCAGCAAGTAACTTATCCAGTGACAGAGCAAACAATCTGCTTCCAAGTGGATTGGGTAGCATGGCTCTTTCTTCTGCTGCTAGTAGAGACCCTTTAAAGGGAAAACATTAAAACGGTCTGTTTCCTGAAAGCTAATGAACGACTTTCAGCATTTAGTGAGAGACAAGTGAAGGTTTTTTCCTCTGGATGCTGTTTCTGCAAGGTGTACGCAACAGCCTTAGTCCCAGTTGTTGTGTTGATGGAGAGAGGCAGTAGTGGGATGCACAGGTCTTGAGATCCAGTAGGGAGCAGATGAGTGAGTAATGACATGCATAGGTTTGAAGAGAAGGCCAGTGATCATGGGTGGTACAACCATACACCAGACAGAGTGCAGCTCTGCCTGGACGGTTCATTGATCTGTGGCCAGCTTTGTTTTAAGTGATACTATTTATTTAAAATATCCATGTCTCCCTTTTCCCTATTGCTCAAAGTGGTATTCAAAAATGTTCCAAACCAATATATAAACACAGGGATCTTTTGGGGCTGGAGCGGCCCCGGGGTGGCCTGAAGAGCCCCATCCCTGGCCTCACGGGGCCCGCGCTGGCATGCTGCGGCCCCGGGATGGCCTGAAGAGCCCTGTCCCCAGCCTCCCAGGGCCTGTGCTGGTGCGCAGCAGCCCTGGGGTGGCCTGAAGAGCCCCATCCCCGGGCACCCGAGGCCTGTGCTGGCATGCTGCAGCCCTGGAGTGGCCTGAAGAGCTTCATTCCCAGCCTCCCGGGGCCCATGCTGGTGTGCAGTGGCCCTGGGGCAGCCGGAAGAGCCCCGTCCCCAGCCTCCCGAGGCCCGTGCTGGAGCGCAGCGGCCCTGGGGCAGCCTGAAGAGCCCCGTCCCCGGCCTCCCAGGGCCCGCACTGGTGCTGTGGTCCCAGGGCAGCCTGAAGAGCCCTGTCCCTGGCCTCCTAAGGCCTGTGCTGGCGCGCTGCAGCCCTGGAATGGCCTGAAGAGCCCCATCCCCGGCCTCCCAGGGCCCGTGCTGGTGCGCAGCAGCCCAGGGGCAGCCTGAAGAGCCCCGTCCCCAGCCTCCCGGGGCCCATACTGGTGCGCAGTAGCCCTGGAGTGGCCTGAACTGCCCTGCCCCCGGCCTCTCGGGGCCCACGCTGGCACACTGTGGCCCCGGGGCAGCCTGAATAGCCCTGTCCCTGGCCTCTCGGGGCCTGTGCTGGTGCACTGTGGCCCTGGGGCAGCCTGAAGAGCCCTGTCAGGATGTTCAGAGAAGTGGCTTGCTAGCCTGTCTCTGGCCTCCCAGTCCTAGTATTCTCCAGAGGTCTTGTAAGGAATAGGAATTAAGATTTCAGATAGAAAACTTAGTAGCATTCACATTAGATATAATCAATATATTTTCAAGCATTAGAAAGCAAGCTTGCAGGCTTTTGCCCTGTTTTTGAAATAGAGGAACTAGCAGTTCTTGTTAAGAACGAAAGCAGACATTCCAAGTATCAGCAATCTAAAAAGGGTACTTTCTGAGAACAGGATACCATTAGGCCAGCTAACTGCAAGTTACACCAGACAGATACTAGGCCAAAAAGCGGAAGTCCAAAAGGTTACATGCCTAGTGAAGCATGGCCACTAGAACGGTACCTAGCTTTTAGCAAATAAATGTTAATATAGAAAGTTTGGACTCAGCAAACTTACAGCCTTATATGGAACAAGTAAATAAGATTGGGAGAGTCTTCGTGATTGCTGAGATTGCTGAAATAACTATGGAGTCTGTCTTGTCAACATAAGCGTTCAGATTAGTCTGTACACCCTGGCTGTCAGACTAATGGCAGTTCAGTGGGAGGGAGCTTGTTATTTTCCATACGATGGTGTTAGGAGGTATAAAAGCTTGTGTTTTTGAAGTATTGGGTGTGCCTGCTTTGTTGCTGTGCACCCTCTTGCAAGAGTATATCAATAAAAATTCTTCTGCTTCATCGAATGGTCTGACTCTCCAGTATATTGGTAAGATAATTTGAATTTTGGACAGTCTCCCATCCAAATACTTGCCAGGGTCGGCCCTGCTTAACTTCTGAGATCTGATGAGATTGGGCTTGCCTGGGCTATCCAGGCCAGGGTTTTAATTTTCTTTTAAAACTCTCTGCTTTGCACTTTCTTCTAAATAGTGGCAGGTATGTCTCACTTTGCTGGGCAGCCCATTCCATAAGACTGGAGTTTATTTTATTTATTTATTTATTAATTGCATTTATACCCCGCCCTCCCCACAATGCAGGCTCAGGCTGATAAAGTTTTGACTTCCTTCATCATCTGGACAGTGAGCAATTCCCTTGTGAGCTCATTTCAGGAGAAGTGGTCCAGTAAGTGTGTGTCCTACTAGGACCTTAAGTAGGATTGCCAACTGTGGGGTCAGTCTGGAGGACCACTTTGTCCATGCTAAACATGCATAGATCTTTTCTTGCAGAGAGCACTGAACTCCGATACCCTATGAGTGATCATGACAGCATTCAGGAACATAATCTTTAGGGTCAGCATCTTAATAGAAACTTTCCTGATAAAGCTGAAATGGAAGCTTGGTCAGAACCAATACAACCATTTTAAAGAGCCAATTACAAAAGTAATGAATTACAGCAGGACTTAGCTGCTTTCAGAAAACAGATTATGTGAGGATGATTTAACAGAGGCATGCCATTGCTGGTAGAATGGTGGACACAACTGCAGCCTGCCTATGCAGTGTGTTGGCCCTAAGATGTTGGTCAAATCCAGACAGCAAGAAGTTGAGTGCCTGCAGCAAGGATGAGGGAGAGGCTCCAGCCATTTTATCTTGACACCAATGTACATAGGCTTTCCACATAATGTCATAAATTCTGGAGGCAAAGGTTTTTCTAGAGGCTAATATGGTTTGGACTATTTGGTTAGGTTAGTCTTGATTTTGGATGGATTTCTGCTCAATTTCCAGTCAGTCAGATGTAGCCAACCATGATCAGGATCCCAGACAGGACCCTGACTCAACATGCACAGAGATGTCGGAAATCTCCTCCATGGTTCCACTATGCACCATTCCATCAGACTGGAGGACCATGGAGCGTGTGGCCAGTGAGCTTTCTTTTTCTGCCCTGAGTTTTCTGATCAGCTTGGGAAGGAGAGGTCAAGGCACACAGGAGGCCCTTGGGACAGGGAAAGATGAAAACCATCTATCTGCTCTGCCTTCAGGGTCTGATATCTGAAAAAGAAACTCTCTGTTTGATGGTTCAGGGTGGAGGCAAAAAAGTTGACAAGAGGCTGGTTGAACCTGGCCACAATCTTCTGGAAGCTGAGGGCCCACTCGTTGAGGTCTAACAGTTACTCTGCCTGTATGTTAAGTACCCCCCCCCCAATTTGTTCTGTTGATGCGGACAACAAATTCCTTTCTGCCTATATTAGAATTAGGCCTTCTTCCTTGTGCAAGGCTGAGGACCCAGATCTCCCCTCCCCTTTGTTTGATATATGTACTTTAGCTGAAATGTTGTCTGTCCTAATGAGGATATGGTGATTCCTTATGAGGAAACAAAAGTGTAGGAGGGCTAACCTGATCAGTCAGATCCCCAGCAAGTTGATGCTCTTAAGGCAAATCTTGTTATTCCAGATCCCTTAAGCATTATGACCCGGACACATTGCCACCCCCCCTCCCAGCTGGAGAAACTGGCATCTGTTGTGACCTGTTTCTATTTTGTATCAGGTACTCTTTGCCCTTGAAAAGTTTGTAGTTTTCTCTGCCCACCAATGCATGCTGTTCATCAAGGATTCTGGTATGGTAAGTCTACAGTTGATCTTTCCCATGATTTCAATCTGGAAGGAGAAAATACTATTATAGAACTTTTGCATGGAATCTTGTCCAATGAATTGATTTAATATATGCCACCATGAGGCCCAGAATCTGAGCTAGAAATGCCCAGATCTGCTGACTTTGCTTTCATAATTTGTCTGGCTGCACAAGAAATCTTTTGGGTCTTTACTACACGTACAGAGAGCATGTTCTTGGTGGAACCCCAAGGTGCTGAGTCCTCTGAGAGGGGATTAGAGAGCTCTTTTCCTTGTTTATGAGAAATCCATGATCTTTCAGGCATTTTATCATGGCTGCGATATCTCTGACATCTTGTGTTCTGGAGGGGGACCAAATCATCAAGTCATATGAATATGGATAGATATGAGCACTCTGCTGATGAAGGAGAGCCACCAAGGCTACCTTGGGGGGAAAAAACCCGGGGGCTGCGTTGAATTGAAAATGTCATTCCATATAAACAAATCTGAGGTATTGCTGATGGGATGGTAAAACTGGAAGGCATAGATAAGCCTCTATTATGGACCAGAGGCTATCTATTCTAAAACATCTGTGGTAAACAAATTTGTTTAGGAATTTCAAGTCCAATATTGCCCTCCACTACCATTCTTTTGATGAACTGTAAAGAAAACGGAGTAAACTCCAGCACCTTTCTGAAGGGGAGATGTTGTATGGCCCTTGTGGAGCACTGAGGCATCTCTGGATATAAGGATTTGTCCCTGAACATGTTTGCGGATAGTGTATTGAATGCTATTAAGCAGCCAAACTTGACAGTGTCCCTCACCCACCAGTCCAGGGCTGGGCTGTCCCCATTTTTTTTAAAAAAATATTTATAGTTTTAAATTATTACACAAAAAATATGCTTACATTAGATCATAATCAAGAGAGACATTTTGATAAGTTTTTGGATCCACTTATACAATCTTGACCACGGTCTTTCATGGGTTTCTTCATCTTTCCCTTGTAGAAAAGAAGTTAATCTGTCCATTTCAGCCATATCCAACAGTTTCTGAACTAGTTCTTCCTTTGATTGAGTTCTAACCATTTTCCAATACTTTGCAATCAAAATTCTGGCCGTTGTTAAAACATATATTATCATACATAAATTAAATTTATTATATCCATCCAGAACCATATTCAATAGGAAAATCTCTGGTTCAAGACGCACTTTAATACCTATTATTTCTTGAAGTATCCTTTGAATTTCTAGTCAGTATTTATGAATTTTCCCGCACATCCACCACATATGAAAATACGTCCCCACATTTTTCTGACATTTCCAACAGTTGTTCAGTAAATTTGGGTAACATTTACCTAGTGTATCCAGAAACCAATGCCATCTATGGAACATTTTGTATACGTTTTCTCTGTATGCAGTGGCCCTAGTGAGCTTTACTGTTTTCCAATTTCCCCCCCCAGTTATCTAAAGCTATGGTATGACCAATATCCTGTGCCCAAGTCACCACTGATGCTTTTGCTACTTCATTTTGCATATAATCATCTATCAATAAAACATATAATTTTTTAATCAATTTTTCATTTGTACCCAACCATATCTTGTCAAAATCCGTTATTTTCTTATAAAAACCAGTTCAATTATCCTTATTAAAATTTGACTCTAACTGTAGCCTTTCCCACCACATAAATTTCAGATTTTGTCTTAATAATACATCCTCTGATTTTAGCTTATTTTTGTATCTAGTAGCTCTTCATATCTCGACATGCTATAATTGGTAAATAAAGTTGGTTTTATAAATGCTTCAAGTAGTGAGACCCACTTTGGTATTTTGGTATAGTGGCTTTCTTTTATCTCTTTCCAAATTTTTATGAGTGCCCCCCTTATCATGTGTTGATGGAAGTTTGCATGTACCCTATCTTTGCCATACCATATATAAGCATGCCATCCCATTGCTAAATGGTGCCCTAATTTTAAAGTTCTTAGATTTTCTAAAGTTATCCAATCTTTTATCCATGATAGTGATGCTGCTTTATACTATAAGGCCCAATTAAATAGAGCAAAACCTCCCTTCTCTCTTATCTTGTAGTACCTTCCATTTGATTCTAGTTTTTTTCAATTGCCAGATAAATTGACCAATAAGCTTATCTAAATCTTTAAAATATTGTTTCATTTTAAGAATCGGAATGTTCTGGGCAAGGAACAAAAATCGTGGTAGGATATTCATTTTAATCGTTGCTATCCTCCCCATGAATGATAATTGTAGATCCTTCCACTTTGTCAAATCTTTTTTAATATCTAGGAGAAGCTTCTTGTAGTTATCATCTGGTATTGAGCTACATCTATTAGTTAGAACTACTCCTAATATTTGACTTTTTCCCTCACCTCAAAGGAAGAAATTTCTTGTAGCTGTTGTATTTGATTCTTGATACAATTTTTGGTCAGCATGTTTGTCTTTTTAAAATTTATTCTCAAACCCACGATTTGTCCAAATGCTTGGAGTCTATTTAAAAGTTGGGTGATAGAGGCTAATGGATCTTCCAAAATAAAAACTAAATCATCCACAAAGGCCTGGAGCTTAAATTCTTCTCCCTTCACTTTGAGGCCTCTTATCAAGTCATCTTCTTTTACAAGATCATTTAGTGTTTCTAAGATAAAAATAATGCCTAGAGATACCCCCCTGCCAGGCAAGGACTTGGTATCAGTTGCACTGTTGTTGTAATCTATTGGGTCTGTTGTGGAACTGAGACTGTCCTGAGGAAAACCCCTATTTTGGTTGGAGATGGGCTTGTTGCATCTGGGGCCAGGTGGGCCTATGTGTCTCAGACCTGAAACAGGGGATTGTATGCTGGGTGTAAAAGGGGTAATAAGACTGAGGGCATTGGTGTTTATCCTGTTTGCTCTAGGTGTGACCTTTTTCTTATCCTTGATTTCAACAATGATGTCATTAAAATTGTCCCCAAACAGCTTCTCCTCCAGGAAGGGAAAGGAAATTCAGGTCATCTTATAGTGGTGATTGGCAGGCCAGCATTTTAACCACAGATTACACCTGGCCACCACTGCTAAGGACATGGTGTAGGAAGAAAACTTTAAGGAATCAAGGCCACAGTCTGCTGTGCCCTGACCTGGACAGCCAAGGCAAGCTCAATATCAACAGATCTCAGAAGCTAAGCAGCGCCAACCCTGGCAAGTATTTGGATGGGAGACCTCTAAAGAATACCAAGGCTGGGAGGCAAAGGCAGGCCATTAAGCTACTTCTCTGAATGTCCTGCATGTCCCAGTAGGAGTCGCCAGAGGTCAACATGACTTCCAGGCATGGATGAACACACACACAAACATACACACAAAAATGCAAAAATAACCCCCCAAAGGCTACAGTCTGCTATGGATGTGATTGCTTTGAGGAGCCTGGAGGCCCCCCTCACTGGCCTTCCTATTGTTTTCAGGAATCAATTGCAGTAATTTACATGCTCACGTAATAGAAGCTCATGCAAAAAGTAAAGTGGCAGCAGGTGCCTTTGTGGCTAAAGCAGAAGATTCATGGAACCTAGGACTGGGGTTGAACCCACAGCTGGAGATAGGAAGTTTAAATTGACTTGCCTCTTGATTGGTTGGTGGAAATCATCCATGGTAAGAAGACACAGTTTGCTCAGAGTGAGATTGAATGTCCTATTGTCACTTTGTACAGCAACAGTATTTGCATTTCTGTTATAATATTTTAAATTATATTTAACCCATTGTTCCTGCATGGTGTTGTTATGACAGACTTGAACTGATTGAAGGAACAAAATATCTTCCCAAAGAATCTTAGGTACTATAGTTTTGGGGATCAGGAATCTGTAACAGCAAACACTCAACATGCATACCAAATTACAGTTTCCCAGGAATGGGCAAGGGGTGGGCAATGATAGCTAAATATTATGAACACTCAGGTTTCTAAGTAGGATAGGAAGGATTACACCTTGAAAGCCTCCAGTAACTGGCCACTCAGTACTCTCAGACCTGTGTGTATGGCTGATATTACCTGAGTATG
The DNA here is from genome assembly GCA_029375565.1 of Gekko gecko. Lineage (NCBI taxonomy): Eukaryota > Metazoa > Chordata > Lepidosauria > Squamata > Gekkonidae > Gekko > Gekko gecko. The sequence goes on from JAPDNY010000002.1 coordinate 137,067,897, forward strand.
CTAATATTATTATGGATCAGGCACTCCTAGGAAGGAAAGTCCCAGAATAAGGGGCATCTCTGACAAGGGAGGGAGAAGATACAATATACTAATTTTGCACGGCTTTGGTTTAAGAACACATCTATGCACATAAGGCTAACACTACTGAGGGGCCAGATACTGTAGGTGCACAAGGTGGAACCTTATCATTATCTATCCTGCTTAGAAGCCCAGGCCTTTGAAGATTTGCCCAGTGAAGCCAGATGTTATCAGAGGCCTGGAATGGAGAAAACCCTTAAACATCAATGTTCTTCAAATATTTTTGCGAGAAATGGGGAGGACTTAACCACCACAAAACACAGAGCAAGAAGGACTTCTAAAGTGAGTAACAGCAGTGAGAAAGCAGTGATCTGCAAATGAAAAGAAGATTTGTTGAGGCATGCCCAGAGCCCAGAGGATCATCAGAATTTCCTTTTGGCAGAAGATGGATTATACTGGTTGATGAAGCAGTTCCTACAAATCAAATTCTGTACTCCAGCCAATCCCATGAGTCGCCCTTAGTCATGCAGTAACAGTCACAGAGATCTGTTATATGATTGTGAACTGTGCAGTCTAGTAACACAGATGTTTGCAGTCCAGAATTTATATTATACACAGAGAGAGGACATATACATCTTACATTTTGGGATTCAGCTCACTGACGTATGTAGGTCAGGATATGGTGATATTCTTTTGAACCTAAGAAGAACTTACAAACACTTATTAATGTGACTAATATTTACATATCTGAGTATTTAAATATAATAGTTTATAATGATGACAGCACAGCTTTAAAGGGAATGTCTGCACCAGTGGTGACAAGCTCCTTGAAGAAAAAATCAGTTTAAAACAAAAACAACTTGAACTGCTGAGACTGAATAAAAAATAACTGGAGATAGTTAAGAATCAGTGAAAATGTGCCACATCTAACATATTTATTACAATGACATTATTTATCCTCAGAAAAACCTGTCTCATCATAATGGTTCTCTGCCACTTCTACTCATCTTTGTGATGTTCAAGCCTTTGAAAAACACCTAAAACACATAAGGGGAATGTATGTCCATTAATGTATGCATTCAGTCCCTTGTCAATGTTGGCAGAGTACTTAACACAGCAACGGTGCACAATCTGATTAAAGAGTAGATAAAGGTTTATTTAGGAATTAATATACTTGATAGGAAAAAGGAGAGACAGAGATGGGTTCCTAATGACATGTCTAGCTGAGAGAGAGAATAGGACTGAGTGTGGCACTTCTGAAAAAGGGGGAAATTGCCCTGAGAGGAACGATCTGGAGACAGACAAGGCATGACACTTAAAATGAGAGAAGTGCTGACCCCACTATCCTACCTAATTGTCTTCTTGCAGGGTCTTCTTCTCTTCTTCTTTGTACATCAGACATTGCCTTTTCTAACAGTCATAACCCATCCAGTATATTCAATAAAGCTTACTTAGTGGAGTAAAAGGTGAAGGAATGGGACTGAAGTGTGCCTGGGAAACAGAGTGTCCTAGTTCTGCAAACATTGTAGCAGCATCTTACAAAGAAAATTTATAGCTAATGGAGCTGGAAGAAGGTTTTGCTTGCATTCAGTTTTCTTGCATTTTATTAGAGGGGGCCAAACTTATTGACCTTCCAAGCCATGTATGATTGTCTTCAGAGGTCTGAGAGCTGTAAGCCATGGCCATGCTTTTAACATATTTTGCTAATAACCCTGTTGTTTCTTTAAAAAACAAACAATGATTGTTCTTACTGTATCACGGCTATTTAATCCTTGTCCTATATACCTGTAAATTGTTTGACAGAAAGTGTTAGAAAAGAGAAACACCATCCCTCTCAGACTCCACCCCCAAAATCTCCCAATATTTTCCAACCTGGAGCTGGCAACCCTATGTGTAACTCTGACCCCTACTCATCCATAATAGCCATAGTGGGAGTGTCCACAGGGACCTTTGGGCCACTCTAAAGATTCCCCTTTAAACCAGAAAAAAACCACAGGTTTAGCATTTCTCAAGTTTAAAAAGAAAAGCCCAGGGGACACCACAAGTTGGGCTTGGAATAACCATAGCATCATGTGGACTTCCTGCTTTCCATGTGGGGGAAAAAATCCTATTTGTAAACAGCCATTAACTGTACATTTGGTTTACCAGTGGTGCCTGGGTTAGAGAGCTGGATTTCAGTCTTGGAGGTGCAGGTTTGGAACCACTTCTGCCATCTGCTCATTATAGCTTCAGGCAAGTCACTGTCTCTCAGCCTGACTACCTCATCTAATAGCAAGTGACCTCATAGGGTTATTATAAGAACTAGCCAACCTTGGGTCCTCATCCAAGATGTGTGGAGGAGGGCTGTGGTAACTCACGGAGAGGGAAATGACTTCCACATTTTTTCAGAGTACCTGTTCTCATTACTGTGCTACAAGCTGACATCACCGTTTCCAGAACTGGGCCCTGGGTCAGTTGAAGTCCAATATATTTGCTGTGGAGGCTATCTACTTATACTGGACCTTATTTTAACAGGGCAACACAAGGGCCACAGAACTGGCAATAAAATATTCAGTTCAATTATGCAGCCTGATCCTATACTATATTTAATCAGAAGTGCCAATTATTACAATGGGATTTATTCATAACTAGTCAAAATTGACAAAACAAATTAAATTGAATGTGAGTTGTTAGAACAAATCATTCCATTTTCTTAGAATCTATAGATTAAGATTTGGTGCACAGCAAAACTCAGATGCCATTTGAATTTCAAGAATGTTAGGGGTACGGAAGAAGTCCATTTATAAAAGTTTATTTTAACATGGACAGTTTGAGGGAGCCATTGATCTAGCTAAACTTCTCAAATATACTTTATGCTGGCCAGTGTCTCAGGGTGTGCTGAAAGGTTGATGAGGCAATATATGTGCAACTAGCCATTGGCAATGTTAGTGTGAATAGATGAAACCTTAAAACTAGAAGAGATGCTTGGATGCCCCTCACAGAGTGCAAAGAAAGCTCAATAGCCATAGGACTATAGTAGTTACTTACAGTAAATATTTGTTCACATGTGACCATGTATAGCACAATTTAAGTATGCAATGGTAATTCTGAGATTGTGTACTACATCTCCTAACAGCCCCAGACCTGCTAAACAGAAGCCTGAGGGACTGAGGGGAAAAGGGGGAGACAAAGAAAAAGAGAGGGAAAAGACAAAGAAGTGGTCCAAGAATGAATTGTAGCCAGAAACAGGCCTGAGAAAACTATAAGGGCATCAGTGGAAATTGTGGAAGCTTGAGTAAGAAAGTTCTGCTATAAGGATCGGGGGAGCCGGGAATGCAATGGGGGGGAGGGGGTCCCCGGGGGCGGGAGGGAATGCACCCCCCCTCCCGCAGCGGAGCTTTGCGCAACCAGCGCGCAGGGACAGGATGCGGCTCTTCCTCCCTCCTGCCCTGGGGATCGGGGGGGGGAGACTCGCATCCTTTTGCCGGGCGGGAGAGGCGCAGACAGCCCCCCCCCTTCCCCAGCACCATGAGGCCCCAGTCCCAGGAGGCGGGGAAGGGGCAGGAGCTGGAACAGGCATTGGACAAAAGAACAGTACAGCAGAAAAACCACCGGGGGTTGCATTACAGACGCTCCAGAGCAGCATTTCAGAAGTGAAAAAGTGGAGTTCTGGCATACTTATGAACCCCTTTGATGAGGTTCCACATAATATTCTTGTGGACAAATTGCTAAAATGTGGGTTGGATCCTGTGAGTGTCGGGTGGATCTGTAACTGGTGGACAGAGGGCACCCAAAGAGCGCTTGTGTGAATGGTTCCTCATCCTCTTGGAGAGGAGTGACCAGTGGGAGTGCCTCAAGGATCTGTCCTGGGACCTGTTTTGTTCCACATTTTTATCAGTCATTTGGATGAAGGAATAGAGGGAAGGCTTATTAAATTTGGACATGATAACTAAATTGGGAAGGATAGCAAATACAATAGCAGACAGGAGTCAGGATCCAGGATGATCTTATCTCAGTGTTCTTATGTTCTTATCTCAATGTTCTTATGTTCTTATCTCAATGAAATTGCTGAGTGGTCAGGTTAGAACGGATAAGAGGAAGTCCTTCTTCACCCAAAGAGTGATTCACACCTGGAATTCACTGCCCCAGGAGGTGGCAGCGGCTACAAGCATGGATGGCTTCAAGAGGGAATTAGATAAACATCTGGAGCAGAGGTTCCTCAGTGGGTATTAGCCACAAGGTGTAGATAGGGACTCTGGGGCAAGGGATGTTCTGTATTCTTGGTGCTTGGGGGGGGGTCAACAGTGGGAGGGCTTCTAGTGTCCTGGCCCCACTGGTGGGCCTCCTGGTGACACCTGGTATTTTTGGCCACTGTGTGACACAAAGTGTTGGACTGGATGGGCCATTGGCCTGATCCAACATTGGCTTCTCTTATGTTCTCTTATGACTGAAACCAAAAGTAGAGATTGATTAATAATGACTGTGATAAGAAAGCCCTGGGATGAAGAGCTGAAATAAAAGCATTTCTAGAACTTAACTGGCAAGCGACAATAGTCCTGTTATAGATTAACCCCTCAGAAACCAATTATTATTTCCCACCCCTTCATAGATCAAGTCCCCTGGTTTATCTAACGAATATATTATGTGCCAGTGAGGTTGTTCAACCCCTCCAGGATTGCTACAGAAGTTGTGAGCCCTGAAGTGCTTTCAGCACTTGCCTCTTTGCACAAGCATGCACCTAATTTGTACTGACATTCAGGTTCTGATTTATAAGGCATAAACAGCTTGAGGCCTAAATATTTCTCAAAACACCATCATCTTATCATGGAAGCCACAGATTCATTCAACTAACAGAGGTGTTTTTCTATCTCAGAGGGACCCTTCCCTGATCCAAAAGACTAGTGGAACAAATCCACAGGATCCAACTCCATGACATCTGCAGACAGTCAATACACAAGCTGAACACTAACAGCATAGCCAGAGACTGTCATGGTAGATCAGGGGGTGATCCTAAGCTTCTTTTCCTATTGTGCAAGGACAAGAAGGAGCATTGAGGGCCTGGTCTGTGAAATAAGGTTGCCAAGTCCCCTCAGCCACTGGTGGGGGAGAAGAGGTTAGGGATGTCAGATCCAGAATGAGAAAGTCCTGGAGATTTGGGAATGGAGCCTGGGGAGAACAGGGACCTCAGTGGAGTACAATGCCATAGAGACCACCCTCCAAAGTATCCATTTTCTCCAGGGGAACTGATCTCTGTAGACTGGAGATAACCTGTAATTCCAGGGGATCCTCCAGGTCCCACCTGGAGGCTGGCATCCTTATTTTGAAAAGAAAAGAGAAAAGAAGAAACAGGAAGTGAGAATTTTCTTTTTTAAAATATTTATACCCCACTTTTCTTCCCAGAGCAGTTTTCATTATCATTCCTTCCTCTTCTGTTTTTATCTTCAAAACAACCCTATGTTCTAGATTAAGCTAAGAGAAAGAGAGAGTGAGACACTGACCCAAGGTCACTAACAAGTGTCTATGACAGAAAAGAGATTTAGATCTAAGTCTCCCCAGATACTAGTGCAACCAATATACCAGAAAGACACAGACAGACAGGAAGGAGGAAAAAATAAAGGAAAGAAGAAAGAGACAGGAAGACGTGTAAAATGAGGAAGAGGGGAAAAGACAGAGCAAACAAAATAGATGTGCCTTTAAAAGAACAGGGAAGTAAAAGAATACTTCCCCTCCCAAATAATTTGAAATTACCTTTAAATCTCCATTGAAATTATCTCCTTTCTGATATCTACTGATTCTCTCCCCTCTTACACATAGATTGGGCTGCCAACTGCTTGGAGAGAGAGAGAGAGAGAGAGGGAGGGAGGGAGGGAGGGTCCTGTCCCTTTACCAGAAGCATAATGGGATATTATTTACCAGACGATGTTATTTTGCAATGAAAATCTCCAGCAGCTCCGGGCTTGTTGACAACTGTAAACACACACAATGCCGAGACCTGCTAGTGGGGGCAAATGGGAAGGAAGCAAAGCCAAAGCGGTAAAGCATGCAGAGGTATAGCAGACAGCATCCTTCCAGGGCAGGCCTGGCATTATAGGCTACTATTGTGCAATTAATAGATTGATTGTGGTGGCACAGTAGCCACTATCTTAAATTTATTTATTTATATTTTTTTAATCTTACTTTTTTCCTCTGTGGGATCTACAAGTGGCTTACGAAACACAAGATAAAATTTTAAAAAGTGAACAGGAAAAAAACCCAGAACAGGGAAAAAAACCCAGCATCTTGGGCTAGTCCTGTATTAGCTGGCCCAGTCCGCTCAGAACCACAAGCTGCGTGAGCCATGGGCTCATTAGTGAACTCCAGCACACAATGTGGGAATTGTTGCACTGTTATTTTCCTTTCCAATGAATTCATGTGCTCCAGGATCACAGGGGTGAAGGACAGGGCAGGATGGAAAACAGATAAACAGATTAGGCTGTATCAATTGAATTCCAGTATCCTACCTTCATGGGAATCTTTTCCACAACAGTCCTTCAGATCCATCCATCAGTGGCACATTTTGAAAAGGAATATATTTAGGGAAATACTCACTTAAGAAGTTCAGAAAACTGAAGCTGATAATGAGGGTTCTACTCTGTTTTTCACAGGAAATGAATGCTCGGCATTCTCCAGCAAGAGGAATGCAGTTTCAAAAAACAAAATAAAACAATGTCACTTCACCCTACACTCTATCCTATCTCGGCTCCTGGTACCATTTCCTCTGCAGACTGTAATTTACTAAATCCATCTGCTGCTTTTGGGAAATGCTGCATTTCAAGGGTCTGATATATAACAGAAGGTCAAAGAGTGATGCAGACCCTTTCATTTGAAAATGACTTGAAAGAAAGGGAAAAAAGGAAACTTATATTTAGGAATAGACATGATTAACTAGGGGAAGTCATATTAGGGCATTCCAATAAATGAAATAGAAAACCTTTTACCTCCAATTAAGCCGACTGTGCTTCAAGGAAAAAAATATTTATATACAAATATGAAAAGCTAAAGAATGCTAAGCTGCAATCAGATGAAAGGCTTTCAGCGTGTAATTTATGTTTAGTCTTTATCACCCATAAAATACCTCTATAAATGAATGGGCAGTCAGGCCCGATCTCTTTTGTCACAGCTTCCTACTTCCTTCCCCCCAAAGTTTTTAGCAAACCTGTGACTGATGAGTTATTTAGGTCTCTCTTACAACTGATTAGCGTCCACCTTATAATTTCCACTAGGAATGCAATTCATCCTATTATATATTTCTATCTGAAGATACTAAGGCTACAATCTTGAGAGCCCTGTTTTGCTTATTTATGTCTCGGTGAAATTAATAGGAATTAGGTCTGCATAACTTTGGATAAAGGATTACAGTCTAGAACTGCAGAGACAGTGTGATTTTTTTTTTTTAGAAAGAGAGATGCAGAGTAGATTGAGACTTTCATCAAGCCATTTAGCTCTAGGTGAGAATGCCCACAGTTGGAGGACTTCCTTTTCAGACCAAAATGGCTTTATTATACACTGAAAAGGTCATATTAATTGAAAGCCAATCTATACTAGCTTTGTTCTCTGTTATGGACACTGTTTGCTCCATCATTGATTCCCCAGAATCCAAGCTACCCTCTCTGTGCATAGCACTATTACTCCCTGCAGAGGTAAAGTTAGAGACCAACTTTCCTCACACTTCTACAATTTCTTTGTTCTCTTCCCCTCTCTCTGTGCAGGAGAAACTGATCAAGTGAAAAAGGAAACTTTGCCGGTCTCACATTTCTAAAAAATTAAGCACTGTATTCAAGAGGATGGCTACTGATGAGAAGTGGGGGTGATTCTTGCTGATCTGCAAAAAAATAGTAGATGGGTAAATAGTATATGGGTAAGGTTTCCCAAGACATGGACTATGGATTGCTTTATATGTTCCAGATGGTAGCTGGAAGCATGCAGGTATGTTTGGTGCTCAGTGGGCTTTTGATATAGGGTGGTGCTTGTCTCTATTACATAGTTTTACAGTGGTATCTAGGAAATGTACTTGTTCTGTGGATTAATCCATGGTAAAGTTGACATTGGGTGGCAAATCGTTGAAGTCCCAATGGACTCTCAAGAGCTTCCTTCCCATGTGTCCACATGATGAAAATGTCATCAATAAAGTGTTTTATTGATGTGTTTTCCAGGAGGCTGTCAATTAGGAACAGTTGCATCTTGTAAGCAACTGGGAGTGCTAATGGCCTACGGTCTGAGGATGAATTTTATATATCCTGACACCTGGTACACATGTATCTTGGGTAGCCATAGAAATTCCATGGCCAAGGTTCCTGGAGTGTGTCCACATCAATTTGTTCTTGTATATAAGTGGGTATATGTAAGTAGGTAGCTTCTTCAGATCTTCCAGTCATTCTTTTGTGAGGTTTGAGGATAATGGTTTGTAAAACATTGTGCCAGAGATTTGTCTCTTGGCCTCCAATTTGTCCATGATGAGAACTGCATTCCTTTTATTGACTTTTTGATTATGATATAAGGATTGTTTGAGGAAACTCAAGGGTATATCCAACGATTTAGAAACTTTGCAGAGCAAAACTTTCCTGCTTCTCCCTCCTGCTGCAACTCATTGAGCTTCTCCTCAGCCTAGCCATATTCTTGGTAGTCAGCAGACCCTGGGGAACAACATGGGAGGGGGCAAAGTAAGGGACCACTGTGGAAAAGGGAAACTGGTGGAAATCACTGCAACCACAAACAGAAAAGCCATTCTGTCAGAGGAACTGTATAGCTGGTTATATTTTTATTTAATTCATTTATTTAATTCATTTGTACTGCATGGGTCTTACCTTGTTCTTCTCTTCTCCATTGCATCCTCACAACCATGTTTGGTAGGTTAGGCTGAGAGAGTATTAGTCATCCAAGGTCACCCAGTGAGCTTCTGTGGCATGAGTAGGGATTTGAACCTGGGTCTTCCAAATAGTAGTCCACTATATCACACGTGCCATAGTAATTTTGCTGCCAAGTGGTGCTATGGTTTCCCCTTACACACACACACACACACACACACACACACACACACACACACACACTTTTTGGTAAGACCTCTAAACACACATGCAAAAAAGAATGAAATAACTGAAAGGCCAGTGGTAAGAAACTAGGGAAATGGGGAATACTCTCACAAGCATTATTGCCAGCTCACTGATGTCATTTGCAATGAAAACCAGACATGATGTCATGACATCAAGGGACACTCTAGATTTAGAAACATAAGAGTTCGAAGGGATCTCAAGTGTCATCTAGTCCAGCCCTCTGCCCAACACAGGGGCTTCACAACTACCTCCTCCCCAACTCGCCCAGTGACCCCTGTCCAAAGGAAGGCAGAAATCCCCCAGGATCCATGGGCCAATCCACGGGCCAATCTGGCCCCTGGAGGGAAATTCCTACTGGCCCCCAAAGTGGTGATCAGCATTACCCTGTATATGTTAAAAAAAAAAAGCCACAAAAGCCCAACACTGACTCATCCCTTCCTGCCCTCCATCTCATGATCTGCCTAAAAACACAGAATCATCAGCATTGCCTTTGCATAAAAACTTCCAAAGAGGGAGAGCCCACCAGCTCCTGAAGAAGCCTGTTCCACTGACGGAATATTCTATCAGAAAGTTCTTCCTAATGTTTAGTGGAAAATTCTGGGGCAACAGAAAGCAGCTCTGATTCATCCTCTATATGACAGCCCTTCAAATACTTGAAGATCACTATCATAGCACATCTCAGTTATTTCCTCTCCAGGCTAAACATACCCAGCTCCTTCAACCTTTCCTTATAGGACTTGGTCTCCAGATCCCTTACCATCTTTGTTGCCAGCCTCTGGACACATTCCGGAATGTCTATATCCTTCTTAAACTGTGGTGCCCAAAACTGAACACAGTATTCCAAGTGAGTTCTAACCAGAGCAGAGTAAAGTGATAACCACCACTTTGCATTGACTGGACTCTATACTTTTGTTGATGAAGCCCAAAATCACATTTGCCTTTTTAGCTACCATGTCACACTGCTAACTCATGTTCAGTGTATGGTCCACTAAGACCCCCAGATCCTTTTCACATGTAGTACTGCCAAGACACGTCTGCCCTATCCAACAATTATGCATTTGATTTTTCCTACCTAGATGCAGAACTTTACATTTCTGTTGAAATTCATTTTGTTAGTTTTAGCCCAATTTTGCAGCCTGTCAAGATCAGCCTGTATCTTGATTCTGACTTCTATTGTATTTGTTACACCTCTCAATTTAGTATCATCAGCAAATTTAATGAGCATCCCCATCATTCCTTCATCTAAGTCATTTATAAAGATGTTGAACAACACAGGGCCCAGAACAGATCCCTGAAGCACTCCATGTCACTCGTCTCTAAAAGGATGAGGAACCATTAACACTCTTTGGGTGTGATCCATCAACCAGTTACAAATTCACCTAGCAGTAATAGGATCCAAACCACATTTTACCAACTTGGTAACAAGAATATCACTTGGAACCTTAATAAAAGCCTTACTGAAATCAAAATAAACTATGTCTTCCCCTGATCCATCACGGTAGTACCCCATTCTGGCTCTTAGTAATCACAACCATCCTTCCTAAATACTCAAAGACTGACAGACTGATGATTTGTTCTAAAACCTTTCCAGGTACAGACATCAAGCTGAGGGGTCAGTAGTTGACTGGATCCTCCCGCCCCCATTTCTTGAAGATGGGGAAAACATTTGCCCACCTCCAGTCTTCTGGCACCTTCACCTATTCTCCAAAAATAAAAAAGGCTCCACAATTACATCAGGAAGTTCCTTCCCCCACAAAAAAGAGTTTATTAAATTTCCACAAACATATAAACAAAACACACTAGACAAAAACAAACAAGAAACATAAACAGGAGCACTTCTATTCGCTTATCTCTATCTTCGATATAAACGCTATATAAGAAATACTTCTATACACTTAACCTCTTCTTCAACATATATAAACAGTACTAAGCTTTTTATATCGTTTTCCAGTTATAATGGGTCTTCTTGCACATACTTTTCGATCAATTTATAAAGTCTCGCCCAGATTTCTTCAAAAAGCTCTTCTTTTTTATCCTGCAATAGCATAGTTAATTTGTCCATTTCTGCTGTTTTCATTAATTTGTAAATTATTTCTTCTTTAGATGGAGTTTCTTCCTGTTTCCAATATCCTTGGATTCAATTCATCTTGCCCTGAGGTCTTAATTTCATTTAAAGAAAAAAGTGTTCATGTACTATTTCTGGGCCTATCCTAGGCTACACCCTTGTCTAACCATGTGTTCTCTTTTTGCCATGTTGAGTACCATTTCCCTTGCAAGTAAAGACTGAGGCAAAGTAGGAATTGAGCAGTTCTGCCCTCTTTTCATAGCCTATTAAAATTTCACTTTTCTCTCCCTGTAATGGGCCTATTACTTCCTTGTTCCTTTTCTTGCTCCAAACATAACCAAAGAACCTTTTTATTGTGTTTGGCATTTGCAAAACCTCTATTGTTTTACCCCAGAGCTTTTGTAAATCCTAGAGCTTTGGCCCCTGCATCATGTCATCACTTCCAGTTTTCACCAGAAGTGACATCAGCATTAGGGTTCCCAACCCCCAGGTCTCAGCAGAGGTTCCCCTGCTTTTCAGGGCTTTAATCTGCCAACCAGCTGGTTGGTGTGGGAAGCCCCAGCCCTGAACAGGGATGTCACCAGGCAATGTCCCAGACACAATGATGTCACCCAGAAGTGATGTCATCACATCACCAATGTCAGGGATGATGCTCTAGTTTTTGGGCAAACTAAATGGTTTTGAAGGCAAAAAACCATAGAGTTTTGCCCAAAAACTAGAGCATCACCCCCGGCGTTGGCAATGTGATGATGTCACTTCTGGGTGACATCATCAAATGGCAGAAGATCCTGGGAAGGACCTTGCTTGCACCAGGGAGACACTTGTACCAGTACTTGCACCAGGGAGACGTAATATTCAATGGCGGCACCAGAAAAAAATTCTGGGGAGGCACAGAAGAAGCAAAGTAAATTTCTGGGTGAGCAAGCTTAACAGAGATATAAAGAGATTTCAGAAAGAAAAATAAAGTACATTTCATGGCAAAACTCCAATTCTAAATATGTTCTCTCTGAAGTAAACCATGTTGTTAGGCAATATAGCATGTATTAATCAAATTCAAATTACAGTAAGAAAAAGGACTTTCAAACACATTTTAATTTGCTACATAAACATTTCCATGGCATACACATTAAACAAATAGAACATTCTCTAGAAAATGGCTACTTTTTGCAGGCAGAACCCTCTGACTGTAAGGAAGATAAGTGCAGACTAAAGCCTCTTCCATGTTCTCATTAATTTTGTCACTGTTTTGTCCCTATTGCTTTGGGTCCTTCCCCCTTTTCCACATGTGTTTTGCTCCCTTTGGGACTACTAGAGAGAGCAAAACACACTGGGGGAAAAACCCTGAAGCAATAGGAACACCCAAGTGATGAAAAGCAGAATGTGGAGGAGCCTTAAGAAACCTGGTCCCTGTACACAAAAGAAACCTAATGCATGTTGTTTTTTATCTTGTGTATCCATATGTACTGAGAGAAAAAGGATGGTACGCAGATCTAAAGGAGCTGAATGCATTGATTTTTATGCTGTTTTGCAAAATGATTATAAACAGTTTTGAGGTCAAGGGTTTATCATATCAACACACTGCAGAAAGGCTAAACTTTGCCTTCTCATATGATGGGACTTACTTGTTCTTGTTCTGTTGATGCAAACAAAGTATATTCTAACTTGACTGATACCAAGGAGGATTAAGAAAAATCAACACAGGCTCTAATCTACCCCCACTCTTAGCAATTTCCCTTTCCAAGATGGCCACTGGCCTGCTGGCATCTTAAAGCATATGTCCATAGTACCTGCAAAAAGCCTTTATGGCTTCAGAGTTGCAGGTGAACCATCAAAAGCCTACATCAATAACAAGTGGATGCTCTTGTACATGCGAACTGTCCTACCATGAGGTGACCGACGCTGGCAAGAGAAGGGCCCTCCTCCTCAGTTCCTGTGGTATGGCCCCTAATGCAATCCTCAAATGCAATTCTCGAATGCCCGTATGAGGAGATAGTCGAGGCCTTGACCAGGTATTTCACGCCCAAGCCAACAACGATGGCCAGGCGAATGGAGTTTCAGGGCGCATCCAGAAGCCCAGCAAAACAGCCGCCGCTTTTATGGCCATGCTGCACCAACATGCCTTGGTGAAAGCATCTTGACCCAGTTTGTCTGGGGCACCAGCAATGTAAAACTCCACCGCAAGATGATTGGCACCACTGACCTCAAAATCGAAGATGCACTCCAGCTCGCCATTGCCTACAAGGCCTCCCATCGTGACCATCCACTGGCAGCGTCCCATCTCGTGCTCCCCGACTCTGTGCCAGAGAACTCTGATAAGGAAGACATTAGTCTCATCCACCCCACCAGCTGCAGAAAGACGCCGGGTGTTGCCAGAGCCTCCAAGCACACCAGGAAACCTGCCGGTCAAGCCACATGCGCTGGCTGCAGGGAAGCGCATGAGAGAAAGTCATAATGGTTCTGCGACGCTGTCTGCCATACGTGCAGGAAACAAGGACACCTCACCCGTGTTTGCAGGTCCAAGTGCAACCAGAACCAGCCACAGCCATGCCGCCAGACCTCTGCACACTATGAGGCCACTGTGGGAATGGATGACCTCTACTTCCTGACCAGCCAACCCTTGTTCCAGGTACTATGCCTCCCCCAACATATTGGCCGCCCTGAAGATACAGGTCCAGGTCCAGATTGAGGGGTCCCCCTGCTTAATGGAAGTGGACTCTGGGTCAGCAGCATCCATCATATCAGTGGAAACGCTAAACAGACTTTGTCCAAAAGGGGGGCCCTGCCTGCGTCCTTCGCCTCTCAGCCTGGTGGACTTCCAAAGGAACCTGGTTCTGATTCGGGGCATGGGGACTTTTTGGGTGAAGTACCGGGGGTTTGTGGGCTCATTGGACTTGATTGTGGTAGAAGGGAACTTGGTTAGTCTCTTGGGGCGGGCATGGTTCGCGCCACTGGGCATCTTCATGGGGGGGTGAGGCAATGCATGCCAAGGGATTTTGCCAATGTTTGCAGGGAATTCCCCATGGTCTTTGATGGGGCTTTGGGGTGTTATAAGGGCCCCCCAGTTTTGCTACAGCTTGACCCCAAGGTAGCCCCCATTCGCATGTGGTTCCGCCATGTCCTGATCACGCTACAACCAAAGATTGACGCGGAACTCAGCCGCTTGGTGGCACAAGGGGTCCTGGAGCCCATATCGCACACACCATGGGAAACTCCCATTGTAACCCCCGTGAAGCCCAATGGCGATGTCCACATCTGTGTGGGCTATAAGTGCACTTTAAACAAGGCCCTCCACAACCACTCTTACCTGGTCCTGGTCGTTAGCCATGTGTTGGCCACACTAGCAGGGTCTAAAATTTTTGGCAAGCTAGACCTCGCACAAGGGTACCAGCAGCTGCTGGTGGATGATGCCACCACCACCGCACAGACTATTGTCACCCAAAGGGGTGCATTTAAGGTGAAGCACTTGCAGCTCAGCGTGAGTGTGGCCCCGGGGTTGTTCCAGCAATTAATGGATTCCCTCTTAAAAGGGATCCCTGGAGTGATGCCTTTTTTTGATGATGTCCTTATCGCCACAGTCACCCCAGATGACTTCACCTCCCGCCTCCGCACCGTCCTCCACCGGCTCGACAACGCAGGCCTTAAGGTCAAGAGGGAAAAATGCCTCCTTGATGTCTCAGAGGTGGACTTCTTGGGGTACCAGGTAGATGCTTCTGGCCTCCATCTGGAGAGGGACAAAGTGAAGACCATTGTGGAGGCCTCACTGCCCAAATCCAAGGTGGAACTCCAGGCATTTCTGGGCCTCCTGAACTTCTATCATGCCTTCCTGCCCCACAAGGCAGCAGTAGCGGAGCCATTACACAGACTCTTGGGCAAATCAGCGCAGTCATCTTGGGGACCTAGAAAGTCCATGGTGTTCGGGGGGGTCAAGGTTCTCCTGATATTGAACAAAGTGCTGGCCCACTTTGACGAGTCACTGCTGGTCATCCTCACTTGTGACACCTCCCACTACAACGTGGGCGCAATTTTGGGTCACTTGCTTTTTGACAGCTGTGAGGTCCCAGTCGCCTACTACTCCCGGACCTTGTCAGCCGCCGAGTGCAACTATACCCAAATTGACCTGGAGGGCTTGGCGATAGTGACAGGGGAGAAAAAAAATCACAATTTTGTATATGGGCGCCCCTTCACTATCATGACGGACCATGAGCCACTCCTCGGCCTGTTTACAGCGGACTGGCAAACCCCCCAAGTGCTCTCACCCTGGGTTCTCTGTTGGTCTCTCTTCCTGGCGGGTTACAACTACCGCCCAGAGCATCACCCAGGCAAGGTGATGGGGCATGCAGACGCCCTCAGCTCACTACCACTTCCATCTGTGGACCCTGCTTCAGCCCCTGGGGTACTCCTGCTCAAGGGCCTCCCGGAAACTCCCCTGCAGACTGCTGATGTTGCTGCCCGCTCAGACCGCAACCTCGTCATCTCCTGGGTCTTGGACTGGGTGGTGAGGGGGTGGCCCACGGCCACCAGGGGCCCAGAGTTCATTGCCTTCGCCACCCGCAAGGATGAGCTCTCGGCCCTTAAGGGGTGTCTCTTGTGGGGGGATAGGGTGGTCGTCCCCAATGCACTGAGATAGTGGGTCCTCAATGCGCTCCACGAGGCACACCCAGGGATAGTCAGGATGAAGGCTATGGTCCAGAGCTATGTCTGGTGGCCAGGGATCGATGTGGAGATCAAGTCCTGGGTGTGGGGGTGCCAGATCTGCCAGGTAGTCCACCCGAACCTGCCAAGCACACCAAGACAACACTGGGAGTCCACACACAAGCTGTGGTCCCAGCTACATATAGACTTTCCAAGGACTAATATTCTCGGTAACCATGGACTCTTACTCCAAATGGCTGGAGATAAGCCCTGTGACCACCACATCTGCAAAAGCCGTCATCCGTGTGCTCCGCAGGATCTTCGCCACCCATGTACTGCCAGACGTGATTGTCTCTGACAACAGGGCAGCCTTCATGTCGGCAGAATTCCAGGACTTCCTCCAGCGGAACCTGATCCGGGACATTCGATCCACGCCCCTCCACCCCACAGCCAACGGACAAGCAGAATGCATGGTGCGCACCGTGAAGGAAGCCCTCAGCCAGATCACGGTCGGAGACTGGGAGTTCTGGCTAGCCCACTTCCTCCTGACACAGCAGACGACACCGAACCCCATCAGTGGCAGATGCTCCGCAGAACTCTTGATGGGCTGTCACCCCACCATCTTGCTAGACCAGCTACACCCAGACCAGGCACTGGACTACAGGAAACTGATGGAACAACGGGAAGCCCCTAGGGGGTTCTTTCCAGAAGACCCCGTCTACATAAGGAACTTTGGGAGGAGGCCCCTGTGGCTGGCGGGAAGAATTGTGCAGGCTACTGGCCCAGTGTCATACGATGTGTGTACAGAGGACAGTCAACTCCTAAAGAAACACATCGATCAACTTTGGTGGTGACAGCTCCCAGTCACAGAGGAGCAACCCCTGTTCATGGCACCCGAACTCTACACCCCCGAGGTCAGCATCTGGACTGACCCACCAAACGCCAGTGAGGCACCAGTGGTCAAGCCAATGCCTGCACCACTGGGACCAGAGGAACAGCCGCCGCCACCACAGCCACAGCCAGCCACCCAGAGGCGGTCACTAGCGAGCCTGTCCCCCTGCCCTGGCATTCCCTGTGAGAGTGCAGACCACCAGCTTATTTGCAGGACTATGTCACATAGGTTAGTTCGGAACTATGGCGGGAGGGGTGTTATGTACGCGGACCACCACCAGGGATCCGTGACTGCAGAAGGAGCTTGGTCCCGAAACACAATAGGGACCAGGGATCCTAGACCACCCTGTGTCCACCAATAGGACCTCTGGCGGGAAATTCAAACCCTCCAATGGAACTGTGGGTGTGCCAGGTGGAGTGTATATAGCTGGCCCTTGCAGGACCGGGTTTTCAGTCTTGTGTGTGAAGTACAATAAACACGTCTGAAGGCATGTCGTAGTCTGAGTCTCCATGCAGCAAACTCAGTACTTTATATTTCCAGTAATGATGTGTCCAGCAATGGGGGTGTAATGGGGACAAGCTCATTGGGTGGTACTGACCACTCCTGTCCCCATCTGGCACCACCTGGTAGTGCTAGGCCTGTACCCTAGCTGCCCACTACTGATTTCTGGTTATGTTTGTGTGTTCATAGAGACAAATTTAATATGACTACACAAGAGGGCAATTTAAATGGTGAGAGAGGAGTCTGATGATGACATGGACATTTAACACTGCAAGTTTCCTGTCCTTTTTAGATAAAGAAAAGCCGTCATACTTGCCAGCAACAGATGTCTGCACATATACAACACTTTTTTTAAAAAAACAGCATGCTAGTGGAAGATGTAGCTTAAAAGGTCTTTCCCCCCATTCTTATAGGACTGCTTCAGAACAGTTACTTGCATTACTTCTGTCTCTAAATTCTCCCCATAAGTATGAATTTTGCAGCTTCTTTCGTTCAGTTTGCTTAAAATTTATTTTCCTTTTTCATAAATGATTTTAAAATATATTCATACCCTCCTTAAGTGTATGTTCTCAGGGTCTGGGCACATCAGATAACCTGTCCAGCTCCCCTTTTGGATATGTTAATGTTTCCTCCTGCCTCCACGTTAAAAGCCTTTAGCATGCTACATACATAGGTATAACTGAGTTCATGTTATTTTCTTCTTCTGTTAGGCATTTCCTTTCTCTGTTACGATGCTCATTATGCTCCCATCCTTCTTTCATGATTCCTAGGAGCCTAGGACTGCAGTATAGTAACTTAGCAACTGAGCCATGAATCGAGAAGTCCCAAGTTCAGATCTTAACCTTTGCCATGAACTCACTACGTGACTTGTCAATCTCCTTTCTGTCAGCCTCAGCTCCTATCTTCAATGCCAGTTAATAATAGTGACTTACCTTTCAAAGGTGCTGTAAGGATGATTGAGATAATCCCTGGAAAGCAGAGGTGCTGAGAACTTTTCAGCACCATTTTTGGCAGCACACCCTTTTTAGCAGCCTCAGGGTACGGTCACACTGACCTTTTGATCGGGGTTCATCACTGTTCCCTCGCACATGTAAATTTCATGTTCACATGCGCCAATCCACCTCCCGCACCAAAGCGGGCTCACTCCCACAATGCTGCCAGGTTTTCCTGCCCCCTGGAAAATCAGGTATTTTCCTGGCACTTGGCCTTGAATGAGCAATTTTGCCCATCTGAACAGCTACCTCTTGCAATGATTGTGATTAGGGCCGTCTGACTGTTCTTTGCGTGGTGAGGGTTTTTTCTTTTTTTAAAAAACAGCTTCTGGCTGAGTGCTTGAGCAATCCTGTGCTTAAAAAAGTAAATGTTCCTGCGCTCATCAAGCGTGGAGACAGCTTCCGCCCACCCCAGGAGTGAAGCTGTGGCGGGCAGCAGGAGGCAGAATGGAAAGTTGCGAGGGGGGGGGAGGTGGTTGGGAAGAAAGTGCCGAGCGGGCTTGCAGGCAAGTGGGCGGCTGACCTGAAGCTGCGGCGTTAGGAGGGGAGGGAAGGAGGACCTGGCTTGCCAGCAGCGTGGAGCTGGGGCTGGTCAGGCAGCAGGAGAGGTTGAGAGATCCCCCTGCTAGGAAACCGCTTTTGGTGTAGCCTGGCATCCCCCTCTGCCCAGATGGTAATTCCCAGGAAGTGTGAAGTGGAGCAACCTGGCCAGGATTTTGGCTTTGGAGCCGGGGCTGGTCGGGCATCAGGAGGTGGCGGAGAAAGTTGCTGAAGGCGGGCAGGGGGAAGGAAGTGCCGGACAGGCTGGCAGGTGAGCAGGCGGTGGAGAGAGAGAAGCCAGCTGCATGTAGACAGTGCCCAGAGCCTCCTCGCACAATGCTTCCAGTTCAGGGAGGGATATGTGATCATCCCATCCCAAAGAAAAATATTCCTGATTATTTTATACCGGGAACAAATCGCAATTTCCTTACCGTGTGACCATGGCCTCAATCACTCTTGAGTTGAGCTGTAGATCTCCTTGTCTCACAGTCATCTGACTCAAAAAGTAAACCAAATAAGTTTGCAACTGCACAGTAGCTGTGGTAAAGATTCATTTTGAGGAACAAAAGGGAGGGGGACTTAACCCTGAAACTTGGGAACCAGAACCTAAAAAGATAAGTCAAACAGAATAGAGGGCCAACAATAAAAACTTAATATTTATAATATAAAAAGATAATGTATTTATTAACAAATAATTAAAAAACATATAAGGGCCCAATCACACCTCATGTCAAAATGCCAAAATCTTACACACGTGTTTTGGCCCGTATAGGCCTTCTTCAGAGGTCAAACACAATGAGCACTAATTGGCTTATATCATAATAAAATACAATCATACAGTTATGCAACATGGATACAAGATGGACCAGAAAAAAAATTGCTCCAAAGTGAAACCACTAGGCACAGAATAAAAGTATAAATGAGGCCTCCAAAGATGCAATCACATGTCAAATGATATTTCACTGATACTAATTTCTGGTCCAGAAAGTGCCTTCCAATGATTGTTTAGCCAAAGCACCCTCAGTAAAATTGTTCTTTTTTATATTATAAACATTAAGTTTTTATTGTTGGCCCTCTATTCTGTTTGACTTACCTTTTTAGGAGATTGATTTTGCACCTGCATAGTAGATGAAATTTCAAGATCATAGATAGTTCAGTCAATGGGCACTGGCGTGTGTATGGAAAACTACAAATCCCATGAAGGTCTGCAGAAGTGCACATGAGCCAACTGCTGCAGAGCCAGACAGATCAACAACCATTAAAATTTTAAAGAATTTACTACTTTTTATTTATATAGTATTGTCTGTTTACCCACCAAACAATCAGTTCTGTGCTTATGAAGGGTGAGTAGAGTGTGAGCCAAACCAACAGATGCTTGACTATCCCTAACGGGAGGTATTATACAAATGCTCAGAGTGTTTCGGAGTTCAAAGTGGTTTTTTTTTTAACCTTTATAGCCTTTCACAATAGAATTGTGAACTCTGCCTTATGAAACTTCTGGAGATTTGGGAGCAGTAAGTAGGGAGGGACTTCAGTTTCTCCTGACCTAGGCTCGATGGTATACTAGACTCGATGGTATCAAAGAGTCTGCCCTCTCTGGTTTTGGAAGTTCTGACAAATAATGATGCAATGAAGAAAGTTATCTCATCCAAGAGATACTACAGTTTATTAGTATACTCCTGGTGGTATATTTTCAATCAAACTGTGTTCATTTGATTATATTAGAAACTTTTTAAATTTGGAAATATTAGGTAAAGGTAAAGGTTTCCCTTGTGCGAAAGCCAGTCGAATCCTACTCTAGGGGGTGGTGCTCATTTCCATTTCCAAGCCAAAGAGCCAACACTGTCTGAAGACTTCTCCATGGTCATCTGGCCAGCATGACTAAATGCCAAGGTACATGGAACACTGTTATCTTCAGGTCCTATTTATTGCTTTCAACTGCTAGGTTGGCAGGAACTGGGGCCAGAGACGGGAGCTCACTCTGTCACAAAGCGCTAGGGTCTTGAACTGCCAAGCTACCGACCTTCCAGTCTGAAACTCAGCGTTTTAACCTCTGAGCCACCATATTCCTGTGGAAATGTTAATGCAATATGAAATAAACAACTGGGTCCAACTGTTTCACTATAGAAAAATAAGCCTGCCTTAGATGTTGAACCAGTTGATTTTTGCATAACAAGGTTGTTGTCTATTGTAATTGATACATTATCTGTAAAACTGATTGTTTTACCCAAATAGACATTTTGCAACTTAGATAAATAAAAATATTGAAAAAAAAGTTAGTTTGTGTTTCCCTAGGCCCCAGAAAATTTCTCTACTCTCATTTTGTCCTAAGCCATCTAATTCAAAGGAGAAGCACTGGCACACATTGGACCTGAGGAGGGCACTGAGAATTTACATTAGACTGACAGCTACTTCTGTATGTCAGCGTTCCATCTAAAGACAAGGCTTCCAATTTGACACTAAGTAGATGGCAGAGACAGTATGCATCACATTAGCCTAACAGGCAAAGAAGCTTCCAGTTCACTGGGGAATTACAGCTCATTCAATTCACAGCTCAGTTACTAACACAGCCCTTTATGCCAATGCTTCAGTGGACAAGATTCATAAAGCTTCAATGTGGGCCTCAAGTTCCACATTTGTTCCTCATCAAAAAAGTGACAACCTTGGCTGATGCAGTTTTTGGTTGCAGAGTGCTGCAACAAGTGGTGCAGTTAGAGTACCAGCTGCACCTACCCTAATGAGCAAACTGCTTTTGTAAATCCCATGATAAGATACCCTCCCCATCAGAGTGAGGAAGGCACACTGGACTTACCTTGAAGTTTCCTTTAGCTCTGAAGGTGGGAGGGCATTTTACACCACCCTTTGTAGGCAATAACATATTCAGTTGACTTTGCCTTCTGACTGGTTGGTAGGAATCATCTATGATAACATATCCTCTGATCCTCACAGTAAAAGAACCTTCACAGTAAGTCCCATGTTCCTTTCTATGCTGTAATCTCATAATTTGTTGATGTTTTGAATCTGATTAGAAAAAAAAGAGAAACATCAGTTTTAGAGTGGAATGGAACGTTCTTTATGAACACTTAAGGCAAAGCATGCTAGTTGCAATATCTGTATGCTAAGCACTATTATCAATTGTCATAAGTATGATGGAAACCTGATGAGATGAAAATAGATATGAAATATATGCAACTAGAGAGCAAAGCCCATTATGGTGGAAGACAACGGGCCCTAGAAAGGAAGGGAGGAAGGGTGGAAGGGAGAGAGGGTCGGAGAAAGGAAGGAAGAAAGGGAGGAAGGGAGGAAGGAAGAGGGGGAAGAGTGAAAGAAAGGAGAGAGGAAGAAAGGAAAGGGGGGAAAGGAAGGGAAGAGGGGCGGAAAAGGGCTTCTCTGGGCCTACTGCCCCCATAGAAGGCCCAGGGGATGGTGTGAGGGGGTGGAAAAGGGCATCTCTAGGCCTACTGCCCCCATAGAAGGCCCAGGGGATGGTGTGGGGGGTGGAAAAGGGCTTCTCTGGGCCTACTGCCCACCTAGAAGGCCCAGGGGATGGTGTGGGGGGTGGAAAAGGGCTTCTCTGGGCCTACCGCCCCCATAGAAGGCCCAGCGGATGGTGTGGGGGGTGGAAAAGGGCTTCTCTGGGCCTACCGCCCCCATAGAAGGCCCAGGGGATGGTGTAGGGGGGCGGAAAAGGGCTTTTCTGGGTTTACTGCCCCCATAGAAGGCCCAGGGGATGGTGTGGGGGGGTGGAAAAGGGCTTCTCTCACCTGTCTCGGCCTTGAGGGCCTGTCCCTGTGCTCACACTCCAGACAGTCCTCTCCTGTCAGAGGACTGGAGCAGACTGAGCCGAAGACACTGACTGGGGCTGATGTGGGCGGGACTTCGCCAAGCAGCCAGCCAGCCCTGGCCAGTGTCTTCTGACTGCCAGTTCTTGAGCCGAATCAATTACGGCAAGCATAGAATGTTGCGGAACCAAAATTCA
Organism: Gekko gecko; assembly: GCA_029375565.1. Lineage (NCBI taxonomy): Eukaryota > Metazoa > Chordata > Lepidosauria > Squamata > Gekkonidae > Gekko > Gekko gecko. The sequence continues at coordinate 137,090,584 of JAPDNY010000002.1, forward strand.
AATATTAATAAGGACAGGATACTTACTTGCCTATCAAATCAAAGCTTCTTTTACTGATTTAAGAAGTCTACCCAATAACTGAGAAAGAGTTGTAATTGTTATAAAATGATGTATAGATGGTATATGACGCCCAAAAAAATTGCTATCATAAATGAAAGTATGTCTAATAAATGTTGGAAATGTAAGAAACATGAAGGGTCTTTTTACCATATGTGGTGGACATGTGATAAAGCAGTAAAGTATTGGACAGAGATCCACAATGAGATACAAAAAATTCTGAATTGTACTTTTAAGAAAGACCCACAGTTGTTATTGTTAGGTCTTAAAATGGAAGAAATAAAGGTAGCCAAGAGAACACTATTATGGTACTTGACTACAGCAGCAAGACTGACTTTTGCTCAATGTTGGAAACAAGATAAAGTACCTGAAACATGGGAATGGATTAAAAAGACGTTGTTTTTGGCGGAAATGGACAAGTTAACAAGAAAGTTAAACAACGAAGAAGATGAAACTTTTTTTAAAGATTGGAAAGACTTTCAAAAATATTTGTTGAAAAATTGGGACATTAGAAGTGGTTTGATTTGCTTTGACAGTTATTAAGAAGAAACGGAAAGAGAATTAGACTTTTGTATTGTTACCGTTAGTAAGAGAAAATAAGTTTAGAAGCAATTGTAATGGAATAACAGAGATATTAATGGGGTTGGAGCAGTGCTGGAAGCCGGATGTGGGGGGAGGAGGGGAAAAAAGAAAAATGGGTATGTATTGGTATGTTTAAATTGTATGAACTTGTGATATATCCAATAATAAATTGTATTTACAAAAAAAAAAAAAAAAGAAAGAGTTGCAAACTGCTACACACTATGCTACCATAGCACATGCATCTGAATTTTTGCCATCTGAAGGGTAGGAAAACTAAAAGTAGAAGGTAGAAAATAATTTTTGAAATAAAGGAAAGTGTATTCTTTGGACAAAACACTCTCATAAAGTCAAAACAGGTAGGACTACTAGCTTATCTGGTTCTTGTTAAACTTTATAATATTGAAAACACTAAACTCTTTAATAATGTATTATCATGAAATACCTTATATTAATTATTTACATTTAAACAAAAAAGCATTCTTGAAAATGTTGTATATGTCTATAGAATACTTAGGAATTATCATTATCTAGACCACGGGTGTCAAACATGTGGCCTGTGGGCTGGATCAGGCCCCCAGAGGGCTTCTATCAGGCCCGCAATGGAATTGGCTGTCTCCTGCTTCTTCTTCCAGTTCTGCTGCTGTATCATAGCTTGCTTTGCCAGACTCTCTCAATCACTCAGGAGAGATAGATAGGCTAGCCTCTGTTCCCTGCACTGGCTGAGGCTCCTCTCCCTCCCTCTTCTAGGGGGAGAGAGGGAATGAGCCTGTTATGTATTGGGATTGAATCATCCCTGATTGAATCACCCTTGAGACTGGCTGATTGAATCACCCTAGAGACTGGCTGAGCTTGGAACACAAGAACAATAGCCAACTAGGACTCTGGAATAAACCAATCAAGTAGTAATGTTTTGTAAATAGCCTATCATGGAGAGTGTGTCTCTGTGGGGTGGGGTGTTTTGCATGCATATAAGCAGGGCTCCGGCTGTGCTAGAATTATCTTAGAGTTAAGCTGAAATCACTAATAAACTATGAGCTGATCACTATATGCATCTCGAACCCAGTATATTTCAGAGCTAGAGCTTGCTTCCTGACCAGGCTACCTCAATTGCACCGAAGAGAAAGGCAAGCCTTTCTTCCCTTCCATTGGCTAAGGGTCCTCCCTGAAGGGAGGGAGGGAAGGAAGGAGAACTTGCTTTGCTTGGCTGCCTCAATTGCATGGGAGAAATACAAGCAACTTTAAGCCCAACAAAGATTTATCCAAGGTATGAGCTTTTGTATGCCTTGCTACAGTGTGTGTGTGTTTTGTTGGGCTTATTATGCTGTGGCTCTCCTGGGTGCAACTGGGTTCCTTCCCCCTTTTCACTGTATTCATGCTGTCATGATCCAGTCTTGCTCAGTAGGAAATCAATGTGAACTATTTAGATGAGGAATAAGAACAAGCCAGTGAGGTGGATTAGGCTGAGAGTGTGTGTCCAGACCAAGTTCACCAAGCACATTTCCTTTGGGGATTTTGAACTTAGACTTCCCAGACAGTAGGCTGATACTGACCTCTAAGAAAGACTATAGTTTTGTAGAAAAACACATTGCCCTCAGTCTGTGTCAGGGTGCCTTCTCATGTTCTTGACCAGCACACGAAGCAATTTATGTACAAAAGCTTGCAATGCCCAGTCATTTCATATTTTCCCCATGGCCTTAGGCTCAGAATTCTGAGCATGAGATTACTGTAGTGAATGTCAATAAATCAAAAGTAGGTTTGCAGCTTACAGATACACACTTGAACAGCATATTCAAGATTGCAACAGTACAGACATTTTGATGCAAAAATTCAGAGCAAGAGGTGTCAGTTATCAGACACTGTCAGATAAAATATTGTGAGTGCCAATGTTTTAAGCATGTTTTTATTTTAAGTAAAAAAAATTGTGTTTGTGTCCTTTATAAAGTTTATATCTCTGCTACCTGGTATTACATTTTATGACACACATGGCCCGGCCCAACAAGGTCTCGTTTATGTCAGATCTGGCCCTCATAACAAATGAGTTTGACACCCCTGATCTAGACTGTCTCAGATAAAAAATTGAATACTATACATTTGGAGTAAAACCTTGTCTTTCATTTGACTCATTCCAAAGCAGGGAGAAAAACCCAACAACAAAAAAGGAGGTTTTTTACTGTGTTCCCCCCAATGCCCTAATTCTTCCACTGTCAAAATTGAGACAGTCCTCAGATTTCCCATCTATAATGGAGATAAACTTCATGTTACACTGGGGAGCAGTTAACGACACCAATGACTTGCAATTTAGCTGCAAAACACAGCTGTGGGAGGACCTGATATGGATCAGTACTGTAGTGCTGAGGAGGGTGGTTAATGCTTTGCCTTTGCACCATTTCCCCGGCTGAAAATGACTCCTCCTCTGGATGCATTCAGCCTTAGAACAATCTGGCACAATCTCCCACAAATTGCACAGTGGGGGACATGGTCCCTCATCTCCATCCTCAAGCATTCTTAGGCTCTAAGTAAACACACATAAAACTGACTGCATGTATTATATCATAGAAGGTAATAAGTTACTGTGGAGAAAAGAAGCTGTCTGGGACAAACTACTGATCTGGATCAGATGGTGATATTAACCATCATATATGGAAGCAACAACTTAGTGATAAGGAGAAACTTTAATTATTTTCATGTTGCCAGAGCAAATGCCACCTGAGGGAACAGTGCAGAGTCAAAGAAACACCACAAACTGTTTGTTTCTTGGAACAGCTAGTTCAGAAACCCACACACAGAGAAGCAGCTGTTCATTCAGTCCTGCATGTAGCACAGTGCAAAAGCTAGTGCAAAATGCAGCCTGATTGTTGGGCAATATAAAGTGTAGTCCAAAGCAGAGTTACACCATTCATATGTCAGTTGAAGTAAATGGGTTTAGAAGGGTATAACTTTGTTTAGGATTGCACTGATAGTAACCATAATAGAGAGCCAGTTTGGTGTAATGGTTAAGTGCGCGGACTCTTATCTGGGAGAACCGGGTTTGATTCCCCACTCCTCCACTTGCACCTGCTGATGTGACCTTGGGTCAGTCACAAGCTCTGGCGCAGCTGTTCTCTCAAGGACAGTTTCTGTCAGAAGTTCTCTCAGCCCCACCTACCTCACAGGGTGTCTGTTGTGGGGAGGGGAAGGGAAAGGAGTTTGTAAGCTGCTCTGAGACGCCTTTAGGCAGTGAAGGGCGGGGTATAAATCCAAACTCTTCTTCTTTTTCTTCTTCTAACCTTAACATAACCAAAGTCAGCATCCTTGTAAGATCATTGCAGTGTCTTTGGGTAAGGGAGAAGTCCCCCCCCATTCATTATAATTTATAATAGAAACTCTATAAAATTGAGAATGTTTGTTAGTACAAACAATGAAAGAGACTCTGAAAGTATATCAATGTAAGACAAGCTCACACAAAGGCCGAGGACAGACTGGCAATTTGCCGCGGGATGGGACCCGGGCTGACAACGACTCAATATCGGATTAAATGGAATGTTCACACAGGCACATCTGCCTGGCGTCCCCCACCCGGAGCTTACCGGAGCCCTCGCGCTTCAGTGCCGGATTAAAAAAACACCTGATAAAAGCCTTCGCAAATCCAAAAGCCTGCGTTCGTCGCGCGTTTCTCCGCTTCCGGGGAGTCTGAACGCGCAGGCGAAAAGCCGGGAGTAACCCGCGTTGGGCATGAGGCAGCAGCACTGTGATTGGCTGCACTCCGCTCCACTGCCCAATGTGGTGCCGGCATTGCAGGGCAAAAAAAAAAAAATCGGCAAAATGCGCTTATGCGCATGAGCGCTTGAGCGCATGAGCGCTCATGCGCACATACACCCATACACCCACAGCCGAATTAATGGGGAAACGGCGAATATAGCACACCTCTGGCGCGGCAGTCTGAACGCTCCCGCGCGCCTCCGTCCCGTATCTTCCAGCAGCGGCCCTCGCTGTGTGGACGGGAAAACCCGGTATAGTTTAATCCGGGTTTTTTTTGCCGCGACTTGATACCGGGGCAAATTGCCAGTCTGTCCTGGGCCAAAGAAAGTGATATCCTTTAAAAGGTGAAATCATAACCACATGATAGAAAATGAGGAGGTTACACATATTGCAGGCAAAAAGATAGAAAGATAGAACGTAGTGAACTGGTAGAGGAAATATAATTCATCCATTAGCATACCACTTTAGAAACAGAAGCGAACATATTTTTTTCTTGATTATTCAGTACAAAACACACTCTTAACTATAATTTGTGCTTAATCCTTGATTAAGATATCCCTAAACTGCATTAATATTAATCTTTATACGGATGAGAAGGGGGATTTGGACTTGCCTCCTGTCATTCCTGTCTCACTCACATCAAAGGTGGAAGGATTTGTGTCTGCCTGTCCACACCAATGATATGGCATTTCCATAAAGGGTAGGGTGGAGTTAGGGAGGTACGAGCTTACCTTCATCCCTGTTTCCATAGAGACAAAACTTTGTCAGCTATTAGGAACAGCATAATGAAGGGCCTCAGGTTAATATGACAATGTAATTCAACAAATTTTCCATGGCCATTTATTTCCAAATATACTTTAGAATAGTCCATGTTTGTAAGGTCTGAAGGAAAACGTGATAGGGTTAAGGCATCTATATATTGTTTAAAAGCAACATCAAACCTTGCTTCTATTAAGTATCCAGAGAAAGAAAGGGAATAGGAAGGAAGTAGGGGAAATAACATCTAGCATGTCATTAAAAAAAAAAAAAAACTTTATGAGGAGTTTAAAACTTCCACAAATGTAGTATTGAGTTACTTGTGACTTTTCTTTGGATGGAAATAATAGTTCTACTGGTATGACAAAAAAGCTTGGACATGGCCAGTGGGTAGTGACACCTTCGAAAAGTGTGGTAGTACTAGTCCCATCCTGCTCCTATCACCCTCCAGGTCATGCCATGGCACTCCTTCTGGTCAATCATAACTTAGGTCCCTTTCTAGACTACTGGTTTTATTCTGCTGCAATTATCATTGGTTACTGTTGTCTTAGCTTTTATTTTTAAAGGAGACACCAATAAATACAAACATTTTTTATAACACAGATTCATAAGGCCACCTCCAGCAGGTTCTCTGGAGAGGCACAACTTTTCTAAACAAACAAAGCCAGTCCCCTTCCATCTTGGCTTCTGTCCTCATCTTTCAGAGGCTCCTGTTTGTTTCTTTGCTGATATTTACTAACTTGTAGGAAAGCAGATTCAGGTGGGTAGCTGTGTTGGTCTGAAGCAACAGAACAAAGTTTGAGTCCAGTGGTGCCTTTAAGACCAACAGAGTATAATTCTGGGTATATGCTTTCATGTGCATGATGATCTGATGAAGCATCTGATGAAGTGTGTATGCACATGGAAGCTTATGCCCAGAATTAAACTTTGTTGGTCTTAAAGGTGCCACTGGACTCAAACTTTGCTCTATTGCAGCGAGAACCATCAATATAAGAATACAAATGGAGTAAGGGAGACAGTGAGGAATACATAGCAAGGCAAGGGTCTTTTTCATGAGTAGTTTCAAAGGCATGGAAAATAAGGTTGCCAGCTCTGGGTTGGGAAATACCTGGAGATTTTGGGATGGAGCCTGAGGAGGGTAGGGTTTGGGACATAGTGCCATAGCGTTCAACTTCCAAAGCTGCCATTTTCTCCAGGTGAACTAATCTCTGTTGCCTGGAGATCAGTTGTAATAGTGGGAGATCCCTAGCCACCACCTGGAGGTTGGCAACCCTAATGAAAGGGCACCATCCTCTTGAATGTTATGGCAGGCTGGTGTGCATCTTCATGAATGCCTCTCTGCCAATGGGGAAGAGTTCCAGCCTTTTCTACAAATTTAATGACAATTTGAAAAGACCTCCCCAGACTATGATCCATTCAGATGTTGAAGATCATTATGAGCCCTGAGCCTAGGTCTGGATGTAGAATGCAGCAGTTATTGTCTGGGGCTTGCCACTGGGAACAGATGTTGCCCATTTTGAAACAGCTGCACTGGCTGCCATTTTGTTTCCAAGTTTGATTCAAGGTGCTGGTTATGACCGTGAAAGCCCTTAACAGCCCAGGTGATAGCCTGAACAATGAGACGGAGAGAAAGTAAGACAAAACAGCATCCTGCATGAGATGGAGAGAAAGTAAGACAAAACAGCATCCTTTCAAAGCCTCCCCTCCAGTGATTTTTACTACTGTCACCAGGTAGAGCTCTCCTTTACTTTTAACTGCCTCTGCCAAACAACATGTCTTTTTAATTTTACAGGTTTCTTATAGGATTCAGCCAGCTCACAACTACCAGACAGTATGAGATGGCTTCAGCCACTGGGTTTGAAACAAAGCTGCAGAGACCAAGGTGCTTATACAACAAACACAGGTTGTTATTAAAGACATTTCAAGCATCAATAACATTTTAAATCAAGCGAATAAGCAGCATATACAGAAAACAGAACAGCATTCAGGATAAGAAAACAGCAAGGGAAAAAATGTATTCAGCTACACCTAACTAGACCATTCTATATCTTGACTGATTCTAAAGAAAAACAGTTTTGTTAAGCTCAGCCTGGTTCCCTTCTTTGACGAGCTCCTCGTCCTTCTTGCCACATTCTTCTGCAAAGATGTCTCCTCTATTTTTTTCTACAGTGCTCTGACATACTTATTTCACCTCTTTCTCTGGCCTCTGGTTCCTCTTGTTTATAGAGCTTAGATGTGATACTCCTTCTTTATCTTGAAAAATCAGTGAGGGCATCTCTCATTTTCCTTCTGTCTTTTTAACTTTCATTTTTCTCAAGAGTCCTAACCCCTTTAATTTTGATTTCCTATGCCGAATTAACTCTGCTAGAAAGTGTTAAACCCCTTCCCCCCTCAAAAGGTAACCAGCCATTTTAAATATTAAACATTATAAGAAAGAAAAACAAAATGGTGGAAGCAGTTCTATTCCTTCATAAAGTTGAACTGAATTTGGACTTGACAGTCTGATCTGAATGCTAATTTTTTAGTAAATACCAGTAGAATAATACTTGTACAATGAAGAATAGAATTATCAGTCCTTTTTCATGGGACAGTGTAAAAGCCTGAATGGAAGGGACATTAAATACTTAATATTACTGTAAAACACCGTGGGATGTGTTAAAGACACTTGAGAACAATATTGAAGAATTGAAAGCTCTGAAATATTATGCTCTTCTTAACCCTTTCCTAGCCAAGATATATGAGGAACGTCATGGGATGTACTGGAATGGGCATTCAGTAATTTTTTTCTAATGGTTTGCCTTTTTTACTTAGACTCAAATTGGATTACACAGAGTAAGTCAATACAATTGCTGGATGAGACATTCAATAAACAACACAATAGGATTAGGGTTGTAGAACCAACCAGAAATCTAAAAACAAAACTGAATCAAAGCATAAGTATTAACATAACACATGCAAAATTCCATTGTAGGATCCCAGTTTCAACAAGCTATACACAGTAGTATAGACAACAACCTTTAATTTTTTAAGCAACTTTGTGAATCATTTACAACAGCATAAGTCTATTGTCTGCTTGGTGGAGTCAATGTGGCAGAGCATCTGCTTTGCATGCAGAAAGTTCTGTCCCTGGAACCTCCAGTTAAAAGGCTCAGGTGATGTGAAAGACCTCTCTCTGAGACCCAGGAGAGCCACTGTCAGTCTGAGTAGACAATGCTGACTTTGATGGACCAATGGTCTGGTTCAGGATAAGGTAGCTGCATGTGTTCATGTGTTCACCTTTAAACAATTACAGATTTTACATGTTATCACAAGTCATAAGTTTTCAACAAGGACAGATTCCAGTGGGGATGAATAAAGCTGATATGTGCAATGGCTGTAAACTGAGAGCTGGAGAGCAGTGGGTTCAAATTTCATGAGAGCTGTTCACTCACTAAGTGGCCCATGGAGAGATGTTAAACTTATTCCTTCAGCCTTCTCCCGTAAGAATGCTGGTCTGCTTCACAGCACAGTCGTACAATTTACTGAGCTATCTATGTGAAGGATTTTGAAACATGATAAGTTTTCTTTTGGGGGCCAAATGCAACATCTGTCAGTGGATCGATATGATAAACTCAATATTGTAACATGGCAATTATCCTTAATGCATGTATTAAACAAAATGTTTCCACTTAGTTTGAAAAAAAGATTCTCTCTTTCCCTCCCTTTCCTGGATCTAACAACATCTGTCAGCTGAGCTATATGAAGGAAAACCCCAAATCGTCTGAGCCATTAATCTTTTAACATAATGTCAAGCTGTTCTCTGGTTACTTGCATTTTCTATTCTTTTCACCATAATCACATTGGAAATAATTTCCTGCCCTCCAGCTTTAACTATATCTTTGATATATAAACCAGCAATAATACCAGCAGATCAAATGGAAGAGTGCATCCAGCAGTCTCGGAATCAGTTGTACTCTTTGCAGAATGGGGGGGGGGGAGAGAGAGAGAGAGAGAGAGAGAGAGAGAGAGAGAGAGAGAGAGAGAGAGAGAGAGAGAGAGAGAGAGAGAGAGAGAGTCATATTTATTTAGGCCATTTCTGTGCCACCACTCCAGGCGCTTTTACTAGGTTCATGTGTCCTGCTTCTGCAAAGACCTAAACAGCCTAAATCATCTATTTGGGGTCTCATTTCTGAGATTTGTGCTCAAAGCTTATCTGTTCATGACCTATTGACTTTTATCTACTATCTGGTATATATTTAATTGGCCATTTCTCCAAGGAACTCAAATGTTCTCCCTTTCCCAATGTATCCTCACAACACCCTGTGAAATAGGTTAGGCTGAAAAAGAGTCTCCTCTACATTCTCATTTTTGTCACTGTTTTGTCCCTATTGCTTTGTGTCCCCCCACTCTTCCCACATGTGTTTTGCTCCCTCTGGGACTACTAGAGGGTCCGATCACACTGCTGTTTTGATCGGGATTCGCTGCTGTTTCCTTGCGCATGTCAGTTTCACGTTCACACGTGCCAATCCACCTCCCGCCCCGAATCAGGCTCACTAGCGCAATGATGCCGGGTTTTCCTGACCCCTGGAAAATCAAGTGTTTTCCTGGCACTTCCGCTTTGAATGCGCAATTTCGCCTATCTGGACAGCCCATCTTTCGCAATGATTGCAATTAGGGCCGTCTGAATGCTCTTTGTGCTTTTTTTTTTTTAAAGGTTCGGTTTGAGCGCTTGAGCAAACATGCGCTTAATAAATCCATTTAACGTTTAATAATGGATTTATTAAGCGCATGTTTAGTCAAGCGCTCAAACCGGAAGCTTTAAAAAAAAAACCCGCACAAAAGACGGCCCTGGAGGCGGGAACGAGAGGTGGGGGCTCCGGCAGCCTGGATGGGGCCGGCAAGGAGGATGGCGCAGATGGCGGACACAGTGCAGCCTGTTTTCGTGGGGCAATGGCGGTGGCGGCACCCCCCCCAAAGTGTCGGCAGAAGTAGCAGCCGCCCGAGCCTCCCCCATGGCCATCAGGATCGCCTGGAGGGACGGCGCAGTACCAGGCGAGCGGGTACTGTAAGAGAGGGGCTGGCTGCATCTAGTCAGCCCAATGCGAAGAAAAATGTTCCCAATTTAAACAAAGCAGGAACAAAGCGCAATTACTTTTGCAGTGTGACCAGAGCCAGAGAGAGCAAAACAAATTGGGGGGGGGAGCCCTGAAGCAATAGGAACACCCAAGTGATGAAAATCAGTATGCGGAAGAGCCTGGCTCAGGACCACCCAGGAAGTTTCATGGCAGAGTTAGGTACTGAAGCCAGGTTTCCCAGATCCTAACTCAGCTCTCAGATCACCATATCTCCTTGACTTTTATTTCCTAATGTTTACTTGCTTGATACGTTATCCAATCACATGAACATATACGTATGTTAAAATCACAACAGTGGTGGTGGGGGTGGAGTTAAAGAGAAGCACAAATTTGGAATTTTGACATTTTTGTCTTGCAGACATGACTTGAAAGCACGGGGGGTGCAGCTAGGGGGGATTGCATGCATAGTTCCCACTCTCAATGTCTACATGCTGAGGACAATGTCTATGGACATCCTACTTGTCTATAACGACCTGTTCATAAAGCTCTCTCCGTGCCTTTCCTGGGTTCCCAACCACCTGGGACAAATTCTATCCATGTACAGACTGTACATACTTTGACTGTATGCAGATAGTCATCCAAACACATGGAGATGGGAGGGGGGAAACTATGTGCACAGCTCTGCTGTTCCCCATGCCTTCAAGCATTTTATCTATAGTTCCATTGTGTTTCAGAGGGAAGGTTAAGGTGAAGATTTCTCCGGTCACAGAATAATCAAACACAACTGTTACATACCCAAACACCCAGTAGAAAGGCTAGAGTCATGCTTTGCACTGTTTCATTTTGTACTTTCCTCTCTTCTGTAGCCTCTAGTGGCTGCTGGGCAAGAGCAGCAGGAGGAGCAATGTAAGACTCTGAGTTGAAGGAGCTAAGCTTCTTGCACCCCCTCGTGGAGCTCTATGGAATGGGCCTTGAATTTTTCTTAGCACAATAAGCTCCTGCAGACTTGCTTAGGTAGAGGTAAGCATCATTTCTGTGGAAACAGGACAGGTGGTCTCTATACACCAGCCTCATTTTGCTTACAAGTACCTGAAATAACTTGCTTCACATGGAGGTATATTTACATAATGTCCTATTTCCTCAGGACTGCCCTCCTACATGACACAATGCCACAGATACACTGTCCCAAAAATGTTAACAGCTCTCCCATAAGTACTTAAGGACACCTCTACATTGCCATAATCCAGGGGAACAAAGAAGGACCTGTATTTATTCACTTTATGCAGAGACAGTAACTTACCTAAGGACATCCTGTTAGGGATGAGTAGTGTGTAAACACCCATATGCCAATCAGTGAGTTCCCCCCCTATAAATTCATAGTCATCTTGGTGGCCCTTATAAAGACAGAAAGGCAGGGTATAAATTCAGTAAAATCAAATAAATAAATAAATAGTACCGGTTTTCCATTAATTTATCAGTTTGTTTCCTTCCTTCATGCTCCCACATAAAGTTTGTTAGTTGCCATCATTTCTGTAAAACCATACAGTACCATTAAGCATGAGCCATGTGCTATAAACTCTAACTCACATTTTCTCATAGTCACACTCCTAACAATACACTATCAGTGTCAGGAATATCATAACTACATAATTCCACAAGATTTTCAAAGTTCATTACTTGATATCATGCTACAGCTAGACATATTTTCATCACATCTCTACATCTTTAGCAAAATTCACCTCCCATGGCTTTATGGATTCCTCTAAACTTACTTGCTGTCAAGTACAATTAATATTGGATTTTAAAGTAGTTTTCTTTCTGATAATTCTGCTCTTCACGCATATTATTCTAAATCCATCCCTAGAATTCCCCAGGTATCTAACCCAATAAATTGCTCCCTGGTTTCTTTTGAAAATAGTTACCAGTCTGTTCTTCATTTGTTTCTGCAAACAAATTCTATATTTTTCCAGTGGAATTAATACTAAAACCTATTGCAATGAAATTTCAATGTAGATTTTTATTGAAGACAAAGGAAATATGAGGTGCAATAGGGAACAATTCTTTAGAGGTACTATCTAAAGTTCTTTGCCTCAGGCAAAACAGATAGGCAACGGGTGCTTTGAAATCCCTGATTTGTGTTTCAGAGGGGTAGCCATGTTGGTCTGCAGTAGAACAGCTAAATTCCAGTCCAGAAGCACTTTAGAGACCAACAAAAATTTCAGTGCGTAAGCTTTTGAGAGTTGAAAGTTTATACCAAGAAACTCTTGTTGGTCTCTAAGGAAGGGGTGTTGAACTCATTTGTTATGAGGGCCAGATCTGACATAAACGAGACCTTGTTGGGCCGGGCCATGCGTGTCATAAAAGGTAATGCCAGGTAGCGGAGATATAAACTTTATAAAGGACGCAAACACAAAGAGTTTTTTTTACTTAAATTAAAAACATCAGCACTCTTGGAATATTTTGTTTATTTAACAGTGTCTGATAACAGAAACCTCTTGCTCTGAATTACTGCATCAAAACGTCTGTGCTGCAGCAGTCTTGAGTATGCTGTTCAGGTGTGTATCTGTAAGCTGCAAAACTATGATGACACAGCAGTCGCAGAACTGGAAGAAGAAGCAGAAGACAGCCAGTTCCACTACAGGCCTGATAGAAGCCCCCTGGAGGCCTGATCAGGCCCCCGGGCTGCATGTTTGACAACCCTGCTCTAAGGTGCTCCTGGACTTGAATATTACTGTAATTTGTGTGTGGGTGTATGTTTGACAGGGCAGAGTTGTCAAGGTCAGTTCATTGGGAATATTTGCCACAGTAGAGAGAAAATAGCTAAGGAACTTGAGATGGGAGGTGGCAGATATTAATTATACTACAGCCAGTATTGCTGTTCACTGATCATATGCAGCATTTTTACCCCTGTAAAATGCAGCATGAAGCTACTCAGAGTCAGTCTTGGGAATATAAAAGTAATTAGTCTTTCAGAAGTTGCAAGAGTGACATCATGTGTGCAAACCATGCCTTTGCCTTTGGCTAAAAATACACAGAGTCTTTTGTTCCTCCTGTCTCTAGGGTCACTCCAAAAGCTTCAGAAGGCATTGAGTCATGCTTGTGGATTGGTTCTACAACACAATATGCAGTGGCTAAGCATCCCATCCTACCTACAGCAAATTTAATTTAACTAATATAGTCAAAGGCTACACACTCAAACTTTTCCAGGGCTCCAATCACACGCAGAATTAGCAGCATGAGAGGTACAAATGCCGGGCAGATTTTATGGGCGCAATCCGTCACCAACCCGTCTCACCCCCCCAAAGAAGCGGAGTTAAAAAATACCTGGGAGAGTGCAGTAGCAGATGGGTTTGCGATGGGCCACAGACTGACGTCCCCGTGTGTTCACACTGGCACGCTCTCATTGTGTCAGTGATCTCTCGTTGAAGTGCACCGAAAACACATGGCAAAGAATTGTGTCTGATCGCACAGTGGTGTGTCAAATTACTACGGGGCAAATAGCCTCGCTTCCCCCTCCCCCCCTGGTGTTATCTGGCACATGTGACTGGAACCTAGGATCTGAATTAAGGTTGTTTGAGTCAATTGAATGCCTTCTCCAACAGCTATTTCTGAAAATAGCTTGGCCTTCTTTGCCATCGGTTGTGAAACGCTAACCTGGCTGATTATAGGCTACCTTCCTTAATGAAATGGACCAGCATGGTTGTTATGTTAATGAATGGAAACTGTAGTCTTGCCAACCTCCAGGTTCATTCCAACTGTGTCTTTTTGACATTTTAAATAATAGAACAAAATGTGGCATGGTATGTTCACATCCACTTTCTTTCTTTTTTTTTTTTTTGGCCCCCCGAAGGGGATTTTTTTATTGCATTTTCTAAATATCTACAGAAAGGGGGAGGAGTACTAACAAACACAACTACAAGAAAGGGATGATAGAAAAGAAAATCCAAGACGTGATGATTGTATACAATGCTTACAAATGTGGCATTAACAAATAAAAACTTTCAGTTGTTAACCTTGAAGGTGACAGTTGAGTACATCGCTTATGAAGCTCTAGCTTGTACAGACTGTTTGGAGTATACTTCTACAATACACTAAAATTTCTTTTATACAAACATCAGTCATTCTCATAATCTAATTACAGTAATTTCTGCCTATCTGGCTATTACTTTCTGCCCATCTAACTCTTTAAAGTTTTTATCAATCATTACATGCAATCCAGCAATATTTAAATACAGTTGTTAAAAACATCCAAGTTAGGCTTAAGTATGCTTCTCTTAAAAACTCTCTATTTACCCTCTTATTAAAAAAGAGAAAAAACCAGGCAAAAAGGAACCTCAGTATGCATCAAATAGCACCCCTTTTCCCTCTTCCTTTTATGGAATTAGCCTAAATTAATAAAATGCATTTAAATTTAATTTAAACATTCATTATCAATTTCTGTATAAACCCTTCCCCCCCTCAGCCAAAAATCTTATCTCTGGAAAGGGACTTCACTGTAGAATCTTCTCCTCAATCTTCTTTAGCTCACAGTCCATACTGTTAACACATAACCACCTTTCACCCAACATTCCACTAGCTTTGTCCCCCCCATCAAAATATATAATAACTTTATTTTTTAGGAGGAGAGTTTCCCCTCCCCCCCGCTTGTCGTAGGAGAACATAGCTGCTTTGCTGTCCCATCAGTCTTTCTCAGTATAGTTTATTGCTCAGTTACTTTTGAATTCCTGAAGAAGACTCGGTTTTGTTTTAATTCTTTCTATGCAACAGACACCATTTCCAAAGATGCCATTCCCAGATCCAGAGGGTCTGTTTATCTTCTTTTTATTACCAGATCACCAGGGTCCCATAAATCCATCAAGTCATTCCGCCACCTCTAAAAGTTCTCTAAATCTGTCGATCTTATTTCCAGCTCATTCCAAATTATTTTATTTTTAATTTTTAAGAGGGGGGGAAACTTCCCCCCCCATTCAATATTTCACAGCCACCACTCACAGAAATGCTTAGAGTTTCTTTAAGAAGGAAAAGGATTCTTCAATGCCTAAAAGGATTACTTTCAGATGTTTACACAGTCACTTTGTCTTTCAAGAGGGGGGATTTCCGGTCTAGGATACATGGCGTCCTGACGTGTTCTGGCTCTGCTCCCAGAACATACGGAGGGTCTTTATGACAGGGTGGGCTATACAGCCTGCTGCAGATCTCCCCAGGCAGGGGGGTGACTAGCAACGAGCATTGGCCCAAGTGGGAGTTGAGATCAGCTGATAGTGGGGCTTTAAAGAGCGCCACGACCAGCCTTGATCCCCTCCCCCCAAGAGGGCACTTCAGAATTTCTCTAAAAGACCCCACCGAGTTGGATTCTCAACATAAGAACGCATGACCCAGACCTCCAAGACATTCTACGGAAACTGATACCAAGGAAACACTGCTATAACAAGACACGGACTTTGAAGGTAACTTTTCAAAATTGCTCACTGGAAACGTGCTGATCCCGAGAATAAACAACATCCGATGTAGCGCATGATCATGCTGTATTCTGTGTACTAACACCAACTCCGGAAAACACGGTTAAACAACAAAAAAAGGCCAAAAAGCCAGTTTGTTGATCATTCCTGCGGTCGGGATATTGACTTTAAAATAGAAACTAACACCAAGTCCCACGAGAATCAGTATGGAAAATTACTCAAGCTGCGACAGAAATCACCAGAACAGGAAATGACCTCAGACCAGACAAGTAGCATTTCCTAGAGACGACCAAGGAGGCCGGAAGAAGGGAGGAAACCAGAAGTCAAGGGGGATGATTAAGATTGCTGGACAGGAAGTAAACAACAGGAAGAGCTATTTACCATAGAGACATTGCGCCCGCCATTTTGAGAAGGTCGAAATGATTTATTCGGATTTTAGCCAAAAGACTTAACAGAAAAAAGTGAAAATAGAGCGGTTTAACTGGGCACAAGAAGAGCTTTAATTTGATGTAAGTTTTGTGATAATTGTAAACAACGGCTTACGATCTTCGGCAACGACAGAGGGCGAACTCTTGGTCCTCCCCGAAAATGGCTGCTAAAGAGGAGAAGAAATTACAGGGCATGATGGAAGCCATGGAAAAACGGGTTATGGATGCTATACAAAAAATGGAAAAAACCCTAGGAAAAGTGGCTGATGAAGTAACTGACCTGAAAAAAGACTTGGCTGGGATTACAAAGGAAATACAGACGTTAAACAAAAGAACAGACGAGGTGGAGGAGAGAGTGAAAGGAGTGGAAACTGGTGTATCTGAGGTTGCTAAAGAAGCATCAAAAGCCAATGTAATGGTGGAGTACAACAGAATGCTTAACCATCTGAGATTTAGGGGAATCCCTGAAGATAAAAATGAGAATATCCATTCAGTCATGGTGGATGCTGTTGCAGATTTTTTAAAACTAGAAGAGGAGAGGGTGGCGGCACATCTTGATTTGGTATACAGAGTCAACTCTGCGATTGCACAAAAGAAAAAATTACCCAGAGATGTGATTGTCCAGTTTATATCCAAAAGATTGAAAGAAGACTTGTTTAAGCAACAATTTCAGGAAGATTTCACAATTGACAATTAAAGGAATTACCCAGAACAATTCTTCAGGACAGACAACTTTTCAAAGACTTGACCGACAAACTGAAAACAGAGGGCATTAGATACAGATGGGAAATTCCAAAAGGTGTCAGCTTTACATTTAAACAGAAGGGAGTCACCATCAAGTCAGTAGAGCAAATGACCAAGTTCATTAAAGACAATTTTAAAGACTCTGATAAATAAATACAAAGCTAACATGGAGAGTAAAATTATTTCTTGGAATGTTAATGGACTTAATTCACCCCAAAAAAGAAAAAATATTAGGGTATGGTTGGAAAAACAAAAATGTGATATTGTTTGTTTGCAAGAAACACATATTAAAAAGATTGATGTTAAATTTCTGATTCAAAGTAGATTAGGAGAGGAATTTTACTCCCTCTCCTCACAAAAGAAAAAAGGAGTTGTTACATATGTAAAAAAAGAATTGGAGAGGCTTCTGGCCGGAGTTAAAATGGCGAATTGACGCACTTTGCGATTTGGGCAAGGTGAACAGCGGTATCTGATGACAGTCTGGGCTTTACCTGGCCCAGCGCAGCACTCCCCAGGTGGGGGAGTGGCAAGCAAGCAGCCAAGCCTGAGAGGGAGTTGAGATCGGTGTGGATAAGCTTCGGAGGAAGCTTGTTTACACCTTGATCTCCTTCCGCGAAGAGGGCAGTTGCAAGTCAGCTCTACAGATACCAGCTGGGCTGAGAATTCAGCATAAATCCGTCATCTACCGACCTCTTTAACATCAAGATTAACATCGTTTACAGAAGAAGCACTGCGAAACCCCGAGATTACAAGTAAGGTAACAATTGAACATTTGCTTACCGGTTTGAAGAAGAAGGCAAAATCTAAACGTACGGATAAGCGTAAAAAGCTTTAAAGAACTAATCCGCTTGATTTAAAAGTAAAAAGAAAGCTTTCCTTCAGAGAAAACGGCGGAAAAGTGACTTTGTTTTGCATTCCTGTGGTCAGCTAAGACTAAACTTTGCGTAGCAGAAACGAAACTGACTGTGATTCTATGGTACAGGAAGTAGGCTAGAGTGGATGTTTTTGAAGTTGCTTTGCCGGATGTAGATGGACGTTTTAGAGTGTAACACCGGAAGTTGGATTACAGTGACTGACAGCTAAACAGGAAGTTTCGAAGAAGCCTACTCTAGCCAGAAAACCATAGAGAAATTGCGCCCTCCATTTTGAGGAGGACTAAATTTTAAAAAGTTATTTTTGAACTGGAAAAGTACTGGAAAAAGTTATAAAGGTGGCGATTGGACTTTAAGATTGATAATATAAGGACTGATTAGTTTTGAATTTGCCTCCAAGACGGATTTGAGACCAAGACCAAGGGCTGCCTCATCACCAAGTCCAAGAATGACCGCAAAAGAAAAAAAGAATGGCAGGCTGCCATGGAGGCGATGGAGAAAAGGATGACAGAAGTGGTGCAGACTTTGGGAAAGCAAATAGAATCACAGTTGCAACAACAGCTACAAATACAACTGGAGCAAATAGAGCAAGTGCAAGTTCAAGTACAGAAAAAAATATGGAAGAGTTGAAAGAACTGGTACTAACAGAAGTGGCAGGGATAAAAAAAGATACGGAAGAAGTTAAAAAAGAGGTTCAAAGTCTGGTGACAAAATCAGAAGAAATGGATCAGAAAGTTAAAAGATCCCTACAAGAAAATACAAGACTGGAGTCCATAATGGAATATAGAGCTACTCAGAACCATTTGAGATTGAGAGGAATTGAAGAGGAGGAAGATCAGGATATTCGGGCCTTAGTAATTAATACTCTGACAATTTATATAGGGGAAGATCAAGGAGATTTGGAGTCAGACTTTGACCTAATCTACAGAGTAAACTCAGCTTATGCCAAGAGAAAGAAATTACCCAGAGATGTGATTGTTCAATTTGTGACTACAAAAATGAAAGAAGACATTTTCAAGAAGCAGTTTACACAACCGTTGGAAATTAATGGAAAGAAAATAATAATTTTAAGAGAAATTCCGAGAATGATTTTACAAGACAGAAAGAAATTTAAGAAATTAACAGACAGGTTAAGAGAATTGAGCATCAGGTTTAGATGGGAGATTCCACATGGATTATCATTTTCGTACAACTCAGTGAGAGTTACAATCAAAACAGAAGGAGATATGCTCAGATTCAAAGAGAGCAATTTTGATGATTTTAAAGACATTTAATCCAAAACAATGATGGATTACAAATTTTTATCTTGGAATGTAAATGGACTAAATTCACCAAACAAAAGAAGATTAGTGAATCATTGGCTACAGAAACAAAAATGTAACATAATTTGTTTGCAAGAAACACATATTAGAAAACAAGATAATAAATATCTGATTAATAAAAAATTGGGAGAAGAATTTCATTCATCAGCAATTAATAAGAAAAAAGGAACAGTGATATATATTTCTAAAGATTTGGAACCTAAACAAATCTTCTCAGATAAGGAAGGAAGATACGTTGGCGTGGAAATAATGATGTACAGAAAAAGGACATTGCTTGTAAACATATATGCACCCAATGGTGCAAAAGAGACTTTTTTCAATGATTTGACAAGAGAGTTGGACTGTCTAAACTATGATCAAATTGTCTTTGCAGGAGATTTCAATGGCACGGTCAACAACGTATTGGTCAGAAAGTCTAATGCAATCGGAGAGGCGGTTGGAAAACTGCCAAAAAATTTTTCCAGCTGATGAAGCAAGAGAAACTAGAAGATGTTTGGAGGAAGTGGAACTCTAAGACAAAGGATTATACATTTTACTCCAACAGGCATAGTTCCTTTTCTAGAATTGATATGATTTGGATGTCAGAGGAGATGGTGCTAAAAACTCATAAAATTGAAATTTTACCGAAAAATAACTCAGATCATAATCCTTTACTTTGGACATCTAAAGAAAAATCAAAACAACTATACTGAAGAATCAATGAGGACTTATTGGACCAAAAATTGATTAATGAGACTTTAAAGAAAGAAACGAAAAATATTTTTGAAATGAATTTGGACAAAGGTACTGATATACAGGTTGTATGGGATACATACAAAGCGGTAATGAGAGGTTTGCTTATCTCTCTGAACTCTAAAGATAAAAAGCAAAGGATGCAACAACAAAATGATCTTCATGAAAAAATTCGACAAAAGGAAAAGGAACTGAAGAAAAGACCAGGGAAGAAAAAAATTATTAAAGAGATCCACTTTCTACAGGATCAACTGAATGTTCTACTAAATAGAGAATTATATTGGAATTTTGAAGAAATTACAGCAAAAAGCATTTGAGGGTGCAAATAAACCAGGAAAATTTTTAGCGTGGCAATTGAAAAATAGAAAAGAAAGGAATTTTATAAGCAAGATTATTGAAGATGGGAAAGATGTAGTAGATCTGAAAGGCATAAAAAGAGCTTTTTTCAAATACTACGCCAAATTGTTTAAAAAGAAAGGAATTGACCAACAGAAAATTAAGAGATATTTGGAGAATATTGAAGTACCAGAGCTGGGACAACAAATTAAAGAATTATTAAATGGACTAGTAACAAAAGAAGAAGTAACAAGGGCGATAGAAGACGCAAAGTTGGGCAAAGCTCCAGGTCCAGACGGCTTTACAGCAAAATTTTATAAGAAATTTAAGGAGGAGCTAACCCCTATTTTAGTGCTTCTGTCAAACGAGATAAGAAGGACTAAACGGATCCCAGATTCATGGAAAGAAGCAAATATCTCACTTATACCTAAAGAAGGTTTGGACTTAACTAACGTAAAGAATTATAGACCAATATCACTACTAAATAATGACTACAAAATATTTGCAAAAATAATCTCAGAAAGGTTGAAAAAATATTTGAAAGATGTTATAGCGGAAGAACAAGCTGGTTTTCTACCAAATAGACAAATTAGAGACAATCTGAGAGTGGTGATTGATGCTATTGAATACTATGATAAACATCCAGAAAAAGAAGTTGGATTCCTCTTTTTAGATGCGGAAAAAGCTTTTGTCAATTTAAATTGGGAGTTCATGTTGCAAGTAATTGAAAAAATGGATATAGGACAGTCCTTTTTAAATATGATTGTGGCAATATATTCAGAACAGAAAGCAGCTTTGAACATAAACAAAGAAAGAACAGACTTTTTCCAAGTTCAAAAGGGAACACGACAAGGCTGCCCATTATCTCCATTACTGTTTATCTGGATATTGGAAATATTATTGATAGAGATAAGAAAAGACAATGGCATTGAAGGACTTAAAGTAAAAGGCTTTGTGCATAAATATAGAGCTTTTGCAGATGATGTAATGTTTATGATTCAAGATCCAATTGAGAATATACCACAATTGATGGAAAAAATTGAAGAATTTGGAACAGTTGCGGGATTTTATGTCAATAAAAGCAAAACGAAAGTGATGTGTAAAAATATGACGAAGCAGAGACAAATGGAACTTCAGGAGAAAATCCAATGTGAAGTAGTTACAAAGACCAAATATCTAGGAATTGAATTGACTATGAAAAATATTGATTTGTTTAAAAATAATTATGAAAAGGTTTGGCACAAGATCCAGCAAGATATGAAGAAATGGGATACCTTGAATCTATCATTATTGGGAAGAATTGCAACTGTAAAAATGAATGTTTTGCCGCGTTTGATGTTTTTATTTCAGACTATTCCAATATTAAAACAAAGGAAAATACTGGATACGTGGCAGAAAGAACTATCGAAGTTTGTATGGGCAGGAAGAAAGCCAAGGATTAAAATGAAAATTTTATGTGACGCAAAGGAAAGAGGAGGACTACAATTACCAAACCTAAAACTGTATTATGATGCCGTCTGCTTAACATGGCTGGAGCAGTGGATTAACCTTGAGAATAAAAAGTTATTGGCTTTAGAAGGTCATGACAATAAGTTTGGATGGCATGCATATTTATGGTATGGAAAAGTGAAAATGGATAAGTTTTTCAAACACCACTTCATAAGACGATCACTGTTCGAGACTTGGATGAGATATAGAAAATTCTTCTTGGAAGAAAGACCACTTTGGATAGTACCAGCAGAAGTGATTAATCCATATTCAAGAAACCAGGGTTTAGATTGGTTACCCTACAAAAGTCTCTTAAAATTGGAAGGGAAAAACTTTGTACTAAAAGATAGAATTGATGTTGAATTTGAATATGATTGGTTGAAGTATAGACAGATTTATGATTTATTTAAAACAGACAAAAGAGAACATGGTTTTAGAGAAAATTATACTGAAATTGAAACTGTATGGATTGAAAAGGGTAAAAAAATGATTTCAAAACTGTATAAGGTTTTATTGAAATGGTATACTGAGGATGAAATAGTAAAAGAGCAAATGATAAAGTGGGCAGTAAATATTAATAACGAGATACTTATGACATCTTGGGAATATTTGTGGAAAAAGTCAATGAAAATTTCAACTTGTGTAAATGTTAAAGAGAACTGTTATAAAATGATGTATAGATGGTATATGACGCCCAAAAAAATTGCTATTATAAATGAAAGTATGTCTAACAAATGTTGGAAATGTAAGAAAAATGAAGGGTCTTTTTACCATATGTGGTGGACATGTGATAAAGCAGTATGTTATTGGACTAAGATCCACAATGAGATACAAAAAATTCTGAAATGTACTTTTAAGAAAGACCCACAGATGTTATTGCTAGGTCTTAAAATGGAAGAAGTAAATGTAACCAAGAGAACATTATTATGGTACTTGATTATAGCAGCTAGATTGACTTTTGCTCAATGTTGGAAACAAGATAAGATACCTGAAACATGGGAATGGATTAAAAAGACTTTGTTTATGGCAGAAATGGACAAAATAACAAGAAAACTAAACAACGAAGAAGATGAAACCTTTTTCGAAGATTGGAAAGACTTTCAAGATTACTTGTTGAAAAATTGGGATGTCAAACGTGGTTTGATTTGTTTTGACAGCTATTGAGGAGAAATTGAAAGAGATTTAGACCTTTGAATTGTTACCATTAGTAAAAGAAAATAAGTTTAGTAGTAAATGTAACTAAATAGAGAGTCATTATGGGGTTGAAGCATTGTGGGAAGCCTTGTTTGGGGGGAGAGGGTGAAAGAAAATGGATATGTATTGGTTTGTTTAAATTGTATGAACATGAAAATATATCCAATAATAAAATGTATTTACCAAAAAAAAAAGAATTGGAGCCAAAGGAAATTTTCAAAGACAAAGAAGGAAGATTCTTGGCAGTGGAAGTTATGCTTCAGAATAAAAAGACCCTAATTGTAAATCTCTATGCCCCGAATGGAGCCAAGGAAAAATTCTTTCAAGATTTGTGGGAACAATTACAACAGTTAACCTATGAGCAAATGATACTGATGGGTGACTTTAATGGTACTGTTAATAATGCTATTGACAGAAAATCAAAAAAAGGAAATGAAGGTACAGGTAAACTTCCGAAAATATTTTTTCAAATGGCAAAACATGAGCACCTGGAAGATGCATGGAGAACTAAAAATCCTAAAGACAAAGACTACTCTGTTTATTCATCAAGACATGAGTCTTTCTCAAGAATAGACATGATGTGGATGACCGAGAACTTGATTTTGCAAACACGTAAAATTGAAATATTACCTAGAATTCTTTCTAACCACAGCCCAGTAAAGTGGTCAACATATGTTAAAAGAAAGAAATTTCGATGGAGACTTAATGAGGATTTACTGGACAAACAAAATATTGTGGACAAAATAAGGACGGAAACCAAAACGTATTTTCAACTAAACTTAAAGATGTACAGACGCAAACGGTATGGGAGGCATATAAAGTTGTGATGGGAGGACATCTAATTGCAATTAACAACAATGAAAGAAAACAACAATTCAAAATAGATAAAGAAATTATGGAAAATATTCAAAAGAAAGAAGCAGAACTCAGGAAGAGACCTGGCAAAAAGAAAATTTTGAGAGAGCTGAGGATCCTAAGGGAACAATATGATGCGAGGTTAAATAAAGAAGTATATTGGAATTTGAAAAAATTGCAACAGAAGTCCTTTGAAGGAGCGAATAAACCTGGGAAATATTTGGCATGGCAATTGAAGAAAAGAAGAGAGAACAAAACAATAATTAAACTGAAAGATGGGAATAGAGAAATCATAGACCCAGGAGGGATCCAGAGAGAATTTTATAAATACTATGCTACTCTTTTTCAAGCAAAACAAATGGATCAACAAAAAATTAAAGACTATTTATCAAAAGTAAATTTGACACAACCAAGCTCAGAAATAAAAGCAATGTTAAACGCTGTGATAACTAAAGAAGAAATCAGCAAAGCAATAGGAGAGGCAAAAATCTCCAAAGTTCCAGGACCAGACGGTTTTTCAGCCAAATTCTACAAGAAATTTCAAGAAGACCTGGTATCGGTTCTAGAGATTCTTTTAAACAAAATTAGACAAAGCAGGAAGATTTCAGATTCCTGGAATGAAGCTGCAATCACCTTAATACCGAAAGAAACTCAAGATTTAACTAATGTTAAAAATTATCGACCAATTTCACTTCTGAACAATGACTACAAAATTTATGCAAAAATTTTAGCAGAACGCCTTAAAAGGTATTTGAAAGACACTATTGCCAAAGATCAGGCAGGGTTTTTGCCAGGTAGGCAAATAAAGGACAACATGAGGGTTGTTTTAGACACAATAGAGTACTATGATAAGCACACGGAAAAAGAGGTTGGCTTTTTATTTTTAGACGCGGAGAAGGCATTTGATAATTTGAATTGGGAATTTATGTTCAAAGTGATTGAAAAATTGCAGATGGGCGCAGAATTTACAAGAATGATTAAATCAATATACAAAGAACAAAAGGCTATGGTGATTGTAAATGCAGAATCAACAGAAGCGTTCTGGGTCAGAAAAGGGACTAGACAGGGCTGTCCCCTATCGCCATTGTTATTCATCTGGATTTGGGAGATTCTGCTGCAAATGATTAGAGATGATGATAATATAAAAGGTTTGAGTATTAGAGGTTTTTCATACAAATTAAGAGCATTTGCTGATGATATGTTTATTGTTGAAGATCCTGTTAATAACATGCCTTTGGTTTTTGAAAAAGTAAAAGAGTTTGGTGACCTCGCAGGGTTCTATGTAAATAAAAATAAATCGAAAATATTGTGTAAAAACATGAATGGTACAAAGCAACAAATTTTACAAAATCTGACAGAATGTGAAGTGGTTAAAAAGGTTAAATATCTGGGAGTTGACATTACAATGAAAAATATTGACTTGTTTAAGAATAATTATGAAAAATTGTGGGTTTTAATAAAGCATGATTTAGAAAAGTGGGAAAAACTTAGATTATCTCTTCTTGGAAGAATTGCCGTTGTCAAAATGAATGTATCGCCCAGGTTGATGTTTTTGTTTCAGACAATACCAATTGTAAAAGATGTGAAAGTGTTGGTGAAATGGCAAAGAGAAATCTTTAAATTTATCTGGGCAGGAAAGAAACCAAGAATTAAAATGAAAATAATGTATGATATCAAAGACAGAGGTGGCTTCCAAGTCCCGAATTTGCGTTTGTATCATGAAGCAGTATGTATGTCTTGGTTAACTGACTGGGTTAATTTGCAAAATAGAAAACTTTTGGCCCTTGAGGGTCACGATTGCAGATTTGGCTGGCATGCCTATCTTTGGTATGGGAAAAATAAAGTAGACTCAATGTTTAAGCATCATTACATAATGATTTCTTGACCGCGTTCTCCACTTACATGGGGCTCAGGGCAGTTTACAACAGAATATTTCAATACAATTAAAACAACAAGCATACAATATTAAACAGTCAGCATACATATTTAAAACATTTCAAGAACTGATGGCATGTCTGCCTTCAGATTTTTTTGGGGGGAGGTTGCTGGGTAGATGTAGGAAACCATTGCTGGCCTCAGCCAAAGGCCTGGTGGAACATCTCTGCCATACATGCCCTGTGAAAATTTAATAGATCAGACAGGGCACAGAAGTCATTCGACAGAGAGTTCCACCAGGCTGGGGCCAAGGCTGAGAAGGCCCTGGCTCTGGTTGAGGCCTCTTTTGGGCTGGGAACCACCAGGAGATTCTTATCTGCTGATCTCAATGCCCTTTGGAGAACATTTTGGGAGAGGCGGTCCCAAAGGTACATAGGTCCCTGACAGTTAAGGGCTTTAAAGGTAAGCACCAAAACCTTGAATCTGATCTGGTGCTCCATTGGCAACCAGTGCGGCTCGCGCAGCACTGAGTGGATATGTAAGGACCCATACAGCTGCATTTTGTACCAGTTGGAGCTTCCTTAAGAATCTCAAAGCAACGTAAAATCTCCTTCCCTTCCTCTCCCCACAACAGACACCTTGGCTGCAGTCAGATGTGCCTTTAGATTCGACACAGCTGCGAATGCCTGATGGAGCTAAAGGGTATGATCAGACAGCAACATCTGGGAAAAGTCCTGCAGCCATCGGCACCCTGTGCTGCCCCACCACAAAAGCAGACTTAAAACACACTGGGGAAAGTCCAGTCCTAATGCTTGCTGATGGGGCATGGACAGACTTTCCCCTGTCTGATCACTCAAGCATGCTGTCATGCTGTCGGGATGGTCTGCTCATTCTATCCCAACTTGGTGCCCTCCCCAGCAATATGCGCATAACTGCATACTCCATGGGGAACCCTCCATGTGGGGGTTCAATTCCTTGTTTATGTGCATGGGAAACAAAAGGCAAAAAGACCCTCACTCACCTGAATGTGGCATCTGATTGATGGGTTGAGCCCGCAGCACAAAGGGATGTGCGCTTGTGTGACTGCAAATCAAATTCCACTGGAGGTAATAGGGGTGCTTCCCCTCCATGTCAAATGGCACATCTGACTACAGCCCTAGTGAGGTAGGTGGGGCTGCGAGAGTTCTGAGAGAGAACTGTGACTGGTCACCCAGCAGGCTTCATGTGGAGAAGTGGGGAATCAAACCCAGTTCTCCAGATTACAGTCTGCCTCTCTTAACCACTACACCACACTGGCTCTTATATTTTAATTATTTATTTATTTAAATAATTTTGATTCTGTACAACTCTTCATTCAAGGCGATTTACCAAAAAAGAAGAGTAAAATAATTGACAAAAAATTCAATCAGATCCATAACTATGACAAAATGCAATATGAGAAGCTGAACAATCCCCGTGTGACCCTAGACTTAACAGCCAGAGATCTTACCTGGCAGAGAGCACTATCACGACAGTCTGTTGGCCAGGTCATAAAAGGCAAGAGGTCAGGAGGTTCTTTAGGCATGAAGGTCCCAAGCCATGAAAGATATTCAAGATCTTGAAATGAAATTTGCAGGTCCCCATGGGCTAGTCAGTCTGGGAGTTATGGTGTAGCAGTGTCCATCCATGATGACTGGCTCACGTAGTTTCGGCAGGGTTGCTCTGGTTGGTGAACCTGAGATAAATGGCAATCAGTGGAGGTGGCTAGGTAGAGGAAGACAAGAAAAGTCAATTTTCCACTTCTCTTTTTCTGTTCCATTTCCTTCTGCATGCCATTATGAAGTCGTTTTGCAAGCTTCCATAAGCAGCTCATATAAGAATGAAGCAGAATACACCCTGGGAAGTATCCAGGCTGGGAGGGATTTCTGGTGATAGATTTGGCAGGAAGAGAGGGGTTCAGAGGAGCTGGCACATTTATTTATCACATTTGAGACAGAGATTGAAATCTGGTTACTTAGTGAACTTCAGGGGTCTCAGAGATCCCAGTAGGCTGTTGTGGGAAGATGAAGGTGGGGAAGAATCCACTTCTGCAAGCACTTTGCTCTTGCAGTTCACAGTATCCAACCCACCAATGTTTAATACAGATTAGTTATGCATTGACTCTTCACACTCTCATACTCTGCACCAATGCTCCCTCTAAGCTGTGGAGTCTTGTGAGCCAAAAATCTACTTTGTGAGCTACTGGCATTAAAGTAGCGAGCAAGCGATTTGGCTGCTGCATAAATTAGTTTGCTCTGGAGCCATCCTTCCTGAGCTAAGACAAAAATGTGTGAGCTGGATGCTAAAAAACTGTGAGCTAGCTCACACTAACTCAGCTTAGAGGGAACACTGCTCTGCACCTTAGACTGCATTTTTTCCCTTGCATACAACTCTGAGATCAGCTCATGCTATGTGATACATCTGGTCTCTTTAAGGTAATAACAAGTAAGATGCTTGCAATCAGAACAAAGCAAGAAGTCAAACATCATGTGCTCATTTAGGAGACAGTGGAAGAAAAAGGTAAGATGCTGGGTCAGTATTTACATGTAATTGTACCATATGGTTTGCCCTTTTTTTGGCTATCAGGTCATGACTAACTTATGATGACCCGGTGGGATTTTCAAGGCAAGAGATGTTCAGAGCTGGTTTGTCATCACCTGCCTCTGTGTCATAACCCTGGACTTCCTTAGTGGTCTCCCATCCAAATACTACTCAGGGCCAACCCTGCTTAGCTTCTCACAAGATTGGGCTATCCAGGTTAGGGCATGGTTTGCCTACTGCTTGAGAATGTATACAGACTTACTAGGATTACATTGTGTGTGTAAATTTCAGATGCATTGAACTGAGTCCTCCCCCCACCCCCCAATTTGTGAGAATTATGGACTAATGCTGTGTCCATTGAACAGTGCAGGTCCTATAGGGCCATCCTTAAAAAGTCCTTATTATGTTGAGACGTGCAGTACATTGAATTCTTAAAGACAACTCTTTTTTTCAAACCCACACCCTTCTCCCATCACAAATAAGAAAGCCCCTACTTGGTGGTTTTTAATGAAAATGCCATTTCATAGCTCTAATAGCCAACAGCTGGAAAAATGAATGCTTTTCTCCTTCATCATATAAAGACGTATTTGGAAGAGTATTGGGTTGTGGCTCTACTGGGTAACTTTGCTCATGATCTGATTTAAAAAGTCATTTAATTTTTTCTAAGACCACAGTGGTTGCCATAGAAATATATTTGCTACAAAACAAGGAATAATTAGTATACATTTTGTTCCTTCATATCCCCTAATTTCTTCCATCCAGGGTCTTAAAACATATAATTAAAGGGATTATTCAGCTTTTGATTCCCCCCTCCCAATTCATTTAAAGACCAGCTGCTTGTGTAGGCAGTGTGTAAGTCATATTTGGTAATCAGTCCAATCTGTTTGTCTACATGGACAAAAACAGCATATTTTTTCATCAAAAGCTAACAAGTAATGGTGAATTTTAGATTCTATTTGTAGGGAGGCTGTCCATAAGCAAGGGACTGAAGAAAGAATACACAAGATTGTTATGGGATGACAGGTCTGTGAGAAGCTCTCCCACAAGGGTATCTTCTTACTGCTGGGTTGGCTAGTGGCTGGAGATTCATGTGCATGACAGAACAAGAATGCTTAGAAAAGGACAAGTGGAGAACCCGCAAGCAGTTACAGGGGACATCTTATTTCCCCTCCCCCACTATTTCCTTTCCCTGAAAGCCCCACAGTCTCTTTCCTTTTTTTGCTTCCTTTCCTCTTTCCCACCCAACAAACAATTTATTTTTTTTCTACCCCTCATTTAAGCTATATTTATTATTTCACGTATATCCCATCTTTTTTCACAATGAGGACCCAAAGCAGCTTACATCATTCTCTTATCCTCCATTTTATCCTCACAACAACCCTCTGAGATTTGTTAGGCTGAGAATGTGTAACTGTCCCAAGATCACACAGTAAGCTTCCATGGCATGTGATGAGTCAAACCTGGGTCTCCTCTCCTAGATCCTAGTCTGAAGGGGAATGCTGTTGAAGAGTAGCAAGCAGTCAGTCCTGGGTGAATCAAGCAAGTCACATGGTAGAAATTGCTGGGTGGTTGATGGCAGGCCTGGCTGCAGTGACTCTTCCCTGACAGGCCGAAAGAGCCCTGGAAAGGGCTGTGCTACCTGCCGATTACTGACAGAAACCAATGCCTGAATGTTGGCAATAGTGTTGTGGTTGGCTAGCAATGCCCACTGAGGGTATTCATTCCTTAAAGCTGCAGGTTTCATTTCCTAAATCTGGTTCTATCATTGCTTTAATAAAACCCTACCTCAATGCATTTTTAAAAAAGATTTCAGATTTTTCTGCAAACCTGGGGTGTATTTCAGCACCATAAAAAGATCTCTTATCTGTTCACAGCTTCAGTGTCCACATTTAAATATCCACAGTTCTGAAAATTAGAAATACTGATGACAGGGATAGTATGATTTACGTGAGATTCTAATTGCCTATTAACTCCAAAGTACATTGTGCCAATTGGATGTGTCTTACTGACAAAAACAGAAATATGATATGATGTAAATGGACAGTCATTTTAGTTGGAAACTACTCTGAACATTCTGTATGGTGGCAAAGTGTCAAGTTCTCCAGAAAGTCAGTCAAACACCAGGCTCCATAAAGAAGATAGCGTTTATTGAAAACAGTTCTAAGAGATACGTTAGCAATACATTGTCAGTGATAACCAAAGCTTAAAGGCACCCACAGTTATACTAGCTTTGAAATGCCCCCCCCCATCTATCTACCAATAGATGCCAAGCACGCACGCGGCAAAGGTGCAAAAGCAGTAAATAACCAAATGGCCAGAGCTGTCCCAAACAGAGGAAAGAGTCTGTGGGACCCAAGGACATTTGGTGAGATAACAGATTGCCCAGGTGCTGTAAATCTGGGTCTGCTAGGCAACCTGTACACCTCCCTACATTCCAGAACATGAAAAGCTGCAGACCATCCCTCCCTCCTTCCCTTCCATCCATCTCATGTCAGGATTACCTGACATTCTGCCCCTCTGATTCTTGACCCCTCCCGGGTTTGTGAGGATACAATTTGTGGAACTGGCGGATCAAACGCGGGGCATTGACATGTTCCTCCCTCACCCATTCCCTCTGCTCAGGGCCAAAATCCACCCATTCAATAAGATAATACAATCGATTCTGCAATATTTTCGAATCTAGGATTTCAGCAACCTCGTAGTGCGGTTCCCCCCCAACCATCAGGGGGGGAGGCGTTGGTTGTTGTGGCCTCCATTGATTCCTCCCAGGTGAACGTCTTAATAACCTGAGGTGAAACACAGGGTGAATTGCTTTCAATGATTTGGGTAAAATTAGTTCAACAGTTACAGCATTGAGCACATGTTTAATTTCATAAGGTCCCACATATTTCCACCCCAGTTTCCAACTAGGTTGAAGGCCCTTGATGTTTTGGGTGGACACATACACAAAGTCCCCTGGTTTGGGGTTGCACTCTTTGTCTCTCTTTTTGTCTGCTTGAGCCTTGTACACAGATTTGGCGTCCTCCAAGGTTCGTGCTAAAAGGGGCCAAGCGGCTTGGAGTTGTTTGCACCAGTCCCCCGCTTCCCCAGCCGGCAATGTAGGCTGCGACAGGAACGGGAGAGGAGGGGCCTCATAGCCATGCACGGAGAGACCCCTGTAGAAGCATGGCACATATTATTGTAACAGAATTCTGCTAAAGGCAGGAGCGACTCCCAGTCGTCTTGTTGAAAATTGGTGAAACACCTCAGATATTGCTCTAGAGTCTGGTTGACTCATTCAGTCTGTCTGTCCGTTTCTGGGTGATATGCACTGCTAGCCCCCCTCTCCACCCCTAACAGTGCCATCAGTTCTTCCCAGAAGTGAGAAACAAATTGAGACCCCCTATTGGAGACCACCTTAACAGGCAGAGTATGGAGTCTCACGACGTGCTGTAAGAAAGCCATAGCGAGCTTTTTTGCCGATGAGACTGACTTAAATGGGACAAAATGTGCTTGTTTGGAAAACAGATCTACTACCACCCATATTACCGTTTCCCCCCCACTTGGTGGCAGGTCCGTTATAAAATCCATAGAAATTACTTCCCAAGGCCGGGTGGGGGTCGGCAGAGGTTGGAGCAAGCCTGGCGGCTTCCCAGGGCGGGGCTTGCTCATGAGGCAATTTTGACAGGCTTGTACAAATAACGACAGATCTTTTCTCATCCCTGGCCACCAAAACTGCCTTTGCAGCAACTGCAATGACTTTACAAAACCCGTGTGTCCTGCGAGTTTAGTTCCGTGCACCCACTCCATTACCTCCCCCCTCAGGGAGAGCGGAACGAACAGTTTCCCATTTTTCCGCCAACAGCCATGCGCATCTTGCACCACCCCCACCTCCTTCTCCAAAGAGGCACGGTCAGTGTCAGAGAAGGCAGAGGTGAGTTTTTGGTCCCATGAAGGAGTTGGGGGGGGAGGCGGGATGATGTTTGGTTTGGCTACGTGTGAACATGGAGTCCCATACTTCCTCCCTCTTGCTGTCGTGTTGGGGTAGGTGGGACAGCGCGTCAGCCAGGGAGTTCGCCTTTCCCGGGAAGTGGTGCAACATGAAGTTAAACTTAGAGAAAAAATCAGCCCACCGGAGTTGTTTTGCGTTAAGATTTCTGGGGGACCGTAACAACTCCAGGTTTTTGTGATCAATCCACACCTCAAACGGCACCCTAGCTCCCTCCAACCAGTGCTGCCATGTCGAGAGGGCCAATTTTATCGATCCTGCTTCTTTATCCCACACAGCCCAGTTTCTCTCAGTGTCATTAAATTTTTTCGACACATAAGCTAGGGGGTGGAGTTTCCCATCATCCCCCTCCTGCAAAATAGCCCCTCCCATAGTGACATCCGAGGCATCAATGTGCACCACAAATTTTTTCAGTTTGTTTGGGTGGGCTAAGATGGGTTCCGACGTAAACAGTTTTTTAAGCTGGTCAAAAGCGTTCTGACACTCGAGAGTCCACTCCAGCTTAGCCCCAGGTTTAGCGCCCTCCGGACCCTTCCCTTTAGTCTTTAGGAGATCAGTGAGGGGAAGGGCCACTTGTGCAAAATTCGCCAAGAAGGATCTGTAAAAATTGGCAAATCTGAGGAATGCTTGTAATTGTCTCCGGGTTTTGGGGGCCTCCCACCCTACCACGTCCTGTACCTTGGCTGGATCCATTTCAATCCATTTCAATCCCCTTTTGTGCCAAGGAAGGAGATTTCTGACCGATGAAATTCACATTTAGATAGTTTGGCAAACAGTTTGTGCTTGTGTAACGTCTGGAGTACCTCACACACCAATTTGATGTGGGACTGTTTATCGGGGGAGTACAGCAAGATATCATCAAGGTAAACAAGGACCCCCTTAAACAAATGTTTATGCAACACTTTATTGATCAAGTTCATGAAGACCCCAGAGGCCCCTTGTAAGCCGAACGGCTTCGCCAAGTATTCAGATTGCCCTAATGGAGTGTTGAATGCTGTTTTGTACTCATCCCCCTCCCTTATGCACACCCTGAAGTATGCATTTCTCAAGTCTAGCTTAGAAAAGATTCTCCCCCCCCACGGCGGCAAGCAAGTCTTTGATTAGGGGTAACGGGTAAGCATTAGTTGCGGAGACCGCATTGAGCCCTCGGTAATCCGTGCAGTCTCAACCCCCATCCTTTTTTTTCCAGAACAACACGGGGGCGGCACAGGGCGAAGACGCTGGTCGGATGAACCCCTTGGCCAAATTTTTATCAATGAATTTCCTTAACTCTGCTTTCTCTGCTGGACTCATAGAGTACAATTTCCCTTTAGGCAGCTTTTGGTTGGGCAGTAGCTCTATGGCACAGTCAGAGTTCCTATGGGGGGGTAGTTCATCCACCTCCTCTTCATCAAATACAGCTGTCAGATCCCAATACTCCTGAGGGATAGTGTCCCGCTCTGCCTCTGCCAGCCCAACCGGTACTGTCTGTGCTCCCTGGGGGGGGGAGCCCCAAATGTCTTTCCAGAGGTGGGCCTCGCAGCGAGGGGATACGAAGTTGATCACCCCGTCCTCCCAAAGTATGTGTGGGTCGTGGTCATAAAACCAAGGGCTACCGAGGACCAGTGGGAATCTGGCCGCCGAGGTAACTACAAAGGGCCTCACTTCCCAGTGCCTCCCTACTCCCATGCGTAAAGGCACAGTCTCATACTTGCATGGTTCTTTCATCGTTGAACTGTCCATTTGGGTAAAGATCAACGGCTCAGTCAACTTTATTACTTTAGTCCCCAACCCTGTCACCAGGGAAGGATTTATAATGTCTCTCCCGCACCCCAAGTCTACCAAACCCCGCACTCTTACGTGCGTCTGGAGATCGGGGTCCATTAAAGTCACAGTCACAAAAAAAAGGGAAGGGGATTTGCTCACCGGTTTTAGCACCTGGGAGTCGGGGACCTGCTGTTCAGCACTGTTCACAGCAGGTCCTTCCCGTTTCCCGCCACCGGGGCCGCCTCCTCTTCCGACAACTCTGTTTCATCTCCCAACATGGTTGTCTGTAGGGCTCTCATTCCCTTGGGTCTTGCTATTGGTTTTGGAGTTCAAGTCTCGAACTTCTTCTTCCCTCCTTTTGGAACTCCCGGGGGATGGAGTTCTCCCCGGGCAACCAGCCGCAAAGTGGCCGGGCTCCCCACATTTCAGGCACAGCCCTTGCTTCATCCTCAGCTCGCGGGTTCCATCTTTCTGCCTGAGTGGGGTGGCGGCCGGCTTTACCTTTGGTGGGGCGCTGCTTGGCTAGGTCATCTTCCCTAGGGCGGCTGCATCATCCAGCCGGTGGGTGCGCAGGCGGGTCTCGGTGTCTGCTGCTTCTCTCACCCATCCCCATAAGGTTTCTGGATCTCGGCCCCTCAGGATCGTGCATCGAATTTCTGGGTTCAACCCCAACCGGTATTCTCAGCGAGCACTCCATCCGGCCAGCCCCGGATTTTGGCGGCTTGCCTCCGGAACTCTTCGGTGTATTCATGCACTGATTTCGTCCCTTGCCGGAAGGTGCGGAGGAAGGCACGTGCCATCTTGTTCGCATTGAGTCTTCAAAGTGGTCTTTCATGGCCCACATGAACGTGTCAACCTCCCGCAGCTCGCGCCCTTTTTCCTGGTGCAGGGCCACATACCAATCTGCGGTGGCGTCTCTTAGGTGGGAGGCAATCGCATCGACTAAGTGTTCCTCATTCGGGAACAAGTGGCCGCTACTTTTAAAAACAGGTTTTGAAACTATGAAACTAAATCCTGCACTGAAATATTTTTGTTTTCTTGCTAGGGACTTTACTGGCAATGTAGGGGGAGGGGAATTAACAACTATGCACACAGATGAAGAGCTGGAATAAGTGTTTTGTTGTTTGTTTGATTTAGGTATTTATACCCCACTTTTCTCCCCAATGGGGATGCAAAGCAGCTTACTATATCATTCTTCCCTCTATGTTATCTTCACAGCAACAATCCCATGCAGTAGATTATACTGAGAGAGAATGAGTGGCCCAAGGTCACCCAGCAAGCTTTTATGGCAGAGTGGCAATATGAACTTGGGTCTCCCAGTTTCTTCTCTGACACTGACAACAACAACCATGCTGATTGCACCTGTATAAGTTTTACTCTGGATATTCTAGTCAGTATTGGCAGATAAATAGTTCTGATTGTACACATAGAAATCTCTCTGATTGCATCAGCTAGTCCCACAACCCCAAAACACAAGTAGAGGCTTGATTTGTGAAATGAGCCCACATCACACTTGATCTCATATGAATGGGCAGGTATGATTTACATGCATTTCTACTTTTCCATTGTGTATACCAGATCCTTAACTTACACTGCAGTCCTAAGGAGAGTAACACCCTGAAGTCAATGGGGTTAGAAAGGTATAACTCTGCTTAGGATTGCACTGTAGGTAAATGTTTAGATCACCCCCAAGGAATTTGTTCAAGGCCACCCACAGAATTTATGGCTAAGATTTGAGCCCTGGCTGCCAGTTCCACCATCGTACTATGTGCATCGACTCTTTTTTGGCTGCTGCCACATGTGTCTGTTTGTAAAGATTAATGGTATATGCTACATGTTTCTTTTTGTGGTTGTCAGTGAAGCATATTTAGGGTCTCTTTTCAGTTTATGTGGAGTTTTGGCCCGGAAGTGCATTGCCCAGCATGGTTCTGCCAAATATAACTCAGAGCTTCCATTCTATGAAGGGCCAGCAGGATGGTTGAAATATATATTTAGGAGTCTTTTTATAGCAAACTACTTCTACTAATGCACTGAAGATAAAACAACTTGTAAACCACTAAGTACAAGCAATAAAAAAGTGACCACTGAGCATTTCACTGCTGAAAATAGACAAGCGTAGTGTTGCATTTCAAATGTTTTGCAAAATGAATGTGATCTGAAATGTTAACAGATGCTTTACAAATATAAGAGAAGCCAAATGGAATTTACTGACATTTATTTATGATGAGATAGTGGAGGCAGAAAATGGCTCCCATGTAACTTGTGCAAAAGAACATTCTAGTTTATAAAAGTCCAGTTGCAACCTAATGTTTTCAGGTATAAAATGACACTTCCAAAAATGTAAGGCACAGGTGCTATAAGGGTTGGATCTTGGGTTGCAAGTTGGGAGACCCATCTTGGTAGATCAGCAGAGGCCCCCCAAATGTAAGCTGTTCATATCCTGCCTTGGACTCTATCTATTGTCTGTCTGTTGAGTGTGAACTCTTGTCACATGACATTTACCAATTTAAACCCCCAATTCATCTGAGTTTTCTCCGTCACTTTCTTTGCATTATTTCCCTCCCAAAACTTTGGTTTCTGAACAGTGGCAATAAATGAAATGTTGTAAACACACATTAAGGATAACCACCCAGAGTCATTTTAGCTAAGTCCAACCAGCTGCTCTACCAATGCCATCCTAAGCACAGTTAATCTATCTAAGCTCACTGACTCTTATGGACTTAGAAAGGTGCAAGTCTGCTTAGGAAAGTGCTGCACAATTGTGCTGTTTCATGCACCCATTGCTTCTGGTGGCCATTCATAGTCCAGTTGCAGGCAACTATATGTATTTTGCTCAAGATACTTCAATTACTAAGATAGCTAGAGAGTTAATAGGGTGGAAAGCATGAGATACAGGACAAGAGCCAAAGGGGAAACTGGTTAGGTGTGATTCAAGCTATTACAAGAACCAGTTCTAGCAGGCATAGTCAAAACTGCTGTTGGCCAGGCAAAGGTTTCCAGATCTGGAAGCCTTCATAGCCAGAGGAGCCCAATGTGCTACCTGGACTGGTGGAGGAGGTTAGATATGCAAGAATTTTGTAGCTTAAACATGAGGCCGCACAGCATAGCTCCAAATGGTTCTGGGTTGTCGCACTGGTGGCTCCTAACAGCAGGAGCAACACTGCAAGGCAAAAAATGCCTGACAGGGAAACAAACCTATGTTGAGACCTAAATGCATGCTGCCATACTTAGTTACCTGTACTGCTTTGATTCACACTGTGCACAGCTTTGTAAAGACATGTGGAGTGTGGAAGAGGTAGAGGCTTTGGAGGCATTTTGCCACATGGGGCCAGTTCACAAATGAAATAACTGTAAAATTTAAGTCAAGAACTTCTTAAAGCAGAACATGCAGAGTTCAATAGCTGAGATGCCTATGAACTAATTTGTTTGCTCTAAAGGATATATTTGCCAACCAACCACAAAAGAATCTTTTTTGTGTGTTTTGATAGTATGGGTATGTGGTCCCCCCCCCCCCAATGGCTCATGCAGAAGTTTCAGATTTCAGCTGTCCATATTTTACTAGCAAAATTTTGGATCCAATACCAATGCAACACAGATAGATTTCAGCCAGCTTTCTCTGTGCAGTTGGGTAGTAACTTTCCCTGTAAGATAAATAATGCAACACACACATTGGAGTGTTTTCAGATTAGCCAAACACTTGCATACAATAACAGGGTTTTCTTTACAATGGCTGAGAGAAAAGGCCATGTCTGAATATTTACAGTGGCATTCCAAAGCAGAGATACACTCTTCTAAATCTACTGAAGTCAATGGTCTTTGAACTGTGTAACTCTGCTCTATCTCAGTGATCCATTCATAGTTAATTATACTACCAGAGCTTCATTCATTGCTGGCATGAATGAGCAAATCAGTCAATGAAATCCTGTTCTCAGATACCAGCAGTATGTTTTTACCCATCCTATACATGCCAGGACTGTATGTGTGTGTATCAGATAGTAAGCTGGAATCTGCAACTAGACTATTTTGCTAATTTCTGTTCAGCAAATCCAACAAACCCCATTTCATTTTTAAAGGAAATCCAACCTGTCATTCTGAATGCAAGCAAACTTAAATGTGGGCAAGTATAAAGACTCTGGACAATCTCCCCCCCAAAAACAGTCAAAGATATGATTGTTTTGCTGAAACCAAAAGCAATTTAGCTTTTCATCTAGACTTACAGCTGGAGCAGATTTCGTGTTGGAAAGTGGATGTGAAATTCCATGGTGATTTGACACAGAGCTGTGATTTCATGAGGCACTTTAAAGTTTACCAGCCATATAATAGGCTGTGAGGATAAGGTCAGTCTTAGAATTAGTTAAAAATGCATTGCCATAGAGAGCATTGAAAGAGACACCATTGGGAGTGTTATGTGTACATCAAGGCCCATGAACGGCCTTGAGCATGAACTTGAACTAAATGCTTGCCCAACATGAAGTTTAAAAAGAGAGAAATTAACCAGAATTTATCAGAGCGATAATGAATTCATTATTGAACATTTCCACTTGGGAAAAGTCCATGCCTATCAAAGGAGAAGCTACTAATTAATCCACTTCTGTATCACAAATTTCTGTTGAGCAATCGAGTGGACTCTTCATACTATTAAGGGTGCTTGTAGAGTTGAGTCTAACAGCCTAATCTAAACCATGTTCACTTGGAAGGAAGCTTCCTCAGTTCCAAGATCTAACTTCCATGTAAGAACACTGAGGAATGCAGGCTTTCAGTCTCCTCAGTCTCTCATTAGACAGGATGGGGCAACCCACTTCAGGCGGTCGATTTTAGGGCTTCATTAAGGGGCAGTAATCTTGAAAGCTCAATTTTTACCCTTATTTGAATTTTCTGTCTCAGGCACCACCGGGTCTTGAGCTGTCTCTGGGTCACCTCCAACAAATTACCCCAGCTGTAAATTAGTATTTAATCTCTTTCATTTGGGGTAACAAAAATTTGTTGACGTAGTGTTAGCAACATTACTTCCTCACATGACATGTTAGGCTATGAAATCCAGTCCATTTTTACCACATTAGCACATGTGGTGCAGGATAGATTTTGAATAATCAAAACGCATGATTTCAATTACATCTCTTTAGTTAGGAGGACTAGAATTATGTCCCCATAATCTGTTTATTTCATATTCATTTGATCTTATTTATATCCAGCCCCATCAACACCACCATAGGCCAGGAAAGACTTGTTAATTATAGCTCTCTGTTATAATGATGAAACCTTCATGTTACTCTGTCTCTTCTTATCCCTGGCCAGCAAAAGAAAATTTGAGTAAAAATGACTTATTTTAAATGTAGAAGATGCACAGACTTTGTTGCAAATGTTGTTGTTGGCAAAAAGAATTATGCATTTGAGGGTTACCAAGAATGTCTCTCTTGCATACCTTTGCAGTCATTACCTGATGCATGGGTTATGTAAAGTCCTTCTGGGTTGATTTTAGAGCTCATGAAGGAATAAGGGTTCATTGCTTAACTGTACAGTCTCCTAGGAATACTGTTCCAAGGCTGTTTAGAACTTGCACATTTGTATTGAATAATATTGAACTCCTTGCTATGTCTAATGGTGGGAAAGCATCTCTTGCTTTGGACGAAGGCAGCTTGCACCAGAAGAAAGCATCTCTATTTGCTGAGCAAAAAGTAATCGGGCTATATTATAATGAAATGGTTCCGGAATTAAAAAACCCTATAGGTTAAAGCCTGCAGATCCATTCCACTAGCATTGGCATTTCCCAAACTCATAAGAAGTCCTTCCCTGATGCAAGAGGTTTTTTCCATCAGTTGAAGAGCTTCTTGTGTTGGGAGAGACTCCTTGCCCCAGAGCAGACTGTCTAATTGCACTGGGAGGATGAAACTTCATAACTCCCAACCATGAGCATTAAGAAAAACAAACAAAAAACCCCACAGATTGTGACTGAAATTCACATGACATAGGCATTTGATAGAACTGAATACAAAATGTGCAAGGCTTTTACCCTCTCAGATCTGTTTGAAAGGAACAATAGATATTTTTAGGGGGGAAAACCCTTCTCTCCAAAGGAAGAAAATTATTACTATTGTTACAACATTATGTACTAAGCAGTCAAGCTGTAAAGTTAAGATAAAAACTGCAGATGTTTCCATTGTCTCTATCTAGTTGCAAATCTATGCAAATGCATTCATCAGGGTTACAGGTATACTCAAGATCCCTATCTTCCACTGTATGTTTGCTAGCAGATAACTAAACATAGAAACATTAAAATGACATATGCCTCCCACAGTCATTTGAAACTCAGTAAAATTTCCACATAACCTCTTCACCTAACTTCACACCATAGAGAAAAGTATCAGTATATGTGAGACAATAGGGCTTCTTTGGTCACAGCCAGATGGAAGGCCCATGTTCACACACTATTCTTTCCCCTCACAAATTGCTGGTGCTGTCAGAGCAGAGAGACTCTCTCCCTCCCTTCTACTGTCTTTCAGGGAAATAATCTGGAAATGTACTAAAAGGGACCCAACCTGAACCATACGCCATTTGAAAATATAGGAAAAGCGCTGAATCTGAGCGATATTGTTTAGAAATCTGGGTTAGAAACTTTCCAGTCTGATAGTTATTCTGGTGCCTACTATCTGATTTCAGTTTTCCAGGTGGTAGGGGTGGAAAAGCTGGGTCTGTAAGGGAACACAGAGAGAGATCCTAAGCAGAATCTTACTCAAGATCTATTCAGGGGGTCTTACTGCCAGGAGAGTGTTTGTGCTGAGAGGAACTCAGCAACTGGAGTTATGTGCATGACAGGGATGTTATCCAAGCAGAAGAGTTGTCACCATATAGAATGATGTCTTTGTGCTCAAAGTATCCACTTTCTGCCAATCATTACATAATCTCAGTGAATTTTTGGAAGAGTTTGGTGACTGAGTCTATGTAAACCAGAATGGCAATGTCATTTTCCTTGGCTACTACTTCTAGCACAGTTGATATAATCATGAAGTACATTCATTGAATAGTGGTTCTGGATTTGCTGAGCATTTGCTGAATGGGTACATTGGCTTGTTTGCTGCTATAACACATCTTGCGGATGGATCAAATTGCTCATATTGTGAGGTTTTCTTTTCCCTTCCCATCACTCCTTTTATTGCTACTATTAGTTTAGTGCATTTTGTGTTACATTGCTTGGTTATTTTACAATTCACACAATTGAAACATTATATTATATTGTGAGCATTTTTGTGCCTTACTATCATACTAATTGAAATGTGATTAGATTGTTGTCATCCATAGTGAACAAAGATACTATCACTGGCTGTATTGCACATGTACACTTCGAGTGATTTTTGACCAAGCGTTCTGAATCCAGCAATCTGAATTACTGAATAATGAGCAACAGTACATTGGGAACATTCTGCTTTCTGAACCCTCCTGCAGATGAAATTGGCAGCACGTCTGCATTTAT
The DNA here is from genome assembly GCA_029375565.1 of Gekko gecko. NCBI lineage: Eukaryota > Metazoa > Chordata > Lepidosauria > Squamata > Gekkonidae > Gekko > Gekko gecko. The sequence goes on from JAPDNY010000002.1 coordinate 137,131,837, forward strand.
CTTTTACAGCTGCATTGCTCATCTCTTCCAGAGGTGTAAGGAAAACTTCCATTTCTGCCTTGATGAATAAAAAGATCTCTGCATCATGTAACATCAATACATTTCAGTTATTTCATTTGAATAAATAATATTTAGCTTTGCTACAAATGAATGAGCATCATAACTGCAAATAGCATTCCATCTCATTTCGAGACCATGCAGTGTGAATGTTAAATCTCTAAGTCATGGACATTATTGCTAAAACTGAGATCTTACTTAGGCTTCTTTGATATGGGCTCTTTAAACCTGCTTTGGCTTCTGAAGGCGAATGCAAATCCTGCAAAAGCAAAATCTGCAGGCACTTCACTGGCTGTCCATCAGTTACCAGGCTCAATTTCAGATATTATCTCTCACATTGCTTTATGGCTATGGATCCTCATATCTGCCTCTCCCCCTACATTCTGCCACAACAGCTTCGCTCATCAGAGCAGGGTCTTATGCAGGTGCCAACCAGCAAATGGGCACATCAACAATTGCCCACTTTCCTGGTGTTCTGCAAACTATGTAAAACTGAATGATCCAAGAGGGCTTTTCTACACAATCTACTAAATTATTCAACAAAGTTACTTGGAAAAATTATCAGAGACTGCATATAGTTTGCTGTAAGTTGAACCCTGCTGCATAATCTTGCATCGTTTAACATGCCACAATAACACTTATGCTTTGCTTCAGTTTTGTTTTGAGACTTCTGTTTGGTTCTACAACCTTAATCCGATTGTATTTTTATTGAATGTCCCATCTATCAATTATATTGACTCACACTGTGTAATCTGCTGTAAATTCAACTCAGAAAAGTGGGCTATAAATAATGTAAATAATAAATAAACAAACTGTAAGATGAAGCAAGGTAGTCTTTTTTTAAGGAATAATAGCTGAATATTGTGACATACAAATAACACAAAAGTAACTGAGCCCCTAGTGACATGCACAATGCACCTCAGTGGGAATGACTCTTGGGGTAAATCAGGCCTTCAGGTACTAATCTGATGATCCATTAATATTCAGATTTCTACAAAGAGAATAAACACACCTGGCCTTATGTGGTCACCACTCTAACAAAGAAAAGTGATCAATGTGGGTATCACAGACAAGTACTGCATTCTGTTTTGAATATGAAATACAGTTGCACATCAATAAGTTGAGCATCAAAGGGGCAGCAAATTTTAATGAGCCATTTTAACAGTTTGGTTGAAGAAGAATTGTTTTCTCTAATTTTAAAACTACCTTGGACACGATAGGTAAAAAATGTGCAGAATGATATTTAAGCCATAGCAGTACTCTGCTATCACAAAGACTACAAATGCACTTCTTATAAAAATATAAGATTTATAAGATTATAAAAATAAAAGGTTTTCAAGCTCTAATATTAAACATCACCACCAAATTACACCAATGGTTGTTTGCATTAGAACAACACACCATTATTTAATAATTTTTAACCTGGGTATTCTTTTGTCGAGAGAAATTGTTCCTGCGCACAGTTTCCTTAAATACTTGTATTGAGATAATGCAGTATTAGCATTATTGCGCCTTTAAGAATACAAGATTTGCTTTACAGATACAGAGCACAGGCCCATTTATTGTGCATTCTTCATCCATCAATGCAAGGCTGTCCCCCTGTTGTCTGTCTCCAACTTTTGGCAGCCAGCTATATTGGTTCTTAAAGTGGAGGTTCTATTTGTTTAAGCTCTTGTGGCTAATTTGTACAGATAAATCTTGTTCACAATTGTTAATAATTCTGCTGGTGTTTGCATATTATTGGAAGAAATATTAACACACCCTAGAGGTGATATGTGCAGTGTCAACAAGATGCATAATAAGCAATCAGTCATACGCACACACACACCACTGGATCCCTGCCCAATGAAGTTTATAATCTACATTTCTGCAATAAGGCAGACAAAAGAGAAGAAAGAAACAAGGGTAAGAAGAGACTGTTGAGATCCAGTGCAGTTACTTAGATGTAGACTTTGTTTCAGTCAGGGATGAGAAGCAAATAATCTCCTAGGTAAACAGAGCAAAGTGAGTTCTGAGGAGGAATTCAGTAGGGGGGAAATGTTTCTGAGCATGTATCAGCAATAAGAAATTAACAATCTCTCCTGCACTACAGGTACATTCATTCAGACCTAATTAGAACAAAAAATAGAACTGGGGTTGATTTTAACCTTCTTGATTTTTTTGTTTTTAAATTTGAGAGGGAACCTGCCAGATAGCTTTGTTGTCAAAAATGACAACTTTTGATTCAGGCAAAAACTGCCTGTCTTTTTCTTGCCAAAATCTGTGAAAGGGGCTGGCCATTTTACGTACCCATTTTATATACTGGCCTTTAACATTCAACATTTGTTTCAGTATATCAGGAACATTATCTACCACATTTTACAGCTAGTCATCTAGAACGGATTTGATCTTCAGTAACCTGTTCACAAATGAACATATTTCATAATGGATCCTGTCTCCTGATAAGAATCTCTGAGAGAGTGTTTTTTTAAAAAAAGAAATACAATAAAATACTGCAAACAGTTCAAAGCTGCTTGGCACACAACAAATGTGAGAAACCCACAACCACAGGTGGCCTTTAAAGCAAACCCAAGATTTGACGTTACTCACATCTTCCAAGAGCTGTCAAAGTTCAAACAGGAAACCTGCTTTTTCCTCAAATGTCAACAACATTATTTTCTGAGTGCTCAGAATTAAATTCACAATCTAACAAGGTGGAAGTCCTGCCATTTTTCAGGACTAACAAGCACAAGCTCTGTGGTTTCAAGCTTCTCTTAGGTCCTTCATTATTTGTATTTACCCCAAACCAGAAAAATTAATTTATGTAAAATACATATTTCAGAATTAAGTGAAGGCTGAATTGAGCTATGCTATACCTTTCATTTTAAAGAATACTTCCATTGTTTTAAGAATATTTGTTCATAGGTTTTTTTTGTTTATTATTTCACAGAAGCCTTATGAAAGAACTTGAGATATACTGTTTTCTGCTGTGGAGTGTGTGAACACTCAAGTGGACTTAAAATGGCAGAGAATGGGTAGGACTTTATATTTCTACTACAGCCCTTCAACTTGGCTGAAAGAGATCATACAGACATTTTAGTTGCCATTTCCAGTCACAGAAATAGAAATATTGTCCTTGCTGTGGAGATCATCTTCAAAGCTGGCTTTTAATTGGTAGAGTAGTATTACAGATTGTATAGACACACAAAAAGAAACCTCCCCAAAAGTCGTGTAGTTTCCTCATCATTGTTGTGGCTGCTGATACAACAAAGTGACAAGGGGACTTCCACACAGCCCATTTCCCTGATAGTTAAAAAAATGCCCCCCAGTGATCTACTTCATATCACTTTACTATTATACAAATAAATGTATCAGGTTTTCTAAATTATCAGTGTTCATTTTTTAAAAAAAGTAAGTCTCTAGCTTCTTTCCTTCCACAGATATGCTTTTTTCTTGTATATTCTCAGCAAAAGGGGCCTGAGATGTACTTTTTAAAGAAATGGAAGCTGAGAAATCAGGGAACTTGGTACACATAGGGTACGTTCAGACGCGCTGTTTGATCTGGTGTTGTGACGGTTCAACAATGGATTTTATATGCACGATCACATCTGCCTCCCATCCCGATCTTGCTCAAAACCCCTTTAACCCAGAGTATTTTGTTACCAGGTCCCAAGTGGTCTTTTCTCAGTTCTCCCATTTAAAGCCACGTTTTCCCCATGTGATCGCTCCTCCGGTGTCAAGCCACTTCCAGTAGTTTAAACCCCCTCCCCGCTCAAAAACTGCCACAGAAGCCCAAGGCTTCCGTTTTCGCCTGCCATTTTTTATGCATTGGCGGTATGCGCATAAGCAGAGCTCCACTTCCCCGTTTATAAAACCAACGTTTAATTGTTTACTTGTTTTAGCATTTAGATGAGTTTGGGATCTCACAGAGGCCATTTTCGGGTCAAAAGTTTAAAGGGAAGTGTTTTGTTAGAGGGGTTGGATTGAAGTGGAAATAGTACCTAGGTAGTACAGGTATCTGTCTTGTGCCAGAACTCATTTCACATATTCACCTCAGGGCATGCTTTTGGTGGGAAAGTGACACTCTGCAGTGTCTGGCATTAGAGGGATCTCCTGGCGCCGTGAGGAGACTTTGGAGCTATTACCTCTCTGGGGGGACAGTAAAGTGCAGGAAGACCTCCAGTGTTCCAGTAGGAACATTGATATTTTCAGGGAAATCTCCAAGGGGTTGGCTGCCAAGGATTATAAGCAGAGTGTGGAGGAATGCCTCACCAAAACTATACCGCACTATTCTGCGGATGAGTGCCTATGTGCATGCACAAACTGAGAAAAAAATTTAAAAACCTGCCAACACATGCTCTCACGTGTCAGTAGTGTAGACACCAGGAAGCAATGTGACTGCACGGTGAGGGAGGTAAGTGTGATCACGATTATCCAGATCAAAAATAATCACGTCAGAACTGGACTGGTTTAAACCGCTCTCAGCACGCCATCTGAATCCACCCATAGTGTTATAATGGTATAGAGATCTAACATTATTCAAGTGCTGATTTTCTTAAAGAAAAAAGCCCCAATGACAGGGAGATGAAATGGCTTTTGAGAGGAAAATGACTGCACTGTAGGTGGGACCAGAAGAATCTGAACTTTCTTACCTACACAGCAGCCATACAGGCTTTGCTGCAATCTTCCCCAAAACTTCACAGCAAAGCAGGTCTAGGGAAGTTTGGAGAAAAGCTGGGGAAACCCTAGGAAATGCATGAATGTACCACAATGCTGTGTATAAGTAGGACAAACCCCCCCCCCACTTGTCAATAGCATTGTACTCGGGGTAAATAACTCATATCTAAACATCCAAGGTATGTTTAATTATTTATAAGATTCATAGCCCACCCTTCAACAGCTAACAACAAAAGATAAAATTGACAATAAATGGAAAACCAAAGAATTAAAATCCAAAGCCATAATGGGAAGCCAAGTAAGGTCCCAAGAGTAAAACAGTCTCAGGAGTGTTTATGCTATAGAATATATAGGCCCCTTGAACGATGCTAGGAGCAGTTCCATTCTGAGAGCTTTATTAGATTCTAAGGTAAAACTCATGTTTTACATACATGAGAAATGGAGACGAATGTCACAGGATCTTGAGGGAAGGGAGATAAACGGCAGGGATTATACAAGGATGAACTCTCTTACTGATTAAGAAATGGAGTATAACAGATAATGGACACTATGAAGGAATCTAATTCTAAGCCTGGGATTTGTTTTTTCTCCTTAAGTGAGGACTGTGTGTGGGTCTGTCATAAGTGCTTTAGTGATCCTACACTATTTAATACTAGACAACATCTGCATAGCTCACCTGTCTTTCCAATAAAATGGCATTGAACTGAATTGACTGAAGGCATTCATTCTCAAAGTGCTACTGCGTGGTGGGAAAATAAAGAACAGCTGACAATTGTTAACATTCACTGAATGTGTATAAAGAGAAAGAAATTAGCTGATGGGGAAACTTCTTGATTGGGAAAACTTTCCTTGATGATTTATGAATGGCAGATTTAAAAAACACATTGTGAAAAGGACACACAGGCAGTTCCATTGCTATCATCTTGCTTTGTATGTATGCCATTCCAATTTTTTTGTGGTGTGCATAATCAAGAGGCAGACCATATGGTAAATCCTTGTCTCAGTATTTTTTTTTAAAAGCCCTCCATTGAGCTCAATGGTACAGCTGGCTTTTGTAAGAACAGCTGGTCAGCATTAAGACTACCAGTGATGCTCATAGGGAGTGTACATGCAGGAGGCCGGAGATCACATGGTCCAGACATATCAGCTGAGAGCTGCAGAAATCAAGAAGGATTTTCCTCTTGAGAACTGGTTAAATAGTGACTTGTAAGAATCACAATTTACTTTCTGACAGTCCAATCATAAAGTTAAGTTTAGTTGTGACATTGCACAAAGATGCACTGACATAATTACAGTAGCATGCTGTACCTAACAAAAGGGGCATGCATGCGTTGTGCAATGTGTCTGCTGCAATCTTATTTCAAAACCTTATGGCTGGGTTTGGGGTGAAATATTTTTCAGTGAAGAGATAAACATTTAACAGCCAAGGATGGATAAGAGGCATATGATGAAGTCTGTTGAGGGCCGTCTGGCTTGCCTGTGGAGCTGAAGGTTGGACTGCCTTAGGGGGAGAACATCTTTGTAGTTCAGGCTTCCAGCACACAGGTCAAACCATCCTGCTAGAGCTGCTCTGAAATGATCCATCTGCCCTTTGTAATGCAGCAACATCATAGAGGCTCAGGTGGCTGATACTGAACTGCTAATCTGATCTGCTTACTATCATGATATGTGCTTGCTTTGAGCGAGTACTGCATCCATCCTAACAGCTTTTTTAACTTCATGATCCATAAGATCAGAACTTATACCTTAATATCACATCCAAGTAATATTTTATGCGGAATTATTTCTGCATTTTGCTTTGTACATCAAGCACACCAGTATTTCATGAGTCTACAGTAGGGTCAAGTTTTGCACATGCTGTAGTGATGTTCACTACTTTTTCGCTTTGGAATTTCTGAACTATTGGGGGGGGGAACCCTAAATCAATTTCATATTGCCTGGTACCAGTCTGAGGCACATCACATTACTTAAAAATAATAAGAATAGCAGTAACATTCAGGGTATAATTCATGCAATAGCTCATTCAGCCCAGTTAGTCTGATGGCCCTTTACACAACAACCAACCACATCATTGAGAAATGCCTTTTCTGCTGGGAAATCAACTCCTGATGTAAATTTTGATCCATGATGGTGGGAATGATTCATATGAAACAAGAGCTAACCTAATAATAAATGCATTCAGTATGTGGTTTGTGGAAATAATGGGGTACATGTTTGCATAAGAAACTATACTAGGAGCCCTCTGGGGCGCAGCTGCCTCCTGTCTTGGGGGGGGGGCTTGGCTTGGCTGCAGGAGCCCCCTTGCTGAAAATGGGGAGCTGCTGCTGCTGTTCCTCAACTTGGGGTGGAGGGCTCTACCCAGACTTTTGTGGGCGCCTTCAACTTCCTCCCAATCCCTGAGCCAGAAGACAGGCAGGCAGGCAGGCAGGCAGACAGGAAGGAAGGAAGGAAGGAAGAAAGGATGGAAGCAGGGCCGGCTCGCCCACTAGGCGAGCTAGGCACTCGCCTAGGGCGCTGGCCCTGCAGGGGCACCAGAATGCCCCCTGCTCCCCCCGTGAAAAGCCCCCTTCCCTCCTAGCACTGGCAGCGCTGGCTTTCCTGCGAGGTGCCTAGAAAAGCCGGTGCTGCCGGTGCTGGGAGGGAAGGAGCGGGGGTTAGGACCCCCGCCTCTTCTCTGGCTTTCCTGGGTGCCTCGCAGCTGCGAGGCGTCCAAGAAAGCCAGCACTGGGAGGGAAGGGGCAGGGGTTCTAACCCCGCCCCTTCCCTGGCTTTCCTGGGTGCCTCGCACGTGCGAGGCGCCCAGGAAAGCAGTACTCTGCCATCTCCAGGCCCAACCGGGAGGTTGCCATCCCCAGTGGGGTGGGCGCCCCAGACTGTCCTGCCTAGGGTGCCCAGACACCTGGGGCTAGCCCTGGATGGAAGGATGCCCCAGCCGGTGGTTGCCCTGAGGCTCTTTGATAATGCTGCCCTTTGTCAGAGAGGAAGAGCTGGAGTGGTCTGAGCTGAGTCTGGGCTCGAGGGGGATCTTGTCCCTCCTGGATTGGAGAAGGAGGTCAGGGAGCCAAGTTTGAAGTAAAGGAGCCCCAAGTTATGCCCTCTACCATCCAGTCCAGGCATTTACTCAGAATGGAGGCCCAAGGGGGCTGACTGGTGTGGAGTGGAAAAGCTAGAGAGCATGCCAGATTAGGGGGGGGTGTAAGAGTCAGTGCCAACAATGTTTTCTTCTAGCTGTTTTCCCCTGCAGACTTCTTGGGGGGGTGGGGAATGCTAAAGACAGCATGCCAGAGAGAGAGAGATGGATTCCCTTTTCCATTTCTAATGGATGGGGGGTGGGGGGAGAGAAACCTAACAGTACAGCTTGCATTCCTTATTAGTGAAAGGGAGCAAGAGTCCAGCAGCACCTTAAAGATTAAAGTTTCTCTCAGGGTAGGAGCTTTCATGGATCACTGTTCACTTCTTCAGATACAACTAGAATGATAGTCCATCTTTCCTTATATCTTGGAGAAAGAAGTGATTTCAGATGCCAAATGACAATAGCAAGCATTGTTAATGAGAGGAACAACCTAGGTCTCAATTCAGTCCAGGAGTTTGCATTGTCTTGAGCTTCATGATCAGTTGCAATTCAGCAGTCTCTCTTTCTAATCTCCCATTGAGATTCCTTTGTAAGAGAACTTCTATTCTTAGGTCAGCAACTGAATGTCCTGGAAAGTTAAAATGTCCCCTCCTCCACTGGTTTTTGAATGTTGTGGTTTGTAACAGCAGTAGAAAAAGAGTCCAGTAGCACCTTTAAAGACTAACAAAATTGTGGTAGGGTATTTGCTTTTATGAATCACTGCTCACTTCTTCAGACTTATTTCCAGGGCTCTTTTTGCATTTTAGGCGACACACCCCTAATGTAGCCAATCCTCCAAGAACTTACAGAGCTCTTCTTACAGGGGCTACTGTAAGCTCTTGGAGGATTGGATACATTAGGGGTGAGTCGCCTAATATGCAAAGGAATTCCTGCTACAAAAAGAGCCCTGCTTATTTCCATTTATTCTTTGCATCCTCCTAGACTGAATCCTCTTGTACCAAACTGAGATCTAAGTTTCCTGTTTCATTACCAATGCTGATATCTCTACTCCTACTACTTGATCAAGCTGGCTATTGCCATTCAGCATTTGAATGAGACTTGTACTCACTTGTAGGATATGAGTTTGAAGTGAGAAGAAGATTGCTGCTACTCTGAACTCTCTACATTGCTCAGAAATTGAGTGCTCAGCAACTGTTCAGTATTCTGGCTCAGAGACACCAGCCGTGGATTTAACAAATGAAGGCATCTATGATGCCATAATTTAGTAAATTTCAGTACAAAGTCACCCTTATGAATAAGGTAGAAACAAGACTCCTGTAAATGAATGTTCAGGAAAACTTTTAAAACGTTCTCCTACAGGCTTTTTTGTATTGCCCTTCTTACTTTCCAATTTGTGACCATTTGTCTGTCTTATGCACATGGCATGTATATTTGCAGATTTTCATGTGACTATTCTAAAAGTGAATTTAAATAAAGGACACAGCAAGAGACTGCTGTGATACCACTATAACCACTGGCCCATTCCCACCTTTTCCAGGGTTTAGCTCAGCCCAGGGGCACAGCTAGGGGAATTCCCAAGGGTTCCCAGCCCCCCCCTAAATTTCTAGGGAGCCCCTTCCTAAATCCCACATGGCTCCGCCTCTATAGGTAGTCAAGTGATAATGCCCTGTGATGACACTGGGTCTTGGTTCTTTTAAGGACCTAGCATAGCAATGCCTCTGGCCCAGCCCCAGCCCCCCCCGGGGAAATTGGAAAGTCTACACCATTGCTTTGTGGTTTCAGCAAATGGCTTGGTGCCCTGACATCAAGGTTCTACATGGCAATCCTCTCCCCCATATTTTTCAATCTATATATAAAACCCTTAGGATAAATCACTGGGATTGAGTGTCATCAGTAGCAGCCCTGAGTCACTGCCTGACTGCTGTGGTTAACTGATTAAGAGTGTAGAAACTGAAACTAAACCCTGGAAAGACAGAAGTAATGTTGGCTGGGAAGGCAGAGATCTTGAAGGACATTGTGTTCCCCACTTTCAGTGGGGTTCAGTTGACCCTTGTTGACTCAGTTAAGAGCCTAGCAATTATACTATATCCAAAATAACTGCTGGAAAAGCAAGTTAATGCAGCTACAAAAAAACCCTTTCTTCCAACTCAGTCTAGCCGGGAAAATGCCCCCCCACCTTGATACAGCCAGTCTGGTTTTACCAAAGAGTTTTGCCCAAATTTTAAGAGTAATGCCTTGAGGTCACATAGGTGATGTGGTGTCACTTCGTATTTCTCAGCAGTGACATTGCAGCACTGGTGCAGCACCATTTCCCCCATACGAGCACCCCCAACCTCCCTCTGGCCACCACTAATTGGCTGGCAACTGTAGGAGGGAGGGGTTTAGGGCAGGGTGTAATGCCATTGAGTCCACCCTTCAAAGCAGCCATTTTTTCCAAGGGAAATTGATCTCTATTGTCTGGAGATCCATTGTTATTTCAGGAGCTCTCCAGGACCCACATGAAGGTTGATGACTTTAACACATGCACGCGCGCACACACACACACACACACAGAGAGAGAGAGAGAGAGAGAGAGAGAGAGAGAGAGAGAGAGAGAGAGAGAGAGAGAGAGAGAGAGAGAGAGAGAGAGAGAGAGAGAGAGAGCTGCCCTGCAGTTAGAAGCCTTTTGTTTCTTTTTCTAATGCTTTGTCTGTTTCTATTTATTTCTGTACTTTATTTTTGTATTGTAAACTACTTTAGATGCTTATGGGGGACAAAAGTGGGGTATAAATGAATAAATAGACTGGGAATACTTTGGCTCTTCCTGAAAACGTTGCAGCCTCACTTAGTGATGAATGCTGGCTACAGACCTGCTGATACAATAATGAGACCACCGTAATTGAACTGTGGCTTCTTCAAAAGATAAGTGGATTCTGTTTTCAGACCTTACTGATGTTGGCTGGACTTGGATCTGTCCACACAAGCAGAAGATGGGATACTAAAACATTCTTGTGCACTGCCAATTTAGACTGCAGGTATTGACTCCAAAACAACAAACAGTCCTCTTCCACTGTAAAGACAAACATAGTTCTTGTGACAGAATCGGGTGGCCAACTCTGGCTTGGGAAATTCCTGGAAATTCCTGGATGGAGCCTGCGAGCAGAGTTTGGATAGGAGATAGAGAGTTCACCAGGAATGTGATTGCATATGGTCCACCCTCTGAAACTGCCATTTTCTCTCTGTGGTCTAGAGATCCATTGTAATTCCAGGAGAATGCCAGGCCCTACCTGGAGGCTCAGCACTGTGACAGATGCTTTCATGAACCAGAGCTGAATACTTCTCCTTAGATACCCCTTCCATATCCTGCAGGATTTTAATATGTAAATAGTAGTGAATTTTAAGTACTGATGTATTTTAACGGATTATGAAATTAGTTAAAATATATCAGATCACAAGAAATAAATAAAATACATTGTAGCAGGACCATAGCCAGGATTTTTGACTTCGGGGCACAATTAAATAAGTTGGGAGGCACTGTGTCAGGAGTGATGAGAGAGTAAAAGTTTTTAAAAAGTGACAAGGAGGGGGGGACTGGAGTAGGGAGCAGACGAGCCCTGTGGTGTTCCTGGCCTGCAGCCAGCCAGAGGTATACTGCCGGCAGGCAGGGCAGGGTGACAGCATAGCCATGGTGTATGTGAAAAATAAAATAAACTGTCTGTATGGGAAGTCAGGAGGCCTGGGTGGTAAGTCAGGGGGGCTGGCCCCAAGACAGAATCACAGAATCATAGAACCATAGAATCATACAGTTGGAAGGGGGCACATAGACCATCTAGTCCAACCCCCTGCCTAATGCAGGACCAGCCTAAAGCATCTCTGACAAATATTCATCCAGTCTCTTCTTGAAAGCTGTCAGTGAAGGGGAGCTAACCACCTCCCTAGACAGCTGATTCCACCTCTGAACCACGCTGACCATGAAAAAGTTTTTCCTAATATCCAGCTGATACCTTTCTGTGTGTAATTTAAACCAATTGCTTTGGCTCCTATCCTCTGCTGCCAACTGGAACAGTTCCTTCCCCTCCTCCAAATGACAGCCTTTCAGATATTTAAAGAGAGCAATCATGTCCCCCTTCAATCTCCTCTTCTCCAAACTAAACATTCCCAGGGCCCTTAGCCTTTCCTTGTAGGGCTCAGTCTCCAGACCCCTGATCATCCTCGTCGCTCTCTTCTGCACCCTCTCAATTTTGTCCACATCCTTTTTGAAGTGAGGCCTCCAGAACTGCACACAGTACTCCAGGTGCAGCCTGACCAAGGCAGTATACAGAGGAGCTATGACCTCCTGCAGTTTCGATGCTACGGCCCTTTTAATACAACCCAAGACTGAATTTGCCTTTTTTGCATCACACTGACTGCTCATATTTAGTTTACAGTCCACCCTTACCCCAAGATCTCTTTCGCATACACTACTCCCCAGAAATGTATCCTCCATCCAGTATTTGTGCTTGACAGTTTTTTGGCCCAGGTGTAATACTGTGCATTTATCTTTGTTGAACTGCATCCTGTTTGCAACTGCCTACTTCGCCAGAGTATTCAGGTCTTGTTGAATTTTCACTCTATCTTCTTGGGTGTTTGCTGCTCCTTCCAATTTGGTGTCATCAGCAAATTTAATGAGTAGCCCTTCTACCCCTTCATCCAGATCATTGATAAAAATATTACTGCCCTGTGGCACCCCACTGGACACCTCCCTCCAATCTGATGAAACACCATTGACTACCACCCTTTGGTGCAGTCCTCTAAACAGTTCCCTATCCACTGAACTGTCCTATAGTCCCATCCACAGTCTTCCAGTTTGCCCGTCAGAATGTTATGGGGAATCTTATCAAAAGCTTTACTGAAATCCAGTTAAATCACATCAACAGAGTTCCCACGATCCAGTAAGCTCATCATACGATCAAAGAAGGAAACCAGGTTGGTCTGACAAGATCTGTTGGAGTCGAAACCATGCTGACTTCCTCGGAACACTAAGTGCTCCTTCAGATGCTTACACATTGATCCCTTTAAAATCTGCTCTAATATGTTCCCAGCAACAGAAGTCAGACTGACTGGCCTGTAATTTTCCTGGTCATCCTTCTTCCCTTTCTTAAAGATTGGGATAACATTTGCTCTTCTCCAATCTTGTGGCACATCAAAGAGGCCTTGAAGATGATGGACAGAGGCTTTGCAAGTTCATTAGGCAGTTCTTTGAGCACTCTTGGGTGCACACCATCTGGCCCAGGGGATTTGTATTTGTCCAGTGCAGCCAGGGGTCTCTCCACAACCTCCTTGTCAATGTCAACTGTGTTGGGAAAATAGTCAAAATGCTTAAATATTCAGAAGTTGCGATAGATCTTGCTTCACTGAATGAGAAGACTTTTCTTTCTGTTTAAAAAAGGTTTATTTCTAGAGAGTAAAGGGTCCACAGAAGACCTACAAAGTAACAAATAGCTACATTTCTACCTGCTTACTTCTCAAAGCATAGTTACACACTTCTATATAGTAATGGAGAATCTCTCCTTCTTCTCGACCCATAGAAGGAAGTCACCTGAAAACAGTAACCAATCATTGTTTGTAAAGACACTCAGATTCATGAGCTTTTTTCACATTGGCTGTCTGCCAGGTTTCCCTTCCAAGTCAGTCAATACATACAAGGTAGACAAGTTAACCCTATAATGAATGGATTGTGAGACCTTGCAAACACAGACACTCAGGTGTCTTGTTATGTCCAATACCATCCCTAGATGGGCTTGAGTTCTTCTGGGAGAAAAGAGAGGCAAAAATGTCATTAAGCCTGTCTGCTTTTTCTCTGTCCTCCACGAGAGTTTATCCTTCTATTCCCAAAAGCAGTCCAATTGCCTCTTTTATCTTGCATTTGCTCCTCACATATCTGTAGAAGTTTTTCTTATTGTAGCAAGCCCCCCTGGTCAGACCCAATTCATACTTAGTTTTCGTTTCTCTGATGGCTGATCTGCAGTACCAAGTAACTCTCATATACTCCTCTTTATAGGTCTGACCTTCCCTCCACTTCCCTTCATTTCCTTTTTTTCTCTTAGCTTATACTGAAGGTCTCAGTTCATCCACATCGGTTTCTTGGAGCCCTTACCATGTTTCTGCCTTGCTGGAATAGTGAGGGCTTGAGCTCAGAAAAGCTCATGTTTGAGAAGAACTCACCCTTCACTGGCTCCTTTCCCTTTCAGCACACTCCCTCATGGAATGACTCCCATCAAGCCTCTGAGTTCGATGAAGTCAGCCCTATGTAAATATAACCTACGTGTTTGGCTACGAACTTCCTTGACCCCCCCACAGCAACTAGAATTCAAGGACATGGTGATCAGAGTTCCCTCTAAGCTGAGTCAGTGTGAGCTAGCTCACAGTTCTTTAGCCTCCAGCTCGCACATTTTTTTCTTCGCTCAGGAAGGATGGCTCCAGAGCAAACTAATGTATGCAGTAGCCAAATCACTCGCTCACAACTTTAGTGCCAGTAGCCCACAATTGGTCACTTCCCCCTAAGGTTCCCACCACCTTCACTCCGTCTACCAGTTCTTCCCTGTTGGTTGATATTAAGTCTAGTATGGCCGAGCCTCTTGTAGCTTCTTCCACCATTTGAAAAAGGAAGTCAGCTAGACAGGTCAGGAAGTTGCGTGATTCTTGTTGCTTTGTTGAGCCTGTCTCCCAGCACATATTGGGAAAGTTGGAGTCTCCCATAATTATAATGTCTGGATACTCTACCAATCTGTTCAAGGACGGCAGCATCCATTTCCTGTCCCTGGTCAGGCAGTCTGTAGCAGACTCCAACAACAACATCCTTTGTCCTACCTCCCCTTATTTCCACCCATATACTTTCCATGGGGCTGTCAACCACATTCTCCAGAACTTCCTGACAATCTAGCCCTCTCTTCACCTACAGCGCCAAGCTGCCTCCTCTTCTACCCTTCTGGTTTTTCTTGAACAAATCATACCCATCCACTATCACATCCCAGTCATGAGAATCATCCCACCAAGTCTCAGTGATTCCTATTATATCATAGCCCTCTGTTTGCAAGAGAATCTCAAGCTCTTCCTTCTTATTACCCATACTATGGGCATTGGTATATAGGCACTGTTATGTATGCAGACCGCCACCAGGGGTCTGCGGCTAAAGTAAGGAGCTTGGGTCCCAAACACAAAGGGGACCTCGGATCCTAGACTACCTTGTGTCCACCTATAGGACTTTTGGTGGGAAATTCAAACCCTCCAATGGGACTGTGGGTGTACCGGGTGGGGTGTATATAGTTGGCCCTTGCAGGGCCAGTTGGGTTGTTGTGTGTGTGAAGTACAATAAACGCATCTGAACGCATGTCATCATCTGAGCCTCCATGTAGTGAACCCAGTACTTTACAGTGGTGATGAGTATGGGATACCAATGAGCAGGCCTGACTCTCCATCCAGTGCAGCACCGAGCATCCCCTTCCCCTTGCCCCACTGTAGCTACAGGCCTGCATTGTAGAAGCTTTTGAAAGTATCTGTCTCCAAACAACAGAACTGCTGTCTTGTCTGGTTTCTACCCCAACTTGTTCATTCTCACCCAGCACTGGGAAAGCTGAGTTTTAATAAGGAGGGACATGGAATTGTGCAGGCTCCTCCTTGTAGTGCGAGGTGGTGCAATCTAGAAATAATGTTTTATCTATTGATTGTGTATCTAGATTGATGTCTTCCTTAATATGCTATATTAGATATTTCTTTCACAACATTGTGCAACAGGCTATATCATGCCTTAACCAAAAGGAATGCTTTCCTAGCAGCCAAAGATGCAGCAGGACTCTGTGGAACAAGACAAGCTGATTTAGCCATGTCTGACTGATGCAGATTGTGGGGATAAAGTCTCATTGTCACAGCTCCCACTGAGCCCGAGCCCGTGGCTCCGGCAAAGGAGCTAAGTGCTGTTGGGGATGAGCTCCTGGAGCCAGAAAGCCCCACACCTGACGGCATGATGAGTTCAGAGGTTGCCCCAGCGACAGCTGAGGTGGATTCCCGCCGGGTCGGCACTCCCCCTGACTCGCCCACACCGGTGTCCTGTTTACGAGAGCAATGCTGACAGGACATGGCAGCCTGGCAGCGAGAGGCACGCATGCGTGGAAGGCACTCCTTCAGCCCTGAGTACTAACAGGAGCCGGGACATACTTGGGGCACGTTAATTACTGGTAGCGTGGAGGGCTATTCAGTCATCAAATCGTGCCAGCAACTAGTCAGTTTGATGACGCTCTGCACTGCCCCGCTCGTATTCCTGCCTCTTGTCTTGTTTCCTTTGGCTCCTCGACCTCGGCTCATTTGACTCCGCTCAACTCTGCACCTTGAACCTTCACCTCCCGGACTCCTGATTCTTGGAACGCTGACCCCCCAGACTGCACCAAAGGTTTGTGATTTGGACTTGGTTTCTCCGGTTATTTGACTTGCCTGGTTCCTGACTCTGGACTGCACCTTGACTAACCCATCTGTCTTGCACCTTGAACTTGTTCTTCCCAGTGATTGTTGGGTTGCCCAGTTCTGACCTTGGACTGTGTTTTGACTGCCCCCGTGCTTGCCTGGCCCCACAGCCCGTCCCGTGACACTCATCATTCCATATTTGGAATGGTCTTGTTCAAAACTAGCATGAAGTATAATTTGTCTTCTTTCTGGAGTGGTAAGAACATGAGACTGGAATACCTACTTTCTGTTTCTGGTTGTCCTGTGTGCAATGTGCAACTTTGGCAAGTAGCTCATTGTGACTTGGTCACCTTACTGAAAAGTTTAAATAAATGGCATTTACCCAAAATAATCTAGTCTTGGTTGGAAAGAACTTCTTGTCCTTCCAGTTGTTAGTATTCAACATTTTCCTTATAAAGCCTGCAGACTGGTTATGTTTGATTATCATTCAGTGAACAGTTCTCACAAGGAAGGCAAGTGAGCAATAGGATTCCACAAGGATAGGTATTGCAACTGGTGCTATTTAATTTTTTCATAAATGATTTGGGATTGGGGCCAAGCAGTGTAGTAGCTAAGTTTGCAGATGATACCAAATTATTGAGGATGGAGGAAACCATGGAGGATTGTGAAGAGCTAAAGGATGATCTTTATATTGGGCAAGTGACCAACTGTGTGGCAAATTAAATTCAGTGCAAGTAAGTATAAGGTGATACTTCTTGGAACAAAAAAAAAATCCTAATTTTGAATATATTCTTATGAGGTAAGAAGTGGCTGAGACTAAGACTGAAAGATCTTGGGGTTGTTGTGGAATGTTCAACAAAAATTTTGACCCACTGTGTGGCAGTACTGACAAAGCAACCCCCCTGCTAGGAATTATTAAGAAAGAGACTGGGAATAAAATGGCCCATATTTAATGTCTTTGTATAAAGCTATGGGCCCTGACGTGGATAGCCTAGGCTCAGAAGCTAAGCATGGTCAGCCCTGGCTAGTATTTGGATGTGAGACCTCTAAGGAATACCAGCATCATGACAAGAAGACAGGCAATGACAAGCCACCTCTGAATATCTTGTACCTTATGGGGTTGCCATAAGTCAGCTATGCCTTTGCAGCAAATAAAATAATGCTATGGTATGGCCTCATTTGGAATACTGTTCTGGTCATTTATCTCAAAAAGGACATTGCAGAACAGGAAAAAAGGTACAGAAGAAGGCAACCAAGATGATTAGGGGGTTGGAGCACCTTTCCTGTGAGGAAAGGCTGAAGAGTTTGGGACTTTCCATCTAGAAAAAAAAGGGCAAAGGGAGACATGATAGAGGTTTATAAAATTATGCATGGGATGGAGTAAGTAGATAGAGGGAACTTTCTTTCTCCCGTCATACTAGAACTTGTGGGCACCCAATGAAATTGTTGGGAAATAGGTGCAGAACAGACAAAAGGAAATACTTCTTTAGTCAATAAGAAATTAAACAGTGGAATTTGCTGCCAGTGGAGCCAGTGATGGCTGCAAGCATAAACAGCTTTAAAAGGGAATTAGATTTATGGAGGAGAGGGTCATCAATGGCTTCTAGCCATTGTGACTAAAGGGAACCTCAACCTACTAAGGAAACAAACCTTTGAATACCTGTGCTAGGAGGCGGAGGGTGGGTGGGTATCAGCCTCTATGCCCTGTTTGTCTTCCAGAACAACTGGTTGGCTGCCCTGTGAAACAGAACACTGGACCTGATGGGCCACTGGTCTGATCCAGCCAGCTCTTCTTGTGTTATTAAGTGTGTTCAGTTGGTAGAAATGGTAGCATCATGGTAATAATGATATAACTGTTTTTTGCTATTTAATCATCATGTTTTCATTCTCGAGGAAGAAGTGACATTTTTGCACAAATTCTGTAGTCCTGGAAAGCAGGTATTATTACCTAATTGATGTGTAGATTGCCAGCTAGCACTTAGGATAACAGAAACCATGATGCTAAGCACACTTACTCATAACATATTTCTGATACATTGAATGAGATTTACTGTTAAATTTGTATTCTTTTACAGTCTGCAGAAGAGACCCCCTTCCCTCTCTCCCCAAACACCATAGCATGCACTAGTAGGAAGATCTGCCTGTCTACAGTCAGTGGCCAAAATATACAATCATGGTACAGGTTTCTCCCTCAAATCCCAGATCCAAAATTATAACAATTTCCCCCCCTCAACTCGCACCTCTACCAATACAGGTTGATTATCCTGATCCAATTATATAACATTGTAACTCTCAAACTGATCTCCCTTTCCTACCTTTCCCCTCCCTCTCCCTCTGCCTTCCCTTCCCTTCCCCTGTGTGTTTTGTCTTTTTTCTTTGGAAAGGCTGAAGGTAGGACTTGTTTCTCTGTGTTGATATTAGCAGTTTTGGGAGGTGATTGCCTGAAAAAGGGGGTATAAATATGAAAATAAAATAAAATAATACAATCATTGCATTTTGAATTGGGTTGATGTAATCAGAGCAGGTAGTTGCTTGGAATCAATTACCCAAAGGTTTCCAAGTTGTGTGTGTATGCTGAATGCTCTCAAGTCACTTCTGACCTATGGCAACCCTATTGAATGAATGTCCTTCAAAACATCCTATCATTAACAGCCTTGCTCAGGTCTTGCAGACCGAGTGCCATGGCTTCCTTGACTGAGTCAATCCATCTCTGCTGGATCGTCTCCTTTTCCTGCTGTCTTTAACTTTTCCTAGCATTATTGTCTTTTCCAGTGACTCTTGTCTTCTCTTAGCTTTCCAAGTAAGACAGTCTTTATGACTGGCTTTTAATTCACCACCTTGTTAAGAGTATTAAGTTTATTCTTTCATTCACTGTGTGTAACTCTAGAAAAAAATATAGCATTCATGGTGCTTTTTGATGTAACTATACAACTAAGGAACAATCCAGCCTGGAAGTGTGCAACTTTTTACAATTAAAGAGCCAATCTAGGTCAAAATTCAGAGTGTGGCTGCCATTTTGTGTGAATCAGGCATCACACATTTTCTTGCTTCAATATATACAATTGGAAACTCAGATGTGCTGGGAGTATGCATTTCTGTGAAAACTGGAAAATGTATTGCTGTATTCACATAAAGTGGCAACCAGGGATTGTTGGTACCACAATCTCCCCTTACGCATTGTCTGAGTGCCGAAATTGTAACAACAGAAAGGACTGCAGTCACAACAAAGTGGCTTCTGATCCATTTCACCTCTAGCTAAAGCTGCTGTTCCCTGGCAGTGCTTCATGGGAGGGGTGCGATGTCTCAATGTGATTCAATCTGCTTGGCATGCAGAAGGTCTCAAGTTCAATTTTCTGCATCTCTAGTTAAAAGGATCAGATAGCAGGTGAGGTGAAAGACCTACCTGAAACCTTGGAGAGTTGTTGCCCATCTGAGTAGATAATACTGACCTTGATAGACCAATGGTCTGATGCAGGTGCCTTCATGTTTTCACATATTTGCATGAAAAAGGTACTGCCAAACTGAGTGAATGGCTTCTGATAAGAAGCCATAACCAGGGACATTCAGATATCAGTTTCTTCATGTAGCTAGATTACTGGGATAGAATCCAGACAGGAAGTTCATGTTAGTTTGTAGCAGCAAATAAAACAGGAGTCTAGTGGCACAATGAAGTTTATTCCAGTATAAGCTTTTATTAGTCTGAACTCACTTCATTAGATGCATAGTTGAAATTCATGTGATGAAATGATGATGAAGCGCAGCAGAGTCATCTGATGAATGAGATTCAGCTCACAAAAGTTTATGCCTGAATAAATTCTTTAAGGTGCCACTGGGCAACTGCTTTATATTGCTGGAAAAGGCTTCTTCACATGGAGAAAATACCAGCTATCTGAATCAGCCTGTAGATAAATATTAACATCACAGATTAATTCTTGCATTAAATAATGGCAGGCACTGACAGGGCTTGTACCCTGGGCAAATACTACTTGAAAGAAGTATGCTTTCATTTAATTAGACTGAAATTTAAGCATCTATTTGAAAGAGAAATCTCTGTTGGGACTGGGCGGATTAATATTATGCAGCCAAATTAAAAGCTCTACTTGTGGAAACTTTTGGTTGGTGGTCCTTTTGCTTTGTTTTGTCAGCTCTCATTGAACATCTGTTTTGAAGAAGAAGTAAGTGCATAAGTGGCTAGGAACCAAATCATTTTCATGAGGTCATAGTTAAATCATTTCTGCTGTTTGTGTATGAAAGCATTATAAGGCTGTACGAAGAGAGGGAAGAGGGAAGCAACTTGTGGTGACAAAGTCTGAAGTTATTCCAGCCCAGGACGCAATGTTGTCAGCTGTAGTGCTCCAAAAAATAATCTGTCAGCTCTGTAACAGTATTCCTTGAGGAAGCCCCCACATAGTGTGAGGTCCAGTTAAATACTACAGGGAAATTGTCCTGACCAGAATATTTGGTGGCAAGAAATCCTTATTTATTTATGCTAAGGCTAGAACAACCCTGACATGGATAGCTTAGGATAGCCTGATCTTCTCAGATCTCAGAAGCTAAGCAAGGCTGGCCCCGGTAAGCATTTGGATGGAAGACCACTAAGGAATACCAGGATCTCCATTCAGAGGGAGGCAATGAAAAACCACCTCTGAACATCTTTTGCACTGGGTTAGCTATAATTTGACAGCAAAAAAAGAAAAATAGAATATCTGCATATTCAGGGCTTTTTTTGTAGAAAAAGCCCAGCAGGAACTCATTAGCATAATAGGCCACACCCAACAGCAGGAACTTATTAGCATATTAGGACATACCCATGACAGCACAGCTTATTAGCATATTGGGCCACACACCCATGCCTTCCCTTGGCTTGCCTGGGTGACCCGCGGCTGTGGGGAGCCCAGGCAAGCTGGCCCTTGGACAGGCCGGGGAAGGCATGGGGAGGCATTTAAATGCCTCCCTGATCCTTCCAGCCCCCCCCCCACCTACCCACCTCAGAGTCACCAGGGGGGTCGCTCTCTAGGCCTTCCCTCTGTAAGCACACACAGAGAGGTTTTGGCTATAGTGGGTGTGGCCAGCTGTGTGTTCCTGTCCAAAAATAGCCCTGCGCATATTCAATATCTAAACCCTCTTTTCCTTTAGGCCAAAGTTTGTGATTGCCTTTTTTAAAAATCTGCAATATATCCCCCTATACTATACATTTGTGCATGCAGTTGTTTTATTTGGACCCAGTTATGAACTCTGGTGTGATATTTCTATAAGATCTGGGCTACTTAGGAATTCTTGAGTGGAAATGGCAATATGCTTGGACAGATCTATTCTGTTGTTCACCATTTCTTGGCAAGGTCACTTGGAGATCAAGCCTTGCTCTTTCCCTCATGAAGAACAGCTCTTTTAAATCAGCATAGCAAGGAATATTTTGTATGGAAAGATAACATTTTCACATATGTTAGATATGCAGTTTCAATCCACTTCAGCGACTGTTTGCAAATGGATTTTGCCATTCCACAAAGTCAAGTCCAGTTGCAAAATGCGAAAGTATATTGAAAGTGCATTATTTAGTGTCTGTGAAAATTTATTTCTGACTTTTCCTTTCTTGTGAACATACGGATCACAACTAGAGCTCTGCCAGTGCCCTTTAGATTGTTGGATAAAAGGTAACAATTTTGGTGGGGCAATTGCCCTCAACCCCCTAGATTGTGGAATATTGCTTAGAGGTTTCCCTTGACTGTTGTTGTTTTAGCTCGGGTTTCCCCCCAGCTGTTGCTAGTTCTTACTCCTTCCTGAACTGATTCCACCCAGTCAGGGACCATGCAATGATATGAAGACTTCACAATACTTTGTAGCCAATCAGATTTAACTACATAATTATATCACTGATGGCAGAAAGGGCAACTAAGACGGAGGACAAATGAGGGTCAATTTTTGTGAATAAGAAGACATTTGTACTAGGAAGGCCAGATATATAATAAAAAAGGGAGACATTTTTATATGCTGCCAAACACAGCATATAAAATGAATAGTTTTTGGCTTGGCTCTCAGTTTTGTGTTGGTTGATTTGGTGCGTATCTGAACTTTGCAGTGCCCCCCTTCTTTCCTGTCTGCATACAGAAAGATGAAGCTGTGTTGAATCCCATCAACAGAAATGGGGATTATCTGTCTATCCTACAGTAATTATGATTCATCACTGCAGTATAGTTCTCTGTTATGTCAGGACAAGCTGTGAGTTAGTACATCTCTAATCTGCAGCTTCAGAAGGTTATAAACAGCAGGTCACATCATGCATATGGATTATTTAGGAATCTGGATATTGTAGTTTCTTTTCAAGCTAAGCTCATTCTCATGTTTAGTTGGTGTTTAGATAAGAAAACTAGGGTAACAAGACAGACAGCCGTATGTAAATCATTCCTTACTTTCATCCTTCATTACTTGATCTGCAAAGCCAAATGTCCAGAGAAGAAAAAAAGGGGGCTTCTTTCAAATGTGGTGTGTTTTTGTAAAATGAGAACAGTTTAAGAGAGGAGGACCATATACATGCTGTCTGGACATTTGTGTGGTACTAGGTGCAATCCTAGGCATATCTACTCAAGTAAGTCCCACAACATTCAATGGTGTTTATTACCAGCTAAGTTTACACCTCGAATCTCTCAGACAGTGGTGATCCAAAATGGCAATGGTAGTTTCCCCCACTGTTTAGGGAATCAGTATGCTGATGATCAGCTCTATATAATTTGTGAACCATGAAGAAAATGGAGCCCACCAACTATGTATTTATTTGGGGCTCTGAGTGCCTCATTCCTTTCTGGATCTTACTGAGGGAGCCATCCATGGAAAAGTCCATGGGGGCAAAATATTTGGAAATGTCACCATATCCACTGCTTAGTAGTGCCTGAGGTTGTCTGGGTATGGCCCCACCCCTATTCAGCAGCTCATCCTAGCCCTGATGTTTTGTGAGAAGAACAGATCTTATGAGAGACTTGAAACCCAGTGGAGTATGTGCAGCTTTCCATGAGTGCTTCACAAAAGGCAGAGTGGAAACTAGTGATGGTTCAGTTAACCACCTACTTGTAACAAAGTAGGATGGAGTCTGAGGGATATAATCTGGAGTTTCAGTGAACTTCCTCTGCTCTCTGGCTGAGACCAGAAAAAGGGGGGGGAAGCTAACATGCAGTTGGACAACAGGGATATGGCCAACTGCTTGATCACCCCTGAACCCCCACTATATTGTTTGCAGATATTTGACAATTTGACAGTGTAGTGTTTTTTTTTGGGGGGGGGGATATTCCCATGTCAGTTTAGAAACAAACATCTAGTAGGTTTATCAAGATATAAATCAGTTGGCCCACATAGATTGTGGGTGAACTCTCCCCATATCTGATTTGAAAGAGACCTGACTCAAAAGGAATTGTGCCCTAATTAGCCTGTTTAAGCCTCATCCCAGTTTGTAACTAGGCTCTTTGTAGCCCTGTGAGTCTCCTCATTACTGAACATATCCTAGTAACAGGAGATTGGTGGCACAATAAGAATTTCAGTCTTAAGACCAGGACAAGTCTATAAGCATGCACAGGTGAATTCACTGATGTAGGGAAGCATGAGAAATATAGTTCCCTATGCTTCCCAGCATCAGTAGATGCTGCTGTGTTTGCTCATAGGATGTGTCTAGGATTTAGGAATAAAATTTCAACCATGCAAGGCATCCCCAACACCAATGTCACATGACAGTAAATTTGGGGAAGGGGAGCTAGAGGCAGGATGCCTGGTGGAAGAGGTCAGTGGCACAGAATTAAGCTTCTTGCAAATCATGTCCATACCCTTGGAAAGGTCTGGCTGGTAAGGGGGTAGAGTCACACTGTTGAAATTAGTTTTGAGCTCCCTTTTCAAGATCAGCACTGTCAGATCTGGTAGTACACAAACTGTGCAGACCTGGCATGGAGCTTCAGTTTTCCAATGTGGAATGTAACTTACTGAAGAGCTGGTGGGAGTTGTTACAGGGAACTTCTAGTGCCTTCTTAATACTATCAGGATCATATCCTATCTTAATTGGAAGCACATGCGACATACCTATACTAATGATTCCAACAATCTCACCACTGATAACTCCCAAAAGAGTCACTATGACTGCAATCAGACAAGCACTTTGACCCATTGTTTTTGCTTCTCACCAACAGATTTCAATTGCTTGTTCAGACAGCAACATCTGTATCCCGTACCACAGTTGTCAGTCCCCTGTGCTCACCTCCGACTTTCCTGACACCGCAGAAAGTCTGGTATTTACAGATCCTACTGATTTCACAGTGCTTATATGGATGTCTGATTGCTCTCTTGTGGAGTGAAGCTGTTTGGGAAGTCAGATTGCACACTTCCTGCTTTGCCACCATTTTTTTGAGTTACTGATGTGTGCATGAGTGGATGCATGCCACAATCTTCTTAGGCACCACTTGTGAATTTCATTGCCCTCCTCCTCTGCCTGCTCCATTTACCCGTCTCAGCATGTGTCTGTCCCCAGCTGAACTGGAGAGAGCCCCCTCCTCCCTCTGGAGCTGCCACCTCACCTGTCCCTTCCCTGAACTAAGGCAGCTATTTGCCATATAAAGCGGTGGTGGAGCTGGAGGCAGCAGCAACAACATCAGCACCATCAATGCCTCAGCCCCTTTTCTGCTGTGGCTGCCCTGAAGAGCCACCACTCACTTTCCCTGGGCATGTGTGAGATTTGGGGAATACGAGGCAGTGCCACAGACTGCAATGTGCCCCTCACTGCTGGTCATCCTGCCACAGCAGACACAGCCCTGAAGGAGCCATACTGGGCTGGCAGAAGAACATCCCTATATGCCTGCAAGTGAAGCAGGAGTGAGGTGAGAGAGAGCCACTCTGGGGTGCCTAATCAAACCACCCTGGAACAAAAAAATCCAGATCAAATTAGAAACGCAGCCACACTGGGATAAGCAGGCCGTCTGGCTGCACCCTATGTTACTTTGCACTATTAAAAGCACGAAGTGGTGCTGATGAATTCTGGCGAGGGCCTGGTTTATTGTGGCATGGATGTTCATAGGTACCCTGCAACTCCATCAGTTACATTTGTCTACTGATAAATTTTCTAATTCTATCCCTGAATAATATGAATGTGTAAAAACAACCCCAGACAGCAAAAAAATAAATAAAAATAAAAAATAAAAAAAAAATTCTGCGGCTTTCAGTTTCCTATTTTAAACTCAGAGATCTTCCACCTTAGCCAGCTGTCTTACCAGTAACTAAAAGATCGGCATACAGGAGGAAGAAAGTAAATACAAGAGTGGAGTTGTGTTGTGTGTGGGGGGAGATTATAGAAAAACAAAGGCAACCACATCTGAAAAACACAAGTGTCACCCAGATAGAAGAAAGCAAACAAAACAGTTTCAGGCCAATTAGCTCTTGGCTGCCACTCGGATTGAGATGGAAAACAAACTGCTTCCCTGACACAGTTTTTCAACCTCACAATGAGTGAAAAGGCATCCAAGCAGTGAGGTTTGATTTAAAGGGTTGCCAACAACCTGCAGAAAAAAGTGTTCTGCCCCTTTAATAGAGGTTAATGCATGGAAATGGCTGGTGAAGCTTTTCATGGAGGTGTTACAATACCTGGTTAATAACATTTCATTAAGCTTCTAGTAAAGGGACAGGAGACAGTTGTTCCAGGATATTGGCAACCCCAGCTTTGAACAAAAAAGGGCACCAGCTCTGATTCCAGTAAACACATTGAGAACTTGTCATTCATAAGAAATAGGGAGCTTTGGTCTTTCCTGGAAAAGAGTTTGCTGACAGGGGCTAATTACCATCACAGATATTTAGTTTTGTTTGATGTTTCTTTGAAAATAATTTACAAAACATCTTTACAGACATATAGTTCACTAATCTTATTCTTTCTCCTTAATTTGTCTGTCATCACTCACATATGGCTCTCCTGCTTTAGCCTATAAATACTGGGGTGGCAGGGAAATGAATGAAAGATGTGGTACATGGGGCAGAGTCTAGGGAGTGGATGTATGCCAAGTGTTTAAGCCAGGTGGGAAGCAATATGCAGGTTCCTTGTGTGCCACCTCCAACCTGCTCAATGCACAGTGTAAATTCCATCAAACCTTGGAGACCTCTGAAACTATACAGCCTTCCTCCCTCATTTGCATGGGGACAAGGGAAGAAGACTATAAACCCCAGAGGCTTCTGGAGCACATTCAGACTAGCAGAATGTGACTTGTGCCTTCTAAAGACTGCACCTGGAATTAAGCTGTGTTCTCATTTCACATTCCCTTTTGCTCTATGGTCCTTCACCAGCAGCCATCTTCTGTCTTGGTTCTGAGTTTTTGTGCCTGGACATAGTGGCTATCCCCAAGCATCCCTGGGGGCAAAAGTGTAATATACAACAGTGTCATTTGAAGGGAGAAGCAAAGTGGTAGAACATCTGCTTTGACTGTAGAAAGGTCCCAGGTTCATTCCCCGCACTTCTTAAAAAGGACCTGAAGAGAAAAGTGTCTCGGAAGACCCTGTACCTGCCATAGTACCTGGACAACTGTCAGTGACAATGAGCTAGGTGGACCAATGGCCTGACTCTGAATAAGGCACCTTATTGAGAAATAAGTTCAGGACAGACAAAAGGAAATAGTTCTTTACTCAATGGGCAATGAAACTGTGGAAATGATTGCCAGCAGAGTCTGTGAACATAGATAGCTTTAAAATGGGGGGGAGTCCATTAATGGCTACTAGACATGGTGAATGAAGGGAGCCTCCATATCCAGAGGCAGCAAACCTATGAATACAAGTGCTGGGAGGCAGCAACAGGAGGAAGATAGATGGACCCAGGGCCGAGTCACTCACTAGGCAAACTAGGCATTTGCCTAGGGTGGGTTGGCCCTTAGGGCGCCAAACTGCACCCGCCCCCCAAGCCCCGACTGGGTGACCGCTGCCTCTTTCTCCCTGAGACCAGCAAGTGTGCCCAGAAGCATTGACTGTGAGCGCAGTGTCCTCTGTGCCAACCCCCCCCCATTTCTCCTCTCTCTGAGATCTGGAATGGTGCCCCCCGCAAGAAGGGCCTCCTCGAATGGGAGGGGCAAGGGAGTGGGCCTGTGATCATGAAAGAGGCCTGGGAGGGGAGTGGCGAATGAAACCCTGGCTGAACAAGCTGTTTGCAATTTGAGACTTTTGCCTTCCAGTGCGGGTTCCCCCCTTCCGCAAAAATGCCTGGCCATCTCTGGGGAATGTCCCCCTCAGGAAGCGCTCCCCACCCAGACAGAGCTGGCCACAGGGCTGGGAAGAGATAGGCCCAGCATTTCCTGTTGGCCCAGTCTGGCTGGACTGTCTGGGGCTTCCAGGTCCCAGGAAGCCGGAGAGGCTCGTCTTCGTCCAGTGCAGGTGGGGGGTGACGCTTCAGAGAGTGTCCCTCCTTCGGCCTTCTCCTGTCGCAAAATCTCCCTTTGCAATGCTGGGCTCGGGGGGGGGCGCTGAAGCATCCATGCAAAGGGATGACACTTGGCAGGGGAGGGGGATTTTGGGTGTGTGCGCAAAAGTGTGTGCACAGGCCGGGAGTTGTCTTGCTAGAGAGTGTGTGTCGGGGAACAGCTGGTCTCGCCTGTGCTGCACAAAATGCTTTTAACAAACTTGCCTGGATAAATGGTTACACTCCTGTGCAATGTTCCCTCTAAGCTGTGGAGTCCTGTGAGCAAAAATACTACTTTCTGAGCTACTGGCATTGGGGGGTGGTGCACTGGGGGCGGTGCATGGGGGCGATGCATGGGGGGAGGGGGTGGTGCATGGGGGGTGCCATAAGGGATCCTCGCCTAGGGTGCAAAATAAGCTGGGGCTTGCCCATGGACCACTGGTCTTATCTGGCAGGCTGTACTTGTGCTCGTAAGTTACTATGTCTGTCATTTGCATAGCTGGACTGTCATCAACAAATCACTGTTGCTCTTTTTTGCTACTGTGCTATGTTGACCCAAAGTTCCAATTATGACATCTGCTATGCAATGGTTACTCATGATTCTCAAGCCAAATTACCTTAGCAACAAAGAAATAGGGACCTGGGACAGATTCTAGAGTAGCAAATGTTGCACTAATTTTTAAAAAGGGATCCAGAGGGAACCAGGAAATTACAGGCCATTCAGCCTAATGTCTGTCCCAAGCAAATTAGTAGAAACTGTAATCCAAGACAGAATTGTTAGGCACATAGAGGGACAAAGCCTGCTGAGGGAAAATCAGCAAGCTTCTGCAAAGGGGATCCTGCCTCACCAACCTTTTGGAGTTTTTTTAAAAAAGTGACAAGCATGTGGACAATGGTGACCAAGTGAATAAAGAGTGATTAACACAAGGAATTCACTACCACAGGAGGTGGTGGCAGCAGCTTACAAGCATGGACAGCTTCAAGAGGGAATTAGATAAGCATATGGAGCAGAGGTCCATCGGTGGCTATTAGCCACAAGGTATAGATAGGGACTCTGGGGCAAGTGATGTTCTATATTCTTGGTGCTGGGGGGGACAACAGTGGGAGGGCTTCTAGTGTCCTGGCCCCACTGCTGGACCTCCTGATGGCACCTGGTATTTTTGGCCACTGTGTGACAGAGTGTTGGACTGGATGGGCCATTGGCCTGATCCAACATTGGTTTCTCTTATGTTCTTATATACCTGGACTTTCAAAATGCTTTTGACAAGGTACCTCACCAAAGACTCCTGAGTAAAGTTAGCAGTCATGGGATAAGAAGCAAAGAGTAGGGATCAATGGACAGTTCTCAGAATGGAGGGAAGTAAGCAGTGGGGTCCCACAAAGATCGGTATTGGGGCTGGTACTATTTAATTTATTTATAAATGATCTGAGATTAGGGGTGAATAGTGTAATGGCCAAGTTTGCAGATGACACAAAATAATTCAGGATGGTGAAAACCAAGGCTGACTGTGCAGAGCTCCAAGAGGACCTCCACAAACTTGGTGAGTGGGCAACAATGTGGCAAATGAAGTTCAATTTTGGTAAGTGTAAGGTGATGCACATTGGGACAAAAAATCCCAACTTAAAATATAGGTAATTGGGGCCTGAATCTGCCGAGACTGAGAGGGGAAAAGATCTTGGGGTCGCAGTGGATAGCTCAATAGAAGTGTCAACCCATTGTGCTGCAGCAGTGAAAAAGGCAAACTCAGTGTTAGGAATGATTAGGAAAGGGGCTGAGAATAGAATGGCCAATATTGTAATGCCCCTGTATAGATTTATGGTGCAGCCTCATTTGGAAGACTCTGTATAGTTTTGGTCACTGTATCTCAAAAAGGACATCGCGGAGGTGGAAAAAGTACAGAGGAGGGCAATCAAGATGATTAGGTGACTGGGGTACCTTCCCTATGAGGAAAAGCTGAAGAACCTGGGCTTTTCAGATTGGAAAAAAAATAACTAAGGGGGGACATGATAGAGGTTTATGAAATTATAGGTGGGGTAGAGAGAGCTGACAAAGAGAACTTTCCCTCCCTCTCCCAAAATACTAGATCCCGAGGGCATCCAATGAAGCTGATGGGCCGTAGATTCAGGACAGACAAAAGGAAATACTACTTTAAAGATGCCACTGGACTTGAACTTTGTTCTACTTTACACTGAGAGTGATTAAAATGTGGAATTCACTGCCAGAGAATGTAGTGATGGCTACAGGAATAACCAGCTTCAAAGGAGGATTAGATAGATTCATGGAAGATAAGTCTATCACAGCCATGGTGATTGAGCGGAACCTCCACATTCAGAGGTATTAAACCTCTGAATCCCAGAGCCAGGAGGCAACATCAGGGGAAGGCCTTGGCCTCTATGCCCTGTTGTTGGCTGTCCAGAGGAACTGGTTGGCCACTATATGAGACAGGATGCTGGACTAGATGGACTATTGGTCTGATCCTGCAGGGCTCTTCTTATGTTCTTATGGTTCAGTGGTTGCAAATCATTTTTAACACCCATTGCTAAAGTGGACAATGGAGACTGGGGACAGTGACCAGAAACCAAGATTCCTTCAACTTTTCCACATTGAGTTAAATAAAAAAACAAACAACATTGCAATTTACATCAGTTTTGAAGATATCACAATGCTAATTTTTATGGGTCCAAATTAGTACATACCAATATCATCATCATCATCAATTTATAGACTGCCCTTCCCTGAAGGTCTCAGGGTGGTACATGACAGGTTAAAATACAAATAAGTTAATTTCCATTTACAATAAAATCAGCAGCACTAGTCGATGGCACAAAATTACATTTCATTCCCTCCCTCCCTTGGGTGGATCAGGGACCAGTCATGGAAGAAGCCAAAGTGAGAACCACAGTGTGGACTGTTGCTGTCCTCAACCATAGGCTTGGTGGAACATCTCTGTTTTATGTGCCCTGTGGAACTGAGCTAGGTCCTGCAGGGCACAGGTATCACCATGCAGAGTGTTCCACCAGGCTGGGACCAGGGCTAAAAAGGCCCTGGCTCTGGTCGAGGACACCTGGACATCTTTTGGGCCAGGGACCACCAATAAGTTTTGATCTTCTGACTGCAAGACTTTTTGGGGAACATACCGGAAAAAGTGTTCTGCAGGTATGCTAGTTGTTGCCACCGCTTGTGGGGGCCTCCGGATCAAGTCCCTTGCCGGTGCTCTCTCCTACAGAGAGCTCACTGGGGTTTGGGATCTCCCAAACTCTGCTAAAGGAATCAATGAGCCGGTGGCTTCCCAGGAGCAAGTCCCAGTGCCAGCCATCTTGCTGTGCCACAACCTGGAAGTCACACCTCTTCCCTTTTAATGATTCCCTCCCCAGAGTATTCAGTGCACCTTGTGTTTGCAAGTCACACTGTATCCATGCATAGACTATGGCAGTCCCACTCCACACCTTTCATGTGAAGTGTGGGAGGTAAGAGAGTCAAGCACAGTACCTGGGATGCCCTTGGTGGACATTCCTCTTACTCTCTGAACCTTTTTCATAGTTTGCCTACCCCCCATTGTCAGTTTAGAGCTAAGCTGGGAACACAGAAATCTCCTATGAAGATGTGCTCAATGAACTTGTGAAAATTCAGATGCAAATTGCATTAGAACTAAACATTGATGCTAATGGTGAATCTGCAATTATTAATCAGCTCTTTATGTTAAAGGTGAAAATTTTCACATGCAAAAACAAAGACTTGAAGTGAGAGAGTGGTGTCCTTATTATCAGCTATCTTGTAAACTGCAGCAAAGTAACATTGACAGCACATTTCTGTCTTCAATAAGAAAAATAATCTTTCAACAATGGTATTTTAATTTTTTTAAACTCAAATCTTTATTAGGCCTGCGTCTTCATTTAGACTTTATATAGACTTGGTTTTGGCTTCTGCTTTCTCAGTTGACACACTGAACCAGATATTGGCCAGGAGTAAGAACGGGGAATTGTTCCTAAGACATTCTTCTCCAAGAAAACAAAGATTCCAAACCACCAGACCTTGGAAAGGTAGTTCTGAGGAGATGCTTTTTTCTGCCACTAGTGAAAAGGATGAGCATATTCTAATAGTGTATAGCACTGATAAAAAGCTCAACAGGTTTAGTCCCAAGATAAAATTATAAAAACATTTTTAAAAAATTCAAATGATTACACACTATATGTTAGAAAATTGTGGGGGAAAGTTTCGTATTGTTATATATCTGGATTCTCATTCTTCTGTAGTATTAGAGACAGAAGACCTTGGGGGGAGGACTTTAGAATATTTTAGATAAAGAAATGTGTTTCTGTCAAAAAATGCCCCCCCATGCCTAGTGTCTCAAATGGATAAGCTGGACACTTTGGGGAATCTGCAGAGAACACTCATTCTGAAACAGCTGGGTTGACTGGTTTGGAATTCCCAGCAGTTTTTGGTTCACACCATACATTTCTGTTGTTTGTAACTTTTAGTACAAATTCATCTGTCAGATGGATGCACAGTTTATGCATCTGATGAAGAACACTCTGGCCGATTCTGCATAATCACTTTCCCCGGCATCACCCCTCAATAATATCCATGGAAATTGATCAGTTCCCCACATGTTGGTCCGGATCGGCAATTGCTCCGAATTTAATGGTGTTTCCCCCCAGATTTTCTGTCCACTATTTTCAGGATCTTTTTTTTTACTATGGGGTTGGAGTCGGGGCACTCTAGTGGGGAACTCTTGAATCGCTGCTGTCCTCTCTCCACCCCTTTAACGCCCCTCTGCTTTCCCCCCTCCCTTTCCCTCCCCTTCCCGCCTCTCTGTCCGCCTTCCTGCCTTCCCACCTCTGTTCAATTATTCTGCTTCCCCCACTTTGGTGCTCATTTTTTTTTTGGTTTTTCCCCTGTGTTGCATAGCAATGCAATAATGACCCAGCATAAACTGCTGTTTAAATGTTCTTTTGAACCTACCCCTCCTCCTTGGTGAGCATGTACTTATGTTTATTGTTTTGTATTGTTTTTATTGTGTTTTCTGGAGCCTGAGAGGAATGTTTTACTGCAACCGATGCAGCTGTGGGATGCAGTATAACTTCATGCAGACCATTGCTGCATCTGAAAGTGCAGTTAAAACTCCTGACAAGTAATGAATAAGGGGAGAGAACCCTTTGTGGGTTTCCTCTTTTGTGGGCATTCAAGTTCAAAAAAATTAAAGGGACCAATCATGGACCAGCATAACAACACAACCATGCATGCACAAATGTCGCATGTGTAATCCATGGCTGTTTAGGTGGGTGGATCTGTTACAACAAAACCACGCATGCGTGAAGCATGCCTGTTTTCCATAGTGGTCAGAACCTGTCAGATATACTATGATCAAAAAAAAAAGAGGGGAAAAAGAGGGGAGGGGTCGCTAGATTTGGGGCAAGGCGAAATGCAGAAATGCAGACCCAGGACAAACACAGGCCAGGGTTCCGTAATGCTGAAATCCCCCAGCAGAATTGGGCCAATTAGACCCGGGGGGGGGAACAGAAAGCAAAACATTAGTGCGGAATCAGCCTCTAACTCACAATAGCTTATGGTGGCATACATTTTGTTAGTGTTTAATGCACCACTAGACTCCTGTTTAATTTCTCTGCAACAGATGGACACATCTGGAGTTCTAATGCAAGGCCCATAAGGGATGAGTGTATCATCTCAGTGGGTACCTTGCCCCCCCCCCATGCATCTCATCATGTGGGAATCCCCAAGCAGCTTCAGAACTTGCAAGAACAAGATGTTCAGGCATTTGGAGTTAACTTGCTCTCTGCTGTTGTGGATAATTATTCATTACTGTCCTTGTGTCTCTTTGGACTCTTTACAAGCAGCCGTCCAACAGGCGTAGAGGCCAGAGTGGGTTTCATTCAAGTTGGAGGGCCAACCATCTGCTGAGCTTACAGCACAACTTGACAGGTGCTTTCAGTATTCCTGATACTATTCAATAAATGTGTGGATCCTTTTGCAGTTCTCTTTCTGTTTGATTTGGGGTTTGGTAGACAGGGATCAATTTACATCTCCTGCTCCTGATCAGTCCAGTTTTCTTAAACTCACATGGGGAGGGGGCTGAGAGTGTCCTCCACTATCTGCATGGTTGTGCTCTAGCAAAGGGAAGGAACAGACTCATCTAGTTGCACACCCTTCCTCCCTGATTAGCATTGGTGTCCTATAAGCTACGTAGTCTGCATGATGATGGTGGGGAGCAATGGGATGAACTGGAGCAAGTGGCATTAATGAACCTATTAATTGCAGCAGCAGGAAGGAGCACGGTGAATTGCCAGCCAAGATGACTGGCATGTGGGGCAATCAAGCAGCCCATCTCAAGAGATTGTGTATGACGGTGTAAAACCTCAGCTTTACCTAGTTAGTCCTACTAGCCTCATGCATGGCTTGAGCTGGGGATCTTGGGTATGCTATACTTGTGTATTTTGTGCTGTGCCTTACACTGCAGCTATTCCTACCCTGGTATATCTGACAGGTTTTCATGCCAGGGCTGCTGGGGGATTCCTAATGTTCTATACTGCATCTGTGAGCTGTGTGTCTGCTAGGGTCTATGCCACTGATCAGTCTGTGGTTGTCTAAAAAGTGAGCTTTGCATTCTTTTGCATTCTTGCCAGCATCTCTCTTAGTGGAGCCCATGCCTTTACATAGAGGCCCTTCCCCAGTCAGCTATTGAAGGGATGATAGGAGTATATTATTGGGAATATGTGATTGTTTGTTCTCTTGTTGCTCTCCTAGTACTGGCACCCCCCCACCTGACAAAAGGCTTGTACTCTTTATCCCCCCACAAGCCCTGAATTCTTGCATGGGACAGGTCTTGGGTGTTCTATTGGTGCCATCTCTGCCGAGTGAGCTGTGGAGGCATGGAGGTGATGTGGCTAGAGTGGCCATGGTTCCTTCCCTATGTGTCTGTCTGGCAGAAGAGAACCCTGCTTTTGCAGAGCTCCTCGGACTGAGTTTGTCCAAGGGCTGTTATTGGTCAAGCTTCAGAGCAAGGTGCTGTGCTTCTTTTATTCCCTCTTTTGGTGTGTTCCATGGTTGGGTGGAAGTGAGGTGATGTCAGGGAGGTGTGCCAGTCTTGGCAGTGGTTGGCTGCTTCCCTATTTGGCTGGCTCATGGGCCGCAGTGGCATGCTGCTCCTTGGTTTAGCAGGGTTGCTATGGGCTCTGGGGCAATGCTGTCTGCTTCTTGGAGCTGGGTCTTTTTTTGCATGTTTCCCATCTGCTGGCTGAGCACAGATTGCTGACTAGCTTTGGTGGCACCCAGTCAAAACTGTACTGTCATCTAGGGCTTATATCCGGGCTGCTCAGCCAATGCACTTTATCATTAGTTTCAAACAATATTGCTTTCTTTTACACATTTGATTAGAATATAGTCCTTATCACAGAAAGTATATAGAGACTTACTTGATGATTAGCCAAGGCGTGATACCACCAGAACAGTCTAGTTGTCATGAAATAGGAAACTATGACATCTACCAAGTTATAGGCATGCAAAAAGATTGCTGATACTAATCCTAGGGCACACAAAGACCAACACAATGCATGATAGGCCCAGAATTTTTGTGGTGAATCTGAAAAAGAATGAAAAGTTTTGGAATGTGGTATATGAACAATAGCTGTTCTGAAGAAAAAGAAGAGTAGGTTTTTATACCCCACTTTTCTCTACCCTAAGGAGTCTCAAAGTGGCTTATAATCACGTCCCTTCCACTACCCACCTCAAGACACCCTGTGAGGTAGGTGAGGGAGCTGAGAGAACCGTGACTGACCCAAGGTCACCCAGCAGGCTCCATGTGGAGGAGAGGGGAATCAGACCCGATTGTCTAGATTAGAGTCCATTGCTCTTAACCACTGTACCATAATGGCAACCCATGGCTGAAGTCTAGTACAGTTCTGCAACCCTGGAAGACCATGTTCTAGAATGTATTCTATAACTAGGGCTGTGATGCTCTTAAAAACTGTATCTTTGACCCTGATGCCAACATACCCCTTGTGTTTCTTAGACTGGGACCTGCAGACCCCTAAGAATATGCAGTATTTCTTAGACTGGGACCTGCAGACCCCTGGGATCTGCATGAATACTCCAGGAGGGTTCCTAGTCTTTTGTAAAAATAGACGATGAACCCCTCTCATGCCTACCCAGATCCAAAAGGGTCCCTTTCAGTTTTCTAGCCATAAAGACAGGGAGTCTCTACCAAAAGGGGAAAGGGCAGAATGATCTTCTCTCCATTTCAAAGGGAGGGACTTCATACAACTGCCACCCCCACCTGCAGTCAACTTCCACATCTGAGATGTGATCATAATGCAGCTGCACCAAAATAAACCATCATCATCTGATACCAAGACAAGAACAGTGCTGGTTTGAGGTAAACCACCCTTGAGCTGGGCATGTAGCTATCACTGACAAGGCTTCCATAAGTACTTGCCATCTTTGAAGGCATGGGTACCTGGACCAGGGCTTTGAAGAAAGGTCTAAAGAACAGGCAAATTGTTATAGGAGCAAATGATCCTTCAGAAAGTCTTGTCACAGGCTGCATAGGTCAAAACATGTAATTATGTTGTCCTCAGAAACAACCTGGGAGTAGGCAGAGCTTTTATTTATTCATTTCCAAATATTTCCCCCAACCCTTTTGCCCTCATCAGGGCCACCAAAGTGACCAACAGACTAAAAACACACATAATAAAAACCAGGGGTCTTTTGGGGGGAGAGCGCACCGGAGCGCTGCTTCGGGAGCTCAACAATGGTGGTGGCGGAAAGCCCAGCCCCCCGCTGGCATCCCTGGGTGTGCGGGAGCACTGGGCCTAGGGATGCCGAAGAGCCCACCCCCCGCAGTGTCCCCGGCCCGCGCAGGAGCGCTGGGCCCGGGGACGCTGGAAAGTTCCCCGCCCTGCAGTGTCCCCGGCCCACACAGGAGCGCTGGGCAAGGGGACACTGGAAAACACCCCCCCACACAGCATCCCTGGCCCACGCAGGAGCGCTGGGCCTGGGGACACTGGAAAGCCCCCGCCCTCGCAGTGTCCCCGGCCTGCGCAGGAGCTCTGGGCCCAGGGAAGCTGGAAAGCTCCCCCTGCCCCTCGCAGTGTCCCCGCCCATGCAGGAGCGCTGGGCCTGGGGACGCTGGAAAGCTCCCCCCCGTCACTCACAGTGTCCCCGCCCACGCAGGAGCGCTGGGCCTGGGGACACTGGAAAGCTCCTCCCTGCCCCTCGCAGCATCCCTGCCCATTCAGGAGCGCTGGGCCTGGGGATGCTGGAACGCTCCCCCCGCCCCCTGCAGTGTCCCTGGCCGGGATGTAGAAGAGCTCCCCCCAGCATCCCCGGCAGCAGGAGCGCTGCAGCAGGGGGAGGCTGGAGAGCCCCGCCACCAGCTTACCTGGCCTCCGCCAATGGTATGTAAGGGATCTGCAGGGGTGGGAGGGGCGGGGGCTTGATTGGGGGTGGGTGGGAGAGCCTCCCTTCCCTTCATCTCTTTGCCATCTTTTCCTCCTTTCCTTTCCCTCCTTTTCTTTCTCTTTTACCCTTCTCTTCCTTCCTTCCTTCCTCTCTTTCCTCCTTTCCTCCTTTCTCTTCTTTCTTTCTTTCTTTCTTTCTTTCTTTCTTTCTTTCTTTCTTTCTTTCTTTCTTTCTTTCTTTCTTTCTTTCTTTCTTTCTTTCTTTCTTTCTTTCTTTCTTTCCCACCTTCTTCTCTTCTCTTTTTTCCTCCTTTCCCTGTTTCCCCTCGTTCTTCCCTTCTCTCTCTTTCTTTCCCTCCTTCTTTCCTTCTCTTTCCCTCTTTCCTTCCTTCTTTTCTTCTCTCTACTCTCTCTCTTTCCTTCCCTCTTTCCTCCTTCTGTGGTCCAACTCTAGTGAGAAGGGGTTTAAACTTTAAACCCCTTCTCTCTTGCTCCCCCCAGGCCAGCTGGGGAAGGGAAGGGGAGGCTTTTGAAGATGCCCTCCCTTTTGCTTCCCCTTTTGACATCATTTCCGGTGATGCCAGGGGGCGTGACATATGCTAATAGGCTATAGCTCATTAGCATACCATATGTTAATGAGTTCATGCAGGTCTTGTTCTACGAAAAGACCCCTGATAAAAACACCTCTTAAATATCATTAAAACAAAACAAAAACACATTGTTAAAACAATAAAAACAGAAGCTAACACACACACTCACATACCAGCATAAAAACAGCAATTAAAACATAGGGCAGGAAGGAACTTTCAGCACAAGTGAGATATGCTTATTTGGGCAGTTTTCTGTTAATGGCCAGCCAGCACATTCTGGACAAGACATAATTTCTCAATAGTTTTCGAAAACAGACCTGCATATAATGTTTTTCAATAACTTAGGTGCAGTATCTGTTCCTTTCATCTTTTGTTTTGGAGTGATGGATTGCAGACCCAGATAAATATTCTACAGTTGAGTCAAACATGTGGCAATAATGTGATTAGAACAAAAGTACATCACTGAATAAGGTAGAATAAGGTAATAAGGTCTCACTGATATTACAGACATGTTGCAGTTTAGCATCAGGATCCCAGAAGGATTAATTAGCAGGACTGACAAGGAGTCACTGCAATATACTCGGAGTAGCAATAAAATGTGTGTGTGTGTGTGTGTGTGCACTCACATATAAACACAGTATCATGCCATTTTCTCAGCATCAACTGGCCGTTGTTGATTGCATAGGGAAAACAAATAATGGATAATTGTATGCCCTCCCCCCAATATCTGCTCTGGAGAGGTGATGGTTCAGATAGTGGAACTGCAGGGTAAAGGGTTAACTCCTTCCCCTGCATTCTTGTCCCAACCTAAATTGGGATCCTTCCACAGCTGCTGTCTCTTAAAAAAACACCTCAGGGGATCCATTTACTGACTTCCATTTACTGATCTCCTAAAGTTAAGGCGAGTTTCAGCTTTTGTTGTTCATTTAGCTGTAAATGACAGGAAACACCCACTTGTGTGTTAATCTGGCTTCAACTGTACTTACAGGTCTTAATAAACAAGTAGGTGAGAATGAGATTAGCAGCATGACCATACATATAGACACCACAGAAAACAGAAGGTTTCTGAAATAATCCACCTGTGGATGTTATTTTCGGTGTCTGTCTCAGAAAAAGTTTCCAGTCTCCATAAAACTATGAAGAAGAACAAAACATAAGACATTAAGGTACGGTTGTCCTTCCAAAATTCCTTGTTCACAACTCTGATTAAATCATGAAAATATATCATTTTCATATTAATCTGCTGTAGGCACCAACAAGACAGTTTATGTAAAGCTAAATTTCAGTTTAGAATATATTTTGCCACAGTGCTCTCAAAGCATGGGTTTTTCAAAGAATCTGATTTATTAATTTCAAGGTATTAAACGGCTTTTGGAATGAGCTGATAAATTTTGGGGTGATTCCACAGCCCTGTTTGTTCCAGAACTTCTTGAACAGTGTAAAGTTGGGAGCTGTGGGTCAGAGCAGGAAGAACAACAACAGTAGGGTTGGAAGCCATCCCTGCTCTCTTCCACAACTCTTCTCCCTGGCCCAAGAATGACTTTTCTTCCTTTCACTGAGGGAAAACTATCATTCACTCTTCTCCTCCCACATAAGGTTCAGCTGAGACAGACTGGGAGCCTTGCACAAAGTATACCTTGTAGTATGTTTGAGACTA
Organism: Gekko gecko; assembly: GCA_029375565.1. Classification (NCBI taxonomy): domain Eukaryota; kingdom Metazoa; phylum Chordata; class Lepidosauria; order Squamata; family Gekkonidae; genus Gekko; species Gekko gecko. Next base: position 137,171,094 of record JAPDNY010000002.1, read on the forward strand.
CAAAGATCTTCTCATGGGTTTGCTGCATGCTAGCCTGCCCATCCTCAGGTCCCCTTGACTCTCTCCTATATTCCACTTTCCTAACTTGCTGCTCCACAGTGGCCTTGGGACCTTGTCTGCCGTCAGCTTTGGTACATTTATGCAGCCCTGTCTCTTAAATGCTGTTCTGTCTTTCTGTGGAATGTGTGTCAGCACTATATTCCAACACCCATCTCAATTCTGCTGAGATTCAGTCCACCTCTGGTACTGTCCCATTCTTCCAGATCTAAATACCAGACCTCTAATTTGAGAAATCTGAGACAGACTGTGACTTGCTGGTCCTGATAGTGGAACAGGGGAAACAGGTGCAAGCTATCAATTTGCTCCTCCAACTGAGGAAACAAAGAGGGGGGAACAGACAAGAAAGTCATGTCTCCTGACATATTTAATTTTTTAAGAAAAGTAGCTGGATCATGGTAGGGCTAGTGCAGGCCCATGCACCCTGGATAGAATTCCCTCCCAAAGGTGCTGTTAGTCTTAGGAGGGAAAAAGAATGACTTGGATCCCGTTGAACATTTCAGCTGAGGGAAGGGTTTTGATCAGCAGAGCATGAATTCCTTGCCTCCCACTTCCCACTAGGATTGGAAAATACCTGGAGATTTTGGGGGTGGAGCCTAGGGAGGGCAGGGTTTGGGGAGGGGCCTCAGTGAGAGATAATGTCATAGAATTCACCCTCCAAAGCAGCCATTTTTCTCCAGGAGAACTGATTTTGGTTGTCTGAAGATCAATTGTAATAGTGCGAGATCTCCAGGTGCCACATGGAGGCTGGCAACCCTACTTCCCCTTGCAGCCCCAAGTGTCTCCAAAATGCTGTTCCTGGGGGAACAAGTCCTCCAGGAACTGCATCAGGGGAGCTGGAGTTCTGCCATGTGATGAATAATTGATGAAAACCACACTCCAACCCCAACAGTGGAAATCCTCTGTGTGATCCAGCACAAGATCTCTTTCCTGCTGGGGCTAACAGCAGCTTTGAGGATGGGTGATTTTGAAGTCTTCCCAAATTGATCTGGGAATCAATCAAGCATATAAAAAATCAAATTGCTTTTTCATGTGGCACTGCCTATATGGTTATCAAATAGCCTACAACAATCTGTGCCCCTAAAATATTACCTTTTCTTCATACGTAATATCAGATGATGGGATGGGCAACACCATGACATACATGATCAAAGACTGGTATAACTTAAGAGTACCTATAATGAACAAAAAACGACGTCCAATAATAGACCTGCAAGACACAGAAGAGAGTAAGCAATATTGTGTCCAACAATTTGCACTGGGGTCTGGATTGGGAGGGAGGAGAGAAACTGAAGATAGTTGGAATGTTGATTAATGATATTGTTGAGATGGGCAAATCCAGACCATTTTCTCTGATCAAAAAGCATGTCCTAGAAATTTGATATAGTAATCTGATCCTGAGAGTCCACAGAGTTTGCTCACCCCTACCTTTGGGTCTTTCTTTCCCAAGATCTTTACTCCCCTTTATGTACTATCTTACCATCCCATGTTACTGTAGAGCTTTTTTGTTTGCAAGATTGAATATTATATCTACAGTGGTTTTACAGGGGAGATTTTTGAATAGGTGCTATTCTGACAGAATCTGCCCTTGTGGCCTTAATAGGATAGATACCTCCTTCCATGCCCTGCTTGAATACAGGTTCATTGAGAATATAAGGGATAACTATATTAAACCTTCAATCAACCAACTATCCCCCTACACCCTGAAAACCCTGGCTCTTTTGCTCAGTGATAAGGATCCTAAATTTAGCAACTGCAAAAATTGTCTCAGTCCTTTTAGCCCCTGCATCAAAAAAATAAGAAACAAGTATCTTCTGCTGCTCAAGATCTGTGAATCAATGAGTTCCTAAGAGTATAAAGGGAAAGGGAAAGAGTCCACAAAAATTCCCACTTCACCAGTGGAAGTGCCCTTCTGTGTGCAGAAAACTGCAGCTGGGTACAGCCCATTGTTCCCCATAGTTGGTTACTAATACTCTAATATTAAAAACCTATTAAATATTAAAGTATTAGTAACCAACTACGGGGAACAAAGTCAGTTGTCTGCTGTACACCTGTGATTTGTACAATAAGATATAAAATATGGCTACTATAATAAAGATGAAACAGACAGTGTCCAGTCACCAGAGGCTACAGTTTGAAGTTCTGATGGAAGCTATTGCTTTGAAAACTGAAAAGGAATGCATCTTAAGCTCACTTGGAATTTCATTTGTTAAGGTTTATTTTAAAGGTTTATTTCTTTTCATTGTGGGTTTCAGTCTCCCCCTACTGATTTTTGTGAGTATAGCCACACGTCATTTCATTCTAATCTGACCGAAGGATCATAACTGGGGGTAATTCTATTTATTTATTTATATTTATGTCATTTATAATCTTCCATTTTCACTTGGACATATGGTGATTTACACAGAGTGAATCAATACAACTGACAGATGGGTTGTAGAACCAATCAGATATCTAAAAACAGAACTGAACCAAAGCATAAGTATTAACATGACTCATTAAATGATGCAAAATTATACAGTAGGAGCCAAATTAGAGCAAACTGTACAGAGTAGTATAGACTACTGTCCCTCATAATTTATCCAAGTAGTTTTGTCAATCATTTAGTACCATGCAACTCTGTTTCCTGAGTAGAAAATCCTCTTGAATAATTCCGTTTTGCATCGTTTGTATTCCACTGTCCCGGCCCCTGCTGGGATGGCGCCAGGAGGCGCAGAAAGAGCCCAGTGGTGCGGCCAGCGACCCTTGCCCCCTCCCCTTTCCCTGGAGCCAGCAGCAGTCCGGGGATGGTCCCAGCGATGCCAACCCACCTCGGAGCAGTGCTCACCGGGGGCCGCAAGGACCCACCGCCAGGAAGCGCCGGCAAAGGATCCGAGGCCCCAGCAGCAACAGAGGCTGGGGCGGAGGAAGCAGAGGCAGCACAGGCAGGGCGGGCGAGGCCCGGTCCATGATGAGCGCAGTGGCCCGCTCGAACGGCCGCACCCTACGGGAAGGGTGCAGCTGGCAGTACATGTCCGGCTCCCGCCCAGGCAAGAGCTTTGGGCGCTGGAAGGGAGGACGTGTGCCCGGCGTCCTTCCTTTGAAGGGAGGCGGGGCCTTGGGGCGGGAGGTGCCAAAGGGGGTGGCGGGGGTAATAAAAGAAGGAGACAGGGAAGCAGCTGGGGAGGAAGACTGGGCTGGCTGGGGCTAAATGGAGGAGAGACAGAGAGAGTGTGGAAAAGGCCCCTACAGCGAGCATTTTCCCGAGCCAGTAGCCAGACCCAGGGCAGGCAAGCGGGTTGATGGAACCCCTCTGGCAGTCCTGCAGTCTGAGGCTGCTGTCCCTGCCCTTCGGTAGACCCAGCTACCGACTCCTTTTGGTTCCTCCGCCTGCCCGGGAGGGGCTAAGCCGACAGATCCAACCCCCTGGTGTGGCTTCCCAGCAATGGCCGCTAGCGGGCACCCTCCTACCGGGCGTGGAGGGTGTCACATCCACCATTCCACAAGGTAGGTATTACAACAGAGAAGTCATGTGTACAGGTAGTTGTTGATTTTGCCCATTTGCGGTTGGCACCTGCAGAAGACCTTACTCAGATTTGTATTCCTATCTTGTATATAAATTTCTCTAAGGGGCCTTGCTTAAAGAGAGCCAGTTTGGTGTAGTGGTTAAGTGCGCGGACTCTTATCTGGGAGAACTGGGTTTGATTCCCCCACTCCTCCACTTGCACCTGCTGATGTGACCTTGGGTCAGTCACAAGCTCTGGCACAGCTATTCTCTCAAGGACAGTTTGTGTTAGAGTTCTCTCAGCCCCATCTACCTCACAGGGTGTCTGTTGTGGGGAGGGGAAGGGAAAGGAGTTTGTAAGCCGCTCTGAGACGCCTTTGGGCAGTGAAGGGTGGGGTATAAATCCAAACTCTTCTTCTTCTTCTTCTTCTAAAATGGCATCTAGAGTTTTATATGGTTAGATGGTGCGTGTCCTGGCTTCCGACGGCCAGCAATGACATCAGCGGAGGGATGGCCCTGACCACACCCCCCATCAATGCTGGAGAACTCACCTGCCCCAGGGAAGGGGAGCCACTGGGAAGCACTGTTGCAATCTGTGACGCTTCGGCCAGGGAAGACGCTGGGGCTGCAGAGAACCGGGAGCCACAGTTGGGGCGGGCAAGGCCTGGCCCTTGGCAGGGGTGGTGTCCCAGCATGGCAGCAACGACATGAGGGCAGAGCGCAGCATGCAGCATGGGCCCACCCGACATCTGGGCCAGCAACAAGGGGGTGGGAGAAGCGGAAGCCAGCTCAGTGTCCCAACTTTTAGTGGGAGGCAGGGCACAAGGATGGGAGGAGCCAAAGGGGAGCAAGGGAGTAATAAAAGGAGGAAGAAGGGAGACGGCCAGGGAGGAGGAACACTGGGCTGACTGGGGCTAGAGAGAGAGAGGGAGGGAGGGAATAGAGAGAAGGAGCCCCATATGCGAGAGAACCTCTGCGCAAGAAGCCAGACTCAGGACAGGCAAGAAGGGTGTGGAAACCCCTCTGACGATCCCATCTTCTGAGGCCACTTCTCTCTCTCCTCCATCAGGACTCCTTGTCGCCCCACCCTTTGGCCCCTCTGCCCAGGCCGGGGTTGGCAGAACTTGAGGTGCACACACCCTGGGGAAGTACCAGCGATGGCCACTGGAGGTTGTACAACCACCAACAGCAGAGGACTTGGCAGTGCATGAATGTTAATGAAACCTCTATGGCTCCCTCATCTTATTTTCTGACCAAATTCTTGAACTCTAATCCTGGAATAATCATTGGTATTGGTGAAGAGATGGGACATTAATCTTAGTAGGCATCAACATTTATTTTCACATCTATATGATTTACTTGTAAATCCATTGGTTTTACAAATCATAAGTATTTTCATAGAATTGGGCAACTGCCACACAGGAAGTTGCCTTCTACTGATTCAGACCATTGATCCATCTAGCTCAGGATTGTCTACTCCGAGTGACAGGAACTCTCCAGGGTCTCAGGGAGGGCAACATTTTCCCTAAAAGACTGGGTATCTAACATATTTTATCTAAAGATGTGGAGGATGAGTCTGGGACAATTTGTATTCATCATATCCTTATACTATTTCCCAGAGGGTTTTTTTGTGCGGATACCTATTTCCACCAACAGAGGGCTCACTCTCCCCCAACAGCTTTTCCTACATAGTTAGGAAACTTCCTGGATCTGCAGAAAAATCCAAAAAGTGAAAAAATCCTTTCAGGAACAGTTGAATTCCCCCAAAAACCTTTTGAAATGGCCTCTGCAGGGACCTAACTCCAGGCATCAACTGTGAGAGATTAGAACGTTGTGGGGGGGGAGGCTTCTAACTGGCTCTGTCAGTAAAAGGGTGGGGGAAGGGCCCTTCCCAGGCCTCTTTCGGCCTTGGAGGGAGGGAGGGAAGGAGCCTTAGGGCCAGGCTGGAGAATTCCTAGAGGTTTTGTGATGGAGTGTAAGGAGGGCAGGATTTGGGGAAGGGAGAGCCCTCAGCTGGGTATCATGCCACAGAATCCACCCTCCAAAGCAGCCATTTTTTCCAGGGAGACAGATCTCTGTTGTCTAGAGTTCACTCACCAGGCCCCACTTGGAGGTTACAACAACAATAATACAGTCCACAGTAAACAATGACCAAGAGAAAACAAAAAAATAACAACTGTGCACTGCAGAAACCCACACCAAAGCGTACAATAAGAGACTTCAATACAATAATTAATTCAACACATGTAATCAATCATAGGAAAATATACAAGTCCACTGTAAGAGAGAATATCTTCTTAGAATTAATCATATGATTTACAAAGCAGAAAATATGGACCACTACTTAATCTACTTACATATGGGCCAGGTCTCCTAAGCGCTAAAAAGCACCTGCAAAGGTTGCTACTATGTAAATTGGACCAAACATGCCTCAGAGTAACTACTGGGTGACAAGGTAAACATCCGCTTGAGGGATATGTAACTGTTTTTGGACCCCTATATTTAACCTAGCAGGTTACTTTAAGAGTTCCAGTGTTACACCAACTTGTCAGTTCTATACAATAGATTCATTCGGTGTACATCTCCAGAAATTGGCTGCCTGGAGATGGCAACTCCAAGTATACGAGTTAACAGGGTGGCTGTGACTTTAAAATTCAACAGGATAGTACCAGCTGTAGTCAATGTGGATTCATAAAATAGAAACAATAGGGTAGTTACTCTGAGGCATGTTTGGTCCAATTTTCTCTCTTACAGTGAAACTGAATAATGTTGACCTTGTTAAGAAATTGCAATAAGACTTCCTATAATGGGTAAGATTGCATGAGACTTTATAAAATGTGTTTAATGTTGATAAAAAATGTTTATTATGAAAAATTGTACTGTGTGAAATATTATGTGGTTAAAATGGCCAAAAAATGTTTGGATTTTATTAGCATGATTGTATTTTATATTCTTATAGCTTCTAGTTCCTGAGGAAGGACCTGAAGTTCAAATCACTGATCAATACCTAGGAAAAGTGTTGGACATCTATTCCAGACTTCATTACTTCCTTTTGAGAGATTTCTATTCTGGACTTTGTTCTTTCCCTTTGGGATATAGTGGACTTGTATATTTTCCTATGATTGATTACATGTGTTGAATTACTTATTGTACTGAAGTCTCTTATTGTAAGCTTTGGTGCGGGTTTCTGCAGTGCACAGTTGTTATTTTTTTGTTTTCTCTTGGCCCACTTGGAGGTTGCCAACCCTAGGCCTGGCAGCAGTCTAGGGTTGCCAGGTCCCCCCATGGGCACTGGCAGGGGATGGGGGTGGTGGGGTTGCCAGCTCCAGGTCTGGAAACTCCTGGAGATTTGAGGATGGAGCCTGGGGAGGACAGGGACCTCAGTGCGGTACACTGCCCTAGAATTCACCCTCCAAAGCATCCATTTTCTCCAGGGGAAGTTATCTCAGTAGTCTAGAGCTGAGCAGTAATTCCAGGGGATCCCCAGATCCCACCTGGAGACTGGCATCCCTAGGCAGCACCCTCTGGGTGACTTGATACCACCTAATTTGCATTACTCAACTTGGCCTGGCTGCTTGCTGCTGTTCAGCAGCCACCCTATGAAAGCCAGCAGTGGTGCAGCAGTTACAGCTTCAGAGTAGGGTCTGCAAGACCCAGGTTCAGATCCCCATACTGCAGTGGAAGCTGACTGGGTGATTTTGGACCAGTCACATACTTTCAGCCTAACCAAACTCACAGGGTTGTTGTACAGATAAAAAGGAGGTGAGAATAATGTAAGCTGCTTTGGTCCCCAATGTGGAGAAAGACTATAACTTTCCTTGGTAGAAGCTGTGGGGGAGGGGGGGTGGAGACGAAAAGCTGAAGGCAGATAAAGATAGCTTGGCTGTTGGGTGGTAAGAAAATAGGGTTGCCAACTCCAGATTGGGAAACTCCTGGACATTTGGGGGGTGGATCCTGGGGAGGGTGGGATTTGAAGAGGGGAGGAACTTCAGACCGGTATAATGCGATAGACTTCACCCTCCAAACCAGCTGTTTCCTCCATGAGAACTACCATTGCCAGCCTCTGGGTGAGGGCTGGAGATCACCCAGAATTACAACTGTTGTTCAGGTGACAGAGATCATAGCCCTGGATAAAATGGCTGCTTTGGAGGGTTGAGTCTATGGGAGAAGGGAGAAAGGGTAGAAGGGAGGAAGCAAAGGTGTGAGGAATGGGATGACCATCCCGCAAGTTTTTTGCGGGTCTCCACTTTTATGCTCTATTACTGTGCTATAAGCTACTCTGAACATGTTCATTTCCACAAAATCATACAGTGGGAGGTTAGGAAGCTCCAAACACTAGGTAATAAGACCAACCAATTTATACTAGTGAAAATGATTATTAAGTCGTTTCTCAGGAATGTCCCCTCAACATGCACACTAAAGTTATCTGCCACATTTCCACTTATCAATCCAATTCTTACAGAAGCAGCCCATGATAGATTCTCCTATATGTTGTGTGTATTTGTACAATTTCAAAGATTGCCTGTTATTTCTGGATTTTTCTATAGTCAGATTTGATATGTGCATGTTTATATGTCTGTATAATTCATAGGGGTGTGTACTTAATGAATCAGTGAATGAATTAAGCAAAATGTTCATCATTATGGTACAGGGACCAGTGTTAGGACTATATGCAGGAGACTCCATCTGCTGCAAAGTGTTTCTGGGTGGCAAACATGTACTTAAAGGAGAAAGTAAAGTTGTACATTCCAGAAGAATACCATGGGATTGGAGGAGTAAACTTATCCCTGCCTGATTACTTTAATTCCATGAAGGTTCCCTTCCTCCATAACAATTTTACTGATTGCAATCCATATCAAATGAGACTGATATTCTTCCAATGAGAACCACTGAGAATCCAGCCTGCTCCTATCTGCATACCTTAGGTCCTGCTTATCATAATGGAATATGATACTAAAGTGTAACGATGGAACTGATTGATAAGTCATAGATACTATTGAACAGTTTGATTTGCAATTCTACCGAAGACAAATTATTTGAGAACGACTATGTGGTAGGACTGGGTATCTTGCCTATAGGACAGGCTGACCCATTATTACTTAATGGGAAAGTGGCTATGCTATCATTATCAGCTCCTTAAAAGTACTGGTGTCCTGCCTTATACATAGACCAGAATGATCACTGTCTCAATATCAGAACAAATGATTGGCAGGATAGGGCTTACTACCATATGGACTTATGCATCTAAACTGGTGAATGTAGGTTTAGGATTCAGAACAGATCCTGCCTCTACATAAGACTCTGGTGTTCTTTAATTCAGCACTAAATTATGTTTTCAATAAAATTCTTACCTGTATCGGAGTAAAAACCACTGAAGAAGCCAAAGAGTTACTAGCAGAAAACTTGTGACTCTGTTAACTGCAAAAGCCCAATTAGCATGTCTAATGAACATGGGGAAAGAACGTACAGTTGTACAGGCAGCATGCTTAGCAGGCATCCATTTGTTGAGCCAAAGGATTACAGAAGATGAGAGTAGCAAGCAGCAGCCCGCATAGATGAACATTGTGAGGGTCTTTTGCCATTCAGATGGATATCTGACCCCTACATCTATTACACGTATTTTAACTGCTTTGTGCTTCTTCTGCATTTCTGCTTCTCACTTCCTGGATCCCAATTATGAGAAAATGCAGGCTGGAGGATCAAGAGGAGGCAGAATTCTTGTGTCCCTTTGGGGCTGAATTTATTTTCCTGATCATAGGAAAGGATCCAATCTATTTCAGTTTTGATTCTGAACCAATACTGCAAAAAACAACAACAAAAAAATCTAAATCAGGGCTAGCTGACCTGTTAAGACAGACTAGGAAGGGATTGTGTCTCCGTGGGTAATGTTGTCACAGTTCTAACATTTAATAATATTGTCAGTGGCAGGATTAGACAATATCTTGGCCAATTACTCCTCTAGTCATGGCTGGGGAGGAGAGACTAAGAATATTCCCTATCTTCCCATGAGGGTTGCCAGGTCTGTTGGACCACGTGGCAGGGGATGGAAGTGAACTTACTGGGAGCAGGGAGAGAAGAAACCAGAAATAAATGTGACATGCCTACGTCACCCAGAAGCTGAGGGCAACACTTTGATTTGTGGGCAAAACCTCTATGGTAGAATTAGTTTTTACCATAGAGTTTTGCTGCATAACCAGAGCATTGCAACCCTGACATCACTGACATACCTATGTCAGTTTAGTGGTGGTGGAAAGTGCCATCAAGTCACAGCTGTCTTATGCTGACCCTGTAGGGTTTTCATGGCAAGAGACATTCAAAGTAGGAGGGGTGCATTCAGTAAAGCAGAACCAACCCCCCCCCCGAAAAATGCCCTTTTGGATTTTTTTCGGGTATTTGGCAGAATACCAAATAAAACCAAAACTATTCAGCTTTTATTTGGCATTATTCAGCATTGCCAAATGCAGGCTTGTGTGTGTTAAACTTTAAAGGACTGCATTTACCTTCTCTTTTCTACCATTTCTGTCTCTTTCTGTGTAGTTGTTAAGTGCACGGTGTAGTGGTTGAGTGTAGTTGTTAAGTGCATATTTCTGTGTAGTGGTTATTTTTGCGGACTCTAATCTGGGAGAACCGGGTTTGATTCCTCACTCCTCCACTTGCACCTGCTGATGTGACCTTGGGTCAGTCACAAGTTCTGGCACAACTGTTCTTGAAAAAGAGCAGTTTCTGTCAGAGTTCTCTCAGCTCCACCTACCTCGCAGGGTGTCTGTTGTGGGGAGGGGAAGGGAAAGGAGTTTGTAAGAGTGGCAGGATTAGACAATATCTTGGCCAATTACTCCTCTAGTCATGGCTGGGGAGGAGAGGGTGTCTGTTGTGGGGAGGGGAAGGGAAAGGAGTTTGTAAGCTGCTCTGAGACTCCGAGTGAAGGGCAGGGTATAAATCCAATCTCTTCTCTTCTTTTTCTTCTTCTTTGCAATGCTTTCCAGAAGGGAGTGGGGAAGTGGAACCAATCACCACAATGCATTTGCAAATGGCATTGCAGCTTGCAAGGCTGTTGTTGCTGCTGGCTTCAAACTTGAAGCCCAACTACTAGCTTGCTTTCCCAGAGACAGGAGGGGATAGGAGCACTGGCCAATAGGATTACAGCTAAGGGTGGGCACACTGCTCTTTGGCCAATCACAGAAGTTTGTTCTTTTTGGAAATTCTTCTGTGTATGGCCAGAGATCATAAAAGCAGGGGTCTCTGACTGGTTGACTCTATTTCTGCAGAGAGATTTGGTTGGAGATTATGTGGCTGGCTTCTGCTTCTGCTACTGCTCTGAGCCTGACTTTTCTGCTGCTGTCTGAGAGACTAACTTGGACTACTTTGGATCAAGATCCTGCCTGCTGGAGAACAGAAGAGTGAAGACATCTACTGGTCTGACTGATTAGGACAAGTTTTTAAAACTTTTCCCATTTTGTTGTGGGCTGGTGGGTTGGAGCCTGGGTGGTGGTGGTGGGTGACTAGGCCTCTGGGCCCTTGTACAAATTTGGTGCCTCTGCCTCAAACCCCCTCGTCCCCCAGCCCTCTGCATACGCCTTAAAAGATTTTGCCATTGACTACTATGGCCCCATAGGATATAATTGAGCAGAATTTTTCCAGTATTCCTGAGTATTTCCAGATGCCAATACATTACTGGTATTAGTATTTGGGTATATTTGGGAATACAAAAAAAAAAATTGGCTTCATTATACCTGAATCTGAAAAAAGCTGATTTTTTCCTCTCTACACATGCCTAGTTCAGAGATGATTTGCCATTGCCCACCTCTGCATAGTGACCCTGGTATTCCATAGAGGTGTCTCACCCAAATACTAACTAGGACCAACTCTTCTTAATTTCCAAGATCTGATGAGATCAAGTTAGCCCGAGCTATCCAGGTCAGGGCCACATAGTTTTTAGAGGGTATAAAAGAACAGCATGCTGTCATCTAGTGTGACACCTTATTAGAGAATGTTGCTCGTAAAGCTAAACACAGAATAACTGATTGCCCTGTTAAGAGATTATATGAACACAGGGAAGCAAAGGGAATAGGGGAAGGAGGATATAGGTCAAGTACATCAGGAAGATGCCAAGTTGACTTCTTCAGCAACCACATGATATTTGTTAGTCTTTGAAAGAGCAGAATGCATTTTAGCTACTTTCACGGAAATTATTACATTCCCATCAGAGAAATCATTCAATTAAATCCTGGTAACTACTATAAATTGGAAATATTGTAAAATGCTAATAGGAAATCTCATTTACATGGTTTCATCTAAAATGTAGAAGCAATGCCACTTACATACAAGCCATGTGTTTTGCAGGCCATATAAACTTCTATTCTTGGTAAATGGGAAAAACACTTTTAAACTTTAGCATTGTCAATGGCAAAGAAAAATTGAATTTGAACCATTTAGATGGTGTGATTAAGCCATACCCACTGTCATGTCCAACCATACTCATGGAAGTTACGTAATCAATGGCAATTACAACCCTCTTTAAATTCTACCAGTCTCCTTAAAAAACAGAAGGCAAGCATCTGCTTTGAGATGCACACCAAAACTTTAAATCTCTTGACAATGTTGATTCTCCTGACAGCCAGATGGATCCCTCAGGTGGAAACTGTCTTATCCCTATTTGTGTAAACATCCCATTCTCTGCCCACTGACCTATATTCTGGTGCTACAATTGAAAACCCATGCACACATACTTGTGAGTAAACTCTACTGAACTCAGTTTGACTTACTTCTGAGCAAATGCTCTTAAGATTGCACTAAATGAATTTACAGTTATAAACTGAGACATATTATTCAGTGGTTAGGCCTGAACATTCAATATTTGTTCTGCACAAATATCTGACTTATTTATGTTGTTATGGAGTGTCTACCAATTTGATAGAGAACCACATTTGTTTAGGGGGAAATGTCCATCACATGGTATATAGTTGCTCACAAAGTGTTCCTTCAACATATAAAAGGCAAATGATGGCAAAATATAGAGTTTGGGGAAAAGCTTAAATCTTCTTTCCTGTGACGCACCTGTATTAACAACAACAACAGCTCTGAAACAACATCATTGTGAAATAGATATGTTACAAACATTGTTTAGTTTCTAGACATTCTAGGACACTTTTGGTGCCTAAAGCAAACCTGTTCATCAGCAGAAGCTTAACTATGGGACGCACAGTATTAGGCCACCTTTTTTGAAAGCCAAGTGTGTTTAGAAGATGCTCCCACAGGATGTGATCCTTTTCTGATTGCATCTAGTTGTGCCCCTTTTCAACAAAAGATTTAATGAGAAAACCCCAGGTTACTTAAATCACTGGGTGGAATTAACCTTCGTATTCAAGCAAAGAGTCACATTCTAACAATTTAGTCGTGTTGTCTGAAACTTGCACCATTTTGTGCAATTCTCCACAACACTCATCATCATCATAAGAAGTGTATCTTAGATGTGATGCAAGCAAGCATTTTTAGTGCATATTCAGCAGCCAGTCTTGTACCTTGTTAGTTATACAGTATCCCTGCTGAGCTATGAATAAGTTCTGGAGAGTACTTTTTTTGAGGAAGCCATTGGTAACTAGGGATGGAAATTTCAGCTTGGTTTCTTGTATCCAACCATGGAGTCAGAAGGGAGAAATGGTGTGCATACAACATTAATATTTTTGGGAAGTTAGTGGGCATGACGGTTATTCAGCTCTATTACACTGTTAATTGAAACAACTAGGGGAGATTCTGTGTTCCTTAGTGTTAAGCTGAACATTAGAGTTATAAGAGTATAGGTCTATCTTTACCATCCATCTAATGATCTTTTTTTACTCTGGTCAGTAACTGAAGTAAATTAATCTTTATCTCCAATGAAAGTGGGAGATCCAGAAACATTAAAAAAGAAACTCTCTTCTGACCTTAGTAAATTATTAATGAAGCAACAAGTTAAATCATACAATCCCTACATAAAATAGTCCACTCTACAACTTTGTTCCCATAAAATCCCAGGACAGCATCTGCCCATTCAGAACTTGTCACAGCACTATTTAATATATGCACACACAAGAACTCATACACATATACATAACATACAAATACAAAATCTTGATTAAAACTTACAAGAATATTGAAAATTAGTAATGTGGAAACTCTGTAGTCAGGAGCCAAATCCATATATACCAACCACTAGCGGAAACTGAAGTGTTTCCAGAGGTCCCCAGTGACTCCATGGAGTTCTGATACTGTCCAAATGACATCACAATGTTCATATACTAGTGCCAAAAAAACCCAAACCAATAAAAAACCCCAAACAAAAAACCTTTTATTCAGAATAGTGAGGAAGTGTTCACAGATACTGACTCTGAGGAAAAAATATGGAACAACATGAAAAAGGTAGAGATTTGTTCACTTCAGTAGACTGAAAGATTCCCATAGCTGTGTTAATTTAAATATTAAAATAACTGAATCATGGGGGACTTTGTTATTGCTTCACATTAGGCCGTGTAAAAGAGGTAACTGAAGCCAATGGAGAGACCATGGCTTCCCACTCATGTTCTGTTGTAGAAATTGGAATAGAACAGGTTTGGATCTGAGAGAAATTTGCGGGGGAGGTGGAATCCCAGTGGTGAGAATGCTGTCACTTAGACACTAGCCCTCCTTCTTGCTGATCTGGCTGTTCCCCCTTCCCAGTGCTGGTGGTGCTTTGACTGCTTGGCCACTCTCCCCCCTCCCTGCCTGTACCATTCCCATTTACTCCTCTGCCTGCCCACTTGAAGCACAGCCACAGTCTATCCTTCCCCCTTGCTTGATGGGCTGGCCAGTTACCTGTTAGCTCATTTGGCCACTGCTACCTCCATATGATGCAGGGGGACAGCTGAGGCTCCTGTTTCTCCTCGTCACCTACCCCACCTGCAGTGTTGCTGCCTTGGTTTCCCCTCTCCCCCTCATCTGGCTAATGGTGGTGGAGGAACTCTGATAGCTCCTGGCCCTCCTTCCCACTTGTTGGCCTGCAGAGGACAGGCAATGGTGGTGCAGGCGCCATCAGTGGTGGGTGTCCAGGCACATGGGCTCAACTATCTTCTCTTCTACTCACTGGGAGTATATGTTGTCTGTGCATACACAGACAATGTCCCTCTCTTTGGGGAGAATTTAAACTCCCTCCCTCCATTGTTTGCAACTTTTTAGATTTTTCTGCAAACCTGGAGGGTCCCCAAAGTTAGAAGAAATATCTGTGTTATCTCTGTATAGGGCCCCAGTCCATGGATTTAGTACCTGCAGATGGGACCATGTTGACTGTTAAACATATTGACAAGTGGGGAACTGTGAGACTTGGGGGGGGGTCCCATCTTTCTGCCACTCACCAAGCTGGTCCTATGGCAGCTTGGGATTCCGTTCCTCCTACCCTGTCTGCCTGCAGTGCTGCCACCTTGGTATGGGAGAGGGGACAATGATAATTCCTCTGCCCCCTCCTCTGCTTGCCTACAGCATTGCTGTCTTGGCAGGACCTGGGGGGACGGGAGTCATCTCCTCAGTAGGGGGGATGGCTGGTGGTTCTGCACCTCCTCCCACAGCTGCTTCAAGTTTCATCACTTTGCTGGGGTATGTGTGCATTGTCACCTCAGCAGTAGGGAGGGTTGGTGGCTCCTGCATTTTCTCCCATGCCTTCCTCCAGTTTTGGTGCCTTGGTGCCAGAGGAATTACCACCTCAGCAGTGGGGAGGGCTGGTGGATCCCATGCCTTCTCCTCACCCATTTCCAGTTTTGCCACCTCGGTGGCAGCAGCTTCTGCTCCTTCTCCCCTGCCCTCCTCTTGCGTGCTTGGGGTGTGTGTTTGGGGTGGTGGTGGCTTGTGCTTGTGCAAACAAGTGTTCTCTGGTTGCTTTTAAAAAAGTATGGTTGCATTGAGTTGTATGGATTTCTTGATTAATATGCAGTTCAGTTTTGGTTTGGAAGTCTCGGATTACTGGAGAAATCAATGAGCGTCCCCTCTCCACTTTATTTACAGAAGCTTAGAACAGTAAACCAGCAGATCAATGCAAAACACAAAAGAAAAAGTTTACTTAACAAAAGAAACAGCAATTAAGTAATAAAAAATAATAAAATGCAAAAATTAACAATTACTCCTTGGGCCACAATTTACCAAACAGAGGAGTTGATAACAATGAAAACAGTTTTTAAATGCAGAGAAACAGAAAGAGATGGTAATAATGACAACATTTCCACTGATCAATAAACAAAAAAATTGATATTTGGATGGCTTCGCAGTGTGTTAATTTGGTTTGCCTGCATAATCTACAAACTGGGACCAAACTCTGGTTTACACTTACTTGCACTCTTTAATTTTTGGTAGGCCAATTTTCCCATTGAAATATCCCAAATTTTTGGAAAAAGAAGTTGGCTTTTTATTTTTAGACGCAGAAAAGGCATTTGATAATTTGAATTGGGAATTTATGTTTAAAGTGATTGAGAAATTGCAGATGGGCGCAGTTATAAGAATGATTCAATCAATATATAAAGAACAAAAAGCTACGGTGATTGTGAATGCAGAATCAACAGAAGTGTTCCGGGTCAGAAAAGGAACCAGACAGGGTTGTCCCCTGTCACCATTGCTATTTATCTGGACTTTGGAGATATTGCTGCAAATGGTTAGAGATGACGATAACATAAAAGGTTTGAATATTAGAGGTTTTTCATATAAATTAAGAGCATTTGCTGATGATATTATGTTTATTGTTGAAAATCCTGTTAATAATATGCCTATGGTATTTGAAAAAGTAAAAGAGTTTGGCAATCTTGCAGGGTTCTATGTAAATAAGAATAAATCCAAAATATTGTGTAAAAACATGATAGCTACAAAGCAACAAATGTTACAAAATGTGACAGAATGTGAAGTGGTTAAAAAGGTTAAGTATTTGGGAGTTGAAATTACAATGAAAAATATTGACTTGTTTAAGAATAATTATGAAAAACTATGGGTTTCGATAAAGAGTGATTTAGAAAAAATGGGAAAAACTTAGATTATCTCTTCTTGGAAGAATTGCCGTTGTCAAAATGAATGTATTGCCCAGGTTAATGTTTTTGTTCCAGACAATACCAGTTGTGAAGGATGTGAAAGTGTTGGTGAAATGGCAAAGAGAAATTTTCAAGTTTATCTGGGCAGGAAAGAAGCCAAGAATTAAAATGAAAATAATGTATGATATTAAAGACAGAGGTGGCTTCCAAGTCCCAATTTGCGTTTGTATCATGAAGCTGTATGTATGTCTTGGTTAACTGACTGGGTTAATTTGGAAAACAGAAAACTTTTGGCCCTTGAGGGTCACGATTGCAGATTTGGCTGGCATGCCTATCTTTGGTATGGGAAAAATAAAGTAGACTCAATGTTTAAGCATCATTATGTAAGAAGAACACTGTTTGATGCATGGACCAGATACAAGAACACAGTTTCTGATGAGAGGCCTTTGTGGATTGTTCCTGCTGCAGTTATTCATCCTTTTTCAGAATATAAAGGTAATGATTGGTTGAAGTACCAAGAGTTGCTTCAAAAGGAAGGAAAAAAATATGTTTTAAAACCAAATAATGAATTAGAATTTGAGTATGGATGGTTACAATATTGTCAAATACGGGATATTTACAAAAAAGATTGTAAAGAGGTTGGTTTTAGAGCTAAGAACGATGAGTTTGAAGATATATGGTTGAAAAAAGAGCGAAAAATGATATCAAAGATGTATAAAACCTTGTTGACTATATTTACTTTGGATGAAACTATTAAAGAGCAAATGATAAAATGGGCCATAAATATGAACAAGGAAATTTCCATGGAAGCATGGGAATTTTTATGGAAAAAAGCTTTTAAAATATCAACCTGTGTTAATGTAAAAGAAAATTGTTATAAGATGATGTACAGGTGGTACATGACACCAAAAAAGATTGCCAATTTTAGTATGGATAAGAACTTGAGTAATAAGTGTTGGAAATGTAAAAAAAACAGAGGGTTCTTTTTACCATATGTGGTGGTCATGTGATAGAGCAAAAATATACTGGTCAAATGTACATTGTGAGATGCAGAAGATATTAAAAATTCCTATTAGGAAAAGTCCGGAACTTCTTCTCTTAGGTTTGACAATGGAAATAATTCCACAAGAAAAAAGGACATTATTATGTTATATGATTACATTGGCGAGAATGGCTTTTGCTCAACAATGGAAAGCGGAGAATGTGCCAGATATACATGACTGGTTAAGAAAACTGCTATTTTTAGCTGAAATGGACAAAATGACGAAAAAACTAAATGGACAAATGGCAGAACAATATCTAAAAGACTGGGAAGGCCTGAAATTCTACATGGAAACTGAATATAGAATGAAAGGGAAAATGTACAATCTTGATTTGTATTGATACGGAATGTGAAATGAAATGATTATTTGATTGTACTGTACCTTTATTGGAAATTATGTTGGAAAAGTCAGGTTTTTATGTATCTGAATTTTGTTACCTGGTTTGTCGATTGTTATACGTCTAAACTTGATTACCTTTTGACTTTTTCTTTTTTGTTATCAGCAGTGTTGGAAGCCTATTAGGGGGTGGGGGGATGGGATGAGAATCTTTTGAAATTGGAGTGGTAACGATGTTTAACAATGTTGAATGCATCCCAATAAAAATTTTGTTTAAAAAAAAAAAGAAAGAAAGAAATATCCCAAATTTTTACCTAACTCAGAAGGGCTGCAATTAGAACACTGCTGACTAATCATGACAACCTTTGCTGCAGTTAACAAATACAGTTAGATCTATTACACCCACAGGCAAGTGGACATTTTTAATATTATGTAACAAAAGTATCAGGAGTCCACTGGGATATGATAGTGCACAATTTCAGTGTCATTCAGTGGGAATTTTGAGAACAAGTTCACTTTCATTTTAATGTTTAAGATATGCTCATATGTGCTTCTCGGTATGATTATTTGCAACCCAAATAGGATCACAGTGATCATCAAAATATAATATTACAAATATGCCATCATGTTTCTTCAGATCCTGGCACAGAATTTTTCAGGTATGGAATGTAGGTTTTTTCTCAAAGTACAATCCAGGATGAAGCATTGAGTGGACTGACCCTGGATTTTTTTAATTTTTACAATGGAAGGCCAAATCTATGATTTTTCCACATACTTGCAGGATTCCTTCCTCAGAAGCACCCTTGTCCTGTCCTCTCCCGGGCCCAGTTTTGAACTGAGCACATCAGTATACAAAAAAGCAACTTCATTCGGACATATATGACATTACAGATTACTTCAGCAAGCTCTTATTTTACTCAGACTTGCATATTTCACTATCCCGCATAGGCACAGTGATCTCCAACCTTTCTAGATCTGGGAGGCACTAAGCTGTAGGAAGGTGACATCAGAGTCACATGACAGAGGGGCCACAATTATGACCTCTTTAGTGTCAAGTCCAGGACTATGGATAGCGTTATCACAAGAGCCAGGCTGAGCACCAGGGGATGTACCATACTGAGGAACAGGCTAAGGGTCAGAGTAATTGAGGGCTCTTCCCAATTGTTTGATTGGCCTTTGCTCTTGGTGTGTGAACAAAGAGAAGAACAAAGTTTGGCATCTTGTCTCTCTACATACGTGCATTAACACCTGCCCTTCTAAAAGGCAGCAAAAGACAGCAGCTCTGTAGGGTCTTATGACCCAGCTCCATGACCTACTTAAGGGTCCCAAACCATGGGTTGAAGGCCATTGTCCAAGCAAGGAAAGGGACCATTACTTAGTGGCTGAGCACATGTTTTCCAGGCAGAAAGTTTGAGGTCCAATCTCTTGCATTTCCACTTGAAAATCAAGTAGCAAGTGATGAGAACATATTTTGTCAGAGACACAGAAGAGCTGCTGTGGGCCAGAATAAGAAATGTTGGGCTTGATGGATCAATTGTATGACATGGCTTCATGTGTTCATAGTAAGTCTTTGAATGTTGATCCTGAATGGTAAATGTTAACATTTATTTTCTTTTAATTGGTATCATAGGGCTGCATTATAACATAAAAATGCCTTTTTTCATCTCAGTGGACCAAGAGAAGCTTAAGTGGATTGATTATCAAATTGAACTAACATGAAAAGGCTTCTGTATTATTAGGCATGAACCAGCTGATGAACTAAAATTCGCCACGAATTTTAGCTGGTTCATGGTTTATGAAGCAATGTTTGTGAACTGAAGAAACACCATGAACTTTCATGAATTTTGATGCCGTTCGTGGCGGTTCATGAAGAGCAGAAAGCAGGGGCCCCTGCAAAATAGCTGCTTCCTGTGAAAAGCCACAGGGAGCAGAAAGCAGGGGGCCATTTAAACCAAACAGCTGAGTGGCGGTGAGCTCCCTGTTGCCCAGTTGTTTGGTTTAAATGGATGGGACCCATTTAAACCCTTGCTTTCTGCTTCCCATGAAAAGCAGCAGGGAGCAGAAAGCAGAGATTTAAACTTTAAATGGCTCAAGATCTGATACGAACTAGTTCATTTTGCAAACAAACCCCCTGGTTTGTATCAGTTTGTGGTTCAGCCGTGAACCATGAACCAAACAAAACCACAAAAATGCAGTTCAATCCCATCTCTAATTATTAGAAGAATAACTGAAATCATGAAGTAGGTCACATTAGACAAGTGAGTAAACTATCTGGAATATAGGGTTGTCGCTTGATCCTGCTTTTTAGTAGTTATAAGAATAGAGACAACATGGCCTAACTGGCCTTGCAGCTGAGAAACTGGGCTACAAGTTGGACAACTATTAAAGTTCCTTTGTGCATCCATGGGTGAGGCCCTGCCTCTCTGCTTCCATTCCAGTGGGATGACATGTAGCTCAGGTCCAATTCAGACACTGTCTAAAAAGTATACAAGGAGGCAATCAAATAAAGTGTGATTACATGTTTTTTCTTCCAAACTTTCTTCTTGTTTGCAATGCCAAAATTAGAGACAACATGATTATCACCAAAAGTAGCTTTTTGCTGTTGTCAGGGTCTTCTGCATAAGTCATCCCAATAAACTAGATTGTCATTGCGAGGACCTTCTTGCATTGCTATAACAACGGAATGCCAAGATACCAAATATGGGGTCCATACTACATCTGCATTGCACTGAGTGCCTTTGTTCATGGTTAAGTTTTGTAAGTTCTGTGGATTCACAGTAGATATAAAGGACTTGCCCTAAACTGAATTAGTCTAGGTACACTAGTACACAGTAGGCATAAGGAATGAAATTTGAAGGGTGTGAAAACTGCAGATATTTAAAGAGTTAGATCTAATGATGACCACATTCTGCTACAGTGGAGGAAGGCTGCTTCATTGGGTGGAAGACTCCTCTGTTACGAGAAGACAGTGATTGGCTCCAATTTGTAAACAACCCATTAGAAAACTCTCATCAGTATAATGCTGCTAAACAGTAATTAGCTGGTAATTTTAGGGGCCACAAAAGATCTCCCAGTTACCCCTGATGGCATTTTAGGAGCCATTAGTCCTAGTCACACCTGATGGAATCTTCCATTAAAACAATAAGAATACCTTTAATCTCAATGAAGAATTAATCTTCACCATTACTGATAGAACTGCAACATTAGTGGTGTGTATTTATTACAAGGTAATCAAAGCGATGGGTATAGAAAATGAGTTTGTTGGTCTTTGCCACCTATATAATAAGGATAGCAATATTAAAGATACTTTCTGGAAGCAAGGCTCAGTCAAATCAATAGGGCTGAGTCAATGTAGTTAGGACTTGGCTGAAACAGAATGCCTTTTTTTTCTGCTTCTTGTTTGAGACCTGACAAGTTTATGGTCTGCCTAATTTGCATCACTCTACTCTATAATCTATACAGTTACTCTGGAGACTTTGGGGACAGATTTGGGTGATCTTCTACTCCTTTGGCAGCCTAGCAGCTGAGACAGCTATTACACAAGGAAGGATGATAAACAGCTAAGAATGTTCTGAACTGTTACTTGCCAGAAAAGTGGAGAACTTTGCAAACTGGTACCCCCAGTTAGAACTGCTGCACATATTGTTGAACTCCTGCAGGCAATCAATAGTATCTGGGTGATTACTGCTGTGCCTGCAGAAATCAGGTTTATGCATGGTGTCCAAGTGCATGAGTTGGTTGCTAGTGAACCAGAGCTACTACTAGTGATTAGATATTACATGTATTTTAAACAGTTGTACACAAGTCTTCCATCAAGACAACAAGAACATCCTCATGGATATCTGTGCATTATGGATAAAGTTTGTTATCTGGTGATGACCACAGAAAAGGGGAGTGGAGATTTAACTGAAGGATGTTTTGTGAGGATAAATGCATCAAAATAGACTGTACCATATTATATGTTGTACATACACAAGATGTTGGTGTTCTTTCCCCTTTTCCTATTACACAGTAGTTGCTCAGTTCCTTTCATTTAGCCTGTCTGCTGCAAGGGAGAAAGAAAGGCTTCCAAGGCACCCAGTTAACATAACCTAGGTTCTGTGTGTGTAAAGCACTTTTAAATCATAGATTACTTATGGTGACACCAGCAAGGGGCTTTTAAAGCAAGTGAGGGCAGAGATGGTTTGCCATTGCCTTCATCAGGCTGCAAAGTCTTCCTTGGTGGGCTCCCTTAGTTTCTGAGATCTAATGACACTCAGCTATACCATGCTACCTTCCCCCCTATAACCAAGTTGCCAACATCTAATACAAATCCAACTCTGTTCCACTCACCATGATTGGCAGGAAGTTAGATTATTATCTAAAGAAAAGGTCCCTTGGATGTTAACTGATGTGTATATGAGTTTTTGATTTCTTCTGGTGAAGCAACCACTTAATCCTACTACTGAAACATTATTTAGCCATTACCTAGTCATAGGTGAATTATTGTGGGTTTCATCATTGCTTTATAAATAGCAAGAAACTGTACATTGCTTTATAAATAGCAAGAAACTGCATAGGGAAGGCACATCTGCTCCAACAACTCCTGGAATCTCTGAGAAAGGTACTCACCTCCCACCCCACTGCTCAGATGAGAGGCACCATATGTCCTAGTTACACATTCAAATTGCAGCTAGACAGATAATAATGCCAATATGAGTCATTTCCATTTCCCTTTAATGCTAATTAACACATCTGTCTTTAAACTGTGCTCAGGGATTGCCTCATATTTTGTGCCTTCAGATCCAGCTTTCAGTAATTAAAATGGTAATCAGACTAAGAGTCTTTATTGTTTCCAGTGGAGTGCTTTTGCCCTAGAAGTTCTGTGCTGTTCTAAGGCTTTGATCTGCTCATATGTTCTGCCCCTGGACACTGACCTCGGACTTAACATGATCAAGAAGATACTGCAAAAGCCTTGATGTGTTCTTTGTGAAGACTTAGAAAGTAGTTTTATTCATAGAGCCTAGATTCTCATGTGCACATGCATACACACACATATGCGCCTCATCTGTAAAACCAAGAAATTACAGAACATAATTTTTCAGATGAATCTCCTTTTTCATGAACTAGATCATGAAGGCCTCCAGTTTATAGATGGAATGTTTGATGGAAATTCTTCTTAATGAAACATCCAACCCACTTTGCATCCTGCGCATCAGCTACCTCTCACCATTTAACAGCTCAATTTATATTTGCATTGGAGCACCTATCCTTACGAACCAAATCAGGCAGAATGCTAATCACTGTGATTGTCATTGTCTCCACTGATTGCAAAATCATGTCTGATATCAGATGAATGATTCTGGAGGAGAATTTTTTTTGTGAGCTGATTAGTTTTAAGAACAGCAGATGAGCAATCTGCTAAGTGCAAGGAAGCAATCAGGAACATTGGCTTATGTTTGTCTGGCATCTTATAAATCCAGCAAAGGCATGGTGAAGTGGCTTTTATTTGGAGGTACTGTTTCAGCTTCAGCACCATGGATCCTGCAGTCAAGACATGCAGAAAAGTCAAGAGTCCCCTGCTTGGCCTCAAAGATGACAGATGATGCCTGTGGAAAAAATGCACAGTGGACATTTTTCCTATAGTTCTTCCTGGGACACTGCTGTTGGTAGTTTGTGTCTTGCACACTCACTGAATTGCCTTTTTTTAAACCAGCAGAAGGCAGCAAGCTTTAAAATGTCTGAACAATTCAGCTGTGGGCAGGAGAGAAGACAGAAATAGAAACAGGAGGATGAATGGGGGTGTACATAATGAACCTGCCTAATAGCAAGTCAGCCTATTGGTCCATCTTGCCCATGTTTTTCCCCCCTTCCCTTTTCCCTGATGAATGCTAGCTCTCCATGTTCTCAGGAAAAGAAAGTCTTTCTCCGCACTTCTACCTGAGATCTTTTCTTGGAAGTGCCAGGGACTTTCTGTGTTTATTCTCTCCTGTATCAGCTAAAGTAAGGAAAGGGCTCCTCATGAGCAGGAACCAGGAAGCTACTGGGGGAGGGGAGTCAAAGGCTTAGTGCTGCCCCCCCCCCCGCACAGCTGGAGTGTCTTTCAGGATCAGAATGCTGGAAAGAACGAGAACTGGTCTGTTGAAGCAATTGAACTACAAAGGATCCTAGGCAGGGTCAAGGTAACTTAATTGGGCAGCTCTAGGGGGAAGCAGCCCTGTCCTTTCTGTGTCATCTTTGGGGCCTGATCCTGCAAGGAATTATGGATGTGAGGTGAGCAGTCTCACTTAGGCTGCAAGTTGGGCACTCCTATGCTGCACTAGCTCCTCATGGGCTTGGCAACTCTGGTGATTTTGGTTGCCAGGATGGAAGCTATGGTGTGTGTGTTTGTGTGTTCTTCTGGTTTGGGACCAGGCCTTGTATGGCTGATGGATGGTTGACAAGGGGGCTGGAAAGTAACCTGAACCCTCTGATGTGGTTGGTCTCAGAATGCCAAGGCCTCTATGATTCAGGGGCTTAGGAATTGGCAAAGTTTGGGGTCTCCTGAGTCCCTGGTCTTCATCACAGGAGGACTCTATCCATAGGACCTCCTAGTTTGCCTTAGATAAATATATTCCAGGGACCAGCTCTGAGGGAGTCCCAACTGCATGTCAAGTAGGTATTCTACTATGGATCCATGTCTTCATTTCTACAAACTGCAGGTAACATTTTGGGTGGGTTCATTATAAATCAGTCAAATCAGTTTCCAAGTTATGAGCTTCCAAGGTAACAGAGAAGAATTCACTTGGAACTGTAATTACAGTTGTGCCAAGGAAAGCATGTGTTAATATTTTCAAAAATCAAGACACTGTAACAGATTTTGCTCTCAGAAAAAGAAATCTGGTTTCTTACATTTTTGTTGTTGTTGTTCAGTCGCACAGTCGAGTCCGACTCTTCGCGACCCCATGGACCAGATTACGCCAGGCCCTCCTGTCTTCCGCTGTCCGCTGAAGTCTGCTCAATTTCATGTTCGTTGCATCGATGACACTGTCTAACCATCTCATCCTTTGCCGTCCCCTTCTTCTTTGACCTTCAATCTTTCCCAGCATCAGGGTCTTCTCCAGTGAATGCTCCCTTCTCATTTGGTGGCCAAAGTATTTGAGCTTCAGCTTCAGGATCTGGCCTTCAAGGGAACAGTCAGGGTTGATTTCTTTTAGGATTGACTGATTTGATCTCCTTGCAGTCCAAGGGACTCTCAAGAGTCTTCTCCAGCACCATAGTTCAAAAGAATCTATTCTTCGGCGCTCAGCCTTCCTTATAGTCCAACTCTCGCAGCCATACATTACTACGGGGAATACCATTGCTTTGACCATGCGGACTTTTGTTGGCAAGGTGATGTCTCTGCTTTTTATCATGCTGTTTAGGTTTGCCATCGCTTTCCTCCCAAGGAGCAGGCGTCTTTTAATTTCATGGCTGCAGTCACCATCTGCAGTGATCTGGGATCCTAGAAACGTGAAGTCTGTCACTACTTCTACGACTTCCCCTTCTATTTGCCAAGGAGTGATGGGGCCAGATGCCATGATCTTAGTTTTTTTGATGTTGAGCTTCAAGCCCACTTTTGCACTCTCCTCTTTCACCCTGAGCAAGAGGCTCTTTAGGTCCTCTTCACTTTCTGCCATCAGAGTGGTATCGTCTGCATATCTGAGGTTATTGATCTTTTCCCCAGCAATCTTAACTCCAGCTTGTGATTCATCCAGGCCAGCATTTCGCATGATGTACTCTGCATATAAATTAAATAAGCAAGGTGACAATATACATCCTTGTCGTACTCCTTTTCCTATGCTAAACCAATCAGTTGTTCCATATCCGGTTCTAACTGTTGCTTCTTGACCCTTATACAGGTTTCTCAGGAGACAGGTGAGGTGGTCTGGTACTCCCATCTCTTTAAGAACCTGCCATAATTTATTGTGATCCACACAATCAAAGGCTTTAGCATAGTCAATGAAGCAGAAGTAGATGTTTTTCTGGTACTCTCTTGCTTTCTCCATAATCCAGCGAATGTTGGCAATTTGATCTCTAGTTCCTCTACCTCTTCGAAACCCAGCTTGTACTTCTGGCAGTTCTCTATCCACGTACTGTTGGAGCCTAGCTTGTAGGATTTTGAGCATGACCTTGCTAGCGTGTGAAATGAGTGCAATTGTGCGATAGTTTGAACATTCTTTGACGTTGCCCTTCTTTGGGATTGGAATGTAAACTGACCTTTTCCAATCCTGTGGCCACTGTTGTGTTTTCCAAATTTGTTGGCAAATTGAATGCAGCACTTTAACAGCATCTTCTTTTAAGACTTTGAATAACTCAGCTGGGATACCATCACCTCCACTAGCTTTGTTGTTAGTAATGCTTTCTAAGGCCCATTTAACTTCGCTTTCCAGGATGTCTGGCTCGAGGTCAGTGATTATACCATCGTGGTTGTCAAGGACATCGAGGTCCTTCTTGTATAGTTCTTCTGTGTATTCTTGCCATCTTTTCCTAATCTCTTCTGCTTCTGTTAGGTCCCTACCGGTTTTGTCCTTTATCATGGCCAGCTTTGCATGGAACGTTCCCTTGATTTCTCCAATTTTCTTGAAGAGATCTCTAGTCCTTCCCAATCTATTGTTTTCCTCTATTACTCTGCATTGTTCATTCAGGAAAGCCTCCTTATCTCTCCTTGCTGTTCTCTGGAAATCTGCATTAAATTGGGCAAATTTTTCCTTATCCCCATTGCCTTTAGCTTTCCTTCTTTCCTCTGCTATGTGTAAAGCCTCATCAGACAGCCACTTTGCTTTTTTGCATTTCTTTTTCTTTGGGATGGCGGTGAGTGCTGCCTCCTTTACAATGTCACGGACCTCTGTCCATAGTTCTTCAGGCACTCTGTCTATCAAATCTAGTCCCTTAAACCTATTCTTCACCTCTACTGTATATTCATCGGGGATGTGATCTAGGTCAAATCTGAATGGCCTTGTGGTCTTCCCAACTTTCTTCAATTTAAGTCTGAATTTTGCAATGAGTAGCTCATGATCTGAGCCACAGTCAGCTCCAGGTCTTGTTTTTACTGACTGGATAGAGCTTCTCCATCTTTGACTGCAAATTATATAGTCAATCTGATTTCGGTGTTGCCCATCTGGTGATGTCCATGTGTAGAGACGCCTCTTAGGTTGTTGGAAAAGGGTGTTTGCTATGACCAGCGTGTTCTCTTGACAAAACTCTGTTAGCCTTTGCCCTGCTTCATTTTGTTCTCCAAGGCCAAATTTGTCTGTTATTCCGGTTACCTTTTGATTTCCTACTTTAGCATTCCAGTCCCCTATGATGATGAGGACATCATTTTTTGGTGTTAGTTCTACGAGCTGTTGTAGGTCTTCATAGAACTGGTCCACTTCAGCCTCTTCTGCAGCAGTGGTTGGGGCATAGACTTGGATTACTGTGATATTGAATGGTTTGCCTTGGATTCGGACCGAGATCATTCTGTCATTTTTGAGATTGTATCCCAATACTGCCTTTCTCACTCTCTTGTTGACTATAAAGGCCACACCATTTTTTCTACGGGATTCCTGGCCACAGTAGTAGATATAACGGTCTTCTGAGTTAAATTCGCCCATTCCTGTCCACTTTAGTTCACTGATTCCCAAGATGTCAATGTTCATTCTTGCCATCTCATTTTTGACCACGTCAAGCTTACCTTGATTCATAGATCTTACATTCCAGGTTCCTATGCAGTATTGTTCTTTGCAGCATCGAACTTTCCTTTCACCGTCAGACACATCCACAACTGAGCGTCCTTTCGGCTTTGGCCCAGCCGCTTCACTCTTTCTGGGGTTACTCGTACTTGCCCTCTGCTCTTCCTCAGTAGCATATTGGACACCTTCCGACCTGAGGGGCTCATCTTCCGGCGTCATATCTTTTAGCCTTTTGTTACTGTCCATGGGGTTTTCTTGGCAAAGATACTGGAGTGGGTTGCCATTTCCTTCTCCAGGGGATCACGCTTGGTCTGAGTTCTCTGCTGTGGCCTGTCCGTCCTGGGTGGCCCTCCACGGCATAGCCCACAGCCTCATCGAACCACGCAAGCCCCCTCGCCACGACAAGGCAGTGATCCATGAGGGAGTTTACATTTTAAAGAATTTTAAATATAGTAGTGGGCTATTACAGATTAAAGTTTATAAATACATATGAATAAAAGTGCAGTGGAATGACAATGGGTAAATAAACCACTGCCGGCCCCTGTAGATCCTGCAGAGTACTTCGGCCAGTTACAAGAACGACTCTGATGGGCTCGCTACCAGGCTCAGCAGAACCTGGACCGAGCTGTCAATATAACAGGGTCATGCATCTTTGCACCTTCCAGGCAGGTGACAATGTTTTGGTTCATAGGCGGGCCAGCCAACACCTGGGGACAAAGTGTTGGAGGGACCATTCATCGTCCGGGACGCCTTAGGTCCAGTCACATACTGTGTCACCTGTGGTCCCCATGAGACTGACGTCCATACCTTGCATGTGAATCATTTAAAGGTGTGGAAGGAGCTAGAGACCCAGGAGGCAACCTGACAAAGGAAGGAGAAGACCTTTCTCTCCCCTGTCTGCGATGGGCGGAACTCCCCAAGGAGCCGGATGAGCTACCAGCTCTGGGTCCCGATCTAGATCCGGGACAGCGAGCCAATGTGAGTCTGCTCCTTCAGGGAGTCCCCAGGATTTTCTCTCACCAACCAGGATGCACAACCCGTACTGAGCATGTGATCCCCATGGATCCTCACCAGGTAGCCTGCTCTGTGTGGAGACCTATTCCCAGAGCTCAGTGGGCCAAGGTGGAGAAGGAGACACAAGAGATGCTAGCCCTTGGGGTCATTAAACCATTACACAGTGCATGACGTAGCCCCACTGTCCTAGTTCCTTCTGCGTCGATTACTGGGAACTCAATCGGATGTCCTGGTTCGATGCATACCTGATACCAGGGCTGAGTTACTGTTAGACCAATTGGGGGCAGCCAAAGTGCTGTCCATGTTAGACCTGACGAAAGGCTACTGGCAAGTCCCAGTGCATCCCTCCGATTGAGAGAAGACCGCTTTTGCTACCCCCTCAGGGCTGTATCAGTTTGTATGTATGCCTCACAGGGTGGCTGCCACCTTTCAGAGGCTGGTGGACATGGTGCTAGCAGAGTGCCGGTAGTACGCCACAGCGTACATAGATGTTGTGTTTAGCCCGGACTGGGAAACACCCTTGCAGCACCTAACTACAGTGTTGCGAGCATTGAAGAATGTGGGACTTACGGCAAACCCAAAAAAGAGCCTGTTAGGCTTCCAAGAGCTAAAATACTTGGGGTTTGTCACAGGGCACGGACAAGTGCGACCCGTGCCCCCAAAAGTTGTACAAATCCAAGAATGCCCACAACCGCAAACCAAGAAGCAACTCCATTGGTTCCTAGGACTCTTGGGGTATTACAGTCGCTTCCTCCTGGGATATGCCACTCAGGCCTCTCCCTAAATGGACCTGCTGAGAAGGGAAAGCCCAGTGTCCTGCAGTGGGGACCTCAGGAACTCCAGGCAATCGATGACCTCAAGGGGGCGCTGGACCAATCAACGGCACTACACAACCCCGAATTCTCTCTACCTTTCTTGGTCCAGGCCGATGCATCCATGACCAGTGTTGGGGTGGTCCTGGCCCAAGTACAAGATGGCTAGGAACAACCCATTCTCTTTCTGAGCCACAAGCTCACCGATGTCGAACATCGCTACTCCACCACAGAATGAGAGACGCTAGCCTTGAAGTGGGCTGTGGGGTCCTTGAGCTTCTACTTATGTAACAACTCATTCACACGTGACCAACCACGTGTCCTTGCAGTGGATTAGTCGGATGAAAGATTCCAATCCGTGGATACTCTGATGGTTCTTATCCCTTCTCCCCTACAGGTTCATTGTGCAACACCAAGCTGGCCAGAAGCACATCGATGCCGATTACCTCTCCCAGATCTTCGAGGAGCTGATGGCCAACTGGATGCGAAGGGTGTGTGTGTGTGTGTCAGGGAATGGGCCCCTTGCCTGCACTCCAACTGCCAAGCCCATCATCAGAGAAGGTTCTTGGGTCAATCAGCAGTCTCACTGGGCCCAAGGAGCTTCAGAAGGGTGGAGCCAAGGGCCGAGTCCATGACCACCCCAGGGGAGCGACGCCAAGTTTCGATGGGCCGCAGAAGGACAACAGCCACAAGTGTTCCGAGAAGGACCAGGCACCCTACTGCCCCACCCTGCCAGGGGCACATCGGTGGATAAAGGAGGGAGCCTGGGGAGGACAACGCCATGGTTCTGACCACTTTGCCAAGAGATGGGTGTCCTGGGAAGAGGGTGGGAAGCTCACGGGACCCATGGCTGACCTGTTATAGGCTATAAAGGGAACTGGAGGGAATAAAGGTGAGTGAGGAAAGCATGACCAGGGAGGATGTCGTCAGAACAGAGGTGATTTTGGGCATAAGCTGTGAGAAGGTCAAGTCAGAGGACCAGAGAGAGGGATAATCCGGGGCAACAGGTCCGATGCTGACAAAACACTATCCCAGAACCCCAGGCTGATGAGGGTCACACCGTGAAGCAATGGTGGAAGAACTGAGGTGTCTGAGGTCATGCAAAGATCATGCCCCGAGATTCCTACTGACCACCCGCTCCAGCCTCAGGTGAGTAAGGTGAAGATTAGCTCACGACACTCAGGTCTTGAGCTGTGATTTGTATTTTGAAAGCCTGCCTCCAATGCTGCAGAGATGAATATCCCTGTTGTATTCAAGTTGCATACAGCTGCAAAAGAAGCAGAAGCAGAAGAAGAAGAAGAAGAAGAAGAAGAGGACGAGGAGGAGGACGAGGAAGTGATTGGGGTTATACCCCGCCCTTCACTACCCAAGGGAGTCTCAGAGTGGTTTACAAACTCCTTTCCCTTCCCATCCCCACAACAGACACCCTGGGAGGTAGGTGGGCCTGAGAGAGCTCTGACAGTAACTGCTCTTTTTCAAGAACAGCTGTGTCAGAACTATGGCTTGACCAAGGTCATCCAGCAAGTGGAAGTGGAGGAGTGGGGAATCAAACCCGGTT
The DNA here is from genome assembly GCA_029375565.1 of Gekko gecko. Lineage (NCBI taxonomy): Eukaryota > Metazoa > Chordata > Lepidosauria > Squamata > Gekkonidae > Gekko > Gekko gecko. The sequence continues at coordinate 137,202,082 of JAPDNY010000002.1, forward strand.
TTCCTAGATTAGAGTCCGTGCACTTAACCACTATATCAAATCCCAGAGCGTGGGATTACAGAATCCATAGGAGTCTTTTCTTCTCTAAAAGATGTCATTCAAAGTAGACTAGTGGTCCGAAGTTTGTGAGATATGAAATGTTGCAACCTTTACAACGAGTTCAGAGTAAAAAAGAAAATGTAAAGTGACAGAAATTGACTTTGCTGCCACGCACAAAGTCAGCACATAAATGAATGGATGGGAAGGGAAATGAATAATGCCAGCTGGGATTCTCTGTAATTTTTCATAATCAAAAGATGTGCAGATATATTGCTTTTGTTCTGTAGCTCATTTGCTTTTTTACATTTTGATTTTCCACCAGAAAAGTAGTTTAAAGGGTGGCAATACTATTTTTTCCCTTTAAACTTTGGGGGATCATAATTTATGTATGTAGACAGTTGTGCTCTACTTTTGTTCCCATTAGGGACCCACAACAGGTTACAAGAGCATTCTCCCCTCCTCTATTTTATCCTCCCAAAAACAAATCTCTGAGGTAGGCTGGGCTCAGACAGAATACCTGCTCAAGGTTATCAAGCAAGCTTCCTTGGCGGAGTAGCGATCTGAACCTGCTTCTCCCATACTCGGAGAAGCTAAACCCCATCCCCTAGACCTGTCTTGTTTTCTGTCACACTTCTTACTCTTTGTCTCCTCCTAAAATAAGTATTCTGTGGCACCAATGAAGATAGGATGATAGTCAAATGATCCTGTGATGTCACTCAAACTGGTCCACACCCACACACCCACACACCCACAGAGAGAGAGAGAGAGAGAGAGAGAGAGAGAGAGAGAGAGAGAGAGAGAGAGAGAGAGAGAGCAGAGACAGAGACAGAGACAGAGACAGAGACAGAGACAGAGACAGAGACAGAGACAGAGACAGAGAGACAGAACAGTTCCTCCCCTGGATCACACAATCTGCAATGGTACTCTGGGTTCTCAACAAGGAGTCTCAAGCACAACAGTCAAATCTTGGAAGTTAAGCAAGGCTGGCCCTGGCTAGTATTTGGATGGGAGACCACCAAGGAATACCAGGGCTGCTATGCAGAGGCAGGCAGTGGCAAACCACCTCTGAACATCTCTTGCCTTGAAAACCCTACATGGTTGTCATAAGTTCGCTGGACAGCAAAAAAAAGCCCCCCCCACAAGCAATTAATATAGTAAGAGATTTGCTGCCACCACCTGGCAGACACCTATAATAACAAAATCAATGTCAAACTAGTTTGTACTTACCATGTGCTCACACAAAACATCTTCAGTAATACTGTTCCAGGCATGTGGCATGTATTTTGAGAACTGACCTGGAAAATATACATCTCCAAAGTTGTGATTTACACAGTTCTGTGTTTCAGCAGAAGAAAATCTGCTTTGAAAGTAAGAGCTTGGGGCTTAGAGTTGTATATGTGTGTGATGTGCCATCAAATCACTTCCAACTTATGGCAACCTTATGAATTAATGACCTCTAAAACACCATATCATAATCTCTCAAACTGAAGGCCATGTTGGGTCTTCCTTTTTTCCTACCATTATCTTTTCCAGTGACTCTTGTCTTTTTGTGATATGACCAAAGTATGATAGCCTCAGTTTAGTTATTTTGGCTTCTAGGGAGAGTTCAGGTGTGATTTGATCTAGAACTCACTTATTTGTCTTTTGGTGGTCCATAGTATTCATAAAGCACTGTTCCCAACACCACATTTCAAATCAATCAACCTTCTTCCTGTCAGCTTTCTTCATTGTCCAACTTTTATATCCATATATATTAATGGGGAATACTATGGCATGAACTAACTCGATCTTGGTTGTCAGCGACACATCCTTACGCTTAAGTATCTTTTCTAACTCCTTCATGGCTGCCCATCCCAGTCTCAGTCTCCTTCTGATACTTGGTTGCATTTTCCCTTTTTGTTGATGATCTTTGCTCCTTCAGATTCACCACCCCTAGAAGCTAAAAGGACTAAACTGAGGCGATCATACTTTGATCACACCATGAGAAGACTAGGCTCACAGGAAAAGACAATAATGCTAGGAAAAGCTGAAGGCAGCAGGAAAAGAGGACAATCCAACATGAGAAGGATTGACTGTATAAAGGAAGCCACAGTACTCAGTTTGCAAGACCTGATAGGACATTTTGGAGAGCATTCATTCATAGGGTTGCTTTAAGTTGGAAGCAACTTGACGGCACTTAACACACGCAAACTTTTTTACTTCCATACTTAGTGTACTTTTAAGGATCCACTTGAAAAATAAGTCCATACTTCTTTCCCCCGTCCAACATAAAACAAAGAAAACCAGTTTATAATGAACAAGTTTATGCTTCATTTTTCATGTTTAATATTTGTAGGTTTATAGCACTACTGAACAACTAGGCCATAATTCATGACCATTTTGCACATTATACAGAGTCTCTCTCTCTACTCCTCTGATTTACAGGTCACTGCTTTACACTGTCACTGTGTGACCTCAAGATTTTCAGTACCAACTATACATCAGTGACATCCAGCTTTAACTCTCTATCCCAAAACATTTCTTTTTAAAATTAAGTTTGTTTAATACCTTCTACATGCAGGGCTGGCTCGCCCACTAGGCTTGCCCGCCTTTTCCCTGGCTTGCTTGGGTGCCTTGCACCCAAGCAAGCCGGCTCCGGGAGGGAAGGGGTGGGGGTTAACCCCCCCACCTCTTCCCTAGCTTGCTTGGGCACTCCGCAGCTGTGGAGCACCCAAGAAAGCCAAAATGCCCCCCCCGTGGAAAGTGGCCCCCGCCACCACCTCCCTGCCCCCGCCGAGCACCCCGGCGGGGCTCAGGAGGCAGCAGCAGAGATTGCCTGCCCTCCCCCTCCCCCCTGGGGGGGGAGAGAAGGTGAGGGGCGGCGGCCGGCACCTGCAGCTCGGCTCAAAGGGAAGGGGTGGGGGTTACAACCCCCGCCCCTTCCCTGGCTTTCCTGGGGGCCCCGCAGCTGCGGAGCCTCCAGGAAAGCGGCGCTGGGAGGGAGGGGCGGGGGTTGCAACCCTTGCCCCTTCCCTGGCTTTCCTGGGGGGCCCACTGCTGCGGAGCCTCCAGGAAAGCAGCGCTGGGAGGGAGGGGGTGGGGATTGCAACCCCCGCCCCTTCCCTGGCTTTCCTGGGGGACCTGCAGCTGCGGAGCCTCCAGGAGAGCCAGCGCTCCACCCCCCCCATCTCCAGGCCCCACTGGGAGGTTGGCATCCTGGTGGGGGGCGCCCCAAGCTGTGTTGCCTAGGGCGCCCAGACACCTGGGGCTGGCCCTGTCTACATACATATCCCAAACATTTCCTTGTCCACAAAATCCTACGTCTCCAAGGTGCCTATCTGATATTTTCCCCTTAGATATTGCATCCCTGTCTCAAAATCCAACAAATCCAGGCCTGAACTTCCCACAACCCTTCTTTCCTTTGTGCAGGGCTCTTTTTGTAGCAGGAATTCCTTTGCCAATCCTCCAAGAGCTTACAGAGCTCTTCTTACAGGGGTTACTGTAAGCTCTTGGAGGATTGGCTACGTTAGGGGTGTGTCGCCTAATATGCAAGGGAGTTCCTGCTACAAAAAGAGCCCTGCCTGTGTGTGTGCTCTGCACCCACTGATATCACTGTCCACCCTATTGATCTGCCTCTGTCCTCTAAATTCAGTCCATCCATGGGCAAGTAATGCCACCTCTCTCCGTACAATGCTGTGGAAGTATGACCCTTCCTTCCTCACCCCCTCAGCAAAGAACTCTTACTCATGTTCTGGTCATTTCCTGCACTGATTATCTCTAGCCATTTGTTGTCACATCTCGACCCACTCATCTCTGTCCAGCACTCTGCTGCCAAAATAATCCACTACTTCTGTGATTCACACTACGTGAGGCCCTTCCTTGGCTTCCAGTCTCTTTCTATATCCAACCTGCAGAGTGCTCTATGGTCTGTCCCCCCTTGATCTCTCTGTCCTCATATCCTGTTATATTCTTGTCTGTGATTTTTGCTCCTTGATATCCACCATCCCAGCTGTCCAGAAGTCTTTTTCTTCTTTAAACAACTCTGCCGTTTCTCCTCTGCCACCTTCTAAGGGTGTGATTTGCATCCAAAACATCAGCACGAAGGCCCTTTTCTCTCTTCCTTCAAATCTCTGCTCAAAACTCACTGATGAAGGCTTTGGCATACTCTGCTACAGAAATTAATCCTAAGAACATATAATTGAAAACCAAACTAGATGTTATTAAAAGGTGTCAGTTTTTTTTAAAAAAACCCTATGTATACAAATGAGGAAACAGTGCACAAGCTCTGTAAGTGCTGTACAAAACTGGATTTTCCAATTGCCATAAATAGTATGTCAATTGCATTGATATAGTCATATTCCACATGCTATAAAACCACTCCTGAAAAGGAGAAGACAGTTCCCCCCCTTCATAACACCTTGTAGTTGTATTCAGACCCATAGCTACAGTTGGGAATCTTGGGGCTAGGCCTCCTGACTCACTAGCAAGGCCCCAAGACTTCCCATCCAGCCCAGGGCCCCCAAGCAGTGGCAGATGTGGGGAAGGAGCCAGGTATTCCTTTAATTTGATTAGCCAGTGCCCCCTAAGAAATTTAACCCGCCCCCCAATTTAAAAAATCCTGGCTACAGGCCTGGTTTTAGTTGGTATGAGAAGTTTCAGTACTAATTTTCATCAGGGCTGGACCCAGGATTTTTTGCACACTAGGCAAGGCTACCTTCTGGTTCCCCCCCTGCACCCACCAATTATTATTAGTCTTCGTCAGGCCACTGCCGCAGACTACATGAGCATAATCAGCTTCCCCAAAGCCTCACAAGAGCTAGAACATAAGAGAAGCCAATGTTGGATCAGGCCAATGGCCCCTCCAGTCCAACACTCTATGTGTCACACAGTGGCCAAAAATACCAGGTGCCATCAGGAGGTCCAGCAATGGGGCCAGGATGCTAGAAGCCCTCCCACTGCTGCCCCCCCAGCACCAAGAATAGAGTGCATCACCTGCCTGAGACTGAGAGTCCCTATCTATACCTTGTGGCTAATAGCCACTGATGGACTTCTGATCTAATTCCATCTTGAAGCCACCCATGCTTGTAGCTGCCACCACCTCCTGTGGCAGTGGAATCCATGTGTTAATCACTCTTTGGGTGAAGAAGTACTTCCTTTTATCTGTTCTAATCTGACTGCTGATCTCAGGACTCTCAACTAGCTGATCTCAGGACTCTCAGGCTTTGGGAGGGAAGGGACCTCAATGAGGTGTAGAGTCCACTTTCCAAAACAGCTATTTTGTCCCGGTGAACCGCTCTCTGTTGCCTGGAGATCAGTTTTAATACCAGGAGATCTCCAGCCAGCACCTGGAGGTTGGCAACCATACTAAAATCATGAGAAAAGGGGGGGTGAACCTTTTTTTAAAAATGTGGACAGGGTAACTGCATGCCTGTCAAGTCTAGGAGGTCAGGGAATTTTGATGTATCTGAGATGACACGACATTCACCGGACAATATGCCCATAGCAGAGATTTTAGGCCTAGAACCATGCCCTGAAGCCCCAGTCTTAGTTATCAGTTACACAGACTTGGCTTCTAAACACTGAACTCAAGCAGGAAGTCACATACAGACACCTTTTTCATTGACACAACAGCCCTGTGAGGCAGCCTCCCATAATGCAATAGGGATTCCAACCTGGGTCCCACAAATCCTCTTGAGCTGGGAGCTGATTTTCAGACTCTTTGCTTTATTTTCTGCTCTGCCCACCAACCCTGTAGCCGGCTGTGCTCCGGTATTTACTGATGAGCTATGCAGGCCCAAACCTCTACACAATATTCCCAATGAGGATGTACCATGGATCTATACAGGGGCCACTGCAGAACATGGGACAGACACTGTCATCATGCTCTCCACCACAACCCCACTAGCAGAGAGCTGAAGCTGGGATTTTTTGTCTCCCTGTGCATCCATGTGGTGTGGAAGAGGCCCCAGGAGTGGGCTCCCAATGGGCCAGGGATCAGGATCGTGGCAGGCAGACCCTTCGCAGCATTGGGGCAAAGCCCACTCCTGTCCCTCCCTCCCTCCCTCCTCTGGGGCTTTGTACTCAAAAGACTCCTCCCCCAGTCATTTAAGTTGGGCTCTCTGCCCTGCTTCAAGTGCCCTCAGGGAAACAGGCATCTACACCAAGGCAGCTTAAAACTCTTGGGAATGTCCCAAAGAGCACCAAGGACCACTGCCTCCTGGGTAGAACCCTCTCCCCATGGCCAAACACACTCCTGTCTGCTTGCCCCTAAGCACCCCCCACTCTAATCAAGCTGATTGCAGTATGCATTGTACCTCTGCATCCTTCGCAAGCATTCTTTGCAACACTTTTGCCACCTCCTGACTAGGATAAAAGTACTCAGACAGGATTTCTATTCTGCTTGTGTCTGATGAAGGGGGCTTTGACTCGAGATCTCATACCCCGAAATGCTTGTTGGTCTCTAAAGTGCGACTGGATTCAAATCCAAGAGGGGATCAGCTGTCATTCTGTGAGATCTCCAGGTCTCACCTGGAGCTTAACAACCCTGGGCCTTTCCCATGCCCTTCTTTCCCATGGGCCAAGCCACTCACTTTCTCCCCCTCTCCAGGGCTTTTCACCCCCCCCCCACAAACCTCACAACCGCCCAGGGCCGGCTCGCACACTAGGCGAGCTAGGCGCTCGCCTAGGGTGTACCGGCCACTGGGGCGCCAAACTGCGCCCTGGCCCCTCCTGCAAAAAGCCCCCCCGCTGCTCCCGCCGCCTCCCCAAGGGCCCCACTGGGGCTCAGGAGGTGGCTCAGGAACCCAGGGGGGGGGAGAAGAGGCGGGGCCGGCGGCTAGCGCCGCCAGCGAAGAGTGCCCTTGCGGGCACTCAAAACCAAGCCAACACTGAAAGGGAAGAAGCAGGGGTTTAAACCCCTGCCTCTTCCCTGGCTTGCCAGCTGAAAGGGAAAAGGCAGGCTCCGGACAGAGGGTAGGTTCCTGGGCTGGGCCCTGGGGCAGGTGGGCAGGCAGCGGCGGTGCGGCTTCTCCCCCCCTCTGACGGCCCTCCCAGTCCCAAGCCCACCGCTGGGCCGCAGGGCTGGGGTTTCCAGGCTGGGCCATGGGGCGGGCAGGTGGCGGCGCAGCTTCTCCCCCCAGCCCTCCCAAGTGCACCGCTGGGCCGTGGGGCAGGCAGGTGGCGTGGCTTCTCCCCCCAATGGCCCTCCCAGTCCCAAGCCCTCTGCTGGGCTGCGGGGCTGGGGTTTCTGGGCTGGGCTGCGGGGTGGGCAGGTGGCGCGGCTTCTCCCCCCTGACGGCCCTCCCAGTCCCAAGCCCACTGCTGGGCCGCGGGGCTGGGGTTTCTGGGTTGGGCCGTGGGGCGGGCAGGTGGTGCGGCTTCTCCCCCCCCAATGGCCCTCCCAGTTCCAAGCCCACCGCTGGGCCGCGGGGCTGGGGTTTCTGGGTTGGGCTGTGGGGTGGACCAGAGACACCCCAAGCCAACCCCCAATACTAGCTGATAAAACAAGGTGTAACCTTTGTTCTAAGCTCTTCCATGCCACTTCGCCTCCTGTCTTCTATAGCTAAGTAACTTAAGGTAACCTGCTGTGCTTCTTTGGAGTCATGACCAAGGAGCCCTCACACATGTTAGCTGGTTCTAACTGTGTACAGTAAAAGTAAGAATATCCTTAGTTAGAAACAATCCTTATTCTTCACTGGAAGGTCGAGACTACAGGATCAGATAAGTATTATGCTTTTCCCCTCCTAAATACTTCTAGTTTAAAACCCCAAATATTATATTTCCATTTCTACTGTAACTAAAGGAATTTGAGTGTATGTGTGTGTGAATCTGTTTTTTGTATGCCTGTACATTAAAAAGATATTCAATAAAGAGAATCTTGATTCAAACTTAAGAAACCTTGTCAAGTGATCTCTTTTGGGAAAAGAGTTCTTGGTGCGAAGTTCGCTTTCTCTGTATACATTGGCCAGACCTCAAATAAGTTAGTCCACCTACTGCGTAGATAAGCAGTTCGGCTAACAGGCCGGCCCTGCAACCGCCCCAAGGCAGCGTCTAAAGCCCGGGTGTGTGGATTCAGGAGCACATTGCCCTCCTCTACTCTCTTCCTTTCTGCCCCCCCCCCCCGCCATGGAGTTACACACACAGTGCAGCCTCTGCAGGACTTCCAGGGACCTCCCAACTAGTTTCTTTCGCTCCCGCGGCACGCAGATCCCCCCTTCCCCCCAAAAAACTTTGTGGTTGTTTCTCAGCTAGCTTCCCCCCCAACCTTTTGATCTTTTTAACCCTTTCCTTACTGGCTGCCCAGCTTCCTAGCAAGAAGGGAGGAGAGCTTAGCAGCCCCGGGTGTTAAGTGCCTTCCTCCAAGTTGTTCCTTCTGGTCCTGGCTGGGAGTGGGCAGGAGGCACGCAGCGGGTGGCTGTGAGATGGTGGGTGGTGGCAACTGCATGTGCATGGTGTGTGCAGCACGTGCTCCACGGTGGCTTCCACAGCGACCGAGGAGGAGGAGCCGAGGAGCACATAGGAGCACAGGGTGAGCAGAGCAGGCAGCACTCGCAGGGGCTTTTGGTGAGGCGAGGGAGGGGCTGGGCAGGGAGAGGGAGGGGTGGGAGGCCAGTGCAGTTCCAGCATCCCTCACACGGGGGCGCTCCAGGAAGCCGCCTAAAAATGTCAATGGGCGGTCCAGCCCTGATTTTCATGCTGTTCTTATTAGGAATGACTTTTAAATAACCTAACAGGGCCCATCAGGGGTCAGCAGGCATTTTCCATTCTTTTTTTTTTAACCCAAAACAATTCATGCCAGTGTGAGAAATGAAACTAAAGATAAGGCAACGAGAGCATCTTATAGGACGTTTATGAGATCCTATGAGATGGCAGCCAAGGCTGCGAAGAGGGAATTCTACGCAGCTACGATTGCATCTGCAAGCTCACGCCCAGCCCAATTGTTTAGAACAATTCGGTCTTTGACAACTCTGCCGCAGGGCAGACAAAATCGTAGGGAATTGGATATTGGCTGCGAGGCATTTGCGAGCTATTTTGCAGATAAGGTCTCGGCGCTCCGCCGCGACCTCCCCGCCACACTTGAAACAGTGAGTGAACTTGAGGCCCCTTGCACGTCCTCGAGTTCGGGTTTCGTATGCTTTGACCGGCTCAGTCTGGAGGAAGTCGACAGACTGCTAGTATCTGTGCGCCCAACCACATGCGACCTTGACCCGTGCCCCTCCTGGCTCATTAAGGCGGGCCACGAGGGGTTTCGAGGTGCCTTGGGGGAGATTGTAAACAAGTCCCTATTGGAGGGACGGTTCCCCGAGGCACTCAAGGAAGCGATGGTCCGCCCTCTCTTGAAAAAAACAACTATGGACCCGGCGGAATTGGCCAGCTATCGGCCGGTGTCCAACTTGCCCTATCTGGGCAAACTGATCGAGAGAGCGGTGGCGACTCAGCTACAGGGCTTTCTGGATGACGCTTCCGTCCTCGATCCATTCCAGTCCGGCTTTCGCCCGGGGCATGGGACGGAGGCAGTACTGGTTGCCCTAACTGACGACCTCCGGAGGCACCTGGATCGAGGTGGTGTGGCGGCACTGTTGTTGTTAGACCTGTCGGCTGCATTTGATACAGTCGACCACCAGTTGCTCATCCACCGCCTCGCCGACGTGGGGATTCAGGGGCTTGCGCTTCAGTGGTTTGCCTCTTTCCTCCAAGGTCGGGGACAGAGGGTGGTTTTAGGGGGGCAGCAGTCCCGGAGGCACTCGCTGGAATGCGGGGTGCCCCAGGGGGCGGTGCTCTCCCCGATGCTGTTTAACATCTACATGCGCCCCCTCGCCCAGATTGCCCGGAGGTATGGGCTGGGTTGTCACCAATATGCGGATGACACCCAGCTCTATCTGATGTTGGGCGGCCGGTCTGAATCTGACCCCGAAGATCTCCACCGGGCCTTGCAGGCTGTGGCCGGGTGGCTCAGGTTGAGCCGGTTGAAGCTAAACCCTGCGAAGACGGAAGTCCTGTGCCTGGGTCGGACCGGTCTGGGGCTGGGGCTCCCACTCCCGACCTTCGATGGGGCGCCGTTGGTGCCAGCGCCGGAGGTTAGGAGTCTGGGAGTGCTCCTGGACCCTGCACTAACTATGGGGGCCCAGGTGGCAGCCACTGCCAAATCGGCTTTTTACCATCTTCGCCTGATTCGGCAGCTGGTCCCGTTCCTTGACCGCGAGGACCTGGCCACGGTGATCCACGCAACGGTCACCTCAAGGCTAGACCACTGTAACGCCCTCTACATGGGGCTGCCTTTGGGGCAAATCCGGAGGCTGCAGCTAGTGCAGAATGCTGCAGCCAGGCTGTTGGTGGGCATCCCCAGGCGGGAGCACATCCGGCCTGTGCTGAAAGTGCTGCACTGGCTGCCTATAGCATACCAGATTCGCTTCAAAGTGCTGGTGCTTACCTTTAAAGCCCTATATGGCCTGGGTCCGGCATACCTGAGGGACCGCCTTTCCCTGTATATGCCCCAAAGAGCACTGCGGTCTGAGTCCCAACATCGCCTGGCGGTCTCTGGCCCGAAGGAGGCCAGGTTGGTAGCCACGAGGGCTAGGTCCTTTTCAGTGGCGGCTCCTACCTGGTGGAATGAGCTCCCGGAGGAGATCAGGGCCCTGCGGGACCTTTTACAGTTCCGCAGGGCCTGCAAGACGGAGCTCTTCCGCCAGGCCTTTGAGTAGGAGCCGCCACTCCATTCCCCTCTGCCAATGTGACTATCTTATGTGGTGGAGGGTGGGGACAGCCGAGGGAGATCTAGCTATACCCGCTGTGTGCAACATCGCTGCGACCAACATCGCTGGGACTAACACCGCCATTGGACTGAGGTTGTGAAGAACTGTCAAGCACCTGGATGGTTATTTTTTTAGTATGTTATTTGTTAATTGTTTATATGGTTTTAAGTTGTTTTGTCTTGGCACATGGTTGCCCCTATGTAAGCCGCCCTGAGCCCGTTCGCGGGGAGGGCGGGGTAAAAATGTAATAAATAAATAAGTTTGGGAACCACTGATTTATCTAGTACTGCTCATACGGCTATCACCTTAAGCAGAGATCAGAACCAAAGAAAATATTTTAAAAGACCTTAGTCTTATTTCTCTTATATTTGATTATTGAGCCTATGAATTTTGCCACTGAGAGGGTGACATGATCATTGGTATCCAATAGTAGCCATGACACCTGCGCATTTAGCATTTCCATATCTTTAAGAACATAAGAGAAGCCAATGTTGAATCAGGCCAATGGCCCATCTGGTCCAACACTCTGTCACACAGCGGCCAAAAATACCATGTGCTATCAGGAGGTCCAGCAGTAGGGTCAGGACACTAGAAGCCCTCCCACTGCTGCCCCCTCCAGCACCAAGAATAGAGTGCATCACCTGCCCCAGACGGAGAATTCCCATCTATACCCTGTGGCTAATAGCCACTGATGGACTTCTGCTCCATATGTTTATCTAATTCCCTCTTGAAACTGTCCATGCTTGTAGCTGCCACCACCTCCTGTGGCAGTGAATTCCATATGTTAATCACTCTTTGGGTGAAGAAGTATTTCCTTTTATCTGTTCTAACCCGACTGCTCAGCAATTTCATGGAGTGCCCACGAGTTCTTGTATTGTGAGAAAGGGAGAAAAGTACTTCTTTCTCAGCCTGCTCAATCCCATTCATAATCTTATAAACCTCGATCATGTCACCCCTCAGCCGTCGTTTCTCCAAGCTAAAGAGCCCCAAGCATTTTAACCTTTCTTGATAGGGAAGGTGTTCCAACCCTTTTATCATTCTAGTTGCCCTTCTCTGCACTTTTTCCAATGCTATAATATCCTTTTTGAGATGTGGTGACCAGAACTGTACACAGTATTCCAAATGAGGTCGCACCAATGATTTATACAGGGGCATGATGATACCGGCTGATTTGTTTTCAATTCCCTTCCTAATAATCCCCAGCAGAGCATTGGCCTTCTTTATTGCAGCTACACACTGTCTAGACATTTTCATTGAGTTATCCACTACGACTCCAAGATCTCTCTCTTGGTCCGTCTCTGCCAGTTCAGACCTCATCAACGTGTATTTATATTTAGGATTTTTGGCTCCAATGTGCATCACTTTGCACTTGGCCACATTGAACCCCATTTGCCATGCTGACGCCCACTCACCCATCCTCGACAGATCCCTTTGGAGTGCCTCACACTCCTCCCTGGTTTTCACCACCCTGAACAACTTCGTGTCATCTGCAAATTTAGCCACTTCACTGCTTACTCCCAATTCCAAATCATTAATAAACAAGTTAAAAAGCATTGGACCGAGTACTGATCCCTGTGGTACCCCACTGCTTACCACCCTCCACTGAGAAAGTTTCCCATTTATACTCTCTCTCTGTTTCCCATTTATAAGCCAGTTTTTGATCCACAAGAGGACTTGTCCTTTTATCCCATGATTATTGAGCTTACTTAGGAGCCTTTGATGAGGAACTGTATCAAAAGCTTTCTGGAAGTCAAGGTAAATAATATCTATTGGGTCCCCCTTGTCCACATGTTTGTTCACTCCCTCAAAAAACACTAACAGGTTAGTGAGACAAGATCTTCCCTTACAGAACGCATGCTGAGTCTGCCTCAATAGTTTTTGTTCATCAATGTGCCTACTAATTCTTTCCTTAATAACAATTTCCACCAACTTACCTGGTATCGATGTCAGACTGACTGGCCTGTAATTTCCCAGATCTCCCCTGGAGCCCTTTTTAAATATGCGAGTGACATTAGCTACCTTCCAGTCCTCAGGAATGGAGGCAGATTTTAAAGAAAGATTACATATTTTTGTTAGGAGATCCACAAGTTCACGTTTGAGTAAAGGGGTGACTAAATTAGCCTTCAACTCATTGAATATAGGGCACTCCACAATCATATGTTTAATGGTTTCAGTTGTATGATATGAGCATCTGCATGTTCTATTGGAGTATGGTACTTTATTATACCTGCCCTCCAAAACTGCCAAGGGAAGAATGTTCAGTCTTGCCAAAGTAAAAGCTCTTTTTAGCAGGTCTTGGGTCTTTGGGTCAGGAGGGCTTAGGAGCACCAGCCTCCATCACGCAAGGAGTAGCAACAAGGAATATGTATCTACACCTTCACAAAAGAAAACACAGTTCTGCCATCTCCCCAGTTGCTAAATGGGGAAAGGCATTCATGTGTCAAATTAGTGCTATGAGTTCAGATCCCACCGAGAGAGATGCTGACACAAATGCAAAGTCTGCCTTTTGGCCAGCCACAGGTCAGATCAGCAGCAATGTGCACTTGGGAGCAGTCCTGTAACCACACCCCCAAATGAGCACACAGGAAGATGACATCACTGAAGGTATCAAGATCTCTCTCGCCAACTGGGCATCAACACCAGGCAACAGGAAATGGCATAGTGCAATGGAGAGACACAAGTACAGCATTCTCATTGTTTTAAGTCTCATGTGCCTAGACACAGTTGAGACACTGACACATCAAATAACCCCTTGGGATAGGCTGCTTATGCTGATCGGCAGCCCAACACAGCCATCATTTTGGCAGGCAAGCAAGCACCCATGTACTATTTCTCTGTGGCAGTCCAGGGGCTCATTGCCACTACTTGCTCTACTCAGCCCAGTAAGTTTTATGCTTAATCTCTCCCTGCTCCCCTGTATAAACTACATGGAATCAGATGGCAGCAGTGATTTGGGAGAATGTGCAGCCTTGGGATCATCTCCCCCTTATGAGAGCATACCTACATACACTCTGGATCAACCCCTCAGTCCCCTCCCACTATGAACTGCATGTTAAAGACAGCTGAGGCCAGTAAGTGGCTAGTTATCAACCCCCAAAAAGAGATACAGATGTTCATCAATCCATAGATTTATTGAACAGCATCAGGAATACTTAAAACAATCCATATAATAATATAGGGTGGCCAACTCTTGTTCCAAAAAGGGTCCTTGAAGGCTGCACTGACAAATCTCAGGACTACAAGTAGAACTGTCCCTATTGCTGCATGCTCATGAGAGGGACAATTATCTGTTATGCAATTTGCCATGATGCAAGTGCTGGGAAACAACAAGCAAGCTGCCCATCCCACAGTAGGGCAGCAGGAAGGCTGTTGGTCATTTTCTAGGCATGGAAGGTAGTTATAAAGATATGCCAGGGTTCTTGGTGCAAGCATCAGGGCTGTAATGGCTAAAGAAGCTAACGACTACTCTGAGCATCCTGAGTATTGCCCATTGTTACTCCACAAGGAAAAGGGCTACAAACTTACTGTCAGGTTCAATAGCAAGCAAGTCCAGGCACACTTCACTCAGAAAGTTATGCTTTATTGGAATATCAGTCTGTTGCCAAGTAGTACAGGTACATTGTCAGGAATTACAGGTATTGCATGGGGGGCTGTGTATATACTTTGATGCTTCAACTAGGCAAGCAAATGAAATCCAAGTGCGCACATGGGAAATCTCCGGGCGGGACATTACATCATGAACGGGAGACCCTCCCCCTTCCAGAGGGTCGATATATTCACACCAGCTGGGGAACCCAAGCCCTCCCTTCTGTCAAGATTACATTGATAGCTGTGTCTAGCAGAGGAATGTCTCCCACAGTAGCCTTAGCAAAGCAAAGCTATGCGCATGCATGTAAGCTAGGAAGAAGGGATGAGGTTATACAGAAAATATGGTAGTTATCTGACATCCTTCCCCCTTAAAACCCAATCACCCCCTTTTCGACTATTTGGGAAACCTTCTGGTTTGTCCAGGAGACGTCAGTGAAAGTCCTGCAAAAGTCTGGGAGCTTGGATATCTGTTGCTTTTACCCACTCTCAATGCTGCGGACCAAAATGCACCCACTCCATGAGGTAATACAATTGCCCACATTTTACTTTAGAGTCCAGATTGTCTGAAATCTCATAGTGTTCTTCACCATCCACCAAGAGGGGAGGAGGGACTGCTGCCTCTGGACGCCATCAGTTAGGGGGCTGACTGGGCTTTAACAAGCTGAAATGGAAAATTGGATGGATTTTTTAAAGATTCTTAGGTAACTCCAATTCTACAGTCACATCATTGATTAACCTGCGAATCTTGAATGGACCAATATATTTCCATGCTAACTTCCGTAAGGTTATATAATATATATATAATATCTTTCGATTTATTGATCGCTCAATCCTGGCTCTGAGCGATTTTACAGTTACACATTAATGCGGGACTGATAATGATTCATAGGGGTAAGGGAGGACAACATATAAATCTTTAAATCACACATTTGCAGCTGATGGGGATTTTTGTTCAGCTGTAGACTCAGACGTGTTCCAGAAGGCATTCGCTCGGCTTGGCTTGATGACATCAGCTTTTTCCAGGATTGCTTCAAGTCACAGCACCGCACTGCCACCAACTGGTCGGATCGACCCATCGCAGGCTTCTAATGCCAAAGAGATCTTCCAAGCTTCCGAGCTTATGAGTTGGACATTCTGTTTCACCAGCTAACACCCCCCCACACCGGGGGGGTTTAGTGTGCCCATCCTCTCTAAGGAGTGGTACCCATTTTATCTACTCACCGAAGCTTTCGAACCACTGGGTGGATGGTGAGCTGGGGACAAGGCTGGTAGCTCACACCAGAACAGGCTAGAACTGACAGAAGTTCTGTTCAGTTCAGATGTTACTGTAACCAGAGAATAAATCCTCTGTGCCACTGCTCCCAAAAATCATAGGTTCTTGGTTGATACATACACGAAATCTCCAGGCTGCAGAACCCAACCCTCCACCCTTTTCTTGTGAGCCTGGGCTCTGTACGCTGCTCTGGCATCATCTAGAGCCTCACAAATTTGTGGCCAAGAGTCTCGCAATTTTGTACACCAGTCTGTTGCCTCGCCCCCCCTTTCCTGATTCGGTATTGAGGAACAGTAGTGGGGGGCTGTCATACCCCAAAGGGGCTTTAAAAGGGGAGACCCCTGTTGAGATGTGACAAGCGTTACTGTAGCAAGATTTGGCCAGGGGAAGTAGGTCTACCCAATTGTCTTGTTGGAAGTTAGTGAAACAGTGCAGGTACTGTTCCAGGGTTTCATTCACCTGTTCGTCTGCCCATCAGTTTCTGGGTGGTAAGCACTGGGTGGTAAGCACATTCCACCCCCCAAATGCCCATCAGCTCTCCCCAGAACTTGGAAATAAATTGAGTCCCCCGATCCATGATTATTTTGGCTGGCATTGTGTGGAGGCACACTACATGTTGCAGGAAGGCTCTCCCCAAGGAATGGACTGTGGGCAAACTGGGGAAAGGGATGAAATGAGCCTGCTTAGAAAACAAGTCCACAACCACCCAGATCACGGTCATCTGCTTACTGGGGGGTAAGTCTGTAATGAAATCCATTTGAAATGACTTCCCACGGTCTACTGGGGGTCAGCAGGGGCTTCAAGAAATCCGGGGGCTTCCCTGACCGAGGCTTGCAGATGATGCAGATTTGGCAAGAGTAAACATACAGGGATAGATCTTTGCACATGTGCAGCCACCAGAATTGGCATTGCAAAAGATGTAATGATTTTACAAAGCCTAAATGGCCTGCTGGTTTGGAACCATGGACTGATCGTAACACATCCCCTTGCAGCAGTTCTGGGACATATATTTTGCTCCCCTTGTACCAACAGCCATTTTCTCGGCATTCTACGTCCCCCACCACCCTCAGTTCCTCCTTGTCCGCATTGGATAGGGCCGATGCGAACTTGTCTTCCCAGCGATCAGAGGGGGGCTGAACAGCGCATTTCCTTTGCTCCTGGCTGCATGTTAGCACTGCACCACTCAATTGGGAAGGCGTGAAGAATGAGTCGCAAACCTCCTCCCTTCTACTTTCATGTTGTGGGAGGCGAGCTAGAGCATCGGCCAGGGAGTTCGCTTTACCAGGGAAATGGTGTAGGGTAAAGTGAAACTTTGAGAAAAACTCAGCCCATCTGAACTGCTTGGCGTTTAGATTATGGGGTGTTCCAAGAACCTCAAGGTTTTTATGATCAGTCCAAACCTCAAAGGGAACTCGGGCCCCTTCCAGCCAGTGTCTCCACGTGGCCAGTGCCAAGTGGATCACCCCAGCCTCCTTATCCTACACAGGCCAGTTTCTTTCTGTGTTATTGAATTTGTGGGACACATACACTAAGGGATGGAGCTGACCATCAGACCCTTCTTGTAAGATCGCCCCCATATAGTGACATCCGATGCGTCGACCTGAACCACAATTTTTTTTGTTTCATTTGGGTGCGCCAACACTGGCTCTGTTGTAAACAGAGCTTTTAGCTGATCAAACGCCTCTTGACACTTAGGGGTCCACTCCAGTTTAGTCCCGGGTTTGGCAGCCCCCGGTCCCTTCCCCTTGGTTTTCAATGTCAGTTAGGGGCAGACTCACTTGGGCAAAGTGTGGCAGGAAATTTCTGTAAAAATTGGCAAATCCTAAGAAACTCTGGAGCCGTTTGTGGGTCTTAGGGGGTTCCCATTCCAACACATCCTGGACTTTCTTTGGGTCCATCTCTATCCCCTTTTGAGATATATGGTACCCCAGGAAGTCAATGCTGGTCTTATGGAACTCACATTTGGACAGTTTGGCAAAGAGTTTGTGCTTAAGTAACGTTTGGAGGACCTCTCTCACCAGCTGAACATGAGAGACCGTGTCGGGGGAGCACAATAAAATGTCATCAAGTACTCTAACACCCCCTTAAAAAGGTGCTTGTGTAACACTTCATTCATTAAGTTCATAAAGACTCCCGGAGCCCTCTGGAGGCCAAATGGCATCACGCGGTATTTAAATTGGCCCAGGGGGGTATTGAAGGCAGTCTTATATTTGTCTTCCTGTTGGATGCATACACAGAAATAAGCATCCCGTAAATCAAGCTTGGAGAAGATTTTCCATTTGACCACCTCTGCCAAGAGGTCCTTAATTAATGGCATGGGGTAGGCGTTGGTGGATGAAACTGCATTCAGCCCCCGATAGTCCATGCAAAGCCTGAGCCCCCCATCCTTCTTTTTACAGAAAAGAACTGGAGCGGCGATTGGGGAGGCTGCTGGCCGAATAAATCCTCTGGCAAGGTTTTTATCAATGAACTTTTGCAACTCCTCCTTCTCCATGGGGCTCATGGCATAAATCTTCCCTTTTGGCATCTTATGCCCGGGCAACAACTCAATTGCATAGTCAGAGTTGTGATGTGGAGGGAGCTCTTCCATTTCCTCTTCTTCAAACACCTGCAATAAGTCTCTGTATTCCCTGGGGATTTGGGCCAGTTCATCTGTGGCCAGACAAACCCAGGGAGGCTCACTATTGTTAGGTGATCCTGCCATGACATGGATGGAAGGGAAGGAGAGAGGGATGGACTGGCGTTTCTCTACTTGCTGGAATGTGGGGAGGAAAACAGGTTGTCTGGGAAACCCAGATTTACTATGGCTGAAGAGACTGTTATCTCAGCCGATGGCTTTGACTCCCTGGCACTTTCTTTTCCCGCCCGGGATAGTCTGGTCAACAATGATTTATGTCTGTAACTGCTTTGCCACGCGCACGCTTGGTAGCTATTGGTGAGTAAGTTGGGGGGGCAGTATGAACATGATATGACTGGGACCCCGGAGAAGTTCTCTTTATTTCTAGTATGTGCTGAGAAATTTGTGGATAACTGGGGCTACCTATTCCCTAACGAGGAGCGCATAGTAGATGCCATTGCATCCCACCTGCGAGACGGGGCAGCGGATTGTTATGTGGCCCTGCATCAAGAAGATGGGAGGGAGCTGAGAGAAGTTGACACGTTTATGTGGGCCCTTAAGGATCACTTCGAGGACTCCAATGCGAACCAGACGGCCCGAGCGTTCATCCACACCTTTCGGCAAGGGAAGAAATCAGTACAGGAATACACCGAGGAGTTTTGCCGGCACGCCGCAAAAATCAGGGGCTGGCCCAATGGGGTGTTGGCCAAATACTACCGACTGGGGCTGAACCCCGAGATCCGTGGGACTATCCTGAGGGGCCATGATCCCGGATCCCTACTGGGGTGGATGAAGGAAGCAGCGGCCATGGAGACCCGCCTCTGCATGATCCGCCTAGATGATGCGGTCGCCTTGGGAAAACCCATCCCGCTGGGAAGCGCCACAGTGAAGGTGAAACCGATGGCCCCACCACCTCGCCAGAAGGACGGGACCAGGGAGCAATGGATGAAGCAGGGGCTGTGCCTCAAATGTGGGGAGCCTGGCCATTTTGCCGCCATCTGCCTGGGGGGAACTCCATCGCTGGTTCCCCCCAAAGGAGGGAAGAAGTTCAAGACCTCGACTCCAAAGCCCACAGCCAAACCCAAGGGAGCAAGAGCTATGCAGGCAGCTCTGCTGAGGAACAAGTCGGATTCGCCGGAAGAGGAAACAGCCCCGGTGGCAGGAAACAAGAAGCACAGGAAACATGAACAGCACTGAGCAGCAGGTCCCTGACTCCCAGGCGCTAAAACCGATGAGCAATACCCCTTCCCTCTTTTTCGTGACTGTGACTTTGGTCGATCCTGAGCTCCGCACGCATGTAAGGGTGCGGGGCTTAGTGGACTCAGGCTGCGGACAAGACATTATCAATCCCTCTTTGGTGACAGGATTGGGAACTAAGGTTGTAAAACTGACTGAGCCCTTGATCTTTACCCAAATGGATGAGTCTACCATGAAGGAACCATGTAAATATGAGACGGTTCCCCTGCGGATGGGACTGGGGGGGCACTGGAAAACGAGACCTTTCATAGTCACCCTGGCCGCGAGATTCCTGCTAGTCCTCGGCAGCCCTTGGTTCTTTGACCACGATTGTCATATACTATGGGAAGAGGGGGTAGTAAACTTAATCTCCCCTCGCTGTAAGACTCTTTTATGGAATGACGCGTGGGAGGGGCCCCCCCAAGGAACGATGCCGGTACCCATAGGGCTGGTGGACGTGGAACTCCAGAGCATTCCCCGGGAATATTGGGATTTGATGGGGGTGTTCGAAGAAGGGGAGGCGGACGAGCTACCCCCCCAGAAATTCTGACTGTGCTATCAAATTATTGTCGAATCACAAGTTGCCCAAGGGTAAACTATACTCCATGAGCCCAGCTGAGAAGGTGGAATTGCGGAAATTCATTGACAAAAATTTAGCCCGTGGGTTCATTTGACCGGCATCCTCCCCCTTTGCGGCTCCGGTGCTGTTTCAGAAAAAGAAGGATGGGGGGCTGAGGCTATGCATGGACTACAGGGGGCTCAATGCGATTTCAGCGACGAACGCTTACCCGCTACCATTGATTAAAGACCTATTGGCAGTGCTGGCAGGAGGGAAAGTTTTCTCAAAGCTAGATCTGAGAGATGCTTACTTCCGGATGCACATAAGAGAAGGGGATGAATACAAGACAGCTTTCAACACCCCGTTGGGTCAGTTTGAATATTTGGTGATGCCCTTCGGCTTACAAGGTGCCCCAGGGGTCTTTATGAATTTGATAAATGAAGTGTTGCACAAGCATTTGTTCAAGGGGGTCCTTGTTTAACATGATGATATCTTACTGCATTCCCCTGATAAAAAGTCACATGTCAAATTGGTGCGAGAGGTCCTCCAAACGTTGCCCAAGCACAAGCTGTTTGCAAAGCTGTCCAAATGTGAATTCCACCAATCAGAAATCTCGTTTCTTGGTTACCGAATCTCACAAAGGGGAATAGAAATGGACCCAGCAAAGGTCCAGGACGTGGTGGGGTGGGAGGCCCCAAAGACTCGGAGGCAATTATAAGCGTTCCTCGGATTCGACAATTTCTATAGATCATTTCTGGCGAATTTCGCACAGGTATCCTTCCACCTGACCGACCTGTTGAAGACTAAGGGGAAGGGCCCCGACAGCACGAAACCCAGGGCTAAACTGGACTGGACCCCCGAGTGCCAAAACGCCTTTGAGCAACTCAAAAAACTATTTATTTTCAAGCCCATCTTGGCGCATCCAAACGAATTAAAAAAAAATTCATTGTACAAGTCGATGCCTTGGATGTAGCCATGGGGGGGCCATCTTGCAAGAGGGGGAGGATGGGAAACTGCACCTGCTAGCATATGTGTACAAAAAATTCAACAACACCGAAAGAAACTGGGCTGTGTGGGACAAGGAAG
Organism: Gekko gecko; assembly: GCA_029375565.1. Lineage (NCBI taxonomy): Eukaryota > Metazoa > Chordata > Lepidosauria > Squamata > Gekkonidae > Gekko > Gekko gecko. Next base: position 137,223,210 of record JAPDNY010000002.1, read on the forward strand.
CAAGGTCTATTAAATTAGCCCTCTCAACCTGGCATTATTGGTTAGAGGGGGCCAGAGTGTTGTTTGAAGTTTGGACTGATCATAAAAATCTTGAGTTGCTGCGTACCCCGAGGAACCTGAATGCTAAACAGCTGCGGTGGCCTGATTTCTTCTCTAAATTCAACTTTACGCTACACCATTTCCTGGGGAAAGCAAATTCCCTGGCTGATGCTCTGTCCCGCCTACCACAACACGATAGCAGGAGGGAGGAGGTACGCGATTCCATGTTCCCACCTTCCCAGTTAGGAGGTGTGGTGATAATGCGCAGCCAAACCAAATCTATGCATGTCTCCTCTCCTCTCTCTTGGGACGTAAAGTTTACCTCCGCCCTCTCTGACGACGACCGTCTGACTCTGGAGAAGGAGGGGGGTTACTCAGGATGCGGCGGGAGCCTGGAGGAAAGGGGGAAGCTTTTTGTCCCGCTATCCCTAAAGGGGGAAGTCATGGAGTGGGTCCACGGGACCAAATTAGCAGGACATACCGGATTTGTTAAATCATTACAGTTACTGCAACGGCAGTTTTGGTGGCCGGGTATGAGAAAGGATTTACCTTTATTTGTGCACACCTGTCAAACCTGCCTCATGAGTAAACCGCGCCCTGGGAAACCACCTGGGTTCTTGCAACCGCTACCGACCACCAGCTGCCCATGGGAGGTCATCTCCATGGATTTTATAATGGACCTTCCCCCGAGCGGGGGGAAAACTGTAATCTGGGTAGTTGTAGACTTATTTTCCAAAGAAGCACACTTTGTTCCTTTCAAAACAATCCCCTCGGCCAAGCAGCTAGCCAAAGCATTTCTGCAGCATGTGGTGAAGCTCCATAGGCTGCCGGCTAAGGTCGTATCTGACAGGGGGTCGCAGTTTGTTTCCCGGTTCTGGGGGGAGTTAATGGCACTGCTAGGGGTGAAGCGGGGGGTCAGCAGTGCGTATCACCCAGAGACGGATGGGCAGACTGAAAGAGTTAACAAGATGCTTGAGCAATATTTGTGTTGTTTTACAAACTTCCAACAGGACGATTGGGAATCTTTGTTGCCTTTGGCAGAATTCTGTTATAATAACACGTGTCATACTTCAGGGGTCTCACCGTTCATGGCTGTGTATGGTTACGAGGCCCCCCCTCTGCCATTCCTTTGACAGCCCTCGCTGCCAGCAGGAGAGGCAGGGGACTGGTGCAAACACCTCCAAGAAGCTTGGCCCCTCCTCACCCAGACTCTAGAGGAGGCCAAAGCTGCGTACAAAGCGCAGGCTGATAAAAAGAGAGACAAAGGGTGGGACCCTAAACCAGGGGAATTCATGCATGTTTCCACCCAGAACATCAAAGGACTTCAGCCTAGTCGCAAACTGGGCTGGAAATATGTGGGACCATTTGAAATAAAAAGGGTGATTAATGCAGTCACTGTTGAACTGATTTTACCAAAAAATCTGAATGCAATTCATCCTGTGTTTCATCTCAGATTACTAAGACGTTCACCTGGGAGGAATCAATGGCGGCCACAACGCCCGATACCCCCCCCCTTATGGTGGGGGGGAACCACATTTCGAAGTTGCTGAGATCCTGGATTCTAAACTGTCGTGCAATTGATTGTATTATCTCATTGAATGGGTTGATTTTGGTCCTGAACAGAGAGAATGGGTGAGAGCTGAACATGTCAATGCCCCACGTTTGATCTGCAGGTTTCACAAGCTCTACCCACACAAGCCCGGGAGGGGTCAAGAATTAGAAGTGCAGAATGTCAGGTGATCCTGCCATGACATGGATGGAAGGGAAGGAGGGAGGGACGGACTGGCGTTTCTCTACTTACTGGAATGTGGGGAGGAAAACAGGTTGTCTGGGAAACCCAGATTTACTATGGCTGAGGAGACTGTTATCTCAGCCGATGGCCTTCATTCCCTGGCACTTTCTTTTCCCGCCCGGGATAGTCTGGTCAACAATGATTTATGTCTGTAACTGCTTTGCCGCGCGTGCACTTGGTAGCTATTGGTGGGTAGGTTGGGGGGGCAGTATGAACATGGTATAACTGGGGGTGGCAGGAATCTCTTGGTATCACTGACAAAGCATTGCTAATGTACCTCTAAGAATTGCTTTCAATAAATGCTATCTTCTTTATGGAGCCTGGTGTTTGACTGACTTTCTGGAGAACTTGATAACTATCCGGGGCTAACCCCCAGGCAGGGTCCCAGACGTGATTTTGACACTTTGGGGAGATGAATCGGACAATCCCTTCATCCCACAATATATATGGGTCATGTCCATGGAGCCACGGGCTGCCCAACACCAAAGGGAATTTAGCTCCCGGTAAAACCACAAAGGCACAGTCTTCCCAATGATCTCCAGCCCCCACCTGCAACGGAACAGTCTTGAACTTACAGGGTTCTTTCGAGAGCCATCCATTTGGGTAAATATCAGGGGCTCTGCCAAGCGGACCACAGCTGCCTCCAAACCCGACACCAGGGAGGGGTTGATGAGATCCCTCCCGCACCCAGAGTCTATGAGGCCATGAACCCTAATGTGCGTCTTCATAGCGGGGTTCATAATAGTAACAGTCACAAAAAAGAGGGGTGGGTAGTTGCTCACCATGTTTGGCGCTTTGGTTGATGGGTCCTGCTGGCCTGCACCACTTACAACAGGACCTGGCCTTTTCCCACCGGCTCTGCCTCCTCGTCATTGCTCGAAGCCAGGTCAAATATCTCCACATTGGTGTGTAAGGCACGGGGGTTCCTCAGCTTTGCTGTTCCCTTTTTTGATGGGATGTCAGCCCGACGCTTGTCACTTTCTTTTCCCGATGGTCCAGCGATTTCTCCCAGTGGACAGGTAGCTGCGTAATGGCCGCTTTCTCCACATTTCAGGCATAAGCCTTGCTTCATTCGTTGGTCCTGGACTGATATTTTCAGCTGGAGCTGTTTGGGTTTCGAGTGGGGCATAGTGGGTGATCTCCCAGCTGCAATCGCACTATCTAGTCTCATTGTGTGCAACCTGCTTTCCGCTCTCTCTGCCTCCGCCATCCAGGCTTGCAAGGTTCTCGGCTCTTGGGAACTCATGACATTGTTTTGGATGTCAGCTACTAGCCCCAGTCGATACTGTTGGGCAAAGACTGGATCAGTCCAGTCACGGATCAGTCCAGTCACGGATGCTGTTGGAATTCCGTTGAGTACTCCCTCACTGACAGCTTACCTTGCTTAAAGGTGCAGAGAAAGACCTTTGCCTTCTCGGCTGCTGTTTGATCTTCAAACCGAGCTTGTAGCGCCCACATGAACGTGTCTACACTCCCCAGTTCCACTGCATCCAAGTCATGCAAAGACATGTACCAGCTGATAGCGGCTCCCCTCAGCCACAAAGTGATAAAGTCTACTTGTTGCTCCTCATCCTGAAAGAGATGGGCCCATCATTGCACAAATTTCATCACTTGCAGGATAAAAAATGAGAAGTTTTCCGGGTCACCATCAAAGGTGACGTCCAGTAAATCCTTGGACCGGGGCACCACCGGCAGGACCACCGGGGCAGGCAGTTGCAGAGGTGGGGGGAGGTAGCAGCACCCTGGGCTGCGGAGGCGCTGGAAGGGGCAGTGGCTGCTGTGGCTGCGGAACTGGCAGGACAGGAGTAAGCAAGACAGGGGTGGGTGGCAGCAGGACGGGGCCTGGCGGTGGATGACCAGGAGGGGGGGCCAGCTGGGACCCCTTGTTGGGCTGCTAGTTGTGTCTGAACCACCTGGTTCATCATTGTTGGTAACGTTTGAAGTAAATGTCCTAAGTCTCGCATCTGTTTCTAGACTATCCAGCCTCCTCTCTACATCTCTTCCCGGTCTTGGCTTCTGGTCGGAGTTAAAATGGCGAGTTGACGCACTCTGTGAACTGTGCAGGGTGGACGATAGCTCCTTTTGACAGTTTGGACCCTTTTCTGGTCCAACGCAGCACTCCCCAGGCGGGGGGGTGGCAAGCAAGCAACCAAGTCCAAGCGGGAGTTGAGATTGGAGTGGACAGGCTTCGGAGGAAGTCTGTTTATGCTTTGATCCCCTCCCACGAAGCGGGCAGTTGCGAGACAACACTACAGGAGCTAATCAGGCTGACAATTCAGCATAAACCCGTCATCTACCGACCTCTTTACCATCAAAGTCAACATTAAGTTAAGAAGAAGCAATGCGAAACTCCGAGATCGAACTGTAAGGTAACAAAGAACTTTTGCTTACTGGTTTGAAGATATAGAGAGATTTGAATCAAGCGGCTTAGCGTACAAAAGCATTTCTGATGTAATCCGCTTTGTTTGGAACTGAAAGAAGCTTTCTAGAACGTGAAAATAGCGAAAAAGAAACTTTTGTTTTGCATTCCTGTGGTCAGTTAGAGATTAACGGCAAGCTGTAAAAACGAAACTGATGTGAATCTGTGCTACCAAAAACAAGTTCCGGCTGAGAAAAGACGAGCTTGGGGCAAGAGAGGCATTTCAAAAGACTGAGTCACCGGAAGGAGTAGGAAGAGTTAGTGCGCTGCACAGGAAGTTGGATTTTCGGGATGGACACCAAACCGGAAGTTACAAAATAGCCTACTCTTGCCAAAAAACCATAGAGAAATTGCGCCCGCCATTTTGAGGAGGACTAATTTTTTAAAATTGAATTTGAACTATAAAATTAAAGAGAAGAAACATATAAAGGTTTGATGGAATACTTAGAAGAAAAGAGATTTGGTGATATTTAAAAGTTTTCAAAACAGATTTGAGGCCAAGACAAAGGGCCGCCTCTACATCAAGTCCCAGAATGGCAGCAAAGGACAAAAAAGAATGGCAGGCAGCAATAGAGGCTATGGAGAGGATGGAGGCAGTGCAGAATCTTGGAAAACAAATGGAATTACAGACTAAACAAATGGAATTACAGATGAAACAACAAATGGAAAAGCAATTGGAGCAAATAGAACAAGTACAAGTGCAAGTACAAGAGAAGATTATGGCAGATATGAAAGAACTGGTCCTAGCAGAAGTGGCAGAGTTTAAAAAAGATACAGAAGAAGTCAAAAAAGAAGTCTAAGGTTGGGCTTCCGGTCGGAGTAAAATGGCGAATTGACACACTTTGCGAGTTGTGCAGAGTGTACTGCGGCATCTGATGACAGTCTGGGCTTTATCTGGCCCAGCGCAGCACTCTCCAGGCGGGGGAGTGGCAAGCAAGCAGCGAAGCCTGAGGGGGAGTTGAGATCGGTGTGGATAAGCTTCGGAGGAAGCTTGTTTACACTTTGATCTCCTTCCGTGAAGAGGGCAGTTGCAAATCAACTCTACAGATGCCAGCTGGGCTGAGAATTCAGCATAAATTCGCCATCTACCGATCTCTTTATCATCAAGATTAACATCGTTTACAGAAGAAGCACCGCGAAACCCCGAGATTACAAGCAAGGTAACAAACGAATAAGCGCTTACCGGTTTAAAGAAGAATGTGAAATTGAAACGAACGGATAAGCGTTGAAACCTTTAAGGAACTATTCCGCTTGAATTAAAAGTAAAACGAAAGCTTTCCTTTAGAGAAAAAGGCTGAAAAGTGACTTTGTTTTGCATTCCTGTGGTCAGTCAAGTCTAAACTTTACATAGCAGAAACGAAACTAACTGTGACTCTATGATACAGGAAGTGGGCTAGAGTGGAGGTTTTAGAGGCTGTTGTGCCGGAAACGGACGGACATTTTACTGTGTGACACCACCCTTACCGGAAGTTGGATTACAGAGACGGACAGATGAACAGGAAGTTTGGAAGGAGCCTACTCTAGCCAGAAAATCATAGAGAAATTGCGCCCGACATTTTGGGGAGGACTAAATTTTAAAAAGTTATTTTCAAGCCGAAAAAGAGTTTAAACAAGTTTTAAAGGTGGCGATTTGGCTTGAAGACTGCTAATATAAAGACTGACTAGCATTGAAGTTGTCTCCAAGACGGATTTGAGGTCAAGACCCAGAGCTGCTTCATCACCTAGCCCAAGAATGACTGCAAAGGAAAAAAAAGAGTGGCAAGCAGCTATGGAAGCGATGGAAAAACAGATGACCGAAGTGGTGCAGAATTTTGGAAAACAAATAGAATCACAGTTGCAACAACAACTGCAACAACAGCTGCAAATTCAATTGGAGCAAATAGAACAAGTGCAAGTCCAAGTACAGAAAAAAAATATGGAAGAACTGAAAGAACTGGTACTTACAGAAGTGTCAGGGATAAAAAAAGATACAGAAGAACTCAAAAAGGAAGTCAAAAGTCTGGTGACAAAATCTGAAGATATGGAACAAAAGGTTAAAAAAACCCTGTCAGAAAATACAAGGCTGGAGACCATGATGGAATATAGGGCTACTCAGAATCATCTGAGATTGAGAGGGATAGAAGAGGAGGAAGATCAGGATCTACGGGCTCTAGTAATTAAGACATTGACAACTTATGTAGGGGAAGATGAGGGAGATTTGGATGCAGACTTTGACTTGATTTATAGAGTGAATTCAGCTTATGCCAAAAGAAAGCAATTACCCAGAGATGTGATTGTTCAATTCGTGACAACAAAGATGAAGGAAGACGTTTTCAGGAAACAATTTACACAACCGTTGGAAATTAATGGAAAGAAAATAATAATTCTGAGAGAAATTCCGAGATCGATTCTACAAGACAGAAAGAAATTCAAGAAATTGACAGACAGACTAAAAGAAATGAACATTAGGTTCAGATGGGAGATTCCATATGGACTTACATTTATGTACAACTCGGTGAGATCTACTCTTAAATCTGAAGGAGATTTATATAGATTTAAAGAGAGCAATCTGGATGATTTTAAAGATATTTAACTCAACACCATTATGGATTACAAATTTTTATCTTGGAACGTAAATGGACTAAATTCACCAAGTAAAAGAAGATTAGTGAATCATTGGCTGGAGAAACAAAAATGTAACATAATTTGTTTACAAGAAACACATATTAGAAAACAAGACAACAAATATTTGACTAATAAAAAATTGGGAGAAGAATTTCATTCCTCAGCAATTAATAAGAAAAAAGGAACAGTGATTTATATTTCAAAAGAATTGGATCCTAAACAAATTTTCTCAGATAAAGAAGGAAGGTATGTTGGCGTGGAAATATGGATGAACAGAAAAAAGACATTGCTTGTAAATATATATGCACCCAATGGTGCAAAAGAGACTTTCTTTAATGATTTGACCAAAGAGTTGGAGTGTTTAAATTATGACCAAATTGTTCTTGCTGGAGACTTTAATGGTACAGTGAACAACACATTGGATAGAAAATCCAAAACAAGTGGAGAGACAGTCGGAAAGTTACCAAAAAATTTCTTTCAATTGATGAAGCAAGAGAAACTGGAGGACGTTTGGAGGAAGTGGAACCCTAAGACTAAGGATTACACATTTTATTCGAATAGACACAACTCCTTTTCTCGAATTGACATGATTTGGATGTCAGAGGAGATGGCGCAAAAAACTTACAAAATACAAATTTTGCCGAAAACTAACTCTGATCACAATCCCCTACTTTGGATATCTAAAGCAAAACCTAAACAGTTATATTGGAGAATTAATGAAGATTTATTGGATCAAAAACAAATTAATGAAATCTTAAAAAAGGAAACGAAAAGTTTTTTTGAACTGAATTTGAATAAAGGTACGGATATACAAGTTGTATGGGATGCGTACAAAGCGGTAATGAGAGGTATGCTTATCTCTCTGAACTCCAAGGACAAAAAGCAAAAGATCCAACAACAGAAAGACCTTTATGAAAAAATTCGACAAAAAGAAAAGGAATTAAAGAAAAGACCAGGGAAGAAGAAGATTATTAAAGAGATCCACTTTCTGCAAGATCAGCTGAATGTTTTATTAAACAGAGAATTATATTGGAATTTGAAGAAATTACGGCAAAAAGCATTTGAGGGTGCAAATAAACCAGGAAAGTTTTTAGCATGGCAACTGAAAAATAGAAAAGAAAGGAATTTTATATCTAAGATTACTGAAGATGGAAAGGATGTTATGAGCTTGAATGGTATAAAAAGAGCTTTCTTTAAATATTACGCCAAATTATTCAAAAAGAAAGGAATTGATCAACAGAGAATTAAGAATTATTTGGAGACTATTGAAGTTCCAGAGCTGGGAAAACAAATTAAGGAATCATTAAATGGTTTAGTAACGAAAGAAGAAGTGACAATGGCGATAGAAGATGCAAAGTTGGGCAAAGCTCCAGGACCAGATGGCTTTACTGCAAAGTTTTATAAGAAATTTAAAGAGGAGCTAACCCCTATTTTAGTACTTCTGTCAAATGAGATAAGAAAGACCAAACGGATCCCAGATTCATGGAAAGAAGCAAATATTTCATTGATACCTAAAGAAGGTTTGGATTTGACTCAAGTAAAGAATTATAGGCCAATATCGCTATTAAATAACGATTACAAATTATTTGCAAAAATAATTTCGGAGAGACTGAAAAAATATTTGAAAGATACAATAGCGGAAGAACAAGCTGGATTTTTACCAAACAGACAAATCAGAGACAATTTAAGAGTGGTGATAGATGCAATTGAATACTATGACAAGCATCCTGAAAAAGAAGTTGGATTCCTCTTCCTAGATGCGGAAAAAGCTTTTGATAATTTAAATTGGGAATTCATGCTGCAAGTTATTGAAAAAATGGACATTGGACAGTCCTTTTTAAACATGATTGTGGCAATATATTCAGAACAAAAAGCGGCTTTGAATATAAATAAAGAAAAGACGGACTTCTTCCAAGTCCAAAAGGGAACACGTCAAGGCTGCCCGTTATCCCCGTTGTTGTTTATTTGGATATTGGAAATATTATTGACAGCGATAAGAAAAGATAACAGTATTGAAGGACTTACAGTGAAAGGTTTTGCCTATAAATACAGAGCATTTGCAGATGATGTAATGTTTATGATCCAAGACCCAATTGAGAAAATACCACAATTGATGGAAAAAATTGAAGAATTTGGTTCAGTTGCGGGATTTTATGTTAACAAAAGTAAAACCAAAGTGATGTGTAAAAATATGACGAAACAGAGACAAACAGAACTTCAAGAGAAAATTCAATGTGAAGTAGTTACAAAGACTAAATATCTTGGAATTGAATTAACCATGAAAAATATTGACTTGTTTAAAAATAATTATGAAAAGGTGTGGCACAAGATTCAGCAAGATATGAAGAAATGGGACACTTTGAATTTATCATTGATGGGAAGAATCGCGACTGTAAAAATGAATATCTTGCCGCGTTTGATGTTTCTATTTCAGACTATTCCAATACTAAAACAAAGGAAAGTACTGGATTCGTGGCAGAAAGAATTATCCAAATTCGTATGGGCAGGAAGAAAGCCAAGGATTAAAATGAAAATTTTATGTGACGCAAGAGAGAGAGGAGGCCTACAACTACCAAATCTAAGACTGTATTATGATGCCGTCTGTTTAACATGGTTGGAACAGTGGATTAATCTGGAGAACAAGAAGTTATTGGCCCTGGAAGGGCATGATAACAAATTCGGATGGCATGCATATTTATGGTATGGAAAAGTAAAAATGGATAAATTTTTTAAACACCACTTTGTAAGACAATCACTGTTCGAGACATGGATGAGATACAGAAAATTCTTCTCAGAAGAAAGACCACTTTGGATTGTACCAGCTGAAGTGATTAATCCATATTCAAGAAATCAAGGGCTAGACTGGCTACCTTATAAAAATCTTTTAAAATCTGAAGGGAAAAATTTTGTGTTAAAAGACAGATTTGATGTTGAATTTGAATATGATTGGTTGAAGTATAGACAGATTTATGATTTATTTAAGACCGATAAAAGAGAATATGGTTTTAGAGAAAAGAATATTGAAATTGAAACTGTATGGCTTGAGAAAGGAAAAAAAATGATTTCTAAACTGTATAAGGTTCTATTGAAATGGTATACTGAGGATGAAGTTGTAAAAGAGCAAATGATAAAATGGGCTGTAAATGTTAATACAGAGATATTAATGACATCTTGGGAATACTTGTGGAAAAAGTCAATGAAAATTTCAACTTGTGTAAATGTTAAAGAGAATTGTTATAAAATGATGTACAGATGGTATATGACGCCCAAAAAAATTGCTATCATAAATGAAAGTATGTCTAATAAATGTTGGAAATGTAAGAAACATGAAGGGTCTTTTTACCATATGTGGTGGACATGTGATAAAGCAGTAAAATATTGGACAGAGATCCACAATGAGATACAAAAAATTTTGAATTGTACTTTTAAGAAAGACCCACAGATGTTATTGTTAGGTCTTAAAATGGAAGAAATAAATGTAGCCAAGAGAACACTATTATGGTACTTGACTACAGCAGCAAGACTGACTTTTGCTCAATGTTGGAAACAAGATAAAGTACCTGAAACATGGGAATGGATTAAAAAACGTTGTTTTTGGCGGAAATGGACAAGTTAACAAGAAAGTTAAACAACGAAGAAGATGAAACTTTTTTTAAAGATTGGAAAGACTTTCAAAAATATTTGTTGAAAAATTGGGACATTAAAAGTGGTTTGATTTGCTTTGACAGTTATTAAGAAGAAACGGAAAGAGAATTAGACTTTTGTATTGTTACCGTTAGTAAGAGAAAATAAGTTTAGAAGTAATTGTAATGGAATAAGAGAGATATTAATGGGGTTGGAGCAGTGCTGGAAGCCTGATGTGGGGGGAGAAAGGGAAAAAAGAAAAATGGGTATGTATTGGTATGTTTAAATTGTATGAACTTGTGATATATCCAATAATAAATTGTATTTACAAAAAAAAAAAAAAAGAAGTCTAAGGTTTAGCAGCTAAGTCGACGGAGCTAGAACAAAAAATTAAAAATACCCTCCAGGAGAACACAAGGTTAGAATCTATGATGGAGTACAGAGCTACACAAAACCACCTGAGGCTAAGAGGAATTGAGGAGGCAGAAGACCAAGATATACGTGCGTTGGTAATAACAACATTGATGGCATATATTGGTGAGGATCAAGGAGATCTAGACTCAGATTTTGACTTAATTTACAGAGTAAACTCAACGTATGCTCAGAGGAAAAAATTACCCAGAGATGTCATTGTGCAGTTTGTGACAAGAAAAATGAAAGAGGATATTTTCAAGAAGCAATTCACACAACCGTTGGAAACTGACGGCAAAAAGATAATAATATTAAGAGAAATCCCAAGGGTGATGTTGCAAGACAGAAAGAAATAAAAAAAATTGGTCGACAAATTAAAGGCAATGGGAATTAGATTCAGATGGGAAATACCTCAAGGATTGTCATTTACATACAACTCAGTGAGATTCACGATCAAATCAGAAGGAGACCTGTATAGGTTTAAAGAAAACAATTTTGAAGAGTTTTTGGATATATAAATCAAGACACCATGGATTACAAATTGCTATCTTGGAATGTAAATGGACTTAATTCACCTAACAAAAGAAAATTAGTAAATCATTGGCTGGAAAAACAAAAGAGCAATATAATTTGTTTGCAGGAAACTCATATCAGAAAACAGGACTATAAATATGTGATAAATAAGAAATTGGGAGAAGAATTTTTTTCACTAGCAACTAAAAAGAATAAAGGAACAGTGATCTACATCAAAAAAGAATTGGAATCCAAGCAAATTTTTGTGGACAATGATGGGAGGTATATTGGAGTAGAAATAATGTTACACAGGAAAAAGACTTTGATTATAAATTTGTATACACCTAATGGAGCTAAAGAAAATTTTTTCAAAGATTTGACAAATGAGATGGAACAATTAACTTATGATCAGGTAATCTTCGCAGGAGATTTTAATGGTACAGTGAACAACTTACTGGACAGACATTCTAAAAAAGTTGGAGATGTGGCGGGGAAATTACCAAAATTTTTCTTTAAACTGATGAGACAAGAGAAACTGGAAGATGTTTGGAGAAAATGGAATCCCAAAGCAAAAGACTATATTTTTTACTCCAATAGATATGACTCTTTCTCAAGGATTGATATGATTTGGATGTCGGAGGAGTTGGCATCAAAGACTCAAAGGACTGAAATCTTAACAAAAAATAATTCTGACCACAGCCCCTTACTTTGGATGTCGAGAGAAAAACCTAAACAATTATACTGGAAAATTAATGAGGACTTATTAGACAGAAAAACAGTTAATGAGACATTGCGTAGGGAAACACAGAACTTTTTTGAAACAAATTTGAACAAAGGTACGGAATTGCAAATTGTGTGGGATGCATATAAAGTGGTCATAAGGGGACTGCTTATTTCATTAAACACTAAAGATAGAAAGCAAAGACTGCAACAACAAAATGATTTACAGGAAAAGATCCGACAGAAAGAAAGAGTTAAAGAAAAAGCCAGGGAAGAAAAAGATTATAAGGGAAATTCACATGTTACAAGACCAGCTAAATGTATTGTCAAATCGAGAATTGTATTGGAATTTAAAGAAGTTACAGCAGAAATCGTTTGAGGGTGCTAATAAACCTGGAAAGTTCTTAGCATGGCAACTGAAAAATAGATGTGAAAGAAATTTTATAAACAAAATAATAGAAGACGGAAAGGATATTGTGGACTTGAATGGCCTAAAGAGAGTCTTTTTCAATTTCTACGCCAAACTGTTTCAAAAGAAATGTATTCATTCACAGAAACTTAAGAAATATTTGGAGAATATTGAAGTACCAACATTGGGACAACAAATGAAAGAAGTGCTTAATGGTCCAATTAAAAATGAAGAAATTGTCAGTGCGATAGAAGAAGCAAAATTGGGGAAAGCTCCAGGTCCAGATGGATTTACTGCAAAATTTTACAAAAAAATTAAAGAATGAGCTAACCCCAGTTTTTGTACTTTTGTCAAATGAAATAAGAGAGACAAAACAGATTCCAGAGTCATGGAAAGAAGCAAATATCTCGCTTATACCCAAAGAAGGTTTAGACCTAACTAATGTGAAGAACTATAGACCAATATCCCTCCTGAATAATGACTACAAATTGTTTGCTAAAGTAATTTCTGAAAGGTTGAAAAATTATTTGAAAGATGTTATAACAGAAGAACAAGCTGGTTTTCTACCGAATAGACAAATCAGAGACAATTTAAGAGTGGTGATAGATGCAATTGAATATTGTGATAAACACCCTGAAAAAGAAGTTGGATTTCTCTTTTTGGATGCAGAAAAAGCTTTTGATAATTTGAACTGGGACTTTATGCTGCAAGTGATAGAGAAAATGGAAATAGGTCAATCTTTTTAAAACATGATTACTGCAATTTATTCGGACCAAAAAGCGGCATTGAACGTAAATAAAGAAAAAACGGAATATTTTAAAGTGCAAAAAGGGACCAGACAAGGCTGCCCCCTATCTCCACTATTGTTTATTTGGATATTGGAAGTATTATTGGGGAAAATAAAAGAAGACAAGAATATTAAAGGACTGACAACGAGAGGCTTTACATATAAATATAGAGCTTTTGCGGATGATGTAATGTTTATGATTCAAGATCCAATAGAGAATATACCACGACTGATGCAAAAAATTAAAGATTTTGGAGACTTGGCCGGTTTTTATGTTAACAAAAGTAAAACAAAGGTGATGTGTAAAAATATGACGAAACAGAAGCAAATGGAACTTCAGGAGAAAATCCAGTGTGAAGTGGTTACAAAGACAAAGTATTTAGGGATTGAATTGACTATGAAAAATATAGATCTATTCAAAAATAATTATGAAAAAATTTGGTATAAGATTCAACAAGATATGAAAAAATGGGACACTTTGAATTTATCACTAATGGGAAGGATTGCAACAGTCAAAATGAATATTTTGCCTCGGTTAATGTTTTTGTTTCAGACTATCCCAATACTACGACAAAGTAAGATACTGGATGGATGGCAGAAAGAAATATCAAAATTTGTGTGGGCAGGAAGGAAACCAAGAATTAAAATGAAAATTTTATGTGACGCTAAGGAAAGAGGAGGACTTCAACTACCAAATCTTAGACTTTATTACGATGCTATCTGCTTAACGGGGATAGAACAATGGATTAACCTTGAAAATATGAAGTTGGCGTTAGAAGGTCATGATAACAAGTTTGGATGGCATGCGTATTTATGGTACAAAAAATAAAAAATCGACAAATTTTTAAAACACCACTTTATTAGGCGATCACTGTTCGAGACTTGGATGAGATACAAAAAATTATTTTATGAAGAACGACCACTTTGGATAGTGCCGGCAGAAGTGATCAAACCATATTTGAGACATGAAGGATTAGACTGGTTACCGTATAGAAATCTTTTAAAATCTGATGGGAAAAGTTTTGTTATGAGAGACAGAGATGATGTGGAATTTGATTATGATTGGTTGAATTATAGACAGATCTATGATTTGTTTAAAACTGATAAGAGAAAATATGGCTTTAGGGCAAAGAATAATGAAATTGAGACTATATGGGTGGAAAAGGGAAAAAAAATGAACTCAAAAATATATAAGGTTTTACTGAAGTGGTATACAGAAGATGAAATTGTAAAAGAACAAATGATAAAATGGGCGGTAAATGTAAATAATGAAATAACTATGGCATCATGGGAATGTCTGTGGAAAAAGTCAATGAAAATTTCAACTTGTGTTAATGTTAAAGAGAATTGTTATAAAATGATGTATAGATGGTATATGACTCCAAAGAAAATTGCTAATATAAATGAGAGTATGTCTAGCAAATGTTGGAAATGTAGAAAGAAAGAGGGCTCATTTTACCATATGTGGTGGACTTGTAATAAAGCCATGAGTTATTGGACAGAGATTCATAATGAAATACAGAAGATTCTGAAATGTACTTTTAAGAAAGATCCACAAATCTTGTTGTTAGGTCTTAAACTGGAAGAATTAAATGTAACCAAGAGAACATTGTTATGGTACTTGGTCACAACAGCTAGAATGACTTATGCACAATTCTGGAAACAAGAAAAGATTCCTGAAACATGGGAATGGATTAAGAAGATGCTTTTTATGGCTGAAATGGACAAAATGACAAGAAAGCTTAATAACGAAGAAGATGAAGCATTTTTTGAAGAATGGAAAGATTTTAAAGACTATCTTGAGAAAAATTGGGATGTTAAAAATAGATTGATTTGCTTTGACAGTTATTAAGGAGAAAATAAGAAAAAGAATGATAAGATTGCTAAAATGTTACCTAATTTGATAATGGAAATGACATATTTTGTGAATGGTAATTAGATAATAGAGTTTATAAGGGGGTAAGAGCATTGCGGGAAGCCTTGTACTGGGGGGAGTGGGGAGAAAAGAAAAAAGGTATGTGATATCTATAAGATGGAATTTTAACTATGTGAAACATATCCTATAATAAAATGTTTTTTTAAAAAATACATCTCTTCCCGGTCTTGGCAAATGCCTCAGGGGGACCTTGAGGGGTCGGCTCAGAGTTACGCCAAAACTTCCTGAACTCAAGCGAGGGTCGTACATGCTGTCCCAGCTCTGACTCCCCAGCAACGACCAGGTGGTTTGCGTAGAGTCTCCCAGGTGTTTCGCCCAGTCTCTCTGCTTGGGCCAAAACGTTACCCCCTTTGCCCAGGTGCAGAGGGATGTATGACATTGTAGGTCTTGGGATGGCCCGCCATCCGTTGTTGCCGGCCCTCCCGGGCTGGTGACTGTCACAGGAACCGTCGACACTGGAACCCCTGTCCCTGAAGAGGCTGGAGGGTTGGCCAGCATTGCCGTAGTCATTGGCACCATTTTAATTGGTACTGTCATGGGCACAGTTGTGGTGGGTACTGTAGTGGGTACCCCTCCTCTCCCGGGCCGCTCATCTCGGCAGGGAGAGATCAAGCCCAGTGGCAAAATAAGGATTCCTGACAATTCTGTCAGGTTCAACAGCAAGCAGGTTCAGGCACACTTCACTCAGAAAGTTATGCTTTATTGGAATACCAGTTGTTGCCAAGTAGTACAGGTACATTGTCAGGAATGATGGGTATTGCATGGGGGGCTGTGTATATACTCTGATGCTTCAACTAGCCAAGCAAATGAAATCCAAGCGCACACATGGGAAATCTCCCAGCGGGACATTACATCATGAATGGGAGACCCCCCCCCCTTCCAGAGGGCCAATATATTCACACCAGCTGGGGAACCCAAGCCCTCCCTTCTGTCAAGATTACATTGATAGCTGTGTCTAGAAGAGGAATGTCTCCCACAATAGCCTTAGCAAAGCAAAGCTATGCGCATGCGTGTAAGCTAGGAAGAAGGGATGAGGTTATACAGAAAATATGGCAGTTATCTGACACTTACTTTGAAAAATAAACAGGTACAAGCAGAACATTAAAACCAATAGTTATAATGCTACAGCAATTTAGCAATTCTATAAATCTAGTCATCTAACAAATCCTGATTATTAAAAAAGGCAGAAAACGCCCCCCTGGGGTGTGCCGTGGATGTGCATAAGGTAAGATATATAAGACATCTAATAAAATAACCTGGTTATATCTAATAACCTAACCCTGTGGATGCTCCTGGAAATTGTTGCTGTGAGAATAGCAAGGCAGAGCAAAGCATCCATGTGGAAACAGGCCTGCATTTAGACTCCTGTCCAGTTCCAGAGTTGTCATTCCAGACCACAGCATTAATTCTACACCCAGGACCCTAGAGCTCTGATTCAATGAGAGGACCCTTATTCTGCATGCAGTACCCTTATTTCTTTTGACCAGTTTCCTCGATTCATTTGCACTTTCGCAATACTTAAATGGCGCCCAATCAAGTCAAACGGCTTTCGCGTTTCTCATTATACCCAAAGAGCATTCTTTCCACCCGTTACAGTACAGCCCCTTTTATGGAGCCGTTGTGCAACGGTGTAGTAGGCCACAAACAATAAGACCCAGAGTCAGTACATTCCCTAGGCGTCCTCCAGCTAAGGCTATTTACTCGGAAGCCAGGAAAATCGATTTCCATTGACCTGGCTTCCAAGTGAGCCATAGATCGGCACTAGACAGAAGGCACGAGCCCTCTGTAACTGCAGCGTCCCGTTATTAACTGTGATGCGTAGCCGTGAAGCATTCGGAGGCAATCCGGGCTGCCGCCTGAAGCTCCTGGCGCGCTTAGCATGCTGTGTTCCCTCCCGGGTGTCCTAAGGCGACGCCAGAGACGACGCCTCGGGATTGGCGGAGCCGCTCCCTTTGCGCGAAAGTCCCGTCCTGGCGTGTGCCACCCTCTCTGGCGCTCAGCCTATCCGCAGCCGCTGGCGGGGAGGGCAGGGAGGCAGGCGAGCGCTCAACGGCGGCTCAGTCACGTCCCTGTGACCGCCGGGGAGGATCCGTCTGCCTGCTTGTCTTGCTGTTGCCGGGTTTGCTTGCTTTCACTATGCTGGGCTCCGCGCAGGCAAGATCCGCCCCGTTCCAGCCCTCCCCTGCCGCCTTGCCAGCTGTCACTCATCAGAAGCCCTGCTGCAGCCACGGCAAGAACCGGGAGAGCGAGGTAAGGCGCGGCGGGCGGCTACTCCTAGGGACGAACCTGCGGCCTTGTGAGGCGGCGGCTGTAGCCG
Source organism: Gekko gecko (assembly GCA_029375565.1). Taxonomy (NCBI): domain Eukaryota; kingdom Metazoa; phylum Chordata; class Lepidosauria; order Squamata; family Gekkonidae; genus Gekko; species Gekko gecko. Next base: position 137,240,781 of record JAPDNY010000002.1, read on the forward strand.
CGGGGATCAGAAGAAGGGAGCGGAGGAGGCCCTTGGAAGGATGCCAGGCGGTAGGGGGCGGTCATGGGGGCCCCTCTAGCGTCCCCTGCGTCATGAAACGGCTGCGGCAGCAAGTGGGGGATGCCGGGCAGAGGCGAGGCCGGCTTATTGCTCCAAGGCTGGATCGTGGCAAGGAGAAGCGGATTTGCCTTCCAGGGGCGACCTTCGGTGCCCGGCAGTTTCTATTTCAAGGCCGCGCATGCTGCCTGAGCGGCCCGCCAGCGAACGTATCCCCGTCTGGCCGCTGCTTCCTGAAGCCCGGCATGTAGCCTTCCCTCCCGGGGGGATTCCCTTCCTCGCTGGCCAGTGGGCACCTATTTTTAGCAGCGCCATCTGTTCGCCTGCCCATCCCTACAGGGAATGGGGGAGGGCTTTTGCCGGTGGGTCCCGCGGCCTCCTTTCCCCCGGCCTTCATCTCCACAGAGCTCTCTCTAGGTGACCTTTTCTAGGGGTGAAGGGCGCTCCTTCCTACCGTCGTTTGACCTCATGTGCTCCCTCACTGCGGTGCCTTCAAGCTGAGTGCCTACTCCACTTACGGATAGCAGGCAAGAGCAGCCGACACAAGGTCGTGCAACCATGTAGGAACTGGAAGTAGGCCACAGAAAATGCATGGCTGGTGGCTGGCAAGGTCTAGACAGTCAGTGTGTTGCTTGCTTCACTACTGCAATCACTGTTTAGGCTGTAACGCAGTTTCCCCCAGCGTTTCCCCCTTCAGCTCCCTTTGCCCTCCAGATGCCCTTGCTTGTCCTCTTATGTCTTGAAAAGAAACTAGTGGTTGAGATGCAAGACATTGGGAAACTTCCCCACCTACTTTCTGTGGCTTTGTACATCTTTCGATAGATCTAGAGAATTCTCTGGCAGAGGGGCTTTAAAAGCTGTCTGGAAGCAGGATACAGAATCTGTTTCCCCTCCTATTATAAATCTAAGGGCGTAATCCAGGAAATTGTCCCCTTAATTCAAATGGGAGAGTTAAACACCTTAAATTTCCCACTTAAATCACTGGGAGTTAGAAGTGCTTGATTTGCTTTGAATTATGCCCTTTTGGTGGTGGAGTGCTGTCAAGTCACAGCTGATTTACAGCAATCGCTTAGAATTTTTGAGGCTAGAGATGAACAGAGGTGGTTTGCCATTGTTTACCTCAGCAACCCTGGACTTCCTTGGTGGTCTTCCCATCCAACCACTATCAGGGCTGACCATGCTTAGCTTCCAAGATCTGACAAGATTGGGCAAGCAAGGGCCATCTAGCTCAGGCCTTTTCAGCTAGTTTGTTTTAAATAGCAATGGTTCTTCAGGATGCAAGAGACACCACCAAGCCAAAGCTAAATACTCTTTTAAGTTCCCAGTGATTTTAAGCATGTGCTTGACTCATTGTTTTCAGTGGGATGTAAAACTTTGGCTGGATCACATATCTAACATTCTCTAATCATAAGTAAATTTTGGACTTACTGGGTGTGATGTGCTTTGCATTACAATTGTATGAACAAGAGAAATATAGTTGGGACAGTTCAGATGTGGGGGAGGGAACCTTCCAGCTTTCCCCACACAGATGTCCCAATTGATGAAAGGTTTCCAGGTTAATGTCAAACAAACCATAGTCTCATTGCATCCAAGCCGCTTGCTGTCTCTCCTGCAAACCAAACCACGGCTTCATGGTTATATAGCTATAATGAATAAATATTCTTGCAAGTGTGTTGGCTCTCCGTACAAATGTGGATTTCTAGATGCTTCTCAGAACCAAAATTAACTCACACAACTAATCATATATGGTTTTCGAGATACAGCTATTGATTTTGATATGAAATGGCACTGACACCTTTGCTGTTTCATTAGGTCTTGCACTGGTGGTGGTGATGTACTTTTGGTAACTGTCCATGCAGTCCTTTTAGCAGGACCTGGTCTATGTTAATGCAGATGGCCTTTAAAAATGCACCCAAGTAGATCTAGAATCATAGCATTGTAAGATTTCTTATAGGCCATTTAGAGCAACACTCAAAAGGCAAGCTTTGCCTTTTTCCTAGCTACCCCCTTGGTAAACTGGGAATATTTAGAATAGGTCATAATCTAAAGGCAACTGTAGGGTTTATAAACTCTCTAGAAGAAATTTAGGAATATTCTAATATCTGATTTTTTAAAAAACCTGTTTAAAAGCCTGTTTTTGGAAGAACAGCCATTCCTTGTGTCCTTCTAGTGTGGACTACTTATAAAAGTAAGTTCTAGGTGCTCTGTAGAACATGATTATGGCAAGTTTCTTGGCCAGAGAAAAAGATGATGATTCAGGGGATGATAGGACTGGCTGTTCCGAGAGGGAAGTCTGTGTGGGAGACATGGAAAGGGGCTTGATGGATATGCTCCAGGCTTAAAATACAATGCAGTTGAATGATGCTTCTGTGTTTCAGAAGGCTGAACAAAAGCCCATATATTTGAGGAGACAATTTGAGCCACCGCATAAGTTGCTGTCCTTGGACAGCTTTTGCATATTATCATGTTCACTTATGTATGTGTTTTTCAAAAAAGAGACTGGAGCACCTAGGGGGGATCCAGCAAATTATTAAAGTTTATCTTGTTGTGCTGAGCATTAGCAAGTACTAGTCAGCATATGGATACAATTAGTCAGCATATATTAAGTCAACGTATGGAAAACATATCCCTGATTGGGGCTTATGTAATTTCAGAACTGCAAAAATAGCTTTAGTAGATGTCCTTCGTGTACATTATTCTGTGGGCATGTCTTGCACCAAGTAAAGCTTTAGTCAGTACGACTGACCTGACTGTGCGCGCATTGACTCTGGAGCTCCAGTGGAGCAGAAAATCAGTTTTTAGTCTCTTGAATCCCATTTGTCTTCACATATCTTAACTAATATTTATGTATGAAGCAAACTGTGCTGTGATCATGTGTACTCTATGGGCTGAAGAGCTTAATCTGCATTGCTTTCTATACCTGTTCACTGTAAATGTAACTGAATAAGGAACTATTTCAGCTATATACATTTCCTGTAAAAGGAGCTGATAATGAAAGCTGCAATGTTCTGTACTTTCTGTGGCTGCTTTTCATCAGGCATGACCTCTCTTCTTGTGGAAGATTTGCACCTAATTCTTTTGGTGGTGGAAAGTGTCTTCAAGTCACATCTGACTTATGACAACTCCCTAGGGTTTTCAAGCCAGGAAACATTCAGAGGAGGATCGCCATTGCCTGCCTGTGTGTTGTGACCCTGGACTTCCTTGATGGTCTCACATCCAAATACTAACCAGCACCAAGCCTGCTTAGCAGCCAAGATCTGATGAGATTGGCTAGCCTGAGCCATCTAGGTCAGGTCCATAATTCTTTTAGACAGTCACATATGGAGGCTGATGACCATATGGGAAAAGGTTGTGATTAGGTTACTGTTTGATTTGGCAGTTGGTAGGCATAAACTATCCTCTTGCTAGCTTTGTGGTAAAGGACATTCAATTCTATAAAGATAAATACTGAGTCTGGAGACCAAGCCCTATTAGGAAAGGCTGAGGGACTTGGGAATGTTTAGTCTGGAGAACAGGAGGCTGAGGAGGGAACATGATTGCTCTCTGTAAATATTTGAAGGACTGTCACTTAGAGGAGGGCAGGGAGCTGTTCCTGTTGTCAACAGAAGACAGGATTCGCAATAATGGGTTTAAATTAAAGGTGGGAAGGTGCTGGCTGGATATTAGGAAAAAAATTATGGTAAAAGTTGTGCAACAGTGGAATCAGCTGGCTAGGGAGGGGGTGAGCTCCCCCTCACTGGCAGTCTTTAAGCAGTGACTGGACAAACACTTGTCAGGGATGCTCTAGGCTGATCCTGCAGTGAGCAGGGTGTTGGACTAGATGGCTTGTATGGCCCCTTCCAACTCTGTAATTCTATGAATCTATGAATTTTGTGAAGAAAGTCTGTGTGAAAAGTTCTGTGAATTCCCTAACTTCTCAAAATCCTAGCTGCTGTATTTTACCTGTTGTAAAAGAAAATGTGTTATAGTGAGCAAGTTTGATAGATGTTGCTAGCTACCTGGAGAAAAAGGTCCTACCCTTTAATGAGGGTGTGTGTGTGTGTGTGTGTGTGTAGATAGGCAGGTGAAACTGGTAAGTAAGTAACATGACATGGAAGTAAGTAACATTCCCTAGTCAATAACATCCCATGAAGCCTTTGTTAAAGGGACAGGACACTTTTTCTTCAGACCCTATGTGGGAAAAATGGTCAGAATGGTGATTTTATGCTCTTTGCCTGGAACACTCTTATCGGCAGGATCCCAGAACCCACCATAAAATTTCCATGTACTCCATTATGTTTGCTGTTTAAAAAAGTTGCTGAAACATCAAACATTGTGTCAAAACCCATCTTGTAATATTTACATTCCTTGGTTACTTGTAATTATAAATTATGTTACAGTTATCAGACTTATGAGTCCTGTGAACTTGTTGCTCTTAACTTCTAGACATATATTATATAGGACATAGCTCCTTGATACGTAATAACCTTCAGTTGCCTAATGTTCCATACCTTTGTGTTAAAATGAGACACCTTATACTAACTATATCAAACTTGTAAAAACAGCCTTGTGTGTTTTCCTTTACAGCGAGGGGGATAGACAAAGCCATATTTACGCGTCTAAATTTCTTTGTTCTTTAAAAGTTAAATGTTCTGGGTCCAAGATTCCAGCTTCAAGATATGCTTCTGTAGCTATGCAGGTTCATCTTTATTTTAAAGGAAAGTCCTTAAGCCTTTGCATCTTTAAAACCAATATATGTAGGGATGACCTCTTTTTATACAGGAACTTCTAATCTGTGACTGGATGAATAGATCAGAATTCCTTCAGTTGAAATTACATTGTGTATTTTGTCACCTACTTTGACAAGACTTAGATGGTCTACGATAGGCTTAGTCTTTGACTTCCATAACTGTGAAGCTACACATGTTCTGAAATTAATTTCAAGCATTTAAAATTATTAGTTTGAAGAAAAGCTAGATTCCCCCCCAGCCTTATTAATGCATGGAACTCTTGTGTGAAACAGTCTTAGTTCGAACTATGGCTTTAGGCTTTGTCTGCATAGAGGTTTATATTTTTATTGTAATAGTTTCATCTTTACAAACAGTATTCTTTGTAACCTAGAAAAGATGTAGCTGTTGCTGAATGAGAGATCCTTGTAGGTTACAGTATTCTTTTTAGTGTCAACTTTTATGTTTCAGACTACAGTCACATTAAGTTTCACTTGTTACCCATGGTGAAACCTAGGTTTCCCTCCAAGAGTATAATCAAGGAAGAGACACAGCCAATTCTGGCTCCTCACCTATGACACGTGTTTGTATGATCTATGCACTTATTACATTTTACCTGTACACTTGATACACTTGAGTCTTCTTATTTATTTATAATTCGATTTATATCCCACCCTCCCCTAAGACTCAGGGCAGCTAACGGTTGGGGCCAAAGCCATAATTAAAACAATCAAAACAAGATAAAAACATAACAATAATACAACAAATGCTGGTGTTCTGGTATTCCGAGTTCCAAGATGGTTTCCGGTAGGGTGGATCTGGACCAACAACATAAGTTCCAAAGCAGTAGATAGCCAGTCTTCTTCCAAGGGCCTGCTTGCACCCAGATGGTATCTCTGCCAATTTTCGGCGACGGTGCATTGATGGAACAGAAGCGGTGGCGGCTCCTACTCAAAAGCCTGGTGGAAGAGCTCCATCTTGCAGGCCCTGCAGAACTGCGCCAGATCCCGCAGGGCCCGGATCTCCTCCGGGAGCTCATTCACTGAAAAGACCCTGGCCCTAGTCTCGGCGAATTTGACATCCCTGAGTCCTGGGTTAGTCAAAAGATGTTGGCCCTCTGACCATAGTACCCTTGGCGGAACATATGGGGAAAGGTGGTCCCTTAGGTATGCCAGACCCTGACCATAAAGGGCTTTAAAGGTAAGAACTAGCTGCAGCTTCCAGATTTGCAACAAAGGCAGCCCCAAGTAGAGAGCATTACAGTAGTCCAGCCTCGAGGTGACCGTCGCATGGATCACTGTAGCCAGGTCGTCACAGTCAAGGAAGGGAACCAACTGCTGTGCTAGCCAAAGATGATAAAAGGCCAACTTGGCAGTGGCTGCTACCTGGGCCTCCATCGTTAAAGAGGAGTCCAGGAGGACTCCCAACTGCTAACCCCCAACACTGGCACCAAAAGCGCCCCATCGAAGGTTGGGAGAGGGAGTCCCAACCCAGAACCGACCCAACCTAGGCCCAGGACTTCCGTCTTCACTGGGTTTAGTTTCAGCCGACTCAGTCTGAGCCAACCAGCCATGGCTTGCAACGCCCATTGAAGGTCATCTGGGTCGGAGTTCAACCAGCTGCCTAGCATCAGATAGAGCTGGGTGTCCTCTGCATATTGATGACACCCAAGCCCATACCTCTGGGCAATCTGGGCAAGGGGGCACATGTAGATGTTAAACAACATCGGGGACAGCACTGCCCCCTGAGGAACCCCACGATCAAGAGGGTGCCTCTGGGATCACTGCTCCCCTATCACCACCCTTTGTCCCTGACCTTGGAGAAAAGAGGCAAACCATTGAAGGGCCAGCCCCTGAATCCCCGCGTTGGTGAGGTGGCGGGCCAGCAACTGGTGGTTGACCGTATCAAATGCAGCTGACAGATAGAGCAACAACAGTGCCGCCATACCACCTCGATCCAGATGCCTTCAGAGGTTGTCAGTCAGGGCGACCAATGCCGTCCCCATCCCATGACCCGGGTGAAAGCCAGACTGGAAGGGATCTAAGACTGAAGCATCCTCCAGAAAACTCTGTAGCTGTATTGCCACCACCCTCTCAATAAGTTTGCCCAAATAGGGCAAATTGGACACCAGCCAATAATTTGCCAATTCGGTCGGGTCCAGGGATCGTTTTTTCAAGAGGACGGACCATCACTTCCTTGAGTGCCCCAGGTAACAGCCCCTCCAAGAGGGACTTGTTGATAATCTCCCATAGGGCACCTCAAAACCCCTCGTGGCCCACCTTAATGAGCCAGGAGGGGCATGGATCAAGGTCGCACATGGTTGGACGCACAGATACAAGTAATCTGTCAACTTCATCCAGGCTGAGTATGCTGAAACGTTCCAAACCTGGAACTGAAGGCACGCAAGGGGCTTCAAGTTCCCTCAATGTTTCAATTGTGGCAGGGAGATCTCGGCAGAGCGCCAAGACTTTATCTGCAAAATAGCTCGCAAATGCCTCACAGCCAATATCCATTTCCCTAACGTTTTGCCTGCCCTGTGGCAGAGCTGTCAAGGACCGAATTATACTAAACGGGCTGGGTGTGAGCTCGCAGACGCAATCTCGGTTGCATAGAAGTCTCTCTTAGTGGCCTTGACTGCCACCTCATAAGTGTCCGATAAGATGTTCTCGACACCTCATTGCGAGCGTGACGCCACCGTCTCTTTAGCCATTTCAATTCTTGTTTCAGCTGTCGCAGCTCCTGGGTATATCAGGGCGCTTGCCTAAGACAAGTGTGGAGAGGGCACCTGGGTGTGATCTTGTCGATGGCTGTGGAGAGCTGACCATGCCAGTCCGCCACCAGGAAGCCTCGGATCCTACAGAGCCATCTGGAGCTGCATAGGGTCCATTTGACTCCATGGGTGAGCAAAAATCCACTCACTGCCTACACAGGGTTGGGGTGGCACATTCAGATGGGCCTTCAAAGCCTGGTGGTCTGACCATGGCACTGCCTCAGCAGTGATCCCCCGCTGCAAAGATCAAATCAAGTATGTGACCAGCCCAATGCATGGGGGCTGACACCAGTTGAGAGAGTCCCAGCACTGCCATGGATGACACTAGATCCATAGCCTCGGCATGGATGTTGAAATCACCCAGGACAATCAGCATTGGCTGTTCCAGCACCCAGCCTGATACAGCCTCCAGCAGGGATGGCAGACTATTGGCCGGTGCATTAGGCGGTCGGTACACCAGCCAAATTGCCAAACTCTCCTCAGCCTCCAGCATCAAGCTGACACACTCTACGCCCACGATCTCCATAGACGGGAGCGCCTGGAAAGAGTAAGCTTCCCAAATGAAAATAGCCACTCCTCCCCCCCGCCTCCTAGTCTGCGATTGGTGAAGGACCGAGAAACCTGGTGGGGCAAGCTGGGCGAGAGCTACTCCCTTCCGCACCCAGGTCTCGGTTATGCACGCCAGGTCCGCTTGTTGTTATACCACGAAGTCCCATAGGATCGTGGCCTTGTTGATGGACCTGGCGTTGCACAACACCAATGACAGAGTGGGGTTGAAACTCCTGGCCCCACTGCCGGCCACCCTTGGGATGGGCCGTAGGCTGGAAGGGTGCCGAGCTATTCTATTTCTCCATGTCCTTCCTTTATTACCCTACCTAGGCCCACCACTACATTTTCCCCACCCCAAGAGCACCGGAATCTGCTGGCCAAGCATATCATACAGGTCAGTCTCCGCCGAGCTTCAGACCACCAGTGACTGAATGCCAAGTCGGACCCCAGAAACCAGTCCCAAGACAACAAACTATCTAGCTTCCCTGCTACTAACGATTGAATGCCCTTGTACAAAAATACAGAAATACCTAACCAACTGCTTACACCAGGGGACCTAACAACATCCATACAGCAGTATACAGTCTAACTTCCTGGTAAGCAATCAACAATGCAATCATTCAGCATTCACCCTTCTAGCAGACAAAGAGCCCAACATCCATCCAATACGTTCCACATCGCACACACGCACCCCACTGTTGCCAGGCGAAGATGTATGTCCACAGCTGTCAAAGCAAAAGAATTCCATACCAAAGATGATTAACTTGTGAAGGGGTCTTATGTTTGTTTTTATTAGTGGCTTGGACTAAGGGTTCTTCCAGAGTATCAGCAGCAATAATGAGCTATCATACAGTCCATCCTATGAACTAAAAACTGCAGCAGTAATAATAGGGAATGTCTGGGCCCAAATTTGCATGCTTTTTTTTCATGAGCTATGACATTTAAAATCCTTACATGGATTTCAGAATCAAGAGAATGTACAAGATTCAGTGAAGCTCTCCATCAAAATTTACTGTTGCTGTGGCACAAGCTCTTAGCCCTGACTAGCATTTTGTCCTTCTGTTTCATTCATGGTCATCCTTGAACAAGGATTGAGTCATGTGATAGCTTTATCATCTGGTTTGGACAATGCATTAACATTCAGTTTCACTTGTGACCCAGACAGAGTTCTCATCCTGAGTTCACAGAGAGCACTTGCTTAGATGCTTTTACTTCTGCCCTATTAAGGGCCATTACACATATTAGTCTTGCAGGCTGTGAAGAGCAGTAGATTTTAAAATTAGTCTTTTGGGGCCAAAAAGGTGCTTGATCAGTTTATACAAATGGATTCACACATTTTCTGGATAATCCATATTATCCATTCTGGATAATTCTGGATAATCCATATTAACTAAAGAAAACCACATTTTGCACTGTTTTTTTTAAACTTCTTGATTTCAAGCATTTTGTCTTGGATTCTTTTAGGAGAGTTGCCTTTTAACTAGATTCCTGTTGGACAATGACTTGGCTTTTTCTACAGTCATAGGCATTGCATACGATGAGATTTAGAAATCTGAGCCGTAATGGCTCAGAGGTTAAGATGCTGAGCTGCAGACTGGAAGGTCTGTAGTTTGGCAGTTCGAGACCCTAGTGCTGCATGACGGAGTGAGCTCTCGTCTCTGGCCCCAGCTCCTGCCAACCTAGCAGTTCGAAAGCAAGAAATTGCAAGTAGATAAATAGGTACTGCTTCGGTGGGAAGGTAACGGTGTTCCATGCGCCTCGGCGTTTAGTCATGCTGACTACAAGACCACGGAAATGTCTTCAGACAGTGCTGGCTCTTTGGCTTGGAAACGGAGATGAGCACCGCCCCCTAGAGTTGGATTCAACTGGCTTTTGAGCAAGGGAAACCTTTACCTTTGCCTTTAATTGTTCAATATGGCTCATAGTCCAGACTTTTGCATTTAGGTGGCATGTTGTGGTTAATCCATCATTCTTCTACAGCTGAAACTTCCATGCCATGATAGTTTGCTTGTGAAATGTCAGTACTGATACTGAGGATTTGGCTTGCTTCAGTACCGGATGATTTTAGACAGGTTTTGCAATTGACTGGATACAACACAGAGTGACTGAGTAGTCACAGCAACAGAGGGGCAGAGAAGCATTATTAACAGTGTGAAACATCTGAATGCTGGCCTTGAAACCCTAGAGTCTGATTTATGTAATATTTTCTCCAGCTTGCACAAGAGGTCTTAAAGGTGCATAAAGGTCATAAAATTGGAAGGGTGGCAACTGTTTAGTCACCAGGCGTGAACTAAAGCTTCTGGTTTCAAAGCATGCAGTATATGGAAGCTGATCTGTAGTGTTCTGAGCAATCTTTCCTCCACTAATATTACTATATACCTCCAGGAAGCTTGCTCATGTGAGTGCTTAACTGTTTTCTCTCACACTTATTATATAATGTCACTTTTAGCCTTTCAATTGGATATGTATTATTCATGCAGTTGCAGACTGTAGGATTCTTGGAAAGTCAAAGATAATCCTCGTAGATCAGGGGTGTCAAACATAAGGCCTGGCACCCAGAACTGTTATGCAGCCCACAAGCAACTGGTGCAAGGGAGGGAGTACTGGGGGGACTGGCCAGAGCCACTGCATCGTGGCTTCAGCATGGCAGAACAAGCTTGTCTGCAGCAGTCAAGCATTGTGGGAGCATCTGCCCAGTGCTGCATTGCTGCCTCTCCACTCCGTCTATGTGAGTTTTCCTCTGCACTCCCCTCCCAGGCCATGGGGCCTTGCAGTGAGGTTATACCAACTTGGAGCTTACCAGCTGCTGTTCTTTATACAGTTTCTATCTCTGGTACCTGGCATTACATTTTATGTCATACATGGCCTGGCCTGACAAAGTGACATTTATGTCAGATCTGGCCCTTGTAACAAATGAGTTTGACACCTCTGTGGACCTAGATGAATGGGTTTTCCTGGCTCTTCAGGCAACCCCTTGCCCAATCTCTCCCTTCCCAAAGAACTGATAAGTTGAGAGCATCCATTTTAACCTAACAGAAGGGAATGATGCCGATCAGCTTGAATACTATGAAAGAGATGATCATTGAACAGTCAGTATCTTAGGGGATTTGTGTCTGTCATCTACTTTAGCCTCAGGAGCCTTAACTCTGACAGCATCCTTATGCTTTCTCGTAGCATGGTTTATGTGTCTGCTAGAAGTAAAATTTTGGTCCAAGCCAGAAGAGGCTTTTTACTTAACTCAAAAGCTTGTGCACTGTTTTGTGTCACTTGGTTGATCCTAATAAAAGGCATTATGTATATTGTGTTCTATTTTTTTGGTCTTATCTAACCATCACATCCAGCTCTGATATGCAGCTTCTTGTTCAAATTAGTGCTTCAGGCTGGAAACAGTTGTTACAGTACCCGTATGATATCCATGCACTGGTATCTTTAGTGTAAAACTAAATTGTGTTCCAGTCTGCAGTCAAAATAAGCAGCAATTTAAGCACTGATGCTCTCTCCAGAGATTTTCAGTGTTTCTCACCAGTGAGGTATTGCTATCTGTGATGCATTTGTTATGTGAATTATATGTACTTACTTTTCATTCATGCTGTTCTTTATGACAATTCATATCATGAATCAGAAGGCTTCTGGAATCCTCAGCATCTGTTGTGCAGATAGGAGAACTTTGGCACAAGAAGGCATTGTATAAAATGTCTCGCTAACAGGATGGAGTTTGTGGACCAACTAATGGATTTCATGGTCTATTATAGAAATTAGGGTGAAATGGTCAGTACTGATCGGTTATCTTGCATTATTTATAATGGCTTGTTTCATATTAATCTGTATAAGAAGGGGACTCTGTTTGGGGATCTGAGTTGGTCTTTCTCTGCTAATGCATCCCACCTTTAGAACTCATGCTTGAGGCAAGCCCACCTGGAACCTATATTTTAGAGTTTTAGGAAAAGGGCAAAAGTGCTCTGGACCACCGCAGCCACCCAGTTTTCTATTTCAAGAAGCTCTTTAATAAAACTGTGGTCATATTCCGAATTGCTAGGGGTGGAACCGTGAAAATCCTATTCCTATAGCATTATGGCTTTTCAAATAACTTTTATGTACTGATGGCTAAATATAATCCCAAAACTGAATATTTTGGTGAGGGGTTTTTTTATGGGTTTACTTTTTTTGTTGGTGGCTTCCCTTTCTATATTGGGATAATAAGATTTAAATAAACAATATAGGAAGATTTGGGATGTGAGTTGTACTGAGGGATGAGTACTAATGCAGTTGATGCATAAATACCATATCAAGAGATGTAGAATTTCTGAAAAGTTTTGATGCTGGGGAGGAAAAAAACATTTATTTTCTGTCTTTCTAGGGGGAAAAAACAGACTTTTTGGGGGGACCCCTCGGAACATATGCAATACTAATTTTCTTTTCAAACCTAATAAAATGAATCACTTATAATGCAGCATACAAAATAGTACAGATTTACATGGTTATGGATTTTAAATGTAGGGCAGCTCCATCATAACACCCTGACATTCATGCATTACCCTCACACTGGTGGAGATGGCATCGTTGCTGGGGTTGTTTTGAACATATGAACATATGTTCATTGACCATATCCTTTAAAATATGTTGTGTTATATATATATATATATATATATATATATATATATATATATATATATGCAACATATATACTACAGCATACACTAGGGGTGTCAAACATAAGGCTCAGGGGCCATAACCAGCCCGTCCAAGGCTCTTACCTGGCCCCCAAGCAGTTGGTATGTATAGAAATATAAGGTACTCCCCCTTTTATGGTATCCTTTGGATATGATTAAATACATTTATTGGTGCTTTTTTGAGCTTCCCAGTACATTAATTGCTTTCACTGCTAGGAATCAATTGCTTTTCCTTGTATTTTGAATTAAAAAATAATATTGTTAATTGGGTTTGCCTGTGTCCTTTATAAAATTTATATCTCTGGTACCTGGCTTTACATTTTATGGTACACATGGCCCGGCACAACAAAGTGACATTTATGTCAGATCTGGCCCTTGTAACAAATGAGTTTGACACCTCTGATATACACAGTACTTGTCATTAAATAAGGTTGCATATTCTTGCATAAGAGAGCCACAGTTGTGCAGTAGTTAGAGTGTCAGACCAAGATCTGGGAGACCCCTTCTCTTCCATGGAAGTTTGCTGGGTGACTTTGGGCCACTCACTTACTCACTCACTCACAGCCTAACCTACCTCACAGAATTATGAGGATAAAGTGGAGGAGGAAAAAATGTTATAATCTACTTTGGAGAATCCCAAAAACTGGGACAAAACTGTCCCCCCCATTTTTTTGATTTGTTTTTCTGGGTTTTCATGTCTCTAACTGTGCCTGTATTTTGTGTGTACATGACAGCTTGGTTCTTGTAGAAGAGCTGGTGATATTAGGATCAATCAAATAAATCAAAGCCACAGAACATTTTACCTTGTTTTTGCTTTTCTCAGTATTTTCTCATTGTTGCTTTTGGCCCAGTGTTACAAATAATGGCCAAGTATGCTTGAGGCCCTTGATTTCAGGTCATTTAAGCAAGGTGAACTCTGTGTTACTGATACAAAATTAAAATATTGTTGTATCCTGTTCTGAAGTTAATTGATGATTGGATTTATGATTTCTTATGTTAGACTTATTGGCAAAAGAAATAATTCTAATGTCTTTCTTTTGACAGAAAATGGCTGTTCCCCCTGCTTATGCTGACCTCGGAAAATCTGCCCGAGACATCTTTACCAAAGGATATGGTAATTATTGCCAAAGGGAAAGGTATATCTTGCACATGGGCCTTTGAGTTTTAGGATTTTACACAAATGTCACTTTAATTCTGTTTTTGCTACATACAATCAATATCCATAGTTCAAACTGTGCCCTCAGAAATAGGCCTTTCTCTTGCCTCTCTTGGGCAACACACTGCTGGCAGCATCTCGCTGAATTTGCATTCAGGATTATAGTTAATATTCTCAGTGGTAGTTGTCAGGTTCTGAAAACCAGAGCCCAAGTCTGCCACCAGAAATATATCTAATGTCAGACTGTATGATGTAATGTTGTAGTAGTTTTAGGAAGCAATTTATCAGTGTACTTATTACACCATTTTAAGACTTCCCAATTAATTTATCAATTTATTTCGAGCTGACTGCCTGAAAAATCAGCCCAGTAACTCACTGTTTATCTTGTGACAGAGAAGAGACATAGGCTACAATCCAGCAAGGCTGTAACTTGTGTATTAGTGGATGTTCTGTGAATTCGGGATTTTTTTTTGGATTGTGATTTCAGCTCTGCATTCCCTGCCTCCATCATGATAACACTCTTTATCTGTCTTTCTGTGTTGCATTTATTTGGTATGGGATTCAGTTCTTGCTCATCCAAGGAAGATGGACTTGGTCCTGCTAATGGGATGGATCCTATCCCAATTCTACTATTCCACTAAGCAAAATTTATTCATTCATTTATTAAAATATTTACACTTTACCTTAGTTTTGGTGCAAGTTTTAAGTCTACCTCCAGTCTAAGGAGTCTTCCTCTAGCATAAGCAGGGCTATTTTTGGGCAAGAACGCATAGGAATGGAGTTCTGGCTGGCTCCCAAGTTGGCCACGCCCAGCAGGAAGTCATTAGCATAACAGGCCACACCCAGCAGCAGAAACTCATTAGGACTGGCTACATTAGGGGCCTAACATGCTGCTACAAAATTTCTGCTACAAAAAAAGCCCTGGGTTTTGACAACAAACAAGGTAAACAAAATAAGAAGCAAAAAGGGGGTGTGACTGGATGACCACAGTTCTGGTAACATGGGGGTGTGGCCTAATATGCTAACGAGTTTCTGCTGTTGGGTGTGGCTTGTAATGCTAATGAGTTCCTGCTGTGCTTTTTCTACAAAAAGAGCCCTGAGCGTAAGTATCTCTTCCATTGAAGGAAGAGCCCCTTAAGTTAGAGGAAGGCTACTTAGAGGATAGTTGGATCTACCCCAGTGATTGCAGGCAATTCAGTTCACAGGAAGCTTTGTACATGACTTCATTGTTTTAGCCATGCAACTCTTGCATTGAAAATAGTAAAAGATTTCCATCACCACCCCTAAGGATACAATCCTAATTACATTTTCCTGTGAGGAAACTCCACTGAATAAATTGGAGCTCCTGCTTAGAATTCTTCCCTTAGTTCCCGAAGTTACTTCTGGTGCCTCTTCTCTGTAAGCTTTCTGTGTCAAGTCATACCTACCTGCCAGAATTTCACTGCTGTCTGTCCTTAAGCTTAGATTGTGCAACAGTGAAATTCTCAAACAAGCTAGCATCCTATGTGAATAAAGGGAAATGATCTGGTTCCCTTTACAAATACAGTAGAAATGGATGTTGTTTCCTAAATACAGCCACTATTATTTCTTGAATATTTACAGACCCATATTTTATAAAAAAAGAAATCAGTGGCAGTATTCTATTCCCCTCCCCCCTTTGATACTAACCATTTGGTCTTTGTTTTTTATTTCTTAGGATTTGGTTTAATAAAGTTGGATTTGAAAACAAAATCTGAAAATGGATTGGTAGGTAGACAAGGAATGAGCATGGTTTTTCACCAGTCGTTTTCGTTGTCACTTCTAATAATGTTTTGTCCTACTGTTTTGAATTGGAGCTATAGCAGCTCGTATAATTTCCTATTGTTATGCCATCTGACTTGCCAAAAGCTTCTACCTTCCCCTCTGCTTTTAGTGCCCCCCAACAGCATACCTGCTGGGGACTTTAGGCTCTGTGCAGTATCCTCTCAGCTACTCAGATGTGAAAACTGTATGGCTGACAACTTTCTTTATCAGATAGAAGGCTTATGAACTTTTCAAGATACTGTTTGCCCCATCAATGGAGTCCAAAAATATCATTGATGCCATGACTGCTATAGCCACCAAGTAAATGCCACCAAATCCTTTAGCACACATTATAATACAAGTACTGTTTACAATAATTTAATGAATACATGTGGATTTGCTATATAAAGTTTCCCTCCAGTGAAATCTTTATGTAATTAGTGTTTTTCCTTTACTGAATTAGATAAAAGTTGAAATACCTGTGTGTAGGTATGTTACATATGGCATGCATGCTTCATTTCTAGGAATCTAAATTAGCAGAACTGTTATGTGGGTGTGCAAACAGAATTTCATATACACATGTGCAAAATCATATTATTTTCCTTTAGGAGTTTACAAGCTCAGGTTCAGCAAACACAGAAACAAGCAAAGTTACTGGAAGTTTGGAAACCAAGTATAGATGGACAGAATATGGCTTGACTTTCACAGAGAAATGGAATACTGACAACACCCTAGGCACAGAGATAACTTTAGAAGATCAGGTGAGCATTGGGTTAAAAGACTGTAATTTATCAGTTGTGAGCAATCTTCTTTAAAGCTGTAAATGCAACTGGTGAATTTCTTTTTCTATTCAGCTTGCACGTGGACTGAAGCTGACCTTTGACTCCTCATTTTCTCCTAACACTGGGTAAGGAGTGAATCACTTTGTACAGCAGAATAATCTCTCATTTTGTTTAGTTTCCTAGAATACTGTTTAATTCACTTATCTTTTGCAGTCTGTGATATGGTTACTAGCGATTCTTTGCATGTGATCAAATGTCCCCTCTAAGGCCTTTGTTTGTAAAGTATGTCAAGTAAAGGCTTTACAGGTAACGCTATTTAGAATAGTCAACATTTGAGTTTGTTTTGTAGTTGCTGCTAATTTTGGCTTGAGCTGCATATACAGCTCTTAAAAGGCCAAAATAGAACACACATGAATGCACACATGAAGCTGCCTTATGCTGAATCAGACCATATATATGTGTGTGCGTGTGTGTGTGTGCGCGTGCGCACATGCTTGTGTGCAGTTTGCAGTGCATAAAGTGCTACTTGTCAGTGAATATTATGGCCTGGTAGCTGAGTTGGGCTGTTTTGAATTTCATTTTCTTCAAACTAGATTTCTTCTCTAAATTCTTTCGGGCTGTAGCCTGAAATTGGGATTGGTTGGATGTTCCTCTGATTGTTTTAAGCTTTTAAATTGGGCTAGGAGGACTAATCAGCTAGGAGATTATACATTTGTGCAGGATTTTCTTCCCATTTTTTATCATCCTTTTTAATTGCTATTGATGCCAGAATATTACACAGATTATTTTCTAAAGAGAGCACATTGTATCACAAGTGAGTAAAATGTATATATGTGTGTGTGTGGATGTCTGGCTCTCCTATCTTCACATCTGACTTTGAAGTAGCATTATAAGCGCTGGTTTAATTACCAACTTTTACTTTGATAGAAACAAAAAAAGGGAAACTAACTCTAATAATAATAATTATGTAAACTGCTCTGGGTCCCCATTGAGGAGAAAGGCAGGATACAAATTAAGTAAATAAATAAAGAAAATCTGAACATATGGGAATTTGATCTTCTAATGTAAGAAAGTTGTAGTTGCATTTCAAAACAAGCTACTGATATGGTACAGAGTACAAGAATAGGGTGTAGGTTCATGGGGTTTCCTCCTTTGTCTAGGGAGGAGAATATTTATGCCAGCTAAACTGCAGAGATAAACGCTTCCTCTAGGAGTGCTTTTTTGTGAGTACTTTTCTTTCAGTTCTTTGGTGGCATAGCAGAAGGTGCAACAGGAGTGATGAACCTTACTGCCTGTCTGCCTGTAGTCTTGCCATTTTCCTGGTATCTCCATGATGGCATCCCTTAGTCTGAGTTTACAGAGGATTCCAACCCTGTCTCACATACATGAACCCTGAGTTAGGACTCAGGAGTGGGGTGAGTTTTAGCAAGACATAATCAAAAGGCCTGAGCATAACAGCTGGTCTCTAGATGCATTTGCACCTTATGAAGTGACTATAACAGATTGTGAGGAGCTTCCCCCCAATCCAGGGATCTGCAGAAGACCCATGAATGGAGCCTCTCTGCACAACACCCCCCCAGTCATTTTTTTCTACTGAATCAGGAGAAGTTTAATATTTACTTCAAAGAAATCTGTTAATACCAATATATGTTACAGTTTTGTATAGACAGGTATGTATGAAGAGTTCACCCTCTCTCAGAGTTACTTCTGCAATCCTGCCCATACTGCATTTAGCTAAAAACAAAATTGCTGACTAATTTTTGGATCTTCTACCCTTGGGGTGCAATTACCATTACAGTGCTTAGAATGTTTTAACAAGAGTAGGAAGACAGAACCTGAAAAGAAAAAATCCAAACACACTGGCAATTTATTTGCTTGCATATTACTGTAGGCTGACTATACTAAACTTATCTAGTGATATTGTTATAGTTTAATCCAGTGGTTTCCAGCCTTTTTGAGTGTGAGGACTCCCTCTTTAACAACAACAAAAATTGTGGATCCCCCACATGATAGTAATTCTATTAGTATCCATTGATTGAGAAAATATATAACAAAAAGATCAAAATGGCAATGCTTAGTGTGCATATGGATTTGCAATAACTCTGTTCCCCCCCCAGGAGTCTCTGGCCCCCAAGCCAGGAACCACTGTTTTATTTCAACTAAAAAACTACATAATGTTTCCAGTGTCATGATGGGTTGGGAAGGGATCCTCATTCAGTATTCAAAAGCAGTTGCCACCATTTGATCATTCCATTTAGAAGATTTAACATTTCCTTCTTTGGCTGGTATATGTGTCACAAAGGAACTACAGTACTTCCAACACCATGCTTATCTACTGGTGCTTATGCAAGGGCAGGGGAGAATCATTTAGTGAGAGAGGGTATAACCCTAACCCTTCCTCTGATTCTTCCATTCAGATTCTCTTCCCTCAACCTTTTAAAACACCTTTTCCCCTAGCTGTACTTTAAAATTGAAAAATCACCTTGGCTGGGGAGAGGGGTGGCAGTGGGGGCATAGGAGAGATTAAACTCCCTTTCCCTCCCACCAGTTTTCTCCTGAAGGTCCTAACCCTTGACAAATGTTTAGTTCTTCCCAGAAATATCGGAAGCACACACACACACACTTTTTAAAAAGCTTTGTTCTGTAGCCAGAAGAGTTTACTTGGGTCAGATAAACATGTCCTCTTGTTTAATCACAGGGAAATGGGAGGTAAGCCGACAACCCTTCAATTACTTATGAGGTTAAGTGACATCTTTCACTTACATGGACTAATGAGAGTGTTGCTTGAGAAGGACTGATAGGGCACATTATGTATTACAGATAGCACTTGTAGATGATGACTTTTGAATTTGGATTTCTGATGACTGCTCTTAAAGTTTGACTCTTTTCCAGACTTGAAGCTGCAACACCAGCTAGTGAGAGACAGATGTTTTTCTGCTTTTGCGCGTAGTTTACTGTAATATTCACCTTCTGGGTTGAATGTTGCATTTAAGTGCCAGCTATAATACTACCAGTTTATAGTCTTTACTTTGTTCTGTCTGACTTCACAATCATCAGTGGTCTCGAGATCCTGATCTTTAAAATTTATTTTTTACATAAGGCTGAAAGAATGAATAACATAAACAATGTGCTTAATTAGCTACAGATGAAAAGTTTGGAACTTTGACAGCATGGAACTCTTGCTGGTGGAGTGAAAATTGTCCATGCAATGGTTTTACTACTGCATATATTTGTAGAGGCCTGCATCCAAAGAACTGCTTAGTGTTTCCAGTTAATAAGCAACATTTGGTATCTCATCATACTTTTGCCTTCAGATTATCAGGCTGCAATGCCCACAGTGATGGTAGAAGTGATAGATGGCATAATTCTCACTCCTGTTCACTGCTTGAAGGGATAGGAGGCCTCTCAGTGTCCAGACCTGGCAACTCTAGGCTTTCTGACTCTTCATTCTAACCTGTCCTCAGGTGTAACCAGATGTGGCACTTCCAACTTGAACTCATAACTGTAGTAGCTATCCAGTTTTTGACCACTTCTCTCCTGAGTAAGGCAGATGCCATCGATTGTGCTATGTGGGCAGCCAGGGAGAAGCAAATGCCATTATTTATGGGTGAGGCAATTTTGATGGTAGAGAAAATTAGCAGCTTGAGGTGTGTGGACTTGTTGTCGGGAGGTAGGTGACACTGTGGGGGTGGAAAAGATTTCATGAGCGGGTAGCTGCTCTGCCTCCATTCACGGGGTAGCCCTGCCATCATTGTTTCTGCTTCAGCCATCATGAAGACCCACCATTCTCCTCCCTCTTTACTCAGTGCTATCTGCATATCTTTAGTCCACTAGTTCTTTTACTTCCCAAGCATCATGACTTTGCATCACTCTGGAGGGAATAATATAATTAACTGGATGGATACCGTGGTGTTTGGCTCCTCTGTAATGTGTATCCACTGTAAAGGTAAAGGTTCCCTTGCTCGAAAGGCAGTTGAATCCGACTCTAGGGTTGCGGAGCTCATCTCCGTTTCAAAGCCAAAGAGCCAGCGCTGTCTGAAGACATTTCCGTGGTCATGTGGCCGGCATGACTAAACGCCGAGGCGCATGGAACGCTGTTACCTTCCCACCAAAGTGGTACCTATTTATCTACTTGCAATTTCTTGCTTTCGAACTGCTAGGTTGGCAGGAGCTGGAACTAGAGACGGGAGCTCACTCCATCATGCGGCACTCGGGTCTCGAACTGCTGAACTACTGACCTTCCACAGCCTGCAGTTCAGCGTCTTAACCACTTGAGCCACCGCAGTATCCACTGTGGAGGTGGGTAAATGGTCTGCTCTGAGGCCAGAGAGACATAAGAACATAAGAGAAGCCAATGTTGAATCAGGCCAATGGCCCATCTAGTCCAACACTCTGTCACACAGCGGCCAAAATATACCAGGTGCCATCAGGAGGTCCAGCAGTGGGGCCAGGGCACCAGAAGCCCTCCCACTGCTTCCCCCTCCAGCACCAAGAATAGAGTGCATCACCTGCCCCAGACTGAGAGTTCCCATCTATACCCTGTGGCTAATAGCCACTGATGGACTTCTGCTCCATATGTTTATCTAATTCCCTCTTGAAACTGTCCATGCTTGCAGCTGCCACCATCTCCTGTGGCAGTGAATTCCATATGTTAATCACTCTTTGGGTGAAGAAGTATTTCCTTTTATCTGTTCTAACCCGACTGCTCAGCAATTTCATGGAGTGCCCATGAGTTCTTGTATTGTGAGAAAGGGAGAAAAGTACTTCTTTCTCAACCTGCTCAATCCCATTCATAATCTTATAAACCTCGATCATGACACCCCTCAGCCGTCGTTTCTCCAAGCTAAAGAGCCCCAAGCATTTTAACCTTTCTTCATAGGGAAGGTGTTCCAACCCTTTTATCATTCTAGTTGCCCTTCTCTGCACTTTTTCCAATGCTATAATATCCTTTTTGAGATGTGGTGACCAGAACTGTACACAGTATTCCAAATGATGATACTGGCTGATGTGTTTTCAATTCCCTTCCTAATAATCCCCAGCATAGCATTGGCCTTCTTTATTGCAGCTACACACTGTCTAGACATTTTCATTGAGTTATCCACTACGACTCCAAGATCTCTCTCTTGGTCCGTCTCTGCCAGTTCAGACCCCATCAACATGCATTTATATTTAGGATTTTTGGCTCCAATGTGCATCACTTTGCACTTGGCCACATTAAACCCCATTTGCCATGTTGACGCCCACTCACCCATCCTCAACAGATCCCTTTGGAGTGCCTCACACTCCTCCCTGGTTTTCACCACCCTGAACAACTTCGTGTCATCTGCAAATTTAGCCACTTCACTGCTTACTCCCAATTCCAAATCATTAATAAACAAGTTAAAAAGCATCGGACTGAGTACTGATCCCTGTGGTACCCCACTGCTTACCACCCTCCACTGAGAAAGTTTCCCATTTATACTCACTCTCTGTTTCCTATTTATAAGCCAGTTTTTGATCCACAAGAGGACTTGTCCTTTTATCCCATGACTATTGAGCTTACTTAGGAGCCTTTGATGAGGAACTGTATCAAAAGCTTTCCGGAAGTCAAGGTAAATAATATCTATTGGGTCCCCCTTGTCCAAATGTTTGTTCACTCCTCAAAAAACACTAACAGGTTAGTGAGACAAGATCTTCCCTTACAGAACCCATGCTGAGTCTGCCTCAATAGTTTTTGTTCATCAATGTGCCTACTAATTCTTTCCTTAATAACAGTTTCCACCAACTTACCCGGTATCGATGTCAGACTGACTGGCCTGTAATTTCCCAGATCTCCCCTGGAGCCCTTTTTAAAGATGCGAGTGACATTAGCTACCTTCCAGTCTTCAGGAATGGAGGCAGATTTTAAAGAAAGATTACATATTTTTGTCAGGAGATCCACAAATTCACATTTGGGTTCTTTCAGAACTCTCGGATGAATGCCATCCGGGCCTGGTGATTTATTAGTTTTTAAATTGTCCATCAGTTGGAGGACTTTCTCTCTTGTCACCGCAATCTGATTCAGGTCTTTCAAACCCCCTCCCGAGATCGGTGCTTCTGGAGTGGGCAAGCACTTCTCCTCTTTCACAGTGAAGACAGAGGCAAAAAATGCATTCAGCTTCTCAGCCATTTCCCTATCATCCTTCACTACTCCTTTTACCCCTTGGTCATCCAAGGGCCCCACTGCCTCCCTGGCTGGCTTCCTACTTCTAATGTATTTGAAGAAAGTTTTATTATTGGCCTTTATGTTTTTTGTGATATGCTCCTCATATTCCCTTTTTGCTTGCCTGATCACAGACTTGCATTTTATTTGCCATAGTCTGTGTTCCCTTTTATCAACCTCACTAAGACTAGCTTTCCACCGCTTAAAGGAATCCTTCTTACCTTTTACAGCTTCCATTACTTTATTTGTTAACCATGCAGGCTTTTTTCTATACCTATTTGTACCTTTCCTAACCAGCGGTATATATTTTTTCTGAGCTTCTAGGATTGTCTTTTTAAATAGTCTCCAAGCTTCCCCAATGGTTTTGACCTTCTCCACACTTCCTTTCAATTTCTTCCTCACATGTCCCCTCATACCAGAGAAGTTACCCCTTTTAAAGTTAAAAGTGGTTGCGCCTCTCCCCTGGTAGGATCTGTGACCATCTGTTCCATAGCACAGTCATTGAGAGTGTCTAAAAACTCAATCTCTTTTTCCCAACTAGAACTCATACTGACCCAATCAATGTGTGGGTAGTTAAAGTCGCCTATTACGACACAGTTATTTCATCTAGCCGCTATCTTTAATTCATTCATAATTTTATAATCCTCTATCTTTTGATCTGGTGGGCGATAACAAATTCCCACTGTTAAGCCTCCTTTTGGACCCACTATTTCAACCCATAGCATTTCCAGAAGCGAATCCAATTTTCTTACCCTCTCAATCTTACTGGATGGTATACCCTCTCTGACATACAGAGCCACCCCACCTCCAATCCTTCCCCTCCATCCTTCCGATATAATTTATAACCAGGAATCACCGTATCCCACTGATTTTCCTCATCCCAGCAAGTTTCTGAAATACCCACAATGTCTATTTCCCCCCCCAGCACCAAGCATTCCAACTCCCCAATTTTACCTCAGAGACTTCTAGCATTTGTGTATAAACACTTATAGTTTCCCATGTTCGTTAAGCCCACAGCCTTCCTCTTGCTGCCTCAGTGGACAATTGTAATCCATTTCCTTGTACAAAAGTAATAGCTACCCCGTCATCTCTTTGAGATGAGCCATCCCGAACCAGAGACTTTTCATCTCCTGTCGGCTTTCCCCCATTATTCAGTTTAAAAACTGCTCTGCCACCTTTTTGATTTTGAGCGCCAGCAGCCTGGTTCCTTCTCGGGACAAGTGGAGACCGTCCCTTTTGTACAGCTCCCTCTTGTCCCAAAAAGCATCCCAGTGCCTAACAAACTTGAACCCTTCCCCTCTACACCACCGTCTCATCCACGCATTGAGACTCCTGATCTGTGCCTGTCTCTCTGGCCCTGCGCGTGGAACAGGTAGCACTTCTGAGAAGGCTACCTTGGAGGTCCTGGCCTTGAGTTTCCTGCCCAGCAGCCTAAATTTCTCCTCCAGGACCTCACGACTGCATTTCCCCACATCGGTGGTGCCAACATGCACCACGACCACTGGCTCCTCCCCAGCACTATCTAAAACACACGTAATGTCTGCTACCTTCGCACCAGGCAGGCAAGTCACCATATGGTCAGTACGCGGGTTCGCCACCCAGCTGTCTACCTGCCTAAGGATCGAATCACCAACTACCAAGAGCCCCCCTCCCACCCTTCCCAGGGATGGTTCCTTGGTACGAAAGGATACCCGTTCACCAGCTGAAGAAGACGTCCCTTCTGAGGGCACATTCCCCTTATCCTCAGCATGGTGCCCCATTTCCCCTTGACCCTCATGCTCCCTGGCAGCAGCCGGGCTGCCAGATCCAGAGTGGGACATATCTAACAAGTCCCCGAGAGTCTTCTCCGTGCACCTAACTGACTGTCTCTGCTTCTCCAGGTCAGCCACCTTGGCCTCAAGGGAGCAAACTCGCTCCCTGAGAACCAGGAGCTCCTTGCACCGAGCACACACCCAAGACTTCTGACCAGTGGGCAGATAGTCATACATGTGACACTCCATGCAAAACACTGGATAGCTCCCAACCCCCTGCTGGCATTCTGGCTTCATAATTGTTTTTAAACAAATACTTTTCTATAACCCCCCTTTTAAAACACTTTGTATTTATATGGCTCCTGTTGTAGAAGTCTACTTACCTTACTGGGAACCCAAGGAGCCAAGGTCCTGGCTTTCTGGCTCTTCCTGGGTTTCTTACAGAGCCCCTAGGCTGAGAGTCCCTAGGCCAAGAGCCTCACCCTTTTGCTCGTGCCAGAGGCTCGTGCCTCTTCCAAGCTTCCTGCCTTAAATAGAATTGTCCCCCAAGAGAGGGTGTGGCCAGCAGCTACTTAAATTCACCCAAGGCACTTAATGACAGTCAAACAATGACCCTTTCACACCCCAACTCCAGCAGCCAGGAGTCTGCTATTCAGTTTCACCCAGGCACTTAATTACAGGCAAACAATGACCCTTTCACACCCTAACTCCAGCTGTCAGGAGTCTGTTACAACTCACCCCCACGCTCCCAAATACAGTCCCTGACACAGTACCTTCTCAGCTAAAGCACCTCAGCTGAAAGTAAATAAAGTAAATAAATAAAAATACCACTCACCCCTCTGGCAGCTCAAACACCTTGCTCCTTCTCAGAGCTCAGCTGGGTCAGAGACCCAGCAGGCAGGATGTTTTCAAAACCTTCTTTAATGTGCAGAACAGCAAGGCAGAGAACAACTTAAACTTAACAAAGGCTGGAGCCCTAACTACCAACAACCCAATTCTAACCAGCATATTCCAGAAGATACACCCATTCAAGTGAAGAAGAACGAGTTCCATTTAGGACCTAAGCCTATCTCTTAAAGAGACAGGTTCCATATACTACAGCCACTAGACTTGGGAGTTATGTGTAAGTGTATACACGGAAGGTGCAATGTTTGGTTAGGCCCTCATTCTAATGTCTGTTACTCAGCTGCTTACTTTCCCCCTTTCTTCAGCCATTTTTAATCTGGGCTGTCAAGTTTTGTATTTTTTAAAGCACCCTAGTCAGTTTTCCAGTTGTTGACATCCTGCAAACAGCTCCTTTTTCCTTAGGACCTCTTTGAGACTTTAAGACTAGCAAAACTGATTGCTATAGCTTCTCGCAGAATCTGGATTGTGAACCTTTTGGTGCTCACACCTTTCCAGGGCTATTTTTGGGCAAGAACGCCCAGGAACGGAGTTCCGGCTGGCTCCTGAGTTGGCCACGCCCAGCAGGAACTCATTAGCATAATAGGCCACACCCAACAGCAGAAACTCATTATTAGGACTGGCTACATTAGGGGTGTGTGGTCTAACATGCAAAGGAGTTCCTGCTACAAAAAAAGCCCTGGGTTTTGACAACAAACAAGGTAAACAGAATAAGAAGCAAAGGTGGGTGTGGTGGGATGACCACACTTCTGGTAACATGGGGGTGTGGCCTAATATGCCAGTGAGCTGTGCTGTCATGAGGTGTGGCCTAATATGCTAATGAGTTTCTGCTGTTGGGTGTGGCCTATTATGCTAATGAGTTCCTGCTGGGCTTTTTCTACAAAAAAAGCCCTGTTGTTACTTATTATCACAGCAGCTCAGCGAGCTCAACTACCATGCAGCATAGGTGCAGCCAATATTGAATGGGTGTCAGATGGAAATGATTTCCAATAGTGCTTTATTGGCAGCTATACCATATAGACTGTCCCCTAATCTGTGAGTGGGATCCAGTGGAAGAATTCACAGCAGGAGTTAAGAACTTCCCTTTCCCCAAGTGGCTTGTTGTTTTGTCCTGAAACTCCTTCTAAGGATTGGCAAAGCATGTAACAAACATGTGGTAAAGGATGGGTGGGGGCACAGTGTTGAAGGAAAATCAAGCACACTCAGCCTTTCCCCTCTCCCATTTGTGGCTTGCACCTGCAGAAGAGAGAACAGATTATTTTACTTGATTCACTCTTGAAGTTGCCTAATGAAGAGAAAAGTGAGAAAAGATCTGCTGTGCTAACACCTTCTGTGAACTTTTCTGCTGGATCCAGCCTGATAGTTAGAACTGAGAACCAAGATTCAAAGACAGTATAAATGAGGTTCTAGAAAGGCTGGTGGATGCATCTCTGGGTGAAAAGAGACAAAATGTTGGAAATGCAAGAATCTCCTGATCTTTTTAAAAAGTGAAATTCAGCCACTGAAGGCTACAGAAAAACAGGGGGGAGCTGCTAACACCCTTTCCCACAGGCAGTTTTTCTGATTAAAAAGTGCCATTCCCCCCTGGTTTCCCACATGAGAGAAAAATGCAGTGGTGTCCTCGTCTCTGATGTTCCTCATTTCTTAACTGCCACTGTATTTATTCCGAGTATATGTTCCATGTGGCAACAGCACATGCCACAACAGGCACTCTACCCATGTCCAAAAGCAGAATTTGGAATATAGGGGGTGAAGGGTTTTAAAATATCAGAATTACCATAGAAAGTAGTTTCCTGAGTTAATGAAATAGAGAATGATGTCATAGGAATTAGTGTATAGTTTTCTCAGGCATAGGAAGCTGCCTGAGGAGGAAAAGGCGTGGCTGAGAGAGAGGCAGAGAAAGAAGCAGCTATGTAGAAATTCTGTTTGTGAGTCAAGAATGGGGTACTGGAAACAAGCTGCAGAGGAAACACATCATGGCTGTGGGATCATAGAGTTGCAATGTTTAGGGTGCCGTGGACATTGCCATTGGATATTGACTGCTGTACATATTGGCATTTGGTAAGTGACAGAGCTTCATCTGTTTACCATTAGTTGTGCTAGTAAAAATGTTTAACTTTTACAATTGTAGTTTAAAAACAAACAAAAATCACAGAAGCACAGTGCCCTTAAGAGCTGAATGATAAGCAAATTCAACAGATTCAGTTTTCCTCAATCACGAGTACTATGCCTTGATGGAAACTGCACCAGTTGAATTTTTTAAGTTGACCTGTAGCTAGTAAAGGCACAAGCCTCTGGCAGGAAAAAAGTGAGACAGGATGGAGAAAAGGAAATTTCTGTTTAATGTAAAGGCTTGTTCTCTTTTTAGAAAGAAGAATGCTAAAGTTAAGTCTGGATACAAGCGGGAACATATCAACGTGGGATGCGACATGGATTTTGATATTGCAGGTCCATCAATACGTGGTGCCTTTGTTGTTGGCTATGAAGGTTGGCTGGCTGGCTACCAAATGACTTTTGAAACCACAAAATCCAGAATAACTCAGAGCAACTTTGCTGTAGGCTATAAAACTGATGAATTTCAGCTTCACACTAATGTGTAAGTATTTGTGCTAGAAAATACAAATATTACAAATAGAAAAGGCTATTAAGTACTGTAAAGGCAGGGGAACTATTGAAATCATGAGCTGGCTGGCTTAAATTTTACTATGTGGTTTGCCTTTTGTCTTTGCCCAATGTAATGAGCTGTATTATACTGGACAACAGATGGGGCATCTGTATCATTGTCAACTCCAGGTTGAGAAATTCCTGGAGATTTTGTGGTGAAGTGTGAGGAGTACAAGGTTTGGAGAGGAGAGAGGCCTAAGCATGGTGTAATGCTACAGAGACCACTCTCCAAGGCAGCCATTTTCTCAAAGGTTACAGATCTCTGTTCTCTGGAGTTCAATTGTGATTCTGGATCTCCAGGTCCCACTTGGAGGTTGGTAACCCTAGGTATGAAGAACGCAGCCTTGGTCCGTCTCCAGCGGTCAGGTGTGACCTCGTTTTACTAGCTTCATGTTGCTTAATTTGCACTGTTTCATAGGGAGCAGAGATCTGACCACTGTGTTTCATGCCATGGTAACCTTATAAACTCTGCTTGGAGCTGCCTTTGAAAAGTGTTTGGGAAATACTTTGTAATTGTTAGACTCTTGATGGGTACAAGTTAAAGTGATCATATTAACCTGTTCTGATCCATACTGATAGCCAGTTTGTGGCACTATGCAGTGCTGATTTTGATTTTTCAACATTAACAATCACAGTCCCATATCATCATAGCTAAGACCATCTTATTGATGGTGGAATAAAACTGGTTACATTATTTTTGATGGTCTTGTGCAGTGGCTTATTGTTTCACTGGATGGATCAGTATAGTTTTTAGTTTGCTTTATTGTTGTGTGATTTTGCATGGCATTAGCCAGAATCTGTTGGGCTGTAAATAAAATTAAAAAGTAAGGAATAAGTAAGGAATAGATACAAAAAGCAGATTAAACGTCAAAACTCGGTAGGATTGTTAATTTTCATTTGCACTTTTAATTTTCATTTGATAAAGGTGTTTTCATTTTCATTGCGAAACACTAAAGTTGTTTGCTTATTTTTTAAATACAAACATTAAAGACATTCTAGAATCCTGAATAGTCTTATTTTTCCATCTTATCTCTCCTCTTCCACCAATTTATTTTCACTGGCATGTTGCTGTTCTTGTTGTTAGGAAGATTATGGCTCAATGGCTCTTCAGAGCTGTTGTTTCTTGAGAGTTCTGTGTTGTCTCCCACCCTTCTACAGAGGCCTGTTTTAAGTTACACTTCCTCGCAACAGAGTGCTTTTTAAGAGCTGCCGAATCACAAAAGCAAAGAGAGAGATCCTCTAGTAGTAATGCATATGCCAGTTGGAATCAGGACCTATGTAGGTGGGCCTCTGTCTGTCTGTGAAGTTATGCTATGTACAAAACTTGGTGAAACTGGGAGCCTGCAGCAGTCCTGGAGAGAAGGAGCACATGATAGAAACAAAAGATAATGAAATGGCAGACCATTGCTGTAGGCAATGTGGTGGCGTAGCATTATTGGCTACTGGTAACTTTTTAATGGTTCTTTAAAAGACTGAGCAGTCACCACCAGTGACTTCATATGAGCTCTCCTGTAGATACCAGCCAAAATACATCATCCAGAAGCCTCTTCAGGAAGATTCTTGTAAAACGTCACTGTTTGTTATCCTTGCAGGAATGATGGTACAGAATTTGGTGGTTCTATTTATCAGAAGGTCAATGACAAATTGGAAACTGCTGTTAATCTTGCTTGGACAGCTGGAAACAGCAACACTCGGTTTGGAATAGCAGCCAAATATCAAATTGACCAAGATGCGTCTTTCTCTGTGAGTAATATATGGACATGTTTTATTCAGAGTAATCCTGTAACTGAAAATGGCTTCCTGAACATTGCTCAGTATCCACTCTGCTTGCATTCCAAATACTTAAGAGTGTTTAAAAATACTGATGGGCATGAACTTGTAGCAATGTACATTCAGATAGTAACTAATCGGACAACGGACATAAAAAGGCCATTTTTGTTTAAATTAAACAAAACAGTTAAAATTAACTGTTAATATTAACATTGTTAATATTAATAACTTGTCTTTATTTTTATGGTTTTCTGTCTGGTTGAGAGATCAGAAAGGGAGGATAGGTGAAATGTTATTGTGCAGGATGGGCTGGGGCTGTTGCTAGTCTGGCCAAAAAATAAAAATCCCTTGGTGCCTCAGATGCTCTCTCTGACACAGCTGAACATGTGCACCCTGTGAAATGCAGCTTCAGGATGCCTGGCAAAAATTCCAAAGTGTTGGTTGCAAGGGTGGAGAGACCAGCCCTTGGGTTGCAAGGCAATCCCCCCCAGCCACCAGTGGGAGGGGGGGGTTGGCTTGACAGATTCAGGCTGAGAAACCCCTGAAGATTTGAAAGTGGAGCCTGGGGAGTACAGGGACCTCAATTGGGTATGCCATAGAGTCCATCCTCCAAAGCATAATTTTTCACCAGGGTAACTGATATTTGTAATTCTGGAGGATCCCAGGCCCCACCTGGAGGCTGGGATCCCTAACTAGTTCCCTCCATGGAGTCAGGCTGGTAGTACTGGCCATGGTCCAAGCCCAGCCTACATAGATAAGTGGAGATGGGAATAATGACCAAATCCCCTTTTCATTATTTTTGATCTTAAAGCTAATTTGCTTTTCATCTATTCATTTTTTGAACAAAAAACTAACAAACAACAAAAAACATGCTGGAACCTTTGACCTTTCTCACCAAATGGCCTTATTGGTTCTGCTCCCTTACGCAGATAATCACACCTATAATATCTGTGATGGGATTCCCAGCAAGTCTCTCTCTGCCCCATCTCTTCCTTTCCTCCTTCCCCACTGGCAATTTTTCCTATAAAGATATGGAATGTGAGTTTGCTTTTCATAGTATCTGAAGAAGTGAGCTCTGACTCATGAAAAAAGCTCATTCCGGAATAAATGTTTATCTTTAAGGTACTACTGGACTTTTGTTATTATTTTGCTACAAATAGATTAATTCAGCTACCTCTCTGGAGCAACCTAACACTTTATGCTTACTTCCACTTGTAATAATTGGACTGGAAGTACAATTACCATTGATCTAGTTATCCTGGACTAAACTTACGGGTATTGCTTAGCAGACCGAGGGGAGAAGTAAGAGCTTGGCAACGCTTCCATTCCCAAACCCATGAAGCCTGTGTATTAGATGCCTTTATTGTTTTGAAAGCTACCTATTCTGATAAAGGTGTTTAAGTGTCACTAAGGCTACAAGTGTGACTTGAACAAAGCCTCCCTGAACTCTGTGGATTTTGTTTCCAAGTAAATGTGCATAGGATTATTCTATACTCTGTTTCTTCCCCCACCAAATTAACTGGCAGGTTTTTTTGTGCTAAGTAATAAGAACTTTGAAGCAATAATTCTGAAATCCATTAATTGTTTTGCAGGCTAAAGTGAATAATTCCAGCCTGATTGGTTTAGGATATACTCAGACTTTGAAGCCAGGTAAGTGCAGATATCAAGTGAATGAAACAAAATTGTCTTCTTAAAAAATCCAAACGTTGTCTCCTATGTATAAATAAGTTGCTTGTGTGTCATATCGCATGGAAATCTGATTATTTTCAAGCCTAGTGACCAACTCTTTCAGGATCTACTATCACCTGAATCTGTCTTCAGGTAATATATGTTAACAAAGACTCATCTGAGAGCCAGCATGGTATAGTGGTCAGTGTCAGACTAGGACAAGGGTTGAAATTCCAATTCAGCAATGAAGTATACTGAGCAACTTTGGACAAGTCACTTATCACTTGGCCTAACCTACCTAACAGGGTTGTTATGATGATAAAATGGAAGAGGGGAGAATCATGTATGCTACTCTGAGATCC
Organism: Gekko gecko; assembly: GCA_029375565.1. Classification (NCBI taxonomy): domain Eukaryota; kingdom Metazoa; phylum Chordata; class Lepidosauria; order Squamata; family Gekkonidae; genus Gekko; species Gekko gecko. Next base: position 137,272,552 of record JAPDNY010000002.1, read on the forward strand.
TTTGAGAGTATGCAGATAAAGCATAATGCCACATTACTTAGCATGTGGTGGCATCACTAGACACTACTGTTGGTAAATGGAGGTTTCCCTCATATTTAGCAGTCCTAAGTGCACAGGTTCCTGACAGATGGAAATCCTTTCTGTGCCTCCACCTTCTCAAGGCAAAAAGGGATAGGGCCTTTTCTGCAATGGCATGTCTTCTCTGGAACTCCTTCCCTTCAAAAATTCACCTAGTGCCTACAGTTTTAAGCACTCCCAGGCATTTGAGATGATTACAGTGCAATTCAAAGAGCCAATGTGGTATAGTGGTTAAGAGTGGTGGACTTTAATCTGGAGAACCAGGTTTGATTCCCCACTCCTCCACATGAAGCCTGCCAGATGACCTTGGGCCATTCACAATTCCCTCAGAACTCTCTCAGCCTCACCTACCTCACAAGGTGTCTATTGTGGGGAGGAAAAGGGAATGTGATTATAAGCCGCTTTGAGACTCCTTAAGGTAGAGAAGAGCAGTGTTCCCTCTAAGCTGAGTTAGTGTGAGCTAGCTCACAGTTTTTTTAGCCTCCAGCTCACACATTTTTGTCTTAGCTTAGGATGGATGGCTCCAGAGCAAACTAATTTGTGCAGTAGTCGAATCACTCACTCACAACTTTAATGCCAGGAGCTCACAAAGTATAATTTTTGCTCACAAGACTCCATAGCTTAGAGGAAGCATCGGAGAAGAGTGGAATATAAAAACCTACTCTTCTTCTTCCTAAGCCGGTCCACTCAGAATCTCATTCAGGTCTATTCATTGTGTCTTACTCTCAGGAAAGTGTTTTTTATGATTTCACTGTTAAATGTTTAACTGGTGTTTTTTTTTCACTAACCGCTGCTTTTAGTGTTCTAGCATTTTAATATTTTAGCTTGTTGATTGCAATTTATTATTCTACTATTTTATTAATGGTTAGAGTTATATTAACACATATTTTTGTAAGACAGATTTTATTTGTGAACTGCCTGGGAAGTTTACTTCAGTGGCAGTTTATCATTTACTTAAATGTTTCTAATGTTAAAGAGTGGTAAATTAACACTTTGATAGTATTCTTTTGCCAGTCTTGATGAATTTGTGGGAACCTCTGCATATATTAGGGGAAAAAAGGAATGCCCTATTGAAGGGTGTGTGTGAGCAAACTGACTTGACCTAGTCCCATGCTTCTATCCCCCCTATAAATAATAACTGCAAACAAACTAAATCAATCCAAAATCTCAAAGTACTTTCTGTCCAGATTGCATACATTATTTTTGCATTCCTATGAATACTTACCCCTTTTCTCCTACTGTTATCTGTACAGGTATCAAATTGACATTGTCCGCTTTGTTGGATGGGAAGAACGTTAATGCAGGTGGCCACAAACTAGGTCTAGGACTGGAATTTGAAGCATAAAAGAAGGGATTGTACTGTTGCTAATTCTGAGATGCTTCACAGCATAGCTACCTTCTGAATTTAGTGTACTTTTTCAATGTTTTATGTCTGGGATAAAATTATTGCCATGTGTCAGTCATGCTGAACCTGGTTAAAGATGGCAAAGTTTCAAAATGTGTGTTTCCAGGGAAGAATGTTTCCTGTGGTTCCAGACCTCTTGGGGAATGTTTATTAGATGTAACTGTTACATAAAGGTCTGCTTCTGTCTTTAATCTTTTTTGAGGATAACAGCTGGTGTAAAGGAAGACAGTCTTGAAGTTCATGCTTTGAAAATGTCAATACACAACAGTGTCCAGGAAATGCACATTCCTAACAGTGAACAGGCTTTTGTTCTGTGATGGAGCGTGCAAACTGGTTTGAAAAGGGACTGCTTAGGCTGATGCATCATACACTGTTTTAAGTCTTACTTAGTTCTCCCTCTTACACCTACAGCTCTTTTTACACCAATGGCTTGTCCTTGGAGTGCTTTAGAGTGTTCACTTTGTATAACTTTGGCGTGTAGAAAGTTTGATGTGATTCAGCCAATAAAATTCACATCCTGTGTTGTGGTTCCTTTCCCTTGTAATACTTACGGAAAAGCTTGAACAGAGCCATGAGCAAGGAAAAGTCTTTGTAATTGTAATCACCTAGTGGCATTGCATTAACAAAATGGACTTCAGTTTATCTTTTTTTTTTTTTTTAGCAGTAATGGGTACATTTTCAGTCTTCCATTTTTTTTATGTGTGGAACTAGACTCCCCTCCTCACATGCTGTACTGGACACCACTTAAAACTGGAAAATCCAACTTGAATAAAACATTGAAACTTCATATCTAATTGTCTCTGTGTTGTTGTTAAATAGTTTCGCTTACCTGAGTGGGTTCTTACAAAAACACTGTTGGGATATTTTTCTTGGATATGTATAGGTTTGGTATTTCCATTTACATCTGTTTAAAACTGAATAAGACCAGTGAAAATATGGATAAACTTTACAGTTGTGGGGATAGGGGGTATCTAGACACCATCCATCAGGAATCTCCTGCCATCCCTAGCTTGAGACCTTCTTAGGACTCAGGGCCTCAGTTCTGAAGAGGCGAGCAGATTCTTGTCATGGCGTTTGTCTTGGCCTGTATCCGGCAATGCTGTTCATAGGAGAGCTGTTTCAATGAGCCACACATGCCTAGGTCCCACAGAAGGGAAGACAAAAAGAGGGAGGAAAGGGAGGCTGAATGACATGAGATGTCTGAGCCCCTTTATGTTTGGATTTTCTTCTCTGTGCTGATGTATCTGCTTTAGAGATCCTTCCTGTGCTCTCCAGTCACAGTGGGTAAACTACCCACCTATGACAAAACTCCTTTTATACTCTTATCAGCAAATTTTTGAACTTTGAAGACATTTGTCATTGCTTAACATTATGTACATATAATCTGTCAAGTTTATATTACTGTGTTCTGTTCTCTTTGCTGTTTTGCATTTGCCAGTCTGATTAAATTGGTAATCTATGTCCTGGTTTTTGTATGTAACATTCATTTGTGTGAAGAACAACAAGGAAGACCAAAGACAGCATGGAAGGAATGTCCAAGGAAATTTGTTGCATCAACTAGCATTTTCTGACTTAAATAAAAGGTTGAGAGCTGCAAGGTGTGGTTGGTGCTGGCCACAATGCACCCAAGCTGCCACTGGGTTGAAGCTGTGCTCCTTCTTTTTAGCCACACTGTATTTGGGCTGGCAGGGTGAGCTGGGTACTGCTGTGTACATACTCCTCCTCCCTGGCTGGACTGCACCTGCGCTGGCACCAGGTCACTGGCAACACTTGAGACCCAAGCCAGGTGCTGTGCCCCTCCTCACCAGCCTCACCATGTTCAGGCTGGGACTGGGTGAAGCCAGGTGCTGCCATACCTGTGCACCTCCTTACCATCCACACTGGTGGGCAGAAGCAGGGCAATGCCATGCTCCCCCTTGCCACCAATTCTATGCCAAAGCTGTGACCCCACTAGCCACACCCACATCACACCTGGATTGGCACAATGTGAAGCCAGACACTACTAAAGTTCTTCATTGCTACCAGGTTGCCTTCCAGGACAGCAGCAGCCACTGAGATTTCACCCAGTAAAATAAATGGACAATCCACACCTGGAGTTACCACATTAACCCTGAATCTCCAGGCACTCACCAGGAAATCCATCAAGCAAGCCAACACAAGGCAAGTTTCAGGGGATGTTCTGAAATGAAGGACAGGATTGCCTATTGGGAAATAATGGGAGAGGCTTGAAAGCCCATTTGGTATAATGGGAGCCACAAACTCCAATGGATTTACAAGGGCTCCATTGCAACCCACAAAAGATTGTAATAAAAATATAGAATAGAAGGTCTCTGCACCCAATTAGACTGCTCTGCGGCTGGGATGACAGCTCTCAGAGTGGAATGACAGTGGCAGGAAATCACATAAGTATTCTGAGCATGGAATGACATCCCCTAGTAGCAGAAGTGTTCAGGGACCAGAATGAGGGCTCCCCACTCTGGGGGCTGTCATTCCAGGTCCAGAGCACTCATGCTACTCTCATGGACCATCATTCTACCCTGGAGGCTGACATTCCAGTTGTAGAACACTTCTACTGCTCCTAAGGGCCATCATTCCAGCCCCGAAACACTTATGCTACTCCCAGGAGCCATCATTCTAGTCCCCGAGCACTGATTCTATTCCTAGGGATGGTAATTCCATTCTGAGGGCTGTCATTCCAGGCCCAATTACTCTCAGGGACTGTCATTCCAGTCCCCAAACCCTTATGCTACTCCTAGGTGTCCTGATTTCAGTCTCAAAATGCTTCTGCTAATCCCAGGAGCTACCATGCCACTCTAGGGTCCAATATTCCAGTTCCGGAGCAGTTATTATATTCCTAGGGATCATCATTCCAATCATAGAGCATCTGTTACTCTCATGGGCCTCATTCCTCTCTGGGGCTGTCATTCCAGTCCTTCACCAGAGACCTTCATTCAGAATCCATTCCCCATTTTCACTGAAGCTTTTCTGTGCTGTAATTATTTGAATGTGCCAATGCAAAGTCAATTGGAATTCTTGGCTCCCGTTATCGCCAATGGGAATGTTAGTAAATCCCATTGTTCCCAACAGGCAATCCCAATCCTGTAGTCGGGCAGTAGCCACGATGGGGCATTTCAGGCCACACCCCCTTAGTTAAAAGCCACGTCCCACAAGCATATTTTTGAGCGCCTGCTCTGACTGACTTGGGCCTCTACCCACAACTTGCAGGCAGCCCCGGACACTCTCCAATGGCTGTCTGTAATTTGTTTTAGTATGTCCCAAAATTCAGTTGGCATGTCTATGTTTCCTGCCTTTGCAACGTCTTCTCTATGTGAAGACCGGCAAGCACACCTCAGTCCAGGCACTTGTACTTGCGCGGGTTTTCTGTCTGCTGGAATTGTCCCGCTCATGCAAGGCTGGCGCGTCCATATAGCCAAGTCAGTGGTTGCCTAGAGTGCCGCCTTCACGCGGTCGCTGGCCTGCTGCCCACTGCTCATTGCTGGGCCGCTCCTACCGGCCGAGGACTGTCACTGCACCTGCCTTCCCCGGCCACTGTAGAGGTGTGTCTGCTGCCTGACGCCCTCCAGGTTCTTTCCCCACACCTGCAGTGTCTGTTGGAGCCTGTGTGGGACACCCTTCCTGCCACCGCCTCTCATGGCCTTGCCTCCTGAAGTCTGGCCAAGTTGGAGCTCTGAGTGGGAGATGGCCCGAGTGGAGGGATCACCAGGCTGGGGTGCTGGCTTCCCGCGGGGGGGATGTCATTCTATGGTGGCACTGCATGAGGCTGGCTGTGCTCAAGGCACTCTGGCCCTGCCTGCCTTCGGCTCCCTTCATGTGCTGCCGCTGCCTGTGCCTGCAGCTCTGCCAGTTGCTGGGGCCATGAACGCCTCGCTGAAGAATCAGACTGAGGCGGTGGCCAACAGCAGCCTTTCTCTATAATACTATCTTTGCAGCTCAAATGTTTTTTTTGACCTCTGGGGTAACCTCTGAAAACAACCATGTTTGGGTGTGTTTCGTGCTGAACTGGGAAAAAGCCAGCAGCGTTGAGTTCCTGTTGCTTAAGGCTTGTCCCATCACCAACACATTTCCTCCTTATCTCTAAAAAAGGTTTTCTCTCTGTTTTTAATGGGGATGGGGAAGATTATTTTGTGTCAAATATTCAGGTTTTTGGGGTTTTTTTTGCAAGAAACTGATACTGATCAATGCTATCAGTACAACTTGAATTCTCTCTCTCAACTCATCACCATAATGAAATTGGCAACATTAACCCCCCCACACACACACTCTATTTCTCTTACCTTGCAGAATTGACAAAGCTATTTTTTCTCTCTCTAACATTTCTTAGAGCAGAATTGTCTTGTTGTTTTTAAAGCTTCAGTGGGGACAAACACAAACAAGAAAGTACATATCTGGTTGAGAACTTCAGGGTTTTTGCAAATCATAACTGATTGTACCTGATGTCTCTACTGGTTTGTTTATCCCAGTGGTACAAATAGCAACTTCCTGGGGCTGTTTCAAGTGTAGAAATCAGCAAGGGGGGAATGCTACCCCCAGGGCCGGTGCTACCATTAGGCCAACTAGGCAGTTGCCTAGGGCGCAGACCTCAGAGGCGCAGTCGAGGAGATGGAAGGGCTGGAGATACTGTGGGAAACGGGCTGGTGGCTGGCCAGGCCACTCTGTTGTCAGGCTGAGAACCCGAGCAGACTGCCTGAAGAAACGCTCCTGGAGTGAGGCCAGTGGAGAGGAGGAGACTTGGCAGTCCAAGTGCGGTGGCAGTAGCAGAAGTGCCTTCACAGGCTAGATGGCTGAGAAGCAGAACGAGCCCCTGGACCTACCAGGAATGGCTCCTGCTGCAAAGCTGTGGGGGTTTCCTACCATTTCCCACCCCCCATTCCCCTGCCTGCCCCTCCCTTCACTCAAGTGCAGCCTGAAGAACTCACCAGATCCATCGGGGACATGGTTGGGGACAGCTGCGGGCAGCGTGGGAAAGACAAGGGTGGCGTTCCCATGGGGGGCGGGTTGAGGGGAAGGAGATGAAAGTGACCTCAGGAGGGGGGGTCTTCCTTGCTGACTCACTTCTTTTAACCCTTCGCTTGACTCAGGGTGCAAAAGAAGCCCTACGGCTCCCTCCGTTGGCAAAGGGCAGAGAAGGTCACCCTGAGATCATGCAGCTGCTCCCCATCCTGAAAAAAGCGAGCCCCCATTTTGCAACGATTCATGAGGGAGGAAAGGCTCTGCAGAATCCTGTTTGCAGGGAGGCAACTGCCGTGGTGTGTGTGTGTGTGGCGTGATTCCGGATACAGGCAGAGTGACTCCGAATTCCTAGATAAAGGGGGGAGGTGGGTGGCTGGAGATCACTTCCTCCCCGCATGTGAATCCAAGATTCCTGAGTGGGCAACAGCAGGTCTAAAAGCACCACACTGACCCTTCTGGAGCCTCACAGCCCTAACTTACTTGTGGGCAGGAATTTATAAGAGCTTGTCTTTCTGTCTCCTTCCCACCCTAACCTGAATAGTTCAGGCTAGATCTCATCAGATCTTGGAAGCAAAGCAGGGTTGGTCCTGTTTAGTATTTGAATGGGAGACTACCAAGGAAGCCCAGGGTCACAGATGATGGCAAACCACTTCTGAATGGCTATTGCCTTAAAAACCCTATGGGATCTCTGTAAGTCAGCTGCAACTTGATGGCACTTTCCACCACTGTTTGGAATAATATTTCTATTTGTTTTATTTATAGTCCACCTTTCTCACTAAGACTCCAGCTGGACTCAGTAGCACTGGAAACCCCCCTGTCAGGGATTCCTAAATATTTTATAGTCATAAGAAATTGGTGTATTTATTTTTGTTGAAAGAAGTTCCCAAACTAGACCTGATCTGGTTAGAAGCAGAGAAAGATCCATTGCTCCACACAGTTAATGAAGGAGACAGATCAATAGGCAGGTGCTCAAATATTTTGTTTATAAAACTGGTGGGTTTTACAGATAGTGCTTAGTCTTACCCAAGACCCACAGAACACTGAGGCTGTGAGTCCTCCTGGTGAGTATCTTAGGTGGCTTTGCTAGACTGTCTCATGTCCACTTGGCAGCTCACAAAATATCACCCTCCCCAGAGTTCATTTGTTTTCACGAGAATTTAGATGGGCTGGGAAGGCTGAAATAATCCCCTCCTCTGTGGTAAATCTCAGACTGTGTCCTAATCTAGGGTCAGACACACTTTTTTCTGAGAGAGATTATTTAATGATGGATCATTTGTGTACATATTGTGGGGGAAATATCCAGGCAATATAGGTATCCCTGACCATAGTGAAATACAAACCTATCATTGAATTATATGGCTCAGTATTGTTTTCTCTAACTGGAAACAGCCCCATGGTCTGATGTAGAGTTCTCTCTACCCATTCTTAGAGGTCCTTCAACTGGAGAACTGCCTTCACACTCTATGGAGCCTTTTCCATGTTTTACCACCTTGCATCTCCTCTTTGTTGCTGGCAGTGCTCTGGGATATCATCACATTCACATGAAACTACCTTGTACTGAATCAGACCTTTGGTCCATCAAGGTCAGTCTTGTCTACTCAGACTGGCAGCAGCTCTCCAAGGTCTCAAACAGAGGTCTTTCACATCACCAACTACTTGCTCCTTTGAGCTGGGGTTGCCGGGGATTGAACCTGGGACCTTCTGCATGCCAAGCAGATGTTCTACCATTGAGCCACAGCCCCTCCTTTTTGGCTCTTCCTTGTAGCTGCAGTAACTGATGTTAGTGCAAACTTCAGGACATGCTTGGGCATCCAACGGCCTTGACTATGGGTTTGTCAGTGGTGATGCTGTGGAGAAATGCCATTTTGTGGATTTGTTTAAGTTGGTGGGGTAGGCCTGAGCCTAGTCTCCTCCTCCTTCCCTCCTCCCCTCCTGTCTGCAGCCAGTAGTCTGAGGGCAGCTCCTTAAAGATGACAGGAAGTCCATCAGGGTTGTGAGGAGATCTGCCCCAGAATGCTGCGGGAGGGAGAGCCACTTCCGGGGCGGGAAACTGCTGTTTGATATAGTGGAGCTTTTGGGCGGGAAGTCAATTCAGTCTGTGAGAAATCTGAAGCCAGTCAGACTTTTGGATGGAGTCTGCAGGAAGCAGAGGCTGCTTTGGGAGACATGCTGATCCAACTTTCCCCATTGAAGTGAAATAATGTACCTGCCCTGCAGACCATTTAGATAGGGTATGAGTGTAGAGAAGGGAAAGATGGAATGGTTTTGTCACCTTTATTTTGATTTTTCCATTCACTGTGGATATGCCTGTAAATAGTTAAAGAGTTTTCAAATAAATCCTTTAACTGTTAACGGTGCAACGTCCCTCTGTACCACATAGTTCCCCTAGCTGCTTGGGCACACTTGGGGTGGGTTGGGGACTCTCTAAAGAGAACAGGGGCAAAATGGTCAGTTGCCAGCTCTCCAGGGGAGCCCCAAGGTGGGTTCCTAGTGACACCAGAGGGAGGTTAGGAAGCTGTCCCACGTAACCGGAGCCCAAGACAGTGACAGTGGCAGCAATACCTGGAGGTAATGGAGAAAAATTGCCCCTTCAGATGCCAGGTCAGGCAAAGTAGGGGTGGGCAGGGCAGGGCCTGCCAGCTGATGCAGGTCCTTTCTGCCACAGATGCCAATCAAAATTGTAGTTCCAATTTGTTCTTCATGGAACTGTATTGTGTGTTAAGAATAGGCTTGCATCTTGGGGGCTTGATCTTAGATACGTCCCTGATCAAGGCCATTGGATGCCAAAGCATGTCCTAAAGTTTGCACTAACATCAGTTAATGCACCTACAAGAAAGAGCCAAAAAGGATGAGCTGTGGCTCACTGGTACGGAAGAAGCAAGTGCATAATTACAGGATGGGGAAGACTTGTCTTGGCAGTACTATGTGTGAAAAGGATCTAGGGGTCTTAATAGACCATAAACTGAACATGAGTCAGCAGTGTGATGCGGTAGCTAAAAAGGCAAATGCAATTTTGGGCTGCATCAACAGAAGTATAGTGTCCAGATCATGCAAAGTGATGGTATCGCTTTACTCTGCTCTGCTCAGACCGCATCTAGAGTACTGTGTTCAGTTTTGGGTGCCACAATTTAAGAAGGATATAGACAAGCTTGAATGTGTCCAGAGGAGGGCAACAAAGATGGCGAGGGATCTGGAGACCAAGTCCTATGAGGAAAGGTTGAAGGAGCTGGGTATGTTTAGCCTGGAGAGCTGATGACTGAGAGGTGATATGATAATTATCTTCAAGTACTTGAAGGGCTGTCATATAAAGGATGGTGCGGAGTTGTTTTCTGTTGCCCCAGAAGGTCAGACCAGAACCAGTGGGTTGAAATTAAATCAGAAGATTTTTCAGCTAAACATTAGGAAGAACTTCCTAACAAAGTGGTTCCTCAGTGGAACAGGCTTCCTTGGGAGGTGGTGGGCTCTCCTTTGGAAGTTTTGAAGCAGAGGCTAGATGGCCATCTGACAGCAATACTGATTCTGTGAATTTAGGCAGATCGTGAGAGGGAGAGCAGGAAGGGATGAGCCAATGCTCAGCTCTTGTGGTCATTTCTTACACACCCAGGGAAATGCTGATTGCCACTTTGGGGTCAGGAAGCAATTTTTCTCCAGGCCAGTTTGGCTGGAGATTTTGGAGGTTTTTTGTCATCTTCTGAGCATGGAACAGTGGGTGCACTGGGGTGTGTGTGCGTGTGCCAGAAGGTAGCCTCGCCTAGTGTGCAAAAAAACCTGGCCCTGGCCTTGGCTACCCCCCCCCCTTCACACTACAATCCTGATCAAAATCAGGTCACCGAAAAAGGTATTAAGTGAAAGGTATGAACTTGGGTCAGAGCTGAGAGATTTTGCTGCTTGCTGAAATGATGGATTGGAAAGGCCTCTGAGTCATCCTGTGTTGTGAACTGCAAGCAGTAGATGGAAGACTTCCAAAGTCTATGCCACCACAAAGAGTACTTCTCTTCATACTTCAACAAAAACTCCAGGATAGTGTGCCTAATGTTTATGTTGCTCTAAGGATCCTTCTCACACTTCCAGCATCAGTGGCAAGTGGTGAACACAGTTTCTCAAAGCTCAGACTTATAAAAACACACATACCCTCAACAATCCTGCAAAAGAGACTACTTGGTTTGGCCACTATTTCAGCTGAACATGCTGAAGCATCAGCGCTTGACCTGAAGGAATTGGTGACAAAATCTGCTAAAGAAAAGGCACACAAAATGAGATTCTGATGTGCCTGAAATGGAAACATTAAAGAGATGTAAATTTCAACATCACAATTAACAGGATTTTTCAAAATGCTTTGTGATTTGTTTTTCTGTTTGAGAGAAAAAAATCAGAGATTGTATTACTTGTTCTCACAATTAAAAAAAAAATAGCAATTTCAAATTTTGTGTTTTTCATTCTTCCTAAAATGCATTTATGTTTGAAAATTGGTGTGGGGGGGGGGTGGCAGAAGGTGGCCTCGCCTAGTGTGCAAAAAAACCTGGCACCAGCCCTATGTTCATGAGAACAGGAAGTAGTCCAGCAATAATAAAAGAATCTTTAGCCTTTACAGTACTAACCTGAAAGATTTCGGGGCTTACAGCGACGCCATGCGGTGTTTTCCCTGAACCACGGCCAACGGAAATGTGCGGCTTTAGAGCCAGCCTCCTGCCAAGCCTAGAAGCGGAAGTTGACGGCACGGTCTTGTTGGGCGGAACGTCGTTGCCTAGCAGCGTCTGGAGGATGGTGGGCGGGGGGAAGCGAGGCCACGTCTCTAGTCGCTGTTGCTTGTCAGCAAACATGGCCGTTGCCGCCGGGCGAAAGATAAGGGGAGGTGTGGTGGGACCGGCATCGCCGTTACCGACCAGGCGGACTTCCCTCTCCCTTTTTCTTTTTTGTGTGCTACTGGACGTGGCCCTACCGGCTTGGGGCCAGGAGGCGAATGGTGAGGACAGAGGGGTTGCTTGATAAAAGGCGAGAGGGCGGGGCAGGTTGTGGGTCCCTTTGCCAGGCTTGAAGGATTTTCTCTGCTTCTGTCCTTAGTGTGCGTTCCGCCTTCTGTCTTTCACTCTCCACTGTGCTGTCAGGCGGCTAGAAGCTTTTCGCCTCCCTTTTCGAGGTGTCCTCCCGAGAATCCTTCGCCGTTTTATAGTTTAGGTAGGCGGCCCCGCAGACTTTCACGCGGCTCCTAGGAATAACTTCCACTCCTCTTCCGACCTCAAGACGCAGACCTCTATTTCTCTAAGTTCAGGAATTTCATCTCTCCCCCCTCCTGCGGCACCTGTGTCTTTGTCCCTCCCCCCTTAGTATGTGTTACTGGAAGTGACCGTGCCAGACGCATTGTTCACTAAATTATATACCTATGCTCCGTGCTTCAAGTATGCTCACGTTCTAGTCAAGCTGAGTCCTGTATGTCCTTTGACAGAATTTATACTATTTACAACTCCATGGCGGGCAAAATCCTACATGTATAATTAATTCTTTGTGGCATAGTATCTCCATACTGAATTGTGGCATGTTGTTTTTGCCCATTCAGAGCAGAGAGGTGGAAGTGTTCTTTGTTTTGAAGCACAGCAGCCCTGAGGATGGGAAGACTGCAGTTTGTTGTACACTTGGTGCTTGATCACACAGTTTGTAAAAGGAAAATGTATTTTACATTCTCTGTACTTACACTGAACATGTTTCAGCTTCAGCAACTTTAAGGGACCAGAATAATTTCAGAAAACACCAGTAGCTCAGCAATTTTTTTTGCGCAATATAGTCTCTAACAGAAGGATTTGACCTGTGTGGTGCATGTCCTGGTAACTGCTAGTTTAGACTACAGTGGTGTATTTTATACCGGGCTGTCCTTGAATGTGGTTTAGAAGGTACAGTTCAGAATATGGCAACAGAGCCATATTGGTTCTTCATGTTAGCTGCTTAGAACATGTAACACCAGTTTGTAAGAAGCGACACTGGTTGCCAGTTTGCTTCCTGGTTTACTTCAGTTTTCTGGCAATAATTTGAATTAGGCTCCTAGAGAATATGTTTTCTCTCCTATTTTTTCTCCTGTAGGGGATCGCTTACTGCTGGCCGCTTTTGAGTATTAAGTTACCTGCAGGGATTTGTTGGTTCTTAGATCTCAAAATTTGTTTCTTCAGGCCTTTGATGTCTAAAAATGCTTTATTAGCAGGCTGTGGTTTGCTTTATGTAGGCTTATCATCTATTATTGACTGTATTATGTTTTGTAACTCACATTATTATTTATTTACTTCATTTATACTTCATTTTTACCCCTATTGGGACCCAAAATGGCTAACAACATTCTCAACTCCTTCACTATGAGGCAGATGAGGCTGAATGTGTGTCACTGGCCCAAGGTCCCCCAGGGAGCTTCCGTGGCAGAGTGAGGAGCTGAACCTGGGCCTCAACAGATATTGCCAACAGTAAAATCTTTACAGTTTTTCTTCAATGTTTCCACAAATTATTCCATTCTGTAATAGATTGCTTTGTATGTCTTAAAAACATGGATCTTTTCAAAGGGATTACAAGTGATGATTTCTTTAGGTCGGTATAATGATGATAATTCCAATAGCTTTCATGCTGGGTCACCATTAAGTTTCCTCTTTTAATGTAGCAGCCAAATGTTTTTTTTTTAATTCAAAAGTAGTTCACATGAAACTGTTAGGATCCAGTTTTTAAGCCAGTTATAAAATATGTTTCATTACCATCCCAGCAAAACATTTGAAAACCTCTTCAGAACTTATACTTGCAAACCTGCAGACCTTAGCATACAAACTGACCATATTCTGTACCAGAGTACAGAGGTGCTATTTAATGGTTATTTGGTTCAGTAGACTGTCTTAATACTGTACTTGATAGCCTAATTTAATGAGATACTACTGTATTTATATGGTTAACTATATATTTTTCCCAGTGTTCATTACCGCTTCTATGCCTCCTAGGTGCCAGAATTCTGCATTAAATTATATATTTAATTACCAGCCTGTTCACAGGCAAAGCAAAATGCACTGGTGTGTGGCTGAAAACAGTACATTAGGAAAAAAAGTTGCTTTCATGGTACCATAACAGCTAAGTACAAACGTATTTTTATACACAGATATTATTAAATGATTGGCTTTGCTGAATTCTGTTTATGCTGATAACTTGGTACATAGATTCTGATCACCTGCAGGCATGAATAATAAAGGCTCATTACTATTTCTCCTAATCTAGTAAAGGTAAAGGTTCCCTTGCTTGAAAGCCAGTCGAATCCGACTCTGGGGTTGTGGTGCTCATCTCCGTTTCAAAGCTGAAGAGCCAGCGCTGTCCGAAGACGTTTCTGTGGTCATGTGGCCGGCATGACTAAACACCAACGTGCACAGAATGCTGTTACCTTCCCACCAAAGTGGTACCTATTTATCTACTTGCAATTTCTTGCTTTCGAACTGCTAGGTTGGCAGGAGCTGGAACTAGAGACAGGAGCTCACCCCGTCATGCGACACTCTTGGGTCTTGAACTGCTGAACTACTGACCTTCCACAGCCTGCAGTTCAGTGTCTTAACCACTTGAGCCACCGCACCACTCCTAATCTAGTTGTGCATAAATTATATTAGCATTAGCTCATATTCCAGTACAGTCCGAAAGCACATTTCAGTAGGAACAGATACCATTCAACATTTTGATTCAGTGTATGTATTGAAACTTCTTCGTATTTTCTGAGGGTAGCTGTGTTGATTTGTGGTAGAACAGCTAAATTGCACTCCAGGAGCACCGTAGAGACCAAGAAGATTTTTTGGGATATGAGCTTTTGAGACTCAAAGCTCCTTTCATCAGATACAAGTAGGAATGGAGATCACTGAGTCCTTATAGCCCTGTCTAAAAGTGTGTGGTGGGGTGTTGCAGAGAAAGGAGTAAGGTAATAGAACTACAATACAAAACATAATTAGCTTGAGAAATGCTTAGGGGCATAACATTAACAACTGTAGTGAAATAAGAATCCTATGTGCATATTCAGCCCTGGAGGGTCCATTGTTCTGAATCTGTGAATGAACTCAAGCTCAGCAATCTCAAATTATAATCTCCCCTTGAACGTAACTTTATTAGAGGACTGCTCAGCAATGGAATTTAGCGGAAGATTAAAATGTTCTCCCGCTGGTTTTTGAATGTTGTGATTTTGCTGATATCAAATACACACCCATTTATTCTTTTGTGTAGGGACTGACCTGTTTGTCTGATGTAGAGAGGGCATGTTAACACTTGATGGCATATATAACTTTGGAAGATAAACAAGTGAATGAACCTGAGACTGTATGGCTGGTGTTTTTAGGGTCTGGTGATTGTGTTGTGTCAGAGTGAATATGGGGACAGAGTTGGCATTTTGGTTTATTGCAGGTCCTGGTCCCAGAGTCCATGTCTGTATTAGGATATGCACAAGAGGCGGGACCCGTGGTACTCATGGGGTGTGTGTGTGTGTATTCCCCACAGCTCCCAGCCTGCAGAAGCAGGAGACACGGCAGCAGGTGAGTCCAGCCTTCTCCTTCCCTCCTCCCCAGTGGTGGCAGCGAGGCTGGCCCACCAAGGTTTCTCCCTTCCCCCTCCCTCCCCAACAGTGGCGGCGGCGAGGCTGGCCCACCAAAGTTTCTCCTTTCCCCCTTCCCTCCCCAGCAGCGGCGGTGGTGAGGCTGGCCCGCCCACCAAGTTTTCTCCCTCCTCCCTCCCCAGCAGTGGTGGTGAGGCCAGCCTGCCAAGCTTTCTCCTTCCCCCTCCCTCCCCAGCAGCATTGGTGGCGAGGCCAGCCCGCCAAGCCTTCTCACGCCCCCCCGTCCCCAGTGGCAGCGGTGGCAAAGCCTTCTCCTTTACTTTTTTTTTACAGTTTTTAGATTATTTTGCACATCTGGGGATTGCCCCAAATGTGCAGGAAAATCTCCCTGCCGCCCAGGTGCCCCTGATGCACGGATTTAGATATCTGCACCCAGGGGGCGCCTTGGCTATTAGATATATAGATTATTGTGGGTGAAACTTTTTAAAGGTTAGGGGCTGTCTGTAGGCAAGCAAAATTTGCCTCCCAGTGCCTGTGAGAGAGGGGTATTATTGTCCAGCATAGGTTGCAAGTCATTAATGATTAAGGTTGCCAGCTCCAGGTTGGGAAATACCTGGAGATTTCGGTGGTGGAGCCTGAGGAGACTGGGGTTTGGTGAGGAGAGGGGCTGTGGTGGGGTATAATGCTACAGTGGCCATTTTCCCCAGATGAACTGATCTCTGTTGCCCGATCAGTTGTAATAGTGGGAGGTCTGCAGCTACCACCTGGAGGTTGGCAACCCTAATAATGATGCATTGAACCAGTTTGAGCTGAAAGCTCTATGAGACAATCAGTGTTCTTGTTTTGTTGGGGCCTATCTTGTAGCTGGTTAACCCTTGGTATCATTCTGGCTTTGTTGATCTGTTTCTTTACTGCACCAGGTGCGTACTGTAGTTCCAGAAATGTGTTGTACATTCTGCAGGTGAGAATCTCTTTCAGAGGGGTTAGAACAGATGCAGCTGTAGTGTAGAGCTTGGCTGTAGGCATCTGATCATTTGTGCTTAGGATGGTGACTACATCTATATGCCTCCAGTGACCATTGTATTTTCTGTTTCCTTTGTTTATATATTATGAATATCATCAAGTTTATTTCTTTGTCTTCATTTGTCCTCCAATTTATTTTGCCTAATTTGTCATTTGAGCCTTTGACTTTCCTCTCTCAGTTCATGTTCCCATGGTGTGGCCTCACAAGCTGCCTGCAAGAGGGTTGTGGCCCTTTTTCTAGTCTCAGCCTGCAGTATGAAAGCCACTGCCCTAACCAGTAGTTAAAATAACCATTTGTCATACTTTTTTTTTTTATAAAACTCTCCTAAAAAGGAGATAATTTTATTGCTTTTTTATACAGAAAAAGGGTAGGGTATATAGATGGGTAAAGAAAAGAAGTGAGTGAATTCTCTGTTAAAATGTTAGTGGTTTTTTTGTTTGTACAAATAAAGTTTTTGGCTTCTACCGTGGTTGAAGGATCTTCTTTTCATCTTTTCATCTTGTCATACTTATTAAATGGTGTTTTTGGGGTAGAAGTCTAGATCTCTCTCATAACCTTATTTTGGGATCTGAGAGGTTGTATTACATTCTGATAAATCATCCTGGAATGTATAAATCGTCTTGGGATGGATCTTGAGTTTTGTTTTAAATTCTGTTTAATGTAGGAATAATATCTACTATATAAACAAGGATTAGAAGAAGAGGAGGAGATTGGATTTATACCCCGCCCTTCACTACCCAAAGGTGCCTCAGAACGGCTTACAAACTCCTTTCCCTTCCCCTCCCCACAACAGACACCCTGTGAGGTAGGTGGGGCTAAGAGAGCTCTTGACAGAAACTGCTCTTTTTTCAAGAACAGTTCTTATCAGAATTATGGCTTGCCCAAGGTCATCCAGCCAGGTGCAAGTGGAGGAGTGGGGAATCAAACCCGGTTCTCCCAGATTAGAGTCCACGCACTTAACGACTACACCAAACTGGCTCTTAGGCTGTTAATTTCTTCCATGTGGCCATGGCTATTATGAATGTTATGACTGATTCCAATGCTTAATTAATTTTCCATATTCCATGACCATGAGTAATTGGAATCAAATGAATGGTTCTCTGTGTACCACACCCAGGTATTTTGGGAATCAACCAACCTTCATCATTTTTCAGTGTGAGATACTTCTTCCCAACAGTACTGTGTAGAGCTGCTATTATTCGTGGTAGTATTAGCCCATTATAAAATCATATTTTTGTAAATCAAATATTATTTTCTTTAACACTGCTTTCATTTTGAGTTGTATAAATCCCTTAAATTTGGTTCTGAGGTTTTATTTTGTTACTGTCATCACAAATTGCCCAAAAGCTGTGAAAAAGAAGAGCCCATAATTTCTGCCCATGCTGTTTGCATTCTGCTGTCTTTTTTTGCTCTGAGGAGCCCTTCTAATCATGCTGTGCTATTTCCCTAATATCATCCTTACATATTATTGCTAAATTGGATTGCCACATTGCTGCCTGGAGTAGAGAGTCTCTCACGAGAGGAAAACCAGCATCAGACTTTTAAGAGGTAGTTGGCCATAAAGCTGAAACAAAAATTCTAGATTCCAATATCAGTTGTTTTTAAGAATGTACGCAATCTCTTGAGAGTTCTCCTGTTCATGTCATGATTGCCATTGCTCTTCTGTTTCCATCAAAGTCTGTAGGTTATTGCTTCTTAGGTAGACTTGGATGCCATATATCACAAGGGGCGGTCAGCAAGAAGAACAGATTCCCCCCCCTCCTCTCCCTTAGAGCTACCTCAAGATGTTAGCAGACCCCAGGAACAGTGCTGGGTGCACTGTAAAGGTCCACATGGGGGGAGGGGAAACTGGAAAAAATTGTGTCCCCCCCATTGGCAAAAAAACAAGGATTTTATCCAAGCTTGCAGTCATGATCTGTTGAAGCATGTCAGCCAAGTTAAGGAGCTGTCTGCTTACCATGAAACTTCATACAACATTAATGAAGAAAGGTGTAGAAACCTACTGTTACCCTCTTATCCATGTGGCACTTCAGTTTCTAATCCAGTTCACTCAGTGGAGAAAGATTTCGTCTGTTACCATGCCTGATTCTATCACATATTAAGCACAATCCCTAATCAGTGATGACTTGTTGAGACTGAAATATGTACATTTAACTCCCAAGCTTGCTGTTATTGGGATTCAATAACTCCATATTTGATTCTCTTTGCATGTGCACAGCAGACTCCTCTGGAAGCCTGGATTGAAGGCTATGTAATAATTCTGCACTGGAAGAAAGTGGTAACCAGGTTTATTCTTCATGTGCTATCCTGGCCTTGTTACAGATATATAAAGTACTTGAAATGCATTGCCATATTAAATGGATGGTGGCATAGCTTTCATTACAGGATAAATACTGGCATCAGTTATTTTGATGCCAGGTGCAAAAATCAAATATGAACACTTAAGCATATTGCCTGGTATAGCAATTGTTTCTCATTTCACCAACTTTGTGCTGCTGCTGGCACCATCTTTTATTATCTCTACTTATATTGCCAGCTAAGCCCACACCCAGACATACCTGTAATGCTGGCCCAGGCACTGTCACCTCTCTGGTCAAGGAGGGTAGGGGAAGGGGAAAACAGGAGCTGCCATTGCTCTCCAGGTAGCTCTGATGCAGGCAGGGAGGAAAGGAGCAGGAGCCTTTACCACCCTCTTGCTACTGGACCAAGAGGGCAGGTGGGAGAACAGGAGCTGGCATTTCTCCCTGACTGATGGTGAGTGGGGGAGGAGGAGTACCATGACAGAAACCACGACTGCTGGAGCTAGGAGGGCAGGTCAAGAAGGAGGTGCAGCTTCCACCACATTTACCTGCCACTTTGGTGTAGTGGTTAAGAGGGGTGGATTCAAATCTGGATAACTGGGTTTGCTTCCCCACTTCTCCACATGCAGCCAGCTGTGTGACCTTGGATCAGTCACAGTTCTCTTAGAGTTGTTCTCTTGAGAGCAGTTCTCTCAGGACTTTCTCAGCCTCGCCAAGTCACAGGGTGTCTGTTGTGGGGAGAGGAAAGCTGCTCTGACACTCCAACTCTTCTTCTGTGTCCAGACTGGAGGATGTAGCCAGGCAGGTGGGCTGGCAAATAATTGACCCCACCTGCCAAGTGAGTGTGGGAGGGCTGACTGAGGTGGGGAGGAAGAAAGACAGAGAAAGACTGCGAAGAGAGAAGAGAAGAAGAGAGGAAGACTGAGTGAAGGAGAGAGGAAAACAGACTGACTGAGAGAAGGGGTGGGGGAGAACTGAGGAAGCAAAGGTGGGGGGAATGGGATGACTCCTCCCCCATGGGACTTGATGGGGCCCCGCTTGTAATTAATAACCGAAGTTTCCAAAATTTCAAGTAATAACAAATAGTTTTGCTTTGTCCTCAGAATGACTTTGAGCTATTAGTATTTTCTATTGAATCCTTTTTTAAGAATAATAAATTTGGTGGATCATGTTTTCATGGTAGATATACTGTATTTGGTCTGCTAGTGATTTTTTCATTGTTATTAACCATTCCCTGAGCACTTGGAGAGGTGGTGTATATTGTTTTTAAATAAGCAAAGATTATTGCTTTCTTAATAAAATCAAATTATAGAATGAACATTTGTTTCAAACTTTACATGAGTATGGTTTCCATTGTCTTCTAGACACTGCCCTTAAGAGCGAGACATCTCAGGAGGAAACTGATTTGCTACTCAGCTCTATTTCACCTCCCATAATTTCAACAGTCAGTCAGATCAGTGCAAAGGATTCAACAAAAGGTGAAATACCCTCACCAACTTTGGAAGTTGGTCCTTCTGTTGTATCTGTCCTGACAGTAGCAGAAGATAAATCAACCACATCTCCGACACCAATGTCTGTGTCCCTTGAATCTAATACTGATACTGGTGAAGACACTGATGATGACGATGACATTGTAGAGGACTTACTGACTAGTTCGCTATCAGCAGCAAAGGAAATTGTAGATCTTGGTGAGTCTCAAGAAGATGACAATCAAATTGAAGAAACATTAGATTCCCAAGATGAAGAAGAGCAGTGGGCAAGCACACGCAGCTATGGAAATAAGCCATTTGCTGATGAGATGAAGGACTCTATCTCAGGGTTAGAAGATGACAGCCATTTCTTTTTTCATCTAGTGGTTGTTGCCTTTTTGGTAGCGGTGGTTTACATCACGTATCATAATAAAAGAAAGGTAAGTTGAGTTTTTATTGAAACACTTTAGAGCTACATGCAGCACTAATATATTTTCTCCTTTCATTGCATGGTGGCACTTGATCTGTGTTTTGTATCTGATCATACGCAAAGCTACTAATTTGTATAAAATTAAAAATTAAATGGAAGACCAAGGGAGAGCTACATTATGAAACAAAGGCTTGCAGATATTAGGAAATCTTAGACTACTATGGGCACCAGGTCATCACACACTCTTCAGACAGCCTTCTCCTTATGATGTTCTCCCATTAGGACTGTCCGCACAGCCACAGCAAGATCACAGGCCTTTTTCCATTTTAGGCCTAGTCTGTTGGAATGGCCTGCTAGAGGGGGTAAGGAGGGCACCTTCCTTTGCTTCATTTAGTAAGATAGTCCTCTTCCAGAGGGCATTAGGTGAAAGGTAAACTTTTCCAGCAGATCTGGCAGTGAGTTTGCTTGTCCTGTGTATTTTAGCTCTTGGGTATATTGTCTGAATGCATTTAAAACGGTTAATTGTGTACTTTAATCTGTCTAAATTTCATTAATTTATACCTTTGCAACTTGTTTGCTACACTGTGGACTGCTTTTTGTCCAGGAAAATAAAGTGAGACAAATGTTGTAAATAAATAGCACAATCAATTGAATTGTCTGGAACATGTGACTCTGCCCCCCCAACCCCAACCCTTTATCGTTCATTAGGTTGAATCTTCCTCCCACTGTTGTTAATAAAAAGGCACTTCTGCTCATGCAAGAGGAGGATCAATTTCTGTCAATTCCCCCTGCAGTCTCCTATCTATACCATTCCCAAGGGTGCCTGATCCCTGGGAGAACTTTTGGGGAGTGAGTGCAGGGGGGCTGCAGCTGGAACTTTGGAAGTTTGCAGGGAGTATCTGCTTCACGAATGGAGCTCTGTTTGTGGTTCTTTAGAACTAACACATTGCTAATTAGCAATTGTGGCATGTTTGTAAATGGAAAGAAGATTTGACAATGTACGTAAGCTGAAAAGAATGAAGTAAGACTGGATAAACTACTTTGGGAGTTGTTGTGCTAGTACACTATGATGTAGAGCACAGACAAAAACGTCTGAGTTTTTTTTAGCTTAATGTTCTGAGAAATGAAAATATATTTCCTCCACCTCTTCTTTGCAGATGTGTTTTATTTTCTGTTAAGTCACTGTTTTTCTTTGCTTTCAGTGAATCTGTAATAAATGTGGTCAGTTTATTATACTGTTTCCTGTGTCTTTTTAGATTTCTCCCTTCATATTTGGGCAAATTGTAAAGCATGTATCTTGTACTTTATTCTGAAAACATGTCCAAATCTAGCACTCTATCCCATGGATCAGATTTTGGCCTTTTTGGAACAAAGGGACACTGTTATTGGAGTTAGCACATATAGAGGAGACTTCTTTACAAGACTGCTAGCTAGAGATCATGAAGGAATAGTACACCTTTAAAATGGATATTTTATTATTTAAAGCTTTTATTATTTTAAAGCATTCATGTCAGAAAACTGGAAATTGTCCAGTTGCTATAGCTCTTTTATATGAACTAATAGTAACATAGCGTTGACATTTAAAAGCTTGATTTGCAAATAATTTGAACAAGTATTCCTCTGCGGTGTGATCTCCTCTCCTTTAGGAGTGAAATGAATGTATAATATTTTGCTTGTTGAAGAAGCAGGGTCTTGCAGTGTCATGGGTGGGGATAAGGGTTTTTTAAAAAGCAATCTCAACTGGCTGTGTTTCAGCTTCCTTAGATTCTCTCATTGACCTCTGAAGGTAGAAGCAATCAGTCCTAAGTAAAATGTTATATGTGTGTAGTAGAGGCAAATGGGAAAATGTGGCAAGGTTTGTATGATAGTTGTGGGTGGGTGATAGAGAAGCCTGATAGAACAGGAAATTTATGTGGAAGATTGTTACTATTTTTAACCACGTTGTTATTGCTTTATACTTAGCTAAATGTTTTCTTTTTCCTTTTTAGATCATCCTGTTGGTTCAGGGTAGAAGATGGAGAGATGGACTTTGCTCCAGAACAGTTGGATATCATCGTTTAGATCAAAATGTTAATGAGGCAATGCCTTCATTAAAAATTACAAATGATTATGTTTTTTAAAAGCTGTGTGATCTGAATTTGCCAAACTAATTTTTTGCTTTGTTTTTATATAATGTGCAGGTGTTGCCATATGCAATGAGGTGTGTGCACTCTTTTGCCTTTCAGTTTTATATGAGGACATGTAAGGTCAGTAGTTACTTCTGGTGACAGACAAACTTCAGAATCAGTGTACAATAATGCCATTTTTATTCACTCCCCCGCATTGTATTTCCTTCTGCCTGGAGCAGTTAATTGTCATTCAGAATATGGCCATGTAGTAGTCTACACTCGCTAGTGAATCCATAAAAAGTGAGTTAGCACTAAAAGGAAGTTTATGATGGTTGCCCATTTGAATCATGTACTTGTTTTTTTCCTTAATACAAATAATATAAAGTATCCATCTGCGTAAGGCTGGGTCACTTTTAGCCAAATTGCTTGTATTGTTCTTCATTGCCTTTGTACAGAAAAATAATATTTTGTACACATTACTAAATTATCAGTCTATGTGGTCAAAAATACCAGTTTGAATTTTTGCTGATTCAGAGCCCAGTTCTCAGCAATTGTGTTGTAGAAGTTTTGCTTTAAAAAATCTGGAGTTAAGATACCTTTTTCGACTAGAAATTGAGATGCCAATAAATATGTATTTGAAACTGGGGTTTATTGTGTTACAAACCTGGAAGGTGTGCAGGGTTGAGAGAGAAAGATGTCAGGTATTGGTCCAACTGGGGTAACTGGCTGCAGATATAGAAATGGCATGGGCTGAAGTTGCTCATCTCCTGCAGATACTGAACTCTATTTTTGAAAAAAAGATAAACCCCCTCATTGTGGGTTACACAGCTAATTCTTGGTACATTAAGTTTTTAAAATGTTGTGTAATTTTGCTATTTATGTTCATTTCTACAAGTTGTAAAGTATACAGTTTCATAGAGTTACATTTATGTACATCCTGTTTATGACTGATTCTCTTCAGGACTGGGAAAATATGTATATAATTAACTGAAACCATAATGAATGACTTTATATTCAAGTATGGTGTAATATTCTGAAAAAAAAACTCAAACCTCTGGCATGAAAAGAGTTGCACTGGGCATGATTTTCAGTAGAGAAGCAGTCGAGCTTCTGGATCTCTCTGTTTAATGTTTCTGAATGCAAAGAAAAAGAGAAACACAAGCAAGAGATGCCAGAACTGTTTCTTGCATTTTTTGTTGTATCATTTAATAGAAATTTTCAAATAAAACTCCAAGGATATAATTTTATGGCAATTGTAGCTTGATTTGTACAGTTGTATGTTTGCAATAAAGAGAATTCTTTTTGATCAAGACCACACAAAGTGTGTTAACAGTGTAGCAGTTTGGTTCATTTCTGAAATGTGAGTTGCATTGATGTGAGAGCAGCATAACATTCAGATTATCCATTCATACTGTTTTAAAAGGTGCTAGATGATATGTAGCCAAATAATATTTTCATATAAGATCTTGAATAATATATAAACCCTTAGATATGGTTTACAGAAGATGATTCACCTTGTGAACATCAATTTTGTACTATATTAGTACTAGGCTGATTGGGCTCAACTTAATGAGCTGGTTCCCTGATAAATCTGTGTCATTTCACTTTATGTTCTTTATTAACATCAGGCTCTTTCACTATGCATTTTTATCTGTGATCTATGAAGTTTTCAGCTGGCCTCTCTCCTTTGTCATCACACTGTTTCCATTTTGAATAGCAAACCCACACTTTGGTGCTGGGACCTACTCTCCATTCTGGTTCTGGGGTGAAATTATTTTTGGTGCTAACCTTTCCATGGAAATTCACCACCCCACATATCCTCATACTAATTGCCAAAATGTGTGGATTCTTATTTCCACCAACAGGGGGCTCACTCTCCCCCAACAGCTTTTCCTACATAGTCAGTAGACTTCCTGGGTTTGTAGAAAAATCCAAAAACTAAAAAAATCTGTTCAGGGTTGAATTCCCCCCAAAACCTTTTGAAACGGCCTCTGTAGGGATCTGCTTCAGGCATCAACTGTGAGATATTAGAATTGGGGGGGGGGGCTTCTAACTAGCTTTGTCGGTAAAAGGGTGGGGGAAGGGCCCTTTCCAGGCCTATTTTGGCCTTTCAGGGAGGGAGGGAGCCTTGGGGCCAGGCCTCACAAGAGTTGCCAGTGCCAGGCTGGGGGATTTCTAGAGATTTTGTGGTGGACTCTAAGGAGGGCTGGGTTTGGGAAGGGAGAGGCCTCAGCTGGGTATAATGCCACAGAGTCCACCCTCCAAAGCAGCCATTTTCTGCAGGGAGACAGACCTCTGCTGTCTAGAGTCCAGTTGTAATTCTGGGGGCTCTCCAGTTCCCATTTGGAGGTTGGCAACTCCAGGCCTGGCGGCAGTCTAGGGTTGCCAGGTCCCCCCTGATTTGCATGACTCACCTAGCCTCGGCTGCTTGCTCCCATTCATCTGCAGCCTCCCTATGAAAGCCAGTGAGGTGCAGCAGTTAGAGCTTTAAAGCAGGGTCTGCAAGACTCAGGTTCAGATCCCCATCTTGCAGTGGAAGCTGACTGCCTGATTTTGGACCAGTCACATATTTCAACCTGGCCAACCTCATAGAGTTGCTGTGCAGATAAAAAGGAGGAGGGAATAATGAAAGCTGCTTTGGTCCCCACTGTGGAGAAAGACTAATTTTCCTAGTTAGAGGCTGGGGGGTGGAGATGGAAAGCAGAAGACAGAGAGGCAGATAAAGGTAGGTTGGCTGTTGGGTGGGAAGGAAATAGGGTTGCTAACTCCAGGTTGGGAAATCCCTGGACATTTGAGGGGTGAAGCCTGGAGAGGGTGGGATTTGAGGAGGGGAGGAACTTTGGACTGGTGTAATGCCATAGATTCCATCCTCTAGCCATTTCCTCCATGAGAACCACCATTGCCAGCCCCCTGGTGAGGACTGGAGATCACCCAGAATTACAACTGTTGTCCAGGTGACAGAGATCAGTTCCCCTGGATAAAATGGCTGTTTTGGAGGGTTGAGTCTATGGCATCATACCCTGCTGAGGCTGCTTGCCTCTCCAAGCCTCACTGTCCCAAGGCTCCACCCCCAAATCTCCAGGAATTTCCCAACCTGGAGCTGGCAGCCCTAAGGTGAATTGATCTCTGTAGCTGGCAGATCCATTGTGATTCCCAGAGTGCTGCCACTGCTGCTGTGGGGGGAGAGGAAGCAGGTGGGTGGCTGAGAGCACTGCCACCACTGTTGCTGCTGCTCTGCGGAGTGGGGGAGGAAGCAGGCAGGAGGCTGGGAGAGTGATGGGGGCAGAAAGGAAGAATGATGGGGGCAGAAAGAGAGAGAAAGAGTGATGAAGTGGGGAGGCAGAAAACAAAGAGAAAGGTGACAGATCAGAAAGAGAGGGGAAGTCACATGCATGAAGGAGAAATAGAGAGTAAGAAAAGGGGGGCAGAGGGAGAAATAGTGTGAGGGAGGTAGGGGGCGAGGAGAGGAAGCAAAGGTGTGACGAATGAGATAACCATCCCGCAAGTTTCTTGCGGGTCTCCACTTGTGTTTATCTAATTCCCTCTTGAAGCTGTCCATGCTTGTAGCAGCCACCGCCTCCTGTGGCAGTGAATTCCATGTGTTAATCACTCTTTGGATGAAGAAGTACTTCCTTTTATCTGTTCTAACCCGACTGCTCAGCAATTGAGTGCCCACAAGTTCTTGTTTTAATATAATCTCTATTTATTGTTGTCAAGGTTGTTGTGGTACAAATCAGTCATGTTAGATAAGCTGAATGTGCTTCTAAACCCCAGTGCTTGTACATTGCCCATTTGTCTTCTTTTGCTAACACTATTTAAATTTTACTAACATTATTTAAATTTACATTAGATTTTCCTGGAAAACCCACATCACTGGTAAGGGGGACAGAATATTTTCCCAAAGTGTGCTTTTGTCTGCCCTGGACCCACCTGTGTTTTGTGAGCTGTTAGACCCCTTGTTTGGTGCATGTTACATGATCCTGCTCTTTCCCTTTATGCATTTAGATGCTATCTGGACTCCAGCATTGGTGCTGGACTCTCCATTGTATCTCAGGAATGGTAGCTATTGATCTCACCCAGTTTCTTTCCTCTGCCTTCCCTCCTTCTTGGTTCTTGCATAATTTGAAATTTGGAATCACATTCTCATCCAAATGCCCCTATCTTGAGGATGTGTGTAATTTTCCTTTTTTAGTAAACAGTATTTCTGATTTTTATTCTGTTTGGGCTGTCTGTGTATTCCATTACACCTTCCAAACTTGCAGTGGCAAATTTCATCACCTTGATATGTGACAATGGATTACTAGGACTAGCCTTGAAGGGTTTCCCAGAAGGTAGTAATGGAATCATTAGAAAGTAGTGTCTCATTTTCTGTTTTATACAGTGAGGCTAGTAGCCAGAATTATGTAGATGTCTTAAGCTGCAGAATTATAACACATCAAGGTGAACACTGCTTACTAGCTTGTTAGCCCAAGCCTCCCCTTGCCATGTGAAGGATGGTATCCTGACCAGGTTAGGGCCAAAGTTGTTATAGGGCAAGCCTAGCCCTCTCTATGTCAAAGCCATCAAGCCCAGACATGTGCTCAGGACCATCTCCCTCTGACTTGTTCAGCCATCAGGCTCGGATACAGCAAGCATATATCTGTCATTGTGAAAGGACAATGCCTTAATTTTGTCAGCTCAAAGGAATCAGCACACCTGCATTCCAGCTCTGCATCGCACAATCAAACCTCCGGACTTTGACCCTCGATACTGGAACCACCCCAGATATGGTCTGTTGTTGTCATTGTTATCTGAATAACCCAGCCATTAATGAAGCTAAGACTGCAGTTGCTCAGCGCCTTGCTAACAAAGGCTTCCCTTCCCAAACCTGGACTTTTTTTTGTTCAAAACACCTTCTGAGCCATTAAGAGCCATCACGGTCCATTCTGGACCATTTCCCTATTGTGCCCACTGCCCTGAAGACACAATTTTCCTAAATCTGGGCCCCAAACTCTGCCCTCTTTGGTTCAGTCTCCTGGGATGTATACCAGCTGGATCCCCCAATATCTCTTGGGTCTTCACATGTGCTTTTCTGCCAATCTGTCTGCTCTTCACCATGGACTCTCCTCTTCAGAAGGTAGCTATAACCCCATCAACACTTCACCCTCTTTTGTCTCTGATCTCTCAAGAGCCCCTCAACCCTTTATTTCTTAGCACTTGTGTGTGTGATATTTTTATTGAATTAGCTAAATGTATTAGGAATTTTTATTAATAAATTTCAAAAAGATATTTCCTGTCTGTCCTCTGTGCCTCTCCAAGAGGGTTCTGACCCTGGTATAGTTGGAGGATGATCCCTAGCTTACACGCCTTTTAAGAATGGTCTCTTAGCTAAATTCCCCCACAATACAGAGACCCAGTGTTGTGCCTAACAAGCTATCCTGCCAGGCATTTAACAGTACTGACAATTTTTTGTAGTTCATGGGAATGGAAACAATAAGTTTACTGAGCCCTTAAGTGGTGACTAAATAACTGATGAACTGTGTTTGGGGTTTTTTGGCAAATCAAAAGTTGTATGAGCCTGTTTTAGATTTTCTTCAGTGACAGCTAATGCCAATTGTCAGCCGCTGTTACTGAGCAGGAAATCTGCCCTTATATTAGTGTTCAGCAAAAGCTCCATAAGAAGTGATTCATGCTTAAATCTTTTGTTCTTTATCCTAGTCTCAGAGTTGAAAAGATGACAGCTCCCCTAGCCACCACTCACTAGTTGGTCAAGGTGTGTGTTTCTGGGCTGGAAATATGCCAGCCACCCTTTTCCACCTACAGCTGATTGCAACTGAGGTCCCATGCAAGATTACAATTGATATTTTGTTGAGTTGTGATGTCCATCCCTGCACAAATATTGCTTCTTAACCCCCCTTCCATTTTAAAGAGAAAAGTTTGAATCTTTCTACAAACAGGGTTTTCCTGTCCCCCTTGAGTTTGTAGAAAAGTCTCAGGAATACATTCCTAATCATGTTGTGTGGATTTTTTTGATCCATATGCTAAGAGCCATGTTCCAAATTAGATATAGCAGATTTGATGAAGAGCTGTATCTGAGATAAAGCAAGGAAGGATGTTACCATTGTGCAGAAGATATTCAACTGTATTTCATCAGACTTCTGCAATGTTCAGTTTTAGAGTATACATGTAGGGGACCTGCGAGGACTTGCAGGGGAATCGCATTTTCCCACTCCCTCATTTCTTCTTTCCCTTCATTCAAAGCCCCCATAGTCTTTCTCATTTAACTGGTTCCTTCTCTTCTTTCCATCCACCAGTCAACCTACCTTTTACTTCCCCCCTGTCTTCAACTTTCCCTCCTTCCCTCTGCCAGGCAGTGTCTACCTGAGAAAACTGTGGCCCAATTGTGAAGTGTGGATTGTAGGGCTAACCCTGTTGTATGTTAATCTCCAGTAGCTAGATCATTAGGATCTAAATTGACAGCTATCTGACAGCTAGTGTCAGCTGATGTACTCAGAGGACAAGTCCCAACTTGTTCTGCCTGGCACTGAACAGTGTGCAGTTACTGTGACTCAGCAGTCCACTGATTGGTGGGGGTTTGTATATAAGTCTTTGTGTTACTGTCATATCTTCTCCTTCTGTATATTGGATGCCTGGCGTAGCACTTTGCTTGTGAATACTGTGAATAAAAGTCTTGTATATAGTGTACCACTGGACTGCCTTTGTGTGGTTACTATAAGAGGTTCCTCTGCTGGATCTGCAGTGCAAGCAGGTGAGAGACTGGTTGCTGGGAAGTCCTAGTAAAGGTTTGGGGGCTTGAACCGTTAAGACACGCAATTGAATCTTCCACTGTCCTCATGGGCAATCCCACATAGAGCACTTTACAGTTTTTAGTGACATATTAAATTTATTAATCACCCTATCCCAGCTTACTCTGGGCTCTGGACAATGTACATAAGGGCGGAATGCCATAAAAACATATAAAACATAAAAAACTAAAGACCGAAATAAAGTCCATAATGTCCTGAAAATTTTTACCCCAATTCTGGACTACTAGGCCAGTTTCTGGGCAGGGGGAAAGAGAACTCGTAACAGCAATTCATAATGGGGGGAAGGGAAGGGAGGGTGCCAGCCAAGGAAAAACCATTGCTGCCCTCAGCCAAAAGCCTGGCAGAACATCTCTGCCTTACAGGACCTGTGGAATTGCATAAGATCCCACAGGGCCCTGATGTCATTTGGCAGAGAGTTCCACCAGATCGGGGCCAGGAGCAAGAAGGCCCTGGCCCTGGTCAACGACAGGTGGACATCTCTATGTCTGGGGATCACCAGCAGATTGTTGTCAGTAGAGCACAAGACTCTCCTGGGGACATACCGGTGGAGACGGTCCCATAGATATGGTGGTCCCATTCTACTGAGATTCACACTGTAATGCAGGTATCCCCAACCACTTTGATCCTGTGGGCACCTTCAGAATTCTGAAGCAGGGTAGTGGGCCCAACTACAAAATGGCTGCCACAAGAGGGGGAGCAAATAACAAAATGTCAGGGACTGAGGTTACACATAACTCTCGTAGTAGCTCTTCAGCATTTGAGAGTGCAGTTCTGCTTAATAGGATATCTTCTACAACAAACAATGTTCAAAAATATTTTCTTGCATATACTTTCAGTCATACAATGGGAGATCCTTGTGCTGGCAGTGGCAGATGCTGCCAAAAGCAATCCCCCCCCCGCCCTGTCTGCACAGCCAATGAGATCTCCAATAGCTAATAAGCCTGCTGGACAAAAGCCCCACCTGGTTCCAACCACTTTCTGAAAACACTTGGTGGGTACCAGGAAAGGTGTCAGTGGCTACCATGGCACTGACAGGGAGAACATTGGGGACCCCTAATCTAGTATGACCAAGAAATAGAATCTAAAATAGTACTGTGAAGATAAATGGATGGGACACATTATATAAGCAGGGTCAATTGTCAAGATATGGGTTGCCTGAGCACATTTAGTTCCTACCTCAGTGGTGTTTTTGAGATGTACCCCTTTACTTTCTCCCATATAAATGAATTACTCCACTAGGTAAAAGCAGGGCTTTTTTTGTGGCAGTACCTACTGGTACTGATTACCAGCATCTTTTCTGGGGTCTTTCCCAAGTCCTGAGGGGGAATTGGTGGAAATTGGTGCAAACTTATATATGAATACTGGCACCTTTTAAAAAAATCACTAGGTAAAAGCAAAGTGCTGGCTTGGAGATTCTGTTGCAGTAGTGCCAAAATCTGCCCTCTACTAGTTTGTGGCCCTGCTGTCACTGACAAAGGTCATACAGGGAGATACATCTCTTGAGTTGTACAGGTTCTTCCTCCATGCCCACTCCTACCTGCTATAATGCTGGGCATTTTGCTAGTGGGCCATTTTGGAGTGAATTTGAGAACTGACTTTCTAAAGGTTAGTTGCTGACATGCATAAAGCACTGTGTTAAATACTGCCCTGTAGGGATTTATTCCTGTTTTCTTATAGTGGATAGAAGTTACTGTAGGAAGAAACTATTCTGTTAGGATAATTTTCTCTACTGTGGGCTGATTCCAAAGAAGATCCCTTTCCATTTACAACATCTGATATAATGAAAAATGTAATTTTTTAATGTATATTTCTTCATAGCAGAATGTTTTTTTCTGAACTGACTATTGACCACAAAGTGCAGCTGGGCAGGATAGTATCTAAGCAAAAGACAAAAAATCAGATTGCTGGAGTATGAAAGAAAGAAAAAAAATAGTTTTCCTGTAGAGTAAAACATCACTGTATCTAATAGTAACTGGGTGGCTCATCAAAATCATAAAAGCAGCAAAACCAGTGGTGTTTTCCCCTTTTCTTCCACTTGAAGCACTCCTCCATCTTCTGTGAGCCTCCAAACAGGACACTCTGGGGTTGACTGGAACCCTGAAAAGGAGCACCCCTCTTAGAGGTGAC
Organism: Gekko gecko; assembly: GCA_029375565.1. Taxonomy (NCBI): domain Eukaryota; kingdom Metazoa; phylum Chordata; class Lepidosauria; order Squamata; family Gekkonidae; genus Gekko; species Gekko gecko. Next base: position 137,303,809 of record JAPDNY010000002.1, read on the forward strand.
AGTACACTTCAACATTTTGTTGCACGTCTCCATATGGATTTTAAAAACATAATATAACAAAGTCCATGAACAAATTTCCTAATTTTTCTATCAGGTTTTCTCCGTGTTACATGATTTGTTCATCATTCTAGGTAGTACTATTCATTTACCAGGGGCAGTGTTCTAAGTACATATGGTTAACCGAGATTTTTAGTAGTCCCCCCCCCCATATAATTAGTCTAGTAGGTAGTATTGAATTTGCATAGGACATTCTTTACATTTATTTTTTATTACAAGGTCTATTAGCTTGTTAAATTATAAACACTGAAATTTACTTAACTTACTATATTGTCTCTTTTATTAAATGGAAAGTCTAAGATCATATTATTCTGGTTGATGAACCCTCATATTAGATTTATTAGATTTAGATTAAACCCTTCATGTGAATGCTTAGTAGCAATAAGAAACAGTGTTGAAATCAAGCTGGAAAATTTTTCAAACGATAAAGGCTAGTTTTTTGTAACTTTTTGTAACTTCATTCATAGCAAAATGCTTGCAGTATGTGAAGCGAACACATTTGATGGTAGAAACAGAAAATGTACAAGGAAACATGAGATGAGAGTGTATGTGAGGGGAACATCATATTTGGACAATAGGTGGTGCAGAAAGGGTAGTTTTAAAAAAAGGAATCTTAATCATTTGACTTATTTATCTTATTGAAAGCAACCATCCTCCCTTCTTCAGGTGCAGTTTTCCCAGTTTAAAGGACTTTATTTGCATAAGTTGCAGCTGTTGTCACACACAGGCGGAGCTGATTGTGAGCACTGATTGACTGAAAAAGTTCCACCATGCCACTGGAAACCATTCTTTTTGCTGCTTGCAGTGATGCAGCAAAACTCCCACTATCTGTTCGATGATGAGCTGCAGCATAGAAATGGCTCATCACATAGTAAATGCCATGTAGACAGATGCATGTTGGGCTATCCATGTGATGATGGGCATGACATAATAGCCCCTAGACTTGGGCTGTTGGAATGGAAGGCTGGGAAAGGGGAGAAGAGTCAGTCAGGGAAGGAAGAAAGTTCAGGAAAGGGGAAAGAAAATTTAAACAAAGCTTTGAAAAATAGCATGGTGAATTTTACAGAGGGACAGAACTGAGGCCAGGGCATCAAAGATGTCAGGGGGCCAGATCAGAGCAAGAAACTAATAGAACAGTATTTCTTCATCCTACATGGCACCGTATGTAGAGTCAGATGACAGTTCCTCCTGCACGACTTTGCTGGATACTATTAAAAATTTGAATGGAAGGGAAAGGTAACAGTTTGAAGAGACCACAACATTTCACTGGGGACACAATTTATAATTTTATCCTACCTCCTAGAAATTACAGTAGGTTAATTTCACTGCTTTAGGAAACAATTGCTGCCTTTTTTTTATAAAGAGAATTTTATTAATTTCAGAAATAGAAAATACGAACAAAGACAGAAAAAAGAACACAAAACAAAAATAGCATACAGCAATAAACATATAGTGGAGCTTATACTTTAGTCTCTGGTTTAGTTTCACATACTGTCCTCGAAACTAAGTTAGCTTATATATTTACTTTCAAAGAGTTATTATGCCAATCTTCCAAAATAATTTTCTATCCACTTGTATAACCTCAACTAGTTTTTCTCAAAGGTTTCTTCTTTTTTATCTTGAAGTTGCAAAGTCAAATTATCAATTTCTGCTGCTTCTAAAAGTTTATAAATAATTTCTTTTGTTGGGCTTTCTTCTTTTTCCAGTACTTAGCATACAGTATCCTAGCTATTGTTGCAACATGTATAATCATAGATACATCTGCTTTTTTGTAATTTTGTGGTACAATATTTAATAAAAACTTTGTTACAAATGGTATATTTATGTCTAGCATTTTTTTGCAATATCTCATGTACCCAAACCCAATATTTTTTAACAACCTTACATGTCCACCACATATGAAAAAAGAACCAGTGCTTTGTTTACAGTTCCAGCATACATTCAACATGTTTGTATACCATTTAGCTAAATTTTCAGGTGTCATGTGCCACCTATAAGACATATATATATATTCTTTAAATGTAATAGCGTTTGTAATTTTTCTGTTTACTTTCCATATCTTAGACCATTGCTCTAACTATATATTATGACTTATATTTGTGCCCATTTAACCATTGAGTCTTTTATTATCTCATCTTGCATTCTCATATCTAGTAGCAGGGTATAGAATCGCTTTATAAATTTCCCATTTGCGCATGTCAGAATTTTATCCAATTCTATAGGTGTATCATAGAATCCTGTAGTTTTATCCTTTACATATCTAGAATCCAATTGTGCTCTTTCCCACCAATTCAGGTTAATGTCTCCTTTTTTTAGGTTATCTTGCTGTAATATTTTATTTTGATTATCTAGCAAATCTTCATATCTCCATAACAACTTTCATAAATGTCAAGGGGTTTGTAATAGCCTCTAGCGGTGAAACCCACTTTGGGATTTTGGTGTAGCACATCTTCTGAACCTCTTCCCATATCTTTAACAATATTGCTCTTAACAAATTTTGTTTAAAATATTTATGGTTTCCACTTTTCCGATACCAAACAAAGGCATGCCACCCTAATATAATATTAGATCATGTCCTTCTAGATTTAATAATCTTAGATTTTCCAGCGTAATCCACTATTTCATCCACATCAGGGCTGCTGCTTAATAGTATAACTGCCAATCTGAAAGTGCAAAGCCTCCTCTTTGAATCTTGCAAGGCTTTCAGTTTAATTCTGGGGTTTTTCCGAGTTTCGGTTTCGGTGGAGCGAATGGCGGCCACCTCTCGGGACGCTCCCGGAGATGGTTAGCCCACACACGGTTGGGGGGGTCTTCGCTCATGCGAAAGACCCTAGTGAGCCTTAGGCAAAGGCTCCGAACCGGGGGCGCTTGGGGAGTAGCCTCTTTGCCGGCAGATAGCCGGGAAATTGAGGCTTTCTCCCCGCCCCAGTCAGCCCCGCTGTGTTGTGCCCGCATGGGAAGTAGCAACGCCACCAACTTCAAGGAGTGAAGAAGCAGCGGAATGAATTAATAAAAGAAGAATTGGCAGTGAACTGTGAGTTGGAGATCTGTTTTGAAGCGGCATAAATGCGCTCCCCCCTGTAAACGTATAAGCGCATGGGAGGAGGGAGGAATCCCCACCCCCTTTAAAAAACGGGACTGTTAAAGGAAGAGTGAAGGGGGGGGCGAAGCAAAAAAGCTGTTTGGTAAAAGTACCTTTGGGGTTTTACTGAAGATTAAGAAGCCAGCTTGCCTCCTGGGTGTCGCGGCACGAACTTTGTTAAAGTAAACAATAAAAAATGTTGGGGCAGAAAAAGGTCCCAGAGAAGCCGGTAAAGGAGGGGGGAGGGACTTCTGGTCCAGGCAACCTCCCCCTAGAGCCAGTTGTCAATCAACAGAAAAGCGAGCCACTGCACCCTCTGCTGGATCAAATGCAGAAAATCAGCAAAACCCTTTGTAACATGGAAAGTGTTCTCAACAGTCAACAAAAACAACTAACAGAAACAGCAAAGAAAATGGAGGAGATCGCACAGAAGTGTCTGGTCTCGATGGAAGACACCAAGAAAATTAAGAAAAGGGTCAACAAATTAGAAAAACATCAAGATATGCAAGAAAAAAGAATTTTAATGCTTCAGATGGAAAAAGCAAATCTGACTCTTCGCTTTCAGGGCATAAAGGAAGAAGACAAAGAAGATCTTAGAGCTATACTGGCGAATGCCTTGGCACCACAAACTGGCAGAGAAGCACAGGAATTAAAGGATGAGATGGATGTGGCCTATAGAGCCTATTCCAGCTTTACAAAGAAAAATAATTTGCCAGCAGAAGTGGTTGTCAAGTTTACTAAGCAGCGTACTAGAGATCAGATTCTGCGTGCAGTTTCAGCGGTGCCCTTGAAGATTGGAGAGCAGACTATCAGAACTTTAAAGGATGTTCCATATGAAATTCGTATGAAAAGGAAAGCATATAAAGGATTGACCATGTTTTTACAAAGGCACCAAACCATTTACAAATTGTGCTTTCCCGAGGGACTGGTGTTCAAATTTAAGGATAAAAGAGAGAAGATTGACTCTGTTTTCAAAGCTCAAGAATTTCTGAAGAGGCACGCCAGCTCAGAGGAAGATGCAGAACTTGCCAATTGGACAGTGTTAAGCAGCGAAGAGGACAGCGGCCCAGAGGAGGGAGGTGCCGGAGCGGGAGATGAGAAGGCAAAAGAGGGCCCATTGTATAATCTGAGAGACTTAAAAAGAAGACACCCCAAGATATAGCAGCTGTTTGTGAGGCAGCAGAAGGGAGCTGATCAACAACTAACTCCAAAGGACTTTACTAATTTAACTAATAGATCTATTTTGGACTTTTGGTAGGATGAAAAGAAGATCTTCCAACCATGGTGGAAGCCAAAAACTCTACTTGTACTAACTAAAACTAACATTTTAACAGAAAATTCACTCAAAATCTTTTCTTAATCCATCTGTATACCCGACCCTTTTTTCACAATAAAATTCTCTCCTTTTTAGGAGAGGTTTTTTAAAAAAAATTCTGGGTTTTTTCCCTTGCCAAATAAATTGTCTCACAAGTTTATCTATTTCTTTTTTAAAAATTGATTTTTAAAAATTGGTATTGTTCGGAATAAAAATAATAATCTTGGTAGCAAGTTCATCTTCACAGTAGCAATTCTTCCCATGAATGACAATTGTAAATGCTTCCAATTTTCTAAATCTTTTTTAATAGTTGATGAAAGTTTCATATAATTATCTTTTAACAAGGATCTGCATCTGTTAGTTAAAATTATTCCTAAATATTTTATTTTCTTCTGTACTTCCATGCCAGAACAATCTTGTAAACTCTGTATCTGTTCTCTAGAATGGTTTTTTTGTTAGTATTTTTGTTTTTTTTTAATTAATTTTTAACCCTGAGTATTGTCCATATTCTCTTATCAGGTCCAAGAGTTGAGTAATAGATGAATGTCTTCCAAAATAAATACCAGGTCATCTGCAAATGCTTGTAGTTTATACTCTTCACCTTTAATTTTGAGACCTTTAATTGCTGTACTGCTTCTTACCATATTATTCAATGTTTCAAGGGCAAAAATAAACAAAAAAGGGGATAATGGACATCTTTGTCTAGTTCCTTTTTCAATTTCAATATTTTGTGAGAAGTCTCCATTTACCAATAATTTTAGTAGATTGAAGAAAGTTTTATTACAGACAATACAACAGGATCAATCAGGTTTTCTGCCCAAGAGGCAAATGAGAAATAATGTTAGAACTATTTTGAATGTATTAGAATACTTTGACGTGCATCCTGAAAAAAAAAACTGGCACTTATATTCTTAGACGCAGAAAAAGCTTTTGACAATCTCAATTGGGCCTTCATGTTAAAGCAACTATTGGCCTGGCAATGTGAACATTTTTATACAATGGTGAAAGCAATATATAAGAAACAATCTGTTTGCCGAGATAGATGCATAAATTTTGTAGTCTACGTTAAGCAATGAAATTGGTCTGTAGTTTCTAATTTCTTTTTCATCAATGTCTGGTTTATGTATTAATGTAATCAGTGCTTGGTTCCAGGATTCTGGTAATTTTCCTTGATCATAAATATTTTGAATGGTACCTTTCAGTGGTAATGCTATTTGATCTTCAAATATCTGGTAAAACTCTGCTGGTAGCCCATCTGGGCTTGGAGATTTTTTCTTTTTCTGGTTTTGAATTGCTTCAATTACTTCAGGAAAAGAAATTGCTTAATTTAAAATTTTTCTTTGTTCCTCTGAGAATTCTTTCTTATTGTGTTCTTTTAGAAAATCTCTAATCAGCTCTTGATTGCTATTCTCTCTCTGGTATAGATTTTTATAAAATCGTAAATAATGTTTTTTAAATCTTTAAGAGAGTTTTTTTCCTCCCGTTTCATTTTTCAATATCTTAATATGTTTTTTTCTGATTCTTTTTTTAGCTTATACGCCAACCATCTTGTTGGTTTATTTGCATTTTCAAAAAAAAATTGTTTTGCAAACATTATTTTTTTTGCAACCTCTTGGGATAACAAACAATTAAGTTGGTGTTGTAAATTCTTTATTTTGATCCTTGATTGGACAATTGTAGGGTCTAGTTTCATTTTGTCTTCTTCTTGTTTAATTTGTGCTTCAATTTGTATATATTTTTATTTTCTTTTTCTTCTGGTCCTTACATCTTGTTTAATAAGCCATCCTCTCACATAGGCCTTAAAGGCATCCCAGACTATATCCATAGAAATATCCAATTGAATATTCAATTTAAAAAACTCTTGAAATTCTTTTTTTGTATTGGACAATTGTTGCCTTTCTGACAAGAGCAGTCACTATACCAGTCCTTATTTTAGAACAATTTGCATGCCTAGCAAACAAAGGAAGATGATTGCCATGCTTAAGAGGCATGGAAGCAAAGTGGCAAGAAGTAACAGAGTCATATACAGCTGAGTAGCAGCAAACACTTACCTACTCAGCTATAGCTGATCGTGATGGCCATGCTTATATTTACACTCCCATACAAATACTCCCCCTGTATTTGCCAATGCAGGTAAAAATTCTAATTATATTCTCAACATGTCCTATGAGCAGATTGGGAAATTGACTGTCTCCAGGTTCCCTTTCTAATCTTAGGTGGGAACTGAAGTTCCATCCAGGGCGCTGTGGCTTGGTGCGAGTGCTGTTTTCACACATTTATTTATTTATAATATTTCTATGCCACCTTTCCATCCAAATAGGGTCCCCAAGATGGCAAACATTAAAACATTTCAACATTAAAATAAATTATAAAATAATTAAATTAAGAGAAGCCAATGGTGAATCAGGCCAATGCCCCATCTAGTCCAACACTCTGTCCCACAGCGGCCAAAATATACCAGGTGCCATCAGGAGGTCCAGTAGTGGGGCCAGGACACTAGAACCCCTCCCACTGTTGCCCCCTCCAGCACCAAGGATAGAATGCATCACCTGCCCCAGACATAGAATTCCCATCTATACTCTGTGGCTAATAGCCACTGATGGACTTCTGCTCCATATGTTTATCTAGCAAATTAAAACATATAAACACACATAACACCCAAACCAGGGGGGAGGGCCAATTACTGTTATTGGGGGTATGCCAAACCAGGGCCAATTACCATTATTGGGGATATGCCAAACCAAACAAAAAGTCTTCATCCTCTGGTAGAAGTCAACAATACAGGGAGATAAATGAATCTGCCAACCAAATTCTCACAGGCAGAGTACAATGATGACATCTTTACTTTGGAAGCTACTGAGTGCAGGATATACACTTTGGTAATGTCGGTATAGTGTACTCTGAAGCATGTTCATGACAAAAAAATCCCTGTATTCTAATGGTCATAGGGAGATGAATATTTCTCTACCAAAAATGCCTTAATTAGTCCTTTCTCCTAGTATTGTTGGCTTTTGCAATTAAACACACAGAATTGATATTAATGCCACTGAAACCAAGGTCAAAGGCCAAATGCCAACAAAATTGAGGCAGAAAGCTAATGGCAACAATGGATGGTTGGTTTGCTACAGCTCACCAGCTTCTTACTTATCAATCTATCCCAGTCTGCACCCACTTGTAAAGTCTCCAGAAGTGTACCAAGCCTACCTAGGTTCTTTTCTCAGTCATCAAGGACCTCAACTCCTAGGATTTGACTGAAAGGTGTAAATACTTTGTCAGCTGTACATAGGAACCACTTCCTAAATGTTATTTATTGATGTGTGTACTTTGTTCATCTCAAGGTTGTAGTAGTCTCCAGTATAGTAGTGTAGTGTCCTTTGTTTGTGCTACCACTCCCCCACCCTGACCTTGATAGCCCAGGCTAGCTCAATCTCATCAGATCTCATAAGTTAAGCAGGGTCGGCTAGTATTTGGAAGGGCAACCTCCAAGGAATACCAGGGTCGTGATGCAGTGGCAGGCAATGGCAAACCACCTCTGAAATGTCTTTTGCCTTAAAAAACAAGTCTAGCTCACCACCTAGTGCTAGAACTTCTGGTTGCCAGACAATCTTAGGATCTCCTAGCTATTCTACACACAATGCCATATGATAATTAATTAATTTGTGCTACCCCCACTTCATTCATTACTCAGCCATCACTGACAGGTAACTGTTTAATAAAAACAAAAGCTACACATATTTTAGAAGGATCTGAGCATTGTGACAAGGGAATGTGGGATGCCTTGAAACAAAACACACAAGCCCATTTTACAGCCTCAGCAACCTCAGATTGTATGGAACTGGGCAGGAAAGAAAGCATCTCCATTTATAGTGATAGATTGAGAAAGCATTTGCGATACTGCCAAGAAGAAAGAAAATGCATTACTTTTGATATTCTGTCTGGAAGTGCCCCGGATGCTGGGGGAGCTCTGCAGACATCATGAGATAAATGGGAAATGTGGGGTCTCAGCCCCTATTTCAGGATAAGTCAAACAGAACCTCTCCCAGCCAGGGAGAAAAAAGTTAAAAGATTCTTCTTATTCACTGCAATTTGAAGATGCTGAAGGGACAGGAAATGACTTGAAAGCTGCGTGAAGTCTCTAATGACCATGCTAAGTTTTTATAAGTTCCAGTTGTCCTGTTTCCGTGTCTCAGGAAGAAATGCCAAGGTAAAATCAATGATCAGAGAAATCTAGTTAGTGCTTGCATTTTTTTGTTTTTCCATCTGAACTTTTGTAGACTTGTTCTGCTATGTATTCTATTACCTTTGTATTCTTAGATATAGAAGTGTTTTCTAGTTAAATAAAGTCCCCCCCTTTTAAAGATCTCAAACTGGGGCTAAACAGTTCACCCATGGGACTAGCCAATCATCTACAAAGAAGGTTAGCAGGCAGGGAAGGAGGAGGATAATTATTCCATATGTACATGTGCACACAACACGCACAAAATACCCCAAGTCCAAGTGAGCCAGACCACTGTGAAGGACGGCTAGTCTGGATGGTGGCAGCATATTTACCAGGATAAATGGGTGAGGAGCTAGGGTTTCTTGAAAATAGGCACCAGTCCCTTACCCACACGTTGATCCCCCTGCCTCTTGGAGGCTTGTAGCCTAGGAAGGCAGGCAAGGAGGATAGGTGGTTCAGGATGCTGAGTAGTATGCTACACATTGGACAGCTAGCTGCAAGGGTGATAGACTGACAGTCTTATTGTTTTTTTGAAGCAATGATTCCTATTCTGAAGAAGAGAAAGAAGAAAAAAAGAGTGTTTGCAATGTGTGTATGTGTGCTAAATGCCTGCAAACACTCTTTGCAATATTTTCTGGAATATCATTTCCCAAGCAACACTGTGTATTCAGCAGGGGGCACTGTGACCACATGGTACAGAGAGAGTTTAAAAACCTGAAAAATAGGAACAAAGTTCATTTCAAAACAAACGCTGAAAGCCCTTCAGACAAAAGCTGACATTGTAAGGCAGCCTGTGCAATAAAGTAAAGCACATCCTTTTGTTCTAGATTGTTCGCTTAGTCAACAATGTGCAATTCTGGCAAATAGGGTACAAAGTTTCAAAAGCCTTTTATAACCAGCATTGATCACTTTTGTGGCTATGCATTTGCCCTAGTTTGTTGAATGGATGATTTGTGTCTGTCAATGCCTAGATCAATCAGTGCCAGTTAGTAAGATATAAAATGGCATGTTCAAAGCTTTAAACAATGAGGATCACTTTGTAATTGCCTTTGTGGAGTTGTTCAAGCTTCTGTGCTAGTCTGTGAGACAGGATATTAGGCAAGGGTGATTTTTTTTCAACTAAGGGAGAAGTAAAGCCTCATATTAGTCCGAGAAAATAGTGATTTATTAATCTGAAGATTGACCAATGGGTTTCAGAAATGGTATTTTTCAGTGGCAAAGTATCTTTATGTGCTCTGTTAAGGATCACAAGAAATATTTTATCTGATCTAGGTCTTCCCTCCCTGTGACATGCTGTGATGGCCCTTCTCCAGTCAGAGAATGCCTTCCACCACCACAACCTCTCTCTCAGGTTCGGCGTTACTAGTAGGTCAGGCTATCACATGTGGCTACCCTTCTCATCTCTTTTAAAACCTCTAGAGAGCTATGATCATTTCATACCTCAGGTCCGCTGTCTCACTCACAGAGACATTCACAAACAGGGTAGCCCAGTCCCCTTTAACAACAGGGCCTCAACTCAAACATTTCACTGAGCTATTGAGGTTTCATACACTGTTCTATTCACACATTGTCACCATTTATTCATATCCTAAAACATACAGACTGAGATCTTTACTGGTGAATGTATTTGTGTGTATTTCTTTCCCTGAGAAACACAGCCCACCAGGTTAAACAAACAAGGAGTTAACTATTATTTGTAGTTTGAATATAACACTGAAGAAAGTCAGGTGGAGGTTACAATGTTTCTTTTCCCTCAAACTTCTGAACTGTTTCCCAATTCCAGCATTTAGGATCTTTTGTCACAAATCAGCTTTTCTTTTCATTAAACATTAAGCTGCCCTTTGCCTCAACTTCACTCAGATATACTCTTTTCCCTCTCACCTCCCTAGCTGCCAACTCCCAACTGCAGGTTTTAAACTGTCTCTCTCCTAACATTCCATCACTTACCATCACCTGCTCTTAGGGAGAGGTGGAACCTAACCCTGTCTGCCACACATGTATGGAACACAAAGTGTAGGTCTGAACCCAAATGAGGGTTGCTCTTATTATACTTTTTCCTATGCTGTACAGTCACCTCTTTTTGGCTATTTTGAGGGTTTGGTGTGTAAACAGGAAAAATGTTTGTGGTGTAGTTCTTCCTCACCCCTTAGCCAGAGAAAGGGCAGTGCTTCCTGCCCTCACTCTTCACTGGCTTCATGATGTCATCATATATGTGACTGCATATATGGAAATGTCACAAAGGCGATTCACAGTGAGGGAAGGAAACATTACAAAATGGTTCACAAACTTACATGGATAAATGATTAGGGACTGTGGTCTATACTGCTGTAGAGAGCTTCCTGTAACTTGGATCCTATTATGTGATTTTTTTTTTTTTGCTCTGCTTGGTGTGTCATGTTAATACTGGTTGGTTCCAGACTTCTACAGTCCTAACACATTGTTTATTGAATGTCCCATTTTTATTGACTCACTATTTGTAATCCACCTTGAGTCCTTGTAAGAAAGGCAGACTGTAAATAATGTAAATAAATAAATAAATTCTGAATTTGACAAGAGTGATAGATATTTGATAGTGCATCTTTCAACAGCAGCACGGATATTATATGCAAAATATTGGAAGACAATGGAAATCCTGAAGAAACAAGAATATATAAACAAACTTTTTGAGATGGCAGAGAATGATAAACTGACATTGTTAATGAGAGGTACATCAGATGTGACTTTTCAAAAAACTTGGAAGAGATTTTATGATTGGTATATTATAAATGCATAAGTTAGAATGGAGAAATTTCAGATGATATGCTTAGTGTCTTAACAAGAATCTTAGTAAGTTAGAAGTTTGAGCATACAGTAAAGATGGTAGAACCTGTAGACAGATAACTGTGGAATAATGATTAAGGGTATAAACATTAAATAATATAGGTGGACTCCCTGTATATGTTCTATGTGTGTGTAATGTATGTGTATGTGTATTGTCTTTGTGAAACTTAATAAAAGTGTACCTGAGGGTACTTTAAAATAAATAAATAAATAAATTCTGAATTGGCTTTGTGACATCATTATTACATTCATAATATGATGCCAAGTTGGCTAGATAACTGTCCAAGAGGCAACAGTGGGGAAAAAATGGCTTCTGAGCAGTAGCTGACTGCAAATACCAGTCAACAGATGAAAAAGAAGTGAATGGTGGTGATGGGGGTTTGGGGAATGTTTCAGTTTCCTTAAAAGTTGCCATTTTGAACTGAACAGGTTTGCTGAAGATAATTCGGTCCACCTCTAATAAAAATTGGTTGAAATGTCTTATTATTTGAATTAAGAAAACAAACAAACAGATATATTATGCTTTATAGCACAGCCACATATTTAAGACTTTTGGACATGAACTCCTTAAAATTAATTTTCAGCAAACTGATCATAATGGTTCTGTTGCTTAACTCTTACAAAAGCTTCACACTTATGCAGAATTTGGTTATTTACTGGCCCTGCCAAGAGAGAGAGAATACAGTATTTTCTAAATTGCCAAGTCTGAGTTAAATTAGATAATTCAACACCATTTAGACAACTTTCTTTGCCAGTTTTAAACTAATTTCTTCCACTCCCTGTCTTTTCTAGTTCAGTTGCTATACATTTACAGAAGGCCACATGTTCTCCAAATCACTCCATACTTGCTTTAGGAAGAAACATGATTTCAATCAGCATCTGAAGTTCTCCTGCATCAGTCTTTATTATCTCACAGTACAGGAATCAGTGAATGATTGAATATTTTTCATAATGGCATTAAAGTATGATGGATGTTGTCCAATGATAGCCAACATTTTCCAAAGTAATGTACAAATAATTGCTGGGTCCTGTAGCAAATATGGATTTAGAGAGACTTTGCTAAAATTACTGTAGTTCATTAATTCGCTCTGCTGCTGTCCAATCCATTATTTTCTGCATTTTTATTGAACTACTCCCTGAAAATGGGTTATTTTGTGTTTGTATATAGTTCACTTGGATAATTACTTGGCTAGCAACAGATCTTTTCAATTAAGTTGCAAAATGCAGTTACTGTAAATTTCTACTGATGGACAGACAGGTCAAAAGAAATCTAGGCCATACAGACTCACAGTGATAAACAGGGAAAAAATAGAACACTGCCTCAGCGGCACCTACATAAGTGAGATACTGCAGTTACCTGCAATGCCTTGATTGGTTTGCAAGATGAAAGGACATTCAAAGTTTGCCTTCAGATCCAGTTTTAAAAAAACAAACACTGTGAGGGGACCATAATGGAACTCAGTCTTATTTATTAATGTTATCTGTTTGGTACTTGTATTACATCAAGAGCTACTGCTATGTATAAATGTAACTAAAACAATAACAGAGAAGTGTGCACTTATGCCACTATAAATTAGCAAGTGGAGGAAGTCCATTTTATTATTTTGTTTATTGTAGGATAGCCAGGAGTCTTGAAGTGGGGACTTCAGCAACCAGATCTTTGTCTCTGAGTTGCCATGCCAGCTTGCCAGAAGAAGGAGCTCGGGTGCCTCTATAGCATGGTGCATGACCAGAGACCATGGTGCTTGCTTCTGACTCAGTGGTTATCAGGGACAACATATGGGTCAATAGGCACACTAAGGCTCTGATATCTATGATGAATTACATCTCATTAACTAAATTAATGACAGCTGTTAGGGCTGTACTATTACGGAATGTTTTCAAGGGAGCTGTTTTAAATGAAGCCTCCCCAGAACTTTATGTTTGTGCACCCCAGAAATCCCCCTGACTAAATCACCAGAGTCCTGGATAAATAATCCAGTTTGATATCTAGAAAGGGGCCCCTGAACTAGTGAGAATTTCCCCCAGACACTCTCACGTGGGAGTAATCCACCTTCTGGAAAGCTCTAAAGAGCACTGTCACTGTCTAAAGAGCACTGCACTGCCTGCAAGCCCCATTCCATTTTGCCCCTCTGAAGGATCTAGTCACTCCGTGGTTCCCCCAAGTTTTTGCCCGGTGATGTGTTTATTCTCCTGAGTACCCACACAAGAGAGTAATTGACTATGGTTATTAACCTGAGGCTATAGAACCCTCCTCACTATTCGGTATCCCCTGGTAATTCAATCCTGAACCCAAGGAAATGTCATCAAGGTGCTGTTCAGCCTTTGTTGGACTAGCTCAAGCTGGTCCATTAACTTGCCAACCCAACCACTCCATCAAAATCATCCTATGGCCACCTAGATGTGCACCTTCCTAGTAAACAATCAAACCATGAACAAGTCAATTATCCTAAAATCCATAAAATACAATATCCTAAAGTGCTGGAACTGTAGTCAAATAAAGTGCTAGAGCAGAAATTTCAGATTGAACAATACTCCACAGGTGACAGTCACAATGATGTTCCCACAAGCTCCATTGATCTACTTATTTATATAGCGTGGGCGGGCTAAAAGTGGTAAGACCAGGGCACAGGGTCTCTTCTCGGTGTCTCACATGGCTCCTAATTGAAATCCTGGTGGAAGAGCTCCATCTTGCAGGCCCTGCGGAACTGTAAAAGGTCCTGCAGGGCCCTGATCTCTTTCGGGAGCTCATTCCACCAGTGCAGAGTCGCTACTGCGAAGTCCCTGGCCCTGGTTGTCGCCAACCTGGTGTCTCAGAGACCTGGAAGGGCCAACCAGTTTTGGACCCCTGAACGCAGTGTTCTCTGGGGAACATATGGGGAAAGGCTGTCCCTTAGGTATGCTGGACCCTGACCATAAAGGGCTTTAAAGGTCAAAACCAGCACCTTGAAGTGAATCCAGTACACTGTTGGCAGCCAGTGCAGTGGATGTGTTCCCATATAGAAAGACCCATCAACAGCCTGGCCACAGCATTTTGCACTAGTTGCAGCTTCCAGGTTTGAGGCAAGGGCAGCCCCATGTAGAGAGCATTACAGTAGTCTAACCATGAGGTGACCATCGCATGGATCACTGTTGCCAAGTTGTTTCATTTGAGGAAGGGAACCAACTGCCCAATCAGCCAAAGATGGTAAAAGGCCGACTTGGCTGCTACCTGGGCCTCCATTGTTAAAGAGGCATCTAGGAGCACTCCCAGACTCCTTTTTTTTTTTTTTGGCCCCCTGTAGGGGATTTTTTATTTATTTGCATTTTATATAGACTACAAACTAAACTCAGAAAAAAGGGAAGGGGAACTAACACTAGGGAGAAAGAAAAGCAAACCCACACTAAACTAAAAACCCAAGAGTAGGAGATCTTCCACCCCGTTAATATCTATGTTAGTGTTACATAGTTAGTATATCATGAATACCGCGAGTTCCTGTCTAACTTTCCCTACTTAAAGATTAGCTGATTAGTTGTTATGAGAGTGTTCCAGAGCATCTCTCAAGCTCGCTTCATAAAGGCCACTTTCAGAGTCCTTCTGCCTTTACTTAGGTTTTCTGTCCCTGAGTGCATAAGTTGGTCTTTGGGCACCAGCGCCTTCTTCCACCGCCAGGTCCTCATCTGTCTCGGAGGGAGCAGAGCCACTCGAACCAGTTTCACCATCTTCTTTGGTCCCCAAGTGACGCTTAAGAAATTCCTTGGCTTTAAACACGGAGTCAATCTTCTCTCTCTTATCATTCATCTTAAAGACCACTCCTTCTGGGACCACCCATTTATATCCAATTTGGTTAGTTTGGAGAAAGAGTATCAAGTCTGTGTAATTATTCCGCTTTTGTCGAATCTCGAATGGTATGTCCTTTAAAACCTTAATACTGTCGTTCCCCATTTTCAATGGAGCTGCTGAGGTTGCTCGTAAGATTGCATCCCTAGTTTGTCTTCTTGAAAATCTGGCTGATATTTCTCCAGGTAGGCTATTCTTTTTGGTGTAATTTGAATACACCCTATGCGCTGCTTCAATGTTGTGCATAATTTCTTCTGCTTTTAAGCCTACCACTGGTGCGAGAAGATCACTAATGAGCTTCTTTAAATCTTCCTTGGAAGATTCTGGCACCCCTTGAAATCTGAGGATCATATTAGCTTTCTCCATTTGCAAGGACAAAAGCCTATGTTCTTGATGATTTTGTTTATTTATCACTTGATCCACTCTTTTCTTCAACGTCCTGTGTTCGGAGTACATCTCCTTCACTTCTGCAATCGTCTGCTCCGTTTGTTTAACCGTTCCCGCCACTTGGAGCTGCTGCGCTGCCATCATCTGATTTAGGACGGCTAACTGCTGGTTAATACCAGCGAGTTGATCCATGACTGGCTTGAGCGTATCCACTAGTAGTCTTATGACATCTGGCCCCTCCTCTTCCGGCCTAGGGCTCTGGCTGCCCGGCGGTTTCGGTTTCATTACTCTCTTCCCGATGCCCGACATCTTGGATTATTGTTTACAGAAATCAACCACTCTTTCACCTCCTCTGAAAATCGCTTATGCGTAAAGTCCGCTCTGGTAAGTCTCTCAAAACCAAACAGCTTTTCTATTTTCCCTGTGCCCACCCTTTTTCTTCTACTTGCCGCTCATGTGGGGGAGGGAGCTCCCTCCAAACCGATAAAGCGAAGGGGCTGGGAATCCACCGTTTCTTCATAAAATCATTTACGTTCAACTCACATTCATCATTGGCTGCCTCCAGCCTTGCCACAGTTATCACCACTTGCTCGATCTCCCTTGCTTGCCCCGGGCAGCCTAGCTAGAGCTGTTCGGCCACCAGCAGCAGGACCGTTAGGGTGAAGGAGCACCTCAATTCCACGGCATTCCGCTGCTGAAGAGGCAACTCCTTAAAAGCCCTCTGGCTAGGAACCCTTGCCCCAGGGTTCCATGGGGGGGCCACTTCTGTAGCCTCCCTCCAGACCACTGGTGTGCTAGCTGCTCCCCTGAGCCTCAGGGGTAGCAGCCGCCATTGCCATGCTGTCAACTGGAAGTTCTAGGAGCACTCCCAGACTCCTAACCTCCAACGCTGGCACCAGCTGTGCCCCATCAAAGGTCAGGAGTGGGATCCCCACTCTTGGGCTGCCCCGACTCAGGCACAGGACCTCAGTCTTCATCAGATTCAGTTTCAGTCAACTCAGTCTAAGCCAACCAGACACAGCTTCTAACACCTGGTCCAGATCTTCCAGGATAGAGTCAGACTGGTTGCCCAACGCAATGTTCCCTCTAAGCCGTGGAGTCCAATGAACAAAAATTCTACTTTGTGAGCTACCGGTGTTAAAGTTGTGAGTGACCGATTTGGCTACTGCATAAATTAGTTTGCTCTGGAGCCGTCCTTCCTGAGCTAAGACAAAAATGTGTGAGCTGGAGGCTAAAAAACTGTGAGCTAGCTCACACTAACTCAGAGGGAACACTGGCTGGGAGTCATCCACATATTGGTGACACCCCAGCCCATGCCTCTGTGCAATCTGGGCAAGGGAGCACACAGAGATGTTGTACAGCATTGGGGAAAGTACTGCCCCCTGAGGCACTCCACATATCGGTGGGTGCCTACAGAACAGTTGTTCCCCTAGTGCCACCCTTCGTCCCTGATCCTGAAGGATGGATGCAAGCCATTGGCAAGGCAAGCCCCTGAACCCCCACGTTGACAAGGTGATGGATCAGTAGCTGATGTTCCACTGTGTCAAATGCTGCCAACAGGTCTAACAGCAACAGCACTGCTGATCCGCCTCAGTCCAGATGCCTCTGGAGGTCATCCGTGAGGGTAACCAGTGCAGTCTCCATCCCATGACCTTGGCGGAAGCTGGACTGGAAGGGTCTAAGACAGAAGCGTCATCCAAAAAGCTCTGTAACTGGACTGCCACAGCCCTCTTGATTAACTTGCCCAAATAGGGCAAGTTGGAAACCAGCCAATAGTTGGTCAATTTGGCTGGCTCCAGGGATGGTTTTTTAAAGAGGGGACGAACCACTGCCTCCTTAAGTGTCCCAGAGAATAGCCTCTCCAGGAGGGACCTGTTAATAATCTCCCTCAGGGCACCCCTGAACCCATCACGACCAGCTTTCACTAGCCACGATGGGTACGGATCAAGAAGACAGGTGGTGGGGCGTACAGTCAAGAGCACTTTGTTGACTTCCTCTAGGCTGAGTGGACTGAAATGATCCAGAATTGAAGACATGCATAGAGCTTCGAGTTCACTCACTGTCTCAAGTGGGGTGGGTAGGTCATGGCGGAGCGACAAGACTTCGTCTGCAAAGTAGCTTGCAAATGCCTCACAGCCAATATCCAATTCCCTAGCATTTGACCTGCTTTGTGGCAGTGTCGTTATGGACCAAATCATTCTAAACAATTGTGCTGGACGTGAGCTCGCAGACTCAATAGAAGCTGCGTAGTACTCTTTCTTCACAGCTTTAACTGCCATCTCATAGGATCTCATAAACATCCTATAGGACGTTCTTTTTTTAAAAAAAGAAAATTTATTGTCGGATATATAATAGCATGTTCCACATTTTGTTTACAATTCTTATCATAGCCTTTTCAAATTTTTATCTCCCCCTCCTCTGGCTTCCCACGATGCTCCACCCCCGTTAACATTTCCACCCAATATTCTTGTACATTCAACTTGTTCTTAATATTCAGATCTTAAATTTCAATATTTTGCTTTTTAACTTTAACAATTAGGTAACTTTTCAAATACAGTCTCTCTTGTTATAACACTTCTGTTATTAGTAACTATCAAAACAAAGTAATCTATTTTTCACATCCCAGTTAAGCTCTAAATAGTCTTTAAAATCTTTCCAGTCTGTTAAAAATTCTTCGTCTCCTGCTCCATGAAGTTTTCTTGTTAGTTTGTCCATTTCAGCCATAAAAATCATTTTTTTTAATCCATTCCCACTTCTCAGGTATCTGCTCTTGTTTCCAGAACTGAGCGTAAGTCATTCTTGCAGTTGAAATGAGATACCATAACAAAGTTCTTTTTGTCATTTTGACTTCTTCTAACTTTAGTCCTAAAAGCAACATTTCTGGTTCTTTTTCCAACATACATTTCAAGATTTTCTGAATTTCACTATGAATCTCTGTCCAAAAAACATTTGCTTTTTCACAAGTCCACCACATATGGTAAAACGAGCCTTCTTTCTTTTTACATTTCCAACATTTGTTAGACATATTCTCATTCATATTAGCAATTTTTTTTGGTGTCATATACCATCTATACATCATTTTGTAACAGTTTTCTTTAACATTAACACATGTTGATATTTTAATAGACTTTTTCCACAAACATTCCCAAGATGACATTTCTCTATCTCTATTTACATTTATAGCCCATTTCACCATTTGCTCTTTTACAATCTCATCCTCTGTATACCATTTTAACAAAATCTTATAAATTTTAGAAATCATTTTTTTACCTTTTTCACTCCAAATCTTTTCAATGTCATTATTTTCTTTTCTAAAACCATATCTCATTTTGTCAGTCTTAAATAAATCATAAATCTGTCTATAATTTAGCCAATCATATTCAAAACCCAAATCTTCTCTAGATCTCATCGCAAAACTTTTCCCCTCAATTTTCAGAATGTCTCTGTAGGGTAACCAGTCTTTTCCTTTGTGCCTTGAAAGTGGTTTTATTACTTCAGCCAGAACAATCCACATTGGTCTTGCTTCAAAAAAGAATCTCATATATCTCATCCATGTCATAAATAGTGATCTCCTTATGAAGTGGTGCTTAAAAAGGTTATCTAGTTTGGATCCTATAGGACGTTCTTGAAGCTTAGTTGCATACATGCCGCCACTGTCTCTCTAGCCATCTTAGCTCACACTTCATCAGCTGCAACTCCTGGGTATACCAAGGCACAGGCTTAGGGCAAGGGCACAGAGGGTGTTGGGGAGTGATCTCGTCAATGGCTGCAGACAGTCAACTATGCCAATCCTCTATGAGCTCATCTAATGAGCCACCAGGGGGCATCGGATCCCGTAGAGCCATCTGAAGCTGCATTGGGTCCATTTGGCTCCATGGGCAAGCTAAAATATGCTCACTGCTCAAACAGGGTCAGGGTGGAACATTCAGATGGGCCCTCAGGGCAAGGTGGTCTGACCATGGCACTGCCGAAGCAGTGATCCGGTCCACTGTGACCCCCAGTGTGAAGATCAAATCAAGTGTGTGCCCGGCCCAGTGAGTGGGAGTCGTTACATATTGGGAGAGTTCCAGTGCCGCCATAGACGACACTAGGTCCACTGCCTGAGTGGAGGTTGTGTCATCGGCATGGACATTGAAGTTGCCCAAGACTATCAGTCTAGGGTGTTCCAATGCCCAGCCTGCTATGGCCTTCATCAGGGATGGTAGGCTATTGGCTGGTGCGTTGGGTGATCGGTACACCAGCCAGATCACCAAACTCTCCCTGGCTTCCCAGACTAGGCCGGCACACTCTATGCCCATGATCTTTGGCAGTGGTGGAAGGAGTAAGCCTCCCAAATGAATAGAGCCACTCCCCCCGCCCCCTAGTCCATGATTGGTGAAGGACTGAGAACCCGGGAGGCACCAGCTGGAAGAGAGCTACTGTCTTCCCCTCTCGCACCCAGGTCTCAGTCATGCATGCCAGGTCTACTTTATGTTCAAGCAGAAGGACTGTGGTCTTATTATTTATAGATCTGGTGTTACACAGCACCAATGTTGGAGGGGGGTCATTCATCCTAGCCCCACTGCCAGCAACCTTTGGGATGGGATGCAGGCTGGAAGGAGGCTGAGCAACTCTGCTTCTCTGTCCTCTTCCTTTATCACCATGCCTGGTTCCACCGCTATACTTTCCCCTCCCCAGAAGCACTGGGATCCCTTCCTCTGTCATCCCCAGACCCAGGGCTCTTTTTGTAGCAGGAACTCCTTTGCATATTAGCATAGGCGTCATCTTCAGGGGGGCTGGGGAGCTCACGCCTCCCCTGAAAGTACTGAGCCCCCCCCGGAGGCAACTGGTGTCAGCCAGAGCCTTGCTACCCCCCTCCCATCCCCCACCCCATTTTGAAAGCGGAGGGTTTTCCCTTCCGCTTTTTGAGATTGTTTGGCTGGGCTAGGAGTGGGATGGAAGTCAAGGGGATGGGGGCTTGCTTCCTCCTGGAAGCTAAGCTCCACCCACAGTTCCCAGCAGCGGTCAGTTCAATGTGGAAAGCTGCACGTGGAGGCTGGCTTCGAGGCAGCACATGCTGCCTCTGCTTGCTGCCGCCACCAGCCTGAAGGGTAAGTAGGTGGGGGTGTAAGGAGTGGGGGATTGTTTCAGGTGGGGTGGGGTGGGGTGGGGGGGAGCCCAGGGCTGCAGCCACCCAGCCATCCTGCAAGTCCAAGCAGGGGAGGTGGGAGAGCCAGCATGAGAATGTGCCTGGCTGCCACTTAGTGGGGAGGATGGAGGGTTGGGGAGGGGAGCTGGGCAAGAATGGAGGGAGGGGGAAGGTGGGGGGGCCCTTCTGTGGCCTCTGGTTGCCCCTGCCATCAGTGAGTGGTTTGCTTTATCCTGCGGTCCAGTTTAAATTGGGCTGCAGAAGAAAACAAAACCCAGGAACCCTTGTTCTGCACAGAGCACATTGCTCCAGGATACAGAAAATCCTGGGCTCACTTTCTCCTGTAATCGGGAGGGGGGGCCTGCGCTTTCTGTCCCTCTCTCTCTTTCTGTTTCTCTTTCCCTTTCCGTTGAGATGTGTGAGAGCTGGAAACGCTGGGAAGCTGCCCCACCCCCACTCCAGGCTGCTTCCCTTCCAGTCTGACTTTCTTCCCTTCCCTTCCCTCTGTCTTTCACTTCTCTCTCCCAATCTATATGTTTTTCCCCCCAGCTTCCCCCCTCTCCCTTGCTAAAATAGCGCCAGTTAGGATTGCCAGGTACCCCCTGGCTACCTCTGGGGGATGAGGGGAGGGTGGCCCAATCCAGGTTAGGAAACTCCTGGAGATTTGGGAATGGAGTCTGGGGAGGACAGGGACCTCAGTGGGGCACAATGCCATAGAGTCCACCCTCCAGAACATCATTTCCCCCGCCCAGGGAAACTGATCTCTTTAGACTGGCAATGAGCTGTAATTCCAGGGGATCCCCAGGTCCCACCTGGAGGCTGGCATCCTTAGCTCCAGTGCTGAAATCGGAAGCTCTGGTTCTGCTGTGTGACTTGGTGCATGCAAACCTCTGGCATTGGCTTACATTTGCCAAACCACCCAGGTGGAGGAGGGGAGGGGTGTCATTCTACCAAAAATGAGAGTGTTTGGGTTTCTCTGTGAGTTTGAGGACTGGAACTGGCACTGAAGTGAGATTGGAAAAGTTTGTGTGGCTTTCTGAAAACCCTTGTGTTACAGTAATAATTATGCTACAATACAGTTTGTTAGTCCTAAAGGTGCTATTGAGTGTTTTACTATTTTGTATGCTATGGCAGTGATATGAGAGCCAATTGAGCTGTGGGTCCATCTCATGCTACTGACAGTAGTTATACATTACACCTTGCCCAAATGGTTCTGGGCATTAAAGCGCACTTGCCCTGGTGTGATGTAAAATGCTAGCAAGTAAAACTCATGGTAACCCTGTAGGATTTTCAAGGCAACAGACATTCAAAGATGATTTGCCATTGCCTGACTGTGCATCATGTCCCTGGTTTTCCTTGGAGATCTCCCATCCAAATACTAGTCAGAGCTGACTCTGCTTAGCTTCCAAAATCTAATGAGATCAGGCTAACCTGAGCCATCTGGATCCATGGCATGGTGCTGTGTGGGTGCTTCCCAGGCAATCATCTTCAACCTATTCTTGGGAGCCACAATCATTAGGAAAGAGCCATGTGATAGAATTGTAATAATAATTTACTCATAGTTGCAAGAGCCAATAAGATTTGAGTTTGATGGGGGATTGGGCAAATTGATCTAAGGAACTGAAAGAAGAGAAAATATTAGCAAGCTCAGTGGTTAAGGATTTGAATAGAGCTCTTTATAGTCCAATCCTGAGGACACTTCCCTGGGAGCAAGCCCCCTTGGATAGACCTCAGTAGGATGCCTCTGTTAGATTGATGAGGAATTGTTATAGGAAGGGGATAAACAATTAAAGTATATGAGAGAGAATGTCTGAAAATGTCATACAGGTTTCTGTGGACTTTGCAGTAGCATTGTAGCTAACCCCAACTAAGAAACTTCCATGCTGTTTCTATAATTTCTCAAATGTACTTCACACCAACTGTGCATCTCCATTCCTTTCTAATTCCTCTCAACTATGTACAGCTTTCTATGTTGTGTTTCATTTGGACTGCTTTGCTTTCTCAGTTCCTAGCCCCCTTCTTTTCTATAACCATGGATCTACATCCCCTTCTTCAAGCCTTGCTGCTTGTCCCAACTCTCTAAAGTCAGACCAGTTTGGCCAGTAGCAATCGAAAATACATCTGACTGTCCAGGAAGTTCAACTAAATGCCACTAGAGGTTTTGTCACCACTGCTACATCACTTAATGCATTACAATATAGGTTCATATTCAGGCTATAATTTATGATGTTTTAGTTTGGGAAGATCTGTGTTCTTGGTCACATCAGTTGGTGCTATTTTTTCCCTGTAAACTCCTCTTCCATCCCAATGGACTCTGCTGCTCACATGTTGTCTGTCAATCCCCTCTTTATTCCACCCTTCCTCCAGTCTCCCTTCCCTTATATTGACCTCACAACAATGGCAATATCCCCCAGCCTGATGAAGAGGGCTTTGACTCTTGGAAGCTTATTCCCTGAAACTCTTGTTGGTCTCTAATCTGCTCCTGGACTCAAATCTAACTGTCCCAGTATCACCGAGTAAGTGTCATGCAAAATGTAGATCTGAACATGGGTCTCCTCAATCCACACTGGTCTTCATGCCATTGGTCCATCTACTTCAGCATGGTCTGCTCTGATGCAGGTGAGCTCTACAGGCTCAGATAGAGAAAGATCCTTTCCAACAGCTGTTCTCTTAGACCTCCTCGGTTTAAACCTTTATCCTTTGGCACGCAAAGCATGGTCTCTCTACCATCAGTCCATCAGTGTCATCATTGTCTGCTCAGACTGGCAGTGGTTCTCCAGGGTTCTTTGCAGAGGATTTTGCCCATTCCATGCTTCATTTCTGAGCCATTGGGGCTGGGGGGGAAGGATGCAGGCGGGCTGCTTTTATTTGTAATGCAAAAGTATATTACCTCTTTCTAACAACATAAGTCCATGCAAGATGTACATATGTTCACTGTAATATGTAAACAGGGCTTTTGTTTCCCTGAGTGGTGAGCAGGAAGAGAGGGAAATGGCAACAGATATGTTCTTGGTATGTACACCATCCAGGGAGAACACTTAACACTTAACTCATGTTTATGCCACACATCATTATCCTTGATTGGCATGCAGATCATAGGCCTTTTAAAATTTCCTTTTGCCCTGTGTGCAGTCCAGAAGGAACATTGGCAAGGAATGTACACTCTATACGTGTGGTACAGTTTCAAAGGGACAACTAACTGGGATGTATAAAAGGAATGACAGGATTGCCCATTACAAACAATGGGAGAGACTTGAAGGCCCACTGGAGATAATAGGAGCCAGGAATGCCACATGGCTCCGCCTCCATAAATAGTGACAATGGCCTGTGATGTCACTGGCTCCTCCCTATGATGTCACTGGGCCTTGGTTCTTTTAAGGACCTAGCACAGCAATGCCTCTGGCCCAGCCCCAGCCCCCCCTGGGAAATTGGAAAGTCTACGCCCTTGCATATTAGGCGACATACCCTTAATGTAGCCAATCCTCCAAGAGCTTACAGTAGCCCCTGTAAGAAGAGCTCTGTAAGCTCTTGGAGGATTAGCTACATTAGGGGTGTGTCACCTAATATGCAAAGGAGTTCCTGCTACAAAAAGAGCCCTGCCCAAATCTAGTGATCTTTGCTAACCTCGGACCACTAGCAGAACTTATAATGATACACCTAGGTATATGCTACCAGCTGTTATTTACAATTCCCGGAGCTGCTGGGTCCATAGCTACTTAAATGCAGAATGGGGAAACAACCCGGAATAAAAACAAGGTTGAACTTGATTTTCGTGCAGAATGGGGGGAAAACTTGGATTAAAAGGAAGGTTGAATTCTATTTTAGTGCAGAATTGCTTGGAGTACACTGCAGTGAACATGCATTAAAAGGAGAGTGCAGAAAGGGCCTTTGCCTTTTCACTGAATCCCTCCCCTTGGATCCCCAATTTCATAGTTGGTTTTGTTTCTTTCCTTCACTCTGAACTAGGTTTTCTTCTGTCAGGTATCCTGCCATTGTAAAATAGAAGGAGGCATTCATTCAACTGTTGGAATGCAGGAGGGTCTCTCACTGACTGAGTAGTGTCTGTTTTGTATCTTATCGACTTTGCCTGACCTTGGGTCTCATGTTGCTGCCATCCTGGTGCTGGGAATTTACTGGTCTGGGTTATTTTCTTAAACTTTCGCTTTGAGGGTTTGCGTGCGCGTGCACAAGGTAACTATTGGCTTAGGGGGTGGGGGGCCATTTGAATGGGTTATAACTTAGACTGCTTGCTGTTTCAAAGTATCACTGACAAAGAGCATGTACTGCACCTTCAGCATTGTCTTGCAATAAACACTATCTTCTGAAGAAGGCTGGTGTTTGGCTGACTATCTGAGGGAACGGACATCTTCCTTCTTCCCCCAGATGTCAGCACAGTGGATTCTTCTCTTTGGGATAAGAAAACATGTTTTTCCTGTCACCCTTTCTTTTCCCCTTAGACTCCCTATTCACCTCCAATTAGGCAACAACCAAGGTCAGCACTGCTAGGTTTGTGCTACTGTACAGCAAAATCGTTCTGCATTTTTGGTCTCCATTGCACTTCATTTTTCTAGTTTTCTATCTTGTCAGTCAATCCTAAAATAAATCAACCCTGACTGTTCCCTGGAAGGCCACTGAAACTGAAGCTCAAATACTTTGGCCACCAAATGAGAAGGGAGCACTCACTGGAGAAGACCCTGATGCTGGGAAAGACTGAAGGTCAAAGAAGAAGGGGACAGCAAAGGATGAGATGGTTAGACAGTGTTATCGAGGCAATGAACATGAAATTAAGCAGACTCTGGAGCATGACAGAAGACAGGAGGGCCTGGTGTGATGTGGTCCATGGGGTCGCGAAGGGTCAGACTCAGCTGTGCGACTGAACAACAACAATCTTGTTAGGGGACTAAAGAATATTTCTTTTGGAGTTTTCCTTGTCTGTGTAATTTTTCCTTCTCAAATTGGAGTGTTGCACTCGACTAGAACCCTAGTATACATCAGACTCTTGGGTCCTGAAATAATTGCCTCAGTGACAGTAACCTTACATGTGTAGAGGAAGCCATCCATGTTATGGGCCCAACATGTACCCATTTGGGTAACAGAACCAAAGGGACATGGGCCAAGTTGCAGACTCTCCTCTCTGCAGCTTTGCATCACACATTACCAGATAATGGCTGCCACTACAACAGCAAACACATTGTTGGTACAGAGTCCTTGTTGTGCTCCTGTAATTCTAAAAATCATGAGAGTGATTTTTACAAAAACAGTAGTTATTTTACCTGATGATCATTGCATTTTTAATACAATGATTATTTGATAGGTCTGTTACTTTCAACTGTATTTGACTTGCAATTATAGTTTGTAGTGCAGGTATTTCGTCAAACTGGGTAGTGCATACTTTATATCTACATTTCTCTCTCTGTATACACACATACACTCACAATCTGTTCATCATCTATCTGTCTGTCTGTCTAGTTCTTTGCAATGTGGCTTTTCTGAAGATATATGCTCACTAAACTTTATTCTGCCAGGAGGCAGTAATTTGCTACATTAAATTCACAGGCCTGAAGAGCAGTGTGTCTGTTTGCCTTTCTATCAAATATTTTCTGAATAAATGGACTTTCCTTAGGGCTTTATAATACTATATTGATGCTATTTTCAGCATACAAGAGATCTGAGAGCTGAAGGATCTCATTTCTCCGGAAATATAGATGTTTAATCCCAGTCTGCCCAAAGTAAACCTCTGTCCTGGGGATTCTTTTTTCTTCTTCTCATGCTTAGAGCTCCATTTAAGGTTACTTAAAATCATTTGTAGTTTCAAAACAGAAAACTTTCAAAAGGAGAGCATTGTTCAGGTTCAAAGCCGACTAGTATCTGCCCCTGAAGCATGTCAGAGATCCTTATATTAGCTACGTGCAGGAAGACGGGGAAAAAATCCCCATCCTAATGTTTTTCTCTGTTATATATGCTAGTTGAAGGCCTGCCAGTACGGGGTGCCTTGAGTGTTTTTGAACCTCTCTGCCTTATCATTCTGCCCTTCTCTGCCTGTTCTGTCCGCTTGCCCTATTTTAAGTAGATCTCATGCCGCTGAAGTCTACAGAATGGAGCCACAGGAGCCTTGGTTTTACAAAGGGATAATTCAAAATGATTCCGTTTGATTATTGTTCACAGTGAAGTGCCAAATGGCCTCTGAAGGAACTGCATCACCTTCCTTGTGCTTTGAATCTTGTCATGTTAGTTCTTAAAGCCTTGACCATACGAAGCAGCCTGATTGATCCACCCAGAGCAGTATTGGCTGCTTTGAGTGGCAGCAGCTCTTCAGGCTCTCAAACAGGCATTGCTGAGTTCTGCTGCCTGCTACCCTAACTGGAAATAGCAGAGGCTTTGTACATGAAAGCATATGCTCCTCTAAGCTATGGATATCTCTGAATTTGATCAGCTATTCCAATTCACTGGTCTACTGTAACAGACAGTCCCTCTAGCTGATGTCACATTGGGTCACTGTTACTCCTGTAGGTGAGAGACCTGCCAACATTCAGGTGGGACCTGAAGGGTCTCCTGGTATTACAGCTGAGAGAAAAATGGCCACAACAACAACTCTATGGCATTGCTCCAATCTGAGGCTCCTCTAAATCCCACCATCCTTAGGCTCAATACCCCAATCCCCAGGAATTTCCCAGCCCAGAGCTGGCAAATATGGTTTTCTGTGCCATTTGGCAGCTACGGGGTATAGCTACTCAGATGAAGTAAGAGAGAGCTGTGCAGTTCTTGGGCCAAAGTGCTGGCATGTTTGGGTCAGTGACCAAACTTTTGACTTTATACTCCAAGATCGCTGGGCAACTATACCAAAGTGTATTTGTGCCAAAGACATTTGCACATAACACCCTTGCTTGTGCATATGGTGCTTCAGAAGACAGCAATTCAGTTTAGTTCTGAGTCCTCAAGTCAATTTTTCCAGGGAGACATCACATTGCTGGCCACTAGATGTCATTATGGGACTGAAAGTGCCTCTACTTGCCTGTTGTCATCTAAAAATGAAGGAAAGATGGGGGGGGACGGGACAGTCTGACTCACAGTCTGACCAGGAAGGTTTTAACTTAAGAAGGAAGAGTGATTCTTGACTTCACTCTCCTCTCTTTAGGTTCCTGTGCTGCTGAAACTTATTGTGCTTTAGTCTAGGTACTTTAGCAAAGGTGATACTGAAGCTGTCCTTGTCACCAATGTCAAGGTAGGGCCTGGGGTTCTCCCATGATTGCAACTGAACTCCAGACTACAGAGATCAGTTTCCCTGGTGGAAATAGATCAAGATGTGTAGCCATGTTAGTCTGTCTGTAGCAGTAGAAAAGAGCAACTGTCCAGTAGCACCTTAAAGACTGACAACATTTGTGGCAGGGTATGAGCTTTTGTGACTTACTTCTCACTTCTTCATATATCTGAAGAAGTGAGCAGTGAGTCATGAAAGCTCATACCCTGCTTCAAATTGGTCCACGTATTTACGTAGGACCCTGTCCCCGTCTGCCAGGACCTCGTAGGAAACCAGCCTGGTTGGCCTCAGGATGCGACCGGCCAGCCATTGGGGCCCGGACGCGAAGTTCCTGTAGTATACGGGTTCTCCGGGCCGGAAAACCCTCGGGGCCTCCCTGGTTTCGCTCAGTGTCCTGGACTCTGGGGCCCAGTCGGGGTGGAGACAGTCTAGTAGCGTCCTGGGGCGGCGGCCCATCAGCAGCTCTGCAGGGCACTGTCCCGAGACCGGGTTTGGGGTCGTGCACTGCGTGAGCAGGAATCGGGCCAGCCTGAACTCCCAGTTCCCATCCGCTATTCTGCTTAGGGCTTCTTTGGCCGTGCGGACTGCTCTCTCTTCCATGCCGTTGGTGGCCGGGTGAAATGGTGCCAAGCAGATGTGTCAGATTAAGTTCCTCTTGAGAAATGATTGGAACTCGGTGGAGGTAAAAGCAGCCCCGTTGTCCGACACTATGGTGTCTGGCAGACCGTGGGTCGCGAATATTTTCCGGAGGGCCCGGATCGCTGCTTTGGTGGAGGTGGTTGACACCGGGCTGATCTCGACCCATTTTGAGTAGGAGTCCACTGTTACTAGGAACAGAAGACCCTGGAATGGCCCGGCAAAGTCTATGTGTAGTCGGGCCCAGGGCTTGTGCATGAACTCCCAACTCTGTGTTGGCGTGCTCAGGGGATTGGGGCAGACCTCCTGGCATTGTTGGCATCCCCGGACCCAGGTTTCTATTTCTGCATCAATCCCGGGCCACCACACATAGCTCCTTGCCAGAGCTTTCATACGTACTATGCCGGGGTGTGCTTTGTGTAGCGACTGCAGGACCCATTGTCTCATTGGTCTGGGGATTACCACCCGATCCCCCCATAATAAACATCCCTTCAAAGCGGAGAGTTCATCCTTACGGGCCTTATATGCCATGAACTCCGGCCCAGCTGCCTCTGCTGGCTACCCCGTCACCACCCAGTTGAGGACCCGGGAGAGGATCGGGTCCCTAGACGAGCGGGCGGCCACATCCGCAGCCTGGAGAGGTGTGGGAAGCCCTTCTAGCATTAGCACTGCGGGGGCAGGGACTGGGTCCTCCCCCATCTGGGGCAGTGGTAGGCGGCTGAGAGCATCAGCATGTCCCAATGCT
Organism: Gekko gecko; assembly: GCA_029375565.1. Taxonomy (NCBI): domain Eukaryota; kingdom Metazoa; phylum Chordata; class Lepidosauria; order Squamata; family Gekkonidae; genus Gekko; species Gekko gecko. Next base: position 137,333,276 of record JAPDNY010000002.1, read on the forward strand.
TTGCCTGGCCGATGCTCCAACCTGTACTGGTAGCCCACTAAAAACAGGCACCAATGTAAAACCCGGGGGGACAATACCTGTGGCATTTGTTTGTCGGCCGTGAACAACCCCAGGAGCGGCTTATGATCGGTGACGAGTGTGAAGGGCTGACCGTACACAAAATTGTGAAATTTTTTTATGCCCGCCACCAGCGCCAGCCCCTCCCGATCGATCTGTGCGTAATTGCGCTCCACGGGAGACAGTGTGCGGGAGTAGTATGGTACCGGTACCTCCCGCCCATCTGGCAGTCGGTGACCCAAGACAGCCCTGACCCCATACAGCGACATGTCACACGCGAGAATCACTGGAAGTTTTTCATCAAAATGGGCGAGCACAGCGTTTGAAATTAACAGAGTCTTAACCCCGCGGAATGCCTCCTCCTCCCTCGGCCCCCACGCCCAAGGTGTCGCTTTATCGAGCAGTCTGTGGAGGGGTTCCACTACGGTGGCCTTGTGCGGGAGAAAGGCGTGATAAAAGTTTATGAGGCCCAAGAACGTCTGGAGCTCTGCCTTGGACTTCAGGGCGGGGGCCTCCACGATGGCCTTCACCTTGTCCCTTGCTGGATGGAGGCCCGTTGCGTCAACCCAGTACCCCAAGAACTCCACCTCCGGAACCCCGAGAAGGCACTTTTCCCTCTTCACCTTCAGACCAGTGGATTGGAAATGTCCCAAGACAGTGCGGAGGCGGGCAGCGAAGCTCTCTGGGGTGGCTGCGGCGATGAGGACGTTGTCGAAGAACAGCGTCACACCAGGGATCCCTTTTAACAAATCGTCCATTAAATTTTGGAAGATCCCTGGGGCCACACTGACCCCGAACTGCAGCCGCTTTACCCTGAAGGCCCCCTGGTGTGTCACTATTGTTTGTGCCTCGCCTGTGGCCTCGTCCACAGGGAGTTGCTGGTACGCCTGTGCAAGATCCAGCTTCCCAAATATGCGCGCCCCTGCCAGCATGGCTAAGACATGATTAACTACTGGCACGGGGTATGTGTGCGCCTGGAGTGCCTGGTTAATAGTGCACTTGTAATCCGCGCAGATGCAGATGTCCCTGTCACAATCAGGGTTTCCCAGCGTGCGTTTGGGACAGGCTCAAGGACTCCCTGGGCCACCAGCCGGTCTAGTTCCGCCTCTATTTTTTGACGGAGGGCCAGGGGCACTGTGCGGAAATGCCGCCAGATAGGCGTCACCATAGGGTCTAAGTGTAGCAACACTGGGGGCCCTTTATAACAACCCAGCTCCCCATCAAAGACCCCTGGGAACTCCCTGCAGATCACCCCCCAGTCCCGCGTCCCACATTTATTCACTCCCTCAATCGTAATGCCCAGGCCTTGAACCACACTCACCCCAGGAGACTCACAAGGTTTCCCTTCACCACCACCAAGTCCAGTTCTCCCTCAAAGTCTCTGTATTGCACCCGGAAGGTGCCGACTCCCCGGATGGGGACAGAGTTCTTTTGAAGGTCCACCAAGCTTAGCAGCGATGGATGTAGAGGGGGTCCCCCCATTGGACAAAGCTTTTTTAGGGTGTCCATGGAAATTATGGATGCCGCCGAACCCGAGTCAACCTCCATGTAGCAGGGGGACCCCTTGATCTGCACATGCACTTGGATCTTCGGGGTGGAGGCCAGGTAGGGGTTGCAATACCTGCAGCGGCTGGTCCGTGAGGTGGTAGAGATCAGAGACCTCCTCAGTCGTCTCGTGTGCGGTGGTCTGTGTGCGGTTAGGTGGGGCCGACGATCTCACGCTCCGCGGGCCCTTGGACCTGCAGACCTTGGTGAGGTGTCCCTGCTTTCCGCAGCCGTGGCAGACCGCATCCCGGAATCTACAAGTCTTCCTCCCATGGCCCTCTCTGCAGCTGGCGCAGACGGTCTGGTTGCCGGGAGGCTTGGCTGGTTCACGGCGGGGCTGATGGGTTGGTGCCAGCTGGCGGGGTTGCGGCCTGAGGGAGTAAACCTCCTCTGTATCAGAGTTTACTGGGCTGGGACCCGCTCCGACGAAATGGGCTGCTGAGGCCAGCCGTTCCCGCGCTGAAGCCTCGTGTGCGGTTGCGATGTCCATGGCCTCGTCCAGGTTGAGCTGCTGGTTGCCAATTAGCTTGTGCCGCAGCTTGGAGTCCGTCAGCCCCCACACGAACTGGGTCAACAGGCTGTCCTCCACCTTGGGGAACAAGCAGTCCACCGCTAGCGCCCTCAGCGCGGCCAGGAAAGTGGCGGCAGATTCCCCTTGGGCCTGTACACGCCCTTGGAACTCCATCCTTTTGGCCAGGAAGGTAGGTCTGGGGCTAAAATAGGCATTTAGGGCATTCATTATGTCTGCGAATGAACTCTCCAAGGCTGTGCAGGGCACCAGGAGGCTCTTCGCAAGGCGGACAGTGTCAGTCCCACATGAGCTCAACAGGAGTGCCCTTCTCTTCTCTGGATCACGTATTTCGTTCAGCTCCATGTAACAGATGAGCTGATCGGCCCATGCGTCGCAGGTCTCCGGCTGGGAAGGGTCGAAGCACTTGAGTCTTCCATGCGTGGTGGCCATCGTTACGTCTGGGGAGGCGGGTGTCGGTGCGAGCGGTGCGGTGCTGCTCTCGGGGTCAGCAATGCGATGCTCGGGAGTGGCCTTGTTGTCCTCATCGTCGCTCATGGAAGGCGTTAGAATCCCACCTTCGTCGCCACTGTAAAGTACCGGGGTCTGTGCCTCATGACTTGGACGACGACATAAGAGAAGACGCGTTTATTCGTACTTCACACAAGACAAAAGACAAATGGCAACGGCCAGAGGCCAACTATATACAGTAGGGGGGGGACGCCCCATAACCTTATTGGCGGGTTTGAATCTCCCGCCAGTGTTCCCATAGGCTCCCTTTAGGCGAGCTCAGGAGCCTAGTCCCTATTGTTCTCAGGAACGGAGCTTGGCCGCTACCAGCCCACTCCCGTTCCTGGTCTAGGACATAACACTCCCTTCAATCTCCAAGCACCAACTTCAAATCTCTAGAGATTTCCCCAAGGCAGTGTTGGCAACCCTATGAGATCAGGGGACTAGGAGGACAAAATTCTGCCCATGGACAAAATCGGGCAAATCATGTGATTTGTTTTCATATGGTGCCTGGAATGAGTCTGGCTGGTGGTGTAGAAGGAAACTCCGTAGGTCCATTGGGCTCCTGAGAGAGCCATTTTCAGAAGGGCTGAGTCCTCTCCTGCTCATCCTGATCTCTGTACCCTTTTCCTCCTCAGCCCCTGCTATATTTCTAGGGATGAGGTGCTGTACCATTACTTCCTGCCATTGTGTTCTCCACTGCCTCCAACCTTGTTGTTGCTATTCCTGGTAGAATTCATTGGAGTAGGGAGGTTCTGCATTGTCTCAGCACTCATAACTCCCCACACAGCAGATAAATTAAGTAATCTGGAAGAATTTGCCGGAAAGGGGAAAGTAAGCATCCCTTGCTGCTAGCTCAATTGTTTCACTGTCAGATGTTATGGTGGGAATCTGCTTAATGTCATGGATGTAGACTAGAGAGTCTCCCATGGGAAGGGAAACATTGCTTTGGGAGGCACCTAGCCACAGTAGAGAGAGTCTGAAAAATGCTTCAAGTGCAAACCTAGCCCTTGTTGCAAACCTACTAGCTAGCCTTAGGCAAGCCACTGTCTCTCAGTTTCAGCCTACTGTCTTCAGTAAGAGGGATTGGTATATCAATTTACCTTACAGAGGAGTTTGAAGGATTACTGGAATAATACGTAAACAAGACATTGAATGCAGCCTTCTCGCTATGCCAGCAAATCTTTGAGCTAAACCAACAACAAAGTTTTAAATTGGAAGGTGAAAAGAGTTAGGATTTTAGTGTCTCTGTTTTTCCCCATTGCAGTAATATAGTAATAATAAAAAGAATACAGGCAAAAACTCAACACACGGAACAATTCCTATCACTGAGATAAAGTTAAGCTGTAAATTTCTTCCCCTGCTGAGTTTCTGTTGGTGGAACAGCTTTTAAAGGCTCTTGGGGAGAACAGTGGCAACAACTGTCATTTTTTTACATGCCTACATGCACCCACTTAGGGCTGTCAACCTCTCTAGGTTGTCAAACTCCAGGTGGGTCCTGGAGTTCTCCCAGAATTACAATTGGTTTCCAGACTAGAGAGATCAGTTCCCCTGGAGAAAATGACAGTTTCACAGGGTAAGATTTATGGCATCACATCTTTGCTGAGCCCCCTCCCCACTCCACTCTCTCTGGGCTCCACCCCCAAATCTTCAGGAATTTCCCAACCTGGAATAGGTAACCCTGTGTGTCCCACTACTCCTTCCTTTGGGTGGAGCCAGGACAGAATCCTGACTCCAATATCCCTGTCCAGCTCCACTCAGGAAATCTAGTAGCCCTGGCTTTTCTTTCTCTGTGCATTAGACTTTTTTTTTTTTTGGCAAGAACAAGTTCAGAAGAGAATGGCTTGTGAGTCTCCAGAAGCAGTAAAGATATGCACAGACTAGTCATAATCACACAGAGATGGCCAAGTTTGCACTGCATCCCATGATACATAACTTTTGGTTGTTCTAGTACTCCAGGGTCAGTGGGGTTGTGCAGTGCTTGCACAATCCTCCCCATGAGAGGCCTGGATAGAAATCTCAGCCAGCTCCACTAATCCTTCACTGTCTGAGTTTTTATCATTACCCTTTTTGAATATAGTATGTGTACTATTTCATCTGTCGATGACATTTCCTTCAAACACTCTTTTAATGGAACTTAAACGTAGTTACCTCACAATACTGCAACCTGGCTGTCTCATGATGCTTTCTCAAGATCCCCCCACAATACCTCTTGGGACACTACATCAGATCTATTGTGATATGTTGTGCTGAAGAAAATTGATAGCCTTAATTCAACACTTTCCAATTTCTTTTTTTAAAAACCCTAAACTTGTAAATCTAGTATATATAGGAAACAAATGAAAGCAGTATGGTAGAAATCCAATAAAATTAAATGCAGCATGAATGCTAGTCTGGATAGAACTTGAAGGAGAACAGAGGGACTGAAAGATAAAACTCAAATTGAACTTCAGTTTTTTGGCTTAAAAAGTGAAATACCTCAGACCATTTTCCCCATGATTTTAATGACACCAGCCCTCACTCTAAAAGCTATTTTCCCTAAGTTCCATCTTGTCCATCATCATTTCTGTCTGCCAGCCAGGGAACATCTGCAGAAGAATCTCAAGCAAACTGCTTGAACAACTGCACAGCAAGCCAAGTTTTCCATACCTTCTCCTTTTCTGTCATCGAAGAGATGGGAATGTCTGAACAGAAACCGAAAGGCTTCATATCACTCTTTGGCCAGCCATTCCTATCTGTTCCCTTCCTCCCCCTTCAGTTTTGTTGCAACTGGAAGAGATGGGACTCTCTAAGCAAAACAGTGAATGCTTTCTTTTTCTGCTTTGCTGCCTCCCTCCATTCTAACCATGACTAAAAGGAGGTGGCTGGGGATGGCAAGAGGACAAGAAGAAAGGTCTTTTAGATCTCACTGGTACAGAGTGGCCCCAGGTGAGAATTCAAGATGTCAGACTGGCAGTTCCCCAGTGGAAGGGGAAGGAACAACTATAGCACCAAAGACCCATTTCTGCCAATATCAATGGAGACCCCACCCCCCATCATAGCACACTAAGCAGCTGTGTGTAGGTTGCCAACCTCCAAGTAGGCCTTGGAGATCTCCTGGGGTGATTCCGCACTAGACCTTAAATCCTGGTTCAACCCTATCCCTGAACTTACATTCTACACTACACTTGAATTCACCCCTGTAATTATCTTGGGGTATTTTTTGTTTCCACATTACATTGAGGTCACCCTGGTTTCGTCGCACACTTGTCCCAGGATAAACAGATGCTATTATAACCAGGGATAAATGTAAGGTATTGTGTCGCGAGTTGAACTCTGATAAAACCAGAGATGAGATCGAAGAGTGGAAAGGACCCTGGAATTACAACTGATCCCCAGACAGCAGAGATCAACCCCCCTGGAGAAAACAGATGCTTTGGAATGTAAAATGTTATGGTATTATATCCTGCTGAGGTTCCTCAACTCCCCCACACTCCACCTTCCCACAAATTTCCAGAAATTGCCCAACCTGGAGCTGGCACCCTAGCTGCTTGTGTTGCTTGTGCAAACATCCAGCCCTCAGATAATTAGTGATTGTCAAAACTTTGTGAAACATTTTCTGTTCAGCAAAGGAATAAGATGCATTTCTTAACGTCATTATAATTAAGTTAAAATAAATAGATATCTTTATAGTAATATGAATCCATGTAACTGAAATGGTGAGCATTATTGGAGCACTTCCAAATCTGGAACAGTATTAATACTTGCAGGGTGTTTTTTTGGGGGGTAGAGCCTGGGGAGGATGGGGTTTGGGGATGGGAGGGATGTCAGCAGTGTTTAATGCCATAGCGTCCACCCTCCAAAGAAGCTACTTTCTCCAGGGGAATGGACGTCTGTGTTCTGGAGATCAACTGCAATAGTGGGAGATCTCCAGGTGCCACCCTTCTATTCAGTAATGTTTTACTGACAACTTTGAACTGAACAGTAAGCTCTTCTCTCTTTCTTCTCCTTGCTCATATCTGAATATCCTTTTTGTAAAGAAATGGTGGAGGGGTGAAAGAGGCTGCAGCACTGTAGAAGAGAGGCATCATCCTGTTGCTGTAGTCCAATCTGTCTCCTTGGCAGTTTGAAGCTCTCAGCAAGAGAAAAGTTTTAATTTTCCTTTGCATTTTGAAGTATCTCTTTGTCCCCCGTTTAGACTGGGAGGGAGGAGGCACAGTAGGATGTCAAGAGGAAGACTCTTTCTTTCATTGACATGGGACAATCTGTCTGGTTTTCATTCTGCCTTCCTGCTGGGAAGGTCAGTAGGCCAAAGCCAGTGAGTGACAATGAAATGGAGATTCACTCTTATTCTTTCCCTTCTCTGCACTGATTCACAAACCTTGGAGGGAATACAGAGAAGGATATGGGAGGTCGCACTCCTCATGGGCCTGGATTGAGACTGTACAGTGCCAGTACTACTCTACTTGCTCTCTATCATTGCTTGAATCTGCATTTGCATTTTTAAATCAGTTGTGCGCTGCTGTGATGCCATCTTCCTCTATGCTTGTTTGAATGTTGTTTGGAGAAGATTTTTTTAAAGCAGCGCGGAGGTGCAATGACAGTGGAGCTGCCCCGAAAGGACAATAAACATATGTGGATGTGCGAAAGTATGCTAGCACTGTTGAGGTGTAAAAACGACACCAAATGTGGACAGCTTTTTTGAAGACAGAGTCAAAAGGCGGTGACACTGGTGGGAAAGACAAATGCAGATTCGGTCATTACTGGTCTCTTTCCAGCTTGTGTTAAGCAGGGTATACTAGAGTGAGGCTAGGACAGCAAGGTTCTGTCACCCGAAGGTCAGGGGAGAAGAGAGAAGAGCATTCCTTATGAAAATGAGAAGAAGCATGATTGAACAGTCAGGTTTTTTTAAAAAAACAAATTCCCCTTCTGTCTCTTCCCCCCTCCCTCTTGCCCAACTTATTTATGTTACCATTTCCCCAGTTCTTTGGGGGTTCCTTGGTGCCCTGGCAACCCTTTGGAAGAGAATACAAATGAAGGAACTACAGGCCACGGTGGCAGAACCCCTCCACCACCTGCTAGACAAGGAGGCACCATGGGCCTGGAAGCCGGAGCATGCGGTGGCATTCCAGGCGGTGAAAGACTTGCTGGTCTCCAACACTGTACTGCACCACTTCTGCGAGGCTTTACCAGTTGTCCTCGCTTGCGATGCTTCACCCTACGGGGTGGGGGCAGTGTTGGGGCATAGGCTGCCAGATGGCCGGGAAATCCTGGTCGCCTATTACTCTCGGACCTTGTCTTCTGCGGAGCGTAACTACGCGCAGATTGACAAGGAGGCGCTAGCGATAGTGGTGGGGGTTAAAAAATTCCACCACTATCTCTATGGCCGCCCGTTCGAGATCCTAACAGACCACAAGCCTCTCCTGGGCCTCCTCACGCCTGATCGGCAAACGCCACAGATGGTCTCACCCAGGGTTCTCTGCTGGTCCATATTCCTGGCAGGGTACTTGTACGTCCTCAACGACCACCCGGGGAAAGCCATGGGTCACGCGGATGCCCTCAGCTGCCTGCCGCTGCCTGGCACGGACCCTGACCCGGCCCCCGCCCATGAAATCGCCCTCCTGGAATCACTGCCCGGTCGCCCAGTCCATGTCAAGGAGGTGGCCTGTCTCACAGGCCGCGACAAGGTTCTCTGTCAGGTTTTGGACTGGGTGAGGAGGGGGTGGCCGACAGCTAAACAAGACCCAGAATTTGCGCCTTTCACCACAAGGCACGATGAGCTGTCGACCTATAAGGGGTGCCTAATGTGGGGAGGTAGAGTGGTCATTCCAAAACCACTACAGTCACGAGTGCTGAAAGACCTACATGAGCATCACCCCGGGGTTGTCAGAATGAAGGCCTTGGCGCGGGGGTATGTCTGGTGGCCGGGGCTAGACTGGGACATTGAGGACTTAGTAAAAAGGTGTCAACCCTGCCAGGCCTCCCGACCCGCACCTCCGATGGCCCCGGAAAGGGCCTGGGAATCCTCTCACCACCCCTGGTCGCGCCTGCACCTGGACTTTGCGGGCCCATTCCAGGGGCAGCTGTTTTTTATACTTGTAGATGCCTACAGTAAGTGGCTTGAGGTTGAGCCGGTGCCGTCCACCTCCTCCCGAGCGGCCATCAGGGCAATGTGGTGGATTTTCAGCTCGCACGGACTCCCCGACACCCTGGTCACCGACAATGGAACGGCTTTCACGTCCGGGGAGCTCCAGGAGTTCACCCGCCAGCATGGAATTCACCACGTCAGGTCAGCCCCATTCCATCCCGCCACCAATGGCCAAGCCAAGCGCATGGTGAGAACGGCAAAAGAGGCGCTCCGCCGGACCGAAGGTACCGACTGGGACTTTAGGCTGGCATCCTTCTTGTTTGGCCAGAGGACTACGGCCCATGCAACTACCGAGTGAAGCCCTGCGGAACTACTGATGGGACGACGTCTCACCACCAGGCTAGACCAGTTACACCCCGACCGAACGCCAGAGCAGGAACCCTCCACTGAAACCCCTGCGGCTGCACAGCGTTTTTCCCCAGAGGACCCGGTGTACATGCGGAACTATGCGAAAGGGCCCCCTTGGATCCCAGCCAGAGTAGTACGGGTCTGAGGCCCCCGATCATATGAAGTCTGCATTGACACATCAATCAGCTATGCCGCTGGGTGCTACCCCTAGAGCTGGATGAGGGGGAGGAGTGGAACGGGCCAGCTCAACCAGACGCGGCGACAGATGCACCAGAGGAAATCCCCGGGGAATTCGACCCCGGACAACCATCGACCACAAATGACGCACCGGGTGAGACGGTGAGCCCAGTCCCGCAGACACCAGAACTGCCGCCAGACCCCAAGCCAGCTCGGGAGGTCACCAGTTCCCCCATGCCAGAACTCCACCATTCCATGCGAGAGTGGCGGCCCCCCAGCTACTTGAAGGACTATGTGTGCGGGTGTTTATCGGACCAAGGGGGGAGGGGTGTAATGTATCCACTTCAGAACATGGGCTCAGGGCAGCCATGTGCTTGGACTGGTTCTAACCAGTCCACCATGTGACCAGGCGAAGGGCCTGAGCTTCGCCCTGAAAGACAATGGACTAGAGGATCCTAGCTCCCCTCCAATTGAGGAGCAGGAGATAACTCAATCAATGTAAATAGCGAATCACCGTGTGTGTGTGTGTTTGGGTTGTGGGTTCACTTGGGAATAAAAGCTGGCCTGCGAGCCAGCTTAGGTTGTCTTGTTCTTCATCTAATAAAGTATGTGAGAGCTGAAATCACTCGTCAGTCTCAGTACTTTTCACCATTTATCCTCCTAATGCTCAATTTTGCTGCCTTGTGAAAGGAACCAATAAAAAGATACCAGAAGTGATTCATTGTGGTCATGGTTTGCTGTTCTGTTCACAAAACATGTGTTAAATGTAGGGTTACCAGGTCCCCCCAGGACACTGGCAGGGGATGGGGGGGTAGGGTTGCCAGTTCCAGGTTGGGATATTTCTGGAGATTTCAGGATGGAACCTGGGGAAGACTAAGACCTCAGTGGGGTACGATGTCACACCCTCCAAAGCATCATTTTCTCTAGGGAATTGATCTCTGTAGTCTGGAGATGAGCTTTAATTCTGGGGGATCCCACCTGGAGGCTGGCAACCCTAGTTAAATGGCCAGTGAGCTTTACGGAAAAACTGGCTGCATTTGCCTTTTAAACAGGGAAAGTTTCCTTAGAGCACTAATGCTGTTTGTATTCTAGACACACTTTGGCCAGTTAGCTCCTGCACAAACAAAGTGCGTGAATGATTTGGACTTGCAACAGCTTAATGCTGTATGGGAAAGCTTATTTAGCTGAGCAGGAGAGTGTTTGGAGGTCATGACCTGGATGCCTTCAAGGCCCTGTAAAAGAAGAGTTTTGTGGTTTTAATGGGTGAAGTGGGATGTTCTTAGTAGTCTGTGTTTTGGGGGAACAGTAAAAAAATGCTAATTTTGAGATGCTGTATCTGGCAAGCTTTCATATGGATTTCAGCTTAGATTGGTTTTTGTATGCCTGTTCTGATGAGCAGTGATGAATTAAAGCCCCAAAACTTCAGGTATTGCAGTGGGTTGAACAGCTGTGAAGGAAGGTGACTAAGGTTGTGGACAGGCTTGGAGAAAAATGTTCTGCCCCTTTAACAGAGGCTTCATGCATGGAAATGAGCAGCTAGAATTTTTCATGGCATGGAAGTAAATAACATGGCCTGGTAAATAACATCCCAATAAGCTTCTGTTAAAGGGACTGAACTTTTTTTCTCTCCAGGCAGTTGGTGATTCTACACTAACAAAGAACCAGTTTGTACTGTTTTGCAGAGAACAACGGCAAGTGATCCCTGCATTTTGACATACAACTGCATTTCTCCTCTCTAGCACAGAACATAATACAGTGAATATGAATATCTATATAATCCCTAGTACAGGGCAATGAAGCAATCATCAAAGTGCTCATTAGGTTTGTGGACACTCAATACATTTGGGGTTACGCCTTTGGTTCACAGATTCAAAGGCATTTTTTTTCAGTTTTCCAAAATTGAGATGAAGTTCCCTGATGGTGAAAGCATGCTAGTTCAGTCTGAAATAAGGTAACTTGTATAGTTGTAAAGTCATTCTCATGAACATGGTGCAGGGAGCGGTGGCGCAGGTGGTAAATCACACCTGTTATAACAACAAGCGCTGTTCGAGTCCCACCGCGACCGGGGTGAGCTCCCGGTCCTAATCCCAGCTCCCGCCCACCCAGCGGTTTGAAAGCATTTGCAAGTAGATAAATGGGTACCTGCCTGTAGAAAGGCGGGGGGCACCCTCCCTTCCGGGGGTGTGTAGCAGTGGCAACATCGGCGGTGGACAACAGCAGTGGCGGCGGTGGTGGCGATGGCAGCAGCGGCGGTAGGCGAAGCAGACGGCCGAACTTGGTGGTGGGCGGAGCCATGGGTGGAGCCGTGATGTGTGGGCGGCGTGACAGCGCGGCATGGTGGAGCCTGTTGGACGCAGACCAGAAGCCAAGGCCGACACAGGCCTGCGCGTCAGGAAGAGGCCTGCCGTGGAAGTCTCCTGGCCCAGGAAAAAAGATCTTTGCCAGGGGCTCGAAGTACACCAAGGCTGCAGCGGGACGCCTGGAGCCCCGCCAGAAGAGAACAGGAAGCCCTGCTCAGGGTGCCGGTAGGATGTCCCTCCCCCATTGATTGTGGCCCTAGTTAGGGAAGGATCATATACCGTGTAAACCGCTCTGAGACCCCTCGGGGCTTGAGCGGTATATAAGCTGAGTTAATAAATAAATAAATAAACAAACATGCACAGCAATAATGAGAAATTACATGACTGTGGGAAGAAAAGTGTGATTGAAACAAGTTAAGTGCTTCAATGGTGTATGTTAAATAGACTTCAGACCAGTTCAGTTCTGTGGCATGGTTGTTTACATTTGTATTAGTGACTACAAGTAGAGAACTTATTTTCTTTTTGATATCAAGTCACAGCCCACTGATGAGGGTTTTCAAGACAAGAACTGAATTTAAGTGGTTTGCCATTGCCTGCCTGTGTAGCAACCTTGGACTTCCTTGGTAGTCTCCCATCCAAGTACTAACCATGGCTGACCTTGTTTAGCTTCCAAGTGCTGATGAAATTGGGCTAACCTGGCTTATCCAACTCAGTGCAGAGAACTAAGAGTGTGTTCAGACAGGCAGCTAATCCCACCATTATGCCAGCTCAAATTTGATCCCGATCTTTTTAATCCATCATCGCAAGACCAGACATCCCCCGGGGGAATTGCCTTACCACACACTGCCTCCATTGTGGATTGTCTAGATGGTGTCCACTGAAGGAGGTGTGCACATTGCGCATAGGCATCACAGCATGTCCTTGTTGAAGGAGGCGTGCAGTGTTTTTTTTTAAAAAAAATCTTTTTGCATATAGACGTGACAGCATGTCCTTGTTGATCTGTGCATGTGTAGAGATTTTTTCAAATGGTGCCCGCTCGGGATGGTCTGACGTCAGACCACCCCGAAGGGAGGATTGCACGCTGGTGGAACGATCAGACAGATGAAAGTCCGCAGTTGTCCCACAGGTAATCGAAAACACCAGATTTGAAGTGGTATCTTTTAAGTACGGCTCCGAAGCACGGCAAAACGGGATGCCCACAGAAGAGGGACATTTCCCAGATGTTTGTGTCTGGACATTAACTTTAGATCCGTGAGGCAATCGTGCTTCACACGGATCTAAAGAGCTGTCTGATCGGACTCTAGAAGATGATATTTAATTTAGATTAGTACGTCTGGAATCTGCAGCTTCTACATATTACATGCTTGATAGTAAGGCTTGATATATACTATAGTTTCTTTTCATATGGCTATCAAAGACAGCCCACCTGTGCTGCAAAAGTCAATTAGTCTGCACTATAATTACCACTATCCTTTACATTCCTGTCTGGGTTTCCTACCCCTTGCTTACATTTTCTGATCTAGATGTGTGACAGACACAGAATGGCTGGTATATTTAAAACACCTTCATCTGGGTAACTATATTTGACATATAATTTAAGTTAAAAATACTATCCCTGTTAAATTTCTGCCCACTTTTAGGATAGCAATCATACTATTTAATTCAGTGACACTGAAAACAATATAATCCCCTCCCCCAAATATTGCATTTATATTCAGAACAAAGCCAGGAGAGACAAGGCAAAATGCAAGGGCTCACAAAGTTTGTGGCTGATTTCATTGGTCATTGTACTGTTTTTATCCATCATATTTATTTATTTAATTGGATTTATAATCCACCTTCCCCTGCAGAGCAGGGCTCAGTATGGATTACAACAGTAATTATAAACAATTATTATACAATAATTTAAACCATTAAAACATGAAACAATTAATAAAACCTGCAGCAACAAGGTGGCAATTGAACACAGTTCATAAATCCCTGAATTGACTATCTTAATGGTATTTGATTTGATCCCAGGTTTGAGCAACTGGGCCAACCACAACCAACAGGTAGATGATACTAGGCAGAGCAGGGGAGGCTGATATTGTTAGACACCTACTGCCTCAACCATAGGCCTGGTGGAACATCTCCATTTTGCAGGCCCTGTGGAACTGTAATAAGTCTCTCAGGGCCCTGATCTCACTTGGGAGAGTGTTCCACCAGGCTGAAGCCAGAGCCTAAAAGGCTCTGCTTGAGGCTAAGCAGAGCTCCTTTGGACCGGGGTCCGCCAACAGATGTTTGTCTGCAGAGTGTAGAGCTCTTTGAGGGATGTACTGGGAGAGATTGTCCTGCAGATATGTGGGTCCCAGACCACACAGGGCTTGGAAGGTTAACGCCATAACCTTGAACTTGATCCAGTACTCAATTGGAAGCCAATGCAGCTGACGGGGCACTGGTTGTATGTGTGCTCTTTGAAGTGTCCTGGTGAGGACACAATCTGCTGCATTTTGTACCAACTGCAATTTCCAGGTCATACTCAGTGACACAAAACAAGTGCAGAGCCAATACCTCAGTAACAGGAAATGCAAATCTTCCCTCCTTGGCCACCATATATTAGTCTTATCTCAGTGCTCCAATATGAGATCGTAAAAGGTTTCTTGGGTGTAGTGACCTGCTACAAAGGGCTCTTGTTCTTTTCATAGAAATGTCAGGAGATGAAGCTTTTCGCATCTCTAGCTGAAATGCCCTCTGCTATACGACTATGAAAGATACATGCATCCCATTCTTGGCTTCTAGTTGCCATGTTCAAAATTCATGCCCTCGCAGGCTTAGATCTAAATGCTTTGCATATTGCTTTTGCAAGCAGAATGTAGAAACATTCAGTTTCCCTAACCTCTATTCTGCTATACTCAGATAGGACAAAAGAATAGTTTGCTTCATCTTCACCTTTCTTTAAACCAAAATTGTCAGTGATAATAACACTGCCAGGGTTGACACTATTCAGTGCATTTTGATCCTGGTCCATATAGTGAGACAGGGCCAGGAAGGAAAGATTGTATCTTGAGCTTCTATGGACTTACAGTTTTCAAGAAGTAATTATTGTATCACTGATGGTTATGCCTCTTGTAGGCTTATGGAATGTAGCTTCATGGCAGTGATAATAAGCACGGAACAATGGTTGTGATGCACAGGAAAGCATTTCCAGTTCAAAAAAGTGATTACATACCATAAAGGGGTGAAAAAATAGCAAATGTTTGTACAGCCAAAACAGGACAACAACAATCCAAAGGGGTAGCTCGAACCCAGTGAGGATGCTGTCAGGAAGGTTTATGCCCAGAAGATGCTGAAGCATGTGATGAATGCTAAAAACAACAAGGGCTCCTTTGGCTATGTTAACAGCATGAAGGAGAATATCCTCTGCTGTGGAAGATGGTGAATTCTTAACAGTCTAAGGCTGTGGTCACATGGGCCAGATAAGGCGGCGGGGGGGGGAGGTGTGGCTGTTCGCCCCAGAGCAAAATAAAGCATGGTAGCCAGATCACACGGTCCCCCGAGCCTCCACGCTTAGGCTGTTAGCTGCCAATCACACGGTGCTGAAGCATGGCAAAGAAGTGGCACGGTGCGATCACACAAGTGGCGATTGCAAGCCACTGCTTCCGGATCAGATGGGCAATTGTTTTTTTCCAACAGAGTCCCTGCATGTGCATGATTGAGGAATGAAGGATCACTTCATGGCGAGTTGGTGCAACAGGTCGCATTTGTGCACAGTTCGGTGTTTGTGTGCATCCTATGGAGACTTACAAAAACCATCCAGTTTGCGACGGGACGTGGACAGGTGCCGGATGCCATGGGATACTAGCACTCCTGTGATCAGATTCCCACCTTTGCCCCACGTTTTCTGGATACTAGTGCACTTTCCGTGGTACTTTTTAAGTCCGCATCTTCGGTGGGATGCCATGGGTTGGCCACGGGAGTGCTATGCTTCCCAGATGTTGTGGTGTGATTGCACCCCGAAAATCCACCTGACATTCGTGCCTTCCACGTGGCAAATTCTCTGTGTGACTGGGGCCAAGGAGACAAAGTGGAGCTACTTAACTTATTATGCCTTGGTCTTCTCCCACAAGGAATTGCATCTAACATGGGAAAACCAGACCAAATTATATGAGTAGTGATTTGCTGCCCTGGATAGGTAAGGAGATAGTCAACAACCACCAAGCTACTTAAAACAAATCTATGTCTCCAAAGCTAGAAGAATTACATCCCAGGGCACTGATGGAAACTGTAGATATTAGTTGAGAGACTCTGCCTCTAATCTTGAAGAATTCTCACGGAATGGGTAAAGGTGCTGAAAGACTAGATATGGGTAAATGTCTTACTCTTCAAAAAAGGAGAAAGGATGGCTTTAGAAATTACATATTGGTCAACTTGACATTGAGACATAGTAAAATTCTGGAGCAGATTATTAAACAGTTGGTCAGTGAGCATACAGAGTATACTGATTAATAGAAGTCAACAAACAAAGAACCACTGTGATAAAATTAACAATGACACATTTAATAATTCTATGAGCATCAATTTATGAAGCTATTAATCTTACAATATAGTTAGAAAATTCTGACATTAACAAAGCAAAGTCCAACATCATCATATTCTCGATGAGCACACTGGTTTTTGCACTCATTTCACCAATCTTCCTCATGAGTAGACTTATAAAGTTGGAAGGTGTCAACCTCTTGATTCAGCTTAGTTTCTTTTTAAAAACAGTATAGCTTCTTATTTGTTTTCTTCTTTATTCAATCTCTCTTAGAAAAAGCATAGTTATGAAGGAGTGAAAAAAGACATGAAGCTGAATGGAATAGTATTTGTTATAATTTTTAGCTAGAATAGTTTTAAACTTACTTTCAGTTCCATTGCAAGTACTTGAATAGGAGCAAGCCAATTACAAAATTTCTAGTCATAGCAACCAGTCCGAAATTTTTATGTGGCAAAAGGCCTACTTTAAATTGGCTGGCATTTGCTCTCTGTCTCACATTGCTGGCTAGTAGCTCTCTATTAGGGAGTAGCATTTCAGTGTTCTTATCTATCTGGTTGAAAGCCTTCTTTTAATGATAGACTGACAATGCTCTCCACTTCTCACACTGAAAACTAATGCTTAAGGAACTTACTGATGGATTCCAAGCAGCTGCATGTTGTTATACTTCTCTCTTAAAGGTGTAGAACATTAACACTAAAAGGTAAACTCCTATATGATACATACACTTTTGAATAATACATATACTTTTAAATGCAGTTTAAAATATGCTTTTTTAAAACAACATAGTTTTTTGCGGTTTTAAATATGCTTAAAAAAAACATAGTTAAATGTGGGCCATGAGATACTATTGTTAGATAGATTCATAGGTGGTGGCATGATACACCCAAAAAGTGCTCATTAATGGCTTCATTTCAACCTGCAGGTACATCTGAACTGGAGTGCTGCAAGGTTCTGTCATAGGCCCTCCACCATTCAATGTTTTAATACATAATTTAGATGAGGGCATAGAAGAGATTACTTAATACATCTGTAGATAAGATGAAATGGGGGTCTGTCTATAACGTTGATGTAGACAGTCATGAATCCATGATTCAAAATGACGTTCACTGGCTGGAACACTGGACCAATACCAATGTATTTGTACAATGAGTAGGAGGTTGGGCCAGATGATTGCCTAGGGACCCCTCCACTTCTGCCACTCTTTGACCATACAATAGCAAGTTCATGTCTCCCAGAGCCAGATGCAAAGCAGAATTCTGTGTCTCACAGTAGATTTCAAGTCTCTGGGCCCTAAAAGGAGGTTGTGGAGAGAAGGTTAGATGGTTATGGTGACAGTGGTTCAGAGTTGTGTCCTGCCAAAATCTTGCTGCTAAATTGAAGGGCCAATTCACTCCTGCAGGTAGGCACAAAAAGTGTGCAAGCAGATTTACTCATAAGTGAATCTCACTTTGTTCAGCAGGATGTATTCCCCAGAAGACACATCTAGCACTGCAGCCTTCGTAAGGGCTTCATTTTGTCTCGTTGAAGTCAGATGCATTGTGAATGCCAAGAATTATTATGCTCACTGAAGTATCAAACTAAGTTGGTATAATAGTGTCGAATTCATGAGATGATAAATGAAAGGAAGTGTCTTTGTTATGGGTTTAATTGCTTTTTACTGCATTCTTGGCCTGTGCTCAAATGCCTCTTTTTCTTTTCAAATTAACATTTTATATATAAAGATAAGGAATATTATTAAATCTCTCCAGGAAGTGAATGCTTGGGGGTAAGTAGTAGATAGGGTTGTGTTGTAACTAAGCCTGGAGGATAATTCTGGATAGTTTGGTATAGAGTGTAATTGTTGTTTTGATCTCAGAGACTGAGAGACAAAAAATAATTGGGTCTATTTATGTAGATGAGAGAAAGCTGCACACATTTTAAGGTTCGCAATGTGTTTTGGCATATATTTGGTTATTCAATATTTTCTAACATTGCTGAACTTTCTCTATTAACCTTTTACTTTCAGTGACATCACCCTACTTTTTCACATGCTAATTTTTCAAAAATGGCAGGAAGCAATAGGAAAAGTAGGCTCCCACTAAGGAAAAAGAATCTTAACCACTGATGGGAAATTGGCATGTAAGTTCTGAGACAGTCAAGATGAAAAGTGATTTAAAAATACAATCCAAGATACACTCAGCAGTCAAAGATAAGCATCTAAGCCAGAGGGAGTAAGAAGAGGAGGATCAGGATCAAGGAATGGGAAAAAGGCAGGAAAAGATCCAGCCTGTCTAAAATAAGGGGGAAGATTGAGATGGAGGACCTAATTTTATGTTACACTTTTCTTCAGAGACACCTTCAAGTTAGGTGGAGAGTGTGTAATGAAGAATTGTGCTTTCCAGGTGCATGAGACCCAGTTTGAATTGGGACTGTGGTAAGCAGAATGAAGCAACTTAAGGTTTCCCCCTGAGCTGTTTTTCTGGCCTGAAACAGCCCCAAGGGTGCTATATTTATGGCATAGGGTTGACAGGCCAAGGTTGGAAAATACCTAGAGTTTTGAGGGTGGAGCCTGGGGATGGCAGGGTTTGGGGAGCAGCAGGACTTCACTGGGGTATAATGCCATAGAGTTCACCTTCCAAAGTTGTCATTTTCTCCTGGAGAACTGCTCCCTGTTGCTTGGAGATCAGTTGTAATCCCAGGAGATCTACAGCCATCACCTGGAGGTTGGCAAGCTTATTAGGGCATGACACTTCCATAACCCTTACAGGAAGGGCTGTGGCTCAGTGGAAGGGCTTCTACATTACATGCAAAACATCCCAGGTTCAATCCCTGGCATCTCCAGTTAAAAGAACCAAGCAATAGGTGATGTGAAAGACCTGAGACCCTGGAGAGTCATGAGTAGGCTGAGTAGATAGTACTGGCTTTGACGGACCAATGGCAATACAAGGCAGCTTCAAGTGTGAGTATAGCCACGTGCACAGAGAAACTCCCACAGAATCCCTTCTTTCTTCACTTCTTTGTTGTAGCCATTATGCAGAGTATCTGAAACAGTTGGAGAGGGAATGGAAAATTGGAGGTCAGCAAGTGTGCTGCCCTCCTGTTCTCTGGCTATTGTGCATTGCAGTGAATGCATTCTAAGGAGGGCTCATTTAGGTTCTACGGCAATCCTTTCATAAGTAATTCTGTACTTGTTCTGGAAGTGATTGTACTTTATTCCTGATCTCATGACAACTGACTTTATACACCTTTTTCTTGCTATTCTCAAAGTTTTGTCACAGTTCTACCATCAGAAGTGACCCGATCTCCGAATTATTATTACTTTTTAATTATTACTTTTGGCTAGAGATTCCTTTTTGTTATTTCCATTTAGCAAGGATCAAGGAAAAAAGTTGTCACTTGGCATTTCCCTCTTAGTGTCATTGAGAAAATGTGAGAATGACTCACCTTAGCTATCATATTAATGCCAATGGCAATTTAATTATCCAGGCTTTTTAAAAAAGTGAAATCAATAAAAAGGAGGGAGATTTTTAAATAGGGAAATAGCAGCTGTTGGTAGATTTAAAGTTAGCAGGAGGTTATTTAATGGCAATGAGATCAGGGAAACAAAAAGAAAGCCCTGGGACATAATAGAGCTGATTTGTTATAGAGCTCACAGCTAAAATGATAAAAACAAGTTCTTCTGTCTCATTTGTTTCTGCACATATCCCCTGATCCTGTTAAACTATTAAGGTAATTGAGAAGCATTAGCAGAGCTGGTTGCTTTCACAGAATCTGAAGGACACACTGGAACATTATGTCTTTATCTGAGAGTAAAATTTACTTGAATGAAAATTCATATATTTGTAATATTGTTGGTTAAAGGATTTCACTTACAAGTTGCAATACTTTCATTTGGCCAGGAGCACTTCATGGTTTGTGAAGAGGAGTGTTGGCTTATCCAAAAGTTCTGCAGGCATTCCGCCCAGCTGTGTTCCCCTTTCCCACACTACATCCACTTTCTCCCTTCCTGGAAGCCTCCATATCCTCTCTCCTTTCCCTACTTCCTTCTTTCCATCCCAATCACCAACCAAACTTTCTTTTATCTGCTCCCCCTGGTCTTCAGCTTTGTTGATGATTTATTTACATTGTCTGGATGGGGGATATGGGGTGCTGTTGGTGCCATGGCATCACAACACTTCTAGTGTAAACCCAGAAGTGACATTGTGTTCCTCTAGGAATCTGTGGTACCATATATTATCTGGCAATTCCTGGAGAGGCATGATGTCACTTCTGTCATGCCAATGGCAATTTTTTACTTTATTTTACTATCACTGGGTACTGGAGGTGTGATGGCATCAGAAGCTGGGATCAGGAGATCTCCTGTCCCCAGTGGGTAGGGTTGCTAGGTCCCACCTGGCTGCTGGCAGGGGAATTTAGCTTCTTCTCCAGGATCTTATGATGTACACACTTTGCCCACTGCAATGACATCACCTGGAAGTGACATCATTGTATCGTGGGCATGGGGGTTTGATACTCTTAATTTCTGGCCAAAACTCTATCATTTTTTGCCTTCAAAACCATAGAGCTTGCCCAAAAACTAGAGCGTCACCCCTACGGGTGACATCTTCACATCTGGGATGTTGTCTGGAGATGTCCCTGTTTGGAAGTGGGGCTTTTTTGGGCAAGCTCTAGGTGGCTGGTGGTGGATTTGAGCCCCACAAAGTGGGGGAAAACCCACTGGGAACTGGGGGATGGCAACCCTACCAGTGGGTTACTGGTAACCATATTTATCCTGCACCTTTACCCTCAACAGGACCCTAAGCAGCTTGCATTGTTCTCTTCTCTTCCATTTTATCCTCACAGCAGTCCTGTGAGGTGGATTAGGTTGAAAGAGAGTGACTTGTCCAAGGTCATCCAGCAAGCTTCTATGACAGAGTGGGGATCTGAACCCAGTTCCAAGTCCAATGTTGTAACCACTACACCACACTGGCACTCAGAATTCCCTCCTCCTCTCCCCTAGCAGCCTCTCCCTGACAATGTCTGGCCAAGCTGTAAAAGTCATGTGGTAGCAAGCCACTCAGGTGAGTTGTATAGTAGCCACTGCTGGGCTTGGCCAAATTGTACAAGTTTTATGGAGGCTGCCCCTAGACCCATTAGCAGGCATCTGTTAAGGAGAGGAGGGGTAGAGAGCTTTGGGGTTTGTTATTTGATTTTTTGCTTTTAAACTGAAAATGTTTTAACTATTATTGTAGACGACCTTGGACCACAAGGCTCTGGTGGAGCACTGAGTCAAGTTCAAGGTTTTGGTTTTCATCTTTAAGGTCTTGAGTGGTCTGTGACCAATGTATCTGTGGGACTGTCTGCTCCGTTACACCCCTGGGAGAACACTATCCAGCTGTCCTCAACCAGGGCCAGGGTCTTCTTGGCTCAAGTGGTTAAGATGCTGAACTGCAGGCTGGAAGGTCAGTAGTTCAGTAGTTCAAGACCCGAGTGCTGCATGACGGAGTGAGCTCCCGTCTCTGGTTCCAGTTCCTGCCAACCTAGCAGTTTGAAAGCAAGAAATTGCAAGTAGGAAGATAACAGCATTCTGTGTGCCTTGGCATTTATTCATGCTGGCCACATGACCAAAGAAACATCTTAGGACAGCGCTGGCTCTTCGGCTTGGAAATGGAGATGAGCACCACAACCCTAGAGTTGGATTCGACTGGCTTTCGAGCAAGGGAATCTTTACCTTTACTTTTAGTGGTATGATGGTTGCTCATGAAACAGGATATGATGTACTTTAGTCAAGGAAGAAGAGAGAAATATATTCTGGAGATGTATTGCTTCTTTCCCTCCCCTTTCTAGTTGCTGGGCTGGTTTGGCAATGGTCAGGTTGGAGGACCCAACTCACCAGGAAACACTGTTCTGGGCTGAGCATGGACAGAGATGGAGGAGGACAGCATGCCTTTCTAGGCTGCTCAGCTGTCTGGTAGAGCATAACCTTCCTACCTCCTCAGTTGTTAGGGTAAAATAGTGCTTGAAGAAGCAGTTCTTTAGGTAGGTGGGGGCCAAACGTGTACTCAAGTAAGCAGGCAAGCAAATTGTGAAGATACACCCTTCCTTTCTGCTTATCTTCCCCTATGGGTATGCTTAGAGGGCAATAAGGAGGAAGCAAATGAGGATGTACAGGTGGTAGTGATAGTTCAGAGTCTAGTGGGAAAGGATAAGGAGATAGAGCAGGGGGAAGGATTAACATTTAGGGAGAAGGAATGAGAAGAAAAAAATAAGTGCAAGAATGAGGAGGTACTCAGACAGAGGCCTTACTGCAGTAAAACATTCCCCCTACTAAACATTTTAAAACCAGTACAACTGAAGAACCCCACAGGCCTGTCAAACTAGCAAAGAATGTGCCTCCCGCTATTTTTTAAAATATACAACACAGCAATGACACAGTCCTTCTCCCCATGAGAGTACAATGACAGCTTGCACCTTGCTAGTGACAAGAAGAATGTTTTCTTTGGTAGCCTTATAATTTTGTGCTTCTACAGTTCAATACTCTTCACTGATTAGGATAATAACTTTAATAATATTTGTGAGAGAGAAACAGCCTCCAGCCTCCAAGTGGGGTCTGGAGATCTCCTGGAATTACAACTATCTCTAGACAATAGAGATCAGTTCCCTTGGAGAAAATAGCTACTTTGCCCTGCTGAGTTCCCTCCCTTTTCACCTTCCTCAGGCTTCACTTCCAAATCTCCAGGTTCCCCCCTCCAATCCAGAGTTGGCAACGCTGATTAAAATAATTTATTTTGAGAAGGCAGATTACAGTGAGTCAGCCTCCTTCCAAATGCAGCACTGCCATCATTGTAAACGGTTTGCTGGAAACAGGAACTGAAAGAAGCCACTGTTTTGTCTGTAAGAAAAAGGCCTTCATGACTGGCTCCTTCTCTTCCTCAATCTACCAGTGCAATTTGTTGCTATAGAAATATCTATTAACAGAACTGCCTGTCTAATAACCATTCATGGACTCGTAAAAATGGTAGCATCAGAGGCTGGTTTTGTTCTGACCTTTTCATTTATTGTCTCTTTTTACTGTTTTCTCCCATCAGCAGGGCTATTTTTGGGCAGGAGCACACAGGAACAGAGTTCCGGCTGGCTCCCGAGCTGTCCACCCGTAACAGGAACTCATTAGCATAATAGGCCACACCAGGGGTCTTTTCGTAGAAAAAGAGCTGCAGGAGCTCATTAGCATATGGTATGCTAATGAGCTATTAGGCTATTAGCGTATGCCACGTCCCCTGACATCACCAGAAGTGATGTCAGAAGGGGAAGCAAAAGGGGGGGGAGGCATCTTCAAAAGCTGGCCTGGGTGGGGGAGCTAAGAGGGAAGGGGTTTAAACTCCTTCTCACTAGAGTTGGGCCACAGAAGGAGGAAAGAGGGAAGGAAAGAGAGAGTAGAGAGAAGGAAAGAAGGAAGGAAAGAGGGAAAGAAAGAGAAGGAAAGACGGGAAAGAAAGAGAGAGAAGAAGGAGGGAAACAGGGAAAGGAGGAAAAAAGAGAAGAAAAGAAGGTGGGAAAGAAAGAAAGAGAGAAGAGAAGAAGGAGGGAAAGAGGAAAAGGAGAGAAGGAAAGGAGGGAATGAAAGAAATTTGGCGGCAATTTGGCCCCATTATATCCTATGGGCCATTGAAGTCAATGGTGAAAACATAGGGTATATTCTGGGAGCTGGAGGGAAGGGGTTTGAGGGAGAGGCTCCAAACTCACAGGGTAGCTGATGGAGCCTCTTCCCAAGATACCCACCAAGTTTCAAGAACATTGGACCAGGGGGTCCAATTCTATGGTAGTAACTTTTCCCCCACCATAGAGAACAATGGAGGGAATGGGGGCAACCTGTTTGGGGGCCCATAGAATTGGACCCCCTGGTCCAATGTTCTTGAAACTTGGTGGGTATCTTGGGGAGAGGCTCCTTCAGCTACCCTGTGAGTTTGGAGCCTCTCCCTCAAACCCCTTCCCTCCAGCCCCAGAATATACCCTATGTTTTCACTATTGACTTCAATGGCCCATAGGATATAATGGAGCTGAAACTGATATTCGGCTGCCTGAAAGACTCCCCAAGATGCCGGTTGGGGGCAGGGCTTGGCTCCTGAGCTGCTGGAGCTGCGCTCCAGTGTGCTCCCCCCGAAAAGGACCCCTGGGCCACACCCAACAGCAGAAACTCATGAGGATTGGCTATATTAGGGGTGTGTGGCCTAACATGCAAAGGAATTCCTGGGTTTTGACAACAAACAAGGTAAACAGAATAAGAAGCAAAAGGTAGGTGTGGCTGGATGACCACACTTCTGGTAGAATGGGGGTGTGACCTAATATGCTAATAAGTTTCTGCTGTTGGGTGTGGCCTATTATGCTAATGAGTTCCTGCTGGGCTTTTTCTACAAAAAAAGCCCTGTCCATCAGTATTTTCTGTCTGTGTGGTGGTTCTTTGCTGTGTATTAGGAAAGCTGCAGTAGTATTTTCCTTACAGTTCGCTCTATTAATCTTGCATAATCCAGGTCTATTGGCTGAAACAAAACTCTTTAGCAAGACTAGCCAATGATTTAACAGTAAAACAACACAGTCATCTTTACGTATGTTCTCTTGCTCCTATTGTTTCAGTCTCATTAAAATGTTCAAACTGCAGTGTGATTTATGTTCTAGTTAGTGGTTTGAGTCCCAATGCTTTTTTCAAAGCTGTTGTTTTTGGTCATCTGGAGACAATTCTTACTTGCTACAGGAAGCTAGGCAGGTAGGCTTGCCAACCTCCCAGTCATGGCTGGAGATCTTCCACTATTACAACTGATCTCCAGGCAACAGAGATAAGTTCACTTGGAGAAAATGGCTGCTTTGGAGGGTAGACTCTATGGCGTTATACCCCATTGAAATCCCTGCCTTCTTCAAACGCCATTCTCCTTATGCCCCACTCTCCAGATCTCCAGATATTTCCCAACTTGGAGCTGGCAACCGTACAGACAAGTGGCGATCTGGTAGCCTGCCTTTGTATTTAAATAAAATGTATGCAGTTCTGGAGGCCTCACTTCAAAAAGGATGTGGGCAAAATTGAGAGGGTGCAGAAGAGAGCGATGAGGGTGATCAGGGGTCTGGAGACTGAGCCCTACGAGGAAAGGCTAAGGGCCTTGGGAATGTTCAGTCTGGAGAAGAGGAGATTGAGGGGGGCCATGATTGTTCTCTTTAAATATCTGAAAGGCTGTCATTTGGAAGAGGGCAAGGAGCTGTTCCAGCTGGCAGCAGAGGATATGACCCAAAACAACAGGTTTAAATTACATGCAGAAAGGTGTTGGCTGGATATTAGGAAAAACTTTTTCACAGTCGGAGCGGTTCAAAGGTGGAATCAGCTGCCTAGGTGGTAAGTTCCCCTTCACTGGCAGCTTTCAAGAAGCGACTGGATGAATATTTGTCAGAGATGCTTTAGGCTGGTCCTGCATTGGGCAAAGGGTTGGACAAGATGGTCTGTATGGCCCCTTCCAACTCTGATTCTATTAAATGGGTATGTCCCAAGTTCCTATTTTTCCTTCTCGTACCTGAGGGAAAATGGAGGAAAATAAAATCTGTGTCCATCTAAATGAGGAATATACAAAGATGTATTGTAAGTGTCATCAAAAGGTACTCTGCTCTTTGATGCACAACTTCTGTTTAATTCTAATTATATAACAGACTTTCAAGAAAGTCTTGTTTTTCTTACTAATTAGGCCATCCCTGGGTTACACTAATGGGAGGTTATACTTGAGAGAAGGCTGCTGTTGTGCATCTAAAGAGGGAAGCAATTAGCTCTAACTTGCACTAAAGCTGATTCTCTGAAGTTTATACAAAATCTTCAATGAGACAACAAGGATGGATACAATTGGGAGCCAAATGTATTACAAGTTGCTTACTGCTATTAATCCAAAGGCATATGCTTTAGAGAGATTCCGTTAAACATGACAAATTTCTCTCATTTCATCAATTATACTCTTTCTGAACTTCTGAA
Organism: Gekko gecko; assembly: GCA_029375565.1. Taxonomy (NCBI): domain Eukaryota; kingdom Metazoa; phylum Chordata; class Lepidosauria; order Squamata; family Gekkonidae; genus Gekko; species Gekko gecko. The sequence continues at coordinate 137,359,322 of JAPDNY010000002.1, forward strand.
GCACAGCCTCTAATATTATGAATTTTAAGAACAATCAGGGACGGTCTCAGCAGTATTTAAAAGCCTCCTAGGAATTCTGATATTGCTTTGTCCCTTAGGATTAAATAATAAAGTCATTCAAGACTGATCTTCAATTAGAAATGGAGTTAACAGATGAAAATCATGCCCAGTTCTCATGGCTTTGATTTTTGATTTTACTCACTTTTTAAAAATCAGGCATACAATAAAACATAGTACTGTTTTTGTCTCATCACAAATTTAGGCATGTAAATGAATACGCAGAACTGTTCCCTCTAAACTAGCTCACAGTTTTTTAGCCTCCAGCTCACACATTTTTGTCTTAGCTCAGGAAGGATGGCTCAGAGCAAACTAATTTATGCAGTAGCCCAATCGCTCGCTCACAACTTTAATGCCAGTAGCTCACAAAGTAGAATTTTGCTCACAAGACTCCAGCTTAGAGAGAGCATTGTGCAGGGTAAACATTTCTTTCGTTTTATGGCCTCATTTGCTGAAATTGTCAGGGATAAAAGATACTCCTTTTGGCTGGAGCTTGCAGTTATCACAATGAGTCTTGCTTTCACACAAAATATGGTAAAAGTTAACCTTATTCTTGTCTAACACACGGTAACATACTCAAAGAAAATCTGTGAACTATCATCCAATGTGTGAAAAGAATGAGGGGAAATGGAGTAATAACTAGTCATATCTTAGCAATTTTTATATGTAAAATAGTTTGTAAAATTGTTATAACAATACAGAGAAGACCTGAATTTACAGGGCTATTTAAATAATCACTCCTACCTCACTGCTTTAATCAGTCAGCTTTGGTGCAAACCAAATGCTACCTATATATTATGTCTTTGTCCTCTTTCAATTTCTCCTTCAGGCTAGGGAGATTTGTGCTAACTGGTAAATGCCTCCAAACAAGCATGGCCATTCAGGAGTTCAGCAACTATTTAGGCCAGCAGGGAGTCCTCCAAAGAGTCTTTAATGTTGACTGACCGCCACTAGGGATCAGCGATTTACTGCCGAGCTTAACTCCCTAAGAACAATAGGGACTATGCTCCTGGATTTTCCTTGGGGAACCAATAGGGACTTTATCAGGAGGTTTAAACTCACCAATAGGGTCTAGGGGTGTTCCCAGGTACTGTATATAGTTGGCCACCCAGCCGGTGTTCATGGTTCTAGTTGTGTACCAGTAAACAATGTTGATCACTACAACCGTTTCTGTGGTTTCTACATGCATCTAACCCACTAAACAACAACGGCGACAAAGGTGGGATCCTGCTGACCATCCCAGCTGGGCCGACGAGGCACCACGATGGAAGATGACGCACTGCTACCTATGGTCCTCCAACCAGTGAGCACCAAGGGTGAGCAAGCAGCTTCCCGCCCGCAGCCACAACCAATCAGCACAATGGCTGTTACTCCAGGATCTGGGCTGGTACCGCCATTCAATACAGCCTGTCCACAGCAATGGGGAGCCTGGGTCACTGGTCTGAAGTCAGTCCTGATATTCTACCAGGTGATGGACGAGGCCAGGAAGAAGAGCCTCCTGCTGGGTCCTGAGGTCCCGCCATAGTAGACCTGGCTCAGTACCTGCTCTCCCCCAAGAAGCTGGATGGCTGCACCTTCAAGGAAATAGTCAAGGCAGTCCAGGACCACTTCACACCCAAGCTGTCGGAGATGATGTGCCATGTGGTGTTCCACCAGCAGAACCAACAAGGCCGTGAAACCGCAGTAGAGTTCCTCACAGAGCTCCTCTGCCTTGCATCCAAGTGCAAGTTTGGAATGCACTCGGACATGGCCCTCCAGGACTGCTTTATTACGGGCCTCTGGGAAGAGAAGCTCAGGAGGCGCATCATGGAGGGTGAGATGGTTACGCTCACATCAGCCATCGTCACAGCGACCGCATGGGATTGGTCCCACCCAGTTGCCACCTCCGCTCACAAGACCACCACCCTCCCGGGCAACCTTGAGGACAAAGAGGTCCACCAAACCCAAGCACCGACAAGGCGCCATGGGCCAGGGAACAACCCAAGTAACTCTGCCGCCCAGGAGTGTGCTAGCTGTGGGGAGCGGCATGAACAGAAGGCCTGCAGGTTCCAGGACACCACATGTCATGGTTGCAGATGCACAGGCCACATCGTCAAGATATGCCACTCTAAAGGTGCACATGCACAACCGTGTTAGCTGGACTGCTTATCTACGCAGTAGGTGGACTAACTTATTTGAGGTCTGGCCAGTGTATACAGAGAAAGCAAACTTCGCACCAAGAACCCTTTTCCCCAAAGAGATCACTTGACAAGGTTTCTTAAGTTTGAATCAAGATTCTCTTTACTGAATATCTTTTTAATACACAGGCATACAAAAACAGATTCACACACACATACACTCAAGTTCCTTTAGTTACAGTAGAAATGGAAACACAATATTGAAGTTTTAAACTAGAAGTATTTAGGAGGGGAAAAGCATAATACTTATCTGATCCTGTAGACTCAACCTTCCAGTGAAGAATAAGGATAAGTTCTAACTAAGGGAAACTCTCACTTTACAATGTTGGAACCTGCCAACAATTGTAAAGGGTCTCTTGATCCGGATTCCAAGAGAGCACACGAAAGTTACCTATAGGAAGACTTAAGATTGGGGAATGGCCAAGAAGCGTAGAACAAAGGTTACACCTCGTTTTATCAGCTAGTATTGGGGGTTGGCTTGGGGTGTCTCTGTGGTCCGTCCCATCCCTATACCTATTGGCTATAGGATGTGGGGGTACCCTCCTACTAAGTTGGGGCAATCTTGAAAGTCTACACCTTTCTACAAGGGAGCGTTTGGTCAAGGTGCAAAGATAGGTTGGCATGGAAACCTTTGAGAATGCAGATGACTCTGGCTTGGTCCAGGTGACAATCTTAACACATGCAAATGCCAAGCATCCTGTGGGTTACATGCGAGGTAGAGATTCCTCAATGGTGGAAAGGTTGTTGTTTTTACATCCTTCTGGAGAACCATAATGGAGATGCTAATGGAGATGCTTCTTGTTCCCAGTGTCTCATGGGTAGAGATATGCAAGGTGTGTGTCCATGACTTCATTTGCATGAAAGTACAAGCTGTGTGGTACCTTCCTAGCACAGAGAGTCACATTAACAAAAGCATACATTCTCCCAATGCAAAGACACTTGCTAGCACCATTCTGGTGTGTGTGCAGGTCAGAAAATAACAAATAAAAGCATTTTCAAAGTTCATCTTCTAACAACCACAACCTTGCCACAAGGCTGATGCCCACTATGAGGAGGACAGGACCAATGAGGACCTCTACCTCCTCACCAGTGCATCGACCGAACAGGTTCTGTGACTCCCTGACCAATCCCCCACCCCTAAGATTCAAGTCCTGGTTAACATAGAGGGGTCCACCTGCATCATGGAGCTCGATTCTGGCTCTGCAGCCTCTATTATATCTGAGGCCCCCCTCAAAAGACTGTGACCCAAGAGGGGGCCCCACTTACACCCATCGCCTATCACAGGCATGGACTTTCAGCGCAACAGCATGCCTATCAAGGAGGTTGGGAGTTTCTGGGTCAAATACAAAGGTTTTGATGGACAATTGGACTTAATCGTGGTCGAGGGTGAACTTGTCAGCCTCTTGGGCCACGCATGGTTCGAGCCCCTGGAAATATCCATCGCAGGGGTGCAGCACTGTGCTACACACAATTTCCAGGCTGTCTCTGGAGACTTTCTGTCCATTTTCGACAGCACCTTAGGTTGCTACACTGGCCCCCCCAGTTGTGCTGCAACTGGACTGCCTAGTGGCCCAGGGCATCCTGGAGCCAGTCTCTCACATAGTGTGGGAGACCCTGATAGTCACGGTCATGAAGCCAAATGGATCGGTCCACATCTGCGTGGACTATAAATGTACACTTAACAAGGTGCTACGGGACCATGCCTACCTGGTCCCCGTAGTCAGCCATGTACTGGCCACTTTGGCGGGGGCGAAGACCTTCGGAAAGCTTGATCTTCCCCAAGCCTATCAGCAGCTACCTGTAGATGAGGCCACCGTGGAAGCACAGACCATCATGACCCACCAGGGGGTGTTCTGGGTGAAGGGGCTGCAATTTGGGGTGAGCGTGGCCCCGGGGTTGTTCCAGAACCAGATGGATTCTCTCCTTAAAGAGATTCCTGGCATCACCCTGTTCTTTGATGATGTGCTGATTGCTGCAGCATCACTGGCAGAGTTCGCCTCCTGACTCCGCATTGTCCTCTGCTGTTTCCAGGATGCCGACCTCAAAGTCAAACAGGAGAAGTGTATTCTCAGAGTATCGTCAGTGGATTTCCTGGGCTTCATTGTGGATGCAGATGTTGGCATATGCAAAGTAATGCCACGCAAGATGACAGCTAGTCACTCAAGATCAGAGTGATCTACTCTGACAGCTCTGAGGTCATATGACAGCTAATTGCATCAGTTTTCTAAGGAGTCACTATGACTTGGCATCTGTACAGTAGTGTACTGTGATCGGTTATATGGTTGTATATATTCTATGCAGTTATGTTCACACTGCCTGCCTATGTGGTTGCTGTTGTCTGGCGAAGCAGTTTGATGGTCTAACAGCTGATGCTGAGCTTTTGTGGACTGTGTAAATGTTTGTAAAATAAACTGTAAATACTCTGCACCATAGCAAGTGTGCTCTGCTTATTATGACGTCAAACACCATCAGGGTTATGGGCCCAGAACGAAGACTGTGCTGAGCTGTGGCGTATCGACTGGTGTTGGATGAAGTGCACTCCTTAAACAGCGGCGGAGCTGATGTCTGCCAGTGAAGCAGAGTCAGAGAAACAGTCCGGTGAAGGAGACAACATATCTCTATCTGACCCTGAGGAGTCAGAGGAGTTGACTGAGAGTGACCATGAATCATCTGAAAGTGAGTACAGTATGGCACAGGCAGCAACAGCCTTGCTGGTGGACAAACTGACTCATGAAAATTATTCAGTTTGGTCCCTGTGTATGCAGCAGTATTTAAAAAAGGAGGGGTTATGGACTTATGTTTCTGCACCCCCGGCTGCTCCGACAGCAGATGACACAGTCAAGATAGAAAAAGCTTTGGCTATTATTGTGCTTAGCCTATCTGATGACCAGCTTATTCATGTGCCCAGAAAATCCACTGCAAAAGCTGCGTGGGATGGACTCGAGGATATCTATGTGCAAAAGTCCTCAGGCCCACTGATATCTTTGACCAGACGCATTTATAGAACTGTTATGCAGCCCCAACAGTCAGTAAGGACACACATTAATTCACTGACAGAGTGCTTTCAATTATTAGCACAGAGGGGCAAAGAAATTTCTAAGGCAGACAAAGTTTACGTTCTACTAAGTTCCTTGATGGAGCGATTTGACTCGTTAATTTCTGCCTTGGAAAGTCTAGAAGCTGATAAATTGACACTGGATGTTTGGTGTTTAATTGAGGAGGAGGTGACGTTGGGTGTTTAATTGAGGAGGAGGTGAGATTTCTTCACAGAGAGCCGGCAGCTGACCAGTCTGGGAACTGTGCCAAGCTAGAAAGGAGGGCCTTTGTGGGCAGCATTCACGGAGATGGTCTGAGTTCCAATAAGCCACCTGTTGCTCTAAAAGTAAAATGTTGCTTCAGATGTGGATCAACTCAACATCTTAAGAAAAACTGCACCCAGGAGTGCAAGTGAGACTCCAACACATGCAAGAATGTTTGGACCCAGCTGAGCTCTGAGAAGGAGCAAGGTGTTTGAGCTGCCAGAGGGGTGAGTGGTCTTTTTATTTATTTACTTTCAGCTGAGGTGCTTTAGCTGAGAAGGTACTGTGTGGGGGCCTGTATTTGGGAGTGTGTGGGTGAGTTGTAACAGACTCATAGCTGCTGGAGTTCGGGTGTGAAATGGTCATTGTTTGCCCGTAATTAAGTGCCTGGGTGAAATTGAATAGCAGACTCCTGGCTGCTGGAGTTAGGGTGTGAAAGGGTCATTGTTTGACTGTAATTAAGTGCCTAGGGTGAATTTGAGTAGCTGCTGGCCACACCCTCTCCTGGGGGACACTTCTATTTAAGGCAGGAAGCTTGCAAGAGGCATGAGCCGAAGGGTGAGGCTCTTGGCCTGTGGCTCTTGGCCTAGGGACTCTCAGCCTAGGGGCTCTGTAAGAAGCCCAGGAAGAGCCAGAAAGCCAGGGACCTTGGCTCCTTGGGTTCCCAGTAAGGTAATTAGGCTTCTACAACAGGAACCATATAAATACAAAGGGTTTTAAAAGGGGGTTATAGAAAAGTATTTGTTTAAAAACAATTATGAAGTCAGAATGCCAGCAGGGGGTTGGGGGCTATCTAGTGTTTTGCATGGAGTGTCACTTGTATGACTATAAGCCCACTGGTCAGAAGTCTTGGGTGTGTACTCGATGCAAGGAGCTCCTGGTTCTCAGGGAGCGAGTTTGCTCCCTTGAGGCCAAGGTGGCTGACCTGGAGAAGCAGAGACAGTGAGGTGCATGGAGAAGACTCTCGGGGACTTGTTAGATATGTCCCACTCTGGATCTGGCAGCCCAGCTGCTGCTAGGGAGCATGAGGGTCAAGGGGAAACGGGGCACCATGCTGAGGATAAAGGGAATGTGCCCTCAGAAGAGACCTCTTCTTCAGCTGGTGAATGGGTATCCTTTCGTACCAAGGAACCGTCCCTGGGAAGGGTGGTAGAAGGGCTCTTGGTAGTTGGTGATTCGATCCTTAGGCAGGTAGATAGCTGGGTGGCGAACCCGCGTACTGACCGTATGGTGACTTGCCTGCCTGGTGCGAAGGTAGCGGACATTACGTGTGTTTTAGATAGGCTGGTAGATAGTGCTGGGGAGGAGCCAGTGGTTGTGGTGCACGTCGGCACCAATGATGTGGGGAAATGCAGTCGTGAGGTCCTGGAGAAAAAATTTAGGCTGCTGGGCAGGAAACTCAAGGCCAGGACCTCCAAGGTAGCCTTCTCAGAAGTGCTACCTGTTCCACGCGCAGGGCCAGAGAGAAAGGCACAGATCAGGAGTCTCAATGCATGGATGAGACGGTGGTGTAGGGGGGAAGGGTTCAAGTTTGTTAGGCACTGGGATGCTTTTTGGGACAAGAGGGAGCTGTACAAAAGGGACGGTCTCCACTTGTCCCGAGAAGGAACCAGGCTGCTGGCGCTCAAAATCAAAAAGGTGGCAGAGCAGTTTTTAAACTGAAAAATGGGGGAAAGCCAACAGGAGATGAAAAGTCTCTGGTTCAGGATGGCTCATCTCAAAGAGATGAAGGGGTAGCTATTACTTTTGTACAAGGAAATGGATTAAAATTGTCCACTGAGACTGTGGCTAATGATAGGAACTGCCTGGCAAGGTCTCGAGGCAGCAAGAAGAAGGCTGTGGGCTTAACAAGCGTGGGAAACTATAAGTATTTATACACAAATGTTAGAAGTCTCCGAGGTAAAATCGGGAAGTTGGAATGCTTGGTGTTGGGGAGGGAAATAGACATTGTGGGTATTTCAGAAACTTGGTGGGATGAGGAAAATCAGTGGGATACGGTGATTCCTGGTTATAAATTATATCGGAAGGATAGGGGGGAAGGGTTGGAGGTGGGGTGGCTCTGTATGTCAGAGAGGGTATACCATCCAGTAAGATTGAGAGGGTAAGAAAATTGGATTCGCTTCTGGAAATGCTATGGGTTGAAATAGTGGGTCCAAAAGGAGGCTTAACAGTGGGGATTTGTTATCGCCCACCAGATCAAAAGATAGAGGAGGATTATAAAATTATGAATGAATTAAAGATAGCGGCTAGATGAAATAACTGTGTCGTAATAGGCGACTTTAACTACCCACACATTGATTGGGTCAATATGAGTTCTAGTTGGGAAAAAGAGATTGAGTTTTTAGACACTCTCAATGACTGTGCTATGGAACAGATGGTCACAGATCCTACCAGGGGAGAGGCGATCCTGGATTTGGTCCTAAGTAACACCCAAGACCTGGTGAGAGATGTAAAAGTGATTGCACCACTTGGGAACAGGGATCATAATGTCATTGAGTTTAACATTTGTACAGATAGGGAGTTGCCCAAAAAGACTGACACAACCATTTTTAACTTTAAAAGGGGTAACTTCTCTGGTATGAGGGGACATGTGAGGAAGAAATTGAAAGGAAGAGTGGAGAAGGTCAAAACTATTGGGGAAGCTTGGAGACTATTTAAAAATACAATCCTAGAAGCTCAGAGAAAATATATACCGCAGGTTAGGAAATGCACAAATAGGTATAGAAAAAAGCCTGCATGGTTAACAAATAAAGTAATGGAAGCTGTAAAAGGTAAGAAGGATTCCTTTAAGTGGTGGAAAGCTAGTCTTAGTGAGGTTGATAAAAAGGAACACAGACTATGGCAAATAAAATACAAGTCTGTGATCATGCAAGCAAAAAGGGAATATGAGGAGCATATCGCAAAAAACATAAAGGCCAACAATAAAACTTTCTTCAAATACATTAGAAGTAGGAAGCCAGCCAGGGAGGCAATGGGGTCCTTGGATGACCAAGGGGTAAAAGGAGTAGTGAAGGATGATAGGGAAATGGCTGAGAAGCTGAATGCATTTTTTGCCTCTGTCTTCACTGTGGAAGAGGAGAAGTGCTTGCCCACTCCAGAACTGCTGATTTTTGGAGGGGTGCTGAAAGATCTGAATCAGATTGCGGTGACAAGAGAGGAAGTCCTCCAACTGATGAACAATTTAAAAACTAATAAATCTTCAGGTCCAGATGGCATTCATCCGAGAGTTCTGAATGAACTCAAATGTGAACTTGTGGATCTCCTGACAAAAATATGTAATCTTTCAGTAAAATCTGCCTCCATTCCTGAGGACTGGAAGGTAGCTAATGTCACTCCCATCTTTAAAAAGGGCTCCAGGGGAGATCCAGGAAATTACAGGCCAGTCAGTCTGACATCAATACTGGGTAAGTTGGTGGGAACTGTTATTAAGGAAAGAATTAGTAGGCACTTTGATGAACAAAAACTATTGAGGCAGACTCAGCATGGGTTCTGTAAGGGAAGATCTTGTCTCACTAACCTGTTAGTGTTTTTTGAGGGAGTGAACAAACATATGGACAAGGGGGACCCAATAGATATTATTTACCTTGACTTCCGGAAAGCTTTTGATACAGTTCGTCATCAAAGACTCCTAAGTAAGCTCAATAGTCATGGGATAAAAGGACAAGTCCTCTTGTGGATCAAAAACTGGCTTATAAATAGGAAACAGAGAGTGAGTATAAATGGGAAATTTTCTCAGTGTAGGGTGGTAAGCAGTGGGGTACCACAGGGATTAGTACTCGGTCTGATGCTTTTTAACTTGTTTATTAATGATTTGGAATTGAGAGTAAGCAGTGAAGTGGCTAAATTTGCAGATGGCACGAAGTTGTTCAGGGTGGTGAAAACCAGGGAGGATTGTGAGGCACTCCAAAGGGATCTGTCGAGAATGGGTCAGTGGGCGTCAACTTGGCAAATGGGGTTCAATGTGGCCAAGTGCAAAGTGATGCACATTGGAACCAAAAATCCTAAATATAAATACACGTTGATGGGGTCTGAACTGGCAGAGACTGACCAAGAGAGAGATCTTGGAGTCGTAGTGGATAACTCAATGAAAATGTCTAGACAGTGTGTAGCTGCAATAAAGTAGGCCAACGCTATGCTCGGGATTATTAGGAAGGGAACTGAAAACAAATCAGCCAGTATCATAATGCCCCTGTATAAATCATTGGTGCGATCTCATTTGGAATACTGTGTACAGCTCTGGTCACCACATTTCAAAAAGGATATTATAGCATTGGAAAAAGTGCAGAGAAGGGCAACTAGAATGATAAAAGTGTTGGAACACCTTCCCTATGAAGAAAGGTTAAAACGCTTGGGGCTCATTAGCTTGGAGAAACGACGGCTGAGGGGTGACATGATCGAGGTTTATAAGATTATGAATGGGACTGAGCAGGTTGAGAAAGAAGTACTTTTCTCTGTTTCTCACAATACAAGAACTTGTGGGCACTCCATGAAATTGCTGAGCAGTCGGGTTAGAACAGATAAAAGGAAATACTTCTTCACCCAAAGAGTGATTAACATATGGAATTCACTGCCGCAGGAGGTGGTGGCAGCTACAAGCATGGACAGTTTCAAGAGGGAATTAGATAAACATATGGAGCAGAAGTCCACCAGTGGCTATTAGCCACAGGGTATAGATGGGAATTCTCAGTCTGGGGCAGGTGATGCACTGTATTCTTGGTGCTGGAGGGGGCAGCAGTGGGAGGGCTTCTAGTGTCCTGGCCCTCCTGATGGCACCTGGTATATTTTGGCCACTGTGTGACAGAGTGTTGGACTAGATGGGCCAGTGGCCTGATTCAACATTGGCTTATCTTATGTTCTTATGAGACACAGCCTCGCTTTTTGGCTAGGCACCAAGTTACCTTAGTGATGGCAGGGGAGCCCTCTAACTCAAGACAATTGGATCATCAATTCAGGAGCATCACAAGTATTTGCCAGAGACAAACGTTTGTTAAGTGATGTGCACCCTACTAATTTGGACCGAGTGTGTCTTGCGGATGGCAGTGCAGCAGTCGTTGCATGCCAAGGGAATGTATTTTTTTCCGGAGTTGAACCATCGGTTTGATGATGTGCTCTGTGTGCCTAACCTGGAAAATAACCTCTTGAGCATTAGTGCCTTGGACAAGACTGGATTATGGATTGTATTTGAGAAAAAGTGTTGCACTGTTCTCAAAGGTGACCAACCTATGGCCGTTGGTAAATTAAAAAAACCATGTATATGTGTTACAGAATGAGTGTGTGCAAGCTCAATCAGTTGTGAATAATAAGGGTCCACATGATAATTGTGTACACTTACTACACAGATGCCTAGGCCATGCAAGCTTTGGAACTCTAAATTAGACCCCTGCATGTTTAGGTAAAGAAAAGCTTAAAAGTTGCAGTACCTATTTAGACTGCAATGTCTGCAAACAAACTAGGTCTCAAGCGTACTCAGCAGTGAAAGTGGTAGCAGAGTGACTGAGGAGCCATTAGTTCTGGTCCATGTCAACATAATTGGCCCATTTCCAAACAGCATATCTAGCAGAAAATTTGCTCTTATTCTGGTGGATGATTTTGTAGATTTTCTTGGATTTATCCTTTGCAAAAAAAAAATCAGAGGTGTGTAACACTATTAAACAGTAGGCTGCCAATGTGAAGAAACAGTTGGGGCACCAAATATGCACTTTTCAAAGTGATATGGGGGGCGAATTCTTATCGGATGAGCTAACTAAATGGTTCAAAGCTCAAGGGATGAAACATAGAATCGCCAGTGTAGCCATGCCTCAAGAAAATGGCATAGCGGAGAGGAAGGGTGCTGTTTTACAAACCATGATGCATGCAATGTTAAATGATTCTAATCTACCTGTTTCTTTCTGGGCAGAAGCAATCAAAGCTTCTTGCTACACACTGAATAGGATTTGGACTAAAGCTGTTGATGGTATACCTTATGCTGTGTTGTATGGAAAACTGCCAAGTTTAGATCATTTAAGAATCTTGGGGACAAAAGCTTGGGTAAATATCCCACTAGGGCAGAGATGCAAAGGCAGAGCAAGAGCTCAAAACCTGATTTTTTTACGGTATCAAATAGGAATGAAATCTATCATTTTGCAAATCCCAACAACATGCTAAAGTTCAGCAGGCCTGCGAGCTTCTGTGAAAATGCTAATTGGTCTAGGATTCATGCTAATGAAATACCTTCGCAAGTCTTGTTGCCGTTAACTGATAGTGCTGAAAGCAGTCAGGAAATAAAACAAGAGGTACTGTCTCCTGTGAGACAGGCTCCGAAGACTGAGCAGAGTGCAGAGCAACTTCCCAGAGTATCAGCTCAGTCTACCAAAGGTGTGCCTCCACAACATTATGGTATAAATCATGTGTATGTGCCAAATGATTACACTGAGGTCTTATCTCTTGAGGAGGAACAAAAGAAACCGTGGTTAGCTGAAATGCAGGCAGAATACAACTCTTTAATGTTACACGAAGTGTTTTCTGTAACAGTTGCCTGCTGGTAAACAGGCACTTGGGTGCTGGTGGTTGTTTAAAGTAAAACATAACCAAAATGGTCAGCTAAAATACAAAGCATGTTTAGTCGCTCAAGGTTTTTGGCAAACCGAAGGGAGAGATTTTAACGAGTCATTCTCACCCACAGTGTGCATGGAAAGTGTGAAGACAGCTCTTATCTTGGCTACCACCTGAGGAATGTTGGTTAATCACTTTGACTTTGAAACAGCGTACTTGAATGCACCTATTAAGGAAGAGCTGTATCTCAAACAAATTCCAGGGTTCAACTGTGAGAATCCAAATGCAGTGTTAAAACTCTATAAAGCATTATATGGCTTGTGACAGAATTCTTATGCCTGGGGGGAGTGTCTAAGCAATGCATTAACAAAACTTGGTTTCAAACAAAGTATAGCAAACCCTTGTCTGTACAGTGTTAATATCCTTGGAAGGATGTGTTATGTATTGGTTTTTGTTGATGACATTTGTTTTCTATATCATTGTAAAGAGCAGTTAAGCTGGTTTAGCAAAACTGCAAATGTTGTTCAGTGTCAAAGACCTAGGACAAATTCAAAATTATCTGGGGGTACAGATCTCCAGAAATGAAAATGGTTTCTTTGAGCTGAGTCAAGAAAATAAAATCCTACAACTATTAGAAAAGTATGGTATGACAGAGGCTCACAGTGTGGCTACGCCCATGACATCAAGTTACTGTAATGGTATAAATGTTTTTCCTCAAAAGAAGTTGTACCAATCCTTGATTGGATCTTTGCTGTATTGTTGTACTAGACCTGATATCTGTACAGCTGTGCACTGGCTAAGTAAAAAATGTACTTGTCCGTATCAAAAGGACTGGGTAGCTGTGAGGGGAATTCTGAGGTACTTAAAAGGAATGCTAAGCAGCAAAATTGTGTTGAGTGTAAATGATGACAAAGAACTTCTGTCTTAGAGTGATGCCAGTTGAAGTGAGAGGCCAGATGGGAGGTCTACTACTGGTTATGCTATCTACATGTATGGTGCGTTGGTAGCATGGAAATCTATCAAACAAACTTATGTGGCAACGAGCTCGTGTGAGGCAGAACTTCCCATGATAAGTGACTGTATCATTCAGTTGGAGTGGTTTTCTCAATTGCTACAGGATTTCAGTGTATTAAGCAAATTGCCACTGACTGTACTGAGTGACAGTTCAGCTGCCAGGCAGCCAGCCAGGAATCAGGGAATACACACCAGGAGCAAGCACGTAACAATCAGGTACCAAAATGTACGTGCTGCAGTATGCCAAGGTTTTGTGTGTTTGCAACAGTGTACATCTGGTGAAAATATTGTTGATATATTTACTAAGTGCTTATCTGCAGAAAGGTTCCATGATTTATGGGACAAATTGTTCATGACTCACTGGATCTTGGGAGGTGTGTTGGCATATGCAAACTAATGCCATGCAAGATGACAGCTAGTCACTCAAGATCAGAGTGATCTACTCTGACAGCTCTGAGGTCATGTGACAGCTGATTGTGTCAGTTTTCTAAGGAGTCACTATGACTTGGCATCTGTACAGTAGTGTACTGTGATCGGTTATATGGTTGTATATATTCTATGCAGATATGTTCACACTGCCTGCCTATGTGGTTGCTGTTGTCTGGCGAAGCAGTTTGATGGTCTAACAGCCGATGCTGAGCTTTTGTGGACTGTGTAAATGTTTGTAAAATAAACTGTAAATACTCTGCACCATAGCAAGTGTGCTCTGCTTATTATGACGTCAAATACTGTCAGCGGACAGCTTGCACCCGGCCTGCACCCAGTGAAGGCAATTGTGGAGGCCCCACCACCCAAGACCAAGCAGGAGCTCCAAGTATTTCTGGTCCTACTCAATTTCTACCACACCTTCCTCCCCCACAAGGCGGCGGTAGCTGAACCTCTCCACCAGCTGCTGGACAAGCAGGTTCCATGGATGTGGGGCCCGCACCATGCTGCGGCATTCAAGGGGGTCAAGACGTTGCTGATCTCTAACTCGGTCTTGACCCATTTCAACAAGTTATTGCCTGTGGTTCTGGCTTGCAACGCGTCCCCTTATGGCATGGGGGCAGTTCTGGCGCATCGTCTCCCAGATGGGCAGGAGGTGCCCATTGCTTATTATTCCCGGACCTTATCTGTGGTGGAACGGAATTATGCCCAGATTGATCGAGAGGGGCTAGCAATTGTCTCCGGCATGTAGAAATTCCACGATTTCGTCTATGGCCGGCCCTTCACCATCGCCACCAATCACAAACCTCTCCTGGGCCTCTTTGCCATGGCCCGCCAGACGCCTCAGGTTCTCTCTACGCGGGTCCTGTGATGGTCCATATTCCTATCTGGCTACGACTATGTGCTGCAGCATCGCCCTGGGAAAGCCATGGGCCACGCTGACGCCCTGAGTCGTCTTCCCTTACCAGATGTGGAAGAGGACCCTGCCCTGGCACACCACATGTTGCACGTTGCAGAGCTTCCCGATGGCCCCCTCCAGGCCGCGGACATCGCCAGCCGCTTGGCCAGGGACCCCATTATCTTCTGGGTTCTGGACTGGGTGGTGAGGGGGTGGCCCGTGGAAATTGAGGGCTCAGAATTCACTGCTTTCAAGAGCCGCTGTGAGGAGCTGTCAGCGCACAAGGGATGCCTGCTATGGGGAGACAGGGTCGTGGTTCCCAGCACCCGATGCCACCAGGTTCTCCAGGCTCTGCACAAGGCACATCTTGGCATCATGAGGATGAAGGCCCTCACCTGGAGCTACGTTTGGTGGCCGGGAATTGACGCAGAGGCGGAAGCGTGGGTGAAACGTTGCCCTACCTGTCAGGCCATCCAACCCAGCCTGCTGAGCGCACCTACCCAGTTTTGGGAATCAACACAGACCTCATGGTCCCAGCTCCATATAGATTTCGCTGGACCCTTCCATGGACTGTTATTCCTGGTCACTGTGGATTCATATCCCAAGTGGCTGGAAATAAGCCCCATCTCTGCCACCTCCACAAAAGCAACCATCTGCACCCTCTGCAAGATATTTGTCACCCATGGCTTGCCCAACACCATCGTGTCAGATAACAGAACAGCGTTTACATCTGAAGAGTTCCAGATGTTTCAATGCAGTAACCTCATCCGACACGTGAGGTCCGTGCCATTCCACCCAGCTACCAATGGCCAAGTGGAGCGGATGGTTTGCACCACAAAGGAAGCACTTAGCCGTCTGTCGGAGGGTGACTGGGAGTGCCGCCTCACCAGATTCCTCCTGGCTCAATGAACTACACCAAACCCAGTAAGTGGACGATGCCCCATGGAGCTGCTGATGGCCCAATGACCCGCAATCCTCCTTGATTGCCTGCACCCCAACAGGGCCCCAGAGTTGTGCAGCCTAATGGAGCAGCGAGAAGTGCCACGAGGATTCTTCCCTGAAGACACTGTGTACATCCACAATTATGGGAAGGGCCCCGAGTGGCTCGCTGGCCACAGCATACACCCCAGGGGCCCAGTATCATATGAGGCATTGACTGAGTGCGGCCAAGTCCTCCGCAAGCATGTCAACCAGCTGAGACAGCGTATGCTACCAGTACAGGAAGATGAGCCAACACCTAGGCACACGGAAGAGCCCGAATGTCAGAATTGGGAGGAACAGCCTACAGAGCCACAACAACACCCCCCCATTCCAGCAGCCGCCCCTGAAGCAGACACTCCCATTTCCTTTGGAATGCCGCCGCCGCCACCGAGCAGCCTGGTCGAAGCTCTTGAGGTGCCAGTGCCAGTCCCCAGGTGGTCAACATGGGAGCGATGGTGTTGTGTCCGCTGACCACTTCAGGCCATCAGCGACAGAGCCTGAGCTTGAGTCCCGGTGAACAATAGGACTGGGGCTCCTGGCTCCAGCTTAGGGGAACAAATGGGAACAGCGGCCGGAACTCAAACCTGCCAATGGCACCAGGGGGGTGTTCCCCTTCGCTTGTATATAGTTGGCCACATGGCCAGGTAACGTTGTCTTGGTGTGTAATAGCGAACCATGCTCATCACTACATCAGTGTCTGTGGTTTTATTATGTGTCCAACCCACTACACAATAGATGGCCACCATCGTACCTTCAGGATGAGACTTAGGATGGGTCAGAACCATGGGGGGAGGGGTGTTATGTCTATTGACCGCCATAGGCATCAGTGATTTACTGCTGAGCTTAACTCCCTAAGAACAATAGGGACTAGGCTCCTGGATTTTCCTTGGGGAACCAATAGGGACTTTGGTGGGAGGTTTAAACCCACCAATAGGATCTAGGGGTGTTCCCAGGTACTGTATATAGTTGGCCACCTGGCTGTTGTTCATGGTTCTAGTTGTGTACCAGTAAACAATGTTGATCACTACAACCATTTCTGTGGTTTCTACATGCATCTAACCCATTACACAACAGAGTCTGAGCATAAAATTAGCTCCTAAGTCTCCAAGGCCAGGCCATTCTTTTATTCATCCTCCTTAACAAGGATATAAACAGAGAGGACCTAAAGAAATTAGGATCCAGTCCTGACAGCGGTGCCTTGCCAGTACTCCAATAATGAGGGGGGGGCTATTTTCAGGGTAGCACAAACTATTGGTGTGTATTCAGCCACCCACAGACTTTGTGGAATAAAACTTTCCTACTTCCACTCCTTCTACAGCCCATTGAGACCTCTCAGATTTTATTTCTGTGGGTCTCTTGGGGGGGGGAATTGGGCATCTGGAGTGGGAGGGGGAATCAGCAGAAATCTCTGTCTTCTCTTCCACAAATGGAAATGTGGTTGAATGCATGCCACTTCTAAATCTCATGTCTGCTGTGTTTCAGGTTTTGCTTTCTGGGACAACCCTGTGTTTGGTCCGAGGGCTGTGAGGTCACACATTAGGCTTGAAGGCTTTGGTGTATTTGAAACTCCCCAGGAACAACTGTTAGTTCAGATAGTTTATTATTGCTTGGGCCTGGTTAGCGCTAACTAGATCCTGCAGTGCAAAGTTGTCCTAAAAATATGTGTTGTGGGAGTGATATGAATGCATTTTCAGTCCCAGCACCTAGAGAAGGGGGGAGGGCAGTGAAGTTGAGGACCTGTTTATAACTACCCACCAATAATACAAGCACACATAATGTTTTGGAATAAAATGTGGAATAAAATGGCCACAATTTTTATTGGTTACAGCTGTAGGAAGGCTTGGCAAAGCATGGGTCCACCGCATCCTGGCATCTATTTCAGTCAATGTACCATATCCAACTAGCCTGCCTGCTGCTGTGGGGAAAATCATGGGATGGCAGGTTGCTGGATTCTACAAGAACGGTCACACCTAAGTGGTCTCCCCTGCCATGTGAGCGTGAGGGTGACCCATTGACAGCCTGCAAACTGGACATGCCCCTTGAAAGCCCTCACCCCAAGATCCCTTAAGGGGATCCCCTAATGCTTGTGAAACAGCACACAGGCTGATTTTCCTAAAATGGATCTGGGCTCATGCTGATACTGCCACAAGGAGCAGGGTGTTCCTTCCCCATTTGGCTTCTGCCAATGTTCCTATACCTGTACCCAAGTCTGTAGGCCATACCTAACCCTGTGTAGCCAGATGTCCATTCCTCATGGAGACAAGTGAACACTGTCAGGCCAGAATAGGGCTTCTAACTGATTAAATACATCCAGATGTTGAATTTGGAGGGGGCCCCCCCCATGATTTACACACTCCTTCCCAATCCCTTGGACACCTTCTGCCTTGCCACATCCACCCTCTCAGGGCAGATAGACCCACACCAAGAGTGCCGCTCCAGCCAGTCTGACCAGAGGAGGGTCATGTTAGGGAGCTGTACCCATAATAACCTCAAATCTGCCTCAGCCAGAAGTTCCAAATCAATGCAGTGCAGTCTCGCAGGTCATTCTCACCCAGTTGTATCACCAACACATCCAGGGGCCAGTGATGTCAGATTGTAGGCAGCAATGTATCCCATTGCATTTCCCTTGTGCCAGCCCTGGTGATTTGCAGTGCCTCCTTCAGGCCAAGGTCCCTGCCTCATCCAGATGAGTCTGCTTAAATTCTAGCACAGTGCACAATACTGTGCCTGCAGATTCATATTACTTTGTGTTGCCTCCCTAAAACTAAATAAGGCATTGTTAACAATCACTCTCTAGGTGCAGCCTTATGTAAGTCTTGTATGCTAAGAGTGCCATCTCCCAAAGGCCTGGATGTGAGCTGGTCATAAACCCAAGCCAGTGGCTATGGTTGCTACCCCAATACAAAAGGAATGGGGCCCAAACTCCCAAGGAGGAAGGCCCTGAGCCACTACGCTTGCCCTGAGGATGCCCGCAAACTGATATCTTGTTAATGGAGATCCATCCCCATGGATAAGGAGGGGACCTGGCCTGCAGGGCTGTACCACCAGAAATGCTTTTGTAACCTGCATTGCGTACAGGCCACCCCCAGCAAAGGACCCAGTCTCAGGCAAGCCCCCTGTGCATGCTGGTCAGTCTTAGACCTCCTGATAATTAAGGTAAGAACATAATAAGAACATAAGAGAAGCCAATGTTGGATCAGGCCAATAGCCCATCCAGTCCAACACACTGTCATACAGTGGCCAAAAATACCAGGTGCCATCAGGAGGTACAGCAGTGGAGCCAGGACACTAGAAGCTCTCCCACTGTTGCCTCCCCCCCCAAGCACCAAGAATATAGAGCATCACTTGTCCCAGAGTTCCTATCTATACCTTGTGGCTAATAGCCACTGATGGACTTCTGCTCCATATGCTTATCTAATTCCCTCTTGAAGCAGTCCATGCTTGTAGCCACCTCCACCTCTTGTGGCAGTGAATTCCATGTGTTAATCACTCTTTGGGTGAAGAATTACTTCCTTTTATCTGTTCTAACCTGACTGCTCAGCAATTTGTTGTCGAAGGCTTTCACAGCTGGAGTTCATTAGTTGTTGTGGATTTTCTGGGTTGTGTGGCCCTGGTCTTGGCATTGTAGGATCTGACAGTAGCTGTGACTGGCATCCTCAGAGGTATAACACAGAAAGATACTCTCCGTGTCAAAGTGAGAAGAAAAATGGAAGGTAGGTAATTTATATCTACCCCGGAAGGTAGGGTAGGGCTGACAAGATATGACTCAGCCCTACCCCACCTTCCAGGGTAGATATAAAGACCATGCTTAGCAATTTCATTGAGTGTCCACGAGTTCTTGTACTGCAAGAAAGGGAGAAAAGTACTTCTTTCTCTACCTGCTCTATCCCATGCATAATCTTATAAACCTCGATCATGTTACCCCTCAGCTGTCATTTCTCCAAGCTAAAGAGCCCCAAGCACTTTAACCTTTCTTCATAGGGAAAATGTTCCAACCCTTTTATCATTCTAGTGGCCCTTTTCTGTACTATTCCCAATGCTATTTTGAGGTGTGGTGACCAGAACTGTACACACCATTGATTTATAGAGGGGCATTATGATACTGGCTGATTTGTTTTCAGTTCCCTTCCTGGGTATTCTACCCTTCATGGTAGAATACAGTTTTGGAATTACTAAATGTTAAGGCATTCTGCTCTGTATTCCCTTTTTCAGTGCATTAAACAGATATTCATCTAACTCGTTGGACTTCGACTGTGTGATTCCAATTCAGCTAAGAGGTCACACAGGCATGGTTTGAGCATCACTAATAATCCCCAGCATAGCATTGGCCTTTTTAATTGCAGTCGCACATTGTCTAGACATTATCATTGACTTATCTACTATGACTCCAAGATCTGTCTCTTAGTCAGTCTCTGTCAGTTTGGACCCCATCAACGTGTATTTATAGTTAGGATTTTTGGTTCCAATGTGCATCACTTTGCACTTGGCCACATTGAACCCCATTTGCCAAGTTGACGCCCACTGACCCATTCTCGACAGATCCCTTTGGAGTGCCTCACAATCCTCCCTGGTTTTCACCACCCTGAACAACTTCGTGCCATCTGCAAATTTAGCCACTTCACTGCTTACTCCCAACTCCAAATCATTAATGAACAAGTTAAAAAGCATTGGACCAAGTACCAAACCCTGCGGTACCCCACCGCTTACCACCCTCCACTGAGAAAATCGCCCATTTATACTCACTCTCTGTTTCCTCTTAATTAGCCAGTTTTTGACTTGTCCTTTTATCCTACGACTATTGAGCTTACTTAGGAGCCTTTGATAAGGAACTTTATCAATAGCTATCTGGAAGTCAAGGTAAACAACATCTATTGGGTCTCCCTTGTCCAGATGTTTGTTCACTCCCTCAAAAAACACTAACAGGTTAGTGAGACAAGATCTTCCCTTACAGAACCCATGCTGAGTCTGCCTCAGTAGTTTTTCTTCATCAATGTGCCTACTAATTCTTTCCTTAATAACAGTTTCCACCAACTTACCTGGTATTGACACCAGACTGCCTGGCCTGTAATTTCCCGGATCTCCTCTGGAACCCTTTTTAAAGATGGGAGTAACATTAGCTACCTTCCAGTCCTCAGGAATGGAGGCAGATTTTACTGAAAGATTACATATTTTTGTCAGGAGATCCACAAGTTCACATTTGAGTTCTTTCAGAACTCTCGGATGTTTCATCTGGGCCTGGTGATTTATCAATTTTTAAGTTGTCTATCAGTAATAGGACCTTCTCTCTCGTCACCTCAATCTGATTCAGGTCTTTCAACACCCCTCCCAAAATCAGCAGTTCTGGAGTGGGCAAGCACTTCTCATCTTCCACAGTGAAGACAGGCAAAAGATACATTCAGCTTCTCAGCCATTTCCCTATCATCCTTCAGAACTCCTTTTACCCCTGGGTCATCCAAGGGCCCCACTGCCTCCCTGGCTGGTTTCCTGCTTCTAATGTATTTGAAGAAAGTTTTATTGTTGGTCTTTATGCTTTTTGCTGTATGTTCCTCATATTCCCTTTTTGCCTGCCTGATCACAGACTTGCATTTTATTTGCCACAGCCTGTGTTCCCTTTTATCAACCTCACTGAGACTAGCTTTCCACCACTTAAAGGAATCCTTCTTAGCTTTTACAGCTTCCATGTCTTTCTTTGTTAACCATGCAGGCTTTTTCTATACCTATTTGTGCCTTTCCTAGCCTGAGGTATGTATTTTTTCTGAGCTTCTAGGATTGTAGTTTTAAATAGTCTCCAAGCTTCCCCAATGATTTTGACCCTCTCTACTTTTCCTTTCAGGTTCTTCCTCACATATCCCCTCATATCAAAGAAGTTACCCCTTTTAAAGTTAAAAATGGTTATGCAACTCCCTATTTATACAAATGTTAAACTCAATAACATTATGATCACTGTTCCTAAGTGGTGCAATCACTTTTACATTTCTCACCAGGTCTTGGGTGTTGCTTAGGACCAAATCCCAGATTGCCTCTCCCCTGGTAGGTTCTGTGACTATCTGCTCCATAGCACAGTCATTGAGAGTGTCTAGAAACTCAATCTCCTTTTCCCAACTTGAACACATATTGACCCAATCAATGTGTGGGTAGTTACAATCACCTATTACGACACAGTTTTGTCATCTAGCTGCTATCTTTAATCCATTCATTATTTTATAATCCTCCTCTATCTTTTGATCTGGTGGGTGATAATAAACTCCCAGTGTTAAGCTTCCTTTTGGGCTTACTATTTCAACCCATAGCATTTCCAGAAGTGAATCCAATTGTCTTACCCTCTCAGTCTTTCTGGACTGTACACCCTCTCTGACAGACAGAGCCACCCCACCTCCAACCCTTCCCCCCCATCCTTCCAATATAATTTATAACCAGGAATCACCATATCCCACTGATTTTCTTCATCCCACCAAGTTTCTGAAATACCCACAATGTCTATTCCCCCCCCAACACCAAGCATTCCAACTCCCTGATTTTACCTCAGACACTTCTAGCATTTGTAGATAAACACCTATAATTTTCCATACATGTTAAGCCCAGAACCTTCCTCTTGCTGCGTCAAGACCTTGTCAGGCAGTTCATATCATTAGCCACAGTCTCAGTGGATAATTCTAATCCATTTCCTTGTAGAAAAGTAACAACTACCCCTTCATCTCTTTGAGATGAGCCATCCTGAACCAGAGACTTTTCATCTCCTGTTGGCTTTCCTCCAATATTCAGTTTAAAAACTGCTCTGCCACCTTTTTGATTTTAAGCACCAGCAGCCTGGTTCCTTCTCGGGCCAAGTAGAGACCATCTCTTTCATACAGCTCCCTCTTGTTCCAAAAAGCATCCCAGTGTGTAACAAACTTGAACCCTTCCCCTTGAACCCTTCCCAGCCCTTCCATGCCAACAAAGATGTCTCAACCCCCCCAAGGGGTGATTTTCCATATTTGTTCCAGAATTTGCCACTAGCTCCCCAACCCTGAGCACCCCCCAAAGAGGCCAAGGTAGATGCCACCTCAAATAGAGTGGCTTATGAAGCAACCAGCATAACTCCAGGAATTTCTGCACCAATCGCACCAGAGTATCCAATGTCAGGGGCCTACACAGATCCTTCCACCACCCTGCAAAGCAGGAAGCTGTTGCATGGGTTGGTGAAACAGTGAGCTTTGCTAAAAAAATGAAATGGCAGCCATATGTCCTTGTATGGTCCTGGGGGCAAAACCTTGTTCTCGTAAGTGAGCTACACTCCTCCAACAACAGCCAAGAGACAGGGCCTCCTGTATCTATGGAGAAAGCCAAGAAGGCCACCACTGAAGAATTCAAGTGAAAGGTAGAAGGGGCAACTGAGTTACATACTCTATGCATTATGGTACCTTCCCAAGTTCCCAGTTCTCCTCAGGGAATTGGTCTGGGTAGTGGTTGGCCTCCAGTGCCAGGGTACAAAACCTCTCCTCCTGCAGGCGAGACAAGGCATCCACAATGCTGTTATCAATGTCTGCCATGTGTTGAGCTGAATACATAATGTAAGCAGAGAGACACATTAGAACAAACCTGCATATTAGGCGCATAACCTGCTCTGATCGTGAGGTTTGCCTATTCACCAACCTCATCACTGCTTGGTTGTCACACCAGAATCTGACCCTTCTATAATGGAATTGGTTCCCCTAGAGAACAGCCACCACCAGTTCCAAGAAGGTAAGGTCCTGCAGTATGCCTGGCCCTGCCCAAGTGGTTGGCCACCATTGGGCACACCAAAAGCCATTGTAATACACACCAAACTCTATGCCACCCACAGTGTAAGAGTGTATTTGTATTCTGTCAACCAAATCAAGTGATTGCTACCAAATAGTGACCCCATTATACTCATAAAGTAAGGCTAACCAGACCCCGAGGTCCTCCTTCATGTCCTTGGTTATTTGAAGTGGTGGTGTGGAGCAGAGGCATCAGCAGTGGCTCATGCCAGGAGTGCACAGAAAGCCCTCCCCAGTGTAACCACTCAGCAGGTGAAGTTAAGATGCCCCACGAGCGATTGCAACTTCTCAGGCTGCAGTCACACACACTAAATAATCCACTTTCAATCCACTTTCAGTGTATTTTCAAAATGAATTTTGCCAGTTCACACAGTAAAAATTCAGTTGGAAAGTGCATTGAAAATGGATTGAAAGTGGATTATTTAGTGCGTGTAACTGCAGCCTCAGTGTACATTTAGTGTGTGTCAGTGCCAGGGTGATAAGAGCCTGCAGTACCAGCAGCTTGTCTTCCGGCAGGCAAGAAGTCCCATCTACAGAATCCAATTGAATACCTAAATATGTCAACTGTGCTGCAGAACCCTCAGTTTTATTGTGAGCCAGCGGGACCCCAAGCTCCCCAGCCAAAGCCTCAAATACCTCCAACTGCTCCACACAAGCCGTACTACCTGCTGAACCAACAAAAAGAAAACCATATGAATATTGGGTAATATGTGGGGCAGTGTTCCCTCTAAGTTGAGTTAGTGTGAGCTAGTTTACAGATTTTTAGCCTCCAGCTCACACATTTTGGTCTAGCTCAGGAAGGATGACTCCAGAGCAAACTAATTTATGCAGTAGCCAAATTGTTGACTCACAACTTTAATGCCAGTAGCTCTCAAAGTAGAATCTTGCTCACAAGACTCCAGAGCTTAGAGAGAGCATTGATGTGGGGTGTTAGCCCTGGCCTTTACCACAAAGCCCATAGGCATGGCCTTATCTACATACCACAACCCCTGAAACGTAATGCCCAACAAGCAAAAATCCTTGGGGTACATTGGGAACAGGTGAAAGGCTGATTGTATATCAAATTTGGCCATGAGCGCACCTTGTCTCACAAACTCTTATAAACCCCACCACCAGCACCATATCCAGAAATTTTTGGTTGGTGGGGCACGGGGAAATTTTGTGGTGTAGCTAGGGAGGGGGAAGGGGTGGTGGTGGCAGCATCAGGTCAAAACAGCATTTAAAGGAAAATGTTGTGTACTGAGTTCAATGCATGGAGAAGACAGACTCTAAGTGATTAGCAGCTCATAGTTTACTGGTATACAACACAACAATGACAACCAGCCAAAGTGGCCAACTATATACAGTCCCTGATACACACCCATAAGTCCCATTGGAGGGTTTGAACTTCTCACCACAGTTCCTATAAGTGCTAACTGGGAGGCTCAGGATCCTAGTCCCTATTGTTCCAAGCTCCAGTTGCATACTGCTGGCACCTAATGGCAGTAAGCAGACATAACACCCCTCCCCCTGTAGTTTGAGTCCAGCCTAGGTGACATAGTTTTTGAGATAGGCTGGGGGCTGGTGCTCCCATGTGGAACACCTCAGAGCAGGAACTGGGGCGTTGGGAGCCCTGGCTGGTGGATTCACCAGGATTCTCGGTGGTGGTGGCAGAGGGGCCTCTTCTGGCACCAAGATGGAGGCTGGTGTCCTGTTATCAGGTTGGTTCATGGGGGCGGAGGCCTGCTCCAGAGAGCCACCATCAGTGCTTTCGTGATTGGGGCTGTCCAGCAGGTCCACATCAATATCACCCAGAACATGGGTGTTTTCCGAAGCTGGGAGCAGGTGCCGTCTCAGCTGGTCAACATGTCTCTGCAGAACCTGGCCATCTTCCATGGAAACCTTGTAGGACACGGGACCTGTTGGGTGGATGATTCGGCCAGCTAGTCATGGGGAGCCCTTTCTGTAGTTCCAGATGTACATGGTGTCCTCCAGAAAGAACCCCCGTGGAGCCTCCCTCTGTTCGGACAGGTTGCACGACTCCGGTGACCTGTCTGGATGCAGCTGATCCAATAAAATCGCTGGCCGCTGGCCCATCAGGAGCTCCGCCAGGCAGCGGCCAGTTCCCTGATTAGGAGTTGTCCATTGTGCCAATAGGAAATGGGCCAGGAGGAACTCCCAGTCCCCCTCCGTTAGGTGGCTGAGGGCTTCTTTGGCTGTGCACACTATCTGCTCTGCCAGGCCATTGGTGGCGGGGTGGAACGGAGCAGATATCATGTGCCTGATCAGGTTGCTGTGCAGGAATTCCTGGAATTCCTCAGATGTGAACGCCATTCCATTGTCAGAGATGATGGTGTCAGGCGACCCATGGGTCACAAAGGTTTTTTGGAGTGCCCAGATGGTGGCCCTGGTGGAGGTGGTGGAGACGGGGCTAACCTCCAGCCACTTTGAGTAGGAGTCCACGGTGACCAGAAACAACAGTCCATGGAATGGCCTGGCGAAATCTATGTGGAGCCTTGACCAAGGCATCTGGATAGATTCCCAGGCTTGAATGGGTGCGCTTGGCAGATTAGGCTGGACATCTTGGCATGTTTGACAGCGCTTTACCCACGCCTCCACCTCTGCATTGATCCCTGGCCACCATACATAACTCCGGGCCAAAGCCTTCATGCGGACAATCCCGGGATGGGCTTCGTGTAGGGCCATCAGGACTCAGTGACGGAGCGTGCTGGGGACTACTATCCAGTCCCCCCACAGTAGGCATCCCTTGTGGGTGAACAGCTCATCCCGGTGGGCTGCAAAAGCTGTGAACTCGGACTTCCGGTTTAAGCATTTTGCTGTTTGGCTGCAAATGGGGGTGAGCTGAGCTGAGCTAGGGGGCTCTGATGGGGGTGAGCTGAGACTCGGCTGACGGGAAGGGTCTGAGAGCATCTCAGACCCTCCTGGGATCTCTGTAGGAGATCCTCAGCCTAGGGATCTGAGGAGAGCCTCTTCCAAGGCGACAGCCAAGAAATTGAGGCTCACCTTCTTCTCCAAAAGGTCCTGTCACCACAGAGCCAGCATGGCACCGAGAGACAACTGCCAGATGAGTGGACATGGTCAAAGTTTTGAAATGCTTCTAAAAGACTTCCAAGGCTTCAAAGTGTGAGTTAAGCAAAGCTCAGGTGATTCAAAGAGTCTATAAGAACCTTGGGAGAAATTAGAAGCACCTAAGTGCAAAGCAGTGGGGGAGGGAGGAAATTCAAGAATCCACCCCCCCATTTAAAGCAAGGCAGTTTCAAAATGGGAATTAAAAACTTTGAATTAAGCTAAACACATCAGAATATCAGTGAAATTGAAAACTGCATAATAACGTGAAGCAGATTAAATTCAGTTAACTTTGTTTTGGGAAACTTACTTCTTGTTGACATTATGGCTGGGAGAGAGCAGAAGGTGGGTTTGGAGAAAAAAAGTCAATCGGAAATAGCCGGTTGTAACAGCAGATATATCTACACTGTTGGCGAATGCACTGTGCCCCCTAATGAAACAGATGACTAACCTCAGCGCTAAAATGGATAATTTGCAAAAGCAAATTGCTCAAATGGATAAAAGGACTTCAGCAATTGAAAAGACTTTATAAAAGATAGAAAAACAGACTGAGAGTATTAATAGAGAAAGAGAGATCCTCCATTAAAACACAGCTAACACAGCTCCAGTTGGAAAGATCCATGTACATTCTACATTTCCAAGGGATCCCAGAAGAAAAGAAAGAGGATTTAAAGGCTCTCTTAGCAGAGACTTTGGCTCCAATAATGGACTACGAACAAGAAGAGTTAATGAAGGAGATGGTTTACAGAACTAATCCAGAATTTATTAAAACACACACACACAGGAGAAATATGTTTAAAATTCATGAAACGGTCTACTGAAGATCTGGTGCTGAAATCTACACAGGGGAAACCCTTAAAAATCAAGAATGAAGAGGTAAAAATCTTGAAGGATATCCCCTTTGAAATTGGGAAACAGAGGAGACTTTACAGGGAACTTACTTTCTCTCTTCAGAAGGAAGGAGTTCCTTACAGATGGTTATTTCCTGAAGGACTGAGTTTTAAATATTAAGATAAAAAATTCAATATTGACACTGTTCCTAAGGTGAAAAAGTTTGTAGACCAATACTTTAACCCCAAGCAATGCAACAAGGATAGGAAATCTAAAACAGAAGAGGAGGAAGAAGAAGAAGAAGAAGAAGAATCCTACTCACGGGATTCATCAAGTGACAGTTCTAAACTTTATAGTCCTTCAGATACATCGGAATCAGAGAAAGGGGCAACCTCTCCCAAAACCCAAGGAAAAAAGAAACACAAGAAGAAAAGACCTTAAAACCAAGATAATTGTTGCAGTTTTTGTTGACTAGATAGTTAATGCAAATCTTTATTATTTTTTGTTAATTTTTTGTAAGCAGTAACAGCTCTGTATCACTAGGTGACAAGGGTATATGACTTTGTAACTAGATTGTGACACCTGTTAGTCTTCCCTTCCTTATAACCATTAGTTGACTTAGAGTTAGGGTTCTAGTTTACCTTCCCCATTCCAGTAGTTTGTATTATATTAGTTTTCCTTTCCTGATTCCCATAGAATTTAGAGATAGGGATTTAGTAACCTTTCCCCGTAACTAGTAGTATTGCAAAATCAATAATATATATATAAAGCTGTGAACTCAGGGCCTGCTGCGACTGTGGGCCACCCCTCAACACCCAGCCCAGAACCTGGGAGATGACAGAGTCCCTCTCTGAGTGGTGGGCAATGTCCCTGGCCTGGAGGGGGGAGTCAGGGAGGTCCTTGACCTGGAGGATGTGGTACGCAGGAGCCTGGTCGGCCTCCACGGACAGCAGAGGCAGGTGGCTTGGGGCATTGGCATGACCCATGGCCTTTTCGGGGCAGTGCTCAAGGGTGTAGTTGTAGCTGGACAGAAATATGGACCCCGGAGGACCCATGGGGAGAGGACCTGTGGCGTCTGCTGGTCCACGGCGAAGAGGCTGAGAAGCTGTGGCAATGCTGAAGGGCTGGCCGTAGATGAAATCGTGGAATTTCTTTACGCTCGCCACGATCACTAGACCCTCACTGTCAATCCAGGAGTAGTATGCGACGGGCACCTCCCGCCCATCCAGGAGTTAGTGGGCCAATACTGCACCCACACCATAAGGGGAAGCGTCACAGGTTAGAACCACTGGCAGGGATTCATCAAAATGTGCCAGGCCTTTATTTGAGATTAACAGCACTTTGACCCCCTTGAAAGTGGTGGCTTGGTGGGGGCCCCAAGACCAGGGGGCTTGCTTGTCCACGAGGCAGTGCAAGGGCTCTGCTACCACAGCCTTGTGGGGGAGAAAGGCGTGGTAGACATTCAAGAGCCTCAGGAACACCTGGAGTTCTTCCTTTGATTTGGGCAGGGGAGCCTCGACAATGGCCTTCACCTTGACCCTAGCAGGATGGAGGCCATCTGCATTGACTGTGAAGCCCAGGAAATCAATGGATGGAACCTCCAGCGGCACTTCTCCCACTTCACTTTCAGCCCAGCCTTGTGGAAGCGGCGGAGGATGGCATGCAGTCTGGAGGCGAACTCATCTGGCATAGCCGCGGCAATCAGCACATCGTCAAAGAATTTTTTATTTATTTATTTGGATTTGTATCCTGCCCACCCTGGAGGCTCAGGCGTGAAGTCCAGGATCCCTTTCAAGAGAGAGTCCATCAAATGTTGAAAGAGTGCCAGGGCCACACTTACCCCAAACTGCAGTCTCTTTACCTTGAAAGCCTCCCTATCACCCGCCGGCGTGGGAGAGGGCGGGTGACGGCGTGGCGAGACACACGCGCTTGAGCACGGTGGTGATCTTTTGATCTTTAAAGGGGTCCTTTGATCATCAAAAGGACCCCCTGCTGTCCCAGGAAGGGGTGGGCAGTTGCAAGGGGCTTGATCCGAAACCCTGTGTGAGTTGCAACTCATGCGGTGGACTGGATCGCCCCCAACGTGGGATCGAAGTCTGGGCTCAGTTCGTCTGAGCAAAGCCAATGCTCCTGCACTGGAAGGGGGGGAAGAGAAACCTTGCCGACAGAGCGCTTCTGTGAGTATCCACGGAACAAACTATGTGGGTGAAAAGGGCGATTTAACATAATTAACATAATTAGCCCCAAGAAGTAGCATAGTGGGGAGGGCTCTCCCCCCTGAAGAATAAACAGCTTGTAAGCGAAAACGAGCTTGGTGAGGCTGGAGCAGAAAGGGCAAGAGTGAAAGTAAATACCATCTGAAAGCAACTGAGCGGTGGAGGCTGAGAGTGAAGTGATTTAGCTGTAGAATCACTTAAGCTGACTCTCAATACCCCGGGAAGGGAACTTGGGCTTCTTTTTAAGTGAATTTTAAAACCCGAAGAGCTGGACGAGGACCCGATAAGCAACGTGGGCAATGAGAGCTTGAGGGGAACCGTCCAGGGAGAGAGCTTTTTGGTGAAAATAAAGAGTTCTGAGAAGAAGACGGCTGGTGGGAGACCCCTTTGCAGCGCACTCAAATTTTCACCCTAATAGGGGTAGGGTAGAAAAATTGGAAAAACTGAGAAAAGGAGGCCCGCTTCATCGCACGCTAATTTCTAACCTTTGAGGGCCAGGGTGGAAGAGTAAGAGGGCGAGGGAAGAAAGAGAGTTTACTGCGTTCTCAATTTTTGCTGCAATTGCTAACAGCTACTGAGGTTGGAGCGATGGGTAGATGATGTTTAAGTAAAAGTGTCAAAGCCCGGTTGGTGAAGGAATTTTAATTGACAATAAGGTGTTTGATTACTGACTGACAGTGTGTTGGTTTGCCATTTCTCTTGGTTTCTGTATCAGTGGTGGGCCATAGAGGGAGAATAAAGGAGGGGGAAGGCGGGTAAGACAGCTAGTCTGGGAGAATTGCCAACAGAGGGATTGTTTTGGTAAATATTCGGGGAAGATAGTGGAAACAACTTCTGGGGATTTTGCCAATGAAAAAGATAGTCTAAACATTGTTCCCTGTTTATAAGTCGCTGAAACTCTTTGAGATAGAAGGTCTGGGAAGGGGGCCAAGAGGCCTGGGCTGTTCCCAAACATTGGATAAGGGATAAGAGCAAATAATAAATTTTGAATATCCTCTGTGCACGTTAAGATTGTGATTTGGAAGTTGTGTTTAAATAGTCAAATATGTCTAGCGCAGGAGGAAAAAAAAATCACTGGTCTCGCCAGGGGCTCCCAGCTCTGCAACAGGGAAGTTGGGGGGCGCAGGCGAGAAAGAACCCCAAAAAGAAATGCAAGCTTTAGTGCAAGCCACCATCTTAAGCACAATTAACGATGTTATAGAACCAATTAAAGTCAGCATGGAAGAAATTCAAAACTCTGTTCCACAAGTGATAGTTTCCATCAATCAAGCCATCCAGGAAGTAAGAGATATGATCCTCCAGGTGGCTGTTCTGATACAGAATGCTATGAAAGACATCACTGAACAGTTTACCAAGAGCTTACAGTTGCTGCAAAAGCAAATAGCTGACAACACCACCAAAATTGTGATGCTAAGCAATACAGTAGAGGAAGTGGAGACGAAGATGAGACAGGTGGAAAGGAAGGTCCAAGAAAATGAAGAGAAACAGTTGCTATTGGAGCAAGATGTGATGAAATTGCAGGTGGAGAGAGCGGCATTTGTTTTGAGGTTTCAAGATATCCTGGAGGAAAAGGAGGAAGATTTGAACTTGAAGATGACGGAACTCCTGGCAAATCATTTACAGCTTGAGGATACAAGTGAAGTGGCAAAAGAGATAGATGTGGCTTTTAGAATGAATTCAGCCTATGCAAGAAGATTCAAGGTATCCAGAGAGGTCCAGGTGCGGTTCCACAAGTGGGTGGTGAGGGACAAGATATTGAGAGAAGTAAATGCTGTACTGCTGAAGATGGAACAAGAAGAAATTAAGGTGTTGAAAGAGATACCCTGGAGAGTGAGGGAGAAAAGAAGGGCGTATTCAGAGCTAACAGCACTATTGAAAACCAATAATATCACCTAGAGGTGGATTTTGCCAGAAGGGGTCTTCTTTAGTTTTGAAGGAAAGAGATTCAGAATCACTTCAGTTTTTAAGGCTAAAGACTTCCTAGAGACCTATGGTGTAGAGATGTCGGATGACCAAGAAGAAAGAGAGGAGAGAGAAGAGGGAGAGGTGGAAAGGGAACTGGAACCTCAAACTCAAGGAGCAACAGCATCAACCCCCTCTGCTAGACCCCAAAGACCAAGAAGATTCAGATTGAGATCTCCAATTGTTACAAGACAAAAAACAAAAGGTGAAAAGGAACACAGACAGACACAGAACTTAGATGGATAAGAAGAAGCTGAAATTAATTTCGGTTAATGTAAATGGCTTAAACGGACCCCAGAAAAGAAGAAGAATATTTCATCAATTGAAGAAACACAAGGCGGACATAACCTGTATACAAGAAACCCACATTAGGAAGAATGACAAAAAATATTTGGACTATAAAGGATTAGGCAAGGTATTTGTGGCAACAGATAAAGAAAAAAAGAAACGTGGAGTGGCCACCTATATTAAGGAGTACTTGCAACCAGAACTTATACTTGCCTCAGAGGATGGGAGATTATTGATGGTGGCAACACAGAGACAAAACAAAAGGGTTTTAATTGTGAATATTTATGCCACAAACCAAAATCAGGAAAAGTTTTATGGAAAGCTTTTAACTTTGATAGCCAAACAGGACTTGCACGAGATCTGCCTGATAGGTGACTTTAATGCAGTCTTTGACAATAAATTGGATCGGAAGGTGAACACTCAGAAGAAGAAGGCAAAAGGTAATGAATTTACCAACTCACTTCTACAGATCATAGAGGAATGGCGATTAGTGGATGTTTGGAGAATAAGAAACTTCAAAAAGCAACAATATACATTTTATTCGGCGAGACATGATTCCTGGTCTAGATTGGACATGTGTTGGATTTCATCCTCAATGGCAAGGGAATTACAGGAGGCAGAAATTGAGGCAGGTACATTTGCTGACCATAATCCGATAACCGTGGAACTACAGGGAATAAATCACAAGGGCAGATGGACATTGAATCCTTTTTTACTGAAGGACAGTAAGGTGGTGAGAAGTCTGCAAACAGAGTTTACATTCTTTTTTAAGGAAAATATTACCCCAGGCATTCTGAGATGAACGGTATGGTATGCGTTTAAGGCCTTTGCTAGAGGGCTTCTAATGAAAGAAGTGGCAAAGAAAAACAGGAAAAGAAATGAGGAATATTTCAATTTGAAGAAAGAAATACTGGAACAAGAGAAGCAAGAAATGGAGATGGGAGGAGACTGCGATAGGAGAGCTAAAATTAAGCTTCTCACGCACAGGATGAATTGCTTATTGACAGCAGAGTTAGCAAAGAAAGTGAGTTATGCTAAACAAAATTATTTTGAGAATGCCAATAAACCAACTAGATGGCTGGCCTATCAAATAAGAAAGCAGTCTGAAAGGACATTGATAAAGTCACTGAGAGATAAAACTGGGGTGGAACAAAATGGAATTCAAGATTTGAAGAGGATTGTGGAAGACTTTTATAAAGAATTATATGCATGTGGGAATATAACCAGGGGAAAAATATCTCAGTATTTGCAAGAGTGCACATTGCAAAAGTTCTCGGAGGGAGACCAGAAGATTTTAAATCAACCATTTACCACGATGGAGATGGTGGAGGCGCTTAAAAGACAGAATAAAGGTAAAGCACCAGGGACGGATGGTCTACCGGTGAAGTTCTACATAATCTTTGAAGACATATTGCTTCCCCAGTTGCATGAAGTCTACAAGAAAATTTGGGAAGGAGAGGAAGTGCCAGATACGTGGAGGGAAGCCCTGATTTCGCTGATACATAAGCAAGATACAGAAGGGAACGATGTTAAGAATTATAGACCGATCTCCTTGTTAAATGTGGATTATAAGATATTTGCCTCTGTCATGGCAGATAGATTGAAGCGTATTTTGGCAAAAATAATTCATAAAGACCAGTCTGGATTTCTGCTGAAAAGACAGATAAAACACAATGTAAGATGGCTATTAAATGTGCTGGAATATTACGAAGCTCACCCAGAAAAAGAAATGGCGGTGATTTTTGTCGATGCAGAGAAGGCCTTTGATAATTTGGATTGGACGTTTATAATAGAGACACTTAAGAAGGTTAGAGCGGGAGAGCGATTCATACAAACGATCCAAGCAATTTATTCAAAGCAAAGAGCAGCAGTTATGGTAAATGGGGAACAGACTGAACAATTTCAGATACAGAAGGGCACGAGGCAGTGTTGTCCCCTTTCACCGTTGTTATACATACTTGCTTTGGAAGTGGTAACAGAGGAGATAAGACAGAATCCAGAAGTGAAGGGCCTGAAGGTGCATGGAGAACAATATAAACTACTGGCTTATGCGGATGATCTTGCACTTATATTGGAGGAACCCAGATCTTCAATTGCGTAGCTGAATAAGCTTTTGAAAGATTATGGGCAAGTGGCAGGACTGAAGATTAATTTGACTAAAACAAAAGTTTTAACTAAAAATATGACATAGGAACAAAGAGAGTGCCTGCAAGAAGAATTGGGATATAAACTCTCCACAAAGGTAAAATATTTAGGAATTCAATTGAAGAATAGGTGTAGTTCACTACAAGAAGACAATTATAGAGAATTGTTAAGAGCAATGAAGCAAGATTTGGAAAAATGGAAGAATTTAAAGCTGTCATTAATTGGAAGAATTGCTCTGATAAAGATGAATATTTTACCAAGATGGATCTTCTTGTTTCAAATGATTCCAGTGTTGAAAAACCTGGCAATCCTGAAGAAATTGGAGCAAATCACTTCTAAGTTTGTGTGGCAGGGGAAGAGAACAAGAATCAGGCTTAAAGTATTACAAGATTCGAAAGAAAGAGGAGGATTTGCCATACCCAATTGGACATTGTATTATAGAGCTGGAGCTTTGGCTTGGCTTAAGGAATGGGTGATGTTGGAAGATAGAAGACTCTTAAAACTGGAAGGATATGATCTTTTGGAAGGTTGGCATGCCTTTCTGTGGGATGAGAAAGTGGCAGCACGTAAATATTTCAGACAGCATTGGATACGAGATGCACTTGCTAGAGTATGGGAGACCATCTGAAGGAGGCGGTTTACCAAAACTTCGAGGTTGGTTGCCCCAGTAGAAGCAGTGACTTTACCTAGGTTGTATTGTGAAGACCCCCCACAAAGATATCTGGACATTATAAATGCGAAGGGGGAGTTGGAATTGGATGAGGATATTAGTTGGTGGCATAGAGTTCAGATCCAATCAAGATATAAAAAAGACAAAAACATAGGCTTTGAGAAGACATTAACAGACATGGAGAAAATACTATATGAACCAGAAGAGAAGTTTATTAAAAAAATGTATGCATTGCTGCTGGCTGATTATATGGTAGATGAAATGGTGAAAAATAACATGATTCAATGGGCAGCAAATTTTGGTTATAATATTGAGTTGGAACAGTGGGACCAAATATGGAAAATGAATGTGAAAATAACTAGGGCGGTCTCATATAGAGAAAATATGTATATAAAATGTTGTATAGGTGGTATATTACACCAGATAATTTGGCAAAGTATGATGAGAAATGCTCGAATAAGTGTTGGAAATGTAATGTTAAGGCTGGTTCATTTTATCATATGTGGTGGACCTGTGAGGTGACAAGAAAGTACTGGATATGGGTGCACAGAATGATGCAGAAAATCATAAAAGGTAATCTTTTGTTTAAACCAGAGGTGTTATTGTTGGGTATACTTCCAAAAGATGTGCGGAGAGAAGAGAGATATTTGATAATATATATAACGACTGCGGCTAGGATTTTGTATGCAAAGTATTGGCGGTCTATGGTTTTCGGTTTCGGTGCTGCGAATGGCGGCCGCTTCTCGGGACGCTCCCGGAGGCGGTTAGTCCACACGCGGAATGGGGGGGTCTTCGCGTTTGCGAAAGACCCTAGTGAGCCTTAGTCAAAGGCTCCGAACCGGGGGCGCATAGGGGAGTAGCCTCTTTGCCGGCAAACTGCCGGGAAATTGAGGCTTTCTCCCCGCCCCAATCGGCCCCGCCGCGTAGTGCGTCCCGAATGGGACTTAGCAGCCCTGCCGACTTCCAGGAGTGAGGAAAAGCGGATGAATTACCATGAAAAGAAGATATGGCATCTAATCGTGAGTTGAAGATCTATTTTGAAGCGAAAATTAAAACCCCCCGCAAGCGGATAAGCGTATGGGAGGAGGGAGGAGCTTCCACCCTCTTCGAAGAAGCGAATTTTTAAAGGAAACGCGAAGGGGGGTAACAAGAAAAAATGTTGGTGAAAGTACCGTTGGGGTTTTACAGAAGATTGCGGCTTTAGTTGCTTTCTGGGGGATGTGGCACGAACTCTGAAAAAGTAAATAAAAAACAAAATGTCGATGCTGGGGAAAATCCTGCTTAGAACGGAAGAGAAGAGAGGAGGGACTTCCGCTCCAGTCAACCCCCCCAGAACTAGCTGTCAATTAACAAGAGACTGAGATACTGCGCCACCTGCTGGAGTAAATCTAAAATATCAATGAAACGTTTTTAAAATGGAAATTGTTCTCATCAGACTACAAAAATAAATGTTGGAATTAACAAGGTTGATGGCAGAAAATGTATAGAAAATTAATTTGATGCTAAAGTTCCAAGCTATGGATGAAGAAGGGAAAGAAGATCTCAGATTTATTTTGACGAAAGTCTTGACACCTCTATCTGGCAGTGGAGCGAATAAATAAAAAGAAGAGGCGGATAAGGCTCCCAAAGCCTACTCCGCCTTTAAAAAAAGGATATACTCTGCCAGTAGAAAGGGGTGTTGAACTTAGCAAGTAATGGAGATCTAATTTCAACTTGAGTGTTAACGGAGCCAACGAGAAATGACTGCCAGAAACAACAAGAAAAAAGAAGCGAAAGAAGATGGATTAAAAAATTTCTGAAGAGACATGCCAGCACAGAGGAGGAAGCAGTACTCAAAATTTGGATTTTTGAAGAAGACGGCGGCCCGGGGGAGGGAAGTGACGGAACGGGAGGCACTAAAGTTCAAAGGACTTAATGATAATTGGAGAGACTTAAAAAGGAATTTGTTCGTGTAACATTTGAAAAGATTTGATTTAACCCCAGTGGACTTTACTAACTTTACTAACAGAATTGATTTGGACTTTGTAAAGCTGAAAAGAAGATCTTTCAACCGTGATGGATGCCGACAACTGGAAGAAATAAAACTAACCTTTACTAACAGGAAAAAACTCACTCCGCTCTTTTTTCTTTTCCCATCTGTCTACCTTACCCTTTTCTTATAAAAAATAAAATTCTCTCCTTTTTAGGAGAGTTATTTCAAAAAAAAAACACAAAGTATTGGCGGTCTATGATGGTACCAACCAGACAAGAGCTGATTGAGAAGATAATGGAGGCAGCAGAAATGGACAAACTGACTCTGATGATGAAAGGACAGGATGAATCAGCCTTCATAAACACATGGCAACGCTTTTATGACTGGTATGACCAGGGAGGGAAGGATGGAGAGAAACAGTAAGAATTGAATATTATTAACCTATGTTAAGTTAGAAATGGATAAGACAGAAAGATATAATTTGTGGATACAAAACTAAAGAAGCATTAGTATTAAAGACGGCAAGGTGGGAGGGAACCTAATTGGATGAATAGTTATGGGAATTGTACCCCCCGTGAATGTTAAATGTTGTGTGTGTTTATTTTTTGTGTGTAGTGTAAAGGTACTGTATTGTATTTTGTGTAATTGTATTGTATGTTATGTAGTGTAATGTTGTTATGTCGTTGTCTTAAAAATAATAAAAATGCCTCTTTTAGGGGCGCTAAAAAAAAAAGAAAGAAAGAAAGCCTCCCTATGAGTCACAATGCTTTGCGCAGCAGCAGTTGCCTCATCAACCAGGAGCTGTTGGTAAGCCAGGGCGAGATCAAGTTTGCCAAAGATCTTCGCCCCTGCCAAAGTGGCTAGCACGTGGCTCACCACTGGGACCAGATATGCGTGGTCCTCAAGTGCCTTATTTAACATGCACTTGTAATCCACGCAGATGCGGACGTCCCCGTTTGGTTTAACTGGGGTGACTATGGGAATCTCCCATGCCAGATGGGAGACCATTTCCTGGACTCCTTGCTCTATGAGACGGTCCAGTTCTGCGTCTATTTTTGGCTTCAGCACAAACTGGACCTTCCTGGAATGCATGTGGATGGGGGCCATGTGTGGGTTGAGCTGCAGTAACATGGGGGGACCCATGTAGTGCCCCAGAGTCTGCCGGGAACTCCTGGCAGACCTTGCTGAAGTCTTGTGGAGCACAGAGCTGGACTCCTGCAATTAAGATTCCCAAAAGGGTGAACCACGCATGGCCCAATAGACTGACCAGGTTGCCCTCAACCACAATCAAGTCCAAGTAATCATCAACTCCCCCAGTACTGGACCTGGACTCCCCACACCCCGTATAGGAACGCAGTTCCTCTGAAAGTCCATTAGGGTCATGGGAGATGGGTGTAGACAGGGCCCCCCATTAGGACACAGTCTCTTTAGGGTCTCCTCCAAAATGATGGAGGCAGCAGAGCTGGAATCCAGCTCCATGGAACAAGGGGACCCCTCTATTTTGACCCAGACCTGGATTTTAGGGGCTGAAGTCTGGCTAGGAAGTCTCAGTACCTGTTCTGCTGGTTCGCTCGTGAGGAGGTAAAGCTCTTCTTGGGATGCATCATCCTCGTAGTGTGCAGCAGACCAGCGGTCCTGCTGGGGTTGTGATGGTGGGGCTCAGGACCCCCGGGAACGGCAGGCCTGGGCAATGTGGCCCTTGCAGTCACAGGTCCGACATACCGCGTCCCTAAAGTGGCAAGTTTTTCAGTCATGCTGGTCACCACAGCTGGGCACGCCCAGACTCCGTGGTGAGGATGGAGCCGGGTACTGGGCCTGGATTGCATCTCCATCTGGAATACTGGGTCCGGTAGACTGCTTCCTCCTCTTGGTCTATGAGGTCCATGTTAGTCCAGTAGGTGGCAGTCAATGTGGCAGGGTGGGACCTCTCCCAAGCCATTGTAGTGGAGAGGGCCAATGCAAGGGTGCACTTTTCCTCCTCCAGGGTCACCACCAGAGCTTCTTGTCACTGAGCCCACAAACTAGTCTGTCACGGAGGGTCATTTCTAGTTGGGCTCCAAAAGTGCACTCCGAGGAGAATTGGCAGAGCTCAGCCAGGTACACAGCAACAAACTCACATGGTTGCTGTTGCCGGGAGTGGAAGGCCACGTGGCACGAAATCACTGATGGCCAGGGGACAAAGTGGTCCTTTATGATTTGCTCGAATGTGGCCTTGGGCAGCTTTGTTGGAGTGACCATGTTGCGAGCCAGCTCCATGGTGGCGGGTCCACATGAGCCAATAAGGAGGTCTCTCTTCCTTCCTTCATCGGTGACCTCATAGAAGATCTGGATGGACTTGAGTCCCTTGACCCAGGCTTCCTAGTGATGTGGCTTGGTAGGGTTGAATGGAGGGACTAGTCCTGCTCCTGGAGTGACTGCCATTGTGCTGTGGGGTGGATGTGGGGAAGTGGATTGCATGCCTTCAGTGCTCATCATCCCACCTTCATCACCATTGTTGCATACTAGGTTTGACGCATGGAGAAGACAGATGCTAAGTGATTAGCAGCTCATAGTTTACTAGTACACAACACAAGAACAACAACCGGTTGAAACGGCCAACTATATACAATCCCTAATACACACCCATAAGTCCCATTGGAGGGTTTGAACTTCCCACCACAGTTCCTATTGGTGCTAACTGGGAGGCTCAGGATCCTAGTCCCTATTGTTCTTTGGAGCCAAGCTCCAGTTGCATACCACTGGCACCTAGTGGCGGTCAGCGGACATAACAGAAAACCTTTAAATGATGTTTTTCTAGGGGGGGCACACACTTTCCCTGATCTCCAAGTGGCAGAATTGCTGCTTGGAGATCAGGGAAAGCCTACAGCCACCTCTTTCCCTCCCCCTCCCTCCTCCCCCTCTCTCTTCACCCTCCCTTGCTGCCCCAATCCCTAGGCAGTGCATGTTGATTGATTCTGAAGGGATGTCCCCCTCTGATTAACATCTGGTTAGGGAAAGGCTGCCATTCTCAGCAGAAGATATGATGAAGCTACATTTTTAATGAAATCTCTGGCAGTGTCTCCCCAAGGACTTATTTTGAAGGCAGAAGGGACTGCAATGCTTGCAGCTATGACAGCCCCGTAGATTTCAAGGCAAGGAAGGTGACGACCTGGACGATTGTCCAGGAAGAGAATCTCTCACTGAATTTCAGTCAGGGTGTCTTATTTCTTTTTTTTAAAATAAAACTTTTATTGATAGGATATATTAACACACTCCATAACTTATAATACTTTTAAATGCATCCTTTTCAATTATTCCCTGCCTCCCCCCCTCTTGGCTTCCAGCAATGCTCCACCCCGCTAACTATTTCATTCAATATTCAATAACAATAAAGACTTATCCCATATTCAATTCTTCTTTTAAAACATATTCATTCAATCTGACCCTTAGGTAACATCATTCAGTCATTACTTTCTTTTTTCTATCCTTAATAGTTATCAAAGCAGAGTAACTTATTTCTTACATCCCAATTCATTTCAAGATAGTCTCTAAAGTCTTTCCATTCTATGAAAAATTCTTCATCTTCTTTACCATTAAGTTTCTTTGTCAATTTATCCATTTCTACCATAAAAAGCATCTTCTTTATCCAGTCCCATTTTTCTGGTATTTTTTCTTGCTTCCAACATTGGGCAAATGTCATTCTTGCTGTTGTAATCAAATACCATAACAATGTTCTTTTTGTTACATGCACTTCTTCCATTTTAAGACCTAAAAGTAACATTTCAGGTTGTTTTTTCACAGTACACTTCAGGATCTTCTGTATTTCATTATGAATCTCTGTCCAATAAGCTACCGCTTTATCACAAGTCCACCACATATGATAAAATGAGCCTTCCTTTTTTTTACACTTCCAACATTTGTTAGACAAATTCTCATTCATATTAGCAATTTTTTTGGTGTCATGTACCATCTATACATCATTTCATAACAGTTCTCTTTCACATTAACACACGTTGAAATTTTAATTGACTTTTTCCACAGACCCTCCCAAGTTGACATATCTATTTCTCTATTTATATTTATAGCCCATTTTACCATCTGTTCTTTTACAATCTCATCCTCAGTATACCATTTTAACAAAACTTTATAAATTTTTGAAATCACTTTTTCCCCTCCTCTGCCCACACAACTTCAATTTCATTATTCTCCTTCCTGAAGTCATACTTCTTTTTGTCAGCCTTAAATAAATCATAAATCTGTTTGTAATTTAACTAATCATATTCAAATTCCAGTTCTTCTCTAGCTCTCATCACGAAACTACTCCCTTCTACCTTCAAGATATCTCTATAAGGTATCCAGTCTTCTCCTTTATACCTCGAAAGTGGTTTAATTACTTCAGCCGGTACTATCCATAATGGTCTTGCTTCAAAAAAAATCTTTTATATCTCATCCAGGTCATAAACAGTGATCTTCTTATGAAGTGGTGTTTAAAAAAATTATCAATTTTGTATTTCTCATACCATAAATAAGTGTGCCAACCAAATTTACGGCCATGTCCTTCCAATGCCAACATTTTTCTATTGTCCAAATTAACCCACTGAGCCAACCAAGTCAAACACACCACATCATGATACAGTCTAAAATTAGGAAGTTGGAATCCTCCTCTTTCCTTTGCATCACATAGAATCTTCATTTTAATCCTTGGTTTTCTTCCAGCCCAGATAATTTTGAAATTTCTTTCTGCCATGAGTTCACTATCGGAATCGTCTGAAATAAAAACATTAAATGCGGTAAAATATTCATCTTAACCACCGAAATTCTTCCCATTAATGACAGATTCAAAGTGTCCCTTTTTTTATATCTTGTTGAATTTTACTCCAAATCTTCTCATAGTTATTCTTAAAAAGATCTATGTTCTTCATTGCCAACTCAATTCCTAAATATTTTGTTTTTTTACCACTTCACATTGTATTGATTCTTGCAATTCCTGCTGTTTCTCTTTTGTCATATTTTTGCACAGCACCTTTGTTTTGTTCTTACTGATGTAAAATCCCGCCAAATCTCCAAATTCCTTGATCTTTTCCATCAACAATGGTAAATTAATTACTGGATCTTCAATCAAAAACATTACATCATCCGCAAATGCCTTATATTTATACGTA
This sequence comes from Gekko gecko, assembly GCA_029375565.1. Classification (NCBI taxonomy): domain Eukaryota; kingdom Metazoa; phylum Chordata; class Lepidosauria; order Squamata; family Gekkonidae; genus Gekko; species Gekko gecko. Next base: position 137,400,774 of record JAPDNY010000002.1, read on the forward strand.
AAACCTCCGATTGTAAGTCCCCTTATATCCTTATCTTCTCCTATCTTTGCCAACAGTACCTCCAGAACCCAGATAAACAATAAAGGGGATAGCGGGCAACCTTGCCTAGTCCCTTTTTGCACCTTGAAATAGTCTGTCATCTCTTTATTTACATTTAACGATGCTTTCTGTTCTGAATAAATTGCCCTAATTATGTTTAAAAAGGGCTGTCCAATATCCATTTTCTCCATCAGTTGAAACATAAAGTCCCAATTTAAATTATCAAAGGCTTTCTCTGCATCTACAAATAGGAAAGCAACCTCCTTTTCTGGATGTTTATCATAATATTCAATAGCATCTATCACTGTCCTTAAGTTGTCCCTAATTTGTCTATTTGGTAAGAAACCGGCTTGTTCTTCAGTTATAACGTTTTTCAAATAATTCTTCAGTCTTTCTGAAATTATTTTGGCAAACAACTTGTAATCATTGTTAAGTAAAGAAATTGATCTGTAATTCTTAACGTCTGTTAAGTCTTTTCCTTCTTTTGGTATGAGTGATATATTGGCTTCCTTCCATGTCTCTGGTATCACTTTGGTTACCTGTATCTCATTTGCTAAAAGTTCCAAAATTGGGGTTAGCTCCTCTTTTAGTTTTTTGTAAAATTTTACTGTAAATCCATCTGGACCTGGAGCTTTCCCCAATTTGGCATTTTCTATTGCCTTGTAAATGTCTTCTTTTTGAATTGGGCCATTCAACATTTCCTTACTTTTTATTTCCACCTTTGGAATTTCTACCATGTCCAAATATTTTTTAATTTTTTCAGAGTCTATATATTTTTTGAAATAACTTTGCATAATACTTGAAAAAAACCCTTTTTAGACCATTTATATCCACAGTATCTTTACCTTCTTCAATAATTTTGTTTATTAACATTTTCTCTCTTCGATTTTTCAATTGCCATGCCAGAAGTTTTCCTGGTTTATTTGCTACTTCAAAGGATTTTTGTTGTAATTTCTTTAAATTCCAATAAAGTTCCCGATTAAGTATCACATTCAATTGCTCTTGTACAAGCTAATGAAGCATCAGTGGGAATATTCTTGCAAGCATGGGTGGGGGAGACAATTGTAGACCCTCCCATGGAGGACTAGATAAAAGAAACTAACATTGGATAAATGGAGAAGGGACTGTGACGGAGGAACACTGAGAGCTATGAACTGAGTAAATATTTTTACTCAGTTCATACTGAGTAAAATACACAAGCAAATATTTGGGACTTAAAAAAAAAGAAACAGCAATTGAAAGCATTTTATACGGCTAGCTAGAAATGGCTAGAAGGAAGAACCAGAATTTCCTTTAAAGACTGTTAATATCATAGTGAGAGATTGAGTTGGAATAAAGTCTTCCCCTTCCCCCTCAAAAAAGAAGTGGGGGAAAGGGAAATCCCCCCCCCTCCCCGCATAACAATATAACAATATAAAAATGAAATTTTAAGGGACAGGGGAAGTGAAGGAAAAACATAATAGAAAAGAGAGAAGCATTGAATGGAAATGGAAACTCACATTAGCTTGAAGTGTTTTCTGAGTGTCAGCTGGAAACGATGCAGAACCCTCCTTTAGCAGGTGGAGGGTGGGAAATCCCCCCTCTCGAAAGATAAAGTGACTGTGCAAACATCAGAAAGCAGTTTTTTTTAGGCACTGAAGAATTTCTTGAAGAAACTCTAAATACCTCTGGAAGTGGTGGCTGTGAAATGTTGAAGGGGGGGGGAAGTTTCCCTCCGCCTAAAAAGAAAACAATTTGGAATAAGCTGGAAATAAGGCTGACTAATTTAGAGAACTCTTAGAGGCGGCGAAATGATTTGATGGATTTATGGGACCCTGGCGATTTGATAACAGAGAGAAGATAAACAGACTCTTAAGACTCTGGAGTGCATCTTTGTAATGGCGTCTGTGTCGCAGTAAAAATTAAACCGAAACTGAATCATCATTAGGAACTCGAAAGTAACTGAGTAGTTGTGAAGTTGGATGGCAAGGCAGCTATGTCTCCCCTACGACAAGCGGGAGGGAGGGGAAACTGTCCTCCTAAAAAATAAAGTTACTATATATCTTGATGGGGAGACAAAGCTAATAGAATGTTGAGCGAAAGGTGGTTATTCGTTAACAACAATGGACTTTGAGTTAAAGAAGACTGAGGAGAAGGCTCTACAGTGAAGAACCCTTTCTAGAGATGAGATTTTTGGCTAAGGGGGTATGTTGGGAAAAATTAAGGGGAAGGGTTTATACAGAAATTGATAAGGAATGTTTAAATCAATTTTAAAAGAATTTTATTAATTTAGGCTAACTCCATAGAAGGAAGAGGGAAAAGGGGTGTTATGTGATGCATATGGAGGTTCCAGTTTGTCTGTCTTTCTTTTCTTTTTTAACAAGAGGGTAAATAGAGAGTTTTCTTTTAAGAGAAACATGTTTAAGCCTAACTTGGATGTTTTTTAATAGCGGTATTTAAATGCTATTGGATTGCATGTATTGATTGATAAAAATTTTAAAGAGTTAGATGGGCAGAAAGTAATAGGCAGAAATTATTGCAACGAGATGATGAGAGTGCCTGATGTTTGTATAAAAGAAATGTTGGTGTATTGCAGAATTATACTCCAAACAGTCTGTATGAGCTAGAGCTTCATAAGTGATGTACTCAACTGTCACCTTCGAGGTTAACAACTGAAAGCTTTTACTTGTTAATGCCACATTTGTAAGCACTGTATATAATCATCACGTTTTGGACTCTCTTTCCTATCTTAAGAACATAAGAACATAAGAGAAGCCTATGTTGAATCAGGCCAATGGCCCATCTAGTCCAACACTCTGTCACACAGCGGCCAAAATATACCAGTTGCCATCAGGAGGCCCAGCAGTGGGGCCAGGGCACCAGAAGCCCTCCCACTGCTGCCCCCTCCAGCACCAAGAATAGAGTGCATCACCTGCCCCAGACTGAGAGTTCCCATCTATACCCTGTGGCTAATAGCCACTGATGGACTTCTGCTCCATATGTTTATCTAATTCCCTCTTGAAACTGTCCATGCTTGCAGCTGCCACCACCTCCTGTGGCAGTGAATTCCATATGTTAATCATGCTTTGGGTGAAGAAGTATTTCCTTTTATCTGTTCTAACCCGACTGCTCAGCAATTTCATAGAGTGCCCACGAGTTCTTGTATTGTGAGAAAGGGAGAAAAGTACTTCTTTCTCAACCTGCTCAATCCCATTCATAATCTTCATAATCTTATAAACCTCGATCATGTCACCTCTCAGCCGTCGTTTCTCCAAGCTAAAGAGCCCCAAGCATTTTAACCTTTCTTCATAGGGAAGGTGTTCCAACCCTTTTATCATTCTAGTACCCCTTCTTGTAGTTACATTTGTTAGCACCCCTCCCCTTTTCTGTAGATATTTAGAAAATGCAATAAAAAAACCCTTCGGGGGGATTTTAAAAAAAATTGCTCTTGTAAAATTTGAATTTCTTTAATAATTTTCTTTTTTCCAGGTCTCCTCTTCAATTCTTTTTCTTTTTGCTGAATTCTTTCTTGCAACTCCTTTTGCTGCTCTATATTCTGTTTCTTATCCATCACATTCAACGATATAAGTAATCCTCTCATCACAGCCTTATATGCATCCCAGACCGTCTGTATTTTAACATTTTGATTCAAATTCAATTGAAAAAATGACTGTGTTTCCTTACGTAGTGTCTCAATTACTTTCGTCTTATCCAATAGGTCTTCATTTATTCTCCAATGAAACTGTTTCACTTTTTCTTTTAATGTCCAAATCACCGGGTTATGATCAGAATTAGTCTTTGGCAAAATCTCCACCTTCTGAGTTTTTAACGACATGTCACCAGACATCCAAATCATATCTATTCTGGAAAAGGAATTGTGTCGGTTGGAATAAAAAGTAAAGTTTTTAACTTTGGGATTCCATTTTCTCCAGACATCTTCTAATTTCTCTTGCTCCATCAATTTAAAGAAAATTTTTGGTAATTTCCCAACCTTCTTGTCCTTTTCAGATTTTTTTTTTTTTTTATAACAAAGATTTTTTATTTGAATATATTCAACATTGTTAAACACAATTTCCAAATCAACTTATAAGCTATATCCCTTCCCCCTTCCCCCCAATAGGCTTCCAACACTGCTATTGCCAATAACAAAAAACAATAATAGTAATCAAGTTTAAACTTATAACAATCTATAAACCAGGTAACTTATGTTTTATATACAAAGATCTAACTTAATCTAACATAACTTCATTTTCAATAAGAATCAAGGTTATACATTTTCCATTTCATTTTATTTTCAGTTTCCATATAGATTTTCAGGTCTTCCCATTCTTTTAAGTATTGTTTTGCCATTTGTCCGTTTAGTTTTTTAGTCATTTTATCCATTTCAGCTAAAAATAGCAGTTTCCTTAACCAGTCCTGTACATCCGGTACTTTATCCGCTTTCCACTGTTGTGCAAAGCCCATTCTCGCCGACGTGATCATATACCATAATACTGTTCTTTTTTCTTGCTTAATTTTTTCCATTGTCAAACCTAAGAGAAGAAGTTCCAGACTTTTTCTAATAGGGATTTTCAATATTTTCTGCATCTCACAGTGAACATTTGACCAGTATACTTTTGCTTTCTCACATGTCCACCACATATGATAAAAAGAACCCTCTATTTTTTTTACATTTCCAACATTTGTTACTCAGGTTCTTATCCATACTTATATTAGCAATCTTTTTTGGTGTCATGTACCACCTATAAAGCATCTTATAACAGTTTTCTTTTACATTAACACAAGTTGAAATTTTTAGAGCTTTCCTCCATAAAAATTCCCAAGATTCCATTGAAATTTCCTTATTCATATTTATGGCCCATTTTATCATTTGCTCTTTAACAGTTTCATCCAAAGTATATACAGTTAGCAATATTTTATACAACTTAGAAATCACTTTTCCCCCTTTTTCCAACCAAATATCTTCAAACTCATCATTTTTAGCTCTGAAACCCACCTCTTTACAATCTTTTTAAAAAATGTCTCGTATTTGTTCATATTGTAACCAACCATATTCAAATACTAATACATTGTTTGGTTTTAAGACATAATTCTTCCCTTCTTTTTGAAGCACCTCTTGGTACTTCAACCAATCACTACCTTTATGTTCTGAAAAAGGATGAATAACTGCAGCCAGAACAATCCATAAAGGTTTTTCATCGGGAATTGTATTCCTGTATCTGGTCCATGCTTCAAACAGTGTTCTTCTTATATAATGATGCTTAAACATTGAGTCCACCTTATTTTTCCCATACCAAAAATAGGCATGCCAGCCAAATCTGCAATCGTGGCCCTCAAGGGCCAGTAGCTTTCTATTTTCCAAATTAACCCAATCAGACAACCAAGACAAACATACAGCTTCATGGTACAAATGCAAATTCGGGACTTGAAAACCACCTCTCTCTTTTACATCATACATTATTTTCATTTTAATTCTTGGCTTCTTTCCTGCCCAGATAAATTTAAAAATTTCTCTTTGCCATTTTACTAACACTTTCATGTCTTTCACAATTGGTATTGTCTGAAATAAAAACATTAACCTGGGCAGTACATTCATTTTGACAATGGCAATTCTTCCAAGAAGAAATTTCTCCCATTTTCTCAAATCATGACTTATCGATATTCACAGTTTTTCATAATTATTCTTAAACAAATCAATATTTTTCATTGTAATGTCAATTCCCAAATATTTAACTTTTTTAACCACTTCACATTCTGTCATTTTTTGTAACCATTGTTGCCTTGCAGTAGTCATATTTTTACATAATATTTTCGATTTGTTTTTATTTACATAGAACCCTGCGAGATCACCAAACTCTTTTACTTTTTCAAAAACCAACAGCATAGTATTAATAGGATCTTCCACAATAAACATAACATCATCAGCAAACGCTCTTAATTTATATGAGAAACCTCTAATGTTAAGACCTTTTATATTTTTATCATCTCTGATCGCTTGCAGCAATATTTCCAAAATCCAGATAAATAACAATGGCGATAAAGGACAGCCCTGTCTAGTTCCTTTTCTGACCCGGAATATTTCCGTTGACTCTGCATTAACAATCACCGTAGCTTTTTGCTCTTTATAAATCGATTTGATCATTCTTGAACAGTGATCGCTTCGGCAGCACATATACTAAAATTGTAATGATACAGAGAAGATCATTCTTGAACATTTTTCGCCCATCTGCAATTTTTCAATCACTCTAAACATAAATTCCCAGTTCAAGTTATCAAATGCCTTTTCCGCATCCAAAAATAAAAAGCCGACTTCCTTTTCAGGGTGCTTGTCATAGTATTCTATTGCGTCCAATACCACCCTCAGATTGTCTTTTATTTGCCTATCCGGTAGAAAACCAGCCTGGTCTTCGGCAATGACTCCTTTCAAATACTTTTTAAGGCGTTCTGTTAGTACTTTTGCAAAAATTTTATGGTCATTATTCAGGAACGAAATAGGTCGATAATTTTTAACGTTAGTTAAATCTTGTGACTCTTTGGTATCAAGGTGATTGCTGCTTCTTTCCAGGAATCTGGAATATTCCCATATTCTCTAATTTTGTTTAAAAGAGTCTCTAGAACCGGCACCAGGTCTTCTTGAAACTTCTTATAGAATTTGGCTGAAAATCCATCTGGTCCTGGGACTTTGGAGATTTTTGCTTTCCCTATTGCTTTGCTGATTTCTTCTTTAGTTATTGCAGCATTCAAAAATTCTTTTATTTTTTCACTTGGTTGCCTTAAATTAACCTTTTGTAAATAATCCTGAATTTTCTGTGGATCCACTTGTTTTGCCTGAAAAAGAGTAGTGTAATATTTATAAAATTCTCTCTGGATTCCTCCTGTGTCTGTAATTTCCTTGTTCCCATCTTTCAGTTTGGTCACTATTTTATTTTCTCTTCTTTTCTTCAATTGCCATGCCAAGTACTTCCCCAGTTTATTTGCTCCTTCAAAGGACTTCTGTTGCAATTTTTTCAAATTCCAATAAACTTCTTTATTTAACCTCGCATCATATTGTTCCTTTAAAATCCTCAATTCTCTCACGATTTTCTTTTTGCCAGGTCTCTTCTTAAGCTCTGCTTCTTTCTTTTGGATATTTCCCAAAATTTCCTTGTCCATTTTAAGTTGTTCTTTTCTTTCATTGTTATTGATTGCAATAAAATGTCCTCTCATCACATTTTATTGTAAGCGTCCCATACCATCTGCATTTGTACTTCTTTATTCAGATTTATTTGAAAATACGTTTTGGTTTCTGTCCTTATCTTATCCAAAATGCTTTGTTTGTCCAGTAGATCCTCATTGAGTCTCCATCGATATTTCTTTTTCTTAACGTAAGTTGACCATTTTATCGGACTGTGGTCAGAAATAATTCTAGGTAATATTTCTATTTTGCACGTTTGTGTTATTAGGTTGTCAGACATCCAAATCATATCAATTCTAGAAAAAGATTCATGTCTCGATGAATAAAAAGTATAATCTTTAAACTTTGAGTTTTTTACTCTCCATGCATCTTCCAAGTGTTCATGCTTTGCCAATTGAAAAAAAATACTTTTGGAAGTTTACCTAATTCTTCATTTCTTTTTTTTTTAATTTTCTGTCAATTGCATTATTAACAGTACCATTAAATTCACCCATCAATATAATTTGTTCATAGGTTAACTGATGTAGTTCTTCCCATAAATCTTGAATTTTTTTTTCCTTGGCTCCATTTGGAGCATAGAGGTTTACAATTAAGGTCTTTTTATTCTGGAGCATAATTTCCACTGCCAAAAATCTTCCTTCTTTATCTTTAAAAATTTCTTTTGGTTCCAGTTCTTTTTTTACATATGTAACAACTCCTTTTTTCTTCTGCGAGGAGAGAGAGTAAAATTCTTCTCCCAATCTATTTTGAATCAAAAATTTGGCATCTGTTTTTTTGATATGTGTTTCTTGCAAACAAACAATGTCACATTTTTGCTTTTCCAACCACAGTCTGACTTTTTTCCTTTTTTGGGGGGAGTTAAGTCCATTTACATTCCACGAAATAATTTGACTCTCCATAATATTTTGTATTTACTTATCAGAGTCTTTAAGATTGTCTCTAATAAACTTGGTCATTTGTTCCACTGATCTGATGGTGACTCTCTTCTGCTTAAATGTAAAGCTCACACCTTTCGGAATTTCCCATCTGTATCTTATGCCCTCTGTTTTCAGTTTGTCAACCAGTTCTTTAAAAAGTCGTCTGTCCTGGAGAACTGTTCTGGGTAATTCCTTCAATATCATTATTTTCTTTTGCCCAATCATGAAATCTTCCTGAAATTGTTGTTTGAACAAATCTTCCTTGACTCTTCTGGATATAAACTGGACAATCACATCCCTGGGTAATTTCTTCTTTTGAGCAATCACAGAGTTGACTCTGTACACCAAATCAATATGTACTGCCACCTTCTCCTCTTCCATTTAAAAAAAATCTGCAACAGCATCCACCATGACTGAGTGGATGTTTTCGTTTTTATCTTCAGGGATTCCCCTGAATCTCAGATGGTTCAGCATTCCATTATACTCCACCATTACATTAGCCTTTAGTGCTTCTTTGGTAACTTCCGCTACACCAGTTTCCACTCCTCGTACTCTCTCTTCCACATCAGTTGTTCTTTTGTTCAATGTCTGTATTTCTGTTGTAATTCCAGCTAGATCTTTTTTCAAATCAGCTACTTCTTCAGCCACTTTACCTAGAGTTTTTCCCATTTTTTGCATGACATCCATCATCCGTTTTTCCATAGCTTCCATCATGCCCTGCAGTTTTTTCTCCTCTTTAGCAGTCATTTTTGGGGAGGACCAAGAATTTGCCCTCTGTCTTTGCCGGAGGTCGTAAGCTGTTGTTCAAAGCAGTCATAAAACTCACATCAAATTAAAGCTCTTTAAATGCCCAGTTAAACCGCTCTATTTTCGCTTTTTTTACTTCAGGCGTTTAGCCATAATTTAATTAAAAAGTTTCGACCTTCCCAAGATGGCGGATGCTATTTCTCTATGGTATTTGACTTTTCCTGTTCCTTACTTCCTGTCCGGCAGTCTTATTCGTCCCCCTATCTTCTGGTTCCTTCCCGTTTTGACTGCAGGTCTCAGCAAACTCCTTCTGGCCTCCTCGGTCGTCTCTAGGCAGCGCAGCTTGTCTCATCTGAAATAATTTCCTGTTCTGGTGTTTTCTGTCGCAGCTTGAGTAACTTTCCACTTTGTTTCTCACGGGATTTAATGTTAGTTTCTATTTTAAAGTCAATATCCTGACCGCAGGAATGATCAACAAACCGGCTTTTTGGCTTTTTTTAGTCTTTAAATCGCGTTTTCTGGAATCAGTATTAGTACATAGTATGCCGCACGGTCATGCGCTTCAACAGATGTTGCTTATCTTCAAAATCAACGTGTCTCCGGTGAGCAATTTTTAAAAGTTACCTTCAAAGTCAGTGTTTTGCCATAGCAGTGTTTCTTTAGTGTCAGTTTCCGTAGAATGTCTCAGAGGTCTGGGTCATGCATTCTTATGTTGAGAATCCAACTCGGTGGGGTCTTTTAGAGAAATCCCAAAGTGCCCGCTTGGGGGGAGGGGATCAAGGCTGGTCGCGGCGCTCTTTAAAGCCCCGCTATCAGCCGATCTCAACTCCCTCTTGGGCCGATGCTCGTTGCTGGTCACTGCCCTACCTGGGGAGATCTGCGGCAGGCTGATAGCCCGCCCTGTCGTGAAGACCCTCCGTTTGCTCTGGGAGCAAAGCCAGAACATGTTAGGATGCCATGGATCCCAGACCGGAAGCCCTTTTCGGATTTTCTGTCCAAGTTATTATTAACTGTACCATTGAAGTCTCCTGCCAGAATTATCTGCTCGTAGTTCACTTGGTCTAATTCCTTCATCAAGTCTTTAAAAAAAAATCCTTTAGCTCCATTAGGCGCATACAATTTAACTACCAGAGTCTTTTTCTGAAGCATTGTAATTTCAACTCCAATATATCTCCCATCTTTATCACTAAAAATTGGTTTTGGATCCAATTCTTTATTTACATAGGTCACAACTCCCTTTTTTTTTCTATCAATGAATAAAATTCTTCTCCTAATTTTCTGTTGATCAAATACTTATTGTCCCGTTTTCTAATATAAGTTTCTTGCAAGCAGATAATATTAGATTTTTGTTTTTGCAACCAATAATTTACTAACTTCCTTTTGGAGGGTGAATTAAGTCCATTTACATTCCACGATAACAATTTGTAATCCATCATGTCTTGTTTTTAAATATCTCCAAAATCCTCTAAATTTTCTGCCTTGAACCTATGCATGTCCTCTAGAGTCTTGATCGTATGTCTCTTCGAATTGTAGGTAAAAGACAGACCATATGGTATTTCCCATCTGAACCTGAAGGTTAGCTGCTTTTTATATTTCTTTCTTTCTTGCAAAATCATTCTTGGGAGTTCTCTCATTATTATTATCTTTTTGCCATCGATTTCCAAAGGTTGTGTAAATTGTTTTTTGAAAATATCCTCCTTCATCTTCCTTGTTACAAATTGTACAATAACATCTCTTGGCAAATTCTTTCTCTGAGCATATGCTGAATTTACTCTATAAATCAAATCAAAATCAGAATCCAGTTCTCCTTGATCTTCTCCCAAATACTCCGTCATCTTCTCCTTGATCTTCTCCCAAATACTATCATACGTATATCTTCATCTGTCTTTTCTTCAATCCCTCTTAGTCTCAGATATTTATTTACACCTTCAGCTTGCTATCCTGCTCAGACCCCCGAAGGGGTCTCTGAGCAGCTTACAGTTACTCAGTCGTATCCTATCTAAGGCCACATATAATCAGGGAGGGGACTACCCTACCAGCACCCCATGGAGTGTTGTTGTAATTCGGCTCGGCTCGACGTCTGGCCCCGGTCTTTCACCTTCTCCTGTCGGCTTCCTTATGGCTTGGCAGGCCCATTCGGCGCATGGCTTGCAAGTCAGCGCGGCTCCGGCTCTGTCCGTTTCGGCTCTGCCATGCCTGCGCCTTCACGCTTCCCTGCGTCTTCCTGGCTCCGCCTTCTGCCTTCCGTTCTTTGACGCTTGATTCTCTCGCTTGGTGCTGCATCCCGTCACCATCTTGCTGCCCGCTCACCTTCTGCCACCGTCACTGCCGCCGCCGCCGATACTCCATTACCCCCACGGGGGGGGGTGCTCCCTGCCACCTAGGGCAGGTACCCATTTTATCTACTTGCATTTCTATGGCTTTCAAACCGCTGGGTGGGTGGGAGCTGGGACTTGGACCAGGTGCTCACCCTGGTTGTGGCGGGTTTCGAACAGCCAGAACAGCTGTTCGCAGATGTTACCAGCAGGTCTCTTAACTACCTGCGCCACTGCTCCCTTACCTGTGCCACCGCTCCCTTAATTTGGTTTAACATCGCTCTATATTCCATCATTGCCTCCAATTTACGATTGTCCTGTAGAGTTGTTTCCATTTTTTTGTCTATATCTTGTGTTTTTTGCTCCAATTCGGTCGATTTTAATGTCAGACCTTGCATTTGACTCTTCGTGTCTGCCATTTCTTTTGTAATTACAGCCACTTCTGCTACCACCAACTCTTTGAGAGCTGTCACATTCTTTTCTTGAACTTCTTCTAACTACTCCAGCTGTTTTTCCATTTGCTTTTCTAAATGTTGTTCTATCTGTTTCACCAATCCTTGAATCGCTTCCATCATTCTCCTTTCCATTGACTCCATTGCAGCTTGCCACTCTCTCTTTTCCTTCGCTGCCATACTTGGACTCACAGACGAAGCTGCCCTTTGTCGATATTTTGGATCCGTTTTGAAGTTTCTAAAATTGATCCAGATTCTTTTCTTTATATAGTCCGAATCCCCTTTATGTCTTCTCTTAAATTGCCGCCTTTTTGCTGCTCTTTTAAAACAATTCCAGTAATAAAATTCAATTTTAAAATTCAGTCCTCCTAAAAATGGTGGGCGCAATTACTCTATGATTTTTTTGGCTAGAGTAGGCTCTTCTTGAACTTCCTGTTTCCTGTCCGCCTCAAACACTGTCCTACCGGAAACTTCGTTCCGCCACCCTTACAGTCCTCCGGAAGCCACTCTAGCCTTTATACACAGTACTAGCCGGACACAGATAGTTGGAACACCTTAGTCTTGCGATTGTTCTCGTTAGTTCCAGTCTTAAACTCCACTTCAGATCTTTCTAACCACAGGAATGATAAACAATGTCTATTTTTCTCAAATTGCTCGCTTTGACAAACTCTTCATAAATCCTCAATGGCCCGATTGTTCAAGATTAAGTCTTTTACGCCTATCCACCTTGTTCAAATTTCGCTAGATCTCCATTCCGGTAAGCAAAATGTTTATGTTACCTTGCATGCTTATCTTGGGGCTTCACATCGCTTCTTCTCGCTTTTGTCTCCACTCTCTTTCTTAAGAAGTCGGGAAATGACAAATTTAAGCTGGATTCCCAGTCTGGTTAGCTTCTTTAGTGCTGTCTTGCATATGCCCGCTTCTGAGAGGGGATCAAAGCATAAACAAGCCTCCTTCAAGACTTATACATGCCAATTTCAACTCTCACTTGGACCTCGTTGCTTTCTTGTCGACCCCCTGCCTGGGGGAGGCTGCATTGGGCAATATAAATGCCCAAACTGTCAGAAGAAGCCACTGTCCACCCTGCACGATTGCAAGGTGCATCAGTTTGTCATTTTACTCCGACTGGAAGCCCCAGGGTGTCTTATTTCTGAGTCTATGTACTTGAGAGAGATCTACTTTGGGCATCGGACTGCATAAATAATAGTAGCATTAAAAATGTCCCAAGCAGCTGCTCCAGCCTGTGATTCCTGACCACATGCAGCATGCACAAAATCGAATTTCTGCCTTATATATTTCAGGACTCCAGCGTGAACTGCCCTGACACTCCTCCTTGGGGTCTTGACGTGACTTGGGAAATTGGGAAAGATGGAGGGTCATGATGGGGACTGATTTACTGGGAAATCATTAAGTTACCCTCCAGAGGGGTAACTGCAGTAGTCTATTCCAGCAAGATTCAAAAGGAGTGTGGACCACCTCCGAGATTAAAGATTTGTTCTGGCATCAGCTCTTGATGACTGGAGCCCACCTGGCATCTGATCAGGTAGGCTCAGGTCTATGGAAGCTGATGTCATAAATCATCAGTTAGTCTTTGTGACGCCATAAGACATCTTTCAGAGCTTGTGTTTAAAGACTGTTGATATGATCTGAAGATCAGAAAGTGGCTAGTGCAGAAACTAGCAAGGTATTCTTTGAATTGAAGAAAAAACCCCTCCCTGAGGAAGATTCGCTACTACTGCACTTTATATACTCCAAAAGTACAGAGGAGCTCTGACTGGTTTAAATGCCAAAGAGGAAAAGCAAACAAACAGGGAAAGTATGAGCCCCCCTGCTAGAAAAACAGCATTTAAAGGGTTCCCTTTAAATGCTGTTTTTCTAGCAGAGCGGCTGGAAGATTTAAAGGGCCCTCCAGCTAGTTGGCGGGTCACGTGCTCCCGCCGATCAGCTGGAGGGCCCTTTTAAAGCCGTAGGGGGAGGAGGGGGAGAGGGGCAGCAGCTTTTGTGGGGCATGTTTCCTGTTTGAAGGGCAGAGCCCCAAAATGCCCCACTGTAGCTACGGGCCAGCCTACCACATGATCAAAGGTCACACATTTCATGGAACAATGCTTAGAGAGAATGGCATCATTAACTGAGGATCCATTTGGGTATGACAAATGGTGGATAAGTCTGAACTCACCAGGTGCTTTCTTGGGCACAACCCCTAGAGGAGAAACTTGGAGGTTGGGCAATGGAGGGGTATTGAAGGGGCCTGCAATTTGACCCACTGCACACCCCTTCATGATATTTGCAGCAACAACCTCGGATCTCTCCCTTGTGGATTTGAGGTTATTAGCAACTCTCCCAATCTGCGGCCCAATGAAAGGGATGGGGAACCCAAACATAAAGCCATTTCTAAGGCATTGGGCTGCAGATCTCAGCAGGTGAACATCCAGGAGAGGAGAAGGGCTTACAAGTTGACAGGGGTGAGAGGCAGGCTGCTGGTAATTTTTTGGACAAGCTGCCAGTGGAAGAGGCACCATTGGACCCTTACCTCTCTATGAGAGGAGCCACTAGAGGAGAGCCTACTGCCCCGAAAGGCCTGCTGACCATTGGCTGAGCATGAACAGGATGCCCTGGAAGGGTACTCCCAGTGGTCACTCCCCTTCCCCCTCCCTTGGGCCCAGTTCAGGCCCCATCATTGGCCCACCTGGGAAGGGGAGGGCCAGGTCTTCCTGCTGCTGCCGCCTTCTGGCCTCCAAGCTGCCTATGCATCCCATCCTGCCTTGCAGGACGTGGCCACCATAACTGCCTGTAATCCCTCTGGCTTTCTCCATCACGGGGGATCACAAATGGGACCCATGGTGAGGCGGGGCCCCTCATCAGTCTAGATGGACCATATTGTTTTGACACAAAAGCCGAAAAGCACAGGTAGTTGTAACTTTATAGCATCATTTCTAATCTCTTTCATAAATGCAGACTTATCATCAAGGTTGAAGTGTGCAGCTTTTCTTTAGTCCCATTAGGACCATAGGTTGCCTTGCTTTTAGTCGATGGAGAGCCCAACTGGTGCTAGATATGTCCCCAAGTACATAAGATGTTAATCAGATTCCTGCATTTCAGCTAAGCTTCGACAGCGAAGTCACAGCAAGGAATAACATTATGAGCTGATAATTCATTTCCATATTCTTTGAATCATATTTTACTTGCTGTTTCTTTATGACCTTTAGAGCCACCTTAGATTTTGACTGATGAATGGGTGGCTAATAAAGTTAGCAAAATAAGCAATTTCTTCCCAGGGAAGGTCAGCAGAAGTCTTTGCAATCATTGCTCCTATTAATATGTTATATTTCAGTCAAAAGTCTTTAAACAGTGAAAGTTTTTTAGAGGCAGGAACCATAGTTTTGATGAATGAGGTTTTCTTCTAATAGCTGAATAGGAAATGGAAATCAAAGCAAGGAGATGTAAACCCCCCCCCATCCTTCATTGTAGTAGAGAAAGGGAAATAACCTATTGTTGATATTGAATATGGAAAATACAGTAAAATCATAATGAGAGATGGATTTCCTCTGGGATGTGAGGTTCAGTTTGCAAATAAACTGCAAATTGCATTCTAGCCTGCACAGAGTGAATGCTGCAAAGCAATATGTCTTTGAATTTCTTTTTATATAACAACCCCCCCCCCCCCACGCATCACTAGCAATATTATTGCAAGTAGCCTATTTAGTAGCATGAGGGGGTGGGTCACATATAGAGGACACTTGATTATTACCGTCCCACCCTACCCCTCTACAATGATGTAAAATCACTACAGGAAGATTGCGCACAGAGGCCCTGCTGGGCAATGACAGTGGAAGTCAAAGTCATCTTCTTCCCAGGTGGAACTGCTGATGGACATTTTTCTTTGCATATACTTAGAATTGGTGCCTGGTAAAGAGGCAGGCTGCAACTCTGCTTCCTAGGGGTACGTGGTTGATTCTGAGGATGTATGATGGCACAATCCTAAACAGAGTTACATCCTTTTAAGCCCATTGACTTCAGTGGAGTAAAAAGGGTATAACTCTGGTCCAAAACAGTGACCATAGGTCTGACCTGTGGACACCAATGCCACTTTAGAGCAGAATCTGGCCATTTAAAAATGCCACTAAGGCCCAGTACTGATATGGCCTGCAGCGCAACTGGACCAGACAATTTTCTTGTCCCCACACACCTTTTCAAGTACCAAAACAACAGTGTGGTAGGGCTGTTTTGGCACTTGAAAAGGCATATGGGGGAGACAATATCACCTGGTCCCACCATATAATAGGCCCAATCAGGATTCCTCCCTCTGCATTTTTAAATGGCTGAATTCTTCTCTAAAATAGTGTCAGTATCCATGGGCAAGCATGGAAGCTGTAATGTCTAGTTTGGCCCACTGTTTAGGAATGCACCATCAGACCCTTTCCTGCATGTTTGAAGCTTCATTTAAGGTAATTTTTAGCATTCTTTACTCACAGTTTCTTCCTGCGACTGGGCCCATCTGAGGATTATTTACCTCATGCTTTTTAATATTTAATTGAGATACTGATCTGATGATTTTAACAACAATCATGAATAACAATTATTAACATTTGTTAATAATTATTACCAGGGCTCATTTCGACTTGGAGCATGCAGGAGCGGTGCTCCGGCAGCAGTGGCGGCAGCAAGCTCCACCCCCAGCAGGACCACAGAGCAGCACATGTAGCACTCCTCAATGGCTACCGTGCAAATGTGACGCTCCTGGGCGTCTCCCACTACTGCTTCTCGCTGGCCTGGGCATGCCTCCTCCCCAACAGCATGGCACCCGTCAACCTGGCTGCCCTCTGCTACTACGGGAGTCTCTGGGAGGGCCTCAAGGTCTGTGGCCTTGAGCCTGTGGTCACTTTCTACCACTGGGACCTGCCCCAGCCCCTGCAGAATGCCCATGTGGCTGGGAGAACCTGGTGCTGGTCAAGTGCTTCTGGGACTATGCTGAGCTCTGCTTCAGGCGGCTCAGCCACCACGTGTGCTAATGGCTCACCATCAACGGCCCCTGTCTTGTGGCCTGGAATGGCTACGCTACCAGCCAGCTGCCTCCTGCCATCAGGGGTCGGCCAGAGGCTGGCTACATGGTGGCACACAACCTCCTCAAAGTAAGGGAACCAGGTGGGGGGGGGGCAGTCCTCGCCTTCATGTGCCATTCTCCCCTGGGCGCATCCATGTTGCCCAGAGAGTTTTCCTGAGGAGTTTGCCAGCTGCTACCTTTCCAATGGTGGTCATCTAGAATTTGGGGCTAACCTGAAAAGCAGCAGCTGCCACAGTGCTGATTTTATTCTCTCTCACTCTTCTTTCCCTGTGTATCTTTTAAATTACCCCTCTTCTCCCCTGCACTTCGATTTCCTCTGTGTGTACATGGCTCTGCCTTCTGCAGCAGCCATTGTGTATATGCACCCAAGACACCTGCTGAACTATTTTGTCGCAAGCAACCTCCTCCGGAAATCTGCCTCGTCTTTCAGTGTGTCCATAAGAAGACCCCTTCTTGATTGGAGGCCACTAACTCTTCCCCTTGGAAAGGGTTAAAACCAATGGGTGAGGCTGGCTCGCCAATCTCTAGAAAAGCACATGGATAGTTGAGTGGGAGGGGAGGCGTGCAAGGGAAGGATCTTCCTGTGTTGCTCTCCCTCTCTCGCCACGTTCCCCGCTGGAAGGGAAGGGAAGCCAGCCTGGTTCTTTGCTTTCTACGGGTGTCTTTGGCTCTGCTGGATTTTCATGAGATGTTGAGGTATGGCTTGCAACGTGAGCAGCGAGGATCCTGGTGTGGTTTGGAAACAGAAGGAAGGAAGGAAGCGGAGAGAGAGAGAGAGACAGAGAGAGAGAGAGAGACAGAGAGAGAGAGACAGAGAGAGAAAAGAGCTGGCTGCAGGCAGGCATCTTTCTGGCCTTGACACCCCCACCCCACCTCCATACCCGCTGTATCATTTTGGAAAGATAATATTCTGAAAGTCTCTCCATTTAGACTTAAATGTTTGGGGATCCAAGGAGATATAGGAATCCTTGCTCCAGTGTATGCAACCTAAGTCAATAGGCAAAGCTTTGTGGCCAATTGCAAGCTAGGGGTGCCAGGTCCCCTTGGCCACTGGCAGAGAATTGGGGTGGGGGCAGGGTTGCCAGATCCAGGTTGGGAAACTCCTGGGGATTTGGGGGTGGAGCCTGGGGAGGACTGGGACCACAGTGAGGTACAATGCCATAGAGTCCATCCTCCAAAGTAGCCATTTTCTCTCAGGGGAACAGATTTCTGTAGTCTGTACTCTGGAAATGAGGTATAATTATGGGGGATCCCCAGGTCCCACCTGGAGGCTGGCATCCATCTCTCTGCACAGGTTAATTCTCTTTCTCCATCATCTGCATGAACAAGATTTGGGGGGGGGACGACATGCAGATCAGAGGTCTTTTAAAATTTTCTTTTGCCCTGTGTGCAGCCCAGAGAGAACACTGGCAAGAAATGTGCGCTCTGCACATGTTCATGGTCTTCATTTCGCTGTTTGGTGTAGTGGTTAAGTGCTCAGACTCTAATCTGGGAGAACCAGGTTTGTTTCCCCATTCCTCCACTTGCAGCTGCTGGATGACCTTGGGCAAGCCATAGTTCTGTCAGAGCTGTTCTCTCAAGGACAGTTCTGGAAAGAGCTCTCTCAGCCCTGCCTACCTCACAGGGTGTCTGTTGTGGGGACGGGAAGGGAAAGGAGTCTGTAAACTGCTCTGAGACTTCGAGTGAAGGGTGGCGTATAGATCCAATCCCCTCCTCCTCCTCCTTCTTCTGTTACCTTGACAGGATTGCCCATTGGAAACAATGGGAGAGGCTTGAGGGCCCACTGGAGATAATGAGAGCCAGGAATGCCAATTGACCTGCATGGGCTCCACTGGTATTTAGTGTCAGTATTTGGATTTTAGTTCAAGGCTGACCCAAAGTGTGTAAAGAAATTCAGACCAAAAAGATGGCATGAGGTATGAGCTGTTGGGAAGCTCTCTGGTATCATGACTCTTTGGAAGTTGATGTCTTGCATATGTCTCCCACTTTCTCTGTTTGAGTTTTGAGTATTTCCCAGTGTGTTGTGCCCCCTGGAACAAATCTGTTGGTTTCCCTCCCCCTTCTTTAATGACACCCAACTAATGCAGATCATGTCTCACCTGATCTTACTTTAGGACTATCCTTGCTATAGCTTGCCTTGATGTGTTTATGGTAGATGGCAAACATGGGCAGCAGTGTGTACATGGCTGCTGGTGTGATGTCTGTTTGGGATTATACCTTGTCTGGTCTTAATGTATGTGAAGGTGCAATAGAACGCATGCTCCTCAAGACTGCTATAAAGGCTTCCGGATCCGGGCTCGTCGACAGAGGGAGCAGAAATTGACTGCTCCGCTGACTGCCGACTCTCCTAGGCTTTTTTATCACCTCAAATACCTTCTAGTCGAGAAGGGTTTGGCAGGGGACATTTCTAACTTGGGGCAGGTGGGGTGGCGACCCCCCTGTCCCGGTTAGCTGTCCTGAGGCAGGAGGGTCAAGAAGACTTGGTGTGGGAGCCCTGGCGTGCTTGCACAGTCACGCCGAGCACAAGAAGAGCCGCGGGGACAACAGAGTCAGAGAAGAGACTACACGAGTGCACATTGGATGGGAAAGGAAGCTAAGTACCCTAAATTTACTTTAAATTAGAGCTCTAAGATATGGAATAGAGGGGAGATTAGGAGAGAAGGAAGTAATTGGCCAGGAATGAACGGCTCCATTAAAAAGACTAGCTGAAGAGATATAAAAAGTGGCTAGAAAAGGGGAGGTGCTGTGAGTTACTGTCTTAACATTTATGGAGCCATAGAGAAAATTAGGAGAGCTGGGGGAAAAGAGGGGAAGAGGAAGATAACTGGAACTATAAAACTGCAAACGTTTTTTTTCTTTTTCTCTCCCTTCTTGTTTCGTTTTTCTACATGTGCGGTCATACCTCTTTAAGAGGGTGAATCCATGAAAGCCGAGCCGGGGGACGTGTAAAGGGCGAGACAGACGCGTCGAGAGAAAGGCGGAGGCAAGAGAGAAAAGGATGACGTCAGCGACGCTGCTGTAGGAGTGATGGGGAGAAAAGGCTGGAGAGGAGCGACGGGACGGGATGCGAGGAGAGAAGAAGTGGGCGTGTGGAGCAAATCGGAGCGAGTCTGAGTGACGGCGCAGACTGGAACAGCGATTCATAGTGGAACGGAAGAGGAAGAAAAAGAAGAAAGACTGAACTATTGATTGTAGATACACTCGTTATAGACGGAGCGGAGAGAGAAGTGGGGCTTTAAGATTTAAGGTGGCCACAATAGCTACAATAGAGTAAAGGAAACAAGGCAAAGAATAATAAGAATAAATAAACAAATAAATGAAAAATCCTTTTTAGGAAGATAAAACAGAAATAAATACAAGGATAATAAGACAAATAATAGATAAATACTGGGGGGGGGGGTAGAGAGAAAAGAAGAGAA
The DNA here is from genome assembly GCA_029375565.1 of Gekko gecko. Taxonomy (NCBI): domain Eukaryota; kingdom Metazoa; phylum Chordata; class Lepidosauria; order Squamata; family Gekkonidae; genus Gekko; species Gekko gecko. The sequence continues at coordinate 137,420,878 of JAPDNY010000002.1, forward strand.
AAGGGAGAGAGAGAGAACAGTTGGGAATAACTTGCAAAGGCTTCCCTCCTTCTCTTTTATTTATTTATTTATTTTTTCTCTTTCACTGTTCTTCTTTTCTATTGTCTTGGCCTTGATGGCCTCAGGAGGAAGTGGTAGTAGGAAACTCTCGGCATCCTCACCAGGTCAAATAGGTTTAGGACAGCTGAAAATAACAAGTATGAATACCCAGCAGATTTCAATGAAGGAGCTAAATAAAATAATACAAGAAATGGTGACACAAGCGGTGTCTGACGCTGTTAAAACCACAGTGGAGAACACCCTCCCTGCCCTAATAAAAAAGGAATTAGAACCCATTAGGACGCAAATGGAGGAATTAACGACCCAAATTAAAAATGAAACGGAGGAATTAAAAAGACAAATACAGGATAATAGGCAGGAAATTACAAAGATCTCAATCAACCAGGGGAAATTAAGAGGCAAAGTACGGGACCTAGACCTGGATATGCAGGAAGCTAAAAGCAAGACTGAAAAAATAGAGGAAACTCTTATTAATTTAGAGATGGATAAAGCTGCGTTAATTATAAGGTGTCAGAACATCCCAGAAAACATTGATAAAAATCTTAAGGAGGAGGTTGTGCATAACTTCGGGGAGCAATTGAAAATATGTTCAGAGGAGGAATTAGATGGTGGAATTGAAGCAATTTTTAGAAGAAACTCGGCTTATGCCAGGAAAAATAGAAAGCCCCGAGAAGTGCACATTAAGTTCTACAGGAGAGAATTAAGAGATAGAATTTTAAGAGCAGCAAACGAAAAAAAAGTGAACATACAAGGAGAAGAGATAACAGTACTTAAAGAGGTGCCTTGGAGGGTAAGGGAAAGAAGGATGTCATACACAGCACTAACCAACCTTTTGAAAAATAATGGGATCATGTTCAGGTGGTTAGTACCGGAGGGGGTACTCTTCACATTTAATGGTCAAAGGCATAGAATTGACTCGATCTTTAAGGCCGAATACTTTCTAGAAAAATTTGGTGAAGATTTAGGGCTCCAACCAAAAGAAGCAGATGTTCAAGAAGAGGAGAAGGAGGAAGAAACGGACGAATTGGAAGAAGAGGAAGTGGAAGAAGAAGAAAGTAGGGAACAAAAAGGGAATAAAGGGAATAAGGATACTCCCAAAAAGAAAAAAAACAAAGCCAAACAAAGCAACATATCAAATTCTGACTAGATTTAAATACAAAAATAGGGGGAAAAAACACTAAATAACAAAAATGTCCTCTTTAAAAAAATTAAAGATTCTTTCGATAAATATCAATGGTTTAAATAGTGCGCAAAAAAGAAGGAAGATATTTCACCAGATACAAAAAATTAAAGCAGATATTGTCTGTTTACAGGAGACCCATACTAGAAAAAAAGATGGGAAGTATTTAGAATGTAAAAAGTTAGGCAAAGAATTTATAGCTTCAGCAGTTGAAAAAAAGCAAGGGGTAGTGATATATGTAAAAGAAGCATTGAACCCGGAACATATATATAGTTCAGAGGATGGCAGAACAGTAGCAATAACAATAGCTAGAAATGGAGAAAAGATATTGCTAGTTAATATATATGCTCCTCATCAAAATCAAAAAACTTTTTTCAGGATTTACAAACAGTTTTAAGCATAGTTGAAATAAGTAAGATTTGTATAATGGGGGACTTTAATTCAATCCTTGACCCGAGTGTAGATAGAAAGAAGAGTAGAAAAGGACGGAAAAAGGGCAATGTATTACCAAATACTTTCTGGCAAATAGTGGAAGAATACAATTTAATTGACGCATGGAGAGTTAGAAATCCACAAACACGTGATTATACCTACTATTCTGCGCGTCATAATACTTGGTCAAGGATTGATATGATATGGATGTCCAGCAGCATGACAAGAGATCTGCTAGAATGTGAAATAATGCCAAATACTTTCGCGGATCACAATCCAATCTTAATCACTTTCAAAGTAGGGTATAAGAAAAATAGATACTGTATGAACTTGGGATTGCTTAGGGATCCAAAATTCGTGCAAAAATGTAAAAAAGAAATTCTGCAGTTTTTTCAGATTAATAAGCCACAAACATCAATTGAAATAGTATGGGATGCCTTCAAGGCATATATGAGAGGCTGTTTTATAAATCAAAATGCATGGGAAAGTAGGCAAAAGAAGATGAAGTACGAGCAATTAGTTAATCGGATCAGTAAACAAGAACTAGCTATGAAGAAAGGAGGGGATGTCAGGACTGCGCAACTTAAACTCAAGCTATTACAGCATAGGATGAATTTAATGTTGAACCAGGAGATAGAAAGGAAAATTGAATTTACTAAACAGTATTATTTTGAACATTTAAATAAACCGAATAGATGGTTGGCCTACAAGGTGAGAAAAGAAAGAGAAAGGAGAGTGATAGTTAAATTGAGGAATGAGAATAATGAAGAAAAATTTAATGGGCAAGAATTGAAAGATATAGTTGAGAAATTTTATAAAAATTTATATCAAAAAGATATGCAAAAAGAGGATCTAATAATAGAGTATTTAGAAAATAATAAGAAATTGTTTAGCGAACAATATAGAAAACTTTTAAATGAACCAATTACAATGTGTGAGTTAGCAGAAGCAATTAAGAATCAGAAAAGAAAGAAAACGCCAGGCCCGGACGGTATCCCAGCGGAATTTTATCAGATCTTTGAAGAACAGATTTCTCTACCTTTTAAAGAGATGATTCAGAGAATAGGTCAACTGGGGAAGAGTCCAGAATCATGGAATCACGCATTGATCACATTAATTCCCAAACCAAATTCAGACCAAAGTGACATTAAAAATTACAGACCAATATCGCTATTAAATGCTGATTATAAAATTTTCGCTAGTGTTTTGGCAAGTAGGCTTAGGAAAGTACTATCACATGAAATACATCAAGATCAGTCGGGATTCCTTCCAAAGAGACAAATGAAGAATAATATGAGAATAATTATAGACGTGCTAGAATATTATGAAGAACATCCAGAGAAGGAACTTACGCTACTGTTTCTAGACGCAGAAAAGGCGTTTGATAACTTATCGTGGAACTTTGTTTTGCAGAAGCTTAGCAGGATGAATTGTGGAGTGCACTTTCTTACCATGATTAAAGCCATCTATAAAACACAGTACGCGAAAGTAATAGTTAACGGAGATATGACAAACAATATAGAAATTCAGAAGGGGGCGAGACAAGGATGTCCGATTTCACCTCTATTATTTATCTTCGCATTAGAATCCTTAAATGATGCCATAAGAGAAAATGAGCAAATAAGAGGCTTAAGGATTAAAGGGCAAGAATACAAGTTACTGGCATTCGCGGACGATCAGGTATTTATTATGGAGAAGCCGGAAACATCAATAATACACCTATTGGAGACAATTGAACGATACGGACAGATGGCAGGTCTTAAGATAAATTATAAAAAATCCAAAATAATGCCCAAAAACTGTTTACCAAGTACAATAACAGCTATACAAAAATTAACTCCGATGGAGATAGTTAGGAAAGTGAAGTATTTGGGAATCAATTTATCGAATAAGTGTAGCTCCCTAATAGAAGAAAACTACTGTAAATTACTGAAAGAAATTACAAAAGATTTGTCTAAATGGAAAAATATTCCCCTATCTCTATTGGGTAGGATTGCATTAGTTAAAATGAATATATTGCCAAGATTTTTGTTTTTAGCCCAGACTATACCAGTTTTAAAAAAACAGAATTTTTTTGAAGAAATTGATAAAATTATAAGACAATTTATATGGCAACATAAAAGAGCTAGGATAAAATGGAAAGCAATGCAAGATAGAAAAGAGAGGGGAGGAATGAACGCTCCCAATTGGTACATATACTATCAAGCGGCCGCCCTAGTTTGGATAAAAGAATGGCTTACTTTGGAGAATGTTAGGATTTTGGCGTTGGAGGGACATGATTTGTATATGGGATGGCACACGTATATCTGGTATGATAAAGATAAAATACATTCCAATTTTGAAAGGCATCTGTTAAGAGGAGCATTGAATAAGGTATGGAAAAACATAAAAGTAAGATTTTACAAGAAAATACCAAGATGGGTTTCCCCATTGGAAGCGTTCATCGCCCCAGCTTTGATAACGATGAATAAAAGGGAATGTTACAAAACTTTATTAACCAAAGACAATAAGCTAAAACCAGAAGAGAAACTGATGCGTGAAAACCAGTTAACCTGGTGGGAGCAGATTATGATAAAGGATAGATTTAAAAAAGATATGCTAAGAGGATTTGAAGACCAAAATAATGAACTAGACAAGATTTGGCTGTCTTCAAATGATAAATTAATTCAGAAGTTATACAGGTTCTTGTTGGATGACTATGTGTATGATGAAATCATTAAAACGGTGATGATTGCGTGGATGAAGGATATGGGAAAAAATATAGAATACAGCCAATGGGAAAAATGCTGGAAGTCGATTAAATACATGAGGGCGGTTGCATATAAAGAAAATATATATAAAATATTTTACAGGTGGTATTGGTCCCCTGATAAATTAGCTAAATGTTATTCAGGTCACTCTAGTCAGTGTTGGAAATGTAAGGCTAATGTGGGGACCTTCTACTACATGTGGTGGAAGTGTGGGAAAATTCAGGGGTACTGGAATATGGTGCGGAGACTGATACAGGATATCTTGGGGAAAAAAATTGCACTAATACCTGAAATATACTTGTTAAATATGCTGCCGGATGGATATAACCAACAAGAAACTTATATTATAGTGTATATACTATCAGCCGCTCGTTTGTTAATAGCCAAAAATTGGAAATTAGACTTAATTCCCTCAAAAGATGATTTAATAGTCAAACTGTTAGAGATAGTACAAATGGATGATTTAAGTTTGAAGCTCCAAAATAGAAGTGAGAAGGTACACAGTAAAAGGTGGGAAAAGGTTTATATGTGGATAGAAAATCGGTTGAATGAATAGTGGTATACAACATGTAAATGACTCTATTTTGTATGTACATTAAATTATGTAAGATAATTTTGAAAACCTAAAAATAAACTTTAAAAAAAAAGACTGCTATAAACATTACCCTTTTAATTAATATTTCTCCCAGGCATGTTGTTGCCGAAATAATCTTTTGATTGTTTTCCTGATTTATTGCAGAAAAAGCAAAAGCACACTAACTTAACCTGTATTTTCATGCTTGTTGTAGGGTAGCTTCTCTGCAAGAGCAAAGGAAACCTAAAGTGTCTTTAGTCAAAAAATGTAAAGCTGGCTCGCCAGCTCTGAGTTGGGAAATACCTGGAGATTTTTGGGGTGGAGCCTGAGCGGTGGATGTTGCCTTCTGACACACTTCCAGTGATGTCAGTGGTGTGGCATATGAAAATAAGTTATGCTAATGAGCACCTGCACCCCTTTTTTAATGAAATGACCCTGGTTATTACTAACAGTCAGGTTCATAGCTAGGGCCTTTAAATAAGTTGGGGGGCACCCCACCCCTAGCCACCCCCCAAGTCTGTGAGTGCCCCATAGAAACCCCTGGTCTCTCATGCAAGCCGCCAAAGGAGAGGCATAGCAAAGGGTTGAGCCCCCCCTTGCCACACAGCCTGAAACAGAACTCTGAGTGCCAAGAGGGGAAGGAAGAGAGGCGTGTCTCTCCTGACTACCCTCCCTGGAGCCTGACTGCACTACATCCTTGTCCCTGTCACCACACAAGCTTCATGCAAGGCCAGCCATCCAGGGTCCCAGACCACCTGCCCAGCTCTTCCAGGGCTGTACATGCAGCAGCAGCAGCAGCATGCTGATTCAGCCCAACACCCCCAGACTCATTGCCTCACCTGCTGCCCAGGGAAGGAAGAAGGGTAGCCAGTACTGGCCGGCCAGCCACCTAGACAACAAAACTGTGTCATAATAGGTGATTTAACTACTCACACATTGATTGGGTCAATATGTGTTCAAGTTGGGAAAAGGAGATTGAGTTTCTAGACACTCTCAATGACTGTGCTATGGAGCAGATAGTCGCAGAACCTACCAGGGGAGAGGTGATCCTGGATTTGGTCCTAAGTAACACCCAAGACCTGGTGAGAAATGTAAAAGTCATTGCACCACTTGGGAACAGTGACCATAATGTTATTTAGTTTAACATTTGTATAAATAGGGAGTTGCCCAAAAAGATGGGCGCAATCACTTTTAACTTTAAAAGGGTTAACTTCTCTGATATGAGGAGACATGTGAGGAAGAACCTGAAAGGAAAAGTAGAAAGGGTCAAAATCATTGGGGAAGCTTGGAGACTATTTAAAACTACAATCCTAGAAGCTCAGAAAAAAAAACATATCTCAGACTAGGAAAGGCACAGATAGGTATAGATAAAAGCCTGCATGGTTAACAAAGAAAGAAATGGAAGCTGTAAAAGGTAAGAAGGATTTCTTTAAGCGGTGGAAAGCTAGTCTCAGTGAGGTTGATAAAAGGGAACACAGGCTGTGGCAAATAAAATGCAAGTCTGTGATCAGGCAGGCAAAAAGGGAATATGAGGAGCATATAGCAAAAACATAAAGACCAACAATAAAACTTTTTTCAAATACGTTAGAAGCAGGAAACCAGCCAGGGAGGCAGTGGGGCCCTTGGATGATCCAGGGGTAAAAGGAGTAGTGAAGGATGATAAGGAAATGGCTGAGAAGCTGAATGCATCTTTTGCCTCTGTCTTCACTGTGGAAGATAAGAAGTGCTTGCCCACTCCAGAACTGCTGATTTCAGAAGGGGTGTTGAAAGACCTGAGTCAGATTGAGGTGATGAGAGAGGAGGTCCTACAACTGATGGACAATTTAAAAATTGATAAATCACCAGGCCCAGATGAAACATCCGAGAGTTCTCAAATGTGAACTTGTGAATCTCCTGACAAAAATATGTGATCTTTCATTAAAATCTGCCTCCATTCCTGAGGACTGGAAGGTAGCTAACGTTACTCCCATCTTTAAGAAGGGTTCCAGGGGAGATCCGGGAAATTAGAGGCCAGTCAGTCTGTCATCAATACTGGGTAAGTTGGTAGAAACTGTTATTAAGGAAAGAATTAGTAGGCACATTGATGAAGAAAAACTACTGAGGCAGACTCAGCATGGGTTCTGTAAGGGAAGATCTTGTCTCACTAACCTGTTAATGTTCTTTGAGGGAGTGAACAAAAATGTGGACAAGGGGGACCCAATAGATGTTGTTTACCTTGACTTCCAGAAAGCTTTTGATAAAGTTCCTCATCAAAGGCTCCTAAGTAAGCTCAATAGTCGCAGGATAAAAGGACAAATCCTCTTGTGGATCAAAAACTGGCTAATTAATAGGAAACAGAGAGTGAGTATAAATGGGAAATTTTCTCAGTGGAGGGTGGTAAGCAGTGGGGTACTGCAGGGATCAGTATTTGGCCCAATGCTTTTTAACTTGTTCATTAATGATTTGAAGTTGGGAGTAAGCAGTGAAGTGGCTAAATTTGTGGATGACACGAAGTTGTTCAGGGTGGTGAAAAGCAGGGAAGATTGTGAGGCACTCCAAAGGTATCTGTCGAGGATGGGCGAGTGGGCGTCAACGTGGCAAATGGGGTTCAATGTAGCCAAGTGCAAAGTGATGCACATTGGAGCCAAAAATCCTAAATATAAATACACATTGATGGGGTCCAAACTGGCAGAGACTGACCAAGACAGAGATCTTGGCGTCATAGTAGATAACTCAATGAAAATGTCTAGACAGTGTGCAACTGCAATAAGAAAGGCCAACACTATGCTGGGGATTATTAGGAAGGGAACTGAAAACAAATCAGCCAGTATCATAATGCCCCTGTATAAATCAATGGTGCAATCTCATTTGGAATACTGTGTACAATTCTGGTCACCACACCTCAAAAAGGTTATTATAGCATTGGAAAAAGTGCAGAGAAGAGCAACTAGAATGAAAAAAGGGTTGGAACACTTTCCCTATGAAGAAAGGTTAAAACGCTTGGGGCTCTTTAGCTTGGAGAAACGATGGCTGAGGGGTGACATGATCGAGGTTTATAAGATTATGCATGGGATAGAGCACGTTGAGAAAGAAGTACTTTTCTCCCTTTCTCACAATACAAGAACTCATGGGCATGCAATGAAATTGCTGAGCAGTCAGGTTAGAACAGATAAAAGGAAGTACTTCTTCACCCAAAGAGTAATTAACACATGGAATTCACTGCCACAAGAGGTGGTGGTGGCTACAAGCATGGACAGTTTCAAGAGGGAATTAGATAAGCATGTGGAGCAGAAGTCCATCAGTGGCTATTAGCCATAAGGTATAGATAGGAACTCTGAGGCTGGGGCAAGTGATGCACTGTATTCTTGGTGCTTGGGGGGGAAGGCAACAGTGGGAGAGCTTCCAGTGTCCTGGCCCCACTGGTGGACCTCCTGATGGCACCTGGTATTTTTGGCCACTGTGTGACAGAGTTTTGGACTAGTTGGGCCATTGGCCTAATCCAGCATTGGCTTCTCTTATGTTCTTATGTTCTAATGTTCTTATGTGTTCTTAGGTAGGAAAAAGAATGGACAGAAACTTCCCCCCTCCCATCTTCTAATCTTAGGAGCTGTATATTTAAACAGTGTCATAGTGGAGCTCTGTATTTAATGCTTCCAGTGGGAAATACAATGGAGCTGAGGTTTTAGCTTCTGAGGTGAGATTAGGAAAACTTCTGAGGCACGTTGACAGATCTCTCTCAGATATTTTATAGGCTCCATAGAACTTGATACAGGTCAGTGTGGAGTGAATAGAGCTTTTCAATACCTATTTTTAAGGGTAATAGTGTAGCTGTGTTTTTTTGTTGTTTGTTTAATCTTTATCAGGGATGGACCTGTAAGGCAGAAAACTCCTTAGCTAGACTTTTACACTAATTTAACAGGCTTCACCAGCAAGTAACTTAGACTGTGATCTGTACAAAGAGAAACTCAGTTATTATAAAATTATACCATAATGGATCCCTTTATGTATGTATAGATACACCCCCTGTTTATATGATTCCAGAGTTTTTGTAATTGCATCTAATTTCCTTTGATATAAGTCCCTGAATGGACCCTGCAGACGACAAGCATTATTAAAGGTTAAGATAGTAGCTTCAAAGGGTACTGAGCATCAGAAAGAAAGGGGGAAAGTGAAAGTAGAAATGAGTCTGCTCAGTCCTCAGAGAACTGAGAGAAATTCTGGAGGTTTTTGGAGGGTGAGTGGGGATGATTTCCAAATGGTTTTTCAGCCACCTATGCCTGGAAACCTCTACTAGCTCATTATTTTTCTATTAATGTCTTTAACAAGAGGGAGAACCTGTTCAGCACCAGATGATGATGTGCTTCTGTTTCCTGGTAGGGCTGCCAGATTCCCCCTGCCCACCGGCAGGGGATAGGGCATAGTGTTGTCAGATCCAGGCTGGGAAAGTTGTGGTGATCTGGGGATGCAGACTGGGGAGGAGAGAGACCTCAGGGGGAATAATATCATAGATTCCACCCTCCAAAGCAGCCATTTTCTCCAGGGGAACTGTAGGCTGGAGATGAGCTGTAATTCCAGGGTATCCCCAGGACCCACCTGAAGGCTGGCATTCCTATTTCATGGCAAGGTTTTGGTTGTGTTTTATGGTTACGCAAGGCGCACAACACAAAAGAATCCATAGTGTACTAAAAATGAAAAATTAAAGTGGTGTGGTTTTGTTTTTAAAAGTTTGCCCTTAATGGTTGTATTCATTTTTATTTATATTAATTCCCATTGGCCATTGCTTTGTTTAGCCTTAATATATCTACTATGCAGTCCAAACAAAGATTAAGTTGTTTGGACCATGGATTTCAGATGTGGACATGTTCCTGTATCTTTAAAGTTTTAGGGACAGTTTATGTGATGAAGTGTCTCTGGCAGCTTCAGGTCTGGTATCAAAAGTTGGCAAGGGCACACAGATCAGTCTTACAACAACTGGAAGCACCACAAAACATTGCTGCCACCTTGGGACTTTCTATGTGTGGCAGCATTTGCAATTGCAGCCAGTGAGGATGAGACACTGGCAATTCCATGGATGATGAAGATGTTCAGTTTCTCCAGCAGTCACAGCATCCTGGACAGTCTCATTCTTTAGTTACTGTATGATGATTTGACATAGCTGAACTGTTAACATGACTGGCACCCATTAACTATTCAGACAATTTAAAGATCGCCTTTCCAAAAACCCCATTGTCATTTGCCACGTGCAGAGCAGAATCTGGATTTCTTTTTTGCCCTTGATCATGTAATCACTTTCAAGAAGATGACCTGGGCTTGACGCATGGCAAGCAGCAGTTTGTGGCATTCAAATAACAAATACAGGCTGTGGTGGAACTGGTAGAAGTCAGCATGTGGTCTTATTGTATTTGCATTTAAAATGTGCTTTTTTAACCATCTAATTCAAATGTGAATGTTTGATATTGCTAGAGTTTGAAAAGGACAGGCTTGATAAATGAATATACACTAGGGATGTCAGACACACCCCCCCCCCACGATGCAAGTGGGAGTTCCCTGGTTTTGGGTGCTCCTCTGTGCCCACACAATTAGCCCCCAAACAGGCAAGCAGATAGCAATGTGCCTAAATGACCTGGAAGTGACATAGGTGCATCAGTGACATCAAGGGTGGGTGGGTGACACTCTGGCATTTGGGCAAAACTGTATGGTAGAAACTAATTCTACCATACAGTTTTGTCCAAAACCAGAGCACTGCCCCTGCCCCCGATGTCCCCGATGTGCCTACGTCACTTCCAGGTCATGTAAGCACATCACATTTATTTTCAGCATTCCTCCCCACTCCCAGTAAGTTCACCCCCACCCCCTGCTGGCAGGTCCATGGGAACTGGTAACCCTACCCATCTGGCAATACTTGACCGTATTTTGAGGCAAGCAACCATAACACCTCATCATGATTACTTTGTTCTTATGTGCCAGTTGTGCATATGCATTGGGTTGATCCAGCGATGCATCAGTGGAAGGCTGTGTACTTGGCTCTCTCCTGACCCATTTTACAGGAACATAAGAAGAGCCCTGCTGGATCAAACCAATGGCCCATGTAGTCTAGCACCATTTCATAAAAGCTAGCCCATAAACAGGACATAGAAGTCAAGCTGTCTCCCAGTGTTGTCTCCTAATATTGCAGAGTTGAATAAGAATTTGAACTCAGATTGTTTCAGTCTTGGTCCAGCACTCTACCCACTGTTTCTCAGATAGATACTAAATATCTGACAGCACCTGGTGAATACTCAGTCAAAATTTGCAAAGGAGAATTTTGAAGAGAATTCTTGGGAGCGAACTCAGCTTTTGAATGCAGCCTGAGGGTATTTTGCAGGCAGAAGAGCGAATGCAGTTTATGGGTCATAAATGTGAATGGGCTCCAAGAGTAATTCTTTAATTTGACTCAGAAAAGAAGTGCAAAAAGGAACAGGCATTCTTCTATTTGTTTGAGAAGAAGGGGTTAATTTAATGGGGAAACCAATAGACAGAAATCTCTTCTGGGTTGGAGGTGACCTTTTCCTTACAATGAAAGCTGCAATGCTTTTTGTGTGAAATTGGAACTAGGAAACTCTTAAAAGCCTCCATGAAAGCGAACAACAGTCATTATGAAAGAGATACAAAAGCTCCAAGAAAAGAACCACATTAAAAAGAAAAGGGAATTAGAGGTAATCTCTTGTTCCCATCAAGGGCTATTTTTTCCCCACAAGTGAAGTTAAAATCTTTGGTCTTTCAATGAATCAGAAATCTCCCCTCACATCTTAGAATTGTGAAGTCGATTGTTGGCTGTGGTAAAGCCTCTTTTCAGTGTCCCTGGTGGGTTACAACAGACAATGCTGATCTTGTATGTCAGTTGGGGATTCCACAAGCACAGGGGAATCCTTGAGTGTTGTAAAATTGGCTCTCCCTCTAGGATGTGGGAAGGATGACATTGGGAGGATGAAGAGGTTATAAACAGAGCATTCCAGATAATCCCAGCTGTGTCTCAAAACGTTTATTTGGGTAATGTGGAGTAATCAAGAAGCCACTCCCATTTCATTTTAAGGTGGGAGATCTGTACTCTGATCTCTTCTTTTTTTAACATTAAAAAGCAGTGACAGTGATTTGGGTCAGGGCTGTATCAATGGGGGAGGTAACCCTTTCATTTTGTCCCTTATACCTCCCAGCACAGCTATTAACACTGGTAGGGAGAAAAACAGGTACTCTGGCCCACAGTCTATGCTTGAAATGTGAAAGGGTGAAGAGAGAATGTAGAATCACTTTTCTAACTATCTGCTTTGAGCACAATTTGAGCAAACCCAAGAGATAATGGCCTATCTTCCAGGGCACTGGTCTCTTCTTTATAATATTTGGGCCTTCTACATATCTCATATATTATTATCTTTCCTGAATGTTCAAAATTGAGACTAAAAATACGGATGCTGGCTTTTTCTCTCTAGGAGGGTTTAAAGCAAGGCCATTTTCAACTGTTGAAACAGCACATGGAAGAAGAACTGTAGAGATGTGAATGACACCCAGCTTTATGTCAGGAGTTGATGCCCAGCCCCAACTCAACCTTGCCTTGGCTACCTGAGCTGAAGATGGCCAGGGGCCTGACACACCCATGCAAGGAAGGTAGGGAAAGGGCAGCAACCAGGCAGATTGCTGTGACACAGCTAAGGCAGCAGCAGGGAGGGAAACGGTCAGAGGGAGAGAAAGAGCCAAGATAGCCAGGGAAGGAAGAGGACCTGGGTGCTGCTTGGAACCCTCTTTCCTTCCCAATTCTGAGGCTGATGGGCCAGACATCCTGTTTGGTAGTGAAGTGGAGGGAGGTTAGAAGCCTGTCTTGGGAGTGGAGGTGCCTCACTCCTTACATTTTATTATTTAGTAAAGCAGTAGTGAAGATCTTGGACCAGTGTCTTCAGGCTATGATAAAGTAACTGAGGGTGAACCAACTGAAGCTTAATCCAGACAAATGGAGTTGATGCTAGTTTGGAAGGCAGAATGTTTGGCTGACATTGTTTCCCAGCTTCAGATGGCATTAAGATCTCTCTAGTAGATCACATTTGAAGCTTGGAGATGCTCTTGGTCCTAGATTTTCAATGGATAAACATGTTGGTGCTGTTGCTAGGTGTGCCTTTTTTCAATTATATCTAGCTTGGTAGATGGCCCTTTATTTAGACTGCTGACATAGCCACACTGATCCATGCTACTGTAACCTCTGGATTAGATCAGTGTAACATGATCTACATGGGACTAGGGATGGGCATGAACCAGTTCATGAGCCAAAATTTGGCATGAACTTGGCCCAGTTTGTAGCCCCTGAACTGACATTTGGGGAAGGTGCCTTCCTTGAACATTTTCTGGACTTTTGTCCAGTTCAGGCCATTTCAGCCTAGGCGGATGCATGCACCCACCCTGCCAACAATTTAAGCCTGTACTGAAGTGCTTGATAGCTGGGAGGCTACTGGTTGAAAGAAATTTCCCAGAGCATTGGGTAATAATGTCTTGTTATGAAAACAAGATTGTTTGTGCTGTGTAGTTCATGCTTTTGTTTGCTTTCTATTTTAGTTCCGACTTGAATTTTGATCTCCAAAATGGAAGGGAGATGCCGCTTTCAAAAAGAGGACGGAAACATGTTTATATGCCTAGGATACATGTTGCTGCATAACCTTGATTTATAGCTCATTATTGTTGCATTTTGAGAGTTTGAGAACTTTATGTGTTACATTATAACTCTGGCTTGAAGCTTTTGACTTTGTATTAAATACTTTTGGAGTTGGTATATGAAAACTTTGATAACTGAATATACATTAAGAATATACACTTGTTTGATATTTCAAAATATTTATTGAAAGTCATTGATATAAGACTTGTTAATTCCATTCACAGTGTTCATCTGTTTTTGATAATAACCATTTAAACCTAACAGCTGGGTCGATCTGCACATCAACTGTTAGGTTTAAATAGCTGCAAGCCATTAAACCTGTCTGTTTCACTCCTCCCCACTTCAAAGCAGGGGGAAGTGAAACTGATGGGTTAAATGGCTGCCAGAGAAACAGGTTAAATGGCTTCCCAGATGATTTCCCTCTTTCTCCCAGCTGCGGCTTGCTATGGCCCAGAGAAAGGTGGATCCAAACTGGTTGGTTTGCTTCAGGCATTTTTGCTCAGTTTGGGGTTCAGTTTGGAACTGCCCCGGCCCGAATCAGGATTTTTGGATTCATGCCTATCCCTACATGGGATTGCATTTGGAAACATCTCTGAAGCTTCAGTTTGTTAGAATGAGCAACTCAGCATACCTGGACATTGAGGAGCACTACATCACTCTAAGAGTGTGTGGTATTATCTTGAAGAAGAAGAAGAAGAAGAAGAAGAAGAAGAAGAAGAAGAAGAAGAAGAAGAAGAAGAAGAAGAAGAAGAAGAAGAAGAAGAAGAAGAAGAAGAAGAAGAAGAAGAAGAAGAAGAGGAGGAGATTGGATTTATACCCCACCCTTCACTACCCAAAGGTGTCTCAGAGTGGCTTTTTTCAAGAACAGCTCTTAGCAGAGTTACGGCTTGCCCAAGGTCATCCAGCCAGGTGCAAGTGGAGGCGTGGGGAATCAAACCCGGTTTTCCCAGATTAGAGTCCACGCACTTAACCACTACACCAAACTGGCTCTGTTGAATAGGATGCCTCTCTTTGTCTTAACCTGGGAACTGGCCTCTGACCCCTCCTCTTTCTCTCTGTGCTCTTGAGTCCTGAGCAGGATGAAACCAGGATTGGCCAAAAAACATAGCAACTAGGGATATGTCAGGAGCCAGAGATGAGCATTTAAATCTCCACATCTTAAAAAGGGACTGGAGAAATGGATGTTTGTCTATGGAAAACTGGTTTTCAGTTGTCCTGTTCCAAATGGCTATTTGATATTGTGTCTTGTCAAGGAAGCTTTCTTCTATCTTAATCCATTCTGGCTGCAGAGTGGACTTTAAAACCCTAATAAAGCTCGAGAGCAATGTAGCTTCGTAATACAGTTTAATGTCAGGAAGGGCTAAACCTCCTTATCTGATTGGTCTATGTAGCATGGTAAATCTAATTCTGGATTTACGGTAACCTCAAATGAATTTACTCCAGTGGGATTGCCAATTACTAAATTGGGAGAACGAAATAGGTAGGGGAAGTGTACGAAAAAGTTTAGGAAAAATGAAGGTTTTAATTCTCTCTAACCATGTCAAATTTTGGCTATGCCATCGCTTCAGTTGTAGTTTGGATTTCTCTATGGTGTCTACATAGTTAATTTTGAAAAGATTTTTTAAATCTGTGGGGATTTTGACTCCCAGATATGACCATGAATGCATTACCCATTGATACTTGAAATGGGAGTGAATAAATTGCTCAGATGAGAACAACAGTTTAACCAGGTAACAGTTTTGGATTGGTTTACATGTAAGCCTGACACAGAGGCAAATTCTAAGAGGATGGACTCAACAGCCTTGAGAGAATATTGAGGGTGATGTGTAGGCTTTGGGGTTCAAGAACAGGGTTCAAGAACGACACGAGACAAGATCTGCAGAAATCTGTCTGAGCTACAGCATCAGTCTGACACGAATAGACTCAGCCAGTGCTTTATTAAGCTTCCCTCTTTTCTCCCTCCTCCTTTCCAGTATAGGAAAAGTTACAAGCACAGTATGATGTGAGCTAAAATAACAGAATGTGCTTTTGCTGACAAATCCTCTCATGAAGATTGCTGTTACAGAAATATAACAAGCCATTGTGTTCTTGAGATAGTAAAGCTTCCCAACCTCCCTTTCCCATCAGCCGAGTTCATAACAGACTATTGTTTACTAAAACCTTTAGGCCTGTGAAGACATTGATCTGTCCCACAGTGATGAACATAGATTACAAAATCATCAGCAAATAGACTGATTTTAAAATTCCATTGGTCAATAGTGATTCCAGGAATCAAATCTTGGTGTTGTATGTTATTTGCTAAGGGCTCGATAGAGCAAAAATGAGCGGACACCCCTGTCTGGTGCCTCTAGACAGAATGAAATCATTAGATGTAGAGTTATTAGTGATTACTTATGCTCTAAGGGAACTATAAAGTGCTTGGATGACTCTCTGGAATTTCACCCCAAACTCCATTTGCTTGATAACTTCTGACAAAAATAAGGCTTCAGCTTTGACAAAGGCCTTCCTTTTTTTTTTTTAAAGCGCCCCCAAAAGAGGCATTTTTATTATTTTTCCACCAAAGACATAACTACCACATTACACAACATAGTAAACAACACACCAACTACATAACAATACACACTACACACCAAAGACAATCACAACATTAAACATTCACGGGGGGGTACAATTCTCATCCCATCGCATCTAGTTTTACCCCTCCCACCTTACCAATCTAAGTATTATACCATTGCTTCTGTATCCACTAAATTCTAACTTTCTAACTTATTCAATTCTAATTAGCATAATGTTAATAATATCCATTCCTCCTTATTTCTTTCCATCCTTCTCTCTCCGATCCTACCAGTCATAAAAGCGTTGCCAAGTGTTTGTAAAGGCTGATTCATCGTATCCTTTCAACATCAAAGTCAGTTTGTCCATTTCTGCTGCTTCCATTATCTTCTCAATCAACTCCTGTTCAGTTGGTACCACCATAGTTCGCCAGTACTTTGCATATAAAATTCTAG
Organism: Gekko gecko; assembly: GCA_029375565.1. Taxonomy (NCBI): domain Eukaryota; kingdom Metazoa; phylum Chordata; class Lepidosauria; order Squamata; family Gekkonidae; genus Gekko; species Gekko gecko. Next base: position 137,437,535 of record JAPDNY010000002.1, read on the forward strand.
CCGCTGTTGCTATATATGTTATCAAATATCTCTCTTCTCTCTGCGCCTCTTTTGGAAGTATTCCCAGCAATAATACCTCTGGCTTAAACAAAATAGTACCTTTTATAATATTCTGCATCAATCTATGCACCCATATCCAGTATTTTTTAACCCTCTCACAAGTCCACCACATATGATAAAACGAACCCACTTTGACATTACATTTCCAACACTTATTAGAGCATTTTTCATCAAATTTTGATAACCTATCCGGGTAATATACCATCTATAAAACATTTTATACATGTTTTCTCTATATGCAACCGCCCTGGTTATTTTCACATTTATTTTCCATATTTGATCCCACTGTTCTATCTCTATGCTATAGCCAAAATTTGCTGCCCATTGAACCATATTGTTTTTCACTGTTTCATCTATCGTATAATCAGCCAACAACAATGCGTACATTTTTTAAATAAACTTCTCTTCCGGCTCATACAATATTTTCTCCATATCTGATAATGACTTCTCAAACCCTTTCTATTTGTCTTTTTTATATCTTGACTGAATCTGAACTCTGTGCCACCAGCCAATATCCTCGCCCAATTCAAGCTCCCCCTTCGCATTTATAATATCCAAATATCTTTGCGGTGGGTCTTCAAAATATAACCTAGGTAAAGTCACTGCTTCTACCGGGGCTACCAGCCTAGAGGTTTTAACAAACCACCTCCTCCGGATGGTCTCCCATACTCTAGCAAGTGCATCCCGTATCCAGTGTTGTCTAAAATATTTACGTGCTGCCACCTTCTTGTCCCACAAAAACGCATGCCAACCTTCTAAGAGATCATGGCCTTCCAGTTTTAAAAGCCTTCTATCTTCCAACGTCACCCATTCCTTAAGCCATGCCAATGCTCCCGCTCTATAGTATAGTATCCAATTTGGAAAAGCCAGGCCTCCTCTTTCTTTTGAGTCTTGTAGCGCTTTAAGCCTAATTCGTGCTCTTTTCCCTTGCCACACAAACTTAGACGTGGTTTGCTCCAACTCTTTCAGTATTGCCAGGTTTTTCAGGACAGGAATCGTTTGGAACAGGAAGATCCATCTTGGTAGAATATTCATCTTTATCAACGCAATTCTTCCAATTAAGGACAACTTCAAATTCTTCCATTTTTCTAAATCTTGTTTCGTTGCTCTTAACAATTCTCTATAATTATCTTCTTGTAATGAACTGCACCTATTCTTCAATTGAATTCCTAAATATTTTACCTTTGTGGAGAGTTTATATCCCGACTCTTCTTGCAAATGCTCTCTTTGCTCCAAAGTCATATTTTTAGTTAGAATTTTTGTTTTAACCATATTAATCTTCAAGCCTGCCACTTGCCCGTACTCTTTCAAGATCTTATTTAACTCCATGATTGAAGATCTCGGTTCCTCCAATATGAATGCCAAGTCATCTGCGTAAGCTAATAGCTTATAATGTTCTCCATGAGCCTTTAATCCCTTCACTTCTGAATTCTGTCTTATCTCTTCTGTTAAGAATTCCAGGGCAAAAATATATAGTAATGGTGAGAGGGGACAACCTTCTGTATCTGGAATTGTTCAGTCCGTTCCCCATTTACCATAACTGCTGCTCTCTGTTTTGAGTAAATTGCTTGAATTGTTTGAGTAAATCGTTCTCCTGCTCTGGCCCTCTTAAGTGTCTCTATTATAAACATCCAATCCAAGTTGTCAAAAGCCTTCTCTGCGTCTACAAAAATCACTGCCATTTCTTTTTCTGGATGAGCTTCATAGTACTCCAACACATTCAATAATCGCTTCATATTGTGCTTTATCTGTCTTTTCGGGAGAAATCCTGACTGGTCTTTATGGATTGTTTTTGCTAAAACATGCTTCAATCTGTCAGCCATAATGGAAGCAAATATTTTATAATCCACATTTAATAGGGAGATCGGTCTATAGTTCCTAACATCGTTTCCTTCCGTATCTTGTTTATGTATCAAAGAGATTAGGGCTTCCCTCCACGTATCAGGCACTTCCTCTCCTTCCCACGTTTTCTTATAAACTTCATGTAGTTGTGGAAGCAATATTTCTTCAAAAGTTATATAGAATTCCACTGGTAGACCATCCGTCCCTGGTACCTTACCTTTATTCTGTCTTTTCAATGCCTCCACCATCTCCATCATAGTAATTGGTTGATTTAAAATCTTCTGTTCTTCCTCCGAGAACTTCTGCCACACGCGGTCTTGCAAATACTGGGATATTTCTTCTCTAGTTATATTCTCTCTTGCATAGAGTTTCTTATAGAAATCTTCCACAATCCTTTTCAGGTCTTGAGCTCCATTTTGTTCTACCCCATTTCTATCGCTCAACGATTTTATCAATGTTCTTTCCGATTGCTTTCTTACTTGGTAAGCCAGCCATCTAGTTGGTTTGTTGGCATTCTCGAAGTAATTTCGTTTGGCATAATTTACTTTTTTTGCCATTTCTACTGTCAATAAGCAATTCATTTTGTGCATAAGAAGCTTAATTTTAGCTTTCCTACCGGGGTCTCCTCCCATCTCCATTTCTTGCTTCTTCTGTTCCAATATTTCTTTTTTCAGATTGAGGTATTCCTCATTTCTTTTTCTGTTCTTCTTTGCCGCTTCCTTCATTAAAAGTCCTCTCGCGAAAGCCTTAAACGCATCCCACACCATTCGTCTCGGAATACCTGGGGTGATGTTTTCCTTAAAAAAGAAAGTAAATTCCATTTGCAAGCTTTTCACCACCTTGCTATCCTTAAGTAATAAGGAGTTCAATGTCCATCTGTCCCTACGGTTTATTCCCTGTAGCTCCACCGTTATCGGATTGTGATCAGCAAATGTGCCTGCATCTATTTCAGCCTCCTGTAAATCCCTTACCATTGAAGATGACATCCAACACATATCCAGTCTAGACCAAGAATCATGTCTCGCCAAATAGAACGTATATTGTTGCATTTTAGGGTTTCTTATTCTCCAAGTATCACTTAACCGCCATTCCTCTACGATCTGCAGAAGTGAATTAGGAAATTCATTACCTTTTGGCTTCTTCCTCTGCGTATTCGCTTTCCGATCCATGTTATGATCAAAAACCGCATTAAAGCCACCAATCACACAAAGCTCCTAGAAATCCTGTTTAGCCATCAAGATTGAGAGCTTTTGATAAAATTTCTCCTGGTTTTGATTTGGGGCATAGATATTCACTATTAAAACTTTTTTATTTTGTCTTTGAATTGTCACCATCAATATTCTCCCATCTTCCGAAGCAAATATAAGTTCTGGCTGCATATGTTCCTTAATATAAGTGGCCACTCCACATTCTTTCTTCTCTTTATCTGTTGCCACAAACATCTTGCCTAATCCCTTATAATTCAGATATTTTTCATCCTTTCTCCTAATGTGGGTTTCTTGAATACATGTTATGTCTGCTTTACATTTCTTCAATTGATGAAATATCCTTCTTCTTTTCTGAGGTCCATTTAAGCTATTGACATTCACCGAAATTATTTTTATCTTCTTTTTATCCATCTAGGTTCTGTGTCTGTCTGTATTCCTTTTCACCTTTTGTTTTTTGCCTTGTCATGATTGGAGATCTCAGTCTAAATTTTCTTGATCTTTGAGGTTTGGCAGAGGGAGCTGATGCCGTTGCTCCCTGGGATTGGGATTCCTCTTCCCTTTCCACCTCTCCCTCTTCTCTCTCCTCTTTTTCTTCTTGATCATCTGACACCTCCACTCCATACATCTCTAGAAAATCTTTAGCCTTGAAAACAGAGGTGATTCTGAATCTCTTTCCCTCAAAGTTAAAGAAGACCCCCTCTGGCAAAATCCACCTATAGGTGATATTATTGGCTCTCAACAGTGCCGTTAAGTCTGAGTACATCTGAGTACGCCCTCCTCTTCTCCCTCACTCTCCAGGGTATCTCTTTTAGAACTTTAATTTCTTCTTGTCCCATCCTCAATGGTACAGCGTTTACTTCTTTCAGTATCTTATCTCTAACTGCCCGCTTATGGAACCGCACCTGGACCTCCCTGGGCACCTTAAATCTTCTTGCATAGGCCAAATTCATTCTGAAGGCCACATCAATTTCTTTTTCCACTTCGCTTACATCCTCAATATGTAAACGATTTGCCAGAAGTTTGGACATCTTTGAATTCAGATCTTCTTCTTTTTCCACTGGGATATTCTGAAATCTCAGAACAAAAGCCGCTCTCTCCACCTGTAATCTCATTATGTCTTGCTCCAATAGTGATTGTTTTTCTTCATTTTCTTGAACCTTCCTTTCCACTTGTCTTGTTTTTGTCTCCACTTCCTCCACCGTATTACTTAGTGACACAATTTTTGTAGTATTATCAGCAATTTGTTTCTGCAACAGCTGTAAACTCTTGGTGAACTGCTCTGTAATATCCTTCATTGCATTCTGGATCGGGACCGCCGCTTGGGGGATCATATCTCTTACTTCCTGGATAGCTTGTGGGACACTACTCTGGATTTCTTCCATGCCAGCCTTGAGCGGTTCTACAACATCATTAATCGTGCTCAGGATAGTGGCTTGCACTATCGCTTGTATTTCTTTCTGGGGTATTTCTTTCAGGGGCTCTTTCTGGCCTGCGCCCCCCAACTTTCCTGTAGCAGAGCTAGCAGCCCCTGGAGAAACCAGAGACTGTTTCCTTAATCCTCCACTGGCCATATTTATCTATTTTTCACCACTTCCAAATCCCACTCTTAACGTGCACAGAGAATATTCACAGGTTTTTTTTAAATTATTATTTACTCTTTACCCTTATCCAATGTTTGGGAACAGTGCAGGTCTTCTGGCCCCGTTCCCAGAATTTCTATCTCAGAGAAAATTAAAACAAATACCAATGTTTAGGCTATCTTATTTGTTGGCAAAGTCCCCAGAAATTATTTTCACTATCCTCCCGTCTATTTACCAAAACAACCTCCCTGTTGGCAATTTTCCCAGGAAGGCTGCCTTGCCCACCTTCCCCCTCCTATTTTCCCCCTATAGCCCACTAAAACCAAATGAAGTGACCAGCTGATACTATCAATCAATAATCAAATTCCTTATTGTCAAACCAAGCTCTTTCATCCAGCGGTCTTTAAACAGAGTCCATCCTTCTCTCCCACCTCTTTTACCGATAACAATCGCAGCAAAAATTGAGGACGTAGCAAACACTCTCTTCCCTCACTCTCTTACTCTTCCACCCTGGCCCTCAAGGGTTAAAAATTAGCGTACGATGAAACAGGCCTCTTCTTCTCTATTTCTCTGATTCTTCTACCCTACCCCTATTAGGGTTAAAATTTGAGAACGCTGCAGAGGGGTCTCCAGCCAGCCGTCTTCACCTTAGAGCTTCTTATTTTCACTCAGCCTCTCTCTCTCACCGGACGGATTCCCCCTCCAGCTCTCCCTGCACACAAACTGTTTTACGTCTCGATTTTCAGTTTTTAGAAGAGGCTTAAAAGAAGACCCAGGTTTCCTCTCAAAACCCACTGAGAGCCAGGAAACCGTTTTAAAGCCCCATCATTTCCCTCTTCAGCTCCATGGCTTTTCTGATGGAGTTCTCTTTCCCTCTTGCCCTTTCAAACCTCGTCACGCCACGCTCTCTTTCAGTTTCTAGCCGTTTGTTCTTCAGGGAGGAGAGCCCTCCCCACTATGCTACTTCTTAGGGCTAATTATTTTAAATTGCCCTTTCAAACCATTCAGATTTTATCATGGATACTCACAGAAGCACTGTCGGTAAGGTGCCTCTTCCCCCCTTCATCCAATGCAAAAGTCTTGGCTTCACTCAGACAAACTGAGCCCAAACTTTGATCCCGCGTTGGGGGCGATCCAGCCCACCCCATGGGTTGCAAATCACACAGGGTTTCAGATCAAAGCCCCTTGCAGCTGCCAGTCCCTTCCCGGGACAGCAGGGAGCCCTTTTGATGGTCAAAGGACCCCTTTAAAGTTCAGAAGATCACTAAACGCTCGAAGTGCGTGCGTTTTGCCAAGCTGTCAGCACTGCTCTCCAAAGGCCTTCCTGATATCTAAGGTCAAAAGGCAGGTATCAGTTAAATGTTGCTTACTATATAAAATAATGCCTATAGTTTTCCTGACATTATCTGCTATATCTCTAGCAGGAATTTATTTATTTTATTTTATTTATTGTTTCGATTTCTATACCGCTCCATCCTGGAGGCTCTGAGCGGTTTACATAGTGGTTTATATTTCCTAGCTAGGGCCACACTTGAATGGGGAGGTGAGTGCCTACCAGGCGCCCTACTGGCTTGTTGTTTTTTTCCGTGGTTCCTCTGCTATGGTGGCTCAGTGTGGTCCAGCTTCTGCATGATGTTTTCCAGTGCAATCCGGCTCGGCGTGGCTCTGCAGCGGCTCTCACTGGGCTGGTTCCACAGTCCGCGGCTGTGTGATGACTGCTGCACCAGCCTCCGTCCTGATTGGCTCCAGCTGTGCTGCGTCGCTGTGTCACCTCGTCTCTGGCCAGTCCCACCTGGAATGCTCGCTCGGCTGCTGTCGATTCACTGCCATGTTGTTTCCGCCGGAACGCCTCGCTGCCCATTGCTGCCACCGGCACCGTTGCTTCTCCTTGTCTCTCCTCACTGCCAGAAGGCGGGTGCCCCCCTGCACCTAGGCAGGTATCCATTTATCTACTTGCTAGGCTTTCGAACCACTGGGTAGGTGGGAGCTAGGACAAGGGCCAGGAGCTCACCCCAGCCGCGGTGGGACTTGAACAGGCTTATGGCTGTTCGTTGATGAATTATTGCAGGTGTTTTACTGCCTGCGCCACTGCTGATTGATTCATATGACTATAGTTAACAATAAAAGTATTTAGTCTAACGGTCATAACTGTCACAAAGATTTTGTAATCACAATTTAGTAGTGATATGGGCCGAAAGGATTGTGGGGACAAACTATCTTTGCCTTTTTTGGGTATAACTGTGATTTTTGCTTGCATCTATGTTTCAGGAATTGATCCAGTTTGGAGAATGTTGTTACAAACCTCCTGCAGAGGGGTCACCAGTTGGTTAACAAACTTTTTGTAGAATTTGACCGGGAAGCCATCCATCCTTGGGGCCTTATTAGATTTAACTTGCTTTATAGCGTTTGTGATTTCCTGACTGGAAATTGGCTCTTCCATCAGCTTACTATGGGTAGGGGTGAGCTTTTTTACAAGGTCTTCGGTGTTGATATAGGTTCTGATTGACTCTACAGATGGGTTGTCAGAGGTATATAGCTGTTGATAATATTTTTTAAAAGTTAAAAGAATATCTTTCATAGAGGAAATAAGGTTTCCTTTATCATCCTTAAAGGAATTCACATTGCTTAAGACTTTTTGGTTTTTAAGTTTCCATGCTAATAACTTCAAGGATCTGGGATGATGGAACCAGTATCTATATTTGAGAAATAAAAGGTGCTTCTGAACTTTATAAATTTCTAGGGATTCTAACTTTTTTCTCTCAATGAGTAGACATTTATAAATCTTTTTGGAGCCAGATTTTTTATGTTTATTTTCTAAAACCTTTATATTGGCCAGAATCTCTTGCACTAATTTATTCTTTTGTTTATTATAGGCTGAGATGAGATAAATTATTTTACCCCTGATGACAGCTTTCTCACGTCCCAAACCACCAGTATTGGGACGCCACAAAATGAATTCAGGTTGAAATAGTCGATTAAAGATTGTTCAATGTTTAAACATGTCTGTTGATAGAATAAAAGATTTTTATTGAGAAACCAACTATGAGGACTCTGTTTTTCTGTTTCCAAATTCAGTGTACATTCTGTCCAGGCATGGTCGGACAAGGTTCAAAGGCCAATATCAGATGACATGACCTGATTAATAAGGGGAAAAGAAATCAATATATAATCAATCCTAGTGAAGACATTGTGCCTGGGAGAAAAATAAGTGTAATCTTTAATCCCAAGATGTTGAGATCACCAAATATAACAAAGATGAAATTGGTTGAAAAGTTTCTGCAAAATAGATTTTGATTTAGGCTTGTGTAGTTTTCTAGTATTTGGAATGCAGGATCTATCCCAGTAAGGATCAGAAATGTTATTAAAGTCACCCCCAATCATGGTATGACCGTCTTGGAAAGAGCTAAGAAGAGCTAAAGTCTCCTGGAGAAATATTTCCTGTCCAGTGTTTGGGGCATAAATTGAAGCTAATGTGAATAAATTATTATTCAAGAGACCTTTTATAAAAATATAGTGGCTTCTGGGGTCAATGGATTGTTCCTGACATTGAAATTATACATTTTTAGAAAATAAAATAGCTACTCTGAGGGAAGAGGATGATCTCATTGCCTGGTATTGAAATGTGAACCATTTAGTCTTGAAAATAGGATGAGTATTTTTCCTAATATAGGTCTCCTGCAAAAATAAAATATCTGGGTGCATTTTAACCACGGACGTCAAGACCGTTTTAACCTTTATTCGATTGTTTAGGCCTCTACAATTTAATGAGAGAATTCGCAGAGAGTCACCCATCACCCATTGTAAAAATGAAGGATTGTAACATGTATGTCAGTACTGGAAGGAAGTAGATCTCAAGACTATTGTCGAGGCTTGTATAGAGATGTTGAATAATATGAGAGCATCTAATAAAGAGTAAGCTAGGTGGATCTGTAAAAATAAACTTGTAAAACAAAAACAACCATGTTAATTCAACTATCAACATGGAACAATTCACTGTTACCCTATATCCCTTACCCCAAGGGGTTTCACAGTCAAGCTTGCCCTAAAAACTTAGGGCAAAAGCTAGTGAGCTAGGCTTCACTCAGCTCACTGAGTAAAAGATAAAAAACAACTAAGTGATTGTGAATGTGTCTGTAGATCAGGGGGGAGATAAAGAACTTCTCCTAACCACCTCTCCCACCTCTTATAAAAGAATTTACTTACAACTTATAAGAATAGCAATTTACACTATCAGTTTTTTCAATAGATTCTTAACTTTGAGTGGAAACAAAAATAAATATTAATAGTGATTAACTATACTGCTTAACAAGCCAACTTTAAATAGTCAGTTATAGGCTAATTATAAAATTATACTTGCATAGGTTATGTATAATTGATTAACTCTGCAGATACAATTCCTTAAATTGAGGAACTAAAATGGGTTAATTGCACCATGTAAATAACTTATGTTAGGCCAACTGCACTATAAAATGAACAATCAGACAACAGAAAAAGAAATCACAGGTTAACTTCACCTTGAATATTATGTATTTCAATTATGACTTAAATAAAATGTGTGTGTGGGGGGAAAGGTAACTAAAATAGGTTAACTTCACCGTGCAGACCTTAGTTGAAAAGTTTTAAAGAAAAACATAGGCTAACTTCATCCTAGTATCTGCTTATTTTAGATGTATCTGTTAGAACGTGAAAAAAACCTTTGAGAATCATAGTTTTTTGTAACACCATAAAATGAATAATCAGAGAGCAGAAAAAGAAATCACAGGTTAACTTCTCCTTGTAGTCTGCTTATTTCAGTTATGGCTTAAATAAAATATGAGAAAACATTTAAGATACAAAAAATAATTATTGATAATTGATAATAAAGTTATCCATCTGCTAATATAATTCCTTAAGATAAGTAACTAAAATAGGTTAACTTCACCATGCAGTCCTTAGTTGAAAAACTTTAAAGAAAAACATAGGCTAACTTCACCCTAGTGTCTGCTTACTTTAAAAGTGACTGCTAGAATGTGAAAAAACCTTTGAGAATGAAAGTTCTTAGTAATACAAAAACTGAATTAGGTTAACTACATCAATGAACAATTATTAATACATCCGAAAAGGAAAATGCAGGTTAAGAACAACAAGACTGATGGTCATATCTGTAAGTAATGTTTAACATATTCAAATGTGTCGTATGTCAAAAAAAACCTAGAACCTTCTGCATTAGATTATTGAAGTAGAGTCCAACAAATGGATGCCTGATCAATCCGGAAGAAAAATGAAAAGGTAAAGGATTTAAACTTGTCTTCCAAGAGTGTTAGACATCAATGATGAGCTCAGATCCATCTTCATGGAGAAGCAGGGCTGCCAGAGTCCTGAAAAGGCTGATAGTTTGGAGAAGGTGATGGTGGGGGGGGGATCAGACGCTATTCCTAGGGCCGAGAGGAGCTTGTACCCTGAGATTGGATAATCTCTGGAGAGGCCTTGATGCACCATTATAAGTTCAGTGGAGGAAAGCCATCTAAATTGTATTTGATTGTCAGCTTTTGAGTCACTGGCCTCAAGAGTCACCCGTGTTGCAGGGTTTCTTGAGAAAGATCTAGTAGCACCATGTCTTTTACATTTTGAAATGGAAGGCCTCCTTCTTCTCTAGATTTCTTCAAAATTGTCTCCCTAGTGTGGCTATCGGGAAAGGTGCTATTACATCCCACAGGTATTTGTCAGTTTTCCTGGAGACGGGGCCAGCGCGATAAGCCTTATCAATGAGTGAGGCCACGTTATCATCTAGGTGTAAAATTTTAGAAAGCCAAGAGGCAATGAAAGTTTTAAGTTCAGGAAGGTTGCGAAATTTTAAGTTGTGTTCCCACAATTTGTTTTCTAGTGCCATAATTTTTGTTGCAGCCCAGTCTTCCGACTGTTGCAGGTTTTGATCTTGTCCTGGGTGGGCATTGCAGCTTCTAGAGCGGACTCTGCCACTTGCGATACCTCAGAAAGAGTGGTAGTTATGGATTTCAATTCGTCCGAGAGTGGCTGGATAGCCAGACAAACTTGGTCTGCTATATTGGATTCCAGTTGGTGCATCGTTGCTAGGAATTCAAATCAAGACAGTACTGTACCGTCTTCAGCATTTAAGTCCTCCACCATTTTGAGGTCTCGTTCCGGCATGTGGCCTGTAGATTGCTTAGTCGTATCTTTGACTAAAAATTTAGTCAATTGTTGCGGATTCATTGCATTCCTAGCTTCTCTAGTCATACCAGATTTTCCCATTGTGTTTTTGGAGCAATTCAGATGCAATAAGAAGGTTGTAAAGGCAAAAGAGGTGGGAGAAGTGGAGGAGACAGTCCTTTATGCGTCCACCATTACAGGATGCCCAACCCCACCCCCCAGTATTGCCACTTTTCTTGCTTTGTTTCTGGCAGTAAAAGACAGGGGGAGGGGGGCATGGCCCTTTCCAGGGTTGTTTTAGCCTTTGAGGGAGGATTCATTGGGCCAGGGCTGGAAGCAACCATCAAGCAACTTGATACCATTTGACCTGCATGACTCACCTAGGAATAATGGCTTGCTGCTGTTCAACAGCAGCTACCCCCCAAAGCTAGTGTGGTTGTTATGTATTGGGACTGAATCATTCCTGACTGAATCACCCCAGAGACTGGCTGAGCTTGGAGCACAAGAACAATAACCTACCAGGATTCTGAAAGTAACCAATCTAGTAGTAATGTTATGTAAATAGCCTATCACTGGGAGTGGGGTGTGTTTGGGTGTGGCAATTGCATGCTATTTAACAGAGCTGAGGCTCTGGAGTCTTGTCTTGCTCTTGCTGAAATCACAAAGTTGAGCTGATCACTAGACTTGAGCCTGCTCATCCATGGAATCCACTATTTAACAGTAGTATAATGGTTAGAGTTTCATAATAGGATCTGGGAGACTCAGGTTTGAATCCCCATTATGGTGTGGAAGCTCACTGGATGACTTTGGGCCAGTTACACAGTCTCAGCTTAACCTACCTCACAGGGTTGTTGTGAGGATACAATGGTATGACAGAATCCTTCCACTTCCCTCATCTCTGAGTCTAGATTTTCCCTCCGTTTTTCTGTCCCCTCACAGACAGAGCAGTCCTGGTAATGTGTTTTCTTCTCCCCTGAAGAAACTTTGGCTGTTCAATCCTGTGTAAAGAAAAAATGGTTCCTTGCTTTGTGCTGTAAAATAAAATCTTTGGTTCAGACTGCACAGAGGCCTACAATAATCTTCTCAGAGATAGAGACAGCTCAGACATAGATGGAGCACAGTGACCTTGCCAGCTAAATTGTTTTCAGCTGAAGTGCTGGGGAGTACCAACTGCCCTTGGTCCTTCCAATTAGCACATTCCAAGCAACTGAAGTTATGGATACCTGTGTGGGAATGGGATGGACCTATCTGCAGTACAATTTCATTTCTCTCCCTCCCTCTTGTCCATCCTTGGATGTCACGTGCCTAACAACCAAAGAGAGTTACATCACCTCTCGGGTAGCTGATTGGTCTAACCAGGCCTGGTCAATCAGAGACCTTTGCCATAAATCTAGTTAGTCCTCACACTATGGAGCTTGACACAACAACATGTCAGCGGAGTTACAGCTCCCCAAATGGCATCCTACTTGATTCCTGCCTGGACTGGCTAAGTTGTGAACATTTTGTCTTGCTGGAACTGACTGCCTCTGATGAACCTTGAATTGTTTCTATGTATTTAGCTATGCTGGAAAAGCTTAGGTTTATTTGTTTTATTTCCTTCACTGTCTAGTCCTGTTTTATATATTTTTGTACCTTAAATAAATAATTATATTTTTACTGTGTTATGGTTTTTGCCTTCAATAACCTCGAAGTCTTTATCTAGAGTCTTGGCTCTTGACCACCTACCAGCTAACTGTTTGTCTTTGGAAACTCAGACTGTAGACCTGCTCTGCAGGGCTGCCTTTTCTTGTTAATTCCCTGAGAAGCCGGAAGACTTGGCCTTTCTCTCCTGGGCTGTTGGGATAGATTGAAAGGCCTGGTGGCAACTGCCAAGACTAGGGTGAGTTTTAGACTCTCTCTGGTATTTTGTAACTTTGTTTTGTGTTGCAGTCCCCTTGTACCAAAAGTCCTTACCCCGGGTTGGGACTGGGACTTTTGACACCCTGTCAGTAAGGTATATTTTGACTATTTGCTTAGCCCAGGAACCTGAGGGAAGGGATAGGATCACCCTTTAACTTATACCCTTGAAAATGGCACTTGAGATGCTTTTAAAATTCAAAAATAACATTGAAGGGAAAGGTCAGGTGAAATCAGGGGTTGGAATTAATGAGGTAAAACTAGTACAAGCACAGACTTTTGATCTTATATATCAGGCTAATGAGAGGTTCTTAATTTATTCACAGTTACTTAGAACTTTATATTGAGAGGCTTTTGTTCTAGAGTTTTCCTAAACACTCCAGTCCACTTTATTTAAATAACTGCTGAGTCTTTTGGAGCCCAGAAGACTGGTACTTTTTTCCCAGTACCCAGCTCCCTTCTCTTGGAATGGCAGTATTCTTCTTGAGTTGTTTGCTGACCTTTTACGGTCTCTACAGGTAGTTTCTAATCACTGTACTCCTCAGAGATAACTCTCCCTGTTCAACTGGGTAGGGAATTTTCTTCTCTCCCTGGAAGACCCATCCCTTTTTCTTTGGCCTGAATGGGAGTCTTCTCTACTATTTTAACTTCCTTGCCAAACTTTCCCCCAGTTCTTTGTCTGTGTTCAAATGTGTCTCTTCTAATGCTCAATTCAGACTGTATTCAATCAAGGTAGAAATCTGACTCTGTCAGCTCAGCACTAAACCCTTTTTCTGTCAGGGCTGTTCTCAAACAAGGCAGGAATCTGATTGAATCTCCTCAGCATCCAGCTCTCTCAAAACATTATCTACTCAGCTGATGCTAACCAATCAGATTGTTTTGAGCAGCCAGTCACTCAAGGCTCTCAGTTACTGTGAACATGGCCGGATCGCCCATTGGGCGAACTAGGCACTCGCCTAGGGCGCGCCGGCCTCAGGGGCGCCAAATGGCACCCCGCTCCCACCCCCAAAGCCCGCCGCCCTAGCCGGGCACCCCGCCATGAAAAAGCGCCCGGCTAGGGCGCAAGTCACCCTCCCCCTCCTCCCTGGGGGGGAGGAGGAGGAGGAGGAAGCGGCCTGCGGTGGCCAGCCAGGGCACAGCTTGCCCGCCCTCCCCCTCCTCCCTGGGGGGGAGAGGAGGGGGGGCAGCATGGCTGGGTCTCCAGGCCCAACCGGGAGGTTGGGATCTGCACCCGCCTAGGGCGCAGAAATACCTGGAGCCGGCCCTGACTGTGAAGAATTAACCCTTCACAGTCCTTTACTCTGTTTGTACAGCACTTCTAAGCCTTTAAAAAGTGCAGTCCATCACATGGCCCACCCTTTGAATTCATTACTTAAGGGGAGATTCTCACAAGCCTTTCCTGTGCATTGCTTACTTTAACACCAAAAGTTAAACATTTTATATCAACATATATACAACATTTAGAATGCATAAACAACCTGTTTGTTTGTTTTTGATAACCTCCACTCTTAGGTAGTTCTGGAGAGTGCATCTGTGATGACATTCTCCTTCCCTTTTATGTGTACAATGTCAATGTTGTAATCCTGTAATTGAGGACTCCATCTTTTCAGTTTACTGTTGGTATTCCTTACCTGGTTTAACCAGTGCAATGGTGAATGGTCAGTGCACAAAGTGCATTTCCTTCCCAATAGGTATGGCTTTACCTTACCTATGTCCCACACTATTGCCAAACATTCCCTCTGGATTGCAGAGAGGTGTTGCTTTCTTTCCACCAAATTTTCTGCTAAGATAAAGGATAGGATGTTGCCCAGTCCATTCTCCCACTTTGACTTAACATGGTCACTATCCCAATATTAGATGCATTGTTGTAGATGGTAAAGGGTTTCATGAAGTCAGGAGCCCTTAACAGGTGGGGATCCCACTCCCGACTTTTGGTGAGGCACCATTGGTGCCAGTGCTGGAAGTTAGGAGTTTGGGAGTGCTCCTGGATGCTTCCTTAACAATGGAGGACCAGGTAGCAGCCACTGCTAAATCGGCCTTTTACCATCTTTGACTGATTCAGCAGCTGGTTCTCATCCTTGGCCATGACGATCTGGCTAACAGCTATCCATGTGGTGGTCACCTCGAGACTAGACTACTGTAATACTCTTTACATGAGGCTGCCCTTGTTGCCAATCTGGAAGCTTCAGCTAGTGCAGAATGCCGTGGCCAGGCTTTTGATGGGTCTCCCTAAATGGGAGCACATCCAGCCTGCGCTGAAGGCACTGCA
Source organism: Gekko gecko (assembly GCA_029375565.1). Lineage (NCBI taxonomy): Eukaryota > Metazoa > Chordata > Lepidosauria > Squamata > Gekkonidae > Gekko > Gekko gecko. The sequence goes on from JAPDNY010000002.1 coordinate 137,452,537, forward strand.
CTGGCTGCCAATAGCATACCAAATTCGCTTCAAGGTGCTGGTATTAACCTTTAAAGCCCTATATGGCCAGGGTCCGACATACCTGCGGGACCACCTTTCCCCATATATACCCCAGAGAGCACTACGGTCAAGGTCACAACATCGACTGATCATCTCAGGCCCTAAAGACGCCAGGCTTGCCGCCACCAGAGCCAAGGCCTTTTCAGTGGCAGCTCCATATTGGTGCAGTGAGCTCCTCAAAGAGATCAGTGCCCTGCGGGACCTTTTATAGTTCTGCAGGGCCTGCAAGACGGAGCTCTTCCACCAGGCTTTCCATTAGGAGCTGCCACACCACGACCACCAACATCTGAGGTTACGGGCTGACTCTGGCCTGGAGATTGTGCCATACCATCGCACTACGCTGAAGACCATTGAGCTGGAAACAGCTATTAGTATACTATATAGCAGTGATGGTGAACCTTTTAGAGACCGAGTGCCCAAACTGCAACCCAAAATCCACTTATTTATCGCAAAGTACGAACACGGCAATTTAACCTGAATACTGAGGTTTTAGTTTAGAAAAAACCACTCATACATTAACATCTTTTGTCTTAAAAGAAAAACACAATAACAGAGCTTTCAGTGATACAAACAACTTTTTATTGAAAGGTAAAAGTTTGCATTTGGCATGCTTTTGAACAATTAATGTGATTTTTGTTGTTGTATGCATGCTGATAATTTGTCTAACCTTGGCTCATACTTTGTAAGTTTGAGAGCAATACATGCAGCACTCAGGTCATCTGTTAGTCTGTTTCTGGTGTCAGATTTGAAATAATTCAAAGCTGAAAACAGCTGCTCACAAGCATAATATGATCCAAACAAAGCAAGGAAAGCAATCCCAAGTGCTTTTATTTGCTTAAAACTATTTGGCAGAGAATTCCACACTTTAAGGATTTCATTTTCAGAACTAACTGTCCTGTGTCATCCCTTCTATCTTCTCAAGTGTTTCACGCAGGTCATAGAATTTATTTTTCCAGATAGAGTTTTCTTGAAATTCCAATAGTTCCATTTCCAGATTTCCTAAATCTAACCAGTGTAAACAAGAAAGATCAAGTTCTTCAAATTTAGCTTTATCTGGAGAAGTAAGAAAACACAGGGTTGTCTCCATCTTATGGAACTGTAAAAATCTGTTACTGAAATTCACCTTTGCAGCTGCTACAATGCTAGAAAATTCCTTGTAGATTTCCTGATGGCTTGTAGGATTGTCTGCAAATGTTATAGAATTTTCTAAATGCATTTTTAGATTTGGAAAATATTTCAGCTGCCCACTTCAAGCTCTCTTTCAAAAACCTGCAGTTTTCTCTCAAATGTTTTGACATCACAAAACATCCTTTCTGCTGTTTTCTCTACACCTTGTAGTTGTTTGTTCAGTACATTGAAGTGTAGTGTAAAATTTGTAAAAAACATGAGGTTGGTAAGCCAGGCCAAATCAGTGAGCTGTGGATATTCCTGCCCTTTTTTTTTTTAACTGTCCCAAGGGACAGAATTTTATTAGTTTTTTAACACAATACATTGACAATACTAACATACAACAACACGTGCATAAAACATAAATGAGGGTAATAATTTCTCGTAATATATGCCTTAATGCTGCCAAAAACACCAATCTACACTAACAGATTTACACCAAGTGAGTATCATTTCTTCTCAATATGCTTCTAATGGGGTACATATAACAATAATCAATCTTGGTAGTCATCTTTCAGTTACAATTGCCTATGCACAAGTATTATACCATTCATAAAACCTCGACCATGTATGCTGAAATATGGAGTCTGAGAGGCCTTTCATCACCAAAGTCAGTTTATCCATTTCTGCTAATTCTAAAACTTTGTTTAGATATTCTTGTTTCGTAGGCGTCTCAGGCCTCTTCCAATATTTGGCATAGAGAATTCTTGCCACCGTAGATAGGTGTACAACAAGATAACGATCATCTTTGTTTGCATCTTTCGGTAAAATATTCAATAGTAACACTTCCAGTGTAAAAGGAATAGCCGTACCTAACACCTTCTGGATTATGTCATGAACCCATACCCAGTATTTTTTAGTTATATCACAGTGCCACCACATATGATAAAATGAGCCCACCTTAGTTTCACATTTCCAGCACTTATTTGAACATTTACCATCATATTAGGTAACCTATCTGGTGTTACATACCATCTATAAAAAAATTTATACATATTTTCCTTATATGCTACCACTTTTGTCATCTTTATATTTTTCTTCCATATTTGGTCCTATTGATCTAAATCTATGCAATGCCCTATATTTTGAGCCCATTGAATCATATTAACTTTCACAGTTTCTTACAACATCATCGTATTAAGCAACAATGTATACATTCTTTTTATAAATTTTTGGTCGGTAGTTATCATAATCTTATCCATATCCACCCAGTTTTCATAAAAACCTCTTTTCTTATCTTTGGCATCTCTAGATTCTATTTGAGCTTTCTGCCACCATGATAAGTCCTCCAGTGATCTCAATTCGTTCTTAGAGTCCAAAATGTCCTGATATCTTTTTGGTTTCTCTTCTTCATATGTAGTTGGTAATGTAAAGGCTTCCAAAGGGGCAGTCAGTCTTGAGTTTCTTGTGTAGAACTGCTTATGTACAACTTCCCACACTTTCAGCAAAGAGGCCTGGAGCCAATGCTGTTTAAAATACTTTGGTGACGATGCCTTTCCACACCATCATCAAATCGTGTCCTTCTAATTTTAATGTTCTTTTATCTTCGAACATAATCCAATCCCTAATCCAGGCTAGTGCCACTGCTCTATAATATAGCATCCAGTTTGATAAAGCAAAACCTCCTTTGTCTTTAAAGTCTTATAGCACCTTCAGTCTTATTCTGGGGCGTTTCCCATGCCAAATAAATTTTGAAACTAACTGATCCAGCTCAGTAAAGATTTTTTGATTTTGTAAAATTGAGATTGTCTGGAACAAGAAAGATCCACCTAGGGAGGACATTCATTTTAATTAAAGCAAGTTGCCCCATTAAAGAAATCTGTAAAGCTTTCCATCTCTCCAGGTCTTCTTTAGTCGCCTTCAACAGTTCTTTGTAATTATTCTCTTGTAAGGCACTACATTTATTCATCATCATAATTCCTAAGTATTTTATTTTCTCATGAATCTGAAAGCCTGAAATTTCTTGTAGTTTTGCCTTCTGTTTTGTGTCCATATTCTTAGTTAAAATCTTTGTTTTGTTAATTTTCACCTTCAATACTGCTACTTGACCATACTCTTGAAGTTTCTCCTTCAGTTTGGGTATTGAGGGTATCGGATCCTCCATGATGAATACTAAATCATCTGCAAATGCCAATAGTTTATACTCTTCTCTTCTCCTCTCATCTTAAGTCAGGTAATCTGGTTTTCACTTCTAATTATCTCATTAAGTATTTCCAATGCAAAAATAAATAAAAGTGGTGAGAGGGGACAACCCTGTCTCATCCCTTTTTGAATTTCAAAGTTTTGGGTCCAGTCCCCATTAAACATAACTGTTGCATTCTGTTTGGTATAAATAGCCTGGATCATTTTAACAAAGTCATCTCCCATATCTGCCATTTTCAATGCCTCCATCACAAAGGCCCAATTAACATTATTGAATGCTTTCTCTGCATCCAAAAAGATCAATGCCAGCTGCTTTTCTGGATGTGCTTCATAATACTCTATAACATCTATGATGCCTCTTAAATTGTTCTTTATTTGTCTTTTAGGCAAAAATCCTGCTTGATCTTTATGAATTGTTTGTGATAATATTTTTTTTGAACCTTTCGGCTAATATCGAGGCAAAAATTTTATAATCTGCATTTAATAATGAGATTGGTCTATAGTTCTTAATTTCCTTTTCATCTGTATTCTGTTTATGAATCAACGAAATTACTGCTTCCTTCCATGAGTCTGGAATTTCTTCCTTTTCCATAACATTATTGCATATGTCTTTTAGGTGTGGCAACAGTTATTCTTCAAATATAAGGTAGAATTCTATTGGAAGCCCATCCGGACCCATCCGTGCCTGGAGCTTTACCCTTGTTTTGCCGTCTCAATGCCTCCACCAATTCCATCTTCACAATTGGCCAATTAAGTATTTTTCTTTGGTCTTCTGTAAATGTCTTCAGATGCTATTTCTCTAGATAGCCTTTTATTTGTTCTGTGTTTATATTGTTTTTCCTATAGAGATCTTTGTAAAAGTTTTCCATTATTTTGTTTCTGTTCCATCTTGCTTATTTAGAACTTTAATATATGATTTCTCCTTTTGCTGTCGAATTTTGTAGGCAACCATCTCGTTGGTTTATTAGTGTTTTCAAAAAAGTTTTCCTTGGCAAATGCCAATTTCTTAGCCAGTTCATAGGTAAGCATACACTTCATCTTGTGTTGCAAGAGTTTAAGTTTAGTTTTTGCTTCTGTGAATGTTAGATTAGCCATCATTTCCCCTTCTTGAATCTGAATTTCCTTTTGAAGTTTATTTTACTCTTGTTTCCTTTGTCTGTTTATCCTAGCAGATTCTCTTATCAGTTGACCTCTAGCATATGCCTTAAATGCATCCCATACCACTTTCATTGGCATACTGGTTTGGATATTTTCTTTAAAAAAGAACTTTGACTCTTCTTTCAATTTTTTTTTTTTACAAACTTTTCATTTTTCAAAAGAGAAATATTCAATTTCCATCTACTTTTGGGCCTCATTTCTTGAAGTTCTAAGTTGATACATCTATGATCTGCATAGGTTCTGGTTTCAATTTCTGCTTCCAACAAATCTTTAATAGCCGTACTTGAAATTCAACACATGTCCAATCTGGACCACAAATCATGTCTTGCAGAAAAATATGTATATTGTTGTTTGTTAGGGTTTCTTACTCTCCAGGCATCCACTAGTTTCAACTCTCCCATCAGCTGACACAAAATAGGTGGGAATTCATTACTCCTGCTTTTCTTCCCCTGAATAGTTGTCTTTCTGTCATCTTTCTTATTAAAAACTGTATTGTAATCCCCTATGATGCAGATCTCTTGGAATTCCTGCTGCAAAATCAATTTCTGTAATCTTCCATAAAATTTTTCTTGGAGTTGATTTGAGGCATAAATGTTTATGATAAGCATTTTTCTCATTTGTCTCTGCACTGCAACCATTAGAATTCTTCCATCCTGCAATGCATATATTTGTTCAGGCTGTAGATAATCTCTTATGAAAGTAGCTACTCCTCTTTTCTTTTTCTCCTTATCTGAAGCGATAAATATTTTTCCAAGATCTTTTAACTATAAATGTTTTTCATCTTTTTTTAAATATGTGTCTCCTGCAGGCATATTATATCCCAATTTTATTTTCTAAGTTGGTGAAATATTCTCCTTCTTTTTTGTGGTCCATTTAATCCATTCACATTCACTGAAATAATTTTTATTTTGCCTCTATCCATCTTGATTACAGTTCTGTTGATCCTGTTTCTCCTTTGAGTGATACCTTGTGTTGGCTGGGGAGTTCCTTGTTGGTACAGTTCTTCCCTTTCTCTGTGGTTTTACCCTTTCCGCATCTTGTATAGTTTCTCCTTCCTCCTCTTCTTCTCCCTCGTCCTCTCCCTCTCCCTTCTTTTCTTGTCCTATTACAAGCTCATCTCCGTAAGTTTTCAGGAAGTCTCCTGCTTTAAAAATTGATGTTATTCTAAATCTTTTGCCTTTGAAGGTAAAGATCAAACCTTCTGGAAGGAGCCATCTGTAGTTTATCGTGTTGTTTCTCAATAAGGTTGTTAAGTTGGAATACTCTCTCCTCTTTTCTCTGACTCTCCAAGGGATTTCTTTTAGATTTATTTCAGTCCCTTCCATCTTCAACGGTGATGCATTTACCTCTCTTAATATCTTGTCTCTCACTGCTCTCTTGTGAAATTGAATTTGAACTTCTCTTGGCAATTGAAATCATCTTGCATAAGCTGAGTTCACCCTGAAGGCTACATCAATTTCCTCAGTAACCTTATCAACCTCCTCCATATTCATGTGGTCTGCTAATAGTTTAGCCATCTTGGCAGTAAGATCTTCATTTTTCTCCTCCGGTACATTTTGAAACCTTATTATAAATGCTGCCCTTTCCACCAATAATCTTGTGACATCTTGCTCCAAAGTACTCTGCCTCTCATCTGATCCCTTAAACTTAATCTCCATTTCTCTAGTCTTAGTCTCAATTTTCTCCGCTGTAGTATTCAATTCTGCAGTCTTCTGGGTATTTTCCGTTATTTGCTTCTGAAGTGCTTGCAAACTCAGGGGAAACTGTTCAGTTATCTCTCTCATCACACTCTTAATGGGATTGATGGCTTCAGTAATAGAGTTTTGAATTATGCCTATAGTTACTTTAATTGGCTTGACCGCCTCGCTTATGGAACTCTGAATCGTTGCCTGCACCAAAACCTGCATCTCTTTTTGTGCTGGGGCTGAAAGTTTAGTGAGAGCCCCCCCAGAAGCTCCTAGTGAGGCAGAGGGCGTTTGGCTTGACTGCCTTGACTCGACATCGTGGATGTACTATAATCCTGCTAATTAAGTCTATGTCCTGCTAATTAAATTAATATATTTGCCCGATTCTAGCCAAATAACCAATTCTGGTAAAGCACCCAATAGTATCAACCACTTTGAATCAAGTAGTTGTTTTCTTTCCTTCCACTTTATTTTGGAACATTCAGAGTCCACTGACTAGCTGCCCAGATTTTGTTTGGAGCAACCAAGTTGATTGTTTAGGTTTTCCCAGGAACAGTGTTTTGGAGACTAAAACCGCAAAAATGTCCTTTCAAGGTCACATCTTCGCCTCTCACCATTCATAACTTTCTAAGCCAAATATCTTTAGGAGGGGCAGTTTCAACTGGAAGAAAGCCTCTAAAGCCTTCACCCTGCCCCCTTATTAGGGTAAAAATTGGGTACGCTGCACAGGGGGCTTGTTAATTTCACTGACCTCCAACAAATAAAACCAACAGAGCTTTACTTAGTACTTTTTTCTTCCCCTGGGATCCCCATCAGGCTCTATAAAGGGTTTCCAAGTATTCCACACCCTGCCCCCATTGAGGTAAAAATTGGGATCATGGCAAAGGGGTCTCTACAAACTCCACAGTAGCTTTAAATGGTAAATTTAGTCATTGATTTGGATATACAGTCAAATAGGCTAGCTCCTTTTCAAGATGTGCCCTGTCTTAGCAAGTGAAAGTAAAAGTTTTCTCCATCTATTTCACTCTCTGGCTGCTTATACCTTAGGGGGAAAAACCACCCGCCTTAGCTTCTTTCTTTTTAGGGCTAATACTGTGAAAGTTCTGTCCTTAAAAGCCCAGAGTAATACTTTTATTCACTTGGCAGTGCTTTCTAACTCCCCCTTTGGTGCAGGAAGCATCGGCTCTGCCCATTCGAATGGGCTCCTCTTCAGATCCAGCATTGGAGGTGATCCTTGGTTCTCCCTGTGATTAGGGGGGGACTGGATCAAGCCAGACCTGGCAACCCTAGTTGAGAAGCAGTCTATCTCCAATACTCAAAATTGTATAGGAACAAAACAAGTCCAACTGCTAAGCAGTCCAGGCTTAATTACCCAGAGAAAGACCACAAAGTAGGTTGCATAGCTCATCAGGGGAAACCCCCTCCCCAAGACAGCAATGCAGAAACTTTTTAAAAATCAGGACTAATAACAAACAACAACCTTGAAGCAAGTAAGCTTTCAAGTTCCCCAAAGGTCTTTGTTCCACTTAACATCCAACCTGACAAAGAACAAAGAGCAAACACCACTATGTGGTCTCTCATTCCATTCCCAGAGTAGTGTATTTTTGCCCAGAGACCCTAATGGAAAATCCATTACATGTTTTTATTGCAACTCTACTTGTACTGTAATGTATTTCAATGGAGCCCATGCAAGTCAATTGGCATTCCTGTCTCCCCTTATTTCCAATGGGCCTTCAAGTGTTTTCCATTGTTTCCAATGGGCAATCCTGTCCTTCCTTTTAGTACATCCCAGAAAAGGGAGCTAGTCCTCATGTGTGCACCTCAGCAGCAGCCCCTCCCCGGGCTTGACCTTTTGCTTTTGGATAGGTGCTGGGTGCACAAGGAGGAAGGAAAATTGGGACCTGGGGAAAGGGAGGGGGGACACATCCTGGTTCAGGATTTCTCTGAGCTCAGCAGCTTCTCTCCCCCACTTTTTTTTTACAACTTTGCTCCGCCTGCCTGGTTCAGGATTTCTTTGAACTCAGCAGTTTCTCCCCCCACCTTTTTTTTTTACAACTTTGCTCTGCCTGCCCAGTTCAGGATTTCTCCGAGCTCAGCAGCTTCTCCCCCCCCGCCTTTGTTTTTACAACTTTGCTCCACCTGCCCAGTTCAGGATTTCTCCGAGCTCAGCAGCTTCTCCCCCCACTTTTTTTTATACAACTTTGCTCCGCTTGCCCAGTTCAGGATTTCTCTGAGCTCAGCAGCTTCTCCCTCCACCTTTTTTTAATACAACTTTGCTCCGTTTGCCCAGTTCAGGATTTCTCCGAGCTCAGCAGCTTCTCCCCCCACTTTTTTTTTTTTTAACAACTTTGCTTCGCTTGCCCAGTGCAGGATTTCTCTGAGCTCGGCAGCTTCCCCCACCCCCTTTTTTTACAACTTTGTTCCAGCTGCCCGCCCTCCCTCAGCCTTGCAGAGGGGAAGGAAAGGGAGCTAGTCATCATGTGTGTGCCTCAGCAGCAGCCCCCTCCCCAGGCCTCTGCTCTGCCCACCAGCTGGCCTCCCCTGCCACCCTCAGCTTCATTTGCCACCCCATTGCTCCCCACACAGCCAGGTAGTGGCAACCAACCGATCACCCCACTTGCCTGTGTTGCAGCTCCAGGGATGCTGAGACTGTGCTTCGGCTGTGGTGGTGACTGGTGAGGTGAGCAGAAGTGGCAAAGTCTGCAGATCAGCTGGAGGCACCCAATGCAAAGTCCTTTTGGGCTGGAGACAGCAAGGGGACGTGCAACGCATGTGTGCTTTGAGTGTCTGGAGGATTGCTGCTTCTTCTAAGGGCTGCTTCTTCTAAGCCTGGGTAATTGTCCATGATGGCTGGGCTCTCACTCACAAGATGAATGGATGCCGTGTGCACACGCACTCATGTAATACTGCATCTGTGCTCTGCTCGGGAGGACTGAGTAAGGGAAGCAGGGAGCCAGCAGCGACTGGCATAAGGGTGACTCTTTTGGCAACAGGCAGCCTGGGTGCTGGCTCTGGCTGGGGCAATGGTGCATGTGTCCACAGAGAGGGCTCTGAGTGCCTGCTCTGGCATGCATGCCACAGGTTCACCATCACTGCTATATAGTATGCTATATAGTATGCCAACTACCATCACTAGCATTTTAAGTACTGGATTGTTTTAATGTTTTAATGTTAATGTTCAAATGTTTTAATGTTGTGTATGGTTTTATGGTACTAGTACCAATTAATGTAAGCTGCCCTGAGCCTGTTCATGAGGAGGGTGGGATATAAATTGAAACAATAAATTAATAAATTAATTAAGACTGAATATGCGGTCAGTACCTTTCTTAGGTGGTCAAAATGCAGTTTGGAATTCTTGTGTCCAGGTTAACTTATTCGGATAGAATTTCTTTGTGTGTTCACACAAAGGAGCAGCAATGGAATTAAATTCAGGAATGAATCCCATGACCTCATAAAAGCTCAGATCTGCTTCTTGGTCATGGGTGTAGGCCACTCCTGTATGACTTGCACCTGGTTCTAGTCAGGTTTGATTACCTCACCTTCCAAGCACATGCCCTAGATATTTCACTTGGCTTATTTCTTGACATTTTGAGGCATTTACAGTTAAACCCTCCTCTTTGATTCTTTGAAATCAAGCAAACACAATGGCCAGATGTTGCAGGTGGAGGAGAATGCTGTACACTGCTTTGGGTCTCCATTGTGGAGAAAGGTAGGATATAAATGAAGTAAATGAATAATAAATACAGCTGAAGATGGGGGAGGGCAGGTAAAGATTGGGTACTGGGTGGGAGGGAAGGAGAAAAGGAAATATGGAAAGGTAAGCATATGGGGGTTGCTAAGAGTAGGAAATGAATAGATAGTGTGGGAAGGGAGATACAGAGTAAAGTGAGGTATCCCCCTGGAAGTCTTTGTGGATTCCCCACCCTGCAACTGGGGCCCAGCCAGGTGACTTGTCCCATGTAACTGGGCCACTAGCTGGCACTGCACAACTGGACCAACCCTAGCCCAGCACCTGGAACCACATAGAATTTTCCCAGGGAGAAGCTGCCAGAGAGAAGGGAAAAGAAAAACTGGAAGATGTGGGGAGGGGGAGAGAAAGCTAAGTTAACTGGTGGGTGTGAAGGAGGGAAGGAAACAGGGAAAGGGTTGAGGCTATAAGGACTTTCAAGGAAGAAAAAGAGGAAATAGTGTGTGAAGGGGGAAAGAGATGCCCCCCACAGGTCCTTGCAGGTTCCTCACTTGTGTACATACACTTATCAAACCACATTCCTGGTATATTCCCAAGTACCAGGTGAATTCCCCAGGCAGCCATCCTAGTGATAATGTACTAAATGTAGAGAAAACCTTTCCCTAGATTCTTTTGTGCTTGCTAGTTTGTGATAGGAGTTTCTCTAATGGCCACCAATGGGTTACCTGGCTAGTCTTTACCACAAACTCACTGTGGAAGGTACCTGAAACCACATCTATATGTAGGGTAGAGGAATACTATGAAAATCATTTGCCTAGTCTTAGGGTGAAATGAATCAGAGGTAGAATACAAATCACAGGGCATGAGCATAGATAGCTTTCAAAGGGGATTAGACAGTGTGACGGACTTAAAGATCTGGGACCAGCAGAAAGTAAACATAGAACACTGCTGAGTCACATGATGGAGTGAGGAGGGGGCCATTTAGCTCAGAACCCTCAGTGATTGGCATTTAACAGACCAAATGGTCCATTTGGAATTGGCAGTTGAGAAGCAGCAGTTAGTTCATTGTTGGACAGAGAGCTAACAGGAGTCTGTCAGCGAACTGAAGAAGCTCTGTAGCTCTGTGCGGAAGAACCTGGTTTACTGAGTTCCTCAGAAGGAAGGGGACAGTGACCAGACAGTTAAAAACTAAACACAATAGAGTCCCACACCATTGAGATATCTCTCTTTAAAAAAGGAACTGGAGGTGGTTTAGAAAGGGCTAAAGAACCAGGCAGGAGTCTGGAAAGCTGGTTTGGTGACTGGGGAGACTCAGAGGGACCTGTTAGTAAAAGCCCAAGGAAAACCACTAAAGGAGTGACTGGAGAATGAGATCTGAGGTGAGTGTTGTGAACTAAAAAACATCTAGGTACTGAACTGAAAGAAATAAACATACAGCCTAAGTGAACGTAAAGTCAAGAGCTAAAGCCTGAAAGGAAACAAAATATCCTCTGTACAACTTCCATCTCCCTGTTGTGTTGTTTGTAAATAAAGCCTGTTCAGTTTTAACGTTAGCAAGCTGTGGTGCCTATCTATTTCATGGTAAATACACTTAGGAGTGGTCCTTACAAATATCCCTGACCAAGAAGTAAAACTATTACCCCAAAGAGACTATTGTAGATTTGCATAGTGGACTGGTCAGAAAAATCAGCAGAAGCTCTGACCAGGCACCATATGCAGATCCTCACAGTATTGTCAATATAAAAGGAGTGTGTGTCATAGACAGTTTCATGGAGGATAAGTCCATCCATTACAGCTAGTCACGGTGAGTAGAAGGAACTCCCATTAGCAGTGGCAGCAAACCTCTGTTAGGAGGTAGCATCAGGCTTGACCTCAATGTCCTGTTTCTTGTTCCTCTGGGATACCTTTTTTTAACAATTAATTTTATTATTAAATTTGCACAGTTTACAAACAAGCAGCATAAATTTTTAGAATGGTATATCCAAGAAAAAGAACTTAATAACAATCGTTTGCAACAGGAAAACATACAAGTACTTGAACTATTCTATAACATTCATGAGTGATTATACACATTGCTACACTGTTACAGATAACTATGTACCACAATACACCAATCAGAACGAATGTGACTGAGTAACTTGAGTGAATAGATACTAGGAAGATAGACCTATTAAAGCTATCACCATAATAAAAAGTCAAATCCATTTATGATATTGGGACCACTCAGAAGAGAGAAATTTTTGTTGTGATAAGTATTCTAATACTGGGAACCATTTTCCAGCAAGAATATCACGAGTGGGGAATTGAGACCTACGATTCAGCTTATTTGTTATTGCATCCATTAGGTAGTGGTTCCAAAGTTTTCGAAACCACACTTCAATATTGGGTGCCCTAGCGTCCTTCTAATAAGATGCAATTGCTGTTTTCACAGCATCCAACATGACTTCTATCGTAGCTTTGTGTGGTCTTGACTTTAATTCATGGGGCCATACATTTAAAAATCAGGTTTCTGGTGTGAATGGAACCTCCACAGAGGTAACAGTTTGAATGATGTTTAGCACTTGTGACCAAAAGTTCTTAATCTTTACACATTTCCACCAGCAATGGGTGTAGTCTCCCAATTGCTGACACCCTTTCCAACAATATGGGGACCTCTCAGCGAATATGAAAGAAAGTTTATGAGGCGTGGCATACCACCTGGACATTACTTTTAGATTTTGAAAGCATACAGAAATGGATTTATTATTAAAGCTGGTAGAGTTCCAAAACTCACCCCATATCTCTTCTGTAAGATTAACTGTGCAATCTTTCTGCCAAGCAGATTGATAAGGTAAAGGCCCAACACTTGAGGTTTTAAGCAGAATTGAATAAATCCTTGAAATGAGGCCCCTATTTTGATTGTCAAAGTCCCGAATCACTAGTTCCATATCAGACAAGGGTTAAGATATCAGAGTAGTGGCATCCATCTGTTGTAGTAAATGACACAACTGTAGATAAAAAAACAAGGTATGGGGTGACCTAACAACCGATCTAAGTCTGCCTTACTTCTAATACCTTGTTTTGTGACAATATCTAAAATACGAGACATATTTTGGGATCTCCAAAGTTTAATAAGTTCTGGATTCATCCCTAGTAGGAACCATGATTGGTTTAGGAACAAGGAGTATCTTGACATCTTAGGTAGCAGAGGTTTAGCATACCATTTCCAGCATTGTATTGCAGAGTATATTAAATCTAAAGAACTCACAGTTTTGACGGGCAGGGTTACACTCGTCCAAATTAAGTCATCCAGATAGTGTAGGTATAATAAATCATTACCAATAGTAACCCACAATGGCTTCATGGAAGTATGCAGTATCTTGAGTGTGACAGACAACATTATTGCCCTATAATAAGTCGTTAAGTCCGGCAGAGCAAATCTCCCATTCGATTTGGATCTCCTGAAGACCGAGAAACCTAGAATAGGTTTCTTCACATCCCAAAGGAAATTACTCAAGGTAGATTGCCATCTTTTCAATACCGAAGCTGAAATGGAAATAGGGATCGTTCTGAACAAGAAAATAAACTTAAGCAATATGAAGGATTTGATTATGTTAAATTTTTCAATCCAGTTTAAATTTAGTTTGCTCCAGTTAAGTAGTGTTTTGGACAATTCATTGTGCATTACCTTGTGATTAAGGTCCAGCAGCGCAGAGCGGGACACTAATACCTAGATAGGTCAATGACTTAGAAACCCAGTGATATTTAAAAGACATTTTTATATAATTTGCGTCATTCTCTGAGAGGTTCAAAGGCAGTATTTGAGATTTATTATCATTAATGTTCAGTCCAGAGAAAGCATCAAATGTCACTAATAAATTGTGGAGTTCAGGAAGAGATTTAGTAGGATTTGTAATATATAACAACATGTCGTCCGCAAACAGGGACAGTTTGTATTCCTGCGATTGCAATTTAATACCAGAAATGTCAGGATGCGAACGAATGGCATTAGCAAGTGGTTCCACCGCCAATATGAAAAATAAAGGGGATAAAGGACATCCTTGACGAGTGCCGTGAAGCAATGAAATGGGGTTAGTGCATGAACCATTAATTTTTATTTTAGTTGTGGAGGATGCATATAAGGCTCTGACCGTACCTATAAATCTTTGGCCAAATCCCATCTGTTCTAGTATAGCAAAGAGATATGAAAACTCAACAGAGTCAAATGCCTTTTCGACATCAAGGGACAAAAAGGCAGCAGATTTGTTAGTTCTTTGGTAATGGCATAAAAGTGTCAGTGTTTTGATGGTGTTATCAGGTCTCTACCCGGTATGAAACCCACCTGATCAGGGTTGATATAATCAGCTATGAAAAAGTTTATTCATCTTGCCAGTGTGGCGATTAGAATTTTAAAATCTCGATTCAGGAGGGATATGGGTCTATATGACCCTCGGCATAGGGGGTCCCTCCCTTTCTTCAGAATTACCACTGTACGTGCTTCTTTCCATGATGGGGGTAAGTTTCCAGAAGCTAATACAGCATTACAGGTTTCAGTTAGGGGACCTACTATCAACCTCGCAAAGCACTTATAAAAGTCAGACGGAAAACCATCCAGACCAGGAGTTTTTGAAAGTTTGAGAGATTTTAAAGTGTCCAAAATCTCCGTCTCTGAAAAAGGTGTGTCTAACAGTTCCCTATGGCACTCTTTCAGTATGGGCATTTTGCCCTGGGTTTGCAGGAAGTGATTCATCAAACCCTGATCAGGTAAGGAGGATGAATAGAGATTTTTATAATAATTTTCAAAAATCTCAGAAATCTTTGTTGTTTTATTAAGTATTTCCCCTTGTGAATTCCTAATGGCAGAGATCATGTTAGAGGTCATTTGAGTTTTAACCTTGTGTGATAGAAGGCGTAAAAATCTGGGGGACCGAAACCAGTATTTTTGCTTGGTGTATGCTAATTGTTTTCTTATTTTAGCTGTTTCAATTTGGGTTAGACTTTTGCGGGGTATCCACAATTGTTTGTAAACAGTTTTGCTGGCAGTTTCTTTATGTTTGAGTTCTAAATCTTTGATTTTCACTAACAAATCTGATTCTAATTTCTGTCTCTGTTTTTTCAGAAAGGAGGTTTGAGAAATTAAACTCCCTCTAAGAGTTGGCTTAAATGCATCCCAGTGGATAGCTGGTGTTGTGTCATCTTTCTTGTTGTCCCTGAAATATTGCTTTATGCTCTGTTCTATCTCTTCTCTTATCAATGGGCCTGTCAATAAAGAGGTGTTTAACATCCACTGTCTGTTTTTTTTGTTTTGGGTCATATGGAGTGATGTTACAATGTAACCATGCGTGGTCCGACCAGTTTGACAGCTTAATAGATGATGAGAGAACTCTGTCTTGCAAAGCCGAAGAGACCAAAATAAAATCTATTCTGGTGTAGAGTTGATATCTACTCAAGAAATAAGTGTAATCCTTAACAGTTGGATTCATTTTACGCCAGATGTCTACTAGGTCATTTTCTCTAAAAAGCTCCTCTAAGCCTGTAAAGCTGTTCTTATTTTTCTTTAAGTGGGAGTTGTAGTGTGATCTGTCCATTTGTTTATCTACTATGAAATTGAAATCACCGCCTAATATGACATCGCCTTTAGAAAAGATCTCAACTGACTAAAAGTGTCCTTTAGAAATGTCAATTGGCCACCATTTGGAGCATATAGAGTGGCAATGGTAACTGGTCTATCATCTAAAGTGCCATGCACAAATAAAAATCTACCCTGTGAATCACGTAATTGGGAGATAAAAGAGAATCGTACATGTTTAGATATAAGTATCGCCACTCCTCTTGATTTGGATGTTCCAGACGACATGTACTGGAAAGGAAATTTTTGCGATTTAAAGACTTGAACAACTGGTTTTTTTCAGATACGTTTCTTGAGTCTGCTTGACTTTTAGACAAGTGAGACAGAACGCGTTTTCATTTGATGGGATTATTGAGACCCCGCACATTTGAGGAGACCGCCTTTAGTGCACTAAAAGTCACATTGGAGCACTATTTTGACTGAGTTTGTACAGAAAGATCAAGGCTGTCCTACTGTTGGCAGATGTGTATATAAAGATAAGTTTATATGTGTAATTCCCCTGCAAGATCTGAAAGGCCGTATAAAAAGAGAAGACAAAAATAAAACAAAGCTAAACAAAATGTTTCAGTTACTAGGTCTATGATATTCTGTGAAGGTTGTGTCTAAACACAAAAACCTAACTTACCACTTCTTCCTCTCTTCGAGTAGTCAATACGGATTGCAAATAGTAAAAACAGTAAATACAGTAAAGCTAGAATGTAGATAGAAAAATAGTTTAGCAATTGTAAGATACGCAAGTATAAAATCCACTAGAGGGTTTGTTTTGCCAATACTCAATGAGTTCACAAATTGCCCCCCGCACATTTCAGTAATAAAGAAAGTTTACTCAGAAAGATTAACTTTGGTGGTATGTTCTCTTAATGTAGCTTGTGGATTCCCCCTTAAATAAATCCCCCCAGTAAATAACCTTGATCACTATACCAATGAATTAATAAAGTATTTGATTAGATAAATGTGTGAGTTGTAAAATTTAAATTAGTTGGATTGGATAAAACTGTCTAATCATGCACTACAATTAATTTGAGATAAAATGTAACAGTTTTAAAGCACAATAAGAATTAATTAACAGAGATATATTACAATTAATGAGTTTTCAGAAAGTTAATTACTTTATAAAAACACAATAAAAAGATGAAAAAACACAAACAAGGAAATAATAAAGAGTTCCTTTTATCTCCTGTCTTGTCCAAAGGAACTGCAGGAGACTAGGTAGTTTAAACCCAGCAGACACTGAAGGAAACTCACTCTGGTGAGGCTAAAAACAATCTTCCCCTGCTGGACTTCCTCCCCCCGTACTTAACCAATTTGAATGTTAATATAAACAACCTAACAAAGTTTAATTGCAAGTTACCAAAATAGTAAAACGTTTCTCAACACTTATAAAAGTGTTCTTTTCTTTTTGTATAAATTGATAACTTGTCAAACATATATAAAAGACTCTGTCTTTTTACAAAATCATTAAGCCCTTAACCTACTTATAGAAGTAACCTCTGCATCACACAAACAAGCAACCATTTAACACAGTGAGCGGCAGGATACAAAAAACATTTAGAAAAGCAGAGCCTTCACTATTTGTGTTGAAACCTGAAATGCTTTCTACTTAAACAAGTAGTGTTCACATCGATGAGCATGCCATTTGTTTGACGGCGGTGGTGACTGTGATTCATATCTTCGTTTTTGGGACTTGAGAGAAACGTCCATAGGCACCTCAAGATTCAGCATGCAAAGCAATGATGTTCCTTCTTCTAGAGACTTGATCCGGTACGTTTTCCCCATATGGGTAAGTTGTAAGATGAATGGTGAGACCCATTTATATCTGTGGTTCGCTTCCATGAGCTTCGATGTAATGGGCTTTAACTCCCGCCCTTTTTCTATAGCCTCTTGAGGAAGATCTGGGTAAACCTCGATTTTTCCTCCTTTGTACAGCAAATGCCCACACTGTCTTGCCTTCTGCATTACCAGTTGTTTGAATCTCAAGTCCAGCACAGTTATTAGAATGTCTCTAGAAGATCTGTTTTTTAGTGAGTTTATAGATCCCAGTCTGTAAGCTTTCATCACCATCGGTAAGACACCACCTTCCACTTTGAGTTCCTGAGATAGTCATTTTGACAGAAAACTAGATAGATCTTCAGACCCCTCCACTTTCTCCTCCAGGCCTCTTAGCTTCAGATTATTTTGCCTCAGGGAGAGATCTAATTTTAAAGTCTGCTCTGCCAAGACATCTTCGCCATGATGGATTTCCTGGATAGCGTTTCGATTCATTATGCTATTGTCCATCGCCCCTTCAGCAATAGATCTAGTTTCAGTGATATTTTTTTGCATAGACTCCAGCTGGTCATACAGGGGCTTTAGGAGAAGTGAAATATTATCAAGCATCATTTTCTCCATCTTACTCAATGCCACTGTTAGACCCGCTGATGTAACTGGGTTGTTTTCACTATCTTTTCCCGCGCCTG
Source organism: Gekko gecko (assembly GCA_029375565.1). NCBI lineage: Eukaryota > Metazoa > Chordata > Lepidosauria > Squamata > Gekkonidae > Gekko > Gekko gecko. Next base: position 137,470,501 of record JAPDNY010000002.1, read on the forward strand.
TCACAGTCGGTGCCATTTTGGCTGAAATTAAGTGGTGATGCCCCACTACAAAAGAGCCCGATTTAGAGTTTATTTTTGCTTGTACCTTTAAACTTTTGCAAGCTTCATGTTGAGGAGTTGTATGGCTGGCTTTCCCCATATGTCGAAAGTCCGATCTGAAATGATGGTCGCAGTTTTAGATGAAAGGGGGGAGGGAGTCCATGGAGTGAGAGTTTTAGGCGGCCATCTACCCGCTGGCATTGCCACGCCCCCCTCTGGAATACCTGGTTGGCCACTGTGAGGAAAAGAATAATGGACTAGATGGACCGCTGCTCCAGAAGAGTTCTTCTTATGTCCTTAAGTTAAATAGCAAGAAGGTAGAATGCAATTGTAAATCATCCTTCCTGCACAGTCATCTATCCATTCAGAAACCCAATAGAAATGGATTTAAATTTAACTTTTCTTTTGGTCATATCGGCATGCCAACAATAGTGCATGTTAATTTAGCATTTGTTTTTTAAAAAGTGGCTGCCAGGAAAGCTTTAAAAAGAACATTTTTAATTTGATTGGAGAAGGAGAAAACAGTTTTGGAACTGGCTGGGAAATGCAGCATAGGTCCAATTTCCATCTAGCATTTGCTCTGCTGTTTTACCAAACCCACACTGGAACAGAAAAAGATGTGGCTCAAAACCACATTCAAAATACCCCAGGCCAATGCTGTACTGACTGCATAGTTAGCCCTGAATGGCCATAAAATGGCCATAAATCTATGCAGATGCTACCATAAAACTGAAAGCAGCATGCAGGTTGGACACTGCCATAAAATCTGGCAATCAATCAAAGTGAAAGTAGCATGCAATGTAGATGGAAATTTCTGTTTCAGCGTGGGTCTGGTAAAACAGTGGAGCAAATGCTAGATGCAGATTAGGCCATAGTGTTTTCTGGCTGGCAGAAAGAGCTATCAAGACCTTGTTATATTGCTTGGGCACTTCATTGTTCAGCCTGCACATTTGTAAACAAAAACAGTTACAAAAGGCAGATTTCCAGTGTTCTCTCATTCAAAAGGCACTTGACATTGTAAAAGGCTGTCCTGGAAGTTTCCGCAGCTCAGAAAGTGGAAAGTAGGAAACTACTTTATGACAAATCCAGCTCTCTGTATTTGCTGTTACCTGCAAAAGCTAGTCTGAACAAAGGACTGGTTCTCACAAACAGATCTGAAGTGAAATTCAGTTGGGTATAGGGGCATAGACTTTCCAATTTGGTGGGGGGGCTGGGGCTGGGCCAGAGGTGTTGCTATGCTTGTTCCTTAAAAGAACCGGGGCCCAGTGACATCATAGGGAGGAACCAGTGGCATTACAGTCCATTGTCACTATCTATAGAGCTGGAGCCATGTGGGATTTAGGAAGGAGCTCCCCAGAAATTTAGGGGGGGCTGGGAACTCATGGGAACCCCCCTATCCATGCCACTGGGTTGGGCTAAACCCAGGAAGAGGTGGGTGTTTGCCAGTGGTTATAGTGGTATCTCAGTGGTCTCCTGCTGTGTCCTTTTTTAAATTCACTTTTAGAATAGTCACTTTAAGATCTGCAAATGTACATACCATGTGCATAAGACAAACAAATGGTCACAAATTTGGCAGTAAGGAAGGCAACACAGAAAAGCCTGTAGGGGAACATTTTAAAAGTTTTCCTGGATGTTTATTTACAGGAGTCTTGTTTCTGCCTTATGCTTTGTACTGAAATTTACTAAATTATGGCAGCACAGATGCCTTTGTTTGGTAAATGCATGGCTGAAGTCTCTGAGCCAGAGCAGAATACCAAACAGTTGCTGTGCGCTCAATTTCTGAGCAATGTACAGAGTTCAGAGTAGCAGCAATTTTTTGCTCACTTCAAACTCATATTCTACAAGTGAAACAAAGAAAACTCACAGTTATGCCACCTAAGATTTTATAAACCTTGCTTACTTAGCACACTTCTTAGAAACTCCACCTTAAAAACACAGCTATTCAGAACAAATTATTAATAAAATAAATCAAATAATTAAGTTAATGGGAAATGACTGCATTCCTGTGCATGGTTAATTTCTGTTCTTCAGGTTCAAATTGCAAAACACATTTGGCTTCAACAAATGATTTTCAGACTGCTGAAATACAACTTTAACTGCACCAGAAAAGGTTTTCTAATTACAAATCTATCCATGGCAAGTTGAATGGAATGGTGGACTGAAAACAATTCAAAGGAAAATATCAGGATTCTGAAAGAGGAGAAATTACATATAAAAAACAGGAGCGGTACCCATGTTAATCATGTGACCCCTGCAGCTTCTAAATTTGCAGAGTGGAATGACAGCCTCTGGGAATAGGCTCAGTGCTCTGGGACTGGAATGACAGCCCCCAGAGTGGAATGATGGTCCCTAGGAAGAGAATCAGTGCTGTTGGACTGGAATGACAGGTCACAGAGTGGAATGACAGCCCCTGGGAGTAGCAGAAGTGTTCCAGGACTTGAACAACAGCCCCCATAATGGAATGACAGTCCCTGGGATTAGCAAAAGTATTCTGGGACTATCATTCCACTCTGAGGGCTGCCGTTCCAGTCCCAGAACACCTCTGCTACTCCCAGGGGCCATCATTCCATTATGGGGGCTGTCATTCCACTCTGAGGGATGTCATTTCATTCCCAGAGCACTAAGCCTGTTCCCAGGGACTGTCATTCCGCTTTGCAACCTGACATCCCAGTCCCAGAGCACTGAGCCTATTCCCAGGGTCTGTCCTGTCACTCCACTCTGTGACTTGTCAGTCCAGTCCCAGAGCACAGATTCTATTGCTAGAGATCATCATTCAACTCTGAGGCTGTCATCTCAGTACCAGAGTACAGATTCTCTTCTTAGGGATTATAATTACACTCTGGGGGCTTTCATTCTAGTCCCAGAGCACAGATTCTATTCCTAGGGACTTCCACTCTGGGGGTTGTCATTCCAGTCCCAGAGTGGCCTATTCTGGCCCAAAGACCTTAATGGAAAAACCATTCCACATTTTCTTTGCAACTTTTTTTGTGCTGCAATGTATTTCAGTGGAACCCATGCAAGTCATTTGGCATTCCTGATTCCCATTATCTCCAATGGGCCTCTCTCATTGTTTTCAGTGGGCAATCCTGTCATTCCTTTTAGACCACCCAGTTCGTTGCCCATTTGAAGTTGTACCATACTGTTTTAAGTAACAGCAAAATGAAAAGCATGCACATGCACAGAGTGCACATTTCTTGTTAGCATTCTCTCTGGGCTGCACTCAGGCGAAAAGGAAATTTTAAAGGGCCTCTGATCTACCTGCCCCCCTCCAATCTTGTTCATGCTGATGGGCTTACCATTTAAAAATGAAATTGAAATTGAAAAAAGATCTTAGGAGTGGTTGAAAAATAACTGTTCTCAATCCCCCACTCATTCCCTCACTACCATGGAAAAACAACTGTTCTCAATCAAGGATATATAGTAAAGTAAAATAAAATAGAGACACACTTTCCCCCAAAATGTAAATTGGAGCCCATCAAGTCTGACTATTGCTACAGTCTAACTATTGCTACATTGAAAGTCGGTGGAGTCAGCCAGGGTTAAGGACTATACTTTCTTTTCCAACAGACACCAAACATATTCAAGGACTGATATGTTCTGGATATCAAAAACCTTAGTTATTAACCTAGAGCATGCAAAGATACAACAAAAACCTGATGGATCCAGCCACAAGAGACCTTTTCTTTCTGTTGTAAGGAATGTTATGAAGTCTCTTTCCCCGCTCAGTTTTCCTGTCTCCAGAGAGCTGTCTTCCTAAAGACCCTAGCATCTGGTACATCCACATATATGCTTGGAGAAGGGAGAGGGGAGGGGGGATGGTTAACCATTCCATTGTCTATCCTGCTAGCTCAATTAGCATTTGTAAGAAGGTGAGCCTGACTTCCTTCTTTCTAGCTGGGGGGTGCAGTCTTAAACTCAATATTGCCTGGCACTGGTTGCCTGTGGGAAGCTCAGTTGTCCCTGGAAAAATTTGGGGAAGGCCCAAGCCCCTGAGCCCCCCCTGTAGTTTACGTCTATGGGTGATTAGCTGTGTTGGTCTGAAGCAGCAGAACAAATTCTGAGTCAAGTGGTACCTTTAAGACCAACAAAGGCTGCGGTCACACACACTAAATAATCCACTTTCAATCCACTTTCAGTGCACTTTCCAACTGTATTTTACTGTGTGAACTGGCAAAATCCAATTGGAAGGTGCATTGAAAGTGGATTGAAAGTGGATTATTTAGTGTGCATGACCATAGTCAAAGTTTTATTCAAGGAACAAAGAATACTTCTTCAGACAAATGGAACAAAGAGTAGATGAAGTGGTTAACCTGTTTCTAGTCTGCATCAATTTAGACTGCAGGTTCACCACTGAGTACTCTCCAGGGGGGGGGGAAATCTTACATGTGGAAAATCAGATGTTTGGAAGAAGGATTCCAGCCTAGCCTTCTCCTGGATCTGCTATTTTTGGGGTGATGGGGTGGGATTCCCTTGCTTGCAGACTGAAGCAGTCTAGTCCAGACACATCTAAACAAACAGGCTGTGCAATACTTCTGAAAGGTGCTCAAGATACGAACCTGATGAATCTCTGGGTGGAGGGCAGATCCTAAGTAACAATGGAGGAAGGTTTTATCTCTTTGCTAGTTGAATGAAAATTCGGCAGGATTAGCTTCACTCAGCTCACTTGCATCCAGTCCCTCAATGAGTTTGCAGATGAAAAGAGGAGGCACTTGTATGTTATTAGCACAAACAGATAAGTATAGGGTGCGATCATATGTACTGGAAACCACGGCAGACATGCGATTCCCCTGCAGATTAAAGGGACATGATCAGACAGACACATCTGCCTGGCATCCTGGAGTCATGGGGGGGTGTCGTTTTGCACCGCAGTAGTGTGGTAAAAAGCTACTGCCGGGCTGCGGTCACATGGAAGGGAGAAAATGTGGGCAGGAAGTGAGGCGGTTTGCTCTACCTGCAATGATGCACATTTGCACGATCATACTTCCTGCCATGCGCCCGCAGTTCCCAATAATAGTGAGTTTTCAGCAGTAGCTTTTTACCACACTACTGTGATGTGAAACAACACCCTCCCCACAACTCCAGGATGCCAGACAGATGTGTCTGATCACGTCCCTTTAATCCGCGGGGGAATCGCATGTCTGCCATGGCTTCCGGTACATATGATCGCACCCCAGAAAACTCAGTATTATTGGGAACTGTGGGCGCACGGCGGAAAGTATGATCACACAAACACACATCATTGCAGGCGGGGCAAACTGCCTCGCTTCCTGCCCACATTTTCTCCCTTCCATGTGACCGCAGCCATAGATACTTATATATAATTATGGTGTTTATATCCAGCTAACAGAGACCTGGGAGTATGTGAGCAAGAGATGATTTCATTAATTCCTGATAGTAATTTTTTTCTTGATACACTTAAGAATTTACTACTTCTCACTTAGCTGAAAGTTCAGAGAAGGTATAATTTTGTTCTTGTTAATAATAAATGAACTGCTATTTAAACAATGTGTTTAATTATACTTGGCACATCAGGGCTTATATTCAGCTGGTAGCAATAATGCTTTTTTAAATTTGTAATGTTTAGATATTAGGGACTAGAAAACCAGATTTCACACATCTTAAAAAAGACTGCTGTTAAATATCTTGGGTCCCAAGTTTCCCAGTGTCTTGAAGAAACTCTATAATCCCACTGGATCAGTGGTTTTAAAATTTAGATTTTTAAAATATTTTTGCTGATTATTAAACTATTTCAGCCAGCTAGAAATCTATCACAAGCTGTGTTGTCAGGGATATTTGTGTCAAAAATTAGCTGCCATTGGCAGCAGTACTGGTATGTCAAGAAAATAAATGCCAGTTGTAATTAAAGTGGCACATTTCAGACACTTGTCATAGTTTAGCCATGGTGAAAGAGAGACTCTGTGAGACTTCAGCTGTTGAGTTGCACAAAATATGCATAAAATTTCCTCCAGAATATCATAGTCAGATGCAAATTAAAATGAGCTTGCATTGATTTAGAAGCATATTCTGGAATGTTCCTATTATATCACAACAGCATGAAATTTGTTAACATTCTTTCTGATCTCCATGTGATAGATATTAGTAAGCAATTCTGTCACTTCTGTCGGATTTTCTGTTTTTCAAAGTAGATTGCTAGGGTACTCCATCTCTTAGGAATCCAGCAGTTCCATTTTACCAGAATAAGTAATTTCTGTGGAATTTATTCCCATATGCTTGAGCCAGTAAATTATTAACAAGATTCTAGGTAATTTCCACAGGCAGGAATAAAATAACTCAAGATTCAAAATGGCAGAGGAAAAACACTATTTTCCTATAGGGAATTGAACCAGAGTGGCACAAGCTGCATTTGTTATCTCTGAACATATGTCTAAATTACTCTTTATGTGGGGAGTGTTTTCCAAAGAGCATGGGTATCATCCTGTTCTTCTGCCTTCTCAAGATAGTATTTGATGACTATATCTGCTTTTGATAAGTAAATTATTTCACAATATAAGAATGGCGAGAATTCTGGTAGCCACTCTCCAAAAAAACACTGTGGGGAAAAACTACAGGTACAAATAAGGCAACTGGGAAATCTCATGTCTAATCATGGTTGTGTATGTTAGACAAGCAGAATGTTACCACTTTCTTTTTAAAAATAAGTTTTTAATTAAAAATATTACCATATAGGTCCAACGTCAGACAATAAACAAATAATACAAACATACAATTATGCTACTGGCAGTATATATCCAGCTCACCAGTCAAGATCCTCTTCCCAAGCCCTGCTCTCTGTGCACCTGCAGTGGTGAAGTGGCTGGTATAATAATTCCCTGCTTCACAGATTCCCTTTTTCTATTTCTTTGGCTGGGCAGTTCCTTTTCTTGTTCTTCGTTTCACTGTTTCTCCCACCCAGTTGTTTAAATATATATAGATACGTGCTGACCCAGCCTAAAGAACTCAGGGACTGACTAAAATCCTCTTTTTGTCTTTGTCTGATAATGGCACATGAGAGTAATTCAAAACTAACAGACTGCTTTATTCCACTATTGAGGGGAAGTGATCAGGTAGGTTTCAGATTTAGGACTTAGAAGGTGAACTGGGAACAGGAATGAGGTAACTTTGTATAACTATAAACAATAGATAGTTTATCATAATCAAGTATCTGTTTTGTTATACTTGACAGGTCCCCTAACTTGACTTGATTAATCTGGCATACTGGATCCACACCATGGTAACACTGAGACTGAACTATTGTAATGTTCTGTAGATGGTCTCCCCTTGAAATCAGTTTGGAGATTCCAGTTGATGCAGAATTCTGTAGCTAGGTCATTACTGGGAGCTAGGCAAAGCATGCATATTACTCCCATTTTGCAGGCACTCCATTGACTGTCTATCAGTTACTGCACTCGGGTCAAGGTACTGTATATAACATACAAAGCTTTTCCTGGCCTTGGAGCCTCATATTTGCAGGATCACCTCATTCCCTATGCTCTACCACAGCAACTTCACTCATCTCAGCAGGACCTTCTGCAGGTATCACCCTGCAAAGAGGCAAAAACAACAACCACATACTTGTGCATTCTCCGTTATGGCCCCCCTTTATGAAATAGCCTGCCTGACCAGCTGGATGGCCCTTGAAATCCAGCAGGAAGGAGGGAGGGGGATGTCATGGGCACAGGCTCCACTCATAAAAAGGCACTTTAAAGGGCATTTTCACAAGTGGGGTGGGGAAATCAGCCCCACGCCCTGTGGCTCCCACCCCACTTGAAAAAGACTCTTTAAACAGTCTTTTTACAAGTGGGGCCTGCACCTGTGGCCTCCCCCTCCTTCCTGCTGGATTTCAAGGGCTGTCCAGCTGGTTGGTGGGCAACATGGTCCCCACCGACTAGCTGAAGCCCTTTAAATCAGGCAATTTAGGAGAGAGAGGGGTGGCCTGGTGGGTGGCTGGACTGGTGGTTGCTCTTGGAGGGTGGGGCTTGGGGTGGGGATTCCCACACCCACCAGCTCAGTGGGGGCAGATTGAAGCCTCCAAAAGTGGGAAACCCCCTCCCAAACCTGGGGGCTGGCAACCCTAACATTATTTAATGTGTGATGTTTAAATGCTTATGCTTTATTTCAGGTTTGTTTGAACTTTGTTTTCAGATTTCTGTTTGTTCTCAAATTTCTACAGTCCAAACTCTGTTGTACCATTCTTAGGATGTCCCATCCTGTTGATTGTATTTGACTTACACTATGTAATCTACCTTGAGTTTCAGTGAGAAAGGCTAAATATAAATAAATAAATAATTTTAACTGAGGGGTTCCATCTTTTAAAGCTGTTTTTATGGTCTGCCTCTAGCTTTAGGACTATTTTATGGCTTTGGTTTAAGCCTGCTGAATGCTGTTTTATGCTGTCTTTGTGCTTTTGTTTTTATGGTTTGTTTTAATATTGAGAATTCTTATTTTTAATTATTTTATTGTATTGTTTAACATTTGTGGACCACTTCAAGAAGGTCTCTGGAGAGGTGGCATATGCATTTTAAAAAATAACTATGTTGGATACTTCTCTCAGGAATGTTTGAATTGCTTGATTTGTTTTCAATATTCCTTCACAAGAACCTTGCCATTTTTGTGTTTATTACTACCATTCCTATTAAAATTACTACTACCATCACTCATAAGATTATGAAAATAAGCTCAGTGAAACATTCTCACTCAGCACTGCCTTCTGCTGGGAATTTAGCAGACCAGAAGTCTGTGTCCCTAGACAGAAGATGAAAATAGCAGGAAATTCTTGTTTATGAATTTGGCCCATCCTTGTAGGATTCTTGAAGTGATAAATGCACTGTTTGTGTCTAGTTTGTTTTTCTATTATTTTGATATATCTGTCTTAAAAAACCCTGACCTGGATGACCATGGCTAGCCCAATCTTCCCAGATATCAGAAGCTAAGCAGGGTGGGCCCTGGTTAATAGTTTGATGGGAGACCACCAAGGAAGTCCAGGGTTATTAGACAAAGGCAGGCAATGACAAACCCCCTCTGTTTGTCTGTTGCATTGAAAACCCTATGAAGGGTCACCATATGTTGCTTGTGACTTGATGGCACTTTAAACATATGCATCTTAAATTAAGGATTCCTGGATGTTAACCATGTTACATACTATCATCACAGAATTATAAAATAATTACTTGATCTCATACTGTTCACAAACAAACAAACCTTTACTTAGTTTTGCTTGGAAAGTCAGGGAAAAAAATTCTGACATAATTACTTGTGTTTAAAAAGAATTTGGCAACCTAGGTGTTAGGGTGCTGATATCGTAATGTTTCTCTCTGGGTTACAGTAGAATTTGTTAAAAATTTCAGCTCAAGTTGTAAGTCTTTTGCTGCTCCAGTGTACTGAGCAATGGTGGAAATAAAAGACTACTTAGATCACTCTTCTCAGATCTGGATAATATACAAGTCATGCATGAAAATACATATATTCAAGTTAAGGGTAAAGAACAATAAGGGAATGCTGTGAGATGACAAGGTCAAATGATGCCCAACATTCAAGGTCTCCTGTGGCTGGAAGGAAGCTAATCAATAAAGCTGTGGAAAGTCCAAAATGAAAGACAAAAGGAGAAGCAGAAACCAGACGCATGGAGTGGAGGAATCAAACTGTAATGAAAGCACAGCAAAAAGCAATAGTAATTGGGGGCTACGGATTTCAGCTACACATCCAGGCCACTCCCATCAGTGGAAACTGGTGGGTTGAGGGGCAGAGCCCATTAAAAAAAATGCAGTATGTTCTTTGGTGCAGAGTTACTGCATGCATTTGCGACTCAAACTTTTAGGTGGGGAGAGAGATGTCCTGCTGTTCTGTATCCCTACCCCAGCATAACAGAACCAGACACTCACCAAATTTGGACACTTTGTGGAATAAAATGGCCACAACTTTATTAGGTACAGCTGTAAGAAGCATTGGCACAGCATGGGTTCACTGGATCCAAAGCATCAGCTGGCCCGTGACAGTCGATGCACCCCATCACACCCAGCCTGCTGGTTTGGGTGGAGAACTGTGGGATGGCAGGTTGTAGGAGCCCACATGGATGACTGCCCCTCCATGGTCTCCCCTGCCATCTGCTTGTGAGGGCAAATGCTGGTAGTCCTGGAGCAGGCTTTGTTATGTACCAAGAGAAGACCATAAACATGGTCTGGTATACACGCGGCCAGGTAAAGGGCTCAAGCTTTGCCTCCAAAGACAATAGCCCAAGTAGATTCTAGTGCGCACCTATGGGAAAGCTAGGATCTTAGAAGAGACCAAAGGGAATAGGGTGCACTGTAAATAACCTATCATGGGTGTATGTGTGTGTCGCGGGAATGGGAAGTCACGGGGATATAAACCGGCCTGCTAGCCAGGGCAGCTCTCTTAATATGCAATAAAGTATGAACTGAAACCATGCAACACTGCATCAGTCTCAGTACTTTATAGGCTTGCTCCCTTAAGTCCTCATGCTAAGACCCCTTACAGGGGTCCCCATATCCAGGAAACAGCATGCAAGCCAGGCGTCTTTCCTCCCCTGCTGGTGCCACAGAAGTCGGGCCGTGGCTAATTCAGGTCCTTCTTGCTTTCAAGTCTTCTACCAGAAAGCAATACCATCCACTCATATTATCAGGCTCCTACAAATGAACACAGTTCATATTAGAAATGTGGCACAATGAGAAAGTAGAAACTATGAGAAAGAAAGAAACTCAGTCCTAATATTCCAGTTATGAGTAAGTCTCATCCCACCAGATTTCAGTAATGCCCTTTAGGTCATAGGCCAAATCTGCATTTGTCTTTCCCACCAGTGTCCCTGCCTTTTGACTCCGTCTTCAAAAAAGCTGTTCCCCTTTGGTGTCGTTTTCACACCTCAACAGTGCTAGCATACTTTCCCACATCCCCATATGTTTATCGTCATTTTGGGGTGGCTCCACTGTCATTGCACCTCCGCACTGCTTTAAAAGAATCTTCTCCAAACAATAACAGATGGTGTCATAGTAGCACGCAACTGATTTAAAAATGCAAATGCAGATTTGACCATAGTCCCCTTCCTGTATTAAGACATCAAGCTCCTCTTGTTCATTTTCCATACTCTGCTCCGCGATCTCCTCTAAAGATGCCCTCCCCAAATCTCCAAAAATTTTCCAAGATGGCAATCCTACTGCTGTATCATCACAGCCATTTGTAGGGGTGGGGGTAATTGGAGAAGACCAGAGGTTGACTCCCAAAGGTGGGAGACTATTAGAAATAGACAAAAGAAGGACCTGTGAGGATTTACAGGGGAGGAGAAATTACATCACTTTCATGCACCCAAACATTTCCTTATTCTTGCCCAGGCTCTGTATACCCTTCTTCCACTCTAGCTATGCTTTTCTTGTTCACTTACCCTCATACCCTTCTGATCTTAGTGCCTGTCCATCCCCTTGCATGCTTAGTGTTCCCTCTCCTGTTTCTTAATTTGCTGGTGTGGCAAAGTGTGTGGTTAAGCAGCATGCAAGGGAAGCAAGGGAAGCCAACCCTAGCATTTCCCTTTGTGTCTGCTGACCATTGGCACTACATTTCCATGCAGCGGCCTGTTTAGGCTAACCCATACCCCAACTTGATCTATAGTTCCTGTGATATCTGTGCATTTTTTTGTCCTCCAAGTAATTTTTTTAAACAAAACATAATTTTCTGCAAATCTTGGGTTTCTACCAGGTTTACAGAAATGTACATCCAAGCCATGTGTGGCCTAGGGTTGCCAGTCTCCTGGCAGAGGTGGGGGATGCCCACTCTAACTCTTGTTTCCTGCTACAACTCTGAGAAAATTGAAAAAAAAAAAAGTGAAATCAGCTCTCTCTAGGAATTGCCAAAAATTATATGGTTTTACAACAGAGTTCCCAGTGATTGCTAGAAAGGCTTCACATTACTTCTAAGTTTCCCCCCAGAAGTGAGGTCATACAGTTAATGATGGCTAATCACAATGTCCCTGCCACCGGTTTCCCTCTGGTTGCCAGGCCAGGCCTGGTAATTCTACTGTGGCCCCCGTTGTGTAGATTTTTGATCCACAGAGAATGGGAGGTAGGCTTCACTCTTAGAGATATAAATTGGTAGCTGGCCAAAGAGCAGCTATACATCTGACAAAGCCCAGTTGAGACCAATACTCCCTCTTTTTTTTTTTTTTTTTTTTTTTGTAAAAAACCTCTCCTAAAAAGGAGAGAATTTTATTGCTTTTTTAATAAGAAAAGGGTAGGGTATATAGATGGACTAAGAAAAGGATTGGAGTGAATTTTCTGTTAAAGTATTAGTTTTAGTTAGTACAGATACAGTTTTTGGCATCCACCGTGGTTGGAAGATCTTCTTTTCATCTGCCAAGAGTCCAAAATAACTCTGTTAGTTAAATTAGTAAAGTCCTTTGGGGTTAGTTGTTGATCAGCTCCCTTCTGCCGCCTCATGAACAGTCGTTATATCTTGGGGTGTCTTCTTTTTAAGTCTCTCAGATTGTATGATGGGCCCTCTTTTGCTTTCTCGTCTCCCGCTCCGGCACCTCCCTCCTCTGGGCCGCTGTCCTCTTCACTGCTTAACTCTGTCCAATTGGCGAGTTCTGCATCTTCCTCTGAGCTGGCGTGTCTCTTCAGAAATTCTCGAGCTTTGAAGACGGAGTCAATCTTCTCTCTTTTATCCTTGAATTTGAACGTTAGTCCTTCGGGAAAGCTCCATCTGTAAATGGTTTGATGTCTTTGTAGGAACGTGGTCAATCCTTTGTACGCTTTCCTTTTCATACGAATTTCATATGGAACATCTTTTAAAGTTCTGATAGTCTGCTCTCCAATCTTCAAGGGCACCACTGAAACCGCACGCAAAATTTGATCTCTAGTACGCTGCTTGATAAACTTGACAACCACTTCTGCTGGCAGATTATTTTTCTTTGTAAAGCTGGAATAGGCTCTATAGGCCATAATCATCTCATCTTTTAATTTTTGCGCTTCTCTGCCAGTTAGGGGTGCCAAGGCATTCGTCAGTATAGCTCTGAGATCCTCTTTCTCTTCCTTTATGCCCTGAAAATGGAGAGTCAGATTTGATTTCTCCATCTGAAGCATTAAAATTCTTTTTTCTTGCATATCTTGATGTTTTTCTAATTTGTTGACCCTTTTCTTAATTTTCTTGGTGTCTTCTGTTGAGACCAGACATTTCTGTACGATCTCCTCCATCTTCTTTGCTGTTTCTGTTAGTTGTTTTTGTTGACTGTTGAGAACACTTTCCATGTTACAGAGGGTTTCGCTGATTTTCTGCATTTGATTCAGCAGAGGGCGCAGTGGCTCGCTTTTCTGTTGATAGATAGCTGCCTCTAGGGGGAGGCTGCCAGGACCAGAAGTCCCTCCCCCCTTCTTTACCAGCTTCTCAGGGACCTTTTTCTGTCCCAACATTTTTTGTTTGTTTACGTTAACAAAGTTCGTGCCGCGTCACCCAAGAAACAGGCTAGCTTCTTAATCTTCAGTAAAACCCCAAAGGTACTTTCACCAAACCTCTTTTTTGCTTTGCCCCCCTTCACTCTTTCTTTAACAGTCCTGTTTTTCAAAGGGGGTGGGGATTCCTCCCTCCTCCCATTCACTTATACGCTTATGGGGGGGAGTACATTTAGCCGCTTCAAAACAGATCCCCAACTCACGATTCGCTGCCGATTCTTCTTTTTATTTTAATTCATTCTGCTGCTTCTCCACTCCTGGAAGTCGGTGGCGTTGCTACTTCCCATACGGGCACAACGCAGCGGGGCCGACTGGGGCGGGGAGAAAGCCTCAATTTCCCGGCTGTTTGCTGGCAAAGAGGCTACTCCCCAAGCGCCCCCGGTTTGGAGCCTTTGCCTAAGGCTCACTAGGGTCTTTCGCATATGCGAAGACCCCCCCCCAACCGCGTGTGGGCTAACCATCTCTGGGAGTGTCCCGAGAGGTGGCCGCCATTCGCTCCGCCGAAACCGAAACTGAGACCAATACTCCCTCTAAGCTGTAGAGTCTTGTGAATAAAAATTCTACTTTGTGAGCTACTGGCATTAAAGTTGTGAGTGATTTGGCTACTGCATAAATTAGTTTGATTTGGAACCATCTTTCCTGAGCTAAAACAAAAATGTGTGAGCCGGAGACTAAAAACACAGCTTAGAGGGAACACTGGTTGAGATTGAACCAGCCTCTTCCACTTATCTTTCCTTCACATGTAGGTAGAAAGCATATGGGCCTATGTGGCATTTCAAATGCATCACACATGGGCAATGGGAAATGTAAAGTACTGGGTTCATAGCATGGACACTTGGACTACGACATGCGTTCAGATGTGTTTACTGTACTCCACACATACAAGACTGAAAACTGGCCCTGTAAGGGCTAACTATATACACCTCACCCAGTACATCCCTGGTCCTATTGGAGGGTTTGAATTTCTCACCAGAAGGCCTATTGGTGGACACTAGGTGGTCTAGGATTCGGGGTCCCATTGTGTTTGGAACCCAAGCTCCTTATTTTAGCCACAACCCCTGGTGGCGGTCCGCATACATAACACCCCTCCCCCCAGAGTTCCAACCACACCCTATGTGACATAGTCCTGCAAATAGGCTGATGGTCTGCGCTCTCACAGGGAATGCCGGGGCATGGGCACCGGGTTGTTCATGACCGTGTTGGGCTGGCTGGCCAGTTCGGGTTGATGTGAGGGCGACATCAGTTCCACTGGTTCCAGTGTTGCAGCCGTCGGTTCTACCTCTGGCACCTCCCTGTGGTTAGGAGGGTTGGTCCAGGTGCTTGCCTCGGGTGCGAAGGGCTTGGACCTCATGAGTGCGGGAGTGGTTCCTCTGCTACCAGAAATTGTCACCTCCGCAGTTGGTTGATGTGTTTCTTCAGGAGTTGACTGTCCTCTGTAGAAACTTCATATGACATGGGGCCAGTCGCCAGGATTACTTGTCCCGCTAGCCATGGGGGTCCCTTCCCAAAGTTCTGTATGTAGATGGGGACTTCTGGGAAGAACCCCCCTGGGAGCTTCCCATTGTTCCATCATCTTCCTGGATTCCAGTGTCCAGTCTGGGTGTAGCTGGTCCAACAGAATGGTGGGGCGGTGACCCATCAAGAGTTCTGTGGGGCATCGGCCACTTAAGGGGTTGGGTGTCATCTGCTGGGTCAGGAGGAAGTGTGCGAGACAAAACTCCCAGTCTCCGTCTGTGATCTGGCTGAGAGCTTCCTTTGCGGTGTGCACCATTCGCTCTGCTTGCTCATTGGTCATGGGGTGGAAAGGTACCAACCTCACATGGTGGATGAGGTTCCTCTGCAGGAAGTCCTGGAACTCCGCCAACATAAATGCCATCCCATTGTCGGAGATGATGGTGTCCGGCAGTCCATGAGTTGCAAAGATTTGGCACAGTGCCCGGACGACAGCCTTTGATGATGTAGTGGTTACTGGGCTGACCTCCAACAGTTTGAAGTAGGAGTCCACTATGATGAAGAAGAGCAGTCCTTGGAACAGCCAGGCAAAATCTATGTGGAGCCGGGACCATGGCTTATGGGTGGACTCCCATGGCTGAGTGGGTGCGGTCAGTGGGTTTGGGAAGACTGCCTGGCATGTCTGGCAACCCCGCACCCATGACTCGATCTCCATGTTGATCCCCGGCCATCACATGTAGTTCCAGGCCATTGCCTTCATTCTGACGATTCCGAGGTGGGCTTCGTGGAGCATGTTGAGGACTTGCTGTCTTAGGGTGCTGGGGACTACCACCCTCTCCCGATGTGTGGTGAAAGCCATAAACTCCGGACCCACTGAGGCCACGGGCCACCCTCTCACCACCCAGCCCAAGACCCGGGAGAGGACAGGGTCACGGGCCAAGCAGTAGGCAATGTCAGAAGCCTGCAGGGGCAGATTTGGGAGGCCCTTGAGCAAGAGGACCCCAGGGGTGGGAGCAGGAGTGGCAGCCATGGCCAGGAGTGGGAGGCGGCTGAGGGTGTTGGCGTGACCCATGACCTTGCCTGGGCAATGCTCCAGGGGGTAATTGTAAACAGCCAGGAAGAGGGACCAGTGGAGGAACCAGGGAGAGAGCACCTGAGGGGTCTACTTGTCCACTGCAAAAAGGCCAAGGAGCAGCTTATGGTCTGTGACAATCATGAAGGGGCACCCATACACAAAGTCATGGAATTTCTTAACCCCAGCCACAATTGCCAAGCCCTCCTGGTCGATCTGGGCGTAATTCCTCTCAGTAGCTGACAAGGTCTGGGAATAGTAGGCCTCCAGGACCTCTCGGCCGTCAGGGAGAATGTGGCCCAAGACACACCCACACCGTAAGGAGAGGTGTCACATGCGAGGACCACAGGAAGGGACTTGTTGAAATGAGCCAGCACCTCATTTGAGATCAGGAGGGCCTTTACCCCCCTGAATGCCACTGCCTCCTGGGGGCCCCAGGACCATGGCACAGACTTGTCCAACAACCTGTGCAGAGGTTCAGCTACCAGCGCCTTGTGGGAAAGGAAGGCATGGTAGAAGTTCAGTAGTCTCAAAAATGCCTGAAGTTCTGCCTTGTTGTTGGGCATGGGGACTTCCACAATGGCCTTTACTTTGTCCTGTGCCAGATGAAGGCCTGACGCATTGACCCGGAACCCCAAGAAATCCACCTCTGGAACCCTAAAAAGACACTTCTCTCTCTTGACCTTAAGGCCTGCCAAGTTGAATCAATGGAGGACAGCGTGGAGGTGGGTAGCGAAGTCATCTGGAGTGGCCACAGCAATGAGGATGTCATCAAAGAATGGCGTCACTCTGGGGATCCCTTTTAACAGAGAGTCCATTAGCTGTTGGAATACCCCTGGGGCCACACTAATCCTGAACTGCAGCTGCTTGAATTTAAACATCCCCCAATGTGTCACTATGGTCTGAGCGGCGGCCGTGGCCTCATCTATGGGGAGTTGTTGGTATGCTTGCACAAAATCCAACTTCCCTGAAGATCTTGGCCCCCGCCAAGGAAGCTAATACGGGACTCATGACTGGGATCAGGTATGAGTGGTCGTGGAGGACCTTGTTCAAAGTGCACTTATAGTCCGCGCAGATGTGGACGTCCCTGTTGGGCTTCATGGGGGTCACTATAGGAGTCTCCCACTGTGCTTGCGAGACGGGTTCAAGGACCCCTTCCATTGAAAGTCCACTAGGCTCAAGGACAATGGGCGCAGGTGGGGCCCCCCCGTTCAGGTAAAGTCTGTTCAGCATTTCCATCAATATGATGGAGGCCACTGACCCAGACTCCACTTCCATTGTGCAAGGGGGAAAATGGACCTGGACCTGGACCTGGATCTTCGAGGTTGCGGGTAGGTTGGGGAGGTGTAGTACCTGTAATGAGGGTTGACTGGTCAGGAGGTAGAGGTCGTCCATTCCCGTGGCAGCCTCGTAGTGTGCGGAGGTCTGGCGGTGTGGCAGTGTGGCTGCAGCTGGGGTGGCTGGTTCCAGTTGCCCTTAGACCTGCAAACATGGGTGAGGTGTCCTTGTTTCCCACATGTATGGCAGACAGCATTGCAGAACCAGAATTTCTTGTGCATTTCCCCACAGCTGGCACACATGGCATGACTGGCGGGTTTCCCTGTGTGCTCAGAGGCTCTGGCAGCACCTGGCAGCTTCCAGAGGCTGGTGGGGTGGACGAGAAGGACGTCTTCTTTGTCAGACTACTCGGGTGCAGAGTCAGGGAGCATGAGATGGGACGCTGCTGGTGGACGGTTGTGGTGGAAGGCCTCATAGGCAATGACGAGCTGGAGTGCATCGTCGATTTTGGGGTTGGTGGTGCCGATCATCTTGCGGTGGAGTTTTACGTCGCTCGTGCCCCAGACGAACTGGGTTAAGATGTTTTCTTCTACCCTGGGGAAAGTGCACTACATGGCATGTTGGCAGAGCATGGCCATAAAAGCGGTGGCTGTTTCATCGGGCTTCTGAATGTGCCTCTGGAACTCCATCCTCCTGGCCATTGTTGGCTTGGACATGAAATACTGGGTCAAGGTCTCGACTATCTCCTTGTACGGGCATTCGAGAATTGCCTTAGGGGCCAGGAGGCTCTTTGCGAGCAGGATGGTGGCCATACCACAGGAACTGAGGAGGAGGGCCTGTCTCTTGCCAGTGTTGGTCACTTTGTGGTAGGTGAGGTAGCAGGTCAGTTGGTCCATCCACAAATCCCAGAATTTGGGATGTGTGGGGTCAAAAACTTTGAGGTTTCCTGAAGCAGACACCATAACTCTAGCGTGATGCGGGGAGCGGTGTCCAGAAGACCAGGGCGCAATGTGGTGCTGCTTGGGAGTGGTGCAGGGCACAGTGGCTTCCTCTGGATCGGCGCTCGATGCTGCGCTGGATGGAGGGTCAGGCCTGCTCATCAAATCCCATCTTTGTCTCCACTGTAAATTACTGGGTTTGATTTGGGTACTAGGGAGATTTGGACTACAACATGTGTTCAGACGCATTTATTGTACTTCACACACACAAGACTGAAAACCGCCCCCTCAAAGGCCAACTATATACACCCCACCCAGTACACCCCCGGTTCTATTAGAGAGTTTGAATTTCCCACCAGAAGGCCTATTGGTGAACACTAGGTGGTCTAGGATCCAGGGTCCCATTGTGTTTGGAACCCAAGCTTCTTACTTTAGCCGCGGGCCCCTGGTGGTGGTCCGTGTACATAACAAGAAGTGAATCCTGTGAATAATATTTTCTCTCCTATTTCTGCACACTGAACCTGGCACTGGACATGCTTAACCTTTAAATTTGTGACCCCCATCTTGTAGAAAAGAAAATACAGTAGAAATCCATCTGCACTGATTTTTTGTTACTGTGTTTTGATTTGTTTCATTGCCTACCAGATGTTGGTGTAGAGCACTGTAAACTCAACCAGAGGCTGCCACTGCAAATGAGGTTGATTAAAGTCAGTGACTGCAGAAAGGCCACAAAGGATAGGACACATATAATGATGTGGAATATGAGTTACCCAAAAGGAAAGAATAAGTAAATATTATGTTGTTCTCTTCTCTCTACTAAGGTAGCTGTAATTGAGTCAATCTCTCTTCCAATTTCCTGTTTTCAAGGACTCAACACTGCCACTGTACTCTCCCAACAGTAATCTGATGTTTACAGCAGCACAACATTTTACAGAACTAATGTTTACAGGGGCACAGTATTACTCAACAATCATTCAAACGTCAGTATATTTATGACATGTGCTCTGTCTTCTTGATATGATCCCATGTGGCCAACAAATGTCTGAAGTTATCTCAGTAGAAGGTTGGAGCAATTCCAGAGCTGGCTGTCCAGGATCTACCTCTAACTCTGTTTCCATGACCTATAGTGGAATCCCAAACACACTTTCTAGGAGTAAGCTCCACTTAATAGACCTGAGCAGTGTCTTGAGTAAAATTGATTAGGATTTCTCTCATAGGGAAGTGAAGGTGTTGGCCTGGAGAGTGATAAGGGAAGATCCAAATAAACTGCTTGTATGATTCTTTTGCCTTGGTCTAGCTATCTGTTCTTCCTAATGGACAAAGAGGAAGGAAAGCGAACAGCAGTTTAAAGATCTTTGGTTTTTGGATCATCAAGGAAAATTATGGCTGGAAACTGCTTCTAAAACTGCATCAAAATTACTATTGAGAACCCTCTTCCATCAGGCAGAATGCTGAGGAACAAACCCTCCAAGGCATTTACTAGTCATTCACTTCTGTTCTTCTCTGCATTGACTGAGAAGGCATTTCACTTCTGTACTAGTAGCCTGTGTAGAGGAATAATTTTATCATGTCCCGCCTTTCTCCTTTACAATTATAATATCATGTATTATTTATATCAGCGTTTTTCAACCACTGTGCCGCGGCACACTAGTGTGCCGTGAGATATTGTCTGGTGTGCCGTGGGAAAAATTCCAATTTCATCCGTAACATGCGGCTTCGGCTCACAGAGTTAAATTTTTTAAACTTTTTCTAATGGTGGTGTGCCTCGTGATTTTTTTCATGAAAAAAGTGTGCCTTTGCACAAAAAAGGTTGAAAAACACTGATTTATATGAATTATCCAGTGATGATCCAGCCTTATGTCTCCTGTAGTCCACATTATGACAATATCTCTGCAAGTCATTGCAAGAATATTGTCTTACCTTGTGCACAGTACACCAAAATGTTGCACTTATTTGTGTCCTTGATAGCTTAGTATCGAGTTTATCCTAAACTAGCCTTGCTGGTTCTACCTACCTGCAGCTAAATAATCACTTACTGCACTTGTTCAAATGTACCTATTGTTTTGTGATTTCTTTTGGCTGAATAATTTAGAGTGCCACTAGTGGTCAGTGCCTTTAGCAGAGGCTTTCCCAAGCAATATTTCTGGTAACCAAAGCAATAATCAATCTTGCAGATAATGAAAGCATCTTTTTATGATGCTATAAAATAGCTAAAGCATGTACATGTGACATGCACACTAGCATCTCCCCTTTAAGAAGCCATTTCAAATCTTCAGGATAAGCACATAAAAACAGATCTCAGTGAATTATTCTCATTTTGGACCACAGTTGGTGGGAAGGAGCTCAGGTTTGAGTTTTCTCACACACTTTTAACATTTTCCATTATATGTTACTAGGGAGCAAAGCCCGTTGTGGTGGAAGACAATGGGCCCTAGAAAGGAAGGGAGGGAGGTGGAAGGGAGAGACAGTTGGAGAAAGGAAGGAAGGAAGGAAGGAAGGAAGGAAGGAAGGAAGGAAGGAAGGAAGGAAGGAAGGAAGGAAGGAAGGAAGGAAGGAAGGAAGGAAGGAAGGGGGAAGAGTGAAAGAAAGGAGAGAGGGAAGAAAGGAAAAGGGGGAAAGGAAGGGAAGAGGGGTAGAAAAGGACTTCTCTGGGCCCAGAGAAGGCCTTTTCTGTCCCCCACACACCATCCCCTGGGCCTTCTATGGGGGCAGTAGGCAGTGTGTGGGGGAAAAGGGCTTCTCTAGGCCTACTGCTCCCATAGAAGGCCCAGAGGATGATGTGTGGGGGACAGAAAATGGCTTCTCTGGGCCTACTGTCCCCATAGAAGGCCCAGGGGATAGTGTGTGGGGGATGGAAAAGGCCTCCTCTGGACCTACTGCCCCCTTAGAGGGCCCAGGGGATGGCGTGTGGGGGACGGAAAAGGCCTAGTGCCCCATAGAAGGCCCAGGGGATGGTGTGTGGGGGGCAGAAAAGACCTTCTCTGGGCCTACTGCCCCCCTAGAAGGCCCAGGGGATGGCGTGTGAGGGGCAGAAAAGGTCTAGTGCCCCATAGAAGGCCCAGGGGATGGAGTGTGGGGGGCGGAAAAGGCTTTCTCTGGGCCTAATGCCCCCATAGAAGGCCCAGGGGATGGCATGTGGGAGGCAGAAAAGGCTTTATCTGGGCCTACTGCCCCCATAGAAGGCCCAGGGGATGGCATGTGGGGGACAGAAAAGGCCTTCTCTGGGCCTACTGCCCCCATAGAAGGCCCAGGGGATGGCGTGTTGGGGGCGGAAAAGGCCTTCTCTGGGCCTAGTGCCTCATAGAAGGCTCAGGGGATGGTATGTGGGGGATGGAAAAGGCCTTCTCTGGGCCTAGTGCCCCATAGAAGGCCCAGGGGATGGCGTGTGGGGGACGGAAAAGGCCTTCTCTGGGCCTACTGCCCCCATAGAAGGCCCGGGAGATGGCGCATGGGGGGCGGAAAAGGCCTTCTCTGGGCCTAGTGCCCCACAGAAGGCCCAGGGGATGGTATGTGGAGGATGGAGAAGGCCTTCTCTGGGCCTAGTGCCCCATAGAAGGCCCAGGGGATGGCGTGTGGGGGGCAGAAAAGGCCTTCTCTGGGCCTACTGCCCCCATAGAAGGCCCGGGAGATGGTGCGTGGGGGGCGGGAAAGGCCTTCTCTGGGCCTAGTGCCCCACAGAAGGCCCGGGGGATGGCATGTGGGGGGACAGAAAAGGCCTTCTCTGGGCCTAGTGCCCCATAGAAGTCCCGGGGGATGGCGTGTGCGGGGACGGAAAAGGCCTTCTCTGGGCCTAGTGCCCCATAGATGTCCCGGGGGATGGTGTGTGGGGGGATGGAAAAGGCCTTCTCTGGGCCTAGTGCCCTGTAGAAGTCCCAGGGGATGGCATGTGGGGGGCGGAAAAGACCTTCTTTGGGCCTAGTGCCCCATAGAAGGCCCGGGGGATGGCGTGTGGGGGGCAGAAAAGGCCTTATCTGGGCCTACTGCCCCCATAGAAGGCCCAGGGGATGGTGTGTAGGGGATGGAAAAGGCTTTCTCTGGGCCTAGTCCCCTCATAGAAGGCCCAGGGGATGGCATGTGGGGGGCGGAAAAGGGCTACTCTGGGCCTGGTGCCCCATAGAAGGCCCAGGGGATGGCGTGTGGGGGACGGAAAAGGCCTTCTCTGGGCCTAGTCCCCTCAAGGCCCAGGGGATGGCGTATGGGGGGCGGAAAAGGGCTTCTCTAGGCCTAGTACCCTCATAGAAGGCCCAGGGGATGACATGTGCGGGATGGAAAAGGCCTTCTCTGGGCCTAGTCCCCTCATAGAAGGCCCAGGGGATGGTGTGGGGGGCGGAAAAGGCCTTCTCTGGGCCTACTGCCCCCATAGAATTCCCAGGGGATGGCATGTGGAGGGCGGAAAAGGCCTTCTCTGGTCCTAGTGCCCCATAGAAGGCCATGGGGATGGCGTGTGGGGGGCGAATAAGGCCTTCTCTGGGCCTAGTCCCCTCATAGAAGGCCCAGGGGATGGTGTAGGGGGCGGGAAAGGGCTTCTCTCACTTGCCTCAGCCTTGAGGGCTTGTCCCTGCACTCACATTCCAGACGGTCCTCTCCTGTCGAAGGACTGGAGCAGACTGAGCTGAAAACACTGACCAGGGCTGACGTGGGCGGGACTTTGCGAAGCAGCCAGTCAGCCCTGGCCAGTGTCTTCTGACTGCCAGTTCTTGAGCCGAATCAATTATGGCAAGCATAGAATGTAGTGAAACCAAAATTCAAATATATATAAGGACAGGATTCCCTATCTGTATTTTGAAGTGGTACAGTCCAGAGAGGAGTATACAATGTGATTTTTCTGAATGTTCCAATCAGCTATAGGCAACCTGCTAAATGCCAATACATATTAAAATGCTTTTGCAAAATTTGAGATGTTAAGCTATGCTAAATCTCCTTTTAATTGCTCAGTTTCTCTTCAACTGAAATAGGCACCAGGAATTTACACAGACGATAGAGAAAAAAATGATACCTAATGTTCAGCCTTCACTTATGACAGCTTATTGTGGAAGTTGTGCTTTAAGAGGTAAGTTTGTGAAGACAACTGTTGCAGCCTTATAGAGAAAGCTGCCCAGTACATCACTGAAGGAAAATTGCCTGGGGGTGCGTTTAGACAACGTGCTGGAGCGGTTTAAACTGCTCCGGCACGATGCGTTTTTTTTTTAAACTGGAGAATCGCGATCAGACTCACCTCCTCCTTCCGAGCTCCCCGCCATCCTCCTGCAGGTGGGGGGGGGGTTCCCCTCTCCTTTGAGCATGCGCACAGGCAGCCCTCTCCCAAACAGGAAGTTTGGCGGGTGCGCAGAAGAGCGAGCTCAACAGGTCCCTTTAAAGTTTAAATGAAGAGTCCTTTTTAAAATGGCCTCCCCGAGATCCCGGACTCCTCTAAATGCCTAAACTAGGCACCAGTGAACCTTTTCTTTTTTTAACTTAAGTGCGGAGCTCCGCTCAAGCGCACACCGGTAAGGAAAAAAAAAATGGAGGACTAAAACCGGAAGCTGGAGGCAGCTTCCCAGAGGGGAGGGGGGGTTGAAGCACCCGGAAGTGGCTGGATGGAGCGATCAGACAGCGGAAAGTGCGGCTTGAAACGGAGAATCATGGAAAACACCACTTGGGTAAGTGGTGTCAAAATACTCCGTTTCAAAGGGGGTTTGCTCCAGAAAGCGACGGCTGGGGACGGTAGGCAGATGTTGGGTGTGTGAACGCGCAGGTAAAAGCCGTTTCTGAGCCGTGCCGAAAACGGCTCAAACGGCGCGTCTGAACGCACCCTGGGTGTATCAAAGGAAGGGGAGTAGTACAAAAGAGCACCAAGACCTCACCTGGAAAGCACCAGGCAGGCCAACTGTTGGAAATGTATGTGTTGCAAGGTCCAGATTCCAGCCATTATAGGGTTAACCTGTTCACCTTCTATGTTATTGTTTAGACTGACCTGGAAGGAAACCTGGCAGATAGCCAATGCAAGCAAAGCCCGCAAAAGATAATTAGTATTGATTGGTTAATGTATTCAGGTGACTTCTGTCTAGGGTGAAGAAGAAGGTGATCCTCCATTGTTGTGTGACCATGTTTTTGTAGCTGAAGCATGTAACAATGTAGCTCTAGATAGCTCTTTTGTTTGTAGGTTTCCTGTGCACCTTTTACCCTTAGAAATAAAGATTTTTACAAAGAAAGAAATGTCTCCTCTCCAGTGAAGCAAAGATCCATTGCAAACTCTGAGTATTTAAGTATTTTTGACTATTTTTCCCAACACCAACTATTGTGGCATGGGAAGGAGCCTGCCAGACAGATGTCAAAATCCATCAGTTGGTGCTGTTGCCCATGCAGGACTTCTAATGAAGCAGCTACTGAGAGGTGGAGGGCAAGGGTGCTGACTTGAGCACTGGAGCCCACAGACACCTGTGCTCTCAGATGAGAAGAGTGAGAGGGGAGGAGCAAGAAAGAAGAGTGACACAAGGAAAGAAAAGGAAGAAGCAAAGGAAAGAAAATCTATATGAAAATGAGGCAAGGAAGGAAGGTTTAAAAGCACAGTCAAATGGAGAAAAGGTTGGTTGGAGGATAACCATGAAGCAAGAGAGGAGGTGACAGCTAGGCAGGTAGAGAAGGAACAAAGACCAAACAGGAAGGAGTTGGAAGAAAAGGAGAAGGAGAAAGAGCCCCCCCCCCCAAACAAGGAGGCAGTGGGGTGCTCTCTAAGACTGTGGCCATGTAATTAATTGATGAACCTTCCAGCATGGGGAAGGGATCAGGCTAAGAGAGTGAGCCAGGTAACAGGAGCCATACCCACTATGCTTGTTCTTGTGTGTGTGTCAGAGGGAGTGCCTCTATCAATATGGATGAGGGTTTCATTTTGTCAAACATAGCAACACTGATATAATGCATATGCCAATTTTAGTTTGCTTGCAGTATGGATTGAATAAAAAGCATGAAGCACCGTGCCCTAGAGGGGTAAATATGACTATGGGAGGATACTTCTGAATCAAGTTAATTCCTGCAATATCATTGTTCAAGTTTGCCATTTGGCCTTTGACTGTGTTCTAGACAGGGCATGAATGACAAGGCTGAACTGCAGCTATATCTGTGCATATTTACTTGAAAGTGAATATCTCCAAACTTAATAGATCCTTGTGCATAAGAATGCAACCTTAGAGAATAATTGAGCTGAGTTAAGAAAGTCATTATGAGTAACAGGCATCTACCACTGTACAGTAAATTCTGCAGGTGCGGTAACTAGGCATGATTTTCAAGCCAGCCACATACATCCACAATCCTCCATGTTGAATGCATGCTCTCCTGCATAGATATTACTTTGGTCACACCCGGCGAGCAATCAAAACAAGTGAATGATAAATTTCGTGGTATGAAGGAAGTCTACTGTTATCTTCTCAAGGGAGTTCTAGGTGATTTTGTTGTATGCATACCATGTGGAACAGAATATTCCACCTACCAATGTGTGCTGTTTTGGCATCTTTACATGGGTGCTAACAGATAATTTATTGAAATGTATGAGGGCTAACAGACTTATCTAACTGCAGTTAAAATAATTTACTGAATAATTCATGTGATATTTGAAATTATGATTGTGGGAACAAATTAGCTAACTGAAAACTGGAAATTAATGTTGCTCATTAATAATGCATAGCTTTGGGAAGGGTGCTGGGAGAGCAGGTGGTTTGGTTCACAGCATACAAATGTGAAATTTCCTATTTGATGGGTGACACCATTGCATATGCGAGGAGAAGGTACTGTGCAGTATATCTGGAAGAAGATGGTCTTTGGCGGTTGTAATAGCCTTGTTATAATAAAATGAAGGTGTTTGTTTTTAATGTGTCCAGCTTGTTCTTTCAGTGCCATTCTCCATCTTCTACAGCAAAAGGCTTCATCCAACAGTTGATAGATTGGGGGTTGATTTCCTTGGAATTGGTGGCTGACTAGTGGTGTTGAGCCACATTTAGAAAGCTGGATAGGAAACTCTCTGCTCTCTTGTTTTTCAGCAAGCATTGCTTTACTTTATAAACAAGAATCTGGTTTGCTTCTTACTAGTGGTGGGAGTCACCAACCAAAAAGGAGACTGCAACCAAAAAATTAGGAGGAGACTGAGACTGGGAAGGGCAGCCAGGAAAAAGCAAGAAAAGATCCTTAAGAGTAAGGATGAATGCTGGCAACCAAGATCAAGATAACTCATACTTATAGTATTCCCCATTACTATGTAAAGGTGTGAAAGCTGGACAATGAAGAAAGCTGACAGGAAGAAACTTGAAATGTGCTGTTGGAGGAGTTTTACAGATAAATAAGACAAATAAGTGAGTTCTAGATCAGATCAAGCTTGAACTCTCTCTAGAAGCTAAAATAATCAAACTGAGGCTGTCATACTTTGGTCACATTATGGGAAGATGAGGCTGCCTGAAAAAGACAATAAAGTTAGGAAAAGTTAAAGGCAGCAGGGAAAGAGGACGAGCCAGCATGAGATGGATTGATTCCATCAAGGAACTCACAGTCCTCATTTTGCAAGACCTTTAGCTGGTCATTAATTCATAGGGTTGCCATAACTCAGAAATTACTTGATGGCACTTGATGAGCACATGCGTGGGTGCACATACACATGTGGGAGAGTGCAACAAACCTTTGCCACATAGCAGGAGACACCCTAGCAGGGAGAAGCAGAATACGGTTGTTCTTGCAGGGAAGGTGGGATATGTACTGACTACCAATGTTTAGTTCCCTTTAGCTGCAACTGCTGGTTTGGCATACATACCAAAAACATTTTTAGAACCACTGTTTTAGGTGTCAGGATCTGAATACTGTTTCTTACTTTGCAAGAATATCAGCCTGCAAATGTAATAAATCACTCCACAGAACTGCACACCCAACTGCTTTTACATATAAGGACATAACCACCATGTAAGCAAGAAAAATTTACAACCTCTGAAGTTTCTCTACCGTCAAAGGAGGCCAACAATATTCTTACCCTGCTCATTGGATAAAACATAATTTCAAAGCACTTTTAATGGAGAGCCTCATTCACAAGGCCATTGTAAAGTTAAGGGCAAAATTACACATTACATCAAACATAGAGCTGCCACCAAGACTAGCAGGGATGCATCTAGTTCTCTTTCTCCACTCAGTAACAGTGAATACCATGTACTTAATGTTGGGATGTCATGACATATTTTATTTTACTATTTCCATTCATCATCATGGGCTGTTGCAGGCAGGGGATGGGAAAATGTATAGTCTGTCTGTCTGTCTGTCTGTCTGTCTGTCTGTCTGTCTATCCACAAATAATCAACAGCCCAGGATTATTATGGATTTAAGTAAGGGGTTGAACTTTTGATTCTGTGACAACATAATGATTAAAATAATTTATTTCTTTTTTGTATTCTTAAGACCTGTAAACTGAAATCTTCAGCTATCTCCTGCAATGGATGCATATTTTGAACACTACGGGTACAATTATAAACGTTCCAGACAGCTTCAATTTTCTACTTAAGCATTACATTTCAGACTAGTTGCATGTACCAAACCCTGCCTGATCACTTGATGTGCCATCAGATAAGGACGGATATAATATACACAGGCCACAGATTGGATAATGAAGGGCTATATGTTAAATGACATGATTGCTTTGATTAAGATAATAGTGGGAGCATGTGGAGAGAGAAAATTATCATTTATATAATTTATATATTGCTGATTGCAAGGTTTATTTGGAAGGCCTAATCTGAGCAGGATTGTCAAAATTTCAAAGGAAGATTGTGAAATGAAATGTAGTCAGTGAAATGAAAGGAATGGGGGAGAAGCTGCTTCTGATTAGGTGGCCATGATGAAAAGAAACAAGGGCCCAATTAATAACTTTAAAAGACTCTAGTTCAAAATAATGGAGCAGCAGCCTTATGCTATTGATTGGCTGTAGTTGTCATTGTTGTTTGTGTTACTTTATCGAAAGAGGGCTTACCAAGTGGGCAGAATAATGGCAAAGCCTTCCTATTAAAATGCATTCCATAGTGTTCTATTCAGTTCTGGTGCCGCTATTAAAGGGGCAGGGCAGTTTTTCTCTAGGGGCTGGGGAGGGGGCAAATGTTTACAGTGCAATCATCAGCGTATATATTCAAAAGTATGTGTGGGATTACAGCCATAAAGATTTTGATTAAGATAATAGGAATATGTTGAGGAAAAATATTTTATACTCAACCCAATAAGAAGTATGTTAAAACCTTGAAGAAACATATTGTCCTGAGAACAGACAGCCTGGTGAAACAAGGTCAGAGGTCAGCAAAGGTTTCCCCCCCCATGCAATGGCTACAACCAATAAGCCAGTGATCATTTATAGGATCAGATTTTTGATATTATCACTTGGAAATCTGGAAAATTTGAGGATCCATCTGGTGACTTTTATTGACTGCAGGGCTCTTTTTGTAGCAGGAACTCCTTTGCATATTAGGCAACACACCCCTAATGTAGCCAGTCCTCCAAGAGCTTACAGAGCTCTTCTTATAGGGGCTACTGTAAGCTCTTGGAGGATTGGCTACATTAGGGGTGTGTCTCCTAATATGCAAAGGAGTTCCTGCCACAAAAAGAGCCCTGTTGAATAACACTTACTAAAGAACAGTGAAAAGTATGAGGCTACCCTTGCAGTAAAATTAAACAGAAGAGTTCTGACCTGGTAGATTGGAATATACAATTTGAGACTACAGGAGGAGAAATACCACTTTCGAGCATCCTGCCCCTCATAATAAACTCTGTGCAAATAAAAATTCTGCATGGCCAGAAGAAAGATTTTAGCCTAGTTCTTTACTTGCTGGCTTTAATTTACGGACAATTTTAAAACACAGGGAAGAATTCAAAACTGTGACATTAAGTCTTGTTAGTCTGTGTAGTCTAAAGACATGTTTACCTAGACACATGCAGGTGTGAATGTGGACAAGTTTTCAGTTTGAACTGAAATTGATAAATAGCTGGAACACAAGGAAGGAAACCTCCTTTCTGCTCCTTCATCCTAGGACCTGCTTTCTAGAGTTTTGGCAGGCAATTAAAATAACCCAGATCGGGGCAATAAATTTAAGGTTAGAAAGTTTTGTAAGGGAAATGTGAGTGGAATTGGTTCTGTTGGTTAAAGGTACACAGATTGATCTCTGGAAATCCTTGATTATGACCTGATGGCAAGACATTGGACAAGATGAGGCTTCTTCCTGGAGAAGATTAGGTGTAGTTCTTCTGCTGGCTCTGTGCCTTGGGTCATGGTAAAGGCTAAAAAAACTTATTTACTGGCCTGCTGTGACACACAGAAAGAAGATGGTCCTGGCTGCAAGATGCAAGAGGGTGGTAAAAGGCTGTTCTGGGACAGTCTGAAGGTGTATATATTATTTCACCTCAGCATTCCAGCATCTCAGTCTTCCCCATATATAGACAATGCTTAGGTTTGTAGCATAGGTAGGCCCTGAGTGTCCAGGTTAGGGGTGTGCAGTAGAACATACTTGAACTGAAATTATATCTGAAACTAGGAATAAGGCCCATTGTGGAAATACATACAACGAGCTCTAGAAAGAGGCTCTGGGCGGGTGCCCTGGTCTTTGGCACTCAGCGTCAATTTGCTATGGTGACCTCAGCAGGGTATAATGACACAGAGCTTACTGTTTTCTTCAGGGGAATTGATCTCTGCCATCTGAAGAGCAGTTGTTATTCTGAGTGATCTCCAGCCCTCCCCTGGAGATTGGCAACAGTGGTTTCCCAGGAGGAAATGGCTTATTTGGAAGGTGGAATCTATGGCACTGTACCTGTCTGAGGTCCCACCCCTCCTCAAACCTCACCTTGTCCATGCTCCACCCCTCAAATCTCCAGGAATTTCCATACCTAAAGTTGGCAACTTTATCTCCTCCCCTCTCAGCTGTCAGCTGTCTTTCTCATTAGTGGGGAGCAAAGCAGCTTACTTCATTCTCCTCTTTCACTTTGTGATCTGTACAGCAACCCTGCAAGGTAGGTTAGGCAGAAAGTCTGTGGCTGGTCCAAAATTACCCAGGCAGCTTCCATAGGGAGGCTCCTGCTGATCAGGAGTAAGCAGCCAGGGCTAATGAAGTAATGCTAGTCAGGAGGCATGAAGTCACCCTGAGAGTGCTGGCAGGCCTAGGGTTGCCAGCAAAGACAGATTGAGGCAAAGGAGGATGGGAAAGTCTCCATATCTCTATTTGGCCTTAAATTGGTTTTGATGCCAGCAGAGTGAGAAAATGCCAGAGGCTCTGGATGGGTGCCCCATGGTAAATAGAGAATTCCTAAAGATTTTCCAAAACACTACTCTGTCCACATTAATTTTCTACACTCATAGCGTCCCCTGCCAGAACACAACACATCCCCAGCACTTTGAATTAGCCCCAGAGCTTTAAGAGATCTTCTGCTGTCACCTGGAGATAGGCAACAGCTTGTTTGGAGGTTGGGGTCTATGGCATTGTATCTGTCTGAGGTCCCCCTCTTCCTCCTCCTCAGACTCCACCCTCAGCAGGCTTCATCCCTAAAATATCCTGGAAGTTTCCAACCTGGAGCTGGCAATCCTATGTCCTTTCCAGGAAATCATCAGCCTACCTTTATCTGCCTGTCTGTCTTCAGGTTTACATCTCCTTCCCCCACCCACAGCCTCTACCTAGGGAAAAGGCAGTCTTTCCCTACAGTGGGAACCAAAGCGGCTGACATCATTCTCCTCTCCCCTGTATGATCCGCACAACAACCCTGTGAGGTATGTTAAGGTAGAAAGTCTGCGAATGGTCCATAATCCCCCAGGCAGCTTTTTATAACATGAACCTGGGACTGCACACTATCCTCTGAAGCACTCTCGGGTACATATCTGTGGCAGTAATAGGGTGACTGCTGGCACCTTTTCCTATCATTTTTTTGCCTTGTGGTATTTTGCTTGTGGTGTGATCTGTCTTTTTTGTGGTGTGGCATGGTTGTGTTATTGGGTTTGTTTCTTTTGAAGGGGAAGTGATGTGTTGTGGGTGAGGACATATTTTACCTCAGAATACACCAGGTCGCATATGCAAACGGGGGTGGGGGGGGTGGGAGTTTGAGGTGCAGAATGGAGTGAAGTTGTTAGGTATGCAGGCCACCACCGGGGACCCATGGCCTCAAGTCAGAGCTTGGCTCCATAGAACAATAGAACTGTAGGATCCTAGTCAATCCAGTATCAACCAATAGAACCTTTGGTGGGAAATTCAAACCCTCCAATGGGACTGTGGGGGTACTGGGTGCATGTGTATATAGTCGGCCTTGCAGGGCCGTTTTGCATGCTTGTTGTGAAGTACCAATAAACACATCAAACTGCTTGTCAGAGTCTGAGTCCTCCATGCGGTGAACCCAGTACTTTACAGACGTTCGATCAGCTTCCATATGCAAATGACCTTGAAACACTGGCCCAATCAGAGAAGAGTGGCCTAGGCTGCAGTGGGTGGGAGAGAACTCAGGCAACACTGCCAGTGGATAGAGACATCTTGTGATTGACATATCACAGAGCCAACTGATTTTGGCAGGCATAGAATGTTGCCATATGAAAATGCTTTTATATGTAAGGACAGGATTAGCTGCTTCAGGTTGGTTCAGGGAGATGCAAAATAATCACAAACTCTCGTGAAATTCCAGGAGTAATGAACACTATCTCCCAGAATTTCAGGAGTGTTTCAAGGTTTTCAAGGGGTACAGGAATGAGGATGGAAAGAGAGGGGCAGGCCCCAAAGGAGAGGTTGACTAACAGCTGATGGTCAGGCAGACCCACCCACCAGCACTGGAGGTTGCAGAGTCCTCCGTCTCAGACAGAAAATGGTGGGTGAGCTGGTGGGCTCCTGGACCGCAAGCTGTGGCTATGGCAACCATCATGATCTCCCCTGGTACAAAGGGAATTTTTTTTTAAAAAAAGAATGGCAATTGAATAGTGTTATATTGATGTCACAGTAGAGCAATATGTCACTAGGTTCTCTGAATTCCCAACTTTCAATTTAAAAAGAAGTATCTTTCCAGATTCTTCCATTGTGAATATATGCCTTTTACTTTATATCTCTATAACAGAAGGGACGAAATACTTTTTAAAAAGCTGGGAATTCAGTGAGCCTGATGCTGTTATATCGATGTAATACTATTCAACTGCATTTTTTTTTTAACAAAAGCTTTTGTGACAGTGGAGGAGATTGCTGTGGTGGCAGTCAAGTCTTGTAGGAGTCCAGAAGCTCACCTGCTATTTTACGGCTATTGGGCAGGCTGCACCACCTCTGATGCCAGCAGCAGGGAGAAACCTCCAGCAGAGATGATACTTGCATAGCAAGTCTGGAGATGGCTTCCTCTCCTTCCCTCCTTCCCTCCATGCTCCTGCTGCCTTGGTAGGGTTGCTGGACCCCCAGTCCCAGTGGGGTTTTCCCCAATTTTTGGAGGGGCTCCTTCCTGCTGCCAGCCAGTGGGCCAGTGGAGGGAAGCCCCACCCCCAAGAGCAACCACCCAGCCACCCCTACTGCAAGACTTAAAGGACCCTCCAGCTGGCCCTTTAAATCTTGCAGGAAGGAGGGAGGAAGAGGGGTAGCTGTGTGCACTGGTTTGGGATTGGGTTTTCCCCAACAGTTCTGAAAATTCAGCACGATTATTTTTGTCATTCTCCCCCTCCTGAGGCATAGGGTTGCCAGGTCCTTCCAAGTCCTCAGTGGGGGACTTTGGGGGTTATTACTGGAGGGGGTAGGGATGTCCACAACATGATGACATCATGCACAAGTGATGTCATCACATTGGGGGCCGGCACCCCCCACTTCTTGCCAAAAGCATTTAAAGGGACCCTTTCAATGCTGTTGGGAAGAGGTGGGGGCCACATGCCTGCACTCCAAGCCACAAATTTATGGCTTGGAATGCAGGCGCGTGCTGCCTCCCTCCCAGTTTCCTGGGGGCACCTTCTTTGGGGGACCATAACTCAGTCTCCATAAATCCAATTTTCACCAAACTTGCAGGCCAGGTAGAGAAGAACCAGTCAGAGATCCCATGTGAGTTTGGTGTGCACATGATCCATTCTATAGAGTCACGAATCCTACAAACTGAACCAGTTCATTTAGCCCCTAAAAGTCCATGGCGGTTCATGGTTCACAAAGTGGGCATGCCATGAACCCTGAACTGAACTGCATTTTCCTAGTTTGTGCCCATCCCTAGTCTCTTAGGTGCTACTGGACTTGAATCTACCTGCAAGGTAAGTTAGCCTAAGAGAATGACTGGCCCAGCAAGTTTTCATGGCTGAATGGATATTTGTTTCCCCCCCCAAACACATATTTTTATTAATTTCCCCCTGTGCGAACCAACAAACCCACAAACCACCACCAGATAAAACGGGATCCATCACAGTATCAGCCATAACTTCCCAAATCAACCAACTTTATATACAAAGTTTAGACATTCTTATCTAGCCATTCGTAAAACCCCGACCAGATATTTTGAAAAATACTATTTTTTCTTCCATGCAGCTTCATGGTTAAGTTATCAAGTTCAGCCACCTCCATGATTTTACTGATGAAGTCACGCCTGCTCGGTATTTCTTCTTTCTTCCAGAATTTTGCCAGTAAAATCCTCG
This sequence comes from Gekko gecko, assembly GCA_029375565.1. NCBI lineage: Eukaryota > Metazoa > Chordata > Lepidosauria > Squamata > Gekkonidae > Gekko > Gekko gecko. The sequence goes on from JAPDNY010000002.1 coordinate 137,504,323, forward strand.
CTGCAGTCAACAAGTGCACCACCAAATATTTTACACGTTTCTGTAAATTGTCCAGCAAAATATTAAGCAAAAATATTTCAGGAACTAAGGGTATCTTAAGATCAGTTATCTGGCATACTATCATATGTATCTCCTTCCAAAATTTCTTAAGTTTAGTACAGGACCACCAAGCATGATAGGAGGAGCCCACCTTAGATTTACATTTCCAACACTGATTAGAAGAAGAAGGATATATACGAGCAAGTCTATCCAGTGTTAAGTACCAGCGATGGAACATTTTAAGAACATTTTCTTTCATCAGTATCGCTTTCAGATATTTAATATTCCACCATACCTTCTCCCAATTATTTAAATCAATAGGATGTCCTACGTTCTTTGCCCATTTTATCATGGAAACTTTCACTCTCTCATCCTCCATCTTGTAATCTAACAACAAAAAGTATAATTTATGTATAATTTTGCTATCCGAACCTGTCAAGTTAGCCTAAGAGAATGACTGGCCCAGCAAGTTTCCATGGCTGAATGGATATTTGAAGCCAGTCTCCTTATCCTAGTCTGATACTCACTGCACCATTTTGGCTCCTCAGTTGATGACACAATCATCAAATAATGACTACATGTGAGTCAGCTCTGATTGTATACATTTACAGCACAATCTGAAGATTAAGCGTTTCAGCAAATGAATATTTAGGGTAGTGCATATTGCCTTTGTGCCATGCTATTGTAACATCATACAACTCATGAAAATCTGAGGACAAACTATATGGTAGTCATGCTCTTTTCATCTGGATCTTTGAGCACCTTGATGAGAATAAAAAAAAGGATTCTGGGCATCAGCTTCTTTGAAAAATATTGCTATTATGGATAATGTTTGGCATGTCTATATGCAGAACGAAAGCAAAACTTTCAGAACCACGAGTTAAAATGATTTAATGCAGAGGAAACTGCCCATGTGTTGTGACCTTGATACACAATTAAAAAGGTGATTTCTCCATCCTCCCCAAGTGAAATGAAATGTTTCACGTTAGCTGGGGGAGGTTAAGGAAGCACTTTTCTGAGCTCATATCAGAGGATTTTCTCACTAATTAATGACACAAACTAGTGGTGGAACAGATTTATTATTGTCAGCAAAGACATTAATGGTCATACCATTTATAAGTCAATGACTTGTTGGATGGGTAAGTGCTGCTAATACTCAGTTGTGGGCTAGATATCAAGGCCTTGATGTACCAATTTAGTTTTTACACATCATTTACTAACGCCTCTTTCCCAAGCTAATCTCCAGTTTTCCTCCTGCACTTCAGTTCTACCATGATCGACTTGAAAACAGCACAAATGATGGTTTGAAATCTTGCTATGACAAGCTGAAGTTCACTTTCAGTTGATGTTTTCAGTGGTTTAGCTAAAACCAGGGGTCATTTCATAGAAAAAGAGGTGCAGGAGCTCATTAGCATGACTCATTAGCATAACTTATTTGCATATGTCACACCCCCTGACATCACCGGAAGTGTGTCAGAAAGCAACACCCACCTCTCAGGCTCCCCTGGACTGTTTTGGATTGCTAGCTATGGGGGGGCACGCAGATCTGCCCTCACAGAGGAAGAGAGCTTATATCTGAATAAACCTTGGTCTTAAAGGTTCCACTGGACTCTTTTGGATTGCTAGCTATGGGGGGGGGGGAGTGCAGATCTGCCCTCACAGAGAGGGAGAGCTTGTACCTGAATAAACCTTGGTCTTAAAGGTGCCACTGGACTCTTTTGGATGGCCAGCAAGCGCAGGAAAGTGTGTGGCTGCTTTGTGGGTCGAGGAGGCTGGCATGGAGGACGCACATGGCCTTGAGCAGGTAGGGGTCCAGGGCAGTGGCAGGGCAGAGGCACAGGAGGAGGCCAAGTAGGTGCAGGAGGCTGGGGCAGAGCTCCTCGCAGGGCTCGCAGGAGTCACTGGGGCCCACCTTGCAGAGGCGCCATGCCAGGGCTGGCATGAAGACGGAGCAGCTCGAGGGCCAGCTCATAGAAGCGCTCTTCTGAGTCACCCAGTGGGCTGGAAAAGGCAAGGGGGCTGCTGGGAGCAGGGGGTGGGGCTTGCTGCATATGCCCACCCCCTGGGCTCCTTACTGCTGGAGCTTTGCTCCTGTGCGCTTCTGCAGGAAATGAGCCCTGGCTAAAACCAAAGTGCCCAATAAGATGCTACAGAATTTAGCAAGCAAAACAGAATCAGCAGCAGTACCTAATGGGAGGGGACTACTGCTCCGAATATGCCATGGTGATACTTTGAATGGGTAGGAAGCAAGTTCCGTTACCATTCAAGGTCAGTGCAAAAGTAAGAGAGGGAAAAAAACAGTTTTCCACTGTTGGGGGCTCCTCTCAGAACTGATGCGCATGAATTCTTGAGCTATGTGTTCTACTTTGGGCAGATTAAGGACACAAAACAGCCTGCCAGTTTAGCCCAAGGGTTCATCTATAACAGCATCTTGTTCTGCACAGTGGCCAGTCAAATGCCTCTGGGTACAAAGGCAACAGCCTTCCCCTAGTAATGTCCCCTAGGCACATTGCCTCTGAGCATGGAGGCTTCATTTAACAATCATGGCTAACAGCTATTGAGTGATCTATCCACCATAGCTTTTTCTAGTCTCCTAAAACTATTTCATGACACTGAATTCTACAAGTTAATTTTGTGTTCAGAAGAGTTTCCTTTTATCTATGTTAAATCTGTCATCTATTTGCTTCTAATATTACAGGCAGGGTAAAGTGCTCTTTCCATCCACTTTCTTCATAGCATTCATAGCATACATACTCTACTTGCCCACTCAGTCATTTTTTCTAAATCAAATAGCTGCAAGGTTTTTAGCTTTTCCTCATAGGGAAAGTGCTTCAACTCCTTGATCATATTGTATCTCTTCTTCTGTACCTTTTCTAGCTTTATGGGATTCTTCTGCTCATGCAGATTCTTTTGTGGTGTACTGTTCCACCAAATCCCCAACCAACTATTACCTGTGAGTGGAACTAGCCATGTTTCTTCTCTACCAAAGTGAAGACAAATAACTTTAGTGATGATATCAAAATATCACACTCTGGGTTCAGCTCTGCACTTCAGTTTTAACTTGCACTGGGAGTTTTGCTAACCAAAGCCGATGGGTAGCAAACAAAATCACATGTATGTGTGTGATACAGTACAATGCATTGAAATAGTCCACTTTTGAAGAAGGTTTCTGAAGGCAGGGATGATAACTACATCCCACAAGCAGGGCTCTTTTTGTAGCAGGAACTCCTTTGCATCTTAGGTGACACCCCCGCAATGTAGCCAATCCTCCAAGAGTTTACAGAGCTCTTCTTACAGGGTCTACTGTAAACTCTTGGAGGATTGGCTACATTAGGGGTATGTCACCTAATATGCAAAGGAGCTCCTGCTACAAAAAGAGCCCTGCCCGCAAGTATAATTAGTTCCACAGAAAAAAATCCGTTCTCTCTTTGTGGAAAACAGTCTCCTCTTTTATCTAAACTCTAAAGTTGTACACTGTTTCTTCTCTGTAGCTGTTCTTTAGATTTATGCAGAAAAGAAACTGTAATTATATGCTGAATTGTCTGTGGGGATTACAAACTTCATATGATTACAAGCTTCCACCTCTTGAATTTTCTTTCTTTAGTCATGGGAAGCTCTTTCCTTTGGAAAAGTTATACCCTGCTTTCTTCATTTGTGTCATTTCAGATTAGTAACTCTGAGTCTAAGCCAGGTGCATCTTACATTCACTTTTGGATGTTTGTCATACTTTTAAATCAGAAACACAGTCCAGAAAAGGAGTTGACTAATCTCACTGAAAGCAATGGAATTGCACTTAGTAATGTTCATTAATTTTAATAGGATTTAGTTGCGTTTAACTTTTGCTCCGTTGCGCCTTGTTTCTGTTTAGGGGGCACATGAGGTTTTGAGCAAGGCTTTAAGCAACCCACTGTAAGTTGCTTGCTTTAGAGCCTCCAAGACTACAAGCCTGTTCCTGCTGCTATAGTTAAGCCAAAGTATTAGTCTGTCTGTAACAGTAGAAAAGAACAAGAGTCCAGTAGCACCTTAAAGATAACAAAATTTGTGGCAGGGTATGAGCTTTTATGAGATACAACTCGAATGTGAGTCCACCTGTCCTTATAACTGGAGAGTAAAGTGATTTCAGATGCTGAATGACAATAGCAGGTGAATGACAATAGCAGGCGTGATTGGATTAGGTGTGATCTGCAGAGGGGTAGCAGAGGTGGAGAAATCAGCACTGGTGGTGAGATAGAAAACCTAGGTCTCAATTCAGTCCAGGAGGATGCATTGTCATAAGCTTCATTATCAGTTACAATAATGATCTGAAGAAGGGAGCCACAAATGTTGTTAGTCTTTAAGGTGCTACTGTACTCCTGTTCCTTTCTCCTGTCACATTACTATTTGTTGTGTCTGCAATATGGAAATGTAACCCACATTCACACCCAATGGTGACACACTTGGGCATGTAGGTCTGCCACTGAGACTACATTTCTCAGAGTTCTTCTGTTTCACCAGTAATTTGCTGGATTATTCTGATTTGAGCCTGCAATAGCTTGCTGATTCCTTGCTGCACCCAAAATGTGGACTAAAATATCTGATAGGCTATTGTCTGTTCCATTTCTTTGACCATGGTTGTCTGAGTGATCTGCAGTGGTGTACCAGTGTAGGGTGGTTGGAGCAGTCCGCCCCAGGTGCCCAGAAGATCCATCTCCATATCAATTTAAATGAGCCTGGAAATCTCCCCCAAAACTCCCATCTCTCAGCTGAAAATGCTAGACCTGCCAAAGACAGAGCTAACCTCTCCTCCATGCCTGGGTTGTTTTTCTCATGTGGCTACCCATGAGGAGAAGCACAAAGCTGCTGACTAACGGTGGGAGGCTGGGCATTGGAGCTGCTGCTGGTCCATGGTTTAAAGGGAGACCAGACTGCACCAACACCATTCTGGCCCCAGCTCAGCATGTTGTTGCACAGTTTTAAGACATACGGTATGAGCTGGGGGATTTGCCCAGCCAGCCTTATCTCTGGGTGGATGTGGTCAGTGGGATAATTCTGAGCATCATGTAGGCCTGGGGCTAGAGGCCCATCACTGCTTATCATTCCTCCAAACTGCTGGCATCTTAAGCTGCCATTCACTTGCCTCATTGAAGCCTGGCAGATTACCTCAAGGCTTTCCCTTCCGTGCATTGACTTGAAAGTAACAGCCACTCTTCTCCAAAAGTACCAGAAGAAACAGGCTCCTCCCCCCTTCACCAAAGCAGCCAGAAGGCCTTGCCAAGACCCACACTTACTTGAGGAGTAAGCCCAATCGTACTTAGGGAGCAACCCTAAGCAGATCTATTCAGAAGTAAGTGCTTACTCCCTGGAAATCATCCTTACAATTGCAGTCTGACTTCTGAATAAACAAGCAGAAGATTGGATCCTAAAACCTGGCTCTCCGGGAGCCCAGTTCAGAATAGAACTGATTTGGCTGCTCTAAAAAATATTTGCTCCATTAATTGCATTGAATTCAGCGTGGTAGATGTAGTCCATTATCTTGGTTCCCCTGGCAACAATCCCAAGGGTGCTGTCTGCAAGTCCCACATGACTTACATCTGAGTAGATCTAAGGCTTGCTGCCTCTGAATTCTATCTTATATCCTTTCCAGTCTGGTTTTCGCCCAGGTCATGGGACAGAGACAGCACTGGTCACTTTCACAGTTGACCTCTGGAGGCACCTGGATTGGGGTGGATCGGCAGTGCTGTTGTTGTTAGACCTGGCAGCTGCATTCGATATGGTTGACCATCAGCTACTGACCCGGCACCTCGCCGACTTTGGAGTTCAGGGATTAGCCTTACAGTGGCTTGTTTCCTTTCTCCAAGATCGGGGACAAAGAGTGGTCCTGGGGTATCAGCTATTCCGAAGGCACCCATTGGAATGTGGAGTGTCCCAAGGGGCAGTGCTGTCCCCGATGCTCTTTAACATCTATATGCATCCTCTTGCCCAGATTGCCTGGAGGCATGGGCTGGGTTGTCACCAATATGCGGATGACACTCAGCTCTATCTGTTGATGGATGGCCAGTCTGATTCCAAACCGGAAAACCTAGATTGGGCATTACAAGCTGTGCTGGTTGGCTTAGACTAAGCTGGCTGAAATTGAATCTGACAAAGACGGAGGTCCTGTGCCCGAGCCGGAGCTGTCCGAGGGTAGAAACCCTGCTCCTGACCTTGAATGGGGCACCACTCGTGCCAGCGCCGGAGGTTAGGGGTCTGGGAGTGCTCCTAAATGCCTCCTTAACAATGGAGCCACTGCCAGGTTGGCCTTTTACCATCTTCGGCTGATTAGGCAGTTGGTTCCCTTCCTTGAACGCAATGACCTGGCAACAGTGATCCATGTGATGGTCACCTCAAGACTGGATTACTGTAATGCCCTCTACAGGACTAGGCTTTTAGAGACCTGTGTGGCAATAGAAAGCAGACAGCCTACAATCCTCATAATGCTTAGAGAGGGTTATAGCCAATCAGTTTCCAGAGGTTGTGTGAGGAGATGTCTCTTAAACCTTGTTAACTGTGAAAACTGCGTTCTTGTCTCTCTGCGGTCTTCCTTCACAGAGTCACATTGAGGGAACAGGCTGGTCTGAGAGGAAAAGATCCCTCACTTGGGACAGAGTGAGTACAGGGACAGGCCTGGTAAGATGGCTGTAGGCCTTAAGTAGTAACTGGTTAAGTGAACTAGGTAGTCGTGTTAGATTTGTTTATTTTTCCCTTTGAACACTGTTATATCTTTTTAAGCACCTTGTCTTGTTTTCCTTGCCCCAATACTGTGTTAATAAACCATTTGTTTAATGTTCTCTGCCTGGTCATCATGCCTATATATTTCTCAGCTTAAAAGGGGGCATTTTGGATGGGCTTGGGAGGGTACTCTGGGCCTTCTCAAGGGACCCAAAGTCCAGAGTGGTGGCGGCGGAAGGTAGCGACCCTCTAGGGTCATGACAGTTCCCTTCCTTGAACGCAATGACCTGGCAACAGTGATTCATGTGATGGTCACCTCAAGATTGGATTACTGTAATGCTCTCTACACGGGGCTGCCCTTGTTGCAAATATGAAAGCTGCAGCTGGTGCAAAATGCCGCAGCCAGGTTGTTGATGGGAATCCCAATTCGGGAGCACATTGTACTGGCTGCCCAGAGCATACTGGGATCACTTCAAGGTGCTGGTTCTTACCTTTAAAGCCCTTTATGGCCAGGGATCTGCATACCTCAGGGACCACCTTTCCCCATATATGCCCCAGAGGACACTGAGTTCTGGGACCCAGAATTGACTGGTTCTCCCAAGCTTCAAGGAGGCCAGATTGGTTACAACTAGGGCCTGGGTGTTTTTGGTGGTGGCTCTTCTCTGGTGGAATGAACTCCCAGAAGAGACCAGGGCCCTGCAGGACCTCTCACAGTTCTGCAGGGCCTGCAAAATGGAGCTCTTCCACCAGGCCTTTGGAGCCACCACCATCAAATATTCCACCACCAGAAATTAATAGCTATGCTGACTGAACCGTGACCCACCGGTCCCCTAAAATACTGCCCATGCCAACTACCTAAGATAATCAAAGAAGACTGAAGAGCCAACCATAAACTGAGGACATTACTAGCACTTTATTATTTGAGTTTTAACATTGTATGTATACTAATTTATGTGATTTTATGCACTGTATTGTCTGAGTGAGCCTCCCCAAGCCAGCCCCAGCTGGGAGGGAAAGCTAAAAATCCAATAAATAAATATATCTTCTTCTGCCCCATGAAAATTCATATCCTCAAAATTCCTATGTTACAATTCCATTGTTATGGAAATTTATAAGAAATATTTTCAGAGGGCTTCCGGTTTTGGCATCTGCTATGGTGGCCACGGTTTCCTGAGCTCCCGGGAACTGCATGCCAGCACCTGTGGCTGGGAGGGGGTGCAATTGTTTGCAGCACCCCTGGAGCCCTTGTGTTGGGCTCCCAGCTGTGGGGTGCTAGAAGAGCTCTTTCTCCAGTGACTAGCCTGCGAAGGGGGGCTTCTCCATGCCCCAAAGGTCCCACCACAGAGCGTCTGTGAATGGAACTAAGAACGCACGTCAGAACAACCGTTTGGTTGCCGAGCGTATGAGCTATAAAAGCAGTGATAAGATTGAAATGTGAGTTAAAGTTGAAGCGAGAAACACTGAAGAAATAGCTGAAAGCCTCCCCTTAGACAGCAAGGGGGGGAGGGAACTCTCCCTCGATAAGAAGAAAACAAATGAACTTTGAGTGTTTGGAGGGGGGGGGGGTGGACTATAAAAGTGAAATGTGCTGAAATAGAGAACTCGTAAGAACTTACCAGACTTTCCAAAGAGTTTTTAGAGACTGTGAGAACTTTTGTAAAAAGTAAACAACTTGAAAAAATGGCACCTCCGAGGAGGGAAGAGAAGGACAAACAAACAAAACCTAAATTGCCGGTTGGAAATGCCAGCCCAGCGAGTCCTGCTCCTAGACAGGACACAACTGCAGAGCTCCAAAGGATGCTGACCGAAACGTTACATCCTGTGCTGGAACAAGCAACGGCATTGCACCAAATGTTCAATGCACAACAAATGCAACCGACAGAGATGACAAAAAAAGCAGAAAAAACAGAGCAAGAGCTTAAAGAGGTTGATGCCAACACCAAGAAGCTTAAAAAACAACTGCTGATGACAGAGAAAAGGAGAGTAATTAATGAATCTAATTTGTTACAGCTTCAAATGGAATGGGCAAGCTATGTCCTAAGATTTCAAGGCGTCCAGGAAGAAAAGGGGGAGAATCTGAAGCAGATCATGTGTGATTCCTTAGCCCCAATAGCAGATGTTAAAAGTGATGCACTGCAAAGCAAAATTGATACGATCTTCAGGTCGTACTCAGATTTTACAAGAAAGAACAATCTGCTGGGGGAAGTAATGGTGAGATTCTCCAGAAGACAATTGAGGGACCAAATACTTAAAGTGATAACTGGAGGCACTTTGAAAATTAAGGACAAAGAAATAAAAGTGTTGAAGGATATTCCGTTTGAAATAAGAAGGAAAAGAAGGAAATTTAGAGACTTATTCTTACAGAAGAATAATGTCGTCTACAGATGAATCGTTCCTGAAGGCATAATCTGTAAATTTATGGACACAAAAGAAAAAATTGACTCTGTTGAAAAGGCACGAGAGTTTTTGAATTTTCATAATTGTCCAACAGGAGAAGAAGAAGAAGAGAAAGATAACAGCACCAAAGAAAGTGAAGAAGAAGGAGTGGCATCTTCCGATGAGGACTCTGAGTCAGCATTGGGGGCGCTAGCCCCAAAAACAAAATACTGGTTGAGAAAGAAAAAGGACAAAGAATGAAAAGTTTTTACTCTCTGGAATCTCTTAATTTTTTTATTATGTATAACCATACCTTATTTTGCTCTTTATGAAGTCAGATAAGAGGGAGTTTCAAGGTTTCTTTTAGTTTATTTATACTTTCAGATGACCACATTCAATGAATTTGTATTGTAACTTTCAGCTAAGAGCTAATTTTATAACCATTATGTATGACCACCATCTCTTGGGTTTTTAGTGGGTTTTCTTTACTTTCTCCCTTAGTTTGTAGTTCCCTTCCCCAATTTTGTTGTAGTTTATAGAAAAAGCAATTTAAAAAATCCCCTATGGGGAGCTAAAAAAAAAAGAAATATTTTCAGTAAGCCAGATGAACATCATGTAGTCATTTCAGCCCAAGTGAAGGCTGGAAAAGAAGGCATTTCTCTCTGTCCAGGATTGTTTAGACACTAGTGGGTTTCTGAGTAGATCTGCTTAGGATTGCCCCATTAGTGTAAACGAGCACAGGATTGGACTGCGAATCTTAAGGGGCACAAGCCAGCTGGGAATTCTCCCACACAAGCCCCACAGAAGAGCATTTCACCCCTTCCCAATTATTTTGGCTTAAACTGCTTGGAGGCTCATGTTGCACCTTTAATAATAGCAGTGTACATACTGTTGGGGCATTGGGGTTGTCAGTGAATCAAAAAGATTAAAGTCTTTTTTTGTAAATGGAAAAGCCATTAAGGAAGAATTTATATTGCTAACACAGGCATCCTAAGCAGAGTTACACCCTTCTAAATCCATTGAAGCCCATAGGTTTAGAAGGATGTAACTATTTAGGACTGCACAAAGACTGCCTGTGCCACCATCGGCTAGCATCAAACAAAGCTGCTTTGATATTTTAAAAACAAAACAAAAAGCTCAATCCACTCTAGGAAAAAAAAGGGGGGAAAGCCTTAGATATTTCTGCTTAAACTTGAAAACGATTTCTTGGTTGCAGCTATTAGGCCAAAGGATTTGTAATGTGAGGTGGGAGGGGGGGAAATCTGCTCCTAAATAGCCCAGATTCGAAGCCAGAGAGGGAAGAATAAAAAAGGCATGGAGAGTGCTCCGAATTTCAAATTCTTCAAACTTCCCCCTCCTCCCTAAATGGAGTTATCTGGTCATGTGTTATTATGCATCTCCATTGGGCATAGCCAACAGAGGCACCTGCAGTAGCAACACCATGTTAGTTTAGCTGGGTTTGGCTGCCAGTAGCATTACCTCTGATTAATTTCACCATCCTTCTTGTCAGGCATTCTTTAAAAAGCCAGCAGCTCATGGGAAGTTCACCTAACCCAGCCTGCGCTGTTGTACAGGAGCACTTCCCACTGGATCATGAAGTAGGGAGGAAGGGAGATTAGAAAAGTTGGATCTCCATTCCTACTTGTGTCTGATGAAAGGAGCTTTGACTCTTGAAAGCTTATTTTCTGAAACTCTTTTTGGTCTCTAAGGTGAATTTATTTCATGGTTATTATTGAAAATAATTTTGTTGTATAGAGGAGGGAGGGGTTAAGAAATCATCCACTCCAGGTGTCAAATATCCTAGGAACAGCACTGGAGATGTGCATTAATTTAAATACTTGGGTGGGTTTTGGAGGGTACCATTTTGGGAATATCACTTTTCCCTGACTTGTTTGAAATGTCTTTCTCTTGCAGCTCCAGTAGTGCTGCTATAAAAGACATGTTTCTGATCCTTCCCGCAAACCAAATGGAAATGCAATGGCTAACCATCAAAGGCATGAATAAACAAGATGAGGTTTGCCTGGTGCCAAAAAAGATAAGGACAGGAAAAAATAGTACTAGATAAACCTCCCTATGAAGGGGGAGCACCATATTTGGGATGCATCCACAGAAAAGGCTCTATCACCATTAGCCAAAAGGTTGGGACACCCAGAGAAGTGCCTCCAAAGATCTTCTCAGCTGAAGGTGAGGTTTATATCTGGGACCCATAATAACCTTTACATCCATATAAAATACGCTTACTATGATGGGTGCAGGTGGTACTGTATTTGAAACACTCGGTCATTACAGTGACCAAAGCCATATTTATCAATGGATACTCATTCCAAGATCATCCCTTTATAGAAGGGGATGTAGGCCATGCACCAACTAAAGTTCCTGAAAAGGGCTTCTAGCTAGGGAAGTTGTCAGTTTCACCACAAATGTGTTCAAAAGTCAAACATACAATATTTGAAGATGTCCCTCAGATGTGAGGCAATTTACAACATTGAAGATCAGAATAAGCACTTTGAGTTGTGACCATTAACAAATGGACAGCCAATACAGATCTTTCAGCACTGGGGTGATACAGTCCCTGTATCACTCCCCTGACAATAGCCTGGCTGCTAAAGTTTGGATGATCTGAAGTTTCTGGACTTTTAAAAGGCAGCCCCTTGTGGCACATTGCAGTATTCTAACTTGGATATAATCAGGGCATGCATCACTATGGCCAGATCACACTTTTTGAGGAAATATAGCTGGTGTATCAGCCAAAGCTGATAAAAGGCACCACGTGTCACAGAGGAGATCTGGGCCTCCAACTGTATTCCGAGATCCAGCAGTACCCCCAAGCTATGAACCTGCTTGTTCCAGGGGTGTACAGGACTGGCTGACCCCTCAGTCCTTGAGCAGCTCTGATAATGCCCAGTAGCACCTCTGGCTTGTCTGGACTGAGATTCAGTTTATTGGCCCTAATCTTTCTCATTACCATCTCCAGGCATCTGTTTAGGATTTCCATAGACCCACCTGACCCAGCTGTTCAGGAACTGAGTGTCATCCACATATTGGTGGCACCTTACTCCAAAATTCCTCATGCTCTGTCCCAGTGGTTTCATGTAGATGTTAAACAGCACAGGGGATGAAACACTGTTAGACCCAATAGCATAAATGCCATGGGGCTCAGCAGCACCACCTTCTGGAATCAGCCAGTTGAGGAAGAACAGAATCTGGTACTCCCTAACTCAACCAGCTTCTCCAGAAGGATACCATGGACGATGGTATTGAATGCCATAGAAGGAAAGCCAGGCTCAGAAATTTAGAGAACACCCCCCACCCCCCCGCCCAAGAGGAATACTACTAGGTTGGAGTAACTTTTGGAAGTGCTTCAGCTGGAAGTCGAATGGCAATAAAGAAAATGTGGAGCAAGAGTTTAGTGCAGCAATTGTGACAGTGGAGCAACCTGTTGAACAGCCATGGATGGGTCAACAAATGGTTGAACTGATAACTGAAAAGTCAGGTGTCTGCAACTGGTGAACGGGATGTGAGTTGAACTGGCAGGTAGCCGAGCACCTCTACTTCAGACTAGATGCCACTTGTACAATTCTTTCATTGCAACTATAGGGGTGGAGAGGAAGTTGAGGGAGTTGTCACATGGGGCTGATCATTGACTTTAATTGGAGTGCTTTAACTTACCCCACTCATATACAGGCATAAGATTATCATCAAAGGGAGCATAAATGAGCCTTAAATGAACTCAGGTTTTTTCCTAAGGTTTGGTCTTCCTTCATTGTGATTCCACTCTACTTTTTTAACCTGGTTTAAGCAACGCTTAAGCATAATTTCTCTGGGCCTGCTGTAAGTGCTTAATGTGGGCACCAACAATTGGATGATCTCATCTCATATATCAATCCCATGAGTCATGAAAGAAAATAATTACCTTTATTGCTGAATTATTTAAATTGATCATCTCATGGTAGCAGCCTAGTCCTGGCCCCACTCAGCCTTGGTAAAAATATAGTCACCCCTCCTACATGATGGAGCCTTGGGTGTAGTGCTACTGGCATAGAGTTCTACAAGGAGATCTACAAGTGGTTCTACATTGTCTACACATAAGTGAAGGGTTATAAAAATTTATGGAAAACTGTGAAAGTTAAAAGGATTTCAGTCCTATCTCTTCCTCTGTATTTTGGATGCAAGGCTAGAAATGAATACAGTGTAATATTTTATGAAGTGAGCTAGAACAGGGATTGACTGAGACCTGAACAAAGAGTGTTCTTGGTTGAACAAAAATACTTCTTCAACTTCTTGTCTTGTTGCTCAAAACATTTTTTAAAAGATTGTTTGCTGGTGCTAAGGATTTTATATTTTGGAGAGGTTTTTGTTGGGGGGGCACCAAGGGTGGTACTGAGAGGGCATAATGGGGGGGGGCAAGTCAGCTGGAGGGCCCCTGCTATATGGAGGGCCCCTGCTGTATTCATAGAATGTGTTCAATTTTTAATGCAGTTTGAATTGCAGCCACCAGGGGTGCAGGGAAGGCAGGCAGGGTGCAGTAAAGATCAGTATCTGACTTTGGCGCTTGGCCTTTCTGAAAAGTTTACTACAAAACTGAAGGGAACACTTGCTTTTCAGGTCCTGCTAAACCCATCAGCCAAAGCCAGCACTGGCGCAATTTAAGACAGCCTGTACAAGCTACAGTCAATGCCAGGATGCAATCTTCTAACAAGGTATATGGTTTCTTTTTTCCTTTAGTTCCACCCAGCTCCTGCACAGTCAGATCTTGCAAAGTGGCAGCATTGTTAGTGTAAGGTAGCAAAAAACCCCAACACTTTTGTTGTCTTTCCCTACATTTCTCTGACTCATTTCCACACTTTTCTCCTCCTTTGTTCTGCTTTCTTCCTTTTGTGATCTGCCAATTGTCTATTCTCCACTTCTAATTATCCACCCCACCCCCTTATTTTTCAGTCTCATCTCCTTCTCACTCATCCTGCTTGGCAACTTAGAATGTATTTAATAGTAGTATAACAGCAAATCTTTGTTAATTTTATCAACAGAAGGGAAGAATTAATATTTCCCCATAATCTATCAAAGTAGTACAAGAATGCTCCCTCCTCCCTTTACATGCATGACAATAAATGTTGATCTGCCTCTGTGGGTAACAAATGAGGAACAGAAATGAGAACTTATTTATTTATTTATTTATATCCCGCCACCTATCTCTCCAAGGGGGACCCAAAGGTCATTTTAACTAGGGTGACGGATGTCCCTCCCTCTCTATTGGGCCTCCCCTCAGTGGGTCAGAAATGTATTACCATGTAAGGACCAAATCTTGAGAGAGATGACATCTGTGAGGCTTTAACTTTAACTATAACTTGCACTGGATGAATATTGTTGTATTTTATTGGTGTTTTAAGTGTTTTAATTTTTATATAATGTATATTGTTTACTAAATTTGATGGAACCCACCCTGAGCCTGCTATGCAGGGAGGGTGGGTGGGATAGAAATCTAATAAACAAATAAATAATTATCCTGTTAGACTGAGACTGTGTGACAAGCTCAAGGTCATCCAGCAAACTTTCATGGCAGAATGGGGATTCAAACCTAGGTGTCCTAGATTCTAGTCTGACACTCTAACCACTACACAAGCTTAGCTTCCATTGAAAATGGCATGGGAGGGTCTGGAGATAACCTGGGCCAGGATGCCCCAATTCTTTTCATTTCTGGCCCTGGAACTCCCATTATCATCCTGAAGCTGGTGACCAATTTTGAGATTCCTAGTTTTATTTTCTGTTGAGTTGTGCCTGCCAGAAATGGACAGACTGATGGACATATGGATACTTTTATTATTATAGATGTGTAGTAACAACCAGGCAAGTAATGTTTTATATAATTATTATTTTGCCAGGATCAGAGTCATGGGGGGGGGATGGAATCTGTGTCCAGGGGCCCATGGTGGCTCTCAGCAGTTCTGTTTTTGTGTTAAATGTTACTGTGATGTAGGCTTGTTACACAGCTCTCTCTTAGTATATAGCCTCAGTTTACATACTTATTTTTAGCTAGTAGCTAACAGGATTAAAAATCTGAAGCAGTTTATATTGTAAAAAAAAGTTGGCATATTAGAGTCCATTTGCAAAGCGAATGGAACCACAACTGTGACTGCTTTACAGAGGACCTGGTAATATTTTGTATTAAAGGTAGGGATATTTGGCCACATGGATTTTGTTGACTTGTCATGAATTTTGCTGCAAGTTCTGGCTTTGAGATCATGTTGTGTGTGTTATAGGAATAACTTGCACAGACACTTTCTTTCTAAATAACCTGAATTATTGAATTGTAAACATACACTATAATTTCTGCTCGTTATTTTTATAATATTTCCTATGTAGACAGATATTCCAAAAGAAAACAATTTGGTTCAAGGAAGAGTCCCCCCTGATATGCTTTTTGCCCTATTTTCCCCTGATATACTTTGTACCACCGATAAGCATTGCTATTTGTTCCATCAAAAATTACAAAGATGTCCCCTGATATACTTTGTACCACCGATAAGCATTGCTATTTGTTCCATCAAAAATTACAAAGATGTCAATTTTTTCTCCCTGAAGCTGTATGAGCAAAGCTCAGAAAGGCCACTCTTGAGAGACTCATGAATTAATTGCTAAATCAATTACTTGCCTAGGAATATGGGAACTATGATTTGTCCAGTATGAATAATCAGACATTTGACTGCATGGATGGGTCTGAACAGGGTAGGCTGTGCTGAGGCAAACACATCTTTAAAACCCACAATCCATGTGTTTAAAAACCTTGCCCAAAGCACTAACAACCAATAACACAATTAGTTTAAAAATAATGGACAAAATCCCAAATTTCATCCCAACATGTAGTTTATGCACCCAGTTTTAGAAATGCCTGTTGCTTGTAGTTGCCAAACATAGTCCACAACATGCATTAGAAGCAACAAAGGTGTACTTAGCATTACATGCAAAAGCACTAATAGGTGCAGAGTAGGGATGCCAGCCTTCAGGTGGTACCTGGGGATCTCCTGGAATTACAGCTCATCTCCAGACTACTGAGATCAATTCCCCCAGAGAAAATGGATGACTTGGAGGGTGGGCTCTATGGCATTGTACCCCACTAAAGTCCTGTCCTCCCCAGGCTACACTCCCAAATCTCTAGGAGTTCCCCAACCTTGAGCTGGCAACCCTACCCCATCACCTCTCAGCAGGCAGTGGGGACCTGGCAACCATAGTAAGGGGTTTTGGGTTTAGTGGCTGTAGAACTCCACATAATCTTTCGGGGAAAATGCAGGATTTGTGGTGTCTCTTTTTTCCTGTTTGTGTATGTGAGTTTTCCTGTGCACGTATGGGAAAGGCCAAGGGTGTATGTGAGTGAGAGAAAAACATACCATTGCCTTGTTTGTTTTTCAAAAGCATCAGTTAGAGAACAGCCTCTGAATGGCCAGAAACATTACTTTTCATAATATAAGTTTTGATGTGAATACAAGACCTATATATCAAGCAAAGTTCTCTGCAGTTACTGGGCCCAGTTCTTCTAACAGCATAGAGACATAGATTTTTGGTTATCTTCAGACAACAAATATATGCTTTTAAAAATTCAGACAGGAAAATGCAAGGAGAGAGCCTTGAGCTTCCTGCAGATGTGCCAGCCAACTAGTAGCAGGGACAGACTGCATAGGCTGATAGGAGCACTGCCAATCCAATACGTGTGGTCATTTAATCTATAAAGCAGCAGCCAGATTTTCCTCTCCTTAAGCAATCTCTCCAGTCCTTCTACACATAAAAAGGCAGATAACCAAGCACCCTGCCATATCTATGTAAGTTTTCATCTGGGCAAGCACACTTTGCCCAAGCCAATTCCAGAATTCTCAGTCAAGCCACTCTTGAATCTAGAACACCCAGGTCTTGTACTGGAAAAGTAACATTAACCTGGTTAAATCTGCCATATTCTTTGCAGCAAATTCAAATGATAACTCAACAAATTAGTTTTAGAAATAATTAAGAAACACAAGAGGAAGAGGTTATCACTTTGATAACAGATTGGGCCTGTTTTATGGGTTTCATAAGTCAAACCTTGTAGCAGATTGATGTCTGAAGCTGAACAGAAAATGACAACTGTGCACATTTGAGGACTGCACATAATGAACACTCCTGCAAGGCAGCGGGAGTGCCAAAATTGTAACAATTGAAAATAGTGTAATATATGGTCCACAGCTAAAATGTATGCAACCACTTTTCATCATGTGTGAATAGGGCAACACATGCATTTTCTAACTTTGGTATACATGGCTGGAAAGCAATTTTTTGAATGATTTCTGGTCTCATGTACCAAACTTGGAAAGTGTGGGTGCATTTGGAATTTTGACATATAGTCTTTGTGTCTAATTCAATATCTTACACATTTATATCAGAAAAGTAAACGAAACTTTCTGAATGCCTTTATCATTTTATATACTACTAGCAGTAAACCCATTGCAGAAGCAATACAACGAGCTCTAGAAAGATGTGATGCATAAGGAATGCATAGAAAGATACAGAAGTGGAAGTAAACTCTCTCACACACAGCCAGGCCACCCAGGGCTCTCCCACCCCCCTGGTCAAGGCCCCCATGGCCCAGCCAGGCAGGCCTTGGCTCTCCCCCATTCAAGGCTCCTGTGGCCCAGCCAGACCAGCCTTGATTCTCCCACCACCCCATTCAAGACCCCTGTGGCCCAGCCAGGCCAGCCTTGGCTCTTCCACCCCCCATTCAAGGCCCTTGTGGCCCAGCCAGGCCAGCCTTGTCTCTCTCACCCCCATTCAAGGCCACTGAGGCCCAGCCAGGCTCTCCCACCCCCATTCAAGACCCTCTGAGGCCTAGCCAGGCAGGCTTTGGATCTCCCACCACCCCGTTCAAGGCACCTGTGGCCAAGCCAGGCAGGTCTTGGCTCTCCCACCCCCTGTTCAAGGCACTGTGGCCCAGCCAGGCAGGCCATGGCTCTCCCACCCCCTGTTCAAGCCCCCTGTGGCCCAGCCAGGCAGGCCTTGGCTCTCCCACTCCCCAGTTCAAGGCCCTGTGGCCCAGCCAGGCAGGCCTTGGCTCTCCCACCCTGCTGTTCAAGGCCCCTGTGGCCCACCCAGGTGGCTTTGGCTCTCCCACCCACCCCCGTTCAAGGCCCCTGAGGCCCAGCCAGGCAGGCCTTGGCTCTCCCACCCACCTGTTCAAGGCCCCTGAGTGACAGATCAGGAAGCCAACTGATTTTGCCAAGCATAGAATGTTGCCAGACCACTACACGTTTATATATAAGGACAGGATTCCTCTCTGTCAGGAGTTTAGATACAGCCTGTCAATCTGCAAATGTTTTGGACAATGTTTTGAGGTGCAGTCAAATTCCAGATTTCCAGCTGAACTATCTGGTCTTAAGGTTCTCTGTTCAAGAAACCACAGTCATGAAAAGAAAAAATGGCTTTGCAGCAGGACATCAAAAGAAAGCAGGAAATAGTAGATAATGACCTACACACTGTATAAGAAGTCCTCAAATAAAATGTAAGACCTTCAGACTCCACGCTCATGACAGAGGCATTTATTGCTTCCAATCAACACCATATTGAGGCATGATCTGTCTAGAAACATACCCATACCAAAGTTTATTATTATTCGTACACCAATGTTTTTCTTGTCATCCTAGGGTAATTAAGCATGGGGGGGGGAAACCAGTTCAATATCCAGTGCAAAATGAACTCATGCATTTTATGTTTCTTGGGTTTCTTGCTCTTACTAGCATGTCAGGCTGCATTGGTTCTACATTTACTGTAACAGCTTTTCAAGAGGTGGGAGAGAGTTCAAGTGTGAACCAATTATATTGCCTTGGAAATAGAGTGTCTGCTAGGATTTGGGGACAATCATCCTACAGTTGTAACCCTTTGGTTACAAGAGATAAGACAGCTTCTTTCTAGGCTGTCTCTCTGTTGCTCAGAATTTACCTTTTTTCAGTACTTCAAACTGCAAATTATGGTTTTGGGAGCAAATGCAATCACTGATCCTGGGATAATGACAGTCACAAACACCTAATATTTAACAGAATGTATTACATCAGTGATGAAAAGAAGTATATCTCCATCCTCAATGTGAGGCATTTTTAGTACTACTTTTAAAAAAGTTTTAATGTTTTTGAAGTTGCTTTGTCTATGTGTTTATTAGAGCCTGAACCCTTTTTTGAAGTGATCGAAAAAGGCTAGGCAAGTGTTTCACAACCAGGCGGGGCACTGGATTGTTTTAATGGGTTTTTTAAATTGTTTCTAAAGTTAAAATGCTGTGATCCACCTCAGATCTTTGAAAAGCAAAAGGTTTAAAATTTAAATCACTAATAACAATAACAAGGTTGCTATTTTGCTTTCTGGAAGCTACCTAGGACACAATCTGGGCAAGTCAATCACTCCCCCCCCCCCGAGATTTCAGCATGCACTTAACTCACACAATGAAATCGGCAATTTTTAGAAGTGTTCATTGTTTGGTTGGATCATTACAGCTTTCCTATTTCAAAATGAAACACAGTGACTTCCAGCAACTTTTGTCTGTATATTGTTAGCCACACTAGTCTTATCTTATCATTATTGTTTATTGTTGGAACAATTATTGAGCTAGAAAACCTTCTGGACTAAGCTGTCCCTAATTATTGCAGTAATGGAATGTGTGCTGTCTGCTATCTAATTATGGATGCTCAGACTCTGAATCAATCTTGCTTTGAATTAAAATATAATTAAATTATTTTGTTGCAAGAGTAATTACACACCCCGAATATGAACATGAATCAAAGGAATCCGAAGGCTTCTTGCAAAAACATTTCTGACTTCTTGGAGGATTCTTTATTAAAGTCAATATTCCATATGCCTCTCAAGTTTCAAAGAAACCTCTTTAGGCTTGTTTTTTTCTATGCAGGAGAGAGAAAACAATGGAGGCCTGCAGTGAATTGTGTGGATCTTTTTGGTAATACATTGTTTATCTGGAATTGTTCTGACTCTCTCAGGTTTTATGGGGTACAGCAGGAGGATGTGCTAGTCCCAGAAGAACATTGGTTCAACCTTCACCCTGGCTAATTCCCCAAAAATTAAGCACAATGTAATCCAGATGTAAATCTCTTTTAGCAACCAACCAAGGCTGTTTCTTGCTTGAGGGTATAACTTCAGGTACCTTTTGGAGCAAAGGCATTTAGAGTCCAGATTTACTAAGTTTGAATTTTGGCTATTGACTTATTTTGATTATTCACTAATTTTGGTTTGACGCTGGGAAAAATGTTTCAGGCTATGTACTGGACTTCATTGTACCTTGTAAAATTTTGAAAAGGGTGAGTATTCATTTCCATTACAAATGTGCTAGTTGATTTTGAGCACAAGAAAACTTCTTGCCAAGGAAACAGAAGTGAAGGATGGTAACAGATGATAATTCACGTTTAGAGGAATGAAACTGTATGACCAGCTGTAATGATTTTATTGAAGTGTAGTTGTGAAAGTCATACAGCATAAAGAGCAGATGCATCACATGTGGTGTGTTCAGCATGAAGAGTTTGACAGATGATTGAACATAGGAGATCACAGAAGCAAGAAATAGCCAATACTATACACAACATGATTGGGCAGAAATTTGGAAAATGTCCCATTGCTTGGCAACGACAAATTTGGTCAATAATTTGTGCCTCTCAGTGGTGTCTGTGCTTAGCAACCTGTCTATTCTCTGATCTCTCTGAGGGCATACTGCCATCCCTTTGTTCCACCTTCCTCACTTACATGACTTTTTGCTCCTTTGGATCACAGAATCATAGATTTGGAAGGGACTTCCAGGGTCATCTGTAAGGATCTACAGAAGACCTCTCATGTAAAGGATCTGTAAGCTTGCTTCACATACAGGATCTATAAGCTTGCTTCACATACAGTCCCAAAACTATGGTTCAGCGAAAATAATAGCTGAAAATGCTTCAGTTCAAAAAGCCATTTGCTAAAAGCTGTTTAGACTTAGGGAGTCATGTTATGATAAGGACAGCTGTCTCTGCAGGAAATGGCTCTTTAGAACCAAAAGCATGAGTAAACATTACAATGAAATCAAGCAGAAAGCACCTAGAAAAATGCGCCTGAAATCATTTTTTCTTGACACAGGAGGAAGGTTTTTTTCTTCCAACTCATATAGGAGGGATAGGCTAACTGCACAAAATCATATACATATTTACGTACATTATAGGAATCATTTACACATATATGTTAGAGAATATTATAAGATTATAATGGCTAATAGGGCTTAATAGGGAAAGCTAATAGGGTGTATTATCAGAGCAGAGTGTTTATTTATTTATTTATTATTTAGTATTCACATTTATATCCTGCCCTCCCCAATGGGCTCAGGGCGGCTAACAATAAGGGCTCAAAGCCATAGTAAAACAGTTAAAAACCAGATAAAAAATACAAAATTACAGTAAAGTGCTGGTGCTCTAAGAGTTCAGAGTTCCAAGATGGGTTATGGAAGATGTACCCAGAACGGCGAAGCAGGTTCTAGGACAACCCCGCCTTCTGATCTTTGGCCCCAGGGCCATCATGCACCATGATGGCCTCCTCGCTCTTTGTGGTACTGGTGCAGTGGTGGTACAGTGGCGGCGGCGGCTCCTGCTCGAAAGCCTGGTGGAAGAGCTCCATTTTGCAGGCCCTGCGGAAATGCCCAAGATCCCGCAGGGCTCAGATCTCCTCTGGGAGCTCATTCTACCAGGTAGGAGCCGCCACCAAGAAGGCCCTGCCCCTAGTCACAGTGAATTTGACGTCCCTGGGGTCTGGGATAACCAAAAGATGTTGGGCCCCCGACCATAGTGCCCATGGGGGAACATATGGGGAAAGGCAGTCCCTCGGGTATGCCAGACCCTGGCCATAGAGGGCTTTAAAGGTAAGAACAAGCATTTTGAAGCAAATCCGGTACGCTATTGGCAGCCAGTGCAGCGCCTTCAGCACAGGCCTGATATAAGAACATAAGAACATAAGAGAAGCCAATGTTGAATCAGGCCAATGGCCCATCTAATCCAACACTCTGTCATACAGCGGCCAAAATATACCAGGTGCCATCAGGAGGTCCAGCAGAGGGGCCAAGACACTAGAAGCCCTCCCACTGCTGCCCCCTCCAGCACCAAGAATAGGGTGCATCACCTGCCCCAGACTGAGAGTTCCCATCTATACCCTGTGGCTAATAGCCACTGATGGACTTCTGCTCCATATGTTTATCTAATTCCCTCTTGAAACTGTCCATGCTTGTAGCTGCCACCACCTCCTGTGGCAGTGAATTCCATATGTTAATCACTCTTTGGGTGAAGAAGTATTTCCTTTTATCTGTTCTAACTCGACTGCTCAGCAATTTCATGGAGTGCCCACGAATTCTTGTATTGTGAGAAAGGGAGAAAAGTACTTCTTTCTCAACCTGCTCAATCCCATTCATAATCTTATAAACCTCGATCATGTCACCCCTCAGCCGTCGCTTCTCCAAGCTAAAGAGCCCCAAGCATTTTAACCTTTCTTCATAGGGAAGGTGTTCCAACCCTTTTATCATTCTAGTTGCCCTTCTCTGCACTTTTTCCAATGCTATAATATCCTTTTTGAGATGTGGTGACCAGAACTGTACACAGTATTCCAAATGAGGTCGCACCAATGATTTATACAGGGGCATGATGATACTGGCTGATTTGTTTCAATTCCCTTCCTAATAATCCCCAGCATAGCGTTGGCCTTCTTTATTGCAGCTACACACTGTCTAGACATTTTCATTTAGTTATCTACTACGACTCCAAGATCTCTCTCTTGGTCCGTCTCTGCCAGTTCAGACCCCGTCTATGTGTATTTATATTTAGGATTTTTGGCTCCAATGTGCATCACTTTGCACTTGGCCACATTGAACCCCATTTGCCACGTTGACGCCCACTCACCCATCCTCGACAGATCCCTTTGGAGTGCCTCACACTCCTCCCTGGTTTTCACCACCCGGAACAACTTTGTGTCATCTGCAAATTTAGCCACTTCACTGCTTACTCCCAATTCCAAATCATTAATAAACAAGTTAAAAAGCATCGGACCGAGTACTGATCCCTGTGGTACCCCACTGCTTACCGTCTTCCCATTTATACTCACTCTCTGTTTTCTATTTATAAGCCAGTTTTCGATCCACAAGAGGACTTGTACTTTTATCCCGTGACTATTGAGCTTACTTAGGAGCCTTTGATGAGGAACTGTATCAAAAGCTTTCCGGAAGTCAAGGTAAATAATATCTATTGGGTCCCCCTTGTCCACATGTTTGTTCACTCCCTCAAAAAACACTAACAGGTTAGTGAGACAAGATCTTCCCTTACAGAACCCATGCTGAGTCTGCCTCAATAGTTTTTGCACATCAATGTGCCTACTAATTCTCCCCTTAATAACAGTTTCCACTAACTTACCCGGTATTGATGTCAGACTGACTGGCCTGTAATTTCCTGGATCTCCCCTGGAGCCCTTTTTAAAGATGGGAGTGACATTAGCTACCTTCCAGTCCTCAGGAATGGAGGCAGATTTTAAAGAAAGATTACATATTTTTGTCAGGAGATCCACAAGTTCACATTTGAGTTCTTTCAGAACTCTCGGATGAATGCCATCTGGGCCTGGGGATTTATTAGTTTTTAAATTGTCCATCAGTCGGAGGACTTCCTCTCTTGTCACCGCAATCTGATTCAGGTCTTTCAAACCCCCTCCCAAAATCGGTGCTTCTGGAGTGGGTAAGCACTTCTCCTCTTCCACAGTGAAGACAGAGGCAAAAAATGCGTTCAGCTTCTCAGCCATTTCCCTATCATCCTTCACTACTCCTTTTACCCTTTGGTCATCCAAGGGCCCCACTGCCTCCCTGGCTGGCTTCCTACTTCTAACGTATTTGAAGAAAGTTTTATTGTTGGCCTTTATGTTTTTTGCAATATGCTCCTCATATTCCCTTTTTGCTTGCCTGATCACAGACTTGCATTTTATTTGCCATAGTCTGTGTTCCCTTTTATCAACCTCACTAAGACTAGCTTTCCACCGCTTAAACGAATCCTTCTTACCTTTTACAGCTTCCATTACTTTATTTGTTAACCATGCAGGCTTTTTTCTATATCTATTTGTACCTTTCCTAACCTGTTATATATATTTTTTCTGAGCTTCTAGGACTGTCTTTTTAAATAGTCTCCAAGCTTCCCCAATGGTTTTGACCTTCTCCACTCTTCCTTTCAATTTCTTCCTCACATGTCCCCTCATACCAGAGAAGTTACCCCTTTTAAAGTTAAAAGTGGTTGTGTCAGTCTTTTTGGGCAACTGCCTATCTGTATAAATGTTAAACTCAATGACATTATGGTCAGTGTTCCCAAGTGATGCAATCACTTTTACATCTCTCATCAGGTCTTGGGTGTTACTTAGGACCAAATCCAGGATCGCCTCTCCCCTGGTAGGATCTGTGACCATCTGTTCCATAGCACAGTCATTGAGAGTGTCTAAAAACTCAATCTCTTTTTCCCGACTAGAACTCATATTGCCCCAATCAATGTGTGGGTAGTTAAAGTCGCCTATTACAACACAGTTATTTCGTCTAGCCGCTATCTTTAATTCATTCATCATTTTATAATCCTCCTCTATCTTTTGATCTGGTGGGCGATAACAAACTCCCACTGTTAATCTTCCTTTTGGACCCACTATTTCAACCGATAGCATTTCCAGAAGCGAATCCAATTCTCTTACCCTCTCAATCTTACTGGACAGTATACCCTCTCTGACATACAGAGCCACCCCACCTCCAACCCTTCCCCCCTATCCTTCCGATATAATTTATAACCAGGAATCACTGTATCCCACTGATTTTCCTCATCCCACCAAGTTTCTGAAATACCCACAATGTCTATTTCCCCCCCAACACCAAGCATTCCAACTCCCCGATTTTACCTCGGAGACTTCTAGCATTTGTGTATAAACACTTATAGTTTCCCACGCTTGTTAAGCCCACAGCCTTCCTCTTGCTGCCTCGAGACCTTGCCAGACAGTTCCTATCATTAGCCACAGTCTCAGTGGACAATTGTAATCCATTTCCTTGTACAAAAGTAATAGCTACCCCTTCATCTCTTTGAGATGAGCCATCCTGAACCAGAGACTTTTCATCTCCTGTCGGCTTTCCCCCATTATTCAGTTTAAAAACTGCTCTGCCACCTTTTTGATTTTGAGCGCCAGCAGCCTGGTCCTTCTCGGGACAAGTGGAGACCGTCCCTTTTGTACAGCTCCCCCTTGTCCCAAAAAGCATCCCAGTGCCTAACAAACTTGAACCCTTTCCCCCTACACCACCGTCTCATCCACGCATTGAGACTCCTGATCTGTGCCTGTCTCTCCGGCCCTGCGCGTGGAACAGGTAGCACTTCTGAGAAGGCTACCTTGGAGGTCCTGGCCTTGAGCTTCCTGCCCAGCAGCCTAAATTTCTCCTCCAGGGCCTCACAACTGCATTTCCCCACATCGTTGGTGCCGACGTGCACCACGACCACTGGCTCCTCCCCAGCACTATCTACCAGCCTATCTAAAACACGCGTAATGTCTGCTACCTTCGCACCAGGCAGGCAAGTCACCATACGGTCAGTACGTGGGTTTGCCACCCAGCTGTCTACCTGCCTAAGGATCGAATCACCAACTACCAAGAGCCCCCCTCCCACCCTTCCCAGGGACGGTTCCTTGGTACGAAAGGATACCCGTTCACCAGCTGAAGAAGAGGTCCCTTCTGAGGGCACATTCCCCTTATCCTCAGCATGGTGCCCCATTTCCCCTTGACCCTCATGCTCCCTGGCAGCAGCCGGGCTGCAAGATCCAGAGTGGGACATATCTAACAAGTCCCCGAGAGTCTTCTCCGTGCACCTAACTGACTGTTTCTGCTTCTCCAGGTCAGCCACCTTGGCCTCAAGGGAGCAAACTCGCTCCCTGAGAACCAGGAGCTCCTTGCACCGAGCACACACCCAAGACTTCTGACCAGTGGGCAGATAGTCATACATGTGACACTCCATGCAAAACACTGGATAGCCCCCAGCCCCCTGCTGGCATTCTGGCTTCATAATTGTTTTTAAACAAATACTTTTCTATAACCCCCTTTTTAAAACCCTTTGTATTTATACGGTTCCTGTTGTAGGAGTCTACTTACCTTACTGGGAACCCAAGAAGCCAAGGTCCCTGGCTTTCTGGCTCTTCCTGGGATTCTTACAGAGCCCCTAGGCTAAGAGCCACAGGCCAAGAGCCTCACCCTTCGGCTCGTGCCAGAGGCTCGTGCCTCTTGCAAGCTTCCTGCCTTAAATAGAAGTGTCCCCCAGGAGAGGGTGTGGCCAGCAGCTACTCAAATTCACCCAAGGCACTTAATGACAGGCAAACAATGACTCTTTCACACCCCAACTCCAGCAGCCAGGAGTCTGCTATTCAGTTTCACCCAGGCACTTAATTTCAGGCAGACAATGACCCTTTCACACCCCAACTCCAGCAGCCAGGAGTCTGTTACAACTCACCCACACACTCCCAAATACAGTCCCACACACAGTACCTTCTCAGCTAAAGCACCTCAGCTGAAAGTAAATAAATAAAAATACCACCCACCCCTCTGGCAGCTCAAACACCTTGCTCCTTCTCAGAGCTCAGCTGGGTCAGAGAGGCCCATCAACAGCCTGGCTGCCACATTCTGCATTAGCTGCAGCTTCCGGATTTGTGCCAAAAGCAGCCCCAAGTAGAGAGCGTTACAGTAGTCCAGCCTCGAGGTGGCTGTCAGATGGATCACTGTGGCCAGGTCATTGCAAGTCAAGGAAGGGAAACAACTGCTGAGCCAGCCGAAGATGATAAAAGGCCGACTTGGCAATGGCTGCTACCTGGGCCTCCATTGTTAAAGAGGGGTCCATGAGCACACCCAAACTCCTAATCTTTGGTGCTGGCACCAGAGGCACCCCGTCAAAGCCCGACCTAGCCCCAGGTCCTCCGTCTTCACTGGGTTTAGTTTCGGCCGACTCAGCCTGAGCCATCCAACCACAGCTTGCAACGCCCAATAAAGGTCATCTGGGTTGGAGTCCAACTGGCCACCCAGCATCAGATAGAGCTGGGTATCATCCGCATATTGATGACACCCAAGCCCGTACCTCCAGGTAATCTGGGCAAGGGGGCGCATATAGATGTTGAACAGCATCGGGGACAGCACTGTCCTCTGAGGCACCCCATAGTCAAGATAGCACCTCTGGGACCGCTGATCCCCAATCACCACCCTTTGTCTCCGACTTTGAAGAAAAGAGGCACACCATTGAAGGGCAAGCCCCTGAATCCCCACGTTGGCGAGGCGGTGGGTCAGCAACTGGTGGTCGACCATATCAAATGTGGCTGACAGATCGAGCAACAACAGTGCCGCCACGCCGCCTCAATCCAGATGCCTTTGGAGGTCTTCAGTCAGGATGACCAGCACCGTCTCTGTCCCATGACCTGGGCGGAAGCCAGACTGGAAGGGATCTAGGACTGAAGCATCCTCCAGGAAGCCCTGTAGCTGTATCGCCACCGCCCTCTCTATAAGTTTGCCCAAATAGGGCAAATTGGACACCAGCTGGTAGTTAGCCAATTCGGCCGGGTTCAGAGATGGTTTTTTCAGAAGAGGACGGACCATGGCTTCCTTGAGTGCCCCGGGGAACTGTCCCTCTAAAAGGGACTTGTTGATAATCTCCTGCAGGGCACCTCGGAACCCCTCATGGCCCGCCTTAATGAGCCAGGACGGGCACGGATCATGGTCGCACATGGTTGGGCATTCAGATACGAGCAATCTGTCAACTTCATCCAGGCTGAGTAGCCTGAAACATTATAAACCTGGAGTCAAAGACACACAAGGGGCCTCAAGTTCGCTCATTGGATCAATTGTGGCAGGGAGTTTGCGGTGGAGTGCCAGGACTTTATCTGCAAAATAGCTCATGAAAGCCTCACAGGCAATATCCAATTCCCCAATGTTTTGCCTGCCCTGTGGTAGCGCTGTCAAAAATTGAATCGTACTAAACAATTGGGCTGGGTGTGAGCTCGCAGATGCAATCTCGGCCACATAGAAATCTTTCCTAGCAGCCTTGACTGCCATCCCAAAGGATCTCATAAACGTCCTATAAGATACTATTGACACCTCATTGTGAGCACGATGCCACTGTCTCTCTAGCCATCTCAGCTCTCGCTTCAGCTGCCGCAGCTCCTGGTTATACCAGGGTGCTCGCCTAGAACGGGTACAGAGAGGGCACCTGGGAGTGATCTTGTCAATGGCTGTGGAGACCTGGCCATGCCAGTCCTCCACAAGCTCATCCAATGAGCCACCAGGGGGCCTTGGGTCCCGCCACCTAGGGTCCATTAGGCTCCGCGGGTGAGCAAAAATCTGTTTGCCATCTACACAGGGTTGGGGTGGCATCCTCAGATGGGCCTTCAGGGCCCGGTGGTCTGACCATGGCACTGCCACAGCAGTGATCCGGTCCACCGTCACCCCTCTGCGAAGATCAGATCGAGTGTGTGACTGGCCCGATGCATGGGGGCCATTACCAGTTGAGAGACTCACAGTGCCGCCATGGACAACACTAGGTCTGTAGCCCAGCTGGAGGTTGCGTCCTCGGCATGGGCGTTGAAATCACCCAGGACCATCAGCCTAGGGTGCTCCAATGCCCAGCCTGATATGGCCTCCAGCAGGGTCGGCAGGCTATTGGACGGTGCATCAGGCGGTCGGTACCCCAGCCAAATCGCCAAACTCTCATCAGCCTTCCCCATCATGCCGACACACTCAATGCCTGTGATCTTCACGGGTGGGAGCGCCCTGCAGGAATAAGCCTCCTGAATGAACATAGCCACTCTTCCCCCCCGTCCCTGAGTCTGCGATTGGTGAAGGACTGAGAAACCCGGCGGGGCAAGCTGGGTGAGAGCCACCGTCTCCCCTTCCCGCACCCAGGTCTCGGTCATGCACGCCAGAAAAGTAAGAGATAAACATCGGCTAGACATCCCCAAATTAGGAGATCACAATATCAACAACAACATGTTTATTGGAACAGGGAATAAACATTACAAGCAATTATCTACACAATAAAAGGTCAATGAAGTTTTGGCACCAACATACCTTATGTAAGAGTGTCACGAGGGACCTAGGCCTAAACCATACCTCGATGGGTCAGAATGACCCATTAACAGCTAGGAAGTAGAGGCAGGGAACTCCAAATATGGAAAACCCCAAGAAGCCCAACTTTGAGAAAAAACAAGATAACATTAACAATTATGACTACTTAGGAAATAAGTTGTGACTGATGTAAAGGTCAGCATCCCTGATTGGTCAAACGGGGAAACAGGATAGGCGAGGAAAAAAGTATAAGAGGAGAACCTGGGGGCCATGGGAGTCAGGCCAAGAGAGAGAGGGGTACACTCCTGTCTCTTGCTCCAACTTCTCTTCCCACAGGTACCCAGAGGGCTGTCCCGTCTCTTCTTCAAGTTGCTCCAAGAGTGGTGAGACAATATGCTCTTGCTGGGGAAAATTTTGCTTCTCGCTTATTTTGTTAGATTGAAATAAAGAATTAGGGAATGATGCACAGTGTGATTTTCTTGAATGTTGATGATGGAAGGCTGCTACTAGAAGTTATGTTAAATAAAACTTATATCTTATATTTGCACAAAAGTGTCTGGTCTTCCTGCTCCTGAGACAAGTCCATCTGCAGAGCATAAACAAAAAGATTCCTTTTCTCTCTGCCAAGCGGCTTAGCTAAGGATAAATTAGCTAACAATCTAGTCCAACCCCCTGTACAATGCAGGAAATTCACAAATACCCCCCACACCCCCAGTGACCACTGATCCAAACCCAGAAGGTAACAAAAAACCTCTAGGATCTCCAGCCAACTGGCCTGGAGAAAAATTACTTCCTGACAATCAACATTTCCCTGGGCATGTAAGAAAGGGCCACAAGAACTAAGCACCGAGGCAACCCTTCCTGCCCTCCCTCTCATTATCTAGCCTCTATTTGAAAAACTCCAAAGAAGGAGAGCCCACCACCTCTTGAGGAAGCCTGTTCTACTGAGGAACCGCTCTGTCAGGAAGTTCTTCCTGATGTTTTCTGATTTAATTTGAACCCATTAGTTCTGGTCTGACCTTCTGGGGCTACAGAAAACAACTCCATACCATCCTTTGTATGACAGCCCATGAAGTACTTGAAGATGGTGATCATATCACCTCTCAGTCATCTCCTCTCCAGGCTAAACATACCTTCGACCTTTCCTCAGAGGACTTGGTCTCCAGATCCTTCACCATCTTCCTTGCTCTCCTCTGGAAATGTTCCAGCTTGTCTATATCTTTCTTAAATTGTGGTGGCCAAAACTGAACACAATACTCTAGGTGAGGTCTAACCAGAGCAGAGTAAAGTGATACCATCACTTCGCATTATCTGGACACTATAGTTCTGTTGATACAGCCCAAAATCGCATTTGATTTTTTAGCTACTGCATCACATTGCTGACTCATGTTCAGTGTATGGTCTACTAAGACCCCTAGAACCTTTTCACCCATACTACTGCCAAGACAAGTCTCCCCCATCCTATAATTATGCATTTGATTTTTCCTACCTAAATGCAGAACTTTACATTTATACCCACTGAAATTCATTTTATTTGTTTTAGCTCAGTTTTGCAGCCTGTCAAGATCATCCTGTCAAGATCACCTCTGCTACCATGTTTGCTAACCCTCCCAATTTAGTATCATCTGCAAATTTAATAAGTATTCCTTCTATTCCTTCATCCATATCATTTATAAAGATGTTGAACAAAACAGGTCTCTGGACAGATCCTTGAGGCATTCCACTTATCACTCCTCTCCAAGAGGACAAGGAACCTTTCACAAGTACTCTTTGGGTGCGGTCTGTCAACCAGTTACAGGTCCACCTAACAGTCATAGGATCCAAACCACATTTTACCAATTTATCAAAAGCCTTACTGAATTCAAGATAAACTATGTCTACATCATTCCCCTGATCCAGCAATGTAATAACTTTCTCAAAAAAGAGATAAGGTTAGTCTGACATGACTTGTTCTTGAGAAACCCATGCTGGCTCTTAGTAATCATAGCAGACTCCCACCATAATATCACTATTATTTCTTACTCCTTTTATTTTTACCCAGAAACTCTCAACTGGACTTCCATGCTCAGATTCACATATTTCCTCACAAGTATATACCTCCACCCTTCCTTATTGTCTGGCCCTTTTAAATAAGTTGTACCCCGCAATCCTAATATTCCAATTGTCAGTTTCATCCCACCAAGTTTCAGTAATGCCTATTAGGTCATAGGCCCTTCCTGTATTAGGACTTCAGGTTCCTCCTGCTTATTCCCCATACTCTGCACATTGGTGTAGAGACAACAGAATCCATGTTTTATGCACCCTGAGGTTTTTGTTTCTGTATTTACTTGTGAGTTAATGTTACCTAGCATACATGCCACTCCCTGCAAAGCTTTAGAATTCTTATCTAGGGTTATTGGCATCATACTAGGCTTTACATTTTTGTCTCGTTCCCCCATAGGATTTAGTTTAAAACTCTCCTTATTAGGATTGCAAGGCTGTTTCCAAACACATTTTTTTCTGACCCTTGTGAGGTGCAAACCATCTCTTGATAGAAGAGCTTCATCACGGAAATGTAAACCTTGGTCCAAAAATCCAAACCTTTCCTGATGACACCATCTATGTAGCCAGTCATTGATTTGCAGTATTCTTCTTTTCCTTCCTAAGGCATGGCCTTCAACAGGAAGAACTGATGAAAATATAACATGTGTTCCCAATTACTTCTCCTTTTTACCTAGAGCCAGATAGTCTCTTTTAATATGTTCTGGGCTGTGCCTGGTGGTATCATTTGTTCCCACATGGATGAGCAAGAAGGGATAATAATCCATGGGCTTGATGAGTTTTCCTACCCTTTCTGTCACATCCTGGATGTGTGCACCTGGTAGACAGAATGCCTTTTGAGATGACGAGTCCAGTTGGCACACTTTAGCTTCTACCCCTCTCAGTAGAGAATCCCCAGTTACCAACACACACCTTCTCCTATATTGGGGAGCAGAAGCTCAAGTTCTCTCATTCACAGGGGTCTGAGAAATTTCCTTCAAGCTTTGTGGAGGCTGGGGGAGGAGCCCTTGTTTTAGTGGTTCAGAATCAATATCTGTGGAGAGATCAAGGAACTGATTGCTTAGTAACAGAGGCTCAGAATGTCTCTTGATTTTCCTGCTCCTGTGGGTTACATTCTTCCATGTACCCTCCTCCTGTGTCAGGTGCTCCTCCATTTGCTGAGATACCATTCCCTCCTCCTTCTGTTGCCCTCTCAAGAATGCTTCATGCATGCTCTGTCCATGAAATCTTCACCTTCCCTTATAGACTGGAATATGTACAAGCATGCCTCAAGTCCCTGTATCTTCTCCTCCAATAGGACTACCAACTCCAATAGGACTACACTTGCTGCAAATGTAATTGCTGTTACTGTCAGGTAAGAATATGAACATGCCACAGACTTTGCACGTCACTGCCTCAGTTTCCTCACCAGCCGTGCTGATGCCTTTCAGCTTCCTTTTGACAGATTCCTGTGCTTGTATTATGGCTTGTGATTGATTCTGCCAGTGCATTGATTCTCTTGTTCTACATTTATGTGGCCCAGGATTTTAAGGTCTGCTCCACCTCTCCTGTAAGGTTTAAGTGCTGTTTGTATCCTCATGCTAGTGTCACATCATAAAAGGTTGTTAAATAGCCTTCTTCCTTTAAATATCAGGTTGGAACCAAAGAAAATTATCCAACAGCAGAGCAGAAATTTCCTGATTCCCACCCCGAACTGTAGCCAAGTGATCTCTGTGAAATGCTGCTTTTGGGGGACAGGGGAGCCTGAGGAATGGCCTAGGGAGCTGCAGAGGAAAGGTGGGATTGGTGGAAATTGCCAGGTTAGTCTGAATCCAACCAATCCATTGTAGATGTAGCACATGGAGTGAATGTGGTTGTGGAAAAGCTGGTAAAGAATTCTCCTGTTGGCATAGAAGCCCATATATACATTGCAGAGTTTTGCAGCCACTGAATGTTTTGGAGTTATTCCTTTTGTCCTATCCCCACAGGAAGGCAATGGATCGACTTGGGAGGGAGAAGTGTTAACATAAGAGAAGCCAATGCTGAATCAGGCCAATGGCCCATCTAGTCCAACACTCTGTCACACAGCGGCCAAAATATACCAGGTGCCATCAGGAGGTCCAGCAGTGGGGCCAGGGCACCAGAAGCCCTCCCACTGCTGCCCCCTCCAGCACCAAGAATAGAGTGCATCACCTGCCCCAGACTGAGAGTTCCCATCCATACCCTGTGGCTAATAGCCACTGGTGGACTTCTGCTCCATATGTTTATCTAATTTCCTCTTGAAACTGTCCATGCTTGCAGCTGCCACGACCTCCTGTGGCAGTGAATTCCATATGTTAATCACTCTTTGGGTGAAGAAGTATTTGTTGCCAGAGGCTAGGCTGAAAACCAGCTCATTAGAGGCAGAAGAGGAAAGGAGAAGCAGCCCTTGCTTTCCTCTTTGATCAAACCATCAGGCAGCAGAGGAGTGGAGCTTTCCTATGGACAAGTGAACCAAGATTGGTATGACTGAAGCCCAGGATCAGAAAACTCCTTGCTGGGAAGCTCTGAGGCCCTGGAAGATGCCAATGTCAGACTTGACCCCAGCATCCCTTAAGCCAGGCATGAGGAGAACAACTGGCAAATGGGGTTCCTCTTTCTTCAAAATGATAATAGTTTTCTAAATAATAGATGATGGAAGGCGCCCCCTAAGGGTATCCTTTGAAGTCATACAGATCCTCCTTCTACAGCCACAGCCCATTATGTGTATCCTGAGACTCTCTTCATTAAAGCTAGTGACGGACAGGGCCGGATCGCCCATTGGGCGAACTAGGCGCTTGCCTAGGGCGCCCTGGCCTCAGGGGTGCCAAATGGTGCCCCACTCGCCCCCTGAAAAGTGCCCCCCGCCGCCCTAACCAGGTGCCCACCGCTGCCGCCGCTAGACCCCCGCCCCCTTCCCGGCTTTCCTGGGGGTCCCGCAGCCACGGAGCCCCCAGGACAGCTGGCGCTGGGAGGGAGGGGGCGGTGGCTAGACCTCCCCCATCCCCTTCCTGGCTTTCCTGGGAGTCCCACAGCCGCAGAGCCCCCAGGACAGCCGGCTCTGGGAGGGAGGGAGCGGCGGCTAGACCCCCCGCCCCTTCCCAGCTTTCCTGGGGGTCCTGCAGCCACAGAGCCCCCAGGACAGCCGGCTCTGGGAGGGAGGGAGTGGCGGCTAGACCCCCCGCCCCCTTCCCGGCTTTCCTGGGGGTCCTGCAGCGCTGGGAGGGAGGGGGTGGTGGTTTAAACCTCTGCCCCCTTCCCGGCTTTCCTGGGGGTCCTGCAGCCGTGGATCCCACAGGACAGCCGGTGCTGGGAGGGAGGGGGTGGTGGCTAGACCCCCCGGCCCCTTTCCAGCTTTCCTGGGGGTCCCGCAGCTGCGGAGCCCCCAGGAAAGCTGGCGCTGGGAGGGAGGGGGTGGCGGCTAGACCCCCGCCCCCTTCCCTGGCTTTCCTGGGGGCCCTGCAGCTGCAGAGCCTCCAGGAAAGCCAGCACTCCGCTGCTGCCCCCCGGTCTCCAGGGCCCACCGGGAGGTTGGCATCCCCAGTGGGGGGTGCCCCAGGCTTCCTGCCTAGGACGCCCAGACACCTGGAGCTGGCCCTGGTGACGGAATCTAAATTACTGTTCAGATGTATAATAGAGAACTTGCACCTAGTGTCATGATCTTTTTGAGTTCTTCCTTGACCCACATGCTATATCATAAACTTCTTTTGAAATGGGATTGACATTCAAGAAAAAAAGTTTAGAGCTCTCTTAACCTTTTAGAATTTGTTTCAGGTTTTTAAAAATCCTATCCAGTGTCTTTAGGACTAGGGTGATAGTCACATAATAGCATCTACTCAGTAAAACATGAAGTTGACCACTCACTTATCGGATAAAAGCAGTATATATAACTAGGCAAACAAATGTTAATGGAATCAATATGGTATAAGAAAGCTTACAACCTTTCTCTATTTCTTACAGTTTGTTTCCGTTGATACCCATTAATTCTTATATTGATTTTGCCATAAAACATAGACTGCATTTGTATAGCAGCCGAAGTTTGAGAAAAAGAAACTACACTGATTATATTGGAGCAAAGTACATAGTAAAAATGAACTGCCTAAAACATATAAAAGTAGTGCGCTTCTCTGAAAAGTGTAAATCACATTGGTTAATGTTGCAAATGAGCTGTGTCCTCTTAAATATCAGAAATAGATGACACCATAAAACAAATTTGGCATGAAACAACAGACTCCATTGCTGTATACCTGCCATTTTGAAAATGCTATCAATAACAATTATGGTTGTGGTAAGCAAAAAGAAAGTGCTCTCAATATCCTTTTTAAAAAGTTCCTTCAAAGTCACTTTGTAAATATGACAACACTAGTGTTTATCTCGGTGATAAATACATCCTAATTATTATTGTGTCATGATTGTTTTTATAGTTCACTCATCAAAACCTTCTGATGCCTCATTACTAATGACCATTTTATGGTCCAAATAGATTGGTGGAATATTGCTGATGAATGGGAAATTAAGCCAACTTAATTTTTGAGGGGCCAGTTCACTTCAGGTGTAAAGTCATGTAACTTTGTTTACCTTCATGTCTCATTCCCAGGAGACTTATATGATTCAATATGGCTTGCTTCCAAATAAGTGCACTTTTGGGGTTATTATGAAATTTCATGACAACTGTGCTTTAATTTGTAGATATCTTTTATGGCTTCGTCATACTCAAGACAAAACATCCTTTTTCCTGACCATATTAATGAAATTTGAAGTAATAATTATTAATAAAATTAAAGTAAGCTTCTGAGTCTATTAAATATATAAAAATGCCATAAATGAAGCAAACGTAAATGCAAAATGTACACACAAAACAGACAAGACAAAAATTATATTCCCAACCATGCACAAAATTAAAAAACCCCTAAAAACTCACATACTTGTACATCCTTATCTTTGAAAGGAAGCTTCTCTGAAATGAATAGGTCTTGATTCAAGCAAATGTGTTTTGGAATAAACTGTCAGAAATAGTTTTCTCATTCTTCACTTCGAGACATCAAAGATGATGATGGAGAGGTAATATATGAAACTGAATGCCTAAATGTTTTAGCTCATAAAGCTATCTGTTGAGTTCTCTCTCTCTCTCTGTCTCTCTCTGTCTCTCTTTCTCTCTGTCTCCCTCTCTTTCAACTTTTTCCCATAATGGAACTCAAAGTGGTGTGCATAGGGGTTTCAGGAAATTTCCCATTCAGAAATTAACAAGATTCAGATCTGACTCAATGTCATATGCCTTCAAATCATGCCCTGAGACTATGGGCAAAATTCTAAGGAAATTAATTATACCTCTGAAATCAACAGGCCTGGCAACCTGATTCTAAGCATGCCCACTTGGAAGGAAATCTAACTGATGCCATTAGTCTTTTAAACTTCTGATCCACTGGTTTAGGGCACAGCATGAAGTATATGGTTGCACTGTTTAATTTTTATAGCTTGATCCTATGTAGATATTCAGAAGCAAGTCCCATTGTGTCCATTGGGGCTTTTTCTCAGATCTGTGAGCATTTGATTGCAGCCTTAGGATGTGACCTATTGTGTATGCTGTCCAAAGCATGTTTAGTAGGAAGCAGGCCCCAAAGGGCTTACCTCAAGTAAACATGCTCCATATTAAACCATTAAATAGGGTTGCCAGTTCCAGGTTGGGAAATAGCTGGAGATTTGGGGATGGAGCCTGATGAGGGCAGAGTTTGGGAGCAGAGGGACTTGAATTGGGTTTAATGCTGATGCCAACACCCTGAGGGCATTAAGTTTCTTTGACTTGTGTCACTAGCTGGTAAACCACACAGTACAACAATAATCCAGGCACTAAAGGGTAACAAAAGAATTTATTCAAACAAAAGAACACCTTACAGCTCGTAGATGTTCAATGTGTTACAGCTGGGAGCTTGCTCTTCTTGCTCCTCATCACTTTACATCATCACTGACATCATCTAGACATGCTCAGTTCAGTTTTCTTTGTCTGAACAGTGATCAATCACATATTTGACAAACAGGATGTTACTTGGCCGCATCTCACCTCCTACAATGCAGGTGCACTGCTCATTCTGTTGATTTATATTTTTGTTTACTTCTTTTGGCTGTCTTTCCAGGCTGCTTTCACCTTTGAATGAACTCTCAGGCTGAGTTCATTTTTAGTACAAAACTTAGATGTTTTCATTACAAAATGGCTCTTTTACATTAATACATGCATATAAAAGCATAACAATATTCTTAAAGCATTTTATAAACTTATTTTCACTAAAAGGTATACAAAATATGAAAACATATCATTACAATGGCTCTTGTTGACGCACTGAATCTATCTATCAGGTTTTTTTTGGTCCATCAGAATATTTTTGGTAATTTTATAAAGGCTTTTTTTGTCCAAATTAAATTTTAATTTGTAAAATACACCACCTTATTTTAGCCAGCAGAGGCCCTCCTATTGTAATATAAATATTGTATTTCTTTTATTATTGGATTCCTTTTTCTCAAAAGCTCCTCTTCCCCCCCAATGGCTCCCAGCATTGCTTCCACCATTCAAACATCATATAATGCCAGTTAAATCCTTGTTAACATACTAAGTCTACAGGTAACACCCACATAGATATTAGTAGCTACTATAAACACCCATTAACTGTAACAATTGTTGCACCATTAGTAGTTACCCAAACTGAAAACACTGTCCTTCATTTCCCAATACTTCTGTATATATTCTCTGAAATCGCTCCAGTCTGCCAAAAAAGTTTCTTCATCTATGTTATTAAGTTTTCTTGTCCACTTGTCCATTTCAGCCATAAATAGCAATTTTCTCAGCCAATCCCATAAGTCAGGAATCTTTTCATTTTTCCAATTTTGAGCATAAATCATTCTAGCAGTTGTTACCATATACCATATCAATGTTCTTTTACTCATACTTATTTCTTCTAACTTGAGACCTAAAAGAAACAGTTCAGGTTCTTTCTTAAAAGTACATTTCAAAAATTTTTCCATCTCTGTATGTATTACAGTCCAGAATATTTTTGCTTTTTCACAAGTCCACCACATATGGATGTGAAAGGTTTTATTGTATTTAGCCATGGGCCATTACAATCCAAAAATAACAACAGAGAAAAATACTATAAACATAGGAAATTGTGTAAAATTGAGTATAGTCTAAAATATTTAAAAGGTCTAAAATATTTAAAAGGTATAAAACCAAAGATATGAACAGTTAAGTGAAACACAGCATACCCACTAAAATCAGTGTTAACTAGTTCCTGTAAGAACAGTGTTGGCCCGTATCTTCTTTGCAGCCAAGGCAAATAAAGCCATTCTATAGGATATATCAGCATTAGAATCAGCTAACAAAAATACAGTCTTCTCAGGGACTGGGAAAAAGCTTAAAACTGATAAAATACCAGAGAGAAATTTTACCCTAGGTTGGATATACAAAGAGCATTCAAGGATATAATGGGGAAGATCCTCAATAGCAGAAGAACCACAAATACATAGATGCTGTTCCTTGGGTGTTCTACTATAGCGGCCAGCTAATACGGCTGTAGGCATTGATTCAAAACGCAGAGATGTAAAAGCTGCTCTGAGGTTATGATTATCTATATTAACCAGGTAGGGTGATCTAAAATGGTCATTCTTAAATGATTTAAACCAGGTAGCAGACTGTGAATTTAGAATTACCTGTCTGTCTAACAGAACATCCTGCTTAAATACCCATTCTCTAAGTTCTGAATTGATTGTTGAAGAACTAAGAAGTTCATCGGGAATGGAATATCTCAATAGTAAGTTATTAAGAAAGCAGGCACGATCTAAGTCTGTAGATAGCATTGAGTAAAAGGCTAGTTGGCTAAAAGAGTCGGTGCCAGCTGCGACATCTGTCACCCCATTGATCGCCAGGGTTGATTCGGCTGATCTGGCTGGCTAGGCGGGTGTCCACATATGGTAAAAGGAACCTTCAGCATGTTTACATTTCCAACATTTGTTAGATAGATTTTTACCTATATTAGCTATCTTTTTTGGTGTCATATACCACCTATACATCATTTTATAACAATTTTCCTTAAGATTGGTACAGGTAGATATTTTCAATGCACTTTTCCATAGAAATTCCCAAGATGACATTGGTATTTCCTTGTTCATGTTAATTGCCCATTTTATCATTTGCTCTTTAACCACCTCATCTTCAGCATACCATTTTAACAAAATTTTATACATTTTTGATATCATTTTCTGCCCTCCCTCCAGCCATACCTTTTCTATTTCAGTATAGTCTCCCCTAAAACCAACCATTTTTTAATCAGACTTATATAGATCCAATATCTGTCTATACCGCAACCAATCATATTTAAAGTCAAGATCACTTTCTGGCAGACAACGAAGTTCTTAAAGGCATTAAGGTGGTCTGATACATGAAACTAGAGAATTCATTTATATGTTAAAATAATTAGCACAAATAGAAATGTTATAAAGTTACTCAATAGGTAATAGAGATCTAATAATTATAGATTGTTATGATTATTTAATTTTATAGTTAGATATATAGAGCTAGGTTTGGTAAAATTGCTAATGTAAAACATAGACTTGAAAAATTAATAATGGTATATATGGTGAGAAAATTAATCTATATGTAAGAGACCATCTAAGAGATTTGACGTTGTTAATACCACTCTCATGTATGTGTGTTTGTTTGTTTGTTAAAAACTAATAAAAATTATTCGAAAAAAATGAAAAAGGTGCTGTGTCTTATTCAATACTGGAGCTAGGCAGTTTTGGTGTTCCACTGTTGAGGAAGCAAGGCGATACAGCTACTTGAAGCCAGCAGGGCTGTGAAGTGGATACACATTTATATCCTGTGCTTTCTAGGACAGAGCTCAAAGTACTGGTTTGCATTGAGAGGTTGAGTGTTTGCAGAGACCACCAGTGATGTTTATGGTTGGGTGAGGATTTCAGTTTTCCAATCCTAAAACGTCTTGTGGTACTTTAAAAAATGAAAGATTTGTTGTGCTATTTTTTTATAGACTCAAGCCCACTTCATTAGATGTAGGAAGTGTTATCCTCACATAGCAGATACATTCATGCTGAGATAAAGAGATAAAAAGCTAGATAATAGACAAAAGTAAGACAATCCTGAACATTGTTCCCTCTAAGCTGAGTTAGTGTGAGCTAGCTCACAGTTTTTTAGCCTCTGGCTCACACCTTTTTGCCTTAGCTCAGGAAGGGCTGGCACCAGAGCAAACTCATTTATGCAGTCGCCAAATCGCTTGCTCACAACTTGAATGCCAGTAGTTCACCAAGTAGAATTTTTGCTCACAAGACTCCACAGCTTAGAGGGAACATTGATCCTGAATCCATGGCAACACAAGCATAACAACATTTCATTATCTAAGACCCTGTGCTGTTGACTTAAAAGTTACTTTTCTTAAGAATTTTAAAAGCAATTACATTATGAAACTGCTGAAGTAACATTTATCAGTATGTTCTTTTTATTTTGGGTTGAGACACCAGGCACTTATTTCTCACTAAAATGTGTTAAATTATTTTCACAAAACTAAGAGATTAGTGGTGCAATATTAAAATAGAATTACACCTTTCTAAGTCTGTTGAAGTCAGTATAATTTTCTTTGTTTAGGATTGCACTGTGAATTATCACTGGTTGCTACTGCTGCTAATGGGGACTGATCTCATCTTGTCCAGTATACCTTTGACCTTTGCACAGAAAAAACTTAATGGCCCAGGTTGGGAGGGGGGATTTGGAAATCCCAATCTATTTCTTCCCAGATCTCCCCTCCAGGATTCTCTAAGCTCCTGTGGGGTTTAAGTAGATTGATTTTTCCCCCTCCTGTCCCCTTTCCTTTAATATTCTTGACATTTTTTAGCCTTCATCAGACAAGTTTTAAAGGTTTCTTCCTTCCTTTTTATTTTATTTTACAAAGTTATATTTCTCTGCCTATCTGTGGGTTACCCATTGTGTGGCTTTGTTATCCATATAAGGGCCATCCATAGAGTGAGGTCATAGAATGTACTTCTTACATTTCATGGCCTTTTGGTTGCACTGTTTGTAACTTCTTTACTATAAATAATGTATGATGCAGTTCAAGTACAGAATATGTACATTTGTAGCATGAAGTGTGCCCATATTTGTAGCACATACACACACACAAAAATTTGTAGCACACAACCTTGTTGTTCAGCTCTTGAATATCCTTTTGGAACAGTAATTTACAATATATCAGGGACATGCATTTCAGTTAAAAGTTCATCTGTGTCCCATAAAAATTCATCTGTGTCCCATAAAATATCCCTATAGGTAGAACAAAGTTATTCTGAAACTGAACAAAATTTAGAATATTTTCCCCAGTACGCCGAGTAGGGGAAGGTGGAATGGTATGGTACAATCTTAGTTCTCAAAAACTAAGCTGGGTCAGTTCTTGGATGGGAGACCACCATGGAAGGCTCTGCAAAGGAAGGCAATGGCAAACCACCTCACTTGCCTTGAAAACTCATTATGGCATTGCTATAAGTTGATTGTGATTTGATAGCACTTACTCCGGTAGGTAGGGTAGATTTTGACTGGAAATGAAGTGGGTTTGTGACAATTAATCATTCTGAAAACAGGATTTTGAGTAATATTGCAGATATAAGTGCAATTCACTTGTATTTGCTAACAATTTGAAGAGCAGTCTTGAGTTCAGAACTTCATGTTATTGTCAACGTCAATAGAACAATTCTGGATATAGCTGGTACATGCTAAACAAAAAGATAAGTGTTGCATTAATTAAAATGTATATATATTAGTGATTCTTTAACATCCTCTGTTGATACCATGGGGGGCAATGTAGACTGTATTTTATACAGGTTAAGTAGAACTGCAGACAAATGCCTTGTTTGGTTCTTCTTTTTAATTTCCTAATTTTGAGAGTTACCATGTATGTACCAATTTGCCACTATTAACTTGGAAGTTCCACATCTTAATGAGAGGTTTTCCCGTCATTCTGCTTCAGCATAGTAACGTCTCTCCTCTTTCTGCACTACTGTTGTCATCATAGAACAGCTATATTAGCTTGTATCAGTGTGCTTGTTGTGGTATGGCTCCATTCTTTTTATTCTGGGATGAAGCAGCGCTGGGAATATTTTGTCAGCAGAACAGACATAAGCGGAAGGAATGGGCATGAAATCCTCTTGTGTGATAACATTTTTGCATTTGACATCTGAGCCAATGCTTGCTTTTAAAGGATGAGCTGTAAAGCTCTTGTAAGTAAATGATTAAACTCAACTGTCTCAGGCTTCTGATCAGTGAAGCACTATCTTTAAAATGCTGATCTGCACTGAATTCCCAATGAACAGCTTGATCCTAAAAAATACTGTTGAGAACTCTGGCTCTAAACCAGCAAAGCATTTAAACACATACTTTAAGAATCCAGCAAAGCTTTTAAGCTTATGGTTTACGTAAGTTGTGAGCATGCTCATGCAGAGCCTTCCCATTTTTAATAATATTGCTTTCAAACTACTTTGTTAAACTTCCCTCTCTTCCCCTCCTCCTCCTCTTCTCTGGATTTTTTTTCTTTATTCATTTGTGAAGGAAAGAACACTAACTTTGCTCAAGGGTTAATGTGAGTATTATAGGACCCAGTCTGGCTTGTAGGTTTTAATGATTTGAGCCTTCCTGCAGCTACCATCCTTATCTCTTTTGAGGCTGGACTCAGGAATGAGGTAATTGGTTAATCACGAGAACCTGTGCTCAGCTGTAAAATACAGGGGCAATGGAGGAATTAGGAGCAGATGTTAAACTCCTCTGGAAAGTTCCAACAGTAGAGATTCCTGATTGGATCCAAAGGACCACCTGATGCCAGAGGGCAAAAAAGTATAATAAGGGTATAGACCATGGGGAAGGTATGCTACTTTATGCTCATGCCATTTTAGTATGTTTGATATGTTATGCTTCATCATGATGGACTGTACAGAATGCTTTTATGCTACGGTTTGTATTCTTATGCTGCAAGAAAATATGCCATCTAATACCAGGTATCCAGTGTATTAGATAGAACAGTTAGCTTTTTAATTTTCTTTGTTGCTAAGCTATAGGGACTGTATTGCATAGTTAATCTTTACAGATCTTTAAATAAACTTTCTCCCTCATGGATCACTGCCTTGTCATGGTAAGGGGGCTTGCATGGTTCGATGAGGCTGTGGGCTGTGCCATGGAGGGCCACCCAGGATGGACAGGCCACAGCAGAGAACTCAGACCAAGCGTGATCCCCTGGAGAAGGAAATGGCAACCCACTCCAGTATCTTTGCCAAGAAAACCCCATGGACAGTAACAAAAGGCTAAAAGATATGACGCCGGAAGATGAGCCCCTCAGGTCAGAAGGTGTCCAAGAGCAGAGGGCAAGTACAAGTAACCCCAGAAAGAGTGAAGCGGCTGGGCCAAAGCTGAAAGGACACTCAGTTGTGGATGTGTCTGATGGTGAAAGGAAAGTCCAATGCTGCAAAGAACAATACTGCATAGGAACCTAGAATGTAAGATCTATGAATCAAGGTAAGCTTGACGTGGTCAAAACTGAGATAGCAAGAATGAACATCAACATCTTGGGAATCAATGAACTAAAGTGGACAGGAATGGGCAAATTTAACTCAGAAGACCATTATATCTACTACTGTGGCCAGGAATCCTGTAGAAAAAATGGTGTGGCCTTTATAGTCAACAAGAGAGTGAAAAAGGCAGTATTGGGATACAATCTCAAAAATGACAGAATGATCTCGGTTCGAATCCAAGGCAAACCATTCAACATCACAGTAATCCAAGTTTATGCCCCAACCACTGCTGCAGAAGAGGCTGAAGTGGGCCAGTTCTATGAAGACCTACAACTCCTCATAGAACTAACACCAAAAAATGATGCCCTCATCATCATAGGGGACTGGAATGCTAAAGCAGGAAATCAAAAGGTAACCAGAATAACAGACAAGTTTGGCCTTGGAGAACAAAATGAAGCAGGGCAAAGGCTAACAGAGTTTTCTCAAGAGAACACGCTGGTCATAGCGAACACCCTTTTCCAACAACCTAAGAGGCAACTCTACACATGGACATCACCAGATGGGCAACATCGAAATCAGATTGACTATATAATTTGCAG
Source organism: Gekko gecko (assembly GCA_029375565.1). NCBI lineage: Eukaryota > Metazoa > Chordata > Lepidosauria > Squamata > Gekkonidae > Gekko > Gekko gecko. Next base: position 137,548,720 of record JAPDNY010000002.1, read on the forward strand.
TCAAAGATGGAGAAGCTCTATCCAGTCAGTAAAAACAAGACCTGGGGCTGACTGTGGCTCAGATCATGAGCTACTCATTGCAAAATTCAGACTTAGACTGAAGAAAGTTGGGAAAACCACTAGGCCATTCAGGTTTGACCTAGATCGCATCCCCAGTGAATATGCAGTAGAGGTGAAGAATAGGTTTAAGGGACTAGATTTGATAGACAGAGTGCCTGAAGAACTATGGACAGAGGTCCGTGACATTGTAAAGGAGGCAGCAATCACCGCAATTCCAAAGAAAAAGAAAGGCAAGGAAGAAAAGTGGCTATCTGATGAGGCTTTACAAATAGCAGAGGAAAGAAGGGAAGCAAAAGGCAAAGATGAAAAGGAAAGATTTACCCAACTGAATGCAGATTTCCAGAGAACAGCAAGGAGAGATAAGGAGGCTTTCCTGAATGAACAATGCAAAGTAATAGAGGAAAACAATAGAATGGGAAGGGCTAGAGATCTAACAGAAGCAGTGATCCATGAGGGACCTAACAGAAGCAGAAGAGATTAGAAAAAGATGGCAAGAATACACAGAAGAACTATACAAGAAGGACCTCAATGTCCCTGACAACCACGACAGTATAATCACTGACCTTGAGCCAGACATCCTGGAATGCGAAGTTAAATGGGCCTTAGAAAACATTACTAACAATAAAGTTGGGGCGGTGATGGTATCCCAGCTGAGCTATTCAAAGTCTTAAAAGAAGATGCTGTTAAAGTGCTGCACTCTAGGTAAAGGTTCCCTTGCTCGAAAGCCAGTCGAATCCGACTCTAGGGTTGCGGTGCTCATCTCCGTTTCAAAGCCGAAGAACCAGCGCTGTCCGAAGACGTTTCCGTGGTCATGTGGCCGGCATGACTAAACACCAAGGTGCACGGAACGCTGTTACCTTCCCACCGAAGTGGTCCCTATTTATCTACTTGCAATTTCTTGCTTTCGAACTGCTAGGTTGGCAGGAGCTGGAGCTAGAGACAGGAGCTCACCCCATCATGCGGCATCCGGGTCTCGAACTGCTGAACTACTGACCTTCCACAGCCTGCAGTTCAGCGTCTTAACCACTTGAGCCACCACAGCTCCTATAGTGCTGCACTCTATTTGCCAACAAATCTGGAAAACACAACAGTGGCCACAGGTTTGGAAAAGGTCACTATACATTCCAATCCCAAAGAAGGGCAATGCCAAGGAATGTTCAAACTATCGCACAATTGCACTCATTTCACATGCTAGCAAGGTCATGCTAAAGATCCTACAAGCTAGGCTCCAACAATACGTGGATAGAGAATTGCCAGAAGTACCAGCTGGGTTTCGAAGAGGTGGAGGAACTAGAGATCAAATTGCCAATGTTTGCTGGATTATGGAGAAAGCAAGAGAGTACCAGAAACACATCTACTTCTGCTTCATTGACTATGCTAAAGCCTTTGATTGTGTGGATCACAATAAACTATGGCAGGTTCTTAAAGAGATGGGAGTACCAAACCACCTCACATGTCTCCTGAGAAACCTGTATAAGGGTCAAGAAACTACAGTTAGAACCAGATATGGAACAACTGATTGGTTTAGCATAGGAAAAGGAGTACAACAAGGCTGTATATTGTCACCTTGCTTATTTAATTTATATGCAAAGTACATCATGCAAAATGCTGGCCTGGATGAATCACAAACTGGAGTTAAGATTGCTGGGGAAAAGATCAATAACCTCAGATATGCAGATGATACCACTCTGATGGCAGAAATTGAAGAAGACCTAAAGAGTCTCTTGCTCAGGGTGAAAGAGGAGAGCACAAAAGTGGGCTTGAAGCTCAACATCAAAAAACCAAAGATCATGGCATCCGGCCCCATCACTCCTTGGCAAATAGCAGAAGTCATAGAAGTAGTGAGACTTCACGTTCCTGGGATCCCAGATCACTGCAGATGGTGACTGCAGCCATGAAATTAAAAGATGCCTGCACCTTGGGAGGAAAGCAATGGCAAACCTAAACAGCATGATAAAAAGTAGAGACATTACCCTGCCAACAAAAGTCCGCATGGTCAAAGCAATGGTATTCCCAGTAGTAATGTATGGCTGTGAGAGTTGGACTATAAGGAAGGCCGAGCACCGAAGAATAGATTCTTTTGAACTGTGGTGCTGGAGAAGACTCTTGAGAGTCCCTTGGACTGCAAGGAGATCAAACCATTCAATCCTAAAAGAAATCAACCCTAATTGTTCCCTGGAAGGCCAATGCCAAGGAATGTTCAAACTATCACACAATTGCACTCTGAAGTTCCCTGAAGTTGAAACTCAAATACTTTGGCAACCAAATGAGAAGGGAGCACTCACTGGAGAAGACCCTGATGCTGGGAAAGATTGAAGGTCAAAGAAGAAGGGGACGGCAAAGGATGAGCTGGTTAGACAGTGTCATCGATGCAACGAACATGAAATTGAGCAAACTTCAGAGGACAGCGGAAGACAGGAGGGCCTGGCGTGATCTGGTCCATGGGGTCACGAAGAGTTGGACTCGACTGTGCGACTGAACAACAAAAATAAACTTTTATACATTTTCAAAGGTCTGCTTTATTTGTGTGCATTTAACTTTGAGGACCCAGAGAGCTTGGTATTGCTCAAAGGATGAGTAATTACCCAGAGGGACCCAGGCTTGGGTTTCTGACATTTATAGTCTGGAGATCAGTTGTAATTGCTGGAGGCTGGCAACCATACTTCATCTAGACAGCATTATTTTGGGATATATTTTTCTATGCATCACATAATAACATAAGAAGAGCCCTGCTGGATTAGATCAGTGGTCCATCTAATCCAGCATCCTGTCTCACACAGTGGCCAACTCGTTCCTCTGGAGGTACAGCAACAGGGCCATAGAAGCCAGGGCCTTCCAGTGAGATAAGTAGCCTTCAAAGAGAAAATGTATCAGAAAATTCTTAATTATATAGTTACCTTTCATCCTGGGAGTTTAGAACTTTTGCCAGAGTTTTAATGTGATAATATATTTCCTGTATGTATTCTCCAAGGAATGCTGATAGAAACCATCTCAATTTATACTTAGAGTTTCCACCAGCAAGGAGCTTTGCAACATTTCCCCACACTTTCCTATCTGTGTGTTGTAGTTCTAATAATAAATATAGCTGGTTTGGATGAGTACTTTATGTATCTGATGAATAAACTGTGACACATGAAAGCCTATCCTAGTCTATATGGTGCCTCTGGTTTTATTTTGCTGCAACAGACCGACATGGCTACCTCTTTGGAAGTATAACATTCTTTGTCTGTATTTATTTATTTATTTATTATTTGGATTTATATCTTGCCCTCCCCGAAGGCTCAGGGAGGCTTACAACAGGGCACGCATGCCAACTTTAAACAATATAAAACCCAATAGAACATATAAACCAACATTCAAGATTGTAAAACCAGCATGTTAAAACAAGATGGGGCAGATCATAATCCCTGGCAGCTGAACAGTACTAGCCGCAGTTGGAATGGTGATCACCACCTTCTCATTATGTGATTACTCACAAACCTGTTCACGTGGAAAACATCCTGTCTATTAATGAACGGTCAGAAGAATGAGGCTTTTATGCCATCATGAAAGTTATATCCATGTGAAGAGATAGCTATTTCACTTTCAGGCATACTAGTTCAGGCAAGTTCTCTATATCCCCAGGTAGAAGATCTGAAACATTTACAACATCCCTCCTAAAGGATGAATTGTCTTGAACCTAATCCTTCCCAACTCTTGGCTGCACCCAGAAGTTTGTTTACAAACTGCCAGTTGTGTACTGCCTCGAGAGCAAGCAGGAGAGTAGGAGAGACACAGTGTTTCTCTTCTCAGTCTCCCTGTAAGCAGTCTGCAGGAGTGCAGGGCCTATGAAGAATCTGCAGAACCAAGCCAGGGAAACAACCCTGGCCTAGAACTCTAGAAACAGCTTAGTTAAGTATTGTTATTCCTTATTCCAATAGCCAAGCTACCTGCCCTACAGTTACTGCTAATAAAGATGTCTTCAGCCAAATGGAATTAGGTGTTAGTTGCTGCTCCACTACACAAAACTGCCACCTCTGATTTTTTCATAATAAATAGAAATAGTCTGATTCTGTTGCAGTTCAAATGGGCCTCATCTCTTTTGTACAGCTCTAGCTTCCTTTAAAATGTCCCCCAGTGTGGAACAAATTCAAATATTTCCATGTGATACTGCTACCATCTCACTCTTGTGTTCATGATTCCTGTTTTTCCAGTTGCACCTATGCATATTTTTATTCCACAAATGGAAGCAGAATTATTCTAGGTTATCAGGATAAAGTTTTGCCTCTTAAAAACTTGTAATTCATGTTCCAAGTCTTCATCCCTACAAGTGTGAAATGTACCATGGGAGCCATATATAAAGTGCACTATTACCACAGCCATCCTTGTAATTATGATTGAGTGTATACTTGTTCAGCAGAGATTTACTCCCACGTCACCAGAATGCCTCTCATTCATTTGCACTTGGTTTTACATCATTGCTTCATTGAAGATTCATAGTTTTGCTCTTTGGCTGTTGACCAGATACATTTGCACTGAACTAAGGACCACTTAGCAATAACACCACCAGAGAGGCAAGGGTTCAGTGTTACTCAACAAGGTCTTGAGGACAGGTCGTCATCGTCCCGTCCCCCCCCCCGCTTCTGTCATTTCACAGAATGTGCAAAACAGAATGTTCAGGAGGGCTTTCTATAAAGGGATTAGAGCTGCAATATAATGGAACAGCTTGGAAAGTCACTTTGATAAGTGTGAAGAAATGCATTTTTTTTCTTTGGAGGTTTGAAATGAGCAAACCTTCACTCTGAGTTTTAAAAGTTTTTTCTCCCTCTTTGGACAGAGAACAGGCAGGCAGGAAGTCCAATTGCTTTCCAGACTTATCTCAGCCCAACTTCATAGAAATGCTAATAGGTGTAGACAATGGGATGGTCAAGCTCCCCCCCTTTGGCCAGGGAACAGAGATTTGGAGGAACTGAATACTAGAGAGACTTCAGGAAGGACATTTCTGGAAACCTCAGGGAAAGCATCTTTGATCTGGCCTGACTGGGTCAGTGGGAGGGGAAAGGGAGAAGATAAAGCTCAGGGGAGAAAGGAGGAAGCTCTCTTTTTGGTGCTGAGTCCATCAGAGCAGACAGAACTCTTAACTGAGATCTGCAGAAGAAAGCCATTTAAACAGGTGCTGTCCTGAAGAACTGGAGGAAGCTTCAGGGTAATGGTGACTTTGTAGAGATCTATAACATCCTAAGCTAAGGAGCCTGTCCTATAACTTTAACATCTGATAGGGCATGTATAGAGAGACGGACAGAGGACTTGTGCTTTTCCCATTTCTTTTGAATCCCTTGCTCAATCTGGTGCTGTGCTAATAGTATGCTTGTGAAGATTTTCTTTTTAATAAACACTTCATAACTTTTGATGCTGTTGGTGGTTCTCTGTACCACATAGACCTCCACCGTCTTGGTCACACTATTTTAAAATGGGCACCAGGGGAAGGCAGGCAGTGGGCAAATGGCTATTCCTCCAGGGGTGCACAAGGCTGTAGACAAGGCCTTAGATCTTTTAAAGGAAGCTGGGAGTCCTGACTCTCTCAGCGGGCAATTCCTTATAATGGGCAGGTGGTGGAGGTGGGTTACCAGAGTGAGAAAGGAAAGCTTTTCCAGGTGCTGTGAAAACCTTGGAGGGCAGGGTGGAATAGTTTTTGATATCGATTGTTATAATAAGTTTGGATGGGAGCTGTGTGAACAAAAAGTTACCCAGGGTACTTTTAGGTACCCTTCAAGTAACAAAAGTTAAAGTGACATGTCTCCTGTTATAGCAAGTATTGTGCTATGCAGTTATACAGGATTTTCCTGATCACCTCTACAGTTTTACTTGAGTGGTACTTTTGACCTATGCTGGACATTTGCTGAAAGAAAGGTAGTGGTAGAACTGTAGCTCACTGCCATTGCTTGATTCCATTGCTAAAAGGTGAGTCTTCATACACAGTTTCTGTAGTGACTGTCACCTGACAACTTAGGCTACTGTAAGGTTGAACAAACGTCATTTTAGATTATAAGAGATCTGGTATAGTTTAATGTAGTGATTCTCAAGCTGTGGGAATCCTCCATTTGAGGGACATGGGGAACTTGGAAATGGGCACAAAGATACTGGGTGGGTAGATGTCTCCTGACAGAAGATCCTACCTAGTTCTCAGTGGATCTGTAGACTACACCCTCTTTTTCTCAAGATCCCTTAAGTGACATGTGAAGAAGAGAATTCTATCCATTATTTCCTAAGGAGATCAGATATTCCATTCTGTTGTTGGGACTTGTACTCCAGTTCACATATCTTCACATGCAGCAGCAGACTGTAATTGAAAATTATACATATTCTCCCACTGTCTATCCCTGCATCTCTTTTCCTCCATTACGCTGTAAACTTTCAGACGGTAATCTCCTTCAGGCAGGATTTGTCTTCTTGTACTCTATAAAGCATCAGGTGCAGTGATGGAGATGTGCCCACAGATAATAGAATGGGCAATAGTGCCCACAGAAGTGTGGGCAAAGATAAACATCTTTGGTACTGGATGAGGGCAGAAGATAGAGTTAAGTTTAGAAGGAAGGTCCAAGTTTGAAAAGTCTGAAGAATGGCCCAGTGGAGAAAGAAGTATATATACCCATAGAGATAGAAGATGAGGTTCCACCTTTGCCATGTAGGAGTCTAACCCTTTAACCTGCAGAAATTTGTCAGGTGATAATGGGTGCTTTCACACACACTAAATAATGCACTTTCAATCCACTTTTGATGCACTTTGCAACTGGATTTTACTGTGTGAAATGGCAAAATCCACTTGCAAATCGTTGATGTGGATTGTAACTATATTATTTAGCATGTGTGAAAGCACCAATGGCATTATCTATGATAAAGCACAACTAGAGTTACCAACCTCCAGGTGGTACCTGGATATCTCCCACTACTACAATTGATCTCCAGACAACAAAGATCAGTTCCCCTGGAGAAAATAGCAGCTTTGGAGGGTGGACTCTATGTGGCATTATAACCTGCTGAGGACCCTCCCCTCCCAAACCCTGCCCTCTTCTCCCCAGGACCCCCCAGATCTCCAGGAATTTCCCAATCCAGAGCTGGCAATCCTAGCACACAAACACAGATTGTAAAGTCTTTTGAAAATTAAAAGTTATACATGATTATAAAAAGTTATAAATCAATAATAAGAGTGCTTTCAATAGCCCATCTAAAATTGGAATGCAGTGGAGCTCAAGATCTCCATTTTAGGAGACCTGTCAGGTTCCCAGTCAAATCACTCTCCTCACACACTTTGGCAGTGAATGCTTTATTCAGAGATATGAGATGCTGTGGGTTCAAGCTCTTTGTTAGGACTGATTTGCAAAGGCAGGAAAAGACAAGATATAGGTAAACCCCCAAAATTCCATGCACACCTACATCAGTATTACTACAGTGACTTTGAAAGATATATGGTCACTATTTAGCCATGCACAGTCTTCTCCAAGGACATTTCTCATGTGAAAGATGTCTTGGGCCCCCTTAGGAAAATTACCAAATGATTCTCCCTAGCATAACTACACACACACCTCTCCCCCAAGGAATTCAATGGCGAATGAGGGCAGCGATAAGGATACAAGCAGTGTAAATCAGAAATGGACAATACAACCAATTAACCAATTCAGCTAGCCAGTCCTGATGTCAGGTGCCCAAGTTTGAAAAAACCAAGCACTCATTTTAGTGTCTTAATTGTTTAGTTGTAGAATTACTGTGGATAGTGAAGATATGCATGATCGGTTAGTAATATGGAATTCAGTCTCTTCATAATAAACTGGACTTCTCAAATGCTTGCTGTTTTATTTTATTTTTTGTCAAACTATTGCTATGGATCTGCTATCAAGGATTACTAATTGTTCCTTCAGCTCCTTGTTAAATGAGGGTTCACAAGCTGGTGCATGAGAATAACCAGAAATAATCACTCTGGGATGGATCCTCCTCCTATACTCTTCCCAACATCCATAGAATGAAGAGCCACTTAAGTTGGAAGAAGTCTCCTTAGGCTGGAGGAAGGCTACTTGAAAGGTGGTTGCTTATGCTCCTATTACCTGTGTGTCCTCCTGTGTCCAGGTGTTACCCAAAGAGGTGGTCTCCTAATTAATTGGGGGAAATTAGCTTAAAGGAGACAAGCAAGAGGGAGTGACTGGGACTCTCCACCAATGTTTAGGGGGATTTTTCCCTTAAGAGAACTCTCGAAATAAACTAGTCAGATGTTCAACTGGTAAGGGGTTTTTATTAAAAAATAAATAGAAATGAGCAAAACTCTCACACAAAACACACTTAAAACATGCAAAGTAGCTAAGCACAAATCAGGGAGGACAGGGAGAAAGCAATTTCAGAGAAGTAATTATTACCAGTCTTGAAGAAAGAGGACTGTGGAGGCAGCTGCAAAATGACCAGTGTTTCACAGAGAGAATGAGAGAAGGCCCCCATGCAAGTGCAGGTGTATGTAAGGGTCCCAGAACACAGACAGACACTGGTGGCTGTGTAGTCCAAATACAGGACAAAACGCTGCTTGGGGCCATCTTACATTTTCAACCCCAAAACAATACCTTGATGGGTTTTTTGGAGATGAACAATGATTTGGGAGAGGCTTGATGGGTTTTCCTGAGGCAGACTATAGGTGTAAATGATGCTTGATGACCTGCTAAGCACCAGATGGGAAAAGCTACCAGGTTTGGTGAATAGTGTAAAGTGCTGCTAAATTTAGGGTAAATAGGTAAGGGGGAAGTACGGCTGGAGATTAGTCAGTAGTTTCTTGGGAGACCTGTTGTCCTAAATTGTGTGTCTCTCTGGGGTAAGGAGGGGGCCATTAGTCAGGGAAAATATTTTCACAGGCTTGTCTCTGGCTGGCATCCATTTTGTATCATTTTGGGGCCAGACAATGTCTTGCATTTATTATTTTTGGAGGTGATATTGTACAAAGGGTGTTTATGTCTCTTTTTCTCAAACTGCTTAACAGCGTGTCTGTGGGAAGAGGGATCTGACTGCTAATACAGGATTCCTCATTTTCAGAACTGATGTGTGTTTTGACTATGCACTTCAGCTGTGGGCAGGTACCTCTGCCAATCCATACTTCAGAGAAAGCAAGATCCTGACCAGTGAATGAGGATCTTGTTAGTGGCTAGAAGAGAACTGCACATCAGTAATACATGCAGAAGCTTGTGTGTTCATTTGGTTGATGCTGCTGTTCCTTTAGTACTTCAGAGAAAATCTCAATATGAAAAAAGAATAGTAACTACAAACGTCCTAAAAATGTTGCTGGTCCCCAGCTTATTACTTTGGCTGAAAAGAAGCAACACTAAAACAGGGAATATGCTCAAAAGAGAATAAGCTCAAATGAGAAAATATAGGTCATGAACTACAGAGGAAATGCATAAGTCAAGGATTTTATTTCTTATCTCCTTTATTCAGATTAAATCCTTTAACCTGCTTATATTTCTCTGACCTGAGTTATCATCTTGTGATTGATGGGAAAGGATTGTTATTGCTAAACAAAATGGCTTCTGGTTGAGGTCTCAGGAGCGCATAACACGGCTGAGAAAGAATGAGAAATTGAATCGGATCTTTTCCTAGCATATATGAGTTTAAGTAAACAATGATGAGTAGACTAGAACAAAATAAAGGCATAGACAGAATATAAAAGAACAAAGAAAAAGGAACTGAAAAGAAAATGGAAAGAATTAGACTCGTACCATGATTAACATAGTTCTTGCCACAATGTATTCCTGTTAGTTACTGAGTTCACATAACTGAGGACCAAGTGATCTGAGCCAGGTAATTCTATTCAGTTGTTGAGAAGAAGCTAGGGCCTGCATTAATATTACAATTTGATATATAAATTTTTGATGTGGCTAGCAAATATGAACTTCTAATGGTGTTCTTAAGCAGGATCTGCGTAATAGGTAACTGCTGTCCAGATTTTTGGAGAGGCTTCTAATAGGGTTGCCAGACTGGAGTTCTTCTGGAATTACTACTGATCTGTAGAATACAGAGATCAGTTCCCCTGGAGGTAAAGGCAGCTTTGGAGGGTGGACTCTGTGGCAGCATCACATCCCCGCTGAGTTCCCTCCCCACTGAAGGCTATGCTGAAAAATCTCCAGGAATTTCCCAAGCTTGAGTGGGCAACCAGAGCTTCTAATGAGCTTACAAATACCAAGCCATAACTACTACAACACAAGGCCTAAGCCTTGATTTCTTGAGTAGGCAGAGTTTTTTGAATGTCACCTATATTTCACAGAAAGCAACAAAAAATGAATAGGTGGATGTGATTTTTATATTATTATTAGGCCCCAAAATGCAAAAGCATAACTCAGGCCTCTTTATGAGAATTTTAAGAGGCCTGAATTATGCTTTTGCATGTTTGGGCTTCATAATAACAGAAAAATCACATCCATGTTTGCATGTTTGAGTCTAATAATAATTGAAAAATCACAATAAGAGAAAAATCACAATCCCAAGAAAATTTCACATCTAGCAGCCAATGAAATTGATTGGGTTTAAGAAAAATGCATTTAACTATTTAGATTCAATTGGTTTCAATGGACTCAGGAACACAAATTTCACAGGAATGCATCCAGTCAATAAAAGAGATGCAAAAGAAGGCTGTTCATGGTTGGTTGCCTTTCTTTGCATATATTTAAGATTTTCTCTGCAGCCATGAAGGATGTTAGCTTGTGATGTTGTATTTAGCCATCCAGATGTATTTAAGTAACCATGGCTGTGACTTTTGTCAATCTCCTGGCCCAAGTTGTTGGTTTTTGCTTCAGCAGATACAAAAATATAGCATGGAAAACAATATTACACCTGGAAGTGACATCACAAGGCTCTAGGAATTCCCCAAATCCCTATGGTTTGTACCATGGAGACTGGGAAATTCCTAAGGCATTGTGACACTGTGCACAGGCCTGTAGCCAGGATTTTTAAAGTCAGGAGGCATTTAAATTTCTTAGGGGGCACTGGCTAATTGAATTAAAGGAATACACAACTCCTTCCCCACACCTGCTGCTGCTTAGGGGCCCTGGGCTAGATGAGAAGTCGTGGGGCCTTGCCAGTAAGTCAGGGGGCCTAGCCCCAAGATGCCCCACTGTAGCTATGGGCCTGATTGTGCAATATCACTCCAACTACAGAGGCTGACTGGCGACCCTAGTGCATATTGGGGGAGGGAATCGATCCATGTTAAGCTAAATGTTGATAGTCAGAGAAGATGGCGGCTGAGGCAGACGCTTGATGTCGAGCTCCGTGTTTTATCTACTGTTTTTACCTACTGTTTTGTCTTTCTTTGACCCTGGAAGCTGGAAGGAGGACAGGCAGACGGCTTCTTTATCTTTGCACAGTGAGACTGTCTGAACTTTTTAAATTTAACTTCATTAAAAGGCTTTTAGTTGATTAGGAAACCATACCAGGAACTTGTTAAATAGTAGCTAGAGCGGTTTCCTTGATTTCCTTGGCGTTGATAGCTCCTACTTTGGCTAAACAGCTGTCGTCGGCTCTCATATCTGAGAGTAGGAGTAAATAAAACTTAAGAGTGAAAAACCAAGGGTTTTTTTATGACTTCAAGTTCTGGAGCTATAAAAAGGAGGAGAGAAGGGGAGAAAGGAGGAGAGGGAGCAGAAAGAGAAGATGATTTGCAACTCCCAGTAAGCAAACAATCAAAAATTTGTGACTTTTTTGAAAAAGAAAATCCTGTTACCTACAATGTGCCAGTTACAAATTATTTTGCTCCTTTGGCTGAAAGCCATGAGATCTTGGAGCCTGAGTGTAACATACCTGCTGCTGATTGCTATGAAATACAGCGGAAGGAACAACTGGAGTTGCAGGTCTCTGGAAAAGAAATGGCTGGAGAGTCCGATACAATAATCAGCAAGTATGCAGACCTTACGGCTAAAACAGTGACTTTGATTATGGAAAGAATCAGTGAAATACAAAGTAACATCAACAAACTCTCTTCAAAACTTGATCTGCTAATTAAAGATAGAAACTCCCCAGCTGCTTCTTGTTATCAAGAGAGACAGAGCTCATTAGCAAAGGGAGTCAATGTAGTAAAGGGACAAACACAACCGTACAGGGCTGTTAGTCCTATAAACCAGTCTTTAGTCCTTCAAAAGGATAAGATATGCCTAATGATATGCCCATATAGAGGCAGGACAATCCGGTGGAAAACGAAGAATGATATCCGCAAACATCTTGGAAATTTACTTGGGAGCAGAATGAATTTTATAGATATCATCAGCATAGAGACTCTTAACAGCCTTCCCCAGGTACAAAAAGTGTTGTTAATATTTAAAACAACAAGAATCCCTGCTCTATTGATGAGACAAAAGAGAAGATTAAATCAAGTGGGGATTTTTCCAGATAGAGTTTTTCATAACCTCAACATTGTTCCCTTGTGTGGATCTTCCCCTATACCCAAGCATCCTTGGCCACAGAGTAAAGACCTCAAGGAAACACATGAAACCCAGGAGAAAGGAAAATCACTGATAGACTCTTTGTTAATGGAAACTGAATACCTTGAAAATACAGAAGAAATAGAATTAATGGCGTCATTTAAAGCATTACCAGCAAAAGAACAGAAGGCTATTACTAATAGACTGGATGCCCTGAGGAATAAATTATTAGAAATGGAAGAACTTCCAATGGAAACAGAGGTCCCCTTGAAAAGTCCATTAAAGGATATAAAAGACCTTAAACAAACAACTACCATACTGTCAGGTTTGAAATCAAGTAGATCCAGTCATTCTTGCACAAAGAAAGTTTTATTAGGATTATCTTGCTAAAACCCACAGTAGGAGGTCATTGTCAGGAATGGGGGGCAAAGCAAAGCAAGCCAACTTATAGTGTGATGCAATGAAGCGCCTAGCGAATAAAACTTGAGCACTCGCGCGGGAACTCCCGGCGGGAGAAATACTTAATGAGCGGGAGACTCTCCCCCCCTCCCTTGCCTTCCCAGGACTGGAAAATTCTCAGCTTAACAAGAATAGCCCAAAGCCTACATTCAAGGCCACCGTGATAAGGAAAAGCGGCAGGGAAGAAGCTCCCACGTTTCTGCCTGCATAGCTACGCAAGCGCAAAGCGGGGTAGGAAACATAAAACAATGGATTCAGTGAGAAACAACAAAGGCACCTTTTCTGACATTCTGCCCTTCCCAAAATACCACCCGCCCACCACTCAGGAAGGAGAGAACAAGGGCCCTCCAGGTTTATAAGGGTATCGAGTGTGAAAGTCTTTTAGGTGATCAGGTGCATTGATATCAGATACTTTCACCCACTCCCTGTGTTGGGGCCCAAAGTGTAACCATACACAGTCAACTCCTGGTGGTGATAAAATCCTCACACAAAATGCCCTCCCAATAGTAAAGCCTGCACCGGAAAAGAGGGCTCTTCATCTGGAAATAAAATATCAAAGGCTATTAAGAATGGCTGCATCTTTGATGACGAAGCTGGACATTTGAACCTTATTTCGCTTGAGTGACTAGAAGAACGATCCTTAAGGGGGAGGGAAAAGGGACAATTAGCTAAACTTCTGTGCTGGAATATAGCGGGTTGGTCAGCCAAAGTATATGATAAGGGGTTTTTGGATTATTTGCGTCAATTTGAAGTTATTTTTTTGCAGGAAACTTGGATGTTGGAAGATTTTGATATATCTGGGTATAGTGCTTTTCACTCACCAGCGATGCTGAGTAATAAGGGAGGGAGACCCTCAGGTGGTCTTGCTATTTTTATATCTACTGCATTAAATGCAGAGGCTAAAAGAATTTACTTGCCAAATGATGGGGCTATTGCAATCCACTTGAGTTGCTCAAGATATACTGTGGTGTGCGTAAATTGTTATCTAACCCCACAACGTTTAAAGGCCCAAATAAGAAAAACTTGGAATCTGATGGAAGCTAACATTGCTCATTGTCTACAAACATATCCTAATGCAGAGTTAATTATGGGCGGGGATCTGAATGCAAGGTTGGGGGCAAATGATGAGATCCTATTTGATAAGTTTGGGATAAATTCAACGGGTGGGGAAGTTGCAGATGGGTTCAATGATAGATGTTCATTGGATGTTGTTGTGAATTATGCAGGTCTTTGTCTTGCCCAGCTGACCCACAAACTGAATCTTAGGATCTTAAATGGAGTAATTCAAGGTGATCACCTGGGGCAATATACCTTCTGGTCTAGTAACAGACATTCTACTATAGATTATTTGATAACCACCAGTGATATGTTTGAAAGGGTAAAAGGCCTTTATATCGAAGAGAGAGCTGAGAGTGACCACCTCCCTCTTAATTTAAGTTGGGATGTAGGGTTTGTTCCCCTACATAAAGCCCACGGAACCTTCCTAAAAGTAGACAACATAACAAGTAGGCGGAAATCCAACTGGTGTCCCAAGCTGAATGATAAATTTCTAACGTGGACAACATCTGAAATAGGAAGGGATATCTATAGAAAACTATCATCACTAGAGAAGAAAGAGGGTTCTAGATGTGAGGCCTCTATCCTCAATAATTATGCACAACTAACGGCCCATTTATCCTCACTTCTATCTTATGAGATTAATAACTCCCAGTTGGGGTGCTCCTATAATAAAAGTTGGTTTGATAAGGACTGCGTGCAGGCAAAACAGAGTCTTATCAGGAGCCTTAAAGAATTTCATAAAGACCCAGTGATTGAAAATAAACTAGAAGTACAAGCTAAAAAAAAGGCCTATAAGCATCTTCTGAGAAGTAAAAAAATTTGGCTACACAGCTTAGATGGAATACACTAATAGAGGCAGCCAAGAAGAAGGATCATAGGAAATTTTGGAAAATAGTTGCAGGTATTAACAAAGTAGGTAATGCTAACAGGGAGTACATAATTCCTGCAAGAATATGGGAAAATCACTTTGAAGAACTATTCAAAGGAGAGAATCGGGAACCCTTCCCATTGAGAGAGCTGAACAATTATCCATCCTGGGATCCAGTGTCAACTAAGGAGGTGGAATTTTACATTAAAAATCTCAAAAATGGAAAAGCCCCAGGTAGTGATTATATTACAGCAGAGCTATTAAAAGCTAATTTAACCTGGTGGTCCCCAATGTTGGCCAACCTCTTCACATATATTGATCAGACAGGACAAATTCCAGAAGGATGGGGGCTGGCTATAATAATCCCGATATTTAAGAAAAACAACAGAGCTGACCCCAATAATTATAGACCTATTAGCTTGATAAATATTATATGCAAACTTTATACCAAACACCTGTGTCTGAAACTCTGCAGATGGTTAGAACAAGAAAAAATACTTAAAACTGAACAGGGCGGGTTTATAAAAGGCCGTTCCACCTTAGATCACTGTTTGGTCCTGGATTATTTAGTTCAAAAATACACGCATAACCATAAGGGAGTTTTATATGCTGCATTTATCGATCTGAAAGCGGCCTTTGACTCGGTTGTGAGGGAAAGGTTATGGGCTAAATTGGATCAGTTAACTATAGATAAGAGATTACTATTGTTGATGTCTAATCTATATAAAAATACAACTGTACAAATACAATACACTGCTGATGGTAAGCTATCAAAACCCATTCAAGTCCAAAAAGGTGTTAGACAGGGCTGCCTTCTTGCTCCTTTTCTATTTAACTTGTATGTAAATTGCTTGATAATTGGTCTGCATGACATTGACATCTCAGCCCCCACTTTGGGCATGGGAAGAAAGATTCCTGTTTTAATGTATGCAGATGACGCTGTGCTCCTTTCACTATCTAGAGGAGGACTAAAGAGGGCAATGGAAAAATTTAGTGCACAATGCCAAAAAGAGTTACTTACTATAAATTATTCAAAGACAAAGATCATGCGTTTCCATAAAAAATATAAAGAAATGAAATGGTCAATGGATGGGGTCCCGGTAGCTCAGGTTAAAAATTTTAATACCTGGGACTAACATACTCATTTAATGGAAGGGCTTCTAGACATCTTCAATATGCAGCATGCTCAGCACAAAGGAGCGCAAATGCTATATTGCGCTTCTTTAGGAAAGAGGGAGCTCAGTATGTACCGGCTGCTCTTAAACTATTTTCGAACAAGGTTCTTCCACAAATGATATATGGAACACAAATACTGGCAGAGAGTAAATTTAAAGAACTAGAGCTAGTACAATCGAAATTTCTTAGAGCCCCGAAAGGTATGGCAAATCTGAGTTTAAGACAAGAAGCAGGCTTATCAACTGTGACACTGAACGTCTGGATACAGAGGTGTAATAAGTCCCATCTGAATCCAGTGGGACTTATCCCTGATTTTTTGACATCTACACCATATCCCCAATGGGCTCTTAGGGTAGTAGATAAACTGAAATCAATCGGGCTAGATCCTGAAAATTTATTAGAGGGAGGTTTGAAGCATGCAAAGATTTTAATATCACAAAGATTTATGGATATTGAAGCACAAAACGACTATGCAGCCCTACCTTCTTATTATAAGAGACTGAAGTTGGGACCTAGCTTCAGTGCTGCATCTTACCTTGGACTCATAAAAAATCCTAATCATAGATGGGCATTCACTAGAGCACGTCTTGATGCGCTACCCTCAGCAGTCCTTTATGGTAGATATACCCGGACTCCCATGCATCAGAGGATTTGTTTTTGCTTGTTAGATCAGGTGGAGTCAGTTTCTCATATATTACTCCATTGCCCTATATATGAAGAAGAGAGGCAGCACCTGTTGATACCCCTTCTCTCACATTTTAAACCTTTGGCAAATTATCTCACATATGCCGAAGAACGCCTGATGAAGTTTTTACTGGCTGATAATTATGAATCTGTCTCACGCAATGTTGCTAAATATTGCTATCTGGTAATAAAAAAGCGCAGATTGTACTGTAACTCGAGCCACTAATGACGAAAATGACCGATCTGGTATTTTAGAAAATACGGCTGAAGGGTCTTTTGTTGTAAGATTCTGTGTTGTATTATTTTAGTTTATTTTGCTGGTCTTATGACTGTTTTAATAAATTTGTATTTGTATTTGTATTTGGGGGAGGGAATCACATGGAGCTGCCTTATATTGATACAGTCCCTTAGGTTAACAAGGTCAGTACTGTCTATTATGACCGACAGCAGCTCTCCAGGGTCTTGGGTAGCAATCTTTCAAATCACCTCTTACCTGATCCTCTTTAAAATGGAGATACTAGGGATTGAACCTGCAACTTTCTGCCTACCAAGGAAAATGCCAACCACTAGAGATTTCCCAGAATTACAGTTAATTAAAATGGCTGTTTTAGAGCGTGGCCTCTATGGCTGTTGTGGGCCAACTTGACCAGCCTGAGTCCAGTGTGGCTGAAGACTCCTCAGGAGTTGAGGAGCCATATGCAGCCAGCTCTGAACCAGCTAATTAGAAATACAGGCACCTCAAGATTAATTGCTGGCAGCTGACCTTGACCCACCCATGCATAGCTCTGAAGTAGCCAAGAAGCATAACTGCAGGAAAGTAGCCCACTAGGTTCCCCCTTATTAATTGAGCAGTGAAAGGAAAAGCTCCGACACAACTTAAAGACATGCAGACAGAGTGCTTGCCTCTTGGCTCGGCACCAGCTACTTAATGATAGTAGTTCTGAGTAAGTGCAGGAGCACCTCTGAGCAGATGGCTGTAAATCAGGCTTGTTAAGAAATGCCTATATAAATCAGACCTGGAGAACTGCAGATTGTGGAAGTAACTTGTCACAACTGTGTGAACTTGGTGACCACAATGCCAGACTCTGCCTGTCTCCTGTGACCTTCAGACTGACCCTCAACTCTGCTTTTTGGACCTGCCTGAACCTTGCTGATCAATGATTTCAGACTGCCTTGACTCTGCTTTCCTGAACAACCCATTAACTCTGACTGCTGTTAAACTGGTATTTGATATCTGGACTGGACTCTTGACTGTGATCTAGCCCTGTGGACTTGCTCTGTTGCCTTACTCTGCCTGTATTCCAGGACAATGGCATTATATCCCACTGAGGTCCCCTCTCCCCAAACTCTACCCTTCCCAGGTTTCACCACAAAATATCCTGGAATTACTCAGCATAGAATTGTCAACCAATACTGAGCCAAAACCTTACCTGAAGTGGAGCTGGGCATCTCTCAACATAGTTCGTGGGCATGTGAAGATAAACAAAGTTGGCAAATAAATTCATAGCTGCATTTGAAGCCAAAATGGAGGCAATTCTAGGAAAGAATTTTTTTAAAGCCTTCCACTTTCATATTGTCAGGGTCTGTGAGACTTGCTGGGAGGGTGGAATTGCCAAACCAGTGCCAGACTTCTGTGAGGTTGCCTCTTGGAAGAGTCTGCATGTCTTTTAGTGGATGCATAGCATAAAATATGTAGGGCATAGCTACACACCAGATTTAAACTGATTTATTATTTTCTGTCCTGAGAGCATTATAAGAAAATGGGGATAATAAGGATTCTCAACACCATCACCTATGAAGAATTCACGTCTCTAGGAATATGCAGAATGATTTCCTTTTTTTTATTTTGAACATTTTTACTTCACTTCTTAACAAAAATTCTTCATAGAATCACACAATTGGAAGGGGCCATCTAGTCCAACCCCCTACTCAATGCCTAGAGTATCCCTGACAAGTGTTAGCTGGATTGCACATAGTTATTAATAATAATGAGGGGAATATGAATGATTATCAATAAGTAATCGGCTACGAGAGTGAACACCTGTATATACAGAGGTCAGCCCCGCTGGGAGGTGTTGGTAACAGACCAGGAGACTTTATATAGTTGAAAAATAAAGTCTTTTACTGAAGTTCTTCACAAGCAAACAATACACAGTCTCACACACAATTACTCAAGTCTAGGAAATACAGAGAGAAATAAGCACATTTGCATTAGCAGGTAAATTGTTGGTGGGCAATACCTACTGGTCCCATCGTGTAGAGCATTCCTCAGGAAAAATGGAGGGGAAGGAAATTAAGAAAAATGGAGAACCACGTGGCCTGGCCAGCAGGTAGCACGTGGGAACTCAGGCTGCAGACCTAGAGTTTAAAGATGGAGGCAAGGGTTGGGGATAGCAAGCTGGACATAACAGGGTCAAAGGTTTGATAGGGGTCGAAGAGCAGAGAGAGAGCCGGTGGTCAGGCATCTCCTTATAAGCAGGAGGGAGGGGGCTGGTCACAACCTCTGGTTCCACCTCCTGATAAGTCCGTCCCTAAAAGTACCCTATTGGTTGGAAGGTGTAGGGGAGGTGTACCTGAGGAGTGGTCAATATTGAGAGCTAGAAACTTACTCATGTCTGACACCTGGTAGTAGCTAGGATGAGTCACCAGGCTGATCCCATTGTCTTCTTGATGGCATTAGCCAGGCTCCTGATGTCCATCAATTAGTTACCAGGCAACAGTGAATAGTCTCTGCCAGGTCTATGTGAGGTCTTGCAGGTGAGGGGGGAGGGAAAGAGGCTGCCTGCCTGATTTAGAAGGAACTCTTAATGGCAGTTTTTGGAGTTCCTAGTCCTTGTATTTCATTAAGGCATGTTGCTGTGTTTAGTGCATACTGGGTCTGTTCCATTCTCCTTTATGAGGAACAGGCTGGTAACCTATGCTGGGCACTGGAGCTGCTGGGGAGGTCAGGAGAACGTCTCTTGCCTAGGTGCAGTCGCTTCTGGCATTGTGTTGGGGTTACCATGTGGTTCAGTCCCTTACGTATACACTGGCACAGTTTATTGTTTTATTACAATTCATAAAGAGGCTCAAAAGCCTTGCAGGGCAACATATTCCCCCCTTGGGACCCTGGAGACGTCAGGCGAAAGGGTCACACATTCAGGGATGGATGTTGTCAGAGGCAGCCATGTTGTTGTTCGTCAGAGGGCGCTACTACCCAGGTGTCACTATCTACTCTCGCAATGGGACGGACTTAAAAAAAACAACCCTACCAAAAATGCAAAATTACCATTGGAACACTCCACACAGCCGGGGTAGGCAAGTATGACCTGGGAGCTAGCTTATCTAATCTCATTTCATGTTTAAAATACATTCATTATATAAAAGAAGCTAAAATAGACTTAAAACAGGCTTAAAATCCTTAACCGCTAATAAAATAACCCTTAAAAAGCCTTAAAAACACAACTGCTAATAAAATAAAGCTAAAAGAAGTCAAAAAACCTTAGGCACTAATAAAAGAAAGTCAAAATAAATCATTAATACTCAGGCGCGAATAAAGGAAGGCTAAAATAACTATTAAAACCTAGGCATTAATAAAAGAAAGGCATTGTATGCATAAAAACTCAAGCGCAAATAAAAACAGGCTAAAATAATCCTTAAAACTTATACGTTACTAAAAATAGGCACTGTGGCTTTAAAAGTATTAAATTCATGAATGTAAAAGCATGCACCATTTCATACAGACGTATATAAAATTCATTGCATACAAGATCTTCGTCCTTCCTCTCATGCTGCTTCGCAAAGTCTCTTTTGCGCAAAGGCGCTCCATTCATAAAACGAGAGGAAGGCACTCGATACATAGTAGCTACAGTGTTCTTCGGCTGGCTGCCTTCGGGGACTTCTGAGAAATCCCGATCTTCTTCAGCTGTGCTGCTTCGGTGACCCTCGTTCTTTCTCGGCTCAGACACAAGTCAGTCTGGCCGAGAGGGAGGAGGGTAATCTGCATAGTGGGGCGGGGAGTCCCCCCCAGCTTCCAAGGATTATGGGTGCCGGTGTTGTGCTGGGTCACCATGAGTGCAAAAGAGGTTGCGGTGTATGGCTTCCCTGAGCCCATGGCTGACTTGACAACTCTCCCTCCCCCGTGAGGAAGAGGCTATGCTGGCTTGGCGGGCGCTCAGATTGGCGGCAGCGGGGGCAGGGGCGGGAGAGTCCCTGCTGGCCAGCCGTATGCTGCCCAACCTCTCCCCCCCCAGGGCTTGTGAAGAGCCCCAGACGGGTGCTCAGACTAGTGGCAGTGGCGGGGAGAGTCCCCGCTGGCCAGCCACTGCCATGCAACCCCATCTCTCCCCCCCGGGATTGTGAAGTGACCTGGACGGGCACTCAGACTGGCAGCGGCAGCGGTGGCGGGGAGAGTCCCCGCTGGCCAGCTGTCGCCATGCAGCCCCACCTCTCCCCCCAGGCTTGTGAAGCACCCTGGACGGGCGCTCAGACTGGTGGCAGCAGTGGCAGTGGGGGAGTCCCCACTGGCCAGCTGCCACCATGAAGCCCCACCTCTCCCCCCGGGCTTGTGAAGTGCCCCGGACGGGCGCTCAGATGGCGGCAGCAGTGGTGGCGGGGAGAGTCCCCGCTGGCCAGCCGCCACCATGCAGCCCCACCTCACCCCCCGGGCTTGTGAAGCGCCCCAGATGGGTGCTCAGACTGGTGGTGGCGGCAGCAGGGAGAGTCCCCGCTGGCTGCCACTGCCATGCCGCCCCACCTCTCTCCCCCCCCAGGGCTTGTGAAGTGCCCCGGATGGGCACTCAGACTGGTGGGGGTGCTCAGACTAGTGGCAGTGGTGGGGAGAGTCCCTGCTGGCCGGCCGCCACCATGCCGCCCCACCTCTCCCCCCGGGCTTGTGAAGCACCCCAGACGGGTGCTCAGACTGGTGGCGGCAGTGGCGGCGGGGAGAGTCCCCGCTGGCCAGCCGCATGCAACCCCACCTCTCCCCCCAGGGATTGTGAAGCGCCCCAGATGGGTGTTCAGACTAGCAGCAGTGGCGACAGGGAGAGTCCCCACTGGCCAGCCACATGCCTCCCCCCCTCTCCCCCCCACCTAGGGCTTGTGAAGTGCCCCAGATGGGCACTCAGACTAGTGGTGGCGGGGGCAGCGGGGAGAATCAGGGGCGCCCGGTTAGGGCAGTGGGGGGGGCTTTTCAGGGGCACCGGTTTGGCGCCCCTGAGGGCCGGTGCTCTAGGCAAGCGCCTAGCTTGCCTAGTGAGCGAGCCGGCCCTGGATGTGGGGAGCAAAAGCAGAATGAGGCTTGGTGAAGTAGGCAAGGCTTGGGCAATGGTCCCTGGGTTGCCAAACTTCTCCCTGCAACCGTGAGGGTGGAAGGGGGACAAGGCGAGCCAGGACTGGAGCGGCTGTTGGGCATGGCGGCGCCACCGAGCACCAGGCCAAGTGCCCTAGGCATTCTCGTCTGCCTCTGCTGCAGAAGGAGAAATAGCACGCCCAGTGGCCTTTGGGCTGTTCTTCAAGCCCTGAACCTACCTGCGTCAGGACACGGTCTGTGTACCTGCAATGCGTGGCAGCGGTCGTGACTTGAGTCAGAGCCCACCCGCAGCCACTGCACAGTGTGCCTTGTCCAACAATTGCATCCAACCATCCCTTCCTGACCCTCGGTTTGATTACAAGGGTCTATCTTGGGCTTTTCAGACCACCCTTTTCTGCTTAAAGAATAGATCTTAACACGCCTCTGCTTGCAGGAACCCACTGCACCGGGTGGACCAAGCGAGTTAATGGACTTGGAAAAGTAGAGAAAAACCACAAGGCTCAGTGTCAGAGATTGTCTCCCGGGCGGGAGGTCTCGGGAGTTCTACATGTCTCCCAGGCGGGAGTTGGCATGCGGCCTTTTAAGGGGAAGGAAGGCTATTTACATACTAGGAGGGATGTCCCTCGCTTGCTGTGGGGGTCTATGGGTAACTCAAGAAATGGGGGAGTCCTGCACACCTCTAGGGGTCCCCAGGAGTCTTGGAGGTGAGTTTAGTGAGCTAACGGGTGGTAACCCCTCCCAGCGATGGTGCCATCCACGGATCGGCTGTTTTCCTAGGTGTCACCATGACTGGCAAAGTGATAGTGGTTCAGCTCGTGGCTGCAGCTAGTCAGTCCCCGGCATCCAATGCTGACACCCACCTCAGACTCCCATCCGAGCTCAGCACCTCCCACACAGGATGTGTGTCCTGTTGGCTTGCACAGGCACTGAGTTTAAGGGTCTGAGATAGGGGATCTTTCCCTTTTTAGTAGGGGGCCTTAGTGCCTCCGCGGGGACTCTATTGAGGAGCACCCATTTTAATTTGGGACCCCCTGCTGTGGAGTCCCTACCCTTTTTCAGTTATAAAAATAGAAACACCATGAACAAAAAGGAAGAGAGAGAGAGAGAGAGAGAGAGAGAGAGAGAGAGAGAGAGAGAGAGAGAAAACAAAACAACAAAAAAGTCTGAAGGAAGACTCCCTGAGTCCCCCCCCCCCTTGAGCACGGAAGGGCATGCACATAATGATTCTTGAAGCACTTTGTGGTAAGGGCTGGGACGTGCCCTCACTCTAGGTCAGGTGGAGGCATGCATGCAAATGTACGCACGCACTGCGCATGATGGGTTAGACACTTAATTTTATCAAAAAGTGGGGGGAAATTCATAAAAACACTTTTAAAAAGGATCTTGCTCCTTTGCTCGGAGAGGAGGGTTTACGCAGGGCTGGGCGCTCAGCATGACCCAAAAGAGAGTGAACTGAGTTTGGGTAGGCCTCTGTTGCTTCAGGCAGGTCATGGCCTACCAAGCTTTTTGCTTGGAGGTGGGACAGGCGAGGATTCTGGCTCTGGCAGCCGGGCTTGCATTCTCGCTCTGTCTATCTCATAGCCTTAAACTCAGAGCCTTTGTAACCAATGGCATCCTCAGAAGGAGGTATTGAGCCGTCCAAGCGTGGTCTCGCTGGACCCTATGCTGACGGTGTAGCCATTGGGCCTCCAGGGCATGACAGTAAAAACTGTTGCTGGACCCTCTGCAATTCACTTGCAGAGTATCTAGGACACCTTCCCGCACAGGAGGCGTGCTAGCCAGCCATGTTCCATCCTGTCCCCTGGGAGGCATTGAGCTCGGGCAATGGGTTTCCACCATAATTTTTGACTAGGGCCTAATGGGGCCCACCCTTTCCTCAGTTCAAAAATACATTCAAACACATACACACAAGTGCAAGACTAGGAGGCCTAGGAAAAGAAAATAAGGCCTTCTATTAATGTTATAGGATCTCTAGGCCCGAGGCTTTTAGGGCTTAGGGCCCATATAGTTGAAGTGGTCATGGGCAGAGTACTGGGCCATTCTGGCCATGTTTTCTATCTTCCTGATTTGCCTTTTGACCCATACACTTATACAGATCAAAGCTATGGCCAGGATGATCTGGGCCCCAAAGAGCACTACAATGGGGTGTAGCACCATGTTTAATATATTCGTCGCGGATGGGGACCATCCCAAAAACACCTCCCACCACTCGTGACTTCCCGCACTTTTGATGTCTACGGCGAGGTCAGCTATGGTGGCGCCATTGTGGGACACTGTGAGTGAGACCTGGTCTCCGGCCTCCTTGATTTGCACTAGTTTCCTATGCAAGTCAGGGTGTGTGAGCAAACTGCGCAGTGCTTCCAGGCCCATTCCTAGTGGGACTGGAGTGAGGGAATCATAGAGTTTGGGGGACAGGAACATCTCTTGTTGGGTCCACAGAGGAGTGGTGAACTGGAAATCACAACCACGAATAGTGGTTATGTTGCAAAAACATCTGTTGACCTTTGGGGTCATCGTCTGTACTTGCTGTGTGTTGAGGTACACATAATCGCAGGCTGTTCTAACACAGACACATGCTCTCCCCACATAGATTACAGTGGAGGATACTTCTTCAACCACATCAAATTGGCATTGACCCTCTGTGCCTTTCCTAGGGGCCAGGCAAGGGTGGTGTGGTTCTAGGGTCTGGTCTTCACAGATGAAAACTAAATTTTCCTTGTGGGTGCAGCCTTTTATGTTAATGGTCTGCCATCCGGTGGGGGTATCTCTGGCCCACCGGTTACTGTCTCTGGCGTACAAGATTGTATGTCTGCTTGCTTGTAGGCCTAAAGGGACTACGGGGTAGGCCAAGAAGGCCTCTTTTGCAAATACTGTGACTACAACTAGATTCAGAGTCTGGGCTCTGGTGTCATAAGAGGCATTTGCTAAGGACCATCATTGCTCCAAATCTACTTCATTTTTGGTGAGGTTCTCTTTAAGAAGGCCTCTGACCTCTAAGGGAATGTGGCCAGTCATGGCTTGCTTAATCATGCTCATGGCAGTGACAATGTTCAAGGTTTGGGCTTGGGCACAGGCAAGGGCCAGAGAAATGTTTCTCTGCAAGGACTGAATGCCTCCTAAGAGGGTACTAAAATCTTTTTCCATTATCTGTTCCCAAGCCACTAGTAGGGGATTGGTGGAATGCTGCATCTCAGAGAGAAGGTCAAAGGACTGAATGATAGGTTTGCTCATTTTAGACATGTCAGAGGAGACTCTTGAGGCCTTGTTCGCTATAACCTCAATATTTGCTGCATCGAGGACGGCTACCCCGGTGCCTATTGGGGCAATCCAATCAGTCAGGCCCCTCTTGGAGCGTTTAGGGTAATCTTCCCCTTTCCATAGCACCAGCCATTTGTCCCAGCCTTGCTGGGTGGGTTGCAGAAAGGGAGCACAAGCTGGGTGGAAAGAGGTTCCTAGATCGGCCATGCTGACCTTCACCTTCTTCACTGACATCTGGGGCTGAATTAGAACAATCTCCCTTTGATTAAACTTAAGGGTATGTGAGCCTATCACTGGGTGGCTTAATTTGAGTAGCGGATCCACATTCTGAATGAAGGGGTCAAAGGTCAGTATTGTTCTATTGCCTTCTCCTATGAGAAGGGTATAGTTCCCTTCTTGATGGGTGGCCTGAAAGGTCAAAAGGCCAATGGAGTTAAAATGAAATTCCTTAGAGTTGTTGGGGCAAGGGGATCCTGTCAGTCCTATGGCCCAGTCGGGGGCCTTGTTGGGCCAGTTGTGTAGTATTTATAGACCAGTTCAGAGGGTTCCAGGTGAGGCCTGGAAGACTCTGGTTCTGTCCTGAGGGATCAGTTAGAATGACTGGAAGTTCTCTGTCTCTGTCCAAGAAAAGGTGGGATCCAATTGCCACTACAATTTTTAATGGGTCTCCTATGCTCCATACGGCTGCAGAGACCTGGGCCACTTCACAGGTGGAGTCCTCCTCTAGGTCAGGAGGTGGCAGGTTGGGATATTTAACCCTGCACAGCATGTATAACATTTCATCTATGGTGTTCTGTCCAGAGGGGCAGAGCTGTACCTTTTGGCCTGTAGCCTCACTGGTGCAATTAATCAATAGTGAGGGAGAGCACATGCTATCTCTTGGTGGATTTTGAACCTGTAAGTTCTTGGAGGGAGTATGTGAGTTTTCTCCTGCCCTGTTAGGATACAGGTCAGGTACCTCTTAGGCATATTGGACCCTTCACATTTCCACCTGTGCAGTGTGCCATTGTGACTAGGGGGTAGAGAATCAGTAGTCTGCCCTATTAAAAATATCACTATTCCCAAAAGGATGATCATACTTATCTGTTCCAGATGCAGGGTTGGTCCTCTTGTAGCCTCCTGTAAAATGACCAGGGGGAATAATATGTAGGGGATTCCTAATAATGCATGCTGTGGTCGACTCGCATGTAAAAGCGGCACAGCAGGCTTTCCCATTAAGCTAGGGGCTGGGTTGTTCCTTCTAGACTTCTTTCCCTTTAAGAGGGTCTGCTGAGTGCACAAGCAGCAAAACGGAGACTCAAATGGCCTCCCCCCCCCGTTGTGGGGCTGGTTGGCTAAATTAAGTATTTTTCCAGCCCTCAGGTCACAAGGTTGCCACTCGGGTCTCAAACTGGCATCCTTTGGATTACAGAGCCAAGCGCTATAGCTTCAGTGCCACGGCTCTGCCTTAGCTCTTGACATTGCTCCGGGCGTATTTGAGTTGTTCTCCCACTCTCTGCCTAAAAGCGAAAGTAGCATCTCGTTGCCGGCGGTATCTTTCTAGATGTGGGGGAGTGTTGGGGGAGTCTAGTCCAGCCTTGGAGAAATGAGGAGGCAGGTGTGGGGGGTCATGACGGCCAATGGGTGGCTCAGGGTAGCCTTGGGGGAGTGTTAAAAATATGCCTTTGGAAACGAGAAAGAATAAAAGTACAAAAAAAATTTCTTCTTATCTTAGGACTCGAACCGGGGGACCTTCTGTATGGCAGCCTAGTGCGCTATCCCCTGTGCTATTCAGCTCCTTGCAGGGAACAGGGCTCCTGGCAATTATATTACGGCTCTCACCGTCTCTCCTTCCCAGCTTTTCCATTGGGGGTCGGAAGTTTAAACGAGTTCAGCTTGACCCTGGGTTCCTTCGAGCCTTATTCATGGTGCGGGGCTCAGAGGAGGAGACCCTGGTGGTCATTTGCATAGGCAAATGAGTACCTCCAAGGAATTATGGGTTGTTTGGGGCAATTTTTAGTTCCTCGTAACTTTTAATAGGGGCTGAGTTTTTACTTCGGACCAAAGGGAAACTTTTTAGGGGGCTATCCTCTGCTGGAGGCTGTGGAGGCTAAGTTGATCACCATGATGGTACACCTTCTTGCACGCCTTGGCTCCCTTGGGCCTGGCTGTGAAAAATCTACGGTAGGTGTCTCGCCCTCCCCTTCTTTTCTTTGCAGGTGCACTCAACCCGGCAGCCACCATCATCGCAAAGGAATATTTCTCTAAATTTTTGGAGGTCCCCACCTAGCAGGGACCAGCAACTCTGGTTAAAAAATAGAAAAAACTTTTCCTTGCCCTTCATACTCCCAGGACTGGCTTAGGCCTTCTCTGGGTGGAGAAAATTTCTATTGATGGTTGGCCCTCTAGTGGTACCCAGAGTCTCTTTGGCATCCCTTGTCTGTCAATGAGGATGCTCTGTGCACTGCTGGTTGCTAGGCAGATTTGCAGACCTGGCAACCTTTGTTGCTAGGCAGATTTGAACCCAGTAACATAGGGAAACTTGGAAAATGCTTAAAAATTCATAGAAAAATGCTGCAAATTCAGAAAAATTCAGGAAAAATTATAAAAATATTCCCAAAAAATTATCCAAAAATTCTGAAAAATTATTAAAATATGCAAATTTATTAAAATTTATTAAAATTCATTAAAAATCCTAAAAATGCTCAAAATGGTCCAAAATGGCTGTACGACCCCAAAAATCACTCTAAATGCCTCCAAACACTTCCTTCTCTGCTATGTCCCTGCTGTTGTCTCTCTCACCCCCCTTGTTCCTTTAGACTGCACGGTCGAAAAGAAACAGTTTAAAGGGCCATGAATGTTTCTGCTAGAGTGAACAGAGCAGGAATTTTTAGTGGGTTGCAGAGGGAAATCTGCCGAATGGGTACTGAAGCTTCAGGTGGGGATGTAACCTCACCCTCTGGGTCTGGTGGCCTTGGGGGTGGGGTGGGGACAGGATCTCCCTTCCAGAGCTTGAGCTGGGAGGAATGGAAAAAATTGTGCCATATCTCCCCATGCTTGTGGGGAATGGCAACCTTGTAGACTGCAGTGCTAACTCTTGTGACTATTGGCACTGGACCTTCCCATTTTGCAGCTAGGGCGTGTCCTTTTCTGGAGAACTTTCTGTATAGGACTTGCTGTCCTGGGTCCCACACTTGTGGGTTGCGGACTCAGCCTAGCTTTTTGTCCACAGAGAGCTGGCTTTGACCGAGCGTGTGAGCCACTTGTAGGTGAATGGTGAGGATCTCCCAGGTGAGGTTCTGGACCCATAGGTCGCTCACGACCTTGGGCTCAAATGGTGCTGGAATGTCTATCTATCCGGAAAGCCTCTGGAAGATGCATCTTCCTCCCAGTCATAACCATATGGGGGGAGTAACCATGTGTTGCAGTTGTCCCTTGGATGGCCATGAGGATTATGGGAAGCTTTTCATCCCAGTCTCTTCCTGTTGACTTAACCACTTTACAGACAGCTTCCTTTAAGGTACGGTTGGTCCATTCTATGGTGCCTGAGGATTGGGGGTGTCCAGCAATATGGAACCTCTGCTGAACCCCTAGGGCATGGCAGAGCTCCTGGGTGACCTCTCCAACAAAATGGGACCCGAGATTGCTGTCGACGACCTTCGGGACTCCCCATATAGAATAGATGTTGTTGAACAGGATCTTGGCTGTAGTGGTGGCAGAATTAGTTTTGCAGGGGAAGGCTTCGACCCATTTTGAAAAGGGGTCAATAATGGTTAAGCAGTACTTATTGCCTCGTGCTGTTTTAGGTAGGGGGCCAATAAAATCATTCTGGATGTGTGCCAAAGGTCCTTCTATCCTCTGATGTTGAATGGGTGCCTTGGGCCCTGAAGGGTCAGCGTTCACCATTGCACATGAGAGGCAATTGGTAACCCATTGCTCTATGGTATGGCGCATTCCTGGCCACCACCCTACTTCCTTGACTCTTTCCAGGGTTAAATCTTTCCTCTGTGTCCCTGGTCATGTATAAACTGAATCAGGTCTGCCCTGACTTCTACGGGGACTACCCAATGCTTTTCTCCTGTGGAATCTATGGCCCAGACTACCCCTTCTTGTTCCTCAATCTTATATTTTCTGGAGGGATCTTTGCCCTTGTGTAAGAGGTCTGCTACATCTGCATCATTGCACTGCAGTTCTCCAAAGTCTATGAATACTGGGGGAATCTCTGGTCTGTTGTGAGCGGCTGCTCGACAAGTGGTGACTGGCTCAAGGGGAGCTGTGGGCTCAGGTGGGGGAGTTCCAGTGAGGGCGGCCTCTTTAGCTAACAGATCTACTTGGTCATTCCAGTATGCAACTTCTGTCAAATTCTTTTGATGGCCTTTTACGTGGGAGATTTGAGTGGGGGCCATCCTTTCGTAGAGGAGGTCCACTATAATTAGCCAGACCTTCAGATGTGCTATGGGTTTCCCTTCACTGTTTTTCCAATCCTGTTTCTGCCAATGGGGGAGCCAGACTGTGGCGGCTTTGGCTGTCCAATCAGAGTCAGTAAAGATGGCAAGGGGGCAATCGAGTGGCTCGAACTGCATGACGGCACGGAGAGCTTCCACCTCAGCCGCTTGGCTGGAGTGGGGTCTCACTGCTTCTTGCAAGGTAGCACCGTTGTGGACCCGGATGGCTCTGAAGCCAGTGTGGGGTGTCCTGTCAATGTGGAAGGATGAGCCATCACAAAACTAGCAGATGAATCCATTCTGCCTGGCTTCTTCGAATAGTACTCCCCACGTTGTGGTCCACCACGGGCAAAGGGCACTCATGTTGCTCCCCAGTGACTATAAGACCATATGGGACAGGTGGCTCATTCTGTTCCCTTTTGTATTCTACCCCCTTGTTGACCAGAGCTAGGGTCCATTGGGCAATCCGGGCATTGGATACTTGACCATCCTGTATTTTGTCTGATAGAATGTATTTGAGAGGAGTGTGTGTCATTTGTACTATGACTTTTGCTTCCCCTATTATAAAATCCAAATGGGTGAGACTCCACACAAGGGCTAGGCACACTTTCTCGCATGAGGTGAACTTCATTTCTACAGGGGACAGATTCCACGAGGCGTAAGCGATGACCCGTTGGGTTCCTGCTTGGTGCTGCAGGAGGGTGGCTCCTATGCTTCGCTCAGAAGTGGCCAACTGAATGTAATATGGCTGACTAGGGTCTGGATGCACAAGGGCTGGAGTAGAGGCTCTGTTTTAGAGCTGCAAAGGCATTCTGTTGCTCTGGTCCCCACTGCCAGGGAGTATTTTTCTTTAACAGTGCATAGAGGGGGCGCGCTTTGTCGGAGAAGGACTCTATTATTTATTTATTTATTTATTTATTACATTTTTACCCCGCCCTCCCTGCGAACAGGCTCAGGGCGGCTTACATAGGGGCAACCATGTGCCAAGATAAAACAACTTAAAACCATATAAAACAGTTAAACAGATAGCATTCCAAAAAGGTACCTAAGGTGCTCAACAGTTATTCACAAACTCAATCCAATGGCGGTGTTAGTCACAACGATGTTGATCGCAGCGATGTTGATCACAGCGGGTACAGTTATATCTCCCTCAGCTGTCCCCTCCCTCCACCACATAAAATAGTAACATTGGTAGCAGAATTGGCGGCAGAGGGAAGTGGCGGCTCCTACTCAAAGGCCTGGTGGAAGAGCTCCATCTTGCAGGACCTGTGGAACTGTGAGAGGTCCCACAGGGCCCTGATCTCCTCCGGGAGCTCGTTCCACCAGGTAGGAGCCACCACTGAAAAGGACCTAGCCCTAGTGTCCACCAACCTGGCCTCCTTAGGGCCAGGAACTGCCAGGCGATGTTGGGACTCGGACCGCAGTGCTCTTTGGGGCATATACAGGGAAAGACGGTCCCTCAGGTATGCTGGACCCAGGCCATATAGGGCTTTAAAGGTAAGCACCAGCACTTTGAAGTGAATCCGGTATGCTATAGGCAGCCAGTGCAGCGCTTTCAGCACAGGCCGAATGTGCTCTCGCCTGGGGATGCCCACCAACAGCCTGGCTGCAGCATTCTGCACTCGCTGCAGGCTCCAGATTTGCCCCAAAGGCAGCCCCATGTAGAGGGCGTTACAGTGGTCTAGCTTCGAGGTGACCATTGCGTGGATCACCGTGGCCAGGTCCTCGCGGTCAAGGAATGGGACCAGCTGCCGAATCAGGTGGAGATGGTAAAAAGCCGATTAGGCAGTGGCTGCCACCTGGGCCCTCATAGTTAACACAGGGTCCAGGAGCACTCCCAAACTCCTAACCTCTGGCGCTGGCACCAGCGGCGCCCCATCGAAGGTCGGAAGTGGGAGCCCCAGTCCCCGACCGGTCCGACCCAGGCACAGGACTTCCGTCTTCGCAGGGTTTAGCTTCAACCAGCTCAGCCTGAGCCACCCGGCCACCACCTGCAAAGCCCGGTGGAGATCTTTGGGGTCAGAGTCAGACCGGCCGCTCAACATCAGATAGAGCTGGGTGTCATCCGCATATTGGTGACACCCCAGCCCATACCTCCGGGCAATCTGGGCAAGGGGGCGCATGTAGATGTTAAACAGAATCAGGGAGAGCACCGCCCCCTGAGGCACCCCACATTCCAGCAAGTGCCTCCGGGGACTGCTGCCCCCCTAAGACCACCCTCTGTCCCTGACCTTGGAGGAAAGAGGCAAGCCACTGAAGGGCAAGCCCCTGAATCCCCACGTCAGCAAAGTGGTGGGTCAGCAACTGGTGGTCGACTGTATCAAATGCAGCCAACAGATCTAACAACAACAGTGCCGCCACACCACCTCGATCCAGGTGCCTCCGGAGGTCGTCAGATAGGGCAACCAGTACTGCCTCCGTCCCATACCCCGGGCGGAAGCCGGACTGGAATGGATCAAGGACAGAAGCGTCATCCAGAAAGCCCTGTAGCTGAGTCGCCACCGCTCTCTCGATCAGTTTGCCCAAATAGGGCAAATTGGACACCGGCCGATAGCTGGCCAATTCTGCCGGGTCCATGGTTGTTTTTTTCAAGAGAGGGTGGACCATCACTTCCTTGAGTGCCTCGGGGAACTGCCCCTCCAAGAGGGACTTGTTCACAATCTCCCCCAAGGCACCTCGAAACCCCTCATGGCCTGCCTTAATAAGCCAGGAGGGGCACGGATCAAGGTCGCATGTGGTTGGACGCACAGATACAAGCAATCTGTCGACTTCCTTCAGACTGAGCTGGTCAAAACATACTAAACCCGAACTCGAGGACGCGCAAGGGGCCTCAAGTTCACTCACTGTTTCAAGTGTGGCGGGGAGGTCGCGGTGGAGCGCCGAGACCTTACCTGCAAAATAGCTCGCAAATGCCTTGCAGCCAATATCCAATTCCCTATTTTGTCTGCCCTGTGGCAGAGTTGTCAAAGACCGATTTGTTCTAAACAATTGGGCTGGGCGTGAGCTTGCAGATGCAATCATAGCTGCGTAGAATTCCCTCTTCGCGCCCTTGACTGCCATCTCATAGAATCTCATAAACGTCCTATAAGATGCTCTTGTTGCCTCGTCGCGAGCACGGCGCCACCGCCTCTCTAGCTGTCTGAGCTCTTGCTTCATAAGCCGCAACCCCTGGGAGTACCAAGGGGCTAGCCTGGAGTGAGCGCGCAGAGGGCACCTGGGAGCGATCTCATCGATGGCTGTGGAAAGTCGGCTATGCCAGTCTTCCACAAGTTCATCCAACGAGCCGCCAGGGGGCATCGGATCCCGCAGGGCCATTTGAAGCCGCACCAGGTCCATTTGGCTCTGCGGGCGAGCCAAAATCCACTCGCTGCCTATACAGGGTCGGGGTGGGACATTCACACGGGCCTTCAGGGCATAGTGATCCGACCACGGTACTGCCATAGCAGTCATCTGGTCCACTGTAATCCCCACCGTGAAGATCAAGTCGAGCATTGCCCGGCCTGGTTCGTGGGGGTCGATACACATTGGGAGAGTCCTAGCGACGCCATGGACGCCACCAGGTCCGTTGCCCGGCTAGAGGCCGCGTCATCGGCATGGACGTTGCATAAGCCTGGGGTGCTCCAGCACCCAGCCTGCTACGGCCTCCAGCAGGGATGGCAGGCTACTGTCCGGTGCGTTAGGCGGTCGGTACACCAGGCAGATCGCCAAACTCTCCTCGGCCTCCAGCACCAGACTGACACATTCCATGTCCACGATCTCCAGTGAGGGGAGTGCCCTAAAGGAGTAAGCCTCCCGCACGAATATCGCCACACCTCCCCCCCGTCCCCTCATCCGTGATTGGTGAAGAACCGAGAATCCAGGTGGGGCAAGCTGGGTGAGAGCTATAGTCTCTCCATCCCGCACCCAAGTCTCGGTCACGCGCGCCAGGTCTACCTGTTGTTCCATAATAAAGTCCTGAAGGACCATGATCTTATTATTTATGGACCTGGCGTTACACAACGCCAATGATGGAGGGGGTTTACTCATCCGAGCCCCACTGCTGGCAACCTTTGGGATGGGTCGCAGGCTGGAAGGGCACCGAGCCCTTTTGTTTCTCAGCGCCCTTCCTTTACCACATTGCCTGGACCCACCGCTATACCTTCCCCTCCCCAAGAGCACCAGAATGAAATCCCGGGAGAAGTTAAATGTTCCCAGGAGTGCTCGCAATGAAGGCACATCGGTGGGGGCAGGGAGCTTAGCTATGACTTCCATTCGCTGAGTGTCAGGGGTTCTTCCATGAGGTCCTAGTGCAAGCCTGAGGTATTTGGCCTGAGTCTGTACTAGCTGGGCTTTTCCCCTTCTGGCCTTGAATCCTGTTTCCTGAATGAGGCCAAGGACTTCTCTAGTGATCTCGGTCATGGTCTCTGCATCAGGGGCGTGGACTAAAATATCATCCACGTACGAGAGCACGTGGTCTCGGGAAGAGGGTTGGAGGCGGTCCCACATTTGCACTACATGAGAATGGCAGATGCTTGGGCTGGAATGGAATCCTTGAGGAGTCCTTTTAAAGGCATATTGTTGTCATCTGAAGGTGAAAGCAAATTTATACCAGGAAGACAGTGTAGCCTAATTGAATGGAACGCATTAGCGAGATCAATGACACTGTAGAAGCGGGACCCTGCAGCAATGGCTGCCAGTATTTCATTGTACTTGGCTACAACAGGGGCAACTGGAGGAGTTACTGCATTGAGGGCACGGAAGTCCACGGTCATCCTCCATGTGACCCCATCTGCCTTCAGGACGGGCCACAAGGGGGCATTGCAGATAGACTGCATGGGCAAGATAACATCCCAGTCTAAAAGTCCCTCAATTGTCTTGGCTATGCCTACCTCAGCCTCAGTGGGATATTTGTATTGCTTTTGTGGTGGGGGATCTTTGCCTTCTATGAGCACGCATGCATTTCGCACCGTGCCACATTCAGCCTTGTCCTTGACCCACACATCTGGGAATTTGTCCAGCCATGGATCGTTTGCTATGGGGAGTAAGGGGAGGGGTGCTTTTAAGGCCGCACAGTGGTGAATCACATTGATCAGGCCACGTCTGTCTGCAATGTACCAAAGCAGGCTGTTGGCCAGGTCAATGGTGATCCCATGCTCGTGGAAAAAGGGGATCCCCAATATGCCATCGCCATTGGCCCCCGGGCTATCACAGGCAGTCACACGGGTGGAAAGGGTTCCAATAGACAGAGGCACATCTTTCCAGACACGTGCGTCGTGATTACCTCCTGCAAAGCCCGCGAGTCGAATAGAGCGGTCTGTCTGGGTCCCTCGGGATACCAATTGGGGACGGAGCACCATAAGGGCTGCTCCGGTGTCATCAAGGAGAGTGGCAGGCTGTGTGTTCCCTGGAGTCCCGACCCCAGCCTTTATGGTCGGTCTCCCCCAAGGATCCAGCTTAAGTCTTGCCAGAACTCCCTTGGGGAGCGCCTGGGGCTCCGAGCGCCCCTATGTGGTAGCCTTTCCTACGGCATCTACCAGCTCTAAGGGGGCCACCACTGGGTGAGTCGGGTACTGATCATGCTGCTCGCACTCAACGAGAGCCTGGGAGAGGACTGAATCTGGCTGCTTGTGGAACCGCTCCATTTCATAGCCTCGCTCCTTCAAGCACATCCAAGCATGCCACCTTAGTGGTTCCTGGCCGTCTGGTGGGGTTTGGCGGTGCTGGTTCCCCTGGTAGCGGGGTGCGGGGTTCGGTTGTGGCAACTGAGGGTAGAGTGGTGCTGGCTGTGGCTGAGAATAGGGTCCCTGTTGGT
Organism: Gekko gecko; assembly: GCA_029375565.1. Classification (NCBI taxonomy): domain Eukaryota; kingdom Metazoa; phylum Chordata; class Lepidosauria; order Squamata; family Gekkonidae; genus Gekko; species Gekko gecko. The sequence goes on from JAPDNY010000002.1 coordinate 137,584,205, forward strand.
AGTTATCCCTATATGGTTTCGAAGGGGCGGAGGGCTGGAGGTACACCTGGGCTGGAGCGGGGCCATTTCGATAGTCCCGTCCATTCTTCCCCTTTTGAAAACCTCCCCCTCTAGGTCCTTTTCCTCCTCCTTAGTGTCGGTTATCACCTCGAAAGTGGCCAGTGGCAGGATATTGGGAGTGGGGTCCGTTGTTAGCGTAAGTGACCACTTGGATAGGCTCGTCCTCGCCTTTGTCTCTGGTTTTCTTTGTCCCTTTAGGGGGTCGGAGAACACCGGTACTGTGGAGCAGTGTGGAGACTTGCCTAAACTTGCGCTCCAAGCTATCCCAACTACCACCAGTGGGGTCAGCAATATTTAAAGCCAGTTGGGTTTGGGCATGGAACCCTTGCACCAATGCCTGCCTAAACTCCTCGTTGTCGTAGTTTGGGAGGTGGGTGTCATTGTCTATGTCCACAGAATTGGACAAGACGGCGAGAAGCTGCTTTCTGGCCATGTATGCCTCGGGATCTTCACCTGCCCCTTGTTTCTCTAAGATGAATAGAGAGTTAATAGATCGATTTGGGTTCAGGTAAGTGAGGACCTCTTTCATCCACTGGTACTTGTTAACCCCGGCAAGGCCTCCTGCAGTGATGGTGTAGTTGAGAGCCACCAAGTTTGTGCCTGAAGCACATTGGCGAGCCAGCAATGTGAGGTCTTCCCCACTGACACTGTAATAGGTGGTCCCAACATCCGTCATCCACTGGATGGCATTTTCCCTAGTAAAAGTGCCAACTTGTTCAGAAATGGCCTTTACCTCATCGGGTTTCCAAAGGGCCGTTTCTGTAATGGTTTGGGTGGTGGTTTCGTCACCTGCCTTGGTAACTGTTTTCTTAGTGTGTACCGGGTTTAGTGGAGCGGCTATGTCAGTGGAGCACTGGAGTGGGGCACTTGCTTTCACTCCTCCTGCTCCATCCTCAGGTGGCTCCACTATTCCACCAGGGTGGATGGCAGCAATCACTGCTTTCTGCAGACCTAGCTGTTCTTTTAGGGATTCGATTTCCCTCTGGCAAGCCTCGTGGTTAGCAATCTCACGCTTTGCCTAGGCTTGGGCCGCTAGATATTTAGCGGCTCTATGGGCTGACATTAAGTCTTCCTGGGCTTTATCCAGGGCAGCTTCAGCCTTGTCGGCTTGCTCTGTGGCAGAGGTGGCTTCCTTCTTTGCCTCTTGCAAAGTGTCTGCAAGCCCCTGTTTCTCTAGAACGAGGTTGAGCCTCTCCGTCCTTAAACGGAGACTCTCCTCTTCATGGTCTCTGCGTAGCTCACAGAGCTCACTCTCATGGAAGTCCTTTAGTTCCTCCATTTCTTGGATGATGTGGTCCAGCTTTTTCTGAACCTTTTGAGTCTCTGCCTTAAGGGTGAGACTCTCTGCCTCATGCTCCGCCTGTTTGCGGGCCAAGGCTTCCTCATGCTGGGCCCTTAGTTTCTCTAATTCCTGGCTATGTTTGGCCTCTAGTTCCTTGTTAGTGGCCTTTTGAGCATCGAGGGCCTCCTGCTGGCACTTAAGGAGGACCGATACGTCCTGGAGCGCTGTGTACAGCGCCCAACTCCCAAAGTGGTCCTTTGCAAACACGTTGGGCTTCTTTTGCTCGCAAAAATTCTGGAACACGTCTTTTGTGATTTTTAGAGGATCGGGCCCCCGGAACGATCCAGATTCCCATGGACAATCTCCTTTCTTAATGAGCCACTTTTCTAGGTGAGGCATGGGGCTTGTCTTACGGAACATGGCTCTTTGGCTTCCTATTTACCTTGGGGAAACCTTTTTAACTCTAGGGTGCCTGTCTGAGCTCTGTGCCTAGACCTGCATGTGGACAGGGAATTCTTTTACTCCCCGTTCCTGGACTGACCTTCTCAGTCCTGGAAAAGGGCACCTAGCCTAGTTAGGTTTTGGGAAGGAGAGTGATCAGCTGCTCGATTCCCTAATGGGGTGACCTATTAAACTCATTTCTGGAGGGTTTTGAGCTCTCGGCTCTGACCGGCAAACCACACTGAACCAGTTTAGGTTTTGAGCTTTCTACGCTCTGGCAGGGAGCACCATTAAACCTGCAGAGTTTTGGGCTTCTCTGGCCCTAGGCTGGCATATCCCAAACCAGCAGAGTTTCTCGAGACACTGTGTCTCAGCGAGGTATCCCCTGAACTCACACTTAATCACGCTCTGGCCGTAAGGCAAAGCAAAACAAAAATGGCTTCCAAGGCTGGAAGGAATGCAGAGTCACAGCTCTTTACCGAGCGCGTCTCTCCGTTGTTGTGGCTGGTAGTTTTGGCGGGAAAGTGGATGGTGTAGGGAGATGTTGATGCCAGCTGTTTCTGTACACTATCATTCTTGGGTCCCACCCACAAGATAGACCGAAAGTTGGCTCAAGATAGCCTTAGGACTTCGTGTGGGAGACCCCTTGCATTCGGAACACCACTGGTCACAGGCTAGTCCTAGCAGTCAGGTCCGGGGCGGCTGGTCTCCACGACTCTTTAGAGCTTATGGCCCAGAGTCTCACACTGATGGTGGTGAAAGGGTAAAGCCTCCCAAATAGAGTGCTCACTAGAGCCTATCACGCAGACAGAAACCTTGCACACAAGCCTATTCCAACACTGCAGCGGGGGGTTTCCTCCACGTCTGCCCGTCAGAACGACACGTATTGACTCTCGTGTACGTTCAGATGTTCAGGATGTTGCCCGCATTCTCCACCACTTTGTTAGCTGGATTGTGCATAGTTATTAATAATAATGAGGGGAATATGATTGATTATCAATAAGCAATTGGCTGCGAGAGTGAACACCTGTGTATACAGAGGTCAGCCCCACCGGGAGGTGTTGGTAACAGACCAGGAGACTTTATATAGTTGAAAAATAAAGTCTTTTACTGAAGTTCTTCACAAGCAAACAATACACAGTCTCACACACAATTACTCAAGTCTAGGAAATACAGAGAGAAATAAGCACATTTGCATTAGCAGGTAAATTGTTGGTGGGCAATACCTACCGGTCCCGTCGTGTAGAGCGTTCCTCAGAAAAAATGGAGGGGAAGGAAACTAAGAAAAATGGGGAACCACGTGGCCTGGCCAGCAGGTAGCATGCGGGAACTCAGGCTGCAGACCTAGAGTTTAAAGATGGAGGCAAGGGTTGGGGATAGCAAGCTGGACATAACAGGGTCAAAGGTTTGATAGGGGTCGAAGAGCAGAGAGAGAGCCGGTGGTCAGGCATCTCCTTATAAGCAGGAGGGAGGGGGCTGGTCACAACCTCTGGTTCCACCTCCTGATAAGTCCGTCCCTAAAAATACCCTATTGGTTGGAAGGTGTAGGGGAGGTGTACCTGAGGAGTGGTCAATATTGAGAGCTAGAAACTTACTCATGTCTGACACCTGGTAGCAGCTAGGATGAGTCACTGGGCTGATCCCATTGTCTTCTTGATGGCATCAGCCAGGCTGTTGATGTCCATCGATTAGTTACCAGGCAACAGTGAATAGTCTCTGCCAGGTCTACGTGAGGTCTTGCAGGTGAGGGGGGAGGGAAAGAGGCTGCCTGCCTGATTTAGAAGGAACTCTTAATGGCAGTTTTTGGAGTTCCTAGTCCTTGTATTTCATTAAGGCATGTTGCTGTGTTTAGTGCATACTGGGTCTGTTCCATTCTCCTTCATGAGGAACAGGCTGGTAACCTATGCTGGGCACTGGAGTTGCTGGGGAGGTCAGGAGAACATCCCTTGCCTAGGTGCAGTCTCTTCTGGCATTGTGTTGGGGTTACCATGCGGTTCAGTCCCTTAGGTATACACTGGCACAGTTTATTGTTTTATTACAGTTCATAAAGAGGCTCAAAAGCCTTGCAGGGCAACACAAGTGTTTGTCCAGATGCTGCTTAAAGACTGCCAGTGAGGGGGAGCTCACCACACTAGGTGGCTGATTCCACTGTTGCACAACTCTTACTGTAAAAAAGTTTTTTCTAAGATCCAGATGGTACATTCCTGCCCTTAATTTAAATCCATTATTTTGAGTCCTATCTTCTGCTTCCAGCAGGAACAATTCCCTGCACTCCTCTAAGTGACAGCCCTTCAAATACTTAAAGGGAGCAATCATGTCCCCCCTCAACTTCCTCTTCTTCAGACTAAAATTTCCCAAGTCCTACAGCCTTTCCTCACAGGGCTTGGTCTCCACGCCCCTGATCACACTCCTCTGCACCTGCTCCATTCTGTCCACATCCTTTTTGAAGTGAGGCCTCCAGAACTGCACACAATACTCCAGGTGTGGTCTGACCAATGCAGCGTACAACGGGATTAGGACATCTTGTGATCTGGATGTTATGCCTCTGTTGATACAGCCCAAGATTGCATTAGCCTTTTCTGTCACCACATCACACTGGCTGCTCATATTTAACTTTTGGTCCACCCTTACCCCAAGATCTTGTTCACACACACTGCTATTCAGAAGTGTATCCCCCATCCAGTATGCATGTTCCTTATTTTTGTTACCCAGATGCAGACCTCAGCACTTATCCTTGTTAAACTGCATCATGTTTACATCCGCCTGCTTTTCCAGTGTGTTCAGATCTCATTGAATTCTGCCTCTATCTTCTGGTGTGTTCGCTGCTGCTCCCAATTTAGTGTCATCTGCAGATTTAATGAGTGGCCTCTCCACACCCTCATCCAGGTTATTTATAAAAATATTGAAAAGTACTGACCCCAGAATTGAGCCCTGTGGCACCCCACTGGACACCTCCCTCCATTCAGATGAAATGCCATCGACAACTACTCTCTGAGTGCAGTTCTCCAACCAGTTCCCTATCCACCTAACTATCCTAGAGTCCAGTCCACAGTCCTTTTGTTTACCTATCAGAACATCATGGGGAACCCTGTCAAAAGCTTTACTGAAATCCAGGTAAACAACATCAACAGCATTCCCTTGATCCAGTGAGCTTGTCACTTGATCAAAGAAGGAAATGAAGTTGGTCTAGAATGACCTGTTGGGGACAAATTCGTGCTGACTCCCCCGAATCACCCAGTTGTCCTTTAGATGCTCACGTATTGATCCCCTTAAAATCTGCTCCAGTATCTTCCCTGGCACAGAGTTCAGACTGACTGGCCTGTAGTTTCCTGGGTCATTCCTCCTCTCTTTTTTGAAAATTGGGATAACATCTGTCCTTTTCTGGTCTTGTGGCACATCTCCTGTCCTCCAAGAGGTCTGGAAGATGATGGACAAAGGCTCTGCAAGCTCTCTAGAAAGTATCCAGAGTATCCAAACAACATGACCTGGTAGTTATGGGTGACTTCAGGCAGCTTATAAATGAAAACTACAACACTATATAAATACACTCCAACAGACATTAAAATCAAAGGAACAAAACTCAACCTAAAATAAAATAAACATAGTACAGCATATAATAGCAACACTAAAATAAGGCAGTAGAACAATAAAGGAATAGTGATATCAAGACTGGAAAGACTTCAAATAGCCTAGCAAAATTAAATATTCAATATTAAATATACAGTAGATTAAAAGAAATCATGTTGACAGCAGTGGACAGGGCAAACACACAAAATTAAAAGCCTTGCCAAGCATAAATGTCTTTACCCAGTGTTGAAGGCTCAAAAGACTCAGACCCTCAGAGCCTTGGGAACAGTTGAATAAAGAGCATTCCTCATTTGGGGTATAACTACTGAGATCCTAAGACCAATCCATTTTACTTCAGATTGTGATGGGAAGCCAGGGCCTCTGATGAACAATTTAAAGTGGCCCTTTAAATATACTAGTCCCAGGTAGGGTTGCCAGGTCCCCTCCTCGGTCTGGGGATTTGGGGGGCATTCCAGGTGTGTGCAGGGATGCCCCAAGTCCTGCCCCTGAGAGAAACCCCCTGCCCAGCCACCCCTCTCCCTCCCCTCTTGCTCGATTTAAAGGGCTTCAGCTGGTCGGCAGGGACCCCGTGTTTTGCCGACCAACTGGATGGCCCTTTAATTCCAACAGGAGGGAGGGAGGGGGAGGCTGTGGGCACAGGCTCCACTTGTAAGAAGATCCTTTAAAGGGTCTTTTTGTGAGTGGGGTGGGGGCCGTGGCACATGGAGCTGATTTTCCCCAGCCCCACGTGCCGTGGCCTCCACCCTACTCACAAAAAGATGTTTTCCCCATCCATCCATTCAGTGGGGGTGGATTGAAGCCCCCAGAAGTGGGGGAACCCCTGCTCAGACCTGGGAGCTTGGCAACCTTAGTCCCAGGTTATAGGGCTTTTAAGGTTATAACCAGCACTTTAAATTGGGCCTAGAAGCAAACTGGCCTCCATTGTAGTTGTTTAAGAAAGATGCATTATTTTTCTCAAGGAAATGTGGGTCAACAGCACAGCTGCCTCATTCTGTACTAACTGAAATTTCCAAACCAAGTTCATATAGGGTTGCCACCTGTTCTTAAACAACTACAATGGAGGCCAGTTTGCTTCTAGGCCCAAGAAAAGTTGAGCTGTGTATAATCTGTAGATCAGTGACATCTCCCTCCAAAGGCTTGGACATCTTCATCAAGAAGCTTCATATAGATAATACATGGGGGATAAGAGAGAATCTTGCAAAATCTCACACCTCAGATATCTTGGGCTGAGGTGATAATTCCCCAAAGCACCTTCTAATATTGTTGGGCCATAGATGAATGGAACCACTGGAGTGCAGCATGTCTGATTTCTCCACCAATCCAACCAGAGAGGAACCATGGTCAATGGTACCAAAACCCACAGAGAGATCCAAGCAGAGAGCAACATTTCCCTTCTCTCTTTCTTGCATTAAATAGAGCTTTAAAATGTATGTTTAGAAACAAACTTAGGTTTGTAGTTTAGTATTACGTTCTCCAGAAGCATCTTAATCTGAATTCTGAAGGACTACAAATTCTCTCCTTAGACTATTTCCTGTTTGCAATTATCTTGTAAATCTTCCTCTGCCTTGGATAAAGGTAATTACTGTTTTAAAAAGGCCCACTTCCTTGCATGATTATCATTTTTGTATTAATATTTACAATAACAGTTTTCCACTGTTAATTTTTTTTTACTACTGGAGGAAATGAAATGCAAATGAACAACTGTAAAGATTAAAACATAATGAAATAGGACATACATTCTGCAGAACTAATGAATAAAGTGGCTTGAGGGCACAAAAAGATGTCCTTCCAAAACAAACATGTAGATAAATAATGTGATAAATAATTTGCAGAAATTGAATTGAGAAGAAACATGATCATATTTTGGACAAATGGTTAATGTTGAAGTCCTAATTGCATCCCCCATATGAAAATGAAATTTGTCCCTGGAACTCAATCAAGGATGTAATTTTTCTGTAGTGAATTTCCACAAAACTGTTCAGTACCAATGTTATTTTTATACTACTCATGCAGTTTAGGAGCAGTTCTGTTAATAAAAGTCACATATCCAGAACATGTACATATTTATCATGTAGAGTGTATTGCCAATTGAGATGGTATCAGGTGTATGGGGATGATCTCCAGGAATCCCCAAGCTCCCACCTCTCTTCAGAGAACCAGCATTCCCTTCCCATCTGGAAAGCAAGACTAACGTCACCAACAAGAGAACATGTTGTTGTTGTTGTTGTTCAGTCGCACAGTCGAGTCCGACTCTTTGCGACAGGAGAACATATTCAGTCCTTAAAGCATTGATGTCATCATTGCGGAAAGAATATGGGGGAAAGGTGCTTGCAGCAGTGATGGCAAATATCCTGCAGGCCATTTATCTGAACACTTTGTGAGTAGTCCTGAGAGGAATCGAGAGAGGAGAGGAGATGAAGGAACAGTGTTGTGGAAATGCAGCAGCAGAACCAAAAGCAGTCTGGTAAGAAGCATCATGGCATGGACATCTCAATTTACATTTGAGCAACCTCATTGCCCTCTATCACCTTTTCTTCCTCTATCAGCTTTCCTCCACCTTCCTTCTTCCCCTCAATATTCCAAAACTTTCAGAGCAAGCACGATACCCCTCAAAGAATAATTGAGCATTATGTCAATACCTTAGTCCAATGTTGGTAGCAGCTAATTCTGGACTTATGGGTGAATTGTACAAATGTATGGAGTTTTCTTTTAGTCACTTTGGTAAAAGAGGCATTTTGTTTTTCCAGGAACCTGCATTAAGGCTGAGATACAACTTCTAAGGAACCTGCTGCCGCGCCAGTACAGAGGTCAAATTTCAAAGTAGAAGTTTATACTGCAAGCACATATTATATGGACATTCACATTACATTGAACTTCTTGCTTAGCGTTTTCCCAATGCCTTATTATCCCCACAGGGGTGTGTCTCCCTGTAACATGTCAGCTGTAATTCTGGAACTTTTAAATAATCTGTCTTGGTTCTTTTTAAAAATCTCAGTGCCTGAAAACTCATGCTGTTCTGAGAGGGTAACTTCTTATCGATTTTGAGGGGGAGGAAGAGGAGGAGGAGGAGAAGACGACTGGATTTATACTCTACCCTTCACTACCTGAAGGTGTCTCAGAGCGGCTTACAATCTCCTTCCCTTCCCCTCAACAGACACGCCATGAAGTCGGTGGGACTGAGAGAGCTCTCTGGAGAACTGCCCTTGAGAGAACAGTTCTGAAAGAACTCATAACTGACCAAGGTCACACCAGCAGCTGCATGTGAAGAAGTGGGGAATCAAACCTGGTCCTCCCAGATTAGAGTCCGTGTGCTCCTAACCACTACATCAAACTGACTCAGAAGCTTCAGTACACTGCAAAATCCTGTTAAAGGCCCTTTCTGCACTGGGTTTTTCTTTGCTGCTTCATGATAATTTTGTGTTCTGTTCTGCTTTGTGGTAAATTGTGCATTCTGCATTGTCTCCCGCTTTCACTTTACAGAATATTTTTACTTCTGTGATGTCTCTTGGTTTTGCCCTACATTTCCATTGGGTTATTTTTTAATTCTGCATTGCTCAGCTCTCCGTTCGATGTCACTCTGCTGTTTCTTCAGGTCTTCTGAATACTGGTTTACTGCAAATTTTAACCCCCCACATCCATGCTGGAGTAATTTGAATGCAGAAACATTTCGTTGGATTTTCTCCCCTGATCTTTCCGCCCCCTTGGAAGCCACTCCTCTGTCCACCTCCTTCTGTGTCCTCCCAGGGAGTCCTTTGTCCTGTTTGCATCTGAAGGGAAAGTACTGTGTGGGTGTGGCATGTGCTTTGAATGGGAGCTTTTTTCTCAAGAGGTTTCCCAAAGACTTTTCATGTTTGCAAGCACTGGGTCCCACCAGACACAGGCCAAATCTGTATTTGTCTTTCCCATCAGTGTCCCAGCCTTTTGACTCCATCTTCAAAAAAGTTGTCCACATTTGGTGTTGTTTTCACACCTCAACAGTGCTAGCATACTTTCACACACCCACATATGTTTATCGTCCTTTCGGGGCGGCTCCACTGTCATTGCATCTCTGCACTGCTTTAAAAGAATCTTCTCTAAGCAACATTCAAACAAGCATAGAGAAGGACAGCGTCACAGCAGCATGCAACTGATTTAAAAATGCAAATGCAGATTCAACTACAGTCTCAGGAGACAAGGCAGGCACATGGACAAATGTCAAAAAGCTGTCTCCATTCTGTGAAATGGCCAAGGCTCTGAGTTCACTTCTGCCAGTTGCAACTGGTGCAGGGAGGCAATCAGCAGCATGGTTTAGCTTAAATCTGTCTTTTCTCTTTCACTGATCCACTTTTGAGGGGAAAGAAAGGGCAGATTTCATGGGGGTGCTTTGCAAAGACAGGTTCTCTGCCCCAGCAATGCCATTTCCTGTTGCTGGGAGCTGCTGTCTGCCCCCCCCATATATGGTTTGATGCAGAACTGGAGACAGGAGGTGGCAGCGAAACATCTACTGAACTCCTTTCAGCAAGTTGAAAAACTCTGTTCTCTGAAAGTGTTTCTGCTGGAAAGATTATTTACTTATTTACTTATTCAATTTATACCCTGCCCTATCCACATGGGGACTCAGGGTGGCTTATAATATGTAGTAAAACAACAAACCGGAAAAGAAAACAAAAGAGCCAGTAGCACAGTAAACAATATCATCAAACCCCATGTCACATATCAAGTGAATATAAGTGCTCCAGTGTCTAATAATATTATTTGTCAGCAGGCACTGGGAGAGGGGCTACCCCTCCATTCTTTCTTCCCCCACCCCTTCTCCATCCAGTGCCCCAGCATCAAAAATCTTCTACATATGGGCCTGGTTCACATCTGTTAAGTCCAGCTAAATGTCCTTTTAAGAGGGATGGCAAAGGACAGAAGGTTGCAATTTCATCTGTTAGATTAAAGCTATCAAAAGTCTTCTTGTCTAGTAAATCTGGTTGATCAGAATTGGCTTTCTTAGTTGGCGAAAATTCAATCAGAGATCTATTGCTAGTAGAAGATTGTATTCTCTTTGAATGTGTAATTTTCCTTTCCTTAAGGGGACTAGACTTGATGAGTGGCTTTTTGATCAGATTATGAAGGGATTTTGATAGCTGAATTCCATGCCTTTTAAAATCAGTGGTTTTAGTGAGCATCATTGCCGGAATCCTAGGCAACTAGAAGATTGAAATATCTCTCTCTCCCTGGATAGGCCCTTGTAACTTTTCAGTAAATTTTAAATTGACTGAGGAAACCAGTACATCAGTATATTGAGCTGTTTATTTCTATTGTATTTTTGGTTAAACTGTTTTTATATGAATTGCTCGTGTTTTATGTATATTGGTTTTACTGATGTTGTAAGCCGCCCTGAGCCATTTAGGCGGGAGGGCAGGATAAAAATCGAACAAACAAACAAATAAATAAATATATTGTAGGAACTGTGTCCTCACCAGCTTCAGCCATGACTCCACAACCATGGTGGTAGCTGCTGCTGAAGCACAAACTGACTGACAGATCAGCTGATTCTTGAGTTCACATCCCTCTATGGGTCGCCCATGCCCAGAGTAGCACAGTGCTGGCAAGCTGAGGTTGGGGTGGGGGAGAGAGGAGGAGAGAAAGGGGAGGCTGCAGTGTGCTCCCTCATTTGCATGCCAGCTCAGCCAAGCCAGTGGCCATTTCTCTGGAGGATTTAACAAGAAGGATTTAAATAGAAGGCATGAGGGGTGAGGTGCAGGCCTGTCATCATGATGGGGCATTTGGGGGTGGAGTCCCACCAAGGATGAGCCCTGCCCCTCCTACCCAGCTGCACAGCACTCCTTACCCCTGCCCCTCCACAGTCTCCCCAGTTCTTCTGAGGAAGCTGCCCTGTCACTTCTGGGCAGTTTCACTCCCACCGATCATGCCTTCTCTTTCTCTTTCCTTCCCCTGTTAAACCTAAAAGCTGATTGGAGGGGAGTGAAACTAACTAGAAGTGGCAGGGCAGCTCTGGAAGGGAAGGCCCCTAAGTGACCTTCCTGGGAAACTAATCTAACCTAATTAGTAATCTAATTACGTTTCCCACTGCCCTGTCCGACCAACCAAAATTTTCTGGCTACATGCCTGGTGAGGTGTGGAACAGGGATGGGCAAACAAAAAAAAACAGGAAGGGTGATCATCAGCATGGAATGAAATTGATACTGGGAGGGAAAAGGTTTGAAAACTATTTCTCCATGTAATGCTGAGGCGGCAGCAAACTCCAGGAGAGGCTCCAAGCTTGGCTGTGAATCACTCTGAGGGCCATGCCAGACCCTGCCACAATGGCAGAGCACACCAGTTGCTGCTTTTGATCTGGCTGCCATGGCAGAACACACTAGTTGCTGCTCTGTATCTGGCTGCTGAGGTGGAGCACTCTGGGAGCTGCTCTGGGCCTGGCTGCAGTGGTGGAAGACACCAGGAGCTGCTCCAGGCTCAGAGCAGTTCCCAGGCACAGTTGTTGTTGCTCCCAGGCTAAAGGTGCCTTAAGGGGAATTGAAAGAGATGGGGGGAGGAATTCCTCCACATGAGTATCGTGGGTCCCCATTTGTTGCATTATAATAGAGTCCTGTTACCCTCATAACAATGCTGTGATGGACAGGCTAGGTTCAGCCTCTCTTTAAGAGCAGCTAATGGTGCTGACAGAATGTTGAGAGCAGGAGACTTGAAAACACAAGTTGAGGAAAGACAGTAAAGGGGTTAGCAGCTGAGAGAGAGGAAAATAACTTAAGGGCTGAAGTAAAAAAGGGGGTTTCTGACCGGGGGGAGCTGTTATGTATTGCTTATACATAAGTAGCCTAAGTTCCTATCTAAGCCTGGTATTGGAAACAGCAAAACCTGATTGGCTACTCTGCATAGAAGGCCAGTCAGGACACTGGAAAGGTTCTGGAGGGAAGAGAACTCATTGGTTGTTATGTAACTATTCTGACTGTTTATTAATGCAACTAGGGGCGTGGTTATGCCAGCTCGGATAGTTTAAGAGAGCCTGTTGCTCTCCTGTTGTTGTTGTTGTTGTTCCTATCTTGTTAATAAAGCTGAATCACTTGTTATGAGCTGCTGCCTTAAGTCTCATACTTAACATTGGCGACGAGGATGGGATATAGCGGGTAGGCAGCCCTGCTGAACTACTGCCACCACGGCTGATGAAGCCAGACTATCTGGGGCTCTGGAAGAAGAAGGACAACACCCTGCCAACCCACCGGCAGAACTGGCACAAGGGATGGCAGCCAGTGCAAAGTTTGAGGCGTTTGAACCAGAGCTGGAAGACTGGGACTCCTACATCACCCAGTTTGAGTTCCACTTACTTGCCCATCAAATCAAGAAGGACACCACGAAGACGGAAATGCTGCTCAGTTCCTGTGGCTGAACTGTGTTCGACGTGGCCAGGTCTTTGGTCACCCCGGTTGACATCCTAACCATCTCCTTAGCTGCTATCATGAGCAAGCTGAAAAATCACTTTGCACCCAAGCCCTCACAGATCACCTGCCAGCATGCATTCTACAAGTGAGATTGGGGGCGAGCGAGTTGATTTCCAAATATGTCACGGCTCTACGGAAGGCAGCCAGGACTTGCAACTTTCCCGACCTAGAAGCGGCGTTGCTTGACTGGTTGGTGTGCGACCTGTGGAATGAAAAACTCCAGCAGCGGCTGTTTGCAAAGTTGGAGCTGACCTACACTATGGCTTACGTGGAAGCCATCGCTGCCGAAGCCACAGAGAGGTCGACCAAAGATGTTTGACAGCCCAGTAGCCCAGCCCGTCAGCATCCAGAGAAGTTGGTGCATCACGAATCGGCTAACGAAGCTGACGGTGAAGACGATGACGTCAACAAAACTCATGTAGCCAGGTGCCGACAGACCACAGTGAAACCTGCGTCAAGGCCTACCTGTGTGGGTTGCGGTGGCAACCATGAACGAGACCGGTGTTGGGCACAGGACCTCAGATGCCAAGCTTGTGACAAGCAGGGCCACTTGGCCAGGGTGTGCCGTGCCAAGGGTAAGAAGAAATTACCTCCGTCTTCACCACAACAGAACTGCAAGGTGTGAGACATCGGTACGGCAAGGCCAGCTGATTGCAATGAGACCACCTGCTGTTCCTGTCCCATGACCATCATGAGCACTGGACCAAGGGCCAGGAAAAAAAATTACATAACTGTGTCACTGGATGGGGTGCTGTGCGAGATGGAGGTTGACTCAGGATCTGTGATGACCATCATCTCCATGGACACACTGCAGCACTTGTTCCCCCGATGGAGCCGCTGTCGTTTGGTGCCCAGCCAGGTGCACCTGTCCAGCTTCCAGGGTTGGCACATTCCTGTGGCCGGAGAGGCCAATTTTGAGGAACAGTTTAAGGGGTTCAGAGAAACGCTGAGCCTCCTGGTTGCCAAGGGGTGTAGGACCAGTCTGTTAGACTTAGACTGGTTTGAGGCCCTTGGCATTGCTGTGACTGGGGTAAAGCAGGTCTGTGAGAATAAATTGAGTTCAATCTATTCTGAGTTCCCTGAGGTGTTTGATGGGTTGCTGGGAAGGTATACGGGGCCATGAATAACTTTTGACTTGGACCCTACTGTGGTGCCCATAAGATTGAAATATGGGCGGGTACCCAACTCACTCAGACCGCGAATTGAAGTGGAACTGGACAAACTGGTTGCTCAGGGCATACTCGAACCCGTATCACATGCAAGGCGGGAGATCCCTATTGTAACACCAATTAAGTCTGATGGGTCCATTTGGATTTGCGCTGATTATAAATGTACTATTAATAGGGCATTACAGCAATGTTCGTAACCAGTGCCTATCTTAAGTCATGTGTTAGCGTCTCCAGTGGGAGGGTGGATTTTTGCAAAATTAGATCTTGCCCAGGCCTACCAGCAATTGCCTGTGGACCAAAGTGCAGCTGAGGCACAAACGATTGTCACTCACAGGGGGGCGTTCAAGGTTAACCATTTGCAATTGTGTGAATGTGGCCCTGGGAATCTTCCAGGGATTAATGGAAAGGTTGCTGCAGGACCTGCTAGGCGTGGTGCCTTATTTCGATGATGTGCTAATTGTTGGGGCTAATGAGACAGAGTTGGCTGAATGCATAAGGGCGGTATTAAATCAGTTTCAGAAGGCTGGTCTTAAGTTTAAAAACAGAAATGCCATTTGGGGGTACCAAGAGTCGAATTCCTAGGGTTCTTCATTGATGAACATAGGGTTCACCCTATGGAAAGTAAGGTTGCCGCAATCCGGGAAGCACCATGGTTGCAAAACAAAAAAGAATTGCAATCATTCTTGGGCATTTTAAACTTTTATCATGCCTTCCTGCCCCATAAGGCATCAGTAGCTGAACCTCTGCACAAGTTATTGGTTAAGGGTGTGAAATGGGAATGGGGGTTGTGACAAGATCATGCATTTAAAACTATTAAGGACCTGCTGGTATCAAATAATGTGCTGATGCATTTTGCTGAACACAAACCATTGGTCCTTGCTGCAGACGCCTCCCCCTTCGGAACTGGCACTGTACTAAGCCATGTAATGGTGGATGGGCGGGAAGCGCCAGTGGCATACTATTTCTGGACTTTGACTGCTGCTGAGAGGAATTACACCCAAACTGAGAAAGAGAGACTCGCCTTAGTAGCAGGCATTAAAAAATTTCATGACTTTTTATATGGGCAAAAATTCCTCATGGTCACTGACCATAAACTGCTTCTTGGACTATTTGTGCCTAATTGCCAGACACCACAGGTCTTATCGCCTCTTTTGCTGCATTGGACTGTTTTTATGTCAGCGTATGATTTCGACCTTATCCACCGGCCTGGAAAAGCTATCAAGCATGTGGATGCGTTAAGCTGGTGTCCCGTTCCTGGGTCGGCTATTGACCCCACCCCAGCTTACGAGGTCATGGCCATCGAAGAACCACCTCAGCCACATGTGCATGCCTCTGACATTGCAGCGGGCTCGGCCAAGGACCCCACGATCGCCTGTGTACTTAACTGGGTGTGGAGGGAGTGGCCGGCAGGTCGTTTTTCTGTTGAATTCCAACCATATAGCTCGAGACAGCAAGCATAAGGGTTGTTTGTTATGGGGGAATACAGTGGTGGTGACACTGCTCCATTGCCAGATAGTCCATCTAGGGAACGGAGTAGTCCTAGGGCTACAGGTACTGAGTCACCACCACAAACCGAGCCCTTACGGTGGTCACAAAGGGTAAGGCAACAGCCCACGTATTTAAAAGATTTCATATGCTCAGAGGTTGTTTCTTCGTAGGGGGGAGGAATGTTATGTATCGCCTATACGTAAGTAGCCTGAGCTTGAATCTCATTCCTATCTAAGCCTGGTATTGGAAACAGCAAAACCTGATTGGCTACTCTGCGTAGAAGGCCAATCAGACACTGGAAAGGTTCTAGAGGGAAGAGAATTCATTGGTTGTTATGTAACTATTCTGATTGGTTATTAATGCAACTAGGGGCGTGGTTATGCCAGCCCGGATAGTTTAAAAGAGAGCCTGTTGCTCTTCTGTTGTTGTTGTTGTTCCTATCTTGTTAATAAAGCTGAATCACTTGTTATGAGCTGCTGCCTTAAGTCTCATACTTAACAGGAGCCATTTAGAAAAGCTGTTTGAGCAGGCTGAAAAGAGTAAATTTGTAACTAAAAAAATCCCAATTGTAGGTATAGGACCTCAGTTCAAAAGTTCAGTGGAAGTGGAACATTGTTTCTTAGACTTTCCTCGGTCTTTTGTTCTTATAAATAAAAACGTTCTTGTTCGATTAATCCCGTGGGCTGCATTTCTAAGGAGAAGAAACACACACACACACACTTTAATATCTCAGTCTACGTACATATATTCTAGGGTATGAATGAATGGTGGCAGCAAGAGACTGAAACATTGTTTGACCCCAAACCCCAATAGCTCTGCGTGAGTGAAGGATGATTATTAAAGGAGGCTGGGCTACCGTGTCTGTGGATGTCTCTGGGAGTGAGAGGGAGGACCTGAGATGTGAGATGGTCATGACTCTCTGTAGATTTTAAAAGAGACAAAAAGGGTGGTGAGTGTGACATCCTGACCTACTTATAAACCATAACCTGAAGAAAAGAGAATCCGGTGGGTAGCCGTGTTGGTCTGAAGCAGCAGAACACAGTTCGAGTGCACTGGCACCTTTAAGATATTCATTGTGTCTGACAAAGTGTCCATGCACACAAAAGCTTACACCTCGAATAAAAGTTTGTTGATCTTAAAGGTGCCACTGGACTCAAACTTTGTTTTGCTGGAGAAGAGAGGTTATAGAGGGTGGTAGGTACTCTGTGTGAGTGGACAAGGGGAGTCACAAATGCCTTCCTGAACAATTCTGTTTTACATAGTGTGTGGAATGCCATAAATGTGGGGGTATCATGATCATGGGCCTGTAGTGTGGCTTATAGGCTCTGGGGAAGCCTGCATTGGAGTAATCATCAGGGCTTACATTTCCCAGGTTCCCCATGAACTCTGTGATTGGATAAAAGGAGATTCTGGAGGGAAAAGTACATCAGTAGGGGAACAGGGTGGTGCCTGGGAAGAGGAGATAATAGGCCTTACCCAGAGTGGAAGGTGTTCTCTCTCAGGGAGCAGAGCTGGGGAAAGCTGCTGCAGACAGAGGGATCCCTCATCCAAAAGGGGTTAGACTGTGAAAGGTACCTAGGGAAGGCTAGGACTGTGTAGACAGATGTGTTAGGATTTATTATTTTACTGATTTACCTGCATTTACGTTGCTCATTTCCCCTACTTTTTATTAATCCAAAGTTATTAAATCTCTCCTTATAAATATTTATCTTTTGGTTTCACAAGATTCCATGCACTCCCATTGGCTGTAAAATGCCCTCCCTCAGCTATTGGCCCATCAACCACCACTCAAGAGTACTCGCGTGCCATTGGCCGGGTGCTGGGTCTGCTCCTCTTCCCCACCCACTCCCCCTGGCAGACAGCTCTGTCTCCTGAGGAAGACAGTTCTCTTGACTCCTGTGAGGGACTATCCCCTCAGTGGCTGTTGGTAGGCAGCCAAGCTTGGTTCTGTGAGTAAAAAAACAAAGGACTTTCAGCTTAGCCCCTCCCCCGCCCATAACCCCCTCCCGAATGGCCACTTTCCTGTCAGAATAAATGGGAAAAGGCTCTTTCTCCTGCTTAGCTTCAGCATGGCTGGCTGGCTAATGAGGTGGGCCAGCGACCATCAGACCATTTTCTTCAACTCCCTGCTGTGCGGCTGAGGTTTGAGGAGGGGTGGCACCTCAGACAGGTATGATGCCATAGACTCCACCCTCCAATCCAGCCATTCCCTGATGGGGAACCATTGTTGCCAATCTCCAGGTGGTGGCTGAAGGTCACTCAAAATTACAACTGCTCTGTAGGAGGGATGGGGGAGGAGATGGAAAACCAAAGGTAGGTTGATGGTTGGCTGGGAGGGAGATAGGGTTGTCAACTCCAGGTTGGGAAATTCCTGGAGATTTGAGGGGTCGAACCTGGAGAAGGTGAGTGTTGAGGAGGGGTGGGACCTCAGACAGGTACAATGCCATAGACTCCCCCCTCCAAACCAGCCACTCCCTCCTGGGGAACCACTGTTACCAATCTTGGGGATGGGGTGGAGATAATTCAAAATTACTACTGCTCTTCAGGTAGCAAAGATCAGTTCCTCTGGAGAAAATGGTGGACTCTGTCATTATACCCTGCTGAGATTGCCACAGCAAATTGTCACTGAGTGCCCAAAGCCGGGGCACTCTCCCAGAGCCTCTTTCTAGAGCCCGTTGTATTTATTTCCACAACGGGCCTTATTCCTAGTTTCTTAATAAAACTATTTGTTACTCTGCTTGGATCCTCATGCCTCATTTTGTCATGTACAAGGGAAACCTATTGTAAAAGTCCTGTAAAAAGGGGTAGGGTCGGTGCTCTGGGCCCTCCAAAGGACACCCATACCAGAGTGGTGGCGGCCAGTAGTGAACCTTTCAGCTGCTGCCCATGACAGGGGGCCTTCCTGACCTCCTCAGGCAGGCCACTCCTCTAAATGGAGATCACAACAGAAAATTCATGAGTATGATAAGGTTGTGAGTTGCCCACTGGTGGCAGAAAACCTCTACCCCCCCCCGCCACTGCTGTCCACTGCTGCTCATCTGGGGGGTGATCAGTGTTGTTTGGTGCAATGATACTTCCATTGTGACCTTTAAGTGATGTCATCACATTGAGTGATGATCTAATATTTGCCCTGAAAGCTATGGTTAAAACAGAGTTTTGGGCAAATGCTAGAATGTCACCCCCTGGTGCGCTGATATCACTTCTGGGTCACTAGAAATGATGTCATCATGCTGGATGGTGCCAATCTCCCCCACTGTATGTCCCCACATCTTCCATCTTCTGCTGGTTGCCAGTGGCAACCCCAGTATATGGCCAGCAGTTGATCTCACTCATTTGCAGAGTACTTCCTACAGAAGTCTCTACTCAGACAAGAAAAGCTGGGTGCAGACTCCCTTTCATGCTTTGCATATTTACTTTGGTAAACACTGCTGGGTCAGTGGTGTAACCTGGA
Source organism: Gekko gecko (assembly GCA_029375565.1). Taxonomy (NCBI): domain Eukaryota; kingdom Metazoa; phylum Chordata; class Lepidosauria; order Squamata; family Gekkonidae; genus Gekko; species Gekko gecko. The sequence goes on from JAPDNY010000002.1 coordinate 137,603,111, forward strand.
AGTGATGCAAAATATCTCCTATTACGATTTGCATTAAAACAGCATTTTAAAAAATTGCATAACCCCCAAACTCCTGGAACATTAAAATATCCTGGAGTTTGTGTAGGCAGCTTCTAATCTACTCTAGTCTGTCCTACCAGTACAATGTTTAGGTAAAAGAAGGGTACGGTCAGTTGTTCATAATTGTGCGGCACAAATCATCATAATAGGAAGACAATTCCTCGGTTAGTGAAGCAGAACAGTGTTCCTGAGATTCAGGGAATCAAATGCAAGGCAATAAAGTACCCATTCAGAGAAAACAAAGAAAGAGGGTGATAATAGAGCTAATCTCAGACCAGTACACAAACAAGCACCACTGTTCAAACTAGAGAAAGATAACATACAAAAAACCCCAATGGAACTACCCTGGAGTATCTAATACTGCCCCTGTGACAAATCTAATATGTTGCTATGTGACTAGCAATTAGAAACTTTCTGCTGTCTAATTAAGCTTCTGACAATATGTACTTACAGATGTGTCTATGCTCTCCTTTATAAGAGCTGCTCAGCAGGCATTTAGACCGCAGGCTGAAAAATGACTTCAAAGATCTCATTGGAGCCATACTTTTTAAAATCCCAAATGAAGGATGACAAAAATCAGTGTAGTTGCTGTGTTTTGGAGATACGTACCATTTTCCCCACCATAACATTACCCTGTAGAGCAGTATCTCATCTACATATCTGTATCCATCTAGATCCTTATCTTTCATCTAAATGGCTTAAATACACCTGGCTGTAAAAAAAATGACTATAATTGGTGGTGATGGTCTTATCTTTTAAACAAAGCTCCATTACAGACAATATAGAGAAAATGGCTCATTAGTTTGTCAAAATCACCCTGCCTAAAATTTGTCAGGTTGGCTGTTACATAAGGGAGTGAGGTAAAGGCCACATGTTCCTCAGCCCAGTGGATTTACATACCTATACAAAGAAGGTATTCTAGAAACATTATTCAGTGTGGAAAATACATGAGAGTTACCAATGGGAATCTGTTGAGAACCCTAGCAGCAACCCAGTCCAGGGGCCTTCCATCATAACAGATCCAGTGAGTCTCCAAGAATCTCCTTATTAATTTCAGCTGAAGAGAGCTTTCTGCACATCCATCTCCATGTGTATTCATAGCAGTGGCTGTCACGGAAATGAATGGGGAAGCATGGGAGCATTGCGTATATATCAGATTGTCTCTGGAGCTGCGAACTTGAGGCATGGAAAAATTGTAGTGAGCAGATGTTTCACAATCCATCTCTAAGCAACTCAAAAGTATGGAAAACTGATACCTTATTCTGAAGAATGTTTCTATCATAAATTCAATAAACATATGCAATTATAAGGAAAATGCTGTACCATTGTGTGTGCGTGTGTTCATTTCCTGGGGAATAAACCATTGGATTCTAGCCTCTGGACACTCTGATGTTAAATTCTGAAGTCCATTAAGCAAGGTAATTTACAGTGTTCTCAAGCTTTGCCTGTGGAACTACATTCATACAGTTTTCCATCTGGTTTTGAAAAGTCAGTAATTTAAAGCACAAAGGAAAAAAAATAATGCTGATAGGTGATACTAAAGAAATTGGTTTGCTTTCTAAGAAGGTATTCATTGCTGTTGCCCAGTGCATTAATTTTTAAAGTAATGTGGCGCTTGGCAAAGGTTACAAACACAAACTATTGAACAGGAACCAATTGGAGCTGCTAGAGCTCCTAGAGCTTTCTGCCTACTTCAGATGGGCCCTTTTATGCATGCAAAAAAGGCTACAATTGGGAAATAGCAATAGTGAAGCACTATTTATTTTTGGAGTCTTACATAGGGTCCTTATATAGAATGACAACATAAGAACAAAATAAATAAATATTTTCTTTCCATATTATCCTTTTAAATAAGACTAACTGTTCACATATATTTCCAAGGAATCAGATGTGTGACTTTCTCTATTATGTATGGATAGCTATTTATTTAGAATTCCTTGAATGCAACGAATATACTTCTTTCTTTTTCTGTCATCCACGGTGCTTCCCCATCCCCCACCTCCAAACATAGGAAATGTAAATTACTTTCACATTTCATAAAATTGGCATCTGATCAGCCCACCCAAGAATTCCCTAGAAGTAATTTTGTGATATTCATTCAGTAAATTCCAGGCAAGCCAAAAACTCGGAGCAAACGTATTCATCTACCAATTGTCAGGAAATTATTGTCTTCTGTACTCAAACATTACGAAATACTACTATCAACTGAAACTAGTTTCATAATATATACAAGCAAGCAGGGCTATTTTTGTAGCAGAAAATCCTTTGCATATTAGGTGACACCCCCCCCCAATGTAGCCAATCCTGCCAAGAGCTTACAGTAGCCCCTGTAAGAAGAGCTCTGTAAGGTCTTGGAGGATTGCTTACATTAGGGGTGTGTTGCCTAATACGCAAAGCAGTTCCTGCTACAAAAAGAGCTCTGCAAGCAAGTACTGCTGCTGTTCTTTCATAGTTCACACTGGAAACTCAACATTCATGTAGTTAGATTAGATTCGCTTACTCTCCCTCACTCAGCTTGATACTGGAATCTGTGTGCCAGCAAATGGGAAGGTAGGAAGAAAGGTCAGGTTCAAAGGGAAGACAGGTGGTGTCAGGACTTCTCCGGGGCTGGATGTGACTACAGCCTTCTCATCTGAGGGGCAGCAGGAGAACCTGGGAATACTATGGCCTAACTAAGTCCTTACCCAATGGGCCCCCAGAAACCACACTCAGAATGGGCAAGGGTGCTTACCTCTACTGCTGCATAAACCCCAGCCTTAACGGAGACCTGCACTTGTTTAACAGCTGTGTACTGAGCAGCTTGTGATTACTTTGTGCTTCTAACAGTCTGAACCAGCAAACCAGACCCAGACCTGTGGGAGGGAGGAGTCCTTTCACCTGACACCACTTAGCTGGTTGCGCAAGTGCTTCTTACTCCTGAGAATGCTTTCTTCAACTGTAGTCTCCAGCAACCAGAATAAGTGGAGAGACAGTGATAGCTCCCAACTCCAGTTGTTGTCCTTACTTGGCCTATGGGTTTCTGCAGGGCTCAGTCTTATTCCTCATGCTATTTAATATCTATGTGAAGCTTCTGGGAGACTCATTTTTGGAGGATTTCTGTTTCCATTTGTTTGTTCATTTGGTGTGCTTAATTGGTAGCTTGCTACCTCAGGAATCCTCTGGTCCAGTTGAGGATGTACAGTATAGTTGCTAATGGCTATAGCAGTGTAGCATGAGATTTTCCTCCACTTTTTGGTCTTGCAGTTCTTCCAGCTGCACCGCCACTGGCATTTTTGTTCAGAGCTATTTGCTGTAGTTTGGCACTGGGCTTTGTGTCCAAGCTAGATTCCCTCTAGAACATCTGCACTAGCCTGAGAACACTAAAAAACATGGCACCTTGTTTTCAAAGTAGAAGATACTCTTCCAAATTCTTTGGGCTACTACCTCCCACTAATCAATGGCTATGGTTTCATTCGACATTTAATACCTCCAAGTTTCTTCTATTTGATAAGAAAAAAAAATGATAATCCTTTATTCCATTGGAATGAAAAAGTGTTTGTGAAAAGGGCTTTTGTTCAGGAGAGAAGAAATGATTTCTTTGACTCTTAAAGATGTTTGTGTACCCTTTCCACAATACTTTCCCTTGGCTAATTAGAGCTATTGAAGGGTCTGCATGGTCTTGAATCCTCATATCTTCAGGATATTCTCCTCCTCCTTTCTTCTGCCACAACAGCTCCACTCATCTGTTCAGGGCCTTCTGCAGATGCCAACTTGTAAACAGGTAAGATTAACAATCACCCATACACAGGGGTCTTTTCGTAGAAGAACAGCTGCAGGAGCTCATTAGCATATGGTATGCTAATGAGCTATTAGGCTATTAGCATATGCCACGCCCCCTGACATCACCGGAAGTGATGTCAGAAGGGGAAGCAAAAAGGGGGGAAGCATCTTCAAAAGCCTCCCCTTCCCTTCCCCAGCTGATCTGGGTGGGGGAGCTAAGAGAGAAGGGGTTTAAAGTTTAAACTCCTTCTCATGAGAGTTGGGCCACAGAAGGAGGAAAGAGGGAAGGAAAGAAACAGAGTAGAGAAAAGGAAAGAAGGAAGGAAAGAGGGAAAGAAAGAGAGGGAAGAAGGAGGGAAACAGGGAAAGGAGGAAAAAAGAGAAGAGAAGAAGGTGGGAAAGAAAGAAAGAAAGAAAGAAAGAAAGAAAGAAAGAAAGAAAGAAAGAAAGAAAGAAAGAAAGAAAGAAAGAAAGAAAGAAAGAAAGAAAGAAAGAAAGAAAGAAAGAAAGAAAGAGGGAAAGAGAAGAGAAGAATGAGGGAAAGAGGAAAAAGAAAGAAGGAAAGGAGGGAATGAAAGAAATTCAGTGGCAATTCAGCCCCATTATACCCTATGGGCCATTGAAATCAATGGTGAAAACATAGGGTATATTCTGGGGGCTGGAGGGGAGGGGTTTGAGGAGAGGCTCCAAGATCACAGGATAGCTGATGGAGCCTCTCCCCAAGATACCCACCAAGTTTCAAGAACATTGGACCAGAGGGTCCAATTCTATGGGCCCCTAAACAGGTTGCCCCTATTCCCTCCATTGTTCTCTATGGTGGGAAAAAAATATGTTTTTTTCCCACCATAGAGAACAATGGAGGAAATGGGGCAACCTGTTTGGGGGCCCATAGAATTGGACCCCCTGGTCCAATGTTCCTGAAACTTGGTGGGTATCTTGGGGAGAGGCTCCATCAGCTATCCTGTGAGTTTCGAGCCTCTCCCTCAAACCTCCTCCCCTCCAGCCCCTAGAATATACCCTATGTTTTCACCATTGACTTCAATGGCCCATAGGATATAATGGAGCTGAAATTGACATTCGGCTGCCTGAAAGACTCTCCGGGACGCCGGCTGGGGGCGGGGCTTGGCTCCTGAGCTCCCGGAGCTGCGCTCCGGTGCGCTCCCTCCCGAAAAGACCCCTGCCCATACACATGCTAGACCTTGTTGTGGAACCTGTGCTGTCCCCCATCTTGAGGAATGGCCTGCCTGAGGTGGTCAGGAGGGCTCCCATGTTCTTGGCATTTCACAAATGATGTAAAACTGTGTTGTTCAGAAGAACTTCTCTATAAACGTAACAAGGCAATACTATGGCAGAATAGTCGAGGAAGGCATTTTATAGAAGAAAGATACTGTAGATTATATGACTGTAACAAAATGTATTTTCATTCTGCTGCACATATTACACTGCTGTAGTTCTACTGTTTTTTACCAATGTAATTTCATGTTTCTTCATTATATCCACACTCTGTGCCATTTGGATTTTGGTAATCCTAGTCCTAGTAAAATCTTGTTCAATGTCTCCTCGTATTGATCGTATCTACCTATACTGCAGTTATTAGATGTCTCTTCATACGGAGTGTTATCAGTTTAGCCTGTGTAATCCACTTTGAATCTCATTGAGAAAGGTGGACTATAAATGCAGTAAATAAATAAACAAAAAAGGAACATTAAACACTGAACTACAATGGTGAAGAAGCATGGGCATTACAAGGGAAGGGATATTTCAGAGCAAATAAGAGCTCAGGATCTCAAATGGAGAAAAAGTGCACTATAGTGTGGTGTCAAAATGTCAGAATTGTTATTTTTACCTCTCTTACCCACTCCTAGCACCCTTGTAGTGTAATCCTAAACAGATTCACACCCTTCTAAGACCACTGATTTCAAAGCAGTTAGAAAGGTGTAACTCTATTTAGGACTGCACAGTTAAAGCTCTCATTTGCTCTCTGATGCCCCTTCTCTCTTTTAGTAGACAAGAATCTCATTTCAGGAGCTTTCTGCATTTCATTGGTTTCACTGGATTCCTTGCTAGAAGGAACTTCTGCATTTCTGCTAGCTCCGGTGAGATTTAAGGCTTTCCCACCTGCATCAGCCAGTATCTGTCTTATGGCTTGCCATCCATCATGAGCTTAATGGTGCTTTCAGCCTTACAATGCAAGGTGAGGGTTGTAAGTTCACTCTTATTGCAAGGCAGAGTTTAAAGGTCTGGGAAACTCTTCACTGCAGCTATCCTACCCTTTAAATGAAAGAAGGATGCTATTTTACAGGTCTGTCTCTGGAGGCATAGTATGGCATGGCAGAGTTTGTACATTCTGAAACTACCTCTTTGCGGCATTTCTAGCAAGATATGAAGCTTTTGCATTGCCAGCTGATGAGATAATTTGATATTTAGAGCTCTGTTCATTAATAAGCTATGCACCATTTACCTGGTTTTCTGTAGAATTTATGAGTCAAAAGTGCAGAGTGCACCAAAAATGACCCATTCATCAAAATATTTTTCCCTTGGTATAATTGGCTAACCCATCACGACAGCCCTAGGGACACATTACTCACAAAGGTGGGCCCTGCATGAAAGAGCAAAGCAACTTTACCTTAGTTGGGAAAGTTCAGCTTTGGCTTAAATATTAAGATGGTTCTTTGGGAGAGTGCATCAGCTGACAGGAATGTTGCAAAGTGGGGAAGTGAGACTTGACTCAGTTCCATGTTGTAGTGGTCACATGATAATTTCATTTTATAGCAAACTGATGGCTTCCTACTTAGTAAATGTGTACCATCAAACTAATTTGGAAGTTGGGCCATACTTTGAGGGATGTAGTCAGCCTTCCTTGCTGCGTGTGGTTCAACATGGGTCTGCCCATGGAGACAACCTGGCAACTCCATTTGGTACAAGACGTTGCAGCTCATTTACTATTGGAAGCTCAGTGATGTATTACATCTATTCTACAGTCACTCCATCAGTAACTGATTACCTACTGGGTTCAGTTCAAGGTATGGTATTATATATAAAGTCCTTCATGGTCTAGGACCCACATTTCTGCTGTCTCTCTTGATATGCTGTGCTGAGACATCATCACTCATCCGAGCAAACCTTCTGAAGGTGCCACCCGGCGAACAGATGTCTGTGCCTGAGCTTTCTCTCTTATGGTTCCCACTTCAGGGATTTTTTATAAAGGAAATAAGGTTGTTGTTCTAAAGTCTGAAAAAAATTGGCAGTTTTTTCAGTGTATTGTTAATTGAATATACTATATTGGTTTTATTTCACTGTACTTTTGTTAAATAATTTAAGTTTACTACATTATTTGCTTTATATATGACTAGGAATAAGGCCCGTTGTGGAAAAAAATACGAGCTCTAGAAAGAGGCTCTGGGAGAGTGCCAAGGCCTTGGACACTCAGCGTCAATTTGCTGTGGCAACCTCAGCAGGATATAATGACTCAGAGTCCACCATTTTCTCCACAGGAATTGATCTCTCTCTGCTACCTGAAGAGCAGTTGTAATTTTGAGTGCTCTCCAGCTCTCACCTGGAGATTGACAACGATTTTTACTCAGGAGGAAATGGCTGGTTGGAAGGTGGAGTCTATGGCATTGTACCAGCCCCTCCTCAAACCCCACCCTCTCCAGGCTCCACCCCTCAAATCTCCAGGAATTTCCCAACCTGGAGTTGGCAACCCTATCTCCTTCCCAGCTAACCATCAACCTACCGTTATCTGCCCCTCCAACTACAGCTGACTTCTGCCATCCCATATCAGTTGTAATTCTGAGCGATCTCCACCCCTCACTTAGAGATTGGCAACAGTGGTTCCCCAGGAGGGAATGGCTGGTTGGGAGGATGGAGTCTATGGCATTGTACCTGTCTGATGTCCTGCCCCTCCTCAGACTTCACCCTCTTCAGGTTCCATCCCTCAAATCTCCAGGAATTGCCCACCTGGAGTTGGCAACCCTATTTCCTTCCCAGCTGAGCATCAACCTACCTTTATTTTCCCCTCTTCAGCTTTCCATCTCCCCACCACCACCCACCTGCAGCCTCTATGGTGCTCTGAAATCCTGACTGCCATGTCACATTGGCTGTCTTGGGGGGGGGTATGTCAGCAGGGTATAAGGACATAGAGTCCACCATGTTCTCCAGGGGAACTGATCTCTGCCATCTGGAGAGCAGTTGTAATTCTGAGTGATCTCCAGCTCTCGCCTGGAGATTGGCAAAAATGGTTTCCCAGGAGGTAAAATAGTCTTTCTCTGAAATGGGGACCAGAGCAGCTTACATCATTCTCCTCTCTGCCTTTTGATTTGTACAACAACCCTGTGAGGTACGTTAGGCTGAAAATCTGTGGCTGGTCCAAAATCACCCACTCAGCTTCTACAGCAAGAAACTGGATCTAGCAGACCCTGCTCTGAAGCACTGACTGAGATGCCTAGGGTAGCCAACCTCCAGGGGGAGCCTGAAGATCACCAGGTATCACAACTGAACTCCAGACAACAGATCTCCCCCCCCCCTCCGAGAAAATAACTGCTTTGGAAGGTGGGCTTTATGGCATTCTGTTCAGCTGAGGCCTCTCCCCTCCCCAAACCCTGGCTTCCACAGACTACCAGAAAATCTCCAGGAATCTCCCTACCTGGAGCTGGCAAACCTAGTAAGGACTGGCCCCAATGAGTTCCTCACAAAGGCCTGCAAAGGGTTTCCTTCCTTTGTCTGAACCAAGCTTGGTTGGCTACTGTAGCGAAACAGGCTCCAGTTTACAATTCAATTGTTCACCTCCCACCCTCATCCCATGGGCGTATCTCACTCCTTAAGTTTGCTGCCACGACTCACTGAATTGTCACTGCCTTTTTAGAGGAACAGTGAGACCCCTCTGGCCAAATCTCCCTATTTGAAGATGAAATCCCCAGTCTTTGGGGGATCCCTGGAAAGTTGGCAACCCAAGGGTCTAGCCTTTCCTTGCTTCCCTGGGCTACCCCCTCCCTTTGGTATTGTGAAGAGTGTGGGAGACTATGTGGTCAGATCACAACACAGATTATTAGCCCAAATAAAATAATTTATTTAACTATTTACACAATTATGGAGCGCACACACACTAAATAAATAAGGCACAACTGTAGGAGTAAGCATACACCATGAACCAACACAGCATAAATCAATAGGGGTTAAACACAATCCTCTTTCCCTACACACAAGACTCTAGCTCTGGAGGTTGTGGGCTCAGGATAGGATCTGTCCTTGGACTGGCTCTGCTTCAGCCTCTCTCTCTCTTACCCAAGAGAGCAGGGAAACTTCCATTCATTCCCCAGACCAGCCGACTGTGGAGTGGCTGAATTTCTGCTGCCTCCCAGGGTTTCCCCACATCTCTGGCTTGTGGCCTAGCTGGAGTCTATATTGATGATGGCCTGCCCCTTGGGACGGTCCCTCTTTCCCCACACTTTTTGGCCTTGCTGCAGCTGGGAACTATAGATCGGCAGATGAGGAAGTCCCTTTCAACCCACTGAGTGATATCCCTTCAGGCCCCTCTCTGGAACTACAGCTCAATTAAGCCTTCTGGGGGAACATTTTAAACACAGAGACAGCAGCCATCCTAGTCTCACACAGGAGGCAAGCATCTTCGTCAAGAGAGAAAGCCATCTGCCAGAAATTCTGACAGGGCACAGAGGCTGAAGGAGTGGGCGGGGAAGAGGAGCAAACCCAGCACCCAGCCAATGACACATGAGTACTCTTGAGTGGCGGCTGGGCGGGACTCAGGCAACACAGCCAGTGGCTAAGGACATGTTCTGAGTGAAAGATCATTGAGCCAACTGATTTTGGCAGTGTGTGGAATGTTCAGGAGAGTCCATGACCAAAACGGTATATTATAGAGAGATTCTGAATATGGTATATATTAAACTGAAACTCAATCCAGAGGTGCTGTTGGTCAATGGAGAAGCTGCTTGGGGATTGTGGAGCCAGCCCATCCTGGAGGGGTTGCAGTCCCTGTGAAGGAGCAGGTTTTTAGCCTGGGGGGGCTACTAGATAATGGCCTATGGTTGGAGGGTCAAGTTCCTCTGTGGCACAGAGCACGTTTTATCAGCTCCAGCTGGTTTGTCAGTGATGAGCATTCCTAGAAAAAGGTGTGATCTGGCCACAGTGATCCATACTCTGATCATATTCAAGTTAGTTTACTGTAATGCGCTGTATGTGGGGCTGCCTTTGAAAACACCTTGGAAAATTCAAATGGTCCAAATTGCGGTGACCAACCTACTGTCAGGGGTTGGTTACAGGGTTCATATGATTCCTGTGCTGAAAGATCAGCACTGGCTACCCATCTGTTTTTGGGCACAGTTCAAAGTGCTGCCCCCCCAAGACTATACATGGCTTGGAGATAGGGACATGAAGGATTGTCTCCTTGCATAACATCTGGCTTTCCCATTAAGATCTGCCTCTCAAGTCCTGTTCTTTCTGCCTCCACCTTTAGAGGTGAGGCAGGTGGCAACTAGAGACAGAGCATCTTCTGTAGTGGTACCTCATCTATGGAACACCCTCCCCCTTGAGGTTTTCCTGGTTCCTATTTTACTTTCATTTAGGCACCAGGCTAAAATGAATTTATCCAGGTTTTTAATTAACAGTTTTATCTTGTCAGCCTTTTAATTCTCTGCTCTGTTTTATGGACAGTTTTTATGCTGCTTATGTCTAATGGCTTTATTTTAGTGGCTTGTTTTCAATGGTATTTATACTGTGACTTTTAGTTGTAAGCCACTTCAAAGAGGTGACATAGGAATATTCTAAATGAATAAATGAACAATACAGTCCTTTTTACATTGTTTTTGAATGTTGTAATCTGCCTTGAGTCTGAATTAGAAAGCTGTACTATAATTGATGTAAGTAAATAAATAAGTAACTAACCCTTTGCTATGCTGCTATTGGGTATCCAGGCCCCCGGTCTAGGCAGAGTTTCCTCCAATTTTTTGGCTTCTGCCCACCGCCAAACAGGGACCTCATATGGCAATGTCCCTGGTGTGATGATGTCACATGGAAGTGATGTCATCACATTGGAATGCCATGAGGTGATGCTCTGCTTTTGGGGCAAAACTCTATTGTTTTAGAACAAAAACCATAGAGTTTTGCCTAAAATGCAGAGCGTCGCCATGAGACATCCCCAATGTGATGATGGTCATCATGTGATATCCCTGCTCACCCTGAAACATCTCCCAATCCTGTTGGCAAGCCGAGGGGCTTGGCAACACTATATTGCTAAAGGGAGTTTCTTTTTTCTACCAGAAATATAACAGAAAAGGAACTCTTGTTCTTTAATTAAAACTTTCATGTTGTAAATAAGAAGCCTTTATTTAAAAAAATCTTAGAAGAGACAAAACAGCATCCCAAGTGTACCCATTAGCCCAACTTTGCATTTTGTGTGATATATATGACGATATTTGGCCTGATTTGTGATTATACAGTTGCATGACAATGGGCCAAAAACAGGCTAAGTCAAGTCAACGCATACTTTACTATGCTTAAATGGTTATGTGAATAATATTAAGCAACTGATATTTATCTCCTTTTATCTTTGTGCAACTGTTTGAACTTGGTTAAGCCATTTTGCCTAAAACAATATATATATATATATATGACTGTATTTTTGAAAGGAAGAACTGAAGATTTGGAAGTGAAACTTAATTGATTATGCTTAGTGCAACTGTGGCTGTGGTATAGAATAGGCATATTTTTATTGATCATTACATGAAAAAAACTAAAGGAAAATCCTTTATTGACAATAAAAAGTTAAGACTACTGTGGGAATATAGATATTCCATTTATAGTGAGAACAATTCACCAAATCTTGTTCAATGTGTTATTTCTATTAAAAATTCAAACAATTTTTAATCAGAGTATCATTAGTAAGACATAAAGTTTCTGATAAATGTATTAGTGTAAATGCATTCTTGAATATATATGGTACCCTTGTTGCATGTGATTGTTGGTTCTGGATGGTTTGTACTACCCTAACATATTGATCACTGAATGTCCATCAAATTTAGTGGGATCTGGTTCTTAATTGCTGAATTGAGACATGCATCTACATGAAATTTATGTGAAAAATATAATTTGTAAAAATCAAATAAAATCTATGCATATTGAAATTATAAAAAGTCTGACTAGCTTAATGGATTTTTGGGTCATACTTTACTGAAGTTCAAGTCATAGATTGTTAAATAACTTTATTGTTTTAAGTGAGGAAGATATAGGGTAAGGTTAAATAAGCTGACATCCACTTTATTATCCTATTTTATTACTCTTCTGTTCATGCTGCAGCAGAAGCAAGAGAATTTGCTACACTTTATCTTGATTACAATTTGAAAATCTTTCAGACTGGGGCATTTTAAAGGCATGTATGGAAATAGTTAGGCTTAATAGATAACAGGTCTTTCCCTGCAAGAAAGGTTCCTCTAGGTATTACACACAAAATGTCTGAATTTTATATTTATGACGTTTTTGCAGAACAATAATTAATTCCCCAAACCATTAGTTAATGTGAACTATATAGAATTTGCTTATATGATGATAAAATATTTACAAGAGGCAAGCTCTTCCCACCCATTTTCCTCCCACCTCTGGACTGCAAGCACCTATCAGTGGTGTCAGTTGGTCTTTTCATTCATGCAATGGAAAGTTTTTTTAAATAGAAAAGTTTTTTCCCCCTTGCAAGACACACATGCTTACCAGTCCTTTTGAATTCAAGGAACATCGCTTGTATTCGTTCAGTCCACATTTAGATTCTAATCAGTTCTTATGACCTTTTTGTTCTATCATTGAACCTCTGCTTCAGTTGTGGGCACTGCTCCGTCATGTCACTTTAGGGAACTGTTAATCGTATAATTAATTCCTGCTATAATTCCAATTAAACGACTAGACATCTTGGCTTTGCACACCTGTCTATGTAAAATGAATGGTCCCTATTATTATAACAGTGATGATTGAAATTGTGTGGGTTGCATATGGTTCTACAAGGTGCCATTTTAACCTTGGAAAGGTGCCTTTAAATATAAAGATAATTACTTTGACAAACTGGATTTTAACTTTTTAAACATCTCGCCATTCTCTATAGATAAGTGCAAGCTCCCTAGTTACATTGATGAGAACTGGTGTTTTTTATCCATTACTGACTGCTGTGGCTACAAAGACTTTCAGAGCAATCCAAAGCAGAGTTAGACCCTTCTAAGTTCATTGACTTCCATGTAACTTGTTATATCACTGGATTCTATTCAACTGAAAAAAGAAACTTTGGTTTCAGAAAGGATAAAACAGATTCATTTTAAAAGTGTGAATTGCATGAAAAACTCTGCAGTCCCATGAAGAGTTAACCCAGCCTCAGCCCATTTATTTCTCCATAGATACTGCCTTGACATGGAGACCCCAGGACAGCTCAATCTTGTCAGATCTCAAAAGCTGAACAGGGTTGGCCTTGGGTAGTATTTGGATGGGAGATCACCAAGCAAGTCCAGGGCTGTGACACAAAGGCAGGCAATGGCAAACCTGCTCTGAACGTCTCTTGCCTTGATGTTTTTCATTTCTTGATATTGTCATATTTTGGGGGGCTCTTCATGTTTATGAGTCTATATATGTGTAGGTATGTTACTGCAGACAACTACCATTGGATACCATAGAAAGATATGAAGCGCTTGCAGTCCATCATATTTCCAGCACTGAGACCATTTATTCATTAATAAGTAAAAGGCCCATGCCCATTCATCTTTCATTTTATACCACATTATGTTGTCTTGAGAGCAAATATGGTTATCCATGGTTTTTTAAAATTCAAAGTAACCTAAAATCAGTAATGCCTCAGTAACTGCAACACTGACAAGCAAGCAGCTTGTGGAAATAAGATTTAATAAAATAAAAGTGTGAAATGCTGTATCTGAATTTTAACATAAAACTGTCATTTTGCAATTGATTGCCAGTTTTAAAGGCCATTGTTTTGTGTGGAACATTGTGGATCTGCTGTTGGGTTAAGTGAATTGAAGGCATCCTTTTTATGTTAACAATTTACTACTTCTTTGTAAGACACCTACAAAATAAGCATGTCCGGCAGAGATTTGCAAGTCAGATGATTGTCCACAACACATTAAGATCTTGTCCTCCAATTCTCGTTTTTAATAGGGTCTATAAACTTTATGACTTTGCCCAGGATTTAATTAGCTTTGGTAGAACAATAAATTGCAGCTTATGGGACAATGTGAATTAAATCTGTTTTACTTATTTTGACCTTTTGTCATTCCATGCAAAAAAACATAGTCAACATCAAGAAAGAATTGTGTATAAATTGTGTGGTTTAAAGTAGTGGCACGAGATAGCTATTTATTAATCAAGCATTAGTTATGGTAGTTAAGCATTTAGGGATAATAAAATGTAAATGTGCTTTTACTATAAACTGTGTTTCTTGAAAATGAATATATTCTTGAGGAAAAATGGTTGCAGTAATGTTATAGGGAATTTTAATCATGAATATTTGTGTATTTTACAGATGGGTATGCAGACACTTAGTAAAATATGCAACAATTTAAGAATATATTATTAGTAACAAATAAAGCAAGGCTTCAATTGTCTGGTCACTACAAATCCTTTGGGGAAGTGGTGCTTCCTTTAGAGCAATAACAGTGACTGCTATCTTATAAGGTAACAAGGAACAAATTAATTCACTATCTTTTTACTTTGATCTAAATATGCATATTAAAAAAAGTATTTCTTCTAGGCATAGCCCACTAATTCCCTAGAAGATTAAAGTCAGAATTAGTAATGTCATGAGAGAATGTGAAAATAGAACACAACATATATGTACTGTTGCCAGTGTGGTTAAGTTGCTGGGCTCAGTTTATGGATGCCTGATTCTATATGTAGGAAGGTGACTAAACAAGAAAATTCACTGGACCTCAAGCAAGTTAGTATTTCTCAGCCAATCTCAGATGGTATAGTGACAAATTCTGAGTAAATAACATTCCTGATGGCTACAGTGCTCCTATAGTTTATTTTAAATTCAGCAATCCCACATTGAAGTCAAAACTTCTGAACTGCACAGGTGCTGATTCTCTCTTCAGGGTATCCAAGTATTCCAGTGATGGAGGAAGCTACCTTTTGCCTTTTCAGCAGACAGAAAGTGTCTCTCTTTTCAAATAGAATGACTCTGGATGTGTTTAGTCATAACAACAAACTTGATTGGTCACTGCCAGGGGTCATTTCCAAGAAAAAGAGGTGCAGGAGCTCATTTGCATAACTCATTTGCCTATGCCACACCCCTGACAAAGGGCAGGCATGTTTAAATATGCAAATGAGTTTAAATCCCCCCCCCTTCCTGAGTCTCTCCACAAAACTAGAGAGGCTCAGAGGGAAAGGTGGGCATTGCTGGAGAAGGGAAGGAAAGGGCAGGGAGGCAGACATGCCTGGCTTCCCTGCCCAATCTTCTCCAGATGCCCCGTGGCTGCAGGGCACCTGGAGAAGGGAAGGGCAGGAAGCCCAGGAATTTAAATCCCCCCCTCCCTGAGTCTCTCTGCAAAAGTGGAGAGGCTCAGGGGGAAAGGAGGGCATGTTTGCCCACCTCCCCTTCCCCTCTCCAGCCAAACCACCACAGCGGGTTGGCTGGAGAAGGTTGGGCAGGGAAGCCAGGCATTTAAAAAAACCCTCCCTGAGTCCCTTGGGCGAGCCAGGAAAGGTGGGGTGGGTGGGGCGGGGCTCCTTACTGCCAGAGCACCACTTTGGGGGCACTCCGGCAGGAAATGACCCCTGGTCACTGCAGAAATATCTTGGATATCATTAGGTTTACATGTTCCACTTCTGTCTTTTCTCTTGAATACAGCTCAAATATTGAAGACTTCCTTGTTTCGAACAAACTGTAATTTGCTGTGATATCCAAATCTGGTGCAATGACAAGCCGTGGTTTGAAATCTTCAATAGGAGGGTACAGAAAAAACACAAAACCTAACAGATTATGACAAACTATTTTTTATTATTATTCAGTATTCTAGTTGTGCATGAAGGGAGGTGCAAGGAGATGAGAAATACACAGGGGTCCTTTGGGGCTGGTATGTGCCGGAACAGCGCTCCGGGAGTCACAAGCTCAGGAGCGGCTGCACTGCCCCTTGGTGGGTCATTTCCTTCTGGCTTTTTCCAGCTAGGGCTCAGCTCCTCCCCTCCTCCTAGCTTTTAGGCCGGCCACATTGCCATCTCTGCCTCCTTTCACCCCACTCCGCTCGCAACTACCCGCTCCCCCCGCAAATGTCTGGTGGTGCCCCCTTCAACTCTCTTCCCATGTGCAGTAGTGGGGTGAATGCAGCATTTTCACACAGCTGCCCCCTTGGCACAGCCAAGCCTATGACCTGTATGGGATCATGACAGCTTCGTGGTGCCTGCCTGCCTCCTGGGTGGAACCTGTGGCCACATGCTCTGCATCCTGAGTGCCTCCAGTACCAAGGAGGAGGAGCCATCTCAGGGCACAGGAGGCAGCTCCCACCACCACCGTGTGGAACTACCTGGCTCCGTGGCTCTACCACCGTGACTCCTGCAACTCCTGCTGGTGGCCAAGTGCGCCCTCAAGCCCTACATGTGTCTAATGTTCCACAGCCATCAGCTGTGGATGCAGTGCCTCAAGAGCAGCCTCTGTTGCTGCCCCGATGGACAGCCTCAAAGCCGGGCTCCCCACTAACACCGCCCACCGCTGCCACAGCTGGCTGCCGAGCGCACTGGATGCTGGCTTTGTCCCTGCCAGATGAAGCCACTCACCACCTCTGCAGTTGTCTGGTAGCAGCAGGAGGGTGAGGTATGGGCTGCTGTTGCTTGCAAGAGCGGATTGTAACAAGCACATACTCTGCAGAAACATTAGCTGCTCCCTGGAAGGGGCAGATTTAAGGCATTTGAGCTCCCTCTGAAATTGGGCACAAATCCAAGAGTTCCAGACACCTCAGCATCTCCCTCCCCAACCTCTGCATCTTTGCTCCCTTTTATTTCTCTTCGGACCTTTCTAGCCCCACCTCCCTTCCTCCCCCCATTCTTCCTCTCGTTACTCTCTTCCTCATTTTCTCCTTTCCCTTGCTATTTTTCCCAATGCTGCTCTTTTTCCTCTCTCAAAATCTCTGCCTTTCCCCCAGCTTGTCTTCCCCCTCCTTCCCCTGGCTGCTTTTCCTTTTGGGGTGTGTGTGTGGCTCAAAGGTAAAGAGGCACGTGTGCATCCACACACCACCCAGAAACAGCTCTTGGCTGGCCATGGTGCAGTAACTGCATGTGACCACCTCCCCTGCTCCTAAACTCCTCGTCAGGGCTGGACTGAGAGCAGTCTGTGGTTGGGAGGTATGGGTTGGGAGGTTCTGAACATATTTTGCTTGGAGTGGGCACACTTGAGCAGCTTGAAAAAAGAAAATAGCAAGCTTGGAGTAGGTGGACTGAAGAGAAGGGAAAGTACACCTCGGCACCCACCAGCCAACCAGGGGCAGTGCAGCTTCTTTGCAGCTGGGACAACCAGGCGAGCCGGGAGCTTCATAAATTCAATGTGAGCAGGGCCGGCTCGCCCACTAGGCAAGCTAGGCGCTCGCCTAGGACACCGGCCCTGCAGGGGCGCCAAAATGCCCCCCGCGAAAAGTCCCCCTTCCCACCCAGCCCCGGCAGCCCAGGCTTTCCTGGGCACCTCGCAGCTGCGAGGCACCCAGAAAAGCCGGCGCCGCCGCTGGGAGGGAAGGGGCGGGCGTTCTAACCCCACCCCTTCCTTGGCTCTCCTGAGCGCCTCACAGCTGCGAGGCACCCAGAAAAGCCAGTGCTGGGAGTGAAGGGGCAAGGGTTCTAACTCTGCCCCTTCCCCGGCTTTCCTGGGCACCTCGCAACTGTGAGGCGCCCAGGAAACGGCACTGGGCCAACTCCAGGCCCCACCGGGAGGTTGGCATCCCTGGTGGGGTGGGCGCCCCAGGCTGTCCTGCCTAGGGCACCCAGACACCTGGGGCCGGCCCTGAATGTGAGACTGCTTAATGTTTATGTTTTTCTAAGGTGGAAAAAAGCCCAAATAAGTATCCTTTTCTTTGTCTGAAATCTCCTTCTATTCACTCCCCCGCCCCCAGCAGCCAACAAAAGGATTTAGGACTGGATGAAAGGAGGGAGGCAAAGATCTCCTTAAAGAACTTGTACATCTCCCCCTCTCTTCCTCCTCCTTCCCCAGTTTTTCCTCTCCACATCCCTCCCTTCCCCAGATAAGCCTTTTCCAATATCCCAGCCCTAATGAAAGTAAAGGAGGGAAGAGGCAGGAAAAATATGAGGGGGGAGTAAAGGAGGGAAGAGGCAGGAAAAATATGAGGGGGGAGTCTTTTAAAAACTTTATTTTAGGTTTTAAAATAAAAATGGCTAAATAATCAAATATATAGAGGGAAAAATAACAGTCACAGAACAGTAATGGACTTATGGGTTATGAATAAGAAAATTTATGTAAGAAAAAACATCCAGGAGAAATACAAGATTTATAACATTCAGTTCATTCTGATACTCTTTCCCTTTAGCCAGACAGCAGCAAAAAGATTCATCAGAAACTATGTTATGTATTTAAATATCTGGATTAAAAGAGGGAGACACATTAGCAGTGCCAGTTTCCTCCTTTGCAAGGAATCATAAATCCACCCTATAGTAGTACAAGGGGGTTTCATCAGATGGCCCAAATGATGAAGGCAACAAATCTGACTGGAGGTATAATCTCCCCCCAACAAATATACATTTAAATTTAATATTTTCTGGACCTCTCCCCTCCCTCCCTTGTTAAAACATCCCCAGTTAGGGTTGCCAGGTTCCCCCTGTGACTGTCCACCTCTGGGGGATGGGGGGGAGGGGTGGCCTGATACAGGTTGGGAAACTCCTGGAGATTTGGGGATGGAGCCTGGGGAGGACTAGGACCTCAGTGGAGTGCAATGCCATAGAGTCCACCCTCCAAAATATCGATTTTCATCAGGGAAAGTAATCTTTGTAGTCTGAAAATGAGCTGTTATTCCAGGGGATCCCCAAGTCCCACCTGGAGGCTGGCATCCCTAGCTTCAGTGCTGACACTGGACTGACTCCACAAATCTCATGCTGGAACAAATGTCTTTGGACTTCTCTTTTGTTCTGCTGCCGTAGACCAACATGGCTACACCTCTGAAATGACACTCTTAGCCTAACCTGCCTCACATAGTTGTGGAGGAGAACAGAGTACTGTGTATGCCTCTCAGAGTTCCTTGGAGTAAAGGCAGGGGCAAAAATGTACTCTTACAAGGGAATCCTAAGAGTAACCGAGCTCTTTATTTCCAGACTTGCTCTGGTGGCTTTTCAGGGGTCATTTTGAGGCAGTTTTGAAGCAGTTTTTCTCCAGGTAGGCTCACCAACTCTGAGTTGGGAAATACTTGGAGATTTTTGGGGTGGAGCCTGAGTGGTGGGTGTTGCCTTCTGACACACTTCTGGTGATGTCAGGGGGTATGGCATATGCAAATATGCTAATGATTTATGCTAATAAGCTGCACCTCTTTTTCTATGAAATGACCCCTGGAAATACATGTTAAGAACTTTCAAGATGCATGCCTATAAAGACAAACCGTAAGGAACCACCTTTCCCCATATGTTCCCCAGAGAGCACTGCGTTCAGGGGCCCAAAACTGGTTGGCCCTCCCAGGTCCCAAAGACACCAGGTTGGCAATAACCCGGGCCAGGGTCTTCTCAGTGATGACTCCATACTGGTAGAATGAGCTCCTGGAAGAGAAAAGGCCCTGCAGGTCCTCTTACAGTTCTGTAGGGCCTGCAAGGCAGAGTTCTTCCACCAGGCCTTTGATTAGGAGCTCTGTAAAATGTCTGACCCTGTGCCCTGGCTTTACCACCTTTAGCCCACCCTCGCCGCAAAAATAAGTAGATCAACAGAGCCAGTGTGGGAATACCATCATGATTATCACCTATGGAGTACTGTTTAATCCTGAAATTTCTGCTCTCACACTTTATCTGAATATTGTTCCAGCACTTTAGGATAATTGATTTGTTTATGGGTTTTGGTTGTTTTTATGATGGATTTTAATTATATTTATATATGCATTTTATTTAAGCTGCCCTGAGTTTGACTCAGCAGGGAGGGTGGGGTATAAAGTGAATAAATAAGTAAATAAATTTGAATAGAACTTCTGTGTCAGGTGACACGAGAGAATTTCTTGCAGTCCTTTGTGTTTTGGGAGTTCAGTTTATGAAGGCAGAGTAGATGGAATGAAAGCAATCCTTCTCCAAAGTATGCCAAGGACATTTATTGGGATAGTGGAAGAACCAAGCATGCATGCATGACCAAGACTTGGGTGCAAGATGGCGAGACAGTAGCTCTCTCCCAGTTGGCTTCTCCCAGGTTCTCAGTCCGTCACCAATCATGGACTAGGGGGTGGGGAGAGGAGTGGCTCTATTCATCCAGGAGGCTTACTCCTTCAGGGTGCTCCTGCTGCGAGGATCATGGGCATTGAGTGTGCCAGCCTGGTGTGGGAAGCCAGGGAGAGTTTGGCAATTTGGTTGGTGTATTGACTGCCCAGCACACTAGCCAATAGTTTGCCATCCCTGATGGAGGCTGTATCATGCTGGGCATTGGAACAGCCTAGACTGATAGTCATGGGTGATTTCAGTGTCCATGCCAACGATGCAGCCTGTACTCAGGCAACAGACCTGGTGTCGTCCATGGTGGCACTAGGACTCTCCCAATATGTAATGACCCCCAATCACTAGGCAGGGCACACGCTCAATTTGATCTTCATGGCGGTGGTTACAGTGGACCAGATCACTGCTCTGGCAGTGTCATGGTTGGACCACCAACCATGTGTCCTGACTGAATGTGTCACCCCAGCCCTGTTTGGGCAGTGAGTGTATTTTAGCTTGCCCTTGGAGCCAAATGGACTCTATGCGGCTTCAAATGGCTCTCCGGGATCCAACCCCCCCTGGCAGTTCACTAGATGAGCTTGTAGAGGATTGGCATAGCTGACTCTCTGCAGCCATCAACAGATTTGCTCCCCAACTCCCTATGTGCCCTCATTTCAGGCTTGCTCCTTGGTTTATCCAGGAGCCATGACTAATGAAGTGAGGGCTAAGATGGCTAGAGAGACAGTTGCTGCATGCCTGTGATGAAGCTACAGGAACATCTTATAGGTGATTTATGAGATCCTATGAGATGGCAGTCAAAGCTGCAAAGAGAGAATATTATGCAGCTACAATTGTGTCTGTGAGCTCATGCCCAGCCCAATTGTTTAGAATGATTTGGTCTATTACTGCTCTGCCAGAACGCAGACCAAATGCTAGGAAATTGGATATTGGCTGCAAGGCTTTTGCGAGCTATTTCATGACCTCCTCACCACAATTGAGACAGTGAATGAACTCAAGGCTCCATGCATGTCTTCTAGTCAGGTTATGGATCATTTCAGTCCGCTCAGCCTAGAGAAAGACAACAAATTTCTCCTAACTGTATACCCCACCCTTGACCCGTGCCCTTCATGGCTAATTAAAGCTGGCTGCAAAAGATTTCAAAGTGCCCTAAGGGAGATTATCAGCAAGTCCCTCTCGGAGGAACCGTTTCCTGGGGCATTCAAGGAAGTGGTAGTCCATCCTCTCCTGAAAAAGCCATCCTTGGATCCAGCCGAATTGGCAAATTATCAGATGGTCTCTGATGATGGCATTGGCAGAGCAGTGATCTGGTCCACTGTAACCCCCGCCACGAAGATCACTTCAAGCATGTGCCCAGCTTGGTGAGTGGGGGTTGTTACATATTGGGAGGGTCCTAGCACTGCCATGGACAACACCAGGTCCACAGCTTGAATGGAGGTCCCATCTTCAGCAATAACATTGAAATCACCCAGGACTATCAGTCTAGGGTGTTCCAATACCCAGCCTGATATGGCCTCCATCAGGGATGGCAAGCGATTGGCCAGTGCATTGGGTGGTTGGTACACCAGCCAAGTAGCCAAACTCTCCCTGGCTTTCCACACTAGACTGGTACACTCAATGCCTGTGATCCTCAGCGATGTAAGCACCCTGAAGGAGTAAGCCTTCTGAATGAACAGAGCCACTCCCCCCCCTGTCCACAATTGGTGAAGGACTGAGAACCCGGGAAGAGCCAACAGGGAGAGAGCTACTGTCTCCGCGTCTTGCACCCAGGTCTCGGTCATGTACGCCAGGTCTACATTCTGCTCAAGCAAGAAAGGATCATGGCCTTAGTATTTATAGACCTGGCATTATATAATGCCAATGTCAGAGGGGGGCCAACCATCCTAGCCCTACTACCTACAACCTTTGGGATGGGACACAGGCTGGAAGGGGGCCAAGCTACTCTTCTCCATCCCCTTCCCTTATTTCCATGCCTGGTACAACCCCTGTACTTCCCCCTCCCCAGGAGTACTGGAACTCCCTGCCTGGTCATTGCCACACCTAGTGGCCTTTGCAAGCCTCAGGTGAACTAGTAGCACTGACTAAGCAATACACCTGATATCTATATCTATATCTGTATCTGTATATCTATATCTATCTATCTATCTAATTTAATTTATATCCTGCCCTCCCCACCAAGGCAGGCTCAGGGCAGCTTACATAGAAAATATAAAACAATTAAAATAAGAATTAAATAAAATCAGAACAATACAATTACAAATATAATAAAATATAAAGTGCTAGTTTGTATCAGATGGCAGGCATTAGCAGCATCCTCAGGCAATGGGCAGCTGTCATCATAGGTAAAGGACAAAAGAGAATAGAAGATGTTCTTAGGAGGAGTTTTGGATGTAAAATAGGGCTTGAGCTGAAACTCTGATAGCTTTCTCCGGTGACTTGGAAGGCCAATGGGTTGCTGATTAAATTAATCAAAAGCAGGGCTCTTTTTGTAGCAGGAACTCCTTTGCATATTAGTTGACACCCCTAATGTAGCCAATCCTCCAAGAACTTACAGTAGCCCCTGTAAGAAGACCTCTGTAAGCTCTTGGAGGATTGGCTACATTAGGGGTGTGTCGCCTAATATGCGAAGGAGTTCCTGCTACAAAAAGAGCCCTGAAAAGAAACAATGCTGCTTGGTGACCTTCCTTTTGTGTTAGGTGGGAGAGATGGGAGCTGTCATTATGAAAGAAACATGGGTATGAAAGGAGGCTGATAGGATTAGCGATCCAGGTTGAATGGTGTTAGCTCAGGGGTGAGGCAGTTCCATTGTCCAGCATATGCAGGTATCAGGGTATGGAGAGAGGCTACAGCTGGGTCAGACCAAGATGTCACACCTTCCAGGGTTTTTGCCAAGGCTCTTTTCTGGGATCCATCTTGTTCATACTTAGGTCAAGTCTGCCTGGCATATGAACTCCTTGGGTGCTGTAAAATGGAGGGGTTCTCCTCCATATTGCCTCTCAATAAAGAGAGGAGTCTGCCTGGTTACACATTGAGTTGCTTTTCAAAACTTGTAAAGGTATTTTGTAGAGCATTTAATAGCCATATATAACATGTGATATTTATTATTTATTTATTTGTTCAAATTTATAGGCTGCCCTCCCCCAGAACGGGCTCAGGGCGGCTCACAAGGGCAATTATGCCAAGATAAAACAATAAAACAAGTAAAATCCATAACATACAGAGACAGAATACAAAAATAGATGTGCTCTCAATATTCAGAATCTTCAGTACATGATGGCGTGGTAATCATAAGGAAGATGGACTCATTCAGCAGCATTGATACCACACAAACAACCATGGAATGGTTGCCAGGGCCAATGTAGCACGATGGTAGCACAGGTGCAATGGCGGCGGCTCCTACTTGAAGGCCTGGCAGAAGAGCTCCATCTTGCAGGCCCTGCAAAACTGCACAAGGTCCCACACGGCCCAGATCTCCTCTGGGAACTCATTCCACCAGATAGGAGCCACCATCAAAAAAGCCCTGGCCCTGGTCCCAGCAAGCCTGGCATCCTTTGGGCCTGGAACCACCAGATGTCTCGACCCCGACTGTAGTGCCCTTAGGGGAACATATGGGGAAAGGCAGTCCCTTAGGTATGTTGGACCCTGACCATATAGGGCTTTAAAGGTAAGAACCAGCACTTTGAAGCGAATCCGATACGCTATAGGCAGCCAGTGCAGTGCTTTCAGCACCGGCCGGATACGCTCCCACTTAGGGATGCCCATCAGCAGCCTCGCTGCAGCATTCTGCACTAGCTGCAGCTTCTGGGTTTGTGACAAAGGCAGCCCCATGTAGAAAGCATTACAGTAGTCTAGCCTCAAGGTGACCATCGCGTCAATCACTGTGGCCAAGTCCTCGTGGTCAAGGCGGGAAACCAACTGCCGAGCCAACCTGAGATGGTAAAAGGCTGACTTGGCAGTGGCTGCCACCTGGGCCTCCATAAATAAAGAGGAGTCCAGGAGCACTCCCAAACTCCTAACCACTGATGCAGGCATCAGAGGCACTCCATCGAAGGTTGGGGGAGGGAGCCCCAACACCAAACTGACCCGACTCAGGCCCAGGACCTCCATCTTCACCAGGTTTAGTTTCAGCTGACTCAGTCTGAGCCAACCAGCCACAGCTTGCAACACCGGATGAAGGTCATCAGGAGTGGAGTCCGCCCAGCTGCCCAGCATCAGATAGAGCTGGGTATCATCTGCATATTGATGACACCCAAGTCCGAATCTCTGGGCAATCTGGGCAAGGGGCGCGTGTACATGTTAAATAACATTGGGGACAGCACAGCCCCTTGAGGCACCCCACATTCCAGAGGGTGTCTCTGAGACTGTTGATCCCCTATCGCCACCCTTTGTCCCCGACCTTGGAGAAAAGAGGTAAGCCATTGAAGGGTGAGCCCCTGAATCTCCACATTGGCAAAGCGGCAGGTCAGCAACTGGTAGTTGACCATGTCAAATGCGGCCGGCAGATCTAACAACAACAGTGCCGCCACACCGCCCCGATCCAGATGCCTTCGGAGATTAACAACAAGAGCAACCAGCAGTGACTCCGTCTCATAATCCGGGCGGAAACTGGACTGGAAGGGATCTAGGATAGAAGCATCATCCAGAAAGCTCTGTAACTGTAATGCCACCGTCCTCTCAATAAGTTTGCCCAGATAGGGCAAATTGGACACCGGCCGATAGTTGGCCAATTCAGCTGGGTCCAAAGATGTTTTTTTTCAAGAGAGGGTGGACCATCGCTTCCTTGAGTGCCCCAAGGGACCATCCCTCCGAAAGGGACGTATTCATAATCTACCTTAGGGCATCTTGCAACCTGCTTTAATGAGCCAGGAGGCGCATTGATCAAGGCTGCATGTGGTTGGGCGCACAGATACGAGCAGTCTGTCAACTTCCTCCAGGCTGAGTAGGCTAAAACTCTCTAAACCCGGCACCGAAGATGTGCAAGGGGCCTCAAGATCACTCATTGTTTCCAATGTAACGGGGAGATTGCAGCGGAATGCCAAGACTTTATCTGCAAAATAGTTCACAAATGCCTCACAGCCAATGTCCAATTCCCTAGCATTTTGCCTGCCCTGTGGCAGAGCTGTTAAAGACCAAATTGTTCTAAACAATTGGGCCGGGCATGAGCTCTCAGATGCAATCGTGGCCGCATAGAAAGCTCTCTTTGTCGCCTTGACTGCCATCTCATAGGATCTCATAAACGTCCTATAAGATGTTCTTGATGCTTTGTCATGGGTGCGGCACCACCGTCTCTCTAATCATCTCAGCTCTTGCTTCAGCTGCCACAGCTCCTGAATACAACAGTGCATGCGCCTAGCATGAGTGCGAAGAGGACGCCTGGGAGTGATCTTGGCAATGGCCGCAGAGAGCTGGTCATGCCAGTCCTCCACAAGCTCATCCAACAAGCCGCCAGGAGGCCTCGGATCCTGCAGAGCCATTTGAAGCCACACAGGGTCTATTTGGCTCTGTGAGCAAGCCAAAATCTGCTTGCCACCTAAACAGGGTCGGGGTGGAACATTCAGACGGGCCTTCAGGGCATAGTGGTCCAACCATGGCACTGCTTCTGCAGTGATCCGGTCCACTGTCATCTCAGCCACAAAGATCAAATCGAGCATGTGACCGGCCTGATGCATGGGGGCCAATACAAATTGAGAGAGTCCCAGCACTGCCATGGATGACACTAGGTCCGTAGCTTGGCTGGAGGCCACATCATCAGCATGGATGTTGAAGACACCCAAGACTACCAGCCTAAGATGCTCCAATGCCCAGCCTGATACAGCCTCCAGCAGGGATGGCAGGCTACTGGCCAGTGTGTTAGGCGGTCAGTACACCAGCCAGATTGCCAAACTCTCCTCAGCCTCCAGCATCAAGCCGACGCACTCTAAGCCCGTGATCTCAACGGGAGGGAGCGCCCTGAAGGAGTAAACCTCCCAGATGAAAATAGCCACTCCTCCCCCCGCCCCTTAGTCCGTGATTGGTGAAGGACCGATAAACCTGGTGGGGCAAGCTGGGAGAGCAACACAGTCTCCAGCACCCAGGTCTCGGTTACACACGCCAGGTCAACCTGTTGTTCCAACATAAAGTCCCGAAGAAGGTTGGTCTTATTGTTGATAGACCTGGCGTTGCACACCAATGACGGAGGGGGTTATTCCATCCTGGCCTCAGTGCCAACCACCCTCGGGATGGACTGAAGGCTGGAAGGATGCCGAGTCATCTTACTTCTCTGTGCCCTTCCCTTGAAACTCTGCCTAAGCCCACTGCTAAACTTTCCCCACCCCAAGAGCACCGGAATTTGCTGACCAGGCATTGCTACCACAGTGGTTTACGTTGAAACCTCAAACCACTGACGGCCAGCCAATGCTAGCCCTCACAAGCTGTAAACAGATGAACTCCTGTGCTGATGACTAACATAAACTACCTAATCTGCTACAACACACAACCTAAAATTGCACTAAACCCAACGCAATACTACCCTGATAATGCACCTAATCTCTAACAGGGTAATAAGATAACTAACTAACCGTCTGGCAATTCAACATAACATCAGCTACCTACTCTACTACAGACAATTTCTCATACTGCACAAACCTATGACAATACTACCTGGCGCAGCTAACCCTACTCACTAACAGGGTTTATATAGGCTATCTATTTAAAAATCAAGCAATATACCATATATACAAATTCTATTAGCAGATAAAGATCCTCTCCCCTAGCTTCCTAACATCAGCAATTGTCCTAAGCCCTATGTTCCACTCTGCTCTGCTTCCCAGCCTGCGGATGGATGTCGAAAAATGTCCTAGCAGCCGTCTCACTGGTAACCACCAGGAGCGCTGTACTCTCCTCGGAACCTCTGACCATAGGCTCTGCTCTATGATTGCTTGAGCTTTCCCATTTCAACCAGCACAAGTCGCCTTGGGCCAGAGACCCAATCTTCCCAGCCATCGCTGCTTCCCCTGATCGAATCCACAGCAGTGGCAACCGCAATAGCAGAATCCACAGCAGCACTCCAACCTGTGCTCCTCTGGTGCCCTTGAACTCCCACCAGCTAGAACATACCACTGGCTCTGTGGCTGGATCAACACAGGCTGATTCCACTGTCAAGCTAGTCGGTCGCTCTCCTGGACTGTCTCCCCTATTCTGGGCCATTGTCACAGGCATCACAGCCAGAGGAGGAAGCGCTGCCACTTCTGATGGAACAGCCCACCAGCCAGAGCTAGACAGCAGAGGCACAGGGACTCCGGACATCTGGCAGGTCCCACCCCTGTAGAGTTTAGTTCGAAGAAAGGGGTCCTCCAGAGTCCGCAAGCCCCCTCTAGGCCCTCATTTGTGATGGTAAATTTGTTACCCATCATAATTTAGGATCAAATTATTTTTGCTTTTAATGTAAGAGGCTAACTCTACCCCAAGCAAAATAGAAATTCTGACTATCTACAAAAGCTTTCAAAGAGCTGTGGGGCTATAGCATAGCTGTGGGAAAGTTAGACGTATATCATTTTTGAGATTAATACTTTCTCCTGTGACTGGAACACTTTTTTCCTTTACTTCATCTGCTCTGAATAATAAATACAAATGCTTCTATGCTGATGCCTTGGAAATACGTTTTTTATTTGATTTCATTTAGCAAAAGTTCTCTATTTGAAACCTGGTTACTAAAGACAGTCTTTTTTGAAAATGACCTATTTTGAAGAAATTCAGTCCTTGCTAAGAGTAACATACTTTCAAAATAATGGAGCAAGGTTACCCAACTCATCTTCGATGTTTGTGCACCTTATACCCACCTCACACATAGTAGTGTTGCTACAATGTCGATCTTGTTTATGGTAACTGGACCAAGTCCCAGCTATCATGAGGCAAAATGAGCCATCTTATGAAGCAGAAACCTATCTTCTTGATGACATGGAAAAGCACAGCAGAAGCTGGCATCTTCTTGTCTGTTACTGGTAAGAGAGAAAACCTTTGTGACCAGAAGATAATGGGTCCAGTAAGACAGAACACCACAACTCTTATTGGTCTATCATAAGTTACCTACTTATGTTGTATAACTTCTGTGAAGAAATGCCCTTCATCTTAAATTCATCCCAGTATTTCAGTTCTTGTGAGGAGTTCCACAGGGCTGCAGCTAGTGGTAGTGCTCAGAGTCACTTGGTGGCCAAAAAGGAAAACCACAAATTTATGGTCCCCGTCTCCATGGATGGATGAAGGGACTCCTTCATGGTTCGCATCATACTCTCCACTTGCCTGTTGGTGGCCAGGTGAAACAGCTGACCCAGCTGAGCTCTGAGAAGGAGCAAGGTGTTTGAGCTGCCAGAGGGGTGAGTGGTATTTTTATTTATTTACTTTCAGCTGAGGTGCTTTAGCTGAGAAGGTACTGTGTCAGGGACTGTATTTGGGAGTGTGTGGGTGAGTTGTAACAGACTCCTGACTGCTGGAGTTAGGGTGTGAAAGGGTCATTGTTTGCCTGTAATTAAGTGCTTGGGTGAAATTGAATAGCAGACTCCTGGCTGCTGGAGTTGGGGTGTGAAAGGGGCTTTGTTTGACCGTCATTAAGTGCCTTGGGTGATTTTGAGTAGCTGCTGGCCACACCCTCTCCTGGGAGACAATTCCATTTAAGGCAGGAAGTTTGCAAGAGGCACGAGCGAGAGCAAAAAGGGCGAGGCTCTTTGCCTGTGGCTCTTGGCCTAGGGGCTCTGTAAGAAGCCCAGGAAGAGCCAGAAAGCCAGGACCTTGGCTCCTTGGTAAGGTAAGTAGACTCCTACAACAGGAGCCATATAAATACAAAGGGTTTTAAAAGGGGGGTTATAGAAAAGTATTTGTTTAAAAACTATTATGAAGCCAGAATGCCAGCAGGGGGTTGGGGGCTATCCAGTGTTTTGCATGGAGTGTCACATGTATGACTATCTGCCCACTGGTCAGAAGTCTTGGGTGTGTGCTCGGTGCAAGGAGCTCCTGGTTCTCAGGGAGTGAGTTTGCTCCCTTGAGGCCAAGGTGGCTGACCTGGAGAAGCAGGGACAGTCAGTTAGGTGCATGGGGAAGACTCTCGGGGACTTGTTAGATATGTCCCACTCTGGATCTGGCAGCCCGGCTGCTGCCAGGGAGCATGAGGGTCAAGGGGAAAAGGGGCACCATGCTGAGGATAAGGGGAATGTGCCCTCAGAAGGGACCTCTTCTTCAGCTGGTGAATGGGTATCCTTTCGTACCAAGGAACCGTCCCTGGGAAGAGTGGGAGGGGGCTCTTGGTAGTTGGTGATTCGATCCTTAGGCAGGTAGACAGCTGGGTGGCGAACCCGCGTACTGACCGTATGGTGACTTCCCTGCCTGGTGCGAAGGTAGCGGACATTACGCGTGTTTTAGATAGGCTGGTAGATAGTGCTGGGGAGGAGCCAGTGGTCGTGGTGCACGTCGGCACCAACGATGTGGGGAAATGCAGTCGTGAGGTCCTGGAGGAGAAATTTAGGCTGCTGGGCAGGAAACTCAAGGCCAGGACCTCCAAGGTAGCCTTCTCGGAAGTGCTACCTGTTCCACGCGCAGGGCCGGAGAGACAGGCACAGATCAGGAGTCTCAATGCGTGGATGAGACGGTGGTGTAGGGGGAAGGGTTCAAGTTTGTTAGGCACTGGGATGCTTTTTGGGACAAGAGGGAGCTGTACAAAAGGGACGGTCTCCACTTGTCCCGAGAAGGAACCAGGCTGCTGGCGCTCAAAATCAAAAAGGTGGCAGAGCAGTTTTTAAAATGAATAATGGGGGAAAGCCGACAGGAGATGAAAAGTCTCTGGTTCGGGATGGCTCATCTCAAAGAGATGAAGGGGTAGCTATTACTTTTGTACAAGGAAATGGATTACAATTGTCCACTGAGACTGTGGCTAATGATAGGAACTGCCTGGCAAGGTCTCGAGGCAGCAAGAGGAAGGCTGTGGGCTTAACAAACATGGGAAACTATAAGTGTTTATACACAAATGCTAGAAGTCTCCGAGGTAAAATCGGGGAGTTGGAATGCTTGGTGTTGGGGGGAGAAATAGACATTGTGGGTATTTCAGAAACTTGGTGGGATGAGGAAAATCAGTGGGATACGGTGATTCCTGGTTATAAATTATATCGGAAGGATAGGGGGGAAAGGGTTGGAGGTGGGGTGGCTCTGTATGTCAGAGAGGGTATACCGTCCAGTAAGATTGAGAGGGTAAGAGAATTGGATTCACTTCTGGAAATGCTATGGGTTGAAATAGTGGGTCCAAAAGGAGGCTTAACAATAGGAGTTTGTTATCGCCCACCAGATCAAAAGATAGAGGAGGATTATAAAATGATGAATGAATTAAAGATAGCGGCTAGACGAAATAACTGTGTTGTAATAGGTGACTTTAACTACCCACACATTGATTGGGTCAATATGAGTTCTAGTCGGGAAAAAGAGATTGCGTTCTTAGACACTCTCAATGACTGTGCTGTGGAACAGATGGTCACAGATCCTACCAGGGGAGAGGCGATCCTGGATTTGGTCCTAAGTAACACCCAAGACCTGGTGAGAGATGTAAAAGTGATTGCACCACTTGGGAACAGTGACCATAATGTCATTGAGTTTAACATTTGTACAGATAGGGAGTTGCCCAAAAAGACTGACGCAACCACTTTTAACTTTAAAAGGGGTAACTTCTCTGGTATGAGGGGACATGTGAGGAAGAAATTGAAAGGAAGAGTGGAGAAGGTCAAAACCATTGGGGAAGCTTGGAGACTATTTAAAAAGACAATCCTAGAAGCTCAGAAAAAATATATACCGCTGGTTAGGAAAGGTACAAATAGGTATAGAAAAAAGCCTGCATGGTTAACAAATAAAGTAATGGAAGCTGTAAAAGGTAAGAAGGATTCTTTTAAGCGGTGGAAAGCTAGTCTTCGTGAGGTTGATAAAAGGGAACACAGACTACGGCAAATAAAATGCAAGTCTGTGATCAGGCAAGCAAAAAGGGAATATGAGGAGCATATCGCAAAAAACATAAATACCAACAATAAAACTTTCTTCAAATACATTAGAAGTAGGAAGCCAGCCAGGGAGGCAGTGGGGCCCTTGGATGACCAAGGGGTAAAAGGAGTAGTGAAGGATGATAGGGAAATGGCTGAGAAGCTGAATGCATTTTTTGCCTCTGTCTTCACTGTGGAAGAGGAGAAGTGTTTGCCCACTCCAGAAGCACCGATTTCGGGAGGGGGTTTGAAAGACCTGAATCAGTTTGCGGTAACAAGAGAGGAAGTCCTCCGACTGATGGACAATTTAAAAACTAATAAATCCCCAGGCCCGGATGGCATTCATCCGAGAGTTCTGAAAGAACTCAAATGTGAACTTGTGGATCTCCTGACAAAAATATGTAATCTTTCTTTAAAATCTGCCTCCATTCCTGAGGACTGGAAGGTAGCTAATGTCACTCCCATCTTTAAAAAGGGCTCCAGGGGAGATCCAGGAAATTACAGGCCAGTCAGTCTGACATCGATACCGGGTAAGTTGGTGGAAACTCTTATTAAGGAAAGAATTAGTAGGCACATTGATGAACAAAAACTATTGAGGCAGACTCAGCATGGGTTCTGTAAGGGAAGATCTTGTCTCACTAACCTGTTAGTGTTTTTTGAGGGAGTGAACAAACATGTGGACAAGGGGGACCCAATAGATATTATTTACCTTGACTTCCGGAAAGCTTTTGATACAGTTCCTCATCAAAGGCTCCTAAGTAAGCTCAATAGTCATGGGATAAAAGGACAAGTCCTCTTGTGGATCAAAAACTGGCTTATAAATAGAAAACAGAGAGTGAGTATAAATGGGAAACTTTCTCAGTGGAGGGTGGTAAGCAGTGGGGTACCACAGGGATCAGTACTCGGTCCGATGCTTTTTAACTTGTTTATTAATGATTTGGAATTGGGAGTAAGCAGTGAAGTGGCTAAATTTGCAGATGACACGAAGTTGTTCAGGGTGGTGAAAACCAGGGAGGAGTGTGAGGCACTCCAAAGGGATCTGTTGAGGATGGGTGAGTGGGCGTCAACGTGGCAAATGGGGTTTAATGTGGCCAAGTGCAAAGTGATGCACATTGGAGCCAAAAATCCTAAATATAAATACACGTTGATGGGGTCTGATCTGGCAGAGACGGACCAAGAGAGAGATCTTGGAGTCGTAGTGGATAACTTGATGAAAATGTCTAGACAGTGTGTAGCTGCAATAAAGAAGGCCAACGCTATGCTGGGGATTATTAGGAAGGGAACTGAAAACAAATCAGCCAGTATCATCATGCCCCTGTATAAATCATTGGTGCGACCTCATTTGGAATACTGTGTACAGTTCTGATCACCACATCTCAAAAAGGATATTATAGCATTGGAAAAAGTGCAGAGAAGGGCAACTAGAATGATAAAAGGGTTGGAACACCTTCCCTATAAAGAAAGGTTAAAATGCTTGGGGCTCTTTAGCTTGGAGAAACGAAGGCTGAGGGGTGACATGATCGAGGTTTATAAGATTATCAATGGGATTGAGCAGGTTGAGAAAGAAGTACTCGGTTTTCGGTTTCAGCGTTGCGAATGGCGGCCACCTTTCGGGACGCTCCCGGAGGTGGTTAGCCCACGCGCAGTTTGGGGGGGTCTTTGCATCTATGCAAGACCCTAGTGAGCCTTAGGTAAAGGCTCTGAACCGGGGGCGCTTGGGGAGTAGCCTCTTTGCCGGCAGTTAGCCGGGAAATTGAGGCTTTCTCCCCGCCCCAATCGGCCCCGCTGCGTCGTGCCCGTAATGGGACTTAGCAGCGCTCCCAAATTCCACCAGGAGTGAAGAAAGCGGCATGAGTTAAAATAAAAAGAAGAATTGCATCGAATCGTGAGTTGAAGATCTAATTTGAAGCGAGATAAATCCCCCCGCAAACGTAGGGAGGAGGGAGGAGTCCCCACCCCCTTTTGAGAAGCGAGATTAATAAAGGGGCGAGGAGGGGGGTAAAGAGAAAAAAGCGTTGGTGAAGATACCGTTGGGGTTTGGCAGGCGATTGCGACATTGTCAGCCTCTTGGAGGATGCGGCACGAACTTTGAAAAAGTAAACAAAAGGGAAAATGTCGACGCCGAAAATTTTCCTGCACAAACTGGAAGAGAAGGGGGAGGGACTTCCGGTCCGGGTAACCCCCCCCAGAGCTTGCTGTCATTCAACAAGAGGAGCTACTGCGGCCCCTGCTGGAGCAAATGCTGAAAATCAATGAAGCTTTGATTAAAGTGGAAAGTGCTCTTCTCTGTCGGCAAAAGCAAATCTCGGAAACATCAAGAAAGGCTAATCTGATGTTAACCCTTTTGGGCGAGAAAGAAGAAGAGAAAGAAGATCTCAGTTTTATCTTGACGAATGACTTGGCACCCCTAACTGGCAGTGAAGCGAGTGAAATAAAAGAAGAGGTGGACATGGCTCTAAAAGCCTATTCCACTTATATAAAAGAAAATACTCTGCCAGAAGAAGGGGATGTCGAGCTGAGCAGGAAATATATCAGAGATCTAATTTCTTCTGTGATTATGGAGCCCGTAAAAGTTGATGGTCGGAAATATAAGAAAAAAAAGAAACGAGAGAAGATGGAATTCATCTTTAAAACAATAAAACCTTTGAAGAGACACGCCAGCAGGATGGAGGCAGCACTCAAAACTGGGATGAATGCAAGCAGCGAAGAAGACAACGACCCAGGGGGAAGAGGTGACGGAGCGGGAGTCATCAAGATGAAAGGGACTCAACTTTTAGTTGAAAAGACTTAAGAGGACACTTTGAGCAGCGGCTGTTCATGTAACATCTGGAAGGAGCTGTTTAATAACTAACCCCAATGGACTTTACTAACGGTATTAACAGAGTTATTTTGGACTTTGGATTGTTAAAAAGAAGATCTTCTAACCGTGATGGATGCTAAAAATAGTACTAACTAAAACTAACCCTTATTAACAGAATATTTTCACTCCATCTCTTTTTTCTTTCTCCAGCTGTCTACCCTACCCTTTTCCTATAAAAAGAATAAAATTCTCTCCTTTTTAGGAGAGTTTTACCAAAAAAAAAGAGAAAGAAGTACTTTTCTCCCTTTCTCACAATACAAGAACTCATGGGCACTCCATGAAATTGCTGAGCAGTCGGGTTAGAACAGATAAAAGGAAATACTTCTTCACCCAAAGAGTGATTAACATATGGAATTCACTGCCACAGGAGGTGGTGGCAGCTGCAAGCATGGACAGTTTCAAGAGGAAATTAGATAAACATATGGAGCAGAAGTCCATCAGTGGCTATTAGCCACAGGGTATAGATGGGAACTCTCAGTCTGGGGCAGGTGATGTACTCCATCCTTGGTGCTGGAGGGGGCAGCAGTGGGAGGGCTTCTGGTGCCCTGGCCCCACTGCTGGACCTCCTGATGGCACCTGGTATATTTTGGCCGCTGTGTGACAGAGTGTTGGACTAGATGGGCCATTGGCCTGATTCAACATTGGCTTCTCTTATGTTCTTATGTTCTTATGTTCAATAGTCTTCTGGAACTCCAGGATTCCTTGGTTTCAAACAGGGTAAAATATGTGGATCTGCTCTTCAATACCCCTGTAAGGTTAATAGTGCAATCCTATGCAGCATTGCTCCAGTCTAATGCTATTAAGATAAAAGAGCTAAGAATGGAACAACTCTGCATAGGACCGTGGAATTACAAGCAGAAGTTCTGTGCACTGTGAAAATTTCATACGTGAATACAGAGAAGGATAGCTGCATTAGCAGAAAAAATTGGAATGCTGATTGCTGTTAATATTTCCCTTTTACATTGGTGGAAACTTATATCAATCTACCCAAGATTATCTGTTATAGCCTGTAGACAAGTAGGCTTCAGCCAAAATCTCATGTCTTTCTGTCTAATATTTTGCCCACTCCTGAAAAATAAATTCATATCTGATATTGGAGGAGCCCCTCCCCCCCCGAACAGATTTCACATTAAAAGGGATGTTGGTTTTCACAAGTACCCAGCATGTTGAAGGATCAAATGTCACATAAATCACTGTTGCTGAAGTATGTAATGCACACATGACATCGGGGGAGCTCAACTAAATCATCACTAGAGTCTCAGACTATTGTTCCTAAAGATGGTAGAATTGATAGTTTTTCCCACTACCTGTTTTGGAAACCTAGGATGGTGGTGGAAAATGTTACCAAGTTACTTATAGCAATCTCATGGGGTTTTCAAGGCAAGAGAAATTCAGAGGCAGTTTGCCATTGCCTGCCTTTGCATAGGAACTCTGGACTTCCTTGGTCTCTCTCATCCAAATCCTAACCAGGACCAACCCTGCTTAGCTTCTGAGATCTAACAAGATGAGGCTAGCTTGGGCCATCCAGTCTGTTCAGCCTAAAATACATTCACTCATATACTTGCTCATCATGTATATAGTAATGAACCATACTGAAACTAACCAATAAGACCACAGACTTTTCTTTCACCAGCAGACAAAACTAAAGCCATGGAAGCTCCCAACAAATCTGGTTTTTTAATAAAATGTTCCTAAAGGAAGTACACAAAAGAACAAAGCTGCGAGTGTTCACAAAGGTTTAGTAATCCAGTAAATACCTTACATAATCCTTCAATATTCTAATAAGAGAATTATCCCATGGCAGAAACAGCAGCAAAGAAGAGAAGGAACTAGCTACAAAAACAATTAATGTGTTTGTATGTGTTTACCTAGCAACACAAGTAATTCAATTATTACACAACCACACAAAAGAATTAAACATTTACTTCCCCCACCTTACACACAGAGACATATTCCAAATTTAATTTTCTTTTTCAGAGGGCACTTCTCCTTTGATAAATTGTGACCACATAGTTTTAGAGGGTGACATATATATGAGAAATAATTGTGGTGTTTGTCCTGCCCATTTAATGCAGCATGGGGGAAGATTACAAAGAAGCTGCCCCCACACCAGTTGGGTGATTGAACCATACTGCTGTCTTTAAATTGAAAATAGTCCAGTCTACAGACTGATTCTTTTTATTATAACTCAGGAGAATGATACTGATCAGTATAACAATGTATCAGCATAACTATAACTTTCTAGGTGTGCAGATGCATAAACAAACAAGCATGCAAAACAGAACCATACCAGTGTTTATCGAGAAGATGATTCAAGAAGGCATGCATGAGATAAAGAGAGGCTGAGTTCAGACTGGCAATTTGCCCCACTATAGCCACTTTTCAGCTGCATTTCCCAAGTGGATTAAAGGGGGTGTTCACACAGGCACATCTGCCTGGCGTTCCCCACCTATAGGCAACCCATGCTGTTCCGCTTCGCTCCCGCATTAAAAAGATACCTGACAAAAGTGGTAGCAAATCCCGGAGAGTGCCTTTATCCCGTGTTATTTCACTTCCCGGAATTGTGAATGCGAAACTGAAAAGCCGGGAGCAACCCACCTCTATAATGCGCAGTGGGTGTTTCCACCCATAAGGCAGCAGCGACCGCATTGGCTGTGCTCCGCTCTACTGCCCAATGCGGTGCCGGTGCAATGGGGTCCACCCCAAATCGCCCGGATGTGCTTATGCCCCATACACACATAGAGGAAAAAGCCATTTACAGCCACGCCTTCGGGCCAGCAGTCTGAATGCTCCTGCGTGCCTCCTCCCAGTATGCTCCCGCATCTGTCGGCCCCATGTGACCAGGAAAACCCAGAACAGTTTATTCCGGGGCTTTTTTGCCATGACTGGCTCTCGCTGCAAACTGCCAGTCTGAACTCAGACAGACAGAGATAGTCTGTTGTTAGATCTAGAACCTGTTCTCAGAATATGTGAAACCTGTTGTTTGAAGATGTATTGATCTAAATTAGGAATGTATCTTCTATTCACCCTGTGCTAGAGTATTGCACAACAAAGGGGAAAAGAGTGTTTGAATGCATGCACAATTGCCAGCATGTTCCAATGCCTGAGAGCTGCTGTAGAACTTACATAATAGGTTCCAATACTTGAGAACTACTGTAGAATTTAGATCATGCAGAACAGTGCGAACTCTTCCTCTGGTCCTTAGTCACCCTTCTATGGGACAGGATTAGTGGATACTTACAATCTACTCAGAATTCTTTGGCTCCTGGCCCCAAGCATCCAACTTCAGCTGGTGAGCCAGCTGCAGCCATTCCTGGGTGGAAAAGATCTTGCCACTATGGTGCATGCCCTGGTAACATCTAGGCTGTGGTCAAATGTACCTTTAAATCCAACTCAGCTGTGAATGCCTGATGGATCTAAAGGGCATGATCAGACAGCAACATCTGAGAAGGTCCTGCAGCCATCAGTATCCCATGCTGCCCTGCGACAGAAACGTAGTTAAAAGACACTGGGGAAAGTCCAGTCCTAATGCTCGCTGACAGGCTACGGACAGACTTTCCCCTGTATGATTGCTCAAGCATGCTGTCATGCCATCAGGATGAGCTGCTCATTCCTTCCTGACTCAGTGCTTCCCCCCCCCCCCGCTTAGCAGTATGCACATAACCACATACTCCATGGGGAACCCTCAGTATAGAGGTGCAATTTCTTGTTGATGCGTATGGGAACAAAAGGCAAAAAACCCCACCACTCGCCCAAATGTGCTGTCTGATTGGGCAGTGACGGGCTGAGCCTACACCTACAAAGGATGTGTGATCAGGCAACACCATGTCAATTTCCACCAAGGGAAATAGGCTTGCTTTCCCTCCACACCAAATGTATCTAACCATGGCCATATATTAGATTACTAAAATGTGCTCTACATGGGGCTGTTCTTAAAGACTGCCAGGAAACATCACCAGCACTGTTTTTAGATGATTTTATGTAGATTTGAATTGTCATTTACAGGGCTATTTTTGGGCAGGAGCACACAGGAACGGAGTTCCAGCTGGCTCCCAAGTTGGCCACACCCAGCAGGAACTCATTAGCATAATAGGCCATACCCAACAGCAGAAACTCATTACGATTGGCTACATTAGGGGTGTGTGGCCTAACATACAAAGGAGTTCCTGCTACAAAAAAAAGCCCTGGGTTTTGACAACAAACAAGGTAAACAGAATAAGAAGCAAAAGGTGGGTGTAGCTGGATGACCACACTTCTGGTAACATGGGGGTGTAGCCTAATAAGCTAATGAGTTTCTGCTGTTGGGTGTGGCCTATTATGCTAATGAGTTCCTGCTGAACTTCTTCTACAACCCCCCCCAGTCATGTATGTATTGGCCAATGTTAGCCTCTCTGAGCCTGCTTTTGCGAGGAGGGCGGGGTACAAATTAAATAAATAAATAAATACAGTTGGTACAGAATGCTGCAGCCAGAACATTGT
This sequence comes from Gekko gecko, assembly GCA_029375565.1. Taxonomy (NCBI): domain Eukaryota; kingdom Metazoa; phylum Chordata; class Lepidosauria; order Squamata; family Gekkonidae; genus Gekko; species Gekko gecko. The sequence continues at coordinate 137,641,640 of JAPDNY010000002.1, forward strand.
CTGGAGTGGGTCATAGGGACCATATCACTCCAGTCTTTTTCCAGCTACACTGACTCCCAATTTTTGAGTTCAGTTCAAGGTGCTGGTTACAGCCCTGTATGACTTGGCTTCAGCATACCTGAAGGACTGCCTTCTCCTATATAACATACCCATCCATTCAGATCATCTTCAGAAGCTATGCTTCAGGTAGCTCTGCTGGCTGAAGCTAGATAGATGACAACCCAAGAAAGGGCCTTCATGGATGTGGTTCCAAAACTTTGGAATTCCAAAAGATATCTACTTAAAATCCATACAGAAAATTGAGAGAATCAACCCTTCCGTACACCACACTTCAGGTTCCATGTCTTATAAAAAAACAGTAAGCCACAAACTATGTACTTGTCAGATGCTAAATATTACTTTGTACTACACCTGTCAAACACAGCTAATGGATGATGCTGCATCAAAGTAGTGTACCTGAGAAATGATACTTCCTACATGCATAACACAGCAGAGCAGTAATTTCTGAGGAAGTGTCCTTATAACTGACAGTTTGCAGTTTTTACAAAGCGGGGACAGCTATTAGCCAAATGTTCAATAGTTCTTTAGAGGAAAAACATGTTTTTTTCCTTGAATTCTCAAGAGAAGGAAGAACTAGATTAGCATTTTTGTTTATTTCTGTTTGCTTTACATGGTATTACTGGTAGTAGCTATATAAAAGGAAAAAAAAGTCTTGTTTTCAAGAAGCTTAATGCTAAGGCTTTCTTCATGTTTAAAGACTTTGGTTTATACCTCACAGATTTTAGGTCATAAATTCCATTCAGATTCCCAACAGTGTACAAACAGTAATTATATTCAGTACTTATAAAATGCATTTTTCCTTTATGAAGTGAAGAAAGATGACCCTTTAAGCATCTCTCGGATCCCTAGATACTTTGTATCCTTAAGATCTTTTAAGACCAAGTTACTTTGATTTGATTTTTTAAAAAACTAATTTATATTTAATTTCATCTAGAGTGCAGGGCATCAAAATCGAATCCTAGGCAATGCCATTTCCTTCCCTGTGGAGAAGTAAGGTCATGTCCAAATGTCTTTGGAATAGCATCATCCCCCTTGGGTTGATGAATACTAGCAATGTCAAAGAGTGTAGTAAGGGCATTAGGGGTGGTTGCCTTTTTCAGAAGTTGCAGTGTGCAAGTCAGCATAGAGGTGATAATGTATAATGAAATAGATAAAGAAGCAAAAAGTAAATAAGAATGTCATTCATTCAAGAATATTCTGCAGGACAGATGCTAAACAGATGAAATGGGACAGCTGCAACATGGGGCAAATGTAATATACACCGGTGAGCTATAAAGGGAATTCCCAAGCAGAGCACTTAGGAAGAAAGTGTAAACTGCTCTATGGAACAGCTAGTGTGCAAGATGCACATTCCCCCCCCCCCCAAATCCCCATTGATAGTACAGTGCTATCCTAAGGAGAGTTTCACCCTTCTAAGTCCTTGATTTCAGCAGCCTTAGAATGGTATAACTCTTAGGATGGCCTTCTTAGTGCTGCTTTGTAATACCACTTAAGAGGAAATGATTCAGCTCTCAAAAGCCTTTGACTAGAACAGGTAATGGGCACTGGGAACACATCCATACTATAACCCGGAATCCCCAATAAGGTTAGAATGGTACAAGAAATATCCAGTCTGCCAAGGCAGAGATAGCGTCTGAGGGAAAAGAAACCTGAGACAATTCCCTCATCCAAAAGACAACCACTCAGATGTGATTAAAATACAATTAGGATCCTTGAATAAATATGTCAGTCTGCCTATTGCTACAAAAAAAGAAAAAAGCTTTCCCTGTACCATGTCCTTTGGTCTTTGTTCCCCAGTTAGGGCAACAAAGTACTATTTTGTTGAATTTTGCCAAAAGAACCTGCCCATTTTTGTCTACAGTCTGTGACACCTTGCTTGATAAAATCAGAATCATTAATCCCCCATTAATCTGATGAGGGGAATTTTGACTCCCAAAGTTTATACCTTGGAAAGCTTGTTGGTCTTTAAGGTGCTGCTGGACTGAAATCTTGTCCCCCTTCTTGTTTCTAAGCACCCACAGAAAAGATTCTTTCAATGCCCTTTCTCCTTCCCTTTAACTGCAGACACAATCCTTCCCCAGCATGTTTGCCTCCTAGACCCATCCATCTCTTGAGAGCTTGGATCTAACACAAACATTTTCATTCTACATTCTATGTGCCATGTCATCTGAATAGGTTCAAAATATATCACATGGGTCATACATGATCCAGAATTGTTGGGGAATTGTCAGGTCCCAAATTTTATTTTTCCTATGAGGAATCAGAAGAGACAAGCATACTGATATGACTGCATTATGAGAAGGTGTCCCAAAATTTGTGTTCTAAAAAATCAGGAGTGCAACCACGCACTCCCCCATTCAGTTGTGCTTATTCCCAGTGTTTGCTGGTTAAACATCATGACTCACCAAATTCTTTGGGTTCTTAGCTAAGTTCTCTCAGTGTGAAAGTATTGGAAATGATCAACACCCAAAGAAATTAGTGATTTCTGTGGCTATTACAAAATGAGCATTTGTCCTGCATGTTAGAGCATAAACACTTTAATTAAAAGTAAATTAGTTTTCCCAAATTGTTTCCTTTATACTGCTGACTACATATCTGGTTTCTTGGAATTCTCACTTGCCTTGCCTCACAGAGAGACCAGCTATTAGACAGCAACTACTTGGACATCCCCATAATTGTACGGAAATGCGAGATGCAGAATGCTTGCCTGTACATGGTTAGAAGCCAAGAAAGCTTCCAGCTTCGGAGCCCATAGCATCAACTTTTCCAGTTATTTCTGTTTACCATATGAATGCATGGCACTAAGAACCTGATAAGCATTCAGAGCTCAAGATAAAGAGACCTCAGACTGAAGAAGCAATCAAGAGCAGCAATCTGTTTAACAAAGACAACCATCTGGAAGCTTACTTTAAGTTACTCAAGTAAGTAAGTTACATAGAGATATAACTGGTTAGCTGCATTTTCTAAAAGTCCATTTTTTTTCTTTCTTTATAGAGTCTGAATCTAATGGATGTTGTATAATCATTAGGACTGCTGGCATGGTCTCTCAGTTCCATTTGGGGCATTAATGGTACCTATTTGCCTTCCTCGAGTGATAATGGAATCTTATCATTACATTTTCTTTTGGCAAGCATTTTTTTTTTTAAAAAACCCATCCCCTGTCATCTCTTCTTTGATTACATCTTAAAGTAAATTTTTCATAACCCGAGGTATTAATATTCTCTTTTTTCCTCCTATGTATGCCAGAAAAATCATGATCACTTCTAAGCAATGGATTCATGAAAATGTAAGGGCAGGTTCTTACATTGGGTCTTATCCAACTATCCTAACTTTGGTCATCTCAGAGCCAAGCTAGACATGACAGCATCCACATCTTGAGCCTGTGGATGCTGCTGCCAAGTTGTAACAATTTTAAAATGCCCTGAGGAGCCAATCCCAGTTAGGGCGATATTGCGGTGGGCTGAATACTCTTGTTCCCTCCAGGCACCATTTCAAGTAATTAAATGGTTATACAGTCCCAGCTGTTTTGGCACTTGAAAAGGCATGGGGCAGGGATAAGAGCACCTCAGTCCACGTTGCTTTGGGTTCAATCAAGGTTGGGCTCTCATGGCATTTTTAAATTGCTTTAAAATAGTCATGGCATCAGATCTGTGGATGCCATCACTTCTAGTTTGGCCCTCAGTAGTTTGGTAAGGTGACCTAAATGACACTGCCTTATAGTGAGCCAGACCATTGGTCTATCAAGGTCAGCATTGTCTAGTCTGACTGGCAGCAGCTCTCCAAGGAGCCACATATTTCACATTACCTATTACCTGATCTCTTTTAGCCAGAGATACCACAGGTTGAACATGGAATTTTTATAGGCAAACTAGGTGCTCTACTACAGAGGCATGTTATTTCATAAATCAGTCTATCAAGGTAGTTGGGTGATCTCCAGCCCAAAAGACACCCACTTAGCCTCAACCAGAGCCAGAGCGTTTTTGGCTCTGGTGAAACACTCTCCCAAGTGAGATCCAGGCCCTGTGGGACCTAATGCAGTTCCACAGGGCCTGCAAAACAGACCTTCAAGAGAGCCAAGGCTATGACGAGGTGGCGGTAATTTCATTCACGTTGGGCTCCCCTTGCTCTGCTGTTTTGCTGCAGATTTGGTAGTCCATCTGTTATTTATCATCCTAACACCCACGGACACACATGCAGCACAATCTTTCCTGAGAGAAGACATACCAAGCTGTGTCAAATTATTGGTTGCAATCTGATTGATTAGTTTTAAATTGTTGCTGTAAATTGGCTTTAATATATAATGAGTAATTTTGCTATTGGTTTAATGTTGTTGTCAGTACCTGTTGTTACCCACCCTGAGCCTGGCTGTGCAGGGGAGGGAGGGCTATAAGCCGAATATAATAATATAATAAAAACAACTAAATAAAATGAATAATTATTGGTGACAGGATAGAAAATGTTAATAATTAAAGGGCTAGGGTTTTTTACAAGCTGGTGAAATTCAGAATTCTCTCTTCCCCATGTTATCCTCACAACAGCCCAGTCAGGAAGTTACAATGAGAATGTGTGTTGAGCTCAAAGTCACCATGCAGTTCCATGTTAGAGTTGGACATGTTAACCCAGCCCACACAACTCCTCATCTGACAGTCTAACAACTATACCAAACCAGATCTTCAGAACTGTAGGGAACGCTAAGACCAGCTAGGGTTTACAGTTGTAAATGACTGATTTCATGAGCTGATGGTCCAGTCCAAGGGTGAGATCCAGGTTTTCAAAAGGAGAGATTATTCTCACTAGCATTTCTGGGGTAATAGCCCTTGCACATGCTTAGTTACAGCCTTTGTACCAGGTTTGGAGGTGGCTGTGTGATGCTAATGGCATGCACAAAATTCTGCACACATTGGCTTTTGACATAACAGCACTTGAAAACCCACTTAGATAATGCTTTGCTAAAAGTCAGTGCTGTCAAAGTTCTACATTTATGCAATTGACAAAATGGACTGTAATCCATGAAAACTTTGTGTATGCTAATGTCTATTTCTTAGACATTATAGTGCACATAACTGTTTGCTTTTTGTTACACAATGCAGCTTCTCTTTGAGTATGTTGAGTATGGAGTCAGTCTTTGCACAGTTCTTGCGCATGGCACCAATGGTTGAAACTCAGCATTATTTGGCTATTTTTACCAGATAAGGAAGCTGCGGTGACTCAAGTGGTTAAGACACTGAACTGCAGGCTGTGGAAGGTCAGTAGTTCAGCAGTTCGAGACCCGAGAGTGCCGCATGACGGAGTGAGCTCCCGTCTCTAGTTCCAGCTCCTGCCAACCTAGAAGTTCGAAAGCAAGAAATTGCAAGTAGATAAATAGGTACCACTTCGGTGGGAAGGTAACAGCGTTCCATGCGCCTTGGTGTTTAGTCACGCCGGCCGCATGATCATGGAAACGTCTTCGGACAGCGCTGGCTCTTCGGCTTTGAAACGGCGATGAGCACCGCAACCCTAGAGTCGGATTCGACTGGCTTTCAAGCAAGGGAACTTTTACCTTTACCTTACTAGATAAGGACAAGAAGAAGAGTAGTAATTAATCTATGTGTTTGTTTGTTTGTTTGTTTGTTTGTTTAAAGCTCACCTTTCTCACTGATACTCAGGATGGATTACATAGTGTAAACCAATGTAATTCCATGCAAAGCTTCAGTAATTTATTAAAGCAAAAACCAGTAAAACAATACAATTATTTATTTATTTATTTATTTATATATTTATCTTTCAATTTGTATACCGCTCACCCCCGGAGGGCTCTGAGCGGTTCACATATTTCATTAACACACAAATCCAAAATTAGGGCCACATACCGGGGGGGGGGTGACAACCCTACCAGGCACCCTTATTGCAGCGCGTTGTTGTTGTTACTTCCTGTTGCCTTGCGGGCGATGTCCTCCTGGCGCTGGTCTTGATTTCTTCTGATCTTTTTTTTTGTGTGGCTGTTGCGACATCTTTCGAGCTCGGGTCAAACGCAAACTTTGCGCATTCTCGTTGACGGCCTCTGTCCATCCGGCTCCAGCCTGTCACGTTGCCCTGCCTCCGCGCCTGTCGACCCGGCCTCCTTTCACTCGCCCACCCCGCCAGCCGCCGCCATACTTTTCCACCACTGTCACTCGCCGTTCGCCGCTGCTCATGCTGCTGCTGCCACACCACAAGGGCGGGTGCCCCCCCCCGCTCTAAGAGCAGGTACGCATTTTCTCTAATTGCCCTTTAATGGGTGTTCGAGCTACTGGGTGAGTGGGAGCTGGGACCTAGGGCCGGGAGCTCACTCCGGCCGCGGTGGGGATTGAACAGTCGAAGCTGTTTGGCCAGGTGTTGTGCAGGCTTCACTGCGCCACCACTCCCTTATGATATAAGGAGGTTAAAACAATAATAACATGAAGTATGATACTCCCTTGATGGTTACTGAATTTAACTCCCCACCTGACAAGAAAGAAGCTGCTCCAAAGTCCTTTGATGAGAGTGGTATAGGAGGCCCTAATTCTGAATTTGAATTCTGGCCACTCTTCAGACACCTCTCTTTAGATCCGGTTGTCAATTTCACTGGTACATACTTTTTTCAATTGGCTTTCAGGCTAAATTTTGTCAATGCAAACCAATGTTGTTGAAATATTCAGGCTGAAAAAAGGTAGTAAGAAAAGGTGGAAACAGACAATTCCCTTTCCTTATACTTGGTACTTATCCTAATAATGTTTCAATGGAACAGGTCAGTTTTACTTGAAGTTGCAGTAGTTTTAAACTCAGCATTGCCTTAATTCTGTCAGTTGGAACTTCTCCCCATTGTCTCTTGCCCAATGCAAAAGACAGAGTTCCTAGGTAAAAGACCCCATCAACGTGTATTTATATTTAGGATTTTTGGCTCCAATGTGCATCACTTTGCACTTGGCCACATTAAACCCCATTTGCCACGTTGACGCCCACTCACCCATCCTCAACAGATCCCTTTGGAGTGCCTCACACTCCTCCCTGGTTTTCACCACCCTGAACAACTTCGTGTCATCTGCAAATTTAGCCACTTCACTGCTTACTCCCAATTCCAAATCATTAATAAACAAGTTAAAAAGCATCGGACCGAGTACTGATCCCTGTGGTACCCCACTGCTTACCACCCTCCACTGAGAAAGTTTCCCATTTATACTCACTCTCTGTTTTCTATTTATAAGCCAGTTTTTGATCCACAAGAGGACTTGTCCTTTTATCCCATGACTATTGAGCTTACTTAGGAGCCTTTGATGAGGAACTGTATCAAAAGCTTTCCGGAAGTCAAGGTAAATAATATCTATTGGGTCCCCCTTGTCCACATGTTTGTTCACTCCCTCAAAAAACACTAACAGGTTAGTGAGACAAGATCTTCCCTTACAGAACCCATGCTGAGTCTGCCTCAATAGTTTTTGTTCATCAATGTGCCTACTAATTCTTTCCTTAATAACAGTTTCCACCAACTTACCCGGTATCGATGTCAGACTGACTGGCCTGTAATTTCCCGGATCTCCCCTGGAGCCCTTTTTAAAGATGGGAGTGACATTAGCTACCTTCCAGTCCTCAGGAATGGAGGCAGATTTTAAAGAAAGATTACATATTTTTGTCAGGAGATCCACAAGTTCACATTTGAGTTCTTTCAGAACTCTCGGATGAATGCCATCCGGGCCTGGGGATTTATTAGTTTTTAAATTGTCCATCAGTCGGAGGACTTCTATCTAAAGTTAGTAGCAGTTCTGTGAACCTACATTTCTTAAGACTCTGCCATGTTAACAAACCAGTTTCAATTTGCCTTATGTGTGTCCTAAAATGTGCTTTCTCTCTTTTTCTTTCTTTTTTCGCAATTGCAACTCTTAATGCCCTTTGTGATAATTAGAAAGTATGTAGTGCTTTCAGTTAGCTTAAAGAGAGAAGGAGGGAAGTTTCCCTGTGCAGGATTGGTATTTGCTTCATTAATTTTTTTGAAGGTCATCTTTTTTGACCTTCATGACTCTAGAGGGATGCTACTGTAGAGTTTGTATGATGAGTGATGGCTGTGGGAAACGTATCATATCTTCTGGTACATTTATTTAATGAGGTTTGGATATTGGTCCTCCAAGCTCATCTCCAAAGTGAGCCCATTTAAAATGGTTAAATTACACCCTGCTGAATTTCAGTTATGCCATTTCAGTTCATGCACCAGAGAGTACACTATACAGATCTCTGAATAAATAAATGCACATAAACCTTGGAAAAAATAAGGGAAGGTGAGTTGATTTGATTAATAATAGTTACCAGCAGCTGCCCTCTGGGTTTGGAAGCACAGCTTGATGCATGCTATTTCTTTCAGACACTGCAGAAGTAAGCTGAAGAATGGATTTCTCTATAACTTTAAACTATGGAGCAACATAAATGTTATGGAAGAAATAAAAATGTTGGCCTTTGGCACACAGTGAGGAAATTGAAGGTTTGGAAACATTGTAGTACCTGAAAACAGATAAGTGCTGCCTGTGGGTTAGATCTGAGTACTCTGCTCACCTAAGTACAGAGCAAAGAGATCTTGCTCTGGAAAAAGAGCCTCTTCTTTTCTGGTTGTATGTATATGTGTATGTATGCATTTAAAGAATTTGCCTGCCACTTCTCCAGAACAGGCTCAAAGTACCTGTCAGAGGTCAGCTCCAGAGGAAGTAGCTGTGCTTCACTGAGCTGAGTGGTTATATCCATCTAGGGCCGGCTCCAGGTGTCTGGGCGCCCTAGGCAGGAAGCCTGGGGTGCCCTCCCACCGGGGATGCCAACCTCCCGGTGGGGCCTGAAAACCGGGGGGTGGCTGCGGAGCGCTGGCTTTCCTGGAGGCTCCACAGCTGTGGGGACCCCAGGAAAGTCAGGGAAGGGGCGGGGGTCTAGCCACTGCCCCCTCCCTCCCAGCGCCAGCTTTCCTGGGGGCTCCATGGCTGCGGGACCCCCAGGAAAGCCGGGAAGGGGAAGGGGGGGTCTAGCCGCCACCTCCTTCCTCCCAGCGTCGGCTGTCCTGGGGGCTCCATGGCTGCGGGACCCCCAGGAAAGCCGGGAAGGGGGTGGGGGGGTCTAGTCACCGCCCCCTCCCTCCCAGAGCCAGCTGTCCTGAGGGCTCAGCGGCTGCGGGGCCCCCAGGAAAGCCGGGAAGGGGGCGGGGGTCTAGCGGTGGTGGTGCTTATGGGGGGGGGAGTGGGGTGCCATTTGGCACCCCTGAGGCCAGGGCGCCCTAGGCGAGCGCCTAGTTCGCCCAATGGGTGATCCAGCCCTGTATCCATCCTCTTGTTCCCTGGACTACTGCATTCACACCCTGCAGAAATTCTCACATAGCCAAGCCAAGCCAAGTAAAACAAAACAAATGAACAGGAATCAGCCATATTTCTAAGTGATTCAAAATGATAATTTCCCTCTCTTTTGGTTTTACTCTATTGGTCTTTATAATTCTTGTTCAGAGGTGATGTTAGATAGCTTTTCTGGTTGCATCTGAGTGAGAACAGTTGGTTTTCCATGCAGACGCTGCTTGCCTTTTGCATATGAATAAAACAATTCTTTTGAAGAAAATGGTACTTTCATTCAAGATAATGTATGTGCGCTGCTTAGGTGAGCAGAGGAGCTGCGGTGGCTCAAGTGGTTAAGACGCTGAACTGCAGGCTGTGGAAGGTCAGTAGTTCAGCAGTTCGAGACCCGGGTGCCGCATGACGGGGTGAGCTCCTGTCTCTAGCTCCAGCTCCTGCCAACCTAGCAGTTCGAAAGCAAGAAATTGCAAGTAGATAAATAGGGACCACTTCGGTGGGAAGGTAACAGCGTTCCGTGCGCCTTGGTGTTTAGTCATGCCGGCCACATGACCACGGAAACGTCTTCGGACAGCACTGGCTCTTCGGCTTTGAAACGGAGATGAGCACTGCAACCCTAGAGTCGGATTCGACTGGCTTTCGAGCAAGGGAACCTTTACCTTTACCTTTAATGCATGTGTGTGTCACACAGCAAGCACATGTCAGAACAGGCATTCCTTACTATATGAGGAATGTCTCTTTCAGAAATAATGCCTGGAACCTGCAGTTCCCACAAATATCTTTAATAAAGTTTAAAAAGAACCGAAGAGTAGTTGTGCTGGATCAGACCAATGGCCCATCTAGTTCAAAATCCTGTTTCACAGAACCAGTAATCACGAGATGAGCTACAAGGAAGGAACAGAAGCCAATGCCTCCCCCATCACTTTTCCATAGCACCAGTATCCAGAAGTTTACTGCCTCTGAACATGTAGTTTCCATTTAGTCACTCTACCCCTAATATATGCTCCCCCAGGGGTCATCTCATAGAAAAAGAGATGCAGGAGCTCATTAGCATAACTTATTTGCACAAGCCACACCCACTGACATCACCAGAAGTGTGTCAGAAGGCAACACCCACTGCTCAGGCTCTACCCCAAAAATCTCCAGGTATTTCCCAACTCAGAGCTGGCGAGCCAGCTTTACACTTTTTGACTAAAGACACCCTACAACCCTGAAAATACAGATCAAGTTAGCATGCTTTTGCTTTTTCTGCAATGAATCAGGAAAACAATCAAAAGATTATTTTGGCAACAACATGCCTGGGAGAGATATTAATTAAAAGGGTAATGTTTATAGCAGTCTTGAGGAGCATGCGTTCTATTGCACCTTCACACACATTAAGACCAGACAAGGTATAATCCCAAACAGACATCACACCAGCAGCCATGTACACAATGCTGCCCATGTTTGCCATCTACCATAAACACATCAAGGCAGGCTATAGCAAGGATAGTCCTACACAGGGCAGACTCAGTGTAGGATATTATATGGATGAGGAGGCTTCTAAAAGCCCCTGGAAGCTGAAATTTCACAGACTTCCTTGCTGCTGCAACAAGGTCAGCATGTACAAAAGTAGGGCCAAGTTTGCGTAAGTTGTGCAGTTGTAAAAATTGTCCTTGAAATATGTCTGGTTCCTGAGATTTCCTGTCCACATCCTTTGCCTGACCTTCCAGCTCAGCCTCGCAATATCTGGACTGCTATGGTTGTAGGGATGCAAAAAAGGATGTGTTCTTCCTTTGAGAAATCTGAAGCACTGACTGGAAGGTCTGCAGAACTAGCTGTGGGCAGGCTGGGAAAGGCAGTGGGGGGGCCAAAAATCTTGGTGCAAAAAGAAGCAAACTCGTTAAAATACATGGAGAAGAAATTGCAAAATGTAGTTGAGATTCATTAAAAAAAGACAACTTAAGAGATAACCCTGATGGAACAACCCAGTGGTCCAATATTGTTTTCACACAGTGGCCAACCAGTTGCCATGGAGGGCCAACAATCAAGGCACAGAAACCAAGGCTTTCTCCTTGATGCTGCCTCCTATCATTGGTATTAAGACCTTCACTGCTGCTGGATGTGTAGGTTCCCTTTAGTAACCACAGGGAGTACCCCTTGATACACTTCTCCTCCATTAATCTAATCGTCTTTTAAAGCTATCCATGCTCAAGGCCTTCACTACATCCCCTGACAATGAATTTCACAATTTAAATACTCAGTGAGCGAAGAAGTCCTTCCTTTTATCCATCCTGAATCTATTGCTCATCAACTACATTGGCCTTAGGATCATAGAATCATAGAACTGGAAGGGACCTCCAGGGTCATCTAGTCCAACCCCCTGCACAATGCAGGAAATTCACAAATACCTCCCTCCCACACACCCCCTCGATGACTGCTGTTCCACATCCAGAAGATGACAAAAAACCTCTATTGGGTCCAGCAGTATTATGAGAAATGGAAATATTATGGAGAGAAACTAAGGCTGAAAACACATATCTGCAGATCATTCATGTTGAACCACAGAAGTGTTCTGAATCATTCCCTCCACAGACAGAAGCTCATCTACCACACACTAATGTCTACATAATGTATTCTGAGCAAACGTGATCTGCATCTCCATAGACTTCATCAGGCTACTGGAATTGTAACGCTTAGATTTTCTCCTATGAAAACAGCAAGCAAAGACATCACAGAGCAATTTCCCCACCTCTTTAGGAGCTCTCAGGCCCAGGCTGGCCATACCCAAATCTGGGCTGGGAATGTATCTTTCCGTATCTGTGGCTGTGGAGAGCCAGATTTCAGCAAACAGGACATTTTGTTCTGATGATCTGAATAAATTCAGAAGGCCAAAATGGTCTAGTGGTTAGTGGAGGGGCTTCTCAGCCTAACCTGCCTCACAGGGGGTTTGGTGCGAAGATAAAATGAAGGAGGGGAGAATGTTGTAAGCCACTTCCTAAATAAAAGGGAACTAGCTGCGGGCAGGCCAGAAAAGGCAGCCGGGGGGGGGGCAGAAAGGCTATGGGCGGCTTTGTTAACATTTAATGGGGAGGGGCAGAAAGTCCCTTTCGGCATCCCCCACATCAATAAAAGCGAGCGACTCTGGAATGCCTTTTCTTCTCATGCCTCATCCAGCTCGAGATGGAGCAGAAAGAAACTCAGCCCACTGGACTGTGCTGGGAGGGGAACCAACAGAGCAGCTACAAACTTTTGTGTGTGTTTGTTTTTTCCCGCCTCCTTCCCCCTATCCTGAAGCAGCGCCTCCCACTTGGAGGGCCACGGGCTGCTGCCAATGACATCCAGCGGGTCTGCTGTGCACTCCCAGCAGGGCTCCTTCCCTGTGGCTGGATGAGGGAGACTGGGCCTCTCCTCTGGTGTCTTCTTCGCTCAGGTTCTCTCCCACCTCAGCTCCCCTCCTACCCCCGGAGGGTGCCTTCTCCTTCTCCTGCCAAGCAACACTGCTGGGCTCTGTACAGACTTGTCACAGCTGCAGCTTTTCCGCCCATGATGGCTGGCCTCAGCAGAGCTCCAGTGGGAAGGAGCCCAGGCAGCGCCTCGCTGCTGGGGGGAGTGGAGATGGAGGAGTGCTGCATGTCTGCTGCTGGCACCAATCCCATCCCCGATGGCGGTCCAGACCAGCCTCACTAGATAGTCCCACCCCTGCCTTCAGTTTTGCACCCCCTGATGCTCGTGCCCCTAGGTTGGCCTAATGGTAAGAGCCGGTCCTGCGTGCTCGCATGGTAGCCATCGAGGAATGCTACATGTGCTGCTTCATGCTCCTGCTGGGAACTGGGGGCGGGGCTTACTGCCGCCTGTGCTTTTAACTGGCAGAGTGCAGCTCCTGTGTGCTCCTGCTCCAAATGACCTCTCTGCTCCCCTGCTTTGTAGCTTGCAGTAACAACTGAAGCAATTTTAGTGGCAGGGAAGCTCCAGTGGAGATTCCTTTTCCACTGTCCTAACTGTCAAGTGGAAGGGTTGTATTCAAATACTCTACTATTGGGAAATCAGCCCAAATTTATTAAGTTTCAGAGATCTACAAGTAGAACTGGTAAAAAGTTAACTATAATTGAAAGTTAATATTGTTTAGTCAAAATATGATGCTCAAACATTCAGAGCTAGATTAACAGGGAAATGGAAAAGGAAGAATGTGAAATGGCTTGATAATTTGAACATATTCATTAAATATTAACTAACGATTTCAATGAAATCTTTAGTCAGACTAGGGCCAAATGCTCTCAGAGGAGCAAATGAATTAGGCAGGCATACTTAACTGAAGCCAATTTAATTAACAAGAGGAATATGGTCAAACAAAAGGGTCAATGGTGAATAACACCCAAGATCAAATAAAGCTACTATTGTATGTACGTATGTATGTATGTATCTGTATGTATGTATTAATTAGAGGTTAGTTGCCGCTCACCTGAAGGGTCTTGTGGTGACTTACCACATTAAAACCAATGGGGTAAAACAATGTTAAAATCAACAACAAATATAAAATATTAATTTTAACACTAAATTATGTGGCTATCACCATACCACTATTAGAATGGCCTGAGCCAAATAAATCATAAACAATGGAAATAAATTGTTAATTTTTAAGGTCTAATTGATCCTCATGTGGCTCCTGGGCTACTGTTCGTGATTTCAACATGTGCACTGCCAGGTCACTTACCTCTATCTTATATTCCCCTTCTTCTCTTTAATGAAGATGAAATGGCTTGTCTATGTAGCCAAAGCCCCAAAGTGCTACTGGTGGCAGGAAGAGTTCATGGGTGGTGGTGGTGGATCTCACAGCCTGGAAAGAGTGACATATTCTCCCCAAAGCCCGACATTTCTAACAGCTAGGCAATCTAGTGGCATTACCTGTGGACTGGTTCCCAAGTGCCTCTTGACGGGTCCCAGTAGAGGAAACAAATCCCATTTTTCCTGCTGGGGTTAAGCTAATGGGATAGGTGAGCAGTAAAACAGTAAAATGAGATTTCCCCACTCCATCTTTGTTCTATTCCTTTTTTTTTAATAAATAGTTTTATTGATTTCAGAAATAGAAAGTACAAACAAACAAAAACAGAGAAAACAACAAAAACAAAAAAACAACACACAACAATAAACATATGTTAGAGCTTATACTCTATTCTCTGGTTTAGTTTCACATGATATCCTCGAATCCTATATTTATGCACCTAAGTTAGTTTACATATTTTCTTTCTGAGAGTTATTATGCCAGTCTTCCAAGAGAATTTTCTATCTATTTGTTTACCTTCGTCCAGTTTTTCTTGAAGATTTCTTCTTTTTTATTTCTTCTTTTTTATCTTGTAATTGCAAAGTTAAATTATCCATTTCTGCTGCTTCTAAAAGTTTATAAATCATTTCTTCTTTTGTTGGGCTTTCTTCTTTTTTCCAATACTTAGCATACAATATCCTAGCTATTGTTACAACATGTATTATCATATATGTATCTGTTTTCTTATAGTTTTGTGGTACCATAGTTAATAAAAACAACTCTGAAACAAAGGTCTAACATTTTTTGCAATATCTCATGTATCTAAATCTAATATTTTTTAACAACCTTACATGTCCACCACATATGACAAAAAGAATCAGTGCGTAGTTTACATTTCCAACATAAGTTCGACATATTTGGATACCATTTAGCTAGATTTTCCAGTGTCATATGCCACCTATAGAACATTTTATATATGTTTTCTTTAAAGGTAATCGCTTTTGTAATTTTCATATTTACTTTCTTTTTTTTTCTGCTTGCTCAAATAGGCAAGGTTTATTGTTTTTAAACTTTTTAAAAAGAGCCATACAGTTTAAAATATGTAGCCAGATATCTTGTACCAACATCATATTTGCATATGTTACCATTTTTCCTTGCCTTAACTTACCGTATTTTTCGCTCCATAAGACGCACCTGACCATAAGACGCACCTAGTTTTTAGAGGAGGAAAACAGGAAAAAAAATATTCTGAACCAAATAGTGTAATAAAATATTTAATAAACTATAACAGTATAACATTTGAACCATGTAAAGTGAACAGCAGTCAAATTCGGCCCCATTATATCCTATGGGCCATTGAAGTCAATGGTGAAAACATAGGGTATATTCTGGGGGCTAGAGGGGATGGGGTTTGAGGGAGAGGCTCCAAACTCACAGGGTAGCTTATGGAGCCTCTACCCAAGATACCCACCAAGTTTCAAGAACATTGGACCAGGGGGTGCAATTCTATGGGCCCCCAAACAGGTTGCCCCTGTTCCCTCCATTGTTCTCTATGGTGGGAAAAAATTAACAGGCATTTCCTAACTATTTAAGAATACTGATTTGGACACATTATCTTTTTTATATATGTTAACACTCTATTCTCTTTAAAATGTTCTTTCATGTTATCAATAATGTTGACTTTAGAACTCCCATTTACTTACAAACTTTTCAAAGTAAGTTATATATCAATCCTTAAAATCATAAAACCAAGAATCCTTAACCTTACACTGAGTCCTCCTGTCTATTCTCTTTTATCCTTTAGATCCTTACACATTCTCTGCATAGACCGCCCTACTTATACATTTCCCTGCAGTACCAATTTTATGTTTCAAACTGCTCCATGTCTTTTTGTTTCCACTCAGTTAAAACATTACAAATAATCCAAGTATATTGTTTCAAATTATACAGCCGTTGTACATAAATACAACTTTTAATCTCCATTCGGTTAAAACATTGCCAATAATACAGGTATATTATTTCAAATTAATTGCAAAGATAACCATCTTTATATATTTATTACTTATAAAGTTTCAGTTTTTTAAAAATTTTCTCTGTAAATTTCTCTTAAGAATTATCACTATTTTGTGTCTTAAATCTTTGTAGATTTCTCCCTCTTCTCTGGGCTTGCTTGTGTAGAAAATCAAACAGCTCTCAGCCTGTATTTCAAACTCTGCAAACACATTGTTATGTCTAGCAACCACAAAGACTA
The DNA here is from genome assembly GCA_029375565.1 of Gekko gecko. Lineage (NCBI taxonomy): Eukaryota > Metazoa > Chordata > Lepidosauria > Squamata > Gekkonidae > Gekko > Gekko gecko. The sequence continues at coordinate 137,657,994 of JAPDNY010000002.1, forward strand.
AAGTCTCTGAATAGTCAGAATAAGAGCTGGGTGTTTCTTCTGTTGTGGTGGCCATATCTTCTGACTATGTCGCTCGGTGCTTCGCATCATAGGTGACGTCAGCTGCATTTGACAAACAAGTGATTCCGATCTCTCAAAGCCAATCAAAGTTTTTTCCAGGGCATGAAGAACAGCCGCTGTAATCTCCATTACCATCTTTTGCTTTATAGTTCCCAAAAGTTTTCTGACAGTTGTAGTACCTCTCCATCTCCCTGAAAATCTTTCTTTTCAGATGCATTCAAAGAAACCATTTCATTCTTTAGCCAGCAGCTTGAAAACGACAGCCTCTATAATATTGCACAGTTAGAAAATGTGAAGTTCCATTGCCATTTTAGATCCAACCTCCCATTTTCTTTTCCATAAATCAGATAAGCCTCAGTTCTTTTAAATTTATGATCCCTTTAATGATACTTTCCAGCAAGCAGACAGAAGATTTAAATATGTTGCTTTGCCCCTGTATTTTTATTGCGTTGACTCCCCAAACTCTACCCAGCTGCTCACTGAAGAGTGTGTGTGGGAAGATTTATGAGAACAATAAAGTATTCTTTTCCATGATTGAAGGTTGTAAAGAGTAAAAAATACTCACTGAATCTTCGCCAAGAAGTTGAGACGAGGTTGGGGGTTCTTAATGTGGGGGTTGTTACAACTTATCAGACATGCTCCCACATCTGTTTCCTTGAAGCTTCTTGCACAGGACAATCCGACTCCTATACTCACTGTTTGCCACACACGGGGGGCTCAGAATAAAGTCCTTTGTGACCAATATAATTCACACAAAGTACCAGTTGGACTCCTGTCAAGTCCACTAAAAAAGCTCCAAAGTTGGTGAGATTCAGGGAGCCCTGAAAATTTCAACCACACCATTGCACAGAAGCCCCACCTCTCTCCATTTTTATTTTCCATATCTTAGACCATTGCTCTAGCTGTATATTATGGCCTATATTTTGTGCCCACTTAACCATTGAATCTTTTACTATCTTGTCTTGCATTCTCATATGTAATAGCAGAGTATAGAATTGCTTTATAAATTTTCCTCCTAAGCACATCAAGATTTTATCCATTTCTATAGGTAAATCATAAAAACTTGTGGTTTTTTCCTTCACATATCTAGAATCCAACTGTGCTCTTTCCCACCAGTTCAGGTGAATATTTCTTCTTTTTAAGCTGTCTTGCTGTAGTAATTTATTTTGTCTAACAAATCCTCATATCTCCATAGTAGCTGGGGGGCGTGGCATCGGCGCAGCTGAGAGAGCTCCGACTCTCCCCGTGATCTTCTCCTGATCGTTTACCTCACAACGAGATCTTTTGCCTCATGAAGTTATGCGAAAATCCGGAGGATCGAAATTGAAAGCAAACGCAGTTGAAGTCCTGAATTTAAAGGCTTACTTTGGAGCAGTTAAAGAAGGCAGCGCAGGTAGGAAACTGCAGGCCGATCCTAAAATGGCGGCGGAGGGCGGGAATCACCACACAACCCAGACTCCTATCACTATGGACAGTCTCACTGAGCTTTTCGCCTCTTTTAAAATGGAAATTCTAGCAAATATTAACTCAATACTGCAGCCCATGGCTGAACAAATGAGTTCTTTACAAGACTCTATTCAAAAAGTCTCCCAATCAGCAGAAATGGCATTAGAGGCTTCGACAGCAAATCAAGATGACATTAGGTTCCTTCAACAGAGAGAGACCTGGGCACGAGATAGGATTTTATTCATGGAACACAAGGCAAGGGAACGTTTCCTTAAATTCAGGGGCATAACGGAGCACGCGGAAACAAATACTGACCTGTCTGCCTTCCTATCAGGCTGGCTAGCCACAACACTTCAACTGGAAGACGGGGTGGTCCCCATGATTGTCAGAGCATACAGGCTCGGTTCTCTTGCCTCTGAACGCAAGGGGCCGAGGGATATTATAGCAGAATTTTTAGACTTCCGCACCAAAAACCATATTCTCAAAGTAGCTAAAGTGAAAGGCAAATTTAAATACAAGGGCGAGGATGTTGCTATCTTTCCAGATGTTCCGCCTGAAGCTTTACAAATTTGTAGAGATCTTAAGCCTATTACACAATGTTTGAATGAAGCTGGTATGCGCTATAGATGGCTTCAAACAGGTTACCTTCAAATTAAACACAAAGGTTCTACCTTCCAAGCAGATGACATAGAAAGTGGTTGGGATCTCTTACAAGTGGTAGGTCTTGAACCTATGCAAACCTCTCATACTCCTCAAAGGAATAAACGCAAAAGAGGCTCCCCTGGAACTCCTCATCGCTGGAGTAAAATTCCTGTGAGATTCAATCAGTCGCCTTAAATGCTACTGTATTACATTTATCTGCGTTGTATTATTATGGTAGTCAGTCTGTAAGTGATCTTAAGTCTTCTATACTTGCTTCTCATTTATTAACGTTAATTCTGCACGTTTGGGAGAAGGGAAGGGGGGGGAGGCTCCTTCAGGATGCCTGATTGCGGTGGGTGGTTAACTCTCTTTTTTCCCCCTATGTTTTTTGCTTCTTCTATGGTCCAGGGGATGAGGCCAGGAAGGCCTTGTGTGGTTGTGAACCGCACTCTTAGGGACCTTTTCTTTGGGCAGTCGTGTGGGGGGAGAATGGGTTCCTATTTTCTATCTGGCATTCTTTTTCTGGTGTTCTCCTTCTGTTGGCTTGTGGAAGCTTTGGGGGAGGGGAGGGGAGGGGGGGAGGAGGGATTTGAATCAGATACAATTTTTCATAGTGAGCAGGATATCAATCATAAAGATTTTAATGCTTAAACTTCTCAAAGTTTTTATTATTCAACATTTTTCAACTGTTCAAGCAATTTTATTGTTGATAAGAGGCAACCTTGTTGTGTTTTTTCTCTCTCATTTCTTTGATTATAGGCTTTTTGGCCTTCTTTTTATTGTTAAACTATTTCTCCAAGAACAAATATCTCATATGTTACTGCAATCCTATTATGGAAATCTATAATGGCGTCTGACCCAGTGAAAATACTCACTTTAAACTGTAGAGGTCTTAAGAACAGAATCAAGGCCAAACGCATTGTGACTGATCTTAAAAAACAACGAATTGACATAGCTTTCTTACAGGAAACTCACCTTAAACGCTGTACTTCAGTGCTGCCAACTAATTGGTTTACTACTCAATTTCAAGCATGTGGCTCTTCCCATTCGCGTGTGGTTGCCATTTTATTGTCCCGTTCCTCCAATTTTACTCTTGAAGCCAGAATGCAAGACTCAACTGGAAGGTTTATTTTCGTAAAAGGTAAACTTAACGATCTGGACATTACCTTAGCCAATGTCTATGCTCCTAACTATGGTCAGATGGATTTTATGAAGTCAACTCTGCACAAACTTTACAAATTCAAAAAAGGATCTGAACTCTTAGGGGGTGATTTCAACTACGTAATGGATGCAAGAATTGACAAATCAAGTAAATCAACCAGTATTATTAAAATTAAACAATATAAAGACGCCTCCCAACAAGCCTTTCCAAAATTATTAGCTGAGTATGATTTGCATGATATATGGAGACTTCAGAACGGCTCTTGTCGGGACTATACATACTTCTCTCCTAAGTACAACTGTTACTCCAGGTTGGATTTCTTTTTAGTTTCGTCTGATTTATGCCCCATCATATGTTCTACAGATATTGGTATTCAACGTTGGTCAGATCATTCTCCTGTGACTTGCTTACTCAACACAAACAACACACCAAGACTGAGACCAAATTGGTCCTTCAATAAATCTTTATTATTCAGCACTAAAGCTACAACCAGACTTCATTGTGAAATTGAGGAATTTTTCCGCAATAATCTTCACTGTGGGGTCCCACTGAAAACGGTGTGGGACGCCTCCAAAGCAATCATCCGGGGTGCTTGCCTTTCGTCTCTTGCAGCCCTAAATAAAGAAAGGAACCAGAGAAAAGTGGAACTTCAACATCTTATCTCACAATTTGAATTACAACACAAAAGATCATGCAACCCGAAAATATATACTAAACTCTCACAGCTAAGGAAACAATTAGAGTCTTTGGATGTCTACAACATCTATAAAGACGACCTGAAATGGAAACACGCTAGGACTACTAAGGGTCCCAAAGTACTCCGCTTGCTGGCTTGGAAGCTTAAAAAGCAATGCTCTGAACGACACATCAAATGCTTAAGGGATCCCAAGGGTAAGCTGCACACGGCAACCCCTGATATTTTGCATGTGATGGAGTCTTTCTTTACATCTCTTTACACTTCGACGTATCCTCTGCAATGAGATATCGATGCTTATCTCTCCTCTTATGCCAAGATCCCTATACTTTCGGAGGAACATCGGACTCTTTTGAATGCCCCAATTACTGAGATTGAAATTCGTCAAGCCATTAAATCTATGAAAATCAATAAAGCACCGGGCCTGGACGGCTTTACCATTGAATTTTACAAAAACTTTGTGGACATTTTAGTTCAACCGCTGGAGTTTCTTTTCAACAGTATCCTTACATCCGGAGAATTACCTCCATCGTGGCAACATGCCAATATTATCTTAATACCTAAACATGGAAAAGATGCTTCTGACCCGAGAGCATATCGTCCTATATCTTTACTTAATTCAGACTACAAGATTTTCACCCAAATTCTATCTGAACATCTTAAGCATGTTATAGGCTTCTATGTTCACACAGACCAAACGGGATTCATTCCCTCTAGAGATATAACGGACAATATCCGTAAAACCCTGGATCTCATACTCTATAGTAGGAAACACAAGATTCCGGATACTATGGCTCTCTCCCTTGACATTGAAAAGGCCTTTGACACTGTTGAATTCTTGTTTATCACTAACACACTTAAAGCTATGCAATTTGGAGACACCTTCCTACAAGCGATTAAGGCCATATATTCGACTCCAATGGCTACTATTCTTCTCAACGGTCAATCGTCCAATCCTATTCATCTTCAGCGAGGGACTCGTCAGGGTTGTCCTTTGTCGCCGTTGCTGTTTGCAGTCATGATGGAGCCTCTAGCCAACAATCTGCGACATATTTCGAACTTCAAAGGTATTCAGGTAAAAGATAAGGAATTTAAACTTAACCTCTTTGCGGATGACCTTGTTCTCTACATCTCTGAACCACATTCATCGCTTCCTGCTATCCTAACGACCTTAACTTCTTTTGGAAAAGTCTCTGGTCTCCAGGTTAATCATTCCAAATTGTTAGTGTATCTGATCAATCTGACAGACGAAACAACAAACTATATAAAATCGTGTCACTCCTTTCAATGGACTGATTCCTATTGGCAATATTTAGGGATCAAAGTTCCCCTGGACCTTGCTGACTTAATGCATTGCAATCATATTGCCATTGCTAAAGAAGCCTCTAATCAAATGAAAAATTGGGACTCCAGAATGCTGACCTGGGCAGAGCGTCTCCAATCAATCAAAGCTTTCATTTTTCCTAACTTCTTGTATTGTTTCCGGGCTCTCCCTATTATGATTCCTAAATCGACCATCGCAAAATGGCAATGATCTATTTTATCCTACTTTTGGAGCTTCAAACATCCCCAAATGAATTTTGCATCCTTACGACGTTTACCTGCTAAAGGTGGAATAGCGCTTCCGGATCTTAATACTTACTACTCTGCAACTGTACTAGCCAATCTCATTCGTTGTTATCATAACGATACTATGCTGGACTGGGCTTACATTGAGGATCAATTTTCTTGTATGGTTCCATTCAAGGAGAGTCTGTGGTTGTCTTCTCGCTCTAAGTCGAAAAAACTAGCGCAGAATATCTTTTCTACTGCTGCAATGTCTGTTTGGTTTGCTAATCGTCATAAACTGTGTCAACCAAGTTCACAGCTAACAACGTTCACTGGACAAGACTGGTTTCCCCCTGCACAAGCTGCTAACTCTTTTGTCACGTGGAGGCAAGCAGGCCTTACATGACTTATAGACGTTGTTACTAAAGGGAGACTGGCTTCCAAGGCTGACTTGGAAAAGAAAGGCAAGGTAAAAATTCCTTGGTTTGAATATTTACAACTCCAACATCTAATTAGCTCATCTCACTTTGTAGCCCATCTTGCAACTCCACTTCGTCCATTTGAAAAACTTTTATCTAATGCTAACAAGATCCGAGGTTTGATAGCGAAAATCTACAAAATCCTGATTGACCTGGGTTCAGATAAACTGCACAGCTACCAACATTCCTGGCACAGTGATTTACAGATCACGCTTACTGAAGAACAATGGCTTCATGTTTGGTCATCCAACAATAAAATCTCCAAATTCTTAACTATCTGTACAGCAGCCCAAAAAGTTCTATTTAGGTGGTACTTGACTCCGGTTAAACTTGCTCATATGTCCTCACGTTCATCTCCTTTATGCTGGAAAGGGTGTGGTCATAGAGCCACCTTTTATCATAATTGGTGGCAATGTGAGTATATTCGTCTTTTTTGGTCTCATATAAGGTCAAAAATCAATGAGATAACTGATTGCAACTTACCTTTTGATCCGGCGCTGTTTCTACTGGGTCTCTGGCCTGATGACAAACCACCTGCAATAACAAGAGATCTGATTAATATACTCCTTACGGCAGCCAAGGCTGTGATTGCTCGAGCATGGAAAGAATCTAAACCTCCATCGATGTGCTCTTGGTTCAATACTGTTTGGAATTACTTTATGCTGGAAAAATGTCTGGTTTATTACGATGTTAATAGAAATGAGAGAGAATTACTTAATCCACTAGAAAAATGGTCGGTTTTTTTGGAAAAATTTGATGTTTGCCTCAAAGGCAATCTTTTTAATTGTGTTATTAAGCTGATTTTGATGATTAGCTGAATTCTTTGCTTTATAAAATTGTCTTATGGGCTTCCTGTTCTGCTGTTGAGGTACTTATGGTTCCTATGGTTTTACAATGCTCTTGTAGCTTACCAATTACTGTTTGAAGTTTTGTTCTAGTTTGTGATAATGTTTTGTTCTTTGTCATTCTCTGTTAAAAATTAATAAAATTGTTGTTTAAAAAAATATCTCCATAGTAGCTCTTTCATAAATATCATAGGATTTGTGAAGGCCTCTAATGGTGAGACCCATTTTGGGATTTTGATATAGCATGTCTCCTGAACCTCTTCCTATGTCTTTAATAATGCTGCTCTTAGCACATGTTGTTTGAAATATTTGTGATTTTCATTCTTTCCACCAAAGGTGTGCCAGCCTAGCTTTAGATCATGTCCTTCTAGTTTTAATAGTCTTGAATTTTCCAATGTAATCCATTCTTTAATCCATGTCAAGGCTGATGCTTTATAATATAATTGCCAGTCTGGTAATGCAAAGCCTCCTCTTTCCTTTGAGTCTTGTAGGGCTTTCAATTTAATTCTGGGTTTCTTTCCTTGCCAGATAAATTATCTCACAAGTTTATCTATTTCTTTAGAAAACTTTTGATTTCCTAGAATTGGTATTGTTTGGAATAAAAATATAAATCTTGGTAGCAGATTCATCTTCACAGTAGCAATTCTTCCCATAAATGACAATTGTAAATGTTTCCAATTTTCTAAGTCTTTTTTAATGGTTAATACAAGATTTGTATAGTTATTCTTTAACAAGGAGCTGCACCTGTTTGTTAAGGTTATTCCTAAATATTTTATTTTCTTCTGCACTTCCATGCCAGAATGATCTTGTAAGTTTTGTATCTGCTCTCTAGTACAGTTTTTTGTCAGTATTTTTGTTTTCTTAAAATTAATTTTTAATCCTGCAAATTGTCCATATTCTTTTATCAGATCTAAGAGTTGAACAATAGATGACTGTGGGTCCTCCAAAATAAATACCAAGTCATCTGCAAATCCCATTTTTCTTGCTGGAGTTAAGCTAATGGGATAGGTGAACAGTAAAGCAGTAAAATGAGATTTCCCCACCCCATCTTTGTTCTATTCCTGACAATCACTGAGAGACCTTAGAGGAATGGGCACTGGGTTATCAACCTAGACCTAGAAATAGGATGCCTAAGAATGGTAAAGGTAAAGGTAAAGGTTCCCTTGCTCGAAAGCCAGTCGAATCCGACTCTAGGGTTGCGGTGCTCATCTCCGTTTCAAAGCCGAAGAGCCAGCGCTGTCCAAAGACATTTCCGTGGTCATGTGGCCGGCATGACTAAACACCAAGGTGCACGGAACGCTGTTACCTTCCCACTGAAGTGGTACCTATTTATCTACTTGCAATTTCTTGCTTTCGAACTGCTAGGTTGGCAGGAGCTGGAGCTAGAGACAGGAGCTCACCCCATCATGCGGCACCCGGGTCTTGAACTGCTGAACTACTGACCTTCCACAGCCTGCAGTTCAATGTCTTAACCACTTGAGCAATGGTAAGGGAATGTATTTAGGTATCTATTATATTCTTATTCTAGCTTTTGATGGTGTGGATTTCGGCTCCAACCCTTGGTGGGCCTCATAATTGTTTCTAGAGTACTCCTCTCCCTCCTTCTCTTGCTTTTGTACTAAAATAAACTTTGCTTTTACTTGGAGTAATTATCACTAAATATTCATTTTGAGTTCAGCCCATGACCAGTGACCTCTCAGCCAAGCTACCACAGAAAAGTAAGGAAGAGGTTAACTTTCATCCATGGTTCATCTATACTCCCCCTAAGTAAGGAGCTCTGTGATGGACAGTTAATGGTTAATGTTGTAGCCTGGACTGAGAACCCTGAGTGGCAGGGGATTAAAATGGAATTCTTTGATTGAGTCAGTTAGGCACAACAGTTGAGAGCTGACAGTTGACTGGGAAGGAAGGCTAAGGGAGTGTCATGGGCATGGATAAGGGAGAGCTGACAGAGCTGCCAGATCTTGCAGAAACCACAGCTGGCCCCTCTGAAGCAGCAGAGGAGGATAGCTGGCAGTTGCCAGTATCAGCATTCTTCACAGCTGGCCTAGACAATGGGGAAGAACTGCAAGCTGAAAGTCCTCCTGACTCACCCCCACATGTGACTCATTTAAGGGATCGACTGTGGCAAAACTTAGCAACCAGGTGATGAGAGGCCAGACTACAGGGAAGGCGCTTGGCTAGCCCAGAGTTCTAACAGGAGCCTGGGTGATCGTGCAGCTGGCTAATTGGTAGCAGCATTTAACTCCACACTCTGGGCAGTACTCTTTGTGGATTCAATGAGAGCTTCATGCTGCTTGCATCCACTTTGGCTCAGCTCTTGCACCTAGATCTTTGGACTCCCTTGCTTTTGTCTTGGCTCTGTGTTCCTGGCTCAGCTTTGGACTACATTTCTGGTTAGTGATTTTGGACTTGGCTCTGTGTTCCTGGCTCCTGACCCCGGCTTGACTTTGGACTGTCTTCTTGGCTCCTGACCTTGGCCTGTTCTGGACTCTCTTTGACTGCCACTACAGCCTGTGACAGGGAGTGAGAGGATCAAGAAAGATTCCCATTCAAGCCTGAGGAAAATAGCTCCTAGAAGGGGAGGGATGATCCCTATCCAGTCTGAAGGAGAGGATTTAGAAGGTTCCTGAGTCAGGGAAGTGGAATGCTTAGCCCATCCCTAACAAGCCTGGGGGAAATCAGGGGTCTTTTGGGGGGGAGTGCACCGAAGCACAGCTCCGGCAGCTCAGGAGCCAAGCCCCGTCCCCAGCTGGCATCCCCAGAGTCTTTCAGGCAGCTGAATGTCAATTTCAGCTCCATTATATCCTATGGGCCATTGAAGTCAATGGTGAAAACATGGGGGCTGGAGGGAGGCGGGTTTGAGGGAGAGGCTCCAAACTCACAGGGTAGCTCATGGAGCCTCTCCCCAAGATACCCACCAAGTTTCAAGAATATTGGACCAGGGGGCCCAATTCTATGGGCCCCCAAACAGGTTGCCCCCATTCCCTCCATTGTTGTCTATGGTGGGAAAAAAGTTACTTTTTCACACTTTAGAGAACAATGGAGGGAATGGGGGCAACCTGTTTGAGGGCCCATAGAGTTGGACTCCCTAATCCAATGTTCTTGAAACTTGGTGGGTATCTTGGGGAGAGGCTCCATAAGCTACCCTCTGAGTTTGGAGTCTCTCCCTCAAACCTCCTTCCCTCCAGCCCCCAGAATATACCCTATGTTTTCACCATTGACTTCGATGGCCCATAGGGTATAATGAGGCCGAATTGCCACCAAATTTCTTTCATTCCCTCCTTTCCTTCTCTCCTTTTCCTCTTTCCCTCCTTCTTCTCTTCTCTCTTTCTTTCTTTCCCACCTTCTTCTCTTCTCTTTTTTCCTCCTTTCCCTGTTTCCCTCCTTCTTCCCTCTCTTTCTTTCCCTCCTCCTTTCCTTTTCTTTCTTTCCCTCTTTCCTTCTCTCTACTCTCTTTCCTTCCCTCTTTCCTCCTTCTGTGGCCCAACTCTAGTGAGAAGGAGTTTAAACTTTAAACCCCTTCTCTCTTAGCTCCCTCACCCAGGCCTGCTGGGGAAGGGAAGGGGAGGCTTTCAAAGATGCCTCCCCCCTTTTGCTTCCCCTTCTGACATCACTTCCGGTGATGTCAGGGGGTGTGGCATATGCTAATAGCCTAATAGCTCATTAGCATACCATATGCTAATGAGCTCCTGCAGCTGTTTTTCTACGAAAAGACCCCTGGGGGAAATAGTTCCTAAAAGAAAAGGGTGGTCCCTGGCCAGTGGATAAAGAAGGAAATTGGAACTTGTTTGAATGTTCCTGCTTTCACCAATGTAAGTGTCTGTGAGACAAAGAAGCTTATGCTTGTGCATTTAAGCAGAGACTGCCAAAAAATCTCTCTCCTTAAGTTCTAAAGGCATATCTGAATAACAAAAACAGTTAGTTGTTGGTGGCAAATTATCTAGTGCTTATTTGTATACGAAGTTACCTCATTGCTGTTGTCTGTTCACCTCAGAAGTTGTACACCTGATTCCAACCTGACCATTTCCCCTCATAATTAAATAAAACAGTTCATTAATTTTGAACTACCATCAGCCTCTCGTGTGTCTTTTTCAAAATAGGATGTAAGAACAATTTTAGTCTCTCCTTTTGGTTTCCTAGGCTGGGTCAGCATACATCTAAATACATACAAGTGACTGGATGGAACAGCCAGAGAGAAAAACAAAGAAGAAAAAGAAAAAGGGGCTATTTTTCCCCCTGATTGCTACAAGGGAGATTCTTTCAAGCCTCTCCTGTATCATGTGTTTGCATTTTACATTTTTAAAATCCTATATAAACATATATAATTCACACCAGATTTACAACCTGCACCTTTAGATGTTTCTGGAGAGTACATCAGTGAGTACATTCTCTTTGCCTCTTACATACACAATGTGAAAGTTGAAATCCTATAATAGGAGACTCCATCTAATTAATTTGCTATTGGTATTTCTTACTTGGTTCAACCAACATAATGGGGAGTGGCCAGTACACAACATGACGTTCCTGTCCCAACTGTATGGTTTTAGCTTCCCCAAGGCCCACACTATTGCCAAAAATTCTTTTTCTATATAGGAGAGGTGCTCTTCTCTCTCCACTAACTTCCTACTAAGATAAAGAGAAGAGGAAGAGAGAGAGATTGGATTTATACCCTGCCTTTCACTCGGAGTCTCAGAGTGGTTTACAAGCTCCTTTCCCTTCCTCTCCCCACAACAGGCACTCTGTGAGATAGGTGGGGCTGAGAGAGCTCTTTCTAGAACTGTCCTTGAGAGAACAGCTCTGACAGAACTATGGCTTGCCCAAGGTCATCCAGCAGCTGCAATTAGAGACGTGGGTAATCAAACCCAGTTCTCCCAGATTAGACTCTGCACACTTAACCAGTACACCAAACTGAGCCCTGATACTGGATTCCATCCTCCTGAATCTGGTTTAGCATGGCCCCTATTTCAATTTTGGAAGCATCGGTGTATATATAGCAAAGGCCTTCAAAAAACCAGGAGCCTTCAAGACTGGCTCTCTGGTCAATATCTCTTTGAGGTGCTCAAAGGCACTTTGGCATTCAGGAGGAGTCCATTTTACCTTGTCAGATAAAGTCTTCTTGGTAAATTTACACATTGGAGCTGCAATGGAACTGATCTCTGGAATGAACCTTCAATAATATCCCACAACTCCTATAAAGGCTCTAATTTGCCTTTTGGTTGTGGATCTAGGCCATTCCTGTATAATTTGCACTTTGCTCCAGTCTGGTGTTATTACCCCACCTCCACGTATGTGCCCTACATATTTTAATTGGCACGTAGCTATTTGGCATTTTCAGGCTTTCACTGTTAAACCAGCCTCCTTTAATCTTTGGAACACTATGGCTAGATGTTGTAGATGTGCTTTCCAGATCTGGCTAAAGATTATTATTGAGTTTAACATTTATATAAATAGGGAGTTGCCCAAAAAGACTGTTGCAACCACTTTTAACTTTAAAAGGGGTAACTTCTCTGGTATGAGGGGACATGTGAGGAAGAAATGGAAAGGAAAAGTGGAAAAGATCAAAACCATTGGGAAGCTTGGAGACTATTTAAAAATACGATCCTAGAAGCTCAGAAAAAATATATACCGCAGGTTAGGAAAGGCACAAATAGGTATAGAAAAAAGCCTGCATGGTTAACAAATAAAGTAATGGAAGCTGTAAAAGGTAAGAAGGATTCCTTTAAGCGATGGAAAGCTAGTCTCAGTGAGGTTGATAAAAAGGAACACAGGCTGTGGAAAATAAAATGCAAGTCTGTGATCAGGCAAGCAAAAAGGGAATATGAGGAGCATATAGCAAAAAACATAAAGGCCAACACTAAAACTTTCTTCAAATACATTAGAAGCAGGAAACCAGCCAGGGAGGCAGTGGGGCCCTTGGATGACGAAGGGGTAAAAGGACTACTGAAGGATGACAGGGAAATGGCTGAGAAGCTAAATTCATTTTTTGCTTCTGTATTCACTGTGGAAGATGAGAAGTGCTTGTCCACTCCAGAACCACCGATTTTTTTTTTTTTTGGGGGGGTGAAAGACCTGAATCAGATCAAGGTGACAAGAGAGGAAGTCCTATGACTGATGGACAATGTAAAAACTAATAAATCACCAGGCCTGGATGGCATTCATCTGAGAGTTCTGAAAGAACTCAAATGTGAACTAGTGGATCTCCTTACAAAAATATGTAATCTTTCTTTAAAATCTGCCTCCATTCCTGAGGACCGGAAGGTAGCTAATGTCACTCCCATCTTTAAAAAGGGCTCCAGGGGAGATCTGGGAAATTACAGGCCAGTCAGTCTGACATTGATACCGGGTAAGTTGGTGGAAGCTGTTATTAAGGAAAGAATTAGTAGGCACATTGATGAACAAAACTATTGAGGCAGACTCAGCATTGGTTCTGTAAGGGAAGATCTTGTCTCACTAACCTGTTAGTGTTTTTTGAGGGAGTGAACAAACATGTGGACAAGGGGCACCCAATAGATGTTGTTTTCCTTGACTTCCAGAAAGCTTTTGATAAAGTTCCTCATCAAAGGCTCCTAAGTAAGCTCAATAGTCATGGGATAAAAGGACAAGTCCTCTTGTGGATCAAAAACTGGCTTATAAATAGGAAACAGAGAGTGGGTATAAATGGGAAACTTTCTCAATGGAGGGTGGTAAGCAGTGGGGTACCACAGGGATCAGTACTCGGTCTGATGCTTTTTAACTTGTTCATTAATGATTTGGAATTGGGAGTAAGCAGTGCAGATGACACAAAGTTGTTCAGGGTGGTGAAAACCAGGTAGGATTGTGAGGCACTCCAAAGGGATCTGTCGAGGACGGGTTAGTGGGCGTCAACATGGCAAATGGGGTTCAATGTGGCCAAGTGCAAAGTTATGCACATTGGAGCCAAAAATCCTAAATATAAACAAACATTGATGGGGTCAGAACTGGCAGAGACTGACCAAGAGAGAGATCTTGGAGTCGTAGTAGATAACTCAATGAAAATGTCTGGACAGTGTGCGATGGCAATAAAAAAGGCCAAGAGTATGCAGGGGAATGAACACAAATCAGCCAGTGTCATCATGCCCCTGTATAAATCCATGGTATGACCTCATTTGGAATACTGTGTACAGTTCTGGTCACCACAGCTTAAAAAAGGATATTATAGCATTGGAAAAAGTGCAGAAAAGGGCAACTAGAATGATAAAAGGGTTGGAACACTTTCCCTATGAAGAAAGGTTAAAACGCTTGGGCTTTTTAGCTTGGAGAAATGAAGGCTAAGGGGTGACATGACAGAAGTTTATAAGATTATGCATGGGATAGAGCAGGTTGAGAAAGAAGTACTTTTCTCCCTTTCTCACAATACAAGAACTCATGGGCACTCCATGAAATTGCTGATCGCTCAGTTAGAACAGATAAAAGGAAGTACTTCTTCACCCAAAGAGTGATTAACACATGGAATTCACTGCCACAGGAGGTGGTGGCAGCTACAAGCATGGACAGTTTCAAGAGGTTATTAGACAAACATATGGAGCAGAAGTCCATCAGTGGCTATTAGCCACAAGGTATAGATAGGAACTCTCAGTCTGGGGCAGGTGATGCACTCTATTCTTGGTGCTGTGGGGGGCAGTAGTGGGAGGGCTTCTAGTGTCCTGGCCCCACTGCTGGACCTCCTGATGGCACCTGATATTTTTGGCCACTGTGTGACAGAGTGTTGGACTAGATGGGCCATTGGCTTCTCTTATGTTCTATATACACAAGTGCAAAATACTTTAACCCGAACAATAGTTTATTGATCAGCCTCCAGAATGTGTCTGGGGTGTTCCTAAGACCAAAAGCCAAAACCATGAACTCAATGAGTCCCTCATGGTTTACAAAGGCTGTTTTGGGTTGGTCTTTAGGGCTCATGGCCACCTGCCAATAACTTTTTGTCAAGTCTAATATGGAAATAAAATGTGCAGCACCAATTGTTTTGATTAATCCATCCACCCTGGGCATAGGATATACATCTGGGAATGTCACTTTATTTAATTTTCTATAGTCGACACAGTTTGAACTGGTTTTGGAACTAAAATAACTGGTGAGGCCCAAGGACTTTCTGAGGATACAATAAACCCAAGGTTCAGCATTGTTTTAACCTTAGTTTCAATATTAGTGGCATTAGGGCCAGTTACCCTGTAAGGTGAAAGAGCAATAGGCCTGGTATCTCCTGAGTTCTCCCTGAAAAGTTTGTAAAGCTACTCTGTTAAGTATGCCACTCAACAATAGGATTTCAGCAAAAGTGATTTCAGCTTTATTTGTAACAGCAAACACCAACTCAGGAACACACAACAAACAAGTGGAGCACAGCTCCCTTTTTAAACTATCCTGGGCTGTCAAAGCCACACCCATAACAAGATAAGAACCAATAACAATGTAGGGATAAAGGCCAGTCAGGACTGTTCCCTCTTTGATACATTCTCACACAGTGATTGGATATTTACAGAGGTTTCTCAGAAACCAGCCAATGGTAATGCGACAGATGAAGAGCCACATTCAGACTGAAGCTTAACACTGTAAAGTATAGGCTTGATTCACACTTCGATACATAACATGGACTGAAACCGTTTTAACATGCCATTGTTGATCTTTGGGAAGGGTCAGCACTAAGGTAACTTCACTCACCGTACTACCCTTGCTTATCTTTCCCCAACCTATTAATAAAGTTTTAACATGTTTACATGCAATAACTTACATTGCCCCCTTCAGGATTTACATTGACTAAATAATTTACACTAGAAACCTGGGTTTAAGTTTTAAAGGTCCTTCCCATGCTAACTTCCAGCTTGTGTTTTCTGCAAGGTTTCAAAACAAGGACTTGGTCTCCTGGCTTGAAGAGACTCTCTCTGGCCTTGGCATTGTACCAGGTCTTTTGTTTTTGCTGGACTCTATGCATGCTATCTGAAGCAGCAGCTCTAAGTTCCTGAAGACTCTCTTGTAGTCCTGTAGACAGGTTACTACATCTTTGCTTTCCATGTTCTCTCTACGAGCCCATGCTTCCATGAGGATGTCCATTGGTTCTGTTACATGTCACCTGAAGAGTAGTTCAAAGGGACTAAATCTGGAACTTTCCTGTGTCACTTCTTGATATCAAAATAAAAAATGTTGAAGTCTTTGATTCCAGTCATTAGGATGCTTCATTGCGTATATCTTCAGCATGTGATTCAAGGTGCCATTAAATCTTTCATTCAGTCCATTTGTGTGTAGATGATAAACTGTGATGGTGAGATGTTTAATGCTACAAGCTTGCAACAACTCTTTCATTACCTGGGACATGAATGTGGTTCCCAAATCAGTGCCCATTTCTCATGGAAAGCGTAGCCTAGTGAACACAATCAACAAGGCTTCTGCTACTGTTTTAGCTTCAGTGTCCTTTAAAAGGATGGCTTCTGGGAATTTACTTGAATAATGCACAATTGTTAAAATGTATTTATTTTCATGCCAGGTTGCTGTAGTGACTGGTCCTACAATACCCACACCTATCTTTGGAACAAGTGGTAAGCATCGTTTTGTTTTGACCTGAGCTTTGCCCACCAGCTGACATGCTTGGCAAGACTTGTAAAAAAATGATATCCTTTCCCATATTGGGCCAATAAAAGTCATGCTTGCAACCTATCTCTAGTTTTGTTCATTCCTAAATATCCAGACATGGGTGTTTCATGGGCAAGATGTAGAAGCTGCAACCTGTATTTTCTTGGGATAACTAGCTGTTCATGCTTCTCCCATTTTCACCTCATAAACACTCTGTAAAGTCTCTGGTCTATGACCTTAATCAAACAAGGATTCTCTATCATTACTTCTTGGGAAGATGTCTCAGTGTGTTGCCACAGTTCCTGTAAACAATCATCTTGCCTTTATTCAGTTAAAAATTGTACAGCAGGAGTGTTCTGCATCAAAGTTTCAGATTTACTCACACTGGGCTCTGCCTGGGTCTGTTCTGCTGAGTTGTTACATTCTGTTTCCACTCTAGCTTCTGGCCTAGCAGGCAATTCTGAAGCCTGAATTTGAGGCCTACTCCTGGTCACTACATTAACCAGTCTGGCTTGTGAGGCCAATCATTCCCCAGGAGTATAGGAATTTCCAGTTTTCCCCATACTCCCATTATCCACTTTCCCTGGATTCCTTTGTATTTAATTGGGATTTCTGCCAAGTCCACTTAAAATTCTGGGCCACTGATTTCCTTGATTTTATATGTTTTTCCAGGTAGATACTATTCTTTCCTTACAAAGTGTGGCATTATTAATATAATTCCTAGCCCCGGTGTCTCTCCAGCATAATACTTCTTCTTTGCTGTTTATTTCCACCAACTCCATATATTTCCTGTTTAAATCCTCCTGTACTGTCCACACTTGTAAGACTCTGGCTGGTCTCTTTGATTTGACTTCTTCAGTGTTAAGTATGAGACATTTGTCTGATTTTAACTAATGATTCAGCTTTATTCAGTCAACAGTAAACCAACACAAGGAACAGTGGAGCAACAGGCTTCCTTTTTAAACTGTCCAGGCTATGGTAACCATGCCCTTAAACAAGTTAAAAACCAATAACAAAAGGGAGATAACAACCAATAGATTTCGTTCCCTCCGGAACAACTCTAGCTGCTCTGATTGGCTTGCTATGCAGAGCGGCCAATCAGATTGCTTACTTTTAGGATACCTTCTGAAACCTCAAGCTCATAGATATTATTACAATACATAACATTCAGGTTCAGGGCTTGGATGGAGTTCAGTACCTGTTTCAGACCTTTTAACTATGGGTCTGGTCACACGGGGGATTTGCTGCATGATAGGGACGAATGCCGGGTGGATTATACAGGTGCAATCACATGGAAACATCTGGCAAGTGTGGTGCACCCGTCTCCAACCCGTATCATACTGCCGAAGATCTAGAGTTAAAAAGTACCTGGAAATGTCTTCTATTAAATGGGTTGCGACCAGTGTTCCCTCTAAGCTGAGTTAGTGTGAGCTAGCTCACAGTTTTTTAGCCTCTGGCTCACACATTTTTGTCTTAGCTCAGGAAGAGTGGCTCCAGAGCAAACTAATTTATACAGTAGCCAAATCGCTCACTCACAACTTTATTGCCAGTAGCTCACAAACTAGAATTTTTGCTCACAAGACTCCACAGCTTAGAGGTAGCATTGGTTGTGATGGGCCACTGCCGGACTTCCTTCATGTGATTGCTGCAGCGCACTCCTTTTGCCTCATTGGAGTGAGCTGGAAACACCTGCTGAAGGGAAAAAATCCGCTTCACTGCCGTCACGTCGCCTCACATAATCGCTGGGCAAATTGCAACTGCGCAAAGAGCCATGCCTCCACCCCGTGTTATCCGCCCCATGTGACCGGGACCAATATTAACAGTCTTGGGTTGAAATTTGTGTTTTTCCTCTTTCTAATTTTGGTAATTATGTTATGTCTGCTGACCGTCACTAGGCACCAGCAACCTTTACCAGAGCTTGACTTTCAGAGACAATAGAGACCAGGATCCTGAAACCTCAAGAGGTCACCAATAGGAACCTTGGCGGGAAGTTTGAACTCACCAATGGGACCTGTGGGTGGTCCACGGGGACTGTGTATAGTTGGCCATCTGGCCAGTATTATCTGTTCTGTTGTGTATGCTAGTAAACTATGAGCTAACAATCATGCTGTGTCCTGGTTCTTCATGTGTCAAACCCACTAAATAAGAATGGTGATGAGGATGGGATCCCACTGAGCTGGCCGGGCTGTTGGGGCACCAGAGGAAGACCAGGAACCGCTGCTGCTCCAACTGATGAGCACCGAAGGCGTGCAAGCTGCTTCCCCACCACAACCATGCAGCACAATGGCAGTCACTCTGTTTGACCTGACCAAGCCTCATCACTGGGAAGCCTGGGTCAAGAGACTCAAGTCCATGCTGATCTTTTATGAGTCAACAGCGAGGAAAGAAAAAGAGGTCTCCTCATCGGCTCCTGTGGTCCTGCCATGTTGAAGCTAGCTCGCAACCTGCTTTCCCCAACCAAGCTGGCTGATGCCTTGTTCGAGGACATAATCGAGAAGCCCCAGGCCCACTTTGTTCCCCAGCCATCAGAGATCACGTACCACATGGCTTTCCACTCCCGACAACAGCAACCGCGGGAGTCAGTCACTGCATACCTGGCTGAGCTCTGCCAACTCACCTCGGACTGCACCTTTGGGCCCCAACACAACATGGCCCTCTGGGATAGACTTGTTTCTGAGCGATGAGAAGCTCTGATGGCGGATCCTTGAGGATGAAACATGCTCCTTTGCATCCGGCCTCTCCACCGCCACTGCCTGGGAGAGGAACCATCCCTCAACCGCAACCACCACACACCAGGCAAACCTCAACCAGGTCGACCCAGACTGGGAGGAAGTCCACCGCACTCAGCAATCCACCAGATGCCGGGATCCAGCATGAGCAACTGGCTCCATTCCCCTGCACAAGCCGGAGCACCAGGAATGTGTGAGTTGCAGGGAGAAGCATGACTGGAAAACCTGCTGGTTCCGGGATGCCAAGTGCCACAGTTGTGGCCGCTCAGGGCACATTGCAAGAGCCTGCCATTCCCAGGCTGCCAAAGCCCAGCTGGCACTACCCCAGCCCCACAGAAAAGCAGCCACTCACAATGAGGAAGACGAATCCAAGGACGAGCTCTACCTCCTTGCAGCCGACCCAGCCAAACAGGTACTGTGGCTTCCAAGCCAGTCCTCTGCTCTGAAGATCCAGGTCTGGGTCCAAATAGAGGGGTCCCCCTTCACCATGGAGCTCGATTCTGGCTCTGCTGCCTCCATTATCTCAGAGGTGACTCTAAAGAGACTCTGCCCCCGGGGGGGGGGCACCTGCCACCCCTCTATCTTATCCTGACAGACTTTTAGAGGAACTGCATTCCAATAAAGGGTTTGGGAAGTCACCATGTCCAGTACAAGGGGTTTGGTAGCCACTTGGACTTAACTGTGGTCGCGGGGGACCTGGTCAGCCTCCTCGGCTGCGTGTGGTTTGCCCCTTTGAGAATATCAATAGAAGGGGTACAGCTCTGTGACTCGCAGGACTGCCATGAGGTTTGCAATGAGTTCCCGTCCATTTTCGATGGTACCCTGGGTTGTTATACAGGCCTCCTGGTGTCGCTGCAACTCGACCCAAACATGGCCCTCATCCGCATGTGTTCCATTTGCGTTGCAACCAAAAGTTGATGCGGAACTGGACCGTCTCGTAGGGCAGGGAGTCCTGGAACTGGTCTCCTGCATGAGAGACCCTCATTGTTACCCCAGTTAAGCCAAATGGGGACATCCACATCTGCGCAGATTACAAGTGCATGTTGAATAAGGCACTGCAGGACCACGCATACCCAGTCCCGGTCGTTAGCCACATGCTTGCCTCCCTGGCTGGGGCAAAGATTTTTGGGAAACTGGACCTCACCCAGGCCTACCAACAGCTCCTGGTTGACGAGGCAACCACTGCTGCACAAACTATTGTCACACATACAGGGGCTTTTAAGGTGAAAAGACTACAGTTTGAGATGAGCGTGGCCCTAGGCCTTTTCCAACAACTCATGGACTCTCTGTTGAGAGGGATCCCGGGGGTTGGACTATTATTTGAAATGGTTGGAAATCAGCCCGGTCTCCGCCACCTTCTCCAAAGCCACTATCCGGGTGCTCTGCAAAATCTTCACCACCCACGGGTTGCCGGACACCATTGTATCAGACAATGGGATGGCGTTCACCTCGGACAAAATCCAGGAGTTCCTCCACAGCAATCAGATCAGGCATGTAAGGTCTGCCCCATTTCACCCCTCTACGAATGGCCAGGCAGAACGGATGGTGCGCACCGCCAAGGAAGCCCTCAGCTGGCTGATGGAGGGGGACTGGGAATTCTATCTGGTGCACTTCTTCCTGGCACAATGGACCACCCCGAACCTGGTCAGTGGCCACTGCCCCACGGAACTCCTCATGGGTCAGCGGCGCACGATCCTCTTGGACAGACTGCACCTGGACAGGGACCCAGAGTCGTGTAACCTGTGTGAGCAAAGGGTGCTGCCATGGGGATTCTTCCTGGAGGACCCTGTCTACATCATGAATTATGGCAAGGGCCCCAAATGTATTGCTGGCCAGGTCATCTGCCTCACAGGCCCCATGTCCTATGAGGTCTCGACAGACTGCGGACAGGTCCTGCAAAAGCATGTCGACCAGCTGCGCATACGCATGGTCCCAGCTCCGGCAGAGGTCCTGGCCCCGAGGGACACTGAGGGGGTGTTGCCAGACATTCTGGAATGAGAAACTCCCAACGGGAGTTTGCAGGAGCAAGCCCCTGTCGCCATGGCCGCCCCTGATGACAGAGCACCTGCCTCCGCCCCAGAACCAGATGAGGCTCTGCTGCCTCCCCCTCCTAGTACTCCAGGCACGGGGTAGGATAGGCCTCCCAATGTTCCAGTTCTGACTCCAAGGTGCTCCACGCGAGAGTGCTGGTCCCCAACCCACCTAAAGGACTATGTCGCATAGGTTGGGGTTGAACTATGGAGGGAGGGGTGTTATGTCCGCTGACTGCCACTAGATGCCAGGAACCTTTATCAGAGTGGCATGCCATTTTTCAATGGGTGTCATGCCATTTTTCAACGATATACTGATCGCCGTGGCAATGCCTGCTGAGTTCGCCACCTGGCGGCTCACTGTCCTCCACCGTTTCCACGAGGTGGGCCTAAAAGTGAAGCAGGAGAAGTGCCTTCTAGGGGTTCCATCCGTGGACTTTTTGGGCTTCATGGCCGATGTGGACAGCCTCCATCCAGCTGGGGACAAGATAAAGGCCATTGTTGAGGCACCCCACCCACATCCAAGGTGGAACTCCAGGCATTCCTGGGTCTATTGAAATTCTACCACACCTTCCTCCCCCACAAGGTGGTGGTAGCAGAGCCCTTGCATCACCTCCTGGACAAGCACACCCATTGGTCATGGCCAGGCTGCCGCTTTCAAGGGGGTCAAAGCACTGCTGATTTCTAATAAAGTTCTTGCGCATTTTGATGAGTTCCTGCCGGTGGTTCTGGCCTGCGATGCATCCCCCTACAGCGTCAGCGCAGTGTTGGCCCACCACCTCCTGGCCAGCTGGGAGATGCCCGTCGCCTACTACTCCAGGACACTGTCTATGGCGGAGCGAAGTTATGCCCAGGTTGACTGGGAGGGCCTGGCGATAGTGGCTGGGGTAAAAAAAATTCATGACTTTGTGTATGGCCGGCCCTTCACCATTGTCATGGATCATTGCCCCCTCCTCAGCCTCTTCACCTCTGATTGCCAGACTCCGATGGTCCTTTCCCCGCAGCTCATGCGGTGGTCCATTTTCTTGTCCGGCTACTCCTACACCCTGCTGCATTGCCCGGGCAAGACTATGGGCCATGCCAACACTCTTAGCAACCTGTCCTTGCCATCCGTAGAGGCCGACCTGGCTCCAGCCCACCATGTTCTGCAGGTAGAGGACCTTCCCTATTCACCCCTCCAGGTGGCGGATGTTGCCCGCTGCTTGGCCAGGGACCCCGTCATCTCCCAAGTTCTGGGATGGGTGGTGAGGGGGTGGCCTGCAGCTGCCGAAGAGCCTGAGTTCACAGCTTTTGCAGCACGCAGAGATGAGTTGTCTGCGTACAAGGGCTGTCTATTGTGGGGAGACAGGGTAGTCGTCCCCAGCCACTGCCGGCTTGCCCACTAGGCGAGCTAGGCACTCGCCTAGGGCACCGCGCCTGCATGGGCACCAAATGGCCCCCTGCCTCCCCCACCACTGCCACTACCTCCCCATCTCCGCTGCCAGCAAAGTGCCCCAGCGGGGCTCAGGAGGCGGCGGCGGCAGAGCTTGCCCACCCTCCCCCTCCCCCTCCCCACTGGGCAAGCTGGCACTCAGCTCAAAGGGAAGAGGTGAGGGCTTAAACCCCGCCTCTTCCCTGGCTTGCCTCGGTGCCCCCTGTGGCTGTGGATCGCCGAGGCAAGCCGGTGCTGGGAGGGAAGGGGCGGGGGTTTGAACCCCCGTCTCTTCCCTGACTTTCCTGGGTGCCCCGCAGCTGCAAAGTGCCCAGGAAAGCTGGCACTCTGAGGGAAGGGGCAGGAGAAACCTCCAGCATACTATGTCACAGGGTCCTGCAAGCTCTACACCAGGCCCATCCTGGCATCATCCAGATGAAGGCCCTGGCCCGCAGCTACGTATGGTGGCCAGGGATAGATGCAGAGGCAGAGGCTTGGGTAAAGCACTGCCAGACATGCCAGGCCATCAGGCATAATCCACCGAGCACACCCACCCAAGCCTGGGAATCCATCTGGATGCCATGGTCAGGGCTCCACGTGGATTTCGCCAGGCCATTCCATGGGCTATTGTTTTCAGTAATGGTGGACTCTTATTTGAAATGGTTGGAAATCAGCCCAGTCTCTGCCACCTCCTTCAAAGCCACTATCTAGGCACTCCACAAAATCTTCACCACCCACGGGTTGCCAGACACCATTGTATTGGACAATGGGACGGCATTCACCTCAGACGAATTCCAGGAGTTCCTCCACAGCAATCTGATCAGGCACATAAGGTCCACCCCATTTCACCCCTCTACCAATGGCCAGGTGGAATGGATGGTGTGCACCACCAAGGAAGCCCTCAGCTGGCTGACAGAGGGGGACTGGGAATTCTGTCTGGCGCGCTTCCTCCTGGCACAATGGACCACCTCAAACCTGGTCAGTGGCCACTGCCCCACGGAACTCCTCATGGGTTAGCGGCCCATGATCCTCTTGGACAGACTGCACCTGGACAGGGCCCCAGAGTTGCGTAACCTGTGTGGGCAAAGGGTGCTGCTGCAGGGATTCTTCCCAAGGACCCCGTCTACATCAGGAACCATGGCAGGGACCCTGAATGGATTGCTGGCCGGGTCATCCGCCCCACAGGCCCCGTGTCCTATGAGGCCTTGACAGACTGTGGATGGGTCCTGCAGAAGCATGTCGACCAGCTGCACTTACGCATGCTCCCGGCTTTGGCAGAG
This sequence comes from Gekko gecko, assembly GCA_029375565.1. Lineage (NCBI taxonomy): Eukaryota > Metazoa > Chordata > Lepidosauria > Squamata > Gekkonidae > Gekko > Gekko gecko. Next base: position 137,681,902 of record JAPDNY010000002.1, read on the forward strand.
GTCCTGGCCCCTAGGGACACTGAGGGGGTGTTGCTGGACATTCTGGAATGAGAAACTCGAAACAGGAGTTTGCAGGAGCAAGCCCCTGTCGCCATGGCTGCCCCTGATGACAGAGCACCTGCCTCCGCCCCAGAACCAGACAAGGCTCTGCTGCCTCCTCCTCATAGTACTCCAGGCACGGGGTAGGACAGGCCTCCCGACGTTCCAGTTCTGACTCCAAGGTGCTCCACATGAGAGTGCTGGTCCCCAACCCACCTAAAGGATTATGTCACATGTTGGGGTTGAACTACGGGGGGACGGGGGTTATGTCTGCTGATTGCCACTAGGCACCAACAACCTTTACCAGAGCTTGACTCTCAGAGACAATAGGGACTAGGATCCTGAAACCTCAAGAGGTTACCAATAGGAACCTTGGCAGGAAGTTTAAACCCACCAATGGGACCTGTGGGTGGTCCACGGGGACTGTATATAGTTGGCCGTCTGGCTGGTATTCTCTGTTCTGTTATGTTTGCTAGTAAACTATGAGCTAACAGTCACACTGTGTCCTGGTTCTTCATGTGTTGAACCCACTACACAACAAATTATATCTGAGATGTCCTTCTTCCCTGGATATTATATCAACCCTCTTTTCCTACTTGGCTCTGAAGTGTTCCATCTTACAGTGCTGTTTTTTGTTGGCACAGTTTTTTCTTTATGATGGATTGGAAAAGAGATCCTCCCATGTCCCCTTCCATTTCATCTAATAAAGTTTCTAATTAGCTGTTGTAGATTTTCTGGGTTGTCTGGCTGTGGTCTTGGCACTCTAATGTACCATCTTAACTGTGGGGGAACTTGTTTATAAAACTTTCAGATCACTTAATTGCTTTAGCTCTTCAGATGTCTTCACTTTGCTCCCCTTAACCTATCTGGTTAAGGCTCGGTCTAAGTGACAACCTAGCTGTGTGTATGTTTCCCCTTCTTTTCTTTTAATTTCTCTAAAAGTTTCCCTGCTTTGTTTTGCTGTGAGTCCATATGTAACTCACACTTTTTCTTAGAAAAGAAAATAATTAGATGTTTCCTTGTCTCTAATTTCTGAGTAAACTTTACTCAGTACTCCACAAATCTCTGAGTGCAAATAAATCGTCCTCATCTTGGACCCCAAAGTCTCTACATGCTCATTTAAAGCTTGGGAAAAAAATGTCTCTACATCATCCCCTTTTTGCTATCAAGGAAATTTCTTACGTTTCACTGTGGTGGTAATTCTGCCCTCAACTGGATTTCCTTCATCTTCATTGCATACATTTCTTTTTCATGCTGTCTCTCCGCTTTCCTCTTCCTCTTCAGTTATGCCTTCTTAGCTTTTTCTGCCTCGGTCATGGCTTTTTCTTTTTCTGTCTCAGCCCTGGCATTGTTTTTTCTGTCTCAGCTTCTATTATAGCCAATTTAATTTTCATTCTCATAATTTTCACATCCTACCTAGGACTTTCTTCAGCTGTAGTTTCTTCTCCCCCACTGTCCCCATGTGCCTCTGGGTATGTGGTAGTGACATTTCTAACAGGAATTCTGAGGTAATTCCTCCTCTTAACTTAATATGAAGTTCCTCATGAGCTTATAAGATACTTTCTTATTTTATTTTGTGTTTATAGTGGGACAAACTAGTTGTGGGTTTTATTTTTGGATCATGATGCTGCCACCAATTATGACGATTTCGCCCTCCCTCACAGGATTTCCATTTATCTTCTTTGCTGAAGATGATATTTTTGATTGCAGTAACATCAGCTAGGTGTATATCTGAAATCAGAGTACTCTTGACTAATCCGGGACTGTGTTCATTTCATAAGGACAAGGTGGTTCTTTGTACAGATCTCACCTTCCTACTAAAGGTCACTTCTAATTTTCATAGGTCACAGGAGATATACCTATCTTCCTTTTGTCCAGACCCAAAGCATCCCAGGGAGAAGTCCTGGCATATACTGGACATTCGAAGATCCCTTAAAATTTACTTATTAAAGGCCACTGACACCAGGAAGACAGATTTGATGTCCATAAATATTTCTCCTCCTAACTTAGGAAACAAGATGTCCAAATCAGCAATCAAATTTGATTTTGTGATCAAATCGTGCATTGCAGAAGCCTACAAGTCTCTCAAAACTGAAGCCCCTCCAGGGTTACAGCACATTTGGTGAGGAGTGCAGCTACCAATACTCGCTAAACACACTTCATTAGAGGAAGTCTGTAGAGCAGCAACTTGTTCTTCCATTTCTACCTTTGTGAGACACTATAAGCTGAATGTTTATGATTCTGCAGATGCCTCCTTCGGAAGAAGAGTTTTACAGTATGTACTTTCAGAGGGGAGCAATATCCCACTCAAAGTTTAAGGTACTTCTCTGGGAGAACCCAAGATGTCCTCTGCCTTAGAGGGAGAATGACCTTTGGCACTTACTGTGAAGGGTCCTTCTCCTCTGAGGAAAGGCAGACATCTTGCCCCCCCTAACTACATCTCTCTCTCTGTCTCTCTGTCTCTCTCTCTCTCACACACACACACACATCAACTATGCTCTTCTTCCATACTTTTTCCTTTATTCCATTCTGAATTTGAGTTCTATATGTTTCTGTATGTTCTTCTTGTTGTTGTGAGTTGACTTACCTGTTCTGAGTCTATGTTCATTAGTATAGGAGAAAGGGGGTGCTCCTCCACCCCACAGGAAGAGGAAGACAATTATTTCTCCCTGACTGGATGGTTGGAATCACCCAAGATGTCCTCCTTTCTACAGAGGAGAATGACCCCTCATGGTAAGTGCCAAAGGTTGTTCTCCAGACCAGGTTACAGCATTAACCATTTACTGTCCATTGCAGGCTTACGTGGACCATGTCCAAGGATTTGATGGGGCACAGCAGTGCAACCATAAGCACCTCGACAGATGGCAGCAGCAGCCTCCTCTTCCCCAATTTGGTTGTTGAGAGTTCCTGGCTTCTCTTTGTTCCCCTTCACTTTGACCTGAGGACAAAACTCTCCCCCAGGTCACTGAAACATGTCATTGCTGTATACTTTTGCTGGTAGAAGTTCAGTTCTTGAATACTCTGAAATAATTTCTCTCAGTTCCTCTGTATTTCTGGACAAGTCTACTATGGCTGGTTTCCATTTCACTTGCTTATTCCAGATACTGAGTGATATGTGCTAAGTGACATGATTTACTCTTATGGAAAAATCAACATTCACAGTAGTGACTGCTGTACATGACTGTTGGAATCCCAGATGATGGTGTCTGTGTTGCCTGTTGGCAGAAATCCCCAAACTTGGTTAGCAGCAGAAAAAAAAATGAGAGAACCTAGGAAATGTTATGTATTTAAGCTGTAAAACCTTCCTTCAGGGTAACTCCCATTGCAAAATTCTTTTACAGTTGGTCTGTGCAATCTCCTAGCCTGGCAGAGTTGTGTTTCATAGCACTTATTGAGGTCTACTTCTTTCTCTTTTTCCTTTATACCCTAAAACTATTTGTGTCACTCATCTAGGATTTAAGAGGAATGTACTTTGTGTTCTGAAATGAATGAAAACGACTGGGAAAATTCATTCTAGATCAAGTTCAACCTGTTCCCCTAAATCACTTGCAGAGTCTGTATTAATTGTAAAGAAATATTATTTCATTCTTTTACAATTTTATTTTATTTAAAATGTCTGCATGCTAGTATTCATCAAAGATATCAAGTCAGCTTATGAAATTTCCATAACAATACAGTAAGGCCAATAGATCCACAATAATAAAAGATTATCAATATTAAACTGATAAGGAGCACCATAGCAAAAATCACCTTGGTTGCAGTAAACCAAAACACTGTTTATCTGTTATCAAAGGTGCAGGAGAAAATAAGAATTTATTCAGTTGGTAACTGAAAACGGAAGAGTAGACATCAGGTGAATGGATATTCTGTGGGGATGGGCCTTCTGGAGGCATGCCCTAGAAGGTCAATCTGTCCTCACAGGGAGATAATGAGAATGGTTCTCACCGATACCTGTAAACATCACTGTGAGCAGGAACTTGGCTGCGATCAGGTGGTGTGGTCTGGGGGAGATAGGAGGGTGAGCTGTTGGCAGAGCACTTGTTATTCTACTATGCTTATGATCTCATATATATGCTACCAGAGAAGAAAGGGGGGGGGGAGATAATAAAATGCTGCAAAGCCCGCTTGGGGCAGACAGCTTCTGCAGAGATCTGTGTCTGTGTCATTCTTGAACTTAAAACCTACAAGTGGCTACAATATTCCACCAGATACAGCCCTGACTCCAGTAGGCTTGAACCTCACCTTGTAAGATTAGAGTACACAGAGTAAAGTCCCTGAAGAAGATCTCAATAATCAGGCAGGTTTACCAGGGAGCAGGCATTCTTAAGAAACTTTAGTGACAGACCACTTAGGTCCGTAAAAGCAAGAACAAACAAATGAATTGTGGCCCTATTCACACTGAGCATTTGCCCCGCTGAAGGCATGGGAGCCCTGCGGACTTTCCGTGCACGATCATATGAGCACATCTGGGAGGCGTAGTGCTCCCATGGCCAACCCGCAGCTTCCTGTGGAAAATGCGGAGTAAAAAACTACTAGGTCTGAAGTACTAGTTTCCGGAAACCCCGGGGCAAAGGCTGGTGCCTGATCGCGGGAGCGCCAGTATCTCGCGGCTTCCGACACCCGCCCATGTCCCCGGGGTTTCCGGATGTTGTAAGTTTCCATGGGATGTGCACCAATGCTGAACAGCGCATGCGCACACATAAGACACCGACAGCGACCCACCCCCCCAATGGCGCATACGCACTTCGCAACACTTCGCACTTGCGTGGTCTGCTGCGCTGCTTTTTTGCCGTGCTGCAGCAGCGTGGTGTGATCGGGGCGCAGAACTGGAATGTGGCAACCCAGTGGTCCCTGTGATCGGGCTACCACGCCTTATTTAGCTCCGGGGCGAACTGCCACGCCTCTCCCCCACATTTTCTGGCCCGTATGACCGGGGCCTGTGATTAGAAAGAACTGGTCTTTGCAGCCAATGAAGTCCATTCAGACTTTCCCAAAGATCCCTGCAGAACCACACAAGCATCCACTTTGGCATGTTTTGGAGTCACTTCAAAACAGTGACTCTGGTGGTCCCTAACATATTTGCTTAATAATTATGGGTTGGGAATCTTGGGTCTTTTAGTTAGTGTTTTTTATTGTTTAAATTGTGCTGTGCTGCTTTTGGTGTCTGTATTCACATGCCTGTTGTTGTGTCCTGGGATCAGAAGGCAGAGCTGGCGAAATACAGCCAAGCTTCGCTCTCTGAGAACAATAGGGACTAGGTTCCTGAGCTCGCCAGTAGAGAACCAATGGCAGCATTGGCGGGCGATTCAAACCCGCCAATAGGAATATGGGGCCGTCCCCCCCTAACTGTATATAGTTGGCCTCCGGCCATTACTGTTTGTTCTTGTCTTGTGTGAAGTACGAATAAACGCATCTTCTCTTATGTCGTCGTCCGAGTCATGAGGCCCGAAACCCAGTACTTTACAGTGGCGACGAAGGTGGGATTTCAACGCCTTCCGTGACTCCATGAGAGATGAAAAGGACACCGCCGAGCATCGCATCGCTGACCCCGAGAGCAGCACCGCACCGCTCGCCGAGCATCGCATCGCTGACCCCAAGAGCAGCACCGCACTGCTCGCCCCGGCGCACGCCTTCCCAGACAGAGCCATGGCCGCCTCTCATGTAACACTCAAGCGCTTCGATCCGTCGGAGCCAGAAACCTGGGATGCATGGGTCGACCAGCTCATCAGTTATTTGGAGCTCAACGAGATCCGCCACCCAGACAAGAAACGATCGCTCCTGCTGAACGCGTGCGGCACCCAAACCGTCCGCCTCGCCAAGAGCCTCTTGGTGCCCGCACAGCCTTGGAAAGCTCATTTGGGGAGATCCTGGACGTCCTCAACGCGTACTTCAGCCCCCGGCCAACCTTCCTGGCCAAGCGGATGGAGTTCCAGAGGCGAGTCCAGGCCCAAGGGGAATCCGTTGCCACCTTCCTGGCCGCGCTGAGGGCGCTCGCGGTGGACTGCGGGTTCCCGAAGGTGGAAGACAACTTGCTGACGCAGTTCGTGTGGGGCCTGGCAGACTCCAAACTGCGGCGCAAGTTGATTGGCTACCGGAGGCTCTCCCTGGACGAGGCCATCGATGCCGCAACAGCCCACGAGGCTGCTGAAGGGGAACGCCCGGCCGCGGCCACCCATGTGGTCGGGAGGAGTCCCAGCCCCGGGAACGCAGATACCAAAGAGGTCTTCGCCCTCAGACCCCAACACCGCCGGCCGGCGCCGTTCCAGCAGGCCAACAGGGAGCCAGCCAAGCCTTCCGGCAGCCGGACCGTCTGTGCCAGCTGCGGGGAAGGCCACGGAAGGAAATCCTGCAAGTTCCGGGATGCTGTCTGTCACGGGTGCGGGAAGCAGGGACACCTCGCACGGGTCTGCCGGTCCAAGGGCCCCCGGAATTCAAGATCGTCGGTCCCACCGCACCGCGCATCGTCCACCGCCTACGAGACGACGGAAGAGGTCGCCGAGTTGTACCATCTCACCGACCAACTGCTGCAGGTACTTCGCCTCTCCAACCCCAACCTCTCCTCTACCCCAAAGATCCAAGTAACCGTGCGGATCGAGGGGTCCCCCTGTTGCATGGAAGTGGACTCGGGATCGGCGGCGTCCATCATTTCCATGGACACTTTAAAAAGACTTTGCCCGTTACGGGGACCCCTCTACGTCCATCGCCACTAAGCTTGGTGGACTTTCAAAAGAACCCTGTCCCCATCCGGGGAGTCGGCACTTTCCGAGTGCAGTACCGAGACTTTGAGGGGAACTTGGACTTGGTGGTGGTGGAGGGAAATCTCGTGAGTCTCCTGGGGCGGGCGTGGTTCGAGGCCCTAGGCATCACGATTGGGGGAGTGAATAAGTGCGGGATGCGTGACTGGGGGCGGTGTGCAAGGAGTTCCCTGAGGTCTTTGACGGGAAACTGGGGTGTTATAAAGGGCCCCCGGTGTCGCTCCACTTAGACCCCACAGTGACGCCCATCCAACGGTGCTTCCGCACCATGCCCCTGGCCCTCCGCCCTAAAATAGAGGCCGAACTGGACCGGTTAGTGGCCCAGGGAGTCCTAGAGCCCGTCCCGAACGCTCGATGGGAGACCCCGATTGTGACACCCGTAAAGCCAAACGGGGAAATCCGCATCTGCGCGGATTATAAGTGCACCATTAACCAGGCACTTCAGGCGCACGCATACCCCATACCCGTGGTCAGCCACGTCTTAGCCACACTGGCGGGGGCGTGCATCTTTGGAAAGCTGGATCTCGCGCAGGCGTACCAGCAACTCCCGGTGGATGAGGCCACTGCCAAGGCGCAAACCATAGTGACCCACCGGGGGGCCTTCAGGGTGAAGCGGCTGCAGTTCGGGGTCAGTGTGGCCCCAGGGATCTTCCAAAATCTCATGGACGATTTGTTAAAAGGGATCCCTGGAGTGACGCCGTTCTTCAACGACGTCCTCATCGCCGCGACCACTCCTAAAAGCTTCGCCACCCGCCTCCGAACTGTACTGGGACGCTTCCAAGCCGCGGGGCTGAAAGTGAAGTGGGAAAAGTGCCTCCTCGGGGTGCCGGAGGTGGAGTTCTTGGGGTACCGGGTTGACGCAACAGGCCTGCATCCGGCGAGGGACAAGGTGAAGGCCATCGTGGAGGCCCCCGCCCCGAAGTCCAAGGCGGAGCTCCAGGCGTTCTTAGGCCTCCTGAACTTTTACCACGCCTTTCTCCCACACAAAGCCACCGTGGCCGAACCCCTGCACAGGCTGCTGGATAAGGCAACACCTTGGGCATGGGGAGCGAGGGAGGAGGCGGCGTTTCGGGGGGTTAAATTACTTTTGATTTCTAACGCTGTACTTGCCCACTTTGATGAAAAGCTCCCGGTAATCCTTGCATGCGACGCATCGCCGTATGGGGTCGGGGCGGTCTTGGCCCACAAGCTACCAGATGGGAGGGAAGTCCCAGTGGCTTACTACTCCCGCACGCTGTCCCCCGCGGAGCGGAACTATGCGCAAATCGACCGGGAGGGCTTGGCACTGGTGGCGGGGGTTAAAAAGTTTCACAACTTTGTGTACGGGCGGCCCTTCATGCTCGTAACCGATCATAAACCGCTCCTGGGACTGTTCGCAGCGGACAAACAAACGCCGCAGGTACTGTCACCCCGGGTGTTGCGCTGGTCCTTGTTTTTAGCGGGCTACCAGTACCGGTTGGAGCATCGGCCGGGCAAGGCGCTGGGTCATGCCGACGCCTTGAGCTGCCTGCGGCTGCCGCAAACAGGGGAAGATCCGGCCCCAGCTCCCGCAGTATTGTTAATGGAGGAGCTGCCAAACCCCCCCCTTCAGGCTGCAGACATGGCCGCCCGCATGTCCCGAGATCCCATTCTCTCCCGGGTCCTAAACTGGGTGGTGAGGGGATGGCCAGCGGAACAGACAGGGCCAGAGTTCACGGCATACAAAGCCAGGAGGGAAGAGTTATCCGCCTTGAAAGGGTGCTTACTATGGGGGGACAGGGTGGTCATTCCGGGGCCCATGAGACAAGGGGTTCTAGAAACACTGCACGAGGCCCACCCTGGCATTGTACGAATGAAAGCTCTGGCTAGGAGCTACGTGTGGTGGCCCGGGATGGATGCAGAAATTGAAACCTGGGTCCGAGGGTGCACACGGTGTCAGGAAGTCCGCCCCAATCCCCCGAGAGCGCCAACCCAAAGCTGGGAGTCTACCCACAAGCCATGGTCACGCCTACACATAGATTTTGCCGGGCCGTTTCAGGGGCTCCAGTTCATGGTGATGGTAGACTCCTACTCGAAGTGGGTGGAAATAAGCCCAGTGTCTACCACCTCTGCCAAAGCGGCAATAAGGGCTCTGCGGAAAATATTCGCTACGCACGGGTTGCCAGACGCAATCATGTCGGACAACGGGGCAGCGTTCACATCTGCTGAGTTTCAAGCGTTCCTCGCAAGGAACCTAATCAGGCACATACGATCAGCGCCCTTCCACCCGGCAACAAATGGACAGGCGGAGAGAACGGTACGCACCGCCAAAGAAGCCCTGAGCCGCCTAACGGAGGGGGATTGGGAGTTCCGGCTGGCCCGCTTCCTCCTAACACACCGCACCACCCCAAACCCCATCTCCGGGCATTGCCCCACAGAACTATTGATGGGCCGCCGCCCCATGACTTTGTTAGACAGGCTGCACCCGGACCGAGCCCCAGAGAGAAAGCTGGTCGAAACCTGGGAGGCGCCCCGAAGCTTCCTCCCGGGGGAACCTGTCTACTTCCGGAATTACGGGGCGGGGCCTCAGTGGTTGGCCGGGCGCATCCTAAAACCCACCGGGCCAGTGTCATACGAGGTCCTAGCAGATGGGGACAGGGTCCTCCGTAAACACGTGGACCAGCTCCGGAGGCGGCAAGACCCCGACACAGGGATCCAGGCCCCGTTACCGGGAAACGCCGCGGCCGCCCCAGCATCCGATCGGCTGCAGGCACCGCCAGTGGAGCCAGCACCTGAAAGACCACGGAGTCCGGAGGGGGTCCCAGAGACAGCTGAACCGCCGCCGCCGCTGCTGCCGCCGTTACAGCCGCCACAGTCACCACCACAGCTACTACCGGAGATCCAAGCTCCTTGTGCGGGAGGACCACCCGATGGGGGCCCCGCCAGTCCGGTACCGGCCCCCCGACGATCACTAAGGGAACGGAGGTCACCAGCATACTTAAAAGACTACGTCACCTGATAGGAGACGAACTATGGGGGGAGGGGTGTTGTGTCCTGGGATCAGAAGGCAGAGCTGGCGAAATACAGCCAAGCTTCGCTCTCTGAGAACAATAGGGACTAGGTTCCTGAGCTCGCCAGTAGAGAACCAATGGCAGCATTGGCGGGCGATTCAAACTCGCCAATAGGAATATGGGGCCGTCCCCCCCTAACTGTATATAGTTGGCCTCCGGCCGTTACTGTTTGTTCTTGTCTTGTGTGAAGTATGAATAAACGCGTCTTCTCTTATGTCGTCGTCCGAGTCATGAGGCCCGAAACCCAGTACTTTACACCTGTATTCACATGCAACAATTTGTGTTGTGATTTTATTAAGTATAATTAAATAATACTTTTGCAATGTTATCAGACAACCTGCCTTTGCATTAGCCAGTGTTAGTTTGTGGCAAGTGAGGTCCTTCCGCAGTCCATCATATAAACACCACACACCAGTGTTCCCTCTAAGCTGAGCTAGTGTGAGCTAGCTAGCTCACAGGTTTTTAGCCTCCAACTCACAGATTTTTGTCTTAGTTCAGGAAGGATGACTCCAGAGCAAACTGATTTATGCAGTAGCCAAATTGCTCACTCACAACTGTAATGCCAGTAGCTCACAATGTAGAATTTTTGCTCACAGGACTCCACACCTTAGAAGGAGTATAGTCACACACTGGGATGACTGCTGTGGAATAGAAAATTAAGAGCACTACAGGACATGGTTGCCACTTCTGTTGTTATTTATTATTTAATGTTGTCTTACGGTTTTGTTATCTTAAGCTAAGCTTCATAGAGCTATGAGGCCTTAACTACTTCTAATATTTAGGAAAGAGAAAGAGGAGGAGGCAGTGGCAGCAGCTGAGGAGGCTGGGTAACATAATTAACATAAGAAGAACTCTGCTGGATCACACCAGTCCCTGCAATTTGGGAGGAGCTGATCTTTTAGTTTCACAATGGGACCAGAGATATAAAAGGGGTAGCCTGGTGTGGCCCAGACCTTTTATTATCCAGGCCTTGAAGAAAGAAAGACTTTTTACGTAGGTAAGTTCTCCACATATTTTCCTCTTGCTGAGGGGCAACAATTAGATGCTGGGAAGATTTTAATTTAGTAAAGCATGGTTTTTCAAATTTTTAGGCCATGCTTCCAGTAAGGAAATAGCTGGTGAGTTTGCTACAGATCACATTTTTGTGGGGGATTCCCCCCCCAACCTCAGCGTTAGCCAATGCTGTCATTATTTTAAAAACAGATAGTGATTTCACTCTTTGTTTATGGGTGGTGGGTTTTTATTTTTAAACTGACTACCTATTTAAGAAAAAAAGAAGTTTCTGCTGATGGCTGTCTTCCTATTTAGGTCAGGGTAAGTAAAGGTAAAGGTTCCCTTGCTCGAAAGCCAGTCGAATCCGACTCTAGGGTTGCGGTGCTCATCTCCGTTTCAAAGCCGAAGAGCCAGCGCTGTCCGAAGACGTTTCCGTGGTCATGTGGCCGGCATGACTAAACACCAAGGTGCACTGAACGCTGTTACCTTCCCACCAGAGTGGTACCTATTTATCTACTTGCAATTTCTTGCTTTCGAACTGCTAGGTTGGCAGGAGCTGGAACTAGAGACAGGAGCTCACCCCGTCATGCGGTACCCGGGTCTCGAACTGCTGAACTACTGACCTTCCACAGCCTGCAGTTCAGCGTCTTAACCACTTGAGCCACCGCAGCACCCAAAGTGGTGGTAATAAACTGGATACCCCCAAGCCTCAGGGCCACAGTTCTAAAGGAGGAAAGGCAACTCTTCAAAGCTTATGGGAAGCTATGAGACACAAACACACTCAGACTGGTAAAAATATTTGAATTTATAGAGAGTTTTGTGGTGTTTTCACAGTTTTGTGTGGGCGGTATGTGTTAACAATTATATTTCCAAAGAATTTAATTTCATTTTTCTCTACTAACAGAGCACAACTCTCTGCAAAGAGCCTCAAACCAGAGCTGGGTATTGCAAGGCCCCAGTTTGGGCCACCAATCTGAAAAGCCCACCTCCTCTGCCTGTGAATCTGTCTGCAAAGCCATGACACAGCAGCCCATACAATAGCCCTGTATTACAGGGTCATCAAATCCACCCATCCTGTGCGGTAGATCCAAAAGACCCCCCCCAAATGACTGTAAATGGTTAGGAATAATTTTTAATAACAAAATAAGTAAATGATATTAATCATTTGAAAAATTTAACCCATATAATTGTTCAAAAGCTGTATATACTAGACAGTCTATATATAATTTAATTTAATGCTTTTCTGTCTTTACTTTAGAAATTACTTCATCCCAACATTACAAAGGTTGATAAATGATAAATAAATAAATTTAAAGTATTTAATTTTATTTTAAAATATTTCTATATAGAGTTTAATTTCTGTTACTATGTTTTTCCTTCTTAATAAAGTTTGTTGATAGCAAAATGGTCAATTTTATTTCCTGTGTTTTCCCTTACAAGCCTTTACACTCAAGAGCATTAGAGCCCTCTTCATAAGGTCACTTTTATATAGTAATGAAGTAATTTATTAATAACATAGCAAAAACATTATTTAACTAGGAATAAGGCCTGTTGTGGAAATAAATACAACGAGCTCTAGAAAAAGGCTCTGGGAGAGTGCTCTGGCCTTGGGCACTCAGCATCAATTTACTGTGGTGACCTCAGCAGGGTGTAATGACACAGAGTCCACTGTTTTATCCAGGGGAACTGATCTCTGCCATCTGAAGAGCAGTTGTAATTCTGTGTGATCTCCATCCCTCCCCTGGAGATTGGCAACAGTGGATCCTCATGAGGGAATGGCTGGTTTGGAGGGTGGAGTCTATGGCATTGTACCTGTCTGAGGTCCAACCCCTCCTCAAACCTCACCTTCTTCAGGCTCCACCCCTCAAATCTCCAAGAATTTCCCAACCTGGAGTTGGCAACCCTATCCTTCCCAGTCAATCATCAACCTACCGTTATCTGCCCCTGATCTCTATCATCTGGAGAGCAGTTTTAATTCTGTGTGATCTCTAGCCCTCACCTAGAGGTTGGCAGCAATGATTCCCCAGGAGGAAAAGTACAGTCTTTCTCCATAGTGGAAACCAGGGGTCTTTTCATAGAAGAACAGCTGCAGGAGCTCATTAGCATATGGTATGCTAATGAGCTATTAGGCTATTAGCATATACCACGCCCCCTGACATCACCGGAAGTGATGTAAGAAGGGGAAGCAAAAGGGGGGCAGCATCTTCAAAAGCCTCCCCTTCCCTTCCCCAGCTGGCCTGGGTGGGGGAGCTAAGAGAGAAGGGGTTTAAAGTTTAAACTCCTTCTCATGAGAGTTGGGCCACAGAAGGAGGAAAGAGGGAAGGAAAGAGAGAGAGTAGAGAGAAGGAAAGAGGGAAAGAAAGAGGGAAAGAAAGAGAAGGAAAGGGGAGGGAAAGAGAGGGAAGAAGGAGGGAAACGGAAAGGAGGAAAAAGAAGGTGGGAAAGAAAGAAAGAAAGAGAGAAGAGAAGAATGAGGGAAAGAGGAAAAAGAAAGAAGGAAAGGAGGGAATGAAAGAAATTTGGCGGCAATTCAGCCCCATTATATCCTATGGCCATTGAAGTCAATGGTGAAAACAAAGGGTATATTCTGGGGGCTGGAGGGGAAGGGGTTTGAGGGAGAGGCTCCAAACTCACAGGATAGCTGTTGGAGTCTCTTCCTAAGATACCCACCAAGTTTCAAGAACATTGGACCAGGGGGTCGAATTCTATGGGCCCCCAAACAGGTTGCCCCCATTCCCTCCATTGTTCTCTATAGTGGGAAAAAAGTTATTCCCTCAGCCATCGTTTCTCCAAGCTGAAGAGCCCCAAACATTTTAACCTTTCTTTATAGGGAAGGTGTTCCAACCCTTTTATCATTCTAGTTGCCCTTCTCTGCACTTTTTCCAATGCTATAATATCCTTTTTGAGATGTGGTGACCAGAACTGTACACAGTATTCCAAATGAGGTCGCACCAATGATTTATACAGGGGCATTATGATACTGGCTGATTTGTTTTCAATTCCCTTCCTAATAATCCCCAGCATAGCGTTGGCCTTCTTTATTGCAGCTACACACTGTCTAGACATTTTCATTGAGTTATCCACTACGACTCCAAGATCTCTCTCTTGATCCGTCTCTGCCAGTTCAGACTCCATCAACATGTATTTATATTTAGGATTTTTGGTTCCAGTGTGCATCACTTTGCACTTGGCCACATTGAACCCCATTTGCCACGTTGATGCCCACTCACCCATCCTCAACAGATCCCTTTGGAGTGCCTCACAATCGTCCCTGGTTTTCACAACCCTGAACAACTTCATGTCATCTGCAAATTTAGCCACTTCACTGCTTACTCCCAATTACAAATCGTTAATAAACAAGTTAAAAAGCATCGGACCGAGTACTGATCCCTGTGGTACCCCACTGCTTACCACCCTCCACTGAGAAAGTTTCCCATTTATACTCAACGAGTATAACAAACATGTCTAACCCCAGTATCTCTTGTTTGACACTTAATTTTACCTCCCTTTCAGAAACCTGATTTTATTCTCTATATTTTTCCAAATCTGCTTTGTCAGTTAATTGTTTTTACTCATTTATGGGTCTAATCACTCTCATTGATGAATAAAAGGGGATGTATAGGAAAAGCCTTTCCTGAATTATTCCTGTCAGGACCAAATGGCTGTAGCAGGTAACATGTCCATGTAACTTTTGTTACCTTCACAGATGGCCTGCACAGATGGCCAAGCTTCATACCCATATACAAGACACGTTGACACCTTTTGCTGGAGTTGGGAAACATTCAGGTGCCTTCTCACACATGGGCATAGCTTGGCCCAGTATATTAACACATCAAAGCGTTCTCTGACCTGCTGTGGCTCACGTAGGCAATGGCTAGTAACTGGAGATTTAGACATGCCCCTTCAGTCCCTCATGATTGGATTGGACAGAGAAGAGGGTTTAATTGGGAAAAGTGGCTTCTTGGGAGAAGTGGCTCTTTGTGGGTTTTCTTGTTTTGTTCCACGCTGGAAAGAAAGAGTTCCTTTTGGGACTGGTTACTTGCTTGCTTGCCATGGACTTTGACTTACAGGCAGCTAAGCTGGACTTGGTTGCCAACAGCATCATGGAATTCCCATTCAAGATTCCCTGGTGAGACTTTAGGGACTCTTTGCACATTGAATCATCTGGTACCTCTGAAAACTGGTAATTATGGAATACCTCTATGTGTAGTTAGAGCCGTCTAAGCTATAGGCATTATTTTTTTTATTTACCTTTGCTAGTCTCATTATATATGCATGCTTTTGCACTGAATAAATCAATATAATCAATATTATCTAGATTTTGTCTGTCTATGTTGCAACTTGACTCTAAGGCTTAATCTTGTGCCTAGGCTGACTCTGATGATGCAGCTACCACTGTGTTAATTAATTGTTTGCAGCCCTGATACAGAGCTGGTAAAGTGTTAATTCCCAGAAACCAGACCGGAGGTGGGACCTCTGCTCCTGAGCTGGTGGGAACCTGTTGTCCAGAGGTCCTGGTGGCAGAACTACTGGTAAATCCTAGAGAGTGTGCAGACATTCTCTTGGAGTTGTTTAAGTGTTCCTGAAGTGTGTTGGATTTTGACTCTCATCACTGAACTGGGATGAGATGAGAAATCCTGTACATGCTGGCAGCTTATGGAATTTTGGTATCTCTCATTCCTGGACTGGGGTGAGGGAGAAGAGAAATCCTGTACAGGGTGTCTCACTGAAGATTTGTTTGAAGTTTTAAGGACATTTTGGAAAGCCAAGCCAATGAAAAGAAAAGAAAAAGGAATGAAAGAAAGAGGAGGAGAACTAAACAAAAGCAAATATGACATTCATTCTTATGAATCTGTTTATCTGGGGCACTATACACATATGGGGAGCAATCAATTTTCTGAGGGACTAAATAAATAACTGCTAGAAGGATAAATCTTGAATTTGAAATGGAAATGGAAATGGTAGATAAATGGTGGCACAAGTGACTAGAAATGTAAAAAAGCAACGCTAGCAGAGCTAGAGGGCCGAAGAGATCTTAATTTTCATATAGAAGCAAAATATAAAAGCAGCATAAATTAAGGATAAAGGTTGGTGGAAAAGAGAGCTTTATTTACTGCTGCTCTAAACAGCTCATTTCCTCCCTCATTTTGATTTGAAATAACCTAAAATGATGGGGTGGGATTTATTGGAAAAGAGCACAGAGTGCAGCCTAATCTTCTGTACCAAAGATTTATTGGCATTACCATAAAAAAGCTTAAGGTTTCCCTCTCTTTTGATCTCATTTCTGTGAAAGGCATGACAAACAACCCTGAAGTGCATTAATATACGAAATATGCAGATCTTGTATATTTATTGTCTTTGACAGTCTTTGTAATGCTCTACTGGCTACAACAAACAATACAGTTTATGTGTTTTTATTCTGTCATTCTTATTAAATTCACTGCAAACCATTACTTAAGATTCAGTGCCGCTTGCAGGAAATGTTTGCATTCTGAGAAAAATGAGCTGGATTCTAAGAAATAAGATGTACTTATAAGCATGCCTTTCAAGTTTGCGTAGTAGGTATAGTCCAGTGAATGGTCTGAATGTGTGAAAGGCCACCGAGTCTGCCTTGAATAAATTGAATAAATAAATAAATATAAATAAAATGTATATTGTATACTGAAAATCTGGATTTATTATTATTAATATTAGCACTACTATGTTTAGTGTTATTGAGTTTTGGGATCTTTCACAGTTTATAAACCTTATTTATTCTCCTAGATTGCAAAGATATGATGCACAAGATGACCCCCAGAAGTAGTTAATGCTTCCTTTAAAGAGCGGGTGGGTGCCCTGGCCTTGAAACAGGCTGTGGTGCATCTACTACTAAAGATGCCTAACCTTGATGCAGGAGATCACCCAGTTTTGAGTGTTCCATTCTTGAGCAAAGTGATTTAATTGGTGGTGGCTGGACATCTTCACGCTTTCTTGGATGAGGTGAATTGTGTAGATCCCTTCCCGTCTGGGCTTAGGCCCAGTTATGGGACTGAAACAGCCTTTGTCAAACGGGTGGATGACCTGAACTGTCACAGCAATGGGCATTTTGTTGCTGCCTATCCATCACCCAAGGCAGAAAAGGCTTATAAAGCTAATGATTACAAAGGCAAGACTGAACACAGAAACAGAGATTTCAGGGAACAACTTACCTTCTTTCCAGTCTCTCCCCTAGAACTTCTATCTCCTTTCTCCTGCACATACTGAGAGGGAGGACATGCTATCCTCATCTTGGCACCATAGCTCAGATGGCCTCTCACCATCTGAGTCCATCCTTAGTTAGACCAGAATACTATCCTATCACTCATCTTTCCTATCCAGATTGTAGTTCTAGAATAAAGAGACTAGTATTAGTCCTTTAAACTGAAAACGTGGCTCCATGTACCTTTGTGGCACTCTAAGCTTTGTTACCCTGGCCGGATTCACTTCTGTGCTAGAAGCTTTAGGCACTCTGCTAACTAGGCAGTGGTTACTGGACTAACTGTACCAACTCTAACAGGTTATGGGCCCAGCACTGTACTGGAAGACAGGCAGAGGGAGTATGACTCTATTGATTTTATTGAACCTTGCGGGGCATTTAATGCAATCTATCATTATATTTTCTGGACTGGGATTAAGGGGCATCATTCTGTGGTGGGTCTGGTCCTACCTGGAGGTTAGGTTTCAGCAGAAGGTGCTGTGGGACTGCTGCTCAGCCTCTTGGTCTTTGGTGTATGGGGTTCCACAAGATTCCATCTTATCCCCTATGCTCTTTAACATCTCTGTCTCTTGATTCCAGCTGATCCCAGGGAGGCTGTAGAAACCCTGAACCAGTGCCTGAAGGCAGTTTTGGGGTGGGTGCGGGCTAATATACTGAAACTTTTCTGACAAGATGGAACTGCTACTGGTGGGTAGAAAGTCTAACCTAGGATTTAAGGTGTCATCCATTCTGGATGGGGAACAGATCCATAGTCTGGGAACCAGCTTTGATTGGTTAGCCACCTGTGGCCATTCCTGGGCAGAAAATATCTGGCCACTGTGGTACATGACCTGGTTACATCCAAATATGTTTACTGCAATATGCTGTATGTGGGACTGCCCTTGAAAAGTGTTTGGTACAGAATGCTACAGCCTGGCTGTTGACTGGAATGGATCATAGGGATCGTATCATTTCATTCTTGCTCAATCTATGATGGGTCCCAATTTGTTTCTGGACACAATTCAAGGTGCTGGTGTTGACCTTTAAAGCCCTATATGGCTTGGGACCAACATACTTGAAGAACTTCCTACTCCCTTGTAAACACACCCAACTGCTACAATCATGAGAGACCCTGCTTCTGAGATTAGGCAGGTGGCAAAATGGCAGAGGGTTTTCTTGATTGTGGCATCAAGACTCTGGAATTCTCTCCCCAGGGAGATTCATCTGTCTCCTTGTCTCCTTCTTTTATCATCTTCTGCCAGCAGGTAAAGTGTTTTTGTTTCCTTTGTCATTCCCTCAGTTTGCCTTCCTGCCTGATGTTTTAATTGCTATTTTTATGTCTGTCTGTATTTGTGTGACTGAACAACAACGATGTATTTTAGTTCAGTTTTAAACTATTTTAATGATGTGTGGGGTTTTTCTGTTTGGTTTTTCTGGTTTTAAATTGTGTTTTAATTATGTATATTTTAATTTGTTAGTTGCTGTGGTGGCCCTTGGTCATAGAAAGGCAGGATATAAACTTCATAAAATAAATACAAATCAGCAGGGATTTAAACTTTCAAACTACTCAGTTATCAGTTCAGTTCATATCTTCAATATTAATCATTCATCTTTTAGGATTGTTCTAATGTATAGTAGCTACAAGCTATAAGCCATGTCATGCATAGTCCAAATGTAAGAACAATCACAAACATTTCCACCATATGAAACATGACACTTATAATACCAGCCTGTCTAACAGGATGTGGTGGCTGGACAAATGTCCCACCCCTTTCTATCAGCAACTAATACTCTCTATGCCTATTGGTGTGTGTGCAGAGCAGCCAACAACCCATCAGGACCTATGGAATGCTGGAGGAACCAAATGGGAGAGCAGAGTGGAGAAGAAAATATGTGAAACTGTCAGTTTGAGTCAAGGTTTGTGTCTCCAGAGGGTTAGGCTTGGGGGGGCGCTTTTTCAGGAGACTATCAGTCTCAGAGTCTGGCTTTTAGAAAAAGCAGGCTAACTTAAAGAATGCTTTGGGGAAAAACTGTAGCTACTGCACAGCCAAGCTTTACTTGGAAATAGTTTCATACCTCTTTTCTGAACATCCTTATTACCCTGTCTCATGATATTAATTAAAGTTTTCCTGTTTCTCTCTCATGTGAAGTCCTAGGGCAGGCAAGGCATTTCTAGAACATAACCCCAGGCACTGCCAGAGGGAAAAAGAATTCTAACACCATAATAATTGAAAAAGAATTCTAACACCATCATTAATTGTAGCAGATAGAAACACTAATTATGCTGTGTACTTAAATAACTTAAATAACAGTATTTAGAAGCCACTTTGGATCAGTCTGTCAGGTGAAGGTGGGAGTAGAGACCACATTGGTCAAACTGCATGCCATGCTGTCTCTACTCTAAAGTCATTTAAAACCCTGAACACAGAGAGGAGAAATAGAGCTACCAATTCTGGGACTAATCAAGAGTGCAATATCAATAGAGGGCCTTGGTTGCTGGGCAGCAGATGAATCTGAAATAATAAAAACAAGACCACATGCCATGCATCAAATCAGGGGGCTCAACCTGCTCACAAGACAAAAGTGGTGCTGGTTCAGGACAAAAGTTCTGGGTCAGGCAGGCAGGTTTCTTTCTCTATGGACTTGGAAACAAAAGAGGCCTGAGGTAGAACCAGGTGTATACCCCAGTTGTACCAACAGGGTAGGATTGGGTTGGTCCTAGAAGGTTAAGGGGCCTGAAGAAAATTCTAACTATATAGAGGGTATCTTGGACACTGGAAATGGTGGAGTTCTGTGTGAGGTAATAGACATGTTAACAATAGGAAAGTTTGGCCAAAGTGGTATATACATAAATATATTGATGATAGTAGGGGGGACGACTACCAATGAGATTACTGGAGGTTCTTAATTGCAGCATGATTATCTCTGAGTGAGTCATTCAGTAAATCTCTATCTCTAGTTGTTTTCTTACAAGCTTGTCCTAACACTCTCCTAGGTAAAATGGTTGTAGGAGGTGCACTTCTTCTACCCAGCATGCCAGGGATTCCAAGTCATTATATGGGGGGAGGGCCCAAGTAGAAATTTACAGTTCAGTCCCAAATAGAATTATATGCTTTTAAATCCAATGAAACAATGAGTTTAGAAGGATGTAATTCTGCATAGGATTGCCCTGTTTATAGATTAGTACAGTTCCTTTAAATATATGTGTCTCTATTGTTAAATCTCAAAGGTTGCCAGAGGTCTCATTTTTAAATTTTAGCAGATAATATTTTGTTGCCCTGATGATACATGCACTTTAAAAGTTATACCACAGGGTTTGCTTTAAATGTCTCCATGAATACAATCTAGTCCAGAACATGAACCTTTAATTCTATATAACTCATTGAAGGATTTGTTTCACTTTCCTGCTCATGAAATAAAATATGTATATTTTACAGATAGTGCTGCCTAATGGTAGTTGGAAATGCTGTTAATGCAAGAGCCAAGGATAAAAAAAAGTAAAGGAAACTTAAACCTTTAAAATTCTTGTAACAGATCACACTACTAATGGAAGTGAGTATTTTAGGATGAAGCACTAATGTTTAAATGGAATTTCAGTTCCTGGGGCATTATAGCAGGAATGGTAGTGGAAGATTAAAATCCAGTAAGCATAATGGACAGTAATTGTATAACTAAATGGAAAGCTTCTATTTAGATTTTTATCCCATGATGATGACATTTGTATTTTAATTATATATTACGTTTATATAGTACAATGAGTGGA
The DNA here is from genome assembly GCA_029375565.1 of Gekko gecko. NCBI lineage: Eukaryota > Metazoa > Chordata > Lepidosauria > Squamata > Gekkonidae > Gekko > Gekko gecko. The sequence goes on from JAPDNY010000002.1 coordinate 137,702,695, forward strand.
CAGGGTACGCTACTAACCTCCTAAAATATTTCATATCCTGATTATTTTATGATAACTTGAATATGATGTGACATCTCAAGCAAATCAGCAATTGTTTTCTTTTGGGGTAGAGATGGGGGCAAGGGAGGAGAAACTCAGAGGATGAGGGTTTCAGCAGTGGAGACTTAATTAGCTGCTATTAAAATCAGAGTTCTATTGTATGCCAATTGTCTGATGGGTATTTGTTAAATTATATTGGGCCTTTCACAGGAACTTCAGTTAGCAAAATATTGCTGAAATGAGTAGGGATGCTCAAGAACATGCCACTTGGGCTCACTTCCCATTTGCCAGTGGTGACTGGTGACCAGCCAGCCAATTAATTAGTGGGCAGTTCAGCTGTTTGCAACCTGTTCATGTGTATTTGCAGGAGTCAGCTTCTGATCTCCTACTGGAGGAATTTTGCTCTGTACTCAGTGATTTTTTTTTTATTTTAGCAGGGGAATCAAAACCAACTCCCAGATGATCAGGTATAAACTGGGTAATGCTGCTCTCCCATCCTGGAAACTATGCTGCCTCCCAGATTTTTTGATACGCAGCAAAATTAGGGGTGAGGGTTAGGAGTGTGCATTCAGTTTGTCTGAACTGAATGCACCCCCGAAAATAGCCTATTCAGCCCCCTTTTGGGCAGCATTTAGGTGGCCACCCGAAAAATGGCCAAGGAAAGCAAGGAAAGGCAGCAAGAGCCTCTTGCTGCCTTTCCCTTCTTCCCTTGCCACCTAAACTGGCCTTTTCCTGCCTCTTCCCTGGTTCCAGGGAGGAGGGGGGGCAGTTTCAGCCAATTGCTGCCTTGGAAATGCATGTGCAGCTCCAACGTTGGTGGTGTTCTCTGGGGTGGGGTGTTGTGGGGTTTAGGCCTTTTCTTTTTAACAGTTTAAATAGTTTACTTTTAACAGTTTAGAAGTTGTATTTTTTAAAAAAAGTTATATTGTTGTTGCTTGGGTTTTAAAGGTTTATAACTTTAAAAAGTTGTGCTGGTTGTTGCTTGGGTGGGGAGGGGGCCTTGCTTGCCTTGTTTTTTTCCCTGTTTGGTGGAAAACAGTTTTAAGGTTTTTCCTGTAATATTTTAGAGGTTTACAACTTTAAAACTGGTTGTTGTTGCTTGGGTGGGGGTGGGGCTTCCTTGCCCTCCCCTCACCGTTTGGTGGGTTTAGGGTTGTGTGGGTCTGTTTTTAGAGGTTTTTGTCTGGTTTTGGACTTGTTGTACTGTTCTTTGGTTTTTTTGCCTTAGATAAGGGTAGTGTGTGTTTGATTGGTTTCTGGTTTTATAGATAGATTCCCTTTTGTTTGTTAGAAGATAGATAGGATTCTCTTCTGGTTGCTGGGGGTGGTGGTGCCGATGGTGTTGGTGAGGTCAGGTTCTCTGCTCTGGTTTCTAGGTGTTTCTGGTTTGTTAGGTCCATTGATTTAAATAAGTCAGTGTAATAAGGGTCTATTTGGGAAATCTTTTTTAATAACCTATAAGTAATCCAGTGTAGAGCTCTAGTTTATATACCTAACTAGGCCAGAATAGGATACTATTAAAAGAGGAGAGGAGGGGTTTCATTAAAACCAGCATTAATTGGTTTGATCTGGAACCATCCTTCCTGAGTTTAGACAAAAATGTGTGAGCTTAGAGGGAACAGTGGTGGCAGTTGAGGGAGGGCCCATGATGAGAGGGGCAGCCACACCTAGGCTATAGTTCCTCAAGTGGGACAATGACGGCTGGTGTGTTGCTGCAGAGAGAGGAGGGTCAGGGTGGACAAATAGCAACACCCCTCCCTCTCTCTTTCTGAGGCCTTCCTTCCCTGGCTTGACTCAATGGGTAAAGGTATACTTGTGGAATGACTGGGCAGCAGTCCCACAAAATACCACTACCCAGATTTTGAGTCTTTTTTGGGGGGTGCTACTTTAGCTTGCCTCCCCGTGGTGCACTCTGGGTCATGCTAAAGAGCTAGAACATCCCTCAGGTAGCCAGTCCTGGGATCACCTGTCCACACTGCCCAGTGGACCATTGACAAGACAAGCAGTCCTTCTTGGGGCTACTTGAGAAGGGATAAATGGGATACTCAGACTTGTAGAGCTGGCATCATGTCCCACAATAGCAATGGGTTCAGTTGCTTGGGAGGGAGGAAGAAGTTGGGGAGGATCCAACCTGGGTAGATAGGCTTGGAGCACCAAAAAGGTACAAGGAGTCATGTTTTAGGTTTAACAGACTAATACTAGTCTCTTTATTGTGAGAACTACAATGTGGATAGGAAAGATGAGACATGGGATAAAGGAGTACTAGCTAAGGAAGGAGGCAGGTGTGGGACAGGTGAAAGGAAGAAAGGAAGTATTTCCCCCTGAGATCTCCATTCTACAAATCAAAGGGATAGTTAGGTATAGGAGAGAAAACACAGGAAAGTCAGTGTGGGAATGACTATCCAGCTATCTGTCTCTTGCTGTAAAGTCTGGAGAAGGTTGACCTAGGGAAACTCCCAAGCAGTCCATTCTGCAGTCCATCTGATCTTACAGGTGAGGTGACACAACCTAGGGGGGTGTCGGGGAGGAGAGAGGTTAGATAAGGTTGTGTGGAACCCACTTCCACCTATCCTTCCTTTCCCAGTTTCCCCAGGTCTGGGGGGTTGGGGAGCCTGTCTTGAAGCTTTTGAATGCAGTGCTGCCATACAGGTTGGCATGCAGGTGGTGGCAGGCAAAGGATTCTGTCACCATACTGGCACTACTGCATTCAGTGCAGTGGTTCTGCTGCCCTTTCAGAAAGGCCCCCATTGACATAGATTCTCTGATGTTATATAAGAACATAAGAGAAGCCAATGTTGGATCAATCCAATGGCCCATCCAGTCCAACATTCTGTCACACAGTGGCCAAAAATACCAGGTGCCATCAGGAGGTCCACCAGTGGGGCCAGGGCACTAGTAGCCCTCCCACTGTTGCCCCCCCCCAGCACCAGAGCATCACTTGCCCCAGAGACCAAGAGTTCCTTCTTATCTATAGCTACTAGCCAGCCACTGATAGACCACTGCTCTGCTCCAGCCTCTATATGTTTGTCAAATTCCATTTGGAAGCTGTTCTTGCCAGCCACCACCACCACCACCTCCTGTGGCAATGAATTCCATGTCTTAATCACTCTCTGGGTGAAGAAGTAGTTCCTTTTATCTGTTCTAACTTCTAACCTGACTGCTCAGCAATTTCATTGATTCCCTACGTTCTTGTCTTGTGAGAAAGGGAGAAAAATAGTTCTTTCTCTGATGGTCCAGGAGTGGGGCAGTCCTCCAGACTCCTTACTCCTGGGAAAAAAGCTCCTCCTCTCCGAAGGCAGGGCCAGCAGACTCTTTAGTCACGGAGGGGAGGGGCTTGTGCTCCTGCTTCCCAGTCTATCTGGCCCTGTCTTTCGAGCAGGACATTGCAGACTGTGCTTCAGTGGAGCATGCCAGTAAAAGAAGACTGAAGAGAAAGAGAAGAAGAAGACAGCAGGGAAGGAGCAGGTAGAGTTTTTTCTACACTGCACTCCTCTCCCCCCCTTCTTTCGCTTCGTTTGGGAAGCTCAGCATACATGGACCCGGGAGATCTCTGGGGAACCGTGGCACTGCCTTATTGACTCCTGCATCTCGCTTCTAGCCAGGAGGGGGCTAGTTGAGCATCTTTCCCGGGCCCTACCTGTGGCTGAGGGTTCCAGAGGGTGGCGGTGGAGGATAGCTCTCTTGGAGGGACAGACACGGCTTGCTGCACCAATGACCGGCTTTTCTTCCCCTGTCTCCACACACAGCGTCAGATGACTTGGAGAGCTGGTCGATTTGGAGGTGGTAAGATTACCTTATGGGGGCCGGGAAGCTATGGGAGGGCTCTTAACCCACAACCCCCCTCCACGGTTCCTGGCTTCCCATAGCAGCCATCTGTACTGGGGAGATAAAAGGAATGGGCGGCTGAATGGGAACAAAACCACCCCGTGAAGCACGCCTGATTAGAAGGGGCTGAGAAGCAGGGAGTGCTTGAACTTTTTTTACTATCCACACTCTCCTGTTCATTGGGCCTAAAAGGGATTGGAGAACAGTTTCGCTTTCCCCAGTCCCTGCCCAGGGGTTTCTTTTCCCTGTAATAGAAACCAAAAGGGAAAAGGTGGGAGGTGGCTATTTGCAGTGAAGCTTTACTTACACTTTTGCAGAACCCTTCTCAATATGTCTGCCAAAGCTGGGCCTTCCTCCAACCAGGAAATACAGGAGGCTACATGCCAGTTTGATTTGCCTGACTCCCCTAAAGCTCCCTTTACTCAGGCGCATCCCTGTTGAACCCATCACAGGTTCACAGATTTCCAACCTGGAGTATCAACACTGTTCTTAGGGCCTTATGTAAGGCTCCTTTTGAGCCTATGGTGACATGTCCCCTCAAAGAACTAACATTCAAAACTATCTTTCTGGTTGGCATTACTTCTTCCAGGAGGGTGTCGGAGCTGAGGGCCCTGTCCATGGACAAGGAATTATGCACCTTCTACCTTGATAAGGTAGTGTTACGACCTTATCCGGCTTTTGTCCCAAAGGTTAATTCGACCTTCCACAGGTTGGCGGAGGTGGTCCTTGCATCCTTCTGCCCAAACCCTCAGAATGAGAAGGAGAGGAGGCTACACTGCCTTGACATGTGGAGGGCTCTTAGTTTCTATCTTCTTTATTTTTGCATAAATATTTATTATTATTATTATTATTGTTACACTTCCAGTTATACCCTTTTGTATTCCATTGTGCTTTTACAGTTTCCCCCATCCTCCCTGCCTCCCTCCAGTCTGTTGTTTTTAGTCCTTTTCTCTCAGCCAGGGGCATAATGTTTGGAGCTTCCACTGAACGTCATCTCTTTGTTCTTCTTCCATCCATCTCCAATATATGGTCCATTTCTCTTTGATTGTTGCTGTTCTGTCTTCCCACAGCATGTCTTGGTTGATTACAGAGATTATATCTGATTGAATAATTTTGAACAAATAGTTATGCCAATTTCTCTCTGTCCATTTACTTGCATCTTTCCAACCACTTTACCTGCTCTATAACTGCTTTACCTGCTAGAACCATTGCTTTCAGTAATTCTTGGTGCTTTCTCTCTATTGTCTCAAATCCTATTGTACTTATCAACATTAAATCAAAATCTATGTTTATATTTACTGCAAATAATCAAATCATTTTTCCTATAATATTTTTCCAAAATTTTTAAACTTCTGAACATTGCCACCACATATGGAAGTACCGCCCTTTTAAATTTTTACAATGCCAACAGTTGGGACTCAGTCCTGGAAACATATTTGCCAGCGTGGCTGGGGTTCTATACCATTTGGTAAAAATATTTAGTTCTAGTTCTTTAAACTTGTGTATTTTAATTTTTGTAAATCCGTTCATAAGTTTTATAGCTTTTTGTTCTGTTGTTTGTGTTTCTGTCTCCCATTTTCTTTTTAACTGAGTAATTATTTGTTTTTTATCTGAAATCATTTTTTTATATATTGCACCTGCTAACCCTCTTTTATTTTGTTTTGTTATTTTATATATCTCTTTCATTGGTTCCTCTATACTTATATTCCTATCCTCCATTAGCTTCTTGACTTTCTTATATAAACCAGCTATTTTTAACCAATACTGTACATCTATCTCCCCTTCTAATATTTGGAGTGGCTTCAGAGTTTCTCCATTACACATGTCTTTTATTCTTCTAAATCCTTTTTGTCTGAGCAATTCCCACCATCTGTGGTCTATACTATACTTTTCTAAAGTTTCTAATGATGCCCATCTGGATATTCCTTTTAATCACTTTGGTTGCCACTTCTTCCAGATTCTTAATGTATTTCTCCTAGGACCCATATCTAATTTGTCCTCTCTTTCCACTTTATTTGTGAATATGCCATGTTCCCCTACCCCTTTATTTGCTTCATTTTCAAATTTGACCCATTTCTGATTCTCATCTTCCTCTATTTCTAAAAATGTTTTTAACTAAAAGGTTTCATAATAACTTACTATATCCGGTACACCCCACCCTAATTCTGAATTATGACTATAAATTATTTTTTCTGAGATTCTGGTCCTTGTACTACCAAATATCCATTCCCTTATTGTTGCATTCCATTTCTCCAATTTTTGTTTAATGATCTCTAATGGTAGTACTTGGAATAAATATGTTAATTTAGGTATCCAAAACATTTTTACACTCCTAATTCTGGATGTTATATTTAAAGACTCTCTTTTCCATCTTTTCCTATCTCTTGTTATTTTTCTCCAGACATTATTATAGTTTATCTCTACAATCTTATTGATATTCTGAAATATTTCTACTCCTAGATATCGGAGTTTCTTGGCTCCCAATCCTATTTTAGTTAATGTATTAATTTCTTTCCTTTCTTCTCGATTCACATTATAGTACAATACTTCTAATTTCATCATATTCATTTTTAAACCTGACATTGTTTCGAAATCCTCTAATATCACCTTGTCTCTTTAATTCCTTCCTTTGGGTTGGACATTATTATTATTATGTCATCTGCAAACAGATTAATCTTCATCTCTTCTTTCCTATTTTACTACCTTCTATCCTTCCTGAATTCCTAATTCTTTCCACTAATTGTTCTATCGCCATTATGAACAAAAAGGGCAAAAGTGGGCATCCTTGTCTTACTCCCCTTGTAATTGGGAATTGTGCAGTGTGTTCACCATTTATTTGAACTACAGCTAAGCCTTCTCTATATATTTCCTGTATGGTTTTTATAAATCCCTGGCCGATGCCATATTTCGACATTATGTTCCAGAGGAATTAATGAGATAATGTGTCAAATGCTTTGTATACATCTAATTTAAGCAAACCTGTTTTCCCCAATCGGCAATGACTTAATACATTTAATATGTTTCTAATCGGGTGAGCTATTCATCTATTTTTAACAAACCCATACTGATCATCTTTTATTACTTTAGGAATAATATTTTTGAGTCTATTTGCCATTATTTTAGCAAAAATTTTATAATCTTGGTTTAATAGGCTTATTGGCCTATAGGAACCCACTTCCTAAGGGTCCCTCTGTGGTTTTAATAATATTGTTATTTCTGCTTTCCTCCAAGTGTTAGGTACATTTCCTCCCTTTAGTATGGTATTAAAGACTGTACATAGTTCTGGCACTAGAATTTCTCTCATTTCCTTATAAAATTCCGCTGTGAACCCGTCCATACTCGGTGATTTACCTATTTTTAAACCTTTTATTACTTGTTCTATTTATTGCGTTGTTATTTCACCTTCAAGACTTTCCTTTTCTGTTTCTGTAGGTTTAGTTTCTATTGATTCCTCAAATTCAACAGTATCCTTTTTCCTGTATAAGATCTTATAAAATTCCATAAAGGCTTCTTTAATCTCTTCTGGATTCTGTGTTATATTCCTGTTTATTCTAATGGTTCTCACTCTTTGCTCTTTAAATAGTTTGCTAGTCTTTTAACTGAATTTATTGAATTTCTCTGGAATTCCTCTCTTACCATAACTTGTTTTTTCCAAAGTGCCCTAGAGTCTAAGGAATCTAATTGTTTCTTCAATTCTATAATTAGTCTGTTTCTATTATGACAAAATTTCTGTAGTTGCTGTTTTTGTAATTTCTCAAGCTCTTGTATATTCTCCTTTCTTGCAGAATACCATCTTCTTTTTAATTCTTTCTCTTTCATTATACACTGTCCCCTAATAACAGCTTTGGCTGCATCCCAAAGCGTATCTGTAGTTACTGTTCCTCTGTTTTCCTGAAAGTAAAGTTTTATCTGGTCTTAGTTTCTATCTTGATCACACAAAAGAGATTAGAATACATGATTCCCTCTTTGTCTCCTTCAGAAAGTCCTCCATGGGTAGGAGAGTCTCTGCTTCCTCCCTCAGTAGGTGGATCAGGGGATGCATAGCCCTGGCATATAAAGCCAAGGGACTGGAGCCTCCTGAGGGGGTTATGGCTCACTCTTTGAGGGGGGCAGCAATGTCAGCAGCCTACCAGGCCTTCCCTTCGTTGGAGGTGGTGTGTAAGGCCGCTACATGGAAATCCATGCATTCCTTCATGAGGCACTATACAATAGATAAAATGGCCTCAGCTGAGGCGGCCTTCAGCCATAGGGTCTTGCAGCATGCCCTGTAGGTGGGGAAGTGGTTGGACCCACCCTGGAATTACAGCTGTTCTATGTCCCAGGAGTAAGGAGTCTGAAGGACTGCCCCACTCCTGGACCACTGGAGAATGGAAGATTTGTGTCCACTTACTGTGAAGCTTCCTTCTCGGTGGTCCAGAGTGGGGCAGTCCTACCCACCTGATTTTGTTGGGTGCTGCTTCCTTCGCCTACAGGGGTATTGGCCTTGTGAGGCATGGGGGAGGTTGCCCGGCTGTTCCTATTGGGGACTGGGGTACAGGAACCCCATTGACAAGAGTCAAATGGTTGATGCCATGGTGACTGGTTGTAATATTGTTCAGGTTAAGCCCCCCGTTGGGGGCTAGGGTTGTTGTGTTTTCCTTTTTTGATACAGGGGAAAGGTGGCTTGGAGTATGACTGGGAAGCAGGAACACAAGTCCCTCCCCTCCGTGACTAAAGAGTCTGCTGGCCCTGCCTTCGGAGAGAAGGAGCTGTTTCCCAGGAGTAAGGAGTCTGGAGGACTGCCCCACTCTGGAACACTGAGAAGGAAGCTTCACGGTAAGTGGAGACAAATCTTCCATTCTCTACCTACTCTATCCCATGCATTATCTTGTAAACCTCTTATCACGTCACCCCTCAGTCATTGTTTCCAAAGCTAAGAGCCCCAAGCACCTTAACCTTTCTTCATAGGGAAAGTGTTCCCAATCCTCTTATCATTACAGTTGCTCTTTTCTGCACTTTTCTCAATGCTATAAATACCCTTTTTGAGGCGTGTGTTGTGTGAGTGGTCCAATGAGGTTGCACCATCAATTTATACAGGGCAGGGCCTGTATAAATTTTGTTCCTGTTCATCTTTTGGGGTTTCTGTGTGGCACTGTGGCATGCTTGCACTGCGATAGTGCCACTTGTTCTCCTGGCAAACAAGCACCTCCCAACAGTTCACTTTCCCTGAGATTCTCTGGGAGAGTCTGACTGCTAGGTGGCTGCCTGCTTGCCTGCCTTAAGTGCTGCTGGTTGGGTTTCCCCATTGGAAACAATGGAGATAATGGGGATAACCTGTTTGGGTGCCCATAGAATTGGACCCACTGATTCAATTTCTTTGGGACATGGGGGTTTATGTGGGGAGAGGCTCCTGAAGATACGGTGAAAATTTGGAGACTCCCCCTCAAACCCCCTTCCCTCCCACAGCCACTAACAGCACCGTGGGAAAAAGGTATTTTTCCCCACCATAGAGAACAATGGAGGGGATGGGGGCAACCTGTTTGGGGCCCTGTAGAATTGGACCCCCTAATCCAATCTTTTTGAAACTTGGTGGGTATTTTGGGGTGAGGCTCTAGAATTTTCCCTGTGAGTTTGGAGTCTCTCCCTCAAACCCCCTTCTCTCCAGCCCCCAGAATATACCTTATGAGTTTTCACCATTGACTTCAATGGCCGATAGGGTATAATGGAGTCGAAATTGACATTTGGGGGTCATTTGGTGGCTGAATCAGATTCGGCTCGAATCAGCCAAATCTGAAAAGGGCCGGATTTTTTTTGTTTTTTGCACACCCCTAGTGAGGGTTAGAAAGATTTCAGTTTGCGCTACAGAGAGAGAGAGAAAGAAACCAGCCCTTTCTCCTTTCCATTTTGCAATGCGTAGATCGAAAGCTTTGTATCTGTCCCTGCCCAGCATAGGAGAGGAAAAAATGCACTGTTTCTTTTTTCCCTTCTGTAATGCAGATTTTTTTTTAAAAAAATGCATCTGTTCCCACACAGTTCGGGATTGAGAATAAATGAGCTCTTTCTCCAGGCGGGAAGAAGGCAAAAATAGGGCTCATTTGTCTTTCTTCCCATTTGCAATGCAGAAACAGGCCTGTAACTATATTGGAACCTTTTGGGGCCCGCCTCCCCTGACTTACCACCAAGGCCTCCCAACTTCCCATCCAGCCCAGGCCCTCCAACTTCCAATTTTTAATTTTATTTATTGCACTTGTTGCTGCCATCGGCAAGTCTTGTGCCACCCTCTCTTACCCACCGCTGTCTCTGGGCAAGGCAAGCCCCATGCCTTCCACCCACCAATCCTATGCTGCTGCTCTTTCTTGTTTTTTGCCAGCTGGCAAGGTGAGCCCTGCCTCCAATCCCATGCCGCTGCTCCACTCTCTCTCTCATCACTTGCTGGCCAGCAAGGCAAGCCCCGACTGCCTTCATCCTTCCAATTCCCAAGCCAGCAAAGCAAGTGCCGCACTGCCCAATCCTGCCCTCGACTTTGGAGCCCATGATTTTGCTTCCATTCCTCTTTTCCTCCTTTCCCTTTTTATCTGCAGGGCTCAGCTTTGAATAATTAAATTATTTAAATTAGCCAGCCCAGTGCCAAGTGCCCCCCCCAAGAAATTTAAACGCCCCCCAACTTAGAAATTCCTGGCTACAGGCCTTTACAGAAATCAAAAGTATTGCTACTGTTCCCTCATGGCTTGGAGGGAAGGGAAGAGTTCTCTTTTGCAACTTTAGTCTTAGAGTTTGACAACTGTTTTAATTATTTGATGCAATGAGAATGTAAGAATATAGGAAGAATCCTGATGGATCAGACCAGTGGTCCAGCATCCTGTCTCACACAGTAGCCAACCAGTTCCTCTGGAAGGCCAACAATAGGGCATAGAGGCTGAGACCATCCCCTGATATTGCCTCCAGGTGCTGGAATTCAGAGGCTGACTGCCTCTGAACATGGAAGTTCCCCTCAGTCACCATGGCTAGTAGACACTGAAAGACCTATCCTTCATGAATCTATCTAATCCCCTTTTTAAGCTGTCTCTTTGTGTGGCCATCATTACATCTTCTGGCAATGAATTACACATTTTAAACACTTGCTGTGTAAAGCAGTATTTCCTTTTGTCCATCCTGAATCTACTGCCCATCAGCTTCATTGGATGCCCTTGAGTTCTAGTATTTTGGGAGAGGGAGAAAAAGTTTAGTTTGTCAACTCTCTCCAACCCATGCATAATTTTATAAACTTCTATCATGTCCCCCCGTTAGTCATCTCTTTTCTAAATTGAGAAGTCCCAGATTCTTCAGCCTTTCCTCATAGGGAAAATGCTCCAACCCCCTAATAATTTTGGTTGCCCTCTTCTGTACTTTTTCCAGTTTTGTGGTGTCTTTTTTGAGATACATTGACCAGAACTGTACACAAAATTCCAAATAAGGCTGTACCATAGATCTGTAAAGGGGCATTATAATATTAGGTGTTTATTTGCATTCCCTTCCCTAATTTTCCCCCAGCACAGAGTTTGTCTTTTATATTGCTATGGCACACAGGTTGGTACTTTTGTTGAGCTATCTATTACAGCTCCAAGACCTTTCCCCCTTTCAGTCTCCGCAAGTGCAGACTCCATTAGCCTATTCTTGAAGTTAAGATTTTTTGTTTCACTGTGCATCACCTTAATGTGCATCACCTTTTATTCCAATGTGCATCCCTTACCAACAATGAACTTCATTTGCCACATTGTCGCACTCTCACCCAATTTGTGAAGATTCTCCTGGAGCTCTTCACCTTCATCTTTGGTTTTCACCATCCTGAATAATTTTGTGTCCTCTGCAAACTCACCCGCAGTTTCAGTTTGTTTATTAACAAATTAAATAGCATTGGCCCCAATACTGATCCTCATGGGACCCACTGTTTACTTCCCTCTAGTGTGAGAACTATCCATTTATTCCTACTATTTGCTTCGTGTCATTTAACGAATTTTTAATCCATAAGATTATCCCATGGCTACTAACTTTCTCAGGAGGCTTTGGTGAGATACCTTGACTTTTGAAAGTCAAGTAAACCTTTTGAAAATCCATGTATGTAATGCCTACTGAGACACCATTATCTACATCCTTGTTCACTTTCTCAAAGAAGTCCAAAAGGCTGTTGAGGTAGGACGTCCCTTTGCAGAAACCATGCTGTTTTTTTCCTCAGCAGGCTTAGTTCCTCTGTGTGGCTAATAAATTTATTTTGATTACAGTTTCTACTAATTTGCTGGGGACAGACATTAGGTTGACTGGCCTGCAATTTCCTCATTCCCTTCTGTACCCCTTTTTAAAAAACAATGCAACATTTGCTTCTTCTGATACAGTGGCTGAATTTAGTGATAAGTTACATAGGCCCCGATCACACGGAGCATTTGCCCTGCTGAAGGCACAATAGCCCTGCGGAGTTTCCGGGCACGATCACACCGGCACATCTGGGAGGCGTAGCACTCCCGTGGCCAACACATGGCTTCCCACCGAAGATGCGGAGTAAAAAACTACCAAGGAGGGAGCACTAGTTTCTGGAAAACGTGGGGCAAAGGCGGGCATCTGATTGCGGGAGCGCCAGTACCCCATGGCATCCGGTGCCCGCCCATGTCCTGGAGCAAACTGGATATGGTAGGGTTCCATAGGATGCACACCAATGCCAAACAGCACATGCACACAAACAAGACACCAACAGCATCCCCGCCCCCTGAATGGCACATGCGCACATGAAAACAGCACAGCTTGTATGATCGCGCTGCACCACTTTTTTGCCATGCTTCAGCATTGTCGTGTGATCGGCGCTAACAGCCGGAGCATGGCAACTTGAGGGACCGTGTGATCGGGCTACCACACTTTATTTTTCTGCAGGGCAAACAGCCATGCCTCCCCCCCCCGCGTTTTCTGGCCCGTGACCGGGGCCTTACACAGTTTAATAGATCAACAGCCTCACATTTGGGTTGTGATCACACGTGCCTTTAGATCTGATATAGCTGCGAATGCCAGATGTATCTAAAGGGGATGATCAGACAGCAATGTCTGGGAAGCATACTGCAGTCATCAGCAACCTGTGCTGCTCTGCTACAGAAGCAGAATTAAAAGACACCAAGGAAAGTCTGGTGCTAAACAAGTTCCAACAGGCCACAGACGGACTTTCCCATCTGATCATGCAAGCATGCACTCATGCTGTCAGGATGGTCTGATCAGGCTATCCCAACACAGTGCCAGTCCCCCCCCCCGCAGTATATGCATAATCACATACGCCATGGGGAACCCTCAGTGTGGAGGTGCGATTCCTCATTTATGCACATGGGTAGCAAACGGCAAAAAAAGGACTCACCCGTGGTGTGTCTGATCACACAGTGATGGACTGCAACTGCAGGTCAAATTCCTCCAGAGGGAATAGCCTCGCTTCCCCTCCACTCCAACGGGCACATGTGACTGCAACCTTGAGTTCCTTAAAAACTCTCCGTTGAATGCTATCAGGACCTGGAGATTTATTGGTTTATAATTTTCCCAATAAGTCTAGAACGTGATCTCTCATCACTATAATTTGATTCAGTTCTTCAGACTTCCTTCATGAAAATAGTGGTTGTGGCATGGGTATATGCCCCACACTTTCTGCAGAGAACACAAAAGCTAAAGATTTATTTAGCTTCTTTGCCATCTCCCCATCTTTTGTTAGCAACCCTTTATTCCTTGGTCATCCAAAGGCCCAACTGATTCTCATCCAAAGGCCCAACTGAAATTGCTGTGGGCCCACCACCAAAAAGGCCCTGGCCCTGGTTGTTGACAGCCTAGCATCCTTAGGACCCAGGAGGGCCAGCCGATTCTGGACCCCCAACCGCAGTGCTCTCTGGGGGACATATGGGGAAAGGTGGTCCCTTAGATATTGAAGCTTGTCTCATTTTAACATGTTTCATTTTATTTCACATCAACAAATATAGATATAGACACACCCACTATGCAGACAAATTCATCCTTTGACTCCCTTCCACCTCTTCCTTCACAAAGAAAATCTTTGCCCCATCATAGGAAGCCTTTCTCCATCAGAAAAGCTACAGACTACAACCACATTCTCTGTTGGAGAACTTCTTTCTCAGCTGGAGGAAGACTGCAGAGAAGAGTCATGGGATACCACTTAGTGACAGGGAATCCAACCCATGGAATCAAATCCAAGATGCTTAAATAAAAGAACTGAAACAACTACAACACTTGTGTGCTATTATGGGACAAGAGTAGTATGCTTTTGTTATCTAGTAGCTTCAGGTTATTGTCATGAAATCTTTCTGTACTGGTTGACTGAGTTTAGAGACTGGAGCCACCGTACAACAGTAGCTCTGCTCTCAATTGGCTGGTTAGTTCCAGAAGGTATGTTAGAGATCACTTGCCTGACCCTATGACATTTTTTAGGGTTCAGTCATTTCCCCATGTTGTTTAACATTAGCATGAGCAAACTAGGGCTGCGGTCAGATGACAGGCTTTGGCACGGTCTGGCCATGCCTCTAATTTCTCCAAAGCTATTTGTTCCAGAAACGTGCGACCAGACATGCCACACTATTCCTGCCTCACCCTGTGGTCGACTGTTCAGACTGCCACTGCACGGTCACCACAGAGAGGGCAGGTAGGTAGTTTCTTTTCTTTTAAAAAAACCCTCTAATGTGCACATGTGCACAACTGCTTATTTGCTAGGAGCAGATATGTGGTTATGTGCACATGGCTAACTGGAAAAAAAATTGCGGCCACGGACCAGAAGCATCAGACCTCACCAAGCAGTTTGAGCATGCAAAGGAGAGACCAGGTGCCCAGAAATCCGTGGTGAGAAAAGTTCAGTCGTAAACACTGGATTTTATTCAGTGTTGGGAAAGTTGGGAGTGGGGACAGGGGGTTGATGACTGAGGGATGGGAAGCCGATGTTGCCATCTGATCGTGCACTTCAAATCTTGTAGGGAGCCACTACGACATTGGAGATGTTGCTGGTCTGATTGCAGCCTAGGAAAGGTTGCCTTGGGATTTATAGTGAAGTGCTACTAGCATTCTGATGACACCCAGCTTTATTTCCCCTTAACAGAACAATGATCTGTGTCAGCAGACATCCTGAATGAGTGTCTGAATGCCATAATGTTCAATAAACTGCCGCCTAACCTGAAAAGACCAAGGTGCTCTTGGTCAATAGAGCCAAGGATAAATTTGAGCACATAAAGCTACCTTATAGCTGGTCCATCAAAGTCCATACTGTCTACTTAGACTGGTAGTAGATCTCCTGGATCTCAGGTAAAGGTCTTTCACATGACCTACCTGATCCTTCAGTGGGAGATGCTGGGGACTGAACCTGGGACCTTCTGCATGCCAAGCAGATGCTCTACCACTGAGCTAACGGAGCAGTGTGACAGAAACCCTAAAAACTTACTAGGGGTCAAGAGTGTCATCTAGAGTATCTGGGATCTTGTACACCTGGGATTTATGTTAGATTAACCCATTCATTTCAATTCTGTATTGGACCATCCTGCCAGACGTAATCCCTGTTATACAAAGGACAGTCTGGTTTGGGACAGACCATCTATTTGTTATGGAAGTTCAGAGCCAGTACCAGGTTCTTGAGGGTGGGGACTATAATTTATAATTTTCTGATCAGTAACCTTTGACATCAAAGATGGGGCTTTGCATGGGACTGGCAAAATCAGCTCATCACTCTTAGAGAGGAGATTGGCTTCTGTCAGATTCCATTGATCAAAAATATTTGGATTTTTGGGATTTCCCCTTTTTCTTCAGTCTTTGGTGGAAACTGGGGTCCACAGGAGGCTGGTAATGCTTAAAGATTGCTCCAGCATCTTGTTACTGCAAGGAATTCTGCACATGCTCTGAGGAATCTCCTACAACATAGGTAATATTTACTTAGCCAAGTTAGTCCAACTTCATTACTTTTTATTTGAAAATCTCTGGGCTGTGTTACTGTGTCCCTTTCCTCTGTATTTTATTTTGCCCCTTTCCCACCACTTTTTAAATCTACCTGCTATCAGTGCCTCTTTTCTTTGGTTGCTTTGCACAGGTGGCAGGCACTGACAGCAGCTGGAAGTTATGTTTGGAGTGTTTCCCTTAAAGCCCTAATTTTCCTGAGCTCTTGCTCTCCCAAATTTCAGCCCATTCAAACAGGGTCTGTCTGCTTTTTTCTCACTCAGAACCTAAAAGGGTTGTACACAATTACCTCCCCCCTACACAGTTAGAGAATCCAGTTTCCTGCAGTCTGGATGGGCACTTGACCAGAGCCATTCCCCAACACTTAAGGGCCATTGAGGAGATATTCACAGGGGTGTCAAACTCATGAGGGCAGGATCTGACATAATGGAGACTCAATGGAGAGCCAGTTTGGTGTAGTGGTTAAGTGCGCGGACTCTAATCTGGGAGAACTGGGTTTGATTCCCCACTCCTCCACTTGCACCTGCTGGCATGACCTTGGGTCAGTCATAAGTTCTCTCAGAGCTGTTCTCTCAAGGACAGTTCTGTCAGAGCTCTCTCAGCCCCACCTACCTCACAGGGTGTCTGTTGTGGGGAGGGGAAGGGAAAGGAGTTTGTAAGCCACTCTGAGATTCCAAGTGAGACTCTCTTCTTCTTCTCTTCATAAATGAGACTTTGTCAAACTGTGCCATGTGTGTCATAAAATGTAAAGCCAGGTACGGGAGGTGTAAAGCCAGGTATGGGAGGTGTAAACTTTATAAATGACACAAACACAATTAAAGATATTATTTTTATTTAAAATACAAATATGCTTAAAACATTAACACTCTTGCAGTATCTGGTTTATTTATCGGATGCCCCGTGTTGCCTGGGAGCAAACCCTTTCCCCAGCCCACTCTCATGGTCAATGCTCTGAGCCTAGGACCCAGGGGAAAACATGAAGTGGCTGGGCATTGTGAGTTTTGCAAGCTCACATGACCTCTCTGAAACAGCCTGCACAATCTCTCTGAAACAAATACCTGCTTTCCCTTCTAGCTAGGGCTCTGGCAGCCAGTGCACTGACGAAGACCTGAAGAGGTGGGGTGTTTGGGATTGGCTGGAAAGCAGAGGCACCCATGTGCTCAGTGTCTCCAGCCACCACAGCCAGTAGCAATGGCCAAAAAGAGGCACTTTTGAGAACCCATGTGGAAGAGGGACCACTAGCCTCTGACTGATGCCAAAAGAGGGGGAGGGGGGCACATCTGAGTCTCCCTCCAAAAAGGCTCCCACAAAGCTACTTAATAATAAAACACACGAGGGAGGCAGCAGCGCTGAGATTAAAAGGTGCATGCTTGGCTGGATGGGAAAGAGACTTCCCTCCCTCTCATTTACAGCTTTACCCACCCGCTCACTGGGAAGAGCCAAGTGGCTCCACACCTTTTTGCCCCCCCCCAGCAGCTTTCATCACCCTGCACTGACCAGAGTAGCTGATTTTTATATTACCTACTTGCTCTTAACAACGAAGCCACGTCTGATTTTTAATTCTGTTATTTACTGATTAATAACACAACACACGAGGGAGGCAGTTTACTGGCTAGATTATAGCCCCGGGCAGGCTGGTTTGATGAGAAATCCAAGCTGCAACAATCTCTTCATTTTACCCACTTCTTATGATCTCCACACTAAGAATGTGGCCACATGGCAAGCTAATCCAAATTTATTCCCACAATAGATTTGATCAGTAATATTTTTTTTCACACATCCCTCCCCCAACTGCTTGCATCACACAATGATATTCCAGGCACCATCCAGATAGATGTGCTGCCCAAGCGGCGGTGGTGGAGAGCAGGGTGCCCTGTGCAGGCAAACTCTCACCCTAGGCTCACAGGTCAAAGCAAGCCTAAAGGGACCTTCCCCCCGCCTCTGCTCCTCCCCGGCTGCTTCTGGTGCTGTGATCCCGGCTGGGTCTGGGGAAGCATGTGGAGTCTTGGGGCAATCAGTGGCCACCAGGATGTGGCACCTTTGAGGGGAGGAGAGTCAGATCGGGACCTCCAGGCGAGGCTCCCCTCCCTGGTACCAAGTCCTCCGGCATGGCTTCTCATCTCCCTGGCTGCTGGGATGGCACATGGCTTCCCAGGCTGCCCTCCCTCACTCACCTGGGGCCAGCAGAGGAACTTGGGCTGCCACCATTATTTACGCATGGTCCTGCACAGCCCAGCCAGCAGCAGGTTAATTGCCAGCCCCAGAGAGAGCAGGAGTGGGACTCTCCTCCCCACCCCCACCCAAGGGCGTAGACTTTCCAATTTCCCAGGGGGGGCTGGGGCTGGGCCAGAGGCATTGCTGTGCTAGGTCCTTAAAAGAACCGAGGCCCAGTGACATCATAGGGAGGAGCCAGTGACATCACAGGCCATTGTCACTATTTATGGAGGTGGAGCCATGTGGCATTCCTGGCTCCTATTATCTCCAGTGGGCCTTCAAGTCTCTCCCATTGTTTGTAATGGGCAATCCTGTCATTTCTTTTTTACATCCCAGTTAGTTGTCCCTTTGAAACTGTACCACATGTATAGAGTGTACATTCCTTGCCAATGTTCCTTCTGGACTGCACACAGGGCAAAAGGAAATTTTAAAAGGCCTCTGATCTGCATGCCAATCAAGGATAATGATGTGTGGCATAAACATGAGTTAAGTGTTAAGTGTTCTCCCTGGATGGTGTACATACCAAGAACATATCTGTTGCCATTTCCCTCTCTTCCTGCTCACCACTCAGGGAAACAAAAGCCCTGTTTACATATTACAGTGAACATATGTACATCTTGCATGGACATATGTTGTTAGAAAGAGGTAATATACTTTTGTGTTACAAATAAAAGCAGCCCGCCTGCATCCTTCCCCCCCCAGCCCCAATGGCTCAGAAACAAAGCACGGCATGGGCAAAATCCTCTGCAAAGAACCCTGGAGAACCACTGCCAGTCTGAGCAGACAATGATGACACTGATGGTAGAGAGACCATGCTTAGAGTGCCAAAGGATAAAGGTTTAAACCGAGGTCAAAGAGAACAGCTGTTGGAAAGGATCTTTCTCTGGCTGAGCCTGTAGAGCTCACCTGCATCAGAGCAGACCATGCTGAAGTAGATGGACCAATGGCATGAAGACCAGTGTGGATTGAAGAGACCCATGTTCAGATCTACATTTTGCATGACACTTACTCGGTGATACTGGGACAGTTATATTTGAGTCCAGGAGCAGCTTAGAGACCAACAAGAGTTTCAGGGAATAAGCTTCCAAGAGTCAAAGCCCCCTTCATCAGGCTGGGTGATATTGCCATTGTTGTGAGGTCAATATAAGGGAAGGGAGACTGGAGGAAGGGTGGAATAAAGAGGGGATTGACAGACAACATGTGAGCAGCAGAGTCCATTGGGATGGAAGAGGAGTTTACGGGGAAAAATAGCACCAACTGATGTGACCAAGAACACAGATCTTCCCAAACTAAAACATCATAAATTATAGCCTGAACATGAACCTATATTGTAATGCATTAAGTGATGCAGCAGTGGTGACAAAACCTCTAGTGGCATTTAGTTGAACTTCCTGGACAGACAGATGTATTTTCGGTTGCCACTGGCCAAACTGGTCTGACTTTAGAGAGTTGGGACAAGCAGCAAGGCTTGAGGAAGGGGATGTAGATCCATGGTTATAGAAAAGAAGGGGGCTAGGAACTGAGAAAGCAAAGCAGTCCAAATGAAGCACAACACAGAAAGCTGTACATAGTTGAGAGGAATTAGAAAGGAATGGAGATGCACAGTTGGTGTGAAGTACATTTGAGAAATTATAGAAACAGCATGGAAGTTTCTTAGTTGGGGTTAGCTACAATGCTATTGCAAGGTCCACAGAAACCTGTATGACATTTTCAGACATTCTTTCTCATATATTTTAATTGCTTATCCCCTTCCTATAACAATTCCTCATCAGTCTAACAGAGGCATCCTACTGAGGTCTATCCAAGGGGGCTTCCTCCCAGGATTGGACTATAAAGAGCTCTATTCAAATCCTTAACCACTGAGCTTGCTAATACTTTCTCTTCTTTCAGTTCCTTAGATCAATTTGCCCAATCCCCCATCAAACTCAAATCTTATTGGCTCTTGCAACTATGAGTAAATTATTATTACACTTCTATCACATGGCTCTTTCCTAATGATTGTGGCTCCCAAGAATAGGTTGAAGATGATTGCCTGGGAAGCACCCACACAGCACCATGCCATGGACCCAGATGGCTCAGGTTAGCCTGATCTCATCAGATTTTGGAAGCTAAGCAGAGTCAGCTCTGACTAGTATTTGGATGGGAGATCTCCAAGGAATACCAGGGACATGATGCACAGTCAGGCAATGGCAAATCATCTTTGAATGTCTGTTGCCTTGAAAATCCTACAGGGCTACCATGAGTTAGCTATGACTTGCTAGCATTTTACATTACGCTTTAATGCCCAGAACCATTTGGGCAAGGTGTAATGTATAACTACTGTCAGTAGCATGAGATGGACCCACAGCTCAATTGGCTCTCATATCACTGCCATAGCATACAAAATAGTAAAACACTCAGTAGCACCTTTAGGACTAACAAACTGTATTGTAGCATAATTATTACTGTAACACAAGGGTTTTCAAAAAGCCACACAAACTTTTCCAATCTCACTTCAGTGCCAGTTCCAGTCCTCAAACTCACAGAGAAACCCAAACACTCTCCATTTTGGTAGAATGACACCCCTCCCCTCCTCCACCTGGGTGGTTTGGCAAATGTAAGCCAATGCCAGAGGTTTGCATGCACCAAGTCACACAGCAGAACCAGAGCTTCCAATTTCAGCACTGGAGCTAGGGATGCCAGCCTCCAGGTGGGATCTGGGGATCCCCTGGAATTACAGCTCATTGCCATTCTAAAGAGATCAGTTTCCCTGGGGGAAAAATGATGTTCTGGAGGGTGGACTCTATGGCATTGTGCCCCACTGAGGTCCCTGTCCTCCCCAGACTCCATTCCCAAATCTCCAGGAGTTTCCTAACCTGGATTGGGCCACCCTCCCCTTATCCCCCAGAGGTGGCCAGGGGGTACCTGGCAATCCTAACTGGGGCTATTTTAGCAAGGGAGAGGGGGGAAGCTGGGGGAAAAAACATATAGATTGGGAGAGAGAAGTGAAAGACAGAGGGAAGGGAAGAAGACTGGAAGGGAAGCAGCCTTGAGTGGGGGTGGGGGAGCTCACCAAGGTTTCCAGCTCTCACACATCTCAAGGGAAAGAGAAACAGAAAGAGAGAGAGGGACAGAAAGCGCAGCCCCCCCCCATTACAGGAGAAAGTGAGCCCAGGATTTTCTGTATCCTGGAGCAATGTGCTCCGTGCAGCACAAGAGTTCCTGGGTTTTGTTTTCTCCTGCAGCCTAGTTTAAACTGGACTGCAGGAGAAAGCAAGCCACTCACTGATGGCAGGGGCAACCAGAGGCCACAGAAGGGCCCCCCACCTCCCCCTCCCTCTATTCTTGCCCAGCTACCCTGCTTGGACTTGCAGGATGGCTGGGTGGCTGCAGCCCTGGGCTCCCACCCAACCCACCCCACCCCACCTGAAACAATCCCCCACTCCTTACACCCCCACCTACTTACCCTTCAGGCTGGTGGCTGCAGCAAGCAGAGGCAGCATGTGCTGCCTCGAAGCCAGCCTCCACGTGCCGCTCTCCAGGCTGAGCGGGGCTGCTGGGAACTGTGGGTGGAGCTTAGCTTCCAGGAGGAAGCAAGCCCCCACCCCTTGACTTCCGTCCCATTCCTAGCCCAGCCAAACAGACTCAGAAAGCGGAGGGGAAAACCCTCCGCTTTCAGAATGGGGTGGGGGACGGGAGGGGGGTAGCAAGGCTCTGGCTGACACCAGTTGCCTCCGGGGGGGCTCAGTACTTTCGGGGAGGCCTGAGCTCCCCAGCCCCCCTGAAGATGACGCCTATGCCCCCACCCCCTTTAAAGGGGCAGCAGCAGGTTTTTTCCCCCGAACAGCAAGCAAAGCTACCCAGTCACATACAACCAAGCGCTTGAAGGTTTATACACATTGCTCTTGTGCACAACAATGGCAGCTTGGCAAAAAAAAAAAAAAATACGTGAAGGATGAGAGGGGAAAGAGTCGGCTTCTCTGCCCCCTTCCCGGCACCAGAGGGGGTGGAAAGCAGGTTTGGGTGAAAGTGCACAGAATCGGGGAGGGGGGGCAGAAGTGGACACTGGAGTGGACCTGGCAGAGAAGGAAGCCGGCTGGCAAGAGGAGGCTGGCTGAAAATCCAAGAAACCCAGGGACGGGGGGAAGGCAGGAGATAGAGGAAAGGAAGAAGTTGTGCAATGAACATATTCAGTGCAAGCTTGCTCATGCGCTCAAAGGAGGAAGCTGAGGGGAAAAAACCTCATTGCAGTGAAGGATGGTCAGACGACCTAATCACAATAATTGTGTGAGAGATGGCTGTCCAGATAGGCAAAATTGCGGATTTAAAGCGCAAGTACCTGGAAACTACTTGATTTTCCAGGAGCAGGAAAATGCGGCAGAGAACCAGGAGGATTGTGCAAGTGAGCCCATTTCGGCATGGGAGGTGGATTGGCCTGTCTGATCAGCAAATTTAAATGCAAGAGGGAACAGCAGTGAAACCCGATCAAAACAACTGTGTGACAACAGTCTAATAGAGGATTATCCTATATGGTATTTAATACAGATGATCATTCAGATTGCCCTGTGCAGATCACAAGGATTGATTGTGAAGGACTGGAACAGTAAACATGGCACAATTAATGAACAATTATACTGGGAATATTTTCCACCTGTAAGATCCCTAACAGACATATAACACGTGCCTTCCCTTAGTCCCATCAAAGTCAGCATTGTCTCCTCTGACCAACCATGGGTCTCCAGGTTCCAAAGCAGAGGCCTTTCATATCACTTGCTACTTGAACTTACAAAGTGGTGATGCTCAGGACTGAACCAGGGATCTTCTACATCCAGAGCAGCTGCTACCACAGCCTCTCCCCTGATTTCTGTGGAAAAGCCATTCATTAATTTTGCCTCATTCACATGGGAATTTTCCTTAGCCACCTGCTGGTGGTCTCTAAATCCATGATTCATAGACTGGTATAGAAAGAAATCACCCATAACATTTTTTTTATAGTTACAATGCTTATTTTTTATTTACAAAATTTATACCCCACTTTTCTACCCTCAAAGCCAGTTTGGTGTAGTGGTTAAGAGTGTGGACTCTAATCTGGGAGAGCCGGGTTTGATTTCCCACTCCTCCACATGCAGCTGCTGGAGAGACCTCGGGTCAGTTAAAAGTTCTTTCAGAGTTGTTCTCTCAAGGGCAGCTCTCAAGAGAACTCGCTGAGCCCCACCAACCTCACAGGATGTCTGTTGTGGGGAGGGGAAGGGAAAGGGATTGTAAACCGCTCTGAGACTCCTTTGGGTAGTGAAGGATGGGGTATAAATCCAGTCTCTTCTTCTTCATCATCAGCATCACTAAGGTGGTCAACATATTAAAAACATACATAATAAAAACACATCTTAAAAACCATTTAAAAACAAAAAGCATGTGATTAAAAATAGTTTTAGAAATGAAGCTGCTTCTGGAACATGCTATTTAGGAATTAATCTTCAGTCTCTTTCTAACCTATGGAATGGAAATAACCGTTTTGAATAGTACACAAGTACAAATGCTTCCCATATTGTAGCTGTAGATGCTGGAATGGCATTCATTAATTTCAAATCAGAATATGAGACATGGGTCTTCAATTAGACATTATTGTGTTATATTTGGACTAATTTAGTAGTCATTGCCTCTCCCCAGGCAGAGGGCTATGGAATTTTATCAAATAATTCTCAGCACCTTCATCAAATGATGATTTCTAAGATATCTGGAAGTCATGACACTTCAACTAATAATGATGATAATTATAATCATTATAATGGCTAGGGCTAAGCACTATTCAAAGAGAATGATGAAGGGTAGGCCTTTGCCCAAGACAACTAAGGAAGAAGAAGACACATGAAAGCAGACGAAAGATATGTTTCTAAGTACTTTTATAATAATGGAAGTGATGATGTGGTGCAAGGAACAGAAGGGAGAAGATTCCAAAGAAACTGAGCAGAATGAACATAAGAACATAAGAGAAGCCAATGTTGAATCAGGCCAATGGCCCATCTAGTCCAACACTCTGTCACACAGCGGCCAAAATATACCAGGTGCCATCAGGAGGTCCAGCAGTGGGGCCAGGACACTAGAAGCCCTCCCACTGCTGCCCCCTCCAGCACCAAGAATAGAGTGCATCACCTGCCCCAGACTGAGAGTTCCCATCTATACCCTGTGGCTAATAGCCACTGATGGACTTCTGTTCCATATCCTTATACTAATTGCCAAAATGTGCGGATACATATTCCCACTAACAGGGGACTCACTCTCCCCCAACAGCTTTTCCTACATAGTCAGTAGATTTCCTGGGTTTGTAGAAAAATCCAAAAAGTGAAAAAAATCCCTTCAGGAACGGTTGAATTCCCCAAAAAACCTTTTGAAATGGCCTCTGCGGGGACCTAACTCCAGGCATCAACGGTGAGAGATTAGAATGTTGGGGGGGAGGCTTCTAACTGGCTCTGTCAGTAAAAGGGTGGGGGAAGGGCCCTTTCCAGGCCTCTTTCGGCCTTGGAGGAAGAGAGAGGGAGGGAGGGAGGGAGCCTTGGGGCCAGGCCTCACAAGAGTTGCCAGTGCCAGGCTGGGGAATTTCTAGAGATTTTGTGGTGGACTCTAAGGAGGGCTGGGTTTGGGAAGGGAGAGGCCTCAGCAGGGTATAATGCCACAGAGTCCACCCTCCAAAGCAGCCATTTTCTGCAGGGAGACAGACCTCTGTTGTCTAGAGTCCAGTTGTAATTCTGGGGGCTCTCCAGTTACCATTTGGAGTTGGCCACTCTAGGCCTGGCTAGGGTTGCCAAGTCCCCCTGATCTGCATGACTCACCTAGCCTCAGCTGCTAGCTACTGTTCATCAGCAGCCACCCTGTGAAAGCCAGTGAGGTGCAGCAGTTAGAGCTTCAAAGTAGGGTCTGCAAGACTCAGGTTCAGATCCCCATCTTGCAGTGGAAGGTGACTGCGTGATTTTGGACCAGTCACATATTTCAGCCTAACCAACCTCACAGGGATGTTGTGCAGATAAAAAGGAGAAGGGACTAATGAAAGCTGCTTTGGTCCCCACTGTGGAGAAAGACTGTAATTTCCCTAGGTAAAGGCTGGGGGGTGGAGATGGAAAGTAGAAGACAGAGAGGCAGATAAAGGTAGGCTGACTGTTGGCTGGGGAGGAAATAGGGTTGCCAACTCCAGGTTGGGAAATCCCTGGACATTTGAGGGGTGAAGCCTGGAGAAGGTGGGATTTGAGGAGGGAGGAACTTTGGACTGGTGTAGTGCCATAGATTCCACCCTCCAGCCATTTCCTCCATGAGAACCACCATTACCAGCCCCCTGGTGAGGACTGGAGATCACCCAGAATTACAACTGTTGTCCAGACGACAGAGATCAATTCCCCTGGATAAAATGGCTGTTTTGGAGGGTTGAGTCTATGGCATCATACCTTGCTGAGGCTGCTTGCCTCCCCAAGCCTCACTGTTCCAAGGCTCCACGCCCAAATCTCCAGGAATTTCCCAACCTGGAGCTGGCAGCCCTAAGGTGAATTGATCTCTGCAGCTGGGAGATCCGTTGTGATTCCCAGAGTGCTGCCACTGCTGCTGTGGGGGAAGAGGAAGCAGGTGGGTGACTGAGAGCACTGCCACCACTGTTGCTGCTGCTCTGCGGAGTGGGGGAGGAAGCAGGCAGGAGGCTGGGAGAGTAATGGGGGCAGAAAGAAAGAATGATGGGGTGGTGGGCAGAAAGAGAGAGAAAGAGTGATGAAGTGGGGAGGCAGAAAAACAAAGAGAAAGATGACAGATCAGAAAGAGAGAGGAAGTCACATGCATGAAGGAGAAATAGAGAGTAAGAAAAGGGGGGCAGAGGGGAGAAATAGTATGAGAGATGTAGGGGCGAGGAGAGGAAGCAAAGGTGTGATGAATGAGATAACCATCCCGCAAGTTTCTTGCGGGTCTCCACTTGTGTTTATCTAATTCCCTCTTGAAACTGTCCATGCTTGTAGCTGCCACCACCTCCTGTGGCAGTGAATTCCATATGTTAATCACTCTTTGGGTGAGGAAGTATTTCCTTTTATCTGTTCTAACCCGACTGCTCAGCAATTTCATGGAGTGCCCACGAGTTCTTGTATTGTGAGAAAGGGAGAAAAGTACTTCTTTCTCAACCTGAATGGAGATGTGAAATAGATGAAAAAACCTTAGTTTTGGAAACCAACAACAAAACCCAGCAGAGCAAGCAGGTATATATGGAAAAAACTGAAAAAAAGCAGAGAGCCGCTGTAGTGGTTAGAATGTTGGGTGAAGTTTAATTGTGGGTATAAGTTTTCATGTGCACATAGAAGCTTATACCCAGAATTGCACTTTACAGGTCTCAAACTTTGAACGTAATTTTAATGTTTATTAAAAATATTAAAAAAACCCAAAAAACTTTGTTCTATTGCTTCAGACCAACATGGCTACCTTCCTGAATCCAGGGCTATTTTTGGGCAGGAGTGCACAGGAACAGAGTTCCGGCTGGCTTCAGAGTTGGCCACGCCCACTACAACCAAAACCTCTGCATGCGTGGCTACAGAGGGAAGGCCTGGAGAGCGACCCCCCTGATGACTCCAAGATGGGTGGGCCAGGAGGCCCTGGAAGGATCGGGGAGGCGATTAAATGCCTCCCCGTGGCTTCCCCAGCCTGTCTAAGGGCTGGCTTGCCTGGGCTCCCACAGCTGTGGGGCACCCAAGCAAACCAAGGGCAGGCAGTTTAAACTGCCTTCCCTTCAAGGGGGGCTTGCCTGGGCTTCCTGCAGCTGTGGGGCACCCAGGCAAGCCAAGGGAAGGCATGGGGATGTGGCCTAACATGCTAATGAGCTGTGCTGTCAGGGGTGTGGCCTAATAGGCTAATGAGTTTCTGCTGTTGGGTGTGGCCTATTATGCTAATGATTTCCTGCTGGGCTTTTTCTAGGAAAAAAACCCTGCCTGAATCTATACTTAATAAAGTCCCTGCGTTGGATCCAGGTCATGACTACTTTCCATTAGACATGAAGTTTGAGTACCCTGCTGGGAACTTAATTCCCAGGTACATGGGAGACTGATTCAGACTAGAACTTTGGTGCATAGGGAGGAGGGGATGATAACTTCTTTTGCTCCATTTTCTGACCTGAACTTGCCGCAGTAGGTGCTATTTGCCTAGCTGAGAAAACCTAAGTGTGCTCCATTAGTACTGTGGGCCCCCAATCAAGCAAACCATACACCAGGCCTTTTCAGGTAAAAAAAATGATGTAGGAGTGAAGGCATTAGCACCTTCTTCCCACACACTGTAACCTGATTTGAATGAGACACCCTTGTGCTTGGGAGTTGAATTCCTAGCAGAGAACCCGCCACTTGAACCTGCCTTATGATAAGTCAAACCACTGGTCTGTTAAGGTTAGTATTGTTCACCTTCACCATGCAGATAGAGACAGAGATCTTTCATGTCTCCTACTACCTGATCCTTTTAATGGAGATCCTGGGAATTGATCCTGGGACCTTCTGCATGCAAAGTAGATGCTTTACCATGGAGCTGTAGCCTCATGGCTGACTGAGAGTGTTTATGGTGGACTCAGACACAATCCAAGAACTTTTAAATGTGTAGTTAGGTCCTTAGCCATGAAACTCGCTGTTTGGCTTTCAACCTAATCTATGCAGGCTTACCCCTGAACCTGACATGGAAATTCCTGCTGGTGCAAAATGCTTGCCTGCTGAGTATGATGCCTATGATGGCGTGTATTCAGCCGGTGCTCCACCAACTGCACTGGCCACCAATTGAGTACTGAATCCATTTCAAGGTGTTGGTATTAACCTTTAAAGCCCCAAGCGGCCTGGGACCTGCATAACTAAGGGTCCACCTCTCTCCATATATCCCCTGGAGAGCCTTGTGCTCCACCAAGCAACATCTACTGGTTATCCCTGGCCCAAAGGATGTCCACTTAGCCTCAGCTAGGGCCAAGGCCTTCTCTGCCCTGGCTCCTACCTGGTAAAACATGCTCCCACTTGAGATCAGGGCCTTGCAGAACTTATCACAGTCCCACAGGGTCTGTAAAATGGAGCTGTTTCTCCGGGCTTTTAGTTGAGGCAGTGGACACCCTATTAGTTGGTCTCCCTGCATAGAGACTGTCCTGACCATCTGCCCCATGTGAAGTCCTGGTACTATATGAGTTTGCTGTCAGTCCAGCTTATGAGGGGTTTGAATTGCTATGTTTATTTCACCATCTTTTAATTGTTTAATGGTTTTAGCTGTTTTATTTCTCTACTAGGGAGCAAAGCCCGTTGTGGTGGAAGACAACGGGCCCTAGAAAGGAAGAGAGGGAGTTGGAAGGGAGAGAGGGTTGGAGAAAGGAAGGAAGGAAGGAAGGAAGGAAGGAAGGAAGGAAGGAAGGAAGGAAGGAAGGAAGGAAGGAAGGAAGGAAGGAAGGAAGGAAGGAAGGGGGGAAGAGTGAAAAAGGAGAGAGGAAAAAAGGAAAGGGGGAAAGGAAGGGAGTGTGGGGGACAGAAAAGGCCTTCCCTGGGCCTAGTGCCCCATAGAAGGCCCAGGGGATGGCGTGTGGGGGACGGAAAAGGCCTTCCCTGGGGCTAGTGCCCCATAGAAGGCTCAGGGGATGGTGTGGGGGGGGCAGAAGAGGCGCTCTCTGGGCCTAGTGCCCCATAGAAGGCTCAGGGGATGGCATGTGGGGGTGTGGGAAAGGGCTTCTCTGGGCCTAGTGCCCCATAGAAGGCTCAGGGGATGGCATGTGGGGGGGCAGAAAAGGGCTTCTCTGGTCCTAGTGCCCCATAGAAGGCTCAGGGGATGGCGTGTGGGGGCGGAAAGGGGCTTCTCTGGGCCTAGTGCCCCATAGAAGTCTCAGGGGATGGCATGTGGGGGCGGAAAGGGGCTTCTCTGGGCCTAGTGCCCCATTGAAGACCCAGAGGATGGCGTGTGGGGGCGGAAAAGGGCTTCTCTGGGCCTAGTGCCCCATAGAAGCCTCAGGGTATGGCATGTGGGGGCGGGAAAGGGCTTCTCTGGGCCTAGTGCCCCATAGAAGGCTCAGGGGGTGGCATGTGGGGGGCGGAAAAGGCCTTCTCTGGGCCTAGTGCCCCATAGAAGGCTCAGGGGATGGTATCTGGGGGGCAGAAAAGGGCTTCTCTGGGCATAGTCCCTTCATAGAAGGCCCAGGGGATGGTGTGGGGGGGCACAAAAGGGCTTCTCTGGACCTAGTGCCCCATAGAAGGCTCAGGGGATGGTGTGGGGGGGCGGAAAAGGGCTTCTCTGGGCCTAGTGCCCCATAGAAGGCCCAGGGGATGGAGTGTGAGGGACGGAAAAGGGCTTCTCTGGGCCTAGTCCCCTCAGAGAAGGCCCAAGGGATGGAGTGTGAGGGACGGAAAAGGGCTTCTCTGGGCCTAGTCCCCTCATAGAAGGCCCAGGGGATGGCGTGTGGGGGGCAGAAAAGGCCTTCTCTGGGCCTAGTGTCCCATAGAAAGCCCAGGGGATGGGGTGTGGGGACGGAAAAGGGCTTCTCTGGGCCTAGTGCCCCATAGACAGCCCAGGGAATGGGGTGTGGGGGACGGAAAATGGCTTCTCTGGGCCTAGTGCTCCATAGAAGGCCCAGGCGATGAGATGTGGGGGACGGAAAAGGGCTTCTCTGGGCCTAGTGCCCCATAGAAGGCCCAAGGGATGGGGTGTGGGGGACGGAAAAGGGCTTCTCTGGGCCTAGTCCCCTCATAGAACGCCCAGGGGATGGCGTGTGGGGGACGGAAAAGGCCTTCTCTGGGCCTAGTGCCCCATAGAAGGCCCAGGGGATGGGGTGTGGGGGACGGAAAAGGCCTTCTCTGGGTGTAGTCCCCTCATAGAAGGCCCAGGGGATGGTGGGGGGGGCGGAAAAGGGCTTCTCTCATTTGCCTCAGCCTTGAGGTCCTGTCCCTGCGCTAACACTCCAGACGGTCCTCTCCTGTTGGAGGACTGGAGCAGACTGCACTGAAAACACTGATCGGGGCTGACGTGGGCGGGACTTTGCGAAGCAGCCAGTCAGCCCTGGCCTGTGTCTTCTGACTGCCAGTTCTTGAGCCAAATCAATTATGGCAAGCATAGAATGCGGTGGAGCCAGAATTCAAATATATATAAGGACAGGATATACTGGACTATTTATGTTATGTCACTAAAGGTTGGAATTGAATTTGGTTTTACTGTTTATGCAACCTGATGTTACCCACCCTGAGCCCATTTGTGAAGGTCAGGATATAAATTTAATAAATAAATAATAAATATTACAAAGAAGAAGAAGATTTGGCTTTATACCCCCTTCACTCAGAATATCAGAGCAGCTTACAATCTCCTTCCCTTCCTCTCCCCACAACAATGTGAGATAGGTGGGGCTGAGAGAGCTCTGAGAGAACTGTGGCTAATCGAAGGTCACTCAGCTGGTTGCATGTGGATGAGTGGGGAACCAAACCTGGTTCTCCGAGATTAGAGTCCTCCTAACCATTACAACCAGGGCCGGCTCGCCCACTAGGCATGCTAGGCATTTGCCTAGGGCGCCGGCCCTGCAGGGGCGCCAAAATGCCCCCCACCCCTCCCATGAAAAGCCCCCCAGATTGCCCAACGCCGGCAACCCCGGCTTTCCTGGGTGCCTCGCGGGTGCAAGGCACCCAGGAGAGCCGCGCCGTCGCCGCTGGGAGGGAAGGGGGGCTTCTAAGCCCGCCCCTTCCCCGGCTCTCCCGGGTGCTGAGCCATCTCCAGGCCCCACTAGGAGGTTGGCATCCTCAGTGGGGTGGGCGCCCCAGGCTGTCCTGCCTAGGGCACCCAGACACCTGGGGCCAGCCCTGATTACAACAAACTGGCTCGTGCCATTGTCAGCATACAGTGGAAGTATATCATTGTGAGCATCTTAGAGGAAATATAATAGAGGTAGATAATGATGTAACAACAACAAAATTAGGGTCCTTCTCTTGATCTATAGAGGTTTGCTTTGTAGACCAAGAGAAAATCAATCAATAAATGAAGTTTTCAATCTGTATACTGAAAACTCATGAACTTTTGTTGAAAATGTTTCGGAACTCCATTCCAGTGCATTCTCCCAGAAAAAAAAAGCCCTGAAATAGAAACACTAAGGAAGAACCAGCTGTAGTTCTTGCAGCAGAAGAAAACAGGGTTGTTTAAGATTACTAAGAAGTTGAAAATGATGGGAATTGGCAGTTTCCTGAATAAAAGAATGGAAAGATCTGTTTGTAGTGTCAGTGTTCGCCGAGCAGCTTGTGATATTCTCCAGATTGCATAAAGAATTAGAATAGTGATAAAAAAGTAGAGATCAGAACTACCAGTTTTGCCAGATACAACCACTATTGGAAAGTGAAAGAGATTTTATAGCAAGGAGTTTGGCTATGTGCATGAAAGAGGAGTTGGAAGAAATGCTAATTCTTTCCTGCACTGCTGTGCCATGATGATTGTACTGCAAGAATAGCAGTTCTCGTGGATGGTGTGGAGGGGGTTCATTGAATCATAGGGTAATGCCAATTACTGAAAAATGTCTCTGTGTCCTCTAGCTGAATGTTCCGCGAGTGAGGTCATTATTACAGAGAAATATCCAACAGCATGAAATATCACAGTTGGGCGTGCAAGGCCATGGATCAGGAAGATTGCCTGAATTAACTGGACTTGGTGATGAATGGCAATGGCAGTGGCTTTCCAAAGAGGCACAGGAGACTGGCAGCAATTTGATTAGCTCTGATATATCTGATGTAAAAGATCTGGAACCGCACAGTCATTTTCACAAATGACAAAGCTTATGAGTCTCAGAGCCGAGTTTACAGCAAGCAAGTGGCTGAGTGGCAGCAAAAAAGGGCTGGTGAAATAATATCACGAATCAGAAGGGTTAGTATGGTTGCCAGAAGGCATGGTCAGTGACAATTCTAATTCTCAGTGTGGAAGAGGATCGACCTTCTGTTCGTTGTGTCATTGCAAGCTGCTGTGGGAAGAAAAAAAGTGCTCCCAAAATTACACAGCCTTGAGAACACCTGTCTAGTTGCTCCCCTTTCCCCAGTTTCCTGATTTGTATTCCAGTTGGACACACAGGTCTGGAGCCCATACTGGAAGAAAAATAGCAGCTGGCTGGGGGAGAACCAGTGGGTGACGGAAGGGTTAAGTACCTCCCCTCTGCACAAAGTTTCCTAAATGTCCATGTCCTGAGAAACAGGAGCTAGGTTTTGAAGATGTGTATTTCTGACAATGTTGCCAACAGGCCTGGAGGAAAAGTCCTGTCCCTGTAATAGAGGCTTAATGGAGGGTTTTTCTTCATGCTTGACTTACTCCTGATTTTCTTGGCAGTCGATCCACAAGCATTGGAATCAGTCTAGGTGTGGTTCATCCACACGTCTGCTCTCCCTGTGCATTTTCACAGTTGTGGAGTCAGTTTACCCCCCCACACACACATGTGCCTTAAACAATCAGGATTTTCAAGGGAGGGTTCTGTTGTTGTCAGTGGCCTCATCGGTAGTGTCACAATGCCCCCTTTTTATTTTTTGTGCATGCTTATATCAATATCATGGCTGCAATTTTAAAATGGTACTTAAATATGGATAGATTGATATAGCATTATACTGATAGGTTTAGCATGTTCTCTGAATTCCCAGCTTTCATTTTTTTTTAAAAAGTCTCTAGCCCCTAAAGACATATTTCCATGAAGAAAGGGGATAGAGGCTTCTTTTTTTTAATTTCTGAGCATAACTTTACTGGTATATTGTTGTTAACAGTCACTGGGATGGCTGAAGCTGTTGAAGTCTTTTGTGAAGTTTCTCACTGACGTGAAATCACTTATATTGCTTTGTTTTCACATTGTAGAACCCACAAGACCTATGGTTTAAGTGTAATCCTTTGTCAACAATAAGTGCAAATCTTTGGAAGCCCTTAACAAACATGCATAGGCACAAAGAGAAATACCAGCCAAGAGTGGGAATCAAATGGAACTGAAAAACAGCTGGGTGAAAAGAAAAAAAAAGCCTGAGATTCTTTCAAAGGCTCTCCTTCCTTCAGCTCTAGCTGCCACATATTCACCAATATCTGCAGGCACAGATGGCAGGTTTACTGAGAGAGTCAAGGGCATCTGAAGGAGGAAACTGACAAGGCACCTCATGATGCCTGGAGGTGAATCCTGGTGCCAGGGGCTAAAATATAAGCATTCCCTTTTAGTGGGATTTGAATGAAAGAGCAGAATGTCACTAAAAAGTCTTGGACACTGTCCTGGTCCACCTTGTTGTGTAATCATCTTGGAGAAATATGGAAATGACCTAAAATCAGTGGGAAAGGGGAAGGAGCACAGCTCTTGACACCAGGACACTGTTGCATCCATCAATATTTTCATCCACTCTACTGACTCCCCCTTGTTTTGGGACGGATGAAAGAGGGAATAAATGCTACATTTGGGTTCCAAGTCCTCAAAGATAAAGATAAGGAGGAAGAGAGCATGGGAAGACAAGCAATGCTCCCTCTAAGCTGTGGAGTCCTGTGAGCAAAAATTCTACTTTGTGAGCTACTGCCATTAAAGTTGTGAGTGAGTGATTTGGCAACTGCATAAATTAGTTTGCTCTGGAGCCATCCTTCCTGAGCTAAGATAAAAGTGTGTGAGCTGGAGGCTAAAAAACTGTAAGCTAGCTCACACTAACTCAACTTAGAGGGAACATTGAAGACAATATGGTGGTAGTAGAAAAGGAAAGGACTCTTCTTCTTCTGTCCTGGGCTCAGATCCAAGAGAATGAGGTTCACATTTCCATTCTGCTCCTTGGAAACTTGCTTTGGCCAGTCACACACACTCTCAGCCTAACCTACCTTACAAGGTTGTTGTGAGGATAAAATGGGGTAGGGAAGAACGCTGTAAGCCACATTGGAGGTCCATTGGGGAGAAAAGTGATTTATAAATGAAATAAGTAAATAAATAAACCAGTTTGGTGCATGTTGATGGTTTACGGACCACGCTGCTGCTTGAGTGCCAAAATCTCAGCTCATTCCTTGATGTGGCTTTTTTTTCTTTTTTGGTTGCATGCAGATGCTGTGCTTGTGTTGAGTTTGCCATCAGTCTGCGTACCATATGTGCATGGTGTGTCACTGTTGTCAATTCAATTCGATTTATTACTATCAAAGATCAGCAAATACCTTAAAATGTTACATACAGTTAATAGTGAAATACAGCCAGACAGTTGGTACAGGTAAAAATTTTAGTTAAGACAACATGGATTTTTAAATTTCCTAAGAAGTAATAGTATCCTGTCTGGTTAGGACTGTTGTCTCCTAGGCAATCTGAAGAACACAGAGTCTGTTTGTGTTGTCGCTGTACTTGTCAACATTGTGGCCAGAACTCTGTTGCTCTTTTAACATCTGACAGGAAACCTCCATTATGGGAGAGCTTATTAATAATTCTGGTAAATAAAAGGACTCTGTATTTGAACTCTCCTATCTGGAATACTTTAATGAGTCTGATGTAGTTGATGAGGATATTCTCTTGCCCCGGGCTGCAGAATTTGGGACGTGTGGTTTCATGATGAGAGACTTCAACTGGCATTTGAAAGGCTGGCAAAGCATGGAATACCATAATGTGCAGCTTTTTATACTATAGAGGCTGAAAGCAGGCTCCCTTTCAGCTCTCCCCAAAATACAGAATTTCAGTTGAGGCTTAGTGGCGTATGGTGGGAAAATAAGTCTGGGAGATTGAGGAAGTGGTGCGACTTTTAAATGAATGCTTCTATTTCTGCAAAGAAGTCATTTGAAAATCAAATTTATCTTGTTCACCAGACTTCTTTTCCCTCCCATCAAATACCTCATATGACCACATTAGTGATCTGTTCACAATTTTATGCAGCAATATTTTGAGTGGTTTTACATTTGTGCAGTGGCCACTCACAAAGCTGGCTGCTGTTGGTACATTCTCCCAGTTTCCTGTCTTGCTAGTCTTCCATATGCCCCAGAATCTTCATAGGCAGGCCATGTGTCTTTTGACAGCTGTATCCTGAATGTATGTGCTGCTTTTGCACCTGCACACTTGGTAGCATTAATCAATCAGTAGCATCCATCATGTTCAAACAAACTGAACTGAATTACCGTCCCTAGTCAGCAGCGTGAGAAAGTGCAAAATGTTTGCAATTGAAGATGCAATGAACTTCAGCCCAAATGTGACTGACTTTTGAATTTATTGTAATCAAACTGCTGATTTGTACCAGTGGGGCTTCTTATTGGAATATCTTACTGTGCACAAAGTTTGAATTGAATCCATGCCAACCAGGCTTGCACCTTTGCAGTAATTTCTACAAGCAGGGTTGTCAGGTCTGTTGGACCAGCTGGTGGGGGATGGGGGTGAACTTACTAGAAGCAGGGAGGGAAGAAGCCAGAAATAAACATGACATGCCTGTGTCACCCAGAAGTGATATAGGCACATCAGGAACATCAGGGGTTGTGCTGTGTTTTGTAGGCAAATCTTCTATGGTAGAATAGCTTTTAGCATAGAATTTTGCCCAAAAATCAGAGTGCCCCCCCCTCCGATGTCACCACCATGCCCACATCACTTCTGGGTGACATAAGCATGTCATGTTTATTTCTGGCTTCTTGCATATTTTTTTTGGGGGGGTAATTTCCCCCTGCTGGCCAGTTGGCCAGTGGTGGAGAGGAGCACCCAAAATCAAGGGACCCCTATCCCTACTGTGGGGTCTGGCATCCCGGTCCACAAGGCTTCCTGCAGAACTTGCTTTGTATGCTACAGGATCATGGATCATCAGTTTTTATGTTTCTGTTTGTGGTAGCTTTTGCTGTCAGTTGGCAGAACTGATATGGTTGAGTTACGATTTGGGTCAGGACCATAAAGTGAGAGAAGGGGCATTTAATTCTGGGTCATATTTGTGACATCAATGCCCCTGCAAAGTTGCTATTTTCCCTGTTGGGGCAAAATAAAAATTGAAAGCCAGTGTGCTGCAGTGGTTAGAGTGTCAGTCTAGGAACTGAGAGACCTCGTTGTGAATCACTGCACTGCCCTGGAAGCTTGCTGGGGGAGCTTGGGCCAGACTCACGCGCTCAGCCTAACCTACTTCCCAGTGTCTCTGTGAGAATAAAACAGAGGAGAGGAGAATGATGTAAGACATTCTGGGCTCCACTGGGAGAAAGTTAAATGAAGGAAACAAACATTCAGGCAGAGACTGACCAAGAGAGAGATCTTGGAGTCATAGTAGATAACTCAATGAAAATGTCTAGACAGTGTGCGATGGCAATAAAAAAGGCCAACACTATGCTGGGGATTATTAGGAAGGGAAATTAACACAAATCAGCCAGTGTCATCATGCCCCTGTATAAATCCATGGTATGACCTCATTTGGAATACTATGTACAGTTGTGGTCACCACAGCTTAAAAAGGATATTATAGCATTGGAAAAAGTGCAGA
This sequence comes from Gekko gecko, assembly GCA_029375565.1. NCBI lineage: Eukaryota > Metazoa > Chordata > Lepidosauria > Squamata > Gekkonidae > Gekko > Gekko gecko. Next base: position 137,739,066 of record JAPDNY010000002.1, read on the forward strand.
GAAGGGCAACTAGAATGATAACAAGGGTTGGAACACTTTCCCTATGAAGAAAGGTTAAAACGCTCGGGCTCTTTAGCTTGGAGAAACGACAGCTGAGGGATGACATGATAGAAGTTTATAAGATTATGCATGGGATAGAGAAGGTTGAGAAAGAAGTACTTTTCTCCCTTTCTCACAATACAAGAACTCGTGGGCACTCCATGAAATTGCTGAGTGCTCAGGTTAGAACGGATAAAAGGAAGTACTTCTTCACCCAAAGAGTGATTAACACATGGAATTCACTGCCACAGGAGGTGGTGGCAGCTACAAGCATGGACAGTTTCAAGGGGCAATTAGATAAACATATGGAGCAGAAGTTCATCAGTGGCTATTAGCCACAGGGTATAGATAGGAACTCTCAGACGGGGACAAGTGATGCACTGTATTCTTAGTGCTTGGGGGGCACAGTGGGAGGGTTTCTAGTGTCTTGGCTCCGCTGCTGGACCTCCTGATGCCACCTAGTATTTTTGGCCACTGTGTGACAGAGTGTTGGACTAGATGGGCCATTGGCCTGATCCAACATTGGCTTATCTTATGTTCTTAACCGAATCAGTAGTTAAATATGAGATAGAGAAATGCATATTTTGATCTAAGCAACTGTAAATGTTGTTAGCCACACTAGTTGAATTGAGTGTTTGGCTGTTCTGTGGTGTCACCAGCCCATCATATTCCAGAAAAGCAATGGGATCTTGACCCTTTCAGGCTCATGAAGGCTGACCCTACTGTTCCACATTCATCCAGTGGGACAGGAGAAATTGGAAAAAACAAAAGTATTCCAGAAGGGCTGTGGCAAACTCAGTTCCCTTCAAGCTTTGTATCCTTTCCTATGATATCATTGGGAGCAGAAGATTTTATGGTCCTTTTTTTTGGCCCATTCGTGCTTCATGGCCTAGACATGGACTCCAAAATGTGGCAAAACCACTTCCCTAAACCTACATACCAAACAGGGCAGTTTTAGAATTCAGTCCCGTTTCTACTAGGACTCAGTTTATTAGTAATAGGTAGTTTTTCCTCTACATAGTCCAGAGCTAATCATTCAGATCTTACCACCCAGCTGGAAGACAGGTTCTAAAAATTATGTTTTAACTGTTTCACAGTTCTAGTTAATTTTAATCATGGGTGTATCTGTAATCCTGGTTGTTGATCTTCTACAGTTCTATTTTATGGCTTCACTGATGATTGTATTTATTTCTTTTATTATAAGTTACCTTGAGAGCCCCTGAGAATACAAATGAAGAATAGAAATGCTCTAAATATAAATAATACAAATAAAATGATACAATACAATCCTAAATACAGTTACGTTATTCTAAAACCTCTAGCTTCAATGGACTTAGAAAGGTGTAACTTTGTTTAGGATTGCTCTGTCTAAGAAGCAGTATTTGGGATTAAAAACCATATGGCAAGACTGTGTGAAAAGAATCCCATGACACATTAGGGTAACAGGATAACAGGTGATAGTCTTGAAAAAGGGAAAGGCAATTAAGCTGTATGAAGATTTATGGTGATCTTTCATGTCTTGGGGCCAAACAGTGTCAAAGTATTACATTCTGCCTCTTGACACACAAAGGACTATTCCTCAAAATTAGATTGAATTGTGTCTTCTGCAATTTGGTAGTGAATGTATTTCTTTCTCCTTCCCTTAGCACAGTCTTCTAAAGTGTGTTAGCAACAGATCAAGGTCATGGATTGGATTATGTTGCCAGCAAGTTTAGGGAAATCTTTTGCGGAACAGTAGCTGTCAAAATATAGTCAGGGCCAGTGCCAGGTTATTTTGCACACTAGACAAGGCTACCTTCTTCCCCCACCCCCCGGTGTGCCCACCAATTTTCAAACATAAATGCATTTTAGGAAGAAAGAAAAATGCAAAATTTGAAATTGCTAATTTTTTCTTTAATTGTGAGAACAAGTAATACAATCTTTGATTTTCTCTCTCAAATAGAAAAACACAAATCACAAAGCATTTTGAAAAATCCTGTTAGTTGTGATGTTGAAATTTAAGTCTCTTTAATGTTTCTATTTCAGGCACAAGAGAATCTCATTTTGCATGCCTTTTAGCAAATTTTGTCAGTAATTCCTAGTGGGGAGGGAGTTGGGGTTAGCAGTGAAAAGACCCACCTGAAAGCATTTGGCTGAAGACCCCCTCACACACCAGTTCCAGCACTGAACTGGCCTTGTCCCATAGAAGACCAAAGGCAGGAGGATGCGGGCACAACAGAAAGGACTACCTGGCTGGTAAAAGGTGCCTTTTGAATACTGTTGCCAATCTCCGGGTGGTGGCTGGAGAGCTCCTGAAATTACGACAGATCTCCAATTAACAGAAATCAGTTCCCTTGGGGAAACGGCTGCTTTGGAAGATGGACTGTATGGCCATGTACCCTGCGGAGGTCCCACCCTGGGCCCTGCCCCCCAAATCCCCAGGGACGTCCCCTGGATCTGGCAACCTGACTTCTGGAAACAACCAGGCACGCTTCTGCTCCAGGTGGTTTCCCCTGGGCCCCACGCTCACGTAAAGCAGAGCAAAAACAACTTGTCTGCAGGCAGACACTGGGAAAGGGGATTAGACATCATCACCCCCCTATGAGCACCCTCACGTGTTTGCAACAGGGTGCCTGACAGCCAGTCACATACCCCAAAGACACGCAGCTGCCATCCTCCAAAATCGCACCAATTTGCAAAGTGTCGCTTCCCAGTGTTGGCTCCTGCAGCAAAGGGCAGACTCTGTGGGCGACAAAGTGTAATTGGGCAAGGGGCATCTCTGATGCAGAGGATGAGAAAGCTGAGTGACAAAAAGAGTATTAATGGTGGGGGGGTGTCACACAGGACCAGCTGTGCTCCACCTTCAAAGCATTGCCTACTATTTGCAAATTTTGTCTTACGGAGGGGGACGGGGGATGTGCAATGCTGGCTTGGATAGGCCTAGAATGGACCCAGAATTGCTTCGCAGCCTTCACCCAGTGGGTCAATGTGGAGGCAAGGGTGGTAAGGGGAAGGGATTGGCAAAGTTTTACTTTCCGTGTTTTCTTTCTGAACAAAAGGAACAAGCGTGCCCCCCCCCCCGCACCTCCACTTGCACCTCAGTGCAGCCTCAGCACTTCCTGCAAAAACACATTTCTCCCTCCCGCCAGCTCTGGCTGGTGCCTATGGCAGACATGTGCATGTGATCTCTCCCCCCGTCCCCCCAGTTTGGGTTCCTCTTCGTTGCTTTGTCCTGACGTAATGCAAACCTCACCTGGCACAAACACCACTGCACTGCAGCCTGGCAGGGGACAGATGGCTGCATGCTTGCCAGGGCCCCACAGCAAGTCAGGTACATGACCCTGCTCCACAGCAGCAGCAGCAATAATGGTGGGAGGAGCTGGGGTGGAGAGGTGGGGCTGGCTGCGGCACCTTGGGCCATGCTCCGGCAAGGCTTGTCCTTGTCGGGGCGGGGCTCGGGGCTCAGGTGGCACTCCTCTGAGGTCTGCACCCTAGGCGACTGCCTAACTTGGCCTGATGGTAGCATGGGACTTGAAGGTAGTCTATGCTGTTTTTCACATAAGTCACCATTAACGTATTCAGCAGTAGGGCTCTGAACCTGTTTCCTGTTATAAGGATCACTGGACTATAAAAGATTATGAAGCTGAAATCCTTCTTTGTCTCCTGTAGGTGCTGAGTTTTACTGAACAATGTCATGTTTGAAAAGCAGATTGTGAGAGTGCTAGTTTTGAAATGGAAAAATTATAGTGCAATCCTATGCAATCTAAGTCTACTGAATTTGATGGCCTCAGACTGGAGTAATTCTGCAGGAGACTGCACTGTTAATCATAACGTTGATGTGAGTTCATTAGGAATCACACTGACCCAATGGCCATTTTTGTTTCTTTTTGATCTGTATGTGGCCACTGTCATCAGGTTGGAGCTGCCCCACGCAGTGTCATTATTTCTCCCCCTTTTCCACAGTGTGATGTACTGATAATTCAGCAGATTTCATTTTGACCCTGACATACAGTCAAGACATAACAACCAATCAAAAACATTCCAATTTGAATTTCATTTGAATAACCTGAGTAGGATTCTGAGTAGATCTGCTGGGGATTTTTCTCCTTAAATGTGAGTATGAATTTTAAATCTAAACATTCTTTCTAAAAATTTGAGAAGTGGAATTGGAAACTATGACAAACTTTAAATATCTGGTTCAGTTTGGGTTGCCAGATTTTTCATTATCCATGCTTCTCTACCATCAACAGCATCTGTAGACTATAGAGATAATGCTTATCGCTAAGCCTGGAAAAGTATCACCTTCTTTTTTTCTGCAAAATTATGCTGCTATTATGAGCAAAGGAATAGGTGATATCAAAGTTTGTTTTCTTTGTTTTTTTCTATAAATTGTCAGAGCTAACTCATAAGTAATTAATAGACAAAGGGAGGACTTTGTCTAAAAGCCATTATCATTTGAAGCTTGCTGCACTTGAGAATTTTAATTTTCAATCAGAATTTAGCTTCTGAAAGAGAAAAGGGAAATATAACTATTTAAAGATTTCATATTTGGAACACAGTGTTGTGAAGTTCCAAAGCTGAGTAGAAAGGGATTTTAAAAACAATTGTAAAAGTCTGGTGGTTGGGTTTTAAAATTACAGGGTCCAGGGGATCCACCAAATTGTGCCCTTCTATGAACTGGATAATGGGGCATTTCTTGAGGATATGTCGCTCCTTGCTAAAATTGATCATTGTTCTGTTTTTCATATGAATTCTTACAAATGAGACTATGTTGATTCTTGAAAGAACATAAAAGGCTCTTAGCTTCCTGTAGTGTGTTCTTCAATTCTAACGCTTATGTTGGAAGAATTATTTATCAGTCCCTCTACTCAACAGAGAGCCTACTTTAAAGACAAAATTATTTCAATGCCCTTACAGTATTAAATCCTAAGCAGGTCTACTTAGAATCCTGCTCAGGTCTATTCAATAGGGCTTACTCCCGAAAGGTTTCTTTCTTTTTAAGGGATTGCACTGTAAATTTCAGGGTTTGTTTCTCGTGAATATTATAACTTTTGAGATTATTTCTTGGATTGGGATACCGCTGTAAACAGGCTCAAGGATATGGAGGTGGGGAGTGCATGTGTAAAGCCTGCAAGGAACAAGAAGGATACTACAGACAGCAAGTATTATTACAAAGAAAATAGTTTTTTTCCCCTTTCAAGAAGTATGATAGCCAATCTGTTTTTCCTGTTGGATATTTGAGACAGCTTAGGATTCGGGACCCAGTAGCACTAGAAGGGTAGATGGAATACTTATTTCCACATCCAGATGAACACATGCTGCCATTTAATCATCCTTGAACTCTACAGTAAGAAACAGTACTTCTGTGCCTAGCGAGATGGTCTGTGTACTAGTGACCTGAATGGAGGCATATGTTTCATAATTACTCGCCTTTTTTCTAGGGCATTAATGATGGATAATTTACGGGTGTAATTCATGGAAATACAACAGATGTGATGTGCTCTAAAGATGTTCCAGCATTGTTTGAGTGCTAACCTATTACTGACACTTAAAAAAGGTCACTGATGCAGCACTATGAAATGTTCCCTCTTGAAATATCATGTCCTTTCATCCTGCCCTTCTTCAGACACTTAGTAATACACTCTGGGCTCTGTGCCATCACCTTTATACTCTAGAGTTGCAATGTCTGAGGTAAAATACACATTTAAGTTATCATTGTGTGTTTATCTGCGCTTCCCTGTGGAAATGAAACAAAGAGCCGGGGGGGGGGAGTTGTGACTAATACTTGCACCTCACTTTGTGGCAACACTTGTGGGTGAAATCTGGCTACTTTAAGAAGTTTTGTTGATGATTACTTTCATCTCACTGTGGTTCAAAAGCCTACTTAGCTATGAACAAACCAGGTGGCTGACATACTTGTCATTCAGGCCAAGTTTTGTATCTATAAAATTATAGGGTTGTCATTTTAAAAAATGTTTGTTTCTTTTTTTGCAGTTTGTTTTTCAGATGCTATCAGGTGTTCCTTTATGGACCACTTCCTCCCACATAAACATCCCTGAACAATCACATCTTCATGTGGGGCTCTGTTCTATGTATCCTGCCCCTCTCAGTAAAGGCATCTTCATTGGTGCCACTAAAGGTGATGATGCTTTTGAAAGGGAAGCCCATAACAGGGATGTGCAGAGATCCAGGTAGTCAGCTGTGTTGGTCTGAAGCAGTAGAACAAATTTAGAGTTCAGTGGCACCTTTAAGACCAACAAAGGTTTTTCAAGATATTTGAAAGCTCATACCTTGAATAAACCTTTGTTGGTCTTAAAGGTGCCACTGGAGTTTAAATTTGCTGTAAGGATGTGCATAGAAAGTTTCATTTTGGCTCAAACTCAGCTCATCCCCCCACCCCATGACTGATGTTCAGATATCGTTGTGTCAGCATGTTGACCAATTTCACTAGATTCAGCCCTGTCACCTGTCAGTGGAAGGTGTTGATGTCTGCTGATATTTCCTGCATTCCCATCCCCCCAAGCTGTCCCTTCCAACTCTGGGATTCTTTATTCATGGGGTCATGAGAGATTTGAGAGGCTGAAGTAGGGAGGAGAGGGGATAAAACTACCTTTTCTTCTTCTTTGATCAGTGTGACTTCACTGACTGAAGAGAGAGAACAATTTTGTCCCCTTTCACCTTCCCATTGCAGCCTCCTGGCCCATGTAGGTGTTAGTTGATGTGAATCTGTGACCCCAGGAATAGATTTTCTCAGGATCAGAAATGGCTGCTGCTGGTGTGTGTGTGGGGATCCAGTCTACTGCATTCAGATGATAATGGGGGGGATGATCCTATAACTTGTATGATCCTAACAAATTAAGATGAAATGTTCTGAGTGATGGATTTTTCTCTATCCTTTCTTGTCACCAGGGCTATTTTTGGGCAGGAACGCATAGGAATGGAGTTCCGGCTGGCTCCTGAGTTGGCCACGCCCAGCAGGAACTCACTGGCATAATAGGCCACACCCAACAGCAGAAACTCATTAGGATTGGCTACATTAGGGGTGAGTGGCCTAACATGCAAAGGAGTTCCTGCTACAAACAAAGCCCTGGGTTTTGACAACAAACAAGGTAAACAGAATAAGAAGCAAAAGGTGGGTGTAGCTGGATGACCACACTTCTGGTAACATGGGGGTGTGGTCTAATAGACTAATGAGCTGTGCTGTCAAGTGTGTGGCCTAATATGCTAATGAGTTCCTGCTGGGCCTTTTCTACCAAAATAGCCCTGCTTGTCACTGATACACTGATGCAGGCATTAAATCTTGCACGCATGCGCACACGCATACGCAGATGCACACAAACCTTGCATAATGTTCACTCATTTTATCATTTTTCTTCAGGCTCATGGCTAACAACTGTTTTCCTGGTAACCACTGATGAGCTGATGGCCTTTCTTGCAGAAAACTAAATACTTCAAATTGCAGAATACAAGAAGAAAGACTGGAGATTGTAAGTTTTTAACTTGCTTCCCTGAATAGTCCATTGTTGAAAAAATACACTCAACTAGTCCCCCAGTTTATATGTAAACTGGCAACATCTTGTAGAATTGGTTCCTTACAAGAGTGCTTTTAAACCTCATATCTGGTCATGAATATCTCAACTAGCTCTGCGTATGTGTATGTTTCTTTTTTTCCATTTCCCTTTGAGAGGGTGAAAGCTCTTGCTTCCTCTCTGCAAAGCATACAGACTCTTATTGGAGGGGGGGGCAGAACGGAAAGACCAGATTCTGATTCTTTGGATGTCCCCCCCAAGCAATGTGACAGCATTTTCAACTTATAGAGAATGCCAACAAAATCTTTTTTTATCTGTCCAATCATGTAAGGCTAGGAAGGGGGTCAGAGTCCCATCCGGTTAACAATTTGATCCCTCTCTACTGTGAAGGATTTGTTCTGAAGATATTCTGTTAACATTCTTGAACTTCAAGTGGAGCTGCTGGAGCAGACAAGAGTGGGGTTAATACTGCCTGCTCCTTGACTTACCTTGCTCTTAGCAGCCAGAAACCTTTTTTATTTTTATTTTTTTGGTGGTGGGAGTTGGCAAGTATAGCTGTATTATAAAATCTGTTGTCCCCGTCCCCGCCTCGGAAGGTGTGAACTTCCAAGGCTTCCAGTTTATCATCCTCATCTTGGAGCTCTGCTCCCCAGCAAATAAACACATAGAGGGCTTTCCAGTGTTTTGATAGTGAAACTGACAAAGGCTTTCAGCAGTATTGCTCAGTTGCGTAAAAAATGCACTGGAAGATCCCTCACTGTATTCACTTTGCAAAAATATAATGCCAACTTCATCAGAATGGATGGATCTGGGTCATGGACGGGGATCTGATCTGAGGAATAGGCCCAAAGGGGGGGAAACCCAATTTTGATATTATCCCTAATTTATTTCCCCAGAATTTGCAAGCATAGCATTTGCTTGTTCTTGCAATCAGGTTAATGGCTCACACAAATAGTGCCCCTGATTATATAGAATGAAAGTGCCTTCCTCCAGCTAGAACAGCAGGGTGATTGGGGGAAATGCTGTGTGAAGAATTGCCAATCAGTGATGATGGTATTTGGTGCAAACACAAACTAAATATTCAGGTTGGCTGGCATGACTCTTAGGCACATAATGCCTTAGTTACCCCTTGTCTTTAGATTCAGGTGGGTAGCCGTGTTGGTCTGGAGCCAAGTTTGAGTCCAGTGGCACCTTTAAGACCAACAAAATTTTATTCAAAGTATAAGCTTTTGTGTGCATGCACACTTTCTGAGATACAGTGAAACAAAACTTCTTATATAAGGGGGGGGTTAGTTGCCAGGAAGGGCTAGTTAATCCAATCTCAGCTTTAATAGCCCAGTTACTTATGCATCTTGGCTCTATCTAGCCCAGGGCTTCTTTTGTAGAAAAAGCCCAGCAGGAACTCATTAGCATAATAGGCCACACCCAACAGCAGAAACTCATTAGCATATTAGGCCATACCCCCATGTTACCAGAAGTGTGGTCATCCAGTCACACCTACCTTTTGATTCTTATTCTGTTTACCTTGTTTGTTGTCAAAACCCAGGGCTTTGTTTGTAGCAGGAACTCCTTTGCATGTTAGGCCACTCACCCCTAATGTAGCCAATCCTAATGAGTTTCTGCTGTTGGGTGTGGCCTATTATGCTAATGAGTTCCTGCTGGGTGTGGCCAACTCAGGAGCCAGCCAGAGCTCTGTTCCTGTGTGTTCCTGCCCCAAAATAGCCCTGATCTAGCCCTTCCTGGCAACTAACGTCCCCTACCTATATGTAATGGTTGAGGTCATCTTGTTTCATTGTATCTGAAGAAGAGTGCATGCACATGAAAGCTTATACCTTGAATAAAATTTTGTTGGTCTTAAAGGTGTCACTGGACTCAAACTTCCTTGTCCTTAGTTACTCCTTGTCCTGAGCCAGCTTTGGAAAGGCAGTTTGCTCCTCTGGTATCTTTGTGGAGGTTCTTTGGCATACCTTCCTTTTTTGCAAACTAAAATAGTAAGCTCCATTCATGTTCCATAATTTAAAGACATTACTTTATGCTAATGCTGTACATGTCTATGAAAATTTTGAAACACCTCAATAATCTTCTTCTGTACTGTAAAACTTTTGTAGTGACAATATCCTTTGATGGCATGCTGTTCATATCCCTTTTATTCTGTATCAAAAGCACATCCACTCTCTGTATGTACATGATTAATCTGGAACAAATGGAAAAGCCAAATTTGGTTATTTTCAGTTATAGTTCTGATATTGCCCAAAATGTATTTCTCACTTTTACAGTGCCAATAGTACCTATCAGATACATACTACATGTGCAAAGATAATGATAATTTCTACAGCGCTTTCACATGTTCAACACACTCCATGTGTATTAGCTCAGTAATCCTAAATCGGTATTATTACTCCCTTATTCCAGTTGTAGGGTTAACATTGGATAGTAGCTTGCCCAAGACTGCTTAATGAAAAGGGCCTGTCATGTTTCAGTTCAGACTTGATAGTCACTATGATATACAGTGCCAGCTCAAGTGTCCTCCAGTGTTCCTCCACTAAGCTTTCCACCCTGCAGTGTATAAGCTCACATTACACTCTCCTGGAGTGGGGAAAAGGATGTATATCTTTCATGATTTTTAAAACCTTGTCAATAGTACCAATGCTAAAGCAAGTATAAAATAATCATGCTACTCTCCTTCCAAGAATCTCCATGCAGAAAATACAATATCACCGCAAAGTGTTACTACAGGGGTGGCCAAACCGTGGCTTGGGAGCCACATGTGGTTCTTTCACACATATTGTGTGGCTCCTGGAAGGGCAGCTGGGGAAGCAAAGGGGAGGCATGCCTCCCTGGTTGGTCTTCCCTTCCCCAGCCAGTGTTCCCCACCCTGGGTAGGCTTGAGGTGGGGGGGGGAGCAGAGAAAGAAAACAATTTTAACTTTAAATGCATTCTCTAAGGCCCCCCCCCCTCCCCACCAGCTTGGAGAAGGCATTTGTCTCTTTAAATCTCTTTAAATCTCCAAGCCAAGTCAGCTGGTGTGGGGGTGTGAGGGGGCTGGAGAACACATTTAAAATTGCTTTCTTTCCACTTCTCTCTCTCTTTCCCCCTGCCTTCCTCCCTCGTTCATCCATCTGCTTTCTTTCCACCTCTTAGACAAATATCATTAGCAAACAATTAAATATCATTGGACAAATAAATATCATTATCAATATCTGCTTTTACCCCTGTTTTTATTTTTGGCAGTCTTATTTAATGTTAATAAAAAGCAAATCTGCATATTTTCCAATAAAAACATGTGTGCAATATTTGTTCATGTCTTGCGCCTCTCCAACATCTGACATTTATTCCATGTGGCTCTTACATTAAGCAAATTTGGCCACCCCGGTGTTATTATATGTAGTTGGGCGCATGTTCTCTCTCTCTCTCTCTGCCTCTGTGTGTGTGTATGTGTTTAAATATGGAATGACTTCCCACACCCACAAAAAGGGTCTTAGAAACCCAAAGTGGAGAAACCAAGGATATGCCTAAACTGTTCAAAAGTGGGAGACAGTTCTCAGGTCCAGGAGTAATTTCAACCCCTGTAAAAAGTTGACATTTAGAAATCATGGATATCATTTTGGGGTAAGGACATGCTAATGGTGACAAATAAGGATTTTTATGTCAAAAAGTGCACAAATGTTATTATTTGAGATTCTTAATTCTGATCTGATCACCTCTGAGTGCCAGGATGGGTTTGTCTTTGCTTTTTCCAATAGGATCTAACCTGGAAGTTAAAGCGGATCTCTCCAGGGTGAACAACTTGTTCATAGTGTAGAAACTGAATTGGCTCTGCTAAGCCTGGTTTGTTCCTGTCTGTCTGACCTTGTGCCTTGTCTCTGTCCTGAACTGCCTTGTGGATTCCTGACTTTTAGCCTGACCTCAACCATTTTTCCATATTCTATGGAGCTGTCACCTAACTCTCATATATCAGTCTGCCTGATCCTTGGCTTGTGTTTACTGGATTTTGAACTCTTCCATCCTGTCTGACCCACCTTGGTGCTGTTGTCCCAGTGCCTCAGCTTCCAGAAGCAAATGACCACAGAGTTGCAGGCAGATAGGCAGACACTAAGCATCTTCCTGTTTACTGTCACTGAATCCCTTTGAAGTGTAGATCAATACACTTTAAGGAAGGCAACTTCCTTCTGTCTCTCCCCCCCTTCTCTCTCTTCCCTGCGCACAAGATGGAGAAGCAGGATGCCTCTCAGCATCCACATCTGCCTCCTAGTTAGACAGCATAGGAACTGGCAATTTGCCCTGGTAGGGACCCAGGCCAGCAACGACTCAATCCTGGAGTAAATGGGGCGTTCACACAGGCACATCTGCCTGGCGTCCCCCACCCATAGCCAACCCGTGCTGTTGCGCTTCACCGCTGGATTAAAAAGATACCTGATAAAACCCATAGCAAATCCGAAAGCCCTCATGTGTTGCGTGTTTCTCTGCTTCTGGGGAGTCTGAACACGCAGCCGAAAAGCCAGGAGCAACCCGTGTTGGGCAGAAGGCAGCAGCGGTATGATTGGCTGTGCTCCGCTCCACTGCCCAATGCACCCATACACCCACAGCTGAATTAATGGGGAAACGGCGAATATAGCACGCCTCCGGCGCAGCAGTCTGAATGCTCCCGCGCACCTCCGTCCCGTATCTTCTGGCAGGAGCCCCCGCAGTGTGAACGGGAAAACCCAGTATAGTTTATTCCAGGGCTTTTTTGCTACGACTGGCTACCAGAGCAAACTGCCAGTCTGTACTCAGCCACTGTCTCTGTCTCTCTACCCTGCACTATCCAGTATGAATTTATAGAATAAAGTAGTTCTTATTTTGTTTTAAACTGAAATGTGGCTTGGTGTAACTTTGTAGTCGTGCAAGCACATGTTAGGTCCAGGAAGCACTGCTGCATTAAAGCCAAGTGCACGTTGCTAAACTGAAGAAGGATCTGGACCACCAAAAGCAATACCCTTCCAACACTAACACATAGCCAGGATGTTAGAATTAGATGCAGTTCCTCTCTTTCTCCTCATTCTCTGCCTTTTTCTCTTATCACACAGTTTCTATTTATTTTTATTTATACCTTACCTTTCTACTGAGGCTCAAAGCAACTTAAAATTTGCAAACAAAAACCATAAACAGCACAATAAAATCCAAGCCTGCTGCTCAGACCACATTAAAAGCCCTAGCAAACAAATATGGCCTTGCAACATTTCCTGAAAACTTCTAAGGATGGTGCCTCACCTCCTCATAGAGCCTATTCCACAAGATGGGAACCACTATTGAAAAGCATCAGTAGATGAAAAGGGCTAGTAGATGACAAATAAGCACCCTTAAGCAGAGAAACAGCCAGTGGCATCCAAAGAATTGTGACTGGTGCACAGGGACATATGGAGAGAGTAACTCTTTCAGATATGTCTCAACTTGACCAACTTCAGTGCCTATTGAGAGGGGGAGAAGAAGGTTTCAGTACCAGAATGGGAGGCTGCAGTAACAAAAGTCCCTTGCAGGAGCCTCTTGAATGATCTGCCATTCTTGGTGGAAGCAGAAGAGCCATGTCACTAATCAGCAGTGGATGCCTCTGATCAGCAGTGCGTTTTAGCAGATGCCCTACCACACCAACCCTTGACAGCAACACTGATGATGACACACTTGTTTTTTAACACTAGATCTCTGGGTCTTAGTTTAAACTCTGTGAAAAATGTTTTCAACAAATAAATCAGGACCTTTACACCACACAAACCTTTGGTTTTCCTGTCTCTCTGCCCTGCAAAGGTCCCCTTTGCCCTATTGCAAACTTCAAGCTACAAAAGTGGCTTGCAGTGAGAAAAAAAAAGAGGAGACTGCTCCTTCAGTCAAAAAGACAATTTCTCCTGTGGATCTATCCATGGCTGAGTTCAGAGTGGCAGTTTGAAGCAGGAGCCAGTTGTGGCAAAAAAAACCCGGAGCAAACTGTTCCGGGTTTTCCCGGTCACATTGCACCAACTGATGTGGGAGCATACCGGGAGGAGGCACGAGGGAGTGTTCAGACCGCTGGCCTGGAGGCGCAGCTGTAAACTGCTTTTTCCTGGTAATTTGGCTATGTGAGCATGTGTGCATATGCACTCATGTACATCAGGGCGATTTGGGGAGGATCCCATTGCGTCATCACTGCATTGGGCAGTAGAGCGGAGCACTTCCAATCATATCGCTGTTGCCTCTCCAGGGCAATCAAGTGCACCTTGCACAGAAACACCCAGCGGACATTATTACTGTGAGTTGTTCCTGGCTTTTCAGGTTAGCATTCACACTTCCCAGAAGCGTAATGAAGCGGGATAAACGTGTTCTCAGGGATTTGCTAACACTTTCACCAGGTATCTTTTAAACGTGGGAGTGAAGCGGTACACAACGGGTTGACTATGGGTGGCGAATGCTAGACAGATGTGCCTGTGTGAATGCCCCCTTTAATATGGTTGTGAAACATTGCTGAAACGTGCCTATCTCGGGACAAACTGCCAGTCTGAACTCAGCCCATGTATTTCTTTGGAGTGCTGCTTTTGGCTACAGAGCAAGGCAATATCCTCTCTGGAATAAATATAACATGATAGGCATGCAGAGTAAGAAAATGAATGGAAAATTTAACATTTCACCTTGGTGCTCCCTGGGAAGTCTGATTCATTCTCACTCTGACTTCTAAGAAAGACTCTTTTTGTTACACCAACTCTTTCTCCATTAACACAATCCATAGGTTACTTCTAATCTTTGGAATTGATTTATTTAATTCTTGTAGATGCCATTTATTACACATTATTCTCAGCCTTCCTTCCAAGCACAAACAGATGGTCAGCAAAACCAATTAACCTTTCTCACTCTGCTTTTCAGACTTTCCACGTCTTCTGAGCCCACAGACAAATGAACAGAAACTATCAAGAGACTTCATGCCAGAACATGATGAATAGGAAAGACTTGGCTGGTGCACTTTCAGCTTGCTCAAGTAGACCTCATGTCCGTAACCGTGAAGCACCTGAGGAGGTCTTATAATTTGAAGGGTAGTGGTGGAATAAGCTGGGAAGGGAAGAAAGTTAGTGCATTGATTCATGTTTATTTCCCCCTGTTTATTCTAAAAGGTTGCATAAATACATGTTATAGAAACTGCATGGCCTCAGATTGTCTGAGGCATTTGGCATATGAGAAACTGTACAGGAAGTGTACACCCAAAGTTGGCAGGCAGCTAAATATATGGTTATCTTCCGTATACAAGAAAAATGCAATCAGGTCAACCCTTATCTATAAAGAAACGTAATCATGACATTTATTAATTTTCCAATTCCATTCTTGCTCCTAGGAGCCTAGGATGGAATAGAACTTTTGTACTTTGGTCACATTATGAGAAGATAAGACTCACTGGAAAAGACAATAATGCTAGGCAAAAGAAAGGCAGTAGAAAAAGAGGAAGACCCATCATGAGATGGATTGACTCAATTAAGGAAGCCACTGCCCTCAGTTTGCAAGACCTGAGAAAGGCTGTTAACTACAGGATGTTTTGAAAAACATTAATTCATAGGGTCACTATAAGTCAGAAGTGACTTTATGGCACTTAACACACACATTCAGTTACACATTCAGTCTTCACAAAAAGCCCTGCGTGATAGGTTAGGCTGAGGGAGTGACTGGTTCAGGTTTACCCAGTGAGCTACATGACAGCTTAAACTCAACACATACCTTGGATGATAGAGAAGTTCATTTCTCTGAATTGGCTGCCACCCTAATCGTCACAGCGAGGCTTGTTATTGCTGCCTCTTGGAAATCTACGGTCCCTCCATCTCTGAATCAATGGCGAAACAAATGACAAAATAGCCAACACATATGATACACACACACAAAGACACACAGGGTCACAATCTAGAGTTGTAAGAAAGTGGTTCGCTCTGATAGCGTACTTCACTAAAACTGACATTCTGCCAACAAAGCTTGGATACTCTGAGTGGATGCATTTATAAGTTATGAGCTTCTCTTAAGGTCTGAGCAATCTCTTGGTTTAACATGTGAAATAGATCAGTAGCAACAAGATACATTTTGTATCAATCGTAGGTTACCTAGAAACTCTATGGATATGACTAGGTGTAAGTTAGAAGAAACACTATCTGTATTATCACTGTGTTATAATGTTTGTTTTGCTTTTGTTTGACATAAGTAAGCTATTTCTTATGTATACTTGAATTATCTTTCAATAAAAAACTTATTAAATTGTAAAAAAAAGTACTGTATGACACTTGATATACATTCTATGAAGAAAAGCAAAGCTAATAAGAATGTCTTAAGCAATAGTTTATTTACTTAGTTATGAAGAAGGGTCCATCACTTGTTTCTCCACCTGTTCTCCTGAAGATCATTAAGTCATTGGGCTATCCAATGCTTCCTTTCTGCCAGCAGAAAACACTTCCACTGATGAAATGGAGGACCTATTTTCGCATGTTCCCCTTCCCATGGCAGACCTCCATCAATACATTGAAAGTAGTGAGTCACAAGGTATATGATCATGCTTCAGGGACCCCTGCCTTCTGAGATTGAGTGGGTGGCAACCTGAGAGACAGTCTTCTTGGTAGTGGCTCCAAAACCCTGAAACTTTCTCCCCAGGGAGACTCACCTGTCCACTTCTGTTGCTATCTTCCACCAGCAAAATATTCCTACCAGTCTTGTGAAAATTTAAAATTGGATTGTTTCCTAGAAGTTTTCTCTGACTGAATGCTTACAGCTGCAGAGTTAGGATGGCTTCCAATTTCTCAGAGGATAGGAATACTGCCCAAAATGCATCCTAGCTAGAGTGACACAGAATTCAACAATCAAATCCTTAAAATGGACTTCATAGCCAAGGACATTGGCAATTCATGCTTTTTCAAAGTTTTGGGAGATATTTCTTATTTAAATTTTCAGTCAAATTCCTTAAGAGAACAGTGTAACCTTTTGAGTTTTTCATGTATATGGCTTTAAAGAAAATTTCAAAAGTATAAACAAGTAATAGTTTTCATTATATATTTCATGGTTGTATTTTCTCTTATCTTAGCAACTCTTCCCATGAACTCCTTTTGTTGCTAATCTTCCACCAGCAAACAAAGACTTTTTTGTTTGGTTTGGTTTCCTCTCAGTGACCCCTCCTTCCTGCTCAAAGTTTTAGTTGGTTTTTTAGAGATGTTTTAGCTCTGGTTTTTATTGTTTTAATGATGTTTGTTTGATGATTTTTAAGATGTGATTTTATTATGTATGTTTTAATTTGTTACCCACATTGGTGGCCCTTATGAGATCAGAAGGGCAAGGTATACATTATGTACAATAAAAAAGCACTTTGAGAAGCCATGAGACATGGTTCATATGTGATCAGTGCTTTATAGTTGCTTGTTTCTTGTGGTGGGATCTCACATCTCATAAGTATCATTTGAATAATTAATCTGTGTGGGAATTCCCTCCATTAGCACTACAACTCCTCAGTGATCAGTGGTGTTCATGTATGAAACTCCTGTGTGGTCTGCCCATCACAAGTGTTTTTCCATTTTAAAAAAATCCTTAAAAATGGGATCAATGAAAGTAGGAACTGACAACCACATTTCACCAGCAACATTAAATAAGCCATTAGGGACAATGAGTATTGAGTTAATGAAGAAAATGGGGAAAATGAGATACTGTGAGATTTTTACATTAGAAAGATATAAAAGCTCTTTGTGTAAGCAAAGATGAATTTGTAGGATGGGAGAAATAGCTGCAACGAAAATGAATTTATTTGCTATAGTTGTGGTATGTTTATTATGGTATCACACCAAACATTAACCAAGACATGTTTGGATATAGAATTATAAAACATCTGGGTAAAATGCAATAAATATATATAAAACCATAAAAATATATGACAAGAATTTATTTGTATGAATTCTATTCTTTTTTTTGATGTTTCCTATAAGCTATCCTCTTCATTAGTTGCTGTAGATTTTCCGGGTTATTTGGCCGTGGTCTTGGCATTGTAGGACCTGACGTTTCACCAGTAGCTGTGACTGGCATCCTCAGAGGTATAACACAGAAAGATGGAGTACTCACTGTGTCAAGGTGAGCAGAAAAATGGTAGGCAGGTGTTTTATATCTACCCTGGAAGGTGGGGTAGGGCTGAGTCATTATCTTGTAGTAGTTCTCCAGGCTATGAACATGCTAATGGAGGAGCTTTCCTGAGGAGGTTCTTTTGTCTATGGATTGTTTCCTGAGGAGGTTTCCTGTTTCTTGAGGAGGTTCTTTTGTGTGTGGAATGGCTATTGAAACTCTAATATTATCTATAGTGCTATTGTCAGCTGTAGAGCATTTTGTGTTTTTCAGGACAGGAAATCATGCCCTATTTATTTTTAAACTTTCTTCTTTCCTGTTGAAATAGTGTTTATGTTTATGAATTTTAATGGCTTCCCTGTGTAATCTGACATGGTAATTGGAAGTGTTGTCCAGTCTTTCAGTGTCTTGGAACAAAATGCTGTGTCCTCTTCATGTTTTTGAAAAACAAATAAATGGCATATTGATGTTTTTATCTGGAATGACAAACCAGCAAGAATCGGACTTCACACAATACAACATAAGACAGGAAATGTGGAATATATTGTATATATTGTACCTAACCTGGAAGGCACAGAAAGGAATTTTTGAACCATCTGCTTTTCAACATGTATGTCAGTAGGAATATTACATAACTATCATTGTAATTGTATTGTTCCATCGGTCACTGTCTGGATGCACTGTATTTATCCTCAGAAATGCACTATACTTTTGTCAAAGGTTCAAGTGGTCACTGACTGTCTAGATGCACTGTATTTATCTTCAGAAATGCACTGTACTTTTGTCAAAGTGAGTGGTTTGTAATTTGATGTCTTCACCTACGCCCACAGCTAGTAACAGGGGTGGATTTTGTCAGATATGTGGCACAAATCAAAGGCTAAGAGTTGCTGTAAAATAGGCAAGGCATCAAAGAACTATAATTTCCCTTTAGAAGACTCTGATCAGAAAAGGAACAAAATTATTAAACTACTTTGATTCTTGTATGATGGTAAAGTACTTTAAAGCAAAAGAATGCAAATTCAGCAGAAAGACTGGTGGCAGTGGCATATCATTTTTACAATGTACACAACATTTTATTAGCAGAAAATGTATCTGTTTCCCTTCTAAATGTATACTTTGAATTCAAAAATGATTCTGCTTATTATGCTTCTGATGGGGAGCTGTACTGCTGCTGTGGAAATGTGGAGCTACAGTTTTAAAGCTAAGTAAATATTGGAAAGTGAATACAGTAATTCATTTCATGGAAGTAGCATTTGTGCCCCCAATTGGCACAACCATACATTTCAAGACTGAAAAGAGTCACCCTTCCCCCCTCACAGTTCTGCTGCATACACAGAGCACCCTAAGTCCATGAGATTTCTTAGTCTTAACACTGGTGGTAACATGTTTATTATAGCTCTAATTAGATCTCTGTGCCAGAGGCTGCCCACCTGTCTCTATTGGTCATACATTTGTAGAGTCCATAAAGTTTCCCAGTCATAGCACTAGGAGAGGCAACTGTACAAATCTATAACCAATAGAGATAGGTGGCCCCTGGCATAGAGCTTTGGATCAGACTGCTAATATACATGTCACCTCCCTTCATAGCAGTCAGAATCCATGACGGGGTGGTGTCAGGTAGCCCTGTCATGTTAATGGAATGCGAGGGGACTGCATCTGCCTCCTTCTCCTCTGAAGATTCTCACACAATCTCTTATCAGGTCCCATTGACCTTGTTGCTCCAGCTGGAGGCTTATATTGGGAACTGTAATGATTTCTGAATTGTTTTTGCTAGGTTGCCTGCTTCTATTGCCCATGCACGCAAAATGTATCAATTGGCTTCTGCTGTGGGGGGATTGTTTAAATGTAGTATAACTTCACAGGCTTTGCTGTATGTAGTCATTATAGACACAGACTGTACACGTGTCTTTAGTACTGTTCCATTATTAAACATTGTCTTCTGACGAAACCCTATGTTGTGTGACTGACTGAAGAACCTGACAGGTGGACAGCTGGGGCACAAAAAAAGGGAAGGGGACAAAAACTGAACCTAAAACCTAGAATCCAGAACCTGACAAAGGTTAGTCAAATGTAAGAAAGGGGGCCAATATTAAAAACTAAATGAAATATATAAAAATACATGTATTTATTAATCACAAATTTAAAATCATATAAGGGCCCAATCACACATTATGTATAATTAACAAATAACAAACGATAAAACACAAGGGCTTATAAATCTGACCTGATGCGTTTCGGCCTACATAGGCCTTCCTCAGAGGTCAATAATGAGGAACATAATGAGGTTATTATAAAAATATAGTACAATCATGTAAATACAAAGCATAAATTCAATAAGGACCAGAAGCAAGTTGTTTCATAAACCACCAGGCACAGAGTAAAAAATAAATGAGGCCTCTATTAGTGCAATCACATGCCAAGTGGTTCTCAGATATAAACTTCTGGTCCAGGAATCACCTTCCTATGATTGTAGAGCCAAATAAACCTCAAGCAAAGAGCAGACTTCAAAGCTATTTTGGAAAGGTTGAGGGCAATATGAGGGTGGCAGCAAGGAAGGAGGGTACTTGTTCAGCCCTGGTGAAAACGCCAACTTCCTTTATACAACAAACAACAGATCACAACCTTGTCTGCCGATCCAGATTTTGTACTTATCATAATTGTTAATGTGAATGTTGCTATTATATTTGTTTATTTATTTATTATTTCGATTTCTATACCGCTCCATCCCGGAGGCTCTGCGTATATACTGCAACATTAATGCAGAGTGCAAGAAGACAAGGCTAAAAAGAGCTTATAGTTATAATTGTGACATAAGAGATGGGGGAATAAACAATGGAAGAAGGCAAGTTCATTCAATTTACGTGTACTTAGGCTTAGTTTCAACTGAGATACCAAACCAATCTCAATTTGATTCATCACTGTGGAGAGTCTGGGGGGGGGGGACATTGTTTATATTCTCCAGGCTTTCTGATGGTAAATATAGCAGGGGATAGGGAATGAGAATGAGGTTCACAAACCACATGACAATCTTGAACAAACATCCCTAGCAAAACTCTAGAAAGTAGAGAACCAAAGATCAGGCTCAAGCCACTTCCCTTACTACCATCTCCTTTGCTGCTCCTGAATTTCAGACCTATTGATATAACAGGCATTTTTAGCAACTATCCGTTTAACACGAGAAGGGGGGCACAGCAAAATGCTGCCGCTTCAGTTGTTAAAGGAGATTCTGAGAGTTTCTTGCTGTCTTTTCAGTATGGTCCATGTTAATTAGATCTTATTACACAGGAAAAAATGGATGGCCAAAGAGATAAAGTAAGCTAGTGGGGTGAGATGAATAGGAATAAGGATGTAACAGTAGATGGGAAATAAGTATATTGCTTAGTAATCTATCTCTGTTTGAAGTACAATGTTTAACTTCTATACATATTATTTTTTGTTCTTCCCAAATCATTTTTCCTAGTTACTTAGACTCTGAGCCCTTTGGCTAAAGGGATATTAATGTTAAAATATAACTACCTCTGCTTGCTTCGATCTGCTGGAAAGAACAAATTATAAAAACAAATGGGTATCCCTCTGTGTACATAGGAGAGGGATCCCCCTATTTTTAATGCAGTAGTACATTAAGACTTGTCCTTATTATAGTTGTTATGCTCATGGAGAAAAGGTAACTGTTTGAAAAATGCATTGCATTCCAATACAAGGAGCTGGGAAGATAAGGGCATCCTATCTCCACATCACTGTGATAATTATTTTTTAGCTTTCTGTAAATTGCATATTCTGTAGTGGGAGATCTTATTTGATTTTATGATGTCTCTAACAACTTGTTACATCTTTCGACCTGAATGAAGACCGCCTACTATAATATGAACCTACCTGACCATCACTGTAATCTTCAGGGGCCCTGTTTTGGGTGCCCCTGTCATTTGAGGTGACATAGGTGGCAACACAAGTGTGAGGGACTGCACTTATAAAAGCTCAGAAGTGCTGTGTAAACATATAAGGACTGATAAGGGTTAATTCTTCACAGCCAGAGAGCCTTGAGTGACAGGCTGCTCCAAGCCATCTGATTGGTTAGCATCAGTTAGCAGAGAAACACTTCTGAACTGGGTGCTGAGGAGGATTCAGTCTGATTTCAGCCCTAGCTGAGAAGAGTCGAGTACTGACAATTTCGGAATTCAGCCCTGACTGAGAGCAGTTTAACACAGACAAGAGAATTGGGGAAAGTTAGCAAAGGCAAGTGGGTAGTTTGACGGAGGCCAAAGAAAGGAGACAGAGTATCAAGTTTTCCCCTGCCTGCTCTTCTATTCTTCTGCGGCTTTCCCTCATTTTTGCAGATGATTTCTCCCTCCCAGGAGCAAAAATGCAATTTGCCCCCTCTTGCAGCACAGCATGGGAATTCCTGGAAACAGGGAAGTCTGACGCTGTGGAGCAACAGGGAACAAACTGTGTTTTTGTGCCTGGGACTGCGATAACATCTGCGGGAATGAGGGAAAGCAGTGGAATACAAGTGCAGGCACAGGGAAACTTGACACAGCGGAAAACATCTCTGTCAAACAGGGAGTTAGTTTTGAAGAGCACAGAGATCCCTGATCCGGTGTGGTTAGAAATTGTGTGTATTTCTGCACTGTCATTTTTGTCACTCATTTGTCCCTATTGCTTTGCCCCCCCCCCCGTTTTCCATGTGTTTTGCTCCCTACTAGACTGTCAGGTATTGCCTGCCATAATGGATGGAGAAGGGAGGGAGGATGGGACTGTATGGATGAAGGGAGGGAGGATGGGATTGTCGGGTGTTGATTGATGCTTTGAGACTGGTGGGATGGAATGTGGGGAGCTGCCGATGCTGCCCGGGCCACCGGGCCGTATCTTAAGATCCCAGGCCAGAAATGGCCTTGAAAGCCAGGCTGCCTGTCTCCATATCGCTTTCTAAAGACAACAGCTAGGCTGGGAAAGGTGGGATGGAGGGTGAACTGTTATTTACAGCTTCTGTGCTTCCCGCGCATGCGAGAAGCCTCCATTGGTGGAAGGGAGGGGCCCTTTCCCCCTTTAGGGTATATCTTTATGCTTCATGTAACCAAGGTATTCTTAACAATGCTTCTGTTTTAGTGACCTAGTCTTGCAGCTTAAATAAACACTATTCTTGCTTCAATGAACAAGGCCTGGTGTTTGGCTGACTAACTAAGGACCCTGACAGTTTGTTAAGAAACCCCTTTAGTCGGGATTGGTCTGAAACCCGCTGCTCCAAAATGAGTGACGGTGAAGAAGACACTCTCCCGACCGACCAGGATCAAGATCGTCAAGACGACCAACGGGAGGATAAGAAAACCTCCGTAACGACAGTGCCAGCCACTACCACGGTCATCACCATGGAGGGCCCCATTACCTACGTTCCGGTAACCTGGGGTCCGGACTATGACCTGGGGGGGCCTTACGGGGACCCCTACGGAGCGGCTTACGGCGGCGTAACAACCCGGCCCAAGCAACGGAGGGATTGGGTGAAGCCCCTAGCCAAGACGCATGAGACGTGGTTCTACACCCCGCGTGCTTCGGTGAGAGATAGTCGCTACGAGCGATCGGTACACCGGCTGAGCGCAGCGGAGGGGGTGGAAGACCCGGCCCGAGAGACCGGAGGTGAGGAGGGAATCGGAGGGAGTCGGAGATGGAGCGGCGACCCGAGTCACGACCGCTTAATCCGAATACTAGATGAATCCCTTTCCCGCATCCCTAAGATGATCTCAGATGGCATCTGAGAAGAGATGGTTCGGATGCAGTGAGAGGCGCCACCGGGGCAGCCGCCGCCTGACCAATGCATCGTTCCGGCGGGGCCGCCCGTGCAACCAGCAGGGCCACCGGACCAGCCAGCGGGACCTCCTGGGCAAGGGCCACCGGCACAGTGGCCGCAGCGCCCTTGGGGTTTCCTCCCGCCAAAGCCGGCCGAACTCCTCGACACGGACTTCGATGGATCCCCGGAGAAGTTCTCGTTTTTCCTGGTGAGAACAGAAAAGTTTATCGAGAACTGGGGTCACCTGTTCCAGAGCAAGGAGCGAATGGTAGACGCTATCGCGGCACACCTGAAGGACGCAGCGGCTGACTGGTATGTAGCCCTGCACCAGGCTGATGGGAGGGAGTTGCGAGAGATCAATGCGTTTATGTGGGCCATGAAGGAGCAGTTCGAAGATGTCAATGCAAACAAGACAGCCCGAGCGGCCCTACGTGCTCTCAAGCAAGGCTCCCGATCTGTCTGCGAGTACATAACAGAGTTCCGCCGGCTCGCCGCAAAAATACGAGGGTGGCCCGACGGAGTCTTAGCAGAGCAGTTCAGGTTGGGACTCAACTCTGAGATCCGCCGCACGGTGACGCGCGGAAACGACCCCGACACACTGGCGGGATGGATGCAGTCAGCGGTCACCATGGAGAACCACCTGAGGACCATCCGCCTGGATGATGTGGCAGCACTGGGGAAAGGAGGCCAATCGGGCCCACCGCCAACCCAAAAAGGGAAGAACCAGCCGGCCAACCCGAGACCCAAAGATGGCACGAGAGAGTCCAGGATGAAGCAAGGGCTCTGCCTGAAGTGTGGAGAAGCGGGCCACTTTGCCGCGAGTTGCCCCGGAGCGTCCACGCCACCCGGAGGGGTGAAGGGAACCAAGAAAAAGTTCGAGACCTCCACGCCCAAGCCAGTAGCGAAACCGAGGGGGGCCAGAGCTCTGCAAATCACCCCTCTGAGCGAGACTTCGGACTCGCTGGATGAGGAAGCAACGAAGGCGGGAAACGAGAAGGACCTGCTTTAAATAGCGCTGAACAGCAGGTCCCGGACTCACAAGCGCAAATCCCGGTGAGCAGACCCCCTTCTCTTTTCTTTCTTACTGTGACCCTAATGGACCCGGGTCTACAGACCCATGTGAGAGTACGAGCTCTCATTGACTCGGGGTGTGGGAAAGACCTCATTAACCCCTCGCTGGTGACGGGACTGGGGGCGAAGGTGGTAAAGCTGACAGAGCCCCTAGTATTTACGCAGATGGACGGCTCAACGATGAAAGAGCCGTGCAAGTACGAGACTGTTCCATTGCGCGTGGGGATAGGGAATCACTGGGAGGTGAGACCCTTCGTAATTACCCCTGCAGCCCGTTTCCCCCTGGTTCTGGGCAGTGCGTGGTTCTTTGACCATGACCCACACATCTTATGGGGGGACGGGAAAGTAAATTTCATCTCTGAGAAGTGTAGAACCCACACGTGGCAAAGTGACTGGGGGTCCCTACGTGTGGGGAATGATCCAGTGACAGTGGGGGTGGCCGAAGCCGAACTGGAGGCAATTCCCAGGGAATACCGGGACTTAGCTGCTGTCTTTGGGGAAGAAGAAGCAGATGAGTTGCCCCCCCACAGAAACTGGGACTGTGCCATTGAGATACTGCCGAATCAAAAACTGCCTAAGGGTAAATTGTATTCCATGAGCCCATCCGAGAAGGTGGAGCTGAGGAAATTCATTGACAAGAACTTGGAGAGGGGATTTATCAGACCTGACTCTTCCCCTTTCGCCGCACCCGTCCTCTTCCGGAAAAAGAAGGATGGGGGGCTGCGACTTTGCACGGACTATAGGGGGCTGAATGCGGTATCCAGCACCAATGCATACCCCATGCCCCTGATCAAAGACCTCTTGGCAGCGGTGGCTGGAGGGAAGGTGTTCTCCAAATTGGATTTGAGAGATGCTTACTTCAGAGTGCGGATTAGGGAGGGGGATGAATTCAAAACTGCGTTCAATACCCCCCTGGGACAGTTTGAATACTTGGTTATGCCCTTCAGACTTCAGGGGGCACCAGGGGTATTCATGAACTTGATTAATGAGGTGTTACACAAGTATTTGTTCAAGGGGGTCCTTGTTTACCTTGATGATATACTTTTGTACTCCCCCGACCTGAAATCACATGTGAAATTGGTGAGAGAAGTCCTCCAAACGTTGCAGAAGCACAAACTGTTTGCAAAACTGTCAAAATGTGAGTTTCACAAATCTGAGATCCCCTTTTGGGCTATCGCATATCTCAAAAGGGCATTGAAATGGACCCTGACAAAGTAAAGGATGTGGTGGGGTGGGAGCCCCCCAAGGCGAGGAGGCAACTCCAAGCATTCCTCGGATTCGCTAATTTTTACAGATCATTCTTATCGAACTTTGCTCAGGTGGCCCTTCCCCTTACTGACTTGCTAAAAACAAAAGGGAAAGCCCCTGATTGCATACGGCCGGGCGCACGGTTAAACTGGTCTCCGGAGTGCCAACTTGCGTTTGAGCGCCTAAAAGCTCTCTTTATTTCGGAGCCCGTGTTGGCCCACCCAAATGAACTTAAGAAATTCATTGTCCAAGTTGACGCATCCGACGTTGCCATTGGGGGGGGTGATCCTTCAAGAGGGGGAGGATGGCAAACTACACCCCCTTGCCTATGTGTCTAAAAAATTCAATGAAACTGAACGGAATTGGTCGGTGTGGGAGAAGGAGGCGGGGTCAATCCGCTTAGCGCTGGCAACATGGCGTCACTGGCTGGAGGGGGCGTGGGTTCCATTTGAGGTATGGACTGATCACAAAAATTTGGAGCTCCTTCGCTCACCCCGCTCCCTAAACGCCAAACAGTTGTGCTGGGCTGATTTCTTCTCGAAGTTCAACTTCACTTTACACCATTTCTCGGGAAAGTCGAACTCTCTAGCTGATGCCCTGTCCCACCTCCCACAACACGACAGCAAAAGGGAGGAGGTCAGGGACTCAGTCTTTACCCCCTCCCAGCTGGGGGGGGCCGGTTACTATACGCCAGCAAGCACTAAACCCACCTCTCTCTCCACCCGCTTCTGACTGGGAGTCAAAGTTCGCTTCGGCTATGACTCCCGCTGATCACGAGGCACTAGAGGGGGAAGAGGGGGTGACGCAAGACGCACAGAACTGTTGGCGAAAAAATGGAAAACTTTTTGTTCCCCTTTCCCTAAGGGGGGAGGTGATGGGCTGGGCTCACGGCTCTAAACTTGCAGGACACACTGGATTTGTGAAATCGCTTCAACTTTTACAATGGCAATTTTGGTGGCCTGGACTGCGTAAAGATCTATCTCTGTTTACCAATGGCTGTCAAATTTGCTTAATGAGTAAACCTCGGCCGGTGAAGCCCCCCGGAGCTTTACAACCCCTGCCCACCCCAAATCGGCCGTGGGAGGTGATCTCGATGGATTTTATTACCGACCTGCCGCCCAGTGGGGGGAAGACTGTTATTTGGGTTGTGGTTGACTTATTTACCAAGCAAGCTCACTTCGTTCCATTTGCGTCAATCCCCTCTGCTAAGAAGCTTGCATCAGCATTTTTACAACATGTTGTGAGACTCCACACTTTGCCTTCTAAAGTAATCTCCGATAGGGGGGTGCAGTTCGTATCCAAGTTCTGGGGGGAATTAATGTCACTGCTAGGAGTAGAGAGGGGGCTCGGCAGCGCATACCACCCAGAGACGGATGGCCAGACCGAAAGGGTCAACCAAACCCTTGAGCAATATCTCAGATGTTTTACTAACTTTCAACAAGATGATTGGCATTCCCTTTTGCCTTTGGCTGAGTCCTGCTACAATAACACTCAGCACACGTCGACGGGAATGTCACCGTTTATGGCAGTGCAAGGCTACAGGGCCCCACCTCTGCCATTTTTGTCCTCTCCCGACCTCCCGGTGGGAGACGCGGGTGACTGGTGTAAACGCCTTCAAGCTGCTTGGCCTTTGTTGACTCAGACTCTTGAGAAAGCTAAAAAGACCTATAAGTGCCAAGCCGACAAGAAACGTGACTTGTCATGGACCCCAAAGTGTGGTGACTTTGCATACCTATCCACGCACAACCTGCAGGGTGTGCAGCCGAGCCGTAAACTTGGCTGGAAATATGTTGGACCTTTTGAAATTGTGCGTGTGATTAATAATGTCACTGTTGAACTTGCTTTGCCTAAGTCACTAAAGTCTGTGCATCCTGTCTTTCATGTAAGGCTCCTGCGACGTGCGCCTGTGGAGAATGCATGGAGACCCCATCGCCCCGCCCCGCCGCCGCTCATGGTGAGGGGGGAACCGCATTTTGAAATCGCACAGATCCTGGATTCCAAGATATCTCGGAATCAACTGTATTATCTGGTGGAATGGGTGGACTTTGGGCTTGAACAGAGGGAGTGGGTGCGCCGAAGTTGGTCCGGACATTCCATAAGTTGTACCCTTTGAAACCGAAGGGATAGATTTGTTATCAGGAGGGCAGAATGTCAGGTATTGCCTGCCATAATGGATGGAGAAGGGAGGGAGGATGGGACTGTATGGATGAAGGGAGGGAGGATGGGATTGTCGAGTGTTGATTGATGCTTTGAGACTGGTGGGATGGAATGTGGGGAGCTGCCGATGCTGCCCGGGCAACCGGGCCGTATCTTAAGATCCCAGGCCAGAAATGGCCTTGAAAGCCAGGCTGCCTGTCTCCATATCGCTTTCTAAAGACAACAGCTAGGCTGGGAAAGGTGGGGTGGAGGGTGAACTGTTATTTACAGCTTCTGTGCTTCCCGCACACGCGAGAAGCCTCCATTGGTGGAAGGGAGGGGCCCTTTCCCCCCTTTAGGGTATATCTTTATGCTTCATGTAACCAAGGTATTCTTAACAATGCTTCTGTTTTAGTGACCTAGTCTTGCAGCTAAATAAACACTATTCTTGCTTCAATGAACAAGGCCTGGTGTTTGGCTGACTAACTAAGGACCCTGACATAGACAGACCAAAACATATTGGGGGAGGGCAACCCTGAAGCAATAGGAACAAAAAAGTGACAAAAATGACTGTGTGGAAGTGGCCAAAAACCCCTCAAGACAAGTACTGGTGTTTCAAGAGAAGGGGTTTGGGTACTGGAAAGAGTGTACCAGCCTTCTGGAAACCAAAAGAATCAGAGAATACTCAAAGAAAGTATACTGAAGTGTTTGGGGAAAACACTGGAACAAAAGCCTCTCAACAGAAAGATTTAAATCCCTGTGAAAAGCTTAAGAAACTTTCATTTGCCTGAAACATAAGAACTAAAGTCTGTGCATGTACTGGTTTTACCGCAGAAATTTCAATCCTTTTCACCTGACCTTTTCCCTGTATGTTAAATACAATATTTTGCTATTTTTGAATTTCAAAATACTTTGAATGCCGTTTGAGTTGTTAAAGTGGGCTCCTGATCCTTCCTTCAGGTTCCTGGGCTGAGCCAACAGCCAAAATATTGCACTGTGACAGGGTGGGACAGCCAGAGTTCTTCAGCAAAGAAGAAAACACATCACTAGGGTGGCTCAGTCAGAAAAGGGAAGAAAAACAGAGGGAAAATCTTGCTTCTGAGGAAGGGAAGCAGACAGGGCCATCATAACAAGAAAGGGCCTTTCTGGTCATGGTGCCAGAACTGTGAAATTCCCTCCTTGGGGAATTCATCTGTCCCTCTCTAGCATATCATTTCAGTTAGAAGAGGGGCTAAAACAGCCAGGAATCCCTCATAACAACCTTTTGGGTCTCTTGCCTACTTGCAGACCCTAATGTCAGAAGCATACAGAGAGAGAGAAAGAGAAAGCCAACAAGCAGGTTTAGAAACAAATGAAGGAAAGCAGCATTGAAACAGAATGCCAAAGACCTTCCTGAAGCAGACTATTCTGTGAGTTTCTGAAAAGCTAAGAGTATCAGTCAGGTGAAGTTACCTTGGACCTACCCAAAGAATAGACACTGCTGCCAAAAGAGCACTAGAAGTTATGTGTATCATAAAGAATGCCTGAGACACTCAACAGGGCCTTCCCAGATGATCTAAATCAGTACAAAACAAACACTCTTAATCTTAATCAAGGGGTTTATATTGTCAGAGGAGATGCTTCTTCAGAACCAGCTTCCCCAAATAGTATGATGTGGATGACACTACTGAACCATGATCAGAGAAAAATATACTAGACCATAAGATGTCAAGTGCATTAACAACTGTGCTTTATGATACTTGAAGGTACGAAAGTCTAGATCAGCAGAATGGAGATTTCTCTTCACTTCTCGGCTGCCCAGTTCTATTCAGCTCTTTAATGCTGTCCAAACTTATTTGGATTAGTATTGTGTTATCAATACTAACATCTTTCTCAGTTTATTTACTGAAAATATACACCATGTCAAATTTAAGATTCATTTGTTCCTTGAATCTGGATTCTCAAAAGGACTCAGATTCAGAACTGAGACATAGCAATATATTTTTATCCTGATTAGTGTATGTAATGGCCTTGATTCAGTGATCCTTTTTTATTGGTGCCTTAAGGGCTCCAGATTCTCCAAGAAGGTCAGAAACTTTTCAAGTCTGTCCACATGGTGGTGGTCAGGGTTACAGGTCCTAGAGTCATTCTGGTCTGTAGATTATGGCCAGCATACAAATGCTGTTTAAAGTCCAGACCATTCAAGTTATAGCCTCCCTGGAAGAGGGTGAGTTTGTTGGCCAGCATAGCTAAGGTCTTTTTCCTAGAGACATATGCCTCTGGGCTTTCTCCTGGAGCTTGGCACTCCGTTGCATATAAAATGCTGGCAGTTTGTCCAGGCCAAAGGAGTGGAATAATGCCTTGCATCCACCTCACTTGATCTAATCCAGTTAGGATTCTAATGTTTATCCCTGATTCAATGGCAACAGCATCTGCTCCTGTAGTGCACAATCGGGCTAACTGAGTTAAGTCAGCTCCATTGGCAGTGGGGTGAGCAAGGGCCATCTTTGTCATCCATGTGATCCATGTCTCTCAGTTCAGGGGTCCCATGGTGTCTGCTATGGCTTGGACCTCATGGGGTTTCCATGGGAAGGTCTCAGTTACTTCCTGATTTATCACTTGGCCTTGGGCACTGTGTGTGTTTACAAGCTTGGCATGAATTGGCCTTAAAGGTGCAGTCTCGCTTTCCCAGTCCGGATTAAAGGGAAACAGGGGAGCGGCTTCCTCTGGTAACTCCTCAGAAGGTGGAGAAGTATTGGGGATGGCAGAGAGGTTCTCAGGGCGCACGGAGTTGATGAGAGCCCTTTGCATGCCCAGCTGCTGTTTCAGGGAGTCAATTTCCCTGCAGCAATCCTCATGACTGACTTCTTGTTGCCGTGTTTTGTGCTGTTCTACTAAAAAGTTGGCAGAGTTCTGGGTATCCACTAATTTTGACTCTAAGGATGCTACCTTTTGCTTGGAAGACTGGGCACGGATTACAGCATCCTCCGTTTTCTGTTTACTTTCCAGGACTGTAGAATTTAGGTTTTGCAGGTTCATTAAATGGTCAAATCTTTCTGCTCTGAGCTGTTCAATTTCTTTCTCACTAGCAGGGCCGCCGGCCTCAGGGGTGCCAAACGGCACCCCACCCCACCCCGAAAGCCCCCCTGCCGCCCCTAACCGGGCGCCCGCTGCCACTGCCTCCCAGTACAGAGCGCCCAGCGGGGCACAGGAGGTGGTGGCACACCTCGCCCTCCCTCCCCCTCCCCCCACTAGTGGAGAGGATGGACAGACGGGGGCGCCCTCTTCCACATTTTAGGCCACACGTGTCAGGCCAGAGTCGCCTGGTCTTCGTCCTAGAATGAACCACGTGTCGCTTTGAGGACTCCTGCGCCACGACTGGCCAATGGCTCGAGCTGAGGTCGGGAGTGTCCAGCACACTCGCCCCCCCTTCCCCCGGTTCCTTAATCTGGCCTTCCCAGTCAAGCAGCCCAGTTTCCCGACCAAGCAGCCACAGACCTCTGGGGGGAAGTTTCGCGATTCGTCCCCATACCAGACCCTAACTGCGGCGTCCGGGCACTCCCCCCCGCCAACCAGTGGGCGCTTTCTGTTCCTCGTGCTTCCCGCCTGGGGACCACTCGGTGCACACCAAGGCCTCCTGGAGCATCTTTGCGCACAAGGTCAGGAAAGAAACGATCCAGCTCTTTGGTGACATGCGGTCAGGGAAGCCCGTGGCCTCGATCTGTCTGTATGGATGAGCCCTGCTCAGTCCCGGCTTTCAGAAAACGCTTTGGAATTAATGGGAATCGAGTGCTTCAGTGGTTTGTTCAAGCATTTCCCTTCCCCCTGCCTCATTCTGGGAGGTGGCGCAGCTCGCCCTCCCTCCCCCGGGCCAGTGGAGAGGATGGACGGAGGGGCACCCTGCGCTCTGGTGAGAAAGAGCTGAGAGGGGTGCTGGGCAGCTCAGGGCATGCTTGGCTGAGAGGCCACGCTGGTGGGCCAGTCCGTTCCCCTCCGGAGCGTGCGCTGCCAGGGGCGGGGGCGGGTCCAGGGCCAGAGAGAGAGAGCTGGGCCCTTCAAGAGCACCTTCCAAGTCCACCCACCTTTCCCCGTCCCCATGGGCTCCTTGCTTGCCAGCCCGCGCGTAAAGATAGTGGGGTGGGGGCTCTCCACATGGCCAGGCCACCCCGCTCCAGAGGCACGAGGCAAGTGCCCAGAGCTCGGCCTTAAACTCACCCCCCCGGTGCCCAGGTCTCTCCTCCTCTGTGCGCTGGAGGCAGCGGCGCAGCTCACCCACCCTCCCCCTCCCCCCTCGGGGGGGAGGAGGCAGGGGCGGCATGGCGGCGTCTCCAGGCCACACCGGGAGGTTGACATCTGGGCCCGCCTAGGGCACCGAGTCGCCTCGAGCTGGCCCTGTAGTTTCCTCATACATGACTTGCAAATTATGTGCAAAGGACACTGGAGGGCCACATACAGACCCCAGATGGGAAGCCATTTCTTCTTGGAACAAAAAGTTTTTGATTTCTCACAGATGTTTTGGAAGGCATCTCTGAGAATACTAAGGGAATCAAGTCCCTTAAAAGATCCAAATTCCCAAGGGTTCTCTCCCTACTTCACTAACCATTTCTCTAATTTACCAATGCTGGATTTTTGGCGCAGCATGACTGCTTGACTTCAGATACTCTGATCTGAGTAAAACTCTTTTTTTTTTTTAAGCACCCCTAAAAGAGGCATTTTTATTATTTTTTTAAGACAACAACATTACAACATTACAACATTACACTACATGACATACAATACAATTACACTAAACAAAAAACACAACATACCACAATCAACATACAGTTGATACAGTTTCTATAACAATCCATCCGTTTAAATTTCCTCCTACCTTGCCGCCCTTGTTACTAGTACTCTTTTACTTCTGTATCCTCAAATTCTATCTTTCTATCTTATCCATTTCTAGCTTAACATAGTAAAACATACAAGATTAATAATACTCAATACTTATTGTTTCTCTCCATCCTTCCCTCTCTGATCATACCACTCACAGAAGCGTTGCCATGTATTTATGAAGGCTGATTCATCATGTCTTTTCATCATCAAAGTCAATTTATCCATTTTTGCTGCCTCCATTATCTTCTCAATCAACTCTTGTTTAGTTGGTACCACCGTGGCTCGCCAATACTTCGCATACAAAATCCTAAGCGCAGTCATTATATATATTATCAAATATCTCTCTTCTCTCCGTACATCTTTTGGAAGTATACCCAACAATAACACCTCTGGTTTAAACAAAAGGGTACCTTTTATAATTTTCTGCGTCATTCTATGCACCCATATCCAGTGCTTTTTTGTCACCTCACATGTCCACCACATATGATACAATGAACCTGTCTTAGCATTACATTTCCAACACTTATTAGAACATTTCTCATCATATTTTGCCAGCTTATCTGGTGTAATATACCACCTATACAACATTTTATACATATTTTCTCTATATGAGACCACCCTAGTTATTTTCACATTTATTTTCCATATTTGGTCCCACTGTTCCAACTCAATGCTATAACCAAAATTCTGCACCCATTGAATCATATTGCTTTTCACCATTTCGTCTACCATATAATCAGCCAACAACAATAAATACATTTTTTTAAGAAACTTCTCTTCTGGTTCATAAAGTATTTTCTCTAAATCTGTTAATGTCTTCTCAAACCCTATTTTCTTGTCTCTCTTATACCTTGATTGAATCTGAACTCTGTGCCACCAACCAATATCATCATCCAGTTCCAATTCCCCCTTTGCATTTATAATGTCCAGATATCTTTGTGGGGGATTTTCACAGTATAGCCTAGGTAAAGTCACTGCTTCTACAGGAGCTACCAGCCTCGAGGTTTTGGTAAACCGCCTCCTCCGGATGGTCTCCCATACTCTGCAGAGTGCGTCTCGTATCCAGTGTTGTCTAAAATATTTACGTGCTGCCACTTTCTCATCCCACAGAAAAGCATGCCAACCTTCCAAAAGATCATGGCCTTCCAATTTTAAAAGTCTTCTGTCTTCCAACATTACCTATTCCTTGATCCATGCTAATGCTCCAGCTCTATAATACAATATCCAACTAGGCAAGCCAAACCCTCCTCTTTCTTTCGAGTCTTGTAATGCTTTAAGCCTAATTCTTGCTCTCTTCCCCTGCCAAACAAACTTAGTAGTAATTTGCTCCAACTCTTTAAAAATTGCCAAGTTCTTCAAAACAGGGATCGTTTGAAACAAGAAGATCCATCTTGGTAAAATATTCATCTTTATCAAAG
Source organism: Gekko gecko (assembly GCA_029375565.1). NCBI lineage: Eukaryota > Metazoa > Chordata > Lepidosauria > Squamata > Gekkonidae > Gekko > Gekko gecko. The sequence goes on from JAPDNY010000002.1 coordinate 137,773,187, forward strand.
CAATTCTTCCCATTAGTGAGAGCTTTAAGTTCTTCCATTTTTCCAAATCTTGGTTCGTTGCTCTCAATAATTCTTTATAATTGTCTTCTTGTAACGAACTACACCAATTTGTCAATTTAATTCCTAAATATTTTACCTTCATGCAGAGTTTGTATCTCGATTCTTCTTGTAGACACTCTCTCTGTTCCAGTGTCATATTTTTAGTTAAAATTTTTGTCTTAGCCAAATTAATCTTTAATCCTGCCACTTGCCTATAATCTTTCAATAACTTATTCAACTCCGCAGTTGATGATCTAGGTTCCTCCAATATAAATGCAAGATCATTCACATAGGCCAATAGTTTATATTGTTCTCCTTGCATCTTCAGGCCCTTCAGTTCTGGATTCTGTCTTATCTCCTCTGTAACCACCTCCAGAGCAAAGATATATAACAACGGTGAAAGGAGGCAACCTTGCCTTGTACCTTTTTATATCTGAAATTGCTCAATCCATTCCCCATTTACCATAACTGTTGCTCTTTGCTTTGAATAAATGGCTTGAATTGTTTGGATGAATTGCTCTCCCGCTCTAACCTTCTTAAACGTTTCTATTATAAACATCCAGTCCAGGTTGTCAAAGACCTTCTCTGTATCTATAAAAATCTTTTTCTGGGTGTGCTTCATAATATTCCAACACATTCAGTAACCGCCTTACATTGTGTTTTATTTGTCTTTTCAGCAAAAATCCAGATTGGTCTCTATGAATCACCTTTGCCAAAATACGTTTCAACCTATCCACCATAATAGAGGCAAAGATCTTATAATCCACATTTAATAAGGAGATTGGTCTAGAATTCTTAATATCATTCCCTTCTGTATCTTGTTTATGTATCAGCGAGATCAAGGCTTCCCTCCATGTATCTATTGGGTGTGTATAAATCAGAAGCGGGAGACTAACCAGATGTAGAAGTGCACAAAGAGTTTATAGGTGAATAGATATATACAACATATATACAGAGAGTTACCTGGTCACTTGGACAGCATGGCACGCCTTAGTTTCTGAGAGCTGAAGCCCCACTAAGCATACAGCTATTATGCTACACTCCAGCCAATCCCTAGCAAGGTGATGCAATCCCTGACCTGAATGAACAACACCTGGAGGAAGCACCTGTTTGTAGTTACATAGCTGCTAATCTGACAGCTAGGTTTTTTTTTTTAAACAAAATTTTTATTGGAATATATTCAACATTGTTAAACATCATTACTAATTCAGTTTAAGGATTATATCCCATCCCCCCATCCCCCCTAATAGGCTTCCAACACTGCTAATAACAAAAAAAGAAATTAAAAGGTAATCAAATTTAGACTTGTAACAATCAACAAACCAGGTAACACAATTCTAATACATTGAAACCTGACTTTTTCTAACATGTTTTCCAGTAAAGGTACAAGTACAATCAACTATTCATTTCATTTCTCATTTGATTTCAATAAGAATCAAGATTGTACATTCTCCCTTTCATTTTATATTCAGTTTCCATATACAATTTCAGGTCTTCCCAGTCTTTTAGATATTGTTCTGCCATTTGTCCATTTAGTTTTTTCGTCATTTTGTCCATTTCAGCTAAAAACAGCAATTTTCTTAACCAGTCCTGTATATCTGGCACCTTCTCCGCTTTCCACTGTTGTGCAAAAGCCATTCTCGCCGATGTGATCATGTACCATAGTAATGTCCTTTAATCTGACAGCTAGGTTTGACAGATAGATCAAACTCATCTACAGTAACTGCTTGCTACCTCATACATTCAGATCTATATCTCAATAGTATCAGGCACTTCTTCTCCTTCCCAAGTTTTCTTATAGACTTCATGTAACTGTGGGAGCAATATTTCTTCAAAAGTTACATAGAACTCCACTGGTAGACCATCAGTCCCAGGTGCTTTACCTTTATTCTGTCTTTTAAGAGCTTCCACCATTTCCATCATTGTAATTGGTTGATTTAAAATCTTCTGGTCCCCCTCTGAGAACTTTTGAACTGTACGTTCTTGCAAATAATGAAATATTTTTTCTCTGGTTATATTCTCTCTTGCATATAACTCTTTGTAGAAGTCTTCCACAATCTTCTTCAGATCTTGAATTCCATTTCGTCTCACCCCATTTTTATCTTTCAATGACTTTATCAATGTCCTTTCAGATTGCTTTCTTATTTGATAAGCCAACCATCTAGTTGGTTTATTGGCATTCTCAAAATAGTTTTGTTTGGCATAGCTCATTTTCTTTGCTAACTCTGCTGTCAGTAGACAATTCATCCTGTGCGTAAGAAGTTTAATCTTAGCTCTTCTATCGAGGCCTCCTCCAGCCTCCATTTCTTGCTTCTCTTGCTCCAGTATTTCTTTCTTCAAATTGAAATATTCCTCATTTCTTTTCCTGTTTTTCCTTGCTGCTTCCTTTATTAAAAGCCCTCTAGCAAAAGCCTTAAATGCATCCCATACAGTTTGTCTCAGAATGTCTGGACTAAGATTTTCCTTGAAAAAAAAAGTGAATTCTGCTTGCAGACTTCTCACCACCTTACTGTCCTTCAACAGGAAAGGGTTCAATGTCCATCTACCCTTAGGATTTGTTCCCTGTAATTCTGCAATTATTGGATAGTGATCAGCAAATGTACCTGCCTCAATTTCCGCCTCCTGTAATTCCCTTACCAATGAGGATGACATCCAACACATATCCAATCTAGACCAAGAATCATGTCTCGCCGAATAATATGTGTATTGCTGCTTTTTATAATTTCTTATTCTCCATACATCAACCAGTCGCCATTCCTCTATGATCTGCAAAAGAGAATTAGTACATTCATTGCCCTTTATCTTCTTTTTCTGGATATTCATTTTTCAATCCTGTTTATTATCAAACACCGCATTGAAATCACCAATCAAACAAATCTCTTGGAAATCCTGTTTAGCTATCAAATTTAAAAGCTTTGCATAAAGCTTTTCCTGGTTTTGATTTGGGGCATAAATATTCACAATCAAAACCCTTTTATTTTGTCTCTGGATAGCCACCATCAATATTCTTCCATCCTCTGAAGCAAGTACAAATTCTGGTTGCAAATACTCTTTAATATAGGTAGCTACTCCACGTTTCTTCTTTTCCTTATCAGTTGCCACAAATACTTTGCCTAATCCTTTATAGTCCAAATGTTTTTCATCATTCTTTCTAATATGAGTTTCTTGTATACACATTATATCCACCTTATGTTTCTTTAATTGGTGAAATATTCTTTTTCTTTTCTGAGGTCCATTTAAGCCATTCACATTAACCAATATGAACTTCAACTTCTTTTTATCCATCTAAGTTCTGTATCTGTCTGTGTTTCTTTTCGCCTTTCGTTTTTTGTCTCGTAATGATTGGAGATCTCAGTCTGAATCTTCTTAATCTTTTTGGTCTAGCAGGTGGAGCTGATGCTGTTGCTCCTTGAGTTTGAGGTTCCAGTTCCCTTTCAACCTCACCCTCTTCTCTCTCCTCTCTTTCTTCTTGGTCATCCGACAGCTCTTCCCCATAGGTCTCTAGGAAGTCTTTGGCTTTAAAGACTGAAGTAATTCTAAATCTCTTCCCTTCAAAATTAAAAAAGACTCCTTCTGGCAAAATCCACCTATAGGTGATGTTATTGGCTCTCAAAAGTGCTGTTAGTTCTGAGTATGCCCTTCTTTTCTCCCTTACTCTCCAGGGAATCTCTTTCAGCACCTTAATTTCTTCTTGTCCCATCTTCAGTGGTAAGGCATTTACCTCTCTCAATATCTTGTCCCTGACCACCCTCTTATGGAACCGCACCTGAACTTCCCTGGGTACCTTAAATCTTCTTGCATAAGCCAAGTTCATCCTCAAAGCCATGTCTATCTCTTTTGCCACTTCACTTATATCTTCGAGCTGTAAATGAAACAATTCCGCCATTTTTAAAATCAAATCTTCCTCCTTCTCCTCTGGAATATTCTGAAACCTCAGGACAAATGCAGCTCTCTCCACCTGTAGTCTCATCACATCTTGCTCTAGCAATGATTGTTTCTCTTCATTTTCTTGAACCTTCCTTTCCACTTGTTTCGTCTTCATCTCAACTTCCTCTACCGTAGTGCTTAATGCCACAATTTTTGTGGTGTTATCGGCCATTTGTTTTTGCAACAACTGAAAGCCCTGGGTAAACTGTTCAGTAATGTCCTTCATAGCATTCTGTATCAGAACTGCCGCCTGGGGGATCATATCTCTTACCTCCTGGATAGCCTGGTTAATGGGTGCTATCACTTGTGGAACAGAATTTCGAATTTCTTCCATGCTGACTTTGATTGGTTCTATGACATCATTAATTGTGCTTAAAATAGTAGCTTGTACTAGAGCTTGCATTTCTTTTTGGGGTTCTTTTTCTCCTGAGCTTCCCTGTTGCGGAGCTCGGGCCCTCTTGGTGAGACCAATGACTGTTTTCTTCCTCCTGTGCTGGACATTTTTAACCATTTAAATCCAATTTCCAAATCCCAGCCTTAACATGCACAGAGTATATTCAAAAACCCCACCGTATTTTTATTCCCCCCCCCTTTTTTAAGTGCCCAGCCCTTATCCGATGTTTGGGAACAACACCCGCCTCTTGGCTCCCTTCCCAGACCTTCTATCTCTAATAGCTTCAACAACTTATAGGAAGGCAACAATGTTTAGGCTATCTTGTTCCCTGGCAAAATCCCCAGAAACTGCTATCACTATCCTCCCCAAATGTTTACCAAACAATTGTTCCATTGGCAGTTCTCCCAGACTGGCTGTCTTCCCAACCTTCCCCCTCCTTTATTCCCAGATATCCCCCTATAGCCAACCTCTGAACCAATAATAATAATAATAATAATGAATGAAAGGTTTTATTGTATTTAGCCATGGGCCATTACAATCCAAAAATACCAACAGAGAAAAATACTATAAACATAGGAAACTGTGTAAAATTGAGTATAGTCTAAAACGTTTAAAAGGTCTAAAATATTTAAAAGGTCTAAAATAATTAAAAGGTATAAAACCAGAGATACGAACAGTTAAGTAAAACACAGCATACCCACTAAAATCAGTGTTAACTAGTTCCTGTAAGAACAGCGTTGGCCCGTATCTTCTTTGCAGCCAAGGCAAATAAAGCCATTCTATAGGATATATCAGCATTAGAGTCAGCTAACAAAAATACGGTCTTCTCAGGGACTGAGAAAAAGCTTAAAACTGATAAAATACCAGAGAGAAATTTTACCCTAGGTTGGATGTACAAAGAGCATTCAAGGATATAATGGGGAAGATCCTCAATAGCAGAAGAACCACAAATGCATAGACGCTGTTCCTTGGGTGTTCTACTATAGCGGCCAGCTAATATGGCCGTAGGCATTGATTCAAAACGCAGAGATGTAAAAGCTGCTCTGAGGTTATGATTATCTATATTAACCAAATAGGGTGATCTAAAATGGTCATTCTTAAATGATTTAAACCAGATAGCAGACTGTGAATTTAGAATTAACTGTCTGTCTAACAGAACATCTTGCTTAAATACCCATTCTCTAAGTTTTGAATTGTTTGTTGAAGAACTAAGAAGGTCGTCGGGAATGGAATATCTCAATAGTAAGTTATTAAGAAAGCAGGCACGATCTGAGTCTGTAGATAGCATTGAGTTAAAGGCTAGTTGGCTAAAAGAGTCGGTGCCTGCAACTCTGATTTTCTTCCAAGCTTTTAGAACCACAAGATGCACCCGCGCCCTTAAGGAAGGCAGACCAGTTTCTGCTCTCATCAGAGCAACTGGTGTTCCCTTGGGAAGAGCCAAGATTCGCCTTAAAAACTGATTTTGAATTGTTTCAATGCTAGTGAGTATATCCTCTTTCCATCCCCAAACCTCAGCACCATACAAAAGGTGGGGGATGACCTTACTTTTAAATAGTTTTATAACAGGATCAATAAGAAAACCTCCCTTGGTATAATAAAACCTCAGAATGGAACCCACAGTCCTTGTCGCAGATGCTTTTACTATGGCAATGTGAGCATTCCAGTTCAGATTCTCTCTAAACGTAATCCCTAAATACTTAAAGGTACTACTCTGATTTATTGAATTGCCAAGTATGCTCCAGGAGGATATTTGAGCCCTTTTTCTAAAGACCATCACTTTGGTTTTTTCAAAGTTAATATTAAGGGCCTCTTCCTTACAGTATAAACCTAGTTGCTGCAATAATCTTCTCAACCCAATTTTTGTGAGTGATATTAGGGCCATGTCGTCTGCATAAAGTAAAATTGAAATTTTATGCTTCCCAAGGGTAGGTGGAAAGAATTGCGGGCCTGATAACCTGTCAACAATATTGTTTATATATAAGTTAAACAATAGAGGGGCCAACACACACCCCTGCTTCACTCCTTTATGAATTGGGATTTTGTTAGTTAGGGACCCTGACATTCCAACTCTAATTTGGGCACTAATGTCTGTGTGCAGCTCACGTAACAGGAATAACAACCGTTTATCAATATTCAGTTCTGCCAGTCTTTGCCATAGTCTATTCCTATCAATGGAGTCGAACGCGGCGGCCAAGTCCACAAATGACACGTATAAAGACTTTGTGGGGCCTTTTAAGCTTGCATAGGCCAACTGATAAAGAGTAAGGCAATGGTCAATGGTGGCAAAACCTTTCCTAAACCCTGCTTGATGGGGGTGGATGATGTGGTTCTCAAAGATCCAGTCATCCAGCTTAAACAACAGGTATTTACTATAAACCTTTGCTGCTATATCTATCAAGCTTATTGGTCTGTAGTTCTGTGGATCTGTTTTGTCCCCTTTCTTATGAATGGGTACAATAATACTTAGCTTCCAACCAGAAGGAATTAAACCTGTGCCATTAATTTGTGTAAAAACTGCGGCTAGCACAGATGACCACCATGTGGGAAAAGCTTTATAAAAATCTGACGGGATCAAGTCTTCCCCAGGTGATTTTCCTGAAGTCAATGAGTTAATTATACCTTTGATCTCCCTCTCCGAAACTGGGGCCCATTCAGGGAGGTCTGAGATACCTAAGGTGGATCTCTGAGACAGGGATGTATCTACAGGGACAGAAGGTGCACAAGACCCAAAGACCTTACTAAAATGCTGTACCCAAGTTTTGGGAGGAATATGTGCCGCTACTTGCCGGGAGGAGCTGTTTATACCACTGGATACAATATCCCAGAAGCGTGCTTCATCTTTCCTTGAAACAGCCAGTTCAAGTTCATTCCATAATGATTTGGCATTGTCCCTTTTCTTTGATTTAATTAAGTTTTTATAATCAGACCTAAGTTTCAGGAGGTGAGGCATCAAGTAGTCATAATTATTCCGTCTTACCAGTCTCATCAGAGATGTTAGCTCTTTTTTGTCACCTTACATTCCTGGTCATACCAACTGTTATTGCCGTTAGGTAAGGGGTTGATTGGCCTGCTATTGATAAAAAGGATTTAAGGTAATCGTTTATGGCTTGGAAAGTTTTAAAAACATCATTACCTGGCAGAAAAAGAGCTGACTTCATAGACTCCATCACAGGATTAGCAAGAGTTTGGGCTAATTTAGTATTTAATTGCTCTGACCATCTAAGTCTCCTATAGCCCGGGATTATACCTTCTGCAAATTCTGGCACTGGTTTCAAAAAAATATTATCATTGAGATTAAGTATAAGTCTTAATGGGCAATGGTCACTTAAAGGGCTATCAACAACCTCAAACCTGTCTACAAAATTCAATAAAGTAGATGGTATATCAAAATAATCAATTGTACTGGCCCGTAAAGTTGACAAATAAGTAAAAGAGCCACTGGATACATCCAAATAAGTACCATTTAGGACATGTAGGTTAGCCCATGAGAGCAATTCCAAGAACTTAAGACCGGATTTGTTAATAACCTTGTCCCTAGAAGAACGGTCCAATAGGGACGCGTGAGCGGCAATTAGAGAGTTTGTACTGGCTCCTGTGTCTAAGGCACCTGATCCAATTCTGGCATTGAAGTCACCACCTAATATAAAATGTGAATTGGGAAACTGAGAGGTTAAGACTTCAATGGAGGCTCCCAGAGTATCCCAGGGACTTCCATTAGGCTTATGCTTAGAGTTATTTGGAGGTATATACACATTAATACATATAAGGTTACCAAAATTAAGACCTTTGATTAGTAAAATTTGAAAATTACTAGGACAACTGTTATCCAATACTTGTAATTCAACATCTAGATCTACTGTTATAAAAACTGCCAAACCTCCAGAACCCCGACCTTTTGAATGGGATTTAACTGCGGGGACTTGTAAGGTCCTGTAACCCTTAATAAAAAGCTGTTCTTGATCCTGACTCCAGGTTTCCTGGAGAAGAATTATGTGATACCCTTGCAGGAAATCTAGAAAATCCGGATCATGGAGCTTATTTCGCCACCCCCCAAGATTCCAAGACAAAAACTTTAGTTGTCAAACTTCATGTGCTATCTCGTTTAGGTTCCCCTCGGGATCTAAAAATATACATCCATTTTTGGGTGGCCCACCAGTTGCCCTTTGACCACCAATTGGCTTGCTGGGATGCTGTCCATGGCTGTCTCGATGATTTCCCTCTGGTTGTCTGACTACGGGGATTTCAACTGCAGCTTTTGGATTTGGTGCCACGTTATCAGTTTCCGTGGCAAAGGGCAGTCTTTGAGATGTCTCATTTTCTCTTGCTTTCCAAAGTTCAGTTTTTAGCCAGTCCAATCGTGATATAATGTCTGTTTGTTCTTCTTCAGGCATTTTTGGAAAGGATTTGATTAAGTCCCCTTCGATTGAATTTTCCAAATAAGAGCAGCTTCTATTATTATCAATGTCCATGGGTGTTCCAGTTGAGTTACTTTTAAGGTGCATGTCAACATTTGAAGATGGTAACTTATGGACATAAGCCCTTTTGTCAGACACTGTAGGTCTTGTGTGCTTTTCTTTAGGAAGCAAGGGAGTGATGATAGTGTTAGCAAAAACCCTAGTTGGTAGAATTCCTTTTGACAACAAATAGCTCCTATGTTTCAGAATCAGTGTGGGCATTTTGGGGGTCTTAAAGTTCAGCAGCAGTCTCTGTACTTGGTATGTACTAGGTAGTACTTCTAAAGAGAGTAAGTCGACTGCATCATAGTATTCTGGAAAAAGGGATCGCAGATGGAAAACAGCCTGTTTTACAGACTTCCAATTGGGCATCATACCCTTGAAGTAGCTCGCTGTAATACAGACCTTGTGAGCTTGCAAAGTCAAGTTGTAAAATCTCTTGCTACAGGTTAGCTTTTGTCCTGCGCTGTCATCTTTTGTCAGCTTTTGTCCTGTGCTGTCCTCTTTTAGAGAAGTACCTGAGTGTAAATCATCAGCTGCACTGTCGGCCACACTTGGGAGTACCGCTGAACTCACTAATTTAGCTACCAATTTGGTAAGCCCTTCAAGGTTGCTTCTTATTCCACGTAATGCCTCGAATATACATTTGACTGTCTCCGCAGTTAACATACATAAATCTTCCCCTAAATTGTCAGGCAGCCCTGCTTTCACAGACAATTGCTGTAACATTTGAGTATCCGAATTGTACTCTGGAGTAGTTGCTGAATCAGGAGGAGTGTCTGAATTATACTCCAGAGTAGTAGCAGGGTCAAGAGGAGCATATCTGTTTGAAATAGGAATATTAAAAACTAGGGTTTCCCTGGTTTCCTTAGTTACAAAGTAATCCTTTATCTTCTTCTGTTTACTTGCTGGAAGAGGAGTTATATCTTCTAAGTCTCGGGCTCTCTTACTTCCTTTTGTTGAATCCATCCTACTTATAAGAAGGCTGCAGGAGTATGCAGGAGTATGTTTCCTTAAGGTAAAATAGCTGTTATATTGTTGTTGTATTCTTGTGAGCTGTTGAAATGTTGATATGTTATTGCAAGCAGCCTATAGCAAATGAGGCAAGGTGTCGGAGAAACTCTATTCAAGTGTTTTCTCTGTTCAAGCAGCTGTTTCTCATAACGCACTTCCCAGGCTTATCTCCGAAATAAAACTTGACGCTTCAGGAGAGGCCGTAGGAGTGAGATTAGAGTTCAAATATTCAGAAGCGGGCAGCCCAAAGATATAAACAGCAATATCTACTGAAGATAAATTACAAAGACATAAGGAGCAAAGTAGGAGTAAATAAAAATAAAGTAACTTGCGGAGCGTTGTTAATCAGTGCTGCAGCCTTAGCGCCATCTTGAATCCTCTCTCAACCTCTGAACCAAAAACCCAGAGAAGTCCAACACACAGTCAATCAATAATCAGAGGCCTTATTATTAATTAGGATTATTTCGCCAGCAAAACTTTACATTTCTACTTAAACACAGTCTGTCTCTCCAGCTTCAATAGTCCTTCATGGTTGCAGCAAAAATTGAGAACGCTGTAACACTCTTTTCACTCACCCTCTTGCTCTTCTACCCTGGCCCTAAAGGGTTTAAAATTATCATGCGATGAAGCGGGCCTCCCCTTCTCCGTTTCTTCTACCCTATCCCTGTTAGGATGAAAATTTGAGCGCGTTGCAAAGGGGTCTCCCACCACCTCCTTCTTCTTAGTGCACTATGATTTCACCAAACAATTCTCTTGCTGAGTGTTTCACCCTCAAACCCGCACTGCTTATGCAGCTGCCTTCCAGCTCTTTGGGTTTTAAGTCCAACTCCAAGTGAAACCCAGGTTCCCTTCCCAAGCCGTTAGCAGCCAGCCCAAATAGTTTTATAGCCAGCTCAATTCCCTCTCAGCTTCCACGGCTCCATTCATTCCAGATGGCATTTCACTTTCACTCTCACCCTCTCCACTCTAGCCTCGCCAAGCTCATTTATTCACGCTTACAAGCCGGTTGTTCTTCAGGGGGGAGAGCCCTCCCCTCTTATGCTGCTTCTTGGGGCTAATTATATTAAATCGCCCTTTTAACCCACTTAATTTATTCCACGGATACTCACAGAAGCGCTCAGTCAGCAAGGTTTCTCTTCCCCCCCTTCCAGTGCAGGAGCATTGGCTTTGCTCAGACGAACTGAGCCCAGACTTCGATCCTGCGTCGGGGGCAATCCAATCCACCCCGTGAGTTGCAACTCACACAGGGTTACGGATCAAACCCCTTGCTACTTCCCGTCCCTTCCCGGGATGGCAGGGGGTCCTTTTAGCAATCAAAGAACCCCTTGAAGGTTGAAAGATCGCCACCGCACCTAAGCGCATGTGTCTCGCCATGCCACACCTGCGCACTCCTGATCTGAGTAAAACTCTTAAATTACAACAACCTAATTGGCTGGCAGCCCCCAAAGAGAGAAGACCCTGATTCCTGGTCTTCCAAATGCATGTGGGGTTCTGGTGTATGGCCTCCCACACACAATTTTCTAGGTGGGCACAGCAGAGGGCTTCCTACCCATTACTGAACCTAAGTTTCCTGATGTGAAAACTAGCACAAAGCTTCCTTGCATCTTTAAAGGGAGAGTGGGTGCAGAATCTTTATCACACACTCTCAGAATTTCTGTTTTTTGGCTGGGAGGGGTACCTACTCCTCAGTCCAAGGATAAACTAATAAACCCTAGGGAGCATCTCACTCCAATTTGGTGTAGCAGTTTGGTGTAGTGGTTCAGTGTGCGGACTCTAATCTGGGAGAACCAGGTTTGATTCCCCACTCCCCCACTTGCACCTGCTGATGTGACCTTGGGTCAGTCACAAGCTCTGGCACAGCTTGTTAAGTATGCCACTCAAAAACAGGATTTCAGCAAAAAGTGATTTCAGCTTTATTTGTAACAGCAAACACCAACTCAGGAACACACAACAAGTGGAGCACAGCTCCCTTTTTAAACTATCTTGGACTTTCAAAGCCACACCCATAACATGTTAAAGACCAATCATAACGCCAACAGAATGCGTCATCCTTGGAAGTCGATCAGGCGGGTCGACACCGGTGACAACTGGTGGCGACTTCATCTCAGGAACAAGTGCTGCCACTTCTGCATAGAGATGACCATGATGGACGATCCAGAGTCCACCTCCATCGTGCAGGGCATGCCGTCCAGATGAAGCATGACATGGATCTCCCAGCTGGGCTTGTCACCAGTTGCCAGGACCATCGACAGGCAACAGCAGGTGTCGGTCTGATGACAGTCAGACATCTTGTTGCCATCTCTGGGCCAAACCTTGGGTCAGCATGTCGTGAAAACGGTGGAGATTTCCTGGCCGCTCAACAAACTTGGGCCAGATGACCTCGCTTTCCACAGGAGTGACAGATCAGCTCTCTCACCCAACAGAGGTCTCTCTCATGCTCACCACTGCAGCCAGCACAGGGACACATCACTGTAGTTCTTGGTCTGGTCTGTGCTGGGAGTGTCTCCTGAGTTCTGCACATGCCATCGGCATCGCTGTCAGACTCACTGGCGGACTGATGGTGAACTGCAGGCTCTTTGCTGACCGGGACCTGCTGCTGTCGAACCTCTTGAGTTGACCTATCAGCAGCTTCTGCAGCGACGGCCTCAGCGTAGGCCACCACATACGTAAGCTCGGTGCGGGCAAAAAGACGCTGCTGAAGGTGTTCATCCTGTAGGCCACACACTAGGTGGTCGAGAAGAGCCTCCTCCAGGTTGGAGAAGCTGCACGGTCGGGCCGCCTTCCGCAAGGCGGTGATGAACTCAGCTATTGATTCCGACGGCCCCTGGCACTGCTTGTAAAAAGTGTGCTGGCATGTGTTTTTCGATGGTTGTGGCGAAAAATGGCCCTTGAGCTTGGCCATGATATCAGCCCACGTACCTGTGCTTAGCTCAGTGGGAGTGACCAGGGAACGGGCGACATCGAAGACAGCCTTGCCGCAGGAGCTCAGGAGCATTGCCTTCTTTCTCACCTCGTCAGTAATTTGGTTCGCCTGAAGGTGGAATTCAAACCGTGTCAGGTAAGAGTCCCAGTCCTCTGTTGCCGGGTCAAATGCCTCGAACGCCGGGTTGATGGCCATTTCGACTGGTGGTGCTGCCACTACTGCTCGTGGAGCTTCAGCCGGCTCAGCCGGGTGTGTGTCCTTGTCTGCCATTACTGTGTCGGTTCAGCAGGGCTGCCTACCCATCCTTGTCACCAATTATTAAGTATGCCACTCAACAACAGGATTTCAGCAAAAAGTGATTTCAGCTTTATTTGTAACAGCAAACACCAACTCAGGAACACACAACAAGTGGAGCACAGCTCCCTTTTTAAACTATCCCGGGCTTTCAAAGCCACACTCATAACATGCTAAAGATCAATCATAACACAGGGATAAAGGCCAATCAGGACCGTTCCCTCTTTGATACATTTTCACACAGTGATTGGATATTTACAGAGGTTTCGCAGAAACCAGCCAATGGTCTGTCAGGCTCAATAGTAAGTAGGTCCAGGCATTCTTCAGATAAAGATATGCTTTATTGGAATACAAGGCTGTTGCCCACAGTAATACTGCTATTGTCAGGAATGGCTGCATGGGGTCAGTTAGACATTGATATAGCATGATGCAAAGCCAAAACTAGCAAATGAACTTTTAGCACGCGCGCGGGAAAACTCCCGATGGGAGTGTTACTTAATGCTCAGGAGTACTAATCCCACCACCAACTAGTCACATAGGACTGGAAAATTCCCCCAGACTGAGGAACGCTCCAAAGCCTATTCTTCAAGGCCACCGTGATAAGATGAGGCGGCAGGAGAGTATTCTCCCACTTGCAGCTGGCATTTCTACGCAGGCGCAAAAACAAGGGACAAAATAGTAAACAATGAACGTAGTGTAAATGATAACATAGAGCCTCAGCCCTCTGACATTCTGCCCCCCCCAAAGCCCTCCCCACACCTCAAGAAGGAACATAGTCTGGACCTCCCAGTTTTGCCAGGAACCTGCAGTGGAATTGACAAAGGAGATAGGGTGCCTTGATGTCACCAACTTTCACCCATTCTCTATGCTGGGGACCAAAGTGAACCCATTCCACCAAATAGTGGAGCTGGCCTCGTATCAGTTTAGAGTCCAGGATGTCAGCAAGTTCGTAATGTTCACTGTCATTTACAATCGGGGGGGCAGCATCAGTCATTCAGGACGCCACTTGTTTGGAGGATGCCTCGGTTTCAGGAGGCTGAAATGAAAGATGGGATGAATGTGTTTAAGGGATTTGGGTAAATCCAATTCTACAGTCACATCATTGATACACCTGATGATCTTAAAAGGACCAATGTATTTCCAGGCCAGTTTTTTGGAGGGCTGGAGAAGGCACAGGTTCTTAGTAGACAGGTACACAAAGTTTCCAGGCTGAAGACCCCAACCCACCACCCTCTTCTTGTCAGCCTGTGCTTTGTAGGCAGCCTTCGCAGCCTCTAGTGCCTCACAAATAAGCGGCCAGGAGGCACTGAGTTTCTGGCACCAGTCCGCAGCCTCCCCCACCATTCCTGCTGCTGGCTTAAGAAATGGTAGAGGAGGGCTGTCGTATCCCAATGCGGCTTTGAAAGGGGGGACCCCAGTTGACGAATGCCAGGAGTTATTGTAGGCAAACTCAGCTAGAGGGAGAAGATTGACCCAATTATCTTATGGTAATTAGTAAAACAGCATAAGTATTGTTCAAGGGTTTGATTAACTCATTTAGTTTGACCGTCAATCTCTGGATGGTAGGCGCTGCTCAGGGTGCGTTCAATGCCCATTAAGGACATTAATTCAGTCCACAATTTAGAAACGAATTGCGTGCCATGGTCGGATATTATTTTGGTTGGCAACATATGCAATCTCACAATGTGAAGAAATGCTCTCACCAACAATTTGGCCATGGGTAATCCCTGGAATGGGATGAAATGAGCTTGTTTGGAGAAAAGATCCACCACCACCCAAATCACTGTCATGTGCTTGCTCGGGGGCAAATTGGTAATGAAGTCCATAGAAATGACTTCCCATGGTCTCTGGGGGTTGGCAAGGGTTGCAATAGTCCAGGGGGTTTCTCCCCTCTTGGCTTGCACAGGCTACAAGTTCGGCAGGAATGCACAAAGGTGGACAAGTCTTTTCTCATCTGGGGCCACCAAAAATTCTGTTGTATTCAGTTAGAGTTGCAATGGGGGGGGGAGTTTATCTGCTTCCTCCTCCTCAAAACCCCAGGGTAAGTCTCTATATTCCTCGGGGATGAAAGCCAGTTCCTCAGCAGTGAGACAAGCCCGGGAAGGCTCATTGTCGGGAGGGGTACCCCAGGCTGGATCCCATTTGTGCTCTGTACACTTTGGGGATATAAAGCGAACAATGCCCTCCTCCCACAGGATATAAGGGTCATGTCCGTGGAGCCCCGGGCTACTGAGGATGAGCGGGAACTTGGCTTGTGAAGCCACCACAAATGAACAGTGTTTCCAATGGTCACCAGCCCCAACTCGCAACGGCTCAGTCTCAAACTTACAGGGCTCTTTCATGGGCGACCCGTCCATCTGTGTGAATGTAATGGGGTCTTTTAATCTGACCACTGCCGCATCCAACCCCAATACCAGGGAAGGGTTGATGAGATCCCTCCCGCACCCTGAGTCTATAAGGCCATGCACCCGTATGTGGGTCATCATGGCCGGGTTCATAATGATTACAGTCATGAAAAAGAAGGATGGATAGTTGCTCACCACTTTAGGTGCTTTGGGAGATGGGTCCTGCTGTGCTGCGCCACTTACAACAGGACCGGCTTGTTTCCCGGTAGCTCAGTCACCTCCTCCTCACTCAACTGTGGTTCAAAACCCTCAAGGTGTGTGTAGAGAGCCTGTGGGTTCCGTGGTTTTGCGGTTCCCCTCTTGGATGGGGTTCCCATGCGCCATTTGTCCTCCTCTCGAGGTGGGGGCTTTCCAATGTCTTCCTTGGGGCAGGAAGCGGTGAAATTCCCCTTGATTCTGCACTTTAGGCAAAGCCCCTGCTTCATGCGTTGGTCCTGCAGGGTCGATGTCAGTGGGGATTGCTTACTCTTTGGGTGGGGAGAGACAGCGGGGTGACTAGTGCCCAGCAAGATATCCAATCTCATTGTGTGCAGCCGGCTCTCAGCCTGTTCCGCCTCTTCCATCCAACCTTGTAAGGTTCACGGTTCTTTGGAACTCAGAACGTTGTTGTGGACGTCTACTGCGAGTCCCATCCAATATTGTTGGGCCAACACAGGGTCTGTCCAGTTCCGGATCTTTGTGGCGTGCTTCTGAAACTCTGTGGAGTATTCACGAACCATGAGGCGACCCTGTTTGAAGGTGCGGAGAAATGCCTCTGCTTTTTGGGCGGCTGCCGGGTCTTCGAAGTGATTTCTCAAGGCCCACATGAACACATCCACACTCCCTAATTCCACAGCCTCTAGGTCATGCAGTGCTATGTAACAGCTGGTAGCTATTCCCTGTAGCTGGGAAGCAATAAAGTCCACTTGCTGTTCCTCATCCGGGAAGTGGTGGCCCCAGTGTTGAACGAATCCCCCCACCTGCAGAATGAAGAAGGATAAACTCTCTGGATCTCCATCAAATGTAATGTCCAGGAGATCCTTAGGTCGTGGCATCAGTTGAGGAGCTATCAGCCCCGGAGCGGGAGCCGGCCCCGGCGCAGGTAGGAGACCCGGAGGAGGCTGCTGGGGTCCTGGCGCTGGTACCGCTGATGGCCCACTGGGTGCTCTAGGATTGGCTGCCCTGGGATCAGTTGCCCAGGAGGTGGCTGGCCCGGAGGAGGCTGCCCCGGTGGCAGCTGGGGTCTGGGCCCTGGTGGTAGCTGGGGTCCCGGCACTGGTGCAGGTATTGGGGCTGGCACCAGCGCTGGCACAGGTTGCACTGCCATATGGGCCTGAATGGCCTGGTCCATCATATTCGGTACGTTCTGCATTAAATTTCCCATGTCCCGCATGATCCTGCGGCAATCCTCCTCTAATGTGTCAATTCAAGTGTCTGCATCCTTGCCAGGACTGGGCTGCACTGGCCACCGGGGGGTTTGACCTGGCGCTGTTCCAAAACTCAAGCGGGGGTCCAGCAGGCTGTCTCAGCTCTGGCTCCCCGGCAGTACCCAGGTGGTCTGGGTCGTATCCTGTAGGTTCTTCACCCAGTCCCGCGGCTTCCATTGGGTGACCCATCTATCCCATGGGGTTGGAGCGAACTGGTAGTGGGCCCGTGGAATAGCACCACTGTCCCTTGGGGTGGTTCCTCCCGGGCTGTATATCGGAGAGATGGCCGTCATTGCTGGAACCCCCGGGGTCATGATTGGTGGGGTTAGTGGTCCTGCTGTAGTCACTGGTGCCGTCATGACCAGAGTCGTGGTGACTGGAGTCATGGTTACAGGTACTGTGGTGACGGGGACTGTAGAAACTGGAATCACGGTAACGGGAACCATAGTTTCAGGGACCATCACCAGTACTCCTCCGGGGCCGCTCATCTTGTCCAAGAGAGGCAGGAACCGGTCGGAATTATGAGGATTCCTGACAATTTCTGTCAGGCTCAATAGCAAGTAGGTCCAGGCAATCCTCAGCTAAAGATATGCTTTATTGGAATACAAGGCTGTTGCCCACAGTAATACTGCTATTATCAGGAATGGCTGCATGGGGTCAGTTAGACATTGATATGGCATGATGCAAAGCCGAAACTATCAAATGAACATTTAGCGTGCGTGCGGGAAAACTCCTGGCGGGAGTGTTACTTAATGCTCCGGAGTGCTACCTCCCCACCACCTAGTCACGTAGGACTGGAAAATTCCCCCAGACTGAGGAACACTCCAAAGCCTATTCTTCAAGGCCACCTATTAGCCCAAGCCGCCTTTATTGGGCTATTTTTGGACTGTTTTTATGCTGTTATGAACCTGAGAGTGTTCCAGCTAAGAGACTGTATAATAAAGCACCATGGGGAAAAGCCCAGAGAGGAAAACAGAAGCCAGCCAAGGACAGTGAGATGCTGGTTCAAGTCACTCCAAAGGGTCCCCATAGCTTGCTTGCTGCTCATCACGTCTCACAATCATGGGTTTGCATTCAAACAGAAGACTCTTGCATACAGCCCAGACTCTCTGTCTCCATTATAAAGGGATTACCCCCCCCCCACGTGCCAACGCACACGTTTCTCATGGAGAATCTGCACGGATACCGAAAAGTCATCTTTCTTTGTCTCCGACTTCCTCTTTTCCAGCACCCAGGTGACCAACGGTCAAGGTAGCCACTAGCATTTGAAATTGACCCTAACAGCCAATCCCTAGCCGGCAGGGAGTGTCCCCAGGTGTAAGCCCCCTGGCTCCCCCATGCCCACCACTCAAGAAGCCTTAAAAACACTCACACACGCTTCTCAGAGTGCTCTGCCTTGCCTACCCCTACCAGCGACCTCTCTCTCAGCCTGCTTTGTACCTCTTACATCCAGCTTCCTCTACCCAACCCCTACCTTGCTTTAAGGCTCCAGTCTGCAGCTGGAGTAGTGCACGTGTTCTTAGCCGGCCTAATACACATGCTCCCCATTTTCTTTCCATACTCTTCCCCCCCCTTAACCTCCCACTGGAAGATTTTAGGAGCTGCGCATCCCAGAGGTCAATATCACCCACCATCGCTTCAATACCTGCTCATGCAAATGTGCTATTTATTTCTTGCCTGTTTTTATTAGTCTCTTGTATGCCAGTGTGTGTGTGATTGTATGTGTTCTGCTGAATATTATTACACAGTAAACAAAAGATTTATTTTACTCCTGTCTCTCGCCTCTTTACTGGGAAATATTGTGGTAGCCCATCCTCTGTATACACAGACCAAAGAATCCCAATATTAAAAACTGTCCCAAATGCTCTATTAATTATAGATCAGAGCATTTCAGCTAACACACCATGATAAGACGAGGTGGCAGGAGAGTATTCTCCCACATTGCAGCTGGCATTTCTACGCAGGCGCAAAAGCAAGGGACAAGATAGTAAACAATGAACAATGAATGTAGTGTAAACGATAACACAGAGCCTCAGCCCTCTGACATGGTAATGCAATAGATGAAGAGCCACATTTAGACTGAAGCTTAACACAGTAAAGTATAGGCTTGATTCACACTTCAATACATAACACAGCTGTTCCTGAAAGAGCAGTTTGTGTTAGAGTTCTCTCAGCCCTACCTACCTCACAGGGTGTCTGTTGTGGGGAGGGGAAGGGAAAGGAGTTTGTAAGCTGCTCTGAGATGCCAAGTGAAGGGCGGGGTATAAATCCAATTCTTCTTCTCTCTTCTTCTTCTAATAAATTTCCTTCCACCAGCAGGAACTGCCTGTGGGGACTCTAAATTGGAGACTTCTCTGTCTCAAAGAAAAGGCACACTGGCCTGCCATCCACCAGCAGCTGTTTAGGGATTCCTACAGGGATAATTTTATTCTGACTGTGGAGTGTTGGGCTTCATTTACAGGACTTCCCTGTCCCACCCCAGATCAGGGGGAAAAAGGATATTGACTATAAGGGATTTTATATGTGCCCTATGTCTGTGTAGGTGCTGTGTTCCTTAGCAGAAGACCCTGGCCTTGGATCCCAACCAAATATTCCAAAAGTAAAAACAAGGAATCTCCTAGTGAGTTGCGGTTCCCAGGACTTCACCATGTCACCCCCTTGCATTCTAGACAAAGCTCAGGCCCATTTCTGGGAATTCCTGGCCCGCTAGGTGTGGCTGAACAATGTGTCTGAAGGAGGTGAAAGGGGAGCTGACCACCCACAAAAGATTTCTGCTCTCTAGAGCCAAACACACAAGAACTTCACTCACACACTTCACTCACACTCTCAAACTGGAGTTTAGGACTGAAACCATTCCTCTACGTCTGCATTACTGAAACCATGTGTGTGCACTCACATGCTTCAGACATGCAGGGCGTGCCCGCATTCAATCCACCATTAAACTGTTACCACCAATGGCCTGACTTGTTGTTTTGGGGAATTTAGCTATATGGCAGAATAGGCCAAAGGGGTACAGGAATCGCATACCACTTGTATAACAAGGTCTGGCACAGTAGGAAAACTCCAGATTTGAAGAGTAAATTACATAGTTTTTATTAAAGTATTTCTCTGAGTACAAGCACACTAAACATTCAAAAGAGCAAGCAATACAGAACTAAGAAACCAGAGGTGATTGACAGTGAATAGATGGGTCAGTTACTGAGTAATACAACCTGTCTAGAAGTACAGAGGTCCATAAAGAAGGTATTATGGCTTAAACCCTAAGGGTTTAGGGGTGGACTGCCAGTTGGCATCAAGGCAGAGGCACACACACTGAGGCCATGTGTTTACTGGGATATAGCCATTGGAAAACAATGCAGACCAATGGGTGGCCCTGGGGGCTGGTCTCAGGTGAGAACAATAGATTACCTGGACCAATGATGAGTCCCCAGGGGTGTGTGGTGTCAGGATGGGCAAGGCCTAGATGTGACCAATGAGCTTCCAGAGAGGCAGGGTCTGGATTTAACAATAGAAGCCAGGTGTTGGATGACTGTACTGGGGGTGTGCATTGTGGAACAATAGAGTGGTCTGGCGTTTCCCTGGTACCAAACAAAAGGAGTGATATTTCTTAATGTGTGGCAGGATGAACCTGAATGGCTGACCATCCACTAGACATGGAGAGTTAATGTTTCCTTGATAGGTCTGGCATAGGCGTAAGAATGCAGATAGGTGAAACAGGAGAGGAGGATGGAAATATGCAACACACATCATTCACATAACACAGACCAGAGGCTTTTTGTCCCTGCCTGTACATTTGGTCAGTAGAAGATGCCTGAGGCAAGGGCAGAGACTTGCCCATTCTAGTTCTCTTTGGACTAAGCTGACAGGATAGATGTGTGTGGGCAATGTTCCCTCTAGGCTGTGGAGTCTTGTGAGCAAAAATTCTACTTTGTGAGCTAGTGGCATTAAAGTTGTGAGTGAGTGACTTAGCTACTGCAAAAATTAGTTTGCTCTGGAGCCATTCTTCCTGAGCTAAGACAAAAATGTGTGAGCTGCAGGCTAAAAAACTGTGAGCTAGCTCACACTAACTCAGCTTAGAGGGAACACTGGTGTAGGGGAGTTGCTTGCATGGAGATTGCTTGGCAGTGCAGCCAGCCTGGAGAATTCTCTTTGGCCTGAGTTTTCTCAGCCAATATGTGGTTTTCCTAGCCTCCCAGCAAAAGCCACTGTTTAAGCTGAGCCTGGCTTCATAGGGCACTGCTTGTGGAGGTTCAGAGGTAGTTTTTGGGGTGTCTCTCTCTTGGGAAAGACCACCCCAGGTTCAAGGCTAAGGAGGCTGGCTACATGCACAGCAGGATTCCTTCCAATACTCTGAACAGATAACTGGCATTAGGATTATGGACATAATTTTAATTGCCTGACTGGGGGGAAATGGGGCTTTAATTGCAACCTACCTCAGATGATCAGTGAACATTACTTGGCAATATACATAAATGCGGGGCCTTTTTTGTAGAAAAAGCCCAGCAGGAACTCATTAGCATAATAGGCCACACCCAACAGCAGAAAGTCATTAACATATTAGGCCACACCCTGACAGTGCAGCTCATTAGCCTATTAGGCCACACCCCCATACCTTCCCTTGGCTTGCCTGGGTGCCCTGCGGCTGTGGGGAGCCTGGGCAAGCTGACTCTTGGACAGGCCAGGGAAGGCACAGGGAGCATTTAAATGCTTCCTCAATCCTTCCAGGGCCCCCCAGCCTGCTCACCTTGGAGTTGCTGGGGGGGTGTCACTCTCCAGGCCTTCCCTCTGTAGTCATGCATGCAAAGGTTTTGGCTGTAGTGGGTGTGGCCAACTCTGAAGCCAACCGTAACTCCATTCCTGTGTGTTCCTGCCCCCAAATAGCCCTGCATAGATGTAGAAACATTAAATACACAATCACAGGTACTGGGTCTGCAGTTTTCCCTTTTGTGCAGCAGCTCATATTTAGTAAGTCATCCCATGTGCAAAGGAAGTAGAATTTCAGTACAACCGTAATCACACTTTCCTGAGAGCAAGCCCTATAGAGTAGGGTGTACCAGCCTTCTGGAAACCAAAAGTAAAACTAAACCAAAAATTCTGAGTAGATCTTCATATCAAGGAATCAAGTGGGTCTCCCTAAGAGTCTTCTCAGAAGTAAGTTCCATTTCTTCCATTTTTCTTCAATCACAGGAAAGTGTGATTAGGACTACATTGCTGGAAGACTTTCTCTGGACATTATACATTTTCAAACCAAGACCCATGCTCCACTTGGATTGTGCTAGAAAGGTTATTCCAAAATTACAACATACATCTTTGAAATTTTATTTTTATTTTGGTATTCTGGATCAGCATACAGTTACCTATGTATGGTCATTAAAATCCTGCTCAGGCTTTTATGGGTGCTTGGATTTAAAACAACCCAAATGCTGTGTGATCAAGGTAGACAGAAACCTGTTTTTAAAAATTTAATTGTGCAGCCTAATGAGGTTTAAAAGCACCTGGAAATGTGTTCTCATTTCCTGCTCCATAAAATTTCTAATATATAACCCCTTTAAATTTTTGTACAGTGAAAGCTTTTGAATTAATTTCTTATTTTTTTCCTCATTGGCTCATAATGTATGTTTTAATTAATAGCATGTTATTTCTCTGTGTCTTTTCTGCCTGCTTTTTGAGCACCAGGGAGCCATCTCGTCAATCCCTGACTGAGACTGACACTAGAAGAACTGCTCTTTAAATCTGTGTTGTTTCACTACTGAAGAGTTGGTAACTGCAACACTGGAGTGCTGCAGATTCGTAGCCCACCTCCAGACTTACAAAGCTCAAAGCTGCCAAGCCAAACTTATGCATCCGTTAGTTAACAGCAGCTCCCATAAGCACCACCTCACAATAAAACTGTATAAGTGCCAGGAAGATTTATGGCTTTCTATTGCTAAGCTCCCAGTCAGATAATTTTTCAATGTCCACTTTTTCTGCAGTATTGCATAAAATGGGATTTTATAATTTAGAGTTCAGCAAGATACTTCTCGTTGGAAAATAATTTCTTTCTTTAAGGTAGAAAGAAACTTAAGTCCCTTCCAGGAATTTCAGCCACTAGTAGTTATTGTAATAAATAGTATTTTGTGGAATATTTTGGTGAATAAACATTTGTGTTTTCCTTTTCTGAAGGATGAAAATGTGGTAAAAGCTATTTTGAAATTATTTGATAATTGAAAAAAGTTTTGGTCTGCTCAAATATATAAGGGTCAAGTTATTTTAAAGCATTAATTATATTTTGAACAGCAAACAAGAAACTTTTGGTTATTTTCAGGTGGTTAGCTGTGTTGGTCTGAAGAAACAACAAAACAAAGTTTGAGTTCAGTGATATCTGTGGTATCTGGGTTGATAAAATGGATCAGGTAAGCCTGTCTCAGTTGTCCAGCAGGGTTTTCAATCCACCAGCAGCCAAGACTGAGAGGACAGCTAATGGGAATTGCTCTGGTCTATCATAAATATTTCCTTGATCAGGTATCCTATCTAAAAAACAAAGCAACTTGAGTGTCTGTATTCAGTGTTGGGTAACCAAGGGTGTATTCAGATGGGCAGCTAATCCCACCATTGGCCCAGCTCAAATTTGATCCCAACCTTTTTTATCCAGTGTTGCACGAACAGACAGCTCCCCCCATGAATTGCCTTACTGTGCACTGACTCCGCTGTGGATTGTCTAGACAGCATCCCCCTGAAGGAGCTGCACGTTTGTTTTTTTTAAAAAAGAATTCCATTGCACATGCACATATGTGCTTCACTGTGTGTTTGGTCTTCTGCTCATGCATAGAATCATGTGGTTAAAGCACCACCTGAGGGACACATAGCCGAAATTCCTATGGCTCCCCATCTCTCCCCATGGAGTGACCAACAAGACAGTCCAAGCATACCCAACTTCTTTCAGTTTTTCTTCTCCTGCCCTGGAGATCTGGGTCAGTGAAGGGACTACTTTGCATAGGGAAAGACCTACGTTGTCCTCCCTCAAGGTCCAATTTCAATTAATGAGATTCATTAATTTAATGGGCGATTGATTAACATGAAATTGATTAACATGAAAGCAGACCATCCTGTAGGGCTGATTGCGTGCTGGAATGATCTGATGGAGGAAAGTCCATCATTGGTCTGTCAGCAAGCAACAGCACCGGACTTTCAGCGGTATCTTTTAAGTACGGCTCCCTGGTGGGGCAAAACGGGCTGATCACGGAAGCAGCATCTTTCCCAGATGTCACTGTCTGATCATTGCCTTTAAATCCGCCAGGCATTTGTGCTGGGTCAGCTGTAAAGACCCATCTGAACACGACCCAAGACAAAGTAGGGGTTGAGCAGATATACTGCCTACCCTACTACTCAACAGTTTCCTTTCCTGAACTAACTGAAGTTGTTTCAGTGCCAGTATTGAGGACACTGAGTTTGTTTGTCCTGGAAATTCTCTCTATTCATAGCAAGGTCTCCTTGCCTAGTGTGGCTCAGGGTTTCATTGCAGCCATGAAAGTTATTTAAAATTATTTCTATCTCCACACACTTAGCAAGGCATAATTTGGATTTGATATTCTGTTCTATAGAGAAAAATTGTGATTTGCTGGTAGTAGGGGATGTTTTGGTAATCCTTGTAAAGGTATTCTGGATCTGTTGTACAGGCTCTATGGGAATCCACTGTACCCTAAAATCCTGCAGGATTTCAGTTGTTCTGACACTACCTGGAGGAAAATTAATAACTATATGTGTCACTGCTGGCCTGCCCCAGGTCAGTTCAAGGATTCCACTTGTGGAGCACCTCTCTCTGTGTGTAAGAGTGAATTAGACTGCAGCTCTAGAGTCTGGTCAAGTCTGGAGTTATGGAATCTGGCCTCTTCTCTCTCAGACTGAGGTCACACACACTAAATAATCCACTTTCAATGCACTTTCCAACTGGATTTTGCCAGTTCACACAATAAAAATCCAGAATGAAAGTGGATTGAAAGTGGATTATTTACTGTGTGTGACTGCAGCCTCAGTATTCCTGGTAAGTATACAATGTAGCAGGCTCATTAGGGGAATTCACACAGCAAATCTCAGAAAAAGGTCCGGGTTTAGAGGCTTACAAATGGGATCATGCAAACACTTACGGGAGACATCTCCTTTCCTCCTCCCCCACTATTTTTTCTTTCACTTTCCTGGAAGCTCCCAGAGCTTCCCCCTTTTCCTGCTTCCTTCTAGGTTTACCAACCTCTAGGTGGGGCCTGGAGATCTCCTGGAATCACAACAGATCTTCCAGCTACAGAGATCAGTTCCCCTTTAGGGTTGCCAGCACCAGGTTGGGATATTCCTGGAGATCTGGGAGTGGATCATAAGAACATAAGAACATAAGAGAAGCCAACGTTGGATCAGGCCAATGGCCCATATAGTCCAATTGTGTGGTGCCAGCCACTTGGCCAGGCCCATTTGCATGACAGGACTTCAAGGACTTCTAGGGCAGTATTTCAGTTTCCCCTGTATCGGCAACATCCATATCCTTTCCCCTTTTCCTGGTCCAAGACAGGCATCCTTTGGGCCAGGGACAACTAAGGAGGTGTTGATCCTTAGAGCGTAACGCTCTTCGAGGTGTATATGGGAAGAGGTGGTCCCTTAGATATGTTGGTTCCAGGTTGGATAAGGCTTTAAAGGTCAAAAACAGCACCTTGAAGTGAATCCAATATTCAACTAGCAACCAATGCAGTTGGTGGGGTTGCCAACCTCCAGGTGGGAACTGGAGATTTCCCAGAAGAACAACTGAACTCCATGCGATAGAGATATCTCCCCCTGGAGAAAATAACTGCATTGGAGGGTGGACTCTATGACACTATATTAAATTGAGGCCTCTCCCTTCCCAAACCCTGCCCTCCTCAGACTGTACCACAAAATCTCCAGGAATTTTCCAACCTGGCAACCCTAGCTCAGGCCTGAACTCAACGAATCCTCTCTCAAAGGCCAAATAGTCCTGGAAAGGGCCCTCCCCCTGCCTGTTACTTACAGAACCAAGCTTGGGATCTGTAGATGCTTACCAACAGCCACTGAGGGAGTCTGTTGCTTAAACCTACGGGCATTCTTTTTATCATTTCTGGATTTTTTTTAAAAAAACCACCCAATGTATTTTTTTAGATTTCAGATTTTTTTTGCAAACCTGGGGTCCTCTTCAGGTTTGTAGAAAGATCTGTCTTGTCCATTTTCAGCTCCAGTTCACTGGATTTAAGTAGCCAAAGATTTGGCAGATTTGGCTTTTAGAATATAAGATTCTAAGTGCACAGAGATAAGTAAATTGGAAAAGAGTAAATAAGGATAGTGTTAGGACATAGAAATAAAAGAAAATATAGTATGGCTACCTTCCAAACTTACAATGGCTCTTTGGTTGCAATACTTCTTTGAGGTGGGTTAAACTTTCCATGCAATTTCACTGTATAAGAGGATAGGTTGTCTTTTGGATTAAAAGTTGGTTAAATAGTAGGAAGTGCAGAGTAGGAATAAATGGATAGTTCTTGCACTGGAGGATAGTGAGTAGTGGGGTCCCTCAATGACTGGTATTGGGACCAGTTGTAAGGATGCCAGCCTCCAGGTGGGACCTAGGGACCCCCAGAATTACAGCTCATCTCTAGACTACAGAGATCAGTTCCCCTGGAGAAAATGGATACTTTGGAGGGTGGACTCTATGGCATTGGACCCTGGTGAAGTCCCTGTCCTCCCCAGGCTCCACCAACAAATCTCCAGGAGTTCCCCAACTTGAATCTGGCAACCCTAGACCCGTGTTATTTAACTTGTTCCTAAGTGATTTGTAATTGGGCGTGAGCCCTTTAGTAGCCAAGGTTGCACATGATACCAAATTATTCAAGATGGTAAAAAGCAAGATGGATTGTGAAGAGCTATCTAAATAGGGTGAGCGGGTAACAACATGGCATATGAAGTTCAACATGGCTAAGTTAAAGCCTATTTTAGAGTCTTCAATTAGTGGCAGTGATGGTAGCACACTTTTCAGTTACCACTGCATCTTCGTAATGCTGTTGTGTAGACTTTGTGTTAGCCACCTCCCTCCCACAGAGAGCCTTTGGTTCTATCCATTCTTTCTAAGTATATTATGTATCCTTAGATAGCATGGTCTATATTTTCTCACGAAACAAAGGGAAGCCTTTGAGGGCTTTAAACTTCATTTAGAACAGAGGCAGACCAGAAATGAACATTCACTTTCTTTAATGCCAGTACTGAATAGAAATAACCACATGAATATGGTGAGAATATGTAGTTCCTTTGCAACATAAAAAACCTTTATCCTAAGTTTTTAGCTGAAATTAGACTCCTGCAAGTTTTGTTCTAAGAGAAAAGCCTGACTCCTCTGAATATTTGATGAATGAAAATAGGCCTTCCACATGCCTGAGTGGAATAGTGCTTTATGCAGAATATTAGACCTGTAAATGAACCCAGCCTTTGCTTTCAAGAGATAGAGAAAGGTACCATTATGCAGCACAGTGATAAAGTAGCTGAGGTAAAACAAAGTTAAAAAGAAAGGGAGAAAAATCCCATACTTAAACATTCCTGACTTGCAAAATGTATTTATATAGCTGCTGCAGTTAAGCAAATTCCTAACTGGATTCAATGAATCATATTCATAAGCAAGTCCACTATTTAAAACAATTGGACACATATCTTTTTTTTTTAAGATTAATCATATAGTGCATACAGTGGGTACATGATCCCATCTTTTGCTAGAATACCTGGAAAGGGCAGTCACCATTTCCCTGAAGATGGATTACTTAATAATTTGTGTTAAAAACAAAACAAAACAAAACAAAGATGTTTTGAACATCAGTGTTGTTTAAAGAAATTCAGGAAGGGTACTTTTCTTAATTTTAAAACCCTGGTGTTTTCTGCACTTCTTGGGATAGTTTTGTTTTTAATGTCTCCCCTGTGCTCATTCTTCATTGTTGAATTAACATTTGCGTTCCAATCTTGTCCTGTGGGATAACATTTCTTAGGACAAGTAAGATATTATCATGTTAAACTCTTCTTACCTTGAACTATGTATGAATTATTCAAACTTTTCACATTAGCTTCTATCCATATAACCTCACTTGTCATTCACAAAGGTTATGTTTTCCATTTCTGCCCAGGTGTATTTTCCCTAATATCATTGTCACATATAGCCTATCTATTTCACGTTCAGTACAGGAATCAAAAAGAGCATGGAATATTCTTTCCTTTCCTTCATATTTGCAGAGATGGAGTCTGCTTCTTTACTAGGGTATTTCCAGATTACCAGGTTATCAAATCTAGATTTTTTTTTAAAAAAATTATGCTTGATGACTGAAAAACTGTCTTTCATCACTCATGCCCTGGTAACTTTATATTTGGACTTCTGCAGTGTTGTCTGTACAGGGCTGCCCTTGAAGACTATCTAAGAAGCTTTCACAGAAAGTCACAGCTCAGTTTTCAAGTATGTATAAGGGATTATATTATTCCAGTTTATTTTCTGTCATTTTTCAACCTTCAAAACTATGACTTTTGCATAGTGGCTTATACTTACCAGAAATGCCCCCCCCCCCGCCCCCAATCCTGCCTTAGTAAATACCAATCTCTTGTTTGCTTCTGCATCTGCCTTCCAGGATCACTTTTTTTTTTTTTTTGCAGCTCTTAAAACAGCAACCAGAATTGCTGGCAACATTGCTGCATCTGGATATGGGAGTAGATGATTCTGGGGAAAGGTTTAGCAGCTAATTCTGGGGGAAGAGCTTGGCAGCTAATTGTGTTTAGAAGAAAGGCCTGATGCTGTGGTGCAAATACAGGATAAGCAACCAATTACTGAAGTCAGCACAATATATTTTTATATAGCTACTAAAGCTAAAATTAAATCTGAGTTCATTTCCTTTGAGATATTCATTATATAATGTTCCATTCAACAATGCATGCTGTAAAACACTTGTACATATATACATTATGGCTGCAGTTTGGCTAAGGGTCAGAATTTAAGTTGATGCTAAGTTCTGGAAGATTACAAACCCACATGGTGATATTAATTATGGCAATTCAGTTATATCTTTTTGATTTATTCTTGTTCCATTTTTGCTTATTTGAAAGCAATTTTTTAAAAAGGCACTGAATCTGTAACCAGAAATGGAACTTGCTGTGTGTGTGTGTGTGTGTGTGTGTGTGTGTATGATAGTATCCCAATTATTAGAACAGTAGAGGAAAAATCAGAAAATGGCAGATATTGACATCAAAACTGATACAATCAAATTTCACAACATGACGCTTATAAAGAAACCAGTGCTCCAGCACAGAGCAAACACCTTACATATGAAATGGAATTCATAGCTATGGGTGTTCGACTGATCTTCTATAAGCTTAAATCAGCCTTGGGGGTTATTTCTAGTAGTAGTATAACATTTGGATGTCTGCTTGCAGATTTGAGCTACATTCTCTAGTATGTCTATTTTGTTCACTGTTGCCTTGTGTATTTGTATATGAAATATACCTTGGGGATACCATCAAATTTCTTATTTAAAAGGGTGTACTGTGTGTACTATATTGTATGATGTCATTGGTTTAGTAGTAGAATCTGTTGCATCAAAATCCTTTTTTTTTAACACCCCCTACTGGTTCAGAGACAATGTATTATTTCCCAAGTTTCCTCTTATCAGGGTTCAACTAGATGCAGGGCAGCATATGGCAACTCTACTTGTGAGCCAAATCTGGCCCCTCAAAACCTAGCTCCCTGATGTTACGTGTGACATGAATGGAGTCTGGGAATTCCCAACCCAAATTGTGTGACATTTATTTATTTATTTTGATTTGTATCTCACCCTCCCTGCTGAGTATTGCCTGGTTGGGAACTCCCAATAATATGGACAGTTTATGCATGGATGCCAAAGGTGTTCCTAGAGTTTTCATAGGAGGAGTGATGTATTTGTAATGTTCCAGTAGCCTAGAACTAGAACTCATACTGACTAGACTCCAGCACAGGTCTGCTAAAGAAACTGTTACCCAGGAGCACCCGAGACAGTATTGCAAGGCTCAATTTATGTTAAAATGACCTAGGAAGTAGGCTAACCATGTGCTTGCTTCCAGCAGGTAATCCCTGGCCACTGGACTCCCACACTGCTGGTGTTTGTGGTGGAAGAAAGAAGGGGTGGTGCTGGAATGGTGCCTCACCCAGAAGTGGTGTAACTTTCAGATTTTTACCATAGAGATCTGGTGGGATTCCTAGAGTGCCATCCATAAGTGTAGTCACTTTTGGATCAGATATGCTCCTTCCCACCCCTGCCCCAGTAATCTCCCAGGGATTGAAGGCAGAGGCCTAGCACCCAGTCCATGAGACAGTGTAGTTCCACTTGACCCTACATACCCTAACCTCTGAGGCTTATTCTTCTAGTTGAACACAAAGTGGATTAAGTGGTTTTCAAAAGTGAGTGGATTTTGGACAACTCAGTCTGGGAATTCCTGCTTTAAAGATAGGCAGTACACAGCACTTTGCTCAATTGCACAGGCTCTTCAGAGAGTACCTGTGCATGCAGATTTTGTTTTAAGGCAGCCAGCCAGCGTCTGTGCAAGCACAGTGCCCTGAAGGTTCAAGCCTTTGAGGAGCTGGGAGTGCACCTCTCATTCATCTGAAAACATGCAACTGCCCATTGTGTTGGCTCTCACAACAAGTTGGCGAGGGAGGTCACCATCCTCAAAAGGAGCGAAGAAGCTCAGCTGTGGAGGTGTCTGGAAACCAGCAATAACCTGCAAAAATCCTTCCTGAAAATGGGTGTGGATGTTTCTTTCTATTTCACTTGAGGGAACCCTCTTGGTGTTGTTTGCAAACCCTGAACAGGGAAAAGCCATTTGCACAGCTGGAAGCAGGGAAAACTCATTCTTGCTATTAGCCATAGCATCTCGGAGTTTAGGGAAGGAGCATCTCAAAGGGAAGAGACACAGAGGTTCCACTTCCAGTCTGCCAATCCGCTTTCCTAAACCCATTTCCCCAAAACATTAACCATGTGCCCATACCCCAGGTGGTGGTGATGCCTAGGAAAGTGTGCACATGGGCTTGCCAACTTTTTATCATCATCGTTGTCATTGGGATGTATTAAAAGGAAGGACAGGATTGCCCATTGGAAACAATGGGAGAGACTTTTTCCCCCCAATTTTTTTTTATTATCAGGATATAATAACATGTTCCATAAGTGGTAACAAATCCTTAACATACCCTTTTCTACAACCCCCCCCTCCCCTGGCTCCCAACGATGCTCCACCCCCATTACAATTACAATCAATATTCTCTTGCATTCACCTCATATTCAATAATCAAATCTTCTATTAAAACATTTTCCTTTTCTGTTTCTCTCTCTTAGGTAACATTTTAAATACAATCCATTTCTTACTATACTTCTAATCTTAATAGTTATCAAAGCAAAGTAACTTATTTTTAACATCTCAGTTCAGTTTTAAGTAGACTTTAAAGTCTTTCCAATCTGCTAAAAATTCTTGATCTTCTTTTCCATTAAGTTTTTTTTGTCAATTTGTCCATTTCTACCATAAAAATCATCTTCTTTATCCATTCCCATTTATCTGGTATCTTCTTCTGCTTCCAAAATTGGGCATAAGTCATTCTCGCCATTGTAATTAGATACCATAACAATGTTCTCTTTGTCACTTTCATTTCTTCAATTTTAAGCCCTAAAAGTAGCATTTCTGGCTCTTTTTTCAAAGCACATTTCAGGATCTTCTGAATTTCCTTATGTATCTCAGTCCAAAAAGCAGCCACTTTTTCACATGTCCACCACATATGGTAAAACGAGCCCTCTTTCTTCTTACATTTCCAACAGTTGTTAGACATGTTCTCATTCATATTAACAATTTTTTTTGGTGTCATATACCATCTATACATCATTTTATAACAATTTTCTTTCACATTAACACATGTTGAAATTTTAATCGATTTTTTCCACAAACACTCCCATGATGACATATCTATTTCTCTATTTATAGTTATAGCCCATTTCACCATTTGCTCTTTTACAGTCTCATCCTCCGTATGCCATTTTAACAAAATCTTA
This sequence comes from Gekko gecko, assembly GCA_029375565.1. NCBI lineage: Eukaryota > Metazoa > Chordata > Lepidosauria > Squamata > Gekkonidae > Gekko > Gekko gecko. The sequence continues at coordinate 137,805,102 of JAPDNY010000002.1, forward strand.
TAAATTTTTGAGATCATTTTTTTACCCTTTTCTGCCCGTACCATTTCAATTTCATTATTTTCTTTCCTGAAACCATGCCTCATTTTATCAGTCTTAAATAAATCATAAATCTGCCTATATTTTAACCAATCATATTCAAATTTCAGTTCTTCTCTAGCTCTCATCACAAAACGACTCCCCTCAACCTTCAAAATATCTCTGTAAGGTATCCAATCTTCTCCTTTGTGCCTTGAAAGTGGTTTGATTACTTCTGCCGGAACTATCCATAAAAGTCTTAATTAAAAAAAAAATCTCTTGTATCTCATCCAAGTCATAAATAGTGATCTTCTTATAAAGTGGTGTTTGAAAAGGTTATCCACTTTGGATTTTTTGTACCATAGATAGGCATGCCATCCAAATTTACGGTCATGCCCTTCCAACGCCAACATTTTTCTATTGTCCAAGTTAATCCATTGTTCAAGCCAAGCCAAACACACAGCGTCATGATACAGTCTTAAATTGGGGAGTTGTAAATCTCCCCTTTCTTTTGCGTCACATAAGATCTTCATTTTAATCCTAGGTTTCTTTCCAGACCAAACAAACTTTGAGATCTCTTTCTGCCATAAATTCAACACTTTAGCATCTTTTACAATAGGAATTGTCTGGAATAAGAATAACAAACGAGGTAAAATGTTCATTTTGACTACCGAAATTCTTCCCATAAGTGACAAGTTCAAAGTATTCCACTTCTTTATATCCTGTTGAATTTTAATCCAGGTCTTCTCATAATTATTTTTAAAAAGATCAATATTCTTCATTGTAAGCTCAATTCCTAAATACTTGGTTTTTTTCACCACATCACATTGAACTTTTTCTTGCAATTCCAGTTGTTTTTCTTTTCTCATTTTTTTGCAAAGCATCTTTGTTTTATTCTTATTGACATAAAATCCAGCCAAGTCTCCAAATTCTTTAATCTTTCCCATCAATAATGGTACATTAGTTACTGGATCTTCAATAACAAACATTACATTATCTGCAAAAGCCCTATACTTATACGTGAAACCTCCAATTGTGAGTCCTTTTATATCTTTATCTTCTCTTATTTTCCCCAGCATCACTTCCAAAATCCATATAAATAATAAGGGGGATAACGGACATCCTTGTCTAGTCCCGTTTTGAACTTTAAAATAATCCGTCATTTCCTTATTTACATTCAGCGATGCTTTCTGTTCAAAATATATCGCCCTGATCATATTTAAAAAGGGCTGACCAATGTCCAGTCTTTCAATCACTTGGAACATAAACTCCCAGTTTAAATTGTCAAATGCTTTTTCTGCATCCACGGATAGAAAAGCAACCTCTTTTTCTGGATGTTTATCATAGTATTCAATTGCATCAATCACCATCCTTAGATTGTCTCTAATTTGTCTATTTGGTAAAAAACCGGCTTGTTCCTCCCTTATGACATCTTTCAAATAATTCTTCAGTCTCTCCGAAATTACTTTGGCAAATAATTTATAATCATTATTGAGTAGCGAGATTGGTCTATAATTCTTGACGTCTGTTAAGTCTTGTCCTTCCTTTGGTATGAGTGATATATTGGCTTCTTTCCAAGACTCTGGTATTACCTTAGTCAGCTGAATTTCATTTACTAAAAGTTCCAAAATCGGGGTCAACTCCTCTTTTAATTTTTTATAAAATCTTACGGTAAATCCATCTGGTCCTGGAGCTTTCCCCAACTTGGCATCTTCTATTGCATTGTATATTTCTTCTTTCTGAATTGTACCATTCAACATTTCCTTGGTTTTTAAATCAATCTCAGGTAAATCAGCTTTATCTAAATATTTTTTGATTTTCTCCGGATCAACATTCTTTTTTGGAAATAATTTTGCATAACACTTGAAGAAGACTCTTTTTAAACCATTCATGTCAACAATTTCTTTGCCATCCTCAATTATTTTACTTATTATCCTTCTCTCCCTTTGGTTTTTCAATTGCCAAGCCAAAAATTTTCCTGGTTTATTTGCTCCTTCAAAAGATTTTTTAAGTTCCAGTAGAGTTCTCTATTAAGTATCACGTTCAATTGGTCTTGTAAAATTTGAATTTCTTTAATAAGTTTCTTTTTTCCTGGTCTTCTCTTCAGTTCATTTTCTTTTTGCTGAATTTTTTCCTGTAACTCCTTTTGTTGCTTCATGTTCTGCTTTTTATCAGCCGCATTCATTGATATCAATACTCCTCTCATCACAGATTTGTAGGCATCCCAGACTGTCTGTATTTTCACATTCTGGTTTAAATTCATTTGAAAAAAAAGTTGAGTTTCTTTATGTAATGTCTCAACTAATTTTGTCTTATCCAATAAATCTTCATTAATTCTCCAATGGAACTGCTTCATTTTATCTTTTAATGTCCAAATTACCAAATTGTGATCCGAATTGGTCTTTGGCAAAATCTCAACCTTCTGAGTTTTTAATGCTATCTCACCCGATATCCAAATCATTTTTATTTATTTATTTTTATTTATTTATTCATTTGACTTCTATCCCGCTCACCTCCTAAGGGCTCTGAGCGGCTTACATATATTCCAATTTAAACATTCCTAACCTAGGGCCACATATGCGTAGGGGAGGTGTGTATCCTACCAGGTACCCTTTTTTTCTTGTTGTAGCAGATCTTTCTTGCGAGGGGGACAGTCCAGCGGCGTCCTTTTTCTGGCTTCTATATCTGTTCTGGAGAAGGATTTATGTCGATTAGAATAAAAGGTAAAATCTTTAATTTTAGGATTCCACTTTCTCCAAACATCTTCAAGTTTCTCTTGTTCCATCAATTTGAAAAAAAGTTTCGGAAGCTTTCCAATCTTCTCATCACCCTTTTTTGATTTCCTGTCCAATTTATTATTAACAGTACCATTAAAGTCTCCTGCTAGTATTATCTGGTCATAATCCACTTGATCCAGTTCCTTCGTCAAGTCCTTAAAAAAAATTTCTTTAGCTCCATTTGGTGCATATAAATTAACTACCAATGTCTTTTTTTGGAGCATTGTAATTTCTACAGCAATATATCTCCCATCTTTGTCACTAAAAATTTGTTTTGGCTCCAAGTTTTTATTTACATAAGTCACAACTCCCTTATTCTTTTCCTCAGCCAATGAATAAAATTCTTCTCCCAACTTTTTATTGATCAAGTATTTATTGTCCCGCTTCTTTATATGGGTTTCTGCTTTTGTAACCAATAGTTCATTACCCTCCTTTTGGAGGGTGAATTAAGTCCATTTACATCCCATGATAACAATTTGTAATCCATCATGACTTGTTTTTAAATATCTCCGAAAACTTCAGAGTTTTCCGCTTTAAACATATACATATCTCCAGGAGTTTTGATCACATGTCTTTTTGAATTGTAGGTGAATGACAGTCCTTGTGGTATCTCCCATCTGACTCTGATGTTTAACTGCTTCAGTTTGTCCACCAACTTCTTATATTTCTTTTTGTCTTGCAAAATGATTCCTGGGAGTTCTCTCATTATTATTATCTTTTTACCATCAATCTCCAATGGTTGAGTAAACTGCTTCTTAAATATATCCTCTTTCATTTTCCTTGTTACAAATTGAACAATAACATCTCTTGGCAGATTTTTCCTTTGAGCATAAGCTGAATTCACTCTATAAATTAAGTCAAAATCAGAATCCATTTCTCCTTGATCTTCTGCCAAATATTCAGTCAAAGCTGCCATCACCACCATTCGTATATTTTCATCTATTCTTTCTTCTATCCTCTTAATCTCAGATGATTTAACATTGCTCTGTATTCCATCATTGCCTCAAGATTCCGGTTGTTTTGTACAGTTGTTTCCATTTTTTTGTCTATATCTTGTGCCTTTTGCTCCTATTCAGTCGATTTTGTTGCCAAAGCTTTTACTTGACACTTTGTATTTTCCACTTCTTTTTAAATTTCTGCCACTTCTGCTACTACTAACTCCTTCAAGGCCACCACATTTTTTCTTGGACTTCTTCCAACTGTTCCAGCTGTTTTTGCATTTGTTTCTCTATCTGCTGATCTATGTGTTTCGTCATGCGCTTCTCCATCGCTTCCATTGCCGCCTGCCATTCTTTCTTCTCTTTAGATGACATACTTGGACTCGCAGCTGAAGCTGCTCTTTGCCAAGATTTAGGTTCCGTTTTGACAATTTTTCAATATACTTCAACTGTCCTCTAATTGTTCTTTTAAATCCAACTCTTTTCGCTATTTTCTGCAGATAATTTCACAGTTAAAATTGCGTTTTAAAATTCAGTCCTCCCCAAAATGGCGGGCGCAATTTCTCTATGGTTTCTAAGGCTAGAGTAGGCTCTCCTTTAACTTCCTGTTTCTGGTCCCACGTTTACAATGTTCTACCGGAAAACTTCCTCTCAACCGCTCTTCCAGTCCTCCAGCACACACTCTAGCCAGGTCACAATTCCAGCTGGACACAGTTTTATGCTACACCTTCGTCTCGCAATCTTTCCAGTCGAACTTGCTCATACGCTTATCACTAAGTCTCTCAGCCACAGGAATGTTAAACAAAGTCTATTTAGTCCAAATTTAACACCTTAACAAGTTCTTCAAATTTATACGATGGATCAATTACTCAGCTTAAAACCTCATGCGCTTAACCGCCTTGTTCAAATTTTGTTATATCTTCATCCCGGTAAGCAAACCGTCTTTGTTACCTTGCATGTTTATCTTGGGACTTCGCATCGCTTCTCTTTGTTTCCAACTGCAGACCGTTTCTTAAGAGATCGGGAAATGGCGAATTTAAGCTGATTCTTCAGCTCGGCTGCTTCTTTAGTGCTGTCTTGCAATCGCCCGCTTCTGAGAGGAGTTCAAAGCGTAAACAAGCCCCCTCTGATCTCAACTCTCACTTGGACCTTGTTGCTTGCCTGCCACCCCCCTGCCTGGGGGATGCCGCGTTGGACAGTAAAAACTGCCCAAACTGTCAGAAGAAGCCGATGTCCACCCCGCTCTTTCACAGAGTGCGTCAGTTTGCCATTTTACTCTGACCAGAAGCTCAAACAATGGGAGAGACTTGAAGGCCCATTGGAAATAATGGGAGAGAGGAATGCCAATTGATTTGCATGGGTTCCATTGAAATACATTACAGCTCAAGAAGACTTGCAAAGAAAATGTGGAATGGATTTTCCATTAAGGTCTCTGGTCCCAAATACACTGCTCTGGGACTGGAATGACAGGCCCCACAGTGGAATGACTGCCCCTGGGTGTAGCAGGAGTGTTCTGGGACTGGGATGACAGACCCCCACAGTGGAATGACAGCCCCTGGGGGGTAGCAGATGTGTTCTGAGGGTGGAATGACAGGCCCCACAGTGGAATGACAGCCACTGTTCTTGAGCTGTAATGTATTTCAATGGAGCCCATGCAAGTCAATTGGCATTCCTGGCTCCCATTATTTTCAATGGGCCTTCAGGTCTCTCCCATTGTTTCCAATGGACAATCCTGTCCTTCCTTTTAGTACATCCTCATCATCTGTGGAGGAACCCCACTTGAGCAGCTTGGAGCACCTGGGCTTAGTGAGAATGAAGAGCTCCATGGCAGTGTGATGGAATGCTGTTGTTCGGTTGGGAGTAGTTTGTGAATCCTTCGGGCAACCCGCCCCCCCGCTGCTATTCTGCTCCCAGCTGGCAGCTGCTTCCTTTCAGTCTGCAGAGAGGCTGGAAAGACAGGAGCAGGTGGAAACCCAAAGCAGCTGCTGGGCTGTGCAATTAGCATTGCTTCCCCTCACAAAGGAGAGAGCAAGAGAGGAGTGCGCCTGAGCATCATGCTCAGTCCCCTGGATCTGGGAGAGAGCCGGGGGGCTCCTGTTTTGAGTGTCAGGCTGGGTGAGGAAGGCAGAATCCCAGGGGGGAGAGAGGGACACTCGTGGTCATTCACTTGTTTACCTCCGCCAAGGAACCAGCCAGCCAGAATGGGTGTTGCTGCTGTCCTCCTTCCAGAGAGCAGCAGAGTACTAAGCTGTATCTTTATCAAGCTGGGAAGGTGCCGCTGAGTGGGACTCCTTGCGGTTCTTCCTTCCCTCATCCCCCTCCTCCCTCTCACCTGGATTCCCTTTGACTGCCAGACCAGCCTTCCCTGCCTAAAAGTTCTGGCATTGGAATTGCAGGAGGCAAGTTCCCCGCAGCCTTTGAAGGTGACAAAAAAATCAAAGCGGAGGCTCTCACAGCTCAGCAAGGGTCTGCCGCCCGCCCCAGCAGCCCAAGTGGAACAAAATGCTACAGAATGCCCAAACCTTACCCTCCTTCCCAGACACTTGACTGTCAGCTGGGTGGGCTTCAAGCAACCATGTGTGACTCCCTGCAAGGCCAGGCAACTGCCTCTGAGGCTCTGGCTGCGGTGGCAATGACAACAAAGAAGCAGTTGATGCCCATCACATCACCTGACCAAGAGAGCAAGGGGCTGCTGGGAGCTGGGTGTGCCCTTACAAAGCTGCTGGGGTGGAGCCCATTCCTCCAGCTGATGGAGACCTGACCTGCTTGGCAGCTGTGCTGAAGCTGGAGAGGGAGACTCGCACTGGTGCACTGCACACACTAGAGGGAATGCTCTAGTCCTCCTCTCTATGGCTTTCATAGCCATAGAGACTTGGAGGACTTAAAGGCTAGAGAGTCTCTTTTCTGGCCACCATTTTGTCCCCCAGGGCCAAATTTCAAAAAAGTGGATAAGGGTTTTTTAAAGTGCGGGTTCCTCTGCCCTCAGTGGGGGCTTAGCAAGCCTACACAATACCAGTTGCTAAGAGTTGTAACAGGGAAACAGGAATGGATCTTTTTATGTTTTTGTAGAATCCATTTCTGATATTCTTTGGGTACAATAGCCTGGGAAAATATGCAACTAAAACAGCCATTTGTGATATATTTCACAGCACTGAAGGGCACTATGACAGGCTGGTGATGGTTCCTTCTCACAATGGCATTTATTAAACCAGCATTTTTTGAACAGGGTCATCAACAGTGACATCTAGTGGCTAAAGTTATCTGAGCACTGTCAGTATTTATAGCTTGGTTTGGTTTCCCTTTTGTTCAGGAGCAGAGAATAAAGACGACTAAAGAAAAGGACACAGTGTTGGTGTGATCCCTTAGTTTTCCTACTGAAAATAAACATCTGTACAAGACCAGCTCCCTGGGGCCTCAGGACAAGATGGCCTATCTGTAAGCACTCAGTCTAGCTTGCATGTATGGGCACGTGCACACATATAGAATTTTCTCTTCCTGGAGAGAGTACAATGCCATGTTCATATAAGGCCTGTTGGTATTATTAGGATTAAAGGATGTATGAAAATCATGCTCCATTCTTTCTATGAGAAATGGGATATTGTACCATAATACCTTGCAATGTCTAGGGGCCTCTGGGAAAATCTCCCATTTCATATGAGTTAGGTTAGACACCTTTGAAGTAATGGAGCACAACTTTTTCATTCTTTTTAGTCTGACCAGAGCTAATGGCATTTAAAGGGGGGTTGCCAGGCTTTCACCTGACAATCCCAGCAGCTTTTGGGGACAGAGCATAAGGTGGACAATGACATATGACATGGTGACATCACCTCCAGGTGAATTCCTAGAGAGTTGTTCTATGCAGTGACCTCACTTCTGACTGATCACCCAGACGTGATGCCACTGCATTATGAAACATTCCCCCCCCCCCTTATTTGTTTTCTATGGCTCCATGGGAGACCTAGCATGATGTACTGGTTAAGAGCAGTGTACTCTAAGCTAGAAAACTGGGTTTGATTCCCCACTCTTCCACATGAAGCCTGCTGGGTGATGTGGGCCAGTTACAGTATGTCATAAAGTGCCTGCTGTGGGGAGAGGAAGGGCAAGCAATTATAAGCTGCTTTGAGACTTGTTAAGTATGCAACTCAACCCGAAGGATTTCAGCAACAAGTGATTTCAGCTTTATTAACAGCAAACTTCAACTCAGGAACACACAACACAAGTGGAGCACAGCTCCCTTTTTAAACTGTCCCGGGCTGTCAAAGCCACACCCATAACAAGATAAGAACCAATAATAATGCAGGGATAAAGGTCAATCAGGACCGTTCCCTCTTTGATACATTCTCACATGGTGATTGGATATTTACAGAGGTTTCACAGAAACCAGCCAATAGAATGCGGCAGATTACAATCCACTTTTGGCCTGAAGCTTAACACAGAAAAGAATAGGATGGATTCAGCTAGTTTCAGGACATAACAACTCCCCCCCCTAAGATGGAGCATTATCTTGCCATAGATAGTCCTTCAAATAGGAGGGAGCACCATGGCTTCTCTGTGACCGGTGCAGCGGTCTCTGCTCCTGAGGCGGTGGAGCGGCACAGCTTTCAGGGACCCTGGCAACCTCTCTTGCAGGAGAGACAGGGGGAATAGGGACAGGGGTCTCAGGTTCTGGAGCTGGGATCTGCCCAGGCTCCTGCTCCTGACTGGCAGCACTCTCCTCCTTGTCTGGAGGCCCCTCCTGCTTGACGAGGACCAACTCAGAGTCAGGCACTGACTCAGCGCTTGAGTCTGCCCAGCGCTCTCTGAGCTGGTCTACATGGCGGCATATCTACTGACCGTTGGGTAGCCTGACCACATACAACCTGGACCCTGCAACCTTGGTGACTACGGCCGGTAGCCACCGCTGATCTTCCGTATAGTTGCAGGCAAAAACCTTGTCCCCACACTGGAACACTCTCCCCTGTGCTGGAACCTCAGACCGCTGCTTAGACTGGTCTAAGTCTGGGTGCAGGCGGTCTAAGAGAGAAGCCAGTTTTCTCCCCATTAACAGCTCTGCTGGGCTCCTCCCACTGGCAGAGCAGGGCATGATGTGTTGCCTCAATAGGAAAGAGGCTAACTTTTGGCTCCAATCCCCGCAAATCAGGCGCCCAAGTGACTCCTTCACTGTCTGAACCATCCGCTTGGCCTGGCCGTTGGAGGCAGGGTAGAATGGGGCAGAAGTCAGATGGCAGATTAGATTGTCCTTCAAGAACCCCTCAAACTCAGTGGACATGAACTGTGGCCCGTTGTCCGAGACCAAACAGTCCGGAAGCTCGTGGGTTGCAAATAACCTTCGAAGAGCATTGATCACTGCCCCAGACCCTGTTGAACGCATTTGTACAAATTCTAACCATTTAGAAAAGGCATCTACAATGATAAGAAACATCTGTCCTTGGTAGGGACCTGCAAAATCAATATGGAGGTGAGACCACGTCCTCCGTGACTTTTCCCATGGCTGAATGGGAGCCTGAGGTGGTTCCGGGCATGATTGTTGGCACGGCATACAATTTTTTACCCACACCTCTATGTCCTCATCCAGTTTGGGCCACCATACATATCCACAGGAGGGGGCCTTCGTATGTACCATGCCTGGATGGCCAGCATATAAGACCTCTAAGACTCCCTCCCTCAGCCTGGTGGGAATCACCACCCGGCTCCCCCATAGCAGACAACCTTTTGCAACTGACAGTTCATTTTGGCGTGAAATGAAAGGTTTAAACTCCAGCTCCGTTTTTCCCGCTGGCCACCCCCTCCACGCCCAATTGAGGACGCGGGCAAACACAGGGTCCTTTGCCGACGCAGCGGCAATGTCCGAGGAGGTGACCGGTGCCTCCAGGAGTTCCTCGATAGCCAAAACGTCCGAGTCCTGGTCACTGTCAATGTCTGTTGTCAGAGTGGGGCAGCGGCTGAGGGTGTCCGCATGCCCAATAGCCTTCCCCAGTCGATGCTCCAGTTCAAAATCGTATGCAGACAGGAATACTGCCCACCTCAACATCCCTGGGGAAAGGATGTTTGGAGTCTGTGGGTCTGGGGAGAAAATGCCCAGAAGCGGCTTATGATTGGTCACAAGGAGGAACTGTTGCCCATACACAAAGTCATGGAACTTTTTTATCCCAGCAATTAGGGCGAGGCCCTCCTTGTCGATCTGGGCATAGTTTTTCTCTGCTGCAGTGAGGGACCACGAATAGAAAGCAATCGGTGCCTCGGTGCCGTCCGGCATCAGATGACTTAACACAGCACCCAACATGTAAGGGGACATGTCAGCGGCCAGCACTAGTAGTTTGTTCTTGTCAAAGTGCGTAAGCACCACATCAGACGAAAGCAGGTCCTTCACCACTCCGAAAGCTCGCCTCTGCCACTCACCCCACTCCCACTTCGCATTCTTGTGCAGCAGGGCATGCAGGGGCTCTGCCACTGATGCCTTGTGTGGCAGGAACGAATGATAAAAGTTTAATATGCCCAAGAATGACTGTAGGTCCTTCTTGGACTTAGGCGGGGGTGCGTTCTTGATGGCGGCGACCTTGTCTGGCCTGGGATGGACCCCATTCACATCTATGAGGAACCCCAGGAACTCAACCTTGTCCACACTGACAACACCTTTAGAGCATTTCACCCGCAGCCCAGCATCTTTAAAATGACCCAACACTGCTCGTAGTCGAGCCATTAGTTCACATTCATCGGTACCGGCTATTAAAACATCATCAAAGTAGGGTACGACACCAGGTAGCCCATGCAGGAGCCCCTCCATTAACCCTTGAAAAATCCCCAGGGCAACATTTACCCCAAATCGCAAACGTTTGACCCTAAATGCCCCTTTGTGGGTCACAATTGTTTGAGCTTCAGCAGTTGCGTTGTCCATGGGCAACTGCTGATAAGCTTGAACTAGGTCAAGCTTAGTGAAAACCTTTCCTCCCCCAGTGATGCCAACACATGACTGATCACAGGCACTGGGTAGGAATGTTGCTGCAGAGCTTTGTTGACAGTACATTTATAATCGGCGCAGATAGGTATTGAGCTGTCAGCCTTGACAGGTGTTACAATGGGAGTTTCCCATTTACCATGGGGCACCGGTTCGAGGATACCCTGTTTTACCAGTTTGTCTAATTCAGACTCAATTTTCGCTTTTAAGGCGAGCGGTACTTTCCTATACTTCAGCCTTACTGGACGTACTGAAGGGTCTAAGTCAAAAGAAACCGGGAGGCCGGTGTATGTGCCCAGCCCTTCCCCAAACACATCAGGAAACTCGCTATACAATGTCCCTTTTATTTTCGCATATTTGGTTAACACCAGTAATAGCGATACCCAATGCCTCAAACCAATCGAGGCCCAACAGGCTGACCCTCTCACCCTCTGCAACCAGGAGAGACAGCTCAGCCTTCCGATTCTTGAACTCAACTTGGAAGGTTGCCTTTCCAGCCAATGAAATGCACCTTCCCTGGAAGTCGGTTAGGCGGGTCGAAACTGGCAACAACCGGTGGCGACTCCATCTCGGGAACAAACGCTGCCATGTCTGCGTTGAGATGACCGTGACGGACAATCCAGAGTCCACCTACATCATGCAGGGCACGCCGTCCTGGTGAAGTGTGACATGGATTTTCTGGCTGGGTTTGTCACCAGTGGCCAGGACCATTGGTGGGCAGCAGCAGGTGTCGGTCTGATGACAATCGGATGTCTTGTCGCCGTCTCGGGAATGAAACTTGTTGCTGTCTCGGGCACGTTGCAAAGATGGTGGAGATTTCTTGGCCGCTCAACATACTCAGGCCAGATGACCTCGCTTACCACAGGAACGACAGGTCAGTTCTTTCACCCAACAGAGGTCTCTCTCATGCTTACCATCGCAGCCAACACAGGGACGCATTGCTGCAGTTCTCGGTCTAGTCTGTGTTGAGCGTGTCTCCTGAGTTCTGCACACGCCATCGGTTTCGCTGTCAGACTCACTGGCGGACTGTTGGTGAACTGCAGGGTCTTTAGTGACCAGGGCCTGCCACTGTCGAACCTCCCGAGTCGGCCTATCAGTGGCCTCTGCAACAACGGCCTCAGTGTAGGTCACAGCATACATGAGTTCGGTGCAGGCAAAAAGACGCTGTTGAAGGCGTTCGTCCTGTAGGCCACACACCAGTTGGTCGAGAAAGGCTTCTTCCAGGTTGGTAAACCCGCATGGCCGGGCCACCTTTTGCAAGGTGGTGACGAATTTGGCTATCGATTCCAAGGGCCCCTGGCACTGCTTGTAAAAAGCGTGCCGACATGCGATTTTCGACAGTTGCGGCGAAAAATGGCCTTTGAGCTTGGCTGTGATATCAGCCCATGTAGCCACACTGAGCTCGGTGGGGGCAACCAGGGACCAGGCGACGTTGAAGACAGCCTTGCCACAGGAGCTCAGGAGCATCACCTTCTTCCTCGCCTCGTTGGTGATCTGGTTTGCTTGGAGGTGGAACTCAAACCGTGCTAGGTAAGAGTCCCAGTCCTCCGTTGCTGGGTTGAATGGTTCAAACGCCGGGTTGACGGCCATCTTGACTGGTGGAGCGACCACTACTGCTTGTGGAGCTCCAGCTGGCTTGGCCGGGTGTGTGTCCTCATCTGCCGTTACTACATTGGTTCAGCGAGGCTGCCTACCCGCTCTTAGCATCCCATCCTCATCGCCAATTAAGTATGCAACTCAACCCGAAGGATTTCAGCAACAAGTGATTTCAGCTTTATTAACAGCAAACTTCAACTCAGGAACACACAACACAAGTGGAGCACAGCTCCCTTTTTAAACTGTCCCGGGCTGTCAAAGCCACACCTATAACAAGATAAGAACCAATAATAATGCAGGGATAAAGGTCAATCAGTGTCAGAAGCCCTAACTTAGTCAGCCAAACACCAGGTCTTGTGGTTCAAACAAGAATAGCGTTTATTAGGAAGCTGCAATAGAAAGGTTACTGGAGCAGATACATTGTTCAGAATAACGTGGTTACACAAAGCAGGCGGTTATACAGGGAAGGGGGTGAATGGGGACCCCCCCCTTCTACCAATCAGGGAATAACATGCGAATGGGAATCGAAAGTTACTACGCTAATGAAGTTCCCACCGCCCCCATTAATCTCAGCAAAGCTGCAGCTTTGAAAGCGATAGGAAAGCTCGCAGCTTGACTCTCCAAGGTCAGACTGTTCAGTCTACTAAAGATAGGGGTTACCAGAGCCACATTCCATTCTCACACACCAGGCATAAATCAACACCCCTACGATCCCAACCTCCCGCCCGTCACGCCACCATGGCGCCCATAGCCATCCTCCCCTCCCCTCCTTCCATCATGGCAGGACTACCTGACATGCAGCCCTCCTGAAAATAAATCTACCCCTTTGGTTTGTGGGGGTACAGTTTGTGAAAAGCCCGGATCAGCCGGGGGGGCCAGAACATTTTCCGCCCGTACCCACTCCCTCTGTTCAGGCCCAAAGTCAACCCATTCCACAAGATAAAACAAGCGATTGCGAGAGATCTTAGAGTCCAAGATTTGAGACACTTCGTAGTGCGATTCCCCCCCCACCAACAGCGGAGGCGGGGCGGGTTGTTTCGGTCTCCATTTGTTCTCCTCCGGCGCCCGGCGTAGAAGCCTTACATGAAAAACAGGATGAACAGACTTTAGAGACTTAGGCAAGGCAAGTTCTACAGTTACATTGTTAATTACTCTCACAATCTCAAATGGTCCCACAAATTTCCAACCAAGCTTGCGACTCGGCTGAATGCCACGTAAGTTCTGCGTGGACAAATAAGCAAACTCCCCACACTTAGGGACCCAGGATAGACTGCGTTTCTTGTCTGCCTGGGTTTTATAAGCATTCTTAGCCTCTTCCAAAGTCTTGGCTAAAGATGACCAAGTTACTTGCAACTGTTTGCACCAGTCTCCAGCATCTCCCGCCGGGAGGTCGGGAGAACTCAAAAAAGGCAAAGGCGGGGCGTCATATCCATGGGCCGCCTTGAATGGGGACATCCCCGTCGACGAGTGCTGAGTATTATTGTAACAGAACTCAGCCAAAGGCAAAAGAGAGTGCCAATTGTCTTGCTGAAAGTTCGTGAAACACCGTAAATATTGTTCAATAGTTTGGTTCACACGTTCAGTCTGCCCATCGGTTTCCGGGTGGTATGCACTGCTGACCCCCCTCTCCACCCCAAGCAGTGACATCAATGCACTCCAGAAATGCGAAACAAATTGAACCCCCCTATCTGAGATCACCTTAGCAGGTAAAGTGTGGAGCCTCACAACATGTTGCAAGAATGCTGAGGCTAGTTTCTTAGCAGAGGGGATGGAGGCAAACGGAACGAAGTGGGCCTGCTTAGTAAACAGATCCACTATCACCCAGATGACAGTATTCCCCCCGCTAGGGGGTAAGTCAGTAATAAAGTCCATAGAGATCACTTCCCATGGACGAGCCGGCGTGGGGAGGGGTTGTAGTGCTCCTGGGGGTTTACCGGGTCTGGGCTTACTCATCAAGCACGTTTGGCAAGCCGACGTGAATAACGAAATGTCCTTTCGTAGCCCAGGCCACCAAAATTGTCTCTGTAGGAGCTGGAGAGATTTTACAAACCCCGTGTGCCCAGCCAGTTTCGAGCCGTGCGCCCAGCCCATCACCTCCCCCTAAGGGAACGGGGAACAAACAGTTTGTGATTCTTTCTCCAGCAGCCATGCGCATCTTGAGAGACTCCTTCCTCCCCCCTCACCTCCTCCCTATCAGCGTCAGACATAGCTGTAGAGAATTTCGTCATCCAGTCATTGGTGGGAGGGGTTGGGGACGGAGGGGAACGTTTGGCTTGCTGTCTGGTGGTTACTGCCCCTCCCAACTGGGAAGGCATGAAAACCGAGTCACGAATCTCCTCCCTTTTACTGTCGTGTTGTGGGAGGCATGACAGTGCATCGGCAAGCGAGTTAGATGTCCCCGGGAAGTGGTGCAGTGTAAAATTGAACTTGGAGAAGAAATCAGCCCAACGCAGCTGTTTGGCGTTCAAGGAACGGGGGGAGCGGAGGAGCTCGAGGTTTTTGTGATCAGTCCAGACCTCGAAAGGAACTCGCGCCCCCTCTAGCCAATGGCGCCAGGTAGCCAACGCTAAGCGGATCGATCCCGCTTCTTTTTCCCACACCGACCAATTCCGTTCAGTATCGTTAAATTTTCTAGAAACATAGGCAAGGGGGTGCAATTTACCATCCTCCCCCTCTTGGAGGATTGCCCCTCCCATAGCAACGTCAGAAGCGTCCACTTGCACAATGAATTTTTTAAGTTCATTCGGGTGAGCTAACACAGGCTCTGACGTAAAAAGGGCTTTCAATTTGTCAAATGCCCGTTGGCACTCCGGGGACCAGTTCAGTTTGGCCCCGGGTCGGGTGCAGTCGGGTGACTTCCCTTTCGTTTTCAGTAGGTCAGTTAAGGGGAGAGCCACTTGAGCAAAGTTCGATAGGAATGATCTATAAAAGTTCGCGAATCCGAGGAACCCTTGGAGTTGCCTCCGGGTTTTGGGTGGCTCCCACCCTACCACATCTTTTATTTTGTCAGGGTCCATCTCAATTCCCTTTTGGGATATGCGGTAGCCCAAGAAAGGGATCTCCGACTTGTGGAATTCACATTTGGATAGCTTAGCAAAAAGTTTGTGCTTGTGCAACGTTTGCAAAACTTCCCGCACCAGTTTCACATGAGATTTCAGGTCAGGGGAATACAAAAGTATGTCATCAAGGTAAACAAGGACCCCCTTGAATAAATACTTATGGAGCACCTCATTAATCAAATTCATGAAGACCCCCGGCACCCCTGAAGCCCGAACGGCATGACTAAGTATTCAAATTGACCCAGGGGGGTGTTGAATGCCGTTTTAAATTCATCCCCTTCCCGTATTCGGACCCTGAAGTAGGCATCTCTGAGATCTAGTTTCGAGAAAATCTTCCCCCCAGCCACCGCAGTCAACAAGTCTTTGATCAGGGGCATGGGGTAAGCGTTCGTGTTGGAGACTGCATTCAAGCCACGATAGTCGGTGCACAGTCGCAACCCCCCGTTCTTTTTCCGAAAAAGCACGGGAGCTGCAAACGGGGAGGACGCTGGCCGTATAAACCCCCTGCTTAGGTTTTTGTCAATGAATTTTCTCAGCTCCACCTTCTCCGAGGGGCTCATAGAATACAACTTCCCTTTGGGTAATTTCTGGTTAGGCAAAATCTCAATTGCACAGTCTGAGTTTCTATGGGGGGCAATTCATCGGCTTCCTCCTCCCCAAAGACAGAAGCCAAGTCGCGATACTCTGGAGGGATCCCCTCTAGTTCCGCTTCTGCCACCCCCACCGTCACTAGGGCTTGCCCTCCCGTCGTGGGTCCCCACTCTTTCTTCCACAGGTGGGACTGGCATTTCTCGGAGATGAAATTCACTTTTCCCTCCCCCCATAAAACGTGTGGATCGTGATCGAAGAACCACGTGCTACCGAGTACCAGGGGAAAGCGGGCAGACGGGGTAACGACGAAGGGCCTCTCCTCCCAGTGATGCCCAATCCCCACCCTCAAGGGCACAGTCTCGTATTTACAGGGTTCTTTCATGGTGGAGCCATCCATCTGCGTAAAAATCAAGGGGTCGTTTAGTTTAATAACTTTTGCCCCTAGTCCCGTCACTAGTGTGGGGTTGATGAGGTCTCTCCCACACCCAGAGTCAATGAGAGCCCGTACTCTCACATGGGTCAATAGACCCGGGTCCACTAAAGTCACCGTGAGAAAGAAAAGAGAGGGGGGTTTGCTCACCGGGGTTTGCGCCTGGGAGTCTGGGACCTGCTGTTCAGCGCTGTTCACAGCAGGTCCGTCTCGTTTCCCTGCGGCGCGGTCTCGCCATCCGATGAGTCCGATGCCTCGCTGAGCGGCTTGGCTTGCAGGGCTTTCGCCCCCCTTGGCTTTGCCACCGGCTTTGGCGTGGACGTGTCGAACTTTTTCTTGACTCCCTTGGGCGGTCCAGTTGATGCAGGGGAGCTTGGGCAGCTCGCGGCGAAGTGGCCCCCTTCCCCGCACTTGAGGCACAAGCCTTGCTTCATCCGGAGTTCTCTCGTGCCATCCTTCGGTTTTGGATTCGGGGTGGGGGGTTTTCCCCGCGCAGCCGGTGCAGGGCCCCTGTTAACCATCGCTGCTGCATCATCCAATTTGATGGTTTTCAAGCGATTCTCCATAGTGATGGCGGCTTGTATCCAACCAGAGAGTGTGTCTGGGTCTTGGGTCTTGGTGACTTCCCGGCGAATCTCCGCGTTGAGTCCCAACTTGTAGTACTCCACGAGGGTCCCATCTTGCACTTCTCACACACCAGTGAGAAGCCCTAACAAACTGTCAGAAGCCCTAACTTAGTCAGCCAAACACCAGGTCTTGTGGTTCAAACAAGAATAGCGTTTATTAGGAAGCTGCAATAGAAAGGTTACTGGAGCAGATACATTGTTCAGAATAACGTGGTTACACAAAGCAGGCGGTTATACAGGGAAGGGGGTGAATGGGGACCCCCCCTTCTACCAATCAGGGAATAACATGCGAATGGGAATCGAAAGTTACTACGCTAATGAAGTTCCCACCGCCCCCATTAATCTCAGCAAAGCTGCAGCTTTGAAAGCGATAGGAAAGCTCGCAGCTTGACTCTCCAAGGTCAGACTGTTCAGTCTACTAAAGATAGGGGTTACCAGAGCCACATTCCATTCTCACACACCAGGCATAAATCAACACCCCTACGATCCCAACCTCCCGCCCGTCACGCCACCATGGCACCCATAGCCATCCTCCCCTCCCCTCCATCCATCATGGCAGGACTACCTGACAATCAGGACTGTTCCCTCTTTGATACATTCTCACATGGTGATTGGATATTTATAGAGGTTTCACAGAAACCAGCCAATAGAATGCAACAGATTACAATCCACTTTTGGCCTGAAGCTTAACACAGAAAAGAATAGGATGGATTCAGCTAGCTTCAGGACATAACAAGACTCCTTAAGGTAGACTTCTTCTCCTCCTCCTCCTGCCATTGGATAAGTGCAGGGGGATGGGGGGGAAATTCAGGGACTTTCCCACTGAGGTTCGGCAAATGGTAAAGTTACATGGCCAGGTGAGAAAAAGTGGGACAGCTACTTCTAGACCTCACTGACCCTTGATCACTTATTTGATCAGGGGAGAAACTGGGGTGTGGTCAGGGCTACTTTTGGGCAGGAACGCACAGGAATGGAGTTCCAGCTGGCTCCCAAGTTGGCCATGCCCAGCAGGAACTCATTAGCATAATAGGCCATACCCAACAGCAGAAACTCATCAGGATTGGCTACATTAGGGGTGTGTGGCCTAACACGCAAAGGAGTTCCTGCTACAAAAAGAGCCCTGGTTGTTTTGACAACAAACAAGGTTAACAGAATAAGAAGCAAAAGGTTGGTGTGGCTGGATGACCACACTTCTGGTAACATGGGGGCATGGCCTAATATGCTAAGGAGTTGTGCTGTCAGGGGTGTGGCCTAACATGCTAATGAGTTTCTGCTGTTGGGTGTGGCCTAATATGCTAATGAGTTCCTGCTGGGCTTTTTCTACAAAAATAGCCCTGGGTGTGGTGACATGGAGGGCAGCCGATACAATCACAGAGTTTCTGTGGGGACAGGGGACTGATGTTGCTTCTGGGTTTTCCTAGAAGTGACATTAGCCATTTAAAAAACTTTTATCTGAGCAACAATGGAAAACAAGACCTGGGGCCAGGGGATTCCCCACCCCTGGTGGCTCCTTGCAACCAGGGCCAGCTCCAGGTGTTTCTGCGTGTAGTGAGAATAATGGGGCTGCACGTGTCTTGTGAATGTGTTCACCCTTGCCACCCACACCTCTCCCCTTTGGTTCGTGTATTCCCTGAGTGTGGCCTCCTTACCAAAGGTAATAGGTGCAAGCTTGGAAATCCCTAAACGCTGGCAGAGACACTCTTAGCAAAAGGTCTCTTTTTAAAATAAAACTTATCTTTATTAAGAAAGCATCCAAAGGTTTACTCGGCAAGGTGGCTAGCAAAACGCTATACCAGCTGCCAACACAGTACAATCCTATTTCCTAAACATTGATAGTGAAAAACCACAGAAAATAAACATGCAAGCAAAGTTTTACCCCCTCCCCTCCCAAAGCATGCAGAAAATGAAAGGCCTTTCGGGCTGACTCCCAAAGGACTCCAGGGAGTAAGATCTCTCCTGATTCCTTCAAGAGCCAGCGAATGTCTGTTGGAACTGCCTACATTTATACCAAATGATCAAAGGGGTCCCCAATAATCAAATTACAGTTGTAAATTGAAATCTTGAAGTTGAGATTATTTGCGAGGAAATAAAGTTCCATTTTGTTTACAGGATCAAAACAGTGTTATTGTTTTCTTCCTGGCATTCCCAGCATTGAAGATAAATTGTTCTTTGATGTTATCTCTGGGATGGGAGTGGGGGTGTGAATCCCTGTATCAGATGGATTGAAGTCTGTCAGTGCCCAAATGGCTTTTCCTGCCAGATGTACTTTATGGCCCTGGGTATCTTACACCTATAAGAATTTACATTGATTCAGATCCTGGGAATGGAATGTGTGAACTTTGTACGTGACAGAGAGGGGTGCTTTGCCTGGAACAAAAGGGGTTTGCAAAACATCATGGGATTTGGTTCAGTGAAAGCAGGCCAAGGCTGTTTTCTGTCATGCTAGCAAAGACAGAGCCAGATACATGGACTTTATAAACTATTTGGTTCATTTTAAATCCCAAACCTTCTATATTTCTAAAATTTCTTACCACACTTATCGCATACATGTGATACAAATGCTTCATCTATTAGGGCCCTGGGGTGCCAGGTGGGTGTTGACCACAATATCTCTCAGGCAACCCCCTGGGTCTGGGCCTCAATTTAGACTGGGGCTCAGGGTCACTCTGGTAGCATGCTTCCCTTATCCTGAGTCCCCTTCGTTTCCAGAGCCAGCCTGCTCAGCTTAGGAGAAGCAAGGAGGGCACATAAATAGTCTCTACTGCCCACAGATTTGTTCAGACTCCCAGCTTATAAAACATAAAGGTTTATTCAAGAAAAGTAAAAACAGATAAGGGGGAGTTGTGGAATAAAATGGACAATAGACAAAACTAATCCTAACTATCTAGCTACTATGAACATATGGTTTGTTGATCCTTTCTCCCTGAACGTCCGGCTCCCTCTGGCTTAGCCACTTGCTTCAGGGTTCACACAGAACTGCCAAGACTCACTTGCTTGCAGACACTGGCTGTCTTCTGAGCAGCTCCTGCACCTGGACTATACTTCACGGTGAGCAGTTCAGGAAGATTCCCACCACAGCCTCTTCAAGGCCATGTGCAGCATTCCTGGCATTTGTCAAGTTGTTGAGAACCTCCGGTCTCACAGCTTCCTCCGAATGCGTAGATGTGTGCATGTTCAGGCAAGTCCATCAGTTCCTCTGGTTCCTCTCTGCTTCTTGGACTGGATTCTTATTTTTCACTTCCCCAATCCCCGTCCTAGACTAATTAGGGATTGCTGCCTTGACCCAGCTGTCTCCCATTTGCTTAGCTCACTGGACGTGCTGATCCTGACTAAACTTACAGGCTTCTTCTCTGTAATGATTCTGCGAATCAGTATCTCTGGCATGACAACACTGCGCTACACTGTGCAGATGCCCACCTCCTGGTGGGGCCTGGATACACTGCCATGCCTCCCTGCCTCCTCCCCCTGAGGGGGGAGGGGGAGGGCAGGTGAGCTGTGCCGCCTCCTCCTGCACCCCAACCAGGCACTCTGTACTGGCGGGGGTGGTGGGGAGTCCCCGCTAGCCACTGCCATGCCACCCTCGCCTCCTCCCCTCCAAGGGGGGAGGGGGATGGTGGGCAACCTGTGCCCTGGCCGAGCACTCTGTACTGGCGGCAGTGATGGGGAGTCTCCACTGGCTGCCGCCCTCCCGCCCCTGCCTCCTCCCCCTTCGAGGGGGGAGGGCAAGGGTGGGTGAGCTGCTCCCCAGCTGGGTGTTCTTTAGTGGCAGCAGCAGTGGGGAGTCCCCGCTGGCCACCGCCATGCCACCCCCTCTCCCCCCAGGGGGAGGGGGTGGGCGGGCAAGCTGCACCCCGGCTGGGTGCTCTATGCTGGCGATGGTGGTGGGGAGGCTGCGGCGGCAGTGGGTGACCAGTTAGGGCATTGGGGGGCTTTTGGGGGGGCGGGGTGCCGTTTGGTGCCCCTGGGGGCCGGCGTGCCCTAGGCAAGAACTTAGTTTGCCTAGCAGGCCAGCCGGTGCTGCTTGCAACCCTGCTTTGGCACCTAGCAACAACTACCACCGCTGCCTGCCTGCTCTGTTTCCTACAGGTGGCAACAGCAGTAGCAATAGGAGTCACACTGGGATTTTGGTCTATGTTTTAACACTATCCCTCTGTCTTCTATGCAGCTAGGGTAGGCCTCCCGCACGCTAACCCTTAAGGCAATGTGACTATGAATAGCAGCTTCTACACAGCACTAGCAATCCTTCCACACTGATATATTTTTTAAAAAAATTCTGTTCTGCTACTCAACCCATAGGTCCTTGGGGTGGCTTCTAACCTATCAAATATAGAAACCACCCCCAAATCACACAGAAGTATTAAAGCAGCATTAATAATCTAAGTGAAAGGGTTTATAGGTTGCTGCCATGAAGGTATAGGCCTCATGTTGGTGGAAAGCTTTCCTGGATCTGTGGTGGCTACCCAGTGATGATGACCTTTAGTTAAGACACTGAACTGCAGGCTGTGGAAGGTCAGTAGTTCAGCAGTTCGAGACCTGGGTGCCACAAGACGGAGTGAGCTCCCGTCTCTAGTTCCAGCTCCTGCCAACCTAGCAGTTCGAAAGCAAGAAATTGCAAGTAGATAAATAGGTACCACTTCGGTGGGAAGGTAACAGCGTTCCGTGCGCCTTGGTGTTTAGTCATGCCGGCCACATGACCACAGAAACGTCTTCGGACAGCGCTGGCTCTTCGGCTTTGAAACGGAGATGAGCACCGCAACCCTAGAGTCGGATTCGACTGGCTTTCGAGCAAGGGAACCTTTACCTTTAATTAGGTGAAACTGATTCTTTTTTTTGTTTATCCCCACTGACAACTTCCTCCCCTCTCTCTATTGCCTTTTTTATCACGTTATAGATTGAAAGCTCCTTAGATCAATGACTAGCTGTGTGTTGTTATTCAGTCGCACAGTCGACTTCGACTCTTCACGACCCCATGGACCAGATTATGCCAGGCCCTCCTGTCTTCTGCTGTCCGCTGAAGTTTGCTCAATTTCATGTTCGTTGCATCGATGACACTGTCTAACCATCTCATCCTTTGCCGTCCCCTTCTTCTTTGACCTTCAATCTTTCCCAGCATCAGGGTCTTCTCCAGTGAATGCTCCCTTCTCATTTGGTGGCCAAAGTATTTGAGCTTCAGCTTCAGGATCTGGCCTTCCAGGGAACAGTCAGGGTTGATTTCTTTTAGGATTGACTGATTTGATCTCCTTGCAGTCCAAGGGACTCTCAAGAGTCTTCTCCAGCACCATAGTTCAAAAGAATCTATTCTTCAGCGCTCGGCCTTCCTTATAGTCCAACTCTCGCAGCCATACATTACTACGGGGAATACCATTGCTTTAACCATGCGGACTTTTGTTGGCAAGGTGATGTCTCTGCTTTTTATCATGCTGTTTAGGTTTGCCATCGCTTTCCTCCCAAGGAGCAGGCGTCTTTTAATTTCATGGCTGCAGTCACCATCTGCAGTGATCTGGGATCCTAGGAATGTGAAGTCTGTCACTACTTCTACGACTTCTCCTTCTATTTGCCAAGGAGTGATGGGGCCAGATGCCATGATCTTAGTTTTTTTGATGTTGAGCTTCAAGCCCACTTTTGCGCTCTCCTCTTTGACCCTGTGCAAGAGGCTCTTTAGGTCCTCTTCACTTTCTGCCATCAGAGTGGTATCGTCTGCATATCTGAGGTTATTGATCTTTTCCCCAGCAATCTTAACTCCAGCTTGTGATTCATCCAGGCCAGCATTTCGCATGATGTACTTTGCATATAAATTAAATAATCAAGGTGACAATATACATCCTTGTCGTACTCCTTTTCCTATGCTAAACCAATCAGTTGTTCCATATCCGGTTCTAACTGTTGCTTCTTGACCCTTATACAGGTTTCTCAGGAGACATGTGAGGTGGTCCGGTACTCCCATCTCTTTAAGAACCTGCCATAATTTATTGTGATCCACACAATCAAAGGCTTTAGCATAGTCAATGAAGCAGAAGTAGATGTTTTTCTGGTACTCTCTTGCTTTCTCCATAATCCAGCGAATGTTGGCAATTTGATCTCTAGTTCCTCTACCTCTTCGAAACCCAGCTTGTACTTCTGGCAGTTCTCTATCCACGTACTGTTGGAGCCTAGCTTGTAGGATTTTGAGCATGACCTTGCTAGCGTGTGAAATGAGTGCAATTGTGCGATAGTTTGAACATTCCTTGACATTGTCCTTCTTTGGGATTGGAATGTACACTGACCTTTTCCAATCCTGTGGCCACTGTTGTGTTTTCCAAATTTGTTGGCAAATTGAGTGCAGCACTTTAACAGCATCTTCTTTTAAGACTTTGAATAACTCAGCTGGGATACCATCACCTCCACTAGCTTTGTTGTTAGTAATGCTTTCTAAGGCCCATTTAACTTTGCTTTCCAGGATGTCTGGCTCGAGGTCAGTGATTATCCCATCGTGGTTGTCAAGGACATTGAGGTCCTTCTTGTATAATTCTTCTGTGTATTCTTACCATCTTTTCCTAATCTCTTCTGCTTCTGTTAGGTCCCTACCGTTTTTGTCCTTTATCATGGCCAGCTTTGCATGGAACGTTCCCTTGATTTCTCCAATTTTCTTGAAGAGATCTCTAGTCCTTCCCAATCTATTGTTTTCCTCTATTACTTTGACTAGCTGTATCCAACAATAAATAATATATTTTCAAGTGAGTTATCTATTTATCTGGCTATTTAGAATCTTCTTTGTTGTCAGAAGCAGCACCTGAAACAATTAAAAATGATCACAATAAACAAAGTAAAATGAGAAAGCCCCAAAGGTGTTTTATAAAAATCCATCTATTATCATAGTATATTGTCTAGAGGTGAGGACTCCCCTGGCCATGCTGAAGGTTGGATGTGGGCTGGCTACCATGGAGGTCTGGCTGTTTAAGAAACCACCATCACTTCAGCATCAATTTGTTATGGGTGGGCTGGAAGTAGGGTGCAGTCTCAGCCGGGCCCATAGCAACATAGCATGGGTGGGATGTGGTATCCCACTAGAGACCTCCCTTGTAATATAAATGTCTTCCTTCCACATATACCTCTCCTGCTAGAATGATGGGCATTTTGCAAGTCTATAATTAAAAGCCATAGACGACTTTGCTTTTCCTCGTGGCTCAGAGGAAAGAGGAACATGTAACGTTCCTAACACTCTGTCATGACCCCCGTGGGTTGCTGCCTTCCGCTGCCACCACCCTGGATTTACGGTCCCTTGATAAGGCCCACGGTACCCTCTCAAACCCATCCAAAAATGCCCCTTTTATAGCCAAGAAAACACAGGCGTGATGACCAGGCAGAGTATTTAACAATGGTTTATTAAGAACAATACTGGGGCAAGGCAAATAAGGCAAGGTGCTTTAAAAAGGTATAACAGTATTGAAAGGCAAAAAGAACACAATGCTAACGCAGCTACCTATTACTCCTTAACTGTTACTACTTAAGGCCTACAAGTCTTCTTACAAGGCCTCCTGCCTACCATTCACAATGAGCAAAGTGGGGAATCTTTCTCTCATCAGCCCAGACTCTGTCCCCTCTGTGAGACAAGTCCACATGAAAGGGGAAGAACCAATGTTCTGAACTATCAAAAATATGTTAGCAGAAATATATTAACAGAAAAGCTTGTGCAAAAAGGGGAATTTGAGAGAGTAAGGTATAAAATTTAGACAGCTTGGAAGCTTTGCTTGCTTGAGACTAGATAAGCCAGCCAAGGCCATAAAAGGGGGAAAGAGGCCTCAAACAATAGCTCAGCTTGCTAACAACCAAGATAAGGAAGCCTGCCGAAACACACACACAAGAGAAGAAGGGGGGGGCTGAACAAGGAAAGCTGCTTGAACAACATCCTTCTGTGCGCATAGAGCCTGGTCACCAGGTATAGGGGAGGGGATTGGTTTAGCCACTGTGAGGAAACCAGGTGGTTCAGCCAGAATGGCGGTGGGGGGGGGGAATTCAGAGCTGCCTTAAATTGAGCTGTGCTGCGACACAGATCCCGGAGGTAATGGGTGGACTGCCTATCCTTGCCTTCCTGTGCTTTGCAAATCACGCTTCAATAAACCAGCCTTAACTGATCTTCCCGTGTGAAGTCCGGTCACTTCAACGTAACACACAGATGAGACAAAGAATACCTTCCCCTTCAGTTCACTCCTGTGTGAGGAAAAACTACCATTTCCCACAGCCTACAGCTTAAGACACACCTCCACAAGAATGACAACAGTCTCCTCCCAGAATCCCTGCACTCCCATTGGCTAAAAACTATCCCCAAGCATTGTGGGGATTGTAGGCTGTCTGCTTTCCACTGCCAGACAGGCCCCTCTTATAGTTTAGGCCTCTAGGCCCTGCCTCTGTCCTGCACAGATCATGACATGCTCACACACACACATTTTACTTATACTTCTCCTTTCTTACTTGGTCCTTGTCCCCAAAATTGCAGAGTGGCAGCGTGGGCCCATTTACAGCTGTTACGTTCACAGTGCTGTGGAGTCATAGTATTAACTGCACATCTGCCAGCCACGGCACTGTGCTGTTATTTCACTGCTGTGGCACTGGGGGTCATTATCATTCTTTTGAAACTCCCGTGAGTCAGCGGTTTTATTCTCTGAGACTTCTTGAGATTCTTTTAGATGAGGAACAATGGTTAAAACAGAGTATATGTCCTGCTTTAAAAAAAAAAAAAGCCTGGCAATGAATGGTATAATATTCTGTCTCCTTCCCTGCACCTTAACCTAGTCAGACTAAGAATCTATGGTATCATAGAAATTTACAGTGCACCCTTAAGCATCTTTATTTATAAACAAGTACCACTCCATTCAATGGGACTTAGTACCTAGTGCGTTTGAATTGCAGCCTTACTGCTGTTTTGCAGGAATCAAATTAACCAGGGTTTTTCATGGTCATTTTGCAGCTTTGCACTGCAATAATTTTTAAAGACAATCCTGGACATTAAATTCTTGTATATTCTCACAGTTTGATTATTCTTATTTTACACTTTACAGGACCAGTGTCAAGGACAGGCATATTCTGGACTTCACAAGAATAAAATAATAGATATTTGAACTTGCCTAGTTCACAGTACCTCTTTTGTGCCACACCTCATATGATGTGATTTGCTTGCAGTTCAAAATGAGTAACACGTTGAGTTCTTTTGCATCTGCAAGTTTTTGATCTTCAATATGGTGGCTGATGAGGTGGCCACTGATAATGCATGCTCATAATTTACTGCTTTCCTAGCATGAAGTGTACCCTAAGGTCATCATGGGCAGGTCATGCAACATTTAAAATGAACTGCATAGACTGTATGTGTTGCTGGTGTGATTGGCAGCATTAATCAGTCAGTGGCATTCATCATGCTGGCATATGTTCAGAATGGAATGGATCGAACTATAGTTCCCAGGAGACAATGCAAGAGTACACAAATCCAATGAATACAAATGGAAGAACATGAACACACTGAGCTTTGAAAATCAGCCAAGGAGGCAAAAGGGGAATTCTAGAGAGACACAGTTTTCCTATCACCCCAAACCTGTAAGATTGAAGCAACCAAGGCAACACCCTTTTTAAAGCTGACACTTCCCCTGCCAGCTGCATTGGTTGAATAGGGGAGAGGGGGTAGTCATGGCAAAGTATTTGAGACCCAAGAAACTTTGAGTTGGCCAGGCAAAACTGCAATGCCAGGACAGAGGAACAAGCCATGCAGCTCTCCCCTGAAACCACTATAAAAAGCTGATTTCAATCGCTTTTTTAGCATATAGTAAGGATGATGGAGAAGAGATCTAGGTCGAATCTGTATTTGCATTTTTAAATCAGTTGCTTGCTGTTGTGACGCCATCCTTCTCTATGCTTGTTTGAAGAGTTGTTTGGAGAAGAATCATTTAAAGCGGTGTGGAGGCACAATGACAGTGGAGCCACCACGAGAGGGTGATAAACATATGCAGACATGCAAAAGTATGCTAGCATTGTTGAAGTGTGAAAACAAAACCAAGGCTGAGTTCAGACTGGCAGTTTGAAGTGAGAGGGAATTGTTGCAAAAAAAAACTGGTGTAACAGGCCGGATTCACCCCCCAGCCAGAGTTACCCCAACTGCACAACACAACAGCCTGTAACCCCAGGCTAAAGTAACCCCTCGGGTATAAAGTTGCCTATGCCAAACTATCTGAACCTGGGTCTCCCAGTTCCCAATATAGAGTGGTAAGTTAAATGTCATTGTGACCAGCACAGTGTCAGCCAATCTGAGATTCCTCTGGGTAGTGAAGAACGGGGTATGAATCCAATCTCATTAGTCAACAGAGCCCGGCAGAGGTTTGTCTGGCAGGGGTTAGTCTGGATTAACCCTCGGGGTTACTCTGGCCTGGCCCGGCATGGGTTACTCTGGCCTAGGTCAGAGTAACCCTTCCGGGGTTATTCTAGGCTAGGCCAGAGTAATCCCGGGGTTACTCTGGCCAGGGGGTGAATCTGGCCTGTTACACCAGAACAAACTGTTCTGGGTTTTCACAGACACACTGCACTGACTGATGCAGGAGCATACTGGGAGGAGGCGCGAGGGAGCGTTCAGACTGCTGGCTCAGAGGTGCAGCTGTAAACGGCTTTTTCCTGGTAATTCGGCTATGTGCACATATGCGCATCAGTGCAATTTGGGGAAGATCCCATTGCACTGGCACTGCATTGGGTGGTAGAGTGGAGCACATCCAATCATATCGCTGCTGCCTTTCCAGGGCAACCAATTGCACCTTATGCGCGGAAACACCTGGCAGACATTATTACCGCGGGTAGTTCCTGGTTTTTCGGGTTAGCGTTCACACTTCCTGGAAGCGAAATGAAGTGGGATAAACGCACTCTCTGGGATTTGCTACCACTTTCACCAGATATGCCTGTGTGAACAGCCCTGTTAATCCACTTATGAAACATTGTTCACACGCAGCTATAGCAGGGCAAATTGTCAGTCTGAACTCAGCCCAAATGTAAACAGTTTTTTTGAAGACCGAGTCAGAAGGCTGGGAAAGACAAATGCAGATTCTACTGTAGATAGTGAAAGCTGTTTGAGAATATACTCACAGACCATTGTCAATGCAACTTCCAAAGAAAATAGTTGCCCTCTTTGACAGTCAAGGGTCCTGCTCTTAAATTATAAACAAATTGTGATCCAGAGGAGTAATAGAGTATCTCTGACCAAGGATCAACATGATTGGGTATCAGCCAAGGCTAAGAGTCCAGAGAGGACCTTCTGCTGACCAATAATGCTTGACCTATCTGTTCTCATCAGTAATGGCAGCTCACTCCAGAGTCTTGTTCTACTCCTTCTATCTTTCTTGCTGGGAGAAAGCAGTAGAATGCATTTAGGGTTGCCAGATCCCCCCTGGTCACCAGGGAGGGATGGGGGGGGATAAGACTGGTGGATCCAGGTTGGGAAACTCAGTGGGGCACAATGCCATAGAATTCATCCTCCAAAGCATCCATTTTTTGCAGGTGAATTGATCTCTGTAGTGTGGAGATGAGCTGTAATACCAGAGGATTCCCCAGGTCCTCTTCTTGTTGCACCCTGGTATACGGGTTGAGTTAACGGACTTGTATAGAGGGGATAGGGTGCACCTCTCTAACAAGGACAACAATATATTTCTTGCAGATTTGAGGCGGGCAGTGATGTTGGCGCTGGATCACTTGGTGGGGGTGAAGGCCTAAGCAGAGGCTTGGCCTTTGCTATGGCAGGGTAGCACAATCAGGAAGTTGAAAATGGTGAGCACCTGGGCATTGTTATAAAGGAATTAAAGGGTCCTCCAAGAATGGCTTTCAGGCCTTTGTGGCTCAAGGCTGGGAAGGGGTGATCTTCCTTAGAACAATCTGCTCCAGTCTATCTCAGCAGGCCTTGCGGCTTCTGGGGTGGTGGGCCAGGGGGTTCTCCTAAACATGCCAAGCCACTGGTCGAGAGCTACATTGGGTGGCTTGAGATCGGGGAAGGTGCATTGCCCAGAAGGAGATGAAGGTGGTCAGGAGTTTGACACCTGGCATATTCCTCAGTACATTTTAGCAGCCCCTTGCCAGTTGTTTAATTATAAATAATTAATAAAGTGGCCCTTGTTAAATCCATATTGGTGTCTGTCTCTTCATTCCGATTGCGGTGGCAATGCGAGCCCCAACTCCTGCTGAGCCTGCACTGGCAGGAGGGGGCTGATTTGCCTCCTTGTGAGGCAGGAAGAGAAAGGGCACCAGTGCTGTGAGAAGCACAGTGCCAGGCAAGAGGCAGAGCCAGCCTATTTAGGCTCGGCTCCCACCCTCTGCCTCAACAGTTCTTTGACGTGCTCGGCCCACCCTATTTTAGTGCTAGTTTCAACCGGTTGCCTTTTAATGGGGCCAGGTAGGAATTTTTCACCCCTTTTTCGATTTGGCTTCAGTTTGAGGTGTTTTTTGCCTACGTTGCACTGATGATGGTGGTGTTGGAAAATTGGCTTTGGGGGGCCGTCATTTGCTAAATAGGATGGTCGCTTTGTGATTAGGCAGGGTAGTGCGATCAGGAAGTTGAAAATGGTGAGTACCTGGGCATTGTTATAAAGGAATTAAAGAGTCCTCCAAGAACGGCTTTCGGGCCTTTGCGGTTCAAGGCTGGGAAGGGGTGATCTTCCTTAGAACAATCTAGCCCGGCCTATCTTAGCAGGCCTTTGAGGCTTCTGGGGTGGTGGGCCAGGGGATTCTCCTAAATATGCCAAGTCGCTGGTCGATAGCCACATTGGGTGGCTCAAGATCAGGGAAGGTGCATCGCCCAGAAGGAGATGAAGGTGGTCATGAGTTTGACACCGGTCATATTCCTCAGTACATTTTAGCAGCCCCTCATCAGTTGTTTGATTATAAATACAGTGGCCCTTGTTAAATCCATATTGGTGTCCGTCTCTTCATTCCGATTGTGGTGGCAAATACTATTGAATCCAACAAGAAGAAGTCATGTGATATTTAAGTCATTTTAAAAATTAAAAAAGCAATTGTTCCAAAACAAAGGAAATAAAATAACATTTTAGACCTACTGCAGGGGACCATAAAATGGAAATGTCTGCTTTGAACTGTGACCACCATTTTAATATTTACTACTGCATTTTAATTTTCAACTGTATTTATTGTATTTGGTATGCTGTTACCCACCCTGAGCCAACTTGCAGGAAGGACAGGCTATAAATATGAAAAATAAATAAATAAAATAAATAAATCTCAAAGATTAGCTAACTTTTTGACAGTCATGGCAGCTTTTCTTGGAAAATTATACTTTTGCTTGGAAAATTACACTCCATTCACAGTAATAAAAGAATTTTTGTTTTGCTCACAAGTTCTGGAACCAAGTTAATGACTAGTAAGTAATACAATAACTTTTTATTAAATGTCCCATGATTTTAAAAACTTAGAATTGCCAGCTCCAGGTTGGGAAACTTCTGAACATTTGGGGAGGGGCCCTGGGGAGAACAGGGACGTCAGTGGGGTTCAATACCATAGAGTCCACTGTTATGTACTGAATGTGAATTGCTGCTATCTATTCACATGTTAAGCTTGAGTCAGAATGTGGCTTTTCAGATGTCGCATTGCTATTGGTCGGTTTCTGCGAAACCTTTGTAAATACCCAATCACTATGTGAGAATGTATCAGAGAGGGAACTGTCCTGATTGGCCTTTATCCCTGCATTGTTATTGGTTCTTACCTGACAATGGGTGTGGCTTTGACAGCTCGGGAGAGTTTAAAAGAAGGAGCTGTGCTCCACTTTTTTTAAAAAAAAACACAAAATTTTATTGGGATGCGCTCAACACTTTCAACGTTACCAATACAATTTGAAAAAATTTCCATCCCATCCCCCCCACCCCCCTAATAGGCTTCCAACACTGCTAATAACAAAAAAGTATATATTAGACGGTAAGCAGGTTTAGACTTATATGAATCGACAAACCAGGTAACACATTTCAAATGTATAAAACACCTAACTAATTTCAACATATTTTCATATAACAGTATAATACAATTCAGAATTCATTTCACTTCTCATTCAGTATCCATACAAATCTAAATTGTACATTTTCCCCTTCATTCTGTATTCAGTTTCCAAATACAATTTCAAACCTTCCCAATCTTTTATATACTGTTCTGCCATTTGTCCATTTAGTTTTTTTGTCATTTTGTCCATTTCAGCTAAAAACAGCAATTTTCTAAACCAGTCATGTATATCCGGCACCTTCTCCGCTTTCCATTGCTGAGCGAAGGCCATTCTCGCCGACGTAATCATATACCATAATAATGTCCTTTTTTCCTGTGGAATTCTTTCCATTGTCAAACCTAAGAGAAGAAGTTCCGGTCTTCTCCCAATTGGGATTTTTAATATTTTCTGCATCACACAGTGTATATTAGACCAGTATACCTTTACTTTATCACATGACCACCACATATGGTAAAAAGAACCCTCTGTTTTTTTTACATTTCCAACACTTATTACTCAAGTTCTTATCTGTGCTCCACTGTTTTGTGGGTGTTTGTTGGTGTGTTCTGAGTTGGAGTTGCTGTTACCAATAAAGCTGAATCACTTGCTGAAATCACTTCGTTGTTAAGTTGTCCATACTTAACATCCACTCTCCAAAACATCCAGTTTCTTAAGGGAAACTGATCTCTGTAGTATTATATTTTGACTTATCAATATTGTTGTTGCCAGATGTCATGACTCACCTTGGCTCTGGTGATACTGACACCTCAGCTGAAGAAGAGCCCCTCATGGGCCTCAATCTGCCCATGGTACAAGGCCCTCTAAATGCTTTTCAGGAGGACTCCGTGGGCCTTCCCCAGTAACCAGGCTAGTTTGCCAGGCAGCAGCCAGCAACCCCTGGGAAGAAATGGGGACAGAGCCTGGTGTTCCAGCATTGCACAGCATGGTTACATCACTTCCAGTTAAACCCAGAAGTGACATGGTGTTGTAAAATGCTAGAGCACCTGCCATGTCACTTCTAGTTTTCAATAGAAGTGTGGGAAGCATTCCTTTCCCTTCCTCATTTTCTCCCACTGGTGTCTGGGGACTTGGCAGGCAACAAGACAGGAGGCCTGGCATTCTTAAACCAGGCCCACTCCCCAACCCCAGGGAACCTCCTGAGGAGACCTGCACCCCTTCAGCCCCTCCAGCTGACCTGGAGCTGCTAAAGGAGCCCAGCTGAGACCCTGCAACCCCAGAGTCTCCCCCAGGCCACAGGAAATGAAGATGTAGCAAAACCAGGCTAGGGTTCCAAGGCAGTTCCTGGAAACTGTGGAAGGGTTATAGGAAGGGATACAGTGATATGAGAGGGTTTGGTGTTTTTTTAAATGCAGCCTTGTGTACTTACCAGAATTTTTTACTGAAAGTGACAATGGTAGCTTTAAGAGTCACTAGAAACTCTATGATAGAACACTAGAGTTTCTGGTGATTCCTAGAGCTGCCTTTGTCACTTCTGGGAAGAACTTCTGGTAAGTATACAAGGCTGCATAAAAAAATAAATCCTGCTGCTCCTCCAAGCAGCAGTGGGCAATGGGAGCTGGGGGGGGGTAAGGGATCCTCTGTCCCCACCAGGGACTTGGCAGTCTTAACCAGGACAGAGACATGGACCTGGTGAATGAATACATGACACGCAGCCTGGGCTCTACTGCATTCTGGCCTTTCTCAGGAGGAAAAAGAAGCATTATTGAGTTTTGGCAGAAGCTGGAACATTAACCAGGTTACCAGGAACACCAGGGATCTCAGCCTAAGACTGAAGGAAAGGGCTGATCCTTTTCTCCAGTGTTCATGTGGAGATTCCTGTTCCCAGCACCTGCTTTGCCTTGAGGAATCTGCTGTTCCCAGAATCTGCTTTGCCATGCCTGAACTACTGCTTCCCTGTCACATTTGATGCTGCCCAGGGCCGTAGCTAGGCAGAGTGGTGGGGGTGGCACCCCATCTGGATCTGAAACAACACCCCCACCCCAGCAGGATGCCAGGCCCACCCACCCCAGTCTGCCACACTCCTTACTCCTGTGGTCAGTCACTACAGCCTTGCTGGCTGTTCCTGCTGCTTTCTCACTTCCAGCTGGAGCCCCTCCTGCCCGCTGTCTGAACTCAGAGAGGCTGAGACCAGTAGCTGAAGTGGCAATGGCAACCACAGGTCATGGCTCCTTGAGTGGATGGCTGAGAAGAGAGCATGCATGGGGCTGACCGCTGCTGAGTCTCCCCCCGGTGAAGCAATGGCTGGGCTCTGCTGCAGTTGCTTCTCTCCTGGGGTGTTGGAGGAGTGCTAGGACCCAGTGCCTCCTGTGGTGCAGGCTGAGGGCAGAGGGGCGCATGAAGCTGGGGAGGCAAGGGAGAAGGGGAGGC
Organism: Gekko gecko; assembly: GCA_029375565.1. NCBI lineage: Eukaryota > Metazoa > Chordata > Lepidosauria > Squamata > Gekkonidae > Gekko > Gekko gecko. Next base: position 137,838,455 of record JAPDNY010000002.1, read on the forward strand.
CCTTTGTGTCAATTCACAGCTGAGTTGTGCGGCTTAAGGGGGGGTTGTGCAGACAGTGGGGGGGGGCTAGGAGAGAGCATGATCCATGCCAGGGACCTGGCTCTTCTCTGGCTGTTCTATTTTAAAATTGTATTATTTTTTGTGATGTCAGAAGTGACTTTATACCCCCCTAGTGCCCCTCCCACTGAAAATCATCTAGCTACAGGGCTGCTTCCTGTCTGCTTTCCCAAGAAGAAGACCAATTCTCAGGGCTTTTTTTGTAGAAAAACCCAGCAGGAACTCATTAGCATAATAGGCCACACCCATCAGCAGAAACCCATTAGCATATTAGGCCACACCCCTGACAGCACAGCTCATTAGCCTATTAGGCCACACCCACCATGTTACCAGGAGTGTGGTCATCCAGCCACACCCACCTTTTGCTTCTTATTCTGTTTACCTTGTTTGTTGTCAAAACCCAGGGCTTTTTTTGGAGCAGGAACTCCTTTATATGTTAGGCCACACACCCCTAATGTAGCTAGTCCTAATGAGTTTCTGCTGTTGGGTGTGGCCTATTATGCTAATGAGTTCCAGCTGGGTGGGGCCAACTCAGGAGCCAGCTGGAACTCCGTTCCTGTGTGTTCCTGCCCAAAAATAGCCCTGCCAATTCTCCACTGCAAACCTCGGAACACTTGACCTACCCTGTCAGCCAGAATAGGACACCAACTGCCTTTAAAATTCCCTTCTTACCTTGTTCTCAGTTAATCCATTTGTAATTAATACAAGTTAACTTTTTGCAATAATGGTCTCATTGTTTAATGGGGAAAATGCACACAGACCTGCAATTCATGGATACAAAAACTCAGATCCCCAGAGGTCCAGAGATGGGGGTTCACGTGTGAATGACCATATGCATGTACTTCCTCCTGGTCCCAGAGTAACAAGAGGTAGTGGAGGAAGTGATTTCCCCCCTTGTTCTTAAATTATCCCACTAGATTTTTATCCTTTCCTTTTAAAAGCTAATGCTCACAAATTGGAGAGCTCATGTCCCTTCATGGACAAATGCTTTGTGTCATTATCAGCTTTTCTTCAGGAACATCCAAAAAAGGTCAATATTATCATGTAATTCCTACACATAACAATGCCAGTCAGCTTGAGCTGCGTGTTGTCAAGATGGAGGCTTGGGGGGAAGCATCTAGATGATATCTAATCTGTAAGTCAAACAGTTGTAAAAGAGTTTTTGCACTGCGAGGCCACATTTTTTATTGGCAATTCAGTTGGAATAGCCGAACAATTTGGCTGCCCGGGAATGGTATACTGACAACAATTATGAATAAGTGTTGAGTGATGGAAGGTGGGTGAGGATCCGAAAAATTAGAAAGATTACTTGTCCCTTGTGTGAAATCATGTTTTATTACTTAAGACATTGGTTAACTGGGGATAAGATTTAATATCTTGTCTATATATTTAACAATGGATAATTGGTGGAAATAAAACTCACAAGGACGGAAAGCGTTTGGCAAAGAGCAAAGGAGTCATGAAGAAATAAAGGTTTTAATATGACTTTGTTGCTAGTAAATGCCCATATCTGTTTAATTTTTCATGCACGTGTCAGATCGTAGTGAATTTTTGCTCTTTTATTGTTTTTATATTCATGTGTCAAGAACCAATTCTTTGCTTGGGATCCTTGTCTTTCTCCTGCTGGAAACTAGATTTTTCATTGCTACTGATCTAATAATGCTGCTAGGCCAAATGGTGATGAAAATGTATGCACATCTAAGGCACTGAAGAGGCCCTTTAATTTCACTTTTGGTTTTCAATCTGAGGTTGCGGGTGGGGGGGGGCAAGATTCCCACAAGGTTCACAGGCCTGCTATTCGATAGTTGCAGTCTTAAACTGCAAATAAAGCAGTATTTTATACATCAATCCTAGCTACAGTTAAATGGCAATAAGTTCCATTGATCGCAGTGAAACTGAATTCTAAGTAAACAGGCATAGGATTGTAAATTATTTTCCTGAATTTACCTGCTATGCAATTTGATGTGATGTTTGTATCAAAAGCAACAATAAGCACAGTATTCTCCATGGTAACAGAATGATGGCATACAATGCTTTTAATGACATAAAACTTTCCCCCAATTAAAAGAAAAAAAAATAATTAGATAAACAAAATCTTTGGAATCCTTGAACTTTGGATGCTGATGTGTGACTGTGGTTATTTTGCCTACATACTGTGGTAATTTGTCAAGAAATATATGCTTATTATTTAACACTGCTAAGCATAATTTCTTAATAAAATCATTTTACACGCAAATACAGCCAGCAAACCACAGTTCTTGATACATTTTTATTTATTTATTTAATTCTATTTGTAACCCACCCTCCCTTGTACAAGGCTCAGAGCAGGGAACAACACTTCCAAATAAACAGCATTCACAGTCAAGTTAAAACAAAACTTCTCAAGCAATTCAATAACAGGTACACCAATGTGTATCCTTGCACCATGGGGTGAGAAGGAAGGAAGAAGCCAGGCTACATAGAAACCAGGGCTATTTTGGGGCTGGAATGCACTGGAACGGCATCCCAGCTGCCTTCTCAACTTGCCCCTCCCTCGGGAAAAGCCCTGCTCCTGCGTTCTGTTCCGTGGCGGAGAGCCACATGATGGGCGCAGGCGTACCACTTTGCCCACCAAGAGAGTAAGGGTGGCCCAGCAGCAATGGCAATGGGCAGTCTAAGGGCTGAGAGCCCCCTGGCATGCCACCTCCATGCCGCCTCCTCCCCCTGCGCTCCCCCTGCCACCGCAGGGACATCGCAGGGGGGATGCAGATGGTGGTGGTGGCAGAGGACAGCGGCCAGGATCAAGGCGGCCATGGTGAGTGAGTGAGCGGGCTGGTTTAGTGGGAGCAAGGCTGTTTCTGTTTGTCTGCAGAGTGGGCAGCACCTGCTTCCTGCCTTGCCTCACCTCTTTCCTTCTCTCTCTCTTTCTTTCTTTCCTTCTCTCTCTCTCTTTCTTTCCTTCTCTCTCTCTCTCTCTCTCTCTCTCTCTCTCTCTCTCTCTCTCTCTCTCTCTCTTTCTTTCTTTCTTTCTTTCTTTCTTTCTTTCTTTCTTTCTTTCTTTCTTTCTTTCTTTCTTTCTTTCTTTCTTTCTTTCTTTCTTTCCTTCCTTCCTTCCTTCCTTCCTTCCTTCCTTCCTTCCTTCCTTCCTTCCTTCCTTCCTTCCTTCCTTCCTTCCTTCTTTCTTTCTTTTTAATACTAAAATCCATAAAGACCCAAACATCGCACTATTACTAAAACAATGCAGTGTAGTTTTAAAAAAATACCTGCACCAGCACAGCATGATTCAGCTAAAAGTTAAACACATTGAAAGTCCTGTATTTCAGTGAGAAAAAAAGCATGCAGTTAACCTGATTTTTAGTCACGCTTAAGCCTGTTCAAAAGGATGCCTTAACTCAGTATAAGCTTGGACTGCACATCTCTCAACTTGAAATAAATGAGAGGAAATTACTGATTTTATTTGATGCTACTGATTTGTGCTTTTGTTTACAGCATTGTATCACCAGAAGGGCAAGTGCTGGGCTGCCATGTCTATTCTCTTGACAGAAATGCTTGACTAATATGCCAATCAGATTACCACTTATCATGAAGAAGAAGATGCCACTGAGTCACAACTGACTCATGGCAACCCTTATCCATGAAACGTTCCAGACAAGAGCTGTACAGAGCAGAAGCTGTTTGTCATTGCCTTCTGCTGCACAGCAAACTCATTGTTCCTTGATAAACCTATGGAGCAGAGATCTATCAGTGACTAATAGCCACAAGGTATAGCTAGGAACTCTCAGTTTGGGGCAAGTGATGCTCTGTATTCTTGGTGCTTGGGAGGGCAACAGTGGGAGGGCTTCTAGTGTCCTGGCCCCACTGGTGGACCTCCTGATGGCACCTGGTATTTTTGACTACTGTGTGACACAGAGTGTTGGACTGGATGGGCCATTGGCCTGATCCAACATGGCTTCTCTTATGTTCTTATGTCTGGGGCAGTGATGCTCTGTCTTCTTGGTGCTTGGGGGGCAACAGTGGGAGGACTTCTGGAGTTCTGGCCCCACTGATGGACCTCCTGATGGCACCTGGGTTTTGGCCACTGTGTGACACAGAGTGTTGGACTGGAAGGGCCATTGGCTTGGTCCAACATGACTTCTCTTATGTTCTTATGAGAATAGGGCCAGGGCTTTTTCTGTAAATGTATCTCCCTGCATGGTGTGGAGGTGGCTCTCCTCTTTTGAGATCTTAAAACATGGATGAAAATGCTCTCTTTTGGGGTTGGAAGATAAGGATTATTCCTTGTGAGTAGCAATGATCACAGCTTAATAGTAGGGTATTTAAAATGAGATCTGCCATACTGATCACTTGTTCAAAGTAGTCAGTCAGGAGATATGTCCTCTTTTTGCTTTTCAAAATATGGTAACCCTAGAGGAGAGTATTTGGTATGGGAGTGCATCAGGTACAACGTCACTGTGTGTGAGGTGATGGCCACGCTTCTGGTAACATGGGGTGTGCGGCCTAATATGCTAATAAGCTGTGCTGTCAGGGGTGTGGCCTAATATGCTAATGAGTTCCTGTTGGGATTTTTCTACAAAAAGAGTCCTCATTGCTGTCCTCAAACATAGGTCTGGCAGAACACCTCTTTCTTGAAGGCCCTTTGGAATTGCATTAGGTCTCAGAGGGCATGGATATCATGTGACAGAGAGTTGTACCAGTGGTTGAGGACAGTTGAATATTCTTTGGGTCAGGGATCACCAGTAAGTTCTTCTCTTCTGAGAGTAATGCTCTTTGGGAGATATATCAGGAGAGGTGGTCCCGTAGATAAGTTGGTCTCAGACTGTTTAAGGCCTTAAAGGTTAAAATGAAAACCTTGAACCTGATCTGGTATTCAACTTTAAGCCAGTGCAGCTGGTGAAGCACTGGTTGAATGTGGGCTGTCAAAGGAGTTCCTATAAGAACCCACATTGATGCATTCTGGACCAGCTGTAGTTCATGAGTCAATCTCAAGGGTAGCCCTGCATAGAGTGAGTCACAGTAGTTTAATATGGAGGTGACTGTTGCATGGATCACTGTGGCTAGGTCAGGGCAAGATAGGATGGGAATCAGTTGCTCAGTCTGGTGTAGTTGAAGGAACCCCAGTTTAGCAACATTTGTGATCTGAGCCTCCATCAATAAGGAAGCATCCAGAAACATACCCAGGCTCTTGACAGTCAGCACTGGTGTTAAAGGCACTCCATCAAGAGCTGGGAGTTGGCACCCTAACCCTAAATCTCCCACTACCCAGCTATAGGACCTCCATCCAGGGTTTTTTGCACACTAGGCAAGGCTACCTTCTGGTGCCCCCCCTCTGTGCACTCAACAATTTTCAAACATAAATGCATTTTAGGAAGAATGAAAAACACAAAAATTGAAAGTGCTAATTTCTTTTTTTTTAATTTTGAGAACAAGTAATACAATCTCTGATTTTCTCTCTCAAACAGAAAAACACAAATCACAAAGCATTTTGAAAAATCCTGTTAATTGCAATGTTGAAATTTAAGTCTCTTTAATGTTTCCATTTCAGGCACACCAGAATCTAATTTTGCATGCCTTTTCTTTAGCAATTTTTGTCACCAATTCCTTCAAGTCAAGTGCTGATGCTTCAGCATGTTCAATTGAAATAGTTGCCAAACCAACTAGTCTCTTTTGCAGCATTGCTGGGCATATGTGTGTTTTTATAAGTTTGAGTTTTGAGAAGCTGCATTCACCACTTGCCACTGACACTGGAAGTCTGAGGAGGATCCTTAGAGCAACAGAAACATTAGGCACACTATCCTGGAGTTTTTGTTGAAGTATGAAGAGAAGTTGTCAAGTTCCCTAGATAGTCAGTCAAACACCAGGCTTCATAAGAAGATAGCATTTATTAAAGACCAGTCTTAGAGATGCATGAACAAGCTCTTTGTCAGTGATACCAGATAATACCAAGCATGGTTTCTTATAGCCCATTCGAAACACACACCCCATCATCTTGAAAAAAGATGGCGCCGGGCTCGTCAACAGAGGAAGCGCGCTCTGGATGCGCCTCTGCCCATGGACTTTCCTAGACAATTCTAACATCTCAAAACCTTTCTAGAATAGAAAGATTGGGCAAGGGGCTTCGTTAGCACTTGCTTGTTGGGGTGGCGACCCTGAGCTTAGTTGCTAATTGCCCTGAGGCAAGAAAGTCAAGTTCCATACAACGGGGACTGTGACGGGACTATACAGTCACACCGGGCACAAGAGGAGCCACGAAAGACCAACTAAGTTGAAAGAAGAACAGACAGGAATCTTAAAGCTAAGTACCTGAAATTGTTAAGTCAAAATCTAATTGTGGTGTGTGGGGTCTATGGAGGGAGAAATGTTTGAAGCCAGAGAGAGAGGGGTCCCGATTTAATAAATGCACAAATAGCAAAAAAAAAAAAAAAAAAAAAAGCGGCTAGAAAGAGGGAAGTGCATCAGCAAGCCAAGTTAGCTCTGGGGATGCAGGATGGAGGAAAAGTTTGAAGCAGGAAGAAACAGATACCACAAAAGGGTTTTTTTTCTTCCTTTTCTTTTCTTTTCAAATACAGCAAGATACATACTTCTTTAAGAAGAAAGCTGCATGACTGAGCATTCAAGTGGAGTCAGGGAGATGTGACGCACAGGCTGTGACAGAGGAGTCGAGGAGAGGGGAGGAGGCACCAGGAGCGAGGTGACGGATGCGACTGAGAAGAGATGTGCTAAGGAGAGCGACAGGAGGCGTGAAAAGACAGGCGGGGCTGAAGAGATGCAGATAAAAGAGGACAGTTGGGGAGAGCAGGACAATTCAAAATATCAAATATGAGTTTCTCTCAAGTGTCCATTAAAGCTCTTAACAAAATGATACAGGAAAGCATGACATAGGCTGTTTCACAGGCAGTTACTCAGGCAATGAAAGTGACAGTAGAAAATACACTGCCTACATTGATTAAAAGAGAAATAGAGCCGCTAAGGCTGAAAATGGAGGAGTTAACAATGCAAATCAAAAGTGAAACCAAGGAAATAAAAAAATAAAATAAAATAAATATGAAATTACAAAAATGGCAACCAATCAAGGAAAGATAAAAGAAAGGATGCGAGACTTGGATTTAGATATGCAAGAAATTAAGAGCAAGAATGAGAAAATTGAGGAGACTCTTATCAATTTAGAAATGGATAAGGCGGCACTGATTATAAGGTGTCAAAATATCCCAGAAACAATAGACAGGAACCTCAAGGAAGAAATTGTGATTAGTCTGGTGGAACAATTGAAAGTAGGAACAAAAGAAGAATTAGAGGGTGGAATTGAGGTGATATATAAAAGGAATTCGGCCTACGCAAAAAAACATAGGAAACTGAGGGAAGTACATGTTAAATTTTATAAAAGAGAGTTGAAACAAAAAAATCTTAAGAGCTTCAAATGAAACCAAGGTATCCATACAAGGAGAAGAGATAGTTTTTTTAAAGGAGGAGCCGTGGAGAGTTAGGGAAAGAAGGATGGCGTATACAACTCTGATGAACCTCTTGAAAAACAATGGAATAATGTTCAGATGGTTGATACCAGAAGGAATGCTGTTTCAAAGGCACAGGATAGACTCTATATTCAAGGCAGAATTTTTCTTAAACAAGTTTGGAGAGGATTTAGGGTTGCGAAAGGAAGACGTAGAGGAAGAAGGTGAAAAGAAAGGGGATCTGGAAGAGGAAGAAGAAATGGAAGAAGAGAATGTCGTGCAAGAGATACAGAAAGATATAGGGAAGATACAAAGAAGAAGCAAAAACAAATCAAATAAAACAACGTACCAATATTTAACTAGGTTCAAGTATAAAAATAGAGGGAAAAAACATTAAATAGTAAGATGTTACCTATTAAAAAATTCAAAATCGTCTCTATAAATATTAATGGTTTGAATAGCCTGCAAAAAAGAAGAAAAACATTCCATCAACTACTAAAAATGAAAACAGATATTGTATGCTTGCAAGAAACGCATATTATGAGGGAAAACGCAAAATACTTAGAGAGTAAAAAACTGGGTAAAGAGTTCTTTGCCCTTGCAAAGGAAAAGAAATGAGGGGTGGTGATCTATGTGAAAGATACACTACATCCAGAGTTGTTTTATAGTTCAGATGATGGGAGAATGGTGGCAATAACAGTGGTAAGAAAGGGGGTAAAGATGTTAATAGTTAATATATATGCTCCTAATCAAAGTCATAATCAAAAAGCTTTTTTTCAAAAATTACAAACAGTTTTGAGTTTAGTAGAGGTAAACAGTATTTGCATTGCTGGTGATTATAACTTAGTGGTAGACTCAAAATTGGATAGAAAGATGAATAGGAAAAGGTGAAAAAATGGAAATGTATTATTGAATGAGTTTATGCAAATAGTGGAAGAATACAATTTAATTGATGTATGGAGAGAAATATATGGAAAAAAGATTATATTTATTATTCGGCCAGGCATGATTCTTGGTCTAGGATAGATATGGTATGGATGTCTGCCAATATGTTAAGAGAAACAATGGAGTGTGAAATATTACCGGATACTTTTGCGGACCATAGTCTGGTTTTGTTGGTACTGAAGGAGAGGCGCAGGGAAAATAGATGTTTTGTAAACCTAAAATTACTAAAAGACCTGGAATTCATTAAGAAATGTAAAAAAGAAATTGTAGAATTTTTTCAGTTAAATATCAACTTTGAAACTCCTTTGGAAGTAGTTTGGAATACTTTTAAGGCATATATGAGAGGCAGCTTTATTAATCAAAATGCTTGGAGAGTTAAGCAAGTAAAAAAGAAATACGAGCGAATAGTTAATCAAATTAGAGTGCAAGAAAGTATTATGAAGAATGGAACGGATACTAAATCGAAATATATAAAACTAAAAATACTGCATCACAAAATGAGTTTAATGTTGAATCATGAGCTAGAGAAAAAAATGGAGTATACTAGACAGTGTTACTCTGAAAATATAAATAAACCTAATAGGTGGTTAGCATATAAGGTAAGAAAAGAGTGAGAAAAGCATATGATAATCCAATTAAAAATGACAAAGATGAGATAAAAAGTGATATGCAGGATTTGAAGGACATTGTGGAAAAGTTTTACAAAACTTTATATCAAAGAGAGGACCAAGAGAAGGATCTAATTACAAAATATTTGAAAGGGGATAGAAAAAGATATAATGAACTACAGAAAGAAATTTTAAATCACCCAATAACAATGTGTGAAGTTTCAGAAGCAATTAAAAAACAGAAAAAGACAAAATCACCAAGACCAGATGGTATTCCGGCAGAATTCTACCAAATATTTGAAGAGCAGATTTCTATCCCATTCAAAGAGTTACTTCAGAGAGTAGGCTTGCAGGGGAAAAGTCCAGAATCATGGAATCATGCATTAATTACGTTGATTCCTAAGCCTAATTCGGATCATGGAGATATTAAGAATTATAGACCTATATCCTTGCTAAATGCGGATTATAAGATATTTGCAGGAATTTTGGCGGATAGGTTAAAGAAAGTCTTATCGCAGGTTATCCATCAAGACCAAATGGGTTCTTTGCCCAAAAGACAGATGAAAAACAATTTGAGAATAATAATGGATGGCTTCCGGTCGGAGTAAAATGGCGAATTGACACACTTTGCGAGTTGTGCAGAGTGTACTGCGGCATCTGACGACAGTCTGGGCTTTATTTGGCCCAGCGCAGCACTCTCCAGGCGGGGGAGTGGCAAGCAAGCAGCGAAGCCTGAGGGGGAGTTGAGATCAGTGTGGATAAGCTTCGGAGGAAGCTTGTTTACGCTTTGATCTCCTTCCGTGAAGAGGGCAGTTGCAAATCAACTCTACAGATGCCAGCTGGGCTGAGTATTCAGCATAAATTCGCCATCTACCGATCTCTTTATCATCAAGATTAACACCGTTTACAGAAGAAGCACCGCGAAACCCCGAGATTACAAGCAAGGTAACAAACGAATAAGCGCTTACCGGTTTAAAGAAGAATGTGAAATTGAAACGTACGGATAAGCGTTGAAACCTTTAAGGAACTATTCCGCTTGAATTAAAAGTAAAACGAAAGCTTTCCTTTAGAGAAAAAGGCTGAAAAGTGACTTTGTTTTGCATTCCTGTGGTCAGTCAAGTCTAAACTTTACGTAGCAGAAACTAAACTAACTGTGACTCTATGATACAGGAAGTGGGCTAGAGTGGAGGTTTTAGAGGCTGTTGTGCTGGAAACGGATGGACATTTTATTGTGTGACACCACCCTTACCGGAAGTTGGATTACAGAGACAGACAGATGAACAGGAAGTTTGGAAGGAGCCTACTCTAGCCAGAAAACCATAGAGAAATTGCGCCCGACATTTTGGGGAGGACTAAATTTTAAAAAGTTATTTTCAAGCCGAAAAAGCGTTTAAACAAGTTTTAAAGGTGGCGATTTGGCTTGAAGACTGCTAATATAAAGACTGACTAGTATTGAAGTTGCCTCCAAGACGGATTTGAGGTCAAGACCCAGAGCTGCTTCATCACCTAGCCCAAGAATGACTGCAAAGGAAAAAAAGAGTGGCAAGCAGCTATGGAAGCGATGGAAAAACGGATGACCAAAGTGGTGCAGAATTTTGGAAAACAAATAGAATCACAGCTGCAACAACAACTGCAACAACAGCTGCAAATTCAATTGGAGCAAATAGAACAAGTGCAAGTCCAAGTACAGAAAAAAATATGGAAGAACTGAAAGAACTGGTACTTACAGAAGTGTCAGGGATAAAAAAAGATACAGAAGAACTCAAAAAGGAAGTCAAAAGTCTGGTGACAAAATCTGAAGATATGGAACAAAAGGTTAAAAAAACCCTGTCAGAAAATACAAGGCTGGAGACCATGATGGAATATAGGGCTACTCAGAATCATCTGAGATTGAGAGGGATAGAAGAGGAGGAAGATCAGGATCTACGGGCTCTAGTAATTAAGACATTGACAACTTATATAGGGGAAGATGAGGGAGATTTGGATGCAGACTTTGACTTGATTTATAGAGTGAATTCAGCTTATGCCAAAAGAAAGCAATTACCCAGAGATGTGATTGTTCAATTCGTGACAACAAAGATGAAGGAAGACGTTTTCAAGAAACAATTTACACAACCGTTGGAAATTAATGGAAAGAAAATAATAATTCTGAGAGAAATTCCGAGATCGATTCTACAAGACAGAAAGAAATTCAAGAAATTGACAGATAGACTAAAAGAAATGAACATTAGGTTCAGATGGGAGATTCCATATGGACTTACATTTATGTACAATTCGGTGAGATCTACTCTTAAATCTGAAGGAGATTTATACAGATTTAAAGAGAGCAATCTGGATGATTTTAAAGATATTTAACTCAACACCATTATGGATTACAAATTTTTATCTTGGAATGTAAATGGACTAAATTCACCAAGTAAAAGAAGATTAGTGAATCATTGGCTGGAGAAACAAAAATGTAATATAATCTGTTTACAAGAAACACATATTAGAAAACAAGACAACAAATATTTGACTAATAAAAAATTGGGAGAAGAATTTCATTCTTCAGCAATTAATAAGAAAAAAGGAACAGTGATTTATATTTCAAAAGAATTGGATCCTAAACAAATCTTCTCAGATAAAGAAGGAAGGTATGTTGGCGTGGAAATATGGATGAACAGAAAAAAGACATTGCTTGTAAATATATATGCACCCAATGGTGCAAAAGAGACTTTCTTTAATGATTTGACCAAAGAGTTGGAGTGTTTAAATTATGACCAAATTGTTCTTGCTGGAGACTTTAATGGTACAGTGAACAACACATTGGATAGAAAATCCAAGGCAAGTGGCGAGACAGTTGGAAAGTTACCAAAAAATTTCTTTCAATTGATGAAGCAAGAGAAACTGGAAGACGTTTGGAGGAAGTGGAATCCTAAGACTAAGGACTATACGTTTTATTCGAATAGACACAACTCCTTTTCTCGAATTGACATGATTTGGATGTCAGAGGAGATGACGCAAAAAACTTATAAAATACAAATTTTACCGAAAACTAACTCTGATCATAATCCCCTACTTTGGATATCTAAAGCAAAACCTAAACAGTTATATTGGAGAATTAATGAAGATTTATTGGATCAAAAACAAATTAATGAAATCTTAAAAAAGGAAACGAAAGGTTTTTTTGAACTGAATTTGAATAAAGGTACGGATATACAAGTTGTATGGGATGCGTACAAAGCGGTAATGAGAGGTATGCTTATCTCTCTGAACTCCAAGGACAAAAAGCAAAAGATCCAACAACAGAAAGACCTTCATGAAAAAATTCGACAAAAAGAAAAGGAATTAAAGAAAAGACCAGGGAAGAAGAAGATTATTAAAGAGATCCACTTTCTGCAAGATCAGCTGAATGTTTTATTAAACAGAGAATTATATTGGAATTTGAAGAAATTACAGCAAAAAGCATTTGAGGGTGCAAATAAACCAGGAAAGTTTTTAGCATGGCAACTGAAAAATAGAAAAGAAAGGAATTTTATATCTAAGATTACTGAAGATGGAAAGGATGTTATGAGCTTGAATGGCATAAAAAGAGCTTTCTTTAAATATTACGCCAAATTATTCAAAAAGAAAGGAATTGATCAACAGAGAATTAAGAGTTATTTGGAGACTATTGAAGTTCCAGAGCTGGGAAAACAAATTAAGGAATTATTAAATGGTTTAGTAACGAAAGAAGAAGTGACAATGGCGATAGAAGATGCAAAGTTGGGCAAAGCTCCAGGACCAGATGGCTTTACAGCAAAGTTTTATAAGAAATTTAAAGAGGAGCTAACCCCTATTTTAGTACTTCTGTCAAATGAGATAAGAAAGACCAAACGGATCCCAGATTCATGGAAAGAAGCAAATATTTCATTGATACCTAAAGAAGGTTTGGATTTGACTCAAGTAAAGAATTATAGGCCAATATCGCTATTAAATAATGATTACAAATTATTTGCAAAAATAATTTCGGAGAGACTGAAAAAATATTTGAAAGATACAATAGCGGAAGAACAAGCTGGATTTTTACCAAACAGACAAATCAGAGACAATTTAAGAGTGGTGATAGATGCAATTGAATACTATGACAAGCATCCGGAAAAAGAAGTTGGATTCCTCTTCTTAGATGCGGAAAAAGCTTTTGACAATTTAAATTGGGAGTTCATGCTGAAAGTTATTGAAAAAATGGACATTGGACAGTCCTTTTTAAACATGATTGTGGCAATACATTCAGAACAAAAAGCGGCTTTGAATATAAATAAAGAAAAGACGGACTTCTTCCAAGTCCAAAAGGGAACACGTCAAGGCTGCCCGTTATCCCCGTTGTTGTTTATTTGGATATTGGAAATATTATTGACAGCGATAAGAAAAGATAACAGTATTGAAGGACTTACAGTGAAAGGTTTTGCCTATAAATACAGGGCATTTGCAGATGATGTAATGTTTATGATCCAAGACCCAATTGAGAAAATACCACAATTGATGGAAAAAATTGAAGAATTTGGTTCAGTTGCGGGATTTTATGTTAATAAAAGTAAAACCAAAGTGATGTGCAAAAATATGACGAAACAAAGACAAACAGAACTTCAAGAGAAAATCCAATGCGAAGTAGTCACAAAGACTAAATATCTTGGAATTGAATTAACCATGAAAAATATTGACTTGTTTAAAAACAATTATGAAAAGGTGTGGCACAAGATTCAGCAAGATATGAAGAAATGGGACACTTTGAATTTATCATTGATGGGAAGAATCGCGACTGTAAAAATGAATATCTTGCCGCGTTTGATGTTTCTATTTCAGACTATTCCAATACTAAAACAAAGGAAAGTACTGGATTCGTGGCAGAAAGAATTATCCAAATTTGTATGGGCAGGAAGAAAGCCAAGGATTAAAATGAAAATTTTATGTGACGCAAGAGAGAGAGGAGGCCTACAACTACCAAATCTAAGACTGTATTATGATGCCGTCTGTTTAACATGGTTGGAACAGTGGATTAATCTGGAGAACAAGAAGTTATTGGCCCTGGAAGGACATGATAACAAATTCGGATGGCATGCATATTTATGGTATGGAAAAGTAAAAATGGATAAATTTTTTAAACACCACTTTGTAAGACAATCACTGTTCGAGACTTGGATGAAATATAGAAAATTCTTCTCAGAAGAAAGACCACTTTGGATAGTACCAGCAGAAGTGATTAATCCATATTCAAGAAATCAAGGGTTAGACTGGCTACCTTATAAAAATCTTTTAAAATCTGAAGGGAAAAATTTTGTGTTAAAAGACAGATTTGATGTTGAATTTGAATATGATTGGTTGAAGTATAGACAGATTTATGATTTATTTAAGACCGATAAAAGAGAATATGGTTTTAGAGAAAAGAATATTGAAATTGAAACTGTATGGCTTGAGAAAGGAAAAAAAATGATTTCTAAACTGTATAAGGTTCTATTGAAATGGTATACTGAGGATGAAGTTGTAAAAGAGCAAATGATAAAATGGGCTGTAAATGTTAATACAGAGATATTAATGACATCTTGGGAATACTTGTGGAAAAAGTCAATGAAAATTTCAACTTGTGTAAATGTTAAAGAGAATTGTTATAAAATGATGTACAGATGGTATATGACGCCCAAAAAAATTGCTATCATAAATGAAAGTATGTCTAACAAATGTTGGAAATGTAAGAAACATGAAGGGTCTTTTTACCATATGTGGTGGACATGTGATAAAGCAGTAAAGTATTGGACAGAGATCCACAATGAGATACAAAAAATTTTGAATTGTACTTTTAAGAAAGACCCACAGATGTTATTGTTAGGTCTTAAAATGGAAGAAATAAATGTAGCCAAGAGAACACTATTATGGTACTTGACTACAGCAGCAAGACTGACTTTTGCTCAATGTTGGAAACAAGATAAAGTACCTGAAACATGGGAATGGATTAAAAAACGTTGTTTTTGGCGGAAATGGACAAGTTAACAAGAAAGTTAAACAACGAAGAAGATGAAACTTTTTTTAAAGATTGGAAAGACTTTCAAAAATATTTGTTGAAAAATTGGGACATTAAAAGTGGTTTGATTTGCTTTGACAGTTATTAAGAAGAAATGGAAAGAGAATTAGACTTTTGTATTGTTACCGTTAGTAAGAGAAAATAAGTTTAGAAGTAATTGTAATGGAAAAGGGAGATATTAATGGGGTTGGAGCAGTGCTGGAAGCCTGATGTGGGGGGAGAAAGGGAAAAAGAAAAATGGGTATGTATTGGTATGCTTAAATTGTATGAACTTGCGATATATCCAATAATAAATTGTATTTACAAAAAAAAAGAGAATAATAATGGATGTGCTAGCATATTATGAGGAACACCCAGATAAAGAACTAGTATTAATGTTCCTAGATGCAGAAAAAGCATTCGATAATCTGTCGCAGAATTTCTTATTGGAAAAGCTAAGACATGTGGATTGTGGCCAATTTTTTTTCACCATGATTAGTATTATTTACAATGCAAACTTTGCAAAAGCAATAGTAAATGGGGAAGTAACAAATAATATAGAAATTCAGAAGGGCTCGAGACAAGGCTGCCTGTTGTCACCATTACTGTTTATCTTTGCATCAGAATCTTTAAATAATGCAATTAGGGAAAATTTACTAATACAGGGTCTAAAGGTAAAAGGGGAAGAATACGAACTATTGGCATTTGCTGATGACTTCGTATTCATATTGGAGGAACCGGTTGTATCAATTATGCATTTGATGGACACTATCAAATAGTATGGGCAGGTGGCAGGATTTAAGATAAATTACAAAAAATCTAAACTGTTAACTAAAAATTGTATACCAAAATTGTTACAGAAAATACAAGAAACCATTCCCATTGAGGTAGTGAAGAAGGTCAAGTATTTGGGAATTAACTTTACAAATAGGTGTAGTTCACTGATAGGAGACAATTATAATAATTTATTGGATGAAGTTAGAAAAGATTTGTTGAAATGGCAAAAGATACCTTTATCATTTATGGATAGAATTGCATTGATCAAAATGAATATATTGCCTAAGTTCTTATTTCTAGCACAAAGTATACCAATTCTAAAAAAATCAGAATTTTTTTGAAGAATTGAATAAATTAACAAAACAATTCATATGGCATTATAAGAGGCCTAGAACAACTTGGAAGGTATTGCAGGATAAAAAAGAAAGGGGGAATGAATGTGCCCAATTGGTATATATACTACCAAGCGGTTGCCCTGGTCTGGATAAAGGAATGACTCACATTGGAGAATGGTAGGATTTTGGTGTTAGAAGGCCATGATTTATATATGGGGTGGCATGCATACATATGGTACGGAAAAGATAAAGTACATTCAAATTTTGGTAGACATATGTTAAGAGGTGCATTGAATAAAATATGGTCTAAGATAAAAGACAGATGGTACAGGAAAACTCTGAGGTGGGTCTCCCCTCTTGAAGCATTCATAACACCATCACTATTAACAACGAATAAGAAAGAAAGCTACCAAGCATTGTTAAGCAGAAATAATAAATTAAAATCAGAGGAAAAATTAGCAAGAGAAAGCAACTTAACATGGTGGGAACAGATAATGTTATGTGACAGATTCCAGAAAGACTTGTTAAGGGGGTTTGAAGATCAAAATAATGAACTTGATAAGATTTGACTATCATCAAACAATAAGCTAATACTGAAATTATATGGATTCCTGTTGGAAGAATATGAACAGGATGAGACAATTAAATCAGTCATGGTTTCATGGATGAAAGATTTGGGAGAGAATGTAGAGATCGAAATGTGGGATAAGATATGGAAATCAGTTAAGTTCATGAGAGCAATTGCATATAAAGAGAATGTATATAAAATGTTTTATAGGTGGTACTGGTCTCCGGATAAATTAGCTAAATGTTATAGCGGTTATTCCAGCCAATGTTGGAAATGCAAAGCTAATGTGGGGACCTTCTGCCACCTTTGGTGGAAGTGTGATAAGATACAAGGTTACTGGAGAATGGTACAAAAGATGATTCAAGAAATCTTGGACAAAGATGTGGCATTAAGTCCGGAAATATATTTGTTAAATATAGTACCAAAATGATATAACTAACAGGATACCTACTTAGTATCATACATAGTAACTGCTGCTCACTTACTAGTGGCAAAAAATTGGAAATCAGATATAATCCCCTCAAGAGACGAATTAGTGTCGAAAGTATTAGAGTTAGCACAATTAGATGATTTAAGTATGTTCTTACAAAATAAAAATGAAAAGGTACATAACGAAAGATGGATGAGTGTATAAATGGATAGAAAGATTAACAAACATATAAGACTCTAAGATATATGTAAACTATGTAGATGGAAAGTATATAATTATAAGAAAATGAAAATAAAATTATATAAAAAAAGAAACACCCCCCCACAAGCCAATGATTACATTTCACGCGTGCGCTAAAATAGAAAGAAAAAACCACCTAGACCAGTATATCTTACACGCCAAGAGAGCATGGGACCCAAGGTCAGGCGAATTGATAAGACACACAGCAGAGACACTAATTTACAGAGACTAGAGACTCTGAGATCCTCCCGCATTCCTGAGCAGTGAAAAATGTCTCCCCCCCACAGCCATGACAGAAGTACTCTTTGTGGTGGCATAGACTTTGGAAGTCTTCCAGCTACTGCTTGCAGTTCACAACACAGATCTTCAGCATCAATATGTTTGTTTCCATTGTGCATCAATGCTTGTTCCAAATTCATGCAGGCCTTATGTACAACTTCTGTGCATTTTTTGTTAATATTGTATTTATCATACAGGAAACCAAAGAGGGAATTATAGTGTTGTAGTTTTTGGAATCTCTCTTCAACTGATTGTTTGGCCACATCTAAGACAGCATAATAGAAATTCACTTTGAATTTTTGCTTTGGATCTTGTGGTGCCTCTTCTGGGGCCTCATACTGAAACTGCTTTTTCTTTCTCTTTTGTCTTTATTCTGTCTCAAAGTTGGGTAGTATTTCTAGCTCTTTTGCAATCTCAGTTGCATCTACCAAAACCTGTTCAAAAATCTACATCACACCTACAGCCCACAAGGTAGTTCTTGGTTACTTGTAGTTGGCTTGTATCTACATTTAAATCAGCTTCCTTATTTTGTAGTAGCTTGCTTTTCAGATTAATTTCAAAAAGGATGTTGTACCATGTAACAAGGGATACCACAAATTTGAACTTACTAATTGCATCAGCAAGAGCCTTAGCTTCAACTTGAGAATCACTTGTGGATGATTTTTGTAGGCTTGGGTCATTAAAGATCTCCATTAAAGTGTCATATATACTACCAAGATGGAATCTCAGTGGTTTCAAAGCATCAATCCAACTCTCCCATCTTGTTTGACTCAGTGGCTTAATAGTAATGGCTGGTACATGGCTAGTTAGAATTTGCCAATGATGAGTTGATGCAGAGAAATAATTATAGATCTGCTGGACCAACATGAAGAAACTTGTTGCTTCCAGGCAACACTTAGCAGCATCATTGACTACCAGGTTTAAAGAGTGTGCGCTGTAGGGCATGAAAAAGGCACATGGATTTATATCTAGGACTCTCTTTTGTACTCCATGTTCTTTACCTCTCATGTTATTCCCATTATCATAACCTTGACCGCGCAGATTCTCAAGTGGTAACCCCATTTCTTCAAACAGTCCAAGAAGAGTTTCTGCCATAAAGGCACCTGTAGTCTCCTTTAGTGGAACAAATCCCAAGAAATGTTCTCTTATCATAACCTCAGGCTCAGACATCTCAGTATGTGGTGGTTTGATTTCACTGACAAAACGTAGAAATCATTGTCATTTGTTCAGTATAACTAACATCAGATGTGCAGTCCAGAAAAACTGAGTAGTATTTGGCTGAGTTTACACGTGCTAAAATGTTCTGCCTTATAACACTTGCTAGAAGCTCTTTTCCTAGGTAGTGAACCATAGTTTCTTCATCTGTAACTCTGTACACATGTTCAGTCATGATAAGGTCAAAAAGGGCTAAAAGTTCAACAAGCTTCAAAAAATTTCAATTGTTCTCACTGTACAACTTTTCAGTTGTACCACGGAATGCCAGGTTTTGCATGCCAAGAAATCTGACCATGGCAATCAAGCGTTCCAAGACCTGTCGCCTATATTGCTCTTCTTCCCTGATTTTCTGCTGGTTGGTATCATCAATTGTTTTTCCTTTCCTTAAGCACAGTTCAAGTTCTCTCCAGGCCTGTAGTTGTCTAAATGGAGAGTACTCCTCTCACGTGTAGACAGAATTGCTCCAATGTTCTTCCAGTCTTTCGAACCTGGGTCTTGTAGAGCTGTTGCAGCATCATTTCTTTTGCTGAACAAGCTACAGCAAAAAAACAAAATGGTGGAATATATCAGCCATTGACAGCACAGTTCTTCACCATTGGCCAGTCTCCTCTTGTAGTGGACAGGAGAGAATCTTCTTTTTTTGGAGTCTTCTGGAAAATCATATGATACAACCTGCTGTGGTCCATGTTGAACTATAAGCTGTCGCAAATTATCACTGCAATACTTAGGCCAGTTAGCAGGGTCACTGTAATTCAAGCCAGGCACAACACCAACTTCTTTTGTAGTCATCGCAGTACTCTCAGTTTCCTCAAAATCCTGTTTCCTCTGTGTGTTCCACCAGAATATCTCCAAATTGTAAGATCCTCAGAAGTAATACCACTTGTTGTAGGAGCAACATCACTTGTTGTAGGAGCTTCCTCAGTGGTAGTTTCACCAAGGGTATCATATTCTTGTTCTTTACTTGTTTTTTCTGTGCAAAGGAATTTCTGGAGGAACATCTTTTGCTTGGCTTGTTCCATGGCTCTTTTTGCATTTCGTTTGTGGAACTGAGCTCCAGATGGTTGTTTTTTTAAAATCAGCCATAACTCCCTATAAAAATGACCAAATTTATCAAATCACTTTAAGATCAGGAAAGATGAAAACTGATGGTGCTCCACTCCCCTTAAATCCAGTAGGAGTCTATACCACCTCCTCACTGGTGTGTGCTTCTAAACCCTATCCTTCTAAGTCAGTTTGGTGCAGTGGTTAAGGGTGGTGGACTCTAATCTGAGAACCGGGTTTGATTCCCCACTCCTCCATATGCATCCAGCTGGGTGGCATTGGGGCAGACACAGCTCTGTCAGAGCAGTTCTCTCAGAGGCCTCTCAGTCCCACAGGGTGTCTGTTGTGGGGAAAGGAAGGGAAGGACATTGCAAGCTGCTCTGAGACTCCAAGTGAAGGGCAGAGTATACATCCAAACCTCCTTATTATTAGTCTTTGTCAGGCCACTGTGGCAAACTACATGAGCACAATCAGCTTCCCCAAAGCCTCACAAGAGCTATCTGATCTCAGAGGACTCTCAGGCTGCCCCTCCAGCCTTGTTCCCTCCTACCCACCATTCTCCTGGCCAGGATAAGTTGCTGGATGGAAGAAAACTGTAACAACTAACGCTATATACAGGGCTGGCTTGCCCACTAAGTGAGCTAGGTGCTTGCCTAGGGTGTGATGCCCATCAGGGGTGCCAAACAGATCACACACCCTCCCCCTCCCCCTTTGGTGGAATGGGGGCAGCCAGTGGGGACTCACTGCCACCACCTGCCACCACCAGTAACAGGATGCCCGCCTGGCCGGGGCGCAGGAGGCGGCGGTGGCACAGCTCGACCCCCCATCGGGTGCAGGAGGAGGAGGCGGCCAGTGTGGGGACTCGCTGCCACCAAAGAATGCCCAGAGAAGACTCAGTGAATGCCAGAGAAGACTCAGTGAAACGAATGGGAGCTGCGGACAACCGTGCTGTGAGGAGCGGATGGGCATGCTTCTCGGGGGGGGGGATCCAGCCTGTGGGCACTGAGAAACCTGTGGCTGTTCTGTTGACAACAGATGAGGGGGAGGCAGGACCCCACCCACCTGTGGTTCTTCTGAGCCAATGCTGGGCTCCCCCCCGGCTGACTAACCTCTCCTCTCCTCCACTGCCCACCAGGCCAGAGGCATATAGTGCAGATGTGGAGATCACCCAGGGCCTGCAGGAAGGTCAGTGCCCGTCCCATCCTGTCCCATCCCCGCTGGGGCTTGTTGGGTGGGCAGGGCCATCGAGGCTGCCGTCCATGGTGCCAAGAGCAGCCCTGACTCTGAGCCCCCTCCTCCTCCCACCTCCTCCTCACCCCATCCACAGAGGCATGGCAGGTGCTGTGGGCTGAGCTGAAGGGCGCGGCGGAGTTGGGCTGGGAGTGGGATTTTTCCTTGCACTGGTTCATGCCGGGGCTGCCATGCCCGTCAACCTCAATGCCCTCCTGTGCCACGTGGAAGCACTTGGCGGCTCGCGTGGGGACTCCAGTCCCTGCCGGGAGGTTGGCATTTGCGCCCGCCTAGGATGCAGAAGCACCACAAGCTGGCCCTGGCTATGTACTGTAATAAAGGAAATTGTCAGGTGATCCTGCCATAAGAGGTGAGGGAGATAGGAGGACGAGATGATCTGTAACCTTTTAGGCATGAAGGGGGGAAGTGGGGTGGTTGCCAGGGCAACAGGGTGTTCATCAGCCTGGGCTATCTCCTATCTGACCAAATGGCCCTGTCATACGGTTCGGGTTTCTCCGGTATGGGCATCTGGGCCCCTTTATGGCTCAAACAAACTCTTGCACCTTTTCCCGCGTGCGGGCTATGTAGTCATTGGTAGAATGCTTGGGGGGGGGGCTAGCTAGTGGGGTATATCTGTAAATGTTTCTTTGTGTCTTTCATTCCTGACAATGCACTGTTAAGGCGCTTTTAGAACTGCGGCTGAATAAACTTTAACTTCTCAAGAAGTCCGTTGTTTAGCTGTCCTTTTTGAAGTGCCTGACAGATTGTCAGAAATCATCTTCGATCGGGATCGGTTCTACACCAAACTTCTCTCCCAGAGATGAGTGACGAGGGAGATACCGCCCCGATCCCAACCTCGGAAGAGGAGAAGGTTCCGACATCTACTGTGCCCACAACCACGGCTGTGGTCCCAGTCTCTAGTGCCCCGGCGCCATGGGGACCCAACTACAACCTGGGAGGGCTCTACGGAGAACTGTACGGGGGAGCGTATGCTGGAGTGACGACCAGGCCGTGGAAGCGGCGGGACTGGATGAAGCCGCTCACAGAGACGCATGAGACGTGGCTCCTCACCCCCCGAGCATCAGTACGGGAGAGTTGGGTTCGAGAGAACAGTCGGCCGCTTGAGTATGGTGGAGGATGATGAAGAAGCCTACCCGGATACCCGAGACTCGGAAAGGACCGTGAGAAGCCGGAGATGGAGTGGGGATCTCAGCCTGGATTGACTCCTACGCCTCATAGACGAGTCCTTGTCTCGGATCCCGAAAATGATCTCGGATGGCATATGAGAGGAAATGGAGAACCTCCAGACCCAGTGGGGGCCCTCACACAGAGACCCCTGCTCGTACTGGCGGGATTGCCACCCGGAGGTGTGCTGGAGCAGCCCGGGGCACCTCCGGACCAAACCATGGGGCCCCCACCTACGGGGCCACCAGCGCCGAGGCCGCCAGGGATGCCAAGGGGTTGGGGGCCCGTGTTGCCTAACCGAGCTGAGCTGCTGGACGCCACCTTCGATGGTACGCCCAAGAAGTTCTCCTTTTTCCTGGTAAGGGCGGAGAAGTTTATCGTGAACTGGGGCCACTTGTTCCCGGATGAGGAACGGATAGTGGACGCCATCACCTCCCGCCTGAAAGATGCGGCGGCCGACTGGTATGTAACTTTACACCAGGAAGACGGGCGCGAGCTGAGAGAGGTGGACGCATTCATGTGGGCGATGAAAGACCAGTTCAAAGATGCCAACGCAAACAAGTCGGAGTTCCTTTCGACAAGGGACTAGGTCCGTTCGGGAGTATACGGCGGAGTTCCGAAGACATGCCACCAAGATCCAAGGTTGGCCCGATGGCGTGCTAGCGGAGCAGTACCGCCTGGGCCTGGACCCAGAGATCCGCCGCACGATTATGCGAGGACGGGACCCGGAAACCTTATCGAGCTGGATGAAAGAAGCGGCGGCAACGGAGACTTGACTGAAGGCCATCAAACTGGATGATGCAGCAGCCTTGGGGAAGACGACCCAATCCGCCGCCGCCCCTCTGAAAAGCCGGCAGACGAACACTGCACAGCGGCCAAAAGTCGGGACGCATGAAAGCAGGTTGAAGCGAGGGCTGTGCCTAAAATGTGGGGAAGCGGGCCATCTTGCCACGAGTTGCCCGGGGTCATCCACCTCGCCCAGTGCTGTGAAGGGGCCAAAAAAGAAGTTCTTGATGTCTACACCGAAACCCCCGGGAAAGCAGAGGGGCTCAATGGCCCTGCAAGTCGCCACCTGGGGAGAGGGAACCGACTCGTCAGAGGAAGAGACTGCCGTGGAGGCGGGAAACGAGAAGGACCTGCTGTAAACAGCGCTGAACAGCAGGTCCTGGACCCTCAGGCGCTAAATCTGGTGAGCAAATCCTCTTCCTCTTTTTCATGACCGTGACTCTAATGGACCCGGGTCTACTGACCCACGTGAGGGTGAGAGCGTTAGTAGACTCGGGGTGTGGAAGAGACCTCATTAATCCCTCCCTGAAGACTGGGCTGGGAGCCAAAGTAATGAAACTGGCAGAGCCGCTGGTTTTTACCCAAATGGATGGCTCCACTATGAAAGAGCCCTGTAAATACGAGACTGTTCCTTTAAGGATGGGAGTGGGGAAACATTGGGAGGCGCGGCCATTCATGGTGTCCTCCGCTGCAAGGTTTCCACTTGTCTTGGGGAGCCCATGTTTTTTTGATCACGACCCACACATATTATGGGAGGCTGGGATTGTTAACTTCATCTCCCCACGGTGCAAGACCCATACCTGGAAAGGTGACTGGGGTTCGCGGAAACCTGAGCTCTGCCCTGTGGTGGTGGGGTGGCTGAGATGGACTGCAACAAGATTCCCCGTGAGTATCGGGACTTGTCTGCGGTGTTCGGGGAGGAAGAGGCGGATGAGCTACCCCCACACTGCAATTCTGACTGTGCCATTGAACTGTTACCCAATCAGAAACTCCCGAAGGGGAAGCTATACTCTATGAGCCCGGCTGAGAGAGTGGAGCTCAGAAAGTTCATAGATAAGAATTTGGAGCGGGGGTTTATACGGCCAGCCTCTTCACCGTTTGCCGCTCCCGTCCTGTTCCGGAAGAAGAAAGACGGTGGACTCTGCTTGTGCACGGACTACCGTGGCCTTAATGCTGTGTCCGCAACTAATGCTTACCCGCTGCCGTTGACTAAGGATCTGCTTGCAGCGGCGGCAGGGGGGAAGGTGTTCTCCAAGCTTGATTTACGGGATGCATACTTCCAAGTGCGCATCAGGGAGGGAGACGAACACAAGACTGCCTTTAACACACCCCTGGGGCAGTTCGAATACTTGGTGTTGCCATTTGGTTTGCAAGGGGCCCCTGGGGTATTTATGAATTTGATTAACGAGGTATTGCACAAATATCTGTTCAAAGGGGCCCTCATTTACCTTGATGACATTTTGCTGTACTCCCCTGATATGAAATCCCATGTGCAACTCGTTAGGGAGGTTCTCAAAACGTTGCACAAACACAAACTGTTTGCCAAACTATCTAAGTGCGAGTTCCATCAGTCGGAGATTTCGTTCCTGGGCATTGAGATGGACCCTGCAAAGGTCCAAGACGTGGTGGGGTGGGAGCCCTCCAAAACGCAGTGGCAACTCCAAGCATTCATCGGATTCATAATTTTTTACAGATCATTTCTGTCAAATTTCGCGCAGGTGGTCCTGCCCCTCACAGAACTACTTAAGACTAAGGGGAAAGGCCCGGAGAGTACACGGCCGGGGGACAAACTGAACTAGACTGCTGACTGCCAACGTGCGTTTGAACAGTTAAAAGCTCTGTTCACATCCGAACCTGTGTTGGCGCACCCCGATGAGGCGAGGAAATTCATAATCCATGTTGACGCCTCGGACGTCGCCATGGGGGGGGCCATTCTACAGGAGGGGGAGGATGGGAAATTGCACCCCCTCGCATAAGTGTCCAAAAAGTTTACAGACGCTGAACAGAACTGGTCTATATGGGAGAAGGAAGCAGGATCTATAAAATTGGCTCTCTCCACTTGGCGGCACTGGTTGGAGGGGGCGAGGGTGCTGTTCGAGGTTTGGACCGATCATAAAACTTTGAGTTGCTGCGCTCGCCTCGGTCCTTGAATGCGAAACAACTGCGGTGGGCAGATTTCTTTTCTAAATTTGACTTCACACTGCACCATTTCCCAGGGAAGGCAAACTCGCTAGCAGACGCCCTGTCACGCCTCCTGCAACACGACAGCAAGAGGGAGGTGGTTCGAGATTCGGTTTTCATGCCCTCGCAATTGGGGGGAGGGTGACGACTTGGAAAGGCCCGGAGAGTACATGGCCAAAACTCCGCCTCTGCCCCCCCGCTTCTCCTTGGGAGCTGAAGTTCGCATCAGAACTGTCCGAGGCCAACCACGCTTCCCTGGCCAAGGAGGAGGGGGTGGTGACTGATGAACAGGGTCGCTGGCGGAAATATGGGAAGCTTTTCGTTCCACTTTCCCTGCGAGGGGAGGTCATGGGTTGGGCGCATGGTTCTAAACTTGCGGGGCACACTGGGGTTGTTAAATCGCTGCAATTGCTTCAGAGGCAGTTTTGGTGGCCGGGGATGAGAAAAGACTTGTCGTTATTCACGCAAGCCTGCCAGACTTGTCTCATGAGTAAACATCGCCCAGGGAAGCCACCGGGACCCCTTCAACCACTGCCGACCCCGTCCCACCCCTGGGAGGTTGTGTCGATGGATTTTATTACTGACTTGCCACCAAGCAGGGGAAAGACCGTAATATGGGTGGTGGTGGACACGTTTTCCAAGCAGGCACATTTTGTTCCTTTTAAATCCATCCCCTCGGCTAAGAAATTAGTGAGGGCTTTCCTGGTGCACGTCGTAAGGCTCCATACTCTCCCGGGGAAGGTGCTCTCAGATAGGGGGTCGCAATTCGTTTCCCAATTTTGGGGGGAGTTGATGACGCTGTTAGGGGTGGAAAGGGTGTTGAGCAGTGCGTATCATCCAGAAACCGATGGGCAAATGGAATGGGTGAATCAAACCCTTGAACAGTACTTGCGATGTTTTACTAACTTCCAACAGGACGATTGGGAATCTTTGTTGCCCTTGGCGGAGTTCTGTTACAATACCACGTGTCATGCTTCTATGGGGATATCCCCTTTTATGGCTGTGCATGGCTATGAAGCCCCACCACTCCCATTCTTGGCTTCACCAAACTTGCCAAAGGGGGAGGTGGGGGAATGGTGTAAAAAACTGCAGGTGGCGTGGCCGCTTCTTGCACAAACTCTGCAGGCTGACAAGAAACAGGACAAATCGTGGACCCCAAAGCCGGGGGAGTTTGTGTATTTGTCCATGCAGAACTTGAAAGGGCTGCAGCCCAGCAAGAAACTGGGGTGGAAGTACATTGGTCCTTTTGAAATCAAACGTGTTTTGAATAATGTGACTGTTGAACTGATACTACCTAAATCACTGAGAGCTCTACATCCTGTATTCCATCTCAGATTATTAAAACGCTCGCCTGTGGAGAACGAATGGAGACCGAGACGACCTGCTCCCCCCCCCGATGGTGGGGGGTGAACCACACTATGAGATTGCGCAAATTCTCGATTCGAAGATCACTAGAAACCGATTGTATTACCTGATTGAGTGGGTGGATTTTGGGCCAGAACAGAGGGAATGAGTGAAGGCAGACAATGTTCAGGCCCCCCGATTAGTCCGTGCTTTTCACAAATTGTACCCATTAAAGCCAGGGGGTGGGGGTTTATCATCGGAGGGGCAGAATGTCAGGTGATCCTGCCATAAGAGGTGAGGGAGGAAGGAGGATGAGATGATCTGTAACCTTTTAGGCATGAAGGGGGGAAGTGGGGTGGTTGCCAGGGCAACAGGGTGTTCATTAGCCTGGGCTATCTCCTATCTGACCAAATGGCCCTGTCATACGGTTTGGGTTTCTCCGGTATGGGCAGCTGGGCCCCTTTATGGCTCGAACAAACTCTCGCACCTTTTCCCGCGCACGGGCTATGTAGTCATTGGTAGAATGCTTAGGGGGGGGCTAGCTAGTAGGGTATATCTGTAAATGTTTCTTTGTGTCTTTCATTCCTGACAATGCACCGTTAATGTGCTTTTAGAACTGTGGCTGAATAAACTTTAACTTCTCATGAAGTCCGTTGTTTAGCTGTCCTTTTTGAAGTGCCTGACAGAAATATACCACAGACACTGAGGTCTCCTGTAGATTTCTAACTTATATTAATTATATAAACACACATTACAGGCCACTAAATGCAAAACACAATCGCCAAAAATAATGTACAAACAAGATAAAGTCTCATATATAAAGTCCTTGGCTAGATAAAAAGCAGAACCAAGAAAAGAAAGTGGGGTGGGAAAATCCAGGTAGGTAATAAAAGGTTCAAGTAATCTCAGATCACTTCTGCCACTCCCTCCCTGGTTTTTTTTTTACAAAGTTTTTTAAACCAATACTTCAAAAGCCAGAGGGGTCTAGTGCCTTTTATGTCAACATTAGTTTAAAGTAATACCACAGATGGCTCTCTGGCTATAACCCTAAGCATGCTGCTGTGTGTTCCCTACAAGCTTCTGCAAATGGAGAGATGTCCCAAAGGAAACACTCTCTGTGCTTGGTTTCCTTTGGCAGAAAGAGTACTTCTGGAGTCCTGGTAAGATTACTTTTATTTGCAGACACTTCTGCTCCAGGATCTTCAGAGAAGACTGTGCACAGTTCCCATTTCTGCTCACTCCAACTAGAAGCTCTTATCTCTCTCTTGTTCTCCTCTTCTAAGACTGGTGGTGGAAAGTGCCACCAATTCACAGCAAACTTATGGCAATCCTGTAGGGTTTTCAAGCAAGAGACAAACAGAGTGTTATGTCCACTGACCGCCACTAGGTGACAGCGACCTTTACCAGAGCTTGGAGTTCAAGAGACTATAGGGACTAGGATCCTGAAACCTCAAGCGGTCACCAATAGGAACCTTGGTGGAAAGTTTAAACCCACCAATGGGACCTGGGGGTGATCCACGGGGACTGTATATAGTTGGCCATCTGGCCGGTATTTGTTGTTCTGTTGTGTAGTAGTAAACCATGTGCTGATTATCACGCTGTTCCTGAGTCCTTAATGTGTTGAACCCACTGCACAACAATGGTGATGAGGATGGGATCCCACGGAGCTGACCAGGCTGCCGAGCATCCAAGGAAGACCAGGAACCACCGCTGCTTCAACCAATGAGCACTGAAGGTGAGCAATCGGCTTCCCCGCAACCTCTGCGCAGCACAATGGCAGTAGCTCCGGGAGCGGGACTTGTCCAGCCACATAACTGGGAAACCTGGGTTGAGGGATTCAAGTCCATCCTAATCTTCTAGGAGGTTACCACTGACAAACGGAAGAAAGGTCTCATCAGCTCCTGGGGCCCCGCCACTGTGCAGCTGGCTCGCAACCTGCTCTCCCCAACAAAGCTGGCCTACACCTTGTTCTAGGATATCGTCAAGAATCTACAGGACCATTTTGTCCCATGACCATTGGAGATCGCATGCCATGTGACCTTCTATGACTGGCAACAACAACCCTGGGAATCGATTGCTGAGTTTCTGGCTGAGCTTTGCCAGCTCGCCAGCAACTGTGCTTTCAGGGCCCATCTTGAAATGGCCCTTTGAGACAAACTGTTTTTGGGCTGAGCAACGAGAAGCTCTGACACTGCATCTGGAGGATGAGAAGTGCTCCCTCACCTCTGACCTTTCCACTGCCACGGCACGGGAGAGAAACCATCCCTTGACCACGGCCGCCATGCACCAGTTGCAGGATGACAACCTTGATCCAGACCGAGAGGACATCCACCACACCCAACAGTCCTCCTGATGCTGGGAACAAGGGTCCTGCGCTGTGCCTGCCCAGGAGTGTGCAAGCTGCGGAGAGAAACACGACAGGAAAACCTGCCTGTTCCGGGATGCCAAGCGCCATGGGTGTGGCCGCGCGGGGCACCTCACATACGCTTGCTGTTCCCGGGGGTCCGGAGACGAGCAGGCACCACCACAGCCCTGCCAGAGAGCAGATGCCCACTATGAGGATGACTACTCCAAGGAAGAGCTCTACGTCCTCACAGCCAAACCAGCGGAACAGGTACTGAGGCTTCCGAGCCAGTCCTCTGCCTTGAAAATCCAGGTCCGGGTCCAGATAGAGGGGTCCCCCTGCACTATGGAGCTTGATTCTGGCTCCACAGCCTCTATTATTTCAGAGGAAATACTGAAGAGACTCTGTTCCCGTGGGGGGCCCTGCCTGCGCCCATCCACCCTCACCCTGACAGACTTTCAGAGGAACCACATTCCGGTAAAGGGTGTGGGAAGTTTCCAAGTCCAGTACAATGGGTTTGATAGTAAATTGGACTTGGTTGTGGTTGCGGGGGATTTAGTCAGCCTCCTCAGCCATGCATGGTTTGCCCCTTTGGGAATCTCCATTGAGGGGTGCAGCTATGTGCATCACAGGACTTCCGGTGTCATGTCCATTGTGACATCCGGGAGGTCTGCGAAGAGTTCCCGTCCATTTTTGACAGGACCCTTTGGTGTTGCTGCAACTCAACCCTAACGTGGCCCCCATTTGAATGTGCTCCAGGACAGTTCCATTTGCACTACACCCAAAAATAGATGTGGAGCTGGACCGCCTTGTGGCCCAAGGAGTCTTCGAGCTTGTCTCCCACACCGCCTGGGAGACCCCCATAGTCACCCCGGTTAAGTCAAATGGGGACATCCACATCTGCGTGGATTACAAGTGCATGCTAAATAAAGCACTTCAGGACCATGCTTATCTGGTCCTGGTTGTCAGCCATGTGCTGGCCTCCCTGGCAGAGACAAAGATTTTCAGAAAACTGGACCTAGCCCAGCCCTACCAGCAGCTCCCGGTGGATGAGGCCACCACCGTGGCGTAAGTGATTGTAACTCATAGAGGGGCCTTCAAAGTTAAAAGACTGCAGTTTGGGGTGAGCGTGGCCCCGGGCCTCTTTCAACAACTAATGGACTCCCTCTTGAAGCGGACCCCGGGGGTTACGCAATTTTTCAACGATGTGCTGATCACCGCAGCAACGCCTGCTGAGTTTGCCGCCCAGCTGTGCACCACGAGGCTGGCCTCAAGGGAAAAGTGCCTCCTGGGGGTTCTGTCAGTGGACTTTTTGGGCTTCATGGTCAATGCGGACGGCTTCCATCCTGTTCGGGACAAAATGAAAGCCATCGTGGAGGCACCCCCGCCTAAATCCAAGGCAGAACTACAGGCATTCTTGGGACTATTGAACTTCTACCACACTTTCCTCCCCCACAAGGCAGCAGTAGTGGAACCCTTGCATCACCTCCTAGACAAGCAGGCCCCTTGGTCATGGGGCCCCTGGCAAGCCGCTGCCTTCAGGAAGGTCAAAGCGCTGCTCATCTCTAATAAAGTTTTGGCATATTTCAATCAGTCCCTGCTGGTCGTTCTGGCATGCAACACATCCCCCTACAGCGTTGGTGCAGTGTTGGCCTACTGGCTCCTGGCTGGCTGGGTGGTGCCCGTCGCCTACTACTCCCGGATGCTGTCAGTGGCGGAGCGGAACTATGCTCAGATTGACCGGGAGGGCCTGGCAATCATGGCCGGGGTGAAAAAATTTCATGACTTTGTATATGGCCATCCTTTCACCATTGCCCCTCCTCGGCCTCTTCACCCCGGATCATTGGATGCCACAGGTCCTCTCCCCACGGGTCCTGCAGTGGTCCATTTTCTTGGCTGGTTATTCTTACTCTCTGCTGCATTTCCTGGGCAATGCTATGGGCCACATGGATGCTCTAAGTCGCCTGCCCTTGCCGGTCGTGGAGGAGGACCTGGCTCTGACCCACCACATCTTCCAAGTCAAGGACCTTCCTGATCCCCCCCTCCAGGCAGCAGATGTCGCCCACTGCTCGACCAGGGACCCTGTCATCTCCCATGTTCTGGGCTGGGTGGTGAGGGGGTGGCCTGTGGCAGTAGAGGGCCCAGAGTTCACAGCGTTTGCTGCCCAGTGGGATGAGTTGTCTGCATACAAGGGATGTTTATTTTGGGGAGACAGGGTGGTGGTCCCCAGTGTACTGCAGCACAGGGTCCTGCAGGCTCTACATGAGGCACATCCCAGCATCGTCAGGATGAAGGCCCTGGCCCGCAGCTACATATGGTGGCCAGGGATAGACGTGGAGGTGGAGGCTTCAGTTAAACGGTGCATGACTTGTCAGGCTGTCAGGCCCAATCTGCCAAGTGCACCCACCCAACCCTGGGAATCCACCCGGACACCATGGTCAAGGCTCCACGTGGATTTTGCCAGGCCATTCCATGGGCTGCTGTTTCTAGTAACGGTGGACTCTTATTCAAAATGGTTAGAAATCAGCCTGGTCTCTGCCACCTCCTCCAAAGCCACCATCCAGGTGCTCCAGAAGATCTTCACTACCCATGGGTTGCCAGACACTATCATCTCAGACAATAGGATGGCATTCATCATGGAGGAATTCCAGTTCTTCCGCAGCAATCTGATTCAGCACATAAGGTCCACCCCGTTTCACCCTGCCACCAACAGCCAGGCAGAATGGATGGTCCGTACTGCCAAGGAAGCCCTCAGCCAGCTGATGGAGGGAGACTGGGAATTCCAGCTGGTGCGCTTCCTCCTGGCACAACGGACCATCCTGAATCCAGTCAGCAGGTGCTGCCCCGCAGAACTCCTCATGGGATGAAGGCCTGCAATCCTCTTAGACAGGCTCCACCTGGACAGGGCCCCAGAGTTGTGCAATTTGTCCAAGCAGAGGGAGGTGCTGTGGGGGCTCTTTCCAGAGGACCTGGTCTACATCCAGAACTTCGGCAGAGGCCCCAAATGGCTCCCTGGATGAGTCATCCATCCCACAAGCCCTGTGTCTTATGAGGTATCGACAGACTGTGGACAGGTCCTGCAGAAGCATGTCGACCAGCTGCGCAGGCACATGCTCCTGGCTCCAGCAGAGGTTCCAGCCCCAAGGGATGCCAAGAGGGAACTACCAGACATCCCAGAACAGGAAGCTCCCAACGGGAGTTTGCAGGAGCCAACCCCCATCACCACGGCTGCCCCTGAAGACAGAGCACCGGCTACTGCCACAGAACCAGTAGAGGCTCTGCTGCCACCCCCCCCCGGGCACACCAGGCACAAGACAGGATTGGCATCCCAGTTCTAACCCCGAGGTGTTTCTTGCGAGAGCGCCAGGCCCCCACCAACCAAGGATGGGTTTGAAATATGGGGGGAAGGCTGTTATGTCCACTGACTGCCACTAGGTGACAGTGACCTTTACCAGAGCTTGGAGCTCAAAGAGACAATAGGGACTAGGATCCTGAAACCTCAAGCGGTCACCAATAGGAACCTTGGCGGAAAGTTTAAACCCACCAATGGGACCTGGGGGTGGTCCACAGGGATTGTATATAGTTGGCCATCTGGCCAGTATCTGTTGTTCTGTTGTGTAGTAGTAAACCATATGCTGATTATCACACTGTTTCCTGAGTCCTTAATGCATCGAACACACTACACAACACAGGGGTAGTTTGCCATTGCCTGCCTTTGCCTAGCACCCCTGGACTTCCTTGGTGGTCTCTCATCCAAGTACTAACAAGGGCTGACCCTGCTTAGCTTCTGAGATCTGATGAGACTGGGCTAGCCTGGACCTTCAAGGTCTAGAACATTTGTATGGGACCTTCTGCAGGTGAACTTCCTGTTTGGGAAATGAAATATACTGAGTTCCAAGGCATAGCATAGTGATCAGCTCATAGTTTATTTAGTTTCAGAAGTTGAAGACAACACAGCGGGCTTGTAGGTCTACTTAAATCCCCATAGCATGCCGCACCCCACACCCATGATAGGTTTATTTACAGTGCACCCAATTCCCCATAGGTTCCTACTTTGATCCTGACTGACCGATAGGTCCATTCTAGGATCCAATCTGGCTATTGTTTATGGATGCGAAGCTTTGCTCCTTCGCATGCCCCTGTGCACAGGTGGCCACGTGTTTGGTCTCAGTTAATACACAACACCCCTCCCCCCATGGTTCAGAGTGTCCCTGACAGATAAACTCCTGGAGGTGCATTGGTCTACGCCACTCCCTGG
The DNA here is from genome assembly GCA_029375565.1 of Gekko gecko. Taxonomy (NCBI): domain Eukaryota; kingdom Metazoa; phylum Chordata; class Lepidosauria; order Squamata; family Gekkonidae; genus Gekko; species Gekko gecko. Next base: position 137,871,715 of record JAPDNY010000002.1, read on the forward strand.
TAGAGCAGCGTAGCTCGAGAACTGGGGCCATTGGCACTGGTGCCATCCTTGCCTGTTTGGTGGGTGTCTCCAGTCATTGTGAGGATGCCATTTCCCTGCTAGGGTTGAGTATCCTATCCGGCTCGGGTACCTCACTGTCTACTCTGGCCAGCGGCGGTGCACTTGCCTCTGTAGGCACTTGTGCAGAGGGCAAGTTTCTTGTGGCTTCAATGGGTTGTGGGTCCGGGAACTCACCCTAGCTTCCCTTGGCTGTGTACTGGTCCATGGGAAGGAGCCTGTGGCATAGCTGGTCTATGTGTCTTTTGAGCAGCTGGCCATCGTCAGTCGATACTTCATATGAAAGGGGCCTGGTCACCTGCACAATCCTTGCCAGGATCCATGAGGGACCCCTCAAGAAGTTCTTAGCATAAATGGGATCACCTGGGGAAAATCCCCGGGAGCCTCCTGGCTTTCTGGGGCTTGACTGTGTTCTGGGGCCCGATCTGGGTGCAGACGGTCCAGGCGGGTTGTGAGGCTCCTACCCATCAATAATTCCACAAGGCTGTGGCTGGTGGTTGTGGTAGGTGTAGTACATTGGCCAAATAGGAAAGCCACCAGCCAGTGGTCTCAATCCCCCTGAGTGATCTGGCGGAGGGACTCTTTCATTGTCCTTACCATCCGCTTGGCCTGGCCATTGGTAGCCCGGTGAAAGGAAGCCAAGTGGATGTGCAAAATTCCATAGTATCACACAAACTCTTGGAACTTGGCCGACATGAAGGCGGTCCCATAGTCGGATACTAGTGTGTCTGAAATGCTGTGTGTACTAAAGATCTTCCACACACATGAATGGTGGTGTGGGACGAAGTGGCGGACACTGGGATGGCCTTGAGCCATTTGGAATAGGAATCTACTAGGATGAAAACCAGCTGACCTTGGAAGGGCCCCGCGAAGTCCAGATGCAGGCGAGCCCACGGCTTGCATGATGATTCCTATGGCCGGACTGGGGCTCCTGGCAGTGCAGGTCACGATTCCTCTGGCAGTGCTTCACTCTGTTCTCTATCTCCCCATCCATTCCGGGCCACCAGATGTAACTGCGGGCCAGAGCCTTCATGTGCACGATTCCTGGGTGGGTCTTGTGCAGAGCAGCAAGCATGCGCTGTTGCAGCAGTACGGGTACCACCACCCGGCTTCCCTAGAGTAGACATTCTTTGTGGGCTGACAGTTCATTGTGCCAGGAGGAAAAGGCAGCAAACTCAGGGCCCACCTGGCCATTGGGCCATCCCCTCCCCACCCAGTCCAGAACATGGGAGAGGAGCCAGTCGCGAGCGGTGTAGCAGGCAACCTTGGATACCTGGATAGGCCAGTCAGACAGGTCCTTAATGAGCAGGATCTGATGGGCAGGAGAACATCATCAAAGAAGGGCTGAACCTGGGGATACCCTTGAGAAGATAGTCCACTAGGTTTTGGAAGATCCCCAGGGCCACGCTGACCCCAAACTGCAGCCACAGCACCCAGAAGACACCCCTATGTGTCACTATAGTCTGCGCCTCAGGGGTGGCCTTGTCCATTGGAAGCCGTTGATAGGCTTGGGCCAAGTCCAGTTTGCCAAAAATGTTCACACCAGCCAGTGATACCAACACATGGCTGATGACCAGGACTGGATATGTGTGGTCCTGCAGGGCCTTATTAATGGTGCATTTATCAACTGCATATATCTGGACATACCTGTTTGGCTTGACCAGGGTTATTATGGGTGTCTCCCACTGGGCATGTGGAATGGGTTCCAGGACCCTCTGGCTTACCAGGCGGTCCAATTCCATATCAGTTTTAGGCCAGAGGGCGAATGGGGGGCGCCGGGGCTTCATCCGGATCAGCCACACTGTGGGATCAAAGTCCAAGGAGACTAGGGGCCTGGTGTACTGGCTGAGCAGTCCATCGAAGATGGCCGGGAACTCTTCGCACATTGAATTAAAGTCCATGGGCCACACGTGGTTAACCCCGGTCACCCCTAGCCTCAAGGGAGAAAACCAAGACAGCCCCAAGAGACTTGTGAGCCTTTTCCCCACTACCAGCAAGTCTAACAGCCCATCAAAATCCTTTTATTGTACCCTAAATTTGCCCCACCCCTTAATGGCCACCAGGTTTTTTGGAAGTCCTGTAAGGTTAGGCCCTCCGGCTTCACCAGTGGGGGTCCCCCACATGGACAGAGTTCCTTAAAGGTTTCTGCTGAGATTATGGGAAAGGACAACCCGGTATCTAGCTCCATCTTGCAGGGGGACCCTTCAATCTGCACAGTTAAATGAATTTTGTTTGGGGTGGCCTGGGGCAAATTTAGTACCTGAAACTGGTGGATGCTGTGGACGTCAGTCGATTCTTGGTGGGCGGCGTGCTGGCATCGTGTCCCTCGGGAGCAACAGGCATGGGTGATGTGTCCTTGTTTCCCACAGGAGTGGCACGTGGCATCCCGGAATTGGCAGGACCAGCGTTCGTGGACTTCCCCACAGCTGGCACAAAGCACTTGAGCATTGGGCTTCTCGGCTGTTTGTGCACTTGCAACTTTAGGTTGTGGATTTTGGTGAGCAGAACGACGTACCTGGAGCACTTCATCCTCGTCCAAGGCATCGGTGGTCACAGAGGTGGCTGTTTGGTGCATCGAAGGTGGCGGCCACTCCCGGTGTGACCTCTCGAAGGTGGTGGCCATTTGGAGCACTGTCTTCAGATTGATGTCGTTAGCTCTGATTAGTTTGACTCCCCAGACGAATTGAGTGACAATGATGTCCTCTGCATTGGTGAACTCACAGTCCATGGTGAGTTGGTGGAGCTCTGCCATGAAGATGGTGGTCACTTCTCCCATCGTCTTGGCCTGCACAAACTAGTCCATGCGCTTGGCCATTTTTGTTGGCTTTGACGCTAAGTAGTTTGTCAAGGCCTTGATGAGCTCCTCAAACGTAGCTTCCACCATTTTCTTGGGGGCAATGAGACCCTGGGCCAAGTGGACAGTGGCGATGCCACACGTGCTGATAAGCAGAGACTTTTTTGGTGGTGTCAGTCACATCTTGCTAGCTGATGAAATGGGTGAGCTGTTCTACCCATGCTTCCCAGAACTCAGGATCGAAGGTTGTGATGGTTCCCAGAATGGCAGCCATGACTCTGGGAGCGATGCAGGGTGTGGTGACCTGGGATTCTGTGTGCAGTGCAGTGCAGTGCTGGACCCGTGGGCAGCGATGCGGGGTGCAGAGTCCTGGAGGTTGGTGCACGGTGCGGTGCTCGAGTTGGATACAGGCCCACTCATTGGGATCCCACCTTCGTTGCCAGTGAAATATACTGAATTCCGAAGCATAGCATAGTGATCAGCTCATAGTTTATTTAGTATCAGGAGTTGAAGACAACACAGCGGGCTTGTAGGCCTGCTTAAATCCCTGTAGCATGCCACACCCCACACCTGTGATAGGTTTATTTCTAGTGCACCCAGTTCCCCATAGGTTCCTACTTTGATCCTGACTGACCGATAGGTCTGTTCTAGGATCAGACCTGGCTATTGTTTATGGATGCGAAGCTTTGCTCCTTCGCATGCCCCTGTGCACAGGTGGCCACATGTGCAGCCCTCAGTTAGTACATGACAGGAAATATCCATAGCCCTTAAAGGGAAGGAAAGTTATTTTGTCAAATCCCTGATGAAAAACCAGAGCAGGAGACCCCAGCCACAGTTCATAAGAAAGCCAAGTTGGCAGCAGTTTTTATAGAGTAATTTTTATAGAGCACATTATCAAGCAGGGAAGTCTTGGGACTAATCCAAGATGGCCATCACTGGAACGTTCACCAGCGTAAAGACCTGGGCTCCTGTTATGCTACCCAAGAACAAAATTAGCAGAAAAACCATAGAGATAACAGCCACTCTTGCCGCAATTCCACATAAACACACACTCTTCACAACATTGCTCCCTGTCAAGCTTTGCCTGAGAACCAGATTTGGGAAAGATTGTAGCAAAGCAGAGGGAAACACAGAAGTAGGATGAACAGAGGATGATGTCATGGAGATGTTCCAGAATAGGGACCCCCTGGTGCTCTATGAGTGACCCACATCCCCTTCCTGAACATCCCTCTCTTTGGATTTGTCCTTTGGAAGATGGATCTCTCTCTGCATTATCCCCCCCTCCACCACAACAGCAAAGTTCTAGTCAAGTCGAACTTTCAAGACTAACAAGAAGCCCAAGCCAAAGCTCCCTTCCTTAGGCTCTTGAAATCTTCTGCTCTGGTCTTGTTGGTCTTGAAGGTACCCCTGCATTCAGATCTTGAAGGTACATCTGCACATGACCCCACATGGCTGGCAATGGCTACCCACCTGAAACTATCCTCTGATACACGCACAGTTTCTTCTCCCATAAGCCAAGCTGGCAACAGCAACTTCATGACAACATACTGCAACTGAGGCAGCCAGCCACGGGGCCCTGTGGCACAGTGGTCAGTGTGCCCAATCCACATCTGGGAGGCCCAGGTCCAAATTCCCATTGTGCTAAGAAAAGAGCTGGGTGACCTTGAGCCAGCTGAACTTACCTCGCAGGATTGTTGTGAGGATACAAACATAGGAAGGGCAAACCATGTAAGCCTCTCCAGAGTGCCCTGGTGGGAAGGGGGGGAAGGAATAAAAATGTACTCCAGAGAAGGGGTAAATCAGCAACACCTCCCTCCCATCCTTTCTGAGTTGGGCATGCCAGCTCCCTCCCAGGAAGCATCTGCCCCAGACAGATCTTCTTCCTCTCCCTCTTCCAGTAACTACAGGAAGAGAGTATATCTGAACATGTGCAGAGTGCCTCGCTCAGCCACGCCTCTGGGAGGGAACGTGGGAAAACTGGCCTCAGCGTGAGTTCAAATAAGAGCCAGCTTTGGGACCCAGGGTCAGATATTCCCCATGAAAAGGAATTTTCTGAGTTTCAGCATTCAATCCCACCCTCTGAAAGTACAGGAAAAGGAAGGGAGAACCTTGGAAAAAAGTAAAATCACCGCTTGGAATTCAAGGAAGGCATGCGGCTGCCCCTCTCCCTCCCTCCCCCTCCCCTGCTGCCCCACCAACCCAAAATTTTTGGCTACAGGTCCACTCCCCACCCGTCCCCCACATGTCTTCTGCAGCCCATTGAGGGCAGATTGGCAGATGCAGGTGGAGTGTCCTTCCAGTGCCCTCGGGCCCCTTTGGAAGCCTCAGCTGGAAGCAAGTGCCCAACCGATGCTCCAAGGCAAGGTCCCCTTTCTACCCAGTTGCCACCTCCCCTCCCCCCAGCATACAGGAGAGGATGGGGGTCCCAGACCAGCTGCACCAACCCCCCAACCCTCCCCCTCCCTTGAAGATGGCCAGCCAGATGGCCCAGCTCTGTGGCCAGCTCAGGCCATCAAGCCCTGATCTCTTCAGTGTCTTCTCCTGGCAGGGGGGCTCTGGCAGCCAGTGAAGAGTCGCCGCCTGCCTGCCTTCGCCTTGTGGAGTGGAGAGCGAGGGATGCTGTGGCGTCTCTCTCTCTCTCTTGTGCCCTGCCTGATGCGGCAGGCAGGCTGTGGGCAGGAGTGGTGTGATTCACAATGGGCTTCCCCCCTTTCTCAGTCCCCCTTGTCGGGCTCTGTCCAGTGGGGGGTGCAGCGGAGTGGCTGCAGGCGGATAGCAACTTGGAAAGCAATAGGATGTGCACATGCTCGGCTCAGATTGCCACTTCTTCCATGTCCCACCAACCGAGCACTACATAGGGTGAGCAAAGGCGCGTGCAGGGCTTTTGGCAAGGAAGGGGCAGGGTGGCAGGCCTGCATGGCACCCTCCAGGTGGTGGATGCATGTGCTCGGCTCGGATTGCCACTTTCCCACCAACCGAGTACTGCACAGGGCAAGCAGAGGTGCAGGGCTTTTGATGAGGAAGGGGCGGGGTGGCAGGCCAGCGGGGTGTCCCCTTAAGATCACACCCTAGGCAGTTGCCTAACCTGAATCTATGGACCAACCGGTCCTTCCTCCATCTTAGATGGATTCAGGCTCAGATGGCTCTGTTTCAACCACTCAACGTGGCCTCCAGCCCCTAGAATAGCTGGGGCAGTATCTGGCTGACTGTCCATCAACAGATACAGCTGGGTGTCATCTGCATATTGATGTCAACCAGCTCAAAACTCCATACCAGCTGGGCAAGGAGGCACATATAGATGTTAATGAACATTGGAAAGAGGATTGCCCCCGAGGGACCTCACATATCAAAGGGTATTGTGGTGAAACCTTCTCTCCTAGCCCTACCTTCTGTCCCCAACCTTGGAGGAATGAGGCAAGCCACTTCAAGGCCATCCCACAAATTCCTACGTCGGTGAGATGGTGGGTCAACAAATTATGGTTGACCATGTTGGATGCTGCTGTCAGATGGAGCAATAACAGCAGTGCTGACCCGCCTTGATCCAGCTGCCTATGAAGATTGTCTGTAAGGGCAAACCCGCACTGTCTCTATCCCGTAGCCAGGGCAGAAACCAGATTGGAATGGGTCTTTTTCATGTTTTAATTATGCCAGTAGCAATGGAACATTTAGTGTGATTATGGGACAACCTAGTTGCGACACTATGGCTGCTGCTGAAAACAGCGCTGTGTGCCAAACTCCATCCCCATCCTTATATCCAAAGAACTTATTCCTATTTTAATCTAACATTATTTAGCATAGTATTGACTCTGCTCTGCATATCACTTTTTGGGATATGGTTTGGATACCATAAAGATGCATGGGTACTGTACACTGAGGGCTAACAATTTTCTTAACAACCATGCAATTGCCATTAAACCCAAGTATTTTGCTTTGAATAAATAGGTATACCCTTGATAACAACAGGAATCCATTTCTCTTCAAAATAATATTGGCAAATGTGAAACTAGACTATCCCTACCAGACTGGGTATCAAAATGGCACATGAACAGTTTCACACTGTGTTTAGCACTGTTTTGAGCTACATGTTGCATACTCTGGTGAGAGCTGGTCCTGTACTGTCTAAAGTAGGACTAGAATTAGGAAGACCCAGGTTTAACATCCTCCCCCCCATGAAGCTTAGTAGGTGACCTTCTGCCTGTCACCCCTCTCAGCCTAATCAACCTCTTTGCCTTGATAAAGCAGGAAGGGGAGAGCTACACATGCTGCCTGGAGCTTCCAGAGGAAGCTGGGCAAAAATGGGATAGATAAATAATTAGCACAACCGTACAAATATAGATTGCACCGGGAACATACATTTTTGTTAGCTACAACTGCAGATCCTTGTGCAATACTCTTTTGTTTTTACACCCATGGAGGCTTCTTCATGGTCAATATTTACAATGAATTGAGAAAACACTTAAGAAAGGATGGGAGGAGGATATGTCCCAGCATGCTGCATTTGGGTTCCTCACAATTCATTGGCACGTATATTGAAATCTGTGCATCACCTTGGGTATTTTTCTTTAAATGAAGACTGATGGAGGATTTGGTGTTCTTTAAGCAACAGCTAAATGCACATGGGCTGCTAACACTCTGAACACAAAAAGTAAAGCAGGCTTCTTTAGACTAATTGTGCAGAAAAAGAGTGCAGTACTGCAATTTTATCTGCATAATGGGAGAATTGTGCAGTAGTGCTAACACTTACTGACTGGCAAAGCTCTGGCTATGCCTGTTTCCCTCTATTTTTATTATCAGCAAAACTTTAATTATGGCTTACAAAACCGACCACATTCTGCATGCATTTACAATGCAATAAATTTCGTTTCTCCCCCTACAATCTACATCCTGAACAGGGCAGTGTATATACAAGGGGAGATATTGATTCTTTGAAGAAATTATAACTGCATTTGTTCTCAAGTAAACATATAGAAGAAGGCCATTACAACACCTGGAACAAACCCAGTCAATTATCTGCATTTTACTGAACACAAAACTAGATTGGGAACACAACAAAATTAGCATAAAGTGATTGCTAGTGATTACAGGAACAAAAGTTGGAGACTTTGGATGGATGGCCTGAATATGTTTTGATTCACCTTTCTACTAAAGATGTAAGAAGGTGTTTTCTCTTGGCAGAGTCAAGTCTTTGATGGCGGCGGTGGCAAGGATGACGACACACCAAGCTAGTTGTTTTTGAAACTCCTGGCAGCTTCATGAATGTAAAGTAATTTGAAGAAAATTCTGTAGTTTTTCTGTATCTGTATCTGTTGAAGAAGAAACAATAAATGACTGGGAAGATCTGTAAAATGTAAGGGTTGAAGGTTTTGAGATAAGAGCTAACAAAAAGTCTTTAAGATGCTATTGGTGGAGGAAAGGTAAATAAGGTGTTCTTAAAAAAATACTTTTACGTTACTACTGATTGAAAAAATGCTGTTGTAGCCCAATAATCAAATAGATCTGGAGAACATGATAAATTGGCTTTTGAGATTACAGGACTGGCAGATTGTGTGAATAACTGAGCTGATCAATTCTACCAGGGCTTTGTGTATAGCTTCCTGTCAACATGGCTTTTAAACTATTTGTCTGTTTCCTGGAGACTGATTGTCAATGAAAATGGACCTTCCATGCCCTTAATGTTGCTAAAGGATTTATATTGCAGCACTGGAGAAATAAATGCCCACCCCCAGTAATCCAACGTTTTGAGTACTTTACAACCTTATTAATGTTTGAATTTATTGCATATAGATGATAATTGTGTATGCACATATTTTTAGATATTTGGAAACATTTTATAGATGTTCATCTGTAGAATTGCCACCATTGTTGTTATATTAGATTGTTGTTATATTAAATCCCTTCTCCAAGCCAAGCCAGCCAGCATGAGGACATGGGGGGGGGCTTGGAGGATGCATTTAAAGTTGCTTTCTTTCTCTGCTTTCTTTCTCCTTTCCTTCCTTCCTTCCTTTCTCTCTCTCTTCCTTCCTTCCCCCATCTGTTACACCTAGGTCCTCAGGGCAACCCTTGGCTTCGAAAGGGATCTTTTAATTTTGCTCTTAGGGAACGGACCTTGCTCTCAGAGAAGGAGCAAACCAGACACATTTAAAGTTACAAGTTTTATTTAAACATAATGTCTAATAAGGACCTGCTTCACAATCATCCTCAGAGATTTTACAGGAAAATACATGGTACATAACTCCCTAATTTATTGTCCCACTCAATGGTGTAACATGGCATTATTACAGTAACATCTTATCAATCATGATATGAGATGTGGAAAGAGAAATAGAGTTGCTTCTCAGTAAAATAAGAGGTGTAAAATAAGAGGTGAGGCTAGAGAAGAGTACAGGTGTAATCTTCTCTTGACCCAACCTCCATAGGGCCAGCTCTCTTCTTTTATACCCTTTTTTTGCTTATCTGCCCACCTATCTCATCCAATCAGAGCCTTCGAACTTTTACATAATTTTCCCTAGTCAATTATAAAGTTTATTAATATTTTTGTTTTTTTCTGGGGCTTTAGTGGAGCCCCTGCCCCATGCCGATATCCATAAGACATGGTTTGCCCGAATGTCATTGTGACCCCTTCTATTCAATACCTTACATAATACCTTACATAAGGGCCCTTGTGCCAGAATGTCATCTCGACCTTCTGGAGTAGTTATCTGGGTTCATTTATGACTGGCACCCCATTTATTCTCCATCAACTAAACAGGCCCCATGAGCTCTATGTACTATGAGCTCCCATTATATTCCTATATCTATATGGTATATATTTAAGTGTAAAGTATGTAATATCCCTCCGTGAATACCTGCTTAACTATATGACATGTTAAGCTCTTCAGTCAGACTTGTGTTAAAACGGAACGGGGGGGAGTTGAAGGGGGGTTAAAATCTTTCTTTGGGTTGTGAAATCTTTCTCCTGGCACAATCCCCACCCTTCAAACTCCAAAAGACTCCTCTCTCATTGGATCTAAATGGTGTTTTGTTCAAAGTAAATTTCTTGGTACTTTCCAAGTTAAGACTGGGGGTTTCCATCGGGGGGGGGTTCCAAGCTACAACCCCCCTTCCATAGCAATTGTTCTACAATTGAGCTTAGTCACTTCCCATCTGGTTTCAATTTTAATCCTCCCGCTGCTCCACGAAAACATGCATCATGTGTCAGTGCCATTGGTATCTCAGGCCTCTTTTAATATGCTCACATATTCTAGGCCTGTTCAAAATCCTGCACAAGAACCTAAGTGAGGCAGGCATATAACCTGAATCCCTACACTTCCTCCCTCCACCCATGTATTTGCTTTCTTTGTTTTTCTCTCTTTCTTTCCACCTCTTTCATTCTTTCTTTCAACCTCTCTCTCTCTCTTTCTCTCTCTTAGGCAAATTATCATTAGCAAACAAATAAATATCATTGGATAAATAAATATCATTATCAATATCTAGTTTACTCCTTTTGTTTTTATTTTTGGCTGTCTCATTTAATGTTAATAAAAAGCAAATTTGCATATTTTTCAATAAAAATGTGTGTGTAATATTTGTTCATGTCTTGTGGCTCTCAAACATCTGATGCTTATTCTATGTGGCTCTTATGTTAATCAAGTTTGGTTTGATGTGTGAATTTTGTAATTTATTGGGTTGAATAAAGATTATTTTTTAAAAAAATTAAAATTGATTCATCTTACAGGCACATCTTACATTGCATGCTTTGTTTATAACAATTATTTTAACAAATCTAACAGGTGGAGTTCACCCAGTTGACTGAATTAAACACTCATTGATTGCATTGTTCTGCTATACCATAGTTAACACTTACTGTAATTGTATTGAACTTGATAAGTAAATAAACAATAATTTTAAAAAAGTCAATTAAAATAAAAAGGATAACAAAATATGGTTAAAAAAACCCTACCAGCAGTTAAAATTCCTTCCGTAGCTCATCCAAAATCTGCTTCAAAATCTAGAACCAGTTAAAAGTAGCCATAGCAAAAATGATAAAACAATAAAACAACAGCACTGATTTAAAAAAAAACAACTTGCCAAGAGTTTCAGGGAGATTATTCATTTAGATCTTCCTCAAAGGCCCTCCAGAGAAGAACTGTCTTAACTTAGCTGTTATATCTGCTGTAGATATGGGAGCCATTCAGACTCCAAGGGAAAGGAGTTCCAGCTAGAGGTAACTAGAGAAGGCCCTCTTCTGTGTGCCCACCAGTCATACCTCATGTAAAGCCAGCATGAGGAGAAGGCCAGCTCCAGAAGATCTCAAGTGTGTGCAGATATAGGTGATCCTTCATATATTAAGGTCCAGACCCATTTACAGTTTTAACATTCAGCATCAGCACTTTAAATTGGGCCCACAGAAAGACTGGGAGCTAATGAAGTTCTTGCTGCACAGGAGAGTTGTGGTCCCTGTGATGCATCCCAGTGAGCTTTCCTGGATGGTACATTCTGTGCCCACTGCAATTTCCAAACCATTCAGACCCATGGAAAGTGTATTAACAGCAGTCTATTCTAGATGTTAAATGGGTATGTATGACTGAGAACAGATGCACTGTTTTCAAGAATGGTTGCAGCAGGTAAACCAGTCTAAGATGGTAAAAAGCCACTCCAGCTGCACATCAGTTCTTTCAGGGAGAGTACCTTTCCAGCCAGCACAGGCTATAACCCTACTCTCAGTTGGGCTTTATCTCCAACGAACATCAGTTCCTTCTGTCTGGATTAAGCTTCAGTTCAGTATGGCTTAGGTCCTGTGAGTAGGTGTTGAGCGGGGAGGTGATTGTTCAGTGTGCTATGCAAATACATTCAAATGAATTCAGTTGCATCTGTTTCTCTGTTCTCTTGCTCAATTAGACTTTCTTCCTCACCACCAAGCTGCTACCACTGACACCATCATTAATTTTTAAAAGGCATATAGTACAAGTAAAAAAGTGAGACTTCTGAGTTTTGACCTCTTTATTAGTATCTCAGTGTCTGCTCATGAACTTAACTAGTCATATTATTACTTCTTGTGATTACAGCTGAAACAGAAGCCATGCATGCCCCCAAAGCCGTTCATTCTGTCCAATGCCAGTAATATAAAAGATGCAGATGTCTATGCAGTTACAAAGAGGGGATTAATGAAAAGTGATTCTCTGCTTTATTCAGTTGGTAACCTTAATGATCTGAATGACCATGCCCCTAGGGGACACTTCCTCTTCTCTGGTAAATTAGGTAATATAGCTATTTATGTTGGCAAAAGCAACAGCATGATGGAAGGACCAAGCAGCTTCTGTGCTGAGCTTATGGGGGCTACTTTGAGGCAGTCATGTCAACCTCTTGCTCCTTCCACAAATCAACCAGGCTGTAAGCCATGCCAGGGAAAAATCCCATCTTAATAGGTACTTCTTCTTGGCAGAAGTTCTGGAGTTCTGTAAATTCTAATCTCACCAAGTGGTAACTTGTTGATGGCAACTGAGTCATTAAACTCCTCTACATTGCCTCAGCTACATACATCAACATTTGGTCCAAATTCTGAAGTCTATCTAACAGGCCTTTTCACAAGGGGTGTTAGATCTATTCAAATAAGATCTAGTCTTAAAGATACAAAGTATCTGCTTCTGCCTCTCAGCTATTTTTTTGTGGCTTTGCCACTGCTCCCCCCTTGTTTTTTTTCTTCATGGATCTATTGGACCTCAAAAAAATTGGGATTTCTGAGAAATCCTAGATCTAAATACTTTACTGGTATTTGGATCCGGGATTTTTTTGGAATCCTAAAAAATCTGGGGTCTAATAGACCTGAACTGAAAAATACTGAGAAAAAAGTGTACCACACCTTTCCCTTGGAGCTCAAGATGCCTTAGAGTTTAATAGTTCTTTTCCAAACACTTCTAATATATATCTCCATCCACAAAATAGTCATACATGGACATGACTCTAATTAGTACCATATCTCTTTGGTGGCTGATGAAATGGCCCCTGACTAGGATAGTGTAGGCTAGACACTTCAGCTTCATTGGATTCTCAAACACCTGAGACACTTGTGGATGGGAATAATTAACCAAACCAGACATTGTAGAATGATCAGCCCAAAAGCCTGAGGATGCTGGAAACCATCACCTGAACCTGCACACTACTGGGAGTAGGGGAAGGTGTTGATGGGCAGCATCTCTTGGCACATTTTGGGGTACAGGCAAGGGATTGTGAAGTGCAGCTATATAACCATTGCAAGCTTTGAGCCAGGGTGCTGGTGAATCTGCAGGGTAGCCTCTTGTTGACCCTGTGGTAATAAGAGGGACAGAATTAGCAAGCTGTACTTCAGCTATTTCAATAATTTTAATAAACCTTAAAAGGTGTTGTCTAGCATCTTTGGAGGTTGTGGGTGTAACCGGTCAATAATCGTGGTGTGTACAATTCATCTCCCTATTAGTATTTGCTAAGTACAGATTGTGGTGACTTCTACAAGTGCAAATATGCCCCGGGGCCAGGTGCAAATGGAATATGCAGTTTGCATTTACATCCAGCCCTCTGTGTCCACATGAACTGAAATCACATAATATCACTGACAGATATACAACAGCATGCTAAGCCATCGTATAGTAATGGGAGACTTCTGCAACTCTTAGCATCTCATGCAGTCCCCAGCATGAGCTAGTTGCTTATGGCTAAAACAGACCGATTTTCAAAGCTGGTTTAGTGGAAGTTTTGCTGCTTGTATATTCCACAGATTCCTCCTGAGGAAGCTTATTGAAAAACACAAAGGGGTTATTAATATTTTGGAATAAAATTTTCTTCCCATTGCACCATTGTTTTTACATTGTCTCTTTGCTCCAACTGGTGCAGCCCTTTGTTCTCATTAAAACAGATAGATGCAAGGTCCACCCAGTGTTCCCTCTAAGCTGAGTTAGTGTGAGCTAGCTCACAGTTTTTTAGCCTCCAGCTCACACATTTTTTTGTCCTAGCTCAGGAAGGATGGCTCCAGAGCAAACTAATTTATGCAGAATCTAAATTACTCAATCACAACTTTAATGCTGGCAGCTCACAAAGTAGAATTTTTGCTCACAAGACTCTTAGAGAGAGCATTGCCAGAACCACATCTTAGAAAGTGTGCCCCCAACCTCAATGATAGCATATTATACACTGTGCAGAAAATATGAGTAGATGATGGATAGGGCTGCATACAATGACAGAGACTCTTGCTGCTTTGATGGGGACAGAGCACACTGATTCAGTTGTCCTTTCCTGTTCTGCCATATATTCAAGCCCCAACATTTAATTAATGCAACTCCTAAGGGAACTATGTATTTTTTTACTACCTGACTTACCTCCCAGTTTTTAAAGTTTAAAGACAGAATAAGTTCTAAAAGACAAAACCAGTGTTAAAATATCTCCTGTTTACTCTGATGTCATATTCTAAAAATACTTCCCCTCCATTTGATTTTTGTCTTAGCAACAGATTTTTGAAATGAATCTTTCCTAGTGGGAATGTTTGCATGCGATTTGTACTTCATTCGACTTTCTGCAGCTAGGTATTATGATATGGAAAGATTCTATCAGGCTGCCATAAATGCTGTTCAGAGTGACATAATTAGCAGCTCCATTATTTTCATTTAGACTTTCCATTACTTTGTGCCGTAACTATGCCTTACAAGGATTAATATACTGATTAGATTAATAATAGGGTTAAGTGGTATCAATATTTCCACACAACTATTGCTTTGCAGACTGGTTCTCTCAGTAATACATGTGTTCCTTTTTCATTCAAACCTGTGTAATAAAATTAAACATACATAATACAGCAGTAATTCAGTTTGAAAGCCAGTGTACTGACAAGGGACTGGATAACACAAATGTTTACAAAAGCAGCACACAGTGTCTGAGTTTTACAGTGCCCAAAACTGGTAGCTATGAAAACTCTTACCTAGTTATGATTCTTGGAGGACATACTTCCTGTTGGCATGAATTGAAGGTGTCCATCCCATGAATTTGTCCTAATTTCACAAAGAAGTTGGCACTTGTTATCCAAGGAATGGACCTAGGTAAGGAGATCAATAATGTATTTTGGCGTGTACAATTCATCTCCTGTATTTTGACCTCCAAGTCTATGATGCTGACTTTTTTAAATCAATTACAACTTCTCAGTAGGAAAGTCTGACCTTGAACATAGTTAAATATTATTCAGCACTTACCACATCCAAGGTAATCAGGTAAATCTATGCATCATTGGTTTATATTTTCATTAAACAACCTCGGTAATTAAAAACAAACAAAACAAGATATTAAAATCAAACTTTCATGTGTCAGAGGACTTACAGTAAAGGCCAGCTAGCTTGTCCCCTGCAGAGCACATGGAGTGTGAAGATCAAAATTTTTCAGCATACATATTCAAACAACTTCTGGCATAATGTTATGGAATCCCAATAATGAATATCCAAGGGTACATTGACCACACTGAATTTGAGATACATGATTGAACTGAATAGTGGAGTTACTTTATCAAATACTAAAGTTCTGGGCATGGGTACAATAGAGTCCATAAGAGTATATCAACAGCCTGATTTTATGGTATTAGGTGACTAGGATCCTTCATATCTTCTTATGGCTGTAAAGGTTAAAGTCAACAAATTCTAGGATTTTCACAAGGAGCACACCCCACATATCTTGTATCATTATGTGTTGACTAACAGCAGCCGCTGCATTCTACAACCAGTGTGGTGAAGTGGTTAGAGTGTCAGACTAGGATCTTGGATTTTGAATCTGTACTCTTGCCATGGTAGCCTGCTGGGTGGCTTTGGACAAGTCACACACTGTCAGCCTAACCTACTTCACAGAGGAGAGGAAAACAGAGGAGAGGAAAATGATGCAAGCCACTTTGGTCCACATGGGGGAGAAAGGCATGGTATAAATGAAATAGATAAATAAGTACTAGTGTCTCTTAACAAAGTGCTTGGAGCAGCACAGTGGGTTGGCATTTCAAAAGTAATCTTTACATAGCATTTCACTTCCACATCTACATTCTTAACATTAGCAAGATCTTGCACTGTGAAAGGGGATGGGCTGATAGCAACTAGGGTGGAAATAAGGAAGACCCAAGAGATTGCAGGATGTGGAAGCCCTGCAGGTGGATACTAGATATTATACATCCGATGAGCTGCAGCTGACTAATACCATGTCCTCTCATCATAATGACTATCCAGGTCTTACTTTTGTATACAACCACACAGGTGAGATTAAAAAAATCATGTGACATCTGGGGGCACCAAGGAATTCATTGATGTGTTTCCTGGTGCCTGCTTGCTTCTTGAATTTGGGGACAAAATCCAAAGGGCTGGCTGACGAGCATAGCACTGAGCTCTTCCTGGTTAGATGCATCACAACTGTGTGCTCCTATCTGGGTTATAAACACAGACTTCCTTATGTCTCTGAACTTGTAAACTTCTCCCCATGGCCACACAGAACCTTCTAATGGGGTTCTATGTGGCCAAGTGTAAAGTGATGCACATTGGAGCCAAAAATCTTAACTATAAATATAACATTGATGGGGTCTGAACTGGCAGAGACTGACCAAGAGACAGTCATAGTAGATAATTCACTGAAAATGTCGAGACAGTGTGCAAATGCAATTTTAAAAAGGCCAACGCTATGCTGGGGATTATTAGGAAGGGAATTGAAAATAAATCAACCAGTGTCATAATGCCCTGTATAAATTGATGGTGTGACCTCATTTGGAGTACTGTATACAGTTCTGGTCACCGCACCTCAAAAAGGATATGATAGCATTGGAAAAAGTGCAGAAAAGGGCAACTAGAATGATAAAAGGTTTGGAACACTTTCCCTATGAAGAAAGGTTAAAACGCTTGGGGCTCTTTAGCTTGGAGAAACGACGGCTGAGGGGTGACATGATCGAGGTTTATAAGTTTATGCATGGGATAGAGCAGGTTGAGAAAGAAGTACTTTTCTCCTTTTCCCACAATACAAGAACTTGTGGGCACTCAATAAAATTGCTGAGCAGTCGGGTTAGAACAGATACTTCTTCACCCAAAGAGTAATTAACACATGGAATTCACAGCCACAGGAGGTGGTGGCGGTTACAAGCATGGATGGCTTCAAGAGGGAATTAGATAAATATATGGAACAGAGGTCCATGAGTGGCTATTATACAGAATGTATAGACAGGAACTCTCAGGCTGGGGCAGGTGATGCACTGTATTCTTGGTGCTTGGGGGGCAACAGTGGGAGGGCTCCTAGTGTCCTGGCCCCACTGCTTAACCTCCTGATGGCACCTGGTATTTTTGGCCACTGTGTGACAGAGTGTTGGACTAGATGGGGCTTTGGCTTTATCCAACATTGGATTCTCTTATGTTCTTAATATTTTGTGATAACCTCCAGCATTAGAGAAACTTGGAGACCCAGTATGATATAGTAGTTAGAATGCTGAAGTAGAATTGGGGAGACTTGAGCTGAAATGTGTACCGTAAGAGGAAACTTCCTGGGTGACATTGATCCAGGCCTCGTTTCAGCCCGGAGCAGTGTGGAGTGATGCTCTGGCAGTAAACAGGCCCGGCCTTATTAGGCCCCTCCCCTCCCAGCAAGGCCTCCCACCTTGCTACAGGACTGGCTCCCATGGCCACCGGTGTCCTTGCCTGCTCGCCCTCTAGCCCTGCCTCCCTGCCTCCTGCACCCCCTGCCACCTCCTCCTTGCTGTTACAGTGGGGGTGCACATGCAGAAGTGCTGTGAGAGCTGGCATATCAAAGGTGAGAGGCTGTGCAGGACTTGGCTGCCCGATGGCAGAGGAGGAGGAAGATCCAGAGGAGAGGAGGAGGGGGAGGTGGCAAGCTTGGCGACGTTGCGGGAGATGTGAGCAAAGCAGTGTGGCCAGGTGAACGGTGCCCGATGGGCTCCAGCGGTGGCTGGTGTTGCTGTGCCCCAGTGCTGGGGGGGTGGTGTGTCATCAGGCCATCCATGCCAGTGCTTCAGCCCTTGAAGGAGACAATGCGGGGGAGGGGGCTTCTCCCCTCGGCCTTCCTCTCTGCCATGGTGTGGCAGCCCCCTGCTTGGTCCGGTCCCTCTCCTCGCCCACCCCCTCTAGAGGGTCCCTGGCATGGTGCCCGTAGCCATCCGCAACTTTGTTTATCCCATCAGCCTGAGTGGGTTAACAAGTGTACTTAGTTGCCGACATTGGTCAGACCTTTTCAAACATAATAAGGGCAATATATTCTGAACAGAAAGCAGCATTGAACGTAAATAAGGAAATGACGGATTACTTCAAAGTGCAAAAAGGGACTAGACAAGGATGTCCGTTATCCCCTTTATTATTTATATGGATTTTGGAAGTGATGCTGGGGAAAATAAGAGAAGATAAAGACATAAGAGGACTTACAATTGGAGGATTTACGTACAAGTATAGGGCTTTTGCAGACGATGTAATGTTTGTTATTGAAGATCCTGTAATTAATGTGCCATTATTGATGGAAAAGATTAAAGAATTTGGAGATTTGGCTGGATTTTATGTCAATAAAAATAAAACAAAGATGCTTTGCAAAAATATGAGAAAAGAAAAACAATTGGAACTGCAAGAAAAAGTTCAACGTGAAGTGGTGAAAAAACCCAAATATTTAGGAATCGAGCTTACAATGAAAAATATTGATCTTTTAAAAAATAATTATGAGAAGACCTGGACTAAAATTCAACAGGATATAAAGAAGTGGAATACTTTGAATTTGTCACTCATGGGAAGAATTTCGGTAGTCAAAATGAACATTTTACCCCGTTTGTTATTTCTATTCCAGACAATTCCTATTGTAAAAGATGCTAAAGTGTTGAATTTGTGGCAGAAAGAGATTTCAAAGTTTGTTTGGTCTGGGAGGAAACCTAGGATTAAAATGAAGATTTTATGTGACACAAAAGAAAGGGGAGGTCTACAACTCCCCAATTTCAGATTGTATCATGATGCGGTTTGCTTGGTTTGGCTCGAACAATGGATTAACCTGGATAATAGAAAACTGTTGGTGTTAGAAGGGCATGATCGTAAATTCGGATGGCATGCCTATCTTTGGTACGAAAAATCCAAAGTGGATAACCTTTTTAAACACTAGTTTATAAGAAGATCACTGTTCATGACCTGGATGAGATACAAAAGACTTTTTTTTGAAGCAAGACCTTTATGGATAGTTCCGGCAGAAGTAATCAAACCACTTTCAAGGCACAAAGGAGAAGACTGGATACCTTACAGAGACATTCTGAAGGTTGAGGGGACTAGTTTTGTGATGAGAGCTAGGGAAGAATTTGAATTTGAATATGATTGGTTAAATTATAGGCAGATTTATGATTTTTTTAATACAGACAAAAAGAGGTATGGTTTCAGGAAAGAGAACAATGAAATAGAAAGGGTATGGATGGAAAAAGGTAATAAAATGATTTCAAAAAATTATACAATTCTGTTAAAATGGTATACAGAGGATGAGACTGTAAAAGAGCAGATGGTGAAGTGGGCTATAAATATAAATAGAGAGATAGACATGTTATCATGGGAGTGTCTGTGGAAAAAATCAATTAAAATTTCAACATATGGAAATGTGAAAGAAAATTGTTATAAAATGATGTATAGATGGTATATGACTCCAAAAAAAATTGCGAATATGAATGAGAACATGTCTAGCAAATGTTGGAAATGTAAAAAGAAAGAGGGCTCATTTTACCATATGTGGTGGACTTGTGAGAAAGCGGCTGCTTTTTGGACTGAGATTCATAATGAAATCCAGAAGATCCTGAAATGTACTTTTAAAAAAGAGCCAGAAATGTTACTTCTAGGTCTCAAAATGGAGGAAGTTAATGTGACAAAGAAAACATTGTTATGGTATTTGATTTCAACAGCGAGAATGATATATGCTCAATTTTGGAAGCAGGAGAAGATACCAGATAAATGGGAATGGATAAAGAAGATGATTTTTATGGTAGAAATGGACAAATTAACAAAAAAACTTAATGGAAAAGAAGATCAAGAATTTTTAGCAGATTGGAAAGACTTTAAAGACTACTTAGAATTGAACTGGGATGTCAAAAATAAGCTACTTTGATAAGTATTAAGATTAGAAATATAGTAAGAAATGGACTGTATTTAAAATGTTACCTAAGAGAGAGAAATGATAAAGGAAAATGTTTTAATAGAAGAATCGACTATTGAATAAATGTCTATTGTAAGGCAATGCTGATTGAAACGATCATGGGGCGGAACATTGTTGGAAGCCGGGGGGAGGGGAGTTGTGGTAAGGGATATTTTATGAAATGTCTTTCATTATGGACCATGTTAAATATCCTGTTAATAAAATTTCTTTACAAAAAAACAAACAAACAAGTGTACTTGGTTGCTGAGTTGAGCTCTCTCAGGCAGAAATGAGCTGCGCTCGATCCTCCTTGTCCTGGCCAGTTTACTATAAAAGATACGAGGCTCCTGGGTTCAAAGGCACATGAGGGAGTTTTGTTAGGAAAGCCAACAAGAGGAAGAAGGATGGAGAGGTCACCCTGGGTCCCGATTGGCCCCTTTCATCTCAGGAGGGTGTAAAGGGAGATTGCCCCGGGTCCCAGTTTGTCCTGTAACCTGCGATCTCATCATCTCAGGCTTCCACAGTGTGCAGCTCACCCTTATCATCCCCCTCCAGTGCACCCCCACACCTATGTGCTTACTTGCAGTGGGGTTTTTGGCATTGTGAAAATGGAGACTAGGAGCTCTGTTTCTTCCCCTTGCCATCTGATTTTGTGAGGTTTGGCATTATTATTATTTTTTTAAAAAAAGGATGGAAAGGGAGACCAGGGCTTTGATTCTTTGGCTGAGGAGGCAGGTGTACCTACCTGCCTGGGTTGCTTACAGATGGAAAGGGAGACTAGGGGCTCTGATTCTTTCTTCTTTTCTTTCTTTTCCTATTTGCCTTCTTTCTAGCTCTCCACTTCCTTCCTTCCTTCCTTCCTTCCTTCCTTCCTTCCTTCCTTCCTTCCTTCCTTCCTTCCTTCCTCCCCTTCACGTCCCTCCTCCCAATCTCTTTGCCTTCTCTCTCTCTCTCTCTGAGTTGGCAAATACCTGGAGATTTTTGGGGTGGAGCCTGAGCAGTGGGTGTGGCATATGCTAATGAGTTATGCTAATGAGTTAGGCTAATGAGTTATGCTAATGAGTTCCTGCACCTCTTTTTCTATGAAATGACCCCTATATTGAGCCAATCATTCTCTCCAGACTTCTGTACCTTACAGGATTGTTGTGAGGATAAACAGGGGAGGGGAGACTCATGTATGTCACTCTTGAGTCCCTTGGAGGAAGGGCAGAATAAAAGGGCACTTGATAAACAATCAACATTTTTTGATTGATGTTGCCCCCAGAGCAGTCACTGAATGATTGTACCTGCCCAATGGCTGTAATTGTGTGGTGATATCCATTACCATTTCTCAACAGTCCAAACATGTTTACAGACCCAGCAAGGCTGAGGATCCCTCTAAGCTGTGAAATCTTGTGAACCAAAACTCTACTTTGTGAGCTACTGCCATTAAAGGTGTGAGCAATCAATCTGGCTACTGCATACAGTAGTTTGCCCTGGATCCATCCTTCCTGAGCCAAGACAAATATGTGTGAGTTGGAGGCTATAAAACTGTGAGCTAGTTCACAGTAACTCAGCTTAGAGGGAACACTGATCCCTATACTACAGAGAGCAGAAGAGCTTGATTTTTAATTTGCTGACATCAGGGACATGATTTCTAATGTACCTTTTTACTCAAGTATATTGAGTAGTATCAGGTAAACTATCATTCCAAAACCAGTGACTGGAATTTCTAGGACAATAGTTTTTATGATGTCTGGAGAGTTGCATGCAAACAAAAGGGTGTGTGTATTTCATTTTATAGAGATCAATGTATCTATAGGTATCTCAACCTTCTTTTAATCTGTTCTTTTTTACATCAATCTTGCACAGATTTTTGTCCCCATTATCAATGGTTTGTAGTTGCAGGATTTGCTCTATAGAGCTTTAAAAAACAAAGTTGGGGAGAAATGACCTTAAGGTGCATGTATTTTTTATAAGGGAAGCGTTGGGTATAATGCTCACTACCTTAGTGGGCACTCCAAAGAGCTTTCCCCCCCTGTGTAGACTGAAGAATAGAACATAAAATATGTGATTAGTTTAAAGGCTGAACCTTGTTACCAACCTCCATGCATCTATTCTCTGTTAAAAATGTAAGTCACTCCTGAGCGCCATTTCAGGTATTTTTTAGATGGAAAAAGAACACATGTGATGAAAGTTCATGCAGGGGAATGGAGCATCTCCCATACCAACACTATTGTTTCCATTCATCTTTGACAGTAATCAGGCAAGGCAGATGTCTCTGACAGCTGCAGTTAATGGGAAGCCCTACAGTGCAGGGACTAGACCTGCTTAATGCTCTGCAGGGAATGTGTGGACTTAAAGGGGGGAGGCGCTGTATAGGAGAGGAGGACAATCTGGTCAGTGCTTAATCTTGTCAATTTAGCTTTACTACTATTTTACATTCCAAAAGATGTTTGTCCCTGTGTGTGCGCGGCTATTTCCCATTGTTTGGGATGCCTGTTTACATTATTGATAGGCACTTAAAAGTGAAGCTAATCTGGTTCATCTCCCCCACCCCAGACAAATCTATTTATAATTAACATCCAGGTAAAGGTCACTTGAATGTGTGTGTAGCTGCTAAACACTGTGAATAGCAATTAGGCAATTTTTATGCTAAGATCAAAATTATGCAAGAATTATACTCCTAATAGCCTTGAGAATTATTAGAGAGAGACACTCATCAGGTGGTAAGACATGAGCTTAGAAGACAGTCCAACAGAAAAAAAAAAGAAGAAGACAGTCCAACAGACTTATGGGCCAGGGCCCATAGGCATTCTAGAGGGGGGTCACTTCTGCAACTTGGACTGAAAAAGCAGCCCCCTGTGCTTTCCTGCCAAGTAGTCTCTGAACCTGGCAGAAACTCTGTGAGCATCTTCTGATGCACTGAGAGGAGGTGAGATCTGAAAAATACAGGAGAAGCCTGGCTGGATGGGCAGAAAGAATGGTCCACACCTGGAGGCAGTGAGAGAGGCTCTGCAGCCTCTAAAAATAAGTACTGTTAAAAACAAAACAGACCTTAGCTTATCAGCTAACTTCCTTTATATTTGCAATCCCTTGATTGATTTATCTGTTCTACTTTTCCTAGAGGTATCAGTATACTGTACTTAGAGAGAAATACAGCTTCAGTTCTACATTCTGCACCCTTGGCCTTCTGTGTTTAGGGAGTAAAACTGTTCATGGTTACTCTCTTTCATTCTTACTCACTCACTCTTTCTCAGCAGTCCTCTCTTTAATACATATTAAATGAGGGTGTGAGGTATAAAAAGATGACCTTGTTTACTTGCTTTTCTACCCCCATAGCCTGTTTTGGCAGCAATGAACAGTAAAAGGAAAAAAGATTAGCGCCCATTACAGCAGGAAGTTACTGCATCCAGATCTGAAACAAATGTGGACCATGGCAACAGCTGCATAAAAGAGCAATAAAAAGCTCCTTACCTTTGGCTTGCAGGACATAAGATCAGTTCACAACAGATTATAATTAGTCTGCTGTATTACCCCTTGTAAAAACTTGAAGGGAAACACAATTTAAAGATGTATTAAAGCCATCTCTTTTCAGTGCCTTTGGAGAGCAGTTTGACTTAGACTTGTGCCAAACAAAAGCTCTAGTGAGCTATTAGGATTTTAAGTATTTCATACTCCTTGAGCCCAGGCATAATTTTTCAGTGTAAAAGCTTTGTCCTAGAGTTGCCTATCACAGTTGTACTGACAAGATGACAAACGTTTTCTGTTCAGAGTAAGGAAGTTAGGGCTGGATTCAGCAAGTTCTGTTCTCATATATCTTACCCACTGCTGGGTTTGGATCTGGGGATACTGGGCCTGATCTACTTTTTCTTATGAAAATCTGTAGGGTGTCATAGACAAGTATGTAATACAAAATGGCATTATATGGTAAGATTTATTCACACCATGCGCTTTTGTCACTGAGGCCAATTCCACACTTCCTCCATAATAAGAACAAAAGGAATGAACAACTTTAGGCTATAGCATTCTTTTGCTGCTTTTTAAAATGTATTAAAAGATTTATATGCCATCTTTTAGATTCCTTTAAAAACATTCAGAGTATCACAGGGCAGGATATAAATTGAATGAATGAATGAATGAATGAATGAATGAATGAATGAATGAATGAATGATTCTCTAAAAATCTCTTGGGGTTCAAATGGCATTTTCCCTCTGTCAAAATTCCGAGTCCTAGCCCTGGGTAAGGGCCTTTGCTACTAAGGGAGTGCATCTCAAAACAGAGTTACAAAGTACCAGAGAGAGTCTAAAACTCATCCTAGTCTTGGTAGGTTGCCACCAGGTCTTTCAATCTATCCCAACAGCCCAGGAGAGAAAGACCAAGCTGTATAGGGTTTCTTGAACCTTCTCACCTCCAGTCCAGGAGATAAGAAAGGTCCAAGTCCTGATACTATGCCAGCACGTGGAGAATCTCACGTCTATCCCACGCCCCTCCAGGAGTGAGAGATACCAAAGACCCACATGCTTCAGGAACACTGAAATCAGTATTCTGCCACCAGGACCTATTTAAGGATGTTCCCAACTCGGACAGGAGCATAGGTCCCACCCCCTGCCAGGTTTCTGGGAATTAACAACTTATCAGCTCTGGGCTAGAGCTGCAGATAATTAACACACAGTAGTAGACCTCAGCTGAGCAGCCCCAGGCCACGAGATTTAGCCCTAGAGATCCAGTTACAACATATGAGTCAACCTCAGATAATATTAAGAGATATTATCTTTATTTAGCAAAGCATTTATATGACAAGAGACTAGCAGAGGTAGAAAACAAAGAATCTAAGCTTGTCCAGCTCTTACTACACATAGAGATATTCCATAGTTACCAGTCCTTCAGGGTCCATTGACCAGGTAGAACAAAGTCCATTGCCCAGGGAATCTTCAAGATGAAAACCATGTTTGCTGTGAGCAATTAAGTCCAGCTTCACTGCCCACTAGTCAAATTCCATGTTGCAGGTTTGTAATCCCAACCGAGACTAACTCTTAGAAAGGGGCCCTCCTTCCAAGAGAGTTCTGTGTCTTTTCTCATAGGGTGAGGATAATCCCCTCCTACCCTTATCACAGTTGAGTATGGCCATTTAACCAATCCTGACAGAGTTGAAAGGCGTGGCCAGTGGCCATTGTGTATGTGCTGAAGGCACGTTCACTGTGCTTTGAAGTTTGGGAAGAGTCTCAATGTCTGGTCTTCCCCTCAGAGATGCCAAAGTGGCTTTTGAAATGAATATCTAGGCCTGGCATCTGTGCATGCCATCTGTGCAGGTGTCAAAAGTCACAGGGACATGTTCTCAGCTAAGCCATTTGGGCCTAGTATGAATGAACCAGGAAAGTTTTTTCCTATACACAAGCTTCCCCACTTCTCAGGGAACTTAACAAGAAAAGTCAGCCCTGCAGAGTGGGTCTGCAGTCTGAGTTTCCAAGACAAAACAGTTAAATGGTAGGCAGTCAAAAGTCAAGGCTCTGGATTAAGGCTTTGAGATTATTGAAGGCAAAAACCACGAATGAGTTAAAATATAATTTTTTATTTAAGGTGCAAAAATATTTAAAACTAGACTAGACGGTGAAGGAAATAAAACAAATAAACCTAAGCTTTTCCAGCATAGCTAAACATATAGAAACAAGATCCCAATTACCATTCCAAGTTCAGCAGAGGCAGCCAGTTCCAGCAAGACAAGATGTTCACAACTTAGCCAGCCCAGGCAATAATCAAGTGGGATCCCATTCTGGGAGCAGTTGAACCACTGACATAATGCTGTGTCAAGTAGTCACCAAGCTCCATGCCATAGTGTGAGGACTAACTAGATTTATAGGAAAAAGTTATCTTATTGATCCTAGGCCTTTGGACCAATGAGATACTCGAGAGGTGATATAACTCTCTTCGTTGCTAGGCATGTGACATCCAAGGATGGACAAGATGGACACCCCCACACAGGTGTCCATATCTTCAATTGCTTGAAATGTGCTAATTGGAAGCACCAAGGGCAGTTAGTACTGCAGCTGAAAACAATTTAGCTGGCAAGGT
The DNA here is from genome assembly GCA_029375565.1 of Gekko gecko. Classification (NCBI taxonomy): domain Eukaryota; kingdom Metazoa; phylum Chordata; class Lepidosauria; order Squamata; family Gekkonidae; genus Gekko; species Gekko gecko. The sequence goes on from JAPDNY010000002.1 coordinate 137,897,724, forward strand.
CACTGTGCTATCTACTTCTGAGCTGTCTCTAACCATCTCTGGGAAAATTCTTGTAGGCCTCTGTGCAGCCTGAACCAAAGATTTTACTTTACAGAATGGAGCAAGGAACCGTTTTTCCTTATACCCTCCTCTTCTGTATCCCTCTGGGCCTGAGCCCTCACCCAGGCCCTTGCTTATTCTCTCCTAGCTACAGTAGAAAAGAAAGATTACAATTAACAACCAATCTAGCATTCTAGGGAAGTGTGATATCTCTGTTTTAAAACTGCCTATCAAATAATGTACTGTGTAGATGGAACCATGGGGATTAAATGAGATATAACAACAACAACAACAACAACAACAACAACAACAAAAACCTTACTTGTGGGGGTCTATGGTGCCACATTGTTGAACAGTGAGAATGTGTCTCTTTGCCTTTGATATTCCAGACTGGAGTATCAAGGGTGTGAACTAGTTTAGGAGATAAAAATATTAATTTAGCAACTAAATTGGAATGTTGGAGGGAAGCACAGCAGAAGTGGAGTTCTGCCTCAGGGACAGAGACGTAAGAGCTTAGGTCTGGCTTAGGAAAAGAGCAGGCAGAGTGAAGGGTGGCTCTGCTTGGTAGTGAGGCAGGTTGGTTTGGCTCTACTTCTTACAGAGAATAGACAACCCAGTTGTCAGTTCTGTCTCTGGCGATGAGCCAGACCTTGGGTCATTTAGTCAGACTCTTGGGAAAGGGCAGGCTGGTGTGGGTGGAATCCTGTGTATGTGTGTTAGGATCCATCCTAGTGGCTAATCAGTAAAAGCCTGTTTATGCTTGGAAGTATTAAAGAAAATTGAAACTACTCTCTAAATTAATGTGCCTCAGGCAGGTTTCTCTTTTGTCTATCTGGAGACCTGTGCTGTTCCTTGAAACCTACTTGTAAATAAATAAATCTTCTTGTTAATATATAATTCCTGCCTCAGTGACCTCTATATTCAACTTGTGCACCACAAAACTTATCACACAGCCAGGGCTGGTGCCAGGGGTTTCTTTGCACACTAGGTGAGGCTACCTTCTGCCCCCCCCCGTGCGCCCACCAATTTTCTTTTTTTTTTTTAAACAAAATTTTTATTGGGATACACTCAACATTTCCAATCATGTTACCAATACAATTTCGAAAAGAAGATCCCCATCCCAAGCCCCCCACCCCCCTAAATAGGCTTCCAACACTGCTAATAACAAACAGAAAAATTATAAGGTAATCAAGCTTAAACTTAAATGCATCGACAAACCAGGTAACACATTTCAATTATATATAACCTCTACAATTTCAACATATTATATATAACAGTACATACAGTTCAAAATTCATTTCACTTCTCGTTCAATATCCATACGTATCCAAGTTATATATTTTCCCCTTCATTCTATATTCAGTTTCTAGATACAATTTCAATCCTTCCCAGTCTTTTAAGTACTGTTCTGCCATTTGTCCATTTAATTTCTTTGTCATTTTGTCCATTTCCGCTAAAAATAGCAATTTTCTCAACCATTCATGTATATCTGGCACCTTCTCCATTTTCCATTGCTGAGCAAAGGCCATTCTCGCCGACGTAATCATGTACCATAACAGTGTCCTTTTTTCTTGTGGAATTTTTTCCATTGTCAAACCGAGGAGAAGAAGTTCTGGCTTTCTCTCAATTGGGATTCTTAATATTTTCTGCATCACACAATGTATATTAGACCAATATGTTTTCGCTTTAGCACATGACCACCACATATGGTAAAAAGAACCCTCTACTTTTTTACATTTCCAGCATTTGTTACTCAAGTTCTTATCCATACTAATATTAGCAATCTTTTTTGGTGTCATGTACCATCTATACATCATTTTATAACAATTCTCTTTTACATTGGTACAAGTAGACATTTTAAAAGATCTTTTCCACAAAAATTCCCATGATTCCATAGAAATTTCTTTGTTCATATTTATAGCCCATTTTATCATTTGCTCTTTTACAGTCTCGTCCAATGTATATACACACAACAAAATTTTATACATCTTTGAAATCATTTTCCGCTCACAATTCAACCACAAATTTTCAAATTCATCATATATGGCTCTAAAGCCAAATTCTTTACAGTCTTTTTTATAAATATCCCTTATTTGACAATATTGTAACCAACCATATTCGAATTCTAAATCATTATTTGGCTTTAAAACATATTTTTTCCCTTCTTTTTGCAATAGTTCCTGATATTTCAACCAATCATGACCTTTATGTTCAGAAAACCGATGTATAACAGCAGCTGGTACAATCCACAAAGGCCTCTCATCCGAAATTGTATCCCTGTACCTAGACCATGCATCGAACAACGTCCTCCTTACATAATGATGCTTAAACATAAAATCAACTTTATTTTTCCCATACCAAAGATAGGCATGCCAGCCAAATCTGCAATCGTGTCCTTCAAGAGCTAACAACTTTCTATTTTCCAAATGAATCCAATCGGATAACCAAGACATACATACAGCTTCATGATACAAATGCAAATTCGGAACTTGGAAGCCACCTCTGTCTTTAGTATCATACATTATCTTCATTTTAATTCTTGGCTTCTTTCCTGCCCAGATGAACTTAAAGATTTCTCTTTGCCATTTGACCAAAACTTTCCCATCCTTTACAATCGGTATTGTCTGAAACAAAAACATTAACCTGGGCAATACATTCATTTTAACAACGGCAATTTTTCCAAGAAGAGATAGTCTTAACCTTTCCCATTTTTCTAAATCACTCTTTATCGAACCCCACAATTTTTCATAATTATTTTTAAACAGATCTATATTTTTCATTGTGATTTCGACTCCCAAATATTTAACTTTTTTAACCACTTCACATTCTGTCACATTTTGTAACATTTGTTGCTTTGAACCAATCATATTTTTACACAATATCTTAGATTTATTTTTGTTGACATAAAACCCTGCAAGATCACCAAACTCTCTTACTTTTTCAAATACCTTAGGCATATTATTAACAGGATCTTCAACAATAAACATGATATCATCCGCAAATGCTCTTAATTTAAATGAAAAACCTCCAATATTCAAACCTTTTATGTTATCATCATCTCTAACTGCTTGTAGCAAAATCTCCAAAATCCAGATAAATAACAATGGTGACAGGGGACAACCTTGTCTAGTACCTTTTCTTACCCGGAACATATCTGTTGGTTCTGCATTGACAATCACCGAAGCTTTTTGTTCTTTATATATCGATTGAATCATTCTTATAAAATCTGCGCCCATCAAAGATTTCTCAAACACTTTAAACATAAATTCCCAATTCAAATTATCAAAAGCCTTCTCTGCATCCAAAAATAAAAAAGCAACTTCTTTTTCAGGGTGTTTATCATAATACTCAATTGCGTCCAAAACAACCCTCATATTGTCTTTAATTTGTCTATTTGGTAAAAAACCAGCTTGATCCTCAACAATAGTGTCCTTCAAAAACTTTTTAAGGCGCTCTGCCAATATTTTTGCAAATATCTTATAATCGTTGTTCAATAATGAAATGGGCCGGTAGTTTTTAACATTTGTTAAATCTTGCATTTCTTTAGGAATTAAGGTGATTGCAGCTTCATTCCAGGAGTCAGGAATCTTTCCTGTCCTTCTAATTTCGTTTAAAAGAATCTCCAACACCGGGACCAGATCTTCATGAAATTTTTTATAAAATTTAGCTGAAAAGCCATCCGGGCCTGGAACTTTAGAGATTTTTGCCTCAGCTATTGCTTTACTAATTTCATCTTTAGTTATTGCAGCATTTAAAAATGTTTTCATTTCAAGGTTTGGTTGTATCAAGTTAACTTTGGATAAGTAATCCAACATTTTTTGAGGATCCGCTTGCCTCATTTGAAAGAGAGTCGCATAGTATTTAAAAAATTCCCTCTTGATTCCTCCTGGGTCTAAAATCTCTTTATTTCCATCTTTCAAACAAGTGATTGTTTTGTTCTCTCTTCTTTTCTTCAATTGCCATGCTAAATATTTGCCAGGTTTGTTTGCACCTTCAAAGGATTTCTGTTGCAATTTTTTCAAGTTCCAAAATACTTCTTTGTTCAACCTTGCCTCATATTGCTCCCTTAAAATCCTCAATTCTCTCAAAATCTTCTTTTTGCCAGGCCTTTTCTTGAGTTCTGTTTCTTTTTTCCGAATATTTTCCATAATTTCTTTGTCTATTTTCATTTGTTGTTTCCTTTCATTATTATTGATTGCAATCAGATGTCCTCTCATCACAGCCTTGTAGGCTTCCCATACCGTTTGCGTCTGTACACTTTTATTTAAGTTCAATTGAAAGTATGTTTGGGTTTCTGTCCTTATTTTATCCACAATATTTTGCTTGTCCAGCAAATCTCGCCCACCAATTTTCAAACATAAAGGCATTCTATTAAATGCATAGAAAGTATAATACAGGTAGAATCAGAGGCCTCTAGTCTGGAGAACTGGGTTTGATTCCCCCTGAAAATCTTGTTAGTCTCTCTGATGGTACTAGACTCAAACTGAACTGTTCTGCTGCTGACCAACATGGCTACCCTTTAAACTTTTTAAAATATTCCTAAAACTTCTTAGGCGTATAAGAATACTGCAAGTTCATATCTCTTTTGCTCAAGATTAGGTCTGTGTTAAGCCTCTCCCAAACCATGCATTTGCTGTTCTTATATTGCTCAAGATTTCTTTTTTAAAAAATCCAGATCTGGCATGTCTTAGCACCTCAAGCACTAGAAGTCCACTCTTCTGCACATATACACAATGAAACTCTCTGAACAGAATGAATTTTTGTTAGTTCAACATTACAAGAACATAAATATGAATAATGGAAAGTAACTTTTAAAGCTTTTCATTGGGATGCTGTTCAGTTCAAGAACAAACTAAATCAATATCTGAGGAGCCAGCACAGTAAAGGTCTCTATGCAGCAAAAATTTTATTCACACACGAGGGAGACACTAACATTTGGATAGCACACACAAAACCCCAAGAATCTGGCATCCCTCAAGTTTTGTACAACCTGCATGCAAATGAACAACACAGTGGCAAGAAACCCACAGGTGAAAAGGTTTCTCAATGCTGATTCTAACAACATTTCTTTCTTGCTCTGTTCTCTATTTAATGAACTGTCTCCTGATTTAGCAGCCTGTTTATGAGCGATTGGGGCTAGTAAATATGAGAAGGGCCACAGACACCATGTCGACACTAAAGGCTCCAGATTAAAGACTCAGGATAAACGAAAGGGGAGGGTAAAGAGATCATTAGCCAATCTGTTTCATCAGCCAATAAACTGACAAGAAGCAGCAAGTGGCTGAGCAGAAAGCGTTAAGAAGAAAACAAGGGCTGAAGGGTTTGATGACTGCAAGGAAAAATACAAACACCAAAATGGAGGGAGAAAGGGGAGCTGCTCAATGTGCCTCCCTGTCCTTTTCCAATCCACCTGGCTCGGGGCCGCCCCTCAGATGGGTATATCGGGGCACTATGCTGGTGGGGGGAGGAATGTTTCTATTGTAAGAAGTGGCTTTTTACCAGGCTTCAACCACCCTTGCTCAGCCCGCCACCAGGCTCTGCCAAATGGGCCCCTGGGCACTGCACACCGGCTAGACTCATCTCTAAGCCGCCATCGCCTCCTCCTCTTGCAGCGGATCAGAGGGTTTTGCAGGCAGGCAGCTATGCACACAGTTTCCATTGCGCAGCTCCTGGCGGAGGAGAGAGAAGCAACTGGTGACTAATATAAATGCATAAAATGGTAACAAAGTCCTATGTGCCAAGGTAGCAAATGTTCAGGCCATGCTGGGGGCGGCTCTCTGCCTAACTTTGAATTTTACAGGAATTTTGAGGCAAGGTTTATTCCGGGTTGCTTCAGATCTCAATATCCCTCTTTTTCTTTGTTTAAATCTCAAGGTTTCTTCCAAGGAGCTCAGGACAGCCTGTTTCTGCCTTCCACATTTTATCCTCAAAATAACCCCATGAGGTTGCTTAGAGGAAAAGCCAGGAAACAGTTCATGGTCTCACAGTAAGACTTGACTCTGGGTGGTATGGAGCCGCCAGGGGACATGGGGTAGTTGAAGGCCCTGTGTCGATCGCTCCTTTTCCCAGGTCCGGGTCCCGGCACCTGCCTGCTGCCTCCCCTCCATGGGGGAGCCCCTGCCTCCCACCCTCCTGGGCTCACTTCTTGATCTCGAGTGCCACAACCTTCCTCTTCTCATAGAGCTTGTCATTCAGGGCCCACAATATGCCCAGCGTGAGGGTCATGAAGTCCTTCTCAGGGTTCATCGCGCTGCTGGGGCAGGGGAGAGGGGAGTCGGGGAGCTTGCGGGACCTTTTCCCCTGTGCGCTGGCAGAGTGTGAAGCAACCTGCTGGCTGCTGTAGTGGGGGAGGCGGTGCTCAAGCTAATGCCATCTTCAATGCAGGCATGGGGGACTTGCCCATTTGGCTGCCTACTTCTGCCCACAGTGCAGCCCCCTCTTCACAGCAAGTGGAGCAGCCAGGGCTTTTCTGTGGCTGGCAGTGGCAGATGGACTTCGATGGACAGTGGTGGGTGGCTTTGGATGGCGCGCCCGGCTGCTGGCTGTGGCGCCCCTCTGAGCTTTCAGTCCTAGGCCACATTCCTAGGTTGTCCTAATGGTAGATCCGGCCCTGCATACAGCAGTGAAACGAAAGCCTAGATACCTGCTATTTTTAGAACACTTGATATCTGAGGGGAAGGCTTATAGATTAAAATAAACCTGGTTCCAACAAAATCGTAGGAGGCTGTTTGGGTCCCTTCGGTGGTAGAAATCGCCTGTCACAGAACCCTCTTCAATTCCCCAGCTGGTAAGAAAGGCTAGTTTAGGAAATGTCACCCCCATGCCTCAGGATGTTAACCAAAATATTCCTAACATAGAGATACCACTTCCCCTCTTCTAGCAGGACAGCTCCCACTGATCCTCACTGGTCTCTGCTGTTACTCAAAACAACAGCAAGAGAAACAGTGAGGGGGAAATCATGTGTAAAGTCTTGATGTCATTTCTGGCCAACAAACTGGAAGTGATGTCACCGTGTCATTGTGCTGTTCTAGGAGAATCTTGGAGTTCCTAGAGCATTACCCCAATGCAATGACATCAGTTTTTGAACACAAGAACATAAGAAGAACCCTGCTGGATCAGACCATGATCAATCTAGTCCAGCATCCAGTTCCTCTAGAGGGCCCACAACAGGACATAGACGTTCCCCTGTTGCCTCCTGGCTCTGGGATTCAGAGGTTTAGTGCCTCTGAATGTGGAGGTTCCCTTCAGTCACCATGGCTAGCAGCCATTGATAGACTTATCCTCCATGAATTTATCTAATCCCCTTTTAAAGTGGTTTATTCCTGTGGGCATCATTACATGCTCTAGCAGTGAATTCTAAATTTTAATCACTCTGTGTAACAGAGGTATCTCCTTTTGTCCATCCTGAAATCTACTGTTCATCAGCTTTATTGGATGCCCTCAAATTCTAGTATTTTGGGAGAGGGAGAAAAGGTTCTCTCTACCCCATTCATTTTTAATAATAATTCTCTTACGTATTGGCCATTTCCAGCTCTCTCATTGGCTGTGCACTACACTCCATCAGCCATTGGCCCATCAACCAGCACTCAAGAGTACTTGTGTGCCATTGGCTGGGTGCTGGGTCCATTCCTCTTCCCCGCCCATTGCCACCTCAGCCACTGTTCCCTGTCAGAATAACTGCTAAACGGCTGTCTCGCCTGACAAAGACAATTCTCCTGTTTGGCTCCTGTGGGACTAACTTTTCTCTCAGTGGCTGTTGCTAGGCAACAAAGCTTGGTTCTCTCAGTAAAAAGATAAAGGAATGAAGCCCTTTCTAGGACTTTGTGGGAAACTCTTTGTGGCCAGTCCTGACTAGGGTTGTCAGCTCCAGGTTGGGAAATTCCTGGAGATTTTGTGCTGAAGTCTATGGAAGCCAGGGTTTGAGGAGGGGAGAGGCCTCAACTGAATAGAATGCCATAGAGCCCATCCTCCAAAGCGGTTATTTTCTCCAGCGGGAGAGAGAGAACTGTTGTCTGGAGTTCAGTTGTGATACCAGGCGATACCACAGGCATAGCAGTTAGCACTTCAGAGCAGGGTCTGCTAGACCCGGGTTCTTGCTGAGTGGGTGATTTTGGACCAGTCACAGACTTCCAGCCTAACCTACCTCACAGGGTTGTTGTGCAAGTCAAAAGGAGGAGAGGAGAATGTTATAAGCTGCTTTGGTCACCATTGCAGAGAAAGACTATTTTTCCTCCTAGGGAACCATTGTTGCCAATCTCCAGGTGCAGGCTGGAGATCGCTCAGAATTACAACTGCTCTCCAGATGGCAGAAATCAGTTCCCTTGGAGAAAATGGACTCTGTGTCTTTATATCCTGCTGAGATGGCTTCCCTATGACAGCCAGTATGATGTAGCAGTCAGGGCTTCAGAGCACGGTAGAGGCTGCAGGTGAGGGGGGGAGATGGAAAGCTGAAGAGTGAGGGGGGAATAAAGGTAGATTGATGATTGGCTGGGAAGGAGATAGGGTTGCCAACTCCAGGTTGGGAAATTCCTAGAGATTTGAGGGATGGAGTCTGGAGAGAGTGAGGTTTGAGGAAGGGTGGGATCTCAGACAGGTACAATGCCATAGACTCCACCCTCCAAACCAGCCATTCCCTCCTGGGGTATGATTGCTGCCAATCTCCAGGTGGGAGCTGGAGATCACTCAGAATACTGCTCTCCAAGAGGGAGGGGGGAGGAGATGGAAAGCTGAAGTCAGAGGGGCAGATAAAGGTAGCTTGATGGTTGGATGGGAGGGAGATAGGGTTGCCAATTCCAGGCTGGGAAATTCCTGGAGATTTGAGGCATGGAGCTTGGAAAGGGTGGAGTTTGAGGAGGGGCGGGACCTCAGACAGGTACAATGCCATAGGCTCCACCTTCAAAACCAGCCATTTCCTCTTGGGTAACAAATGTTGCCAATCTCCAGGTGACGGCTGGAGATCACTCAAAATTACAACTGCTCTTCAGGTAGCAGAGATCTGTTCCTCTGGAGAAAATGGTGGACTCTGTGTCATTATACCCTGCTGAGGTCACCACACCAAATTGACACTGAGTGCTCAAGGCCAGGGCACTCTCCCAGAGCCTCTTTCTAGAGCTTGTTGTATTTATTTCCACAACGGGCCTTATTCCTAGTGAATAAATATTTTCATAATAAATAGCTGCAGATACAGTATGTCACGATTCCTGCCATGCCTGGCATTTGTTTAGCCCAGAGTATTAGCAGGAGCCAGGCTGTGCTCAAAGTGTGCTAATTACCACCTGCTGGAATTACTATTTAGCCCATGCTGGTATGCCATCCAACTTGTGCCAGCAACTAGTCACATCTGTGAAGCTCTGCACTGCACCGCACCACTCCAGTTCCTGATGCCTTGCTCCTGGTTTGATCTCTCTGGTTCCTCAACCTTGGCTCATCTTGATCTTGCTACTCTGCACCTCGCACCCCTGGACTCTTGACCCCTGGCTCTTGGACTCTCGACTTATGACTCTCGTACTCTGGAACCTCAACTCCCGGACCTCCTGACCATGCTAACAGTTGGTAACTTGGACTTGGCTCCCTGGTTTTCTCAGCTTGCTCGGTTTCTGACTCTGGACTATCTCTCGACCATCCTGCTCATCTTCCTCCTTGAATTTGGTTGTTTGCTCCCAGCCGGCTCTGACCTTGGACTGTGTTTCTTGACCACCCCACTTGTCCTACCCCTTGAACTTGGTTATTTTGTCTCGGCTGGTTCTGACCTTGGACTCTGCTCTGACCACCCCACACTTGCCTGGTCCCGCACCCCAGCCCGTGACACACTACATAACATATACCACCAAAAGGAAGGTGTTTTAGTCTTTGTCTTTCTACCAATCATTGCAAAATTTCAGGATCTGTAAGGATTTTTCTGGCTTTATATAAACACAAATTCAGTTTGCATGGGCTATTTGATTATCTAGATCTGCTGGGCAGGGACAAAATTTTGCTTGCATCCACAGGTCAGCAGCCAAACAACTTAGACTGAGGGAGGATAGGAACTGGAACAGGCTTTGTACTCCTCCATAACAGGTAGTTGTCCTGAAGGGGACAACAGAAGCCAACATTTTGCTTGTGATCACTGCACACAGTGTGGATGAACAGATGGATTATGAGAGACCAGTGGTAAGATTGAATCAGCTCTCTATGTGAGAGAGAACCATTGATTCAGGATCTGAGATATCTCAGCATCTTTAATTTCTTGTAGAAGCAACTACCACTTTCCCCAATTCAAATTCCTCTCTTGGAGGCTAGTAGCTTCAGGAATGAAAAAGGTATGACAACATCGTCTTCCCAAGTACATTGGTAAGGGGAGCGACATCCTGCTTTTCCTCCATCTTATTTCAGTGCTGGAATAATTTTTCTTTCAGCTAGTCTGTGTGACACCAGACAGGAGGAAAATGATTAAATTAACTGAGTGCATCAAGGAAAGGCAAGGAGGGGGGGAGTGTCAAGGAGTCCAAGGCTGAACCCTATGGGCTGATATATACAAGTAGCCAAACCTTTTTTTAAAAATTGTATAACATTTTATTTAATATCTTTCAGAACAAAATGTTTAGTCTAGAGGCAACACAACACTGTAAAATCATGCAAGAAAAACTAGCTTCACATTTCCAAGACCTGTGTTAGATGGCATAAAACTTACATTCAAGAGTTAAAGGCCATAGCTTATGCATTCTCTAAACTGCTGCCTATTACAATATGAGCATATCATAGTCCAGGCTATTATTTCATCAAAATCCAAGCTAGCTCTTAGCTCAGTTATAGTATTTTGGCCAAGCAGCATCAGGTGATGATGACACCCAATCAGGACATGTTCTTGCTGGAACCCTCTAGTCACTCCTGATTTTCCCCTCCCATCCTGTGGACCACAAGTTCTCATGAGAACCTAGTTAGCACATTTCCAGCTCTGATCTTGAAGATGGTAAGGGCTATGTAGGCACAGAGACTTAATTGGCAATACCTGCATGCTGGAATAAACCTGTCACTATTCATGTTAACCCTTGAGAGGAATCAGGGGTGCTTTGCCTCACAGGCAGGGATGAACTCATTGTGCCCCTGCCTTTATCCACATGTGAATTCATGCTTCTCTCTCTCAGGCAAGCTTGAAAAAGGAAACCATTTCATCCTATTTGGGTTGAAGGATTCTTTGGCAGAGTACTGCATTTTCAGAGCATTTGGTGAAAAACAAAACAAGAATTCCAAGCAAAATGAAATCAGTAGAAAGAAAGACTAAGGAGGGAAGGATTCAAATGGGTGTAATAATCATAATAAAAGAAAATGAATACAAAATAGGAGTGTGCATAACCAGCTACCTCAGCTGAATATATACACGGTATTAAATACTGGGTTCTAGATGCATGGCAGTGATCAGCTCAGGTTTATTCAGTGATTTCAGCAAAACTACAATACAAGACTCCAGAGCCTCAATTGTGTTAAATAGCATGCAATTGCCAAACCCAAATGCACCCCACTTCCAGTGATAGGCTATTTATATAACATTATGTTTTGTTGTTCTATGGCTATAGAATTGGGGCAGTTTATTCAGAGCCTAGTGGAATTTGTCTCTTTGGTCCAATTCACTTGAAACTTGGTCCTGTACTAGAGAGGTAGCAGTCACTTCACTGCAATTTTGGTGTCATTTGGTTGAAAAACAGCCACCCCAGCTCCCCTGAATCCCCTGTGGGGCATAATGGCAGGAATTACTAAAATGTATGAGAGGAATGCTCATTGGGAACAATGGGAGATGCCTGAAGGTCCATTGAATATAATAGCAGCCAGGAATGTCAATTAAGTTGCATAGCCTTCATTGAAATACATTACAGCACACAAAAGTTACAATGAAAATGCCTTAGGCATGGAACGACAGAGCCCAGTGTGAGACAATGGTTCTTGGAAGTAGAATGATGGTCCCTGAGCCCAGATAAATGCTCTGGGACTGGAATGAAAGTCCCCCCCCCGAATTGAATAATGGCTCTTGGGACTGAAATCTATGATCAGTAAGTAGAATGACATCCCTCAGAGTGGACCAACTATCTCCAGGACTATATAAACTCCCGGACTATAAATGACAGCCATCAGAGCACTGATTCCAGTCCCAGGGACCATCATTCCACTCTGGAAGCTGTCATTCCAGTGTTGTAACATATTTCAGTGAAGGCTATGCAAGCTGGCATTTCTTTTTTTTTCTTGTTTTCTTTTATAAAGTTTTATTAGTTTCAGAAATAAAGTTTAGAAACAAAGACAAAGAAAAGACATTACAAACACAATACACAACAATAGACACATCTTGGAGCTTATACTCTAGTCCCTGATTTCACATATTGACCTCTTGCACGTATGCACCAAAATTTGTTGAAATATACATTCGACATATTTGGATACCATTTTGCTAGGTTTTCAGGTGTCATATGCCATCTATAAAACATTTTTTATATATATTGAGTAATAGATTATTGTGGATCTTCTAAGATAAATACCAAATCATCTGCAAATGCTTGTAGTTTAAACTCTTTGCCTTTAATTCTAAGGCCTTTAATTGCCATGCTATTTCTTATATATTATTCAATGTTTCAAGAGCAAAAATAAATAAAAGAGGGGATAGTGGACACCCTTGTCTAGTTCCTTTTTCAATTTCAATGTTTTGTAAAAGGTCTCCATTTATCGTGATTTTTGCTGATTGTTTCATGTATGTTGCTTTGACCATTGTATGGAAATACTCCCCACATTGCCAAGCTGATAGTTGTTCTAACATAAATGCCCAACTGAGATTGTCAAAGGCCTTTTCTGCATCTAAAAATATAAGTGCTAATTGTTTTTCAGGATGTGCTTCTAAATATTCCAATACATTCATAATAATTCTGACATTATTTCTCATTTGTCTTTTTGGTAAAAAAACGGATTGATCTTGACATATTGATTGTATTAAAACTTCCTTTAACCAGTTAGTGTCAGAAGCCCTAACTTAGTCAGCCAAACACCAGGTCTTGTGGTTCAAACAAGAATAGCGTTTATTAGGAAGCTGCAATAGAAAGGTTACTGGAGCAGATACATTGTTCAGAAAGACTTGGTTACACAAAGCAGGCTGTTATACAGGGAAGGGGGTGAATGGGGACCCCCCCTTCTACCAAACAGGGAATAACATGCGAATGGGAATCAAAAGTTACTACGCTAATGAAGTTCCCACCGCCCCCATTATTCTCAGCAAAGCTGCAGCTTTGAAAGCGATAGGAAAGCTCGCAGCTTGACTCCTCAAGGTCAGAATGTCCAGTCTACCAGAGATAGGGGTTGCCGGAGCCACATTCCATTCTCACACATCAGGCATAAATCAACACCCCTACGATCCCAACCTCCCGCCCGTCACGCCACCATGGCGCCCATAGCCATCCTCCCCTCCCCTCCATCCATCATGGCAGGACTACCTGACAGTTAGTCAAGACAGATGCATAAATTTTATAATCAACATTGAGCAATGAATTTTTTTATTATTTTTCATCAGTATCTGGTTTATGTATTAATGTAATCAGTGCTTGGTTCCATGATTCTGGTAGTTTTCCTTGATCATATATATTTTGAATAGTACCTTTCAATGGTAGCGCAATTTGGTCTTCAAATATCTGATAAAACTCTGATGGTAGCCCATCTGGGCCTGGAGATTTTTTTCTTTTTCTGGTTTTGGATTGCTTCAACTATTTCAGAGAAAGAAATTACTTCATTTAAGATTTTCCTTTGTTCCTCTGAGAAGTCTCTTTTGTTGTGTTCTTTTAAAAAGTTTATAATCTGCTCCTGGTTACTTTCCCCCTTCTGATATAGATTTTTGTAAAAATTCTCAATAATGTTCTTTAAATCTTTAAGAGCATTTTTTCCTTCCCTGATTCATTCTTCAAAATCTTAATGTGTTTCTTTTCTGATTCCTTTCTTAATTTATATGCCAGCCATCTTGTTGGTTTATTTGCATTCTCAAAAAAGTTTTGTTTTGCGAAGATTATTTTTTTGGCAATCTCTTGTGACAATAAACAAGTTGATGTTGTAAATTCTTAATTTTAATCCTTGATTGGGCAGTTGAAGGATCTGATTTCATTTGATCTTCTTCTTGTTTAATTTGTGCCTCAATTTGCACATATTTTTGTCTTCTTTTTCTTCTGGTCCATACCTCTTGCTTGATGAGCCATCCTCTAGCATAGGCCTTAAAAGTGTCCCATACCATGTCCATAGATATATCAGGATGAATATTCAATTTAAAAAAATCTTGGAATTCTTTTTTTTGAGCTGGCTACAAAATCTGTATTTTTTAGAAGCCACAAGTTCATGGACCATCTATTCTTTTTTTGGATAACTTGCAAAGTTAAAGGAACTGGGTTATGATCTGTAAACTAAATGGTGGTAGTTGGGCAAAGGATACCAGTGCTCCTGGGGAGAGGAAAGTATAGCGGTGGGACCAGGCCAGAAGTTAAGGGAAGGAAGTGGAGAAGCAGAAGAGCTCAGCCCCCTTCCAGCCTGTGTCCAATCCCAACAGCAGCAGGCAGAGGGGCTAGGAGTAATGACCCCCCTCTGACATTGGTGTTGTGTAATGCCAGGTCCATAAATAATAAGATCTCAATCCTGCGGGATTTCTTGCTAGAGCAGGGAGCGGACCTGGTGTGCATGACCGAGACCTGGGTGCGAGATGGGGAGACGGTAGCTCTCTCCCAGCTGGCTCCGCCCGGGTTCTCAGTCCTCCACCAATCATGGACTGAGGGGCGGGGGGGAGGAGTGGCTCCATTCGTTCAGGAGGCTTACTCTTTCAGGGTGCTTCTGCCATTGAAGCTCTGAGGCATCGAGTGCTCGGGCCTGGTGTTGGGAGCTGGGGAGAGTTTGGCTATTTGGCTAGTGTACCAGCTGCCCAACGCACCGGCCAATAGCCTGTCATCCCTGGTTGAGGCCATGTCGGGCTGGGCATCGGAGTTCCCTCGGCTGATAGTCTTGGGTGACTTCAATGTCCATGCCGATGATGCGGCCTCAACTCGGGCGATGGACCTGGTGTCATCCATGGTGGCATTAGGACTCACCCAACATATAGCAGCCCCCACGCATTGGGCCGGGCACACACTTGATTTGATCTTAATGGCGGGGGTTACAGTGGACCGGATTACTGCTTTGGCAGTGCCATGGTCGGACCACCATGCCCTGAAGGCCCGAGTGAATGTCTCACCCAACCCTGTTTGGGCGGTGAGCATATTTTGGCTTTCCCACAGAGCCTGATGGACCCTCAGCAGCTTTGGATGGCTTTGCAGGATCCTATGCCCCCTGGCGGCTCACTAGATGAGCTAGTCGAGGACTGGTATGGCCGGCTCTTGGCAGCCATTGATGAGATCGCTCCCCGATGTCCTCTGTGCCCCCGTTCTAAGTGGGCTCCATGGTTTACCCAGGAGCTGCGGCTGATGAAACGAGAGCTCAGATGACTAGAGAGACAGTGGCAACGTGCTCGGGACAAAGCAACAAGAGCATCTTATAGGACGTTTATGAGATCCTATGAGATGGCAGTCAAGGCCGCGAAGAGAGAGTTCTACATGGCTGCGGTTGTGTCTGCTAGCTCACGCCCAGCACAATTGTTTAGAACTATTTGGTCATTAACAGAGCTGCTACAGGGCAGACCAAATGTTAGGGAATTGGACATTGGCTGTGAGGCTTTTGTGAGCTATTTTGCAGACAAAGTCTTGTCACTCCGCCACGACCTCCCCACCACAGTTGAGACAGTGAGCAAACTCAAGGCTCCATGCACATCTTCTGGTTCCATTCTGGATTACTTCAGTCCACTCAGTCTTGAGGAAGTTGACAGATTGCTCGCAACGGTACGCCCAACCACGTGCAGCCTTGACCTGTGCCCTTCATGGCTCATAAAAGCTGGCCATGAGGGGTTTCACAGTGCCCTCAGGGATATTATCAACAAGTCTCTCTTGGAGGGACTGTTCCCTGAGGTGCTCAAGGAAATGATGGTCCGCCCTCTCTTAAAAAAACTATCCCTGGACCCGGCTGAATTGGCCAACTATCGGCCAGTGTCCAATTTGCCCTATTGGGGCAAATTACTTGAGAGGGTGGTGGTGATTCAGCTGCAGAGCTTTATGTATTACACTTCCATGCTAGACCTGTTCCAGTCCGGCTTTTGTCCAGGCCATGGGATAGAGACGGCATTGGTCGCCCTCACAGACGACCTCCAGAGACATCTGGATCAAGGCGGCATGGCGGTACTGATGCTGTTGGACCTGTCGGCAGCGTTCGACATGGTCAACCATCAGTTGCTGACCCACCACCTTGCCGACGTGGGGATTCAGGGGCTTGCCTTGCAATGGCTTGTCTCCTTTCTCCAGGGTTGGGGACAGAGGATGGTGCTAGGGGAACAGGTGTCCCAGAGGCACCCGCTGGTTTGTGGGGTTCCTCAAGGGGTGGTGTTATCCCTGATTTTATTTAACATCTATATGCGCCCCCTTGCCCAGATCGCCTGGAGGCATAGGCTAGGGTGTCATCAATATGCAGATGACACCCAGCTATATCTGTTGTTGGGCGGCCAGTCTGACTCTACCCCAGATGACCTGGAGCGGGCACTTCAGGATGTGGCGGGCTGGCTTAGGCTGAGCCGATTGAAATTGAATCCAATGAAGACGGAGGTCCTATGCCTGAGTCAGGGTGGGTTGGGTGTAGGGATCCCACTACTGGCCTTCGGTGGGGCACCATTGGTGCCAGCGCCGAGGGTCAGGAGTTTGGGAGTGCTCCTGGATGCCACCTTAACAATGGAGGCCCAGGTAGCAGCCACTGCCAAGGCAGCCTTTTACCATCTTTGGCTGATTAGGCAGTTGGTTCCCTTCCTTGAACGCAATGACCTGGCAACAGTGATCCATGCTATGGTCGCCTCGAGATTGGACTACTGCAACGCTCTCTACATGGGGCTGCCCTTGTCCCAAATTCGGAAGCTGCAGCTAGTGCAGAATGCGGCGGCCAGGCTGTTGATGGGTCTCTCTATATGAGATCACATCCAGCCTACGCTGAAGGCACTGCACTGGCTGCCAATAGCATACCGGATTCGTTTCAAGGTGCTGGTTAAAGCCCTATATGGTCAGGGGCCTGTCTACCTGAGGGACCGCCTTTCCACGCACATCCCCCAGAGAGCACTGAGGTCAGGATCACAGAACCGCCTGACTGTCCCAGGCCCGAGGGACGCCAGACTAGCAATAACCAGAGCCAGGGCCTTTTCAGTGGCGGCCCCATACTGGTGGAATGAGCTCCCGGAAAACCTCAGGGCCCTGTGGGACCTTCTACAGTTCCGCAGGACCTGTAAAACCTAGCTCTTCCACCAGGCTTTCGATTAGGGGCCACCACTGATGAAAAAGGCACTGATGAAAGAGGCACTGAAAACGGAACACCCTATGGACCTGGTTATGGCATTGGATTTGCTGCCTTCAGGACTGGGAGTGTGATATATAGGATTGCTGCCCGCCTGATTGGGAGTATGATGTACACTAGCACTTTATGTAATTTTTGTTTATCAAATTTTATCGTATGGATTGTATTTTATTGTTTTATGACATTTTAACTATTGTACGCCGCCTTGAGCCGGTCCCTGGCTAGGCGGGATATAAATCGAAAGTAATAAATAAATAAATAAAATAAACATTGAAGGAAGGATCTCTACTTCTATAGTGTCGTTTACCATGTTAGTTGAAATTCAGGCCATGTCTAATCTAGACCAAGATTTATGTCTTGTTGAAAAAAAAGTCTTGTTTTTATATATGTTTCTAATTCTCCAGGCATCCACCAGGGTAAATTCTTCAGCTGCATGTAAGAATGAGTCTGGCAATTCATTGCCTCTTTTTTGCTTTCCTATCTGACTTTTCCTATCTAGGACTTTGTCAAATACTGCATTATAATCTCCAATTATACAGATTTCTTCAAATGTTAAGGTTGTAAGAATCTCTTGTACAGCCTTGTAAAATTTCTCTTTTTTTGGTTTGGGGCATAGATGTTAACTATCAGAGTTTCTTTAGCTTGTTGTTATAACTTTACTATCGATACTCTTCCATCTTCTGAATCATAAATCAATTCTGGGTGTAAGTGTTCCTTTACATAGGTGGCTACTTCTCTCTTTTTCTTTTGTTAGTCTGCTGAAATAAAAAGTTTTCCAAGTTTTTTAGCTCCTAACAGCTTCTTATCTGAATTTCTTATATGAGTTTCTTGTAAGCAGACTATGTCAATCTGTAGTTTCTTAATTTGGTGTAAAATTTGTTTTCTTTTCTGTGGAGCATTCAAACCATTGACATTAATTAAAAATATTTTTAATTTTCTCCTGTCCATCTTTCAAATCTTTTTGTGCATCGATTATTTTCTTTTCTTGGAGTCTCACAGGAATAGTTCATGGTACTGTTTTGGGTTTCTTCTTAGTGGTTCCTGGTTTTGATCCTGCTACACCTTGTGTCTCTGGATCTTCTCCTGTTTCTTGAGGGCCCTCCTCCTCCTCCTCTTGTGCTTCCTCTTCCGGAACTCCCAAGTCTTCCCTGTGTGTTTTTAAAAGTCTTCTATTTTAAAAATTAAATTTATCTGGAATCTTTTTCCTCCATAGGTAAAGAGAGTCCCTTCAGGAAACAGCCACATATAGGAGATTCCATTTTTTCTTAGTGCCCTTGTTAAGTGGGTGTAGTTCCTTCTTTTTTCTCTGACATTCCAAGGGATTTCCTTTAGTATTTTATCTCAGTCTCCTGGATTTGTAGTGGCTTATTTACATTCTGTAGTATGGCATCTCTCATAATTTTCTTGTAAAATCTTACATGAATCTCTCTGGGCACCTTATGTCTTGCATAAGCTGAATTCATTCTAAAGGCAGCCTCTACTTCAGCAGAAATGAATTGGGTATTGTCTTCTTCTAGATATTCAGTTAATATTTTGGCCATATCTGCTTTGACATCTTCACCTTTCTTTTCAGAAATATTTTGAAATCTCAAAACATAAGCCACCCTGTCCATTTCCAGTTTTGTGACAGTGGCCTCTAAAAGGTCTTGTTTCATTTTAATCTCTTGTACTTCCTGGTCCACTTCCTGGGATTTGTTCTTTAGCTGGGTAGTGGTCTGCTTTAAAGTAGAGTTTTCTTGTGTATTCTCGAGTATCTGTTTTTGAAATTGTTCCATTTGGGAAGTCATCTGAGAAGTCAGGGTATCAAGCTTAGTCTGTAAAGGTTCAACCGATGAGGCAACAATGTCTTTGAATAAAGCCTGGACCTCTTGTGTTGTCATCTTGGCCAGACTTGAGGCAACTGTCTTGCCTATGGCTGGAGAGGTTCTGCTAGCTCCAGATGACATATTTCTCCTTATATCCCAACCAAGTCACAGCAGGGCCCCTCCCTGTTTTTTGATACTATACCAGTTTCTTATAAGAACTCAACAGCAGGCACATCTGGCTGTAATATTCACCCAATACAGGCCTTGTTTATGGTATGCCCCCTTTTGTTTCCCAGTCTATTTTACACCAAACCCACAGACACAATTCCCTTATATCTTATCAACTGTTACTAAAACATAGGATGTAGACAATACAAATTATTACTTAATGCTCTTAATACCAGTCAAAGTTACAGGAGGAGGCTTTTTTCTTTCATATAGATTCTATGACACTGTATATAATTTTTTTTAAAAAAATAAGCTTATTTTCTTTTCCTCACAGTTCTAAAAATACTTTACATGTTACCTCAAAACTTTTGACCAAACAAGTGAAGATTTGGTGGTTCATAAAACCATAGTAGGTCTTCTTGATAAAAGAGAAATCTTACCCCCTATGAGCCTTAGTTCTGGGATATAAGATACCAAGTCTGTCTCAGTATCCACTAAGGCAGAAGAAGCTTTAAAATAGTTGTCTTTCAAATGAAATATTTTATAGATCCACAGAAGGAAAGGTGATAGGTCTCAACTTACACGTCCCCAGTATCCAACCAGGCCAAACAGGAACAACCTCAGGTAAATTATTGTATATCCACAATAAAGCTGTTGTTCATCCAAGATAAAAAATTAGAAAAAATAGAAAAGAAGCAAAAGAAAAGGCAGGGGCCAAGAAAATATGTTCATAAATTCATTCCCATATCCAGGAGTCTTTTGCCAATGGTGTAATTATAAATCCACAGAGAGATAAAGTTGTTAAACAGGCTTTTTATTTATAAGAAACCCCCCCAAAAAAACAGGTACAAAGAGGTCCAAAAGAAAAAATATGCTTAGTTTATAATCCACAAGTATAGGTTCCATAGCAGCTTTACACATTACCAAAATTCACTGGAAATTAAAGATAAACCATAACAGTTTTTATAAGGTCCTTTGGTTTAACTTAACAGTCAAGTGCCAAATAAAGAATCTCTTTACTAAAAAAAAAAAAAAAAGAGGAAAGAAAAAAAAAGAAAGAAAACCCCAAATGCCAGGATTAAAAATAATAAGCCGGCTAAACCTTCAGGTCCTTTAATGGCTACCATCCATAGAGCAGAAAAAAAACCCCTGAGTTGCACCACCAAGCTGCTACAGCCGGCACAGAGCACTCCAGCAGTTTCTTTACTTTCACTCAAGGTTTTTAACCTTTAAATGGACAAGTTCACCATCAGGAACAACAGAGATGGAAAATGAAATTTGCTCAGAATGTTCCAAAGAGGATTCTTTGATGTGAGTAAAGCTCCAGAAATGGCCAATCTTGTCTATGCACTTAATGGTAGCCATTAAGTGCTCCCCCTCCAGTCCCTGCTTTAGAGTGAGCCGGGTTCTTCCCATGTGCCACTGCATGTGAGTGTCCTTGGATCCCCTGCCAGGGCTGGGAGGTCCTGTGATTTTCCAGGAGAGCACCCTAGGAACCTGCTGAAGACAATGGGTGCGGTCAGACGGTGTGCTGAGAACTGGTTAAACTGCTCCGGTTCTAACCAGATTATATTTGATCTGGATAATCATGATCACACTCACCTCCCTTATCCCGCCTCAATGAACAGTCACGTCACTCCCCGGCATCTACATTACAGATTCGCGGGAGTGTGTGTTGGCAGGTTTTTTAAAAAATTTCCTCAGTTTACACATGCACATGGGGGGGAAGGGGGGGAAACTATCGACACATGCGCAGAACCATCAGGGCGAATCAATCCAACCCCTCCAACAAAAGACTTCCCTTTAAATGTTTGAACTGAAAATGGCCTCCATGAGATCCCAAACTCATCTAAACGCTAAAACAAGTGACCATTTAAATGTCGGTTTTCTAAACGTGGTGGCGGAGCTCTACCTATGTCCATACCACTGACATTAAGTGAGCAAAAAGCGGAAGCCTTGGGCTTCCATGGCAGCTTTCCAGAGGGGAGGGGGGGGCATTGAGGTACCCGGAAGTGGCTCAACACCACAGGAGCGATCAGACATTGGAAACTATGGCTCAAAACTGGAGATTCAGGAAAACACCACTTTGGGAGCTAATAACAAAATACTCCATTTTAAAGGGGGTTTGAGCTGGAAAGTGACATCTGGGGACAGTGCACAGATGTTGGGTGTCTGAACGTGCACATAAATTCCATTACTGAAGCATGCTGAAAGCGGACTAAATGGCCCATCTGACCGCACCCAATGGGTCACAAACCAGAACCTCGCGAACTGGCATTTCTGAGTCCCATTATATCCAGTGAGCCTTCTGGACTCTTCCATTGTATCCAATAGGCATTCCCATCATTCATTTTAGTACATCCCCATAATGGCAGGCAAACAGAAAGGGATGGGGAGGGTAGAATGCCCAAGAAGGAAGGATAGTAAGTGCAGAGGTTTCAGTGGAAATGTAAGAATGTTTATTGTCAGTCACTGTAAGAATAAGACAATGCAGACAGGGTCTTTGTTTTTTTTTAATGCTGTGGCTAGCTGAAGTTCTTCTGCTAGACTGCTGAGTGACTGCCATTTTAGGGATTGGTGGGGAGAAATGAGTCGACACCAAGAGGCATCTACTTTAAGGGGTCTGTAAAATTGCCCCCCTTCAGCTTGGGGAGGGGGTTCTTTACATTAGAGGAGTGTGTTTTGTGCAAGTTTGGTGTCATTTAGTGGTTCCTTTATGAACCACTGCCCTGGACCTTCGTATACATTCCTCATTGAAAATAATGGTCTCATACTCCAAAACCATACTCCAAAAACAAACTCTGTAATGTTCTATTTAGAAATAAGCAATTACAGTACAAATCCCTCTCCCCAAGCCAGATCCAAAGTTATAACAATTTTTTTCTCAGTGCATACCCCTAATAGAAAGTATGGCAGAGCAAACTGAAGATGACTTGCATAAATTTCTGTGCATATCTGTAATTGTAAGTCTCCAGGCTCCCACATTCCTGTCTAGTCTTGGTGGGCTGTGGAAACTCACATTGTAATGGATGAGTTCCATGTGGTTAATGCATTGAAAGGTTATGCACTGGATGGGGATTGGTTATAACAGATGTTCTAAGTGGGATCTTTGTGGTAAATATACTACATCTTCTGCCTAGTGCTAACTGAAATTATACTTTTATTTTTCATCCTTCATGGTGGTTTAAAGTTCACAGCATTTTAAAAAGAGGTAATCCCTTTACTTACATGATAAAATAAAAGATTAGTGTGAATGGAAGCTATATAGTAAAAATAGAAGTGCTGTTTTGTCTCCCACCTCTATCAGAATCAACTTTCTGTTCCAAACAGCTGCCATTTATGTGCAGTTTGGAATTATACCACAGTGTGGTTGACTGTTGCTTATGAATCATACAAGAATATTCCAGTTAAGTGCCAAAGGCTGTGCTTCTTCTAAAATGCCATTGCTTAGATGACTGGATGCTTTACCCTGAGGATTAGGCCTGTAGAAAGCTGTAGGTGAGTTCATTCCATAATGATACAGCAGGAAGAAAAGTGTCTCTTCTCCTACAAAGACATTTTTAGTTCTTCAGTGAAATGCTGAATTTAATTAAATATATTCATTATTTATATGGTGCCATAGGTATGCCTGGAGCTTTACTAATAAAAAAGACAGGCTTGTGCTTTCAGGAGCTTGTAGCTTGAATTATGCCTTCAATAAAGTGAAACCTGAACTAAACAACCCAGCAGCAGTTGAGACAGAACTGTTGGTGAGTCATCCCTGAAATCTCTAGTACTTTTTCTATGGATAGTGAAAGTCAGCTGATCATTCTTCAAGTGGTTATTTAAGACATGCAAATTACAGTCATTTCAAGAAAATATCTTTGATTTGCATACTGGACCTTTATGTCCTTCTGACATGAAAGTCCAGTAACCAGTACAAATATATTCTTAGTTACTTCATTTCTGTCTCATGAATACAATTCAAGGCAGCTGACAACCAGAAAACCTAAAATACAATCAAATCATATTTCAAAATGTTATAAAACAGCAGCAACATACAGCTCAGATAAGATGATAATATCTGTATGCTTTTGTCAACTTCATTCAAAGTACGTCTGGAATAAAATGTCATTAACCTGCTCTGGTAGGCTTGTAAGTTTCTGGTTGGCAGGGTAAGTTTCACTCACTGAATTCAAAATATGGCCAGGTTGATGAAAATTGGGATGATCCTTACTATACTCTGTGCCCAAGTTTTTTAGAACTTTAACAATCATTTTATTCACCCCAGAAATAAAAATGGGAGACAATGCAGTTGAAAAAATAGTAGCTTTGAATGTTCAAACCCTGCTCAATGCTAGCTGCTATATTTTGTGCTAGCTGAAAGTTTTCTGTATCATCTTCAAAGGCAGCTTTAACACACACACACAATCAGGAATTTCTAAACTGTCACACACCACTTGAAAAATCTAGGTTCACAAGTCTACAAACAAGATATTAACATCAGTAAGATTGAATTGGATTGGGTAATCTTGGGCTCAAATCCTCTCTCTCTCTGTGTATGCAGAACAACTTGAAGCTTCTCAGAAAAGTTTTGGAAGGAGGTGTATTCTGTTCCATTCCATTTCTGGAACAGATCATAGAACTGGAATGTCTTCTGCAATCAACACTGCACATATTCATAACTATCCTCAGGACATAAAAGGTAAAATTGTCATGGCTCATAGGCAATTCTAAACACACAAATTGAAACATTATAAATTATAAAGCATTATGTGTGTGTGAACTGCTGTCAGGTCACAGCTGACTTACGGAAACCCCCATAGGGTTTTCAAGGCAAATGATTAATCAGAAGTAGTTCGCCACTGCCTTCTTCTGCAGAGTTTCCCTTGGTGGTTGCCCAGGTACCAACCCTGCTTAACTTCTGACATCTGATGATGTTGGGCTATACTATAGCATTCTGTATCCCATACATTATTATAAACTTCCTTCACTTTGTAGACCCTGATGACTGCTTTTGGAATGGGCAGTCCTTGCTATGGATGAGCATGAACCAGCTCATGAACAAAAGTTTTGGCTGGTTCACGGTTTGCGAACCAAAATTCATGGCAGTTCCATGAACTTTCAAGCATTATGTAGTAGTTCATGATTATATACATTTCTGGAAAGACTGTCTCTACTCAAACAAAATATTTATGAAATGTCAAAGCAACTCCAAAGCAGCAAGGGAGTGGAATTCTCCAGGCTTGGAAATACCATTTTGTTCCTTGTGTATTTGATGTGCGTAGCTTGCACTTTTGAACCTGCACCTGACATTTTCTTCCAAAAGCATTTCCTGGGGACATCTTCTTTGGGGGGCCATAACTCAGGCCCCCTAAATCCAATCTGCACATAACTTGGAGGAACATCAGGGGGAGGTCCCCTGCAAGTTGATGTCTCTGGCTTGCAAAGGGTCCATTTTAAACACTCTCGAACCTTCTGAACCTGTGCCTGTCATTTCCTCAGAAAGTACTATCCTGGTGGCACCTTCTTTGGGGTGGTGGTGGTATAATGCAGACCTTGTAAATTCAATCCTCATCAAACTTGGAGCAAAGGTAGAGGAGAGTCAGCTGGAGACCCCCTGTGAGTCTAGTGTCTCTAGCTTTCTTGGGGGGGGGTTCTACTACATCATGAACCTAACATACTGAACTAATTTGTTTGGCAGCTAAAACTTTGTGAAGGTTCATGGTTCACGAACTGGGCACACCACAAACCATGAACCAAACTGGACTGCATTTTCCTGGTTCATGACCATCCCTAGTCCTTGCCATCTAGGCTGAATTTTTCCACCTATTCAGTCCTGTCCCATGATTCTCTGTAAAAGGAAGGAGCTACAGCCTGGAGGTGTTGTTTTTGGCTGGGGAGACCTTGCTATTTGGCTGAGTTTTTCTACTTTTCCAGTCCTACCTCCAGGTGTCTGCTTGAACAGACTTGGAGACTGGTATTTGTTTTCTTAATTATTAGCTTACTAGGGAGCAAAGCCCATTGTTGTGGAAGACAATGGGCCCTAGAAAGGAAGGGAGGGAGGTGGAAGGAAGAGAGGGTTGGAGGAAGGAAGGAAGGAAGGAAGGAAGGAAGGAAGGAAGGAAGGAAGGAAGGAAGGAAGGAAGGAAGGAAGGAAGGAAGGAAGGAAGGAAGGAAGGAATATGGGGAAGAGTGAAAGAAAGAAGAGAGGAAGAAAGGAAAAGGGGGAAGAGGGGCAGAAAAGGGCTTCTCTGGGCTCAGAGAAGGCCTTTTCTGTCCCCACACACCATCCCCTGGGCCTTCTATGGGGGCAGTAGGCAGTGTGTGGGGGAAAGGGCTTCTCTGGGCCTACTGCCCCCATAGAAGGCCCAGGGGATGGTGTGTGGGGGATGGAAAAGGCCTTCTCTGGGTCTAGTGCCCCCAAAGAAGGCCCAGGGGATGGCGTGTGGGGGACGAAAAGGCCTTCTCTGGGCCTAGTGCCCCATAGAAGGCCCAGGGGATGGCGTGTGGGGGACGGAAAAGGCCTTCTCTGGGCCTACTGCCCCTATAGAAGGCCCAGGGGATGGCGTGTGAGGGACGGAAAAGGGCTTCTCTGAGCCTACTGCCCCATAGAAGGCCCAGGGGATGGCGTGTGGGGGACAGAAAAGGCCTTCTCTGGGCCTAGTGCCCCCATAGAAGGCCCAGGGGATGGCATGTGGGGGACGGAAAAGGCCTTCTCTGGGCCTAGTGCCCCATAGAAGTCCCAGGGGATGGCTTGTGGGGGGCGGAAAAGGCCTTCTCTGGGCCTAGTGCCCCCATAGAAGGCTCAGGGGATGGCATGTGGGAGGCGGAATAGGCCTTCTCTGGGCCTAGTGCCCCCATAGAAGGCCCAGGGGATGGCATGTGGAGGACAGAAATGGCCTTCCCTGGGCCTAGTGCCCCATAGAAGGCTCAGGGGATGTCGTGTGGGAAGTGGAAAAGGCCTTCTCTGGGCCTACTTCCCCCATAGATGGCCCAGGGGATGGCGTGTGGGTGGCAGAAAAGGGCTTCTCTGGGCCTAGTGCCCCATAGAAGGCCCAGGGGATCGCGTGTGGGGGACGGAAAAGGCCTTCTCTGGGCCTACTGCCACCATAGAAGGCCCAGGGGACGGTGTGTGGGGGACAGAAAAGGCCTTCTCTGGGCCTAGTGTCCCATAAAAGGCCTACGGGATGTCATGTGGGGGACAGAAAAGGGCTTCTCTGGGCCTAGTGCCTCAAAGAAGGCCCAGGGGATGGCATGTGGGGGACGGAAAAGGCCTTCTCTGGGCCTAGTGCCCCATAGAAGGCACAGGGGATGGCGTGTGGGGGACGGAAAAGGCCTTCTCTGGGCCTAGTCCCCTCATAGAAGGCCCAGGGCATGGTGTGGGGGTGCGGAAAAGGCCTTCTCTGGGCCTAGTGCCCCATAGAAGGCCCAGGGGATGGCATGTGGGGGGCGGAAAAGGCCTTCTCTGGGCCTAGTGCCCCATAGAAGGCCCAGGGGATGGTGTGGGGGTGGTGGAAAAGGCCTTCTCTGGGCCTAGTGCCCCATAGAAGGCCCAGGGGATGGCGTGTGGGGGGTGGAAGAGGCCTTCTCTGGGTCTAGTGCCCCATAGAAGGCCCAGGGGATGGCGTGTGGGGGACGGAAAAGGGCTTCTCTGGGCCTAGTCCCCTCATAGAAGGCCCAGGGGATGGTGTGGGGGGCGGAAAAGGCCTTCTCTGGGCCTAGTGCCCCATAGAAGGCCCAGGGGATGGCGTGTGGGGGACGGAAAAGACCTTCTCTGGGCCTAGTCCCCTGATAGAAGGCCCAGGGGATGGTGTGGGGGGGCAGAAAAGGGCTTCTCTCACTTGCCTCAGCCTTGAGGGCCTGTCCCTGCGCTCACACTCTGGACAGTTCTCTCCTGTCGGAGGACTGGAGCAGACTGAGCTGAAAACACTGACTGGGCTGATGTGGGCGGGACTTTGCGAAGCAGCCAGTCAGCTCTGGCCAGTGTCTTCTGACTGCCAGTTTTTGAGCCGAATCAATTATGGCAAGCATAGAATGTTGTGGAACCAAAATTCAAATATATATAAGGACAGGATTATTCTATGTCTGTATTATAAATACAATGTTTCATATTTGTTATCCTCCTTGAATATTTTTGGTACAGAAAGGCAGAATACTAACAAAATAAAATAAAATGTCTGCATTTCAGGGACACCCTGCTGTGTTCTCGACTTATCTCCCATACTGTTTCCTGAATAGCTTTCCCAGCTATTCCTCCACCAAACAGATGGGCAACAGTGTAAAATGGTTCATAAATCATAAACTTTGGTTGAATAGATTTGTTCAGCTGAACAGTGCTTGAACACACCATTTTTTTTTTTTTAAAGCATTTCTCTTAATGATAGCTTAATTGGTAATGGTGATACTAAATTTGTATCTGAAACAATGATTCTGAACAATAAGAGAAGGAATAAATCACATAATGTTTGCAGATGCATACAAAATGAAGCCAATGACTGCTGAATCAGAGACTGTAGTATCTCTGCACAGAGTCTCTGAACTGTCCAAGATAGCGAAATTTAAGGTCTCCTTATAAATCAATTTATTTCCTGCCCTATCTCTTATTGAGGGTAGCACCCTAATTCTAAATACCTTCACAATTTAAAGGTTACCTGCATTGGGAGTTTGAACTTCATAGAATACAATAGTGTGCAACATTGCTAGGAATCACATTTTAAATTTGCAGATAATAGACCATCAGCAAATTAAAGGGGTTTTGGTTGATAAACTAATTGAATTTCTCATGATTAATGACTTAATTTATTGATTAACTCTGTATAAATTTGCATATGACTAAAACAATGGTTCTGAAGGGGGAAGCATGATTTATTTACTGGTGAGACACCTAGAGCAGGCACCATCTTTGAAACACTATTTCCTTCTTTATGAAAGAGGAAAAGGAGGGATATGGTAGCTACAGGATAGCTGTGGCTCTGTAGCAGAGCATCAGCTTTGCATGCAGAAGGTCCCAGGTTCAGTCCCCAGAATCTCCAGTTAAAAGGAACAGGTAGTAGGCTATGTGAAAGACCTCAGTCAGAGAGCTGTTGCCAGTCAGAACTGACAATACTGTTCCGGACAGACCAATGTTCTGATGCTGATTCAGTATAAGGCAGTCTCATGTGTCCATGTGCCTCTTTTAAGATGACATCTGCCATGCACATCTCTTTTTATTAGTATTAAAAATATTAGTATTAAAAACAGTTAACAATTTTTTTAAAAAATAATATGTTTCCCAATTAATTGAGACTCTCTTAGATGCATCCAATATCCATTACAACTGGATGATAACACTGAGGTCAACGCAATCATAGGTTGCTCTCTCTTGAGACCCAGTTTGGTATAGTGGTTAGGAGTGTGGATTCTAATCTGGGAGAACCTGGTTTGATTTCCCACTCCTACACATACAGCTGCTGGCATGACCTTGGGTCACTTACAAGTTCTTTCAGAGCTGTTATCTCACAAGCAGTTCTCAAAAGAGCTCTCTCAGCCTCACCTACCTCACAGGGTGTCTGTTGTGGGGAGGGGAAGGGAAAAGAGACAGTAAGCCACTCTGAGACTCCTTTGCGTAGTGAAGGGCAGGGTATAAATCCAATATCATCATCATCATCATCATCATCATCTTCTTCTTCTTCTTCTTCATTCTTCTTCATTCTTCTTCTTCTTCTTCTTCTTCTTCTTCTTCTTCTTCTTCTTCTTCTTCTTCTTCTTGATGGCACTGGGCCTTCCTGGAAGCATTGGGTTTACCCGTCCTCCCTGTTGTCCCTTCACAAAAGGGGGATCATTCTCTTCATCTCCTCCTTCTTTTCTCCCAGATATTCAGAGAATAAACAGCAGTGGCTACCATTTCACCATTCACTCTCCTGCCTGAGCACCAGTGATGGATACTATTAGCAGCAGTTGCCAATCTGAGAAAGCAGACAGACAAGGAAGCAACAGCTGCACTTTTCCCCTATGGGTGAGCGAGAAATAATAGACCTTATGAGCAGCTGCCACCTATTGTTTGGGTCCTCTCTCCATCTGTGTTACAGCCATCCCTGGACTGAGGGGCTCCCAAAGCAGGAACTGTCCCCAGTAAATGCATCTGCAACCGATACATCTGTCTTTCTTTTTAAAAAGAGAAATGAAAATGGGATATTTTGTTGCTATGATTCTTCTTTGCTCTTCTCTCCCAGTTGGTTATTGTCTTGCCATGTAAAAAAGTGGATTTAGATGAATAGAATTCACCTTAGGTAGGAGATAACTTTTTTTAATGCATTGAATGGCACTTGTACCACATACTCTATTATTGGAATGCCCTGTCTATAGCAATAAAATGACAGTTCTTTGATACTGGCACACTTCTGAAGGAAGTACTCTGACAGTTCTGAAAATTGGAATCTGTCTGGTCTCTCAATATATAGCAAATTTCTGAAGTTTCAGTGCTAGTAGTGTGCTGTTTTAAATTCCAAAGGCTCAGTTTATAGAGATATTTCTTTTTAGTTTATATGTTTCTGTTCCTTTGCAGTCTTAAATCTATCTAAGGTCAATCTTTTTGAATCAGTTTTCTCTATTCCAATCTGCCCAGAAGCCATAGCTTTTGTAGACTCTGTGGCTGATAAAGTCATCTTGTAAAATACCATGCATGTAAGTTTGGGCCTTTTTACTTCTGGCCATTTTGCTATTCACCAGTTTCTTCATTACTGATAAACAAACTTTTTTGTATGTATGGCACCAGTGACTTTCTACACATGGTAGGAAATTGCAAGATCAGCATGGAATGGGGAGCCATTGTATGACTTCACTTGATGCATACATCATGGTGGGGGGATTCACATATCTTCAGTTGTTGAGTCAATTGCAGGTTATGTTAAAAAGGAGATAATATGGAGGATTCCTAGACTGAGATCAGATGTGCCTTTAGATCTGATATAGCTGCTGATGGCAGATGGATCTAAAGTGCACAATCAGACAGCAACATCTGCGAAAGGTTCCACAATTGTCAGCACCCCATTCTGCCCTGCCCTTAAAACGGAGTAAAAAGACACCGGGGAAAGTCTGGTCCTAATGCTTGCTGATGGGCCATGAACAGATTTTCCCTAGTCTGATCACTCAAGTGCACTCTCAGGCTATTGGGATGGTCTGCTCATTCCATCCTGACTGGGTGCCATTTTTTTGCTCACTTAGCGATATGCACATAACTGCATAATTGTCCCCAACTCTAGGCCAGCTTTAAACGAGCAGGAAAGGGAGTGATCTTTATCAGGCGACCACAGCTCACTGTGAACGAAAGGGATCACAGTGCTCTATGGAAGGATCAGTGAGCAGTCAAAGTGGAGACTTGACTCCCGGAAGTTGGAAAGTGCATGTGCAAAAAACTCCACCCTCATTTATGCGCATGTGCAAAAGCAGGAAAAAAACACTGCTCACTCGTCTGCGCTATCTGATCACATAGCAA
This sequence comes from Gekko gecko, assembly GCA_029375565.1. Lineage (NCBI taxonomy): Eukaryota > Metazoa > Chordata > Lepidosauria > Squamata > Gekkonidae > Gekko > Gekko gecko. The sequence continues at coordinate 137,928,594 of JAPDNY010000002.1, forward strand.
TGGGCTGAGCCCGCAGCAAAACAGATTATACTGGGATGTCTGATCAAATGACTCCATTGTCAGGTCTCGATCCATGTTGGCTATCCTCGAGGTGTGGCAGGTGTCTCTGCAGGGAAAGGTGAGGGGTCTCCGTATGCACTACCTCAGATTCAGGCCAGCCTCCCTGCCGTTGCTTAGGTTTTGGGTCCAGTGTTCGCTAAACACCGGGATAAGCCGCCCCTGGAGCCCCCCCACCCCTCTCTCAGCTGGGCGAGACTAACCCTCTGCTGGCTCTCCACACTTGGCTCCCATGTTCACCTAAGCACTGGCCGCATCCTCCCCAGTTGTGCCTGTGTCAGGTTCCTCAGTCAGCTCACACAACACAGGGCTTCTTCAGAAGACAATGTTTAATGGTGAGTCAGAACTAAAGACACTTGTACAGCATGTGTCTGTAATGGCCACATACAATAGGGCCGGCTAAGATATACTACATTCAAGCATCCCCCCATATAGCAAAAGCCAATGATTAATGTTCATGCACATGGGCGAAAGCAGTGGGCAAGCAAGCAAAACAATCTAGAAACTGTTGGGTTCCCAGCCGAAACTCCAGCAGCTGGAGATGCAAGGTCAGAGACCTGATAAGAGACAGTGAATGAAAGTTCAAAGGATGGGAGACTGGAGCACTCCCTCTGCATATCATACACATGACAGGACTACCGGACATCCTGCCCCTCTAAAGGCCCCCCCCCCGGGGGGTTTGGGATAGCAGCAATGAAACTGCCTCAGCAAGAGGGGGGCACTGATGTCGTCCACTGCCACCAACTCCCTGTGTTGAGGACTGAAGTCCACCTATTCAACCAAATAATATAGTTTATTCTGTTTAATCTTAGAGTCTCGTATCTACATGGGTCTTTCATAGCTGACCCATTGTTGTTGTTGTTCAGTCGCACAGTCGAGTCCGACTCTTCGCGACCCCATGGACCAGATTACGCCAGGCCCTCCTGTCTTCTGCTGTCCGCTGAAATTTGCTCAATTTCATGTTCATTGCATCAATGACACTGTCTAACCATCTCATCCTTTGCCGTCCCCTTCTTCTTTGACCTTCAATCTTTCCCAGCATCAGGGTCTTCTCCAGTGAATGCTCCCTTCTCATTTGGTGGCCAAAGTATTTGAGCTTCAGCTTCAGGATCTGGCCTTCCAAGGAACAATCAGGATTGATTTCTTTTAGGATTGACTGATTTGATCTCCTTGCAGTCCAAGGGACTCTCAAGAGTCTTCTCCAGCACCATAGTTCAAAAGAATCTATTCTTCGGCGCTCGGCCTTCCTTATAGTCCAACTCTCACAGCCATACATTACTACGGGGAATACCATTGCTTTGACCATGCGGACTTTTGTTGGCATGGTGATGTCTCTGCTTTTTATCATACTGTTTAGGTTTGCCATCGCTTTCCTCCCAAGGAGCAGGCGTCTTTTAATTTCATGGCTGCAGTCACCATCTGCAGTGATCTGGGATCCTAGGAACGTGAAGTCTGTCACTACTTCTACGACTTCCCCTTCTATTTGCCAAGGAGTGATGAGCCCAGATGCCATGATCTTAGTTTTTTTGATGTTGAGCTTCAAGCCCACTTTTGCGCTCTCCTCTTTCACCCTGAGCAAGAGGCTCTTGAGGTCCTCTTCACTTTCTGCCATCAGAGTGGTATCGTCTGCATATCTGAGGTTATTGATCTTTTCCCCAGCAATCTTAACTCCAGCTTGTGATTCATCCAGGCCAGCATTTTGCATGATGTACTCTGCATATAAATTAAATAAGCAAGGTGACAATATACATCCTTGTCGTACTCCTTTTCCTATGCTAAACCAATCAGTTGTTCCATATCCGGTTCTAACTGTTGCTTCTTGACCCTTATACAGGTTTCTCAGGAGACATGTGAGGTGGTCTGGTACTCCCATCTCTTTAAGAACCTGCCATAATTTATTGTGATCCACACAATCAAAGGTTTTAGCATAGTCAATGAAGCAGAAGTAGATGTTTTTCTGGTACTCTCTTGCTTTCTCCATAATCCAGCGAATGTTGGCAATTTGATCTCTCGTTCCTCTACCTGTTCGAAACCCAGCTTGTACTTCTGGCAATTCTCTATCCACGTACTGTTGAAGCCTAGCTTGTAGGATTTTGAGCATGACCTTGCTAGCGTGTGAAATGAGTGCAATTGTGCGATAGTTTGAACATTCCTTGACATTGCCCTTCTTTGGGATTGGAATGTAAACTGACCTTTTCCAATCCTGTGGCCACTGTTGTGTTTTCCAAATTTGTTGGCAAATTGAGTGCAGCACTTTAACAGCATCTTCTTTTAAGACTTTGAATAACTCAGCTGGGATACCATCACCTCCACTAGCTTTGTTGTTGGTAATGCTTTCTAAGGCCCATTTAACTTCGCTTTCCAGGATGTCTGGCTCGAGGTCAGTGATTATACCATCGTGGTTGTCAAGGACATTGAGGTCCTTCTTGTATAGTTCTTCTGTGTATTCTTGCCATCTTTTCCTAATCTCTTCTGCTTCTGTTAGGTCCCTACCATTTTTGTCCTTTATCATGGCTAGCTTTGCATGGAACGTTCCCTTGATTTCTCCAATTTTCTTGAAGAGATCTCTAGTCCTTCCCAATCTATTGTTTTCCTCTATTACTTTGCATTGTTCATTCAGGAAAGCCTCCTTATCTCTCCTTGCTGTTCTCTGGAAATCTGCATTCAGTTGGGCAAATCTTTCCTTTTCACCGTTACCTTTAGCTTTCCTTCTTTCCTCTGCTATGTGTAAAGCCTCATCAGACAGCCACTTCGCTTTCTTGCATTTCTTTTTCTTTGGGATGGCGGTGATTGCTGCCTCCTTTACAATGTCACGGACCTCTGTCCATAGTTCTTCAGGCACTCTGTCTATCAAATCTAGTCCCTTAAACCTATTCTTCACCTCTACTGTATATTCATCGGGGATGCGATCTAGGTCAAATCTGAATGGCCTAGTGGTTTTCCCAACTTTCTTCAATTTAAGTCTGAATTTTGCAATGAGTAGCTCATGATCTGAGCCACAGTCAGCTCCAGGTCTTGTTTTTACTGACTGGATAGAGCTTCTCCATCTTTGACTGCAAATTATATAGTCAATCTGATTTCGGTGTTGCCCATCTGGTGATGTCCATGTGTAGAGACGCCTCTTAGGTTGTTGGAAAAGGGTGTTCGCTATGACCAGCGTGTTCTCTTGACAAAACTCTGTTAGCCTTTGCCCTGCTTCATTTTGTTCTCCAAGGCCAAACTTGTCTGTTATTCCGGTTACCTTTTGATTTCCTACTTTAGCATTCCAGTCCCCTATGATGATGAGGACATCATTTTTTGGTATTAGTTCTATGAACTGTTGTAGGTCTTCATAGAACTGGTCCATTTCAGCCTCTTCTGCAGCAGTGGTTGGGGCATAAACTTGGATTACTGTGATATTGAATGGTTTGCCTTGGATTCGGACTGAGATCATTCTGTCATTTTTGAGATTGTATCCCAGTACTGCCTTTCTCACTCTCTTGTTGACTATAAAGGCCACACCATTTTTTCTACGGGATTCTGGGCCACAGTAGTAGATATAATGGTCTTCTGAGTTAAATTCGCCCATTTCTGTCCACTTTAGTTCACTGATTCCCAAGATGTCGATGTTCATTCTTGCCATCTCATTTTTGACCACGTCAAGCTTACCTTGATTCATAGACCTTACATTCCAGGTTTCTATGCAGTATTGTTCTTTGCAGCATCGAACTTTCCTTTCACCATCAGACACATCCACAACTGAGCGTCCTTTCGGCTTTGGCCCAGCTGCTTCACTCTTTCTGGGGTTACTCGTACTTGGCCTCTGCTCTTCCTCAGTAGCATATTGGACACCTTCCAACCTGAGCGGCTCATCTTCCGGCGTCATATCTTTTAGCCTTTTGTTACTGTCCATGGGGTTTTCTTGGCAAAGATACTGGAGTGGGTTGCCATTTCCTTCTCCAGGGGGATCACGCTTGGTCTGAGTTCTCTGCTGTGGCCTGTCCATCCTGGGTGGCCCTCCACGGCATAGCCCACAGCCTCATCGAACCACACAAGCCCCCTCGCCACGACAAGGCAGTGATCCATGAGGGAGCTGACCCATCCACCAGGTTAAATACCAAGGGCTCTGAGAGTTTAACCACTTTTGCCCCAAGCCCTATAATAAGAGGGGGGTGAATAAGATCCCATCCACACCCTGAGTCAATCAATCCCTCACTCGCACATGGGTGTTCAATTCGGGGTTTAGGATACTCACAGTCATGAAAAAGAGGGAGGAATAAGTGCTCACCATTTTCTGTGCCTCTGGAACGGGGACCTGCTGGTCGTTTTCCACCAGCTGAGCCTCCTCCTCGCTAGATGAGGGGGTGTCCTCTTCTGGGAGACTAGGTCGTAGGGCACGTTGGGTTTTCAGACGGGCAGTTGGTTTCTTTACTGGTGTGTCCATCCGCTTCTTCTCCATGGTCCTCTTTGGAGCACTTGCAGGACCCAATCCTGGGCATGCCATGGCAAAATGGCCTGCTTCACCACATTTCAGGCATAAGCCTTGCTTCATATGGAGTTCACCTGTCCCCTCCTTTGGCTTCACCAGAGTCTTGGGTTTTGCCAGCACAGGCACACTCTTCATCAGGGTGGCCGTGTCATCAATGCAAATGGTCTGGAGGTGGCTTTCTGTGTCAGCTGCCTCTTTCATCTAGGCATGCAGGGATACCAGCTTCACGCTACGGAGGAGCATTCCCCAGATTTCTGGGTTAAGGCCCAAATGATAATGCTAGGCCAGCACCCCATCAGGCCACCCCTGGATCTTAGCTGCATGGTGCTGAAACAGTGTACTCCTGCACCGATTTCTTTCCTTGCCTGAAAGTGTGCAGGAACGTCTGGGCCATCTCACTCACATTAGTGTCCTCATAGTGAGCCCGCAGGGCCCACATGAAGGCATCAACCTCTTGGAGCTCTCAGCCATCAACATTGTGCAGATTCATGTACCAGTCAGCCACCCCCTCCCGCAAACGGGAGCTGGACCAATGCTTGCCTGCAGCCCCCAGTCAGCTGCCCCCTCCTGCAAACGGGAGTTGGACCAATGCTTGCCCACAATGAGCTCCTCATTGGGAAACTTCTTGGCTTGTACCAAGAAGAACACCAATTTCTCAGGCATTCCATCAAACATAGCATCCAGCAGTTCTGCCAGCTGGGGCCCCAGTGGGACAAATGGTGGCTGGCCAGGAGGCAGCAACTGTACCGGTGGTTGACTGGGGGATGGCAGTTGCCCCGATGGGGGCCTGGAGTGCAGCACCTGCACTGGCTGCTGACCTGGAGGTGGTGGTGCAGGCTGCACTAGGGCTGAGGGCAAGCATTGGTCCAGCTCCCATTGTACCACTGTCGTCACCATCTCGGGTAGTCTGCAGAAAGAGTCCTCAATCATTCGAAATAAGTATTTTTCTCCCTTTCTCACAATACAAGAACTCATGGGCACTCAATGAAATTGCTGAGCAGTCAGGTTAGAACAGATAAAAGGAAGTACTTCTTCACCCAAAGAGTGATTGACATATGGAATTCGCTGCCACAGGAGGTGGTGGCAGCTACAAGCATAGACAGTTTCAGGAGGGAATTAGATAAGCATATGGAACAGAGGTCCATCAGTGGCTATTAGCCACAACGTATAGACAGGAACTCTCAGTCTGGGGCAGCTGATGCACTCCATTCTTGGTGCTGGAGGGGGCAGCAGTGGGAGGGCTTCTAGTGTCCTGGCCCCACTGCTGGACCTCCTGATGGCACCTGGTATTTTTGGCCACTGTGTGACAGAGTGTTGGACTAGATAGGCCACTGGCCTGATTCAACATTGGCTTCTCATGTTCTTATGAAAGACCCTGTCTTGGCCCCACTCAAGCAGGTCTAAATGGGTCTCCACGAAGTCCTCAGCATCCCCCACTTTCCCAGCACCTGCTTCCGGCCTGGATCCTACGCTCAGCCTGTGAATGGCCCAGTCATATTGACTTTCTTGCCGGAGACCCGGGTAAGGGACCAAGTCTCTACCGTGTCCACTTAAAACCTGTCCCATGGCCGGGGCTTTGGCTGGGTAGTCATACTGGCCTGAGCCCCCCGAATGGATTCAGGTAAAGTGTGCCCCACTCCTCGTCCGAAGTAGTAGTAGTAATCGGCACCATGGTTGTAGGGACCGACTCTTCCATTGTAGTTATGGGTACGTTGTCCTCCTTTTCCCCGCTTATCTCAGTTTGGGAGAGATGTGGATTGGGAGAAGGAGAAAGAGTATTACAGACACTTTGTCAGGTTCCTCAGTCAGCTCATGCAACACAGGGCTTCTTCAGAAGACAATGTTTAATGGTGAATCAGAACTAAAGACACTTGTACAGCTTGTGTCTGTAATGGCCACATACTATAGGTCCGGCTAAGATATACTACATTCAAGCATCCCCCCCCAAAAAAAGTCAATGATTAATGTTCGCGCGTACAGGCAAAAGCAGCGAGCAAGCAAGCAAAACAATCTAGAAACCGTTGGGAGACTGGAGTACTCCCTCTGCGTATCATACACATGACAGGACTACCTGACAGCCTGGCGGCTTCCTCTTGATTTCCCTTGATTTCCATCTGGCACACACTTACAGCAAATTAGCTATTGGCCCAGTTATCCCTCCACTTCCTCCCGAGGAGATCCAGCCTTCCTCCTGCCTGTCGGACCCCCGGCGTTGCCACAACCTGGCGGCTCCCACCTTTTTGCCCTGTGTAGATAGCAAGCCTCTGTAGGGTCAGGGTGGCAGTACCCTGGGCCCTTCTTGGAACACCTGAGGCTACTGTCCCAGGTGCAGCCAGCAGACCCCAGGATTCCCAATGGTGCTGGTTCCTGCTGTCAGTTCCTGGCCCTCCCCTGGAGCTCGCCCTGACAGGTGAGGGGTCAGTCCTCCTCTCCACTGGTGGAGCCAGCTGCCCTGTCTTCTGCTGGTTGGCATGGCAGGAGAGCAGGCCTGGGGGGCACCTCCTGACATCCATTTCAGATACCAACAGATGAAACAGGAGCACTCTCCAACCACACCCAATGACACGTCTGACTGCAGCCCTAGTGTATGTTTATTTTCACCTCTTTTCTTTTTTGTTTTTCTTTTCCTGTTCTCTATATTTTATTTCTCCATTGTCCATTCCTAGATATATTGCTGGAGGATTTAAGATAAAGCATAATTTGAAATAATGTAATTAATAATAACATTATTATGTTTCTTTTAAGTCTTGCCCTTACAATATAGTTGTAAATTCTTACATAAATGGAATATAAATATCTAGCCACAATAGATAATGTACATATAATACAATAGAAAATGAACAGATAAATGTATATAAGTCATTAAAAATAACAAGACAGGCAGCCCATCTAAAGCAGAAAGAAGGATTCTGAGCTAGCATTCTAGTTGTTGGTACACACATCTGGCATTTTAGTTGCAATGTGGAAGGAAGCCAGATTCACCCTGCAGCTGAGCAACCCCATTATGAACTCTCTATTTATAATATGTCTGTCTTCATTCAACAGGAAGGACATTCTATTTAGCCTTTTTCTTAGTTGGAACTAGCCTTATGCTAGAATTTTGGCTGCTCAGACAAATCTCTGGAGAAAGACATGTTTTGATAAAGTGGAGTTTATTTTTCAAGCTGTTGATCCTGCATCTGAGAAAAGGCAGCAGGAGTGAGGCTGAAATAAAAGTAGGACAGCATTTTAATTGAAGCCAAAGTGTTGGAAAACTGATCCTGCATCTAGTCATAAATTCTGGAGTCATGTCTCTAAGGCAAGGCTATAAGAGAGCTCACTCCTATGAACAGGCATTATTCTCATTAAATGCCACAGAATCTCATAGATGTGCAGAAACCGGACCAGTATTCTATTAGTATTCCAGAGACTTTCTCCCTAGTCCTTGCCCTTGTCCAAGTTATACACAAAAGGACTCTGTAGTAGTAATGCCACTGTCACAAAAGTTTTTTAAAATAGTGCTGTGACATATTCATTTAAAATGGTGCCTCATTTATCTGTTAATCTATAAAGCAAACGATGGACTGTCTTCCCTCCCCTCCCCACAAATATTATTTGTGCTTTTAGGACTTCCTGTGCTTCTCATCATTTTTATACTTTAATGAATAAAAGACATTTCCAAATGCAACCTGATTGGTAAGAATTAAGAAATATTTGAATATTTCTGATCCCAGACAGTGCCAAAATTCCATGTTTAGTTTTGGATAAAAAATACCTGCTCTGAAACTGAACAGGGAATTTGGGGCAGATGACTTTACTTATTATGAGATAACAATAACTGTATCTGGAAATATTTCACTTGTTTAAATGTTTGGTCATTTTGTCTATTGAATGCTGATGGAGGTTTTGATTATTTAGTTTCCAGACAAAAACTACCTGGAATCTAGAAGTGAACCATTTAACAAAAACAAATTTGAAACAGATGGATGTTTCCATCATGACTGGTATACAGAATTTACCTGGGAATCTGTATGGGAGTAATAAATTGGCTACTAAGGCAACTTGAAGAGTTGGGCTAGACTAGAGATAAGTCTGCCAGGAGGGGAGAAGGTGAAAGTGGAGTTGCTAGGTGAATGTTTTTGGGCTAGGGGAAAAAACTAGTGGAGAAGAGAGACTATTCTCCTTCAGTAAACCCGGGGATTGCCTTCAAATTGATTTGATTGTTATTAGAAAATTTCCCTGTCAAAAAAATCAGTGGAGGAAAATAGAGATTTAAGACAAATGTTTAATGGTATCACTCTGCTTTCCTAATGGCTTTATTTTGCAGCAGTGACAACATAAAAAGTGCCAAAGTAAATGTGGGTTTATTTAATTTATGCTTACCGTAAATTTGCCCTTCATGTTACTTATGCAGTGTAAAATAAACTGCAGCACAAGGTCTGTTATCTCCATGCCAAAAACATGGCTATAATGATGTACAAGCACTGGCAACTTCTATAAATATCACAAAACTAGGCATTTACTCTGTTGTTTCTCAAGGGACCTAATTTAAAGCAGCATCGTTGGTGAAACACAGGTCAAGAGTAAAGAAGTAACAATGAGAGAAATGAAGTCTGACAGCTGAAATATCATTGAGCATGCTAGGTTAAACTATGAAAGGCTTTATGTAGAAGGACTTTTGAGGAATGTTATCAAAAGCAAAGTCAATGTTATATTGTTTTCTTTCTTATCTGCCACAGTGGTTATTCACTAATATCTGTTTTTCACCCAAGTTTAAAGAAAACATCATATTATGGAGTTATATAAGAGACTGACAGTGCAATCCTAAACAGAGTTATACCACTCTGTCCATTGAAGTCAATGAAACTTGAAGAGTGTTGCACTATAATGTCTGGAATTCATCAGTAGCCTCTTTTCTTTAAAGCAATTATTTAAGCATTTCCTTGAAGAAACATTATCTCAAATAATGTCACCCTTGCAGTTTTTCAGAATAGCATCTGTGAACACAAGCCAACCAAAACACAGGCTCAAGTTCAAGGGTAAATCTGGGAAATATTGCAATCCTAACATTACACTTCAGCATGGTAACACTCTCATGATTAGTCTTTAGGAACCTGCCTCTGAGCCCCAAAATCACTTTCGAAATGGTCCCTATTGTAATTATTTGCTGCCAGACAAAGTGTTACCTGCTAAATACGTAGGGATATTAAGAGTAAATGACAGTGTTATTGAATTCAAATGAATGGAAGACAAAGGAATGTATTAAAGATTATAGATGGTTCAGTGCTGGAAAAAGTATACATTTACACACATTCATATCAGCAATATGGCATTATGATGCTTTCAAAGAATTGTTGTCGTTTAGATGTCTCTGGATGCTTGAATATACCGGGCTTACGGTGGTTATCTGATGGAACAATGGGATGAGCTGTGTAGCAACTTGCTTGTCTGGCTGATAAATACAACAGCATAACATCTGTTATCTAATAAATATACATAGGATTGCAACACTGAATAGGAAGTACTGCACCATTCAGATCACTAACATATCTTAACTCTTGTCTGAGCCTTTCAAATATGATTTGGCAATTTCTTATTTTTTGTTACCTCCAGGTCTTGTTTTGCAAAAGAGATAATACTGCTGCCACTGCTGCCACCATCATCATCACTACCACCACCACTACTACTACAGAATGGTGATAACTGGTATTTTGAAATCTCTGTAATAATTAGCTTGTTCTTTGCTCCTAATCTCTCTTTATACATAATTGCAATTTAGTCTGGCAACATTCTATTCCAGCCAAAATCAGTTGGCTCTGTGATGTGTCAATCACAAGGTATCTCTATCCACTGGCTGTGTTGCCTGAGTTCTCTCCCACCCACTGCAGCCGAGGCTACACTTCTCTGATTGGGCCAGCATTTCAAGGTTATTTGCATATGGAAGCTGATTGGACTTCACTCCGTTCTGCCCCTCAAACTCCCCCCACGAAACAGTTGGAACTGTCAGTTGCATATGCAACCTGGTATATTCTGAGGTAAAATATGTCCTCACTCACAACACATCACTTCCCCTTCAAAAGAAACAAACCAAATAACACAACCATGCCTCACCACAAAAAAGACAGATCATACCACAAGCAGAATACCACAAGGCAAAAAATGATAGGAAAAGTGCCAGCAGTCACCCCATTACTGCCCCTGAGAGCACTTCAGAGGATGGTGTGCAGGTCCCAGGTTCATGTTATAAAAGCTGCCAGGGGGATTATGGACCATCCACAGACTTTCAACCTTAACATACTCCACAGGGTTATTGTGTGGATCATATGGGGGAGAGGAGAATGATGTCAGCTGCTTTGGTTCCCACTGCAGGGAAAGACTGCCCTTTCCCTAGGCAGAGGCTGGGGGTGGGGATGTAAACCTGAAGACAGACAGGCAGATAAAGGTAGGCTGATGATTGCCTGGAAAGGACATAGGGTTGTCAGCTCCAGGTTGGAAACTTCCAGGATATTTTAGGGATGAAGCCTGCTGAGGGTGGGGTCTGAGGAAGAGGGGGACCTCAGACAGAGACAATGCCATAGAACCCACCCTCCGAACAACCCATTTCTTTCTGGAATACCATTGTTGCCAATCTCCAGTTGACAGCTGGAGAGCTCTTAACACTCTGGTGCTAATTCAAAGTGCTGGGGGTGTGTTGCATTCTGGCAGGGGATGTTGTGAGTGTAGAAAATGAATTATTGACAGAATAGTGTTTTGGAAAATCTTTAGGAACTGTTTGGTCCATTTACCATGGGGCGCCCATTCAGAGCCTCTGGCATTTTCTCACTCTGCTGGCATCAAAACCAATTTAAGACAAAATAGAGATATGGAGACTTTTCCAACCTGTCTTTGTTGGCAACCCTAGGCCTGCCAGCACTCTCAAGGCGACTTCATGCCTCCTGACTGGCATTACTTTACTAGCCCTGGCTGCTTGCTCCTGTTCAGCAGGAGCCTCCCTATGGAAGCTGCCTGGGTGATTTTGGACCAGCCCCAGACTTTCTACCTAACCCATCTTGCAAAGTTGCTGTATAGATCACAAAGCAGAAGAGGAGAATGAAGTAAGCTGCTTTGCTCCCCACTAATGAGAAAGACAGAACTTTGCCTAGGAAGAGGCTGCTGAGAGGGGAGGAGATAAAGTTGCCAACTTTAGGTATGGAAATTCCTGTAGATTTGAAGGGTGGAGCCTGGAGAGGGTGAGGTTTGAGAAGGGGGTGGGACCTCAGACAGGTACAGTGCCATAGACTCCACCCTCCAAACCAGCCATCTCCTGGGGAACCATTTTTGCCAATCTCCAGGAGGGGCCTGGAGATGACTGAGAATTACAGCTACTCTCCAGAAGGGAGGGGGGAGGAGATGGAAAACTGAAGTCAGAAGGGCAGATAAAGGTAGGTGGATGGTTGGCTGGGAAGGAGATTGGGTTGCCAACTCCAAGATGGGAAATTCCTGGAGATTTGAGAGGTGGAGCCTGGAGAGAGTGGGTTTTGAGAAGGGGGTGGGACCTCAGACAGATGCAGTGCCATAGACTCCACCCTCCATACCAGCCATCTCCTGTGGAACCATTGTTGCCAATCTCCAGGGGAGGGCTGGAGATCACTTAGAAATACAACTGCTATCCAGGAGGGAGGGGGGAGGAGATGGAAAACTGAAGTCATAAGGGGAGATAAAGATAGGTTGATGGTTGGCTGTGAAGGAGATAGAGTTGCCAACTCCAGGCTGAGAAAATCCTGGAGTTTTGAGGGGTGGAGCCGGGAAGAGGGTGGGGTTTGAGGAGGAGCGGGACCTCAGACAGGTACAATGCCATAGACTCCACCCTCCAAACAAGCTATTTCCTCCTGGGGAACCATTGTTGCCAATCTCCAGGGAAGGGCTGGAGATCACTCAGAATTACAACTGCTTTTCAGGTGGTAGAGATCAATTCTCCTGGAGAAAATGGTAAGCTCTGTGTCATTATACCCTGCTGAGGCCATCACAGTAAATTGACGCTGAGTGCCCAAGGCCAGGGCACCAGCCCAGAGCTTCTTTCTAGAGCTCGTTGTATTTATTTCCACAACGGGCCTTATTCCTAGTACTTCATAAACGCCAAATTTGGTGATAGATCTCCCAAAGTATATTTATTTATTTAAAATGTATATTCTGCAATGTATATTCTAAAATGTGTATTTAAATTTATAGTAGTCTGATACCTGTGCTTCGCTACGGTATTTAAGTTGTGTAAATCCAGTTATAATACTGATGATGTGAAGTTTGAAAGGTAACATTTGTTGTAGGAATTCTAATGGAGTGTAAAGGATGAAGTGAGACAAATGTACCTTTTCCCCTCTACTGAAGGACCTCTCTGTAGACCACAGTGGTGGTTCTGCCTTCAGGTGCTAGGATCACCAGGCTGCTTGGTGAGCTCATTCTGGAGCAGGCTCCTAGGAAGGTCCTTTACTATCTCCCCATGAACATTCATAAACTCAGTCGCCATGCTGGCTGTTGCGAGAGAAATCTTGAATCGCTGATTTCTGTAACTGTCCTCAACTGTCTGCAGTCTCTTCTAACTGTGTTTTTACCTCAGAACATTGAGATCCATGGCTGAGCAATCAGAGGGAGGTAGGTGCAAACAGGCAGGTTTCACCTCAGAACTCTGAGCTACACAGTTGACCAATTAAAAGGGGGGGCAAGGAGGCAGCAGCCTGCAAGGCACATGGAAAACAATTGGGGGAACATATTTTGCCCCCCTTTTACCTTAGTGGTCATATTTCTCAGAAATCTCTTCATGGGGGGTTGATGTGAGAAGTTAAATGACCTAATAAAAGAAACCACTTTTCTACAGATTTGGGGTATATTTCCATAGTGGGTGGGAGTGTGGCTAAAGCCATTGGTGAGGCTGGGCCTCTCTTCATGGGGGGGTGACGTCATGGTAGGAATGTGCTCCCCTTATTTTGGGTTTCTTGGTGCAGGGGTTTGGCCTGGGCATTGAATTTTTTTGGGGGGAGGGCATACCCCCCTTTTTTACAAAATGCTTCTCATTTATATTACATTTAAAAAGTGGGACATAACTACGTATTCAAAACACCATCCGAGCAATTAGATATTAAGCAAGTTCATATGAATCAATTTTCTAGAAACCACATTGTGAGAAGTTAAATAACCTAATAAAGGAAACCACTTTTGTATAAATTTGGGGTACATTTCCGTAGTGGGTGGGAGTGTGGCTAAAGCCATTGGTTCATGAGGGAGGCACACATTGAAATGGTTCCTAGAAATGTCCTTTACTATCTCCCCATAAATATTCATACCTTGGCCCTGCTCCTACACCTGACAGACACCGGCCTGTCTGGTGTTGTGGAGGATTGTATTTAAAGGCATCGGGGAGGCTGGACCAGCAACAATGGTAAGGAAATCCTGCTGAGCAAACCTCCCCAGCAACTGTAAGCATCCCACCTCTTCTCCTACACCTGACAGGCAGCTGCCTGTCCAGTATAGGATGGGGAGGGGGGAGGAGTAATAGAAGCCACTGTGGAGGCAGGGCTGGCAGGATCACTAAGGTGTTACTGCTGGGGCAGGCTCCCTCATGGCTTTTGGCACCCTGCAACCACTGTTGCACCTGACAGACAACTGTCTGTTAGGTGTAGGAGCTGGGGGAGTGTGCTGGAAGCCATCAGAGAGGCTGGGCCAGTAGCATCACTAAGGTTATCCTGCTGGGGAGGCATCCCTGTTGGATTAAAGTACCCTGGTCCTGCTCCTACACCTGACAGACACTGGCCTGTCTGGTATTGGGGGGGATTGTATTTAAAGGCATCAGGGAGGCTGGGCCAGCAGCAGTGCTAAGGCAATCCTGCTGAGCAAACCTCCCCAACGGCTGTAAGCATCCCACCTCCTCTCCTACACCTGACAGGCAGCTGCCTGTCCAGTGTAGGAGGGGGAGGGGGAAGGAGTATTAGAAGCCACGGTGGAGGTGGGGTTGGCAGTTTCACTAAGGCATTACGGCAGGGGCAGGCTCCCTTGTGGCTTTAAGCACCCTGCAATCACTGCTGCACCTGACAGACAACCACCTGTTAGGTGTAGGAGGTGGGGGGAGTGTGTTGGAAGCCATCAGAGAGGCTGGACCAGCAGCTTTGCTTCACCTCACAGGTGGTTGTTGGCCACTCCTGATTTCCTCAGCTGTCATAGCTCTCTGCAGTCCCCTGTAACTGGGGTTTTTTTACCTGAGAACATTGAGCTCTGCAGCTGACCAATCAGAGAGTGGGGGGTGCAGGGAGGCAGTTGCCTGGCAGCCACATAGGAATCAATGGGGGAGCACATTTTACCCCTTTTGACCCACTTAGAGGTTGGATTTCTAAAAATCCCTTCTTAGCTAGCACCTATGCCATGGTAGGAGTGCTCTCCCTGAATTTGGTGTCTCTAGGTCCAGTGGTTTGGCCTGGGCGTTGATTTTATGGTGAGGGGATTTTATATATATGTGGACAGATGATAGATAGATAGATAGATGATAGATGATAGATAGATAGATAGATAGATAGATAGATAGATAGATAGATAGATAGATAGATGTATATTTAAAATGTATGGTCTAAAATATACATTCTTTCTTCCAGAAAGGACTCAACATGGCTTATAATAAACAAATAATAATTAACATAAAAGAAACTAAATCTCATTAAAGAATCAATGGCTAAGACAATAAACTTATACTACCATTAAAGAGTCAGCAAAAACAGCATCAGTCAATTACCACACAGCTGAATTTTGCCTTGCAACAAAATTAGATCAGTTACAGGCATGTATGAGATGAAACATTATTTATGGAATATTAGAAGATAATGTATTGTTGCTTGAGGATAAGACAGATTGCACCAGAAAACAAATGCACAGGAGAGAGATTGATTTATACTTGCACTACTGTAACCTTGCAAACCACAAAACTAATTAATTACCACAAGAATTCTTGCCCCTCTTTGGGACATATTGGGTAAAACTGTTGTTTAAGAAATATAAAAGACTTGACAAGACCTTATTATGTTGAATGTGTCCCATAAAGATGAAACAACATTGTTTATAAACCCTCCTGTGTTATCAGGACTTTAAACAGTTCAAATACAAAGTTTGCTATTATAATCTCTAAAAAAATGTTTGAAATTAATTCTTTTTAAAGAGCAATTGAAAAGGGATAAAACTAACACACAATTGATTGATCTTGCTGAGGTGAAATGTTGCTTAATAACAGTGCAGTCCTAAAACATATCTGCAAACGACTTAGAATAATGACTAGACTTGTGCATTTCTTGTATTACAAAAATGAGATATTTCGTAACTATCATAATTAATATGAAAACAAGAAGAAAGAACCCATGACTTCTTGGGGCCAGGGTACTTGATGGACCACCTCCACCCATATTATCCAGCCCACCAGTCAAGGTCTGCCTTACAAATCTTGCTCTCTGGGCCCCTGCCATCAGAGGTGAGGCAGGTGGCCATCAAAGGTGTGGCAGGTAGAAAACAGAGACAAGGGCTTTTTCAGTAGTGACACCTCGGTTACAGAGTGCACTTCTCCTTAAGACTCATCTGGCAAAAATGTTACTTCCTTTCAGGCACTGGGCCAAAGTTATTTATTTATTTAATTTATACCCACCCTCCCTGCTGAAGCAGGCTCAGGGCGGCTTACATAAAAATTTATTAGACAGATAAAACAAAGAAGTCAAGATAAAAATCCTGTCCTATTATATAAAAGGGTAGTGGTCTGTCAAAATTCTATGCTTGGAAAAATCAGTTCGCTCCCTGGTATGTCGCTCAGAATCTGTCCCTATCCACTGGCTGCATTGCCTGAGTTCTCTCCCACCCACTGCAGCCTAGGCCACTCTTCTTTGATTGGGCCAGCATTTCAAGCTCATTGGCATATGGAACCTAATTGGACTTCACTCCATTTCGCACCTCAAACTCCCCCTGCAAGACAGTTGGAATTGTCAGTTGTTTATGCAACCTGTTGTATTCTGAGGTGAAATATGTCCTCACTCACAACACTTCCCCTTCAGAAGAAACAAACCCAATAACAGAATCATGCCACACCACAAAAAAGACAGGTCACACCACAAGCAGAATACCACAAGGGAAAAAAAGCTCTGGTACTAATTCTGGCAGGGGATGCTGTGACTGTAGAAAATGATTTATCAACACAGTGGAAAATCTTTAGGAATTGTTTGGTGCATTTACCATGGGGCACCTACCCAGATCCTCTGGCATTTTCTCACTCTGCTGGCATCAAAACCAATTGAAGGCAAAATAGAGATATGGAGACTTTTCCATCCTCTTTTGCATCAATTTGTCTTTGTTGGCAATAGCAACCCTAGGCCTGGCTGCTTGCTCCTGTTCAGCAGGAGCATCCCTATGGAAACTGCCTGGGTGATTTCGGACCAGCCGGAGACTTTCTGCCTAACCTGCCTTACAGAGTTGCTGTACAGATCACAAAGCCGAAAAGAATGAAGTAAACTGCTTTGCTCCCTGCTAATGAGAAAGACAGAATTTTGCCTAGGAAGAGGCTGCTGAGAGGGGATGAGATAAAGTTGCCAGCTATAGGTATGGAAATTCCTGGAGATTTGAGGGGTGGAGCCCAGAGAGGGTGAGGTTTGAAGAGGGGTGGGACCTCAGACAGGTACAGTGCCATAGACTCCACCCTCCAAACCAGCCATTTTCTCCTGGGGAACTATTGTTGCTGATCTTCCCAGTGGCCATCAAACCATTCTCTTCCACCCCCTAGGGTTGCCAATCTCCAGGTGGGACCTGGAGATCTCCTGCTGTTACAATTGATCTCCAGATGACCAAGATCAGTTCCCCTGGAGAAAATGGCTGCTTTGGAGGGTAGACCCTATGGCATTATACCCTGCTGAGTCCTTCCATCCCCCCCATGCTGCCCTCCACAGGATCCAACCCCCAAATCCCTATTTCCCTACTTAGAGCTGGCAACCCTACTTTCCCCTTAGTGCCTGTTGGTAGGCAACCAAGCTTGGTCCTGTCACCTGTTTTGGCCTTTGAGAGAATACTCATTGGGGCCAGTCCTGATAGGGTTGCCAACTCCAAATGGGAAATTCCTGGAGATTTGAGGGATGGAGCCTGAAGAGGGTGAGGTTTCAGGAGGGGTGGGACCTCAGACAGGTACAATGCCATAGACTCCACCCATCAAACTAGCCATTCCATCCTGGGGAACCATTGTTGCCAATCTCCAGGTGGGGGCTGGAGATCAATCAGAATTACAATTGCTCTCCAGGAGGGTGGGGGAGGAGATGGAAAGCTGAAGTCAGGGGGCAGATAACGGTAGGTTGACAATTGGCTGGGAGGGAGATAAGGTTGCCAACTCCAGGTTGGGAAATTCCTGGAGATTTGAGGGGTAGAGCCTGGAGATGGTGAGGTTTGAGGAGTGGTGGGGTCTCAGACAGGTACAGTGCCATAGACTCCACCCTCCAAACCAGCCAGTCCCTCATGGGGAACCATTGTTGCCAATCACCAGGTGAGGGCTGGAGATCACTCAGAATTACAACTGTTCTGCAGGAGAGAGGGCAGAAGTCAGCTGAAGTCAGAGGGGCAGATAACAGTAGGTTGATGGTTAGCTGGGAAGGAGATGGGGTTGCCAACTCCAGGTTGGCAAATTCCTGGGGATTTGAGGGGTGGAACCTGGAGAGGGTGGGGTTTTAGGAGGGGTTGGACCTCAGGTAGGTAGAATGCCATAGACTTCATCCTCCAAACCAGCCATTTCCTCCTGGGTAACAATTGTTGCCGATCTCCAGGTGAGGGCTGGAGATCACTCAAAACTACAACTGCTCTTCAGGTAGCAGAGATCAGTTCCTCTGGAGAAAATGGTGGTCTCTGTCATTATACTCTGCTGAAGTCGCCACAGCAAATTCGCACTGTGTACCCAAAGCCTGGGCACTCTCCCAGAGCCTCTTTCTAGAGCTTGTTGTATTTATTTCCACAATGGGCCTTACTCCTAGTATAAAACAACACATAAAGTGCTAGTACATAGCATATGGTGATAGCATCAGCATAATAGGAGTACAATGGGAGGGCTTCTAGAGTCCTGGCCACACTGCTGGACCTCCTGATGGCACCTAGTATTTTTGGCCACTGTGTGACAGAGTGTTGGACTAGATGGGCCATTGGCCTGATTCAACATTGGCTTCTCTCTTATGTTATGTTCTTACAGTCAGCTGATATCTCAGTCTGGGTCATATCAGTGGAGCGCAAGCTGTTGATGATGATATTAGTATTGGGGCCAGAGCCTTAGTTTGTTCACCCAGATGTTTAATTAAGGAGGGTTTTAAAAAACAACAACAACATTGTTTTAGTCTGGGAACTTATTTTGAACTGTCTGTGATCTGTTTATATGTTGGGCTGTCCTCCCCCCCCCGATGCTGGATATTAATATCTTTTAATGTTTTGTTTTTGTTTTTATTTTGTAAACTGACTTGGGCAGGTTCCAAGATAACTGGCATTTTCCCCCTAAATAAATTATGTTGGTTTCACTTTTGCAAAGTGGCCAGCATTTTCCTACTAAGGGTGTAAGCTGCTTTCCTTAAGGGAAGGTAGGAAAGAGAGATTCTGAACTTCTTTGTCTAACTGCAAGCCCTCGCCATTAGGATTACACACACATGTGAGGTATTACAACTCTGAGGTATATGGAGAAGAACTTTGCCTTCTGCTGTCCTCCCAGTCCTTTCCCTACTGTGTCAAAATCTCCCTTATAGTCCACACTCCTCAGCTTGCCTGCTGATCCCCAAACCCCATCCAAACAAATCTACCTTAAGGTCATCCTGCTGCAGTCTGCTTGTCCAGATGCCTTGCTCTCCTTCGGCTACCCAATGCCCTTGCCTTGTCAGTCTGCTTCTTTCTCATGCTACTGTCCTTCGAATTAACTGTCTGCAGTGCCAGATTCCCTCTCTGCAAGCTGGTGTCTGTGTTACTGTGCGTTTGGAAACTTCCCCATCAATTCTCCCATAGACTTTAATTTTAAACATGGGTGCCTTTCCATTGCCTCAAAAGAGGGACCCCTTTATTATCTGTGTATGAAATCTAGAATTATGGATGTTCCAGGGAAGTGCTACGAACTACAAATCCCCCTGAGGTATATCTAATTTGGATGGAAAACCATGAAGGTACAGACCCAAGAAGAAGGTGAGGTCTCCCATTGAAACCAATGGGAAATAATAATGAAATAGAATTATGAAAACAATGGAAATGAAAGAAATTGACAAAACCAAACCATACAAATCAGCCCAATAATGAAACTGTCCCTTTCATAATTAATAACAAAAATGAAAGAAATGAAACAAATCCCATTGCACAAGTCTAATAGATCAAGATGGGTACCCATGTTTGTCTAAAGCACTAGAAAAGAACAAGAGTCCAGTAGCACCTTAAAGACTTAAAATTTTTTGGCAGGGTATGAGCTTTCATGGGTCACTGCTCAATTTGTCAGATACAGCTAGAATGTGAGTCCATCTGTCCTATATCTTGGAGAGTGGAGTGATTTCAGATGCCGAATGACATTAGCAGGCAAATGTCAATAGCGGGTGAATGACAATAGCAGGCATGATTGGATTATGTGTGATATGCAGAGGGGTAGCAGGTGTGGAGAAATCAGGAAACCTAGGTCTTGATTCAGTCCAAGAGGATGCATTGTCTTGAGCTTCATTATCAGTTGCATTTCAGCAGTCTCTCTTTGAAATTCCTTTGTAAGAGAATGTTGTGAGAATAATGGGGCTGCACATGTCTTGTGAATGTGTTCACCCGTGCCACCCACACCTCTCCCTCTTGGTTCATGTGTTCCCTGAGTGTCGCCTCCTTACCAAAGGCAATAGATGCAAGCTAGGAAACCCCCAAAATGCTGGCAGAGACACTCTTAGCAAAAAGGTCTCTTCTTAAAATAAAACTTATCTTTATTAAGAAAAAGTTTACCAGGCAAGGTGGTTGGCAAGACGCCAGACCAGATGCCAACACTGTACAATCCTATTTCTTAAACATTGATAGTGAAAACACAGACAATACATGCAAGCAAAGTCCCCCCCCCCAAAGCATGCAGAAAACGAAAGGCCTTTCGGGCTGACTCCCAAAGTCTCCAGAGAGCAAAATCTCTCCTGGTTCCTTCAAGAGCCAGCGAAAGTCTGTTGGAACTGACTAGCATTTGTACCACATGATCAAAGGAGTCCGCAATAATTAAATTACAGTTGTAAATTGAAATCTTGAAGTTGAGAATATTTGCAAGGAAATTGCTTTCTTGCGTCTCACACAACAAAAGTTGCCTTTTGTTTACAGGACCAGACAGTGTCATTGTTTTTTCCTGGTGTTCCCAGCATTGAAGATAAAACCATTCTTTCATGTTATCTCTGGGATGGGAGTAGGGGTGTGAATCCCTGTATCAGATGGATTGAAGTCTGTCACTGCCCAAATGGCTTTTCCTGCCAGATGGGATTTTATGGTTTAAATGGATATAGTGGGTCTCACACCTAAGAGAATTTACATTGATTTGGATCCTGGGAATGGAATGTGTAAACTTTGTACGTGACAGAGAGGGGTGCTTTGCCTGGAACAATGGTTTTGCAAAGACTCATGGGATTTGATTCAGTGAAAGCAGGCTGTTGGGTTCCTGCTAGCAAAAACAGAGAAAGATACATGGATTTTATAAACTATTTGGTTCATTTTAAAACCCAAACCTTCTATATTTCTAAAATTTCTTACCACAGAGAACTGCTACTTTTAGGCCAGCAACTGAATGTCCTGGAAGGTTAAAATGTTCCCCTACTGGTTTTTGAGTGTTGTGGTTTCTGATATCAGACTTATGTACATTAATTATTTGTTGAAGGGACTGGCCTGTTTGTCCAATGTAGAGGGTACAAGGGCACTGTTGACTCATGATGGCAGAAATCACATTAGAGGATGAGCTGGAGTATCAAACTGAGATGGTGTGGTTGATGTTGCTGCTAGGATCTATAGGAGAGTGAAGTTGGATCTTGGTTTGTTGCAGGCCTTGGTAGCAGAGTCCATGTAACTGTTAAGTAGTTTATCATTGCAGGTCAGAAGTTGTTTTAGGTTAACAAGCTGTCTGTAAGCAAGAAAGGTCACCCCCCCAGTTCCTGTGTGAGGGAAGTGTCACTATCCAGCATGTGTTGTAGGTCATTAATAATACATTAAACTAGCCTGAGTTGTGAGCTGTATGTGACCATCAGTGGTATTCTGTTGTCATTTTATTTGGGCTTGTCTAGTAGCAATCTGCCCCTGGATAATATTCTGGCCTTCCCAATCATCTTTCCCACCATATTAGGAGGATATTGTAGTTGCAAAAATGCCTGCTGTAGGTCCTTCAAGTGAGTATCTTTGTCTGAGGAGTTGGAGCAGATGCAAATATAGCATAGGGCTTGACTACAGACAATGAATTGTTTGATGTGGTTGGGGTGGTAGCTGGAGGCATGTAGATATGTTTGCCGATCTGTTGGTTTCTGGTATAATGTGGTACTTATGCGTCCCCCATGTATCCATACTGTGGTGTCCAGGAAGTTTACTGCTTGTATAGAATAATTCATAGTTAGATTGGTGTTGGGGTGGAAGTTGTTGAAAACCTGTTGAAATCTCTTGAGGGCTTCTTTGCCATGGGTCCAGACATTTAAAATGTCATCATTGAATCTCAAGTAAAGGAGAGGTGCCAGTGGGTAGGTGTTAGAAAACACTGTTCTAAATCTACCATGAAAATGTTGGCATAATGTGGAGCCATGCGGGTGCCCATGGCTGTGCCATTGATTTGAATGTATAAGTTCTCATCAAATCTGAAGTAGTTGTGGGTGAGAACAAACATGCAGAGTTCAGTGGCAAGATCTGTTGTGTTGTCAGGGATGATGTTTCTAATGGTTTGTAGTCCATCCTTATAGGGGATGTTGGTGTACAGAGACTCAGCATCCATGAGGGCCAGAATGCTGTTTTCTGGGAGATGGTTGACAGACTACAATTTCCTCAGGAAGTCTGTGGTATCATGGACATAGTTGGGCCTATTAATAATGTATGGTCTCAGGATAGAGTCTATATATTCTGATACTCCTACAGTGATGGTGCCTATACCAGGTTTATGTATCTTTGGCAGGAAGTAGAAAGTGCCCAGTGTCAAGGGCTTGCTATAAGTGGAGCATGGCTCAGCTAGCTTCCTAAGCCTCTCCAGTCTTGGACATACCCACAATAGCAATGCAACATTAAACCATTGATAATCCTGGCACAAAAATCACTTACAGGCTCTAGAACACCCCATACTGTCTCAGGGAAGTGAAACCAAACCAAACCAAAAACTAGTGCCACCTTCCTATCCTGCCCCCAAGGCCCCAAGCTTTGGGATGCTGACTAAGTGTGCAGTCAATCACAGATCTTCAAGCAGTATATAAACTCCAGCTAGAGCATCCGTAAGTCAGATGATAGGATGTGAAGCATGGGCCTACATCTCTTTAGCCTCATGGTGGGCAGACTTAAGACACATACTGTGGACAATGGTGATAGGAACCCCACAGAATCAAGAATCAACTTTGTACCGCAATTGAACACTGAGCACAAAGAGACAAGGGAGAGAAGAAACTTCTTTGTGGCATGTGTTTAAAACTGCTCCTTTATGGATACTTCTCTATACAGACATCAGAGGGGAGTTTTTACTCATCCAAATGGAGGTACAAGGACAGTGCACCCCACATAGGTAAACGAAGCAGGGAGAGCCCCTATCTTAAGCTTGAACCTATGCAGCTGTGCTGGATCCAACCATCCTCTAAGCAGCCTTCCTCAAGTGGACTGTACCAGGCTAATCCCTCCCCTTCAAATAGGGGACATAGGAAGCATAACTACAGTCTGGTGTGATTGCCAGTCTCTTCACTCTGAGGAGGAGGAGGAGGAGGAGGAGGAGGAGGAGGAGGAGGAGGAGGAGGAGGAGGAGGAGGAGGAGGAGGAGAGAGAAGAAGAAGAAGAAGAAGAAGAAGAAGAAGAAGAAGAAGAAGAAGAAGAAGAAGAAGAGAAGGTTTCAGACCCTGCTTCTCTCTACTTTAAGGAGTCGCAAAGCATCTTACAATTAAATTCCCTTTTCCTCCCCACAACAGGCACCTTGTGAGGTATTTGGGGCTGAGAGAGCTCTGTGAGAACTGTGACTGGCCCAAGGTCACCCAGCAGGCTTCACATGGACTAGTGGAGAATCAAACCCAGTTCACCAGATTACAGTCCACCACTCTTAACCACTACACCGTGCAGGCTCTCTAATTTGTTGACCAAAAAAGTATGATGTCTACTGCCTTGCAGGATCAGAATCCTATGGAGCAGCCCCAGTCACAGTTCCAGTACAACTCCCTACTGTAGATGCAGGCACTGACCTAATGGTCCTGAATTCCATGGTCCTGAATTCTATGTGCCCTTCTCAGACTTGGCAGTGCAACAATTTGGATGGCAAAATAGCCTTAGGCCTCTCTTAATGGGAGCAAATGATATACTCTGAATAGGGAAAAGTTGGTAGCATAATCTGCTGAATTGCCTGAATTCTCTACTTGCACCACTTGTAAAGTCATCAGTAAACGGCCTACTGCTAAAGCCCCAGCTATTTTCTGTACTCAAAGAATTTCATTGACAGTTTTCAAGATACAGGAAATATTATCTACAAATCAATAGCAAAGATCCCCAACATTTGTTCTATCAGACAATCAAAACAGACGAAGGTGCTGTATTCATTTATATTCCCTCCCTAAGTGTACAATGCTGACAACTAATGACAAGAGTGTTATCAGGGATTTGCAGGACCTGGTCAATTGGAGAGGACAGTGGTATCAATCAATAGTTTTCTATCATTATAGCAGCACTATTCATGGCACTTGTGTAAAGAGGTTGTCAGCATTTCCAATTACACATCTCTTTGTAGTTGTTTCAAAGAGTGGGGACAGGTGAGAATTTTTAGTTCAGTTGAAGGTGGTATGACAGAGGTACAATTTCCCGTGTTGCATATGTTCATGCCTTTTATCCTGTGTCATCTCTCATCAAATCGATTTTGGAGGGCTTTGATTCTGCAATGAGAAGAGAGACAAGTTCTTCCTCAGGGGTCGTTTCATAGAAAAAGAGCTGCAGGAGCTCATTAGCATATGGTATGCTAATGAGCTACTAGACTATTAGCATATGCCATGACCCTGACATCACCAGAAGTGATGTCAGAAGGGGAAGCAAAAGGGGGGAGGCATCTTCAAAAGCCTCCCCTTCCCTTCTCCAGCTGGCCTGGGTGGGGGAGCGAAGAGAGAAGTGGTTTAAAGTTTAAACCCCTTCTCACTAGAGTTGGGCCACAGAAGGAGGAAAGAGGGAAGGAAAGAGAGAGAGTAGAGAGAAGGAAAGAAGGAAGGAATGAGGGAAAGAAAGAGAGAGAAGGGAAGGAGGAGGGAAACAGGGAAAGGAGGAAAAAAGAGAAGAGTAGAAGGCGGGAAAGAAAGAAAGAGAGAAAGGAAGAAGGAGGGAAAGAGGAAAAGGAGAGAAGGAAAGGAGGGAATGAAAGAAAGAGAGAAGGAAAGGAGGAAAAGAGAGGAAGGAAGAGAAGGGAAAGAGAGAAAGAAAGGAAGAAAAGAGAGGAAGGAAGGAAGAGAAGGGAAAGAGAGAAAGAAAAGGAGGGAAAGAAAATGAAAGGAGGGAAAAATGGCAAAGAGGTGGAGGTAGGGAAGGTAAGAACCACTACTTTCCTTAGTCTCTCAAACAGGTCAGAAGTCCGGACACGTCTCTTATTTTCAAGAGGAACGGGAGTTCACAGAAGGACTCTCCCCCTCAGTACAAACCTAGTTTCAGCTGCAAACACGTCAATTCAGGAGGCAGTTGAACTTTTCTAAGTTAAAGTGGGCAATAAAAAAGGAAACACGAGAAGGCAAGAATTCCCAAGGGGAAGCTTCTCCTACAGTCCCAGGGCATAAATATCCTGAAAAACTTGCCAGAGCCATCTTTCCCCTGTCGCGAATGAGGCAGGAGTGATGCTGAAGTTCTTAGTTTTATTTGCATTCTCTATAAACTACAACAGAGATATAGGGAGGGGAATTTCTACAAACTACAGGAGAAAGAAAAGAAAACTTAACTAAAAGCTCAAGTGATGGAAGTTATACAATGCATATAAATTTGCTTATTACTCTTACAAAACTTTTCTAAGATGAGGAGTATTCAGTAGTAATTGTTTCCGAATCAATATCAGCTTATCTGGCCCAAGAAATCAATATCAGCTTATCTGGCCAACAAATATTTCCATCATTATATCATGATTACAGACTTCAAAAGACCATGGCCCCTCCTTATGCGCTTGCCACCCCCCTCAGATATTTTTAATTTGGAACCCTATCTCTTCGACAATTATTAAACCATTAAGTTCATTTCTTCTTCTTTGTGGTCAGTCTTCTTGTCTTCCTTCCTCTATAGATCTCAACACTTTTTGTTGTTGTTGTTGGCTAGTCCGTTATGTCCTTTCTCCAGCTGTTACATACTTGTCTGAAGTCAAAAGAGTCCTTGCTTCTTTTCTTCCATCTTGCACTACCGCTTCTCCGTTAGTAATAGCGTCCCTTTTAAAATTCTAGTCACATTGCATGATAGTATTCCTTCAATGCATCCTGAAGACCAGCGGAGGGCATACAGCTTCCACCTGACCAAACAGGAAGAGTCTATGATTCTTGCAGAGTCACATGATCTAGTCCAGCTAGGTCACATGATCAATCAGCCAATCAACGTCTTCCTGAAGAAAGAATGGGCCCTGCTTCCTCCTGCGCCATAATCGCCATCTTTGAAGGGTGTTTACATTTGCCAATGAAGTGCCAGAGTCCCGAAGGTCTGTTAAAATGCTTTTAAAATTCTGGAAAACTCTCTGTTGTAGTCCATTATCTCTATTTGCTCAGTCTCCCCCACCATAGTTCCAGTTCTTTAAATTGCTTGGGGGGGGGTAGGGCGTCCCCTCCCCCTCCCTCTTGTACTGGGGAGACTTTGCATTAAAGAATTTGATGTCTTGTTTCAACTTTAAAAACTCACTCATCAATCTTCAAGACAATCCATCAGGTCTCCCTGGGATCTCGCTACGCAGATTTAAATTGCTGCACTTCCAAATGCTTGGTCACTTTGAATCCAATTCTGGGAATCAGGGCAGGACCTTTGGGGCAGGGAGTAGCCCCCCTTCACTGGCTGCATGCCAGGGGAAGGGCTCTCCTAAAAGCCCCCTGGCTAGGAGCCCATCAACAAGGGCTCTGTGGGAAGCACGGACCATCGCACCTCCTCCTATCCACTGATTCATGGCACACATCTCTGGCGCTGCGAGAAGCTGTGGCCATTGTTAAAGTGCTGAAGCTCCACCTCTGGCTGCAGCACTTCTGCACGGCCCGGTGACACCGGCGGGGGACCTTTTCAGGCATCCCCTGGGCTGCAGCACTTCAGCTGGGGGCGGGGGATGCCAGCTGGGGGGTAGGGCTTGCTGCCACCGCTCCGGCACACTCCCCCCCAAAAGACCCCTGTTCTTCCACAAAACAAGGGCTTTATACTATTAATTATTTAATAATCTGTGTAAGTTACACCCTTACTCTAATTATTTTGTTACCTCTCTTCTACAGTGTAATTATAGAATAGTGCAATTCTAAGCAGACTTATACCTTTCTAAATCCATTGAAGTCAATGGGCCCAGAAAGATGTAACTCTACTTAGGATTTTGTTGTAAATCTCTTAAAATAAAATTGCCCTTGGTTCCTCACAATCTGCATGTTCCAAAATATGTGGGCTAAGAAAGGTATGACTGAATCAGTGCCAGCTGAATTATTAGTCTTGGATGGGTGAGGCAAACAGGTCCTGAGGGTTCTGGTCCCAGCTATCTGAAGCTCAGCAGACCTGTGCGGCTGGCTAGGGAAGACCACCCTAACCCCCTGTGAGGAACTCCCTTATTCCTGAGTATGTAGGGTTTGGTGTCTGGCTGGAGCAGGCTTATTTTCCATTGACACTGTCTGCCAGCCTCTGGATCTCAGGAATACACACAGTTTGCTCTTCGATCTCAAATTAAGCCACTAGTTGTCTCTGGAGCTTTTTATGAACACTGCCTTTTTAATATAGGATGGAGCTTAATGTTTAACTTAGATCCTGTCAGACACTGAGGCACATGCAATTTGGAACAGTAAAATCAACTGAAGATTTTATTTACAAGGATAGGCAGGCAGTGAATATGTATATACAAGGAGAAGCTTAGGTTTGTGGATACATTGTTTCAGATGGAATAGTTCAGCTTTAAGTTAGTTCCTTTATAAACAGTCAATTCAGATGTCACATTACAAAACACACTTTCACTCTTAAGTCAACCCCTGTGCTGTTTTATATAACCAGGTTTTGGGTGGACTTTTCAGGTATTCTCCCCCTTTACAGGGAAACACCTCCACTGTGCCCCGTTTAGATATTGGACTCTTACCAGTCCAACAAACACTCCTGGCACACACCAAATCTACCAAACCAGACTCTCTTTCCAGCAGAGTACAAAGTCTTAGTGAGATGAATGTGTATCTTTTGTTTCACCACAAGGAGTTTATCTTTCTTTTAAGACTCCTTAGTTGTCACTGTAGTATATAACTATGTTTGGCTCTCCTGTGCTCCTTGGACTAAGCAATGTCCAACATGACTCGTCAGTCCCCTGGCACAGAACCCACTCCGTAAGAACCAACTGCCAGGCTCAACTGCCAAACTCCGACTGTCAAGAGTTTGGTTTTTTCCATTAGAACCCTCCCCTGAGTTCTGCATCAGGATTACATCATCCCTGCTAGTCATGTGACTGCAGGTGTCTTGTCTTGCAGGCTGATCTCAAGCCTGAAATCCATCACACACCCCTTCCCCCAGGGATGCACTTAATTAATGCATCACCTCTTAACCCACACAGATACTTCAAGCTCTGACCTATTCAAAAGCAGTTTAAAGCAAATTAGAAAGTACAAAGGCCTCCAATGTAGCAGTGGAGAGCAGGTGAAAAATATTCCTATGGTAACTTAAAATCACATTTGGGGAACTTGTGCTTGGCCCCATTCAGTAATGAGCTAATTTCATGTTGCAATAGTTTGGATGGTTTATTAATCTCACTGCTCCACAATGCCCAAGGCAGTTTGCAAAATATAAACATACACAATTAAAAACATACAATAAAATATTGTACATTGGTTTAAAACTACTACTCCTGCAACACATATCACCACCAGATGCCAATCAGAGACATTCATTAGTTAGTTCCCCCCAAAGTTCATCAAAGTTATTCTGCTTTGCAACTTTTATGGAAGAGAGAAAGAATGGGGAGCTTTCTGTACTATATCCAGCAGGCTGTTTAAAAGTGTAGGTGAAGCCATGAAAAAGAACTTGCATAGGCTATAGCTGAACAAGTTTTCCAAATAGAGGGGAACTCTAAAAAACAAGATGCCTGAAGACCTTAGTTGGAGCATGGGACCATATGGTGAAAGGTGATCCACTAGGCATGCGGTCCCAGGCCATGAAGGGCTTTAAAGGTGACAATCAGCACCTTACATTGTGTCAAGGAACCAATGAAGCTGCTGAACCATAGGTGTAATATGATCATACCAGTGTAAACCAGACAATAATATAGCAACAGTATTCTGTACCTACTGATATTATTGAAGTGTTTTCAAGCCCCACATATAATGCTTTACAATAATATAGTTTTGAGGTTACAGTGGCATGAGTCAGCATGACAGGGCCAGCACTGAGGGAGAAACAGAGAGGAAGAAATGTGCATGTGAACTGAAGAAATTGAAGGTTACAGCAAACTGCCTATTTGCAGTGCTCTGTACAAATTTGACTCTTTCCCCTTCTAAAATAATTAAGAATTCTTCTTCATGCATCAGTTCTACTTTGGAAGCAAGGTTAATTTATTTGCAATGCAAATAATCAAGGAGAAATTTATATGAGGATCATTCTGAAGCATCTCTAGTGATCATCTACCTGAAAATTTCCCAGGAAGGTAGGTCTTCAAGCCTTAATCATTGGCTGGCCTGCTTGAGCCAAACAATTGGGAAAGCCATTATCTGTCTCCTGATCTCTCACATCCCCAAAAACCATGTGCCAAGGCTGACTACCCATCCACTTGCAAGGGAAGAGGGGAGGGAAGGAGCAGAAATCACACAACAATTGTCAACGGAGGTGATATTTTGATGCATGCAATCCTAGGGCAGCAATGCTAGTACCAGAGCCTTATTCTTTCAAAGAAAAAAAAAAACTTGCTCTAGGTTAAAAATCTGAAGCTGAAACTGCATGTTGCATGGGATGTAACCACAAAAGTACCGTTCTTTCTTAACTGTAATGTTTCAGGTCATTACAATTGTGCCATGACATCATCAAGTTGTAAGTTTCCCTACCCCAGCTAGCAAGTGGCAATAGAGTAAAACAACGCTTGTATTCCCTACGCTAGGGAACCATACAACATGATAACATCGTAACATTGAGAAAGTGATGTGAGGGGTGGGTGGGTGGGTGGAAGCAGACAAACTCGATACAGGGATTTTTTTTGGGGGGGGGACAGCATATATGTTATGCACCATATATAAACTATACCTGCACCACCAAATGAAAGATGAATACATGGGTTAAAGGGAAGGCACAGGGGTGTGGTCTAATATCCTAATGAGCTGCAATGTCAGAAGTGTGGCCTAATATGCTAATGAGTTTCTGCTGTTGGGTGTGGCCTATTATGCTAATGAGTTCCTGCTGAGCTTTTTCTAGAAAAAAAGCCTTGATCATTCCCAAACTCCAAGCTCAGCCCATCTCTTATGGACAGACCTGGGAGATTCCAGCCCAATACAGCTTATGAAATTGTCATTTCCTCCAGTAAACTGGTTTCTGTAGACAGGAGATCAACTGTAATTCCAGAAGAACTGCTGGTCTCAACTGGAGGCTGGTAACCCTAATGGAAACAGTGAAGGCTTTTAATTGAGAACAGGATTATGCTCATTCTCCCATAAAGGCTTTCAATAGCAATGCTGTCTTACAGTGAGTGTAAAACAGAATGGCAGGGCAACTTGCATGGCTGGACATTTGTAACATCTATTGAGCATGGCATGTTTACTGTTAACTTTAAATCAAAATCCTGGATTCATGTAAATCTTAGTTTGCATAATTCAAAATATGTTTTATTCAAGACCATAAGAAGAGGGAAAAGAGTTCAGAGAAGGCCATAATTGTACCAGGATGCCACTGAATTGGAGCCATAGCCTGAAGTGCCACCTTCATATCAACTTCAGTTGTGTTGCAATCAGACGCTGCAAATTATTATTGGAACGTTAATTATGCATAAGTTTATTATATTTTTAAAATGGTATATTTTATTCTGTGTTCTATGCTGGTTTAGTATCGTAAGAAATGAATCAGATATGACTCTGCAAATGAACCCCCCCCCCCAAAAGCAAATTTGTAGGTGGGTTCTTTTTCCTCCCTGATTGCTACTGAGCCATGCAATGTATTACTGTTTGCCCTAAAGGAGGCCTAAACATATAATAGGTAGCTAGCTTTCTTTGGGCAAATAGCAGCTCCACAGATTTGTTTCAGGTCAGGAAAACAGCTGAATTTGATACCTATGTGGCTGGGCAGCTGATTTTTATCTGGAAATTCCCAGCACACATCAGCTTGACAGTCTCTCTCAAGAAGAGAGGGTGAAGGGTGATTATTATGTATGGTGGTGGAAAGTGCTGTCACGTTGCAGGTAACTTATGGTGGCCCCATAGGGTTTGCAAGGCAAGAGATTAACAGAGGTGGTTTACTATTACCTGCCTCTGCACAGCAGCACTTGTCTTCCTTGGTGATTTCTGTGGTGGAACAGGCCTATTCTACCCTGTCCTCCAAGGTTTTCCCAACATCAAAAGAGGCTGTTCTCTCTCTCTCAGGTAACCAACTGCCACCACCTGACCTTTGTTAGGAGTTGCCTGCTTCTCTTCTCTTAGACTTTGCCTTTGTGTCTCCCACTGCCCAGTGCCTGGTCACCATGGCGACAGTTTACTGCCTTGTGTGCCCCTGGAGGAATAGCCACTCACCAACTGTTGACCTTCCCCCTGGCACTCCTTTTAAAATAGCATGGTGGAGGTCTATGTGGTACAGAGAACCACTACTGGCATCAAAAGTTATAAAGTATTTATTAAAAAGAAAATATTCATAAGCATACTTTTAGCACAGCATAAGATTGAGCAAGGGATTCAAAAGAAATGGGTAAAATGCAAATCCTCTATCCCTCTCTCTATACATGCCCTATCAGATGTCAAAATATAGGGCAGGCTTCTAAAGCTTAGGAAGCTACAGATCTCTACAGAGTTGCTATCACCTTGAAGCTTTCTGAAGCTCTCTGAGCCAGCACATGGTCAATGGCTGCCTCCACCAGACCTTAGCTAAGAGTTCTGTCTACTCTGATGGACCCAGCACAAAAGAGACCTTCTTTCTTGCTTCCAGGAGTTTTTTCTTCTCACTTTTCCCTCCCACTGACCCAGTCAGGCCAGGTCAGAGAGGCTTTTCCTGAAGTTTCCAGGGATTTCCTGAAGTCTCTCTAGTATTTAATTCCTCCAAATCTCTGTTCCCTGCTTGGAAAAGAGGAAAGAACTTGACCCACCCACATTCTCTCCTGCTAGCTCTATTAACATTTGTATGAAAGTGGGCTGAGGTAAGTCTGGAAAGCAATAGAATTGACCCAATCCCACCCCCCGTGCCTGGTGTCTGCCCAGAGAGAGAGAGAGGAAAAAAAACCCTGTTAAAACTCAAAGTGAAGGTTTTGCTCATTTCAAACCTCCAAAGAAAAAATGTGTTCCTTCACAGTCTCCCATCCAAGTACTAACCAGGACTGACCCTGCTTAACTTTCAAATTTGACAGTATCAGACTTGGCTATCCAGGTCATGGTGACTGTTATGTATAGACCACTCCCAAACCTAAGTGGGAACTTGGGGGCACAGTTGTTGTGTGCAATGTGATGCCATTTCCAGGAAAAAAATGGAAGTGGTGTCATATCACTCTAGGAATCACCATTAATTGTAACCATAGAATTTCCAGTGATTCCTAGAGTGATATAGTGTTGCTTCTGGATTTTTCCTGGAAGAGATGTCACATTATGTATGACACCAGCAATTTTAAAAAATGTTCTCCCATCATCTTAAAGAGCAACTGCGAGTAGAGTGGTTGCTGATGGGAGGTCTCCCACCACTGTGGAAGACCTGGAAACCCAATTACAAATAGTTTCACGATGTGACTCTAAATTAAAGGATTATCTGAATAATAAATATTAAATATAATGCTATTAAAGCTATTTACTGATTAACTTGATTTTGAGTCAATGCCTGTACGTTTATCTCAAATCCCAGGTGGACCTGAAGACAGTCTTAGTGCTGAGGTCACAAACTGCAGCTGTCTCTGTATAAATCCTTTATCATATTGGCAGAAAAAATACACAATCTCAATTGAATGTAATTAACTTTGTCACTCTACAATTAGCTAGCTTTAATGGCTGTATTAATAAATCCTACTAACTAACAAGGTTTGACAATCGATGTGTGACTTTGAAGCTACAGGACAGAGTTGCATAACAAAAGGAAATGTACATTGACTAGATTTGTGGTGAAAATTTTGGTATCTTGCAGGTTTTGACTTAAATGGCAAAATGTCCAATACATGACCACATGAAAGTCAGGCTCATAACTATGTTTTTCCAGTGTTTGGTTATAGTCCCTTGAAGACAAAAAGAGGTTTTCCCCCTCCATCAGAAACAAAACGAATATGAAATAGAATATTAGATAGGGTGGATTTGTACTCTAGTTAAATTTCCCTTTGAAAAGACTTTATATCCATGAGTTCCTTGTGCAGGGAGTCTGTTTGCTGTGATGAGGTCATGTTAGGAGATGAACTTTGAAAATGCTTTTATTTGTTATTTTCTGACCTGCATGCACACCAGGAATGGTGCTAGCAAGTGTCTTTGCTTTGGGAGAATGTATGCTTGAGTTAATGTGACTCTCTGTGTAGAGGAGGTACCACACACAGCCTGTACTTCCATGCAAATGAGGTCACAGACATGCCTTGCACATATCTACCCTTGAGGCCTTGGGAACAAGAAGCCTCTCCATTAACATCTCCATTATGGTCCTTCAGCAGAATGTAGAAACAACAGCTTTCCCACCATTGAAGGATCTCTACTTCTCATGTAACCCACAGGAAGCTTAACGCCTACAAGTGTGAAGTTCCCACCTGAGAATGGCCAGATCCATCTACATACCTAAAGGTTTCCATGCCAACCCATCTTAGCACCTTGACCAAACCTCCCTTGTAGAAAGGTGTAGATTTTCAGTATTGCCCCACCTTAGTAGGAGGGAACCCCCACATCCTTTAGCCAATGGTACAGGGATGGGATGGACCCAGAGACACCCCAAGCCAGCCCCCAGACTAGCTGATAAAATGGGGTACAACCCTTTGTTCCAGGGGAAGAAATCACGCGCGCACTCCTGCAGCCTCCTGCAAGAAAAGCAACCTTTGTAACTTAAGGTAACTTTCATGTGCTCTCTTGGAATCCGGACCAAGAGACCCTTTACAATTGTTGGCAGGTTCCAACATTGTAAAGTGAAAGTTTCCCTAGTTAGAAACAATCCTTGTTTCTGAACTGTGGAAGGTCGAATCTACTGAAACAGATAAGTATATATGCTTTTCCCCCTCCTCAGCATACCTTTAGTTTAAAACCCCAAATATTGTTTTCCATTTCTATTGTAACTAAAGGAACTTGAATGTATGTGTGTGTGAATCTGTTTTGTGTGCCTGTAAATAATAAGAATACTCAGTAAAGAGAATCTTGATTCAAATTAAGAAATCTTGTCAAGTGTTCTCCTTTTGGGAAAAAAGGCTTCTCTGGCACGAAGTTCGCTTTCTCCGTATAAATTGGCAAAAAGACCTCAAACAAGTTGGTCAGCTGACTGCATAGATAAGCAGTCCGTCCAACAGTCATAAAAGGATTAGCTCTGTAGGATAGTTTTGCCAGTGACCTTTTCCCTTCTTCAGTGGTGTGTGGTCTGGCTTGTCTACATGAACTGTCTGGAACTATCTCTCCTGCAAGTGCTGTCTATTGAAGTGCTGACTACATTGAAATCTTTAAATACAAGTTTCACTGCACCAGTGATTTATTACAATTGATTCATTGTGTACTTTTCTTGTAGGACCCTGTTTTATTTTCACAATTATGTACCAAAATGGTAGCATATAATCTCCCTCTCTCCCACTGCTGCTGCCCCAACTTGACAGCTGAGGCATTAGCGGGTCCTGTAATTATTTTTAACTTCATTTATACCCTGCTTTTCTCCACAGTAGGGGCCCAAAGCAGCTTACATCCTTCTCCTATACTCAATCCAGTGAAGTAAATCAGGCTGAGAGGGTATAACTGGCCTAAGATCACTCAGGAAGCTTTCATGGCAGACTGGAGTTTTGAACTGGGGTCTCCCAGATCCTAGTCTGACCCTCCAACCACTACATCATTACACCCACTGCTGCTGCCCAACTGAAAACAGAGTCCATAACAGGTCTTGTAATCAGGTTGATATTATCTCTTTCTGAAAGCAAGAGAGGTAATGCTTGAAGCATTCTGACAGCATAGATGATCATTCAGGGTGCACATTCCCATGGAGAATCACATTCAGTGAACATGTTTGCAGTTGAGAGAATAACTGAAGTCTGCACAAAGAGATAAAACCAGTCATGTTTAGCATGCTATTAATTTTGAAGATTATTAAAGGAGGTAATAACCTTTGTGTTGAGACCCTAGAGGCCTTTCCCTTTTGTTTGATGCAATTCTTCTTGATCTGCATAGTTAGTTCAGTAGAATCTTTCCCAAAACTTTTTCCCAAGCACACAGGGTTGACACAAATGCACAAAGGCTGCATATGGTTTAAGTAATATGTGAGAATGGATAACAAGCTCTCAGCAGCTCAATCATCCATGTCACAAACAATAAATTTGTTTGGTTTGACTCTTGTAAGCATGTATTGGGTAGTGGTCATGGTAAATAACATGATTGACCCCCACACAGTTTGGGAACATTTAAAAAAGTTTTAGACAAATAGATATCCAGCAATGGATAGTTAATTATTTATTTAAGGCATTTCTAGTCTACCTTTTTCACATGAAGGGCTCACAGAGGATAGCAACTATAATTAAAACCAATATTAATTTGGGCCAATGTTAAAACAATGGCTACGCAAAAAGAAAAAAAAAACCAGTTAACCAAAAACTGCCTTAAAAGTTCTGCCTTACACTGCTTCCTGAAACTTAATGACACACTCCTGAAACTTAATGACACATTAAATGACACATTCAAGGAAGCCATTCTGTGGTGTGGGGGCCACTACTTGAAAAAAAGCTTTGAAAACGAGCAGTTGCAGATTTAATGGATCTGCATCAGAGGGTACATAGAGGTCTCTGACCAAAAGATTGGAGTTCATATTGGAAAATGTAACATTTCAGGTAAACCTGACCTGGATGGCCCGGACTAGTCTTATCTCATCAGATCTTGAAAACTAAGCTGGGGTGGCCCTGGTTAATACTTGGATGGGAGACCTTCAAGGAATACCAGGGTTGTGATGTGAAGGCAGGCAATAGCAAACCACCTCTGAATGCCTGTTGCCTTGAAAATCCTATGGGGTCACCATAAGTTGGTTGTGACTTTCTACCACTAACCCTTCAAGTAAATGGGTTTCAGCCCATGAACAGCTTTAAAAGTAAGAACCCACATCTCAAATTGGACCTGTGTAAACAATTGATCAATTACATTTTGCACCAGTTGAGTTTCTGAGATGTCCTTCAGAGGCTGAGATCACACGCAGAATGAGCTGCACCATAGGCACAAATGCCAGGCAGATTTTAAGGGTGCAATCAGATGGAAACATCTGGGAAGCGTCCCGCACCAGTGGGAAGCAGAGTAAAAAAACACTAGGGAAAGTCCGGTAGCAAACATATTTGCTATGGGCCAGGAACGGACTTTCCCTGTGTGATTGCACCAACGCACTCTAATGGCATTGGGATGGTCTGATTGGACCATCCAGACTCCATGCCAGTTTTCCCCCCCGTTTCAGTATACGCATCATCGCACACTCATTGTGGAGATGCAGATCATCAATCCCCTGTTGAAGCACACTGGAAACACGTGGCAACCCCCCCCCCAAGATTCACCTGCGGTTTGTGTCTGATCATGCAGTGGCAGGCTGCCCCCACAGCTCCAAGGGACTGTGCAATCACACAACTGTGGGTCAAATTACTCCGTAGCAAATAGCCTCTCTTCCTCCCATGTTATCTCGTGCATATGACTGCCACCAGAGTATCTCAGATGTCAAGAGTATCACAGTAGACCAAGCATAGATCAGTGTGGCTGGGCTGGCTGATCCCAGATAAAAAGCTAAACTCCACGCTAGGTAAAAAAAATTTTAAAGTAGCTTTAGCTATGACACCCACCTGTTTTTCAAACAAAAGAGTTGAGTCCATCACCTGGAGTCTTAGCTGAATGAAACCATCCTTACTCAAAGCTTCAATAGTCTTACCAAGCTATTTAAAAGCATAGGTGACACCAAATCTTTAGGAACACCACAGGTTAGATCCCATGCCTCTGAGTCAAGCTCAGATCACAACCCTCAGAACACAGTGCACTAAGAAATATCTAAATCATTCAAGCACTTTCCCCTCAATCCTCATACCACACTCTAAGCACTGGGGGTTGGGAATTGAATGATCAACCATGTCAGAGGCAGCTGAGAGATCCAAAGGAATTAATGAAGAGGCTTTCCTCTTATTGATCTGCAAGCAGAGATCATCCACCAGAGCAACCAAGACCACCATTGTTCCACAAGCTGGCCTGAAGCAAGACAGAAAACTTTTTTTAAAAAAACTTTATTCGTGTAAACATATAGTACCATCCAGACTTGTATTTCTCTGTACATTTTTCTGGAGTCATTGTGCATATTCATTTTCCCACCATTCGTATACCATTAACCATCTTTTTCGGAATACCATTTCACTCTGTCCCTGAATATACATTGCTAGTTTATCCATCTCAGCAATATCTAACAGTTTCAAAGCTACTTCATACCTTGAGGGTAATTTCTCACCTTTCCAATAGCGAGCTAACATTATTCTTGATGCTGTTAAAGTATAAATTAATAAGTATCTAATTTCTCACTCTACATCATCGGGGATAATATTCAACAAAAATATTTCTGGCACAAAGTCAAGGTTGATAAAAGTCATTTCTAATATTAGCTTTCTCACCATTTTCCAAAATTTCTGAACCTTTTCACATGTCCACCACATGTGAAAGTACGTTCCTATGTTGTTCTTGCACCTCCAACAGTTACTTGAGATATTATCTGCGCACTTTGCTACTTTGTTGGGTGACCAGTGCCATCTATAATACATTTAATATACATTTTCTTTAAATGAAGTGGATCTGAGAGTTTTAACAGATTTCCAGATCTTTGCCCAATCATCGATATCAATAGTATGCCCCAAATCCTGCATCCACCTTACCATATTAGTCTTGACTACCTCTTCTTGCATATGATTATTCAACCAGAATGACAGCCAGATTTTGTCTAACTCATTATTCAACACATAAAAACCTATTCCTTTGTCTTTATTGCATATAGATTGCAGCTGAGCTTTTTCCCACCAGGTCAAGTTCAATTTCACAGATTGTAATGTTTTTCAATTGTCTTTATTACCTAATAGTTTCTCATAAGTCACTTTTTATCATCTAACATCAGTGTCGGCTTTATAAATGCTTCCAGTGGCGATATCCACCTAGGTGTTTTCAAATAGTGATTTCCTCTAATATTTTGCCAGCATCTTATCAAGGCTCTTCTCAGAATGAATTTTCTCTTTGTTATACCATAGGTATGGATGCCACCCCATGCTGAGGTCGTGGCCTTCCAATTTTAATGTTCTTGTATCTTCTAATGTGATCCAATCCCTTAGCCAGACCGCAGCTGCCACTTGGTAATACAATTCCCAATTCGGTAGACCAAGTCCGCCCTTTCTTTTCTGTCCTGTAAATACTTCCATTTTATTCGAGCTTTTTTAGGATGCCAAACAAATTGTTTCACTATTTTTTCTAGTTCAATAAAATATTGTTTATTTGTTAATACTGGAATATTCTGAGCTAAAAAAAGAAAACGAGGCAGTACGTTCATCTTAATAGTGGCAATCCTACCCATGAAGGAGAGTTGCATGTTTTTCCACTTCAATAAATCTCTTTTAATTTCCTCTATTAACTTGCTGTAATTATTTTCTATTAATGCGCTATTCCTATTAGTCATCATTATGCCTAGATATTTTATTTTGTTAACCACCTCAATCTTAGAATCTTCAATGATTCTTTGTTTATCTTTCTGAGTACAGTTCTTAACTAATATCTTCATTTTTTTTATATTCACTTTAAGGCCAGCTGCCTTCCTGTAACTTTGAATAATATCCAATAGTACCATTACTGATGAATGTGGATCTTCTAGAATAAAAACCAAATCATCAGCAAATGCCTGTAATTTGAACTCCTCTTTTTTAATCTTCTAACCAGTTACCCTGTTATCATTTCTTACCATATCCGTCAATGATTCTAATATGAAAATAAATAATAATGGAGACAGGGGGCACCCTTGCCTTGTTCCCTTCTGAATCTCAATTGTCTCAGTCACATCCCCATTAATTAAGATTTTTGCTTGTTGTTTTGTATATATGGTCATTATCATCATAAGAAAGTTTAATCCACAATCCCAGCTTTTCAACTTCTGTATCAAGAACTCCCAGGAGACAGTATCAAATGCCTTTTCTGTGGCAAGACAAAAAACTATTAAGGGCAGGTGAGTTATCTGTTTTATATGTGCAGCCAGGTTTATATAGTATGAGGTAACACTGACACTTTTCCCTCAGGACAGCAGACTGTACCATCAAAGTGCCTGGTTTGGGATTGTTCTCCTATAGCATCCGTTCCTAACCTAACAGCCCCTTTTTACCAAAGAAACAGAAAACACCGTGCCATTTCCCTTTCTGGAAACCATCTGTTATAAGCATTTTCCTTCAACAGCTCAGACATCCATTTATTTTGTAGTAGGCACTCTCACAGCAGGATAAGTAGTTTGTATTCCAAACATCATTATATATCTACTTTCCAAATTGACCTTAGATTGTATGATGTACTTAATCTGCAAAAAAGAAAAGAAAAGAAAAGAAAAGAAAAGGGGGAGGGGGAGAAGCCAGAGCAGACAACAGGGGATTTCTCTGCACACTTAGATGAAGGTTTGCAGAATTTTTTTTGAAATTTAGAAACCAGTTAACACCAACTTGCTACTATATGATTTTTTGCAACTTGGCTTCACATCTTCTAGGGAAGGGCTGCCAGAGGCAGGGAATGAAAAAAAAACTGAGAGGTGTTGGGTAGTGGCTAGAGGTAGTGGTGTCAAACTCATTTGTTATGAGGGCCGGATATGACATAAATGTCACTTGACAAAATGTAACGTGAAGTACTGGAGATACAAACTATATAAAGATTATTTCAGATGTCAAATGGCAATAGCAGGCATGATTGGGTTAGGTGTGATATGCAGAGGGATAGTGGGCATGGAGATATCAGCATTGGTAATGAGACAGAAAACCTAGGTCTCAATTTGATACCGGTAGATTCAGTCCAAGAGAATAAAAAGAATAAATAGAAATAAGTCTGAAAAAGTGAGCAGTGACTCAAAAGCACATACCCTGCCACAATTTTTGTTAGTCTTTAAGGTGTAATCGGACTCTTACTCTTTCTACTGCTATTAGAATTTGATTCACGGGCTGCTGGCCCTTGCGGCCATGCTGCCTGTGGGTTGCCTTTGCCTCCCTGCAAGGAGCAGAGGCAGCATGATGCAGCAAAAGCTGCATCCATGTACTAAAGGGGGGCATGGCCGTAGGTCTTGTGAGCTGGCCCTTGCATTCCTCCTTCATTCGCCTTCTCTTGCTTGGCTAGGTAGGAGGTCCTGTGAGCACCTCATGCTGGCTTGATTAAGGGCAACGTTAGGAGTTGCGGTGGCGGAGAGTGAGCAGCAACAATGAGTGAGTGAGTGGTGGCAGCCATGGACGAATGGCGATGGTGATGGACGAGCAGCTGTGTGAGAGCGGTGTGGTGGTGGGCACTGAGTGGCGGCAGAGAGGCCTTTGGCCGTGCGGCTCTGAGGGCACAGCTGCAGTATCGGGAGCTCAGGTGGACGCTCTTGATGGTGAGGAGAATGGGCCTAGCGGCCTGAGGCAGTAGCAGGGCCTGGACTCAGCAGGAGCATAGGTCATGGACTGGGGGGTTGAGGACGCAATCTTGCTTGTTCCTTCAGTCTCCCTCCCCCCTTTTCGCCTTGGCTGTGCTGTTCTTGCTGGTTTGGCCCTTGGCCAGTGGGGGCCTTCTTGGGCTAGCATGCACCCTTCTTGGCTCCACCCAGATTGCCAGGTAGGGTGGCCATTTTAGCAGGTAGCCTTTGCCTTTCCCCTCCACAGTCTGTTAGGGATTTCTCCAACAGCAGCTCGGTTAGGGCATGGCCATATGGGGGACCCCCTTTTCTGCCACCTCGGCTCCTAGCTGATTGGCTGGGCAGCATTTTTAGGGTGTGGCAGTCATTTTGTGGGTCCAGTGTTGGCCATTTTGAGGGGCCAGGGGTGGCCATTTTAGGGGGTGGTAGCGGCCATTTTGAGAGACCAGTGGTGGCCATTTAGTGAGGGCCAACCTCTGCATTGGCCAGGGCTGCTTTCTTAATTCTAGCACTTGTTCTGCGCATAGTGGACCTTAATTTTTGTGCTTCCAGTTTTGTGCTGCACTGTATAGGATGGTACCCAAGAAAGGCACCGGGTAGGCCAAAGGAAAGCAACCAGCCCCCAAGGCCCGGCAAAGCGACCTAAGCCTTCCCTTTCTTCATCAGATGATGAGGGTGGGGATGAGGTGCAGCAGGCTATCCTGGCTCATCTGATGGTGGTTGAGCAGTCTTCTGGGGTGTCCACCCCCTGGGCCCCATCGAACCAGGGTCAGGTGGGGAGGAAGGAAACCTGCTCATTATCCAACAAGCGGTTTCAGGCTGAAGTTTTAACCTGTTTAACCTTTTCCACCCCACTGGCGGCTAACCTGTGGGTGTTCCCATTAGGCATTGTACCTAAGAAGGCACAGGGGGAGTACAGGTTTATTCACCAGCTTTCTTATCCACATGGGGTGTCAGTTAATGATGCCATTCCAGATTCCTGTGCACCCCAGTGACTTTGAGATGCTGGGGTTTTTCTTCAAGGGTTACTTCTATATGGATCAGATTTTACCAATGGGCTGTTCACTGTCTTGTGCAGCCTTTGAGCATTTTAGCTCTTTTCTTGCGTGGGCCCTCCAATATCGTACAGGGATCCTCACAGTGGTGCACTACTTAGACAGTTTTTTGTTTGTAGCCCCAGTGGGTTCTGGGCAGTGTGAGTTTCTGCTTCAGAGTTTCCTTGACCTGGCAGAGGAGTTGGATGTACCTTTGGCACACGAGAAGACTGAGGGCCCTATACAGAGGCTGACTTTTCTGGGAGTAGAATTGGCTGCCTGCAGCCAAGGTGGCGGACCTTTGAGCACGGATAGCTGGTTTTATGCATAAGCGAAAGGCATTTTTACATGAGTTTCAGCAATTGGTGGGGCATCTCAACTTTGGTTGCAAGGTGGTTGCCCCGGGAAGGGCCTTTATGCTCTGGCTGTGTGTTGGGCTGAAGGGCTTGCACCTTCCTCACCATAGAGCCAGGGTCACAGTAGGGATTTGGGCTGACTTGGGTGTTTGGTTTGAGTTCCTGGATTCCTTCAATGGAGTTTCTTTTTGGAGGACAGACCTACAGTTGAATGCAGGCCTGCAGATTCACACTGATGCAGCAGGGTCACTTGATTTCGGGAGTTATTTCCAGAGGCACTGGTGTGCTGAGTAGTGGCCGGCAGAATGGAGAGGGGGTAGCATCGCTTGTGATCTCACTTTCCTCGAATTCTTTACCCTACTGGTGGTGGTCTGGCTGTGGGGAGACTTGATGGCCAATCACACTGTGCATTTCTGCTGTAACAACCTGGCTGTTGTCCACATCATTAACTCACTCACTTCCAGATAGCCGTGGATCATGGCTTTAGTGGGTGTATGACCATGCGGTCCACTAGTTTGCCAAGTTTAGGAAAGAGGTAGGGTATCCAGATCTGTGGCCAGTGCCTGTGGACCATCTGTTACATTTCTGTGTCGTGATGCAAGGTAAGGGACTGGCTGTCGGTTCCATCAAGGGGCTGCTTTCTGTGGTGGCCTACACACATACAAATAGTTCCTTTAATGGCATTTCATAAGAGTAAAGACATAACATAGAGTTGTGGAACTTGTATAATGTAGCCAATAAGACTTGTTCCCTTCTGAACCATGGGATATTTCCCATGGTAGGACACTTGGACAGTTATTTCTTTCAACTACAATCTCCAAAACTGCACAGAATTTTTACACTGGCTAGGCTTAATGTTTTACCCTCAACAATTGTATTTGGAAGATTCCAAGGTATTCTCTTTGCCAATAGACTTTGCCCTTGTACATGTGAAATGATTGAAACTATGTACCATGTGCTGTTTGAATGTTGTTATTATGCTTCCATTAGGAAATGAATTTTATCACCAATTTTGGGTAGAGTGTTAGATTGTTCCAGGCTGAACAAACTACTATTTCTGTTGAACAGCACTGAGGAAGACATAACTGAACTTGTGGCAAAGTTTTCACTGGCTGCTGCCTGTATACGTAGCAAATTTTGTAGGCACTCAAAATAGGGTATTTTTTAATGGAATTCCATTTTATGTGGTGGCCTACACCAGTAAGGCCCAGGGGCTTATGGATGGGACAGGTGATTTTTGGATCCGTAGGATGCTAAAGGGCTGGTCCAGGGAGGCAGGGGCCTGTATGGACAACAGGAGGTGGATTTTCCCAAGGGGTTTACAGGCTGGTTGGAGGGATATTTGCACTTCCACTTAGGGGCTTGCCTCTTCCATGTGGTGGTGCTAGTTGCATTTTTCAGGGCCCTCCGCATAAGCGAGTTCGTAGCACTGCCCAAGGTGGATAGGTCTGGTCAGGTGCTGAAGGCACGTGATGTTTGCTTGCAGGGGGATAGGGCCCTCCTCACTTTGTGACATTCCAAGACTGACCAGCAGAGGCAG
Organism: Gekko gecko; assembly: GCA_029375565.1. Classification (NCBI taxonomy): domain Eukaryota; kingdom Metazoa; phylum Chordata; class Lepidosauria; order Squamata; family Gekkonidae; genus Gekko; species Gekko gecko. The sequence goes on from JAPDNY010000002.1 coordinate 137,972,331, forward strand.
GGGGCCATGGTCACTATAGGGCAGTGAGCTGAGAAAGAGTTGTTTCTGGTTTCTGCCTTGGCGGCTTATCTGGCTTTGAGGGGGCTGGGTGATGATGTCTTGTTCTGACATCAAGACGGCACCCCATTAACCAGGCACCAATTTTAGGCCATTACAGCACAGACCTTGGGTAGATTAGGTCTGGCTGGGGTGCATTTTTGCACCCATTCATTTAGGATTGGCGCTGCCTCTACTGCTGTGGCCATAGGATACCCAGCATGGGACATACAATATTTGAGTTGGCGGTGGTCGGTGGCATATAAGTCATATGTGCACCCCATGGCTGGTCTGTGAGTACAGCTATTCTGGAGTTCCGGTTTTGTTCTGTTGCTTATTGTTCTCTTGTTACAGGTCCTGCCGGCCAGGTGGCATGGAAGTGTATCCTCATCTGCGGCCATAGTTTTATATTCTGGGCAGTGCACGAGACCAAGAGGCTGCCCATCGGCTCCCAGTTGTGGCTCAGCTGGCTGGCCACGGTCGAATGGCGTGGTTGCTGGGGCTTGCAATGGACTGGCTTGTTACATTTGTTGTTTGAGGGGATGGTTGGACCTCCTCCCCATGTTTTCTTGATAAATGACCTGGGCTTGATAGAGGGTAAAGCCCTGATCCTTCAGGCCCAGTTGGATTTCCAACTCATTAGGTGGCGGTGGCCTGGGAGGGCTATTGTCTGGTCTGCTATGGTACCCCGATTGGTGTGGCGGGGTGTCTGTAGCCCCTTGGCGATTGACAAGACTCATTGCAAGGTTAATTGGGAGATTCGCAGGGCACTGGGAGGGGGCCTGGGGATGTATTTGGTGAACTTATTTAGGAGCGATGGCATACACCCGTCCGAGGCAGGAGTGGATATCATTCTGGAGGAATTGTGGCAGGGGATTTGTACAGCTTTAAACCTATAATGGGTGCAAGGGCCTAAGCAGAGGCTTGACCTTTGTGGTGGCAGGATGTTAGTCAATACAGATTGTGGCATGGTGAGCACTGGCTTATAATCCCTTTGGGCCATAGGGGTCTTGTCAGTACAGTCTTTGGGCCCTGTGGCCCGGGGCGGGGAAAACAGACTGCCAATGGGATTGCATGGGGTTCTCTTCCCTTTGAGCCTTGCAGCTCAGAGGTTTGGATTTCCCTGGCAATTCCACTTGCCATGCTGGCCAGATGTGAGCCATATCCTTTGGCTGGCATCTGGGGCTGGGTAGCTCACCCTAGTCCATGTGGTGAGGGAGGGGTCTTGAGATCCCTGGCCTTGACCATGCCGCAACCTGCTTACTCTTGCTGCTATGTTTGCCATTATGTTTTTGCAGTTAATAAAGTGGCCTGTTAGTACCCAATCTTGTTGTCTGCCTCTTGATTCTGGTTGGGGGGCAAACCACAACATTCAAAAATTCAGTGGGGGAACATTTTAATCTTTCAGGGCATTCAGTTGTTGACTTAAGAGTAGCAGTTCTCATACAAAGGAATTTCAAAAGGAGATCAGAAAGAGATACTGCTGAATTGCAACTGATAATGAAGCTCAAAATAATGCATCCTTCTGTACTGAATTGCGACCTAGGTTTCTTCTGTCATTACCAATCCCTGCTATTGTCATTTGGCATCTGAAATTACTTCACTCTCCAAGATATAAGAACAGATGGATTCACATTATAGCTGTATCTGAAGAAGTGAGCAATGACTCATGTACTGCTCATGCACTGCCACAAATTTTGTTAGTCATCTAGGTGCTACTGGATTCTTGCTCCCTTCCACTAATAATGAATGTAAGCTGTGCTGTTAGGTTTCTTTTCCCCCATCTGTTAGAACCGGAAAAGGGGATCTCTTGAAGTGCCATGGGACTCCATCTTTCTCTTTCTCTCTCTGGCTGTTTCTCTCCCTACCTTCTCCTCCCTCTCCCTCTCTGAAGAAGTGTGCAGGAACACAAAAGCTTATACCTGAAATAAAATGTTATTGGTCTTAAAGTACCATCTGCCCAATGCACCGGCCAGGAGTCTGCTGTCCCTGTTGGAGGCCATATCAGGCTGGGCATTGGACCACCCTAGACTAATTGTCTTGGGTGATTTCATCGTCCATGCTGAGGGCCTCGAGCTGGGCTACAGACCTAGTATCATCCGTAGCGATGCTGGCACTCTCACAGGCTTTGAGGGGGCTGGTCACATGCTCGACCTGATCTTCACGGTGGGGGTGGAGGTGGACCAGATCACTGCGGAGGCAGTGCCATGGTCGGACCACCTGGCTCTGAAGGCCTGTCTGAATGTTCCACCCCGACCCTTGATGGGCGGCAAGCTGATATATATGCAGGCCCAGATGGACCCTTTGCAGCTCCAGAGGGCCCTGCGGGATCTGAGACCCCCTTGCGGCTCGTTGGATGAAATAGTGGAGGGCTGGCATGTCCGGCTTTCCGCAGCCATTGACGAGATCGCTCCCAGGCATCCTCTCCGGGCTCGTCTGAGGCGGGTTCCTTGGTATACCCAGGAGCTGCAGCGGATGAAATGAGAACTGAGATGACTAGAGAGACGGTGGTGCCACGCTCGTGATGAAGTGTCAAGAGCATCTTATAGGATGTTTATGAGGGCCTATAAGATGGCAGTCAAGGTGGCCAAGAAGGATTTCTTTGCAACTGAGATTGCATCTGCGAGCTCACGCCCGGCCCAATTATTTAGTACAATTCGGTCCTTGACAGACCTGCCACAGGGCAGGCAAAAAGATAGGGAATTGGACATTGGCTGTGAGGCTTTTGCGAGCTATTTCGCAGATAAAGTCTTGACACTCCAACATGACCTCCCCGCCACAATTGAGACAGTAAGTGAACTCGAGGCCCCTTGCGTGTCTTTGGTTCTGGGTTTAGAGTGTTTCAGCCCGCTCAGCTTGGATGAAGTTGACAGATTGCTGGTTTCTGTACACCCAACCACATGCAACCTTGATCCGTGCCCCTCCTGGCTCATCAAGGTGGGCCATGAGGGGTTTCGAGGTGCCCTGCGGGAGATTATCAACAAGTCCCTTACTGAGGGCTGATTCCCTGGGGCACTCAAGGAGGCAATGGTCTGCCCTCTCTTAAAAAAGCCACCCTTCTTCCGGTCTGGGATCCATGGCGTCCTGATGTGTTCTGGCTTGCTCTTAGAGCTCCCAGAGCATACAGAGGGTCTTGACAACAGGGTGGGCTTCATATAGCCCACCGCAGATCCCCCCAGGTAGGGGGGTGACTGGCAGTGAGCCTTGGCCCGAGAGGGAGTTGAGATCGGTTGATAGCGGGGCTTTAAAGAGCGTCACGACCAGCCTTGATCCCCTCCCCCCAAGAGGGCACTTCAGAAATTCTCTACAAGACCCCACCGAGTTGGATTCTCAACATAAGAACGCATGACCCAGACCTCCAAGACATTCTACGGAAACTGATATCAAGGAAACACTGCTATAACAAGACACAGACTTTGAAGGTAACTTTTAAAAATTGCTCACCAGAGACGCGTTGAGGCCGAGATTAAATGACATCCGATGAAGCGCATGATCGTGCTGTATCTTTTGTACTAACACCGACTCCGGAAAAGAGTAGCTAAACAGTAAAAAAGGCCAAAAAGCTGGTTTGTTGAACATTCCTGCAGTTAGAATATTGACTTTAAAATAGAAACTAACAGCAAGCCCCGCAAGAACTAGTGTGGAAAAGTACTCTAGCTGCAGCAGAAAACGCCAGAACAGGAAGTGACCTCAGACCAGACAAGTAACATTTCCTAGAGAAGTCCAAGGAGGCCAGAAGAAGGGAGGAAACCAGAGGCAAGGGGGACAACTAAGATTGCCGGACAGGAAGTGAACAACCGGAAGAATCATCTACCATAGAGAAATTGCGCCCGCCATTTTGAGAAGGTCAGAAAAATTATATTTCGATTTTAGCCAAAAGACTTAATAGAAAAAAGTGAAATTAGAGCGATTTAGGTGGGCATAAGAAGGACTTTAATTTGATGTAAGTTTTAGGTGAATCTTAAACAACGGCTTACGATTTGCGGCAACGACAGAGGGCGAACTCTTGGTCCTCCCCGAAAATGGCTGCTAAAGAAGAAAATAAACTACAGGGCCTGATGGAAGCTATGGAGAAACGAGTGATGGACGCGTTACAAAAGATGGAAAAAACTCCAGTAACAGAAGTAACAGACTTGAAAAAGGACCTGTCTGGGATTACAAAAGAAATACAGACGCTGAGTAAAAGAGCAGATGAGATGGATGAAAGAGTGAAGAGAGTGGCATCCAATGTTGCTGAGGTTGCTATAGAAACAGAAAAAGTTAATGTGATGGTCCAATACAATGCAATGCTTAACCATATGAGATTCAGGGGGATCCCTGAAGACAAAAGTGAGAATATTCATTCTGTTATGGTGGATGCTGTGGCAGATTTTTTAAAAATGGAAGAGGAGAAGGTGGCGGCACAGATTGATTTGGTGTACAGAGTCAACTCTGCGATTGCGCAAAGGAAAAAATTACCCAGAGATGTGATTGTCCAGTTTATATCCAAAAAACTGAAGGAGGACCTATTTAAGCAACAATTTCAGGAAGATTTTACAATTGACAACAAGAAAATCATGATATTAAAGGAACTACCCAGAGCAATTCTTCAGGATAGATGACTCTTTAAAGACTTGATTGACGAATTGAAAACAGAGGGTATAAGATACAGATGGGAAATTCCAAAAGGTGTCAGTTTTACATTCAAGCAGAAGAGAGTCACCATCAAGTCAGCAGAGCAAATGACCAGATTCATCAATGATAATTTTAAAGACTCTGATAAATAAGTACAAAACCAACATGGAGAATCAAATTATATCATGGAATGTCAATGGGCTTAATTCACCTCAAAAAAGAAAAAATGTTAGACTTTGGTTGGAAAAACAAAAATGTGATATTGTTTGTTTGCAAGAAACACATATTAAAAAAACTGATGCTAAATTTTTGATTCAAAAAAGATTAGGAGAGGAGTTTTATTCTCTCTCCTCCCAAAAGAAAAAAGGAGTTGTTTTATATATATTAAAAAGGAATTCGAACCAAAAGAAGTTTTTAAAGACAATGAAGGGAAGCTTTTGGCGGTGGAAGCCGTGCTTCAGAGTAAAAAGACTTTAATTGTTAACCTTTATGCTCCAAATGGTGCGAAGGAAATTTTTTTCAGGATCTGTGGGAACAGCTACGACAGCTAACCTATGAGCAAATGATATTAATGGGTGACTTTAATGGTACTGTTAACAATGTTATTGATAGAAAATCCCAAAAAGGAAACGAAGACATGGGCAAACTTCCGAAAGTCTTTTTTCAATTGGTTAAACATGAACATCTGGAAGATGCTTGGAGAGTTAAAAATCCTAAGGATAGAGAGTACTCCTTTTACTCATCAAGACACAAATCTTTCTCAAGGATAGACATGATGTGGATGACTGAGAATTTGATCTTGCAGACATGCAAAATCGAGATCTTACCTAGAATTCTCTCTGACCATAGTCCAGTAAAATGGTCAACGTATGTTAAAAGAAAGAAATTTCGATGGAGACTCAATGAGGATTTGCTGGACAAACAAAATATTGTGGACAAAATAAGGACAGAAACCCAAATTTATTTTCAACTGAATTTAAATAAGGATGTACAGACACAAACGGTATGGGAGGCCTATAAAGCTGTGATGAGAGGACATCTGATTGCAATTAATAATAATGAAAAGAAACAACAATTGAAAATAGATAAAGAGATTGTGGAAAATATTCGGAAAAAAGAAGCGGAGCTTAAGAAAAGACCTGGCAAAAAGAAGATTTTGAGAGAATTGAGAATCTTAAGGGAACAATATGAGGCGAGGTTAAACAAAGAAGTTTATTGGAACTTGAAAAAATTGCAACAGAAGTCCTTTGAAGGTGCAAATAAATCCGGTAAATACTTGGCATGGCAATTGAAGAAAAGAAGAGAGAATAAAACAATAACCAATTTGAAAGATGGAAATAAAGAAATTTCAGACCCAGGAGGGATCCGGAGGGAATTTTATAAATATTATGCGACTCTTTTTCAAGCAAAACAAGTGGATCAGCAAAAGATGCAAGATTATTTATCTAAGGTTAATTTGATGCAACCAAGCTCAGAAATGAAAGCAATATTAAATGCTGTAATAACTAAAGAAGAAATTAGTAAGGCAATAGGAGAGGCAAAGATCTCCAAAGTTCCAGGTCCGGACGGTTTCTCAGCTAAATTCTATAAAAAACTTCATGAAGACCTGGTCCCGGTGTTAGAGATCCTTTTGAATGAAATTAGAAGAACTGGGAAGATTCCAGATTCCTGGAATGAAGCTGCGATCACCCTAATTCCGAAAGAAACACAAGATTTAACAAATGTAAAGAATTATCGACCAATCTCACTTTTAAACAACGATTATAAGATTTTTGCAAAAATTTTAGCAGAGTGCCTTAAAGGGTTTTTGAAAGATACTATTGCTGAAGATCAAGCCGGGTTTTTACCAAATAGACAAATAAAAGACAATATAAGGGTTGTTTTAGACGCAATTGAGTACTATGATAAACACCCGGAAAAAGAAGTTGGTTTTTTATTTTTGGATGCAGAAAAGGCATTTGATAATTTGAATTGGGAATTTATGTTTAAAGTGTTCGAGAAATCCCAGATGGGCGCAGAATTTATAAGAATGATTCAATCAATATATAAAGAACAACAAGCTACGGTGATTGTGAATGCAAAATCAACAGAAGTGTTCCGGGTCAGAAAAGGTACTAGACAGGGTTGCCCCCTGTCACCATTGCTATTTATCTGGATTTTGGAGACATTGCTGCAAATGGTTAGAGATGACGGTAACATAAAAGGTTTGAATATTAGAGGTTTTACATATAAACTAAGAGTATTTGCTGATGATATTATGTTTATTGTTGAAGATCCTGTTAATAATATGCCTATGGCATTTGAAAAAGTAAAAGAGTTTGGTGATCTCGCAGGGTTCTATGTAAATAAGAATAAATCCAAGATATTGTGTAAAAATATGATAAGTACAAAGCAAGAAATGTTACAAAACGTGACAGAATGTGAAGTGGTTAAAAAGGTTAGGTATTTGGGAGTTGAAATTACAATGAAGAATATTGACTTGTTCAAGAATAATTATGAAAAATTGTGGGTTTCAATAAAGAGTGATTTAGAGAAATGGGAAAAACTTAGATTATCTCTTCTTGGAAGAATTGCCGTTGTTAAAATGAATGTACTGCCCAGGTTAATGTTTTTGTTTCAGACAATGCCAATTGTGAAAGATGTGAAAGTGTTGGTGAAATGGCAAAGAGAAATCTTTAAATTTATCTGGGCAGGAAAGAAACCAAGAATTAAAATGAAAATAATGTACGATACTAAAGAAAGAGGTGGCTTCCAAGTCCCGAATTTGTGTTTGTATCATGATGCTGTATGTATGTCTTGGTTATCTGAATGGGTTAATTTGGAAAATAGAAAACTTTTGGCTCTTGAGGGGCACGACTGCAGATTTGGCTGGCATGCCTATCTTTGGTATGGGAAAAATAAAGTTGATTCAATGTTTAAGCATCATTATGTAAGGAGAACATTGTTTGATGCATGGACCAGATACAAGGATACAGTTTCCGATGAGAGGCCTTTGTGGATTGTCCCAGCAGCAGTTATACATCCTTTTTCAGAACATAAAGGTAATGACTGGTTGAAATACCAAGAACTGTTGCAAAAAGAGGGGAAAAAATATGTATTAAAACCAAACAATGAACTAGAATTTGAATATGGATGGTTACAATATTGTCAAATAAGGGATATTTACAAAAAAGATTGTAAAGAGGTTGGTTTTAGAGCTAAGAATGATGAGTTTGAAAATATCTGGTTGAAAAGAGAGCGAAAAATGATTTCAAAGATGTATAAAACTTTGTTGACTGCATATACTTTGGATGAAACTGTTAAAGAGCAAATGATAAAATGGGCCATAAACATGAACAAAGACATTTCTATGGAAGCATGGGAGTTTTTGTGGAAAAGATCTTTTAAAATGTCTACCTGTGTTAATGTAAATGAAAATTGCTATAAGATGATGTACAGGTGGTATATGACACCAAAAAAGATTGCTAATATTAGTATGGATAAGAACTTGAGTAATAAGTGTTGGAAGTGTAAAAAAACAGAGGGTTCTTTTTACCATATGTGATGGTCATGTGATAAAGCCAAGGTATACTGGTCTAATATACACTGTGTGATGCAGAAAATATTAAAAATCCCGATTGGAAGAAGTCCGGAGCTTCTTCTCTTAGGTTTGACAATGGAAAAAATTCCACAGGAAAAAAGGACATTATTATGGTACATGATTACGTCGGCGAGAATGGCCTTCACTCAGCAATGGAAAGCGGAGAAGGTGCCGGATATACATGACTGGTTTAGAAAATTGCTGTTTTCAGCGGAAATGGACAAAATGACAAAAAAACTAAATGGACAAATGGCAGAACAGTATCTAAAAGATTGGGAAGGTTTGAAATTTTATATGGAAACCGAATATAGAATGAAGGGGAAAATGTACAATCTAGATTTGTATGGATACTGAATGAGAAGTGAAGTGAACTCTGGAGTGCATTATACTTTTATTTGAAACTATGTTGAAATTAGGTAGGTTTTTTATATATTTGAAATGTGTTACCTGGTTTGTCGATTGATATAAGTCTAAACTTGATTACCGTCTAACATATACTTCTTTGTTATTAGCAGTGTTGGAAGCCTATTGGGGGGTGGGGGGGATGGGATGGAAATTTCTTCAAACTGTATTGGTAACGTTGTTGAAAATGTTGAGCACATCCCAATAAAAATTCTGTTTATAAAAAAAAAAAAAAAAGCCATCCTTGGACCCGGTCGAATTGGCCAACTATTGACCGGTGTCCAATTTGCCCTGTTTGGGCAAATTAATAGAGAGGGTGGTGGTGTTACAGTTACAGGGCTTTCTGGAGAATGCTTCTGTCCTGGATCCCTACCAGTCGGGCTTCCGTCCAGGCCATGGGATGGAGACAGTGCTGGTCACCCAGACTGATGATCTCCAAAGGCATCTGGATGGAGGCAGTGTGGCGGCATTGCTATTGTTAGATCTGTCGGCCACATTTGATACGGTCACCCATCAGCTGCTGACCCACTGCCTCACCAATGTGGGGACTCAGGGGCTTGCCCCCCAGTGGTTTGCCTCTTTCCTCCAAGGTCAGTGACAGAGGGTGGCGATTGGGGATCAGCGCTCCTGGAGGCATCCCCTTGCGTGTGGGGTGCCTCAGGGGGCAGTGCTGTCCCCAATGCTATTTAATATCTATATGTGCTCCCTCACTCAGATTGCCTGGAGCTATGGGCTTGGGTATCATCAATATGCACATGACATCCAGCTATATCTGATGCTGGGTGGCCAGTCGGACTCTAGTCCCGATGACCTTCATAAGGCATTGCAGGCTGTGGCTGGTTGGCTCAGGCTGAGTCAGCTGAAACTAAACCCAGCGAAGACGGAGGTCCTGGGCCTGAGTTGGATCAGTCCGGGATTGGGGCTCCCTCTCCCGACCTTTGCCGGGGCGCCTCTGGTGCCGGCATTGGGGGTTAGGAGCTTGGGGTTGCTCCTGGACTCCTCTTTAATGATGGAGGCCCAGGTGGCAGCCACTGTCAAATCAGCATTTTACCATCTTCGGCTGGTGCGTCAGTTGGTTCCCTACCTTGATTGTGATGACCTGGCCACAGTGATCCATGCAACGGTCACCTCAAGGTTAGACTACTGCAACGCTATCTACATGGGGCTGCCTTTGTCGCAGACCCGGAAGCTGCAGCTGGTGCAGAATGCAGCAGCCAGGCTGCTGATGGGTCTTACAAGGTGAGACCACATCCAGCCTGCGCTGAAGGCACTGTACAGGCTGCCAATAGTGTACCGGATCTGCTTCAAAGTGTTGGTTTTTACCTTTAAAGCCCTATATGGCCAGAGTCCGGCTTACCTGAGGGACCGCCTTTCCCCATATGTTCCCCCAAAGGCACTACGGTTGGGGGGGGCAACATCTGCTGGCTATTCCAGCCCCCAAGGTTGCTAAATATGCTGCAACCAGGGCCAGGGCTTTTTTGGTGGTGGCCCCTACCTGGTGGAATGAGCTCCCGGAGGAGATCAGGGCCCTGCGGGACACCATTAGAACAACAACAACTATGCCCACTGGAGTACTGGTGTTATAGGTTTTATGTTAGGGACTCATTTGCTCTGTAGACCTCTGTTGCAATTGTTTTATAAGTAACGGACTATTTATTGTTTAATGTTTATGTATGGCATCTGCATAATAGAGGAAAACAATAGATTGGGAAGGACTAGAGATCTCTTCAAGAAAATTGGAGAAATCAAGGGAACGTTCCATGCAAAGCTGACCATGATAAAGGACAAAAATGGTAGGGACCTAACAGAAGCAGAAGAGATTAGGAAAAGATGGCAAGAATACACAGAAGAACTGTACAAGAAGGACCTCGATGTCCTTGACAACCATGATGGTATAATCACTGACCTTGAGCCAGACATCCTGGAAAGCGAAGTTAAATGGGCCTTAGAAAGCATTACCAACAACAAAGCTAGTGGAGGTGATGGTATCCCAGCTGAGTTATTCAAAGTCTTAAAAGAAGATGCTGTTAAAGTGCTGCACTCAATTTGCCAACAAATTTGGAAAACACAACAGTGGCCACAGGATTGGAAAAGGTCAGTTTACATTCCAATCCCAAAGAAGGGCAATGTCAAGGAATGTTCAAACTATCGCACAATTGCACTCATTTCACACGCTAGCAAGGTCATGCTCAAAATCCTACAAGCTAGGCTCCAACAGTACGTGGATAGAGAACTGCCAGAAGTACAAGCTGGGTTTCGAAGAGGTAGAGGAACTAGAGATCAAATTGCCAACATTCGCTGGATTATGGAGAAAGCAAGAGAGTACCAGAAAAACATCTACTTCTGCTTCATTGACTATGCTAAAGCCTTTGATTGTGTGGATCACAATAAATTATGGCAGGTTCTTAAAGAGATTGGAGTACCGGACCACCTCACATGTCTTCTGAGAAACCTATATAAGGGTCAAGAAGCAACAGTTAGAACCGGATATGGAACAACTGATTGGTTTAGCATAGGGAAAGGAGTACGGCAAGGATGTATATTGTCACCTTGCTTATTTAACTTATATGCAGAGTACATCATGCGAAATGCTGGCCTGGATGAATCACAAGCTGGAGTTAGGATTGCTGGGGAAAAGATCAATAACCTCAGATATGCAGACGATACCACTCTGATGGCAGAAAGTGAAGAGGACCTAAAGAGCCTCTTGCTCAGGGTGAAAGAGGAGAGCGCAAAAGTGGGCTTGAAGCTCAACATCAAAAAAACTAAGATCATGGCATCTGGCCCCATCACTCCTTGGCAAATAGAAGGGGAAGTCGTAGAAGTAGTGACAGACTTCACGTTCCTAGGATCCCAGATCACTGCAGATGGTGACTGCAGCCATGAAATTAAAAGACGCCTGCTCCTTGGGAGGAAAGCGATGGCAAACCTAAACAGCATGATAAAAAGCAGAGACATCACCTTGCCAACAAAAGTCCGCATGGTCAAAGCAATGGTATTCCCCGTAGTAATGTATGGCTGCGAGAGTTGGACTATAAGGAAGGCTGAGCGCCGAAGAATAGATTCTTTTGAACTATGGTGCTGGAGAAGACTCTTGAGAGTCCCTTGGACTGCCAGGAGATCAAATCAGTCAATCCTAAAAGAAATCAACCCTGATTGCTCCCTGGAAGGCCAGATCCTGAAGCTGAAGCTCAAATACTTTGGGCACCAAATGAGAAGGGAGCATTCACTGGAGAAGACCCTGATGCTGGGAAAGATTGAAGGTCAAAGGCGAAGGGGACGGCAAAGGATGAGATGGTTAGACAGTGTCATCGATGCAACGAACATGAAATTGAGCAAACTTCAGCAGACAGCGGAAGACAGGAGGGCCTGGCGTAAACTGGTCCATGGGGTCGCGAAGAGTCGGACTCGACTGTGCAACTGAACAACAAATGGCATCTGCCTCTATGTTTTACTGTTTTTATATGGCATTTGCCTCTGTGTTCACCGCCCTGAGCCCATGCTGGAAGGGCGGGATATAAATCCAATAAATAAATAAATAAATAAATAAATAAATAAAAGATGGGATTCTCTCTCTCTCTTTCTCTTTGGCATGCTCTCTCTGGCTCTTTCCCTCCCCCTCCCTCCCCAGAGGAGGAGGAAGAAGGGGAGGAGAACCTGAGATAATTGAGGGAAGGGAGGCTTGGCTTTCTTTCTTTCCTCTGTGACGCAGGAAATAGGAGAGAAAGAACTGCAATGCAGGAAACAGGAAGCAGGAACAGGAAGCAGGAAGCAGCAGAAAGCCAGTTGCTCATAGGCCAGATTGGAGCCCTGCAGGGGTTGGATTTGGCCCACAGGCTATATGTTTGACACCCTTGGGTGAGAGTATCAGGCAAAGGTTTTCAAAGAACCGTATCTGAATCCCCCAATTTCCCACAGAAGCTTGTTTTGTAGACTACGGCCACTTCTTAACTCTCAGCGAGGGATGTGCATTCGGATATTGCCAGTCTGAATATATATCTGAAAAACACCTTATTAGAGTTCTGGATGGTATCCAGGGATTCTGGAAATGGATCCCCAAAAATTCTGAAAATATTTGGGAGTAACTGGGAATATTGGAAGCCAGCATTTTAAGGCTCCCAGAACTATATTTTTCTTCTTTAATTCTGGTGTGTGTTTGAGTTAGTGTCTTCTTGGCAGGGCTTGGTATCAGCTTGCCAGGTTAGTTTGGATTGGATTATGTGCTTTCAAATTAATTCAGTTGGTCTTGCAACTTGCAAGATCTTTGATCAATTTGGTTTGCATTGGATTCTTGAGTTTGACAATGGCTTGGATTCTCTGGTTTTGCATTAGTTCAGTTTACGACTGAATCCCTTGTTCACCCATTTTACTGGGGTTCCCTGGTTTGACATTAGCTTCTCTGAGTTGACACTTGCTACCTTAGGCTTGCCACTGTGTTCCATGTTTCTGCTGGAATTCCCAGGTTCTACATTGGTTCTTTGGGATTTTTGGCTCTGTTTGCATTGGGAGGCTGTTGACCAGTTGTTGCTTTGCTTGCTCTTGTGTGTCTGCTTTGGAGAAGGCTTGGAATCCCCCACCTCCACCTCAGAAACAATGGAGGATGGCTGGGGGCACCTTGTTCAGGGGCCCATTGAAATGGGTCTCTCTTTTTTTGGCGGTTATTAATGGACAGTCACTATCAGCTCTGCTGCAATTTTGGCAGCATTAGCTTAAAATCAGCTCCTGCAGACCCCTGGAAAGATTCCCCATAAGAAATAATGGAGCTGAAAAATATTGGAATCCTCCCCCAACCCACATCCAAATGTCATACTGGTATTTAGGACCCAAATAACTAAGAATAGCATTTTTCCCCCCTGGCTTCCTGATAACTGGATCTGAAAAATGCTGATTTTTTTCCATAGTGCACATCCTCATTCTCAGCCTAGTCTACCTCACAATGTTGTTGTTAAGGATAAAATGGAGAAAACAGGAGAACAATGTATAAAATGGTTGTGAACTAAGTTTGTAAATTGGAGAAACTGTGGGGTGGGAATGATAAAAGGTAGGTTGGCTGGTGGTTGGGAATGAGAGAGGATATGGGGGCTGTCTGGAAGAGGGAACAAGGAGGTACAGTGAAAAGATATAAACAGAGGAACATGAGTTTAGTTTCCACTACAGCTCAGGCCACTACCTGATCCAATGCTCAGTATGTCAGATGATTTTTAGGGGTGACAATATCTTACTGTACACTTCTAATGTGTAAACTGTATTTTGTAATTCTGCATACCTATTTTATGTATATATTTTGTGACCATATTTCTAATTCAGTTTAGGCATTGTTTATTACGCCATTAATTGTAGCACAAATTGCATGCCATGACAATATAGAACCAAATATTAATTCAATCACAATATAAAATCAATTCAGTTTGTAAATAGCATCTGATCCAACAACTAATTCTTAGTCAGTAATTCTTAGTTATACATATGACTGTAATTGCCATTTTAAATATTATGTTGTTAATTAATTGTTTTAAATATTTCATATATATTCATATTAAAACACTTTTTTAGTGTTTCATTTAAAGTCCCATGTTCATGAAATCTTAGATAACTATAAATATGTTATCCAATACAATAATCAAAAGAAAAGAAAAAGGGAATAAAAGTTGACTTCAGATTATCCCATAAGTAGATCAAGTCCACATCCCCATCACCACCTCTGGTACTGCCTTTCACTTCTGCTGTCACTGAAGTTTTTTTCCTCCCCCACCGTTTTCAAGCCTTCTCAGCTGGGGTAAGACCACCCAAGTCTTTGCCTAGCTGAGGTGCTGTTGTGTTGGCTGTCATGATTTGATGCCCCCCCCCAGCATTTTTGAAAGAAGAAAATCCGAACCATAGCAGACACAGTTACATCATATCTAGTTGAGTCCTGAGTGTTCTCTTTATACAGCTTTTGCATGGATATGTATTTAGTATTAATAGCCCAAACACAATTATCTTGAGAATCAGAAATGAGTGGATTCACAGGAGCATATTGTACCATCTTACCTTTAGTCTGGATCTATGCCAAATGTTCATTTTACATTAAAATGGTTCTTGAAAGACTCACTTTACTTGAAAAATTCAAGTAAGTTTTGAGGGAACAGATTTTCAGCCCACATGTACATTCTCCCTGCTGAGGTTTGTGTCTGACTTAGCAGGTGTTCCTTAGTTTTGCAGAGCTAAACAATGTACCTGCAGAAGCAGGTACAAAAAACCCCTTGTGACTGGGGAGAACAAACAGCATGCTAGTAATGAAATCCAGCTATTTCCCTTACTCTGGGATAATCCTCTAGCCAGAAGGGCCAGAGAGCAGCTGTAAAAGAGCTGCTTCACTTACTAAGCTGGAGAGAAAGCAGGGAGAGAATTCCATAACAAGATCTAGAGTAATGTCTGGCTTCTCAGGCTACAGAACCATCCTGGAGAGCCAAAGATAGAAGGTTGTTGTAAAGGCAGTAGGGAAACATGTTGAAACTTGCTGATGAGTTTTGTTCCCTTTGGAGGCAACAAAGAAGACAAGACTGAAACAAATAATGACAGCAAAATCCCGGAAAGCCCCAGATGCTAAACCATCTCATTAGGCTGCAGCTGGTAGTGGTCTTGAGCGCTAAGAATGCTCAGATCTTCTTCCCAATCACAATGTCACTTGGAAAATTTCAAGATGCATCAAGCCCTTTCTTCCTCTATGCACATCACAAATTTAAAGGCTAAACAACATGTTACATTTTGCATGAGTTCGCAATGGGGACTTGCAGCCATATTGCCACTACCAGTCCCTGGTGGCTGACAACTCCTCTATAAAAGTGCAGCAGGGTACCAATTCAGATCAGGACTGCAGTGTGTGTGTGAGGGATTGTCAAACTCGGGGCCTTGTTTGCCATGGAAGTTCTCTGTTCTGTCTTTCTTGCCTGTACTAATCTGCATCTGGGCTGTGGGGGGAGGAACGGGTGATTGAATAATGCCTGTGTGGGAACCTGCTTTGCTTAGCCACTTTGTAACTGTTTTCATAAGAGCCTCCCGGATGGGAAGAATTTGAACAACCTTGAAGCCTGTCTCTGCTAGCTATTATAGATAAATAATTGTAGGCTCACAGGTGGGGGGGTGAGGAGCAGCATTAGATTTAGGTCAGGTGCGTGGATGGTATGATTGGATGGGTCACTGGGCCATTTGAATCAGGTGTAATATCAGGCTGGCGCCAAACCCAGTCAGTTCTGACATAGATGGCTTCTACTTGACACAGCTACATATCTCAATAAACAAATCTTTACCAAAAGGGAGTTGTTGGGAGTGAGTTCGTGCGAGGGGCTCCTATCTACCCCATGCTATTTTTTTGGAGACATAATGGGGATGGGGATGGGTGGGTCTTATTTGCCCTCTTGGGGAGCTGCACATGCAGTGAACGCTTAATGCCTTCAGGGGATTTCTGAGAACAGATAACAAAAGGGTGTTAATCTTTGCAAACAGAGTGTAAAAATACTTGCTTTACAGTCTTAACATTCTTGGTTATTAGCATTTCTGTTTTTACAGCTACTTTCATAGCACATCTTGGGGCTGATCAGTAACAAAAAAGGCTTAAAGCAAGCAATACTTTCTCGTGACCCAGAATTGTCATCACACCTTGCAATCATATTCTCACTTTTACAAGGATGACAGAACTAATCAATCATTCTCTTGTATTTGTTCTCTCTGTGCGTCTGTAAGTGTGCATGTGTATGGAATCATTTTGGCATCTGTTATTGGATGGTGGTGAGAGCTTGGACACCAAACAATATACATCTATTTCACAGGAGTCCAGATCTCTTTGTTTGTTGATGATTTTATTGTCATCTGTCTTTTTGCTTTGTATTCATCCTGTTAGGCTCTGAGGTTAGGTTGAAATTTGAAGATGATTATGAATGCAAGCCATGCCAAAGTTGTACCTGCATTTTTCTTTCACGTCCATTAGCACATGCCTTCTCTATTTTTCCACTGTGTCAAGCTCCATCAGCACTGGGACAGAGTCTTTCCTTTTATGGGCCTCAAACCAGGAAGAGAGTCAGAATAGGGCAAGGAGAAGGTCTTTGTCTTTACCTGACCCATCTCTGTCTCCTGCCTCTCCCATGGCTCCTTAGATTTGGCCTGGGCCTTCTTCCCTGGCCTTCCCTGGTCTGATCTGATAAAGTATTTCTTAGGGGTGGGCTGAAACAATGGCTTCTCTGTCTGGGCCCTCCCTTGTCCTGCCCCATCCTCTCCTGCCTGCACTGTCCCCAGAAGGTCCCAGTTGCTGCTGGCCTCCTCTTTTGGCCTGTTCCCAAGTGTAGCCTACTGTCAGAGTTTGCCAGACCCTAATGCTGCTGTTGGGGCCTTTCTGGGCATGGCCTCACCTGTGTTCCCTTCCCTATAGCCTCTGGCTGGGTTGCCTGCCTCAGCCACAGGGCCGGCCCCAGGTGTCTGGGCGCCCTAGGCAAGACAGCCTGGGGCGCCCACCCCACGGGGATGCCAATCTCCCGGTGGGGCCTGGAGACCGGGGGGGGGGTGGAGCGCCGGCTTTGAACGGGCGCCCCTTCCCTCCCAGCCCCAGCACCGGCGGCGTGCTCAGGAAAGGGGCGCCCGTTCGAACGGGCGCCCCTTCCGCCGGCTGGAGACGGGGGAAGCCAGGAAGGAGCGCCCGTTTGAACGGGCGCCCTTCCTCCCAGCCCCAGCGCCAGCTGAAGACGGGGAGCGCCGGCTCTGAGCACGCCGCAGTAGCGGCGTGCTCAGGAAAGCCAGGAAAGGGCGCCCGTTTGAAGGGGCGCCTTCCCTCCCAGCACCGGCTTCACGGGGCGGGCGGGGGCGCTTGGCGCCCCTGTGGACCCCAGCGCCCTAGGCGGCGCCTAGCTCGCCTAGTGGGCGAGCCGGCAGTGCTCAGCCATGCCTGAGTGAGGCTTCCCCCTGCCAGTATTGCTTCTGGAGCAGGAGAGTGAGGGGTGGGGCTGCCACCCTGGACACACCCAAGCTGCCAACCTGATGTTTTATCTGTTTACTTCAGCCTCAGTGAGCTAGCTTGCTTTTAACAAAAATTGAAACATGGGACATAATAATATGAAATAATGCCAAAAAACATTGTAACAAACAAAATGACCTGAACCACAATAAAATGTCTGCTGTACCCCTAATAAATATGCACATCTGTGGCACTGAAATATGAACTTTCTTGACATCATTCATGGGGATTTTTCAGGTTTCCAGAATGTATTTTCTGACAATTGCTTCTCCAGGTATTTTGCTTTCTTCCCCACTATGAGGTAGCACAAAAGCTTGCTAGAAAGGCTTTTGGCCTTAACCTCTGGCTTGTCTTCTCATCTTGGGATGAATGGTAGTTCCATATGGTGGTGAGAATTCCTCACTTGCTCTTGCTATGAGAATGTGCAAAGTCATCTTGAAGCTTACTAGAATGTTCGTTTAATTCTCTTTTAAAAATCATCTGGTTTTTACACTGAGCCACTCACACTCGAGTCCCTTAACATCTGGGCTTCCAGCTGCAAGGATTTCACCTTGTTCCCCTCTCTCCTGTGCTTACTGCTGAACCTGAATTGTCCTTATGACAAGATGACAGAAATCATGCCTGTTTAGAGTTAATTTGTTCTGACTCTCAGAACGTAGACTCAAGATTTCAATTCCCAGCAGTGAAAACAGTCTTCAGCACCTTGTTTATAAAGAAAGGAATAAAGTTCAAATTCCTTGGAACTAGTATTTCCACTTATTATGGCTATCTCCCCCTCCATACAAACTTTTAGAACATGTAATTTGCCTTTGTGTGCCCTTGTACTGCTCAGCCAGTAATTATGTTATAGCCACTCCATTATAGAATACAGCCTGTTCCTATATCAAGTCATTTTCACTTAAATCAAATGTGTCATGTTTAATAACTTAAACACTTTGGAACAATGGTTTTGACAGGGGACCAGTGCTCTTACATAGCGATCATTCCCCATGAAAGGGGCAGTATTCACATAGATGCGGTCATTCAAAAAGATGGCTTTTATGGTCATGCATTTCACTTCATATATTTGAAATTTACCTCAGAAAAAGGCTTATTCGCCTTTAGTGACTACAGGGGCTTTTCTGTAGTGTTTTTTTTTTTTTTTTTACTCTATCTTGGCTTAACTGCATGGCTTTCCTCTCCCTTACACACAGGATCATTTTGGTTGCTCTTCAAGTCTTTGAGTTTTCCCCATTATTTTCCCCCAGACCATTTCTGTTGTGAAGAAATGCAGGAAAAACTTGAACAAAAACCAGGGGAACAAAACCGAAAAAATTATACTGTGTGTAAGGGGCAGGGGACTATCCTATGCAGTTAAGAAGCCAAGTAGGAGCAAAAGCCTGCTGTAGGAAAGCCCAGAGGAGGAATAGCTCTAAAGAATACCTTTAGAAAAAGATGAATTCTGAAAACATACAGTAAGGCATGGAAATAAAATCAAATATGTCTATAGATAGTTTCTGTAACAATATGTCTAAACTTAACATTTGTTGTTACCTAATTAAGGTCAGCATAACGTTTAAAGTGATAGGCAGTTTAAAAGGCTACCATCCAAACAGCTCCTGTTTAGTGATTCTAAAATGTTTAAATTATATAGATTGCGTATAGATTATATGACAACAATTTTTAGAATTCTCTTATAAATTTCTAAAAACTCTTCTAATATGGAGATTTATAGACAGGATTTGTAATCTATACACCAATAACCATCACTCACCTCCTCTCTCAAAACATCCTATTGACTTGGCCACCAGTCACAGCTCTGGAAGTTAAGTCCCTAATCAGAAAGCTCAGGAAGGGTAAAGCACCAGGCTTAGATTTCATTCTTCCAGAAATATTGATCAAAGGTGTGGACTGGTGGGTGCTGTGTTTGGCTTCTCTGTTTACATATGTTGACTCAACCGGAGATGTACTTGAGACATGGAGAAACGCAGTAATTTTCTTAATTTTCTTAAAGCTGGGAGGAGAAATGACTCATCCAATTATAGACCAATCAGCTTACTGAGTGTAATAGGAAAGTTATATGCAAGCCATCTTCTTGAGAGAAGCTGGCTGAATCAAAAAAAGCTGAACAGGCTGGGTTCAGGGAAGAGTGTTCCACCATGGGTAATGTGACGATCATATCACATTTAATAGACAAATATGCATCCAACAGAAGTGTCTCCCTATACACAGCCTTTGTAGGTTTAAAATCAGCTTTTGATTCTATTCCAAGGGCAAGGCTTTGGGATAAATTGAGTGGTACAACAATCAACAAGAGACTCCTATTCTTGATACAAGCTTTATACACTGGCACAACTGTTAAGGCACCTAGATCTATTAATGTAATTTCATCATCAAAGACAAGTCTTCTTGAGTATAAAATCTTATTACTATCAAGCAGCCAGTTGGGCCTGACTACTTTTACTGACCTTGGCTGAATGTTGGGGAGGGGATACACTTCAGTGGGGTATAATACCATGGAGTCCACCTCCCAAAGTGGCCATTTTCTCCAGGTGAACTAATCCTTGTTGCCTAGAGATCTGTTGTAATCCCAGGAGATCTCCAGTTGGCAATCCTATTTGGGACCTTTGGAAGCTTTGCTTATAGGTCTCCTACACTGAATCTCTGGATCATCTATACAGAAAATGAATTCTACCCAGCTCAGCAGACTGACAATAGGTAAACTCCTTCTCTGTTCACTACTTTTCTCTTTAAAATGCCCCTTTCTCTTTCTTTAACTCCCCACCCCACTTCTTCTTGTAGCCCTTCCCTGGTGCAGGATTCCCATACAGCCAGAGGTTTGGATCCCTTTTACTTTTTCTTTCTCTCCTCTCATGTATCTGTTCATATGCACTTCCTTCTGAACACAACAGTTGCACTGTTCTTATGCTTGAGTACATTTTCCATTCCTGTATTCCTATATTTCCCACAACAAATTCTAAACCTTGCTTTGAGAAAGATCTGGTTGTTTCAGAGTTACTGGTAATCTATTAGAGGCATTTGGAGTTTTCTTGCACACTGTCCAAGTAAAGAACCTTAAATCACATGTTCTGCTCCCCCTAATTGGTGAGTGTATAGGATTTCCATGCTAGCCAGGCTGTGAAGAGGGAAGATGTTTTCCCTTGACACTGAACTTAATTTCCTCAAATTGGTTGCAGTTCTGAGTGTATCCCAAACCCAAGCTAGAAAGTACACTTGTGTCTAAGGATACTAGGGAAAGGGAAGACAGGCCATCAAAGGCCATGGTCAGATGTGCCTTTAAATCGACTCAGCTGTAAATGCCTGACAGATCTAAAGGGCATGATCAGACAGCAACATCTGGGAAAGGTCCTGCAGCTGTCAGCACCCTGTGCTGCCCCACCATGGAAGCAGAGTTAAAAGACACTAGGGAAAGTCTGGTCCTAATGCTTGCCAATGGGCTACAGATGGACTTTCCCCTGTGTGATCACTCAAGAATACTCTCATGCTGTCGGGATGGTCTGCTCAGTCCATCCCAACTTGGTGCCATTTCCCCCCCTCATTTACAAGTATGTGCATAACTGCATACTCCATGGGGAACCCTCAGTGCAGAGGTGCTATGCCTCATTTATGTGCATGGGAAACAAAAGGCAAAAACACCCCACTTGGCCAAACATGCCATCTGATAGCGCAGTGATGGGCTGAGCCCACAGTTACAAAGGATGTGCGATTATGCAACAGCATGTCAATTTCCACCAGGGGAAATAGGCTTGCTTCCCCTCCACACCAAATGGCACATCTGACCACGGCTAAAGTCTGTAAAGATTAACACCACCAGCACATTGACTTGTACTAGGATGCTGAAGTGGTAGCTAGAGGTTCCAGTACTACATTGCAGTAGTGGTTAGCACTGACTCAAGCCTATACAAAAGAAGAGCAGCTGTATTCTGCAGTAGCTATTTATTTTCAAGAACACACTGTGGAATATGAATGGTACTGATGCATGGATCAGTGTGAACAGATCAGATCTAAGTCGCTGTACAAGATGGAGGATTTTTTTAAAAAAAATAAAAAGGCATTTTAGCTACTGCAGCAATGACAGCCAACATAGTTTAGTGTGGTCTCTGTGTTAAATACCATCAAGTCACTTCTGACATATGGTGACCCTCTGAATTAATGACCTCCAAAAAATCCTGTCGCTAACAGCCTTGCTCAGGTCTTGCAGACTGAGTGCTGTGGCTTCCTTGATTGAGTCAATCCATCTCAGGTTGGGTCTTCCTCTTTTCCTGCTGCCTTTGACTTTTCCTAGCATTATTGTCTTTTCCACTGCCTCTTGTCTTCTCATAATGTGATTAAAGTACAATAGCCTCAGTTTAGTCATTTGAGCTTCTAGGGAGAGTTCAGGCTTGATATGAACATAGTTATTTGTCTTTTTGGCATTCCATGATATCCACAAAACTCTCCTCCAACACCACATTTTAAAGGAATCTACTTTCTTCCTGTCAGTTTTCTTCATTGTCCAGCTTTCACATCCATACATAATAAGGGTGAATACTACAGTAAAAATTACCTTGATCTTGGTTGCCAGTGACTCATCCTTATACTTAAGAATCTCTTCTAGTTCCTTCAGGGCTGCCCTTTCCAGTCTCAGTGTCCTTCTGATTTCTTGGTTGCAGTTTCCTTTTTGGTTAATGATGGAGCTAAGGAATAGAAAATTGTTAACAATTTCAATTTCTTCATTGTTAGCCTTAAAGTTGTGTAATTTCCCAGTAGTCATTACTTTTGCCTTCTTGATGTTCAGCTGTAATCCTGCTTTGGCACTTTCTGCTTTAATTGTTTCAAATCTAATGATTAACCTGTTGGAATAGAATATGAGACACTCAAGTTCAAATTCCTGGTTCAGTCATGAAGCTTGCTTTGGACCTGCCACTTTCTCTCAGCCTAACTTACCTCACAGGGTTGCTGTGAGCATAAAATGGAGCAGACAACCATTTATGCTACCTTGAGCTCCTTGGAGGATCAGTGAGATAAAATGTGGAACCTATTTGTCATAAAGCAGTCTTGGGTCTAACAAAACAGATTCTTTACCCCGTGCTGATAAGGTGATAGAAAAGTGTCAGTCTCCTCCAGAACAGATGGATTTCCTACCAACACCATTGTCTTCTCATCTAGATTCAGTTTCAGCTTGTTCACCCTCCTCCATTTGACCCCTGCTTCAACACCATGGTTCAAGACGGAGATATCTGCTTTGTTCTGGCTGCTTAGTATAAGATATATAAAGCAGGATTATATCAAAAATTTGATGTCAACTCCCCCCAGAGCTATGGATGATCTCATGCAGCAGTTATATGTAAATATTAAACAATACTGGACAAAGGACTGTAGCCAGACTACATTAGCAACTTCCACCCATTTCCCCTTCCTGCTGCTGATCCTCCTTATGTTGTTCTTTAAGGCTCCCTATCCAGAAGGAGCAGCATTTCATGGAGATCAGTATGCTACAGTAGGAAGGGGAAGGCAGGGAAGTTTGATTCCTTTGATGGAAAATTTATTCTGGATCCTGGCCTTAGAATGGTACCTTGTAGTCCCCAAAAAATAAATTCCATAGTGATGATTTAGGATTTGCAATGATTTCTTATTGATATTTTATTTACTATATTTTTATCCCATTCAAGGAACTCAAGGCAGCTTACATCAGTCTCATCTCTCCCATTTTATTCTCACAATGGCCTTGTGAAGTAGGTTGTACTGAGAGAGCTTGACTGGCACGACAGGTCACCCAGTGAGCTTCCATGGCAGAGTGGGGAATGGAACCTTGGTCCCCCAGTTCCTAGCCCAACACTGTGACCCTTACACCAAGCTGATTCTCAGGTGAAAGAATGGAACTATTGGAGAGCTACCCTGATTCACCCAGCAGATATCCAAGAAAGACTATCCAAAAAGAATATTTATGTTTTACTGTATTAAAGGCTACTGCTGAGAGATCAATCAAATTAATACAGAAGTGTTACCTCTGGTTATTTTCCAGGTGTGAGTTGTGCACCAGAGCTGGAGAAAAAAAAACACATTTCCAGTTTCATTAACATCCAGTATGGTATAATGGTAAAAGAGTCGTATTAGGTTCTAGAGACTGAGATATGAATCCCTATTCTATCCTGGAAGCCTGCCTGGAGATCTTGGGCCAGTCACACACTTTCAGCCTAACCTATCTCACAGAGGACAGAAAATGGAAGAGAGGAGAATGATGTGAGCCACTTTGGGTCCCCACTGGAGAGAAGGTCAGGATAGAAATAAAGTAAAATTAAATAATTAAATAAAATTTCCATCCCATAACCAAACCAGAAACCAATTGAAATGGGGCATGGAAAAAAAGGTTTAATTCAGGTTGCTCTGCTACCGCAAGCATAGCTGCCTTGTCCCAAAACAGAAAATTTGAAAGAAACCCTCTTAAAGTTGGCTAGCTACTCCTCTTCTGTTTGGCCAGTTTGGTGTAGTGGTTAAGTGCGTGGACTCTTATCTGGGAGAACTGGGTTTGATTCCCCACTCCTCCACTTGCACCTGCTGATGTGACCTTGGGTCAGTCACAAGCTCTGACACAGCTGTTCTCTCAAGGACAGTTTCTGTCAGAAGTTCTCTCAGCCCCACCTACCTCACAGGGTGTCTGTTGTGGGGAGGGGAAGGGAAAGGAGTTTGTAAGCCGCTCTGAGACGCCTTTGGGCAGTGAAGGGCGGGGTATGAATCCAAACTCCACTTCTTCTTCTTCTTCTTCTTCTTCTTCTTCTTCTTCTTCTTCTTCTTCTTCTTCTTCTTCTTCTTCTTCTTCTTCTTCTTCTTCTTCTTCTTCTTCTTCTTCTTCTTCCAAAGTGGATTTCTTCAGTAGGGGAGAGTCTGTCTAGTACAGCACTGCCAGGTTTATGCTAGTAAAACAGAACATTACTATGACAGAAGGCATTCTATTGCATCACTCTATAATTATTTGTGCACACTTTTAATGGAATTGCTTTTCAGTGATGAATTCTGGACAAGAATGAGGAAATGGAGATTAATTTATTGCCTACTCTGAAGGTGTTCATTTATGCTGGTCATTCACAACATCCATTTTGTCAACAATATTTTCCTTCATATCATAGAAATATGATGATTCTGGAGGTGCAGTGTTTTAAAAAAGTTCTTATTGAAGTGCAGTTTTTTAAAAACGCAAACTACCTTGTATGACATTGATGCAGAGTCATACACTGAAATGTCCCTCTAAATGACTCTACTTCCCACTGACAGATGCTTGTTGCTTCTGAGTCACCATACCAGTCACAGGATATGAATTTCTTGCCTAAGATGCAGAGTACAATTATGTCTTAGGGAGTTTTGAACCCCTCCCCTAAAAACCCCAAACAAAAATGAATGCCACTCACTGTTTGTGGCTCACTGTTCTCCTTTTGCTTTAAGCAAAAGCACACATGTGCACATAAAGCCTAATATGGCCCACAGAATTTTTAAACTATTCCTTCTTCAGAGCCAATTGCTCTGAGGCTGAAAGGGAGATGTTATTCCTATAGTCCTACTGAGAACATCCCTACATTCACAGTTGAAACCATACAGTGCTAAGTTTTAACAGCAGTTCTCTGCCCTTGTTCCCTGCTAAAACCTAGACAGAAAGGCATGATGATCTCCCCAGAGTCCAAAGTGACCAGCAGCAGAAACAATTTGTGCTGAGATACAGGGAGTACATAAGCATTTTGAAGTCACCCCCATGTGTCCAAGACAAAAGGGACAAATGGCGCCCCCCCTGGTATTCCAAGACAGTGTTTGGAGAGCCATGGAGGCTGGCTGAAGATGACTGGTCGTGGGGAGGCAGGGGTTTGTGAAGGCAGGAGCAATGACTTTGAACTGGGAAGCAATTGGGGGAAGCGAAGGGTGGAAAACTGCATGATTTCCCCAAGAGATGGCATTGGCAGGCAACTGGCATGCATAGGCGTCATCTTCAGGGGGCTGGGGAGCTCAAGCCTCCCCGAAAGTACTGAGCCCCCCCCCCGAGGCAACTGGTGTCAGCCAGAGCCTTTCTACTCCCCTCCCATCCTCCACCCCATTTTGAAAGCGGAGGGTTTTCCCTCCGCTTTCTGAGACTGTTCGGCTGGGCTGGGAGGGAAGTCAAGGGGTGGGGGCTTGCTTCCTCCTGGAAGCTAAGCTCCACCCACAGTTCCCAGAAGCCCCGCTCAGTTTAACGTGGAGAGCTGCACGTGGAGGCTAGCTTCGAGGTAGCACATGCTGCCTCTGCTTGCTGCCGCCACCAGCCTGAAGGGTAAGTAGGTGGGGGTGTAAGGAGTGGGGGATTGTTTCAGGTGGGGTGGGGTGGGTGGGAGCCCAGGGCTGCAGCCACCCAGCCATCCTGCAAGTCCAAGCAGGGGAGGTGGGAGAGGATTGGAGGATTGGGGAGGGGAGCTGGGCAAGAATGGAGGGAGGGGAAGGTGGGGGGCCCTTCTGTGGCCTCTGGTTGCCCCTGCCATCGGTGAGTGGCTTGCTTTCTCCTGCAGTCCAGTTTAAACTGGGCTGCAGGAGAAAACAAAACCCAGGAACCCTTGTGCTGCACGGAGCACATTGCTCCAGGATACAGAAAATCCTGGGCTCACTTTCTCCTGTAATGGGGGGGCTGCGTTTCTGTCCCCCTCTCTCTTTCTGTTTCTCTTTCCCTTTCCCTTGAGATGTGTGAGAGCTGGAAACGCTGGGAAGCTGCCCCACCCCCACTTCCAGTCTGACTTTCTTCCCTTCCCTCTGTCTTTCATTTCTCTCTCCCAATCTATATGTTTTTTCCCCCAGCTTCCCCCTCTCCCTTGCTAAAATAGCCCCAGTTAGGATTGCCAGGTACCCCATGGCCACCTCTGGGGGATGAGGGGAGGGTGGCCCAATCCAGGTTAGGAAACTCCTGGAGATTTGGGAATGGAGTCTGGGGTGGACGGGGACCTCAGTGGGGCACAATGCCATAGAGTCCACCCTCCAGAACATCATTTCCCCCCCCCCAGGAAAACTGATCTCTTTAGACTGGCAATGAGCTGTAATTCCAGGGGATCCCCAGGTCCCACCTGGAGGCTGGCATCCCTAGCTCCAGTGCTGAAATTGGAAGCTCTGGTTCTGCTGTGTGACTTGGTGCATGCAAACCTCTGGCATTGGCTTACATTTGCCAAACCACCCAGGTGGAGGAGGGGAGGGGTGTCATTCTACCAAAAATGAGAGTGTTTGGGTTTCTCTGTGAGTTTGAGGACTGGAACTGGCACTGAAGTGAGATTGGAAAAGTTTGTGTGGCTTTCTTGTGTTACAGTAATAATTATGCTACAGTACAGTTTGTTAGTCCTAAAGGTGCTACTGAGTGTTTTACTGTTTTGTATGCTATGGCAGTGATATGAGAGCCAATTGAGCTGTGGGTCCATCTCATGCTACTGACAGTAGTTATACATTACACCTTGCCCAAATGGTTCTGGGCATTAAAGTGCACTTGCCCTGGTGTGATGTAAAATGCTAGCAAGTCATAGCCAACTCATGGTAACCCTGTAGGATTTTCAAGGCAACAGACATTCAAAGATGATTTGCCATTGCCTGACTGTGCATCATGTCCCTGGTATTCCTTGGAGATCTCCCATCCAAATACTAGTCAGAGCTGACTCTGCTTAGCTTCCAAAATCTGATGACATCAGGCTAACCTGAGCCATCTGGGTCCATGGCATGGTGCTGTGTGGGTGCTTCCCAGGCAATAATCTTCAACCTATTCTTGGAAGCCACAATCATTAGGAAAGAGCCATGTGATAGAAGTGTAATAATAATTTACTCATAGTTGCAAGAGCCAATAAGATTTGAGTTTGATGGGGGATTGGGCAAATTGATCTAAGGAACTGAAAGAAGAGAAAGTATTAGCAAGCTCAGTGGTTAAGGATTTATAGTCCAATCCTGAGGACACTGAGAAAGAATGTCTGAAAATGTCATACAGGTTTCTGTGGACCTTGCAATAGCATTGTAGCTAACCCCAACTAAGAAACTTCCATGCTGTTTCTATAATTTCTCAAATGTACTTCACACCAACTGTGCATCTCCATTCCTTTCTAATTCCTCTCAACTATGTACAGCTTTCTATGTTGTGCTTCATTTGGACTGCTTTGCTTTCTCAGTTCCTAGCCCCCTTCTTTTCTATAACCATGGATCTACATCCCCTTCCTCAAGCCTTGCTGCTTGTCCCAACTCTCTAAAGTCAGACCAGTTTGGCCAGTGGCAACCGAAAATACATCTGTCTGTCCAGGAAGTTCAACTAAATGCCACTAGAGGTTTTGTCACCACTGCTACATCACTTAATGCATTACAATATTGGTTCATGTTCAGGCTATAATTTATGATGTTTTAGTTTGGGAAGATCTGTGTTCTTGGTCACATCAGTTGGTGCTATTTTTTTCCTGTAAAATCCTCTTCCATCCCAATGGACTCTGCTGCTCACATGTTGTCTGTCAATCCCCTCTTTATTCCACCCTTCCTCCAGTCTCCCTTCCCTTATATTGACCTCACAACAATGGCAGTATCACCCAGCCTGATGAAGGGGGCTTTGACTCTTGGAAGCTTATTCCCTGAAACTCTTGTTGGTCTCTAATATGCTCCTGGACTCAAATCTAACTGTCCCAGTATCACCGAGTAAGTGTCATGCAAAATGTAGATCTGAACATGGGTCTCCTCAGTCCACACTGGTCTTCATGCCATTGGTCCATCTACTTCAGCATGGTCTGCTCTGATGCAGGTGAGCTCTACAGGCTCAAACAGAGAAAGATCCTTTCCAACAGCTGTTCTCTTAGACCTCCTCGGTTTAAACCTTTATCCTTTGGCACGCAAAGCATGGTCTCTCTACCATCAGTCCATCAGTGTAATCATTGTCTGCTCAGACTGGCAGTGGTTCTCCAGGGTTCTTTGCAGAGGATTTTGCCCATGCCGTGTTTTGTTTCTGAGCCATTGGGGCTGGGGGGGGGAGGATGCAGGCGGGCTGCTTTTATTTGTAATGCAAAAGTATATTACCTCTTTCTAACAACATATGTCCATGCAAGATGTACATATGTTCACTGTAATATGTAAACAGGGCTTTTGTTTCTCCGAGTGGTGAGCAGGAAGAGAGGGAAATGGCAACAGATATGTTCTTGGTATGTACACCATCCAGGGAGAACACTTAACACTTAACTCATGTTTATGCCACACATCATTATCCTTGATTGGCATGCAGATCAGAGGCCTTTTAAAATTTCCTTTTGCCCTGTGTGCAGTCCAGAAGGAACATTGGCAAGGAATGTACACTCTATACGTGTGGTACAGTTTCAAAGGGACAACTAACTGGGATGTATAAAAGAAATGACAGGATTGCCCATTACAAACAATGGGAGAGATTTGAAGGCCCACTGGAGATAATAGGAGCCAGGAATGCCACATGGCTCCGCCTCCATAAATAGTGACAATGGCCTGTGATGTCACTGGCTCCTCCCTATGATGTCACTGGGCCTCGGTTCTTTTAAGGACCTAGCACAGCAATGCCTCTGGCCCAGCCCCAGCCCCCCTGGGAAATTGGAAAGTCTACGCCCTTGCTGGCATGGACAGGATCTGCAGGCTGGCAGATCCAGGCTTGGGTGCCTGCAGACCAGAAAGGAACTAAACAGTTAGCTATAGGACCTGCACAGCCAGAGCTGTGGGGCTTGATGAAGGAGCCCTCGGAGAAAAGTGGAGACCGCTGAACAGTTAGTTCCTTCTGAGGTCAAAAGGCCAGTAGTGGCGAAACACAGGTGAAAATGACCAAAGCTGTGAAGGTACCGCCAAGTCTGTGCAATTCAGGGCTTGCTCTCCTGCAAAGCCTTCTGGCTATGCAGATTAGTTGACATGCCCAAAAATGTGAATGAAAAATAGAAAAAAGACTATAAAGAAGACTTTTTCCAAAAGAAAGAAAGTTGACTCTGAGATTTATGCCTAAAGCTATTCAAAAAGCTGGCCGCTGATGCTGATCACCGTGACTGTTAGAGTGACTGAAAAAGTAGAGGACCCAAGAAAAAGCTTGATTTCTTCATACAGGGAGAGGGTTGGGCCAAAAATAAAAATCAAAGAATAGAAGACTAGGAAGCAAGCAGAGGTGTGCAACCTAGGCTGACACAGGGTTGCTGTATCTTGCCAGCTCACTTGAAGTTCCCAGTCAGGTGATCTGGTGTCTAACATGCTGGGTGAGAAAAGTGTAAACATTAAAATCCTTTGCACGGTCTGTTTTTGAGAGGAAGGATATATACCCCCATATATACCCCAGAGAGCACTACAGTCAGAGTCACAAAACCGATTGGCTCCCTCTGGTCCCAAGGACGCCTGGTTGGATGCAACCAGGGCCAGGGCTTTCTTGGTGGCAGCTCCACACTGGTGAAATGAGCTCCTGGAAGAGGTCAGGGCCCTGCGGGACCCTTTACAGTTCCACAGGGCCTGCAATACGGAGCTCTTCTACCAGGCCTTCAGCTAGGAACTGCCACCACTATCAATAACAACTGAAACCTATAGAGCCTGGCCCTTGGTCTGCTACTGACAGCCTGTGCCCACCGATCATATCTGAGAAAAATCAGTGAGCTGAGCATTTAGACAATTTATGGAATGCATTCATGTGGTAATGCCATCTTCATGATGCCAAAAAATATTGTTAGCACTTTAATATTGCATTTTTTTAACAACTGTCCCTAGATACAGATTTTTATTTGTTTTCCAACAAACAACAAACATTACATTACCCTACAACACAACAACATTATAACAATACATTACACTACAACACATACATCTAAAACCACATCACATAAAACATATACAGGGGGTACCTTTAACGCTTAACACCACCATCATCACATGCCATCTATAATTAACTCTAATAATCTTTTCCATTCATGTGAGTATCTCTTATATCAATCCATCTATTTCTTCCCTAATTTCCCTTATGCTATACACTTTTAACTATGATCCCTCCTATTCGTTTAAGTTGTACCATTCATAAAATCGTAACCAAGTGTTCTGGAAGGTGGATTCTGTATGTCCTTTCAAAGTCAAAGTCAACTTATCCATCTCCACCGCCTCCAAGATCTTGGCGATGTATTCTTGCTTTGATGGTGTATGGACAGTCCTCCAATATTTTGCATATAAGATCCTGGCTGCAGTCATCAAATATATTATTAAATAGCGATCATCTCTATTTACCTCCTTAGGTAATATGCCTAGAAGTAGTAACTCCGGTTTAAATAGAATTGCCCTGCCTATAATTTTCTGTATTAACCCATGTACCCATATTCAATATTTTTTAGTAACATCACACATCCACCACATATGGTAAAAAGAGCCCATCTTATTTTCACACTTCCAGCACTTATTAGCACATTTATCATCATATTTTGCAATTCTCTCAGGTTTGACATACCATCTATAAAACATTTTATACATATTTTCTCTATAGGAAACAGCTTTGGTTATTTTTACATTTTTATTCCATATTTGTTCCCATTGTTCAAGTTCAATATTATAGCCTAAATTCTGAGCCCACTGAATCATATTATTTTTAACAATTTCATCTGCCATCATTTCTTTTAAGAGCATTGTATACATCTTCTTTATGAATTTCTCCTCTGGCGCACTCAATAGTTTTTCCATCTCTGTGAGAGTCTTATTAAATCCAATCTTCTTGTCCTTAGCATATCTCGATTCTATCTGTGCTTTCTGCCACCATGTTAAGTCTTCTTCCAATTTAAGCTCATTTCTTGAATCCAGAATGTCCATATATCTCTTTGACAGGTCTTCATCATATAACGTAGGTAAGGTAAATGCCTCTAACGGTGCAATCAACTTGGAAGTCCTTGTAAACCAACTCTTTTGTATAATCTCCCACACTTTCATTAGTGATGCCTGTAACCAATGTTGCTTAAAGTACTTATGCACTGAAGCCTTTCCATACCAAAGAAACGCATGCCAGCCCATCAGTAAGTCATGACCTCCTAACTTAATGTCCTCCTATCTTCCAACATAATCCATTCTCTAATCCATGCTAGTGCCACTGCTTTATAATATAATGTTCAGTGTGATAATCCAAATCCACCTCTTTCTTTTAAGTCTTGTAATGCTTTCAACCTAATTCTTGACGGTTTTCCCTGCCAAACAGACTTTGATACTATCTGGTCCAGTTCTTTAAAAATTCCAAAGTTTTGCAATACCGGAATTGTCTGGAATAAAAAGATCCATCTTGGTAAAATGTTCATCTTAACCAGAGCTATTCATCCCATCAATGATATTTGCAGATCTTTCCACCTTCTTAGATCCTGCTTCATGTCTTCCAATAACTCTTTATAATTATTTCCTTGTAATGCACTACATTTATTTGTTAAATTAATTCCCAAATATTTCACTTTGTCACACAGTTGATAGCCCAAGTCCCTTTGCAAAATATCTTTCTGTTCCATCTTCATATTCTTAGTCATAATTTTTGTCTTATTTATATTAATCCTCAGCCCCACCACCTGTCCATATTCCCATAAGATCTTATTCAACTCATTTGTTAATGAACTGTTTTTAGATGTTTTATGGTAATTTGATTGTTATTTATGTATTTACCCTATGTAAGCCTCCCTGAGCCTGCCTTGGTGGGGAGGGTGGGGTATAAATCAGAAAAATAAATAAATAAATAAAATTCTTTGTGGGGTCTGTTCTTGAGAGGAAGGATCCTGTAAGGAAAATGATTAGCCCTACTTTAGCTAGTACACAAAGATACAAAATACACACACACACAACTCCTAATCTGACATCGTTACTGAGCAAACTATTCCAGAGCAGGGGCATCTTTTTCTCCCTCCCCCCCATTTCAGAGGGCAGGAGGGATTCACACAAAGGAATTACCCCTGGCATGGCTTAACAGGCCATGAAAGTTTCTGCTAGATTGACTGACGGTTGGGCAGGTGTATGCCTCAGCAAGACCTGTTGAACTGTAATTGAAGACTCCTGGGATGGCTGACCCAGTGTTAAGTGGTTGGGAGAAGTGGTAGCTAATTGGTCTGGAGGCTTCCTTTTCCAATCTTTAAGTTGGGAACAATGGAAGTACTTAAGCTAAACTCCTCCCTTCTTGGGGAGTTTGACCTAATAGACTGCCGGATTGATTTTCCTGGTAATGTGTACTGGACCTTGCCACTTGGCTGTAAGGACATGTTCTTTTTCAGAAAATTTACTGTACATGACTAATTGACCTTCTTCCCATTGACAAGGGTTCCTGACCCATCCTAGCTTTTTGTTTACTGATTGCTGGGATGCGCCTAACTGAAGGGCAACTTGTTAGTGAATGGAGGCGACCTTGGCGATGAGAGAGCAGACCCACTCATCATTAATGACTACTGTTTTAAGGTCTGAGGGAGGCTAGTGTTGAGCCAGAAAGCTTTGGGAAGGAGCATGTCCTGTTATGACCAAATGAGGGGGGAAACCATGAATTGCTTTGGTGATGTAGAAGGCCATGAGGATAATGGGCAGTTTTTTGTCCCAGTTCTTACCGAAGGAATGAACCACTTTTCACAGAGCCTCTTTTAGGGTGCAGTTTATGTGCTCAATGTGGCCAGAGGACTGAGGGTGACCTGCAATGTGAAAGTGTTGCTAAACTCCAAGGGCTTTATATAGTTCCTGAGTGACTTCACCAATAAAGTGGGGTCCCATATCTGAGTCTAAGTAACATCTGATGCCCCACATACTCCAAATGTTGTTAAAGAGAAGGCAGGCCACTGTGATGGCCATGTTGTTCTGGCAGAAGAAAGCTTCAACCCATTTACTAAACCAATCAATAACTGTGAGACAGTACTTGTTGACTCAAGCATAAGTGGGAAAGGACCTATGGAATCTATTTGAATGCACAGCCACAGATCCTCTATTCTCTGGTGCTGGAGGGGTGCTTTTGCCCGGTTTGGTCAGCATTCACCATGGCACAGGAGACATCCTGGCACATACCTGACCACCAACCTGAGTCCTTGACTCTGTCCAAAGTTAACTCTTTTCCTCTGTGACCCTGCTCATGTACTCCTCTAAGTCTTAAGTCTCCACTAACCTCAAGGGGCACAATCCTCTAAGTATTAAGTCTCTTCTAACCTCAAGGGCACAATCCAATAGGGGCTCTGGGCATGATCGACGGCATTCATAATCCAATGTAGGTTCTGGGCATGGAAAAAGATGGAATTTTCAGGGGTATTTTTTCTATCCTGTATTGACCCGTTGGATCTCTGCCTGATGCTGCTAATTGGGCAATTTGGGTGTCTCCCTTTTGCAAAATGGCTAAGTCTAGGCAGAGCGTGGGGAGGAGGCACTGCTATCTAGTAGTTATGGGGTTAACTTGCTGGGAAATGCCTGGAGCAGGGTCTGTTCCACTATCTTCTAGGAGGCTTCTTTAGCAGAGGCATCTGCCTGATTATTCCAAATGCAAACATCTGTGGAGTTTTTCTGGTTTAACATGAGTAATCCAGGTGGGGGGAGTTCTATCCTGAATTAGGGCAGCTATACAGAGCCATTTATCCATGTGGGCTATTGGTTTTCCATCTGAAGTTTTGCAATTATTGGCTAGCCATACAGGAAGCCAAACGGTGGCTACTTTTGCAATCCAATTTGAATTTGTATAAATGGCAAGGGGAAAGTCTGACAGCTTAAACTCTAGGATGTAGGAGTCAATCACATGGATTACTCCGTAGTCTGTCTCAGGGGTGCCAGCAACCTGGAAGGAGGAACCACTGCAGAACCAACAAATAAAGTCCTGTAGCTGCACTTCCACTAGGGATGCTCACCATACTGCAGGACATTGGACATGCTGCACTGGGGGAAGAGAGCATTTGTGCTGCTCTCCCATGACTATGAGACCATAGGGGGCAAGAGACTCTGTCTGTTCCTTTTTGAAATCTATCCTGTGATTAACAAGGCTTAGGGCCCATTGTGCGATGCATGCATTGGAGACTTGCCCATTCTGAATTTTGCCTGAAATAATGTACTTAAGGGGAGTTTGCAAGGTTTAAACTACTATGTTGGCACCTCCGGTAATGAATTCCCAGTGAGCAAGACTCCATATAAGGGCTAGACAAGACTTTTTCACAGGGACTGAATTTTGCTTCCACAAGGCTTAGGCTTCTGGAAGTGTAGGCTATGATTCTCTGGGAATCTGATTGCTACTGGGTGAATGTAGCTCCTATGCTTTGGTCTGAGGTAGCTAGCTGAATATGGAAGGGTTTGGACATATCAGGGTGCACCAGAGCTCTAGCAAGGCTGAATTTTAGCTTGGCAAAGGCATTCTGCCTTGATGGAGGGAAGAGCATGACTCATCAAGTAGTTTGCATTTCCAATCTTTTGGCTTTCTAAAGGTATGGCTCAAGTTGAATGAATTCCTCTCAAAGGTAGTTGGAAAGAGAGAGAGTCTGCCTGAGATTTGCCAGGCAATACCACCACATTTGTCAATGCCTCTGCTGCTGGAGGCTCTATGCTTGAACGCAAGTTTAAGATTTTATATTTTGAAAGGTGAAAGTAGATGTAGAAATTTCCCCTAATTATCTCAATCATGACAATAATTAAACAACTATTTCTTGTGCTACAGTTACACCATACTATCATTTTACCTTTGTTGGTTATTGTTTGCTGTCTGGCATTAAAGTTGTTTTGGGAAATGAGGGACAAAGCCACTTCATTTACAAAGACTGAATTAAATTTCCTTTGGGGTCCTGCAGAATCCTGGCTTGCAAAATTACTGTGAGGGAAGCTAGGAACAGAACACTCTTTGGAAAGTGTTTACAGAGGTTTGTCTTTGCAGGGGGTCCTGTAGCAAGTTTTTCCCTGCTGAAAGGAATATCTTGGGTAATGAATTTGGAACTTTGTATAAGCTCAGAAGCTAGGTTTCTTCCTGATTCTGAGATGGGGGAACTGAGGCAGTGAATATTTTCTCATTTTCATGATAAAGACGGAGAGTTGGGGGTTGCACAGCTTGGTCATTTGCTCTGCTGTATTTTCCTTCACTCAGTTCTTCTAGAATTTTTAAAAACTAGTATCTGTGTTTTTCTGGAATTCCAGTATATTCTGCAGTTGAGTTTTTAAGCTGGCAGTTTCTACTCTGTTCTTTTCTAGCTGGGCTTTTACTTTAAAAAGTTCACCTGGGAACATGAGCAGGGCAGCAGCAAGAGCCTGAATCCCAAGCAGCAGATTGCCACTGGGAAAGGAGCTCTAAATGCACCACGGGCCTTCCACTGGCAAAAAAGACCCTTTAAAGGGTCTTTTTGCCAGTGGAGCTGTTGCCGGTGACAGCCTCTTTCCCTCCCTGCTAAAGGGCCCTCCAGCTGGTTGGCAGACCATGTGCTCCCCACTGATCAACTGAAGAACTTTTAATCTTTTAGTAGGGAGAGAGAGAGGTGGCTGTGGGTGGCCATGGCTTGGGGATGGGGCTTGGGGGCAGGGCTTCCCCAATGGCCAGCTGACCAGGGGCAGATTTGAGCCCCCAGGTGCAAGGGAACCCCCACTGGGACCTGGGGGCTGGCAACTCTAGACCTATCCTGTTCAGAACTCTAACGGGAAAAGTTTTCCGGTGAGATTACAGGCATCCAGGCAGTTTATAGCCTTCAGAACTTTAAAAATTGAGAGGTCTGGAGTTCTCAAAAGAGGTACTTGTCTGAGTCAGAATGGGGATCTAATTCAAAATTCCAGATAAAATTAAAAGTAAAGTTCTAGGTAGAGTTCCAGGGGAAAAGCATATGAACTGGAAGTGAGTATAGTAAGGGTGTGCAGAGTACCCAGGAATTTAGCAGAATAAAATGCCTTAAGATCTAGTTAGTAATCACAAATTGAGAATGATTACAGCTTCATGTATGGGGTGTTGAAGAGGAATAATAGGATGCAATGCCTTTGTTGTTCCCAGACTTGAGAAGAAGAAGGAAATGCAGGTGAAGTTAGAGGCAAGCCTTCTGATTGTATAGAGGTGTGGGTAAGGAAGTTCTTATGAAATGAGAAAACTTCCAGTTGAGGGAGAAAGGGAAGGGTTGAATGGGGGGAGCATGTTAAAGGCCATCTTACAGTGCAATCTTAAGCACACTTACCTGAGAATAAGCCCCACTGAATAGACCTGAGTAGGATTCTGAGTAGTCTTGTTTACAGTTTTCTTTTAGTCACGTGACAGTGAATTATTATGCGAGAAGTTAACAAAAATAGTACAGATAGAAAGTCAAAAAGTACAAAGTGAAGAGAGAAAACTTCATTAGTTAAAGGCTGGTGTTACTAGAATCTCCTTTGTTAGGTAGGAGTGTGCCAAGGACAAGGGATGAACAGTTGTGCCAAGAGCACCTTGATTGAGCCGAAATACTTTGAATAATGGTCTAAAAGTGTTTAGCACCTGAATGGATCAATATCTCTCTCAGCTGCATTGTGTTAGTTAATATCTCTCTGGCCTTGTCATTGTGTCACTGTGGCTGTAATTCAATTAGGCTGGATGTCTCCACCCTTGCCTCTTCTCCTGCCATCTTACCCATTTTATTCCATAAAGGACCCAGAGCTGTATTTCATGAACCCATGTGAAACGCAGATACAAGCTGGTCATGAAACCAAGATGGCGGGGGGTACAGAAAGAGGCCAACTATGGCAACTGTGGACATACTCTTGGAAAATATATATATATATTTTTAAAAGACAAAGAAGGATGAGAGGGAGGCTTTCCATCAACTTTTAAATGTCCCCAGCTGCAGAGGCAGGCTCCAACAACCTAAGAACTGCTTTGAGAAGAAGCATCTCATAATGATCTGTGGCACAGTAATCAAGTAAGCATGATCTCACCATGCCACAGGCTGCCTCCACACAGCTGCAAAACTGCATCTGTGAATGTCTGACTAAACCCAGACATTTTGAATGGGAACATTTGAATTCGATTGGATTTTTGCAACAATCTCAGCATCCATGATTATAATTAATTAGTAATTTTAATTCTGTTAGGAGAAATGACTTGAAACATATAATTCAGAACTTTTTTTATATGTGAGGCAGGACGCACTGTTCCAAACAAAACCCCAAGGTATATGTGCCCCAAAACAACCTGATTCATCCATGCTTACAGATATTCCTGTGGGCTGAGCCTGGATTTCTCTAGAGATGTGGAATAGTACAATGCTATTCATGACTTGACTGCATGGACAATCTACTCCAATGAATCCTTTCAAAATATTTATTAAAGGGAATCATTCCAAGAACCATCCTGTGAGTGCTAATTGTTACCCAGAACCTGACTTCTATATAATTGGTTTAAGTTGTAAATCAGGATCTAAAAAACATCAAGAGTGCTTGTATTTTTTTGTGACTTTTTCTCTCAGTGCTGTCCTTAAGAATTACTTCATGTGACTTTGGCATATTTTGTTGTTTAATGCTCTCCGACAAAGCTGCACACCTGGGAAATAATAGAAAAATCAGATTACTATATTTTTGCCAGTGTAGAGAGCAATTAATGAAACAACTGGGCTCCGAGGACTTCTCTGTAAAGAAGCCTAACAATGGCTAATTAATTTCATGGGTGAAAATGCTGTTCATCGTAGGACAGATTTTCCAACTGTTCCACAGTAGGGAAATGTAATAAAAAAAGAAGGCAGATTAGGAAAATAAGAAAGAATAAGGAAAGGGAAGAAGTGCAATAGTTTTGATTAAGTGAGCTATACAAATAAAATGTGAAATAGAAACCAGGCTATTTGGGAAGGGACAATAGCATAGTAGTAGAGCTCATGGGTAGGGTTGCCAGTTTGCAGCTGGGAAATGCCTGGAGATTTGGGGGTGGAGCCTGAGGATGGCAGGGTTTGGGGAGGGGAAGGATCTCAGTGGGGTATAATGCCATACAGACCACCATCTAAAATGGCCATCTTCTTCAGGGAAACTGATCTCTGTAGTCTAGAGATCAGCTGTAGATCCAGATCTCCACCTCGAGGCTGGCGGCTCTAAATTCATGCTTTCGAAAAGTTCTAGGTACAGCTCCTGGTATCTGTCATTTCAAGGTCATGAAAAGAAGGTCTCAGAAAAGAGCCAGAAATATCAGTATGAGAATAGACAACTCTGGCTAGATTGACCACTGATCTGAATCAGTGTATTGAAGTTTGATATAGTCATATTTCAGTAATGAACTTGAGGTCTTCATTTCAACCAGTCACAGGGTCAGATCATAAATGAGGTTAAGCTGCAGATGTCTACTGGTGATCCCTAACCTTTTCTTCCAGTGGCAGCAAAGTTACAACCCAGTGAAGTCAGATAGGCTGAGAGATACTGGTTTGCCATCAGGTTTTCCAACTGCAAATTCCGCACTTTTGCAAATACAGCACACTGCATTTCTTGCTTGGTTTCATAAGCTGAAATTAGGCTTCTGATGCTTTTACTAGCATTTTAAATAAGAAGAGCTCTGCTGGATCAGACCAATAGTCCATCTAGTCCAGCATCCTGTCTCACACAGTGGCTGCCAACCAGTTCCTCTGGATAGCCAACATCAAGCTATAGAGGCTGAGGCCTTCCCCTGATGTTGCCTCCTGGCTCTGGTATTCAGAGGAATAGTGCTTTTGAATGGGAGATTCCCCTCAGTCACCATGGCTAGCAGACATTGACAGACTTGTCTTCCATGAATCTATCTGATCCCCCTTTAAAGTTGTTTATTCTTGTGGGCATCACTACATCCTCCGGCAGCAAATTCCACATTTTAATCACTCTCTGTGTAAAGTAGTATTTCCTTTTTTTTGTCTTGCTTCATTAGATGCCCTTGAGTTTTAGTATTTTGGGAGAGGGAGAAAAAATTCCCTTTGTCAACTCTCTCCATCCCATGCACAGTTTTATAAACTTCTATCATTTCCCCCCTTAGTTGTCTTTTTTCTAAACTGAAAAATCCCAGATTATTCAGCCTTTCCTCATAGGGAAGGTGTTCCAATCCCCTAATTATCTTGGTTGCCCCCCTCTGTACTTTTTCCATCTCTGCAATGTCCCTTTTGAGATATTGTGACCAGAACTGTACACAGTAATCCAAAAGATGGCTGCAGCATAGATCTATATAGGGAAATTACAATACTGGCCATTTTATTCTCAGTCCCTTTCCTAATAATCCCTAATACAGAATTTGTTTTTTTCATCACTGCAGCTCACTGGGTTGACATTTTCATTGAGCTATCCACTATGACCCCAAGAACTTTTTCCCTCTCAATTTCAGCAAGTTCAGACCCCATTAGACTATACTTGAGGTTGGGATATTTTGTCCCAATGTGCATCACCTTATACTTACCAACACTGAACTTCATTTGCCACATTGTTGCCCACTCACCCAGTTTGTGGAGGTTGTCTTGGAGCTCTTCACAGTCAGCCTTGGTTTGCACCATGCTGAATAATTTAGTATCATTTGCAGACTTGGCCAATACACTACTCACCCCCAATTCCAGATCATTTATGAATAAATTAAATAGTACCAGCCCCAATGCCAATCCTTTTGGGACCCCACAGCTTACCCCTCCATTGTGAGAACTCTCCATTGATTCCTACTTTTATTTAACCACTTTTTAATCCATAAGAAAACCCATCCTCTTATCCCATGACTGCTAAGTTTACTCAGGAGTCTTTGGTGAGGTATGTTGTCAAAAGCCTTTTGAAATTCCAGGTATATAAGATCTACCGGGTCACCGTTGTCTACATGCTTGTTCTCTTCCTCAAAGAACTCCAAAAGGTTGGTGAGGCAGGACTTCCCTTTGCAGAAGCCAGGCTGATTTTTCCTCATTAGGCTTTGTCCCTCTATATGCTTACCAACTCTACATTTAATTACCATTTCTACTAATCTGCCTGGGACAGATGTTGGGCTGACTGGCCTCTAGTTTCCTGGTTCTCCTCTGGATCCCTTTTTAAAAATTGGTGTCACATTTGGTACTCTCCAGTCTTCTGATACAGAGGCTTAATTTAGTGACAGGTTACATATACAGGTTAGTAGACCTGAGTTCCTTAAGAAGTTTCTGGGGTATGCGATCAGGGCCTGGATTTTAATTTCCCCAGTAGGTCTAGAACTTAATCTCTGGTTGCCTCAATTTGGTTCAGTTCTTCAGGCTCCCTTTCTGAAATAGGGGTTGTGGCATGGGTGCATGCCCCACACTTTCCACAGTGAACACAGAAGCAAAAAAGTCATTGAGCTTCTCTGCCATCTCCCCATCTTCCTTTAGCAACTCCTAAAAGCCCCACTGCTTCTCTGGCTGGTTTCCTGCTCCAGGTATATTTTTAAAAATGTTTATTGTTCATCTTACTTTTAGCAATCTGCTCCTCTAAATCTCTTTCTGCATGTCTAATTACTGACGTAATTTCTTTTTCCAGGGCCTGTAGTCTCTCCTCTTCAATTCAATGAGGCAGACCAGTCATTTTTATAAAGAACCCTCTTTACTTTTTATAGCTTCCTTGACTTGTGTTGCTGACCATGCAGGCCTTCTTTTAGACATGGCAGTGCCTTTCCTAACCTGTGGAATGCATTCTATTTGGGCTTCAATTAGTGTGTTTTTAAATAGCTTCCAAGCATCGTCTAGGGCTTTGCCTTTCTTGTGTTTCCCCTTCAGTTTCCTTTTTACTATTCCCTTCATTTTTGTAAAGTTCTCTCTTTTGACATCAAATGTTACAGTTTTGGAGTTTAGGGGTAAGTTTCCATTGACCTGAAGGGTGAACTTAATAGCACTGTGGTCACTGTTCCCAATCGGTGTAACAACCTCTACATCTCTCACCAGGACTTGAGACCCACTCAGAACCAAGTCCAAGATCACAGCCCCTCTGTGACCAGCCTTTCTAGTGCACAGTCATTTATTATGTTTAAGGGGGGCGTGGCATCGGCTCTCTGATATGGCGGACGTCTGCTGTTAGATCTCCGTTCCCACCATTCTGTCAAGCTCCAATTACCACTTCACAAGCTAATGATTTCAGCTTAAAAGGCATGAATACTCAGGAAGTAAAAAGTCACCTAAAAAGCCAAAAATGCCTGATCTTCTATCTTTTTAAAAGAAAACCGGCGCGGCTGTGCCGGACATGGCCTCACCGTCCCTGAAATCTAAAATGGCGACCGCGACCGCGACTGCTGAAATGGAAGAAACAGAGATGTATCTGCAAGAAGACAGGTTGGTGGAACTTTTATCTTCTTTGAAAGCAGATCTCAAATGCCATATTGATGAAAAATTATTGCCCCTTGGGGAACAACTAGACAAAATTACTAAGTCTCTACAACAAGTAGCTAATACAGCCAATATGGCTATGGAAATTGGTGTTACGCTGCAAAATGAAGTACAATTTCTACAAAAAAAAGATGAGTGGGCAACAGAGAAAATTCTTATGCTGGAAAATAACTGAAACAAAACTCACTTAAGTTCAGAGGAGTGGAAGAAAAAGAGGAGGGAAACATGGAATTGATCACCTTTATGTCTCACTGGCTGACAGAAATTTTAAGCCCAGACGAAAAGATTGCGCCATTAATACTGCGGGCTTACAGGATTGGCTCTATAATCTCCTCTCCGAAAAAGAGATCTAGGGACATAATAGTAGAATTTCAGGACGCCAGAACGGTAAAAGCAATTCTGCAGCTTGCGCGTGCAGAAGGCTCTCTTAACTTTAAAAATCACAAGATCCAAGTCTATCCTGATCTGCCTAGAGAAAATCTTCAAATATGAGCTGCCTTGAAGCCAATTACTGCTGCACTGCGTGAAGCTAACATTCGGTACAAATGGCTCCCATCTGGTGCACTTCAAGTCCGTTTTCAAGGAAATAACTTTACTGCACAGGATTTAGAAAGTGGCCATCACCTGCTGCAACAACTAAAGCTGGAACCTGTCTCAGTTCCTATGGGAAAACGCTAGATGAAGAGGAAACTGGAGTTTCAAATGTCTCCAATACGGTGGTCTAAGATTCCAATTCGCAATCAACCTGCCTGACTTTCTAAAATAGAATGTTCCATGCTAAAAGCTATAAATATTTTTGTCTATGATATTGTGTGGTAATTTGTTTTTCTTGCTTTGTTTATCTTTTGCTCTTGGCAGAATGGTGCAGAAAGGAGCTCTCAGCACCATGTGGCTCCTGCTACTGTATACACTTTCTTTTCACTTGATAGGTATGAAGGTAATACCTTATCTATGGGAAGACCTTAGTAGAGGCATCTGGTCCTCTCTAGTCTTAAAGACGGGTCTTCCTTTTGTTTTTTTGTTTATTAGTTTCGTTTTAATTTTTTTAGTAGGGAAAATTATATCTCAACTGAATTTATTTACTATTTTATTTTGTGAAGTTCATTCATTGTGGATGTTTTCTTATAAAGTGCTCAGGTGCATTAAACTCTTCTGGTTCATACTATTTAATAGTTTTCAACTTTTACAAATAGGTATTGATTATAACTTGCTGTTCATATTGTTCAACTTTAAAAAATTTAAAATAATTATATCTGTTTGGATATTGAATGCATTGCATTTTATACATTATGCAAAGATTTTATATATAAATGTTTTCAGGAATTCACTTTGTTGTGGGATGGTGTTAATATTTTGTTTTTTACTTCAGAGTTATTATATCTTTAAACTGTTCTTATGCAATATAGATGACCTCCTTGATGTCTTAAAGGTCTTTTCTCATCAGAACGGAGCTGAACCATTTGAACTTCTCTTTTTAATGGCAAATGTGATGTTGAAAGTCATATTGTTTTTGTTATTTCAGAAGGAGCTTGGATCATCTCTTCAGTTGAAGTTGGCCTTGTATCTTATTTCTTTTGGCTGGAAGTTTCAGTGGTATTATTGGCATATTAACATGTCAAATGGCAAGTAATCTGCATGTTATTTCTTGTAACGTTAGAGGTATGAATCAAGTTATTAAACGTAAAAGACTTCAGACTGCCTTGCTTCGTAATCATCCAGATATTGTATGCATTCAGGAGACCCATTTAAAACAAGACACATCAAAACTATTCAATACAACTCAATTTCCTTATCAATACCATGCAGCTGGAACATCAAAAGCCAGGGGAACAGCGATTTTAATTTCAAATAAGGTCTCATTTACTTTAAACGCAATTCAGAAAGACCCGAAAGGGCGGTTTATTTTTATTTCTGGTGAACTTGATAGCAAGCTGATAACGATAGCCACGTTATATGCCCCTAATGACAATCAATTAATTTTTATACAGGACACTTTACAAAAATTAAAATTGTTTGCAAAAGGTCAAATCATAATAGGAGCAGACTTGAACCATATTGTTGATCTACACTGGGACAGATCCACCACTATGTCCCATGGAAAGAGAATTAATACAAAAACCCAACTTGCAGATAT
This sequence comes from Gekko gecko, assembly GCA_029375565.1. NCBI lineage: Eukaryota > Metazoa > Chordata > Lepidosauria > Squamata > Gekkonidae > Gekko > Gekko gecko. The sequence continues at coordinate 138,016,256 of JAPDNY010000002.1, forward strand.
CTTAATGGAATATGATTTAGTTGATTTATGGAGACTTTGTAATCCAACGGCCAGAGATTATACCTTCTTTTCAGGTAGGCATCAAGTTCACACATGAATTGATTTTATTTTAATTTCTGCATCATTAAGTAGTGTTAAAACAGAAGCGTCAATAGGACTGAAGCTATATTCTGACCATGCAAGTCTATAGCTAAAAAACCACCTTATCAATGGAGACTGAATCCTGCTTTACTTCTAAATGATTTTATTAAAACAAAAATAGAAACAGTAATTAAGCATTATTTCATAGACAATTCTAAATGTGGACTTTCTACTGCAATTATTTGGGATGCGCTGAAAGCTGTCCTCAGAGGTCATTTTATATCATTAGCAGCTTCCCAGAAAAAACAAAAAGATTTCCTTAGATCAGAATTAATTGCAAAAATTAAGGAATTGGAGAACTTACATAAAAGAACAACCAGCAAAAAGGTCTATCAAAAATTGCTAATAGAAAGACAAAATCTTGATAATTTGGAAATCTCTAAAATAAAGCAAAATATCCTTTACTTTAAGCAAAAAGCATGGGTGAAGTCCCCTAAATATTTAAGACTTTTAACACATAGAATAAAATCTAAACCTTATGCCAAACCAATCTCATTATTGAGGGATGCGCAAGGTAACCTATGTTCAAAACCTGATCAGATACTAGATATATTTTGGAATTTTTATAATAAACTATATAAAACTACATCTCCATCAATAGATTGTATTAAGACTTATCTTCTTGAAAAAATTAAGCTTCCAATACTGCCACACGAACACAAGCATTTCTTAGATGCTCCTATTGAAAGAGAAGAAGTAGAGAAGGTTATCGCTGCTTTAAAAAATTACAAGACCCCAGGTAATGATGGACTATCAGGGGAATTTTATAAGACCTATAAACATGTATTGGCTGATCATATAACACAACTCTGTAATGATGCTCTTCATACTGGTACATTGCCACCTTCTTGGAATGAAGCTACTGTAATCTTAATCCCAAAACAAGGGAAAGATACAACAGACCCTAGCTCTTATCAGCCCATTAGCTTGCTAAACCAGGATGCTAAAGTTTTTTCAGCTGTATTAGCGTCACGCTTAAGTAAAATTATACATGAATATATAAATGAGAATCAAACTGGTTTTATTCCTCAGAGAAATATGGCCGATAACATTCGCAAGTAACTTAATATAATTAATTTTGGTAGGAAAAAATCTTTAACTTCAATGCTTTTATCACTGGATATACAAAAAGCATTTGATACCGTGGAAACTTCTTATTTATATAAATTATTAAAAGTTATGAATTTTGGTGTTAATTTTCAAAATGGTATATCATCACTATATGCCTCACCACAAGTAAAGCTTAAAATTGATGGTAATATTTCTACATCCTTTCAACCCTCAAGAGGTACAAGGCAGGGCTGTCCACTTTCGCCTTTGCTTTTTGCATTATGCATAGAACCCCTAGCGATAGCCATTAGAACTAACAAACATATTCAAGGGATTATAATAAAAAAACATGAATTTAAAGTTAATATGTTCACGGATGAGATTGTATTGTTTTTAACTAATCCCATATCTTCTTTAGAACATACAATGACAGAATTAGATATTTTTGCTTCTGTTTCGGGTCTTCGAATTAACCAATCAAAGACAGAAATATATCCCATTCACTTACCTCTAGATATAATTGATTCTATTAAAAAACGATACTCTTTTAAATGGATACAAAAATCATGGAGACACCTAGGTGTAGAAATTCCACTGCATTTAGATAATCTATTTAACGCAAATTTTGTTGAACTACAACATACAATTCATCGACAATTAAGGGATTGGTCTAAGCTGAAAATTTCTTGGCTTGAAAAAATGGATATTGTAAAAGTTTATATTTTGCCATGTTTTATTTTTTTTATTTTGTACTTTACCTATTTTTATACCTACTCAGAAAATTAAGAAATGGCAAAAAACTTTAAATGATTTTATTTGGGACATGAAGGCACCAAGAATATCATTTGATACTCTGTTCCGTAATCATAAGGCTGGAGGCATGGCATATCCTAATTTGTTGTTTTATCATGATGCAGCTCAACTAACTAATTTGATAAAGCTTTTAAATGCTCCATCAGCTCCTGAATGGTATATAATAGAGCAGACTTTTTCTTCAAGGCAATTATTACCGGAAGTTATATGGCAGTCCAGATCGCAACGTACCTCTGAGTTACAAGAAAACCCTTTCTTATGGAATACATTACTGGTTTGGGATCGCCACCGTAAAAAACTTGCTCCACAGATATTTCCATTAGCAGTCTTTACTGAACAAAGTTGGTTCCCACCTGCGAATGCCAACAAAACATATAATATCTTTAGATATAAACAGGTCAACAAACTAATAGATTTAACAAAAGATAGTAAATTGCTAAAGAAAAAAAGATTTGGATACCTTACTTTCCAGCTCCGTTCCGTGGTATGCTTATTTTCAACTGAGTCACATGTTTCATTCTCCGTTTGTTCAGGAAGGTTTTAAGAGGCCTCTTACTTCTTTTGAGCAATTATTGAAATGTAAATGTTTAGGTTATAAGGGTTTTATTTCTATCTTGTATGATCTTTTACTTCAAATAACTTATGATAAAGTACCGTCTTATGTGAATAGCTGGACAAAAAAGGGAGATATATCTCTTACTTTAGATGAATGGTCTACTATTTGGAACTCTAAGGTATTCCATGATAAAAACATAATAATTAGAAGTCAATTATTTAAAACAATTTCAAAATGGTACTTAACTCCAGTCAGGATACATCATATCATGAAAAACACCTCTCCCAATTGCTGGAGAGAATGTGGTGAAAGGGGTACATATTGGCACGTTTGGTGGGAATGTATCCATGTGCAAAACTTTTGGAAGACTGTTGTTTTACTTATTTCACAGATTACCAATTATTTAATACCATTAGATCCTAAGATTTTGTTATTTAATTTATGGCCCCAATCAGATATTGAGGCTGCCACGAAATCCCTTATGGAATATCTCTGTGCAGCAGCTAGAATGACGTTAGTGAAGTTTTGGAAAAGTCCTAATCCAATACCAGTTAACACTTGGATTTTAAAAATTAGTGAACTATGTATGTTAGATAAGATTACTGAATCTTTGAGACAAAAAAATAATGAAAGCTATCAATCTACATTTAATGCAACTTGGTTTCAATTTTTGGACTTTCTATCAGAAAAGGAAGATTTTGCTTCTACATTAAATACAATTCTCATATTGTAACAGTTGAGATGTATTTGATATCTTACTTTTTCTAATTACAATCTCTTTTTTTTTCTTCTTTCTTTTTACTTGTTATAGTCGTATTTGTAATTAGTTTGGGTTTTTTTTCTTTGATTGTTCTGTGAAGTGGCTGTTATATGATATTACAGTTGTAAATTGTATAATTGTTGTGTTTTTCTATTGTTAAAAGCCAATAAAATGTTAATTTTTTTAAAAAAAAATTATTATGTTTAAGGATCTCATTTCTACAGCATAATTCGAGCACTCATTTACCCAGTTTATGTGAGAGTAGTTAAAGTCTCCCAGTATAATAACATTATCTACTTTAGTCACCTCCCTCATTTCTTTCTCTAGCTCAAGATCAGCCTCAAGGGTTTGACCAGGTGGGCAATAATGTACCCCTACTTTTAAGTAACCCTTAGGGCCCAATATTTTCACCCATATCACATCTGTTGGGGAGTTAATTCCCTTCATGTTTTATAACTTGTTTCTATGCCCTCTTTGATGTACGATGCAACACTACCATCAACCTGTCCCTTCCTGTCCTGCCTATAGAACTTATACCCAGGAATAACTGCATCCCATAGGTTTTCCCTATTCCACCATGTTTCTGAGATATCTACTATATCTATATTGTCACTGAACATCAAGCACTCCAGGTCCCTCATCTTGACTTGGAGACTTCTAGTATTGGCATATAGACACCTATAACATGTTTCCCTCTCCAATAATCCTCACCTCCCTCGGCCCCTTAGTCACCACACATGGCCCTCAGTTGTCATGATGCCTTCACTCCCAAGTTCTATTACACTCCTATCAATATTACCCTCATTGTTTATGGAATCATCCCTTTGGACTAACTTGTCCTGAACCAGAGGCTCCCCAGCTCCTGTGGGTTTTCAAAGGACTCTTTAGAACTCTCTTTAGAACATTCAGCATGAGGAACCTGATTTTGATTCACAAAATTAACAGAGATAGGAAGGGTTCAGTTCCAACCCCCCTTCCAACACAATTCCATTCTTCATTGTATGAGCATGAAAATAAATTTTTAAAGATGGACTGAGGCTTGGGGAATCTACACCCAGAATGTAATTGCTGCACAGTACTTTTTGATAGTTACAAAGCAGATTTAAACATTCTCTCTTTTCTGGTATCTTGTCAATACTCAATGCACAACAACTCAATAAACTTTTCATCACCAATTAGTACATTCCAGATGGGTATTAGTATGTAGCAGCAAAATAAAACAGGAGTGCAGGGGCATCTTAATGATTAATAAAATTCATTCTAGCATAGCATTTCTGAGTCAGAGTTCCCTTCATCACATGCATGGAATATATATCTATGCTGCAATGACCTTGTCAGAACTCCTAATAGATGTATATCTTTATCTTGCATTTGATGAAGTGAGCTCTGATTCAGAAAAGCTTATGTTGGAATAAATTTTGTTAGCTTCCAACAAGTAGATTGTAACCAACTGCTTGAGAATGACAGTGTGGATGTGTGTAATTAATATAGTCATATTTTCATCATCTTTTAAAAAAAAATACTTCCATGTAACAGTCTCATCTCCCACCAGTCCTCTGAAGAATAATAGCCCCTGAATTTATCCTAATGGCAAATGTGAAGCATATTTGGATAGTCGTTTGTAGTTAAAATGATTTTGGCAAGTTCAGCAGAATTTCACACAAGGTTTCTGAACACAACATTTTTGAACATCTTTGAGGCACTATCCAAATATTGTGAAATTTAGACAGTCATGTTTAGAGTGTCGTATTGAGATTAAATATTTGTGGATATTTCAAGGATAGCAGAATAAACAAGATAATTAAAGTTTCTAAGGGGTAAATGGATAAATTTTCCTCCTCAGTATGGCACTGAAGAACACATACATTTTATAAACAATGTCTTACATTCAATCCTGCAGCAAAATTGAATGAACGCGTGTTTTAAGATTTTTGATGCACACGGTTTAATTAACATATATTTTTTAAAAAATAACTATGATCAATTTTATTAACCAAAATATGTTCTGTTTAGTAATTTTTCAAAACACAGCTTCAGACATAAAAATCAATTTGCTCAAGCAGACCGAACTCTTAAAGAGAATGTCTCAATATCGCATCCAATCTCTTTGTTGGGCTGATTTAAGGGAATGGATACTGCTTTTGACTAAACTGGGACTAGAATTTAGGTGATTTTTACTTAAAAGCGCTTTCTTTCAGATGGACCATGAATTATGGCATTAGATAAGAGGCACTGGCAATTTTTTTTGCTCTTATGAGATACCAGGATTGGAATAATGCATGCTTATTGAATCTTAATTTTGCTTTATCTTCTAGTGCTACTGAATCCAGTAATACTTGGAACAAAAGATTCACATTTTCAAAACCCCATTTCAGTTCATGTACACTGGAAATATTCTCCACCACCCCCCAAAAAAAAAGATGTAAAAAGAACAGTTTCCTGAAGACATCCTAAGCCAAAAAGCTAAACACTTTGTAATTCAAATTTCCCACAGATTGAATAGTTTGGACACCCTCATATGGTAATTGAGACTATGTATGTGATCACTTCACACAGGACAGCATAGCTAGAAGAAGGAAGGAAGAAGAGGAGGATGAGGAAGGAGAAAAAGGGATCAGCAGAAGCAAGACATGAACTGGAAGCAGTGAAAAACAGTGTCCCCCTTGAATAAGCTGGACAGATTCCTCCTAGCCTCATGAGAAAGACACTGCCAACAGAAAGGCTTGGCAGAACCACAGTTTTCTGATTGCTACAGAAATTGAGGCATAAACTAGGCCTACCACAGTTACTTCCCATTTCAAGGGGGGTAATACTTAGGGATGGGCACAAACCAAACCATGGAGCAAAATTCATCACAAAATTGCCTTGTTCATGGTTTGGGAACCAATGTTCATGATGAATCTATCGTCATTCACTTCTGTGGACATTTAAAGCAGTTTGCGGCAGTTCATGGATAGAGCAGAAAGCAGGAGTTTAAAGGCAAACCTCTGCTTTCTGTTCCCCATGAAAGCCACAAAAACAGCTAAGTGGTGGGAAGTGGCCTGCTCCCTGCCACTCATCTGTTTCAGGCTTTCTTGTGCAGTCCCTTTAAAGTTTCTGTCTTCTTATACAGTGCTAATTACAATTATAAACAATATACACAACAAATGGTTTTGCCACTGCACATGAATAACATCTACACCAGTTGAATAGTGACCTAATAGTCTTTGAAAGTACAACTATCTCTTTAGAATGATGAGGTCACTGGCTCATGATACAGAGAGGTGTTTCAAATAGAAAAGACAAAGTGGATAGCATGGGCTCAGGAATAGCTGCAGCACAAATTAAAGGAGCAGCAACGGCATGCCTAGGCTACTCCACTGTTTCTTAAGGCTTCATCTGGTCGCTTTGAAGCGGGGAGAGGAGAGCCTTCATCCAGTCAGTGAAACCACACCAGGTCAATCAGAGGAGGATGTTTATTATTAGCGCTAGGTCAACCAGCTTCAAAAGCAAAAAGGGCTGACCCCTTACAGATGCATTTAGTTCCCTAATATACCTTACAATGTGCGCGTCAGAAGCTGGACAATGGAAACTTTCCTTTACACAGTCTCTTTTTCTTCCTGTTGAAGAGAACATTTCATTCCGGAAACACCATCTCTTATTTTACATTACAAGCTAGCGCTAAGATCTAAGCATCTTTTGCACCTGGGCACCTTTGAAGCTCAACCACAAGCTCGCTTCCAACCACATTCAATAACAGGGTTTTTTTGCTAAACAGAAATGTCATGTCCTTTTCTATGAAACTTGTGGGTGGGGGGAAATTCAGGGTGGTAATGGAAGGTTTGAGGCCAATTTTTTCCTTTTTAATTTCTTTAATTCAATTTTATTGCTATAATTCCCTCCTCTTCGACCACCTCGATTATTTAATGAGAGGTTGGTCGACCAAGGCTACTATATATTGAGGGATCTCTGCTTTTCATGGTCATATAGGGGTTATAGTCACTTTCAGCCGGCCTGTATAAGGTACTACGTAAAAAGGTCCGAGCATGAGACAACCATCTTTCTCTGTGATTAGCAGCCAGATGCAGAAGCTTGGGAGTGTCACGAATCATTACAGAGTCAACAGTTTTTGTTACCATAGTCTGGACCATGGGTATCAGACAAGGGAGTAGGAGTAAGCTTCCAAAAGCCAAACCCACCAGGAACAATATGCGTTTCCAGTCTGCAAACATACTTTCAAACCACCCTCCCGTATCCAGGGCTCCTGTCCAGGTTTGAACCGGAACATGGGCTAAATTATGCATACGTTCAGTGATTTGCTCTATAACTTGCCCGTTATCATCTATTTGAAGGCAGCATTTAGTAAGATTAAACTTTCCACAGACGCCTCATTCTGCTGCTAGGAGAAAATCTAAAGCCAAGCGATTCTGATAGATAGCGGTGCGTATTAGAGTATTTGTTTTGGCAAGCAAGGACAACGCTTGGGAAGTTTCATTAGTTATGATTTCTAGAACCGCTTGCAGCCTGATAAGACGGTTCAGCATATATACAGGGGTCCTATAGCCATACATGCCATCTGCAGCCCATGTAGCAGGCCCATACACTTGAATAATACGCTCTGGGGGCCACTCATTATTTTGCCATGTATGAATTCACAGAGAGCGCTTTGCATGGCCTAGTTCATCATACACTGGGACCCCTAGATGTTCACCAGTTTCCAGGGGCAAAAGGAAGAAACTGGGTCTTATAGTCCCCAAAACACAAGCTCCACTCCACCCTGGGGGCAGTGTGGCATAGGCCGCTGTGCCACAGATCCAATATAGTGAATCAGGGGCTACCCACTTCCGTGAGGCATTGCATGGATCATCCCAGAGGACCTGCAAGTATCCCATGTTCACATATTGTGGAATCTGTGTGTTATCTGGGTTAGTAAAATCAACAAAAGTTTTGGGTCTAGTTCCATTACAGATCCACCCTCCTTCACATTCTAACATCCCCACTGGTTCTGAAAAGGGATGGCCTTGTCGTATAAAGCAGGTAAAGCCGACTAGCTCATTTCTCAGGATCCATTTGTCAGGGCGTTCGGCCTCCCTCCAAGATATATTGTAAACCTTAGTGAGGTTGTTATATTAGAAGCCACAAGAAATAGGGTGGGAGGATTCCTGCCTTTTTTGTAATTGGCATAAACATTAACACGGGCATGAACAGCATGGGATTGGGGCCGAAAACATGTACTGTGTCCCTTCTCATTACAGACACTATATGTGGTGAACTGATGCTGACACTGAGTGATTGTAGATGATGCACAGTCATAGTTAGTTTGATAAATCAAGGTTTGGGACATTTGACCCTGGCGATAGGTGGTAGTAATGCACGGGGTACAAGCAGGGAGAGGGGATGGGGAAGCCTGACTATGGACCCAATAGAACAGAAAAACACATTGCAACAGAAGGAAACACATCCTTTGGCCCGTATGTTGGTTAGTTAATGTCTGGAATTACTAAATGCAAGACCTGAGGTTCCAACGGAGATCAATTCTTCACCTGTGCGTAGAAAAAGCCGTTCCGGTAGGCTTTTAGCAGAGGTTCACGAGCAGGCTTATTCGGCTGTGTCCCTCAGGGGTGCGGACCCAGAGGGAGCAGAGCTAGCCGGCGCTGTCCCAGGAGGCAGACGAGAGATCTTAACACTGGTAGGCGTAGGCCCAGGCTGGGAGGTCCACCTAGGATGAGCTACCTTGAGATGGGACCAGTGGATCCACGGTTTATTCCCTTGACCATGGCTGCGGCTCCTGCATGTGTGTTTTCATGGAGTTGTCGCATTACAGCTAGTCCCAGGGCAGCAGGGATAAATATTTTCTCTGTAGGCATTTGTCACCACCCCTCCTTATTCTTTTCTGCTCCCTGTAAGTCACACCAGGCTTCTTCTTCTGGTGAATACCTGGGGGTCCAGGCAGCAACAGGGGTTGGAAACACAGGACAGAGTGTTGCTCTGGGGGGGGGGGTGATGCTTCAAGGGCTATTTCTTTTGCTGCCTTATCAGCCCGAGCATTTCCCCGAGATACAGAGTCTACAATCTTCTGGTGGCCCCTGCAGTGAATGATAGCTACTTTTTCTGGGAGATTTACAGCTTCCATTAATAACCGTAGGTTAGGGCCATACTTAATGTCTTTGCCTGCAGCTGTGATGAAGCCTCTGTTTTGCCAGAGGATACCATGAGCATGAGCAGACTTAAAGGCAAACATTGAGTCAGTATATATGTTGACTCTTCGGCCTCTTGCCAATGTTAGCGCAGCAGTGAGAGCGATGATTTCTGCAAGCTGGGCTGAAGTCCCTGCCCATAAGGGATCTGCTTGCACCACCTTTTCATCATCAACAACAGCATAGCCAGCCCTGCGTTGCCCTGTACCATCTAGGAAACTGCTGCCATCGCAGTAAAGGGTCATCTCTGGGCTGGGTAAGGGCTGGTCTTGGAGATCCAGTCTCGAAGCAAACACCTGATCCACTGTAACTAGGCAGTCGTGGTCTGGTGCCTCTTCAGGTACTGGAAGCAGGGTGGCAGGGCTAACAGTCACTGCTGGTGCTAAGGCTACTCCAGGATTTTCAAGGAGGATGGCCTGATAACGAGCCATCCGAGAAACAGTGAGATATTTATGACCCCTTGCCTCTAAAATAGTCCTGCCCCCGTGAGATACATACACAGTGAGCGTGGCACCCCAGGTGAATTTGGTGGCTGATTCAATGAGGCGACAACAGGCAGCTACTGCTCGAAGGCAGGGGGGCAGACCTTGTTCTACAGTGTCGAGGCCCTGGCTGAGATAAGCAACAGGTCTTTTGTGGAGGCCAAGCTTCTGCATAAGGACGCCCTGAGCCACTCCCTCCTTTTCATCAACGCAGAGAAAGAAAGGCTTTTCTGGATTGGGCAGTCCTAATGCTGGTGCCTCGATGAGGCGCTGCTTCAAAGTTTGAAATGCTATCTCCTGTTCAGGACCCCACAGGAAGGGATCGTTGGGCCCTCCTCTTGTAGCTTCATATAGGGGTTTGGCTAAGAGGGCAAAACCTGGAATCCACAGCCGACAGTAGCCTGCTGCCCCTAAAAATCCGCGAAGTTCCTTGCGGGTGTAAGGCTCGGGGATTTGACACACAGCTTCCTTTCTTTCTGGGCTTAAAGAACGCTGGCCTTGTGAGATATCAAAGCCCAAAAAGCGGACAGTTTGCTGACACAGCTGGGCTTTCTTCCAGGAGGCTTTATACCCACACTCATTTAGTAGCATAAGGAGTTCGACTGTCCCCTTCTCACAATAGGGTCTGCTTCGGGAAACCTCTCTCCCACCCAAGTTGCTTCTACTTGGCCCGCAGGTACCCTGGCCACAAGGGATTGTTTGGCAGCTGCCAGTACCTGCCGTTTTTCTTCTGATGTTAGCAAGGCAGACAGCAGCTGCGAGCAATCCCTCCAGGTTGGTGCATGAGTGGTCATTATGGTGGTAAACAGATCAGTCATAAGCTTTGGGTCTTCACTATAAGGCACGGTCTGAGTCTTCCAATTACAAAGGTCTACTGTGCTGAAGGGACTATAAACATAGACCATATTGCCTGCTGCCCCTGCAGGGGTTTGCCTCAAGGGACACACCATAGGAGTTGGGGATGTCCTGTCAAATGGTTTCAGAGCTGTGGATTGCTCAACCTGTCCAGAACTGCCTTGTGTCCAGAGGCCTGTACAGGTATCATGTTTCAGATGGACTGAGGGGGTTAAGGGTGGGGCTGAAGGTTCCTCACTCTCTCTTCCTAGGAACAATTCCCTTAAGTCGGGGTATATCTGTTCGGGGTCTACTGGAGGGTCGCAGGACTTTTTCTCAGCTTTGTCCTTCTTTTTCCAGGCTCCCCCTGAGCCCTGTTCATTGGAGGGGATGTCTACCAGATTCTCATCAGAACGTAGAAGGTTCACCTCTCTCAACCTATTTTCTTCCCTCCTCTTTCTTTCCTCTTCCTCACGGGCACGGGCCATGGCTCGGGTCTCAGGTGGGCTGGGTGGAGGGGTTCTGTCAGGGGTTCTGGCTGGTCCTGCAGAGTAGGGGGGTGGCCAGTCTTCTTCCTGATCTGTTTGAACTTGAACTTGAGGGGCCCCAACAGGAGACCTAGCTGGCTGGCTTGTGGTGGTGGCAAGACAAACCCGTGGAATATGGGAGCGAAGCCGCCGGGTCGCAGGGAATTTCTTTTCTAAGAATGGATGGAACCTGACCCACTCATCCCATAAGTCAATGTAGGGGAATTGATCTGGATGGTCACAGCTTGGGTCTGTAACTGCTGCAAAAACTCTTTTAATTAATTCCTGATTCATGGACCCCTCTGGGGGCCATCCGACATTAAAGGCTGGCCAGTCTATAGTGCAGAAAGTTTGTAAGCGGCCAGGGCTGAGGGGCACATCTCCACCATAGTCTCCAGTAAAAATATCTTTAAAATTTCGCAGCATGTAGTCTGAGGGCGTGATGGGCTTTGCCTGACTCCCCCCCCCCATGAAAACAAACAAAGACAGACAGCTGGGTATACAAAGGGTTAAGAAACGGAGAGTGCAGTGAGAGATCTGCAGCTCTTAAGACACAAAAGGGATTCCTTGACCACAGATGCTTCCTTCTTTAAGTGGCCGATTCGAGCTCAACTCTCAGTTTGGTTTTGTCCCGTAGGACTCTGCCTTTTCACAAGCACACATCAATTACACACTTCAACACATATCCCACCCTGATCACAGAGAAGTCACTGCTTCCCTGACCTGCCTGTCAGAAAGCTAACCCAGATTCCACTGATAAGAGAGGTGATCAAGCTCCCTTTTCCCCCTTCTCTACTGGAAGGGGATACCTCAGATACCTCAGACTGACTATACTGACCTGTCCGTCGACTCGAGTCGTCCCTGGGCTCGTCCTCTCAGACCTGGGTTCTTCAAAGCGAGCGGCACCGGCAGAGAGTCACAACAGAACGGAGAGAAGACCGACCTTCCAAAGAGGGAAGTGGCGCCTGTCGGAAATCAGTCACGGGTTGCTCGGCTCTCCGACGGCCCGTGGCTCAGGAGGGCAACAACCCGATCTCGTCGCCAGAATCAGCTCTCCATTTCCCCGGCCCAATGCACCAGGAAATGAAGCGGGGAGAGGAGAGCCTTCATCCAGTCAGTGAAACCACACCAGGTCAATCAGAGGAGGATGTTTATTATTATTAGCGCTAGGTCAACCAGCTTCAAAAGCAAAAAGGGCTGACCCCTTACAGATGCATTTAGTTCCCTAATATACCTTACAATGTGCGCATCAGAAGCTGGACAATGGAAACTTTCCTTTACACAGTCTCTTTTTCTTCCTGTTGAAGAGAACATTTCATTCCGGAAGCACCATCTCTTATTTTACATTACAAGCTAGCGCTAAGATCTAAGCATCTTTTGCACCTGGGCACCTTTGAAGCTCAACCACAAGCTCGCTTCCAACCACATTCAATAACAGTTTTTTTTTTGCTAAACAGAAATGTCATGTCCTTTTCTATGAAACTTGTGGGTGGGGGGAAATTCAGGGTGGTAATGGAAGGTTTGAGGCCAATTTTTTCCTTTTTAATTTCTTTAATTCAATTTTATTGCTATAGCTTTCCTTAGTGATGGAGTCCACCAAGCTCTGGTAAGATTCAAAATGATGAAATATATTCCAAACAGCTAGGTATCAGGCTCTAGGCTCTTCCCCTCTCTGCACTGTGAGCTGGTGACTTCATCATTCTGAAGACAGACTTGTACTTTCAAGGACTATCAGGTTCAACTGGTGTAGATGTTATTTATGCATGGTGGCAAAACCATTTGTTGTGTGTATTGTTTACAGTTGTAATTAGAACTGTATAAGAGGATGGAAGTCTGTAGTGTAATTTGTACAGCGTGACAGATTATTCTGTTTATTTGTTTGCATAACTGCATTCGCTGTATATCCGTTCTCAAGTAGTTTTTTTAAAAAAAAAAAAAAAACCCTAGAGATATGGCTGTCAGAGACAAGGTTTTGGTCTTAAAAACCTGATTATGTGTCCAAATTGGCTGCTGCCTGGGAAGGCCCATTTCTGGTATTGCAGAAGCTGGAACACAATAATTACCTGGTCAAAGAAATAGGTTCCCAGAAAAAAAGAGCAGGTGATTCACATCAACCAGTTGAAGCTGTTTAGGAAAAGAGTTGGTTAAGTGTTCTCAGTGAAGGCAATGGAAGAAGAGGAGGTGTTTTTGCCTCCATTAATGAATGAACAAGCCAGTCTGAGTGGGGCTCCTTAATCACACACCCCATTTTAACATCTGTTGAATCTCAGAAGCAACAATCTCTTTCATAGGCCCACTGAGCAGATAACGGCTGGACTTTATGGGAGGGCACACACCTGTCTCAGTATGGTGGGTAATTAAATCTGTCTTACCAGGTACATTGGAAAAGGGAGGCTGAAAACAGTTCAATACCTGCTTTAGTTCACTTTTGCTGTTGGGGTGATAGGGTGGAAGCAATCTGTATCTGCTTTTCAATTGTAGCTCATTTTGAAGAGCATCTGGTATTTGCTAAAAAAAGACTATGTCCAACTATCTATGAATTAGACCTTTGATTTACTTAATTAGAGGTGTTCTTTAAATATTTAATAAACCTTCATATATTTACCAATGTTGTGTTTCTTGTGTACATATAGCCTTGAGGACTCACAGCTCTGAGCGCTGCCTGCTTGCCCAAGAGGTGGTGACTCAGAGGGACCCAGGTTTGGGTCCTTGACAGAACACCAAAGGAGGGATCCCATACTACAGGCTCATTATCTTCTTCAACAATCTTTTAAATATGGACAGATATGAAAGAACCAAATCCCATTCTATAAACAATTTTAAAGCTCTCTGCAGTCCCCAGTCCAGTCTTAAGATGCTTTAACAGCACCAACTGGTCAGCAATATTGAGGGTGACAGAGAAATCCAACAAGATTAATAAGGAGTCATTCCCTCTGACAATGGCAACAATGTGCACATTTTTGAGAAAGATAAAAAAAATTAAAAAAGCAAAGGAGGAGAGGAAGGATTTCCACTGACTGATAAATGACACCCACTGTGGAGGCAGGCTCCAACAACCTAAGAACTGCTTTGAAAAGAAGCATTACATAATGATCTGTGGCACAATAATTAAGCATGCATGATCTCCCCATGCCAAAGGCCACCTCCACACAGCTTCAAAACAACATCTGTGAATGTTGAAATCGATCGACTGAGAGGCTCAACTTGACAAAACTCAAACATTTAGAATGGGAACATTTAAATGCTGACTGGATGTTCACGATATGTTCAGCATCCCTGATTATTACAATTTGTAAATAGGGATTGTCCACCAGAGCCAGCAGGACCATCTCTGTCACATTCCCATGTGTGAATGTGTGAAGCCAGACTGAACAGGGTAAAGGACAGATGAGGAAATGGTGGCCAAGGTGGCTGGCAAGAAAAGTGGGAATGTAAGCCAGAGCTGGTGCTGGTGGTGAGAGAGAAGGGGGGAAATGGGATTTGCTTTTACAGGAGTCTCTCTTTTGGGGGAGGGAGGTGGGTGGGAGATGAAGCTAGTGAACTGCCAAAGAAAACCAAGGGAGGTGAGATTTATACTGGAGGTTTCCCAGTTCACACAACACATGTTTAGTCATTATACTACCCTTGTTAACGTAGACATGCACTGAGGGATTCTGCATAAGATTCTCCATAATGGTAAAACTTATATATGGAATTCCATATGTGTGACATCATGAAAGGCTCTGGTTTTATTCTGTTCTTGAAACTGCTTTGAGTTTTAGAGATAAATGCTTCATTCAATATTATAGATTATAACAAAACAAACCTGTAGGAAATCATGGTTTCTGTTTTGAATTCTATTTGGCTTGTACATTGGAGTAGCCTAGAGGTAAATAATTGTGTCTCTGGGGATTTTGATTAAGGATGTGATTTTATGTCAGGTGAGAGCAGCTGGGCCATGGTGAAGGATTGATTTCAGCATTGTCATTATAATAAATTAGTTCCTAGTACCCAAATGAACCAAACTGTCAATGGAGATCAATACAATTTTGAAGTAATGAAAAGCAGCCATTTAACCTTTGTCAGCTTTACACTGCTTCTGCCCCTCATTGTATGCAACAGAATGCAGTTTCTCAGTCGCTTTGTGCATTTTAAATATTATGTTTGTGTGTGTATCATACAAAGCCAATGTTTGGCTCTCCTGCACAGACAGCCTAGCTACATTCTTTGTGGAGGCAGGCACAGTGTTACACTAAAGGATAAAAATGGTCTGCTGCAGGACCATATGTTTATTTGTTTGTTATGTAACTCTTGCCATGACTAAATTTAGAAAATAAAATTCCATTTTATTTTTCTATCTTTTGATTTCTTGCCCCCTTACAAACACCCACAAATGAAGACACAAGCCTTGAAAACCAGGATAAATTTATTACTTAAAGACTGAGATTTATTAATTAAAAGCTGAGCTATGCATTTGCCACCACAATCAGAATGAAGAGACGGACACCAATATGGATTTAACAAGGGCCACTTTATTAATTATTTATAATCAAACAACTGGCGAGGGGCTGCTAAAATGTACTGAGGAATATGCCAGGTGTCAAACTCCTGACCACCTTCATCTCCTTCTGGGCGATGCACCTTCTCCAATCTCGAGCCACCCAATGTAGCTCTCGACCAGCGGCTTGGCATATTTAGGAGAACCCCCTGGCCCACCACCCCAGAAGCCTCAAAGGCCTGCTAAGATAGGCCGGGCCAGATTGTTCTAAGGAAGATCACCCCTTCCTGGCCTTGAGCTGCAAAGGCCCAAAAGCCATTCTTGGAGGACCCTTTAATTCCTTTATAACAATGCCCAGGTGCTCACCATTTTCAGCTTCCTGATTGCGCTACCCTGCCATAGCAAAGGCCAAGCCTCTGCTTAGGCCTTCACCCCCACCAAGCGATCCAATGCCAAAAGCACCCCTCACCTCAAATCTGCCAAAAATATAGCATTGCCCTTGATAGAGAGGTGCACCCCGTCCCCCCTATACAGGTCCATTAACTCAATCCGTATATCAGGGTGCAACAAGAAGAGGCCCAAGGCGCCTTCCATGGCATTTCTAAGCTGCCAATTGGCATTTCTTCTCGCCCGGCCCAAGCACCTAGGAACCCCTAGGCTACACCACACCTGGCACAGCCAAATTGCAGACAAGACCAGCTGCACCCCAGGCAACCTGCTGTCCTTATGCCTAGCAGGGTCCCCAAAATTGCACCAACCTGGCAGGGCAGAATAGCCACCAGACTATCTGCACACCGGGCCACCTTACTCTTATCATTGCAAGGTCACCTCTGCTTGTAAAACCAGGGCCTTGCCCTTCATGATGATGCAGAATAGCCGACCAGACCATCTGCACTCTGGGCCACCTTGACCATCATGGTGAGGCTGCACCCCAAGCAACCTGTCCGCTTATAACACCAGGGCCTTGCCCTTCATGGTGAGGCAGAAAAGCCACCAGCCTATCTGTACTCCGGGCCACCTTGCTCTTATCATCACAAGGCCAGTCTCTGCTTTAACACAAGGGCCTTGTCCTTCATGGAGAAGCAGAATAGCCAACCAGGCCATCTGCACTCCAGGCCACCTTGCTCCTATCATTGCAAGGTCAGCCTCAGTTTGTCACACAAGGGCCTTGCTGGCCAGACTATCTGCACTCTGGGCCCTCTTGCTCTTATCTTTGCAAGGTCTACCTTTGCAAGGTCTACCTCAGCTTGTAACACAAGGGCCTTCCTGGCCAGGGCCTTCCTGGCCTCTTGGCCTAGTGGGTGGCCCAAAAGACCATGCTGTGGCTGCAGATGTTGACTCTTCATCTTGCCCCACAGCCAGCAGCACCTGAAGGAAAAACCTCATTAATAACTTAAAACTTTGCAATTCCATTCTTCAGATGCTAGGCAAAAGCCTGCCACAGCTCACTGATCCACAGCACCCCCCCAAAAAAAAAGGAGTGCAGTGACTGGATGAAGGTCCTGACCTGAACAAGGTCCCACTGACAATACCACATGGCAAGGGAACGCATAGCCCAGAGCAGCTGCAGTGGAAGTGGCATTCAACCGAGAAAAGTGAGTTCCAAACTTCACCCCTGGAAAGACCCAACATGCCCAAAGCCTGGGCGCTAACCTCTGCAAACTGGTGCCTGGTCAGTGGAGTTCCATCCACATGCCTAAAGCAGTAACTGTCATCCTAACTTGAAGTGCAGCGACACCCCAGGTCGCAAAATGACCCTTTTCCATGCCAGGGAAATGGGTTGCCTCTGGTCCTCTAGAACTCCCTCTCCCCAAGACCCTCATAGAGTGCTCTAGAAATTCTGCTACATTTACACACAGTGTTTGCTTTTGCACAGTCATTGTGATTTGTAAGGCACTGCCCATAAGAACATAAGAGAAGCCAATGTTGAATCAGGCCAATGACCCATCTAGTCCAACACTCTGTCACACAGCGGCCAAAAATACCACGTGCTATCAGGAGGTCCAGCAGTGGGGCCAGGACTCTAGCAGCACTCCCACTGCTGCCCCCTCCAGCACCAAGAACAGAGTGCATCACCTGCCCCAAACTGAGAATTCCCATCTATACCCTGTGGCTAATAGCCACTGATGGACTTCTGCTCCATATGTTTATCTAATTCCCTCTTGAAACTGTCCATGCTTGTAGCTGCCCCCACCTCCTGTGGCAGTGAATTCCATATATTAATCACTCTTTGGGTGAAGAAGTATTTCCTTTTATCTGTTCTAACCCGACTGCTCAGCAATTTCATGGAGTGCCCACGAGTTCTTGTATTGTGAGAAAGGGAGAAAAGTACTTCTTTCTCAACCTGCTCTATCCCATTCATAATCTTATAAACCTCGATCATGTCACCCCTCAGCCGTAGTTTCTCCAACCTGAAGAGCCCCAAGCATTTTAACCTTTCTTCATAGGGAAGGTGTTCCAACCCTTTTATCATTCTAGTTGCCCTTCTCTGCACTTTTTCCAATACTATATTATCCTTTTTGAGATGTGGTGACCAGAACTGTACACAGTATTCCAAATGAGGTCGCACCAATGATTTATACAGGGCCATGATGATACTGGCTGATTTGTTTTCAATTTCCCTTCCTAATAATCCCCAGCATAGCATTGGCCTTCTTTATTGCAGCTACACACTGTCTAGACATTTTCATTGAGTTATCCACTACGACTCCAAGATCTCTATCTTGGTCCGTCTCTGCCAGTTCAGTCCCCATCAACGTGTATTTATATTTGGATTTTTGGCTCCAATGTGCATCACTTTGCACTTGGCCACATTGAACCCCATTTGCCACGTTGACGCCCACTCACCCATCCTCGACAGTTCCCTTTGGAGTGCCTCACAATCCTCCCAGGTTTTCACCACCCGGAACAACTTCATGTCATCTGCAAATTTAGCCACTTCACTGCTTACTTCCAATTCCAAATCATTAATAAACAAGATAAAAAGCATCGGACCGAGTACTGATCCCTGTGGTACCCCACTGCTTACCACCTTCCACTGAGAAAGTTTCCCATTTATACTCACTCTCTGTTTCCTATTTATAAGCCGGTTTTTGATCCACAAGAGGACTTGTCCTTTTATCCCGTGACTATTGAGCTTCCTTAGGAGCCTTTGATGAGGAACTTTATCAAAAGCTTTCTGGAAGTCAAGGTAAACAACATCTATTGGGTCCCCCTTGTCCACATGTTTGTTCACTCCCTCAAAAAACAATAACAGGTTAGTGAGACAAGATCTTCCCTTAAAGAACTCATGCTGAGTCTGCCTCAATAGTTTTTGTTCATCAATGTGACTACTAATTGTTTCCTTAATAACAGTTTCCACCAACTTACCCGGTATCGATGTCAGACTGACTGGCCTGTAATTTCCCGGATCTCCCCTGGAGCCCTTTTTAAAGATGGGAGTGACATTAGCTACCTTCCAGTCCTCAGGAATGGAGGCAGATTTTAAAGAAAGATTACATATTTTTGTAAGGAGATCCACTAGTTCACATTTGAGTTCTTTCAGAACTCTTGGATGAATGCTATCCGGGCCTGGTGGTTTATTATTTTTAAATTGTCCATCAGTCGGAAGACTTCTCCTGTTGTCACTGCAATCTGATTCAGGCCTTTCAAAACCCCTCCCGAAATCGGTGCTTCTGGAGTGGGCAAGCACTTCTCCTCTTCCACAGTGAAGACAGAGGCAAAAAATGCATTCAGCTTCTCAGCCATTTCCCTATCATCCTTCACTACTCCTTATACCCCTTGGTCATCCAAGGCCCCCACTGCCTCCCTGGCTGGCTTCCTACTTCTAATGTATTTGAATAAAGTTTTATTGTTGGTCTTTATGTTTTTTGCGATATGCTTCTCATATTCCCTTTTTGCTTGCCTGATCACAGACTTGCATTTTATTTGCCATAGTCTGTGTTCCCTTTTATTAACCTCACTAAGACTAGCTTTCCACTGCTTTCCACTGCTTAAAGGAATCTTTCTTACCTTTTACAGCTTCCATTACTATATTTGTTAACCATGCAGGCTTTTTTCTATACCTATTTGTACCTTTCCTAACCTTGCGGTATATATATATTTTTGTGAGCTTCTAGGATTGTATTTTTAAATAGTCTCCAAGCTTCATCAATGGTTTTGACCTTCTCCACTCTTCCTTTCAATTTCTTCCTCACATGTCCCCGCATACCAGAGAAGTTACCCCTTTTAAAGTTAAAAGTGGTTGCGTCAGTCTTTTTGGGCAACTCCCTATCTGTAGAAATGTTAAACTCAATGACATTATGGTCACTGTGGTGCAATCACTTTTACATCTCTCACCAGGTCTTGAGTGTTACTTAGGACCAAATCCAGGATCGCCTCTCCCCTGGTAGGATCTGTGACCATCTGTTCCATAGCACAGTCATTGAGAGTGTCTAAAAACTCAATCTCTTTTTCCCGACTAGAACTCATATTGACCCAATCAATGTGTGGGTAGTTAAAGTTGCCTATTATGACACAGTTATTTCATCTGGCCGCTATCTTTAATTCATTCATCATTTTATAATCCTCCTCTATCTTTTGATCTGGTGGGCAATAACAAACTCCCACTGTTAAGCCTCCTTTTGGACCCACTAGATTTCAACCCATAGCATTTCCAGAAGCGAATCCAATTCTCTTACCCTCTCAATCTTACTGGATGGTATACCCTCTCTGACATACAGAGCCACCCCACCTCCGACCCTTCCCCGCCTTTCCTTCCGATCTAATTTATAACCAGGAATCACCGTATCCCACTGATTTTCCTCATCCCACCAAGTTTCTGAAATACCCACAATGTCTATTCCCCCCCCCAACACCAAGCATTCCAACTCCCCAATTTTACCTCAGAGACTTCTAGCATTTGTGTATAAACACTTATAGTTTCCCATGTTTCTTAAGCCCACAGCCTTCCTCTTGCTTCCTCAAGACCTTGCCATGCAGTTCCTATCATTAGCCACAGTCTCAGTGGACAATTTTAATCCATTTCCTTGTACAAAACTAATAGCTACCCCTTCATCTCTTTGAGATGAGCCATCCCGAACCAGAGACTTTTAATCTCCTGTTGCCTTTCCCCCATTATTCAGTTTAAAAACTGCTCTGCCACCTTTTTGATTTTGAGTGCCAGCAGCCTGGTTCCTTCTCGGGACAAGTGGAGACTGTCCCTTTTGTACAGCTCCCTCTTGTCCCAAAAAGCATCCTAGTGCCTAACAAACTTGAACCCTTCCCCCCTACACCACTGTCTCATCCACGCATTGAGACTCCTGATCTGTGCCTGTCTCTCCGGCCCTGCGCGTGGAACAGGTAACACTTCTGAGAAGGCTACCTTGGAGGTCCTGGCCTTGAGTTTCCTGCCCAGCAGCCTAAATTTCTCCTCCAGGACCTCACGACTGCATTTCCCCACATCGTTGGTGCCGATGTGCACCATGACCACTGGCTCCTCCCCAGCATTATCTACCAGCCTATCTAAAACATGCGTAATGTCCGCTACCTTCGCACCAGGCAGGCAAGTCACCATACGGTCAGTACGCGGGTTTGCCACCCAGCTTTCTACCTGCCTAAGGATCGAATCACCAACTACCAAGAGCCCGCCTCCCACCCTTCCCAGGGACGGTTCCTTGGTATGAAAGGATACCCATTCACCAGCTGAAGAAGAGGTCCCTTCTGAGGGCACATTCCCCTTATCCTCAGCATGGTGCCCCATTTCCCCTTGACCCTCATGCTCCCTGGCAGCAGCTGGGCTGCCAGATCCAGAGTGGGACATATCTAACAAGTCCCCGAGAGTCTTCTCCGTGCACCTAACTGACTGTCTCTGCTTCTCCAGGTCAGCCACCTTGGCCTCAAGGGAGCAAACTTGCTCCCTGAGAACCAGGAGCTCCTTGCACCGAGCACACACCCAAGACTTCTGACCAGTGGACAGATAGTCATACATGTGACACTCCATGCAAAATACTGGATAGTCCCCAACCCCTTGCTGGCATTCTGGCTTCATAATTGTTTTTAAACAAATACTTTTCTATAACCCCCCTTTTAAAACCCTTTGTATGTATATGGTTACTGTTGTAGAAGTCTACTTACCTTACTGGGAACCCAAGGAGCCAAGGTCCCTGGCTTTCTGGCTCTTCCTGGGCTTCTTACAGAGCCCCTAGGCTGAGAGTCCTTAGGCTAAGAGCCACAGGCCAAGAGCCTCACCCTTCAGCTTGTGCCAGAGGCTCGTGCCTCTTGCAAGCTTCCTGCCTTAAATAGAAGTGTCCCCTAGGAGAAGGTGTGGTCAGCAGCTACTCAAATTCACCCAAGGCACTTAGTTACAGGCAAACAATGACCCTTTCACACCCTAACTCCAGCAGCTAGGAGTCTGCTATTCAATTTCACCCAGGCACTTAATTACAGGCAGACAATGACCCTTTCACACCCTAACTCCAGCAGCCAGGAATCTGTTACAACTCACCCACACACTCCCAAATACAGTCCCACCCACAGTACCTTCTCAGCTAAAGCACCTCAGCTGAAAGTAAATAAATAAAAATACCACTCACCCCTCTGGCAGCTCAAACACCTTGCTCCTTCTCAGAACTCAGCTGGGTCCAATAGTCATAGGGCTTATGTTTGCACTGATCAATTGAAATAACTTATTGATATTCCTGGGTAGCAAGGGAAGTCCACCCCCTTTAAAGGGCTGTTAATTGTCTGGTGACGTTATTTACCTCCGTGCCATAAAAACTACAGCTGCGAATTTCCACACATTAAGTCTCTAAAGCAGACAAGACTTAATTCATTGGATTGTTTGGCAATCCTGCACTCTGAAAGATAGGAAATTGAGGCCTAGAATTATCAGAAGAGAGTCTATACCAAAAGAGAGCGTCTCTGGTTCAATTCCAAATCCACTGGATTGTCAAACTGTGAAAACTTTCTCTCGGCCTTGGAGTTCCTTAAAGAACTTTTCACAGGCATTCATTGTTTTGGAAATCAAGAGACTGCCCCCATAAGGCATTCTGAAACACTTCCTGGTGTTTAATCTTCCCCAGTTCTACTAAAAACTGAGACCCATCATAATAAAAAATTAGCTTGGCTTTTAAAACATGACAAGTGCCAATCTAAAATGTTTGTTTGTTTGTTTTGAACTAAAGAACTAAGAAGCCCCACCAACTGAGATTGCCCAGTAAAAACCAACCAGCTGCCCCAAATGATAGTAAAGGATGGGAAGGGGATTAGCAAATGAGGGGGAAGGGACAGGGGCATGAGGCAGCCTTACCCTGCTGCCACCCCCTTAGATGCTGCCAAGTCTGGGCCTGGAGTCTTAACTTGTGAGGGCTGAGCTAACTCCATTTTATTTGTGCCTCAGCTTGATCCTGCTGCCACCCCCAACTCCAAAGTAATGGATAGCAGCTCATATGTAAAATGATTAAAAGAACAGCCTACAGGGCCAGCAGGAAAATAACCCAGCAAAAGCACAACCTTAAACTGGCCGCCTTTGCTTGGACCCTCATCTGCCCAAAAGTGAACCTAAAATGGCTGCCAAATTGCTTCACATCAAATGGCTGCCCAAGAACTGCTCTTAAAATGGTGGCCCCACCAAAGCAAACCTAAAGAGGCTTGATAAGTCTAGGGGTGGTGGTGAGCAAATGGCAGAAGAAAAGCAGGCACCATTCTCCACTTAAGGTGGCTAAATGAGTAGGCAATCAATGCCCATCCCAGTTGAACTATGGCCACCAAGGGTGGGGGGGTTATCTGGTCACAAAGGTAGCTCCATACAAACCCGCCCTTTATTGCCAGGGTGGACTTGCCCCCAAAGCCTCTGAAGAGCGGTGACAGGGGGACTAGCTAACATGGGGGGTGCTGACTAAACAGCCCTATCAAGGATGGGGAAGGGAGTGGCAGCCTTAGCAGACTCACCAACTGCTGCTGCCCTCATGCCCCAAGGGACCCTCATTAATTCCCCCCCACTATAGAGAGTGTGGTTGCTTTGTTTTGTGGTTTGTTTTTTAATGCTGGGAACTGCGAGCCACCAACATGGCCCTGAAGATCTGGCCACAATGCTGGTGTAATGCAGCCTGGACCAAAGAAGGCCCCCTGCAGCTGCCTGATGGAGCGTAGCTCCAAAATCGAGCTGCTGGTGTGGCCCCTGATGTAGCTGCGACAGGCAACAGAGAGCCATCCCAAAGCTACAGCCATACACTCAGGCCTGGTCCCTTGCTGTGACCACACTAAAAACCACGCCAACAGTCCCACTGCCATCAGAAACCTCCCGGCCTTCAAAGAGCACCACCACTGCTGCATGCCAGAGACCAATAGCCACCTCCACTCAACCTCTGCTGCCACTACTGGCCTGCCCAACTGGCCTAAAGCCTACAGAAAGGCCCTGGCCCTACAGCATCATGATCGGAGCTGTTCTCAGTTTGAGCATGTCAAAGAACTTCTGGGGCAGAAGGGGGGAGCCGAGCCTAAATAGGCTGACTCTGCCCCCTGCCTGGCGCTGCACTTCTCACAGTGCTGGTGCCCTTCTCTTCCTGCCTTACGAGGAGGCAAATCAGCCCCCTCTCGCCAGTGCAGGCTCGGCGGGAGTTGGGGCTCGTATAATGTAAATCTCCCCACTGTGTAATACAGGTTTCTCTAAAAGACTTTTCAGTGGGGTTGACAGCATTTAGGCAATCTCACCATGGCTTCAAACCTGACCCAGAAATATTGTCATGCCTCAGTCTTCCTTGTCTGTACACAAATCTATGTCAGGAGGTACTTGCCTTCCTCACTGGTGGTGTCATTATGTGTGTTTCTCTGTTGATAGGTTTTTATTGACTTTACACACAAACTTTATTTTAAATATTGTTTTGATGCTTACCACATTGGGAGCCCAATTTAGATGGAAAGACTGTACATAAATGTTTCAAATGAATGAATGAATGAATAAGAGATGATGACCAATAATAGTAGCATTCTCCATCCCTATCAGGTCAAGGGTTCAAGTGATGCTGCATTCATCCAAGAGTTCTGAAAGAACTCAAATGTGAACTAGTGGATCTCCTTACAAAAATATGTAATCTTTCTTTAAAATCTGCCTCCATTCCTGAGGACTGGAAGGTAGCTAATGTCACTCCCATCTTTAAAAAGGGCTACAGGGGAGATCCAGGAAATTACAGGCCAGTCAGTCTGACGTCGATACCAGGTAAGTTGGTGGAAACTGTTATTAAGGAAACAATTAGCAGTCACATTGATGAACAAAAACTATTGAGGCAGACTCAGCATGGGTTCTGTAAGGGAAGATCTTGTCTCACTAACCTGTTATTGTTTTTTGAGGGAGTGAACAAACATGTGGACAAGGGGGACCCAATAGATGTTGTTTACCTTGACTTCCAGAAAGCTTTTGATAAAGTTCCTCATCAAAGGCTCCTAAGGAAGCTCAATAGTCACGGGATAAAAGGACAAGTCCTCTTGTGGATCAAAAACCGGCTTATAAATAGGAAACAGAGAGTGAGTATAAATGGGAAATTTTCTCAGTGGAAGGTGGTAAGCAGTGGGGTACCACAGGGATCAGTACTCGGTTGGATGCTTTTTAACTTGTTTATTAACGATTTGGAATTGGGAGTAAGCAGTGAAGTGGCTAAATTTGCAGATGACATGAAGTTGTTCAGGGAAGTGAAAATCAGGGAGGATTGTGAGGCACTCCAAAGAGATCTGTCGAGGATGGGTGAGTGGGCGTCAACGTGGCAAATGGGGTTCAATGTGGCCAAGTGCAAAGTGATGCACATTGGAGCCAAAAATCCTAAATATAAATACACGTTGATGGGGACCGAACTGGCAGAGACGGACCAAGAGAGAGATCTTGGAGTTGTAGTAGATAACTCAATGAAAATGTCTAGACAGTGTGTAACTGCAATAATGAAGGCCAACACTATGCTGGGGATTATTAGGAAGGGAACTGAAAACAAATCAGCCAGTATCATCATGCCCCTGTATAAATCATTGGTGTGACCTCATTTGGAATACTGTGTACAGTTCTGGTCACCACACCTCAAAAAGGATAATATAGCATTGGGAAAAGTGCAGAGAAGGGCAACTAGAATGATAAAAGGGTTGGAACAGTTTCCCTATGAAGAAAGGTTAAAACGCTTGGGGCTCTTCAGGTTGGAGAAACTACGGCTGAGGGGTGACATGATCGAGGTTTATAAGATTATGAATGGGATAGAGCAGGTTGAGAAAGAAGTACTTTTCTCCCTTTCTCACAATACAAGAACTCATGGACACTCAATGAAATTGCTGAGTAGTTGGGTTAGAACAGATAAAAGGAAATACTTCTTCACCCAAAGAGTGATTAATACATGGAATTCACTGCCACAGGAGGTGGTGGCAGCTGCAAGCATGGACAGTTTCAAGAGGGAATTAGATAAACATATGGAGCAGAAGTCCATCAGTGGCTATTAGCCACAAGGCATAGATAGGAACTCTCAGTTTGGGGCAGGTGATGCACTCTGTTCTTGGTGCTGGAGGGGGCAGAAGTGGGAGGGCTTCTAGTGTCCTGGCCCCACTGCTGGACCTCCTGATGGCACCTGGTATTTTTGGCCACTGTGTGACAGAGTGTTGGACTAGATGGGCCATTGGCCTGATTCAACATTGGCTTCTCTTATGTTCTTATGTTAACACTGAGAGAGTTCCCTCCTCAGCTCCCTGAGTCTGGTTGGCTATGAGTGGCTGGCTTGATGTCTTCCTGTCCTCAAGTTCTTCATGACTACTTGTCTGAACAAATTGCTGGATTAGTTGTATTCAGTAACAACTGCAACACCTCTAATTAAGTATATCAAAGGTCTAATTCACAGGTACTTGGACATACTCTTCTTTGTCTTACAAAGTGATTGGATTACTTACAGTAGTTCCAGTGCATGAACTCATGTAGATGACTGTAGCATACTTTTCAAGCATACCTTGTTTTGAAGATCATCTGGTATTCACTTCTCGGAAGTACTGAATATTCAAAGAACCTAATGCTATTATTAGGTAAGAAGAAGGTATGATGGAAGAAAGGTTTCAACAAAAGTACAACCAAGGAGGAGTACCATACCTGCACATGAAATAAATTATAATGCTGAAGTTCAGAATAATGTAATACATAGTTAAGAGAAATTATCCATTTAACAAGGTCTTTATTAGTCATTAAGCACAAGTGACAGAGATGGCCATGAACATGAGGAATGGTTGGTTCATGCACTGAAATTCCTTCAGCTTTTTGTCTCCAGAGAATGCATTCATGTGCAGAATGTTGCTTGTCACATAGGACCTCTGTGTACCTTCATGATACCTGCAGTTATGGAAGCATACTTTTCAGACTTTGTCACAACAGGGATAATGCATGGGTGGCTGCCCAATTCATTTGTAACCATATTCTTGTATCAAATTGTCCAGTGACATCTATGTAGGACAACCACACAAGCAAGGCAATTTATTTATTTCATCCGTTATATAGCAGGCTGGTGTCTTTTACAAAAGTTACCCTTCTCCATAAAAATTGAAATTCAAAGCAAACTTTAATTACCGGTATGGCTGTCTCTTCTAGCAGCTGATAACCAGAGCTCTTGATCACTTTGAAGGATCAGTTTGTAGGCTGCCCACAAGTTGCAATAAGCATAGCTGAACCTCCAACAAACTGATTATTTATCTCTGAACAATTCATATGTTCCTGGTGGTGCAAGAAAGCTAATGCAGCATGTTTTCATACTGCTTTCCCACAGCTTCCCCTCCTCATCTGCTGCTGCTAGTTTGATGTAGTGGTTAAGAGTGGCAGGACTCTAATCTGGAGAACTGGGTTTAATTACCCACTCCTCCACATGCAGCCAGCTGGGAGACCTTAGGTCAGTTACAACTCTCTCAGAGATCACAGGTTGTCTGTTGAGAGGAGAGGAGGGGAAGGCAATTGTAAACCACTCTGAGACTTCTTTGGGTAGTGAAAGGCAGGGTATAAAACCAACTCTTCTTCTTCTATATGTAAGGTAAAGGTTCCCTTGCTCGAAAGCCAGTCGAATCCGACTCTAGGGTTGCGGTGCTCATCTCCGTTTCAAAGCCGAAGAGCCAGCACTGTCCGAAGACTTTTCCGTGGTCATGTGGCTGGCATGACTAAACACCAAGGTGCACGGAACGCTGTTACCTTCCCACCAAAGTGGTACCTATTTATCTACTTGCAATTTCTTGCTTTTGAACTGCTAGGTTGGCAGGAGCTGGAACTAGAGACAGGAGCTCACCCCGCCATGTGGCACTCTTGGGTCTCGAACTGCTGAACTACTGACCTTCCACAGCCTGCAGTTCAACGTCTCAACCACTTGAGCCACCGCAGCTCCTCTTCTATATGTATTGGTCACCATATTCTTTAACTACCTAAGACATTTGTATTTCACAATGATTGACTTTCAGATGTGAAGTCTCTGTCCCTTTCTGCTGTCTAGCTAGATGTTTGCTAATTAGAATGTGGGGGAGTTAATTAGAATGTAGGAGACCAAGCCCTATGAGGAAAGGCTGAGGGACTTGGGAATGTTTACTCTGGAGAAGAGGCAGTTGAAGGGGGACATGATTGCTCTCTTTAAGTATTTGAAGGGCTGTCACTTAGAAGAGGGTAGGGAGCTGTTCCTGTTGGCAGCAGAGGATAGGACTCACAATAATGGGTTTAAATTAAGGGTGGGAGGATACTGACTGGATATTAGGAAGAGCTTTTTTACAGTAAGAGTTGTACAACAGCAGAATCACCTGCTAGGTAGGTGGTGAGCTTCCCCACACTGCCAGTCTTTAAACACTTGTCAGGGATGCTCTAGGCTGATCCTGCATTGAGCAGGGGGTTGGACTAGATGGCCTGTATGGCAACTTCCAACTCTGTGATTCGATGATTCTGTGAGTGTCTGGATTGGAAATAATTTGGTCATAAGCATTCTAATAATGCTTTGCAATGGGCATCATATCTTCCCAAAGGGGAAAAATTAATTTACAAAGTAAGTTCTGTCTACATTAGGAGGGAGGTCTATATAGACAGGAAACTTCCTTTTCTTTTTTGGTTCTATTTTCTAAAGGTGTTTAATGGTTATAAAGATTCATTATACCATGAAATCTGGTCAATTCCATTCTAGGGGTGAGCATAATGAAATCCCTGAGCTGAAGATCTACACAAAGAACACTGGGTTGTTACAGTGATTACTTGGAATGGGAATACAAATCCGGGATTCTTGGGAATTATGAACTCCCCCAGGGCATGCTCACTCACTAGGCAAACTAGGCATTCACCTAGAGTGGCCGGCCCCACCAAAAGCCCCCCCCCCCGCCAAAAGCCCTGCATGCATCTAGTCCCTAATCAGGGGACTGCCACTGCTGCGCAGTGATGCGTGGAACTGGCTAGTGCTGAGGGGCCCATAAGGGAGTAAGAGTATCCAAAGGAAGACTGGACTCCACAGCTTTAGTGCAAATACTATGTACAATTTATTTACACCAAGCCCCCACCAACATCCAGTTCTCAGTGACAAAGTGCTCCGCTGCAACCATACATTAAGAGAGAGATATATACACTGTACAGGCAATACATTTATACAACCACTGACCAATCAGTACAGTACTGAATCATGATGATGCAAGTTACTCAGTGCTGGGCTGGACTGCCCTAAACTGGCTGGAACCAGCCACCCTTGCAGCTCCTAGCTGTCATCTGCATTGACATAGATCAAACTCATCTAGGCCACCCTTACACTAGACATGTGTATCACAACACTCCCCCTTAAGGCTGAGCCTTGATGTTCAGTTTGCCTTTCAATACATGAATCTGTTTACATCTAAACACTTGATAAACAAATCTGCCACATTTGCATCAGAAGCACAATGATTCAATTTTACAAGACCACACTATTACCAAGTTTTACATAGAACAAGCAGGGATCAGCAGTGACTTGTTCAAAACTAACTGTCATTAAAGCAGAGCTGAGACAGTCATACCAGTGTCTTGCACTTTGTTTGAGGCCATAAAGAGACGTTTTTAACTTTAATACCTGTTGCCCATTAGTGGTTTCAAACCCTGGTATATCACACATGTAAATATCTTCAGTAATGGGAGCATTCAAATAAGCAGAAGCAAAATCAAAGTGATTCACCATCATGTTGTCTTGCCCTGCTTTTATGAGGGCAAGTCTGAATGAGTCAGACCTGACTGTAGGAGCAAAGATCTGGTCATAGTCTTGTCCCTTAATCTGTGAATAACCCTGAGCAACCAGTCTGGCTTTCCTCTTAACACTGCCATCCAGCATTTGTTTTACTTTGTAGACCCATCTACAACCAATGATGTTTTTGTCTCTGGGTGCCTCAGTTACCCCATACACTTTATTTGCAATCAGTGAATTATGCTCTTCTTGCATTGCCTGAAACCATGCCTCCCTTTCAGCATTAGGCATCTGGAGTACCTCTTTGTAACTTTGAGGTTCTTTTATGTACACATGGTTAGCCTCATAACCATACTTTACTGGTAGTACACCCTTTGTGCTATGCATAGACACTCTTGGCAGCACTCTTTCACTCTGTACATACTCAGGTTCTTGTGCACTCTCAGGCTTTTGTTCCTCTTTAACCACAGGTTCAACATTTGCACTTTCAGTGCCATCAGAACAAGGCAAAGCAATAATTTGAGGAACCTTATTAGCATGGATTCTATCCCAATTCTCATGCTCGCAGAAATTTGCAGATCTGCTGAAGGTTAATTTGCGATACTGATCTGCAAATCTATAACTTTTCATTCCTGACTGATATCCAAGAAAAATCAGTTTTTTGGCCCTGGCTCCCCCTTTCCTCCTGCACTCAAGAGGTATATTTACCCAGGTTTTGGAACCAAAGACTCTCAAATGGTCTAGGTTAGGAGCCCTATTGTACATCAATCTGTATGGTATATCGTCAAGAGAACAAGAGTAGATTTGGTTACTAATGTAACAGGCATTCTTTATGCCCTCAGCCAAATAGGAAATACCAAGATTAGCATTTTTAACATTGCAAACATTATATTCTGTAAGACACCACCTTTTCTCTCAGCAAGACCATTCTCAGCAGGGGTGCAAGGATTGGCAACTCTATGTTTTATTCCTTTCTGCCTAAGCCAGGATTCAAAGGCATTTGAGGAGAATTCACCCCCCAAATCAGTTTGTATGGCAAGAACATTCCCAAACTGATTGGTAACCCTTTTGTGCCAATACTTGATAGTAGGGAACACTTCAGACTTATGTTTCATCACATAAACCCAGGAAAAATAAGACCAGTCATCTGTAATAAGAAGCACATATCTGTTCCCAGAATGACTCTTAGCATATGGTCCTATGACATCCATGTGCACTAAAGCTAGAGGCTTTTCTGACTGTCTTAGACTCTTCCTTGCTACAGGATAAGCCTTTGAGTTAGTCATTTTACAAACCTCACAATCCAAAAACACTTTACAATCATTTATACCCTCTTTGACTGTCAGGGCTAGGGTCTTTTGAATGGTGTTATATGAGACATGTCCCAGATGCCTATGTAAGATATGTTGACAGTTTTTGTGAATATTGATATTGGTTACAGCCTGTGCATTTTCATTGGTGCTCTTTAACACATATACATTATTTTGCAGCCTGCCAATTGCACACACCTTGTCTGTCTTTATAATCTTGCATTCATTATTGGCAAACACCACTTTAAAACCAGCCTTATCAAGGCACATCACACTCAATAAGTTGTTTTGTAAGGCAGGTACGCACAAGACCCCTTTAAGAGTATAGTTCAAGCTAGGAAAATACACATCCCCTTCTTCTGTGACCTCAGAAGGTGCCCCATCAGCAAGACTTACATAAGCCAGGGATGATGTCCTTTTGTTTTGCAGCAGGCCCTCATCACAACAAAATGTTTGTGAGGTGCCTGAATCGCATAACCACAATGACTCTCTGGTGTCTGAGGTGACCACCGCAGACGCTGAATGCCGAGTCTCAGGCTGTTTCCTAGCTTGCTTCCGTTTCTCAGGGCAGGAATGAATCAAATGCTTTAAGGACCCACAACAGAAGCACTTCTTTCCTCTCCAGCCAACGTTAGAAGACTCTCTGGGTTGCTCCTGTTAGTTGGCATCTGGAAACGTGCAGGTGCTAGCAATTTCCTCTTGCCATCTCTCCTTGAAAACCTCTCTGGCACTCTGCCCGGACTGGTTGGCACACTTCCCAGAAACTTTGGCATGCTGCCTACTTTCAGATTTTCTCTGGTCTTCTTGAAGAATCTTGCCAGTATTGAAGAGTTAATTTATCAGAATCTGTTGCTTCAAAAGCTGTTATCAACATTTCAGATTCGGAAGATAATGAGCTTAGATGATATGCACCTTATCAATATCTTCAAACACCTTTCCTCTCTCCTGAATCTGGCAAAAATAGTCCATCAAAGTGTTCAGGTGCTCTTTAACAGGCTCATGGGGGTGTTGTACTTTTCTATACAGACGCCGGGTCAG
Source organism: Gekko gecko (assembly GCA_029375565.1). Classification (NCBI taxonomy): domain Eukaryota; kingdom Metazoa; phylum Chordata; class Lepidosauria; order Squamata; family Gekkonidae; genus Gekko; species Gekko gecko. The sequence continues at coordinate 138,048,567 of JAPDNY010000002.1, forward strand.
AGATATGACTGAGCCCATGTTAGTTTGCTGATAAACATCCTTTAATGAGTTCCAAGCATCCTAGCAGCTTGCCTTATCAGCAACATAAATTAATTGCTCATCGCTCACACTTAACACAATCAGTGCTAGGGCTCTCTCATCATTTCTTTCATCAAGTGACGTAGGATCTTCAGGAGGATCAGTCACATAAGTCCAGAGACTCTATTTTACAAGGAAAAACTTCATTTTTAATGCCCATGTATTATAATTAGTTGAGGTCAGCTCTTCAACAAGTTGGGCCATAGTACCTGAGCCATATTGAAGTCTGCTCCTGGTAGCTGGTCACCTGGTTCTGGCAGCTAGACGTCCTCCTCAGCACTGGACTCCCACACACTGCAGCCAGCTTTTGGCTCCTCCAGCTCCTCCAGCCTGCTTCTCAACAGCACAGCCAGACTCTGCTTTCTCTTCAGCAAAATAAAGCCTCAGAAGACAGTCACTGTTCCACTCCACTGATACTCAGTCCACATCTCCACTTACTCAGCGTACTGCCAGCCGTGGACAGGCCCATAACCCTGTCATGCTGTGCAGAACTGGCTAGTGCTGAGGGGCCCATAAGGGAGTAAGAGTATCCAAAGGAAGACTGGACTCCACAGCTTTAGTGCAAATACTATGTACAATTTATTTACACCAAGCCCCCACCAACATCCAGTTCTCAGCGACAAAGCGCTCTGCTGCAATCATACATTAAGAGAGAGATACATACACTGTACAGGCAATACATTTATACAATCACTGACCAATCAGCACAGTGCTGAATCATGATGATGCAAGTTACTCAGTGCTGGGCTAGACTGTCCTAAACTGGCTGGAACCAGCCACCCGCACAGCTCCTAGCTGTCATCTGCACTGACATAGATCAAACTCATCTAGGCCAGCCTTACACTAGACAAGTGTATCACGACAAGCTGAATATCTACACAAAGAACACTGGGTTGTTACAGTGATTTCTTGGAATGGGAATACAAATCTGGGATTCTTGGGAATTATGAACTCCCCCAGGGCCTGCTCACTCACTAGGCAAACTAGGTATTCATCTAGAGTGGCCGGCCTCACCAAAAGCCTCCCCCCCACCAAAAGCCCTGCATGCACCTAGTCCCAGACCAGGGGACTGCCACTGCTGCTGCCTCTTTCACCTTGAGTCTGGCACCCAGTGTGCCCAGGAACGGGCAGGGAAGGAAGCGAGGAGAGAGAAAGCACACACACCCCCTGCTGCACTCGGGGCCTGTCCTGAGGCACAGATGACCTGCAGGGTGGGTAGGAGGCAGACGGTGCCACCTGAAGGGCCCAGCAGCAAGGTGGCTCAGGTAGGCCTGTGTGGTGCATAGAGGGGGCTGGAGCAGACCTGCTGCCACTTCCTCTTCAAATATGGGCCTGCTCAGACCGGACAACTCCTCCATGCCACCCTCAGAGAGTCTTCTTGGCACCACCCCTGCAGGGAGCGAGGGGATGGGGTGCATGTGGCTGGGGGGTCCCAGTCCCCTGGTGGTGAAGGAGAGATGGGGGGAAGCGGGTGTGGGGAAAGAAAAATCAGAAGGGCAACACTCGAAAGAGTCTTGTAGCCCCCTTTTCCTGCCACTCGATGTTCCCAGCTTAGCACCTGGCTTGAGTGCCAGAGAGGCACACAGCGGTGTGGGGGGAGACACAAGGTGGGGGGGGCACCACAAGGCAGCCTCGCCTGGGGGGGTGCTAGTTTCACCTAGGGCACCGAAAAACCTTGGGCCAGCCCTGAACTCCCCTCCCCTGAACAATCTGTTCTTTTTCTTTCTTTTTTAAAGTTCAGTTTAGGGTTGCCAGGTCCCCTCATTGCTCCGGTAAGAGGATTTGGGGGACATTCCAGGGGTGGATGGGTATGCCCTCAAGCCCTGTCCCTAAGCTGGTGGGGATGCCCTCAAGGCCTGTACCTAAGCCCCAACCCCAAGAGCGACCACCCACCCAGCCACCCCTCTATAGCAGGAGGGAGGGAGAGGGGCAGTCATGTGCTGCATGCTCAGCTCACAAAATGACCCTTTAAGCACTCCATCAAAATACACAGAAAAACAAAACAAAAAGGAGAAATGATGAAAAGAAAGGGCTCCTAGTGTGAAGAGCAAAAGTACATTGCCAATCCCACAAGCACAAAAGCAATACAACTACTGACAGTGCAATCCTAAATAGAGGGATTTTCCACATGTTTGAATTATTCCTGATTTTCTTGGCAGTTGATTCACAAGCACTAAAATTGGTTTGGGAACAATTCTTCATGTCTGCTCTTCCTCTGCATTTTCACAGTTGTGAAGTCAGTTTATTTTCTTCCACAAGTGCCTTCAATAATGAGAATTTTCAAGGGCGGGTACTGCTGTTATCAGTGGTGTCATCAGTGGCATTGCAGCACCCCCCCCCGAAGTTTACCATCGTTATGTGGCTGAGAACAAGGAGCCCCAGAGACCTAGCAACATCAGCTCCGGAGAGTGTGTGCACAAACAAATAGTGCAATCTGTTTTTAAGTTATTGCTCTTAACTGTTTTAATCTGATTATTAATGTATTTATATTGGGTGCCAATTAGACCTGTGATTCGGCCTGAGTCCACTTCTGAGGAGGGTGGAATATAAATCTGAGAAATAATAAATAAATAATAAAGGCACCAAAATATTACTATATTGCTGAAGCATTGTAACAATAGGCTTAGCAGGTTCTATGGATTTCCAGCTTTCATTAAAAAGAAAAAGTCTCTATCCCCCATCCATCATGGAGATATACCCTTTTACTTATATCTCCATGAGAGAAGAGCATAGAGAATTGCTTTTTCAAATTAAAAACTATGAATTCATAGAACCTGCTCAGCTTATTGTTGCAACTCTCCAGCAATATATTAATATTTTAGAACCATTTTAAAAAGAGAGGGAGTGGTTTGACCACAACAGTCCAGTCATCATGGGCTGAAGATAGTGGGAGTGGATGGAACAAAGAAAAACATTAGAAATGTTACCCACAAAGAAAATGCTGACTCAAAATCAGCTTCCAGAAAAACATCAGGGTAAAAGTGGTCTCAAAGAACTGGAGGGGAAATTGGAAAAACGGGGGGGACGGGACTGAAGTAAAAACTATAGGCACAAAAATGTGTGTGGAAATCAGAGGATAAACCAATGCATTATGGGACCAGAATTGCCGGGGGGGGGACCATGCAGAAAAGCCCATAGTTACACCACTTATACCTATGGATTTAGAAGGGTGTAACTCTCTTTAGAGCTGCAGTTTGTTGCTTATATAAAAAAACACCCCACAGTTACTTGGACCATATTTATTTATTTATTTATTTATTTATTTATTTATTTATTTATTTTATATCCCGCCCTCCCTGCCTTGGCGAGCTCAGGGTGGCTTACATAGAATGTATAGAATAACTAAAACAAGAGATTCAATAAAATCACAATATAGTTATAAAAATATAACATAAAGTGCTAGTGCAGTTCGTATAATGATGGCAGGCATTAGCAGTATCCAACAAAGGCATACAGTCAGCTAACATCATTGTCAGGGTTATAGCTGGCTGCTAATAGTGGTGTTAATACTGGGGCCAGGGGCTCCGTTTATTGGGTGCTGCTCCCTAATCAAAGGCCTGGTGAAAGAGCTCTGTCTTGCAGGCCCTGTGGAACTGTAAAAGGTCCTGCAGGACCCTGATGTCCTCTGGGAGCTCATTCCACCAATGAAGAGCCACCACTGAGAAGGCCCTGGCCCTTGTCACAGCCAGCCTGGCTTCTCTGGGGCCCGGTAGTGTGGTAAATGCAATTTGTTCTTACCAAGAAAGAACTTCTGGAGACAGAACTTTTTTCAGTGAATCAGAGTAACCTTTTTATTGAATAGACTCTTGCAAGCGTGGATGCACAGCTCAAAATGAACTGAACACACCTTTTGATTTGAAAACACTCAATTATATACTTCCTTGCATGACACCTTGAAAAATAAGAAACACCCTGTTCTGCTCCTCATTGGCTAAGGAACCAGACTTACAACTTCCCATCGTGCTTTGCCTTTGGTCCCCTGTGACGGAACGCCCCAATTACAGTTCCTCTTTTTCTAATTAGTGCCAACCTCTAAATATGCTAAAATCTGTTTACTTATTCCTAAAAAGGTATTAACCTTCCCAGTCTTCCCCTAACACTTTTTCATCATCTACTGCAACTTTCAGTCTTGTGTAAACATGGTCAGCTTCTGTGTTATTCTTCCTGTTACTGGGCCTCCAGACCACAGGATGTTCTATCCTTAGGCCTGATGGTTTCACAAGACCACTTGTTTTTGCCAGAAGTTACTTCCCATTTTTCTGCTGGTTTAGCATAAGCTAAGAATATAATTTGCAAGTGGATCAAGAATAACAGAGTTTATATCTCTGAATGCTAACTATTGTGCTGCTAATCAATTATTGACTGATGAAGCTTAGATACTTTCCAGTTACACTAGACATACTGCCCTTTGGCACATCTGCTTTCTGGTTTAAAGATCAGTTTCCAGACTTTTGGTTTTGGCGGAGCAAATGGCGGCCAACTCTCGGGACTCTCCTGGAGACGGTCAGCCCATGCACAGTCGGGGGGGTCTTTGCACAAGCGAACGACCCTAGCGAGCCTTAGTTAAAGGCTCCGAACCAGGGGATGCTTGGGGAGTAGCCTCTTTGCCGGCCTGACGGCTGGGAAATCGAGGATTTCCCCCTGCCCCAGTGGCCCGGCTGTTTTGTGCCCGTATGGGACTTAGCAACACCACCGACTTCCCAGAGTGAAGCAGCGAAAGATGAATTAAAAAAGGAAGAATTGGCAGAAAACTGTGAGTTGGAGATCTGCTTGCAAGCGTTTCAAGGCGCTCCCCCTAATCACACAAGCGCACGGGAGGGGGAAGAATCCCCCCCCCTTAGAAAATGGAACTTATAAAGGAGAGTGGAAGGGGGGTGGAGTGAAAAAGCAAATTGGTGAAAGTACCTTTTGGGGTTGTATTGAAGTTGAAGAAAATAGCTGGACTCCTGAGCTGCGTGGCATGGACTGTGTAAAAGTAAACAATAAAAATGTTGGGGCAGAAAAGAGTCCCGGACAAGGTGGTGAAGAAGCTGGGAGGGACTTCCGGTTCTGGCAACCCCCCCCCCGGATCCAGCTGTCAATCAGCAGAGTGAGATGCTGCACCCTCTGCTGGATCAAATGCAAAAAATCAGCGAAACTCTCTGTAACATGGAAGGTGTCCTCAATACTCAACAGAAGCAATTAACAGATACAGCTAAGAAGATGGAAGAGATTGCAAAGAAATGCCTGACCTCGACGGAAGACACCAAGAAAATTAAGAAAAAGGTCAACAAAATAGAGAAAAAAGAATATTAATGCTTCAGATGGAAAAATCAAACTTGGCTCTCCGTTTTCAGGGCATAAAAGAAGAGGAAAAATAAGATCTCAGAGCTATTTTGGCGAATGCCTTGGCACCGATAACTGGCAAAAATTAAGCGAAGAGATGGATCTGGTATACAGATCCTATTCTAATTTTACCAAGAAAAATAATTTGCCAGCAGAGGTGGTTGTCAAGTTCACTAAGCAAGGTACTAGAGATCAAATTTTATGAGCGACTTCAGCAATGCCCTTGAAGATTGGTGAACAGAATATCAGGATTTTAAAAGATGTTCCATATGAAATTCATCTGAAAAGAAAAGCATATAAAGGATTGACCCTATTTTTGCAAAAGTACCAAGTCAGTTACAAATGGTGGATCCCCGAAGGACTGGTTTTCAAATTTAACGATAAGAGAGAGAAGATTGATTCCGTCTTCAAAGCCCAAGAATTTCTGAAGAGGCATGCCAGTTCAGAGGAAGACGCAGAACTCGCTAAATGGACAATGTTAAGCAGCGAAGAAGACAGTTGCCCAGAGGAGGAGGAAGGAGAATCGGAGGAGGGAAAAGCAAAGAAGGGCCCATCGTACAATTTAAGAGATTTGAAAGGAAGACACCCCAAGATATGATTTGTTCGTGACGCGCAAGAATGGAGTATGTTAACAATTAACCCCAAAGGACTTTACTCATCTTTTTAACAGATCTGTTTTGGACTTTTAGTAAGATGAAAAGAAGATCGTTCAACCACGGTAGAAGCCATGAACTTTATTTTTTACTAACAAAAAGTTTAACATACTAACAGGAAATTCACTCACCTCTTTTCTTTGTCCCTCTGTATACCCTTCCCCCTTTCTCTATAAAAAGCAATAAAGTCCTCTCCTTTTTAGGAGAGTTTATATAAAAAAAATAAAGATCAGTTTCCATTCTTAGGCTGTCTGGCCCTATTTCCTTTTTCTAACAAAAATCCCCTTATAGCATAACAAGCAAGTTCAATTCTTCAGTACACTAAACACACTTATGATCCCACTCTCCAGTAACTATTTTGTGGCTGTCCTTTGGACTTTATCTGTCTGGTCCCTTTGAGTCTAACTGGGCACCTTTCCTGCTTTCCAGACTCCTCCAGACCCTTAGCCCTTCCTCTAGCCACTTCTACAAGTTCTTTTGGAGCAATGTATCTGGTGTCTGTGACCACTGAGGTCTTATACTGCACTCTCTGTTCACTCTCCTCTTTCCTTTAGAGGGTACCAGTGCAGAGTTTTATTCAGCCCAGTTTTCCACTCAAAACTGATATCGGGCTGTTTCCACAAAGCTACAGAGGTTTTGTTTCACCTCAGAGCAACTGTCAGTTGTCTACCGTTATCTGTCACTCTCTGAGAATGCTGAGCCAAATGGCCCCCTCCCTTCTCCGTCATGTGACTCAGCAGCTTCTCCGTTCACCTGCTGCAGTCCAGAAATTCTGTCACAGCTGACTTTGCAGTGGCTGCTACCTGGGCCTCCATTGTTAAGGAAGCATCCAGGAGTACTCCCAAGCTCCTAACCTCCAGCGCTGGCATCAACGGCGCCCCATCCAAGGTCGGGAGTAGAATCCCTACCCTCAGACCATAGAGATCAATCATGCATGATCCACTGTTACTGAACTACCATGTGGATTGTTGCCTTTTCATAGATTGTTGAAGTAATAAAATGAGTAGCTCAGAACATTAAGGTCCTTTTATTTGCTAAACCACTTGCCAATGAAGAAGAATGGATTCAGCTCAGTACAAATGCCAATATGAATGTAGTGGAACCAGGGCTGGCCTCAGGTGTCTGGGCACCCTAGGCAGGACAGTCTGGGGCGCCCACCCCACCGGGGATGCCAACCTCCTGGTGGGGCCTGGAAATGGCAGTGCCGGCTTTTCTGGGTGCCTTGCAGCTGCGAGGCACCCAGAAAAGCCAGGGAAGGGGCAGGTTAGAACGCCTGCCCCTTCCCTCCCAGCATCGGCAGTGCCTGCTTTTCTGGGTGCCTCGCAGCTGCAAGGCGCCCAGGAAAGCCGGCACTGCCGGTGCCGGGCAGGAATGGGGGCTTTTCATGGGGGGCGGGGGGCATTTTGGCACCCCTGCAGGGCTGGTGCCCTAGGCGAGCTGGCCCTGAGTGGAACAATACTTTTACTCATCACATGTGAAATGTCAGTTCATTGGAAGGCATGAGAAGGCATTCATTCTTCTTTTGCATAGATCATCTGGGTTGCAATCCAAAGTATATTTATGATGGAATAAAATGAATGGAACTTACTTCTGAGTCAACTTGCTTAGGATTGCACTGTAGTTCTCCCCAATAAGCTAGCAGTGAATATTGCTCCCACTTCCCTTGACACAAACAAACATGCACATTCCTTTTTCTTTCACTAAGAAACAAGCAGTTGCTGAATTTGCACTTAGATGTCAATGTCTCTGTTGGAACAAAATAATCTTTATTAAACTCTAGGGCCCTTCTGGGTCATGATCTGGCTCTTGTGCATTTGTATGCATGCCTTCCAGATGGAAAAGACATGCTAGATAAATTCTGGTAATATGGGAGACTTTGGATTGTACCTGAAAAAGTGACCTTTTTAGTCTAAGAGCATGTGTGCAATAAATTATTTGTTTGCCCAGTCTCACTTGTATTTTTTTGGTGTAGCAATGAAATCACCCAGGCTATCAGGGGAAAAAAGTCCGGGGGATGAAGACTGCATGGAACATAAATCTTTCCCATAAAGAAACAGGGGGGAAAGCATACTGCAACTTTGCATGGCTCTCAACAAAAATAATAAAACTGTCAGTTTTCGCATCCTTGTATAAATGTACGCAGTCTGTTTTTATTTCTTATTGTGCCTTAGGTATGTTTACAGAGTTGTGAAACACGTGAGGTACTCAACAGCATCTCTCAGAACATGACATTCCTTATCACATTGGCCAGCTGCCTCTAGCCTTCCAAGCTGTAAATGAGTACCTTGAATAAATACATGAATCTGCCATGTGATAGTCCCAAATCAAATGTGGGTATGTGTACATTTGGGGAAAGAGGTATCTGAATTCAAGTGTACTCCCATTGTGGATTTGGCTTATTTTGTTGCTTGTAATTTTTGCTAATTGTAATTTTGCCTTCCTTTCTTGTGGGGCCCAGGTTAACTATGCAGCAGAATCAACAGAGTGGGAAAGCTAGAAGATTTGTATAATCTGATGAGGAACTAGCATAATTACTAAACAGCACAATTGAAGATATGTCTAATTCCAAAGTTACATCTTCTGTTCCTCAACTCTGCCCTTTTTCTGTTGCTTCCCAGGATGCTTTGTCATTAGGCAGGATGATATAGCCTATCTCAAATGGTAGATTTTAGATAACATTCAAGTTTTTGATCAATTGGTTTGCTTTTTCAAGTTCAGTCTAAAGCCTCCTATATTATCAAACTGTGTCTTTAAACAGGAGTACATTATCAACTTTTTAGTTTATTTTTACCATGAGGGGATGTGTGTAATGGTGCATGCGGCCATTTGTATTTTCTTCCTCGAGCAGAAAATTATGGAATCGTACCTACTGAACCACAATCAACCTCTAGTTTTGTTAAAATAAAGTCTACTGTAGTTTTCTTTTATACTCTTCCTGGCTAGGAGGTCAGGCATTCTGTTTTGCTCTAGAGGAATATCTGAATAGTAGCTGCTGTTGTATTATTAAAGGGAGAGTAACTATTTTATTTTTCTCCCAGACCCTAGAATTGAGTAAGATGACTTATCACTTTATTTATTTAAGTATTTATGCCCCACTTTTGTTCCAAAGGGACCTAAAGAGGCTTACAACAGAAAAACACTATATAATCAGCAATTGGCTAAATGGCTGGCTTGAATGAAGACACAGACCATGAGTCACAGGCCAAGAGCCAAACCATCACAAATGTTTTGGTTCTTGACTAGGAATGTACTCCAAGACAAACAAAAGTTATAATTTTAGATTGGGGGGGGAGGGGCTTTACACTGTATACCCAATTTTGGAATTAAATAGTATTGGTTTGAGATTATTTTTTTTTTCTTCCTGGGCTCCAGAATTCTGGGACCATTATTTTCAATGGGGGAACCAATTCAAGGGTCTGGTGCAGTTGTTTGCAAAGATAATGGCACCAAATTTGTATAGTACACAGTCTTTCCTCTAGTCTAACCTAAAGGTTCCCTTAATTCCAAGCAGAACGGACAAAGGGAGTCAATTTTACAAACCCCAAATTAGGTGCCCCTCAGCTTTCCAGACATTGCTTGGCACCTTTCCCGGGAGAAGAAAGAGAGCCCAGCACATTGGAGTGGGCAGGGCAGAGCATGCTTGCCTGGTAGGGAAGCAGAGAAACAGCATCTGCTGTTAAGAGCAGCCCAGTGGGGCCCAGAGCACCAGAAGAAAGGTTGCTTTGCTTAGCAACACACAGGGCTATTTTTGGGCAGGAACACACAGGAATGGAGCTCTGGCTGGCTTCAGAGTTGGCGACGCCCACTACAGCCAAAACCTCTGTGTGTGTGGTTACAGAGGGAAGGCCTGGAGAGCGACCCCCCCTGGTGACTCTAAGGTGGGTGGGCCAGGGGGCCCCTGGAAGGATCAGGGAGGCATTTAAATGCCTCACTGTGCCTTCCCCAGCCTGTCCAAGGGCTGGCTTGCCTGGGCTCCCCGCAGCCAGGGGGCACCCAGGGAAGGCATGGGGTGTGGCCTAATATGCGAATGAGCTGCACTGTCAGGGGTGTGGCATAATATGCTAATGTGTTTCTACTGTTGGGTGTGACCTATTATGCTAATGAGTCCTGCTGGAGTTTTTCTACAAAAAAAGCCCTGGCAACACGTTTGTTCCCTCTGACACATACAGAGAACGGAGCTTGGAGGAAATGTTTCTTCAGTCCTTTACTACGTTTTATTGGGTCCTAATACAGTGATACAACAATAGAACAGTATAGTTGTTTTGATGTCAACTGTGATTGCTGCTCCCTTCCATTGGAATACTTTACTTTCTAGCCTCCATTCAGCTCTTCCCATCATTCTGTCTGAATGCCTATTTAAAATTCATCTGTTCACTCTGACATTCTTAAAGTGATCTCCTGGGGGTTTTTTTGTCTTTTCCTTCTACTTGTCTTCTGCTGTTTTCCTAGTCTTATAGGCTGTAAATATGAAAATAATTGATTATGTCTTTTTCTTTTTTCCACTGTACATTTAGTGCTTAGTTACTGCAGGCACTTTAGAAGCTAATGATAGCAATGCAAATACAGGAAGTAACACGATACCAAATAACTGAGCACCTAAACACCCACGTTATATGGCTTAAGTTAATTTATCTAATTGTAAATTTTGAGTATGACTTTGAGCCTATTTTGTTGGGATGATTTCCCATTGTGCTCTCATTTACTGAGTCTAATACAGAAGCATTCATAGTGGCAACCTAGGGTTTGCATGGGTATGCTGTACATGGTATCCTCTTTGTTACGAGGACCTGGCTGTGCACTAGCAGGAGGAGGTAGCTTTCAGAATAAAGTCCACATGGTGCTTTCAAAAAGAAATGTTAGATAAATGTGTACTGAAACAGGAAACCAGAGATAGACGTTCTATCTATCTGCCTAAGCCAGAATGGAGAGAGATTCAGAGAGCACATATTGCTCCCATGAAAGTCAGAGAGAGGAAGAGCAAAAAGAGGAAGAGAAAAATCTGAAAGGAAAGATATTCCTGAGATTAGCTTTCTGGGTAAACAACAACAACAACAGCAAACAGCAGCAGAAGAGATAATAGACGTCTGACCCATCCACCTTACCAGCTCTACTGCCCTCTTGGGAAGATCAGTATGCTTAGCATAAAAAAAAAAAGCACAGGCCTTTTACACCCTCATTCCTGCAATTTCCCTTCCTTTGCTGCTGGAGTGCTTTTTGCAAGCATTTTAAAAAGTATGAGTAGTTGGCATATCACTACAGCAACACACCTACCAGTATTTTTTTTAAAAAAGGCATTCAAAAAGTTTGCAGGTTGAATTGGTGGGTACAAGGGGATTTAAATACAAGTAGCATCAGAATGTAGGTGGCAATGCCCCAAAATCCACACCTTTCCATTCAGACAGTCATCAAATCTGCTTTGCATGTGTTCTTTCTTAAAAGCTCATAGTTAAAGCAGCTTTGGGAAAGAACAGTGTAAGACAGGGAAGATCTGGAATTTGGATGACTGCATGCTAAGGTCATTCAGAACCTTGGGGTGGGGGGCACAGGGCTAAATGTCTTTGTGAAAGTATCCATGGTCATGTGTTTGTTAGAATGAACATGCATGTACTCTTGGAAACCAACCCATTATGATAATTTCTGAGTAACAAACTAACAACAGGTCTCTGCATTGAGGGAGAATGTCATTAAATCAATCGTCTTCCTTTGTGTTTTAATAAGATGGGTATTATGGTCGATATAGTGTTAGCCTCTTTCACTTACCGTGAAATACCGTGAATAAATGTTTCACTAGGGGCAGAACAAAGTTAGAGTCCAATGGCACCTTTAAGACCAACTAAGTTTTATTCAAGGTGTGAGGCTATTGCTAACATGGCTGCCCACCTTGATCTATCATTAGGGGGAGTCAGTGACTGAAAAGTACTGAGACTGATGAGTGATTTCAGCTCTCACATACTTTATTATAACAGGAACAAGACAACCTAAGCCGGCTCGCAGGCGGCTTTTATTCCCAAGAGAACCCACACCCCAAACACACACACACACACACACAGTGATTCGCTATTTACATTGATTGAGTTATCTCCTGCTCCTCAATTGGAGGGGAGCTAGGATCCTCTAGTCCATTGTCTTTCGGGGCGAAGCTCAGGCCCTTCGCCTGGCCACATGGTGGACGGGTTAGAACCAGTCCAAGCACATGGCTGCCCTGAGCCCATGTTCTCAAGTGAATACATTACACCCTTCCCCCCCTGGTCCGATAAACACCCACACACATAGTCCTTCAAGTAGCTGGGGGGCCGCCGCTCTAGCATGGAACAGCAGAGTTCTGGCATGGGGGAACTGGTGGCCTCCCGAGCTGGCATGGGGCCCAGTGGCGATTCTGGTGTCAGAGGGGCTGGGCTCACCGTCTCACCCGGTGCATCATTTGCGGTCGATGGCTGTCCGGAGTTGAAGTCCCCAGGGATTTCCTCGGGTGCGTCCGCCGCCGCGTCTGGTTGCGCTGGCTCGTTCCACTCCTCCCCCTCATCTGGCTCAAGGGGTAGCACCCAGCGGCATAGCTGATCGATGTGTCAATGCAGGATCTGGCCGTCCTCTCCGGAGACTTCATATGATCAGGGGCCTCGGACCCATACTACTCTGGCGGGAATCCATGGGGGCCCTTTCGCGTAGTTCCGTGCATACACCGGGTCCTCCGGGAAACCCCCCCGTGCCGCCGCTGGAGTTTCCATGGAGGGCTCCTGCTCTGACGCTCGATCGGGGCGTAACCAGTCTAGCCGGGTGGTGAGACATCGGCCCATCAATAGTTCCGCCGGGCTTCAGCCGGTCGTTGTATGGGGCGTAGTCCTCTGGCTGAACAAGAAGTGCGCCGGCCTAAAGTCCCAGTCAGTCCCCTCGGTCTGGCGGAACGCCTCTTTTGCCATTCTCACCATGCGTTCGGCTTGGCCATTGGTGGCGGGGTGGAACGGGGCCGACCTGATGTGGCAAATTCCGTGCTGACAGGTGAACTCCTGGAACTCCCCGGACATGAAGGCCATCCCATTGTCAGTGACCAGGGTGTTGGGGAGACTGTGCAAGCTGAAAATCCGCCACATCACTCTGATGGCCGCTCGGGAGGAGGTGGACGGCACTGGCTCAACCTCTAGCCACTTACTGTAGGCGTCTACAAGTATAAAAAACAGTTGCCCCTGGAACGGGCCCGCAAAGTCGAGGTGCAGGTGCGACCAGGGGCGGTGAGAGGATTCCCAGGCCCTTTCCGGGGCCATCGGAGGTGCGGGTCGGGAGGCCTGGCACGGTTGACACCTTTTTACAATGTCCTCAATGTCCCGGTCTAACCCTGGCCACCAGACATACCCCTGCGCCAGGGCCTTCATTCTGACCACCCCAGGGTGATGCTCATGAAGGTCCTTCAGTACCCACGGCTGTAGTGATTTTGGAATGACCACTCTACCTCCCCACATTAGGCAACCCTTATAGGTTGACAGCTCATTGCACCTTGTGGCGAAGGGTGCAAATTCCGGGTCTTGTTTAGCTGTCCATGGTGGGCAGCGGCAGGAATATGGACCAGCGGAGAACCCTAGGCAAGACCATCTGCGGCGTTTGCCGATTGGGCGCGAGGAGGCCCAGGAGAGGCTTGTGGTCAGTTAGGATCTTGAACAGCCGGCCATAGAGATAGTGGAGGAATTTTTTAACCTCCGCCACTATCGCCAGCGCCTCCTTGTCTATCTGTGCGTAGTTACGCTCCACAGAAGACAGAGTCCGTGAATAATAGGCGACCGGAACTTCCCAGTCATCCGGCAACCTATGCCCCAACACCGCCTCCACCCCGTAGGGCGACGTGTCACAAGCGAGAACAACCTGCAAAACCTCGCAGAAATGGTGCAGCACCGTGTTGGAGACCAGCAAGTCCTTTACCGCCTGGAATGCCGCTGCATGCTCTGGCTTCCAGGCCCACAGTGCCTCCTTGTCTAGCAGGCAGTGGAGAGGTTCTGCCACCGTGGCCTTTAGAGACAGAAAAGCGTGATAAAAATTCAAGAGGCCTAGGAAGGCCTGTAGTTCTGATTTGGACATGGGGACTGGGGCTTGCCTTTATTTTTTCATCTGTGGGGTGGATGCCTTGCGCATCAACTGCAAATCCAAGAAATTCGATGCGGGGCATGCCCAGGAGGCACTTCTCCTTCTTCACCTTGAGGCCGGCATTGTTGAACCTCTGCAGGACCTGACGCAGCCAGTCGGCGAAGGTGGTGGAGTCCGGTGCTGCGATGATTACATCGTCTAGAAAGGGCTGGACCCCTGGAATTCCTTTAAGAAGGGAATCCATGAAAGATTGGAAAATCCCTAGTGCTACCGAAACCCCAAACTGTAGCCTATTGACCCAGAAGGCCCCCTTGTGGGTGGTGATGGTCTGTGCTTCTGCCGTGGCCACATCTACTGGCAGCTGCTGGTAAGCCTGTGCCAAGTCCAGTTTACTGAAAACCTTGGCTCCCATAAGGAAGGCCAGGACGTGGCTCACTACAGAGACTGGATAGGCGTGGTCCTGCAGGGCCTTATTTATGGTGCATTTGTAGTCTGCAAAAATGCGTATGGTCCCATTAGGTTTAATCGGCGTCACAATGGGGGTCTCCCAGCGCGCTGACGCGACTGGTTCCAGCACTCCTTGGGCGACCAGGTGGTCGAGCTTGGCCTCTATTTTTTCCCACATTGCTATGGGAGGGGGCCGTGCCTTGATGCGGATGGGCCAGAGGTTGGGGTCCAGATCTAGCGATATCGGGGTCCCATTGTACTTCCCCAGGGTCCCATCAAACACCTTGGGAAATTCGCGGCAAACTGCCTCCCAGTCCATGGTCCCGAGGCAGTTGACTCCTGCTATTTGGAGTCCCAAAGGCTTAAATCATGACAACCACAGGAGACTCGAGAGGCGCCCTTCCATGACTAGTAGGTCCAGCAACCCCAAGAACCCTTTAAATTGGACCCCAAACTTGCCCCAGCCGTGGACTGCCACCAGGTTTTTGTTAAAGTCCGTCAGTCTCAACCCTTGTGGCTTGTGCAGACGGGGTCCCCCCTTAGGGCATAGCGTTTTTAGGGTTTCCATGGAAATTATCGAGAAGGAAGACCCCGAGTCTATTTCCGTTAGGCAGGGGGACCCCTCAATTTGGACAGTCACATGCACCTTGTCCGAGCTGTCTGGGGGCAAGTTACATACCATCTGCCGGCGCTGGGTCGTCACGGTGTGCAGGCTTGCGGTGTCCGGTTGGGCAGTGGACCCCTGGTGCTTGCTCTTGGAGCAGCAGACTCGGACGAGGTGTCCGGCCTTGTTGCAGGTCCTGCAGATGGCGTCCCGGAAACGGCAGGTCCGGCACTCATGAGCGTCGCCACAGCTGGCACAGGTCAAGGCGTTTGGCGGCGTCGGGGCCACGGGGGCTCCCTTGCGGCATGGGGTGCGCTGTTGCGATCGGCGGTTTACCTGTAGGACCTCCTCATCATTCAAGTCGTCAGATGGGCCGGAGTCCTGGAGTCGATGGACCGGCTTTGGCCGGTGGTCCATGTGGGACTTCTCATAGGCAGCCGCTTCCTTGATGGTGGCCTCCAGAGTGAGGTCATCCCGGCTGATGAGCCTGCAGCACAGCTTTGGCTCCTTCAGCCCCACCAGGAACTGATTTAGAAGGGCATCTGTGAGGTTGGGGAAGGCACACCTGGTTGCTGCATGGCGTAGGCCGGCCAGGAATTCCGGAGATGTCTCGTCGGAGCCCTGCGTTCTTGCAAAGAATTCCATACGTTCCACAAATTTGGTGGGCTTCGGGGCCAATTGGTTGGTAAACGCCTTGACCAGCATCTCGTAGGTGGCGGCCACATCTTTTGGCTGTAGGGGGTTCACCAGGTCCTTCAGGAGGAGATGTGCCTCGATGCCACAGTAGCGTAGGAGATATGCCTTCTTCATACCCGCATCCGTGATGCCATGAATCTCGAAGTGCCGCTCCAGCGTCTCGATCCAGGTCTACCAGTGTGCGGGACGAGAGATGTCGAAGGCAGGGAAGCTCTCGTTGCTAGCAGCCATTGAGTTCACCGTGGAGGTCACGGTTCAGGCGTAGTGTTGGCAGCGTTGGAAGCGAGGCTGCTCTCAGGGTCAGCAGTGCTTGGGAGCGGTGCTGCGTCCAGGAACCGGAGAAGCGGACACGAAGCTCGGCAGCGGAATTCGGTGCTTTCGGCATTGGAGCGGGCAGCAATGCTCGTCTCTTGGTCGTTGTTCATGGAGGGAGTTGTTATCCCACCTTCGTCGCCAGTGAAAAGTACTGAGACTGATGAGTGATTTCAGCTCTCACATACTTTATTATAACAGGAACAAGACAACCTAAGCCGGCTCGCAGGCCGGCTTTTATACCCAAGTGAACTCGCACCCCAAACACACACACACCCAGTGATTCGCTATTTACATTGATTGAGTTATCTCCTGCTCCTCAATTGGAGGGGAGCTAGGATCCTCTAGTCCATTGTCTTTCGGGGCGAAGCTCAGGCCCTTCGCCTGGCCACATGGTGGACGGGTTAGAACCAGACCAAGCACATGGCTGCCCTGAGCCCATGTTCTCAAGTGGATACATTACACCGATACAGTGATCCCAGCTTCCTTGATCTGAGGTGTATGTTGAAAGGCTAAATGAAGTATATTAGCACCAACAAATAAGGCCAAACCTATTATATCAAATGAGAACCAGTGGTGATGGTAAGAATTTGGCTGGGGAGGTGGGGGGACATTCCACCCACATTTTCTGTATGAGCTGACCAAACAGTTGTCTTTTTCTTGTTATGTTCTCATTCTCAGATTTTATATTTTTATGGCATTTTATAGCAGCATATAGAAAGTTTATAGAATAAAGTGTTCCTAGAGTCATAAGTAAAATTTGTTTTATGATGATGTTACAGCCATTGATCTGGGTCTGAATCACTGTCATCAACCTAGCCCCAAAGCATCAGGAAGGCAATAGGCTGCATTTCGAAAGCCTCAGTGTTCACCCTTTACCACACATTTTTTTTTTTTTTAACATGGGCATGAACAGCTGTATACATACCATGCTTCTCATTTTGACTTTGTGGGAGAGGTCGATGATGCCTTTTAGAAATGATTCATGTTTTTCACACATATACACTAGAGTTCACCAGCCTTTTCTCCTCTGGGCTTAGTAACTGTGTTGAAATTATGATTGTGCCAATTCTAAGCCTACTTATAAGGAACTAAGACTTCTTGACCTCAGTTACATACTTAAATTTCTTCAATATGACTCTGAGTAGGGCAGATACATCTGTATTTACTCTGGTACATGTCAGCTCAAATGCTCAAAATGACAGTGGGCTGGTTCCCACCATCCATTACCATCTATCCAGACAGTAAATGTTTGTGTTTGAGTTATTACTGTTCTACAACAAATATAGTCAGAGCCACTGAGACATGAAAGACATAGTTCTTTACATACTTATTTGATAACAAGTTTCATTGAATACACTAGGATGTGCTTCAGAGCAAATATATTGAAAAAAATTAGGTTGTAAATCTCATGCTAAACACTTCAAATTTTTAAAGACCAACTACTACAGTCAGTTTACTAATACACTGAGCTTCAGGTGCAGGTCTGGCTGTTAAATACCAAATAGATACAGTGTGGCTGAGTTCAAACTGGCAGTTTGCCCCGCTATAGCCACGTTTCAGCCACGTTTCCCAAGCAGATTAAAAGGGGCATTCACACAGGCACATCTGCTTGGTGTTCCCCACCCGTAGTCAACCTGTGCTGTTCCGCTTCGCTCCCAGGATTAAAAGATACCTGTTGAAACTGGTAGCAAATCCCAGAGAGTGCCTTTATTCTGCTGCATTCCACTTCCCAGAAGTGTGAATGCTCAGCCGAAGAGCTGGGAGCAACCCGCGTTGCACATAAGGCAGCAGTGATATGATTGGCTGTGCTCTGCTCTACTGCCCAATGTGGTGCCGGCGCAATGGGATCCTCCCCAAATTGGCCGGATGCGTATGTGTGTATGAGTGCATGATTTACCAGGAGAAAGCCATTTACAGTCATGCCTCTGGGCCAGCAGCCTGAACGCTCCCGTGCGCCTCCTCCCAGTATGCTCCCGCATCAGTCGGCGCAGTGTGACCAGGAAAACCTGGAAGAGTTTGTTCCAGAGCTTTTTTTGCCACAACTGGCTCCTGCTTCAAACTGCCAGTCTGAACTCAGCCTATGTGGCAGGCTCCAAAAGCCTTCAGTAATATGCAAAGGGATGGGAAGGGTGTTCAGGCAGTGATTCTAGTTGTGAGAACAGGGGTGTTTCAAGTATACAAGAGTGTTGCTATTTTCATCTAGGAAATGTTAGAATGCACACCCCTCTTTTCAGTGTATGTCTAGATGCTTTTTCCTGCCATTCAAACCATTTGCTGTTAGTGGACAAAATGACAAAAAAACTAAATGGACAAATGGCAGAACTGTATTTAAAAGACTGGGAGGGCCTGAAATTGTATATGGAAACTGAATATAAAATGAAAGGGAAAATGTACAATCTTGATTTGTATTGAGAGTGAATGAGAAATTAAATGAATATTTGATTGTACTGTACCTTTGTTGGAAACTATGTTTGTAAAAGTCAGGCCTTTATATATTTGAAATTAGGTTACCTGGTTTGTCGATTGTTATAAGTCTAAACTTGATTACCTTTTAATTCTCTTTTTTTTTGTTAATAGCAGTGTTGGAAGCCTATTGGGGGGGGATAGGGTAAAAATTTTGTGAAATTGTATTGGTAACGATGTTTAACAATGTTGAAAGTAATCCAATAAAATTTTGGTGTTTTTTTTTTTTTTAAAAAAACATTTGCTGTTAGCAGAGAAAGTGCGGGTTCGCTCACTGAGTAATGGTATTAAAAAACTGTGATTGTTGATGAGCAGTGCTCCAGATGGCTTGTTCTCCACAAGCATTTGGTAAGTTTATATGATAAGGACCTGTTCACTTCAATTCCTTCTTGATTTTTTTCTCCCCATAAGACAGTGAATTCTGATTTTAGGATTTTTTTTTTTTAAAAATCCATCTTTCAGTTTCAAAAGATTTACAGAGTGGATCAGAGCTTACTAAAAGTGGCCTAAAAATGGGTCTAGGACCCCCATCACTACCAGGTCAATTGACCCAGCACACTCTCAAATGACAACATGAGACAACCAAGTATGGGTTCAACTACTTTATGTTTTCATTTATTTAAATAATTATTTCAATTAGTTAAATGGCTGATCTACATCACTGCTTATTCAAATGAGCTGATGATTTAGAGGGTGGACTGTGTTAGGCATCCTCCTGGTCTGCCTTTCGGGTAGGTCCACCCTGGCTCCATACTCCAAATCACCACCTGCACAGCTGTGTTTTTTAAAACCATTTTTAGCTAGAGAACTGTTTTATGGGACTCGTTTAAAGCTGCTTTACGCAGTTTTTATGCTCTTGCTGGGTTTTTCATGCTGGGTTTTTAATTGTTAATGACTTTTATGATCTAATGATTTCTGTGATTTTATGGCCCCAGTCATATGGGCCGGATAACGTGGGGGGGAGGCAGGGCTATTTGCACTGCTGCAATTAGAGCTACCAGAATGTGACCCCACGCATCGGCAGCATGCCACGGTTCCACCCCTCCACACCTGCACGTCAACGAGGGGCTGGAGGGAAAAGCCGTGTGCCAGCACGATCACACCAAGGGAGTCTGGAGGCAGCCCGTGGCAAACCATTTGCCAGTACCTTCAAGGAGGTAGTTTTTTACTCTGCATCTCCAGCGGGAAGCTGCAGGTTGACCACAGGAGTGCTATGCCTCCCAGATGTTGTGGTGTGATCGCGCCCAGAAACTCTGCCATTCAATCGTGGCTCTCCCATGGCAAATTTGGCATGTGAACAGGGCCTTGATATGTTTTATATTGTAAGCCACCTTGAGCAAGTCCTCTGGAGAGGCATCATAGAGTTTTTTTCTAAATAAATAAGCAGTCAAGTTAAGAAGCTGGCAACCTCCTATGCTGGCTGGTAAGCTTAGGAAAGAAGACTGCTGGGAAATTTCCCTGACGTTTCCTTGACTGACTTGGTCTGTAACATTCTATCCATTCCGTGGTACCCATTTCATTCCCAGGACCAATAAAAAAGAAAGGGTGTGATTTGTTGAGGCTTCCTTGAAATCTGTAGTACTCAGCTGAACATAGAGGAGTCTAGAACCAGGTAAGTTTCTAGCTGACATGTTCCCCATACTAAGGAACAAATGTAAAGAAAACAGTCGAGACAGTTTGACCCACAGATGAAGCAATCAATAAGACAGAAAGAAAATGTTTTCTGTATATTATGGTCAAAAGCAGTACAACACAATACACTAAACAAATTCCTTCAAATCATAAGAGAATCCTAGTGTAAAAATACATAATCAACGTCATTTCTGGATTATATAACAACATTTAAAAACTGGATCTTCCTCAGGAAATATTAGAGTAGTACAAAAGCTCTCTTGCTCATAAAGTGCTTTACAAAAAGTCATGAAAGATAATACATTCAGTTGGGATGCTGATCTCAATAAGTATTCAGGCTCAAATATGCTGCTAAACTTCTAATGGATCCCAGGCGTCTAATGGATCCCAGGCATTATGAGCAAGAGAGCTTTTGTACTACTCTAATATTTCCTGAGGAAGATCCAATTTTGAAACATTGTTATATAATCCGGAGTGTTAGGAGGTGGACTTTGAAAATGCTTTTATTTGTTATTTTCTGACCTGCATGCACACCAGGAATGGTGACAGCAAGTGTCTTTGCTTTGGGAGAATGTATGCTTGAGTTAATGTGACTCTCTGTGTAAAAGGAGGTATCACACAGCCTGTACTTCCATGCAAATGAGGTCACAGACACATCTTGCACACCTACCCAGGAGCCCTTGGGAACAAGAAGGCTCCATATTAGCATCTCCATTACAGCTCCTTCAGCAGAATGTAAAAACAACAGCCTTTCCACCATTGAGGAATCTCTACCTCGCATGTAACCCAGGATGCTTGGCATTTGCATGTGTGAAGACCCGGCTAGATCCATCTACATACCTAAAGGTTTCCATGCCGACCCATCTTAGCACCTTGATGAAAATCCTCCCTTGTAGAAAGGTGTAGATTTTCAGCATTACCCCACCTTCGTAGGAGAGAACCCCCACATCCTTTAGCCAATGATATAGGAATGGGATGGACCTAGAAACACCCCAAGCCAGCCCCCAGACTAGCTGATAAAACGGGGTGCAACTTTTTGTTCCAGAGAGGAAGAAGCAGAACAGGACAAGCTTGCTCCCCTTACCAACAAGATAACTTAAGGTAACTTATTGTGTTAACTTGGAGTCGTGACCAAGTAACCCTCACGCATGTTAGCTGGTTCTAACTGTGTGTAGCAAAAGTAAGAAATCCTTAGTTAGAAACAATCCTTGTTCCTGAACACTGGAAGGTCGAAATCTACTGGAGCAGATAAGTATATATGCTTTCCCCCTCCTAAAGACATACCTTTAGCTTAAATCCCAATATTGTTTTCCATTTCTACTGTAACTAAAAGGAACTTGAATGTATGTGTGTGTGAATCTGTTTTTGTATGACTGTAAATGATAAGAACTTTCAGTAAAGAGAATCTTGATTCAAATTAAGAAACCTTTGTCAAGCATCATTCTTTTGAAAAAATAGGCTTCTCAGCCAACGGAACTTGCTCTCTCTGTATACATTGGCAAAAAGACCTCAATAAGTTAGTCAGCCACTGCGTAGATAAGCAGTCCGGCTAACAGGAGATATTGATAATGTATTTTTACACTAGGATTTTCTTATGATTTGCAGGAATTTGTTTATTGTATTGTGTTGTAGTGCTTTTGACCATAATATACAGAAAGCAGTCTTGACTGCTTGAGATGTGGGTCAGACTTTCATGACTATTTTCTTTACTTTTGTTCTCTGATTAGGTCGCGATTGTCCACATTTGTCATGTGCCCCATATTGGCAGGAGAAGGCAGATTGTCAGGGACTGGAGGAGAGGTATGATTTGGTACACAGTGGGTGCAGTCAGATGGTGTGCAGAGAGCGGTTTAAATTGCTCCGTTTCTGACCGGATTATATTTGAACTGGACAATCGCAATCACACTTACCTCCCTTATCCCGCTTTACCACGCAGTCGCTGCACTCCATGCTGTCTACACTACCGATGCGCGGGAGTGTGCGTCAGTGGTTTTAAAAAATTGTTCTCAGTTTGCGCATGTGCATAGGCACCCCTCTGTAGAAGGGGGGGACACTATCATGGTGCATGTGCAGAACCACCAGGGTGAATCAATCCAACCCCTCCAACAAAAGACTTCCCTTTAAATGTTTGACCCGAAAATGGCCTCCATGAGATCCCAAACTCATCTAAACATTAAAACAAGTGACTGTTTAAATGTCAGTTTTCTAAATGCGGTGGTGGAGCTCCGTCTATGCGCACACCTCCAACGCATAAAAAAAATGGCGGGTGAAAAGCAGAAGCCTCGGGCAGCTTTCAAGCGGGGAGGGGGTTTAAACTGGAAGTAGCTTGACACTGCAGGAGTGATCAGATGTCAGAAAATTGTAGCTAGAACCAGAGAATCAGGAAAACACCACTTGGGGAACTGGTAACAAAATACTCCGTTTTAAAGGGGGGTTGAGCCAGAAAGCGATGGCTGGGGATGGTGCACAGATGTTGGGTGTGTGAACATGCACATAAAATCCATTACTGAAGCATGCCGAAAGCGGACTAAATCGCCCATCTGACAGTGATCCAGCCTCTGTCATTATGCATAGACAGAAAATTTACCCATGGTAACCAGGGTAGTAAACCCAGAAAACAGACTGTATGAACAGCTGCCATCAATATCCAACACTAATGGAGCTCTTTGTCATTCTCTGCTGAACCTTGTCTTAAAGTAGATGTGATCGGTGAATTCCCCTCAACTTAATCTGGAATTTGGTCAGTAGCTGTAAACATCATTGGAAAAGAGTAGCCATATGCCCCCCCCCCCAGTTCTAAATTTACTTGGAATGTAAAAGGAACTTTTTAATATGGAGGCTGCTGGAATGAATTTTTTTCTCTGCCTTTTCACCATGACTGAAATAATAATGGAAACTAAGGGGAAAATGAGAACCAAGACAGAAAGGCTTTGACTTTCTGCATTAGGAAACTTCTTAAAGTTTTGGAAGATAAGCTCTAACCTTCTGAGTATCCCTAGGTTTGCTCAGCTTTTAAGAGTCTAATTACCACTTAGGTTTTTCTTGGGGACATTCAGTGGACAGGCATGCTCTGAAGTTCCACATTTCCCAGACACTTGTGGGCCCAGATTCAGAAAAGGGAATGTTTGAAAGGGAGCTTTGAAGTTCTTCCCATGTTGTTCTGATCCAAAATGGCCAGAAAAGTACTATTAGCTTGAAAATAATTGTGGAAACTCACCAGGTACTACACTCCCAGTATGAAGAGCATAACTCTGCTTAAGATGGCATTGCTAACTTTGGTATCCTGACCCAATAGGATATGTAAATATTTGCCAATATATTACCTACAGAGCTATGAAAACACTTCTTTTCTTTAAAATGTTACTTATGCTAACAATATTAAGATTCTATAGGATGACAATGAAAATCAAACTATGTTAAATAAAAATGTAGACAACTGATGCATTTAAAACAGATTTTTAAAGATTATCATACAGTGCCAAGGTATTTAGCTTTCAAAATTCAATTATTGTTTTACATTGCAGCTGTCAGTTCATTCACCCTTTACCCACACACATTTTTTATACAGTTCCCTTGTGGATTTTCCTGCCTGAAAGGTAACATTTCAAAAATACCACAGAGGTAATTGTTCTTCCAGCAGTGAGTTAGCTAAGCAGTGGGAGATGGTTGCAATGGGGAAATGATTTAGGAAAGTTTGTGAATATATTAAGGAGCAACAGAAGAACTGACAATAGAACTCCAGAATTTTAAATGAAATGCTTATAAATGCTTATAACTGTAGTGAAATACATAAATTGGCATTGTTACAACAAGACAGATGACTACTAGTTAAGTGGCAAAAAATAATGAATATAAAACTCCCATGTGCAAGATTTTAATTTTGAGAACTTCCATAAGTGTAATTTTCAGTTTTCTATGTTCTGACTTTCCAGAATCACAATGTGTTCCCTTGTTTAGTTCCAGGATAGTGTGACTCTATGTAAATAGCATTCTTGTGTATCTATGATTATCAAAACATGTGGACTGTTCTTCTGACAGTTGTGAAGATGCAAGAATGAGGGAGAGCAGGCCATTGTGTATATTCTTGGCATGCTGGTAACAGAGACTGTGAGATCTTTGTTCTGGGATGAATTTCTTGCATAAGGATGCACACAGGCTTTCATCTTGTGAATAATTCTTTGTCAAAGAAAACAGTTCAATATCTCATTCTGTTCTTTATCTGTTCATCACCTCTCTACTATAAAAAGTTCAAAGTGATGCACAAGCACCACTCATCAGTGTTTATATTGTGCCATCAATATACATGGCACTTTTCACAGTCTTGTCCTAAGATTCCACAAATCTGTTTCCAGAAACTCTCTCTGTACATGTGGAGACTATGCCATTGTACCTTAACTGGCAGGCAAACTGGTCTTTATACTAGGAAGTTCCTAATATAGAACAGACTCTCTCCAGATATTTTTATTCCATCTTCCCAACTCTTAAGTTTTTACAAAGTACCTATAAAAGTTCCTTCTCAAAGATCCAGCTTTGCACCTCCTTACTTCATATCCCCTGTCCAATCCCCCTTTTCTCTATTTTAAGTCTTTTAATTGGATTTATGTGATTTTATTATATTATGTAAAGCATCTTGAATGCCAAAAAGCATTTTATGATATTTTATTATATTATGTAAATCTGGTTGTACACCTACAGGTCAAGGTGGTTGGGTGGTACATAACTTATTATAATTTTTGGTGGAACAGGGAGAATTATCATTCCAGAAAACAATAGCTGACAAATTTAAGTTATCAACTGCACATGAAAAATGAATAACTGAAACAATGCTGAAACAATTATTTAAAAAAATATTGTAAGAATATAAGAGATGCATAACTTATAATTGTATCAATTATGCCAGAACATTTTATGTTTGCTTCTGTCAAGCCAATTATATCCTTGGTTTGATATGGAGTATTGATGCCTCCAACATTTCCCCTAAAGTGAAGTTCAGAAGAAATTTGGAAGTTCCACGTCAGGTAAAATATTTGAAGAGTTTTGAAGATAGCTTAACAAACTTCGATAGGGCTAGGGAAATCTATCAGTATTTGGGAGCTCATCAGCATGCCTGAACCATGACCAAGAATTCTCTCAGACCCTTGATGGGACAAAAGCTGATCTGAACCACCTTACCAAGGTACACAAGCTCATCTTGGACCGAGGAGCTCATCCCATGGAACAGCTTCCCAATGCAGTGTCCCACCAGTTTTTTCCTGCTTAAGTATATTATCTGCATCCAGATGTCATTCAAACTAGTGATTCTTAGGTTGCCTTTCTCTTAGATCCACAGGTGCAAATTTGATCATGTTAGGCTGCATCACCATGGCAAGGACTGTCCATTTTACATTTGCACTGGCTGAAGAAAGTCCACTCTGGAGTTTTCTACACACTCTTTTCCATCAGCCTTTGTCCCCCCCACATGGTTTCCCCACTATGCCCACCAGAAGGCTTTTAAAGAGCTTTCTTGAAAGAAAAAAAAAGATCAGTACTATGCCTATCTCTTTTTTAAAAAGCCTTCTAAAAGCCATCTGGTGGAGAGGCAGATAAAAACAATGGCTTTGAGGGGCTGATGGAAGGAAAACAGCACCAATGTGGGTGGGACATTCAAAATGCAAACTTTGTGCAAAGAGATGGTGTGCTAAGAGATGGGCTGCATTCTTTCTGAAATGATCCAAGCAAAATAGGTACTCTGACAAAAAGAATAGGAAAACCTGGAAATTGGACAATTAGACAATGGCATTGTGTGGATGCTCCAAAAAACAGCACTCCTGCTGGAAGCAAAAGAAGAAACCATCTATGTGGCAGCAGATTGAGGTAGGCAGGAAGAAATGAGTGTAAAGAAATTCAAAAGGTCAGTTTTATCCAGCAGCTTGAGAAAGTGCAAGACAGAAAACTTTCAATTAAATTAATTTAGACAGATGTGATATAAATCCCTCTTGTGTTACAATCCTCAGAGCATGAGTTCACTAAGAAAAAGGGAAATAAGAATGAAAATGGGGGGGAAATCCATTTAATTTAAATATATCATAGTGGTGAAAAGTGCTGTTGTCATAGCTGACTTATGGCAACCCTGTAGGGTTTTCAAGGCAAGAGACATTTAGAGGTGGTTTGCCATTGCCTGCTCCTGCATGGGACCTTGGATTTTCTTGGTTGTCTCCCATCCAAATAATAACCAGGACTGGCCTTGCTTAGCTTCCAAGATCTGATGAGACTGGGCTAGTATGGGCTATCCAGGACAGGGCAAAATGTATCATGGAAAACCCTAAATTTATATTATATATTCATGTGCTTTTATATATCATCATGTACTTTAAGATCATAGTTTTGTGTGCCACCATTCATCCTCTGATTGAACAAAAACTAAAATGTCATGGTGGTCCATCAAACCCTTTTCAGAAAGCCTTTCATTGCCTTTGAGAGAGCTACATTCCTACAATAAATTATTGTGACAATGAAGAGAAAAAATTCAGGGATAGACTCCCACATCATTCAAACCCCAGTAAGTCCACTGCATGTAAGGAGCTGGTATGTTTGGTCCTCCAGGTTTAATCTCCATGATTCCTTTCTAAATAGAGATTACTTAACAGTATCTGTAACCTAGTCAAGTTAGCTTTCTTCTCCTACTGCAACCCCAAATGTCCCCCCAATGCTGTGCTGGGGGTGCATTTTGGGTTGCAGGAGGAGTGGACAGATGAGAAAATCACATTCTACAGGCAGAAATCAATCCATCTACTAAAAGGTTCTACTGGAACCAAACAAAGAAGTACTCAGAGATACAAAGCAAGTGAGGATATGAATTACTAATCAATTTTCCATTTAATTGGAGTTACTAAGACCAAAACTGGGATAAAGTCAATAAAGAAATTACACATTTATGCCAGTTGATGGATTGACTGTGGCCTGGGGAATTCAGCTGTGTTTATACCACAAGGCTTGAGAATAGACTATACCATTGAGAAATAATGTACAAAATGGTTTCATATCCAATTCAGTTAAATTCTCCAGTTAATCCTGTATTCCCCAATCATTCCCATTTTATCTCCTAAAAGCATTTTTTACTCTAAGATATACATATAAAATGTCATTCAAGTGGCATTTTGCTTTTACTTTTTATTCTGTAGACCTTTTCCCATTAACGTTTATGAGGAAATAAAAGTAAATGGCTAGCCACAGCTTGTTGGATTTTTTAGGATTGTACATTTACTGTAATGCAATTCATTAATCTTTCTTATAAGAACATTTGCTTCTTGGTTTTTTGATACATTTCCTTGTTTTGAGATAGGAATAAAAATAGAAATGTATTTATTTCCAAACTGAGTGAACTTTGGGACTTTTTCAACCTGGAGGTGTAAGATTCCTATTTTTTTACTTAGACTGCTGTTCTTCGATGGAAATTTTAAAGCAGTAGGCAAGCATTTTTTAAAAAATCAAAGGGGTCTTTTATTCTACTGTTATTATGCTACTGTTTTGCTGGTTTGAAAGTTGTGACATATATTTTTCTTTCATATATGTGCATATCTGATAACACTGCATGATAGTAAAGTTTTTGTTGCCTGAATTTAGAATGTTACACAACAATTTTACCACTGATGCTGCTACACACAGGCCACGGTCAGATGTGCCTTTAGATCTGATTCAGCTGTGAATGCCTAATGGATCTAAAGGGCATGACCAGACAGCAACATCTGGGAAAGGTCCTGCAGCTGTCAGCACCCCATGCTGCCCTACCACGGAAGCAGAGTTAAAAGACACAGGGGAAAGTCTGGTCCTAATGCTTGCTGACAGGCCATGGATGGACTTTCACCTGTCTGATCATTCAAGCACACACTCAAGCCATCAGGATGGTCTGCCCATTTCATCCCAACTCGGTGCCATTTTTTACTCACTTAGCAGTATATACATAACCGCATACTCCACAGGGAACTCTCAGTGTGGAGGTGCAATTCCTCATTTATGCACATGGGAAACAAAAGGCAAACTCCCCCCCTCACCTGAACATGCTGTCTGATTGGGCAGTGACAGGCTGAGCTCAGAGCTATAAAGGATGTGTGATCATGCAATACCATGTCAATTTCCACTGGGGAAATAGGCTTGCTTCCCCTCCACACCAAATGACACATCTGACCGTGGCCACAGTCTCTGGCATATGGTAAAATTCTGGTTATCATTTGACAGGACAATACAAATGATCACCTTGCAAAACAATTACGTGAACACTAATTACAGCCTGTCTTTCTCACTGATACTCAGAGTTGATTACAAAATATAAAAGAAAGTTCAATCAGGCAGCATAAGATATCCAATAAACAATGCAATAGGACTAGGATTGCAGAACTGAAAAAAAAATGCAAACCATCAAACAAACACAACACAACAAAACAAAGACCTCTAAGGTGTGACAGAACATGATGCAGGAACTGGGTTGCAAAGGCAGAAGACAATGCAATAAAAACAAGCTAATACATACAATAAATACTGCAACACATTACTATTTCATTTCCTTATAAAAATGACCTCCTGAGTAATTCCATTATACTACAATTCAAATCCCTTTATAAAAATGCCCCTCTGAACATTTCTGCTTTTCCACATTCTGTGAGATTATGTTAGGCTTTCCTAACTTCCTCCGCATCTTCAGATAAGAAGTCATTGTGGAGACAGGAGGCTGTGGGGGCTTCCTGTCAGATTTGCACTGCCACTGACCTGGCCAGATGTAAACCTGGCTAGGGTGGAAATGGTGTGCCACTGCAGATGGACTGGCCTTCCAACTCCCCTGGCCAGATCCAACAGAAGCTTGGAACCAGCAGGGTAAAGGGGGAGGGCAGGGAGAAAGCAGGAGCTCATCTTTGTGGCAGGCCAGGTACTGCTTACTTCTGAGGATAGGAGCACGACATCTGGCATCGGTGTGGCTCTCAAGAGGGATACATAGTCCTCAGATTGGTGGGAATGTCCATCTGAAAATCTCAGAGGCTACCCAGAACTCTCCCAGGTGAGGGGGAACATTGAGCAAGGCAGGCTCCAAACCTAGGAGAAAAGCCACAGAAATTTAAGGGGACAGCACCTTCAATGTTCAGCACCCACAGAAAGGAGTAAATACTTATCTGAGCTGATGATGGAGGGACAGGGGAAAGCAGGGATTTATTTATTTTTTTGAAAAAGAGGTGCTGGAACTTTCAAGATGGAAATGAAGTTTTCAGTCTGTATACTGAAAATTCATGTACTTTTAAACATTTTAAAGAGAATTTTGCCAAAGGGATTTTGTAACTCTGTTCTGGTGCATTCCCCCAGAAAAAAAGCCCTGGGGAAAAGTACCGAACTTATGACAACCCCTCCACATAGGGCTTAATCAGCATGGATTCCAGTGTGATTTGACAGTCATCTATCTATATCTACAGTTACCTCCAAAAGTAAGCCATGTGTCAGTTTAAAAGAGTGCTCTCCCATGGCAATGACCTGCTCCTTGCAGGTGCCAATCCAACATCTTTTTAGTAGAGGCAGATGTTTCTGTCATATGCTTGTGTGGACAATCTTATATTATTAATGTCAGGAGTATGTGGAACATGATGCAGTCTCATAATTTTAGATATCATTTGACTCATGCACAACTAGTGAAAGATTCCATGTTGTGAAGCTGTGATCTTTTGAAAAATAAAAATGGATTGTAATAAAAATGGAAGTGATATTTAAAAACAATAGTAATTTTTCCAGTTGACTTACTGTGCAAATCTGAGTTTAATCGTTTGCAAGGTTAGGATGACTTTAAAGTAACACAACTCAAAGTGGGACCTCCCTGAATGAAGTACGTTTCAAAGCCTTTTGTGAGCAGATACTTCAGACAGATCAAAACAACATTTGGCAAAGCTTTATATGTATAACATTTCAGATTCACATTTTCTATACATATACACATCTGGCACGCCATATGTTGCAACAAGCATTAGGTTGCCATCATTCCAGTTTTACAGGTGGGAAATTAGTGCTGAACACCGTTCGTTAATTGTTTTTGAGATGTACACTTTTCAGGGTGAGCAGGAAAAAGCTCACAGGAAAAACTCCACGGTCATAAATGCTCACAGGAAAAATGCCTTCATGGATAAATGCCCACACGGAAATAAGCCCACATGGAAAAAAGCCCACACAGAAAAAAGCCCATATACAGAAAATCCCACACAGAAAAAAGCCCACATGGAAAGAAGCCCACATGCAAAAATACCATCTAAAGCACCATAGATGTATATATTTTAAAATATATAAATCAATGATAATACCTCACTTGCAAATTACTGCATATTCTGGATACTTCATGATTATGACATCAGCAAAAGAGTTCCAGGAAGTCATATGCCCTCTCCTGAACTGCTTCTCTAGCAGCTGGAAACTGATGCTGCTATCTGCATGCTGCACACTGAATATGCAGATATGTTATAAATAAATGCACATCCAGAACCTGCACATGCCACTGCTAGCAGGAAGCCAATGGTTTAGCAGGCATTTCAGGTTGCTAATAATGTGAGAATTGCCTCCTAAAAGAACTGTCCTTTATTCACTCCCCCCCCTCTCCAGTAAGCTCACAGCTATGTAAGATAGCTTATGATGAGGCCAGGTTAAACCAAACGTTCAGTAGATCAGATAAGAAACAGGAAAACTTCATTGAATGTCAGTGGAGTATAAGCTGCCTCTGTGAAGATTTTTTTTTTTTAAATGCCAGTATCTCATGTCAGATACTTCTATCTGAATTATTGGTATCTTTCATTTCATTCTTCATTCTGGTATCATTGGAAAATAATAAAAAAACTATTCCAGAACTCTATATAAGATCAGCAGATTACTGACTGCAACAGATATCAACTACTTAGTTTCTCAATCTTGCATGAAAAGAAATCTCAGCAATTTGCTGATCAAAAGCCAGAATTGCTTAGTGATCTCAGAGGGTAGAACTGTTGTCTTTTCTATTATATTAGTTTTGTGGTGTAAAGTAGCAGAGTTAGACTTTTATATTTTAAAAGATTGAAATGGATAAAAAGAAACCGTATAGTAAAATATTTTGAAGGCATAAATAAAGAGCTGGTTTTGAACTACAGTAAATTGGTATTGAGTCTGGATAGTACAAGTTGCCTTTCTGTTACAAAGAGATACAAATCATTTGCTGTTAGGCCAGAATATAAAATGGCAGATGCTGGAGAAAGGAATTTAAAAAAAATCTTGAATGAAATCTGGAAATAATAAAAATGCAGTTTGTGAGCTTGAACAGAATTCCAAACAGTAGTGATAAGTATTGCTCAATTCCTCAAAAGAGTGAGTGGTGGTTTTATGCTGCTTTTGAAAAAGATAGGATTCGTCTTCATTTGCACTACAGCTTTGATAGAATGGACTTAAAAGGCCAGATGTTATGAGCTGCTCTCAATCTGCAGTGGGAATGACAAGTGGATTTTATCACCACCAGAAGCAATGGGTCGTCTTGTTTTCAGTAACCATACAGAAATCAAGATATTTTTTAAATGGAAAGTGTTTTATTTTTAAGGGGAACTAAAGAGTTCAGCCATGAATAATTTCAGCACAGCCAGGCAGCAGAGCAGCAAGTAAATGCTGCATAGCCAGGGCTATTTTAGGGCAGGAACGCACAGGAATGGAGTTCCGGCTGGCTCCAGAGTTGGCCACACCCAGCAGGAACTCATTAGCATAATAGGCCACACCCAACGGCAGAAACTCATTAGGATTGGCTACATTAGGGGTGTGTGGCGTAACATGCAAAGGAGTTCCTGCTCCAAAAAAAGCCCTGGGTTTTGACAACAAACAAGGTAAACAAAATAAGAAGCATAAGGTGGGTGTAGCTGGATGACCACACTTCTGGTAACATGAGGTTGGCCTAATATGCTAATGAGCTATGCTGTCAGGGTGTGGCCTAATATTCTAATGAGTTTCTGCTGTTGGGTGTGGCCTATTATGCTAATGAGTTCCTGCTGGGCTTTTTCTTAAAAAAAAAAGCCCTGTGCATAGCTATGTGTGGGTACATATGGTGATGTCACTGAAGTATGTAATTCCTTATACTGACACTGGGACTTCAGCAATTCATAAAAGTCACCTAATTCATTGGGTGGATATTTTGGTCTGGCTTGGATTTTAATCTGAAATGGCGACAATTCTGCAAAAAACTCTTATCAACATTCACACTTACCTTGTTCAAAATGCCTATTCTTTTGATTTACTTGAAGATTTGCTTACAAGCAATATGGGAAGCAACTTTACATCTGTGCAAAGGTAGCATGTGGAATGGCAGCAAGACAACTGATGGTGATTCATGCTGGAGGATTATTATACCCTAGATAATTATGGGAAGTTTCTTTCAGAAGCATGTTCGGTTTTTGTGCCTGTAAAGCTGGCATTATTCCTCTGCCATCTCTTCTTTGCTCGCTCTTCATCTTTTCATTTCCTTTTATTGTTTTTGTTCTATACATACCAGGTGGTACATCTCTGTGAGCACTGGTCGAGATTATTTCAAATTCCTAGGACTGTTGCAGTACTACTGAATTCAATGGGTTTAGAACAGTGTTGCTTAAGATTGGACTGTAAGAGTGCTTGGTATTTCCCTGTAAAAGTGGCAAGTATTTGGCAATTCAAGAAAGCAGGTAGTGGGCATGAATAATGTATAATAATGTGTAATAATCAAGGCGGCCTTGTATACGATTTCACCTATTTACATTTAAGGTGTGTGGGGGGTTATAACCACAAATGGAGCACATGGTACTTGGAACAGATTTTTCCTAGCTCAGTTCTGATACCTGAACTGCTTTAAATGGAAAGACGTGATGTGCAGCAAGGTAAGATGTAGGAGCTTCTTTCCCCCACACATTCAGTTATTATTTAAAAATAGACACATGTAACCCTGCTTCTTTTCAGGGTTTCTAGCAGACTGAGGGGGATTTCTCTCAAAGAAATGACATGGATGTTTTTTAAATGGTGCTGTTGCTAACAACAACCCCATAGCCAGAGATTTTTGGCTGGTGGGGCAGGGTTTGGGCCACTGGGTCAGGGGAGTGGAGAATGTAAATGGATCAATAATTAGATTATTTTCTAGGCTAATTAGTTTCTAATCTAATCTATGACCAGGGTCAGGGACTTCTCAGTGGTGGCTCCAGGCTGATGGAATGAGCTCCTAGAAGACATTAGGGCCCTGCAGGACCTTTTACAGTTCCACAGGGCCTGTGTTAACCTGCATCAATCCCAGGTTAAGCCCCTTGGCTACAAGAGAGGATCTTTAAATTTTACCCTGAGAAATGACATTCCCAGAAAAGAGAAGACCAGACATCAAACTCATAATTTTATAAAATTTATTGATACATAACATGAATTTTTACTTTTAGTCATATCCAGAATTTCAAAGTCTCACCCCTCAATATAGAGAAAGGCATTGTGTTCGTGTCCACAACCTACATTTTAATTCGACATTATTTCAGCTTGAGCATCACGTTATTGAAATAAGCAATAAGCTAAAAGAATAAAAGAATACAGCAGCATGGTAGCAATATATTTCTCACCACTCCCAATATGAAGCTTAGTAGGAGAGAGTCTCACCTTCTTGGGCTACCTGTGAAGACAGGTGGAGAGAGTATGGATGTAATTCTCTCTCAACCTGACCTCCATTAAACCATTCCTCTGTTTTTATACTCTTTTCGGGTACATTTGCCCATCTTCACTGTCCAATCAGAATCATTGATCTTTATCAATTTAACTTGGCATCACTTTTGGCCATAAAGGTTTCTGATAATTAAAATATCCTAATTCAGGATTCGTCACCGAGCAGCTGTGGAGAAGCTCCCACGTTACAGCTATCATACCTACGCAAGTGCAAAAGCAGGGACAAGAGTTATTGTAAGCGAATTCAGCTAGGGGTAATAGATCGACCCAATTGTCCTATTGAAAGTTGGTGAAGCAACGCAAATATTGTTCCAGGGTTTGATTAACCCGTTCCGTTTGCCCATCGCTGCTTAAGCGCTGCTTAAGGCCCGTTCTATGCCCAAGAGGGCCATTAGCTCAGTCCATAACTTAGAAACAAACTGTGAGCTGCGGTCGGATATTATTTTGGTTGGCAAAGTATGTAATCTTACGATATGCTGCATGAAAGCCCTTGCCAACACTTTGGCTGTTGGTAATCCAGGGAAAGGGATGAAATGGGCTTGCTTGGAAAACAGGTCAACCACCACCCAGATGACTGTCATGTGCTTACTGAGGGGTAGATCTGTAATAAAGTCCATGGAAATGACTTCCCAGGGCCAACTGGGGGTTCGTAGTGGTTGCAACAAACCTGGTGGTTTCCCCCCCCCTGGGTTTACAAAGGCTATAAACAGGACAGGATTTTATATAAATGGATAAATCCTTTTTCATGCGGGGCCACCAGAAACTGCGCTGGAGCAGGTGTAGTGATTTGACATATCCAAAATGCCCGGCTGGCTTTGAGTCATGCACAGACTGCAAGACCTCCAGCCGAAT
This sequence comes from Gekko gecko, assembly GCA_029375565.1. Lineage (NCBI taxonomy): Eukaryota > Metazoa > Chordata > Lepidosauria > Squamata > Gekkonidae > Gekko > Gekko gecko. Next base: position 138,083,376 of record JAPDNY010000002.1, read on the forward strand.
GCTTTCAGGTACAAAAAGCTTGTCTCCCTTGTATCAACAGTCATTAGATTTATGTGCCAAGTTCCCCTGGGATTGCAGCATCTGCTTTTCTTGATCTGTAAGGGCTTTAGCAAAGCGCTCCTCCCAGGGAGTACCCATGGGCTGGGGTGCAATTACCTGCTGATTTTGTTTATGGGTAGCCACTACCCCAGTCAATTGGGCTGGGGTAAAGAACAACTCCCGCACTTCCAACCTTTTGCTGGGGCAGGCGTGAAAGGGCATCCACCAACTGATTAGATTTCCCCGGGAAGTGGTGGAGGGTGAACTGGAATTTAGAGAAAAACTCGGCCCATCGGAATTGCTTGGCATTGAGAACCCGGGGCTTACGTAGCACTTCTAAGTTTATGTGATCAGCCCAGATCTCAAAAGGGACCCGGCCCCCCTCTAGCCAATGGCGCCAGGTTATGAGGGCTAGTCAGATTGAGGCCGCTTCCTTGTCCCAAATGGGCCAGAACCTTTCAGTATCAGTAAACTTTCGAGATACATAAGCTAAGGGGTGTAGGCGCCCTTGTGCATCCTCCTGGAGGATCACCCCCCCATTGCTGTGTCAGAAGCGTCCACTTGCACAATAAATTTCTTTATTTCATCAGGGTGCACAAGGACCGGCTCAGTGGTAAACAATTGTTTGAGCTGTTCAAATGCGTCCTGACATTGTGGAGTCCAGTCCAAACGGGCACCTGGGTGGGAAGCTTTGGCCCCTCTCCCCTTGGTCTTAAGGAGGTCTGTGAGTGGGAGGCTGACTTGGGCAAAGTGGGGCAGGAATTGGCGGTAGAAATTGGCGAAACCGAGGAAACTCTGGAGTTGTCTCCTGGTTCCCACCCCACCACATCTTGGATCTTTTTGGGATCCATCTCTAGGCCCTCAGGGGATACGTGGTAGCCTAGAAAGTCAATGCGGGTCTGATGAAACTCACATTTGGATAGCTTGACAAATAGTTTGTGCTCTAACAACCTAGAGAGCACTTCTTGGAGCAAATTGACATGGGTTTTTTGGTTCGGGGAATACAGCAAGATATCATCCAAGTAAACAACCACTCCTTTGAACAAATAGGGGTGCAGCACTTCATTAATCAGATTCATAAAAACTCCTGGAGCCCCCTGGAGACCGAAGGGCATGACTCTGTACTCGAATTGCCCCAGTGGGGTGTTAAAGGTGGTCTTAAATTCATCGCCTTGTCGGATGCGCACTCGGAAATATGCATCTCACAGATCCAATTTAGAGAAAAAATTTCCCTTGGCCACCTCTGCTAAGAGATCCTTGATGAGTGGCATGGGGTAGGCATTGGTGGCTGATACTGCATTCAGTCCCCGATAGTCCATACACAATTTCATCCCCCCATCCTTCTTTTTGCAAAACAGCACTGGGGCCACGAATGGGGACGAAGCTGGTCAGATAAAGCCACACGCCAGGTTTTTATCAATGAACCTGCATAACTCCTCTTTCTCCATGGGGCTCATAGCATAAATTTTACCCCTTGGCATTTTCTGACCCGGGAGGATCTCGATGGCACAGTCTGAGTTACGGTGGGGGGGGAGTTCATCGGCTTCCTCCTCCTCAAAAACTCGAGCCAAGTCCCGGTACTCTGCGCGGATGCAATCAATCTCCTCTGCTGCCAGGCAAACCCGTGGCGGATCATTATCGGGTGGGGTGCCCCAGTCTGGGTCCCACTTGTGCTCTGAGCACCTTGGGGAAATAAAACGCACAACCCCTTCCTCCCATAAGATGTACGGATCATGTCCATGTAACCACGGGCTGCCTAACACCAAGGGGAATTTGGCTTGTGGTGCTACCACAAATGAGCGGAGCTCCCAGTGCTTGCCCGCCCCCATGCGCAACGGTACAGTCTCAAATCTGCAAGGCTCCTTCATTGGTGACCCATCCATCTGAGTGAATGTGATGGGGTCTTTCAATTTGATTACTGCTGCCTCTAACCCCGTCACTACAGAAGGGTTAATGAGGTCCCTCCCGCAACCAGAGTTAATAAGGCCGTGCACCCTAATGTGGGTCATCATGGCTGGATTCATTATGATCACAGTCACAAAGAAGAGAGAGGGATAATTGCTCACCAATTTAGGCACTTCTGGGGCTGGGCCCTGTTGTGCTGCACCACTTACAACAGGACCTTCTCGTTTCCCTGCTGCTCTGTTTCATCCTCCTCCAGGAACTGAGGGTCTATGACTTCCTGGTTGGCAAAGAGGGCCCGGGGGTTGCGTGGCTTGGCTGTGCCCTTTTTTCGGTGGGGGGCCCAGCCGTCATCTGTCCTCTCGAGGTGGTAACTGGCCAGAATCCTCCCTAGGGCAGGAGGCGGCGAAGTGCCCTTTGTCCCCACATTTCAGGCACAGACCTTGTCTCATGCATTGATCCCGGATCCCGCTCGAAGTCGAGGTAGGTCTCCCTCTGGGCTGGGAAGTGGAAGTGGCTGGGCGATTGTTCCCCAGGGACATGTCCAGCTTCATAATGCGTAATCTGCTCTCAGCCCGTTCCGCTTCTTCCATCCAGCCCTGCAATGTTTGTGGCTCCTTGGAGCTGAGGACATTATTACGGACATCTACAGCTAGCCCCATTCGATATTGCTGAGCTAACACCGGGTCCGTCCAGTCTCGGATCTTGGCAGCATGCTTTTGGAATTCTCTGGAGTACTCCCTTACCGTAAGCTTCCCTTGTTTAAAGGTGCGGAGGAAGGCTTCGGCTTTCGGGGCAGCTGCTGGGTCTTCAAAGCGGTTTCTCAAGGCCCACATGAAGTCATCCACACTCCCCAATTCCACCGCCTCTAGATCATGCAAGGCCACATACCAGCTGGTTGCAACTCCTCGCAACTGGGAAGCAATAAACTCCACCTGTTGTTCTTCATCTGGGAACAGGTGGCCACATCGCTGCACAAACTTCCCGACTTGCAGTATAAAGAAGGAGACACTCTTGGGGTCCCCGTCAAACGTGATCTCCAGCAGATCTTTTGAGCGTATAATTGGCAGAGGGGGCACTGGACCTGGTCTGGGTGTGGGTCCTGGGGCGGGCATTGGTAGAGGTGCTGGCGCCGGGACTGGTGGTGGGGCCCCCGGTGGCGGTTGCCCAGGGGCCGGCTGCCCCGGGTTCAGTTGTCCTGGTATCGGTTGCCCCGGGATTGGTTGTCCCGGAACCAGCTGTCCGGGGACCGGTTGACCTGGCACTGGTTGCCCTGGGATCGGCTGTCCCGGTACCGGTTGCCCTGGACCGGGTGGAACTGGCAGAGGGAGCCCCGGTGGCAATTGGGGTCCTGGACCGGGTGCTGGTCCGGGATGGGCCAGCATATGGGTGCGGATAGCTTGGTTCATCATCCCCGGAAGGGATTGAATTAGCTTGCCCATGTCCCGCATCAGCCGCCGGCAATCATCTTTGATTGTGTCCATTCTAGTATCCACATATTTACTCAGGCTGGGGCTCACTGGCCCACGGGGAGTTTGTCCCTGGGGTAATCCAAAGCTTCCGCAGGGATCCATCAGGCTGTCCCGGCTTTGGCTCCCCGGTAAAGACCATATTGTCTGAGTAGTGTCCAATAAGTTCTTGAACCAGTCTCTAGACTTCCGTTGTGTGACCCATTTGTCCCACGGGATCGGGGCACTTTGGTAGTAGGTCCAGGGTATAGCCCCTCCATGACTCTGGATCGATCCAGCTGGGCTGTAGATTGGGAGGGTGTACGAAGCTCCCAGAGTCCCCGTGGCAGGAGGAGTGATGGGCCCGGCTGAGGAGTATGGGACCAATGCCATTGTCACTGGAATCGTTGTTACCAGTACGACTGTGGCTGGCACTGTGGTAACTGGAACAGTAGTCACTGGAGTCACGGTGACGGGGGTGGTAGTAACCGGCACTGGCACTGGCATTCCACCAGGGCCACTCATCCTGGTGTGGAGAGGCGCGAACTGGTAGGAACACTGAAGTGGATTCCTGACAATTTCTGTCAGGTTCAAAAGCAAGTAAATCCAAGCATTCTTGTGGCTTAGAAAAGCTTTATTGGAATACAGTGCTAAAACCCACAGCAAAACGGTTATTGTCAGGAATGGCGGGATATGCTGCTCAAGCATGATTATAGTGTGATGCAAAATGTGACTAGCAAATGATCTTCAAGTGCGCGTGCAGGAAACTCCCGGCGGGAGGGTTACTTATTAGGTGGGAGATGGCTCCCTCCACCCCTCGGCTTCACAGGACTGGAAAATTCTCATAGACTCAAGAATAGCCCAAAGCCTGCAGTCAAGGCCACTGTGATAACACCGAGCAGCAGTGGAGAAGCTCCCACATTACAGCTAGCATACCTATGCAAGCACAAAAGCAGGGACAAGATAGGGAACACAGGACAATGGACTCAGTATGAAACATTAAACAAAGAGCCATTACTGACACAACCCTTGTTACTAGTTATAAACTGCCAAACAACCCTTTCCCCCATATTCAAACCTCTCCTCAGTGAATTGTCTGCCAAGAACATTTTGGCCATGTACTTGTTTATCCCACATTTGTGCCATGGCCACTTGGGATGGTATTGCAATCATCCCTTGTCAATATGCATTCATGGTTCAGAGTCTCACCAGCAACTCCTGAACTTTTATTTTGACTAGGTTGCAATGATTTCTAACACTGCTCTGGGTAACTGGGCAACTTTTCAGGCTGTAAAAACAAAGCTTTATTCAGAGATAGGCGTTATTCAGAGACCAGCCTTCCAGTCTATGGTATCATATAGAAATATGCTTATATCATGAGGCAGGTATAACATGGGATCCTACACTTGCAAGATGGAACTCTTCTTTTTTTAAAAAAAAAATATTGAAAAATCCACCATACCCATACAACAATACCCTACCAAACTAAACATGATAAAGAACATGATAAATATACACTGTATCTTCTATCCATATTCACATACTACGCACTGAGAAAAATCAAAATTATATCCGTTACTACAAAATTCCTTAGGTCTAGAAATTCAATAATTCCTTATAATATATATTAGAGGAGACAGTTTCCTTATCTTGCAAAAATGTAACAATAGGAGACCAAATTGCTTGAAAATGTTTACAATAAGCTTCAAGATTCTGAATACCTGTAGAATAATCTATTTTCCCAGCATAAAGTAATTCCATTTCTTAGCAGTCTCTAACCTCACAATTGCCAACAGAGTTGTTATTGTAACCAGCTTGATTTTATCTACTTGTTCTGTTAAGCCAATTTCTAAGATAATATTTTCTGGATTTTTGGGGATCTTTTGACGAACTATTATCTCAGTTTGAGATAATACTTTATTCCAAAACCTGTGAATAGAGGGACACAGCCAAAAACAATGCATGATATCTCCCATTGAACCACATCCTTTCCAACATTTTTTACTTGCATTTTTTGAACACTTAGCTATTCTCATAGGAGCAATGCTCCCTCTAAGTTGTGGAGTCTTGTGAGCAAAAATTCTACTTTGTGAGCTACTAGCATTAAAGTTGTGAGTGAGCAATTTGGCTACTGCATAAATTAGTTTGCTCTGGAGCCATCCTTCCTGAGCTAAGACAAAAATGTGTGAACAGAAGCTAAAAAACTATGAGCTAGCTCACACTAACTCAACTTAGAGGGAACACTGCATCGGCGTTAAATAGCTTCTATGTAAAATCTTAAATGAATTAACTTAGATTGTTGAAATCTTGGAGTTAAAACTTGGGGCCTTCCAGGCTTTTTCAAAATCATCCTTAGTGATTCTACCATCACAATCTGCTATCCATGTTTTTTCACCTGATAAAATAGAGTTATTTTGTAATGACAATAATAATTTATATATTTTAGATAGAAGACCTTTCTGAGTTCTCTTTGTTCGAAAAGTAATTCTAGAGTGATTAGAGGTGTTTCCCAATTTCTCATTATACCCAACGATTCTAAAATATGTCTAATTAGATAATAATTTAACCAAGTTTTTTTTCCCTGTAAAACCACCTCTATCTGTAGTTTAGAAAGAAATTGGCCATTCGATATAAAGTCCACCAGCCTAGCAAAAACCTTTAGAATAGAAGTCTAAAAGGAGAATTACCTTGAGTTGGGGGAAATCATACTTGATTGGTATAAGAAGCATATCTAGAGATTAAAGGTAAAGGGTGATTTCTATATTTATCCCAGATTTTCAAAGAGACATTTAAGAATTGATTTTTAAAAAATTAAAGGTGTTCTATTTATATGTACATTCCAAAAAGTTTCTATGATTGTATGGTTGTCACAAAAGCCTTCTTCAATATGTTGCCAGCTTGTTTGATTATCTGGGTTTGCCATAATTACTCTAAAGAGTGTAGTCAAAATTGCAGCTTCATTATAGAGCTGGAGATTTGGAAAATTTAGACCTCCCTGTCTTTTAGAACTAGAGATCACTTTAAATTTGATTCTCGGGGTTTTATAAGACCAGAAATTTTTTTATCAATGAGGACTGCCATTTAGATATCAATTTACTAGGAATAGGAATAGGCAAAGCTCAAAATAAAAACAAAGATTTGTGTAGAATAAAAATCTTAATTATTTGTAAACTATTAATTCGTGAATATCTTTGTTTATGTAAATATTTTAATTGACCTTCAATTTCTGTATCAGGGCTTCAAAGTTAACATGGATCAAATCAAGGTCAAGTTTGGCTGGAATTTGAACCCCAAGATATCTCCATTTGACTTCCTTCCAAGAAAACAGGAACTGGGAACCTAGTTGATCTTTTGTTTCTCTAAGTATTTTAATAGGAACCATGAAAGACTTGTTTATATTAATCTTCAGGCCAGAGAAAGCACAAAATTGAATAAAAATATCCATTAACATTGGAATAGAATTTTTTAGGTCTGAAACAAACAAAATTAGATCATCGGCATATAAAGTAATCGTATTCTCCACAGCACTTATTTGATACCATCTACTCTTCCATGTTCCCTAATTATAGTAGCTAGGGGTTCTATTATTAATGCTCTTCCACCAGGCATTCGACCAAGGAGCCACACCTAATTGCTGAATATAGGCTTAAGACCCTGTGCTCTGGAACCACCATTGGCAGCCTGTGCCTCACCACCATAAATGGACTGAGATAATTGTCCTAATATCAGTGCTGATTGTACTCCCACTATGACTGATTCATTATTATGTTTTGCCATCACTATGCAATATTATACACTAGCACTTTATGAATGGTTTTATAAATGTTCCACTTTATTTGTTTTAATTTTTATGTAAGCTGCCCTGAGCCTGCTTTGGTGGGGAGGGCAGGACACAAATCAAACTAATAAATAAATAAATATGCTTGATTTAAACAGGAGAAGGAGGAGCAGGAAAAAGTCAGCCTGCTGGTGAGCTCTCTGCTCTGCAGCAGAGAGTGTATTCCAGCTGGCTCTCCTTCTACAGGTGCCAACAAGTGTTCAAATAAAGTTACCCAACAGTGTGTGGGGTAGTGAGTAGTGAAGGAAAGATAGGGAAAGAAGGCATGCCTTCTCTCTCTCTTTCCTTCCCCAGCCCCCTGGGGAAGGAAAGGGAACCTGCCCCACTGCTTCTGGTCAGTTTCACTTCCCCCTTTCCTTCCCCAGCCTCTCCATTGCTGCAGAGGGCTTGGGAAAGTAAGGGAAGCAGCCCTGCTGCTTCTCGTCAGTTTCACTCTCCTCAGATTGGAGGGAGTTGGAGGGAGCGAAACTGACCAGAATGGCAGAGCGGCTTCCCTTTGCTTCCCCAGTCTCCCCGTGGCTGCAAGGTTGAGGTGCACCAGGGGTGGGGGCATCCTCCTGGGGTGGGGCAGGGCTTGTTCGTGGTGGCTATGAGCCTGCTAACATATGAATTTACAATGAAAACTGTCACTTGCACTGGGGCATTCTTCACTTCATGGAATATTGGATATATATCTATATCTAGTCAAAAGCTAGTCGAATCCAACTCTAGGGGGCAGTGCTCAACTTCATTTCCAAGCCAAAGAGCCAGTGCTGTCCAAAGATGTTTCTGTGGTCACGTGGCCAGGATGACTAAAAATCGAGGCTTATGGAACACTGTTACCTTCCCACCAAAGCAGTACCTATTTATCTACTTGCAATTTCTTGCTTTTGAACTGCTAGGCTGGCAGGAGCTGGGCCAGAGTTTGAAGCTTGCTCGGACACGCAGTACTATGGTCTTGAACTGCCTAACTACAGATCAGAAAAATCTGACAATATTAGATTGCAGTCAAATAATAGGCAGTCAAGTGTCAATTCACAATATTTGACCACCCAATTAACTTGTAAGCCATGATATAGTCAAACATGAACTCATAATAGACAGAGACATCAGAGTCCTCAAAATAAAATCAAACGGACCACTGTCACTAATGATGTCACAAAATGAATGTTGAATGCCATGATTTGATGATAACACATTACAATTGGCAGTTTGGGGCTCATCTTATGGGGCACATCACTTAATTTAATATTTGATACATCTTTAGAGTCATGATTCTTGTCCACTTAATTGATTCATTAAAAACCACTTTATCATATTTCTGAACATGAAATGCCAGCAAACAAGTGAAACTTATACATACAACAAAATGGACCCATCTTGCATCAAAACAGTCATGGCAATAAATTTCCATGTCCAAGTTAGTCAAAGTGGCTGTTCTTACAAAATCTATTCAATCACTGATCTGCTATTTTATACCACAAAATCTTTGTTTCCACATTCTTTGCTGTCTTCGACCAACATTTATGATATGCAGTATTCATGAAAGCTTTTAGAGTTTCAGACAAGATAACATAAAAAATCCCACTTTTTATTTTTGTTTGTTCCATTTTAGTTTCATGCATTGGTTTGAATTAAAGTTCTCCAGCTGGTGAACTTTGCCCAAATTTGCTTCTCTCCTAAAGAATTCACTACAGTATTGCTATTAAATTCTAATTGCATTTGCTTTTTTGACATTATGCATATAACTCTATTAGGCCCTCATATATCAGCAAGTACTTGAAACTAATATTGACACGCACAGTGCATCTTAGTTTATATACATAAAACACTTTTTTTAGTAGCAAAGTAATGGGTTTGTTTTATAATGGGATGTGTGTATGCGTACATATATATCATTATAAGGGGCGCACAAATTTCACCAAATATTTTAAGGGGAAGGAAAATTGGATCGTGAACAGTGTATAAGGGCCATAAATTATGCAATAGTCTGAAGAATTATTATAAAGGCTACTAGGCTTCATTCTAGACTGTGAAATCTTTGACTGTGGCTGTTAAAATAACTCATCAGCTACTCAAAAGATTCAGAAGAAATATGACACTCCCTGAAACAATTACACTGAAGAATTAGAAGTTTCACATTTAGAAGTTTGCTGTGTGCATGGCCGGGGGTTTGCAGTTATAGGGGAAGACCCTATTGCTTCTGCATGCTTGACTTCCATGACTTAAGAGTTCCATCTTATATAGTGTTACTCCAGTGAGCTTATGCTGGTTAACTATGCATGGAATTGCACTGTTAGTGGAAACATGTGCGTAATATTTTTGTGGGCAGGAATTGTGTAAAAATCAGAAAAAAATAGGGTGTACCTGTCATCATTTATGCGACTATGCACATATTCCAACCAATGCAGGGATGGTAGGCATGAGAAGATTGGATCAGCCATCTCTCCCACACATACACACAAATCTACAGACAAGTGTTTGCAAAGAGTTTTGGAGACTAGGCTAATGCTAACTTGTGTTTTATATGATTTAATTGGCAGCATTTAGAGTTGGCCTGTAAAGGAAACAAACAATAATTTGAGACTGAAATAAATAGAATGCTTCTGATGGTATGTAGCATTGTCGCTAAGTGACATAATGAAACAGGAAGTCTTCTGCAGTCCATTATTTGGATTCAGACTAAACTGGCATTTCCCACCGATTCTCCCTTCCCACTAGAGACCGCACCTCATGTCAACTTTTCCTAGCATAATTGTCTTTTTCAGTGACTCTTATCTTCTTATAATGTGACCAAAGAATGATAGCCTCAGTTTGGTCATTTTCACATCTAGGGAGAGTTTAGGCTAGATTTGATCTAGAATCCACTTATTTGTCATTTTGGCAGTCCATGGTATCCATAAAACTCTCCAACACCACATTTCAAATGAATCAACCTTTTTCCTTCTGGCTTTCTTCAATGTCCAACTTTCACACCCATACATAGTAATGGGGAATACTACAATATGAATTATCTTGATCCAGGTCATCAGTGACAGATCCTTACACAGGGATCCTTTTCTAGCTCAACTTCTAATTTCTTGGTTGCAGTCTCCCTTTTGGTTGATCCATTTCTTCATCATCAACTTAAAAGTTTTGTAATTCCTCACTAGTCATTACTTTTGTCTTTTTGATGTTCAGCTGTAATCCTGCTTTGGCACTTTCTCCTTTAATGTTCATTAGGAGTCATTTCAAGTGTTTACTATTTTCTGCCAGTAATGTAGTGTCAACTGCATATCTCAAATTGTTAATATTTCTTCCACCAGTTTTCACTCCATCAAAATCTAACCCCGCTTTTCTTATTATGTGTTCTGCATAAAGGTAGAAGAGACAGGGAGATAAAATACATCCTCATCTGACACCTTTGCCAATTGTAAACCACTCTATTTCTCCATCTTCTGTCCTAACAGTAGCCTCTTGTCCAGAACACAGGTTGCACATCAAAACAATCAGATGTTGTTACACACCTATTTCTTTTAAAACCAACCATAGCTTTCCATGATCCACAAAGTCAAAAGTTTTGCTGTAATCTATGAATCACAAACTGATATTCTTCTGAAATCCTCTCAATGTAAATTTGCAACATGATCTCTAGTGTGTCTTCCTTTTATAAATCCAGCTTGAACATCTGGCATTTTTCATTCCATATGTGGTAACCGTCTTTGTTGAAAGATTTTTGAGCATCATTTTACTTATGTGAGAAATTACTGCAATGGTCTGATAGTTGCTGCAGTCTGTGATGTCTGTTTATCCAGAATTGGAATGTAGATGGTACATTTGCAGTTTTCAGACCATTGTTTTGTTTTCCATATTTATAGCATATTCCTGTTAATATTTTGATAGAGTCGATTTCTGTGACTTGAAATAGTTCTACTGATATCCCATTTACTCTTGGTGATTTGTTCACGTTTCAGCATACCTAATCATGCCTCTATTTTCCCCTTGGTTCTTTTCTTTATTTTCTTGTGTTCAGTTAAAGTATTTACATGTTCACCTTTCAGCGTGCCTAACCATGCCTCAATTTTCCCCCTGGCTCCCCTCTTCTTCTTCCTTTGTTGTTGTGCTCTTCTATTTCTTTACACTGGTTATTATAATAATTCTCTTTGTCTCTATGACCAAGTCATTGGAACACTGTGTTTAGACTTTGGATTCTATTAATCACCTTTTACTTTTGTTTCTTCTCTATCTATAGCAATTTTAAGAGTTTCATAAGATTTTCATTTCTTTGGGCTACATTCTTCCTTGACAATATCTCTGGTTCCAACCCATAGTTCTCCTGGTTCAAATTTACTTGAACTTAGTAATGGAAATCTGTTCTTTACATGGTCTCTAAACTCTTCAAGAATATTGTTTAGATTGCATTTTGGCACTATGAATGTTGTGGTGATGCTTTATTCTAAATTACAATATCAGAAGTTCATGGTCTGTATCTCAATCAGTTCCTGGTCTTGTTTTAGCAGAGAGAATAAAGCTTCTCCATTTTTTGCCTCCAGTTATGTAATCTATTTGATTTCTGTCTTGTCCATTCATGTCTACTGTACAGTTGTCCATTTGGTTCCCTGAAATGTGTTCTTAATGAACAACTTGTCATCTTCACAGAATTGTATGAGTCACTCTGCTGCTTCATTTCATGTTCATAGTTCAAATTTTCTGACATTATTTGATTCTACTTTGTTTCTTACTATTGCATTCTGGTCACCTATGATTATCAGGAGATCTTGCTCAGGTGTGTGATTAAATTCACTGTGTGACAATCGTGAAAAGGCAAGCTCCATAGAGAAGAATATGATAACAGATTCATAAAATTATGAAGGGGGTGAGAAAGTGGGCAGACAGAACTTATTCTCCATGTCTTTTGATACTATAATGTGCTGGCCCTAAATGAAGTTGAAGGGAAATAGATTCAGGATTGACAGAATAATGTATTTATTTTCTGAACAAGTAATTAAGTTGTGGAATCTGCTAACAGTGATTCTAGTGATGGCCACTAGCATAGACTGATATGACAGACTGCACTTTTTAAGAGGCTTGTAAGTGCTGTGCACCCAACTACATGACTGTGAAGGGTTAATTCTTCACAAAGCCAGTGAGCCTTGAGTAACAGGCTGCTCCAAGCAATCTGATTGGTTAGCATCAGCTGAGCAGAAAAAATACCTTGTGAAAGCTGTATGCTGAGTAGAGGCTGTCAGATTCCTGCCTTAACTGAGAAGAGACATGGACTGAGACCATCTTGGGAATAGCCCTGGAAGAAAAAGGGTTTAGTGCTGACAAAATCAGATTTCAGCTATGACTGAATATAGTTTGAATTCAGCATTAGCTGAGAACGGTTTGAACACAGAGGACTGGGGGAAAGTTTGGCAAGCAGGTTTGGATAGTAGAGAAGACTCCCATTCAGGCCAAAGGCAAGGGGATAGCTCTTCTAGAGACAGAAGAATAATCCCTACCCAGTCAAACAAGGAGAGTTATCTCTAAGGAATACAGAGATTCCCTGGTCTGATATGATTAGAAACTGTTGTTAACTGTCTGTTAACAACTCAAGAAGTATACTGATGTTCCAAGAGAAGGGGTTTGGGTACTGGGAAGAGGGTACCAGCCTTCTGGGCACCAAAAGAGTCAGCAATTATACGAATAAAGCATATTAGAATGTTTGGGGAAACAGGAACAAAAGGCTCTCAATGTAAAGATCTTAGTAACTGTGAATAATTTAAGAACCTCTCATTAGCTTGATAGATAAGAACAAAAGTCTGTGCTTGTACTAATTTTCTCTCAGTATTTTCAAGTCCTGATTTCACCTGATTTTTCCCTTCAATGTTTAATAATTTTTTTTTAATTTTAAAAGCATCTCAAGTGCCATTTTCAAGAGTTTACATTCAAGGGTGAGCCTATTCCTTCCCTCAGGTTCCTGTGCTGAGCAAACAGCCAACATATATTACTGACACATGGTGGGACAGTCAAAGTTTCTTCAGAGGAGAAGAAAACACATTATCAGGGCTGCTTAGTTAGTGAAGGGACAGAAAAATGGAGGGAAAATCTAGCCTCTGAGGGAGGGAAGTGGATGGGGTCCATCATAACTGCTTCAAAAGGGATTAAACAGATTCATAGATGAGAGGTCCATCAAGGGAATCTCCTCATCCAGAGTCAATAGAGTTTTACGGATACCATGAACTGCCAAAAAGACAATTAAGTGGGTTCTAGATCAAATCAAACCTGACCTCTCCCTAGAAACTATAATAACCAAATTGAGGCTATCATACTTGGGTCACATTATGAGACAACAAGACCCACTTAAAAAAGACAATAAAGCTAGGAAGAATTTGAGGCAGTGGGAAAAATAGGAATATCCAGAAGGCTGAGTTCCTTCATAATTGAGAAGATCAGTTGTAGCAGTTTTTGTTTCTTAAAAGACAGCTTCCCACCAATTCCAATTTCCCCCTGCAAAATATAGTCATGGAGGAGTTAATAACATGTTCTAGGATGTATTGCCGCAAGTAAATCTAAATATTACCCAGAATCTCTGTAACATGCAAATTTTCATTATCAAACAAATCAATGTGGGAAAACTTTTGAAAGATGGATAATTTCAAATGCATTGGCCTAAGGAAGACTTACGCATACCACAATCCACACAATGTCCATTTCATTTTCCATAAGAGAAAGCCACTTCATGTCCATATTGTGGCTGCTCTTCAGGAAATGATTATATCTTGTGGTGGGAGACATTTATATGTCACACATTTATTAGAAATATAGTTTTAAAAATTTCAGAAAATGTATCAAACACTGGTGCATTGTAATGACATTGACATTCTGTGAAATGACAGCACAATCCACCTGGGCTGTAATTTACCTTGCCACATTACATGTTTGTTTCAATAAGATGAAAGCTGCTCACATTTGAAACACGATAATTTATATAATCATCACACCCATAAATACTTTCATGTGGAAGGTGGTCTTTACTTCAGATTCAAATTTGGTACCATTTCCAATAAACATGGAAGTGAAAAAAATTGATTAAATTTGTAAAGTTTTGGTTCTTTGGGGCTTCTTTTATTTTGGGGGAGGACTCCCCTGAGTACATTTTGCAAAATATATAATATGCAAGAGGGGACCTGCAACAAAATGTTGCATAATGTGTTGTGGCCCTATCATAGTCTTCATTACCAGCAATCCCTGCAAGGAACTTATGGGGAGGGGGCATTCCCTCACCTTTATTTCCCTCTCCCACCTTGGTTGTCAAAGTTCCCTTCTCTGTCTTTCTGCATGCACCTTTTATCTTCCAATCTTCCCTCACCTCCCCTTTCACCCCTTCTATGTTAGATTTCCTCCCTACCCCCTTCTCTAGCAATCCTTACTTACCTCCTTTCTCTTCTCACCCCTTGTATGTCTCACTCCCTCTTACCCCTGCCCTTCTCAGACACTGTCCTCTTTCCCCCACCTCCTCTCAGTCTGCTCTCCGCTATTTCTCTACCCCCCATCTTTCCCCTTCCTCTTTCTTTCCCCCTCCCTCAGACAATCTCCTGTTCTTTTTCCTTCTCTCCCCCCAATAGACAGCCCCTATTCTTTCTCCATCTCTCTTTCCCTTCTCAGAGAACCCCACTTCTTTCTGTTTCTGGTGGGGGTGGGGGACCAATGCAGGCTTCGCTTCCTTGGGCTTCAGCTGACCTGTGGCAGAGCCAGCTTGGGCAGCAGCAGGGGAGGGTGGGCGGGCGGGCTCCCAGAGTGGCGCTGCTGCCCCTTTGGCTCCCTTAGCCATCCCGCCACCTTCCCTCCCCGGGAATGCCCAAAACTGGTGGCTGAAGCCCTACTCTTCATTGCCGGCAGTCCTGGCAATGGGTGGGACAGATGTGGCAGTGGGGCACATGGTTATTGGTGTGGTGGCTCTCCAGTGTCCCCGGCAGTGTGGACGGTTCTTCCTGCTGCAGTCCTAGCAGCAGTGGGACAGTTATTGCCATGGCAACTTCCCTCACAGCTCCAGTGGTTTTTCCTGCACCTCTCATAAGTCTGTTCTTTGTGCATGTGCAGAGCAAGCAGTTTTACTTTGGGGGGCATTTATGTATCCCCAGTATACTTTTTAAAACATTTTAGGGTTTTTTGCATATCTAGGGTGTGCCCCAAGTTTGCTGAAAGATGTTTTCCCTCCATGTGGCCCAGATCATGGGAAATAAGTATTCGCACGCATAGGGGACCCTTGGCTATTAGTATATAGATAATCTTATTTCCTCTTTTCATCCAGTGTTTGGAATTGCTCAGGTAGGAGTTGCTTTTTTAAAGCTGACTTTTCTTTTTTGCAAAAAAAGTTCTACAATTTAATTAATTTTTTTTTCAAAAGCTTCCAAATAGTTTCATATTGTTTAATTTCAAAGGTCTGATAAGCAGTGCTGTGCAATTGTTTCTAATCATGCCCATAGCATTTTATCTGTAAATACTTTATAGGTATAATGCAATAAGAATGTAAGGACAACAACTATTTCTCACAGTGCAACTGAAGAGGTGCACCTCCTGAAAGTATTTATAGGAATAAAATCTTGTTATCTTTAAAGGTGCCACTAGATGCTTGTTTATGTTTGCTGTCTTATTGCAATTTTAAAAATACCAAGCCTCTTTTTGTGTTGGAAGTGGTGTTGACAATTAGCTTAAAGAAAAATGTCTTGTCCTTTTAATGGCCCAGTGGCTTCAGCTTCTGAGAATATTGCACTTTAATTGATAGCACTACCTGTTTTAATTCATACTGTTTTAACTGTTTTAACTACTGAATTGTTGTGTTTATATTATTTTATGTTGTTGTGATCTGCCCTGAGCCCATTCATGGGGAGGGCAGAATAAAAGTCAAAACAAACAAGTAAATAAATGTGTGGAAATGGGCAGGTGAAGCCCATCATGGCATGGAACTAAATACCATCACCTGTAAACATCCCTTTAAGCCTGCAATACAACATTCAGTCCCAGGATGGGTGGATGGAGAGGGTGAACAGAAAAATGGAACGGGAAATGGACTGTACCATTTCAACTGAAATTTGTGGAGCATTATGGTTTACATTTTTCTGTAGTCAGGTGCATTTTTCCTAAACTGTGCAGTAGCGTATGAGATGCAGGTAAGAGAGACACAGCACAATCCTAAATATACTTTTTGGGGAGTAAGCACTGTTGAATAGACCTTAGTAAAGTTCTGAGTACACCTGCTTAGGATTGCTGTCAGAAAGACTCTGTCCTTTTTTTAAAGGCTCAGTTGTTATCATCTGCCATGTTTCTTACCATGGTGGTGGAAAGTGCCATCAAGTCACAGACAACTTATGGTGACCATATAGTATTTTCAAGGTGAGAATGCGTTTAAACAGCCCACGCCTACATGGCTGTTGGTCTGGGAAACAAGTTTGCCACCCAGTTGGAAAGGGCGGACACAGCGAAGGCACCAAAAAGTGCCTCATATGGGCTTTTCGAGGGGAGGGGCCAGGGGTATAAAAGTCCGGCCCCTCTCCTCTGCTTCAGCAGTCCAGTTTTGTTCTCGGTAGGAGAGGAGTGTATTGCTGGGGCTTGCTGCTTGTGGCCTTTAGCCCACCTAGCAGTACATTCCTCCCTGCACCGATGACAGGGATCCGGCATCCATTCAGCATGGGCATGTAGGAGCGGCTTGCCTTGAGGTGCTTGGGAGGCAAGCATGGGTGTGGGCAGCTCCAGACAGGCGGCAGCACTCGTGTCAACGGCTGTGGGAGGCTGGTTGGCCTGCGGGCAGCCGAGGAAGATGGTGGCGAGAGGCTAGGTGCAGTGGGGCTGAAGACGCCACAAGACGACCAGAGGACTCTGGGGCTGTGCCTATTCGCAAGGGCTGCTTGTCGCCTGTGGTTTGACTGGGGGCTATTGTGTGGGTGAACTGGTTAATGGGAGGGTGTTTTTGTCACCCGGTGGGCTGGCAGTGTGAGCCACTTGGAGGCAAGATAGCATATATCGCTGTGCGCCCCTCCCCCCTTCATTTTTGGCCTTTTATTTCCCATCATTTGGACCCGCTTTTTGTGGGCCTTAAATCATTTTGAGTGGCATTTAACACACGGTTTTAGGCAGGCAAGGCAGAGGCCTAATTTAGTTGATCTTCCTGCCCCGCATTGAGGGCATGGCTGGTGGCTGTCTTGGGTCCCTCCAGCGACCATTTTGTTATCAGCTAAATGGCCATTTTGTTTTTTCACTTGGGCAGATTTCAGTTTCAGTTTCAATAATTTGCATTCAGAATTCTGGTTGCTTTAATTTGTTGTGGTGGTGATAGCTTGATATTATGGCTCCCAAAAAGGGTTCGGGCCGGTCTAAAGGGGAACAGCCCGCCCCCAAACTGTCACCTAAGTGACCTGCTCCAACCCTGTCCTCATCGGACGATGAGGATGATGGGGTCCAGCAAGCCATTTTGAACCGATTGTAGGCTGTTGAACAGGCCACAGGATTAACTCCTCCAGCGAGGCCTGCGGGTGGGGCCCATGGGCAGAAGGAGACACGTTCTGCAGCTAATAAGCATTTTCAGGCGGAGGTACTAACGCGATTGTCTCTTATGGAAGGATGTGCTGTGCCATCTGGGGCAGGTTCCGAGGGGGCCTCGATGTTTCAGGACCTCAATGCACCTTCTGCACCAATGCCTTCAGGACCATAGAGCCCAGCTACTGCTGGGGCTGGCTCTTCTATGCCGGTAAGTGTAGCTCTCCCCTCCTTGCAGGTTGTTGGCCCTGGAGCCACCTGGTAGCTGATGTTTCTGCTCCTGCGCAATTGGGCATTGTTGGTTGCAACCATGGGTGGGGCCAGGCTTGTGGCGCCTCTCCATCATTTAGCACCCCGCCTCAGGGCGGTCCAGTTGCATCCATACAGCCGGGTAGCATACCCAATGCGCCATGGTGGGGTGGCCTTTCCCCTTATGGTGTTTCATATGTGGCAACACTGGCCACTGCCCTCCCCTTTGGGGATTTAGCACTTCCACTTGGAGACCACCTGCTTCCAGCTACTACGGAGAAGATTTGTAGGGGTGAATTTGTAGATGTTTTTACGCTGTTGTTCCGCGAAATGGAAAAGAAAGAGAAGGAATACCTTGAGGATAGAGACAAAGAAAAGTATAGGAGGATGAGGGTGGACAAGACTTGGGCCAATTGGGTTGCTGGTTTCCTTATATATGCTGGCGTGCTGTCTAAGGCTTAACCATGTAGGGCCGCCTCGTTGTTCCAATACTTTGACATAATTTATAAGGGTTACACTGGCTTCACGGGCCCTGCCTGTCTCCAATATGATGAAGAGTTCAGGATGTGGGCTGCCATGAACCCTTCTTTGCAGTGGGACCAGATCCCACTGCAAGGGGTGCAAGGGGTGTGTAATAGAAAAGCATGCCAGTATCGACATGAGTGCCCCTTGTGCGCAGGCCCACATCCATTCTCTGACTGTTTGGGGGGGAAATCCCATCGGGGCCGCAGACGGCCAGAAGGGGGTGGACCTGGACAAGGGCCTGGAAAGGGGACCAACACCCATAAAGTTGAAAGTGCTTGAGAGGCTGCTACGATTTTATCCGTGACGGGTTGACAGTTTATATTTGTTAAAAGGTTTTTCACAGGGTTTTCGAATTCCTTATCAGGGTGCCTGGGTTCCTTTTATGGCACATAACCTCTGATCTCTACGGGGTATGGGAGCACATTGTTTGGGAAAAGATTGGGAAGGAGCTTCAGAAGAGGACGGTTTTGGGAACTTTTTCCTGCCCCCCTGTCCCTAACCTGTGGGTTTCCCCATTAGGGTTGTTCCAAAAAAGGCGCCAGGGGAGTTTCGGTTCATCCATCATCTTTCCTTTCCCAGGGGCGGCTCAGTTAATGATGCCATCCCTGAGGAATTGTGCTCAATACGGTACACATCGTTCGATCAGGTGGTGCATATTGTGCGCAGCTGTGGGAGGGGCGCTGAAATGGCAAAGTGTGACATTAAGCCGGGATTTCGCCTCCTCCCAGTGCACCTGGGTGACGTTGACCTTCTGGGTTTTTGTTTTGAGGGCCAGTTTTATTTGGATAGGGCCTTGCCTATGGGTTGTTCAGTGTCTTGCGCCGCATTCAAGCATTTTAGTTCATTTTTGGAGTGGGCCCTCCACACCCGCACTGGCGACTTTTGGGGAGGAGAGTTGGCCAACCACATGGTGCACTTTTGGTGTGATAACCTGGCGGTGGTGCAAGTCATCAATTTCCTATTGTCCAGGTCCCCAAGGGTCATGCGTTTGGTTAGGGCTTTTACTCTTCATTGCCTCCAGCTGAACATTTTATTTTTTGCCAGGCATGTCCCTGGGGCTGACAATGGGGTGGCTGATGCTCTCTCTCATAAACAGATGGAGAAGTTTCGTCAGCTGGCCCCGGACGCCGACCTGCAGCCGGTGTGAATGCCTCCTTGGCTGTGGTTGGTTGGAAGGCCAAAGTGCACAGGGCAATAGGACTAGCTGTTGCGCCTAACACCAAGAGGGCTTATGAATTGGCAGTCATTCAGTTTTCGGAATTTAGACAGGAGATAGGGTATCCTAACTCGTGGCCCATTCCCATGGAGCATCTGTTGCATTTTTGCGTGGCTTCCAAAGGTAAGGGTTTGGCGGTTAGCTCAATAAAAGGGATGTTGTCAGCGATAGCCTATGCTAGTAAGGCAAAAGGGCTTGCTGACCATACGGGAGATTTTCGTATTCGCAAGGTGCTTGAGGGATGGTCCTGTGATGCAGGTATTAGGGCGGATGATTGCCAGCCCATTTCACTGCAAGTGCTATGTGGTTTGCAGGCCATTTGGAAATAAGTGTGTTCCTCGGATTTTGAGGCAGCTCTATTCCATGCTGCTGCCTTGGTTGCCTTTTTTGGAGCATTCTGGATCAGTGAGCTAGTCGCACGATCAAGGAATGATAAATCGGGTCGGGCCCTACTGGTGCAGGATGTCAACCTAGGTGTCCTCAAGGCCTCCATTACTTTGAGGCTGTCCAAGATGGACCAACGGCAGCATTGGGCGCTTGTGCAGAGAAACAGCTGTGCCCTGTGACAGCCCTGGCTACATACTTGGCGGTTCGGGGTGTGTGGACCGGCCTGCTTTTTCAGCACCAAGATGGCTCTCCATTAACGAAGCATCAGTTTTGGTCCATTACCACTAAGGCATTGGTGATGTTGGGGCTAGCCGGTATGCATTTTTGCACCCATTCTTTCCGTATTGGTGCTGCATCCACGGCAGTGGCTATGGGGTACCCAGCGTGCGACATTCAGTGGCTGGGGAGGTGGTGCTCGAAGGCCTATAAGGCTTACATGTGCCCTTTGTCAGGACGCTAGGAATCTGTTAATAAGGATTGTTGTGATATCGTTGCCCGTTGCTGACTGTGTTTTTCGTTTCAGGTGTTTTTCCTCGACAGGAGAGGAAGATGGTTTTGATCTGCGGGCACAGTTTTATTTTTTGGGTGGCCCATCAAGCCAGAAGGACGCTGATTGGCACACAGCTGGGCCTTAGCCAGTGGGCGGATGTGGAGTGGCAGGGGCGTCGGGGTTTGCAGTGGCCAGGCCTGTTGCGGTTATTGTTTCATGAGAGGGTTGGCCCTCTACCACAGATCTTGCTGTTGCATTTGGGGGGCAACGATTTAGGTTTAATGAAGGGAAAGGCACTAATTGTTCAAGCTCGTCACGGTTTTCAATTTATCCATGAGCGTTGGCTGGATACCCTCATAGTTTGGTCGGCCATGGTACCCCATAGGGTCTGGCGGGGTGTGTGGAGTCCGTTGGCCATTGATAGGGCTCAACATAAGGCAAACCAGGAGTTGCAGAGGAGTCTTGAAAGTGGTTTGGGCATGTTTTTGGCACATCCATCCATACATGCAGGGCGAGCTGAGCTATATTGGATGGATGGTATTCACCTATCTGACAAGGGCATGGATATCTTTTTGGAGGACTTATGGCAAGTGATTCGGGGGGCCTTGGGCCTCCCGATGGGTGCCTAGGCCTAAGCAGAGGCTTGGCCTAGGCGGTGGCAGGGTTCTAGGCAGTTTACTGATTGCGGTCCGGTGAGCACCAGCTGACACCCATTATTTGGGATTGAAGGGGTCTAGTGAGTACGGCCTTTGTTCCTCATGGCACGGGGCTGGGAAAACAGACTGCCTTTGGGAACACCCCAATTGAGCTCTCCCTTTGAGCCTGGTGGTTCGAGGGTTGGGGCTACGGGGTTGTCCCACAATGGCTAGCCTGCCGGCCGGGAGTCACTTATAATGGATCCCGCTCGGGGCTGGGTGGCTCTGTCATGGTGTGCGCAATGCTGGCTGGCACGTCAGTGCCCAAAGGGAGTTAGAGTACCCAAAGAAGACTGGAGTCCAGAACTTAGGTGCAAATACAAAGTGAATTTTATTTACACTCTGCCACCACCTATATACAGTTCTCAGTGTCAAAGTGCTCTGCTGCAATCAATCCAAGTGAAGAGCTAAATCCACTGTACACTCTGTACATATATACAGCCTCTGGCCAATCAGCACACAGCTGATGCAATCCAGGTGCAATGCTCAGTGTCAGGCTGGACTGCCTCAGACCGGTTATAGCCAGCCTCTTTGCAGTCACACGCTGGCACTAGCTGGCACTCTCACTGACACTAGATCTAACACATCTAGGCCAGCCTTACCAATACCAGTGAATCGCAACACTTCCCCTTAAGGCTGAGCCTTGATGTACAGTTTGTCTTTCAATTTACAAAACTGGTTTACATCCAAACATTTAGTAAAAGCATCTGCTAAATTTTCATTAGAGGTACAATGTATTAGTTTTACAAGACCACATTCAATTGTATCTTTAACATTTCTATATCTGATGTTAATGTGTCTACTTCTGACCTTTATACATTGAGTTTCAGCTAAATGTTGAGCGGCAGCATTGTCACAATACACATTGATTGGTACATCATACGTTATGTTGAAATCAGTTAACAATTGCAGAAACCATTCTATCTCTACACAGCATTGGCTTAAAGATGCATATTCCGCTTCACACGTACTCAATGCGACAAATTTTTGCTTAACGGACTTCCAGTGCATTAAGGCATCATTTAGACACAATATGTAACCTGAAGTTGATTTGGCGTCCTTTTGCTCTCCCCAACTGGAGTCACAGTACACGGTTACACCATTTGCATTATCAGTTTGCAGCACCAGTTTGTCATCAATTGTACCTTTCAGATAGTGCAAAACACGTTTTGCGGCTACCCAATCCTTCTGGAAGGGTTTGTTACATTGTTGGCTTAACAAATGCACAGCAAAACTTATGTCTGGCCTGCTCCAATTACAGATATAGGACAATGAACCAATAAGCAATTGAAACAGCTGTTTATCATCAAACACTTTGTCTTCTGGCTCTTTGACATACCCAGTGGTCATTGGGGTAGATACAGAATGAGTATCCTGCATTCCAAATTTTGTTAACAGTGTATCTATTTTCCCTTTTTGACTTAGCATAAAAACACCTCTGCTATTCCTGGTTACCTCTACCCCTAAGTACTGACCAACTTTTCCCAAATGTTTCACCTTAAACATCTTTTG
This sequence comes from Gekko gecko, assembly GCA_029375565.1. Taxonomy (NCBI): domain Eukaryota; kingdom Metazoa; phylum Chordata; class Lepidosauria; order Squamata; family Gekkonidae; genus Gekko; species Gekko gecko. Next base: position 138,106,153 of record JAPDNY010000002.1, read on the forward strand.
GGCTGTTTTTTTAAACCATTGCAGTTGGTTTTTGTTGTGTGACAAAAAACACAAATCATCAACAAACACAATGAGGTAGCAAATCTCATTTCCAAGTTTTATGTGGAACAAACATGGATCAGCGATGGCTTGTTCAAATCCAACTGCCTTTAGACTTTTACTTAAACAATCATACCAGTTTCTGGCACTTTGTTTGAGCCCATAAAGAGATTTTTTAAAATTTCAATACCTGTTTCCCATCTGTACTTTTAAAACCAGGTATTTCATCCATGTAAATGTCCTCAGTAATGGGTGCATTCAGATAAGCTGTGATGAAGTCAGAATGATCTACCATCATATCATCTTGCCCAGCCTTTATAAGGGCAAGTCTAAATGTGTCAGGTCTGACTGTTGGGGCAAAGATTTGATTGAAATCTTGTCCTTTAATCTGTGCAAAACCTTGGGCCATGAGTCTGGCCTTTCTTATAGCACTGCCATCTGGCATCCGTTTCACTTTAAACACCCATTTGCACCCTATTACATTTTTGTCATTTGGTGCCTCAGTTTTCTCAAACACTTTGTGTTCCACCAGTGAACTGTATTCCCTTTGCATAGCTTGAAACCATGCCTCCTTTTCTGCTTTTGGCATTTGCAAGACTTCATTATAGCTTTGAGGCTCTTTGTTATATACATGATTTATGTCAAAACCATACCTCACCGGTGGTATGTCCTTAGTGCTACGTGTAGACACTCTTTGTGGCACATACTCACTTTCACCTTTTGCAGGAATTTGTTCACCAGACACATCAACACTTTGTTCTTGTTTTACCTCAGGTTTTACTTTAACCATGGTTTGGTTACTTGCACCTTCAGTGCCACTTGTACCAGGTAACTCATCTACCTCAGGAACCTTATTGGCATGAATTCTTTCCCAGTTCTCATCTTCACAAAAATTAGCAGGCCTACTGTATGTTATTTTGTGATTATTATCAGCAAACCTGTAACTCTTCATGCCTGACTGGTATCCAAGAAAGATTAACTTTTTTGCTTTGGGCCCTCCTTTCCTTCTATGTTCCAAACGTACATTAACCCATGCCTTTGAACCAAAAACCCTTAGGTAATCCAAATCTGGAACTCTTTGGTATAACTACCTATATGGGATGTCATCTACAGAACGAGAATAGATGCGATTACTCAGGTAACATGCGTTCTTAATAGGTTCAGCCCAGTAAGCAATACCAAGATTTGCGTCTTTTAACATGGAAAACATCATGGTTTGCAACACTCCCCCTTTCCTTTCTGCAAGGCCATTTTCAGCGGGGGTGCAAGGATTTGAGACACTGTGTTTGATTCCTTTCTGTTGCATCCAACCCTTGAAAACATTAGATGTAAATTCCCCCCCATATCAGACTGTATGGCAACAACATTTCCTATTTGGTTTGTTATCCTTTTGTGCCAATACTTAACAGTGGGGAACACATCTGACTTGTGCTTCATTACATAAAGCCAGGAAAAATGGGAGTGGTCATCAGTAATAATTAACGCAAACATGTTACCAGAATGACTGTTTGGATAAGGCCCCACCACATCCATATGAACCAGGTCTAAAGGTCTTTCAGATTGTCTTAAACTCTGTTTTGCAACAGGACACGCCTTTGACTTTGTCATTTTGCATATTTCACAATCTAAGAACAATTTACATTTGTTTACAGCCTCCTTTCCTATTATTTCCAATGTTTTCTGAATTGTTTTATAAGAGACATGTGCGAGTCTCCTATGGAGAACATGTTGGCAGTTGTTGTGGGGTTTTACATTGCTAACCACTTGTGCAATTTCGTTACAACTGTTCAGCATATAAACATTGTGTTTCAGCCTGCCTATTGCACACACTTTGTTTGCCTTAATCACTTTACATACATTATTAGCAAACACTACCTCAAAACCAGCTTTGTCAAGGCACACCACACTAAGCAAGTTTTGTTTAAGAGCAGGGACACATAGAACCCCATTCAACGTACAACCCAAGCTAGAAAAATATACATCTCCCTCAGCAGTTACTTTGGACAGTGTCCCATCTGCCAAACATACAGAAGACAGAGAAGGTTTTTGTTTATTTAACAGCATACTTTCCTTTTTGCAATAGGTAAAAGTCACTCCAGAATCCAATAGCCAGTCTGTGGTATCTGCCTCCTCTTGCAGCACCATAGAAGCCTGGTGACGATTTCCAGGCTGCTGCCCTTTTTTCTTGTGTTTCTTTGGACAAAACCATAACAAATGGTCAAAAGACCCACAACCATAACACCGACATTTTTTACTCTGTTTGCTATCCTCCTTGCAGCTCTTCTGGTTGCTAGACAATGTAGTTACACAGCTGCTGGCAATCTCCTGCGTCTCCTTGGTAACCTCATTGGCTTTCTGCCCAGACTGGCTGGCACAGTTCCTAGATAAACTTGTGTACTCTCTGAAGTCAGCCCTGCACATAGACTCCTGAAAAATCTTGCCATTCACATACTCCACAGTTAGATGAGCAGCATCCATAGCCTCAAATGTTGTTATCAATGTTTGATAATCATCTGATAAGGAACTTAATATCACATACACCTTATCCAGGTCAGTGAAAGTTTTACCTCGTTCCTGTAGTTGCCAGAAATAATCCATTAAAGTGGCCAAATGTTTCTTAATGGGCTCATTAGGCAGCTGCACCGTCCTGAACAGGTGCCTAGTGAGAGAAATAACTGAGCCCATATCAGTTTGCTGATAAACTGCCTTGAGAGCATCCCAGGCATCCTTACTGCTCTCTTTATCAGCAACATAAATTAAGTTATCATCACTCACACTCAGGATGATGAGGGCTAGAGCTCTTTCATCATTCCTCTCTTCCAGAGGTGTCGGGTCTTCTGGAGGATTAGACACGCAAGCCCAAAGACCCTCTTTAACCAGAAAATACTTCATTTTTAAAGCCCAGTTATTGTAGTTAGTTGCAGTAAGCTTCTCCACAAGCTGAGATGTCGGTACCTGTGCCATGCTGGTCTCTGCCACTGGTAGCTGTCTGTCTGCCTCTGCAGCTGGACATCTGTGTCAGCACACGACTCCCCCTCACCGCTGCCGGCCTCAGACTCCTCCAGCACTTTCAGCACCTCTGAGAACTCCATCTGCACCAGCTTCTCCACAGCTCTGCTGGAACACTGCTTTCAGTTTAGCACACGAAAGCCTCTGCTAGCTGACACAATTCAACTCCACTGGTACTCACTTTCAAACTCCACTTTACTGCCAGCCGCAGCCTGGGCCCATAACCCTGTCATGGCTCATGCAATGCTGGCTGGCACGTCAGTGCCCAAAGGGAGTTAGAGTACCCAAAGAAGACTGGAGTCCAGAACTTAGGTGCAAATACAAAGTGAATTTTATTTACACTCTGCCACCACCTATATACAGTTCTCAGTGTCAAAGTGCTCCGCTGCAATCAATCCAAGTGAAGAGCTAAATCTACTGTACACTCTGTACATATATACAGCCTCTGGCCAATCAGCACACAGCTGATGCAATCCAGGTGCAATGCTCAGTGTCAGGCTGGACTGCCTCAGACCGGTTATAGCCAGCCTCTTTGCAGTCACATGCTGGCACTAGCTGTCACTCTCTCTGACACTAGATCTAACACATCTAGGCCAGCCTTACCAATACCAGTGAATCGCAACAGGCTCGCCCTATTGATGAGTTAGGGAAGGGGTCGTCGACCCCTGGTCCTGACCATACCGCATTGTTTTGCTCTTGCCATTTTGTTCCATTTGAGATGTCAGTTAATAAAGTGGCCCAATAGTTAAATCCATCTCTTGTGTCTGCCTCATTATTACAGCTTGGGGGGCAAATGAGCAGAGTTAGTTTGTCATTGTCTGCCTCTGTTTAGCAAACCTGGACTTTCACCCAAAGAGTGATTAACACATGGAATTCACTGCCACAGGAGGTGGTGGCAGCTACAAGCATGGACAGCTTCAAGAGGGAATTAGATAAGCATATGGAGCAGAAGTCCATCAGTGGCTATTAGCCACAAGGTACAGACAGGAACTCTCAGCCTGGGGCAAGTGATGCTCTATATTCTTGGTGTTTGGGGGGGGGATAACAGTGGGAGGGCTTCTAGTGTCCTGGCTCCACTGCTGGACCTCCTGATGGCACCTGGTATTTTTGGCCACTGTGTGACAGAGTGTTGGACTGGATGGGCCATTGGCCTGACCCAACATTGCCTTCTCTTATGTTCTTATCTGACAAGACCGCACTAGCCTGGGCCATCCAGGTCAGGGTTTGTTACCATGAGTTTTCTCTTTTATGGCTATGATCAGTGTGCACTTTGCCCCTCCCCCAAGTCTATGAAGAATAAAAGAGAAGCTTCTTTTCATCCATCACACTGATGAAGCTGTTTAAGGCAGTTTCTGGCACTTTGTTTTCTTCCATTCTCATGCTGTGTCGTCACACTGATTACAGCACACCATGAAGTGTATCTCACCAATGACCAAGGATTATCTTCTCCCTTTACTCAATGCTATGATTGCTGGCAGATGACAGCTTCTTCCCTTACTCATGTCTTGAAGAAGTGGGACTTAATAGTAGTAATAGCATTAATTATCATATATGCTCAGTCTCTTTTTGAGTTTTGTGACATGAGTATTTAGAACACATTTGTAGTCTTCCAAATGAAATATTTTTAAATTAAATTTTATAAACAATAAAATACACACTTCTGTTCTATATCTAACCATTCACTTTTCAACACATCTCTGGCTTTGTGTGGTACGTCTGAAGTGGTGTTCAATACTGCTTGCGCCTCAAAAACACTTCACAAATTTACAATTAAGAAAGAAGAACTTCTGTAAGTAAAATCACTAATGTAGTGAGAATCCTTAAAAATTTAGAATGCACACAAATAGTTTTTCACAGAACACAGAACTGTAAAAGACAGCAGTTGTTTTCTGTGGAATGCGTCAAAACAAAGCTTTGTACAATGTTGCTTTTGACACAAACACTTCTGCACTAATTTGTCTTTGGTCTTGTCTACCACATTCTTGTTTTGCACTTGCTGTGCATTTTTTTTTTTTGGGGGGGGGCATTACCCAAATAACATATTACAGCATTTTCTCAAATTTGTCATTCTCCCAAGTATGTAAATTCAGTTCATCTGTATGTGGAAATCTGATTGTGTCTTAGCAAGCACTCCATCCCATGGCTGATCAAAGGTATTAAGTGATGGTGGTAACACAGATAACTGAAGCGAAGGGAAATTGGAGAAGTGAAGGATTGAGTATGTCTTTCTGTGCATTGATTTCCACTCTTGAGTAAGGGAACAGGTGAATTGCAAACATGATCTGCTTGTTGTGTTCATAAGTAATTTGCATTGGTTGTTGGCAATGACAATATCATATTTAATAAAGCCTGAGCCATCTCATTTATAAAATGAAATTCTATTACTGACTTTAAAACTGTTCGAGAAAGATGAATAATTTTTTTTTGCTGTATTAAGAATGTGCCTATCTGTTAAAGCAATACATGAGGAATGCTTTGAAAAATGCTGTTGCTCCCACTAGAGATAATGTGTCATCTTAACACCATAGAGGAGAGCCAATAAAACCAAATTTGCAATGCATGTGGAAGTTTAAGGAGGGCAGGTCCACTTAACAGCACCGCAAAAATGACTTGGAGGACTGGCAGGTAATTGCCTATTAGCACAGACAGCAAGGTCAAACAAGGATGTTCACTGTTTTTTTAAGTCATACTTGAAAAACAGATTAAAAATAATATTTAAAAAACAGATGCTGGAAGAATTTCATATAACAGCTATTTTGTTATATAAAACCAGTGTAAAAAACCCTACATTAATGCTTGCTTTTCCACTTGAACCTTGACAAACACTTGAACTTATCTGGTGCACATGTCTGGTGCTTTCATACAAAAGAAACCACTCAAAAAGTGACTCAGGAACACCTTCTTTCCCAGTGAGGAGATTAATAAAACAAGCAATGTACAGTCAATTGATAGATATTTAAATAGTTCACTTTGAATGAAAGCATGAATTATCCATATAGATGACTAGTTAACATTCAGCGTATCTGGACTGGCTTTAGCTATATTGCAAGAAGTGGTGATTGTGCTATTACAGTTTAAGCATAATCCTATGACTGCAAAGTGCTATCTCTCAGTCAGCAGTCTTCTCCTCCATATATTACAATAAGATGGTGATTCTTCATCAGTTTATGGCCCCCGAAGGTTCACATAGTCCCATGGAGAAGCCAGAAGTGGGTTATCTACTTCCTCTTTCCATTGCAGTAATCTTATCATTCTTAGCGATGATCTATCACCTCACAGTATAGCTCATGTCCTGATTGCCAGCAGCTCTTGACTTATGTTCAGGAGCTCCAGAACTGATTCCCTGATCAGTTAGGAGCTAGCTTCTGACCTCTTTTCTAGAAAACTTTGTTGTGTTCCAGGCAGCAAAGTTGCTGGGGGGAGAGGGGCACAGAATCAGGTGTGTGAGTGGGAATTAGTATAAGCTGAAAGTGACTTCAGATTCTCCCCCTCAAAAAACCCAACAACACAAAGCTGTGCACCCTCCCTGCTCCCTCTGGTCAGCTGTGACTCAGCTTCTAATCTCTTAGCACCAATGGGGCAGAAGCAAACCTGTTGAGTATCTGCTCAAGTTGCTCAGTACAGAAATGAAGATATCTAATATCAGCACATGTGTGCTTGTGAGAGGTAAAACCATTCAGTTCCTGAGCACCTGCAATGCAAAATCTGCAACATCTATAATTATTACCCCCTCTTTTGAACCTGTTTTGCACCGGGGCTAAGTGTTGGGCATCAAAACAGATGCAATGAGGGAGGTTGTGGAGCATTAACACAGAAGTACTGAAGGAGGCTGCTGAACCAGGGATGTGGCTCAGCAGCAGTATGAGAGACGATGGGTGTGATCACTCAACCAGTATGGCCTGACATAGCCACTCCTCCCCTCCAGATTAAATAGGCATTATCAAATGCGCACACCCGACTCCCATGCCCCACTTGTCCCTATCACACACTAAAATGACTCCCAGGTAGATTAAATAGCCACTGGCAAATTCTGGTGGCTAACTTGGTAAGGCACTTCCATGGCAGGTTTACAGGCATCTGATCACCCGGGCACGCCATGGAAACTCATGAGTGGTATGATCATTCCATTCCATTTCCAGTGTGTCCTTTTCCCCCTAACCCCACTCTGATGACGTGCATTTCAGCACTCACATAGAACATGTCCAGAAGCGTAGTTGTGCTTGTCTGCTTCTGTGCTACCCAGGTCCATGGCTGTGGTGCGTTAGCAATGTGAATGACCAACCATGGGCCTGCAACACTATGATGCTGGCTTAGGAACACTGTGTGATTGATGCAAAGTGTCCCAAACTCAAGCAGCTTATTTAAAGTCGATACACTGCTGCAGCAAACTACTTGTGTGACCACATCCAATGTCTATTCTTGTTGGCACTGGGAATCTTATGCCCGATGAATGACCCACTACCCCAGGCATTAATACATTAATCTTGCTTTTCAACCAAAATTCAGATCCCAACATGGCTCACAACAGTTAAAACCCACTACAAATAACTGCTTAAATTAGGACTCAGTTGACATGCATTCCTACCTAAACTTCTCCATAATGTTCACCGGCTTTGAGGAACTCTCTGATCATAGGCATATGTACTGACTAACAGGCTTGTAGTATCGGGTACCAGAGTCATTCAGTCCAAAGATCAGGGTTTCAGAAAGTCAGGCAAGGTAAAGTCAGTGGTTGAACATCTATCATAGCCTCCCTTGGCTTGTTTTTATAGGCATATCTTTAAGGGTCATGCTTAGCCAGTTGCTCGGGAATAATCCTGCAACTAATCATCTTTGCTATAAGCAAGCAGCTGGCATTGGGTCAGGAGGTGTGCACTTTGTTGTCTCTCCTATAGCTCTGTTCTTAGCCTCCATCTGTGGTGCTCTAAGGGTGTGGGTGATACTGGAGGGCAGGAAACAACCAGCTTTTACCTGTTGAATCAGGACTGGAGGGTGTCAGTGGCTCTGCATCAGCTGTTGATTGTGAATCCTGACAAGCCTGCAGCTCATCTTCCTGTTTGCCAGCTTCTGCTGGCTCAGAGCTGGCTACACAGGGCTCCTGTTCTCCTGAGGAGTCTTCTTTTCCTGAGAAGTCCTCACTATCACTGAGTGCTGGCTGACTCATGACACCACAGAGCACAGACCACATTCCTTGCAGTGCTGTGGCAACCACACTTCACATAGGTGCTGAATTCTATTCTATTCTATTCTATTCTATTCTATTCTATTCTATTCTATTCTATTCTATTCTATTCTATTCTGGTGCCTGCAGAACATGACAGCAGAATGAGAATAGGAAAGACTGGCCTCATTTAGTAAAATGCCACACCACAAGTAAGAATGCTCAAACACTCTCCATCTCATCTGCCAGACAGTTATCAGCAGGGAGTCAACCACTTGACTGGATGGTCTTCTGCCAGCAATGGGCTTGGCCTGTTCACTTGGCCTCTGCCACCTCCACTGTTCAGCAGGGCCACTACACCTCACTTTCACAGACCTTCTATTGCTGTTTGCTTTCAGTTGCTACCAGAGGCCATCTGTATTGAGGTGGGGAGCCCATGGCAGGCTGTTCCTAGTAACAGAGAGGATGATTTCATGTGAAGTCACTGTCAGCACCCTGGGCTCTAGAGGACACAGCCATAGGACACAGATTGTGTGCTTAGTGGTGAGTCAAAACTGCCATTGCATCTGTCTCTATGGACAGAAGGTGTTCTTCTGTGGACAGAAGGTGTTCAGTCCAACAACTTTCCCAGGGTAACTCCCTATAAATGTGACTCTAGAGCCATCCATTCCTTCCTGCAGATTCATAGCAGCTTGATGTGGAAGAGATAATGACTCCAATGCACTACAGTCATCTAGCTGAAAAAAATAATGTAATGGTCAATGTAGTATGTTATTGGCATTGTAGGACAGGTCAATATATTGTAAAAGGGTCCTAGCGGCATCACTGCAAAGTCTTTCCCCCTTTTAAATGCTTTTTGGAATTGTATGCTTTACATTAATTTATGGTTACAAGCAAACTGTTGTGTTTTGAACATTCTGGACTCTCACAATACATTTTTTAAAAAACACTACTTGAAAAATTGTATTGATTCATTCAACAAAACATTTCATGTTCAGTTGATGGCTTTGTTGTTCTCTTTATTTAAGTGAACAAATCACTTTTATAGAACTGAACTATATTTTACAGCTTTAGATTTAGAGATAAACTTTCCCCAAATGGTCTTCAGTGCTCTGTGAAAAATTCCATTTCCATAAGAGCCACAGGCTTACCACATAAATTCCTCTACCACATTGTTTTTTTTTACCCTGGTGGGCTTCAGATGAATGGTGCTCCTTTTAAGGTTTTGAGCTTATTGTCTTTCTAATTGGAAATAGTAAGTTATCATAATCGGTCTGGATGCTGCAAGTGTTAAGTTTATAAGATGTGTGTGTATTTGTGAATGCATCAATGAGTTTGAACAAGGCTACAAGATTACTTGCTTTGTTTTCTTTGAACAGCAGACCCAAACGCCGAATGAAAAGAAATGCTCTAGAAACACCAATTAATTTCAAAAAAGTTTTGCCATATGGCATGTGGGGTGCTGCTTGAGGGGGACAAGCACAAAATCCTCTTAGGTACATAAGACTAGTTATACAGTTCTTTTCATCCTGGCTAGGATCAGGATATAAAAGATCTGTACTGTTCTAGGCACAGACAGGGCAGGCACAGAAGAAACAAACTGGATTGAAGACTGAATGGCTGAGCAATATTTTGTTCTCTTTGAGAAGTTTGTGTTGTGTTTAATTTTCTTTTTGTGCTCATCTTAATATTTTTGTGCATAGCGACTGTCTACATTCTTTCTCAGCATCTGTGTTTTGAAACACTAAAGTCAAACATATATCACTTTCTTCCTACATCAGCAAAAATAATCGTATGTGCAAGTGGTTTATTTAATGGCTATTTGTCCATGCCCTTTCTCCCTGGTAATAAAATGTTTCTTTATTTTATTAAACTTATGAGTCGCCCAATCCCTGCTACTGGGCAATATACAACATATAATAAAAACATTAAAATCATAAACTAGATACATAAATAATACTAATGCAGCAATCTAAAAAGATCAAGTGGCAAAAATCACAATTTCTTCCCAGTTCCGGACTGCAACCTCCTTGTGGGTATGGAGAGGAGGAGTAAAGCAGTCTGATGGGAAGGAGAGTAGGAGGAGTAGGAGGGGGGTGCCAGCCAGGATGGAAACTTGCTGTCCTTAACCTTGCAGAATTGCATAAGAGCCCTGATGTTATTTGGCAGACAGTTGCATCAGGTTGAGGCCAGGATTGAGAAGGCCCTGGTCGAGGACAACCAGATGTCTTTGGAGCCAGGGATCATCAACAGATTCTTTACAAGGAGCATAACACTCTCCGAGGGACATATCAGAGGAGATGGTCCCACAGATATGTCAGTCCCTGACTACTCAAAGCCTTAAAGGATCATCACCAAAACCTTGAACTTGACTCGGCATTCCACTGGAGGCCAGTGCAGCTGGCACAGCACAGGTTGTATACGTACCATCCATGACATTCCTGTTGGGACTTGCATGGCCACATTCTGGTTCAGCTGGAGCTTCCAAGTCAGTCTCAAGGGCAGGCCAGCATAGAGTGAGTTACAGTAGTCTAGTCTGGAGGTGACCATTGAATGTATTACTATGGCTAGGTCAGGGCATGACAGGAAAGAGGCCAGTTGTGAAGACTGAGGCAGATGGGAAAATGCCAGTCTGGCAATGTGCATGACTTGGGCCTTCGTACTCAAGGAGGCATCCAAAACCATGGCCAAACTCCTGATGGACTATACCAGTGTCAATAGCACCCCATCAAAAGCAGGAAATCTATGCCCCAGCCCTGAATCCCCTCCAAGCCACCGAACCTCCATCTTTATTGGGTTCAGTCTCAACCTACTCTTTTTTAACCACCCCGCCACAGCCTCCAAACCTTTGGCCAATTTTTGTAGACCCAGTGACAACCAATGACATGTTTGTCCATTGGCAACCTTGTTAGGGCATACACATCATTTTCTAACAATGAGTTGTGCTCTTCCTCCATTGCCTTAAACCAAGCCTCTTTTTCATCAACAAGTAGTTTTAACACATCTTTGTAAGTTTGAGGTTCTTTTACATACACATGGTTCACCTCATAATCAAACCTCACAGGTAGGATACCTTTAGTGCTATGTGATGAAACTCTTGGTTACACTCTGTCATCCTGCACGTTTTCAGAGGATTGTTCACCTTTCAACACAGGTTCCTCTTTTACACTCTCATTGCTTTCTGTGTAAGGTAGTGCAACCATTTGAGGCAACTCATTAGCATGAATTCTGCTCCAGTTTTCATGCTCGCAGAAGTTAGCTGACCTACTAAAGCTTAGTTTTTGATTTTGGTCAGCAAATCTGTATGATTTCATGCCAGACTGATCCCCTAAAAACACAAGCTTTTTAGCTTTAGCTCCCCCTTTCCTTCTGCACTCCAGAGAGATATTCACCCACGCTTTGGAACCAAAAATTCTCAGATGGTCTAACTTAGGGCACCTATTATACATCATTCTGTAAGGGATATCATCAATTGCGCTGGACCAAATTTGGCTACTTACATAACAAGCATTTTTCATCACTTCAGCCCAGTATGAGATACTCAAATCTGAGTCTTTCAGCATTGCATTCATTATGTTTTGCAATATTCCCCCCTTCCTCTCTGCAACACCATTTTTAGCAGGAGTACATACATTAGCAACTCTGTGCTTAATCCCTTTTTGCTTCAACCAGATCTCAAAAGCATTGGAGATAAATTCCCCCCCCATATCAGTTTGAATAGCAAGCATGTTACCAAATTGATTTGTCACTCTCTTGTACCAGTATTTGATAGTAGAAAAAACATCAGACTTCTGCTTCATTACAAACACCCAAGAGAAGTGGGACCAATCATCAGTTAAGATAAGAGCATATCGGTTATGAGAATGGGGTTTTGGGAAAGGCCCAACTAAATCAACATGTACCAATGCTAACAGCTTCTCAGACTTTCTTTGACTCCTTTTGGCAACAGGATATGCTTTAGATTTGGTCATTTCACAAATATCACAGTCTAGAACATTTTTACAATCATTGATACCTTCCTGGCCTATTAAGGCTAGGGTCTTTTGTATGATGTTGTAACTTACATGGCCTAACGGTCTGTGTAAAAGATGTTGGCAATTGTTATGTGGATTGACGTTTGTCACTGATTGTGCCTTCACACTATCATTGTTTAGCACATACACATTATCCCGCAGCTTACACACAACTGGTTTGCTTTCATTAGTTTACACTCCTTATTGGCAAACAACACCTTAAATCCTGCAGCATCTAGGCACATTACACTTAACAAATTGCTCTGTAAAGCAGGCATGCACAGAACACCTTTGAAAGTATAATTTAAACTAGGGAAATACACATCCCCCTGACAAGTAACTTTTCATGGTGTGCTATCAGCTAAACTCACGTGGTCTAGGGTTGAGTTCCTTTTGTTCTGAAGTAGACTTTCATTTCTGCAAAACATTTGTGAAGTGCCTGAATCAAGTAACCAGTAGGCATTGCTGGACTCTGTGGTAACAACCACAGATGCAGAGTGTTTAGCCTCAGGCTGTCGTTTTCTCCTTTGCTCCTTCTTCTCAGGACAGGAACAAAGTAAATGTTTTGTAGAGCCACAACAGAAACACTTTATCACTGAAAGAGTGTCAGACGAAGCGTCTCTGTGCAGCTCCTTGTTGGTGCCAGCAGCAAACATGCAGCTGGTTGAAGAAAACTCTCCTGGCCTCTCCTTGGAGCGATGCCCAGACTCCTTGGAACACAGCCCAGACTCCTTGGAACGCAGCCCGGACTCAACATAGCATTGTTACTCTTATAAAATTCTTCCTATTTCATGCTGCAAACTGAGAGATTTAGCATCCACTGTCTCAAGAGCGGTTATGAGCATGTTGAAACTCGGTGACTTAAAGAACTTAAAATCACATGGATCTTGTCACCTTTGGCAAACTCCTTCCCTCGCTCCTGTAGCTGCTGAAAATAACCCGTTAGGACATTGAGGTGTGCTTTTACAGACTCTCCAGGCTGCTGCACTTTCCAGTAAAGCTGTCTTGTTAAAGATATTAATGATCCAATGTTAGTCTGTAGATAAACAGCTTTAAAAGAGTCCCACGCATCTTTCGAGCTCGTTTTGTCAGCTACATAAATAAGCTGATCATCCCCAACACTCAAAACAATCAAAGCCAGTGCTTTTTCATCTTGCCACTCATCAGCTGGCATCAGATCGTCTGGAGGGTCATTAACATACTCCCACAGAGCCTCCTTAATCAAGAAGTGCTTCATTTTTAGAGCCCACATGTTGTAATTAGTTGTGGTTAACTTTTCCACCACCTGGGCCATGGGTACCTGGGCCATGATGTTGTCTGCTCCCGGCAGCTGGACCTCTGATCCCGGCAACTGGACGTCCTTCAGCACTCTGGACTCCCACATGCTGCCAACAGCTTCCAGCTCCTCCTGCCTGCTCTCAATAGCATGGCTCTGCTCTGCTTCCCCTTCAACATCAGAGAAAGCCACAGCAGACAGCCACTGTTCTTCTGATACTCCTTCCACACCTCCACTCCAGTGTTCCCTCTAAGCTGAGTTAGTGTGAGCTAGCTCACAGTCTTTTAGCCTCTGGCTCACACATTTTTGTCTTAGCTCAGGAAGGGATGGCTCCAAAGCAAACCAATTCATGCAGCAGCCAGATTGCTCACTCTCTGAATGCTTTACTTTAATGCTAGTAGCTCACAAAGTAGAATTTTTGCTCAGAAGACTCCACAGCTTAGAGGGAACATTGCTCCACTCACTCACTGCAGAGCTAGCCACAGGCTGGGCCCATAACCCTGTCAGAGGTGCTGCATGGCTAGCCCACAGTAGAAAGCAAGGGAGTTTGAGTATCCAATGAAGACTTAAGTCCATCTAGCTTAGTGTAAAAGTATTTACATTTATTTACACCAGCCTTCACCACAAAATTGGACACAGTGACAAAATGCTCCGCAGACACCAGGTTTCCAATCAAGGGTAGAACTGTACAGAATATGATTGCTTATATACAGGCATTGACCAATCATATTACAATGCTGAGTCATAGTGAGTTAGTTAATTAGTGCTGCACAGAACTGCACTAAACCGGTTGGATTCAGCTAGACTAACACTCTGAGCTGTCAGCTCCTGTCAAGTAGATTAAGCTCATCTACAGCCAGACTTACATAAACACAGGGTAGTTGACAGTGGTATCCATGTGGCTGTCCAATGACAGTTACAGCTGGTGTCATCAGCATAGTGGTGATACCCAAACTCAAAACTCCATTCCAGCTGGACATCAGGGAGAGAAGTGCCCCCCTGAGGGACCCCACACGTTAGGAGGTATCTGGAAGACCCCTTCTCTCCCAGCACCACCTTCTGTCCCCGACCACAGAGAAATGAGGTAAGCCATTGAAGGGCCACTCCACACACTCCCAATCAGTGAGGTGGTGGGTGAGAAGGTCATAATCAACCTTGTTGAATGCTTCTGTGTTGAACCCATTTCCATATGGGTTAACTTCCCTGGCTTCAGTAGGGAAGCAGAGGATGACTTCTGGTAGGGGACTGAGACAGGTAAACCTGCTGTGTAGAAGCTCCATTCCTGCTGCGCTATATTGACAGCTATACCAGCAACAGGCAAACCACATAGGTCCGTTCCCAGGTGGAAACCACCTATGCTATCATCACCAGCAACCCACAAGCCCAGTGTATACATCCCTTGAATGAAATTCCATGTAGTAGTTTACATTTACAACCAGGGATATGGTAAAATTTGCAAAAAGCTATTACTGGTATTGAAACTGGCCTTCTTTGGAATAGCTTTTTTTTGGGTCAGGCATCTCTTCTGATCACCTCAGATATCTGGTTGCAGCTCTGCAAGCAGTTTTGCACCAGCACAGTGGCAGCAATTGGCAAGGCAGCCAAGAAAAAAACAACCCTACTGATCAGGCATTGGGAAATATTATGCCCTGAGTCAACATGGCCTGTTTATATTAAAAACAGTTAAATTGGGTTGTATGGTTTGCCTTTACACCTGCACAGTTGGTAGCATTCTTCCATTTTGTCTTCTGTGTAACTCTATGCGTAGTTGTTTCAAATTCTTGGGTTAATCTAATCTGAAAGTCCTAGAACTGGCGCTCCCACACACACACACACACACACACACTTATTTTTTTTGCTGTCAAGTCACAGCTGACTTATGGCAACTCTGCAGGGTTTTCAGTGCAAGAATTGTTCAGAGGTGGTTTGCCATTGCCTGCCTCTGTGGCACAACTCTGGTATTCCTTGGAGGTCTCCCATCCAAATACTGACTAGGACTGACCCAGCTTAGCTTCTGAAATCTGACCCATACTACTATTCTGAGTGTTTATCCAGTGTATTAAAAATGAAATTGACCAAGGCTTTGGTTGATTTCATCTTTCAGATCTGAACTAACACTTTCAGTACCACTCTAAGCAGACTTATACACTTCTAAGTCCACTGAAACCAATAGACTTAGAAGAAAGTAATTGCTTAGGATGGCACTGATAGTGTCTTATTACAGAGGGCTGCAGCTGCAAGTATGAAATAAAATTGACCAAGGATGTCTTAGCCATGTAAAGGCAGACCTTCATGAAATGCAGAATACCCACCTCAAAGGAAATATTCTTAATAGGAAACCTCATATTTGTGAAATATATATGTGAAATATAGATGCTTTATGTACTTAAGAAATATGGCTCATTGTAGAAGGTGTAGGAGGTTGAGAGCAGCCGTGGAAAAAAACCATTGTTAAGGGCATGTTTGCACAATCAGATTTTTTTTGGTACAACGAAGAATGTGCAAATTTTCCAAGCACTTGTTGAATGTTTGACTGTGTTGATAGTGACTTGCAGACAGCTGGTGAGCCAAACCATCTGGGTGATCAAGATTCTCCAGCTTCCTTGTTTGTCTCTGTTGTTCTAAATACAAGAGAACTCAAGCACTGCTAGAGGGTGAGTAAGTGAGAAGGTGATGATTACAGTTGACTAGCCGTGACAGTCACCTAGAGGCTTTTTGCCATGCATACATGGATTTTCATGTGAAGCAGGACGTGGCAGTTTTTGACCATTCCCCATTGACATTTTAATAATTCTCTCTGAGATGCTGAAAGTGTTATTCTATTTAGAAGCATACAGGCTTGCTGATATGACATTCTGCCTTGTGCACTTTCAACTGAATGTCATATTAAGTCAATCTGACTTTCCCATAAACGTTCCTAGGAAATTGGTGATAGGAAGTCCTTTATCATACATAGGGAAAAGGCTACCCAATTGTCCCTTTGTGAGGTGACCCATGTGCTCCCTGAGGCTGCCATCTCATTAGAGAGAGTGGCCACAAAGAACAACTGCTGGTTATTGTTATTTTGTCCTTCTATGATATTTTGTGACGAGTGACAGACTAAGGATCTTCTTTCTAAGGAAAACGAGCTTGGATGTCTATATATTTCTAAATTCTTGGGTGTGTGATTGAAAGACAAAGACTCTTTCAGAAAGGGAAGGAGAGAAACAAGTAGAGAAGAGAGCAGAAAAATAGGTATGTGATAAGAATTAAGACAGATGCAGAAACAGTTAGTTTAGGGAACCAGTGTGGGGTAGTGGTTAAGGTGCCTGACTGGATTCTCAGAGACTGTGTACAAATTCCAACTCTGCTCTTAAGCTTTGTGAATGACCTTGAGTCAGTCTCTCTCAGCCTACCTCACCGGGATGTTGTGAGAGTAAACTTAGGAAGAAGAACCATGCACACTCCTCCAAGCTCTTGGGGGGATGGGATATTTTTTAAAAATAGAAGATTTAAGTGGGAAATATCTGAGTCTTCATAGATTTCCCCCCCCCCTGGAAATACTTTGTCCCTCTATGGTAGTTGAAAGCACTCTGGTGCTCCCAGATTCATTGTTGAATTTGAGAAGGTGGAGGTGGCTAAGGCACTTTTTCTCAACAGCCAGGTACATTGAGGGACTTTAGCACTACAGGCTGAAGGACAGTAGTACAAGGAAGAAGCAGACAGACAAGGCAAGGACATTTTGTGGCCAAACAAGGGCAAGGCATCTGGACAGACAGGCAGAAGCAGGAGGACCTTGAGGTAATTTGTTTGGGAAAGGGATAAGGGTTAGAGAACAGCAGAAAAGCACTCAAGAGCAGACTGGCACAGCTGGCAGGCACTGGGAAAAGAGTGAAAGGCTAAGCCCCACCCTGTGTCCTTCAAGACTCAAGTACCTCGAATACAAATTTTCTCTTTGTATCAAGTACTTTTTGTTCCTCGCTCTTTAAGAATACATAAAGGTTTGTTGAACTTTAACAAAGATTTAAAACTGTTTGAATTGTTTTGTACAATATAATCTTTCTGCTTTTGTTCATAATTCATTCATGGAGTATCTTTATGTTGATACAACCTCTAGGTGGTGGCTGAAGATCTGCTGTTACAACTGATCTCCAGGAGACTGAGAACAGTTCACCTGGAGGAAATCACCACTTTGGGAGGTGGACTCTATGGCATTTTACTGCACTGAAGTCCCTCCCCTTCCCTCCCCAAACCCCACCCTTATCAGGCTCCACCCCAAAAATCTCTAGGTATTTCACAACCCAGGGCTGGCAATCCTAATTTAATTCTAGTGGCTGCAGCATGCAGTCAATCAAGAAAAATCAGAGACTCTGTCTTAAGGAAAACTGCTTATGTCCTCATCAGAAAAACATTGACTGGTTCTGCACCCGTCTGTTTCCTCGCAGTTTTTCCACAGCCACGTTGGGACGTTAATCTCACTCTACACTGCATGCCACTTTCAATTTCTTTGTTCATCGAGTTTTATGGTACCTTCTGCATAGATTTATGGAGGTTCAGGGGTGACTTCGCAGTCAGTACGGGTTACCCTGGGGTATCTGAATGTGGTTTTGAGCTGCACCTTTTCCTTCTTTTGCTTCTGATTAGAAGGGAACAATAAGCAGACAACTTGACACAGCTTCATTGATCTCCATCAGTTCCCCCACCCTTATTTCCCCCTGTATTTATCACCTCGCCATGAATTACTTGGCTCAGTTGGGTGCGATCCACCATCCAAAGCATCTCCTACACAGCTAATGACTGCTGAGGCAAGTACTGACACAGGAAAATACGCATACCAATGCAAGAGAATGTTGAAAACAAAAATAGATGGCAAGCTGACATGGGACTTAATGGGTAGCCAATGCAAAACCAGAATCCAAGGCAATGCAATGAAGACAGATATTCTGAGGCAAGGGGGAACCAAGTCGACTGCTGAGAAAATGTGGAGTGAATGCCAGATGCAGAATGGACCATTGTCTGCCTTGTAAAAGTGAAACCAGTAGTCAGAGAGAGATAAGGATACAATAATAAAAGAAACAGATCAATGTGAAAGAAAATAATTTTTCTATTTATACGATATTTTAGATGGGGAATTTGTTGCTTCTTATATTCATTAAAATAATTATTGAATGCCCATCTTTGTAATTACTGTAATTAATAACAAAAGAAATGCACATATGTAGTTTTCAGTACTGATTTTGCAAATTGTTGTGTGCCAGATACATGACTGTTTAGAGAAATAAAACCATTTATTTGAGTGAACTTTGTGTGAGCACTTCTAATTTGTCTTTCAGTATCAGACATGAATGCTATTATAATTCTTATCACATAGTGTTATTACTTGCAACCAAATGTGTATTCCGCAGGGAGCAGTAGCCATATACAGTCCCAACAAAAGTCCTCTTGCCGCACATGAATTTGCAAATATTTTTGTTGCATTCACATCTTGCATTTAGGTACTGTAAGAAGTGGCACTATTACATGTTGTTGTTTTTTTGTAAACTATAGTGAGAGTGGAAGTTGTGGCTTCTGTCCTCTGGGTGTCTATGCTATAACAGTGGCTGAGTTCAGACTGGCAGTTTGCAGCAGCAGCCAGTCATGGCAAAAAAGCTCCAGAAAACTGTTCTGGGTTTTCCCGGTCACACATGCTGACAAATGCAGAAGCATACCGGGAGGAGGCGTGCAGGAGCATTCAGACTGCTGCCCCAGACGTGCAGCTGTAAACAGCTTTTCCCTGGTAAATCGGCTGGATGCCTATGTGTGTATGGGTGCATGGGTGCATGCAATGGTGTAGACTTCCAATTTCCCAGGGCTGGGTCTGGTCCAGAGGCATTGCTAAGTCATTAAAAGAACTGGGAAGGAGCCAGTGACATCACAGACCATTGTCACTATCTATGGAGGTGGAACTATGTGGTATTTAGGGAGGGGCTCCCCAGAAAATTATGACTGCCTGGGAACCCCCATAGCAATGCCCCTGGGCTGGGCTAACCCCAGGAACAGATGCCTTCTTAGCACACTGCTTAGAAACTCCCCCAGGCGACAGTTCCGATACAGAATGCCATGAAGGATATCACCGAACAATTTACCAAGAGTTTACAGTTGCTGCAAAAACAAATAGCTGATAATACCACAAAAATTGTGGCATTAAGCAATACAGTAGAGGAAGTTGAGACGAAGACGAGACAGGTGGAAAGGAAGGTTCAAGAAAATGAAGAGAAACAATCGCTGTTAGAGCAAGATGTGGTGAGATTGCAGGTGGAGAGAGTGGCGTTTGTTTTGAGGTTTCAAAACATCCCAGAGGAAAAGGAGGAAGATTTGAATCTGAAGATGGCGGAATTGCTGACAAATCATTTAC
This sequence comes from Gekko gecko, assembly GCA_029375565.1. Classification (NCBI taxonomy): domain Eukaryota; kingdom Metazoa; phylum Chordata; class Lepidosauria; order Squamata; family Gekkonidae; genus Gekko; species Gekko gecko. The sequence continues at coordinate 138,126,024 of JAPDNY010000002.1, forward strand.
AACTTGAAGATATAAGCGAAGTGGCAAAAGAGATAGATGTGGCCTTCAGAATGAACTCAGCCTATGCAAGAAGATTCAAGGTACCCAGGGAAGTTCAGGTGCTGTTCCACAAGCGGGTGGTTAGGGATGAGATACTGAGAGAAGTAAATGCTGTACCGCTGAAGATGGGACAAGAAGAAATTAAGGTGTTGAAAGAGATATCCTGGAGAGTGAGGGAGAAAAGAAGGACATATTCAGAGCTAAAAGCACTGTTGAGAGCCAATAATATCACTTACAGGTGGATTTTGCCAGAAAGGGTCTTTTTCAACTTTGAAGGAAAGAGATTCAGAATTACTTCAGTTTTCAAGGCTAAAGACTTCCTAGAGACCTATGGGGTAGAGATGTCGGATGACCAAGAAGAAAGAGAGGAGAGAGAAGAGGGAGAGGTTGAAAGGGAATTGGAACCTCAAACCCAAGGAGCAACAGCGTCAGCTCCTTCTGCTAGACCTCAAAGACCAAGAAGATACAGATTGAGATCTCCAATTGTTACGAGAGAAAAAACGAAAGCTGAAAAGGAACACAAACAGACACAGAACTTAGATGGATAAAAAGAAGTTGAAATTTATTTCAGTTAATGTGAACGGCTTAAATGGACCCCAGAAAAGAAGAAGAATATTTCATCAATTGAAGAAACACAAGGCGGATATAACGTGTATACAAGAAACCGATATAAGGAAGAATGATGAAAAATATTTGGATTATAAAGGATTAGGTAAAGTATTTGTGGCAACGGATAAGGAAAAGAAGAAATGCGGAGTGGCCACTTATATTAAGGAGTATTTGCAACCAGAATTTGTACTTGCCTCAGAGGATGGAAGAATATTGATGGTGGCAATCCAGAGACAAAATAAAAGGGTTTTAATTGTGAATATTTATGCCCCAAATCAAAATCAGGAAAAGTTTTATGGAAAGCTTCTAACTTTGATAGCTAAACAGGACTTTCATGAGATTTGTCTGATTGGTGACTTTAATGTGATCTTTGATAATGAATTGGATCGGAAAGTGAACATTCAGAAGAAGAAGGTAAAAGGTAATGAATTTACCAACTCACTTTTGCAGATCATAGAGGAATGGCGATTAGTTGATGTTTGGAGAATAAAAAATCTCAAAAAGCAACAATATACATTTTATTCGGTGAGACATGATTCTTGGTCTAGACTGGACATGTGTTGGATGTCATCCTCATTGGTAAGGGAACTACAGGAGGTGGAAATTGAGGCAGGTACATTTGCTGATCACAATCCGATAACTGGAATTACAGGGAACAAACCACAAGGGTAAATGGACATTGAATCCTTTTCTACTGAAGGATAGTAAGGTGGTGAGAAGTCTGCAAACAGAATTCGCTTTTTTTTTAAGGAAAATATTACCCCAGGCATTCTGAGACGAACGGTATGGGATGCGTTTAAGGCCTTTGCTAAAGGACTCTTAATGAAGGAAGCGGCAAAGAAAAACAGGAAAAGAAATGAGGAATATTTCAATTTGAAGAAAGAAATACTGGAACAAGAGAAGCAAGAAATGGAGATTGGAGGAGACTTCGATAGGAGAGCTAAAATTAAGCTTCTCATGCACAGGATGAATTGTTTATTGACAGCAGAGTTAGCAAAGAAAATGAGTTATGCCAAACAAAACTACATTGAGAACGCCAATAAACCAACTAGATGGTTGGCCTATCAAATAAGAAAGCAGTCTGGGTTTCGGTTTCCGCGTCGCGAATGGTGGCCGCTTCTCGGGACACTCCCGGAGGCGGTTAGCCCACGTGCAGTTAGGGGGGGTCTTCGCATGTGCGAAAGACCCTAGTGAGCCTTAGGCAAAGGCTCCGAACCGGGGGCGCTTGGGGAGTAGCCTCTTTGCCGGCAGACAGCCGGGAAATTGAGGCTTTCTCCCCGCCCCAATCGGCCCCACTGCGGCGTGCCCGTAATGGGACTTAGCGGCGCCACCGATTTCCAGGAGTGAAGACAGCGCTATGGTTTAATATAAAAAGAAGAAGTAGCATGGAATCATGAGTTGAAGATCTATTTTGAAGCGTAAATCGGAGCCCCCCTGCATGCGTATAAGCGTTGGGAGGAGGGAGGAGTCCCCACCCCCTTTGAGAAGCAAGATCTACAAAGGGAGCGTGAAGGGGGGCAGAGAGAAAACAAAGTGTTGGTGAAAGTACCGTTGGGGTTGCATGGAAGACTGCGATCATCTTAGCTTCCTGGGGGATGCGGCATGAACTTTTTAAAAGTAAACAAAAAAACAAAATGCCGATAATGGAAAAAGTCCTGCAGGCACCGGAAGAGAAGAGAGGAGGGACTTCCGGTCCAGACAGCCCCCCCCAAGAGCTTGCTGTCAATCAACAGGAAAAGGAGATGCTGTGCCCCCTGCTGGAACAATTGCAGAAAATCAACGAAACTCTGTTTAAAATGGAAAGTGTTCTCATCAGTCGACAGAAACAGGTATCGGAAACAACTAGAAAGATGATGGAGATCGAACAGAAATCGAATCTGATTCTAGGTTTCCAGGGCGTTAAAGAAGAAGAGAAAGAAGATCTCGGATTTACCTTGATAAATGTCTTGGCACCCCTAACTGGCAGTGAAGCGATAAAGTTAAAAGAAGAGGTGGATAAGGCTCCCAAAGCCTATTCCGCTTTTATAAAAGAAAATACTGTGCCAGTAGAAGGGGATGTCGAGCATAGCAGGCGACAAACTGGAGATCTAATTTCATCTGAAGAGTTTATGGAGCCCTGGAAGCTTGAAGGCCAGAAGTTTAAGGAAAAAGAGAAAAGAAAGAAGACGGATTTCATCTTCAAAATACGGAAACTTCTGAAGAGACACGCCAGCAGGGAGGAGGATGCAGCATTCAAAACTGGGATAAGTGAAGAAGACAGCAGCCCAGGGGAAAGTGGTGATGGAACGGAAGACTTCAAAGTTAAAATGGACTCAATCCATAACTGGAAGAAAATTAAAAAGAAGATACTTTGAGGACTGTTCGTGTAGCATCTGGAAGGAGCTGTTTAATTACTAACCCCAATGGACTTTACTAACTGCATTAACAGAGTGACTTTGGACTTTGCAATAGTTAAAAAGAAGATCTTCTAACCATGATGGATGCCAAAATTGGTATTGGTTATTAACCTAAACTAACCCTCACTAACAGAAAAAATTTTCACTCCATCTTTCTCTTGCTCCATCTGTCTACCCTTCCCTTTTCTTATAAAAAGAATAAAATTATCTCTTTTTTAAGAGAGTTTTACAAAAAAAAAAAATAATAATAAGAAAGCAGTCTGAAAGGACGTTGATAAAGTCATTGAAAGATAAAAATGGGGTGGAACAAAATGGAATTCAAGACTTGAAGAGGATTGTGGAAGACTTCTATAAAGAGTTATATGCAAGAGAGAATATAACTAGAGAAAAAATATCTCATTATGCAAGAACGTACACTTCAAAAGTTTTCGGAGGGGGACCAGAAGATTTTAAATCAACCAATTACCATGATGGAGATGGTGGAAGCGCTTAAAAGACAGAACAAAGGTAAAGCACCTGGGACGGATGGTCTACTGGTGGAGTTCTATGTAATTTTTGCTGAAAAGAAAGATAAAACACAATGTAAGGCGGCTATTGAACGTGCTGGAATATTATGAAGCTCACCCAGAAAAAGAAATGGCGGTGATTTTTGTAGATGCAGAGAAGGCCTTTGATAATTTGGATTGGACGTTTATGATAGAGACATTTAAGAGGGTTAGAGCGGGAGAGCGATTTATTCAAACGATCCAAGCAATTTGTTCAAAGCAAAGAGCAGCAGTTATGGTAAACGGGGAACGGACTGAGCAATTTCAGATACAGAAAGATACGAGGCAGGGTTTCCCCCTTTCACCGTTGTTATATATATTTGCTTTGGAGGTGGTAACAGAGGAGATAAGACAGAATCCAGAAGTGAAGGGCCTGAAGGTGCAAGGAGAACAATATAAACTACTGGCCTATGTGGATGATCTTGCATTTATATTGGAGGAACCCAGATCTTCAATTGTGGAGTTGAATAAGCTTTTGAAAGATTATGGGCAGGTGGAAGGATTAAAGATTAATTTGGCTAAGACAAAAATTTTAACTAAAAATATGACACTGGAACAGAGAGAGAGCTTGCAAGAAGAATCGGGATACAAACTATGTATGAAGGTAAAATATTTAGGAATTCAACTGAAGAATAGGTGTAGTTCGTTACAAGAAGACAATTATAGAGAACTGCTGAGAGCCATGAAGCAAGATTTGGAAAAGTGGAAGAATTTAAAGCTGTCATTAATGGGAAGAATTGCTCTGATAAAGATGAATATTTTACCAAGATGGATCTTCTTTTTTCAAATGATCCCTGTGCTGAAAAACCTGGCAATCCTGAAAGAGTTAGAGCAAATTACCACTAAGTTTGTGTGGCAGGGGAAGAGAGCAAGAATTAGGCTTAAAGTATTACAAGACTCGAAAGAAAGAGGAGGACTTGCCCTGCCTAATTGGATATTGTATTATAGAGCCAGAGCCTTGGCATGGCTTAAGGAATGGGTAATGTTGGAAGATAGAAGACTTTTAAAATTGGAAGGCCATGATCTTTTGGAAGGCTGGCACGCTTTTCTGTGGGATGAGAAAGTGGCAGCACGTAAATATTTCAGACAGCATTGGATACGAGATGCACTTTGTAGAGTATGGGAGACCATCCGGAGGAGGTGGTTTACCAAAACCTCGAGGCTGGTTGCTCCTGTAGAAGCTGTGACCTTACCTAGGCTATACTGTGAAGATCCCCCACAAAGATATCTGGACGTTATAAATGCAAAGGGGGAGTTGGAACTGGATGATGATATTAGTTGGTAGCACAGAGTTCAGATTCAATCAAGGTATAAGAAAGATTAAAAAATAGAGTTTGAGAAGACATTAACAGATATGGAGAAAATACTTTATGAACTGGAAGAGAAGTTCATTAAAAAAATGTATACATTGTTGTTGGCCGATTATATGGTTTGAAATGGTGAAAAATAACATGATTCAATGGGCACAAAATTTTGGCTACAATATTGAGTTGGAACAGTGGGACCAAATATGGAAAATAAATGTGAAAATAACCAGGGTGGTCTCATATAGAGAAAATATGTACAAAATGTTGTATAGGTGGTATATTACTCCAGATAAGCTGGTGAAATATGATGAGAAATGCTCTAATAAGTGTTGGAAATGTAATGCTAAGACTGGTTCATTTTATCATATGTGGTGGACATGCGAGGTGACAAAAAAGTACTGGATATAGGTGCATAGAATGATGCAGAAAATTATAAAAGGTACTCTTTTGTTTAAACCAGAGGTGTTATTGTTGGGTATACTTCCAAAAGATGTATGGAGAGAAGAGAGATATTTGATAATATATAGGCCGAGGACAGACTGGCAATTTGCCCCGGTAGCCAGTCGCAGCAAAAAAAACCCGGATTAAACTATACCGGGTTTTCCCGTCCACACAGCGGGGGCTGCTGCCAGAAGATACGGGACGGAGGCGCGCGGGAGCGTTCAGACTGCCACGCCAGAGGCATGCTATATTCGCCGTTTCCCCATTAATTCGGCTGTGGGTGTATGGGTGTATGTGCGCATGAGCGCTCATGCGCATAAGCGCATTTTGCCAATTTTTTTTTTTGCCCTGCAATGCTGGCACCGCATTGGGCAGTGGAGCGGAGCGCAGCCAATCACACTGCTGCTGCCTCGTGCCCAATGCGGGTTGCTCCCGGCTTTTCACCTGCGCGTTCAGACTCCCCGGAAGCGGAGAAACGTGCGATGAACACGGGCTTTCGGATTTGCGACAGCTTTTATCAGGTGTTTTTTTAAACCGGCACTGAAGCGCGAGAGCACCGGTAGGCTATGGGTGGGGGACGCCAGGCAGATGTGCCTGTGTGAACATTCCATTTAATCCGATATTGAGTCGTTGTCAGCCCGAGTCCCTTCCCAGGGCAAATTGCCAGTCTGTCCTCGGCCATATAATGACTGCGGCTAGGATTTTGTATGCGAAGTATTGGCGATCCACGGTGGTACCGACCAAACAAGAGCTGATTGAGAAGATAATGGAGGCAGCAGAAATGGATAAACTGACTCTGATGATGAAAGGATATGACGAATCAGCCTTCATAAATACGTGGCAACGCTTCTATGACTAGTATGATCAGAGAGGGAAGGATGGAGAGAAACAATAAGTATTGAACATTATTAACCTTGTTTGTTTTACTATGTTAAGTTAGAAATGGATAAGATAGAAAGATAGAATTTGTGGATATAGAAGTAAAGGAGTATTAGTAACAAGGTCGGCAAGGTGGGAGGGAATTTAATCGGATGAATAGTTATGGGAATTGTATCCCCCCGTGAATGTTGAGTGTGGCATGTTGTGTTTGTTTGTTTTTGTGTGTGTAGTGTAAGTGTATTGTATTGTATTGTGTGTAATTGTATCGTATGTCATGTAGTGTAATGTTGTTATGTGGTTGTCTTAAAAATAATAAAAATGCCTCTTTCAGGGGCGCTTAAAAAAAAGAAAAGAAACTCCACCTTAAAACACAGAACAGATTCTGCTGCTAGGGACTGTTTTTCCACTCTGGGAACTGTCATTACAGTCCTAGAGTAGCCTATCTGGGCCCAAAAACCTTATTGGAAAAACCATACTGCATTTTCTTTGTAACTTTTTTTGGGGTGCAATGTATTTCAGCAGAGCCCATGCAAGTCAATTGGCATTCCCGGCTCCCATTATCTCCAATAGGCCTTCAAGCCTCTCCCATTATTTCCAATGGGCAATCATGTCATTCCTTTTAGTACATCCCAGTTGGTTGCCCCTTTGAACATAAGAACATAAGAGAAGACAATGTTGAATCAGGCCAATGGCCCATCTAGTCCATCACTCTGTCACACAGGGGCCAAAAATACCAGGTGCCATCAGGAGGTCCAGCACTGGGGCCAGGACACTAGAAGCCCTCCCACTGCTGCACCCTCCAGCACCAAGAATAGAGTGCATCACCTGCCAAAGACTGAGAGTTCCTATCTATACCTTGTGGCTAATAGCCACTGATGGACCTCTGCTCCATATGTTTATCTAATTCCCTCTTGAAACTGTCTATGCTTGTAGCTGCCACCACCTCCTGTGGCAGTGAATTCCATGTGTTAATCACTCTTTGGTGAAGAAGTACTTCCTTTTATCTGTTCTAACCCGACTGCTCAGCAATTTCATGGAATGCCCACGAGTTCTTGTATTGTGAGAAAGGGAGAAAAGTACTTCTTTCTCAACCTGCTCTATCCCATGCATAATCCTATAAACCTCGATCATGTCACCCCTCAGCCGTCGTTTCTCCAAGCTAAAGAGCCCCAAGTGTTTTAATCTTTCTTCATAGGGAAAGTGTTCCAATCCTTTGATCATTCTCGTTGCCCTTCTCTGCACTTTTTCCAATGCTATAATATCCTTTTTGAGATGTGGCGACCAGAACTGTACACAATATTCCAAATGAGGTTGCACCAATGATTTATACAGGGGAATTATGATACTGACTGATTTATTTTCAATTCCCTTCCTAATAACCCCCAGCATATCATTGGCCTTCTTTATTGCAGTTACACACCGTCTAGACATTTTCATTGAGTTATCTACTACGACTCCAAGATCTCTCTCTTGGTCAGTCTCTGCCAGTTCAGACCCCATCAACGTGTATTTATATTTAGGATTTTTGGCTCCAATGTGCATCACTTTGCACTTGGCCACATTTAACCCTACTTGCCACGTCGCCACCCACTCACCCATCCTTGACAGATCCCTTTGGAGTGCCTCACAATCCTCCATGGTTGTCACCACCCTGAACAACTTCGTGTCATCTGCAAATTTAGCCACTTCACTGCTTACTCCCAATTCTAAATCGTTAATAAACAAGTTAAAAAGCATCGGACCGAGTACCAATCCTTCTGGTACCCCACTGCTTACCATCCTCCACTGAGAAAGTTTCCCATTTATACTCACTCTCTGTTTCCTATTTATTAGCCACTTTTTGATCCACAAGAGGACTTGTCCTTTTATCCCATGACTATTGAGCTTACTTAGGAGCCTTTGATGAGGAACTGTATCAAAAACTTTCTGGAAGTCAAGGTAAATAACATCTGTTGGGTCCCCCTTGTCCACATGTTTGTTCACTCCCTCAAAAAACACTAACAGGTTAGTGAGACAAGATCTTCCCTTACAGAACCCATGCTGAGTCTGCCTGTTTTTGTTCATCAATGTGCCTACTAATTCTTTCCTTAAAAACAGTTTCCACCAACTTGCCCGGTATCAATGTCAGACTGACTGGCCTGTAATTTCCCAGATCTCCCCTGGAGCCCTTTTAAAGATGGGAGTGACATTAGCTACCTTCCAGTCCTCAGGAAGGGAGGCAGATTTTAAAGAAAGATTACTTATTAAGTTCACATTTGAATTCTTTCAGAACTCTCGGATTAATGCCATCCGGGCCTGGTGATTTATTAGTTTTTAAATTGTCCAGCAGTCGTAGGACTTCCTCTCTTGTCACCGCAATCTGATTCAGGTCTTTCAACCCCCCTCCTGAAATCGGTGGTTCTTGAGTGGGCAAGCACTTCTCATCTTCCACAGTGAAGACAGGCAAAAAATACATTCAGCTTCTCAGCCATTTCCCTGTCATCCTTCACTACTCCTTTTACCCCTTGGTCATCCAAGGGCCCCACTGCCTCCCTGGCTGGCTTCCTACTTCTAATGTATTTGAAGAAAGTTTTATTGTTGGCCTTTATGTTTTTTGCGATATGCTCCTCATATTCCCTTTTTGTTTGCCTGATCACAGACTTGCATTTTAATTGCCACAGCCTGTGTTCCCTTTTATCAACCTCACTGAGACTAGCTTTCCACTGCTTAAAAGAATCCTTCTTACCTTTTACAGCTTCCATTACTTTATTTGTTAACCATGCAGGCTTTTTTCTATACCTATTTGTGCCTTTCCTAACCTGTGGTATATATTTTTTTCTGAGCTTCTAGGATTGTATTTTTAAATAGTCTCCAAGCTTCCGCAATGGTTTTGATCTTCTCCACTTTTCCTTTCAATTTCTTCCTCACATGTCCCCTCATACCAGAGAAGTTACCCCTTTTAAAATTAAAAGTGGTTGTGTCAGTCTTTTTGGGCAACTCCCTATTTGTACAGATGTTAAACTCAATGACATTATGGTCACTGTTCCCAAGTGGTGCAATCACTTTTACATCTCTCACCAGGTCTTGGGCATTACTTAGGACCAAATCCAGGATCACCTCTCCCCTGGAAGGATCTGTGACCATCTGTTCCATAGCACAGTCACTGAGAGTGTCTAAAAACTCAATCTCTTTTTCCCAACTAGAACTCTTACTGACCCAATCAATGTGTGGGTAGTTAAAGTCACCTTTAAAGTCGGCCCAGCCAATGGGGAGATGGAGCTTGTGACCATATATTCTGGCTGCTGACGCATCCACCCCCCCTTAAGACATCATGGGACTAGCAGGAATTTTTGGGACTTCCTGGGATGGGCTACAGGGCATGTCTTTTTTGCCTGCTCCATTATGTTGTAGTGGAAAATGGGTTAAATAAGCCTGGTCTCTAAATTTATTTATTTATATATTTATGCCATAACTAGTTTGACAGGAATCGGGCAGGTTGCTCACAACAGGTAGGCCAACCCTCCATTGCTTACCAACAGGAATGGCAAGCAATGGAGGGTGTGTCTGGAACAGTGCATCACTGGCCAAGTGGCAGGGTGTGGCTGGGAAGGTTAACCCTTGGTGCTGAGCAACATCTTTTCGAACCTGGTAGTAGGTGTGTGGCATATCAGGGAGGTGGCTGGGCACCTCTTGGCACATTGTGTGGAAGCTATGAAAAGCAAGGCTGGCATGGCGGAGGATGCTTGCCAAGTTTGGAACCAGTGTGGATCTGCCCAACAAAGGCAGCCATAGTCAGGCTGCCTAGCACAACCTGCCCACATGTTAGTGTATTTATAATATGACAATTATAATAAGACATGGGTCAGTTTATTTAAATAAACAAGATAAACCTGAGCTCTTGTCTCAGGTATCTGTGGAAATTTCCTATAACTCCCTTAGGAATGGTCATACAACAGCCATTCATAACTCAAATTACTGACAATTTTATGCTATTTAATATTTCTATAAAATGTGGATTTAAAAAAAGACAGTTAATGTACTATGTGCAAATAAAATTCCATTAAAACATGTTTCCTCAAACCTCTTGTTTAAAGGAGCACCTCTATTTTTTTGTCTTGATTTTCTAGGAAAAACTAACATTCTCTCATGGAAATCTAATTCAAGTTTTTGAATGTATCAACTACATACTTAATTTTTAAAAAATTATTTATACTAATAACTTTATTAAGCCTATAGCATAAGTAGCACTAATATATTACATACTTTTACATACACTTACATACATACATACACTAATATATTACATACATTCTCTCATGGAAATCTAATTCATATTTTTTAATGTATCAACTACATAAATTGTTTTTTTTAATTATTTATACTAATAACTTTATTAAACCCATAACATAAGTAGCACTAATATATTACATACTTTTAAAAATAATGATAAATGACTATATACATGGCCAATAAGCCCCAATGCCAGATATTGAATGAGACAAATACAGAAAGAAATAAGGGAAGGGAAAAATACTTCTAAAACCCTTGAGTCCTATAATCCATTAATCATATGGTTGTATCCTGGAACTTGCAAGAACAAAATGAACTTCGATTTCCTGAAACTACTGTAATCCCCAGTTGGAAAGGCATCAATGTTGTTGAATTTATTGTAAGCTACTGTGAGATTCCTGGTAGGAAAAACAGCAATGTTATCCTTGCGAAGAAAACATCAATAACTCTCCAAGGAACCTTTCCCCCCCTGTCCTCTGTTCGCCAACTGCCTTCTCTTCTCTTTTCTCAGACACTCTTTTCTCTTTAGCGAATAAACACCCCCAACACTCACAACAACAACAAAATTAATTTCCCAACTCACAGATTTTTCCATCAGCTACCATCCCCTCACAATTAGAAGAGCTGAAAGCCCTTACCTGTAATGCCTTACAACAGAAGTGGCATGGCCTCGAGACCCTGAAAGTGAGGGACCAGTCTGTCATAGCCAGTGCTCCCACAACCATGCCACACCAGGACTATAGAAGTAAAACAAGAAGTTAAAACCTAGCAGATAAATATGTGTTTTCTTTGTTTATTACTGTCAGGTATCAGGGATAACACCATCACATTTATCCTTCCCTTCTTTCTGAATTCCACATTTTCCCCACAACTTGCCTTAGTTTTTTAAATCATGTTTTGTCCAGCAATAAATCTTATACATTGTTATTACTTGGCACTTAATTCTGATATGAATACAAATACAAATGTGAAAGACATTAATGCCAAAACTTCTAATAATGGAAAATATGTATTATGGCCTGAATACTAAGTAGTTGGTATGGCTACCTTGTGAGCAACCCAGTTTGTCTGAAGTAGTACACACTGAGAGATTCTCTTTAGAGCACATCTAAAGAATTTATACATGTCTAAAGAGAATCTCTTGGTGTGTATTACTTCAGAGAAACCGGGTGTATATACTTTTTGTTATGTATGCAGGCCGCTACCAGGGGCCCGCGGTCACAGGTCAGAGCTTGGTTCCTTAGAACAATAGAACTGTAGAATACCAGTCCACCCAGTACCAACCAATAGAACTCTTGGCAGGAAATTCAAATCCTCCAATGGGACTGTAGGGGTACTGGATGCATGTGTATATAGTCGGCCTTGCAGGGCCGTTTGCATGCTTGTCGTGTGAAGTACCAATAAACTCATCAAACTGCATGTTGTAGTCTGAGTTCTCCATGCATCGAACCCAGTACTTTACAGTGGTGATGAAGGTGGGATACAACTGAGCAGGCCTGACTCAATATACAGTGCAGCATTGAGCTCTGATGCCAAGGAAGCCACCGTGCCGCCACTGTGCCGCCACCGCCTGGCTCTCCCAGTCATCACCCCCTCATCGTGCTCAAGTCATGGCCACCAACGCTCCAGGACACCTCGAGACTTTCGACCCCGCTCACCCAGAGCTATGGGATTCGTGGACAGATCAGCTCATGTTCTGCCTCTTGTTCTATGAGATCACCAACCTGGGTAAGAGACGGGCCCTCCTCATCAGCACGTGTGGGGTGAACACCATCCGGCTCGCTAAAAGCCTCCTTGCAACGACGGCAATCCTCGACTGCACCTATGAGGAGATCATAGAGGCCCTGATCTGCTACCTCACACCCAAGCCTGCATTCCTGGCCAAGCGGATGGACTTCCAAGGGTGCATCCAAAAGCCAGGAGAAACAGCCACAGCTTTCATGGCCACACTGCGACAGCACGTGATGGAATGCGCCTTCACCAAAGTGGAGGAAAACATCCTCACTCAGTTTGCTTGGGGTCTTAGCGCTGTGAAGCTCCGGCGGAAACTGATCAGTACCATGGACATCAAACTCAAGGATGCCCTCCAGCTTTCCATCACACACGAGGCATCCCACCGCAACCGACCATCAGCCGCTTCTCACCTAGTATTTCCCAATTCAGCCTCCAAGAATTCCGAAGAGGAAGATGTTCGCCTGGTCCACCCGCCCAGCTGATGTAACTAGCCCAGTTCTTCCAGGCCCCCGAGAAGCCCTCTGATCATTCCACGTGTGCCAGCTGCGGAGACGCACATGATAGGAAATCATGCCAGTTCCGGAATGCCACGTATCACATGTGCGGGAAGCAGGGTCATCTTGCCCACGTCTGCAGGTCCAAGGGGACCAAACAGCAACTGCCACAGTCTCCCTGTGAGACCTCCATGACCTACAAGACCACTGATGATATGGCTGCCCTTTACTACCTCACCAGCCAGCCCTCCCTTCAGGTACTTCGTCTCCCCAACCTGTGTAGTGCTCCGAAAATCCAAGCACAGGTCCTGATAGAGGGGTCCCACTGTTCAATGGAAGTCAAGTTGGGGTCAATGGCTTCCATCATTTCAGTAGAGACACTAAAGAGACTTTGTCCTAGTGGGGAGCCCCACCTGTGCCTATCACCCTTGAGCCTCATGGACTTTCAAAAGAACGCAGTTCTGATCCAGGGCATGGGTACTTTTCATGTGAAGTATAGGGGGTTTGAAGGGTTCCTGGATCTGGTTGTGGTGGAGGGAAACTTAGTCAGCTTCTTGGGGCTGGCCTGGTTCGTACTGTTGGGCATCACTATCAAGGGGGTAAATAAATGTACGCTGTGGGATTATGCCAATGTTTGTGGGGAATTTCTGAGGGGTTCTGGGTTGTTACAAAGGGCCCCTGGTCTTACTACAACGTGACCCCTGCCTTACCCCCATCGGTATAAGGTTCCGCATCACTCTGCTGGCCCTAAAACCAAAAACTGACATGGAGCTAAACCGTTTGGTGGCACAAGGGGTCCTTGAACCTGTGTCACATGCCATTTGGGAAACCCCCATCGTGACCCCTGAAAACCAAATGGCGACTTCTGCATACGTGCAGTCTACAAATGCACACTGAACAAGGCCCTCCACGACCATTCATACCTGGTTCTGGCCATTAGTCATGTGCTTGCTTCCCTGGCAGAGGCTAAGATTTTGGGAAGCTCGATCTGGCACAGGCTTATCAGCAGCTGCCAGTAGACGAGGCTACAGCCACAGCCCAAACTATTGTAACGCACCAGGGGGCTTTCAGGGTGAAGCGCCTACTGTTTGGGGTGAGTGTCACCCCAGGGATCTTTCAGCAACTAATGGACTCCTTGTTAAAAGGGATCCCTGGAGTGACACCATTCTTTGATGATCTCATCACCGTGGCCACCCCTGATGACTTCACCTCCCACCTCCATGCCATCCTGCAGCAATTCGACTCTGCCAGCCTCAAGGTGAAACGAGAGAAATGCCTCCTTGGGGTTCCAGAGGTGGACTTCCTTGGATTCCGAGTGGATGCGTCCAGCCTTCATCCAGCCAAAGACAAGGACAAGGCCATCGTGGAGGCCCCGGGACCCACGTGGAAGGCGGAGCTTTAGGCATTTTTAGGATTAATAAACTTTTACCACGTCTTTCTGCCACACAAAGCCACCATTGCAGAGCCCCTTCACCACCTCCTGGATAAGTCAGTGCCATGGTCCTGGGGTCCAAGTGAGGCAGTGGCATTCTGGGGGGTCAAGGCGCTTTTAATTTCGAACGCGGTCCTGACATACTTCGACAAGTCCCTGCCGGTGGTCCTCGCATGTGACACCTCCCCCTATGGTGTCGGGGCATTCCTGGGCCATGTCCTTCCAGACGGCCATGAAGTTCCTGTGGCCTATTATTCCAGGACACTGTTGACTGCCAAGCGCAACTACATGCAGATTGACCGGGAGGGATTAGCGATCGTCACTGGGGTCAAGAAGTTTCATAAGTTCATTTATGGTCGCCCCTTCACTATCGTCACTGACCATAAACTGCTGCTGGGCCTTTTTGTGGCCAACAAACAGATGCCCCAAGTGCTGTTGCCTTGCATTCCTTGATGGTCTCTCTTCCTGGCGGACTACAATTACTGCCTAGAACACTGCCCAGGCAAGGCTATGAGTTCCAGGCAGAGTTCCAGGACTTCCTTCAGAGGAACCTGATCCGACACATCAGATCAGCCCCCTTCCACCCCACGATGAATGGACAAGCAGAGAGGATGGTGTGCTCAACAAAGGAGGCCCTCTGCCGGATCACAGATGGCGACTGGGAGTTCTGGCTGGGTTGCTTTCTGCTAACCCAGAGGAAGATGCCCAATCCAATCTCCAGTTACAGCCCTGTGGAACTCCTGATGGGACGGCACCCCACAATGCTGCTAGACCAGCTACACCCAGACCGAGCACCAGACTCCAAGAGCCTGGTGGAGCAGCATGACGCGCCACATGGATTCTTCCCCGGAGACCCCATGTTCATCCGAACCTTTGGGACAGGTCCCTTGTGGATTGCCAGCTGGATTGTCAGAGTCACAGGACTGGTGTCCTATGAGGTCTCAACGGAGGACGGCCGGCTCCCTAGAAAACACATAGATCAACTCTGGCAGTGGCAACTTCCAGAGGCAGGAGCGTCCCTTCCACCGGCTGCAGAGCAAGGAACCCACTCCCCAGAGGCCAGAACACAACCTGACCCCCGAGCACAGAAGAGCCCCCCCTGGCTGTACTGCTGCCAGCACCGGCCGAGCTGGAGGCACTTCCACCACCACTACAGCCGCCCCAGCCTCCGGTCCCTGCTAGTCAACCGGAGGCAGTTGTCGCCACCCCTGAGCCAGCCCCCCAGCATTCCCTAAGAAAGCACAGATCCCCCATTTATTTAAAAGACTATGTTACCTAGGTGGAGTCGGAACTATGGGGGGGAGGGGTGTTATGTATGCAGGCCACCACCAGGAGCCCGTGGTCACAGGTCAGAGCTTGGCTCCTTAGAACAATAGAACTGTAGGATACCAGTCCATCCAGTACCAACCAATAGAACCCTTGGCGGGAAATTCAAACCCTCCAATGGGACTGTAGGGGTACTGGGTGCATGTGTATATAGTTGGCCTTGCAGGGCTGTTTGCATGCTTGCGTGAAGTACCAATAAACACGTCAGACTGCATGTCGTAGTCTGAGTCCTCCATGCATCGAACCCAGTACTTTACACTTTTATGGGGCTGTGGTGGCTCAGAGGTTAAGACATTGAGCTACAGACTGGAAGGTCTGTAGTTCAGCAGTTTGAGCCCTAGTGCCACATGATGGAGTGAGCTCCCGTCTCTGGCCCCAGCTCCTCCCAACCTAGCAGTTTGAAAGCAAGAAATTGCAGGTGGATAAATAGGTACCACTTTGGTGGGAAGGTAACAGCATTCCATGCACCTTGGTGTTTAGTCATGCTGGCCACATGGCCACGGAAATGTCTTCAGACAGTGCTGGCTCTTCAGCTTGGAAATGGAGATGAACTCCATCTGCTAGAGTTGGATTCAACTAGTTTTTGAGCAAGGGAAACCTTTACCTTTTTATATACTTTTATACTGTCTTTCTCCACAATGTGCATACTCAGAGCAGTTTTTAGAATCTGTATAAACATACTACAACATGGAACAGAAAAAGACTTTCTGAAAATTAATGGTACTGGGCAAAAACCTAGTCACTTCTCTTTCTCGGTGGGAGGACAGGCTCTTCTCTTCTCATAGATGGTAACCCATGTAATTAATCCAAGTACTGAGAAGATCTTCAGAGCCCATGACTGAACAGGGCCACAGGTATTGAACAAAAATGAAGATTCCTTTGGCTCTTACCTTTTGACTCACACCTATGGCTTGCACTTGTAGCAATCTCTGGGTATTTGAAAGTACGTTGAAAGAGGGGATGTGCAAATGCTCAGTAGAGCCTCATCTAACTACTGTATTAGCCCCCCCCCCAACTCACTATCAGTAGCCTGTGCTTGCCAGCATAATTGGATGGGATAAGCTGAATTTACAACACTGACCATTCCCTTATGACTAATCCAACACGTCCTGCTGCGACCACTATTGAAATTTTATTACTACCATCAAATTTGTTCTAGCATCTCAACACTTTATGATGGTTTATAATTGTTACGATTGTAATGTTTTATATTTCTGCTGCTTTTATGTGTTTTTAATTTTTATGTAAGCCACTCTAAGCCTGTACCCTGAGCCTGTTTCGGCAGGGAGGGTGGGATATAGATTGAACAAACAAACAAATAATATTTCTCTGCAAAACTGAAGTCCTAAACCTCCCTCCCCCAAAGTATAAACTACAAATATAAATTGTCTGAGCCTAGGACCCAGGGGAAGAACATGAAACAGTTGAGCACTGCAAGCTTCTCCCCCACCCAGGTCTACTCAGAATGGCAGTGGCTCTCCAGGGTCCCAGGGTTGTTTATTTACAGGCTGGTTTGAGATAATAATTTTGGGTGTCCTCTTCAGCACTTGTTCTGCTATCATTACATTGGAGCTCCACATTAGGAGGGTTTGTGTGTTAAAACTCATATTTCTCTGCAAAACTGGAGTCCCTTCAGTTTGCAGAATGTTAGATATGAGACTCAGGCAGCAGCTCTTTGAACAGTGACATCAGCTTTATTTACAGAGTATCCAATCAGATTTCAGGCTGCACAGAGTATCCAATCAGATTTCAGGCTTCAGGATACCATGCTGTAATGGGAGCTGGACTCAAGCTCCTACATTTATGTTATGTCAATACATAACACAGAACTCTATATTTTAACCCTGGCTGGTCCCAAACCTTACCACCACCCACCCTTAAAACATGCCTGTCTAAACTGGAAAGGTGGGGAAATAATGCGGTTTTGCAAAACCAGTTTTAAAATAAAAAGAAGCACAAGGATCACAGCAGATGGATCCAGGGGGGAGGGTATAGGTCTTCAACAGAAAATTCTTATAGAAATAAAAGTCCAAGAGTTCTCTGGAGGAAACCATAACAGATATACATTTTGTAACATAAATACACCTTTCAGTGGTATACCTTGCCTATTTGGCACCCAGGGCAGATAATTTTTAACACCACCCTTCTCTGTTTTCCTTTTTTCCATCAAGTCACCTCATAGGGTTTTCAAGGCAAGAGACATTTGGAGGTGGTTTGCCATTGCCTACCTCCGCATTGACCCTGCTTAGCTTCTGAGATCTGATGAGATCAGGCTAGGCTGGAACCATCCAGGTCAGGGTCCCTCCTCTATATGACAAGATTATTTTCATTAATAATCATGAAATAAAATGAATAATACTAATGGCCAGAAAATAGGTTCGGGTGGGTTGCCGTGTTGGTCTGAAGCAGCAGAACAAAGTTTGGTCTTAAAGGTGCTACTGAACCCAAACTGTGCTTCAATGGCCAGAAAAGAAACTCAGACAGTGAGAAAATTCTTGTATTTAACTTTCTATATATAATCATGCCAGTAAAAAAAATTCAAATTCTAACATGCTGTTCCATCACAAGAACCAGCGTGGTCTAGTGTTTAAAGTGTCAGAAGACCAGGTTCAAATCCCCACTCATGCCATGGAAGCTTGCTGGGTGACCTTGGGCCAGTCACATTACTTTCAGCCTAGCCCTGACCTGGATAACCCCAGGACAGCCTGATCTCATCACATCTCAGAAGCTAACCAGGGCTGACATGGAGGCAGGCAATGGTAAACCATTTCCCAATGTCTCTTTCCTTGAAAACCACACAGGGTCACCATAAGTCAGCTGTGACTTGACAGCAAAAATAAAAATAAAAAATCACACCACTGGTGTTCTGAGCAGGAACTTGAGAGGGCTTCTGTTCTCCATTTTGTAGCCCAAGAGCTGACCATCCCAAACATCTACATGGCATTTTTGAGAGCTAGGAATCTGCCTTTGTATTAACTTTTACTAACTAACACTAGCCAAAGCATCACAAAATAGCGATTCAAACTTCACCAGACTGGGTGTTAAAAAATATACTACCCCCTCGCCAAGAAGGTGCCCCCATCCTCCCTTGTTTCCAAAGGATGAAGTCAAACCAGAGAATCTCTGCAGTAGAAACTGAATAGGAGGTATTTTTGCAAGCCCAGCAGAACCAGTGCAATGTACAGAGTGCCCAGCAGTACCAGTGCAATCACAGAGTGCCCAGCAGAATCCAGCGTCATTGTGGCAATGCCAGCTGATTTCAAGCACAGAATCACAATCCAAGCAAAGGGGGGGAGTTGGAAGCCCAGTAGAACCAGTGCAATATACACTGCCCAGCAAACACAGTGCCTTCTGTTCATAATATTAACAAAGGTATGCTACTATACTACTCTTAAATATATTCTGTCACCAAGCAGGATAGGGGTGAGAAGGTCTTGGGACCAAGAAATTAAAATAAAGGGAGTGGAGACACAGAAACATTAGATGAAGGGAGACAGAAATGAATGAGAATCGTGTAGAAAAGAGGGAGAGAAATTAAGAGAAGGAAAGGTTGTTTTATCTTACTGAAGCATCCTAACTGCAGCTTTGCAAGATCTGACTGAGCTGGGTGCAAGGAAAGGAAGAGAGAAAGGTTAGACTATTGGAGAAAATGACTTGCAGGCTGGCAATTACTGTAGCAGCTATCAGCATGCTGGATTGGTTGTATGATCTGTTAAGCAAGTTTGCTTCAGTCTTGGAGATAGGGAAATGTAGCCAATCCTAGGTCCCATTCACACCAGAAGTAACCACACAATATGCACGAATGATGGGTGGATTTTCCAGGTGTGATCACATGAGAACATCTGGCAAGTGTCCCACACCAACCCGTTTTGCTCTGCCAAAGACCCAGAGTAAAAAAATACTGGGGAAGGGCAGTAGCAAACAGGTTTGTGACAGGCTGCAGATGGACTTCCCTGTGTGATCACTCCAGCGCGCTCCCATTGAGTCACTGATCCCTCATTGGAGTGCATCTGGAAACATGCAGCGGAGGGGAAAAACTATTCACCTGCTGCTGCATCTGATCATGCTGTGGCAGGTCAAATTGATATGGTGCAAAAAAAGCCTCACTCCCCCCCCCTGGATTATCTTGCTCGTGTGACAGCAGCCCTAGAGTGCTTTTTGCTATGCTCAGATTTCTCTGTGCCCCTAGTGGCTGCAGCCAGAACTGTGTTTTAAAAATAAAAGGAAAGATGTGTGGCAAGATGTAGCATGATGCTGGCTTCAAGGGCCCTCCTTCAAGGGTCTTCCTCAAACTGCACTCAAGGTGGAGTGCCCCCCTGTATCACCCTTGGTATGCTACTGGTACCTTTCTTGGTTTTGTTTTGTGACCAGTGTATGCACCGGTCTGATAAGGCAGAAGAAAGGAAAGGAGGAGAGAGAAATGACTCTCATTTAATTCAGGATGGGTTATAGAATTTATTCTTGGCTCCAATGATTACAATAAACAGAGGACAGATAAACTATGTAGAATAACAAAACACTAGGATTATCATGAGGTCAGGAATACTACACAAATATTTTGTATACCAAACCAGTACCTCAGGAGAGTGTATTGAAATACCTTGGAACTTCCTTCTGCTTGTACAACATGAAAGAACTTGTATTACAGCAACTGACCCACAGCTATCTTTTCAGAAGCAGGTCACTGAATGTAATGAATCCCAAAAGGGAACAAATGTTTTGGAGGATGGCATTAGTAGCACCTTGGGAGTATTGGGTCATCTAAGAAAGCTGTCAGAAATGGAGTATCACATATGAATCGCAATTTATCTACAAGGTCAAATGAGTAATTGTGGAAAAACTGCCCAGAAAATCTGGATCAAAATGCAAGCGGGAGGGAGGCTTGATGGAGAGAGTGGACAGATGTTATGGAAACAGATAAAAGAGGGAACAAAATTCAAAGGGTTGGAGAGGAGAGACCAAACAGCAGCAGTGTGAAGCTCTCTCTTGCACACTTAGGTCCCTGTCTCTCTGTCTATCTCCTCACTTTTCTCCCCAATGGGAACATAATGCAGTTTATAAAAGTACCAATACAATTTAAACATACAAAATAGAATGTAAATAGACAGAGGAAAACAGCAGTTGCATTAAATATCCTGGGTTGATGGAGGTCCAGTGGGACAGGGCATCAAAGCCACAGTCTGTGACCCACAGGCTAAGATCCAAGAGTCAATATTACTTTAGCACTTGCTCTTAAGATTTTGCCCAATGGCTTAAAACTCTCGCAATGCCCAGGCATAAAATGAATATAACGAGAGAAACAAAAGGTCAGCTAGGTCTTAAAACAGCTGGCAGCCATCATCCCACAATCCCTTTCTCTTAGTAGGCTTAAATTTAGTAGCTAGAGCTGGAAAGGCTTGCATTCTCTTGGATAAGGGTTAAAGTTAGTAGTTGCATTGCCTCAAGAACTGGATGCAATGAATGAAGACATGGGGGAAAGCTTATGCTCCATAAACTGGGAAAGATGAGATGAAAACTCCACTGTAGAAACTACGGAGTGTATTCTGGAATTCCCATGTTTAAAATATGCATGAAAATTGGTGTTTCAGGTTATTACTATGATTTCCTGGAACGGTTATATAAATCTGGGATTCTTGGGCATTTTGGAAAACATCCCCCCCCCAAAAAAAAAAAAATCTGTAGTTTTTCATGTTCACCAGCAGCAACAGCAGGCGTCTTTCTATCTCCATTAATTTTCCAAATCTCCCAGGCAGTGGCCTTGGGAAAGTGGCTCCCAGCTGCCATAAACCAGGCTCAGGGTCCAGCAGAGATGCGATTCTGGCTTGCTTCATCTCCTTCCTTCCTTCCTTTATGGGGATGTGTCCTTTTTTCTTCCATAAGCAGGATGGCTGGAGCACCTTGTTCAGGGGCTGTAGAATTGGACCCCTTGGTCGAAACATGGATGATATGTGTATTTAGTGGACAGACAGCACTAGTTCCCCTGCAATGTTGGTGCTATTTGGTTGCAAACAGCCATTCCAGCTCCCCCTCCAACATGGAATAAAGGCAAAACTATCATTCTCCTTCCCTCCTTTATTCCTCACTTTGTGGAAGGAAACAAACAACTGACCACAACAAGGAAGGATGGCAAATGCAGTTTCAGTGGAAGGGTTGAAAATATTATCAGTCAGTCAGTGTAAGAGTGGGAAAATGAAATGAATACAGAGTTTTCTTTTTTAATGACAGGAATCAGTGGAGAGGAGTGAGCCTATATCAAGAGGCACCTACTAATCAAACTCCTTGAAATTTACAGGTTCTTTGGAGTCACATTCACTTCCTAAGACTTTCTCCTTTGTCCAAATTGTGCATTGGTCAGTAGTCCACAAAGACTTAATCCCTGCACTGATATATATATATATATATAAATCCTACTCAGGTTCTACTGGTTCACTGCCTGTTGGGAAGCTCTTATAGCTTCCTAGGGTCATTGGAAAGTGGTGGGCAGATCCAAGCATTCAACAAGCAAATACTTACAAAAGGCTCTGAAAGCAACTGTGCCCTTCTTACAACCTAATGGTCTTCTTTATCTGCAGCCACAGAAATAGAAATTTCGGTACAGTTTTTCTCTTACAATTACATTCACAAGAGGAATATCACATGCGTTATCTTAACATTAGGGATACTTAAACTCCTGCCAATTTGGCTTTAAGCCTGTTCACCAGTCAATAAAAGGGAGCCAATATTCATGGCTGTTCATCATGTTGCTTCACCATGTTCTTTCCTAACAGTGCAGTACAATGCAATCAACAATTTGCACATGTATGTTTTCACACAGTGCAATCTATACATCTAATTCCCAACATGCCCCCTCCATGCGGATATCTAAATCAGTACATCAGGGACACTTGGGAGGCAGGGAGATTTTCCTGCACATTTCCCAGATGTGCAGAAAAATCTAAAAACTTAAAAATATAGGGGGATATTTAACCCCCCCCCCAAAGTAATAGAGTGTTCCCTGTGCAGGTGCAGGGAATGCTCTGAAAATGGCTTCACTGCTGCTGCCAGGAAGGGGGGGAGAAGGCTTGGCTGGCTGGTGGCTGTAAGCTGCTCAGGCCTTGCCGCCGCCAGGGGGGGAGAGAGAAAGTTTGGCGGGTCAAGCTCAGGCCTTGCCACCACCGCTGCTTCTGGGGGGAGGGGGAGAAACCTTGGCAGGCTGGCCAGACTGTACCACTGCTGGGGGGAGGAGGGAGGGAGAAAGTTTGGCAGGCCAGCCAGGCCATGCCACTGCCACTAGGGGAGAGGGGAGGGGGAGGGAGAAGGTTTGGCAGGCTGAGTTCAGGCCTTGCTGCTGGTGCTGAGGGGGAGGAAGGAGAAGGCTTGGAGGGGTGTTGGCCTCGCCATGGGTGCCAGGGACAGGGCGGCAGCTCACCTGCAGCTGCTTCCTTCTCCCCCCGTGGAGCTTCTCCTCCCCCCATGAGTATCGCAGGTCCCCCTTCTTGTTATATTATATTTCCCCCACCTTGATATGATGTTGGTCCATTCAGCAGGAAATTTTTTAATCAGCCACAAATTATATAAATCTGTCATCAATAAATTATTTTTTTTTAAAAAAATCATTTGTTTAAAAATCATACTGTTCATCTAAAGTTGTCTTAACTGATATTAATGGCTACTAATCTGATTGACTTGTCTGCATTTTTGCACATGCATAGTTTTGAAATGTGTGGTGCAAAATTGTATAGCAGGTGTTTGAGACATTCACTGCTTAAACAAACAGATCCAACAGTTGCCCAATGTCTACTCCTAATAATTGAGCAAATTAAGTGCAACTGTTGAACACGTACAATGTGAAATTTGTGACACCTCTACTTAAAATGCTGCTCTTTAGGCAAGTGATAAAAAAAGATTCCAGCTTGTTCTCTGAGTGTTACTCTTTGGATAACTCTATGCTTGGTCTGATTTTATTTGATCCTAGGACAAGGCAGTGATATATTATTAAGTATATTTCCTCCAGGCTTTTCTTCCCCATCATTATTAAAACAGTAGGAAACATAAAAACTTCTCATGACTGATCACAAACCTGCCAAAATAAATGTATCACCAGTTTAGTAGAAAGCCTTGTATTTAACCTCATCCTGTGTGAAGGACTCAAGAGTCAATGAGAAGTAAAATGATACAACTAGGCTGAAAAACATACAATATCCACTGCATTCTTTTTTGACTGCTTGTTTTAACTTTGAAGGTCTAGTCTACCATAGGGAACATACCCTTTCATTGTGGGCCTTTGTGCCTATTGGAGCAAAAATTATCTTGTCCTTATTCTATCACTTTGGAAGGTATGGTCTGTACAGATGAGGAACATGGACTTCTTGATATGAACAAATTTTGTGAAGCTTCCTACTGAAGGAAGTTCATTTTTCTTCAGTCCTAGGGAAAATGAGAAGGTCCTTTTGTAATTAAGCAATCAAAGTCATTTAAATAGATTGATACAAGAAATGAAGGTTTTACTGAATGATGTTAGTTTAATTTAATTTATATATTGTAAACTACTTTGAATAAGTACACTAGCTTACAAATATGTACATATATATATATATATATATATATATATATATATATATATACACACATATATATATTTCTCAACATGGCCAAAGCTGTGGATGCTTTAATTTGGAGATCAGAGCCATGAACAGACAAGACAGATTCCTACAAATCTGAAAAATGCCTCAGGTTTGCAGAAAAATCTGAAATCAGATAGACAGACAGACAGACACATAAGAACATAAGAAGAGCCATGCTGGATCAGACCAATAGTCCATCTAGTCCAGCATCCCGTCTCACACAGTGGCCAACCAGTTCCTCTGGACAGCATAGAGGCTGAGGTCTTCCCCTGATGTTGCCTCCTGGCTCTGTGATTCAGGGGATTAGTGCCTCTGAATGTGGAAGTTTCCCTCAGTCACCATGGCTAGTAGCCATTGATAGACTTATCCTCCATGAATCTATTTAATCCCCTTTCAAATCTGTTTACTCCTGTGGCCATCACTACATTATCTGGCACTGAATTCAACATTTTAATCACTCTCTCTGTGTAAGGTAGTATTTCCCTATGTCTGTCACGAACCTACTGCCCATCAGTTTCATTGGATGCCCTCAAGTTCTACTATTTTGAGAGATGGAGAAAAAGTTCTCTTTGTCAACTGTCTCCACCTCATGCATCATTGAAAAACCTCTATCATGTCTCCCCTTAGTCGCCTCTTTTCTAAACTGAAAACTTCTAGACTCTTCAGCCTTTCCTCATAGGGAAGGTTCTCCAACCCCCTAATCATCTTGGTTGTCCACCTCTGTACTTGTTCCAGCTCTGCCATTTCCTTTTTGAGATATGGTGACCAGAACTGTACACAGTTTTCCAAATGAGACTGCACCATAGATCTATACAGTGTCATTACAATATCTGTTGCTTTATTGACACTTTCATTGAGCTATCCACTATGACCCTAAGATCTTTTCCCTTCTCAGTCTCATGAAGTTCAGACCCCCATTAGCCTATACTTGAAGTTGGATTTGTTTTGTCCCAATGTGCATCACTTTACACTTACCAACACTGAACTTCATTTGCCACATTTTGTGGAGATCCTCTTGGAGCCCCTCACAGTCAGCTTTGGTTTTTACTGTCCTGGATAATTTTGTGTCATCTGCAAACTCGGTCACTACACTACTCTCCCCTTGTTCCAGATCACTTATGAATAAATTAAATAGTACCGCCCCAATACTGATCCTTGTGGGACCCCACTGCTTACTTCCCTCTATTGTGTGAACTCTCCATTGATTCCTACTCCTTTTTTCCAGTCATTTAACCAGTTTTTAATCCATAAGAGAACCCATCCTCTTATTCCATGACTGCTAAGTTTACTCAGGAGTCTTTGGTGAGGTACATTTTCAAAAGCCTTTTGAAAGTTCAGGTATATAATGTCTACTGGGTCACCTTGTCTACATGCTTGTTCACTTTCTCAAAGAACTCCAAAAGGCTGGTGAGGCAGGACTTCTCTTTGCAGAAACCATGCTAATTTCCCCTTAGCAGGCTTTGTCCTTCTGTGTGCCTAACAATCCTATATGTAATTACAGTTTCTACTAATTTGCCTGGGACAGACATTAGGCTGACTGGCCTGTAATTTCCTGGTTCCCCTCTGGACTCCTTTTTTAAAACTGATGTAACATTTGGTTCTTTCTCATCTTCCGGTACAGTGGTTGAATTTAATGATAGTTTACAAATACAGGTTAATAGATTAATTAACTCACATCTGAGTCCCTTAAGAACTTTCAGGTGTATGTCATCAGGACCTGGAGACTTATCAGTTTTTAATTTCCCCAGTAGGTCTAAAACCATTTCTGGTCACTTCAGTTTGGCTCACATCTTCAGACTCCCTTCCTGATAAATAGGGTCTGTGGCATGGGTACATGCCTCATATTTTCTACAGTGAACACAGTAGCAAAAAAGCCATTGAACCTCCTGCCATCTCCCCATCTTCTTTTAGTAATAACAGACAGATAGATATGGTAAGTAAAAAAACCCAAATAACAGAAACAATACTGGTAGCTTTAAGAAATGATCTCACTGGCTGTTGCTAGGCAACCACAACAGTATTGCTAGCCTTCAAGGCTTGGGTTCTGTCATTAAAAATCAGGGAAGGGTCAGGGGCTTCTCCAAGTCTATTTTGGACTTTGAGGGAGAATTCATCAGGTCCAGAGCCAGCAGCAACCACTGGGTAACTTGCTATGACACAACTTGTATGATTCACTTCCAAATGACTGCTTGTGACAGTTAAACAGCAGCCATCCCACAAAAGCCAGTGTGGTGTAGTGGTTTGAGTTTCAGACTAGGATTTGGGATAGCCAAATTTAAATCCCCAGTCTACCATGGAAACTCAGTGAGTGAACATCAGCCACTAACGCATTGTCAGCCTACCTTACCTCACAGGGTTGTTGTGAGGAGGAGGAGGAGGAAGTAGATATTAGATTTATACCCCGCCCTTCAGTACCTGAAGGAGTCTCAGAGTGGCTTACAATCTCCTTTCTCCTAATAAATTACCTGTCTACCATTTTTCTGCTCACCTTGACACAGAGAGTACTCCATCTTTCTGTGTTATACCTCTGAGGATGCCAGTCACAGCTACTGATGAAACGTCAGGTCCTACAATGCCAAGACCATGGCCACAGAACCCGGAAAATCTACAGCAACTATTGAAACTTTATCAGAAGAGAAACCCTGGGAGACCAAGGATCCTGAGTTTATGAAGTATTTTATCTCTTGGACTTTCTGGAACTGAGATACAGGGGACATTCTTAAATTTGAGGTTGATCTACAACCAGGAAACATAACCATCCATCACTGATTCCTTTGCATACCTTTCCCACTGTAACTTTTTATGCTAATGACTTGATTGATTGATTGATTGATTAAATTTCTACCCCACCCTCCTGGCCAAGGCCGGCTTACATAAAACACCTAAAATTTTAACAATACACATAAAATAGGTTAACAACAACAATTAAACAATTAAGCAATTCTAAAATTGACTTGAGTCTTCATATCCATATACCTTTCCATGGGATCCAGCATCTACTGAAAAACCAAACAAATAATGAATGTATCAGGAAGACATCCAATCCTTTGCTAGAATGATGTCTAAGACTTGTTGCTGTGCTTGTTACTGTCTCTGTCTTTCCATGTATCTGATGCTGATGACTTGTTAATGCTTCTTGGCTTTCTACTATATACAGCCATGATAGCTCAGAAATTTGTATATTCCAGGCTAAAGGTCAGGGCCGGTGCCAGTTTTTTTTTGCACAGTAGGCGAGGCTACCTTCTGGCACCCCCCCCATCCCCCTGTTGAGATCCACATGTCTTGTAAGTCTGGCTAGATGTATTTGATCTAGTGACAGGTAGCTGTCAGCCAGGAATCTCTGTTAGAGCTGGCTATAACTGGTTCAGGGCAGTCTTGCCACTGCTATCACAGTGACTCAGCACTGAAGCCTGATTGGCTGGTGTTTGTATAAATGTACAGTGAGTGATGTACAGTTTCTCCTCCTCATTTGTGTGATTGCAGCAGAGCACTTTGACACTCTGTTTAATGGTGGCTGTGGTGTGTAAATAAATGTATATAGTTTGCACCTAGCTGAAGCCTCCAGTATTTATTTGGATACTCGCACTCTCTTCTGGCCCACTCCGTGCCTACCACTTCTGCTGTTCGAACCTGTGACAGGGTTATGGGCCCAGCCTACGGTTGGCTGTGCATGGAGTAAGTTGGAGCTGTTGGGAGCTGTGGAAGCAGTATCTGTGGAGTTGTCTGTCTGCTGTGGCTTTCTTTGTTGGAGAGAAAGCATTGTCTGGCCGTGCTGTCTGAGAAGCAGGCTGGAGGAGCTGTGAGCTGGAGGAGCCGGAGGTCAGTTGCAGTGTGTGGGAGTCCTGTGTGGAGGAGGACGGCAAGCAGCCGGAGCCGAGAGACCAGCAGCCGGGAGCCGGGAGCAAGCATTATGGCTCAGGTACCTACTTCCCAGCTGGTTGAAAAGCTCACTTCTACAAACTATAACAATTGGGCTCTTAAAATGCGGTTCTTTCTTGTGAAAGAGGGGCTTTGGAAATATATAAATGACCTCCCTGAAGACCCAACACCGCTTGATGAGAAAAATGATGAAAAAGCCCTAGCACTGATTGTTTTGAGTGTCAGTGACGATCAGCTTGTTTATGTTGCTCAAGCTGAAAGTGCTGAACAGGCTTGGTCTTCACTTAAAGACGTTTATCAGCAGGCTAATGTCGGGTCTCTTATCTCATTAACCCGGCGTTTGTTTAGAAAGCTGCAAGCACCCCAGGAGCCTGTGAAAGACCATCTCAAGGTCCTGATGGATTATTTTCGTCAGCTTCAGGAGTGTGGCAAAGTTTTTGAGGAGATTGATAAAATGTTCATAATCTTATCATCGTTATCACAAACATTCGACTGCCTTTTGCCTGCATTCGAGACAGTGGATGAAAAAGTTTTAACAGTCCAGTTCGTCACTGGAAAGTTAATCCAACATGAGGAGCATATTGCTGAATCTAGGCAGCATGCCAGGGAGTCTGGGCAGTCGGCCAAGGTGACTGGGCACAGTTCCAGGCAATCTGCAGAGGAGATAACAGCAGGCACCTGTACTGTTGCTGTTGCCACCCTTCAGGAACAGTCCAAAGATACTTCCAGAGGCAGCAAGAACAAGAGGAAATGTTTTTTCTGTGGCTCTACAAACCACATGGTCTGTTTCTGTCCTGAGAGGCAGAAGCAAGGAAAGAAACAGCCTGAGTCTCAGCATTCTGTAGCTATGGTGGGCCCTGTGGACAATTTTGTGGCTTCATCCTGGCTACTCGATTCAGGCACATCCCAAACGTATTGCAAGGACGAGGGGCTTCTACACAATATTAGGACCTCTCCCTTAACACACGTGAGTCTTGCAGATGGGACGCCTTCCCAGGTTACAGCTGAGGGGGATGTGTTTTTCCCCAACTTAAACCATACTTTAAAGGGGGTGATTTGTGTACCTGGCCTACAAAATAATTTGTTAAGCATTATGAGTTTGGACACTGCAGGGTTCCAAGTGGTATTTGCTAACAAAGAATGCAAAATTATGAAAGCAGGTAAAATGTGTGCAATAGGCAGGTTGCAAAATAATGTTTATGTGCTGAACAATACTAAAGAAAATGTACAAGCTGTTACCAATGTTAACCCCCACAATAACTGTCAACATTTGTTACACCGTCGTCTAGGTCATGTGAGTTTCAAAACTATTCAAAAGACCCTGGCCCTGACAGGCCAAGAGGGAGTAAAAGAGTGTAAAAACTACCTAGACTGTGAAATATGTAAGATGGCAAATTCTAAAGCATTTCCAGTCGCAAAACAGAGCTTTAGAGAGTCTCAAAAGCCTTTAGCTTTGGTTCATATGGATGTGGTTGGTCCTTTTCCAAAAAGCCATTCGGGTAACAAGTATGTTCTCATTATTACTGATGACTGGTCAAGATTTTGCTGGGTGTATGTGATGAAGTGTAAGTCTGATGTCTTTTCAACCTTTAAATATTGGTATAAAAGAGTAAAGAACCAGTTTGGCAATGTGCTAGCCATCCAAACTGATATGGAAGGGGAATTTACCTCCAATGCCTTTGAGCACTTCCTACAACAAAAGGGAATAAAACATAGGGTTGCCAATGTTTGTACTCCAGCAGAAAATGGTGTAGCCGAGCGCAAAGGTGGGGTTCTTCAGAACATGATGTATGCAATGTTGAAGGATTCTGGCCTGGGTATTGCGTTTTGGGCTGAGGCAATTAAAAATGCCTGTTATGTAAGCAACTGGATTTATTCACGCTCTGTAGAGGATATACCATACAGATTATTGTACAAATGTTTACCAAACCTGGAATACCTAAGGGTTTTTGGCTCCAAAGCATGGGTAAACATACCTCTTGAGCGCAGGAGGAAAGGGGGAGCCAAAGCCAGGAAATTGGTCTTCCTTGGTTATCAGTCTGGCATGAAGACCTATAGATAAATCAATGTAAATTCCCTTAGGTGTGAGACTCCCTATATCCCTTTAAACCATGAAATCTTCTCTGGCAGGAAAAGCCATTTAGGCAGTGACAGACTTCAATCCATCTGATACAGGGATTCACACCCCTACTCCCATCCCAAAGATAACATGAAAGAATGGTTTTATCTTCAATGCTGGGAACACCAGGAAAAACACAATAACACCATTCCTGGTCCTGTAAACAAAAGGCAACTTTTGTTGTGTGAGACACAAGAAAGCAATTTCCTTGCAAATATCCTCAACTTCAAGATTTCAATTTACAACTGTAATTTGATTATTGGGGATCTTTTTTGATCTTTCGGGTATAAAGACTGGGCAGTCCCAACAGACTTTCGCTGACTCTTGAAGGAACCAGGAGAGATTTTGCTCTGTGGAGACTTTGGGAGTCATCCCGAAAGGCCTTTCGTTTTCTGCATGCTTTGGGGGGGGAACTTTGCTTGCATGTATTGTCTGTGTTTTCACTATCAATGTTTAAGAAATAGGATTGTACAGTGTTGGCATCTGGTCTGGCGTCTTGCCAACCACCTTGCCTGGGAAACTTTTGGATGTTTTCTTAATAAAGATAAGTTTTATTTTAAGAAGAGACCTTTTTACTAAGAGTGTCTCTGCCAGCGTTTGGGGGTTTCCTAGCTTGCATCTATTGCCTTTGGTAAGGAGGCGACACTCAGGGAACACACGAACCAAGAGGGAGAGGTGTGGGTTGCACGGGTGAACACATTCACAAGACACGTGCAGCCCCATTATTCTCACAACAATTTGCTGATCAATTCAACAAAGTGAGTTTCAGCAGGTCTGCCTCTTTTTGTGAGCATGAAAACTGGGGAAAGATTCATGCAAACGAAGTACCACAAATGGTTGCTTTACCTAGCTCTGATATCACTGAGGGTGTCAGTAATGAACCTGTGATCGAACAAGAGCAACAACCTGTAAATGTGCAGTCTGATGGTGTGCAAAATGAGAAAGTACTACCAAGGGTTTCTATGTGCAGTACTAAGGGCATAGCTCCTGTAAGATATGGCTATGATGTCAATCATGTTTTCATTAAGGAGCCTCAAACCTACCATGAAGTATTTCAAAAGCCTACAGTTGAAAAGGAGGCTAGGGGTGATTTTCGCCCAATTTCCCCCGCAGTTTCCTCAAAAAACAGGATTACGA
Source organism: Gekko gecko (assembly GCA_029375565.1). Classification (NCBI taxonomy): domain Eukaryota; kingdom Metazoa; phylum Chordata; class Lepidosauria; order Squamata; family Gekkonidae; genus Gekko; species Gekko gecko. The sequence continues at coordinate 138,157,233 of JAPDNY010000002.1, forward strand.
AACTGCGGGGGAAATCGGGTGAAGCCGCGGGTCAAAATGCAGCCCCGTGGCTTCGGGTGTGAAATTGACTAATAGTATTGGGCCAAATGGCGGCGCTACCCCGAGTCAGCTTTAGTGGGAAATCACCCTTGGTTTCAGAGTGGCCCTCGTAAAAGCAGGGCAAAATAACATGAGAGTGGATCATTTTGTTTTGGCAAATGCACCCATCTCTGAAAAGGTTTACATAGCACAAACTTGCTAGTGTTGTGTGCAGTTAGAATGGGTTTTACAACTGCTAACTGACTTCAATGTAAAACTATGTACTACCAATTAATGTTTTCTGTGACAATGTGGCTACACAACAGCTGGCTGATACACAGAGTATTAGAGTAAGAAGCAGGCACATTAACATAAGGTACATGAATGTTAAAGATGTACTACAATGAGGTTTAATTAAGTTAACCTATTGTGCTTCCAAGTCAAACGTAGCTGACTTGTTTACCAAGTGCCTTGATGTGAAAACGTTTACTGATCTGAAGATCAAATTGAACATCCAGATGCAGACTTAAGGGGGAGTGTTGAGATCCACATGTCTTGTAAGTCTGGCTAGATGTATTTGATCTAGTGACAGGTAGCTGTCAGCCAGGAATCTCTGTTAGAGCTGGCTATAACCGGTTCAGGGCAGTCTTGCCACTGCTATCACAGTGACTCAGCACTGAAGCCTGATTGGCTAGTGTTTGTATAAATGTACAGTGAGTGATGTACAGTTTTTCCTCCTCATTTGTATGATTGCAGCAGAGCACTTTGACACTCTGTTTAATGGTCGCTGTGGTGTGTAAATAAATGTATATAGTTTGCACCTAGCTGAAGCCTCCAGTATTTATTTGGATACTCGCACTCTCTTCTGGCCCACTCCGTGCCTACCACTTCTGCTGTTCGAACCCGTGACACCCCCGTGTGCCCAGCAATTTTCAAACATAAATGCATTTTAGGAAGAATGAAAAACACAAAATTTGAAATTGCTAATTTCTTTTTTTTTAATTGTAAGAACAAGTAATACAATCTCTGATTTTCTCTCTCAAAACAGAAAAACACAAATCACAAAGCATTTTGAAAAACTGTGATGTTGAAATTTAAGTCTCTTTAATGTTTCCATTTCAGGCACATCGGAATCTCATTTTGTGTGCCTTTTCTTTAGCAAATTTTGTCACCAATTCCTTCAGGTCAAGTGCTGATGCTTCAAATCCCAGCCTTAAATTGGGTCTTTGAGTCCTTCTACAAAGCAGAGTGGGGTGGCAGAATCAGGGTCTGCACCACTTTGAAGATTGCAGATGACGGCATCGTTTACAATGCTCCCTCTCATAGAATGCTCTCTCCCACCTGTTCAAAAGAACAAAAGTCCAGTAGCACCTTAAAGTCTAACAGAATTTGCGGCAGGGTATGAGCTTTCCTGAGTCACTGCCACTTCTTCAGATACATTGAATCTGAAGAAGTGAGCAGTGACTCCCAAAAGCTCACACCCTGCCACAGATTTTGTTAGTCTTTAAGGCGCTACTGGACTCTTACTCTTTTCTACTGCTACAGATAGACTAACATAGCTACCCATCTTGACCTACTACTTGTAGTAAACAAGTACCCCAGGAAGAAGACTACAGAACAATGCCCTCCCCCTTCCCTGTTCTTGTGGGTGAGGAGTTCATTGTTGTGGCGGGGCCTGCAATTTTTTTTGGCACATTTACTGGGGAATAAACTCTACTGAACCCAGCAGCATTTACTTGAGCACAGAAAAAGAACTGGGCTACATGGCCTGGGCCATGGCCATCTCTAGTAGGACAAAAGTAGTTGAAGACTACACATATCCCAAGCTGATTTTCTTTGCAACCCTGTAGCAAACACAGATCCACCATCTTTATACAAAACTGCTGTTCAATCAGCCTGAAACCCAGGGCCATATAATGGAAAGAAATGGCATGGACTAAGAAGACCTGAGTTCAAATTATAATATTAACAGTCACTCACTTTCAGTCAAGCTTACCTCGCAGGGATATTGTGAAGACAGAATGAAATAAACCCATGGCATGGGCCCTGATTGCCTTGGAGAAAAGACTTAACACAAATGGAAAGGGAAATAAATAAACAGACGTCCCCAATAAAAACTTCATTGAAAACTAAATTCTCAAAAAAAACCCAACCCACGTATATAGACTAAAGCTAGTTTTTCAACTCCTGGGTCACCATTACTGAAATTTGACCTTCAGTGAGGCTGCAAGTTCTCCAACGGTTTAGTCCAGTGAGTAATACCATCATCATCATCATCATCATCATCATCATCATCATCATCATCATCAAAGACATTCAGAATAAGATAGTTGGAAAACCAGATATTTTCAGAGGCCCACGTTTTCAGGAAGCAACGCATGTAAAGTCTGGGAAGTGAACAAACAAAATGCAACCGAGCTCTTGCCCTCGCTCATAAACGTCCACGTGTGTGTATGCAAGTGTGTGTGTGGGTGCTTAGTAGAGTTTAGCATGAAGATCTCCATACTACTCCTAAGCTTTCTTGTGTTCCTAAGGCAGGAAATTCCAAGAACCAGTTCTACACGACTGTGACTCTTTTGCAACCGGGCAAGGAAAACTAGGCTAAGAACTCCAAGGGGTGCTTGACTCGTTGTTGGGTCCCAGGAGTCCATTAGCAACCCACCTGCACATGCACATGATCACCGCCAGGGGCTACAAATTTCCACTGCACCCTCTCACAGCTAACCCAGGATATGACTCTTGGTGCTCAGACACCAGGCTGGGAGGGGAAAGGATGCTGCTCAGAGAAACGCTGGGTTGCAGAACACATGTGGCTCTTCTTCAGGCACTTGCTGATCCCCAGGTTTTGGTGGGGGCAGATACCAATTTTCATCCAGTGCTCTGTCCCGATTGTAAAGCATGGCTGGTTCACCCTCCCCCTTAAAAAACCTTAACAAGCGAGACCCAGATGGCTGGTACAGCAGAAAGTTGCCCATGCAGTCATAGGGAGAGTGACTCCAGCAGAAGCTCCAGAGATTTAAGGGACTTGAACTGGAGTCACTTTGCACTGGATTGCTGAATCCTCCCATGCGCCTCAACAAGTCACAACCGAAATGGGCTGATAACGACAGGCTTGCCAGGACAGATTAGAAGGGGGTGCAATTAATTCCAACTTTACAAAATTATTTGAGATGATGGGGTTTCGCCTCCCTCCAGATTTTTACCCTCACTGGATGATGCCTATCCAGGCTATTACAGAAGGGGAACAGTGAAGAAAAGCATCCCAGCTCTTCCCACCCCCACTATAGCCACAGATGGCAGAAACAGAGGGAGGACTTCTCAGCTTAGCTGCATGAGGGAGCAACCGCCTAACCTCCCTCTCCAAGCCCAGGTCCCACAATGCCGCAGGCTGGGGGAGCTGCTCTCTCTTTGGGCGGAGGGTGGACCAGCACTCTTGAGTGCTGGTTAGGAAACCAGCAGGGTGGAGGAAAGAAAGAGGCACACATGTAAGGCAGGGAGGAGGAGGAGAAGGAGAAGTGGCAGCTAGAAAAGAACCTGCGCACCGCTGCTGGGGCTCAGCTGCTGCCTCGGATGCTCCAGCCTTAGACTGCTTGCTGGGCACTCTTGGCTCGTCGGCTCCCTTCCCATCTTCCCTTCCCTCCGTGGTGGGCTGTGGCGCCCCCTGAGGTCTGCACTACAGGTGGTTGCCTTAGTTGACCTAATGATAGAACTGGTCCTGCTAAAGGTTCATCTTTACAATTTTTGCCTCACTGTGCCAGTCATCCCTACTTACATGTCAATCTTGTCCTGAAAAAATACACACTGTTAACTGCCAGCAAGAATTGTGCTCATACTGAACATATGTATGCATATATATTGATTAGAGAAAGTAATATTTGTAATTATAAGCAATTTCAACTAGTCTTTTTCTAGTTTAGTCTCGTATGTCTTTTGAATACTTAGGATAGTAAGCATGGGATGGTAGTTAGAATAGCAGGCTAGAACTTGGGAGAGTCAGATTCAAGTCTACTCTGTCTTGAATTGACCTTGGGCCAGTTACCATCTCTCAGCTTAACTTATTTCATAGAGTTGTTGTGAGGTTAAAACAGGGATGGAAAATAATTAGAGAGATGATAGATAGACAGATGATAGATAGACAGATGAAAGATAGATGGTTATAAGTAAAGGTAAAGGTTCTCTTGCTCGAAAGCCAGTCGAATCCGACTCTAGGGTTGCAGTGCTCATTACCGTTTCAAAGCTGAAGAGCCAGCGCTGTCTGAAGACATTTCTGTGGTCATGTGGCTGGCATGACTAAACACCAAGGTGCACGGAACACTTTTACCTTCCCACCAAAGTGGTACCTATTTATCTACTTGCAATTTCTTGCTTTTGAACTGCTAGGTTGGCAGGCGCTGGAACTAGAGACAGGAGCTCACTCTGTCATGCAGCACTCTCGGGTCTTGAACTGCTGAACTACTGACCTTCCACACCCTGCAGTTCAGTGTCTTAACCACTTGAGCCACCACAGCTCAAGTGGTTTGCAAATAAATCTGGATTGAATTGTTGGGAAAGCAATATTTTTGTGCCTTTGATGGCTTCCTATAAAAACAATAAACAGGATCCAATTTACTCCAGAACAGTATATTTACAATATACTCCTGCTGTAAATTTTTGCACTCTCCTGTTTTTAGCAGTTGTGAACCTGCTGATTTCAAAGCAATGGGCATGGGAAGTGCAAATGCAAAAAAAAAAAAAAAAAAAGCATATTGCAAGCTCTCTTTTTAAACTTTTTAATAGCATGCTTCTATGTTGCAGGGAGGGGAGATGGTAACATAGGGTACCACAATTATTTGAAAACTACATGATCTTTTGGGGAAAAAAGACACCCCCTCTCCCCTTCCAGCTTTAATTCAAACAGAGCTCCCATCTCCCTTATGAGACAAGAGCTCTTTTTGCACACAGACTAACAAGCCTTTGGCTTCTAAAGCTTACAGAAGTGGCAGGGAGGATTTTCAGTGTACTTACAGATAAAGCAGTGGCACTTGTTTCATGCCCCACTCAAAAAATCATTGCCCAAGCTGCAAGATATGCAATAATTAAAAGAATATCTCCCTCTTCATCGTAAAATATTGCCTACTGCGGCAGAAAAATAATCTTAATAGGAATGATCTGAATGAAATTGAAAGGCATAAGGAACCTTCAAACGTACAGTTCAAATGAAGGCACTCTGTTTATGCCTCGTTGGGTAAAATATGAATTATCTTGAGATCCTAATCTTGCACTCAAGGTGAAAGTCCACATAAATTAGACAAGACCCAAAGAACAAGCAAAGGAAATAGAAACTCCGTTCATATTGTTCAGGGATTTGCAGGGATATTTTTTAGCTTGCAAAGCAAGGCAAAGCCTAGCATTTACAGTAATGAAAAACATTCATTCCACACATGTGTGAACCTGCAAATATCTGGAGACCTACCACTGGCCATGGCTAATGGTAACACAGTGCAATTCTATATGATCCACTCTTCCTCCTGACTGCTCTGCTCCAGCAGAAAGTATATTCTCGTTAACTTTCTCACTTCTATCCAAACATTCTGGTGAGAATGATCTATCTAGCATTATGACATCATTTCATCTAAAGTTTCACATTTTGAGTGTTATGATATACCCATGTGTGTGTGAGGAGTGGGGAGGAAACCGGCTTATGTATCTACTATATTAACGTTGGTTTGCCAATAGATTAAACAATAGAAAATGGCACAGAAGGTTAATTTTATTTTTTCTCTTTTGAAATGTGAAGATCAAAATGATTTTGTTGGGTCTTCACATGGGAGGGTGGAAGAATTTCTGAAAGGGACTCTGTGCAAAGCAAACTGAGAGTACGGTCTTGAAAAGGCTGGTGTGCAGTTTCAAAGGTTGCTTGACAGGATTGTAAATTATGTCATATGCAGTTCATCAATTATAGAGATAAAACTGTGAAGGAGAGTGGTTTGTCAGAAGCGATAAGGAAAGAAGGACTAAACCTAGATATATGTTCTATCCTGATGGTCTGGTCGTTTTTAGAAGTGAAAAGAGGCTGCGGAAAGAGCCACTTAATAAATTTAATGACTTGTTAGGAGGGACAGGATGAAAAAGAGCTAGAACGAAATGTTAAGTATACTTGTGGCTGCAAAATCACTGGGCCCCTTTGTTATGTTTTCTAATAATTGTGGATTCAGTGGGTAAATAAACTGGCATGAAAAGAAGGCGGCGAGATTTTCTGAGCAATTCAGAGATCTGAAAGATCCCCAATGAAGGCAAATCTGTGTATTAAATGTTTTTCTCTATCTTTTTAAAATAAGATCAACCTCTGGAATTGACTCTGGAACTCATAGCATAAGGATTGTACCACAGTGTATTATACCATATCATAAATGTATATGAAGGCACATTCACAAGTATGTGACCCTCACACTAGCTAGATCTTCTCCAAATATCACAGAAGACAGATCACATCTTGCTCAGCTCCATATGTTTCCTGGATAACCAGGACCACTGGAATCCCCCCCCCCAATTTCCTTTTTAAGCAGTCCTGGATTCCACATCCTCTTACCAGATTCAATGACGCTGCATGATTCTACTAGAAAACTAAGATGTGGGGAAATACTACATTATTCCTATTTTTTTTCCAATCTAATGATTACAGACTTCCCCAAAAGGTGAGAAAATAAACTTTAAGCCCCTTTCTCATTCTGATTTATTAAGTTTCCACAGGTGAGAAGGATTCCCAATGAAAACAGGGACTGCTGTTTAGATAGTGTCATGGCATGGCATGTCAAACTATGCAATCTTGTGTCTTAAAATGAACAAAATTGCAACCATCCATTCTGCATGCAAAGACTGATTAGCCTGATATGTAAATATTTTATGGAGTATAATTACTTTGCAATTTTTGAAAACCTTGTCACTAATTTGTGCTCTTTCACTTCAGTGATAAACTCTGCCAAACCTAGCTGCATTTTAATATATAAAAAAATATATCATGAATAAGTTTCAGCTTGCATGAATCTTTTCATGGGGTTTGAGATCACTGGGCTCTTATCAGTGTTGTTGAATGCTGCTAACCTAGCCTCTTTCAAACCCTCAACAGAGAAACCACCATCCAAAGACATGTGTGACTAGTGTGGAGTTTTTGGCCACAATACACCACCCTACACATGTAGAGAGCAGGATGAATCTTCTAGATACTTCAGTTATAACCTCCTTCTTTCTAGCAAGCTTCTGCTATTTGAACTTCCCTATGCATCCTAAGCATAGAACTATGTGGCCAAGAAATTGAAAGCCCTTTTATACCAGCTGCCCCCAGGCCCTTGATATGCAGTGTATTTCACAGGAAAAGCAAGATAAAAGCTCAGAGGGTGTATGGGAAAAAATAATAATTGCCAAGCACTCCTGAGGAGACACAGAAGAGCTTCTGTTGATTCGAATTGCCTGGCCATGTTGAAGAGAGGATTATAAAGAAGGTCATTATTACACATTATGCAAGTATCATTATTTTTAAACATTCTTCCAAGCCTAGTGACCAGGGAAACTGGTAATAAACATATATGTTAGACTACCTGAGGGTGCCTGCGTAATTTGATTAGGGCTTATTAAATCCATAGGGAGTAAAGGGCAAACCCTGAGGTCATAAAAATTCTTTCTTCATATTGTTCTCCATGGATGCAGTATATTTCCTTATTTTTTTCCTCAAAGAGCAGCATTTTCCAGTCCTGACTAAATTGTTTTTAAGACCAGGAGAACTTTAACAGCAGCTTGAGGCACAGGGTTAAAGAAGGTATTTCCTGCTGGCACAGAGAACCCCAAGTTGTGTGCAAGAGACTTTTCAAATTGCTCTAGGTTCATAACCATGACCATTTTATAAATATCCCAACATTCCTCTAAAAAACTGTAGTGTGCCTCTCCTGCATTCTGATTGTATCCTGGTTGCCTAATGTTAAAAAAAAAAATGGGAAATGAAAGTTCACTTATCCTTAGGGTAAAGGTAAAGGTTTCCCTTGCTCAAAAGCCAGTCGAATCTGACTCTAGGGATGCAATGCTCATCTCTGTTTCCAAGTCGAAGAGCCAGCGCTTTCCAAAGACATCTCTGTGGTCATGTGGCCGGTGTGACTAGATGACGAGGTGCACAGAACGCTGTTACCTTCCCACCAAAGTGGTACCTATTTATCTACTTGTAATTTCTTGCTTTTGAACTGCTAGTTTGGCAGGCGCTGGGACCAGAGATGGGAGCTCACCCTGTCATGCAGCACTTGGGTCTTGAATTGCTGAACTACCAACCTTCTGGTCTGCAGTTCAACGTCTTAACCACATTACAAATTAGTCATAACTGTACTGTATTTAACAAATTTTTAGCAACAGGACCACAAGCATCTTATGATACAAAGTTTATCTTTCATTTCTGTAATAATAATTCTGTAGAAAAAATATTTGTTATGTACTGTCAACACCTTATTCTGTTTACCCATAAGAATTCATAGCACACATCCCAGATACTGAACTCCTGCCATTGTGTCCTTGACTCTCCCAGTACCACAACAGAAGTTAATTAAAGAACTAATTATATGAGTGTAAAGCAGTAGAAAGATCTGCTTCTTGCTTCCATCTTGAAAAACAATGGCAGTTCCAAAGTTCACCAAACAGGGTGATGTTAAATGGTTTTCTACTGCATCAGAAATCTCTGTGTTTGTAGCATTGTGAATGGGGCTCACTCTGATGCTAACATAAAATAGGTCAGTGTGGTGTAGTAGTAAGAATAGGATCTGAGAGGTCTAGGTTTGTATTCCCACTTATGCTATGGAAGCTTACTGGGTGACCTTGAGCTAGTCACTCACTCTCAGCCCAACCTACCTCACAGAGTTGTTGTGAGGATAAAATGGAGAATGATGTAAGTAAACAAAGATGAAGTAAAAAAAAAAACCAGTTTATTTTCTGGATGGGGTAATTAGTTCCCCTATTGCACCACAAGAGAACATGTAACAGCTTTAGGGTGATGCATGACTTGGAAAGAACAAGAGCAGGCAGTGCAGCATCCATTAGCTGTCACTTTTCTTCTGATGAAAGGTCCTACTTTACCTGTCTAAGGCCCCAAGATCCCAATTGTCCCAATATTAGATCGGGAATGTGAAGCCCATGATTCTCTTATCTATAACTGGTAACATTTTCGGTGTATTCATTAGCACTGAAGAGCAAGCCCCTCAGCATGGCCATTAGTTCAAACAAGTACATTTCAATACAACAAATGTGCAGCCATTTGCTTTTTGTCAGTTAATGTAGTCATATCCTGGAACCTTGGAGGAGTGAGCCTTAGTAAGTTCATCCAGAGGAAGGTGGGGACTGACCTATCACCTAGTCAAGGAGGACAGCAATATTCAACAGGGTGTAAGTTAACTCCAGTGAGCTCTGTTTTATGTTTATTTTCTCTAGTTCAGTGCTCCTCTCTCTCTAAGGCATTTTTTTGGGCTGCAGCTGCTATTTGCATTTTCTCATGTGTTGTGCCATTTCTGATGATCATGCTATCAGTGGGATCCATTCAGGTTTCTCCTCAGGAGTTCTGTCTTGTTCTGGGGTTGGTTGGTTTGTGTGTGTGTGTGTTTGGGGTTTTTCTGCACATGCATTGAAGCATTTGAGCATTTCAGTAGCTTGTTTGCTTGCCTTCTTTACATGAGAGTAGCCACATTTACTCTTCTATAAAGTTCAGTAGCTGAAGCAGAAAGGGCCCGGGTAGGCCGGGCCCACTATTTGCGGAGACGGGCTGGGATGGAGAGGCTGGCTGGCCGGAAGTGGGGGGGGCACCTCCCCCCCTTCCCCAGCCAATGGAGGGTCAGCGGGGTGGTCGGGGAGGGGGAGGCATTAAAAGCAGCAGGGATGCCGCTCCCCCTCCCCACTCGACCATGGGGCAAGCCCAGTTTGCTGGTAAGGCCAGGGCCCTTCCGGGGCAATCGCCTGCGGCCGGGGGAAAGGTAGGGGTGGGGGGGATGATGGATGGCCTTATTTCTTCCTCGCCACTTCTTTCTTCCTCGCCACTTCCCCCCTGCACCCAGCCTCGCGGGCGCCTGGCATTACCGGCGACTGGGCTCATCTCTCGGCAGCTGGGCCCAGTGGAATCCGGCTGGTCCGCAGTGCCTCCGCGCTGGGCCTTTAAGCCTGCCCGGGCAGTCGGGGGATGGGGGGGAGAGATGCAACCCACCTCTTTCCCGGCCGCCCACCATCCAGGCACAGACCTGGGAGCCGTCCACACGGACGGCAACAGCGAGCGCTTCGCCGGGGCAGTGCCAGTCTGCAGCGGGGCTCCCCGTGGGAGATGAGCACGGTGGAACCCAGGCGGCCTACCACTTTCCCACCCTGCCCGCCATTCAGGTGCAGCTCTCGGAGCTGGCCAGGTGGATGGCTCTAGCGAGCGCATCGAGGGGGCTTTGCTGGCCTGCAGCAGGGCTCCCTGTCAGAGCCTGGCCTGGTGGGGGCCTGGCCGGCCCGCAGTGGGTCTGCACCGGGCCCTTGGGCCCACCCGGGCACCTGGGGGGTGGCGTGAGGCGGCCTCCAGTTCTCACCATCCCCAACACATTCGGCAGGCTGGCGGGGCACTTCCAGGGGTCTCGGATGGGGAGGTCCAGGCACAGCGGCCGCAGCAGCTGTCTGGGCTGCGTGGATTGCGGCTTCCCTGCCTGACAGACCTAGTTGCCCCACTCACAATAGCGGTGCCCCCCCCTTTGGGGGCACCACGCTTTGCTGAGGCATGTCGCGGGGGCTCACAAAGGACCCTCCAAAGCATCCATTTTAACACGTAAGCTGACCGCTGGATGCCGGAGACCACCGTTAATTTTGGAATATCCCGAGGGCGCATCCGGTGTTCCCACTAGGCTGAGTTAGTGTGAGCTAGCTCACAGTTGTGTTGTTGTTTTTTGTTTTGTTTTGTTTGTTTGTTTTTTGTTCATTTGTTGTTGGCCTCCAGCTCACACATTTTGCCTTGGCTCGGGGGGGAAGGGGGCCAGAGCACACTAATTTCTGCAGCGGGGAATCACTCACTCACAAATTTGGTGCCAGTAGCTCACAAAGCAGACTTTTTTCTCACAATACTCCACAGCTTGGAGGGAGCATTGGTGGCATCCAGGGAGCCCATTCCATGGCAGAAATCTGAGATTTCCATACATAGTGACACAGTTTGCTGGATCACCAGGTCCCTCCCTGGCCGCTGGCAGGGGAATTGGGAAGGGGAGTTGTGTCCACAGACCAAGCTCAGGACAGAGCCCAGGGAAGGTAGGGACCTCAGAGGGGTACAGTGCCACAGAGCCCATCCTCCGAGTCAAACATTTTCTCCACGGGATGCGGTCCCGGTGCGGATATGAGGACGCCAGTGGACTGCGGGGCTATCGGCACTAAGAATGCAGGAGTATCTCTGATGGCTCCCCTCCTGTCGCCACTTAGCAGGTAGTTAGACAGGTAAGGCTCAAGGGTTAGGCAGTCAGGCAGTTATTAGTTAGGTTAGGAATGACCAATCAGTCAGTCCACGGTGTGGTTTAACTCCCCACCAGCGCACTCCTGCCACTCGCACGCAAATGCTCGCCTACTCGGTGGCGGGTTACAGGGGACCGGGGGTCTTAATGTGTCGTGTTTTGCTATCCTGATCAGGTATGAAGCCCCCATCACGCAGCACCCGGCGCATGGGTACAGTTGCTGGGGCAACACCCCGGTCATTGCCCAAAGGGCCCACAGCAGTCAGAGCACCAGCGGGAGCGACGGCGAAGAGGAAGGCGGTGCCGCGCGGCACAGATGGGTTGGACAGTGTTGCAGAGCTGGCTGATAACATGCGGGGCCTTCAGCAGGCCTTCAATCAACTCTCTGAGAAGGTGGCCAAGATGAGCCAGGATCCGGTGGCCAAATGAGCCCGGAAGGCCGAGTCTGAGGGCGGCTCAGCCCAGCAGCACAGAGGGCCTCCACCAGCTCGGCCAGTCATCAGGCTTCATGGCCTGCAGCACGCTCCACGGATGGGGGACAGGAGAGGGGTAGCTCAGGCTCCTCCGCGCACTCCCGCGATGAGGCAGAGAGCAAGGCCTCCTCAGGTGAGGATTCGACTGCGGGGCGAAGTGGGCAGCCTCCGAGTGATTACTGGGCAGCAGTGGCCACGAGCCAGGGCTGCCTGCCTGGGCTATACACCGCAGGGCGCTGGCCACACAAGCCGGGCGGGATCCTGGGGTGGTCTGGGATAACGTCGATGTCTCTGATCCTTCTGCCATTGTCTTCACGTACTCAAACAGAGAGGAGCCGCCGGGGATCCATTTATCTGATGAACTGAGGGACAGCATTCTGGAGGGGTATTACGTTAATGTCTTTACTTTGCTTCAAAAACGAGGGGCTGAGGCCCGCACGGTGAAATCTGACAAGAAAGAGAAGAAGGAGAAGACCTAGGAAGCTGAGCACACCTTCCTCAACTGGGTTTCTGGTTACTTGGTGTATGCGGGGGTAGTCACTACCGTGTACCCTGAGAGGGGCTGGCATGATGAGACCTGCCATAAACTGGCGTCATGCAATGACAGGGCTCGGTGGGACCTGCTACAGGACAAGGTTTGGCTCAGGGAGGTTGGCCCATGCATTAAAGGAAAGGGGGAAGTGAAGACAGTTCGCTGGGCTGCGCGCAAGGACTGGTCACGTGGGGTCTGCTGGGAATACAACGAGGGCCGGTGTCGCCGGGCATGGTGCAAGTCCACCATAGTTGCAAGGTGTGCGGGGGGGGGGCACAGGCGGGTGTACTGCCCATGGTCCACCAGCACCCAGCAGCCCTTTTGGGGTGGAAAACCCTTCTCTGGTGGTGCCAACACAAAAGGGGGAGGGGGGTCGTCAAGCACCATGGCCACTTCTGCTTACAGATGCTAGTGCCCCACAGGACTGGTGGTCCTTGGTTTGGGTGAATGCCCTGAGACCACTCTTGGCACAATACCCCTTGCGGGAGGCTGGACAATATATCTTGGATGGGTTCATGAAGGGTTTTTCCATTCCTGCCAGAGGCCCGCGCATTGCAACCGATTCCAACAACCTGAAGTCAGCCAGGGAGTTGCCTGAGGTGGTTGCTGCAAAACTGCAGAAAGAATTGGTGGCAGGGCGCATTGCAGGCCCATTCAGCATGCCCCCTATTGAACACCTGTGAGTTTCTCCCTTGGGGGTGGTGCCAAAGAAAACACCAGGTGAGTATCACCTGATTCAGCGTCTCTCGTACCCCAAGGGATCTTCGGTGAATGACAGTATCCCCTCTGAGCTCTGCTCAGTCAAATACGCTTCCTTTGATCACGCGGTTGGGCTAGTCAGGGCTTGCGGGCAGGGGGCACTCATGGCCAAGTGTGACATTCAGTCAGCATTCCGACTGCTCCCGGTAAGCTCCAACTCCTTTTCATTACTGGGTTTCAAGTTCCAAGGGGCATGGTACTTTTTCAAGGCCATGCCTATGGGTTGCGCAGTGGCCTGCGCGGCCTTCGAGACATTCTGTACCTTTCTCAAGTGAGTGATGAAGTTGAGGAACGGGTCCACGGGGATTACTCATTATCTGGATGACTTCTTTTTCATCGGCCCTGGGGACGATGAGGCTTGCGCGTGGTCCCTACGAGCATTTCAGAAGCTTGCTGAAGAGCTTGGTGTACCATTGGCGGTGGACAAGACCGAAGGGCCGGTGACTAGTTTAACATACCTGGGTATCCAATTAGACTCTGTAGCTGGGGCATCTAGGTTGTCGGAGGACAAACTCTTGGCCCTCCAGGCTCTCATTTCCTTGGTTAGGGCTCGGCCGAAGTGCACATTGCAGTCACTGGTGGTACACTTGAACTTTGCTTGCCGGGTTGTGTCGCCCGGCAGGGCCTTCTGCGCGAGGCTGGCTGGAGCAACGGCTGGGGCCAGGGCACCTCATCACCAGGTACGGGTGACCAAGGGCATGAAGGAGGATTTAGGCATGTGGCTCCGGTTCCTGGCGGGATACAACGGGGTTACCATTTGGCAGTACCCGATGGATTTGCAGGATGCCATCCAGATCCACTCTGATGCAGCCGGCAGCGCTGGGTTCGGCATCTACTACGACGGCAAGTGGTGCACACGGCCCTGGCCCAAGGAGTGGGAGGGTTCTGCGGTGCTCAAAGATCTCACCTTCTTGGAGCTCTTCCCAATACTGGTGGCAGTGATCATTTGGAAAGATCTCTTTAGGGACAAAAGGGTGCGGTTCTGGTGTGACAACCAGGCGGTTGTGCGGTTGGTGAACAAGCAAACTTCCAATTCAGACCGGGTGATGCGGTTGGTTCGCTGCCTGGTTTTGGCCTGCTTGGCTAATAAAATTACATTTTCTGCACGTCATGTGCCAGGCGTGGATAATAGCATAGCGGACGCTTTGTCTCGCCAACAGGAGGAACGCTTCCGCATCCTGGCACCAGGAGCCAACCACGTTTCAGACCCATTTCCGGAGGAGCTGTGGAAACTTAGGAAGGTACAATAAGGCGGGGCTATCTATGGGTCCCTTGCCCCCTCCACTCTCGCCATGTATGCCAAGGCTATAGATGCCTTTTTTGACTTTACCGCGGGGTTTGGGGGGCCACAGACCTTGCCGGTGGAGGGGGACTGGGTGCTTCACTACATGGCATGTCTGCAGGACAGCGGGTTCTCCCACAGCACCATCAGGGGTCGCATGGCTGCCATCACATTCTTTAGCAAGGCTGAGAGGTTTGAGGACCCATGCCACTCATTCCAAGCTCGTAGAGCGGTCAAGGGCTGGCGGAGGCAAGCCGCACAGCCTCCAGATCGTAGATGGCCCATGATCTTTGTGTTGTTGGGGGGGATTTTGCAGGAGCTGCCAGCGCTGTGTTGGTCCCAGTACAAGGCCGCACTATTTGAGACCGCATTTGACTTGGCCTTTTTGGGGGCCTTGAGGGTCGGGGAACTGGTAGCGAGCTCCAGAATCTCGTTCACCAACATGCCCTTGGATGTTCGGGATGTTTCCTTCAGACCGAAGGGGATGTCATTGTATATTCGGAGGTCAAAGACTGATCAGCTGGGAAAAGAGGCACGCCTGCACCTGGGGCCACTACCGGGCAGCCCGTGTCCAGTGCAGACCACTCGAGCCTTTTTAGCAATGCGACCTAAGGGAGTTGGTCCGCTGCTTATCCATGGAGACGGGGCCCCATTGATGAGGTATCAGTTCACAGGGATTTTCAGGTCAGCATTGGGGGCTTTGGGCTTACCAGGCGAGGAATTTGGGCCTCACTCCTTCAGGATCGGGGCAGCCACCACGGCTGTGGGTATCGGCCTGCCGGAGGCACGCATATGGGCCATAGGGCACTGGTGCTCTACAGCCTTTAGGGCGTACATCAGTCCACAGCTGGAGTCCAGCCAGTGACCGTCTCTCTGACTCCTCAGTTCCAGGACAGGTGTACAGGACAGTCTGGATTTTTGGGCACAGCATCGTCCATTGGGCAGGTTTGTATGCATCCTTGTCGGGCTGGGGCAAAGACTTGGGCTTGGGAGGTGCAGCACACATTACGTTGATGGCACAGCGAGGCATGCGGTGGAGGTCCCTGTTGCCCTGGTTGGGGCGCATCGGGGTGAGGCGCCACCCTCCTGACGCACTGCTGCTGCAGCTTGGGGAAAATGATTTGACCGAGTGCCCCAGGGTGTCCCTCGAGTGCCAGGTAGTGGCTGACCTGGCCTTAGTGTGTGAGATCCTGCCCGGCACCGTCATCTTCTGGTCAGATTGGTTGGAACAGAGGTCATGGCAAGGCATGACTCATCCCAAGAAGGTGGAAGTGGCGAGGCGGAAGGTGTCCGGCAGGCTGGGCCGGGCAGTTGAGTCAGCAGGTGGTATCTAGATTCGCCACCCAGACATCTCTCACAAGATGGAGGCCCTGTTCTGAGTGGATGGCGAACATCTATTGGCCTAGGGTATGGATATCTGGTTGCACGGAGTCCATCATTACCTGCTTTCTTGGCTACAGCTGTAAGGGCGTTGGCGGGAACAGGACTAATGGGGGTGTCCTGTTCTTGTGGCGGTAACAGCATGGGGCCGGATCTGTTGGCGGAATTTGGCCTGCGTGCCAATTCCAGAGTTGGGGACCCCTTTAAGGGTCTTGGCGTGAGGGCTGAATGGAGCTGGCTAGCTCAAGGAATAACAGCACTTGCCCTCACAGCCAGAGGGCAGGGGAGCTCACAAACGGGCAAGCATCTGTGTGAACTCTGATAACCTGCCCTCCCGCCTTCTCTACCCATGCCGGCTGCCTGGGTAACGGTTAACTCGGCTGGCACGTGGGCCAGCCGATAGGTCAGATCCGGTGGACCCATGCTGTGCCAATGCTCTACAGCTGTAACCAATAAAAGTTGTGGCCAAATTTATCCACCTAATTTTCCAAAGAAACTGGTTGTGTGAGTTCATTTCGGGGGGAGGGCGGGTGTACAAGGCGGGCCGACCTCGGTGTCCCAAGTAAAACATGGAACCGCAAGTACAAAAGATAATTTATTTGCACTGTTGGCTTTTGTATTGAAGAAGGGGACACGATCCCAGCTTTCTCAGGCTGGAAAGAGAGACAGCGAGAGGAGATCAGACCGGGGGGGGGCACGTGTGCTCATAAGGCAGAGCAAAGATGAAGATGCCCCAATGCAGGCACCTTGTATCACTAAAACATTTTGCCATTGAGATGCAAATTAAAAAACAAACACCCATACCTGTCCTTTCTGGGCAGGTTTTGGTGGGCTGGTGGATTGTACTGGAAGTTGCCAATGTGAGAAACTTAGTTCAGACTACAGAGCAGAAATTTTGTTACAAATACATTTTGCTTTGGAAAAAAGTGCAAGAGAAACCAGTTGTATTAGGAATAGGAAAAAAATTGGGATGATACGAGAGAGTGCTAGGATGTTTATGAAGTTGTCCGAAAACAAGAAAAAAAACCACGGTAACATCAGGTAATGCAAGTGGATTTTTAAAGCAATGTGAAAGATGCCTAAATTGCTTCCTAGCTTTGCCCCCCCCGCCCATCAGAAGAAAGAGACAGATATAAGATTGGGTTTAAGAAGGGTCACTTTATTAATCATTTACAACTTTGAGGTAAGGGCAACCCCGAGTGTGGATTAGGCCAAGGACAGGGGTCTCCCCAGAATGCTCCTTGCCCCAGGAGTGAGCCATCCCTTTAGCTCACCACCAGCCAGTATAGCAAATGGGGTGTTGCCCTGGAGTTCCCCCTTCAAGCCACAAAACTTAGAAGGGGGAAGCCTAGCCAGGATGGACCCAAGGCAGTCCTCAATCCCCACCCTGGGCCACAAAACCTGAAGGTTGAGCCTGACAGGCTCCTTAATCCCCAACAGGAAAGGTACCATGTGGTGCTCACTAGTTCTGCTTTTCCTTTTCCCACACTAACCTGCCACTGCCAAGGCCAAGCCTTTGCTTAGGACCTTGCACTCACCAGGAAGCCTAAAGCTGCCCGCAGCCCTTGCTGCAAGACTCTCAAAATATGTCATTGCTCTTGGTAGACAGATGTATTCCATCACCCCTGTACAGGTCAATCAATTCAGCCCACACCCCAGGGTGTGGTAGAAATAGACCCAATCCATCTGTCATTGCATTCTTCAGTTCCTGATTAATCTTCTGGTGAGCTCTGTCTAAACATTTGGGATCCCCAATGTACACCACACTGGCAGGACAATATAGCAGACCCAACAATCTAAACACTAGGCCACCTGCTCCAAATGAACTCCAAGTCAGCTGTGATGGATTCCAGGCTTGGGATCAGCCTGCAAGAAAAATTCACCTGCAGTCACTTGACTAGTGTGGTGATTCCGATGCAGAACTCGGGGGGGGGGAGGGTTCCTAATGATTTTTTTAAAAAAAAAAACTCTTGACAGTTGGAGTTTGGCCATTGAGACTGTCAGTTGTTGTTTTTTTGGTCAGTGGGTACTGTGCCAGGGGACTGACAAGTCATGTTGGACCTTGCTGAGTCTGAAGAGTAAATGAGATTTCTCTACAGATTCTAATATTAAGGGAATCTGAGAAAAACCAAACGTGGTTCTATACCATAGTGAAAACTAAAGAGTCTTAAAAAGGAAAATAAGCTCCTGGTGGTTAAACAAGAGATTCACATCCCTCTCACATAGAATTTATACCCTGCTGGAGAGAGAGTTGGGTTTAGTGGATTTAGTGTGTGCCAGGAGGGTTTATTGGACTAGTGGGTGTCCAAAAAGATACAGAAAAGAAAACCCAAAGCACAGTGGAGGTATCTCTCTGTGGAGGTGGACAGTACCTGAGAAATCCAAATGTAAACTGGAAGTCT
Source organism: Gekko gecko (assembly GCA_029375565.1). Taxonomy (NCBI): domain Eukaryota; kingdom Metazoa; phylum Chordata; class Lepidosauria; order Squamata; family Gekkonidae; genus Gekko; species Gekko gecko. The sequence goes on from JAPDNY010000002.1 coordinate 138,175,544, forward strand.
AGAACAGCACAGGGATTGAGATTAGAGAGAGCTTGTTTTGTACTGTGGCATCTGAAGTGAAGGACTATAAATGAACTGACCTAAAGTTGAACTATACCATTCAAAACAACGTATACACAAGCATCAGCTTTGCCCTTGTATATATATTCCCTGCCTACCTGTCCTTGTAAATAAAATTGTCAGTTAGTTTTATTGTTCCATGCTGCATGTGCCTGAATGTCTAACAGAGCTAAGTATCTGACAAAGGTAAACCATAAACTTCATCCCAGGAAAAGGGTGGTGCTCATGAAAAGCCACAGGGATTAATATTTATAAAAAGGTCTCATCAATAAGTGGCTGAGTTTGGTAAATGTTTTTGTTGCGAGGCTTGGAACTGTATGAGAATAAGGAGAGAATCTGATTTTTAATTTGGAGAGGGCTGAAAACTATATTGGGTATTGCCCTTTAACAGAGCTTTTGTGTAAGCAATATTATGGAACTTCCTAGTTAAAAAGAGACTTCCTCACTTGTGGATTATAACGTGGCTTTTTTATACGTGGATTTTTTTCTGCTCTTTTTCCTGCTTTTTCTTTCCTTTGGTTTCCTGTAACCTACTCCTGGGAATTTACAGTCCTGGATTATATTTTTGAAGGGTTATATTTTTCTTTTTTTGGAGGCGGTTTATTTTTTCTTTCCTCCTTGCTGCAGTTTAATTTTGAACCTACTGATGCTGATTGGATTGCCATATTGGAGCTACAATATATAGAGTGCTTAAGTTAAAAAGGAATATAGTGATTTGTTGGAAGCATCCTCTTCCTGGGCATCTATAATTTGACCTGCCATGGTTGGTGATTTCTTCTTTGTTTGTGGATGTTGATCTTTTTTACTATTTTTCACTATTTTACTATCGTTACTGCCCAGCATAGCACCTCCACCGCCATTGTGCAGGAACATCGGGGGTGAGACATACCTAGATAAGAAGACGGTGATCGTTGGGTTCCCCCCATCTTGCACTTAATTACTGTAACATCTAGAGCACTGCTATACTAGCGTATAGCATTGTATTGTTTTACTGTATTGCTCTATTCTAGTGAATAGTATTGTATTGTTTTACTGTTTTTGTTTTTTATGTTTTTATCTGTTTTAATCATGGCATGTATGCCCCTCTGTTAGCTGCCCTGAGCCTTGGGGAGGGCAGGATATAAATCTAAAAATAAATAAATATAAAATAATAAATTTATTTTAAGGTTGAGACAAGAGAATTTAAAGCTTTGGTGAGATGTACTAAGGACCCTCCACTTGCTACTGAATTAACCTTTGGGAAGGGGTCTGTATTAGGCACTGGTGAAACATGTCTAATGGATCAGGAAGACCCTCTCCAGGTACAAGTAAAGCAGTTGCCTCTAGTCTGGCTAAGATATCAGGTCAAGAGATCCATGCCCTGATAAGGGATGTAGTGGCCTCAGCTGTCAACAAAGCAATTGAATCTGCAGTTCCTTTGGCTGTAAATAATGCAATACCACTTGCAGCTGAGCCCTTGCAAGCCAAATTTGACACTTTGGCCCTTCAGGTGACATCCCAAACAGAAGAATTTAAGCAACAGATAATCCAAAATAAGCAAGAAATTTCTACTCTGATGCAAACCACAACCCAACTGGAAACTAAATCTGAAGAGGTGAACCAGTAAGTTCAGGTTCTGAAAATTAAACAAGAACTGTTGGAAGATACAGTTACTAGATTGGAAGCAGAAAGAGCAGCATTCATGTTGAGATTTCAAAACATACCTGAAAAAAGGAGAAAATGTCAAGGCGGATATGGCACTATTGTTGGCAGAGTACTTAGAGGAAGAAAATACCCAAGAGATTTCTGGTGAGATAGATGTGGCATACAGAACGAATTCAGCATATGCAAGAAGAAATGAGGTGTTCAGAGAGATCCATGTAAAATTCTACAAGAAGCCCATGAGAGGCACCATCCTAAAAAGGTCAGGCGAGAAGCCACTTCAAATACAGGAAACAGAAATTAAAATTTTAAAAGAAATACCATGGAGAGTAAGAGAGAAAAGAAGAAGTTATGTGCAACTTACAAATCTTCTAAGGAAAAATGAGATAACTTATAGATGGTTGCTTCCTGAAGGAGTCCCCTTCACTTATGATGGTAAAAGACACAGAATAAATTCAATTTTTAAAGCAGAGAACTTCTGACAGACATATGGAGAAGACCTAGGAGTTCAAGAAGAGGAAGAAGACCCAAAAGAACCAGATGAAGAATCACAGAGACAAGGAGCATCAGGAGCAAGATCAGGAATGGGAAAGAAATACTTCAGGACTATATCACTTCAAGTTGCTATGAGACTGCAAGGTAAGAAAAAAATGGATCCAAAAAGATGTAAAAGATGGATAGGAAGAAGTTAAAAATAATCTTGATAAATGTCAATGGTTTGAATGCCCTGCAAAAAAGAAGACAAGTATTTCACCAAATTAAGAAGATGCAATTAGATATAATTTGATTACAGGAAACTCATATTAAACAAGCAGACCAGAAATATTTAGAAGTAAAAAAATATCAGCAGACAAACAAAAGAAAAAGAAAGGAGTAGTTACCTATGTCAAAGATTATTTACACCCAGAATTAATATATGATTCAGAAGATGGAAGAGTTTTGATAGTTAAAATACATAGACAAGCCAAGATGACATAGATGGTTAACATATATGCACCAAATCAGGAACAGGAGAAATCTTTTCAGATTTACAAGGGATTTTGTCAAATCAAACCTAGGGGTCATTTCCAGCTGGAGCAGGGCGGAGCGGCACTCTGGCAGTGAACCTGGGGTGACCCCCATCCCTGCCACCATTCCTGGCCTGCCTGCATAGTTCCTGGAGGGGAGGGGGAGCTTAAACCACCTTCCCTTCCCTTGGCTTGTTCGTGTTCCCCGTGGCTGTGGGAGCCCGAGGCTGGCTCCTGGAGGAGGAGCAACTGCCTTCCCTTCCTTGGCTTGCTCGGCCCCGGCTGTGAGGCCCAAGCCAGCCCTGGGTGGAGAGGGTGGAGGAAGAAGAAGGAAGGTAGGTTGCAGAGGAACCCCCTTTCCCGGCCCTCTGAAGGAGGATTGCACTGAACCCGGGGAGACTTCCATGATAGAAGTAAAAAATGAAATGTTGGGGGAGTCAGACGATGCACCTCAACCACTCAGCAAGGAATTACTTCTCTGGGACACCTGAAGCATGAATGGTCAGGTCAAAAAGCAAGGGGGTACACCAATCCATTTCAGATCCTCTGCTCAGATGACAAACATCATCCAGAGGGACTTACTTGAGAGAAACTACGAGCCCAGTAGTTCTGCTTAATTCTGGGCTCTGTGTAGATCAGCCTCTGTGCCTTACAGTTCCCAGCGCGCACACACACAGAGCTGCCTTACAACCAAACCTCCCCCCCCCCGCAACTAGAACTCTTCTGCAGGCTGGATGATAACCAAAAAAATGGGGAGTGGGAGGAGATATTTTAGAGGTCATCCATGAGACTGACTTTTTAATACATTAGCTGGGGGGGGGAGATGCTGCCGGGGAGAGCCTCCTGCATGGCACGGGCTTCCCTCCCCATTTCTGAGTTGCTTCTCTCAGCAACTTCAACACACGGAGGAGAGTCCGAGGAGGGACTCATCACACCTCCGCTCAGCGCCTCAAGGATGAAGCAGGCAGCACCCCCCCACACACACACACTTTGGGTGGACTAACATTTGTGATATGTCAGGGAGGGAAACAACCTGGGCAGCCCACAAGGCTGCCGCCTTCCTTCCAGGTGCAGGCAAAAACCTCTGAATACTAGTCCTAGGTGTCAGATTCAGGGAAGATATTGTGTTCTATGTTCAATTTGCTGGTCATCTAAAGCAAATGATGGGCCACTGTTCTTTAAAAAGCTTTGCTTCTTTCTGCAATTTTCTTTTTGCTCCTTACAGTATAACTAGTTTATTCCTGGAAGTCCCAAATCCATGATCAATCAGCTTGTTCAGAGATGAGTGGAAGTGCTGCTTTTTTTGGCATACAATTAAATTGAATTCTCATGATTTTTTTTTAGATTTTTCATATCTTAATTATAACAGCATTAATAACAATCCTCAACACGCACAAAAACATCCCATGAGACTGGTTTGGGCTTCAGAATGAAATGCTGTACTTTATCTACAGACTGGAGTTGCAATTGTATTTTATTTTATTTAATTGTCACAAATAAGGCCTGGAAAAATGGACATCAGTAGAACAGCACTGGGATGCAATGGGTTGCAAATAATAGAGTTGTCAGAGCCAGGCTGGGAAACTCCTGAACATTTGGGGATGGAGTCTGGGAATGACAGGGACCTCAGTGGAGTACAATGCCATAGAGTCTACCCTCTAAAGCATCCATTTTCTCCAGGGGGATCTCTGCACTTTGGAGATTAGCTGTAATTTCAGGGAGTTCCCGGGTCCCACCTGGAGGCTGGCATCCCTAGATGTCATCTGGATTTTCTGTTAACCAGTGTGGGCAGAAAATGGCAATTCCAGACTAAACAGCTAGCGTGAAAGCAAACTTAAAAGCCAAAAGGAATCAACTGAGTTTATTCTAGTAGTTATGAAGGCTGTATACCAACAGTATGCCCAGTTCTGTGCCCTGCTGTGTCTTGGTGCCTTGTCCGCTTCTCTTTTTCTCTAGCTCTAAGTGTCACATTCCTTCTCTAAGTGCTCAGTTCCTGGTGTCATCTCCAGACTGGAGGATTTTGGTTAACTCATGTCTGATTGAACCTGGCACTACACCATTAATGTTAACACAACAGTTGCCACTAGGCAACTTGCACGACTCCCCAGGCCCAGCTGCTTGATATGGTTCAATGGCAGCCACCCCACTATAGCCCTAGTACAGAGGTGAGAGTTTCAGATTAGGATCTGGGAGACCTAGGCTCAAATCCACACTCTGCTATCAAAGATCACCAGGTGATTTTGGACCTCGTATTATTTTATTTTTGCTATTTTTATCCCGCCCTACCTCACAAGTAGGCTAAGGGTGGCTTACATCAAGTCATAAAGCAATAAACAGTCCCATAAAACAGTAATACATTAAAACATTAATTCCAACGAGATTAAAAATTTTAGGTGACTAATTTAAAATACACCTATACCTAATGGCAGTTCGGAGGTTAATTTCATTCCAGTGTATGCTAAGCTCATGCCAGGAAGGGGTGGTGGATCATTCAGCCTGAGTGGTGGGTGTTGCCTTCTGACACACTTCCAGTGATGTCAGGGGGTGTGGCATATGCAAATAAGTTATGCTAATGAGTTGTGCTAATGCGCTCATGCACCTCTTTTTCTACAAAATGACCCCTGATCAAACCTATGAAGAAATTTGTATAATTGGAGATTATAACGCTGTATTTGACAGGGTGATGGACAGGAAAAAACAAACAGGGAAACAGAAACAAGGAAATGAATTGCCTAATTCTTTTTTTACATTTGGCAGAAGAATTCAGTTTGGTGGGTGCATGGAGAATTAGAAACATAAATAAAGCAGATTTTACCTTTTTCCAGCAAGGCATAAGTCCTGGTCAAGGCTGGATGCGGCTTGGATTTCAACAAATATGTTAAATGATATATTAGAAGTGGAGATCTTACCATCAACATTTGCAGATCATACCCCTCTACTTTTGACTCTACAAGATGTACCAAAAAAGACCAAATGGTCTATGAATTTATGGCTTTTAAAAAATCAAGTTTTATAACTGATTCTAAAAAAGAATTTCAAGAGTTCTTCAAATTAAATATGCAACCTGATATCTCTAAGGGCATTGTATGGGATGCTTTTAAAGCATATGCAAGAGGCTGGCTTATTAGACAAGATGCATGGATGCGGTGACAAAGAAAGCAAAATTTATACAAATTGAAGAACAAATTCAAAAAGAAGAAGGAAAGCTTAAAACAGATCATTCAGCAGAACAAACAAGGATTAAGATTAAAAACCTATAGCACCAACTTAATTGCCTCTTAACACAAGAAATTGCAAAAAAATTATGTACACTAAACAAAATTATTTAAAAAATGCAAATAAACCTACAAGATGGCTAGCGAAAAGAATAAAAAAGAAACATATAAAGGTTTTGAGGAATGAGATGGGAGAAGAAAAAAGCATTCCCAAAGACCTGAAGGAGATTATTGAGAGTTTCTACAAAAATTTATATCAGGAGGGAGAAGCCAACCAACTTCAGTTTAGAGATTATTTAAAGAAATATAATAAAAAGGCATTTATAGAGAGTCAAATGAAGATTTTAAATGAATCAATCTCCTTTGCTAAATTAGTTGAAGAAATTAAAAATCAAAAGAAAAAGAAAACATCAGGACCAGACGGACCACATGCAGAATTTTATCAAGTATTTGAAGATCAAATTGTACTACCGCTTAAAGCTATTATTCAGAATATTATTGAACAGAAGAGAATACCAGAATCTTGGAACCAAGCATTAATTACCCTGATACATAAACCTGACACAGATGAGAGAGAAATTAGAAACTATAGGCCAATATCACTCTTAAATGTGGACTACAAGATATTTACTTCCATTTTAGCAAATAGACTGAAAAAAGTGCTCCTTCAAACAATGCATCAAGATCAAACAGGATTTTTACCTAAAAGACAAATGAGGAACAATGTGAGAATTATTTTGAATGTACTAGACTATTTTGAAGCATACCCAGAAATGCAAACGGCATTAATCTTTCTTGATGCAGAGAAGGCCTTTGACAATCTTAGTTGGACATTTATGTTGGAGCAGTTACTGAACTGGCAATGTGGAGAAAAGTTTTTTACAATGGTGAAAGCAATTTACACAAAACAGTATGCCAAAATATTGATCAATGGAGACTGTTCACAAAATATAGAAATACAAAAGGGAACCAGACAAGGTTACCCATTATCTCCATTATTATTCATTTTTGCTCTTGAAACACTGAATGATATAGTAAGAGGAAATATGCAGATAAAAGGTCTTAAAATTAAGGATGAAGTGTATAAACTTCAAGCCTTTGCTGACGATCTTGTATTTATTTTGAAAGAACCACAACTGTCAAAAATAAATAAATATAAACAATTAAATAAATATAGAGTTAGATAAATGGTCCAAGATGTGGAAAAGTAATATTAAATATACAAAAGCAACTTCTTATAAAGAAAATATATATAAAATGTTTTATAGATGGTACATAACACCAGAGAAGTTAGCGAAAATGTATCCTAACATGTCAAAAGTATGCTGGAAATGTAAACAAAATACTGGTTCTTTATATCATATGTGGTGGACGTGCAAGGTTACAAAGAAATATCGGATCTGGATACATGAGATACTACAAAAAATGTTAGAGACGACTATACCAGTTATACCAGAATTGTTTTTATTGAATATTTTTCCAGAGTATTTAAAAAAGTTAGATGTTTATAGGATTATACATATTATAAATACTGCTAGGATGCTATATGTAAAGTCTTGGAAGAAAGAATTCCCATCAAAAGAAGAAATTATTTACAAACTGTTAGAGACAGCGGAAGGACAAATTAACTTTACAACTTCAAGATAAAAAAGAGGTACTTTTTGAGGAAAAATGGTCAAGATTATATAAATGGATTGAGTAATATTTGCAAGGAACTTAAACTTAATGGTTAAACTATTTTTTTTTACTTTAAATTTTTAAATTGGTACAGGTGCAGAAATGAATGATTCTTAAATGTTACCTGATATATTGAGTATATGCCCCATGTTTGTTGTTTTATCTATTCTGTTTTCACTTTATATGTGTTTTTTGCTTTCCCTTTTTAAAAAAAAATTAATAAAACCTTTTTTAAAAAAGTGGCTGGGTGTGTTACAGAAGGACGAACTGTGTGGGTTCCTGTTTAAAAGAGGTGGGCAGACAGTGTCAGTGGAAAATAAGACTGCTCCAACTTGTGAAAGATTACAGGAACAAATCCCCACCTACTCAGAAATAAGGAGGTTCATTATATCAGCCTTTGCCTGAATCACCAAGGCCTTCCCTTTCACAAGGCCCAGATCATTTCCCCCCAAGTGGATCAACAAAACATGTGGTGGAAGACCCTGTCTCTCCTCAAATAACAGTGGGATCAGGCCAGGCCATCTGAAACCCTGACCTCCCAAGTATTCAATAGAAATAAACTCACTGAGCCCCAGCTGCGAACCAATGGAACTCCTCTTGGCAATGGTGAGCCACCCAAAAGACCATATTGCAGCTGCAAATGGTGACTCTTTGCCTATCATAGTGACTGGCTACACCTAGAAAGAAAACACAGCTAACAATGGAACAACAACCACTTACAAAGAATTAAGTGTGCGAATATAGGACTTATAGCACTGCACCTCCAATGCTCAAACCGCTGAATGGCTGGAGCTGCATAGCCCATGGCCACTGTTGTGGAGGCCACCTCAATTAGTTTTTTTTTTTAACTATTTATTATATGAACTTAGAGCTGCGGCCTAGGTTCCAATTTTGATAATTATTATAAGAGTTAACTTGTTTGGAATTTTATATTTTGGGTAACAATGAATATTTATAAGGTACTAACTTGGAACTGTAGAGGTTTAAACAACCCCATTAAACTAAGAAGACTCTCAAATGTAATTCATAAAGAAAGGCCTCATATTGTTTGTCTCCAGGAAACTCACTATAAAACTAAAGTTAAAAATGTTTTAAAATCTTCCCTTTTCCAGCAATCTTACCAATCACCAGGCAACTCTAAAGCAAGAGGAGTGGCAATTCTAATAGCGAACAATTTTCCTTTTTAGTGGGAAGAAACTAAGATGGATCCAAAGGGCAGGTTTATTTTTGTTAAAGGTAAACTGGAAGGTAAACCTATTACTATTGTCTCTTTATACGCCTCGAATATAGAACAGTTGGAATATATCAATACAACATTGGAATTGTTATCCACCTTTTAATCAGGTGAAGTTATAATAGGGTGTGACTTGAATGTTGTAGCTGATACTTCCATGGATAAAACTCATAAAACAACTCTCCCTAAAAAGAAACTAAAACAATCAACTGGGCTATTGGAAATACTAGATAGACATGGACTAGATAGAGATGTGTGGAGAACTTTGAATCCAGGGGTGAAAGAATTTACATATTATTCCATAGTTCATGACATTTATACAAGAATTGATTTCCTTTTAGTTTCAAAATCTTTATTGGATAATATACAAACAGCAGATTTAGGAAATCGCATCATTTCAGACCATAACTGGGTAACTTGCACTTTATTAAACACAGTTCAAAATTACAGAGCACCCAATTGGACTCTAAACAAATTATTGTTACAAAAAGAAAAAATAGTAGAGATATTATCTAAAGAGATAAAGGAATACTTTAAGTTTAATGCTAATGGATAAACTTCACAGGACATAGTTTGGGATGCTTTTAAAGCAGTTTTGCGAGGTAGATTTATTTCTCTAGCAGCATCCTATAAAAAAGAAATAAATAAATTAGTAGTAGAATTAAGAGAAAACATTTCCAAATTGGAAAAACAACATATGAAATATGGGGGGGAAAAGGTTTTGAGAAGATTAAATATAGAACGGAAAAAAATTAGATACATTAGAAATTTCTAAAGTGCAAAAGAATTTATTATATTTGAAACAAAAATTTATCACCAAAAGTCAAAGATCATTTAAATTGCTTAAACATAGAGTTATGCAAAAACAAACTAGAACTCAAATTTATTCTTTAAAATCATCCCAGGGAAAAGAGGCATTTGTATCTAAAGATATTATAAAAATTTTCTTTGAGTTCTATAAAAAACTTTATAAAACAGAAAGTCCAGCATCATCCGACATCCAAAATTATCTCAATAGTATAGGTTACAATGTAAAAATATCAGAGGATCATTTGAACTATTTAGATAAACCAATTTCATCACAGGAAGTATCGGAGGCTATAGCTGGAATAAAAAATAATAAAGCACCCGGAAGAGATGGTTTCCCTATTGAGTTTTATAAAAAATTTAAGCCATTAATTTTAGAACAACTCACCCTTACCTGTAACCACATATTAACGTCTGGTAATATGCCCACTACGTGGAAGGAAGCCAAAATAATTGTCATACCTAAAGAAGGGAAAGATATAACACGTCCAGAATCATATAGACCCATCTCAATTTTAAATCATGATTTTAAATTTTTTTCTTCTGTAATGGCCGAACGTCTAAATAAAGTTATGCCACAATATATCCATTTAGATCAGGCAGGTTTTATTCCGGGACGTACTCTTTCAGACCCCATAAGAAGAACTCTAAACTTAATCTACTTTTGTAAACAACAAAAAATCAGTTCGGCCATTTTGGCTTTGGACGCTGAGAAAGCATTTGACAAGTTAGAAATTAATTATCTAAAAACTGTACTTTCACATATAGGTTGTGGTCCTAATTTTTTAAGAACCATTGATACCCTTTATTCCTCACCTACAGCCCAATTAAATATTAATGGATATTATTCTGAAATTTTACAGATTTCTAGGGGCACTCATCAGAGTTGCCCCCTTTCACCGATTCTTTTTGCAATTTCTCTAGAACCACTGGCTTTTGCTATTAGGAACAACCCGGCAATTCAGGGAATACGGATTCATTCAGATATACATAAAATTAGTCTTTTTGCAGATGACACGGTGATTTATTTTAGTAACCCAGTGTCATCTTTAGAACACATTGAGAATGTCTTGCATAAATTTCATGCTATATCTGGCTTTACAATAAATTATTCAAAAACTGAATTGTACCCCCATGTATCTCACAGAAATGGAAAAAAGAGTTATTGCAGATAAATTTCCCTTTAGGTGGGTAACAAAATCATGGAGACACCTGGGAATAAACATTCCCTTGAATTTGAATGAGTTGTTTGATTATAATTATAAACCCGTAGTGAAGTTGATTAGTACAACCTTAAACATGTGGTCAAAACAAAATTTAAATTTGATAGAAAAAATAGAATTATTAAAAACTATGATTTTTCCGAAATTCCTTTTTTTATTTCAAAATCTTCCAATAAAAGTGGATGGTCAAACCATTCATAATTGGCAGAAGTTGTTATCTAAGTTTATATGGAACAATAAAAAACCTCGTATACATTTTATGTTATTGACTTGACCACTAAAAGAAGGTGGCCAAGGTCTGCCCAATTTAAAGCTTTATTATGAGGCCTCACAACTTAAACAAGTAATGTTATATTCATCCCCAGACTTACAAAAGACATGGATACAAATTGAAAAATCATATGTTTATCCAAAATTGTTACATGAACTTATGTGGGTTCCACTTAGTGGAAGGCCTAAATCACTGTTAAATAATCCTTTCTTAAGGAACTCATTGGACATATGGGACAAACACAGGGAAACTTTGGCACCAGGTATCTCACCGGTTGCAGCGTTTTTGGGCCAGAAATGGTTTCCTCCAGGGGAAGATGGATTAGCTTATAAAGCTTGGAGGCAGGCAGGTAAATTTAGGATAAAGGATCTGTGTTATGAAGGCAAAAAATGGTCAGTGGAACAACTACAATTAAAACATAATTTAAAAATTACTTGGTTTCAAGCTCAACAACTATCTCACATGTTGACAAGTAATGATATAGTAGAACGATCAAATCACCCTTTAACTTGGTTTGAACAGGTATTAGAGAAGGGGAGTCAGGGACAAAAAGGGTCCATTTCAAAATTATACAAATCATTAGCATATAAGTATTGGTCTCAAATCTCGTCACAACAGAAAGCTTGGCATAAAGACTGTGAAATATCTTTAACATCAGAACAATGGGCAAACATTTGGTCTTCCAACTTATATGTGACTAAATCTCTTGATTTAAGACTTCAGAACTACAAGCTCTTTTCTAGATGGTATATAACACCTCTCAAATTGTTTTATTCAAAAGCTAAGAAAGATCCTAAGTGTTGGAAGGGTTGCGAGCAAACCGGCACGTTTTTCCACTGCTGGTGGTCCTGCCCTAAGGTCCAAGAATACTGGTCAGTCATTATTGCAAAAATTGAAGAAATACTAGCCATACAACTCCCTAAAACTCCGGAGGGAATTTTGCTTAATCTTTGGGAGAGGTCATTATTATCACATAATAACAGAGAGCTTGTGGCACTAATGTTGATAGCGGCAAAGACAATACTGGCACAATTTTGGAAAACAGAAAAACTGCCTTCTGTTAGACACTGGTTTTTAAAGATGTGGGATATCATTGCAATGGACAAATTATCTTCACAAATTACGACAGCTGAGAACCCTACACGTAAAGACAGTTTTTTAAAAAAATGGTTTGTATTTTTTGAGTATATAAATAATACTAAAGGCAAAGTTGGTACCTTACCTGAAAAATATGTTGATTTTGTATTTTATTAACTTGACGGTCTTTTGTTAGATTAGAGCTAGAGTTGGTTAGTTAGTTTAACTTTGGCAATGTTTGTAAGTTTTGCAGAGTTTGAATGGTTGGATATGTTATTTATTTTCTTTTTCAAAATTAAAAAAAAATAAAGTTATAATGCAACTCTAAAAAAAAAACCTATTTATTATTGGATATGTTTCACATATTTAAAATTACATCTTGTAAATATCCCATATCCTTTTCTTTTCTCCCCTCCCCCCAATACAAGGCTTCCTGCAATGCTCTTACCCCTTATAAACTCTATTATCTAATTACCATTGACAAAATATATCACTTTAGTTATCAAATTACGGTAACATTTTAACAATCTTATCATTCTTTTTCTTATTTTCTCCTTAATAATTGTCAAAGCAAATCAATCTGTTTTTAATATCCCAGTTTTTCCTCAAGATAGGCTTTGAAATCTTTCCATTCTGCAAAAAATGCTTCATCTTCTTCATTATTAAGCTTTCTTGTCAATTTGTCCATTTCTGCCATAAAAAGCATCTTCTTAATCCATTCCCATGTTTCAGGTATCTTTTCTTGTTTCCAGAATTGTGCATAAGTCATTCTAGCTGTTGTAACCAAGTACCATAACAATGTTCTCTTGGTTACATTTAACTCTTCCAATTTAAGACCTAACAACAAAATTTGTGGATCCTTCTTAAAAGTACATTTCAGAATTTTCTGTATTTCATTATGAACCTCTGACCAATAGCTCATGGCTTTATCACAAGTCCACCACATATGGTAAAATAAGCCCTCTTTCTTTCTACATTTCCAACATTTGCTAGACATACTCTCATTTATATTAGCAATTTTCTTTGGAGTCATATACCATCTATACATCATTTTATAACAATTCTCTTTAACATTAACACAAGTTGAAATTTTCATTGACTTTTTCTACAGACATTCCCATGATGCCATAGTTATTTCATTATTTACATTTACCGCCCATTTTATCATTTGTTCTTTTACAATTTCATCTTCTGTATACCACTTCAGTAAAACCTTATATATTTTTGAGATCATTTTTTTCCCTTTTCCACCCATATAGTCTCAATTTCATTATTCTTTGCCCTAAAGCCATATTTTCTCTTATCAGTTTTAAACAAATCATAGATCTGTCTATAATTCAACCAATCATAATCAAATTCCACATCATCTCTGTCTCTCATAACAAAACTTTTCCCATCAGATTTTAAAAGATTTCTATACAGTAACCAGTCTAATCCTTCATGTCTCGAATATGGTTTGATCACTTCTGCCGGCACTATCCAAAGTGGTCGTTCTTCATAAAATAATTTTTTGTATCTCATCCACGTCTCGAACAGTGATCGCCTAATAAAGTGGTGTTTAAAAAAATTGTCGATTTTTGATTTTTCGTACCATAAATACGCATGCCATCCAAACTTGTTATCATGACCGTCTAACGCCAACAACTTCATATTTTCAAGGTTAATCCATTGTTCTATCCCCGTTAAGCAGATAGCATCGTAATAAAGTCTAAGATTTGGTAGTTGAAGTCCTCCTCTTTCCTTAGCGTCACATAATATTTTCATTTTAATTCTTGGTTTCCTTCCTGCCCACACAAATTTTGATATTTCTTTCTGCCATCCATCCAGTATCTTACTTTGTCATAGTATTGGGATAGTCTGAAACAAAAACATTAACCGAGGCAAAATATTCATTTTGACTGTTGCAATCCTTCCCATTAGTGATAAATTCAAAGTGTCCCATTTTTTCATATCTTGTTGAATCTTATACCAAATTTTTTCATAATTATTTTTGAATAGATCTATATTTTTCATAGTCAATTCAATCCCTAAATACTTTGTCTTTGTAACCACTTCACACTGGATTTTCTCCTGAAGTTCCATTTGCTTCTGTTTCGTCATATTTTTACACATCACCTTTGTTTTACTTTTGTTAACATAAAAACCGGCCAAGTCTCCAAAATCTTTAATTTTTTGCATCAGTCGTGGTATATTCTCTATTGGAACTTGAATCATAAACATTACATCATCCGCAAAAGCTCTATATTTATATGTAAAGCCTCTCGTTGTCAGTCCTTTAATATTCTTGTCTTCTTTTATTTTCCCCAATAATACTTCCAATATCCAAATAAACAATAGTGGAGATAGGGGGCAGCCTTGTCTGGTCCCTTTTCACACTTTAAAATATTCCGTTTTTTCTTTATTTACGTTCAATGCCGCTTTTTGGTCCAAATAAATTGCAGTAATCATGTTTAAAAAAGATTGACCTATTTCCATTTTCTCTATCACTTGCAGCATAAAGTCCCAGTTCCAATTATCAAAAGCTTTTTCTGCATCCAAAAAGAGAAATCCAACTTCTTTTTCAGGGTGTTTATCACAATATTCAATTGCATCTATCACCACTCTTAAATTGTCTCTGATTTGTCTATTCGGTAGAAAACCAGCTTGTTCTTCTGTTATAACATCTTTCAAATAATTTTTCAACCTTTCAGAAATTACTTTAGCAAACAATTTGTAGTCATTATTCAGGAGGGATATTGGTCTATAGTTCTTCACATTAGTTAGGTCTAAACCTTCTTTCGGTATAAGCGAGATATTTGCTTCTTTCCATGACTCTGGAATCCGTTTTGTCTCTCTTATTTCATTTGACAAAAGTACAAAAATTGGGGTTAGCTCATTCTTTAATTTTTTTTGTAAAATTTTGCAGTAAATTCATCTGGACCTGGAGCTTTCCCCAATTTTGCTTCTTCTATCGCACTGACAATTTCTTCATTTTTAATTGGACCATTAAGCACTTCTTTCATTTGTTGTCCCAATGTTGGTACTTCAATATTCTCCAAATATTTCTTAAGTTTCTGTGAATCAATACATTTCTTTTGAAACAGTTTGGCGTAGAAATTGAAAAAGACTCTCTTTAGGCCATTCAAGTCCACAATATCCTTTCCGTCTTCTATTATTTTGTTTATAAAATTTCTTTCACGTCTATTTTTCAGTTGCCATGCTAAGAACTTTCCAGGTTTATTAGCACCCTCAAACGATTTCTGCTGTAACTTCTTTAAATTCCAATACAATTCTTGATTTGACAGTACATTTAGCTGGTCTTGTAACATGTGAATTTCCCTTATAATCTTTTTCTTCCCTGGCTTTTTCTTTAACTCTTTTTCTTTCTGTCGGATCTTTTCCTGTAAATCATTTTGTTGTTGCAGTCTTTGCTTTCTATCTTTAGTGTTTAATGAAATAAGCAGTCCCCTTATGACCGCTTTATATGCATCCCACACAATTTGCAATTCCGTACCTTTGTTCAAATTTGTTTCAAAAAAGTTCTGTGTTTCCCTACGCAATGTCTCATTAACTGTTTTTCTTTCTAACAAGTCCTCATTAATTTTCCAGTATAATTGTTTAGGTTTTTCTCTCAACATCCAAAGTAAGGGGCTGTGGTCAGAATTATTTTTTGTTAAGATTTCAATCCTTTGAGTCTTCGATGGCAACTCCTCCGACATCCAAATCATATCAATCCTTGAGAAAGAGTCATGTCTATTCGAGTAAAAAGTATAGTCTTTTGCTTTGGGATTCCATTTTCTCCAAACATCTTCCAGTTTCTCTTGTCAGTTTAAAGAAAATTTTTGGTAATTTCCCTGCCACATCTCTTTTTTGTCTGTCCAGTAAGTTGTTCACTGTACCATTAAAATCTCCTGCGAAGATTACCTGATCATAAGTTAATTGTTCCATCTCATTTGTCAAATCTTTGAAAAAAATTTCTTTAGCTCCATTGGGTGTATACAAATTTACAATCAAAGTCTTTTTCCTGTGTAACATTATTTCTACTCCAATATACCTCCCATCATTGTCCACAAAAATTTGCTTGGGTTCCAATTCTTTTTTGATGTAGATCACTGTTCCTTTATTCTTTTTAGTCGCTAGTGAAAAAAATTCTTCTCCCAATTTCTTATTTATCACATATTTATAGTCCTGTTTTCTGATATGAGTTTCCTGCAAACAAATTATATTGCTCTTTTGTTTTTCCAGCCAATGATTTACTAATTTTCTTTTGTTAGGTGAATTAAGTCCATTTACATTCCAAGATAGCAATTTGTAATCCATGGTGTCTTGATTGATATATCCAAAAACTCTTCAAAATTATTTTCTTTGAACCTGTACAGGTCTCCTTCTGATTTGATCGTAAATCTCACTGAATTGTATGTAAATGACAATCCTTGAGGTATTTCCCATCTGAATCTGATCCCCATTGCCTTTAATTTGTCAACCAATTTTTTGTATTTTTTTCTATCTTGCAACATCACCCTTGGAATTTCTCTTAAAATTATTATCTTTTTACCGTCAATTTCCAACGGTTGTGTGAATTGCTTCTTGAAAATATCCTCTTTCATTTTTCTTGTCACATACTGAACAATGACATCTCTGGGTAATTTTCTCCTCTGAGCATACGTTGAGTTTACTCTGTAAATTAAGTCGAAGTCTGAGTCTAGATCTCCTTGGTCCTCACCAATATATGCCGTCAATGTTGTTATTACCAACGCACATATATCTTGGTCTTCTGCCTCCTCAATTCCTCTTAGTCTCAGGTGGTTTTGCGTAGCTCTGTACTCCATCATAGATTCCAACCTTATGTTCTCCTGGAGGGTATTTTTGATTTTTTGTTCTAGCTCCGTCGACTTAGTTGCTAAACCTTGGACTTCTTTTTTGACTTCTTCTGTATCTTTTTAAAACTCTGCCACTTCTGCTAGGACCAGTTCTTTCATAGCTGCCATATTCTTCTCTTGTACTTGCACTTGTACTTGTTCTATTTGCTCCAATTGCTTTTCCATTTGTTGTTTCATCTGTAATTCCATTTGTTTAGTCTGTAGTTCCATTTGTTTTCCAAGATTCTGCACTGCCTCCATCATCCTCTTCTCCATAGCCTCTATTGCTGCCTGCCATTCTTTTTTGTCCTTTGCTGCCATTCTAGGACTTGATGTAGAGGCGGCCCTTTGTCTTGGCCTCAAATCCGTCTTGGAAACTTTTAAATATCACCAAATCTCTTTTCTTCTAAGTATTCCGTCAAATCGCTGCCTTTATATGTTTCTTCTCTTTGATTTCATAGTTCAAATTAAATTTTGAAAAATTAGTCCTCCTCAAAATGGCGGGCGCAATTTCTCTATGGTTTTCTGGCAAGAGTAGGCTATTTTGTAACTTCCGGTTTAATGTCCGTCCCGAAAATCCAACTTCCTGTGAGGCGCGCTAAATCTTCCTACTCCTTCCGGTTACTCAGTCTTTTCTAATGCCTCTCTTGCCCCAAACTCGTCTTTCTCAGACGGAACTTATTTTTGGTAGCACAGAATCACATCAGTTTCATTTTTACAACTTACCGTTAATCTCTAACTGACCACAGGAATGCAAAACAAAAGTTTCTTTTTCACTAATTTCACGTTCTAGAAAGCTTCTTTCAGTTCCAAACAAAGCGGATTACATCAGAAAAGCTTTTGTACGCTTAGCTGCTTGATTCAAATTTCGCTACGTCTTCAGGCCAGTAAGCAAAAGTTCTTTGTTACCTTAAAGTTCGATCTCGGGGTTTCGCATTGCTTCTTCTTAGCTTAATGTTGACCTTTATGGTAAAGAGGTCGGTAGATGACGGGTTTATGTCAGCCCGGTTGGCTCCTGTAGTGTTGTCTCGCAACTGCCCGCTTCGTGAGAGGGGATCAAAGCGTAAACAAGCTTCCTCCGAAGCTTGCCCACGCCAATCTCAACTCTCGCTTGGACTTTGCTGCTTGCTTGCCACCCCCCCGCCTGGGGAGTGCTGCGTTGGACCAAAAAGGGCTCAAACTGTCAAAAGGAGCCACCGTCCACCCTGCACAGTTTGCAGAGTGCGTCAACTCGCCATTTTAACTCCAACCAGAAGCCCAAGGCCACCCCAATTAGAAAAGAGTGAGTCCCAAACTGAAACTGACCAAACCCCAATTTATTCAATGTCCACTTAGTAACTGCCCAAAATTGAAACTTTGTCAAAAGGGTGGCATCACAGTGGCAAAAAGAGAGCCCCCCCTCTGAGTCCCTTATCTCCAAATACTGTTGAAGCACCACCACTGGATAGAAATCCTTGTCTAAACAAGATCCAATTTCAATCTCCACCCCCATCTGACATTGATCAGTTTTTGACCATTGAACTTTAATATGGATGCTGCTCCGCAAAAAGTGAACATTCCCCCAGTGGCCCTTTAACTGCTGAAGCTCTACCAAAGTAGACTTCTTCTCTTTAATGGCTGAAATCCTAACCTGCAGAACCTCCACCTTCTTCTCAGGTAGCTGAGAAAGCTGTCTCAACATATCTAGCTCCACTCCCAGAAAAGTCAGGACCATCCCTGACCCTTCGGTTTTGTCATGGGCCAATGGAACCCCAAGTTCAACTAACAAAACAACTCAGCAACTGTGCACACTGCCCAGTGCCTCATGGGCCTACAAACAAGAAATTGTCCAGATAATGGGCTGTGTCCACTAATCCCATCTTATAGTGCAGGGCCCACTCCAGAAAGAAACTAAAATGCTCAAATGCAGCACATGAAACAGAGCATCCCCTATCCATATAAAATCACCCTTCAAAGGCAAAACCCAACAATTCAAAATTAGAGGGGTGAACCAGTAGGAGGCAGAAGGCAGAGTTAATGACACGCTTAGCCAGCTCCTCACTTAAGTTGCAGTGCCACACAACACATACAGCGTGATCGAAGTATGTATAGTGTACTGAGGACAAGTGCTCCAGTATCACATCATTCACCGACTCACCCTTTGGGTAGGATAAGTGATTTATGAGGTGATATTCCTTCAGTACCTTCTGAGGCACCACACCAAAGCAGGGATATCCATAAATTAGGCACCAGTGTTGAAGGGAAGGGCCCCCAAACTCTTCCCTCCTTACATTCCTTCTCTATCTTTGCTCTAACTACCTGCTCCATCCCCCTGACCAAGCACCAACTGTTGGCCTTAAAGGGCTTTCTAAGGCCCTGACATGGGATGCAAAAAACCATAAGTGAAAGCTAGCAAGTATAAATGATCCTCATGCCTAGGATAGCAACACAAACAATGTTCAAATGCTTCCAGCTTAATTGAACTGGAACCCTTTTCCAGGAGGCTGATCCTTGTACCCTGTCCAGGGTTTCTCTTTCAGGCATGCCACAACTGTATGGGGGTCCACACACAAGGGTCCTCTGACTATACACACCTTGGGAGCTAAATTCCCAGCAAAGTAGGCACTATTGAACAGTCTGCCCCACTTGGGCACGGGTACCTGAACTACCTGGGAGCCAGTGCACGATGTGGCTACTGTCAGACTGATCACATAACTTGCATCCACAATTTTGGATAAATCTGATCCCTGCATAAGAGGGGTTCATGGCCATCCACATATGAAACTTCTCATCATACTGGAGCCATGCAGGGCCCGCAAAATCTGAATACCCCATATAGATTATGTCTAAATATTGAAACAGAGATTGTGCTCCCCAGGGCTGGGACCAACCTACCACTCCTGCATAGATTAAAAACCCTGGCAACTAGTTAGCCCACATCCTATCAACCCTGTGCCATTGCAACCTTTCCTTGTCCCTATCTTCCAAGTCCTCCTTCTCCTTCTTCTCCAGCTCCCTAAACAACAAGGTGAACACGTCTACATGCTTCCCTCTACAAATCTTATCCCACGTTGCAGCCAATAGATGATATCCCAAAGGCATTGTTTGGTCTCCGAAAGGCAATGCTTTCAGGGGGACTGCCTCATAAGCTATCCTTTATAGGCTGGAGACTGCCCAACCACACCAGGGACCCAGCTGTGGTGGGGGAGGGGATGACCCGTACCCTATGCTCAATCCCTGTGCTGCACTGGCATAGGAATCTGTGAAATGTCATGTGGGAGCAAGGTGGTTGGTGATTCTGAAGAAGCAGGCTGACCTCAGGGTCCCCACAGCCATGCAGGCCAACCAAAGTGTGGTGTGTCACACTTACCCTCCTCCATGGCTGGGATTCCCTCTGAAGCCCCCTGTATCACATCGGGTTGCTGCCTCTGCCTCCCATCTTCAATACCTGACTCACCTTCTGGCTGTGTCATGGCTGAAGCCACTCTTCCAGTCCCAGACGATTCACCAGACCTGCCCTCCAAAGTGAGATGTCAGCTTGAAATCTCTTGTTAGCTATTAGTCTAGTCTGCCTTCCCTCACACACAACTTTGGCAGGGGCCAAAGGCCCACCAGCCCGCTTCTCAAGGGCCTCCAACCTGTCAAATGTGGTGTGCATGCCTGGATCAGCCACCTCCTCATCCGACCAAGGGGAAGGCACCACCCTTTTTGAGGGGGCTCGCAGTGTGGGTGGTTTGCCCTTTGAGTGCCTCTGTCCTTTCCTTGGTGCCATGCTGACTGAGCCTAATGCCAAAATTGAGACCAGGGCCACCTATATTCAAATGCCCCACAGGCTTATCCCCTTCAGGCCCAGGAGAAAATGTTTGGCACACACCGGCGAACACCTGGCTAGGCTGATAGGCTCCCTAGCAACTGCATTCCCGATGACCCTCACACCCAAGTAGTTACAGCTCACCTACCTGGGCGCCACTGCCCATCCCAGGTCTCAGGCCCAAGCCAGCCCTGCCGATCCAGCTGCTGCCCCACCCTCCTGGCCCTGCCCATAACTAAAGAGCAAAAGAGCAAAAGAAAAGGAATGGGCCCTAATGGTCCTTAGCTCCTGGGTGTTGCTGAGAGGCCACCATTGCCAGAGTGCTGCTGGATTGCTGCAGTTGCTGCTGCTGCAGGATCACCCTGAAGGGTACTACCTGGTATGTACCAATGCTCCCACTCTCCTCTGCTCTCCTCTTCCTCCAAGCATGAGGTGAAAGAGGAAGGCATAGGCCACAGCCATCCTCATATCCCTGCTGGCTCTGCCCCTCTGCCTTGACACTGAAACACAGTGCTCACCTGTTGTTGGCTGCCTCTTCCTCTATCCCAGGGAGGCAACCCCCCCCCCAGCTGTGATCGTTGGCAAGCTCCATGGCCAGAAGGGGCACCAAATTTTTGCTTCCTGTTCAACTAGATGTTTAGAGGAGTAAAGCCATTTTAGAATCCTAACCTTGTGAACCTTAGGGGAGAAGCATCCTTCAGATAAATAAGTTTGGCCCATTTGTGTCCCACAGAATACTCAAGCTATGCAAGACGCTGCCAGACTTGAAAGACAGCTCCATCTAGAAGGAAGGGGGTAAGCAGGTGGGAAGAATGAATTTGACATCCTCTTTTCCACCCTTGCATCTAGCAGAGATGGACCAGAGACCTTCCAGTATTATACTGGGAAAATTCCAACTTCTCTGGTGATCAGGGTTGGTTGGCTCATAGAGGTGAGGTGAGGCTGCTGCCTTAGGGCACAGCCACCAGGGGGTGCCACTGGTCTGCCGATATAGACACACACCAGCCCTACTCTCTGGTGGATTCTCTCAGCGGCTGTGATTGACTGTCCGAGCGTGTGCCGTGATGGAACGGAGAAAGAGAGCTCAGTGGCCACAAGGTGCCCAGCAACTGCTGCCATTGCCCCCAAGGAAACTCTGGCAAGGTCCTGGAGGAGCAGGAAGGCAAGGGTGGGGTTTCAGGGCTGTGGCCACCCAACAACACTTTCAGCTCAGTGGAGGCAGGGCGCCACCTGGCACCTTTTGTCACCCGCTCCCTGCTGCCACATAGAGGCAGCTGACATGACACTGTTGGCGGCCTTTCCTCATTTGGTGCTGTGAGATGGAGGGAGATAAGGAAGGGGGGAGGCCAGCTCCAAAAGAAAGAGTGGAAGCAATTTGGGGAGGGGGCAGAGGAAGCCAGCAAGAGGGGCGTGGCCACCCTCCCAGCTATGAAAGATGTGAGTATTGAGGGTGTCTTAGAGAAGCTGCAAAAGATTTGCAGGGAGAATGTGAAAGATGGGGGGGGGGGAATCCAGAGAGAGAGAGAGGCAATCCCCTTTTCCTGATGGTGGGACACCCAAGTTTCCAGTCCTCTGCCTACAGCCCCTTCTTTGCTTGCAACCGCCAAACTGAACTTAAAAAAAGGAGGGGGGAAACCCTTATTCCTTTCTGTGTGTATGGAGTTGGCTCTGTAAAAACAGGGTGGCAGCGGTGTTGGGAAGCTTCACATGGCAAAAAAGGGAGAAAGTTTCAATCTTGTTTTCCCTCCCCGAGAGGGATGTGTGTGGCAGTTTTGGAAGTCTCTCCCCTGCCCTCCTTTCCTGCCAAGATTGCTGCTGAAATTAAATGGAGGCAGCTCTCAGAAGGGCCTGGCCTGGAGAGAAGCCCCCCCCCTTCAGATTTGCTTTTCTTTTGGCAGCGGATGGCCGGCAGGGGGCATATAGGCTTGTTTTGTTGCTGTAAGGGGAAGAAAGGAGGATTTGCTTCAAAGAGCTCCTTTTGCTGTGAGAAGCTTCTACCTTGGTCAACTTTAAACGCCCCCAAGAAAAAATCTGGTCCCACTCTTACGCCTTTTCCAGCATACATTTTATCAGGCAAACTATTTCCTGACATGGTGGTTAAGTGCTTGGGGAACCAAGGGGGAGAGAAAAGCTTAACTTCTGGACTGCCCTGAAAGCAGAGGAGCATATCAGCCACAGTATTTTTTAAAACAGTTGGCAATGCTGATGAATGACCTGAAAGGCCTTCCTGGTTTCATTGCAGGATGCAGGCAAGGAGAAGGAATTGATGCTGGAAAGCAACATTACTTGTAGACAGTGAAATGTACGGAGATGGACGTATTGTAGAGTGATTATCAGCTCATGTTTTATTTAGTGATTCAGAAAGAAGGAGATCCTCTTGCCAGCTTGCAGGCTGCTTTTATGTACATTTCCAACCATACCCTTTACCCACACCCACACTTGTGATAGGCTATATACAAGGTGTTTTTTAAATTAATTTTTTATTGGTTATTTAGTCTGTTACATTGGGTATTTATTGGTTATATACATTTTCTCCCCTTCCCTCCCTCCCTCCCTCCCTTTTTGTCTTACTCTTTACCACCCAGCCATGGGCACAGAGTCTTGATCTTCCACTGAATGTCCTTCCTTCTTTCTTTCAGTATCCAGTCTAGGTAGGTCATCCATCTGGTCTTGATTTCCGTGGATTTTTCTTCCCATGATATTCCTTTGTTAATTAATGCCACAATATCTGACTGTATGAAATCAAACAAATATTTGTGCCAGATTTCTATTGTCCATTTACTTTTGTCTTTCCAACCCAGAGCGATGACCGCCTTTCCTGCCAGTATCATAGCCTTAACTAAATTTTGAGTGGTCTTATCCAGCAACAGGCTTCCTATTGTACTTAACAACATTAAGTTAAAATCTATGGGTAATGTTATATTGCATACTTTTCTAATGATTGCAGTGATTTCTTTCCAAAAGGTCTTTACTTCTACACATTCCCACCACATGTGGGTGTACCAGCCTTTAGAATATTTACAATACCAGCACAAGGCACTCAGACCCGAAATCATATTAGCTAGCTGTGCTGGTGTCTTATACCATTTTGTGAGAAACTTGTATTCAAGTTCTTTAAATTTGGTTACCTTAATCTCTTCCCCTCCTTTCATAATTTTATCCACCATCCTCTCTGTTATCTGACCTTCATGGCTCCATCGCTTTTGTAGATATTATATTGTTTTATTTTTATTTGTTAGCATCTTTCTGTATATTTTTGCTACTAGAACCTTTTTTTGCTTAGCCATTTCTTTGTATATTTCTTCCATTGGTGCGTCTATCCAGAGGTCTTCCTTTTAGCTAATATTTTTAACTGTCTGAAGTAGCCCTGCTGTTTTTAACCAATATTGTTCACCTATCTCTTCTGTTATTTCCTGTAGGGATTTTATTCCCCCACTGAATATATCACCCACTCCATAGTAACCTTTAGATTTTAGCATTTCCCACCATTTATTTTCTTGTGCTTCTTTATTTATTGTTTTGAGGGGAGCCCATCTTGAAACTTTCCCTAGCCAGTAGGGTTGCCATTTCCTCCAGATTTCTAGTGCTGCTCTTCTAGGGCCTATTGTTAGTTTCAAGTCTTTTGTTGTTACTGTGGTAAAAATGCCAAATCTACCTATATTCCTGTTAATTTCGTTCTCGAATTTAACCCACTTCTGTACCTTTTCCTTGCCTATTTCTAATATTGGCTATATATTATTCTTTTATGGAATCTACATTTTTTACTGTTAAATATCCTCTCTTTTATTAATCTATTCCATTGCTCATTTTTTTTTTCATCGATCTGCAAGGCAGTGTTTGGAATAGGTATGTTAACTTTGGTACCCAGAACATTTTAACGCTTCTTATTCTGGATGATATTGCTAGTGTTTTATATTTCCATCTTTTCATATCCCTCTCTATTTTTTTCCATGTTTTTTCATAGTTATCCTTTATCATTTTGTCAATTTTTTTTGCAGGACAATACCAAAATATTTAAATTTCTTGACACCCAGTCCTATATTCATACACCTATTTATCTCCTGCCTTTCTTCTCTGCTAACGTTAAGGTATAAAATTTCTGATTTTGCCATGTTGACTCCTAACCCTGAGCACTTTTTGAAGTCTTCTAGGATGATCTTAACCTCTTTTACTCCTTCTTTAGGGTTTGTCATGATTACTATGATATCATCTGCAAATAGGTTAAACTTCATTTCTTCGTAACCTATTTTATATCCTTCTATTCTACCCAAATTTCTAATCCGCTCTGCTAGTTGTTCTATTGCTATTGTGAATATAAGTGGGGATAATGGGCAGCCTTGTTTTACTCCTCCTTGTATGGGGAATATTTGTGAATGTTCATTGTTTACTTTTACTTTCGCATTCCCATCTTTATATATTTCCTGAATCGCTTGTAAGAATTCTTTTCCTATCCCTATTTTCTTCATTGTTTGCCATATGTAATCATGTGAGAGAGTATCAAAAGCTTTATACACATCCAATTTTAGTAGTCCTATTTTCTTTTGTTGGCCATGGAATAAAATGTTAAAGATATTCCTGAAGGGGTGTGCTATGTTTCTGCTTTTAATGAACCCATATAGGTCCCCTTTTATAATTGTCGGAATAACTTTCTTTAATCTATTTGCCAATATTTTAGCAAAAATCTTGTAATCTTGGTTTAGTAGATTTATAGGTTGGTATGAACCTACTTCTTCTGGA
Source organism: Gekko gecko (assembly GCA_029375565.1). Classification (NCBI taxonomy): domain Eukaryota; kingdom Metazoa; phylum Chordata; class Lepidosauria; order Squamata; family Gekkonidae; genus Gekko; species Gekko gecko. Next base: position 138,201,121 of record JAPDNY010000002.1, read on the forward strand.
TCCTTCTGGGGTTTTAGTATCAGTATTGTTTCTGTTTCCTTCCATGTATCTGGAGCTTTTTTTCCTTCCAAGACTTCATTAAATACTACCTGCAATTTGGGTGTTATAATCTCTATCATCTCTTTGTAGAATTCGCTAGTGAAACCGTCTAGCCCAGGTGATTTACCTTTAAGTTCTTTTATTACTTCTCTTATTTCCTGAATTGTAATCTCATCCTTTAGTGCCTCTTTCCCTTCTTTCTCCAGAGGGAGACTGGGTGTCTCCTGAGACTCTATTGTAGTCTTTTTCTTATACAAGTTTTTATAAAAATTCTCGAACGCCTTACTAATTTCCTTAGGGCTTTGTGTTGTATTATTTTTAATTTTTATAGTTCTAATCATCTGTTTTGCTTTTTTGATTTTCAGATAGTTTGCCAGCCTTTTTGCTGTATTAATGTTGTTCCTCTGGAAGTCGTTTCTTACCATAATTTCCTTTTTCCAAATTGTTGCTATATCTAGTGCTTCCAATGTTTTTGAATCTCTTTGATTTTGCTCTGTAGAGTGGGGTTGTATTTCTCCATTAGATCCCTTTGTAACTTCTCTAATTCCTGGATTTTATTTTGTCTTTTTTATACCATTCTCTTCATATGCTCTTTTCTTTCTTTATGCAATGGCCCCTTATAACTGCTTTAGCGGCATCCCATAATATATTAGTAGGCACCGTTTCTCTATTTTCCTTGAAGTATTGTTTTATCTGTGTTGTCATATATTCCCTGTCCTCTTCTTTTGCCATTATTAAGTTATTATATCTCCAGGGTCTGTTTGTTATGGGTAGGTTTAATTCCAATTCAGTACTTATAGGGGCATGGTCATATATCCAGATTGGAAGGGTTGTAATCTCTTTTATGGATATTTTATTTTTCTCCAGAATTATGTAATCTATGCATGACACCATTTTGTGCCTGCTGGATATATGCGTAGGTCTAGGACTTATACCTATAGACTCATATGCTTCTTTCAGGCCCCAATCACTTAGTTTAATATTTTTATTCTTTGTTATATCAATGTTTAGGTCCCCTGCTACAATTAATTCTCCCCCTGAAAACTGTTGAATCTTCTTAAAGACCTTAGTTAAAAATTTCTTTTGCTTTTTGTTTGGAGCATAAATGTTCACTATAGTGACTCATTTGCCTTCCAGTTTAAACGTCACCAATAGGTATCTGCCCTCCTTATCTGCTAACTTTTCAATATCCTCTACTTTGAAGTTCTTATGAATCAAGGTTGCTGCTCCCCCGGCCTTGGAGTCCCCTCTTGCTTCTGCTAAGTAATGGTTTTCTATCTTTTTTTTTGTGTGTATCTCCTGTAGACACAGCAGATCTATCCTTTGTTCTCTGGCCATTTTAATTAAACTAAATCTCTTAAGATTTGAGGTTAGGCCATTTACATTCAGTTAAAGAACTCTTAAAGATCTACCCATTTTCTTTGTTTTTTTTTACTCTTGGGCCTCCGTGGCTGTGGGTACTTTTATTTATTGTCTGAAACCCTCCCCTCCCTTCCTTCCCCTGTGGTTGAGACTTTGATTTGGATGAAAACATCATCCTGTCTTCCCACCTTCCAGAGTGTACACACCCCAAACCTCCCCTTCTTTCTTATTTCTAAAGCTAGCTCATTAATCTTTTATATACTTCCCTTTATGTGGAGTCCTTGCAGGAGTCCGTCCTCGGTCTTTTGTCACATCTGTTTGAAGGTCCTTCTCCTGGGTCATCCACTTCCTCCATATCTTCCTCCTCTCTCTGCTGTCTCAGGTCTTCTGTGTTGATACCCAGTTGCCTGAAAAGTTCCCTTGCTTCCTTAGGGTTCCATGCTATCAGCCTCTTGCCTTCTTTGAATATTATTATTGAAGCTAGATATCCCCATGAGAATTTCACATTGTTTTCATATAGTTTTTGCCCATAGATTCTCATATATACAAGGTTTCTAAGCCAAGTTGTGGGTCTCTACAGAATCCTAGCTTGCTGGTTGGCTGGTTTTAGGATCCTAGGGTTCTATTGTTCCAGGTACTGAAGCTTCAAATTTTGTCAGGCCACGTGTTGCCCCAACCATGTGTGTGACTCGGCCAGTACACAACACCACTCCCCTCATAGTTCAGAACATGTCTGGCAAACATAGTCCCTTAAGTAATTGGGCTTTCGTTGTTCTCTTGTAGAATGCCAAACCTCCTGTGTTGTGGTGTGGCTGTGTGGCTCACTTGGCACTGGCTCTGGCAGCTGCAGAGAGGTGTCTGTGCTCAGTTCTGCTGGGGCTTCTGCCGTCCTTTCTGGTGTGGGGGTCGGTGGATGCGGAAGTTGCACCAGCCCCTCGGCAGGGTCTGCTCTGGCTTCTTCTTCCCCACTATCCTCGGGGGCGTCTGGAGTCTGTGGAAGCACATGGTGGCGTAGTTGCTCAATGTGGTGGTGCAACACCTGGCCATCCTTGCAGGACACTTCATAGGACTGGGGGCCCATCACTCAGACCACATTGGCTGGGATCCATGTGGGGCCCCAGGAGTAGTTCCTTGTGTAGACCAGGTCCCCGGGGAAGAAACCTCAGGATGTTGCTTGATCCTCACAGTTCGTGCTGTGTTCTGGAGCCCTGTCTGGGTGGGGGCGGTCTAGCTGAGTTGTGGGTTGCTGGCCCATGAGCAGTTTGGCAGGACACCACCTGGTGGTGCAGTGTGGGGTCATGAGCTGGCTAAACAAGAAAGCCGCCAGTTTATAGTCCCAGTCCCCATGGTTCATGTGTCGCAAGGCTTTCTTTGTAGAGTGGACCATGTGCTCAGCTTGGCCATTGGTAGCCGGGTAGAAGGTGCTGAGCGGATGTGTCAGATGCCATAGTATTCTATGAATTCTTGAAACTCAGTGGATGTAAAAGCCATCACATTACCTGTTACCAGTGCGTCTGGGATGCCATGTGTGCTAAAAATCCTCCACATAGCTTGGATGGCCGAACGGGAGGATGTGGAGGGCATGGGCATGACCTCTAGCCATTTGGTGTATGAGTTGACTAAGAGGAAGAAGATTGTCCCTGGAAGGGCCTAGCAAAGTTCAAGTGGAGTCTTGTCCATGGCTTGTGAGATGACTCCCAAAGTCTAATCGGTGCTTTGGGCAGTTCGGGCTCGGACTCCTGAGAGCGTTAGCACCTCTTCACCTTGTCCTCTATTTCTCCATCCAACCCCGGCCACCACACATAGCGTCTCGCTAGGGCCTTCATTCTGATGATCCCGGGGTGGTTTTCATATAAGGCAATGATTACCCTCAGGCTCAGGGGCCCTGGTGTCACTACCCTGCTTCCCCACAGGAGACACCCTTTGCGTGCCGATAACTCATCTTGGTGGGAGTAGATTGCTGTGAATTCTGGACCCACTGGCCCCATGGGCCATCCCTTCACCACCCAGTCAAGGGCCTGGGAGAGGTGGCAAACCCAGCCTGTGTGGCGCGCAACCTCCAAGACCTGCACCAGGTGTCCAGGAGGTCCTCAATCAGGGCAATGTGGTGGTGTCAGGTTTAAAAGCAAGTAGGTCCAAGCATTCTTAACCAAAAGAAAGGCTTTATCGGAATACAGTGCTAAAACCCACAGTTGAGGGTCATTGTCAGGAATGGGGGGGAATAAGCAATGCAAGCAGAGTCATAGTGTGATGCAAATTGCGACTAGCAAATGAACTGTAAGCGCGCACACGGGAAACTCCCGGCGGGAGAATTACTTAATAGGCGGGAGACGACTCCCTCCTCCCCTCTTCTTCACAGGACTGGAAAATTCTCATAAGCTCAAGAATAACCCAAAGCCCACATTCAAGGCCACCGTGATAAGACCAAGTGGCAGGGAAGAAGCTCCCACGTTACTGCCAGCATACCTACGCAAGCGCAAAGCAATATAGGGAACACAGAACAATGGACTCAGTGAAAATTAGCAAACAAACACTTTCTGACACTCTGCCCTTCCCAAAATACCTCCCACCCACCACTCAGGAAGGGGAAAACAAGGGGCCTCCCGGTTTAGCCGGGAAGCGGGTGTGAAAGTCCTTGATGAGATCAGGTGCATCAATATCTGAGACTTTCACCCATTCATGGTGTTGGGGTCCAAAGTGAACCCACTCAACTAGGTAATACAATTGTCCTCGGGTAATTTTAGAGTCCAAGATGTCAGCCAGTTCATAGTGTTCTTCACCATCCACCATCAGCGAGGGAGGGGGGGTGCTGGATGTTCCGGATGCCAATTAGTCGGGGGAAATGCCGGTTTGAGGAGGCTGTAATGGAAAATGGGATGGATGGCTTTAAGTGATTTAGGCAAATCCAACTGGACAGTCACCTTATTAATACAATGGATAACTTTGAATGGCCCAATATATTTCCACGCCAGCTTCCACGAAGTCTGAGATAGTCGTAAGTTCTTGGTAGAAAGGTACACAAGGTCCCCTGGCTGAAGATTCCATCCCGCCGCCCTTTTTTTGTCTGCATGTTTTTTATACTGAGCCTTGGCCTCGTTTAAAGTCTCTACAATTACAGGCCAAGATTCATGAAAAGTCTTACACCATTCTGAGGCTTTTCCACCCATTTCCCCAGGTTTCAAAAAAGGGAGAGGGGGGCTATTATAGCCCATAGCGGCTTTGAAGGGAGACATCCCGGTCGAAGCATGCCAAGAGTTGTTGTATGCAAACTCTGCCAATGGCAGTAACTCTACCCAATTGTCCTGTTGATAGTTGGTGAAACAACGTAAATACTGCTCTAACGTTTGATTCACTCTTTCTCTCTGGCCATCAGTTTCTGGGTGATATGCACTACTCAAAGCACGTTCAATGCCCATGAGGGCCATTAATTCAGTCCACAGTCTGGAAACGAACTGAACCCCACAGTCGGATATTATTTTGATAGGTAAAGTGTGGAGCCGAGCAATATGTTGCAAAAAGGCTTTCGCAAGGATTTTGGCCATTGGTAGGCTCGGAAACGGTATAAAGTGTGCTTGTTTAGAAAATAGGTCTACTACCACCCAAATGACAGTCATATGCTTGCTGGGGGGAAGGTCAGTGATAAAATCCATAGAAATGACTTCCCAGGGACGACTCAGGGTGAGTAATGGCTGTAAAAGGCCAGGGGGTTTCCCTACCCTGGGTTTGCAATGACTGCACGTAGAGCAGGATTGTATATAGAGTGACAAGTCTCGTTTCATTCGGGGCCACCAGAAATTGCGTTGTAATAGGTGTAGCGATTTCACATACCTGAAGTGCCCTGCAGATTTCAAATCATGGGCGGATTGCAGCACTTGCTGTCACGTACTTTCAGGGACAAATATTTTATTTCCCTTATACCAGCAGCCGTTTGGTTTGCACACTAAATCCCCTCTAGCTCATAGCTCCTCTCTCTCCTGATCAGTGATTTCTGTGGCGAATCGGCTCTCCCAAGGCAGCCCTTGGGTTTGGGGCACCGGCTGTAGGCGACTTTGTTTGCGGGTTAATACTGCCCCCACCAATTGATCTGAGGTGAAAAAGGACTCCCTCACCTCCATTTTCTTGCTATTATGCTGAGGGAGACATGAAAGAGCATCTGCCAAGTGATTGGATTTGCCAGGGAAGTGGTGCAGGGTAAATTGAAACTTGGAGAAAAATTCTGCCCATCGGAATTGTTTGGCATTTAAATTCCGAGGCTTCCGAAGTACCTCAAGGTTTTTATGGTCAGTCCAAATTTCAAAGGGGACTTGGGCTCCCTCTAACCAGTGTCGCCAGGTGAGTAAGGCTAAGCGAATAGAAGCCGCTTCCTTGTCCCAAATGGGCCAGAACCGTTCAGTCTCATTAAATTTCCGGGAGACATAGGCAAGCGGGTGAAGGTGCCCTTGGGCGTCCTCTTGCAAGATCACCCCCCCCATTGCGGTGTCTGAAGCATCAACTTGGACAATGAATTTAGTGGTCTCATCGGGGTGTGCTAATACAGGTTCGGAAGTGAATAAATGTTTCAATTGGTCAAATGCTTGTTGGCACTGAGGTGTCCAATCTAAGCGAGCCCCTGGCTGGGACGCTTTCACCCCCCTCCCTTTCGTTTTTAGGAGATCTGTGAGAGGGAGGGCTACCTGAGCAAAGTGGGGCAAAAACTCTGGAGCTGTCGCCTGGTTTTGGGGGGTTCCCAAGCCAGCACGTCCTGGACCTTTTTTGGGTCCATTTCCAAACCATCCGAGGATATGCGGTATCCTAAGAAGTCAATGCAACTCTGGTGAAATTCACACTTAGACAGCTTGACAAACAGTTTGTGTTCTAACAACCTCGCCAGTACCTCCCGGAGCATTTTGGTGTGAGTTTTTAAGTCTGGGCTGTACACCAAGATATCATCTAAGTAAACAACAACCCCCTTAAACAAGTAGGGGTGCAATACCTCATTTATTAATTTCATGAAGACCCCGGGAGCCCCTTGCAATCCGAAGGGCATAACTCGGTATTCAAACTGTCCCAGGGGGTATTAAAGGCAGTCTTGTGTTCATCCCCTTGCCTAATGCGGACTCTGAAATAGGCATCACGCAGATCCAATTTGGAAAACACCTTCCCCTTTGCCACCTCTGCTAACAGATCCTTGATGAGGGGCATGGGATAAGCATTGGTGGCAGAAACTGTGTTTAGGCCCCTGTAATCAGTGCAAAGTCTCAGCCCCCCATCTTTCTTTTTACAAAACAGCACGGGGGGCCGCGAAGGGGGATGAAGCCGGCCGGATAAATCCACGGGCCAGGTTCTTGTCAATGAACCTGCGTAGCTCTTCTTTTTCTATCGGACTCATGGCATAAATTTTTCCTTTAGGCAATTTTTGTCCTGGGAGGATCTCTATAGCACAGTCTGAGTTACAGTGGGGAGGCAGTTCGTCAGCCTCCTCCTCCTCAAAAATGCGGGCCAAGTGCCTGTATTCTTTGGGAATGCGGTTAAGATCCTCTGTTGCCAAGCAGGCTCGCGGGGGATCATTGTCTGGAGGATTTCCCCACTTAGGATCCCACTTATGCTCCATACATTTCGGGGAAATAAATCGCACTATCCCTTCGTCCCAAAGTATATAGGGATCATGACCATGCAACCACGGGCTGCCCAAAACTAGTGGAAACTGAGCTTGTGGGGCTATCACGAAAGACCGCAGCTCCCAGTGTTCCCCAGCACCCACCCGTAAGGGAATAGTCTCAAACCGACAGGGTTCCTTCATTGGTGACCCATCCATTTGGGTAAAGGTAATAGGGTAATTCAAGGCCACCGTGATAAGACCAAGTGGCAGGGAAGAAGCTCCCACGTTACTGCCAGCATACCTACGCAAGCGCAAAGAGATATAGGGAACACAGAACAATGGACTCAGTGAAAATTAGCAAACAGACACTTTCTGACAGGTGGGCAGAAGCGGGGTCCAGATTGCCAAAAGGAAGCAGAAGATGGCTTAAGGCATCCATGAGTCCATCACCTTGCTCAGTCGGTGGACTAAGTTGTATTGGCACCATGTCAAAAAAATGGACCAACAGAGAACTCTCGGTGACAGCATTTGTGAAGTTTGGCAATCTGGCACAAGGAGACCCAGCGGGGGTTTGTGATTGGTGACCACAGTGAAAGGCCGACCATATAGGTAGTGATGAGATTTCTTTTTTTTTTTTCCTGCTTGCCCAAATAGGCAAGGTTTATTAGTTTTTAAAGAGTTATATAAAACAAAAAAAGAGCAATATGCTTCAATATCCAGCCATTGTCTCATTCATAACATCTTTAGATCCATAATTCCCTTTTTTTCCTTTGTTAACCTGTAGTGCACAACAAATATCATTAAGTAAAAATCTGTTCCCAATAAACAATTCATTTTTTCTATATCCTATCTGCTATAACTATTATTAATCAATTTTATAACAATAAAAATATAAAAGGAAAAAAACACCAGGTATTTCAGAGCAATTTGACAATTCAAATTTGATCACATATTTCTTACATAATATCAATCTAGTCCCTTTAAGATATTCTTTTATATTTTTGGCATTGTTAGCTTTCAAAATCCCATTTGCTGGCAAACCTAAACGCAATAATTTATATTTTCTCCATAACATCAGTTCTCAACTTTACAATGCCAATATACTTGCGAAGGTAGCGAACATTACGCATGTTTTAGATAGGCTGGTAGATAGTGCTGGGGAGGAGCCAGTGGTTGTGGTGCACATCGGCACCAACGATGTGGAAAAATGTAGTCGTGAGGTCCTGGAGGAGAAATTTAGGCTGCTGGGCATGAAACTCAAGGCCAGGACCTCCAAGGTAGCCTTCTCAGAAGTGCTACCTGTTCCACGCACAGGGCTGGAGAGACAGGCACAGATCAGGAGTCTCAATGCGTGGATGAGACGGTGGTGTAGGGGGGAAGGGTTCAAGTTTGTTAGGCACTGGGATGCTTTTTGGGACAAGAGGGAGCTGTACAAAAGGGACAGTCTCCACTTGTCCCAAGAAGGAACCAGGCTGCTGGCACTTGAAATCAAAAAGGTGGCAGAGCAGTTTTTAAACTGAATAATGGGGGAAAGGCAACAGGAGATGAAAAGTCTCTGGTTCGGGATGGCTCATCTCAAAGAGATGAAGGGGTAGCTATTACTTTTGTACAAGGAAATGGATTACAATTGTCCACTGAGACTGTGGCTAATGATAGGAACTGCCTGGCAAGGTCTTGAGGCAGCAAGAGGAAGGCTGTGGGCTTATCAAACGTGGGAAACTATAAGTGTTTATACACAAATGCTAGAAGTCTCCGAGGTAAAATTGGGGAGTTGGAATGCTTGGTGTTGGGGGGGGGAATAGACATTGTGGGTATTTCAGAAACTTGGTGGGATGAGGAAAATCACTGGAATACAGTGATTATAAATTATATCAGAAGGAAAGGGGGGAAGGGTTGGAGGTGGGGTGGCTCTGTATGTCAGAGAGGGAATATCGTCCAGTAACATTGAGAGGGTAAGACAATTGGATTCGCTTCTGGAAATGCTATGGGTTGAAATAGTGGGTCCAAAAGGAGGCTTAACAGTGGGAGTTTGTTATCGCCCACCAGATCAAAAGATAGAGGAGGATTATAAAATGATGAATGAATTAAAGATAGCGTCTAGACTGGTGACTTCCGGTCGGAGAAAATGGCGAATTGACACACTTTGCGAGTTGTGCAGAGTGTACTGCGGCATCTGACGACAGTCTGGGCTCTATTTGGCCCAGCGCAGCACTCTCCAGGCGGGGGAGTGGCAAGCAAGCAGCGAAGCCTGAGGGGGGTTGAGATCGGTGTGGATAAGCTTCGGAGGAAGCTTGTTTACACTTTGATCTCCCTCCGTGAAGAGGGCAGTTGCAAATCAACTCTACAGATGCCAGCCGGGCTGAGAATTCAGCATAAATTCGCCATCTACCGATCTCTTTATCATCTGATTAACATCGTTTACAGAAGAAGCACCGCGAAACCCCGAGACTACAAGCAAGGTAACAAATAAACGATTAAGCGCTTACCTGTTTAAAGGAGACTGTGATAATGAAACGTACGGATAAGCGTTGAAACCTTTAAGGAACTACTTCGCTTGAATTAAAAGTAAAAAGAAAGCTTTCCGTTAGAGAAAAAGGCTGAAAAGAGACTTTGTTTTGCATTCCTGTGGTCAGCCAAGTCTAAACGTTACGTAGTAGAAACGAAACTAACTGTGACTCTGTGATACAGGAAGTGGGCTAGAGTGGAGGTTTTTAGAGGCTGCTGTGTTTGAAGCGGATGGACATTTTATTGTGTGACACCACCTTTACCGGAAGTTGGATTATAGAGACGGACAGGTGAACAGGAAGTTTGAAAGGAGCCTACTCTAGCCGAAAAACCATAGAGAAATTGCGCCCGACATTTTGGGGAGGACTAAAATTTAAAATGTTATTTTCAAGCCGAAAAAGCGCTTAAACAAGTTCTAAAGGTGGCGATTTGGCTTGAAGATTGCTAATATAAAGTCTGATTAACATTGAAGTGGCCTCCAAGACGGATTTGAGAACAAGACCTAGAGCTGCTTCATCACCCAGTCCAAGAATGACTGCAAAGGAAAAAAAGAGTGGCAAGCAGCTATGGAAGCGATGGAGAAACGGATGACGGAGAATCTTGGAAAACAAATAGAATCACAGTTGCAACAACAATTGGAGCAAATAGAGCAAGTGCAAATCCAAGTACAGAAAAAAATATGGAAGAATTGAAAGAACTGGTACTTGCAGAAGTGTCAGGGATTAAAAAAGATACAGAAGAACTTAAAAAGGAAGTCAAAAGTCTGGTGACAAAATCTGAAGATATGGAACAAAAGGTTAAAAAAACCTTGTCAGAAAATGCAAGGTTGGAGACCATGATGGATTACAGGGCTACTCAGAATCACTTGAGATTGAGAGGGATAGAAGAGGAGGAAGATCAAGATCTACGGGCCCTAGTAATTAAGACATTGACAACTTATATAGGGGAAGATGAAGGAGATTTGGATGCAGACTTTGACTTGATTTACAGAGTAAATTCAGCTTATGCCAAAAGAAAGCAATTACCCAGAGATGTAATTGTTCAATTTGTGACAACAAAGATGAAGGAAGACGTTTTCAAGAAACAATTTACACAACCGTTGGAAATTAATGGAAAGAAAATAATAATCTTGAGAGAAATTCCGAGATCGATTCTACAAGATAGAAAGAAATTCAAGAAATTGACAGACAGGCTAAAAGAAATGAATATTAGGTTCAGATGGGAGATTCCATATGGACTTACATTCATGTACAACTCGGTGAGATCAACTCTTAAATCTGAAGGAGACTTATATAGATTTAAAGCGAACAATCTGGACGATTTTAAAGATATTTAATTTAACACCATTATGGATTACAAATTTTTATCTTGGAACGTAAATGGATTAAATTCACCAGGTAAAAGAAGACTGGTGAATCATTGGCTGGAAAAACAAAAATGTAATATAATTTGTTTACAAGAAACACACATAAGAAAACAAGACGACAAATATCTGACTAATAAAAATTGGGAGAAGAATTTCATTCTTCAGCAGTTAACAAGAAAAAAGGAACAGTGATTTATATTTCAAAAGATTTGGATCCTAAACAAATTTTTTCCGACAAAGAAGGAAGGTATGTTGGCGTGGAAATCTGTATGGATAGAAAAAAGACATTGCTTGTTAATATATATGCACCCAATGGTGCAAAAGAGACCTTTTTCAATGATTTGACTAAAGAGTTGGAATGTTTAAATTATGACCAAATTGTTCTTGCGGGAGACTTTAATGGTACAGTGAACAACACATTGGATAGAAAGTCCAAAGCAAGTGGAGAGACAGTTGGAAAGTTACCAAAAAATTTCTTTCAATTGATGAAGCAAGAAAAATTAGAAGATGTTTGGAGGAAGTGGAATCCTAAGACTAAGGACTACACGTTTTATTCGAATAGACATAATTCCTTTTCTCGAATTGACATGATTTGGATGTCAGAGGAGATGGCGCAAAAAACTTATAAAATACAAATTCTACCGAAAACTAACTCTGATCATAATCCCCTACTTTGGATATCTAAAGCAAAACCTAAACAGCTATTTTGGAGAATTAATGAAGATTTACTGGATCAAAAACAAATTAATGAAATCTTAAAAAAGGAAACGAAAAGTTTTTTTGAACTGAATTTGAATAAAGGCACGGACATACAAGTTGTATGGGATACATATAAAGCAGTAATCAGAGGCATGCTTATCTCTCTGAACTCCAAAGATAAAAAGCAAAAGATTCAGCAACAGAAAGACCTTCATGAAAAAATTCGACAAAAAGAAAAGGAACTAAAAAAAAGACCAGGGAAGAAGAAAATTATTAAAGAGATCCACTTCCTGCAAGATCAGCTGAATGTTCTTTTAAACAGAGAATTATATTGGAATTTAAAAAAATTACAGCAAAAAGCATTTGAGGGTGCAAATAAACCAGGAAAGTTTTTGGCATGGCAATTGAAAAATAGAAAAGATAGGAACTTTATATCTAAGATTGTTGAAGATGGAAAGGAGGTGATGAGCCTGAATGGTATAAAAAGAGCTTTTTTTAAATACTACGCCAAACTATTCCAAAAGAAAGGAATTGACCAACAGAGAATCAAGAAATATTTGGAGACGATTGAAGTTCCAGAGCTGGGAAAACAAATTAAAGAACTATTAAATGGTTTAGTAACGAAAGAAGAAGTGACAATGGCGATAGAAGACGCAAAGTTGGGCAAAGCTCCAGGACCAGATGGCTTTACAGCAAAATTTTATAAGAAATTTAAAGAGGAGCTAACCCCTATTTTAGTACTTCTGTCAAATGAGATAAGACAGACCAAGCAGATCCCAGATTCATGGAAGGAAGCAAACATTTCATTGATACCTAAAGAAGGTTTGGATTTGACTCAAGTAAAGAACTATAGACCAATATCGCTATTAAATAATGACTACAAATTATTTGCAAAAATAATTTCAGAGAGATTGAAAAAATATTTGAAAGATACGATAGCGGAAGAACAAGCGGGATTTTTACCAAATAGACAAATTAGAGATAATCTAAGAGTGGTGATAGATGCAATTGAATATTATGACAAGCATCCTGAAAAAGAAGTTGGATTCCTCTTCTTAGATGCGGAAAAAGCTTTTGATAATTTAAATTGGGAGTTTATGCTGCAAGTTATCGAAAAAATGAATATTGGACAGTCCTTTTTAAACATGATTGTGGCAATATATTCAGAACAAAAAGCGGCTTTGAATATAAACAAAGAAAAGACGGACTTCTTCCGAGTCCAAAAGGGAACACGTCAAGGCTGCCCGTTATCCCCGTTGTTGTTTATTTGGATATTGGAAATATTATTGACAGCGATAAGAAAAGATGACAGTATTGAAGGACTTACAGTGAAAGGTTTCGCCTATAAATATAGGGCATTTGCAGATGATGTAATGTTTATGATTCAAGACCCAATTGAGAAAATACCACAATTGATGGAAAAAATTGAAGAATTTGGTTCAGTTGCGGGATTTTATGTTAATAAAAATAAAACTAAAGTGATGTGCAAAAATATGACGAAACAAAGACAAACAGAACTTCAAGAGAAAATACAATGTGAGGTAGTCACAAAGACTAAATATCTTGGAATTGATTTAACCATGAAAAATATTGACTTGTTTAAAAACAATTATGAAAAGGTGTGGCATAAGATTCAGCAGGATATGAAGAAATGGGATACTTTGAATTTATCATTGATGGGAAGAATCGCGACTGTAAAAATGAATATCTTGCCGCGTTTGATGTTTTTGTTTCAGACTATTCCAATACTAAAACAAAGGAAAATATTGGATTCGTGGCAGAAAGAATTATCCAAATTTGTATGGGCAGGAAGAAAGCCAAGGATTAAAATGAAAATTTTATGTGACGCAAGAGAGAGAGGAGGCTTACAACTACCAAACTTAAGACTGTATTATGATGCCGTCTGTTTAACATGGTTGCAACAGTGGATTAATTTGGAGAATAAGAAGTTATTGGCCCTTGAAGGACATGATAATAAATTCGGATGGCATGCATATTTATGGTATGGAAAAATAAAAATGGATAAATTTTTTAAACACCACTTTGTAAGACAATCACTGTTCGAGACATGGACGAGATATAGAAAATTCTTCTCGGAAGAAAGACCACTTTGGATTGTACCAGCTGAAGTAATTAATCCGTATTCAAGAAATCAAGGGTTAGATTGGCTACCCTATAAAAGTCTTTTAAAATTTGAAGGGAAAAATTTTGTGTTAAAAGATAGATTTGATGTTGAATTTGAATATGATTGGTTGAAGTATAGACAGATTTATGATCTATTTAAGACCGATAAAAGAGAACATGGTTTTAGAGAAAAGAATATTGAAATTGAAACTGTATGGCTTGAGAAAGATAAAAAAATGATTTCCAAACTGTACAAGGTGTTATTGAAATGGTATACTGAGGATGAGGTTGTAAAGGAGCAAATGATAAAATGGGCAGTAAATGTTAATAATGAGATATTAATGTCATCTTGGGAATATTTGTGGAAAAAATCAATGAAAATTTCAACGTGTGTAAATGTTAAAGAGAATTGTTATAAAATGATGTATAGATGGTATATGACGCCTAAAAAAATTGCTATTATAAATGAAAGTATGTCTAACAAATGTTGGAAATGTAAGAAACATGAAGGGTCTTTTTACCATATGTGGTGGACATGTGATAAAGCAGTAAAGTATTGGACTGAGATCCACAATGAGATACAAAAAATTTTGAAATGTACTTTTAAGAAAGACCCACAGATGTTATTGTTAGGTCTTAAAATGGAAGAAATAAATGTAGCCAAGAGAACACTATTATGGTACTTGATTACAGCAGCTAGACTGACTTTTGCTCAATGTTGGAAACAAGATAAAGTACCTGAAACATGGGAATGGATTAAAAAGACGTTGTTTATGGCAGAAATGGACAAATTAACAAGAAAATTAAACAACGAAGAAGACGAAACTTTTTTCGGAGACTGGAAAGACTTTCAAGAATACTTGTTGAAGAATTGGGACGTAAAACGTGGTTTGATTTGTTTTGACAGTTATTGAGGAGAAGTGGAAAGAGACTTAGATCTTTGAATTGTTACCATTAGTAAAAGAAATATGTTTAGTAGTAAATGTAATTGTACAAGAGAAATATCAAGGGGGTTGGAGCAGTGCGGGAAGCCTTGTTTGGGGGGAGAGGGAGAAAGAAAAATGGATATGTATTGGTTTGTTTAAATTGTATGAACATGTGATATATCCAATAATAAATTGTATTTTAAAAAAAAAAGATAGCGTCTAGACGAAATAAAGTCGCCTATTACGACACAGTTAACTACCCACACATTATTTGGGTCAATATGAGTTCTAGTTGGGAAAAAGACACTCTCAATGACTGTGCTATCGAACAGATGGTCACAGATCCTACCAGGGGAGAGGTGATCCTGGATTTGATCCTAAGTAACACCCAAGACCTGGTGAGAGATGTAAAAGTGATTGCACCACTTGGGAACAGTGACCATAATGTCATTGAGTTTAACATTTGTACAGATAGGGAGTTGCCCAAAAAGACTGACGCAACCACTTTTAACTTTAAAAGGGGTAACTTCTCTGGTATGAGGGGACATGTGAGGAAGAAATTGAAAGGAAGAGTGGAGAAGGTCAAAACCATTGTGGAAGCTTGGAGACTATTTAAAAATACAGTCCTAGAAGCTCAGAAAAAAAAATATACCGCAGGTTAGAAAAGGCACAAATAGGTATAGAAAAAAGCCTGCATGGTTAACAAATAAAGTAATGGAAGCTGTAAAAGGTAAGAAGGATTCCTTTAAGTGGTGGAAAGCTAGTCTTAGTGAGGTTGATAAAAGGGAACACAGACTATGGCAAATAAAATGCAAGTCTGTGATCAGGCAAGCAAAAAGGGAATATGAGGAGCATATCACAAAAAACATAAAGGCCAACAATAAAACTTTCTTCAAATACATTAGAAGTAGGAAGCCAGCCAGGGAGGCAGTGGGGCCCTTGGATGACCAAGGGGTAAAAGGAGTAGTGAAGGATGATAGGGAAATGGCTGAGAAGCTGAATGCATTTTTTGCCTCTGTCTTCACTGTGGAAGAGGAGAAGTGCTTGCCCACTCCAGAAGCACCGATTTTGGGAGGGGGTTTGAAAGACCTGAATCAGATTGCAGTGACAAGAGAGGAAGTCCTCTGACTGATGGACAATTTAAAAACTAATAAATCACCAGGCCCGGATGGCATTCATCCGAGAGTTCTGAAAGAACTCAAATGTGAACTTGTGGATCTCCTGACAAAAATATGTAATCTTTCTTTAAAATCTGCCTCCATTCCTGAGGACTGGAAGGTAGCTAATGTCACTCCCATCTTTAAAAAGGGCTCCAGGGGAGATCCGGGAAATTATAGGCCAGCCAGTCTGACATCGATACCGGGTAAGTTGGTGGAAACTGTTATTAAGGAAAGAATTAGTAGGCACATTGATGAACAAAAACTATTGAGGCAGACTCAGCATGGGTTCTGTAAGGGAAGATCTTGTCTCACTAACCTGTTAGTGTTTTTTAAGGGAGTGAACAAACATGTGGACAAGGGGGACCCAATAGATATTATTTACCTTGACTTCCAGAAAGCTTTTGATACAGTTCCTCATCAAAGGCTCCTAAGTAAGCTCAATAGTCATGGGATAAAAGGACAAGTCCTCTTGTGGATCAAAAAGTGGCTTATAAATAGGAAACAGAGAGTGAGTATAAATGGGAAACTTTCTCAGTGGAGGATGGTAAGCAGTGGGGTACCAGAGGGATTGGTACTCGGTCCGATGCTTTTTAACTTGTTTATTAACGATTTAGAATTGGGAGTAAGCAGTGAAGTGGCTAAATTTGCAGATGACACGAAGTTGTTCAGGGTGGTGAAAACCAGGGAGGATTGTGAGGCACTCCAAAGGGATCTGTTGAGGATGGGTGAGTGGGTGTCAACGTGGCAAATGGGGTTAAATGTGGCCAAGTGCAAAGTGATGCACATTGGAGCCAAAAATCCTAAATATAAATACACGTTGATGGGGTCTGAACTGGCAGAGACAGACCAAGAGAGAGAACTTGGAGTCGTAGTGGATAACTCGATGAAAATGCCTAGACAGTGTGTAGCTGCAATAAAGAAGGCCAACGCTATGCTGGGGACTATTAGGAAGGGAATTGAAAACACATCAGCCAGTATCATCATGCCCCTGTATAAATCATTGGTGCGACCTCATTTGGAATACTGTGTACAGTTCTGGTCACCACATCTCAAAAAGGATATTATAGCATTGGAAAAAGTGCAGAGAAGGGCAACTAGAATGATAAAAGGGTTGGAACACCTTCCCTATGAAGAAAGGTTAAAATGCTTGGGGCTCTTTAGGTTGGAGAAACGACGGCTGAGGGGTGACATGATCGAGGTTTATAAGATTATGAATGAGATTGAGCAGGTTGAGAAAGAAGTACTTTTCTCCCTTTCTCACAATACAAGAACTCGTGGGCACTCCATGAAATTGCTGAGCAGTTGGGTTAGAACAGATAAAAGGAAATACTTCTTCACCCAAAGAATGATTAACATATGGAATTCACTGCCACAGGAGGTGGTGGCAGCTACAAGCATGGACAGTTTCAAGAGGGAATTAGATAAACACATGGAGCAGAAGTCTAGCAGTGGCTATTAGCCACAGGGTATAGATGGGAACTCTCAGTCTGGGGCAGGTGATGCACTCTATTCTTAGTGCTGGGGGGGCAGCAGTGGGAGGGCTTCTAGTGTCCTGGCCCCACTGCTGGCCCTCCTGATGGCACCTGGTATATTTTGGCCACTGTGTGACAGAGTGTTGGACTAGATGGGCCATTTGCCTGATTCAACATTGGCTTCTCTTATGTTCTTACTTTCACCTTACACTATATAAATCCATCTTTTCTCTCACAATACCTAAGTCATTACACCTTCTCTAGTTAATCAACCCATTGCTTTTATTTTTTTGCCTGCAAGGTCCACTTTAAAAATGAAAACTACCCTATAATTTTTTATCAACCTTTAGTTATAGCATTACAAATATCCAGAACATATTGTATCAAATAAACCAACCATTACTTATAACTTTCACTAATCAGTTAAGACAATAAAGATAGTCAATATTTGTAACTTATATTCTTAATCAGCCATTTATCAAGTATCAGTATAAGTTCAGAGAAAAGAAGGAAGAAAGAAAAAATATATACAGAAATGTTTTTAGCAGTTTGAAAGTTTCACTTTAGATAAATCTTCCTCTCATTAATCAGTTTAACCATACCAACAATCAAGATATATTGTTACAAATTAGTTACACAGTTTATATTTCTTCTGTTTTCCCAGCAAATGTCTCCCCAGAATTGTTGATCTCCTGTGCCTTTGATCTTTGAAGGTGTCCTCTTCTCCAGTCATACTTGTGTAGTAGCACTTAAAACCCTATTCAGTCTCTGAAAATACCCCTTCCCCTTCCAGACTACTTGTGTGAGAGATCAAACAGCCCAAAGCCTGTAAAAACGCCTCATCGTGCTTAGTAACTAAAAAACCCTGAGACTTCAAGCAGTCAGAATAGCTTTTTGTTATTTCTCTCGTAGTAAGGATCACATCTCCAGACAGGCTGTATTGGTCAAGGACTTGGGACAAGGAAGACGTCATCTGCAATGGAGGGTCTGCTATTTCAAGTAAACTAATCTGTTCACTCTCAAAAACATTCATGATTTGTTCCAAAACTAGAGAGATAGCTTCAAATATTTTAGTTTGCATTCGTAGAATGATCTCTTCCCAGAAGGTTTCTGACAGTTTTGTGCTGAAAAAGCCATTTCACACTTTAGCTGAGACTCTTGTAAACAATCGTCTCTGTGGAATTATGCCATTAAGAGTGCCAGCTTCATCACCATTTTAAATCCAGACCATTTCTTATCCATAAATCAAGTAAGTCACTGTTCTTCAGTATTTAAGATGTTTTCCAAATAGCAGATAGGAGATTTAAATATATTACTCTGCCCCTTGTATTTATATTGACATTGACTCCCCGGAGCTCTGCTCTGCTGCTTAACATAGGAATGCATGAGGGAAAATTCCTCAGCACCTCCTTTGGCTTCTTGGGAGGATTTATAGGGGCAAATGAGAGTTGTTTTCCAAGCTTAAAAGTTGTCAAGAAAAATAAAGTACTCACAAGTTCATTGCCTAGATGGTATGATGAGGTTTGAAGGCTCTTTGTTTAGGGGTAATACAGCTTGTCAGTCATGCTATCATGGCTGGTCTTCGGTGTTTCCTGCTTCAGGACAATTCTGACTCCACACCCGTTGTTGCCACAAATGGGGGGCTCAGATATAAAAGTTCTCTGCATTCAGTTCGTCCTCCTGACAAACCAATGAGTCCAAGGAAAACCAAATAGACCCCTTAAAAAAGCTCCAGAAGTTGGTGAGTCTCAGAGTCCCTGAGAAACTCGACCACATTGCTGCACTGTAGCCCCACCTGTCCGTAGTGTTGAAATTTCTTAACACCCGCTTCTATCGCTAAGGCCTCCTTGTCGATCTGTGCATAGTTGTGCTCCGTGGCCATGAGAGTGTGGGAACAGTATGTGACCAGCACCTCCCGGCTGTCTGTCAGCCTGTGGCCCAACACAGCCCTCACCCCATAAGGTGAAGCATCAGACGCTAGAATTACCAGGAGGCGGGCTTCCGGTCTGGGATACATGGTGTCCTGACGTGTTCTGGCTCTGCTCCCAGAACATATGGAGGGTCTTTATGACAGGGCGGGCTATACAGCCTGCCGCAGATCTCCCCAGGCAGGGGGGTGACTAGCAACGAGCATTGGCCCGAGTGGGAGTTGAGATCGGCTGATAGCGGGGCTTTAAAGAGCGCCGCAACCAGCCTTGATCCCCTCCCCCCAAGAGGGCACTTCAGAATCTCTCTAAAAGACCCCACCGAGTTGGATTCTCAACATAAGAACACATGACCCAGACCTCCAAGACATTCTACTGAAACTGATACCAAGGAAACACTGCTATAACAAAATACGGACTTTGAAGATAACTTTTTAAAATTGCTCACCGGAAATGCACTGATCTCAAGAATAAACAACACCCAATGAAGCACATGATCTTGCGGTATTCTGTGTACTAACACAAACTCCGGAAAACGCGGTTAAACAGCAAAAAAAGGCCAAAAAGCTGGTTTGTTGATCATTCCTGCGGTTGGGATATTGACTTTAAAATAGATACTAACACCAAGTCCCGCGAGAAACAGTGTGGAAAATTACTTAAGCTGCAACAGAATTCACCAGAACAGGAAGTGACCTCAGACCAGACAAGTAGCGCTTCCTAGAGACGACCAAGGAGGCTGGAAGAAGGGAGGAAACCAGAAGTCAAAGAGAACAATTAAGATTGCCAGACAGGAAGTAAACAACAGGAAGAGCTATTTACCATAGAGAAATTGCGCTCACCATTTTGAGAAGGTCGAAACAATTTATTTGGATTTTGGCTAAAAGACTTAACAGAAAAAAGCGAAAATAGAATGGTTCAGCTGGGCACAAGAAGAGCTTTAATTTGATGTAAGTTTTGTGATAATTGTAAACAACGGCTTACGATCTCCGGCAAAGACAGAGGGCGAACTCTTGGTCCTCCCCGAAAATGGCTGCTAAAGAGGAGAAGAAACTACAGGGCATGATGGAAGCTATGGAAAAACGGATGATGGATGCTATACAAAAAATGGAAAAAAACTCTAGGTAAAGTGGCTGATGAAGTAGCTGAATTGAAAAAAGACTTGGCTGGGATTACAAAGGAAATACAGACGCTGAACAAAAGAACAGATGAGGTGGTGGAGAGAGTGAAAGGAGTGGAAACTGGTTTAACTGAGGTTGCTAAAGAAGCATCAAAAGCTAATGTAATGGTGGAGTACAATGGAATGCTTAACCATCTGAGATTTAGGGGAATCCCTGAAGATAAAAATGAGAATATCCATTCAGTCATGGTGGATGCTGTTGCAGATTTCTTAAAACTAGAAGAGGAGAGGGTGGCGGCACACATTGATTTGGTATACAGAGTCAACTCTGCGATTGCACAAAAGAAAAAATTACCCAGAGATGTGATTGTCCAGTTTATATCCAAAAGATTGAAAGAAGACTTGTTTAAGCAACAATTCCAGGAAGACTTCATAATTGACAACAAGAAAATTATGATACTAAAGGAATTACCCAGAACAATTCTTCAGGACAGACGACTTTTCAAAGACCTGATCGACAAACTGAAAACAGAGGGCATTAGATACAGATGGGAAATTCCAAAAGGTGTCAGCTTTACATTTAAACAGAAGAGAGTCACCATCAAGTCAGTAGAGCAAATGACCAAGTTCATTAAAGACAATTTTAAAGACTCTGATAAATAAATACAAAACCAACATGGAGAGTCAAATTATTTCATGGAATGTTAATGGACTTAATTCACCCCCAAAAAGGAGAAATGTTAGGCTATGGTTGGAAAAACAAAAATGTGATATTGTTTGTTTACAAGAAACACATATTAAAAAGACTGATGCTAAATTTCTGATTCAAAGTAGACTAGGAGAGGAATTTTATTCCCTCTCCTCGCAAAAGAAAAAAGGAGTTGTTACATATGTAAAAAAAGAGTTGGAACCAAAAGAAATTTTTAAAGACAAAGAAGGAAGATTTTTGGCAGTGGAAGTTATGCTTCAGAATAAAAAGACCTTAATTTTAAATCTCTATGCCCCGAATGGAGCCAAGGAAAAATTCTTTCAAGATTTGTGGGAACAATTACAACAGTTAACCTATGAACAAATGATATTGATGGGTGACTTTAATGGTACTGTTAATAATGCTATTGACAGAAAATCCAAAAAAGGAAATGAAGGTATAGGTAAGCTTCCGAAAGTATTTTTTCAAATGGCGAAACATGAACACCTGGAAGATGCATGGAGAGCTAAAAACCGTAAAGACAAAGATTATTCTTTTTACTCATCAAGACATGAGTCTTTCTCAAGAATTGATATGATGTGGATGACTGAGAACTTAATTATGCAAACACGTAAAATTGAAATATTACCTAGAATTCTTTCCGATCACAGCCCAATAAAGTGGTCAACTTATGCTAAGAAAAAGAAATTTCGATGGAGACTCAATGAGGATTTACTGGACAAAAAAACATTGTGGATAAAATAAGGACGGAAACCAAAACGTATTTTCAACTAAACTTAAATAAAGATGTACAGACGCAAACGGTATGGGAGGCATATAAGGTTGTGATGAGAGGACATCTAATTGCAATTAACAACAATGAAAGAAAACAACAATTCAAAATAGATAAAGAATTTTTGGAAAATATCCAAAAGAAAGAAGCAGAACTTAAGGAGAGACCTGGCAAAAAGAAAATTTTGAGAGAACTGAGGATCCTAAGGGACCAATATGATGCGAGGTTAAATAAAGAAGTTTATTGGAACTTGAAAAAATTGCAACAGAAGTCCTTTGAAGGAGCGAATAAACCTGGGAAATATTTGGCATGGCAATTGAAGAAAAGAAGAGAGAACAAAACAATAATTAAATTGAAAGATGGCAATAGAGAAATTATAGACCCAGGAGGGATCCAGAGAGAATTTTACAAATACTATGCTACTCTTTTTCAAGCAAAACAGGTGGATCAACAAAAAATCCAAGCTTACTTATCTAAGGTGAATTTGACACAACCAAGTTCAAAAACAAAAGGATTGTTAAACGCTGTGATAACTAAAGAAGAAATCAGCAAAGCAATAGGAGAAGCAAAAATCTCCAAAGTTCCAGGACCAGACGGATTTTCAGCCAAATTTTATAAGAAATTTCAAGAAGACCTGGTACCGGTTCTAGAGATTCTTCTAAATGAAATTAGAGAAAGTGGGAAGGTTCCAGATTCCTGGAACGAAGCAGCAATCACCCTGATACCGAAAGAGAAAACTAATGTTAAAAATTATCGACCAATTTCTCTTTTGAACAATGATTACAAAATCTTTGCAAAAATTCTAGCAGAACGCCTTAAAGAGTATTTGAAAGATACTATTGCCAAAGATCAGGCTGGGTTTTTGCCAGGTAGGCAAATAAAAGACAACATGAGGGTTGTTTTGGACGCAATAGAATATTATGATAAGCACCCGGAAAAAGAGGTCGGCTTTTTATTTTTAGATGCGGAGAAGGCATTTGATAATTTGAATTGGGAATTTATGTTCAAAGTGATTGAAAAATTGCAGATGGGCGTAGAATTTACAAAAATGATTAAATCAATATATAAAGAACAAAAGGCCATGGTGATTGTAAATGCAGAATCAACGGAAGCGTTCCGGGTCAGAAAAGGAACTAGGCAGGGCTGTCCCTTATCGCCATTGTTATTTATCTGGATTTTGGAAATATTGCTGCAAGTGATTAGAGATGATAATAATATAAAAGGTTTGAGTATTAGAGGTTTCTCATACAAATTAAGAGCGTTTGCTGATGATATTATGTTTATTGTTGAAGATCCTGTCAATAATATGCCATTGGTATTTGAAAAAGTAAAAGAGTTTGGTGATCTCGCAGGGTTCTATGTAAATAAAAATAAATCGAAAATACTGTGCAAAAACATGAATGTTATAAAGCAACAAGCTTTACAAAATATGACAGAATGTGAAGTGGTTAAATACTTGGGAGTTGATATTACAATGAAAAATATCGATCTGTTTAAGAATAATTATTAAAAATTGTGGGTTTCGATAAGATGTGATTTAGAAAAGTGGGAAAAACTCAGATTATCTCTTCTTGGAAGAATTGCCGTTGTCAAAATGAATGTACTGCCCAGGTTAATGTTTTTGTTTCAGACAATATCAATTGTGAAAGATGTGAAAGTGTTGATGAAATGGCAAAGAGAAATCTTTAAATTTATCTGGGCAGGAAAGAAGCCGAGAATTAAAATGAAAATAATGTATGACGTTAAAGATAGAGGTGGCTTCCAAGTCCCAAATTTGCATTTGTATCATGAAGCTGTATGTATGTCTTGGTTAACTGATTGGGTTAATTTGGAAAATAGAAAACTTTTGGCCCTTGAGGGTCACGATTGCAGATTTGGCTGGCATGCCTATCTTTGGTATGGGAAAAATAAAGTAGATTCAATGTTTAAGCATCATTATATAAGGAGAACATTGTTTGATGCATGGACCAGATACAAGAATACAGTTCCTGATGAGAGGCCTTTATGGATTGTTCCTGCTGCAGTTATTCATCCTTTTTCAGAACATAAAGGTAATGACTGGTTGAAATACCAAGAGTTGCTTCAAAAGGAAGGGAAAAAATATGTTTTAAAACCAAATAATGAATTAGCATTTGAGTATGGATGGTTACAATATTGCCAAATGCGGGACATTTACAAAAAAGACTGTAAAGAGGTTGGTTTTAGAGCTAAGAAAGATGAGTTTGAAGATATTTGGTTGAAAAAAGGGCGAAAAATGATATCTAAGTTGTATAAAACCTTGTTGACTGTATATACTTTGGATGAAACTGTTAAAGAGCAAATGATAAATATGAATAAGGAAATTTCTATGGAATCATGGGAATTTCTGTGGAAAAAAGCCTTTAAAATGTCAACCTGTGTTAATATAAAAGAAAATTGTTATAAGATGATGTACAGGTGGTATATGACACCAAAAAAGATTGCTAATATTAGTATGGATAAGAACTTGAGTAATAAGTGTTGGAAATGTAAAAAAAACAGAGGGTTCTTTTTATCATACGTGGTGGTCATGTGATAAAGCAAAAGTATACTGGTCAAATGTACATTGTGAGATGCAGAAGATATTAAAAATTCCTATCAGGAAAAGTCTGGAGCTTCTTCTCTTAGGTTTGACAATGGAAAAAATTCCACAAGAAAAGAGGACATTACTATGGTATATGATCACATTGGCAAGAATGGCTTTTGCGCAACAGTGGAAAGCAGAGAAGGTGCCAGATATACAAGACTGGTTAAGGAAACTGCTGTTTTTAGCCGAAATGGACAAAATGACAAAAAAACTAAATGGACAAATGGCAGAACAATAACTAAAAGACTGGGAAGGCCTGAAACTGTATATGGAAACTGAATATAGAATGAAAGGAAAAATGTACAATCTTGATTCGTATTGAAACTGAATGAGAAATGAAATGAACACTTGATTGTACTGTACCTTTATTGGAAACTATGTTTGAAAGAGTCAGGTTTTTACGTATCAGAATTGTGTTACCTGGTTTGTCGATTGTTACAAGTCTAAACTTGATTACCTTTTAACTTTTTTTTGTTATTAGCAGTGTTGGAAGCCTATTGGGGGGATGGGGGATGGGATGTAATCTTTAAATTGTATTGGTAACGATGTTTAACAATGTTGAATATATTCCAATAAAATTTTGTTTCAAAAAAAGAAAAAAAGAATTACCGGGAGGCTTTCATTAAAATGTGCAAGGACGGTGTTGGAGGAGAGTAGGTCCTTCACTGCTTGAAAGGTGGCAGCGTGTTTTGGGCCCCATGTCCATGGTACTCCTTTATTGAGTAAGTGGTGCAGGGGTTCTGCCACCACGGCTTTGTGGGGTAGAAATCAATTATAGAAATTTAAAAGACCTAAGAAGGCCTGTAGTTCTGTTTTGGATGAAGGTGCAGGGGCGTCCACTATGGCCCAGACCTTTTCGGATGTGGGGTGGATACACTGGGTGTCCACCGTGAATCCCAAGAAATCCATCCGGGGTACGCCTAGCAAACATTTCTTGCGTTTCACATTCAGCCCCGCCTTCTCAAAATGCTGAAGAACTGTCCTGAGATGAGTGGCGAAAGCTTCGGTGTCTGGAGCCATGATCAAAACATCATCAAAGAATGGCTGTACTCCAGGGATCCCTTAAGGAGACAATCCATTAGGTTCTGGAAAATCCCCAGATCCACACTCACACCAAATTGCAACCATTTAACTCTGAAAGCCCCCTTGTGTGTTACAATAGTTTGGGCTTCCATGGTGGCATCATCAACTATCAGCTGTTGATACAGCTGGGCTAGGTCCAGTTTCCCGAAAACCTTGGCACCAGTGAGTGAAGCGAGCATGCGGCTTATGATCAGTACTGGATAGGCATGGTCCTGTAGGGTCTTATTTATCGTGCATTTATAATCTGCACAGATAGGCTTCACCGGAGTGACAATCAGGGTCTCCCATTTAACGTGTGGGCTAGTTTTAACACCCCTTGAGCCATCAGCCGCTACAACTTGGCCTCTATCTTGGGTCGCAATGCTGGGGGGGCTTCCTGTGCTTCACTCTGATGGGCTGCACCTTGGGGTCCAACTCCAGGGAGACAGGGGGGGCCATATAGTGACTGAGCACACTTTGAAAAACCCTGAGGAGCTCTCCACAAACACGGTCCCAGTCTACTGCCTTTACCTGGTTGACCCCCGTCACCCCAAAGCCCAGTGGCCCAAACCAAGATAAACTCAACAAGCTCTTGAGCCATCCCTCAACCACCAACAAGTCCAATAGTCCGTCAAAGTGTTTGTAAGTCACTCTGAAATTGCCCCACCCCTTAATAGCTACCAGGTTGTCGGAAATCTCAGAGGGATAAGGCCCGAGGTTTCTTTGGGGGGGGCCGTGGGCACAAGCCCCTCAGCATGTCTGCTGAGATGATGGAGAAAGACGACCCCATGTCCAACTCCATCCTGCAGGGGGACCCCTTGATTCTAACAGTCATGTGCAGCTTATTTGGGGCACCTGGGGGCAAATTCAGTACCTGATGTTGGTTGCTGTTCATGGAGTTCACGGAGTTCAGGTCTGCCATTGTGGAATGCATTGCCTTCCAATGTTGCTGAGGTCCCTTGGACCAATGTGGCCAGTCTTCCCACACGACCTGCAGACCACATCAAGAAACTTGCAGGACTGGCATTCGTGGTCATCTCCGCAGCTCGCGCAGGTTGCAGCTGGGCTGGCTTGGCGGTGTGCTGGTCCTGATGAGCATTGGGCTGGAGGGTTGGCCTGGCCGGGTTGTCGCAGCTGGTGGACCTCCTCGGTGTCAGAGTCACCGGGGTCTGCAATGGCGTTGGTCTGGTGTGCGGTGGCGGAAGCCTGTTGATCCTGTTGGGCTGTCTTGAATGCTGTTGCCATCTGGAGGGCCTTCTCTATTTCCACTCCTCTATGCTGATTAACTTGCGCCGGAGCTTTGGTTCGTGGATTCCCCACATGAATTGTGTGAGCAGCGTGTTCTCCATTGTTGGGGAATTTGCAGTCTATGGCCAATTAGTGGATGTCTGCCAGAAAATCGGGGGTGGTCTCACCGGGTTTCTGGGTCTGGGTGATGAAGTCCATCTGCATGGCCATGGCTGAAGGCTTCGGCGTGTAATACCCATTCAAAGCCTTGATCAAGTCGTCGTAGGTGGCCTCCTCCATCTTTTTTGGAATTATGAGGCTTCTGGCTAGATGGATTGTGGCAATGCTGCATGTGCTCAGGAGCCATGATTTTTTCAGGTCCACGTTCATCGTTTTCTGGATCTTGAAGAAGTGGGTTAGCTGTTCAACCCATGATTCCCATAGCTCGGGGTGTGCCAGGTCGAACATGGAGATCTATCCCGGGGCAGCAGCCATGACTAGAATGTGTGGTGGTGAGCGGAGGAGTGGAGCATGTGGCGGAGCTGCTGGGGTGTGGTGTCCTCATGGTGATCAGGGATCGGTGCCAGCTGGAGTCAGTCTCGCTCAGCGGGATCCCATCCTCGTCTCCAGTGAAATGTACTGAGATGGACACATCGTAGAGTGATTATCAGCTCATGTTTTTATTTAGTGATTCAGAAAAAAGGAGATCCTCTTTCCAGCTCGCAGGCTGTTTTTATGTACATTTCCAACCACACCCTTTACCCACACCCACACTCATGATAGGCTATATACAAGGTTTCTAATCCTATAGGTTCTCTACAGAATCCTAGCTTGCCAGTTGGCTGGTTTTAGGATCCTAGGGTTCTATTGTTCCAGGTATCGAAGCTTCGCTATTTTGTCGGGCCACATGTTGCCCCGACCGCGTGTGTGACTCGGCCAGTACACAACAGGCAGCTTTAGGTCTGATCTTGAACTTTGGCTCTAAAAAAAAGAGAGGCACTTTTTGCGGGATGCAAATAAGGAAGGGTTAGTTTGAAATAAAAATGGGAAACAATGGAGAGCAGCTGCCAACCAGAAATGTGGTGTTGAACTAACATGTGTGGCAGAACGGTGCAAAATCAGCTACCTCTGGAGGTCTATACCCTTTCTGAATCTTGATAATCTACCCTTAACATTTCAGGTGGGTAGCTGTGTTGGTCTTCAGGAGAAGACCAGGGTTTGAATCCAGTGGCACCTTAGGGACCAGCAAGGTTTCCAGAGTATAAGCTTTGGAAAGTCAAAATGGTACCTAACAGAGGGAACTTTGGGCCTTGAAAGCTTATACCCTGGAAATCTTGTTGGTCTAGACTGGACTCAGATCTAGCTCCACCCTTAAAGTGTGGCCCATTTGAACCAGCCCTGTTGAGAGGTCTGGTGCTGCTGCCAACTCAGGGGCTTTGATATTTTATCCTCCTCCCACAAATAATTCAACCTTGGAAGTAAATCTTAAAGTATATTTTTCCTACTTATTTACTTAGGTATGCCTACTCTTCATTTGTGGGCAAAAACAAAACATCCAATCTAACTTAAAAACAAAACCAGAACAAAGTTTTGAGCCCAGTGGCACCTTTAAGACCAACAAAGTTTAATTCTGGGTATAAGCTTTTGTGCTCATGCACACTTCTTCATGCATGCACATGGAAGCTTACACCCAGAATTAAACTTTGGGTGATTTCCCACTAAAGCTGCCTCGGGGTTGTGCCGCCATTTGCCCCGATACTATTAGTCAATTTCACACCCGAAGCCGCGGGGTTGCATTTTGACCCGCGGCTTCGCCCGATTTCCCCTGCAGTTTCGTAATCCTGTTTTTTGCGGATTACGAAACCGCGGGGAAATCAGGCGAAGCCGTGGGTCAAAATGCAGCCCCGTGGCTTTGGGTGTGAAATTGACTAATAGTATTGGGGCAAACGGCGGCACAACCCCGAGGCAGCTTTAGTGGGAAATCACCCCTAGTTTTTCTTAAAGGTACCACTGGATGCAAACTTTGTTCTATTGCTTCAGACCAGCATAGATAACCAGTTGAATCTACTATTTAAAAAAACCATCTTAGTTAAGAGAAGCCACTGTTGGATCAGGCCAATGGCTCATCCAGTCCAACACTCTGTCACACAGTGGCCAAAAATACCAGGTGCCATCAGGAAGTCCAGCAGTGGGGCAGTGGGGCCAGAACACTAGAAGCCCTCCCACTGTTGAACCCCCCAAGCACCAAGAATACAGAGCATCACTCCAGTCCCTATCTATATCTTGTGGCTAATAGCCACTGATGGACCTCTGCTCCATATGCTTATCCAATTCCCTCTTGAAGCCATCCATGCTTGTAGTCACCACTACCTTCAGTGGCAGTGAATTCCATGTGTGAAGAAGTACATCTTCTTCGTGATCTCTGTGCATCACACCTATGGGATCCAGTGCGCCTGCGCTGACCTGGTTGGTGTTGTACAAAGCTCACAATGGGATTTTCATGCCTCTGCCCTGGGCCTGTGCGGGAACCCCTACCACGCATGCCCAAGGGGGCAGGGCATGGACATCCCACCAGTTCTCTTCTGAGCGCCTCACTGTTCACAGCTTCTGTCGGTTGTTCTTAGAGAATTTTCTGCCTCACAGCAGGGATCTTCAAACTTATTTTTTTCTTCAGTTTTTTGTTTCTTTATTATTTTAAGTTAACTTCTCTGGAAAGGGATGCTTGGGGAATTTTTTCTCCACTTTTTTTGCAGTCTTTGGACCCTGTCCCTTCCCCTCCCCTCAGACTGCCTCCGGCACAAGCCAGTTTATGGAACACAAGAAGTGGGGGTGTTTTAAAAGGTGCTCTTCTTGTGGCAGCAAGCTAGTCCCCTGAGACGAGCACTCTCTTTGTATCCTCTGTCTCAGCGAGAGCCACCAACTGGATGCTTGTGCCCTTTGTGCCCGGTTTTCAAACCCAAAAGACCCAAAAGAACAGGGCTGTGAGACTGAAAGTCACCCTGTGGGAGTCCGCTCTTGCACCTCCATCATCGGCCATGTTAGCCAATCATTCCATCCTGAAACCATTAACATTGTCGGCGTCGGTGCTGAAAGAGCTCTCCATGCCGAAGCCTCCTAGAACAAGCAAGTCCACCAATGATATGGAACTCACTCCTAAGAGAAAGGGCACTACCAAGTTGGCCTCTTCAGTCTCTACACCGATTAAGAAGGCCAAGACGACAAATCCAAGGGGCATACTGTCCACAAATCAGGAGACTCACATAAGTCTCATGGTGTGAGTGGCGTAGCACCTCCTAAGGGCTCTGCTCTGCATGTTGACATGCAGCAGCAATCTCTCCAGTCGCATCGTGCCACATCAGAGCTGTTGGAGTTTCACCCCGAGCCTCCTGTAGAAATCTTGGATTTGCCTCCATGGCAGCTGGACCCTCCAGTGCGGAACATCCAATGCCCACCAAAGAAGGCCCCTTCAGTATTGCCCTCTGATGTTGAGGTTGACTTGATTTCCAATACGCAAGTGGTTGGTCCTCACTCTCCTTTGACGGCTTCCTGGGCCACTGAGCAATCTGATCATCCTCGGTACTGGCCGAGGGAAAAGTCCCGCTCTCCATACCGTGGCGGTCACAACCGGTGGGATGACTACCATCCTTGCTTGGACAGATAATGTCCCTCTCAGCCACCTCGTGAATCCCTGTCAGGATATCCATATGGACCACCAATGTATGCATACCAGCATCGTCCGGATATGCCTTACTGGATTTCCTCCATTCCTTTGTTTCCATCAAAAGATTAGGAAGGCTGCGATGCCCATCATCATCAGTCACATTCCCCTCGTCATTGTCCACCCTCAGCATCGATCTCCAAACCACCACCCTCCCCTCCTCAGTCAAACCTCCCCCATCAATCTCCAACGAAGCACCTGTCGATATCGACGCAGCTCCAGGACACGGGCTCGCATTCTGAATCCTCACTGGGAATGTTGGATGCAGAGCACTCTGAGGATGACTTGTCCCCTATGGATCCTCCACCGAAGCAGACTGTATCATCATCAGAAGATATGACCTCCTACGGTGACCTGATAAAACGAATGGCACATTCCCTAGGGTTGCTGATATTGCAATCTCAACCCTCCACCTCCAACGAGGTTCACGATATTATTGAGATCGATGCCTCGACACTGATAGCCCTTTCTATGTCGAAGGTTCTCCTCCGTGCAGTCAAAGCACCGTGGGACAAACCATCCTTGGCTCCGGTGTCCACGAAGAGGCTCGATCACATGTACTGAGTTCAGGAAGAGGGTGCCTCATTCCTTTATATGCATCCCCATCCAAATTCAATGGTCATTTCAACCGTGTCAAAAAATAAATGCTCCAGCGCCATCCCCACAGACAGGGAAAGCAAAAAGATCGACGCTTTCAGCCACCGATTCTACTCTTCTGCTGCCTTGGGAATCAAGGCGTCCAATTACATGGTCTGCTTTGGGAGGTACCAGTACTCCCTGTGGAAGAGGATGGCTGAATTTCTACCCTCCATACCGGACGATAAGATGGGGGAGGCATGGTTGATCCAGAAGGAAGGTCTCTTGGTAGCAAAACAGCTTCTCAGTACCGTGAAGCACACCCTGGATGCTTCCTCCACATCAATGGCTTCTTCAGTGTCCCTTCGACAGCTTGCATGGCTTAGAACCACCTCCCTGCCACATGATACCATGTCCTATATTGAAGAACTTCCCTTCAACGGGGAGGGCCTTTTCCACTTGTCGACCAACTCTGCATTACAGGAGCTAGATAAGAGCATTAAAGCCTCCAAAGCCTTGGGGGTCTCGGCACCCCAACGATCCTACCGGCAGAGATCATGGTCCTGCTATGCCCCAAGGCATCAGTATCCGAGCAAGCCTTCTCCTGACACCATAAGGAGACCCCGCCAATCTCCTGTGGGCAATTGCCAGCAGTACGCCTACCAGTCTAAGTTGAGGTTGGGATCGCACCAACAGCAGCCCAGACCGAAAAACCGATGTGGTCCTAAACAGGGACCTTAACTCTCACCACCTCGTGTCGACAGAGACAACGTGTCCCTTTCCTTTCCTCTCCACATAGAGAATTATTACTACCGATACCTGGGTCTTATTGGTCATGACCCATGGGTATATTATCGAATTTGTCAATTTCCCTACCCTCCCAGTTGTCCGCCCCACCCTTCCCTCTCCCATCCTTCTACAAGAGGTCGACTCCTTGCTGCGGAAGGATGCAATAGAGTTGGTACCAAAGGCATCGGAATGAACAGGGTTCTACTCCCACTACTTTGCAGTACTGAAGTGTGATGGGGGACTGCAGCCCATCTTGGATCTTCAGGACCTGAATGTTTACATCCGATACCGCAAATTCAAGATGATGACCCTGCAGATTATCCTCCTTCCACTTGGGTCATCTGGTCCTGTCCACTGTAGCTTGCTGAGTCTGACAGTGCCCACCTCCAGGTGAGCCACTGCTTTTTAATCTCCCATAGGTGTGATGCACAGAGACCATGAAAAAGATAGTCGCCTACCTGTAACTGATGATCTTCGAGTGGTCATCTGTGCATTCACACCACCCACCTGTCCTTCCCCACTGCTGTCATCCTCAGTCATTCTCATGCATGACTCAGGTTGATAGTGGTCAGAAGGAACTGGCAGGATGTCCGTGCCCCACCCCCTTGGGCATGCACGGTAGGGGTTCCCGTGCAGGCCCAGGGCGGAGGTGCAAAAATCCCATTGTGAGCTTTGTACAACACCGACCAGGTCAGTGCAGGCGCACTGGATCCCATAGGTATGAATGCACAGATGACCACTCGAAGATCATCATTTACAGGTAAGCAACCTGTTTTTCCTTTTATTTGTTCTAACTCGACCGCTCAGCAATTTTATAGAGTGCCCCCGAGTTCTTGTATTGTGAGAAAGGGAGAATAGTACTTCTTTCTCTACCTGCTCTATCCCATGCATAATCTTCTAAACCTCGATCATGTCACCCCTCAGCCGCCATTTCTCCAAGCTAAAGAGCCCCAAGCGCTTTAACCTTTCTTCATAGGAAAAGTGTTCCAACCCTTTTTATGGTGTGGTGACCAGAACTGTACCTGTTGCCTGGAAGCAATTGTTAACTTAACAGAGGTGAGCAGGCAAGTGGCTGCCCCCCAAAAAATTAATTCAAAGGGTCCTGTGAAGCAAATGAAAGGTCCCTGCTGAATAGGACCAGTGGTCTATCTAGTCCAGCATGGCCAACTAGTTGCTCTGGAGGAGGCCAGTAAACAGAGTACAGAGGCCAAGGCCTTCCCCTGATTTTGCCTTCTGGCATTGGCATTCAGAGGTCTATGCCACCACAAAGAGTACTTCTCTTCATACTTCAACAAAAACTCCAGGATAGTGTGCCTAACGTTTCTCTTGCTCTAAGGATCCTTCTCACACTTCCAGTGTCAGTGGCAAGTGGTGAACACAGCTCAAAACTCAAACTTATAAAAACACACATACACTTGACAATATTGCAAAAGAGACTACTTAGTTTGGCAACTATTTCAATTGACCATGCTGAAGCATCAGCACTTGACCTGAAGAATTTGGTGACAAGATCTGCTAAAGAAAAGGCATGCAAAATGAGATTCTGATGTGCCTGAAATGGAAACATTAAAGAGACTTAAATTTCAACATCACAATTAACAGAATTTTCCAAAATGCTTTGTAATTTGTTTTTCTATTTGAGAAAGAAAACCAGAGATTGTATTACTTGCTCTCATGATTAAAAAAAAGAAATTGGCAATTTCAAATTTTGTGTTTTTCATTCTTCCTAAAATGCATTTATGTTTGAAAATTGGTGGATGCGGGAAGGTGGGGGGCAGAAGGTAGCCTCACCTAATGTGCAAAAAAACTTGGCACCAGCCCTACTGATGGTAGCATTCTACCTGGTTTTGATCCAGATTGGATAGAAAGACCTCAAACTAGATAAAGTTTTCCCCTTGAATCTCATCTCCTCAGAGCCTTAGCTCAGGTGCTGAGCCATCAGTGGCAGGTGAAAGGCAGTGAGCTGTGGGCTGAGGAGATGAGAATCATGACAGGTACTTCCTCACGGCCTGGCAGCTGTCTAATCTTTCATATGGAAATCTATTTATTTATTCTATAACATTTATAGTCCTTTCTCCAGAAGACTCAAGGCAGATCAAAATTATAATATTTAAAACCAATAAATAGCAATAAATTGATAATTAATAACAATAAATAAAATTTAAAACAGCAGCCCAATTTACAAAAAAAATTCTATAAAATGTTTGCTTTGTGAAATCTACAGAAGGACAGGGCCACAGAGGCTTTCATAACTTCCTCTGGCAACTTCTTCTACCAGCAAGGCCGGCTCGCCCACTAGGCGAGCTAGGCGCTTGCCTAGGGCACGCCGGCCTGCACCCCGCCTCCCCGAAAAGCCCCCCCGCTGCCCTAACTGGGCACCCACCACAGCCGCCTCCAGAGCACCTGGCAGCTTGCCCGCCCTCCCCCCTTGGGGGGGAGGAGGTGGGGGTGGCATGGCAGTGGCCAGTGGGATCTCCACACTGCCGCCGCTGCTGCAGAGAGCACCTGGCTAGGGTGCAACTCCCCCTCCCCCTCCTCCCTCGGGGGAGGAGGGGGGCAGCCAGCAGGATCTCCCCACTGCTGCCACTGCTACTGAGAGTGCCCAGTCTGGGCACAGTTCACCCTCATCCTCCTCCCTCGAGGGGAGGAGGTGGAGGCAGCCAGCAGGATCTCACCGCTGCTGCTGCCACCACCAAGAGCACCCGGCTAGGGCACAACTTGCCCTCCCCCTCCTCCCTCGGGGGGGAGGAGGCAGGGGTGGCCAGCAGGATCTCACCTCTGCTGCCACCGCCAAAAGCACCCGGCTATGGCACAACTTGCCCTCTCCCTCCTCCCTTGGGGGAGAGGAGGCGGGGCAGCCAGCAGGATCTCACCGCTGCTGCTACTGCCGCTGCTGAGAGTGCCCGGCCGGGGCACAGCTCGCCCTCCCCCTCCTCCCTCAGGTGGGAAGGAGGCAGGGGCAACCAGCGGGGATTCCCTGCTGCTGCTGCAGAGCGCCCAGCCGGGGCACAGCTTGCCCACCCTCCCCCTCCTCCCTGGGGGGAGGAGGGGAGGTGGCATGGCTGGGTCTCCAGGCCCAACTGAGCGGTTGGGATCTGTGCCCGCCTAGGGCACAGAAACACCTGGAGCTGGCCCTGTCTACCAGGTAGGAGCCACAATTGCAAAGGACCAAGTACAGGATGTGAGCCTGTGACAAATGTTAATTGCCTGCAAGATGGGATTTTCTCCATGTTAATTATTATTTAAATTTATTCAAAAAATTTCTACTCCATCTTTCTTTTTTTCAAAAGGAAAAAAAGATGTACTTTTTGGATATCACATGACAAAGCTGATGTACCAGAAAACAAACCTCAGTACGCTTCTGTAGTACCACAAGGCCATGTAGTTTGGGTGAGGAAAAGGGCAAGAACAGCATGGTGAGAGCCAGCGTGGTTTTAGCAGTTAAGAGCGGCAGACTCTGATCTGGAGAAATTGGTTTGATTCCCCACTCCTTCATATGAAACCTTCTAGGTGGACTCAGCCCTACCTACCTCACAAGGTGCCTGTTGTGAGGAGAGGAAGGGAAAGTGATTGTAGGCTGCTTTGAGACTCCTTAAGGTAGAGAAAAGCGGGGCATAAAAACCAACTCTTCTTCTTCAAAAGAAACATGATAATGAAAGGCTCTGGGGATCTTATAATAATACAATAGTCCAAACTGGTATCCTGCATATAGAAAGATACCAAATGTCTTTTCCAGGATATTCTTACTCAGTTTTGAAATTTAAAAATTAAATTTTTTTGTTGAATGTAAATAAGAGATGCCTGATTGCTTCTCAACAAAGTGCTGAAATATGCATGTCTACCTATTCATTTAAAAATTGGTCCATTTAAACATCTTCACAATAGCAGTTTTATAATAACAATAGAATTGTGACTTTATAATTTTTTTGCATTATAATAATAAAAGATTATGTTATTGCCACGTAAAGATCTCAAACAAACAGCTTTGTTACCAAGAAATTAGTTTCAAAAATTAACAAAGGCAGTTTTATATGAAAAGGTTTATCTTCATGTGCTCTTTCCATAAAGGCCAATTTACCTATTTTAACTATGTTCCGTATAATAATAATAATAATATTTTTAGCTCGTTTTCAATTATTCTTACATCCATAAGTAACTTTTCCCCATGTCATTATTCATATATTTATTATCAATTAGTTTTCATCTGTTTGAATGGAGCCTTTCAGATAATGTGGGGAAACACTTTTAGGGTCCATTGAAAATGTTTAATTTGCCATTTTCAGAACCACTTTTGTTATGTCATTCCAGTTGAAGCATTGAGCGAAGTGTTGGCAGGGCTGGCTCACTCACTAGGTGAACTGGGCATTCACCTAGGGCGGGCCAGCCCTTAGGGTGCCAAACTGCACCTGCCTCCTGCTAAATGCCCCCCCTGAGTGACCGCTGCTACCCAGAGATCAGGGTGGTGGGATGAAGCTGGCTGGCCAGCAGGAGCTGCCAGCTGCAGCAGGAGAGAGAGCCCACCAGCTCTGTGGCAGGAGCTACCACACTGGCGGCGGTTCCTCCCAAGAGCATGGGGCAGAAGCGAGGTAAAGCCCTGGGCAGAGCACGGAGGATGGGAGGGGGCAGCGGGAGCAGCAGCAGCACCCAACTCATCACCTGCATTAGGAGGTAGAGCGGCCAGCCAAGCACCCGCTGCCTGCCCAGAAGTGCAGCTGCCTGGAGCAGGAGCTGCTGAGCCCTGAGCTAGCAGGGGGCCGCTTCCTCCAAGGCACTGCAGCCAGGACTCAGCCCGGGGAGCCACTGCTGCAGGCTGGGACAGACACTGCACCTGGCTGCCTCCTCCTCCTCCTCCGCCTCCCCCCCGGGCAGGTCCGATGCCACCCTATTTACCCCACAGCAGCCTCCCTAGCAACCTACCTCCCTGGCATCTCCCCTCAGCCGGCAAGTCCCGTTCCCACCAGGGTGGAGGAAGAACCTGGCTTGGGATGGGGGGGATAATTGAGACCTCGTGGGTCTGTGGGCAGCCAAGGCCTCTGCGGGGTGGCACCCTCCTCTCCTCCTCCTCTGCTGGGCTGGGGCTGGACTCCTTCCCTCCCAGCCTTCGGATTTCTGCCCCCTCCTCAGCCCGGACTCAGTTGCTTTCTTGTACCCCCCCCTCCAGTCCAGTCCAGCTGGCCTTTTGTGGAGGCGAGGGTGGAGGGGGGTCAGCTGGGAGGGAGCCATGCTGGGGGGCAGGGGGGTCTCGATTGTTTCCTCTCCGAGGTGCGTTTTCCCAGTGGGTGCCGGGAACCTGGAGGGGCCAACCAGTGGATTTCAGTGGGCACACGGGGGGGGGCGCCAGATGGGATCCTCACCTAGGGTGCAAGATAAGCTGGGGCTGTCCCTGAGTGTTGGTATTATTCAGTGAAAGTGACTTTTACTAAAACCTACAAGTCCCATCCTGAATTGCACCAATTTGTCCCTCCGTGTAGCATTCCAAAAATTAGAAGTTAGTTGGTCCGTCACAAAAGGTAAGGGAACTGGGCTCAACATATTCTCCCACAATTTAAGCATTTGATTTAGGGAATGTCTCAAATGTTTCAATCTGCAAGCTTTTGCAGTGGGTTTCTAGTGGTAAAATCTACTGACTAGAACATTTGCTTCAGTTGGGTTCTGAAGTTTTTATTTTAATGGTTTCTGTGTCCTGGTTGTTTATTTAATCATAATTGTTCTTTGCTTAGAGTTAATGTACTTAAATATTGTTACTACCTTATGCCCTCAAGAATGGAAGCAACAAATAAATAATGGTAACCAGTGTAATCATCAGTGAACTCTCACATATTTCATACAAAAAAGAGGTATTTGAGTCAACCCTTAGATTTTATTTCCAGTGTATGACCTCAATCTTTAGGCTGCAGTCCTGACTTGGATATAAGTCCTTTTGAACTTAATTTTTAATTTATTTACTTCACTTTTACACAGTCGTCGTCCCCAGTGGGGATTCAAGGAGGCTTATATCACTCTCCAATTTTATTTTCACAACAACCCTGTGAGGTATGTTAAGCTGAAAGTTTGTGACTAGTCCAGTTTTGCTTCTGAATTAACCTGCTTAGGAACAGATTGTGACCTTTGATGATATACTGTATCATCCTATACATTAGTAGCCGTGACAGGCAGACAAGCAGGTACGTTCTTTCAATCAACAAAAAAATATTTATTTATCCAGCTTACAATTCTTCTTCTCCATTGTAGTCAGTGGGTTGGATCCAGCACAAGGAGTGTGTGAGGTCGACTTCCGGTTTATGGTGTGGTGATGGCAGTCGCTCTCCCCAAGGCTTGGGACAGCGATTTGCACATCAGCGATTTGGAGGGGAGCTGCTGACGCAGCTCTTCCACGGAGCCCTAGGGTTGGGTTCCAAGCCATAGGGCTTGGGAGGGGTAGCCTCTTCAATGGTGTAATGCCGGCAAATTGAGGCACCCCTCTGCCCTGAAGGTCCTACCGCTGTGTGGCCGCATGGCACTAGCTAGGTTGGCTGGAACAAGTACCGGAGATTGAGTGACTGGCGGAAATAAGCGAGGTCGAAAGTGGCTGACAATGAACATGAGTTGGATGTAATCGAACTTTGAAATAACCAAAAAAAATCCCCCACATTGGCAAATGTAGAACAGAGGGATCCCCCCCATAGGCGAGAAGAGTAGCAGAAAAAGAGAGGGGGGAAGGGAAAAACTGAATGTTTGGCTTGTTTTGCAAGACTTGCCAAAGCAGATTTAAAGCATAAGCGATTTTCAGAGGTGGTGAAACAGCAGTTGGCTTTTGTAAACAATCGACCAAGATGTCCGGTGCAGGGAGGAAAGAAGTGAAACCAAAACTTATGGGCAGTCAAAGTCCGAGGCCAGAAGAAGAGGGAGTGGACATCATGAGACTCCTAGCAGATACACTCAAGCCTATTATGGATTAACTCGCTGGTATTAACCAGCAGTTAACTGTTCTCAATCAGACTTTTGCAGCGCAACAGCTCCAGCTGGCCGAAACAGTTAAACAGACGGAGAAAACAATGGAAGTAGTGAAAGAGATGCACACCGAAAACAAGATTTTGAAGAAAAGAGTGGACCAGATAACGAATAAACAGAATCATCAGGAAAATAGACTGTTGTTTCTACAATGGAAAAAGTGAACATGATCCTCAGATTCCAGGGAGTTCCTGAATCACCGAAGGAGGATTTGAAAAAACTCCTGAGTGATCTCATCACACCACTAGTAGGCTTGAAAGCAGAAGAAATAATGCATGATATGATGCAGCGTATAGGGTGTATCCTAATTACACCAAAAAGAATAGCCTACCTGGAGAAATATCAGTCAGATTCTCAAGAAGACAAACCAGGGATGCAATTTTAAAAGCTACGTCAGCAACTCCACTGAAACTGGGGAATGCTACTATCAAAACCTTAAAAGACATTCCATTTGAAATTCACCAAAAACGAAAGAGCTACAAAGATTTAATCCTTTTTCTTCAAACTAATCAAATCACATATAAATGGGCGGTTCCAGAAGGGGTCATCTTTAAGCTACACAAAAAGAGAGAGAAGATTGACTCGATGCACAAGGCTAAAGAATTCCTGAAATGTCATCTGGGAACCAAAGAAGACGGTGAAACTGGTTCGAGTGGCTCCACACCCTCAGAGACGAACGAAGACTTGGCTGCGGAAGAAGGCGCTGCTGCCTGCAAACCAACTTATGCCTTTAGAGATAGAAAACCTAAGTAAAGGCAGAAGGACTCTGAAAATTGCCTTTATGAAGTGCTCTGGATGCTCTGGAACTCTCCCATAACAAGTAACCAGCTAATTTTTGATCAGGGATAGATAGCAACTCACAGCATGCATTGTTTACTAACAATATGGTACTAACATAGATTCTAACTGGGATAATGATCTCTTACTCTTGGGTTTTTAGTTTAGTGTGGGTATACATTTCTTTCTCCTTAGCTGTTAGTTCCCCTCCCTTTTTTCGTTGTAGTTTTAGTTGTATATTACAAAAAGCAATACAAAATCCCCTTCAGGGCCCCCCCCCCAAAAAAAAAGGAGTGTGTGAGGTCTATGCAAAGATCACCAATCTTCCCAATGTATCTGTTCTAGAAGCCATGTGCAGTGTCAGAGAAATTTATTCCCGAGATTACAGGACACATGTAGAGTAATCCTGATGTGGGTCAGAAGGTTGCAGTAGGGAAGAGCTAAATTGCTCTGTTCTTTCACTTTCATCAGGGCATCTCTGCCCACACAAGATGCTGGAGGGAGTGATTTCATCCTCTTCACCTTCCCCACTGGAGCCTCCTGACCCACATGATTCACACAGTGTCCTGTGCCCTCAGGGATGAAATTTCCTGGGACTGGAAAATGCTGTTGGGTGGAGGCAAAAACTAGAAAGACTGAGGATAGTGATTTCTACTAATGAATCACAGGATACCACCATAGCTTGCCCTAAGACTGTTCTTTTTTATTATTATTATTTTAATTTTAGATTAAACAATTAAAAAAAATTATAACATTCTACAATAGTGGAACTTGGCAAAGTTACTGCAAGAAGAAATTAAAAAATCAGGATAGTTTACATGTGGTGAAAAACTTCATAATACTTTTTAGGAACAGTGAATTTAGAGGACTCAGCATTAAACATATACTCAAGAAAAGGAAACCATTTCAAATGAAGATTTGATATCTTATATGAAAGATTAGTATAAGCAATTACATCAGATATTTTGTCCATAGAATAGAAGTTCCATATTTTCAAATGCCATTCTGGGATAGTCAAATTTTTCAAGAAGAGGACAATTTTATGAGCTTCTTAGCAGGAACATAGCCAATTAGTTGCCATTTTTTTGTGATAGGGTTCATGGTAGCTTGAAATCATTTACTGCAACTTTTCTTTGCATAGAGATATAATGCTGGGAATGTTACAGACACAGGAATTGTGCCAGAATGGAGCTACACTAATTCAGTGAAACTGCCATTTTCTTGGAACTTGCATCCCTAGTTGGCATTTGGTATGTGCTTTGAACATACAAAACACTGTGATAACTTTCCATATTTTATTAATAAAGTCTACAATCTGGCACACAGTCATGTTTCCTAGAGTCCCCCTAGAATTGCAAGCAAACTGCTCATTCAGGAATTCAGTCTTACATTTTAATTCACAAACTGAGAAGAAAATATTCTCTAGAGAACAGCCAAACCTTTCATTATTGTATAACTTTGCCTCATATGGAGTGTGATTCCTACAAATATGAAGATGTGAGCAGAAAAGGCAGAGATGTCCTTTTGTTTCTGCTGTAGTAAATGTGCAGAACTAAAGAAGAGAAAAATGCTTTATAAAAAGAAGGAAGCGTATAGAAAAATATGACTAATTTGTACAATACACTATTATCCAAACACAGTAACATGATTAGTTGAACAGAGGCAAAGTACAAGCATTAGTTGTTGGACTGTAAGACAAAATGTTTGGTTTGATCAGCAATTAGTTAAAACATTAAAACAGACATCTACAAAAAAAGCAGTTCTTCTAACCAAGTGTAACTGATCTATGAAGAAAAGACACTAGAACAAGGTAGCTCAGTGTACCCAGTTGTAGGTACTAGTAAAGGTAAAGGTCTTGATGGCTGAGGGGTGACATGATCGAGGTTTATAAGATTATGAATGGGATTGAGCAGGTTGAGAAAGAAGTACTTTTCTCCCTTTCTCACAATACAAGAACTCGTGGGCACTCCATGAAATTGCTGAGCAGTTGGGTTAGAACAGACAAAAGGAAATACTTCTTCATCCAAAGAGTGATTAACATATGGAATGTGTGGCAGCTACAAGCATGGACAGTTTCAAGAGGGAATTAGATAAACATATGGAGCAGAAGTCCATCAGCGGCTATTAGCTGTCTGATTTAAAAACAGAAATCGAAGAAATAACAACATCTGTATTTAATAAAATAGATGATTTGACAAACAAAGTTAAAGAATTAGAAGGTACAGCAAATACAGCTCTCAATGGAACCAAAAAAACCCACTCAGGAATTAAATGAACTAAAAAGATTTGAAACTTGGGCAAAATCAAAGATAACATTATTAGAAATCAAAGTAAGAGAGTATAAATTAAAATTCAAGGGAGTCTCACCTAACTTTGAAATGAATCATGAAATAACTGCAGCTTTAAATCAATGGTTGTCAGAACTTCTCCACTTACCAGGAACAATTGTAGTAAATGCCTATAGGTTGAACATGACATGTGCTACCTTACCAGCATTAATCCCAGATGTAACTGCTGAAATGGTGGACATAAAAAAAAATCATTTTGGATATGGCAAGGACAAATGAGGTTTGAAACTAGTAGATACTACAGTCCAGGTGTTTCTTGACCTACCAGTTGAAATACTGAATGACAGATATACTCTACCTCTGATAGTGCAATGGTTAAATGAAATCAAACAGCGATACAGGTGGCTCTCACTTGGGCACTTATCTGTAACTTTCCGTGGAAAAATACTAACAGCATATGATACAAGGCCTGGAGAAGAGCTCATACAGAAAATTGAAGAGGATCAACAAGACTGAAAAAATAAAACAGGAAGAAACAAATGAGACTCAACAAAGGATTTTGAAATAAGACTGCAAATATAAACATAACTTTGATTACTTCGAAAGACTTAAAGATATATAAGGAGCTTTGAGAACGGTGGTGAAGTTCAGATTTCCAGGAATCCCCCCCACCCCATGTTCCTAAGGGGAGAGTCCACAATGCTTCTGCAGGAAGAAGAACCGTGGGAGACTTCAGAGACTCATTCGGTGAACACAGACCCCAAGGAGGGAAGCTCTTCTTGAGGACCTTTTCAAGAATTAAGATATAGTGTAACTTCTATATTAACCTACTAGGAATAAGGCCTGTTGTGGAAATAAATACAACGGACTCTAGAAAGAGGCTCTGGGAGAGTGCCCTGGCTTTGGGCACACAGTGTGAATTTGCTGTGGTGACCTCAGCAGGGTATAATGACAGAGTCCACCATTTTCTCCAGAGGAACTGATCTCTGCTACCTGAAGAGCAGTTGTAGTTTTGAGTGATCTCCAGCCCTCACCTGGAGATTGGCAACAATTGTTACCTAGAAGGAAATGATTGGTTTGGAGGGTGGAGTCTATGGCATTCTACCTGCCTGAGGTCCAACCCCTCCTCAAATCCCACCCTCTCCAGGCTCCACCCCTCAAATCCCCAGGAATTTGCCAACCTGGAGTTGGCAATCCCATCTCCTTCCCAGCTAACCGTCAACCTACTGTTATCTGCCACTCTGACTTCAGCTGACTTCTGCCCTCCCTCCTGCAGAGCAGTTGTAATTCTGAGTGGTCTCTAGCCCTCACCTGGAGATTGGCAACAATGGCTCCCGATGAGGGACTGGCTGGTTTGGAGAGTGGAGTCTATGGCATTGTACCTCTCTGAGACCCCACCCCTCCTCAAAACTCACCATCTCCAGGCTCCACCTCTCAAATCTCCAGAAATTTCCTAACCTGGAGTTGGCAACCCTATCTCCCTCCCAGCCAGTTGTCATCCTACTGTTATCTTCCCCCTGACTTCAGCTTCCCATCTCCTCCCCCCTCCCTCTTGGAGAGC
Source organism: Gekko gecko (assembly GCA_029375565.1). Lineage (NCBI taxonomy): Eukaryota > Metazoa > Chordata > Lepidosauria > Squamata > Gekkonidae > Gekko > Gekko gecko. Next base: position 138,244,468 of record JAPDNY010000002.1, read on the forward strand.
AGTTGTAATTCTGATTGATCTACAGCCCCCACCTGGAGATTGGCAACATGGTCCTCCAGGATGGAATGGCTAGTTTGATTGGTGGAGTCTATGGCATTGTACCTGTATGAGGTCTCACCCCTCCTGAAACCTCACCCTCTTCAGGCTCCATCCCTCAAATCTCCAGAAATTTGTCATCTGGAGTTGGCAACCCTAAGAGGACTGGCCCCAATGAGTTTTCTCCCAAAGGCCAAAACAAATGACAGGACCAAGCTTGGTTGCTTACCAACAGGCACTGAGGGGAAAGTAGGGTTGCCAGCTCTAAGTAGGGAAATACCTGGAGATTTGGGGGGTGGATCCTGTGGAGGGCAGCATTGCGGGGGTGGAAGGACTCAGCAGGGTATAATGCCAAAGCAGCCATTTTCTCCAGGGGAACTGATCTCGGTCATCTGGAGATTAATTGTAACAGTGGGAGATCTCCAGGTTCCACCTGGAGATTGGCAACCCTAGGGGAAAGTCAGCTGCAGAGCAGGGGGTTGAAGAGAATGTTTTGATGGCCACTGGGCCAAGATTGGCAACAATAATTCCCCAGGAGAAAATGGCTGGTTTGGAGAGTGGAGTCTATGGCATCGTACCTGTCTGAGGTCCCACCCCCCTCAAACCTCACCCTCTCTGGGCTCCACTCCTCAAATCTCCAGGAATTTCCATACCTAAAGTTGGCAACTTTATCTTATCCCCTCTCAGCAGCTTCTTCCTAGGCAAAATTCTGTCTTTCTCATTAGAGGGGAGCAAAGCAGTTTACTTCATTCTTTTTGGCTTTGTGATCTGTACAGCAACCCTGTAAGGTAGGTTAGGCAGAAAGTCTGTGGCTGGTCCAAAATCACCCAGGTAGTTTCCATAGAGATGCTCCTGCTGAACAGGAACAAGCAGTCAAGGCTAGTGATGCCATGCCAGTCAGGAGGCATGAAGTCACCCTGAGAGTGCTGGCAGGCCTAGGGTTGCCATTGCCAACAAAGACAAATTGTTGCAGATGGAAAAGTCTCCATTTCTCTATTTTGCCTTAAATTGGGCTTGATGCCAGCAGAGTGAGAAAATGCCAGAGGCTCTGGGTGGGTGCCCCATGGTAAATGCACCAAACAATTCCTAAAGATTTTCCAAAACACTACTCTGTCGATAAATCATTTTCTGCAGTCACAGCGTCCCCTGCCAGAACACAACTCATCCCCAGCACTTTGAATTAGTACTAGAGCTTTTTTTGCCTTGTGGTATTCTGCTTGTGGTGTGATCTGTCTTTTTTGTGGTGTGGCATGGTTGTGTTATTGGGTTTGTTTCTTTTGAAGGGGAAGTCTTGTGAGTGAGGACATATTTTACCTCAGAATACAACAGGTTGCATAAGCAACTGACAATTCCAACTGTCTTGTGGGGGGGGGAGTTTGAGGTGCGGAATGGAGTGAAGTCCAATCATCTTCCATATGCAAATGAGCTTGAAATGCTGGCCCAATCAGAGAAGAGTGGCCTAGGCTGCAGTGGGTGGGAGAGAAATCAGGCAATGCAGTTAGCGGATAGGGACAGCTTCTGAGTGACTTATCAGGGAGCGAACTGATTTTGCCAAGTACAGAACCTTGCCAGACCACTACCCTTTTATATAATAGGACAGGAATAGCTTGTAGTCTATATATACAAACTAGATGTAGGGTGAACAGATACTTAGTTGATAAATCCAATAATAGGCAGAAAGAAAAAATTAAGAAATGAATTAATTTCAATATTCTAGTTTAACGGTCTAAATTAGTTTAGTATTAGAAGATAAGCAAAATGATAATGTCTAAAGCTACGAGAGGGGGAAAACCTCAAGAAGAAGGCAGATAGAGTAATAATCTAGCCAAGCCCATAATAAAATACAAAATTAATGTTTAGAGGTCTGTTATTCACCAAACAATGGGTTTAGATTGCTTGTAATAACCACAAGTAAAAATGTTTATGTAATGATTTCCTTTCAATTTATGAAACTTGTAAATGTTCCTTGTATTTGGAAAATAATATAAAGTTTAAAAAGTGCAGCAATTCACAGAAGTGATTGCTCACCTGCAGCAATAACAAGTGCAGTAGCAAGCTACTGCGGCTGCTGCTATCGCTTTGCTAAAATGCCTGGTGAGTCCTCCCAAGAAGTTTGGCAGAAACGTGGAGGAGTTCCCTGCTTTCCTCACACAGTGCAAGCTGTAGATTGAACTGCATGCCCGGGACTTTCCCTGAACAGACTCTCCAGCTTGGGGCACCTAGCCAGGTCCCCTGAACTGTATACCAGTAACCAAGGCCTATTCCTGGTCCCTGTCAAACTCTCCTTGCCAGACAAGCACTGGCTGCTTGTCTAGGCTATGATTGATTCTGGAGCAGCCCATTGTTTCATTGATGCCACCTTCATGGAGCAGCATGTTAGCCGAAATGCTGATTTACGCATTTACTGGACTAACTTATATTGAGTTCTGGTCTATGTATACAGAGAAAGTGTTTTCGCTTAGACACCCAGTTTCCCAAAAGAGAATACTTGACAAGGTTTCTTTAGTAAAATCAAATATTCTTTTTACTGAATAAAATATCTTTGTTTCACAGGCAAACAATACTGATGCACTCACACATACACACAAGTTCCTTTAGATACAGTAGAAATGGAAACACAATATTGGAGTTTTAAACTAAAGGTATTTAGGAAAGGGATACACGTGATACTTATCTGATCCTGTAGCTCGACCTTCCACAGTGAAGAATACAAGGATAGGAATTCTTACTAAGGAAAACTCTCACTACACACTGTTGAAACCTGCCAACAAGTGTGGGCCTCTTGGCTGCAGTCCAAGAAAGCACGTGGAAGTTATCTATACTAGACTCTTAGGTTACTAAGGAAAAGGGTAAGATGACTGGCTGGCTAGCCTAGAACAAAGGTTGAGCCTTGTTTTTATCAGCTAGTATTTGGGGCTGGCTTCGGGGTCTCTCAGTCCCTCCCATCCCTATACCATTGGCTATAGGATGTGGGGTACCCTCCTACTAAGGTGGGACAATATTGAAAGTCTACACCTTTACTAAGGGGAACCTTTCGGTCCAAGGTGCAAAGACGGGTTGTCACGGAAACCTTAGGAATGCAGATGACTCTGGCTTGGTCCAAGTGACAAACAGGAAACAGTCTTAATACATGTAAATGCCAAGCATCTTGTGGGTTACATGTGGAATTCAGATTCCTCAATGGTGGACAGGTTGTCATTTATAACATCCTTCTAGCAGACCATAATGGAGATGCGTTCTTGTTCCCAGTGCATGTTGGGTAGATGTATGCATATGTGTGTGTCTGTGACTTCATTAGCATGAAAGTGCAGTCTGCAAGCAGCTTTCTAGTGCAGGTGGTCACATCAAACAAAGCACACAGTTCTCCCAAACCTAAGACACTTGCAAGCACCATTCAGGTGTGTGTGCAGGTCAGAAAATAACAAATAAAAGCATTTTCAAAGTACATCTCCTAACAAGCACCAGATCCCGCCACACCCCAAAGAGACGCCAGTCCTTGTGGAAGCCATTGATGGACATCTCCACTCTGACCCCATGAACCAGGAAAGCTGCACAGTTGCCCATCAGATCCATCAACACCCGGAACACTTGCAATCTGATGTCATAAGCATTCCCCAGTTTCCTCTCATCCTGGGACTCTCCTGGATGATGACCCACAACCCCATCCTTGACTGGGCTCAGCAGGAACTTCGTTTCTGAAACCCTTGCCTACACCACACACCATCCATGAGCCTTGTGACAGCCACATTGGCCAGCACCTCCCTGGTGTCATGAGCAACAACGGTGATGTTGAGTCCCCACCCATGTTACCATCGCAGCCAGAGGTGCTGGCATGGCCAGAACCAGAAATCAGCCCCTCTGACTCCTCACAAGTTGTTAGCTTGCCAGCGCCTGAGCCTGTAAACCCCACACCTGGTCCTGCAGCAGCCAAGGAGGCACACGTGCAATTAAGGAGCCTGCCTGGCTCACATCTGTGGGTGGTTCAGCTTAAGGGAGTGACTGCAGAGACTTAGCCATCTGCCATTGAGATGCACGCTGGTAGGGAAGGTGAGAGCTGATTCCTGAGTATTAGCAGGAGCACTGCCAATGCCACGGGAAGCCTGGCTGGAGGCCTATATAACTCCCACTCAGCACTGGGCTCTTGTGGAAGCAATGAGTTGCCACTATGTGTGCCTAGTGGCTATCGTTGGCTCCTGTCCTCAGACCCCCACTCTGACTCGGCTTCCTGACACCTGCTTTGGATGACCCTCTTTCAGACTCTGATTTGGCTCTCACTCTGACTCTCCTGGCAACAACCTTGGACTGGGCTTGACTTCTGCCTCTCATCCCCAGCCTAGCTTGTGACAGTTTGCTTCCACCCCAAACTTGCCCACAAGAGGGAGGGAGTAGCTGGAGGCTCTGTGGACCTGGCAGAGTTACATCTTCAAGTGCAGCAACTCATGCAAGTGATTGCTCACCTGCAGCAACAGCAAGTGCAGCAGCAAGCCGCTGCTGCCGCTCTGCCAAAATGCCCGGTCAGTCCTCCTGAGAAGTTTTGTGGAATCATGGAGGAGTTCCCTGCTTTCCTGGCACAGTGCAAGTTGTATGTTGAACTGTGTGCCCCGGACTTTCCCACTGACAAGATGAAGGTCTGCTTCATTATCAGTTTGTTAAAGGGGCAGGCAGCCAAATGGGCTACTCCCCTGCTCGTGGCTCTATCTCCCTTGCTGGACAACTACTCTGGCTTCCTTGACCACCTGTCTGCTGCTTTTGGTAGCTGCAGCAGGCAGCTGCAGCTAATAAGAAAATATGAGCCCTAAAGCAGGTGAGGGGCTCTGTTGCCATTATCCAACTGAATTTTAGCTCCTGGTGCAAGACCTGGAGTGGAACGAGACAGCCCTGATGGACCAATACATGGAAGGGTTGGCTGATGAGGTTCTCAATGAACTTGCCCAAGTAGAATGACCCTCCACACTGCAAGGCCTGATCACCTTGTGCCTGTGCATTGATGGCTGCCTTGAAAGTTGACACCAAGCCCAGGGTAGCAGCTGCCTGGCTCAGGCTTCCCACCAAGCAGCTCTCACGACCCTTCCTGCAGTTCCAAGTACTGGAGGAGATGAGAGCGAACCCATCCAAGTCGGAGCAGCACGACCCCGACTGAGGAGAAGATGCGGTGCCAGGCTCTAAACCTTTGTTTATACTGTGGCGGGGGGGCACTTCTTGTCTGGTTGCCCAGCAAAGCACCCCTGCCCCAGTATGCCATTGCCGGTGCCACCAAAAGACCTGCCTCAAGCCTGAACAGACCCACTGGCTTGGGGCATCTAGCCAGGTCCTGGCTGCTTGTCTAGGCTATGATTGATTCTGGAGCAGCCCATTGTTTCATTGATGCCATATACATGGAGCAGCACCAGATCCCGCTACACCTCAAAGAGACCCCAGTCCTTGTGGAAGCCGTTGATGGACATCTCCACTACTCTGGCCTCGTGATCCAGGAAACCTGCAAAGTCGCTCTTCAGAGCCTTCAACACCTGGAACACTTGCAATTTGATGTTGTAAGCATGCCCCAATTTCCACTCATCCTGGGACTCTCCTGGTTGATGAACCACAACCTCATCCTTGACTGGGCTCAGCAGGAACTTCACTTCTGAGACCCTTGCCCACACCAAACCACACTCATGACACTTGTGACAGCCACCCTGGCCACCACCTCCCTGCTCCCACAAAAGTATGTAGATTTTGTAGAAGGGGGCTGACCAACTTCCCCTGCACCGGCCATATGATTGTGCCATTGACCTCATGCCAGGAGCAACCTTACCAGTAGGATGCCTGTACCCAATGTCCAAATCAGAGCTGGAATCCTTGCAAGACTTCATCACAAAGAATTTGAAACGAGGCTTCATCTGGCCCTCTACATCCCCAGGATCTGCTCTGGCCCTCTTAATAAAGAAGAAAAGCAGAAAGCTCCACATTTGCAATGACTATCGGGTGCTCAACAAAATTACAGTCTGTGATCGATACCCCCTTCCATTGATTCCCAAACTCCTGGATCGCTTGAAGGGGGCCCAGATCTATACTAAACTTTATCTTTGGGGTGCCTACATCTTGGTGCGTTATGACCAGGGAATGAGTGGAAGACCACATTTTGCATCCGGCATGGCCAATATGAATACTTGGAGGTGCCATTTGAATTGACCAATTCCCCCGTCATCCTCCAGAGACTGATGAATGACATCTTTAGGGACCTGCTTGGTCATTTTGTTATTATTTATTTGGATGACATTTTGATTTATTCACCCTGCCCCACCCAGCATATCGAACATGTCCACCAAGTCCTGCAGCACCTATGAGCCCATGGCTGCTTTGCCAAGCTCGAGAAGTGCTGTTGCCCTGCAAGGCAGTGAATGCCTTTTATGGACTATAATAAAATATGAACTGTGCAAAGTATAAAGGAACTGTACAGCATGGTAGCCCACTATGATGCCAGACTGAGACTGCACCCTGAGAGAAAGACACCTTTTCTTCTTTATTGCTGCTCCAGTGGCCCTTCAAGGTTACCAGCTCTCTTTTACCTGATGGAAGATGGATCAGTTCCATAGTATGCACAAAGCACCAAGCCATGCCATGCTGAGGCATGAGGACAAAGGACTCCAAAATACCATTAGGAGACCTCTCCAGCACACACAGGCAGACCCCTTTCCTCTCCCAACATACCTGCAAAGCTATATGTAGCCCAAAGACTCTATTCATAGTTGCTTAGTAACTAATCACTCACCCATCAAGCACCCGGCTGAGACCATCAAGAAGACAATGGCCTTGGCTCGATGACTCATCTCACCTACACCCAGGTGCCAGACTTCAGTCTAAGCTGCTAGTTCTCAATATTGCCCACTCCCCTAGACCCTTCCCCCTTGAACCCAACACCAATCAGCATGTTTTGGGGACAGAGTAATAGGAGGTGGGCCAAGACATGTGACCAGCTTAGCCCACCCCCAAGAGGCATGTGAGTAGGACATGTGGCCAGCTTGGCCCAACCCCCCCTCATAAAAAGGGGCACCCAGCCATATGGTCTCTCTCTCTCTACTTTCTCCCCCACCCAACAACCTCTATACTCTCTTACTCTTGAACTTGTGGCTATCTTGCCACACCTTACCCTGAGGCTCTTGGATGGCTGCCAGAGTCTTCCATGTGCTTTCTGCTGGTTCAGTTTGCACCCTCCATTTTCCTATCATAATCCCCATTTTTCTATCATTTCTTTATTTTTCCATTTGGAAGCCTTCATCTCATCGGACAGGTAACTATTACCCGAACAATGAATATCCTACTCATGTAAACATGCTGATTATCTATCTTTATTTCCTAGAATCTGAATAAGTGTGTGTGTGACTGTGTATTGTTTGTGTGTGAAGAAAACTACAGTAAATACATCATTTTAAATTAACTACAGCCTCTGTGTCTGTTACTGGTATCTCTGAAGGGGCAGGACCTCTGTAGACACTGGTGTTCCCTAATTTGCCTATTGCCAATTAATAATCATAATTCCCCCATATTAATAAGAAATTAAGGCAATTTGGCTAACAGTGCAACTTTAACCTGCACTCTGTTGAGTTCCTTGGCTACATTGTATCACCTCAGGGGATCCTTGTGGATCCGAAAAAAAGTGGAGTCTGTCCTGACATGGCAGATCCCTTGAAACCTCAAGGACTTGCAATGGTTTCTCAGCTTTGCCAATTATTACCAACAATTCATCCCTATGCATCCATGACCACCCCTAAGACTCAGCTTGTTCAGCCCAAGGAAGCCTTCCACTGGACCCTGGAGGCCAACCAAGCCTTCACCACTCTGAAAGCCCACTTTGCCACTGGTCTGCTCCTGCACTATCCAGACCCACAGCTGCCCTTCACCATCAAGGCAGGTGCTTCCAGCGTCGCACTTGGAGTCATCCTGCCCCAATGAGATGACCCTTCCCAACCTCTCCAGCCGTGTGCCTACTACTCTTGCCAGTTAATGGCGGCTGAGAGAAACTACATCATCTGGGAGAGGGAATTGCTTGCCATCAAGACTGCCTTCAAGGTCTGGAGGCATCATCTTGAGGGAGCAAGCCACCGAGTCAAGGTACTCACAAATCATCACAACTTAGAGCACCTCCAGATGACTCACTGTCTCAACCAGTGGCAGATCCAGTGGTCCCTTTTCTTCTCACACTTTGATTTCTGTATCATCTATGTACCTCATACCCATAACTGGAAAGCAGATGCACTCTCTCAAAAGCCTGAGTACACCCCCACTTCAACCAAAGAAGCTGGTAGCTGGTGTACCACCTCCACCATCCTGCCACCTTCAGTCTTTGCAGCCATATCGACTCACCTGACACAGACAGAGGAGATCTGCCTCAGTCAGGCTCACAACCCCTGGGCACAAGAGTGCCTCTGGAAGCTGCAAGATAGCCAAGCAAGAGAATTCACAGCCCAAGACAGCCTCCTGCTACACCGTGAGCAACTCTACATGCCACCTGGACCCCTGCAAATGGAAGTGTTTCATCTGTCACATGATGCTCGACTGACAGGACACTTCGGCAAGCACAAGACCACCCATCTATTGACACAGGAGTTCTGGTAGCCCCGAGTCCACACCAACATTGCCCAGTACGTTGGCTTCTGCGAGGTCTAAAGACCTCCTGGCCGGACCCTCAGGTCTTCTGCATCCCTAGGCCCACACCTTCTGGACCCTGGAACACTAACTCTCTGGACTTCATCATAGAGCTTCCCTGGGCCAAGGGCCATGCTTGCATCCTGGTGATTGTGGACCTTTTCACCAACATGGCCCACTTCATCCTGTGTCCAAAACTACCCACAGATCAGGAAACCGCTCAGCTCCTTCTGTAGCACATGTTTCGTTTACACAGAATTCCAGCCCATCTGATTTCCGACCAGGGTGCCCAGTTCACCTCCCATTTCTGGCAGGCCCTCCATTGCTGCCTGGGTACCTGGGTCCACCTATCGTCTGCTTACCACCTTGAGTCAGATGGCCAGACAGAGTGCACGAATGCCACATTGGAACAGTACCTCTGCTGCTACACCAGCTACCAGCAGGATGACTGGGCTGCTCTGTTGCCTCTGGCCAAGTTTGCCTATAACAACTCAGTGCATTTGTCCACACAGCAAACACCATTCGTCACAAACTATGGGTACCACCCTTGGTTCTTCCCATCGGTCCTTTCACACACCAATGTCCCAGCAGCAGATGCCTTTCTGCAAGAACTCCGCACCCTCTAGAACCTGCTCCAGGAACAACTACAGTGGGCTAAGGAGGCATATAAAATCATGGCTGACCGCAAGCAGCAGGAAGGCCCACCACTCAAACCTGGAGACCGTGTCTGGCTATCAACTCAGCATCTCCGGCACACTGGCTGTCCACACAAGCTGGCTGCCCATTTCATCGGCCCATTCCTGATAACAGAGCAAATCAACCCCATTGCTTTCTGGCTCCAGTTACTTTCCTACCTTCGGATCCACCCCGTATTCCACTGGTCACTCCTGGTGCCAGCTGCGGCCCCTGCTCAACCGCCACTGCTGTTGCCTTCCCTGCTGGTGCTAGTTGATGATGAGGAAGAATATGAGGTATGACAGATCCTGGATTCCTGGCACTATCGGGGCGGCCTACAATACCTCGTCGATGGGGAGGGCTATGGACCCAAGGACCGGTCCTGGGAGCCTGCTGAAAACTTCCATGCCCCAGACCTGGTGCAATGGTTCTATGACTCATACCTGGATAAGCCTGGCCCTCCTGACAGGGGGGCCCTGGGGGATAGTGTCATGAGCGGTGATGATGGCACTGAGTCTCCATCTGCGTTGGCATCACAACCAGAGGCACTGGTATTGCCAGAACCAGAAGCTCGCCCCTCTGACTCCTCATAAGTTGATAGCTTGGCAGTGCCTGAGCCTGTAAACCCTGCACCTGGTCCTGCAGCAGCTGAGGAGGCACACATGCAATTGAGGAGCCTGCCTGACTTACCTCCATGGGTGATTCAGCTAAGGAATTGGCTCCACAGAGACTTAGCCACTCGCCATTGAGATGCACACTGGCAGGGAAGGCAAGCGCCGAGTCCTGAGTATTAGCAGGTGTGCTGCCGATGCCAAGGGATAACTGGCTGGAGCCCTATATAACATCCACTCAGCATGGGATTCTCATGGAAACAACAAGACACCTCCATGCATGCCTCACATTCACCTTTGGCTCCTGTCCTAAGACCCCCACTCTGGCTCGGATTCCTGGCTTCCTGATCCCTGCTTTGGATGACCCCTCTTTCAGACTCACAATTTGGCTCTCTCTCTGACTCTCCTGGCAACGACCACAGAGAGAACTTGACTTCTGCATCTTAGCCCAAGCCCAGCCCATGACAGGGGGCAGTGCTCACCTCCAATTCCAAGCCGAAGAATCAGCACTGTCAGAAGACTTCTCCATGTTCATGTGGCTGGCATGACTAGATGTCAAGGTGCACGGAATGCTGTTACCTTCCCATCAAAGTGGAACTTATTTATCTACTTGCAATTTCTTGCTTTCAAACTGCTAGGTTAGCAGGAGCTGGGGCCACAGATGGGAGTTCACCCTGTCATGTGGCACTAGGGTCTCAAACTGCCGAGCTACAGACCTTCCAGTCTGCAGCTTTCAGCATCTTAACCTCTGAGCCACCACAGCCCTAAATTGTAAGTACTAGTAGAGAGCAAATGTATGAAAGCAAATGTATGAAAGAATAGTCACTTAAACATAAATAAATCATTACATTATAGCCATATTCAGAACACACCAAGATTTTTAGCCATTTGGTGGTGGTATCGTAGAACTGTCATTGACCTTAGTACATATGACAATTTACCCCATTAATTCTGCAAACTTTCACATAGAGCCTAACCACTCTTCTCCAGGACCAGATCTATTTAAAATTAGCTCCACACATACTTGTAGTGTGAAGCAGGTGAAAAACTGTCCTCCTCCTGTCCAGCCTGAGAAACATCCAAAGCATTCCTGCTTAGCCTCAAAGTCCTCAGCTAATCTCATAGCACTGTTTGAATGAGAGAGAGAGCAGGAAAACTTTTTCAGTAAAGGGCTGGCCAGGATGTACAGAAAGGCTTCAGAAAGGCTTTCAGGAGTCTTTACTTTAGTCAGCCCTCCTGGCCAGAATACAAGCTTGCAGCCTATCCAAGTCAACAGCTGGTATCTCCTCTTTTGAAAGGAGCTGTAAGAAAAAATAATTACTTCATCCAAAAGGAAGAACTGCTCTTTTTTATGAAGCAGGTGATATTAAGCAACAATTTCCATGATGACATCAGCTGGACAAAGTTCCCCTGTAAGCATGTTACAGCTGACTTACGATGATTCCATAGGATTTTCAAGGCAAGAGATGTTCAGAGGTGGTTTGCCATTGCCTGCCTCTGCATTGCAACCCTAGTATCCCAAATACTGACCATGGCTGATCCTGCTTCACTTCCAAGATCTGATGAGATTGGGCTGGCCTGGGTTATCCAGGTCAGGGTAATCATGGAACTACTGCTATACATATTTGTGATTGCTCATTTCATCCATTATAGACCTCATTTCCACATAGCTTGCATGGTTTGTGCGCTCCTGAACTGTTTTTCTTTTTTCATGTGACAGTATAGGTATAGGCAGAGTCTTGTATTCACATACTGGGCCTTGAGCCATGTTTAATTATCCAACATGCAATACATCAAGATCCTTTGCATCATAGTAACCTTTAGGTCAGATTACTGTAAGATCTGGATGATTTGGAAGCTTCAGCTGGGGCAAAATTCAGTATATTATTGATACTGATACCAGCATTTTAATATGTTTTAATATGAATAGTCAGAATTGTTTATTATTAATATATCTTATTGTAATTTTACTGTATTTTTATGCTGCTTTTGTAAGCTGCCCTGGCCAGGAGGACAGGGTAGAAATTTAATCAATCATATCAAATCAAATATATCATTTATTACCAAAAGATGCCAATCAGAACCACATCACACTAGTCCTGAAGAGTCTTGACTGATTGCCTATTTATTTCTGGACCCAATTTAAAGTACTGGTCCCTACCTTGAATGCAGTAATGACCTGGGCTCACATGTCTGAATCATCAATTTAGTACAATTTAGTATTGCCTAATCCATCAGTTCTTCTTCAGAGACTGAACCAGGTGATTAGAGGTCAAAAATCCTAGGAGAAATTCCGACGGGAAGGATTTCAGAAGTTTCCTGTAAACTCTGCCATCTCAGTATGTAGTTTTATATGTAAATGGTCTATGGCCCATTCTGCATCTAGCATTCGCTTTGCTGTTTTACCAAACCCACATTGGAACAGAACAAATTTAGAGTCCAGTGGGACCTTTAAGACCAACAAAGTTTTACTCAGTGTATGAGCTTTCGTGTGCATGCACACTTTTTCAAATACATTGGAAGGAAGGTAAGGTTCAAACTAATAGCTGGGATGAACAGCAAATTAACTTGTAACTTGATGAAGATGTTTTAAGATATGCAATACAAAATGAAATAACAAGCTAAGGTTATAAGGTCAACAGTTGTAAAGCAATAAATATGTCAAAATAAGAACAGAACAGAAATCCCCCTCTACATTGCATGCCACTTTCACTTTCTTTGATTGTTGGATTTTATGGTAGCTTCCACACTGCATGCCAGTTTCACTTTCTTTGATCTCTCAGTTTTATGGTACTGTCTGCATAGATTGTGTTATGTCTTCATAGACATAAGGCTAGCATAAGTTGAGCAGGTGCTCATTATGCGGATTCAGAAACTGTCTTGTATTGCCCAATCAAAGGGCTTATGGAGGGAACATCTTTGATTGGCTATTGTTATGGAATATGATTGGTCCCTATCACTGCATTATGATTGGCTGCATTGTTCAAATATTATTGGCGCGTTATACATTCTGTGGGTGTGGCTACTACAGCCTGAAGTGTATATAAACTGCTATTTTGGAACTGTATTTTGTCTAGCTGGTCTAGTCCTTAGCTGGTCTAACTTGGAGCTGAAATAAAGCTGAAATCACTTTTGAATTTACCTCCGGCGTGTTGTCTCATACTTATCAACTGGCGACGAGGATGGGATATAGCGGGTAGGCAGCCCCGCTGAGACACCACGGAGGAAGTTCCGATCGACTGCGAGTTTCCGAGGGGGCTGTCCGCTCCAGGAAGCGCCACGATGAGCTCCAAGCACCGGTTCGAGCCGTTTGAGCCCGCGACCGAGGACTGGGAGGCGTACCTCACCCGGTTCGAGTTTCACCTCGAGAGCGGCGGGGTGACGGATGCTGCGAAGAAACGAGCTGCACTGCTTAGCTTGTGTGGCAAGGAGGTGTTCGACATTGCTCGTTCACTTGTCACGCCTGATGACATTAAGACCGTGCCGTACGCCACGCTGACGGAGAAGTTGAAGGCTCATTTCGCGCTGCAGTCTTCAGAGATCGCTTCCCGGCACGCGTTCTACGAAAGGCGGCAAGGCTCCAGCGAATCAGTAGCCGAGTTTGTGGCGGCATTGAGGAAGTTGGCAAGGGCTTGCAACTTCGCCGATCTCGAGACAGCTTTGCGAGACCAGCTGGCCTGCGGCCATCGCGATGCAAAGCTGCAACAACGCCTGTTCGCCCTAAAGACGCTGACATTCAAGGTCGCGTTCGAGGAAGCCATCGCCGCTGAAGCTGCTGAAAGGTCGACGCGAGAAGTGCGACAGCGGCCTGCGGCAGCTGAATCTAGCATTCACCAACAGGTCGAGGACCGTGAGCCGGCGGCCGCCGTGGATGACGTACGAGAGCCTTGTTCCAGCAGCCAGCCGCGAACCCAAGTGAAGACTGCGCCAGCGCGTCAGTGCCTTGGTTGTGGCGGGAAGCACGAGCGCGACACCTGTTGGGCCAAAGGGTTGGTTTGTCGGGCTTGCGGAAAATGTGGGCACATCGCCAGAGTTTGCAAGTCGAAGAGATCGCCGCCTACGTTGCCTCCGCAGTGCTCTCAATTCCGAAGCAAGGTCAACACAACCTGCTCTTCATTCCTGTCGTCCCGAAACCCGACCCTGTCGTCCAACCCCTCATCATCGTCCGTCCTCACCATGGGAGCACCCCGGAGGAAGAAGATTTTCGTCACCTTGTTCCTCGACGGAATTCCCTGCCCGTTTGAAGTCGATTCCGGGTCGGCTAGAACCATCATTTCAATGTGCACATTGGATCGTCTTTTTCCGAGCCAAAGCCGCCGCCGCCTCCTGCCCACTGATGCCTGTCTAGCAGATTTTCAAGGGCACCGAATTCCATTGGCAGGTGAGGTGGAATTTGACGTCCGTTTCAAAGAGCGTAAGGCGGCTCTGTCCCTGATTGTTGCTGAAGGGGACAGGGTAAGCCTGTTGGGGCTCGATTGGTTTGAGCCATTAGGCATTGCTATTTCTGGTATTAATACGGTATGTCATGATAAATGGAATTGTTTGTATGACGAGTTTCCTCAGGTTTTTGCAAAAGGGCTGGGAACTTATACGGGTCCCCCGGTTTCATTTGAGTTGGATTCAAATGTTAGGCCTATCAGGCTAAAATATAGGAAGGTGCCGTTAGCATTGCAACCAAAGATTGAAATGGAAATTGACAAGCTCCTAGAGCAAGGGGTCTTGGAGCCAGTTCCGTACAGCAAATGGGAAACGCCCATTGTTACTCCTGTCAAACCTGATGGAAGCATACGTATTTGTGCAGATTATAAATGCACAATCAATAAGGCGCTACAACAGCATTCCTACCCTGTACCGGTAATAAGCCATGTACTTGCATCTCTTGGGGGAGGCAAGGTGTTTGCAAAATTAGACCTTGCCCAGGCATATCAACAGTTGCCCGTAGATAACAATGCTGCAGAAGCACAAACCATCGTTACGCATAGAGGTGCGTTTAAAGTTAAGCGCCTACAATTCGGGGTTAACGTCGCACCTGGGATTTTCCAGGGTTTAATGGAGGGGTTGCTCAGAGGTATCAAGGGAGTAATTCCCTATTTTGATGACGTGCTTATTGCGGGAAAAAGTGATGAAGAGTTGCTGGAAAGGGTCCGGAGTGTTCTGAAGTGCTTCAATAAGGCTGGGTTGCGAGTAAAATGGGAAAAATGTGCGATTGGGGTCTCAAGTGTCGAGTTCCTTGGGTTCAAGATTGATGAACAAGGTGTACACCCAACCCCTGGAAAGGTAGCAGCTATACACAATGCACCCAGACCTACAAATAAAACGGAGTTACAAGCCTATTTAGGGCTAATCAATTTTTACCACTCATTTCTGCCCCACAAAGCTTCGGTAGCCGAGCCATTGCATCAATTGTTGAATAAAGGCGCAAAATGGGTTTGGGGACGGCTACAAGAGAAGGCATTTGAAAATGTTAAAGCGTTACTGACTTCTGACAGCGTGCTAACTCATTTTGATGAGGGTAAAATGTTGGTTTTGGCGGCTGATGCGTCGCCATACGGTATTGGGGCAGTTTTGAGCCATGTAATGCCTGACGGGTCTGAGGTGCCGATTGCATATTACTCAAGGTCATTGAGTAGTGCAGAAAAAAACTACGCGCAAATAGACAAAGAGGGTTTGGCACTTGTAAGTGCGGTCAAGAAATTCCATGACTTTTTGTATGGCCGCCATTTCATTCTGGTGACTGACCACAAGCCGCTACTGGGAATATTTGCCCCAGACCGCCCCATGCCCAACATACTGTTGCCCAGAATGCTGAGATGGGCCCTGTTCTTGGCGGCATACGAATACGACTTGAAACACAGACCTGGAAAATGTATCGCGCACGCTGATGCTCTGAGCCGCTGTCCTCTGCCTGAGACTGGTTTCGATCCGGCCCCTACAGCGGACATTTGCACCTTGGATGAACTGTCGGAGTCTCCACTTCGGTCCAAGGACGTTGCCGCATTCACCCAGAAGGACTTAATACTATCTCGTGTTTTAAACTGGGTGTGGAGGGGGTGGCCGAGTGTCTGTTCAGGGCCGGAGTTCAAGGCATACTGGGACAGAAGGTCTGAGCTGTCCATTGTTAAGGGTTGTTTACTATGGGGGAACAGAGTCGTGATTCCCCCCAAACTAAGAGGAAGGGTTCTTGAGTCCCTGCATGCCGGGCACCCAGGGATTGTTCGCATGAAGGCCCTGGCAAGGGGGTACTTATGGTGACCTGGGCTCGATGCAAACATCGAAGAGAAAGTTCGAGGCTGCATGCGCTGCCAGCAGTCACGGCCTGACCCTCCGCACACACCACCAGCACCCATGAACAGAGCTGAAAAGCCTTGGTCAAGGCTGCACTTTGACTTTGCGGGGCCAATCAACGGCCAAATGCTCCTGGTGGTTGTGGACTCTTATTCGAAGTGGCTGGAGGTAGTCCCCATGAGGTCCACAACATCGGCAAACCTAATAAAGGCTTCGCGCCAACTTTTTGCAACCCATGGGCTACCAGAAGTATTGGTCAGTGACAACGGCCCTCAACTGACCTCTAGGGAGTTCGCCGGCTTCCTAGAGGGCTACGGAATCCGGCACATCACCACAGCCCCGTTCCATCCTGCTTCTAACAGCCAGGCAGAGCGGATGGTTCGGACGGCGAAAGAGACCCTCGCCCGACTGCCTGGCGAGGACTGGGACCATCGAGTGGCCGATTTTCTCCTGTGGTAGCATGTCACACCGAGCTCTGCCACAGGGAAAAGCCCGGCTGAGCTGCTCATGGGGAGGAAATTGACAACCCTCCTCGACCGCCTGCACCCGGATCTGGATGGCAGCAGGGCTGTACGGGCCAAACCGCCCACACCATCCAGAGAGTTTCAGCCCGGGGACTGGGTCTTTGCCCGAAACTACTCCGAGGGGCACCGGTGGCTTCCCGCCGAAGTCACCAACCGTCTAGGGTCCAGGATGTATGTGGTGAGGCTATCTGACGGCCGAAAGATACGCCGCCACATAGACCAACTCCGGCAGCGATGGTCTCCTGCGGACCAGGAGATTGAAGCCGGAGATTGTTTCAGGCCCAGGGAGCAGTCCCACTTGCCTCCGGACGAGGTGAGTGCTGCTGGTTCTCATCAAGAACCTGAGGCAGGGCAGACCCCTGCACTCTCGGACCCTGAAGAGCCTGTCAGCCCAGCAGTGCCTGGCGCTGAGCCTAGTGCAGACCCTGATCCACCTGAAGCCCCAGAGTTAAGGCGGTCACAACGAAGCAGAAGGGCCCCTCCCCACTTGTCTGATTACGAGTGTGTCCCATCTAAGGGGGAGGAGTTGTTATGTCTTCATAGACATAAGGCTAGCATAAGTTGAGCAGGTGCTCATTATGCGGATTCAGAAACTGTCTTGTATTGCCCAATCAAAGGGCTTATGGAGGGAACATCTTTGATTGGCTATTGTTATGGAATATGATTGGTCCCTATCACTGAATTATGATTGGCTGCATTGTTCAAATATTATTGGCGCGTTATACATTCTGTGGGTGTGGCTACTACAGCCTGAAGTGTATATAAACTGCTATTTTGGAACTGTATTTTGTCTAGCTGGTCTAGTCCTTAGCTGGTCTAACTTGGAGCTGAAATAAAGCTGAAATCACTTTTGAATTTACCTCCGGCGTGTTGTCTCATACTTATCAGATTGATGGCCATTTTATGACAGTTCAGGCAGGGCCGGTGCCAGGCTTTTTGGCACCCTAGGCAAGGCTAACTACTTGCGCCCCCCCACACTGCTAACCAATTTTCAAAAACAGATTAATTCTAGAGAACATTAAAAGCACAAGGCTTGACATTGCTATTTTTTTCTTTAAAAATTGTGAGAATAAGTAAAATGACAGCCTTTGGTTTTCTTTCTCAAACAGAAAACAGTTTTAGCATACAACTCACCAATTGTTTCGAATAATCCTGTGAATTGTGATGTCAAAAATTAAGGTTCTTGAATGCTTCCATTTCAGGCACATCAAAATCTCATTGTGTGTGCCTTTTCCTTTGCAAATTTTTTCACCAATTCCTTCAGGTAAAGTGCAGATGCTTCAATGTGTTCAACTGATATAACTGCCAAACCAAATAGTCTCTTTTGCAGCAGTAGTTCTCCTACAGTTTTCTCAGTTTTGTGATTCTGGATGTTAGATTTGTGTCCATTTACCCTTTGGTGTAGGATTTGACCTGTTTGTCCTATGCAGAGAACTGTGATTTACACATCCTACTGTATTGTTATTCCAGTCTTGCTGTTTTTATTACTCAGTTACTTATTCACCTTGACTCTAATAATCTCTTTCTGATAACTAACTCCCCCTACCTGCATGTAATATTTGAGGAAATCTATTTCAGCGTATGTGAAGAAGTGTGCATATGCTAAGAACACAAGAAAAGCCAAAGAGAAGCCGATGTTGGATCAGGCCAATGGTCTATCCAATCCAACACTCTGTGTCACACAGTGGTCAAAAATACCAGGCACCATCAGGAGGTCCACCAAGTGGGGCCAGGATACTAGAAGCCCTCCCACTGTTGCCCCCCCACTAAGCACCAAGAATACAGTGCATCACTTACCCCACCCAACCCACAACAAAACAATAAGTTTTTTAAAAGCAGCCCTAATATAAATCAAACCCAGTGATGTCTTCAGTCTTGTTCTGTTGTCTTGATCCAAAGTAGTCCAAGACGTCAGCAGGCAGCAGCAGCAGGAAAGCTGTATCAGAGCAGGGGCTGAACCTAAAGGCTAGCCAGCCACACACACTCTCCAAGCCAGGCTCTCAGCAGCAGCAGGAACAGGGCTGGAGTCAGCCAGCCAAAGAGTCTGCTTTTATGCTCGGAAATCTGGGAGCTCCTATCTATACCTTGTGGCTAAGAGCCACTGATGGACCTCTGCTCCATATGTTTACCCAATTCCCTCTTGAAGCCATCCATGCTTGTAGCCACCACCACTTCCTGTGGCAGTGACTTCCATGCATTAATCACTCTTTGGGTGAAGAAGGACTTCCTTTGATCTGTTGTAAGCCTTCCGCACATTCATTTGATGGAGTGCCCACGAGTTCTTGTACTGTGAGAAAGGGAGAAAAGTACTTCTTTCTCAACCTGCTCTATCCCATGTTATGCATAATCTTGTAAACCTCTATCATGTCACCCCTTTGGGGATTTTGAACTTAGACTTCCCAGATAGTAGGTTGATACTGACCACTTAGGCAAACACATAGCCATCTTGACCAGCACATGAAGCAACTTATGTACAAAAGGTTGCAATGCCAAGCCATTTCATGTTTCCCCCTAGGCCCTAGGCTCAGAACTCTTAGCATGAGACTTCTGTAGTGAATGTCAAAAAATCAAAAGTAGGTTTGCAGCTTACAGATACACTCTTGAAGAGTCTCAAGAGTGCAACAGCACAGGCATTTTGATGCAGTAATTCAGAGCAAGGGGTGTCAATTAAATGAACAAAATATTGCAAGAGTGCTAATGTTTTAAGCATGTTTTAAAGTTAAAACAACTTTTTAAGCAGGAGCCTGCAGCTGGTTGGAGGGGTGAGGCGGCCATCTGGGGAAGGCTTCTGAGGAGAGTGAGGCTGCAGCGCAGGCTGGGCCCCTTCCGCCCTTCCCTCCTTCCTCCCCCCTCCAGGCAAAGAGTCCTAGCTTGCTTCCTGTGTAGATTAAACAGTTTCTGCGTGGGTCCACCCCTGCCTGCCCTGGTGCCCTAGGTGCACTTCCCATGCCCAGCCTGGCGCACAGCTGCTGCTGGCAGGAGTCCTGTTGATGTGGCTTGGCTGTTTGCCCGCCCCCAAACCCAGCGCCAGCTCCGGGCCTGGCACCTCCTTGCCCACTCTCCTGGCGGTGGCAGCGGCAGCTCCAGCCAAGGAAGCAGCACTTGTGTGGGCTCCGGGCTGTGTGGAGGGTTGGCTGGCTCCATGCTCCCCTCTCCCATGCTCTGAGCCCAGCAGCTCCTCAGCTGTAAGGAGGGGGAGGCAGGGGAAAGGTATGCTGGAAAATGTAGTTTGGGAGGGCCACCACCACCACCGCCGGGACAAGCAAAGTCGGCTAAAACCTGCTGGCTCAATCGCTTGCTGGGGGCACCAATGGCCTTGGCAGGATGGCAGGTCAAGGGCCAACAGAGCTGGGGGGAAGGGGGCAGGGCAGCAGCAGGCCAGTGCAGCACCCTTCTACCTTGGCGCCATAAGGCGACTGCCTTACTTCGCCTCTATGAATGAGCTGGCCCTGAGTTCAGGAGTGACTCTGCAGTCAGTACAGCTTTGGCCCAGGGTATTTGAGTGTGTTTTCTGTTCCAGTGTGGGTTTGGTAAAACAATGGAGTGAATGCTAGATGTAGAATGGGCATATGTTCCCTTCCCTCATAGACACACCTAGTGCTTTCTGTCAAAGAAAGCACAGCTATTAATATAACATTTCAAAACATTTTTTAAAAAGGTCCCCATGGGATAAGTGTTTCCCTCAAGATTTCCAGGATTTCCCATTCCCTTAATTTCAGGGGAGAGCACTCTTTCCTACCCTCCACCACTTTCTGACTAAGTTGTCATACTCCTTGGCATCTAAAGGGAGTTCTTGATTTCTTCAGGGTTGATCATCCAAACAATGAGCTGTTATTTCCTCCCACCTCTCTAACTCTTATCAAATAAAAGCTGCTGCCAATCATATAACTACTTTCTTAGGACAGCTAAAGACTGCATAGCTACTAGACATTGGTTGAGGTGACAGACATTTTCAAGATAGTTCGATATCATTAACATGGTTCACTCACTTTGGTGTTCTAATACATTTTGTGGGATGTTTCTCTGCACAGTGTGCACATTTCCAAAGTTAACTGAATGAAATATAGACTGTGTACAACAAGAAAACTGCATAGGTAATTCCCAAGTTGCCCATTGTCACCCATTCAACCAAATGAGCCAGAATGCGTCTTCAGAATACTCTGAAATTCATTTCCTCATTAGTTAGTTTTGGAATCTGTCCCGTTAAAATCCCTTCAGATTGAGAATTTGGGTTATAGCGTGGTATGCATTTAATATCCTGTTTTATTCTTGAGGCTCTTGTAAAATTGCTTACAGAATGAGATTGCTTATCATATGCCGTAACATATGCCAGTAAACATAATATTTAATATGCATATCTTTCTACACAATTACCTGCAGTATTATGCCTATTTTAAAAAGCCTTGTAAAATCAACAGAGAGAGGTATTCTGCTCATGCTAATAAGTTTTGATAGGGTAATAAAATGATAAGGGTGCTATCTCCTCCAAATGTTCAAAAATCAAGCCATTTCTCAAAATCACGACAACAACATAAAATGAGTTTGTAAAAAAGTCATTCTTTGTGGCTTCAGGTCTTTTGGGTTAGTATACTGTTAAAAATGTTAAAAATGAGATACTGAATCTTTTCGCAGCTGTTGCTTTAACTAAACACCGAAAGTTATAACACTTTGAATGTAAGTTTAAAAATTAGCAGCTGACTATATATGGGACAACAGTTGAGCTTTCATACTCAGAGCTGTTTTCATAGACCTACTCATAACTTGATTACTCATTATCTTCCACTGGAACATTATTACTTATAACTTGGTTACTTATTATTTTCAACTGGAATGCATGAACTGGCTCCACTGAAAAGTACTCTGATATTTGATACTGGGTAGCTTGAAAATTCTCTCTGTGGTGACTAAGTCATGATGTCTTGGTTATACATGCAAGTTACTGTCAGATAATATAGGCAGTCAGCTATGCACATTCTTGTGAGAAGTGGGCCACAAAGTCTCCCCCTTGATTTTTAAAGGCTATTGTGGGTTATAGATATGATTAACAGCTCATTTTAATTTTTACATTGAAAATAATTGTCTTCTGATGAACCATGGTGTGAGATGCTAATTTGACTGCCCTTTCTCAACTCTCTGTATACTCATGGGATAAAGCTGTAGTATCATGGTTCATTTGTTTTCATTCTAACCTTTGATCAGCAGTGCAATTGCCTGTCAAGCCCAGAGTTATTTAGATATGTCTCATATTCTGGATCTTTAAATAATGCAACACTATTATACCTTCTTTTTTTGAAAACTAAAGAACATTTATTGCTTTTGAACCAATTATTCCCATATAGCAAACACAATTTGTTACTGTATTCTGCATACTTTGCTGCATACTTTCCCATATGCTACTAAAATTTAAGCCATTACCTATAACTTTCCAAATCAAACTTCGAACCATCTGTTTCTGTCTTGCTCACACTTTGTTACTGTTGCCTTTTAATTCTGCTCACTACATCTGGATGATTAAAAAGGTTTGATTTTTGTTGTAAGTTGTCTGCTCTCTCTTTCTTTTTCTCTGTGGTATAGCTTAACAGGCTTCAATGTATCTTTTGATGATTGAAACCTCTGAAGTGTATTTCATGTGTTACAATATGTTTGTGCAAGTGGAGAGGAACAGAGAGATGTGTGTACCTGCTATAAATAACCTACAACTTGTCTGTCCTCAACCTTTGCCCCTTTTTGGCTAAATATACTTAGCTGAAGAGCAAAGGTTAGTTCAGGTCTTAAGGGTTGTAAATACATTTTTGAAAGAAGGCAAGGTCCTTGTCACTTTAAAGGAGGTGATTGTGTTTTTTTTTGTTTTTTTTAAATTACTTAACATCAATTACATAATATATAAAAGCATAAAAAATTATAAAACCTCGCATATCAAACATAGACTATCTGAATAACAGTAACTTGTATTTGGCCTTAGAAATAGTTTCCCAATCAAAGGTGTCAATGTCTATTTTCTCTAGGATAGGGTACCAGATACTTAGAGGGTTAGAGAAGTCACTCTCGTTTTGAGTATTGGAGTGATAAATTGAAAAATTGTCTAGCATAAATAGGTCCCATACTTTATACCACCATTGTGTTATGCTAGGCACCTTGGTATCTTTCCAATGCTTTGCAATTAGAATTTTAGCAGCTGTGGAGAGAATACTGATTAGTTTTTTGTCTTTTTCAGGAGGACCATCAGAGGGCCATAGACCGAGGAGAAAAATAGCTGGCGACAAAGGTAAATTATAATTTGTTATTTTGTGAATGCAGTCTGTTACTTGGTGCCAAAAGCTTTGGATAAATTTGCATGACCACCAGTTATGGAAGTAGGTTGCTTTAACACCACACTGCTTCCAGCACAGTGGAGACATGGTAGGTATCAAATGAACTAGTTTGGTTGGTGTTAAATACCATCTCAACAGGACCTTCATGTTTGCCTCAATAATGTATAAGGATTTTGAGGAAGAGTTCTGACTTCGCCAAATAGCGTTCCATTGATCCTTGGAGATTTGGCACTGAAGGTCTTTTGACCAAGCCTCTTGATAGTTCAGATTGGTGGTGTGATGACTGTTGTTTAAAATTTTATAGATTTTTGATATTGGGTTTTTTTTTGGTAAGGTTTAAACAGAATGGATTCAAAATCGTTAAGGGACCTTTGGATAGATTCTTGGAATTCGGTGGACTCAATAAAATGACGATACTGTAAATATTCGTACCAATTAATATTAAATTTATATTTCTTTTCTAGTTCTTGTTTGGTCATAATTCGACCTTTTTTTGTGGTGTCGATAATTCTGATCAAATTTGCAAAGGAGGTGATTGTTAGACCACTCCTAAAAAGTAGAATCCTTCTTGCTCCAAGGAATTTTCCCAACTATTGTTTGCTCTCTTCTATGACAATGTGCTCAAGCATATAGTGAGGGTTCATTCCACTCTTTGATGAGACTGATTTTCCGGTCTGTTTCAACATTTCTGGCTCATTAATCAGTAAGAGCAACCTAAGGTGGTTTCTGTGCCAAACCTTGTTTTGAAGCCAGTTGAAATAGTCCATTGGAGGAAGTCTCCTTAGGCTGGAGGAAGGCTTTAAACTTTGTTCAGTGGAGTGTAGGATACAACCCTGTACTTTAGGCATAAATGTGAACATGAACACAATTGCCATGGGAATATTCCTTGCCCAAAACCCCTCAATTATATTTTTTTTATTTACTCTATTTATACTCTTCCAATGGGAACTATGGTTGCCAGCCTCCAGGTCTGGGCAGGATTTCCCTCAGTCCTGGAGGCTACAATCCACACTGGCCAGCTGGTCACTGGGGGAAACCCTGTCCCAAACCCCACCCCTAAGCTGCAGCCACCCTTCTCCCTCCCTGCTAAAAGATTTAAAAGATTTCAGCTGCAGGTGGGGAGCACGTGGCCCACCGACCAGCTGGAGGGCCCTTTAAATCTTTCATCAGAGAGGGAGAGGAGCTGTTGCTGGCCACAGCTCCACTGGCAAATAGACCCTTTAAAGGGTCTTTTTGCTAGCAGGGTGGGGGCCGTGGTGCGTGCAGGGCTCATTTCCCAGCAGTGATTCACCATTTGGGATTTAGGCCCACACTGCTGCCTCTCTCACTGAGAACCCTTTTGGCAAGATGGCAGCTGAAGGGCAAAGGCTGTGAGAAAACATTCTAGTTGTGTGAGAAGACAACGTAATTGTGTGACTCAGACAAATCAGTATTCTCTCAGTCACACCTGAACAACTGAATGATCAGCTCCCTGCTCACAACTGTCAAGCAGGACATGAACTGAACTGAATGGTGATTGAGCATAACTAATTGTTTTTGTATTTTATTTGTATTTCCACCCAATTCAGGGTCCCTAAGGCTGCAAACATTCAGACACTTCGAACATTAAAAAAGCATTTAAAATACACACACACAAGGTTTAAAATAATTAAACAAATACAAACAAACACAAATAGAAAAGAAGGTGAGGGAATGCCAAATGCACAAAAAGTCTTCACCTACTAGTAAAAAACAACAGTATAGGGAGAAAGAGAAATTGCTCTGGAGATGGAGTTCCAAAGTTTTGGCACCATTACCAAGCAGGTTCTTTTGGGGGTTGCTACCCATTCAGCCTCAATTGGCAAGGGCACCTGATGGGTCTCAAAAGATGAGTGGAGTGGTTGGTAGGCTCAAATGTGAATAGGCTGTCCTAAAGGTATGCTAGCCCCTAGCTGTACAGGGCTTTAAAAGTTAATAGCAGCACCTTGAATCAGGTCTGGAATCAAACTGGGAGGCAGTATAGGTGGAACAAGACTAGTGTGTTATGGTCCCTATGACCCACTCCAGTCAGCATGAGAGATTTTATCCACAAAGTGGATTTTATCCTCTCCTCCATTTTATTCTCATAACAGACCTATGAAGCAAGTTAGATTGAGAATGTGCGATTGGCCGGAAGTTACCCAACAATCTTCTGTGGCAAAGTAGGGATCTGAACCACGGTCTCCCAAATCTTAATCTGAAACTCTAATAACTACATAACACTGGGTTTTATGGGGTGGCTGCTGATAAACAGTAGCAAGAAGCCAGGCCTGGGTCAGTAATGTAAGTCACATGATAGCAAGTAACCTAGTATTTGCTGGTGGGCCTGGCCTCAATGGGCCCACTCTCAAAGGCCAAAACAGCCCTGAAAAGGGCCCTTCCTCATCCTCCTGCCTTTTACTGACAGAAATCAAACCTTAAAGGCTGGCAGTGGCAATACTGTTTTGGTTTCTTAGCAATAGCAACAATAGCCACTGAGCAACCACTGAGAATGCAATCATATCTTAAAGGTAAAGGACTGGTTCTTTTATTTTGGGGGCTTTTAATCCTCAATTTTGGGGCTTTTAATCCTTTTTGATGCTTGTAGAAAGATCTTTCATGGCCCTGTTCATGTCACTTAAGTTTACATAGATGGAACCATGAAGAAAACTGGATATGTTGATTCAGGTTTAATTATTTTTGTGATGTTATATTTACTGTTGCAAAATGTTGAGGAAATCAGAAAAAAATAGACTATAAATGTTTATTGACAAAATTTATATCCCATCTTTCTGCCCTTATAAGGGCTGGCAAAGTGGCTAACAATTCTAAAAAGAATTATACCTCTGAGGATGCCAGTCACAGAAACATCAGGTCCTACAATGCCAAGACCACAGCCACACAACCCGGAAAATCTACAGCAACTAATTCTAAAAAGACATAATAAAATTTCATTATAAAACCATTACAATAATTTAAAAAACATACATCATGAAAACAGCTTTAAAGAGTTAAAGGCAGAGTTAAAATACATAAAAAAACCCCATTGGTTAGGAAGGACAAATCGCTGAAGGAATGCCAAACAAAACAAAAAAGTCTTCACCCACTAATCTTCCTGGGAAAAGAGTTCCAGAGCTTCTGTTCTATGACTAAGAAGGCCCTTTCCTGGACTGCTACCCACTTAATTACTCAAAGCAGGGCTTCTGAAGATGACTGTAATGGTCAGGCAGGTTCATAAGATATTAGGTGTTTTTTTGGGGTATAATGGTCGCAAACCATACAGGGTTTTGAAGGTTAAGACCAGCACCTTGAATTGTGCCCAGAATAAATTGGAAGCAAGTGCAGGTGGGCCAAACCTGAAATGATATGGTCTCTACCACCCACTACAGTCAACAATATGGGTATTCAGGGGAAAAAAATGGGTTTTTTTTCGGATTCAGATATTTTGAACCCAATTTTTTTTTCAGGAATACTAAAAAACCCTGAATAGCAATACCAGTATTGTATGATACCCGAAAATTTTTGGATTTCCGAAAAAAATCGGTTCCATTATATCCTATGGGGCCATTGTAGTCAATGGCAAAAATCTTCTAAAAAGTTTTCGAGCCACCATCAATCACCATGAAGTCCATGGTGAGGTCCCTACCTACCCACCCCGCTAACTGTCTCTCGATGGTGGCCAAGATGTTGTCTGCCATGTGTGACCCATCGAGTTTCTTGATGTGGAGCAAGGCCTGGCAGTAGCCGGTCTGACACTAGTTCCCTCTCCCCCACCCAAAACATCACTTGGTTGCCACCAGTGCACAGTCAACGAAATATATGGATCATGTGCATGATAGGAGGTCCAGATGTTGCACGTGAAGTGCACATATCTCCTATGAGCGTGGGACAACTGTGCCTTTTTGTGTGGTCCCTGGCAGCCCTGTAAAATGAGGGCATCACAGTCCTCAGCGTGGTGCAAGCAGGGGGTGTGTACCAGGGATAGGCATCCTGGAGCAGCCTGTGAAAACCAATGTCTTCAACTGTGGAGAAGGGGCACCCATCTAGAGCAAGCAGCAATGAGGTGAGTGACCCTCTTGCTAGCCTGCTCCCCCCACACAGGCACTCTAGTGCCGACATCACCAAGCATCTCTGTCAGAGATGCCTGGCATTCCTGCCCTGTTCCTACTGTGGAACGCTCAGGGAGAGCACTGGTTGCAGGATGGGTGGCAGTGACCACTTGGGCATCCCATTCTTCAGATGGTTCCACAGCCTGGAGGTTGAGAGGTGGCTGATGTCCTTCCCTCAACTTACCCAGGCCCTACACAGCTGGCACTGTGCAAAGCAGGGGTACTCTGTCATCTGGAAGTGTTCCGGACTTCAGAGGTGAAGGGGCACCCACACTGACCAGCAGCCATGGGCACCCCTGGAGCCACCTCCTGTGAGGGGTTTGTGGGGGGCAGAAAGAGATGGCTGAGCAAGGAAAATGGGTTGAGATGGCAGGTCTCTAGGGTGCACCACTTCCATCTCTTCCTCTTCCTCCTCTCCCAGCCTCTCCTCCTGTTCCTTAGGAGGCCTGCTGGAGTCTAGAGAAACCAGAGCAGTGGGCTGGCCAGCCAGTTCCTCCTCCAGTGCCTCTAGAACCCTCTTAGTCCATTGTGTATGCTCTGAAAACTGAGTGTCCCCAAAGCTCAACCCCAAAGACAGCTCTGGCTGCACCTCCTCCTGCTACTGAGCATCAGCAGCAATGGCTTGAGGAGATACTGCCTGAACAGCAGACCCCTGCTCAGTGCCAGGAACACCTGCAGGCACCTCTGCTGGGGCCACCCCAGGAGCATCCTTCCAAGAGAAGAGAGCCAGGCATGGCCTCTTCATGGCACCACTCTGGCCAGAGGTTGGAGTAGTGCCAGGATGCTCTGCTGTGGTGCTGTGCTGAGGTGTGGGGGGAACCGTGGCTCTCCCCCTTCCTTCCACCCCTCTAGTCTTCTGCTTAGCCTTGTCCCTAAGGCCTCTCTGCATTCCCTTCCTGTTGCTCATGTTGCTCCTAGCCAAACTCAGACTAACTTGTGGGGAGGGTACTAGGCACCTAACTGACCCTAAAGCAGCCTCACACCTTTTTATAAACCCTCCCACCCAAAAACTAGGTTTTTGTTTCCTTCAGTAGAGCCTAACCTAGCCTTGCTTCAGTTTGGGTTTTCTCTTTTTTCTTGGTTTGTTTTTCAGAACTAGTGAATTCCTACACTGACCCTGACTATGGTTTAAAGACTATCCTTGAGATGCAGCTTGGAAACCTTTTTAAAAGTTTTAGTTAGTTTTAAAAGTTTAAACTACTCCTATCTAGATTCTAATGGAACTAGCCTGATTCCCTGTGAAGGAATGCAGGTGCTCCTTAATTCAAACACACAAGCTAAAGGGGAAAAAGTTCTCTGAAAAAAGTGCCTGGCTTCACCAAAGTTCAGTCAGAGCACAAACAAGACAGCACACTACTTTTTAAGTTATATACTACTTATACCTCTGTGTTATGAGCGGAAGACAAACCTGGCCTCTTTTTATTCTCCTAGCACTGGCCTAGTTAAAGGTAGCACAGCTAAGCCCTATGCTGAGATTTATTTAAAAATATTAGTTCAAAATACCTGAAACCTTTATTAAAAGCCTATTTAATAGTGGTGCAGCAGCACACAGAAAGCACTGACCCCCCCATGCCTAAGAAAGCCAAAAGTCCACAAAAATATAACAACTTAAAACCTGCTAAAAGGCATAGAAACTGTTAAGTACAACACTTAACTCAATTTAAGCAACAAGTGATTTCAGCTTTTATTTCAAATGATAACAGCTCAAAATAACCAGAACAGAGAACTAACTAAACAGTGGAGCAAAGCTTCTTTTAAACAATCCGGGCTAATATAGCCACGCCTACTTTACAATAAGTAACCAATAAGATTACAAAGATAACAACCAATGAGGTTTGTTCCCTCCACAGCATTACACTGAGTCCTGCTGGGATGGTAATACAAAGGCAACAAATAGGAGTTCAGGGATGACAATCCTTGCCTTGGCTCAAGTTTAACATTGCATTCCAATGGAAATATAACAGAAACAGAACCACTAAAAGGCAACAGACAAAGCCTAGGCCCAGGCAGAAAGACTAGTCAGGAACACCCCTCCTAAACCCCCGCCCCCAAAACAAAAATCACCTAGCCCAGAAAACACAATAAAAGGAACTTTTTTTTTAAAAAACAAAATTTTATTGGATTACTTTCAACATTGTTAAACATCGTTACCAATACTATTTCACAAAATTTTTACCCTATCCCCCGCCCCCCTAATAGGCTTCCAACACTGCTATTAACAAAAAAAAGAGAATTAAAAGGTAATCAAGTTTAGACTTATAACAATCGACAACCTAATTTCAAATATACAAAGGCCTGACTTTTACAAACATAATTTCCAACCAAGGTACAGTACAATCAAATATTCATTTCATTTCTCATTTACTCTCAATATAAATCAAGATTGTACATTTTCCCTTTCATTTTATATTCAGTTTCCATATACAATTTCAAGCCCTCCCAGTCTTTTAAATACAGTTCTGCCATTTGTCCATTTAGTTTTTTTGTCATTTTGTCCATTTCGGCTAAAAACAGCAGTTTTCTTAACCAATCATATATATCTGGCACCTTCTCCGTTTTCCATTGTTGAGCAAAAGCCATTCTTGCCGATGTAATCATATACCATAATAGTGTCCTTTTTTCTTGTGGAATCTTCTCCATCGTCAAACCTAAGAGAAGAAGTTCCGGACTTTTCCTAATAGGAATTTTTATTATTTTCTGCATCTCACAATGTACATTTGACCAGTATACCTTAGCTTTATCACATGACCACCACATATGGTAAAAAGAACCCTCTATTTTTTTACATTTCCAACACTTATTACTCAAGTTCTTATCCATGCTAATGTTAGCAATCTTTTTTGGTGTCATATACCACCTGTACATCATCTTATAACAATTTTCTTTTACATTAACACAGGTTGACATTTTAAAGGCTTTTTTCCATAAAGATTCCCATGTTTCCATAGAAATTTCTTTGTTCACATTTATGGCCCATTTTATCATTTGTTCTTTAACAGTTTCATCCAACGTATAGACTGTCAACAAAGTTTTATACATCTTTGATATTATTTTTCGCTCTTTTTTCAACCATATATCTTCAAACTCCTCATTCTTAGCTCTAAAACCAACCTCTTTACAATCTTTCTTGTAAATATCCCGTATTTGACAATATTGTAACCATCCATACTCAAACTCTAGTTCATTATTTGGTTTTAAAACATATTCTTTTCCTTCCTTTTAGAGCAACTCTTGGTATTTCAGCCAATCATTACCTTTATATTCCGAAAAGGGATGAATAACTGCAACAGGAACAATCCACAAAGGCCTTTCATCAGGAATTGTGCTCTTGTATCTGGTCCATGCCTCAAACAGTGTTCTTCTTACATAGTGATGCTTAAACATTGAGTCTACTTTATTTTTCCCATACCAAAGATAGGCGTGCCAGCCAAATCTGCAATCATGGCCCTCAAGGGCCAAAAGCTTTCTATTTTCTAAATTAATCCAGTCAGTTAACCAAGACATACATACAGCTGTCTTTAACATCATACATTATTTTCATTTTAATTCTCGGCTTCTTTCCTGCCCAGATAAATTTAAAAATTTATCTTTGCCATTTTACCAGCACTTTCACGTCTTTTACAATTGGTATTGTCTGAAACAAAAACATCAATCTGGGCAATATGTTCATTTTGACAACGGCAATTCTTCCAAGAAGAGATAATCTAAGTTTTTCCCATTTTTCTAAATCACTCTTTATCAAAACCCACAGTTTTTCATAATTATTCTTAAACAAGTCAATATTTTTCATTGTAATTTCAACTCCCAAATACTTAACCTTTTTAACCACTTCACATTCTGTCAAGTTTTGTAAAATTTGTTGCTTTGTAGCTGTCATATTTTTACACAATATTTTTGATTTATTCTTATTTACATAGAACCCTGCGAGGTCACCAAACTCTTTTACTTTTTCAAATACCAAAGGCATATTATTAACAGGATCTTCAACAATAAACATGATATCATCAGCAAACGCTCTTAATTTATATGAAAAACCTCTAATACTCAAACCTTTTATATTATCATCATCTCTAACCATTTGCAGCAATATCTCCAAAATCCAGATAAATAGCAATGGTGACAAGGGACAACCCTGTCTGGTTCCTTTTCTGACCCGGAACGCTTCTGTTGATTCTGCATTCACAATCACCGTAGCTTTTTGTTCTTTATATATTGATTTAATCATTCTTATAAATTCTGCGCCCATCTGCAATTTCTCAATCACTTTAAACATAAATTCCCAATTCAAATTATCAAATGCCTTTTCTGCGTCCAAAAATAAAAAGCCAACTTCTTTTTCCGGGTGCTTATCATAGTACTCTATTGCGTCTAAAACAACCCTCATATTGTCTTTTATTTGTCTACCTGGCAAAAACCCAGCCTGATCTTCGGCAATAGGGTCTTTCAAAAACCCTTTAAGGCGTTCTGCTAAAATTTTTGCATAAATTTTATAATCATTGTTCAAAAGTCGATAATTTTTAACATTAGTTAAATCTTGAGTTTCTTTCGGTATTAAGGTGATTGCAGCTTCATTCCAAGAATCTGGGATCTTCCCATTTTGTCTAATTTCATTTAGAAGAATCTCTAGAACCGGTACCAGGTCTTCTTGAATTTTTTTGTAAAATTTAGCTGAGAAACCATCTGGTCCTGGAGATCTTTGCCTCTCCTATTGCTTTACTGATTTCTTCTTTAGTTATCACAGCATTTAACATTGCTTTTATTTCTGGGCTTGGTTGTGTCAAATTAGCTTTAGATAAATAGTCTTGAATTTTTTGCTGGTCCACTTGTTTTGCTTGAACAAGCATAATATTTATAAAATTCCCTCCGGATCCCTCCTGGGTCTATGATTTCTCTGTTCCCATCTTTCAATTTAGTTATTATTTTATTTTCTCTTCTTTTCTTCATTTGCCATGCCAAATATTTCCCTGGTTTATTTGCTCCTTCAAAGGACTTCTGTTGCAATTTTTTCAAATTCCAATATACTTCTTTATTTAACCTCGCATTGTATTGTTCCCTTAGGATCCTCAGCTCCCTCAAAATTTTCTTTTTGCCAGGTCTTTTCTTGAGCTCTGCTTCTTTTTTTTGAATATTTTCCATAATCTCTTTGTCTATTTTCAATTGTTGTTTTCTTTCATTGTTGTTAATTGCAATTAGATGTCCTCTCATCACAGCTTTGTACGCCTCCCATACCGTTTGCGTCTGTACATCCTTGTTTAAGTTCAGTTGAAAATACGTTTTGGTTTCCGTCCTTATTTTGCCTACAATATTTTATTTGTCCAGTAAATCCTCATTGAGTCTCCATCGAAATTTCTTTCTTTTAACATATGTTAACCACTTTACTGGGCTGTGGTCAGAAAGAATTCTAGGTAATATTTCAATTTTACGTGTTTGCAAGATCAAATTCTCGGTCATCCACATCACGTCTATTCTTGAAAAAGATTCATGTCTTGATGAGTAAAAAGAATAATCTTTGTCCTTAGGATTTTTAGTTCTCCATGCGTCTTCCAAGTGTTCATGTTTTACCATTTGAAAAAAAACCTTCGGAAGTTTACCTATACCTTCATTTCCTTTTTTTGATTTTCTGTCAATAACATTATTAACAGTACCATTAAAGTCACCCATCAGTATCATTTGCTCATAGGTTAACTGTTGTAACTGTTCCCACAAATTTTCCTTAGCGCCATTCAGAGCATAGAGATTAACAATTTTTTACTCTGAAGTATAACTTCCACTGCCAAAAATTTCCCTTCTTTATCTTTAAAATTTTCCTTTGGCTCCAATTCTTTTTTAACATATGTAACAACTCCTTTTTTCTTTTGTGAGGAGAGGGAATAGAATTCCTCTCCTAATCTTTTTTGAATCAAAAATTTAACATCAGTCTTTTTAATATGTGTTTCTTGCAAACAGACAATATCGCATTTTTGTTTTTCCAACCAAAGCCTAATGTTTTTTCTTTTATGAGGTGAATTGAGTCCATTAACATTCCAAGATATAATTTGACTCTCCATGTTGGCTTTGTATTTATTTATCAGAGTCTTTAAAATTGTCTTTGATGAACTTGTTCATTTGCTCTACTGACTTGATGGTGACTCTCTTCTGCTTAAATGTAAAACTGACACCTTTTGGAATTTCCCATCTGTATCTTATGCCCTCTGTTTTCAGTTTGTCAATCAAGTCTTTAAAAAGTCGTCTGTCCTGAAGAATTGTTCTGGGTAGTTCCTTTAATATCATAATTTTCTTGTTATCAATTGTGAAATCTTCCTGGAATTGTTGCTTGAACAAGTCTTCCTTCAATCTTTTGGATATAAACTGGACAATCACATCTCTGGGTAATTTTTTCCTTTGTGCAATCGCAGAGTTGACTCTGTACACCAAATCAATCTGTGCCGCCACCCTCTCCTCTTCAAGTTTTAAGAAATCTGCAACAGCATCCACCATAACAGAATGAATATTCTCATTTTTATCTTCAGGTATTCCCCTAAATCTCATATGATTAAGTATTCCATTGTATTCCACCATTACATTAGCTTTTGCTGCTTCTTTAGCAACCTCAGATACATTAGTTTCCACTCCTTTCACTCTCTCCTCCACCTCGTCTGCTCTTTTGTTCAATGCCTGTATTTCTTTTGTAATCCCAGACAAGTCTTTTTTCAAATCTGTTACTTCTGTTACTAGAGTTTTTTTCCATTTTTTGTATAGCGTCCATCACTCGTTTTTCCATGGCTTCCATCATGCCCTGTAATTTCTTTTCCTCTTTAGCAGCCATTTTC
The DNA here is from genome assembly GCA_029375565.1 of Gekko gecko. Classification (NCBI taxonomy): domain Eukaryota; kingdom Metazoa; phylum Chordata; class Lepidosauria; order Squamata; family Gekkonidae; genus Gekko; species Gekko gecko. The sequence continues at coordinate 138,278,450 of JAPDNY010000002.1, forward strand.
GGGGAGGACCAAGCGTTCGCCCTCTGTCGTTGCCGAAGATCGTAAGCCGTTGTTTACAATTCACATAAAACTCACATCAAATTAAAGTCTTTCTTGTGCCCAGTTAAACCGCTCTATTTTCGCTTTCTTCTATTGAGTCTTTTGGTTAAAATTCAAATAAATCGTTCTGACCTTCTCAAAATGGCGGGCACAATTTCTCTATGGTAAATAGCTCTTCCTGTTGTTTACTTCCTGTCCGGCAATCTTAGTCGTCCCCCTTAACTTCTGGTTTCTTCCCTTCTTCTGGCCTCCTTGGTCGTCTCTAGGAAATACTACTTGTCTAGTCTGAGGTCACTTCCTGTTCTGGTGGTTTCTGTCGCAGCTAGAGTAATTTTCCACACTAGTTCTCATGGGGCTTGATGTTAGTTTTTATTTTAAAGTCAATATTCCAACCGCAGGAATGATCAACAAACTGGCTTTTTGGCCTTTTTTTTACTGTTTAGCTGTGTTTTTTCGGAGTCGGTGTTAGTACACAAAATACAGCACGATCATGCGCTTCATCGGATGTTGTTTACTTTCGGGATCAACACGTTTCTGGTGAGCAATTTTTAAAAGTTACCTTCGAAGTCCGTGTCTTGTTATAGCAGTGTTTCTTTGTTATCAATTTCCATAGAATGTCTTGGAGGTCTGGGTCATGCATTCTTATGTTGAGAATCCAACTCGGTGGGGTCTTTTAGAGAAATTCCGAAGTGCCCTCTTGGGGGGAGGGGATCAAGGCTGGTCGCGATGCTCTTTAAAGCCCCGCTATCAGCCGATCTCAACTCCCTCTCGGGTTGATGCTCGTTGCTGGTCACTCCCCTGCCTGGGGAGATCTGCGGTGAGCTGTAAAGCCCACTCTGTCGTAAAGACCCTCCGTATGCTCTGGGAGCTCTGAGAGCAAAGCCAGAACACGTCAGGATGCTATGTATCCCAGACCGGAAGCCACAATAAAAGGAACTTAAAGGCAACAGAACCACAAAGGACAAGAACCAAAAACAGAGAGCCTAGCCCCACCCAGGCAGAAGGCCTAGTCAGTAAAAAAAAAACCCAAAAGCCCAGAAAATACAAGAACTTGAAAATTTAAACTGCAAAGGCAACAGTACCAAAACACAATAACGAAAAACAGAGAGAGAGCCTAGGCCTCAGGCAAAAGGCCAACCAGTAACTCCACCCCCGTAAAAAAGCTCCAACAAGCCAAATTTATATATATATATATATATATATCAATCACAGTAAACCTAACCCTAACCCTATATATATCAATCACCCTAACCCTAACCCTAACCCTAGAGAACTACCCACCATCACCACACCAACCCCAGGTCCCAACCATAAGAACATAAGAGAAGCCAATGCTGGATCAGGCCAATGGCCCATCCAGTCCAACACTCTGTCACACAGTGGCCAAAAGTACCAGGTGCCATCAGGTCCAGCAGTGGGGCCAGGACACTAGAAGCCCTCCCACTGTTGCCCCCCCAAGCACCAAGAATACAGTGCATCACTTGCCCCACCCAACCCACAACAAAACAATAAGTTTTTTAAAAGCGGCCCTAATATAAATCAAACCCAGTGATGTCTTCAGTCTTGTTCTGTTGTCTTGATCCAAAGTAGTTCAAGAAGTCAGCAGGCAGCAGCAGCAGGAAAGCTGTATCAGAGCAGGGGCTGAACCTAAAGGCCAGCCAGCCACACACACTCTCCAAGCCAGGCTCTCAGCAGCAGCAGGAACAGGGCTGGAGTCAGCCAGCCAAAGAGTCTGCTTTTATGCTCTCTGGGCATACAGAGAAGGATTTCAAAAAGGAAGAAACCTCTGTGATTGGCCAGAGAACAGAATGCCAAAATCTTATTAGTTAGTGCTCCTTCCCTGGGAAAGGAGCAAGCCTAGCAGTTGGACTTCAACAACTGAAGCCAGCAGCTACAACAACTTTGCAAATAATTGCAAGCTGCAATGCATTTGAAACAAACTACTGGATTCTGTGTGTCATTTATAAGGAACAATAAGTTATCTTTGCTTCTTTTAACAAATATGTGAAACTGAAAACAATGCCCCAGAGACTTATATTTTTTAAGCATCTGTGGAATTTACATATATACTAGGAATAAGGCCTGTTGTGGAAATAAATACAACAAGCTCTAGAAATAGGCTCTGGGAGAGCACCAAGGACTTGGGCACTCAGCATCAATGTGCTGTGGTGACCTCAGCAGGGTATAATGACACAGAGTCCACCATTTTCTCCAGAGGAACTGATCTCTGCTACTTGAAGAGCAGTTGTAATTTTGAGTGATCTCCAACCCTCACCTGGAGATTGGCAACAATTGTTACCCAGGAGGAAATGGCTGGTTGGAGGGGTGGAGTCTATGGCACTGTACCTGTCTGAGTTCCCACCCCTCCTAAAACCTCACCCTCTCCAGGTTCCATCCTTCAGATCTCCAGGAATTCCCCACCTGGACTAGGCAACCCTATCTCCTTCCCTACCAATCATCAACCTACCTTTATTTCCCCCTCACTCTTCAGCTTTCCATTTCCCCCCACACACATACCTGCAGCCTCTTCCATGCTCTGAAGCTCTGACTGCCACAGAGTCCACCGTTTTCTCCAGGGGAAGTAATCTCTGCCATCTAGAGAGCAGTTGTAATTCTGAGTGATCTCTGCCCCTCACCTGGAGACTGGCAACAATGGTTTACCAGGAGGGAAAGTAGTCTTTCTCGGCAATGGGGACCAAAACAGCTGACATCATTCTTCTCTCCCCCTTTTGACTTGCACAACAGCCCTGTGAGGTAAGTTAGGCTGAAAGTCTGTGACTAGTCCAAAATCACCCACTCAGCTTCTCAGCAAGAACCTGGATCTAGCAGACCCTGCTCTGAAGCACTGACTGCTATGCCTAGGGTAGCCAGCCTACAGGGGGACCCTGAAGATCACCAGGTATCACAACTGAACTCGAGGTAACAGATCTCTCCCCCCTGGAGAAAATAACTGCTTTGGAAGGTGGGCTGAATGGCATTCTGTTCAGCTGAGGCCTCTCCCCTCCCCAAACCCTGGCTTCCATAGACTCTACCAGGAAATCTCCAGGAATCTCCCTACCTGGAGCTGGCAACCCTAGTCAGGACTGGCCCCAATGAGTTCCTCACAAAGTCCTGCAAAGGGTTTCCTTCCTTTGTCTGAACCAAGCTTGGTTGTCTTCTGTGATGAAGTGGGCTCCAGTTTACAACTCAGCTGTTTGCCTCCCACCCTTGTCCCGTGGGCCTATCTCACACCTTAAGTTTGCGGCCACCACTCACAGAATCATCACCACCTTTTTAGAGGGATAGTGAGACTCCTCTGGCTGAATCTCCCTATTTGGTGATGGAATCCCCAATCTTTGGGGGATCCCTGGAAAATTGGCAACCCAAGGGTATGGCCTTTCCTTGATTCCCTGGGCTACCCCTCCCTTTGGTATTGTGCAGAGTGGGGGAGACTATGTGGTCAGATCACAACACAGATTATTAGCCCAAATAAAAGAATTTATTTAACTATTTACACAGTAATGGAACATACACACACTGTAGGAGTAAGCACATACTATGAACCTAGCAAGGTATAAATCACAGGGGTTAAATGCAATTAATAATCACTATGATATAAACAACCTACAAATGTGCATTGTAATCCTATAACTTCCATACAAATCAGTCTTTTAACATTTGCACAATCTCATATAATTTAAAAATCTAGTCTTATAAACAGCCAGTTAGAACTGATATCTAGTAGCAGCTAACATGAAAAGAATAAAACTTTGTATTCTAACTTCAAGTGCAGTTGTGCTTTCTTTTACCTTGTAAAAGTTTCTTTTACCTTGTATCTTTTACCTTTAAGCAACAGGAAAATTGTACTGTTATTTGAAACCAATAGTTCTGCTGTCAATCAGGTACTTTCTCATGTTACACGAAATCCTTTTTTCTCTATAGCCTTTTGTATACTGTCGCTGTTTACACTGAGAAACTGCAAGTAACATCTCCTAAGCAATTAATGAGGTTTTCTTCATCTCCAATAGATCTGGCCCCAATTCTTGACCAGAGGAAGGCTGATATTTGGTTTGTTGTGTTTATTTTGTCAGTTTGGTGTAGTGTTAAGAGTGGCGGACTCTAATCTGGAGAACTGGGTTTGATTCCCCACTCCCCCACATGCAGCCAGATGGGTGACCTTGGGTCACTCACAGTTCTCTCAGGGCTGTTCTCTCAGAGCTCTCTCAGCCCCACATACCTCACAGGAGAGGTGGGGAAAGAGATTGTAAGCTGCTCTGAGACTCTGAGTGAAGGGTGGGGTATAAATCCAATTCCTCCTCCTCCTCCTGAGGGTTTTTTTAGACCACTTAGGATAATATTAGTATGTGTATGTAGAAGTGTGTATGCATATATAAATCTCACAACAACACACTGACGCATGGAGAGATACATTAAAACACCAGTAGTTCAATTAAACAGTGTTATTTTTAAACATGGCAAACAACCCATTATTTCTTTATTTGATTATATTAATGCTGGAGAATTACTATGATATGGTGGTTAGAGTATCTGGCTAGGATCTGGAAGAACTGCATGAAGCTCACAGGGGGACCTTGGGCCTGCCATTCTCCTTCAACCTAACATACTTCACAGGGTTGTTGTGAGGATGAATTGGGGAATGGAGAGCCATGTGCGGTACTGAAGCTCCTTGGATGGAGAGGGGGATTAAAAATATACTTGATGGATATTTCTCTACTTCCTCTCCAGAAGAAGGCTGCCTGAGGTGGCTTAAAGCAATATCAAAGAGAATAAATCATAAAATCAAAATATCACTTAAAATAACTAGTAGCAGTATAAATGTATAACACAAATCCAGACCAGCAATAATAAAATTTAAACAGCCACTTCATCATAAAACGAAACAGAACCTAAAGGCTACCAATGATAAAAAAAAAATGTAACCAAATCCAGGAAAGCTATAATACAAAGTCAAGTTAGAGACAAACATATTTAATAAAACAAATCACATGATAAGTACAAAACAATTAAATAAGACTACAGAATGGCCCTAAAACTTTAATGAAAGGACCAGTAATAAACAACGCTTGTGAGTAGCAAAAGAAGTTGGCAGCCCACACAATGGAAATTGAGATTAGAGAACCATGAATTTAGGATTCTGTAAATATAGGCTTCACAAGCTAAAGACATTTCTTTGCTGTAGTTAATAGTATAATACTATTAACTACAACAACAGAATGTCTTTAACTTGTTAATTTGAGGGTCTAAGCTACTGTTACTGTGGCCTGCTAGATCACAGAAAATGCTGAGACAGGAGGCTAGTTGTTTGTCACTCTTTAGGTTCATTTATGGACCCCAGTAAGTTACAGACTATAAGGGCTATAATAAACCATACATGCAGCAGTAAACCCTAATGGTCTGCTCCTTTGCTGAGGAACAGATTTTGGGAAGTGTGCATTTCAGCAGAGTGGAAATGAGACAGATGCTTAACCTTACATAAGAACATAAGAGGTGCCATGTTGGATCAGACTGGTGGTCCATCTAGACTAGCATCCTATTTCACATTGTGGTGAACCACTTTTCCTGGAGAGTCAATTAGGACATTAGAGAACAAGACTCTGATTTTCACTACCACTAGTTTTCAGAGATTTACTGTATCTGATCATGTTTACTTATCATGACAAGTAGTCTTTGAGGGACTTACTTTCCATGAACCTATATAATCCCCTTTAAAGTCATCCATGCTTGTGGCAATCACTACATCCACAGGTAGTGAATTCTATACAACCTTTTGTTCTTGCTAGCTTTCTGCTGCAATTCATCCCCCAACAACCTACATGGAAGTACAGGTGCACATTTACCCTTTCTTTTTTCTTTTCTTTTTTGGTTATATAATACTTTTATCTAAATTTTATGTACATAACAATAACCATATCCACATTAAAATTGAGAGATAACAATTAGCTTTCGAGCTTAGTCATTGTCTATGTACAACTGAATGACTATTTTAGGCTAATATTTAAACTAAGAGTTACAATAGTGAATATCAAAAATACAACAAATCTCGATAATGTGGGTTGTTTGGAACAATTTTATTTCTCGCTACATATTTCACTACAAAACTGATGACTATGTCCTGTGGATTAAGTTTCAGAGAACTGATTTTGTTGATGAAGTGTATTGAATCTTTGACGTATGTTGTGGTTTTTCCGATGTGGTTCTGTAGAGGATTGCCCAGGTATTTAGCTAATTCATACATACCAATGGCACTCATGATGGGTCGGAGTGGGACTGAGTGCTTATGAATTTTAGGGAGTCCATATAGTCATGGTGGCTTTGCTTCTGTCTTGCATAGTTTTTTATGTGTGTCAGGATGAAGTGAGGAATTCCTGATCAGTGAGCTGGTTTGTCTGGTGATTTTGCAGGTAGGGTCTCTTTTTAGTTTTTTGTAAGTGGCAGGGCCCAGCAGATCTCTAATCTTATTTTTGTATTCTTCTCTTTTCATGATCACCGTGGCATTGCCTTTGTCAGCTGGTAGAATAATGATGTCTGGATCCGCATTGAGAAAATCAGTTCTCTGACATATTCGTCAGTTTTGATGTGGTATCTCTTTTTACCAAGGTTACAGTAAAAGTCACACTCATGCTGGTTAATCAGATTTTTCCAGATAACATAACAGCCTTATTCCACCATTGTCTGACAATGAGTTACTTCCAATGGGATAACGAATTCTATGAACAGATGGATGGGGTTGCCATGGGAAGCCCCCTCAGCCCAGTTATAGCAAACTTCTATATGGAACATTTTGAAAAAACAGCTTTAGAATCTGCACCCCACAAACCGACAGTCTGGTTCCGGCACGTAGATGATACCTTTATCATTTGGAGCCATGGAGAAGTAGAATGGATAGAATTTTTAGGCCACCTCAACAACATCCACCCCAACATAAGATTCACCGTGGAAAAAGAAATCAAGGGAAAACTCCCATTTCTAGATATCATGGTCATCCGCAAAGCAAACCTTCAATTAGGTCACAAGGTCTACAGAAAACCAACTCACATGGATTGTTATTCACACAAAAACTCCAATCACCACCCTTGGCAAAAAAGAGGCATAATAAAAACATTAGTTGACCATGCAAGACGGATTTGCGAACCACACTTTCTCAATGACAAACTAAATCATCTTAACCATGCACTTCAAGCAAATGGCTACTCTAAGAATGAAATCAGAAGAGCGATTAAACCAAAGGTAAGACAAACAACTGAGGAAAAACAGTCTCCCACAGGAGTGTTTTTGCCATATATCAAAGGAATCACGGATCAGATGGGAAAACTTATGAAAAAACACAACCTACAAACAATATTCAGACTCACCAGAAAAATACAACAGTTGCTATGACTGGCAAAAGACAGAAGAGACACCCTCACTTCTGCAGGAGTATACCACATACCATGCAGTTGTGGACAAGTTTACATCAGGATAACACAGCGTAGCATTCAGACAAGAATAAAAGAACATGAAAGACACTGCAGACTTGGCCAGCCTGAAAAATCAGCAGTGGCTGTGTACAGGATTTCTCATCTCATCCCAGTCCAGTGATGAGAGTCAAAATCCCATACACTTCAGGAACACTGAAACAAGCCCCCAGGAGTATGTCTACACACTCTCTAGGATTTACCAGTAGTTCTGCCACCAGGACCTCTGGACAACAGGTTCCCACCAGCTCAGGAGCAGAGGTCCCACCTCCTGTCTGGTTTCTGGGAATTAACACTTTACCAGCTCTGTATCAGGGCTGCAAACAATTAATTAACACACAGTGGTAGCTTTTATCTGCTGAGACGGCTTAGGCACAAGATCTAGCCTTAGAAGTCAAGTTGCAGTAGAGACAGACAAAATCTAGATAATATTGATTATATTATCTTTATTCAATGCAAAAGCATGCATATATAATGAGACTAGCCAAAGGTAAATAAAAACAAATAATGCCTATAGTTTAGACAGCTCTAACTACACATAGAGGTATTCCATAATTACCAGCTTTCGGAGGTACCGGATGATTTGATGCGCAAAGAGTCCCAAAAGTCTCACCAGGGAATCTTGAATGGGAATTTCATGATGCTGTTGGCAACCAAGTCCAGCTTAGCTGCCTGTTAGTCAAAGTCCATGGCAAGCAAGCAAGGAACCAATCCCAAAAGGAACTCTTTATTTCTAGAGTGGAACAAAACAAGAAAACCCACAAAGAGCCACTTCTCCCAAGAAGGCACTTTTCCCATAGGGTTTTCCCAATTAAACCCTCTTCTCCGTCACTACCAGATATGGCCATTTATCCAATTGTGAGGGATTGAAGGGGCGTGTCTAAATCTCCAGTTACTAGCCATTGCCTACGTGATCCATAGCAGGTCAGAGAACACTTTGATGTGTTAATATACTGGGCCTAGCTATGCCCATGGTGAGAAGGCGCCTGAATGCCTTCCAACTCCAGCAAAAGGTGTCAAAGTATCTTGTATATGGATATGAAGCTTGCCATCTGTGCAGGCCATCTGTGCAGGTGATGAAAGTTACCTGGACATGTTACCTGCTACAGCCATTTGGCACTGACAGGAATAATTCAGGAAAGTCTTTTCCTGTACAGGTTTAACATAGCCTAACCCAAACAGGACACAGCATTTGGTTCCAAGACACTGAAAGACTGGACAACACTTCCAATTACCATGTCAGATTACACAGGGAAGCCATTGAAATTCATAAACATAAACACAATTTCAACAGGAAAGAAGAAAGTTTGAAAATAAATAGGGCATGGTTTCCTGTCCTGAAAAACACAAAATGCTCTACAGCTAGCAATAGCACTACAGATAAGATTAGAGTTTCAATAGCCATTCCACATACAAAAGAACCTCCTCAGGAAACAATCCATAGACAAAAGAACCTCCTCAGGAAAATTCCTCCATTAGCATTTTCATAGCCTGGAGAACTACACAAGATAATTGACTCAGCCCTACCCCACCTTCCAGGCTAGAAATAAATTACTGGCCTTCCATTTTTCTACTCACCTTGACATAGAGAGTACTCCATCTTTCTGTGTTATATCTCTGAGGATGCCAGTCACAGCTACTGGCGAAATGTCAGGTCCTACAATGCCAAGACCACAGCCACACAACCCGGAAAATCTACAGCAACTAATGAACTCCAGCTGTGAAAGCCTTCGACAACATAGTGCTAGCATACTTTTGCATGTCTGCATATTTTTTTTTTGGCCCCCCCAAGGGGAATTTTTTTATTTGCATTTTCTAAACACTACAACAGAAAACAGGGAGGGAAACATCTACACCTAGGAAAAATAAAAGATAACCACAACTAACTAAAACCCCAAGAGATGGAGATCTTCAATAATGCTTATATCAGTGTTAGTCCATAAAAAGCTTTGAAAAGCATTGAGTGTGATCTAATAATCCCATTTCTGCATCAGCTTAACTATTTTCCCAATTCAAGAACCCTCCCCAGATCATCTCATAAAATAAAGGCTTTATATGAACTTTCAGAGTCTCAATTCTTCTTTTGCTTCTCCTTGCACTCTCTCAGTTGATAGCTTTGTTTGGGAGCAGCTGCCCCCTTTTCTGCATCAGAGTCCTCGACAGGAGACACAGAGTTCAGCTCGCCAGTAGATTTGCTATCTTCTTCTTCTTTCGTCTCCTCTTCTGGATCTCCCAGTTGCAGCTGCAAAAACTCTCGAGCTTTGAAAACAGAGTCAATTTTTTCTCTCCTTTCCTTTATTTTGAAAGTGACGCCTTCAGGAATTAACCACCTGTATGTAATGCTATTTGTTTGTAAGAAAAGGATTAGTTCCTTATACTTCTGTCTCTTTTTTCTTATCTCAAATGGAATGTCTTTTAGTATCCTTATGTTGTTTCCTCCAATTTTCAGGGGTGTGTTTGTGGTCGCTTTTAAAATTAAATCTCTTAAATGTCTCTTTGCAAATCTCACAACAATTTCCCCTGGCAGATTATTCTTTTTAATATACGTAGAATAGGCTCCATAGGCTACATCCATTTCACTTAGAATGTCTTCTGCTTTTAAATCCATCAGTGGGGCCAATGTATCACTCAATAGTTGCTTTAGATTCTCACTGGGGGCTTCTGTCACCCCTTGGAACCAGAGTACCATATCTGCTCTTTCCATTTGTAGCTGTAACGATTGGGTTTCCATCAAAACTTGCTTCTTTTCTAGCTCTTGCATCTTTTCCCCTGCTTTTATAGAGCTGGCATCAAGTTCCTTCACTTTTTCAACCACCTGCTCCATTTTCTTGGTAGTTTCTGCAAGTTGCAATTGCTGTGCTGCAAAATTCTAGTTCAGAGTTGTCAATTGCTGGTTAATGTTAGTCATCTGGTCCAGCAGAGGGCATAGGGAGTCTGCTAGAAGCCTAGGAAACTCTATGGTCTCTTCCGGCCTTGGGCTCATGCCGCCTGGTGGTTTTGGTTTCTGTCCTTTGTTGGGTTGCCTCCCCACCATCTTTTTTAGTTGTTTACTTTAACTGAATGTTTATAAAGTCTCTGAAAGCCTCCAGTTCACTTTGACTTTAACTTGTAAGGCTCTTAAAGTTGGTTTCTTTGCTTGTTCTTCCGCTCCCCCCTTGCTAATCTGCTTTAGAGTCTCTGTGTGTGGGAGGGGTTCCTCCCCCGCTCGCTTCCCACGCTTCTGCCAAGGGGGTGCTTTCCTTTTAAACCACCAATTCAACGCTTTTAAATAACTCACTGCTCCTTGCTCGTCTTACGACATCGCTTGTAGTCATCTGGTTGCACAATCTCCACCACTTGTTCTGGCCAGCGTCTCTAGGTCCATTCAGACGTGCAGCGGCTGGATCACTGGGGCAAAGGAGTGCCTCGATTCTCCAGCATTATGCTGGAGAAGAGGCAGCCCCCTCAGAAGCCCCTTGGCTGGGAGCCTTTTCCCCAAGGCTCCCAGGGAGTAGCGATTACTCCCCTCCCCTCCAAGCCGCTGGCACACAGATTGCATCCCGGGAGCATCCCGTAGACATGGCTGCTTTCAAGCCACCATCAACCAGAAGTCCGTCTGCATATGTTTATCACCCTATCGCGGCAGCTCCACTGTCATCGCACCTCCACACCACTTTAAATGAATCTTCCCCAAACAACTCTTCAAACAAGCATAGAGAAAGGCAGCATCACAGCAGATTTAAAAATGCAAATGCAGATTCGACCTAAGTCTCCTGGATCTCTGCTCTGGGTCTTCTTCTGAAGTCAAAGCTATTGGGGATGGGTGCAAGGAAATAGCCTGAGTTTCTTCTCCTTGGGGAAACCTGAGCAAAAAAACCCAACACACTGAGATGATCTTGTTGTTTCTGGCAAGCTCCCTTTCCCCTGCTTTCCCCCTGCAATTTCCTTCTTTCTCTTGTAAAGCCTTGGCAGTTTACTAAAAGTTGAGAAGTAGACTGGGAGTTTGGGGGCAGCTTTGTGTGCATGCAGGCTCAACCCCCCTCCCCCGAAAGAATCTGCCAGACCTTGTAGGAATGCCATTGTTGGAAAAACTTGGTATCTTTTCCAGGAAGGGAGAATTGGGCTTGTGGATCGGTTTTCAGGTCTACTGTGTTTTTTTTTAAACAACAACAACAAAGAAACAAAGAAACAAAAAAGCCTTTGCTGAAGGAAGCTACAGCATTGGCTGTTCATATTTTTGTAAATTTAGCAAGCAATTTACTTTGGTCTGATTTTCACAAATGCATACCCTACTTCTAAGTATCTGGCACCTTAATTTTATCTTTGCATGGATAAGTGCATGCATTGCCTAGTCAGTTTGCTAAAGCACTTGCCTGAAGTTGTTATTAAAACTGCCTTTCTCAACTTTTGTAGAATTTGTTTTGTTTTGTTCCTTAGCCAGGGCTCTGCACATGCTTTTAGCATGGTGGGGTTTTTTTGTTTTTGTTTTTTTAGGCATAGTGTTCATTTCTTGTGAAGCCATTTTGACACACTATAGCAGGAGTTTATAGAAGCTGGGTCATCTGCTGCTTCTATTGCCTGTAGATTAGATATTCTTACCTAAAGCAAGTTTTCAGAGGTGGTTTCTCTTGCCTGCAGATTTCCGGTCATACACTACTGATGCTGGCTCAGCTGTCAAAAGGCTGTTAGGTCTTTGAGGGGAAAGTGACTTGTATTCTTTACAGTTTTTAAAGTTTGTGTTCAGAAAGAGATACGTGGACAGAACTATCTATAATACTTAATTATAGTCTAGTGTTTCTTAAATCATAAATAGTAAATTTAACAACAGATACCAAAGATTTAACTTCTTTTGCATTCCTGCTTTGAAGTAGTAACTGGAAAAGCATGTCTTGCACTGTACTTCCTCTGGAGTTGTTACTTTAACAGACTCCAAGTTGTAGCATACAGTGACTTATTTCCCCAAATAGTATAAAAAGTAAAGGTAAAGGTTCCCTTGCTCGAAAGCCAGTCGAATCCGACTCTAGGGTTGCGGTGCTCATCTCCGTTTCAAAGCCGAAGAGCCAGCGCTGTCCGAAGATGTTTCTATGGTCATGTGGCCGGCATGACTAAACACCAAGGTGCACAGAACGCTGTTACCTTCCCAACAAAGTGGTACCTATTTATCTACTTGCAATTTCTTGCTTTCGAACTGCTAGGTTGGCAGGAGCTGGAACTAGAAATGGGAGCTCACCCCGTCATGCGGCACTCTCGGGTCTCAAACTGCTGAACTACTGACCTTCCACAGCCTGCAGTTCAGCATCTTAACCACTTGAGCCACCACAGCTCCTCCAAATAGTATATACATTCTTAAAAACCTTAGACAACTATTGCTGTCCATTGTTTTAATTTGGTGTTACTCACTTCTTCAGTAAGTCACTACTCCTGCTCACTTCTTCAGATACCTGAGGAATTAGGAGTCCTGTGTTTGATGTAAGTACATTTAACAAGATAATTTTGAGATCTTACATCATATATTTAGATATCTGTAATCACAGAAGAATTTTTACGCTATTAAGATATAATGCCTTACCCTCAGCTATATTGGAGGCAAGATTTACTAGATCACTGAGGGAAAGTTGTATACGTGGGGGAATTGATGAAACATTGGAACATGCAATTTTCATATATCATATATATATCATAACATTAGGGATGTTTTGATTAAGCCTATTGTTAACTCCTACCCGGATCATAATAGATGGATACTTTTGTCAATTATGCTGGCAGGTGATAATCATAAACTGACTAGGATGGTTGCCAAATTTGGTTGGTTGACATACTAAACTAGGAAAGAATTAAAGAAGTACAGATAGGCCTAGATTTATTTTTAATTTCTGATCTTAATTTTAATTTTACCATTTTTGTATTTTAAACTTTTTAGATTCCTATTTATAATTTTAGATGCTATTATATTTTATAATTTTACTGTTCTTTTATCAGTTATTTATCTGTCTCCTACTGTATTGATTGTTGGTCTATGACAACAACAACGACAAAAACAACAATACCTGAGGAAGTGAGCAGTAACTCACAATACCTCTTACCCTACCACAAATTTTGTTAGTCATTCAGGTGCTATTGGACTGTTACTCTTTTCTTCTGTCACAGATAGAATTACATGGCTAGTAATCTTGATCTTAAGTCATTCCTAAAATATACTTTAAAAGAATTACTTAAGTAAGTTCAATATAAATATAGTTTGTAATACAAATGATAATAGTTTATATTTTATGTTTGTGTGTTTTGCATGTTTGTAAACTAAAATAAAAAACTATATAAAATATTAAAAACTGTAGGCCCTCTCACAGTTTTAAAGCTAGCACCATTTTTTGCTCACAATTTTTTGCCTCACAATTTCACACCTTAGAGGGAACATTGGCTGCCACCATCTCCTGTGGCAGTGAATTCCATATGGTAATCATTCTTTGGGTGAAGAAGTACTTCCTTTTATCTGTTCTAACCTGACTGCTCAGCAATTTCATGGAGTGCCCACGAGTTCTTGTCTTGTGAGAAAGGGAGAAAACTATTTCTTTCTCTACCTGCTCTATCCCATGCATAATCTTATAAACCTCGATCATGTCATCCCTCAGCTGTCGTTTCTCCAAGCTAAAGAGCCCCAAGCAACTTAACCTTTCTTCGTAGGGAAAGTGTTCCGACCCTTTTATCATTCTAGTTGCCCTTTTCTGCACTTTTTCCAATGCTATAATATCCTTTTTGAGGTGTGGTAACCAGAACTGTACATGGTATTCCAAATGAGGTTGCACCATCAATTTATACACGGGCATTATGATACTGGCTGATTTGTTCTCAATTCACTTCCTAATAAGCCCCAGCATAGCATTGGCCTTTTTTATTGTTGTCACACATTGTCTCAACATTTTCAATGAGTTATCTACTACGACTCCAAAATATCTCATTTGGTTAGTTTCCACCAGTTCAGACCTCATCAATGTGTATTTATAGTTAGGATTTTTGACCCTATACAGGCTCAGCATCCTGGGTACTGAAGCCTTGCTGCCAACTTCCTTGCTTTGCCTACAATTCCCATCAGAGCCTCACCCATATCTCAGGCTCACAGGGAACAAAGTATGACATTTAAATGAAGTTCAGGGGAGCAAGTGCCTTCCAAAGGAACTCTTCTTGACAGCAGGCTTGAGCCGAGCACAGTTCCCCCACCACAACAACAGCAGCAGTGTGGCAGCTTGAGCAGCAGCTGTTGCTGATGTCTCCTCCACTCCAGAGATTCATCCTGGACTCACCTCACCATGGTGTGGCTAGCAGGGTGTGGGAAGTTTGATGCAGAAAGCAGCCATACCTACACAAGATGAAAGGGAAGGGAACAGCTTCTTGCCAACCCCACACCTCCTGGGCTAGATTGGTGGGGAAGAATGGGGATCAGGGTGTTGCCTTAAGGGAGAAAGTGATGATGCTTCAATCTTTGAAGCCTACAGAGGCAAGAGAGAGGAATGGCTCTATCTGATTCCACTTACTTTTTGAGATTAGTTGGCAAGCTCCAGGAAATGTGTCCATAAGCACTGAGTTGGGGGATGCTGACTTTATATAAAAAAAAATCAGTGAAACTACAAAAGCCTGCAATTGGGTTCCGACCCACAGGCTAGGAAGCACTGGCCCAGCTTTTGTTTCCAACCTGCAAAACCTGAAATGAAAGTTACCAGTCCATACATATAGGTAGAGGATGAGCAGCAAGGTAGCAAAGAACATAATGAGGATGTTTAATAGATTCAAGGACCATACAGGAATAACACGCTTCGTCTATATGGTTAACATTTGTTTGGGTTTAATCCTGGGGGAAAATATAGTGAAATAAATAAATATATCAAAATTGGAGATGGATAGACAGATGTACTCTTCCTAATTGTGGAATGCTGAATTACAGAGGTTCATGTCCCCATTCTGTCTCTTCCATCTGATTTTGAGAGATGCAACTGAAAAGTCCTGATACTCATTTATTATTGTTATTACTACATATTGCATCCCTATCCAACCTATATTTGATTCACACTGATCCCATGTGTGTTTATGAACAATCTCTTCCCTCTTTTTGTCCCCTCTTTCACTTTGTTCCCATTGAAATAGCATGCCACTGCTTGAACAAATATGACAGGTTGTATCTCCTCAATATTGGGACAAGATGTGGAAAGAGTAAAAGAGATTGCCTTTTCAGCCATTCCGAGTGACTAACGCTTCTCCTAAGTAAATGTACTTGACATCATCAGTAGTTGTGCTCTTGATCAAGAGGATAACCAAGGGGGAAGGGAGAGCATTGTTGAGACAGGTAATGGAACTTTCTTAGAGTGCTGAACCTATGGATAACACTTGAAATGGGGGCAACATTTGCCTTTTTTTTGCAGACAGTGAGTCAGCCAGCCTGCCTAAGCTTCTTGCAATGTATGGACTCCCATTCAGAATGTCAAACAGAAACACTGAAAGGAAAACAGTTTCTGAGCATATGGAATAAGGTGTGGGGTTGTACTCACAATTTTTCTGAATATACATTGAATGGATCAACTAGGAGAAAAGAAGTTTTTTCCCAGGAGATTGCATTAAATAATAACACTTGAAAAAATGTGATAAAAAGAATAAGTTTTAAAATTATTCTTGGTTCATCTATTTTCTATTTTCATTGGGAGTTTGTCCTACAATTATTATCTACTGAGCAGAAAACTGAAAGGAACTGCCACTAAATATTAATTACTATTGCAACATTTTTTGGACTAAGGCCCACACACAAAAACCAGTTGTGTGCATGTCATTCCCCCTGCTGATTCATTACAGCGGAAGAGAAAAGTAGGTTAGTGAATAGAGATGGGAAGTTGTTCATGGCAGAGAAGACAAGCAACAATTTTAGAAGGTGGAAAAAGAAGAGATGGAAAGGAGAAGATGACAAAAGCAGAAAGCACAATATCCTCCCATCATCTACTGATAAAAAAAGAGGAAGATGACAGAATATATTTTTATGTTTACTTCTCTCCATTTTATTCAAAGCTTTTATGAATGTTGTAGTTGCTTTGAAAGCAGGTGAGGGAAAATGTAACTGCTCTGTGATTTTTTCACAATGCAAAAGGTTATAGAGAAGCTGGTCAGTATAGCAAGAATAGCCAGGAATATAGGAAATTTTTTTACTTTCAGTGCCTATATGAGGAACAATTGTGAAAATTAAGGAAGGGAAATCTTCTCAAGTTTCCTCTTAGCCATATAGTGACAGCTTTACGATTAAATTCAGACCAGTGATCCTAAATGAAATCTTTCTTTTGATGCTTTAAGAGCCAGAAATGTCATTTTCCCTAATTCTTTTTGTCAGGGGAATCTATCAACCAGGAATTAAGTCTATTGATGAGCCAGAAGTCCTCCATTATCCATTATTATAGCACTTTATTATTTTTCCCTTCCATCACCTCAGCTGCGCTTTATCTATGTCAGTGCAGAAATGAATTATTTTATTTCAAATATATTTGGTAAATTGGGATGAAATGGCGCAGCTTTTTGGACCAATTACAATTTTATATACATAAACCTATAATTCAGGAGTATTCAAATAGTCCCATGACACACACACACACACCCCGTTTATGGGACAACGTGACTGTATTTATTTATTTAATTCATTTGTGCCCTGCCTTTCTCCTCAGTGGAGACTCATTTTATCCTCACAACAACGCTCTGAGGTGGGTTAGGCTGAGAGAGTGTGACTGTAGATTTGAACTTGGAAGGGGAAGAGGAAGAGAACCATGCTTACTAGCTTTGCCTGGATCTCCATGCAAAACACAGGTAAAGGCAGAATGTGCAGAGACAACCTATGGCAGGTGTGGTCTGATCCTCTTCTGTCTGTTCTGATCCTCTTCTGTCCCCCTTAGATCCATATGCATGGATGTGTAACAAGAACAGGGAAACAGTAACTACAGCCACTGTGGTGCAATGGTTACACTGCTGGATCTTGGGTCAGTCATTCTATCTCTGCCTAACCTGCCTCACAAGGTAGGGTGGTTGTTTTTTTTGGAAAGAATTTTTATTCATTTTTAAAGAAAGATACAAAGACAACAATTACAAACAAAAAAAAACACTAACACACAACAACAATGGAGTCTGTATTCATTATACCTACTTAAATTTAACATAAATAGAATTGTTCTCTTATACACCTAAACCAGTTTAACATCTTAACAAGTAGAGCTTGTATTTAATAATTATGTTACACATTTTCTAAGACAGTCCTCAGTCCATCTATAAAATCTTGACCAATTCTTCTCAAAAATTTCTTCTTTTGTCTCACAAGGTAGTTCTGAGGATAAACTGAAAGAAGGCAGGAACATATATACCACCCTGAGTTCCTTGGAGGAAAATCAGGATTTTTAAAAAGTACTAAGTAAATAGATGCCTGCCAATACTTGCTTTCCCCATATACTTGTTTGTTATCATAAGGACCATGGCATATGGCATACCAATTAACAACTTCATGACAACTTCATGTGCTTTTTAACACAAAAGAAGGCTGGACTGCAAATATAAATCTCCTGTATTGTCATCAGTCAGTTCAGAACTCTGATAAAAGCACCTTTAAAACTGTTATTCTCATGTACATACCCAACAGCAGGAGAGGGTCTAAAGAACACTGTCAAGTGGCACATGGGAATAGTCAAATACATTACTGGTCATTACTCTGTGTGTGTTTTGAAAAAGGGATTTTTTACTATGGCAAGACATCAATTGTATGGATGTCTCAAAGGAGAAAGTAAAGCTTTAATCTGTGCAGTAAATTCCACTGATCCCTGTGAGATTCTTATATTTCATGGGCTGTGTAAGCATATATAGCATCTGGTTGGAAGGATGCATTAAACAGTCCATGAAAGATAAGAATTTGAGTTGTGTGATATAGTGCACAAATGTTGTTTCTATCAGTTTATGTTGCCTCATAAGACTGGAGAGATCTGAAGGATGTTTAATCTAAGGTTATAATTGCATTAGTTTTTCCCCCTACATCATCTACCAGCAAAGTAACAGCTTGATTTACAGTCCAATTAAAATACATTATTTGGATTTAAATGGATTTAAATTGTGTTTAGGCAGATGTGTTCACTTGGTGGTATAGAATATAGTTCTAATCTGAATTAAATCTAAGTACTTGTTAGGAGAGTAGTTAACAGGCATTTACCAAACTGGCTGCACTCTGATGGATACATGTATCATTTTTTTTAGATCACACTGTGGGCTCAAAAGAGGTAAGATACCATCCCCAAACAATTTGCCGATTGAATGATGGCTGGTGCACTTTGCCCATCTTGTGTTTTGTTTCAGAGCATTAACAAGCTAAAAAATAAATATTTTCTCCACTTCTTTTACTCAGACCAGTGTTACTATTTCTTACATTGATGGGGCTTGAATGAGCAATAATGCTTCTGTGATCCTTATGATGAAAAGAATGTTCCTAAAACAATCTGTGAAGAGATTGCCTAGGAGATCTACAGTGCATAGGGTTGCCAGTTCTGGGTGGGAAATACTGGAGATTTTGGGGGTGGAGCCTGAGGTGGGGTTTCAGGGAGGGGAGGGACTTCAGTGGAGTATAATACCTTGGGGTTCACCTTACTAAGTGGCCATTTTCTCCAGGTGAACTGATCTCTGTCTGCATGTAACCCAACTGCAGAATGGTGCTCTGATGGAAGTAGTTCCTTGCAGGATCCTGGCCAGAGTACAATGCAGCCTCAGGAGTTCCAAAGCCTGCCTGCATTACAGCTGGGGCCAATCACCTCTCAGCCTATTCAGAGGACAGCCTTGTTGGATCAACCAGTTACGATGGATCACCTGTTACCCTCCCCACTCTGAGGCAGATTTTTCCCACCAAAAGTCTTAGTTCTCTTCAGGTACTGAGCTGGGACCCAGTACTGTGATATTTGTGGCTTTAGAAATCTGAATGTCTTTAGAATATCTGACACAACAAAATGACATTCCTAAGGTGATAGATGATCTATGGTTGTGGTAGAGTTTATAAATCTGTTCCTCATAACAGTATATGTACTTGTATGATGCTCTCAGTATACACAACATAACTACCACACTTTTATTAAGGTACTATGTCGAATACCAATTATCTAGATTGCACTAACTTCATTGTACACCCTATATTTATGGATAGTTCAAATCCATTAGTCATTAATTTATGAATCATTATGTATTTTCTATACACTTGAAGTTGAAACGTTTGTATTAATATATATTGTATTATAAAACTCAATACAAACTTTATTGTAAAAAAAGAAATCTGAATGTCCCACCCTTTGACAGATTCTGATTTGGCTTTTGCCCAGCCTGGGAACTTGTCAGGAGAAAACAGGAATCGTCTTTTTAGATCCCTTGAAATGGCACTGAATATTGTGTAACAATGAACAATAGTGAAGGTTTTATTTAAACAGGCAGGGATGGTATGGGGTAGTCAGGTATTGGAAATGCTGAGGGAAACATTGGTAAAACTGTATATTCAGTTGACAGACAAGATGGTGTTGTAGTAGCTTATTTTTACAAATTTTTGGTTCTCATCAGTAAAAAATTGTTGACTAAGTACTTAAGTTTCCATTACAATGTTTCTTCATATAGTTTCCTATTAACTGCTCAGGTTTTCTGGAAAGGTCACTCTTTTTGTGTATCAAATACTTTCCCCTTTCCTGAAATCACAGTGTTTCTTCTTTCCCCTGAGTAGTCTATAACTGTTTCCTTTCACAACAGAACAGGAACTGCCTCAGTGCCAATTCCCTGTATAACTAGATAGGATTTATATTTCTTCCCTGAAAATACAATCCTTTTCCTTTTGGCCTGAATGGGAGCTTCAGTCTGCTACCCAGTCACTCTTTGCCAAAAATGTTAAACCCCAGTTCTCAGTGTCTATGTGAAAATGTACTTCAGCATAAGCTGACACTAGACTCTGAATTCTTAGATGGAATTCTATCTCCGGTTATGTTTAACACAGCTAAGACCAGGAGTCTCTCTCCTTTTATTCAAAGGGTAAACCTGTCTGACAGACTTCTTAGTCAGACTCTTCAGATACCCACTCCTTTAGCTGCACTTTTACTTTGCTGAACTCAAAACAAACTATCCTTTCAGCCCTCAGCTGATCTTATATTTCCCTCAGCTGGCACTAACCAATGAAAGAAAAGGAACAGCCTGTCACTTAAGCTCAACATTCTAGAGCACAGTAACTGCTTCTCTGATATTGCTGCATTAGGAAAACAGCATTTTAAATGTAGTATGTCACACCAGTCCACTAGATCCAAGCTTCCACTTAAGACCAGGGCTCATTTCCTGCAGAAGCACACAGGAGCAAAGCTCTGGGAGTAAGGAGCCCACAGGGTGGGCACATGTAGCAAGCCCTGCCCTCTGCTCCCAGCAGCCTCCCCTTGCCTTTCCCGGCCTGCTACTGACCCAGCAGAGCACTGCTGTGAGCGGGCCCTTGAGCTGCTCTGCCACTGCCCAGGCTCTGCCCATTCTCATGCCAGCCCTGGGGCGGCGCCTCTGCAAGGTGGGCCCCGGCTGCTCCTGTGAGGCCTGCGAGGAGTTCCACCCCGGCCTCCTGCATCTACTTGGCCTCCTCCTGTGCCTCTGCCCCCCCATCCTGGTCCCCTATCTGCTCAAGGCCATGTGTGTCCTCCATGCCTGCAGGCCCCCCCCCATCTTTGTACAGGATGGCCCACTGGGAGTGTCAGGACTCCCAGCTCCCCTTTCAAGGTCTGAGGCCTTGCCTCTGTATCTTCTGCTGCCCAGTGCCTGGTCACCATGGGGACAGTTTATGGCCTTGTGTGGCCCTGGAGGACAGCCACTTGCCAACTGCCTTCCTTCTCCTGGCACTCCTTTTCAAATAGCGTTTCTGAAACAGTGGAGGTCTATGGGGTACAGAGACCCCCTGCCAGCATCCAAAGATATAAAGTATTTATCAAAAAGAATATGTTTACAAGCCTACTTTTAACATAGCACCAAACTGAGCAAGGGAACCAAAAGAAATGGGGAAAATGCAAATCCTCTGTACATGTCCTATCAGTGGTTAAAATATAGGGCAGACTCTTTGTGTTTAGGAAGTTACAGATCTCTATATAGTTTCCACTACTTTGAAGCTCCCTTCAGTTGTTCAGGCCAACCACATGGTCAATGGCTGCCTTCACAGAGGAGAGGTCTGTGTGTGGTCATGGACTCAGCATCCCAGGAAATGAGAGCTCCTTTCTCTGGCAAGGAGCTTTTATCATATCTGTTTCTTCACCCACTGACCAGGTCACCCCACTAGTTTAAAGTCCTCCAAACCTCTATTTCCTGCCTGAAGCGGGGGAGAGACCACCTCATTGTCTCTTCTGCTAGAGCTATTAGTATATGTATACAGGTATGCTAGAAAGTAGTTGGACTTTCTTCCCCCTTCCTGGCTGCACTCTGCTCAGAGAAAAAAAATGTAAAATTCCAAACATGGAGGTTTGACTCCTTTCAAAGTTCCCAGGACAAAATGTATTTCTTCACACCATCAGCTCACTTTGATAATGAATTGTTTGGTTTCAGCCAAAATTATATGAGCAGTCACTGGAAGATACCTACAGTTGCATATCCCAGGAATGGCTTGATAAAGTTTTGGACTTGGCAGAAATGTTCAAGTTTATGGATGAAATTCATTCTAGGATGGACAGGAACCTTTTAGTGCCATTGCATAAAATAGACTTCTTTTATCAACAGTTGAAATACCCATCAAAAAATTTTTAACACTGAAAGGACCTCCCCCCCCATTGCAATGCTCAACTGGAATATTTTCCCCTAATTGTACTGATATATGGTTACTATTTTGTTTTATTGTAAATGAAAAATTAAAAATATGAAACAATCCCTTGCTTTTATAAAAGCTTCATTTTAAAAACAATGTTGGCATCTTTGTTTTTCCAGATAACTAACGAATAAAGAAATGCCAACAAGAAACAAAAAGATAATGCCAACTGATTTATTGGAACAAAATGTAACATGAGCAAAAATAAGAGTTTCTCACCAACCATTGGATTTAGGATTATTCAAGCAGCAGGGGAAACCTACGAGAACTTGTGGGGGCATCTCATTTCCCCCTTGTGGAAATTGCCAAGGGCAATGGTACATCATTTGCCCGGCCATTTCCCACTTTGCAAGAAAATAAACCAGGGAGTGGCTGGTTTTGTTGCAGGGAGTAAGGGTTAAATTTACTCCACCTGGCCTTCCTCCTTGGCCTGGTCTCTTCTCAGCTGCCTCCAGACATGAGGAATTGTGCTTTCTAGGAGGCTTCTCTACCTTGTGCCCTGACACTAGGGATGCTGCAAATTGCACTGCAAACATAATTGATAGTCAGACTTACCATACTCAATGGTAGCAATCAGATGGTGAGCCAAACACTTGGTCTTTCTGGTAGGGCTACCAACCTCCAGGTGGTGGCTGGAGATCTCCCAGGATTACAACTGATGTCCAAGGAACAGAGGTCAGTTCACCTTGTTCTGCATCAGGATGCTGCTGGAACAGGCTTTCTGTCAGGTTACAATATCTACCAAAGTGCCAACAGAATTTCAACACTGAAACAGTTCAGGAGTCAAGTTTACTAGCAGTGCTTTCACACACACTAAATAACACACTTTCAATCCACTTTCAATGCACTTTACAGCTGGATTTTACTGTGTGAAATGTCAAAATCCACTTGCAAACAATCACTGAAGTGAATTGAAACCACATTATTTAGCATGTGTGAAAGTGCAAGTATCAGCCAAGTAAGTGTCAGCAAGTTCAGCATCTAACAAACACATTGTATCCACGCCCAGAAGCTTCCCTTGTGAGTCTTTATAGTCACTGGCCAAAATGGCATGCACACAGCCAGCGTCTCAGTGAAGCTCCTGTGAAGACTCATCCCCACTGTCAGCAGGCGACTGGCACTGAGTAAAGAGGCATGCACTCTGACACCTAGTTTGTAAGTCTTTTCTGAGCCTTCTCCTGTGATGTTCCAAGGGTACTGGTGACCCTGGGGAAATGGGAGCAGGTTGCTGATTTTCAGCTGCCAGGGCAGAGCTGGATGGCTGAGGCAACTCTGCACCAACTCTTGGTGACAAGTCAGGAAACTCCTGAACCTCATTCCCTTGCTGATTGGCTGCTGTTGACTGTGGGCTGGTTACAAAGGGCCCCTCCTCTTCTGAGGAGTCCTCACTGTCACTGAGCCCTGGATGGTCCACACAATACCTGGAGAAAATGGCCACTTTGGAAGGTGGACTATATGGCATTATACCCCAATGAAATCCCTAACCTCCACAAACCCTGCCCACTTCAAGCTCCATCCCCCAAATCTCCAGGTGTTTCTTAACCCAGAGCTGTTAATCCTATGGGAATGCCTGTTGAACTGATTTGATCAGGTTTTTGCCAAACTGCACATATGCAAGAGCTCTGTTGATTTACACTTATTGGCAGCCATTAGCATCACTAAGATCCATGTAGATGAACACTGAAGAGCAGAATTTTATTGAAACACAACATCTAATTGTCTGTTTAAAAATTACCTGCTGAGCACAGTAGTTTCCAGCAACAATAGGGAGGTAGTAGGCCTCATTCAGGCTGCATGAGAATCTGCAAGCCTGAAAAACCATTTGCATTGTACTGCATGGCTGGTAACCAATACAGTGGAACCACCTGTTGAGCACCCACAAACAGATAGATGAACTACTGAACTGATAACTGAAAAATCATATCTGGTGCATACCTACCTGAGAATGGAACTCAGCCCCAGCCTCCTCCTCCCTTGACATCTCCCCTGATCCTTTTATGTAGGGGCTGATTTCATCCCTGTTTCTCCCAGGAGACCTTTTCTGTCCTATGTCCAAAGAGCCAAGGTTAGGCCAATGGAGTTGTGAAGGCCCGGCAACCCAGGTCCCTTGCTGACTGAGTCACCCAGGATGGGTGAGCAGAATTTTCTCCTAGGGCCTGCTGATCAGTAGTGAAACCAGAAGGGGAATTCCACATGGCATGACCAGTAGTGAAACTGTCAGCCATGTGGAATTCCCCTTCTGGCTAGCTCCCACTGCTCTCCTGAAGGAGCTGCCATTGGTACTTCTGTCCCCAGAGCCTGCTCGCCTGTGTTATCTGCCCCTGCAGCCTGCCCAGGTGTGCCTTGTCCTAGGCTGTTCTACCTGCATCTTCTGCCCACCCTGGGCTCAAATAAGTGGCTAAAGCTGTGGGGTGGGCAGCAGGATGGGCTGGGCATCACAGCCCTGTATTCCCTCCCCATTTCTTCTTTCTCTTCCCTGACAGCCTCCCCCCAGGAAAAGCTAGACACAGTTGCATGGTGGCTACCAAGCCAGATAGCTGGGTTTTAAGCCTCCAGGAGTTACTGGCAGGTCTCTTTGGCAAGTCTTCCGCCATCAAGGGCTATTTTAGTCTCCAAGTCCACCCAAGTGCTCTCCCACCCAAGGCTTTACTTTACAGAAACTAATGCTTGGAATATTACTGCAGGTGGCTAGCAACCTCCAAAATAGTGAGAGCTCAGTGGGCATTATTTTCTTATAGTTACAGACATTTCTATTATTTTGGTGAGTTTTAATCCCCCAATATGTTTAGTTTAGATTTCAGATTTTTCTGCAAACCTGAGGCTTACTTTAAGTTTGTAGAGAAATCTCTACCATCTGTCCCTAGCACCATTTTGCTGCTCTATTAATCCACACTCAGTAGCCTGGTTTGGAATTAGATATATGATCAAGTTATATAGTCCACATGCTTCCTGATATGCACTCCTCTCTTTCTTGCTGGACAAGCGCACAGGAAGAAATAAGCCTATAATCTACTTCAATTAATGGAACCTTTTGCACATTCACACCATCAATATGTTTTGGCCTTAACCTGCAGCAAAAGCATTGTAAAGTTATTTGTAAACATGTCAATACAATGACATTTAGGTCTGCCTTGTTTTGCCCAGTGTTTGTCCTTTATTGATCAGCCCTGGTGCATGGAGGATAGGTTACCCTCCTCAGCTATATTTTTGCATTATTGCTAGTGATAAGAGAGCATTAGTCAGTGCTATTGCTGATATACATCTTTGGTCCATTAAAATGCAAATGTTCAGGTGTATTGCTGATAGAAATCTTTGCTTCTTAAAGCAGTGAAATGCCTTGCTAATTATAACTCAGAACTATTTTTTCAGATAACTGAGCAATAAGTCATTATAAAAATGTGTCATGTAAGCCCTTTTATTTCTCTGTGTCCATGACTGCTAGGCCAGGGATAATCTAATAAGACTTTTTTCAGTACAGAATTTCTGAATTAGTTCCAGGTTATTGTCTTTTGTTGTTTTAAATTTACAAAAAATAGCTCTGAAAAAATCAACAGATTGTACAGGCTTTTAAGAACTCAGAATCCATCTGTATTAATTATTAAATAACAAATTAAACAGTCTATAATTTATGAGAAAGAAGAACACATAATCTGGGGGAACCGTTACATTGGCATGTTTACTTATTTATTTGCACTGAATCAGATCATTGGTTCTTTTAGTTGTGTCTAATTATACCAGGTAGTTGTTTACAATCATCAGACCAGAATTATCACTGTGAAAATTCACATCCCGTGACATCATTTATTTACCTGGAATGCTGGGGGAAATGGATTTCAAAAGTTTCCCAAAGAGAGCCATCCTAAGCAAATATATTCATAGTCTTATTCAAGTCTATTTAATGAGGCTTCCTCCTCCAGGAAAATATTCTTAGGCTTGCAGTGTAGGTGTGTTTGATACACTGGGCTGAATCTGGGCAGAATTTTTTTTTTATGTAGTTATCCAACATTTTGGATTTCCCCCAGAATGGAGCTATTGAGGCTGTGGTTAACAGTCAGAAATCACTTGGAGGGAAAGAAGGCCCTATGTAATCCTTGTTAGGTGGTTCATTTTCCCACTAAAAGGTACTTCCCTAGGTTGTTTTTCACCCATTATTTTTAGTGTTTGTTTCGGTTTGTGCATGTAGCCTTTCTTCTGTCTACTGAATTTTAATTTGGGTGAGATTTTTGAGATGTTCATATTACTATTTATTTTTTAGTTGGTATGTTCTGAAAATGATTTGTGTACTGTTTAGCTAGATTCAAGTCCAGTAGAACCTTCGAGACCAACAAGATTTTTCGGTTGTGAACCTTCCAGAGTCAAAGCTTCTGTTATCAGGCACCAAAGGGAGCTCTGACTCTTGACTCTTTCAGCTTGTACCCCTCAAAATCTTGTATTTATCTAAAGTGCTACTGTACTTGAATCTAGCTGTTCTGCTGCAGCCCAACATGGCCACTCTGTGAAACTATATCGTTAAGAAATGCTTCATAAAAGCTGCTGTAGTCTTGCCACTGCTGCTTTGATGGCTAGGATTCTCTATCTAACCACTGAGTGATTGGCTGAAAATTAGTACGAGTACAAATGGGAATTCTGATCTGTGGACCTCCCATGGAATCAGACAACTATTAAAGACAGTTAACCTTAAACCATGAAAGATACAGGAGTCCTAAAGGCTAGCTACACCTTTCTGCAGTGGAGACCATTCTGATTTGGCTCTCCTGAGAAGGCTGACTCAATTTGTAGAACTCAGTCTGGATTACTTTATTCATTTTTAAACATAATATATAAATGTAGAACTGAAACATCATTTTATAAGAAAATTACTTTGTGCAAAGTAAGCTGTGGTTTCCATTTTAATTAACAAGCAGCCTGAAATTATGCATGTTTACTCAGAAGTAACTCCCAGTGAACTCAATTGAATTGATTTATTACATTTTCCCCTGCCTTTCTTCTATTATGGAATTCAAGATGGTGTATATGGGGTTCAGTAGATGGAGTCTTCCATCTAGGCAATGGCCATCACAGTCCTGCTTAGCTTCACCAAGGTAGCTGTATCAGGCACAACCATTCCCTGTCCCTTACTTATTACCATGTAACTTTGTGTGTGGGATTAAGCAATGTGATGACATCATTTGCCTTAACAACAACAACAACAAAAAACACTTAGCATAACAGGTCTGATGGGTCCAACTTGATGTTCTCTTCTAGGTTTTCTGATACTAATATTTAGTTCATAGTATTAAGTTAATGTTCTGATTCTTCAAGAAAATGTACTGGAGTGGGTCTGCCAGAATTGTTAGGAGTGTTAGGATAAAAACAGCAATAGCAAACAGTTTGGGAACTTGATGTGGGAACTATGGAATCTTAGAAATCTTTTCTCAGATTCATATCTATATATTGAATTTTCAAAAGTCCCCTCTGCATGAGGACACTTATTTCCGCATATGTGGGCACACTCCCCCCCAACAGGTTTTTCTACAGACTCAGGGGCCTCCTTGGTCTGCAGAAAACACAAAAAGTTAAAAAAAAACCCTTGAGGAGGGTTGAATCCCCCCCCCAATGCCTTTTGAAATATCCTCAGCAGGATCTACTCCAGGCCCCACCTCATCAACAATGAGAGACAGAGAGAGATAATGAGTGGAAGAAGAGGACAGGAAGCAAAAAACAGGACTGGATCTGGGACTGGAGAGGATTCCTCCTGCAGGATGAATGGCTAAATAACAGGGGGGTTGGAGCCAGGCCCGGGACTAGGATTGCCAATCCAGATTGGGAAATTCCTGGAGATTCTGTGGTGAGGTCAGGGGAGTGCAGAGTTTGGGGTGGGGAGAGACCTCAGCTGGATATAATGCCACAGAGTCCACCCATTTTTTTTCAAGGAAACAGATCTCTGTTGTCTGGAATTTAGTTGTAATTCTGGGGGATCTCCAGGTCCCACCTGGAGGCTGGAAAACCTAGGCCTGGCAGCAGCCTCTGAGAGACTTGATACCACCTGACTTGCATGACTCAACTAGGCCCTGCTGCTTCAACAGCAGCCACCCTACGAAAGTCAGTGTAGTATAATGCTCAGAGCTTCAGAGTATGGTTTGTGAGACCCAGGATTAGATTAGGGTTGCTGTGAAAGCTTACTGGGTGATTTTGGACTAGTCACATATTTTTAGCCTAATCTACCTCACAGGGTTGTTGTGTGGAAAAAAGGAGGAGAGAATAATGTAAACTGCTTTAGTCCCCACTGTGGAGAAAGACCCTAGTTTTCCTCAGTAGAAGCTGCAGGAGGAAAGGAGACAGAAAGCTGAAGACAGAGGGGTTGATAAAGGTAGGTTGGCCATTGGGTGGGAAGAAGTTAGGGGTGGGGGCAGAAAGAAAGTGACAGGCATGGAGGGGGAAATGGAGAGAAAATAAGAAAAGAAGTGGCAGGAAGAAGGAAGAGTTTGAAAGAAGTAGGGGGAGAGGGGGAGAAGCAGTGGTGGGGGGAATGGTATAGCCACTTGTGTGTGTGTCCTCATCTATGTAGTTCTGCCCCGACACAAATGTATGTTGATTCCAGAATAGTTTTGTTGCCCTTCAGCTATTGTTAACCTAGAGGTGGCAGACTCTATATGTGTAATGTACAAACAGACCTGAATCTATCTTTCCAAGTTAAACTCGAAAAGTAAATGTGTTAAGACATAAAGAAGCTTGGGCATCCGAAATCACTTCTCATTCTGAAAAGTCAAGTTTGTGAGCCTTAACTAACAAAGATAAAATGTCACAAGATAGGTTGCCGACAGCCTCAGGGTGGGGAAAATCTTTGCAGTGCTAATATTGAAAAATGTGTGTGCAGGAATTCATGATAATTTGGATTTTTAGATAATAAAACGTATTTTTAATTCTGCCATGTGGGTGGCATATTGTGAATATTTCAGACATTTTCATATCCATATGAAAAAAGTGTATGTGCATGTTTTTCTTCTTTACTCATGGCTTTTTAATTATTGTCTTGCCCCTGTAACATGAAGGATTTTTTTTAATGCAGTGAGAGCTATCTCTGGCAGAATTTTAAAATGGTAGCTGTACAATAATTATGGTAAACTTCTGTTTCTACCTTCAGAGTACAAACAGTATCTTTGAATTTCTGGTGCCTGCTTTTCGTTTATAGAAATGAATCAAACTATTTCATGTATAACATAATGATGTAAGCTTCCAGAATTAGCTCTAATGAATTTGGGCCAGATTTTGTGATTGATTTTTGTTCTTGGCTTAATAGTTGTTTATTTCGTACTTGAAATATGTGCCCTGGCCTATTCTTTTAATGCATTACATATGCATTTGACAAAGGCCAAGTTCCAAACACTGGATTAACTAAAATGTGAATGACATTTGATTTATTGTTTGAATGGTAGCTGATCCCAAATTTCCTTTTCATTGGAAGACAAGCTGCCAAAATGAATGCCAGCCAGTGGCTGCTGGTTTTCTAGTACAGAACCATTGCACATGTCACCAGAATTGTTGGGTTTAGATAAAGTTGGAGCCTAGATGGACAACTATCTCCCCTATATATATGCCCCTATATAAAAACTTTTATTTTATTTTTGGCGCTCCCTTGAAGGGGTGTGCGAGGTGCCCCCTGAATTATTTAAAGGCCCCCTGAATTAAAAAAATCCTGGCTACGGGCCTGGGAGTGCCCCAGATGCAAATTAAGTTTTAACAATGCTGGAGATTCACTTCCACTACCTTAACCCAAATATTAAAAGTATATATGATTTGCCCACAGCACTTTGCTGTTCTGGTGACTTTTCCAACCTAAGTATATGAATTTATTCTCTCTCTTCTCAGTAGAAGTGTCCTATAGTTTAAACGGTCTGATACACCATTATATATTTAAGTCTGAAATTCTAATGCACTTGCCACAAAGTAAGTTTGATTGGATTAAACAAGGCTTGCTCTGCATAAACGAGCATATGATTGAATCAGTTTGAATAAGTTAATATATGTTGATTATACATATTCATATGGTCACTGTAGATCATGAAGGGTTTGTGTGGCTACAATCATCTGGAATAAGTGTCTATTTGAACCAGAGTGTGCATACAATCCTGCTTAATACATGAACAGCATCACTGTCTGATAGAAAATAAAAGATAGATTGGTAAAATTAAATTTTGATGTGGAGTTTTAAAGTTGAAAAATGTGACTACTTAAAGGACCATGTTTTCCTGTAGAGATCCACTTATTTATTCAGGTCTTATGGGCAGTGTTTGATGACTGTACCTTCCACGCAGTGATCCCTGGTAACATCTGGAGTTTTTTGGCAGTAGCCCCAGTAATGTGGTATGGCTTGCCTGGAGGGATCTGAAATGCCACTACTCTACTTTTCTTCCAAAAAGTGAAAGATGGTGGTCTTTAGATGGGTCTGTGGGCATAATTGTTCGGCTGGATGTTCCTGTAGATGATATGTAATCTTTCATTAAAATCTGCCTCCATTCCTGAGGACTGGAAGGTAGCTAATGTCACTCCCATCTTTAAAAAGGGTTCCAGAGGAGATCCGGGAAATTACAGGCCAGTCAGTCTGACATCAATATGGGGTAAATTAGTGGAAACTGTTATTAAGGAAAGAATTAGTAAGCACATTGATGAACAAAAACTATTGAGGCAGATTCAGCATGGGTTCTGTAAGGGAAGATCTTGTCTCACTAAACTGTTAGTGTTCTTTGAAGGGGTGAACAAACATGTGGACAAGGGGGACCCAATAGATATTGTTTACCTTGACTTCCAGAAAGCTTTTGATAAAGTTCCTCATCAAAGGCTCCTAAGTAAGCTCAGGAATCATGGGATAAAAGGACAAGGCCTTCTATGGATCAAAAACTGGCTAATTAATAGGAACCACAGAGTGAGTATAAATGGGCAATTTTCTCAGTGGAGGGTGGTAAGCAGTGGGGTACTGCAGGGATCAGTACTTGGTCCAATGCTTTTTGACTTGTTTATTAATGATTTGGAATTGGAAGTAAGCAGTGAAGTGGCTAAATCTGTGGATGATATGAAGTTGTTCAGGGATCTGTCGAGGATGGGCAAGTGGGCGTCAATGTGGCAAATGGGGTTCAGTGTGGCCAAGTGCAAGGTGATGCACATTGGAGCCAAAAATCCTAACTATAAATAAACGTTGATGGGGTCTGAATTGGCAGAGTCTGACCAAGAGAGAGATCTTGGAGTCATAGTAGATAACTCACTGAAATTGTCAAGACAGTGTGTGACTGCAATAAAAAAGGTCAATGCTATGCTGGGGATTATTGGGAAGGGTATTGAAAACAGATCAACCAATGTCATAATGCCCCTATATAAATGGTGCGACCTCATTTGGAGTACTGTGTACAGTTCTGGTCACCACGCCTCAAAAAGGATATTATAGCTTTGGAAAAAGTGCAGAAAAGGGTGACTAGAATGATCAAAGGGTTGGAACACTTTCCCTATGAAGAAAAGTTAAAGCACTTGGGGCTCTTTAGCTTGGAGAAACTATGTGCTTGTGCTGTATTAAATGAGTGGACTGTTGATAGTGATAATGAATTGTTTATTATAGGATATATACTGTTGAGACATATTGTTAGCCCAGCTGCCTTTATTGGGCTATTTCTGGACTGTTTTTATGCGATTATAAACCTGATAGTGTGCCAGGCTAGAGACTGTATGATAAGCACCAAAGGGAAAAGCCCAGAGAAGAAGCAGATGCCAGCCAAGGACAATGAGATGCTGGCTGAATTCACTCCAGAGGTGCCCCATAGCCTGCCTGCTGCTTGTCACATCTTACACTCACAGGTTTACACTCAAACAAAAGACTTTTGCATTCAGCCCAGACTCCTGGTCTCCACATAATAAAGGGATTAACCCCCCCCCACGTGCCAGCTCACACATTCCTCATGGAGAATCTGCCCGGATACTGAAGAGTCATCCTCCTTTGTTCCAGCTTCCTCTTTTCCCACTCCCAGGTGTCCAACAGTCAAGGTAGCCACTAGCATTTGAAATTGACCCTAACAACCAATCCCTAGCCAGCAGGGAGTGTCCCCAGGTGTAAGCCGCCTGGCCTCTCACGCCCACTGCTTGAGAAGCCTTAAAAACACTCACACACGCTTCTCAGAGCTCTCTCTGCCTTGCCTACCCCCTACCAATGACCTCTCTCAGCCTGCTATTACCTCTTATGCCCAGCTTACTTTACCCAAACTCTTACCTCGCTTTAAGGCTTCAGTCTGCAGCTGAAGTAGTGCACATGTCCTTAGCAGGTCTAGTACATGTGTTTCCCATTTTTCTTCTCATATTCCTCCCCACCCTGAACCTCCCGCTGGAAGATTTAGGAGTTATGCATCCCTGAGGTAAATATTGCCCCTCATCGCTTCAATACCTGCTCATGCAAATGTGCTATTTATTTCCTTCCTGTTTGTATTAGTTTCTTGTATGCCAGTATGTGTGATTGTATGTTCTGATTGATATTACTGCACAGTAAACAAAAGATTTATTTTACTCCTGTCTCCCGCCTCTTTACTGGGAAATAGCGTGGTGGCCCATCCTCTGTATACACAGACCAAAGAACCCCAATATTAAATGCTGTTCCAAGTGCTCTATTAATTATAGATCAGAGCATTTCGGTTAACAGAAGTGGAGGCACCGCTGAGATTGGTCCTGCTCGTCTGAATGAAGACGAGAGTTGATGCGTGTCTCATTCATTCAACCAGACGTAGAGGAGAAACTGCTGCACATTTCCTATGAAGAGCGAGTAAGCTCAGCAAAGTACACTCAGTACACATGTGAAGGAAAGTTCTTGCATGCTTGGCTCTAGTGAGCATTCTATCTGGGAGGCTTTACCCGTTTCACCACCTTCAGTGTGAGACTCTGTGCCATAAGCACTAAAGAGTCATGGAGGCCAGCTGCACCGGACCCGACTGCTAGGACTAGCCTGTGACCGGCGGTGTACTGAATGCAAGGGGTCTCCCACACGAAGTCCTAAAGGCTATGTGCGAGCCGTCTCTCAGTCTATCTTGTGGACTGGGAACCGAGAACGATAGTGTAGGGCATTAGGAATCGCACCACACCACAAAACACTACACGCCATTGTTCCCCTTTCACTTGAGCAATGAGCATTGAGAAATAAGCGGAGCCGAGCTGAGGTTCCACCTTCCGCCAAAGTCTCTGGAAGCCCTTTTTTCTTTGACTAGCTAGCAGAGCGCTTAAACTTAAAGTGAGCTAAGAGGTCCGCTCACTGAGGCATATTGTCTCAAGGATCCAAGGGTTGTAGGTTGCCCTGAAACATTCCTGGGTTAATAGGAGGTCACCCAGGTGGATAGAGTATCCAAAAACCCCAATTGACTGGTTCAAAGGACTAATCCGGCGAGAGACGTGAGGCTCAGGCCAAGCCCGTGCTCAAAACTCCGAATTAAAGGGTTAATGGTAAACCCGGCGGGGACAGAGGTCTAGCCTAGAAAAACCAGATAGAAAGGGTTATTGAGGGAAGAACCCAGCAGGGACAGATGTCTAGCCTTAAAAACCTCAAATCTAAGGGTTTTCGGTTAGCCAGGCAGGGGAGTGAATTCTAGGCTTAAAAACCGTAACTCATGGACCACGAGGCCTAAAGAGCTAAGCTCACCTCGCCCATGAGCAGAAACAGCAGGAGGAGAAAGTAGCCAGCTTAAAATAACAACTCATAAAATGGCGAACACAACTTCCACTGAAGCACCCAAGTTCCGCACAATCAAGGACTTGCCTTGCTTAGAAAAATGGGTAACAAAGAAAGGCCTTAATCCTTGGGCACCAGAGGCATTTAAAATGGAGGATCCCCTCCAGGCCGCCCGGGAAGCATTTCAAGATTTTTGTGAGAAGAAACACAGAACTACAGCCTTGAAAGATCGGGCTGGGGCATGGGCGCTCCTTCTAGCCTTACAGGAGTCCATGGCCGCCAATCTATTGCTAAAGAAAGATTTAGAGAAGAGAGAGGCTGAGTTAACAGCAACTAAAGTCGAAATCAATACTCTTAAAGAAGTACACCAAAACGGGGTGGATGCTCTGTGCGAGCAACATGAGGAGGAAATGGTTCATTTGAGGACGGAGAGAATGAATCTCATATTCGAGAAAACTGGGCTCTCTAATTCAGCCCAAGATGCTAAATATGCAGCCAGCCAGGCTACAGAGAGAGTAAGGAAAGCAGAGGCAGAGGTCGCCAGAATTTCTGAAGACCGCGCCACTGCACAAAAGGCGGCTCGCTACCTTGCCGACCAGGCGAAGGAGTGATACGCCAAGGCAAACCATGAGGTATACCAAAAAGAAATAAGAATTCTCAAAGAGAAACTGGGGATTTGGGAGGCAGTAATCTGCACCATCCACCCAGGTGGTCTTAAGGACTCAGAGGTTTCAGAGCCCGAGGATGAACCTACTGGTCATTCTTTGGAGGCTCATGTGGAAGCAATTAACACACAGCCAATAAACCCGGTTTACACCAGGGAACAGACTACTAAAGCAGGGAACAATAAAACAGTAAAGACCATTACAGAGACACGAGTTTGGAGACAGGAAGAGGTCAAAGCTATTGCTGAGCAGGTCAGCCCCCTTACTAGGGAGAATGTCGTAGCCTGGCTCACATCGGTCAGCACCGCATATGGTAGCTTAAACTGAGAGGACCTCTCCGCAATAGCAAGGAGGTGTGCCACTGGATCTGACTTGGCAGCCATTAATTCGGCTATTTCAGCCAAAGCATTAAATGATGAGGACCAGTACACGTGGATGAGAGGAGTCATGGAGTATCTAAACCCAGACCAATCACTCGAGGCTGCATTTGTGTTGGAACAGCAAGGGAGCAACGAAGACCCCGAAGTTTATTTGACTAGGAAACAACTTCTGGGAGTATTAGCTGAAAAAGTAGATCTGGACAACGAGGACTATCCAGACTATAATGACATAGTTTTTAAGGATGCTCTTATTAAAGGCTTTAATGCCCAGACACAGCTAACTTTAAATGTGGAAGCCTCGACAGACATAGAATGGGACCAACTGCTAATTAAAATCAGAAGAGTCGCCACGTTGCTGCGCAGCACGGGCGCCGTGAAACCCACTAAAGCTCCTAGGAAATACAGAGACAGGTATAAAGATGAGGAGGAACCGATACAAACAATCACCTATGCAAATAATGGCCCACACTCACAGTATAATGTGGCATAGCCTCAAAACTTACAGAATATTGTATCTCAACCTCAGAATAGCCCGCAATGTAATGCAGTGCTGCCCCTGAATTTTACTGGGAGTAATTATAGAGGGAATAAATATAAGGGAAGATATAACAGCCGAGGCAAAGGCAGCTACAGAGGAAAATACCAAGGGGGTTACCGTAATAACCAGGCTCCTGCAGAAGCGCAGTGGCAGCCTCCCCAGCCCTCTGCCGCACTGATGCTGCAGAATAATTTTCCCCAGCAACCAGCTGGACTGGCAACAGTGTACGCACCGCAGCCACAAGCTACACAAGGGCAAAACCCCCAGCCACTTTCTGGTCCTACTGGACCCCAGCAAGACTGTCATTAAGGGGGGGGCAAAACACAGACGCGCTTCGTTGGCATCTGTGGATGTCTCTAAGAAACAGAGGGTTTGACTTGGACCGATTTGATGGACAGCCTGATGCTATGCTCCTTAGAGCCCTCGCAGACAGTGATGCGCAAAGCAACCCACCTATGGCTCCCATAGTAACTGCCCGGGAAGTCACTAGTGCGCAGCCAAATCCCTTCTGCTAGGGGTGCCCAGAGCCCCGCACTCTTCCCCAGGGAGTAGTGGCTACACTTAAGCCAGACACATGGGGAAGACCGATGGTTTCCGCAGGCATTGGGGCTCCAGGGAGAAAGAGAAAGCCTGCAAACCTACTAGTGGACATGGGCGCTTCCACTACCGTTCGACACCCAACCCTAGCTAAAGAAGGACAGCTGACTAATGATACCATTTCCCTCCGAGGCTTTGCCGGAGGTAATCACAATGCTAAAGTGTGGAAGGACATTCTCATAACAGTGGGAAACTTTTCCACCATGGTGCTTGCCTGAGACAACCGCGGAGAAGACAAAGGGATTTTAGATGCTAATTTCTTTCGCGACCATGGCATAACCATTGATCTAGCCAATGGTCTCCTGTGGAAAGTTTCCAGGGGCCCTGACTTCATCAATGCTATCCATCGGTGTGCAGCCCTGAAGGCCCCACTGCCTGTGAATAATGTGAGCATGGATCCTTGGGTCCAAGAGTTTCCGGAAGTTTGGATTAAGGACAAAGAAGAGTGTGGCACAGTTAAGAACGCATGTGTCCTCATCGAAGGAAAAGATCCTCCGCCTCAAAGGCAATATAGCTATCCAGTGGAAGCAGGAATTGGCATTGCCAAAACAATTGAAGGTCTTTTAAAATGGAATGTGATTAGGCCTATGCAGTCTATTTGCAATGCCCCCTTGTGGCCTGTTTTAAAAGCAGACAGGGTCACCTGGTGGATGACCGTAGATTTCAGAGCTTTAAACGCCATCACACCTCCTGTCGCGCCCGTTGTGGCAAAATACAACGAAATTGTAGCGGCCATTGCTGCCGGCTCTCGATATTACAGTAAACAGCTCGGCTGGGTCAAAAATCCCCAGGTTTGGAACCCAGGTCAGGAGGTACTGTACAGAAAGTTTTCCAGGAAGCAGCACACACTCATGGGCAAATAGGAAGGCCCGGTCCCAATAGTCGAACGTATAAGTCCTGCAGTCTATAAGCTCGCCATACCCTGCAAGGGAGGAAATATCTGGCACAAGTTCTTTCACTCCTCCCAATTGAAGCTTTGGAAAGGCGAAACAGTCAACAGACCACCTGCAAAACCGCCAGACCCACTGCCGGCCTCTCCAGCGCTGATGCACACATCCCTGCCAATCCGGCAAATCTCTCTGCCCCCGCCAGACACTGTTGATGACCCTCAACATTTCAGCTTGGAGGGCACCTTTCTTTTTAACTCTGAAGAGACACTAACCAGTGTCCTGACGGACCCAGGTTAGCGAGGGGGAAGAGAGAGCACACTGAAACACAATACTACATGAGAATCGTTTCTGTGGTTGTTTGCTTTGCTTTGTTTTGTCTTCTCTGTCTGCTGTGCTGTGAACTTCCCTCTCTTGCCAAAGTATCATAGTACCCTTTTGCTCTGAACAACTATTTTTCATAATCTTCCTGGACTATACTGCACTAATGGCTGTGCGGCCAGGGACAGGTTCCAGGGAAGGTGAGATGGTAGGTGTGAGAAAGAACAAGAAAGACCTCGAGTCTGCGAGCTACAAAACATTATACAGGAATACAACTGGCATAGCCCCACGCTGTAGAGCATTTGGGTCCAATAAATACACTGCCTGCCTGAAAGGCAGAGGCACCAGGCTCAATTCCCCAGCTGGGGACCGTAAGTTTTAACTTCAATGATGTTACGAACTCTTCTCCTCTTCTTTTCACTATGCTGTGCCAGTCCTTTCGCCCTGAGTCGACCACAGCATGGGAGAAAAGACGGTGCCACCTGAGCACCGCTTTCCCCCTTCCCCTCCTTTAGTTGAGGT
Organism: Gekko gecko; assembly: GCA_029375565.1. Lineage (NCBI taxonomy): Eukaryota > Metazoa > Chordata > Lepidosauria > Squamata > Gekkonidae > Gekko > Gekko gecko. Next base: position 138,316,342 of record JAPDNY010000002.1, read on the forward strand.
TGCATAATCTTTTGTGTTACAGAATTCCCATAATGGACATAACACCATGTTTTGTGCGAGGGGTAAGTATAAGCAAGGTCGCATGTGTGTTACTGTTCCTTATGCTACAAGTTAAAGGGGATACTGAGTCAACCATACCAGTAGAAACCATATACCAGTGGAATTGTAAAGGGGAAAATATGAATAGAAATATAACATGTCTCGATGATGGCGTAGCACCTATAACACTGATGGAACAAAAGGGGTACAGTGTCAAAACAGTGGATGAAATACAGGAGTGCCTTCCATCTGGTTTGATTAATTGCACCAGAGAAGAGTCAAAGAAAAGCATATGGATCTGCCCCCCAGAGGGAGACCTAATGGAGAAACTGATAGTACTCTTGTGCCAGGGCAAAATTCCTAAAGCCACATGTGAGACAGCTATAGTTTCAGCTGCTGTGTGGAATGAAGGGGATCCCCTCAGGATCATACTATCAGTAGGAACAAACAAAGACATATACCCAGAGGACGGAATATCCATTACACTGGCCGACCCACAAAGTGAGATACAGGAATTCCACCTGGTAAATTGGACATCTTTAAATTGGGGCATTGATTCTGACATGAAGTCCTTAGAGGGACCACCCGACTGGATGGTTGATCTGACTAGCACCCCATGCACCCCGGTGTACACAAAACGCACATTTGACACATTGGGAATGTTAGTTATTAACACCGTGCACATAAGAGGAAATTATACTCTTACAATTAGGCATAAGAACACAACCACCATCAGTTTTGATCCACAAAATGTAGAAAGCCTCCGCAAATTAGAGGACCCTGTAGCAGGGTCGCACACAATTAAGTACCATCAGCCGGAAAGAGTACTATTACAACCACAAATGCACGTTAAGAAAGTCATTGTAGACATGAAGGACCTAGAGGTCCCCTTAAACCCATTGAAGGTCTCATGGACACAAAAGCTATGTACACAATACCTCCAGCCTTTTAAGCAGGGCTGGGAAAACTGGCTTAACCTATGGCAAATAGTAAACTCACTGAAACGGCACAAAAGAAGCATAGCAGACTGGCTCGCGCCAGTAGGGACCGGAATTTCTGTATTAAATTCAGCCAGTATCGAAGTTATAGCTAATAAAACTTCCAGAGTAGGATCAGACATTTACAACCTGGCAGCAACCATATCGCAATCCTTCCATGCCTTATCAGACCTTCCGCGGATCACCAATCCCCTCCTTATAAAACGGGAACATATTATGGAGCAGGATTTTGGCATACTAGTACTAGGGGTCCAGTCTCTCCAAAGGAATATCTCCCGCGCACTCTCATGCATGCAGATGCAAACAATGAACATGCTTACAGCCACCAGTATGATCACTCAAGCTATGGCAGGAGAAATCCCGTTAGAAATCAAGGGTTTCCTAAAAAGAAGCATGACTCCAGAAGAAGCAAGTCTAGCCGACTGGTGGACTTTAGCAAACGCCACTTATGTCCACAGCACCCACGGACTGGAATTAATTATAGTCACTGCCAGTGCAGATGAAACATTCCCTATATTCCCGGTAGTTCCTCTTGGCCTGCAGGTTGATGTAAGCACGGTTTTATATGCCAGGAATAGTCAGAGGTGAGCAAGAATCACCTCTGATGGCTGGCAGACCGTCAATACAGAAGGGTGCAGGTACAAGGAGAACTTGGGATTTATATGCGAGGACAATGCACTAGAAAAGCACCACCCCTGTGTGGCCCCCCTTAAGGGAACCGAAGCCACATGTCAGTTTGATGCTGTGAAGGAAAATACCTCAGCTATAGTTTACATTGGCAAAGCCTGTGTCTGCCACTTCATTCACATTAACTCCAGGTACATACAGCCTATGCTACCTAAAATCAACAGATGCTTCTGTTACGTTTCCTCAGTGGAAGGGTGTGACTTCAAGTTTGAACTCCCAGTTTGGGTCAAACAGGAGATGCAGTTTTCCCCTAAGTTATATGACACCGTCTCCCCAGTGCCCTTAGGAATGGGTCTGGAGGTCATAAAAGAATTACTTAAACACCCGGAGTTGCAAAACAAACTCAAGCAGTTGGAATCTGCAGGAGAAAAAGCCGCTTTACTGGTGGCACACAACAGAGCTAAAATTGCAGACCTGGCCATAGACATCAGAGACTCCTCCCATCACTCATTCTGGGAATCATTACTTGGTTGGTCAGAAAAATTCACCAGGATACTGAATATAATGCTCCACCCAATAGTCATTATTGTGGCAATTCAAATCCTATGCATACTTGTCGATAGCCTTGGGACTATGGGTTAGATCTCAAGCCAAAAGAATTCAAAAGATGACCTCCCTGTTGCACCACCCAGCCATCACCGTTATGCAACTGACTATCTCACCTTGTTCATAAATGTTGTATCTATGCTCCTTCATGTCTCAGTTTCCCCCTTTCCCTTGCGTGTTCAGTGTCCCTCGTGTTGTATTGCCTATGTGTATAGCAAAGGCTCCCTGTTATTCTGTTAAACTTCAGGCCATAAGCTAAGGAGCCGCAGTGGCACTAGAGGCTAGACACTGTGCTGCCAATCTACAAGCCAGCAGAGCAGGAGTTCGAAGCCCCACGTGCCAAACTTTTTTTTTCCAACCCCTCTCCCCCTCATTAGAAAGGTCTCAATAAAGCTATGGGCTTTCCCCTTTTGTATTTTTCTCTTTATCAGTTTTTGTTTTAATTCTATTTTTGTACAAGATTGGGTGGGCTAAAAAGCCCGAGGTAGACCCTTGTAATCGAACCGAGGGTATGGAAGGGATGTTTGTATGCAATTGTTGGACAAGGCACACCGTGCTTCTGGCACGGGTAGGTTCAGGGCTCGAAGAACAGCCCAAAGGCCACTGGACGTGCTATTTCTCCTCTGCAGCGGAGGCGGACGAGAATGCCCAGGGCGCTTGGCCCGGCGCTTGGTGGCGCTGCCATGCCCACAAGCTGCCTCAGTCCTGGTTCGCCTAGTTCCCCTTCCACACTCCTGGTTGCAGGGAGATTTTTGGCAACCCAGTGAGCTCTGCCCATATCTTGCCCAAGCCACCAGATCTTGTTCTACTTTTGATCTCCGCACTAAATGTGTTTTTAAATATTTTTAAAGAATTTTTCTAAATAAAAATAGGCGTTTTACCCATCATGCTTTGTGAAAAAGTTTTGCATACAAAGGAGCCCCTGACCCTGAATAAGTTAAACCCCAGGGATAAGCCATTCCATATAAGGAGGGACCCTGGAACAACTGATGTTACTGGCGCAGGGGAGGAGGGTTTTTTTAAAAAAAACTTTTTATTTTTATTTTATTTTTATTTTCTTTAACTACATTGATTGGGGAACCCCCGTAAGGGTCCCCCTGGTTTAAAAGAGGTAAGACTTGACATCGTTCCCTCCGGAGCCTGATGGCTCCTGTTTAAAAGACCAAGGGCCGACAGGGCTGTTCCTCGAGCCCGGAGCTTACCAGTGTCACATTCTTCCAGATGCCTGGGTTCGAGAAATGGCCCCAAGCCGGCACCGCCTCCACCTCACGGGGGAGGGAGAGTTTTTGAGTCGGCCTCGACCTAGGGGAACCATGCACTGAAACAATCTTGCCGCTTATAGTGACTCAACATAACACGAACACCCATAATCCTTGGGATCTAGGGGAGGTGTTATGCAAATATCCAGCCTTTCTTTCGGCTCGGCCGCTAAGGCGCACTTTGGGGAACTCGGGAACCTCCGCTTACAATCAGATCTTTCCGCCTAAAACTGAGCATGCTCCGAAGATGGTCGGGAAATTCCGTATCCAGTCCACTCGGCTCGGCTGACCGCGCATGCACCAAAACGAATTGGGCATTTCCGTAGCCGAGCGACTGCCCGAAGGCTGTTCTGAGGGAGATCGGCAATCTACGTAGTGACTCTTCCCCCCCCTTTTATAGCTCGGCATTCTGAGCAGGCTCCTCCGATGTTCGGGAATCTCCGTATCCACTTTCCCCCTCTCTTTTGGCTCGGCTGCCTGATCCCGCGCCGAAGGAAGAGCTCATGGATTTTACTAACTGTTTGTCTTCATTTAAGCCCGGAGCCACCAGAAGGACTCGGAGGACGCCGAAAGCACTCAATCGACCCAGCCCCTCCCCAAGAACAAAACCTGTATCTAGTGCGTCTCCCTCCCATCCCTGGGCCACAGACAAACCGCAACTCAGGAGGGAGACAGAAGTTTTGTGGATCAAATATTTGATATATGCATTGTTTATTTGTTTATCATGTGCCTTAGCCATTGTCATAGTAGCCGAGGCAATCCCGAAACTGAACACAATAGCAGTCAGAGCATGGATTATAGAGCTAACTAAGCGCCTCCGAGTGCGTTTAGTGGGAAGTCTACTACGGGGGTTGCGCTGGTAGATTCTCTATGCCAACAACAGTTCCAATTTTGACAACTGAAATTAATCAATGTTTACATTTTAAGTATAATATAAATGCATGCTATAGTAGATAGTGAATCTTTTGATGTATAATGTTTACAGTTAACTAGAGAAGATAGGTATAATTCTTGTGCATGTGAATTTAGGTATTTAAGTGTTATAGTTCTTCCTTGTTGAAAGTAAAGAATCCTTTTTTTAAATGATTATATTGATTTGGATTGTATAAATTGTTTTTAACATTTTAATGCACACATGGCCAATAGTTACCTCTGGATTATGCAAAAGCCACTTCCAGCCAAAACTAATTTGGCTTAGGTTAGCTTTTCATACCCACATGCACCATCCATAAGATATAGAATAGATAGGGAACCTGGGAGTAGGGAGGAGCCACAGAGGACATCACTGCCTGCCTGCAGCCTGTTCCAGACGTCCGGATACCAGTACCGGGGGACTTCAACGACGTTATCTGACGCTCCAGCTTATATGTGTGTGGACCATGTCACCTGACAGCACCAGGTCCACAAGGGGGGGATATGTTAGCCCAGCCACCTTTATTGGGCTATTTCTGGACTGTTTTTATGCGATTATAAACCTGATAGTATTCCAGCCTAGAGACTGTATGATAAGCACCAAAAGGAAAAGCCCAGAGAAGAAGCAGATGCCAGCCAAGGACGATGAGATGCTGGCTGAATTCACTCCAGAGGTGCCCCATAGCCTGCCTGCCGCTTGTCACGTTTTACACTCACAGCTTTACACTCAAACAAAAGACTCTTGCATACAGCCCAGACTCCTGGTCTCCACATAATAAAGGGATTACCCCCCCCCCTACGTGCCAGCTCACATGTTCCTCATGGAGAATCTGCCCAGATACTGAAGAGTCATCCTCCTTTGTTCCAGCTTCCTCTTTTCCCGCTCCCAGGTGTCCAACAGTCAAGGTAGCCACTAGCATTTGAAATTGACCCTAACAACCAATCCCTAGCCAGCAGGGAGTGTCCCCAGGTGTAAGCCGCCTGGCCTCCCACGCCCACTGCTCGAGAAGCCTTCAAAACACTCACACACACTTCTCAGACCTCTCTCTGCCTTGCCTACCCCTACCAATGACCTCTCTCAGCCTGCTATTACCTCTTACGCCCAGCTTACTTTACCCAAACTCTTACCTCGCTTTAAGGCTTCAGTCTGCAGCTGGAGTAGCGCATCTGTCCTTAGCAGGTCTAGTACACGTGTTTCCCATTTTCTTCTCATATTCCTCCCCGCCCTGAACCTCCCGCTGGAAGATTTAGGAGCTACGCATCCCTGAGGTAAATATTGTCCCTCTTCGCTTCAATACCTGCTCATGCAAATATGCTATTTATTTCCTTCCTGTTTGTATTAGTTTCTTGTATGCCAGTATGTGTGATTGTATGTTCTGATTGATATTACTGCACAGTAAACAAAAGATTTATTTTACTCCTGTCTTTACTGGGAAATAGTGTGGTGGCCCATCCTCCATATACACAGACCAAAGAACCCCAATATTAAATGCTGTTCCGAGTGCTCTATTAATTATAGATCAGAGCATTTTGGCTAACAATATGCACTATAATGAGAAAATATTGGAATATTGCATGTTTCTTGGCATTTCTTGGAATATAGGTAATATGAAAATCACTAATATATAGTATCCAAGTGTGTTCTTGTTAGTGTCTACACTCATAGGTGATCAAAACAAAAAAATCATAGCTAAAACAAATGGAGGGAATTCATCAGCTTCCCTCCCCTTGAAAACTAGTTACAATACCTGCTCGTTATTTTCAGAATGCCACAATTCACAATGAACCATACACAGTTCATATGTCATTTATTCTGTAGGGTTTTCACACACACCCCACCCTTCTTTTAACTGGGCAACTAGATGAAGCTTTAGTTAGGGACTTAAAATCACTCCACAATAATCTGTCACTATAGTTGCAAAATGAAAAAAATTTAAACTCAGCTTGCTATCACATGTTAAGTTTGTCTATGAAATCCCCAGGATTAAGCTGTATTGTTCTCCTGTAATCTAAACTCCTTGTTTTATAGCTGTTAAATCCACCTGTTCTGACACTGCATCAAATAATAAACCAGGATAAATTCTTCATAGTTAGATTGTTTTTTAAAAACGGCAGGGTGTTTTTTCCCCTAACTTTGGATTCACAGTACTACAAATCAAACATGAATTTCTGGTGATATTTATCAGAGACAAAAAACCAGCAGTGCTGATAAAATGACTGCAGAGTGCACAGAATTTCTCATACAGAGAAAAGTTTTAATGAATAATCTTGGAAAAGACACATCAGTACAAGCATGTATTATACTTGTTACCCTTGGTTGTTTTATAGTTCTGCCACTAATGTGCCAATATGTGACTATGTAAATCCACTCAGCTGAAGTGTGCAAATTGTTTTTCTAGAATGTAGGGACAGAAAACAGAGAGGGAACCCCTCTATTTGTCCTTCTCACCCCGTAATACATTTTTGTACATCTTTTTCAAGCATGAAACAGATATCTCTAACAATAACTGATAGCCTTTATACAAATCATACAACATACCATATTTACTTGAAAGGAAGGCTACTTTGAATGTAAGACAACCCCCCTAACAAAGGAATGTTTCTCCTTCAGAGCTACTGGTTAGAGTGTTGGATTACAACAAGGAAAACCCAGGTTCACATCCCCACTCAGCTATGAAGCCACTGGGTGATCTTGGGGCAGCCACTTTCTTTCAGACTAGCTCAAACTAGCCTGCTGTGCAGGGTCATTAGATGACAGAATAGGAAAGATAAGAACCTTGAGCTCCTTGGGAAAAGGGAAAGATAAAAATGCAATGCAAATGGAATTTCTGAATGCCTGCCCCCCAAAAAAGAAATCTGTGCATGTAGTGAATAAGCATATTGGGGAGAGAGTTACATTATATTATTATTTTTATTTCTAGTTTACTATATCAAAGGACTTTTTAAGGGAAACCATTCAAAAATAGGTTCACCTCATTATTCATGACATAGTCCACATTCAGGCCTAATGTGCATGTGCAGCAGAATGAGGTGGCTGAAACCTGAGGTGATTGTACCACAGGTGAGGGATGCTGTTTTTAAAGCCTCCTTCTGTGTAAAAACCACCCCCAAACCTTTCCTGCAAGTAAAATCACATCAGGGGAGACCCCAGTTTGTTCCCTGGATTGTCAACTTCCAGGTGGGAGCTTGAGTTCTCCTGGAATTACAACGATCTCAAACACACACACACCCCTATATTTTGTTAAAGTTTTTATCACACATTTTTTTAATTTTTTTTAATTCCTGTGAGAAGCTATTTTAAGAAGTGGTCAGACAAAAATGAGAAATGTTTGTACTGTTTTCTTGCCCTCAGACCATGCACTAACAAATGAATCTCATTGCCATCTTATTGTAACTATTAACCAAAATATAACAAAGGCATTTGTGCAGTTCCTTTGCTCAAAATATCATCCAGTGAATGAAATTCATGATGCCAAAGAACCATGAGGGAACATTGCTGTTACTTCCAGTGAGCCCAGCAATTTAATTCTTTATGAATAATTTAGGAACTAAAATGACTTGATTGTGCTCTCCGATGAGAAGATGATTAAAATCTAGGAATCTCATATTCATTGTACTAGCCATTCTATAATAATTAAATTAATTAATGATTTATAAGTTACAGGGGAATTATTAGGGGAAGTCTCCTTTTCTCTCTCTTTTAGTTCATCACATTGGGTATATTAGTAGAAAATGCTGTAACCCCTTCATCTTCAGTATTTGAAGACTGATCTATTTTCCAAAGATCCCTCTTAGGGGTTTTTTTTTCAACAGGTCTCCTTTCATAGGTTGTTCCATTTAGAATCTAGATACTGTTTTCCCATTTAAATTAGTTACTGAAATCTTTGCTTTAGAACATTGTGTTTGCTACAAAGTAGTATGTTTTAGAATCCCAAGGACCATCTCAAAGTAAAGAATGAATATTAGATTCTGCACTTCCAGTTACATAGAAATGGGCAGAAACTACTCTGTAACTGTTTCAGTTTCCAAATTCTGTACCGTTTTCCTACTTGTACTTAATTTACAGTTTAAATTAATTATGGCTAGGCCTTGGTGTACATTGCAAACAACAAGGATCAGAACACACAGCATGCAATTCTTTTTAGTAGGACTGTGAAATTGGGCCCCCTCATTGCCTTCATTGACCCACCAATCACACTGCATATAGTCAAGAGACTTCAGCTCAGTACACACAACAACTCTACATATTCACTGCATGTGCAGGGAGGGAAAGCAGACATGAACCCATTGACCACACTCTCTGCACAATTATCTGGTCATCCCTGGGGTGACCACTTGGAGGAAGTAGCCCTCCCTGTGATTAGAGATGTTCTAAAACCAGCATAACTAACCTTGGGATGGAGATGTATGTATGGCAGCTTCTTCCATGTGATCACCCCTGCAGATGACCAGGTAATTGTGTGGAGGCAAGGTGCGTGGCCAGTATATTTGCACCTGCTGTTCCTCCTTGCACATTCAGTGAATATCTGGGGCTGTTTTGTGTACTGGGCTTTCAAGATGTTGCAGCATGCTACTCTATGTGTGACCCTGGCAACAGGAAAGGGAACTGATTGTAGTGATGATATAAATTATCATGATGGAGTGGTTCAAAGTAAAATATACTGTGGGCCAGGGGCCAATTTCCATTGTAGAAGCCAATCTATGGGTAACACAAATGAGGTGTTTTTTTTTAAAAAAACCCTTTCATCAGCAACTTTCAGTTTTATGGTACTTTCATCTCCTTTCCCTTTGCACACCGTCCTCTGTTTCCATCTTTCTCTGCCCTCTGATGCCATTGTGATCCTTCTTTCCCCCTAAAATCTTCCCCACCTTTGTACTGTTGGGAGAGAGCCTTCATAGTACAATACTTGATGAGATAAACCAAACCAATTCTTGAACTGTGTACTGTGAATGTTGATACCGAGCTAATTATGGTCAATGAGTGCATTAAAAAAGTCATAAATTTTTGCAGGAATTGATCTGCTCCTAACTATTTGAGAGCAGAAAATGAGGTCTAAATTGCTACACACACTATCCATGGCACCTAATCTGATCATTTGTGGCTCTGAAACCAGGCCAATGTGCAGCTAGTCCAGTAAACTTTGACAATGTGATTTTTTTTTTTTTTTACATTTTGAAAACCCCTGTACTCTAATCAGCTGCAAATATCAACTCTGCTTAGCTGGAAAATATACATGCCAAGGGCCCTTTCACATTTCCATTTTAACCTGGTTTTTTATCCATTGCTGACCAAGCTCCATGTAAAGCAACATAGGGACAACTATTTCAAACAGCATTTACAGCAGTTTCCTAATCATATCTGAAGCAGTGTGTCAATTTCAAACAACACCACCTTTTCCAGCAGTGCCATTTTTAAAAAAAAAAAAAACTTTTGTGATATACAGATGTATCAAAAATCTGTGTCAGTTTAAAAGAAAAATTCAGGCATAGCAAAAAAGTTTCCTGTGCAAGAACAAAGGCTGAGGCCATTGTCAATAGAGTGCTTGCGCCATACTCTGTTGCTATGGCAATTCAGCATTTAAATGAAATATTCTGCTTAGGTGTTTCCACAGATGGTAGCAACCATGGGTCACAAAAACTATTCCATGTTGTGATACAATATTTTCATAAAGTTTGTGATATTATTGAAACAGCTAACTAGCATGCCAAATGAAAAAAAAATGGAAACTATAGTGGACTGTGTTACACAAGCATTAAAAGACCATGGCCTCCTTATGAAGTGTGTTCCATTCTCTGATGTCAACATGAACACTAAGTTTGGAGGAATCAATCACTCTGGAAGCAAAAATGTCTTCCATACCTTGAAACATGAAACAGAGAGAGAATTAGTTGGTGTTGATTGTCTAGCACACATCCTTCACAACTGTATATAACATGGGACAGAAACATTGTCTGTAGACATAGAATGCATCATACTAAAGATTAACCATTATTTCTCTGTGTATATGGAAGAACAGAAAATCTCAAGAGCTACTGTGAATTCATTGATATATATATTACAATTATTGTCACATAGCAGAAAAAGATGGCTATCACTCTTTCCTGCCATAGAACGATTACCGCAGATGTTATGTGATGTGAAATCTTTTTTTCCATCTCAATCCAATCCAGCATCCATATGGAAGAAATTATTTGAAAATGACTTAGCAGAAACATATATGTGGCATTTACATTCCTTAATGTTTCATACACAAATCCAGGAAATAGAAGGGGGTGGAGGAATCAGTTTTGGAGGTTTTCATCATATTGCAGTCAGTTTGTCAAGTGTTGCAACCCAGAACTGCTTCAGTTCTGTGAAGCAGCTTTTTTTTCACTGAAAACAAAACAGATCTTAAGCAAAGGAAAGAAAGATTGACTGGAGAAATAAATTGGTTTGTTTATGGAAGAAGCTTCTTACTTGTACAAAGTGTGTTTGGATTATTTGTGGAAATTGACAGTTTCTTGTAATTAATTTGACTTTTTCATTTGACTTCATTTGACTTTAACAGATACCCTTTCACTTGATTATGTTCTGTATACCATAAAATACTTGCAAGATCAAGACATGATGGTGGATGATGTAAAATGTTTTGACCAGTTCTGTAACCTGAAGACTTTTGTTGAAAGTGCTCAAACAGATAAAAGTGCTCAAATAAATAAAGATTTCAAGTAGGTTAAATACTTTCAAAAGTGCTGCAACACAAGACTGCCATTCTGAGTTGCTTAAAGTAGCACAATTTTTCTTCTGCTTTCCAAGACATAATGCAAATGTTGAGAGGATATTTTCTTTAATGAGCACCCAGTTCATGCCTTCAGTTCTACAAATGCCTACTTGAACAACCAACTCTGCTTAGGGAGATAAGTATTCAGGTGCCACTTCATCATAGGTATATGGGTACTGGTCTTGTAAGCACAGAAGTACTTAGTGATAGGTAAATTAGTATTGGGGGGTGTCTTTTGTTATTTGCTTACTGTGTTATTTCTTTCCTGCTTCAGTGTAAACTTACTATTTCAGTAAAAATAAACAGTTATGTATATAAATTCATAATAAAGTTTTCCATTTATGTGTGTATAAGTCCATCCCATCTGCAATGGCTGAGTGATTTCTGCAGCCTTGTTTCATTTGTCAGCAAGAAATTACTTGCCTGGCCATCTGGAAGTGAAAATTCTTGTTAGTGAATAGTGTCCTCTTTTTTTTTTACTTGCAAAATCTGGTCACCCTACAAGCCAATGAATTCAAGGACAATTCTGTGATTTAGATATTAGATTCCTGTGACATTCTGCTACCAGGATCTGCTACTGCTTCTGCTCAATAACTACTGAATGCAAAGCCTATGCTGCAATCTATTAAACCAGTGCTAAAATATTAAGTGTCATGTGCTCTGAAATTCTGGCAATGTCCTTCCAGAGACTATCATCTAACTTCAGAGGCTTCAGGGGTTACTATATGAGTAAGCGTGATAAAAGAGTACAATTCATTGTGCAAATTGCAATAACTTTTATGTGCTTAAATTTGTTCCCCTAAGGGAAACAAATTACACAGTTATCCCCATATTAAAGGAGTGTGATACAAACAATGTTTCAGAGGATAGCAAAGCTGGTCTACAGTAGAACAGTTAGGTTCACATGTAGAACCTTAGAGACCAACAAGATTACCAGTGTATAAACTTCCGAGAGTCAAAGCTCCCTTCGTAAGACGCAAGCAGGAATGGAGATCTCTGAGTCTTTGTATCCCAGTCACATGGTGGGAGGGGTGTTATAAAGAATACATGTTAAGTGTGCCAAGGTTCAATGCATATTGTAATCAGCTTGATTAGAGCAGAAGAGAAAAGCTTGAGTGCAGAAAATCAGCATCTGTAGTAAGACTATGTGTAGAAAAAGCTAAGGCACTAGGATTACCAGCATGGTGTAGTGGTTAAGAGCGGCAGACTCTAATCTGAAGAATCAAGTTTGATTCCCCACTTCTCCACATGAAGCCTGCTGGGTGGCCTTGGGCCAGTCACAATTCTCTCAGAACTCTCTCAGCTCCACCTACCTCACAGAGTGCCTGTAGTGGGGAGGAGAAGGGAAGTCAATTGTAAGCTGCTTTGAAACTCCTTAGGGTAGAGAAAAGAGGTGTATAAAAACGAATTCTTCTTCTGCCAAATTGCCCTTCTCAGTGCTGGAGAGGCTGTGGAGAAGTGGGATCATATATCCGCTGGTGGTGGGAATGTGACATCAGGGCTTTCTTTGTAGGAAAAGCCCAGCAGGAACTCATTAGCATAATAGGCCACACCCAACAGCAGAAACTCATTAGCCTATTAGGCCACACCCCTGACAACACAGCTCATTAGCATATTAGGCCACACCCCCATGTTACCAGAAGTGTGGTCATCCGGCCACACCCACCTTTTGCTTCTTATTCTGTTTACCTTGTTTGTTGTCAAAACCCAGGGCTTTTTTGGTAGCAGCAACTTCTTTGCATGTTAGGCCACACAGCCCTAATATAGCCAATCCTCCACTTGCACCTGGCTGGATGACCTTGGGCAAGCCATAGCTCTGGCACAGCTGTTCTTGAAAAAAGAGCAGTTTCTGTCAAGAGCTCTCTCAGCCCCACCTACCTCACAGGGTGTCTGTTGTGGGGAGGGGAAGGGAAAGGAGTTTGTAAGCCGCTCTGAGACACCTTTGGGTAGTGAAGGGCAGGGTATAAATCCAATCTCTGTCTCTCCTCCTCCTCCTTCAAACCTAATGAGTTCCTGCTGGGTGTGGCCTGTTATGCTAATGAGTTCCTGCTGGGCGTGGCCAACTTGGGAGCCAGCCGGAACTCCGTTCCTGTGCGTTCCTGCCCAAAAATAGCCCTGGCACATCATCAAAAGATTTTGGAAGGATGTAACTGCTCAAGCTAAATTAATGGTTGGCCATTCAATTCCTTTGAAACTGGATGTAATTTTTCTGAAGTGACGACACTATTCCTTCAATCAGACAGAGCCTTATATGGAGCCTGCTAATTGCCGCCAAAATGGCAATTACACAGAAATGAAAATCACATCAACCACCCTCAAGTGCACTTTGGCTCACGAAAGTATGGGATCATTTCCTGATGGAGAAAATAACAAATACCCTCTATCAAACAGAAATTTATCCTAAACCAACAAACTTTGTAGAAAAATCCCTTTTATGAATACACAACTTCAAATAACATTTTGCCTCAAAATAGATTCTATATACTTTGTCTTAATCTGAGTGTACTAACTGTTCTATCTCTCTGGCTCTTACTAATGGTTTGTTCTCATGGAGCTTTTAATAGGAATTATTTATTTTAAGCTTGCACTTACTCTTTATGTTTTGCTATTGATTATTTACAATCACACAAAAAAATAATTCTTTAAACATCTGACAGAAGATTGTTACATTTCTACATGCACCTGTATGTATCAAGCTGAGTTGTGACTATCATTTACATTCCTGTATTATTACATTTAGAAATTTCAATACAAATCTTTTAAGAATTTTTTTTAAAAAAATTGCCCTTCATGAGCTTGCTGAGCTTTGAGCCCCTTGTTAGTTTAAACTTTCTTGTCTAAAGCTGAAGATAAATGGCACAGAAAAAGCTGTTATTGAGAAGCAAGGGAGTGGATACACCATTTGGGATGCCCAGAAGATGGTTAGGAGAGTTAGATGAACATAAGATGTTTAGTTTTGGACCAGACCCAAATTCATTTTGGTTCAGGGTGCTGTGTCTTGTGGCTGAAAACATTTGCAATGAAAATAAAGTGAAAACCCGCTTAGGTTTATTCTGGAAGTAACTACGATGACTGTACCAGAACTGTACCTTGTTGTGCCAGTCAGCCAATTAGAGTCCCTGGGGCTGAGCTGTTGTATCCTAATAACCAATTGGCATGTTTTATGGCTATTTTATCTGATCTGGAAGCTAGATGATTTGAGGTGGCAGCAGCTCTTCTTTCGAAAGAAAACAAGATGGTTTTGTTCTCTTCCTTTGAGGGTAGAGGGTCCTAGCCCCTATTCCAAAACATGTGAGAAGATTCTGTTTTCATAGTAGCTGGCTGTTTGGAGAAAGACTTACCCTCTATGTTTAAAAAAGACTTGTGGAAAAGACCAACTGGAATACCTCACAGACCCCCTGCATTGCCCCTATTCTGATAAATGCTGAATTGAAATACATATCCCAGAGGATTCAACTAGGTAACAGAAAATGCAAAATACTAACTTTGAAGTCTATATTATTTAATTTTTAGTAAAATTATTTTTAACAAACTTGAGTTTCAGTCCTGCATCTAGCTCATTCAGCCCCTGAGGTTTTGTTAAATCATTAGGGATAATGTCTCCTACCTATTGGGGCCACCTGATCACTTGGAAGAAGGAACAATTAGGCCAGGACCATGGGTGGGAAGGAGGGGAATCTTCTCGACCCCAATAACCAGTACTGAAGCATGAGAAGAAAAACCCCAGCTGATTCCTAAAGGTATAAAATAACCTGAGGATTTTCTTCTATGCTTCATAGGCTTCTGGTAAAAATAGAATAGACTGCTTTGCAAGTGAAGAGGGCAGCATTGTGCTCCAGTTTTCTATAGGCTGCAACTGAATGTAGTGTCCCTTCTAGTTTCAATCAGGACATTTAAACGACCTAGATTCTTCTTTTATTATTGTCCTCCCTCTGCCTACGGATATAAGTGATATTTAAAACTAGTTATCCTAGGGAAACGTCAGATGTAAAATGGTCAGGGCAGAGAGTGGAAGTTACAGTAATAGGAAAAGGTAGAAGAAGAATCAGATCCAGATTTTCCGTTTCCATTGGTGAAGAAAAAAGGGGGATATGAGACAGGATTCCTGGTTGAACTGCCACTCATTTCCTGGGGGGTAATGTATCACTTCATTGTTGCATTACTCTGAATGGACATGCTGGGAACAATTCTGGCCTGACATGAGAAATAAATAGGTCTGTGTACAGATTATTGTCTTATCATGCACTTCTTTCTCATCTTGAAATGCAGAAAAATTGTGGTGTAGGTCAATGAATACAAAATCATCAGAGCCCATTAACAGCTTGAACATTCAGTAGTTCGGAATAGGGCTCCTTTTTTATGTCTCTCTAAATTAAGTCAGTGTATCGCTTACCTCACCTCTGCATCTTAACTAGACCCTTCTGCTTAATGAACAAAAGGCTTAATCATCCTGGTCTCAAGATGTCCTCTTTATGTCTGGACAAATCACACATATCTGGTGCATCATTTGTGCATGCTTCACTCATCTATCTGCATTGTTCCTCCCAAATGAGAAAATAAAATGCTACACCAAAGACCCCATCTCTGCCTAAGCTGCTCATAATTCCTGACAGCAAGTTGAAATTATCAGGCATTGTTTTTCTGTTAACATATTCTGAATTGTAGATGTCATAAGAACATAAGAAGAGCCTGCTTGATCAGACCAGGGGTTCATCCAGTTCAGCATTTGGTTATACACAGTGGCCAACTAAATGCCTTTCATGACCAGCCACAGAAAAAAGAGGCCAAGGCCTTTCCCTTATTGCTTCCTAACCCTATTATTTAGAGGTTTATTGCTTCTGAATGTGGAGATTCTCTTTATTCATCTTGGCTACTAGGCATTGATGAACATTTCCTAGGTGAATCTGTATCTCCATTGACAGTGAATTCTACAGTGTAATTACTCACTGAGCAAAGTATTTCCTTTTGTCTGTCCTAAATGAACTGAATGTGATTTGTCTAAATCAGTTTCTTGCACAAACCACAATTAGTACACTACATGTGGAAATCCTACTCTATCTACTGCATCAAGCCGAATCCCCAAGTGCCATCCAGGGTAGGGTGGCCATGTCTCCTGCCATGGAAACCCCCCCCCCCCATTCTTCAACACCACTCAGCTTGGAGGCGGGGGGAAATGGGGGTCAGTTTGACATCATGCCAACACTGCGGCACAGCATCACTTCTGTAGGAACTGGAATTGATGTTATTGTAATGGCATAATGCTCTTGGATTCACCCCAAATGGTATGATTAAGCCATACATTTTTGATGGCTCTTAGATCATTACACAAACACAATGTCACTTTTGGTTTGCACTGGAACTGTTTTTTGTGGCATTGAAATGACAACAATCAGGTGGGTCTGTACTTCCCACAATCTCCCACCAGGTGCCAGAGCTGGGTTGGATTCCTGCAAACTGCTGTGATGCCCTTTTCCTGCTAAATTTTTACATGATAATCATTTGCACAAGATTTTGAGCTTTATTTTGACACATACTTCTTTGTGTGGGGAAAAGTGTGCATGCACACAAAACCTTATACCCAGAATCAAACTTCATTGGCCTTAAAGGTGTCACTGGACTCAGATTTTGTGTGGACATAAGTGTTATTGTAAAGAAATTTTCATTTAAAAAAGAATCTCAAAGGATTAACAGCCTTAAGCCTAATGGTAATTTAGTTGCAATAAGGTGGGAAACAGCACTTTATACATCTGTACTGAAACAAGTATTTGTGAGATAAGGGGGTATAACCATCCTTGTGATGATGCCAATGAGCTAGTTACAGAGAAAAATTATGCTGCTCAGCAGTGACACCTCCTGGCTATATCTGATAATGAGCAAACAATTCAGAAATTGATTACTTCTATGAAGCTGGTGTTTTGAACTAGGCTGGGATTACATAACGGAGGGAAATGTTCTACTAAACAGTAAATTATATCCACAACTAGTGCAATCAGTTCCATGTGATAATAATATGGCCTAGTTTTTAACTGTATAACCTGCATGAATTCCCTAGAATTCAGTAAGAAGATAAGAACAGGCCCCTTTTAGATTCAGGAACAATTTATAAACTAACTTTGATTTACATCAGTATGTCATTTAAACCTAAGTGTTTCCTGGGTAATGTGTGAACAAATTTCACTCCAATCAACTCCCCTGGTCTAATCAGATCACAAATGACTTTAACTGCATTTACCATCACTATAAAGCAGCACCTCTTAGTCACTGGGGGCTCCATTGTAATTGCCGAAGCTACTATAGGGCATGAAATACATCTGTCAGCTGTGATGGACTGTCTATTCAAAATGAATGAGTGCTGTACTTTTTAATTCTTGGTTTGTTCTTTCCTGAAGAAGAGGCTATCTTGCCATCTTTAGTCTGTGTTACTAAGATTTCTCCATCCTTTCCCACAATGCTCACAGTTGAATCAACTGAAGCAATAAAGTACATAAAAAGAGGTGAGGAAAAATATTTATATACATATTTAATACAGTATAAATTGTTGTGTTTTATTTGTTTTGAATGCAAACAAAGATGTTTATAAAAACATTTAGAAATGCCTGGTGAAGCTTAAAAGGACATTATAAAAATAACTATGTTTGCTTGTATTAAAAGAAGTTAAGAACATTGAAACTGCAATTGTGCTGGTGTTTTTATCACAATCTTATATCTTAACTAAGAATAAGGTCCGTTGTGGAAATAAATACAATGAGCTCTAGAAAGAGGCTCTGGGTGGGTGCCCTGGCCTTGGCACTCAGCATCAATTTGCTGTGGTGACCTCAGCAGCATATAATGACACAGAGTCCACTGTTTTCTTCAAGGGAACTGATCTCTGCCATCTGAAGAGCAGCTGTAATTCTGAGTAATCTCCAGCCCTCACCTGGAGATTGGCAGGAGTGATTCCCCAGGAGGAAATGGCTGGTTTGGATGGTGGAGCCTGTATCATTGTACCTATTTGAGGTCCCACCCCTCCTCAAACCCCACCCTCTCCAGGCTCCACCCCTCAAATCTCCAGGAATTTCCCAACATGGAGTGGGCAACCCTAAGTTCTTCCCAGCCAACTATCAACCTACTGTTATCTGCCTTCAGCTTTCCATCTCCTCTCCCCTCACTCCTGGAGAGCAGTTGTAATTCTGAGTGATCTCCAGCCCTCACCTGGAGATTGGCAATAATGGTTTCCCAGGAGAAAATGGCTGGTTTAGAGGGTGGAGTCTATGGCACTGTACCTGTCTGAGGTCTCACCCTCTTCAAACCTCATCCTCTCCAGGCTCCACCCCTAAAATCTCTAGGAATTTCCTAACCTGGAGTTGGCAGCCCTATCTCCTTCCCAGCCAATCATCAACCTACCTTTATTTGCCCCTCTGACTTTCCATCTCCCCCCCACAGACTCTACCCTGCTCTGAAGCCCTGACTGCCACGTCACACTGGCTGTCATGGGGAGCCATCTCAGCAGGTTATAAGGACACAGAGTCAACCATTTTCTCCAGGGGAACTGATCTCTGCTGTCTGGACAGCAGTTGTAATTCTGAGTGATCTCCAGCCCTCATCTGGAGATTGGCAACAATGGTCCCCCAGGAGGAAAACTACAGTCTTTCTCTGCAATGGGGACCAAAGCAGCTTACATCATTCTCCTCTCCCCCTTTTGACTTGCACAACAATCCTGTGAGGTAGGTTAGGCTGAAAGTCTGTGACTGGTCCAAAATCACCAACTCAGCTTCCACAGCAAGAACCTGGGTTTGGCAGACCTTGCTCTGAAGTGCTAACTGCTACGCCACACTGGCTGTGGTAACACCTGGTATCACAACTGAACTCCAGGCAACAGATCTCTCTCTCCTCCTGGAGAAAATAATTGCTTTGGAGGGTGGACCCTATGGCATTCTGTTCAGCTGAGGCCTCTCCCCTCCCCAAACCCTGGCTTCCTTAGACTTTAGCACAAAATCTCCAGGAATTTCTCAACCTTGAGCTGGCAACCCTAGTCAGGACTGGCCCCAATGAGTTCCCCACAAAGGCCTGGAACGGCTTCATTCCTTTGTCTTTTTCCTGATTGAACCAAGCTTGGTTGCCTAGCAACAGCCACTGAAGGGAAGTCCCACAGCCAGTGAGGGTTAGACTCACAGAAGCCAAGAAGGAGAAGTGTCTTCATCAGGAGAGACAGATGTTTGGCAGTCATTCTGACAGGGAACAGTGGCTGAGGTGGCAGTAGGCAGGGAAGAGGAGTGGACCCAGCCAATGGCATGTGAGTACTCTTGAGTAGTGGTTGATGGGCCAATGGCTGATGGAACGCACTGCACAGCCAATGGGAGAGCTGGAAATGGCCAATATGTAAGGGAATTATTATTAAAGACAGTGAAGTCAGCCAATCTTTGGATACTTAAATCTGGTGACTGGATGTGGGGTATAATTGGAAAACTCATATTACTTCCACTAAGAAGCTGGCATTAATACATTCATCGGCCCTCTTAAAAATTTTCCGGACTACAGGAGGTAACTTTTTACCTGCTACCATTTGTGCTTATCAT
The DNA here is from genome assembly GCA_029375565.1 of Gekko gecko. Lineage (NCBI taxonomy): Eukaryota > Metazoa > Chordata > Lepidosauria > Squamata > Gekkonidae > Gekko > Gekko gecko. The sequence goes on from JAPDNY010000002.1 coordinate 138,336,099, forward strand.
GCAAAAGTGGTTTCCCAATTACTCTATGGTGCTCCTTTATTTATTACTGGGGTCAACAACAAGTTAGACTCCTGTTTAACCTCTTTTCTTCATTCTCTGCCTAATTTCCCCTCATGTGTGTCTGGTCCAGCTATTCATGTGGAATTTGCTGAGCAGTCCTTAGAAGCAAAGGCTTGGATGGCAACTTTTTTCTTCAAGCTAAAAATACTCTATTCCCAAGGGTGATGTTATTTGCACCTTTTAGCTAAGGGCAGTTTTCGAAGTTCATGGCTGAAATTGGTTGATGGCAGATTACAAAGTTTAGGATTTCCCCCTGAATTTTTCAATCAAGTAGACTACCTTCTGTGTGGAAGCAAATTAAATCTAGTGTTTTACGCTTAGATAAATGGAGTACAAGTTGCCAAGCTTGACAGTCTGTTCTTTGTATTATTTAGGTCTTCCGACTCCGGAATCTTTGCCCTCTTACTGTAAATCTTTGATGGTCCCCAAATATAGAATATTGTTTTCCAAGGCAAGATTAAATGTTTTACCTCTTGGGGAACTAGCGGACAGATTCCTACGGACCCCTTTTCAGGACAACTTTGTAATTGTAATTCAGGTGATTTGGATACAATTTGGCATTTTTTTTATTGATTGCAGAAAATGCAATATGGCTCGTGACAGGTGGATCTCAGTGTATATTCAAAAATGGAGCCCTGCTGCTAATCAGGAACTTGTAGCTGATACTGATCCAAATGTGACGTTGGCAGTGGCAAAGTTTTTATCTGTAATCCTGGGTGGTATTAAATGAATTGACTTTTTTAGGCAGTTAATATATATTTGGTAACCAAGTTGCTTAATTTTGTCAAATTGTAACTGTAATTGTAATTGTAATTGTAATGTACTGTATGTATATATGTTGTATTTTGTATTATATCCTATTTGCTTATGACTTATGGATCTATGAGCAATAAAAATGGATGGATGGATGGAAGTGGGGTATAACTGAAGTAAATAAACAATATAGCTGAAAGTAGGAGACAGATAAAAGGTAGGTTGGTGAATGGCTGAGAAGGACAGAATGAGGCAAGGAAAGGGAAAAGGGTTTCGGAGTTGCCCGCAGGAGGGAAAAAGGAAATAGTGTGGGGAGTGGGATACAGGGGAAAGTGAGGTGCCACCCCACAAGTCCTTGAGTGTTCCTATTACACAAGTGGGCCTGGCCCAGCAGCTGCACTATACAACTGGGCCACAGTTTTTGTAGGCAGAAGCTGCTGGGGGGGAGAGCTTAAGATAGAAGGACAAATAAAGGTAGGTTGGCTGTTGGATGGGAAGGAGATAGGGCTGCCCACTCCAGGTTAGGAAATTCCTAGAGATTGGGGGGTGGAGCCAGGGGAGGGTTAGGTTTGAGGAGGGAAGGGACCTCAGGGGGGTATGTCATAGACACTACCCTCCAATACAGTCATTTTCTCTTGGGGAACTAGATTTGCCAACCTCCAGATGGGGGCTGGAGATCACACAGAATTACAACTGTTGTCCAGATGACAGAGATCAATTCCCCTAGAGAAAATGGCTGCTATGGAGACTGGACTCTATGGCATTATACACTGGTGAGGTTGCTTCTCTCCCCAGGAAATGAGATGCCTCCTGCAAGTCCTTGTGGATTCCCACTTGTGTAATTAAAATTACAACTCTAGGAGGGAAGTAGTGAAGCATTACAAAGTACACAAGAAATGGCTTCTAACAGGTATGCACTGTTTGTAATCCACAAAAGGGAATGCAGCCTGTCAAATGATTGTACTTTTATCTAAGAGATAGCAAAAAGGAATTTATCAAACATGTGTTGGTCTATCAGGAACAGACTGACCATTTAACATAATGGAGGGGGGGGGCGTTGCGGCTGAGCTTCTGGCTGGCCACATCCCTCTCACACTCCTACCATTCCCACTGAGAATTATCAAAATTGTTCTCAAAAAATAAAACTAGCTCAGGAACAAACTTTAACGCTGGGTATGGGAAGGACTAGGAGGAAAGGGAGGGGGAAAAACCCCCTTACAGACCCCCTAAGAAGACTAATACAGACTCAGAAGACAGATTAAACTAAGAGAAAGGAAAGCCAAACTTCGTGGGGTCTTATTAATCTTATCTAAAGCAGAAGACCTTACTGTATATTTAAATAAATGGCTGTGGCAAATACTTGACTCAGCAGAGGCATCAGAGCCCTCCGAAATGATTATCACCTCCATTTAAACATGCTGAAAACAGCTCCTGAGGGTGCTACACCAGGCATTTTGATAGAATTTATGGAGGTACAGATCAAAAATAAACTTTTTAAAATCGCTAGAGAAAAAGAGGGCTTGTCCCTTGAAGACATGATTGTGTTTCTATTTGCCGACGTTCCAGCTGAAATACTTCTTGTGAGAAGAAAGCTTCAAGATACAGCAAAGAAATTGAGAGAACACGGGATCAGACACAGATGGCTGGCATTAGGCCATCTAGTGGTCAATCTTAATGGAAGACATTTACAGCATATGATGAGCATTCTGGAAAGAAACTACTGGAAGCAGTGATTAAACAATCAGATGGAGATGAGTGAAAGGAGACAGTGTGTTTGTTATCAGTACAATAGATTTTGTTGAGAGCAATTAAAAGAGAACAAGAAGGAAATTTAGAATTAAATCCAAAGCGGCAACTATTTATTAATGTAAACAAAGTGGCATCTAATAAAAGTACAGCTGTCAATAATTACAGGGCATGGTAAGGAGTTGGAGGGTGTGCTCCCCTCAAGACCTCTGGTACTAGGGAGGAGGGTTCGCCTTCCTACTGAGGGAGTTTCCTCTTCAGCCCTTGGTATCAGAGGCAACCCCATCCAGCTTTCTTTTCAGGTACAGAAGAATATAGAATTATAAAGACTGAGTGAAAAGGACAGAAGCTAGAAGATTGAATGGCTAATAATAAATGAATAATCAAATGAAGATATATTATTGGTTAGAACGTGATTTTGAGGGAGTTGTATAGTGGTTTATTATGCGGATAGAATATGAGAATAAGAAAAAAAAAGTCTTAACGTTAATTTTCTGGTTATATAGATGAAATGTCATCCTATTTTTTGTTTTAGATTATGTAATAGACTAGAAATATATACATTCTATGAAATAGTTGTATATATGCTCAATAAAAAGAAAATGAAAAAAAAATCATAATGGAGGAGGGTCACGTCTGTGGAGGAAGAGAGAAAAATGCATCTGCTGGCTCATGCCTAGACCCCCATCTTCATGAGGGGGAGGAGAAGGCAGTGGCCAGTTGCTCTTCTTCCTCACAAAAACAGTCCATGCACAATAGCAATGGCAGCTTCTTTCTCACCTCTTCACAAGGAACAAAGAATAGCTGGTGAGGTGTTCTGTCTTTTATTGCAACCATCCTTGCGAAGATGAAGAGACAGCAGGCGTGAGGACTCCTTCTCACCTCAGCAGCTGTTATGTCCTAGGATCAGGAGCCTGAGCAGGCGAAATGCAGCCGAGCTCCAGTCCTGAGAACAATAGGGACTAGGCTCCTGAGCTCACCTAAAGGGAACCAATGGCAGCAGTGGCAGAAGATTCAAACTTGCCAATGGGAGTGTGGGGGCGTCCCCCCCTACTGTATATAGTTGGCCTCTGGCCGTTACTGTTTGTCTTTGTTTTGTTGTGAGGTACGAATAAACGCATCTTCTCTTATGTCGTCGTCCGAGTCATGAGGCACGGAACCCAGTACTTTACAGCAGCCACCACCTCAGGGCTGCCTCAGCCACTATTCCCTAGCAGGAATACAAAGGTAGGCCAAAAGCAATATACCACATGATGTGGATTGGTCATATGACACAACCTGGTCATATTACATGGGTTAGTGATGTCATTCAGGCTCTAGTGCTGTTTTTTTTTTTATTTCACAATCTGCTCCTGTGAGTTAACAGGCATTTTTTATTTCACAATCTGCTCCTGTGGGTTAATATGCATAACAAGGTGGGTGGCATTCACCTTGTTAGGCTGTATGGTCTTGTCTACACTATCTTTGGCAATGGTTTAATTTTCCAAGATGATTCTTGTATTATGGTAGCACAGCAGAACAAGTGACAAATAGGAATCCAGGCAAATGGTAGAGTGATCCTATGACCGTTTTAGCCCTCAACTACACTTTCAAATGCATGCTGTGGAGCTCAGAGTCAGTGTTGCTTACTGACTGGAAAGTTATACTGACAGTGAGGATTCCTGAGCTCAAATTCCCACCCAAGTGGTTAGGTGATTGGTTTAGTCACTATCAACTTTGTAATTTATTTTACCAGATTGTTATGAGGGTTAAAGTGAGTGGTATTTTTAAAAACAGGATTCACGATATTGGCAATTTATTTTCTGTCTCTTTTGGATCATGTATTTCATCACTGAATTAGAGAAGCAGTAGTTAGGGCATGGTGAAGACTTTTTTTAAAGGATTGCTACAAGAAGGGTACAAGAAATGTTTAACATTTCCAGAATGTGAATAAATGTGTAGTGATTCTCTCACTGCCAGAGGAAAAGAGAAACTTTTACTGTGTTGCTTTTTGTTAATGTAGGAGCAAGATAAGCTTCTTTTCTTCCTATGGGTAAGATATTGGATCATCTCACAGGAATAGTCAAGGTACAGAAAAATGCATAATGACTATGCAGTAATGATCAAATATACTGTGCACACTACAGAAATCTCATTGCAATGCTGAAGACATGCTTTAGATAGTTGGTGATGATAGTATGTAGGTGGAAATTCATCTCACACGGCTGGCAATTCAATTCACTTCCATCAAGTTGACCTTGTAATATTCTGAAAGCTAAATTGAAAGGACAACGTTATCAAAATTAATAATAATTTATAGATGATGAAGATCTAGCTACTAGTTGTTTACAGGCTTAGTTCTTTCTGCACGTCCCCTCCTCTCCACTAACTTTAATAGAAATACCTGGTGTAGGAACTTCTACAGGAATGGTAGGATTTACTGAGATTCATCTTGCTAGAGGCTGTTTGGAACTTATTCTTAGAGGTTTTAGATGAAACTGGATATAAGTGAATACACTCAGCCCGTGGATAAATCTTAAAATCAGAGCTGAGTATTGGCAACAGCATCCTTATCTATAAAACTAAAATGGGATTTCAGTTAGGGTCATATGAGCTAGTTGGGTACAATATATGGCACAGGAAATTTTTAATGAAATAAATAAATTTGACTGCCAGTGCATGTATACCCTGAAGTAAATCCCACTGAGTTCAATGGGACACCTCCTCATGTTTTTAGGAACACAGCCTGAATTGACATACTACATTTTTTTATCTTAACCTTCCTCCTAGGAGCTTAGGGTAGGATACACAGCCCCTCCCATTTTACTCACATAATAACCCTGAGAGATAGACTAAGCTGAGAAAAAGTGACTGGCCCAAAGGAGCTTCATAGCAAAGGGGGATTTGACCCCAGGTCCCCCCAGTCCCCTGTACCAGTACTCTTAACTACTACACCTCACTGACCATACTGATAAAGTTACTTGGCTGGATCCTTCTGACTGTCTCTGCTGTCATGCTTCATTCTTATTCATCACTTTTGAGCCAAATGACCAGTTGTTGCTTGTCATTACTCTGATAATTGACTATTGACTTCACGCTCCAATTGTAACCCAACAGAAATAAGAACCATTGTATTTTATAGATACCTTAAAAATTATAATGAAGGGGATGAAAGGGAAATTATTCTCTGTCCTATATATAGTGTACAGTATCACAACAAATGGCAGGCTCATGGACAGTTAACCTAATAAAAAAGCAATATATACCATGAGATGGCAAACAATATACAGAGACTCTTCTTTGAAGTTACTAATGAACAGTACAATGGTGCTCAATGTAACTCATATAATCCTTGTGATTTGTATCAATACAAGTATTCCAAAGTATAACATAGTCTATTCTTAAATAACCAGTAATAACAAACAACAGCATATACTTTTGCTCAATACAGCTTGTGAAAGATTTTACAGCATATCTTTTTGCTCAAAAAAGCTTGTGAAAGATTCTGACAGAGTCCCAGTTTAATTCAGCCCATTTCTTTATCAAAGAATGCTCACTGTATACAAAATAAAAATACAAAAAATACAAAAAAGTTACAAAACTCTCAGCAAACATACAATGAAGATACAAATAATCTCTACCAGTCATTTACTCACCACTTAAAGACTACATAGATGCAAGACTTCTGTAATTCTTCTATGGCATACTGCTCCTGTTTCAAGTCAGTCTTCTCAACCCCTACCTCATAAACATATCATTTAAACTCTACAGCCAGCACCCACAGCAGGGGTCACTAATTAGCAACATTCAATTTCTCAAACTAACCAGTTAGCAACCACCCAAATTGTCATAATCCTCACAATTTAATTAAACAATTCAAGACTTGCCCCCTTCAAAGAAAACCCCAAAAACATGAGCCCTGTATCTGTCTGAAATCTGGCAATGTAGGTATCCTACAGAGAGTACTATAGTCCTCCTGGGTTTGGTCCAATATGGATAGAAAGCCATGAAGGTACAGATCTGAGAAGGGAGACCAGTGGCAAATTATAAAATAGAATTATGAAAACAAAACAACAAATGAAACAATAATAAAACAAAACCATATGATAAAATCCAATGGCAAAACACACCGTTTTAGAATTAGTAACACCTGAGTCTCTTAGATATAGAAGATGCACCTGAGGTTAAGATGAGCACATGTGCTGATGGTTTCTAAGAAGGGATCAAGTACTTCCACTGATGATTATTTTATTATCTGAGAACTGTGTCTGGGTAGGGGTTTGAAGTTCATCCCTATCCCCCTCCCTTCCCATGAAGTTCCTTTATTACCTGGAACTAACACTAGCCTGTCTTCATTGGCCTCTACCTGCCTTTTAAAGACCAGCCACTGTAAAGAGGAGGTGGGACCATGTATAGTTTCCTGGCTCTCAAAGGAGGGCAGTTTACCTCCAAGAGGTGGTGAACTGATTGGGTGGTAGCTCTAGCTTCATAGTTCCCTGTTTTAATCCTTTCCTTCCTTATTTTAACCCGTAATTGCCCTCCTGATCTCTGTCACCCTGCTGGGGTATGTCTGTATTGTTGGCCCCTGGATGAGTAGCCAAAGGGATTCCTGCCATGGTTGAAATACTACTACATATCAGGCAACCAGCTGGTCTCCCATTGGCTCAGCTCTGCTCCTAGTGGCAGCTGGATGAACCCCCAACCAGCTTTGATTATTTATCTTGCAAAACCTGGGTCATGTTTTATGGTTTAAAACTCTAACGATTCAAAAAAGGTTCTAATCAGTTCTGTAGTTCTGATGTACCTGGGATGTTAGGCTTAGTTAGGAATAACTTTTATCAATTCTTTGCTTTGATCAAGAAGCTTTTCTTTTAATGTAAAATAGAACAAAAATGCATGTTCCCTCTATCTGTTCTCTCTTGCCCAAATGTTCATGTGGCTTAAATCCTACAATTCTGGCATTTTAAAGTCAGGGGATTTGGGGAGAGTGCTGCCCCATAGCTCTGGTCTATGCAAGCCAAGGCCCATTTTTGGTATGTATTCATCACTGATATTAGTGAGGGAGAGCCAGGTAACACTGGGTTCCCCTATAGAATGGAAATTATTGGTGTTTTCAGAAGTCTCAATCCTGACTTCCCTTGGTCTCATCTAACACAACTTCCTGAAGAAGTATCAAAATATTTTTTTATTATTATTTTTATTGTATCCCAATACTTTTGTTACATTACCATTTAGTTCCACATTTCTTTTGATACATCTCTGTTTTCTCCCTCCCCCCCAAGGTGACCAACCTCGTAATTTCAAATTACATTTTTAACCATGAGCACATTCTTTCCAACTTTTCAAATATAACCATATTGGCTTCCCCCTTATAAACCCACTCAAAGTATACCGACCATTTCTTTTTTATCTTCTTCATTTTTGCAGTCCACAGCTTATCTTGCTTTAAACATTCCATTATGTCCAATTGTATATATTCATATAAATATTCATTCCATTTTTCTAAAGTCCATTTTAAGTTCTCCTTCCAACCATATGAAATCACTGCATACGCTGCTAATAGCATTGCTTTAAAAATATCCTGTTTTTGTTTCTCAATTCTATGGTTTCCCAGTACTCCCATAAATAATAAATCTACATCTATATCCAGGTTAACTTTACATAACACTATTTTTCCCCGTATCTTTTCCCAAAAATCAAAGAAGTATCAAAATAGAGCAGTGATCAACATACACACCATCGTGTGTGCATCATCCAGTTGGAAGCAGAGTTCTAGCCAACATGAGATAGAATGTATTTTAAGTATCAAAAACTATCTCAGTGTAGCCCATCCTCAAGCCCAGCCCATTATATTAATCTTATTTTACATGAAGATAAAGAAATTGTGGATACGAATGGTTTAAAAAGAGGTTTTTTAAAGTATTATGCGAAATTATTTCAAAAAAAGAATATAGATCTGGAAAAAATTAAAAAATATTTAGACAATGTAGAAATTCCAAAGGTGAGGGGAAAAATCAAGGAAATGTTGAATGGTCCAATTCAAAAAGAAGAAATTTATAATGCGATAGAGGAGGCAAAGTTGGGGAAAGCTCCAGGTCCAGATGGATTTACTGCAAAATTTTATAAAAAATTAAAAGAACTGACCCCAATTTTTGAACTCTTATCAAATGATATACAGGAGACTAAATTAATTCCAGAGACGTGGAAAGAAGCCAATATATCACTCATACCGAAAAAAGGACAAGATCTAACAGATGTAAAAAATTACAGACCAATTTCTCTTCTTAATAACGACTACAAATTGTTTGCCAAAATAATTTCAGAAAGATTGAAGAACTATTTGAAAGATATTATAGCAGAAGAACAAGCCGGTTTCTTACCAAACAGACAAATCAGAGACAATTTAAGAATGGTGATAGATGCAATTGAGTATTATGATAAACATCCAGAAAAAGAAGTTGCTTTTCTATTTGTAGATGCTGAAAAAGCCTTTGACAATTTAAATTGGGATTTTATGTTCCAATTGATGGAGAAAATGAACATTGGACAGCCCTTTTTAAATGTAATTAGGGTGATATATTCAGAACAAAAAGCATCATTGAATGTAAATAAAGAAATGACTAATCATTTTAAGGTTCAAAAAGGGACCAGACAAGGTTGTCCGTTATCCCCTTTATTGTTTATTTGGATCTTGGAGGTTCTGTTGGGGAAGATAAGAAAGGAAAAGGATATAAAGGGACTTACAATTGGAGTTTCACATACAAATACAGGGCATTTGCAGACGATGTCATGTTTTTGGTTGAAAAGCCAATAAATAATCTACCATTGTTGATGGAAAAGATTAAGGAATTTGGAGATCTGGCTGGATTTTATGTGAACAAGAATAAAACAGAGGTGTTATGCAAAAATATGACGAAAGAAAAGCAACTAGAATTGCAAGAAAAAATACAATGTGAAGTGGTTAAAAAAACAAAATACTTAGGAATTTAGTCGACAATGAAAAACATAGATCTTTTTAAGAACAACTATGAAAAGATCTCAAGTAAAATTCAACAGGATATAAAAAAATGGAGCACTTTGAACTTGTCATTATTGGGAAGAATATCGGTACTCAAGATGAATGTTTTACCGCGTTTAATGTTTTTATTTCAGACTATTCCGATAGTAAAAGAATGTAAGGTGTTGAACTCATGGCAGAAAGAAATATCAAAATTTGTGTGCGCAGGAAGGAAACTGTGAATTAAAATGAAGATTCTATGTGATGCAAAGGAAAGAGGATTTCAACTACCTAATTTTAGACTGTATCATGATGCGGTGTGCCTATCTTGGTTAGAACAATGGATTAATTTAAATAGAAAAATTAGCGCTGGAAGGACATGATCGTAAATTTGGCTGGCATGCCTATTTATGGTATGAAAAATCCAAAATGGATAATTTCTTCAAACACCATTTTATAAGAAGATCACTGTTCGAGACTTGGATGAGATATAAAAGATTTTTTTTTTGAAGCAAGACCACTATGAATAGTACCAGCAGAAGTAATTAAACCACTTTCAAGGCATAAAGGTGAGGATTGGATACCCTATAGAGACATTTTGAAAGTGGAAGGGAATAGCTTTGTGATGAGAGCCAGAGAGGAACTTGATTTTGAATATGATTGGTTAAATTATAGACAGATTTATGATTTATTTAAGTCTGACAAAAAGAGGTATGGTTTCAGGAGGGAAAATAATGAAATTGAAGATGTATGGACAGAGAAAGGGAAAAAAGTGATTTCAAAAATTTATAAGGTTTTGTTAAAATAGTATACAGAGGATGAAATGGTAAAAGAACAAATGATAAAATGGGCTATAAATATAAATAAAGAAATAACTATGTCATCGTGGGAAAGTTTGTGGAAAAAGTCATTGAAAATTTCAACCTGTATTAATGTGAAAAAAAATTGTTATAAAATGATGTATAGATGGTATATGACACCAAAAAAAATTGCCAATATGAATGAAAGCATGTCTAACAAGTGTTGGAAATGTAAAAAAAAGGAGGGTTTGTTTTACCGTATGTGGTGGACTTGTGATAAAGCAGTAGCTTTCTGGACTGAAGTTCACAATGAAATACAGAAAATCCTGAAATGTTCCCTGAAAAAAGAACCAGAAGTATTACTTTTAGGTCTAAAAATGGAAGAAATAAATGTGACAAAGAGAACATTGTTATGGTATTTGATTTCAACAGCTAGAATGACCTATGCTCAATTATGGAAACAAGAAAGAGTGCCGGAAAAATGGGACTGGATAAAGAAGATGCTTTTTATGGCAGAAATGGACAAATTGAGAAAGAAACTTAATGATAAAGAGGATGAAGAATTTCTTGCAGAATGGAAGGATTTTAAAGACTATGTTGAAAAGAACTGGGATGTTAAAAATAATTTACTTTGCTTTGATAACTATTGAAAGTAAAATATAGAAAATAATGATTGAATAATAGCTAAAAGGTTACCTAAGATTTAGACAGAGCAACAGAAAATGTAAGAAATGAAGAACTGAAAAACTGAGAAGTTTTAATGAAAATGAAAAGTGAAGCAACAAGGGGTTAATGAAGGGGTCGGAGCATTGCTGGAAGCCAAGGGGGGGGGATGGAGGGGATATTAGAAAAGGATGTATTTAATGATATTTTGAAATATAGAATATGTTACTATAGCCTATTGATAATTTTTTAAAAAATCTTATTTTACATGTTGTTCAGTCGCACAGTCGAGTCCGACTCTTCGCGACCCCATGGACCAGATTACGCCAGGCCTTCCTGTCTTCCGCTGTCCGCTGAAGTCTGCTCAATTTCATGTTCGTTGCATCGATGACACTGTCTAACCATCTCATCCTTTGCTGTCCCCTTCTTCTTTGACCTTCAATCTTTCCCAGCATCAGGGTCTTCTCCAGTGAATGCTCCCTTCTCATTTGGTGGCCAAAGTATTTGAGCTTCAGCTTCAGGATCTGGCCTTCAAGGGAACAGTCAGGGTTGATTTCTTTTAGGATTGACTGATTTGATCTCCTTATTTTACATATAGCACACTAAATTGATAGGGAAGAAACTTAGATTCAACACAAATTGACCAAGCAGTAGTCTGGCAAAAGGAATAGGCCCTTCATATGCAGTTCCTATCACAGTTGATTCATATAAGTATAAATAGTAGAAATATGCAGGCTGAGATCAGCCAGTCTGAAATAACATAATATCTTATCTGGCAGAGCATATGTAATGCAATATTGGGTTTGAACAAGACAAGTGTTCCCACACTATATGGGAGAAGGCAGTGATACTCAGTGACAAGAACCAATGTGATCTTGGAAAAACTGAGGCTACAGCCAAGACTGTCTATCCAGCCTTCCCAGAATGTTTGCTTTATGCATTACTGTTTTGTTTTTTTTTTTGTTTTTTTGTGGCTGGTCTTAAATTATGGCCAAGTCTGCCTCATGACCAAGAACGGTATTGCTGGAGTCATGGGCTGTGGTCACACGATCGATATCATTCCGGTACCTTTGTGGATTTAAAGAGCAACATTTGCCTTCCATGCCCCAGTTGTCGCCACCCTGTTCTGCCCTGCTTTGGAAGCAGAGTAATCAGGCACCAGGGAAAATCTGGTGTTTACAGATATCAGTGCTTTCACCCCACATTTTTCGATGTCTGAACTCTGCTGGTGCCAGCTCAATCCAGTTGGGAAGTTTAATCTCTCTGTTCTGTTTTCGCTCCTTTTTAAAAAGTCAGTTAAAGATGTGCGCATAACTGCATCTTTGTGCACACCAGCAAGCTTTCAGCTGTCCTCTGAGGCAAGGGGGGGGAGAGGGAAGGGCAGCACACAGGGTGGGGAAGGGATTAATTGAAAACCTCCTCCAGCTGTCAAAATGAAGTGGTACTTCAAATAAGTGGTTATGTGCATATGCAAAAAAAATAAAATAAAAAGATGCCACTCGACCACCCACTCCATGGTTGCCCCACAGCAATAATCTGAACAACTGACCATGAGGCAAGCATGCAGTGAGGCCACTTCAGGGTCTGCTATCGGGTCACCCTTTCCTGCAATGATTTCAACTGCCACAAATAGAAGAAGAGAAGAAGAGATTGGATTTATACCCGAAGGAGTCTCAGAGTGGCTTACAATCTCCCTGTTAAGTATGAGACTTAACGCAGGAGGTAAGTTCAACAAGTGATTCAGCTTTATTTAGCTCCAAGATTAGACCAGCTAAAGGCTAGACCAGCTAGACCAAGATACAGTCAAACACAGCGGTTTATATACAGTGTGATATGAGGTAGCCACGCCCTCAGTCATAACAATGTCCAATTACATTAATGCATAACATCCAATCACAACGTACAGATAATGTCCAATCATATTACATTTCCATAACCAATCAAAGATGTTCCCACCATAAGCCCTTTGATTGGGCAATACCAGACAGTTTCTGAATCCGCATAATGAGCACCTGCTCGCTTATGCTAACACTTATGTCTCTGAAGACATAACAACTCCTCCCCCCTTAGATGGAACACACTCGTAATCAGACAAGTAGGGAGGGGCCCTTCTGCTTCGCTGTGACCGCCTTAATTCTGGGGCTTCTGCTGTTTCAGGGTCTGTACTTGTCTCAGCGCCAGGCATTGCTGTGCTGACAGGCTCGCCAGGGTCCATGAGTCCAGGGTTCTGCCCTGACTCAGGTTCTTGCCGAGAACCAGCAGCACTCACCTCGACCGGAGGCAAGTGGGACTGCTCCCTGGGCCTGTATGGATCTCCGGCCTCTTGCTCCTGTTCCGCAGGAGCCCACCGTTGCCGGAGCTGATCTATGTGGCAGCGTATCTTTCGGCCGTCAGATAGCCTCACCACATACATCCTGGACCCTAAATGGTTGGTGACTTTGGCGGGAAGCCACCGGTGCCCCTCAGCATAGTTACAGGCAAAGACCCAGTCCCCGGGCTGGAACTCCCTGGATGGCGTGGGCGGTTCGGCCCGTACAACTCTGCTGCCATCCAGGTCCGGGTGCAGGCGGTCGAGGAGGGTTGTCAGCTTCCTCCCCATGAGCAGCTCGGCTGGGCTTTTCCCTGTGGCAGAGCTCAGTGTGACATGCTGCCACAGGAGAAAATCGGTCACACGATGGTCCCAGTCCTCGCCAGACAGTCGGGCGAGGGTCTCTTTCGCCGTCCGAACCATCCGCTCTGCCTGGCCGTTGGAAGTGGGATGGAACGGGGCTGTGGTGATGTGCCGGATGCCGTATCCCTCTAGGAAGCCGGCGAACTCCCTAGAGGTCAGTTGAGGGCCGTTGTCACTGACGAGTACTTCAGGTAGCCCATGGGTGGCAAAAAGTTGGCGCGAAGCCTTTATTAAGTTTGCCGATGTTGTGGACCTCATGGGGACTACCTTCAGCCACTTCGAATAAGAGTCCACAACCACCAGGAGCATTTGGCCGTTGATTGGCCCCGCAAAGTCAAAGTGCAGCCTTGACCAAGGCTTTTCAGCTCTGTCCATGGCTGCTGGTGGTTTGTGCGGAGGATCAGGCCGAGACTGCTGGCAGCTTAAGCAGCCTCGAACTCTTTCTTCAATATTGGCATCCAACCCTGGCCACCACAGGTATCCCCTGGCCAGGGCCTTCATGTGTACGATGCCGGGGTGCCCGGCATGCAAGGACTCAAGCACCCTTTCCCTTAGTTTGGGGGGAACCACCACCCTATTTCCCCACAGGATGCAACCCTTTGAGATAGATAGCTCAGTCCTTCTCCCCCAATATGCTTTGAACTCAGGCTCAACACAAACACTTGGCCACCCCCTCCACACCCAGTTTAAAACAAGGGATAGTGTTGGGTCTTTCTGGGTGACAGTAGCAATGTCCGCGGACCAAATGGGAGACTTTGACAGTTCATCCAGCGCAAAGATGTCTGCCATTGGAGCCGGATCCAGACCAGTCTCAGGCAGGGGGCAGCGGCTCAGGGCGTCAGCGTGTGCGATGCACTTTCCTGGCCTGTGCTCCAGATCGTACTCATACACTGCGAGGAACAGAGTCCATCTCAACATCCTGGGCGATAGGATGTTAGGCGTTGGGCGGTCAGGGGCGAATATCCCCAGGAGTGGCTTATGGTCAGTTACCAGAAGGAAACGGCGGCCATACAAAAAGTCATGAAATTTCTTGACCGCACTCACAAGCGGCAATCCCTCTTTGTCAATTTGTGCGTAGTTCTTTTCCGCACTACTCAATGACCTTGAGTAATATGCAATTGGCGCCTCAGACCCGTTATCCATTACGTGGCTCAAAACTGCCCCAATGCCGAATGGCGACGCATCAGCCGCCAGAACCAACATTTTACTCTCATCGAAATGAGTCAGCACGCTATCAGATGTCAGTAACGCTTTAACATTTGCAAATGCCTTTTCCTGTAGCCGTCCCCAAACCCATTTCGTGCCTATTTAACAACCGATGTAATGGCTCGGCTACCGAAGCTTTGTGGGGCAGAAATGAGTGGTAGAAATTGATTAGCCCTAGATAGGCTTGTAACTCCGTTTTATTCTTAGGTCTGGGTGCATTGTGTATAGCTGCTACCTTTCCAGGGGTTGGGTGTACACCTTGTTCATCAATCTTGAACCCCAGGAACTCGACACTTGAGACCCCAATCGCACATTTTTCCCGTTTTACTCGCAACCCAGCCTTATCGAAACACTTCAGAACACTCCGGACCCTTTCAAGCAATTCTTCATCACTCTTCCCCGCAATAAGCACACCATCAAAATAGGGAATCACTCCCTTTATACCTCTGAGCAACCCCTCCATTAAACCCTGGAAGATCCCAGGTGCGACATTAACCCCGAATTGTAGGCGTTTAACTTTAAACGCACTTCTATGCGTAACAATGGTTTGTGCTTCCGCAGCATTGTTATCTATGGGCAACTGTTGATATGCCTGGGCAAGGTCTAATTTTGCAAAAACCTTGCCTCCCCCAAGAGATGCAAGTACATGGCTTATCATAGGTACAGGATAGGAATGCTGTTGTAATGCCTTATTAATTGTACATTTATAATCTGCACAAATACGTATGGATCCATCAGGTTTGACAGGAGTAACGATGGGCGTTTCCCATTTGCTGTACGGAACTGGCTCCAAAACCCCTTGCTCTAGGAGCTTGTCAATTTCCATTTCAATCTTTGGTTGTAATGCTAACGGCACCTTCCTATATTTTAGCCTGATAGGCCTAACATTTGGATCCAACTCAAATGAAACCGGGGGACCTGTATAAGTTCCCAGCCCTTTTGCAAAAACCTGAGGAAACTCGTCATACAAACAATTCCATTTATCATGGCATGCCATATTAATACCAGAAATAGCAATGCCTAATGGCTCAAACCAATCGAGCCCCAACAGGCTTACCCTGTCCCCTTCGGCAACAATCAGGGACAGAGCCGCCTTACGCTCTTTGAAACGGACTTCAAATTCCGCCTCACCTGCCAATGGGATTCGGTGCCCTTGGAAATCTGCAAGACGGGCGTCAGTGGGCAGGAGACGGCGGCGGCTTCGGCTCGGAAAAAGACGATCCAATGTGCACGTTGAAATGATTGTTCTAGCCGACCCGGAATCAACTTTGAAAGGGCAGGCAACGCCGTTGAGGAACAAGGTGACGAAAATCTTCTTCCTCCGGGGCGCTCCCATGGTGAGGCTGGTCGATGAAGAGGGGTTGGATGACAGGGTCGGGTTTCGGGACGACAGGGATGAATAGCAGGTTGTGTTGACCTTGCTTTGGAATTGAGAGCGCTGCGGAGGTGAGGTAGGCGGCGACCTTTTCGACTTGCAGACTCTGGCGATGTGTCCGCGTTTTCTGCAAGCCTGACAAACCAACTCTCTGGCCCAACAGGTGTCGCGCTCATGCTTCCCGCCACAACCAAGGCACTGACGTGCTGGCGCAGTCTTCACTTGGGTTCACGGCTGGCTGCTGGAACAAGGCTCTCGTACGTCATCAACAGCGGGTGCTGGCTCACAGTCCTTGACCTGTAGGTGAATGCTGGATTCGGCTGCCGCAGGCCGCTGTCGCACTTCTCGCGTTGACCTTTCAGCAGCCTCAGCGGCGATGGCTTCCTCGAACGCGACCTTGAATGTCAGCGTCTTGAGGGTGAACAGGCGTTGTTGCAGTTTGGATCGCGGTGACCACAGACCAGCCGGTCTTGCAAGGCTGTCTCGAGATCGGCAAAATTGCAAGCCCTTGCCAACTTCCTCAATGCCGCCACAAACTCGGCTACGGATTCGCTGGAGCCTTGCCGCCTTTCGTAGAACGCGTGCCGGGAAGCGATCTCAGAGGGTTGCGGCGTGAAGTGGGCCTTCAACTTCTCCGTCAGCGTGGCGTACGGCACGGTCTTGATATCATCAGGTGTGACAAGCGAGCGGGCGATGTCAAACACCTCCTTGCCACACGAGCTAAGTAGCGCAGCTCGTTTCTTCGCGGCATCCGTCACTCCACCGTTCTCGAGGTGGAACTCGAACCGGGTAAGGTATGCTTCCCAGTCTTCCGTCGCCGGCTCGAACGGCTCGAACCAAAACTTGGAGCTCATCGCGGCGCCTTCTGGAGCGGACGGCTCCCTCAGAGGCTCGCGGTCGATCGGAACTTCCTCCGTGATTCTCTCAGCGGGGCTGCCTACCCGCTATATCCCACCTTCATCGCCACTTGTTAAGTATGAGACTTAATGCAGGAGGTAAGTTCAACAAGTGATTCAGCTTTATTTAGCTCTAAGATTAGACCAGCTAAGGGCTAGACCAGCTAGACCAAGATACAGTCAAACACAGCGGTTTATATAGAGTGTGATATGAGGTAGCCACGCCCTCAGTCATAACAATGTCCAATTACATTAATGCATAACATCCAATCACAACGTACAGATAATGTCCAATCATATTACATTTCCATAACCAATCAAAGATGTTCCCACCATAAGCCCTTTGATTGGGCAATACCAGACAGTTTCTGAATCTGCATAATGAGCACCTGCTCGCTTATGCTGACACCTATGTCTCTGAAGACATAACACTCCCTTCCCTTCCCTTCCCTTCCTTCCCTTCCCTTCCCTTCCCTTCCCTTCCCTTCCCTTCCCTTCCCTTCCCTTCCCTTCCCTTCCTTCCCTACAACAGTCACTCAGTGTGTGACTGTGAGGTAGGTGGGGCTGACAGAGGTCTTTTGAGAACTGCTCTTGAGAGAACAGCTCTGAAAGAACTTGTGACTGACCTAAGGTCACACCAGCAGCTGCATGTAGGGGAGTGGGGAATCAAACCCGGTTCTCCCAAATTAGAGTCTATGCTCCTAACCACTACACCAAGCTGGCACCACCAGATTGCACCAAGCCTCCAGTGTGACTGCAGCCCTAGGCTTGCCTCATTCTCTCTTGCAAGATGAGCAAGTAAATCTGAGGTGTGGGAAGCACTGATATCCATTATAAAAGAGAGAGATTGTAGTGGAATTTCAGTTTACAACTGGGTCCTTATCTGTTCTAGTTCAATTGTTGAGATGGAGGTTCTTTGGGGTTCAGGTTGTGTATTTGTTCTTTGATTGGGGGCCAAAGTTTTCTTCCCAGCCTCTCAGCGTCTTTTACTTTTTTGCCATCCTGACCTCTGTTCCTTTCTTCTTCCTCACCAATGTAACTATAAACTCATCATCATTGCCTGAGGCTGGGAGAACTTGATGAACAAGTTCCCCAGAACCTGGTATCAGGTATTAAATAGAACAAGGGATAAGCTCTATAAGAGAGCTCCACTATTGGTAATCTGCCCTGGATCTTTACCTCTTTGCCTGTGTACATTATGCTAGCATAGAGCCCTGGCGCCCCAAACACCGCTCACAGAAATTGCCTCTTATGTAAGTCAGCATGAGGTGCTGCTGCCATCCCATTAGGCTTACATAGTTCATCAAGGAAACTCAAATATGATTTAACTTGATGGGATGAGTTTCTAGCCTTAAGAAAGCTAAGGAGTGTTGTTGTTGTTGTTCAGTCGCACAGTCGAGTCCGACCCTTCGCGACCCCATGCACCAGTTTACGCCAAGCCCTCCTGTCTTCCGCTGTCCGCTGAAGTTTGCTCAATTTCATATTCGTCGCATCGATGACACTGTCTAACCATCTCATCCTTTGCCGTCCCCTTCTTCTTTGACCTTCAATCTTTCCCAGCATCAGGGTCTTCTCCAGTGAATGCTCCCTTCTCATTTGGTGGCCAAAGTATTTGAGCTTCAGCTTCAGGATCTGGCCTTCCAGGGAGCAATCAGGGTTGATTTCTTTTAGGATTGACTGATTTGATCTCCTGGCAGTCCAAGGGACTCTCAAGAGTCTTCTCCAGCACCATAGTTCAAAAGAATCTATTCTTCGGCGCTCGGCCTTCCTTATAGTCCAACTCTCGCAGCCATACATTACTACAGGGAATACCATTGCTTTGACCATGCGGACTTTTAAGAAATGCACTGGCCCTGCTGTTAACCTAATTGATGCAAAAGTCTTGATTGGGCAAAGGTCTGGATTTTTCTAGGTGGTTTTAATATAAGAACAGCACATTTTGGAAGGAAATCTGTAAGGAACACAGCCAGGTTTTATTTTTGCTTTCAAAAATGTGTGCAAGAACTTGGCTGGGATCACACAGTGAAACTTGCTTTCATAATCAGAACAACAAAGGAAACACAGAGCAGTGGCAACTCTTCATTAAGGGTGCTAAGCATGCAATTTCCCCTCCTTGTTTTAAGTGAGAAAACAAAACTGCTAATAATACTGTGTCCTTAAAACTCCTGGCTTAGGTGAAAAGGGATGATTGCTCTCTCTTCCTCTGTATTTTGACACCTGGAAACTCTTCTAATTCATATAAAGAAACATGAAATTCTTGTTGAATATTCTAAAATGGATTTATCTTCCCAGCTTACAAGAAATGCACCTCAGAAAGAAGTATTACAGTCCCTTTCTTCTATGTCTCTTCAGTGCCACGCTGATCAGAGTCTTTTGGCAGATAGCTATGTGAGATACCATAAACTGATTGTTATGTCCTAACAAAGGGCTGCATATGCGGTCAGCCGTACACGTGGTCTAGCAAACACACAGAACTTTGCGACCCTGAACAATGGACACAGAGGATCCTAGAATGCACCTATCCGGCGGTCAGGATCCTAGTAAGGACCAATGGTTACATGGACACTGTAAATAAACCAATCACTGGTGTTGGGTGTGTGTTGGGTGTGGGTAAGAACCGGCATATAAGCAGAACCCCGGGTCCGGCTTCCTTGTCTGTTTTGTCTTTGAATAAATATCTATGAGCTGAAATCACTCGACTATGCATCTTGAACCCAGTACATTATACTGATAATATAGTTAACAATTAATTGAAAATTCAGCTAATTCTCAAAGGGGTTGAACTGCCTCCTCTCAAGAAGTAGGTTCACATTGATATTGTTAGATGTGGGATTACAAATAAGGCTCAAATTGCCTACATAGGACATTTGGTCAATTTTGGATGGCCCACCAGCTGCGATCCTTCTTTGGAAGCCATGAGCTGGCTGCAGTTATTCATGCTCTGGTTCCATCCAGTTACATTTTTTTGTAATGTGTTCTAAATGCCGCTGTGTTTGAAGGCTTTTCAGAAACTTCACTTGGTTCCAATCACAGCAGTTGGTTTCAGTTATAAATAATGTATTTGCCAATTTTAAAAGAAGTACAGTGGATACCAGTGTATTTTCAGGCACAGTTCAAAAATGCTGTTAAAAACAACAGTTCTAAAGCCCTTAATTGCCTGAGGTCAGGGTATTTAAAGGACCACTTGCCTCCATACAAACTAGTCCATAATAAAGATCTTCTGTAGTGTGTTTTTTTTTTTTTAATGCTTCCACTTCCAGAGATAAAGTAGGCTAGAAACGAGGTTATTTCTCTTGTGGTTCCTCAGATCCAGATTTCTTTCGTCACAGCTACTCTGGATTCTAAAGGGCTAGATTATAGGTAGAATCTAAAATATAAATTTTATTAATTTTACTTATCTTCACCATTCATGTTGCTATTATTATATTTTCCTGGTTATATAAGATTATAACACACTGGCATATTTTAGAGAAGGTATTTGTGGTTGTTTTTTGCTGTTTTCATGAAATGAAATTGTGTTTTTATCTGTTGTTCTTTAAAACAATGAAATCTTCTTCTACTGGGATCTTCTACTGGGATCTTCTCTTGATTTGGGGGGCATTATTTGATGTTCATAAAACAGGTTTTTGGAAATCAAGCTTACCTTGCTTAGAATGCCCATTTGCTGTCAAGCCGAGCTCCTTATATGATCACTTCAATGCATACAATTCAAAATGAGCAGCATTTGAAATTGCATTGTGTTTGTGTAGCCACACATTTCTGCCCAAATAGCAGTGGGGTGGTTTTGCACCCATCCCTTTAAGAGTATTGAGGGCACCAGATACTGGTGATGGGGAGGCAGGAAAGGTTGTCTTGTGCAGTATAGCTCACGAGAGGATAGAGAATGTAGACAATGGGAGGTTAGTTAATGGCATGGTTGGTGTTTTGTTTTGTTTTGTTTCTTTTTTGAGGGGGGAGGGATTGTTGTGGAGCTCCAAGCAGCAGTTGCATGTTTCGCTCTGCATTGAACCTTAAGTCTTTACTTTCTTGATCTCTGTGAAGATTGCTGGAGCCTCCTCTTCTTTGGTACTAGAAGATTTATTTCATGCAGGAGCATCAAATTCTATCCCTTCATGCAGCCCTGTGTGTGTTTGTGCAGGCCAGTGATGGAGAACAAGTTGGCAGGAAGCAGCCATAGCTGAGCTGCTTTGGATGCTGTGGTTCCTGGTATCTGCTTTGCAAAGCCAGGAACTCCAATGCATTTTCAGTTGAGAGGCAAATGGGCTGTTGTTCTGCTATGGCAACAGAAAAGTAGATTTACTTCTTCTATGGATTAATTTGTCTGCAGGAGTTTTTGCATCAAACTTATTTGGCATTTAAGCCCCTAGTTGGGGAGTTTGCTTCTATGGTGGGAAAGTTGTGTGTGGTGTCAAGTATGCTTTAATTACTACACTTAACATCTGTGCATATTTTGTTTTTGTTACCCTGTCCTGGTGGTGTCAACAGGACCTCCTGGTTTTAAAGAGCTTTTCCTGATTCCCAGTTTTAATTCCTGGCACAGCTAAAGAGGTTAGAAGGTGAAGAAGAAGAAGAAGAAGAAGAAGAAGAAGAAGAAGAAGAAGAAGAAGAAGAAGAAGAAGAAGAAGAAGAAGAAGAAGAAGAAGAAGAAGAAGAAGAAGAAGAAGAAGAAGAGGAGGAGGAGGAGGAGGAGGAGGAGGAGGAGGAGGAGGAGATTGGATTTATACCCCGCTCTTCACTGCCCAAAGGCGTCTCAGAGTGGCTTACAAACTCCTTTCCCTTCCCCTCCCCACAACAGACACCCTGTGAGGTAGGTGGGGCTGAGAGAACTTCTGGCAGAAACTGTCCTTTAGAGAACAGCTGTGCCAGAGCTTGTGACTGACCCAAGGTCACATCAGCAGGTGCAAGTGGAAGAGTGGGGAATCAAACCCGATTCTCCCAGATAAGAGTCCGCGCACTTAACCACTACACCAAACTGGACTCTGCTTGAGATACTGCACAGTTGCTGCCATTCAGAATAAATCACATTGACTTTGTTAAGCCAATGTACAGCCCTCCTCATTTGGCTGCTCCCTCCCTAATAACTGATGATTGGAGAAATTATTCATCTTGTCCCATTTGGCTTGGAGCTAGTGACTCCTATCCACCACAAACTGGTCAAACCTCCCCCCCCCAGTTTAGATTAAGCTAAACAATTGCATCATCAGTTCTAACACAGTGGATTCCACAGGTTAAACACTCATTATGAAAGTGGGTTTAATGGGTCCAGAAAGATTTTGGGAAATGTGGGACCAATGTAAGTGCCATCTAACAGTTTTTGCAGAGCTTACTTGTATTGCACTACATTCCTTGGTGTGACATTTTATTTCAGGCCTACATTTAGTATCAGCTCCTGGTACCCGTGAGTCACAGCTCTTGAGGCAAGAAGGGAGATTTTTGTGCCACCTTTCAAGGATTTGTGCTTTGAAATGCTCAGTTCTGAGGTGAGATTTGGCAGCCAATAGTAAGGCTAAAAAATGAGAGAGCTCATGGGAGTTGGGGCCCCATATAGTCAAGGCTCCACTTCTAGTACCACCGTAAGTTAAAAAATGAAATCCGAGTTTTTCTGTTTTCACAGTGATGTGGCAGACCACACAAATTCGAAAAGAAGTAATTCTGAGGAAGATGCGAGGAAAGATCAGCCAATGACTGCTTGCAGATGTATCTTTGCCATTTTGAACAGAATTGGGAGAAGTGTCTTTGACATTTTGGTGTAGTGGTGAAGATTGTAGTGGTTTAGAGTAGTTAAAAGTGGCCGACTCTAATCTGGAGAACTGAGTTTGATTCCCCACCCCACCCCTCCACTTCCAGCCAGTTGGGAGAGCTTGGGCTAGTCGCAGTTCTCTCAAGAGCAGTTCTCTCCAAGCCCTCTCAGCCCCACCTACCTCAAAGAGTGTCTGATGTGGGGAGAGGAAAGGAAGGAGATTGTAAGCTGCTCTGAGACTCTGAGTGAAGAGTGGGGTATAAATCCAATTCTTCCTCCTCCTCTTCACCTCTTCCTCTTTGCCTCTGGAGTCAGGGGTGTGAAGCAACTTAGGTGTGGACAGTTAGATGTGTCTTTTCAGAGGAGGTAGGATATCAACTTCTAAGCACACAGTAATTCCATAATAGCAGTATGGGTTACTGCTATATTCCTAGAAGGCTATGCCAGATGGGTTGGGGTAGAATTATGATAACATGGGTTCACAGAGTTTGGTGATAGACTTAAAGTGACACAAAGACATTTTAGCTTTAGTAATTGTGACATTTCTGTGAGGACTCAGCTGTGGATCATAAAGACTTGTTCCATCCATCATATTGGCACATATTCAGAACTTACTAGACTGAACTAAAGTGCCCATGAAGGGGGGCTGATCAAATGTAAACAAATGAATATGAACAGCTTTGGGAGTCAGGTGGGGAGGCAAAGGCTGAAACAGTAGAAAGACAACCCATGTAGCTTCCACAATACCCAAACCAGGAGGATAGCAAAGGCAACAAAGAAAACTGTCTCTTTTTTAAGGTTTGTCCTTGTTTGGTATGTTGGGTTGATATCTGGGGAGGGAGGCAGCTATGGAGAAAGTAGGCAAGATTATAAATGTATAAATTATTTGAACAAACCAAACACTCTCATGAATAAATACCAAGTCAATCAAGCAAAATAGGTAAAACCGTAGAGAGACAAACCATTCAACTTTCCCTACACAATCCCAAAATGATAGCTGTATGGTGAGGATAGGGAG
Source organism: Gekko gecko (assembly GCA_029375565.1). Lineage (NCBI taxonomy): Eukaryota > Metazoa > Chordata > Lepidosauria > Squamata > Gekkonidae > Gekko > Gekko gecko. Next base: position 138,360,003 of record JAPDNY010000002.1, read on the forward strand.
GCATTTGTGAGTGCACAGCATATTTGTGGTCCAATTTCAGTTGTTTGAAAAAGTGGACATTTTTGAAACATTCAGGAATACTGATTGTAGTTTGGGGACAAACGGATCCTGACCAAGAGCTGATTGAACATCCTTGATTTTTATCAGCATGTGTTCTAATGATTTTGTTGTGAGCCACCTTGGGCATTTTTAATAAAGGATATTAACTAGTATCTAATTTAAACTGGGCCATGGACAAGGTGATTTTTCCTCATTTGATCAAGTTTTGTCCATATGAATACAATGCTTTTGAGCTTCGTATCTTCCAGGGGTCTTTTTTTGGGGGGAGCACACCGGAGCGCAGCTCCGGGAGCTCAGGAGCCAAGCCCCGCCCCCAGCCGGCGTCCCGGGGACTTTTTCAGGCAGCCGAATGTCAATTTCAGCTCCATTATATCCTATGGGCCATTGAAGTCAATGGTGAAAACATAGGGTATATTCTGGGGGCTGGAGGGAGGCGGTTTGAGGGAGAGGCTCCAAACTCACAGGGTACTTGATGGAGCTGCTCCCCAAGATACCCACCATGTTTCAAGAACATTGGATCAGGAGGTCCAATTCTATGGGCCCCAAACAGGTTGCCCCTATTCCCTCCATTGTTCTCTATGGTGGGAAAAAGTAAGTTTTTTCCCACCATAGAGAACAATGGAGGGAATAGGGGCAACCTGTTTGGGGGCCCATAGAATTGGACCTCCTAATCCAATGTTCTTGAAACATGGTGGGTATCTTGGGGAGAGGCTCCATCAGCTACCCTGTGAGTTTGGAGCCTCTCCTTCAAACCCGCTCCCCTCCAGCCCCCAGAATATACCCTATGTTTTCACCATTGACCTCAATGGCCCATAGGATATAATGGGGCTGAATTGCCGCCAAATTTCTTTCATTCCCTCCTTTCCTTCTCTTTTCCTCTTTCCCTCCTTCTTCTCTCTTTCTTTCCCACCTTCTTCTCTTCTCTTTTTTCCTCCTTTCCCTGTTTCCCTCCTTCTTCCCTCTCTTTCTTTCCCTCCCTTCCCCTTTCCTTCCTTCTTTCCTTCCTCTCTCTCTCTTTCCTTCCCTCTTTCCTCCTTCTGTGGCCCAACTCTCATGAGAAGGAGTTTAAACTTTAAAACCCTTCTCTCTTAGCTCCCCCACCCAGACCAGCTGGGGAAGGGAAGGGGAGGCTTTTGAAGATGCCTTCCCCCCTTTTGCTTCCCTTCTGACATCACTTCTGGTGATGTCAGGGGGCATGGCATATGCTAATAGCCTAATGGCTCATTAGCATACCATATGCTAATGAGCTCCTGCAGCTGTTTTTCTACGAAAAGACCCCTGGTATCTTCCATCAGAATTAGACTACCTGATTAAAAATGCTAGGCATGATGAACATATGAATTCTTCTGTGGAATATGTTTCATACACATAACCACACTTGCCTTTTTGTCTAGCATAGGGTGTTCTGACGGTAGTTTTGCTATCAGTGAGAGAAGAATTGATGCACTAGAGTGAAAAAATGGATAATGTACTGATCTTTTTGTGTAATCTAAAGCCTTTCTCACTGATTCCATTAAATGGTGGATCAGCTCCAAGAATCACTTAGATAAATTTCCAAAGCTGCATATTGGGCATTAGAATTTGCAATAACATTTATGAGTGCTACGGCAACTCCTTATAAATATTATGATATGTATTTGTTTCCAAACAATGTCAAAAATGAATTATAAAAATTATTTTCTTTTGTGTAAGGACAATGACTAGAAATAACAATGAATGGATGAATGTTATTTGTTTTCCCATAACATGCTTTTAATTGCTATTTGTCTTGCACTGGGGCCTCTTGCCTATCTGAAATCTGTCACAGAGGATCCCTTGGATAAAGAGTACAATCTCTGAAAATGGCATTCAATTTAAATAGAAAACAAAGAAATTACAAGCCTGAAATATTTTCTATTGAAATCAACAGAAATTAATATCATAACCAGTAATGTGTAATTCATGAAAATGATGTATATTAAGTACAATAATTATAATTAAAACAAACTAACTTTTGACATGAAAATGAATGTGAAAGCACAAAATGTTTGCATCCATAGTAAAGTTCTCATAATCAATATTAAAATTTACATACTGACAAAAATGATGCTGTTTTAAAGCTCAGGATCAAAAATTCTGTTCCACTTCTAATAATGATTAAAAGAAACCCTCTTGATCAGTACATGACTGGAGGCTACATTCTGAGTCTAGTTACTAGGGAGTAAGTTCCAATAAATTCAGTGGGATTTACCTCTGAGTATACATCTTTAGAACTGCATTATGAATAAGGGATGTTAGAATAATAAAATCCTGCAGCTAGGAGACTTTCACCTATTTGTTGGCATCACTGAAATCATCATCAAGCCCATCCAATCACTGACTATCAATGACTGGAAAGGATGCCCACTTTATAGGTCTTCAGTGTCATTCTGCAGAAGAAGGGAATGGCAAACCACCTGGACTTCTCACTTGCCTTGAAAGCCCCTTGGTGGGGTCGCCATAAATTGGCTGTGACTTGATGCCACTTTACACATGCAGACCCACTGCAAAGTGGAAATGTTACAGTGAATAGAAAGTAATTGAAATGCTGTATGTTTATAAAAATCTTCAGTGGAATATTCCTTTGTGAATTCTTAGTTTAAATCAAAACACTCCTCCCTGCATGAAAGCAAAGACAAATGAAAATGGTACAGATATATGTAAACAGGCTGGCAAAATAAAATATGACATTGAATTTCAACTATTGCAGTTAACTGCAAGCATCCGTCAAAGGTTGATAAGATAAAATCCCTTTCATTTGGAACAATGATGGGATATTTCAATGCGAGGTACTTCAGTCAATGTAGAAAGAGGGTTTTGTTTTTAAGAAATACTGCTATGATATATCAGAATACTAAGTTCCACTAAGAAAATAATTATGTCAAGGGTGAAGCATATAATTAACATCATCATAATTCCAATTTGCTATACTTGTGTTCTACGTTTCAGTACTACAGCATTTCTTCATGAATGATCATGATTTCTCAAAATTTCACTTTTCAAACTCTCACTTAATGATACACAAACTTTGGCATTTTCTTATTCAAGTTGTTGGTAAACTCGCCCTGGGTTTCAATGCAATATATTTAGTTACTGTATTGTTTCACAATCTCCCAATTAAAGTTCTTGAGGCAGTTTACAATGCAACACAATTACAAGTGCACTGCAAGATGAACATCAATAATATCTTTACACATTAAAGTACCAGAAACAAAACACAAATGAAAATGAATAAAATTGACAATTTGACAGCATATAGCAGAGAGAGGAAAAACTCATATCACCTGATGCTATAAAAAGCCAGATACTGCAACTAATTGGCTGTTTGCATAGTTACAATATCCCCATTAGGAGCTTACAAATGACCTTCACAGGGTAAATGACCCTCTGTATGAAGCCAGTGTCAAAACATAAATTGGTTTACCATATGAAAGAAGAAACCTACAGAGAATCTTGAGAATCAAAAGAAGGGCAAAAAAGAAGGTTAAAAAAGGGAATAGATCCAAATTAGTGATGTTGCAAAACTCCATTCTTTTCATGCCCCTCAAAGCTGGAGCACATCTGTGCTCATTTTACTCAATAAATTTGTTATCAGCTGAATGTATAAGCTAAAAATGGAGGAGGCATTTGGATTTTACAAAACAATTCAATGAATCAGTCATTCACTATCAGTGTCATTCTTAGCCCATTGACTTCACTGGATTTAGAAGAGTGTCATTCTTGTTAGGATTTCACTGTATGATAACTCCAAAAAAAGCATCTGGATCAAGAACACTTCTGCACAACATGAGAACCATTCACTTCTAGTTTAAATACGAAAACCAGGATAAGCAGCAAGAGTTCCAATGAGGATATATTTTAATACTAGCCTGATACCTGTGCTTCGCTACAGTGTTTAAGTTCCATAAATCCAGTTATAATACTGATGATGTGAAATTTGACCTGTGACGTGTGAACTGTGAACTGAGACATATGTACTTTTTCCCCCTCTACTGAAGGACCTATCTCTAGACCACATTGGTGGTTCTGCCCTCAGGTGCTTGGATCACGAGGCTGCTTGATGAGCTCACACTGGAGCAGGCCACATAGAGCTGTCCATTTAAGAAGCAGTCATCTGTTAAGTCAGCTCCTGCCACCTTCCACGAAAGTGATGGCCTCTCTACTTGTGTTCCTGGATTGTTTTGCTCATATGGAGGCTGCGTTGTTCTGAGCACCTCAGGGTGATCTTGCTGGTACTTGACCTGTGCAGCTCAGTGCACAGCAGGAGTACTATGTGCAAATGTTTTTGCTGCATTCCTAAGTTGCCTCCTCCTTGTAGTGTTGGTGTATCTGGCTCTATGTTTGCCAGGAGCTTTCTTGGGGGCAGTAAGAGGTGAAAGGTGTGAGGGGGAGTTGGTGTGAGGGAGTGGTGATGTGGTGGACATTTCTTCAGCTCCATGAGGGAGGCACGCATTGAAATGGCTCCTAGAAATGTCCTTTACTATCTCCCCATAAACATTCATATCCTGGCCCTGCTCCTACACCTGACAGTCACCGGCCTGTCTGGTGTTGGGGGGGATTGTATTTAAAGGCATCGGGGAGGCTGGACCAGCAGCAGTGCTAAGGCAATCCTGCTGAGCAAACCTCTGCAGCAGCTGTAAGCATCCCACCACTTCTCCTACACACGACAGGCAGCTGCCTGTCCAGTGTAGGACGGGGAGGGGGGAGGAGTATTAGAAGCCACTGTGGAGGCAGGGCTGGGAGGATCACTAAGGTATTACTGCTGGGGCAGGCTCCCTCATGGCTTTAAGTACCCTGCAACCACTGCTGAACCTGACAGACAACCGCCTGTTAGGTGTAAGAGGTGGGGGGAGTGTGTTGGAAGCCATCAGAGAGGCTGGGCCAGCAGCATCGCTAAGGTGATCCTGCTGGGGCGGTGTCCCTGTTGGATTAAAGTACTCTGGTCCTGCTCCTACACCTGACAGACACCGGCTTGTCTGGTGTTGGGGGGGATTATATTTAAAGGCATCAGGGAGGCTGGGCCAGCAGCAGTGCTAAGGCAATCCTGCTGAGCAAATCTCCCTGGTGGCTGTAAGCATCCCACCTTGTCCAGTGTAGGAGGGGGAGGGGGAGGGACAGCTGCCTGTCCAGTGTAGGAGGGGGAGGGGGAGGAGTATTAGAAGCCATGGTGGAGGTGGGGCTGCACCTGACAGAAAACCACCTGTTAGGTGTAGGAGGTGGGGGGAGTGTTGGAAGCCATCTCACCTCCTCTCCTTCACCTGACAGGCAGCTGCCTGTCCAGTGTAGGAGGGGGAGGGGGAGGAGTATTAGCAGCCACTGTGGAGGTGGGGCTGCACCTGACAGACAACCGCCTGTTAGGTGTAGGAGATGGGGGGGAGTGTGTTGGAAGCCATCAGAGATGCTGGGCCAGCAGCTTTGCTTCACCTCACAGGTGGTTGTTGGCCACTCCTGATTTCCTCAACTATCATTAGCTCTCTGCAGTCCCCTGTAACTGTTTCTTCTTCTTTTTAACCTCAGAACACTGAGCTCTGCAGCTGACCAATCAGAGAGTGGGGGGTGCAGGGAGGCAGCTGCCTGGCAGCCACATAGGAATCAATGGAGGGAGCACATTTTACCCCTTTTGACCCATTTAGGGGTCGAATTTCTAAAAATCCCTTCTTAGCGAGCACCTACGCCACAGTAAGAGCACTCTCCTCAAATTTGGTGTCTCTAAGTCCAGCGGTTTTGCATGGGCATTGATTTTATGGTGAGGGGACATTCTTTTATATATATAGATGAGTGCTTAGGTACATATCTTTGGTATCTTAGCTATGTATCTTCGGGACCTCCTCTCCTGATATGTCCCCCGAAGGTCACTGAGATCAGCAGATAAAAACCTCCTGGCCCCAAAGATATCTGGCTGGCCTCAACCAGGGCCAGGGCTTTCTCAGTCTTGGCCCCAGCCTGGTGGAACTCTCTGCCGAATGACATCTGTGCCCTGTCTGATCTATTAAAGTTCTGCAGGGCATGCAAGGCAGAGATGTTCTGCTAGGCCTTTAGCTGAGGCCAGCAACAGTTCCTTTGCGTCTGCCTGGCACCCCCTCCCCCCTCCAGGAAAATCTTAATGCTAAATATGCCATCTGTTTAAATATTTATGCTGAATGTTTTAATACTGTATTTTGTAGATTTAACTGGTTTTAAAATTGTATTAGATTTTATGTTGTTGTAAACCACCCTGAGCCCCGCGTAAGCAGGGAAGGGCAGTTAAGTAATTGAAATAAATAAATAAATAGATTCTGTCTGGAGAACACAGAGATAAGGGGTCTCCAACATGGTGCCCATCATCACCTTTCCTGGCTCACACCAAATGCTTTTAGAAAGTGGCTGGGGCCTGTTGCAGGCAGCAGCTAGGAAGGTTCACTACAGGCTGCCACTACATGGGTATGGGTGTCCTTGGGAGGGCCCAGAGCACCCACCCTATCCCCTTTACAGGATTTTTACAATGGGTTTCCCCTTGTAGGTGACCAAATGAGGCATGAGGACCCAGGCAGAGTAACAAGGCAGAGTATTAAGAGATTGAATAACAACTTTAGATCAATAACAAGTAGGAAAAATGAGCAAAGTAAAGGCAGGTAAATTAGTAAAATAATAAACCCTAACACATCTGTCTACATAGCCCTAGCCTTCCCACAGTCTAACTCACCCCTTTTTGGATGAGGGATCCCTCTGTCTGCAGCAGCTTCCACTAGCCCTGTTCCCTGAATGAGAACACCATCCAACTATGGGCAAGGCCTTTTATCTCCTCTTCCCAGGCACCACCCTCTGTTCTCCTGCTGTTTTCCCTCCAAAATCTTCTGTTACACAAACACAGGATCCAGCGGGAACCTGGGAAATGTAGGGACTGATAGCTACTCCCATACAGGCTTCCCTGGAGGCACTAGGCCTCTCTAGAGCCTGTAGCTGCACCACATTAGGCCCATGATCATGACAGGGCCAGATGGAGCTTTTGCTCAGCAGGGCTTCGATTTGCCTTTGGAAATCTGATTGGCTGTGCAGATTTTCTTTTATGTTGCTTTGGTAACAGCTGCTGGCCCAGCACAAGGATCTTAAAACAATATATTCATTTAGAAAGGGAGTTTCCTGAGATGCTTTTTTTCATAAATTATTTTTTATTTTTCAATATAAAACAAACACACACAAAAACATATCAGCACACACACAGACATATAAACACACCAAAAAACATAAATTGGGGGTTACAAGTATATTCTATCTATTACATTACATACTACATTGTATAGCTATGAAATAATCAGTTTTTATCACCATATATTTTCTCTAAATGTTCTGCATTATATTTATTAAAATTAGATTCTAAAATGTCTCCAAATAAAATTATAAGTCTAATTTGTTCATTTATAATATTCTTCAAACCATTTATAAAATCTTGACCATGTACTCTGGAATCTCCCTTCTTCTTGTCCTCTCAAAATAAAGGTCAGTTTATTCATCTCAACAGTTTCAAGCGTTTTGCTGAAATGTTGAAGAGTTACTGTTAGAACTATGAATAGCATCAGTCCCTGACATTTTGTGGTTGGCTCTGCCTCCCATGCCATGGCAGCCATTTTGTGGTTGCATCCCACCCTGTGTCAGAATTCCAAAGGTGCTCTCAAGCTCAAAGAGTTGGAGACCCCTATCATAGGTGGTCTGGTTGATTTATGATTTCCATTATGACAGACCTCAGTATTTATGTTTAGACAAATACTGTGTCCACTTTCCCTTAATATGTTTTCCTCTTCATGATCTCAAGTAACTTTATGTTCATTGAAGCAGGACTTGGAATTTCATCATTTTGAATAAAGTATAATGATATTATTATTATTGTTGTTGTTATTGCTATTGCTATTGTTATTGTTATTATTGATTTCTGAATTGCTCTGTGTGATCTACAGCATTAAAACAGATAAAATACAAACAACATGATAAAATTATTACAATACACTAATAAAACAACCAATCCAGATGGTGATTTTAATTGTGATGAAGCTTTTGCAGTATAAGCAATGGAGAAATTAGAATTAAAGTGCAGTGGGGATAGAAAGTATGTGTGTGTGTGTGGATTTAAAGCTGGGGAAAGGAGAATATTTAAAAATGAAGTGAATAGACCTGTCTTCTGTCTGCATGCATCTTAGTCTGGTGTCTCAGCTGTGATCATCCTGCCTTGAATGACTCTGCTAGGGGTTTAGACTCTTCACAGAGTCTAAGCCCCTTATGTTATTGCTCTGACACACACCCCTCACCATGAAAAGGATATAAGAAAGGGGAATAGGAAAGCAAAAGTTATAACTTCTGAAAAGGGCTCAGCAAAAGGTACAGTGGAGGTTAGAGGAGGTGTTGTCTCATCTACTACTTTATGCATTAAGAATATCAAACTAGTATTCTGACTTTATATGCTGAGGGGGGATAAAGCACACTTATAGCCTTTATAATTATATTTATTTATTTATTACATATTTTTGTGCAGTATAGCCTTGTTTAAGTTAACTATTCATAGCCGTGTCCCCTGTTTACATAGTTAATGATATGATATCCTGACAAAGAGGTTGAAGCAGTGGAATAGACACATGAAGGAAAGTTGTTATGGTTATATTACTTCTGGTTGCAAAGCCCATGTCACTTTTGATTGAGCTTTTGTGTGGTTACAGCACTAATCGTGTTAAGAGATAGATCAAGGTGGGCAGCCATGTTGGTCTGAAGCATTAGAACAAAGATTCCAATGGCACCTTTAAGGCCAACAAAGTTTTATTCAAGGTATGAGCTTTTGTGTGCACACACTCTTCATCAGACAATGAAATGACATTACATATCTGAAAAGTACTGAGACTGATGAGTGATTTCAGCTCTCACATACTTTATTAGTTGAAGAACAAGACAAGAGAAGCTGGCTCGCAGGCCAGCTTTTATTCCCAAGGGAACCCACACCCCAACACATACCGCACCCTATGATTGGGCTATTTACAGTGATTGAGTTATTTCCTAGGATTCTGGCTCCCCGATTGGGAGGGAGCTAGGATGCTACAGTCCATTGTCTTTGGGAGCGAAGCTCAGGCCCTTCACCTGGCCACATGTCGGACCGGTTGGAACCAGTCCAAGCACATGGCTGTCCTGAGCACAAGTTCGCTGGTGGATACATTACACCCCTCCCCCCTTGGTCTGAAATGCACCCACAGACAAAGTCTTTTAAATAAGCCGGAGTCTTTCTGTCCCTTGTCGAGAGGCAGGTAGCCAAGGCTGGTGGAGATGCCAGTGCCTGGGTTCTGGGTGGGGAGTTAACTGGTGCCGGTGAAGGTGGTGCTGCCACCAAGGAGTCCGTCGAGGCAGTCGGGGCTTCCATAGACGGGGAGATGGCTGCTGTGGCTGGGGTCTCTGCTAGGCTGGGCAACCGCGGGGGAGGTTGTCACTCCTCGGCCTCTTGGGTTTCGGGCTCCTTGGAGTTATCTGGCTCTAGTGGTGCCACCCTGTGACGGAGTTGGTCGATGTGGCGGTGGAGTATGGTGCCATCTTCACAGGAGACCTCATACGAATGGGGCCCCCTGACCCGTACCACCCACTCTGGGACCCACGGTGGGCCTGTGGTGTAGCTCTGGGCATATATGGGGTCTTCTGGGAAGAACCCCCGGGCTGCTTCCTGTTCCTCGGTTCCCAGCTCATGCTCCAGGGCCCAGTTCAGGTGTAGCCGGTCCATGCTCGATGTGAGGCGGCGACAAAAGAGGAGTTCTGCTGGACTGTGTCTTGTGGTGGAGTGCAGGGTGACTCGCTGTCCGAAAAGGAAGGAGGGCAATTTGTAATCCCAGTCCGGGGAGTCAAGTCGACGTAGTGCATCCTTCGCAGTCTGGACCATCCATTCTGCTTGGCCATTAGTGGTGGGATGGAATGGAGCAGACCGCACATGCTGGAACCCATAGTAAGCCGTGAAATTCTGGAATCCCCAGAGGTGAAAGTGGTGCCATTGTGCGTTACCAGCATGTCCGGCAGTCCTTGGGCACTGAAGATCTGCCACATGGCCTTGATGGCAGATCTTGAGGAAGTGGATGGCACCGGGACGACCTCTAGCCATTTGCTGTTTGAGTCCACCAGTATGAAAAAGAGTTGTCCCTAGCATGGCCCCACGAAATTCAGGTGGAGCTGAGACCATGGGCAGTGGGAGGACTCCCAGGCTCTCTACGGAGCCCGTGGAGGTTCGGGGCGCGAGGCTTGGCAGGGTTGACATTGTTTCACTTTTTCCTCGATGTCCCGGTCGAGGCCTGGCCACCAGACGTAGCTCCGTGCTAATGCCTTCATCACCACCCGGCCTCCCCACATCAAGCACCCTTTGTATGTTGACAGTTCATGTTTCCGCATTGCAAAGGAAGAGAACTCAGGGCCCTCCTTGGCCACTGGCCACCCCTCCCCACCTAGTCCAAGACCCAGCAGAGGATTTTATCCCGGGCCGAGAGGCGGGCCACTTCCCATACATGGACCGGCCAGTCGGGGAGCAACTCCAAGAGGGCGACTGTGTGTGCGGGAGCAGGGTCAGGGTCTGCGATGACCAGAGGCAGCTGGCTGACAGTGTCCGCATGGCCCATCACCTTACCTGGCCGATGGGTGAGGGAATAGGAGTACCCTGCCAGAAAAATGGACCACCTTAGGACCCTGGGGGAGACCATCTGCGGCATCTGGTGGTCTGAGGCAAGGAGGCCCAGGAGCGGCTTGTGGTCGGTCACAATCTCAAAGGGCCAGCCATAGAGATAGTGGTGAAGTTTTTTCACCCCAGCCACGATTGCCAACGCCTCCTTGTTGATCTGTGCGTAATTGCGCTCCGCAGATGACAATGTCCTACAGTAGTATGCGACCAGGACCTCCCGGCCATCTGGCAACTGGTGGCCCAAGACTGCCCTGACCCTGTAGGGAGAGGCGTCACAGGTGAGGACCACCGGGAGCGATTCCGTAAAATGGTGCAAGACCACGTTTGAGACCAGTAAGTCCTTGATGCCCTGGAACGCCGCTGCGTGCGCTGGCCCCCAAGCCCACAGCATGTCCTTGTCCAGGAGACAGTGGAGCAGTTCCACCATGGCTGCCTTGAGGGGCAGAAAAACGTGATAAAAATTGAGCAAGCCTAAGAAAGCCTGCAATTCTGCTTTGGACGAGGGCAGAGGGGCGTGTGTGATTGCCCTCACTTTATCGTCCATGAGGTGGATCCCCTGGGCGTCCACCGTGAACCCCAAGAACTCAATGTGGGGCACCGCCAGGAGGCACTTTTCCTTCTTCACCTTCCTTCGAACCTCTGGAGAACCTGTCAGAGCCGGTCTGTGAAGGAAGTGGGGTCCGGTGCTGTGACGATCACGTCGTCTAAAAAAGGTTGAACTCTGGAGATGCCTTTTAGGAGAGAATCCATGAAAGAGTGAAAAATCCTGGGAGCCACACAAACTCCAAACTGTAGCTGCATGACCCGGAATGCCCCTTTGTGGGTAGCAATGGTCTGGGCCTTGGTGGCGGCTGCATCTACTAGTGTGACAATGGGGGTCTCCCAGCACATGGATACAACTGGCTCCAGCACCCCCTGCTCGACAAGGTGATCAAGCTCTGCCTCAATTTTGCAATGGGAGGGACCCAGGCAGCTTTCAGTCTGGACAGTCACGTGCACCTTGTCTGGGCCGTCTGGGGGCAAGTTACATACCGTTTGGTGGTGGTGGACCGAAACGGTGTGAAGATCCTCTGCATCGATCTGAACCGTGAGGTTCGGCCATTGTCCCTTGGAGCGGCAGACCTTCGCAATGTGCCCCGCCTTGTTGCACGTCCGGCAGATGGCGGTGTGGAACCGGCAAGTCTGTCACTCATTGGTGTCACCACAGCTAGCGCAGGCTGCAGAGTACTGTGCTTTGGCCTCTGGTCCCTGTTGAGTGCGCTGGGATGGCCATTAGTTGACTTGGAGCACTTCCTCATCCTCTGAGACGTCGGAATCCCGCATTGCTTGGGTGCAGTGGACCGCCTTGCCGGGGCGATTTTGGTGTGCCTTCTCGTAGGCAGCAGACTCCCGGATGGCCTTGTCGAGGTCGAGGTCGTTTTTGCTGGCCAGTTTCTGCCGCAGCTTTGGGTCATGGAGGCCCACCAGGAATTGGTTCAACAGGGTGTCAGTAAGGCTTGGGAAAGTGCACCTGGTGGCTGCCCACCAGAGGCCTGCCAGGAAGTCCGATGTCATCTAGTCTGGGCCCTGGACTTGTGCGAAGAAGTCCAAGCGCTCCACAAACTTGGTAGGCTTAGGTGAAAAATGATCAGAGAGGGCCTTCACCAGTACCTCGTAGGTCTCCTCTTCGGTGGTCTTCAGGTTGATGAGGTCCTTTAGGAGCAGGAAGGTGTCCATGCTGCAGAAGCTGAGGAACAAGGACTTCTTTTTCCCGGCTTCCACAACATCATGGTAGTCGAAGTGGTTCTCCAAGGTCTCCAACCAGGTGTCCCATTGCTGGGGCCAGGAGATATCAAAAGCCTGGATATTACCTTGGGAAGCCACCATTGTTCCACATGGAGGCAGCTGCTGCAGTTGCAAAAGTGGAGGCGGGCGGAGAAGCGGTGAGTGGGCGGTGCTGCTCTCGGGGTCAGCAGCGCGCTGCTCAGAAGCAGCTGTGGTTGTGGTGAGCGGTGCAGTGCTGCTCTCAGGGTCAGTGATGCGATGCTCAGGAGCGGTGCTGTGAGGGCGGTCCTCGATGCGTTGCTCTTCCTTGTGGTCGTTGTTCATGTAGGGCATTGGAATCCCACCTTCGTCACCAGTGAAAAGTACTGAGACTGACAAGTGATTTCAGCTGTCACATACTTTATTAGTGTGAAGAACTAGACAAGAGAAGCCGGCTTGCAGGCCGGCTTTTATTCCCAAGGGAACCCACACCCCAACACACACCACACCCCATGATTGGGCTATTTACAGTGATTGAGTTATTTCCTAGGATTCCAGCTTCCCAATTGGGAGGGAGCTAGGATCCTACAGTCCATTTCTTTGGGAGTGAAGCTCAGGCCCTTCACCTGGTCACATGTCGGACCGGTTGGAACCAGTCTGAGCACATGGCTGTCCTGAGCACATGTCCGCTGGTGGATACATTACAATATCATAGTTGTATATATAGGGATGGCTGGTTAAAATAGTATGCAAATTGCTGCCACATACACCCTGCCAACACAGTCACTGGACCCAACAACACCAAGTATACCATCTCAGGTGCATTCACTTGCTCATCTTCTAACATTGTATATGCCATTAAATGCCAGCATTGCCCTTTGGCTCTCTACATCGGACAAACAGGACAAACCCTACGCCAAAGGATAAATGGATACAAATCTGACATCAGGAATCACAAGACTGAGAAACCTGTAGGGGAACACTTCAGTCTTCCAAGACACTCAATAGCTGTGTTATTGCAAAAGAACTTCAGGAACAGAATGAAAAGGGAAATGTCTGAATTACAAGTTATTACAACTCTCGGAACAAACACCCAGCAAGGACTTAACAGGGATATTGGTTTCTTTTCCCATTACATGTGCTAACTCATTCAGTCCTCACATATATATTCTCACCAAGAAGGGCTATACATCTCCTATATTTCGATGTTTTTCTTTTCTTTTTTGAAATAGTATATTAAAATAGTGATTGTAATACAATGCAATATCTTGTTGATCTCTGACATAACCCCAGGAAAAGGATTCTGTCAGTTAACTCCATGTTTTAGTGAAGGAAAATGTTATTACTACTCTTAACAATTAAGAATATAATTGAATATGTAATGTAATTTGGAATGGTAGATTTAAATGTAGTTCTCTGTTATGGGAACAATGAAAATACTCTACATAGCAAGATGCTGTAAAGTTCACCTCAATGCTAGAAAGGAGATGGATGGGGTCTAAAGATGTGATCCTCACAATTTAGCACACATCAGTCTCCAGTTCTGACATATTTATTGCCTATGTTGTTTGTCCCCCCCCCAAGTTGAACCCAAACAGATGATAACCAGAAACTGAGCTTGTCATTCTTTTGATCTGTTAAAAAAATAGCTTTGCTATTTTGCATGCTAATTTAACTAGCCACCCCTATATATAAAACTATGATATGTAATTCCATTTCATTATCTGACGAAGTGTACATGCACATGAAAGCTGACACCATGAATAAAACTTTGTTGGTCTTAAAGGTGCCACTGGACTCTTACTTTGTTCCATGTTAACAGATGCTGGTAAGTGAATTAACCAAGGACATCTTGAGAACGGAGTATGGCTTTGGATGATCAGAGCATATCAAAAAATGTGAAAAAACATTCCAGTTATCTGTATGAAGAACAATTATGAAATAATCTCATCTGTACTTAGAGCTCATTCAGTTTATCTGCCAAGAACATTTATAGGCTTGAAGAACCATCTATAATATCCATCTTTACGTTACTAAACAATATAATTTCTTACAGAGATATGCCTCAGTGTGGGTATAAATCCATGATTCCTGCAGAAGTATTTTCCATGGGAGATGACATATTTATTGTTTCTCAATCTTTGCTCTTTCCTGAAGGTTATGCTGACCCTCTTCTGCTATAAAGTGGAAACCAACCATTTATGAAATATTATGCTATGTCCACTCTTGAATATAGAAGATACAGCAGTGTAACATATAATAACTTTTGCAGCACTTTCAATGAATAGTTCTCTCTACTGTTTACTAGAGAACAGTTGTTCCCCTTCCATCCCTTCCCACACTCAAAACATATAACCTGATTTAGTTCTGCAATGACCTGAAACTTCTAGAGAAGTACACAGATATTCAGTAGTAAGAGTTCTTATGTGAGTTAACAAGCAAAGCATTTAGCTTTTCTGGGTCATTTTATCTTGTCTGGTGCTGTTTATGCAGCAATTCTTATGTTCTTAATTGGAAAGATAACAGGTAAACTGAAGGACTGTGAAGTGCCTAGATATTGATGGCACAGTGATGCAATTCATTGACCTCAATAGGACTGAATTAGAGAAATAGTTATAACTATTTGCCATCATACAACATCATTGTCAGGAGAACTCTTCAAACTGCTCCAGGTTTTTTTAGATATCTCAAAATGGTTCAGAGCAGTAGTTTGTCCAGCCCACTGAGTTCTCTGTAATTGGTCAGCATCTGAATTCTTCAGTAGGAGAAAACATCAGCAGGTTACATGGAAATAGTTCCAATTGGTTTCTTCACAGCTTTTGGTAGTCAGATGCATAGGGACACCCTAATACCTAACCATTAAATATTGCTTTATTGGGTTTCTTTTAAATTACTGAAACATGGTGTGACGGACTGCATTTTAAAAGCTTAGAAGTGATGTACAAACAGGTAAAGGACTGCAAAGGGTTAATTCTTCACAGAAACAGAGAGCCTTGAGTGACAGGCTGCTCCAAATAATCTGATTGGCTAGGATCAGTTGAGCAGAGAAAGACTTCTGAACTGGAGGCTGAGGAGAATTCACTCTGAATTCAGCCTTGACTGAGAGCAGTTTAACAAAGATGAAATGCTGGGGGAGGTGGACAAGGACAAGTGGGTAGCTAGGTGAAGACTTCCATTCAGGCCAGAAAAGGGGATAGATCTTCAGCGAGAGAAGGAGATGGCTCTGAAGAGTGGAAAGATCCCTGGTTCGGTGTGGTTAGAAACTTCCTTTTGAAACCTGAAGGGTCAGTAAAGCTCAAAAAGAGTACTGGTGTGTTTAGAGAAGAGGGTTGGATACTGGATAGATTGTACCAGCCTTCTGGTCAGTGAATACTCAAAGAATGTGTTTGGGAAACAGTCAAACAAAAGCCTCTTAAAGATCCCAAGTCAGTTAGAACAGCTTATGAAACTCTCAATAGCCTGAAACATATGAACTAAAGTCTGTGCATATTCTGATTTACTTCAGAGATCTATACTGAGTTACCTCAGAAGTTTTACCCCTGATTTCACCTGACCTTCCCGCTCTCTGTTGAATAAAATACTTTGTTAATTTGGAATTTCAAAATGTCTCAAGTGCCATTTAAGTTTAAGTTAAAGAGGGCTCTCGATCCTTCCTCAGGTTCCTGGGCTGAGCCAACAGCCAAAATAGCACACCGTGATGGGGTGGGACCACCAGAGTTATTCAGGAAAAAAGAAAATAGATACCTAGGGCAGCTCAGTCAGAAAAGGAAACAAAAACGAAGGGAAAAATCTTGCTTCTGAGGGAGGGAAAGAGATGGGGATGTCATAGATGGCAAACCTAGAAAGGATTTTGGACACACCTGGAACTTTTCTATTCTTGCATCCTTTTCCCCTCACCCTCCACTCATACACTGATTTGGCTTTTCAGTTTAGTGCATATTTCTCTAAGTGCTGGTAACAGACAGCAAATAAAGCTATTGTACTTACTTATTTTTTATCCTGCTTTATCTTTTTGGATGGCTAACAACATAACAGGTTGTAGGGATATACCGGGAGGTGCACTTTGATAAGTGTGAGAGTTCTAGGCTGTGAACAGCTTTAAAGGTAATAACCAGCACTCTGAGCTTGTGAGGTGTTGCCTGAGAAAATGGCAGCCCCAGGAGACTGCCTGTTTGGAGCAACCCATGCTTAAATTTTAGGGAAGTTTTATTAGGCAGATCAGCCATAAATAATCCTAAAAACCCTGGTGCCTGGTATCTTTAAATGCAGGGTCAATGTTGTGTAATGAAACTGTGGTCCCTGAAATCTACTCATGAACATGAATAACATATAGTAAATTCCCAAATGTACAGAAATAGGAAGAAAAGATGGGTGGGTGCAGAGACAACAAAGGCAGACACATCCTTTAATAGAAACTGACATATTCCAGCTGGGTGTATCACTGGAGGTAATAGAATGATTACCGAAATTCTAGTCAAAATGGAGAACAAGGGTGGAGTCAGCTAATACATAAAAATGTTGATACATTGCACATTGTCAGGTTATCTATATATCTATCTCTCTATCTATCTAGTACCTTAAGCAGAAATCAGAACCAAAGAAAAGATTTTAAAAGACCTTAGTATTATTTCTCTTATATTTGATTATTGTGCCTATAAATTTTGCCACTGAGAGGGTGACACGATAATTGGTATCTGATAGTAGCCATGACACCTGGGCTCGCACATTTAGCAGTTACATATCTCTAAGTAAAGGGGTGACTAAATTAGCCTTCAACTCATCAAATATAGGGCACTCAATTTTTTTTTACAATTTAATGTTTTTTATTAAGTGATAAGTTAAGAATACATAAGAGTTAACATGTATGAACCAAAAAACAATGTATATCAGTGACATTACAGATATTCATATTTTCAGCTCACAGTATGTCCAATCCATAAAGTTTTTAATTACCCTATGAGTGATGCATAAGTGTTACAAAGTACTTTAACACTAGTTTGAAATGCTGTTCAAGAGAGTGCTCAGATCTCAGAAATAACTATCAACTTATAAGTGCATCCATTCAGTGTATCCTTGATTTGCTGGCAGAATATTAGTTTCTGTAAAGTATACTATCAGAGCATACCATTTTTGTACAAACCTAGATTATGACCCTGTGTGCCTATGTGTGTGTGTTTTACATGTGTCTGCTATTTTGTCCATCACATAGTGATCCCAACATTTGTTCCACCACTGGTCCAGGGATGGAGATGCCTTGGATTTCCAAGAGGCTGCAATGACCAGCCATGCCGTGGCGATCAAAGCGGCTGCTAGTTCAGAGACATGAACTTCTCTATCATCAAACAGGACCACCAGCAATGATAGAAGTCGCTTGTGGAGCCAAACCCTTTCCAACAATCAGATTTGAAGTTTGGATGCATGTGCTGTAGATGGGCTGGGGAGAGATACCACCTGGTAAGGGTTTTAAAATATTGCAGTCTGATGTTGAAGACTCTTGATTTATTCAGATAGGAGCTCCAGATGTCTGTCCATCGGTGTATAGTTATGTCTGTCTGCAAATCTTTGTCCCAGGCTTTCATGTTGGAAAGAGTTACACATTTTTCTGTGTCCCACAGAATTTTATACAAGATCAATAACAACCCCTTAGATTCAAAGTTTGATCTACTGAGAAGTTGTTCGAATGATGTTTTTGGTCTTATCAGTGTGTCTGATTCTTTTACCCTTTCTATTAGACTCCTGAGCTGGTAGTTCCATAGCCACGGTACTTTGGTTTGTAAGATCTCTTCAAATTTTTGTTTAGACAAGATTTCTCCTTTGTCAATAAGGTCCTTTAGACACCATATGCCCAAGGATGTCCATACCTGGAAGGCATTTTCTTCCATTCCTGGTAGAAACCATTTCTGGAAGGTAAAAGTGGGCAATGGAGATACACTTGGAGCTAACTGATGTCTTTTCCAGTCCCAGATCTTAATAGTGGATGCTAAGAAAGTATTGTCAAAATGCGTTGCTGGTCTCTGAGATGTAGTCATCCATATTACTTCACTTAGGATGTATGGTGACACATACGATTGCTCAATTCTCATCCACTTAGTAGTAGATGTCTGTTGTATCATCCATGTTAATGTGGATAACGCCACTGCCTGATAATAAAATCTCAGAGATGGTAGCCCCAAGCCTCTCAGATATGCAGGTTTATGTAGGTGTCGATGATCAATTCTGGGCTTCTTGGAATTCCATAAGAAGGTGGTTAGGGATCATTGCCACTTAAGTCTTTATCCAAGATATGAATTGGTAGGACCCTAAATAAGAATAAAAAACATGGAAACAATAAGGTTTGTAGTAGTTGGAGATGATCAGCGAGCGATAGTTGATGTTTATTCCAGTCTCTCATTTTCCCTTGCACTTCATTGTGCATTTTGTGAAGGTTACACTCAGCAAGATTGTTTAGATGTAGTGGTATCTTTACTCCTAGGTGCCTCCATTCACTTCTTATCCATTTATACGTGAATTGTTGTTGTATCTGCTTTCTAGTTTCTGTGGAAAGTATTATGGGATATATCTCTGATTTGTTTTTGTTGAGGTGTAGTCCTGATATGGCGCCAAAATTGGTTATTTTTTCTGGTGATTACAGGGAGGGGAGGGAGTGTCCAGGGTTAGAGATGTGTAGCGTCATATTGTCCGCATACATGGTCATTTTATTTTCTACTCCCCTGATGTCAATTCTGGTAAAATCTGCATTGTTGTGGAGCTCCACTGCCAAGGGCTCTGTTGCCAAGGTGAAAATCAATGGGGATAGTGGGCATCCCTGTCTTGTGCCGCTGGTAGGGTGGAAGAATTTAGAGTTGACATCATTGATTCTAACTCTGGATTTTGGTGCACTATATATGGTCTTAATAGCTGATAGAAAGTATTTGCCAAATTTCATTTTTTCCAGCAGTGCCTGTAGGTAGGGAATTTCAACTGAATCGAAGGCCTTTTCAAAATCCAGACCCAGAATCATCAATTCTTGCCTCCATTTTTTTCCAAACGATATTACATTTAGAGTTCATCTAATATTATCTGTAATTTGTTGGTTCGGGATGAACCCCATTTGGTCCATAATCCATATCTATTAGGTCTGGGACCACTTGTTTCAGCCTATTTGCCATTACTGCCGAGAACAGTTTGGCGTCAATGTTTAGTAGTGCAATTGGCTGATACGATGAAGGGTCCAGCAGGTCTTTTTGCTTCTTTGGGATTACTACGATGGAGGATTCAGCCCAAGATGGTGGGGTTTTCCCTCCCCTCAGCGCACCATTGCACAGGTTGAGCGGAGGATCTCAAAGAGAGGTTTGAAAGGATTTATAAAACTCTGCAGGTAGATCGTCAATACCTGGAGCTTCATTTGGTTTTGTATGTGTTATGACGCATTTCAGTTCCTGTGGAGAGATTGGTGAATTTAACAGTGTTGCTTGATCTGTTGATAAACATCTAAATCCTGAAATGGAATCCAAGAAGTTCGAGATCTTTTCTGCACTTGGAGATGTTGTAAAGTATAAGTTTTCATAGTATTTGGCAAAGACAGATGCTATATCCTGGGATTTATTGTGCAGTTCCCTCTCCATAAATCTTATAGCATTGACAGTAGCTTTCTTCTTTCTATCTTTCACTCTCCACGCTAGCAGGCACATATTTTTAGCCGATTTTTGCCAGAATTTTTCTTCAGGAGAAGAAGAGTTCTTCAAATAGTTTTTAGTTTTATTGATTCCAGCACTTTTTTTCCCCCTTGTAATTGTACATATGTGGATTTTTTCTTAGTTTTTTTGTGCTCCTGTTCCAGTGTTTTTATTCTTTCTAGAGTGTCCTTTTTTAATTTCTCTGTTTCTTTTTTCAGATGCGATGTAGCTGAGATGATGCAGCCCCATATAACTGACTTCATGGGATCCCACTGGATCACTGGGTCTACTTCTGAGTCCCTGTGTATCTCCAGGAATTGATCGATGTCCTTCTCCAGTTTTTCCTTTATGTGGGTGTGAAATAAAATCAAAGTGTCCATACTCCATGCTTTGTCTGTGGTTTCTTTTGTGTTTCCTGAAATATTGCAATTCAACCAGACATGATCTGTTAGATGCCGCAAACCAATGTTGGCTGATTGGATGAAAGGTTTTAATGTAGATGAGATCCAGATGTAGTCAATGCGGGTAAAGACTTCATATCTTGTAGAATAGTAGGAGTAGTCTCTTTCCAAAGGGTGACAGAGTCTCCATATGTCAAGGAGATAAAAATTATCGATCAGTTGAGCCAGCTGGGTTCTGTTTTGTTTCATATGTTGTTTCTTAAGTTTTGCATTGGAACGGTCCAGCTGAGAGTCAATTATGTAGCTGAAGTCACTTCCGATTATTAGATGACCTTCCTGGAACTTCTTCAGTTTAGCCAGAGTTTCCTGTAGGAAAGGAATTTGCACAGAGTTCGGGGCATAAATTGAGGCAAACGACCACATGACCCCACTCATGGAGCCTTTAATGAATATGAATTGGCTCATTGGGTCTATTTCCTTCTCTTTCAAGAAAAAGCTTACACGTTTCACCATAATAATGGCCACTCCCCTCACCTTTGAAGACCCTGGGGCTAGATATTGATACAGAAACTGTGTACTGCTGATCTCAAGTGTGTTTTGTGAAGAAACAGAATGTCGGGATCTGTTTGTCTGATGTATTGCACAACCCCCTTTTTCTTGACGACGTTATTAATTCCCCTAATGTTAACAGAATGTACCTTGAGAGATGCCATATTGCTAAGTGTGAAAAAATGTCAAATGTGGCAGGTGTCAGAATCTTTTAAAAACAATGTGTATAGAAGTAGTATCAGCACTAATCAGAGTATAAATGATCTGATCAGCACTTATTGTGATATTAATGTGTTAAGAATATGTTCAATCCTGATCAACAATCAAATATCAATATTTTAACTAGCTTTTTTATCTAAAATATTGTAAATGCAAAATCAGCTATGAAATTAATCAGTATGATAATACAATGAATCAAGTTAGCAGTATTTGATTATATATAGATTTGCAACTGTTTTAAAAAACTATCAAATATTAGAATAGATTACTTTTAATGAGCAAATCAATTTACTGTAAAATGTAACAATTAATTAATTTATATATAAAATATCAGCTTTGCACTTGATAAATGCAGTTTATGCACTAGAATATTCAAGCAGAATTGGATTTGACACACACTTATCAAGATTTAAAAGCAGATCAGATATTTAAATCAAGTAGCTTAAAGCAAAAATTAATATACTGTAAGAATGTATCAATTGATTCACTTTATAATTAAATATAGATCAAGTTTGAAATATATCTATAGAAAAAGAGAAACTCAGAAAGTAACTCAGCCTATTATGCAGAAATTCTACTCTTGTGTTATCAAATTCAGCCACTATAGAGGCTGCTATAAATTCTGAAGTAGTTGCTGTCTATTACAATGCCTGAGAAGCCTGAAGGACCCAAGCTCCATCTGCTAAGGTAACTTCTTCTGTTAGGCTTCAAGACACCTTAGTTAGCAGCTGGTGACTTAACCCTATAGGTCTAAAAAAAACACTTCACCCCGGACCGTCTCCACCAAACACCAACCTTCCCCTTCTTTTGGGAACTGGCAGCGGTCTCTTTAAACACAGAGAAACTGGACTCAGAACCCCCC
The DNA here is from genome assembly GCA_029375565.1 of Gekko gecko. Lineage (NCBI taxonomy): Eukaryota > Metazoa > Chordata > Lepidosauria > Squamata > Gekkonidae > Gekko > Gekko gecko. The sequence goes on from JAPDNY010000002.1 coordinate 138,382,173, forward strand.
CTCCCCTTTATAAAACGATTAATAAAAAACAACTATTTCTAACACCTAATAAAAGCTATACCAATATACAAACTGATTTATCTGCGACCATAAGTGTCTCTTCTTGATCTATTTATGATGATCCGCTTGCAGGCAGTGGAGCATTTCGATCTGCCAGCTTCAGGACAGGCTGCAGTGAAAGGTAGGAGTCCCTCGGCAGCATTTTATTACTTTTCTCTGGGGAGTCTGGGGAGTGATGCCTGTGTTTACCGGAGCACTTGCCGACATCCATTGGCTCCAAGAGTTTTAGTGCCTCCAAAAGTTCATAACCCGAGTCCTCATCAAATGCCTGTAGAGTTTTTCCTTGGAAATTGACAAGAAGGTTTCCTGAGGGCATCCAGCGATATCGGACATTTTCTTGCTGAAGGCGGGAAGTCGTGGGCTTCAGGGATTGCTTGATCTTTAAGGCCTCTTGACGTAAATCTGGGTACATGTACTTGACAATTCTTATAATTTAAAGAGCCTTTGCTGCCGCTTCCTTTAAAATTTTCTGTCTGGTTGTCTCCTCGGCAAACTTTATTAAGATATCTCTCAGCCCACATCATTTCTCTATGAAATTGCTGAGCAGTCGGGTTAGAACAGATAAAAGGAAATACTTCTTCACCCAAAGAGTGATTAACATATGGAATTCACTGCCACAGGAGGTGGTGGCAGCTGCAAGCATGGACAGTTTCAAGAGGAAATTAGATAAACATATGGAGCAGAAGTCCACCAGTGGCTATTAGCCACAGGGTATAGATGGGAACTCTCAGTCTGGGGCAGGTGATGCACTCTATTCTTGGTGCTGGAGGGGGCAGCAGTGGGAGGGCTTCTGGTGCCCTGGCCCCACTGCTGGACCTCCTGATGGCACCTGGTATATTTTGGCCGCTGTGTGACAGAGTGTTGGACTAGATGGGCCATTGGCCTGATTCAACATTGGCTTCTCTTATGTTCTTATGTTCTTATGTTCTGGGCATTCATGGGGCCTATTCTATATGCAGACAAAATAGCGGGCACCACTCCTTCTTCTAATTTGAAGATGAATGCAAGCCATGATGATATAAAACAAATTAAGTCTGTATTACCTTCCTCGCCCTCTGGGATCCCCCAAAATTTAAGATTTAGGTGTTGGTTTTGCATTTCTATTATTAATAAACGTTCTCTATAGTTTATTTCCTTTTCCTGCAGTTCTTTAACATCTCTTTTAAGCATGAGGCCCATATTTAAAACAGACTCTGCGTTGCCGGCTATTTTAATTAGGGCTGTCTGAATGTCCGCTAGTTGCTCTCTTACTGGCTGCAGAGAATTCTGTATCGTGACCTGCATGCTGTAAGATGTTTTTCCATGTTTGCCAATAGAGTGGGCAAGTCTATGATTGCTGAAGTTTGTACTTGCGTTTGTGGTGATGAGCTTTCTGCTACCATTTTTTCATTTCCCTCTCTGAGGGACTTCTGCTCTGGTCTATTATTTTTCGGCAAAAAGAAGTCTTTTGCGGATGTCTGGTTGGTTTTATTAGTCACTGCTTGTGACCCATGGTTTTTTCCCATACCCGGGAGGTCGTGATGTAGATTTGGACGTTGGTTCTATATAGAATTAGAAGAAGGGGGTCAGAGTTCTCAGTTCATGTGACTGTCATCTTCCACAGTGTTGCCATGCCCCCTGTTGCAATCTTGAGTCTGCTGTTCAGGGGTGTATCTGTAAAGCTGCAAACCTACGATGATGCAGCAGCAGCAGAACTACAGGCACTCCATAATCATATGTTCAATGGTTTCAATTGTATGATATGAGCATCTGTGTGTTCTATTAGAGTATGATACTTAATTATATCTGCCCTCCAAAACTGCCAAGGGAAGAACGTTCAGTCTTGCCAAAGTAAAAGCTCTTCTTAGTTTTGAGGCTGTCAGTTGATAAAAATATTTCGGCAGTTGCATCAGGAGGGCAATTCCCAAATGGAGTATTGAACATACCTTGTGTGCCCTGTTATCTATATACCATGGGGGTATTTCAGATTTCAGAGAAGCAGGAATTTGGCTCTTGCTAACTGGAAGAGTTCCACAGTCTTTCACACCAAATATGATTATGTATTTACTCCCTACTTGTTCTATTATAAAGCTTCTTCTTTGAATAATTGACTGACACCTGAAGATATCTATCAGATGTCTCACTAAGCATTATTACCTTGAACTGAATTGCCCAGGCTAGCCCAATCTCATCAGATCTTGGAAGCTAAGCAGAGTTGCTCCTGATTAGTACTTGAATGGGAGACCACCAAGGAAGACTAGGGTCACTACACAGAGACAAGCAATGGCAAACCACCTCTGAATATCTCTTGCCTTGAAAACCCCATGGGGTGACCATAAGTCTTTTGAGACTTGATGGCACTTCACACACACACACACACACACATATGAACACACACACAAGCAAACAAACAAACAAACAAGCAAGCACTGAGTTAGAAAACACTGTCTCTACTGTTTCAGCCTGTTTTATGTGAAATGTTTTTACCTAGTAAATGATCTTGAAAAGACACATTTCAGCTTTTGTTGATTTAACTGAAACTCTCTTCAAAATGCCTTTGGAGACTAGTTAAACTGAGGGCAGCTTCTTGCATTACTTTCAAATGTCACAGGTGTGCTCTCAGTGTGCCTCAGACAACAGTGAGTCTGATGATGGATGGAAGTGAAATGGAACAGTAATCTCAATGTCTGTATTGCAGAGAAAATCTGGAACAGCCTCTCAGATGCAAATGAAGCTGTGATATATGCTCCTTGGAGGTGTGGCTGTTCAAGTGCTTGAGTGCTTTCCATACACCTGATAATACTCATGGAAGATGGGCAAATGTGATTTATGAAAATGAACAGCAAATAATAAGCAATGGACTGAACTACGTGCTCCTTTATTAACTACAATAGCACTGATGTTTTCTCTCACAGGCTAATTGCCACAGTATGGAACCTTTCTGTGGAATACTGTCAAAGAATCCACCTTTTACCCAGCTCTTACGTAGCAGATATTCACAGCATCTCTGTCCAAAAGCTGTTAGTTGTCTATAAAATACATATAGTAGACAGCCTAGATATCTGTAACTACTGAAATACAATCCTTGTTGAGCAGAAAAAAAATCATTCGTCTATGGCTGATTGACCCTCAAAGCACTGAAACCCCATACAATGTCTCTTGTATGTGACCTATATGGTTCCTGCTTCTCAGCTGGTAGTTCTGATGTCTTCTCACTCCAGTTTACAAATGGGGATTCTCAGGCTTAACCAGTCCTCTTGATCAGCCTTCCTGTGCATTTGAGCCGGGCAAACTGACCCCTCCCCCTCCCCCAAAGCAATGTGAAAATATCTGGTTGCTTCCAGGCCCAGCAGGATTTGCATAGGAGCTCTTCTCAAAGTGTCTAGGGAAAGTTCCTTTTTTTACCTGTTTTATGTTGGTTTTGTAAAATGGGTTGACTAGCTAAATAGATCAGGTCTCAGCAAGATTGGTTAGGCCTCAGCTAAAGGACAGGCAGAATTAGTGTGAGTCTGTTTCTTCAAATTAATTAGATAAGCAAATGTCCTGAGAGAGTTGTGGATGAAGGGGCTAGCTAAACTAGATGCTGCAGGATGACCCGCCTAATGGCCTGGGGAAGGAACTTTCTTGTTGCTGAACATCATCATTTGAACCTACATGTTGGGTGGCATAGGAGAATGATGTTGATGAGCAGTGTTGCTTTGAAAGTTTAGGTCTGCAAACAAGGTTAAGTGAGGTCTGATTATGTTGTCATTCCAAGATTTGCACCAGGGTGGTTCTGCCCAAATTCCGGCAAATGCATCAAGTAGCCTCTTAGGAAACAGATTGATAAGAAGAGAAGTTATAATAAACTGCAGGTCAATTGTTTATAAATTAATAAACCTTATCCTAATTCAATTATCTACTGCTTTTTAAAAAATGAAGCATATTGGATTGCTCACTATTGCTGATCTCATCTTTATGAAATGGTGCCACATTTGAGAAGCTGTTATGTAGCAGGGGCTGAAAAGGGCTATTGCAGAACCAGTAATAGCTCCAGGGTCATGTCTCAGTACTGTCGTGTCTGTGCCTGGACCCTGCCATTGGAGTCCATGGGGATGAAGAGAGACAGAATGTAAAAACAAAAACAAACCAACAAAAAACACAATCTCCCCCCAAAACCATAGGATTAGCATGGAAAACAGCAACTCTGACAACGTGGTAAGGATGCCTGCACCAATGTCTGGATGGGGAAAAAATCAGAAGTTGTTAAAGTAATCAAGTACAACCCAGGGCAAAAAAGAAGAGTGGAATATAAATCCTTTGCACAGCATCAACACGTATCCATATCTGAAGGTGCTGAACACTGTCCTTGCAGTTGATTGCTGGAAGAGTGTGAGAAGACAGTTCCTCAGATCTCTCCATGTACTCCTCACTCAGCCTTCTCTCTTTCACAACCCACTGCAGATTCAGGCTTCTTGCAGTGCACTTTGACCTAATGTGTGCATCCCTCTTAGGATGCAGTGGAGCTCCTTGTAGAATGAGCTGGTAGCCAGAAAAGTTCCTGAGCAGTTATTCCTGACTGGCTTTCCTGAGCAGCAGCAACCCGCTTACACTCTCAACAAAGTGCCCTGTTTTTGGTGCACTGCACTGCAGAGTGCTTGTGTCCTGTTGCTGCCATCTGCTCCACAATGTGCTTCAAAATGTCAATATTTTGATGGGAAGTGCCCATATCCTTTTGTACCTTCTTCACCCAAGGAGAGGCAGTGTCTCCTTTTCACACCAGGAGACTCCACAGCTGCCATTTGCCTTGCTGTTTGCTGCCATCATTGAAAAAGCCAACGAACACTGAAGGAAACCTGAGAATCACCATTCAAAAATGGCACCCCTGGGCAGCTTCTTAGGCATTCATCCCCCTCCCCCCACTTAAAGTTCCCACCCATAGACAGTCTTGTTTCTATTGTATAGTTACACTTCCACCAAGAAGGATTGGCTTGAAGGTGGCCACAAATTTATTCTGTTTGATGATTGGCTAATAAACACACATGTGGCAGAGTCAACATTTTGATCTGTGGGTCCACAGAACACTAAACAAAATAGCTCCCAAACAAATGTTAACCAGTGCCATTTTAAGACACACATGGAAGGAAAAGCATTTCACTCCGTTGTAGCCAAATCATAAGCAACACATGGGAGAAAATGAGCTCAATAAATACTGAACACTAATGAATACTAATGAAACCATACTGAGGAGCATTATGCTTTGAAACTTTTGAGCTATTGGTGTGCTACTTAGGAAAAAATTGGCATAAAAGTGGCCCCAAAAAAACACAAAGAAAAAAAAAATGAAAAAATGAAGTGATCCCCATACAGAGCACAACACATTCAGAAAAAGAAAACAAAAACAAAAAAAACAATGCAGCTGGGGACCAGAACCAATGAAAACCGCATGTGTGTAAAAACCCTATGTCAAGATTCCTCCATAATATGTAGTCCAATGCCTTCATGTCTTGGTATTATGCTGAGCATTTCCCTACCTTCACCCATAGAATTCAATACCATGGTTCAGGGATATCTCCTGTAGTGAAATCATTACAATGATTAATATGAACTCTGCATAACTGGGACAGAGAAAAGAAACTTGGTTGTGGTGTTTGTGATAGTAACCATGTGGTGGTTTTTTATTTTTGCAATATAAGAACATAAGAGAAGCCAATGTTGGATCAGGCCAAGGAACCATCCAGTCCAACATTCTGTGTCACACAGTGGCCAAAAATACCAAGTGCCATCAGGAGGTCCACCAGTGGGTCAAGACACTAGAAGCCCTCCCACTGTTGACCCCCCCCCCAAGCACCAAAAATACAGAGCATTACTTGCCCCAGAGTCCCTATCCATACCTTGTGGCTAATAGCCACTAATGGACCTCTGCTCCAGATGGGGCTGTCCTCAATTCTTTTTAAGTTTTAGAGCTTCTACAGATCAGGCTGGTTGCTTACTTTGAGGCAATCTTTTACCTCAAAAATGAAAGTTACTTACTACACTAAAATAAGATTGTTTTCTCACATTATTAGCACACTGCTAGATGTATGCAGTGATAAGTGTCAATCTGCCACTTATCTTGGTACTTTTCACATGTCCCTAAGGTTTATGAAGATACATGCTGACTGCGCATCAACATTGTTTAAATCAACTCAATTTGCCAGGAACAACTTCAGCTTGGCATCTTTTCCTCCATGTACTGTGATCAGCTCCTTAAGGGAATATTACATTTTAAAATACATACTAATGCAAACTTAGGCTGTTGTTCTACTCAGAGAGGTATGCATGCAAACCTTTTTTTGATGGGATTTAACACATGGACAGTTAAGTACAGGATTGTAACTTCAGAGTGCTTAAAGTAAGCATGAATAAAAATATGAGTAACCTAAAAACTATAAATAGGTGTTATAAAGCTCAATGTAAGTATTGTCTTATGCTACACTGATTTCAGTTAGAGGTAGTTAAGCACATTCTCCCATTAGAATCAAAGGCCTCCACATGACTGTGCCCAAACTATTTCTGCTTGGTTTAGTATATAACACCTGATAAAGCACACATACTTTGTAAATATCTGCATAAGTTATGCTGAATGTTTATAACTTGATAGGAAACTTTATGCTTCAATTATCATTTACTAAATCAGCATGCTCTATATGTACAGAATATTCTGTCTCTTACATATGCAGCTGTGACCTGGATGGCCCAGCTAGCTTGAATTCATCAGATTTCAGAAGCTAGAAGGTCAGCCTTGGTTAGTATTTGGATAGGAAACCATCAAGGAATTCCAGGGTAGCTATGCAGAGGAATGCAATGGCAAACAACCTCTGAATGTTTCTTGTCTTGAAACCCCACACAGGGTCACTATAAATTGGCGGCAACTTGATGGCACTTTACACACACACACACAATACAAATGTAAAATGTTCTGAAATACAGCAGTAGTGTTAGGATTATAAAATATATATAATACAAACTGAAGGTCCATGAGGAATCACGGGAGGAGTTAATACAATTTGGAATCCCACTTTACTCCTCAAAAGTCTCAACATCTGAGATTGTCTAAACTCAGGAATCTGAGGTGGCTAATCTCTCCCTCCCTCACCTTCTCCCTGTAATGGACACACACTGCTGTCAATATTTTGATGTGCAGTGGCTTTCAACATTCTGTGGAACATTTGCAGTTCTCCAGCAGGCTGTTTTTGTGTGTGGTGAGTAAATGGAACATGGAAAGATAGGACCTGTGTTGGGATACAGTACTGATGGCTCATATCTACGTGAAGAAGTTAAAGGCAAAAGGGAAGAACATTGCAGTGCTACTACTGATCATGGGGGGGGGGAGGAAGTTCACAATCTAAAGTTAAGTACATTTAAGAAGAAGAAGAAGAAGAGAAGAGATTGGATTTATACTTCACTTGGAGTCTCAGAGCGGCTTACAAACTCTTTCCCTTCCCTTCCCCTCCCCACAACAGACACCCTGTGAGGCAGGTGGGGCTGAGAGAACTCTAACTCTAAGAGAGAACTGCTCTTTCAGGAACAGCTGTGCCAGAGCTTGTGACTGACCCAAGGTCACATCAGCAGGTGCAAGTGGAGGAGTGGGGAATCAAACCTGGTTCTCCCCGATTAGAGTCTGCACACTTAACCACTACACCAAACTGGCTGAACTCTTCCACCTTGAAATCCAAGGGCTAAAACATGTTTAAATATCTGTGGGATTACTGCCCTTAATTTGACTTGGTTGTTTTTAGGGACCAGATTGATTAAACTTGAATATTTGGTTTGAATTGTAAAAATGATTTTTTTTTTGGACAATGTTAAAGGAGAGTGGATGTCTGGAAAAAATCCTTCTTTGTTGGGAATAATTTTTTTATGTGAACAAAAGTAACTTTAGTATTATAAACAAAACAGGTAATTCTGGGTTTCTACAACCTTTAGCTGATCTTTAAGACCAACAAAGTTTAATTCTGGATATAAGCTTTCATATGCCCACACATTTCTTCAGATTCATTGAAACAGTCTTCCTCAAGTCTTACATATAGGTATGGAGGGGGGGCCTAGTTGCCTGGAAGTGCTAGTTAGAGTCAAGATGCAAGATGTGTGATGCATGCATAGCTAAGACTGGATTAAAGCAGTTGGTAAGGCCTATGAATGGCAGCAAATTAGCATACAAATAAAAGAGTTAACAAACGGATGTGAGAACTAAGTTTGAGTCCAGTGATATCTTCAAGACCAAAAAGATCTTCAAGACCAACAAAGTTTAATTCTGGATATAAGCAAGAACTGACTGACTTGGCATTTGTAGAGAGATAAGAATCCAGTATCTCTGTTAAGCTCTGGGGGTTCCATTGTCCTTCAGAGCTCTCTCAGCCCCACCTACCTCATAAGGTGACTGTTGTGGGGAGAGGAAGGGAGGCCAATTGTAAGTGCTTTGAGACTCCTCAGGTCAGAGAAAAGTGGTGTAGAAAACCAACTCTTCTATTAATATACAGGTGACAATATCCTAACAATAAAAAATCCCAGAGACATTTTTATATACATTCTACTAATGAAGTGCAACTGGGAGAGGGGTTCACCCCTTGGTCAGTTAGACAAGAGACTGTATTCTAGGGAAATAAGAAGTCTAAACCAGTGCCCTCCAGTGAAAACTGAATTTCCAGCTTGCATAATTTCTTGCTTCTATCAGAAATAATATCTATCTACAATATACACCACTCTGCAGTGATCTAATTAGAACTCTAACTGATGTAGCATTCTGACAAAGGCAACAGTGAGAATGAAGATTTAGTTGAAAGGACAAATTAGCTTTGAATTTTCCTGCAGTCATAAAAGCTTTTATTGTAATTTTCCATTTCTGCTTCTGGCATATTTGCATTTTGCTTAACAATTTATCTCCAGTCATTTGTCAGATATTATCAATCTCTTGTTAATAAGTTAAGACAGCTTACATTAAGACTTTTTAATGTGTGTGTGTGCTCATTGTCTTAAATAGACTTCCTTAGGCTCTAGCTGTGCAGCAAACCCATTGCCTGCTGTTTCTACTAGCAAGAGGTCAGAAATTAAGGATAGGCATAGATCTCACATGTGTCATATATTAAGATGAGGACTAGGGTTTGACATCATGAACTCCCAATCTCTGTATGAGCTACAGAACCTACATAAGCACTATTCTTTTAAATAAAGAGTACAAGGACAACATTGAGGAATCAGGAAGAACATATTCCTCAGAGAGCATTCGCTGGTTTGGAAGGCACCCTCCATTGGTTTTATTCTTCTGCACAGTGATTAACTAGTTTACTGTACAGTGCCTACAATGGCCATTCTGCCACTTATCCATTAAATTTGTATGCATGCTGTAGGGATGGGAGAAAAGGCTGTGGTGTTCTGTACATAGGATTCCCAGCACTAAATTGGAAAATTCCAGGAGATGAGGGGGGGCAGAGTTTAGGAAGGATATGTGGTAGTTCCTTTTGTTTGCAAATCAGGCATAGGGTTATGTTTCTTCTCTTAGGGCTAAACCAAATGTTACAAGTTGAGTCTGTGTATATTATGAAGTATCTGTGCACATGGAGCAGCACAAATGGGGAAAATAACTCTCCCCCCAGCAAGGTTTCTGTGCAGGAAAATGGTATGGGTAGGAGCCCTGCCTTCCCCTGTGGCACTGTTCTGAGCCCATTTGGGCTCTCCTCTTTTTTTAAGAAGCCATTTCCTGCAGCTGCTGTGTGGTTACAGGGAACATGAATTAGGTCCAGTGAAAAGTGTAAAGGTCCTTCCAAATGTGGTTGCAGGTTCGACACTGAAACTTTGTGAACTGTAGAGGATTTTGATTTGGAAGTGGCTGGCCTCTAGGGCCCTTTATGCACCTGCCTTTTCCCTCAGTTTCTGAGCGCACCTCTATCTTCCATTCTGTATTCTCTCCCGCTTTCACTGCTGCTTTGTGTTGGGGCTTCTTCTTGGTTCTGCATTTATTTTACGGGGATCAACACTGAGACTGCTTCCAGCACACTGTTGCTCCACACTTCCCAAAAGCGCTTTTACCACAAACCCTTGTTCTGCTCTGTTTTGAAATCGATGCTACTATTTAAAGTAAAATTATTTCTGTGAATATTTAAGCACCACCCACTGCCCTCCCCTGTTTCAGCCTCTTTCTCTTTGGTCTGTGTTAGGTGGCCAGTTTACATGATAACAGGTTTCCTCATGGGCAACTGCTGAACATTTACTCTTGTTTAGAGTCTGCAGCAATTTGGAGGATGGGAGAGCTACTGGAAAAAAACAGTTTTTCAAGAAGCACTTCTGAGCCAAAAATAATTTGATCACAAACATTTCGCTCAAAACAAAAATGGATGCATGGATTGATGGTTTGCATTTTGATTTGATACTAACAGTTGATAATTGTTTATTATCCCTGTGTTAGCGAACATTACCCTCTTAACACTGAAATGCCTCATCCACTGAATGTCACTGCGATTTTCCTGGAAGAATTCGCCCCACCAGCTAGGCCTCTGTGAAAAGGAAGACAGAACATGGGACATTGAAAAGAAGGATAAAGATAAGAGCAATCAGGGCTCAAAACACTCTTTCTTCCATGAGTATGCAGAAAGCCTAATCCACAGAGACTTGAGTTTCTGGCACAAAGTGCTGAAGAATAATTACATATGCAGAATGAAAGGAAATGATTCAAATCAAAGGCATACTGCCCCAAGTTTTGGAAAATCAGGAGTAAAGACTGAATGCAGAAAGGCCCTAGATAAGGAATGTATGCCAAAAATCATTCAGGTTTTGATTCAGCTCCCCCCCCCGAAGAAGTGTGTTCAGATTCTTTAATAACATTATGGCACAAGATCGGAATTGTTATTAAATTCAGATGATGTTTCCATATCTATTGGGAATTGGGAAACATATTTTTATTGTTAACTTTTTCTTTGGGTCCATCTGGGATTAAAATCCAAGCAAAGAATCCTCCCTTCCAACTTTCAGACCTCTAGGAGAAAGCCTCCCTGTTGCAAATGCAATTAAAATTCTCAGTTGTAGACTGGGCTGAGCAAGAAAATACTTTAAAAAGCCAAGGATAGAACCCAGCAAGGTGTATTTATTATTTATTTAAAATACTTTTATTGTGGCTTATTTCCTTAGACTGAAGGTGGCTAACTATGAAGTAACAAGTTGCAAGCAATGGTCCCTCTAAGCTGTGGAGTCTTGTGAGCAAAAATTCTACTTTGTGAGCTACTGACATTAAAGTTGTGAGTGAGGGATTTGGCTGCTGCATAAATTAGTTTGCTCTGGAGCCATCCTTCCTGAGCTAAAACGAAAATGTGTGAGCCGGAGGCTAAAAAACTGTGAGTTAGCTCACACTAACTCAGCTTAAAGGGAACACTGGTTGCAAGGACAGAAAAACATGAATCCATTAACAAATGAAAACAACACACAACAGGATTTTCATTTGTGATGTTTCAAATATACTCAGAATTAGATATTGTTTGCCAGTTTTCCTGCTCTCTTTGGCTCAGGGTTCCCAACAAGCCCCAAAAGAATATGTTGTCGAAGGCTTTTGCGACCAGAGTTCATTAGTTGTTGTAGATTTTCCGGCCGTGGTCTTGGCATTGTAGGACCTGATGTTTCGCCAGCAGCTGTGACTGGCATCCTCAGCAGAACAACACAGAAAGATGGAGTACTCTCTGCATCAGTGTGAGAAGAAAAAAAATGGTAGGCAGGTAATTTATATCTACTCAGAAAGGTGGGGTAGGGCTGAGTCATTATCTCCTAGGAGTTCCCCAGGCTGTGACATGCTAATGGAGGAGCTTTCCTGAGGAGGTTCTTTTGCATATGGATTGGCTGTTGAAATTCTAATCTTATCTGTAGTGCTATTGTAAGATGTAGAGCATTTTGTGCTTTTCAGGACAGGAAACCATGTGCTATTTATTTTTAAACTCTCTTCTTTCCTGTTGAAATTGTGTTTATGTTTATGAATTTCAATGGCTTCCCTGTGTAATCTGACATGGTAATTGGATGTGTTGTCCAGCCTTTCAGTGACTTGGAATAAAATACTGTATCCTGTTTGAGTTAGGCTATGTTCAGCCACTGCTGATTTTTCAGGTTGGCCAAGTCTGCAGTGTCTTTCATGTTCTTTTATTCTTGTCTGAATGCTACGCTGTGTGGTCCCAATGTAAACCTGTCCACAGCTGCAACTGTCCAATCACCACCCTCAACAAAACAGAGGCATAATCAAAACTTTAGTAGACAGTGCAAGACGGATATGTGAACCGCACTTTCTCAACAATGAACTAAATCATCTAAACCACGCACTTCAAGCAAATGGATATTCCAAGAATGAAATCAGAAGAGTGATTAAACCAAAGGTAAAACAAACAACTGAGGAAAAACAGTCTCCCACAGGAAAAGTGTTTTTGCCATATATCAAAGGAACCACTGGTCAGATGGGAAAACTTATGAAAAAACACAACCTACAGACAATATTAAGACCCACCAGAAAAATACAACAGATGCTACGATCAGCAAAAGACAGAAGAGACCCCCCTCACTTCTGCAGGAGTATACCGCATACTCCTTGCATCTCCACTGCTGCTGACCTCTCAGTTCACCACTGATAACCAGTGGTGGGGCTTCTCCCTGGTTGGGCTCTTTTAGGCAGAGGTGCTGGGCTTCTTTTTCTCCTCTCCAGCCTCTTCCACCCACTTTTCCCTCTGGCCACATCTCTTGGCCCGTACCCTCTGCACTTCTTTGCACAGTTCACACTTCCATTACATTAACTCTGCATTCCGGAGAGTGATGCTGCCTTTTATCCAGGAGTCACAGATACAGGCCAGCTTGTACTTCCCTTTTTGCAGAGAGGATGCAACCTGGTGGTGATGCCCACCTGCAACCTCTCTGCCAAAGCCCTGACCCTTGGGACAACAGCCATCCCCTTGGGGCCCAGGTCCAGTGTGGAGGCCAGCACCTGGTCCAGCCCCCAAATCAAGGGGATGACATGTTCCAGGCTGGCTAGAAGGGCTTGGGGACCCAGGCCATTTGGAAGAGAGTCTGCCAATCATTGGAGCTGATGCTAAGCTATCCTTCCCCATGCAGGATGGTCATGAAGGAGATGATATCCTGCACTACAGTCTTTTGCTCTACCAAATGCACAATCATGGTGTAGGTGGAGTTCCAGCAAGTAGGTAAGTCCATGAGGAGTTGGTGTTCAAGCTCACCCGCCTCCGCCTGCCTCTTGCACATCCTGTATGAGAAGTGTGCAGCCATGCACTGTCAGGTTTCAAGCCATGACCACATCTCAAGGGTGGCAGTGTCCCAGGTGGCCTTGACAGTGGTCACCAGCCCCAGAGCATCCTTCATCACCAGGTGAAGCATGTGTATGAGGCAGACAATGTCCTTGAGGTGCACAGCCTTCACTCCTGCCAGCATGTTGGTGACTGCATCCGTGTCCATGTAGCGCAGTTGATGTTGCCGCTATCCACCCACTACCTCAGGCTACTCTGTATCGTATGGCACAGTGTACCACCTTTGCACTGTGTGGTTTGCATCCATCCCTTACACATGGGGCAGAATCACTTTGTAGCCTGGTGGCAGGACTGTCCCCCCCTGAGGCCTGGACTGTGTCCTGACAGTCTGGATGGAGAAGTCATCTGGTTGCCACTTGTGGGTGGTGAGGGAGAGATAGATGTGCTGTTGGCTGCTCCAGAGGTCTGACATGAAGTGCACAGTTTTGCCTTGGGCTTTGGAGAGCTGTACCTTGACCTTCACTGCTGTGAAGTGGTGCATGGCAGCAAGACTTGATAGCTCATGGTTCTCTGTGAGGGGAAAGAGTACCAGGGATCCAGGAGTTGCAGCAGTCTCTGAAAGGCTACATCCTCCATGAGGGAGAAGGGTTGGCCATCCACAATAATCATATTGCCAATGAGGTGAGTGACTGCTTCCTGGGTCCTTGCCATAGCCCTTCTGGATGACACTGTCGATGTCCCTGGAGGAATAACCTCTTGAAGGATGGCCTGCCTTGATGTCCCACCCATGACACACTGAGTGCAGGGAGCCTTTCTTGGAGGGGCTTCCTGTTCCCCCTCCACTTCTCCATGCTGAGAGGGAGTGGGCCTCTTCTTCCTCACAACAGTTATCACTCTTTCCTCTAGTGGCAACATACTGGGGTGCACCATTTGCAGGTGCCTGCACACACTGCCGGCTCGCCCACTAGGCGAGCTAGGCGCTCGCCTAGGGCGCTGGGGCCCACAGGGGCACCAAAGTGCCCCCTGCCCCGCCCCCGTGCAGCCGGAGCTGGGAGGGAAGGGGCGCCCGTTTGAACGGGCGCCCCTTCCCTGGCTTTCTGAGCACGCCGCTACTGCGGCATGCTCAGGAAAGCCAGCGCTCCCCCCCCGGTCTCCAGCTGGTACTGGGGCTGGGAGGAAAGGAGCGCCCATTCAAACGGGTGCCCCTTCCCTGGCTTTCCCCCCCGTCTCCAGCCGGCGCTGGGGCTGGGAGGGAAGGGGCGCAAGCCGGCGCTTCCCCCCCCATCTCCAGCCGGCGCTGGGGCTGGGAGGGAAGGAGCGCCTGTTCAAACGGGCGCCCCTTCCCTGGCTTTCCTGAGCATGCTGCTACTGCGGCATGCTCAGGACAGCCGGCGCTTCCCCCGTCTCCAGCCGGCGCTGGGGCTGGGAGGGAAGGGGCGCAAGCCGGCGCTTCCCCCCCCATCTCCAGCCGGTGCTGGGGCTGGGAGGGAAGGGGCGCAAGCCGGCACTTCCCCCCGGTCTCCAGCCGGCGCTGGGGCTGGGAGGGAAGGGGCGCAAGCCGGCGCTTCCCCCGGTCTCCAGCCGGCGCTGGGGCTGGGAGGGAAGGGGCGCAAGCCGGCGCTCCCCCCCGTCTCCAGCCGGCGCTGGGGCTGGGAGGGAAGGGGTGCCCGTTCAAACGGGCGCCCCTTCCCTGGCTTTCCTGAGCACGCCGCTAGTGTGGCGTGCTCAGGAAAGCCGGTGCTCCACCCCCCGGTGTCCAGGCCCCACCAGGAGGTTGGCATCCCCGTGGGGTGGGCCCCCCAGGCTGTCTTGCCTAGGGCGCCCAGCCTGCACAGAGGATGGAAGAGGACTAATGTTGGGGGGTTGTATCCCTCTGGACATGTGTGTGGCACACCTGACACTCTGCCACACAGGGGTCACTGGGAATGGTATGGAAATGTTTCCAAACAGTGGGCTGGAAATGGGGAAACTTGGAGGGACAGCTGCTTTCTGATGCTGGGCTGGGAGGGGCCATAGAGGGGTGTACCTGAGTTGGGAGCAGCAACAGGGAGTTGTGATGTGGAATGGGAGGATATCCCCCCCCCAATCACTGCTGTCAATCTCCTCCTCTCCAAAGACTGTTAGCAACTGCTGGTGTCTCTGAGCATTGCTAACAAATCTTTTGCCTTTGTAGAGAGCCCTGGGAACAGATCAGGGGAAGGAGGTTCTGAGACACCTGGTGATTCCCTGCAAGGGCCAGACACGAGTGGATTGGCAGGATGAGTTTGGTGCCTGGGGACAGGGGCCTGTGGTATATGGGGGGGGGGTTGAGCAACCTCTGCACCCACTTTCACCCTCGTGGCACAAAGGTGTTCACAATCAGGAGGGACAGGAGGGGAATGCTGTTATTGTCAGCCAGCAATGTCTGTTAAGCTTTGGAGGGCACCAATTGTTGTTTCCAAGGCTGGAGAATTTTGCCCCGCCCCCATTGCTTTAAAGTTTGGTAAACATTTTAACTGAGCGGAGACAGTCTGTCTGGAAATGTATCAATTTATGAACTGCCACAAACACCTTGAAAGCTCATGGAAAGTTTGTACTGGTTACCCTGCCACGAATTCCACTTCGCAAACCATGAACCAGCCCATATTTGTGATGAACTTTAGTTTGTAAGCTATTTTGTTCCCATCTCTAATTGTGTAGGATTGCAGTCATAGCTTGCCTTTCTTCTCTGACTGCTATTTGTATCTAAGCATATTTTTTCCTCTTGAGTATACTTTACTTAAAAATTTGTGGTCACTCTGTGTTCTGTGTATGTAACAGTGATATTAGATCACTGTGCACATGTCACTTCTGCACATGACCACAGTCTATAGTTTTGTGTTTTGTCTCAGTGATGGCTACTCATTAATCCAGTTTGTCATCCAAGGCAACTTGCTGTCAGCTTATATTTAATATGGTTACAACTAAGGTTCTGTGACATTCCTCAAATCCTACTTGAAAGTCATAATGACATCACCACCATTTTATTCTGTACTCTTTTATGCAAGGGAGTTATGGTCTCCTTTCCCTTTTAAAGAGGTCTTGTAAGATTTGCAACATTCCACATTATAATTTTTATTACAGTATAACATTTTCTTTCCTATGCAAACCTTAAGTTCTGGTCTAGGGCTGTTTCATCGTACAATCACCCCTGGATATCTTATTATTCTACACTGTTCTTCCAGTCATTCATCTAATATGTCATTTCCTTGTTAAAACTTAAAACTCATTATTCTATTCTTTGTAGTTCCCCCCAGATTCAACCCCACCCTTTTCTTGATTGTGGCAAACAGAGTTTCTTTTCCTCACCTTCATAGATTAAAATTTGTTCCTGTTCCTTTCTTTTACAGGCCTTCATCTCTCATTGTATCTTGTCTTTTGATTTTCCTTTCCAGCAGTGTTTGTAAATTTTCTTCATTAAATTTCCCTCCACATGCATGAACATTTCTTTTAGGAACAAAATCCATTTCTCTACTCAGGTTAAGACTACTGGAATAAATATTACATATTAGAAATGCAAAATAGGCTCCAGAATTACCAGTGCAACTCTCAACAAACTCAACAGCTAAGCACAATTATTTACTCTTCTAGTAGAAGTGTCTCTTCATCTGAAGACGAGGAGTGCTCAGATGCAGCATGTATGAATTTAAAAGGAGCTAATGGAACCATAATACACTGTGACTGAATAGTGGTCTTCTCAGATGACATTCTGAAACACCTTTTAGGGCTTTTAAATGTTACCCTAGCCATGTAGGAACAGATTTTCCATGCATGAATAATACCTTCATAGCTAGGGTAATGTTTAGATGATCCATCCACATAGGGCACGGGCCAGTTGTACAGGTCCAAACCATGGAATAGACATCCTGCTAGGAAGGGAGGGGAGTCCAATTCTGTGTAAGACCTATAGGGAATAATGTTTAAAGGATCCCATAGAGACCCCAACCATGTAGGGTGCCCACAGGAAAGATGTTTTCTTATGGGGAAGGTAACAGAAAATTATCTTCAAGTTAAGTAATGTGGTGATAGAATGCATAATGTAGAGAATTAATAATTTAATTTTAATTTAGAAAATCTGCCTTATTCTTAACAGTGTTAGGGAACCTGTAGTCTGAGAACATGCTCCAAGAACACATGACCTTGGTTCCAGAACATGACTTAAGCACTGTAAAGGCGATCCCTCACACTGGTTGACGGAATGCACAGAGATCGAGAGTGGGGATGAGCACACTGGCCTTGTCCAATGTTCCCTCTAAGGTGTGCAGTCTCCTGAGCAGAAATTTTACCCTGTGAGCCAAAAGTGGTGTGAGTGTTAAAACTGTGAGTGGGCCGACTTTTTAAAAAAAATATATATTTAAGTGTATAGACATATAAACTATTATCATTTGAATTACAAGCCATATATTTATATTAAACTTATTTTTTTTATATGGAACAAATTTGTATTACTTAACCTCCCAGGCTTAAGGACACAGAGAGTCACCTTGCAAAGGACCAGAATACACCAGATTGCCTCTAGCATGCTGCTGAGGCCGGCGCTCCCCCCTCCCAACCTTTTTCAACTAACCTCCCAGGCTTAAGGGCACAGAGAGCCACTTGGCAAAGGACCAGAATACACCAGATCACCTCTAGCACACTGCTGAGGCCAGCGCTCCCCCTCCCAACCTTTTTCAACTAACCTCCCAGGCTTAAGGGCACAGAGAGCCACTTTGCAAGGGACCAGAATACACCAGATCGCCTCTAGCATGCTGCTGAGGCCAGTGCTCCCCGCCCCACCTTCTTCAACTAACCTCCCAGGCTTAAGGGCACAGAGAGCCACTTTGCAAAGGACCAGAATACACCAGATTGCCTCTAGCATGCTGCTGAGGCCAGCTCCCCACCCCCACCCCAAGACAAAACAAACACCCAGGCAACTCATTTCAGGAAGGGCAGAAGCTGGGCAACAGATCAGTCCTCCTTCTGGGCCAGGGTATCTCCAGGAGCACGAGGCAGAGGACTGCTGGAGTGGGTAGCAGCACCCCCTTTCACAGGGCAAGCGAACCCCAGGGGAGGGGAGGCTGGGCCAGCCCAGATTAGGAAACACAAAGCATACTGCTGTGTTTCTGTGCTGCCTGAGCAAATGGATCCATGCTCCATGGCCATTGGGAAGGTAACCTCCCGGCCCTGCACTGGGGTAAAAATTGCTGCACTGGCCAGGGGAAATTGGTGTACAAGCGCAGCCTGGCACAGCTTAAAGGGAACCTAGGTCTTGTCCCTCCACATGATCACTGGCCCATGAGCATGATGCCTATGTACAGAAGAGGTATATATGCATTCAGAAGGCAGCATTGCTGATCAGGGGAGGAAGCATACATGCAGACACTTCCTCTGAACATTTGCATCATGCAAACAGCCTGGCAATTTCACAGAGGCAGAGGGCTGGGCCAGTGTATTTGTGTCTGCTCTCCTTCCCTATATGTTTATTTGACGTGTGTATGTGTGTGGGGGGCGGGCTGCCTGTAAAGGACTTTTGAGACTGCTGTACAATATATTTTATTTGCTGATCACATTAATGTTGTTTTAAGCCATTGCTTATTCTGTTAATCTCTGTGTGGACTCAGAAATATTATAGCTAAGCCATGTTTAACTTTGGTTTTGGTTTCCAGGTAAATTCTCCTCTTTAAAATAAAATCCTGTTCCTCGATGTGTGTGAAATATTGTCAAGTTGCTTTTGACTTATGGTGACCCTATGAATTAATGACCTCCAAAACATCCTATTGTTAACAGCCTTGCTCAGGTCTTACAAATTGAGGGCTGTAGCTTCCTTGACTGAGTCAATCCATCTCATGTTAGGCCTTCCTCTTTTCCTGCTTCCTTCAATTTTTCCCAGCATTACTGTCTTTTCCAGTGACTCCTGTCTTCTCATAATGTGACCAAAGTATGATAGCCTCAGTTTGGTCATTTACTTTCTAAAAATGTTTACTGATATGGAAAAATTTATCTCAGTCCATTGCTTAGTAGTTCAGTGAAATGTAGTTTTATTCTTTTGTGCTTATTTACAAAGAACAGTTTTCCCTCTTCAGAGAATGTATACCATTCCTGGTCAGAGATCTGTGTTTCTTCAACCCACCCTCAGCCCACCAGGCTCCATTCTACTGGTATTACTTGGCTATAAAGCAAAATCTATACCAAACAGCATCTGTTCAAAGATGCAACAGATGGATCAAGACTTTATATAGTCACTATACAAACTCTGATCTGGTAGAGGGAAACACTGGACAAAATAGTGTAACAAGCATGGGAAAGCCTGTCCTACATGACAAAGGAAAAATTAATGTCCTTTAATGGCTCTGGCCAAGTCTTCTCAATGGGCCTTGATTGATTTAGCTAAGTATCCAGCAAGGAAGAGATGGGCTTTCTGCCTAGCTGGGATAGGAGAAGAAGACACAAGATCTGAGATTTAAAAAACAACACACAGAGGGTGATTCCACACTAGACCTTAAATCCTGGTTTAGCCCTGTCCCTGAACTTACATTCTACACTACGCTCGAGCTAACCCCTGTAATTTTTGTTTCCACATTACATTGAGGTCACCCCAGTTTCACCCCACACTTGTCCCAGGACAAACGGATGCTGTTATAACCAGGGATAAATACAAGGTATTGTGTCATGAGTTGAACTCTGATAAAATTGGGGATGAGATCCAAGTCTGGAAAGGAGAGAGAGAGAGAGAGAGAGAGAGAGAGAGAGAGAGAGAGAGAGAGAGAGAGAGAGAGAGAGAGAGAGCGCACTAGCCATTTCTGAGGAATGTGCTGAAGTGCCTGGCAGGTGGAAAGCCAGATTTCCCCCTCTCTTGAGCCATCTGTGCATTGATTTGCCACACAGGGAAGAACAACAGGCACAATCACAGGGCCCTAACTGTGCCTATGTGCAATTGCCAAGTCATCTGCATGGCATGAACACACAAAGGAAATATTTGCCTGTATGCTCCTTCCCTATGATCAGCATCTATGACCATGGGAAGGGACTGTATGCATAAATACTTCCTCCTCATGTTCATACCGTACAGATGACTCAATGGCTCTGTGGAAGCAGGGGGTGGGCCAGTGTGTTTGTGCCCGATCTTGCTCCCCACATGTTCAGTCAGTGCACAGATGAATAGTGAGAGACCCGGTGAGAGATGTAAAAGTGATTGCACCGCTTGGGAACAGTGACCATAATGTCATTGAGTTTAACATTTGTACAGATAGGGAGTTGCCCAAAAAGACTGATGCAACCACTTTTAACTTTAAAAGGGGTAACTTCTCTGGTATGAGGGGACATGTGAGGAAGAAATTGAAAGGAAGAGTGGAGAAGGTCAAAACCATTGGGGAAGCTTGGAGACTATTTAAAAATACAATCCTAGAAGCTCCGGAAAAATATATACCACAGGTTAGGAAAGGCACAAATAGGTATAGAAAAAAGCCTGCATGGTTAACAAATAAAGTAATGGAAGCTGTAAAAGGTAAGAAGGATTCCTTTAAGAGGTGGAAAGCTAGTCTCAGTGAGATTGATAAAAGGGAACACAGACTATGGCAAATAAAATGCAAGTCTGTGATCAGGCAAGCAAAAAGGGAATATGAGGAGCATATCGCAAAAAACATAAAGGCCAACAATAAAACTTTCTTCAAATACATTAGAAGTAGGAAGCCAGCCAGGGAGGCAGTGGGGCCCTTGGATGACCAAGGGGTAAAAGGAGTAGTGAAGGATGATAGGGAAATGGCTGAGAAGCTGAATGCATTTTTTGCCTCTGTCTTCACTGTGGAAGAGAAGTGCTCGCCCACTCCAGAAGCACCGATTTTGGGAAGGGGTTTGAAAGAACTGAATCAGATTGAGGTGACAAGAAAGGAAGTCCTACAACTGATGGACAATTTAAAAACTAATAAATCACCAGGCCCGGATGGCATTCATCCGAGAGTTCTGAAAGAACTCAAATGTGAACTTGTGGATCTCCTGACAAAAATATGTAATCTTTCTTTAAAATCTGCCTCCATTCCTGAGGACTGGAAGGTAGCTAATGTCACTCCCATCTTTAAAAAGGGCTCCAGGGGAGATACAGGAAATTACAGGCCAGTCAGTCTGACATTGATACTGGGTAAGTTGGTGGAAACTGTTATTAAGGAAAGAATTAGTAGGCACATTGATGAACAAAAACTATTGAGGCAGACTCAGCATGGGTTCTGTAAGGGAAGATCTTGCCTCACTAACCTGTTAGTATTTTTTGAGGGAGTGAACAAACATGTGGACAAGGGGGACCCAACAGATATTATTTACCTTGACTTCCAGAAAGCTTTTGATACAGTTCCTCATCAAAGGATCCTAAGTAAGCTCAATAGTCATGGGATAAAAGGACAAGTCCTCTTGTGGATCAAAAAGTGGCTTATAAATAGGAAACAGAGAGTGGGTGCGTTCAGACGCGCCGTTTGAGCCGTTTTCAGCACGGCTCAGAAACGGCTTTTCCCTGCGCGTTCACACGCCCAACATCTGCCCACCGTCCCCAGCCGTCGCTTTCTGGAGCAAACCCCCTTTGAAACGGAGTATTTTGGCACCACTTACCCAAGTGGTGTTTTCCATGATTCTCCGTTTCAAGCCGCACTTTTCCCTGTCTGATCGCTCCATCCAGCCACTTCCGGGTGCTTCAACCCCCTCCCCTCTGGGAAGCTGCCTCCAGCTTCCGGTTTTAGTCCTCCATTTTTTTTCCCCCTTACCGGTGTGCGCTTGAGCGGAGCTCCGCACTTAGGTAAAAAAAAGAAAAGGTTTACTGGTGCCTAGTTTAGGCATTTAGAGGAGTCCGGGATCTCGGGGAGGCCATTTTTAAAAGGACTCTTCCTTTAAACTTTAAAGGGACCTGTTGAGCTCGCTCTTCTTCGCACCGGCCAAACTTCCTGTTCGGGAGAGGGCTGCCTGTGCGCATGCTCAAAGGAGAGGGGGAAACCCCTCCCACCTGCAGGAGGACGGCGGGGCGCTCGGAAGGAGGAGGTGAGTCTGAGCGCGATTCTCCAGTTTAAAAAAAGCGCATCATGCCGGAGCAGTTTAAACCGCTCCAGCACGCTGTCTAAACGCACCCAGTGAGTATAAATGGGAAACTTTCTCAGTGGAGGGTGGTAAGCAGTGGGATTCCACAGGAATCAGTACTCGGTTCGATGCTTTTTAACTTGTTTATTAACGATTTGGAATTGGGAGTAAGCAGTGAAGTGGCTAAATTTGCAGATGACACGAAGTTGTTCAGAGTGGTGAAAACCAGGGAGGATTGTGAGGCACTCCAAAGGGATCTGTCGAGGATGGGTGAGTGGGCATCAACGTGGCAAATGGGGTTCAATGTGGCCAAGCGCAAAGTGATGCACATTGGAGCCAAAAATCCTAAATATAAATACATGTTGATGGGGTCTGAACTGGCAGAGACTGACCAAGAGAGAGATCTTGGAGTCATAGTAGATAACTTAATGAAAATGTCTAGACAGTGTGTAACTGCAATAAAGAAGGCCAATGCTATCCTGGGAATTATTAGGAAGGGTACTGAAAACAAATCAGCCAGTATCATAATGCCCCTGTATAAATCATTGGTTCGACCACATTTGGAATACTGTGTACAGTTCTGGTCGCCACATCTCAAAAAGGATATTATAGCATTAGAAAAAGTGCAGAAAAGGGCAACTAGAATGATAACAGGGTTGGAACACCTTCCCTATGAAGAAAGGTTAAAAAGGCTTGGGGCTCTTTAGCTTGGAGAAACGACGGCTGAGGGGTGACATGATCGAGGTTTATAAGATTATGAATGGGATTGAGCAGGTTGAGAAAGAAGTACTTTTCTCCCTTTCTCACAATACAAGAACTCGTGGGCACTCCATGAAATTGCTGAGCAGTCGGGTTAGAATAGATAAAAGGAAATACTTCTTCACCCAAAGAGTGGTTAACATATGGAATTCACTGCCACAGGAGGTGGTGGCAGCTACAAGCATGGACAGTTTCAAGAGGGAATTAGATAAATATATGGAGCAGAAGTCCATCAGTGGCTATTAGCCACAGGGTATAGATGGGAACTCTCAGTCTGGTGCAGGTGATGCATTCTATTTCTGGTGCTGGAGGGGGCAGCAGTGGGAGGGCTTCTAGTGTCCTGGCCCCAGTGCTGGACCTCCTGATAGCACCTGGTATTTTTGGCCACTGTGTGACAGAGTGTTGGACTAGATGGGCCATTGGCCTAATTCAACATTGGCTTCTCTTATGTTCTTATGTCTGTTCAGGACTTTTCTCTCTCTGGGATCTTCTGAGGTAGGGTAGCAGAATTGTAAGAGTGCCTCCATGCTTTCATCTGTATTTTACCTGTACATTTGTAAATGAAGCAAATACTTGAAAGACATCATGTTCATTCCATTTCTTTCTCCTACCAAGAGAAACAACCCAGCTAAGGGCTGATGTATGGAACTTCTTACCGTTCAGAGAAGCACAGCCAGTTGAGGCACATGAACACTGACATGAATACAGGAACTACAGTATTCTCCATTGGCTTTTCCTGTTGTTTTATTAAACCCACATTGGAACAGAAATTCCCCTCTGCATTGCATGCTGCTTTCACTTCATTTTATGGCAGCCTCCACACTCCATGCCGCTTTCGCTTTCTTTGATCATTAGATTTTATAATACCTTCTGCATAGATTTATGGCCATTCAGGGGTGACTTTGTAGTCAGTACAGCATTGCCCTGAGATATTTGAATGTGGCTTTGAGCTGCACTTTTTTCTCCCAGTTGAGAAAATGTGGAGTGAATGCTAAATGCAGACTCACCCCTAGTCTCATTTCCCCATGCATGATATATCAAGAGACAGATGACAAGAAACCATCAGAAAACTGAACAAATAGTAACATAGTTTTAAACAGGGGTGATACCCAATCTACATGCTTGGGCTTCTGATACTGAATAAATTGTCTATCTGGTTAGGTCACTTGCATCTGCTAGAAGTCTCCAGGTTTCTGGTTCCCTTTCCACTCTCCCTTTTGTAGTCAGATGGGAATAACTTGAGAGATGCATGCTGCACTGATTGACACTATAAGAAACTCTTGCTTAGTAAGCTAATAACACCAAAATGAACAGAAACTTTTTGGCATGAAACTAGAAGTGTCTTGACCTTTTCTTTTGGCTGGATGTTCCACAATAAATGGTATTCATCTGAGACATGCAGTGATCCAGTACTATTTGTTCTGCATGGAAATCTGCTGTCAGTTAAAGATGGTACTCCTTCCAGCCCTTTGAAATCAGGAAAGCTATTTCTTCTCTTCCTTAGTTCTACACATCCCATGGGCCACTTTTTTGCAGTCCCACTGCATTGTGCAGTCCCACTGCTGTCCCAGGAGAAGTCTGTCATCTTATTAGTATTCTGAGTGTAAGGATCCTTTACATTTCTGTCCCCCAAAATGGCAATCTATGGCAACATGAGCAGGTCCCTTGTAGCACTGTTTTTCCAGATAGAAGTATGAACTGGTCAGCACCCAAGGAGAAACAAGGAGACACCCAGGGCCAATGGCAAAGTGGAGCATATAGCAGTGGTGCAATAGCCTTTTTTTTTTTTTTTAAGAACAATTTCTTCCTTTAACTCCTTTAGCTGTAGCTACCAGGCTCATATTGGAGGTTCTTGGGAGAGAGAAAACCATTCATTGAGGGTTTGCTCTCCACTCACCCCTTCCCTTTCACATAAGCCCAGTATCACTTTCTTCTGAGAAATCCAGAGCATATACAGTCCTGTCCAAGAATTTCATTGTATTCCATTAAGCACAAGCTTCACTGATCTGTCCACTTTACTCCTGTTCTGCCAGCAGCTTATCTTCTGCCACCCCAAACTAGGCAGTTGTTTGATTGTTAGGCAGCATCCTCTCCCACAGACTTCCGGTTTCCTCATCTGCAGTCCCATATCTGTTTGATCTTTTTAGCTCATTCCCCTCTTCAAAATGAGATTGCACCTACCTGCATCCCAGTCAGTCTAAGCTGGCAATGGTACAATTTTCAGGTGACCTCCTGGGAGCAAGCCACCTGAAGTGGCAGTGAGTAGCAGTGTTGTATACTAACATGGACTGCGCATGCAGTCGGGGTTTGCACATGGCCATGCAAACGGGTGTAGCTTCGCACCAGAGAACAATGCTGAACAAGGATCCTAGAATGGACCAATAGGACGGCTTGGATTCAGGAAAGGACCTATGGGATTTGGGTGTATAGTAAGAGACCTATCACTGGGAGCGGGGTGTGGTTTTGTTGGGGGATTTAAGCCAGTCTTCGGACTGGCTATTTTGTTTTTAGTTCGTGCTTCTAATAAACTTTATGAGCTGATTTCACTAAAACGTTTCTCAAATCCAGTGCTTTTTAAGCAGTAACACAAGAGTCTCAAGTTTCAGTGTTCTCATGCTCCTAACTGTATATTTGTGTTTCAGATAAATTTGTTTGTGTAAAGTTTTGTTAAGTGGTTTCAGATCTCCAGATCCTTAGAACACAGTCAATGGAAGAATTCATTACAAAGATCTCTAGAACGCCATTTGCTATGTGCCAGTTGTGTTCCCTGAACACCATTATCCTGGTGGTACTCTCTTCTAAAAGGGTCTTAAGTCATGGACTTTTTCTGTGGTATTTTTAAACTGTATGTGTTTAACTGTTTTTTAATCTTGTTACTGGATACTTATATTTTTGTGTCTTTGCAGCATTTGCTGCTTTGTTAGCCACTTGTGAGTCTGAGGCAATAATGTGAAATATAGATCTTTTAAACAAATAAATATGCACATAGGCTAGTTTGAGACCGACACTTTTACTCTCTGAAGTCATTAAAGGGTTTAGATCTTGTTTTCCACTAGTCTGAGTTAAGTTATCCCTGTCAGATCATGTTAAGAATTTAGCGAAACTCTTTGATCTTGTTTTGTTGCTGAACAGCAGTCTGGGATGGTAGCAAGATTTGCCTATTTTCATCTTAACTTGGTGCATATTACTTCTTCTTTTAGATTCCACTGACATGACTTCACTGATTCATGCAACTGAAGCTTCCAGATAACTGCAGTGCACTCTATTACTTTTCTTGGTCTGGGACCCACATACCAGGGTTTATCGACAGGTTACAAAGTCATTGTGTTCATTACAGAACAATCTGAGGACTTTGTATCAGATGTGTGATAGGAGTTTCCTGCCTCCTACAAGCACATACCATCTCTTTTCTGCTTGTGACCAAAGAAGGCAGGGAGAAAACAGTTTTATTCTCTGCCCCCTGCTGTTTTTGCATTTTGCACTTTCAGAGTCCTGAAGCTGCTGTTGGCTCCATGAAAGTTTTGCAATGTAACCATCCATGAGGGGATAAGCTTCATTTGGATGTTGTGATGTAGAATTCCTCCCTTTTTGCTTCTTTGGAATCTCTGAATGCCTTTTACTAGATAGGTCATCCAACCCTGATCACATAGATAAAATTTCTCTGTATACAATACACAGGAAGTGTGGTAGAATGGGCGTGCTCTGGCCTGCAGGCGCTGCTCCACCCTGCCCTTCAGGGTCTTCCCAACACCTGAAGAGGCTTTTCTCTCTCTTCAGAACCCACCAACACCTGACCTTTATAGGAATTGTTCACTGGGATGGACAGGACTCCTAGTTTCCCTTCCAAGTTCTGAGGCTTTGCCTCTATGTCTCCCGCTGCCCAGTTCCTGGTCACCACAGGGACCATTTACTGCCTTGTGTGCCCCTGCAGGAATAGCCACGTCAACTGACTGCCTTCCCCTGGTGCTCCTTTTAAAATAATGTGTCCAAGATGGTGGAGGCCTATGCAGTACAGAGAACCACTATCAGCATCAAAAGTTATAAAATATTCATTAAAAAGAAAATGTTCACAAGCATACCTTTAGCACAGCACCAGATTAATCAAGGGATTCAAAAGAAATTGGTAAAATGCAATTCCTCTGTCTCTCTATACATGCCATATCAGGCTCCTTAACTTAAGAAGTTACAGATCTCTGCAGAGATTGCATTACCGTGAAGCTTCCTTCAGCTGAACAGGCCATTGCGTGGCTAATGGCCACTGCCGCCTGACCTCAGTTAAGAGTTCTGTCTGTTCTGATGGATTCAGCACCAAAGAGCCCTTCCTCCTTGCTCTCCTGAGTGTTATCATCTCTCCCCACCCAATGACCAGGTCAGTGAAGCTTTTCCTGAAGTCTCTAGAATTTCCCTTCCTGAAGTCTCTCTAGTATTTAATTCTTCCAAATCTCTGTTCCCTGCTTTTGTGGGGGGAAGAGCTTAACCATCCCATTGTCTAGACCTATTAGCATTTGTATGAAGGTGAGCTGAGGTAAGTCTGGAAAGCAATTGAACTTACTTCGTCCCTTTCCTGCCTGATCTCTGCCCAGAGAGAAAAAAAGGCTTCTAAAACTAAGAGTGAAGGTTTTGCTTATTTCAAACCTCCAAAGACAAAATGCATTTCTTCACAGGAAGTTTTATTTTCAATTCAAAATTGCCATTAGGTGAGAAAGAGAGTTCTGTGAAAAACATCTACCTTCCACTTATTTTTGTTTATTTTCAGGTCTGTTCACAATCATTGTTTCTTTTTCTCTGATGCTATTTCTGCACAATTTTTTTTAAAAAATTCACTATTATGAATTAAAAGATTTATATCCTACCTTTCTCCATGACTCAAGGCAGCTTACAAACTCAAATTCAAAATGTACAATAAGTCACTGAAATAAGCCCCTTCCCCCTTTTGTACTGAGTGATTCCAGGCAATGGTGGGAGTCAATATGATGGCATGATCGTTATACTATGTAGTTAATTGTGTTTAGCTAACTACATCACGCTGGACAAAAGAAAATTTCTCAGGATTCTCCCTCTGGAAACAGCAGGAGAAAACACATTTGCAGTCCAATTTGGTCAGGATAGTTCTAGCTGTGTGTGGTTATGCATGATGAGTTGTAGTAGATTGTAGATGGCAATGTGCCTTCAGGTGCTCATCTTAATGCACAGCCCTTTGAAAGTAATGAAATGCAGAGGGATGCCATCTGTATTTGGAACACTGGACTAGTTGCCTCAGGAATAGTGGTGCATTCCCTCTTTCCCTCACATTGGCTCTTTGTGAACAATTTGACATGGGACCCAGAATGGCTTATATCCTTCTCGTCTCCTCCATTTTATCTTGACAACACCCACGTAAGGTAGGTTGGGCTGAGAGTATGTGGCTGGCCCAAGATCACCCAGCAAGTTTCCATGGCAGAGCTGGGCTTTGCACCTGGGTTTCTCAGATCCTCTAAGGACTACACTTTTTTTTTTTGCCATCAAGTCACAACTGACTTATGGCAACCCCTAGTGGGGTTTTCAAGGCAAGAGACTGACACTGGTGGTTTGCCATTGCCTGCTTCTGGTATTCCTTGGTGGTCTCCCATCCAAATACTATCCAGGGCTGACCCTGCTTAGCTTCCGAGACCTAATGAGGTTGGGCTAGCCTGGGCTATCCAGGTCAGGGCAAGCACTACACTACACTGGTTCATACATGTAAAATGGGAAAAAGACAAAAACTATTTACAGAAGAATGTTTTAATATATCCTACACTGCAGCACAGAAGTTCCGTTTATGTGGTATAAAGGAATGAGTTAATGAAATCCTATAGACACCTTTCTAGTTCCACTGAGCAACTCCCCCTATGTAGAGTTTTCTTATTATTCCATGTATTTATCTATTACATTTCTGTCCTACCTGTCTTCCTTCATAGAGTTCAAAGGGACATAACAAACTCCCCATCCAGTTGCACTACCTAGGCCTTGGCCTGGCCTTTCCTATGCCAGACCTTACTTTTATAAGCAGAACCTCTGTGCCATTAACAGCTGCATGGCAGATACCAATTAAAATAGGGTTGCCAACCTCCAGGCAACTGAGGTTGACTTTAGGGATCAGTCCCCATGGAGAAAATGCCTGCTTTGGACTGTATGGCATTATACCCTGCTGAGGTATCTCTTCTCTCCAAACTCCACCTGCCAGGCTCAACCCCCAAATCCCCAGGAATTTCCCAGCCCAGAGTTGGCAACCCTAAATTAAGATTGCCTTTACACAGCAGTGGATATTTTATGATTGTTACACTATAGCAATGACTTGCAACTGGATTCTCTTATCCACATAGTGGAGAACGATGGCTACAGAGCAATGAAAGCACAACATATCCAACGTTGTGCTGGTGCTGCCTAAATGACAGGAGGCATAGAAATATAACAATGAGAAAAGCTACATGTGTTTATTTTTCTGTCATGCCACCTGTTTAAAGCAAAGAACTCATATCCATATAAAAAAATAACAAACTTGTGTGGGGTGGGGTGGGGGGGGGAGAGCTAATCCTGTTTTCACTTTTTGTTTGCACAGCACTGTAAATGGTGGCAAAACATGCCCTCTAGAGGATTTAGCTTTGAAGCAGTAAGGTCAGCTCACAAAAGCAAAACAAATATAAACTGTATTACAAAGACTGGAATATTGAAAGACCAATTTCTATTAAGGAAAAAAAGCCCAGACTCATGACTACTCAAGGTTGTTTATCGACAAACACTACTTAAGCATAGAAATCTTTAATTGATTGATCTTCAAGTCAGATACAGTATTCACTATGCTTCTTGGAAAGTCTTTGAACTAGAAATAAACAAAGAGCTGTTCTAGAGTTGTAGATTCTACATTTCGTTTTTTTTAAAAGCTAACCTATTTACATTTTTTCTTACTGCTGTGTTCATGATACCTTATATCTGATCCTAAAATGTGATGTGTTGTCAGCTAGGTACCAACAGTCCTGTAAAATGGATGAAAATATGCTGATAATGTTACAAAGTTTTTAAAGCCAAAAATGTACCCTGATAGAGGAGCATTAGGGTTGCCAGTTCTGGTTTAGAAAATATCTGGAGATTTTGGGGTTGGAGCCTGATGAGGTTGAGGTTTTCAGAGGCAAGGGACTTTAATGAGGTATAATGCCATAGAATTCACCTTCCAAAGTGGCCATTTTCTCCAGGTGAACTGATCTGTGTTCTAGGAGATCTCCAGCGACCACCTGGAGGTTGGCAATCCTAAATACCATAAATGTTTGTGTTTAGGGCTCTGCTGAATGTTCATGCACTATCTTTATCAGAGAAAGAGTAAACTGGGAGGGAGAGTGAACCCCTCGACCTGTACTTTTTCCTGTTGTTTGCAACAGTTCATGGAACTGTTTCCTCACAGCTGCTGCTAAGATACCCATTTTGTTAGAGTTTCTTCTCTTTCCCAGAGTGATTGCAACTTGTCAGGGCTCATATAGTAAGAGCGGTGGCATCATACTCCCTGATAGCCAATCAAATATGAGTATATGCTGATGTCACTGATGAAAGCAAAGCCAACTCTGAGTGAAAAAAATGCTTTCTGCATTGCACTGGTTTTTATGTCTGAACAGGTGTTGCAAAGGACCACAGCCACTATCTGAATGAGTTCAGGAAGGCTGTCCTTGGTAGAGGACCTAGGCCAGTCTGCAAACATGTTTGCCATTGTTGATCCCCTGACCCTAAAAAAGGCAATGAGGGAGGCTTTTTAACAGCAGATTTAAGTGCTCATGAAAATAGCCCTTCATTTTCAGCCATATGTGTGGCCTGATTGTGAACTATAATGTAAGAATAACTAGTGTTTTATGTAATGTCTACTGTAAATAACAAAGCAACTGGTAACCAGAATCACCTGGTGCAGCTTGCTGGACTATACTATTTCAGAATATTGAGGACTCGGGGGAATTGTGTGTTTTAATATGGAAGGATTAAAAAATCACCCCCTACATTCCATGAAACGTACATTTTTGGCCCTGGATTGGCCTAGTTACAGCCTCCAGCTTTGACCAAATAGATATGAGAGCCTGACTCAGTGTCATTTGCCATCAGGAATTGTGACTTACACTGATACTGCAGTGATACAGCACCTAATGATGGTTATGCATTCCATGACAAACATCTAACCATGTGTAGCTATAAACAAAGAACCTCCTTAATATTAAAAGAAAGTGTTTCTTTTGGGGTGGGGGGGACTTGTCCGAAGCTTGTCCAAATTAAATTTTATAACAGAAGACTTCTGACCTAGCCCTTTTTTGCATTGGCATTTTGCTCTGCGTTCAGAGCACTCCGAGGTTATGCATTCCACATCAGTCTCCCCCTTCACTCCACTTTTGCCCTGCATTTAAATTTTTATTCTACATGTGTTTTTCATGATTCTATCATGAAATCAGTTTCATTACACAATAGCTCTGCATTTTCTGAGACTTGTTTTGCAATGGATTTTTTTGTCTAAACCGGTTTGAGCACGCACATGTAGAATCATCGCCCATTTTCCCTCCTCTATCTCCCTTGGTATTTCTTTCAGGCAGGAGATGGCGCTCACCAGCATCATGTTTCAGACAATCTGCCCAGCAGCATCATTTCAGCCAATCAACTTTTGTCAGGTGGGGCATAGGGTGGGCTCTCCTGCCTTCCTTGCTTTCTTCCTTTTATTCTCAATGTGCCTGCTTCCACCACTTACACCACATCTTTACAGGCAATCCAAGCATTGTTCCTGGATGAGTAACTCTCAATATGGACATGCATGAGGTAGTTTTGGCACCCTGCCACCCCTTTTCCTACTCTCTTCCCATGACTGCCTTCTGCCCTTTCACTCTCTTTCTGTCCTCTTTCTACCACCCCACCCCATCATTCTCTCTGTCTGTCTGCCCCCCCCACTAAGTCTTCCCCCCCTCATTTTCCTTGCAAGCTCTGTAAGAGCTGTTCTGGGCATGGGATGCTTTTGAGGGTGGGGTGGCTTCTCCCTCATAGCTGCTGGGCCTGCCAGGCATCACCCCTCCCCCCCCTCACAACAGCAATGGATGCAGCTGTTGGACTGGGGGGAGAACTGCACTCCAATCCCAGACTCCCATCAAGGCGAGCTGGCACCCAAGGGCTTCATTCTGCTAGTGAGAGACTGAGGATGAGCAGTTTACATTATTCTTCCTGCCACCACTGTTCTTATTCTGTCTCTCTCTCTCATTCTCTTCCCTCCAGCCCTCACCTGGAGACTGGCAACATTAGTTCCCCTGAAGGAAATAACTGCTTTGGTGGGTGGATTGTATTGTATTATATATGTCTGAAGTCCCTTCTTGCCTCAATCCCCACCATCTCCAGGCACCACCCCTCAAATATGCAGGAATTTACCAACCTGGAGTTGGCATCCCTGTCCCCAGCCAACCTGAGGTGATAGAAACCTAATTGCTCTGCCTGCCCCCACAGTTCATATGCATCAAGGTGGGGGGGAGGGGCAGACCGCAAACCTGCTTGTCCTTCAAAAATATTCTACTAATAAACCACTATTTGCAATGAACTGTACATTAAGGTTGAAATCGCCGATGCAGTTTCAAAATGTGGTGACAGGCTTCTAGCCTTGCTCTTCCATCAACAGGTCTCCATTATTATTTCAATGCTGAGGTCATTGCCGCCACTACCACCACCACCCCCCGCTCGCCCAAGTCTTCTTCTAAGGCCATCTGTTCTTTAGAGTATTCTTTGTACTGGAATAAGAAAGAAATTTTATCATGAGTAAATCTTCTTGTTGATACAGCGGCTGAGTTCAGACTGGCAATTTGCCCTGGCAGAGCCCCATTTCAGCGACGCTTTAAAACCACATTAAAGGAGGCGTTCACACAGGCACATCTGCCTGGAGTTCCCCACCCATAGGCAACCCAGGCTGTTCCGCTTTCTTCCCGTGTTTAATAGATACCTCATAAAAGTGGTAGCAAGTCCCCGAAGAGCGCCTGTGTCCCATGTTTGTCTGCTTCCTGGAAGTATGAACGCTCCACCGATAAGCTGGGAGCAACCCATGTTGGACAGAAGGCAGCAGCGGTATGATTGGCTGTGCTCTGCTCTACTGCTCAATGTGGTGCCAGTGCTGTGGGGTTCTCCCCAATCGGCAAAATGCTGTTATGCACATGAGCGCATGAGTGCTCATGCGCACAAATATCCATACACCCACAGCCAAATTAATGGGGAAATGCCACATACAGCGCGCCTCTGGGGCAGCAATCTGAATGCTCTGGTGCGCCTCCTCCTGGTATGCTCTGGCAGCAGCTCGGGCTGTGCGAATGGGAAACCCTGGAACAGTTTGTTCTGGGGCTTTTTTGCCGCAACTGGCTCCCGGAGCAAATTGCCAGTCTGAACTCAGCCAGCCATACTCTGAGCCAGTATTTAGATTCCTAATAGGTAAATGTGTTTCCAAGAACACTATGACAATGTTTTAAATAGAGACAATTTTTAATTAATCAGTTCAACACCGAGTGTTACTTGGCAAGCAAAAACCACCACAAAACTTTTTTTTAATTTTTTTTTAATGTATTTAAATCTATACATGCAGAAAACTAACTTGAGGAAAGAAGCCTCCCCCCCCTCCACACCTAACCCAATGCATATTAACTGTAGGGTTAAAACCTTGCAAGGATACCTTGGGGCCTGTTTCCTGCATGTTTTACCAATACAATTCAACAGTTAGCTTAGAAATGGTAATTTTGCAAGAGCAGGAAACCCATCTCTCTGTGATTGTCCTTTGACTTAGCATTCAACTGGTCACCACTTAAGCCATGTAATTTAAAAGCTTTGTTATTAAAAAACTGCAGAATTCTTTACTTATATGTTCCCCACCAAACACCAGACAGAATGCATTTTTTTTTAACTTTGAAGCAAAGCACTGGGAGCAAGGGTTCAGCGAGACCCAGCTGAGGACCTGCAGGGCTTTGGTGGCCAGGGGGCCAGACTGCTGTTCTGCCCCGTCACTTGGCCAGGAAAGAATCTACTTTCAGACCTGGCAATCCAACCTTACTCATGTATATGTGAATAGGTTCCACTGCAGCCATGTTCACATTATGATGAATGAACATACAGCCTGCATGTATGTGTAGTCACCTGTTTGTAAGAAGGAACCAGTGCACTTTGACTGTGTGCTTGTCCACCTTACCCTGAAGTGTGCATAGTACCCATCATTTCTTATAGAAACTGGGTTCCTATTCTAAAGCCCAAGGAATGGCACACAGTGAAAGTGCACTGGCGCCTTCTTACAAAAAGGTGACTACACATACATGCATGCTGTATGTTCATTCATCATAATGTGAACATGGCTACAGTGGAACCTATTCACAGATATAGAGATAGATAGATAGATAGATAGATAGATAGATAGATAGATAGATAGATAGATAGATAGATAGATAGATAGATAGATAGATAGATAGATAGATATACACAAGTGGAGACCCGCAAGAAACTTGCGGGATGGTTATCTCATTCATCACACCTTTGCTTCCTCTGCTCACCCCCTACTTCTCTCACACTATTTCTCCCCTCTGCCCCCCTTTTCTTACTCTCTATTTCTCCTCCATGCATGTGACTTCCTTTCTCTTTCTGATCTGTCATCTTTCTCTTTGTTTTTCTGCCTCCCCACCCCATCATTCTTTCTTTCTGCCCCCATCATTCTCCCAGCATCCTACCTGTTTCCTCCCCGCAGAGCAGCAGTAGCATTGGTGGCAGTGCTCTCAGCCACCCACCTGCTTCCTCTCCCCCCACAGCAGCAGTGGCAGCACTCTGGGAATCACAACAGATCTCCCAGCTACAGAGATCAATTCACCTTAGGGCTGCCAGCTCCAGGTTGGGAAATTCCTGGAGATTTGGGGGTGGATCCTTGGAACAGTGAGGCTTGGGGAGGCAAGCAGCAGCAGGGTATGATGCCATAGACTCAACCCTCCAAAACAGCAATTTTATCCAGGGGAACTGATCTCTGTTTCCTGGACAACAGTTGTAATTCTGGGCGATCTCCAGTCCTCACCCAGAGGCTGGCAATGGTGGTTCTCATGAAGGAAATGGCTGGAGGGTGGAGTCTATGGCATTACACCAGTCTGAAGTTCCTCCCCTCCTCAAATACCACCCTCTTCAGACTTCACCCCTCAAATGTCCAGGGATTTCCCAACCTGGAGTTGGCAACCTTATTTCCTTCCCACCCAACAGCCCAACCTACCTTTATCTGCCTCTCTGTCTTTTGCTTTCCATCTCCACCCCCCAGCCTTTACCTAGGGAAATTACAGTCTTTTTCCACAGTGGGGACCAAAGCAGCTTTCATTATTCCCTCCTTCTTTGTATCTGCACAACAACCTTGTGAGGTTGGTTAGGCTGAAATATGTGACTGGTCCAGAATCATGCAGTCAGTTTCCATTGCAAGATGGGGATCTGAACCTGGGTCTTGCAGACCCTACTTTGAAGCTCTAACTGCTGCACTTCACTGGCTTTTATAGGGTGGCTGCTGATGAATGGTAGCAAGCAGCCGAGGCTAGGTGAGTCATGCATATCAGGGGGGACCTGGCAACCCTAGACTGCTGCCAGACCTAGTGTTGCCAACCTCCAAATGGGCCCTGGAGACCCCCCAGAATTACAACTGGACTCTAGACAGCAGAGGTCTGTCTCCCTGCAGAAAATGGCTGCTTTGGAGGGTGGACTCTGTGGCATTATAACCAGCTGAGGCCTCTCCCTTCCCAAACCCAGCCATCCTTAGAGTCCACCACGAAATCTCTAGAAATCCCCCAGCCTGGCCTGGCAACTCTAGTGAGGCCTGGACCCAAGGCTCCCCCAAGGTTTTTTGGGGGATTCAACCATCCCTTAAGGGATTTTCTTAGTTTTTGGATTTTTCTACAAACCCAGGAAGTCAACTGACTATGTAGGAAAAGCTGTTGAGGGAGAGTGAGCCCCCTGTTGGTGGAAATAGGTATCCTCACATTTTGGCTATTAGAATAAGGATATATATATATATATATATATATATATATATATATATATATATATATAAATTACACACACTCATTTCACACGCTAGCAAGGTCATGCTAAAGATCCTACAAGCTAGGCTCCAACAGTATGTGGATAGAGAACTGCCAGAAGTACAAGCTGAGTTTCAAAGAGGTAGAGGAACTAGAGATCAAATTGCCAACATTCGCTGGATTATGGAGAAAGCAAGAGAGCACCAGAAACACATCTACTTCTGCTTCATTGACTATGCTAAAGCCTTTGATTGTGTGTCCTCTGAAGTTTGCTCAATAAACTATGGCAGGTTCTTAAAGAGATGGGAGTACCAGACCACCTCACATGTCTCCTGAGAAACCTGTATAAGGGTCAAGAAGCAACAGTTAGAACCGGATATGGAACAACTGATTGGTTTAGCATAGGAAAAGGAGTACGACAAGGATGTATATTGTCACCTTGCTTATTTAATTTATATGCAGAGTACATCATGCGAAATGCTGGCCTGGATGAATCATAAACTGGAGTTAAGATTGCTGGGGAACAGATCAATAACCTCAAATATGCAGACGATACCACTCTGATGGCAGAAAGTGAAGAAGACCTAAAGAGCCTCTTGCTCAGAGTGAAAGAGGAGAGCGCAAAAGTGGGCTTGAAGCTCAACATCAAAAAAACTAAGATCATGGCATCCGGCCCCACACTCCTTGGCAAATAGAAGGGGAAGTCGTAGAAGTAGTGACAGACTTCACGTTCCTGGGATCCCAGATCACTGCAAATAGTGACTGCAGCCATGAAATTAAAAGACGCCTGCTCCTTGGGAGGAAAGCAATGGCAAACCTAAACAGCATGATAAAAAACAGAGACATCACCCTGCCAACAAAAGTCCGCATGGTCAAAGCAATGGTATTCCCAGTAGTAATGTATAGCTGGGAGACATGGACTATAAGGAAGGCCGAGCGGTAAAGAATAGATTCTTTTGAACTATGGTGCTGGAGAAGACTCTTGAGAGTCCTTTGGACTGCAAGGAGATCAAATCATTCAATCCTAAAAGAAATCAACCCTGACTGTTCCCTGGAAGGCCAGATCCTGAAGTTGAAGCTCAAATACTCTGGCCACCAAATGAGAAGGGAGCATTCACTGGAGAAGACCCTGATGCTGGGCAAGATTGAAGGGGACAGCAAAGGATGAGATGGTTAGACAGTGTCATCAATGCAACGAACATGAAATTGAGCAAACTTCAGAGGACAGCGGAAGACAGGAGGGCCTGGCGTGATCTGGTCCATGGGGTTGCGAAGAGTCAGACTCGACTGTGTGACTAAACAACAACAATATATATATAAAGTTAGGTTTTTAAAGTGACACCACATTGTGGATTGGCAATATCATGTCTTTAAAGCTAAACTAACCTTTTGCTATGATGGGTATTAGTGATTATTAATGAACTAGGGAAAATTAAATATCAAGAAGTATTTCAAAATGCCTTGTTGGGGCAGTCACTTGACTTTTAAAACAATGGATGCCTCCCTGTTCAGATCTGCTTGTAAATGATATCTATTGGTATACTGGATCAGAGACGCTCTCTTCTGATATAGATTTTAGCCAGTGACAATTCTAGGCCTCATTTTCCTATTCATGGTGTAGGGTTAGCAAAAGATCCGAGGAGAAATGGCTTGTCTGTTTAATAGAGTCTTAATGTGCTGCGGTGGCTCAAGTGGTTAAGACACTGAACTGCAGGCTGTGGAAGGTCAGTAGTTCAGCAGTTCAAGACCCAAGAGTACCACATGACGGAATGAGCTTCCGTCTCTAGTTCCAGGCAGCTCTTGCCAACCTAGAAGTTCGAAAGCAAGAAACTGCAAGTAGATAAATAGGTACCAGTTCCGTGGGAAGGTAACAGCGTTCCATGTGCCTTGGTGTTTAGTCATGTTGGCCACATGACAATGGAAATGTCTTCAGACAGCGCTGGCTCTTCAGCTTTGAAACGGAGATGAGCACCACAACCCTAGAGTCGGATTCGACTGGCTTTCAAACAAGGGAACCTTTACCTTTACCTTTTTAATGTGGGGAACTGCATTCTCAGTGCAAGAAAGGGCAAGGAGCCATGATATATGAGGGGAGGGTACCTCCCGGGGCATGCATGTGTAGGGGAAACCCAGTCTGCAAGAGGCAAAGTGGTGTGGAAAGACTGTGCTCCTAGCTGCACACGTGCACGGTTTTTTGCACTGGAAGCCCACCCGCCATTGCCAGTGTCTTTTACTGTGCAAGTGGCTGCCATGGAGGGCGACAGCTACGTGTGAAGCAGAGCCGTTGATCACAGTGACTTCAGGAATAGGGGCTTCTTAAGCAAAGGGTATGAATTACATGTTGTTTTAACCCCCACCCCTTCCCTCCCAGCGCCGGCTTGCCTGGACGCTCCGCAGCTGCCCCGCGCCTTCCCTCCCAGCATCGGCTTCCCGAGGGGGGAGGGGGAGGGCGGGCAAGCTTCTCCACCACCTCCTGCGCCCCGCTGGGGTGCTCTTCACTGGTGGCAGCGGGGAGGCGGTGGTGACGGGGGGCTTTTTGCGGAGGAGCGGGGCACAGTTTGGTGCCCCTGTGGCTGGCGCGCTCTAGGCAAACACCTAGCTCGCCTAGCAGGCGAGCCGGCCCTGACCATGCCATTGCATACTGCTTGCCCTAGCCATTGTTTTTGTAAATAAATAAAATGACCTTTAGTTTCCCAACTACTGTTGTATGACTCTTTCTTCCGTTTATGGGGCAAATTTTGTTAGTCCTAAAGGTGCTACTGGACTTTTTACTATTTTGCAGCAACAGACTAACATGGCTAACTCCTCTGGATCTGTGCTGTGCAGATGCACTGTTGCAAAGAAGAAGCAGAAGAGATTCAATTTATATCCAGTGGCTTACAAACTCCTTTCCCTTCCCTCCCCCCAACAGACACCCTGTGAGGTAGGTGAGGCTCTGCATCTTGACCCTATTGAGTGCCATACCTTCTTCTGTTTCCAAGACTTTCCTGAGAAATTCCTGGATATTTGGGGGTGGGGATAGTGGGGGAGAAATTTGCAGAGGGATTTCACCTAGAATCTAGGGGTGTACCATACACTTCACCCTCTGAAGCTGCCATTTTCTTTCTGGGAATTGATTTCTGTAGTCTAGATATGAGTTTCAGTTTTGTGATATATCCAGCCCTAACCTGGAGGCTGGCAACCCCATTTCCAACTGAGACAAAATTCAGGCAACCTTAACCCGCCCGCCAAAATGACTGGACAGGTATCCTGCTTCACTGCTGGTTGTAGGGCTTTGCCCTCTATGGGGGATGTACTAAAAGGAAGGACAGGATTGCCCATTGGAAACAACGGGAGAGACTTGAAGGCCCATTTGAAATAATGGGAGCCAGGAATGCCAACTGACTTGCATGGTGGGCTCCTTTGAAATATATTACAGCTCAAGATGAGTAGCAAAGAAAATGCAGAATGGATTCTCCATTCAGGTCTCTGGTCTCATATACACTACTCTGGGACTGGAATGACAGGCCCCAGAATGGAATGACAGCCCCTGGGGGGAGCAGGAGTGTTCTGGGATTGGAATGACAGGTGCCAGAGTGGAAAGCCCCTGGGGGTAGCAGGAATGTTCTGGGAGTGGAATGACAGTGCCTGAAAGTAGCAGGAGTGTTCTGGGACAGGAATGATAAGCCTCAAAGTGGAATGACATCCCCTAGCAGTAACAGGAGTGTTCTGGGACTGGAATGACAGGCCCCCAGTGGAATGAGAGCCCCTGAGAGTAGCAGATGTACCCCCAGGGTCTGTCATTCAATTCCAGTCCCAGAACACTCCTTCTACACCCTGGGGCTGTCATTCCACTGTGGGGCCTGTCATCCCAGTCCTAAAATACTGCTGCTACCCCCAGCCATGGTCATTCCACTTCAGGGCCTGTCATTCCACTCCCAGAACACTCCTGCTACCCCCACAGTTTCTCATTCCACTCTGGGGCCTGTTATTCCAGTTGCAGAACACATTGTCTATTCCCAGGGGCTTTCATTTCACTGTCATTCCTCTCTGGGGCTTGTCATTCCAGTCCCAGAACATGCATCAAGCCTGTAGGGGATGCGGGGTGTACTCCAAGCCAAGATTGTTGGTGAGAAATATCCATTCTATTTTCATTTAAGGACACCATTTGACGCCATCTATTGTTAAAGCATAGCAATGACAGTAATGGCAGATTGAAGAGCTTTAAAACACATTCAAAATGAGAATATGCAATTTGCAAACAGGTTTCAATCCAGTTTAACATGATATATGGAGAAATGGAGAAAACAGATGGAGCAAAGGCGTGGCTGTTCGACACTGCGGTGAACATGGATTAAAAGGAGACTGCGGAAAGGGCCCTAATTACCTGAATTGTGTTTGAACCTACATGATATTATAGGGTGAAGAGAAGCACGGATTGCTGGATTTTAAAATCTTATTTTGTGTTACTGTTTTAATGGCTTTGGAAAAATTTGTGGATTCAGCTGAAAAAGCCCGGATACTGGTATGTCGACTGGAATATTAACTTTGCTGACTAAGTTAAAATAAGCAACTGCTGAGATGCTACGAGAACCATATCATAGAGGACTGAGTTCCACACATAAGAGGGATACAGCCCCCTCCCAATAACTGTTTACATGCACAATCATGCTCCACAAGAGTATTTTTCTTTGAACCTCAGACTGAAACTCCTCGTTAGAAATTCTCAGAATGCACTGCTGATTGTTGACCAGGAATGAAGACTCACAGATATACCTGACAGACACACAAACATACATCTGACAAACAAGGCCAGTCTAATGACTGATATGGAATGCTCTGACTGGCATATTGTTTTGGGATAGTAGAAAGATATTATGGGGAAGAGACATTTGGTCCTCTGGGTGCCAAAGTAAATGAATGAGGAGGAAACTAAGCAACTTTTCTTTTTGAACAGTTGGGGAGGCAGTAGTTGTTGGATGCTGCTGATAGAGTAGTTTAGTCCACTGGCACCCTAGGGGGAGCTGTGGAGCATTCGCTAGTGTTTAGGGTTTATTGAGACCGATTCCCCACAAGCAGCTGTGCTGCCCTCACTCTTCCACTTGTCCCAGTTGCATTGGCCAATTTCACACTATTCACTGAGCAGCCACATTTTTACCCGCATCTCCCCGCAATTTCCCTCATGCCTTCTCAGTCTCAAAAAACAAGGATCAAGAAGAAGTGGGGGAAACTGGGGGAGATGTGCATCAAAATGTGGCCACACAGCAAGCAGTGTGAAATTGACCTGGGGCAACTGGGGCAAACGGAAGAGTGAGGGTTGCACAGCTGCTTGTGGGGAATCAGTCTGAATGTTTTTCTCTTGCAGTTCAGCCTACCTCTTGCTTGTGCTCTGAAGGCCTCTGTGTTGCATTAATGGCTTGCAGTCAGTTACAGTCTTTTTGCAAAATCCTGTTGCAGTAAATTCATTGAAAGCCAACTGCAAAGCATGGGTTGCATTATTTCTGAACTCTGCCAACAGTATTAACTTTTTCTGTTTAAGGTCCATCTACTTTGAAGATGTCTTAAGTTCCTGAAGCCTACAAAAGCCTGTCCTTGCCCAGCCTTCCCTTTTCCTAATTCTCAAGAGTCTGAGGGTTGCGAGGCCCACAAACCTGAGGAGGTCATGTCTCATCAACCTTCCTGGATCCATGGGTAGGTAGCTATGAATGCATCAGTTTACTTGGTAAGAAACTGAGCTATAACTAGAAGGACAGAAGGGTGGTAGAGAGACAATTGATAGTTTAACATTTAGATTAGCTAACATGTTTGCAACCTTTTGCTTAAAGTGTATTTAAAATGCATAGCAGTTTGTGGAACATCTCTCCATTGCCTAATATGTTCTTTACTTAGGGTAGCCATTCTCCAGGTCTGGGTGGGGAATCTCCTGGTTTCGGCTAGCTGGCAGGTGGGGAAAACCCCACCTCAAAGTGATGTCACCAAGCAATGTCCCCAATGTGATGACATAACCCAGAAGTGACGTCATTGCATTGAGGACATTACCTGGTGATGCTCTGGTTTTGGGGGAAAACTCTATGGTTTGAGGGCAATTTTGCCATAGAGGTTTGCCCTCAAACCAGAGCATCACCATGCAATGTCCCCAACATGATGCATCACGGAGCCCCACCCCACTCCCAGTAGGCTCCCTCTCACCCCCTGCCAGCATGTTGATGAGACCTGGCAACCCTACCTTTAATAGGGAGTGGTTTAGAACTATACTGTAGACCAGGTGTCATTTCCTGCTGAAGTGCCCCGCTTCAGCAGTAAGGAGCCCAGGCCCCGCTCCCCACCTTTCCTGGCCTGCCCGCGGAAAGGGAAACTCCATTTAAATGCCTGGGTCCCCAGCCTGATCTTCTCCAGCCATGGGACACCTGGAGAAGATTGGGCAGGGAAGCCAGGCATGTCTGCCTCCCTGCCCTCCCCTTCTCCAGCCAGCCTGCCTTGGTGGGTTGGCTGGAGAGAGGAAGGGAAGGCTGGCAGACATGCCCTCCTTTCCCCCTGAGCCTCTCTGCTTTTGTGGAGAGACTTGGGGGAGTTGGGGGGATTTAAATGGCTTTCTTTCCCTTCTCCAGAAGGGAAAGAAAGCCATTCTAAACATGTCTGGGTTCCCTGACTGATGTTCTCCAGGCCCGATGTTCTCCCTGCCCAATGTTCTCCGCGGGACACCTGGAGAACATCGGGCAGGGAACCCAGGCATGTCTGGAGAAGGGAAGAGGACGTGGGCAGACATGTCCCCCCTTTCCTCCAAGCCTCTCCACTTTTGCAGAGAGATTCAGGGGAAGGGGGGATTTAAATGGCTTTCTTTCCCTTCCCCATCTGGAAGGAAAGGAAAGAAAGCCATTCTACACATGCCAGGGTTTCCTGCCTGATGTCCTCCAGGTGCCCCACAGTCTGCCTCCCTGCCCTGCCCTGGAGAAGGGGAAGGAAGGTGGGTAAACATGCCCCCCTTCCCCTGAGCCTCTCCACTTTTGCAGAGAAACTCAGGGGAGTGGGGCACGATTTAAATACCTTTCTTTCCCTTCCTCAGATGGGGAAGGGAAAGAAAGGTATTCTAAACATGCCTGGGTTCCCTGTCCAATCTTCTCCAGGTGCCCCGCTGCGGGGCACCTGGAGAAGATCAAGCAGGGAACCCAGTCATGCTTGCATGCCTGCCCTTTGTCAGGGGGTGTGACATATGCAAATGAGTTGTGCAAATGAGCTCCTGCACCTCTTTTTTTATGAAATGACCCCTGCTGTAGACTCATACTTTATTTGCTCATGCTTCAGCACAGCCTGTTTATCTGTTTATATAGTCTATTTTATTTTCTGTAGCCATATGCATCTTTCTGATTGTTTTATATCCTTACCTATTCATGTGTGTTCATGTATCATGCATCTGATTCAGTTTGCAATATGCCTTTGTAGTGTATTATGCAAGAATGCCTTCCAATAAACCAGTAACAATTCAGAGTCTGCATCTCCCTACTGATGGCCCTGTACCTACCGAGGTGATAAGAATCCACAGAGGCCTGCTGCTTAAGGGGACCAAATTAGCACAATCCAGCAGTAGTGGTCCCAGATACTTCTACTGCTTTATGCAGTTTGTTTGTAAGTTTCTACTTTTGCCTCAATGTTCTCTTCTGTCACATAAAAGGAATACTTATCTACATTCTGTAATACAAGCCATTTTGAATTAACAAACTCCAAACTTTGATAGTGACCCTAAGATTCTGAAAGCAATGATCTTCTGGTTCCCTAGAGTCAACTTACTGAATTAACTTCATTTTTGGGACCCAGCCAGGCTTGTGCAGGCTCCAGTTACTGTCATGCTTGGTAGTGCACTATGATTAAACGTCAAAAGTTGTTCAGATTGTTATCAAAAA
Source organism: Gekko gecko (assembly GCA_029375565.1). Classification (NCBI taxonomy): domain Eukaryota; kingdom Metazoa; phylum Chordata; class Lepidosauria; order Squamata; family Gekkonidae; genus Gekko; species Gekko gecko. Next base: position 138,426,168 of record JAPDNY010000002.1, read on the forward strand.
CAGTTATAGTTACTGCCAAAGACTCACTAATCTCAAAACAAAAGTTGCTTTTACAGTGCAGCAGAACCTAAGGGGGGGGAGTGTGTATATAGCCTGACAATCACAGTGCCCAATGCTTCAGTATAAAAATGAATCCTGGCATTAATTTTTTAATACAGTGTCCCAGTAGAAATTCATTGTAACTCACGGATGATTTATATTTACATGCTTGGTGACAGAAGTGATGGTATATGTAGAGTCATGAAAACACCCACCTACTAAATGAGCTTAATTAATGTGTTATGTCCTAGGATCAGGAGCCTGAGCTGGCGAAATACAGCCAAGCTCCGTTCTCTGAGAACAATAGGGACTAGGCTCCTGAGCTCACCAAAAAAGAGCCAATGGCATAATTGGCGGGTGATTCAAACTCGCCAATAGGAATGTGGGGCGTCCCTCCCCCTTTACTGTATATAGTTGGCCTCCGGCCGTTACTGTTTGTCTTTGTCTTGTGTGAAGTACGAATAAACGCATCTTCTCTTATGTCGTAGTCCGAGTCATGAGGCACGAAACCCAGTACTTTACAGTGGCGACGAGGATGGGATTTCAACGCCTTCCCTGACTCCATGAGCGACGACGAGGACAACAAGGCCACTCCCGAGCATCGCATCGCTGACCCCGAGAGCAGCACCACACCGCTCGCCGAGCATCGCATCGCTGACCCCGAGAGCAGCACTGCACCGCTCGCACCGACGCCCGCATCCCCCGACGTAACTATGGCCGCCACGCACGGAAGACTCGAGCGCTTCGATCCGTCCCGGCCAGAAACATGGGACGCATGGGTCAACCAGCTCATATGCTACATGGACCTAAACGAGATTCGCGACCCCGAGAAAAAACGGTCGCTCCTGCTGAGTTCGTGCGGAACCGACACAGTCCGCCTCACAAAGAGTCTCTTGGTGCCACGCACGGCCCTGGAGAGCTCATTTGCGGAGATCATGGATGTCCTCAACGCATATTTCAGCCCCCGGCCTACCTTCCTGGCCAAAAGGATGGAGTTCCAGAGGCGCGTCCAGGCACAAGGGGAACCCGCTGCTGCCTTCCTGGCCACACTGAGGGCGCTCGCTGTGGACTGCATGTTCCCGAGGGTGGAAGACAACTTGCTAACTCAGCTCGTGTGGGGCCTGGCGGACTCCAAGCTGCGGCGCAAGTTGATTGGAAACCGGCGGCTCACCCTGGACAAGGCCATCAACATCGCAACCGCACACGAGGCTGCCGAAGGGGAACGCCCAGCCTCGGCTGCCCATGCGGTTGGGAGAGGTCCCAGCCCCGGGAACTCGGATACCGAAGAGGTCTACTCCCTCAGACCGCAACACCGCCGGCTGGCGCCGGCCCAGCAGGCCAACTGGGAGCCAGCCAAGCCTCCCGGCAACTGGACCGTGTGCGCCAGCTGCGAGGAAAGCCATGGGAGGAAGACCTGTAAGTTCTGGGACGCTGTCTGCCACAGTTGTGGAAAGCAGGGACATCTCACATGGGTCTGCCGGTCTAAGGGCCCCTGGAACATGAGATCGTCGGCCACACCTAATCGCGCACCGACCACTGCCCATGAGACGACGGAAGAGGTCGCTGAGCCGTACCACCTCACGGATCAACCGCTACAGGTACTACGCCTTCCCAACCCCAATCTCTCCTCCACCCCGAAGATCCAAGTAACCGTGTGGATCGAGGGGTCCTCCTGCTGCATGGAGGTGGACTTGGGATCGGCGGCATCCATCATTTCCATGGACACCCTAAAAAAAGCTTTGCCCATCTGGGGCACCCCTTCTACATCCATCGCCGCTTAGCCTGGCGGACTTTCAAAAGAACCCAGTCCCCATCTGGGGAGTTGGCACTTTCCGAGTGCAATACTGAGACTTTGAGGGGGACTTGGACTTGGTGGTGGTGGTGGAGGGAAACCTTGTGAGTCTCCTGGGGCGAGCGTGGTTCGAGGCCCTGGGCATTACGATTGGGGGAGTGAATAAATGTGGGATGCGGGACTGGGGGACAATATGCCGGGAGTTCCCCGAGGTCTTTGATGGGGAGTTGGGGTGTTATAAAGGGGCCCCCGTGTCACTTCACTTAGACCCGATGGTGGTGCCCATCCGGCGGTGCTTCCACACCGTGCCCCTGGCCCTCCGCCCTAAAATAGAGGCGGAACTGGACCGGTTGGTGGCCCAGGGAGTCCTAGAGCCCGTCCCAAATGCACATTGGGAAACCCCGATTGTGACCCCAGTGAAACCGAACAGGGAAATCCGCATCTGCGTGGATTACAAGTGCACTATTAACCGGGCACTCCAAGTGCACGCATACCCCATGCCAGTAGTAAGTCATGTCTTAGCCATGCTGGCGGGGGCGCGCATATTTGGAAAGCTGGATCTCGCACAGGCGTACCAGCAACTCCCTGTGTACGAGGCCACGGCCGAGGCACAAACTATAGTGACACACTGGGGGGCCTTCAGGGTAAAGCGGGGTCAGTGTGGCCCCCTGGATCTTCCAAAATCTAATGGACAATTTGTTAAAAGGGATCCCTGGCATGACACCATTCTTCGACGACGTCCTCATCGCTGCGGCCACCCCAGAGAGCTTCGCCACCCGCCTCCGAACTGTCCTGGGATGCTTCCAAGCTGCGGGGCTAAAGGTGAAACAGGAAAAGTGTCTTCTCAGGGTGCCGGAGGTGGAGATCTTGGGGTACCAGGTCGACGCAATGGGCCTGCATCAGGCGAGGGACAAGGTGAAGGCCATCGTGGAGGCCCTCGACCCGAAGTCCAAGGCAGAGCTCCAGGTGTTCTTGGGCCTCCTAAACTTTTATCACGCCTTTCTCCCACACAAAGCCGCCGTGGCGGAACCCCTACACAGACTGCTGGATAAGTCGATGTCTTGGGCATGGGGATCGAGGGAGGAGGCGGCGTTCTGGGGGGTTAAGACTCTATTGATCTCGAATGCTGTACTCGCCCACTTTGACGAAAAGCTCCCGGTGATCCTCGTGTGGGATGCATCACCATATGGGGTCGGGGCGGTCTTGGGCCACAAGCTACCAGATGGGAGGGAAGTTCTGATGGCTTACTACTCCTGCATGCTGTCCCCGCGGAGCGGAATTACGCAAAAATAGACCGGGAGGGCTTAGCCCTGGTAGCGTGGGTAAAAAAATTCCACAATTTTGTGTATGGGCGGCCCTTCACGCTTGTCACCAATCATAAGCTGCTCCTGGGGCTGTTCGCGGCTGACAAACAAACGCTGCAGGTATTGTCGCCCCGGGTGTTGCGTTGGTCCTTGTTTTTAGCGGGCTACCAGTACCAGTTGGAGCATCAGCCGGGCAAGGCACTGGGGCATGTCGACGCCCTTAGCCGCCTGCCGCTGCCACACATGGGAGAGGACCCGGCCCCAGCTCCCATGGTATTGTTGATGGAGGAGCTTCCAACCCCCCCCCTTCAGGCTGCAGACATGGCCGCCCGCTCGTCTCAGGATCCCATTCTCTCCCGGGTCCTAAACTGGGTGGTGAGGGGATGGCCAGCGGAACCGGCAGGGCCAGAGTTCACGGCATATAAAGCCAGGAAGGAAGAGTTATCCGCCTTGAAAGGTTGTTTACTATGGAGGGACAGGGTGATCATCCCGGGGCCCATGAGACAAGGGGTTCTTGAAACGCTTCACGAGGCCCACCCTGGCATTGTACGAATGAAAGTTCTGGCAAGGAGCTACGTGTGGTGGCCCGGGATAGATTCGGAAATTGAAACCTGGGTCCGGGGGTGCACCCAGTGCCAGGAGGTCCGCCCCAATCCCCCGAGCGTGCCGACACAAAGCTGGGAGTCCACCCACAAGCTGTGGTCACGCTTACATGTCGACTTTGCCGGGCCGTTCCAGGGTCTCCAGTTCTTGGTAACAGTGGACTCCTACTCTAAGTGGGTAGAAATAAGTCCGGTGTCTACCACCTCTGCCAAAGCGGCAATAAGGGCCATACACAAAATATTCGCTACGCACGGCTTGCCGGACACGATCGTGTCAGACAACGGGGCCACGTTCACCTCTGCAGAGTTCCAAGCGTTCCTTGCAAGGAACTAAAATCAAGCACATACGCTCTGCGCCCTTCCACCCGGCAACTAATGGCCAGGTGGAGAGAACAGTCCGCACCGCGAAAGAAGCCTTGAGCCGCATAACGGAGGGTGAGTGGGAGTTCCAGCTGGCCCGCTTCCTCCTCACACAGCGCACCACCCCGAACCCAATCTCTGGGCGTTGCCCAGCAGAACTGTTGATGGGCCGCCGCCCCACAACCCTATTAGACAGACTCCACCCGGACCGAGCCCCAGAGAGAAAGCTGGTTGAAACTCGGGAGGCGCCCAGGAGCTTCCTCCTGGGGGAACTTGTCTATTTTAGAAACTACGGGGTGGGTCCTCAATGGCTGGCCGGTCGCATTCTCAGACCCACAGGGCCAGTTTTGTATGAGGTCCTGACAGACGGAGACTGGGTCCTCCGAAAACACGTGGACCAACTCTGGAGGCGACAAGACCCCGACACAGGAATCATGGCCCTGCCACAAGAACACACAGAGGCCACCCCAGCACCCAAACGGCCATAGGCGCCAATAGCGGAACAAGCGCCAGAATGACCATGGGGCGCTGAGGGGGTCACAGAGCAAGCTGAGCCGCCTCCGCCATCTATGCCACCAGCAACCCAAGCTCCTAGTGCGGTAGGACAACCAGAAGGGGGCCCCATCAGTCTGGTGCCGGCCCCCCGACCGTCGTTAAGAGAATGGAGGCCACCGGCCTACCTAAAAGACTACATCACCGGATAGGAGACGAACTATGGGGGGAGGGGTGTTATGTCCTAGGATCAGGAGCCTGAGCTGGCGAAATACAGCCGAGCTCCGTTCTCTGAGAACAATAGGGACTAGGCTCCTGAGCTCGCCAAAAAAGAGCCAATGGCAGAATTGGCGGGCGATTCAAACCCGCCAATAGGAATGTGGGGCATCCCCCCCTTTACTGTATATAGTTGGCCTCTGGCCGTTATTGTTTGTCTTTGTCTTGTGTGAAGTACGAATAAACGTGTCTTCTCTTATGTCGTCGTCCGAGTCATGAGGCACAAAACCCAGTACTTTTCATAATGGTTATGAAATGGGGTTGGAAAGTCTTTGGATTCAGCTCTTTTGTCTAAGTAAATACTTCTTTTGACAGAAGAAGGCATTCCCTGGTGGAAAAAAACACCTCTTTTAGTGTAAACAGAAGATGTTGGATCCAACTGCAGTAAACCAACATCTCCCCCCCACCCCCCATTAAAGAAGAAGGGTAATAGACTTGGTCTTTGCCCCCTCCCCACTCTTTAACTGAAGGTATGTGTGAACCATTCCTAAGTAGTTGTTTCAAATTCAAAGCTTTAAACATACTAAATCAAACTCATAGTGTCTACTGACATCTCTTTCCCTGTCTGTTGGGTTTCAAAACATCATGATCAGGCTCATCATCACTAATAAAAAAGAACAGAGCAGAAGTGTTTCTTTTTGTTTACATGTTATCCACATAGTATAACATTCACATCTTCTTTTGGCAAAGTTCTTGGACATCTGCATAAACAAGTAAGTTCATCTGCTGCTTATCCAGTTTCTTATAACACTGATTCAGTTGTAAAATTTAAAATATTAACCCACCATTTTATTTCTGTTGTAGGTTGCATTAAGTGCAATGGAAATATTTTCAATAGTCACTGTTTTCATTTTACATCTAATGACTGGGGTTCCATTTCAGATGGTAGCATGGGCCAGTGAATAAAAAAGAGTGGTTTCTATTTCTGGTTGCGCAGTGTACTGGGATCGGAAGTATGTACCTTGTGATTCCCTTCAGCAAAATGAGAGGAAAAAAACCATCCTATTAATCTTTTTTTGTAAGTCATTTATAAGTTATGACTAATTCACATGCACACATTTTAATTGGCCCTGTTTAAAAGTGCTGACAAAGCTATGTGCCCAGTTGGTTTTAGCAACTTTTAGAAATTAAAAATGCAAACACTCTCTACTTTCTCCACCCCCCCCACACACACATCACCTGAGCAAAAGAACCCAAAACAAAACTTCATTGCCACTGCAACATAGTATCTGAAAAAGGGCAACAGGCAAATAACTTCAGCAATAGGGTGATGACATCAGAACAGTAAACTGTGTTCCTCTCATTATTGGATAACTACATAGTTCCAAATTAGCAAGGCATTTAAAAACAAAAACAGCCATGAAGTCAGAAAGCCAGCAGGGGAACGGGAGCCATCCGATGTATCAAACATCCCTTTGCATGTATAGCTATCTGCTCAACAGGCAATATGTGTGTATGTTTGGTGCAGTGAGCTTCTGGTTGTACCATTTATGGATACAGCTAATATTGGTACCTGGAGAAAGAGGCAGAGGGGGAATTGCTCGATGTGTATTGATTCCCATGGTGACAGTATTGGAATATTTGGTTAATATAGCAGAGTTTGCCCAGTCATACAAGTGTGATACTGAGTGTGGGAAATAAATCTCCCAAGAAGTACATTGCAAAAAAGGTAAACTTACATTTATTCAAGTAGATCCAGTTCACATTCAGGTTACAGTCAAAAGGAGAGAGAGAAGCCTAATCTAAAAAGTACTTTCCCTGTCACAAATGGCCAGCTTGTCTGTCATCATGTGTGTGGAAGTATGAGGGCCTTGTCTCTACAAGAGAGACCTGCAGAGAGATGTGTCTCCATTTAAAGACGTGTATAGTGAGAGGACAAAGCGAGAGGAGAGGTCAGAGGGCAGTTCCCAGGTTAAGACAAAAGGAGGCATCCCGTTCAAGGAAATAACACCTATACATATTTAGAAAGTATGTCCAGGCATGCTGAATTGCTCACTCCAACAGACAGCTCCTTTGCTGTTTGGGAGGATAAGAATTAAAGGCTAGGAGTAGACTACACTGAGGAAGGGGAAAATGATTCTTAGAAGGGGGAATCATTCCTGAGATGAAGAACCTATATTTTCTCATGACAGGGAAAGGGCTCTCTGATCATGTGTTGGCTTTGGTAGTGAGAGCGAATGATACTTAAGAATGTAGAGAGACAGGTCAGACAGGTGAATTGATTGTAGACATTATGTACTATCTAGATAAATCAGTAGAAAATTTAGATTGCTATTCAAGAAGTCCAAAATCTCCAAGATAATCTCAGAAATGTCTGTTCCATGCTCATGGCCAAGTTGACAAGCAGAGATGTGTGAATGAGATGATAGTGCTGTGTAGCAAGATATAGATTTGTTATACATTAGGGAATGATTTTGTACAAAAGATATGGACTCTGCTTTGACCCAATTGGAAACAGACTGGTGGTGCTTAAGGGCAAAAAGATCACACAGTCTCTTTTAAACTAAATCCCAAGGGAAAGCAGACAGCAGCTGGATGGCATCCAGTTCAAAATGTTTCATTCCTAACTGGCTTATCTAAATGGGTGCAAGCAAGAATTTGACAGTGAGAATGCACCGGAAAATGACAGCCATTTAAAGGGACCAAAGGGACACAGGGGGAAATGTGCATATTGAACGTGCTTGGAGAATGAAGCAAAATATTGGTATTTTTATGAAAATGCTAGAAGTCTCCAAGCCAAGATGGGGTTCCAGGAATGGCTGGCATTGAATAAGAATATATATATATCTAGTGGATCATATTTCAGAAACCTCATGGAATGGGGAAAATCAGTGGTTTGGCTGTCCCTGGATATAAGCTATATCAGAAACACACGGAGTCTAATAAACTAGAAAACCTAAGAAGAATAGACTCTTTATGGATGACAATAACAGGTGCCTTATTTTAGTTAATTTAGAGGACATATAATCACACATCTGACCAAAACTCTGAGTGTGATTCTGAAATGGACAAAAAATAAAAATGAAGACAACCAAAGGAGAAAGTTGTGAGATAATGAGTGACCTCTCAGTGACTGTGTGTGCAGCTAAAAAGAAAGACCAGATTTCTAGATACCATAAATGGCTGTGCCTTGGAGTAGTTGGTCATGGAGACAACTAGAGGAGAGGTTAATCTTGAGTTGGATCTGAGCGGTGCTGTGGACCTGGTGCAAGATATTAGTGCTGAACTAGCTTGAAACAGTAGTCAAAGTGCTATTAAATCCAGCACTTATGTTATTAGATCTTTTCCCAAAAAGTCATATAGAACCACATCTGATGTCAGAAAGGAAACTTCCAAAAATGGAAGTGGGGAAGCAAAGTGTAGGAGTAACTGAATACTAAATGATCAGTCAGAAAAAAAAATGGAATTCTACATTGATCGATATTAGGAATGTTGCTATTTTGTTTGACCAAGGTTGCAGATGACAACAAATTATTCAGGATGGTGACAACCAAAGTGAATTGTGAGGGACTCCAAAGGAATCTCTCCAGACTTGGTGAGTGGATAATAATGAGGCAAATGAGGGTCAATATAAGATGAAGAGGCAGAATATTCTTCCTTGAAATATATGCTAATAGGATCCAAACTGACGGTGACTGACCAGGAAAGAGATCTTAAAGATCATGGTGAATAGCTTGATTAAAATGTTGACTCATTGTGCAGCAGCAGTTGAAAAGGCAAATTCAGTGACCAAGATTATTAGCAAATGGATTGAAAACGTAATTCCTTTTATAAGAGCCAGTGTGGTTTGGTGGTTAGGAACTGGGAGATCCAGCTGCAAATTCCTGCTCTGCCATGGAAGATTGCTGGGTGATTTGGCCCAGTCTCTGTTTCTCTCCCCCTCTCTCCCCCCCTCCATCTCTCTTTCTCCTTAACCTGTTTCACAAGGTTGCTATGATTAGGGATAATAAAATGCAGGAGGACAGTCATATATGCTACCCTGAACTCCTTGGAGAAAGGGTGGTATAAAAAGTGTGGGGGAAAATAAATTGGTGTCACCACATTTGGAATACTCTGTACAAATCTGATCACTGTACGCAGCACTGAAATGATGCAGAAAAGGATAGTTATAATGCTCATGGTGCTGGAACACCTTTCTTATGAGAAAAGGATAAGGACTTGGGGTGTTTAATTTAGAGAAAGTATGACCTGGGCAAGGAACATGACAGAAGTTTCTAAAATGATACTTGGGGTAAAGAAAGTGGTCAGAAAGGACTTTTTCTCTCTCTTCAATAATGCTATAAGTTGATGGGCAATAGAATCAGTACAGACAAAAGAAAATACTAGTTCAGTCCACTCCAATACTAATTCACTCATAGAATTTAGTGTCACTGGATGTACTGAGAACCACTAATTCAGTTGACTTTAAAAAGGAATTTGACAAATTTATGAGGAAAAGATCCATTGCGGATTTCAGCCACATCGACTAATAATAACTTTTATGTCCAGAGTCAATAACCGTCTGAACACCAGCACTGAAGGGAAACCAGAGTGAGAGGCTTTGGCCTCTATACCCCACTTGCAGATCTTCTGAGCGCATTTGGTTGGTCACTGTGTGAAACATTATGCTAGGCTAGATGGGCCAGAATAGTTACCGTTATATTCTTAATTGGCAGTTTACCTGGCCTAATCTCCTGGAGGAATACCACTTTTTCCAAAATAGAAGAAGGTCTGTCTGAATCCACTTTCTGGAGACATCCTATTTTCAAACCCTCTCCCCATCTTACCCGTGTTCTACAGTATACAGAGTTGGGGGGAAATGCACTCCCCCCCCTTTTCTAAAGTTAAAAAAATGGCCTGTGAATTGGCCCCATTGAGGCAAGGAATTGGCAACAATATATGAGTAGTTATGTACTTGTCTGGGAGTTGAAAGTTATTGTGTGCATATCCCTTGCACATTTATGTAAGCGATCTATAGATTGTCCCTTAGGAAACCTGCTGCCCCATCAGATGTCATTGAAACTGATGGAATCACCACATGAAATGTGAATTCCCAGTTCTGTACATGGAATCATTCTTCCTTTCAAAAATATCACTTAAATCAAGCTTTTGTACATGAAGTAGATATGTCACACAACACTTTAGTTGCATGTAAAGAGGCATAGCTTTTATTGTCACCACCTGGATAAATGTCTCAACTGGGCCACGGATGTAGATGTGAACATTCTCTGGTAAACATATAAATGTGGAAACAGTGAAACCAGTCATAAAAAGTAAAAGAAAACTGACACATCCCTTGAACATAGATTCCTGATGGGAAATATAGTACATGTAGATCTAATGTGGCAATGTAAGCTTGCTCTGGAAAGAAATGAGTTCTTAGTTACTATGGCTGTTAATCTTCACCTCTAGTCAGCTTGAATATTATCTATATGAACAGGTGATAAATTGGCAGGCTTAGATGCTTGTTAAATACTCTTGCTAAAAAGTGTTTTCAATGGTCCGTAGCACTAGTCTGCTAAGAATTATTCTGTTCATCTTCCTAGCTGCTATGCCACTGAAGCGACAGACTGACAGCAAAAAATATTCCAGAATGGAGGATATTAAGCGAGCACGCACTGATGATGGATGCCTCCTGTTATCCCAATGGAGTTATCATTCATTTGATTTAAGTTGGCTTCAGTGACACTTTTCTGCCCTTGAGGATTTCTTGACTTTTCTTTCAGAGTTCTATGGGCTTTGCTGAATTTCTGTATACAGCCATCTACTGACAGTGGACCACAATGGAGTCATGATCTGGTACAGTGAGCTATATATTGTTAGGTTGTTTGGGAAAGATGGTCATCATTTCCTTTGTGTTACAAAATACATTTTCCGTCTCTTTTAAAATTAAATTCAAATTTACAAATGTTGACCTAATTCAGAAAATTATCCCAACAGTGTCAGTCTTTATGTGTTAGAGAACGTATCACTTTGTAATGTATTATTTTAACTGTGATGTTTTAATTACATACTGGCCCAGGACAGACTGGCAATTTGCCCCGGTATCGAGTCGCGGCAAAAAAACCCCGGAGTAAACGATACCGGGTTTTCCCGTCCACACAGCGGGGGCCTCTGCCGGAAGATACTGGACGGAGGCACGCGGGAGCGTTCAGACTGCCACGCCGGAGGCACGCTATATTCGCTGTTTCCCCATTATTTCGGCTGTGGGCATATGTGCGCATGAGCGCTCATGCGCTCATGCGCATAAGCGCATTTTGGCGATTTTTTTTTTTTGCCCTGCAACGCCGGCACCGCATTGGGCAGTGGAGCGGAGCGCAGCCAATCACACCGCTGCTGCCTCATGCCCAACGCGGGTTGCTCCTGGCTTTTCGGCTGCGCGTTCAGACTCCCCGGAAGCGGAGAAACGCGCGACAAACGCAGGCTTTCAAGATTTGTGTCGGCTTTTATCAGGTGTTTTTTTAATCCGGCAGTGAAGCGCGAGAGCACCGGTAGGCTACGGGTGGGGGATGTGCCTGTGTGAACATTCCATTTAATCCGATATTGAGTCGTTGTCAGCCCGGGTCCCATCCCGCGGTAAATTGCCAGTCTGTCCTCGGCCACTATCTATGTTTTTATTCTGTATCTATGTTATTGGAAGCCGCCCTGAGCCTGCTTTGTGGGGAGGGTGGGGTATAAATTTGATAGTAAATAAATAAATAAATAAGAGGAGTGAGTTTAGCTCCTTTATCGCTGCTATGCAATTAATGTCATGAACAACACGTGTACTCCATACAAATACTTGATTCAAGCACATGCACAATGTGTATGGTTTTTCTCCCTGAAGAGAAGAAGAATTGGGTGTCAGACACCCCTTGGATCACATATGTGATGTTGTCTGCTTGGGGAGAGGTAGTATGCCTGCTCTTCTACCACATGAAGGCCGACATGTGTTTGCCCAAGGTCTCTGTCATTCCTTCATTTCCTCTCTAACTTGATCATGTGTTCCTGGAATAACAGGCAGGCATTCTCTATAAATGTTTGTGGACACTGGCAGCAAAGTTTTCCACTTCTGTTAATTTAAACAACGTGTTCTTTCTTGCTATGTTCTTTACCACTTACTCTATGGTAAGGCTGCCATATATATGGGCTCATGATAATCAGTTTAAGAAATTGATTCAATGAGCCCAATTATGTTATTGGAATGATGCCCATTGCCATATTTGACCCCACCTACTGCTATTGCCACCTTCCAAGATCCTTAGTGATAATCTTTAGCAGTGTATGTATAGAGATATAATTTCTCTCTTTTTTACTGATCATCCACAAAATCCTGATGATACCCTTGGTTCTCAATGATGGTTTCTGTTTACCTAGTCTGCAGTCATTCAGATGTCATAGAAGCTAACTCTGCCTGTTCTCATGTTCTTATGCTCTCATCCATTCTTTCCCCCTCCCTTGTCCCATTACACAGGTGGCTTGAATGAAGGCTTGTTTGGAAGGCCTTAAATCAGTCTCCAATTTGCCATGATACCCTTTGGTAAATTTAATTGCCTTCTACTCTCCTCCACAGACAGGAGTTCTAAACCCAAGTTAAACTGAGGTGATTCTAGGTGATGGAGGAACAAACTCCAGTTCAGACAGGCATCTACATTTGGATGTCATGAAATATTAATTCAAGGCATCAAGGAAACTTTCAAACATGCTCTGCATGCAATAGGTGGGAGTAAACTGTGAGGAGTGAATATGTTGTCACAACAGCAAGCTCTGACATTTGTGACATCTGAAGCTAGGAAGAAGCTGGATTCTTGAATCGTATCATCATGCCTATCACAGACAAATTTCTGTGGATGATACCTGAATGCAGCTCCTGTTCAGATGTGCTGCTTTCCTGAGCTGAAGATTTCCACTTGACCTGAATAAATCAGTTACTAAGGCTTGAAGTACACCTTAAATTTAATATGTGATCACCACAGGTACTTGCAACCATACAGCCACAGCAAATTCCCCATGGGAACAATTCTAAAGCGCTGTAAGGGCCTAATTCAGACCATGATTGTGGCATGGGGAGGGGGCTCCAACCTTACCTTCATACCATTTTCCCCACCCCAACCCCTAGAGGTGTTATTTGACCCGACAGGAATGCAAATGCAATGAGTGCTTGCAAATGCACCTAACACATATATATGTAGTAATGATTGAAGGTAAAAGAAGAAGGGGATGGCAAAGGATGAGATGGTTAGACAGTGTTATTGATGCAAAGAACATGAAATTGAACAAACTAGCATGATGTGGTCCATGGGTTGTGAAGAGTCGGACTCGACTGTGCAACTGAACAACAAAAAGTTCAAGTCTTAAAGATAATACATGGTCTTCTTTCATAAAATCACTTCTTTTTGACCAAATATTTTTCCTGTGTTAAGGCACGTGATAAGGAGTTGTATGTCAAGGAAGTACATTAGATATTAAGTGTACTCTGAGAGCTAGGAAATTATTCCAAAACCACAATGCAGATATAGTAAACTTAAGATGGAGTTGACTTTTGATTATCTTATTCTTGTGAACAAATATTAGGTTTAAAGCACACTGTGAAAGGTTAGCCTTTTCTAGTGGAGAAACTAATGGCTGACAAAGAATAAAATTATTCGTCTACCCTACAGGTGCTTGGTAGGCTGTACTTTTTCAGATCATTTCCCCTGATATAATTCTACTTCAGTGTGTTTAAAATCAAAAGAATGGTTTTCCTCAGTGATATTTTATCATGTCCTTTTTTAAGGGTTAGAAACTCTATTAGAGTGTGTGTGTCTGTGTGTGTGCATATTATATATATATATATGGGTTTTTTTGTAGAAGAAGTCCAGCAGGAACGTATTAGTATAATAGGCCACACCCATCAGCAGAAACTCATTAGCATATCAGGCCACACCTCTGATAGCACAGCTCATTAGCATATTAGGTCACACCCCCATATTACCAGAAGTATCGTCATCCAGCCACACCCACCTTTTGCTTCTTATTCTGTCTACCTGGTTTGTTGTCAAAACCCAGGGCTTTTTTTGTAGAAGGAAATCCTTTGCATGTTAGGCCACACACCCCTAATGTAGCCAATCCTAGTGAGTTTCTGCTGTTGGGTGTGGCTTATTATGCTAATGAGTTCCTGCTGGGCGTGGCCAACTTGGGAGCCAGCTGGAACTCCGTTCCTGCCCCAAAATAGCCGTGTGTATGTGTATGTATATGTGTGTATACTGTGTACTCATTATAATAATATATAATAATGATGTATCCATTATAATATAGCCTTATCATATTTATAAAAAGGTCCTCCTTAACAATCTTGTTTTACATAGTTTTAAGAATGAAAGTAATAGAGCCTTTCTGATCTCCTCAGGCAGGCCATTCCACAAGATGGGGGCCACAACAGAGAATGCCCATGCTCAGGTGGCTGTTGATCTTGCCCACTTGCAGGCTGGCACCTGTAGAATTCCCTGGTCAGATAAGGAAGACTGTCATCATGGAGCAAAGGATGAGATGTGGTCCAGTGGATATGATGGTCTATGGCCATAAAGGGGCTTTGTGATAGCCAGTAATTTGAACTGGATCAGTAACTGAAGACCAGCCAATGGAGTGACTGACAAATGGGTGCAATATGATACTTCAACTAGTTCCTGACAATAGACAAACTGCAGCATTCTGTACCAGCTAGATTCTCTGAATTCCATTTAAGGACAGACCCGTATACAATGCATTGCAATAGTGTAGTCTAGATGTTACCATGGCATGGATCCAGGTGGTCAGATTGGCTGAGTCAGGGTAGGAAGTCATCTTCTGGGCTAGGTGAAGTTGGAAGAAAGCACTTTTTGCAACTGCATTAACTTGCTTCTCTATCCTGTTCTAGCAAGTTGGAGGCAAACTTCAGGGATCAAAGGCCGGCAGGTAAGCAAGCAGGGAAGGATCAAGGAAAAAGCTGAAGCTGGAGTCTAGAGATTTCCACAAGAGGAAAGCAGCTTGAGCTTAGTAGTCAGCTATTTTCTAGGCTAATGCACAAGCTGGTTAAAAGGAGATATTGGACCAGGAAAGGTAGGGATTCATCTGCAAGATTATATAGGGAAATGAGAGTCCTATGTTTTCTTGCATCCAGGGCTAGGTCCCTGATCCCGGAGAGATCTCTAGAGTTTCCTCTTCCTCCTGAGAGAGGCTAAGGTGTGGGAGGTCCCTAGCTGCCAGCTTGCATTCCTCCACCTGGCTTCAGCTCTAGCCTTCTGCTTTCTCTGTTCCTGGGCCCCTGGGAAGACTCTGGAGGTGAAGGAAGTGGACAGGTATTTTTTTTCCATCTGCTGGTTCTAAGGAAACTTGAACAGGAACCTGCTGTTGTACAGGAGGCATGGGGCCTTCTCCAGGAACTTCTGGGGAGCACACAGCCTTGGGCATAGTAGAAATAATGGGAAGCTCTTCCTCTGAGGTGTCTTTGCTGCATGTGCCATAATGCTGAATCCAGTATAACCCCTGGGTTCTTAACCAAGTCAGAAAGGGTTCCATTTGAAGGTGGGGAGCAAAATGTCCTTCAATACCTCTGCCTTCTCAGCAAGCATTATCTCTGTTGCTTGGTGGAAAGGAGAGAAGAGCTCCCCTTTGCATCTTCACTATGTAGCTATTTTGCTGGGGCATGGGTAAGAACCCAACTTCCACTTGATCACCAATCAGCTAGGAGTCAGCTTCTGATCCACAGGTAACTGCAAACTTAGTGCTCAGCAGCTGTTTGAGTTATTTAATGCAATTTGAACATTTCATTGATCAGCACACACTGAGGCTGCAGCCTAACACAATGTCTGATATCCTTATGGTCCCTGATATCCATATTAGAGGAGGTTCCATTCTCATCAAATGTGTGTAACGATGATCATTTGTACATGCATTTATAACCGAAATTCCAGACATCATCCTTATCCATCCAGTTTTCTAGTTCTTTCCACATTGTGTTTCGTTTCCCTAGGACCCAATTTGTTATGATTTTGTGTGGAATAGAAGCACAATTTCTATGATGTCCAGATGATCTTTACACTACCATTTCACCATGTTTTCAGGATGACATGTTTTGATTTGTGTTGGAAATATATCAGTGCTGTTACATTATTTGTGTGATTTCTGTTTTTACTCTTACATGACATGATGATATAACGCTAATCCACTCAAACTTGGGGAGGGGGGATTATGGAGGTTTAGCTCTGCTGAGGCCACCAAACAGCTGGAAAGGGGATTCATGATCATAACAGAAAGAACTTGCTGTGCAGATGGAAAATGTGGGAGGCAAATTACTTCAAAATGTGATATCCACTGTAATGTGGATCCTTCATTTAATGCTACATGCAGCTAAGGCTGGAGCAGCAGCAACTTGATTGTGTAGAATAGCCCCTATGTGGAACCATGCGTGGTAGTTTACACCATATCACCATATATCCATAGGCCAGGTGCAAGACTGGTTAGAGTTGTGGTTAAAGGGCTCTTATGCCTAGACTCTTTCTAGTTGGGCTTCAGAGCAAAGTCTGAATGTACTTCCAAAACAGCAAGCCAAGTTAAAAGTGCCCCCACATAAAACCAACACACTTTATATTCCACATAAATCCCATCAACGGCTAGAAGTGTTTTAAGGCACATCAGTTTAAAGAAGTTTTAGAATGTGCTCAAAAAGAGCTATAGTGCTGCAATCTATAACAGGGAACATTCACTTAACAATAAGAAATGTGATGTATTGAGATGCAAAATATCACAGAGTTCCTTGCTTTTCTATTTTTTTTTTAAAGCATAGAATTGTATATTTTATTGTCAATTTACTGCTATTTCTTGCCTTTTGTTTTCAGAAATACAGTTAGCAAGCCAAAATAATAAAATTGTTTATTGCTTAGTAATTATCAATGCAAAGAAGTAAGATCTAACACTATAACATCCTTAAAGACTTTCCCTAAGGTCTTTAAGAAGAGCATTATGGAAACAGATTTTCAACAGTGGGTTTCAAAAGGTTTTCATACAATGAAGAAAAGGATTAGATGGAAATCCTATGTACTTCCAATCTCTGTAGTCCACAAATACTGGCAACTTCAGCATATCCTGATCCCCTGTCAGATCTCACCATGACTGTAACAGCATGAAAGTGCCATGGTTCCACAGTAGTATCCTAAAAATGAGAAGCAGGGAAGAGCTAGTTACCAACACTTCCAGTTTAAGGCCAATGCATTGTGACAAATAAAATGTTCACCCCAGGCTGCAATCACACACACCAGTAGATTTGACACAGGCACGAATGCCCAACAAATCTAAAGGGTGTGATCAGGCAGCAACATCTGGGAAGCATCCCACAGTCATCGTCAACCTGTGCTACTCCACCAGAGAAGCGGAGTTAAAAGACACCGGGGAAAGTCTGGTAGTAAACAGGTTCTGACAGACTTTCCCCTGTCTGATTGCTCAAGCGCACACTCATGCCATCAGGATGGTCTGATCAGGCCACCCCAGCTCGGTGCCATTCCCCCTCCCTTTGCAGTATGCGCATCATCGCATACCCATAGGGGGCCCTTGGTGCGGTGGTGAGTGATAAGTATGACACTTAATGCAGCATTCCAACAAGTGATTCAGCTTTAATAGTAGTGATTCAACAAATCAGAACAGACAACGCAACATAGAGCAACAGGCTCTTATTTAAACAGTGCAGGCTAGCATAGCCACACCCACATCAGTGGTAACAACCAATAGCATTGCTTAGATAAAGTCCAATCAGTTTGCTTCCCTCCAGCACAATCCGTGTATCATGATTGGCCTGCTACGCAGAGTAGCCAATCAGGTATTGCCATTCTGGATTGTTGTTGTTCAGTTGCACAGTCGAGTCCAACTCTTCGTGACCCCATGGACCAGATCACACCAGGCCCTCCTGTCTTCCACTGTCCGCTGAAGTTTGCTCAATTTCATGTTCGTTGCATCAATGACACTGTCTAGCCATTCTGGATACCAGCCTGTTAATCAAGCTCAGGACGTAACAGTGAGATTCCTCATTTATGCTCATGGGAAACAAATGGCAAAAAACCTGACTCACCTGCAATTGCATCTGATCACACTGTGATGGGCTGCACCTGCAGCTACGAAAGGAGGTGTTATCTTGCAACTGTGGGTCAAATTAATCTGAAGGGAATAGACTTACTTCCCCTCCACTTCAACTGGCACGTGTGACCACAGCCCCCAGTCTCATTACCAGTAACATTATTCCTGTTGAAATGCATATGTTCGTATGAAGACATTTCAGAGTTACTTGTGCTCCCTCTCTTTACAGGTCAATCAAGTTTTGAATGTTCTGGCCAAAGGTGAAAGATGTGTGTTCTCCTCATCTGTGACAGACTGTGGATTATCCATAAATGGAAAGGTGAATCTCTTTATTTTCAATGTCATGGGATTTTAGGAAACAGAAGGCTGACATACATGCTATTTCACTGCCTCTTTGAAAAGCTATTTTGATATCTAAACAAGAGATAGAATGATTAGTGACAAAAGTGGGAGATTGAAAGATTACCCTTTAATACTTTTATCCAGGTTTTTTGTGTGTTTGTTTGTTTTTGAGAAACAGGTGCTGAAACTCTCTAGAGGGAAATGAAGTTTTCAATCTGTATACCAAAAACTCATAAACGTAGAAACATTTTAAAAATAATTTTGTTGAAGAGGTTCTGTAACTGCATTCTGGTGTGTTCTCCCAGGAAAAAAAAGTCCTGCTATCCTTTCTCTTGAGTCTGGTGGCAAATAAATTGTTCAGAAGTTTTTTTTATCAAAAACTCTAGGTTAAGGAATATCCTCCACTGATATTTGATTTACCGTTATTTCATAGACAGCCATATTTGTTATTTGATGGTCAGCAGTTTTTGACAGCACCTGATTGCTGACATGAAACAGTAGCTGCCATTTGAAGGTTTCTGACACTTGACATGTAATTATGGGCCCAGGGACGAGCAAGAAGGAGGGACAAGGAAAGAATGGAAACACAGATACCAGTAGTTTGGGGAAAACAGGCCACAGCTTTTATAGAATACAGTGCAAGAGCACTGGCACAGCATGGGGATGGATCCTGTATTGAGCAATCCACCTGCTGCCCAATGAACAGACCACCCCCCAGCCTTCCTGCTGAGGAGTTAAACCACAGAGTGGTGATTCCAGGGATCCACATGGGAGCTGGCCACTGTGTGATTTTTTTGCCACTTGGTGTAGAGAGCCAGCTAGCAGCCCTTGAGCTGTGCATGCTCCCAAGGGTTCCTTCCCTAAAACTTCTTAAGGAAATCTCATGACCAGGTGAGGCAGGGACACAGGCCCAGCCCCCCCCCCAAGGATCTGTCCCAATGCTGAAACTGCCTGTTAAGCTGTGACAATAAGATAAAAACAACCTCACCAAAAATGTCATCTGTGACAAGTATTACTCAAAGGAAGGGTGGGAGGGTCAAAAACACAGCAAAGTGAGAGCTTGGCACCACCAGCAGCCACCTTATATAAAGAAAAAGGGGTGGCCCAGAGCAAGGCCTCTGACTCCCAGTGTCTGAGCACTTCCCCCCAGATGAAGCATGCTGCATGGGCTTGATTGGCTCCACTCAGCTGCTGCCGAGTCAGCCCCCCCCCCAGATTATGCAGCTGGCATGCAGCCAGGTGATAGTTCCTCGCCTACCCACCCCCCGCTGTCCCAGGCTGCAAAAGGCGGCTGGCTGATAAGTCAGTGCTGTGGTTTAGATACTGACATCTACAGTAATTTTACCAATTCATGTAACTATTTATTTATTAAATTTCTACCCCGCCCTCCCATCGAAGTGGCTCAGGGCAGCTTACAAACAATATAAAACCAACATACAATTTAAAATCAGCAGCTACAAGGTATAAAATACAATTCCATACAATTCCAATAAATACAGTGAAGCTAAATAAAAACAATGGCATCCTGTAATAAAGTGCTAGTGCAACCTAACCAGTGCAGTCAGTTCTTATTGGAACGCTTGCTGAAACAGCTCCGTTTTCATGGCTCTATGGAACTGTTGAAGGTCCCGTAGAGTTCTAATCTCATTAGGGAGCTCATTCCACAGTGTTGGCACTGCCAGGGAGAACACCCTGGTTCTAGTTATTGCCAACCTGGCATCCCTAGGCCCAGAGGGAGCAGGTGGTGTTGTGTTCCAGACTGCAGTGCTCTCAGGGGAACACATGGGGAAAGGCGGTCCCTCAGGTAGGCAGACCATTTAGGGCTTTAAAGGTCAAAACCAGCACCTTGACGCAAATCTGGAACACTATTGGAAGCCAGCGCAATGACTTCAGCACAGGCTGGATGTGCTCCCACCTGGGGAGGCCCATCAACAGCCTGGCTGCTGCATTTTGCACCAGCTGCAGCTTCTGCAGTTGCCCCAAGGGCAGCCCCATGTAGAGAGCATTACAGTAGTCTAGCCTCAAGGTGACCATAACTGAAGTCAGATCATTGCATTTGAGGAAGGGGTCCAACTGCCTAATCAGCTGAAGGTGGTAAAAGGCTGCCTTGGCAGTGGCTGCTACCTGGGCCTCCATTGACAATGAAGTATCCAAGAGCACTCCCAAACTCCTGACCCTTGGTGCTGGCACCAATGGCACCCCACTGAAGGCCGGGACCCCTAATCCCGAGCCACTCCGATTCAGGCAAAGGACTTCCGTCTTAGTCGGATTCAATTTCAGTCGACTCAGCCTAAGCCATCCTACCACGTCCTGCAATGCCCGGTCCAGATCTTCCGGGGCAGAGCCAGACTGACCACCCAACGACAGATAGAGCTGGGTGTCCTCTGCATATTGATGACACCCAAGCCCATGCCCCCAGGCAATCTGGGCAAGGGGGCGCATATAGATGTTAAATAGCATTGGGGAGAGCACTGCCCCTTGAGGCATTCAACAAACTAGTGGGTGCCTTCGGGACATCTCCTTCCCAAGTGCCACCCTTTGTCCCTGACCCTGGAGAAAGGAGACAAGCCATTGCAAGGTCAGACCCTGAATCCCTGCATTGGTGAGGTGGTGGGCGAGCAGCTGATGATCGACCATGTCGAATGCTGCTGACAGATCTAACAACAGCAGCACCGCCATCCCGCTCCGATCCAGATGCCTCTGGAGGTCATCTGTGAGGGCAACCAGTGCTGTCTCCATCCCGTGACCAGGGCGAAAGCCAGACTGGAAGGGATCCAGAGTGGAAGTGTCATCCACAAAGCTCTGCAACTGTATCACCACTGCCCTCTCTATTAATTTGCCCAAATAGGGCAAATTGGAGACCAGAAGATAGTTGACCAATTCGGCCGGATCCAGGGATGGTTTTTTAAAGAGAGGGTGGACCATTGTTTCCTTGAGAGCCCCTGGGAATAGGCCCTCAGAGAAGGACCTGTTGATATTGTCCCTAAGGGTGCCTTGAAACCCCTTGCGGTCAGCTTTTTTTTTTTTTTTTTTGCCCCCCCGAAGGGGATTTTTTATTGCATTTTCTAAATATCTACAGAAAAAGGGGAAGGGTACTAACATAAACAACTACAAGAAAGGGATGACAGGAAAGAAAATCCAAGGTGTGGTGACCATATACAATGCTTACAAATATGGCATTAACAAAAAAAAAGCAACAACTTTCAGTTGTAAACCCTGAAGGTGACAGTTGAATACATTGCTTACAGATGCTCTAGCTCATATTGATTGTTTGGAGTATACTTCTAAAATACACTTAAATTTCTTTTATGCAAACATCAGGCATCCTCATCATCTGGTTACAATAATTTCTGCCTATCTGGTTATTGCTTTCTGCTCATCTGACTATTTAAAAATTTTTAACCAACCATTACCGGCAATTCAAAACTATTTAAGAAAGAGAAAAGACAGAAAAGAAAGAACCTAAGTAGGCATCAGATAACATCCCCTTCCCCTTTTCCTTTTATGATACTAGTCAAAGTTAATAAGATGCATTTAAATTTCATTTTAGCACTCATCCTCAAACATTCATCTTTTCTGTGTAAACCCTTCCCCCCTATTTTATCCAAACATCTCCCCCTCAGCCGAAAGTCTTATCTCCAAAAAGGATCTTCACTGGAGAATCTTCTTCCCTCAATCTTCTTCAGCTCACAGTCCATATTGTTAATATCTTCTGGAACTCTATCTCCTGAACCTTTAATCCATGTAGTCAACTTTCACTCAACATTTCATTAGCTATGTCCCCCCATCAAAATATATAGTAACTTTATTTTTAGGAGGAGAGTTTCCCCTCCCTCCCCGCTTGTCGTAGGAGAACATAGCTGCTTTACTACCCCACCAATGTTTCTCAGTGGAATTTATTGTTCAGTTAAACTTTCAACTTCCTGAAGAAGACTCAGTTTCATTTTAATTCTTTTGACGCAACAGGCACCATTTCCAGAGGTGCCATTTCCAACACCAGAGGTCTGTTTATCTTCTTTTTGTTGCCAGATTGCCAGGGTCCCATAAATCCATCAAATCGTTCCGCCATCTCCAATGATTCTCTAGGTCGATCCATCTTATTTCCAGTTAATTCCAAAGTATTTTATTTTTAAAAGGGGGACTTCCCCCCCATTTAACTCTTCACAGCCACCACTCACAGCAATGTTTAGAGTCTCTTTAAGAAGAAAAAGAACGCTTTCCAGTGCCTAAAAAGGTTATTTTCAAATGTTTGCACAGTCACTTTGTCTTTCAAGAGGGGAGATTTCTCACCCTCTGTCTGCTAAAGGAAGGTTCTGCAGCGTTTCCAGCCAGTATTCAGGAAGCACTTCAACTCTTGTAAGTTTTCATATTTAATACTTTCTCTCTTTTCTGGCATTCTCTTCACTCTGCCTACCCCCTAAGAGTTTTATTTTTGTATTGTTATACGGGGGGAGGGAGTTCCTTTTCCTCCTCCCCGCTTCTTTTTTTTTTGGGGGGGGTAGACTTTGCTCCACTCTATCTCTTACTGTGGTGTTAACAGTCTTTAAAAGAGAAAGTTCTGAGTCTTCCTTCTAGCCATTTCTAGCTAGCCATATAGTGCATTTTCAGATGCTCTTTTTAAGTCCCAAATGCTTGCTTATCTCTTACTCAGTTCTTAGATCTCAGTGTTCCTCTGTCACAGTCCCTTCAAGCTCCATTTATCCAATAGTAATTTCCTTTATCTGATCATCCGGGGGGGGGGGGATCTGCAATTACCTCCCCCCCAATGCTTGCAGGGATAAACTCTTCCCTCTAATGCTTCATTAACTTGTACTCACTCTTCTTCAGTTACTTCCATCAATTCAGCCAGTCGCTTAATTAAAGCTTGATCACCGCCCGCTTGGTTTTCCGGTATGCAAAGCCTCGACCAGTACTGGAACACAGTGGAGGACCATCGGGGCAAAAGGACGCCCCCACTCCCAGGCTAAAAGCTGGGGGGTGGCGAACCTCAGCGCCCCCTGACTCAGGGCTCATCCCTCGAGCCCAGGGGAGATGCATACAATTGCACCCCCTCTCTATCCGCTGGTTTGCAGTCTGTGTCCCCATGGCTGCCATCAGCCTGCCAACCTGAAAGCACCCTCTGCGGCCAGGTTTAATTAGCCAGGAGGGGCACGGATCAAGGCTGCATGTGGTAGTATGTACCGTTGAGATCAATCTGTCAACTTCCTCTAGGCTGAGAGGGCTGAAATAATCCAGAATGGGACCAGAAGACATGCATGGGGCCTCGAGTTTGCATACTGTCTCAAGTGTGGCTGGGAGGTCACGGCGGAGCAGCAAGACTTTATCTGCAAAATAGCTCACAAAAGCCTCACAGCCTATATCCAATTCCCTAACATTTTGACTGCTCTGTGGCAGAGCGGTTAAAGACCGAATCGTTCTATACAATTGTGCCAGGCGAGAGCTTGCAGACGCAATCGTGGCAGCATAGAACTCCTTCTTCGCAGCCTTGGTTGCCATCTCATATGACTTCATAAACGTTCAATAGGATGCTCTTGATGCTTCATCGCAAACTCGCCGCCACTGTCTCTCTAGCTGTCTGAGCCTTCATTTCATCAGCCTCAGCTCCTGGGTATACCAAGGAGCCTGCCTTGAGTGAGGGCACAGAGGGTGTCTGGGAGCGATCTTATCAATGGCCACTGAGAATCAGCTATGCCAGTCCTCAACTAGCTCATCTAATGAGCCACCAGGGGGCAATAGATCCCGGAGAACCATCTGAAGCCGCAATGGGTCCATTAGGCTCCCCGGGTGAGCCAAAATCTGCTTCCCACCCAAACAGGGTTGGGGTGACGAGTTTACTCAGGCCCTCAGGGCATGGTGATCTGACCATGGAACTGCCATAGCAGTGATCCAGTCCACTGTAACCCCCACCGTGAAGATCAAATCAAGCGTGTGACAGGCCTGATGGGTGGGGGCCATTACATATTGGGAGAGTCTCAGTGCCACCATGGACAATGCCAGGTCCACCTGCAGGGAGGAGGCCGCATCATTGGCATGGATGTTGAAATCACCCAGGACTAACAGCCTAGGGTGTTACAACACCCAGCCTGACACGGCTTCCACCAGAGATGGCAGGCTGTCTGCCAGTGCATTGGGTGGACGGTACACTAGCCAGACAGCCAAACTCTCCCTGGCTTCCCACACAAAGCTGGCACATTCCATGCCTGGGATCCTCACCACTGGGAGCACCCTGAAGGAGTAAGCCTCCCGAATGAATGCCACTCCTCCCCCCTGCCCCAAAGTCCGAGATTCGTGAAGGACCAAGAACCCAGGAGGAGCTAACTGGGAGAGAGCAACTGTCTCCCTGTCTCTCACCCGGGTCTCGGTCATGCACACCAGATCCAAATCCTGCTCCAGTAGGAAATCCCGCAGGATTGAGGTCTTATTGTTTATGGACCTGTTAGTTAGGAAAGAGCCACCTGAACAGGTAACAAAAATGAATCAACTTCAGAATATTCTGGTAAAATTTTAAATTAAAAATGTCTTTAAGATGTCTTTTAGATAACTGATACAGAACACTGTATTACCCAGACTGGATCTGTAATGGAAGGTTACAATTTTCTAATTTGTTTTTTTTCCCAGATTTGTTAATCCTTCAGTTTTTATGGTCTTTAGTTTTTACAATGAAATAAAATCCAAAATCCAAATTTAAAATATTCATTTTAAAATTGTAGCATGGTTTTATTTTATCTTTGATTTTGCTTCTGTCCCAGTTAGAGTCACAGGGAATTTGTCCTGCATAACAACTGGAGGGCCTACATGCCCGATTTACCATCATAAGATGAATCTAGCCAGTTCAAAGAGACCTGAATAGGCAACCCAAATCAGATGAGTCCGTACACCCATCAACTTCATATGCAGAGTGCCACTTCCATGCACAGACCCCAGTTATTGGACTGGGCATTTGACTCCATGAGATCCCACACTGTTCAGGGTTAGCTGGCATCTTTGCAGCACAATCAACTGCACCTGAAATAAACATTCCAGAAAGAGGCCTGGGGTATTACTATCAGGATACGTAATGTGGAAAGGGAATGGAATTGCATGTGGTCCTGAGATGACAGGTTTTGAGGAGAGAGTACAACTTCTTAAGATTCCTGGCAGAGGAGTAGGATAGCAATGTATTAGATAGATAAAATGCTACATTATTAGATAGAAATATATGTAAACACACTTATTGTTAATATGTGTTAGCCAAATTGCCTTAAATTGTTACTCAAAATGGGGAATTATGATCTTACACCAGGCAATAGGCAAGTAAGCAGGCAAACATCTATTTATACAGGGGAGTAGTTCCCTCCAGACCCAACAAACAGATGCTGAGACTGACATCAGTATTAATTGATTTTGTTTACAGAAGATATTTGCAAGCATACAATGACACAAGCACACACAGAGTTATACAAGTCCTAGGAAATATAGACAGAAGGAAATAGCACATTCGCATTAGCAGGATGTTTGTTATTTAGGCTATACTATACCTGTCGGTAGTTGATTAGAGTGAACCTCAGGAAAAATGGGGGAATGTGGGATGCTGGGAAAAGGGGTCATGCCCTGAGCCGGCAGGCGCACGATGAGACTCTTGGCTGTGCAACCAAGCACCAGAAAAGAGGGTCAAGTGAAAAAGAGAGAGAGAGCTGGTACTGGGCACTCTCTTTTATTAGAAGGTTGAGAGGTAGGCCAAGCTCCTGTTGTCCGTCCCCAAAAATATGCTGACTGGTGCTTGGGGCTGAAGGTCTGGGGAGTGGGCAATGTTAGACCTAATAGCAAACTAGGTTGGACAATGGCACCTGATGGGATTATGTCCTGCGCTGGCCACAGTCATTGTTCTTCTTGTCTGCTGTCTGCAATTTCAACTAGGTGATGTATTAGATTGGGAGAGAACCTGTTGCCTACGTGTAAGAACGGAGACTCTGTATGGAGTTTGAGCCCCCTGTCTTTTGGCCTGGCATGGCCACTGCCTGATTTCTTTATGCTATACATGGCTAGGGATCTGGTCCACCTCATTGCAGGAAAGTGGTAATGGTGACATGCAGGAATCATACACACTCTTTCACAGGATGGCTTTCTTCTCCTGGATGTGTGCTGTAACCGGCATCACTTGAAATCACCTTGCAGTTCAGTCCCTGTTGCACATAACTAGCAAAGTCCAAGTTTTCATAGCATAAGAGCATACTAGGTGCCTAGTAGGGCAACATATGGCTGCAGTTTACTACTTAAGGTTACACTGACACTGGGGCAAAGTGACATCAATTCAATGGGCTGTTGAAATATAGGTCTCCTCCAGACACATGCTCCTACTAAGGCCTTCCCATACCACCTAGACCCAACCCAAAACTCATATGAAAATGAAGCGACTGCTGCTCTTGTTATGGCAGCGGCTATGTCAGATAGTCCTCTTTTCTCTATGGAATACCGACTAGTCGAGTTCCAAGCTGCCCGCCACACTACTGCCAACCCTAAAAAGCGTCCTTCAAAAGCTGTGGCTCAAGTGCCCAAAAAGGCCCCACAGCCCCAGCATAAGGAATCCAGTCAAAGAACACACAGCCCCAAGGCCCAAGTGGTTTCATCCCCTTCACCATGGTGGACCCATTACTTTTTAATGAACATGACCTTTCTCAAATTTCTCCTTTTGCTGGTCTTACTGGGACTCTTTGTGGAACTGGAATTTGGTTTGCCATATTTTGTCCTGTCTGTGTTTTATTGGATCTGTGTAGGAACCCATGGCCTTGAAGAAAGAAGTGCCTACTCTGTATTTAACTCAGATTGTGAAACTATACAAGGAACTCTCATGGCAGAACAACTTGAGAGAGAACTACAGTACTGGCCTTTAGCTGAGAGGTAACTGGTATCCTACCAACTCAAGCTGTCACTATTGTGAATGTGTCTTATTCACTTGGATTAAATTGAAACTGTTTCCTATGGCATTTTTTCCACATTTTAACAGAAGTTCCAGCTTTGTAAACAAATGTTTAAATATACTTTTTTGTATGGAATCCATATGAAAATGAATCATGTGATTTCTCCAGATGTACAGGTCCCCAGGATGATAAGGAATTTTGTTCCCCTGTCACCCCATAGCCTGGCTAAGACTTGCCTCCACAAAAGACAGAAGAAAGAGCAGACAGCAAAGAATAGGGAAGCAATTTCCCTGCAACAGCAGACACATCACTACTATGAAAGGAGACTTTATCCCTGACTATTCAGAGGGCATACCTTCCAGAGAAGTACCTGACCCATCTGTTGGTCTATGACCAAGACTATTGGACTAAAGGAACTCCATCCCAGTGAGTAATCTGGGAAAAAACCCACAGCTACCATGGAGTAACCATCTGTTTTTGATAAGGGGCCCAATGTAGCATGATTAGTAGGGTTGGGTGCCTACAGACCTGTAAGTTAAAACAGGGTTGTGCCCTCAGAGACATTGCTTTCCCTTGCCAGATATACAGCAAAACTGACAAAAGTGCTTCATATGCCTTTAATATCCCATGTTCTACCTGCACCTCTAAATATCTGAGCTACTTTCAGGTACACCTACTACAATTTTCCTATATAGTACAGAAACCTATTCCAAGCTATTACTTCTTCTGCTTAATGATCCTGTTTAAGCTGTTTTGGATGGCTAGGTCTTATCTCAGTGTCTCACCTCAGAGATTTAAATAGGCTTGTATATCAAAGCTAAGTCTTTATCTTCTATTTCTATCACTATTCTAAATCACAAGGGAGCCTGGGATTTCTCTAAAGCAGCTATATGCCTCGCTGGCATTAGGCGGTACCTGCCGCTCTCAAAAATCACCATTGAATATGCATGTTAAACTAGCAAATTTGTTCAAATGTAATGTTCCAGTTGCTAAGCAGTATTTTAACACATCTCAGGAGGTATCTTTTCATCAGGAGTGAGAGCACTTTCCCCATTCTACATTTGTAAGGGATGGTGTGTGTGAATTTCCATAATGTTCAACAACTACCAAATACACTCTTCTATAGTATTTTCTATATCCTGCCTTTGATTTCTGTAGGTCAGCTGATTGTAGGGCAAACATCTGACCTATTTCAGGTGCTTATAGGTGTGGCTTACATGCATAGATTTGTGCATTTGAGTTTTGTTTGGATGGATATTAGGAAAGAGTAGACTTCTTTAGTATTTTCGTATTCCTTCCATGGAAGTGATTTTGTTCCTGAAGGACAGGACCATCTTTTATGCATCCTTGATCTGACTGATGTTCCACAAGAAACCCAAAGAGAATAAGTACAGTTTAGCTCTGTTCCCTGAGAACCTCTGTAGATATATAAACTGCATGGTAGACCTGTTATCCACTACAGCTAGTAGTCTGCTGTGAGGAATTAGGAAGCTACGCTCTTATTTGTTGTAACCAGTAACTAGTGATCAGAATGAACTGGCTCATGAATGAAAGTTTGTTATGAATTATGGCCTGTTTGTGGTTCATGAAACAAAGTTCATGGCAGGGCAACTAACACAAACATTGCACAAACTTTCTTGCTGTTGTGGTGGTTTGTGAATGGATACATTTCCAGGCAGACCTTCTCTGCTTAATTAAAATATTTACAAAGCTTCAAAGCACTGGAAGGGCAGAGTTCTCCAGCCTCAGAACCAAAAATAGGGGCCCTCAATACCTTAACAGACATTGCTGGCTGCCAATAAGAGAGTTCCCATATTGCTGTATGAGATCAGAATGCTATATATTCCCTTAGCTCAGCTCCGCAGCCTCTCCTCTGTTGACTGTTGGCAGTTTGATGGACTGTAACCAATGAAGCTGTGACCATATATTTTATCCAAACACTGGTTTCCATGGTTTTCTTCCACCACACCACTCTTCTATCTTCCCTAGATCCACAAATCACCTCCCATACTTCTGGAAGAGTTTGCTCAAGGTAGTGGGGGTGGATTGTTATTCCTCTTCCACAGTTCCCCACTATTCCCTGATTATCAGGAGTGCCAAGCCCACTTCCTTTTTAGATATTGGTTAGGAGAGGGTCACAGCATGATTCTAAAAAAGCAGGGCCAAGCTGTAGCTCCACATTATAGGCAGATTTCTCACTACAGCTGCCTCAGTGTTGCGCCGCTGTTCGCCCCGACACTATTGGTCAATTTCACACCCGAAGCCGCGGGGCTGTGTTTTGACCCGCGGCTTCGCCCGATTTCCTCCGCAGTTTCATAATACAGTTCCTGATCTCCCCCCAGAAACTATTTCTTTCTTCATACTGCCATAAGACTACAAAATCTATGATGCACCAAGAGTATAAAATAACTGTAGTTGCATTATAACAGAGTGTGATGCAGATGCACAAAAACATCTGGATCCATTACAGAAAGAGAACAATGGATGATGCTAATGGAATGGCAGCAACAATCCAAGAGGACAAGTAGATTTTCAATAAAAATCCATGGCTCTGGGTTAGAGTATAATTCTGCCCTTTCTATATGTCTGATGTAAATCTTTTAAAAGAAGGTCCCAAAATAGATAACTAGTGGAAGTTTTGGAACAAAGCTTGAAATTAAACAGAACAGCAAATAAGGTGCTATTATTGGTATTTCAAGAGGACCTTGTTACACAGAAGGAATTGATTGCAGTTCATGTATTTCATGTATTGAATACTGGTGCACATTTGAGAAATTTCTGGAGCCTTGTATGATGTTAAGTCATATATGATTCATATCTGTTCATCTATTTCCTTAAATTATTGTTAGTTTCACTTATAAACCAAGCTTAGAGAACAGCAAAGAGGGATTCTGGAAAGGCAGTATCTCTTTGACAGTCGCTTCTCAATTGTTCCACTGAACTCTTTTATACTGTTTTGATTGATTCTGCTATGGTGACAGTGGTTATGATCCTATTTTACACTTCCTTCTCTTTAATGGGGTCTTCCTGCAGTGTTCCAGTTCCATAAAGTGGTTGTTGAAAGTCTTATTTATTCTTCTACAGCATTTCACATGCTGATCATGTGCTGGGAAGTAGATGCTGGTTTGATTTATCTTCACAGCCTACCGATCCTCACATTATTTGTCCTTCTAATAGCATCATAGGCAATTTGCCTCCCAAAGCCTGGTTTTGCATTGAATGTATTGTTTCAAATTGTGGCCTTTGTTATTTCAGACAAAGCATAGTATTTCCTCTTCCGCTACCCATGCCATTGTGCATGTCTTTTAGAGAACTGTACAAATTCATGAAGAGCAAGTCTATCATTGCCCATTCACACTGACAAAATACAGTCTTGTCTCCAGATTCAGAGGCACTGTACCTCTGGTTACAAAATGCTTTAAAAGGGGTGGGGTGGACACACTAAAATTTTTATGTCTTTCCCAGGAGCAGTTGAAGGGCCATAACACAGCATATACCTCATGGAGCAACATCTACTTCAGCAAACATCTACCTCAACAAACATCTGCTTGTACAAGCAAGCCCCTGTTTGACTATCCCTTTCCATTCATTTTTTTTTTGATTGTTAGCTCATAGTTTACTAGTGTTTTTTTTTAATTTCTTTAATTTTAAACAACCAACAACAACAACCACAAAAAAAACAAACATAACATATATGAACACAAACACATCGACAAACCGACCAAACAACATCAATAATAAAAAAAAGATAACAATCACAAACAAAGCGGCATGAGTGACCATGTCGTCTAATCTAACACAATAGCAGATATCCTCACCTTTCACCCCATTAACATAAACCAAAATTTGTCTCTTTTAGCCACCTATAAAATCCCGACCAATATTTTTCAAATTCTTCCATACTTTTCTCTTCCAACACAAACGTCAATTTCTCCAATTCTGCTATATCATATACCTTATTAACAAGTTCCTCTCTAGTAGGAGTATTTCTGTCTTTCCATCTCCTAGCAAAGAAAATTCTTGCTGCCGTCACAACTTGCATGATTAAATATAATTCCTCTTTCTTAAACATATCAGGGATAACATTTAACAAGAAGCACTCCGGTATGAGTGAAAATTTTTTCCTCAGTATCTTATCAATAATTTCTTTTACCATTCTCCAAAACTTTTTTGCTTTACTACACTACCACCACATGTGGTAGTAAGAGCCATTACTATAGTTGCATTTCCAACAGTTTTTCCCAATATTTTTATTGTATTTATTTAACCTTTCTGGGGAGATATGCCATCTATAGAACATTTTTAAGATGTTTTCTTTAAAGGCACTAGACCTCACCCATTTTATGTTTCTTACCCAAATTTTATTCCATTGCTCTAATTCTAAATTATGGCCTATATCCTGTGCCCATGCTATCATAGACGGCTTTACCCATTCATCCTGCATTTTCCATTCTAACCAAAAATTGTATGCCTTTCTGATAAATTTTTCACTTGTGCCCAACCATACCTTGTCTAATTCAGTTTGATTTTCATAAAATCCTACTTTCTTATCTTTTGCCCATCTTGATCTGAGCTGGATATTTTCCCACCACGTCAAATTTGTTCCGTGTTCCTTAAGTTGTTCTTCAGGAATCAGGTTTCCATCTGAGTCGAGCAAATCTTCATATCGCCATTTAGAATACTTAATGTATAGAGAAGGCTTTACAAATGCTTCTATGGGTGACAACCATCTAGGTGTTTTCCTATAATACTTATCCTTTATCTCTACCCAAATTTTATATAAAGCCGCTCTAATTGTATGTTGTTTAAAATGGCTATATATAAAATCCTTACTATACCACAAATAGGCGTGCCAGCCCTGCACCAAGTCGTGGCCCTCTAGTTTAAGCAGTCTTCGATCTTCCTGCATAAGCCATTCCCTTATCCATTGCATTGCTGCCGCCTTATAATATAAGGCCCAATTTGGTAGAGCTAGCTCACCTCTCTCTTCTCTTGAAGGTATTTTAACTTTATTCTTGGACTTTTCTGTTGCCATATAAAGTCTTTTATCAATTTTTCCAAGTCTTTAAAGAAACTCTGATTTCTCAGAATCGGGATTGTCTGGAAGAGAAATAGAACCCGTGGCAAGACATTCATCTTTATCGTAGAGATTCTTCCAAGTAGCGAAATCTGAAGTGGTTTCCACTTTTCTAAATCCTTTTTTAGATCCAAAAATAATTTTTTATAGTTATCCTTAAACAGAGAGCAACATCTATTCGTCAGGTATATTCCTAAATATTTTATTTTTTTCTGTACCTCAAATCCTGAAATTTCTTGCAAAGTCTTTACTGCATCCTCTCTGCTATTTTTCAATAATATCTTTGTTTTATTTTTATTAATCTTCAATCCTGCTACCTTACTATATTCTTTTAAAACAGACAGTAAATGTTCCAATGATGACTGTGGATCTTCCAAAATGAAGACCATATCGTCCGCGAAGGCCTGGACCTTGAAAGTTTCGCCTTTAATTTGCAGGCCCTTGATCTCCTTTTTGTTTCTAATCTGTACTAATAAAGTTTCCAACGCAAAAATAAAAAGCAGAGGTGATAAGGGGCAACCTTGCCTCGTGCCCTTATGGATCTCTATGTTGCGAGTTGTGTCTCCGTTTATTGTTATTTTAGCTATTTGATTATCATATATTGCACCAATCATCCTAAAAAAATTTTCCCCACATTGCCATCTTCTTAGTTTTTCTAACAGGAACATCCAACTCAAATTGTCGAAAGCTTTTTCAGCGTCGATGAAGACCAAAGCCATGATTTTTTCATGGTGCTGTTCATAAAATTCCAAGACATTCAAAATCGTTCTTACATTGTTTTTAATTTGTCTCTTAGGTAAGAAACCAGATTGGTCCTTATTTATAACTTGTGATAGTACTTTTTTAAATCTTCCAGCTAGAATATATGCATAGATTTTATAATCAACATTGAGGAGAGATATCGGTCTGTAATTCTTGATTTCATTTTTTTCCATCCCCGACTTGTGTATTAACGCAATTTGGGCTTCCTTCCAAGATTGTGGTATTCGACCATTCACTGAAATATTATTTATTACTTCTTTCAGTGTTAGCATCACCTCCTCTTCATAAACCTTATAGAATTCTATAGGAATCCCGTCGGGGCCTGGCGTTTTCCTGTTTTTTTGATTTCTAATTGCCTCAGTTATTTCACATACCGTGATTGGCCCATTTAAAAGTGTTTTTTGCTCTTCAGTGAAACATCCCTCTGGGCTTTTATCCAAGTAGGTTTTTAAATCTTCTAAATTACCCTCTTCCTGCTCATACAGTTTTTTATAAAACTGTGCAGCCACTGTCTTCAAATCCTTTAATGCATACATTTCCTCTCCTTCTTCATTTTTTAAGCTTTTTATAAATTTCTTTTCTCTTTCCGTTCTTAGTTTATATGCGAGCCATCTCGTTGGCTTATTAGAATGTTCATAGAAAAATTGCTTTGCATAGCTTATCTTTTTAGCCACTTCTTGGGTCAGAATACAATTTAACTGATGTTGCAAGTTCTTAATTTTATTTCTCAGTAGTTGATGGTTATCCTTTACCAATCTCATCATTTCTTCCTTCTTTATTTTTTCTCGGATCTGATTGAGTTCTCTATTTTCTTGTTTTCTTTTCCACGCATTTTGCCTAATAAACCAGCCTCTTGAGAAAGCCTTAAATGCGTCCCACGTTATTTCCAAGGGTACTTCTGACTGTATATTTTCTTTTAAAAAAAATTTAAATTCCAACTTAGATTCTGTTATAAATTTTTTATCTTTGAGAAGAAAAGTATTTAACATCCAGTAGCACCTGAAGATGAATTGTTTCAGGAGGGGGATTTTGTTACCTAAGAATCATGGATTTGTGTTACTATTCTGGATAATCATGGTAATGGCCCAAATCAGTGATTTCTGTGTATATCTTCAATAATTTCATTATGTGCACACCTAGTTGTGGTTGTCTAGCAACTGCTACTGAGGGCATTCATTTCTTAAAGCTACAGACTATGTTTCTATTATTTGGTGTGTTTTTTAACCCTCCACTTTAATTTGTTTAGGTTCAGATTTGTCTCCAAACTTGGAATTTTTCTCAAGGTTGTAAAAACATCTGCCCCAGTCTCTTTATTTAAGTATTCACTGATGGGACCATGTTGAAAATCAGATTTATTGATTGTTTACCTGAGAGGAAAGAATTGTGAATAAAAATGAAAATGCAGTTATCAACACCTGACAGGCTACCATACCTTGGCTGCTGATTTGGCTTTACCTGTATTCATTATGCCACAAGATGTGCAAGCCTTATTCAAAGAACTAGACACCAAATCTTATCCCTGAAGAAACCCTATCAACACTATGGATTTCAAAAAATGTACAGACTTTGCAATGTTTTACCCCACGCTTTTTAGAAATCAATTATTTGCTGGCCCTAAACCCCTTAAAGGGACATAGTAATGTCATTGGCCAAAACCAAATAATTCCTCTAATGCCTACATTAAAACCTTTAGTATTTTAGTAGGCTACCTCATTAAACATACTGAGCTATATTTATAGCAGGGTGCTGATTATTATTACTGACCAATCTGCTCCTTAATGATTCGGCAAGCATGTTGGTTTTTACAGTAATGAAAATGGAGCTCTTAATCAGGTGATCTGACAAGTGTGCAATTTGCCAAGGAAAATTATGCCAGGCGGGAAATGTTTGTGTGGAGAATCAAAAAATGGAAAGCACCAAGGCAAATGTTGACACTTGACACAACAGACAGAAATAAAGACACAAGAATATTTATGTATTCTTCTCTTGCTTATTACTTTAAATGAAAGCACTCACAATCGAATGGAGTTTAGACATAAAAAATTGTTGGCCCCTGTTACCCAAATCATTCCATCCATGAGGCTGGATATGTCAAAGCATTCTCTATACATGTACAATCCACATGTAAGAACTTGGGCTAATTGGAATAATTTTTGTTTGTTGTATATATGACTCCTGCTTTTGGAAACTGCAGTTTCCAGAGCAACAAGAGAAGGATGAGAAGCAAAGCACTTAACTGGCAAGTAACTTTATTGTCCTAACAAGATATAGACAAGAAACAGAATCAGTAGGAAAATGGACATAGTATGCAATTGTTTGCACCCCAGCCAAGAGCGGGAGACCAGACTAAGCAAAAGCATCCAGCTGCCTGCTGCTGCAGCCTAGAACCTTACCAGTGGGACTCCTGCTTGAAGTCTGTCTCTCTTTGCTGAATCAGGCCCCTGAGTCAGCAATTTCCTGCACAAGTGACAGATGTGCATCGTCATCTTTCCTGGCGCTTCTGAAATAAGGCCTCGACTCTTGCAGGGATGGGACTGCTACTGAAGGGGGTCACCACTTTGGATGGTACATGAAGGTAAGGGCCTGTTTCTTTATTTATAGAGCCAGAGTTACTGGGAGGGCTAAAGGGCTCCTGGGATGGTTGGGGTTGGGCAGGACTGATTTTGTAGAAAAAGCCCAGCAGGAACTCATTAGCACATTAGGCCACACCCAACAGCAGAAACTCATTAGCATATTGGGCCACACCCCCTGACAGCACAGCTCATTAGCCTATTAGGCCACACCCCCATGTTATCAGAAGTGTGGTCATCCAGCCACACCCACCTTTTGCTTCTTATTCCAGGAGAAGGAGGCCTGGCCATTGGTTAGCCACTCCTCCAAATCCGCCTCTCAGGCCATGGGGATCTGGTTGCATTGAGTTTGGGCCCATTGGCCTTAAGATCTTGTTAAATGTCACGTCAGTAAATGGAAACACTACTGCCATCTAGTATTTAATCTTGTATTAACAGGCTGATCTGGCATGCATTACAGAGACCTGGTTGGATGATGCTGGGGGTATAAATCTAACCTAGCTCTGTCTTCCAGGTTTCTCAGTACAGTAACAGGCTAGGCCAGGGGAATGGGGAGGTGGGGTTGTGATGGTCTATCATGATTCCAACCATCTCTTGAGGTGCCTCATCCAGCAGTCTTCCAGTTTTCTGTGTGTGCTCCTGAAGGTGGCTTACCAGGATAGGGTAGGGATTCTGCTGGTGTACCATCCACCCCACTGCTCAGCTGTCTGTCTTTCTGAACTAGATGATCTGGTCCTGGGTGTGCTAATGGACACCCCAAGACTGATGGTCCTGGGTGACTTTAACATGCTGAGGCCAGGCTGTCAGGAGGGGCTCAGGATTTCAAGGCTGCTATCACAACTATAGGCCTGTCCTAAGTGATTACTGGCCCCACACATTTAGCAGGGCGCACACTAGGTTTGGTCTGTGTGTAATCTGGAGGTGGGGGGATTAAAACTTACTCCCTTGTCACAGACAGATCATTATCTGATTGAGTTGAGATTTACTGTTTCTTATTTCCTTTGCAGGCGTGCTGGACCCGTTAATATGGTTCGCCCACGGAACCTGATGGATCCTGATGTGTCTCTGACAGCACATGGGGCTTTTCTCACCTTGATTGCTGATGATTCTGTTGAGGCTCTGAGCACTCTCTAGAATAGTGAGATGGCCCAGGCTTTTGACACAATTGCCTCTAAGTTCCCTAAGTCCCCCCCGCCCCAGACAGAGCCAAGCAGTCTCCCTGCTTCACTGGGGAGCTGGTGGTGATGAAATTGTAGGGTGGATGGCTACTGAAGGCAGAAAACTTGGAGTGAGACTGATTGAACATGGAATACAGCACACATTATAGCCTGGGGCTATCCTTAAGTTCTATCGCTCAAAAGGTGGCTTCTTGATAGACACCACTTTGAAATTGTTTCAGAGTAAAGTCATTACCCAATTCTTGTATAGGACTGAGATCTGGGGTTCAGATGACAATACAGTATTCAGCCTGGAGATAACACAAAACTCCTTCCTCAAGATAATTTTGATCCTGCCTCAAGGCACTCCAGCTGCCCTGCTATGAGCTGAATCTGGCTTGCCTTCTATTAGGGCCCAAGCCCATGCTGCCTTATTTAAATACTGGAGATAGCTGAAGAATTCTCCTTCTAGTCACCTTTCTAAGCAGTGTTTTATCCAGCTCTAGCAAGACACCTCCTGAATTGTCAGCTATCACAGGCTTTCCTGCTGTTACCCAATACCTGTTGATCCCCACGGCTTCCCTCTGGACGGGTTCAAAACTGAGGATCTGATATCCAATATAGATGCCGTAGACAGGGAAACTATTATCAGTTCTAGATTTTTCCCATGGCTTAAACTGCTCAAACGGGATCACACCAGAGCTTGCTGTTTGTCCTGCATCAGCTCCCACAAACTTAGAGCAGCCTTTACAGCCCTCAGATTATCAGCATACACCAGGTGCTCAGTGAGTATGTATCTGTGGAGCCCTGGAACTGGAGGATCTCCCTCATTATGTCCTGTTTCATGACCTTTACTCTATTCTCAAGGCCAAGTTCCTTGCAGCCATTTTAGCCAGGCTAGCCTCACATTCAGTGGCAGACAAAATCATCTACCTCTTAAATTATGATGATCATTATGTCATGTATGTGATGTCACTGTATGCATTGGCTGCCAAGAAGATTCATGCAGAACTTCCGCCCTGATGTTCAACATGCTGTATTCTCTGTGACAATTTTGTTTTTAACCTTGTTGTATTTTTACTGTAATATTTATTACTGCTCAGGCAGCTATTATTATATTATTATGGCATTTGGCCGCATGCAATAAAATTCTACTTACCTAGAGTCTATTCTGTGGTGGTGGTGATGATGGCGAAAGGCAATATTTCTCTGCCACCACTGCTTCGGCACATAATTGTCCAGCTGAGCTGTTTCATGTAGTTTGTAGACTTTTACATCATAGCCCCAAGAATTTGGACTCCAACCACACAACAGCCCACTGTGATCAATTTGCTACTTATTTTGCAGACAAAATCTCCCAGATCCAGTCTGGGTTAGATGCCAGCAGGAATGTGTGTTCAGATGTTATACCTTGTGGCATTTGCTTGTCTGATTTATATGGATCAGCTTGTGGATCCTGAGGACAAGATCCTTGGACAGGTGAGACCTACCACCTCTCAATCCTTGCCTTCCTGGGTAATAAAAGCTGCTGGGGGAGAACTGGAGAGTGGGTAAGGAAAGTAGTAAATGCTTCCTTGAGAATGAGAGTTGGGCTGCTCATGATCAAGGAGGTGGTGATTAGACCTGTTTTCAAAACAAACAAACAAACCCCCAACCCTCCCTAAGCCATACTATGTTGGAGAATTTCCAGCCAGTCTCCAATCTTCCATTCTTGGCAAGGTGCTTGACTGGGTGGTTGTTTCTCAGCTCCAGGGGCTCTCAGAAGAGACTGATTTTCTGGAGCCATTTCAATCTGGCTTCAGGTCAAGATGCAAAACAGAGACTGCCTTAGTTGCCTTGATCGGTGACCTCGAACAAGAACTAGACAGGGAGGATGTGACCATGCTAGTTCTGCTGGATCTCTCAGGGGCTTTCAGTACTATTGACCACAGGATCCGACTGAGCTCCCTGGTAGCACTGGGACTTATGGGTACTGTGTTACAGCGGTCTGAGTCCTATCTGGGGTCTAGAGCCAGTATCAGAAGGTGGTGTAGGGGGATTCCTGCTCTTCCCATGGCCATTTGCCTATGGGGTGCCACAGGATCTGGATATTTGTGAGGGCATAATTATAGATATTCCAGGATATTCAGGTCCCAAATACAGGTTTGTATCCAGATTCAATTTTTTGCAGGATTCAGAAATTATTTGGGTTCATTACTCCATATTAGGAATATTGGGGGTGGGGGCAAGAACAGCTATTTTTTGAGCAAAAGACACCAAAATTGCAGCAGAGTTAGTGTTTCCAAGCCCCTAAAAACTCACCAAGTTTCAAATGAATTGGACTATGAGCTTCATAACCAACAAGACTAACAGAACCAACATCAAACCAGTGAGTCCCGGAAGAACTACAGGCCAAATGTGGCCAGCCCAATGCAACCAATGTCAAACAAGAGAATTCAAGCCAAACCAGCTTAAGTGGGGAGGGGCACTGTTGCAAGCTCAAGAGAACCAATGTCAAAATCCACAGAAGGCAAGCAGAACCCAGAGCCAATGTGGCAACCATAGAATTCCAGCAGAACCAACCTATATAAGTTCCCTTTAACGTCTGCTTCCAATTTCCAAATTGCCTGTAAGAGCTGTCTCTTTCCTAGGAATGTTTGAGATTGGGATTTTAATATTGACTGGGATTCAAGTGCACCCCTAAAATACCAATAAACAATGGGATTCATGGGATGGAATTTAGGATAATGGAAAGGGATTCCCTGACCAGGACCCAATGGGAAAGGACTTTCTATAGAAGAATGAGCTGGTTCACAATAAGAACTGGGAGAGAAAAGCAGTGTTTCCTCTACAGAGCCAGTTTGGTGTAGTGGTTAAGTGTGTGGACTCTAATCTGGGAGAACCAGGTTTGATTCCCCATTCCTCCACTTGTACCTGCTGATGTGACCTTGGGTCAGTGAAAAGTACTGAGACTGAAGCATCGGGTAGAGTGAAATCAGCTCATACTTTTATTTCAAGATCAGGAACAAGACACTTTAGCTGGATCACAGGCCGGCTTATATCCTGAAGCCCAACCACATCCAGACACAGCCCAACACCCATGATAGGTCTATTTACACTGATTAAGTTAACTCTAGGATCCGAGGCTCCCAATAGGAGGGGGAACTAGGATCCAGCCATCTATTGTTCTGGGGAAGCGAAGCGCCTGCTCTTTGCACGACCACGTGCGGACTGGCTGGAACCGGATCACGCACATGGTCAGGTCAGTACACAACAGTCAGTCACAAGCTCTGGCACAGCTGTTCTTGAAAAACAGTAGTTTGTATTAGAATTCTCTCAGCCCCACCTACCTCACAGGGTGTCTGTTGTGGGGAGAGGAAGGGAAAGGAGTTTGTAGGCCGCTCTGAAACTCCTTTGGGTAGTGAAGCATGGGGTATAAATCCAATCTCTTCTTCTCTTCTAAGCTGAGTTAGTATGAGCTAGCTCACAGTTTTTTAGCTTCCAGCTCACATATTTTTGTCTTAGCTAAGGAAGGATGGCTCCAGAGCAAACTAATTTATGCAGTAGCCAAATTGCTTGCTCACAACTTTAATACCAGTCTCTCACTAAGTAGAATTTTTGCTCACAAGACTCTACAGCTTAGAGGGGGCATTGCAGACAAGAGAGGTGGAGCAGAAAAGGGGACATAAAAGGTATAATTAAGGAAGGAAAACAGATTAGGGAAGAGAAATCATACTCTGGCTGTCTTGAAGAGGAATGCTGCAATGCTCCGGTGTTTATGGTGCAAGGGAGATGATTTTGGAAACCATTGAC
Organism: Gekko gecko; assembly: GCA_029375565.1. NCBI lineage: Eukaryota > Metazoa > Chordata > Lepidosauria > Squamata > Gekkonidae > Gekko > Gekko gecko. The sequence continues at coordinate 138,466,671 of JAPDNY010000002.1, forward strand.
CAAGAGTGGAGGGTTCGAGCAATCTTTCTTGTGCACCTGGATTTACCAGGGTGCTGATGTGGAAAAGCTGCTTCTAGCACTGGTCCAAAATTTTGGAGGTTAACCATTATTGGTGGATTTGGGGCTGAATCCCAGTTGGTGCAGTTGTGGATCTCAGACGCTATTGGTGTTTATTGGAATGTTGGGGCTATAATAGGTTGATGTATTCATTGTATCAAAAAAGAAGCACTAGCATATGTATGAAACACCTGGATTAGATGTTAAAATTGGCATAGATGTGCTGGTGACATCAGAGAGATGGCCAAATGTCCTGCTTAGATTGTAGTATTCCAGGAACTGCATTTGTGAATGAAATATAAACAGCTTTGATTATTTGTCTTGCAAAATAACTGCTATGCTTTAGGGTCAAGCAGGTGTGAAGGATTTCAGAAGAGACAAAAGGGACTTTGATCAATGCATCTCTGATCAGGGCCCTGCGAGACCTTTTACAGTTCTGCAGGGCCTGTAAAATGGAGCTCTTCCTCCAGGCCTTTGGAGCCACCACCACTGCTACCACCACCATGACCACCACTGTTATTAAAAACAGCAACTGACATCTTTTGGTGAAGAGCCCTGACCCACTGGACCCAGGGCAGGCTCGAGGTGCTTCTGCGCCCTAGGTGGATGCAGATGCCAACCACCCGGCGGGGCCTGGAGTCCCCGTGCTGGCCGCCGAGGGGGGAGGGGGAGGGCGGGTGAGCTGCGCTGCCGTCACCACCACCTCCTGTGCCCCGGCTGGCTGGCTGGGCATTCTCCGGTGGCAGCTGGCTGCCTCCTCCTCCTCCCCCTGAGGGAATGAGGTTTGCCTGCTCCACGGCTGTCCACGTGTGCCCAGACCCCCCCCTGAGCCGCCCGCTTCTCCCACCCATGGCTTCCCCTTCCAGCTGGAGCCAAGTGTGCTCCCACTGGCTGGGGGGCTGCCTGCGGCTGCCGAGCGAGAGAGGGAGAGCCGGGAGGGGGGGCAGCCAGGGGCTTCAGGCGCTGGTGGGGGGGGGTGTCTGGAACAGCACCAGGGCCGGCTCGAGGTGGCCCTGTGGCAGTCAAGAAACTACTCAGCACCGGGAGGGCCATCCCTTCTCTGGGGCTGGGGTCTATCAGAAAGAACGTACGGACGTCAGAGAAGCCCTCCTTGCAACCAACCAACCAGCCCTATCTCACCTCAGATCTCCTCCTTTGCTCCATAAAACAGCTGGCCTTTTCCCAGGAGGTGGAGCTAAGGCTGCCCCTGCCCCCTCACACCACCAGCATGCACTGCCCCACTTTTCTGTCCCAGCCCTGCACCAGGCCGCTTGTGGAGGTGCAGAATGCCTTTGTGATCACAGACTTTTCTGAAATGTGTTTCCTGAGAAGCCAGAGGATTTTAAGCTGGCCGCCTCCTCCTCCTCCACCCGAGGGGGGAGGGTGAGGGTGGTCGAGCTGCACCGCTGCCACCTCCTGCACCCCGGCAGGCCAGCCGGGCACCCTTTTACTGGTGGCGGCAGGTGCGGCAGCAACTCCCTGCTGGCCGCTGCCATGCTGCTGAGGGGAGAGGGGAGAGGGCGGGCAATCTGTGGGGCGCAGGAGTGCCCCAGCTGGGGCAGTTTGGTGCCCCTGAAGGCCAGCATGCCCTAGGTGAGCGCCTAGTTCACCTAGCGGGTGAGCCGGCCCTGACTGGACCCTCTACTACTGCCCGAGCCAATCCCCCTTATAATGTATGACTTCTGAAGCATTTTCTTATGACATCTGAGTAGACTAATGTGGCTGATGTTATAAAACCTAGCACTTTATTATACATTTGATTTAACATGACATTTTAATATTGTGTTTCTATTAATTGTTGATGTGTGTATATATTGTGGATTTTTATCTGCTTGTGAGCCGCCCTAAGCCAGCCTTGGCTGGGAGGGAGGGATAAAAATGTGAATAAATAAATAAATAATAAATAATAAATACACCCAGGCTCTTGAGCTGTTCCCTTGTAGATAATGCCTTTAATCATTTCTGTGCATTATTCAAGAGTATGGTAACTAAGAAAATATGCATTTCATCTCACTCAGCTATCCTGAGCCCAAAAGTTCTCAGGATGATGTGCTCCGGGGAGAGAATAAAGGACAGAGGAGGCAGAGGGGCCAGGAAGGAAGAGCGTGTAGTGGAGACTGTCCAGGGCTGTTATAGAGAGACAGAGGGAACAGCCCCGTAAGAACTCCAGGGCACAGAGGCAGAGGGACTTGGAGGGACTTGGAGGGTGGTGTCCCCTGTCAGTCTGAGGCCCCAACACCTCCTCCAACCTTGAAACTTCCCCATACTTCCCTCTCTTTCCTGTCATGTTCTTCAGTCAGTCATATAATACAGGGCTTCTTCAGAAGACAATGTTTAATGAAACAGTACCAAAGACACATGTATACAGTCTGTGTCAGTAATAGCATGATACAGCAAAGCAGGCTCGGTTATACTACATTCAAACAGCAGGCTCGGCGGGCAAGCTAGGCGGGCAAGCTAAGCAAAACATTCTAAAAATGGTTAAGCATTCCCAGAGATGACTCCAGCAGCTGGAGTACCAAGGTCAAAGCCCTGATAAAAAGATGAGAGTGAGACTTCAGGGTGGTGGGGAAAGAGAGGCAACTTCCCTCCTCCTTCATTCCATTAACATGACAGGATACCTAACATTCTGCCCCCCTAAAGGGGCCCCCTCCCGGCTTGTCCGGGTAATGGCAGTGGAATGCCCGGCGGAGTTGGTGTCCTTGACTGTGACCCACTCCCTATGTTGACGTCCAAAATCCACCCATTCAACAAGGTAATACAGTTTATTGCGTTTCAGCTTAGGGTCCAAAATGTCAGCAACTTCATAATGTGGTTCACCTTGCACCATAACTGGGGTGTGTGTGTTGCATGTTGTGGGCACCAGGCGTTAGTCCCAGGATCATGGCGGAGGAGCCTAAGGTGAAAGACAAGGTGTAGGTATTTCAAAGATTTAGGCAACACAGGTTCAATGGTGACATCATTGTGCAGACGTTTGACAGGGAACGGACCTACAAACTTCCAGCCCAATTTTCTGCTCGGCTGGAGACCATTAATGTTCTTAGCAGAGACATACACAGATTCACCGGGTTTGAGATCCCACCCCTTGTCCCGTTTTTTATCAGCCTATATCTTGTAGGCCTGTTTGGCCCCCTCCAAAGTTCTACAAAGAACCAGCCAAGTGTCCTGCAACCATTTGCACCAGTCCCTGGCCCCTCCCGCTGTTAATCCAGTGTCTGCCAAGAAAGGAAGGTGGGGGGCCTCATAACCATAACCATATACAGCCATGAAGGGGGAGACCCCAGTTGAAGAATGACAAGTGTTATTGTAGCAAAATTCCACTAGGGGGAGGAGCCCTCCCAGTCATATTGCTGAAAATTAGTAAAGCACCGGAGGTATTGTTCCAAAGTTTGGTTGACCCGTTTGGTCTGGTCATCTGTCTCGGGATGATAGGCACTGCTCAGACCCCTCTCCACCCCCAAACTTGGAAACACATTGCGTGCCCCAGTCAGAGATAATTTTCCTGGGCAAGGTATGCAGTCTGATAACGTGCTGCAGAAAAGCCTTAGCTAGCATTTTTGTGGACGGCAAGGCTTTAAATGGAATGAAAGGAGCTTGTTTGGAAAACAAGTCGACAACAACTCAAAAAACAGTCTTCCCCTTGTTAGGGGGTAGGTCCATGATAAAATCCATGGAGATGACCTCCCAAAGTTGACTAGGCGTAGGGAGGGGTTGAAGGAGTCCCTGTAGTTTCCCAGGTCTCGGTTTACTCATGAGGCAGGTTTGACAGGAGTGGACGAAGAGGGAGAGATCCTTCCTCATCCCGGGCCACCAGAACTGGCTTTGCAGGAGATGCAGAGACTTTACAAAACCCAAGTGGCTGGCCAGTTTGCTCCTATGAACATGAGACATGATTTCTCCTCGCAAGGAGAAAGGTATGAACAATTTAGTGCCCCAATACCAACAGCCATTAGTCTTTTCCTCCACCTCCCCCTCCTTTTCCAGCTCCACACTGTCCCCTCTGAGAATGCCTGAGCAAACTTCAATTCCCAGGAGTCGACAACCACAGGAGGAAGGGGTTTCACCTGACTGTGAGTAGCGACCACCACCCCCTAACTGGGAGGGAGTGAACATAGAGTCCAGGACCTCCTCCTGGTGGCTATCATGTTGTGGAAGGTGGGGGGTACTGCATCAGCAAGTGAGTTCGCCTTCCTCAGAAAGTGGTGGAGACTGAAATTGAACTTAGAGAAAAAAAATCAGCCCAGCGCAGCTGTTTGGCGTTGAGGTTGTGGGGTGTGTGGAGAACCTCGAGGTTTTTATAATCAGTCCACACCTCGAATGGCACTCTGGCCCCCTCCAACCAATGTCGCCACATCGAGAGCACTAGTTTAATGGCTCCCGCCTCCTTGTCCCACACAGGCCAATTGCGTTCAGTGTCATTGAACTTCCGGGAGACATACGCAAGTGGATGCAACCTCCCGTCCTCCCCCTCTTGCAAAATGGCACCACCCATAGTGACATCCAATGCATTGACCTGCACAATATTTTTTTTTAGCTCTTTTGGGTGCGCTAAAACCAGCTCAGAAATGAACAGGGCCTTCAGGCTGTCGAACGCCTCCTGGCATTTGGAAGTCCAGTCCAGCTTAGCCCTCAGTCGTGTACTATCTGGCCCCCTCCCCTTTGTTTTCAAGAGGTCTGTTAGGGGGAGACTCACTTGGGCAAAGTTCACAAGAAAAGCCCTATAAAAGTTTGCAAAACCGAGGAATGCTTGGAGTTGCCACCTGGTCTTGGGCGGTTCTCACCCCACCACAGCCTGGACCTTGGCGGGGTCCATTTTGATTCCCCGGACAGAGATCTGGTAGCCCAAAAAGGAAATCTCTGACCAATGGAATTCACACTTAGAGAGCTTAGCAAAGAGTTTGTGCTTGTGCAATGTTTTCAGGACCTCTCTGACCAGTTTGACATGGGATTCTTTGTCAGGGGAGTACAACAAAATGTCATCCAAGTAAACAAGGACTCCATTAAACAGGTGCTTGTGCAAAACCTCATTAATCAAGTTCATGAAGACCCCCTGAAGTGCCCTGAAGGCTGAAGGGCATCACCAGGTATTCTAACTGCCCCAGGGGGGTGTTAAATGCTGGTTTATATTCATCCCCTTCCCTAATGCAGACCTGGAAATAGGCATCACGTAGGTCAAATTTTGAAAAGATTTTACCCTTTGAGACCTCAGCTAGGAGGTCTTTGATCAAGGGGAGGGGGTAGGCATTCCTGGACGAGACAGCGTTTAAACCTCGGTAGTCGATGCACAAGTGCAACCCCCCATCCTTTTTCTTCCGGAACAACACAGGGGCTGCGAAAGATGAGGCGGGTCTGATAAACCTTCTAGCCAATTTTTTTTCAATGAATCTCCTGAGTTTTACTTTCTCCATAGGACTCATGGAGTATAACTTGCCCTTAGGCAGTTTCTGGTCCGGTAGCAATTCAATAGAGCAGTCAGAGTTCCTAAGGGGGGGCAGCTTGTCTGCCTCCTCTTTCTCAAACACTTTGGCTAGATCCTGATGTAATGACAAAAGAGCGGCTTTTCCCAGTGCTGCCCCACACCCATCCACAGCGGCACAGTCTTGTATTTGCACGGGTCTTTCATGGTGGAGCCGTCCATTTGAGTGAACTCCAAGGGGTCAGGGAGTTTGATTACCTTGGCCCTTGGTCCTTTAACCAAAGAGGGGTGGATCAAGTCCTTCCCATACTTTGAGTCAATCAACCCCCATACCCACACATGGGTGTTAAGCTCTGGGTTGATGATAATCACAGTCACGAAAAAGAGGGGGGATAAGTGCTCACCATTTTCTGCGCCTCAGAATGTGGGACCTGCTGGTCATCACTGTTCACAGCAGGTCCTGGCCATTTCCCGCTGGCTGGGACTCTTCATCCTCAGATGAGCTGGACTCCTCCTCCTGCAGGCTGGCTTGCAAAGCATGAAGTGTCTTTGGGCGGGTGGTGGGCTTTTTCACTGGGGTGTCTAGTCCCTTCTTCTCCCCTATCCGTTTTGGGGTGGTTGCTGTACCTGACTCAGGACACACAGCCGCGAAGTGGCCAGCTTCCCCACATTTTAAACAGAGCCCCTGTTCCATGCGGAGTTCACACGTTGCTTCCTTCGGGCCTGGGGGGGTCTTGGGTTTCGCAGCCAGGGTTGGGATACTCTTACCCAAGGTAGTCACGTCATCAATCCAAATGGTGTGAAAATGACTCTCTGTGTCTGCTGCCTCATTCATCCATGTGAGCAAAGACACTGGCTGGACATTGCGGAGGAAAAGAGAGAAGGATTACTGACACTTTGTCATGTTCTTCAGTCAGTCATATAACACAGGGCTTCTTCAGAAGACAATGTTTAATGAAACAATACCAAAGACACATGTATACAGTCTGTGTAAGAAATAGCGTGATACAGCAAAGCAGGCTCGGTTATACTATATTCAAACAGCCCCCCTACTAGTAGAAGCCAATGGTTACAGTTTGTGCGTAGCAGGCTAGGCGAGCAAGCTAAGCAAAACATTCTAAGAATGGTTAGCATTCCCAGAGATGACTCCAGCAGCTGGAGTATCAAGGTCAAAGCCCTGATAAAAAGATGAGAGTGAGACTTTGGGGGAGGGGGAGAGAGGCAACTTTCCTCCTCCCTCATTCCATTAACATGACAGGATACCTGACACTTTCCCTTGATTGTCACTCATCACAGTACCTCAGTAATATGTTCAGCCACTCCCTTTATCCTTACTAGTACTATTCCAGGCATGTATTATAAGCTCCACATACCATACAGGGCCGGCCTGAGGTTTTTTTGTGCCCTAGGCGGGGCTACCTTCTGGTGCCCCCCCCGTGTGCACCCACCAATCAAGGGGTTGTCAACCTCCAGGCGGGGCTACCTTCTGGTGCCCCCCCCATGTGCCCCCACCAATCAAGGGGTTGTCAACCTCCAGGCAGAGCCTGGAGAGAAGGAAGTTGCCCAGGTTCCATCCCCTCATGCCAGCCAGTAGCTCACAAAGCTTTTTTGCTCAAAAGACTCCACAGCTTACAGGGAGTATTGGAGCCGCCCTCTCCTAACAGGCCGGGGGGTAGCGGAGGTGCGCCACATGATGATTCCCCCCTGTCCTCAGAGTCTCTTCCTCCTTCCCCCCGCCTCAGCGTCTCTGCAGGGTCACCAGCTTCAGGGTGGAGTTGGCTTTCTTGTGGGGAGCAAAGGGGAAGGGGGGTGGGAGAGCTGCCGGCTGCTGCTGTTGCCCACCTCGCCTCACTCCATACTCATCCCTCATCCACTGAGGAGGTGCTCTCCCTTGCCTCATGCCTGGAGAGAAGGAAGTTGCCCAGGCTCCATCCTCTCACGCCAGCCAGTAGCTCACAAAGCAGATTTTTTGCTCAAAAGACTCCACAGCTTACAGGGAGAATTGGAGCTGCCCCCTCCTAGCAGGCCAGGGGGGGTAGCAGAGGTGCACCACACGACGAGTCCCCCCCTCCTCAGAGTCTCTGCAGGGCCACCAGCTTCAAGGCGGAGTTGGCTTGCTTGCAGGGAGCAAAGGGGAAGGGGGAATGGGAGAGCTGCTGGCTGCCGCTGTTGTCTGCCTCGCCTCGCTCCAAGCCTGTCCCTCACCCACTGAGGAGGTGCTCTCCCTTGCCTCGTGCGGCCTTCATTGCCACGCAAATGAACTGGGTGGTGGTGGTGGAGAGAGAGAGGGAGAGGGAGAAGAAAACGTGGGCCGGGGGTGGGGAGGGATTAGTTGGGATTTGCAAGAGGAGAAGCAGAGCAGCAGCACGACTCCGAGTTAAAGCCTGAAGAAATTCCTGCACAGGGCCGGCCCCAGGTGTCTGGGCGCCCTAGGCAGGACAGCCTGGGGCGCCCACCCCACCGGGGATGCCAACCTCCCGGTGGGGCCTGGAGAGGGCCCAGCCTTGTCCTGGGCGCCTCGCGCAGCTGCGAGGCGCCCGGGGAGAGCCGGGAACGGGGCGGCGCAGCTCTCCCGGCCCCCTCGCAGCTGCGAGGCGCCCGGAGAGAGCTGGGGAAGGGGCGGCGCGGCTCTCCCAGCCCCCTCGCAAGTGCGAGGTGCCCGGGGAGAGCCGGGAATGGGGCAGCGCAGCTCTCCCGGCCCCCTCGCAGCTGCGAGGAGCCCGGAGAGAACCGGGGAAGGGGCGGCGCGGCTCTCCCGGCCCCCTTGCAGCTGCGAGGCACCCGGAGAGAGCCAGGGAAGGGGCGGCGCGGCTCTCCCGGCCCCCTCGCAAGTGCGAGGCGCCTGGGGAGAGCCGGGAAGGGGGCGGCGCGGCTCTCCCGGCCCCCTCGCAGCTGCGAGGCACCCAGAGAGAGCCGGGGAAGGGGCGGCGCGGCTCTCCCGGCCCCCTCACAGCTGCGAGGAGCCCGGAGAGAACCGGGGAAGGGGCAGCGTGGCTCTCCCGGGCCCCTTGCAAGTGCGAGGCGCCCGGGGAGAGCCGGGACGGGGTGGCGCGGCTTTCCTGGCCCCCTCGCAGCTGCGTGGGGCCCGGGGAGAGCCAGGAACGGGCGGGCTTGGAACGCCCGCCCCTTTCCTCCCAGCGGCGGCGCGGCTGGGGGGGGAGAGAAGCTGCTCCGCCGCCCCTGCCTCCTCTCCCCCCGGCTTTGGGGAGAGGGTGGGCAACCTCCGCTGCCGCCTGCCACCTCCTGAGCCCCGGCGGGGCACTCGGGGAAGGGGGGCTTTTCCTGTGAGGGGCTGGGCACGGTTTGGGGGCCCCAGGGTGGAGGGGAGGGCGACTTGCGCCCTCAGTGGGCGCTTTTCCGCGGTGGCGGCAGCAGGGGGATCCTGCTGGCCGCCGCCGGCCACTTCCTCCTCCTCCCCCCCCAGGGAGGAGGGGGAGGGCGACGGCGACTTGCGCCCTAGCCGGGCGCTTTTTGCAGCGGGGCGCCCAGTTAGGGGCGGCGGCGGGGGGCTTTTGGGGGGGAGCGGGGCGCCATTTGGCGCCCCTGAGGCCGGCGCGCCCTAGGCGAGCGCCTAGTTCGCCCAATGGGCGATCCGGCCATGTTCCTGCAGGTTTACAGCACAGATTGGCAGGCTGTCCAGCCAGTGGGAAGGGAGGCCTCACCGCTGTTCTGCTTCTCCTCTTGCAAATCCCAACTAATCCCTCCCCGCCCCCAGCCCACATTTCCTTCTCTCTCTCCCTCTCTCTCTCTCTGCCTCCAGCCAGCCCCCTTGAATGCCACTTGTGGGAGCCACGGGTGCCCTGAGCGGGGACAACTTGGTGGGTTGTTGTGTGTGGGGCGGCTCACTGTTCCCCTGCACGAGCCCTTCTGCTTGCCTTCAATAAGGATGGAGACAGGCAGCCAGTAATACAGATAGGAATGCATGAAATCCAGGCAAGGGGGGGAGGAGCGTTCTTTTCTGGCAGCTGTGGCTGTGCCCCCTGCCTCCTCTCCCCCCCAGGGGGAGGGGGGGTGAGGAAGCTCTGCTGCCGCCTCCTGCGCCCCACTGGGGTACTCTTTACAGGTGGTGGCGGGGGGGCTTTTTGTGGGGGAGCAGGTGCATTTTGGTACCCCTGCAGCGGCATGCTTTAGGCGAGTGCCTAGCTCGCCTAGTGGGCAAGCCAGCCCTGACCATATACAAGTTTGGCATATGTTGTTTGACCTTAATTCTGTATGAATGAGTGAAATACTGAAGAAAGGAAGGAATGGACTCCTCTTCCTGAAGAAAAGTAGTTGCCCCCCATTTCACACAGTGGGTTGGCTATGAAATGTTAGAAATTAAAAAGCTTTATTTCTGTATTCTCTTTTGCAGCTGGCTGACCCTTTTCTTTCCACCTTATTTTTTACCCTTGGCTTGAAGAGGCTATAAAGAGGCAGGAGGGGTGAAAGGCCCCATCAAATTATATAGTTAGGAAAAGGTCATTGTAGGACAGAGCAATAGAATTCTCATGGCCAGGAAAATATTAAGAGGCTAGAGTCTTATTTTTGTGCTGGCTTCAAATGTGAGCAGAAAGTAGCTTACAATTCACTCATACTTGTAACAAACATAGTAACAATACTGGAGGAAGAGGAATCTGGGGCTCTCACCATCCTTTGGATTCTGTAACATTGCAATATTGAGACAAACTTTCTGTTTCCAAAATGCAAATTACACACATTTTGAATTATAATTTTGAACTTTTTACCCTGTTAAATTTTGCTTAACAACCATCTTCAGTTCCTATGTTAATGTCAAAGAGCTGGAAGGTATGCAGGTCACAATAATATGGGGGGAGATGGTAGCTTAAGAAGCTGCTCATGGATGAGACTGAAATGATTTGGCTCAAATAATTAGTGTGTGCACAGATGCAGATACAAAGACATATCAGGTTGTCTGTGAAAATAATAATTCCATATATTTTATACAGAGATTACATGAACTCTCATATACAGTTTCATAACAAAATTACCTTCTCCAAACATTTCCTAAAGGAGCCAAGCAGTTTAGCAGAGCTCTTGACTCTGTACATTAGTCAAGCAGTTTCAAAACTCTCATGCAGCAATGTACAATTTAATTTGAGAAAACCAGAGTTTTCATAACTAGTGCAGCAAAACAGAAGTACCATTTAGCATTCCAAATAGACAAGCTGCAGCACTACTCAAAGCTCATATGAAGTTGTAATGAGAGTAATATTAGTGGTTTCACCCAGAATTCACCAAATTAAGCATGTGTGCAAAGATGAGAACAGCCTATGTGTTTGTTTTTTAGGCTACAATATCCAGTGATGACCTGCATGATCAAACTGTAGAGCCTGATATCCTGCATGACCACAGACCAAACAGCAGAGTTTTGGATCACCTCATTTTTTGTTTTTTGTTTTGTATTTATATGTGTGTGCATACCTGGATGTTCTGGCTGACTATTGGTGACCCCTAGTGGGGTTTGGAGGCAAGGGACATTCAAAGAGGTGGCTTGCTATGGCCTGCCTTCAGGTCATGGCCCTAGTATTCCTTGGAGGTCTCCCATCCAAGTAGTTGCCAGGGTCGGCTCTGCTTAGCTTCTGAGATCTAATGAGATCAGGCTTGCCTGGACTATTCAGGTCAGGGCACCTCATATTGTTGCAAATCACTTTCAGTGGAAGTTCAAACACTTAACTACAGCATGAGATGCAAAGTGATGTGCTGCTACATGAGTCTGCCTCAAGTCTCCCATGTATTCAGGATTTGGTTAGGCAAAAAGAGTATCAAGTGCTGATGGATCATTTGGGAGTATTCCTTTAGAGAGCAATCCTAAGCAGGTACATGCAGATCAGGGTCCTTAGGCTGGGAAAAGTGTTCTTAGGATTGCATTCTCTCCCTCTCTCTCTCTCAAAATGTCCCATTTTCTTATGCGACACACATCTGCACCTTCTCTTTCTTGTGCTCTGTCCAATTATCTCTTTTTGTGATCTATTTTGTTTGCTTTTATTGTTTCGTTGAAAGCCACTGAATATGATAGAAAATGGGGGAAAAGACACCAAAGAAATGAATTGGCTTCTTTTTCCTTTTTTGAGAATTAGAAAATTCAGTTGAGTAGGCAACTGAATTTTGTGCCTATACACTTTTCCTTCTCTCCATTTAATGTTAGTCCTATGTTTAAGACAGAAGCAGCTGCCTTATACTGTGCCAGTCCAGACCAATGGCCAATTTAAGCCAGAGTTGTCTACTCAGACTGGCAGTGGAGATATCAGGAAGAGATCTTTCCCCAGAACTGCCAGCAGAGACATCAGATATTGAACTAAGGACCATCTACATGCAAAGTAAGTGCTCTACCACTGTGCTATGGCCATGGACAAAAGGGCTCTGGGAAGCTGGCAGAGATTATGCATCAGCAGTAAATCATATAAGTGAACTTACCTCTGTTTGAGAGATAAAAAGTACACTGTGCAAAATCTGTGTTATTCCTTTATTGTTGGAAGGACTTGGACCTTGTTGAACATTTTGCAATATAAAAATATCCTATGTTCATTGTAAACATGCTGAGTTTTTGTTTGTCTCCATTTTTTATCATCTAAGACTGTATCAGTGTCTGCCTGTCGGCCGTCTACCAACTTAAAAAAATTGGATTGGTCATTATATTAAAGCAGTGGTTAAGACAAAGTACAGCTTTATTATCACCAAAACATCAGATCTGCCATTAACAATTTTTCAATGTTTTTTGTTCTCTTTCATTTCATCTCTGTGCCTCTGTACAGACAACCTCCTTGCTTGTTGACTGAGTGTGTAGGGAGGGAGATGGGCATGGGTGTGCTACCTTTCCATCCCTACGCAGTCAGTCAATTTTTCTGTGTGTGGGGGGGTTATCTGTACAGGGCTTTTTTCTTCCTTTTAAAGAATTTTGTTTATTTAAAATGATATGCTCCTAAGAATTTTGTTGTATTTTTCAGTCAAATGGTTTTACACAAGCTTTAAATCTTATTGGTACTGTAAGAACATAAGACCCAGACGGATGAACCCAAAATTCTGTCTAGTCTAGCACCTTGTTTCCAAAGATGACTGACTAGAAGCCTCCAGAAAGCCCACAGGCAGAATGCACAATGGAGCAGATTTCTGATTTGCCCTGAGTTGAGTATGATCTATTTGTAATGCAAAACTTTGCCACATACCAAAGCTTTGAATCATGGACAATATTTTAGTTTTTCTTGAGGAAATAAGTACCATTGGCTAGGTGGAAGATACCAGTACAGAAAGCCACCATCCCAACAAGGATGTGAAGGAATCATCTTAATTCTAGGCTCAACATCCATGCATCATACACATGCAAAACCTTGAGACTGTGCATTGGAGAAAAGTATCTGTATATTAGGCAGGCTACTTGGTATATACCATCCCATCCCTAAAATTCAGAGTGACCACTGACTGATGGCATAAAAGATGCTGCAATTGCTGTATCATCACAATCCAAGTGACTTTTGGTACTATTCTACATTAGGGATGTCAGTTGGCTACTTGTAGTGGGGAAAATCCTGCTGGTTGGGCCTTCCATCCCACCCTTGACCTTGGAGTGGCAGGACAAAGGCTTGTGACAATTCCTGATGTCACATCCACCTAAAATCCCAAATATGATGTCAGAGCATCAGCTGACTCTCTACCCATCCCCCCAAACTCCATGGTTCTTACAATGGAGTTTCCAAGGACAGATAGAATGTTATCCAATGTGCTCATGTCACATTTGGGTTTTTGGTTGGATATAATATCATGTATTGCCAGGCATTAATGTGGAATTGCTTTATATGGTTTTATGTGGTCTTAACTGTTTTTATGTACTGACCGTGAGCCACCCTGAGCCTGCATTGCAGGGAGGGCAGGGTATAAATGTGATTAATAAATAATAATAATAAATATCGTTTCCATATATCCTTCCCCAAAGCTCCCAGGCAGCCTGGCATCCCTATATCTAGCCATGGCTGATCAGCTACTATAAAAAAGACTAACCTTTGCTGTGTGGAGGCTCATTTTATACTTCAAGCCAATACCTGTGTTGAGGTCAAGGCATCTATGTGCAATGTCTGGCTGCTGAGGATAGTGAGTGGCTTTATCTATCTTGGAATGCATACCCAGCCTTGATTATGGCTCTAGCTATGGTTTTCATTGTCTTCTGCCTCATGTCTGGCTGTGGGCATTCCCCAGTCCCAACACAATTTTGGCTTCTTCTGTTTCTGAATGCATGTGTTTCTTTGAGTTATTTAGAGTATGTTCTGGGTCAGAGTTCATCAAAGTCTGAGTAATATACTAATGAGAATAGAAAGTTCTAAAATGCTAAACGTAGGTATTTCACTTTCAGAGCGTTTTGTTACCTAGTTAGATAAATTCAGGCAGATCTGCCCCAGTAATGTCATAGTTGTTAGATCCCTAGTCCTCTGTATTGAACCAGGCAGCAAAAGACAATGAACAGAGATTGTCTGAAGCCATCTTTGGCTGCCCAGCAAGAGGGCCTATTCTTTGGTTACTGTGGTAGAACAGTCTTGCTCTGGGCTACAGGCTCTGTTCCATCCTGTCCTCCAAGATTCTCCCAACACCTGGAGAGGCTTTTCTCACTCTCTCTGGTAATCCACCACCACCTCCTGACCTTTGTAGGAATTGCCCACTGGAATGGTCAGGACTCCTAGCTTCCCATCTGAAATATACTGGATTCAGATGCGTTGAGTGATCAGCTCATAGTTTATTAGTGATTTCAGCTAAACTCTAAGACAACTCTAGCAGGAGCGGAGCCCTGCTTAAATGTGTGCAAAACACCACACCCAACACACACACACACCCAGTGATAAGACTATTTACATTACAACTGCTATTCAATAGGTTCCTTCCAAGATCCTGGCTACCTATTGTTCTGGTGACTTAAGCTAGGTCAGTTTCTCTGATGCAATGCAAACTCAGTATATAAAACCATCCAAGTTCTGAGACCTTGCCTCTGTGTCTCCTATTGCCCATTTTACTCATGTCAGACCTTTAACCAAAAATGCATTTCTTCACAGCCATCATGGGATGGAAGAGACTGGTGCCTTCTTTGAATATTTAACCTTTATCTGTATTGTGAGACTTCTGGTGGCTATCCCCACTGAAGTGTGGCACTCCTAAAGTCCCAGCAGTCAGGATTGTTGCAGCCTTGTGTGTCTAGACAGGGTATTATAGTGTGTGACAATTGACTGAGAAATGGGAGAATGGGAGAATTCTCAGTCCTTTTAGTTGGACCATTGGGCCATCTAACCCAGTATTGTCTACCCTGAATGATGGTAAATCTCCAGAGTCTCAGGTCTTTTCCAGCTCTTCTGCCTGAGATCTTTTGTGTGGACACATTAGGGATTGAAATGGGGATTTTAGGCATAAAAATTATGTGCCCTGCCACCAAGTTAGCACATATGCATTTGCCACTGAGCTGCATATGCAGGAACATGCTTAGTGTTTCTGATTTTGAATGCTAGTACTGGTAATCTCATTAAATTTGGTAAATATTCACTTTATTGGGAGTTACCCCCATTGAGTAAACCTCAGTAGGATTCTGACTGGACCTACTTAGGATGGGAAGGATTGTTTATTTACACATAACCCAACCTTTGAAATATCACATTGGAGGAGATGTTATTAATATGAATGCATAATTAATATGAAGGCTTAGAAAATACAGCTCTGAGGGCCAAAAGGAAAAAAAAAGTAAAATAACAATAATTGTTCTGGCATGCCAAGTTTTTACAGCTCTTTTCACTTATTCAGCAGCACTGGGGAATCTAAGAAATGACATCATCTTAAAGAAGAGAACATCCAAATGCCTCCTGAGACTTTTGGCAAGATACATCCATATGTCAAAGAACAGAGATGCTTACTAAATACTATGGCAAAGGCTGCTGTGTTTTGGAAATCAACAGAAAATAGTATAGGCCCAATCCAGCCAAAGAAGAGAACACTTTTCTTGTCCCATTGGTCTGATTGGATGTGCTTTTATTGGGCTCGAATGGGATCTGCGTATCAGTCTCCTATAATCAGTCTCCTGGAATACTCAGAGAATTTGCAGTATATGGCATGATGAAGCAGTAATTATATAATGCATTTAGAACCTTCTGTTTTAAGTTGGAAGATTTCATTTCAAAGCCATTAAAATATACTCTAGAGAATGCAAATCTTAATTTAAACAATGCTATAATAGGGGAAGAGAACAATAAAAAATGAGCAACTGTTCTACAGTGTGCTGAGAAATTAAAAAGGCAGGAAGCAATTTTGCATTCTTATCAGATAGCACTTGCATAAGAGTTCAGAAAAAGAAAACAAAAGGTAACATACAATCTTCTCTCATTAAGATGTAAATATTTACTGTGAACAATTTTCTGCAACAGGCATTGCCCCCTCAGCCGGAACGAAGAGACAGACTCCAATATGGATTTAACAAGGGCCACTTTATTAATTAATTTACAAACAACTGGTGAGGGGTTGCTTAGATGTACTGAGGAATATGACAGGTGTCAAACTCCTGACCACCTTCATTTCCTTCTGGGTGATGCACCTACCCCGATCTCAAGCCACCGAAAGTAGCTTTTGACCAGCAGCTTGGCATATTAAAGAGAATCCCTGGCCCACCACCCCAGAAGCTGCAAAGGCCTGCTAAGGTAGGCCGGGCCAGATTGCTCCAAGGAAGATCACCCCTTCCTGCTCTTGAGCCACAAAGGCCTGAAAGCCATTCCTGGAGGACCCTTCAATTCCTTTATAACTGCCCAGGTGCTCACCAGTTCACACCCTGATCGTGTTACCCCACCATAGCAAAGGTCAAGCCTCTGCTTAGGCCTTAGCCCCCACCATGCGATCCAGTGCAGCCAAGACCCCTCGCCTCAGATCTGTAAGAAAAATGTTGTTGCCCTTGTTAGAAAGGTGCACCCCATCCCCCCTATACATGTCTGTTAACTCGACCCGTAATCAGGGTGCAACAAAAAGATGCCCAAGCTGCCCTCCATGGCATTCCGAAGCTGTTGGTTAGTATTCCGCCTTGTCCGGTCCAAGCACCTAGGATCCCCTAGGCTATGCCACACCTGGCATGGTAACATCACAGACAAGACCAGTTGCATCCCAGGTCACTGGTCCACAGTGTCTGCCAAATCTGCATTGGCCTGAATGACTAGGACCTTACCTTTTATGAGACCCAAGTAATTACCACCAAGGTGTATCAGAAGCACATTAGAAGGAGGACCACATCTCTCCTCAACAGTAGCAGCATAAGCTTAGGCCAGTGCATGCCTTGTCGGCCAAGCCACTCGACCTCTGCCTGCTCACTGCAGCCCAACTGGGAACCAATGTTCATCCTTTTGGCCCAGTCAGCAGCCCAGAACACCATGCTGTGGCCACAGATAAGCACATGGCTCTTCCCATGGCAACCAGCAGCACCTAAAACAGAAACTAGGTTAACCAGAGAAACAAAAAAGAGCACTCAGGCTCAGAACAGCATGCTCCGCCCCATTGCGCAAACTGAAGAAGCAGCTCAAACTTTGCAGGTCTGGACATACATCTTGTAACGTGCTGACCTCCACCTGCCAATTCTTTGAATGTCAGGCCCCTGATACCCCATAGCTGTGGCAGTGGAAGCCGCCCCTATTCTAAAAGAATGAGTGCCAAATTGGAAATTACCAAGGCCCAAAGCTACCAGAGTCTTCTTGGTAATTGCCCAAAATTGAAATTTTGTCAATGGCAACCCATCCTTATGAAGAAATAGCAGACCTGCAGTCCCCCACCTCAGGGCCATAGGAACTGAGTGCTGTGACCAGACAAAGATTCAAATCTGAACAAGGACCCACAGAAATCACAACCCCTTTTTGTAATTGGTCCATCTTGGAATGCCTGACCACAATTTGCAGGCTACCCCCAATAATCTGAACATCTCCAATGCACAAAGCATAGTCCAATGTCCTGTCGGGATTGGGCCACCAGCTCACTGATTCTCAGGGCCCCAAAGAATGCAACCAAGGCAGCCGCAGGAAACAAGGCAGCCTTGAATGCATCTGCACAAAAGGAAACCCATTGGGGTTCCAAACCTTTTAGGACAGCCAGGGAAAAAGGTTCCCTCATGTCCCATGGTGCACCATCCTCTCGGGCCCATCCATCCAGCATTTTATGAATATGGAAATCCCCAGTGTAATCCCTGAAACCCCTGGCCTTACTTGCAAAGGCAAGGGCTGATAGCTTGCCCCGGATAGAATGGACAGACAAACCCTTACTTTTCACTGACACGCAGAATTGAATCAGATGTGACACTGGGAGAGGCCAGAGCTGCTGAAGGCCCACCTTCTGCCTAAAAGCCACAAACTGTTAGCCAGCTCATATATAAGCCTGGCGCGTGCTGGGGGCAAGAGCTAAGCCCATTGCCCTGTCAGCCTCAGCCCTCCAATTTGCCACAGGTCTTCAGGTATTCTTATTGGTAACTGATTGGAGTCTGGGGCCAACTGATGAAATCTCTCCATCTGTTTCCAAGACAGAGTGTCAGCGACCCCGTTGTTGACTCCTGGCACATGCATGGCCTTAAACAATATAGTATATTGCAAGCACTGAAGGGTAAAAGCCCTGATCAGCACCATCACTCTAGGAGACTTGGATGTTAAGGAGATGATAACTTGTACTGTTGCCAAGTTATCACACCAAAAGTGAACAGTCTGGCTAGCAAGGTCATCAGCCCAGATGTACACTGCTACCACTATGGGGAAAAGCTCCAGGAATGTCTGGTCATGCATCCATCTAGCCTGGATCCACTCAAATGGCCAGTCTTCAGCCCACCAGTGTCCCCTAAAATAGACACCAAAGCCTGAAGAGCCTGCTGCATCAGAGGTGACCTGCAGTTCAGCCTCCAATTGGAGATCAGTTCTTCAAAAAGACACCCCATTATATGAGGCCAAGAAGTCTCGTCAGACTAACAAGTCTTCCCTAGTCCCCTGGTTAACCCTAGTCCTATGATATGGACGTTTTAGGTCTATTGTTGAGTCACACAGCTTTTGCAGGAATGCCCGCCCTGGGACCACCACTTTACAGGCAAAATGAAGGTGCCCAATCAGCTGTTGCAACTCCTTGAGTGTCAATTTAGATTTGGAACACACTTCCACAACCAACCGAAAGAGGTTAGCCAGCTTATCAGGAGGCAAGCGTGAGACCTGTTGCAATGTCCAACTCAATGCCAAGAAAGGTTAAGACCACACTAGGCCCTTCTGTTTTCTCACCATCTAATGGAACTCCAAGTTCCCTAGCCAGTTGCTCGAAATTAGGCAACAACTGTGCAAAGACCCCCGACCCATTAGGTCCAGCAAATAAAAAATCATCTAAATAATGGGCAGTACCAAACAAGCCCATGCATGTACACAAAGCCCATTCCAGAAAGGAACTGAACCATTCAAATGCAGCGCAGGACACAGAGCATCCCATAGGCAGGGCCCTGTCCATATAGTACTGCCCATCAAATGAGAAACCCAGAGGGACAAAGTCATCTGGATGTACTGGCAGAAGACAGAAGGCCAATTTGATATCACATTTAGCCAATTCAGCCCCCTGCCCACAACTATGGACCATACGGATCACCTTGTCAAAAGAAGTGTACCTAACTGAGCAGAGTTCACTAGGTATAGCATCATTCACTGATCTGCCAGGAGGATAAGACAAATGGTGAATGAGGCGATACTCCCCAAGTGCCTTCTTGGGCACCACACCTAATGGTGAGACCCACAGGTTGGTCACTGGAGGTAAGGGAAAGAGACCCAAGACTCTACCATCCAAACACTCTTTACAAATCTTAGCTCTAACCACTTGCTCCATGCCCTGAACTGAGGGCAAATTAGGAGCCAAAAATGAACACCTCTCCCACACATAGGGGATGTGAAACCCAAACTTGAACCCATTCAACAAATACTGCCTATCGGCTAACTTGGGGTACATGCGCAACCAGCGCTCTAACACAGGAACTTTAATTGGACTGGTTCCCTTTGTCAGGTAAGGCCTGATGCCCCCCCGACATCTGCCACCCTTGCCATCCCTAGCAACAGGTCTGGCTTTTGACTTGGGGCAGGATGGAAAGGAATGGGGGCCAGCACAGAAGGGGCATTCATGACAAAAGGAATATGGTATCCGGCTGCAGTACCCCTGTGAGGAAAACTCCCAACACAAGGGGCACCTTTTGATTGCCTGACCATCCTGGGAACGTGGAGCTCCTGCATTAGCTGCATTAGCTCTTTTCACTATGTGTCCACTGTTGGAATGCTCCCTGATCATAAGCTTGGCCGGGGACACCGTCTGCATCCAGATAAGTGGATGGATTAGGTCCCAGTGGAGTGTCAGGTACATAGCTGCCTTCATGTGGAAGGCCTTATCGTATTCCATCCAGGCAGACCCTGCAAAGTCCAAATAACCTTTGTGAATTATGTCCATATACTGGAGCAGAGATGAGGCCCTTCCAGGCTGCACCCTAACAATCACCCCAGCATAGATTAAGAAGCCGGGGTACCAATTAGCATAGATTCTATCTACGCTGCAGCACTTCAAACGCTCTTTGTCCCGTTCGTCTAAGTCTTCTCTATCTTTTTTATCCAGCTCCCTGTATAACAAGGAAAATACTTCTATGTACTCTCCCCATAATATCTTTTCCCTGGTAGCCACTGTGAGGTGGTCACCTAAAGGCATAGCTAGTTCCCCGGATGGCAACTCTTTAGCCGGCACCATCTCATAGGTTCTATTACCTGGATCAGGGGGAACACACCCCGTCCACACCCCACCTTGCTGACTCTGTCCAGTATAGGATGGAAGGGGCACACCCACAGAGACAGGCAAAGATCCCCCAAACGGCACTGGGACAGATGACACAACTGACATCTGTGATTCCCTACTGCCCTGATGGTTCTCTAATGAGTTAGCTGGGGGTACCCCACCAGCCAAAGGCTGGGTATGTGCCACCCCAACTGACCCAGATGCAGGAGTCACACTGGTGGACCCAGACCAGAATCCTACTGCTGGTGTTGGAACAGATGACCCAGCAGACGCCTGAAGGCCTATCGGGCCCCGAGGCCAAGTGATGTCAGGTGTTTGTGTTTGTGCGAAACCGGCCTACCTAGAGCCTGGGACAAGCCCCCCCAAAAGCACCACTTGCTGTTCCTCTCCACCCTTTTCCGCTGGGCCATCCTGCATCTTGACCGGTCATGCTTCCTCTATCTCAGGAACCGCAGCCCGACTTGCCACACCAAAATAACGGTCTTCAGTAACAGAGAGGCGATTCAAAACTTGGGATTGAAAAATCTCAGATGACATAGCCATTTTTGACGTGGGTGAAGGCCCACCCAGACGCTGCTCAATGCCAGCCAGCCTATCTAAAATGGCCCTATTAACTGGAGAATCCCAAAAGGCATCCAGTAGAGCCAGTGAAACAGTACCGGTAGGAGCTACGGGAACTGACACTGAATGCACAGAGCCCAATAGTGCAGAAGGCACTGAGAACATTGGCAGGGGAACTGTGCCTGGCGTAATTCCTGAAGGCACTGGGTCACCTGTATTAACCAGTGTAGCCCCATCATTAAGCCACTTTGGTGGGAGCCTCTTGCCCTTAGCAAGATCACCACCACCCCATTTGGGGGCCGGCTGTTTGCCTTTAGAAGCCCCCATGCCCCTTTTCAGAGCCATGCCAAAGCTTCAAAGGGGGATCAGTGAAAAGAACAAATGTGCCCACCCAAGGCCCAATCACAGAGCCTTAAAATGGCCACCCAAACAGAAATCTGAAAGGTTGCTGCAATAGAAGCCTAAAATGGCCACTGGCAAGAAAGGCCTAAAATGGCCACTGGCAGAAAAAGGCCTAAAATGGCTGCCGGTTCAAAACCCAAATGGCCGCAGTTTTTCCCTGCCCTAAAATGGCCACTGCACCTCAAAAACTGGCATCCCGTCAGTCAAAACAGTCCTATTTTCCAGCTGAAGGTGACTGGGATGTTACCAGAGGCACTGCCTTTTATTCTTGGGTAGCCCCAAAACAGGGGTGCCCTACTTTCTAACCTGAAGTCCAAAAAAAGCCAGGCACTCTCAGCTTGACCACAGAGTCGGGCTGCAAGTGGTCTGCAAAAGAGATTTCATATTCAGGTTTCATAAGGTGACCTCAGAGCAAGCCTCCAGTCTTCCCGCTCCACCCAGCAGAGATTATGCTTATGGAATAACAATGAGTTCCAGAGGTAAGTCTTTAGAAGCCACCTGGCACTCTCCAGCACCTCACCCAGCCTTTTGTGTCCTAAGTGTAAATTCTTTGTCTTTCTTGCCTCTGTCCCTCAAGATACCAGGATAAACCAATCAATCATTCAAATGTTTAACAATCCTTCCTGACGCTAATCAGGGACGTCTCCCACCTTTTGTCTACCCCAGGCCAGGACCATTAGTGAGTCAGATAATCCATTTAACTAGCCACCCAACACCTGGCTTCTATTGTTAAATCCAGACCCTGCCTCTCTGGAAGCTCACTGGTCATACCTAAGGTCTGCCCCTACTGGCATCACACACCCCTGGGACCTATCATTGGTCCAGGTAATCTATTGTTCTCACCTGAGACCAGCCCCCAGGGCCACCCATTGGCCTGCATTCTTTGCCAGTGCCTATATCCCAGCACACAGTTGGCCTTAGACCGTGTGTTTTCTGCCATGATCCAAAATGGCAGGTCACCCCTGAACTCTCTGAGTTTAGGCCAGAATCCATGGGCCTCTGCACATCTGAACAGGTTGTATCACCCCTCTATAACCCATCAATCACCTCTGCTTCCTTAGTGCTATATTGTGTGTATGTTTAAGAATATTTAGTAAAGAAATCATTATTTTAGCCACCCAATTTCTGTGTCTGTTCCTGGGTGCTTGGGAATTCTAACTCTGGCATACAAAGGTCAGATCCTATAGATAAGCCAATTGCATATTAATAATTATAATTCCCCATCTTTATTAAATAATTTGGTTAACAGGGAGAAGTGGGGGGAGAACAAAGGACTACAGGGGCTACTGCAGCCTTACCACGCTGCGGCACCTAACTGGCCTTCGGACCCGGGAGAGGGGGGGACACCACCCCACACCCCCTTGCCAGCGCCTACAGCCAACCATCCCCCCAGGCCCCACCAAATTGCCCCCTGTCCAGTACTGGAAACACTGCTGTAAAAGATGCAGTGCACGCTTCTCACGCAATGCCAGATCGTGCAGCCACAAAGAACAGGCCGCCACAATCCCCAGGCACCACTCAGTGCCACCTGAACTTGCCGCTGCCCACACTAAGTCCCCCGTGCTGCCAAGTTGCCAGCACCGCCGATTCACACTGCTGCTGCTGCAAACCCCGTCAATGCGCCACTGCTGAAGAAGAAGGCCAAAAAGCCTCAGGCAGCCACACAGTCCTCGTGCTCTGCTTCAGCTGAGCACTCAAGAGAACTGCTGG
This sequence comes from Gekko gecko, assembly GCA_029375565.1. Taxonomy (NCBI): domain Eukaryota; kingdom Metazoa; phylum Chordata; class Lepidosauria; order Squamata; family Gekkonidae; genus Gekko; species Gekko gecko. The sequence goes on from JAPDNY010000002.1 coordinate 138,489,592, forward strand.
GGCAGAGGGCAGGAGCCGAGCCTAAATAGGCTGGCTCCGCCCTGTGCCCGGCGCTGTGTTTCTTGCAGTGCTGGTGTCATTTACTCTATGCCTCACGAGGAGGCAATTCAGCCTCCTCCTGCCAGCGCGAGTTCGGCTGGAGTTTGGGCTCGCAAAGTCAATGACTAGTTACCAAAAGTGGTACTTATTAAGGTTAAGTACTGTAATGCCCACCTCTTACTGTAGGAAAAACAATTTTGAACACATTTGTCTAAGGTCATATCAGTTAGTCTGAGGGAAAAGGATAATGTACAGGAAAACATAGTAGTCTTGACACTTTAAAATGATGTAGCCTTTCAATTCAGCAGCAACGTGAATATGAGGCTCCCATGCATGCCGGATGTCTTTATTCCATGAACAAGGCAAATCCATGCTTGTGTTCTGTACTATGCCAGTCCCTTCTCGTAAGAGGATGTGGGCAACATCCTTCTTCTCTTTTGAAGTAATTAAAAATTATTGTAACCTGTGGTATATTGAGGAATATAATGTCCTAGGAGGGTGAATCTATGTTTTTATTAGTAGAAGGGCTACCTTGCATGTGCCTCTGTATGCTTTTGTGAGGGAAGAATGAGTATGCCGTATGGGTCAGATCAGTACAGGGACATTTCCTCAGAGCAAATGTACTTTTTCAAAACTTTTTTTAAAAAACGTTTCCCTTGAAATATGTTGAAGCAAAAACCTCCAGATTCACTTCAGCCTTTGCTCTCAGTAAAATGTGGTGACAAGTATAGAAACAAAGATCCCAGGGAAATGATTTGTGTGATTTCTTTGTCAAGTGCTACTGTTTTTTGATCTATTTATGACAATGTGTAATCCATTTGTGACATTTCAGTGAGTAAAGAAGCCATGGAAGTGAAATTGTATAGCTTTATGTTACTGTTTGATCAGTTACAAACAATAAATCAGTTTGTTGTTGAAGGCTTTCACGGCCGGAGTTCATTAGTTGCTGTAGATTTTCTGGGTTGTGTGGCCATGGTCTTGGCATTGTAGGACCTGACGTTTCACCAGTAGCTGTGACTGGCATCCTCAGACATATAACACAGGAAGATGGAGTACTCTCTGTGTCAAGGTGAGCAGAAAACTGATAGGCAAGTAATTTATTTCTACCCTGGAAGGTGGGGTAGGTCTGAATCAATTATCTAGTGTAGTTCTCCAGGCTATTAACATGCTAACGGAGGAGCTTTCCTGAGGAGGTTCTTTTGTCTATGGATTGTTTCCTGAGGAGGTTTGAGGAGGTTCGTTTGTGTGTGGAATGGCTATTGAAACTCTAATCTTATCTGTAATGCTATTGCCAGCTGTCAAGCATTTTGTAACAGGAAAGCATATTTCAACAGGAAAGAAGAGAGTTTAAAAATAAATAGGGCATGGTTTCCTGTCCTGAAAAACACCATAGACAAAAGAACCTTCTCAGGAAAGCTCTTCTATTAGCATGTTAATAGCCTGGAGAGCTACACTAGATAATTGATTCAGACCTACCCCACCTTCAAGGGTAGAAAGAAATTACTTGCCTATCAGTTTTCTGCTCACCTTGACATAGAGAGTACTCCATCTTTTTGTGTTATACCTCTGAGGATGCCAGTCATAGCAACTGGCGAAATGTCAGGTCCTACAGTGCCAAGGCCATGGCCACACAACCCGGAAAATCTACAGCAACTAATAAATCAGTTGTTCTCAATTGCACCAAGACTGGGGACTGTTAGGCAAACAGCTTGACAATTGTAAGACAAATGTCATTGATAAATTGGACAGAAAAGAAACCTTTAGAATTCTTCATAGCAAGTGAACATGGCACTTAAAATCAGGCAAATTAGGTTTTTGTGTTTCATTTTCTATTAACTGATACAGAACTATGAATACAGTGTTTTGAAGTCACTTGCCTAACCATGGAAAATATCTGCAGAAAATCCCTTGTTTGAGAAAGGTGTCTATTGCCACTTGCCGAACAAGTGTACAATGTTAATAGCTTAAAGGCTTTATCACAAAAGGGTGGAACATTTATGGTTTGTATGAAAAACTCAATTTCTAATGTGTGCAACATGTTCACAAACTTCTGCTTTATATTAAAGTTACAGGAATGAGAATTAGGGGACTATGTTTTCTTCACTGGTCTGTGTGGATCCATTTACATTTTTGGAATACATTTATACCCACATGCATATATATAAAAAAACTTAAAATAAGGGGTGTGGGATAAAAAGTTTGAAATGGATATAGGTTGTTTGTCATTTGAAAGACTAGAGTTAAATGTAACTTCTGAAACACTGGAATTAATGCTCCTTGTATTAAGAAAATCATCCAATAAGTTTTCACTGGGTTCAATGGGAAAGACATTTCAGGATGTAACTTTCTGTTTCCTATTCACCTGGGGTGAAATTTTCACAAATAGCATTCCTCTTGCAAGTGATTCCCCCATCCAAATTTCAGGCTATGAGGAGAAAGTATCTTTGTCATACAGGCAAATAAAGAAGTCAGAAGATCTGAGATGATGATGATTCAGCTATTCCATGAGGCGCAAGGAGATTATCTGGTCCTCCATCATCACCAATCTCTTTCATGTCTTCTAAGTATATATTTAGAACCTCTGCTTCTTTCTCTCCCCCGGTCAGCAGTGCTGGTCAGCTGCACACTGCAAATCCTGGACCTTGGCCACTGTTTCATCCCAGGATTTTGGAGTCCTGACTATTAACTAGCATGTGAAAGCAAACCCTTTAACTTTCCCCTGCTTCAGGATCACTGTCATCATTAGTGAGGTGTGGGGGGACGGATGGTAAATTAGCTTAAATCTGAGCCTCTGCAGAATATCTTCTTCTATACTATCAGAAAGCCCTCTCAAAGCCAGTGAAACAATGTAGCGACTGGCAGAAAGTGAAAATACTGTGTATAGAAAAATCATTCAGGATGATAATGTTTGGTGAGGAAAATGGCTTACTGATCCGCTTTTAGGATGTCCCTGTCAGGTACACATCTGCTGAGTGACTTTCTCATTTTGCTGCTCCTTCTGCACCTCACTGGCCAGGAAAAGGAATCCAGTCACTGAGGCTCCAGATTGGAAGGTTTCCAAATTCTCCTGAATATCAGAAATAATTTGGAACATTTACATTTAGGAATGGTCAAATCAGATCTAGATGAGTAAATATCCAGCTGCATTTATCTAGGTACAATTGCATTGCTTGGTTGTTTAACAACTGCTGACACAGCAAAATGTGTGAATGAGCTTAATTGACAAGCCTTGAGTTAGAGGTGGTGGTATACATATTATTTGTGGCATTTATTATGTGGTAGCTCATTTACACTTGAAGTCTACTGAAGCCACCAGATGGTGGGCATGCTTGTTTGAATCAGCCCTCTTGGGTCAGTTGAGAAATTTATTTATTTGTTTTCTTAAGACGGCTTTCCATAAAAATTTGCTGCTGAAGCAATGTTCAATTGGTAGTAATCAAAATGATCAGTAGAACAACATTATAAAACTTCAATTAGCAAGGTGCATATTAAAAATAATGATCACTATCAGCCAGAAAAAAGATCATTAAAAAGTACATTAAGTGTATATTAGTGTATTAAATATAACAGTACATTAAAAGCCTGAGGTAATAAACAGGATTTTACCTACTGCATAACATCAGGGAAAGTTGTGGTTTTTGCAGCCTTCACAGGCAGCGTATTCTATGACTGTTGCATGACCACAGAGAAAAAAGCTAATTTCAGATCACCTACTTATTACATTGTAAGATTTTCGACCACATGATTATACAGCCATTTGTAGTAATACTTCGATAGTATAACTGCTCTTATGCATGAAAAAGGAAGGGATCTTTACCAAGTGGTAAAGGCTCCTCCACATTATCTAGGAAGTAATTGGATAGTCATCTGAATCAGATTTCTCAGACACCCAGATTTCCACAGGTCAAGGGAGGTCCATAGAAAAGAATTTGTTCTTGAGGTATACTGACCAGGCCATCAACTCTTTTTTACTACTTTGTCATCATTCAAGAGTAATACAGTGACAGTTTATTTTTGCACTCCCAGGGCATGCAGAGGGGAACAGAGAATTTTACCCTGTATTTGTATAAGCACTGAAATGCTATAAGGACCATTTGGAAATAGCTGATTCAACAATAATAACAATAGTACTCCTTCAATGGAGATAACATGGAAGAAATAACTTTGTGTTTGGTAGTTATGAATACATTTAATGCTTGCTTGCCATTATTAATTGTTCCCGCATTCTAATAACATTTTGAGTACTTGTAGCTTACTTTTCTCTGACTATGTGCAGAGCTTTCAGTTGAAAGGTTCTAAATAATGGGAATTAAAAGCCTATTTTAATAAAGGGGTTTTATTCTAATAAGTCTGAAAGCTATAAATAATGGAAGTTATTGGGCAGAATTCTACCTCCCATCTCCATTAAAAATAGCAGACTGGTAATTACATTATACTACCATTCAGCATAGGCTCTGTATCTTAATTTACTCTGTGCCCTGTGAATTATAGTGGGTGCAGTGTGGTCATTCTGCTCCCGAGTATGCCGTATCATAATTTAGAGAGAATGATCACTGCATTCCAGGGAACAATTGAATGTATGGATGGAGCATGGTTAAAAGTCATTCCCATGGACTTCTTAATCAGGTCCACACTGAAATGGAACCATTTTTTAAGGCATCAAAATTTTCTCTCTTATAGACACAACATGCTATGATTTGACTTAGGAGTAAGATGTAGTAGTAGTACTAGTAGTAGTAGTAGTTTTTTTTAATCCACAGGGGTTTATGGCCAGAGTCCATGTCCCCAGAAAATGCTTCCAAATGGAACTGGAGATGCTTCCTTTTGGCAGCTTCACGGATTGCTGCCTTAGGAGGCTCAATCTTGGGGAGAGTTTTCAGAGAGCATGGGGGACTGCTGCTGTAAGGGAAAACTTAAATGCACTTGTGCATCAGTGAAAGGCTGCCTACTGGACTTCGAATCTTGTTATATGTAATTAAACATTGCTTCAGGGCTTGGCTAACCTATTCTGCACTCAATTACATGAAGCTGCTCCTGAATGAAACTCTTCCTGAATTTCATCCCAGTCACCCAAAACCATACCGGGTAAGATTTCTAGGATTTACTTCCAAGTGGCATTTCTTTTGCAGAAATAGGTTTCAAGTGATTAGCAATATATAGATAGAACATCTGGCCTTTAACTTGTTTAATCAAGGACATTTAAATATGTCTGCAGAAACTTTCATTTAGGTGCTTTCGTGCAATAATTTACAATTTAATAATTGAAAAATAGTGTTTATTGGTAAAAGAAAAGACAGTAATTTTGACCTTTTCTCAATGTCAATAATTCATCAAAACCAAACATAGCCTTAAAATAAACCAATAATTCCTCAACTCTCACTACAGCTACAGCTCTTGTATCTGGAGATTGAATCTGATTCTTTTTTTATTCTGTAAAGCAGTATTATTACACAAAGACAATGGAGTAAAGGATGTTCCTGGAACAGAACACTTTTCTGGGAGTAAGCTCCACTGAATAAGTTTGAGTAAAATTCTGAGAGGATGTAGATAAGATTGTTGCCTCAAATAAGAATATTCTTTCAAATATTACACACATGTTATACATTAATATTACAAATTTCACATTATTAATAATTACATTCCACATATCAATCACCACATGTACTTATACACAAAATTTCCTATTGCAATAAATCCAAAACTATTTTACTAACAGTGGTCCTTTATTACACCCTTTTAAAAATATTGCTCTAGATCAGTGTAAGCACAAGTGAAACAAAAATCTTATTAAAATTAAAAGTTTTGTATATACAAAACAAGTTCGGTGTAGCATCTTCCATTGAAGATTTATCCTGTATACCTTTTGCTTACATTTCACTTTTAGTCAGGATAGTTGAGTGCAACCTGAAATAAGACCTTTCCCTCATACTAAGCTTAATGATCCTTTTAATATCAGTGCAGTTGGTTTTCTTCTTGCTATCTGCTGTGCTCCCTCAGCCTTGGAGCATTAAACATGTGATTAAAAAAGATTTTTTGGCATGGTTCACAAATTAACAAAAAGGCTCAGTGAAGCTGTATACTCACCCAGCATGAAATAAAAAAGCTAATCAAAGCAGATTATATTAGATTAGTTTAAACAGGTAAACAATTAGCTAAATTAATGTTACCTGCAACATAGTCCTTCAGCATTAACAGTTAAAGAATTGGTTCTCTAGACTCACATTATTTCACATTATTTGTTGATCTTTGCAAGAATTTCACTTGTTCTGCCCCTTCCAGATATGTAGCAGTGCTTTGGATTTCAAGAAGTCAGTAATTAGATACATGACTCAAAATGTTCAGATATGTCCTTCCTCAGTGCAATTCAACTAGAATAACAATTTTATTTAAAAGATTACATTTTGACTTCCAATATTGAATATGTTTGATTTTTGCTTTCAGTATTCAACATTGTCAATTTATTTTCATCATATCATGTATTTCAGGTATATAATAAAAACATTAAGTGCTACAAAAACCCATGCAGATGGTTTATTTGTTTGTTTGTTTCTCCTTGGTTCATCCCACCCAGGTAATTTATTTCAGAAAATATTATATCCAAAATGAATGAAATCATCATTTATTAGACCTGCAGCTCATATTTAAAATAAAGTTTCAAAGTGATTGTGAACTTGTACAATGGCATACCTTAACTTTAAAACATTGGAAAGAGCTCCTGTTTCAATATTTCATGGAAGTGTTTAGTCAGTGTTCACTCTTTGAATTATTTTCTCTCTGAACAGTACTTCATTATATGGAGTGATGCACATGCTGGGCAGGTTTACACACACACACACACACACACACACACACACACACACACACACACACACACACACACCTTACCTAGATTGGTAAAATAGCACACAGATGGAACCCAGCCATGAAGCTGCCCTCATGAATGAAGGTTGTACTGTACTGCATGATTAGCTGTTCTGCTAACAGTTAACATTATAATAATGAATTTTGCTGACAACAACTGACAACACTAACTTTGCTTTAAAGTTTCTATAACAAGAATGAGAAAGTTTGGATTATCTTTTATGGATGTCAATTTACTCCAACTAATATAAAATACACAAAATAAAAAAGGGCCAAAATAAATGGCAGCTGCGAGCCACCCAAACCAAATTTGGACCATGGTAGACAAGAGTTTAATCCTTTCTGCCAGCACCATTTTCCCAGATGCAAACCGTTTGCCCTTCATGCAGAAGAAGCCATTAGAGTGCAGGAGAACACTGTAGGGAATAATGGTTAAAACTGTTCTTTTACAACTATTTTTCAACAAAAACATATGGGATATCCATTCATTGGTCTCCTGGTGATACATCTGTTACAACTCAGAATATTTTTGTTTATTTTACAAAATTTATATCCTGCCTTTCTGCTCTCAAAAGGGCTGATTTCCCACTACAGCTGCCTCGGGGTTGCGCCACCGTTTGCCCCGATACTATTCGTCAATTTCACACCCGAAGCCGCAGGGCTGCATTTTGACCTGTGGCTTCACCCGATTCCTCCTGCAGTTTCGTGATCCTCAAAAAACAGGATCACAAAACTGCATGGGAAATCGGGCGAAGCCATGGGTCAAATGCAGCCCCGCAGCTTCAGGTGTGAAATTGACTAATAGTATCGGGGCAAACGGCAGTGCAACCCCGAGGCAGCTGTAGTGGGAAATCAGCCAAGGGCTACAAAGGAGGCTAACACATTAAAGCGTACATAATAAAATCACATTTAAAGCCATTAAAACCAACCAAAACCAGAAATATCATTAAAACAGTTAAAACCAGAGCTAAACTGTGTACAAAGACATTAAAACAACAATTTAAACATTTGGCAGGAAGGAGGGATCACTGAGGAAATGCTAAATGAGACAAAAAAAAGTCTTTACCTGCTTGTGGATGATGGAAACAGTAGGAGGTAGGCAAGTCTCTCTGGGAAGAGAGTTTCAGAATTTTAGTGCCATGACTGAGGTTGCAATCATATGCACAATTAGACCCACCATAGGCATGAAAGCCAGGCAGATTTAAAGGGTGTGATCAGATAACAACATCTGGGAAGTGCACCCACAGCCGTCGGCAACCATTCTGCTCCACCACAGAAGTGGAGTTAAAAGACACCAGAGAAAATCCGGTGGTAAACAGGTTGTGATGGGCCCTGTCTGATCACTCCAGCATGCTCTCATGGCATCAGACCTGATCAAATCATCCTGACTCCGTGCCATTGTTCCCCCCCCTTCTCAGTATGAGCATCATCACAAATTCCATAGGGAGGCCTCAGTGCAGAGATGTGACTCATTGATTCCTTGTTTAAGCACATCGGAAACAAACAGCAAAAAAACCCTGACTCACCCGTGGTTGCATCTGATCATGCAGTGGCGGGCTGTGCCCACAGCTTCCAAAGACTGTGTGATCGTGCATCTGTGGGTCAAATTCCTCCAGAGGAAATAGCTTCTCCCCCGCTTTATCACATGCATGTGACTGCAACCTGAGTAAGCTTTCTCCCAGATTGTCATCTGCTTAATCTCAGAAGGCTGGGGCATGTGATGTAGAGCCTTCAAAGATGACTCTAGTGGTTAGGTAGGTTCATAAGGCCTTTCAGGTAATGTTGGTCCCAAGCAAGACAGGTCTCTAAAGGTCAAAAACAGCCCCTTGAATTGTAGCCAGAAGCAATCTGGGAGCCAATGAAGTGATACAGTCCTTATGACCCACTCCAGTCAACATCCTGGCTGCAGCATTCTGCACCAATTCAAGTTTTGGAACATTTTTCAAGGGCAGTCCCATGTAGTGTGCATTGCAGTAATTTAATCTCAATGTAACCAGGGCATGCACCACACTGGCCAAATCTTTTTCTGTCCAGGAAAGACTGCAGCTGGCTAACCCATCAAAGCTGGCAAAAGGCGCTCTTCTTCAGAGTTGCTATCTGCTTATCCAGAAGTAGGACCAAGTCCAGGAGCATCCCTAGACTATGGACCTGTTCCTTCAAGGGGAGTGCAACCTCATATGGAATGGGTAACATGTAAATTCTGGGCCAGACTTTCCACTCACCAATAACACTTGTGTCTTTTTGCACTTAAGTGTCAGTTTTTTAGCCTATATTCACTTCAAAACTTCCTCCAGATACCAGTTCAGGATTTCTGCAGCCTCCCTGGGATCAGCTGGAAGTGTGAGATAGAGCACTTTTTCAAAGAACCCCCAAAAGCTGGTGAGGTAGGACTTCCCTTTGTAGAAGCCCTGTTGTTTTTCTCTTAGCAGGCTTGTTCCTCTATGTGCCTAATAATTCTATCTTTGGTAACAGTTTCTACTAATTTTCTTGGGACAGACATTAGGTTGACTGGTCTGTAATTTCCCAGTTCCCCCCTGGACCCCTTTTTAAAAATTGATACATTTGCTGCTCTACAGTCTTCTGGTACAGTGGTTGAATATAGTGATAAGTTACAGATACTGATTAGGAGATCAACAATCTCAAGTTTAGTTTCTGTAAGAACGCTTGGGTTTATGTCATCAAGATCTCCATATTTACTGGTTTTTAATTTCCTCAATAGGTCAAAAACCTCATCTCTTATTACCTCAGTTCTTTAGACTCCCTTCCTGAAAAGAGCGCCTGTGGCATGGGTCCATGCCCCACACTTTTCACAGTGAACACAGATGCAAAGAATTCACTGAGCTTTTTTGCCATTTCCTCATCTTCCTTTAGCAATTCTTTTATTCCTTGGTCATCTAAAACCCCAGCTGCTTCTCTGGCTGGCTTTCTGCTCTGGATATATTTAAAGAAATTGTTATTATTTATCTTTATAATTTTAGCAATCTGTTCCTCAAATTCTCTTTTTGCATGCCTAATTATTAACTAATATTTCCTTTGCCAAAGCCTGTAGTCCCTTCTGTTCAATTCATTGGGGCAGTCCTCCACTTTTTAAGAGGAGCTTTTTAAATGATTTACTTGGTTTTCATTGTTAACTATGCAGGTATTCTTTTAGAACTGGCAGTATCCTTCCCAATTTGGTTAATATAGGCCCCGGTCACACTACCATGAAAAGCCATGGCTGAAGTGCAGCTTTTCAGAGGCGTGGCAAAATGAAGTGCAGGAGCAGGATCACACAGATCCCCTGAGCCACCATGCAGTTGCTCCCCAACGTGTTCACATGCCGAGGGGGAAGCAACGGGATGACAGGCAAGGTGAGGCAACTGCTCATTTGTGGGCATGTGCAGTTTGGCAGGGCCTCGCTTACAATGGGAGTCGGGCATGTCGGCGATCTCACATGCGCCCTTGCTGCGGATCATTGGGTAGGTACTGCATGTTGTCTAGTACCTTTTTGATCTGCGTTTTCAGCTGGATAGGACGGGTTAGGGGCAGGTGCGCAACGCTTGCCAGATGTTGGCATCTGATCGTGCCGGTTTCATCCACCCTTAATCCGTCCCATTCGTGTAGCTACTTCTCCGTGTGACCGGGACCATATTCTGTCTGGGCTTCAAATACTGTGGTTTAAAAAAGCTTCCAAGAAATTTGTAGGGATTTGACTATTTTCTGCAGCTTATTAGTTAACTTCTTACCAAGGTCTTAAAGCATGTGGCTGTTGCATAGGTGTAAAGTTGCTTAGCATGGTACTGAAGATGAATTTTGGTAGAATAATTAAGACAATCTGATAAAACACTCACTATGTATGGGAGGGTTCAATGAGAGAATATTTGCTGATGAAGATGTTTATGTTGTAGTTCTTAGCATTTCTACTGGTAAAGTGCTCAAAGGAGCTAAAACTGAAACTGTTTTTGGTTGGTTGTTGGTTCTGCCCTTAGTTCAACAAAGAAATAGTTTATTTCATCAGTTTAATCTGAAAGATTTTGGTCCATTCAGTTCCAAGTTCAGATGCATCATTAAAGGCAAAAACATGTCAAATGACACTTTGGGATTTAGTAACTGATTAATAGTCCTTTGTGTAGCATGGATAGCTATAGTTATAAATTCCTGTTGGGTAAAGAAAGATTCAGTGGAGCATATAATGCAAAATGTACAGCTCTTTCTACCACATTGCCTTTTGGGTTTGATTTATCCTTTGTGGTTGCCAATTTGATATCTAATTAAAATAAAACAACACAAAATATTAATTTAGCTATATACAAATGGTATCAGAGAGTCCTGTTTGTCTATATTAATGCTGTTACTCCACTCTATAAACAAATACATTTCATTTTCAGATCATGTCTTAATGCAGAAATTAAATTATGTTTATTTTTGAATTACATCACAGAAAACAAAGATACCCCTCCTGCTGCCTTTTGCTGTGGTAGAAGCAATAAGAATTGTCAGTTGCCTATACTAGGGATAGGTGAAATATATTTATTTATATTCTCTTTATAGTACTAGTTCATTCCATAAGAAAGATGCCTTGGAAGTGCAATATACATTCACTTTATTAGCAAAATGCTGGATGGTCATCAATATATCTGATTTTCAACATGGCCTCAACTGGGGATACTTAAATCCAGAAATTTGGGCCATAATCAGACCAAACTGATCTTTCTATAAAATGGAGAAAAGCCTCAGATTTTCAGAAAAATCTGAATTCTAAATAACAACAAAACAGAATGATTATCCCTCCAAATAACATAGACAATGGCTTTAGCTTTAAGAAACAAATGCCCTCTGTGGCCATTGTTAAGCAGCCACAACTGTATTGCCAGCAAGCCTTGGTTTTTGTCAGTAAAAGGCAGAGGAAGGAAAAAGGCCCTTTTCAGAGCTGTTTTGGCCTTTATGGGTTGGATTCATAGATTCATCAGGGCCACCAGGTAACTTTGTTACACAAATTGCTACTATTCTACTTACATGACTCACCCAGAACTGGCTGCTTCCATATGAAACCCATGAAAGCCACTGGTATAGTGGTTGGAGTGTTAGACTAGGATCTGGGAGGCTCAAGTTCAAACCCCCACTAGGTGTTGGAAGCTCGCTGAGTGACCTTGGGCCAGTTACCACTCTTGACCTATCCTCCCTCACAGAGCTGTTGTGAAGATAAAATGGAGCTGAATGATGTAAGCTGCTTTGGGAGAAAGGTAGGGTATAAATGAAGTAAATAAATAATAAGTATAGCTGAAGATGAAGGGCAGATAAAAGGAAGGCTGGTAGATGGGTGGGAAGAAGATTAGGAAGTAGTGAAAGGGAAGAGGATATTGGGGTTGCCAGGAGGAAGGAAAGAGGAACTACTATGAAAAGGGGGATACAGGGGAAAGTGAGGTTCTCTCCACAAGTTATTATAGGTTCTTCACAGGCCTGGTAGCCAGCACCACTCAATTGGGCCAGAGTTTTCCTAGTAGCCAAGGGGAACGAAGGAGGTAAAACTGCAGGAAAAAGGTTTAAATAATGTTAGATTGACTGGTGAATGGGAAAAATGAAGGATGAAGGAAAACAGAAGTGGCTACAGGGGCTTTCAGAGAAGGGAAAGAGAGGAATAGTGGTGGGCAAAGAACTCAGCTGCCCCCCAACTCCTTGTGGGTCTCCAATTTATAAAACTCTAATCCCCTTGTGTTATATTTTATCCAAAGAGATAACATTTAATGTTAAATCCAGTAAAACAATTAATGTATTGGTATCTAATAATTGTATCAGAACTTCAAAATCTTCTAGTCAGGCAACAGGTTCCTACAATTCATGTCTAGAAGTAATAATAATAATAATAATAATAATAATAATAATAATAATAACAACAACAACAATTTCTACATGTGCCACCTGTTGCTTGACAGAAGAACTAGATCAGTGCTTTGTATGTATTTTGTGATAACCATACATCGGGTCCATTGAGCTTTGCATCAGATCTGAAGGTTCTGCATCATTTTCCATAGCATTAACATAGTACTGTTTTCTACGTTTTAGTAGATGGGATGTAGAAGTAAATTCAGTAAATTGAATGTGGGCCATGTTTGGAGCTTGATAAACTTCATATGTTGCCTCAAGCCTAGCATGGCAAAAAAAAAAAAATCTGTATGCATGATTGTGTGTGAATGATGCACCTGGTAACCTTCTTGTAACCTGCATTTTGTCTGGTGGGTGACCAGCTGTGCAGACCTGCGATAAATAAAAATACCCTACCACTTGTACAACATCATTCTTCATTACACAGGAGAGCTAACCATATTTCTCTGGGGTCATACAATATATGATCAATTTGTTAGTTAACTGACAATATTTTGCCAGTGGCATTCTGGAACTATTTTGGAGACAGCTAAAATTCTTTGTGTCCTGACCTGGATAACCCAGGTTAGTCCAACCTCATCAGATCTTGGAAGCTAAGCAGGGTCAACCCTGGCTAGCATTTAGATGGAAGATCAGCAAAGAATACACAGCTGACACAGAGGCAGACAATAGCAAACCACTTCTGAAAATCTCTTGCCTTGAAAAGTGCATGGGGTCACTCTAAATCAGCTATGACTTGATGGGGGGGGGGGATCGCTTATATTTAAATATATTGTTCACAGAGATGCTGTTTGAGATTTTAGTGGGAGGGGAACAACTAGCAAAATTCTGCAAGGAGACTCAAAGAATCATCATTTCAGCATGTAAATAGGTCCCCAGCTGGTGGACCTGACCTGAAAATAGGTATAAGAATGTTGTTCATTGAAAAAAAATCAAATGTTACAGAAATAAAGGGTGGTGATCTTTAAATCACATTCTTTCTCTGACAGCCCTTAATTATACATATGCCATCACGAACTATGAAAAGGTCTTGACTTCTTTCTAACAAAGTGTTTGATTCATTTTTCCAGAAATGCTCATATGATTTTCAAACCAAGTGGAAACAACCTGCAGTTCAGCAGGCTTTTGATGATCAAAAAGGAAAACAGGGTCTTTTGCTGGGAAAAATTCCACCCTGAGGTATTTCACATTTGCAAATAGGATGAAAGTTTAGTTCCAGTCTTTAAGTGCAATCTTATCCTCATTTATACCAGCTGCACGAGGATCCTCCATTTATACCAGCTGCACAAAGCTTTAGTGTCATTGGGTTTTTTTTCTGTTAACCCCCCCCACCATTTTTAATAATATTCACCAACCAACAGAAAATCTAGCCAATTTCATTTTGAATTGCTTTCATTCCAGTCCACTGTGCCCCTGCAAGTCTTGTCTTGCTAGGAACTGCTCACTATGATCATGCTGTTTGTTCTAGCACCTGATGAGGACTGAAAAGAACTATTCTGCAGGTAATGTTGCTAGAGCTGCTGCTGTATTTTCTTCCCTTCCATTATAGGATTCAGTAAGTGAAGAATAGTATTAGCATATGCCTACAGCCCATCATAGTGAAGTATGTAGTGAAATAGACCATACAACAGAAATTGTGTAGCTGCCCAGGCAAAATAATGCCTTCTTCCATGGTAATTGCAGTTCCCAAGCAATAGTGCAAGAATGCGCCTGTGCAAAACTGCTCCAGTATAGAATGCTCAATAAAAATTTAGCTTTTAATCAACTATTTAAATGTGCTGCTGATAATTTGTGCTAAAACCATGTTTCAAGTGGAACAAAGTCCACCCATCACTATCGAGGTTGGTAAAACAACAAGTGAGTTATCCAACCAAGTAACTATAGATAAAAGAAAGACTCAGCTAGTAGGAACCAAGTGTTGCACCAATAAGGTGCAGTTAGACCACAGTTCCCATAATCAAAGTTTCCACTTGTGTATTTTAAACTTTATAAGCAAAGTGATCACCTCCATGTCATGCATTCTCTTGGCTGGGATGGGTGTTTCCTCTCCTCACCTGGCTGAATAGTTCCTCTGCTTTGCTAGTGGATGGTAATTTGAGCTTTAGCTCCAATGTTTGTAATGCCATTGGAAGGAACAACACGACCAATGAAAAGCTGGAACAGTTTTTTTATAGCCAACTCGCTGCTGTTACTAATCACAAACTACTGTTTGACATTTTAGCTACCACACTGAAATTATAGCTTAATATACTTGACTAACAGTGTCATTTCTGAGATCTTTATTGTCCATTTGCATTCAGGACAGGTCTATATTGCCCCCATACAGCTGTTCTTGAAATATTCATTGTCATAGCTGTTTTCAGTATTTTGTGTACTATGAAATGTTCCTATCTGGCTCTTATGTGGTTAATGCCCAATAATATTTTAATATGTTGCAGTAGGAAATAATTAAAATACTAGATAAATAATTAGTTTTAAGAAGACAACAGTGTTATAAAAAGTTATAACAGATCTTTGATAAGACCTAGACTGTCTAAAATTACACAAACATTTCTGAATTGACTCAAGGATTTAATAGGTATGTCTTGTAAGGTCTGCACTTGAAAGGTTATCCAGCTAATATCTCTTTTTAACATTTGGGATTGTAAAGGCATTGTACTTTGCATCCAGTTCAAATATCCTTTGTGTTCTCCAATGCATAGGCAAAATGAAGTACTTTATGGATTTGGGAATGTGCTTTCATTTGAAAGCTGTAGATTACTAAACCCCTTTGATAATGCAGAAAAATCTCTACTAGAAGAAAGAAACATGGAAGCAAAAAAAATTGTTTGAACTGTGGATCCACTGATATCAGAAAGGAAAAAGACTGGTTTTCTTCCCTCCTGTTTTGAAACAAAAACAATAATTTTAGGTATCTGACATTTCTAGCATATTGGAAGGCTGTATGTATTTGTTAGCAAGCACCATATCATATTGCTTGCTTGCCAGGCTATGGCCCAGGACAGACTGGCAATTTGCCCCGGTATCGAGTCGCGGCAAAAAAACCCCGGAGTAAACAATACCGGGTTTTCCCGTCCACACAGCGGGGGCCTCTGCCGGAAGATACTGGACGGAGGCGCGCGGGAGCGTTCAGACTGCCGCGCTGGAGGCGCACTATATTCGCTGTTTCCCCATTATTTCGGCTGTGGGCGTATGTGCGCATGAGCGCTTGAGCGCTCATGCGCATAAGCGCATTTTGGCGATTTTTTTCCCGCCCTGCAACGCCGGCACCGCATTGGGCAGTGGAGTGGAGCGCAGCCAATCACACCGCTGCTGCCTCATGCCCAACGCGGGTTGCTCCCGGCTTTTCGGCTGCGTGTTCAGACTCCCCGGAAGCGGAGAAACGCGTGACAAACGCAGGCTTTCAAGATTTGCGTCGGCTTTTATCAGGTGTTTTTTTAATCCGGCAGTGAAGCGCGAGAGCACTGGTAGGCTACAGGTGGGGGACGCCAGGCAGATGTGCCTGTGTGAACATTCCATTTAATCCGATATTGAGTTGTTGTCAGCCCGGGTCCCATCCCGCGGCAAATTGCCAGTCTGTCCTCGGCCTATGTTTGGAAAATAGAGAAAGTAATATTAATTTCAATTACTGTAGGAGAGTCATAGCTAAAACATTTTACTCATATACATGTATTTCATTCATTACAAACTGAGTGATAGTTGCCGTCTTTGTTCTAGTGGGATAAATTTAAAATAAGGAGCATGTTGAGTGATGCATGCTTCTGGGCAAAATAAAGAGACAGCTTGGCTCTCTAAGATCGAATACATATTAAAAGAATTCTTACAGGTCAGACAGAGAAGCAAGAATTGTAAAAAGAGTGATGAATGAAACAGTGAATCTTATTTGTGCAGCCACTGAAGTCTTATTACTTCCCCCCCTCCTATCTTTGGTATGACTGACATTCAAGAAGAACCCATGCAGCATATCATATGCCTGGTATCTTAGTTAAAACTACTTCAAGTGCAATTTTAGTGCACCAAGGATCCATAGACCAGGTGGGTGCTTCACTAGCATGTGAACACTGAAAGGGGCCCAATTCACCCAACAGTCAGAACATTATGAACTGAGATTGAGGCAGCTCTTAAACATGTGATTTTGTTTATTCAGCTCATAACACAGAACAAAAAGGCATAGAATAAGCTGACTTATATATGTTTTGAATGGGCAGAACCAGGGGTCTTTTCATAGAAAAAGAGCTGCAGGAGCTCATTAGCATATGGTATGCTAATGAGCTATTAGGCTATTAGCATATGCCATGCCCCCTGACATCACTTCCGGTGATGTCAGAAGGGGAAGCAAAAGGGAGGAGGCATCTTTGAAAACCTCCCCTTCCCTTCCCCAGCTGGCCTGGGTGGGGGAACTAAGAGAGAAGGGGTTTAAAGTTTAAACTCCTTCTCACTAGAGTTGGGCCACAGAAGGAGTCAAGTCAAGTCAAGTTTATTAGTACAGTCAAGCAACCAGCCAATATAAAACGTTTCCAAAAGGAAGATTGAGGTAAAATACACAGTAAATACATTAAAATTAAATAAATATATAAGATGGCATTAAGAGCAAAAGCGAAAGCAACACGGTGTATCATTAAGGTGGAAACAGGAACAATACTAATTTATCATTAACTTGCAATCTAAGGTACAAGCTTCCTCTTTTTAAGTGCCAGGAAGCACTTTCCGATCTTCCAACAAGAAGGTTAGAATCCTTGGTTCCGCAAATTTCAAATGGACATCCAAAGGTTTAAATTTAGACAACAATGGGAAAATTAGCAGCTGCCTCACCAAAGTATAAAAGTTACAATGTAACAGAATATGTGAGACGGACTCTATCTCAAGACCTGTACAAGGACAACATCTTTGGGAGATAGACCAATGCAAGAACCTTCCTTGTAATAAATTAGAGCCTAGGACATCAAAACGTGCTCCAGAAAAAGCCCATCTATAGCCATCATATATAATGTTAGTAAGGTATGGAGCAGGTACAAAACCTGTCCAAGACTTTAAAACTCCATATCTCGAGGGTAGAAGCGCTTCTTCTGTCTGTGCCTCTATATCCATTAGACGTTGGGATACTATAGATTTAGCCTTGGTCAATCCTAAATCGAAAAGACTTGCAGGGTGAAGCCCAATTGAACCAAGTTTAACCTATATTTTGGAGGACCATTCAGGATATGGAGTGGCAGCTAAAAGGGATGGAATTAAGCCTGTAGGCTTCAGGTGCATTCTTAACCAGTAAAAAATCGAAGCAATCCAAACTTTCATTTCCACTCTTGGCACCCCAATCTCCTGCCTAAGAACTACATTTGCTGCCTAAGAACTACATTTAGGCACATTAAATAATGCTCTAATAAATTTGGATTGAACTTTTTCCAGGTCCTTAAAATTATTATCACTTAAAGTAATTACTTGCATACCATATGTGAGTTGGGTTAAGATCTTTGCATCATATAATTTTAAGGCCGCTTGAATTACACCTTGGCCTTCCATCCTGAAGAATCTGATGATAGTATTACCATTTCTCTCAGCTGAACAAATTGTGGAACTTATATGCACTGAGGAGCTGCCATTATAACTGAAGGTTATCCCCAGATACTTATATATTTTAACTTGCTCTATAGGGTGTCTGTTTATTCTCGAAGTATCTTTCTTATAAACCCTATTAAAATGAATAATCTTGGTTTTAGAGTAATTAATCATTAATAATTCCTCCTTACATTTCTTGCTAAAAATTCTTAAGGCCCGATTAAGACCAACTCTAGCTTGGGACAATAGGATAGCATCATCCGTGTACATCAGTATTGGGACCCCCTCTCCTCCTGAGAAGTTAGGGGCATGCACATCTGCCCCATGTAGAGACTGAATAAGGGAGTTGACATAAATATTAAAACAAGGAGGGGGCAAGTAAACAACCCTGTCTTACTCCCTTCCGGGAGGGAATAAATTTAGATAGCATTCCTTCCCTGTTACATCTGATTTGTAGTTGCATGTTCTCATGCACTTTAATCATCAGATGTAGGAGTCTTTTATCTATAGTTGAAGAATTCAACTTTGCCCAAAGTCTTCCCCGAGATACAGCATCAAAGGCTGCCTTCAGATCCACAAAGACGACAAAAAGAGATTTCTTAGCGACTCTAACATATTTTTGAATAAAATAATCTAGAACAAGACAATGATCGAGAGTTGAACAACCCTGGGTAAAGCCTGCCTGTTCTTTACTTAGATAATTATCGTGTTCGAGCCAATTATGTAGTTTAATTTGCAGATGTCTAGAGTACAATTTGCCGATGGTATTTAAAAGACTAATCGGACAATAATTATTAGGGTCAGACCTGATACCTTTCTTATATATAGGATTAATAATTGCAGTGCCCCAGTCTGATGGGATCTGAGCAGCATGATCAATATGGGTAAAAAGTCTGTCCAGTATCGGTGACCACCAGTCTACATTACTCTTAAGAAGATCTGGGGGAATGAAATAACTCCCAGGAGCCTTCCCATTTTTTAACTGCTTAATCATTAAGGTGACCTCTTCTGATGTAACTGGGGGCCAAATAGGCAAGGTCTCTGAAGGGACTACCATGGGAGGGGTTGGCTGTGGATCACTATATAATACCTCAAATGATTTCCCCAAATCTCAGCGGGTATAACGCCACAGAAGGAGGAAAGAGGGAAGGAAAGAGAGAGGGCAGAGAGAAAGAAAGAAGGAAGAAAAGAGGGAAAGAAAGAGAAGGAAAGAAGGAGGGAAAGAAAGAGACGGAAGAAGGAGGGAAACAGGGAAAGGAGGAAAAAAGAGAAGAGAAGAAGGTGAGAAAGAAAGAGATAAAGGAAGAAGGAGGGAAAGAGGAAAAGGAGAGAAGGAAATAAGGGAAGGAAAGAAATTTTTCCCAGTGCTATAAATATTCTTTTTGAGGTGTGTGTGGTGTGAGTGGTCCAATGAGGTTGCACCATCAATTTATACATGTATAAATGATGTTCCTCTTGGTCTTTGGGGGTTTCTGTGTGGCACTGTGGCATGCTTGCACTGCCACAGTGCCACTTGTTCTGGAGTGTGCCACTTGTTCTCATGGCAAACAAGCACCTCCCAAGACAGTTCAGTTTCCCTGAGATTCTCTGGGAGAGTCTGACTGCTAGGCACTGCCTGCTTGCCTGCCTTAAGTGCTGCTGGCTGGGTTTCCCCATTGGAAACAATGGAGGTAATGGGGGTAACCTGTTTGGGTGCCCAAAGAATTAGGCCCATTGGTCCCATTGCTTTGAGACGTGGGGGTGTATGTGGAGAGAGGCTCCCGAAGCTACCCTGAAAGTTTGGAGCCTCTCCCTCAAACCCCCTCCCCCCCCAGAGCTACTAACAGCACCGTGGGAAAACAGTAACTTTTTTCCCAACATAGAGAACAACAGAGGGAATGGGGGCAACCTGTTTGGGGGCCCATAGAATTGGACCCCCTGGTCCAATGTTCTTGAAACTTGGTGGGTATCTTGGGGAGAGGCTCCATCAGCTACCCTGTGGGTTTGGAGCCTCTTCCTCAAACTCCCTCCCCTCCAGCCCCCAGAATATACCCTATGTTTTCACCATTGACTTCAATGGCCCATAGGATATAATGGAGCTGAAATTGACATTCGGCTGCCTGAAAGACTCCCGGGGACTCCGGCTGGGGGTGGGGCTTGGCTCTTGATCTGCCAGAGCTGCACTCCGGTGTGCTCCCCCCAAAAAAGACCTCTGGGCAGAACCACACCCAACAAACAGATAACAACCAATCGGAATACAGAGTTTGGAACCAATGAGATTGGTTCCCGCCGAAGACAAGACTCCTTTGATTGGCCTGTTTGCCAATCCTTGTAATACTCTGTTTAAATATAGAACTGCTTAACTTCATCAATGTTTTATTGACTTAATACATAACACAGAACATGACCTGGACATGTGTAAATAATTTTTTAAAGGATTCAGAGTTGCATTTCTTTGTCTATTCAAAACCTTCAGTCCCTTCCTTTAATGTCAGAATTAAACCTAGTTGTATTCATCAGTCAGTCTAATAGTTCTTTCCATGGGGGACATGAATGGATGTGACCAACTTTGTGAACTCACTGTTTCAGTTGAAAATCCCTGTCTCTGACATGGGTTCTTCCTGCATGAGATGAAACTGTAGTTATAGTTTTTCCTAATTATATTCATTACATTCACTAGGATGATTATTGTTAAAATCGATGCCTGTTTTGTGATTATTTAAACTGAATAGTGTAAAAAATGCTGTAAAATTTGGTAAAAGAAAAAGAATCAGGAAAACAATCAAATTAAATAGGTAAACTAGAAAAAAACCCTCAAAATGACAATCTCTAAAAGCAAAAAAAAAGGTAAATTTGTACATTCCTAGGGACATTTCTATCTTGAAAAGAGAATAAAGCTAAGAAAAGCTGAAGGCAGTAAGTTGGGAAAGGAAGGCCCAATATGAGATGGACTGACTCAATAAAGGAAGCCACTGACTTCATTTTGCAAGACTTGAGCAAGGCTATTAATGATAGGGCATTTTGGAGGTCATTAATACATAGGGTCATCATGAATTGGAAGCAACTTGTCATTATACAACACACTCAGGGGTATTTCTTTGCTGAGAAGATGGAGAGGTAGCAAGGATATGCGGCAAATATATATCCAATAGTCCAGTGCCCCACAAGTGAAGTGGGTAAAGTTTAAATAGGACTGGTAAAGCTGGGAAGGCAGGAAAAGCATAGGTTGATGGGATTTAGAGTTGGCAAGCACCCCAAAATGTTAGTGATGGGGGAGGTCCCTCACAGTGGTTACTTGTTGGCTTGGCAGTCTGGTGGCTCAGTGAGGACCTCTTCAGAGTTGGTGGGGGACATACAATGGGCCTTCAGGCTTAGCAGTCATGGGCCAGACTATGCCCTCCATCCCCTCTATGTACTAGCATGAGGAGAACAGTTCAGAAAGATTCTGGAGCTGGGACTGAGCTGGGATGCTTTTGCCCTGTTAGGAAGAGCTTGCCTTGCAAGCTTGATACAACCCGTGACTTAATGTGTTATCTGAGTTATGCCAATCAGCTTGTTTGTAAATAAAGTTCCCAGTTTAACCCATAAACTTGTGTCATGTTTCATTTGAGAGGTGGGCAGGCAAATGATATTGTCCAGCCAGAACCATTTGAAGAGAAGCAGAGGCTAGCTGCACTACATCACCCATCCCTACAGTAGACAATAATGGCAGTGCGCATGGCTGTTGTTTAAACTGGGTCCCTTAGAAGCCTAACACATACTAGTTAAGCACCCACCTAGGCTATGGATCCTCGCTGCACTAAAACTGCACTTGAATTTTGGCAAACCAAAGCAGGTTTAACCAAGAAGTCGGGCATATTGTACACTGCATGGGCTCATCTTGACTGTCAATCATACTGAGTTAGGAAAGAGAGGAGGATCAAAACTTCAGTTGCTGCATGAATTTGTTTCTTCCCATCACCAAAAGACACCAGAATAGCTGTCAGATTTCTGATCATTTACAAACATTGGAAATTATTCTAAAATTTGTAACATTTATGATATTAAAGAATGAGTAGGGTCAGGGCTGGATTTTAGTAGGTGCAGTTTTGAGATTGCCCATCTCTTTAATGGTAAGTTTTCTTCTCCACCCAGCATTGTATTTACATTGAACTTTCATCTCTGCAGCTGTGCTTTCCATAATGAAGTTGAAGGAAGAGAGGTTAGCCATCTGTCCCATTGATCTGGATTATAGAGGATTATCTGTGATGCTTCTAGTGAGCTCTAAGAACCTGCTGACTTTCTTTTCTACCAGCCTGTTTTTAAATTACCTAGCAAGATTACTTTTAGAAGAGGCCTAGAATTGATGCTGTGTTTACTTTTCTGTTTAGTTTCAGTGCCTTCTCCCCCCCCCCCTTTTTACAACCATCAGTGACAAAGTGATATCAGATTGCTTGTGACAGAAATCCTAAAATTTACTAAAGTTCCAGGGTGCCACCTAGTGTGTCTGGGATTGTGGACCCCTGGAGGTTTCCATTAGAATGAATCATTCACTTCCATTCCACATTGGACCATTGTGGCAGACTTAATCCCTTTTGAACAAAGGATAATCTGGTTTGGACTGGATGATCTATTAGTCATGGAAGTTCAGAGCCATTACCAGATGCTTGGTGGAGTTGGGACTATTGTAAAGTACTGGGTTCGCTGCATGGAGACTCGGACTATGACATGCATTCAGACACATTTATTGTACTTCACACACAAGACTGAAAACCTGGCCCTGCAACTATATATACTCCACCCAGCATACTCACAGTCCCATTGGAGGGTTTGAATTTCCCACCAGAGGTCCTATTGGTGGACACAGGATCCCTGGTCCCTATTGTGTTTCAGGACCAAGCTCTTTCTGCAGTCACAGACCCCTGGTAGTGGTCTGCATACATAACACCCCTCCCCCCCATAGTTCCGAACCATCCTATGTGACATAGTCCTGCAAATAAGCTGGTGGTCTGCACTCTCGCAGGGAATGCCAGGGCATGGGGACAGGCTTGCTAGCAATCACCTCTGGGTGGCTGGCCATTTCTGGTGGCAGCAGTGGCTGTTCCTCTGGTCTTGATGGTGCAGGCATCAGTGCAACTGCTGGTGCCTTGCTGGTCAGACACCATGAATGGGGGTTGCTCCTCTGTGACTGGGAGCTGTCACCGCCGAAGTTGGTTGATGTGTTTCTTTAGGAGTTGACCATCCTCTGTACACACATTGTATAACAGGGGCCCCTTTCCAAAGTTCCTTATGTAGATGAGGTCTTCTGGAAAGACCCCCTTAGGGGCTTCCCATTATTCCATCAGTTTCCTGGAGTCTGGTGCCTGGTCCGGGTTTAGCCGGTCTAGAAAGATGGTGGGGTGACAGCTCATCAAGAGTTCCATGGGGCATCCGCCACTGATGGGGTTTGGTGTCGTCTGCTGTGCTAGGAGGAAGTGGGCTAGCCGGAAATCCCAGTCTCTGTCCATGATCCAGCTGAGGGCTTCCTTCGTGGTGCACATCATGCGCTCTGCTTGCCCATTGGTTGCGGGGTGGAAGGGCGCAGATCGAATATGCCAGACCAGGTTCCGCTGGAGGAAGTCCTCGAATTTTGCTGATGTGAAGGCTGCCCCGTTGTCGGAGACAATCGTGTCTGGCAGGCCATGGGTGGTGAAGATCTTGCAGAGTGTATGGATGACGGCTTTCATGGACGTGGTGGTCACGGGGCTTATCTCCAGCCATTTGGAGTCCATGGTTACCAAGAATTTTAGTCCTTGGAAGGGGCCAGCAAAGTCTATATGTAGCTGAGACCATGGCTTGTGTGTGGACTCCCAGTGTTGTGTTAGTGCACCTGGTGGGTTCGAGCAGACTGCCTGGAAGGTCTGGCAACCCCACACCCAGGACTAGATCTCCGTGTCGATCCCTGGTCACCAGATGTCGCTCCAGGCCATAGCCTTCATTCTGACTATCCCTGGGTGTGCCTTGTGGAGCATGTTGAGGACCTGCTGTCTCAGGGCATTGGGGACGACCACCCTATCCCCCCACAAGAGACACCCCTTAAGAGCCAAGAGCTCGTCCTTGCAGGTGGTGAAGGCAGTGAACTCTGGGCCCATGGTGGGCACAAGCCACCTCCTCACCACCCAGCCCAAGACCTGGGAGATGATGGGGTCGCGGCCTGAGTGAGCAGCAATGTCAGTGGCCTGCAGGGGATTTTCTAGGAGGCCCTCAAGCAGGAGTACCTCGGGGGCGGGAGTAGGGTTGGCATCCACAGATGGAAGTGATAGTCAGCTGAGGGCATCTGTGTGCCCCATCGCCTTGCCCGGATGATGCTCCAGGCGATAGTTGTAACCCACCAGGAAGAGGGACCAATGGAGAACCAAGGGCAAGAGCACCTGGGGGGTTTGCTGGTCTGCTGCAAACAGGCTGAGGAGCAGCTTATGGTCCATCATGATAGTGAAGGGGTGCCCATATACAAAGTTGTGAAATTTCTTCACCCCCACCACTATCACCAAGCCCTCCCGGTCGATTTGGGCATAGTTGTGCTTGGTGGCCAACAAGGTCCAGGAGTAGTAGGCGACCAGGACCTTGCAGCTGTCGGGAAGCAGGTGACCCAAAACTGTGCCCACGCCATAGGAGGAGGTGTCATGAGGATGACCGGCAGTGACTTGTCAAAGAGGGTCAGCACCTTGTTTGATATCAGGAGTGCCTTGACCCCCCAGAACACCATGGACTCTCTAGGGCCCCAAGACCACTGTGCTGATTTGTCCAAGAGTCTGTGTAATGAGGCAGGAAGGCGTAATATAAGTTCAGGAGGCAGAGGATGGTGTGGAGGTGGGAGGCAAAGACGTCTGGGGTGGCTGCGGCGATAAGGACATTGTCAAAAAAGGGCGTCACTCCAGGGATCCCTTTTAAGAGGGAATCCATTAATAGCTGGAACAACCCCGGGGCCACACTCAAGCCAAACTGCAAGCGCTTCACCTTAAATGTGCCCCTTTGGGTGACAATAGTCTGCACGGTG
Organism: Gekko gecko; assembly: GCA_029375565.1. NCBI lineage: Eukaryota > Metazoa > Chordata > Lepidosauria > Squamata > Gekkonidae > Gekko > Gekko gecko. The sequence continues at coordinate 138,514,901 of JAPDNY010000002.1, forward strand.
GTGGTGGCATCATCCACTGGCAGCTGCTGGTACCTTTGTGCGAGGTCCAGCTTGCTGAAAATTTTAGCCCCTGCTAATGTGGCCAACACATGGCTATGACCAGGACTGGGTAAGAGTGGTTGTGGAGGGCCTTGTTTAAAGTGCACTTATAGTCTGCACAGATGTGGACATCGCTGTTGGGCTTCACAGGGGTTACAATGGGAGTTTCCCATGGTGCGTGCAATACGGGCTCCAGGACCCCTTGTGCCACCAAACGGTCAAGCTCCGCATCAATCTTTGGTTGTAGAGCGATCGAGGTGTGGTGGAACCGCATGCGAATGGGGGGTACCTTGGGGTTGAGTGTAGCAAAACTGGGGGCCCCTTATAACACCCCAAAGCCCCATCAAAGACCGTGGGGAATTCCCTTCAAACATCGGCAAAATCCCTTGGTGCGCATTGTCTCACCCCCCCCATGGTGATGCCCAGCAGCGCGAACCATGCCCACCCCAAGAGACTAACCAAATTCCCTTCTACCACAATCAAGTCCAATGAGCCCACAAATTTATTTATTTATTTATTTATTTATTTATTTATTTATTTATTTATTTATCATATTTATATCCCATCCTCCCCGTAGGCTCAGGGTGGCTAACAAGAGGCATATGCCATGGTAAACACTTAAACCCAATTAAATACTCCATCCATTCCAATTTAAAACATTGGTGCTCGACTACAGTTGATTATTAAATCAAGATAGGGTCCAAAGATCTTCCAATCCCTACAATCAGTACAGTTCCAGATGGTATTCCAGCTGGCTCCCCCAGTATTGCCGACTCTTCTGGTTTTCTTCTTCCCAGGGCCATCTCACCACAACATCTAAGTTGACATCGCAGTGGTGGTGCAGTGGGGTGGTGGCTCCTACTTGAAAGCCTGGTGGAAGAGCTCCATCTTACAGGCCCTGTGGAACTACATAAGGTCCCACAGGGCCCGGATCTCCCCTGGGAGCTTGTTCCACCAGGTAGGAGCCACCGCAGAAAAGGCCCTGGCCCTGGTCGCAGCAAACTTGATGTCCTTGGGGCCTGGGACAACCAGAAGATGTTGTGCCTCACACCATAGTGCTCTTGGGGGAACATATGGGGAAAGGTAGTCCCTTAGGTAAGCTGGACCCTGGCCATATAGGGCTTTATAGGTAAGAACCAGCACTTTGAAACAAATCCGGTACACTATCGGCAACCAGTGCAGCGCTTTTAGCACAGGCTGGATATGCTCCCTCCTAGTGAGTCCCATCAGCAGCCTGGCCACAGCTAGCTGCAGCTTCCGGATCTGCGACAAAGGCAGCCCCATGTAGAGAGTGTTGCAGTAGTCTAGCTTCGAGGTGACCGTTGCATCACTGTGGCCAGGTCATCAAGATCAAGGAAGGGAACCAACTGCTGCACCAGCCAAAGATGGTAAAAGGCTGACTTGACAGTGGCTGCCACCTGCGCCTCCATCATTAATGAGGAGTCCAAGAGCACCCCCAAACTCCTAACCCTCGATGCTGACACCAAGGGCACCCCATCAAAGGTTGGGAGAGGGAGTCCTAACCCCAAGCCAACCCAACTCAAGCCCAGGACCTCCGTCTTCACCGGGTTTAGTTTCAGTCGGCTCAGTCTGAGCCAACCAGCCACAGCTTGCAACGCCTGATACAGGTCATCAGGACTGCCCAGTGTCAGATAGAGCTGGGTGTCATCTGCATATTGATGACACCCAAGCCCATAACTCTGGGCAATCTGGGCAAGGGGGCACATATAGATGTTGAACAACATTGGGGACAGCACTGCCCCCTGAGGCACCCCACACTCAAGAGAGTGTCTAAGGGACCACTGATCCCCAATCGCCACCCTTTATCCCCGACCTTGTAGGAAAGAGGCAAACCATTGTAAGGCAAGCCCCTGAATCCCCATGTCAGTGAGGTGGTGGGCCAGCAGCTGGTGGTTAACCATGTCAAACGCGGCCGACAGATCTAACAACAACAACAACACTGCCACACCGCCTCGATCCAGATGTCTTCGGAGATTGTCAGTCAGGGCAACCAGTACCGTCTCAGTCCCATGACCTGGGCGAAAGCCAGACTGGAAGGGATCTAGGATAGAAGCTGTAACGCCACCGCCCTCTCTATAAGTTTGCCCAAATAGAGCAAATTGGCCACCAGCCAATAGTTGGCCAATTTGGCCGGGTCTAGCAATGGCTTTTTTAAGAGAGGGTGGAACATCGCCTCCTTGAGCGCACTGGGGAACTGTCCCTCAGAGAGGGACTTGTTGATAATCTCCCACAGTGCGCCTCAGAACCCCTCATGACTTGCTTTAATGAGCCAGGAGGGGCATGGATCAAGGTCGCATGTGGTTGACTTCCTCCAGGCTGAGTGGACTAAAACACTCTAAACCCAGTTCCAAAGGCACGTAAGAGGCCTTAAGTTTGCTCACTGTCTCAATTGTGGTGGGGAGATCATGGCGGAGCGCCAGGACTTTATCCATGAAAAAGCTCACAAAAGCCTCACAGCCAATATCCAATTCTCTATCGTTTCGCCTGCCCCGTGGCAGGTCCATCAGGGTCCGAATTGTACTAAATAATTGGGCTGGGTGTGAGCTTGCAGATGCAATCGCGGCCACATAGAAATCTTTCTTAGCAGCCTTGACTGCCATCTCATAGGCTCTCATAAACATCCTATAAGATGCTCTCGTCACGAGTGCAACACCACCATCTCCCTAGCCATCTCAGTTCTCATTTCAGCTGCCGTAACTCCTGGGTATACCAGGGTGCGCGCCTAACACGGGTACAGAGAGGACACCTGGGAGCGATCTCGTTGATGGCTGTGGAGAGCCGGGTATGCCAGTCCTCCACCAGCTCATCCAACGAACCACTAGGGGGCCCCAGATCCCGCAAGGCCATCTGGAACCGCAACAGGTCCATTTGGCTCTGCGGGCAAGAAAAATCTGCTCACTGCCTACATAGGGTCGGGGTGGAATGTTCAGACAGGCCTTCAAAGACAGGTGGTCCAACCATGGCACAGCCTCAGCAGTGATCCGGTCCACCGTCACCCCCACCGTAAAGATCAGATCGAGCATGTGACCGGCCCGATGCATGGGGACCAATACAACTTGCAAAAGTCCCAGCACCGCCATGGACGACACCAGGTCCATAGCCTGGCTGGAGGTCGCATCCTCGGCATGACATTGAAATCACCCAAGACAACCAGTCAAGGGTGATCCAATGCCCAGCCTGATACGGCCTCCAGCAGGGATGGCAGACTATTGGGCAGTGCATTAGGCAGTCGGTACACCAGCCAAATCACCACACTCTCCACATCCTCCAGCATCATGCTGACATATTCTAGGCCTGAGATCTCCACAGCCGTGATTGCCCTGAAGGAGTAAGCCTCCCAAATGAAAATAGCCACTCACCCCCCCGCCCCCTAGTCCATGATTGGTGAAGGACCGAGTAGCCCGGCAGGTCAAGCTGGGTGAGAGCCACCATCTCCCCTTCCCTCACCCAGGTCTCAGTCACGCATGCCAGGTCTGCCCGATGTTCACTCACAAAGTCCCATAGGGTTGTGGTTTTGTTGTTAATGGACCTGGCGTTGCACAACACCAATGATGGAGGGGTTTTTTCAATCCTGGCCCCACTGCCAGCCACCCTTGGGATGGGCTGTAGGCTGGAAGGGTGCCAAGCCATTCTGTTTCTCTGCATCCTCCCTTTTCCACCCTGCCTAGTCCCCACACCCTGAATCAGAACTGGGTTTCTTTGGAAGTCCACCAGGCTGAGGAACAAAGGACGCAGGTGGGCCCCCCATTTGTTTAGCATTTCCACCGTTATGATGGATGCAGCTGACCCAGAGTCCACTTCCATTAAGCAGGGGGACCCCTCAATCTGGACCTGGACCTGTATCTTCGGGTGGCCGCTGTGTTGGGGAGGTGTACTATCTGGAATGAGGGTTGGCTGGTCAGGAGGTAGAGGTCGTCCATTCCTGTGGTGGCCTCATAGTGTGCGGAGGTCTGGCAGCATGCTGCAGTTAGAGTGGCTGGTTCTGGTTGCAAACGCAGGCGAGGTGTCCTTGTTTCCTGCATGTATGGCAGACAGCGTCGTGGAACCAGCACAACTTTCTCTCATGCGCTTCCCCACAGCTGGTGCACATGGCTCAACTGGTGGGTTTCCCAGTGTGCTTGGACGCTCTGGCGACACTCAGCGACTTCCTGCAGCTGGTGGGGTGGATGAGATGGATGTCTTCCTCATCAGAGTTCTTGGGTGCAGATTTGGGGAGCACAAGATGGGGTGCTGCCGGTGGACGGTCACAGTAGGAGGCCTCGTAGGTGATGGCAAGCTGGAGTGCATCATCGATTTTAAGGTCAGTGGTGCTGATACATCTTGCAGCAGAGTTTTATGTCACTGGTGCTCCAGATGAACTGGGTCAAGATGTTCTCCTCCACCTTAGTGAAACTGCACTCCATTGCATGTTGGCACAGCGCAGCCATGAAAGCGGCGGCCATTTCACTGGGCTTCTGGATGCACTCCTGGAACTCCATCCTCCTGGCCATTGTCATTGGCTTGGGCATGAAATATCTGGTCAAGTCTTCAATAATTTCCTCGTACATACATTCAAGAATTGCCTTAGGGGCCAGGAGGCTCTTTGCGAGCCAGATGGTTGCCACTCCAAATGAGCTGAGGAGGAGGGCCCTTCTCTTGCCAGCATCAGTCACCTCATGTTAGGCAAGGTAGCAGGTCAGCTGGTCCATCCATGAATCCCAGAATTCGGGATGTGTGGGGTCGAAAACTTTGAGGTTTCCTTAAGTGGTTGCCCTGACTCTAGCACTATGTGGGGAGCAGTGTCTGGAAGACTGGGGCGTGATGCGGTGCTGCTTGGGAGCGGTGCAGGGTGCGGTGGCTTCCTCTGGATTGGTGCTCAGTGCTGTGCTGGATGGAGAGACAGGCCTACTCATCGAATCCCATCCTTGTCGCCACTGTAAAGTATTGGGTTCACCACATAGAGACTCAGACTACAACATGCATTCAGATATGTTTATTGTACTTCACACACAAGACTGAAAACCCGGTCCTGCAAGGCCAGCTATATACACTCCACCCGGCACACCCACAGTCCCATTGGAGGGTTTGAATTTCCCGCCAGAGGTCCTATTGGTGGACATGGGGTGGTCTGGGATCCCTGGTCCCTATAGTGTTTTGGGACCAAGCTCCTTCTGCGGTCGTGGACCTCTGATGGTGGTCCATGTACATAACAACTATATTGTATACACCTGTAATTGCTAACTGTAGCCTCTGACACCAGAGATTTGTGTGGGATTGGAGAAATCAGTTTGTTAGTTGTAGAAAAGATGCTGGTTTAGATCCAATTACATTTACCATAAATATATGGACATTTGAGATTTTCACTTGTCTTCTCTTTTCAATCTTCAGTGAGAACTGGATCCATAGGAGGTTGGGTAAGAGTTAATGATCCTTTCAACCTCTTGTTAGTGCAAGGAATTTTGCACATGCTCTGAGGAACCTGCTATAGTTTAGGTAATTTGTGTTTAGCATAGCTAGTTCAATGGTATTGCTTTCCATTTGAACCTCAGTGCTGTTGCTGCTGTGTGCCTTTTCTTGTATTGTGTTTTTGCACTTTTCTCACCCCCTTTTCTTTTTTCCTCCTCTTTTTTATAATAAAGCTTTTTAATAAATAAATAAATAAATAAATAAATAAATAAATAAATAAATACATACTTTATTTGGCTTCACCTAGTACAATTTATTTCTCTGGGATATTTCTGTTAATCTTTCCCCCATATGTTTGACTGAAGTAACTGTAAGCAAGGAATAACATTCCACCGTTTCAGAATATTGGTTTCATACCACAATGGGGAAAATGCCAACGATTAAATGTTTTGTTCTGCCTCTTGCATTAAAGTTTTCATACCTAGGAACACTGAATGACATCTCAGAATATGATGCTGAACATGTCAGCATTTTCACGGTGGGAAAGGAAAAATAGTGTCAGAATAGATCAAGGGATTCCTGGAAAATACACTGGTGACCTGCCACTACCAGCCCAGACCTCCTGAGACCATCTAGACTAACCCACTGAGAAGTCATTCTTGCGGTTCCATGTCTTACTTAGGACACCGAGGTCGGCTCGCCTAGCACGCCCCCCCCTTGAAATGAACTCACACACAACCAGTTTCTTTGAAACTTAAGTGGATAAATTTGGCCACAACTTTATTGGTTACAGCTGTAGAGCATTGGCACAGCATGGGTCCACCGGATCCGACCTGTCGGCTGGCCCCCATGCCAGCCGAGTTACCCGTTACCCAGCCAGCCGGCATGGGTAGAGAAGGCGGGAGGGCAGGTTATCGGAGTTCACACGGACGCTTGCCCCTCTGTGAGCTCCCCTGCCCTCTGGCTGTGAGGGCAAGCATAGTTGTTCCTTGAGCTCGCCAGCTCCGTTCAGCCCTCACGCCAAGACCCTTAAAGGGTCCCCCACTCCGGAATTGGCTCGCAGGCCAAATTCCGCCAACGGATCCGGCCCCATGCTGTTACCGCCACAAGAACAGGACGCCCCCATTAGTCCTGTTCCCGCCAACGCCCTTACAGCTGCAGCCAAGAAAGCAAGTTATGCCGGATTCCATGCAACCTGGCGGGCCCGGCCTACTCGGGCCCTTTCTGCTTCCAGTGCAGTTACTAGAATAATAACAAAGGAATAGGGCAGAAACCCTAGAAAATATCTTATAGCAAACACAGTAGCACCCATGATTCAACACAAGGCAGCTTCATGGGTTCAAATTATCCCTTTAGTTTTCATTATTATTATCTTGCTGAATATGAGTCTGAAAAACTGTTTAGATTAAGGTGTTTGGTTTTCATTTATTTTTTGTTTAGCAGGACATATTATGTGTAAAAGTCATAGGATTTCTCCTAGTTCTTTATCAGCATGATACAACTTGCCTTCATTAAGCTCTTCAAAGTATCTACTAAATAAAGAGATAATTGAAGCAAAAGCAATAGACAGACTGTACTGATATGAGATTGCTCCATTAAATCTCTCTCTCCCTGCCCCCTATTTTAGTCTGGGACTCCTCCCCTTTACAAATTGCATCACAAAACAAAAGCCAGGTATCAAGCACAGGAAACAGGGCTGCATCTAATTCAGTTGTACTTGCTGACATAGAATCAGTCGCAGGGAGATGCCTCACCTTGTCCAGTCACTGCTTGTTAGTCAGACCATTAATCAAGGAACCCCCCTCAAGTAATCAGTGTGTCTTCAGCCCAAAAAGGACCTGGTACATTTGCTTTTCCATTACCTAAAAACAAGATCTGTGTCCATATATGGATACATCTCATTTCATTTCTTGCCATAGACTCAGGGGTCTTTTCGTAGAAAAACAGCTGCAGGAGCTCATTAGCATATGGTATGCTAATGAGCTATTATGCTATTAGCATATGCCACGCCCCCTGACATCACCGGAAGTGATGTCAGAAGGGGAAGCAAAAGGGGGGGGAGGCATCTTCAAAAGCCTCCCCTTCCCTTCCCCAGCTGGTCTGGGTGGGGGAGCTAAGAGAGAAGGGGTTTAAAGTTTAAACTCCTTCTCATGAGAGTTGGGCCACAGAAGGAGGAAAGAGGGAAGGAAAGAGAGAGAGTAGAGAGAAGGAAAGAAGGAAGAAAAGAGGGAAAGAAAGAGAAGGAAAGGAGAGGGAAAGAAAGAGAGGGAAGAAGGAGGGAAACAGGGAAAGGAGAAAAAAAGAGAGGAGAAGAAGGTGGGGAAGAAAGAAAGAGAGAAGAGAAGAAGGAGGAAAAGAGGAAAAAGAGAGAAGGAAAGGAGGGAATGAAAGAAATTCGGTGGCAATTCAGCCCCATTATATCCTATGGGCCATTGAAGTCAATGGTGAAAACATAGGGTATATTCTGGTGGCTGGAGGGGAGGAGGTTTGAGGGAGAGGCTCCAAACTCACAGGGTAGCTAAAGGAGCCTCTCCCCAAGATACCCACCAAGTGTCAAGAATATTGGACCAGGGGGTTCAGTTCTATGGGCCCCCAAACAGGTTGCCCCTATTCCCTCCATTGTTCTCTATGGTGGGAAAAAAAGTTATTTTTTTCCCACCATAGAGAACAATGGAGGGAATAGGGGCAACCTGTTTAGGGGCCCATAGAATTAGACCCCCTGATCCAAAGTTCTTGAAACTTGGTGGGTATCATGGGGAGAAGCTCCATCAGCTACCCTGTGAGTTTGAAGCCTCTCCCTCAAACCCTCCCCTCCAGCCCCCAGAATATACCCTATGTTTTCACCATTGACTTCAATGGCCCATAGGATATAATGGAGCTGAAATTGACATTCGGCTGCCTGAAAGACTCCCCGGGACGCCGGCTGGGGGCGGGGCTTGGCTCCTGAGCTCCCGGAGCTGCGCTCCGGGTGCGCTCCCCCCCCAAAAGACCCCTGCATAGACTATTTATTTATTTAGAATATTTCTATGCCACCTCTTCAGAGTCTTGCTCAGAGAGGCTTACAAATGAAAACCACAGCACGCCCCCCCCCCAAAAAAAAGGATTTAAAAAATACAGCATACCTTTAAAAATCGGATTTGATAAAACCTCTAGTTAAAACGCTGGGTAAAAAAAAAAGGTATGTTTTAACTAGGCACCTAAAAGAAAGTAAAGTAGGTGCTATGTGAGCCTGAAGGGGGAGGGCATACCAAAAGCAAGATGCCATCACAGAAAACGTTACCACTAGTCTCACTTCTGAAGGCAGGGGCTCAGAGAGCAGGGCTTGAGAGGCAAATCTTAACTGCTGGGCTGGATAGTATAGGAGGAGACAGTCCTTCAGGCACCCTGGTCCCAAGGCATTTAGGGCCTTAAAGGTAAGAACCAGTACTCTGAATTGCACCTGGAAACAGTAATAAGTACAATTTGAACTGTGCTTCACAGCTCATATTCAATAAGGCGCTGCCTTACTTGTGAGTAGCCCTAAATAGCAGGGCACCCCACTTCTGAACTGAACCAAAGACCCACAAAGTCAGGTCAAGGAAGGCACTTTTGGTCTGAAACACAGAGTTAGCCAAAAGCTCTGGAAATGGGTCTCCATTTTTAGGTTGCATAAGGTAGCCCTTGAAGCAATCTCCAGCCTTCCCCTTCCACCCAGCAAGGTATGCATATGAAACAATACCAAGTTCCACCAGCTAAGGTATCTACATTTCTAAAGGCTATTCTGAGCCCACCTGGCAAATAGCCCTTTCTGTCTTCCAACCTACAAGTAATCCCTTTTGTGTGACTCCTATACCTATGAGAAAACTCTTGTGTCTAAAACAACTGTCCTTCATGCCCTATCCCTCAGAATACCAAGATAATCTAGTCAAATTAGTAACAATCCTTTGCTGATGCTAATCAGGGACCCATTTCCCACCTTTTGTGTAAACGTGGGAACCTATTCAACTTACCTTGGCAGGACCATCAGTGGTCATTGAACCCATTCAGCCAGCTCCAAAAGAGCTATCAAGCACTTGGCTAATCTCATCAACACTATTGTGAATCGAGACTCTGCACCTCTGGGACCTCAGTGATCACACTAAGTTTTGTTCCTCCTGGTGTTACACCTCCTGGGACCCCCTATTGGTCCAGGTAGTCTTTGTCTTCATCTGAGACAAGCCCCTCAAGGCATCTCATTGGTCCACGTTGTGTTCCAATGTCTATATCCATCCAAGCACATGGCCTTCAAGGTGTGCACTCTGACGGCGCCTATACTTTGAGTACCCCCCAAGTCTCTCCTTTGGGCCTCCTCCTTAGCACATAATGCCTACTGTTGGCACTATCCTCTTCAAGGACCTCTGCACATCAGGACAGGTAGTATAACCCTGTAACTGACCCTTCTATTCGCTATCATCACCTCTGCTTTCTTAGTTCTGAACTGTGTGCTCTTTCTTGAATACTTAGTGTGCTTGTAATTAGGGAAATTCTTCAATAAAAACTATTTGATTTACTCTTCATATCTGGAATCTTCCTACTGTATAAGACCTTGGTATAAACAGGTGTGTGATCCCAGATACCCCTCTGGCTTCCCCTGCCACATAGCTAATTTCCCCCAGCAACAAGGCAGGCCATTGGTGGTAACAGCTATGATTGTTCTAAACATACTCCCCTCCCCACTTGAATCCTCACTTCCTTACCTTATTTGAATTATTCCAGACTCATCCCTTTTAATTGGTCATGTTACACAGTGGAGCCCCCCCAACTCCCTCCTGCCTTTCTAAGCCTACAAAGAAAGGGATTTAAAAAAATAAGTTATAGCTTTTTTAAAAAGGTTACAGCTTACCCTACAACTTACAAGTTACAGCTTACCCTGTTTTCCAGTCTATGGCCTATTATGCACAGGTATTTTCCCTTGCTTTCACTGTGCATGTCTGTCAGGTTTTGTATGTCATTCTGCATTGTTTTTTCTCCTTTCAGCACTCAGTTTGCTTTCTGGTCGCATTTCCCCAGATTTTCCAAGAGTGTGTTTGTGCTGATTTTTCCCTTGTTTCACTTCCAAGCCAAAGGTAATTTAAAAGCATACAGATTCCCCCCCCCTGCCCTTTTGCTGCCCCTTGAAGTTTACTCCCTGCTCACATTGAGGTTGTTCTGCCCACTATGCACCCTCTGCCATCCTCCCTCTTTCTTCGGTGTACAAGCGTCATTTCCCCTTCATTTTAACATTTGTAATTTTTTTTACAAGTGGCATGAGTCTGCAACATGAAACTATCACTAGTCTTGGATCACTGAATAAAAAATTTAAATGATGGGGTGGATTTTAAAAGAAGCTGAGCAAGGTTCAGTTCCCTGTTGGTATTGACTTGAAAGGGGGATTGGAGAGGAGGCAAACAGCAGTGTCCCCAGTGCAAAAAAAGGGAGGGGGATTTCAGTGCTGCATGCAAACAAAATTAAGGGGGGGAGGATCATCAGCATAGAACAAAACTGACATGAGATGTAAAGTGAGAGAGACACTGGGATGGGAAGCCTAAAGCTATGAAAACATTTTCCCTTTAATGCTTTAGTGAACAAAGTTTTTTGGGGGGCATTTTGGCAGTCTCTGGAAGCCTAACATAAAAATGGTGGCTGAGCCACATGGACCTTCTGCAGAATGCCAAACTTAAGAATCACTTGGAATTGAACCATTTGGAGGAAGAGTGCAATCTGCACAGGACAGCGTTTAAAAAACTGCCAAGATCATGACCAGACTGCAGAATCAAATTAGAGAATTACAAAGAGAAAACCACAGAAATTTGCACGGAAGGGCAGGAAATTAGTGTTACTATGCAGCTACACTAGGGCATCAGCAAAAATACCCCCTTTCCTCCCAATTTGGTGGCACAAGACTAAAAAAAGCTCTCCAGCACTTCTGCCAGAGGACTCCTCCCCCATACAAATTTCAGCCCTGTGCAAACTGTGGTGGAGCTGCAGCTGACTTTGCACAGGCATACTCACACACACACATGTTGCCAACAATCACAGCATGCAATGCCAGCGTCAGTAGATTCTACTGTGCATTCCCCCCATATTTTTTTTTTTTGGTAAATACATTTTATTATTGGATATATTTTCATGTTCATACAATTTAAACAAACCAATACATATCCATTTTCTTTCACCCTCCCCCCCAAACAAGGCTTCCCGCAATGCTTCAATCCCATAATGACTCTCTATTTAGTTACATTTACTACTAAACTTATTTTCTTTTACTAATGGTAACAATTCAAAGGTCTAAATCTCTTTCAATTTCTCCTCAATAGCTGTCAAAACAAATCAAACCACGTTTGACATCCCAATTTTTCAACAAGTATTCTTGAAAGTCTTTCCAATCTTCGAAAAAGGTTTCGTCTTCTTCGTTGTTTAGTTTTCTTGTTATTTTGTCCATTTCTGCCATAAACAAAGTCTTTTTAATCCATTCCCATGTTTCAGGTATCTTATCTTGTTTCCAACATTGAGCAAAAGTCAATCTAGCTGCTATAATCAAGTACCATAATAATGTTCTCTTGGTTACATTTACTTCTTCCATTTTAAGACCTAGCAATAACATCTGTGGGTCTTTCTTAAAAGTACATTTCAGAATTTTTTGTATCTCATTGTGGATCTTAGTCCAATAACATACTGCTTTATCACATGTCCACCACATATGGTAAAAAGACCCTTCATTTTTCTTACATTTCCAACATTTGTTAGACATACTTTGATTTATAATAGCAATTTTTTTGGGCGTCATATACCATCTATACATCATTTTATAACAGTTCTCTTTAACATTTACACAAGTTGAAATTTTCATTGACTTTTTCCACAAATATTCCCAAGATGTCATAAGTATCTCGTTATTAATATTTACTGCCCACTTTATCATTTGCTCTTTTACTATTTCATCCTCAGTATACCATTTCAATAAAACCTTATACAGTTTTGAAATCATTTTTTTACCCTTTTCAATCCATACAGTTTCAATTTCAGTATAATTTTCTCTAAAACCATGCTCTCTTTTGTCTGTTTTAAATAAATCATAAATCTGTCTATACTTCAACCAATCATATTCAAATTCAACATCAATTCTATCTTTTAGTACAAAGTTTTTCCCTTCCAATATTAAGAGACTTTTGTAGGGTAACCAATCTAAACCCTGGTTTCTTGAATATGGATTAATCACTTCTGCTGGTACTATCCAAAGTGGTCTTTCTTCCGAGAAGAATTTTCTATATCTCATCCAAGTCTCGAACAGTGATCGTCTTATGAAGTGGTGTTTGAAAAACTTATCCATTTTCACTTTTCCATACCATAAATATGCATGCCATCCAAACTTATTGTCATGACCTTCTAAAGCCAATAACTTTTTATTCTCAAGGTTAATCCACTGCTCCAGCCATGTTAAGCAGACGGCATCATAATACAGTTTTAGGTTTGGTAACTGTAGTCCTCCTCTTTCCTTTGCGTCACATAAAATTTTCATTTTAATCCTTGGCTTTCTTCCTGCCCATACAAACTTCGATAGTTCTTTCTGCCACGTATCCAGTATTTTCCTTTGTTTTAATATTGGAATAGTCTGAAATAAAAACATCAAACGCGGCAAAACATTCATTTTTACAGTTGCAATTCTTCCCAATAATGATAGATTCAAGGTATCCCATTTCTTCATATCTTGCTGGATCTTGTGCCAAACCTTTTCATAATTATTTTTAAACAAATCAATATTTTTCATAGTCAATTCAATTCCTAAATATTTGGTCTTTGTAACTACTTCACATTGAATTTTCTCCTGAAGTTCCATTTGTCTCTGCTTCGTCATATTTTTACACATCACTTTCGTTTTGCTTTTATTGACATAAAATCCCGCAACTGTTCCAAATTCTTCAATTTTTTCCATCAATTGTGGTATATTCTCAATTGGATCTTGAATCATAAACATTACATCATCTGCAAAAGCTCTATATTTATGCACAAAGCCTTTTACTTTAAGTCCTTCAATGCCATTGTCTTTTCTTATCTCTATCAATAATATTTCCAATATCCAGATAAACAGTAACGGAGATAACGGGCAGCCTTGTCGTGTTCCCTTTTGAACTTGGAAAAAGTCTGTTCTTTGTTTATGTTCAAAGCTGCTTTCTGTTCTGAATATATTGCCACAATCATATTTAAAAAGGACTGTCCTATATCCATTTTTTCAATTACTTGCAACATGAACTCCCAATTTAAATTGTCAAAAGCTTTTTCCGCATCTAAAAAGAGGAATCCAACTTCTTTTTCTGGATGTTTATCATAGTATTCAATAGCATCAATCACCACTCTCAGATTGTCTCTAATTTGTCTATTTGGTAGAAAACCAGCTTGTTCTTCCGCTATAACATCTTTCAAATATTTTTTCAACCTTTCTGAGATTATTTTTGCAAATATTTTGTAGTCATTATTTAGTAGCGATATTGGTCTATAATTCTTTATGTTAGTTAAGTCCAAACCTTCTTTAGGTATAAGTGAGATATTTGCTTCTTTCCATGAATCTGGGATCCGTTTAGTCCTTCTTATCTCGTTTGACAGAAGCACTAAAATAGGGGTTGGCTCCTCCTTAAATTTCTTATAAAATTTTGCTGTAAAGCCGTCTGGACCTGGAGCTTTGCCCAACTTTGCGTCTTCTATCGCCCTTGTTACTTCTTCTTTTGTTACTAGTCCATTTAATAATTCTTTAATTTGTTGTCCCAGCTCTGGTACTTCAATATTCTCCAAATATCTCTTAATTTTCTGTTGGTCAATTCCTTTCTTTTTAAACAATTTGGCGTAGTATTTGAAAAAAGCTCTTTTTATGCCTTTCAGATCTACTACATCTTTCCCATCTTCAATAATCTTGCTTATAAGATTCCTTTCTTTTCTATTTTTCAATTGCCACGCTAAAAATTTTCCTGGTTTATTTGCACCCTCAAATGCTTTTTGCTGTAATTTCTTCAAATTCCAATATAATTCTCTATTTAGTAGAACATTCAGTTGATCCTGTAGAAAGTGGATCTCTTTAATAATTTTTTTCTTCCCTGGTCTTTTCTTCAGTTCCTTTTCTTTTTGTCGAATTTTTTCATGAAGGTCATTTTGTTGTTGCATCCTTTGCTTTTTATCTTTAGAGTTCAGAGAGATAAGCAAACCTCTCATTACCGCTTTGTATGTATCCCATACAACCTGTATATCAGTACCGTTGTCCAAATTCATTTCAAAAAAATTTTCGTTTCTTTCTTTAAAGTCTCATTAATCAATTTTTGGTCCAATAAGTCCTCATTGATTCTCCAGTATAGTTGTTTTGATTTTTCTTTAGATGTCCAAAATAAAGGATTATGATCTGAGTTATTTTTTGGTAAAATTTCAATTTTATGAGTTTTTAGCGCCATCTCCTCTGACATCCAAATCATATCAATTCTAGAAAAGGAACTATGCCTGTTGGAGTAAAATGTATAATCCTTTGTCTTAGGGTTCCACTTCCTCCAAACATCTTCTAGTTTCTCTTGCTTCATCAGCTGGAAATTTTTTTTTGGCAGTTTTCCAACCGCCTCTCCGATTGCATTAGACTTTCTGTCCAATACGTTGTTGACCGTGCCATTGAAATCTCCTGCAAAGACAATTTGATCATAGTTTAGACAGTCCAACTCTCTTGTCAAATCATTGAAAAAAGTCTCTTTTGCACCATTGGGTGCATATATGTTTACAAGCAATGTCCTTTTTCTGTACATCATTATTTCCACGCCAACGTATCTTCCTTCCTTATCTGAGAAGATTTGTTTAGGTTCCAAATCTTTAGAAATATATATCACTGTTCCTTTTTTCTTATTAATTGCTCCCAATTTTTTATTAATCAGATATTTATTATCTTGTTTTCTAATATGTGTTTCTTGCAAACAAATTATGTTACATTTTTGTTTCTGTAGCCAATGATTCACTAATCTTCTTTTGTTTGGTGAATTTAGTCCATTTACATTCCAAGATAAAAATTTGTAATCCATCATTGTTTTGAATTAAATGTCTTTAAAATCATCAAAATTGCTCTCTTTGAATCTGAGCATATCTCCTTCTGTTTTGATTGTAACTCTCACTGAGTTGTACAAAAATGATAATCCATGTGGGATCTCCCATCTAAACCTGATGCTCAGTTCTCTTAACCTGTCTGTTAATTTCTTAAATTTCTTTCTGTCTTGTAAAATCATTCTCGGAATTTCTCTTAAAATTATTATTTTCTTTCCATTAATTTCCAACGGTTGTGTAAACTGCTTCTTGAAAATGTCTTCTTTCATTTTTGTAGTCACAAATTGAACAATCACATCTCTGGGTAATTTCTTTCTCTTGGCATAAGCTGAGTTTACTCTGTAGATTAGGTCAAAGTCTGACTCCAAATCTCCTTGATCTTCCCCTATATAAGTTGTCAGAGTATTAATTACTAAGGCCCGAATATCCTGATCTTCCTCCTCTTCAATTCCTCTCAATCTCAAATGGTTCTGAGTAGCTCTATATTCCATTATGGACTCCAGTCTTGTATTTTCTTGTAGGGATCTTTTAACTTTCTGATCCATTTCTTCTGATTTTGTCACCAGACTTTGAACCTCTTTTTTAACTTCTTCCGTATCTTTTTTATCCCTGCCACTTCTGTTAGTACCAGTTCTTTCAACTCTTCCATATTTTTTTTCTGTACTTGAACTTGCACTTGCTCTATTTGCTCCAGTTGTATTTGTAGCTGTTGTTGCAACTGTGATTCTATTCGCTTTCCCAAAGTCTGCTCCACTTCTGTCATCCTTTTCTCCATCGCCTCCATGGCAGTCTGCCATTCTTTTTTTTCTTTTGCGGTCATTCTTGGACTTGGTGATGAGGCAGCCCTTGGTCTTGGTCTCAAATCCGTCTTGGAGGCAAATTCAAAACTAATCAGTCCTTATATTATCAATCTTAAAGTCCAATCGCCACCTTTATAACTTTTTCCAGTACTTTTTCAGTTCAAAAATAACTTTTTAAAATTTAGTCCTCCTCAAAATGGCGGGCGCAATTTCTCTATGGTTTTCTGGCTAGAGTAGGCTTCTTCGAAACTTCCTGTTTAGCTGTCCGTCACTGTAATCCAACTTCCGGTGTTACACTCTAAAACATCCATCTACATCCGGCAAAGCAACTTCGAAAACATCCACTCTAGCCTACTTCCTGTACCATAGAATCACAGTCAGTTTCGTTTCTGCTACGCAAAGTTTAGTCTTAGCTGACCACAGGAATGCAAAACAAAGTCACTTTTCCGCCGTTTTCTCTGAAGGAAAGCTTTCTTTTTACTTTTAAATCAAGCGGAT
Source organism: Gekko gecko (assembly GCA_029375565.1). Lineage (NCBI taxonomy): Eukaryota > Metazoa > Chordata > Lepidosauria > Squamata > Gekkonidae > Gekko > Gekko gecko. The sequence continues at coordinate 138,531,703 of JAPDNY010000002.1, forward strand.
TAGTTCTTTAAAGCTTTTTACGCTTATCCGTACGTTTAGATTTTGCCTTCTCCCCCATATTATGAGATTGTGTGACTCCCATTTTTTGCAGTGGTTGATAACACAGCATAGAATTCCCTAGTGCTCTGCAATATAGAAAATGGGGGTTCGCAGCTGCTTGTCAGTTTCAAAAAGTCTGGTCAATTTCAACACTGGGGTTTCCCCATTTGCTTGCATTCTTTTCTGTTTCCTTTCATTTAATGAACTAACACTAAAATGCATATGCAAAATCTGAACCACAAGGATTTAAATGGAAGGTGCTTGCTGTACCCTACTGTGTAGCTGTGACTGGGCAATTGCATTAAAAAAAAATTAGACCCCCCCACACACACACATCACAAGTGATGTTCCACCCCAATTTAGAAAAGTGCATCTTTAAAAATTGTAGCTGCAGAATAAATACACTGGAGGAAAAATAATTGTGTGTAAGGCAGGCTCAGAATTTGAAGACAAGATTAAAGGCTTACTGCTCTGAAAATTTTCAGTAAGGTGTGTGTGCATAATGGGCCTGTGTCTTTTTCACTGTTTTTTCCAGACTGTGCCCTGTTTGTGAAACTGTGCTGACTCACAACCCACCAGTTTTGTGGATTTATTTGCATTGGTGCTTGCCCCTTCAAGGCTCATTATCTATAGTTCTTGCTTTCCCTCTCACACTTTGGCCTATTGCCTCTCATCCTGAGCTAAGTAACACACATGCCATAGATGCCAGGAGTAGCTGTTCAGTAAGCTGTTAATGACACTGAATGCTTGGTATTAATTTTGCTGTTTGAGATCTGCTGATTCTCTTAGTTCCCCAGCCCAGATATTTGATTATTCCCTATAATAAACATGGTTTTTGGTTTTCACGCCATTTAAATCTGTGTGCTCCTTTTAAGCTTTAAGTGCTATTTCACCACTTATTTGCTTATCACTTATTGCTTAGATCTGAGGATTTTAAGCTGGGTATACAATTTACATCAACACTTCCATGTGCACAGAGTAAAAAGCTGCCAGAGGAAGGATTCTTCCTTGAATTTGGACTGTTTTAGTCTGGATTTGGGCTCCATTTGGAAAAGCAGGCTATTTTTGCAATGGTACAAGTGTATTCTAACCACACACAGAGTGACACAATTGCTACCATTAAAGGGACATGTTATCTATATGTTTCAAATTACATATTCAATTAAAAAAATACTAGAGAATCATAAGGAATATAAAGGCAGCTTTTTCTGCATCCAAAGAAGTAAAATGTTCCAGTGCGTTACAGCAAATGCAGCTTTGGTTCCTTGCAAAAAAAGAAGAAAGAATAAATGCTCATGGTTATATGCTCTTTTATACATATATAAAAACACAAATATGCTTTTCATTTGGCTGAACAAATTTGCATATGAGTAGGATGCCTACTGACCCTAGAAAAGACATTAGCATTCATTGAACAATGCAGACTGCTGTGTGCTGCTTAAAGTCTCTAAAAAAATATCCGAGAGCATAATGGGACATTGAAACATGAGAGTTTAATTCAGCTTAGAATTAATCAGGGTAGTATTTTGATGCCATTTCCTTCTCCAGTGGATCACATTTTGTTTGAGTTCTCTGCTGTTTCCTGTCCATGCTGGCTCTCCATGGCATAGCTCACAGCCTCAGTGAACCATGCAAGCCCCCTCACCATGTCAAGGCAGCGATCCATGAGAGAGACAAGGGTTAAGGCAATCAGCTAATAAAGAATTTCAATGCCAAAACAGAAATGAGAAATGGTAATGTTGTGCCATGCATATGTGTACCTTTTCTTGTCCTGCAGTAAAAAAATTAGGGAAAGTCACCATAGAACTGGTTCCCATTAACATGGCATTTGCTCACATAAGGAGACTACGAGTACCATCCTAAGCACTTGTACCTTTCTAAGTCCATTGAACTCAATGGGGTTAGAAGGATATAGCTCTGCATAGGATGCTATTGCCAATCTGTGAACAAATTTGTATAATTGTCATTGGTGACTGAAGGAGAATACCTTATGGTTGTTATTATTATAAACTAAGAAACATTTATTCATACACAGGACATTATTACATATTAATGCATATCATCCCAAACTTAAACTGTTTGAAGAGTTTATTTATACTTTCATAGAATTATTTCCATGCCTACCACTCCTGAGAGAATTCATATTGCTTCTTCTTGAAATGTTGTGAGACCTTTAAATTTGGCATAGCATCTTGAAAAGAACCCAAAGAAGACGGTTTGGATGAATTGTTTAGTATTTTTTATATTTTTACCCTAAGAAAAGGTCAAGGCAGTTTATATCTCCATCCCCAAAATTTGTTTTCAAAACCATTTTATGAATTGATTAGGTAAAAAGACAATGACTGTCCATAGGCTACTCAATGCATTGCATGGCACAAGATGGAGCGACATTCATATCCATTCATTATGGACTGGGGGGGAAAGGAATTTCCTATGGGAAGTTCCACCCCATAAGATATGTTAACATAATTTGCCCTTTGTCAACTTGAGATATCAATCATACTGTATATTTTCTAACAAGCAGCAGCATTTGATGAAATGTAAATGGCAATATGGGTTAAAAGATGCAGCATGTTGTAGCTAAAATGGAAAGAATTTGCCACAAAGAAGCCATTTTTGGTGATAGTTCCAGTTCATATATTACACATAGTTTTGCTCTGAGCAGGTATGGGTCTTCCCAGTTCCAGTCTGGCATTTTGACTATCCCACACTTGGTCTCCCCAGAGAGAAAGATTTAATGGATTTGCCTGAAGCAGGCTTCACCATGAAATCTAGGCAGGATCAGAATATCATAGTAAGCCATAATATTTCATTCTTCTCACTCTTTCCACTTTACCTTGGCATAAATTCCAGAATGTGCTATAAATTCTTCTTGGGAAAAAAATATGATCTAGGGGTGTTATGGCAATTTGGAAGCAGAGGCATTTGGCACACTTACATTCATATGACAATTCCACATTTTTGTGCATTCATTACACAACACCCAGGCACTTGAAGTATATATGATGTTTTCCAGTAGTTTTTGACAGCAGAAACTTATCACTAGGCTGAGGTTGTGGAGAAGGTAGAACACTGGAACTATTGGTCTTTGTTCATCCAAATCATTTTTGATTCGGTGCTATCCAAAGTTATAAAAGTCCTCACTAAACTGAAAGATATATTCATGTTAATAAAAAAATTGACAGAGTTACTATGCTCTATTTTTGGGAGTTGTAAGGTTCCCCCCCAAAAAAACTGATCTCAGAAACCAAAATTGTAGCTGGAATACATTTGCAAAATAGGTTAAAGTGGTCCAGGAATTTGATGTGTTCCTTGCTCAGAAAAGGAAATGACAATAAGCAGGGGTCTTTTCGTAGAAGAACAGCTGCAGGAGCTCATTAGCATATGGTATGCTAATGAGCTATTAGGCTATTACCATATGCCACGCCCCTGACATCACCGGAAGTGATGTCAGAAGAGTAAGCAAAGGGGGGAGCATCTTCAAAAGCCTCCCCTTCCCTTCCCCAGCTGGTCTGGGTGGGGGAGCTAAGAGAGAAGGGGTTTAAAGTTTAAACTCCTTCTCATGAGAGTTGGGCCACAGAAGAAGGAAAGAGAGAGAGTAGAGAGAAGGAAAGAAGGAGGAAAGAGGGAAAGAAAGAGAGGGAAGAAGGAGGGAAACAGGAAAAGGAGGAAAAAAGAGAAGAGAAGAAGGTGGGAAAGAAGGAAAGAAAGAGAGAAGAGAAGAATGAGGGAAAGAGGAAAAAGAAAGAAGGAAAGGAGGGAATGAAAGAAATTCAGTGGCAATTCAGCCCCATTATACCCTATGGGCCATTGAAGTCAATGGTGAAAACATAGGGTATATTCTGGGGGCTGGAGGGGAGGGTTTGAGGGAGAGGCTCCAAGATCACAGGATAGCTGATGGAGCCTCTCCCCAAGATACCCACCAAGTTTCAATAACATTGGACCAGGGGGTCCAATTCTATGGGCCCCCAAACAGGTTGCCCCATTTCCTCCATTGTTCTCTATGGTGGGAAAAAAAGTTATTTTTTTCCCACCATAGAGAACAATGGAGGGAATAGGGGCAACCTGTTTAGGGGCCCATAGAATTGGACCCCCTGTTCCAATGTTCTTGAAATTTGGTGGGTATCTTGGGGAGAGGCTCCATCAGCTATCCTGTGACTTTCGAGCCTCTCCCTCAAACCCTCCCCTCCAGCCCCCAGAATATACCCTATGTTTTCACCATTGACTTCAATGGCCCATAGGGTATAATGGAGCTGAAATTGACATTCGGCTGCCTGAAAGACTCTCCGGGACGCCGGCTGGGGGCGGGGCTTGGCTCCTGAGCTCCCGGAGCTGCGCTCCGGTGCGCTCCCCCGAAAAGACCCCTGACAATAAGTATTCTTTAAAGAATGGATTCATTTGCAACTAAACTAGCAAGGTTGTTTATCACATGGAGGAAATCTATTTCATATGCAAGTAAGCTCTCAATGATATTAGCAAGAAAAGATTCAGTCCCTGAGAGGGTACATTTTCCATAATACAGCTATAAAATATTATGGAGAACATCTATATGTGAGATTGGAAGAGTGATTGAACTTTTTATTCTCTTGTGCTATTGCATTTTTTAAAGCATGGACCAATGAGTTGGCTTGAATTTAGTTGCTTTTATTCATTGTGAATAATGTTAACTGCAAATGTCATTTTCGGTTTATGAGTAATTTTGAATACAATGCCAGTTTCAACAATTGTATATTAATCATAATCACAACCTAGTTTGGATGATTTCTTGCATTGTGTTCAGGCTTTCAATTAGACTGGGTACAATAGTTTATTTCAAGAGCCTGAAAAGTTGCCTGTCATACAGTATCTTGCCTGCACTATGACAGGATGACTGAAATTATTTAACCTGGAGAATAATCAATTAGGCATATCAGATACCAATGGAAATTGTGTGGGCAGTATATCAAGCCTGGGAGAATGAAGATTTAATGGATAGAATCCAAGAAGAGATTAGGGTTGTGCATTGAGTTAGAAACTAATCAAAATCCAACCCAAATAAACACTGTTTTTAATATAGTTATTGTTAACTAATTCAGAAATAATGAGGAATGTTTGCTGATCCTCTTCGTACTGTTCTCAGCCACTGGTCCTTGGAACAGTTCAGAACCAGGTAATGACATATATTAAAAAAACAATTTAGTAATAAAATACATAAAAGTATGTAAACAATGCACAATAGTTAAAACCAGTAGAAAAGGATAAAATATACTGCTTGGGGAGGGGAGCAAAGCAAACAAGGAAAATTTCTGAGCACTAAAAGTAATAACCAATCTTTTGAATTGTGCCAGGAAGCAAATAACTAACCAGTACATCTCTATAGAGGTACGGTTCCTGTAACTTATCCCTGTCAGCAGTCTATACCTGACCTATCTGAGGATGCACTGTCTACTAAGCAAAAGGCTGGAGTGAGCTCTGCTGGCAATCAGGGAGGGCTGAGTAAAGTGGAGTGGGGGGAAAGAGGCAGAGCTTTGTCCTCCTGCCAGTAAACTCAATGAGACATAAAAGATAAATAAAACAGCTTTCTTGTGACACAGTATCATGAGTCAGGATCTCAGATTTCTCAAGGTAAACAATAAACTTTTTTTGCATCTTTCCCCCACAATAATTCTCCACTTCCAGCTGCTAATAGACCCAGTAAGGAAAAATAACCAGAAAGAAAACTGGAGTGTTTGTGTCTATTTTAAAACAAACAAAAAAAAGAGTATACAGGTGAGGGATGCTAGTCCATATGCACCTGACTGATTCTTTCAGGCTCTGATTTCGAAAACAGTCAGGATGGGAGAAAAATAATGACATCATTTGAGTCTGGTGAGGTAATGTGAATATAGGCAGGATTTACTCCAGTTACACACGCATTTCTATTTCTCCTGTTTTCCTTGTCCTAAGAGGAGAAATTGGTAGCAAAGGTATCCTGCCTGCCCCACCAAAACAAACATGTGACGGGGAAAATGAGTCAGGCCACTGCTCTATCAAGGTCAGCATTGACTACTCTGACCATTTCTGCACAAGTGCAAAGCTTTGCATCAGCATTCTTAAATGAACAAAGTTTGTAAAACTTTCCACACAACTTTTTGCCTTCCCTGGAGTAGATCTGAATTTAGCCCCATTACCCCATGTTTTCAAAATCATGTTTTTCCCCATCGGATCTGAACTTGCAGTTTTCTGGTGAAGAATTCCCAATTTTGAATTTATTTCTCACTGCCCTTTTGTGTCATCAATGTTTCATGTTCACCCCCCTCCCACCCCCCAAAGGTTGTTCCCTGAATGATCCGCTAATTTTTTTAAAGCGTAATGTTGATTTCATTAAGGCACAATTCCCGCCCCCCCCCACTATAATATATATCAGCATTATAACTTTGGGACAAAAGAGGCAGTGAGGTTTCATGTAGCCTTCTTTGTGCAATTATCTGTCCATGAAGTTCCTTTCCTTGCATTTTTTTTGGTGGGTAGGTTTTGTCATCTCATGCTTATATTGTTTCTTAATTCTCCCCCCCACCCTTCCCCTATAGCTCCCTGTATGTTTTCGATGACAATTCAGTCTTTTAAACATCTAAAAATAATGGAATTATATAATTGATTTGATAATCATGGAAACTCAACATGTGCAATTTTTCCATTTAGTGTGCTTCGTAATTATTGAATGACACTGTTATGAATTGGTGTATCCAGTTTGACAATGGTGAATGGAATATTATTTTCATTAGGATTTTGCGGTAATCTTCACTGGCCATTTTCTTAGTTGGCAATTAGGCAGGAGCAGGGGACCTTATAAACGGCAGCAGCCATGCTGCTCCCCAAGATTCATCCAGCCTTCTTCTTCTTCTTTTTTTTTACAGTGTTATGATGTTATAACATTACTGCATATGAAAAAAGGAAGTTCCATTGCTGATGAAGTACATGACAACACATTTAACATGCTTCATAATTGTTGAATAATACTATTATGAATTGATGTATCCAGTTCAATTATTGCCAACCATTTTCTTAGATGGCTGCTAAGAAGAAGCGGAGCACATTTGAAATGGTGGCAACCATGCTGTTCTCCATGATACACCAGTCTTTTTTTTTTTAGTGTTATGATGTTATAATGCCACTGCACATGAGCCAAAACAAGGAAGTTTTGGCACTTGATAAGGTGTGCGGGGGTGGGCAAGAGCACCTCTGCCTGCCATGCTGTTGGCCCAATCATTATCAAGCCCTCACAGAATTTCAAGAATGTTTTCAAAATGGTGGCAGCATCCCCCTGATGGCTACAAGGATGCCATCATTTCTTGTTTGTCCCTTGGGCAGAAGTCTTTCACGGTTCTATATAAAAGCCCACAGGAAAAAAAACCCACAGTAATAAATGCTCATAGTGAAAAAGCCCACATGGAAAAAAGCCCATACATAAAAAAGCCCACGTGGAAAAATACCATGTAAAACACCATGGATATTTATAATTGTGGATAACCATCCATCTCCATTTATGAGAATCAACAGGTATTATCTATATTCGATATTGTTATTTTAGGATTAAAACATGTGAGGGATTTCACAATGCTCTTAATTCCATATTCCACTGCAGTCATCATCCCAGTGTGTGGTCTCTGTTTGGTGGACTGCTTGCCACCTGGCTTGCCACAAACTAACACTGGCTAATGCACAGGCAGGTCACCTAGAGGTTAAAAAGAAGAAATATGAGGCACTACATGACATGGTTGCCACTTCTGCGCAGCAATATGAGCAGGTGGAAGATAAACTTAATTACTTAAGGAGATTGGCTAATTTACAATGAAGAATTATATCTGAGATTATTATTGTTGTTATTCAATTATTGTTATTATTGTTGTTATTAAATGTTGTTAAATAATTGTTGCTTTTACTATTAGGGTTAGGTTGGTAGTCTTTTGTCATGGTCACTGGGTGTACCACACTGTATTTGTTAAAATACAAATAAAGGGAAATCGAGCTAGGAAACTGACTTATTTTAATGTTATCTTATGGTTTGTTATCTTCTGGTTTTAATTTTTAATAACAAAATAAGTAAATAATATTAATTATTTGAAGAATTTGAAGCCATATAGTTGTGCAAAAGCTGTGTATACTAGACAGTCTATACATAATTTAATTTCATATCTTTCTGACTTTACTTTAGAAATTACTTCACACCAACATTACAAAGGTTGACTAATGGTAAATTAATAAATTTAAAGCATTTAATTTTATTTAAAATGTTTCTGTATAGTGTTATTGTATTTCCTTCTTAATAAAGTTTGTTGATAACAAAATGGTCACTTTTATTTCCTGTATTTTCCCTTCCAAGCCTTTACACTCAAGAGCATTAAAGCCCTCTTCATACAGGCCACTTTTGTATAGTAATGAAGTAATTTACTAATAACATAGCAAAATTATTATTTAATTATACTTGATAAAATCACAACACAAATTGTTGCATGTGAATGTGACATGTTTATCCTAAAATAACAATATAAAATATAGGTAATACTTCTTCATTCTCATAAACCCACAATTATAAATATCCATGGCTCTTTACATGGTATTTTCCCATGTGGGCTTCTTTCCATATGGGCTTTGTATGTATGGGCTTCCCCCCCCCAATGTGGGCTTATTTCCATGTGGGCAGTTTTCCATGTGGGCTTTTCCCCCTGTGAGCATTTATGACTGTGGGTTTTTCCCCTGTGGGCTTTTTTTCTGTTGGCTTTTTTCCAGCCATTGTCTTTCATATGACCTGCTGCTTGATTCCTTTAACTGGAGATGCAAGGGACTGAATCTGGGGCCCGTGTTCCCTCTAAGCTGTGCTAGGGGGTGCTGGCACACAACATTTTAGCTAGCAGTTCAGACAATTTAGCTTCCAGCTCAGGAACATTTCCCCCTTCATTGGGTGGGGGAAACTAATTCTGGGGCCATAAGAATTGGACCTCCTTTGTCCAATCTTTTTGAAACTTGGGGGCTTGAGGAGAGGCATCAGCAGCTATGTTGCAAATTTGGTGCCTCTACCTCAAAATACAGCCAACCCCCAAGCCCCAGATACCCCCAGATGAATTGACTATAATGGTCCCCATGGGCTATAATGGAGCAGGAAAATAGGTTTGTTTGTTTTTTGCATATCCCTATGATGCTTTTCACTATGATTTGTAAGATGCCTTAAGTCTCAGTAAAAGTGGGATATAAATATTTGAATAAATAAGTAGTTTGGGCAGGTTGATAACATTTAAGCAGCTTCCTGTTTGTTAAGTTAGGCAGGGTTCTGACAGTAATTCTTCCACCTCTGTTATACTTGAACTGTAAATTTGTCATATTTCACTAAAAAAAAAACCCAAAGGAGACTGAAAGGGTCCCCCCCCCCGAGTGCTGGTATGTTTTCTAAGGCTCAGTGCAGGGTGACAGTCCGAGGCCAGGTCTACCAATATAGTGAACTGGGGTGGGTAGACCTGTTCTCTGAAGGCCAGGTCTACCAATATAGTGGAACGGGGCAGATAGACCTGTCCTCTGGAAGTCTCATCTACTCCCATAGAGGACAACATTTTCTGTAATGAAATCTGACTTGATTCTGTTTTCTCTTATAATGCTTAAATTAATGTTAAAATATAGTTTAAAAATAGTTTAAAAGAATTCATTCAGAGATTTTTACAAGGTTATGGAAATAATCTTCTAATTTATGCACTAGTCAAATGTAGACTCACCCAAAACTTTAATGCTACTAGCTTTTTTCACTCATGAGGTAGAGTTTTTGCTCACAACTCTGTGGAACTTAGAGGAAACATTACCTGGGACCTTCTTCATCCAAGCAGATAATTTATCACTAGGCCATGGCCCCACCCTCAATTTTGAACTCTCCATGTTATGGATTTCAATTGCTCTGTGGTTTGCTAATTTTCTTGAATGAGCTATTGCTTTGTATGTGTTTTAAATACTCTGCCTCTAGTTCAGTGATTGGCCTGAATATGGATAACTCTACTATCCCCTCTACTATGGGAATATCTGGAGACTCTATGACTCAGTGTTTTCCATCTGTAAAATAGAAGAATTGTTCCCAGAATGTGTTCTAATACTAATTATTTCAATCCTTAATGCTATGTTGTGTATCTGTGTAAATCACTTGCTTGATTTACATGCCCTTTTAGATGCTTTTGTATGTCTGTAGCCTGGATTATGGTAGATTTCTCTGTATTGGCCTGTTATCATGTATGAATTTATTGGTTTTTTTTTTCAGACAGGTAAGCACATGGCTTAGCTATTATGTTAAAGATACAGAGTATTTTCTGTGGGCCCTACACTATGACTCCATTCCTTGACTCCCTGAGTGGTTGGGTTCTGGTTAGAGACCTACCCCTTGCCATATTTGAGTCTTGGCACCCCTAAGAACAACAGGGACAGTGGTTGGGGTCAAACCCAATTAAACATACATGTGTGCACATCTATATCTCCATGTCATTCAGCCTGATGCATTCATCCATTTTTCAGATATATGTAGTAAAGCTAAAATACTTTCAGGTTCAAAATGCAAATATGTAGTTTCAGCATGCCTCAGCATTTAGTCATGCCAGACACATAACCATGTACGTGTCTTAGGATAGTGCTGGCTCTTCAGCTTGGAAACAGAGACGAGCACCACCCCCTAGAGTCAGATTTGTCTGGCTTTCGAGCAAGGGAAACATTTACCTTTACTTAAGCAAAGGATAGCATTATAGTTACAGCTTTAGAGAAATTTCACAAATTTTCCATAGGTACACAGAAGTAACTGACAATATATTCACATTCCACTTGTAAATGTCAAATTTATGAAGTTTATGTATGACAAGGAATAAGGCCCATTTTGGAAATAAATACAAGGAGCTCTAGAAAGAAGCTCTGGTCAGGTGCCCCAGCCTTGGGCACTCAGTGTCAATTTGCTGTGGCAACCTCAGCAGGGTATAATGACACACAGATTCCACCATTTTCTCCAGGGAAACTGCTCTCTGCCATCTGAAGAGCAGTTGTAATTCTAAGTGCTCTCCAGCTCTCACCTGGAAATTGGCAACAATGGTTCCCCAGAAGGAAATGGCTGGTTTGGAGGGTGGAGTCTATGGCATTGTACCTGTCTGAGCTCCCACCCCTCCTCAAACCCCACTGTCTCCAGGTTTCACCCCTCACATCTCCAGGAATTTCCCAACCAGAAGGTGGTAACCCTATCTCCTTCCAGCCAACCACCAACCTACCTTTATCTGCCACTCTGACTTCAGCTTTCCATCTCCTCTCCTCTCCCTGAAGCCTCTACCTAAGAAGAGTACAGTCTTTCCCCACAGTGGGGACCAAAGCAGCTCACATCATTCTCCTTCCCCCCCCTTTGATCTGCACAACAACCCTGTGAGGTAGGTTAGGCTGAAGGTCTGTGACTGATCCAAAATCACCCACAGCTTCTACAGCAAGAACCTGAGTCTGGCAGACCCTGCTCTGAAGTGCTGCTACGTCACACTGGCTGTCATAGGGCGGCCACCTTAGCAGGGTATAATTACACAGAGTTCACCACTTTCTCCACTTTCTGGAGAGCAGTTGTAATTCTGAGTGATCTCCAACTCTCATCTGGAGATTGGCAACAATGGTTCCCCAGGAGGACATGGCTTGTTTGGAGGGTGGAGTCTTTGATATTGTACATGTCTGAGGTCCCACCCCTCCTCAAACTCCACCCTCTCCAGTCCCCACCCCTCAAATCTCCAGGAACTTCCCAACCTGGAGTTGGCAACCCTATCTCCTTCCCAGCCAACCATCAACCTACTTTTATCTCCCCCTCTGACTTCAGCTTTTCATCTTCCCCCTACACCTGGAGCCTTTACCTAGGAAAAGTACAGTCTTTCTCCACAGTGGGGACCCAAGCAAGAGGGAAGTGACCTCAGCAGGATATAATGACACAGAGTCAACCCTGCAAAGCAGTCGTTTTCTCCAGGGGAACTGATCTCTGCCATCTGGAGAGCAGTTTTAATTCTGAGTGATCTCCAGCCCTCACCTGGATACTGGCAGCAATGGTTCCCCTGGATAAAATAACTGCTTTGGAGGGTGGATTCTATGACATTCAATTCAGCTGAGGCCTCTCCCCTCCCCAAACACTGGCTGCCATAGACTCCACCACAAAATCTCCAGGAATTTCCCAACCTGGAACTGGTAGGCCTGGAAAGGGCCTCCTGCCATTGCCTTTTTTACTGGCAGAACCAAGCTTGGTTGCCTAGCAACAGCTACTAAGGGAAAAATTAGCCCCACAGGAGAAGTGTCTTCTTCAGGAGAGATAGCCATTTTGGCAGTTTATTCTGTCAGGGAACAGTGCCCAGGTTAGCAGTGGGCGAGAGAGAGGAGCGGACCTAGCCCCTAGCCAATGGCACGCAAGTGCTCTAGAGCGGTGGTTGATAGACCAGTGGCTGATGGAGCACACAGCACAGCCAATGGGAGAGCTGGAAAGTGCCAATGCGTTAAGGCTTTTAGATACATATCAAATACCAAATAGAGAGAAATGGCAAATAATTCTGTGATTATACATTATGCTAGATGGCAACAGAATTTTTAAAATCTGAAAAATTTTACATTGTTTGTGTGATTAGTCAGGCAGCAGAATGTTCAATTAGGCTAGCAATGTGATGCTATCATGAATAAGGCCAATGAGAGGTTTCGGTTTGCATTCCACTGAGGTCGGAAGGAATCCAGGATTCTCCTGAGAAAAGCCCCAAGTCCACCAGATCCAGCGGGATAACCAGGCTGCTCTGGTATCCCACTAGCCTTCTCAAAGAGAAGGCTAGCACAGGGGGCTTGATTTGGGGACTTTCAGACATGGCAGTGTCTGAATAGGCCCCTCATCTCCCCGAAGCAGGACCAGCGAGACAACACTCATGGCAACCATTGAGTGCGAAGGTGAGAGCAAACCACTTTTACTGTGAAAACTCTACAATTTAACTTCCAAGACTGTGCATCGTGAGTAACCTAAATTTGGCTATCAAATAAGTCTGAGTTTTAACTCTAATCTCTACAAGGGGAAAGTGTCTATTTAAAATTTAAAACCCTGGAGGAAAACTACCCCCCCCCTTTGCGGATTGGGACTGAAGACCAGGCTGGCAGTGTTTTGCATATGAAAGGACTGGATACTTGCTTTTTACTAAAATAATGGGAAAGTAAGACCTTTTCCCTCCTTCTGAGTAGTCCCTATCACATCTTAAATTGTGTTAAAGACATGTTTTTCTTTCTTTTTAAGATCTTGGAGGCTATTTTTAGAACTTAAAGGGAAAAGACTCTGCTTGCTTTTGGGTTTAAATTTATGGCTTTTTAAAAAGACTCTCTTATGTGGATTAAACAGAGGAAGACTGTGAATTATTGACTATTGGAGATTACAGGCATAAATATTAACCAGGACCAGAGAAAGAAGATTAATCTGTTGGAATATAACACTGATTTGTGGTTGATTTCCATTTTTATTTTATTTTCTACATCAGGATGGTTTTATAAGTGCTTTTTGGGTTATTTCCTTTTCTGCTTTGTTTTTCCTCCTATTTTTATTTTTTCTTCTTGTTTTAAAAATGGCAAGACTCATTCCTGTGGATTATAAGTAATATACACTTCACTTTCATTTTACTTTCCTTTCTTTTTATTTTTTTTCATATTAACTGGTCCTCAAACCCCTTCTCATATTAGATGGATAACTGACTACTAGTACAAGAACTCCCAAAGTTGTGGATAACTGAATGATTTTTACCACCTTTACTGTTATACTGAAGATATCATAAACTGAGATTTTTCCAAACCTGTGGATATATAAAACTTTACTTTATAAAAGATGGGACACTGGTTCTTATGACTTGTGCAGGAACCCTGGAACCTATGGATATACTAAAGATCTCTCCTATGGAATAATAAGTGCACTAACTGTGTTATTTTTACCATCCTTAACTGTCACATTGAAGACCCTATAAACTTGGAATTGTTGGTAAGATTGAAACTGGCTTTTGACACTTGAACATTGACCTCTAAGCAATCTTCCCTCTTAGTTTTTAACTTGTACTCCTTTTAACAGAAATCTTTGGTTCCAGCAAGAAACAAAACAAGGTTCTTTCCTGTTGTGAATTGTTGCAGCTGTGGATGAGATAAAAAAGGAACTGCTTCTTGGTTGATAGTATAAAGAGAGTTTGTTTTGGGAACATTGAGATTAAGTTAGCATTACTGTAATACACAATCTAAATATATAAAGGGGAAAAAATTACCAGAGTGATTTAGCCTGTAGGTACATTTGATGTTTAAATAGAAAGAGGTTGCCTTGGAAAATACTTAGAATACTGTGTTGAAATTACCATTTCATATTGCATGCTTTACTGTGAATTTCCATATTGAATACTAATTTTATTGAAGTGTATTGGAACATGTTTTCTAGTAAGTTTGGATCTTCACCTAACATCTCTAAATCTGTGGCAGCAAACCTAGGCAAGATGGCAACACATGAAATTCATATCTTGATACATGATGTGGTGGCCAAGGTAATAAAATCAACAATGCCTCAGGCTATCAACAATGTGCTTTCAGCTGCTGCTAATAGTATTATCTCTCAAGCAGTGGACAATGCAGTAACAAGAGCAGTCCTGGCAGCAGTTGAGCCTATCCAGACTAAGCTTGATGCCATAACTACTCAGATTACTTCACAAACAGAGAAACTTGGGTAACAGATTTCAGACCATACTCAAAATATTAATACATTAACACAGACTGCAATCCAGCTACATGACAAAACAGAAGAACTTGATCAAAGAACTTGGGAACTAAAAACCAGACAAGAATCTCTAGAGGATTTGGTGATGAGATTCCAAAACATACTGGAACAAGCTGGAGAAGATATTAAAGTTAGCATGGCAAAATTGTTAACAGACTACTTGGAAGTAGAAACTGAACAGTTTGTTCCTGAAGATATTGATGTTGCATTCAGAATGAACTCTCCTTATGCAAAAAGACTTAAATTGCCCAGAAAAGTACATGTAAAATTCCACAAGAGAACTACAAGGGATTACATATTAAGGCCCCATTTACACTGAGCATTTGCCCCGCTGAAGGCACGGGAGCCCTGCAGACTTTCCGTGCGCGATCATACGAGCACATCTGGAAGGCGTAGTACTCCTGTGGCCAACCCATGGCTTCCTGTGGAAAACACAGAGTAAAAAACTAGTAGGTCCAAAGTACTAGTTTCCAGAAACCCTGGGGCAAAGGCCGGCATCTGAACGCAGGAGTGCCAGTCTCCTGCAGCTTCCGATGCCTGCCCATGTCCCCGGGGTTTCCGGATGTTGTAAGTGTCCATGGGATGCGCACGAATGCTGAACAGCGCATGCGCACACACAAGACACCGACAACGGCCTGCCCCCCCAATGGCGCATGTGCACTTTGCTGCTTTTTTGCTGCGCTGCAGCAGCACGGTGTGATCAGGGCGCAGAGCTGGAGTGTGGCAACCCGGTGGCTCATGTGATCAGGTTACCGCGCCTTATTTAGCTCCAGGGCGAACTGCCACACCTCTTCCCTGCGTTTTCTGGCCCGTATGACCGGGGCCTAAGAATGGCAAATCAAAAGAAGTTGAAACTGCAAGAGACAGAAGTCAAGATCCTAAAAGAAATACCCTGGAGAGTAAGAAAAGAAGAAGAGACTACTCACAACTTGCCAATTTGCTAAGAGAAAATGAGATAAACTATAGATGGCTATTTCCAGAAGGCATACTTTTTACTCACAATGGGAAAAGATTCAGAATTAATTCCATATTTAAAATTGAAGTCTTCCTAAAACAATATGGAGAAGAACTCAGGTACCAGGAGGAAGAAGAAGATGAGGACAAAGAAGAAGAAGAGGAAAAGCCTGAGGAACAGGAGAATCCACAAGGTGCCACAGGCCGTAAACTAACTTATGGTAAGAAAAGATCCAAAATTTCACCATGTCACATGGCTACAAGATACTACAACAAGAAAGAAATGGCTTTAAAAAAAAGGATGATAAGGATGGATAAAAGGAAGCTGAAAATACTTTCTATCAACATTAATGGTTTGAATGCTCCACAAGAGAGAAGAAAATTCTTTCACTAGATCAAAAAACTGCAAATAGATATAGTATGCTTACAAGAAACATTAAAGAAATTGATAAAAAACTTCTAGAAGCAAAAATGATTGGAAAATGCTTTGCATCTGCAGACAAACAAAAAAAGAAAAAAGGGATAGTGACTTGTGTGAAAGAACACCTCCACCCTGAACTAATTTATGATTCTGAAGATGGAAGATTGTTAATAGTCAAAATTACAAGGCAAGCCAAATCTACACTAATAGTTAACATATATGCACCAAATCAACACCAACCTAACGTATGAAGAAATCTGTATAGTAGGAGACTATAATGCAGTCTTTGATAAGGCCATGGATAAAAAAACCCAAGAAGGTAAAAAGAGAAAAGCCAATGAATTACCTAACACATTTATAAATATGGTGGAAGAATTATCACTAGCTGATGCATGGAGTATCAGAAACATAATCAAACAGGATTATACCTTTTTCTCAGCAAATCCTGGTCAAGACTGGACATGGCATGGATCTCGACAGTTATGATTAATGAGATTGTAAAAGTGGAAATTTTGCCTTCAACGTTTGCAGACCACAATCTGTTACTATTTACTCTGCAAGATACACCTAAAAAGAAGAGATGGACAATAAATACATGGTTGTTGAAAAATCCAGACTTTGTTAAAAAATCTAAAAAGGAATTCCAGGAATTTTTTAAACAGAACATTCAACCGGATATGTCCATGCATACCATATGGGAGGCTTTTAAGGCCTATGCAAGAGGATGGTGTCTGAATCAAGATATAAGAAACAGAAGAAAAAGGAAACAGAAATGTATGCAGATAGAAAAACAGATTAAGCAAGAAGAACAAAATCTTAAAATGAACCCAGTCAGTGACTATTCAAGAATAAAGATTAAAAATTTGCAGCATCAACTCCATTGTCTGCTTACCCAAGAAACAGCAAAGAAAATAACATATGCAAAGCAAAACTTCTTTGAAAATGCAAATAAACCTACAAGGTGGCTAGCATATAAATTAAGGAAAGAGACCAAAAAAAGCATATAAAAATCTTGAAAAATGAAAAAGGAAAAGAAAAAAAATGTTCATAAAGATTTGAAAGATATTATTGAAAACTTTTACCAAAACCTATACTGACAAGAAAATATTGAACAAGATCAGATTAAAGAATTTTAAAGACATTTTAGCTATAAGGAGTTCTCAGAAGACCAAAGGAAGATACTAAATGAACCAATATCATATATGGAGGTGGTTGTGTCAGGTTCAACAGCAAGCAAGTCCAGGCACACTTTACTCAGAAAGTTATGCTTTATTGGAATACCAGTCTACTGCCCATTAATGCAGAGTCATTGTCAGGAATAATGGGTAGTGCATGGGGAGCTGTGTATATACTCTGATGCTTCAACTAGCCAAGCAAATGAAATCCAAGCGCACGGGCAGGAAATCTCCTGGCGGGACATTACATCATAAATGGGAGACCCCCCCCTGTAAGAGGGCCGATATATTCCCACCAGCTGGGAACCCAAGCCCTCCCCTCTGTTCAAGGTTATACAGATAGTGGCTTCTAGCAGAGGAATGTCTCCCACGGTTACTTAAGCAAAGCAAAGCTATGCGCTTGCGAGTGAGCAAGGAATGAGGTTATACAGAAAACATGGCAGTTATCTGATAGGTTGAAGCAATCAAAAATCAAAAGAAAAAGAAATCGCCTGGACCAGGTGGATTTCCAGCAGAATTCTATCAAGTATTTGATGACCAAGTGGCCCTTTTGCTGAAAATGACAATACAGAATATATTAGATGAAAGGAAACTACCAGACTCATGGAACCAAGCGTTGATTACCCTGATATATAAGCCAGACACAGATGAAAAAGAAATTTGAAATGATAGACCAATTTCATTGTTGAATATGTACTATAAGATTTATGCATCCATATTAGCTAAAAGATTGAAAAAAGTACTGATACAGATAATACATCAGGATCAATCAGGATTCTTGCCAAAGAGGCAAATGAGACACAATGTAAGAATAATTCTGAACGTACTGGAATATTTTGAAGCCCATCCTGAAAAACAAATGGCTTTGGTCTTTTTGGATGCAGAGAAGGCATTCGATAATCTGACTTGGCTTTTTATGTTGGAACAATTACAATCATGGAAATGTGGAGATTACTTTTTCGCAATGGGGAAAGCAATATCAGTCTGCTAAAATAATGGTGAATGGGAATATTTCACAGAAATAGAAATACAAAAAGGAGCTAGACAGGGGTGCCCCCTATCTCCTCTTTTGTTCATCTTTCCTTAAGAGGTGCTATGTGAAAGGATAAGGAGACTTAATCTCATTAGAGGACTCAGAATTAAAGGAGAAGAATATAAACTTCAAGCCTTCGCAGATGATCTGGTTTTTATCTTGGAAGAGCCACAAACAACAATATACCCTCTTCTGCAGATTATAAAAGAATATGTTTGGCATGCTGGATTGAAAATCAACTTTAAAAAGACTAAAATACTATTAAAGAACTGTACCAAAAACTGAGCTCAAAAGATAAAGGAATGTTCAGGAATGGAAGTAAAGAAGAAAATAAAGTATTTGGGGATAAACTTAACAAACAGATGTAGTTCTCTGTTCAAAGAAAACTATGTAAAACTAATGGAAACCATCAAGAAGGATTTACAATATTGGAAACAGTTAAACGTCTCATTTATGGGAAGAATAGCGACAGCAAAGATGAACATTTTACCAAGAATGATTTTTTTTATTTCAAACAATACCTATAATAAAAAATCTACAATATTTTAAAGAACTTGATAAACTAAGAAGACAATTTATCTGGCAAGGGAAAAACCCAGAATTAATCTGAAAATATTGCAAGATAAAAAAGAAAGAGGATTTGCCCTACCACATTGGCAACTAGATTATAAAGCAGCTAGTATAATATGGATGAAAGAATGGCTCACTCTAGAAGACGTAAGACTGTTGAGGTTAGAAGGCTATGATCTACAATTAGGTTGGCATGTTTTTGTGTGGTACAGGAAAAGTAACGCCCATAAATATTTTAACCAGTGTATGCTAAGAGCAGCATTAGTGAAACAATGGGACAAAGCACAGAACCTATATTATACTAAAATACCAAAATGGGTCTCACCACTGGAAGCATTTGTACATCCTAAGATATTTTCAAAAGCTTTAGCCTGGATGTATGAAGATCTGTTGAATAAACAAAACCAACTCCGGACTCGAGAACAACTTAAAGAAAGAGGTATACAGTTGAACTGGTGGGAAAGAGCACAATTAGATTCTAGATTTGCAAAAGATAATGTAACTGGTTTCTATGATTCACCTGTAGAACTTGATAAAAAACATGTCTGAGAAAGATTGTAAATATATAAAGCAAATTTATAATGTTTTAATAGATATGAGAATGCAGGATGAAGTGGTAAAAGAAGCTATGATTAAAAGGGCACAAATAGGCTATACTATTTAAATGGATGAATGGTCTAAGGTATGGAAACTAAACATAAAATTTACAAAGGCAACTTCTTATAAAGAAAATATATTTAAAATGTTTTATAGATGGCATGTAACTCCTGAAAATTTAGCTGAATGGTACCTGAATATGTCAAATACATGTTGAAAATGTAAAAGTAGAGTTTCGGTTTCGGCGGAGCGAATGGCGGCCACCTCTCGGGAAGCTCCCGGAGATGGTTAGCCCACGCGCGGTTGGGGGGGTCTTCGCACATGTGAAAGACCCTAGTGAGCCTTAGGCAAAGGCTCCGAACCGGGGGCGCTTGGGGAGTAGCCTCTTTGCCGGCAGACAGCCGGGAAATTGAGGCTTTCTCCCCGCCCCAATCGGCCCCGCTGCGTTGTGCCCATATCTTCCAGGAGTGAAGATAAGCAACATGAATTAAAATAAAAAGAAGAACTGGCATCGAATCATGAGTTGGAGGTTTACTTTGAAGTGAAAAACGCGAACCCCCCCTGTAAGCGCATAAGCGGTTGGGAGGAGGGAGGAATCCCCACCCCCTTTGAGAAACAGGACTTACAAAGGAAAAGCGAAGGGGGGTAAAGGGGAAAAAGTGTTGGTGAAAGTACCTTTGGGATTTCATTGAAGATCAAGAGCAGGTTGGTCTCCTGAGAGACGAGGCACGAACTTTGATAAAGTGAACAAACAGGGAAAATGTCGGCATTCAAAAAGGTCCCACAAAAGCCGGAAAAGAAGGGAGGAGGGACTTCCGGTCCGGGCAACCCCCCCCCAGAGCCTGCTGTCAATCAACAGAAAAACGAGCTACTGCACCCTCTGCTGGAGCAAATGCAGAAAATCAGCGAAACTTTGATTAACATGGAAGGTGTTCTCAACAGTCAACAAAAACAACTAACGGAAACAACAAAGAAGATGGAGGAGATCGCACAGAAGTGTCTGGTCTCGACGGAAGACACCAGGAAAATAAAGAAAAGGGTCAACAAATTAGAAAAGCATCAGGATATACAAGAAAAAAGAATTTTAATGTTGCAGATGGAGAAATCTAATGTGACTCTCCGCTTTCAGGGCATTAAAGAAGAAGAGAAAGAGGATCTCAGGTCTATACTGGCGAATGCCTTGGCACCCTTAACGGGCAGAGAAGCGAAAGAATTAAAAGAAGAGATGGATACGGTCTATAGAGCCTACTCCGCCTTTACAAAGAAAAATAATCTGCCAGCAGAAGTGGTTGTCAAGTTCTCTAAACAGCGTACCAGAGATCAAATTTTACGTGCAGTTTCAGCGGTGCCCTTGAAGATTGGGGAGCAGTCTATCAGAACTTTGAAAGATGTTCCTTATGAAATCCGTATGAAAAGGAAAGCATATAAAGGGTTGACCACATTCTTACAAAGGCATCAGACCATTTACAGATGGGCTGGTGTTTAAATATAAGGATAAAAGAGAGAAGATTGACTCCAAAGCACAAGAATTTCTGAAGAGACACGCCAGTACAGAGGAAGATGCAGCACTCGCAATTTGGTCAGAATCAAGCAGCGAAGAGGACAGCGACCCAGAGGAGGGAGGTGCTGGAGTGGGAGACGTGAAGGCTAAAGAGGGCCCATCTTACAATTTGAGAGACACAAAAAGAAGACAACCTAAGAAATAACTGTTCGTGAAACGTCAGAAAGGAGCTGATTAACAACTAACCCCAAGGGACTTTACTAACTTACTAACAGGGTTATTTTGGACTTTTGAAAGGTGAAAAGAAGATCTTCCAACCACGGTGGTTGCCAAAAACGGTATTTTTATTAACTGAAACTAATCTAACAGAAAAATTCACTCAACGCTTTTCTTAATCCATCTATATACCCTACCTTTTTCTTATTATAAAAAGCAATAAAATTCTCTCCTTTTTAGGAGGGTTTTTATAAAAAAAAGAAAAGAAAATGTAAAAGTAAAATTGGATTGTATTACCATATGTGTTGGACATGTAAGATTGCTAAAACATATTGGATATGGATACATAGAATGCTACAAAAAATGTTAGCCACAACCATACGGTTTAATCCTGAATTATTTTTATTAAACATTATTCCTGATTCCTTTATGAAGGTACATACATATGTAATTGTACATGTTGTAACCACAGTAAGAATTTTATATGCAAAATATTGGAAAAAAGAAGAAGTGCCTATGAAAGAAGAAATCATAAGTAAACTGTTTGAAGCAGCAGAAATGGACAAATTACCTCCAGTTACAAGGCAAAAAAGAAGGATCTTTTGAAAATGCTTGGCGTGAACTCTATAGATGGATTGAAATTATGAAGACTTAAGCAATAGATAGTACCATGTAAAATTGATTATATAACCAAGGAAAGATGCTTAAAACTAGATAAGATGTGAATAGAGCATACAAATTTAACTGGATAGTAAGTATGAGCTCCTCTACTGTAGTGCATGTTTGTGTAGTGGTGGTTGTTGTAGAAATGTGCTGGTATCTTTTTGTTTTGTTTCAATGTGTAGTATCTTTTCTCTTTCTAAAAAATAAAAAGGCCCAGTTTTTGCTGGATTTAAATAAAAAAAAAATGAATAAGGCCAATGCTACTTTAGCCCATATCAGGAGGAATGATAGCTCCCAACTCAGCACCGGTAACATAATTCCATCTCAAGTACTAAGCTGAGTTTCACTATTTTGAGAATTTTGTGTACAAACTGATGAACTGATAGACTTGGTAGAAAAGGCTAATCAGAACAGGTGCAACTCAAGAGTATGTTCACTCCTCTTTGTTTTTTAATTACATGTGGTTTCATTTTCAATGTTTTTATTATATGGGATTGCATTTCTGTTATTCACTATGACCATATAGGTGCCTGAAAGACCAACTGTAAGTGTTGGGGCAGATTAGAATTATGGGTCATCTTTCAGAAATACCAGAGAAGCAAACAAGCAGGAAATAGTTGCATCAGAGAGACAAGCCACAGCTCTGGACCCAGGGAACACAGAGCCAAACAATATGTTGCTGTAAAGCAAGGAATAGATCAGGGTGAAAGTCATGCAGAGATGGAGTTCCCGGAAAGAATCTAAGCTGTGGCTGGACCTAGATGCTTATCTATCCCACCTGAACCCACCTGAATAGATTCCTGGCCAGGAAAGATCAGAAAGTAAAAATGATGGCATAGCTCCTTCCAGTGAGGGAAAACCATGAGATTGCTTGTACATCAACCTTTACATGACAATCATCCCTAGAATTTCCTTGAAAATCATTTTCTGTATTTACAGAAGAGTAGAACTTAATACTAAGCATTTCAGTGTTCAAAGTGTTTGCACATAAATTATCACAGTAATCCTTACAACAGCTCCATTGGCAGTATTACTATTCCCATATTTCATATGTGGGACTGAGGTTGAGAGAGACTGACATGCCAAAGGCCACCCTGTAAGTCAGTGGCTGTGGCGAACAGTGAAGAGGCAGTTTCCTATATCACAGTTTATCTCTTAGCTACTTTACTACATCCACACTGAAATGCATGGATCAATTGGACGTAATCTCATTCAAAGACTGAAGTGGGCTGGGTAATTGTTCATTAGCTTTTTTCTTCATTTCATCGCCTTCCCCCCATGCAGACTTCTGTTATTTCCTGGTGCAAAACTGAAAGACCAAAGCTATACAACACCTTGAAAAATGTAATTGCTATTGACTTTGCAGAGGATTTTATTAGGATGAATTGGGAAGCAAGTGTTTTAATGTTAAATATTGAAGGCAATTTCTTTCATGTCCAAAAGTTATTCTGAAGGGTTAAGAAAGAGGTATGCACTCTTTCAGGAGAAAAATAAAGAGATTGATTTTTAATAGATGGCAGAAAAGATAAGAAGTTATGTTGATGAGAGCAGGAGAGATTATTTTTAAGAGACAGCAATCCCTGTCTTTTTATTTTTACAAGAGATCAACTCAACATGGTCAAGTATGGAAACAAACAGCAGTATAAGAATTAGAAATAAATGCTTTTTTTTGGTCAAAGCACATTGATAAGACACTAAAAATGATTGATTATGGAATCATATTGGATGTCCGTAGACAATTAAAGTAAATGAGATATATATCAATGAATGTACCATGTATTTTTCAAACATGAATTTAGCCAAGTAAGAATATTTATTTTTCAAACATGAATTTTGCCAAGTAAGAATAGCTGTCTGCCCAGACCTGGATTGTCCAGGCTGGCTTGATTTTGTCGGATCTTGAGAGCTAAGCAGGGTTGGCCCTCGCTAGTACTGGGATGGGAGACCTCCAAGGACCATCAGGGTCAGGACATGGAGGTAGGCAATGGCAAACCACCTACGAATGTCTCTTGCCTTGACAACCCTACAGGGTCACCATGAGTCAGCTGTGACTTAATGGCACTTTCCACCAATGGTATCTATCTAGTGCTTCACAACCACACAACTTTTATACCATGTGGGCACACACAAAATATGATAGATATGTGTATTGTACAAGATTTGCAGAAGTGACATTAGATTTTAGTATGGGCAGCAGAATATTTCAGTTTCAGTTTATGAGGGAGAAAAATTCCCTAGTTCCAAGTCTACAAGAAGGGTAGTATAAAAAACCTAATTAAATGGAAAATTCTTAAATGTATGTCAAGATTAAAAAGTGTATTTTACAAGTATTTGTCTTAAGGTCATTGTTCTGCCCACCTGTCTATCAAATAGAGCACAAAACTTCATTGTCAGGATGCGGCACTGATCTCCACTTCTGCTGTGTCTGATGAAGGAAGTTTTGACTCTTGAAATCTTGCACCCTGAAACTCTTTTTTATCTCCAAGGTGCTACTGGACTCAAATGTAACAGGATTCATCCAGAGGACCATAAATTGGAGGAGATGCTGAAGAAGTTGATCTGTCTGCTCCATGTCCATATTGCAGGCATTTGTGGTGTCCTGATACCTCTCCCTTTTGAACTATGTGGAATCAGGGGCCAAGTAGATTCTCTTTCAGATTGTCACTAAGTATAAATACAGCAGTATTTTATTTTATTTATTTTATTAAATTTTTATCTGGTCTCTTCCCCCTTGCTGTTATTTTTGTAGGGAAATTCCACAGATGCCACTATCTGCTTACGTGACAAGACCCCTGATGCTGCGCGCACACTTGCTAAATCCTTTGAGCAAACCCAGGGTCAAAGATCTGTTGGTCTGCTAGGGGCAGCTGGTGGAAAAACACTGTCAGCTATTAGGGGTGGTTCTGGCAATGTGTAACCGCTGGAGCTAATGGTGGTTTTTGTGACCCTACCCTCAATAAATATGGGACTTTAGACTCGAGGGGAGACTGGCTTGCTGGCAGCAGAGGCTGTTTCTCTGAGAGGCTGGGGTCCCTGCTTTCAACCAGACTCTGAATCTCCCACAGTTTTTCTTGCGTCCTTTCGCTTCAGTTTTTAATAGTAGGGCTTACCAGTGAGTATCATGAAACATCTAAGCATAAGGGACTGTTCCCAAGATAGTCCTTCAATGGTTTGTGTTGGGAAAGAAGAATCCCATGATGCTGAGGACCATCAGGCTTCAGTGTCTTGAGCAGCAAAGGGTGGGAAAGGAGATTAGGTTTAATATCGTCTGCTAACAGGTTAGGGACTTTTTGTTTCACTTGACATTTGTTTCCCTTGACATTCCCTCACTGACCTTACTTCCTGTATATATTTTTTAATTCTTGTAGTTTTAAAAGTTGGTTTTTATTCTTTTTAAACTGTTCACTGCCTTGAGGGCCCTGATTGGATGTAAAGAGGAGGTACAAATATTTAAAATATATCAATACTATCAGTCCAGTTTGATTGGTAAGCTAGGACAAACAGCTGTAACATGCCTCAAAGCCTGCCTTGGTGGGGAAGGCAGGTATAAATCTAATAAATAAATAAATAACTCAGAACCAGGATGCGGTCGCCCACAAAGATGATACTCATTGAGGCATGTTACCTCTGTCTATTGGCAGCATCCTGCACTCAAAACAGGTGAAGCTTTAATGATGTAGGTCAGTAAAAAAACCCCTAAGTTTAATCCACATATTTGATACCTTTTATCTTTATTTGAGAAGTGCAGATACAAATGGAGTGCAAGAATCTAGGGGATGAAGATTGCACTTTTAAAGTATCCACTAAACTGAGAGGAGGGAGTACAGGTATTATGTAGCAGGGCAGATAGAGCAAAAGGCAGTTTTGTGGACATTGTTATACTCAGAGTGTCCAAGATCTGTATCCAGCCACTCCTCTGACCAGATACTACTATCCCTTAATCTTATAAGTCTGAATGTATCCCATAGGAACTCTTTCTCATCCCTGTCTTCTCCCATTAATCACCAGGGAGAACAGTGTTATGACATAAATTATTTACTTATTTATTATATTACAGTTATGAATTGCCCAATCCCCACTACTGCAGGGCACTGGGTAATATGGTATACATGGTAAAAACATTAAAACTATAAAATAAATACAGACAGTATTAATAGTAATACATTAATTTTTTAAAAATCAAGCGAAAATTACAGTTTTTTCCCTTTCCAGCCTGTGATCACCTTGTGGGCAGGGGGAGGAAGTAAAAACTGCCTGAGGAGAAGAAGAATAGAAGGAGGAGGTTGCCAGCCAAGATGCAAACCACTGCTGTCCTCTATCAAAAGCTTGGCAGAACATCATTGCCTTACAGGCCCTACGGAATTGCATAAAATCCCACAAGGCCCTGGTGATGTTTGGAAGAGAGCACCCCAGGTTGTGGCCAGGACTGAAAAGGCCCTGGCCCTGTTTGAGGACAGCTGGATGTCTTTAGGGCCAGGGATCACCAGCAGATTGTTATCCAAGGAGAGTAGCACTCTCCTGGGGACATATCAGTGGAGATGGTCCTGCAGATACATTGGTCCCTGACCACTCAAGGCCATGAAGGTCAACACCAAAACACTGAACTTGACTTGGTACTCCACTGGAAGCCAGTGTAGCTGGTGCAGCACAGGTCATATATGTGCCATTCATGGTGTTCCCATCAGGACTTGCACCGCTGCATTCAACGAGATCTGAACACACTGGAAAAGTGGGTGGATGTGAACAAGATGCAATTTAACAAGGATAAGTGCCAAGGAACACGCACACTGGATGGGGGATACACTTCTGAGTAGTAGTATGTATGAACTAAATCTTGGGATATGGGTGGACTGAAAGTTAAATATGAGCAGTCGGTGTGATGCAGCAAAAAACCCAAAAAACAGCTAATGTGATCTTGGGGTGTATCAACAGAGGCATAACATCCAAATTGCAAGATGTCATAGTCCTGCTGTACACTGCATTGGTCAGGCCATACCTGGAGTATTATATGCAGTTCTGGAGGCTATCAGAGTCTTGCAGCAATCAGGTCTCAACAATGTTCTTTAAAAAGGTTTAAGTTTATTGCATACAGTAAAGGCAAGTCATCTGTGCATACATTCTCTGTCAGAACTAACTCTAAATGAGGGAGGGGAATAGATATACAGGATTTGAAGTGAGGTTCCCTGACAAGGTCGAGCCAATCAGATAATTAATTGGAGTGTGCCTAAACTAGTGGGTTCATATTCCCAGCGAAGAATCAGGAGAAAGGTACCAAGGTCAGACACTCAGGCTATAAGATAAGACTCAGCACAGAGAAGTGAAAGTTAAAATTTCAGCATAACAAGAAACTCTACTTCAGTTGCCTCTCCCCCCACCACCTGCAATGGCAGCATAGCTGACAGAGGCCCCATTTCAAAAAGGATGTGAACAGAATAGAGTGAATGCAGAGGAGAGCAACGAGGATGATCAGGGGCCTGGAGACCAAGCCCTATGAAGAAAGGCTAAAGGACTTGGGAATGTTTAGTCTGGAAAAGAGGAGGCTGAGGAGGACATGATTGTTCTCTCTAAGTATTTGAAGGGCTGTCACTTAGACGAGGACAGGGAGCTGTTCCTGTTGACAGCAGAGGACAGGACTCGCAATAATGGGTTTTAATTAAGGGCGGGAAAGTACTGGTTGGATATTAGGAAAAACTTTTTTACAGTAAGAGTTATGCAACAGTGGAATCAGCTGCCTAGGGAGGTGGTGAGCTCCCCTTCACTGGCAGTCTTTAAGCAGCAGCTGGACAAACACTTGTCAGGGATGCTCTAAGCTGATCCTGCATCAAGCAGGGGGTTGGGCTAGATGGCCTATATGGCCCCTTCCAACTCTATGATCTATGATTCTATGATTCTGGATCAGTTGGAGTTTCTGGGTCATTATCAAGGGAAGGCCAGTGTAGAGTGAGTTATGATAGTCTAACCTGGGGGTAACTGTTGCATGGATTACTGTGGCTAGGTCGGAACACAGCAGGAAAGGGACCAGTTGCCCAGCATGGTATAGGCGGAAAAGCACCAGCCTGGCATGTGCATGACCTGGGCCTCCATATTCAAGAAGGCATCCAGGGTCACACTCAAACTCCTGACAGACTGTGCCAGTATCAATGCCTTGTCAAGAATGGGAAGTCCCTGAAGCTCCCCCATCCCAGCCACAGAACCTCCACTGGGTTCAGTCTCAGCCTGCTCTTTTTTAACCATCCCACCACAGCCTCCAAACCCATGGCCAGATTTTGTGGGTCAGCATCCACAACAGCAACAGAAACAGCTGGGTGTCATCCACATATTGGTGACACCCAAGCCCAAAACTATGTGCCAGCTGGGTGAGGGGGTGAAAATAGACATTAAATAGCATAGCGGAGAGAAGTGCCCCCTGAGGAACCCCACATCTTAGGAGTTATCTGGAGGACATATTCTCTCCCAGCACCATCCTCTGTCCCTGACGATGGAGGAATGAGGTAAGCCTTTGAAGGGCTATCCCATGGATTCCTATGTCAGCAAGGCGGTGGGTCAAAAGATCATAGTTGATCATGTTGAATACTGCTGTAAGATTTAATAATAGTCACAGCGCCAACCTCCCTTGATCCAGCTGTCTATGGAGATCATCTGCGAGGGTGACCAACATAATCTCTATCCCATGGCCAGGTGGAAGCCGGACTGGAATGGGCCCAATGCCAATGAGTCATCCAGGCAAAACCTTCACCCTTTAATGAGAGAAAAGAGAGAGTGTGTGTAATGAAAGAGAGCATATCAATAAGAGTATAAAAATATACTGGGCAGGGGTCTTTTCGTAGAAAAACAGCTGCAGGAGCTCATTAGCATATGGTATGCTAATGAGCTATTATGCTATTAGCATATGCCACGCCCCCTGACATCACCGGAAGTGATGTCAGAAGGGGAAGCAAAAGGGGGGGGGCATCTTCAAAAGCCTCCCCTTCCCTTCCCCAGCTGGTCTGGGTGGGGGAGCTAAGAGAGAAGGGGTTTAAAGTTTAAACTCCTTCTCATGAGAGTTGGGCCACCGAAGGAGGAAAGAGGGAAGGAAAGAGAGAGAGTAGAGAGAAGGAAAGAAGGAAGGAAAGAGGGAAAGAAAGAGAAGGAAAGGAGAGGGAAAGAAAGAGAGGGAAGAAGGAGGGAAACAGGGAAAGGAGAAAAAAAGAGAGGAGAAGAAGGTGGGGAAGAAAGAAAGAGAGAAGAGAAGAAGGAGGAAAAGAGGAAAAAGAAAGAAGGAAAGGAGGGAATGAAAGAAATTCGGTGGCAATTCAGCCCCATTATATCCTATGGGCCATTGAAGTCAATGGTGAAAACATAGGGTATATTCTGGTGGCTGGAGGGGAGGAGGTTTGAGGGAGATGCTCCAAACTCACAGGGTAGCTAAAGGAGCCTCTCCCCAAGATACCCACCAAGTGTCAAGAATATTGGACCAGGGGGTTCAGTTCTATGGGCCCCCAAACAGGTTGCCCCTATTCCCTCCATTGTTCTCTATGGTGGGAAAAAAAGTTAATTTTTTCCCACCATAGAGAACAATGGAGGGAATAGGGGCAACCTGTTTAGGGGCCCATAGAATTAGACCCCCTGATCCAAAGTTCTTGAAACTTGGTGGGTATCATGGGGAGAAGCTCCATCAGCTACCCTGTGAGTTTGAAGCCTCTCCCTCAAACCCCCTCCCCTCCAGCCCCCAGAATATACCCTATGTTTTCACCATTGACTTCAATGGCCCATAGGATATAGGTAAAGGTAAAGGTTCCCTTGCTCGAAAGCCAGTCGAATCCGACTCTAGGGTTGCGGTGCTCATCTCCGTTTCAAAGCCGAAGAGCCAGCGCTGTCCGAAGACGTTTCCGTGGTCATGTGGCCGGCATGACTAAACACCAAGGCGCACGGAACGCTGTTACCTTCCCACTGAAGTGGTACCTATTTATCTACTTGCAATTTCTTGCTTTCGAACTGCTAGGTTGGCAGGACCATAGGATATAATGGAGCTGAAATTGACATTCGGCTGCGTGAAAGACTCCCCGGGACGCCGGCTGGGGGCGGGGCTTGGCTCCTGAGCTCCCGGAGCTGCGCTCTGGTGCGCTCCCCCCCCAAAAGACCCCTGATACTGGGCAATGTTTTTTGTCATATTTTATTGATCACTGAATTTATTCCTAAAATAGATTTTAATCTTTGAAGGGTGAGGGTTTTGTTTTTAATAACTAGGAAATATTAAGCAGAAAGGAAATACTTCTGTAGGAAGAAACAAAAATAAGAATAACTTTTTAGCATCACTGTATATCAATAGCCAATTATTTCCATATGGATGTGTTCCAACTGTGTGCTAATGGACTGACAATGAGCTAGCTTTTAGAGGAACCATAATTTCAGAGATAGAATAGCTGACCCTTTAATTCTGAGGTATTACAGAAATTACACCTCTCACCTTTAAAAATTGCAAATGTACTAAATCATTTGATCTCTCTGTGGACTGGTATTTTCTCCTTGCTGTTATTTTCAAAAGTAGGCCTTTGAGTTGCACTAATACTCCATTTAGGACATGTTTCCAGTTTTTCAAAGTGCAATCTCTTCTTTCTTTATAAGCATATTTTGGGCTGCATGTAATGGTTTCACAGCGGCTGGAAGAATGCTCTGGTTGTGGCATCTTTTTTCACCATTGTTCCATGTACAACTGTTCCTTATGTTGAAATGAAATTAAAGTATGCAGGTATGATGCCCCCCGTCCTCTACCCTCCCTCAGAGGCAAGATTTTCCCTCCCTTTTTCTTTCTCTGTCTGACTGAGCCACCCCAGTAATGTGTTTTCTTCAAGAACTCTGGCTGTCCCACCCTGTCACAGAACAAAGTCTGAATATAGTGTCACCTTTAAAACCAACAAAGTCTTATTCAAAGTATAGGCTTTTGTATGCAAAACACAAACTGGAATAAAATCTCCTCAATGGCTACTTACAGGAAAAGGGGGGGGGGGGCAGCCGTTAGGAAGGGCCACTTAGAGCCAAGATGCATATGTAGAGCTGAAATTGGATCAGGTGGCTGCTAAGATCAGTGAATGGCAGCAAATTAGCACATAAATGCAAGAGTTAACAAAGAGATGTTAGAATGAAGCTAGAGTCCAGTGGTAACCCCAAGACAAACTGAGCTCAGCCCCATGTACATGCAAGAACAAATACTCAGCATGTGCACCCTTCTTCACATACACTGAAACAGATTTCCTCAAATATTACATGCAGGTGGGGGGTTGTTGCAAGGAAGAGCTGATTAGAGTCAAGACACATAAGTAACTGAGCAATAAATATACCTAAGATTGGAACAATACATATTTTTGTTGTTCAGTCACACAATCGAGTCCGACTTTTTGAGACCCCATGGCCACATCACACCAGGCCCTCCTGTCTTCCTCTGTCCTCTGGAGTTCACTTAATTTCATGTTCTTTGTAGCATCGGACTTTCCTTTCACCATCAGGTACATTCACAGCTGAGTGTCCTTTCGACTTTGGCCCAGCCGCTTCATTCTTTCTGGGGTTACTTGTACTTGCCCTCTGCTCTTCCCCAGTAGCATATTGGACACTTTCCAACCTGAGGAGCTCATCTTCTGACATCATATCTTTTAGCCTTTTGTTATTGGGCTTTGAAATGGAGATGAGCACCGCAACCCTAGAGTCGGATTCGACTGGCTTTCGAGCAAGAGAACCTTTACCTGTACCTTTTACTGGGCATAGAGTTTTCTTGTCAAAGAGAGAATAACACATATAGTATTATATAAATAGTATAATATTTTGGCTATTTACTCAGCTCAGGAACCTGAGGGAAGGATTGAGAGCCCTCTTTATCTAAAGGCATCCAAGGTGTTTTTATATTCCAAATTAACAAAATATTTTATTCACCATAGAGGGGAAAGGTCAGGTGAAATCAGGGTAAAATTTCTGAGGTAAAATCAGTACATGCCCAGACTTTAGTCCCTATGTTTCAGGCTAATGAGAGCTTCTTAAGCTATTCACAGTTACTTAAAAACTTTATGCTGAGAAGCTTTTGTTCCAGTGTTTTCCAAACACTT
Organism: Gekko gecko; assembly: GCA_029375565.1. NCBI lineage: Eukaryota > Metazoa > Chordata > Lepidosauria > Squamata > Gekkonidae > Gekko > Gekko gecko. The sequence continues at coordinate 138,563,700 of JAPDNY010000002.1, forward strand.
CAGTACACTTTCTTTGATAAGATTAGAGTTTCAATAGCCATTCCACACACAAAAGAACCTCCTCAAGAAACAGGAAACCTCCTCAGGAAACAATCTGTAGACAAAAGAACCTCCTCAGGAAAGCTCCTCCATTAGCATGCTCATAGCCTGGAGAACTACTACAAGATAATGACTCAGCCCTACCCCACCTTCTAGGGTAGATATGAATTACCTGCCTACCATTTTTCTGCTCACCTTGACACAGAGAGTACTCAATTTTTCTGTGTTATACCTCTGAGGGTGCCAGTCACAGCTACTGGTGAAACATCAGGTCCTACAATGCCAAGATCATGGCCACACGACCCGGAAAATCTACAGCAACTAATGAACTCCAGCAGTGAAAGCCTTTGACAACATTATCTAACTGTCTTGGTTGTCAGAAGGTTGGTACACTCTTCCAGTACCCAACCCTCTTCTCTTGAAACACCAGTACTCATCTTGAGTTTTTAACTGACTCTTAAGGCCTCTAAAGGCAGTTTCTAATCACACTGGACCAAGGATCTCTGCACTCTTCAGAGCTAACTCCCTGTATGACTGGGTAGGGAATTTTCTTATAGAAATTTTCTTCTGTCTAGAAGATCTATCCCCTTCCCTTTGCCTACTTCCCAAACTTCCTTGCCAGCTTTCCTCCAATTCTCCTGTCTGTGTTAAACTGCTCTCAGTCAGGGCTGAATTCTGAAACTATCAGTACTCAACTCTTCTTAGCTAGGGCTAAAATCGTACTAAATTCTCCTCAGCATCCAGTTCAGAAGTCTTTCTCTGCTCAGCTGATGCTACCCAATCAGATCTCTTGGAGCAGGAGGCTTCCGGTCTGGGATACATGGCGTCCTGATGTGTTCTGGTTCTACTCCCAGAACATACGGAGGGTCTTTATGACAGGGCGGGCTATACAGCCTGCTGCAGATCTCCCCAGGCAGGGGGGTGACTAGCAACGAGCATTGGCCCGAGTGGGAGTTGAGATCGGCTGATAGCGGGGCTTTAAAGAGTGCCGCGACCAGCCTTGATCCCCTCCCCCCAAGTGGGCACTTCGGAATTTCTCTAAAAGACCACACCGAGTTGGATCCTCAACATAAGAATGCATGACCCAGACCTCCAAGACATTCTACGGAAACTGATACCAAGGAAACACTGCTATAACAAGATACAGACTTTGAAGGTAACTTTTTAAAATTGCTCACCGGAAACGCGCTGATCCCGAGAATAAACAACACCCGATGAAGCGCATGATCATGCTGTATTCTGTGTACTAACACCAACTCCAGAAAACGCGGTTAAACAGCAAAAAAGAGCCAAAAAGCCGGTTTGTTGATCTTTCCTGCGGTCGGGATATTGACTTTAAAATAGAAACTAACACCAAGTCCCGTGAGAATCAGTGTGGAAAATTACTCAAGCTGCAACAGAAATCACCAGAACAGGAAGTGACCTCAGACCAGACAAGTAGCATTTCCTAGAGACAAGGAGGCCGGAAGAAGGGAGGAAACCAGAAGTCAAGGAGGACGATTAAGATTGCCGGACAGGAAGTAAACAACAGGAAGAGCTATTTACCATAGAGAAATTGCGCCTGCCATTTTGAAAAGGTCGAAACAATTTATTCGGATTCTGGCTAAAAGGCTTAACAGAAAAAAGTGAAAATAGAGCAGTTTAGCTGGGCACAAGAAGAGCTTTAATTTGATGTAAGTTTTGTGATAACTGTAAACAACGGCTTATGATCTTCGGCAAAGACAGAGGGCGAACTCTTGGTCCTCCCCGAAAATGGCTGCTAAAGAGGAGAAGAAACTAAAGGGCATGATGGAAGCCATGGAAAAACGGGTGATGGATGCTATACAAAAAATGGAAAAAACTCTAGGAAAAGTGGCTGATGAAGTAACTGATTTAAAAAAAGACCTGGCTGGGATTACAAAGGAAATACAGACGCTGAACAAAAGAACAGATGAGGTGGAGGAGAGAGTGAAAGGAGTGGAAACTGGTGTATCTGAGGTTGCTAAAGAAGCATTAAAAGCCAATGTAATGGTGGAGTACAATGGAATGCTTAATCATCTGAGATTTAGGGGAATCCCTGAAGATAAAAATGAGAATATCCACTCAGTCAAGGTGGATGCTGTTGCAGATTTTTTAAAACTAGAAGAGGAGAGGATGGCGGCACATATTGATTTGGTATACAGAGTCAACTCTGCGATTGCACAAAAGAAAAAATTACCCAGAGATGTGATTGTCCAGTTTATATCCAAAAGATTGAAAGAAGACTTGTTTAAGCAACAATTTCAGAAAGACTTCACAATTGACAACAAGAAAATTATGATACTAAAGGAACTACCCAGAACAATTCTTCAGGACAGACGACTTTTCAAAGACTTGACCGACAAACTGAAAACAGAGGGCATTAGATACAGATGGGAAATTCCAAAAGGTATCAGCTTTACATTTAAACAGAAGAGAGTCACCATCAAGTCAGTAAAGCAAATGACCAAGTTCATTAAAGACAATTTTAAAGACTCTGATAAATAAATACAAAACCAACATGGAGAGTCAAATTATCTCATGGAATGTTAATGGACTTAATTCACCCCAAAAAAGGAAAAATATTAGGCTATGGTTGGAAAAACAAAAATGTGATATTGTTTGTTTACAAGAAACACCTATTAAAAAGACTGATGTTAAATTTCTGATTCAAAGTAGATTAGGAGAGGAATTTTATTCCCTCTCCTCACAAAAGAAAAAAGGAGTCGTTACATATGTAAAAAAATAGTTGGAGCCAAAGGAAATTTTTTAAGACAAAGAAGGAAGATTTTTGGCAGTGGAAGCTATGCTTCAGAATAAAAAGACCTTAATTGTAAATCTCTATGCCCCGAATGGAGCCAAGGAAAAATTCTTTCAAGATTTGTGGGAACAATTACAACAGTTAACCTATGAGCAAATGATATTGATGGGTGACTTTAATGGTACTGTTAATAATGCTATTGATAGAAAATCCAAAAAAGGAAATGAAGGTATAGGCAAACTTCCGAAAGTATTTTTTCAAATGGCAAAACATGAACAAAATAAGGACGGAAACCAAAACGTATTTCCAACTAAACTTAAATAAAGATGTACAGACACAAACGGTATGGGAGGCATATAAGGTTGTGATGAGAGGACATCTAATTGCAATTAACAACAATGAAAGAAAACAACAATTCAAAATAGATAAAGAAATTATGGAAAACATCCAAAAAAAAGAAGAAGCAGAACTCAAGAAGAGACCTGGCAAAAAGAAAATTTTGAGAGAGCTGAGGATCCTAAGGGAACAATATGATGCGAGGTTAAATAAAGAAGTATATTGGAATTTGAAAAAATTGCAACAGAAGTCCTTTGAAGGAGCGAATAAACCTGGGAAATATTTGGCATGGCAATTGAAGAAAAGAAGAGAGAACAAAACAATAATTAAATTGAAAGATGGGAATAGAGAAATTATAGACCCAGGAGGGATCCGGAGAGAATTTTATAAATACTATGCTACTCTTTTTCAAGCAAAACCGATGGATCAACAAAAAATTCAAGATTATTTATCAAAGGTGAATTTGACACAACCAAGCTCAGGAATAAAAGCAATGTTAAACGCTGTGATAACTAAAGAAGAAATCAGCAAAGCAATAGGAGAAGCAAAAATCTCCAAAGTTCCAGGACCAGACGGATTTTCAGCCAAATTCTACAAGAAATTTCAAGAAGATCTGGTACTGGTTCTAGAGATTCTTTTAAATGAAATTAGACAAAGTGGGAAGATTCCAGATTCCTGGAATGAAGCAGCAATCACCTTAATACCGAAAGAGACCCAAGATTTAACTAATGTTAAAAATTATGACCAATTTCACTCTTGAACAATGATTACAAAATTTATGCAAAAATTCTAGCAGAATGCCTTAAAGGGTATTTGAAAGACACTATTGCCAAAGATCAGGCTGGGTTTTTGCCAGGTAGGCAAATAAAAGACAATATGAGGGTTGTTTTAGACACAATAGAATATTACGATAAGCACCCGGAAAAAGAGGTTGGCTTTTTATTTTTAGATGCGGAGAAGGCATTTGATAACTTGAATTGGGAATTTATGTTCAAAGTGATTGAAAAATTGCAGATGGGCGTAGAATTTACAAGAATGATTAAATCAATATATAAAGAACAAAAGGCTACGGTGATTGTAAATGCAGAATCAACAGAAGCATTCCGGGTCAGAAAAGGAACCAGACAGGGCTGTCCCTTATCGCCATTGTTATTCATCTGGATTTTGGAGATTCTGCTGCAAATGATTAGAGATGATGATAATATAAAAGGTTTGAGTATTAGAGGTTTCTCATACAAATTAAGAGCATTTGCTGATGATATTATGTTTATTGTTGAAGATCCTGCCAATAACATGCCTTTGGTATTTGAAAAAGTAAAAGAATTTGGTGATCTCGCAGGGTTCTATGTAAATAAAAATAAATCGAAAATATTGTGTAAAAACATGAATGTTACAAAGCAACAAATTTTACAAAATCTGACAGAATGTGAAGTGGTTAAAAAGGTTAAATATTTGGGAGTTGACATTACAATGAAAAATATTGATTTGTTTAAGAATAATTATGAAAAACTGTGGGCTTTGATAAAGCACGATTTAGAAAAGTGGGAAAAACTTAGATTATCTCTTCTTGGAAGAATTGCCGTTGTCAAATGTTAATTGCCCAGGTTAATGTTTCTGTTTCAGACAATACCAATTGTGAAAGATGTGAAAGTGTTGGTGAAATGGCAAAGAGAAATTTTTAAATTTATCTGGGCAGGAAAGAAGCCAAGAATTAAAATGAAAATAATGTATGATATTAAAGACAGAGGTGGCTTCCAAGTCCCGAATTTGCGTTTGTATCATGAAGCTGTATGTATGTCTTGGTTAACTGATTGGGTTAATTTGGAAAATAGAAAACTTTTGGCCCTCGAGGGTCACGATTGCAGATTTGGCTGGCATGCCTATCTTTGGTATGGGAAAAATAAAGTAGACTCAATGTTTAAGCATCATTATGTAAGAAGAACACTGTTTGATGCATGGACCAGATACAAGAACACAGTTCCTGATCAGAGGCCTTTGTGGATTGTTCCTACTGCAGTTATTCATCCCTTTTCAGAATATAAAGGTAATGATTGGTTGAAATACCAAGAGTTGCTTCAAAAGGAAGGGAAAAAATATGCTTTAAAACCAATAATGAATTAGAATTTGAGTATGGATGGTTACAATATTGTCAAATACGGGATATTTACAAAAAAGACTGTAAAGAGGTCGGTTTTAGAGCTAAGAACGATGAGTTTGAAGATATATGGTTGAAAAAAGAGCGAAAAATGATATCAAAGATGTACAAAACCTTGTTGACTGTATATACCTTGGATGAAACTGTTAAAGAGCAAATGATAAAATGGGCCATAAATATGAACAAGGAAATTTCTATGGAAGCATGGGAATTTTTGTGGAAAAAAGCCTTTAAAATGTCAACCTGTGTTAATGTAAAAGAAAATTGTTATAAGATGATGTACAGGTGGTATATGACACCAAAAAAGATTGCTAATATAAGTATGGATAAGAACTTGAGTAATAAGTACTGGAAATGTAAAAAACCAGAGGGTTCTTTTTACCATATGTGGTGGTCATGTGATAAAGCAAAGGTATACTGGTCAAATGTACATTGTGAGATGCAGAAAATATTAAAAATTCCTATTAGGAAAAATCCGGAACTACTTCTCTTAGGTTTGACAATGGAAAAAATTCCACAAGAAAAAAGGACACTATTATGGTATATGATTACATCGGCGAGAATGGCTTTTGCCCAACAATGGAAAGCGGAGAAGGTGCCAGATATACATGACTGGTTAAGAAAACTGTTGTTTCTAGCTGAAATGGACAAAATGATGAAAAAACTAAATGGGCAAATGGCAGAACAATATCTAAAAGACTGGGAAGGCCTGAAATTCTATATGGAAACTGAATATAGAATGAAAGGAAAAATGTACAATCTTGATTTGTATTGAAACTGAATGAGAAGTGAAATGAACACTTGATTGTACTGTACCTTTATTGGAAACTATGTTTGAAAAAGTCAGGTTTTCTTGTATCAGAATTGTGTTACCTGGTTTGTTGATTGTTATAAGTCTAAACTTGATTACTTTTTAACTTTTTCTTTTTTGTTATTAGCAGTGTTGGAAGCCTATTAGGGGGTGGGGGGATGGGATGAAAATCTTTTTAATTGTATTGGTAACGATGTTTAACAATGTTGAATGCATCCCAATAAAAATTTTGTTTTTTTTTTTTAAAAAAAGATCTCTTGGAGCAGCCTGTGACTCAAACTTCTCTGTTCCTGTGAAGAATTAACCCTTCACAGTATTTGTTTACACAGCACTTCTATGCTTTTAAAAGTGCAGTCTGTCACAACAGGATAAAGGTGGGAAGCATTAGGGAAGGGGGCAAAACAGCAAAATTTCCAAATGTCAGATTTGTACTTCAGTCTGCAAGAGCTAGGGAAGGATCCTGAATTTTAAAGGACTGAGTATCTCCAAACTCACATCGCATATTTCTCTATGAGCAATAAAATTTAAGAAAAATGTACATTTTTTTCTATTCCCCTTACACACATTGGGTTGTTCTGATGAGATCTATTTGGCCACTTTCTCATCAGCTTCAGCTGAAGAAAAATCTGTAGTTTGTTCTTTAGACTGTGGTGCAAAATCAGAAGTTACCTGAGGTTTCTTAGTCTAATAGTTGGAGGACTAAATGATCCAAGATTTCAGTGATACCATTTTGCTTGATTAATTGGGATCATTCATAAAACATCGACCACCTCCCCCTACAAACTAACAGCATGTACACGAAAAGCTTCTCACACAGCTATTGGTTTCTTGGAAGTTTTTTATAATATTTCCTTGCACTGCTGAAGAGGTAAGACATCTTTCAGTTTTAAGAGTGACTAGACTTTACTAGCATGAGCAGCAGTGCTACAACCTTCAAAGAAACCTGTTGCTTTATGGTATTTTGTTGGATCATGTCCACTGTGTTTCTACATAGAACACAGACTTCATCAAGGAGAATGGTCTCTTCCACATTCTGATTTTCATCACTTGTGTGTTCCTTTTGCTTCAGGGTTTTTCTCCCCAAACTGGGGCCCTGAGTCACCTGTGGTCCTGTTTGCAGCACTAAGGGGAGGGGGAGGGAGCGGCAGCCATGGCAATCCTTTCCAGGTGGAGGGGGTGGGCCAGCAGCAAGCATGGGAAGCTTGCACCTGCATATCCCAACGCTCGCTCTCTCAGAGGGTCTTGGGGGGTGGGGGTGCTCTGGCTATTACTAAAGGTACTGCACTGCCCCCGCTTGCCATTTTTTCAGCATTGAGTGACTTGGTTTTCCTCTGTGTGACCCCTTTCTTTGAGCAGCGCCACATGGCCGGGGGAATCAAGACCCAGAGCAGCCTTGAATTTTGGTGGTGCAGGGTGAGACACTGTTGTGTATTGAGCCTAAACTGTACTTACAAAAGGACTTAGCTTAGGGATGCATAACAATAGCTTTCTAGGATCCTAGAATGGACCTGTAGGGTGACAGGGATCCTGGAGTAACCCAGTTGGGAAACAATGTAGTGTAAATAGCCTATAGTTGGGAGTGGGGTGTGTTTTGGGTGCAACCTTTTGCATGCATAAATACCCAGCATTGACCAGGGGTTTCTCAATCTTCTTTCTCTTGCTAAATCACTAATAAACTATGAGTTGATCACTTGAACACATCTGAACCCAGTATATTTCAGACACCTAGAAGGTTTACCTAACCCCCTCCCCTCCATATTACTTTCGGACAGAGCAGAGGCAGCCCAGATGAGGTTCAGCCTTCGGTCTCCCTCCCCCCTTTCTTTTTACCCTGATCTCGCCATCATGGGTCTGGCAGGTTGCGGAGGTTGTAAGAGGGAGCATCTCCACTCACTTTGTGCTACCTTTCTCTCAACACAGGGAAGAGGCACTGCCACTCTTTCTTTTCTTTATTCATGGACTAGGGACTGCACATCTTCTTTCTCTCCTCCCTCACAGGATCCATGCTGGGGGGCCATTAGACTAGCCTGAGGGAGCTGAGTGTGCTGCCTTGGGCAGGGATTTCTGCTTCTCACCCCCGTATCTTGTGTGCACGTGGCAGCCTGGAGCCCAGCCATCCCCCCCTCTTTTTTCCTGTGTGGAAGATTATGCTGTGGCTCCAAAATAGGCAATGCAGTCACTGGGGATGCTGTAAGGCCTCCTGATGGTCAGCCAGGAGATCACACCATTGCTTCCAGCTCCAGGAACATGCATCTCTTTCATTCTCCCCTTACCAGCATCCACTCGGAGTTTGGTGGAGAAAGAAAGCATTAACAAGGGATGCTTTAACAGTTTGGCTGCAGTTAAAGGGGTGGCAACCTGGCTTCTTAGAGCCATCTGACAACTTGGTGAAAGTGATGCTCCCCCTCCCCTTTATATTCTCTTGTACTTCTTAGAGCTATTTGAGAGCTTGGTAAAAATAATGTCATTCCCCCCCCCCATTTTCCTATACAGGAGATCACACAGTTGCTCCCAGCCCTGTCTTCATAAGGGCTCCTCCTCTGCCGGGGTAGAGGGTTTCCTTAGCAGGCTCCTGCTCACCAATTGATGGGGAGGTAGAGATCGCTCAGTTTGCAGACTGCAGCTCATGTAAGCATTCAAGAGAAAGCTTTGATCAGTTTTGCCTTTTTTACTCAACTCTGCTGTTTCTTCCAGTGTAATCTCATGAACTGAAGCCCAGCCTTACTATCTTTCCACACATCTCTGGGCATACAACTCAGAAGCAGTATCTAGAAGTCTTTTCCGAATGGGTCTTAGGCGGGTTCTGCATCTGGCATACCCTGGGCCAATGCCATACTGACTGCAAAGTCACCCCTGAACAGCCATAAATCTATGCAGAAGGTTGGTACCTCCAATGATCAAAGTAAGTGAAGCATCATGCAATACAGAGGGTACCATACAATCTGACCAAAGGAGGGCAAAGCCAATGCAGAATTGTCCTTATTGCGCTCATCCTTGGGGACATTGCTGTATGTTTAATAATTTATTTAACATATTTATACCCTGCCATTCTCCCCACTGGATACCCAAAGTGGCTTTCTTAATTTTCTCCTCTTGCATTTTTCATCCTCACAACAACCCTGTAGTGTGGATTGGGTGGGATTCTACGGCAGAGTAGGGATTCGATCACAGATTTCCCAGTACCTATTCCAACATTGATTTTGCCAAAATGGAAGCCTATTTTTAAAGCAATATGGAAATAATCGAAAGGGCTTAAGGAATGAATAAGTATAATCAATGGATAAAATGAATTACTCTCTTAGCTTCCAAGCAGAGCAATGCTGTTGGTCAGTGGGTAGGGTTGCCAGCCTCCAGGCATTGGCTGGAGATCTCCTGCTATTGCAAATGATGTCCAGCCTTAGGATCTGCTTTGAAGAATAGATATAAGCAATGGATAAAATGAATTACACTTTTAGTTTTTAAGCAGAACAATGCTATTGGTTAACAGGTGGGGTTGCCAACCTCCAGGTGTTATATCAAACACTGTGATAAAAATGACAATGATATTTAATAAATCTTATGAACATCAAATTATATTGCAAATGAAACTTTTACAGTATTACTAAAGAAATTCTAACATTATCAAGGAAAAGTCCATCATCCTCAAAGAGCACCCAGTTATAAACTCATTTCACTAACTTCCTCAGGAGTAATTTTATTATATTGAAAGGTGTCAGCCTCTTGATACAGCTTAACTTCTTTTTTCATTCTTCCAATTTTTATAGTTAATAATTTTTAACATTTAACTTACTTCTAGTTCCATTTCAAGTGTTTGCATTAGGAGCAAGCCAGTTAATTTATTTCTAGTAGTAGCTATCACTCCGCTTTTCTATCCAGCTAGAAGGACTGGTTGCTACTACTAGAAATTATTATTAATTATTAATACTTTCAAAAATTTAAAAATTATAACCAAACAATATTCCATTCAGCTTCATATTTCTTTCCATTTTAAATAACCATGTTTGTTCCAGGATAATTTGAAGAAAGTAAAAAAGAACTTAAGCTGTAATAATTTGAAAATGGAACCAGAAGATCATTTGAAAAAAGTAAAAAAGAAGTTAAGCTGTAAAAGAGCTCATACTCTGCCACGAAACTTTCTGGCTCAACTCCTGTCTGTTTTGTAGGCTGAGTAGGGGTTGGCCCAGAATGGTGGCATGAAAAGAATGCAATCACAAGGGCCTGGGGCCTAATCCGTTGCATTGCTGCTGCTGTTACTGCAGACTACAGCCTAGCCTGGGTCCTGGGTTCAGCCATTTAGCCATTTTTCTCCTTAACAGCCAAAAGTGTGCAAAGACAGATGGTGCAATAAAGGCCGGGTCCTGGCCTGGGAGATGTGGGTCTGACAAGCAGAGGGCAGCAGTAGGCACCACCAAGACTGGTCTTCATTCTCTGAATCAGGGAGCATGATTTTGGGGGGACAAACAACACATGTCATAGGTACCCTGCCACAGGGCATATATGCAGGAGGACTGAGGTGCTGCTGCACTTGTGGAGGGCTTCAGACAGTGAGGAGATGACAGGTGAGTCCGCCTCAGAGAAGGAGTGCAGATGGATAAGACAGATTGTCATGGACCAGCAGCACATGTATCTGGGATTGTCAACTCTGGCTGTCTGGCAGCTGCTTGAGGCACCACAAGATTCTGGGGCCCCTGGGGCTGTATGGACTGGTGTTGATGCCATGTTCCCTCCTTCACTGCATCCTAATTGAGAAAGAGGCTCCAAACTCACAGGGTAGCTGATGGAGCCTCTCCCCAAGACACCCACCAAGTTTCAAAAACATTGGACCAGGGGGTCCAATTCTATTGGCCCACAAACAGGTTGCCCCCATTCCCTCCATTGTTCTCTATGGTGGGAAAAAAGTTACTTTTTCCCCACGGTGGTTAGTAGCTCTGGGGGGGAGGGGGTTTGAGGGAGAGGCTCCAAATTTTCAGGGTAGCTTCGGGAGCCTCTCCCCACACCCCCCCCCCTCATGTCTCAAAGCAATTGGACCAATGGGCCTAATTCTATGGGCACCCAAACAGGTTACCCCCATTACCTCAATTGTTTCCAATGGGGAAACCCAGCCAGCTGCACTTAAGGCAGGCAAGCAGGCAGCCACCCAGCAGTCAGACTCTCCCAAAGAACCCCAGGGAAAGTGAACTGTCTTGAGAGGTGCTTGTTTGCCATGAGAACAAGTGGCACACTCCAGAACAAGTGGCACTGTGGCAGTGTAAGCAAGCCACAGTGCAACACAGGCTCCCAAAGCTATCCTGAAAATTTGGAGCCTATCCCTCAAACCCCCTCCCCCCCAAGCTACTAACAGCACCGTGGGAAGAAGTAACTTTGTTTCCCGTAGAGAACAATGGAGGGAATGGAGGCAACCTGTTTGTGGGCCCATAGAATTGGACCCCCTGGTCCAATGTTCTTGAAAGTTGGTGGGTATCTTGGGGAGAGGCTCCATCAGCTGCCCTGTGAGTTTGGAGCATCTCCCTGAAACCCCTTCCCCTCCATCCCCCAGAATATACCCTATGTTTTTGCAATTGACTTCAATGGGTCATAGGATATAATGGGCCTGAAATTGACATTCAGCTGGCCGAAAGACTCCTGAATCAGCTGGTACTGCCGAAACTGACCCTTTCTGCCTTCCAAAACTGCTTGTGCCCTCCAAAACTGCTTTAGCCCGATTTGGTCAAACCAAATTGGGTCGAATTATTATTATTATTATTTGCACACCCCTACTGGGGACTCTGGTTAGGGGTGGCCCTTGCCGCCACCACCATTTGTTGTGGCTCCTGAGCTGCTGGAGCTGTGCTACGGTGCACTCCCCCTCAAGACCCCTGGGTATGGCTATGCACTCCCTGTGCAGCCTGGAATGGGTGCTGCAAATCCCAGAGGCACAAGTAAAATGATGGGGCAGCCTGGACTGCATGGGCTGTGAAATGGTACTCCAAACTGAGGCAAATAAGAGGACATTACTGGTAGAGCTCCTGACCATGACTGTCCTTTAGTCAGATGGGCTGGAGCCAGGCTAGCTGACCGATTGGCTATGGAGCATGGAGGCGTTGGGAATTTCACTATGCCTGATGCCCTGTTTTGTACTCAGGGCTCATTTCGAGCTGGAGCTGCGTTACGGCAGTGATAGAAGGTGTAAAGAACTGGGTTCACTGCTTGGAGGATTCATACTACGACATGCGTTCAGATGTGTTTATTGTACTTCACACACGAACTGGCAAAACGGCCCCTCAAGGGCCAACTATATACATCCCACCTGGCACACCCAACAGTCCCGTTGGAGGGTTTGAATTTCCTGTCAGAGGTGTTATTGGTGGACCCTAGGTGGACTAGGATCCTATGTCCCTTTGTGTTCAGGGACCAAGCTCCTTACTTTAGCCACTGACCCCTGGAGGCAGTCCGCGTACATAACACCCCTCCCCCCATAGTTTAGTCCCTACCTTTGTGACGTAGTCCTGCAAATAGGCAGGGGGTCTGTGCTTGCATAGAGAGCACCAAGATGCAGGCACGAGGGCACTTGCTGCTGGCTACGGCTGGCTGGCTGGCCAGGTCTGGTTGCTGGGGAAGCAGCGGCGGCTTCTCAGCTGGACTCAGGGGTGTGGGCACTGGCTCGCCTACCGGGGCCTCTTCTGCACTCAGGGGTTGCTCTGCTTGGTAGTCTCTGGGATGGAGGGTCCAGCTCTTACTTCCCATGGGGGAGGTTCCTCTTCTGCTGGGAGTTTTCGCCACCAAAGTTGGTCCACATGTTTCTTGAGGAGCTGGCCGTCCTCTGTAGACACCTCATATGACACTGGGCCAGTCACTCGGATGACTCTGCCCACCAGCCACCTTTCCAAAGTTTCTTATGTACACCGGGTTGCCTGGAAAGAACCCTTGGGGGGCATCCCTCTGCTCTGTCAGCTTCCTCAAGTCTGGTGCCCAGTTGGGATGCAGGTATTCCAACAGGATGGTGGGGTGGCGGCCCATCAAAAGTTCTGCGGGGCAGTGGCCAGTGATGGGACTTGGCATTGTCTGCTGCATCAGGAGGAAGCAGGCTAGCCAGAACTCCTAGTCTCTGTCCGGGATCTGGCTGAGGGCTTCCTTCATGGTGTGAACCATGCACTCTGCTTGCCTGTTGGTTGCGGGGTGGAAGGGTGTGGAGTGAATGTGCCAGATCAGGTTCTGCTGGAGGAAGTCCTGGAATTCTGCTGATGTGAAGCCTGCCCCATTGTCGGAGACAATCGTGTCCGGCAGGCCATGGGTGGCGAAGATCCTGCGGAGTGCATGGATTACGGCTTTCATGGATGTGATGGTCACGGGACTTATCTCCAGCCATTTGGAGTAAGAATCTATGGCTTCCATGAATAATAGTCCTTGGAAGGGGCCAGAAAAGTCTCTATGTAGCCAGGACCACAGCTTGTGTGTGGACTCCCAGGGTCATGTGGGTGCACTTGGTGGGTTTGGGTGGACCTCCTGGCAGGTCTAGCACTCCCACACCCAGGAATCGATCTCAGTGTCAATCCCTGGCCACCAGACATAGCTCCAGGCCATAGCCTTCATCCTGTCTATCCTTGGGTGTGCCTCATGGAGTGTGTTGAAGACCCTCTGTCTCAGGGCATTGGGGACGACCACCCTATCCCCCCACATGAGACACTCTTTAAGGGCTGAGAGCTTGTCCTTGCGGGTGGCAAAGGTGGTGAACTCAGGGCCTGTGGCAACCGTGGGCCACCCCCTCACCACCCAGCCCAAGACCTGGGAGATGACGAGGTCATGGACCGAGCGGGCAGTGACATCAGCTGTATGCAGGGGAGGTTCAGGGAGGCCTCTAGGAGGAGTACCCTGGGGGTGGGAGCAGGGTCGGTGTCCATGGATGGCAGTGGTAGGTGCTGAGGGGATCAGCATGCCCCATCGCCTTACCCAGGTGATGCTCCAGGCAGTAGTTGTAACCCACCAGGAAGAGGAACCAATGGAGAACCCAGGGTGAGAGTACTTGTGGGGTTTGCCTGTCTGCTGCAAACAGGCCGAGGAGGAGCTTATGGTCCGTCACGATAGTGAAGGGGCGCCCATAAACAAAGTTGTGAATTTTTCTTTGGAGATGTGAAAGACTGCTGGGATTCTGTTTTCTGGAGCAAAGGTCTGTCAATGGCTATCAGCCACAAGGTATAGGATCTCTCGGTTTGGGCCAAGTGATGCTCTGTATTCTTGGTGCTTGGAGGGGGCAACAGTGGGAGGGCTTCTAGTGTCCTGGGCCCACTGGTGAGGGAGAGCTGGGGGAGGGGCTCTCCCTGACCCCGTTGCTGCCTTAGAGGTAACCAAACTAAAGCTGTATATGTGGCCAGTTCCTCCTGATGCAGAGTGGCCATTCACAATTATTCTCAGGGGTATTGAGCAAGTTTCCCAGCCATTGGGAATCTGGTGCCTGTTTCTTACAGAGCTAGCTGCATTTTTTTTTAATGTAAAATGTATAATGGAAATACTCCCCCTTAAAAAAAAGTGGACAAATTGTCTAAATAAAATGGTTCTCAACTCTTCTTGCTAGTTAAAAGATATATTTTGCTATAATTTATTTGTATGAATTTATATTGTAAAGGCTGCTCAGTGTACCCTTCTTTGCAGGCACCTTTTGTGAGATTATTGTTATTGCATCTTCCTTGTGTATTTGCTCAAAAGTCCTGAAAAATAGGTTCTTTTCAACCATCTCTCTGCACAACTTAATTCTCTCTCTCCGCCATCTGCATGGACAAGATTTGGGGGGGAGGGCATGTAGATCAGAGGCCTTTTAAAATTTCCTTTTGCCCTGTGTGCAGCCCAGAGAGAACACTGGAATGAAATCTGCACTCTGCATATGTTCATGCTCTTCATTTTGCTGTTACTTAAAATGATGTGGTACAGTTTCAAAGGGACAACTAACTGGGATGTATAAAAGGACCAACAGGACTGCCCATTGGAAACAATGGGAGAGGTTTGAAGGCCCATTGGAGATAACGAGAACCAGGAATGTCAACTGACTTGCACAGGCTCCACTGGTATTTAGTGTCAGTATTTGGATTTTAGTGCAGGGCTGACCCAAGATGTGTTAAGAAATTCAGGCAAAAAAAATGGCATGAGGTGTGAACTATTGGGAAGCTGTCTGGTATCATGACTTTTTGGAAGTTGATGTCTTGCATGTCTCCCACTTGCTCTGCTTGGATTTTGGGTAAGAGAATTTCCCAGTGTGTTGGGCCCCCTGGAGCAAATCTGTTGGTTTCCCTCCCCATTCTTTAATGACACCCAACTAAGGCAGATCATGTCTCACCTGATCTTACTGTAGGAATATCCTTGCTATAGCCTGCCTTGATGTGTTTATGGTAGATGGCAAATATGGGCAGCATTGTGTACATGGCTGCTGGTGTGATGTCTGTTTGGGATTATACCTTGTCTGGTCTTAATGTGTGTGAAGGTGCAATAGAATGCATGCTCCTCAAGACTGCTATAAACATTGTCCTTTTAATTAATATCTCTCCTGGGCATGTTGTTGCCAGAATAATCTTTTGATTGTTTTCCTGATTTATTGCAGAAAAAGCAAAAGCATACTAACTTGACCTGTATTTTCATGTTGTAGGGTAGCTTCCCTGCAAGAGCAAAGGAAACCTAAAGTGTCTTTAGTCAAAAAGTGTAAAGCTGGCTTGCCAGCTCTGAGTTGGGAAATACCTGGAGATTTTTGGGGTGGAGCCTGAGCAGTGGATGTTGCCTTCTGACACACTTCCAGTGATATCAGGGGATGTGGCATATGCAAATGAGATATGCTAATGAGTTATGCTAATGAGCTCCTGAACTTCTTTTTCTACGAAATGACCCCTGTTTGTACTGATAGGGTTCACTTATCTGACTAGGGTATGGATGTTTGGGCTATAAGGCATTCAGGAGGCCCTATGTATTTGGCTACAGCTGTAGGAGCATTGGTGGGATCCAGACATCTGAGACCCAGCTCTTCTGGTGGTATCGCATGGGGCCAGATCCATTATCAGGAAAGCTGGCCTGTGTGCCCATTTTCCTGAGTATGGGGTCCTTGTAAGGGATCTTGACATGAGGGTCAAGTGGTATGCCCAGTCCGGGTGCACAGCCGGGAATTACCCTCATGCTCAGGTGGCAAGGGAGACCATCTCAGGGCATCCACCCTTGTGGAATCCAGAGACCTGTCATCCCAAGGTTACCAGTGGATCATTGACTGGCAGGAGGGTCAGTTGAGGAACTGGAACAGGTACCCCATGCTGTGCCAAAGCAGACTACAGCTGTAACCAATAAAGTTGTGGCCAATTTTACTCCACATTTCTCTGAAAACTTTGAGTATGAGTGCATTATTTCAACTGAAATGTAAACAGGGTTAACATGTGGTTGGGTATGGAGGGCCTCTTTGCCTTTGACCCCTGCCTCACCCCTCCCTTGGTGCTGGGGCTGCAATGGGTTTTGCTTTCTCTAATAGTCCCAGAGGGAGCAAAACATGTGGAAAAGGGGGGACGACCCAAAGAACTAGGGACAAATGAGTGACAGAAATGAGAATGCAGAAGAGCCCAATGATTCTCTTTTGTTTTCTTTATCATGGCCTGGGATGAAACAAGACTCTCTGACCTCACAAAGTGGATGGACTCCACTTCTCACATTCTATAGAAGCAGTGGAAGAATATCTATGACACTGTAATGCTAAGCAAAGTTACAGCCTGATAATCTAACTGAAGTCCCTGTTAATGATTCATACATCCCCCGCCCCCGAAAATGGGAATAAGACCCCTTTCATTAAGGATGTACAGATTTCTCAGTGCTGCTGTTTATGACGCCAAAATTCCTGTTTTAATTTCACTTCTCACTTGTGCATTATCAAGCCTGTGCCATCTTCTGGTTTATTGGTTTATACCACCCCCCATCCTATTTTTTATGCAGTTTCATTGTTGTTTGTGAGCCAGTGAATCAGCATTATATTGTGTTGTTGTTCAGTCGCACAGTCGAGTCCGACTCTTCGCGACCCCATGGACCAGTTTACGCCAGGCCCTCCTGTCTTCCGCTGTCTGCTGAAGTTTGCTCAATTTCATGTTCGTTGCATCGATGACACTGTCTAACCATCTCATCCTTTGCCGTCCCCTTCGTCTTTGACCTTCAATCTTTCCCAGCATCAGGGTCTTCTCCAGTGAATGCTCCCTTCTCATTTGGTGCCCAAAGTATTTGAGCTTCAGCTTCAGGATCTGGCCTTCCAGGGAGCAATCAGGGTTGATTTCTTTTAGGATTGACTGATTTGATCTCCTGGCAGTCCAAGGGACTCTCAAGAGTCTTCTCCAGCACCATAGTTCAAAAGAATCTATTCTTCGGCGCTCGGCCTTCCTTATAGTCCAACTCTCGCAGCCATACATTACTACGGGGAATACCATTGCTTTGACCATGTGGACTTTTGTTGGCAAGGTGATGTCTCTGCTTTTTATCATGCTGTTTAGTAGGTTTGCCATCGCTTTCCTCCCAAGAAGCAGGCGTCTTTTAATTTCATGGCTGCAGTCACCATCTGCAGTGATCTGGGATCCTAGGAACGTGAAGTCTGTCACTACTTCTACGACTTCCCCTTCTATTTGCCAAGGAGTGATGGGGCCAGATGCCATGATCTTAGTTTTTTTGATGTTGAACTTCAAGCCCACTTTTGCGCTCTCCTCTTTCACCCTGAGCAAGAGGCTCTTTAGGTCCTCTTCACTTTCTGCCATCAGAGTGGTATCGTCTGCATATCTGAGGTTATTGATCTTTTCCCCAGCAATCTTAACTCCAGCTTGTGATTATTTGGGGGATTGTATTGTATCCATGTATAAATTATGACAATTGCATGTATGTATATTGTACGTATAAATTATGTCAATTGAATGTATAAATTGTGTATAAAAATCAGACAACATGTATAAAAAATACAAACATACAAGACAAACATGAAAAGAAGATAGTGGCAACCACTGACAAGATAGAAACAAATACTTAAAAAATAAAACAGGGAACATTTACTAATCTCTACCTTCACACAGGATCCATTGGCAGGGGCAGTATTGCCACTTATGCTTCCCCTCTCAGTGCTTCTGTCGAATGTGTGAAGTGGTCTTCTATTTCCACTCTCTGAAACCTGTGATTTACCTCTTGAACTAGTAACCCAATTAGAAGCTGAAGTGAGTTCAGGGTTGTTATTCCGGGCAACGGATCTTGTAAACACACTTGTGGAATACTGAAGAGCCAAATAATTCCTCTTGTTTGCATTCATCATAATCCTTTCTTTAGAAAGAAAGTAGCTATACAGTGTCAAAACTTAGGAAAAAAAGGTATTACTTCCCATTCTACATAGGAAAAGTGACACCAGTGCACCTGAGGGATTTTTATGAAGGCACATATTTTTCTGTGGATCCTTGTGAGGGATATATCCACATTAATTCAGGTATTTAAAGCTATCTATTATGAACCATTCTGTCAATTTCCCTTCACTGTCAGAAAGCTAGATGCATTGTTAGCCCCTTCAATATAATAAGAAATGTATCTTTGGTGCTCTGGCATTTTATATTCCAAACTTTGCACAGTGGCTGATGTTTTTTCCCTCAAAGTGACATATTGATTGTAGGTACATGTAGGGTGAGTATGATTGTGTTCAGTATTTTGAGCTCATCATCTGTTATCCTATTCTTATTGTCATCCAAGGCCTGACAATATCAAATTGGAAGCACTAGTGTAGAAAATTATGAACAAATCAGAAAAGACTACAGCTGTGAAATGAATGAAGCCACTGTTTCCACATTTAGCATTTCCTATGGAATAAAAGACTACACATATTTTGGAGGGGCTACTAGCTTCCCCCTCCCCCAAATATATATTTTTATTTTAGAAAACAAAATAGTGATATAAAAGGGATACAGAAGAAGGGTTATATAACAAATTATATATATCTAAAGTTATTATACATTACAGGATATATAGAAAATATTTCTCCCCAACATCCCCTTCATTATAATTTTAATACATTTTCTATAGAATACAATAGTCCTTACT
This sequence comes from Gekko gecko, assembly GCA_029375565.1. NCBI lineage: Eukaryota > Metazoa > Chordata > Lepidosauria > Squamata > Gekkonidae > Gekko > Gekko gecko. The sequence goes on from JAPDNY010000002.1 coordinate 138,582,843, forward strand.
TCAAACATTAAAACTTCAGATTTCATAACTGATCTATTTTGTGACTATATTATTACTTTCATAATTACATATTCAATCATTTCTATATACGTTTTAACTTTTAAGATACCAGAATTTAAAGGAAAATCTATTATATACCTCACAATAAAATAAAAAGGATATTTTTTGTCCAGAATTAATTTCCTTATATGTTTATATTCCAAACTTGTTCTCATTCTGCTTCTACATCATAATACATTTATATACATTACAATACATTTATATACAATTTTTAAACTGTTTCTCATTCTGAATTTTAAACGGTTTCTCATTCTACATTTATATCCTGCTTACATAATCTCTCCTCAAGTTTCAAAATTGATCTATTTCTCAAATAAGTTGTTAATTTTGCCATTACACAGGAGGGGTCACAAGTTACTATGGCAAGAACGCACTTCTGTAATTACAGACTTGTGATGGTTATACTGTGAAAAGCTGCCTAAACATGGAGTATCACCAGAAGTAGTACCCAAGGCATGAAAGTTCTAATGTGCTAAAAGAAAGATGAAAAGTCATATTAACATAATCAACATATTAACATAATCAAACATATGGCATTTATTTATTTATAAAATATTAATGATATTGTTCCAAAGGCCCATTTGAAGTGGCTTACAAATTAAAACATGATAAAACCATAAAAACAGAATAAATCATTAAAATAAATAATGAAAACTAGCAGTTAAAAACTCAGTCATAAAAAAACAATAACAGCATAAAACATCTAAAATGATCCTTGTAAACTGGTTCTTAGGCTAGAAGCAAACAAAATTTTGAAGGATCAAACATCTTAGTTAAACACCTGGAGGGAAAGAAAGGTTTTCACCTGGTGCCTAATGGAAAGAAAGGTCAGGTGAAATGAAAGGGGGGAGGCATGCCACAGATGAATTACACTTTAAAGTGTGTCCAGAAACTGATGTGCCAATGCAGATCTTTCAGCACAGGAGTGATACAAACCCTAGGCTCAACAAGCCTCCAGCTCTGGCCCCTGCGCTAGCTGCAGGGACCCCCATGAGCACCGGTCCTGCTGATTCTGGGATGCAACTTGCCAGACCTGTGGTAAATGTGGCCACATCGCTTGCACCTGCCACAGCAGGATTTCCCAGGGCACATTCAGAGCACCATCACCCTGCTGCCGAGAGATCCACCATGAGTCCATCCACCACGAAGAGCTCTACACCCCCAAGGTCCACCCAGTCCAGAGCGTCCACCTGCTGACCAGAGAGAAGATACACATGACAGTGGAAATCCAAGGGTCCTGATCAATGAAGACAGCCACCACACCAGCCTTCTTGGCCTTGTGTGGTTTGACCTGCTTGGTATCCAGGTGACTGGAGTTCAGAGCATCAGCCAACAGGACTTTGATGACTTCTGCCAGGAGTTTGCCCCTGTCTTCAAGGGGACCTTTGGCTGCTACACCAGACCCCCAGTCTCTCTGCACCTCGACCCGTCCATCGTGCCTATCCAAATGAAGGCCCGGTGGGTCCCCTTCACACTCAAGTCCAAGAGCCACACAGAACTCGACTGCCTCATCACTTAGGGCTTCCTGGAGCCAGTCTGTCACACTCACTGGGAGACACCGATCATCACCCTAGTTAAGCCCAATGGGGATGTCCAAATACGTGCAAACTACAAATGCACACTTAATAAGGCTCTTCAGCAGCATGCATATCTGGTGCCCATCATTAGTCACTTCTTCACCTCCCTTGCCAGCTCAAAGATCTTTGGGAAACTCAACCTAACCCAGGCCTACTAGAAGTTGTTTGTGGGTGACATGACTGCAGAAGCCCATACCATCGTCACCCACCAAGGAGTTATTCCATTCTTTAATGACATACTCATCGCAGGGTCCTCCGACATTGAGTTTATCAGCCGCCTCTGCAAGGTACTCCATCGCTTCCATTCCCCTGGCCTGTATGTCAAGCGAGAAAAGTGCCTCCTGGGCATCCTGAAGGTCGAGTTCCTTGGATACCTCATCGATACAGACAGCATACATTCCACTCCCAATAAGGTCAAGGCCATCGTGAATGCCCCGCCTCCGATGTAACGGCTGGAGCTCCAGGCATTTCTTGGACTCCTGAACTTTTACCACTCATTCCTGCCACACAAGGCAGCCTTGGCTGAGCCACTTCACCATCTCCTGGACAAGAAGATTCCCTGGGTCTGGGGTCATTGCCAGAACACCGCATTTCCCCCAGTGGTTTGTGAGAAAGAGAGAAAAGTACTTCTTTCTCTACCTGCTCTATCCCATGCATAACCTTGTAAACTTCGATCATGTTGCCCCTCAGTCATTGTTTCTCCAAGCTAAAGAGCCCCAAGCACTTTAACCTTTCTTCATAGGGAAAGTGTTCCAACCCTTTTATCATTCTGGTTGCCCTTTTCTGCACTTTTTCCAATGCTATAATATCCTTTTTGAGGTGTGGTGACCAGAATTGCACACAGTATTCCAAATGAGGTTGCACCATCGGTTTATACAGGGGCATTATGATACTGGCTGATTTGTTTTCAATTCCCTTCCTGATAATCCCCATATCGCAGTTGCACACTGTCTAGACATTTTCAGTAAGTTGTCTACTACAACTCCAAGATCTGTCTCTTGGTCAGTCTCTGCCAGTTCAGACCCCATCGACGTGTATTTATATTTAGGGTTTCTGGCTCCAATGTGCATCACTTTGCACTTGGCCACATTGAACCCCATTTGCCACATTGATGCCCACATGCCCATCATCGACAGATCCGTTTGGAGTGCCTCTCAATCCTCCCTGGTTTTCACCACCCTGAACAATTTAGTGTCACCCACAAATTTAGCCATTCACCTTGAGTCTCAGTGATAAAGGTGAGCTATAAATATCAAACAAATACTTCTATCTATCTATCATCTATCTATCTATCTATCTATCTATCTATCTATCTATCTATCTATCTATCTATCTATCTATCTATCTATCTATCATCTATCTATCAGACCATGGCTGCCAAAGGTCTCAGATCAATACTCCCTGATACCTGAGCATGGTGTAATGATTACCCAGCTTCCCTCTTGGTGGTTAATGTTGCAAGTGATTGCCTGATGAAAAGCTGTGCGTAAAGCATCTACTTCAGCCATATTCATTTAAAGAGACTTTGAGGTGCTCTGATTGTTGTCCATGATTGCTTCTGCTTGTTCAGTTTTGATGTCTGGGGTATCTTACTTTCCCATTGTCCCCTTTTCCTTTCCTCTTTGTGCGTTTGACTTCAGGTTCTACTGTAATGGTGTAGTACCCCTGTTGATACCTGAATTTGGGGTATAAAGTTGTTGTGGAGAGCCTGCATATGCCAAATTTATGGAGTTCACACAGTCTTATTCTTAGGCTGTGGTCACACATACTAAATAATCCACTCTTAATCCATTTTCAGTGCACTTCCAACTGGATTTTACTGTGTGAACTGGCAAAATCCAGTTGGAAAGTGCTCTGGAAGTGGATTGAAAGTGGATTATTTAGTGTGTGTGACCACAGACATAGTCTTATTGTGTCTGTTACCATCTGATAATATATCATGAAATTAGGTTAAAAAAGAAACAGAGATGGGAGGATCTGTCTACTGTGCAGAGCTCTTTTCAATGTCTTTGACCTTCCTTGTGACCTGCTCTAGCAGTTCAGTCAGGCAGATTCCCTTTTCAAGGTCCAGGTTTATGAACACAAGATGCTGTAATTTACTGTGATGTTATCCACAGCTAAAAATCAGGTGGATCAAGAATAAGACAAAGAGGGCATTATATATGTTAATAAATATAACAATTATTTATAATGCACAAATCCCACTTTAATTTCAATTTCATTTTTTATGGTCAGAAGCTTTCATGGATTTTATTGTATGTTACTTTGATGACTGAGCTGCAGAATTCAGCTGCTTGCCAGGTTCTGTTCCCCTGCCTGCATCTGTGAGCTATTTGTGAGACACACTGGGACCTAGTTTCATATCCACTCCTTGTGCTCAGTTGTGATGTGTTCCCAGGGCTCTTTTTGTAGCAGGAACTCCTTTGCATATTAGCCAACACACCCCTAATGTAACCAATCCTCCAAGAGTTTACAGAGCTCTTCTTACAAGGCCTACTGCAAGCTCTTGGAGGATTGGCTGTAGTAGGGGTGTGTTGTCTAATATGCAAAGGAGTTCCTGCTACAAAAAGAGCCCTGCGTGTTCCCATGAGTACTGAGTTTCCCACTAAGCCTTTTTCAGCTTATTAATTGGTGACCAGGAAGATAATGAAACTACCACACCTTTTTGAATAGATTTTCTTTAAAGTTACAGGGAGGCACTTGGCTTGCATAATTTTATCAGTGTCAAAAATGAAGAGGATAAATACATGCATGTGGACTTTGGTCTAAATTAGCAGGCAATTAAAATATGAACATCTCAAATAATTTAGCCATCTCTTGTCACCCTTATACATTCCTTTCATTTCAGAATATAGATTAAGGTAAACTATTTACTATGTTTCACAGTCTAATACAATTCATCTTAAACATCATTAACATGATTTCTATCAGCATCTCATTCCCATAGTAAATAGCAGAGAGCATATTATTGTTTTATTTCTACATCATCCTCATACACAGTACTCTCAGATCCTTTTGTAAGCGTCTGAGCCCCACTTCCTGTTTAAACAGAATAGCTGAAGAAGGAGAGAAAAATACAAAAGTAAAGTTAAGCTTTTTAAAAAGCCTTTTTATTGCAATCGGAGAGAATTAGACTTCTTCAGCTGTCATATTCAAATGAATGAGACTTGAAAGTGCTTAACTTTGGCTGTCATGCTGAAGGTGAACTAGGTTAGATGATAAACAAATGCAGCTGTACATAATCTTAGTTTACTGTAATTATAGTTGTAATGACAGATACTCTGCACATGAACGGAGATTTTTTAATCTGGCACTGGAATCTCCGGATATATAAATTTTGCAAGCATAATCACAGAGGACGAAGGAAGGTGTCTTTTCATCTAGACTAGTCTGGGTGTTTAGACATGTGTAAGCAAACAAAGCAACAGGTTGCAAATTTAGCCATTCCCTCAAGGAGCATTCCTCTTGCTGTGCTCGGTGCTCCCCAGTCTTTTGACAGAGGGTTTGAAAGCACAGTTCTGCAAGTTCCTGTGTCGGGCTAAGGCCCAACTAGACCAGATGGAGAGAGATCCCCATGGGGTAAACAGCTGTAGTGCCCTCTGAAGGGGATTACTGCCACAGCACTGGGAGTACAGGGAATTAGCCCTTTCTCACAGAGATACTATTTTCTTGAAGGTGTATGGGTTAGAATGTCAAATGATCTCAGAAACCTAGTTTCTAAGCCCCATCCTGGTAGGTGAGCCAGTCACATGCTTTCAGCCTAACCTATCTCACAGGGTTGTTGTGAAGATAAAATGGAGAAGAGAAAAGTTTTGTAAGCTGTTTTTGTCCCCCCAGGGGAGAAAGGGGAGGTATAAATGAAGCAAATTAAAGTACTCACAGGCAACATATCGAGTAGTCCTGGATGGTGTCTGTACATTTTCCTTTGCTGGGTGATAGTAACTTGGAGCAAGAGGTCACAATTTGTAATAGAAAATGGCATCAGATAAAGATTTAAATATTTCCTCCAACAGTGTGAAGTCCCCCCCCAGCTGCTTTTAAATAAATCTCTAAGGAGATCTGATCTTGAATACCCATATGTTTTCTCCAGCTGGGTCTTTTTCTTCATATCTTAGGTGGGATCTGCCAGAATTAGAAATGACACTAAACAGTAGAGGTTAAGGGTCTTGGTGTCCTGGTTGATGAAGATGCTTGTTGCTTACAAATACAACATGCCTCTAGTAGGAAAGAAAGGTATAAGGATACTGAGATTGATGCTATAATTTGTCGTATGGTGATGAGTAGTGTTGCCACTGAAGTCTATAGCAAATATTGATATTCCTTTTCTTGAGACATTTTGAGACAAGCAAATATCAGTTAATAAAACTAACAAAATTTCTCTAGTGCAAGGACTAGCACATCTATTTATTTGAAGCATTCATTAGCTTCCTTTCTTTCTTATGGAGCTTGACAGCTTACAATATAGGTAAAAATACATAAAAACCAAAATTTAAAACCACAATTTAGGATTGCTAGTAGCTAGCAGTTCTAAATGAAACTATTTTCAAATGCTTCCTAAAGACTGAAAGTGAGGGGCCAGGTGCACCTCCCTGTTCCATAATTGTGAGGCTGTCACTGAAAAGGCATTCTCTCGGGCATTCTTGATTGACGGGAAAATCAGAAAATTCTCTCTCTGTGGTCTTAATTCCCAGGCAGGAACATATGGGAAAGGAGGATCCTTTCAATACCCTGGTTCCATGCCATGTAGGCCTTTAAAGGTCAAAAACAAGACATTGAACTGGACTGGGAGCCAGTGTAATTGCTGTAGTATCAGGGATGCATGTGTTGTGATTGTGGACTTTAAAACTATGGCATTTGTTTATTTTCACATGAGAAGGTACAATACCATGGAGAGTCAGGAAACAGAAATAGGGTTCTGCTGGAGATAGCCTATGTGAATTTAATGCCAAATGGAGAAGATGAATGCCAGTCATTAAAAACCTGATTGGGGTAGGGAGATGAGGTCTACATAACCAAATACCTGACTGGGAAAGCTTGGCAGGATTCCTAACTCTGGATTGGGGGAAGGTTTTCACCAAAGCAGGCAGAAAATTTAAAAGGAGGAATCTACCCTTGTTCATGAGTTCAAATACTATGCCTAGATGCTGTGACCTACAGGGACCCAAACTCCTCTGCAAATGGGCAGTAGAGTGTTTGGGTTGTGTTTGCTCTAAGACCTTTTCTGCACCTCAGTGTTGCTGCTGTTTCTTGGTGAGTTGAATCACCAGCTGATGCTCTGACTTTGTGGCACTCCTTCCACAAAAGGGCATTTATTTGGGGGATTTTTTTCTTGATTTAGGATCCAACTCTCCCCATGTGTTCCTCACTTCCTTTGAAAAGGGGTCGTGTGGTGATGTGGTCGTGTACTTCATCAGCAAAGGAATCTCCTTTTCTTTGCACATCTGCTGTAACTTTATAATATCATAGCATTGTTTTAAAAGGCTGGATGTATCAAGGAGAACAGCATGGTGGCCACCATTTCAAAGGTCCCCTGCTCCTCCTTAGTCACCAACGAAGAAAATGACTGGTAATTGTCAAACTGGATACACCAATTCGTAATAGTGTTATTCAATATTTATGAAGCACACTAAAGGTGTCCTCGTGTACTTTGGCAGTGATGGAACCTCCTTTTTTTGCATATACAGTTGTTATAACATCATAACATTATTAAAAAGAAAAAGAAAACACACCAGGAGATACAGGGGGAGAGAAAGGTGTGTGTGTGAAGAACCAATACAACCACGTAGCATCAAAAACTACCCACAAAAAAATAACAACCCCAGAAAGGAAAGGAACTTCATGGTCTGGTAATTGCATAGAGAAGGCTACATGAAACATTGCTGCCCATTTTGTCCCAAAATTATAACATTGCTATATTATAATGAAAAAAAAATGCATCATAAAACAATCAACATTACACTTTAAAATTAGCAGATTGTTCAGGAGACAACCTGACAACACAAAAGGGTGACAGGAAACAAAATTTGGAATCAGGAATTCCTCACTGGAAAACTGTGAGTTCAGATCTGAAGAGAGAAAAATCGTGGAAAAAGTGGATTTGGAAAACATGAGGTAACAGGGCACTAAAATCAAATCTATTTCTGGGGAGCCAAGAAGTTGTATGGTCCCAGTGGTGAGCCATGTCCTAGCTTCCCTGGCAGGGGCCAAGGTCTTTGGTAAACTAGATTTGGCGCAAGCTTACCAGCAGGCCGCCGCAGAGGCTCAAACCACTGCAATGCACAAAGGGGCATTTTGGGTTACTAGGCTGCTGTTTGGGGGTTGTGTGGCGCCCAGAATTTTACAGTTATTTATGGATTTCCTCCTCAAAGGAATCCCGGGAGTACAACCTTTTTTAGACGACATGATCATCATGGCACCGGACTCTGCCTCCTTTGCAGACTGGCTCTGTCAGGTGCTCCAGAGGTTCAACGCCGCCAGCCTCAAAGTAAAGAAGGAAAAATGTCTCCTTGGGGTGCCCTGCATTGAATTCCTGAGGTTTGCAGTGGACACACAGGGGATTCACCCCATGGGTGATAAAGTTAGGGCTATCATGCACGCTCCCCCGCTCGACCGAGGTAGAACTGCAGACCTTCCTCGGCCTGCTCAATTTTTACCATGCCTTTCTGCCTGTAAAAGCCACCATAGCGGAACCACTCCATCGTCTTCTGGACAAAGATGCGCCCTGGGTCTGGGGGCCAACGCATGTGGCTGCGTTCCAGGGGGTCAAGGACTTACTGACTTCTAACTCTGTCCTGCACCATTTTACTAAAGCACTTCCAGTGGTCCTCGCCTGTGATGCCTCTCCCTACAGGGTCAGGGCAGTTTTGGGCCACCAGTTGCTGGCCGGCCAGGAGGTCCCGGTTGCCTACTACTCGAGAACCTTGTCTTCTGCAGAGTGCAATTATGCACAGATAGACAAGGAGGTGTTGGTGATAGTGGCTGGTGTAAAAAAATTCCACCACTATCTCTATGGCCGACCCTTCGAGGTGGTGACGGACCACAAGCCACTCCTGGGTCTCCTTGCCCCCGACCACCAGACGCTACAGATGGTTTCCCCCAGGGTGCTGAGATGGTCTATCTTTTTGGTGGGGTACACATATTCACTTGCCCATCAGCCTGGCAAAGCCATGGGACATGCAGACACTCTCAGCTGCCTGTCCCTGCCCGTCATGGACCCCAACTCAACACCCACTCACACGGTCGCCCTCTTAGAATCACTTCCCAACCACCCAGTACACAGGAGGGAGGTGGTCCACCTCTCAGCCAGGGATAAGGTCCTCTGCAGTGTCTTGGACTGGGTGGGGAGGGGGTGGCCGGTGGCCAAGAAGGGCCCCGAGTTCATGCCATTTGTCACTAAGAAAGATGAACTGTCGATGTACAAAGGGTGTATAATGTGGGGAGGCTGGGTGGTGATTCTGGCTCCACTTCAACAGCACGTTTTGGAGGCTCTGCACAAGCATCACCCTGGGATTGTAAGGATGAAGGCATTAGTACGGCGCTACGTCTGATGGCCGGGCCCCGGAGAGAGCCCAGGAGTCCTCCCACCACCCCTGGTCTAGGATCCATCTGGATTTTGTGGGGCCATTCCAGGGGCAACTCTTTTTCATTCTGGTTGACTCTTATTGTAAGCTACGTCTGATGGCCAGGCCCCGGAGAGAGCCCAAGAGTCCTCCCACCACCCCTGGTCTAGGATCCATCTGGATTTTGTGAGGTCATTCCAGTGCCATCCACTTCCTCAAGATCCACCATCAATGCCATGTGGCGGATTTTCAGTGCTCAAGGACTCCCAGACACCCTGGTTACTGACAATGGCACCACGTTCATGTCTGGGGAATTCCAGGACTTTACTTCCTACTATGGGATCTGGCATGTGCATTCAGCTCTATTCCACCCCATCACCAATGGTCAAGCGGAGCAGATGGTACGAACCACCAAGGATGCACTTCACCAGCTCGACTCCCCAGACTGGGAATACAAACTGGCCTCTTTCTTGTTTGGGCAATGCATCAACGGGAAGAAGCCCAGCTGAACTTCTCCTGGGTCACTGCCTCACGACACTCATGGACCGGCTACTCCCGGATCGGGCCCCAGAGCGTGAACTGGGCACTGAGGACCAAGAGGCTGCCTGAGGGTTCTTCCTGGAAGATCCCGTCTATGTGCAGAACTATACCAAGGGCTTGCCTTGGATTCTGGCATGGGTGGTAAGGGTCAAGGGCCCCCATTCATACAAGGTTTCCTGCGAAGATGGAACCATGCTCCACCAATACATCAACCAATTCCATTGACATGTGTTGCCTCTGGGACCAGACAACCCCAAGGAGTCCAAAGCCCTTGAGTCCCTGGAGCAATGGTCTTCCCCAGGGCCCACCAGCCCAGCGGAGACCACAGCCCCAGCACCCATCAACCAGTCCCCGGGGTCCCTGACCACTTCACACCTCAGGAGCAGCATCAGCTTGGCCAGCACTGGACAGTTCACCGTCAAGAGCTTTGGCGCCAGATTCACCAACAGCCCCTGCCACCCGCCGCTCCACGCTCCCTGCCTATTTAAAGGACTACTACCGCCTGAACTTACAAACCAACGGAACCACAAACCATATATAATGTATATGCTATTTTCCAGGGAATATTCCCAGAGCAGTTTACAAAATAAAACATCATAAAAATCATTAAAACTCAGCACTGAAAAACAGTCAGAGCATAAAACAACATAAAATGGATCTTAAACAATTTCTCTCACTAAAAACAGACTATAAGAATGATGTTTAAATACCAACCTATTATTTTAGTTTATTTTGCTGGTCTTATGACTGTTTTAATAAATTTGTTTGTTGTTGTTGAATGAATGAACCTATTAATTAAAGGACTGAGTAAACAAAAATATTTTGGCCTAGCATCTAAAAGAAAGAGGTATCAATTTTAGGTAACCCTCAAGGGGAAGGACATTCCACAGGTGAGGTGTCACCACTGAAAAAGTCCTGTCTCTGGTCACCACCTGCCTCAGTTCTAAAGAAGAGGAGCACACAGGAGACTCTTAGCTGGTAGGGTGGAAAGTATGGGAGGAGGTAGCCTTTCTAGTGCCTGAAGCCAAAGCCATTATGGCCTTAAAGGTAACAACCAGCACTTTGAATTGGACCCCAAAAAAGATGGGCAGTGTTTATACCCAGATTTTTAATTAAGGGATTGATCTTTTAAAGTAATTTCAAAATGCTAAGTATTTTTGGCAGTTTTTGGAGAGCCAGTTTGGTGTAGTGGTTAAGTGTGTGGACTCTAATCTGAGAGAACCATGTTTGATTCCCCACTCCTCCACTTGCACCTGCTGATGTGATCTTGGGTCAGTCACAAGCTCTGGCACAAGCTGTTCTTGAAAAAGAGCAGTTTCTGTCAGAAGTTCTCTCAGCCCCACCTACCTCACAGGGTGTCTGTTTTGGGGAGGGGAAGGGAGAGGAGTTTGTAAGCTGCTCTGAGACTCCTTTGGGTAGTGAAGGGCGGGGTATAAATCAACATAAGAACAACATAAGAACATAAGAACATAAGAGAAGCCAATGTTGAATCAGGCCAATGGCCCATCTAGTCCAACACTCTGTCACACAGCGGCCAAAATATACTAGGTGCCATCAGGAGGTCCAGCAGTGGGGCCAGGGCACCAGAAACCCTGGCTCCACTTCCAATCTCTTCTCTTCTTCTTCTTTATGCTCTTGCATGATTTTTAATGTTGAATTTTAATATGCCATGTGTCAGTAAGTTTTTATGATGTTTTCCTTTCCTATTCACCACAAGAAGGCTGTTGGAGGATTTCCAGTATCTTGTGCTAATTTGGCTGATGGTTGTGCTCTAATTTTTTGTTTCTGTGTGCTCCTCTTATGTTCTTTTTCTGTTCTTTATAAATTTATTTTAAATGCTTCTTCATTCTGTCTTTTGACTTGGTGACACTGCTTCTTGATGTGGAAGCAACTACTAAGTTGGTTGTGTTTTGACTTTGATGAGAATTTTTCTTTCTTTGCTTATTTTGGTTGTTAGTGATCTCCTTGGCATCTTCCCTGGTGAGAGGGTGTGCATGTGGTAGTTAGACAGTGTTAGATGGTAGGAATTGTATTTTTCTTTTGTTTTTTACTCTATTTGCATTATGCTACTATTTTAATTCATTTATTAAATTTATTATTGTTTTAGTTCTCCAAGGCAGGCAAGGTCCAGCAGCCACAGTTCGGGCTATCAGCTTCCATGCCCTCACACAAGTTAGCAAATGCATAAAGGGTTTGGTGAGGACCCCAGTGTAGGGCTGTATGAACTGGGAACTGAGAACTGTTACAGTGTCATAATGTTATTATAATTTCATAGCATACTTTTAACTCTAATTAATTAAATTATTATGCTATAGTATATTGACACAAGATATATATTAGTAAATTTGTCTTTCCTTCTTTTATCAATCTGATAATTTGAAAGAAAAGAGAGCGCCCTTTTACAGACTCTCAACCAACTAGCAAACAGAGCAAATTAGATTATTTTTTGGCTAACTTTTTTCCAATATTGAACGAATTTGTTTTGGGAAATGATGGTGATTTATCTTCAAATTCTTGTACTCTTTGACTGATACTAAGTAAACAATAAGGGCTGCTTTCAGTAGGTTTGGCTGCTTTGATCTCCTCATCATTACAGGAGTTAATTAAATAGCCTCTATATCCCACTTATTTTTAGTTCTTCTAGAGTTTCCTTCAGGGAAAATTGTTATTCTTTATCTCCCCCCCAACAACAACAACAGGGGATACACTAAATGGGAATTGGCAGGAACTGGACATCCTACTACAGCAGTTAGTCCAACAATATGTTGATGCATCAATTGTACTTGTGAGCGATTTTAATGCCTGGACCAGGAGATCTACTGAAGATTATTTTAGATCAGTCACAAAAGACAGGAATCCCCCTGGAATCTTGAAAACCCTTTTTTGGTGCACAGTGCTTTACATAAGGTAATTAGTAAATTTGGATAATATTTGATGGATTTAGTCTTGAAATGGGGGTCCTTTTATTGTTAATGGTTTTCACCTCTTTGATAATAAAGGTTATTATAACTTTATATATTATACTAGGGAGCAAAGCCCGTTGTGGAGGAAGACAATGGGCCCTAGAAAGGCAGGGAGGGAGGGTGGAAGGGAGGGAGGTTTGGAGGGAGGGAGGGAGGGAGGGAGGGAGGGAGGGAGGAAGGAAGGAAGGAAGGAAGGAAGGAAGGGGGGAGAGTGAAAGAAAGAAGGAGAGAGGAAGAAAGGAAAGGGGGGAAAGGAAGGAAAGAGGGGAGGAACGGGCTTCTCTGGGCCTACTGGGCCCATAGAAGGCCCAGAGGATGGTGTGTGTGTGGGCACGGAATGGGCTTCTCTGGGCCTACTGAGCTCATAGAAGGCCCAGAGGATGGTGTGTGGGGGCAGAATGGACTTCTCTGGGCCGACTGGGTCAAAGAAGGCCCAGAGGATGGGGGGGCGGAAGGGTCTTCTCTGGGCCGAGTGGGCCCATAGAAGGTCCAGAGGATGGGGGGCGGAAGGGGCTTCTCTGGGCGGAGTGGGCCCATAGAAGGCCCAGAGAATGGTGCAGGGGGTGTGGAAGGGGCTTCTCTGGGCCGACTGGCCCCATAGAAAGCCCAGGGGATGGTGTGTGTGGAGGGAAAGGGCTTCTCTGGGCTGACTGCCCCAGAGAAGGCCCAGGGGATGGTGTGGGGGTGGAAGGGGCCTCTCTAGGCTGACTGGCCCCATAGAAGGCTCAGGGGATTGTGGGGTGTGTGTGGAAGGGGCTTCTATGGGCCGACTGGCCCCATAGAAGGCCCAGGGGATGGTGTGGGGGGTGGAAGGGGCCTCTCTAGGCTGACTGGCCCCATAGAAGGCTCAGGGGATTGTGGGGGGTGGTGGAAGGGGCTTCTATGGGCCGACTGGCCCCATAGAAGGCCCAGGGGATGTTGTGGGGGGAAGGGGCTTGCCTGGGTTTACTGGGCCAACAGAAGACCCAGGGGATGGTGGGGTGGTGGTGGCTTGCCTGGGCTGACTGGGCCCACAGAAGGCCCAGGAGATAGTGGGGGGGTGGAAGGGGCTTCTCTGGGCAGACTGGCCCCATAGAAGGCCCAGAGGATGGTGGGGGAGTGGAAGGGGCTTGCCTGGGCCGACTGGGCCCATAGAAGACCGAGAGGATGGGGGGAGGGAAGAGGCTTGCCTGGGCCGACTGGCCCCATAGAAGGCCCAGGGGATGGTGTGGGGTGGGTGGAAGGGGCTTCTCTGGGCTGACTGGCCCCATAGAAGGCCCAGAAGATGGTGTGGGAGGGCAGAAGGGGCTTCTCTGGGCAGACTGGTTCCATAGAAGGCCCACGGGATGGTGGGGGCGGAAAAGGCTTGCCTGGTCCGACTGGGCCCAGAGAAGGCCCAGAGGATGATTGGGGCGGGCGGAAGGTGCTTGCCTGGACTGACTGGGCTCATAGAAGGCCCAGAGGATGGTGTGGGGGCGGAAGGGGCTTACCTGGGCCAACTGGGCCCACGGAAGGCCCTGAGGATTGGGGGGGGCAGCGGAAGGGGCTTGCCTGGGCCGACTGGGCCCATAGAAGCCCAGAGGATGTGTGGGGGGGAATGCACTTCTCTCACCTGCCTCGACCTTGAGGGCCTGTCCCTGTGCTCACTCTGCAGACGGTCCTCTCCTGTCAGAGGACTGGAGCAGACTGAGGTGAAGACACTGGCTAGGGCTGACGTGGGTGGGACTCCATCAAGCCACCAGTCAGCCCCGGCTAGCATCTTCTGACTGCCAGTTCTTGGGCCCAATCAATTATGGCAAGCATAGAATGTTCTGGGACCAGAATTCAATTATATATAAGGAAAGGATATTATAAAGGTGCCAGCATTATTGATTATTTTGTTTCATCTTCAGATCTTTTCCAATTAGTTTAGTTGTTTTTAGTTGATGATTATCTTGCGAGTGATCATTTCCCATTGATCCTAATTCTTCAGGTGTAGCAAGGGGATAATGCAGGAACTACATTTAATCCACACAGCATATTGAAGGATTGTAGGTTACATTCCTTGAAATGGACAGAGGAAATATCAAATAGCATAGCTGAGATTTATTCAACTTCAATTTGTACTCAGTTAAAAGAGGGAATCAGGTCATCATCCTCCATTCAGGAGAATTTAAATAAACTAACTGACCTGTTTACACTATTTTGCCCATGCTACACTAAGTCTTTTGCCACAAGAAATGTTATTCACTTCGTTTGGTTTAATGATGATTACCACATGTTGAGGTGTGCCATGTGGTATGCCCTTCAGCAATTTCAAAAGTATAATGTTCGTGGGAATTTGGGAAATTATCCTGCTTTGAAAGATGACTATAAACTTATGGTTAGGAAGTACAACAGGTGGGCATAGTTTGATGGCTAGTCCAGGCTTATTCAATTGATTGAGACAAATAATGTGACTGCCTTTTGGTCCATGATATCCAGTGGACTAAAGAAACATGGGCCTTTAGTTTTTCATATATCCATGGCTGTACAGGAGAATTTTTTTGTAGATCCGTACAAAGCCATTTTGGAGGAATCTGGTAGGCTTGAGACTAATTTCCCAGCTCTACCTAATTGGCCATCAGTATCCAAGAATGACTCCCTCATGGATCACTGCCTTGTCGTGGCAAGGGGGTTTGCGTGGTTCAATGAGGCTGTGGCCTATGCTGTGGAGGGCCACCCAGGATGGACAGGCTACAGCAGAGAACTCAGACCAATCGTGATCCCCTGGAGAAGGAAATAGCAACCCACTCCAGTATCTTTGCCAAGAAAACCCCATGGACAGTAACAAAAGGCTAAAAGATATGACGCCGGAAGATGAGTCCCTCAGGTCGGAATGTGTGCAATATGCTACTGGGGAAGAGCAGAGAGCAAGTACGAGTAACCCCAGAAAGAGTGAAGGAGCTGGGCCAAAACCAAAAGGACACTCAGTTGTGGATGTGTCTGATGGTGAAAGGAAAGTCCGATGGTGCAAAGAACAATACTGCACAGGAACCTAGAATGTAAGATCTATGAATCAAGGTAAGCTTGACGTGGTCAAAAATGACATGGCAAGAATGAACATCGACATCTTGGGAATCAGTGAACTAAAGTGGACAGGAATGGGTGAATTTAACTCAAAAGACCATTATATCTACTACTGTGGCCAGGAATCCCGTAGAAAAAATGGTGTGGCCTTTATAGTCAACAAGAGAGTGAGAAAGGCAGTATTGGGATACAGTCTCAAAAATGACAGGATGATCTCGGTCCAAATCCAAGGCAACCCATTCAATATCACAGTAATCCAAGTCTATGCCCCAACCACTGCTGCAGAAGAGGCTGAAGTGGACCAGTTCTATGAGGAACTACAACAGCTCATAGAACTAACACCAAAAAATGATGTCCTCATCAATATAGGGGACTGGAATGCTAAAGTAGGAAATCAAAAGGTAACCGGAATAACAGACAAGTTTGGCCTTGGAGAACAAAATGAAGCAGGGCAAAGGCTAACAGAGTTTTGTCAAGAGAACACGCTGGTCATAGCGAACAGCCTTTTCCAACAACCTAAGAGGCGTCTCTACACATGGACATCACCAGATGGGCAACATCGAAATCAGATTGATTATATAATTTGCAGTCAAAGATGGAGAAGCTCTATCCAGTCAGTAAAAACAAGACCTGGAGCTGATTGAGGCTCAGATCATGAGCTACTCATTGCAAAATTCAGACTTAAATTGAAGAAAGTTGGGAAAACCACAAGGCCATTCAGATTTGACCTAGATTGCATCCCCAATCAATATACAGTAGAGGTGAAGAACAGGTTTAAGGGACTAGATTTGATAGACAGAGTGCCTGAAGAACTATGGACAGAGGTCCGTGACATTGTAAAGGAGGCAGCAATCACCGCCATCCCAAAGAAAAAGAAATGCAAGAAAGCAAAGTGGCTGTCTGATGAGGCTTTACACATAGCAGAGGAAAGAAGGAAAACTAAAGGCAATGGTGAAAAGGAAAGATTTGCCCAACTGAATGCAGATTTCCAGAGAACAGCAAGAAGAGATAAGGAGGATTTCCTGAATGAACAATGAAAAGTAATAGAGGAAAACAATAGATTGGGAAGGACTAGAGATCTCTTCAAGAAAATTGGAGAAATCAAGGGAATGTTCCATGCAAAGCTGGCCATGATAAAGGACAAAAACGGTAGGGACCAAACAGAAGCAGAAGAGATTAGGAAAAGATGGCAAGAATACACAGAAGAACTATACAAGAAGGACCTCAATGTCCTTGATAACCACGATGGTATAATCACTGACCTCGAGCCAGACATCCTGGAAAGCGAAGTTAAATGGGCCTTAGAAAGCATTACTAACAACAAAGTTAGTGGAGGTGATGGTATCCCAGCTGAGTTATTCAAAGTCTTAAAAGAAGATGCTGTTAAAGTGCTGCACTCAATTTGCCAACAAATTTGGAAAACACAACAGTGGCCACAGGATTGGAAAAGGTCAGTTTACATTCCAATCCCAAAGAAGGGCAATGTCAAGGAATGTTCAAACTATCGCACAATTGCACTCATTTCACACGCTAGCAAGGTCATGCTCAAGATCCTACAAGCTAGGCTCCAACAGTACGTGGATAGAGAACTGCCAGAAGTACCAGCTGGGTTTCGAAAAGGTAGAGGAACTAGAGATCAAATTGCCAACATTCGCTGGATTATGGAGAAAGCAAGAGAGTACCAGAAAAACATCTACTTCTGCTTCATTGACTATGCTAAAGCCATTGATTATGTGGATTACAATAAACTATGGCAGGGTCTTAAAGAGATGGGAGTACCAGACCACCTCACATGTCTCCTGAGAAACCTGTATAAGGGTCAAGAAGCAACAGTTAGAACCGGATATGGAACAACTGATTGGTTTAGCATAGGAAAAGGAGTACGACAAGGATGTATATTGTCACCTTGCTTATTTAATTTATATGCAGAGTACATCATGCGAAATGCTGGCCTGGATGAATCACAAGCTGGAGTTAAGATTGCTGGGGAAAAGATCAATAACCTCAGATATGCAGACGATACCACTCTGATGGCAGAAAGTGAAGAGGACCTAAAGAGCCTCTTGCTCAGGGTGAAAGAGGAGAGCACAAAAGTGGGCTTGAAGCTCAACATCAAAAAAACTAAGACCATGGTATCTGGCCCCATCACTCCTTGGCAAATAGAAGGGGAAGTCGTAGAAGTAGTGACAGACTTCACGTTCCTGGGATCCCAGATCACTGCAGATGGTGACTGCAGCCATGAAATTAAAAGACACCTGCTCCTTGGGAGGAAAGCGATGGCAAACCTAAACAGCATGATAAAAAGCAGAGACATCACCCTGCCAACAAAAGTCCGCATGGTCAAAGCAATGGTATTCCTCGTAGTAATGTATGGCTGCAAGAGTTGGACTATAAGGAAGGCCAAGCGCCGAAGAATAGATTCTTTTGAACTATGGTGCTGGAGAAGACTCTTGAGAGTCCCTTGGACTGCAAGGAGATCAAATCATTCAATCCTAAAAGAAATCAACTCTGACTGTTCCCTGGAAGGCCATATCCTGAAGTTGAAGCTCAAATACTTTGGCCACCAAATGAGAAGGGAGCATTCACTGGAGAAGACCCTGATGCTGGGAAAGATTGAAGGTCAAAGAAGAAGGGGATGGCAAAAGATGAGATGGTTAGATAGTGTCATCGATGCAACGAACATGAAATGGAGCAAACTTCAGCGGACAGCGGAAGACAGGAGGGCCTGGCGTGATCTGGCCCATGGGGTTGCAAAGAATCGGACTCGACTGTGCGACTGAACAACAACAACAAAAATCCAAGAATGACACCTTATTCAGATAGAATCTTCCAATATTCCACAAGTAGGATCAAGGCTATAGCTCACATTGTCTTTGATTGCCCTCTGAGACCAGAAGCTAGGAATTAATTCCTCTGCCCCCTTTTTTCATCTATTTCTGATGCTTGTGTGACTATTGAATCTAAGATTATTTGGCTTCTTTTAGATTTCAATCCTGATGTTACTTTTTGATTGGTGAGGTTTTTTGCAACTTTGTTTTGATAATAGAAGTTTGGTTCCTATGTTTCACCCCACATAACGGAAAGGACATATAAATCATCCCAATAAATGAGTAGGGAAAAATAAATTGTAAGGTTGCTTTTGTTTTGGCAATGCTGATTATTCAGGAGCCTGGTGATTAAACATGAGACACAAATGAAAGATTTTCTACCATTGTCGTCCTTGTTGTGTATCATGTACATGGATGCACACTGTGGTAATTGTATGTGGAAATGTTATATGATGGTGGATGGCACATAAAGATGCACAAACCTACACGATTTGGTTCTTTGGGAGTTTATTAACATACAGGGAGCCCTGCTTTATCTAGGTTTTTTCCCTATGAATCCAAATTCAGATTGCGTCTACCAACATGATATTAGTGGAAGTTTTGGTGTTTTAATGTCTATTTTTATCCATCTAGTTTAAGACATCTTTTTAAATTGATTAAAGTGAGTTCCTATATGTGAAGTATTTTTTTTTAGGAAAAAACCCTTTATACTTCTCTGAGATATGTATTAATGAGTATTAACCTCTATTATTTTGGTTCTTCTTCCTATGGCATACAAGAAGAAGGAACAACATTCTTTCCTAATTAATGGTCTTAAGAACATCTTTTTTCTCCTCTGCTCTTGGCACTAATGAATATAATTGGAAACTGACAGTATAATCCTAAGAACACTTTCCTGGAAGTAAGCCTCATGGAATAGTCCTGAGTAGGATTCTAATGGTGCCACCAAAAGCAGACTAAGTACCGTATTTTTCGCGCCAGATGACACACCTGACCATAAGACGCACATCATCTGGGAGGGAAGGGAAGGGAGTTAGAATGCCTGCCCCTTCCCTGGCTTTCCTGGGTGCGCCGCTCATGCGGTGCACTCAGAAAAGCCGGCACTGGGGCTCGGAGGGAAGGGGCGGGAGTTAGAACGCCCGCCCCTTCCCTGGCTTTTCTGGGTGCGCTGCAGCTGCAGCACACCCAGAAAAGCCAGCACTCCACACACACCCCAGTTTTGCAGTGTTCACTCCATAAGACGCATGCACTTTCCCCCCCACTTTTTTTTTTTTTTTGGGGGGGGAAGTGCGTCTTATGGAGCGAAAAATACGGTAATTTTCTAAGTCCATTGACTTCAAGAGTTTAGCCGCACTTAGGATAGCACTGTAAACTGACCTGCTTAAAATGGCACTGTGAATCTGTATTCCCAGCCCATTCCATTCTGTTCTTCTGTGTGTGTTTTTTAATTTATCCATTTATTTTAGGTGCCAACATTTTAAAATTGATCAATGCAATTAAGCAAATCAACATGGATTAACTTCCTCTTAATTGGTAGTTACAGGAATTGCTCTTCCATACCCCCCCCCACATTTTCAGAGGGGAATATCCCTGAACAATAAGTGCCCATTGAGAAAACATGAGCTAACCATTCTGAGCCACTAATCTAACAAACGTTGGCAGAGTTTAAACACGCAAAGCAATGGAGCACCAACTGTTTAAAGAAAGTAACTCAGCTTATTTAAGATGAAATAAACTCTGATAGAACAGAGGAGAGGGAGAGAGGCTTAACTAACTAACTGCTGTGAGAGGAATGAAGAGGGAGGGCTCAGTTGGAGCAGGAAGTCTCCAAAAAGCCAATTAGGAGACAGGAAGGACATAATCTGAAACTGTGGCTAGTCCAGCTATGCTAACTAGCAGTCCTTCAACTGTCCCCTATAGACTGTGCTTCTGATAGTCTTCAAGTAGGTGCACTATAGACCTTGCATATCCCAACAACAAAGACAGAGATGGCCATAATTTGCAGCAACTCGAGGTTTTTTAAAATATATATTTATGTAATATATTTATAACCCTGCCTTTCTCCCTGATACAAATGGACAGCAATATATTAAAACAATGCACCTTCAAAATGTAACAATGCCATGTCATTCAAATGGAATCCCTCAGGAAAAGCTCTTTAAGCCCTCTTAAAGAGCTCACTTTTCTGGACGGGGCTTTCCTTACATTTTTAGGAAGGCCTTTCCAAAGACTGCAGAGATGACTGAATGAGCACAAATGCCACTGGCCAATCTACTCTGCCAGAAGGGATGGACAGCAAAAGCTGATCCAAGTAACAGCAGTGATGCAGGTGTTCATAAATTTCACAGACCACAAAAATACACTTGGTATGAGCCCCCGAGAGAATGCACACAGCATGGGACTATAATGACATCTCCATCATAAATGAAACAGACAGTGAAGAATTATTATTAAAAAATAGCAAAAGGAGAAAAACAGATGATAGAAACAGCATAGAATTATGATAAAAATATACTTCTGCTCAAACTTCAACATGCAATCAAACAAGTTTGTTTGTTCTTTCTCTGTACTGTAGTACAAAAGGAATGATTTAGAACAGTGAACTAGATGAATCTTACATGTTCCTCTTACTTCCCTCATGGTATTCCATGCTTCTATTTTCTCTTTTTGCTCTGCATATATACCTGAATAGCTACTAGCAACATTTTGAATTTCCATTTCTTTTTCATATGTCAATTTTTCAAATAACTTTCAGTCAGAAAAAATGTTTATTCTCACCTATGGTTAGATTATTTTTATCCAACATAACATTGTTTCCTACTGCTTTTCTGGTAAGGAACTGCAGAATTTATTTCTTTATTTTTGTCTCATCCAGGAAATATCCAACATCCTGTTCTGCAACATATTTTCTTCTTCTTCCACAATGAGCCATTAAATCCCTACAATCTGTAGCCCTGGTTTATGTCAACTTAAATTCTTTGTAGTATCTGTGCACCTTAAAACTTCTCTGGCTTCAAACGCAAACAAATTTTCCATCTTCCATTGCCATCGAATTTTCTGTCTAGGCTTGCTAGTTATTTTTTTTCCTGTGCATCTTCTTTTATAACTTTCTCCCATCTAGTAAATAGAAATTTTGAATCTATCAAACCTTGAATGATAACTGGTTACAAAAATCTTTTGTCATGTATGTTTTGCCTAACAAGGGATTTCAACTTTTAATGTTTCATAAAGGTAGGGGGCAGAATGTAATCTCTTTTTTTTAATGGGCTGGAAGAAGAAATTGTGGGGAAAAGGAGCAGAAGGAGATCAGCAAAGGAGGACATAAATGACTTGTCCGCCTTTCATGATAAGTCTGTTGCAGGCCCAGGGGCATAGAAGAAGTGCAGATGAGAAATAAAAACAAACGCAACCTATTTTTGGTTAAAGGCCACAGGTTTTATTGACTGCATCACAGGAGCATTGGTGCAGCTTGTGGGTGGATCCAGAATTGGCTGACCTGCCTGCCACCCAATTAACCCCAGGCCCATAGCTACAGTGGGGCATTTTGGGACCCACCCACCCCAACTTCTTGCCAGGGCCCCAAAAATTCCTTTCAGCCCAGCCCCTCTAACTCTCTAGCAAGATGCGGCAACTGCCACGAACTTCCCCAGCACCACCGCGGTGCTACTTCTCTTTGCCTTCCCCCCGCACCACATCTTTCTCCAGGCTTGTGACTTCATTGCCGCTTCCTGGACCACAATGGGGAGGGGGTTGTCTTATGCCCAGAGATCCTGTAGTCATGCTTGGCTCTCTGCACAGGTGATCATTAGTGCCCTTTCTCCTGGCCCCTACCCACCCCCAGCTCAGCTCTAGGAGGAACAGGCTGGGCTGGGCAGGGCAGCAAGGGGAGGGATCCTGGATGAGACAGCAGCACTCCTCTGAAGACCCCTCACCCTCTACAGTCACTGCGGAGGATCAGCCAGTCACAGTGCTCCAGTCAGTAGAGCTCCACGAGAACCTTATTTCCCAGGTGTTCCCAGTCTCCACCCACCACATTTAGACTGATCCCACTCCAGGACTGGGATCCCCCCAAATATTTACTGACTGACTTGGATCTCAGGAGAGTCTGTCCTAGGACTGAGTATTCAAAAGCTTCTCCTGGATTGAGGCTCCTTTCTGAGGCCCCCCAGACTGTCAGCCTGTTCAGGACTCTGGGTGATGGGAGATATTTTAATCCTGCTGTTGTGTATCAACCAAGACCACACACACAGTTGGGCTCACACAAGGCCATGTGGACACACTGAGCTTCAACCTTTAGGAACAATGGGCCCTAGGATCCTGAAACTGACCAACAGGACTGACCAGATGCAAATAGAGTCCTATAAGTTATGAGACACTGTAAATAGCCAGTCACGGGGTGTAATGTGTGTTAGGAGTGTGGTTTGTTTAGGGGATTTAAGCAGGGCTTCGGTCCTGCTGTTTTGTCTTAGTTTCGTCTTCTGGAATAAACTATGAGCTGATTCGCTACAATTTGTCTAAGAACCCAGTACTTTACACTGGTGACGAAGGTGGGATCCCAATGAATGAGCCTGCCGACTCGGACCTGAGCATTGCACTGTGCACTGAAGATGAGCCCCAGAGCTCCACACCCCACACCACTCCAGACAGCACCCAGCCACGTGTTGCCTCCTGAGTCATGGCTGCTGCTCCAGGAAACCTTCCAGAATTCGATGTTGTACACCCCAAGATATGGGAAACCTGGATCAAGCATCTGGACTATTATGTCGACTTCCAGGACATCACTGATGAAGGACTAAAGAGGATCCTGATGCTCAGGTCCTGCAGGGTCACCACACTACAGCTACTAAAAGATCTAAAAGCTCCCAAGTCCCCAAAGGAGGCCTCCTATGAGGAACTGGTAAAGGCATTCACAGACCATTTCATGCTGCAGCCAACAAAAATGGTGAGGCACTTGGACTTCTTTGCACGTCTCCAGAACTCTGCTGAACTGGCCACTGAGTTCCTGGCCAGCCTACGCTGAGCAGCTACGAAATGTGAGTTTCCCGACCTGGGTAACACACTCTTTTTTTGGGGGGGGGCCCTGAAGGGGATTTTTTATTGCTTTTTTAATACACAACTAAAACTACAACGAAAAAAGGGGAGGGGAACAACAACTAAGGAAAAAGAAAAGTATACCCACACTAAACTAAAAACCCAAGAGTAGGAGATCATTACCCCAGTTAGAATCTATGTTAGTACTACACTGTTAGTAAACAATGCATGCTGTGAGTTGCTATCTCTGCTCAAATATTAACTGGTTACTTGTTATGGGAGAGTTCCAGGGCATCCCCCAACTCGCTTCATAAAGGCCATTTTCAGAGTCCTTCTGCCTTTACTTAGGCTTTCTATCTCTAAAAGCATAAGTTGGTTTGCGGGCAGCAGCGCCTTCTTCTGCAGCCAGGTCCTCATCCATCTCTGAGGGTGTGGAGCCATTCAAACCAGTTTCACCGTCTTCTTTGGTTCCCAGGTGGTGTTTCAGGAATTCTTTAGCCTTGTGTACCGAGTCAATCTTCTCTCTTTTTTTGTGGAGCTTAAAGATGACCCCTTCTGGGACTACCCATTTATATCCGGTTTGGTTAGTTTTAAGGAAAAGGATTAAGTCCTTGTAGCCCTTTCTCTTTTGACGAATTTCAAATGGAATGTCTTTTAGAGTTTTAATAGATGTATTCCACAATTTCAGTGGAATTGCTGATGTGGCTTTTAAAATTACATCCCTTGTTTGTCTTCTCAAGAAGGCAACACACTCTTGAACCAGTTCATGGTGGGCCTCCATGAAGCTCTGCCACAAGCTGGCCAGCCATGATGATCTGACCCTGGAGAAGGCCTTACATGAAGCCACAGCCTACAAAAAAATCACATTGGGAGTGCTGCAGCCACATGGCCTACCAGACATGCGCATCATCGGCCTCAGAAGAATTGGACGAGGAAGAGTTCCACCAGGTCCACTGCCCAACTCACCAGGACCACAAGGAATCCGCTGCCACAGCTGGAACCAACCATGGCCAGCTTCCACTGGATGCCAATGACAGCCCTGCAAGGTTGACCCCACCAGCACCCTGCACCAGCTGCGGAGAGGGGCACGAACACTGCTCGTGCTG
Source organism: Gekko gecko (assembly GCA_029375565.1). Taxonomy (NCBI): domain Eukaryota; kingdom Metazoa; phylum Chordata; class Lepidosauria; order Squamata; family Gekkonidae; genus Gekko; species Gekko gecko. Next base: position 138,607,534 of record JAPDNY010000002.1, read on the forward strand.
TTTCAGGGGTGCAACATGCCAATCCTGCAGAAAAGCAGGGCACCTCGCATGTATTTGCTGCTCCAGAGGGACCCAATGTCAATCCACCACACACCAGGAATAAACCAACCTCCACATCATCCACCAGTTTCAGGTACTGAATTTGCCCCCAGGCACCCCCAACAAAATACATTTAATAGTGCATATAGAAGGGTGCCCCTGCAAGATGGAGCTCGACACTGGCTCCTCATTCTCCATTATTTCAGCTGAGACCCTACATAAACTATGTCCACACGGGGGACCCCCATTAAGAAAGCTGGATGGCCTCACACTAAGAGACTTCCAGAAAAACGCGGTGGCCATCAGGGGGTGGGGCAAATTCAGGGTACGGTACAAGGGTTTCGAGGGACACTTGGACTTGTTGGTGGTGGAAAAGTGGATCACGATTCTGCTGGGACTATCCTGGTTTGCTGCTTTGGGTCTCAGGGTGACCAGGGTGAACCACGTGGGGCCGCTGAACTTCATGGCAGTGTGTGATGAGTTCCTGGCTGTGTTCGATGGCACGCTTGGATGATATACAGTCCACCGGTCTCCTTGGATTTAGACCCCACGGTGCGCCCCATCTGCATGAAGGCCTGGTGCACACTGTTTGCCTTGCAGCCCAAAATAGACATTGAACTTGACCACCTAGTGGCCCAGTGGGTTCTAGAACCAGTGTCACCTGCCCAGTGGGAGACCCCCATAGTCACCCCAGTCAAGCCGAATGGGGACATTCAGATCTGTGCAGATTATAAATGCACAATAAATAAAGCCCTGCAAGATCACACATCCCCTGTCCCCATGGTCAGCCATGTGCTAGCCTCCCTGGCAGGCCCAAAAATCTTTGGCAAGCTGGACCTGGCCCAGGGATACCAGCAGCTGCCGGTGGATGATGCCACTGTTGAGGCCCCCCACAGGGGGGCATTCCGGGTACGGAGGCTGCAGTTTGGAGTTAGTGTGGCCCCAAGTATATTTCAAAACCTCATGGACTGTCTCCTTAAAGGCATCCCTGGAGTCCAACCATTCAATGACATTTTGATCGCGGCCCCAGTCTCTGAGACCTTCGCTCAGCAGCTTTGGGCAGTTCTTCAACATTTTATTTATTTATTTATTTATTAGACTTTAACCCACCCTCCCACCGAGGTGGCTCAGGGTGGCTTACAAGCAGTTAAAACCAGTATACAATTTAAAACACAATATTACTACATCTAAAAACAATACAATAAATACTGAGTTACATTAAACTATGGCGGCATTCTGTATGAAGTGCTGTATAAAGTGCTGTATAAAGTGCTGTTGCTGTTGCGGTACTGCTGGTGTGGCAAGCATTTTCACGACACCAGCCTGAAGGTGAAACACGAGAAGTGCATGCTATGAGTGCCACAGGTGGAGTTCTTGGGGTTTGTGATATATGCTCAGGGCATCCACCCCATGCCAGAAAAAAATTGTGCAATAGTACATGTGCCCACATCCACTTCCAAACCAGAACTGCAAGCTTTTGGGGGGCTACTGAACTTCTACCACTCTTTCTTGCCTCATAAAGCCACCGTGGCTGAGCCGCTCCACTGCCTGCTGGACAAACAGGCCCCCTGAGTTTGGGGATGGTGGCAAGATGCCACGTTTCAGACAGCGAAGGAGTTGCTAACATTGAATGTGGTACTCGCCCACTTCGACAAGTCCCTGCCGGTGGTCCTCGCCTGCGATGCTTCCCCTTACGGAGTGGGGGCTGTCCTGGGGCATCAGCTCCTGGACGGATGGGAGGTTCCTGTGGCGTACTATTCTCGGACCTTGTCTTCAACTGAATGCAACTATGTTCAGATAGATAAAGAGGCCCTGGTGATTGTGGCGGGGGTTAAAAATTCCATGATTACCTCTATGGGCATCCATTTACTGTAGTCACGGAGCACAAACCCTTGCTGGGTCTGTTAGTCCCGGATCACCAGACACCGCAGATGCTGTCTCCTTGGGTGCTCCGCTGGTCAATCTTCCTAGCAGGGTACCAGTATGCACTCGTCCACCGCCCCAGTAAAGTGATGGGCCCTGCCAATGCACTTAGCCACCTTCCGCTGCCATCCTGAAACCCTGACCCAGCTCCCACACACCAGATCACTCTGCTGGAGGACTTGCCTGACTGTACCATTTAGGTTTCTGAGGTTTCCCGCCACACCACCCGGGACCACCTCTTATCCTGGGTCTTGAACTGGGTGGGGACAGAGTGGCCCTCCAGTCTGGGCCCTGAATTTGCTGCATTTTCCTGTTGCCAGGATGAGCTGTCTTCCCACAAAGGTTCCCTATTGTGGGGAAGCCAGGTAGTAATTCCCCCACCCCTTCGCCAGCAGGTGATCGCCGCCTTGCATGAGACGCACCCAGGAATTGTGCGAATGAAGGCTCTGGCCCAGAGTTATGTCTGGTGGCCAGGAATGGATGGTGACATCGAGGACCAGGTGAAGCACTGCCAGAAATGCCAGGAATCCCAACCGGAGCCAAACAGAGCCTTGGTTCATCCTTGGGAGTCCTCGCACAAGCCAGACTAAATCTGGACTTCGTGGGCCCCTTCCAGGGACAACTCTTCTTTACGTTTGTGGACTCCTATACCAAATGGCTAGACATGGTCACAGTCCCTTCCACCTCATCACACTCTGCCATCCAAGCAATGTGGAGGATTTTTAACACCCATGGCATCCCAGATTCCTTAGTAACTGACAACAGGACTGCCTTCACCTCCATGGAGTTCCAAGAGTTCATCAGTTACTATGGGATAAGACACATCTGTTCCACACCCTTCCACCCCACAACCAACAGTCAGGCCAAGCACATGGTCAGGACAATGAAGGACTCCCTGCACAGAATGGACCAGGAAGACTGGGACTACAAGCTCGCAGCCTTCCTCTTTGACCAGCGTACAACACCCTATGCGAGGAACTTCGCCAGGGGCCCCGCATGACAGGGCCCCTGACATATGAGGTCTCAGCAGAAGATGGCTAGCTGTGGAGGTGGCACATCGACCAGCTCCTCCCCATAGACCCAGAAGAAATGGAGGACAGCGAGGACAAGACCCCAAGCCAGGAGCCAAAAGAGCTAAGAGAAGACGCGCCCACCATGCAAGTGCACCCGGGGCCAAGCACACCACCAGCAGGTACTGGAAGTGAGGCAACTGAGCTGGCCAGTGCCCCAGAGGCCGACAGGTAACTGGCCCAGACTCTGCAACCAGCACAACCCACTGAGCAGCAGGCCCCAGTCCCAGAGTTACAGCACTCAACCTGGGACTGGCAGCAATCAGCCTAAGAGACTTTGTCTGCTAGGAGGGTCTGAACCTTGAGGGGAGGGGTGTTTTGTACCAACCAAGACTGCACACACAGTTGGGCTTGCACAAGGTCATGCGTACACACTGAGCTTCGACCTTTAGGAACAATAGGCCCTAGGATCCTGAAACGGACCAATAGGACTGCCTGGATCCAAGTAGAGTCCTATAAGATATGAGACACTGTAAATAACCAGTCACGGGGTGTAGTGTGTGTTGGGAGTATGGTTTGTTTAGGGGATTTAAGCAGGGCTTTGGTCCTGCTGTTTTGTCTTAGTTTCTTGTTCTGGAATAAACTATGAGCTGATTCACTACAATGCATCTAAGAACCCAGTACTGTACACTTGCTTTGGCTACCGACTCTCATCATGAGTAAGAGTCTGGGATCGCCATCTCTCCCCCCCTCACTGCCACCGGGCTCCTGGGTTTTTAACAGGGCAGGCTGAAAATTAAACCACAAGGGATTGGGGGGGGAGAGTTTGCACTGGGGTGCTGAGGCAACTCTTCCCTGTACTGGGGTGCTGAGCCAGACTCTCACAGAAGCTTGGAGGACAAGAAGCCTGCACAGTTGAGCCCTCTCTTCTCGTTCCCACTGCACACTTGGGAAAAACAAGTAGGAACATCTTTTTAAAGCTTCTAGCCCTGGTGATGGGTGGGGGCGTAATGTGACTCCTTGCTTCAGTGGGGGGTGCAGTGGTCATGGTTGGAAGGAGGAAGGGCAAGCACTGCTTTGTCCCACTGGAGCCTGGTACACCTATCCTTTCCAGCTGCCACATGGGAAGACCGGCTATGGCAGGGGCCAGCCAGCCAACGAGGTTTTTTTAATTTTTTTATTTCAGTGCCCCCCGACTTTTTACAAGGCCCCCCAGTTTAAGAAGTCCTGGCTATGGGCCTGATTGACCCCATCCACAGCCCACCTGCTGGGAGTAAAACCATGAAGTGGTAACCCCTGGGTTCCTCATGGGTGCCAGACCTGCCCCACCTAGATCAGCATCATGTTGGAACCTCCATGTATCAGGAGAGGGACTTTGACAGAGGCATCAGGGAATTTTGCTCCCCCAAGAGGAAGTGATTGGCAATCAAGTGGGGTCCCTCTGCATTCATGCTTGCGGGGCTTACTGCCCACCAATGGCTTTTGTGCAGGGGGGTTGCCAGCTCGCAATGCAAAGAGGCTAGTGCATGGGCAGCTGCTTTGGGTGGATCTCAATGCACCTACCTTCCTGGTGCATAGCCTCCATGTGTGTTTGGGGGACCACTGCTGGTCCCCTCAGCTACCAGGTTTGGAAGGGGGTGATGTCTTGTTCAGTGCAGCTTGTAGTCGCTATTGCTGGCCAAGGGGGAGGAATTGGCATTGGAAATAGGGTGCCTTACTTACCTGTTTGTACAAAGCTGCCCCTTACGATCCTGGTGGAGGAGCTGCTGGGGCCAAAATCTGGGAGAGGCAGGGGTCTTTTCGGGGGGAGCGCACCGGAGCGCAGCTCCGGGAGCTCAGGAGCCAAGCCCCGCCCCCAGCTGGCGTCCCGGAGAGTCTTTCAGGCAGCCGAATGTCAATTTCAGCTCCATTATATCCTATGGGCCATTGAAGTCAATGGTGAAAACATAGGGTATATTCTAGGGGCTGGAGGGGAGGGGGTTTGAGGGAGAGGCTCGAAACTCACAGGATACCTGATGGAGCCTCTCCCCAAGATACCCACCAAGTTTCAAGAACATTGGACCAGGGGGTCTAATTCTATGGGCCCCTAAACAGGTTGCCCCTATTCCCTCCATTGTTCTCTATGGTGGGAAAAAAATAACTTTTTTTCCCACCATAGAGAACAATGGAGGAAATGGGGCAACCTGTTTGGGGGCCCATAGAATTGGACCCCCTGGTCCAATGTTCTTGAAACTTGGTGGGCATCTTGGGGAGAGGCTCCATCAGGTATCCTGTGATCTTGGAGCCTCTCCCTCAAACCCCTTCCCCTCCAGCCCCCAGAATATACCCTATATTTTCACCATTGACTTCAATGGCCCATAGGGTATAATGGGGCTGAATTGCCACTGAATTTCTTTCATTCCCTCCTTTCCTTCTTTCTTTTTCCTCTTTCCCTCATTCTTCTCTTCTCTTCTCTCTTTCTTTCTCTCTTTCTTTCTCTCTTTCTCTCTTTCTTTCTCTCTTTCTTTCTCTCTTTCTCTCTCTCTTTCTTTCTCTCTTTCTCTCTTTCTCTTTCTTTCTTTCTCTCTTTCTTTCTTTCTCTCTCTCTCTCTTTCTCTCTTTCTTTCTCTCTTTCTCTCTTTCTCTCTATCTCTCTTTCTCTCTCTCTCTCTCTCTCTCTCTCTCTCTCTCTCTCTCTCTCTCTCTCTCTCTCTCTTTCTTTCTTTCTTTCTTTCTTTCTTTCTTTCTTTCTTTCTTTCTTTCTTTCTTTCTTTCTTTCTTTCTTTCTTTCTTTCTTTCTTTCCCACCTTCTTCTCTTCTCTTTTTTCCTCCTTTCCCTGTTTCCCTCCTTCTTTCCTTCTCTCTACTCTCTCTCTTTCCTTCCCTCTTTCCTCCTTCTGTGGCCCAACTCTCATGAGAAGGAGTTTAAACTTTAAACCCCTTCTCTCTTAGCTCCCCCACCCAGACCAGCTGGGGAAGGGAAAGGGAGGCTTTTGAAGATGCTTCCCCCCCTTTTGCTTCCCCTTCTGACATCACTTCCGGTGATGTCAGGGGGCGTGGCATATGTTAATAGCCTAATAGCTCATTAGCATATGGTAATGAGCTCCTGCAGCTGTTCTTCTACGAAAAGACCCCTGGGGAGAGGTATGCCATGAAGTGTGGACTTTGCTCTCCCTGTGTTGTGGACCTGCCAAGTGCTAGCCCAGTGGTGCAAAGTACCCTCTCTTTTTTCCCCCACCCAGGCCCAGCTTGAGGTTTTCTGTGCCCTAGATGGGCGCAAATGCCAACCTCTTGGTGGGGCCTGGAGATGCCGTCATGCTGCCTCCACCTCTTCTCCCTCCAGGGGGGAGGGCAGGTGAGCTGCGCCGCCTCCTCTTGCGCCCCAGCCAGGCATTCTGTACTGGTGGCGGCAGCAAGGAGTCCCCACTGGCCACTGCCATGCCACCGCTGCCTCCTCCCCCCCAAGGGGGGAGGGGGAGGGTGGGTGGGTGAGCTGCGCTGCTGCCTTCTGCACCCCAGCTGGGCACTCTGCACTGGCAGTGGCGGCAGGGCAGTGGTGGCGGGCACCCAGTTAGGGCGGTGGGGGGGCTTTTTGGGGGGGCGGGGTGCTGTTTGGCACCCCTGAGGGCCAGCACACCCTAGGTGAGTGCCTAGTTCGCCTAGCAGGGGAGCCGGTGCTGCCCCCACCAACAAGGTGTATGTGCATTCTCTCTAAGTTCACATGGCAGGGAGCTGTCAGACAGCATTCCTTGCCACCCATCTGTCAGAAAATATGCCGGGGGATGGAATCTGAAACCAGGGGACTCAGTCTATCTGTCAACAAAGAATCTAAAGCTGGCGCAGCAGTCAAAAAAACTGGCTTGGAAATATATTGGTCCTTTCAAGGTGCTAAGATGTATAAATCCAGTGACTGTACAACTAGATCTGCCAAAATCTCTTAAAGCAATACATCCAATTTTTCATTACAGTCTCCTCAAACCGGCGTTACCCCCGACTAAATGGCAACCTGCGATGTCGGAGCCTCCCCCGCCTCTGATGGTTGACGATGAGGAACACTATGAGATTGCGGAAATTCTAGACTCTAAAATTTTGCGTGGACAACTCCTGTACCTGGTCCAATGGGTACACTTTGGGCCCCAACATAGGGAATGGGTGAAAGTTTCCGATATCAAAGCACCTGATCATTTGAAACACTTTCACATCCGATACCCTAACAAACCTGGGGGCCCACATTCTCTCCTTCCTGAGTGGTGGGTGGGTGGTATTTTGGGAAGGGCAGAATGTCAGAAAATATGCATTTGATGTTTCTCACTGAATCCATTGTTGTATGTTCCCTACCCCGCTATGCGCTTGCGTAGGTATGCAGGCAGAAACGTGGGAGCTTCTTCCCTGCCGCTTTTCCTTATCACAGTGGCCTTGAATGTAGGCTTTGGACTATTCTTGTTTCGCTGAGAATTTTCCAGTCCTGGGAAGGCAAGGGGAGGGGGGAGTAGTCTCCCGCTCATCAAGTATTTCTCCCGCCGGGAGTTCCCGCGCGAGTGCTCAAGTTTTATTTGCTAGGCGCTTCATTGCATCACACTATAAGTCAGCTTGCTTTGCTTTGTCCCCCATTCCTGACAATGACCTCCTACTGTGGGTTTATAGCAAGATAATCCAATAAACCTTTCTTTGTGCAAGAATGACTGGATCTACTTGATTTTAACCTGACACCATCCTACTCTGGAGTTGTGGGGCAACCTCCTGGAGCCATTTGTAAGGCAGGGGCTGAGGAGGGACACAGCTGGAATGGGGGAGGGTGATGATTGGGTGTACATTTAAGCATCCTGTGCTGGTTAGGTTTCCATGGGCATGGCCACAGCTGTATGTGGGGGCATGCCAATGGCCATCAATGGGCTATGCCACCACTTTTGCTGGAACAACTTTACACCTGCTCTGGGGGGGCATTACCACACTGAAAGCATTTAGGGAGTCACTTAACTGGCACCACACCCCCTGGAATGTCCACAATTACACTGGCACAGGGGGTCATGCCATCGGTCTGCCAGCATGTTGCTGTGGCACAGCTGTGCTGGTGGAACTGCACAGTGCAGTGCCACTTGTGCTCCACACTGATGTAAATGTCCTTATATCAGTGAAACTCCAAGTTACATTGGCATGGGCATCAGTTGGCTCCCTATGCCAATTGTGCCCCCCCCCCCCGATTGCACTGCTATCCTTTTTTATGTATAACTTGACTGGTTGTGTGGATCCATGTGATTTTAATATTTTAAAATTTATCTTAAGTATTTTTATGCCTTCTGTTAGCTTTAAAAATATTTTCATCCTACCTTATTTCATGGGACTCAAGGCAGCTAATCATATAACAGTAAACTGCAAGGTCAGCAAGCAGGTGTTTTGTGTCATGAAGTCATATTGTCCCATTCACTATTTGATATTATAGTGATAGAATTTATAATTTAGAGATATTGTCCTAAGTGACATGCTAATGTAGAGACATTGCCCTCAGATCAGATGACCTTAGTTTGTTTCAGAATAAGTTTTAGAAACTGCTGTATAGGATATTTTAATAGCTCTTCGTTAGGGGTGTGTATTCAGATATATCCAAGATGATATTATACCCCAAATTAATTGGTTTGGATTGGAAATTTCTGTTGTTTAGTAATATACATTTTAATATGAAGATTAAAAAAAAACCTTAAGCACCATTACATGTTTCTGGACAGGCCAGTTGGTAATTCAACATTATTGTCTAAAGTTTTTCCATCAGATTCATCTCATGGAAGCAACTGCTTTCTAGGTTGCAAAGTGAGAGGAGCATTTCAGAATACTGACTAGGAGAACGGAATACATTCAGCATGTGGGATTTAGGTCTGGCAAATGCTGGGAAGAGGAATTCCTGGAGATCTGGGGGCAGAGTTTGGGGAGGGGAAGAAGCTCAGGATGGATGTGATGACATAAAGCCCACCTTCTGAAGCTGCTGTTTTCTCCAGGGGATCTGATCTCTGTAGTCTGGAGATTAGTTACAATTCCAGGAGAACTCCAGGCCGCACCTGGAGGTTGCCAAATTTAGGTGTAGAGGCCACTTATTTCCCCGCAAATCCAATTACTGTGTGCATCTTTGTACTGCAAATATTCTACAGTAAGGCTCATGTAGGTACATTAAAATACAAGTGTGGGCTATAAAAATGCAAACCTTACATATAGCTTTTGAATTATCACTCTTAAACCTTTGACATACTTTTTTAATTAAGGCAACATTAATCAAATGCAGAATCCTAGATACTGAAATGCAAAAACTGGTCAATGATGGAAATAAATCCTGCTCCCCTTTGAGTTTTGGAATCTGTACGATTATTGACCATCTGCCTTCTTATTTATCAGCCGTCCATGCCCCACAATTGCACAGAGCATTTGTACCTGCTAGATGCAATATTGTTCCATCTGCAGTTACGTATGGCAGATATAATAGGATTCCATATTCAACAAGACTTTGTGCATGTAATCTAAATCAAGTTGATTCGGTCTTTCATATTCTTCTGTACTGTTCCAGTATGATGATATACTTTTTAGTCTTTTAGACCCAATTTTTTTTAACATGATAGGCTGCCCAGATACCTTGAAGGTGTGCCATCTTCTGTATGATTCATCATCCAAAATAATGGAAAAGGTGGCCTTATTTCTAAATTTGGTAATTAAGGATCATTGCTTATGATTGACTCATTTTCCCTTATTACCTCTTTGTTATTTCTACCTGTAATCTGATATATGCCAGTAAAGGTGTGTGTATGCGTGTGTGTGTGTGTGTGTATGATCATGGCATCACAATTTAGCAAATACATTATTCAGCTGAGATAGAACAGTTTGATAACTTGAACAATAAGTAAATACTATAACTAGAAAAGGTCTTTAAAAAAAATAAAATCTGAACAAATAGCAAATAATTCTCTGTAGACCTTGCTTCTTATTTTGCCCAAAGATATCCTTAGATCCCTCTATTTGTAAACAATGTGGAAGGGTGGTTTGGAAATCAAATGTGTAAATAAATGCAGACATGGGCTATCATTATTTATTTCTGTTCATGGAAAACATTTTCTAGTCTTCCACTAATCATTATGCAAATATCTAAAGCTATGATTGAAGACGACATTTCAAAAAGTGTGAAACTTACAAAATAGTGTGAATTGAAGGAATAACCTTAACTGAAATACTTCCTTCCATCATCACATAGGCACCACATTGATTGGCTTTAGGTACACTTGGAAGTATTAGCTATAACATTGTTCTCTTTTACTGCATCTATACATCTTTTTTTAAAAAAAACTTCTTGTTCTTTCCAAAGTCTCAATCATTTTAATTATATCTCATTAGTACACAAGTGCACTTTATTGTTATATTTGTTTTCATTTCAATCTGTTTCATTAGGAAACAGATTTCTAGTTCTGCCTTCTTTCCCAGCCAGTTTGGATGAAATATTGAGAGGCCCTTTAACTGAAGGGCTTCTGTCTACCAAATTTCAAACAAATAGGGAGAAAGCCCCATATTTGATAGGTCATTAAAGGCAAAACACATTTATGTCCAATCTTTGTTTTCTGTCCAACTTCAATGACATTTTCAGCAATTATGCCTCTTATATATACATGCCTGCTAAATCCCAGAGAGAGGGAAGAAAGAATCCTAGGATTATAGAGAATTTAAATATAAATTTGTGTCTAAAAACCATCAGAGCATTATTTTTAAAGCTACTTATTCAATTACCATGAAATGTGGGAAGATATGTGTATCTCAGGAGGTTTATTGTGTCATAGAGTTGGCAGAAACAGACATCTGGCAACCACTAGGAGGCAAGTAGAATTATAGAGTGGGCCTAGAGAAGCAGTATTACAGGATGCCAAACACAAGAGGGAGGTATTCAGCACCCCACAGAAACCAGGTAACATGGTAGAGAACTTACAGAAAATTGCATTTGGTGCACCAAGGGGGATGCCAGAGTTACACAATGGGAAGAGGCTTATATTTGGCATTCCTAATGAGCCAAGCAGAGTTACAGGAAAGAACTAATAAAGACAGATTTTTGGTGAGTAAGAAGGGAGGCAGGGCTTTCAAGACAGAGAAAAAGAAGAAGTGACTGAATTTATACTCCACCCTTCACTCAGAATGGCTTACAATCCCCTTTTACTTCCCCTCCCCACAACAGACTCCCTGTGAGGTAGGTGGGGCTGAGAGAGCTCTGAGAGAACTGCTCTTGAGAGAACAGCTCTGAGAACTGTGACTGACCCAAGGTTAACCAGCTGGCTGCATGAGGAGTAAGGGGAATCAAACCCAGGTTGTGGTCACACACGCAAGATAAAGCGGGGGGAGGGAAGCAAGGCAATTTGCTCCGTAGGAATTTGACTCGCAGTTGCGCAATCATACAGTCCTTGGAAGCTGCGGGCACAGCCCACCACTGCATAATCAGATGCAACAATGGGTGAATTGGGTTGGGGTTTTTTTTCTGTGTGTTTCTGGTGCACTTCAATGAGAGATTGATGATTCACATCTCTGCACTGAGGGCTCCCTATGCAGTGTGCAATGATGTGCATACCGAGACGGGGGGAGGGGGGAATGGCACAGAGTTGGGATGGCCTGATTGGACCATCCTGATGCCATGGGAGCACGCTGGAGTGATCACACAGGGGAAAGTCTATCCGCGGCCTGTAGCAACCCGTTTGCTACTGGACTTTCCCTAGTGTCTTTTTACTCCGCTTCCGCAGTGGAGCAAAATGGGTTGCTGATGGGTGTGGGGAGCTTCCCAGATGTTTGTGTCTGATTGCACCCTTTAAATCCACCTGGCATTCACACCTATGACAAGGCTAATTGTGCATGTGATCGTGACCTCAGTTCTCCAGATTAGAGTCTGCCATTCTTAACTACTACACCATACTGGCTCAAGAGCAAGGGTGGCTGATGGAATATGGAAGGAGTCAACTGAAATAACGAATCTGAACTGTCATGCAAATGTGAATCTTCTTCCACATAACAAAGCCAAACCCTCACTTAATAGCTGGGGCTGAGGATCTGGTGTTCCATAAAAGAAGATCTATTCACAAAGCAAGGCACAGTGTGGAACACTTCTGCCCAGATTCAGACCAAGAAGAACACAATCATAATAATAATGTAAAATGGAATGGCACATTAGAATAGTGTTTCTCTCTGTCCTCTGATTCCAGTGAAAGATTTGTGAAAAATGTCACACTTTTGCATGACATATTCCAAGAATCAAACTCTGAAGCTAGAAAGGGAATCTCATATGAGAGTCTCCACATTTCTATCATCACAGAGATGTGAAAACAGGGAGAACACAAATGGGTTTTGCAAATACAACCTCTAGGGAACACTCCATTTTTGTGGCTAATCTGTCAGTGGATAACAAAAATATTTTGTGTATTCTAAATTTGCTATGGCTGTTTCAGGCAATCCAAGTAATAATACACTTCAGATTTCAGCATCCTCTCAGAGGAATAGTTACCAAACACAATTTCACTTTTGTTAATGCATGTTTCTAACTTTTCATAAAAATTAGAACAGATTGCTGCCAGAAAAGTCCCAGTCCTCCTCATTAAGCAATACAGCCACAGGCCTCCATAATCCCACCAACATGAAATCATACTCTGAAACTGAAGAGTCTGAACACCCTTTATTTTGCATTTATAGGAAAAAGGACTGGTGGGGGGTACACACACTGGATAGAGGAGATGAGCAGCGGATTGTTTGGTACCATAGCAGCCAAAGTCCCCTTTCAGGTAACACTATATTATGTGCAACACAAAAGTACAATCTCCCTTCCCTTGGGTGTTGCATGATCACTAGTGGGAAATCTGAAAACTTAAATCCAGCAGATGAAACAAGGGCTACAGAAACACCAACAGTGTCAGTCTTGGAATGTATGTGTTCCTTCTGCATTAGTTTGTTTGTTGTGTTCTTGTGTCTCCTTCCATTGGGTTTCATTTATCCTTACAACAATCTTCCCTGCTGTAGATAATCCAGCAATTTTGCCTATTATCCCATTCCTTGCCTCTAACTAATGGAATATGGGAGCAGCTCTGAAAAGCCTGCCACAAATACCTTCAGCTCAGCTCAACTTTCCAGAGGTATTGTCTTGAACACTCTCTCAGCAGCAACCAAAACAAAGCCTATCGCTGACTCATCTGACCTGATTCACTCTGATCATGCCTGATGCGGTTTTCACTGATGTGCAGGTCACTCCTTTTAAGAGTTTTACCCTGAAATAAGTGGCTTTGTGAGATGCAGAGGGTTAGCAAACTGGGCCCTTTCCAATAAACCAGCTCAGAGAGCAGAGCCATGATTTACTCTGGTGATTTATGGCTGAAAATATGGTGTTCTTTACATTGCAGCTGCTGCAGTTGATCTTGGCAGAACTACCCACATAATAATAATAGAGGTCACAAAAGGAGAGAATGGGATGACAAACACAAGGCCACCCCCCCTTACTCAAATCATGCTAATGCAACATGATTGACTGGGATAGGATGACTTGGGTATGCGGGTTCTGTGATTTGCAACCACAGCATAAATATCTCAATAAGTTTCAGAAATCTGCATATTGTGAATTAAAGTTGTCTGTGTTCCTTATAATAGAATCCATTGTGATTGGCTTTTCTTTGGCTTTGTGATTTTAGGTTATATCCCTGGTTTACATAAAATGGAGTTGGCTGACTGTTGCTCAACAACTGTAGGAAAGAAAACATAGAAGAGAGAAGAGGTTGGATTTATACCCCACCCTTCAATTGGAGTCTCAGAGTAGCTTACAAACTCCTTTCCCTTCCCTTCCCCACCTGTGAGGTAGGTGGAGCTGAGAGAGCTCTTTCAAGAACTGCTCTTTCAAGAATAGCTCTGACAGAAGTATGGCTTGCCCAAGGTCATCCAGCAGCTACAAGTGGAATAGTGGGGAATCAAACCCAGTTCTCCCAGATTAGAGTCTGCATACTTAACCATTACACCAAAGACCAAACTGGCTCTAGTAGTAGTACCCAACTTCCATTTTTGTTGGGAGTTGCCCAGCAAATTCAACAAATTCCCAAGCTATTTACCTTAGTTTTGGAATTCTAACAAGAGAAGAGTTCCAAAAAAATGCAAAAAGTATTCTGTCCTTTTGGCTACGTGAATCAGTCCCTGTTTCCAAAACTGTACACTCTCTGAACATTGCCAAAAGGGGTGAAGAAAGACTTCCTGTTGTTGTTTGCATTGCTAGTAATCATGTTTATGTAAGTTATCGATGTTCATAAATCTACAGTGAAATACCACTGATAAAGCATGTTATATAAAAAAGTGTTTGATATTAATATTACAAGTACAGCATGTAACTTTACCTAGATAGATCACCTTGGAATTACAAGAAAAAGAGCAAACTGTGATGAATTCCTGTTGAGACAGAGCCAGGGCTGTGTATAATTTTTTCCTAATGAAGAAATGGCATTTTAAAAAAAAGACTAACATATTTAGAATTTCCTTTTATAATCCATTCCACATGTCTTCCTGAGATAGTAAGGTCACTATTTCCCCTCCCCAACACGCACAACTCTTTTGAAAATAATTTGTCTTCCCTGAGTTTATATTAATGGATATATTCTACCTATTGCCCTCCCTATTGCCAATAGTATTCAGTTGGATTTTGCAAATGGCTGCATTTTCTAATCAATGTTCCTAAGCAGTGCCTGATGTGAAAATATGGAAATCATACTGTGAGAAACAAAGTTTTATTTATACTGGGTTAGGTTGCTAACTGGATATTTGAGGGTGGACCCAAGGAGAATATAATTTAGGGAAGGGAAGGAAATTGCTAGTGTATAATGCCATATAGTCCACCTTCCAAAGCAGCCATTTTCTCCACGAGAAGTGGAATAAATGTTTTAAATAAATCAGTAATAAATGAAGTAATTTATGAAGTCTGGAGATCAGTTGTAATTCCAGGAGAAGTCCAGCTGCCACCTGGAAGTTCTGCAAACAAATAACCAGAATAATCTGTCACGCTGTACAAATTGCACTCGAGAATTCTGTCTTCTTATACAATTCTACTTACAACTATAAACAATACACATAAAAATGGTTTTGCCACCATGTATAAGTGACATCTACACCAGCTGAATAGTGACCTGATAGTCCTTGAAAGTACAAGTCTCTCTTTAGAATGCTGCAGTCACTGACTCATGATGCAGAGAAGAGTTTCCAATAGAAAACACACAGTGGACGGCATGGGCTCAAGACAGCTGTAGCATGAACAGAGGGAGCAGCAACTGCACACCTAGGTTGCTTAGCTGTTTCTTAGGGCTTCATCAGGCTGCTTTTCTTAGTGATGGAGCCCACCCAGCTCTGGCAAGATTCAAAATGACATGATGTCTACAAGTATATTCCAAATAGCTAGGAAATGTTTTGGAACTTTGTATGGCAGTGATCAAGGGTAGGTAAATTAATGGAAGATAGGACATTGAACTGTAGCTAAAACCTAAATAAACTATCTAGGAATGTATGCATTGTGAAAGGTTTTGTGGTTGCTCCAGTGTATGTGAAAAATGTAACTTATTATCCCTGGACTGGATTATGTTTTGAAGAGATGGCAAGGTGTGTAAGTGGGGTAGAGATTAAATTGTCCAACTAGGACCCAGAAGATCCAGGTTCAAATCCCCACTCACCATGAAAATCACTGGGTGACATTGGGCCAGTCACAATCTTTAAACCTAACCTACTTTACAGGGCTGTTGTGAGGATAAAGTGGAGGAGTGGAGAGAATCTTATATGCCACCCTGAGTGTCTTGGATGAAAGTGGGATAAAAACGGAGCATCTAGTATCCTGGCCCCACTGCTGGACCTCCTGATGGCACTTGGTATTTTTGGCCACTGTGTGACAGAGTGTTGGACTGGATGGGCCATTGGCTTGATCCAACATTGGCTTCTCTTATGTTCTTATGTATTTAAGGTATAATTTTGTTGTTTAATGGAAACTTGAGCTATGTAACTAACTACTAGAGAAACAAACAACTATTATGTTCTGTCACTGAAGCAAAGAAGAAATGTAGCATTTCTCATATTGCATTCCTGAGCTCAGTTACTTGAAGTAAATTCAATTGCATTTGAGTAATCTGGCATAGGATTAATCTCTAATCTAGGATGTACCTCATTGCTTCATCTCTGAGTCAAGAAATATGGCCTGGTTTAGGCTTCTGGGTTTGCTCATGTGGAAATGGAAACTAATGCAGACTATGCTGTCCTTGGAATCTCACTTCAGGTAGAGGCTGCTGGGTACCCTTTTCAGGATTTTAAGGGGTGATTCATACACAATATTCTGTATTTGTGAAAAGGTTCCTAAATACAAGTACATGTGCTTTGTACCATTTATAAATGGCACTGAGATGGCTGCAAAATACATGTGAATTGAGAACTGAGCCTTTCCTAATTGTTGTTGCTAGTGCCTTTGGCAGACAAAGCCAACGTTCTTGTTTTTTCCCCAAACTTAAAATGTTGTGCACTTGATAATAAGAGCCAATATTTTGGAGGCGGTAGAATGTCAAACTAAAAATTTGATGACTTAGGTTTAGATTGCTATTCTCTTGTGAAGCTCGCAGGGTGACCCTTCACTCATGAAATTGTCTTAAATTAAATCAGATCATTTGTCTTTCAAAGCCAGTATTGTCTATTCTGACTGGCAGCAGCTCCCCAAGGTTCTCTGCAAGAGGTCTTTCATATCACCTGCTAACAAAAGGAGATGCTAGCAATGGAACCTGGAACCATCTGCATACAAAGTAGTAGTTCTGCCACTGAAATGCTCTGCCGTCAAGCCGTGGCCCCTCCTCTTTCATTCTCTCCCAGCCTAACCTACTTAATAGGGTAGTCATGAGGATGATATAAGAAAGGGAGAACTATTACGTCATAGGCTCTTTGAATGATGGGAAGAATAAAAATATACTAACTCAATAAATAGCTTATCAAGAGAGTTTTCTGATAAGAAAATTAGAAAACTTTATCATTGTTAGGTTTGTGCATATTGATAATAGGGATGGGCCTCTAAGGAGGAAGAATTAGCTGATCCCTTCAGAAGCCTTCCAGTTTGATAGCTACAACAGAGGAGACATTAGTGTATGCCCTGAAGACCAATTGGAAGGGGAGGGGACGGGTCAATGGCCCCCTGTAACAGCAAATGCAGAGGCTTCCTAGAGCGGTTCCTTTCAGTAGATTATCTGGCTTTGAAACACCCGACAGAATTTTCAGAATTTGTCTGAACCTAGAAAAGGAGAAGAATTTTAAATTGGAGACATTACTGTTAAGTCTGGTTTGAGATAAGGAAGGATCCAGACAATTTTGTCATGTCCACATTTCTTGAGGAAAAGTCCACTGTCTCATTTGGGGACAATTTGCATACTCTTCTTAGGGACTCTGTGGGCAGCAGAGACATAGAGGGGAATTGCTGGTGAGTCTTTTCTCTGGAGTCAATTAAGTTGAAACTCACTAGGATGTTATGGAATTTTCTTCAAAGTAAACATGTTTCAGTTCTAGACTAATACATAGGAGTTTGTTTGGGGGTGTTTTTTTGTTTTGGTATTAACTCCAAAAGGGATTGTTTCATTAGTGGATTGTTTCAGATTTTTTTTAAATTATTGTTTCTTTCATTATTGTTGTTTCATTTTCATAATTCTATTTCATTATTATTTCCCACTGGTTTCAATGGAAGACACAAACACCCTTTTATCATATTTGTACTTTCCTAGTTTTACATCTAAACTGGACAAAATACAGGGGATTGTGGTGTTCCCAGAAATCACCCACGTTGCCAATTTCAAACAGACAGAATACACACACACCCTTTTGAGGCAATGGCAAGGCACCCAAGTTTTACATTAAAGTCTATAGGAGAATTGGTAGGAAAGATTCCAAATAATAATACAGACAGCACTGCAGCTGCTTAGCTTGAAGAACAGCAGCCACAAGAAGAGGCAGACTGACAAAGCATGGATATTTGGTGGGGCAAGGAGGGAAAGGCTTCTGAGCAGGCAGACAGGTAGCAGTAGGACCCTGAGGTAGATTTTCTTAGAAGAAGTATAACATTTGGAGGGCAGAAGGTATGCAGGGAAGTGCAGACTGTAAGGGACAATTTGGCCCAGCAGGGCAGGACTGGAATACCACACACATGTATGTAATTGTCCAGGCTACAGTTTAAAACATGAAACCAATAGAGACAGAGACTGCAATAACAAATGAAACCAGAACAAAGGGGGGGAAACCATGGGGGTGGGGTTATAGCTTGTTTAGGTGGGGAATTTGTTTCATTTTCATGTTCATTACAATAATTTGTAATGATTACTGTATTTTCATAATTAATGTAATTAACAGCCATAGAAATGCCAAGTCTATTAGGTTCAGGCTGTTAGTTTACCACTCTGTATGTTCAAAAGCACTTTTGGACTTCCTGGGTTCCAGCGTGAAGGCCAGGTGAATCCTAGACTCAATTAAACCCTGTTCCTTTTTGGCAAAGAAAGGGAGACAGAAGTCCAAACACCGAGGTGTGGAGTGGAGAAATGCCAGAATGCAGAGCCAGGGAGCTTGGGGGTGCCTAGTCTGAGTACACCATCTCAGCCTGTAGCTTTAGCCCTACCTGACCCAAAGGCAAGCCCGAGGCGTGTTCCTTGTCAATCAAGCCTCTGGTGCAGTGGCAACGTGAGTTCTCCAGCCCTGTCAGCCCCCTTTGCCTTTGGCCAGGCCAGGCCAGGCAAGCTAGGCTAGCCGCTCGCCTTCGGCCAGTCCGGGGCTGCCGCCTCCTTCCCTCGCCCCAGCAGCGCCTCTCCGATGCCTGCACAGGTGTCGACGATTGGGTGGAATATGCAAATCTGCCGGTGACGTCACGCAGCGACCGTCCTGACAGCAGAAATAGGGCAGGAATTGAGCAAAGCAGCAGTTGCACCTTTTCGCTCCTGGATTGCGACTGGAGCCTCTTCTTCTCCCCCGATTCTTCTGGCCGTGGCTCTCCCCCCTCCCCCATCCCTCCCTCTTGGTTTTTTCTCCCCTTTCATGATCTGTCCCGCCTTCTTTCCAAACGCTCCCGCCGACTTCGTTTCCCCCTTCCTTAAGAAGATCGGTGTTGCTAAAGAAAAGAGCCCAACTCTGACATTCCCTCTGCCGGTCGCTACGTGCTTGGCACGCAGCTCCATCCGCCGTTGGAAATACTACAGGTAAGCGGCTTTGATCTGGTCGGCCAGGTACAAGAGGGATGCAAGCTGATATTCTCGTGCCTCTTCATTCCTTCCCTCGCGGGTAAAGGGCTGGAGGGCTGCGTTCCCTCCCCCCCCCACGCCTCCCCTCGCTCACTTCCTTGTGAGTTTCTCGATGCCCGGGGAGGAGAGTTTGCCCGGCGAACTTAGCGGGCAGCGCTGTGCCGAACGATCCCGGCTCCCCAGTGCAGTGGGAGGGGAGGTGCGGTAGCGCCAGGGAGAGGAAGGGGCGCAGCTGCTGGAGAGACGGACCTGGCTGGTTCCAGCCCCGGGAGGAGGGCAGCTGGCTCCCTTGGCAGTCTCTCTGGCAGCTAGCGGGATCGACGAATGGCCGCCGGGAGCGCTTCATGGCTTACCAGACCACGGCTCGCAGTGGGTCTTCTTTGGGCTGCGGGGGATGGTCGCAAATTTGAATGGCGCGGCTCCGATTGCTGCGGCTAGGGGTGGGGTGGGGGAGGGAGCCGGGCATGGCAAGAGTTCGAATGGGCAGAAGAAAGCCGCTTCCCTCTCTGGCCCGAGGATCTTGGCTCTTCTTC
Organism: Gekko gecko; assembly: GCA_029375565.1. Lineage (NCBI taxonomy): Eukaryota > Metazoa > Chordata > Lepidosauria > Squamata > Gekkonidae > Gekko > Gekko gecko. The sequence continues at coordinate 138,627,274 of JAPDNY010000002.1, forward strand.
CTTCCCGGTCCCGCTCTCACTCCGGGGGCGAATTGGGTTCTTTTTGGCTCGCTCGCTCCCTCTCTCTCCCGACCAGCCTGGCGCGACTTCTCCATGGCGGGGCTCTGGCGCGAATCTCTGTGGTTTTTGCCGTAGGAAGGAGAGTCCTGCACTCTGCGCGGGCTGCATGCAGTATTTCATCCCTCTGACTTACAATCATGGGCAAGGTCTTGGGCTTGCAGCAGTAACAGCCCACCTAGAGACAGATATATTCATTCTTATAACCAGTTAGGCTCCAAGATCAAAACGAATTGCGGTGGACTCTTTTGCTGGCCCAGTCTAGACAGCAGTCAGAGTCCCCTCCCCGCCCGCCCCCTCCTCTGCCATTTCATACCACTGCTAAAAATTGTACAGCAGCACGTAGGGACCCTGGGTGCGATGTCAGGGATACTCATTGGAAGTTTGTCCAACTTAGTTCAGTGGGGCTCGCTCCGCATGTGCACGGAACTGCAGCCTTAGAATGGAAGTAAAGCAAATGATCCTATCAAAAGTTTTTCTGCTTACTTGTTAGAAGAAGTGCTTCCACCAAGTAGACATGAAGTTAATGTCTACCACGCATTTCCAGTGTGGGTCTGGTTCAAAGCAAGCAAACAGACTTATCAGATGTTGGGATGCTGGGGTGGGACAAACCTTCCTCTTTTGGGGCAGAATAAGAAATGGATAGAGATGAAATCCAGCCAGTTCTCTAAAATGGGCAGATAAGTGTGGTGCTGATTGCTGAATGCGGAAGAAACCATATTGCAAAGACTGGGCTGAGGACTTTAACAGTAACTACAAGAACTATATTGCATTAGAAATGTGCTGCTTCTCTGAGCTTAGTCTTAGGTACAAAACAAACCAGTCAGACTCTAGTAGCATTGAACAACAGGAGTCTGCCAATGACTTTAAATGCCTGTTATTTGCATTCAGAACTACTGGTTATGTTCTTCTTATACTCAGTGTAAGAAGTTAGGATCCATATTCTCTAAAATTATATGCTAAAACATTCCAGAATGTTTTAAGCATGTGTTGTAAATCCAATAGTAACTGAATTTTTTTTTTCCCTTGTCCTCTGTTGCAATTTTAAGAATAGTATTTTCAATATCTGGAGTCCGCCTTTTCTAAGCTGTTTATCTAAAGCAGTGTGTTTTTCCAGTTTTTATGCTAATAGTAACTGGAAAAGGACATTGGGAACTTGAGAACACTGGGAATGGTCACTTGGGATACCTAGTAAGGATGAGCTGTCTGTGAGCTTTAGTGCTGAAAGTCTTCCTTTGAACTGGAGCTTTGCCTTTTCTCTTTGTTTTGCCCCTAGGTGTCGCCTCTGCTGCTACTCTGGTTTTAAGTTTTGTAAAAAAAGAACGGTGTTTTATTTGTAAATAGCATTCTGATCCAAGTTCAGTAGGGCAGACAGATGTCATTTTCTGGAGCTTGTGTTGGTTCCCTCCCCTAGCATCTTTTTGCATGGCACTTGGAGTCTTAGTTATGTTTGGTACAAAATAATTACTATATACTGGTTAAACTACATATTTCCATGCAGCTCAATGGAGTAAAATAATAATATTGCACTTCAGAGGAGTAGAATACCTTTAAAAATGCAGATCTTGAATGGACATGCTTAACAATGGTCACAGGTTATAGCTTGCAGCATGCATTTAACCAGTCATTAATATGCATGTGTATTTCTGCTTAAGAGTGCTATCAGTCATATGAAATGGTAGTTAGCTCAAAGTGAGTCTCTGCTGTGTTAATTCAAATCAGTGTTGTTTTCCGAAATAATTTCAGAACTGTCTTCTGGCTTGCTTCATGTAGCTTTGTGCTTTGTGTGGTAGAAGACCCCAACCCACAAATAAGTACCCTGTGATTTCATGCCCTGCCTTTTAATTGACACCCTGACAGTTTGATAGTTCTGTTTGTTCTTTTAAAGGCATCATTGTTACCATAGAAAACAAAAAAAGTAGTCAATACTTTCTTTTCTGTTTTTCATGATTATCACATCTGCTGTTCTGATTTACTTCATGATCAGTGATTCTGGAAAAAGAAATATTTTACCTTTCATTACAACTACCTTGACTTCTAGTTTCTTCCAAAACTCTACTGCATAAATTGGGATTCACCTTAACAATATTCCATACTTTTCTAGCATTTCCAGAACATAAAATCCATCAAGTATTGTCTAATCATAATAGAATTCATGTCTCTGCCTCCCTAATCAAGTTAACAAAAATAAGATGCTGCCAAATGCTTTATTGGATATGTTTTCTTGCTTAAGTGTTTTAAAAGTTGCTTAAGTTTTTTTTTTTTTTAAAAAAAGCAAATGTACCAGTTTTCAATTCTGGTTTAATAATCCATTAATATACAGAGTTGCTAGCTAATTAATTGCTATAGAAATTTAAATGTAAACATTTCTAAATAGTGGAGGGGGAAAGGACACTGTAGCTAGGTCAAAAAATTGTATTGTAACTTTGACATTTCAGTTTATCTAGCCAAGAAAAGCTCAAAGCTTGCACCATTAGTCAAGATCACATTGCTAATGCCAAATGACAAGTTGAAAAGGTAGGCATACTGCTAGAATTCTGTAGCAGTAGCAAAGAGCAAGAGTCCAGTAGCACCTTAAAGACTAACAAAATATGTGGCAGGGTATGAGCTTTCATGAGTTACCGCTCACTTCTTCAGATATCTTAGAGATGAGTTAATGGAGGCAAACTGCTGAATTTCAGGAGAACTGAAGTAGCACAAGATGCATTGAAACTTTTTTCAGTGTACATTTAGGAGTCTGATTCAGACACTGTGCTGCTTTTATCAAGTGTATGAAGCATCTCTAGAGAATCTGCTCTCGGGATCCAATAAGAATGCCAGTGCCAAACTTCAGTGTTCTGTGTCTCAAGCTGGATTATACAATAATACTGTACAAAATCATGGACACACATCTCAATATAGGTAAAAAATGATCTCAGTGAATTCTCAGTATGCAAATACATTCTTGGGGTTATTTACCCCTTCCAAATCAAATCAAAGACCTGTTCAGGCTGCCACTGTCCATGACTATGTGATTCTCATTCAGCAGGGACTGCACAATATTCCTGATCATGAATCATATGAAATGTTTCTCATCAAAAAATTTTGTTAAACAGTAGCATGCAAAACAAAAATCACAATTGGTTTCTTTCAAATTATTTAGATTTCCAACTTGCCATTTGCTATTATAATCTTAGCTAGAAAATGTTCATACAGTTGAACTGTGGTGTATACTTTGCTAGTTTTCTTTCTGATTCAGTGGTGCCTGAAAGCTTGTGCACAATTAGCAAATAATGCTATTTGACTTTATTTGCTTTGTTTCCTCTTCCCATTGCCCCTTACTCCAGTCACTTTTCATCCCTTAGTAGGATTTAAATTACCCTGGGTAATATAACTAGTACTTGAGACAAAACTTGCTTTGACATCTTATAAGAGACAATCAATATGTTGCACTGAAAGACAAACACTGGGGTAAAGCTAAGCCTTCTATTTGTTTGTTTGTTTTTTAAAAAAGAAAGCTCTCTGTCTGAAATGGAAAATATGGCAAAAAACCCCCCAAACAAACCCATTACACTCGATACTGTTCAGGTACTTCATTGACCAAATCTGAGCTATTATTTAATGATCAGGTAGATAATTAATTGAAAATATAATTTAACTCTGTGAGGGTTTGTGAAAGGGGGTTAGTTTAGGATTATACTATTTCTTTTTCTGGCATTGACAGTATTTTATCAAACTGGGCAGCAATTTTTGTAAAAAAAATCACACATCTACAAGGTTGCTGTAATAAAGGAACAATTTCTTTGGAAGATGTGAAAGCCAGATTTGTTTTGAAAGTTTGTTATAGTATGCATTCAAACACTTAAAATTCATTTATATACCACCAATAAAACTTGTGAAAACGCATGATTTTGCCTGCTATCTATAGGCAACTTTACATTATGGTTCTCTTCTACTAGGCTTGTGCTTGCAAAAAGAACTGTTTCTGAAGTTGAGAAATTGCATGTGTTTTCCTGGGAACACATACTGCAGTTCTGCTGGGACAATGGCTCATGTTCTATTTTGTGCTTAGCATCATGCTGATTTCTCCTTTATAGAACATCATATTTTTCTTATCTGTTAACCTTGGAGACTGCTCGAAAGGCTTCTGAATTAGAACTTTGCTCTGCTGAAAACTGGACAGTGTGTTCCATCTCTAGCTCAGAGAATGAAAATATGGAAGGGGGGGGGAATTGTGAGAATCTGGACATGCAATGTTATGATACTAAGTGTTTTGTGACACTGAGAAGTTTTGATCATGCAACAATATTCTGCTTTGCTAATTTTTGTTAGTGTTGTACACTTTGAACTTTAGGGATCCAGTGGGCTATAGAATTAAATCAATTCTTGTCAGCAAAAACTAGCTAACTCATTAATCTGCAGTTCTATCATTCAAATAAAGGATACTGAAGTTGAATTATACTGAGTCAGACAATTGGCCTATCAACGTTAGTATTGTCTTCTCAGACTGGCAGCAGCTCTGCAGAGTCTCAGGTAGAGGTTTTTCACATGGGCTTCTATGTATCTCTTTTAACTACAGATAGAGAGGATTAAACCTGAGACTTTTTACTTGGAAACCTGTGCCCTACCCTTTCATTCATAATATGTTCCATGATCCCTGTACTGACAAGGTAGCTCATGGTACTGAGTATCTGCACCCAGCACTGGTGGAAAGTTGGTTTAATGGGTCCCATCATGGCCATGTTGGGTCCTAACCTTACAACCAGCATTGCCTTCCCTTAATGCAGATATTCTAGAACTTCCCTTCTCCCTGAGCTAGCACATCTGTTCAGGCAAAACCCCCTCTCATGTGGAGAATCTCATTCTGCATGCATGTGACAGATCAGAAGTTCAAGTATATATTGCTTTCTTAACTACGGTGACAGAAATCCTTTTCTGGGCCAAGGCAGGTAACTCTTATATGTAAGATCAAATTTCCTCACTTTGTTAAGGCATTTCCCATAAGACAGAAATCAGTTGGGAAGCTGTATGAATCATGGTTCATAATGTCTCCATGATATCCCATCGGCTTTTCATTTTACTTGTTGGCAGGCAACAAAGAGTAGTGGGAATAGAAAACAAGGGCCCATGAACTATGTGGTTGTCCTGAGGATTTCAGCAAAATTCCCATACAATTGTAAATGTCTGCCAACATTGAGGAACTATCTGACTAACTCCAAAGGAAGTAGGTATAAGTATTTAAGGGTTAGATGCAGGTTGAGGTTGTGTGCCATTTTAAAAAATAACCCCTTAACCCATATGGTCTGTGTTGAAAAACAGTCACCCATCCATTCTGATTTCCAAATACATGACCAGAAAAAAATCTGAGTCCAATAATGTAACATTGAAGTAACACTAATCGTATTAGGAGATGAATCTGGTAATCATTTCTGAAGAAATATATTTATAAATGTAACTTCTCACAACAAATTGGGATGACATTCTCAGAAATTGCACCCCTTATCTATGGGAAGCTCCCTCCCAAATTTCAGGCTGAGAGGAAAGAACATTTCTATTCTATAGGCAATTTTAAATTCTCACCTAACGAAAGTGGGTGAGGCAGAGAGGCAGTCATGAGTGTGTGAATGAACTTTTCCTTCATTTTCAGGGACCTTGAGGTGGGAAGGGGGCCGTTCCTTAATGCTGGGTGAGGCAACACAAAGTCTGCCCCGATCTTTACCTCACTCCATTCTATTTTGTTGTGCCAAGCCCCATTTATTTCCAGTGTCTGACCTGACACAAAGAAAATACAGTTCTACTAACAAGATGGACAATGGAGAAGGGTTTAGTTCTGATTTCCCATTCTGATTTCCAGATACATGACCAGAAAAGGTTGCCTGTCTTTCCTTCTTAGCAGAGCTAATAGCAGGTATAAGATTTGTTTTGCAGAAAAGCTAGTCTGCTTAGTGCTTTTACATGAGATTAATTATGGACACTGAGATGTCTCAAATCCCAAATCAGCAATTCTTTGTGACATAGAGAGGTGATCTGACCTGTCCATATCACTGACTTCAAGTTTGCCTGCAGTGTGTGCATGCACGTGCACACACATACAGAAGTGTGCACTCTTGAGAGTGGGGGAGAAGTCTTCATCTCTGACTGTATCCCTGTAGTATGCATCAGATAAATAAATAATATCCCTTTCAAGCAGCTTATCACCAGAGGGAAAACACCAATATCTGCCTCTGTTGCCACCATCTCTCCAGCTTTTCCACCTATCTACTATCTATTGCGTCCATAGCCTCTGTGCATCTATTTGCCCCATCTGCCCTACCATACAGTAAGTGCAAGTAAAGCATTCCCACATTCACCTGCAGAAATGTTAAAGTAGATTACGTTTTCACAGTGGGGACAGTGTATGGATGCAATAAAAATGGCTTATAAATAAAACCCTGAAAGGCAAAGTTGAATTTTCTAAGCATGAACCTCATGAAGGTATTCATAAGACCCATGTTATTGTTCTAAAAACATTCTAGGTCAGAATGCTTTGGAATCTCCACTGGTGCTTCAGGCTTTAGAAGCCTAGCCTAGATATACAGTGATTTTGGTGCATCCTGGTATGGTAGAAGAAGAGAAAAATATTTCCCCCTGGAGGAAGATCATTCCCCTTACCAATGAGAATGCTGATATCAACATCTACATAATGAAAGAACATTTAACAGCCCTATCTATAGCTGCTTCTGAACAGATGTTGGGGAATGACGTATACAAATAGCTATGCCAGTACAACATTTTAAAACATGATAATGTAGCCCAATTTATATGAATGTATGATGGTCCCTTATACGGAGTCAGAATAACTCACAACGTCTGGCAGTGGCTCTCCAGAGTCTCAGGTAAAGGTCTTCCACATGACCTGCTACTTGATGCTGAGATGTCAGGGAATGAATCTTGGACTTTCTATATGAAAAGCAAATGCTCTGCAACTCTGCCTTCCTTTTTCAAAATCAGACTTCTTGTTCAATTGTCTATTAGGAATCCAAGTTATATGTTATATTTTGGAATGAGCAGAAACCACGTGATTTGGACCTATTTTAACCATTGTGGGAAAACACTTCCCAAAATGGGACATAAGAAGATAAGAAGAACACTGCTGGATCAGACAAGTAGTCTATCTAGTCCACCATCCTATCTCACACAGTGGCCAACCAGTTCCACTGGATGGCCAGTAACATGGCATAGAGGCCAAGGCTTTCCCCCTGATGTTGCCTCCTGTATCTGGGATTCAGAGGATTGGCACCTCTGAATGTAAAGATTCCCTTTGTCACCATGGCCAGTAGCCATTAATAGATTTATCCTCCATGAATCTATCTGATCCCCTTTTAGAGCCATCTGTTCCTGTGGCCATCACTATATCCTCTGGCAGCGAATTCCACATTTGAATCACTCTCTATATATAAAGTAATATTTTCTTTTGTCCATCCTGAATCTACTGCCCTTCAGCAGACCGACATGGATGCTGTGTGATAAATGGCTAGCTAATTATGCTAAAATGAATGGACATAGATAAGAGGGTTTGGGGGGGGGGGGTGTTCCCTCTAAACTAAGTTAGTGTGAGCTAGCTCACAGGGTTTTTTTTCCATCTAGCACACACATTTTTGTCTTAGCTCAGGAAGAATGGCTCTGGAGCAAACTAATTTATGCACCTGCCAAATTATTTCCTCACAACTTTAATGGCAATAGCTCACAAAATAGAAGTTTTGCTCACAAGACTTCACAGCTTAGAGGGAGCATGGGGGGAGTAGTAATGTGTAAAGTTGGCTATGTAAAGATCTGACTGTCCTGGAATTAAGATACACCACCAAACACAATGTTTAGGATCAAGTTGCTTTTAATTATTCTAAATTGCACTTGATATTGGGTCAGATTACAGTCCCGTTTCACTTTAACACATAAGCAGAACCCAACCCAAGATGAGGTGCTCATAAATATGCAGATGAAATTGATTGCGTTTAACCCCAGTAATTTAAATCAAAGTATGTTAAATCTCACTCTGCTCCAATTTTATCTCCAACTTGATAATTGCCTGACAGCAAATCTGATTTTAGGCAGGGGAAGTAAGACATGATGAAGAAATAGCTCTCATGGTGTGAACTATAGGAAATTTTAAATGAGTTGGGGCCAGGAAGTAGAATAGACCAGTCTCCATATGCAACCGTATTTTCCTATTTTTTTTTGTACACCCTCAGCATTGTTTGTTTAGAAGGATAATTTAAACTTGGGCTGAATGTTATTATTTGAATTCATTCCCCCATGCATATGATGTTTGTGAATATTTCCTCTCAAACAACACAATATTTCTTCATTTGCAATTTAGCCTTAAGCATGCTTACTAGAAGGAAGTTACACCAACATTTATTGAGACTTTTGAGTAGTCACGTTTGCAGAATTTGAGTTCTATCACAAAGTACCAGTGTGCCATAGTGGTTAGAGTGTCAGGCTAGAATCTGGGAGACCCAGGTCTGAATCCTCACTCTGCCCTGGAAGCTTGCTGGGTGACCTTGGGCCGGTGACACACTCTCAGCATAACCCACCTCAGAAGGCTGAAGAAGAAGAGCTGATTTTTATACCCTGGCTTACCTTTAGGAGCTTCAAAGCAGCTTACAATAACATTCCCGTCCTCTCCCCACAACAGGCACCTTGTATAGTAGGTGAGGCTGAGAGAGTTCTGGAAGAACTGTGACTGGCCCAAGGTCACCCAGCTGGCTTCATGTGGAGGAGGGTTGTTGTGATGATGCAATGGAGGAGAGGAGAATGATGAGCCACTTTTGGCCCCTGTTGGGAAGAAAAGCAGAGTATAAATAAACAAATTAAGAGATCAGAAACAGAAAAATGACCTCAAATCTCTCAAGAATTTTGTGTGGAATGATAGAAAATTAATACCTAGTTTAAAGAAGGCAAGGAAGAGCTGTGGCTCAATAGTAGAGTACCTATTTACCAGGCTTATGAATAGTTTTGAGAGCTAGTGTGGTGTAATGGTTGAGAGTGATGGACTCTAATCTGGAAAACTGGGCTCAGTTCTGCACACCTCCACATGAAGCCAGCTGGGTGACCTTGGGTCAGTCACAGCTTTTTCAGAGCTCTCTCAGCCCCCAAAATAAGTCTAGCTTGCCACCTAATGGTGCATAATGCTAAAAGAGCGAAAACTTTAGGCTGCCAGACAATCTTAGGATTTCCTGGCTATTCTATACATAATGCCATAGTAGTAGTAGTTTACGAGCATGTGGTGAAAAGTTCCCTGGTGTAATTTTCTGCTCACTCATGAGTTCTCTGCCCTTTCTTAAGTTTCCCTTATCTATAATATAGGGGTAATTATGGTGTCCTCTTTTTGTGGAATTGTTGGAAGGACTGCAATTATGTACATGATGAGCTGTGAGCACTTAGACAAATCCCATTAAAACGACAAGAAAATTATTCAGCCATCAGCCACATATTTAAACCCCATTCATTTCCATTTTAAAAAAGGGTTAGGAATGTGTATCTATCCCACTAAAATCAATGGGTCTTAAATATGGTTTCCTTTGGTGGGATCAATCTGTATGTGTTATCATGAGCTACTTTAGGTATCGGATTTTAGCAGAAAGTTATGTGCCAGCAGTAGTTTTGGAAATGATCATAAATTCATTAGATCTGGTACTGATATTTGCTCTTACATATTGTAATTCTGATATCTATATCTATAGATAGATATTCCAGTTTCATTAAAACATATTTAAATTTCCCAGGTGAGTTCTAATAGCAGTTCATGTATTGAACTGAGAATGAGTTGCACAAATTAAACTTTAAAAATTGGGTTTTTATGAGGATATTACTACAATGGTGGCTTCTGCTTAGTGCTCTTATGTTTGTAGAAATGATTATTATCAAAGGGAACACAAGTAACATAATTCTGGGTTTCCTTACAGTTCCTTACCAATTCTCACTGGAGACTGCAAGTTCTTGAGTGTTTCATTTCTGTGTTCCTGATTCCATATAGATGATGACTCTGAGCCTCTCTCAATTACAAAATGAAATTGTTCTATTTGCCGTGATAGTATCAAATGATGCAAAATACTCTCAAAGTGTAACAAATAGCACTTCTGCACAAGAGCAGTTACCAGTATTATGGGGTTGTGTTCATTGCTTATTGATGTAGTGGCTGTACTTTATTTAACTATTATTTGTAATTCTAGTTGCCTTCCATCTGCAAGTATGTAATGAGATTGCTGAAAGCCTAATATTTTTTTGGTTTGTCCTCGATGTCCAAAATAGCACTGAAAAATGGAGAGCAACTAAGGGTTGATGAGAAAAAAATAATATGAGGTCAAAGGGGAGAAAATAGTGGGAACTAATTAAATCTATTGTAAATGGGTTCAGCTCCATAGAAATAATTTTGAGTTAAACAGGGTAGATTATAGTCATTACAAGATTTGCCTGCAACCTCTGTTTAACCTTCTTTCTCTATTGCCCTCCCAATGTGGAACTAAAAGGCAATAGATCACTAGAATTAGTAAGTTTGGGCTGATGCAGCCTAGTCTTTCAGCTGGTTAGCACGGATCCCTGTGGATCTGGTTTATGTGAGGGGATGGGAAACAATATCCTGTCTGAAGCATGTATTTCTCATGATCAAACCATCAGTGTATTCTATTTATCTATTGCTTTGTCTGTACTTAAAGAGCTATATTTTTCCTGATCCTTAATATTCCATTTTGTTATTTATAATATAGGAGTGCAGACATGTATATTTTTTAGAATGCTTCTAGTACTACAATGAAGAACAGTGCAACATCCATATTCCCCTCTTCTTCTGTGTGCCTATGTTTCAAATTCGTTGGTGGAGAAACTGTATCCCACTAGGGATTAGCCCTCAAGCTTTCCTGCATGGCAGGCCAAAAATATATCGGTCCAATCATTCTAATAGTATTATAAGTCCTAGTAAGCACCTCCTAAGCTTGGCGAAAAGAAATGACAGAATTTCATCTTTTAGTGTAGCTATAATGAAACAAAGCAAGAAATTGCATCTATCACTCAAATGATTAACCCATGAAAATGACACTTGAAAAAGGAAGTCTGGTTTATGAAAGGGAATGAATGTATGTCCATCAAACTAGCCACACAGTCACATGTGTGCACATACAACATTTTTCTCTTCTACTCCACACAACATTATGCCTGCAGCATATACAGAGCATATCCTTAGAATTACAAAAACTATGCATGGTGCACAATCTTATCAGAAAAACCAAGCTATGGCTGTTATGATGGGGTTACATGTGTAGATGTTGTTCTTTGCTTAGATACTCCTGAAGTCACTATTGATAATGGCCCAGTTCTAAGTTGATATGAGCTGTGGCTCACTGGCAGAGTATCTGTTTGGCATGCAGAGGGTCCCAGATTCAGTCCCCAGCATCTCTAGTTAAAAGGATCCAGTAGGAGGTGATGTGAATGACCTCAGCCTGAGGCCCTGGAAAGCTGCTGCCAATCTGAGTAGACAATACTGACTTTGATGGACCAAGGGTCTTATTTAGGGTTGTCAGCTCTGGATTGGAAAATACTTGGATATTTTGGGGTGGAGCCTGAGGGATGTGGGTTTGGGGAGGGGCTTCAATGGGGTATAATGCCATAGAGTCCACCTTCCAAAGCAGCCATTTTTTCCAGGTGAACTGATCTCTGTTGCCTGGTGATCAGCTGTAATCTCAGGAGAGCTCCAGCTACCACCTGGAGTTTGTCAAGCCTAGTCCAATTTAGTATAAGGCAGCTTCATGTGTGTTTATGTGTTCTCATGTGTGGCCTAGTACTGCTATATATTAGACTTCTGTAGTGCTCCTAGCTAAGCCATTGTGGTCTCTGCCTCAACTGGTGAAAGGCTCAAAGATAACCATTAGTCTCAAGGACACTTCCTACTTTATATGACAGTTACATTTCCCACAGTGTGTTGTAATAGTTAGAGTCCTGGCTAGGCCCTGTCCCCCTGTCCATCACAAAACCCACCAGGCACCCTTGAGCTAATCATTATCTTTTGGTCTAGCATTGCTCACAGGGTTATTATGGGGGATAAAGAAAGAGAGAAGAAGACAGGACTGAGTGTTTTTAGATTGATTTCCAATGTTTTCATATCTATTTTAGAGTTTGTTTTATGGGTTCAAAAATTGTTACCAGTTTTGAGTCTTGCAATGCTGAGAAGAAAGGTGGGCACATAAATGTTTTAAAAGATAAATAAACAATGTAAACCATGACCTTGCTGAACATAGAGCATGATAAAAATTACGAATAAAATAGTGTAAACAACTCTTAAAACATACAAGTATATGTGCCTGGAAGCCATGGCAGGGCCACAACTTGAGGGCATGGGTCTGTAATGGTACATCTTCTGTTCATACTTAGGCTGAGTTCAGACTTGCAATTAGCCCCGCTAGAGCCATGTTCCAGCCCCGTTTCCCAAGCGGATTAAAGGGGGAGTTCACACAGACACATCTGCCTGGCATTCCCCACCCGTAGGCAACCCGCACCATTCTGCTTACCTCCTGTGTTAAACAGATACCTCTTTAAAGTGTTAGCAAATCCTGGAGAGCGCCTTTAACCCATGTCAATCCTCTTCCCGGCAGTGTGACCCCTCAGCCGATAAACTGGGAGCAAGCCGGAACAGCAGCAGCAGTTTGATTGGCTGTGTTCCACTGTACCGCCCAATGCGGTGCTGGGATCCTCCCCAAATCAGCGATCTGTGGTGAGCTCCCCCAACCCAGGCCAGCAGTCTAAATGTTCCAACGCGCCTCCTCCCAGTAAGCTCCCGCATCGGACAGCTCCGTCTTAGTGCACTTTACTATTGAAGAAGGAACTGATGAGGACTTTTTCCTTATAAGAAATTTCTCTAGAGAATGGATTGATAAACTTTTTCCTGGCAATGATGATGTAAGATCTTAGAACAACTAGGAAGCTATGCTAAGTCTTCAGGCTGGAGAAAGACCACTGTATTGGTTGAAATGGATTTAATCATTCCGGAGGACGCCATTGCGACTCTGCATGTGACTCTGCATTTTTAGTCAGCTGTTTTTCAGTTTAAAACTGCTTGTTGTTACTAAAAATAACATATACATTGTTAAAAGCACAATTTGTATTGGAATTCTGTAGCCTTTTCACAGTTCTTTTTGTCCTTTCAATTTTATCAGCAGAACTGTGACCTCCTTTGTATACTTATCCCGCTGTAAAATGCCAGTCTGAACTCAGCCTTAGTGTTTACAATGGGAAACACTTCCGTATTAATGGGAAACACAATTACTGCATACAAGTGGGAAGCAGCTTTAAGGCAGAAATCTGTAGTTAACCTTTAATCCTTGAATTACTGCAGATCTTCACCTCCAACTTCAACATATATGAAGCTACTTTATGCTATGTCAGACCATTGGTCCATTAAAATCAGTACTGTCATCTCTGACTGGCAGTGACTCACAGGCAAAGGTCTTTCATATTACCTATTGCTTTACCATTTTCAGTAAACCTAAGACCTTCTGCATGTCAAGCAGATTGCCTACCACTGAACCACAGCCCTTCCACTTGAGTCTTCCTCAACAGTAAAATTCAGTCATCAAACAGAATTGTTCTGGTTTCCATTGTGATATGGCTAAAGAGGTGAGAGATAATTTACGCCATCTCAGGTCTGCTCAGGGCTTGAACTATATATTGCTGTTGACCAAGTGATGAAGCTGCCATCTGGTTTCATAAAGCATAAGAAGAGTCTGCTGGATTGGACAAGTGGTCCAGCTAGTTCAGCACACTTTTTCACTCAGTGGCCAATCAGAAGGACAAACAAATAGGGAAAAGAGGCTTCCCCTGATGCTGCCTCCCAGCACTGGTATTCAAAGGTTTGCTGCATCTGTAGAGGAATGCTGTCTTCAGTTACTATGGCTAGTAATCATTTATGGAAGTCTCCTCCATGAATGTGTCTAACCCTCTTGTAAAGTTGTCTCTGTGTGTGGCCATCACTGCTTCCGCAGACATTGAATACCACCAAATTCCACTTTACTCAATGAGTAAATCTGTCTTGAACTTATTTTCCAGCAATTTCATTGGGTGCCTATAATCTGGGAGAACCAGGTTTGATTCCCCACTCCTCCACTTGCACCTGCTGGATGACCTTGGGCAAGCAATAGTTCTGCCACAGCTGTTCTTGAAAAGAGCAGTTTCTGTCAGAGCTCAGCCCCACCTACCTCACAGGGTGTCTGTTGTGGGAAGGGGAAGGGAAAGGAGTTTGTAAGCCGCTCTGAGACTCCCTTGGATAGTGAAGGGTGGGGGATAAATCCAATCTCTTCTTCTTCTTCTATTAGGGGAGAGGGAGAAAAAGCTCTTTCCATCCACTTTCTCCACCCTGTATATAAACTTCTATCATGTCTCTTCTAAACCATCTTTTCCTCTACTGAAAAGTCCCGGGCACTCCAGCCTTTCCTCACAGGAAAATTTGCTCCAACTCCCTGATCATCTTGGTTGGCCTCCTTTGCACTTTTAGCAGTTCTGCAACATCCTTTGTGAGATACAGCAACCAGAACTGCACATAGTGTTCCAAATGAGGACCACACCATAGCTTTAAACAAAGGGATTATAATACCCATAATTTTATGTTCAATCTCTTTCCAAATAATTGGAGTTTGTCTTTTTCACTGCTGCTGCACACTAGGTCGATGTTTTCGCAGAGCTTTCCACAACATCCCCAAGATCTCTTTCAGTCTCAGCTAGTTCAGACACCATCACTGTATGTTTAAAATTAGTAATTTTTTTGTTCCAATATGCATCATCTTACCCATGTTGAACTTCATTTGCCATGTTGTGACCCACTCACTCAATTTAGAGAGATCCTCCTGTGCCTCTTCACAATCCAATTTGGCTTTCAGCATCCTGAATATCTGGTATTTTCTGCAAACTTGGTTGCTCAGTCCCAATTCCAGATCATTTAAAAAAAATAATTAAACTTTATTGAGAATGTAATCAGCTTTACAAAGTAGTATATATCATAACATTATACAACAAGAGCTGGATGTTTAGTAATACAGAGTATCTTAAACATAAAGAGCATACTATGTGATAATACCTGCGAGTATACAGTACTGTAATTAATATGTCTATGTACTGTTTGCTAAGCCTAGTGAGTGATAGGCTTGATTGTCTAGTATAGTGGTTGATTTATACTTTCTTGTTCAGCTGTGGGTCAGAGGTATAACCATTTGTGGTATGTTTATCTTGTGTTACCATATAGTCCAGTACTGGAGCCCAGATACGTGTAAATTTAGTGTGAATTGGTGCAGCAAGATTTTGTGTTTTGTGTATGGAGGCCGTTACCTTGGCCATTACAAGTTGTTCCCAAATTTTGTCTTGCCAGATCATTTATGAACAATTTAAATAGCACTAGTCTCAATACTGAACTTTGTGGGAACCCGCTACTCACTTTCATCAGTTGCAAGAATGATCCATTTATTCCTACTCTGCTCCCTGCCATTTAACCAACTTTTAATCCATCAGGGCATGCCTTCTCAGAACCCATGACTGCTAAGCTTACTGAGGAATCTTTGGTGTGATCTCTAGCAACTTAAAGGAGAAAAAAAAATGAGAAGAGAACACCTTACTAGTGTTTCAGACCATTTCTTTGATAAAGTTACTGGGTTGGATCCAGTAGTACATTGCCATGTAAGGAAGTGGGGGTGATTTTTTAAATTCCTTCTCCCTTTGGTGACCTCCAGCTTTCCATGGGAAATGACCTTCAAATGGCATGGATCAACTTTTAAGATAAATAGTTAAAATTATTTTGTGGGGCAATGATAAACAATTTAAAGTAGGATTAATCAGGACAAATAACCTTTGATTCTGTACAGGATTCTATAGAAATACTTGAGTGATTGTTGAAATAATCTCATTGGGTAACACTAACTCACATTTACTTGTAACTTCAGCATGGTTAGCATGGTTAGCTCTATATTGGCTATGCTTGATACTGTTGTCTTGTTTTCCTCAGGTTTTAAACAATGAAATCAAGAAGCTTCTGGTCACTCCTCATAATATTTGAGGTTTTACTGTCAGCTGCTTGGGGATGGATGGAATCGAACAGGAGCAGGCAATTTTATTCAGATGCTGGGAAGCTAACAAAAGAGGTACAACAAAATTTTTAGTTGCTTCTAATGCTGTTTCTGCTTCTGCATCTGTCATTTCCAATACTGCCACTTTTCACCTCCAATCTACATTCTTAAACCATAAGAATGAATTAAGTGAAAAATAGGGAGGGCATGCTTATTGTTACTCCAAATTTGGGGGAGTGTTTTTATTTGTTTGAGAGTCTGTTTCCAGAACTTTTATTGGATTATGGGAAGTCAGGAACATCATACCCAAGGCAGCGGTATGAGGGGGAGGGATGAAGAGGAGAGAGAGTTAGCACCCCGATAGACTCATCTTTGGCAGCACATGTGCCCTTTAAATTTTAAAGGGCTATTTTATTCTGTGGAACAGACCAGGCCTCTGAACTGTCTTGTTAAATTGTTATATTGTTTTTATTGTTTTATAACACCTATGGTCTTATTAGCCACCCTGAGCTTGCCCTGATGGGGAGGGCAGGATATAAAACAAATAAATAAATAACTCCAGAGTCCAGGTCTACCCTAGCTAGAAAATAATGTCCCTTTAAAATTTGGAAGGCGTATGTGCTACCAAACCTCTGGGGAGGGCGATAGACCTGATCTCCAATCTGAGGAGGGGGGATAAGGTCTAACTCTCTTTGAAAATAATGACCCGTTAAAGTTTAAATGGCCATTATTTTGAATGTCCTCCCTCACTGTTCCTGCTGCCAGCAAGGAGGCAGAGGAGGAAGGGAGCCTGCAGCTGGTCTGGCTTCCACTGCAGGAATTCAAAATGTCTCTCTAAACTTCAAAGGGACATTATTTCAGATCTGGTTTCCAAACTTCAGGCTGTAGTCAAAGTGCCTAGGGATGCTATGTGGATAGGAAAGTGTGAATTTGTGCAGGTGCAGGCCAATGCTCCCTCTAAGCTATGGAGTCTTGTGAGCAGAAATTCTACTGGCATTAAAGTCGTGAGTGAGTGATTTGGCTACTGCATAAATTAATTTGCTCTGGAGCCATCCTTCCTGAGCTAAGACAAAAATGTGTGAGCTGGAGGCTAAAAAACTGTGAGCTAGCTCACACTAACTCAGCTTAGAGGGAACACTGGTGCATGCTGAACATTTCCCTTTACAACTCCACAGCAGGTAAGGCTAGAGATTCTGTTTAAAAAATATATGCTGGAAATAGTAGTAATAGATTGTTATAACGTTCTTGTGCTACAGCAATATAGCAGTTCCTGGTTGTTGTTGTTGTTTGTTTTTGTCTTGTTTTTGGAAGCCAGGAAGGGGAATGGTATCTGGAGACTTAGGGAAGGAGACTGTGTGGATGCTTTGTTGCCACTGCAGATGCTTGTAAATTTGCAGTAGCAATAAGAGTTATGCAGTGAATCGTGTCTGTATGGAAGCAGCCTATGTGAGAGATAAGTTGCCCAACGATGTCCAGCAAGGCTCTAGGCTCTCTTTGGATTTCACTTCTGATGTTCCGGATCTAAAGTTCAATATTTTATCAATTGTGCCATGCTATCTCTTTTAAAGGTATCATAATCTATTGGGTCATAATCTTCTTTACTCAGATATGGCCCTCATCATTGATATGATTCTGACACTTTTTCCAGCTCTCCTTTCAGTGAGCTTGTGAATTTGCAAGCTGCTTTCCCCAGTTAGTAGGGATGAATGGTCTAGGGATTTGTAGCCTCAATTCTGCCCTGCCTTCTATAGCAGTTTATGCATTTTAAATGTAGGCTTTTACTAAGATGCTGCTGTTTCATATACAAATAAATGAAGTTCATGCTGGGCTTACTCGACATTTCTAATAGTCTAGTCATGTCCCTAAAGTTCATAATTACCTGACTGAGAATACAAAGCTGCCTATATTGTAATGCCCCAGGGCTGCATTGACTAAATACAATTTCTCTGAAGTTCTTCTGCAGTTCACACGTGCAAAATTATTTTTTACTTTTAAGACTTTTTTTTTGGGGGGGGAGTCCCAGATATAACTTGTGGCTTAGATACCACTAAAGTAAGATTATGAGGTTGTGATGAAGGCCCCAAAATCTCCAGGCTTAAAAAAAGAAAGATGCAAGGTGGTCTGATGTTCCATGAGATGTCTGACAAAGTTCTAGGAACTTTTCACAACCTGAACTCTGTATAGATTATGCAGTCTTTTATCTATTTGAAATATTTGCACTCTTCTCTTCCTCAATAAAAGCTCAAAACAGCCAACAACATGAATTAAAACAATTACAACTTAATATGCTCCAGTTCTTTCTGTTTGGTTCCAAGACTTCTACAATCATAATGCATTGGTTACTGAATGTTCCATTTTATCTATTGTACTAATTCACTATATGAAATCTACCTTGAGTCCCTGTGAGAAAGGTGGCCTATCAATAGTGTTGCCAGGTCCTATCTCATTGCTGGCAGGGGACTTTGGAGGGTATTCCAGGAGGTGGCATGGACATCCCCGATGCAATGATGTCATGCATAAAATACATCATCAGGTTTGGGATGCAGCCCCTTGGAAGGTCCCAACAGCACCCACTTGCAAAAGCCATGTAACTTTAAATGGTTTTTGCAAGTGGGCACCACACGCCTGAACTCCAATTGGCAAATTCGTCACATGAGTTCAGGCATGCAGCCAACGGCTGCCCCTCTCCCTCCCCTCCTGCAAGATTTAAAGGGCCCTCCAGCTGAGTGGTCGCAACATGCTCCCACTGATCAGCTGAAGGGCCCTCTAAATCTTGAAGGGGGATAGGGAGCAGGATGGCTACCAGAGGTCACTGTTACAGGTGAGGCTTTCCCCCACTGACCAGCTGGGGATTGGCAAGCCTACCTATCAATTATGTAAATAAAATTAAAATATAGATCTCTGTCACGCATAACAGAATATCATACCTGACATCATTTCAGCATATAGATTTTTGCCATTTAAAAATATCTCCACATCCATTTACCATCTAAAAACTGCCTTCAAATGGCCTTTGCAATAGCATGGCCAGGCTACATCAACTTTCTTGAAAGCTGGGAGGTTCAAAATTTCAAATCTTTCTTCCAGGAGGCCATGCCATAATTAAAGGGGAGGACACACCACAGAAATGGCTCATGCTCCCATCAAGAGCAAACCTACAAACCTACAAGGAGACTTTTTATGTGTTCTCTTTTCGTTTCCCAGCCTTGCCTCTATTATCTTGATCTTGGGGAAGGAAACTTTCTTTTGCAGTTCCAGGTCTTATTTGGGACGGCAGAGTCGGGCAGCCTTGTACCGCCCCGCCAAATGAACACACACAACCAGATTCTTTAGAAAATTAGGTGGATAAAATTGGCCACAACTTTTATTGGTTACAGCTGTAGAGCATTGGCACAGCATGGGTCCACTGAATCTGACCTATCGACTGCCCCGTGTGCCAGCTGAGTTGAACATTACCCAGCCAGCCGGCATGGGTAGAGACAGCAGGAGGGCAGGTTATTGGAGTTCACATGGACACTTGCCCCTTAGTGAGCTTCCCTGCCCTCTGGCTGTGAGGGCAAGTGCTGTTGTTCCTTGAGCTAGCAAGCTCCATTCAGCCCTCACACCAAGACCCTTAAAGGGGTCCCCCAACTCTGGAACTGGTACACAGGCCGAATTCCGCAAATGGATCCGGCCCCATGCTGTTACCGCCATGAGAGCAGGATGCCCCCTTTTGTCCTGCTCCCGCCAACGCCCTTACAGCTGTAGCCAAATGAGTATGTAATGACGGACTCCGTGCAACCAGATATCCATACCCTAGGCCGAGAGATGTACTCCATCCGCCCAAAACAGGGCCTCCATCTTGTGGGAGATGTCTGAGTGGCGAATCCAGATGCCACCTACTGACTCGAATGCCCGGCCCAGCCTGCCGGACACCTTCCTCCTCGCCACCTCCATCTTCTTGGGGTGAGTTGCTCCTCGCCATGACCTCTGTTCCAACCAATCTGACCAGAAGATGATGGTGCCAGGCAGGATCTCGCACACGAAGACCAGGTCAGCCAATACCTGGTGCTCAAGGGACACCCCAGGGCACTTGGTCAAGTCATTCTCCTCAAGCTGCAGCAGCAGCACGTCAGGAGGGTGGCATTTTGTCCTGATGCACCCCAACCAGGGCAACAGGGACCTCTACTGCATGCCCCACTGTACCATCCATGTAATGTATGCTGCTTCTCCCAAACCCAAGTCCTTGCCTCAGTCCGACAATGATGCATACAAACGTGCCCAATGGACGATGCTGTGCCCAAAAATCCAGACTGTCTTGTATGCCCATCCTGGAACTGAGGAGTCAGAGAGATGGTCACAGGCCGGTCTCCAGCTGCAGCCTGATGTACGCCCTATAGGCCACAGAGCACCAGTGCCCTATGGCCTGTATGCATGCCTCTGGCAGGACGATGCCCACAGCCATGATGGCTGTCCCAATCCTGAAGGAGTGAGGCCCAAATTCCTTGCTGGGTAAGCCCAAAGCCCCCAGTGCCGCTCTGAAAACCCCCATGAACTGATACCTGATCAATGGGGCCCTGTCTCTATGGATAAGCAGATGACCGCTTCCTTTAGGCCGCATTGCCAAAAAGGCTTGTGTGGTCCACACTGGACACGGCCCACCTGGTAATGGCCCCAGGTGCAAGCATACCCCTTTTCCCAATTGATTGGTCTTCGACCTCTTGATATACAATGAAATCGCCTTTGACTTAAAGGAAACGTCCTGAACACTCAGGGGCTCATTGGTGAATGAGATTCTGGAGATTGCCACCAGATCCCTGACTCTCAAGGCCCCAAAAAAGGCCAAGATGAACACAGTCTCAAAAAGTGCGGCCTCGTACTGGAACCAACACAGCACCAGAAGCTCCCGCAAAATCCCCACCAATAACTGCCTCCACCAGCCCTTGACTGCTCTATGAGCTTGGAATGAGTGGCACTGGTCCTCGAACCCCTCAGCTTTGCTAAAGAATGTGATGGCGGCCATGCAACCCCGGATGGTGCTGTGGGAGAACCTGCTATCCTGCAGACATGCTATGTAGCGAAGCACCCACTCCCCCTCCACCGGCAAGGTTTGCAGCCACCTGAACCCCGCGGTAAAGTCAAAAAAGGCGTCTATAGCCTTGGCATACGTGGCGAAAGTGAAGGGGCAATGGACCCATAGATGTCCCAAATTATTGTACCTTCCCAAGTTCCCACAGCTCCTCTGGAAATGGGTCTGAAACGCAGTTGGCTCCTGGCACCAGGATGTGGAAACGCTCCTCCTGTAGGCGAGACAAAGCATCCAATATGCTATTATCCACACCTGGCACATGACGTGCAGAAAATGTAATGTTATCGGCCAAGCAGGCCAAAACCAGGTGGCGAACCAACCGCATCACTCGCTCGTACTTGGAAGTCGGCTGATTCACCTCCCGAACGACTGCCTGGTTGTTGCACCAGAACCGCACTCTCCTATCTCTAAAGAGGTCTTTCCAAATGATCACCACCACTAGTATTGGGAAGAGCTCCAAATGGTGAGATCTTTGAGCACCACAGATCTCTGGGGCCGATGAAAAAGAAGTCATCTAGGTAATGAGTAATCCCTGTGGAGCCGGTCCTTGCCTTTGCCACCCACTCGAGAAAGGTACTGAATGTTTTGAAGGCTGCGCAGGCCACCGCGCAACCCATAGGCATGGCCTTGTCAATGTACCATGCCCCTTGGAACTTGAAACCCAATAATGAAAAGGCGTCTAGGCTTACTGGGAGCAGCTGGAATGTCAACTGAATGTCACATTTGGCCATGAGCGCTCCCCACCCGCAAGCCCTAACTAGTCCAACCACATGATCGAATGAAGTGTACTTGACCGAGCAAAGCTCCGGGCGGATCATGTCATTCACTGAAGATCCCTTAAGTTATGAGAGATGCTGAATCAGGCGATACTTGCCCGGCATTTTCTTTGGCACCACCCCCAGGGGGGATACCTGCAGGTGTTCTATAGGGGGCATGCCGAATGGGCCCGCAATGTGTCCTGCCATCAATTCCTTCTGCAGCTTTGCAGCAATCACCTTGGGCATCTCCCTGGCTGACTTCAGGTTTTTGGAATTGGTTGCAGTGCGTGGGCCACCAAAAGGAATGGGAAAACCCTTTGTGAACCCTTCCAAGATGTACCGTCCCACAAGGGGCATTGTGCCAGGAGTGGTCTCAAGGTGTCCACCCAGACCGGGGTGACCGCCAAGAACCAAAATCCCCAGAGGGCGCTAGTGTCTGGAAGCGGAAGTGGCCGCAGTGCCTGAAGAACCCCTCCCCCTGTTGTGTTGGCACCACTGGAGGAGGGTTTTCCACCCTGAAAGGGCTGCTGGCTGCCGGTGAACCATGGGCAATAGACCTGCCCATGCACCCCCACACACACTTCACAGCTATGGTTGAACTTGCACCGTGCCCTGCGACACCAACCCTGGTTGTACTCCCAGCAGCCCCCCCATGACTGGTCCTTGCGCATGGGCCAGCGATCGGTCTTTATCTCTCCTCTTCCCTTAATGCACAGGCCAACTTCCCTGAGCCAGACCTTGTCCTGTAGCAGGTCCCACTGTGCCCTATCATTACGTGAAGCCAGTTTATGGCAGGTCTCATCGTAATCGATAGCCAGCCCCTCGCCTGCTAAAACCCTGGCCTCGACCACGTGACTCGTGGTTAAACAGATGCCAGCCCCTCTCAGGGTATGCGGTAGCAACTAACCCTGCATACACCAAGTAACCAGAAATCCAGTTGAGGAAGGTGCGCTCCACTTCCTCCTTTTTCTCCTTCTTCTCCTTTGTGTCAGATTTCAGCGTGCGGGCCTTGACTCCTCATTTTTGAAGCAAGGTAAAGACATTAACATAATACTCATCCAGAATGCTATCCCTCAGTTCATCTGATAAATGGAGCCCTGGTGGCTCCTCTCCATTCGAGTATGTAGAGAGGATGGAAGAAGGATCAGAGACATCGATGTCGTCCCAGACCACCCCGGGATCCTGCCCAGCCTGAGCAGTCAGCGTCCTGTGGTGTATAGCCCAAGCTGGCAGCCCCGGCTCATGGGCTGCTGCTGCCCAGTAATCACTCAGGGGCTGCCTGCCTCAACTCAGTTAAACCCTCACCTGAGGAGGCCTCGCCCTCTGCCTCATCGTGGGAGCGCTCCTCCGAGTCCAAGCTACCCCTCTCCCATCCCTTATCCGTGGAGTGTGCTGCAGGCTGTGAATCCCGATGAGCCAAGCTGGTGGAGGCCCCCCCACGCTGGTGGGCCAAGCCCCCCCTCAGGCTCAGCCTTCTGGGCTCATTTGGCCGCCAAAGCCTGGCTCATTTTGGCCACCTTCTTGGAGAGCTGATCAAAGGCCTGCTGCAGGCCCTGCATGGTGTCAGCCAGCTCTTCTGGCCCCTCTGTGCTGTGCAGCACTGCCTTCCTCTTTGCTGAGTGGTCGACCCAGCCCCCACGGGGACCGTTGCTCCTCCTACTGGTATCCCGACTGCAGCGGGCCACAATCGCCCCCTGGGCAATGACTGCGGTGTTGCTCCAGCAACTGCGCCTGTGTGCCGGGTGCTGCATGATGGGGGCTTCATACCTGCTCAGGACAGCCAAAAACATGACACTTTAAAAACCCCATTCCCCTGTATCCCACCACTGAGTAGGCGAGTGTATGTGTGTGTAGTGGGGGTTGTGTCAGCGGGGGGTAAACCGCACCGCGGTCTGACTGCTGAATTGTCCCTGACCTAACTAATGATTGCCTGACTACCTAACACTCATGCCTACCTGTCTAACTACCTGCTAGCTGGGGCCCCCACAGCCCGCACGCTTGTCTGCAAGGGATGCCAGCCTCCAGGTGGGACCTGGGGATCCCCCAGAATTATGACTCATCTCCAAACTGCAGAGATCAATTCCCCTGGAGAAAATGGACATTTCAGGGGATGGGCTCCATGGCATTGTACCCCACTGAGGTCCCTGTCTTCCCCAGGCTCCGACCCCAAATCTCCAGTTTTCTGAACTAGATCTGGGAATGCTACTCCCCATCCCAGTCCTCTGCCAGTGGCCAGGGAGTGACCTGGCAACCCTGTTATCTGCACAAATTATCTACAGAAAGACAGGATGTGAGGTAGCAAGGCTGAACAGAACTCTGGTTTGCTTCAGAGCGAGATC
Source organism: Gekko gecko (assembly GCA_029375565.1). Taxonomy (NCBI): domain Eukaryota; kingdom Metazoa; phylum Chordata; class Lepidosauria; order Squamata; family Gekkonidae; genus Gekko; species Gekko gecko. The sequence continues at coordinate 138,651,551 of JAPDNY010000002.1, forward strand.
AAGGGATGCCAGCCTCCAGGCGGGACCCAAGGATCTTCCAGAACTGCAGTTCATCTCCAGAATACAGCGGTCAGCACCCCTGGAGAAAATGGATGCTTTGGCAGGTGGATGCTATGGTACTGTACCCAACTGAGGACCCCCTCCCCCCAGGTTCCACCCCTGAGTCTCCAGGAGTTTCCCAATCTGGAGCAGGCACCCAACCCCCTTGGAGATCTTTGTTTTTCAGGCAGGGCCGGGCATGCACAGCTAGAGAGGAGGGGGTTGAAGGGACCGGACCATTTCAGACTCATTCAGTTTCGTGACCCTGCTAATTCCTTGTAGGTGTAAATTTTTATAAATGGAACTGGATGGCTGAGACTCGCCTGAGCTCCTCTGAGCTCAGAAGCTAAGCATGTTGGCCCTGTCGTACATGCCACCAGGGTGGGGGCAGCCCACTCCATTGCCCAGGCCTAGCCAGGAGGGGGGGAGCCCCAAACATGTGGCCCAATGGGCCATAGAGGCCGAACAGCTGTGGGGAAGGGTGGGGGGATGCTGCGGTCCGTGTGGCCTGGACTGCCGCTGGGAGGGAGACCCCAGTGTGGTGGTGTGGAGTCGCTGCCAGCTGCTGTGAACAGGCCATGTCCCATGTGGCCCAATGCTCCCCAGGTGGAAGCTGCGACTGCCACTGAGGCGTGGGTTGGCCGAAGGTGAGAGTGGGAGTGGGAGGCTCTGTATCCAGGCCCTGGCAGGGGGGAGTGGCAAGACTGCCCTGAGGACGAGCAGACCCCCCTTGCCATCGGGTGGTGGCACACCCGCCATGCCCAGGCCAGGCAGCTGCCCAGGCCCCTGAAGCACTCCTCCAGAGCCGTCCGACCAGCCTGCAGCCTGGTGATGAAAGCGGCGTCCGGCAGCTGGGTGGGCTGGGGCCAGTGACCACATCAGCCGGGCGGAGGCCCAGGGTATGCGACAGAAGGCCGCGCCAGCACCACTGGGCATCCCACGAGGCTGGGTACTGGGGAGTGAGTGGCAGTAAAAGGTAGGCCATCTCTCGCCCCCCCATCCCCCCAGCCGCAGGCCATCGCCCGGGCAGGCCCGCAGCCTAACCTGCAAACTGGGCTCACCTCATGGTTGAGTGGGGAGGGGGAGTGGCTTCCCTGCTGCTTTTAAATGTCTCCCCCCCACCGCCCTGCTGCCCCTCAACTGGCTGGGGGGTGGCGCCTCTCTTCCTGCCACTCGCAGGGCCCTTCCCCCACTTCCATCTGGCTGGCCTCTCCACCCCTGCCCCTCCCCACAAATGGCGGGCCCGGACTACCCAGGCCCTTTCGCTTCCAATGACATATACCCTTTAGAAGTCAATGACAAATCATTGACTTCTTAGCTATAAGGTGAACAATCTTCATGTTCTTGGTGTGTGTGTCCCTTGTAGTTTAATCCTGATTTAGAATGGGGATGCCAGCCTTCAGGTGGGGCCTAGGGATCTTCTGGAATTATAGCTCTTTTCCAGAGCAGAAAGACCAGTTACCCAGGGAAAAATGGATGCTTTGGGGGGTGGACTCTATGCCACTGAAGTCCCTGTCCTCCCCAAATCTCCAGGAGTTTCCCATCTGGAGCTTGCAACCCTACCTCCCCCCGTAGGTGGCCGGGGAGGGGGGGACTAGCAACCCTAGTTTAGAATCTCTGTTACTGAGAAGCTGCCCCTAATTTCTGGAGGTACCTGAATTCATGTCACAACATATTGAGCAGATTAAAAGGCTTCATGAACTAAATTTTCATATCTCTGCATCCAAACTGTAGTTTGCCTATAAATTCGAATGCAGACCCTGTGTTAACTCCAAATCAGGACTGGAAAGGTGTGTCTGATGCTTTAAGTTTTCTGAAAATACCATATAACTGTGCCATAGTTCCATAGCTCATAATGCTCTAATTGGTCATCATAACTTTATGGAAACAAGTTGTAGGAACCAGCCAGTTAGGATTGCCATGACTGGCATTGCTTGGGGACTTGTCCTTTTTATACTGGAAGTGGTACAACATCAGCAATGCTATCTGTTGGTATATACATTGTCTTAAATTGCGTATTTTAAATTCTTAGATTTCTGAAGCTTCCTTGAGCTATACTCTTAATAGAAATCTGACTTAAAAAGAAAACAATGCCACATTAAATGAAATTTGTTATGCAGATGATTTAGGAAAATGCTTATAGCTTTTAATATGAAAATACTTGAAAGGCATCTATTCATTTGATCTTGCTCTGAATCCATAAAGTTATTATACCAATTACTTGATTTTGCTTGGGGAGAAAAGATCTGAGGTGCTGATGTATTTGTCCAAAGACTTGTATAAAGGACTAATAATGCATGAATAATAATATTGAAATATATTTATGTACAAAGCTCCAGTTGAAATAGCTGCAAGGGGTATAATGTAATAAATGAAGACTAAAGAAATACCAGAAGAACAGAGAGCTTCATCAACAAGAACCTGCCATTTTACAGTATGAAAGGCAATACCAATGGAAACAGGAAAAGTTACAAATATTATTTTATCAGACATAGCATCTAATTCAACAGTTTCTATTCCTTTAAATTATAATTTGCATATGACAGTATTCTAGAAGAAACTGTTCATACCACTATAGTTCTGTACCTGTGGCAGGTAGGGTTGCCAAATTGATGCTGTGCTGTTAACTTGGTCTCATGTTGGCTTAAGATGCTTATTGAATGCTTTTACATTTTATTGCTTTCAGGAGTCCTTAGGTATAAATTATTAAAAGACAAAAGTTGTTGTTTTCTGTAAAGGTGCTCCATCACACCATCTATGAATGGCCATTTTATTGATCAGGTGAACAGCTTCTGCTATCTCAGTGTCCTTTTTTCTTATAATTTGTCCTGGACAAGTCATATTACTACTGCTTAAAAAGCTAGAATCAGTACATTCATCAGCTCTCCTGAGATTCTTTCAGACATCAGGGGGTAACTATGTACCTGCTGCTATCTGAGCTTTTCAGGCGAAGGTAGTTCCTTCATTATTATATGGTGTACCATTGATCATAGCCAAGGTTAATGGTAAGTATGACTGTTTTTTAACCTCCTTTCTATGTTCATTGTCCAAGCTACCAATGTATATCTCTGGCCCAGCCATCCATCTAGAATTTGCTGAACCATTTTTGGAGGCCAAAGCCTGGATAGCAACATTCCTCTTTAGACTATTTTTTTTTTAATTCTCTAGAAGGATGTTATCTGCACCATCTTGTTAATGATGGCTAAAATTAGTCGATGACAGGCTATAGAGGATGGGCTTTTTCTCTGAGCTCTTTAATCAAATGGACTGTCCTTCTGCATGTAAACTGATTAAATCTAGTGTACTACACTTCGATAAACTGGCTGTAGAGCTCGAAGGGTATGTTCCTATATTATTTGGGTCTTTCAACTCCAAAGACTCTACTTGCTTACTGTAAGTTTTTAATAGTGTCCAAATATAGAATACTATTCTCTAAGGCAAGACTAAATGCCATGCCACTAGGGGAGCTAGCAGGTAATTTCTCAGGGATTCTATCCTCTGAGTGACTTTGTAATTGAAAATCCAGGAATTTAGACATTGTTTAACACTTTTTCACTGATTGCAACAAATAAAATACTGCCCTTTCAACTACCTTTTGAAGCAGAATCATTATTTTTTTAACAAACGTTTATTTTATAACAACAACAAACAAACAGAATGGGAGAATCAATCCATTAATTATCTCTTAATGTTTTTTCTCTCTCTCAACAAAGGTAAATTTCTACTCCTTAACATGTCATTTTAAAGTTTTGCACATATTACTATCAATGTTCTTATTATGTTCTTCTTATGTTTTGTCCCGGTAGTATACACAGTTCATTTAATATATTCTTCAATCCATCTGTAAAGTCTTGACCATGTATTTCAAAATTTTCCTCTTTTTGTCCTCTCAAATATAGAGTTAATATATCCATCTCAGCATTTTCCAGTAGTTTGTTTAATATTTCTTCTTTTGATGGTGTCTCTTTTCTTCTCCAATATTTAGCATACAACATTCTAGCAGTTGTAACAACATGTATAATCAAATAGGAGTCCTGGTTTTTTTATATAATTTTCTGGAACTATGTTCAGTAAAAACAATATACAAAAGGTATATTAGTTTCTAAATTTTTTTGCAACATTTCATGTACATAGGCCCAATATTTTTTACTTTTATCACAAGTCCACCACATATGAAAAAGGAGTCAACATTTTCTTGACATTTCCAACAATCATTTGACATATTAGGATAAAATTTTGCTAATTTATCTGGAGTAATATACCATTTATTAAACATTTTGTAAATATTTTCTTTATAGGAGATTGATTTGGTAATTTTTATATTTGTTTTTCAGATCTTAGATCATTGATTTAACTCAATATTATGCCCTAAATGTTGTGTCCATTTAGCCATAGAGGACTTAACCACTTCATCTTGTGTTTTCATTTCTAACATCATAACATACAATTTTTAATAAGTTTTTCATCAGTATGAATCAATATTTTATCCATCTCTGTCAACTTTTCATGAAAACCTGTTTATTTATCCTTAGCATATCTAGACTCTAATTGTGATCTTTCCCACCAACTCAAGTCAGTATCCTGTTTTTTAAGATTTTCCATTGACTTCAACTGATTTTTATTGCCCATCAAATCTTCGTTATCTCCACATTGGGTTTTTTTTTGAAATTATTTGGGATTCACAAAACCTTCAAGTGATGAGACCCATTTTGGTATCTTAGTATAAAAAAGTATTTTAATTTTTTCCCATATCTTCAATAAGGATCTTCTAAGAATCTGCTGTTTAAAATACTTATGTGTATTGTCTCTACATACTACACAAACGTATTCCAGCCCAATACCAAATCATGACCCTCCAACTTTAATATTCTTGGATTATTTAGTGTAATTCATTCCCATGTTAATGAAGATGCTTTATAATATAGAGCAAATCTGATAAAGCAAATCCAGCTCTTTCTTTTGCATCCTGCAATGCTTTCAATTTTATTCTACATCTCTTGCCTTCCCATATGAATTGTTTCATCAGTTTGTCCAGTTCTTTAAAATATTGTTGGTTTTGTAGAATTGTAATTGTTTGAAATAAAAAGATCAGCCTTGGTAAAATGTTCATTTTTATAGTAGCTATTATTCCCATTAAAGATATTTGCAAGTCTTTCCACTTTCCCAAGTCTTTCTTAATTTCTGATAAAAGTTTCATATAGTTATCCTTTAATAAGGTGCTACATCTATTTGTGAAAATTATTCCTAAATATTTCACCTTCTTCTGGACATCAATGCCTGAAATTTTTTGTGATAATTGAATCTGTTCTTTGGTGAAATTTTTCATCAAAATTTTTGTTTTATCAAGGTTGATTTTTAATCCAGCCACACACCCATATTCTTGCAATGTTTTTAAGAGTTGCATAATAGAATTTAGTGGATCTTCTAAAATGAATACTAGATCATCTGCAAATGCTCGTAGTTTATACTCTTCTCCTTTTATTTACAATCCTTTAATCTGTATATCTTCTCTGATCATATTATTCAATGTCTCAAGCACAAAAATGAACAGTAATGGAGAAAGTGGACAACCTTGTCTAGTTCCTTTTTGTATCTCAATACTTTATGATAAATCTCCATTAACCAAGACCTTTGCTTGTTGTTTGGTATAGCTTTTTCTAACCATTGTATAAAAGCCTTTTCCACAGTGCAAAATTGAAAGTTGTTCCAACATAAAATTCCAACTGACATTATCAAACGCTTTTTCAGTATCTAAAAAAATCAACACCATTTGTTTCTCTGGATGGGCTTCAAACTATTCAATTACATTTAATGTAGTTCTTATGTTGTTTCTGATTTGTCTTTTTGGTAAGAAGTCATCTTGGTCCTGATGAATTATTTGTATCAAAACTCTTTTTATTCATGCAGCCAAAACAGATGCATAGATCAGGGCTGTCAACATCATTTGTTATGAGGGCCGGATCTAACATAAATGAGACCTTTTTGGGCCGGGCCATGTGTGTCATAAACGTAATGCCAGGTAGCGGAGATATAAACTTTATAAAGGACACAAACACAAAGGTGGGGGTTTTTTTTACTTAAAATAAAAACATGCTTAAAACATTAGCACTCTTGGAATATTTTGTTTAACAGTGTCTGATGACTGACACCTCTTGCTCTGAATTACTGCATCCAAATGTCTGTGCTGTTGCAATCTTGAGTATGCTGTTCAAGTGTGCATCTGTAAGCTGCAACACAGCAGCAGCAGAACTGGAAGAGGCAGCAGAAGATAGCCAGTTCCACTGCAGGTCTGAAAGAAGCCCTCTGGGGGCCCGATACAACCCCCAGCCTACATGTTTGACACCCCTGGCATAAATTTTGTAGTCCACATTCAATAATAAAATTGGCCTATAGTTTTTAATTTCTCTCCCATCTGGGTTTTGTTTATGAATTAGAGTAATTAAGGCTTCATTCCAAGTCTCTGGTATTTTACTTTCTTTTATTATATTTTGTATTAGATACTTTAAAGGGATTATTATTTGATCTTCAAAAACCTGATAAAGCTCTGCGGAAGACCATCTGGATCTGGAGTCTTTCCTTTCTTTTGTTTTGTTTTTTACTGCTTCTATCAGTTCAGAAAAGGTAATTGGGTCATTTAAAATTTTCCTTTGGTCTTCTGTAAATTTCTTATAATTATATTTTTTAAATAATTCTTTAATCTCTTCTCAGGTGGCTTCTCTTTTCTGATATAAGTTCTTATAAAAAGTCTCTAATTCTTTTCCAATTTCTGGGGTTATTTTTTTCCTCTCCTTTTTAATCTCTCAGTGTCTTTGTGTGCCTTTTTTCTCTTTCCTTCCATAGTTTATATGCTAGCCATCTAGTTGGTTTATTTGCATTTTCAAAATAGTTTTGTTTTGCATAAGTAATTTTTTAGCTATTTCTTGCATTAAAAGGCAATTCATTTGGTGTTGTAGATTCTTTATTTTAATTCTTGCCTGTTCAGTTGGAGACTCCCTTTTCATCTTATCTTCTCTTTTAAAATTTCTTCTTCAATCTAAGTATATTTTTGTTTCTTTTGTTTCCTCATCCATGCATCTTCTCTAATTATCCAACCCCTAGCATAAGCCTTAAACACATCCCATACTACACCAAAAGGATTGCCAAATCTGCCCTGGGAAATTTCTGGAGATTTGGGGGGGGCAGTGCCTGGGGAGGGCAGAGTTTGGGGTGGGGAGGGAGTTCATCAGGGGTGTGATGCCATAAAGACTACCCTTCAAAGCTTCTGTTTCCTGATGGGAAAGTGACTTTTGTAGTCTGGATGGATATCGTTTGTAGTTCTGGAAGAACACCAGCTGCATCTTGAAGTTGATAACCGTAGCTGCAAGTGTGCCTTTTCATTTGAAAGCAGGAGCCCTAAGAGCAAAACTACAAGTTCTATAATGCACATATCACAAAATTTTGATGACTGTTACTTGTAGGGAGCAGCAGCTTTAGGCTAATTTAGAAGAGAAGCAATATGAGCAGGGTGCTTAATCAGGGCCCTCTTGGCTAGCTCTTTGCTTTTCTGTAAGCAGAGTTCTCCACAGAATTTGATTCATTTTTGCCCTTGCAAAGACAAGTCACGGGGAAAAGCAGTGTGAAGGGGAAGGATGATATGAAATGGAGAGGTGGCAATCAGAAGAATGAATGCCCTCACACCACACTCACAATGCTGTTTTCCTGTTGGTGATGTTCTTCAGGAAAACAATCACTAGGTTCTTTGGTTCTGCCATGAATGACAAATGAATGTAGTTATGAATATAGTTGCTAGTCCATGTTGATTCCAAGATAAATTAAAGAAGGATTTAAATTTCAATGTGTTTATGAAAAAGTTGAAATGGATTGAAAAAAATATCTTCAGCAGGACAAATATCTGCAGCAGGACAATCTTAATCTTCAAGATAATTTATTTAATGCAAATATACCAATTAGACAACGATAGTTGCATTGGGAGAGGCTATGGAAAGATCAGTGACAGCCACACAGTGCTATCCTGAGGAGGTCTACTTGGAATCCTACTCAGGTCTATTCAGTAGGCTCTAAATTAACAAATTGAATTCTGAAATCCTTAGTTCTAATTTTGTGAGAATGTGGTGAATGGCAGTGTCCTTAACATGTTTCACATATAGCTGCAAGACCTGCTGTTTCTATAAAGTCTGGTACTCAGTTGCATATCTGCTATGTATTGAACTTTAATTACTGAAAAATGACACAGTGAATGAATTTCTCTGTGGTTCCTACATTCCGAACAACTGATTGTCAGTGTGCTTTGGGTATGCTCTGTTGTTGACAAAAAAAACAGTTATTAATCATTCAGCAATAACTGAGACTTTTGATGATCCTTGTGATTAAGTAGTTTCTCATGATATATAAATGACTTTCATTCCACTAGAAAGCATTCTAACCACTCAGTGAAAAGTGGCAAAATTCCTGGGCTGTAACTAACTAAAATTACTTTTTAAAGTTAATCATCTTGGCATAAGTAAAGTGGCTGTTTTAGAGCTCAGATGATCTCAAGTGTATTCTGATTAAAATTCTCTTTCTGATTCATCAAGGAAAGAATTAAGGAAGGGTTGCTGCCCTTAGTCATTGGTGGTTTTGATCTACAAAGCAATTGGTTTGTTGAATCAAAATGAAATTGCTTAACTTACAGTCAGAGTGTTTAAGTGTTCACTTGTAGCAGGCTCATGTTCTCGCATTTTATAAAGCACACATAGGAAACATGGTAGTTCAAAGATGTATTAGTCTATAGATTCTAATAATGTAACTTTCTGTATGGATAAATAATTATGTCTTTGCAACTATCTATCTTAATATGGGGTTTTGTGATGTGGGAGGAGTCTTAATTAAAACATGTGGTTACAGTTAGCATTTTTGAATTAAAGTTGTAGCAATAAATCTATGTATCTTGTCTGTAGCATGACAAATAGTGGTAAGTCTTCTTTTAAAATTTCTTCTTCAATCTAAGTATATTTTTGTTTCTTTTGTTTCCTCATCCATGCATCTTCTCTAATTATCAAACCCCTAGCATAAGCCTTAAACACATCCCATACTACACCAAAAGTGTCGCCCTGGGAAATTTCTGGAGATTTGGGGGGCAGTGCCTGGGGAGGGCAGATGGCTAAACCATTGTGGTCTCTGCCTCAACTGGCGAAAGGCTCAATCCTAACTGGCTGGAGAACAAATCACAGGCCAACTTTTCACAAATACAGCAGTCCCTAGGGTATGGTTTGACTATTACATGTTCATCCTGTCCTTCTGCCAAGTTGCTCTGAGCAGCATACACCATTCTCCACTTCTCCATTTTATCCTCACAACAACCCTGTGAAGTAGGTTAGGCTGAGAAAAAGATATTGATCCTGAAAGATCACCCAGTGAGCTTCATGCTTAAGTTAGTCTAGCCATCATCCACAATAGCTCCCTAGCTGATGGTATGTATTCTCCTGTAGGCTGAAGGAAGTTCCTCTACCTTAAAGAGCTTTCAGTGGAATATAAAAACAGCCTGTTGGATCAAACCAGTGGTCCATCTAGTCCAGTATCCTGTTTTGTACAGCAGCCAACCAGATATAGTGACTAGAATTACTCAGAGTATTCCAGATGAGGCCACACTGTAGCTTTGTACCACACCATTGTAATAGGCATTACAATATTGGGCATTCTATTTTCAATCCCTCTCCTAATAATTCCTTAAATGGAGTTTCTCTTATTCACTGCTATTGCCCACTGGGTTGGCATTTTCATTGAGATTTCCACAGCACCCCCAAAATCTCTTTCAGTCTCAGCCAGTTCAGATCTCACTACCCTGTATTTAAAATCAGGGTTGTTTTTGTTTCAATATGCATCACTTTACACTTAGCTACATTAAACTTTATTTGTCACATTGTTGCTCACTCACCCAATCTAGAGAAATCCTCCTGTAGCTCCTTACATTTCACCTTGGTTTTCACCATCCGGAATAATTTGGTATTATCTGCAAATTTGGTTACTATACTGCTCCAGATCATTTATGAACAAATTAAATAGCACTGGTCCCAATACTGCTCATTTCTTTCCATTGTGAGAACTGTCCATTTATTCCTAGTCACTGCTCTCTGCTATTTAACCAACTTTAAATCCAAAAGTGGATGCAGCCTCTTATCTCAGGCTTACTAAGCTTATTCGGGAGTCTTTGGTGAGGTACCCTTGTTAAAATTCTTTTTGGAAGTCAACATACATGATGTCTTCTTGAGCTGGAAGAAAGCATCCAACTTTGCTTAGTGGAGTGGTAAAAGTACATGTTCAATATGTTAGATTTCTGTTGTTAGCATCCTTAGGCAAATCATGTGTCTGAGATCAAAGGATATACTGGAAAAGATTATTAAAATGTATTTATAAACTGCACCCTTGCAAAGGATTCCCCCCCACCCCCGGTCACTTAACTATAGCCATACTGGAGATTTTAACTGATTTAAGAGTTATTCCCTCTTGTGAAATTTAAAGCACTGTCATTCTCTGGAGGTGGGGCTGGAGGATTCTTTACAAAATACTTGTTTATATTATAGTCCAACTTTCTCACAAGGACTCAAGGCAGATTGCACATTGTATACTGACTTGCAGGCTCTATCAGGTGCCAGAAGTCAGGCAAGGCAGGGTTATTCAGTCCCAGGTCAGTCGGTCTAGAAGTCAGGCAAAGCAGAGTCTTTCAGGAGTCTAGAAGTAAGGCAAGCTAAAGTTGATGGCTTAGCATCTATTGTACACATTGCACCAATGCCTAACAACCTCTCTTGGCTGGTTTTATAGCCCCATGCATAAGGATCATGCTTGCAACCAGTTGCTCAGAAGCAGTTCTGTAACCACTCATCTTCGTTATCAGCAAGCAGCTGGCATCAGACCAAGAGGCATGCACTTTGCTGTCTTGTCTGTAATTCTGTTCTCAGCCTCTGTCTGCAGTGCTGTAAGGGTGTAGGTGATAATGGTGGGTTGGGAATGGCCAACTGAGGTTCACCTGCTGAATCAGGGCTGGAGGGTGTTGGTGGCTCTGCATCAGGGGTTGGCTGTGAATCCCAATGAACCTGCAGCTCATTTTCCTGCTGGTCAGCTTCTGTCAACTCAAGGCTGGCTACACAGGGCTCCTCTTCTCCTGAGGAGTCCTTGCTATCACTGAGCACTGGCTGACTCATGACACATTGTAAGCCAGTACATAAATTACATAAAGATCATATTCACAACAAGCTAAATACAGCAGTATAGACCACAGTCCTTAATTATTTATCCAAGCAAGTTGGTAAAACCATTTTATGCAATGCAACCCTATTACTTACTCAGCTCAGCTCCATACCTTTTCATCAGTTGGCTGTTTCTCATTGCAGTTTCACAGAGAGGGAGGGAACTTGTTAAAAGCCAACTAGCAGAGCACATTCATTTATTCCCTCCTGATTGTGAATACCACTTCCCTGCTGGGGTTTGGGTGTTAGGTGGACTCAGGGCTGCCTGAGCCACCTTATCTCACTGCTCACACCAAGCAGTGGGGCTTAGCTACTGGGTGCTTTAGCTGAGTGAGGACCCACATTTTATATCCTCTTGATTGGGAACTTCTCTCCCCTGCTGGGGTTTGTTAGATGGACTCAGGGCTGAGTCAGCCCTGTCTCTCCCTGGTGGAGGTTGGATGTGGTTTTTTTTGGCCCCCCATAGGGGATTTTTTATTGTATTTTCTAATAACCACAAACTAAAAACTACAAACAGAAAAAACAGGGAAGGGGAACTACCACCTAGAGGAGAAAGTAAAGAAAACCCTCTAAAAACCCAAGGAACGGTGATCATACAAACATTTCATATAATTGCTTTCCCTCTTAAATGCAGGTTGGCTTCCACCAAAAATGATCATCTATCTAATAAAGCATTTCGGTATTTCACCAACAATTTAAGCTTCATAAAAAGCTGTAAATAACAATATAAAATAAACATTCTTTAAGAGTTCCACAGCACATTGATCATCTATTTTTTCCCTTTTTTATATCTTAAATGATAGCTTGTTTGGGGGCCAACTGCCCCCAATTTAAAAGTCTGAGTCTTCGTCAGAAGATCCAGCCTCTCCTTCTTCCTCGCTCTTTTTGGTGCCATCGGTTACTCCTTCTCCCTCTCCTGCTGGGTGACCATGTTGACACAAAAACTCTCAGGCCTTTTAAACAGAGTCAATCCTTTCTTTACCATTTGCATATCTGAAGATTAATCCCTTAAGGTATTAACCATTTGTAGGAAATGTTGTGACTTTGTAGAAATAAAACCAAGTCTCTATATTTCCGTCTCTTCCTTCTTATTTCAAATGGAATATCCTTCAACACTTTTATGTCCCTGTCTTTTATCTTCAGGTAACTCCATTAGTCACTTTCAGTAATTGATCTCTAACTTTTCTTCGGGAGAATCTTATTGTAACTTCTCCTGGCAGATTGTTCTTTCTGATAAATTCTGAATACGATCTACAGACCATATCTATTTCGCTTTAGAGTTGCTCCGATGTCACCTCTGCCAAGGGCGCCAATGCATCACCAACAATCTGTCTCAAATTCTCCCCTTTCTCTTTCTTGATACCCTGAAGTCTCAAGACATAGCTTGCCCTTTCCATTTGGAGCTGTAATACACAAGACTCTTCGATTTGGCACTTTTTCCCGAATGCCTGCAATCTTTTATTCATCCTTTTGGAGTTAGAATCAATCTCTTTAAGATCCTGCTTTGTTTTTTTTCTATTTTATGCGTGTTCACCACCGTCTGTGCTTGTTGTGTGTCCAGCTTGCTATCAATAGCTGTAATTTTCTCCAGCAGAGGGTGAAGTGCTTCCGACAGCAACCTTTGGAATTCCGCAGTTGAGTCCTGTCTAGGAGCAGAACTCGCTGGACTGGAACTTCTGGAAGGAAGCTTAACTTTTGCTAACTTGTCCTTAGAGTCCTTCGGCGGTGCCATGTTTCAGAATTGTTTACTTTTGTTAAAAGTTCGTCAAAGCCTCTGGAAACTCTTATGCAATGTGGTAAGATCTCAAAGTCTCTTTATTTCAATCCCATTGCTTTTTGCTGTAAGCCTCCCCTTCTTTCTGGCTTCAAAATCGCTTGTAAACAGTTCTTAGCAGGGGGGAGTCCCCTCGCCCCCTCATTTTCTTTCAGGGGAGCACTCTATTTCGTGGTGGATTTCGCTTGTACTTAAACTCACATTTTCAGTGAATTCCCTCCTGCATTCAAAATCACTTTATCACCATGCACTTGCTCTGGTATGCTGATCTTGTTCTCATTCGGGACGCTCTATGGCAGGCCCATCAGGGCTTGGAGAAGCCCCCCCCCCGGCAAGATGTGCTGGAGGAGAACTCTCTAGCACCCCATGGCTGGGACTCCAAGGACTCCTTGGGTGGCATGGATGATCACGCCCCCACCCAGCTGTAGGTGCTGACAGGCTTCTCTTTGGGCCCCAGGAAAAAGTGACTGCCATGGCGATTGCCAAGGCCAGAAGTCCTGGGTATTGGATGTTAAGTGGATTCTGGGCTCTGAGCCAGCTCTGCCTCTCTTCTCATACTGAGTGGTGGGGCTTAGCCACTGGGTGCCTTGGCTGAGTGAGGACCCACATTTTGATTGTGATTCCTTTCCTTTGCTGGGGTTTGGATGTTAGGTGAACTCAGGACTCTAAGCCACCCCATCTCTCTGCTCACACTGAGCAGTGGGGCTTAGCTACTGTGTGCGTTGGCTGAGTGAGTTCCCACATTTTATATCCTCTTGATTGGGAACTTCTCTCCCCTGCTGGAGTTAGATGGACTCAGGACTCTGAGTCAGCCCTGTCTCTCTGCTCATGCTGCTTGACTGAGGACCCACATTTTATACCCTCCTGATTGTGAACTTCTTTCCCCTGCTGGGGTTTGGGTGTTAGGTGGACTCAGGGCTCATGGCCACACAAGAGAGGTCAGGCCAGATGACATCCTTAAGTGACCAATACTCCAGGGGATTGGCATCATTGGTCTCACCATTGCCAAATCCTTTGCCATTGCACATCTGACATCCCCACCACTGCTGACCTCCTGGTTCACTTCTGACAACCAGTAATGGGGCTTCTCCTTGGTTTGGTTCTTTGAGGCAGAAGTGCTGGGCTGTGGCTCCTCCTTCTCCCAAACTTCTTCCACCCACTGTTTCCTCTGGCTATATCTGTTGGCCTGTAGCAGAACTCACGCTTCCATTGGAAGGGATCTGCATTCAGGAGAGCAATGTTGCTGTGACAGAGTGCACAAAAAAGCTGGCTTTTTCAGATGCTGCTTGTATCAGAGAGACAGGGAGCTCAAGAATTAATTTTCCCTGAAGAGAAAAGCTTGTGAGATTTGCTGCTCTACTTGCTCTCTGATTGGCCAGCATCAGTTGAGAGAGAAAATAAAACAGCTGATCTGGAGGGGAAAGAGTTCCTTTGCAAATTGGTTTTTCACTGTTTGGTCTTACTAACATCTGGATCAGTAGCCAGAGGGTTTGGCTTCTGAGGGAAGAGACATTTGAGAGTCAGTATTTTCTGACAGGCAATAGTCAGAAAAATGCTTCTAGAAAGAGAAGAAGAGAAACCCGAATGTCTTCGTGATATTAAAATTGCTCAGAGGGAGAACTTTAGTTTCTCAGTCAGAAAAGCTACAGAACAGTCTTATACAGACAAAGGATACTGGAGAAGGATTTGGCAGAAGATCTGGGCAGTTAGAGAGAACTCCCATACAAGCTAGATAGTAAAAGGAGTTATTGCTTCTTATGGACAAAGAGAATAATTTCCTGTCAGTAAAAGGGGTTGGGAAGAGAACCCTGGTCTGTGATAAAGGGGAAAAGCTCTTAGATACCTCAGGAGTTAATGAAAAGCTGTATTATCTAAAGGACAACCTGTAATATCTGAAGGAAGACATCTAGAAACATCAATAAGAACTGTGTTAGCGCTGTATTATACTGAACAAAGTACCTCTCAAAGAAAGAAATAGAAAGGCTTGAAACAAAACTACACATACACTCTATTGAATGTTCTACGAATAAAATTCTGTATATATTAGGAAGTTTTTAACCTCAGCAATCTCAAAACCTTGACTATTCCTATTATACATATATTCCCTGCCTGTTTAATAAAATCATTATTCTGTTTTTTAAAGTTAATTTGCCTCAAGTGGCATTTGTCAAGTGTTTAAAGAAAACTGGACAGCTCCTGTATTTTCAATAGAGTTCCTGAGCTGAGATAAAGCCTAAAACTTACTAAGTATCTAAACATAGGGTGGCACAGTCAAGTCTTTTATGACAAAGAATATATACAAGCTACAGTAGGGTGACTCTGTCATTGAGGGGAACTGAAGATTTGGTGGGGAAAATCTGCCAGATAGTTCATCATAGCTGCCTTTTATCCAGAGGTCACAGTCTACACAGGCCAGTTTGTACTCCCCTTTAATGCAGAGAGGATGCAACCTGGTGGTGATGCACTTCTGCAACCTCTCTGCCAAGGCCCTGACCCCTGGGAGAATAGCTGGGTCCAGTGCAGAGGCCAGTACCTGGTCCAGCCCTCAAATCAGGGGGATGACTTGCCCCAGACTGGCTTTATAGGCACACAGCACATCAGTGGTGTCCTAGAAGGGCTTGAGTACATGCACCATTTGGGAGAGGGTCAGCTAGTCACTGGAGCTGATGCTGAGCTTCTCTTCCCCATGCAGGATGGTAATGGAGGAGATGACATTCTGGGACATGCTCTTCTGATCCAGCAGCAGATGGGCAGACTTGATGCTGCACTGGGCAGCCAGGCACCGGCAGGTTTCCAGCAAGGATTGCATCTTGGGGGGACAGTGTCCCAGGTGGCCTTGACAGTGCTCCTCAGCTCCAGAGCATCCTTCACCACCAGGTGAAGCATGTGCACCAGGCAGATGATGACTGAGGTGCACAGCCTTCACCACTGCCAGCTGGTGCCAATATCTGTGGCCATGGACGATGTTGCTGCCATCCACCCACTCCCTCAGGCTTCTCTGTATCACACAGTGGTAATGTTTTGTGCCATGTGGTCCAAATCCATCCCCCGCACATGGAGCAGAACCACTTTGTAGCCCGGTGGCAGGACTGTCTCCTTCTGGGGCCTGTGCTATGCCCTGACAGTCCTGCTGGCTGCTCCAGAGGTCTGCTACCATGAAGTGCATGGTTCTGCATTGCTCTCTGGAGAGCTGAGCCTTGACTATCACCACTGCAGCTGGCAAAAAGCTACATTCTCCATGAGGGAAAAGAGTTGGCCATCCACAGCAATCATCTCACCAATGACGAGGAGAATGACTGCTTTCTGGGCCCTTCACATAGCCCGTTTGATATCTTGGAGGGTTGCCCACCTTGATGTCCCACCCATGGCACCCCAAGTATAGGGATTCTTTCTTGGAGGGGCTTTCTGCTCCCCCACCAATTCTCTCTGCTGAGAGGGAGTAGGCCTTTTCCTCTCAATGGCCAGCACTCTTTCCTTCAGTGGTAACATAGCTGGGTGCACCTTGGCAGGTCCCTGCAGAAGGCAGAGGAGGATAACTGTTAAGGTGGGTTTGTGCCTCTCCAGACATGGATATTGCACACCTGGCACTTTGCCACACAGAGGTCACTGGGGAAGTTGCAGAAATGTTTCTGAACTGTGGGCCCAGACGGCTGGAGGTGCAAGTGCTTTCAGGTGCTGGGCTGGTGTACTTGAGGCAGCAGCAGCAACAGGGAGTTGGGATGTGGAAGGGGAGGATACTCCCCCCCATCACTGCTGTCAGAGTCCTCCTCTCCAGAGAGTGTTAGCAACTGCTGGTGTCTCTGGGCAGTGCTGCTAAAAACTCTTTTGCCTTTGTGGAGAACTCCAGGACCAGTAACTGATCAGGAGAAGGAGGTTCCAAGACCCCTGGCGATGCCTTGCTAGGGCCAAGCTCCAGTGACTTGGCAGTATGGGTTTGGTGCTTGGGGGCAGGGGCCTGCAGTAGACAGGGGATGGAGAACTTCTTCCCTCCACAATGAGCACCCTTTGCACCTACCTTCACCCTCATGGCACACAGAAGTGTTCACACTCTGGATGGGTTGGAAGGTTTAAACATGGGAGACCTTTTGGGGGGATCTGTAACTGGGACCCCAGGAATGTAATATGTCCCGCAACTTGAAGAGATTGTAGAGGAGCCAGTCCTAGCATCCAATATGGAAGCAACCCTCAAGGCACAGCTATTACTTAGGAACATACTTGAAATAGTCCCCATACATTATTTCAGTGCATGAACATGGATCAACACTTCAGTCCATAAACACTTGGTTGGGCAAAAGACTGTAAGCAGTCTTTCTTTATTATGCAAGACAGTTTGCCTCACTAATCACTTTAAATGGAAAACTCTGATTTCCACTGGTCTGGTGGGGCTGGGGTGCCCGCCATGATGTAACTTTGGGGAGCCCCTGTTGGAAGTTGCTTGTCATGTCTGTCCTTCTGTCCTTCTGAACCTGCCTTTGGAGACTTTGGGGGGGCTGTGAGCACAAGGGGGATGCTTGCCTTCCTTCCAGTGTCTGGGTGGGAGGGGGGTCTGCCCAGGTGAGGTCTCCCTTTGAGTTTGGTGTCACTAGTTTGTTCCTGAGCAATTCCAAAGACTCCTGTAACTGCAGCTGTCTTTTCTGAAGAGGGCACTGGGGAGACCTTTTTTTGAGGGGGGTTGTAACTGGGACCCGAGAAATGTAATCCACCCCCAGATTGGAGAGATTGGAGAGGAGCAGATGGCAGGATGAGGTTCCCTGTGTTCAGTGTGTGTAGCTTGCAGGGTGCCTGACATTTCCCCCAAAAGCACTTTCCTGGCTTGACCTTAGTCCTGTTGGGTTTGCACTGCCACAGTGGTACTGGTTCTGCTGGGCTTGCAAAAATACCCCCCCAGCTTCAAATTCTACTGCAGAGATTCTATGGGACTTTGATTCTGTTCTGCTGGGTTTCTGTTGCCCTTGCTTATGGGGGGTGCGCGCTGTTTTCCCCCTCCATTGGAAACAATGGAGATTGGGGCACCTTTGGGGGGGACTGTAACTTGGACCCTGTAAATCCAATCCTCACCAAACTTGGAGGGAAGGTAGAAGAAAGTCGGCTGGAGATCTGCTGTGAGTTTAGTGCCTCTAGATTGCACAGGATCCATTCTATACACTGCTGAATGTTCTGAACCTGTGCCTGTCATTTCCCCAGCAAGCACTTCCCTGGGGGCACCTTCTTTGGTGGGCTGTAACTCTGATTCCGTAAATCCAATTGTCACCAAACTTGGAGGGTACATAGATGATAGTCATTTGGTGATCTCCTGTGAGTGAGGTGTCTTTAGTATGCTTTGGGGGCCACTCTACTATACCATGATCCTCACAACCCAAACCAGTTTATCTTGTGTCAAAAAGTTCATGACAATCTGTGGTTCATGAACCATGCACACCACAAACCACAGACCAAACTGCATTTTCCTGGTTCATACCTGTCCTTATTCCTCACCTTACCAAAGCTGAATATGTGTAATCTAAGTGAAGCTCATAGTGTTATGAATATTCTACCTATTGTCTGTTTTTATAACATACTTCTATCATATCTACAACACTGACATGTCATTCTTAACCCACCCTTCTTATTGAGTGCCTGCCTGTCAGTAACTTTTACTACTATCTCTTTCTTCTCTGGTAGGGAAACATAACACCCCAGAACCAAGATCCTGATATGAGAGAAGGCTGAAAGGGGTTTCTGTATTCTATGGTTAGGAGGCATAATTTTCATTTCAACATACCCATATTGTTGAAATTGGCATATTTTATAAATCATAACAAACATCTCAACATTTTTTTAAAAAATGAGTTAGGTCACTATTTTCCATTCCTACTTTGCAGATTAGGAACAAAAGTCAAGAGGGCACAACTTACCCCAAACTGAAATCTAAACAAAATCCTAGCTGATGTGTTGAATCCAGGTCCAGATAACATTCTGTAACTTGAGGTCCGCATTCTTTTGTGGAAGAATATGTTGGACTGTTATGTGAATTATCATGCTAGCTTTATAATACTGACATGCCCTTTTGTTGAATAATAAGTATTTTGATTGATCGATGGAAACCACTTTCATTACACAATGTAACCTCTGTGGCTTCTTAAATGTTTATCATGTATATAATGCAAAGAAATTTGTTCTTTCCAAGTGTAATATTTAGAGGCTGTAAATTAAAAGGCTTTGCTGAATACCCCCCACCCCCGTTCATAAAGCCATTTTATAATGAGCTGTAATGTGGTTGTGGAAAGATTTAGGAGCTCTACCTGGGTTTATAATTTGAAGTCCAGAAATAGCAGTGAACAAAATTACAGGCACAGCAATTATCTCAATTAGATACCGTCTGGATGAGCAGATGATACTGTCTGAGCTGGGCTACCAAAGTGTCTCACTGTTTATAACAGGACAAATTTAAACTGCCAACATCTGATGATGAAACAGAGCCTCCTACCACCCATAGAAGTAGTCATGTTCCCTCCTCTGGAGAATATTTTTGCTTCATTATCACCTTTTTATAAAATACAATATGTTCCCAAATGTAAACAACATAAGTCCTGTTTATGCAAAAGCTACAAATTAAGGCTGCACTACTATTCTAGTTTGCATGTTCACAAGCAAAACACTGAACAAAGTAGGCAGTACTGTTCATTAGCATTATGTCTTTTCTCTTTACTATACAATGACATGGAATTTCAGTACCATCTGTGACATTCTCTCTCCCACCTTGTTTTTGCATAATGCCACACTGGAATAAAACTGAGTGTTTGTTTATGAGAACTGGATTGTAGGTATCCCTGTGACATACCTGGAAAACTAGCAGCCTGACCTTTATATCTGTTTCTCAGAAGAAAGCCCCACTGATTTCAGTGGCACTTACCATTAAGTAAGTGTGTGTAGGATTTCAGCTTTATTATTTCTTGAAAAAAAGTATGCTGTCTGTTCAGAGACATGCTTGAGACAGCTCACAACTAAAATAATACAACAAAGCTAAACAAGTCATTAAATACAAGCCAAGGCTTAACAACAGCACAATAACTTTGAGCATTTGTTGCCATAAAGTTGAAGAATATGAAAGACAGATAAGGCATGCTTAGTTGTTATCATGTACTGAGAAAATGTGCATATAATGAAAATAATACAAAGTTACCAGGATTGCTGTCAGTGAAAACAATGTTACTTTAGTAGGGCCATCTAAATATAAAGTGTCAATGCTACAACTTTATAACCTATGATTATATAACATATTTGCTTATTTGTTTAAGGCTCAAAGCGCCACATATCAAGACACCAGTTTTCACCTTGTCTGGAGTCTCTATAGGAAGGGCTGCTATTATTAGGAGTGTGCAATTTTTTTGTTTTATTTTTATGCCATTCATTTTTGCATTCATTTATTTTTCCTCTATTGGTTTCAATGGGAAGTGTACAACTTTGTCTACCTTTGCCCACTCCCATCCTGTGAAAGACATTTCAACTGCCTATAAGACTGGGATATTTTTTCATACCTATCCGATATCTGGTAGAAGAAATCCTTTCAGGGAACAGTACAATTGCTGAGAATAGCATTCATATTGAACTAGGGTTGCCAGGTCCCCTGGGGGGGCAGGGAAATCCTCACTCGATGGGTCCATTACCTGCCAGCCCAGATTGGGCCACTGGGGGGAACCCCACCCCCCAAATGCCAGATATGCCCTGTGTGATGACCTCACCTGGAGGTGATGTCATCGTGTCGGGCATGTTGTGGCGGGATGCTCTATAATTTGAGGAAAAACTCTATGGTTTTCCCTCGAATGCTAGTGGTCCTACCCCCAACGTGCCCAACATGATGACATCACTTCTGGGTGATGTCATTGTGGTGCACGTGCAGAGCACGCACATCAAGGAGCTCCCGAGGAGGGCCAGGACTCCCCCCACTGCAGCTACGGAAAGATTTGGCAACCCTATATTGGACAGAAAGCAAAGATATTGTTAGCCAGATGCACTTCCCATTGAAACCAATGGAGGAAAAACAAATGAATGCAAAAATGAAAAAGATAAAAATATAACAAGTGAGCTGTCTAGCATTAACTGGGGTTTAGCTGCCACCCCAGTCAAACTGCATTCCCCCCTGCCACTTCTAAATGCTTACCATTGCCAGCCTGCGGTGGCTTACCTTAGGGAAGGCTTCACTTTCAGTTTTCCAGTCCCTTTCACTGGTGAGTGGATCATAACTGATGCAGCCGACCTGAAATCCACCAGGGAGAATGCAGATATAGTTGTTCCCAAAATGCAAAAGGAGTGCACTGCTTGGTGCATTACCAGTCATTTTGAGGCCCCTCCATTTCCCATCTTGAAGGTCTCCTCACTAGATGTAGTCCTAAAGAAAACACCAGGCGAGTTCAGGCTTATTCATCACTTGTCATATCCAAAGGGGTCCTCTGTTAATGATGCCCTCGCCCCCCCCCCAAACTTTGCTCCATAAAATATGCATCTTCTGATCATGCTGTGGGCCTGATACGGGCCTGCAGGCCTGGAGCACTCATGGCAAAATATATACAGTCCACCTACTCCCAGTTCATCCCAAAGACTTCTGTCTGCTGGGCTTTAAGTTTCAGAGGGCTTGGTACATGGACAAGGCAATGCCCATGGGATACTCCATGGCATGTGCCAGTCCTTTGCCAGTTGCCATACGAGGCTTCCTTGTTTGAAGTGGAATTCAGTCTGGCCTTTTTCAGGACCCTCAGGGCTGGGGAGCTAGTGGGATATTCAAAAATGGATGCAGCCAACTGCCCCCTGGGGGTTCAGGATGTTTTGGTAGGCAGGGCTGGGGTCTCCCTGACCATCAGGAAGTCCAAGACTGACCAGTGGGTATGGGGAAAATCACTTACACTTGGCCCCTGTGCCAGAGGATGGCAATACGCTCACACAGCTCAGGTCCCCTATTCATCCACAAGGACAGCTCTTTCCTTATGAGGTACGAATTTGCTGGGGTACTGTGTACTGGCATGGTTAGGCTTCCTCTTGGGAGTTTTTGGGTCCCATTCCTTCCAAATCAGGCAGCAACCACGGCCACTAACCTGGACCTGCTGCCTTCAAGCATCTGGGCCATTAGGAGATGACGATTTAAGGCATACCAGGAATACATTTGCCCACAAATGGCTGCTGATGCTTAACACTGACTCATTCAGTTTTGGGGGAATAGCAGAAGTCAATTTTGGATCTGTGGGCACAGCATTGTGCATTGGGCAAGCATCTACATGGCCTCATCAGGCTGGGGCAGGGATCTTGGCCTGCAAGATAGGATGAGAGTTACTTGGAATGGCGAGTGAGGTATGAGAAGGGATACCCTCTTACCCACAGTACAGTGCTGCCCGCATCATTACCAGCATTCAAGTGCACTAGTGATTCAACTTGGTGGACTCGCATAGGCATTGATTTGGCACACTGGGCCAAGGCTGAACTGCTGATGTTGAGAAAAGAGCTGTTGGCTGTGACCATCTTCTGGTCCGAGTGACTTGAGCAGCACTCTTGGCATGGGGCCCTCTGCCCAGAAAGGGTCAATGTGATGAGGAGAAAGATGACCAACAGGCTGGGGAAGTAAGTGGAGGCCATGGGGGGCTGTAGGATCTGCCATCTGGACAGTTTGCATCAACTGTCAGCCCTGTTTATGCCTGACGGCATCCACCTGTCTCACTGAAGGATGGATATATGGCTGCATGGTATTAGGGATGGCCTATGACATTGGCTACAGCTGTAGGAGCACTGGTGGGAGCTGGGTGGCAGGAGGCCTGGCTGTTGTGGTGGTATCAGTATGTGGCTGGATCCATTCTCAGGAAAGCTGGCCTGCTTGCCCATTTTCCTGTGTATGGGGATCCCCTTAAGGGATCTTGGGTTGAGGGAGTCAAGGACCTTGCTCTGCTCAGCAGCTGCCAGTGGCTACCTAGTGGTGTGCAGGGGGAAAGTTCAGTATTTTTTGTATTTGGGTACAATGAAGCTGATTTTCTTTCTTTCTTTTTTTTTTTTTTGGTATTCCCAAATATACCAGAATACCAATACCGGTAACGTATTGGTATGTGTCATGGGTGCTGATGAGGGGACATTGCCAGCTTCAGCAGAACCATAGCTGGCCCCTCTGAAACTTCAGAGAATAGCAATTTGCCATTACTGCCCGCATTAGCACCTGGCTCAGCAACAGCTGATGAGGAACAGCTACAGGCGGAAAGTCCTCCCAACTCGCCCTCACGAGTTGCTCGCTTAGAAGACCAACTCCACCAGGACTTGGTGACCAGGCGATGTGCAGCTTGTTTGTGGAATAGACGGTCCATTAGCCCTGAGTTTTGACAGACGCTTTACTGCCGGTGCCACAGCAGTCGGTGCCGGTGGAAACAGCAGCAGAGGGCTATTGAGCTTCAGGCTCTAGGCTGACTTCTTTGTGGAAGCAAACTCATCAACTCGTCAGCTGCAGTGTGTGTGGAATTAAGAAATTATATGTTGTCCTCCCTACCCCTTATAAACATTGTTAGTCCCTCGTCAAAATGTGTAACTGTACATCGCTCAGAGACTGCAAAATGCGCGGGGTGAGTGATTAATAAATCGAAAGATGATGATGATGATGATGATGATGATGATTATGATGATTATCATCTCCACGACACCTTGCATTCACTCTGCCTCCTGTTTCCAGGCTCCTCTTCTCCAGCTTCTGACTCTGGCTTGAACGACCTTGCTCCTGGTTTGTGCTTCGGACTTTCTCTCTTGGCTCCTGCTCCACTCCTTTTGGCTTAAGACCCCAGACTGAACTTGGACTTACCTCTGCCTGCACCCCAACCTCTGACAGTATGCAGAAATATTCAGGAATAGTCAAAAAAATTCAGCTCCATTATATTCTATGGGGCCATTGTAGTCAAAGGAAAAATCCTCTAAGGAGTATTCAGGATGCTGAGGGGGAAAGGGTTTGAGGTAAAGGCACCAAATTTGCCCTGTAGCTGATGGAGCCTCTCCCCAAAAGAACCCCAAGATTGGAAAAGTTTGGGCCAGGGGGTCCAATTCTAGGGGCATCCAAAGAGGGTGCCCCCATCCTCCATTGTTTCTGAAGGCAGGTAGATAAAACAACAGCCTAGCAGTTTCTCCCAGAGAATCTCTGCAGTAGTGGTGTGAGGGGGTATGTTTGCAAGGCCAGCAGCAGAACCAGTGCAATGTGCCCACCAGAACAGTGCCACTGTGACAGTGGCAGTGGCAAACCCCAACAGGACTAAGATCAAATGTGAGAATCTTTGAAGTATAGGGGGCATGTTTGCAAGGCCAGCAGCAGAAGCAGTGCAATGTTCTAGTGCTAGTGGCCAGCAGCAGCACCCAGTGCCAACCTACCCATCAAAAGAACCCAGTAACAACCTGCTAGCTGAACACAGTGCCATTGCGGCAAATGCCAGCTCAACAGGTGGACTGATGTCAACTTGAACACAGAATCATCACAATACAAAGAAGAATTTTTTAAAAGAACAAACTTTTCTGATTGGACAAAGAGAAGTGTGCCCACCCTTACCTGTAATCCTGTTGGCCAGTGCTCCTCCCCCCTCCTGTCCCAGGGAAAGCAAGTTGTAGTTGGGCTTCAGATTTGAAGCCAGCAGCAACAACAGCCTTGCAAGCTGCAATGTGATTTGCAAATGTATTGTAGTGATTGGCTGTATGTAAGGTCCCTCTTCCCCCTCCTTTCTGGAAAGCAGAGCAGAGGGTGGGAAAGTGACAGAAACAGCAGAAAAGAGAAGGTAAGGACAGTCATTTAAAGTTTAAACCCTCCTCCCATGCCTGTATCTGACAATGCTGAATAATGCTGAATAAAAGCTGAATAGTTTTGGCTTTTATTTGGCATTCTGTATTTGGCAGCCAAATCAGATCAGAGATTCTGATTCAGCATGCCAAATACCCAAAAAATTCCAAAAAGTTTTTTTTTTCCATTTCAGCTTTACAGAATGCATACCCCTATGGCTACCCTCATGGTTATTGTCCTGAGGTGGGCAGCAGGAGGCAGAATGGAAAGTTACAAGCCGGGGGGGGGAGGTGGTGGGGAAGGAAGTGCCAAGCGGGCTTGCAGGCGAGTGGGTGGCTGACCCGAAGCTGCAGCATTAGGAGGGGAGGGAAGGAGGACCCAGCTTGCCAGCAGCATGGAGCCAGGGCTGGTCGGGCAGCAGGAGAGGTTGAGAGATCCCCCTGCTAGGAAACTGCTCTTGGTGTAGCCTGGCATCCCCCTCTGCCCAGATGATAATTCCCAGGATTTTGGCTTTGGAGCCGGGGCTGGTTGGGAAAGGAAGTACCAGACAGGCTGGCGGGCAAGCGGGCAGGGGAGAGAGAGGGGCTGGCCGCATGTAGACAGTGTCCAGAGCCTCCTCGTGCAATGCTTCTGGTTCGGGGAGGGATATGTGATCATCCCAACCCAAAGAAAAATATTTCTGATTATTTTATACCGGGAATAAATTGCAATTTCCTTGCCATGTGACCACGGCCTCAGTTTGAACACTCTATATCAAACTGCCATATACCAGAATAATAAATACTAATGAATTAAGCCAGTGTAGTGTAGTGATTAGAGTACTGGACTAGGATCTGGGAGAACCAGGTTCAAATTCTACTCTGCCATGGGAAATTGCTGGGCGACCCTGGGCCAGTCACATTCTCTCAGCCTAATCTGCCTCACAGGGTATTGGGAGGATAAAAGGAGATGTGAGGAAAGCAAAAATTGATATAAGCCAGGAGAAAATTGGGATATAAATGAAGTAAATGAATAATGAAATGAAGATTAATAATGCACTCTTATCCATTATGATAATGACAAACATTGAGACTTTTTGTTTTATTTTTTCATTGTTTATTAAACGCACATATCTGAGTTTTATGATGTACTGCAAGTGCACTTGAACATCCTTTCATATTAGGCATGCAAAGACACTGTTCTTTGCATTGATTCCTTCAAGGTGTAGGTTGATTTAGCTATTGATTTGGGGAAATGGCTAAAATAATGTAATTTCAGAAATGGCAAGCTTGGAATACAAGGTCTATAAATACAATACTCTGCTAGAAATATTTTGTGCTTGAACTTCTCCAGTAGTCTGGGGAAAACAACTGTAGCTCTTCATTGTTCAGAAAAGACTATGTTCCTGCTTTGGAACATGAATAGCTTATAGCCATGAAAGCATAACCAGGGCCAACCTCGGTATCAAGCCTCCTTCTCTTAGCAACCAGTGCATTTGAAGATGATCAGTACCTGTCTGATTTGTCCTGTGGTATTAAAGATATTGCTGGCAGAAGTGGAGTCAAAAGGTCTGTAGAAAACACTTCTCTTTTACCAAATGCTTCCCAACCAAGCTGGTAAGATTTCATATCAACATTTCTCCAAGTGCACAACACTTCACATGAATGACTGCATATTCCTACTGCTTTGACTTGTAAGAATGTCACAGTCAGTGTCTCTTCTGCAAATGTAATGGAAAGGGGGGGATTTAAAATGTATTCAAGGCCCATTGAGATATGCCGTCTGTCTGCATTAAAAAAGTCTGTTGACTTCTTTTCAAAGCTCTCTGCTGCCTTTTCACTTGTTAGTGCAACTCACATCCTGTTCACAGGTCACAATCAAGGAGCTGTGTTTTCAGTGATGGGTTCAACTGTTCATTGACCCTTTTGCAGGTGTTCAGCAGCTTGTATCACTGTATTCTTTCCTGGACTAGTAAAGAACAATTGGTTTTTTGCACCTGCCCGCTCTCACACAACTTGATTCTAGTACCCCTTGTCCAGTCACGTATCCTGGGTAATACAAACAATGTTAATTGTAAAAAATTTACTCAGGCCCCGGTCACATGGGCCAGATAACACAGGGGGGAGGTGTGGCTCTTTGTGCCGGTGCAATTAGACCCACCAGAACGCGATCAGACACGATGGTGGCATATCCTGATTTCGGCAGTCAGTGCATGTGCATAAATAAGGACAGCTGGGGAAAGCCGCATGCCGGCACTATGACACTTAACGGTTCCATTGGCAGCCCATGGCAAACCATTTGCTAGCACATTCGATGTGCTACTTTTTAACTGCGCAGCTTTGGCAGCTTGCCACAGATTGGCCACAGGTGTGCTACACCTCCCAGATGTTCTGGTGTGATTGCACCCAGAAACTCTGCCGGATTATCATGGCTTCCACGCGGCAAATGCTCCGTGTGACTGGGGCCTCAGTTGAGGTAGCTCACAAAAACGTTGAAAGTTTCTAGAGAACTTTGAGCTATTGCTCTGACCCTTGTTGTAGATGTTGCACCTTTTTTTAACCTTGAGCCTTATCTATTTCAAATTTGTTTATTTTAAAAAATCTATTTCTAATGCTGTGCTTTTCTACAATGAAAAGGTAGACTAAGTATGACATAGTCCAGAATCTCCTTAATACTGCTTATCCACCAGTCTACTGACTTGCTTGATCTCTTCTGCTCTTGCCTTTGGTCCTTTCTTCGTTGGGCATTTTAATTTAGTATTCATTTATTTTTATTTACAAAATTTATATTCCACCTTTCTGCCACCACAAAGGACCTGGAACAGTTTATGTGCAGGAATTCTTTTAATCCATAAAATTTATGCCACTACACAATAATAACCCATTCTGCCCAAATATTTTTTTATGTCTGGGGAGGGGGTCTTTCCTCTGTGCAATTGAATGTTGCATTCTAACCATACTTACCCTATCAGCAGAAGCCACACTTCAGCATTAATCAAGAGCCCGTAACACAAAGTGGCCCTTGTTTCTTTTTCTTTTTCTAGCTTGACAGCTGGAGGCAGTCTTTCATAACAGCAGAAAAGCTATTTGTGCAGAGATGTTGTCAAACTGTATCACGGTTCATCCTGGCATCTGAAGTGCTCCAGTGTGGTGCAGCAGCCCAGGTGAAATAAAGCCAGGCAGTAGCTCTATAAGATAACATTGCCATATAAAGAAGCATTTTAAAATGTTTTAATGATGGCAATTTACACATGACATAACTACAGCTATATCCTTTTGGAAATGCACCTGGCAGCACTCTCTTTTGAACAATGCTGCTCAAAGGAGCATGAGACAGTGACTTTGGCATAAATAACAATTATGTGTTTTAAATTCAGGGAGACTGCTTAAATAAGGGGACTAATAGATGCTAGAAGTGAGGGCTGATAGAAAAATGTGGTATGTGTTATTCTTTAAATAACATTCAAAATGTTTTGCAGAACCATGTTCATGAAAAAAAAATTGGCAAAGTGAATTAAAATCATGCAACAAAGTCCTCACATCAAAACACATGACTTATGCCCTTGTGAAATTAGATTTTCAGTTGCAGTAATATACAACCATAAAACGATACCCAGGAAATAAGCCCCATTTATAAGCATCTGCTTGAAAGCTTCTGCACAGAATTATTCTTCCCCTGGCAATGCATTCAAGTGCTTCAGTATATTTTTGTCAAGCAGTTTTGTTCCTAGATTCATATGTACTCTAGTCGCCCTGTAATTTTTTTTCCATGAGAAATGTGAAGGGTTTAAGGTAATAAGAAGGAAACACTTTTCCCTGTATCTATCATATTTTACCCTAACCTCACAACAGCCCTGTGAGGTAGGTCAGGCTGAGGTAAAGAGTGTGGCTGAGAAGGGATTGGACCTAGTCCTAACTTAACCACTATACTATACCAACTCTCTGTAAAAAGGCTTGTGAGTGTCTTAGCAGAGCAACCCTGAACAGAATTAGGCTGCTCTAAATCAATTGATTTAGATGCCAAGTTTCTGTTTACTTCTGTTTAGGATTGCACAATTGGTTACCTTTTCTTATCCTAGTGCAAGTCTTATTGTATCCACACAGAAAAACCAAAGCAGACAGTGCTGTAACTCTGAGAGCTAAGCTACATAATCAGCAAACTCTTCTGGTGTAATTCTTGCCAGACTATGATGATGATGATGATGATGATGATGATGATGATGATGATGATGATGATGATGATGATGATGATGATGAAGAAGAAGAAGAAGAAGAAGAAGAAGAAGAAGAAGAAGAAGAAGAAGAAGAAGAGGAGGAGGAGGAGGAGGAGGAGGAGGAGGAGGAGGAGGAGGAGGAGGAGGAGGAGGAGGAGGAGATTGGATTTATACCCCGCCCTTCACTGCCCAAAGGCGTCTCAGAGCAGCTTACAAACTCCTTGCCCTTTCCCTCCCCACAACAGACACCCTATGAGGCAGGTGGGGCTGAGAGAACTTCTGACAGAAACTGCTCTTTTTCAAGAACAGTTGTGCCAGAGCTTGTAACTGACCCAAGGTCACATCGGCAGGTGCAAGTGGAGGAGTGGGGAATCAAACCTGGTTATTCCAGATTAGAGTCCGCACACCAAACTGGCTCTGTACTACAGGTAAAGAATAATTTGTTTGAAATTTTCCAGTATATAAACCCACCCACCCCTCCTCTCTCTGTCTCTACAAAGAAAGTGACATACTGTGTGGAAGGACTTAAGCTTAGCTTTTTTAATCTCTCTAGGACACTGTTGTAATAGTTAGTGTGCAGTTCAAGAGACAGAGCTACAACTAAACGAAGCCCCTGGGTTGCCTCTGCCATGCACTTATAGGAGGGAAGTAATTTTCTCTGTGTTGTGGATATTGGTACTTGTTAAATGTGTCTCTGGGATGAAAAATCAGGTGGCCAGAAGTTTAAAAACAGGGTCTCTGAGAGAAAGGGGACCTCAACGCCTGTTATTAATTTTATGTAAGAGAAAACTTCCTTTCAAAAGCCTTGAATTTTATTACATTCCCACCAACAGTAGGCAAATGTTCCAATTTGATAGCACATTTTCCGGCAGTAGGGTGATTGTGAGGAAGATATGTACGAAATTTTGTATGGTGTCATGATTTTAAACGTTTGTAATTTAGCAGAAATAGTTGAAGATGTAGACATTGTAGACTTCTGTAGTCTTCAAAGTAGGTAAACTGATAAAATTAAAAAACATAAGGTGATAAACTGAGCTTGAAGGAAAAAGTTCATGCAAAACATGGGGCACTCAAAACACGAGTGCTTACAGAACACGGTGCTGGATCCAACCAGATTTTATGCTGGTGAAAAAAGGGCTAGGTGTTCTCCTTTGATTCCCCCCCTCTGACTGTGGTGGGGATAATGAGAAAGCCACATGGGATAGGAGCTGTAGCAAAGAGGAGAATAAGGTGAGGTGGAGTGAAAAAGTTGGCTGAATCCGACCCATGAAGTTTCTATTGGGGAAGAAAAGGTAGACTATTGTTCTTCAACCATTCTGGGGATTGGTTGGCTATGTAAGATAAAAGCTTGATAGGAAGGTCACATTCTAAGGACAGTTAAAGGTAAAAGGAAAAACTAAGAGGTGGACATACTTGGGAAACTTGAAGGGCAGAAGCAGCTAACAGGATGCATGGGTTTACAAATTATTCCAGGCTAAATAACAGTTAGTTCAAGCATTACAATACAGAAATATTGAGGGGAAAAAACTTCATTAAAACAATTCAAATAATAAAATCTGTTGTGGTGGCAGAGTCACTAGGGTGTGTGTGCTAATCAGTCCTTCTCTCCTACCATATCAATTTGCTGACTGCTGGAGTTTAATTCATTAGCCTGTGGAAAGACCATGGAGGAAATGGACCCCCCCCCCCAAAAAAAGGTGTTATACAGTGCAGTTGGGAAGAGTTGCCAACTCAAGCTTGGGAAATTCTGAGAAATTTGGATGTGAAGCCTGGGCAGGCAAAGTTTGGGGAGAAACCTCAGGAGCTAGAATTGCCATATAGTTCAGCCTCCAAAGCAGCCGTTTTCTCCAGGGGAACTGATATGGTCTGGAGATCAGTTGTAGTTTCAGGGATCTCTGGATCCCCCTTGGATGTTGGTGTCCCTACAGTGGAATCTGAAGTCCTAAATATTACTTTTCACTGCAGGGTGGAGCCTTTCTTTACCCAATCGCCAATGGCAGCACAGTCCTGGTTCTACTTGGCAACTGCAAGAGCACCAAGGGGATAATGATGTTTGATCCTTCTCCAGGCTATAATCTAGTTGCCAGTATTTCCTTCCAACCACTTACAGTGAAGTTCTAGGAAAGGTGGTGTTGTGTACTAACCCAACCATGTGCGCGATCCGGGTCCGGGTTCAGCCAGTCCGCACGTGGTCAGGTGAAGAGCAGAAGCTTTGCTCCACCAGAACAATAGACGGTCGAATCCTAGCTCCCCTTCCAATTGGGAGACTAGGATCCTAGAGTTAACCTAATCAACGTAAATAAATATAGGTCGGATCCTATAACTGACAATGGGACGGCGTTTACATTGGAGGAGTTCCAGGTGTTCACCAAGTACTACAGCATCCGCCACATCAGGTCAGCCTCCTTTCACTTAGCAACCAATGGGCAAGCCAAAAGAATGGTTCGCACCACCAAAGAGGCACTCAGATGGATGGATGCCGGGGAATGGGACTACAAATTATAAAACCAAAAGGCATTCCTTTTTGGGCAGCGGACAATGCCACACACTACTACAGGCCACAGCCCCACAGAACTGCTCCTGGGCTGACGCCTGACCTCCCGTCTGGATCGCCTCCACTCGTCAGAACATCAGGCACCGGAAGCCGAACCCATCTCCGAGATGCAGGAGGCTTCCCGTGGGTTCTTTCCGGAGGACCCGGTCTATGCGTGTAACTATGCACGGGGCCCGCCCTGGATCCCAGCCAGGGTCATGAGAGTTACAGGGCCCCGGTCCTACGAGGTCACATGCGAAGACAGCCAAATCCTTCGGAGACACATCGACCAGCTGCGTCGGTGAGTCTTACCCCTGGACCCGGAGGACGGGAAGTACAAGGTACCAGACAGCCCGGAGGCCATCACACCAGCCCCACCAGATGAGCAGACTGGACCAGGCACCAGTGAGCCAAGGAATCTTGAGCCAAGGGACCCTCCACAACCCACAGCACCTCTGCCAGCTGTGACCACTACACCCCTGGGCCAGCCGGAGCCAGCCCCCAGGATAGCCCGTGAGATTTGCCACTCTACAAGGGAGCAGAAAGTGGCCACTTATCCCAAAGACCATGTTTGCGAGAGGCTTTCAGACCATGGGGGGAGGGGTGTTGTGTACTAACCCAACCATGTGCGTGATCCGGATTCAGCCAGTCCACACATGGCCAGGCGAAGAGCAGGAGCTTTGCTCCACCAAAACAATAGACGGTCGGATCCTAACTCCCCTTCCAATTGGGAGACTAGGATCCTAGAGTTAACCTAATCAATGTAAATAAACCTATCACAGGTGTTGGGGTGTGTTTGGGTGTGGTTTGGCTCCAGGATATAAACCAGCCTGTGAGCTGGCTTCTGTGTCTTGTTCTTAACCTTAAATAAAGTATGAGCTGAAATCATTGCATCAGTCTCAGTACTTTTCAGGTGGTGTCTTCTCTCTCTCTTTATTTAAGGGGAAAAAAGAAGATCAGAATTATTTATAGAG
Organism: Gekko gecko; assembly: GCA_029375565.1. Lineage (NCBI taxonomy): Eukaryota > Metazoa > Chordata > Lepidosauria > Squamata > Gekkonidae > Gekko > Gekko gecko. The sequence goes on from JAPDNY010000002.1 coordinate 138,684,043, forward strand.
TGGGATTGTGTCCCCCTGCCAAGAAAAAAAATGTTTATAATTGTGGAAACAATCTCTAGAACATTTTAACTACAGGATAATTTTGTCTGTTTGTCAAATGAGGCTCTGGGAGGAAACGTTAATTATTAAGATTTGTGTGTGTACCTATGAAGACTGAAACCTTCATATTTTAGATTTTTGCTTTATTTATTGTTGCCCACGTTGAACATTTCCTAATAAACATTTCTTAATAAACCATAATTTTTAGAAGATTTGTTCTCAACTGTAATCAGGGAATTTGGCATTGATAATTCTGTCAGATAATGTTTTTGTGATAGTCTAGTTGGTGTTGTATCTCTCTCAGTTTAATAAACATCTGTCTCTTCTTGCTGCACATTCCCTTGATAGATTTCTGTAGGTTTTATTGCCATGTAGCAAGCATACCCTATCCTCCCCTGCATGACATGAGTGTTTTCATATAAGGTACATCATGGTGCTATGTTTTCCTTCGCTTTGTTCTAGATGGCTCACAAAGGAGCATAGCATCATTATAAAACCAAACAATAAAGTACCCATAACAGGCAAAATAAACATCATATGGATTTAAAGTTCCTCTTTTCCATGGTTAAGGAGGAGAAAAAGGCCTTTGCCAATGATTTTGTACACTGTGACTGTGTTGTAAAAGAAAGAAAGATGGTTAAATGTGGCCCTAATTTCTTTGTATTGCTTAAATTTGGAGTCAGTGCTGCGTATTAAGCTGTTTGAATAACTGCCATTCCAATGTTGTACACTCATGATCACTATTGTACTAGTGGTACCTCTGTTTTTGTACTGGAAATAGTTAAGGTTGCTAACTCCTAGGTGAGCCTTAGAGTTCTCCCAGAATTACAGTACAGAGATCAGCTCTCCTGTAAGAGCCACAAGGTCTTGAAGAAATGGATGTCCTAGAATTGTTACAGAGAGTAGAAGCACCAACTTCTGTTTTTCCTGATGTATACTATTGTGACTTTTTGGTATTACTAAGACACTAGGAGACACAGATTGATAGTCACCTGTAAAGAAACTAAAGTGTAAAGTTTGGTTGGAGATTGAGAGAGGGACATGATTGCTGTTCACTGGTATCCTCCTGTGGATATTCAAACAGAATTTTCTCCTTAACACCAAGGGAGGGACGGGACATAAATACATTTTTGTTGTTGTTTAGGTTGAGTGATATGAGGCAGGTAATTTAAAATGAGAAATTAAGAGGAAGTAACCTTTCACAGGAAGGAGAGAAGTTGGAGAAGCTGACTTTTGACCTGGATATGATATCAAAGGACTTGGCCACATCCCTATTGAGCTCCCTCCCCTCCCCAAACTCCACTGTCCTCTGGCACCAGCCACAAAACTCTAGGAATTTCCTAAACCAGAGTTGGCAATCCTAGAAACAATCCAGGACATAGAAGTCAGTGGTCATTATAGGTTTAAGTGATTCTAATCCTTTGCTGGATTATGGCTGATCTCTGGATTTTAGAGTAGTGGGTCGAATATGCATTTGCATTTTTAAATCAGATTCGTTCTGCTATGACACTGTCTTTCTCTATGTTTGTTTGAACAGTTGCTTGGGGAGAAGATTCATTTAAAGCAGTGTGGGGGAGCAATGACAGCGGAGCCACCACAACAGGGCAATAAACATATGCAGACATGCAAAAGTATTCTAGCACTGTTGAAGTGTGAAAATGAAAGCAAATGTAGACAGCTTTTTTGAAGATGGAGTCAGAAGGCTGGGACACCAGTGGGAAAGACAAATGCAGATTTGACCGTGCTGTCAGATCATGTGACATTCCACAGTTTGAGGGATCTTTCTGCCTTTAAATGCTGCATGACAGTCAAAATGTCAATAAGTATTATTCAGTTTCATGCTCTTAAATTAATATTGATTTAAATGTTGTAGAGTCTAGCAATAAAAATATGTGGATGAAATCTAAATATAAAAAAATGTGAATTAGGGTTCTCAGTAAATGGATATGTTGAAGTGGTTCACCAGTTTGCCAAACTAGGAAGCCACTGATGGATTAAGGGGAAAAAAGTTATTTTAGATATAAAAGCTCATGTATTTTTTAGCATGGTAGAGCATGATTTGTTAATCTTGGCAGTGACTGGCATTGTTTATTTCTAAAACCCTTGTAATAATGATTTGTAAAGTTCTTCTTAAAGACCATGCAAATCTAGGTCTGGATCTGTAAACATTTTCTGTTTGTATTAACAGTAAAACAGAATGAAAGGGAAACTGCTGTGGGAATTATCCTTTGTTAGGACTCCTTAAATCAGGATTGAACCCAAAATCTAGTGAAAAACTGTGTTTTTTCCCATATTTATTCAGGATATGCTTAGATATCTATATTACCACATGTGGGTCTTCTGAACAGTAAGTGCATGAGAATAACAGGAGGAAATCACATTGTGGTGATATTTATCTATAAACACTTGCTTTGTAACTACATTATTGCAGTCATTAAATTCAAGCATGTATGCTTTTGATTGCCATTTTAAGCTTCAACCCCAAGCATCCTTTAAAGTAGTTGCTATGGAGGGAAATGGGGAACAGTCTCTTTCTTTCCCCATCCCTTAGTTCTTCTGAGTTTTTTCTGTGTGTGTTACTCTTATTGGAAGAAAAACTTTTAGTATCTATAATGGAATTATGTACCGATTTAAATTTTTAATTTACATTTTTGATTATTTGAGAAATCATATATCTTCTAATGTAAAGTCAAGTGATGATCAGTATGCAGAGTGGGTATCAATTACATTTCTAAATATTAAATATATATCATTTTTCTTATAGGTATCCAGAAGCTTTGAAGTCACAAGAAGAAAAGGTAAATGAACAGCAGGATTTTTTTCTCCATAAATTTGTCACTATTGAGTAATCTTGGTATAAATTGTTGAAGAAAATGTGAACTTTCAAGGTTTAAATAGGCTTCTTTGTTCAAATATTGAATGCTTACTAAGTAAATGTATTAGTTTCAAATGTTCTCCAGCTGCTTGCCTGAAACAATAGCTTTTCATTCTCTTAGGGTATTCTGCTTTGTTGGGTTGTTTCAGTGGATGAAACTTTATATTGTATCATTTTTAACAAATACTGACTAGATATCACTCCATTAGTATGGATTTCTGTGGAACTCGTATGGGAAGTGTAACATTTATGATGATGAGCATTTTGTTAACTCTCTCCCCATTGCCAAACACACATACCTATTCCACACCATGCCTTTAATCCAAATATGGTTCCTCCTGGGCTGTTATGTAGGGAGAATAAAACAACCAGCAAAGCCATTCACAGACCTTTTGTCATCAGGTCTAGTTTAGCAGTGATAGTATAAACTCTAGGGAACCGTGTTAATTTGGTCAGTGCATCTATATAGACATTACCTAATTTGATGATCTGGCATTTTAATTCACTTGACTTTATCCAACTGCAATAGCTATTAAAACTGAAAGCAAATTGCAACAGAAATCGTGTTACAACTGACTCACAAGAGTTGCTTTAGTTTGTTTATTTTACAGTGTTGTGGTGTGGAAAAGGGTCTTGTAACAGACATACTTTCCCCTAATTTCATGGTTTAACACAGACAGGTGTTGGACTAGTGGAAGTAAAGGTGGCTTGTCTGAAAACATTGCTTGTGAGGATGCCAGTCTGGTTATAGAAGGAATATTGTAGTTGGTGTGTTTGGCTTTTGTTACCAAGATGTCTTGGTATCTTCTGTCTTGCTCCAAGGCTTCATATCCATTGTCCATCTGAATCCTGTGGTCTTGAAGAACCATTCACTTCACTTCTCCTTCCTTTTCACTGGAGAGAGGGAAGCCATCTCAATAAGTAGAGGAAGCAGCTGTTTTAATTCAGCTCTTGTCAACAGTCTCTTGAGTGTAAACCAAAAAATCGGCAAAATGTTCCAGACAGTTGTGTGATTGCTTTGTGATTGATGGCTGTCTAAAGACTGGGAAAGAGTCATGAGGTGCTGACTAATAGCAACCATCTCTAAAAAAAAATTGTATCCCTGTAAGCATGTGGTTGAAACCAGTGGACTGAAACTAAGTGAGGGAAAAGTGAGCAGACAGGTGACAGGCAATAGAAACAACAATAGGTAACAGCATATGATTGTACACAAAATATCATGAATAAAATTGGAACAATATGTTCAGGAATGTAGATTTTCCTGTTCCATCATTATTATTTGGCATCTGGTTTGAGCTGTTCTTTATTAATTGGCAGCTGGCTGAAGATCAGCCATCAAAGAGCTTCTTCTATTTACTGTTTAACTTTTGGTTTTGTTTAGCAGATGTTTTCTGGGATGTCTAATCAATCTCTGTACAAATGTGAAGTGGGAAACTGTTCTTCATTAAACAGATTGCTACAATTCCCAGTTCTGTTTGCAAAGCATTTTGAATTAGGCTGTAAAACATCAGGACGACATACTTTCTTGTAATTAAAGGGTGCTGTGCGGGCATGTATGCTGCTATTGTTTGTCCATTGCAATTGGTTTGAATAAGAAAGAAGGCAGGCAGCTATGCCTAGTTAAAACTGATTTTTTCATATATTGCTTTCATATACATTGTCCAGCAAACAGAATGTCAGTGTGTAGCCAAAGCGACTCAATTTTTGGAATGCAGCTCACACTCCCTGTTGACAGACCTCCCCCCATCCCCAAACATACTTTTATTTAGTGTGGCCTCCTTTAAAACTATTCAGGACTGGAACAGGTGTTGCAGGCACTGCCATCTTCAAAGCTATGTATGTAGTACAGTTGCTTAGTATAGTACCATCAATGCCCATGAATCACACATTTATTATTTGTGTTCTGTTGTGGCCTCTTGTCAAGTTGCCTTTGCAGATTTCGTACTATTTCAAGTTTACCTTGATAAATATGTGCTGTGGTGATAAATGTGTTCCCATTGACATTTCACAAATGGAAATAAGGCCTGTGAATGAGTGTGTGTGTGTGTGGGGGGGGGGGTAAAAGAAAGACACAAAAAATGTAATATCCAAAGCTATGGAATTCTTCATTGTACAATTGTAGGACACAGCAAAAGCAGAATCTTGGGGAGAAGGTTACCTCTCTTAAGCACATTTATAGTCCCCCCATATAAGCATGAGCAACTAGAACTTAAACTTGGGATTTTCCAGTGAAACTGACATCTTAGTACCTTTCTCTGTAGCTGGTCATGGATTTGTTCCAGTTTCAAGGTCACTTATTTTTGCACTAGTCACATCACATTCCATCTTGTTGCCCTGCAAGGCTTTTTCATGCCTTGTTATGAACTGTGATAAACTATGGACTGTGCAAAGTATGCTCAAGGAACTGTAAAGCATGGTGACCCAGTATGATGCCAGTTGAGACTGCACCCTGAGAGAAGGACACCTTCCTTTCTTCACTGCTGTTCCAGTGGCCATCCAAGGTTGCCAGCCCTCTCATCTGATGCTGAATGAATCAATTCCACAGTATGCACAAAGCACCAAATGCCATGCCATGCCAAAGCATGAGGACAAACGACTCCAAAACACCATTAGGAGCTCCCTCCAAGACACGCAGGCAATCCCCTCCCCCCCACCTACCTGCAAAGCTGCATGTAACCAGGAGGCTCTACACATGGTTACTTAGCAACTAATCACTTGCCTATCAACAAGCCGGCTAGGGCTATCAAAAGGCAATGGCCTTAGCCCGATGACTCATCTCACCTACACCCAGGTGCCAGACTCCAGTCTAAATTGCTAGTTCTCAATATTGCCCACTCCCCTAGACACTTCCCCCTTGAACCCAATACCAATCAGCATGTTTTGGGGATGGACTAGTAGGAGGTGGGCCAAGACATGTGCCCAGCTTAGGCCACCCCCAAGAGACATGTGACTAGGACATATGGCCAGCCTGGCCCAAGCCCCCCTCATAAAAGGGGACACCCAGCCATATGATCTCTCTCTCTCTCTACTTCTCCCCCAACAACCTCTATACTCTCTTACTCTTCAGCTTGTGGCTGTCTTGCCACACATCTTACCCTGAGGCTCTTGGATGGCCACCAGAGTCTTCCATGTGCTTTCTGCTGGTTCAGTTTGCATGCTCCATTTTCCTAGCATAATCCCCATTTTTCTATCATTCCCTTATTTTTCCATTTGGAAGCCTTCATCTCATCAGACAGGTAACTATTACCCAAACAACAAATATCCCACTCATGCAAACATGCTGATTATCTATCTTTATTTCCTAGTACTGAATAATTGTGTGTGTGACTGTGTATTGTCTCTGTGTGAAGAAGACTACAGTAAAGGCATCATTTTAACCTAACTGCAGCCTCTGTGTCTGTTACTGGTACCTCTGGAAGGGTGGGACCTCTGTTCCCTAATTTGCCTATTGGCAATTAATAATCATAATTCCCCCATATTAATAAGAAATTAAGGCAGTTTGGCTAACAACATAGTCTACATGATATCACCATAGTATATCTTACATAGTTTCTAATATGTCCCCATTCTGGTTAATTTTTACTTCTGCAGGGACATGGCTAAGCAGCACAGGGATGTGTGGGCACAAAACTCCAGTTGTAAGATTGCTTCATGTAATAATCATATAATTGGTCAAGATTATTGCTTTTTTTCAAAACTATGATATCCAAAACTGTTTTTAAAAGAGAAATACCACAAGGAAAGAGGTTATTTATTGCATTCATATCCCTCCTTTCTTATACAATGGAACTCAGAAGAGATTAGCTAAAGTTCCTAGATAGAGACTGAGTTCAGACTGGCAGTTTGAAGCGGGAGCCAGTCATGGCAAAAAAGCCCCGTAAACAGACTGTTCTGGGTTTTCCCAGTCACACTGCGCCGAATGATGTGGGAGCATACGGGGAGGAGGCACACGGGAACATTCAGAGTGCTGGCCCGGAGGTACTGATGTAAATGGCCTTTCCCTGGTAATTCCTATGAGTGTATGTGTGCCTGAGCACATCCAGCCAAATTACCAGGGAGAATCCTGTTGTGCTGGCACTGCATTGGGTGGTAGAGCGGAGCACAGCCAATCATATTGCTGCTGCCTTATGCGCAGTGCGGGTTGCTCCTGGCTTTTTGGGTTGGCATTCACACTTCCCGGAAGTGGAATGAAGCAGGATAAACGGGCTCTCAGGGATTTGCAACTGCTTTTACCATGTATCTTTTAAACGCAGGAGCAAAGTGGAACAGCATGGGTTGACTATGGGTGGGGAACACCAGGCAGATGTCCCTGTATGAATGCTCCCTTTATCCACTTGTAAAACGTGGCTGAAACGTGGCTATAGCGGGGCAAACTGCCAGTCTGAACTCAGCCAGATAGTCTCCCATTCAGGTACCAACCTGATCCAGGCTTCCTTAACAACATCAAGGTTGCTGTATCAACTACCTTCAAAACATACGGAAATACAAAGGTTAGATACTATTTAAGAGGAGTCTGAGAACTTGTACTACAGTATACATAGAAATACAGTTTAAAAGGCTCGATTTCCAGTTTGGCAGGCTGATGGCAGCCCTTTCTCCTAGCTCTCGGGGACACGGACTGCAAACCAGTGGGTAGAGAGGGGGTGCGATTGTACACATCTCCCCAGGGCTCATGGGATGAGCCCTGAGTCAGAGGGCGCTGAGGTTCGCCACCCCCCCCCAGGTTCTAGCCTGGGGGTGGGGGCATCCTTTTGCCCCGATGGTCTCTCCGCTGTGTTCCAGTATTGGCCGAGGCTTCGCGTACCGGACCAAGTGACGGTGATCAAGTTCTAATTAAGCAACTGGCTGAATCCATGAAGTAACTGAAGAAGTATAAGTAAAAGCTATGAAGCATCAGAGGGAGGCAAAGTCTATCCCTGTAAGCATGGAGGGGAGGTAACTACAGACACCCTCCCCCCCCCGCAGATGACCAGATAAAGGAGATTAATTACTACTGGATAAATGGAGCTTGAAGGGACTGTGATGGAGGAGTGCTGAGATTTAAGAACCGAGTAACAGATAAGCAAACATTCAGGACTTTAAAAACAGTATTTGAAAATCTACGTCAACTGGCTGACTGGAAATGGCAAGTTTTCTTTTTAAAGACTGTTAACACCACAGTAAGAGTCAGAGTGAAGCAAAAAAAGAAGTGGAGGGGAAAGGGAATTCCCTCCCCCCATATAACAATATTAAAATAAAGCTTTTAAGGGGGTAGAGCGATAAGAGAGAAAGGACTGAATGGAAAAACTTATGAGTGTTGAAGTGTTCTTATGAATGGTGGCTGTAAACACAGCAGAACTTTCCTCCTGCAGACAGAGAGTGGGAAACCCCCCTTGAAAGACAAGGTTAGTATGTAAACATCTGAAAACAACCTCTTTAGGCATTGGAAATCGTCCTTTTCCTTTTTAAAGAAACTCTAAACATCTCCATGAGTGGTGACTGTGAGAATGAGTTGATGGATTTATGGGACCCTTGCAATTTGGAAGATAAACAGACTCCTCTGAAGATGGCGCTTGTTGCATTGAAAGAATTAAAACAAAACTGAATCCTCTTCAGGAAGTCGAAAGTTTAACTGAACAATAAACCCTACTGAGAAAGACTGGCGGGGCAGCGGGGCAGCTATGTCCTCCCTTGACAAGTGAAAAATAAAGTTACTAGGCATTTTAATTGGGGGGACAGAGCTAATGGAATGTTGGGTGAAAGGTGGATATGTGGGTTAGTTGTTCAGGAGATAGCAGATTTTAGAAGATATCAATAATATGGACTGTGAGCTGAAGAAGATCAAGAGAAGAGGATTCTCCAGCAAAGAATTTTTGCAGATAATGCTTTTGGTTAAGGGGGGAGGTATGGATAAAATAGGGGTGAAGGATTCACATAGAAAAGATGGATGATTGATGATGATTGTGCAAATGAAATTTAAATACTAGTATTTTAAATGGAAGAGGTGAAGGGGATGTTACTTGATGCCTACTTAGGTTCTTTCTTTGTTGTTGTTGTTGTTTTTTTAATAAGAGTATAAATGTGTCATGCCTGCCCCCAATCTGGTGCCTGAAAGCTTGGCCATGAACCCAGAAACACCCCCTGACTCGGCACCAGGGAGCTCTGCCCCCGATCTGGTACCTGACAGCTTGGCCATGACACCCTCGGACCCGGCACCAGGGAACTCAGATACCAGGGACGCGGCGCCTTTAAGTGCTTCCGAGGCTCCGGAGTCTTCAGAGAATCTAAGTGCTGGGAGGGATGAGCTCCCAGCTACAAGGCAACCAGCACCTGGGGTGGATACATCACCACCTGACTCGCCCCCACATGCGGACTGGCTGCAAGACCGCAGTCACAGAGACTTAGCAGCTCGGCGAAAGGAGGCACGTGTATGGGGGCAATGATCAGTGAGCCCCGAGTATTAACCGGAGCAGGGACCTGGCAATGACCGGTTAATTAGTTAACAAGCCAGCATGGTATTTAAGAACATCACCAGCCGTGAGCAAACCATGCTGGCAAACTCGTCGTAAGACCACTCGGCTTGCACCTCTCGTTGTTCCCTTGTCTTATTTTGACTCTCTGGCTCCCGACCTTGGCACGTATCTGGACACTTCTTCCAGCTCCTGACCTCGGCTTGGCTTCTGGACTCCACCCTGAACTCTGACTAACGGTACGACTGACAACGGCTTTGCTCTCTGATTTGAAACTCGTTTGCTTGGACTTTGACTGATACCTCTGGCTGATCTCTGGAACTCTCTCTGACTACATCACTGGACTATCCCCCTGTACCCAGCCCCGGGCCCCGTTGTGAAAAAATGGAGTGAGCTTTTAGAAGAAGGATATTCAAGCCTAATTTTGATGTATTTAGTAATTTCACTTAAATAATTTTTAATGTTGGGAGGATTTCAGGTAATGGTTGCTTAATGGACAGAATATAATAGCCAGATGGGCAGAAACTATTGTATTTTAGATTATTAGGAGGCCCGATGTTTGCATAAAAGAAATCTAAATGTATTTCAGAAGTATACTCCAAACAATCTGTATGAGCTAGAGCTTCTATAAGCGATGGATCCAGGGGTCTTTTCGGGGGGGAGCGCACCGGAGCGCAGCTCCGGGAGCTCAGGAGCCAAGCCCCGCCCCCAGCCGGCGTCCCGCAGAGTCTTTCAGGCAGCCGAATGTCAATTTCAGCTCCATTATATCCTATGGGCCATTGAAGTCAATGGTGAAAACATAGGGTATATTCTAGGGGCTGGAGGGGAGGGTTTGAGGAGAGGCTCGAAACTCACAGGATACCTGATGGAGCCTCTCCCCAAGATACCCACCAAGTTTCAAGAACATTGGACCAGGGGTCCAATTCTATGGGCCTCTAAACAGGTTGCCCCTATTCCCTCCATTGTTCTCTATGGTGGGAAAAAAATAACTTTTTTTTCCCACCATAGAGAACAATGGAGGAAATGGGGCAACCTGTTTGGGGGCCCATAGAATTGGACCCCCTGGTCCAATGTTCTTGAAACTTGGTGGGCATCTTGGGGAGAGGCTCCATCAGGTATCCTGTGATCTTGGAGCCTCTCCCTCAAACCCTTCCTCCAGCCCCCAGAATATACCCTATATTTTCACCATTGACTTCAATGGCCCATAGGGTATAATGGGGCTGAATTGCCACTGAATTTCTTTCATTCCCTCCTTTCCTTCTTTCTTTTTCCTCTTTCCCTCATTCTTCTCTTCTCTCTTTCTTTCTCTCTTTCTTTCTCTCTTTCTTTCTCTCTTTCTTTCTCTCTTTCTCTCTCTCTTTCTCTCTTTCTCTTTCTCTCTTTCTCTTTCTCTCTCTCTCTCTCTTTCTCTTTCTCTCTCTCTCTCTTTCTCTCTTTCTTTCTTTCTTTCTTTCTTTCTTTCTTTCTTTCTTTCTTTCTTTCTTTCTTTCTTTCTTTCTTTCTTTCTTTCTTTCTTTCTTTCTTTCTTTCTTTCTTTCTTTCCCACCTTCTTCTCTTCTCTTTTTCCTCCTTTCCCTGTTTCCCTCCTTCTTTCCTTCTCTCTACTCTCTCTCTTTCCTTCCCTCTTTCCTCCTTCTGTGGCCCAACTCTCATGAGAAGGAGTTTAAACTTTAAACCCTTCTCTCTTAGCTCCCCCACCCAGACCAGCTGGGGAAGGGAAGGGGAGGATTTTGAAGATGCTTCCCCCCCTTTTGCTTCCCCTTCTGACATCACTTCCGGTGATGTCAGGGGGCGTGGCATATGTTAATAGCCTAATAGCTCATTAGCATATGGTAATGAGCTCCTGCAGCTGTTCTTCTACGAAAAGACCCCTGGATGGATCTAACTGCTACCTTCAAGGTTAATAACTGAAAGTTCTTCTTAATGCCATATTTGTAAGCATTGTATATGATCACCATACCTTGGATTTTCTTTTCTATCTCCCTTTCTTGTAGTGTGTTTTAGTATCCTTCCCTTTTTCTGTAGTTTTTTAGAAAATGCAATTTTATAAATTTGGGGGGCAAAAAAAAAGAAAAAAAGAAAAAGAAATACAGTTTAAAAGGAAACTATAAAATTAGCACTTTTGGACTATCTTTAGTCATGATCTCAAGATGTAAACATCCTTCCTCATAAACAAATAGGTTCACTTCACATTACCACAGGACAGGCTAATTACAGGTGAAAGATCCTCCATATACCCAATTCCTCCAACCAGAGTCATGAAGTGAATATACCTGATAAGGAAGAAGGCTTATGCTTGCAATGGTTTGCACATACAAACACCACCATTACTTCAGATGTTCCCTCTCAATATTTTTGGTTGGATAATATATTTTCTGTAAGAGGAAGCACATACAGCTCCTAAGGGACTGGGAAGATTTATTGCTGTTGTTGGTGGCGGCATCAGCATGGTGGTTCCATTACTGATATGTTAGTGGAAGGGGGTGAAGCAGTTTCAATTTATGAAAGATGGGTGCTCATCTACTTGTGTTGCTTATTTTTTAAAAAAAGTGAGAGGTCAGTCAGCACCCCAAATAATGTCACTGTCATTTCAATCACATCTTTCACGCTTGCAAAAATAAATCATATTTCTTTGATCAGTACGTTTTCCATCCCTAGTGCTGGAACAGATGTTTTCTGTTATAAATTAGAGAGTAAAGTCATATCGCCTTTGACTTAAGGGAGTGGTTTGAAAAGCATGGTGGTCAGCTGACCTTTGGACATGAATGTTTGCTCAAGGTGCTAACACCATATAATTAATTTTAACTAAAATATTAACTATCTATGGATTTCTTTAGTTATCCACACTTTCCAGAGCGATGGAAGTATAAATTAGGGTGTTTTTTAATTAAAAAACCCACCCTGTAAATAGCAATTGGGTTGGTTTTGTGTGAACAGTTAGTGGTGGTGGTCACATGTGTGAAATACAGTGAGGGGGAAGCAAGGCTATTTCTCCCAGAGGAACTTGACCTGCAGTTGCACAATCACACAGTCTGTGGAAGCTGTGGGGGCAGCCTGCCACTGCGTGATCAGACACACCACGAGTGAGTCGGGTTGTGGGTTTTTTTGCCATTTGCTTCGAATTTGCTTAAACAGGGAATCGATGAATCGCATCCCCGCACTGAGGGCTCCCTATGGAGTGTACGATGATGCACATACTGAGAAGAAGTGGGGGAACGGCACGGAGTTGGGATGGCCCGATCAGACCACCCGACACCTTGAGAGCACACTGGTGTGATCAGACAGGGGAAAGTCTGTCTGTGGCCTGTAGCAACCCGTTTGCTACCGAAACAGATTGCCAATGGGAGCGGGGTGGATCCCAGATGTTCGCGTCTGATCACACCCATTAAATCTGCCTGGCATTCGTGCCTATGGCAGGGCTACTTATGCATGTGATCGCAGCCATACTATCCTTTTTGCACTGAATTTGAAAAGAACTAATAACTGTGAAAGGAGCAGGAACATTGAAGCCCCCCCCCATCCTGCATATGCAGTTTCACTCATCATGTTTTGTTAAATCATGCTTGCTTTCATAGAACACTTTTTTCCAATACCATTTGTCAAAGCAAGCTCCCTGAATTGTAGAAGGCAACACAAACAGTAGATGTGAAGAGATTCTTCAGTGCCAGCCTGAACTCTGTCTATCTGTAATCAAAGTGTGTTTGGAGATTTACAAGCAGTGGCACTGAAGTCAAGAACAGAATGTTATCAAGCCTGGTAAATATATAGCTGGTCACAGAGAGTATCTGAGAGGATTTGTTAAACTAGACAAGGATTTTTTTTTCTGTGCTTACTGAAGCACCTGCCTGTGTCAGCCCTCAGATATTACCATACCTATAGTTCCATTGCATGTGTGTAAAGTGCCATCAAGTTGCAGCCAATTTATGGCAACCCCAGCAAGGGGCTTTCAAGGCAAGTGAGAAGCAGAGGTGGTTGCCATTGCCTTACTCTGCAGAGTCTTTCTTGGTGGTCTCCCTTCCAAGTACTGACCCTGCTTAGATTCTAAGATCTGAAAAGTCAGACTATTCCATGCAGCCTTACCTCCCCAATAGATGCATTACAATAGGACTGTAATACAGAGCTTTTTTTAAAAAAAGGTGTGTGTGTGTGTTCTGTATGTACTGATTTTACCTCAGAGTTATCTATATTGAGTTACCTCAGAATTTTTACCCCTGATTTCACCTAACCTTTCCCCTCTATGGTAAATAAAATATTTTATTTTTTAATTTAAGTGCCATTTAAGTTATTTAAGTTAAATGGGGCTCCTGATCCTTCCCACAGGTTCCCAGACTGAGCCAGCAGCCAGAGTTCTTCAGCAAAGAAGAAAACAAATTACTAGGGCAGCTCAGTCAGTAAAGGGAAAGAGAAAATGAGGGAAAATCCTGCCTGCCTCTGATGGAGGGAAGTGAATTGGGGGGGGGCATCATATTTGGTGGCAGCATTTCGATACAAAAACCCACAACTAGTTTGTCCCACCACAGGTGCAAACTAAAATAGGAAAATATTTTATAAATCTGTGAGGAGTTACCACAGAATTTCTGTCAGAAACAGCACTACCATATAGACCTAGAGAGGCACAAGGAGGTGAGGAAGAGGAAACATCTGCTGAGGAGAATCCTAGTCAGGAGGTAGAACTTATGAGAATAGAAATTCAACTGGCAAAAAGAGAAGCAGTTAAAGAAAAAGCAAGAACTGAAGCAGAAAAAGAACAACAAATATTGTTAGAAAAAAACGGGCAGATAGAGAAAAAGAAATGCCCCCATAGTTGAAATAAAGAGACAAACACGGGTGCTGGTATAACTAAATGGCAGCTTTATTTAAATTTAACAGGAACTGAATGAACCCTAAAGTGGTAAAGGGTAACTATATGAAAGTTAAGGCAAGGTGTTACCACATGAACCCCTTCTTTGCTTTATAATTGGGAAGCCACCTGTCAGGTTCAAAAGCAAGTAGATCCAAGCATTCTTGAGGCAAAGAAAGGCTTTATTGGAATACAGTGCTAAAACCCACAGCAAGACAGTTATTGTCAGGAATGGCGGGATGTGCGGCTCAGGCATGGTTCTAGTATGATGTGGAAATGCGACTAGCAAATGATCTTAAAGTGTGCGCATGGGAAACTCCCGGTGGGAGGGTTACTTAATGGTCGGGAGACCGCTCCCCCCACCCCTCGGCTTCACAGGACTGGAAAATTCTCATAGACTTAAGAATAGCCCAAAGCCTGCATTCAAGGCTACTGTGATAACACTGAGCAGTAGTGGTGAAGCTCCGACGTTATAGCTAGCATACCTACGCAAGCGCAGAAGCAGGGACAAGATAGGGAACACAGAACCGTCAGGCACTTCAGAAAGTCAGTCAAACACCAGACTTCATAAGAAGGTAGCGTTTATTTGAGCAGCAATTCTAAAGGCACACTAACATTCTATTGTCAGGAATAAAGCACACAAAGAAACATCTACAGATATACCCCACTGAGCTAGCCCCCCCCTTAGCATCTACCAATGGCTACATAGCCCGCGTGCAGGAAATAGGTGCAAAAGTTGTTTAAGCCATAAAGGGGCCCAGCTGTCCACACCGGAGAAACTGAAACCGTAGGACAAGACCATTTGGTTCAGATAGGAAATAGCCCAGGCTGGAATCACACTGTAACCTAGGCAACCTACCCACCTCCCACATTCCAAGCATGAAAAGTTACAGACCATCTTACCCTCCTTCCCTCCCTCACATCTTATGGCAGGATCACCTGACAGAACAATGAACTCAGTATGAAACATGAACCAAAGAGCCATTACTGACACTCTGCCCTCCCCAAAATATACCCCGCCCCCTCAGGAGGAAGGGAAGGAAGGACCTCCCGGTTTCATTGGGTAGCGGGAGTGGAATTCCCTGATAAGATCAGGTGCTCGTATATCTGTGACTTTCACCCATTCCCTGTGCTGGGGGCCAAAATGAACCCATTTGACAAGATAGTAGAGTTGACCCCGCACCAGTTTAGAGTCCAAGATATCAGCCACTTCAAAATGTTCATCGTTGTCCACAATCAGCGGGGGGGGGGGTGCAGGGTGTTCCGTATGCCATTTATTCGGCGGGTACGCTGGTTTGAGAAGGCTGAAATGGAAGATGGGATGAATATTTTTAAGAGATTTTGGTAAGTCTAACTGCACAGTGACCTTATTGATACATCGGATTATCTTAAATGGGCCAATGTATTTCCAAGCCAGTTTTCTGGAGGACTGGTGTAGACACAGGTTTTTTGTGGACAGGTACACATACTTTCCAGGCTGAAGGTCCCAACCCACCACCCTTTTCCTATCAGCCTGTTTTTTATATTAGGCTTTAGCCGCTTCCAAAGTTTCGCAAATCAATGGCCATGAATCACGAAAAGTTTTACACCTATCCGCGGCATCTCCCGCCGTCCCGGAAGGTTTCGGAAACGGCAAAGGGGGACTGTCTTAGCCAAGTGCTGCTTTGAACGGAGAAACACCAGTAGAAGCATGCCCAGAGTTATTGTACGCAAATTCAGCTAGGGGCAAGAGGTCTACCCAATTATCCTGTTGGAAGTTGGTGAAGCAACGCAAATATTGTTCAAGAGTTTGATTAACCCGTTCCGTTTGCCCATCAGTCTCTGGATGATAGGCGCTGCTTAAGGCATGCTCTATGCCCAATAGGGCCATCAGTTCAGTCCATAATTTAGAAACAAATTGCGAGCCGCGATCAGATATTATTTTGGCTGGCAAAGTATGTAATCTTACGACATGCTGCAGGAAATGGGCTTGCTTGGAAAACAAGTCAACTACCACCCAGATGACCGTCATGTGCTTACTGAGGGGTAGATATGTAATAAAATCCATGGAAATGACCTCCCAGGGTCGGCCGGGGGTTGGTAGCGGTTGCAACAGTCCTGGTGGTTCCCCCCCCGTGGGTTTACAAAGGCTGCAGACAGGACAGGATTGTATATAAAGAGATAAGTCCTTTTTCATGCAGGGCCACCAGAAACTGCTCTGGAGCAGGTGTAGTGATTTAAGATATCCAAAATGTCCGGCTGGCTTTGAATCATGCACAGACTGCAACACCTCCAGCCGAATGCTTTCAGGCATGAAAAGTTTTTCTCCCTTGTACCAACAGTAATTAGATCTATGCTCCAAGGCCCCCTGGGATTGAAGCATTTGCTTTTCTTGATCTGTTAGGGCTTTCGCAAAGCGGTCCTTCCAGGGAGTTCTCAGGGGTTGGGGTGCACTTGCCTGTTGACTCTGTTTATGGGTAACCACTACTCCCGTCAATTGAGCTGGGGTGAAGAATGACTCCCGCACTTCCAACCTTTTGCTGTTGTGCTGAGGCAGGCGTGAAAGGGCATCCGCCAACTGATTAGACTTCCACGGGAAGTGGTGGAGGGTGAACTGGAATTTGGAGAAGAACTCAGCCCATCAGAACTGGTTAGCATTGAGGACATGGGGCTTTCGTAACACTTCTAGGTTTTTGTGATCAGTCCAGATTTCAAAAGGGACCTGAGCCCCTTCTAGCCAATGGCACCAAGTAATGAGGGCCAGTCGGATCAAGGCCGCTTCTTTGTCCCAAATGGGCCAGAACCTTTCGGTATTATTAAATTTTCGAGACACATAGGCTAAGGGGTGTGGGCGCTCTTGTGCATCCTCCTGGAGGATCGCCCCCCCTATTGCTGTGTCAGAAGTGTCCACTTGCACGATAATTTTTTTTTGTTTCGTCAGGGTGCGCAAGGACCGGCTCAGTGGTAAACAATTGTTTGAGTTGTTTAAATGTGTCCTGACATTGTGGGGTCCAATCCAATCAAGCCCCTGGCTGGGAAGCTCCAGCCCCTCTCCCCTTGATCTTAAGGAGGTCTGTGAGTGGTAGGCTGACCTGGGCAAAGTGGGGTAGGAATTGGCGGTAAAAATTGGTGAAACTGAGAAAACTCTGGAGTTATCTTCTGGTTTGGGGGGGTTCCCACCCCACCACATCTTGGACCTTTTTGGGATCCATCTCCAGGCCCTCAGGGGATATGCGGTAGCCTAAAAAGTCAATGCGGGTCTGATGAAACTCACATTTCGATAGCTTAACAAACAGTTTGTGCTCCAATAACCTTGAGAGCACTTCTCGGACCAGTTGGACATGGGTTTTTAGGTCCAGGGAGTACAGTAAGATATCATCCAAGTAAACAACTACCCCTTTGAACAGGTAGGGGTGCAGCACCTCATTGATCAGATTCATAAAAACTCCCGGAGCACCCTGGAACCCGAATGGCATAACTCTGTACTCAAATTGCCCCAGTGGGGTGTTAAAGGCGGTCTTAAATTCATTGCCTTGCCGGATGCGTACTCGGAAATATGCATCTCCAACTTAGAAAAAATCTTTCCCTTAGCCACTTCTGCTAAGAGATCCTTGATGAGTGGCATGGGGTAAGCATTGGTGGCAGATACTGCATTCAGTCCCCGATAATCCGTACACAATCTCAGCCCCCCATCTTTCTTTTTGCAAAACAGCACTGGGGTCGCGAATGGAGACAAAGCTGGTCGAATAAAGCCACGTGCCAGGTTTTTGTCGATGAACCTGTGCAACTCCGCTTTCTCCATGGGGCTCATGGCATAGATTTTACCCTTTGGCATTTTTTGGCCCGGGAGGATTTCAATGGCACAGTCTGAGTTATGATGAGGGGGGAGTTCATCAGCTTCCTCCTCCTCAAAAACTCGAGATAAGTCCCGATACTCTGCGGGGATGCAATCAATCTCCTCCACTGCTAGGCAAGCCCGTGGAGGTTCATTATTGGGTGGGGTGCCCCATTCTGGGTCCCATTTATGTTCTGAGCATCTTGGGGAAATGAAATGCACAACCCCTTCCTCCCACAAAATGTACGGGTCATGTCCATATAACCACAGGCTGCCTAACACCAACGGGAATTTGGCTTGTGGAGCTACCACAAAGGAGCGGAGCTCCCAGTGCTCGCCCGCCCCCATGCGCAACGGTACAGTCTCAAATCTGCAGGGCTCCTTCATCGGTGACCCATCCGAGTGAACGTGATGGGGTCTTTCAATTTGACTACTGCTGCCTCTAACCCCGTAACCAGAGAAGGGTTAATGAGGTCTCTCCTGCAACCAGAGTCAATGAGGCCGTGTACCCTAATGTGGGTCATCATGGCCGGGTTCATTATGATCACAGTCACAAAAAAGAGAGAGGGATAATTGCTCACCAATTTGGGTGCTTCTGGGGCTGGGTCCTGTTGTGCTGCACCACTTACAACCGGACCTGCTCGTTTCCCTGCTGCTCCGGTTCATCCTCCTCCAGGAACCGTGGGTCTATAACTTCCTGATTGGTGTAGAGGGCCCGGGGGTTGCGTGGCTTGGCTGTGCCCTTCTTTGGTGGGGCCCCCGGACATCGTCTGTCCTCCTCACGAGGTGGTAACCGGCCCGAATCCTTCCTAGGGCAGGAGGCAGTGAAGTGCCCTTTGTCCCCACATTTCAGGCAGAGACCTTGTCTCATGCGTTGATCCCGGAGACCGCTCAAGGTTGGGGTTGGTTTCCCTTTGAGTTGGGAAGTGGAGGTGGCTGGGCGATTGTTCCCCAAGGACATGTCCAGCTTCATGATGCGTAGCTGGCTTTCAGCCCGCTCAGCTTCTTCCATCCAGCCCTGCAATGTTTGCGGCTCCTTGGAGCTGAGGACGTTATTACGGACATCCACGGCCAGCCCCATTCGGTATTGCTGGGCTAACACCGGCTCCGTCCAGTCCCGAATCTTGGCAGCATGCTTTTGGAATTCTCTGGAGTACTCCCTCACCGTAAGCCTCCCTTGTTTAAAGGTGCGGAGGAAGGCTTCTGCTTTCGGGGCAGCCGCTGGGTCTTCAAAACGGTTTCTCAAGGCCCACATGAAGTCATCTACACTCCCCAATTCCACCGCCTCTAGATCATGTAAGGCCACATACCAGTTGGTTGCAACTCCCCTCAACCGGGAAGCGATAAACTCCACCTGTTGTTCTTCATCTGGGAACAGGTGGCCCCACCGCTAAACGAACTTTCCGACCTGAAGTATGAAGAATGAGACGCTCTCGGGATCCCCGTCTAATGTGATCTCCAGCAGATCTTTTGGCCGTAAAGTTGGGGGGGGCACTGGACCTGGTCCGGGAGCGGGTCCTGGAGTTGGCATTGGTAGGGGTGCTGGCACCGGGGCTGGCGGAGGTTGACCAGGGACCGGCTGCCCCAGGATCGGTTGCCCTGGGATTGGCTGCCCCGGTATTGGTTGCCCTGGAACCAGCTGCCCAGGGACCGGTTGACCTGGGACCGGCTGTCCCAGCACCAGCTGCCCTGGAATGGGTTGCCCTGGTGGTGGACGCCTCGGCGGCAATTGGGGTCCTGGGCCTGGGGCAGGTCCGGGCTGGGCCAGCAAATAGGTGTGAATAGCCTGGTCCATCATCCCCGGAAGGGGTTGCATTAGCTTGCCCATGTCCCGCATCAGCTGTCAGCAATCCTTTTCCACCGTGTCCATCCGAGTATCCACATCCTTACTCGGGCTGGGCCTCACTGGCCCACGGGGAGTTCGTCCCTGGGGCAGTCCAAAACTCCCACGGGGGTCCAACAGGCTGTCCTGGCTTTGGCTCCCCGGCAACGACCATGTTGTCTGAGTAGCGTCCAATAAGTTCCTGGACCAGTCTCTAGACTTCCGTTGTGTGACCCATTTGTCCCACGGGATTGGGGCACTTTGGTAGTAGATCCGGGGTATAGCCCCTCCATGGCTCGAGATTGATCCAGCTGGGCTGTAGATCGGAGGGGTGTATGAGGTCCCCAAAGTACCAGTTGTAGAGGGAGTGATGGGCCCGACCGAGGTGTAGGGAACCAATGCCGTTGGCACTGGAACAGTTGTTATCGGTCCGACCATGACCAGCACTGTGGTAACTGGAACAGTAGTCACTGGAATCAAGGTGACTGGAGTGGTAGTACTCAGGACCATCACCGGTGCTCCACCGGGGCCACTCATCCTGGTGTGGAGAGGCGCGAACCGGTAGGAACACTGAGTAGGATTCCTGACAATTTCTGTCAGGTTCAAAAGCAAGAAGATCCAAGCATTCTTGAGGCAAAGAAAGGCTTTATTGGAATACAGTGCTAAAACCCACAGCAAGACGGTTATTGTCAGGAATGGCGGGATGTGCGGCTCAGGCATGGTTATAGTATGATGCGGAAATGCGACTAGCAAATGATCTTCAAGCGCGCGCATGGGAAACTCCCGGTGGGAGGGTTACTTAATGGTCGGGAGACCACTCCCCCCACCCCTCAGCTTCACAGGACTGGAAAATTCTCATAGACTTAAGAATAGCCCAAAGCCTGCATTCAAGGCCACTGTGATAACACCGAGCAGTAGTGGCGAAGCTTCCACGTTACAGCTAGCATACCTACGCAAGTGCAGAAACAGGGACAAGATAGGGAATGCAGAACAATGAACTCAGTATGAAACATGAACCAAAGAGCCATTACTGACACCACCCTACCCTGGTGCAGGCCAATATTAGCATGGCCCTTACCAGGTGGCCTAGTATGAGAGTTACCCCCTGAAGACCCAGATAAGGCTGCAAGGTCCCTCGGGGGGGCAGGTTGTCTGCTCTAGAGGCCCCCAACCCACCGGTCTGGATCCAGCTGCCAGGGGGAACCCCATTCCCAAAATCTTGGAATTGGGCCGACATGCCCAGCGCAATGACGTCACCCAGAGGTGACATCATCGTACCAGGCATGCTATCGGGGGAAGCTCTAGTGTTCAGCATTAAAACTCTATGGTACCACGGAGCTTTGGACCCCCACTGGATGCCAGGTAGAGGCCTGGCAACCTTAGACCCAGTCCCCAAGCTGCAAAACTTGAGGGGAGGATCTGTTCAGGAGTCTCACAGGCCATCCACATTCCCTGGCAAAAGCTCAGGTCTTGCCAGACGTCCCCTCGGAGTCTGCCTGCTGGTGCTCACTGATCCAGAAAATCCAGACAGACTCCTGCCAGGTGATAACCTAGTTAATGGCACCAACCCTCAGCCAATCACTCATACCATTGCCTACAGTGTGAGGTAGGCAAAAACACCCCCTTCTCAAGGCCAATTGAAGATTTGGCTGAAAAATTCCTACCCAGCCCCTAAAATTGATGACCAACAAAAGCTGACACTATTATAGGGAGGGCGGATGGGTCAATCAAGAAGGAAGACTAATAGTAAGGTAGGCAGATGGAGTGAAATAACTCAAAGGCTCCACCCCTCAAAGGAACCCATATGAGCAGGAAATTGCCCAGACCATCTCTTGCTCCTTTCCTGGAGGCAAAGGAGGTCCTCCATCCTAAAACAGCCACAAGGGATGCTGTCTAGTAGGGCTGTATTAGCTAAAATGGCACAGCAGGAGAGAGAGAATGAAGCTGAAAGGGAATGTGAGAAAGAAATGTATAATATGAAAATGAAGCAAATTCAGCTAAAGGCAGAGGGAAAGTACCTCAGTGGAATAAAATAAATTCCCATATTATCAAAAAGGAGATGATGTGGAGGCTTTTCTCTTTAGCTTTGAATGAACTTGTTGAAATTTTGGGGTCTAAGCTCAGGAACAAAATGATTTATTTTTGCCCACAGATTTGTGGAGGATTGAGTGAAGTTTACTCAGAGATGAAGGATGAGGAGACATCAGATTATTTGCTTTTTTAAGGAGAGGGTCAGAGCTAGATTTGAACAAAGTAGAAAAGCTTTCGGAGAAATTAAAAGAAATTAAAAGAAAGCAGGGCGAAACATACACACAGCTAGGTTGTCATTTGGACAGAGCCTTAAACAGATGGGTTGAGTGAAGTAAAGTACAGACATTTAAAGATCTGAAGCAATTATTTGACTTAGAACATTAGGACAGTTTTAGAAACAAGTTCCCACACAACCTAGATGGTTTCTGAGAAATAAAAATTGTAAAAGAAGCCGTCACTTTATTAGACTAGATAGAAGGGGACTTAGGAAGATCTCTTTTTCCACCCCCCAACAAGAAAAATAAAGTTTGGGGCACATCAGAGCAAAATTAGCCATCTAAAACCAACCCTGCAAGGCATGACACTCCTGACCCAAATAGAAAGGGAGGGATAAAATAATTTAACTGCCAGGAAGAGGGATACATCCATTGTCCAAAGTTAGACAATGGAAAACAGCAAACTTTAGCCCAGACTATCTAAGGACAGAAGCAGTCACAGAACTCCCACCAGACCCTGTTCCAGAAGAACTCCAAACAGATAGACTAGGTAGAGTCTTACAAGTCTGGAAAGTGCAGGAGGACTGAAACAGGAAATATTTGGAGACTGTAGACATAAACAACAAAGAAGTAATAGGCTGGAGAGATACAGGGGCAGAAGTCATCTTAATAAAGACTAACTTAGTAAAGAAAGAAAGAACTTACCGGGAAGAACATACAGGATTAAGGGAATCAGTGGCCCAGAGTTTGAAATGAACTCCCAGTTAAATATAAAGGATTCCAGGGAAAATGGATGATGGGATTGTGAGGAGAACTGGATGTTACAATTTTATTGGAGAATGACCTGGCCTCAGAAGCTAAGGTAGTTAGAGTATCAGGCTTCAGGGCAGCAGACTAGGCCTGAGAGTCAAGTGGTTGCTATGGATACCAGTTGTAGCCACCTAATAAAAATTTACAAACTGAGCCTAGAGTGATAGATACAGGCAATTTGTTTCAGGGAATCCATGCTGCAGAAATCCTAATTGAGCAAAGGCAAGAAGAAATGTTACAAGAGTTGTGGCAAAGGGCTGAAACTTCTCAGAAAGTGACAATTGAACATCCTTGTCTGTTCAAGATCCTTGAACAGTGTCTATGAGGCATAAATGTGTGGCTTTGTGGGAGAAGCACAAACAGCTAGTGATCCCCAGAAAATACAGGATTCAAGTGTTACAGCTGGCCCATGCATCACCTATGTCAGAACATCTAGGGGTCAACAAGCTAGAGACAGGTTTTATGAGTTGCATTTATGCTATCTAAATATGGTGCTCCTTTAAATCAGGATACTAATAAAGATATAAAATTAGTGCTAGTACTGCATTTTTTTGCTTTTTGATATCATCTCCTGTCCAGAAATGCATAGGAAGTCACTGAATGTCTTTTCCCCCTAAAAGAATTGCCTGTTAATTGGGCCAGCTCATAACCCTTCTGCTCCTTTCTAACATCCAGAATAAGACCAGAGGGTATGTTAGGAAGAGGAAAATTTTAAGTTGTGTAGTCATTAACCTTTGAATGAATTCATCTATTTAACCAAACATAATGTTTCTGCTTTTGTGGGTTGTTGTGCTTCATAAGGCATTACAATGGATTAGAGAGCAAGGCATAATTCATGTATGAAAGCCAAACAAATTTGTCTCTATCAAATGCCACTCATCCAGTTAATTCATTATGACGTTCTTTAATGGCTTGTTCCATGCAGTTAGGAACCAGTCTTGCAAAGTTCTAGGAAATCTTGAGGAGGCCCTGAATTGCTGATCATGGACTACATTTGGTATCCTAAAAGATGCATGAGTAATTATTGTGAAACTCAACAGATCCAAATTTCTCAGTCTGTGGAAGGTGCAACACTGTCATTGCCAAGGAAGCTACGGAATCTGGCTTTGAGACTTCAGCCATAATTATTCATTTGTTTTCATGTTGCTCACAGTCATCCATTCAAAAAATTGGTGTCAAATGACAAGTTTTAAGCTAGTCAGCCAAGAAATTAACAAGGCAGTTTTCCCTCTCTGCTTATCTGCCTAACTTGAACAAATGAGATGTGTATCAAGCTTGATGATGAATAAGACCAAAATGTGTTCCTAGGGGAAACAGGGGGAAGTGGTTCCTACCTAGGAATTAAGAGGCTTGATCATGGCATAGTGTATTTGTCACACTTATTTAAGTGGTTTATGGGGCAGGAGCTACAGTGATAGACTGAGTGGGAGTGAGCTCCTTTAAGGTTGTCAGGCCCCTCCTAGCCACTGTTGGGGGATGGGGTTGCCAGATCCAAGATTTGGGGATGGAGCCTGGAGCCTGGGTAGGAGAGTGACCACAAAGTCCATCCTGCAGAGCATCCATTTTCTCCAGGGGAACTGATCTCTGTAGTCTGGAGATGAGATGTAATTCTGGGAGATCCCCAGGCCCCACGTGGAGGCTGGCATCCCTTGATGACTCTCCAGAGGGGAGGTGCTCCTTAAGTGTCTTGAGGATTGGGGTATTCAGATCAGTATCTGCTTTGTGATGTCTGTTAGCTAAAGAACTGCTAATGCAGCAGCTATGACTGGCAGGAAAAATGGACAGATCCAGTTTGTTAAACATATATTTCATATGCCAAAAGATATGTTGGTTCTTGTACAGAGGAGTAGCTGCCAAGCACATGAGTGAGGTCATGCATTGTGTTATAAAAATATGTAAATTGTTCAGGGCTATTTTTGGGCCGGAACGCACCGGAATGGTGTTCTGGCTACCTTCTGAGTCCACCCCACCCCCGCCACGGGAGGCCTGAACAACCCGTCCCTTGGCATCCCTGGGCCCACACCGAAGTGCTGCAACCTGCGGGAGGCTCAAAGACCCATCAGCCGGCCTCCCTGGGCCCACGCCGAGGCACTGCAGCCTGCAGAAGGCCAGAAAACCCCACCCGCTGGTCTCCCCGGGCCTGCGTGAAAGCACTGCAGCCTGTGGGAGGCCCAAAGACCTACCAACCAGCCTCCCCAGGCCCATGCCGAAGTGCTGCAGCCCACGGGAGGCCTGAAGACCCCGTCCGCCAGTCTCCATCGGCCCATGGCAAAGCACTGCAGCCCGTGAGAGGCCCGAAGACCCACCCGTCGGCCTCCTCAGGTCCATGTTGAGGCACTGCAGTCTGTGGGAGGCCCAAAGACCCACCAGCAAGCCTCCCCAGGCCTGCGTCGAGGTGTTGCAGCCTGTGGGAGGCCCGAAGTCCCCACTCCCTGGCCTCCCTGGCCCATACCTGAAGAGCTTGATGGGGTGACTGAGGGATCCATTGGGGGTGGTGGGGGCTTGATGGGGTGTGGAAGACCCTCCTTCCCCCCATCTCCTTGCCTTCTTTCTGTCCCTCCTTTCCTTCTCTCTTTCTCTCTCTCTTTTCCTCCTCCTTTCCTCCTCCTTCCTTCTTTCCTTCCTTCTCTCTATCTCTTTCTTTCTCTCTCTCACTCCTTCTCTCTCTTTCTTTCTTGCTTGCTTTCTCTCTCTCTTTTCCTCCCTCTTTTTTCACTCGCTCTTTTTCTCCCTCTTTCTCTCTCTCTCTTTCTTTCTTCCTTCCTTTCTTTCTTTCTTTCTTTCTTTCTTTCTTTCTTTCTTTCTTTCTTTCTTTCTTTCTTTCTTTCTTTCTTTCTTTCTTTCTCTCTCTCTCTCTCTCTCTCTCTCTCTCTCTCTCTCTCTCTCTCCTTCCTTCCTTCCTTCCTTCCTTCCTTCTTTAGTCTTCTGGGTTGTCAATGTGGCCTAATATGCTAATGAACTGTGCTGTCAGGGTGTGGCCTAATATGCTAATGAGTTTCTTTTGTTGGGTGTGGCCTATTATGCTAATGAGCTCCTGCTAGGCTTTTTTCTTTTTTTTTTAAAGAGCCCTGAAATTGTTAATTCATAAAAACTAGCACTCTTAGTTTGAGATGTTTTGACACTGCACAGAAATGGATTCTGAATGCTTTCTTGCTACAATGCGGTTCACATCTCAAGGAAAAGTAAAATAAGGAATCTGACAACAGGTGACACAGAATGCTATGAGAGTACATATTCCTATTTGTGTTTTGATGACCTTGGGGGGGGAGAAACAGATCATTTTTCCTGACTCTAAGCTGTTGACTTTGGCTGCAGGAAAAAAGAAAAGACATTCTTTTGCCCTCTCCCTTTTGTTAGCCAAATGGGCCCATGTTAACCTGATTGCTCTTATTTATTAATAAAATTATGGGGAATATTAGCTCTTATTAATAAGCAATCGGTTGCGGGATGCAACACCAATTTATACAGAAGTCCTGCCCCTCCAGAATTTATCAGAAACAGACATGGAGGCTGCAGTTAGGTTAAAATGGTGTCTTTACTGTAGTCTTCTTCACACACAAACAATACACAGTCACACAATTATTCAGATTCTAGGAGACAAAGATAGATAATCAGCACACTTGCATGAGCAGGATATTCATTGTTTGGGTTATATTTACCTGTCCAATGAGATGAAGGCTTCCAAATGGATAAATAAGGGAATTATAGAAAAATGGGACTTATGCTAGAAAAATGGAGAGTGCAAACTGAACCAACAGAAAGCACATGGAAGACTCTGGCGGCCGTCCAAGAGCCTCAGGGTAAAGTGTGGCAAGATATCCACAAGTTCAAGAGTAAGAGAGTATAGAGGTCGTTGGGGGGAAGTAGAGAGAGAGAGCATGTGGTCGGGTAGCCCCTTTTATAATGTGGTGTGGGGAGGTTGGGTCAGGCTGGCCACATGTCCTAGTCACATGCCTCTTGGGGGTGGCCCAAGCTGGTCACATGTCTTGGTTCACCTACTAGTCCATCCCCAAAACATGCTGATTGGTGCTGGGTTCAAGGGGAAAGGGTCTAGGGGAGTGGGCAATATTGAGTCTAGCAACTTAGACTGGAGTCTGGCACCTGGGTGTAGGTGAGATGAGTCACTGAGCCAAAGCCATTGTTCCTTGATGGCCTTAGCTGGGTCCTTGATGGGCGAGTGATTAGTCTCTAAGCAACCATGAATGGATTCTCTGAGGTTACGTGTAGCTTCGCAGGTGATGGGGGGGAGAAAGAGGTTTCCTGTGTGTGTTGGAGAGGTCTCCTAATGGCATTTTGGAGTCCTTTGTCCTCCTGCCTCAGCATGGCATGGTGTTTTGTGCTCTGTGCAAACTCATGGAACTGATCCATCTTCCATCAGGTGAAGAGGGCTGGTAACCTTGCAGGGCCCCTGGAGCAGCAATAAAGAAGGAAAGGTGACTTCCTCTCAGGGTGCAGTCTCAGTCTGGCATCATAGTGGGCTACCATGCTGTACAGTTCCTTGCGCATGCTTTGCACAGTTCATAGTTTATTTCAGTTTATAAAAGGCATAAAAAGCCTTGCAGGGTAACACCTGTTGCCTGGTGTTGGGCCTGTAGCTATGGTGGGGCCTCCAGTGACCCAGCTCCCTGACTTACTGCCCAGGCCCCCAGACTTTTCCTCTGCCTGCCAGGCTGCTGACTGCTGCCTCCTCCCCCTGCTCTGGCTGGCAGCATATCACAGTGGTGGGAACATGGGCAGGGAGGATTGGATCGGTCCTGCCTGGCTAGCCCTTCACCATTGGTGGTGGCTGCAGCCAATCCCTGCCAACATCGGGCTACTTCCTGGCCAAAATGCGAGGGGCAGTCAAGGTCAGGCACCACACTTGGAGGGTGCCTTTGCTTGAGTCAGCATCCTCCACAGTGGCGCCCCCCTCCCCGCTGGGGTGCTCACTTGGGAGCTGAGTTGCACTGGCAGCAGGGGATGCTGGGTTCTGGGTGGCCAGCTCTTCCGCCTTGAAGGTCTGCCATGCATACCCATCCATGGCTTCTGGCAAGTTGGCAGGAAGTGTACCTGGTCCTGGAGGTCAGCTCTGTGCACCAAGTGGGTGAGATCCATGGGGACTAGAAAGAGAGAGTGAGTGGAGGTCTGTGTCAGTTTGACTCCTGCCCACGAGTGATCACTGGCCTGGCCTGGCTTGGCTTAGATGAGTTGGAGGGCAGGAAAAGCTTCAGTGAAAAGAAATTTGATGCAGGTTTCTGATTTAAGGGACATTGGGGGGAAGGGAAGGGGGAGTGGAGCTGCTCGCTTAGGTGTGTGTGCAGGGTGCCCCCAATTATTTCAATGGCCTCTGGAAAAAAAATCCTGGCTACACTCCTGCCTGGTGTGCCAACTCTCAATGGTGTACACAGCCAGTGAGATTCCAGAAACAAACAAAACTTTATTGAAATAAAGGGGACCTTGGCAGCAAAACCAGAGGACTCTATCCAAGCAACATTGGTATCAGGCTTTTATTGTTTGAAATAAACAACTTTTAGACATGCACAGATGTCTATGGATTACAAAACTTAAATATATATGAGTATATTTGCCAAGCATGCTTTTCTTTTTGCCCTTATTTGCAGCACATATGTCTCTGAGCTTTGCAGAACAACTTATTTCTAAAGCCCACCTTTGCTTAATCAGCTATGTCCTGGAACATCTTCCCCACTTTATCACATCCCATTTTGCTAGTTAACTAAATTTAGCTTGCCTAAGCATTTAGTTGGACAGAACTGCACAAAGCAATTTAAAAATGGCTTCAGTCTTGCCTATCACTTTCATGATGGGGAGATCAGAAGCCAATTGTTCTTATCTGTTGTTTTGCTATACAGTGATTTGGGGGTGGGGTCCAGAAGCCAATTCCCAGCTGATCGCCTATGAATTATAAGACAGCTCTTCACCCTTTCCACCCCCAACTTTCACCTCTGCCTCCTCAGGCAAGCCATTTCATAAGATAGGGGTCACAACAAAGAATGCACATGTGTGGGCAATCTTTGATTTTGCCTATTTGTAAGGTGGCACCTACAGAATGGGAGTAATATGCAGGTTCCTTCTATCTCCTGATAATAGGCATGCTGAAGCATTCTACACCAATGTCATATTATCAAATGACAAAAATTATTGGTGTCAAAATAAGTTATATTAACTGTATAAATGAATGGGTTATTCTGGTCTGAGTTTCATTTGTCAGTGTCTAGGTATGTGCATTCTTATATTGTCACAAAGTTTGCAGTTCATTTAATCCAGAATTTGAAGATGGCATCCATTGCTATTTGTTACCAGTTACTCATTTTGTGGCATACTTTGGAATAAAGAGATAAAAAACATGTTCTTGGACTGAGCAGGTGTCACATTTTTCTTATACATTAAATCATCTGCAATGAGTTACATGTTTGTTCTACTCAGGCATCTCTCATACCTAGTGCAGTTATTGAACAATACGATCCTAAACATACACATGAATACATACGGCTAGTATAATGGAGGTGTGTTCTCTGTGGATAGTATAATTATACTCTGTGGATAGTATAATGAATTGCAGTCTCAGATGACAAATAATTATGCTTGCATTCAAACTGACAGATCAGGTGACAGTTTACACCAGGTGCAGTAACATCTTCTCCAAAGAGAGAACCTAAGCATCAAAGCATTTAACAAGACAAGTACCACCAATGTAAACTGTGAGCCATATAATAAATACATTAACCATTTTGCTCACAGGTCTTGGTAGCATGTACTGCCCAATTTAGATGGCTTTTGCAGAAGGAAAAATCAACTGGTTTCCACAATATTGATTTTGTCAATTTTAATAACTATTCTTATGTGGATTTTTGCTGAGAGTGAGCTCTCATTGCACCCTCTCTAGCTGCTGTCATGTATAATATTTATACAATATTATATTTATACAACCAAATCATTTCCATGTATATTTAGATAAAACTATCTGACAAGATAAAACTATCTGACAACTATCTTGAGAGTCCCTTGGACTGCAAGGAGATCAAATCAGTCAATCGTAAAAGAAATCAACCCTGATTGTTCCCTGGAAGGCCAGATCCTGAAGCTGAAGCTCAAATACTTTGGCCACCAAATGAGAAGGGAGCATTCACTGGAGAAGACCCTGATGCTGGGAAAGATTGAAGGTCAAAGAAGAAGGGGACGACAAAGGATGAGATGGTTAGACAGTGTCATCGATGCAATGAACATGAAATTGAGCAAACTTCAGCGGACAGCGGAAGACAGGAGGGCCTGGTGTAATCTGGTCCATGGGGTCGCGAAGAGTTGGACTCAACTGTGCGACTGAACAACAAATCTGACAAGGATAAAATGGAATATTGTTGTGCCCTGAATCTCCCATTTCCCCCAGTTGTACTGCTCAATTTCCCACTATTTGCTGTGCAGCCGCATTTTGACCCACGTTTCTCCCCGATTTCTGCTGCATCTTCTTGATCCTAAAATATAAGGATTCTGGAAGGCTCACCATGTACACCAGCTTGAATCTTTGTACAACAATAAATAAGCTTAATTAGTCCAACAATACCTTATCTGTATTCATGTGGATTAATTACTACTTTGCTTCTTCACCACCTCATTAATAACACCAGGGAGTCATGAGAATTAACTCCAGAGGAGGTGGAGTCTAGAATAAAGTTTTAGTGGTCAGGGAAGCAGCTTCCAGCACAGTAGTATTTTTTGCATGGTCTCCTGTCTTTTCCCACCAGCTGATTTTTGGTCCTTTTCAGCTTTTTGTTCATAGTGCTTCCTTCCCAGCTAGAAGAAATTGTGAGGAAAGCAGGACAAACGGAGAGTGTTTGGTGCCTCAGATTATTTGATGATATTATGTATGTCTCTTGCCAATGTCTCCATGGCATTTCAGAAAAGGGTGACAGTCTGTAGGCGCATGCCTCTTAACCAACCAGGCTAGACATATTGGTGCTGGAAGACTGGGTGTTTATTTTCTTTCTTGTCAGAGAAGACAATCCTGGAATGATCTATATTTGACAATATTTCAGGATGTTGTTCAAGCACCAGCTGGCATGCAGCTCTGAGACTATTGACATCTGCATGACACAAATTTTGTAGAAGCTTATTTTATGAAGTCGATTTACAGTAAAATCCTAAAAAGAAATATGCCCTTCTGAGCCTATTGACTTCAATGGACTTAGAAAGGTGTACCATTGTTTAGGATTGCATTGTAATGTCATTAAATTGAAATAATTTCTTGTGGAAGGTTAATAGATTTAGATTAATCAAAGTAGTGGCTGTGATTAAAACCGATTAATTAGGATATTTGTATCCTGTGGATGCAAATGAATAAATATTAGGGGCTGCATCCAGCATAAAGGCCTGGTAAGTGCTGTGCATGGATCTCCAGTCTTCCCAGCTTTTCCCCTCCCCCAACAGCCATTTCAGTGCCCACAAAAGTTTATTCCCAGAGTTGCAGAACCTGCACGGAGTAATAGCAATGCCATCAGCAGCTCTCAACTCTCACAAAAGACAGGACAGAGTAATTTCTTCTCCTTCAACCTTCCTATTGTAGCCTCCTGACCTTTGTGGCTATTACTTTGTGTGGGTCCTGTACCACTGGGAGTAAACTTTCCCAGAGTAAAAAATGGTTGCTGACCGAGGGGGATGATGAAAAGATCCACAGACATCAGCATGTTACCCTGCTAGATCATAAAATCCAACCCTAGGGGTGTGCTTTAGGGATGGGCACAAACCAAACCATGAAGCAAAATTTGTACAACTGTCATGAATTTCCACAGACTTTTAAAGCAGTTCATGACGGTTTGTGGTAGTTCATAGATGAAGCAGAAAGCAGGGTTTTTATTTTTAAATTAAAAAAAAATTAAGGATACAAAACAAAAAAGGAAATCAAGAAATAGAAAATAGGAAAAAAATTATACAGAATATTTACATTTCTCTAGAACATCCATAGTACACATATTGTATCAAAAATGAATAAATATTAGAGGGGGGGAGAAAAGCTCTAACTCTTGCCAATGTGTAAATAATTAAGAACACCAGCAAAACAAAGATTTAAAGAGAAATGAATAAAGAGGTAATATAGAAAGACTACAAAGCAGACAAAATAAACAAAGATATTAGAGAAATACTAGAGATTGGAAAAATAGATTAAAAAAGGAAACAATAGGAAAGCTAGATAAGTAACAATAATGAATGGAACAATAAAGCTAGGTGGGGGGGAAATAATAACAGTAATAATAAAATATAGAATATCACTACCAATAAAAATAAGATCAAAAAGGAGGGAAAAGTAACACCAAAACGCAGATAACAAAACCATACAATGTCATCAGGTGCAACTAGAAAAACACCAACAGCATCTCCAAGCCAAACAGCAGGATTATCCCAATTAAAATCAAATATACCAATGGCGGATATACAAATAATGATGCAAAACTGTTTACAGCAAGCATCACAACAAACAGCAGACTTAATTAAAAAAGAACTAGAACGAATACAAAATAAAATCAAGCAAATTGCAATACAACTAAAAAATGATACCGAAGACATTAAAACAGAAATAACAAAAATAATAAAAGTCACAAACAACTTAGAAGAAAAGGTGGATGATTTAGATCAAGAAGTACAGGATATAAAATTGAAAACAGATAAAATTGAAGAATCACTAACATTATTAGAAATGGAAAAAGCGGGTACTATTCTCAGATTCCAAAATATAACAGAGAAATTAGACAAAAATTTGAAAGAAAAAATAATACAGAACATCACAGAACAATTCAATATTGGGAGTTAAAGAGACTTAACAGAGGACGTAGAATCTGTATATAGAAGGAACTCGGCCTTTGCGAGAAAACACAAGTCCCAAGAGAGGTACATGTGAAATTTTATAAAATATAGTAAGAGACCAAATATTATTTGAGGCAAACACAAAAAAATTAAAAATAGCAGGAAAAGAAATTAGAATTCTAAAAGATATTCCATGGCGGGTAAGAGAAATGTGCCGAACTATACTGTATTAGCTAATTTATTAAGAAAAAATGAAATACAGATGGTTAATACCAGAGGGGTTACTGTTTACACACAAAACTAAGAGATATAGAAGACTCCATCTTTAAACTAGAAAATTTTTGGATAAAGAAGGTGAAGAGTTAGGGTGGCAAAAAGAAAGAAAGACAAAAAAGATGGCAGGTAAGAATATCACTTTAATATCTGTGAATGTTAATGGATTAAATAGCCCGCAAAAAAGACGAAGTATCTTACACCAAGCAACCAAATTAAAAAGTGAGATCACATGCTTTCAAGAAACACACATAAAGGACGAACATGAAAAACAGCTAAAATGTAAAAAATTAGGTATCCCATTTATCGCATCAGATACTGTTAAAAAAAGAGGGGTAGTAACATATGTAAATGAAAAATTGCATCCAGTACTCAAATATAAATGAACAGATGGAAGAATTGTAGCGGTCGAAGTTAGAAAAGCTGGAAGAGAAATGCTAATCATAAACTTGTATGCCCCGAATCAGAATCAAGATAAATTCTATAAAGATTTAAAAAACATGATGCTAAAAGAAAATACAGAGAATGTATGTCTGGTAGGGGACTTCAATGCTGTATTTGACCCTAAGGAAGATAGAAGAAAATTGAAAAAAACACTAAAAGCAGGCACAACATTGATGAAAAACTTTTTACTATTAGCAGAGGAATTTAATCTAATAGACATATGGAGAACAAGAAATAATAAAAAAGAGACTACACTTACTTCTCCCATAGACACAAATCATGGTCCCAAATAGATAGGATATGGATAAACACGAACATGGTAAAAAACATTTTAGATGTAGATATATTACCGAACACATTTGCAGATCATAATCCCATGTGGTTATCCTTTCAGGGAACATATAAAACTACAAGATGGAGATTGAACACAGGTCTTATGAGAGATAAAAACTTTGTAAAAAAAAAAACAGAAGTAAAACAGTTCATAAAAATAAATAAAAAGAAAGACACGACAATTAACATTTCTGTTATACACCTGGGACACATTAAAAGCTTATATAAGAGGTTTATTCATGAGTCAAGAAGCATGGAGAAAAAAACAAAAAGAGAAAAACTTAAGAAATTGACGGAAGAACTCAAAAAGGCAGAAGATATCAGTAAAAGGAAAGGGGACACAAATGAAATAAGAATTAAGATAAAAATGACCCAACATCAAATAAATGTGTTGATAACACAAGAAATAGCTAATAAAATAGAATACACTAAAGCTTATTACTTTGAAAATGCAAATAAACCCTCACAATGGTTGGCCTATAAGCTCAGAAAAGAAAAAGATAAAAGAATAATTTCAGCATTAAAGAATGAAAACCAGGAGATAAAATACAAAACACAAGAAATAAAAAACATAGTAGAAAACTTTTATAGAAATTTATATAAACAAATGCCACAAGATAAACAAGATCTTAAAGATTTTTTAATGAAAAATAATAGGAAAAAATTTACAGAAGACCAGAGAAAAATCTTAAATGAAAATATTACAACAATGTGAAATAGTGGAAGCACTGAAAAAACAACAACAAAAAAGGAACCCCCAGGCCCAGATGCCATTCCTGCGGAGGTGTATCAAATAATAGAAGATGAAATATTACTCTTACTTAAAGATCTGATTAATAACATTATGATAACAGGAAAAATACCAAACACATGGAACGATGCTTTAATAACTTTAATACATAAACAGGACACAGAAGAAAACGATATTAAAAACTTTAGACCCATTTCTCTCTTAAACGCAGATTATAAGATCTTTGCGACCATTATAGCCAACAGGTTTAAAAAGGTGATGGCCCAAATCATACATAGAGATCAATCAGGCTTTCTCCCCAAAAGACAAATAAAAAACAACATAAAAACCATAGTAAATATTTTAGAATTTTATGAACAACATCTGGGAAAACAATTGGCATTGGTCTTCCTGGATGCCGAGAAAGCCTTTGATAACATAAATTGGGACTACTTAAAATATAAATTAGAATTATGGGAATGTGGTGAAAATTTATGAAATCAATATCAGCTATATATAAAGAGCAATGGTTAAAAATAATAATAAATGGAGAATTAACATAAAATATTCCTATACAAGAAGGGACTAGGCAGGGATGTCCACTCTCGCCTTTACTTTTTATTTTTGGATTAGAAACTTTAACCGATATTGTGAGAGAAAACACAAAAATAACTGGAACGAAAATAAAAAGGGAACAATTTAAATTGCAGGCATTTGCCGATGATTTGATATTCATATTGGAAGACCTGATAACATCGATGCCGTACCTGTTACAAGAAATACAAAAGTATGGTAATACAGCAGGTCTAAAAATTAACTTAAAAAAAAACTAAGATTCTGACAAAAACTGCACTAAGGAAGAGATAAATAAAATACAAACAATTTTGAATATTGAAGTAGTAAATAAAGTTAAATATTTAGGCATTATAATTGCTAATAATAATAAAAAATTATTTAAAACTATTTAGCTCTACTTAAAGAAATTAAGAAAAATTTACAAAAATGGCATGACCTCCATATATCATTCATGGGCAGAATTGCCACAATAAAAATGAATATCCTCCCATGATTTTTATTTATCGCACAATGCATACCATACTAAAAAAACATTAAATTCTTTGAAGATCTAGATCGGTGTACAAGAAAATTCATCTGGCAATCGAAAAAAACACAAATTAAAAGAAAAATGCTTATTGACAAAAAAGAAAGAGGGCTACTAAGAATTCCTGATTGGTATCTTTATTATCAGGCAGCAGCTATGGGTTGGATAACATTGGAGGATAAAAGAATATTACAATTAGAAGGACACGATTTACATATGGGCTGGCATGCCTATATATGGTAAAACACAGATAAGCCGCAACAAAACTTCCAAAACCATATAATTAGAGGAGCGTTAATGAAGGTATGGAAAAAAATCAAAGACAGGTACTATCTTAAAATACCTAGATGGGTCTCCCCCCTAGAGGCTTTTATAATGCCGACGTTATTAGAAGACAATAAAAGGGTAACATATGAAATGTTATTAAATAAAAACAGTGAACTAAAAACCTCTGAACAATTACAAGCAATGAACATAAATCTCACTAGTTGGGAAAAGATACAACTACAATCTAGATTTGCTAAAGATAAATCAATAAACTTTATTAAAACAAAATCAGAACTAGATAAAATATGGCTTTCATCCTCAGATAAGCTTATACAAAAAGTATATAATTTTCTGCTATTAGATGAAACACAAGAAGAAACTGTAAAACCATGTATGATAAGCTGGATGCAAGATATGGGATACAATCTAACTTTAAATGATTGGTCAAAATCCTGGAAATCTGCGACATTATTAAGAGCCATATAATTTAAGGCAAACATATGTAAAATGTTTTATAGGTGGCATTGGATGCCGGACAAACTGCCAAAATACTATAAGGATGTCTCAGGGACTTGTTGGAGATGCAAGAATAATGTGGAAACATTTTACCACATATGGTGGGGCTGTGAAAAGATCATTAAATTTTGGAAAAGTATTAAAAAGTAATAGAAGAAATATTAAACATAGGATTACAACTAAAGCCAGAAATCTATCTACTCAATATTATACCGGAAGGGATTAGGTGTCATGATTCATGCATTATTTTGTATATACTTACCATGTCAAGAATCCTCATAGCTAAATGTTGGAAAATGGATACAATACCAAGTAGAGAAGAATTAATTGTGAAAATAGCTGAGATAGCAGAAATGGACAAATTAAATATGATT
The DNA here is from genome assembly GCA_029375565.1 of Gekko gecko. Lineage (NCBI taxonomy): Eukaryota > Metazoa > Chordata > Lepidosauria > Squamata > Gekkonidae > Gekko > Gekko gecko. The sequence goes on from JAPDNY010000002.1 coordinate 138,720,769, forward strand.
CTTTCAGGAAAATATGAGAAAATGTTTCAGAAAAGATGGCAAAAAGTGTATAATTGGATTGAAAAAATGACCAAATGAACTCCCATATGTACTTCTGATAGCATTGTTTTACCTTTTTCTGTATTTATTCTCTTTGTAATGGAAAAATGATAAATAAATCTATTAAAAATGAATAAATATTTTTTCTCCCATCTCATTTATAACAAGGCATTTGCAATTACAATTGCCTCAAGAGATCAGAGGTATAATAATAAAAAATAAACAACAACAATATATGTTTAGATGTATTCTGGTTTCCATTTACAATATAAACAATAAAATTAGCAGTTTACCAAACCTCGAACAGTATTAATTTGATGGTGATTAAAATATTGAATGCTTGACTTTAATATGTCAAAAACTTCTCTATGTATGGCCCCAATAATACTTTAATAACATTAGAAATACCATAAGAAATCTTAGGGGGGAATGAGGTCATGTAACCTTTATTAATAAAATAAAGAAATAGTATAAAATTGTACACCATATATTATTACTGTAAGAAAAATAGTGTATATTAAATATTGACTATAGCCCCATTTTTCACATCTCCACTCTTGTACAACTTCATCAAATAAATCATACATTCCAGAATATTAATTTACACATAACATTTTCAATAAATTAATAATTAGCTTTCAGTGTCTTCTGAAATTTTTATTAAGTCATCCATTTACATAGCTTGTTAGCTTTGCTGTTGTTGCATAATCAGCTAATTTATTTTTCCAGTTCTTTTGGTTTGGACATTCTTGGGTTTTCTATTTTGTTGCTAATATAACTGGCTGCTGTTATTATATCTCACAAATCTCTTTCAATATTCTCAGGTAAAATGCCCAATAACATAGTCTCAGCTTTCATAGTAAAGTTGATTTTCAGAATTTTCTGCATTTCTGCATGTATTTCTTTCCAATATCTCTTCATCTTTTTACACGTCCACCACATATGGGAGAAAGTACCATCCATCTCTTTACATTTCCAACAAGTCCTTTTGTAGTTTTTTTCCCATCTTCTCAATGTCTTTTAGAGTAATATACTATTGATAGAACATCTTGTACCATTTTTCCCTGAATACCTGACTAGCTGTAAATTTTATATTCTTTGTCCATAAGGTTTCCCATTGTTGAAGAGACATTTCACAAAATTCTTCATCCATTTTATCATATACATTTTGTTCTATCTCTGTATAACTTTGGAGTAAAAGTTTGTTAATTCATCCTAATAGATAATCTTTTTGTTGCATAATTATCTTCTCAAATTCAGTTAATTATTGTGCTTCCATCTTTATAGATGTCCTTTTTAAATCTTGAGGTTAACTGAAAATACAATAGCCATTTTATCTGTTGCCAGGACTTCACTCCTCCTTGAGGGTTTATCATGTCTCCATATGTAATAAAAGCATTGTTTTTTCTCACATGTTTATCATAATATGAATCTTAAGGTGCCATTAAAGGGAATATTGGAGGACTAATTCTTTTTCATATAGTGTCCCAGATTTTAAATAATCTGTCTCTGATGACATGGGTTTTTGTCTTGCATTGTATTCTTTCACATTGATTTCTTAATCCAAAGGGAACTGTGCAGTGCTTTGTCCAAGCTTGCTGCTTCTAATTTTATTAATCTGCCACCTTGATTTTTGATCCAGCCTGCAATCCAAACCAGGACCACTGCTTGGTAATATAATGTGATATTAAGTACTGCTAAGCCTCCTGTCTGTGGAAAACAGGGATTTAAAGAGATTCCAAGTCCATTTAAACCCATGCTTTCTGTTTCCCACAAAAGCTGCAAAAACAGCTGAGGGGAGCTTGGCTGTTTCAGGCTTTATACCTTTAAAGGGACTACAGAAAACAGCCAGAAAAACAGGTGAGACTGTTCCCCATCAGTCAGCTGTTTTGGGCTCTCTAGCGCAGTCCATTTGGAGGGGGGTATTTAAAGGGGTTGCATAAGGGAGCCCAATAGAGCTGACCCCGGGCTTCTCCCCATGGGCTCAGCTCTATTGGGCTCCCTTGCATGGCCCTTTAAACAGGGCTGCATAAGACAGCCTGAAGCTGGCTGAGGGGAGACTTCTACCCTTGGGCTCTCGATTGGGCTCCCTTGCACAGCCCCTTTAAATGAGAGGCTGATGTTAATTCAAAACAAACTGCTTTATTTCACTTCTGTTGGATAAATGGTCAGGTAGGTATCAGGTTTGGAACTTGGCAAGTGAACAGGCAATAGGAATGAGGTAACTTTGTATAACTATATACAACTGGTAGCCTGTCACATAAATGTAGCTTTTTTGTTCCATAAACAGCTCTTTAAAGCTGTGGAGAGAAATCTCTTGGTAGTCACTGCTTAAATAAACAGTCATAGGGTTCTTTGTCTCAAAATTACTTAAGTGTGTGGAGGCAGGAACACACACACAAGTTCCAGTTTTCCTTCTTAAATACTTTATAGGGATCACCCCTCTTTACTTGGAGCCATTTCCCTGAGAGAAGGACTACTCTTAACTGAACTCCTTAACTGAAGTAACTGCCACTCTCATCTATAGAATTCCATCTGAACCTCCTGTCAGTCAAGGTTCTCAGACCAGGCTAACACATTAACCATTCACTGTCCATTACATACCTAAACTGAAAATGTTCTATTTAATGCAGAGGTATGTTAATGTTAATGCAGAGGTAATTGCTGATCTGAATGGAAAACAACTGTTGGTAACTCTGAGAACTTCAGATCTTGCCTTTATTCTGGTACTTGGCTATCTGTCTTAAAACTCATGGAGAAAGAGCCAACATGGAAAATGAAGAATGCACATTATTGTTTTCATATCAGCAGAGTTGCATAAATGTTCACTGTAGAAAATTGTGCTGGTTGCTCTGGGGTAGTAATACAGGAGTCGTGTAGTAAACACAAGACAATAGTACAAATTTAGTGCTTTGAATAATGAAATAACATTATAAATACCAAAATGTTAATGTTACTAAAATAATAAATGTTGTGGAGAAAAGCCAGAATGCAGCAATTTTTAATTTCATTAAGGCTACTCAAAATGAACCAACAGTGGTACACTCAAGTTGATATATAAAGTGTCTGGTCACTACGCATTCCTAGTAGATTGAAAGGTTTCTTGCTATTGTTAGCAAATATCCCATTTAGCCACATTTGCTTGTTACCATCAATGAACTGGTTCCACTATACTCTAGGGGGGAAGTATTGAGACACTACACAAGAATAACAGTTATAATAAATGTACCATAATGGCAATGTATTTATCTTTCTTTAGGCAGAACTTTACAGGATCTTTGTTAGCTTTATTAGTTCACTCCAGGCTATGTTATTGCAAACAGAGTCCCAGTTTGGTAATTTGTGTGTGTGTGTGTGTGTTTATGTGCATGCATATTTTTAAATGAGTTCACTCTATAGAATGGTCCAGTTGCTTTTGGAGTTAAGGAAAGAAAAATGTGCTACATGTATGGTAATGTAATTACTTTTTCAGAAATTTCATAAGGATTTTTTATTATGTGCCTAAATACATATTTACTGCACTTAGTAGACCAAAGCAAACCCGAGTAAGCTATTTTGGTCCTTTGTGTAAATAAGACATCGAGAAACGCCATGGAATCCAATCATATCTACTAAGTGTATGTTGTTTATCAAGTGTTTATAACAAATAATACACATGCATTATCCCTAGAGTGGTATTTTAAAACTATAAATAACCCTAAAGATGCCAGCCCCCAGTCACAAAGGGAGAACAGTAAAGAGGATGGTATGGATGAGCTATCAGATGTGCAGTGGGGCTCCCCACGTCCATGGGGCCAGAGGCTAATGACTGCAAAAGGAAGTAGAAAGAGTCCTGGTACCCAGGGCAACTTTGCCATTATCTCCCACTATTGAGAAAGTGGTGATCAATAGCAGGGGCCATCTCCCACATCGTGAGCAGGCAGGCACATTAAAGTGCTCTCTCCCCCATTGTGGCACCTCCCAAAGTGATTATTTGCTGACTTGGTTTTCTGATGTTCCCATCCTCTTCTGGTGGCTCACCAGTTGCTCACCAGCTGGGACCTTCCCTGTCACCAGGGCCGGCTCCAGGTGTTTGGGCACCCTAGGCAGGACAGCCTGGGGCACCCCCCACTGGGGATGCCAACCTCCCTGTGGGGCCTGGAGACCTGGGGGCGGCGGCGGAGCGTTGGCTGTCCTGGAGGCTCTGCAGCTGCGGGGCCCCAAGGAAAGCCAGGGAAGGGGGCGGGAGGTCTAGATGCTGACCCCTCCCTCCCAGCACCGGCTTTTCTGGGGGCTCTGCGGCTGCGGGACCCCCAGGAAAGCCAGGAAGGGGGCGGGGGTCTAGCCGCCGCCCCCTCCCTCCCAGCGCCGGCTTTTCTGGGGGCTCCATGGCTGTGGGACCCCCGGAAAGCCAGGAAGGGGGCGGGGGTCTAGCCTCCACCCCCTCCCTCCCAGCGCTGGCTTTCCTGGGGGCTCTGAGGCTGCGGGACCCCCAGGAAAGCCGGGAAGGGGGCAGGCCTAGCCGCCACCCCCTCCCTCCCAGCACCAGCTTTCCTGGGGGCTCTGCAGCTGCAGGGCCCCCAGGAAAGCTGGGAAGGGGCGGGGGTCTAGCGGCAGCAGCGGTGGGCGCCCAGTTAGGGCGGCGGGGGGTGCTTTTTGGGGGGAGTGGGGCACCATTTGGTGCCCCTGAGGCCGGGGCACCCTAGGCCAGTGCCTGTCACCCCACCACTCACCCAGGGTTCACAGCTGCTGCCAGTCCAGAAGCCTAGCAACCATGCTCCCTTCATGAATGCCATTGCCTTCTCCAAATTGAGGTCATGCCCAGTGCTGACTGAGAGGTTGCTGCTGCTGTGCAACCATGCTCCCCCAGTGAAAGCCACTGCTGCTACTGCACTCCACCTCATGCTGATATACTGAGGCCAGCCACATTCCTGATGCCTCCAATGGTCATGGGCCCTGCTGGCTCATGGGCAATGCTGCATACAACTAGGCTGGTGGAGAATAGGTAACAGGAGACAATGACTGCGACAGCTGGGAGAGCAGGAGATGCTAGGCCTACTGTGTGGACTGTGAATGAGCAGCAGGAATGTGGCAGCAGTACTCAGTGACCCCACGTGATCTCACACAGCCAGGTGAGATGGCTGGGCAGTGCAGGATGCTTTTTTCCCCCTGGTGGCCTCTCCCCCGGGCCTAGCTCAGGCTCCATCATAGACTCACCTGGGAAGCAGAGGGCCAGGTTTTCCCACCATTGCCACAGCCCAGCCCTCAAGCTGCCCATGCAGCCCATCCTGCTTTGCAGGATGTGGCCAGCCATGGCTGCCATTGCCCCTGCTGGCTTTTCCCATCCATGCAAGACCATAAGCAGGACCCACAGGTGAGTTGGCGGGCCCACATCTACAAAGTGCATGTTGTTTATCAAGTATTTATAACAAATAATACACATGTAATATCTCTAGGGATGGACATGAACTGGCTCACAAACTAAAGTTCATGAATTTTGGCTGGTTTCTGGTTGGCAAACTGAAGTTTGCAGCAGGTCAACTGGCATGACTTTTCACAAACTTTCAAGTGGTTTGTAGCAGTTCATGAATGAAAGAAGAAGAAGAAGAAGAAGAAGAAGAAGAAGAAGAAGAAGAAGAAGAAGAAGAAGAAGAAGAAGGCAACTATGATTTTCACTATCCAAGGGAGTCTCAGAGCGGCTTACAAACTCCTTTCCCTTCCCCTCCCCACAGCAGACACCCTGGGAGGTAGGTGGGGCTGAGAGAGCTCTGACAGAAACTGTTCTTTTTCAAGAACAGCTCTTATCAGAACTACAGCTTGCCCAAGGTCATCCAGCCAGGTGCAAGTGGAGGAGTGGGGAATCAAACCCGGTTCTCCCAGATTAAAGTCGGTGCACTTAACCACTACCAAACTGGCTCTCCATTTCCAGTCTCCACTCAATCAAAAATATTTACCAAAATTTAAAGATGGGGGGGGGGGCAGAATTCTCCAGGCTTGGAAACACCATTAGGGGCCCTACAAAGATTACAAGGCACTGTTGGCTGTCAGTAACAATTTCCACTCTGCTCTATGGGATCAGAATGCTATATATACCCTCAGTTCCGCTCCGCTCTGCACCCTCTCCTCTGTTTGCTGTTGGCAGTTAGACAGAGAAGCAGAGCAAATTCATTTATTTCTGTGATTACCTCTCCACTGGTGGGGTTTGGGTGTTAGGTAGACTCAGGGTTCTGAGCCACCCTGTCCCTCTGCTCACACTGAGCAGAGGGGTTTAGCTACTGGATGTCTCAGCTGGTGGGGTCTGGGTATTAGTTGGGCTTATGGCCCAGAGCCACCCCATCCCTCTGCTCATGCCTAGCAGAGGGGCTTAGCTACTCAGCACCCAGGATCTGCCTAGCACCCAAACCCCACCAGGGGAGAAATGTTCACAATTAGGAGGGGTGGGAGGATACCTGGGGGTACCTTCTTTGGGGGGCTGTAACACAGATCCTGAAAGTTCAATCCTCACCAAACTTGGAGGGCAGGTAGAGAAAAGTCAGCCAGAGATCCCCTGCAAGTTTAGTGCCTCTAGCATATTAGGGGAGCATGCTACTGCATCATGAACCTCATGAACCTAACCAGTTCATTTGTTACCTAAAAGTTCATGACAAGTTTGTGGCTCATGAATCAGGCATGCCCATCTCTAAATATCCCCCCCCCGCAATTCTCTTTTAATAAGATCAATATAGTATGGATTGAGGACAGAGCTTTAATGGAAGCCCGCTCAAAACACCATATTCTATTTTGTCAGAAAATTGGAATCTGGGATTGCCTCAAAATAGGGCTCACCTGTACCACCTTGCCTCCATCTACCCTTGTCTCTGCCAAGCAACAAAACCTTTATGGGGGGAGTTGGCCTCTTTAAGACCTATTCATACAATTATTTACTTCCTGTCTTCCTCAGCTGACATTTTCCACTGGCAGCAATGGGATTTAAGAATGTATATGTTGAATATCTAATGGTATAGAAAATCATAGTTGCCTTTCAAAAAATCTTCACAGGGCAGCAAAAAGAAATGGGATATATTGTAAAACTAATAAGTATTGCTTCTAAAAATATAAAAGAACACAAAATTAAAGGTGTCTACATTGAAACATTGGTAGTTTACACCTCAGAAGCCTGGCAAGATATGATTGGGGGGCTTCTGAATGGCCCAGTGGCATGAATCTGGCAAAACTTATTTGGGATGGAATTCCATAATTTGGGAGTGAGCACAAAAAAAGGTCCATCTTCCAGTGCTAATTTATTTTCAGGTGGTGGTATGAAATCTCTGTTCATATTGAGAATGATACAGAGGAATGATGCTCCCTGAAACTGACAAAGATGAGTGGTCACCCACCTATCTGAAGTGTAATTTGATCACAAATTGCTCACAGAATTCTTGAACAATCAACATGTTCTGTTTTTATAGAATGCATAAATATTTCTAAACTTTCTACATAATAGTTTCACGTATATGTTCTGTACAGCTTCCCTGGTAGCTGTCCCACATCCTGTTTTTCATGTGCCAAAAATTTAATGACCCGAAAGAAGTATTTTGACCCTTCTTGAACAGAGAAGAAATGTGGCTTAACACTATCCTAAACAATATCCATTTTGCCTTACTTAGTGTCCATGCATGGGAGATTTTAGATAACAAATACTTTGCCCATGCATGTTCTTTCGGGACAGGGTAAAAGCCGGAACGGCCCGGAACGGCCCGGAACGGGCACTAAACAAACAATAGTGCCGCAAAAAACAGTGGCATGCATTACAGCCACTCCAGAACAATATTCCAGAAGTGAAAACACGGAACTCCCACCCTTTTATTAACCCTTTCCAGGACAAAAAGCCTCCGGAACACCCCGGAACGGCCCGGAACGGGCACTAAACAAACAATAGTGCCACAAAAAACACTGGCATGCGTTACAGCCACTCCAGAACAATACTCCAGAAGTGAAAACACGGAACTCCCACCCTTTTATTAACCCGTTCCAGGTCAAAAAGCCTCCGGAACACCCTGGAACAGCCCGGAACGGGCACTAGACCAACAATAGTGCCACATAAAACGGTGGCATGCATTACAGCCACTCTAGAACAATATTCCAGAAGTGAAAACACGGAACTCCCACCCTTTTATTAACCCTTTCCAGGCCAAAAAGCTTCCAGAACAACCCGGAACGGGTACTAGACAGACAATAGTGTCGCAAAAAACAGTGGCATGCATTACAGCCACTCCAGAACAATACTCCAGAAGTGAAAACACGGAACTCCCACCCTTTTATTAACCCTTTCCAGGCCAAAAAGCCTCCAGAACACCCCGGAACGGCCCGGAATGGGCACTAAACAAACAATAGTGTCGCAAAAAACAGTGGCATGCATTACAGCCACTCCAGAAAAACATTCCAGAAGTGAAAACACGGAACTCCCACCCTTTTATTAACCCTTTCCAGGCCAAAAAGCCTCCGGAACACCCCGGAACGGTCTGGAACGGGCACTAAACAAACAATAGTGCCACAAAAAACAGTGGCATGCATTACAGCCACTCCAGAACAATATTCCAGAACTGAAAACACGGAACTCCCACCCTTTTATTAACCCATTCCAGGACAAAAAGCCTCCAAAACACCCCGGAACGGCCCGGAACGGGCACTAGACAAACAATGGTGCCACAAAAAACAGTGGCATGCATTACAGCCACTCCAGAACAATACTCCAGAAGTGAAAACACAGAACTCCCACCCTTTTATTAACCCATTCCAGCCCAAATAGTCTCCGGAACACCCCGGAACGGCCCGGAACAGGCACTAGACCAACAATAGTGCCACATAAAACAGTGGCATGCATTACAGCCACTCTAGAACAATATTCCAGAAGTGAAAACACGGAACTCCCACCCTTTTATTAACTCTTTACAGGCCAAAAAGCTTCCGGAACACCCCAGAACGGGCACTAAACAGACAATAGTGTCGCAAAAAACAGTGGCATGCATTACAGCCACTCCAGAACAATATTCCAGAAGTGAAAACACGGAACTCCCACCCTTTTATTAACCCTTTCCAGGCCAAAAAGCCTCCGGAACACCCCGGAACAGCCCGGAACGGGCACTAAACAAACAATAGTGCCACAAAAAACAGTGGCATGCATTACAGCCACTCCAGAACAATATTCTAGAACTGAAAACACGGAACTCCCACCCTTTTATTAACCCGTTCCAGGCCAAAAAGCCTCCAGAACACCCCGGAACGGCCCGGAACGGGCACTAGACAAACAATAGTGCTGCAAAAAACAGTGGCATGCATTACAGCCACTCCAGAACAATACTCCAGAAGTGAAAACACAGAACTCCCACCCTTTTATTAACCCATTCCAGGCCAAATAGTCTCCGGAACACCACGGAACGGCCCGGAACGGGCACTAAACAGACAATAGTGGCACAAAAAACAGAGGCATGGATTACAGCCACTCCAGAACAATATTCCAGAAGTGAAAACACAAAACTCCTACCCTTTTATTAACCCGTTCCAAAAAGCCTCCAGAACACCCCGGAACGGCCCAGAATGGGCACTAAACAAACAATAGTGCCACAAAAAACAGTGGTATGCATTACAGCCACTCCAGAACAATACTCCAGAAGTGAGAACACGGCACTCCCACACTTTTATTACCCTGTTTCAGGCCAAAAAGCCTCCAGAACACCCCGGAACGGCCTGGAACGGGCACTAAACAAACAATAGTGCCGCAAAAAACAGTGGCATGCATTACAGCAACTCCAGAACAATGTTCCAGAAGTGAAAACACGGAACTCCCACTGTTTTATTAACCTTTTCAAGGCCAAACGGCCTCCGGAACACCCCGGAACGGGCACTAAACATATAATAGTGCCGCAAAAAATAGTGGCATCCATTACAGGCACTCCAGAACAGTATTCTAGAAGTGAAAATATGAGACTCTCATGCTTTTATTAACTCTTTCCAGGCCAAATGGGAATTCAGCAAGTAACAGCGTCACTAAAAATGGTGGGATTTGTTACAGACACTCCACAACAATATTTTGGAAATCAGTACATGGAAATGTTGTGCACTCATTAACCCTTTCGAGGTTGAAATGCCCCTGGTACGTGGGGGGGCGTGTTTCATAGTTGAGTGGATGCATTTCTACCTGAGTGTAATTTTCAGGAGTCATGCTGGGTAGCTGTTGCTCACTCTTTTTGTCTTTCTGCTATGGGGTTCCACAGACGATTGTACCTGCTTGCATTAGTACCACATTCAAACAAATATTTAGGGCTACCTCCACCAGTTGGTTAAATTATTAGATCACTTTGCTATAACTTCAGCTGATTTTTCAGTGACAGTTACTTTGTACTTGTAATGTACCCAAGCCGACCATGTGCTCTGACCGGTTCTAACTGGTCCACCATGCAGCCAAGCAAAGTGCTGAGCTTGGACCTTGAGGACAAAAGACTGAGGGTCTCCAATCAGGAAACTAGGTGTACTGCGGAATGGCAGCACACCTCCTGTTGAAGGACTTAATACATCCTTGGCTGCCCACAGATGAGTCCTACGCCATGCTGGTCAAAGCACTGACCGGCCACCTGGCCCCCTAAGCCCACAAAATTTGTGGAAAGGATGGATTTTTTTGCGAAGGTCCAGGGTCTGGACGAAACCGCCTCTGATTTCTTTGCGGCTCTGTGCTGGGCTGCCACGAAGTGTTTGTTCCCTGATTTGGCAGATGCACTGCTAAACCAGTTCCTCGTGGGATTACAGGACCCCAAGTTGTGGAGGAAGCTGGTTAGCCAAAATGACCTGGATCTCAACAAGGCGATCTGGGAGGCAATGGCATATGAGAAGGCCCACCGAGACTGCTACACCAAGGCGGTCCACCACACACAAGCAATGGTTGGGTCTGACATCTCCGACAACGAGGAGGTCCTACAGTTCTGACGCCACCCAGCCCAGCACTCCCAATGCCCCACCTCTGCACCCTGTGCCAGCTGCGGTGAATCCCATGAGCGCTGGTCTTGTAGATTCCGGGACGCCGTCTGCCGTACCTGCCAAAAGACAGGCCACATCGCCAAGGTTTGCCGCTCAAAGGGACAATGCCAGCAAACAACGGCACAGCTTGACTCGTTGGATCTCCACACCATTTTGGTCCACCACCAACAAAAGGTATGTAACTTGACCCCAGACGGCCTAGACAAGGTGCATGTGATGGTCCTTATTGAGGGGTCCCCCTGTCCCATGGAATTTGACTCCAGCTCATCATTTTCCATAACCTTGGCTGAAACCCTCCATTCCTTGTGCCCCAACGGGGGACCCCATCTGCACAAGTCATAGGGTCTCACATTGCAGGACTTCAATAAGAACCCTGTGGTGGTCCATGACTGGGGCAAGTTCTGGGTCCAGTTTAAGGGGTTCTCGGGATTCCTCGACCTGTTGGTGGTGGAAGGGCACCTCACTAGTTTGTTGGGCCTCTCCTGGTTCACACCCCTGAGCCTCAAAATATCAGGGATCAACCAGATCTGGATGATGGATTTGGAAGCGGTCTGCAGAGAGTTTCCAAAGGTGTTTGACAGGACTCTGGGGAGGTACACTGGGGACCCCATCTCTCTGGACCTTGACCCAGCAATACGGACCATCCGCATTAAGGCACGGCTCCCCCCTTAGAGATGAGAGCAAAAATGGGCTTCCGGTCGGAGTAAAATGGCGAATTGACACACTTTGCGAGTTGTGCAGAGTGTACTGCGGCATCTGACGACAGTCTGGGCTTTATCTGGCCCAGCGCAGCACTCTCCAGGCGGGGGAGTGGCAAGCAAGCAGCGAAGCCTGAGGGGGAGTTGAGATCGGTGTGGATAAGCTTCGGAGGAAGCTTGTTTACACTTTGATCTCCTTCCGTGAAGAGGGCAGTTGCAAATCAACTCTACAGATGCCAGCCGGGCTGAGAATTCAGCATAAATTCGCCATCTACCGATCTCTTTATCATTTAGATTAACATCGTTTACAGAAGAAGCACCGCGAAACCCGAGACTACAAGCAAGGTAACAAACAAACGATTAAGCGCTTACCGGTTTAAAGAAGACTGTGATATTGAAACGTACGGATAAGCGTTGAAACCTTTAAGGAACTATTCCGCTTGAATTAAAAGTAAAAAGAAAGCTTTCCTTTAGAGAAAAAGGCTGAAAAGAGACTTTGTTTTGCATTCCTGTGGTCAGCCAAGTCTAAACGTTACGTAGTAGAAACGAAACTAACTGTGACTCTGTGATACAGGAAGTGGGCTAGAGTGGAGGTTTTAGAGGTTGCTGTGTTTGAAGCGGATGGACATTTTACTGTGTGACACCACCCTTACCGGAAGTTGGATTACAGAGACGGACAGGTGAACAGGAAGTTCGGAAGGAGCCTACTCTAGCCGGAAAACCATAGAGAAATTGCGCCCGACATTTTGGGGAGGACTAAAATTTAAAAAGTTATTTTCAAGCCGAAAAAGTGTTTAAACAAGCTTTAAAGGTGGCGATTTGGCTTGAAGACTGCTAATATAAAGACTGACTAATACTGAAGTGGCCTCCAAGACGGATTTGAGAACAAGACCTAGAGCTGCTTCATCACCCAGCCCAAGAATGACTGCAAAGGAAAAAAAAGAGTGGCAAGCAGCTATAGAAGCGATGGAAAAACGGATGACTGAGAATCTTGGAAAACAAATAGAATCACAGTTGCAACAACAATTAGAGCAAATAGAGCAAGTGCAAATCCAAGTACAGAAAAAAAACATGGAAGAATTGAAAGAACTGGTACTTACAGAAGTGTCAGGGATAAAAAAAGATAAAGAATTATCCAAATTCGTATGGGCAGGAAGAAAGCCAAGGATTAAAATGAAAATTTTATGTGACGCAAGAGAGAGAGGAGGCTTACAGCTACCAAATCTAAGACTGTATTATGATGCCGTCTGTTTAACGTGGTTGGAACAGTGGATTAATTTGGAGAATAAGAAGTTACTGGCCCTGGAAGGGCATGATAACAAATTCGGATGGCATGCATATTTATGGTATGGAAAAGTAAAAATGGATAAATTTTCTAAGCACCATTTTGTAAGACAATCACTGTTCGAGACATGGATGAGATATAGAAAATTCTTCTCAGAAGAAAGACCACTTTGGATTGTACCAGCTGAAGTGATCAATCCATATTCAAGAAATCAAGGGCTAGACTGGCTACCTTATAAAAATCTTTTAAAATCTGAAGGGAAAAATTTTGTGTTAAAAGATAGATTTGATGTTGAATTTGAATATGATTGGTTGAAGTATAGACAGATTTATGACTTATTTAAGACCGATAAAAGAGAACACGGTTTTAGAGAAAAGAATAATGAAATTGAAACTGTATGGCTTGAGAAAGATAAAAAAATGATTTCTAAACTGTATAAGGTGCTATTGAAATGGTATACTGAGGATGAAGTTGTAAAAGAGCAAATGATAAAATGGGCTGTAAATGTTAATAATGAGATATTAATGACATCTTGGGAATACTTGTGGAAAAAGTCAATGAAAATTTCAACGTGTGTAAATGTTAAAGAGAATTGTTATAAAATGATGTACAGATGGTATATGACGCCTAAAAAAATTGCTATTATAATTGAAAGTATGTCTAACAAATGTTGGAAATGTAAGAAACATGAAGGGTCTTTTTACCATATGTGGTGGACATGTGATAAAGCAGTAAAGTATTGGACAGAGATCCACAATGAGATACAAAAAATTTTGAATTGTACTTTTAAGAAAGACCCACAGGTGTTATTGTTAGGTCTTAAAATGGAAGAAATAAATGTAGCCAAGAGAACACTACTATGGTACTTGACTACAGCAGCAAGACTGACTTTTGCTCAATGCTGGAAACAAGATAAAGTACCTGAAACATGGGAATGGATTAAAAAGACGTTGTTTTTGGCAGAAATGGACAAATTAACAAGAAAATTAAACAACGAAGAAGATTAAACTTTTTTTGAAGACTGGAAAGACTTTCAAAAATACTTGTTGAAAAATTGGGACATTAAACGTGGTTTGATTTGCTTTGATAGTTATTAAGAGGAAAATGAAATAGAATTAGATTTTTGAATTGTTACCGTTTGTAAGAGAAAATAAGATTAGAAATAACTGTAACAGAATAAGAGAGATATTAATGGGGTTGGAGCAGTGCGGGAAGCCTTGTTTGGGGGGGGAGAAGGGAAATTAGAAAAATGGATATGTAGGTTGGTTGAGAATGTATGAACATGTGATATATCCAATAATAAACTGTATTTACTAAAAAAAGAGATGAGAGCAAAAATAGAGGCCGAGCTTGACCACCTTGTCGAGCAAGGGGTGCTGGAACCAGTAACGTCTGTGCACTGAGAGATCCCCATTGTCACGCTGGTTAAACCGAACAGTGACATGAGGATATGTGCCAATTACAAGTGAACTATCAACAAAGCCCTGCAAGACCATGATTACCTGGTCCTGGTGGTAAGCCACGTATTGGCCTCCCTAGCGGGAGCCAAGCTCTTTGGTAAGCTGGATCTGGCACAGGCTTACCAGCAACTGCTGGTGGATGCGGCCGCCGCCAAGGCGCAGACAATCACCACGCACAAAGAGGCGTTCCAAGTAACGAGATTGCAGTTTGGGGTCTGTGTGGCACCAGGGATTTTCCAATCATTTATGGATTCCCTTCTTAAAGGCATTCCAGGAGTACAACCCTTTTTAGATGATATGATCGTCACGGCAGTGGACTCCACAATTTTTGCGGACCGGCTCCGACAAATGCTCCAGAGGTTTGACTCCGCCGGTCTCAAGGTGAAGAAAGAAAAATGCCTTCTAGAGGTGCCCTGCATTGAATTTCTGGGGTTTGTGGTGGATGCTCAGGGAATCCACCCCACGGACGATAAAGTGAGGGCGATCACATGTGCTCCCCCCCTTCCAAGGTGGAACTGCAGGCTTTCTTGGGCCTGCTCAACTTCTACCATGTGTTCCTGCCCTTGAAAGCCGCAGTAGCAGAACCACTTCACCACCTACTGGATAAAGAGGCAACCTGGGCCTGGGGACCCGAGCATGTGGCGGCCTTTCAAGGGGTCAAGGACTTGCTCACCTCAAATTCTGTCCTGCACCATTTCAATGAGGTGCTCCTGGTGGTCCTCGCTTGTGATGCCTCCCCCTACGGGGTCGGGGCGGTCCTGGGTGACCAGCTGTGGGATGGCTGGGAGGTCCCGGTTGCTTATTATTCAGACTTTGTCTTCTGCGGAGTGCAACTAAATGCAGATAGACAAAGAGGCATTGGTGATAGTGGCTGGGGTCAAAAAATTCCACCACTACCTCTACGGTTGGCCCTTCACAGTATTGATGGATCATAAGCCTCTCCTGGCTCTGGACCACCAGACACCCCAAATGGTCTCCCCCCAGGTCCTCAGGTGGTCCATCTTCCTCGCAGGGTACACCTACACCCTCCTACATCACCCCGGGAAAGCCATGGGCCACGCAGATGCCCTCAGCCGCCTGTCACTGCCAGTGACGGATCCCAACCCTGCTCCTGCCCACACAGTTGCCCTGTTGGAGTCGCTTCCCAACTGCCCGGTCCACATGAGGGAGGTGGCCCACCTCACAGCCCAGGACAAGGTCCTCTGTTGGGTCCTGGACTGGGTGGGGAGGGGGTGGCATTTGGCCAAAGAGAGCTCAGAGTTTACACCATTCCTCACAAGAAAGGACGAACTGTTGGCATATAAAGGGTGCTTGATGTGGGGAGGCTGGGTGGTGATACTGGGCCTGCTCCAGCAGCGCATCTTAGAGGCTCTGCACAAGCACCATCCAGGGGTCTTAAGAATGAAGGCATTGGTGAGGAGCTACGTCTGGTGGCCGGGCCTTGATCGGGACATCGAAGAGAAGGTAAAGCAATGCCAGCCCTGCCAAGCCTCTCGCCCCGACCCGCCCAGAGCACCAGAGAGAGCTTGGGAGTTCTCCTACTGCCTCTGGTTGCGACTCCACCTGGATTTCGTGTGGCCATTCCAGGGGCAACTGTTTTTCATTCTTGTGGACTCTTACAATAAGTGACTGCAGGTCTTCCCTGTCTCCGTAACATCATCAAGGGTGGCTATCAAAGCAATGTGGCGGATCTTCAGTGCCCAGGGCCTCCCAGACACCCTAGTGATGGACAATGGGACAACCTTCATGTCTGGAGAGTTCCAAGAATTCACCATTACAGGATCCGTCACTTGGAGAAACGACGGCTGAAGGGTGACACGATTGAAGTTTATAAGATTATGCATGGGATAGAGCAGGTTGAGAAAGAAGTACTTTTCTCCCTTTCTCACAATACAAGAACTCGTGGGCACTCAATGAAATTGCTGAGCAGTCGGGTTAGAACAGATAAAAGGAAATACTTCTTCACCCAAAGAGTGATTAACATATGGAATTCACTGCCACAGGAAGTGGTGGCAGCTACACACATGGACAGTTTCAAGAGGGAATTAGATAAACATATGGAGCAGAAGTCCATCACTGGCTATTAGCCACAGGGTATAGATAGGAACTCTCAGTCTGGGGTAGGTGATGCATTCTATTCTTGGTGCTGTGGAGGGCAGCAGTGGGAGGGCTTCTAGTGTCCTGGCCCCACTGCTGGATCTCCTGATGGCACCTGGTATTTTTGGCTGCTGTGGGACAGAATGTTGGACTAGATGGGCCATTGGCCTGATTCAACATTGGCTTCTCTTATGTTCTTATGTTCTTATGTCCACTCAGCCCTATTCCTCCCCACCACCAACGGGTTGGACTCCATCGATTGGGACTACAAGTTGGCCTCTTTCCTTTTCAGCTAAAGAACAATGCCACACTCCACAACGGGCTGGAGCCTGGCCAAGCTGCTGATGGGCAGATGCCTCACATCAAGGCTGGACCGGCTCCATCCAGACCGAGCACCTGAGCAAGAGCCGGCCATCGAAACTCCAGAAGCCACCCGAGGGTTTTTCCCTGAAGATCCCGTTTATGCATGGAACTTCACCAGAGGGCCTCCTTGGATTCCAGCAAGAGTAGTGAGAGTTTGAGGGCCCCGCTCCTACGAGGTCTCCAATGAGGATGGACAAATACTACACCGCCATAGTGACCAACTTCACAGACAAACCCTGCTGGTGGAGCCGGAAAACTTCGGGGAACCAGACACGCTTGAGACCACCGATCTGGTAACCACACCGGGCCCATTGGAGGAACCGTGCAACCCAGCCATCGCTAGTCAGCCTCCAGACCCTGCAGGGCCAACCCAGGGGCCCGCCAGCACATAGCCTGTGGACAGCACTCTGCTGAGAACGGCAGTGATGGCTCCAGCTTCAGAGACATTGGAACCCCACTGCTCAACCCGAGAGCGCAAACCGCACCCATACCTGAAGGACTTTATTTGCGGGTATCTAGTTTCAAACCAAGGGGGAGGGGTGTAATATACCCTAGCCGACCATGTGCTCCAACTGGTTCTAACTGGTCCACCATGCAGCCAAGCGAAGTGTCTGAGCTTGGACCTTGAGGACAAAAGACCCTCGGCTCCTGAGTCCCCTCCAATCAGGGAACTAGGATCCAAGAGGTTAATGCAATTACTGTAAATAGACCACTCACGGCTGTTTGGGGTGTGTGGGGTGTGGTTTCCTTAGGGAATATAAATCGGTCTGCGAGCCGACTACTTTGTCTTGTTCACGATCTAATAAAGTATGTGAGAGCTGAAATCACTTGTCAGTCTCAGTACTTTTCACTATTAGTGATTTTAAATGTTATTATAGTGGGCCTTGGATTTTGGGAACTCTTTACCTTGCTATGGAGTCATAATACAGAATATTAAACATGGCCCTTTTCTTCTAAGAATGAATAGTATTTCTACTAATATGCCACATATGTGGATTTTTGGTAGCATGCAAATTGATTTGAAAGACACAGGATTACTCAGATAACTATTCTTTACTCTGGAAGCTATTTTTTAAACAAGCACCCTGCCACCGCAAAACTTGAAGACACCTGAATGAAGAGGACTTAAAGTCATTTTCTTTCTCTCTGTTCCTCAGAGGAAAAAGATTACAAACTAGAGGACGGTAAAGATTTTTTCTCCTGTCAAAGTTCCGAGGTGTTCCACAGGCATTTTGGCCAGGAATGGGTTAATAACTGCAAGGTATTTCTGCATTTGGACTTCCAAAATATTCTTCTGGAGTGCCTTTAACACATCCTACTTTTTCTTGTAGGACTGTTGTTTGCTTAAAGGCCGTTCCAGCCCGTTCTGGGCTGTTCCAGAGGCATTTTGGCCCAGAATGAGTTAATCAGTACACAATATTTCTCTGTTTGGATTTCCAAAATATTGTTCTGGAGTTTCTATAATGCATCCCATGGTTTCTTGCGGAACTGTTGTTTGTTTAATGCCCATTCTGGCCTGTTCCGAGGTCTTCTGGGGGCATTTCAGCACAGAATAGGTTAATAAGTGCACAATATCTCTACATTTGAATTTCCAAAATATTCTTCTGGAGTGTTTAGTGCCCATTCCGGGTGTTCCGGAGTGTTCCAGAGGCTTTTCCGGAGTGTACCGGAGGGTGGGAGTTCTATGTTTTCACTTCTGGAGTATTGTTCTGGAGTGGCTGTAATGCATGCCACTGTTTTTTGCGGCACTATTGTTTATTTAGTGCCTGTTCCGGGCCGTTCTGGGGTGTTCCGGAAGCTTTTTGGCCTGGAACAGGTTAACAAAAGGGTGGGAGTGCCATGTTCTCACTTCTGGAGAATTGTTCTGAAGTGGCTATAATACATGCCATTGTTTTTTGCGGCACTATTGTTAGTTTAGTGCCCGTTCCGGGCCGTTCCGGGCTGTTCCGGGGTGTTCCGGAGGCTTTTTGGCCTGGAACGGGTTAATAAAAGGGTGGGAGTGCCGTGTTCTCACTTCTCTAGTATTGTTCTAGAGTGGCTGTAATGCATGCCACTGTTTTTTGTGGCATCATTGCTGGTTTAGTGCTCGTTCCGGGCCATTCCGGGGTGTTTCGGAGGCTTTTTGGCCTGGAACGGGTTAATGAAAGGGTGGGAGTTCCATGTTTTCACTTCTGAAGTATTGTTCTGGAGTGGCTGTAATGTATGCCACTGTTTTTTGTGGCACTATTGTTTGTTTAGTGCCCGTTCCAGGCCGTTCCGGGGTGTTCCGGAGGCTTTTTGGCCTGGAACGGGTTAATAAAAGGGTGGGAGTGCCATGTTCTCACTTCTCTAGTATTGTTCTGGAGTAGATGTAATGCATGCCACTGTTTTTTGCCGCACCATTGTTGGTTTAGTGCCCGTTCCGGGCCATTCCGGGGTGTTCTGGAGGCTTTTTGGCCTGGAACAGGTTAATGAAAAGGTGGGAGTTCCGTGTTTTCACTTCTGGAATATTGTTCTGGAGTGGCTGTAATGCATGCCACTGTTTTCTGCAGCACTATTGTTGGTTTATTGCCCGTTCCGGGACGTTCCGGGGTGTTCCGGAGGCTTTTTGGCCTGGAACTGGTTAATGAAAGGGTGGGAGTTCCATGTTTTCACTTCTGGAATATTGTTCTGGAGTGGCTGTAATGCATGCCAGTGTTTTTTGCTGCACTATTGTTTGTTTAGTGCCCATTCCGGGCTGTTCCGGGGTGTTCCGGAGGCTTTTTGGCCTGGAAAGGGTTAATAAAAGGGTGGGAGTTCCATGTTTTCACTTCTGGAATATTGTTCTGGAGTGGATGTAATGCATGCCACTGGTTTTTGCAGCAGTATTGTTGGTTTAGTGCCCGTTCCGGGCTGTTCCGGGGTGTTCTGGAGGCTTTTTGGCCTGGAAAGGGTTAATAAAAGGGTGGGAGTTCCGTGTTTTCACTTCTGGAATATTGTTCTGGAGTGGCTGTAATGCATGCCAGTGTTTTTTGTGGCACTATTGTTTGTTTAGTGCCCGTTCCGGGCCGTTTCGGGGTGTTCCGGGGTGTTCCGGAGGCTTTTTGGCCTGGAAAGGGTTAATAAAAGGTTGAGAGTGCCGTGTTCTCACTTCTGGAGTATTGTTCTGGCGTGGCTGTAATGTATGCCACTGTTTTTTGCGGCAGTATTGTTGGTTTAGTGCCCGTTCCGGGCCGTTACGGGGTGTTCCATAGGCTTTTTGGCCTGGAACGGGTTAATAAAAGGGTGGGAGTGCCGTGTTCTCACTTCTGGAGTATTGTTCTGGAGTGCCTGTAATGTATGCCACTGTTTTTTGTGGCACTATTGTTGGTTTAGTGCCCGTTCCGGGCCGTTCCGGGGTGTTCTGGAGGCTTTTTGGCCTGGAACGGGTTAATAAAAGGGTGGGAGTTCCATGTTTTCACTTCTGGAGTGTTGTTCTGGAGTGTCTGTAATGTATGCCACTGTTTTTTGTGGCACAATTGTTTGTTTAGTGCCCATTCCGGGCCGTTCCGGGGTGTTCTGGAGGCTTTTTGGCCTGGAACGGGTTAATAAAAGGGTGGGAGTGCCGTGTTCTCACTTCTGGAGTATTGTTATGGAGTGGCTGTAATGCATTCCACTGTTTTTTGTGACACTATTGTTTGTTTAGTGCCCATTCCGGGCCATTCCGAGGTGTTCTGGAGGCTTTTTGGCCTGGAACGGGTTAATAAAAGGGTGGGAGTGCCGTGTTCTCACTTCTCTAGTATTGTTCTGGAGTGGCTGGAATGCATGCCACTGTTTTTTGCGGCACCATTGTTGGTTTAGTGCCCGTTCCGGGCCGTTCCGGGCCGTTCCGTGGTGTTCCGGAGGCTTTTTGGCCTGGAACGGGTTAATAAAAGGGTGGGAGTGCCGTGTTCTCACTTCTCTAGTATTGTTCTGGAGTGGCTGTAATGCATTCCACTGTTTTCTGCGGCACTATTGTTGGTTTAGTGCCCGTTCCGGGACGTTCCGGGGTGTTCCGGAGGCTTTTTGGCCTGGAACGGGTTAATAAAAGGGTGGGAGTGCCGTGTTCTCACTTCTCTAGTATTGTTCTGGAGTGGCTGGAATGCATGCCACTGTTTTTTGCGGCAGTATTGTTTGTTTAGTGCCCGTTCCGGGCCGTTCCGGGGTGTTCTGGAGGCTTTTTGGCCTGGAACAGGTTAATGAAAAGGTGGGAGTTCCGTGTTTTCACTTCTGGAATATTGTTCTGGAGTGGCTGTAATGCATGCCACTGTTTTCTGCAGCACTATTGTTGGTTTATTGCCCGTTCCGGGACGTTCCGGGGTGTTCCGGAGGCTTTTTGGCCTGGAACTGGTTAATGAAAGGGTGGGAGTTCCATGTTTTCACTTCTGGAATATTGTTCTGGAGTGGCTGTAATGCATGCCAGTGTTTTTTGTGGCACTATTGTTTGTTTAGTGCCCATTCCGGGCTGTTCCGGGGTGTTCCGGAGGCTTTTTGGCCTGGAAAGGGTTAATAAAAGGGTGGGAGTTCCATGTTTTCACTTCTGGAATATTGTTCTGGAGTGGATGTAATGCATGCCACTGGTTTTTGCAGCAGTATTGTTGGTTTAGTGCCCGTTCCGGGCGGTTCCGGGGTGTTCTGGAGGCTTTTTGGCCTGGAAAGGGTTAATAAAAGGGTGGGAGTTCCTTGTTTTCACTTCTGGAATATTGTTCTGGAGTGGCTGTAATGCATGCCAGTGTTTTTTGTGGCACTATTGTTTGTTTAGTGCCCGTTCCGGGCCGTTTCGGGGTGTTCCGGGGTGTTCCGGAGGCTTTTTGGCCTGGAAAGGGTTAATAAAAGGTTGAGAGTTCCGTGTTCTCACTTCTGGAGTATTGTTCTGGCGTGGCTGTAATGTATGCCACTGTTTTTTGCGGCAGTATTGTTTGTTTAGTGCCCGTTCCGGGCCGTTCCGGGGTGTTCCATAGGCTTTTTGGCCTGGAACGGGTTAATAAAAGGGTGGGAGTGCCGTGTTCTCACTTCTGGAGTATTGTTCTGGAGTGCCTGTAATGTATGCCACTGTTTTTTGTGGCACTATTGTTGGTTTAGTGCCCGTTCCGGGCCGTTCCGGGGTGTTCTGGAGGCTTTTTGGCCTGGAACGGGTTAATAAAAGGGTGGGAGTTCCATGTTTTCACTTCTGGAGTGTTGTTCTGGAGTGTCTGTAATGTATGCCACTGTTTTTTGTGGCACAATTGTTTGTTTAGTGCCCATTCCGGGCCGTTCCGGGGTGTTCTGGAGGCTTTTTGGCCTGGAACGGGTTAATAAAAGGGTGGGAGTGCCGTGTTCTCACTTCTGGAGTATTGTTATGGAGTGGCTGTAATGCATTCCACTGTTTTTTGTGACACTATTGTTTGTTTAGTGCCCATTCCGGGCCATTCCGAGGTGTTCTGGAGGCTTTTTGGCCTGGAACGGGTTAATAAAAGGGTGGGAGTGCCGTGTTCTCACTTCTCTAGTATTGTTCTGGAGTGGCTGGAATGCATGCCACTGTTTTTTGCGGCACCATTGTTGGTTTAGTGCCCGTTCCGCGCCGTTCCGGGCCGTTCCGGGGTGTTCCGGAGGCTTTTTGGCCTGGAACGGGTTAATAAAAGGGTGGGAGTGCCGTGTTCTCACTTCTCTAGTATTGTTCTGGAGTGGCTGTAATGCATTCCACTGTTTTCTGCGGCACTATTGTTGGTTTAGTGCCCGTTCCGGGACGTTCCGGGGTGTTCCGGAGGCTTTTTGGCCTGGAACGGGTTAATAAAAGGGTGGGAGTGCCGTGTTCTCACTTCTCTAGTATTGTTCTGGAGTGGCTGGAATGCATGCCACTGTTTTTTGCGGCACCATTGTTGGTTTAGTGCCCGTTCCGGGCCGTTCCGTGGTGTTCCGGAGGCTTTTTGGCCTGGAACGGGTTAATAAAAGGGTGGGAGTGCCGTGTTCTCACTTCTCTAGTATTGTTCTGGAGTGGCTGTAATGCATTCCACTGTTTTCTGCGGCACTGTTGTTGGTTTAGTGTCCGTTCCGGGCCGTTCCGTGGTGTTCCGGAGGCTTTTTGGCCTGGAACGGGTTAATAAAAGGGTGGGAGTGCCGTGTTCTCACTTCTCTAGTATTGTTCTGGAGTGGCTGTAATGCATTCCACTGTTTTCTGCGGCACTGTTGTTGGTTTAGTGTCCGTTCCGGGACGTTCCGGGGTGTTCCGGAGGCTTTTTGCCCTGGAACGGGTTAATGAAAGGGTGGGAGTTCCGGGTTTTCACTTCTGGAATATTGTTCTGGAGTGGCTGTAATGTATGCCACTGTTTTTTGTGGCACTATTGTTTGTTTAGTGCCCGTTCCGGGCCGTTCCGGGCTGTTCCGGGGTGTTCTGGAGCCTTTTTGGCCTGGAAAGGGTTAATAAAAGGGTGGGAGTTCCATGTTTTCACTTCTGGAATATTGTTCTGGAGTGGCTGTAATGCATGCCAGTGTTTTTTGAGGCACTATTGTTTGTTTAGTGCCCGTTCCGGGCCGTTTCGGGGTGTTCCGGGGTATTCCGGAGGCTTTTTGGCCTGGAAAGGGTTAATAAAAGGTTGAGAGTTCCGTGTTCTCACTTCTGGAGTATTGTTCTGGTGTGGCTGTAATGGATGCCACTGTTTTTTGCGGCAGTATTGTTTGTTTAGTGCCCGTTCCGGGCCGTTCCGGGGTGTTCCAGCGGCTTTTTGGCCTGGAACGGGTTAATAAAAGGGTGGGAGTTCCATGTTTTCACTTCTGGAATATTGTTCTGGAGTGTCTGTAATGTATGCCACTGTTTTTTGTGGCACTATTGTTTTTTTATTGCCCGTTCCGGGCCGTTCCGGGGTGTTCTGGAGGCTTTTTGGCCTGGAACGGGTTAATAAAAGGGTGGGAGTGCCGTGTTCTCACTTCTGGAGTATTGTTCTGGAGTGGCTGTAATGCATTCCACTGTTTTTTGTGACACTATTGTTTGTTTAGTGCCCGTTTCGGACCGTTCCGGGGTGTTCCGGAGGCTTTTTGGCCTGGAAAGGGTTAATAAAAGGGTGGGAGTTCCGTGTTCTCACTTCTGGAGTATTGTTCTGGAGTGGCTGTAATGTATGCCACTGTTTTTTGTGGCACTATTGTTTGTTTAGTGCCCGTTCCGGGCCGTTCCGGCGTGTTCCGGAGGCTTTTTGGCCTGGAAAGGGTTAATAAAAGGGAGGAGTTCTGTGTTTTCACTTCTGGAGTATTGTTCTGGAGTGGCTGTAACGCATTCCACTGTTTTTTGTGACACTATTGTTTGTTTAGTGCCCGTTCCGGGCCGTTCCAGGGCGTTCCGGAGGCTTTTTGGCCTGGAAAGGGTTAATAAAAGGGTGGGAGTTCCGTGTTTTCACTTCTGGAAAATTGTTCTGGAGTGGCTGTAACGCATGCCACTGTTTTTTGTGGCACTATTGTTTGTTTAGTGCTCGTTCCGGGCCGTTCCGGGGCGTTCCGGAGGCTTTTTGGCCTGGAAAGGGTTAATAAAAGGGTGGGAGTTCCGTGTTTTCACTTCTGGAATATTGTTCTGGAGTGGCTGTAACGCATGCCACTGTTTTTTGCGGCACTATTGTTTGTTTAGTGCCCGTTCCGGGCCGTTCCGGGCTGTTCCGGCTTTTACCCTGTCCCTGTTCTTTCATAACTTTTCCATGTCTGTTCCCAGCCCCATATGTGCAGGTAATGCACCTGGTTCATTCACTCCTGTTTGAGATGGGGGAAAAGTTCCATGGCTAATAATTCCAGCCTTGTTCAATATGCCTGATTGAGTGCTACCCTGGGGTCGATTGGCCCTTAGGACCATCAAGAAAAGTCCCAGTGGGTCAATGGCTTGGAGGACTGACTCTTCTGAGCTCTCTGCCTGCCAGTGCTGCACAAGCCTGGGACAAGACTTGCATACACTGCCATAATCCAATCCTCCTTCCATGGGTCTTCCGTGTCCACTTCTCCTGTCACCACAGAGAGTTTCATGTTAATTGAATGTTCTGCACCCCCAATACATCATGCAACCTTGCAATAATATCTGGGAAGTCTACTTTGATCTAGTAATTTCTGAGTATATAACATAAATGGCTACATAGTTGTCAGAATATTGGACTAGGATCTGGGAGACACAGGTTTGAATCCCCACTCTGCCATAGAAAGTCACTGAAGGAGGATAAAATGATAAAATAGAGGAGAGGAGAACAATATGAGCCATTTTGGGTCTCCATTGAGGAGAAAGATCAGATATAAGTGAAAAACATCAAATGACAAATGCTATTAACTATGCAAATGCAAAGGCTGCACATACACTCCAATTTAGTTTCAGATTCTGTTGGAGTTTGAATGGTCTTTGTCAGATACTCTGTTATACCATTCTGACTTTCCTATAGTACTTCACATCACTTCAGACACAGTGCCTTTCAGTAGAAGCTGTGCAGTTCTTCAGCTGAAGGTGATATGCTTGCATGAACTTGACATATTTAAGGTCTTTAGTTGTACTTGCTAAATTGAAGAAAATGTTTTCTGTCTTTATTCCAAAGTAGTTTGCATGTGATGAATGATTATGTTCAGTTCTAGGTTTGAATCCAGTAGCACCTTAGAGACCAACAAGCTTTTCAGAGTATAAGCTTTTGAGAATCAAAGCTCCCATCATCAGAAACTTTCTTCAGTTCTATTAATTGTTTTTGTTGAGAGGTTGCCCTGTTAGACACATTTTTTTAGTTCCACTTTGTCACAAAGTCCCTTTTATACAGAAGTTGCAAGGATCATGCATATTCTGATCCTTGTTTATTAGTTTTTCTTTCTAATGGGTTATTACTTTATTTTCAAGAAACTATTACATTGGCTTCTTGCTGAATATTCAAATTAAATTATGGGACATTATATTCCCTGGGAAGAATTAAAGTAATGGTAGAAACTGTATATGGTATTGCCGTCTGTGTTACAGACATGGTCAAATGTAGTTGGCATCAGTGTAAAATGAGGGACACTCCTCTGCAAAAAAGCAAAAAAAAAAAGTTATGATGGGGGAAACAGTAGTTCATAGGAGCTGGAGTGATTTTGCAATTGCAAGAGATGTACTGCTGAGTAGATGCATAGTCATCCCCATGAAAGAAAGGAAATGGGTAGCATGAATGCAGCATCCTCAGTAGGAGGCTGCCTAGAGTTGCATCAACTGTGAACATGAACACAATGATAAAATGGCCACTTTTAGTCTTATGCTTCAGCAACAACTCGTCGCCATCTTCAGCAGTATCTTAAGTATGATACCAAAGAGCTCTTTCAGAGCTGGAAAGCAATTTTCTGATGGGATAATTTGGCTGCCTCAGGGAAGAGGAAACAATTTTTCAACCAGCTCCTGCAGAAGTAGCCAAATGGATTTGGCTGAAGAGCAGATGGAACCACTTGTGTATAGAGTTTGGCAGCAGACTTCACAGTCTCATAATTATGTGCCCCATTAGACAAATGGCAGGTGGAAAGAGCTGAATAGTCTGATCAAATGCAGAGATGAAGGATCTGCCGGCAAACCTTGACAGCTAAAAAAGGAGGGTTTTTTAAAATAAATAATTAGAACTGAACAGGAAAAAAGCTACTTAATGATGTTTGATATAAGGAAGACATAAATAGTCTCAACAGAAGTCAGGTAATACCAGCCAAAACAACACAACACACTGGGCAAGTTCTCCAGAATTCTTCCTCAGGACGTTATGCAGTTCCACAGGCACTAAAAGGCAGAGATATTCCACCAGCCTATGTTTGAAGACAGCAATGGTTTCCATCTAGCCCGGCTCTTCCATCCCTTTCCTCCCTCTCCCCACCAAAGGTTAGGTTACAGTTTGGTTTATTTTCAGTGGTTTGGTTTATTTCCAGTGTCCTCTGCGTGATTGGCCCAAGGTCACCAAGCAAGCTTCCATGGCATAGTGGGGATCTGAACCTGGGTCACCGACGTCCTAGTCCAACGCTTCAACCACTATATCATGCTGGCTCACCCTTAAAAACCTTTAATAATTTGATATACATCAGCCATTTAATTGAATTGAACAAATCTAGTTTAATCCAAATTGTATTGTCTCACCATGTGTGAGAGGATGATGCTGGGACAAATCCTGTTTGTTTGAAGCCTTCCTTTAACTGTTTAAACTGACAGTCATAGAGGGGGTACATTTCTTTAGCGTAAACCTCTGATAAGGGAAGATTTATCCAGTAGGGTACTCATCACAATTGCTTTACAAGCAAACCAGGCACAGACCTTCCTTCTCTGCATGAGATCCTGAATAACTATTTGCAGTCAGAGAAGACAGTACTGAGCTACACAAGCACGAATGGCTTGCTAGGGTTGCCATCCTCCAGGTGGGGCACAAAGTTCTCCCAGGAAAACAAGTAATATCCATACTACAGAGATCAGCTCCTCTAGAATAAATGGCAGCTTCAGATGGTCGACTGCAGAATCATATCCCTGCTGAGCTCCCTCCTCTCTAGAATTTCCTCCCAAAGCTCCAAGAATTTTCTAAGACAAAGTTGTCAGCCCTGCTTGGCTCAGTATAAAGCAGTTTATATGTCATGACCTTTCTGTGCTGAAGGCTGTTTGGTGACACATATCTTTCCTTATATATAAAAGGGATTTGGGGTGGCTTCTGTCCTATGGGGTGGCAAGATTCCATTCACTCCTTCAGCCATTGGCCTGTCTGCTGCCACTTGGGGCTACTGGTGTGCCATTGGCTGGGTGGGCGGGGGAGGAGGAACAACGCTCCCCACCTTGGCCCACCCGCGGCTGGATGGGCGGCAAGCGGGCATCTCTGGCTTGCCACCACTCCACCGCCACATGCACCGCTTGCTTGCTCAGGTGGCCAGTTGGGAGAGGGCTGAGGCTGGCCACCTTGGCACACCGGCCCCTCGAGCGGCCGGAGTGAGGGAAGGGACCAGCCCACCCGGCTTGGCCTGTTGCCGCCTCCAGCACATGGTGCCGTGGATGACTGAGCCCTGCCGCCTTCGACAGCCTCCGCCTCCAGTGAGCTGTGAGAGGGACAAAGCCTGCTACATTGCCCTGCCATCTCCAGTGCATGGGCAGGGTGAGGCGCCAGCCTGGATGGCTTAGCCCGATGCTCCCTTGGGCATTGGGGGGGAGGGAGTGGCCCCTGCGGATTGCCCAGGGAGGAGGTGTGAGCCCAGCTGCCTTTGCTTGCTGTGAGACCTCTCTCTAGGGCAGCAGCGAAATGGGAGAGGCAGGGTGCCTTGGACAGCTGCCCCTTTGACCGTGCACCTTTCCCCCATCAGCTGCCATGGCGGGCAGCCGGGGGAGGTGGCCTACTCAGACACCCAGTCGCCTGCCACTGCATCTGCCCGCATGGGTGCCTCCAGCTGCCCCTGACTGACCTTTCCCCCCTCAAATGCCATTCACGTCCCTGGCCAGCCTACAAGCAGGAGGGGGCTGCAGAGAGCCGCAATGCGCTTCCCTGCCCCACCGTGGCCTGGCCCATGGAGGCCAAGCTGCAGCCTCCATGGGCCAGCAGCCTCCAGCAGCTTCTGGCAGCAGCCTCCAGTGGCATTCCCTGTGCCTCCAGTGTCCCTGGACTGCCAGTGTGCCCCCATGGAGCTTGATGATGGGGGGAAAGATCCGCCCCGCACTTCCCCATGGACCCTGCTGGGCGGGTGGGTTTGACCACCACCGTTCCCTGCACCAGCCCCCACCTCACTGGCCACCGGCACCCCCCTGAGGAACTCAGGGAGGGGGAAGAAGCCCACGGGAACTCCGAGCAAGCCTGTTGGAGGAAAGGCAGTTTAAACCCCCTCCCCTTACCTCTCAGAGTCAGCTTCCTCGACCTCCCTACAGCCATGGGGAACCCGAGCACACCCGTGAAAGGGAAGCCAGTTTACACCCCCTCCCCTTCCTGCTCAGAGCCAGATTCCTCATGGGTGGGGAACATGAGCGGCAGGGAGGGGAAAGTCAGGGACTGCGGCCACCTGGACAATCTAGTGCCCATTGCATTTACAGCTGCAACAGGCCTTCTCCCTAGTAGAATGATAAAACAGATTTTACAAGCCTATATTTTCCCCCTGCCCTCTGAGTTTGTTCTACACATATTTTAAAGTTCTCTCTATTTTGGCCACAAATTGAATATTAGTTTAAGTGAGGGAACCAAGTTAATATTTAAGTGAGTAAAACAAACAGCACAAACACAATGCAAAGTGCTATAAAGTTTGCTGTTTTTAATAGAAGGTAGAATTGACCTTCCCTAGAGTTTTAATGCTTGCTCACAGTATTACAGAGGAGACAATAATTTGTACATTAAATGCTGCCATGCAATATTGGTGTTTGTGACAAAACATAACAGATTTTGAATTTTCCTTTTGCAAATTAATTCTCTTGAAGGAGAGCTGTGGGCCAATATGTATTGGGGGCATTGCATAAACATTGACTTGGGTTTTTTCCTGTTTCTGTATGAGGTTTACCAATGTAATAATTCCTGAACAGTTACTTGAATATACTAATGATAACTCTCTGCTTAGGGTTGCCGACTTCCAGGAGGGGCCTGGAGCTCTCCTGGAATTACAACTGATCTCCAGACTATAGGAATCAGTTATCCTGGAGGAAGTGACTGCATTGCAGCATGGCCTCTATGGCATTATATGCTGCTGAGGTCCCTCCCCTCCCCAAACTCTGCCATCCCTTGCTCCATCCCCAAATTTCCAGGAATTTTCCAACTTGGAACTGGTAATTCTAGCTTGCTTACTACAAAATCAACTCAGGTTATGATCCTATGCAGAGTTACTTGGAGAGTAAGTTTTACTAAGGTGAAAAGGGCTCTGCAGAATGAGACTTCACTGAATAACTAGATTTCATCATTTTCTTGCATTAGTGGGAAACACTCA
This sequence comes from Gekko gecko, assembly GCA_029375565.1. Taxonomy (NCBI): domain Eukaryota; kingdom Metazoa; phylum Chordata; class Lepidosauria; order Squamata; family Gekkonidae; genus Gekko; species Gekko gecko. The sequence continues at coordinate 138,750,537 of JAPDNY010000002.1, forward strand.
GGGCGAAACAATATATATGGTACAAAACTTTAGATGATTTTTCACAACTAGTGGTGTACATGTGTAATTCTATACACCTATCGGGATACTTCACATACCACTCTTTCCTAAGGAAATTGCTGGACTATACATATTACACAAGAAGACTTTGAGCTTACCATTGGTAAACTTTATTGTGCAATATGATGGAACTATAATTATTCTACAGAGAGGTAATGAACAAAATTGCAAAAAAAATCATATTTTTGTCAAATCCCTGAAGTTTACAGTAGATGAATATCCACAGCTGCCTTTCTGAAGTGATCCTCCTTAATAACTCTTATCCATTAACAAAGGTAAGAGAAAGCGGAAAAGAAAATAAACTTCAATATCACCTCTTTTTTGTTTTTGAATGGGGTTCCTAAAACAATTTCCATGACAGTTCCATTGACTATCAGGAACATACTCAACTGGAAGATTAGAAGGAAAGATCTAAATACATCAAAGTCAAATTAATTCAGAAAAAGAAAGCATATCATTATCACACCCAGCTAAGTTTCTGTTCCTTACGGGAAATCCTACAAAGTAAATTGCAAGTTATTAACACTTTTTTGTTGCAGTTCTTTGTCAAATAAAGAAAAATGCATTTCATAACATTATTCACTAGCATACCTGATGGAGAAGAATTTTTCCCCTAATCTCATTGAATGATAAAAAGTAGCACTGGTTTCAGTAGTATTTACTCTAAGTTTTCAGTAAGAGGGTGTGTTACCTCCATGCAGTGGTGTATCAAGGGGGTAGGGGCGGTCTGCCCCAGGTGCAGTTTAAGGAAGGCCTTTGAAGGGGCCCTCAGTGCCAGCTTCATCCTTCTGCCTCCAGCCGAATATCTTCCCTTTTATTTTTAAAATGCAATTTTGGCTGCAGCCACTAGGGGTGAAGGGAACTCTGAGCATAGCCAAAAGCTCTAGGATCAGCTAAGCTTCTTTTTTCTCCAAGACTCAAGCAAACTTCTTTAGCAGATTCTGCTGATTGCTGCTACAGTAATTGCAGCCTGCAGGTCATTTTCTCCAACAGCCTAGCCTTTCTCCCCTTCCTTGCACCCAGCTCAGCCAGATCTTGCAAAGAAGTAGTTAGGGTTTTGCAGCTTTCCCTCTTTTAATTTCTCTCCATCTTTCCTGCATGTTTCAAATTCATTTCTGTCTCCCTTCACCTAATTTTTCTGTCTCCCTCCCTTTATTTTCACTTCTTGGTCTCAAAGCCTACTAGGCTTGCCAGGTCCCAGGTCCAGGCAGGGGATCTCCCAATTTTAGGGGCTTCGCCCTGCTGCACACCAGTTGGCTGGTGGGGAAACCCTGTCCCTAAACAGGGTCATTGCCATGTGACATTCCTGATGCAATGACATCACCCAGAAGTGATGTCATCATGTCAGGGACTTCATGCAGGAACACTCTAGTATTTTGGCAAACTCTGTGGTTTGAGGGTGAAAAAAAACATAGAGTTTCACCCAAATACTAGAGTGTCCCTGTATGACATCCCTGCTGTGATGACATCTCTTCCAAGTGATGTCTTCATGTCAGAGCCACCATGCAACATCCTCGCTCACCCCTAGAATGCCCCCCAAATCCCCACACTGGAGCAACAAGGGAACCGGGCAACCCTGATACCTTCTCATCCCTATCCTGCTTGATGACAGAATGTATTTAAGAGTAATATAGTAGCAAGCTTTTGTTAATATTGTGCTGGGTATTCTGTACATTGCACTGGTTCTGCTGTGGTGCAAAAATGCCTCCCTTCAGTTTCTACTGCAGGGATTATCTGGTTTGACTTTAGTCCTTTGGAAACTAAAGGGCACCTTCTTTGAGGGGTAGTGTGATGAAGCTTGCAATCATTGTTTTGCGATGCTTTGGTTAGTGTTCGTTAGTAAAAGTTAGTACAAAAGCAGACTCCTAGCTCTCAAAACTGCCTTGTAGATGTTTGGGATGGTTCAGTGCCCCATTTATTGTTTTAACTGATCTGTATCATAGTAGAAAGTAGAAACAAAAATGGAAGCCATTCATTTGAAAATTCTCTGATACCAGATGAAGCACTTAAGTCCTTTAAAAGGCTGAAAGCAGAGGAAGAACATAGTAGCCCTTATATTAATAATGCTGGGAATCTTTTAGTTGGTGCACCAAGTAAACAGTCAAATAAACTAAGCTATGGAAGTAGTACCTAAATAAATTTCCCAGATTCTTATTCCACCTACTTGAATTGCTAGATATATTTACAAAACTCATTAGTTCCTTTAAAATTTCTGTTGAGTGCGAATTCCCCTCTTGCAAGATTGAAAGGGCACTCCAACTGGTTGGTGGGCCATGTAGTCCTGCTGATCAGCTGCAGGGCCCTTTAAATCTTGCAGGATGGGAGAGAGAGGGGTGGCTGTTGGTGGCCGCTGTTGGAGGTGGAGTTTAGGAGCATGGCTTCCCCCACTGGCCAACTGGCCAGTGGTGGGAAGGAGCCTGCCAAATCAGGGGATCCCCCACCCCCATCTGAGGTCTGGCATCCCTACCTGTAACTCATGTTACCCGCAGACCCAACATGTATACTCTGTAATGTGTGGATCAACAGCAACCCACTAACTACCAGCATTTTGGAGAACTCTTTATCTTATTTATTTATTTATTTATTTATTTATTTATTTATTTATTTATTTCATTTCTATCCCGCCCTCCCACCTAGGTGGCTCAGGGCAGCTTACAACATCATAAAACCCGTATACATTACAACATAAGAATCTCATTTAAAACCAGTGACTAAAATGAAATAAATAACAACTTTCCTATACAATAAAACATATTAGTGATCACATTATCTATGCTAAGAGGTGCCAAGCCTCTTCCCCTCTCCCAAGGTGCTGCCCTGCCCAGCAACTAAGGGCTTGGTTGATGCTGTTCGGCATCAAGGCCATCCTCTCTACTGCCCACCCTATCACTCAGAAATGGAAAGGCTGTTTTAGGAGGGGCCCTTTATTCTTTGATAGGTCTAGGTGCTTGCCAGTTACCCCTTCCTGTCCTGTTCCTGCCATCTCTAGTTATGGGCTAACCAGTCTCAAGGTCCGGTCTATTTGTAACACCACACCCTTGTAACAGCATGAAGTAGGTGAAAAAGAACCCTCTAATAATCAGTCTGAGGAGACTAAAAAACAATTACGCTAACAGAATGGTAACCAACTAATTCTATGCTGACATGTAGTGGAGGAAGGGTGGTTTGACCAAAGCATACAGCATACAACTGTTTAAAACTGGCAGGGCTTTCTTACAGTCTGTGCCTCATCATAGCTTGTCCAATAATGCTTTGTGCCACATTTGAATTATAGGAGTGCCCATGGCACCAATTAGGCCATGGATGAATTTCCTTAAAAGCTACTCTGAATACTTGGGAATTTTAAAGGTTAAGCAAAAACAATATTCTTACATTTAAAAAAAACATTTTATTTTTAATTAAGACAAACATACACATACAAATGGGTGGGTTTCGATTACATCATTAAAATATCTAGTTAAGTATCTCATACAATGTCTAAATATGTATTTTCTAATTTCCACCTTATTTTTATGTATATTCTTTTGCAATTGATTTAAACTAAAGTTCCTGTTCTTTTGAATTGGTTAAATGTCAGTCTAATTTATAAGATCTTTAAAAAATTGTATAGTCTCTCTTGTCCAAAGGGTTTTGACCTTCTTCTCTTGAAAATATGTGTAATCTCACATATCCAGAAAGTTTTAAGCATTTTTGTAGGAGCTCATCCTTTTCTTCATTCTCTGGTTTCTCCTCTTAAGTTTTAAAGTCTTAATTCTGTGTCTTTCCCCCTTGTATGTTACATTTTTAAGATATGGTGACAGACCTGTGGGTCTATGCATTTTACTGAGTACTCTTTGTTACTTGCATTTGCTCCATTACTATTCTGTGCTTCCATTATGCTTTGCAAGAAAAGAGTTTTTGTATCTTATTATCTGATCTACATCCTTTGAATTATTAAATTTTATTTTGACTTCCTGCAAGTATACTTCAATGCAGGATAAAAATAAAGCAATGTTTTAAGGTTTTTTTTAAATAATACCTTGCTTTGTATTTTTTTATTTTTTTAATGTGTACCAGGAATGCAGTACTCATTGTTACTTGTATTTGCTCCATTACTATTCTGTGTTTCCATTATGTTTCACGTTCTTTTCCAGTTGTCTTTTTGCAAGAAAAGAGATTTAGTATCTTATTATTAGATTTGTATCCTTTGAATTATTTTTATTTTACATTCTGCAAGTTAATTAATGCAGAATAAAAATAAAACAATGTTTTATTTTTTAAAAAAAAGTCTTACTTTGTATTTATTTATTCTTATGTGTACCAGAAATCCAGTACAGAGTAATAACAATTAAAACTATTAAAATAATTGAAAAATACTCTGCCTTTGCAAAAAGAAAAATTCTCCTGGTTTCTTTTAAACTTGGAAAGCTGTTATTCTAACATTCACTGCTATTCCGGTAGTCAAGAATTAGAAAATTAGAGGAGAATTCAGCTGGGAAGAATTTCCATTGCATCCCTGTTTCATACAATGAGCACAGTGCTCTAGCCACAGTGCTCTGCACTAACTACAGCCTCTGAACAGTCTCAAGGGTAGCCCCAAGTAAAGCACATTGCAATAGTCCAGTCTAGATATACCTAAGACATGGATCACTGTGGCTAGATCTGACTGACCCAGGAATGAATATAGTTGATACATCAGCCAAAGCTGGGCAAAAACATTCCAAACCACTGCAGCCACCTTATTTTCTAAGGTGACTACTGTGTCTAGTAGCACTTCCAAGCTGTGAACCTGGCTTACAAGACGGAGAGATCTCAAGCCTGTGGTCTTCCTTTCTGCTAACCCAGAGAACCTCTATCTTGTCATGAGTGTCAGCTTCTTCATACTTATCCAGTCCATTACAAACTCCAAGCACTGGTTCAAAACATTAACAGCATCCTTGAAATTCTCCCACAGCTTCACATAAAATCAAATAGTGAGGGGGATAAGATCGAGCCCTGTGGCACCCCACAGGTCAATGGCTATGGGGCAGAGCAAGAATCCCCCAACACCAATTTCTGATAAGACTCCCTGATAAGACTCAAACCACTATAATATGGTGCCTCCCAGTCCAAGTGCCAAGAGGTGGTTCAATAGGATACTATGGCTGCTAGTATCAAAGGCCACTGAGAGATCCAATAGAACTAGCAGGATCACATCCCCCTATCTAGTCCTTGGTAGAAGTCATCAACCAAGGCATCAAAGCAGGCTCTGTTCCACATCCCAGCCTGAAGCCAGACTGAAATGGGTGCAGAAAATCAGTCTCTTCAAAGAACCCCTGGATCTGAGAAGCAACAACCTGCTCAAGCACCTTTCCCAAGCATGGGAGACTGGACACTGGCTGGAAGTTCTCCAACACAGTAGGGCTTAGGTGGGTTTTATTTTTTTCCAAAAACAGGTCTAATGCTGCTTCCTTGAGCATGGGTGGAACAGCCCCTGCCCTCAAAGAAGCACTTACCACTACCCTTACCCACTTAGCCAGGCCCCCCAGCAGCTTATATCAGCCAGAAAGAACTGATAGAAGGAAGATCAAGAACACAGGTTTTAAGTCTGACCTCTCAAGTATAATATTAGTTTGCAGCCCCAGCACCAAAGGGAGGGGGGGGGAATGCAAACAGGGCCCTTCATACCCAACCACATGTTAAACCTGTTTACACTTCAGTTGAAATAATTACCTGCATACAATGGTTTCAGAGAAATGTGGAATAAAATTGGCTACAACTTTATTGGTTACAGCTGTAGTCTGCTTTCGCACAGCATGGGGTACCGGTTCCAGTTCATCGACTGATCTTCCTTCCAGTTGAAGTAAAAATTAGAATAGGCAACATAAGGCAATAAAGGTGAGGGAATCTTCTTAACTTTTTTACTTGTTCATATTAGAACCAACCATGCAGCAGGTTTTCATATCAAATGCATTTGTTCTAAAATGTAAATGTTACTAAACTAGTAGACACCTTACTTACATTTTTGTTAGCATTGTAGCAAACTGCATTCCCCTAAGAAAATAGGTTAATACTAATCTCTTCTGTAGTGTCAAGCTGCCTTTTTTCACCTAAATCTTAAGAAAGGCGCTAAGCCAATTTGTTTTTAAATGCTAAAGCAGTTTAAGATGCTAATTTAATATTGACTATGGTTAATCAGTCTCTGACATTCTAAGGCATTGTGGATGCTTCCTTTGAAGTCACATTTTACTTGCTAAAAAGATTCTTCAGCGGTAATTCTTCACAAGATTAAACAGTCTAGTTTTGCAAAGTTTATCATTTCAAAGATATGGATGGGCCATAAAGATAAGGAAAAGGGTAAATGTTTTGGCCAGAGATGTTCCTTGACATTTGACAAGTATCTCAAATAAATAATTTACAGGCCAAATAAAAATGTTATAATTGCTAGGGGGATCTACAGGTCTCAGGATAGATACTTGAGTAGCCATGGTTACAAAATAGAATCGCTTGTGCAATTGGTATGTATACAGTTTGGTTCTGTAGTGATAACATATTTCAAAACTAGATCAAGGAAGCATGTTTAATGGCATCATGAAGTGAGAAGTACAATTATACTGGGCAATATTTTCAAATGTCTTCAGACTACTGATGGGGTAATGATTTCACCTGGGCTTTTTTGTAGAAAAAGCCCAGCAGGAACTCATTAGCATAATAGGCCACACCCAACAGCAGAAACTTATTAGCATATTAGGCCACACCCCACGACAGCACAGCTCATTAGCATATTAGGCCATACCCCGTGTTACCAGAAGTGTGGTCATCAAGCCACACCCACCTTTTGCTGCTTATTCTGTTTACCTTGTTTGTTGTCAAAACCCAGGGCTTTTTTTGAAGCAGGAACTCCTTTGCATGTTAGGCCACACACTCCTAATGTAGCCAGTCCTAATGAGTTTCTGCTGTTGGGTGTGATCTGTTATGCTAATGAGTTCATGCTGGGCATGGCCAACTCGGGAGCCAGACAGAACTCCATTCCTGTGTGTTCCTGCCCAAAAATAGCCCTGGTAGAGTCTAATTAATTTGTCATCTAGATAGGTTATAGTCACTGGATGAAAATTAATAATCTGGTGCTTTGTGATGCCTTAAAGACCCTAGGCCCCACTGTTACTGTGTAGTCACAATAACACCTGTGTGAACATGGCTAGGCTTTTTTCTAATAGGAACCCAATATTATACCAAATGGCAACCTTCCTCTTGCCACTGATTTGCTCCTTTACTAGGAGGATGCTGGGTTACGGTTAAACACTGGCCAAACCAAATAAATACCAATTTTACCAAAATAACCCACACACCAATAATAAAAGATCTATGATAAAGTGGGGAATCATGAGTACAAATTCTGAAAGAACACTGAAACCTGGATAGACTAAATCAGAAATAAGGTTCATTGAGAACAATAACACATCTATCTGGGCAATAATACACATATCTTGCAAACAAGTTACCACTGAGTTGGGAAGGCAAGAGGTCAGAAAGAAAGATTTATAGCTGCTGATCCCAAAGATCAAAATTGATTAGGAGGCCACTCAGGCCCATAGCTACAGTGGGGCATCTCGAGGCTGGGCCCCTCAACTTACTGCCCAGGCCTCATGACTTTTCAGAGAGCTGTTTCAGGCTGTGTGGCAAGAGGAGGCTCAACTCTTCGCTATGCCTCTCGCTTGGCAGCTTTCATGAGAGAATGGGGGCTTCTATGGGGTGCTCCCAGGCTTGGGTTTATGTGCAGGGGCACTCCAGACTTATTTAAAGGCCCACCAAATTAAAAAATCCTGGCTACGGGCCTGAGGCCACTGTGTCTGAGGGGCAAATAAATCTAAAGGGATAAGTGGGAACACTTGCCATCTGTCAGTGGGACTTCTGCAGCTGCACAAACACTGGTGGTTAAAGAACTCTCCAAAAGTGCATTTTGGTGAAGGATTCAGTTCCTGGTTATACCACAGATTAGTATATATATGAATGGGAGGTGAATGGTGTTGGAAAAATTGGTAAAATAGTTAAATATTCAGAGATTGCAATGGATCTTTGCTTCACTGGAGAGGAAGCATTTTCTTCTATGTAAAAATCTTTATTTCTAAGGGAAGGGTTCACAGGAAATCTACAAAACAACAAAGACACCTAAGGCTACATCTTTATACTTTGACCACATGGTCTACAACAATGGAGATTCTTCTTCTTGACGCCTAGAAGGAAATCACCTGAATACATTAACTAATGATTGTGAGTAAACAGACTTCAGTTTCAGGAGCTTTGTTTCTATTGGCTCTATGTCAGGTTTCCTTCTGGGTCAATCTAAACAATAACACACAAGGTATGCACACATTAACCCTATAATGACTGAATTTTAGACCTTGCAACACACATATTTCCAACAAATGGGAGGTGGATCAAGATACCTAAAATGATTCCAAATAAGTTGAAATGCTCTGGGTGCTGGATATTTTAAACAGCACAAATTGGAGGTTCTGGACAGTCAAATGAAATGATACAAATATGGGCATGGATCATGCTATTAGGTAATGTAAATGTAAATAGTAATGTAGTATAAATAGTAGTAAATAGTAATCGCTGGAGGTCCTTCATTCAAGAGCTGAATGTTGGGCACTGGGCTCTCCACCCCAAAAAACCTTTTGGGATGTAAAATGAAGTGAAAGAAATCAACAGTGATGCCAATCAGATATTCTTATCCGCTCCTTACCACTATACTGTCCCTTCAAATGACTACACAACAATTTATTTACAGTTAGTTCTGTATTCCAATAAACAGAGGGCATGGTTTCATTAAACATCATTACATTTTCATAAAAAACATAATGTAAAAGGTAAAGGTAAAGGTTCCCTTGCTCGAAAGCCAGTCGAATCCGACTCTAGGGTTGCGGTGCTCATCTCCATTTCAAAGCCGAAGAGCCAGCGCTGTCCGAAGACGTTTCCGTGGTCATGTGGCCAGCATGACTAAACACCAAGGCGCACGGAACGCTGTTACCTTCCCACCGAAGCAGTACCTATTTATCTACTTGCAATTTCTTGCTTTCAAACTGCTAGGTTGGCAGGAGCTGGAACTAGAGACAAGAGCTCACTCCGTCTTGCGGCACCCGGGTCTTGAACTGCTGAACTACTGACCTTCCACAGCCTGCAGTTCAGCGTCTTAACCACTTGAGCCACTGCAGCTCCAAAAAAACATAATGTACTATTAATTAAATCTCTCAAATCCTTTAGTGCCGGTTTCATGAAAGTCTTCTCCAATGAGTTGCTAGCATTCGAGCAATTCTACCCTGAGCTTGAAACTCAGCCTGGAAATACTTCTCTATCTTTTCTCTTCATTGTTTGCCTACAAACCTGTTCCAAGAGACGCTTATCTCCAACACCATCTTCCAGTGCCAGGCAGCATGAAAGTTCACTAATGATAACCTAGGGAATTCCCTCTTAACTCTTGTCAGCCATGAGAGTCTAGTTTGGGACCCCTCCCTCTATGATTAAATGCTTCAGGGTGCTCTCCAATTTAACTGAAAACTTCCAGTCAGGTTCCCTAGTTAGTGACTATCAATCTCACTGAAATCACATCTCTATAAATATCTGACACCCCCCCTCCACCACCAAAGTACAAAGCAATTCCTCTGGCCAATTTAAATACAAAAAAAAAATCCTGCTTGGACCTGAAGTGAGTGGCTAATGGCACATTGCTCCCTCAAAGGGTCAGAAGGTCAGACAACTAAGATTGTGGAAGCAGAGTGCAAAGGGATGAAATGGCTTTATATTGTTCTCTTTTCCTTTCTTATGACTAGATAAGCTGCTCAAGGCTGCCTGCCTAGCTGTACCCCTCTGCAACCCTGAGCACAATTATTAAGGTAACTAAAAATGGCTCTCACTCTATAGGAGGATGGGAAATGCTGTTATTCTTTAGAACCAACCATGCAGCAGGTTTTCATACCAAATTGAGAATCGGGATAAAGCTAGAGACTAGGCATAAACAGTGTTCTCCCCATTTGAGGTATGTAGGTGAAACACCAGTATCTAACATGAGCATATGTCCTGGAAGAGGAATCTATGATGATGTTGTGCACACTTAGTAAAGATAATAATTTTGACATTATTTACAGCAAACACGTTGTATTGCATACTGTAAGACTTCAGCTAGATGGAAGACTACTCCAACCAAAATCCAAAGCAGTAGTGCTTAGAATAAGAATCTCTTTAACAGCAGATAAATTTCCTATTCTAAATGTAAATCACACTGTCTGCAAACTCCCAATCTTGCATGGTTTATGGAAGTGATTCTCAATTTATTGCAGTTATGTATTGTAGTAGTAGTAGTAGTAGTAGTAGTAGTAGTAGTAGTAGTAGTAGTAGAAGAAGAAGAAGAAGAAGAAGAAGAAGAAGAAGAAGAAGAAGAAGAAGAAGAAGAGGAGGAGGAGGAGGAGGAGGAGGAGATTAGAATTATATCCCGCCCTTCACTACCCAAAGGTGTCTCAGAGCTGCTTACAAACTCCTTTCCCTTCCCCTCCCCACAACAGACACCCTGTGAGGTAGGTGGGGCTGAGAGTGCTCTGACAGAGACTGCTCTTTTTCAAGAACAGCTGTGCCAGAACTATGGCTTACCCAAGGTCATCCAGAAGGTGCAAGTGGAGGAGTGGGGAATCAAACCTGGTTCTCCCAGATTAGAGTCCACGCACTTAACCACTACACCAAATGGAAAGATATAAGTAAATTGTCCCTTTTGCACTTATCCCTTGAATGTTCTCATTTTTACTAGTCACCCCAAGAAGGGGTACTATGTTGCAGTGATGTAAGAAGCTAAGTATCAGTGGAGGTCTAGTCCTGAATCTTGTCTCTTCCATAAACACATTAGGTGGTCTTAGGTTTTGTTACAGATTTCTCTTCTAGTCAATATGTTCATCTTTATTATTTTCTTCATTTATACCCCATCTTTCTCCCCAGTAGGGACCCAAAGTAAGTTAGGCTGAGACTGTGTGACTAGACCAAGGTCATGTAGCAAGCTTCTATAGTAGCATGGTGATTTGAATCTGGGTTTCCCAGATCCAAGTTCAACACTGTGGCTATTACATCATATAGTATACTGTAACCACTTCACCACACCACAATGAAAGCAATGGTTTAACAAATTATATTTAGTGCTTCAAAGAATGTTACATTAAAAAAATCAATACAACAAATAAACCTGGTATTAGTATTTTCGTATTCTGAAATATTGAGTTTAGAGGGTTGGAGGCTGGAATGTTTACCAAGATAATATGAAGAGTAGGGGTGTGCCTGAAAAATACCTTATTAAACTGGGCTGCAGGAGAAGCTTGATTATTGGCCTGAGTCTTAATGATACATACATGGGGCCAATGATTCAGTTGAATGAGCAAGCCAGGCTACAGAGAACATAGCTGTACTTTTTGTACAACCAGTTGTATGCTGGGCTTTAGATGAAAAAAAGTATTGGTAAGAGTGGACCAGCCCTGGCCTGGATAGTATAGGCTAGCCACATCTTGTCAGATCTCAGAAGTTAAGCAGGGTCAGTCCTGGTCAGTATATGGTAAGGAGACCACCAAGTAATACCACAGTTCTGACATGGAGGCAGGCAATGGCAAACCACCTCTGAATGTCTCTTGCCTTGAAAACCCCACGGGGTCACCATAAGTCAGTTGAGACTACTCCTGACGTCCCTCTTTAGCAGGGGTCTTTTCCTAGAAAAAGAGCTGCAGGAGCTCATTAGCATAAGATATGCTAATGAGCTACTAGGTTATTAGCATAATAGCTCATTAGCATATGCCACATCCCTGACATCACCGGAAGTGATGTCAGAAGGGGATGCAAAGAGGGGAAGCCTCCCTTCCCCAGCTAGCGGGGAAGGGAAGAGTTGGGCCACAGGAGGAAAGAGGGAAGGAAAGAGAGAGTAGAAAGAAGGAAAGAGGGAAAGAAAGAGAAGGAAAGAAGGAAGGAAATATGGGATAAAAAGAGAGAAGGAAAGAAGAAGGAAAAGGAGAGAACGAAAGGAGGGAAAGAAAGAGAGAGGAGGGAAAGAAGAAAAGGAAAGAACAAAAGGAGGAAAAAGAGAGGAGAGAAAGAAAGAGAGAGGGAAAGAAGGAGGAAAAGGGAAAGAAAGGAAAGGAGAGAAGGAAAGAGGGCAAAGAAGGCGAGAGGGAGGAAGGCTTTCCCACCTGCCATCAAGCACCCACCCCCCAGATCCCTCACTTACCACCATCAGTGCCTTCCCCCGGGCTGCAGAGCTCCAGCACGGACCCCGGGAGGCCGGGGACGGGCCTCTTCGGGTTGGCCCAGGGCCACAGCGTGGGAGTGTGTGCCCCGGGAGGCTGGAGACGGGCCTCTTCGAGCCAGCCCGGGCCATAGCGCAGGAACGCGGGCACAGGGAGGCCAGAGACAGGCTCCTTCAAGCCCACCCGGGGCCACAGTGTGGGAGCGCGGGCACCGGGAGGCCAGAGACAGGCCTTTTCGAGCCCACCTGTGGTTGCAGCGCACGAGCACGGGCCCTGGGAGGCTGGCGATGGACCTTTTGGGGCCATCCCAGGACCGCAGTGCGGGAGTGTGGGCCCTGGGAGGCCAAGGACAGGACTCTTCCAGCTGGCCCAGGGCCACAAAGCAGCTGCGCAGGCCCCAGGAGACCGACGATGGGCATGTTCGGGCCATCCCAGGGCCGCAGCACGGGAGCGCGGGCCCCGGGAGGCCAGAGATGGGCCTCTTCTGGCCGGCCCAGGGCCGCAGAGCAGAAGCGCGGGCCCTGGGAGGCCAAGGATGGGCCTCTTCAGGCTGTCCAGGGGCTGCAGCATGGGAGCGCGGGCCCCGGGAGGCCGAGGATGGGCCACTTCAGGCCGTCCAGGGGCTGCAGCACGGGAGCGCGGGCCCCGGAAGGCCGAGGACGGGCCTCTTCCGGCCGGCCCAGGGCCGCAGAGCAGAAGCGCGGGCCCTGGGAGGCCAAGGACAGGCCTCTTCGGACCGTCCAGGGGCCGCAGCATGGGAGCGTGGGCCCCGGGAGGCTGAGAACGGGCCACTTCAGGCCGTCCAGGGGCTGCAACATGGGAGCGCGGGCCCCTGGAGGCCGAGGACGGGCCTCTTCGGGCCGTCCCGGGGCTGCAGCGCGGGAGCGCGGTCCCCAGAAGGCCGAGGACGGGCCTCTTCCGACCGGCCTAGGGCTGCAGCGGGGGAGCGCGGGCCCTGGGAGCCCAAGAACGGGCCTCTTCCGGCCGTCCCAGGGCTGCAGCGCGGGAGCGCGGGCCCTGGGAGCCCAAGAATGGGCCTCTTCCGGCCAGTCCCGGGGCCGCAGCGCAGGAGCGCGGGCCCCGGGAAGCTGGAGATGGGCCTCTTCGGGCCGGCCCAGGGCCGCAGCGCTTCAGTGTGCGGAGCTGGGGGCGGGGCTTGCCGCCACCGCCATTCTGGGCTGCCGGAGCAGCGCTCCGGCCTGCTCTGGCCCCAAAAGACCCCTGCTCTTTAGTGACCTAATAACATGACTTTCCAATGCTTGCAGGAAGTCCCTCCTTCACATGTCTATAGAGCTCTGTAATCAATAAGGATCTGTAATAATGCTGTGTTAGTTTCTAACCCGTGGATCCCCCTAAGTATATGAATATATTTATTTAAAACTTTATTTAAAACTTTTTCATCCTGCCTTTCTCAGCTGGAACTTGAAGTACATTACAAAATTCTTAAAACACAGTATCAACAATATGATTAAAACCAATACATGTCAGAAATCAACAACGACTATCCAATATAGCTACAAAACTACTACAACTTCGAAAATGGCTCTCCTAAAAATTCTGCCTTACAGTGATGTTGGAACACCAACAAGGGTGTCTTCCTAACAACCTGCTGAAGGTAAGTGTACAGAACTGTTTAGGTCAAGCAGACAATGCATCTACCTGCAAGATGTTGTCTGAAGCAGACCATAGAGCTGTTGCTCATATTAGATACTGGTTTATTTTTCTTGGATATCTCAAATAGTAAAAATAATTCTTTGGAAACACTCTGTGTCCTGTACCCTGACCATCTCTTCACCTCAGCCCACAGTATCTGCAATATAAGGATAATAATGCTCACTTATATTACAAAATTCTTTTAAGGATCACAGTAAAATACTACAGTTGAAGGATTTGGATACTCAAAAAAGGTAAAGAAATGCTTAGTACATTTCTCATACTAATAAGTTACTTCTAGGCTGCTTCCATATGGAAAGCAACCAAACAGGAACAGGAATGTGTTCATTATTACATAGCTATACATATATATATGTGTGTATATATATATATGTGTGTGTGTGTGTGTGTATCTGACTTTAAGATTGTTTGCATGCCTGTTCCATGTCAGCTTTCAGTTCTCTCCTCCAACAATTTCAGGTTACCTACATTTTTGTTTTAAGAGGAAACTTAAGAGGAAAGGCTTCCATTTTAGAGGGATTCCATATAGAGGGATTCCTTAATGAAACATAAATTTTATCTAAAAAACACAATTCCATATCATTTGAAAATCATTTGAATAATGCCTGATGCTATCTATTTTTGTAAAGTGTTGAACCTGATTTCATTTGCATTGATATAAGATATATTAATATTTCAGTATTTTTAAATACCTACTTACTTGACATTTTACTGAAATAGATTTCTGTATGCATTATTTTCAAGATTATCCTCCATAAAAAGTCATCACATATAGCACATGTAAATGGAGTTCAGAATTTTTCCTAGGGCCTCACCAAATTGTGTATCTTAATTCTGAACTTAGCCTTAGAATGTGGGTCTAGATAGAAGTGACATATTCACAAACATGTGGGAAGCTCCTGGCTTGTGTGTGTGTGTGTGGGGAGACAAAAATGTTATTTTAAGAAGCCCCCAGATGGATAAATAATGTCTTTACAGATCTTGCAACTCAAAAAATGCCAAATGAGATCTCTCAACACCATGCCTCAAAGTTTGCTAAAAGAGCTGGTCACAGCAAACAAAAGACAGGAGTAGGTGGTGCACCACAGTGATGAAAGAGCATTGACACCAGTGAAGTCATAATTTTGTCTCCCCTCTTCCTGCCACATGACTCTGCCATGTGACTTCCTGTCATGTACTTGCAGCTCAGTAGGTTGTAGGTCTTGAGAGGCTGAAGCCCACTGATCCGTGTTCTAATTAGTATGATGTAATTTGGGGCAAGATAAAATGTGGCCTTTTAAAAAAAACTTTTGTTTCTTTTTTCACACTCTCATTTCTATTTGTAGACATTAATGTATGATAATATTTTGCTATATATGAAAGTGGCTGAGGAACTAATAAATTATTCTGCTTCAGTTACAAAAGATATCTCATTTTTTCTGAATGAAAAAAAATATCATCACCATTCAGGAACAACAGTTTACTGATTTCTCATTTACAGTTCCACAAGAGATTTACAAAGTCTTTTTTTTTTTTTTTTAATGGAAGATTGGGTCCCTGAATCTTCTGTTCAGGAAATACTACTTTTAAAATCTGGCAGTTCTCTGAACAGGTTCTTTTTTATTCTAATAATAGAGTATATTAATGCAATTGATTATTTCTCTGGGCTATACAACTGAGACTGAGAAGATAATCTTCTGAATGGTTATAGCAGAATCTCTCTCTTTTTTAGTATTTCAATTTAAAATGTCGAGATTTCTAAAACATTCTCAGATAAACTGTAAAGAACATTGATTCATGTGGGTAGTTGTGTGGGTCTGAAGCAGCAGAACAAAGTTTGAGTCCAGTGGCACCTTTAAGACCAGCAAAGCTTTATACGTAATAGTTGGTGACTTCTGTTCCAATGTATCTGAAGAAGTGTGCAGGCGCATGAAAGCTTATACCCAGAATAAAACTTTGTTAGTCTTAAAGGTGCCACTGGACTCAAACTTTGTAAAGAACGTTCTTATCCAGACAGAGTTTAAGAGAAATTCTTTACATCCTGTGTTGAAAATAAATTACTTGGAATTATTTCCTTGTAGAGCATTTTGACAATTATATGAAGATTTTTAATATCAACACCAAAATTCTGGACACATCAGGGAATTAATTTATAATTGTACCTGTCTGCTATATCTACAATCTAGTCTTACACAGAGTTACCCCAGTCTAAACCCACAAAATTGTGCATAGGATTGCACTATTTGTGGCTTGCTTGCATGTACAAAACATAGGTTGTACCTTTCCACTTCTGATAATCTTTGTTCTTAAACATATATAAAAACTATTTTCTCACACATTTGCTACTAAGGATGAGCACAAATCTGGAAAATGGAGATTCATCCTAATTCGTAGTTCATGAGGTCATGAGTCTCCTGTATACCGAACCATGGTGACCTCTCCACTTGGACTTCACTCATGTGTGGTGCCCACTTGCAAAAGCCATTTAAAAGGAGCATTCCCTTTAAACAGGCTGAAATGAATACAAGCCATTTCAGCGATCCCCCCCTCCCACCATGAACCTGACAATTCTCCAAAGCTACGTAAAGGGTTATGGATAGGGATGGGCATGAACTTCTGGTTCAAAAACCACAAACTGGCAGTGTTCATCAGAAAATTAGGTTTGTGATGAGGTTTGTGCCCATCCCTATTCTCCACTTCCCCTTTGGAAGTAATCTAAACTTTCCTGTTCTTATATAATTATCTATCTGTGGAGATATTGACTAAATTTTATACCTAACATTCCAAGTGTCCATTCCATAATTGTAAATTACTAGGCTGAAACTTTTTTGGGAAAATATAATGGAAATAATCTTGATGCTTAATGTGTTGATGCTATTTTGCTTCAGAACAATAGTGGGCAAAGCTTCCCTGTTAATATGTAACAGGATGTACTTAAAACCACAGGGACTAAAAAGAGAGGCAATTCTAGTGATCGATAGAAAAAACCTTCATAATTTAATCTGGTTAATATACAGTTTGATAGGTAATAAAATTTGCATTGGTACATCCTCTGTCCTCTTGCCCAGTAGTGCAATATTGCTTAAACAGTTTGGTTTCTCTCATTTTGGGCAGGGAAAGTTGATTATGCTAGTGAATCCCCACTAGCAGTTCAAGCCTCGGCAAATTAGGGCATAAAGATTAATTTCTGGAGAAAGAGTTATTCCCACCATGTTACCAGTATTTCGATTTCCACTACTTCTATATGCAGGGCCTGTGCTGCTGAAAACGTTTGTAATGTAGGACTCTGAATGCCAAACTCTTTGCATTCTTCTGCATGAATCAGAAGGGCAAGTCTGAATACTGATAATGGAAAAACAATTGACATTCAAGGGAACAGATGGTGATCTACCTTCTTATATTGGCCATATATAGTGTCAATTTACAAGCTGAGGCCACAGTGTTGTGGAAAGGAATCCTCTGGAGAATTCACAGCCTTGGCTTTCCTGTCTAAAAGACTAAACATTTACTAAGAAATAAGGCTGTGTGTTGCTCTTCAGACAGTGAACTAAACAGGCTCTTATGTTGGATTTTTTTGGGACGGGGAAATGAGAAAAAAAACATTTATAGATACAACTTGGCTATCGAAAGGGGAAAAGGTGGAGAAGTGGTGTTTCTAAATGGAGAATTTACCCCACATGGGCAGCAAGAAGTCCTTGCATTCACTTGGTAGCATCCAGATAACGTTATGTCCTGTCTAGCCATGGCCAATGCTCCCTCTAAGCTTGTGAGCAAAAAATTCTACTTTGTGAGCTACGGTCATTAAAGCTGTGAGCAAGTGATTTGGCTATTCCAGCCCCCCCCCCCCGCTATGATCATTTTTAATTGAAGGCAGAATCTCATCTTGAAGTATGCAAAGGAGAAAAAAAAACAAGCAAAGAAATAAAAGAGGAAGAAGAGGAAGAAGATCACTCCCACCCTTTCAACCTCACCCCCCACCCCAGTCCAGCTCTCCAGGCGATGACCAAGTAAATGCCAGGGCAATGTCCCGTTGCAAGCAGGGGAATCCGCAGCACTTGTCGCAGAGGGAAATTATCACATTGAAAAGTACTGAGACCGATGAGTGATTTCAGCTCTCACATACTTTATTAGTTGAAGAACAAGACAACTAAGCCGGCTCGCAGGCTGGCTTTTTATCCCCAGTGAGCCTACACCCCAAACACACACAACACCCGTGATTCGTTATTTACAGTTGATTGGATTACCCTGGGCTCCTCGATTGGAAGAACGCGAGGAGCCTACATTCTATTATCTCCAGACACGAAGCTCAAGCCTTAGCCTGGCCGCATGGCGGACCGGTCAGAACTGGTCTGAGCACATGGTAGCCCTCCGTCCATGTTTCCCTGTGAGTACACCACACTCCTCCCCCCTTGGTCCGTGAGACACTCACAAAGTCCTGTAGATAAGACGGCGGCCTCTTGACCCTCGTTGAGCATCAGAGCGCCGGGGCCGGGGAAGAGGCTGGCACCGGTGTCTGCGTCGAGGGGCCTACTGGTGCCAAGGGGCTTGGAGTGGTTGTCGCGGCGGTGTCCGTGGCTGTCAGAACATCAAGGGCATTGGTGCGGCCATGGAGCTCTCTCCTGGGATGGGGTCCCGGGCTGCGGGTTGCGGCTCTCCGGCTTCCTGCAGGCCGGGATCCTTGTAGTCTTCTGGTTCCCGCAGCTCGATCCGGCGGCGGAGCTGGTCTATGTGGCGGTGCAGCATGGTGCCATACTCGCAGGAGACTTCATACAATCGGGGTCCCCGGACCCAGACCACCCGTGCTGGGACCCAGGGTGGTCCCGCGGTGTAGCTTCTGGCGTACACGGGGTCCTCCGGGAAGAACCCTCTGCTGACTCATTGGTCCTCGGTGTCTGGCTCGCACTCCGGTGCCCGGTCTGGATGGAGCCTGTCCAGGAACAACGTGAGGCGGCGACCCAGGAGGAGTTCTGCCGGACTGCGTCCCGTGGTGGTGTGCGGTGTGATGTGCTGTCCAAACAGGAAGGCGGCGAGCTTATACTCCCAGTCTGGGGAGTCAAACTTACGGAGGGCCTCCTTGGCAGTCCGGACCATCCTTTCCGCTTGCCCGTTCGTGGCTGGGTGGAATGGTGCGGAGTGTACGTGCCAGATCCCATAGTACGCGGTGAACTCCTGGAACTCTTGGGAGGTGAACGCAGTGCCGTTGTCCGTGACGAGCATGTCCAGCAGCCCGTGGGTGCTTAGAATCTGCCACATCGCCCTAATGGCCGCTTTGGAGGAGGTGGATGCCACTGGGATGACCTCCAACCATTTACTATGGGCGTCCACCAATATGAAGAAAAGCTGCCCCTGGAACGGGCCGGCAAAGTCCAAGTGGAGGCGTGACCAGGGGTGGTGGGATGATTCCCAGGCTCTGTCCGGGGCCCTTGGTGGCTCCAGGCATGAGATCTGGCAGGGCTGGCATTTCCTCACCTTGTCCTCGATGTCCCGGTCGAGGCCTGGCCACCAGACGTAGCTTCGTGCTAACGCCTTCATGCGGATGACGCCGGGGTGGTGTTCATGTAGCACCTCCAGGACCTGTTGCTGTAGCGGCCCTGGGATCACTACCCGTCCTCCCCACATCAAGCTGCCTTTATGTGTGGCCAGTACATGCTTGCGGGATGCAAATGGCACGAATTCGGGGCCCTCCTTGGCCACTGGCCACCCCCTCCCCACTCAGTCCAAGACACGGCAAAGGACTGGATCCCGGGCTGAAGCACGGGCCACCTCCTGCACATGGATCGGCTGGGCCGGGAGCGCCTCCAGGAGAGCAACCATGTGCACCGGGGCGGGGGTGGGGTCCATGGTGGCCAGGGGAAGGCGGCTAAGGGCATCTGCATGTCCCATAGCCTTCCCGGGTCGGTGCATGAGGGAGTATGCGTACCCCGCCAGGAAAATGGACCACCGCAGGACTTGGGGGGAAACCATCTGCAGTGTTTGGCGGTCAGCGGCGAGGAGACCCAGAAGTGGCTTATGGTCCGTCAAGATCTCAAATGGCCGGCCGTAGAGGTAATGGTGAAACTTCTTCACCCCAGCCACAATCGCCAGCGCCTCCTTATCAATTTGCACGTAGTTCTGCTCTACCGCAGAGAGGGTCCAGGAGTAGTACGCAACCGGGACCTCCCGGTCATCTGGCAGTCGGTGCCCCAAGACTGCACCGACTCCATAGGGAGAGGCGTCGCAGGCAAGGACCACCGGGAGCAACTCCGAGAAATGGTGGAGGACCGTGTTAGACACGAGAAAGTCCTTGACGCCTTGAAAAGCTGCTGTCTGCGCCTGGCCCCAAACCCAGGGCACGTCTTTGTCGAGGAGGCGGTGGAGCGGCTCTGCCACGGCCGCCTTGAGGGGCAGGAACGAGTGGTAGAAATTGAGGAGGCCAAGGAACGCCTGCAATTCCGCCTTGGAGGAGGGTGGGGGGGCGTGTTTGATGGCCTTCACCTTATCGTCCGTGGGGTGGATCCCTTGCGCGTCCACCGTGAACCCCAGGAACTCGATTCGGGGCACCCCCAGGAGGCATTTCTCCTTCTTTACCTTGAGGCCGGCTGTGTCGAATCGTAGGACCTGGTGGGGACGGTCTGCGAAGGAGGTGTTGTCCGGCGCCACGATGATCACATCATCTAGAAATGGCTGTACTCCAGGGATGCCTTTTAGGAGAGAGTCCATAAAAGATTGAAAAATCCCGGGAGCCACACAAACCCCAAACTGCAGCCTCGTGACCCGGAAAGCCCCCTTGTGGGTCGCAATGGTCTGGGCCTCTGCTGCGGCATTGTCCATGGGTAGTTGTTGGTAAGCTTGTGCCAAATTGAGCTTTCCAAAGATTCTTGCCCCCGCCAGGGAAGCGAGGACATGGCTCACCACTGGGACTGGGTATGCGTGGTCCTGCAGAGCCTTGTTCAGGGTGCATTTATAATCCGCGCAGATCCGCACGTCCCCGTTCGGCTTTACTGGCGTTACAATCGGGGTTTCCCAGCACGCGGATGCAACTGGCACTAGCACCCCCTGCTCGACAAGGCGGCCAAGCTCGGCCTTGATTTTCACCCGCATGGCCAGGGGCGGGACCCGTGCCTTAATGCGGATGGGGTGGACGGACGGGTCCAAATCCAGGGAAATGGGGTCCCCGGTGAACCGTCCCAGGGTCCCATCAAACACTTTCAGGAACTCCCGAAAGGCCACCTCCCAGTCGGCCGCCCGGATTTGGTTAAGTCCTGATATCTGGAGACCCAGGGGCCTGAACCATGAAAGACCCAGCAAACTGGTTAGGCGCCCTTCCACCACCAGCAGGTCCAGTTGCCCCGAAAAACCCTTGAACTGGACCCGGAACTTGCCCCAGCACCGGACCGCCACTGGGTTTTTGTTAAAGTCCCGTAACAGTAGACCCTGTGGCTTGCGCAACCGGGGTCCCCCCTTGGGGCATAAGTTGCGGAGGGTCTCAACCGAAATTATGGAATACGACGAGCCGGACTCGATTTCCATCCGGCAGGGGGACCCCTCAATTAAAACGGTTACATGCACCTTGTCCGGGCTGTCGGGTGGCAAGTTACATACCGTCTGGTGGTTGACGGAAACGGTGTGGAGGTCCTCTGTCTCGATCTATGCCGTGAGATTCGTACGGTATCCTTTGGAGTGGCAGACCTTCTCAATATGTCCCACCTTGTTGCAAGCCCGGCAGATCGCGGAGCGAAATCGACAGGTCCGTCACTCGTGAGCGCTGCCGCAGCTCGCACAGGCTACAGATGGCTGGGATTTGGCCTCTCGGGTCCGCGGAGGTCGGTGGGACAGTCGGTGGCATACCCGGAGTACCTCCTCGTCGTCCGATACGTCGGACCCACGCGTTGTTTGCGTGCAGTGGACCGCCGAACTGCGGCAGTCTTGGTGGGCCTGTTCGTAGGCGGTGGCCTCCTGGATGGCCTTTTCCAGTGTGAGGTCGTTGTTGCTCGCCAGTTTCTGCCACAGTTTGGACTCTCGGAGGCCCACGAGAAACTGGTTCAGCAGCGTGTCCGCGAGGTTTGGGAACTCGCATCTCGTGGCCGCCCGCCAAAGACCCGCCAGGAACTCCGTGGTGGACTCATCTGGGCCCTGGACCCTCGCGAAGAACCCCAGACGCTCAACGAATTTTGTGGGTTTAGGCGAGAAGTTGTCCGTGAGGACCTTTACCGGCGCCGCGTAGGACCCCATCTTAGTGGTCTTGGGGTTTATGAGGTCCCGCAAGAAGAGGAGGGTCTCGACGCCGCAGACGCTGAGGAACAACTGCTTCTTTTTCTTGGCTTCCATCACATCATGATACCCGCAGTAGTTCTCCAGGGTCTCCAGCCAGGCGTCCCATTTCTGCGGTCGGGAGAGGTCGAAGGCGCTTAGGTGAGTGGAGGGCGCGGCCATCTTACCACGAGGTTGTGAGCGGGGTTGCGAGTTGCTGGAGGCTGAAGGCGCACTGCGCTCGGGGTCAGCGGTGCTGCTTGGGAGCGGTGCGGGGAGCGGCAGGCTCGATGCGGTGCTCGGGAGCGTTGTTTCGGTTGCGGTGAGCAGTGAGCGGTGCGGTGCTGCTCTCGGGGTCAGCGGTGCAGTGCTTGGGAGCAGTGCGATGAGCGGCGGGCTCGATGTAATGCTCTTCATCATGGTCGTTGTTCAGGACGGGAGTTGGCATCCCATCCTCGTCGCCAGTGAAAAGTACTGAGACCGATGAGTGATTTCAGCTCTCACATACTTTATTAGTTGAAGAACAAGACAACTAAGCTGGCTCGCAGGCCGGCTTTTTATCCCCAGTGAGCCCACACCCCAAACACACACAACACCCATGATTCGCTATTTACAGTTGATTGGATTACCCCGGGCTCCCCGACTGGAAGAACGCGATGAGCCTACTTTCTATTGTCTCCAGACACAAAGCTCAAGCCTTAGCCTGGCCGCATGGCAGACCGGTCAGAACCGGTCTGAGCACATGGTAGCCCTCCGTCTATGTTTCCCTGTGGGTACACCACACACATGTAACTTGCAACTCCCCAACAAGCTGGTTCGGAAGGGAAGGGGGGGGCAGCAGAAAGAAAATATGAGGGAACCTGGGTTGTGCGTTACTCTGTGTAGAGTGAAATTGACCAGGAGAGCTTTTTTTAGGGGGGGGGATTTATTATTTTATTTTATTTTATTTATTTTGAGATTTATACCCCACCCAATCCGGTAGCTCAGGGTGGCTAACAAGCGGCCAAGCCAAGTTTCAGAACTAAAACAATAAACAATATTACATACAGTAAAAAATTCAATACAACAGTAAAATTCATTACAACAGTAAAATTCGTATAAAACCAAGATGCACGATGCACCATATCCCACATTGGCGGTGAATTTCTTAATTGCATGGGCACCAGGAGTAGTATATCCCAGCTCACGGGCGGCATCTATCTCTCCAGATAATAGGGCAGATGGATGATAGGCTCTCAATGATGGAATGATAGCGGCAGTGGCTCCTCCTCAAAGGCCTGGTGGAAGAGCGCCATCTTGCAGGCCCTGCAGAACTGCACTAGGTCCCGCAGGGCCCGGATCTCCTCTGGGAGCTCATTCCACCAGGTGGGAACGCCCTAGCCTTGGTTTGGGCAAGCTTCACACTTCGAGGGCCTGGTACTTCCAGGCAATGGCTATTCCCTGATCGCAGTGCCCAAGGGTCTTTTCAAGTTAGAAAAGAAAGGAGGGAGG
This sequence comes from Gekko gecko, assembly GCA_029375565.1. Lineage (NCBI taxonomy): Eukaryota > Metazoa > Chordata > Lepidosauria > Squamata > Gekkonidae > Gekko > Gekko gecko. The sequence goes on from JAPDNY010000002.1 coordinate 138,774,200, forward strand.
GTGCCGATGGGTGGGTGTGGCTGGCTGACTGGCTGCAAGGATGGGAGGGAGAGAGAGAGAGAGGAGGAGGAGAGTAGGGGGAGTGAGAAGGGTGGGGTGGGGGAAAATGCAAAGTCTTGAGGTGAATTTTTGCAGGCAAGCATTGGAGGTACCAGAGAACACCGCAAAGCCAGTTTGCAAAGGAAAGGGGCATTGGGGGAGAGAGAGAAAGAGGTGGGGGGGGTTTGGAAAAGGCCAGTCCAAAGTTGGCAAGCACAGGAGAGCTCAGGAGCAGCAGCCACTGCTGCAGGGGAAAGAAAGGTGGCTGGAGGTGTGTGTGGGGGAAGCCTAATGGGAACCACATGGAGAAAGGACACCTGGCCCAGGCTGGAGTGGTGAGGCTGGAGTGGTGAGTGTCCCAGTTCTCATGCCTCAGCAGCCCCTCTCCAGGTCTCCACTGTGTCCACCAGCTGGCCTCCCCCACCCTCAGCTTGATTCACCACCCTGTTGCTCCCCAGTCCCCATGCAGGCAACCAACTGATTGCCCCACTCACCTGTAGCTCCAGGGATGCTGGGAACTGTGCACTCCAGCTGTGCCAAGTTTCAACAACTGAGGCAACGATGGCGAGGTGAGTGGGAGTGGCAAACTGAGGAGCAGGAGGAGGGCCCGCCCAATGCAAAGTTTTTTTGGGCGGCAATGGACATGCACCGCACGTGCTCCCAGAATGGATAGAAATGGATTGCTGCTGCTTCTAGTGAGCAGAGCAGAGCAGGGCTTTTGGTGAAGGGAGGGGCAGGGAGGAGGTGGGGTGGCAGGCCAGTGTGGTGTCCTCGTACGGTGGTGCTCTAGGCACCTAACCCCACCTTATGGAAGCGCTGGCCCTATACTGTTCTTCCAACCAGTGATCATTAGCAGCTGAGAATCAAAGGTCAGTTCTGATTTCTTTACATTCCTTGAGATGAAAAAAAAAATCTATTAATGTCTCAAAACCACATATCCTGGTGTGATGAAAATTAAACTCATTTTAGGTTTACTATGACATAGCAGAAGAGGGTTAAACTTATGTATTAAACAGTGATATCCTAAGCAAAGTTGGACTCTCTGAGAAGTCAATGAATTTAGGAGGGCATTGCCCTCATAATTTAATGAACTTTCCCTGTAATCAGGGCCAGCCCACCCACTAGGCGAATTAAACTTTCGCCTAGAGTGGGCCCTGGATGCAGGCACCGAACTGTGCTGCCCTCCCCCCACCAAAAGTCCCCCCTGCCAAAAGCCCTGCATTATGTGCCCATAGCTGCCCTCAGCTGCCACCGCCTCTTTCCCTTCCCCTTGCCACCCCGTTGTAATCCCACCACCACTGCCTCCTATTGCAGCCCACCAGACCCACTTCTGACTGCCCTCCCTCCACCAGGCCGTGATCCCGCCCCACTGGTCAGACTGGGTGTGGGCCAATGCTGCTCCCTCTAAGCTGTGGAGCCTTGTGAGCAAGTGATTTGGTGGCTTGAGCGTGGGGCGTGGTGGCGCAGTGGCAAGGAGAGGAGAGGAGAGAAACAGCCCAGGCATGTTCGCTGGGGCAGGATGCCAGGGGAGTCGCCCAGCAGCAAAGGGAAAGGCAGAGTAGGAGGGGGGCTGTTCAACGAAGTAGCCCCAATGCGGCGCTCCCGGGCACCCCCTGCCACTGCACACTGGCATCTGGTGCAGGTTTGTACTGGGCTTCTCCCCCCAGAGGGCCCCCTGGTCCTGATGCCCTGCCCCACCCTCTGACCCAGCTGCCCTCCTGGGTGCACTGGAGACTCTCCAAGGCCTGGCTCCCTCACCTGGCAGGGACGGATGCTTCCCCTGGTCCGCTGGACTGATGTTGCGCAAGGGAGGGCACTGCCAGAGTTGAGCCACTTGCCAGAAGAAAAACCCACTGTCCCTGATGTGCACCATGCCCAGCCTTGGGAGTTCACCTAGCGCATGCCTGCTTGCCCATCCGCCCAGCAGGGAAGGCTGTTCTCTGCCACTACCCCTGCTCTGTGGTTGGAGGGTTGTGCTGGCTCGGCCTCAACACCCTCCTCTGCTGCCCCCCCCGCAGGCTAGCAGCAGCATTGGGGGCAGCTGGGGGGAAGGAGGAGTGGAGGCCAGGACCCGGCAGGTGGGTGGGCAGGGGGGAGGACTCACTGGCAGGTGGCTCATTCCCCTCACCCATCATGAGCCTTTGCGGGATCTTAGCCAAGCGATGTTTGGAGATGGTGGCAGAAGGCCCCTTTGCAGTGGTGATGGACTTGCTCAGCCAGAACTGCCCACCAGAACTTGGATGGAGGGGTTGTATTCCCCCCCTTACCAGGGAGCCCAAGAGACAAGGGGTGGGAATGGGTGCCAGCCCCTGGCTGAGAGAAATGCCCTCCGAGCTCTGCTGGGTCTTCCGTGAATCCGCCCCACAGGTCTTCTTTACCCCTCCATCCTTTTCTCCCAGTCCGGCCCCAGCCTCAGTCCAGTAGCAAAGCCAGTTTCAAAAGGTGGTAGTTGGAGGACTTGCACCTTGGGAGGAGCACCCATGCTGGTCTGAAGTTGGAACATTATACCCCTTTGAAGTCCTTTCCCTCCTCAGGCATTGCTCAAATCTCCAGGTATTTCTCAACCTGGAGTTAGCAACCCTAGTGAATGCTCCCCTAGGGATACAGCCCATTCTACTATATCCTAGATCCTTTCCAGCCCGGCTTCTGCCCAGGTCACGGGATGGAGACAGTGCTGGTTGCTCTTACTAATGACCTCCGAAGGCATCTGGATCAAGGTGGGGTGGCAGTACTGTTGTTGTTAGATCTGTCGGCTGCATTCGACACAGTCGATCACCAGTTTCTGGCCCACTGTGGGGATTCAGGGGCTCACCCTTCAATGGCTTGCCTCTTTTCTCCAAGGTCAGGGACAATGGGTGGTGATAGGGGATCAGCAATCTTGGAGACATCCTCTTGATTGCGAGGTGCCTCAGGGGGCGGTGCTGTCCTGATGCTGTTTAACATCTATATGTACCCCCTTGCCCAGATTGCCCGGAGATTTGGGCTTGGGTGTCATCAATATGCAGATGACACCCAGCTCTATCTGATGTCGGGTGGCCAGTTGGAGTCCAGCCCAGGTGATCTTCATTGGGCGCTGCAAGCTGTGGCTGGGTGGCTCAGACTGAGTTGGCTGAAGCTAAACCCGGTGAAGACAGAGGTCCTGGGCCTGAGCTGGGTCAGTTCGGGGCTGGGGGTCCCTCTCCCAACCTTTGATGGAGCGCCTCTGGTGCCGGTATCAGAGGTTAGGAGTTTGGGAATGCTCCTGGACTCCTCTTTAACGATGGAGGCCCAAGTGGCAGCCACTGCCAAGTCAGCCTTCTATCATCTTTGGCTGACTCAGCAGCTGGTCCCCTTCCTTGACCATGATGACCTAGCCACAGTGATCCATGGGACAGTCACCTCGAGGTTAGACTACTGTAATGCTCTCTACATGGGGCTGCCTTTGTCACAAGTCCGGAAGCTGCAGCTAGTGCAGAATGCTGCAGCCAGGCTGTTGATGGGTCTCTCTAAGCGAGAGCACATCTGGCCTGTGCTGAAAGCACTGCACTGGCCACCAATAGCATTCTGGATTCGTTTCAAAGTGCTGGTTCTTACCTTTAAAGCCCTACATGGTCAGGGTCCAACATACCTAAGGGACCACCTTTCCCCATATATTCCCCCAAGGGCACTATGGTCGGGGATGCAACATCTCCTGGTAACTCCAGGCCCCAAAGATGCCAGATTTGCAGCAACCAGGGCCAGGGCTTTTTTGGTGGCAGCTCCTACTTGGTGGAATGAGCTCCCGGAGGAGATCTGGGCCCTGAGGGACCTTGCATAGTTCCGCAGGACCTGTAAGATGGAGCTCTTCCAGCAGGCTTTTGAGGAGGAGCCGCTGCACCACCAACAACAACTATGTTGGGTAACATCAGGGGGCAAGATGGCCCGGTGACAAATGAATGAAGTGCCGCCTGGAACTGATATTATTGATTAGGGACCACTACCATTAGGATGCCATCTTGTTCCTGTAGATTCTTTTTGAGGCAACAAGAGCACTTTGTTTTGTTATATGATTGTAATTGACTGTTTTATCTTGTTTTTAATTGTTTTAAGTATTGGCATACTTTCCCAGTTTGTTAGCCGCCCTGAGCCCATTCACGGGGAAATAAATAATAAATAAATTCTCTCTCATGGGGAAATAAATAAATAAATTCTCCCTCACAGTTCTACCAGGTCATTCAGATTTTGTGTTTTTCATTCTTCCTAAAATGCATTTAAGTTTGAAAATTGGTGGGTGCAAGGGGGGGGGTGCGCCAGAAGGTATCCTTGCCTAGTGTGCAAAAATACTTGGAGCTGGCCTTGCCTGTAATCACCTTTCATTTTTGCCTTGAGTATCCAGAAAAGCTACATTGCTTTTCTGTATTATACTGGCTGTGATCACACAAGCAGTTTGGGTTGACACAGCCACCCCTCCCCTCCTGATCAAATGGGCGCAGTCAGACAGCCACATCTATCAGGCATTCCCCTGGCATACTCATCCCATCATAGGATGACTTGGAGCCATGTTAAAAAGGCACCACATCACAAGTGGTGTTTTTGGTTCCCTGCATGTTCATTGAGCATGGCCAGATGTCTGAACATGGGGGAGCACACAGAGAACAGATTTGGCAGTCTGAACCTGCAGATCCGTTCCTACTGCTAGGGAGGGTTTTTTAAAAAAATTGCCTATATATTCATGTGTGTGCATGCACAGGAGTGCATGTGTGCATGTGCACATGCACACACACTTATGTGCACACATGAGCATGCATGTGCACACATGCATTTTGAAAAAATTCTGGGCAGCACACTCTGTGGCTGACGCATTGCAATAATGTGGATGCTTGACCATGGAAAGTCTGCATGTGTAACTCACAGCAGGGTGTGCTGTCTGGAAGATATACCCTGCAACACTTTAAACTGGTACAATTAGAGGTGGCACTATATCACACCAAGCCACCAGTGTGACTGCTATCACTGCACTTCCATCTTGTAATTAAAGGTCAACAATTTTTAATAGCTTCAAGCAAGACATACCTTTGCTCCGGCTTCCTTTTAATACCTCTTTGACACTTATTGCTTTAAGAAAATTGGGTAACTTGTACCCAATTGACAAGTTTTGAAAAATTAGCTATAAACAGTGAAAGAAATATATTCTCTAAGCTATATAATTTTCTATTAGCTGCTGATAGTAAATGATGGAAAACATTTGAAAACTCTGGATGAAAGATTTGAAAGCCCCAATAATCTCAGAGGTTTGGGCATCAGTGTTAAGAAGTGGTTTAAACTTTTTCAGTAAACCTTTCTGCAAAAGAAAATGTAATAGAAATGCTATATCAGTGGCACCTATCACCATATAAATTAGCAAAAATATACCAAGGGGCTAATGGAGATTATTTGGTCTGTGGGGCTACTAATGCCAATCTTATACACATCTGGTGGAAGTGTAGGAGAGCAGAATAATTCTGGAATATGATTGATACAGTTATCTCTAAAGGTATAAGGAGAGAGCTACCGTTATTCCCCAAGGTTTTGTTGTTGTTGTTGTTAAATCATGTAGAATTCCTTTCTAAAGATGTTTATGCATTTTTTTTCTTAATGCCACAACATCTGCAAGGCTAATTTTTGCTCAGAATATAATCCCAAAGAAAGAGGATTGGTTAGAAAAATTAATAGAATATATCCATCTATGTAAACTAACTTGACTACTACACTGCCAAATATCTGATACATTTGGAAAACAGAATGCTTTCCTGTCAAGAATGAGAAGTTAATTTCAAGCTTGTGTAATGGATACTTTATAATATTTCACACCTTTGTCATACAAATCTAGGCATGTTCTTCACTTAAAACAGTACAGTGTAAATTTTTTCTGTAGATATCTGTGTTTTAAATTACAAAATAAATAAAAATGGAACAATAATACAGAATGAACCTTTTTTTACATAAAAAGGCAGCTCTTGTTTTACTTAAAGGAATTACTTCATCAGTATTTTATATTTTTATTTATTTATCTATTTTTGACATTTCTACCCCGCCCTCCCTGCAAGTGGGCTCAGGGAGGCTTACAAGGGGCAAAGCCCACATAAAACATAATAAAAATGATAAAACCATTAGATAACACACATACAGCACAGTGCTCCATGAAACAGGATGGTAACAATCATTTCTTTGGTGGTGATCTTGTCCTGTAGTTCGTCCCAAGTAAGTCTGGTGGTACTTGAGGGGATACTTGATAATCCCCTGGTTATACTTGTTTTCTGCTCACAGATGGCTATTATCTGAGCCAAATGTTGGACATACTATTTACCTGCTCCCAAACAGCTTAGCCTTGTAATTTTTCATTAAAATCTGCCTCCATTCCTGAGGACTGGAAGGTAGCTAATGTCACTCCCATCTTTAAAAAAGGTTCCAGAGGAGATCCAGGAAATTACAGGCCAGTCAGCCTGACATCGATACTGGGCAAATTGGGGGAACTTGTTATTAAGGAAAGAATTAGTAGGCACATTGATGAACAAAAACTATTGAGGCAGACTCAGGATGGGTTCTGTAAGGGAAGATCTTGTCTCATTAACCTGTTAGTGTTCTTTGAGGGGGTGAACAAACGTGGACAAGGGGGACCCAATACAGGTTGTTTGCCTTGACTTCCAGAAAGCTTTTGATAAAGTTCTTCATCAAAGTCTCCTAAGTAAGCTCAATAGTCACAGGATAAAAAGACAAGTCCTTTTGTGGATCAAAAACTGGCTAATTAATAGGAAACAGAGAGTGAGTATAAATGGGAAATTTTCTCAGTGGAGGGTGGTAAGCAGTGGGGTACCGCAGGGCTCAGTACTGGGTCTTTTTAACTTGTTCATTAATGATTTGGAGTTGGGAGTAAGCAGTGAAGTGACTAAATTTGCAGATGACATGAAGTTGTTCAGGGTGGTGACAACCAGGGAGGATAGTGAGGCACTACAAAGGGATCTGTTGAGGATGGGTGAGTGGCATCAACATGGCAAACGAGGTTCAATGTGGCCGAATGCAAGGTGATGCACATTGGAGCCAAAAATCCCAGCTATAAATACACATTGATGGTGACCGAACTGGCAGAGACTGACCAAGAGAGAGATCTTGGAGTCGTAGCAGATAATTCACTGAAAATGTTGAGACAGTGTGTGACTGCAATTAAAAAGGCAATTGATATGCTGGGGATTATTAGGAAGGGTACTGAAAACAAATCAGCCAATATCATAATGCCCCTATATAAATCAATGTTGAGACCTTATTTGGAATACTGTGTACAGTTCTGGTCACCACGCCTTAAAAAGGATATTATAGCATTGGAAAAAGTACAGAAAAGGGCAACTAGAATGATAAAAGGGTTGGAACACTTTCCCTGTGAAGAAAGGTTAAAGCGCTTGGGGCTCTTTAGCTTGGAGAAACGATGGCTGAGGGGTGACATGACAGAAGTTTATAAGATAATGCATGGGATAGAGCACGTAGAGAAAGAAATACTTTTCTCCCTTTCTTGCAATACAAGAACTCGTGGGCACTTAATGAAGTTGCTGAGTGGTCAGGTTAGAACAGGTAAAAGGAAGTACTTCTTCACCCAAAGAGTGATTAACACATGGAATTCACTGCCACAGGAGGTGGTGGAGGCTACAAGGATGGACGGCTTCAAGAGGGAATTAGATAAGCATATGGAGCAGAGGTCCATCAGTGGCTATTAGCCACAAGGTATAGATAGGAACTCTGGGCAAGTGAGGCTCTGTATTCTTGGTGCTAGAGGGGGGTCAACAGTGGGAGGGTTTCTAGTGTCCTGGCCCCACTGGTGGACCCCCTGATGGCACCTTGTATTTTTGGCCACTGTATGACACTGAGTGTTGGACTGGATGTGCCATTGGCCTGATTCAACATTGGCTTCTCTTATGTTCTTATGTTACCCCCCGCCAAAAAAAAAGGCAGTGCAGGCAGGATTATATCCCACTTGTTGTACCTGACCCCCTATGTCTGCTGCCACCGACATAATTTTTGTGAAAAAAAGAAAAACACACCTTGAAATGCGACTTACTATTTATATGTTTGTGACTGTTGAAGTGTCCCTATCAGTTAACAAATATGTTCCCATACTGCCTCATAAGTAATTTTTCTCCTCCTCACCAATGCTCCCTCTAAGCTGTGGAGTCCTGAGATCAAAAATTCTCCTTTGTGAGCTACCAGCATTAAATTTGTGAGCAGGTGATTTGGCTACTGCATAAATTAGTTTCCTCTGGAGCCATCCTTCCTGATCTAAGACAAAAATGTATGAGCTGGAGGCTAAAAAACTGTGAGCTAGTTCACACTAACTCAGCTTAGAGGGAACACTGCCCCCCCAACAAAAGCTTTTTAAAAAACTTCTGTGCCACTAAATAGATACCTCTCATGCCTATTGCAATGCAGTATTTATGACATGTCTCACTGACATTGAAAAATAAACTGAAAGGCAGCCCAGTGGTCATGATCGGGGACAAATTCAAGCATTAACATTATCATACTGCTTCATGGGACTTATTTTTTTCTATATAAGCCATATATTTCCCTAGGCATATTCTTGCATCATGATGAGAAGCTTTTCTCATTGGCTACCTTGATGAGCTGTATATTTTCATCACTTTAAATAAAATTGAACCCAGCAGTAAAGAAGAGCTGCAAGCATCCTCCAGGGCAAAAGTGGCCACAAGCTTCAACACAGGAAGTTAACAGTCTAACTTAATTACCCAGGTAGAGCTAAGTACTAAGCTGCTTGGCATTGAGGGAGTCTGACAAAGAAGGCTTCACTTCCATGTACATGAGGAATTTTATCAAGATACGTCCAGCTGGTGTTTGCATCTACTTCAACATTTTCAGTACCTCTTTAATGCTTGTTTAATCTCCCCTCCCTTGCCCAAATATTGCTGTAGAAATACTTAGAGAAGGATCCTTCAGGAAGTCAATTCCACAGTGAAATTTGGAATACTTTCAAAAACCCTGAAAGCATTATTGCTTTTGGCTGAACTGTGAAGAACTGGTGTGTGTAAATCTTGAGAATTGTCCCTTCAGGCCTCTGCGTTCTTCAATAAAGTCATAGCTGAGAAGAGGACTGTTTATTCCCTTATTAAAATGTAGTAAAACATGGAATAAGTATTGCACAATATTGTCATTCTAACATCAGAAAACCTTCTGTCAGAATAAAACAACACTGTCTCATTCCCAAAGGACTTGTTGAATTATCTGTAGACCATGAACCTACCAATCTGTATATAATGCTAATGAAAGAATTCTAACAGGGGATTTCCTACTTATTTGTCCACAGTTTAATGCACTTTGGATTGGGAGCTCATCTAAAATGCAAGGGAGAGGAGGCACTAAAGTGTGTATATCAAGACTGTTAACAGCCAAATCCACTTGATACTTTAACAAGTAAAGTTGAATGTAAATCCTCTCAGCCTATTAATTGCCAGCTTTAGCCAGAAAGAATGTCTTTTTTTTTTTAATTGCCTCTATGATAATGTTTTTTTTTTCAGGGGCACAAAAACCTACAAGGCAAAATTGTTTACCTCTTTTGAGGCAGTGGCATGTGACTCACTAAAGCTATGGTCAGACATGCTGTTTGGTGCAGAGGGGAAGTGAGCCTGTTTCCTCTGGTTGAAATTGACACAGTGTTGCACAATCACACATCCTTTGTAGCTGTGGGCTCAGCCCGTCACTGCCCGATCAGATGGCACATTTGGCTGTGTGGGGTTTTTTTGCCTTTTGTTTCCTATGCACATAAATGAGGAATTGCATCTCTGCACTGAGAGTTCCCCATGGAGTATGCGGTTATGTGCATACTGCTAAGTGAGGAAAAAATGGCACCAAGTCCAGATGGAATGAACAGACCATCCCAATGGCAAGGGAGTGTGCTTGAGCTATCAGACAGGAAAGTCCATCCATGACCCGTTGGCAAGTGTTAGAACCAGACTTTTCCAGGTGTCTCCATTTCTGTGGCAGGGCAGCACGGGGTGCTGACAGCTGCAGGACCTTTCCCAGATGTTGCTGTCTGTTCATGCCCTTTAGATCTGTCAGGCATTCACAGCTGAGTCAAATCTAAAAACACATCTGACCGTGGCCTACAAGAAGAGTATGAATGCTCTTTTTCCAGGGGAGCACTGTTCCTTCAGGTACAAATATATGCCCATCAAAGGCCACTTTTCACAGTGAAAAATGAACCCCACAGAAATTCAGCCCAGTCTTATTAATCTCAGTGAACAGAAAGTCTGTATGAAATACAAGGAAATGTTACATATAAGCAAAGACATGGGTGGTGAGGGGAGCAAGTGAAAGTTTGAGATCATGAACAAGAAAACGGAGATTCTGAGCAATAATAGCTCTAGAATTTATTTTAAAAATATAACCTTACCAGTCTCACACACTTAAGGTTATCAAAACATTTTTAAAGGATGAGCAGGTATCACTAGTGCAGCAACTGAAAATCAGGTGGAACAAAAGACATGTGCTGTGCCTTTGCATTAACCTGATTCTCTGCAACTATAAAGGATCAGAAAAGATCAGATATTGAGTGAATGTTTCACTCCCCAGTGATACCTATTAAAGATTTTTTTGGGGAAAAAATCCATTTAAAGGAGAAGATTTTGCTACTAGGTGAAATTTATTGCAACTTTTACACAGGGCCAAATGTTCTTCTAGGCCTCGAGCTATGTTTGCTAAAATTACCTCCAGGGCTGAATATTTTTACAGATGGAAACAGCAGTGCAAAGAAACAAAGGTTAATATTAAAAACAATATGTTCCATAATATCTCCCAACCATTTACTGTTCTGAGACTCATGGTGATATACCATTCTGTTTAACAGTTTCTTTTAGTCTGTCTCTTGGGAAAGCAACCCTTGAGGTTAAGCTAGAGATAAGATTGAAAGATTTACTGTGATCTTCCATTAAAAGAATTTCAATTGCCTGAAGTAAGTAAATAGTGTGATACTGTTATTTCCCACTTGCTCTCACTGCTGAATATAAGCAAGTTTAATACTGTAAGTATACAAACTGAACCTAAATCTGAAGACTTGTTTTTATGTTTTTTTGAGAATAATATAACTGCTTGGAAGACTGAATGCTGGTTTGTGTTTGTTAAAGACTGGTATTGACCCTCAAACTACTAACTTATGCCACTGATTTATGTGGACATCAATATACTGCCAGATATGATTCAGAGCACATAAAACAATGGAATTATTGATTTGGGAACAAGACTGGGAAATCATTTATTTAGAAAAAGATTATGTCTCCTGACCAAGAAGCCTACCCAAGAGCCTACAAAATAAAATATAATAAAAACATAAACCATTTAAAAGTTGTTTATTAAAGCCAAAAATTAAAAACCTATCAAGAGCATAAAAATATAAATTATTGAATAATTAAAATGGATTTAATGATGGTCCAGTATAAAGTGTACTATAAAAAATGGGGTTAGCATTTTGGCCTGGCACATAAAAGAGGCCAGGTGAACCTCAGCAGCTAAGGTGTTGTATAGGTGAACTACCACTACTGAAAAAACTCTGTTTCTAGTTTACTACCCACCTCCCCACTGGCCGAGACATGGAAATCAAGAGGCTAGATGGCGGTCTTGTTAGTCATTCCAGGTAAAGGCCACAGGTCATAGTTTAAAAAAGATACAAAATGGAGACAAATACTGGAGCTGTTTGTTTTTCTCAGTTTTGATTTGGTATTCCATGGTCCTCTGAACCCAAATAGGATCATTTTTGGGGAAAAGGCATTCTTTTTGAATAAGGCATGTTTATAGGGAACTAGATGGTACATGTGATAGATCTATGCATACTAATCGTGTCCCTGTATTTTTGCCATGGGTATGGCTACCATGGTTTTGTTCTAACTAAAACATTTTGTTGTATGAGTGAACTCCATTTACTATCTCATGAAGTTTGTCTTCATATATAGACTTTATTTAAGTAAATAGTTTGTCTAATTCTTTCTGCATTATCCCCCTGCTTTTATTGTATTTATTTACTTATGTTGTTTACAGTTCATCTTTTTCACAAGGACTCAAGGCAGATTGCACACAATGAGTCAGTACAAGCAACAAAATGGGATGTCCAATAATAAGGCAGCAGAGAGGATACCAGTTCATACATTTGAAAGGAAGGGAATGTAGTTCCTCCTGGAGGATGCTATGGTGTGCAATGGAGGCATCAAAGCCTTGACAGCAGCCCTGTGAGGAGGTATAACAAATGAATGAATTGCAGAAACTGGAACCAACAATTATCACCTGCATTCACATCAGGTTCTTTCATGTATTCAGCAGCTGTATAGCTGCAAGGCTGCAGCCCTGGTGCCTCTGGCACTACCTTTTCTGATACTCTCTAGTAAATATTCCACATCACCTCCAGTGGCACCTAGTTTCTCATTAGTTGCTATATGCACTGTATTGAAAAAACTCTGACAAGCATTGTGGCCAACTATAGCATTTGCCCCTGTGCTCCCATCAAGTATGCACTAATGCCTGTGACTAACTGGATACAAGTAAGTAATTACTCATCCCCTCCCCCTGGCCTGTTTTAGATTTCTGTATGAATTGTTTTCCCATGTAGACATGTGGTAGGAGTATAAGTTGTGTTTTAGTCTATATTTTATTTGCTTTCTGTGTTCATAATATCTAAATTAACTAACAGGTATTCAATCACATTAGGATTTAGGAACATCCTTGCTTACTTAGGTGTATTACAAGCAGCTAGAAGTGTATCTCATACTAGTACAAAAATTTCACACTCTGCCAAGCTTCTGTGTTTATTAAAAAACAAAAACAAAACCACAATAGTAGAGTCATTTAAAAAAGTTTCTTGGGATATATTCTCCACAGCTCATAAAAATAAATTGCTAAGAATGCCTCTGAATGAAAGTTACTGTGTTATAGCTTTCTCATAATTTGATGAACATGAATACAGAGTATGCCTTAATACATGCAATTCAACTCATGCTTTTATTTTTTGCCATCAGATCGCAGCCAATTCATGGTGACCCTGTAAGGTTTTCAGGGCAAGAGACATTCAGAGTTGGTTTCCCATTGCCTGCCTCTACATAATGATCGTGGTATTTCTTGGTGGTCTCACATCCAAATACTAACCAGAGCTAACTCCTCTGAAATCTGAGGAGATCAGGCTAGTCTGGGCCATCCAGGATATCATTTGTATTACACATCACTAATTGTGCTAGAATGCTGATGGTGAGGCACATTCAGATGTGCACCTGATTCTGTACTCTGGTGACAGTAATGCACCATAGTGGATATGTGCGTTCACATGAGCATTTTGATCACTGATCTCTTACTTTGGATGTGGTGATTATTTTCTTAACATTTATTTATTTATTTATTTATTTATTTCCATTTATATCCCGCCTTGCTGGGCAGACTTTCCTAACACATCCATCAGTCCTCTGTAAGCACTATAGTTTTTGATAAGCTTGAGAGTGAAAGAATAAAACCTGCTGTCATGCCACTGGACTCCCGCCGGGGCTTGTTCTCCAGTGGCCATCTCTCATACTGCACCTGGGTGGATGAGAAATTTGGCCTTCGCATCGGTATTCCTGTGCATACAGGGCTTCCCTCTCTCTTTACCTGGCTCTCAATAGCCCCAGCCAGCCCAGTCTTCCTCTTCCCTGGCCATCTCCCTTCTTCCCTTTTTATTACCCCCTCATTCCCCCTGACCCCGCCTGCTTCCTAGCCCCGCCCCCACCTAAAAGTGGGGACATCGAGATGACTTCCATTTCCCCCTCTCTCTGGTTGCATGCCCAGGCTCTGGGCATGCCTCCGTTGCGTGTCGCATCCTCTTGCTGTGCCAGTTCCACCTCACTGGCACGTAGCCCTCGTCAAGAGCCCGACTCTGCTTTCCTTGTCTCTGTGCCCCATCTCTCCACGGCATTGGCGCCCTCTTCCTCATGGATCCAGCAAGTCTCAGCGGCATTCTCCTGCAGCACTGCTCCCCCTGGTGTGGTAAGTTGCGCAGTGGCCAGGGGGGCTTTGGTGGGGCCGTCCTGGCTCTGTGGCTTCATCCCGATTAGACATCCCGGCGGGAGTTGGGACACCTGCAAGCCTGGCTATAAAATCAGTATGTGTGAACAAACCAAAAATGAGCACAAGTCCAATAAAAAGGAAGAAATTAATAAAAACAGACTTTTTTTAAAAAAAAAATCAGATCCTCAACAGACCTTCCAAGGAAAAAAAGAGTTGTAGAATTACTACAGAAGAAGACGTCTGATTTGGCACCACACTAACCATTATATTTATGCTTATTTTTATTTATATCATGCTTTCCCTGATCAACCCAAAGTGGCTTGTCACATCATTCCCCTCTCTCCTCTTAATCCTCACAACAGCAACCTTGTGAGGCTCTTTTAGGCTGAGAGATTATGATGGGCCCACAGTCACGTCACCTGGTGGGCTTCCATGGCTGAGTGAGGGATTCAAACCTGGTTGCCCCAGGTGGTCCACATTATAGCTGTATTTCCTTAAATATTGATAAACTCAGTGCAAAACACATGATTCTCCAAGACCACTCTTCTGACTTCTAAGATGCAGCCATCACTGATAGTAAGAACAAAGTTAATCTGAGTCATTGTCAGTACACCAAGGGGGCCACAATAAGTAGCGACGACAAAGATTAAACTTTTCCTTTGTATTCTCTAGCTTGGTTGCTGGATGATAGGTTTTTCATTAATTTGAAGGGTCTTTATGGTTATGATTTTGTCTGAGTAAGAACAGATAGCATCATATGGTGGAAAAGCTGGCCTAATTGTAACTTCAGTTATGCAGTAGATCCTGGAATAGGCATTCCCATGGTGGCTTTTTCCCAATATGGCACAACATTCACCATGTGAATATTGCTGCCATGTAGTGAATTTCCTATGCTCCACTTTTGCTAGCCACTTACAGGAGTGAGAAAATTAACCACAAGATACAAACATTCATGTTATTAGTGCTGCTTCACATTATGGCTGATGTCCATGCATATATGTTATATCTTGACCATACAGATGTAAGTTTTGGTGGCATCCAAGTGATGGAAACAGTATATGAAGCCAGTCTTAGGGATAAACCAATTCCACTAATTGTTTTCTTGCAGGTGTTCAGTAACATCTCAGGAAAGAATGCCACTTAATTTTTCAGAAGTAGACAAGTGTTATGTAGGCGGACCGCCACCAGGGGTCTGCAGGCACAGTACAGAGCTTAGCTCCCTCAAACAAAAGGGTCCTTGGATCCTAGTCCACTTAGCATTGACCAATAGTAACTTGGGCAGGAAATTCAACCCCCCCAGTGGGACAGTGGGTGTGCTGGGTGGGTGTGCATATAGTTGGCCTTGTGAGGCCATTGTGTGTCCTTGTTGTGAAGTACTAATAAACACATCACACCGCATGTTGTTGTCTGCATCCTCCATGTGGTGAACCCAGTATTTTATAGTGGCGACAAGTATGGGATCCCTGGAGCAGGCCTGAACCTCCTAATGGCACAGCCATGAGCACTGACACCGAAGAAGCCACCGTGCCCTGCACCACTCCCGAGCAGCACCGCACCGCACCCGGCTCTTCTCATCTCTGTTCCCTGCATCGTGCTAGGACTATGGCCGCCACTCAGGGAAACATCGAGATCTTCGACCCCAGACACCCCAAGCTCTGGGATTCATGGATGGAACAGCTTACCTGCCACCTCGCCTACCATGAGGTGACTGATGCGGCTAAGAGAAGGAACCTCCTCCTAAGTTCCTGCAGCACAACCACCATTAGGCTATCCAAGAGTCTCCTGGCCCCTTAGTCCATCCTATGATGAAATCATCAATGTGCTGATGAGGTACCTCACGCCCAAGCCAATGGTGCTGGCCCAGTGAATGGAATTTCAGGGGTGCCTCCAGAAGCCTGGGGAAGCAGCAGTGGCGTATTTGGCAGCGCTATACCAGATGGCCATGGAGTGCACCTTCACAACGGTCACAGAAAACCTCCTCACACAGTTTGCCTGGGGCCTCAGTGATGTCAAGCTCTGCTGGAAGGTAATCAGTGCCCCCAACATCAAGCTAGAAGAAGCCCTCCAACTTGCCCTCATGCACAAGGCTGTCAGAAGCCCTAACTTAGTCAGCCAAACACCAGGTCTTGTTGTTCAAGCAAGAATAGTGTTTATTGTTAAGCTGCAATGGAAAGGTTACTGGAGCAGATACATTGTTCAGAATAACTTGGTTACACAAAGCAGGCAGTTATACAGGAAAGGGGGTGAATGGGGACCCCCCTCTCTACCAATCAGGGAATAACATGCGAATGGGAATCGAAAGTTACTACGCTAATGAAGTTCCCACCGCCCCCATTATTCTCAGCAAAGCTGCAGCTTTGAAAGCGATAGGAAAGCTCGCAGCCTGTCTCCTCCAAGGTCAGAATGTTAAGTCTACCCCAGATAGCCTGCCAGAGTCACATTCCATTCTCACACACCAGGTGCATAAATCTACACCCCCATGATCCCAACCTCCCGCCCTCCACGCCGCCATGGCGCCCATAGACATCCTCCCCTCCCCTCCATCCATCATGGCAGGACTACCTGACATGCAGCCCTCTCGAAAACAAATCTACCCCTTTGGCTTGTGGGGGTACAATTTGTGGAAAGCCCGGATCATCCGGGGGGCCAGAACATTTTCCGCCCGTACCCACTCCCTCTGTTCAGGCCCAAAATCAACCCATTCCACCAGATAAAATAAGCGATTGCGAGAGATCTTAGAGTCCAAGATTTGTGACTTCGTAGTGAGGTTCCCCCCCTCACCAACAGCGGAGGTGGGGCGGGTTGCTTCGGTCTCCATTTGTTCTCCTCGGACGCCCGGCGTAGAAGCCTTACATGAAAGACAGGATGAACAGACTTTAGAGATTTAGGCAAAGCAAGTTCCACAGTGACATTGTTAATAACTCTCACAATCTCAAAAGGTCCAACAAATTTCCAACCGAGCTTACGACTCGGTTGAATGCCACGTAAATTTTGTGTGGACAAATAAGCAAACTCCCCACACTTAGGAACCCAGGACAGGTTGCGTTTCTTGTTCGCCTGGGTTTTATAGGCCTCTTTTGCATCATCCAGAGTCTTGGCTAAAGAGGACCATGCCGACTGCAACTGTTTGCACCAGTCTCCAGCATCTCCCGCCGGGAGGTCGGGAGAATTCAAAAATGGCAAAGGCGGGGCGTCATATCCATGGACCGCCTTAAAAGGGGACACCCCCGTCGAAGAGTGCTGAGTATTATTGTAACAGAACTCAGCCAAAGGCAAAAGGGAGTGCCAATTGTCCTGCTGAAAGTTTGTAAAACACCGTAAGTATTGTTCAAGGGTTTGGTTCACACGTTCAGTCTGCCCATCGGTTTCCGGGTGGTATGCACTGCTGACCCCCGCTCCACTCCAAGCAGTGACATTAATTCACTCCAGAAATGAGAAACAAATTGAACCCCTCTATCCGAGATTAAGGAGCTGCGGGGGCTCAAGTGGTTAAGACACTGAACTGCAGGCTGTGGAAGGTCAGTAGTTCAGCAGTTCGAGACCCGGGTGCCGCAAGACGGAGTGAGCTCCTGTCTCTAGTTCCAGCTCCTGCCAACCTAGCAGTTCGAAAGCAAGAAATTGCAAGTAGATAAATAGGTACCACTTCGGTGGGAAGGTAACAGCGTTCCGTGCGCCTTGGTGTTTAGTCATGCCGGCCACATGACCACGGAAACGTCTTCGGACAGCGCTGGCTCTTCGGCTTTGAAACGGAGATGAGCACCGCAACCCTAGAGTCGGATTCGACTGGCTTTCGAGCAAGGGAACCTTTACCTTTACCTTTTATCCGAGATTACTTTAGCAGGTAAAGTGTGGAGCCGCACGACGTGTTGTAAGAACGCCAAGGCTAGTTTCTTGGCAGAGGGGACGGAGGCAAACGGAACGAAGTGGGCTTGCTTAGTAAACAGATCCACTATCACCCAGATGACAGTATTCCCCCCACTAGGGGGTAAGTCAGTAATAAAGTCCATAGAGATCACTTCCCATGGACGAGCCGGCGTGGGGAGGGGTTGTAGAGCTCCTGGGGGTTTACCGGGTCTGGGCTTACTCATCAAGCACGTTTGGCAAGCAGACGTGAATAACGAAATGTCCTTTCGTAGCCCAGGCCACCAAAATTGTCTTTGCAGGAGCTGGAGAGATTTCACAAACCCCGTGTGCCCAGCCAGTTTTGAGCCGTGCGCCCAGCTCATCACCTCCCCCGAAGGGGAATTTGGAACAAACAGTTTCTGATTCTTCCTCCAGCAGCCATGCGCATCCTGAAAGGCTCCCTCCTCCCCCCTCACCTCCTCCCTATCGGCGTCAGACATAGCCGTAGAGAATTTCGTCACCCAGTCATTGGTGGGAGGGGTTGGGGATGGAGGGGAACGTTTGGCTTGCTTCCAAGTGGTTACTGCCCCTCCCAACTGGGAAGGCGTGAAAACCGAGTCACGAATCTCCTCCCTCTTACTGTCATGCTGTGGGAGGCGTGACAGTGCATCAGCAAGCGAGTTTGATGTCCCAGGGAAGTGGTGCAGCGTAAAATTGAATTTGGAGAAGAAATCAGCCCAACGCAGCTGTTTGGCGTTTAGGGAACGGGGGGAGCGGAGAAGTTCGAGGTTTTTGTGATCAGTCCACACCTCGAAGGGAACCCGCGCCCCCTCCAGCCAATGGCGCCAGGTAGCCAACGCTAAGCGGATCGATCCCGCTTCTTTTTCCCACACCGACCAATTCCGTTCAGTATCGTTAAATTTTCTGGAAACATAGGCAAGGGGGTGTAATTTACCATCCTCCCCCTCTTGGAGGATCGCCCCTCCCATAGCAACGTCAGAAGCATCTACTTGTACAATGAATTTCTTAAGTTCATTCGGGTGGGCTAACACAGGCTCTGACGTAAAAAGGGCCTTCAACTGATCAAATGCCCATTGGCACTCCGGAGACCAATCTAGCTTGGCACCGGGTCGAGTGCAGTCAGGTGACTTCCCTTTCGTTTTAAGCAGATCAGTTAAGGGGAGAGCCACTTGAGCAAAGTTCGAAAGGAATGATCTGTAAAAGTTCGCGAATCCGAGGAACCCCTGGAGTTGCCTCCGGGTCTTGGGTGGCTCCCACCCCACCACATCTTTTATTTTGTCAGGGTCCATCTCAATCCCCTTTTGGGATATGCGGTAGCCCAAGAAAGGGATCTCCGATTTGTGAAATTCACATTTGGACAGCTTGGCAAAGAGTTTATGCTTGTGCAACGTTTGTAAAACTTCCCGCACCAGTTTCACGTGGGATTTGAGGTCAGGGGAATACAAAAGTATGTCATCAAGGTAAACAAGGACCCCCTTGAATAAATACTTGTGGAGCACCTCATTAATTAAGTTCATGAAGACCCCCGGCGCTCCCTGAAGCCCGAACGGCATGACTAAGTATTCAAATTGACCCAGGGGGGTATTGAACGCCATTTTGAATTCATCCCCCTCCCTTATTCGGACCCTGAAGTAGGCATCTCGGAGATCTAGCTTCGAGAAAATTTTCCCCCCAGCCACCGCAGCTAACAAGTCTTTAATTCGGGGCATGGGGTAAGCGTTCGTGTTGGAGACTGCATTCAAGCCTCAATAGTCGGTGCACAACCGCAACCCCCCGTCTTTCTTTTTTCGGAAAAGGACGGGAGCCACAAACGGGGAGGATGCCGGTCGTATAAACCCTCTGCTCAGGTTTTTGTCAATAAATTTCCTCAGCTCCACCTTCTCCGAGGGGCTCATGGAGTATAGCTTTCCTTTAGGCAATTTCTGGTTAGGCAAAATCTCAATTGCACAGTCCGAGTTCCTATGGGGGGGCAGTTCATCGGCTTCCTCTTCCCCAAAGACGGAAGCTAAGTTGCGATACTCTGCTGGAATCCTCTCCAGTTCTGCCTCTGCCACCCCCGCCGTTAATAGGGGCGCCCCCCCCCTCGTGGCCCCCCACTCCTGCTTCCACAGGTGGGCCTGGCATTTCTTGGAAATAAAGTTCACTTTCCCCTCCCCCCATAACACATGTGGATCGTGGTCGAAGAACCACGCGCTCCCGAGTACTAGGGGAAAGCGGGCAGATGGGGTAACAACGAAGGGTCTCTCCTCCCAGTGATGCCCAATCCCCACCCGCAAAGGGACAGTCTCGTATTTGCAAGGTTCTTTCATGGTGGAGCCATCCATCTGCGTAAAAATCAAGGGGTCATTTAATCTAACTACTTTTGCCCCCAGTCCTGTTACTAGTGTGGGGTTGATGAGGTCTCTCCCACACCCAGAGTCAATGAGAGCTCGCACTCTCACGTGGGTCAATAGACCCGGGTCCACTAAAGTCACCGTGAGAAAGAAAAGAGAGGGAGGTCTGCTCACCGGGATTTGCGCCTGGGAGTCCGGGACCTGCTGTTCAGCGCTGTTTACAGCAGGTCCATCTCGTTTCCCGGCGGCACGGTCTCGCCATCCGATGAATCCGATGCCTCGCTGAGCGGCTTGGCTTGCAAGGCTTTCGCCCCTCTTGGCTTCGCCACCGGCTTTGGTGTGGATGTTTCGAACTTCTTCTTGACTCCCTTGGGCACCCCAGGGGACGCAGGGGAGCCTGGGCAGCTCGCTGCGAAGTGGCCCCCTTCCCCGCATTTCAGGCACAGACCTTGCTTCATCCGGAGTTCTCTCGTTCCATCTTTCGGTCTCGGGTTTGGTGTGGGGTTCTTTCCCCGCGCGGCCGGTGTAGGGCCCGACTGGCCCCGGTTAATCATCGCTGCCGCATCATCCAGTTTGATGGTTTTCAAGCAGTTCTCCATAGTGATGGCTGCTTGTATCCAACCTGTCAGCGTGTCCGGGTCTTGGGTCTTTGTGACCGACCGACGAATCTCCGCGTTGAGCCCCAACTTGTAGTACTCCACGAAGGTCCCATCTTGCACCCCTCGGATTTTAGCTGCACACCTGCGAAATTCCGCTGTATAATCCCTTACAGATCTAGTGCCTTGCTTGATGGCCCGGATTGTTGCTTTGGCCGTCTTATTTGCGTTCACATCCTCAAATTGCTCTTTCATGGTCCACATGAAGGAGTCGATTTCCCTCAGCTCCCGCCCGTCAGCCTGGTGAAGCCCGACATACCAGTCCGCCGCTGCGCCTTTCAGATGGGATGCTATGACATCTACCATGCGGTCTTCGCGTTGAAACAGGTGGCCCCAGGTTTCGATAAATCTCTCAGCCCTCACGAGGAAGAAAGGGAACTTTTCTGGGTCTCCATCAAAGTCCGCATCAAGAAGTTCCGCAGGTTTTGGTGGCAAGAACCCCCATGGGCGAGGGGGTGGCTGCCCCGGCGGCCCCTGCGGTCCCGGCCCCACGGGCTGAGGAGGGGGTAAAGCTGGCACGTTCTGCTGGTCTGCACCTGGCGCCGGACATTGGTCTTGGGGAGGTTGATCGGGTGGCTCCTCCCGTCGTTGCCGCTCTCGCTCTTCCCGGATGCCCTCCGCGATCATCTGGGGAATGCGGGCGAGGGATTCATCCAAGAAGCGCATCAAGCGGTCTTGGCTTGGCTCCCCACTCCACCTCCGTCTCACCACGACGCCTTCCAGGCCCTCGGAGTCTCGGCCGGTGTCTTCCATACCTCCGGCCGTAACCAGTCTACAGACTGATCTCTCAGTGTGGCTCACCCTCACCGATGCTCTTGGGGTTCCAAACCACGTTTCATGGGTTTCTGCCAGGGGCTTCACCCAGTCTCGTCTGTGTTTGACTCGAGTGGTCACCCCACCATAAGCTGCCCCATACGGATCCCCGTAGGGCCCTCCGAAGTCGTACTCCTGGCCCCGTGTCACCGGTACATAGGTGTCAGGGGTCTCCGCGGGTACGTTCTTATCCAGGGGTTTCTTATCCTCCTTCTTTTCATCTTCGATCGGGAGAGTGTCTTCTTCACCGTCACTCATTTTGAGCCACGGGTTTCCGACCAGTCCCGAAAATTGATGATTCTGAACAAACTGTCAGAAGCCCTAACTTAGTCAGCCAAACACCAGGTCTTGTTGTTCAAGCAAGAATAGTGTTTATTGTTAAGCTGCAATGGAAAGGTTACTGGAGCAGATACATTGTTCAGAATAACTTGGTTACACAAAGCAGGCAGTTATACAGGAAAGGGGGTGAATGGGGACCCCCCTCTCTACCAATCAGGGAATAACATGCGAATGGGAATCGAAAGTTACTACGCTAATGAAGTTCCCACCGCCCCCATTATTCTCAGCAAAGCTGCAGCTTTGAAAGCGATAGGAAAGCTCGCAGCCTGTCTCCTCCAAGGTCAGAATGTTAAGTCTACCCCAGATAGCCTGCCAGAGTCACATTCCATTCTCACACACCAGGTGCATAAATCTACACCCCCACGATCCCAACCTCCCACCCTCCACGCCGCCATGGCGCCCATAGCCATCCTCCCCTCCCCTCCATCCATCATGGCAGGACTACCTGACAAAGGCCTTGCATTGTGACCGACCTTCGGCAGCTTCGCACCTCATCTGTCCTGACTTGGCACCTGAAACTCAGATGAGGAAGATTTCCATCTCATTCGTCAACCCGCTCATCGGAAACCACCAGGTGCCGCCACTGCGGGACCCTCTGGAAGGGGCCGCAGGACATGCACCAGCTGCAGGGAGGCACACGAGCACAAAACTTGCCAGTTCCACGACACCATGTGACACACTTGCAGAAAGCAGGGGCATCTCACCCACATCTGCCAGTCCAAGGGAAGCCGGCCCCACCTGCCAGCCGCTCCACCACACCACCACCACCTACGAGACCGCAGCAGAATTCTCCGACCTCTACCTCCTCACTGACTGGCTGTCATTCCAGGTACTACACCTCCCCAACCAGTCTGTGACCCCAAAGATCCAAGTCCAGGTCAGGATCAAGGCGTCCTCCTGCATTATGGAAGTAGACTCAGGGTCAGTGGCGTCCATCATGTCTGTGGACATGCTAAACAGACTTTGCCCTAATGGGGGACCCCCCTACATCCCTTGCCTCTGAGCTTGGTGGACTTTCAGAGGAACCCAGTTCCAATCCGGGGCATGGGGACTTTCTGGGTGCAGTATCGGTGTCTTGAGGGGTCTCTGGACTTGATTGTGGTAGAGGGGAACCTTGTTAGTCTTTTGGGGTGGGCCTGGTTCGCGCCGTTGGGCATCACAATCAGGGGTGTTAACAAATGTGTATCATGGGACATTTTTCGGAGGTCTGTGGAGAGTTCCCTGCCATCTTTGATGGGGCTTTGGGATGTTATAAGGGCCCCCGGTTTCCTTACAATTGGATCCCAACGTGGCCCCTATTTGCATGCAATTCCGCGCAGCTCTGCTCACACTCTGGCCCAAAATCGATGTGGAGCTGGACCAATTAGTAGCACAGGGGGTCCTAGAACCAGTGTCATGCACCATTTGGGAGATGCCAGTCATTACCCCCATTAAGCCAAATGGTGAAGTCCGCATCTGCGTGGACTATAAATGCACCTTAAATAAAGCCCTCCATGACCACTCCTACCTGGTCCCAGTCATGAGCCATGTACTGGCGTCTCTGGCAGGGGCTAAGATTTTCAGTAAACTTGACCTGGCGCAAGCTATCAGTGGATGAGGCCACAGCCACGGCACAGATGATAGTTACGCATCGAGGGGCTTTTAAGGTTAGGAGGCTGCAGTTCAGTGTAAGCCCTGGGGATCTTTCAACAATTAATGGATTCCTTGTTAAAAGGGATCCCTGGAGTGATGCCATTTTTCGACGATGTCCGCATCGCCATGGCCACCCCAGACAACTTCACTTCCCACCTCCATGCCGTCCTACACCGCTTCGACTCTGCTGGCCTCAAGGTGAAGTGGGAGAAAGGCCTCCTCGGGGTTCATGAAGTGGACTTTTTGGGATTCAGGGTTGACATGTCCAGCCTCCATCCTGCCAGGGACAAAGTGAAGGCCATCATGGAAGCCCTGGCACCAACATGTAAAACTGATCTGCAGGCATTCTTGGACCTAATACATTTCTACCACACCTTTCTATTTATTTATTTATTTATTTATTAGAGTTCTATCCTGCCCTCCCGCACAGTGGATCAGGGTGGCACAAGGCTGCCTCACAAGGCTGCCATTGCAGAGCCCCTACACCACCTCCTAGATAAGTCAGCTCCTTGGTCATGGGGGCCGAGGGAAGTGGTGGCATTCAGGGGAGTCAAGGTGCTCCTAATTTCAAGTAATGTGTCGGCGCAATTTGACGAGTCCCTACCGGTAGTCCTCGCATGTGACACCTCCCCCTATGGTGTTGGTGCAGTCCTGGGCCACATCTTCCCCGATGGCTGCGAGGTCCCCATGGCCTATTACTCATGGACTCTGACAGCCACTGAGCACAACTATGTGCAAATAGACCGGGAGGGCTTGGTAATAGTAGTGGGGGTGAAGAAGTTCCACAACTTTGTGTATGGCCGTTCCTTCACCATAGCCACGGATCACAAGCTGCTGCTCAGCATCTTTGCTGCCAACAAGCAGACGCCCCAGGTGCTGTCACTTCATGTCCTCCATTGGTCTCTGTTCCTAGCAGGCTACAATTATCACCTGGAACACAGACCGGACAAAGCGATGGGGCATGCTGATGCCCTGAGCCAGCTGCCGCTCCCTGCTACCAATCCGGATCCTGCTCCCGCGCCCGGGGTCTTGCTGCTCAAAAGCCTCCCAGATCCTCCCCTGCAAGCTGCCGACATCGCCGCCCACTTGGCCTGCGACCCTGTTTTCTCCCAGGTCTTGGGCTGGGTGGTGAGGGGTTGGCCCTCCGCCTCCCTGGGAATGGTGTTCGCAGTTTTTGTAACATGGAAGGAAGAACTGAAGGGGTGCCTCCTGTGGGGGGACAGAGTCATGGTCCCCAGCAGCCTGAGGCAACGGGTCCTCACAGCACTTCACGAGGCACACCCAAGGATAGTAAGAATGAAGGCCCTGGCCCGGATCTATGTGTGGGGGCCAGGAATTGATGCAAAAATAGAGTCATGGGTCCGGAGGTGCCAGGAAGTGCGACCCAACCTGCCAAGTGCGCCCACACAACAATAGGAATTGATGCGCAAGTCCTGGTTCCGGCTGCATGTGAATTTTGCTGGGCCGTTCCAGGTTGACTCATACTCAAAGTGGTTGGAGATCAGCCCCATGTCCACCACCTCCATGAAGGCCATCATCTGAGCCCTCCGCCAGATCTTTGTGACCCATGGGTTGCCGGATAAGATCATCTCCGACAATGGGGCCACATCCACATTGGCAGAGTTCTAAGACTTCCTACAGCGAAACCTGATCCGGCACATCTGATTGGCCCCTTTTCACCCCGCCACCAATGGACAGGCAGAGAGAATGGTCCACAGAGCTAAGGAAGCCCTCAGCAGGATCATGGACGGGGATTGGGAGTTTCGGCTGACCCACTTCCTCTTAACACAGAGGATGACTCCTAACCCCATCACTGGCCTTGCAGAGTTGTTGATGGGTAGGTGCCCCGCGACGTTGCTGGACAGGCTACACCCTGATTGGGTGTCAGACTCTAGGCAGATGGTGGAAAGTCATGACATGCGGATTCTTCTCCAGGGACCACGTGTTCATCAAGAATTTTGGAACAGGACCCCCATGGATCCATGGCAGGATTGTCAAAGTAACTGGCCTCGTGTCCTACGTGGTCTCAACAGAGGACAGCTGGCTCCTTTGGAAGCACCTCAACCAACTCTGGTGGAGACAATCCCCAGAGGCAGAAGTGCCCTCCCCCGCCAGCAGAGGGAACAGGAACGTACACCCTGGAGGCCAGCATGCAGCCCAACCCCCTGAGCACAGGAGAGACCCTCCCAGTTGAAATGCAGCCAGAGATGACAGAGCCAGAGGTACATCAGCTGCTGTTCCAGACGCCCCAATCTCTGGCCACAGCTAGTCAACCAGAGGCCATCACCCTGGACCCAGTGCCAGCCCCCCGTCTTTCCCTCAGAGAGCGCAGGCCCCCCGCCTATTTGAAGGATTATGTGACATAGGTTGGGTTTTAACTATGGAGAGAGGGGTGTTATGTAGGTGGACCACCACCAGGGGTCTGCAGGCACAGTACAGAGCTTAGCTCCCTCAAACAAAAGGGTCCTCAGATCTTAGTCCACCTAGCATTGACCAATAGTAACTTTGGTGTGGAATTCAAACCCCCCAATGGGACAGTGGGTGTGCCGGTTAGGTGTGTATATAGTTGGCCTTGTGGGGCTGTTGTGTGTCCTTGTTGTGAAGTACTAATAAACGCGTCACACCACATGTCGTTGTCTGCATCCTCCAAGATGTGAACCCAGTACTTTATAACAAGGTTGTGATAATAGCATTGCAAATTTGACCTGGCCCAGACTTTGCACAAACTGATGTGCTGTATTTTTGTGACTCTATCCTGCGGTCACTGTCATTCATTCCTGACTAAATTCATTAGTCATTCATTCCTGACTAGATGAATACAATGTAGCAACTTCTGAAAGTTGCTGCACAAACTGATAACCAGTGTATGGATGCAAGAAAGGAAATATATGATCATCTGTGGGTTTGGGTCCTATCATGGATAAGTCACACATGATTTCATGTCATATTTAATGTTTCAGTAATGCAGAAGTTCCTTCTTTTTACTAATATAATATTAGATGGAATTAATACTTATTAGGTGGAATTAATACTTATATAATCATAATATTTATGAAAGTTAATTAACTTGGGCTTTAAAGTTCAGTGCAGTTCTGTAAGCTTGGGCTTGTTTCCTTATCAAAGTCTCCCATCTCCCATTTAGAAGCAGCTGGTGGACAAAAATGCTTAGATGTCCCCCCCTTATGTAATTTTTACTCCATTTCTGGACAACCTTAGCAAGATATCTAACTATGGACGGTAATAAAGACCCTTTTCAAACTGCCTTTGTATTCTGTTTTAGTAACTGGTTGCTAATGGATTTTTTCTGTCATTTCAGACAGACCCATTTTAGTAACCGTCTGCTAGCAGAATTTATTTACTTGTTCATACAAACCTGCCTGAATCAGGTTAGCAAAGCATGGTCGAGTTGCTTTTGAGGGAAACTGCTTTTTTCCATTTTCAGCCCCTTCATTGCACTTCTGAATTTCTGTGGTGTGCTGTTTAAAATGTCCATAGCGCTTCCTGCAATGCTGTTTCCCCCCTCCCTTTTTTGCTTCTTTTTAACGTGCTATAGTAGTACCATTGAGACTCCATTAGCACTATAGCGCTCACCTTAGAATGTTTTTTAAAAGTTTAAGGAAGATTTTGTGGTGAAAAAGGTCAAATGAAAAGCGACACTGACCATAATGCTTCAGAGATGGCTCATTAACAGAAGGAAATTCACTGTATGAAACCCCCATCTTTGTATCGCTTTACTCAAAATCAGCCAACAACGAATAACATCCTGTTTAGAATGGTAATATGAAAAGGGACAAAATGTAAGATCGTCTTCAAGACTGCATCTAATATATATTGAAATCTAGGAATCAGAGCTACGAAAGCAGTTTGTTAAATTACCATAAATTATTAGTTATTGTACATTTTCTGGGCTTTATGGCCATGGTCTTGGCATTGTAGGACCTGATGTTTCACCAGCAGCTGGCATCCTCAGAGGTATAACACAGAAAGATGGAATACTCTCTGTGTCAAGGTGAAGAAATATAGTAAGCAGGTAATTTATATCTACTCAGGAAGGTGGGGTATGGCTGAGTCATTATCTTGTAGGAGTACCCCAGGTTGTGACATGCTAATGGAGGAGCTTTCCTGAGGAGGTTCTTTTGCATATGGATTGGCTGTTGAAATTCAAATCTTATCTGTAGTGCTATTGTAAGATGTAGAGCATTTTGTGTTTTTCAGGACAGGAAACTATGCCTATTTATTTTTAAACTGTGTTCTTTCCTGTTGAAATTGGGTTTATGAATTTCAATGGCTTCCCTGTGTAATCTGACATGGTAATTGGATGTGTTGTCCAGCCTTTCAATGTCTTGTTGCCTTCAATAACATACTATAAATTATGTTTCTAGAATTTTGTGGGAAGATTTCTCTCTGATGCATATTCTCCTTCATTCAAGTCCTACACACCATTCACTGTGTAGATGAGCTATTTACAGTAATCCTAAACAGGTCTACTCAGAATCCTACTGAAGTCTACTCAGTAGGGCTTACTCCCATGAAAGTGTTAATATGATTATATTGTTAATATATACAGTGTGTTGGATCCTTTCTGCTAAAGGAAGTAATTGGGTAATCTCTACAAAATCCTTATTCTCCGACCCAGTTGGAAGAAAACTCTTATTCCAACCCAGTCAGAACAAAACTATTGAGGCAGACTCAGCATGGGCTCTTTAAGGGAAGATCTTGTCTCACTAACCTGTTAGTGTTTTTGAGGGAGTGAACAAACATGTGGACAAGGGGGACCCAATAGAGGTTGTTTATCTTGACTTCCAGAAAGCTTTTGATAAAGTTCCTCATCAAAGGCTCCTAAGTAAGCTCAATAGTCACAGAATAAAAGGACAAGTCCTTTTGTGAATCAAAAAGTGGCTAATTAATAGGAAACAGAGAGTGAGTATAAATAGGAAATTTTCTCAGTGGAGGGTGGTAAGCAGTGGGGTACCACATGGCTCAGTACTGGGTCCGATGCTTTTTAACTTGTTTATTAATGATTTGGAGTTGGGAGTAAGCAGTGAAGTGGCTAAATTTGCAGATGACACAAGGTCATTAAGGGTGGTGAGAACCAGGGAGGATTGTGAGACACACCAAAGGGATCTGTCGAGGATGGATGAGTGGGTGTCAATGTGGCAAATGGGGTTCAATGTGGCCAAGTGCAAAGGGATGTACATTGAAGCCAAAAATCCTAAATATAGATACACATTGATGGGGTCCAAACTGGCAGAGACTGACCAAGAGAGAGATCTTGGAGTCATAGTAGATAACTCCATGAAAATGTCTAGACAGTGTGTGACTGCAATTAAAAAGGCTAACACTATGCTGGGGATTATTAGGAAGGGAATTGAAAACAAATCAGCCAATATCATAATGCCCCTGTATAAATCAATGGTGCAACTTCATTTGGAGTACTGTGTACAGTTCTGGTCACCACACCTCAAAAAGGATATTATAGCATTGGGAAAAGTGCAGAAAAGGGCAACTAGATGATTAAAGGGTTGGAACACCTTCCCTATGAAGAAAGGTTAAATCTGTGTTGTCAAAGGCTTTCTGTGTTGTCGAAGGTTAAATTGCTTGGGGCTCTTTAGCTTGGAGAAATGATGGCTGAGGGGTGACATGATCGATGTTTATAAGATTATGCATGGGATAGAGCAGGTACAGGAACCCCTGGGCACTCAATGAAATTGCTGAGCAGTCGGTTTAGAATAGATAAAAGGAAGTATTTCTTCACCCAAAGAGTAATTAATGCATGGAATTCACTATCACAGGAGGTGGTGGTGGCTACAAGCATGGATAAGAGGGAATTAGATAAGCTTATGGAGCAGAAATCCATCAGTGGTTATTAGCCACAAGGTATAGATAGGAACTCTCAGGCTGGGGCAAGTGATGCTCTGTATTCTTGGTGCGGGGGGGGTCAACAGTGGGAGGGCTTCTAGTGTCCTGGCCCCTCTGCTGAACCTCCTGATGGTACCTGGTATTTTTGGCCCCCGTGTGACAGAGTGTTGGACTGGATGGGCCATTGGCCTGATCCAACATTGGCTTCTCTTATGTTCTCATGTTCTTAAAGAGACAGACCCTGTATTTTGATTTAAGCAAGGGCCACCTTATTAACTATTTACAACTTGTATACCAAGGGGGAGAAAAAACCCCCCAGGTGCAGAATAGGCAAGGCAGGTGTCACCCAGAGACCATCTCCTTGCCCTACTATGAGCCATCCCCATGGCTTGCGATCAGTGGCATGGCAAAATGATGACTGCCCTGGAGCACCATCCCTGAAGCTGCAAAACTTGCAGGGAGGAGCCTAGCCAGAGCAGTCCCCATTCTCAGCCCTGGGCCACAAAACCTGAAGGCTGTTGCTGATGGACCCCTTGTTCCTCAACAGGAACAGGCTCAATGGTGCTCACCTGATCCACTTATCTTACCCCCTCTAAATAGCCACCGTCAAGACCAAATCTCTGCTTAGGACCTCATTCCCAATTTCTGCCAAATCCTTATTCCTGCTGCAGACCCCAATTTGCCTCTCATGCTGCTCTTTGGGGGGGGCTCATCACCAGGAGCAGCATGTTGGGTAGATCAGTGGGCTGTAATGGGAGGAGGCAGGATAAAAGTACCTTGCGTGAGTGGAAAATTGAGCCTGAATCCTAGCCAGTATTTTATGTCTGCTTCATATTTGTTATTATCCTACTGGTAACTTCAGTTGTACAAGCTGGTATAGAAGCATCCCTCCCCTCTTTTGCTTGAGTATTTGTGGAATTTTTGAAGAATGAAAGGTTATATTGAAAATTAAAGATCATCAGTAATCTTGAAAGGGGACTGTGTATTTCATGCATATAATTATAAAGTTTTAAGCAAGATTATTGCAACTCATAAAGCATGTGGGAGTTGTCTTGCATTTATTGTCTCCTAAAAAGGGGAAATCTTCTATTCTCTTGGGATGGTGGATTAGGAATTACTGTAACCAATTTTCCTGTTGCTTGTTCTCATCAAAATGTATTTAATTACCTACTCTGTTAATTTATTCAGCAACATTTGATTTCATAGCACTTTTCTATGCTGTCCTTGGACTTTCTGGATGGCTGCCTATGAACCCCATTCCTAACACAAGACAGAAATTTGTATGTATAAGACATTTTTCAATAAATGTTTGAAGAAATGAATAACTTGCTCATTTATCAACAACTGACACTAGGTATAAAATAATACCAACAGGTCAAATAGTTAATTAGAGAATGACACAGACTTTGGAGAATCATATTGATAGATTGCAGTGGCTTTGGAAAAAATATGGCAGAGTTCTGTACTAGAATAATAAATGAGATACAGAAACAGAAACTGAAAATCATAGTGCATGTATAGCTTTATAAGTCAAACTACAACACAATCTAACCCCCCAAATGCCCCTGTTTGTGGGCTTTCCTGTGATATCAGACTGTTCACTGTTGGGGGGGGGGGGAGAAGATATTGGGTAGATTTAAAAAAAAATTCTAAACCTGCCTTTCTCCTGATAACTTAGGACTCAATGAAGGTAACAACAATAAAAATAAGATAAATTAAAATGCTATACATTAAAATACCAAAGGTGTTTAATATTGAACATTAAAAACAATAAATATAAAATATATTGAAAACAGCATTCTCTGAAGTATAAAATCACTCTAGTTATTATTTATTGGAAACATGTATTAGGCTCCTCTCTCCATTGCAGAAGTCAAGGGGGCTTACAAAATAAATGAGACAACTATTATAAAAACAGATAAAAGTCACAATGTAGAAACTCCAATTATGACTGCCAATAAGTAAATAAAAATCTGTCAAATGCAGTCCTAAAACAGTTTCAATTGTCTCTGCCCACTGTACACAATCAGAAAATGGAGCATTTGCTGCTCTGATTTTCTTAATCAGAATATATTAATCAAGCACCAATTAATAGGAACATTAGTAACATTGAGAAAATCCAGTATGATTGCAGGAACATAGTGGAATGCATTCAGATGTTTCCAGCCCCCCCCCCAATGTTTGAAGGCTTGTTCTCAGTTCTCAGCAGTTACTGGAGAAAGAGGAGAGGAGAACAGTGTGGTCTCAGTGAATCACCTTTGGTGACAAATCACAGATAGCTACAGTTCTCCTTACCTCCTTCATTTGTGGAGGTGGAGCATCTTTTTCTTTGCAGGTACAAAGGCTGAGGGCACCTTGTTCAGGGGCCTGTAGGACAGGACCTATTGGTCCAATATGCTTGAAACTTGGGAGTTCTTTAGTAGACAGGCAGCTAGTAAGCTGTGTTGCAATACGGGCATCATTCGGTTGAAAAGCTGCCACTCCATCCCCCAAAGTCCCTCCTTCCTCACTTTGTGAAAGTAAGCAGATAGAACAAGAAAGGATGGCAAATGCAGAGTTTTGAGTGGAATGGTAAAAATTATTATTGTCAGCCAGTCACTATAAGAGATTAGAGAGATTACTATATTCTGTGCAAATTTGGTGCCATTATCTTTATAAACAGTTGCTTTAGACCCACCAATAAATTCCTCATTGATAGCAAACCTCTGGAAACCAAACAAACCACACATATTTGTATTCCAAACTGGTAATGTACTACACGAACATAAGCAATCTCATTAAAATCCCTCCCCCAAGCCCATATATGAATTTATAATGAATTTTTTCTTGGTGCACACTCTTAGAGAGAGATGCAGGTATCCCAGCCAATCTGATACCAGGGAGGGTTCAGAAGAGCTGCTCTTGTCCAATCAGGTTATCCTGTGCACCATCTTCTCTCCCACTGCTCCTCATGTATATCTGGTTGTAAGAAGCTCTTGGATTACTTGTCTGGAGAATCTGTTTGGGCTACATAGACCTGGACCTTTGATATCTATGCTTGGCCCTCACCAGGACTACAGACCAGTTTGATTCATTTTGATTATTAATATTTGCTTGGTTCCCCCCCGGGGATTGGTTACAAAGGGAACACACTTCTGTTCTTTGAAATTGGGGAAAGAGCAAGTTCCTTTGTTGTTATTAATATATGGTTCTTCAATTGTTGTTCATTTGTTGTGGTCTTTTTGATATTTGGTGGGAGAGAAACCTGCCATTTCCCTCCATAGGAAACAATGGAGAGAAGGATGAGTGGCAGGCATGTTCAGGGATCTATTGCTTGGGGTGCAACACTGGTAGACCTCCTGATGGTGCCTGGATTTTGGACACTGTGTGACACAGAATGTTGGACTGGATTAGCCATTGGCCTGATCCAACATGGCTTCTCTTATGTTCTTATGATTTACTTGAAAGTAGCGAGCTGAATTTCAATTAACCCATTTCAGATACCTGAAATGGATTAAGTGCAATCCCCCAAATGTCCCAGGACTTCCAAAAACATCTGTATCCTAGTGCACACTGATGACATCATCAGGCAATGCAATAGCTAGAAGTCTTTACACTTACTATCCCCTCCAGGAACAGAATGGGCTGCCCAAACTGCAGAAAAGTCAGTTTAGTTGGAATATTCAAGACATACAAGCAAATGTCAATATCAATTTTTTTGTCAAAGATTCATTGTTTTTATTTATTTTATTAGATTTGTATCCTGCCCTCTCTGCATAGCAGGCTCAGGAGGATTCCATCATACATAATATACAAAAACCAGTTAAAAACAATTAAAATACAGCAAATAAAAATACAGATAACAATTCCTATATTTCTAACCAGAGCCTCAACAGATGAGGTGTACCTGAGATTGGGGTTTCAGACAGTTGTTCAGATCTGGGTCACTGAAAGGGAGGCCCAATAAAGTGTGGACGCCCACCACCTCAGTTAAAAGCCTGATAGAAGAGCTCCATCTTACAGGCCCTGTGGAACTGTAAAAGGACCCTTAGGGCCCTGATCTCATATGGGAGCTGATTCCATCAGGTAGGGGCTGAGGCAAGATGGTCCCTGGGGCTGGGGCCCACCAGGAGATGCTGATTTGCAAATCATAGAGTTCTCCAGGGGTCATAAAAGGAGAGGCAGTCTGGAAGATATGCAGGTCCCTGGCTGTATAGGGCTTTGAAGGTAAGCACCAGTACCTTGAAACATTTGATACCCGAGGATTGTTCAAAGTTAATGTAAAGGTCCAAACATTTCTTTTTGCCCTGGTCTTTAATCAAGGGGTAAATATTTAACCATTATTTTATACTAGTCTGAAAACTGCTTTGAGACTCATTTTTCTTTGCTTAATATTTTATGCTTCTTTTATGCTGTGGCTGGATTTTCAGTGCTCAGTTTATGGCATTTTATGTTTTCATTTTGTAAGTCACTGGAGAGGCAGCATAATAATTTCCTAAATAAATAAATGATATTGACAGAAAGCTACCAGAGAGAGAGAGAGAGAGAGAGAGAGAGAGAGAGAGAGAGAGAGAGAGAGAGAGAGAGAGAGAAGATTCCATTAGTTACTAATTTTTTTTGCCTTAGCTCTTTCAATTCCTGCACCTTTGATATGCTTCAAGCAGTCAAGGTATTTATTCCTTTTTGTCTACCTTTAGTAGCTTTCCCCCCTTCTCATATTTCTTCCACTTTTATCCAGGTTACACTGATACCCCATTTCCTGAGATGAATTCTGATTGCCGATTAGCTCTAACTGTTGGAATGTACAGCTGATGATGTACAATGAGAATGTATTATGATCAAATTCAGAACTTGGAAGAATTTCCCAGGTCAGGGGTTAGGGGTATCAAAGCTTGCTATCAATTAGCATAAGTATTTGGGGGATTTGGAGAAAATGCAATAAACTTGCACCTCTACTTTTAAGAGGTATCTATCCCTGATAATAGTTGGTCAGTCTTTATCCTACAGATAATAGCTGAACAAATCAGAGATTTGTTGCAACTGAAAATGCAGTATGGAAATTAACTAGAGTGGAATGGAGATGTAATTCTCTTAGGAGATCTATCAACATATTTACAGTTCATTTCAGGACAAGTTCATCCCAAGTTTCCTTTTTAAACATTCATGCTGATCTCCCCATCCATATGTATATAACCATGTTGGTAATTCAACAGCCACATCTACTGGTATAGCCAGAACAAGCACCAACCAACACAGGTACAATTTAGAAGCTGTTTCTGGCCAGGTACATGTAAATTACTTTCCTGCATGATGTCTGAAAATCACATTTTTTTGTATGTTTTATATTCCAGTTTTTGACAGCTGTCACTTGTTACATTCTTATCACCTGTTACATTCACCTGTTACATTCTTCAGATATAATGATATGCCTGTTACTTTAACTTTTCTACCCATATCACCCCATCTTTTTACTCTTACAAATACCTTTTGGAATTTTCCTTTTTGCATGTAGTAGTGTGAAATATTGCATAGCTGTTAATGCAACTAGGTGTTAGTGGTTCTGTCAAAACAGGGTGGGTATCCAGTGGGCATCACATAATTCTTCTAGCTGAAACCATAAATGCTGAAAATGATGGCCAGTGTAGCATAATTACCCCCCCCCCATACCATTGGGAACAGAAGATTTTAAGTCTGTAGGGAGACCAGTAACTATATAACATTTTGAAAGAGAAAAATCTAAACATAAATAAAGACAAGATATGAAACACAAGGATGCTCTTTTAAGTGCTTCTGTCTAATTCACAGGAATCAACAAGAATTTCATCAAAAGTAAACAGTTACCATTAAACAACTGTTGTGCATTTTTATTCATAATAGTCTGATCAATCTGAATGCTGACTGCATGGGCAGAATCTTGTCTTGTATCTCAGGCCAGAATAGAACTCCTGGGGGAAATGATTCTTAGTTTATAGCATAGCCAGGCCTTACAATCTGGTCACATTCCTATTCCAAAGAAGTAATAATGAATGTCGACATTTCTAGAGCATTCCTAACTAGCATCAGCAGCCACCAAAATATATGGCAGTAGTATGTAGACATACCATATTATAAGAGTTATCCATGTCATGAATGGGTTCCAAACATTACTTTCTCTTGTGTGAACAAATAATTTGAGAATCCATCTCTTTAGCAATATCCCACTCTGAATTGTAGGTCTGTACAGATCTTATAGGTAGATCTGTATGCTGAATCACATTTTGTTGGTCAAATAGGAAATACATTATAGCTTTTTACTGGGACATGATCCCATTTAAAAATTAAACAATAAGACAATGTTTTATCACTGGAATATAGTATGCAAACATGCAATACAGTCCAGTGAAAGTGTCACATGTGGTTTCATAAATTAATGCAATTGTGGTTGAGCACAAAATAGAGAACACAACATACTGATGTTGTTTTGCAGACTCATAGTTGGTAATCATTTTGAAACTGTTCCATGATCTTGCCATTTTATAAATGTTTTCCTTATATCCATGATTGGTCATTGCATTAGTATAATGGCACGTTATGGAGTTTAATGGGAAAATGGACACTGTTATCATCTCTTAATATCTCAGCTGAATGTTTGCTTTCCGTTCCTGTTTCCAGGTGTAAACCCTGGGCATGGTTCATGGGTCAAGCCCTGTGATGTTAGATTAGCTGGGCCACTGGACCAGGATCCACCCCACATATAGCTAATTATTTTTGTTTAATTTGTTTAAATTGGATTTTTACAATAATTGTAAACTACTTTCTGTCCCTTTTGGATAAAAGGGTGGAATAACTATTTTAAAGTAAATATGTAAATCAATGTAATGCTGGTATCTTTGTATCAATAAACATACACACACACACACACATTTTTTATACTATCTGTCTTACCAGATTGCTATTACTGTTCCTTGTTTGGTTTTAAATGATCATGAAAAAGAGCCCCAAATAAGATATTGATAGCTCCTGGAATCTTAAGCCAGATAGCAAGACTTTGTAAATCTTGAAAATGTTATTGTAAGTTTACATAGGTTGAAAGTTTTTTAAAAAATAATGTATTTCTTGTCTTTCTTCCATGATGGAATTTGAGATAGTGTACACAGGATTCCCAGGTGGATTCATAGCCAGGCTCCAACTTAAACCAATATTGCTTAGTTTTCTGATTATATTCTGAGACCATAGCTGTTTGGCTGAAGCACATACAATAGCAATTTTCAGCCAGACCGTTTTTGCCATTTTTTTCTTAGAATCACCATATGCCAGTTGGAAAAGCCAATGTTCTGCAAGGAATCATTGTACCACTTTTAGATGGAGTAGCTGTGGCTTTGATGGACTCCTTTAAACATTTGGACCCAATCTTGGAAAAGAAGAAGTGAGGAACGATTTCCTTCATTTACATCTTGCTTGAACACTGTTCCCTGGTGAATATGGCCAATCTAGCTCTGCTGATCCATGCTATTGTAATCTTGAGGCAAGATTACTGTTAAGTACTCTACTGTTAAGTGCTCTACAAAGTGACAACTTTGAAACTTCAGTTAGTACAGAATACAGCTGATGGGAGCTAGCAGGGTTTTTTTTTTTTTTGTAGAAAAAGCCCAGCAGGGACTCATTAGCATAATAGACCACACCCAACAGCAGAAACTCATTAGCATATTAGGCCACACCCCCATGTTACCAAAAGTGTGGTCATCCAGCCACAGCTACCTTTTGCTTCTTATTCTGTTTACCTGGTTTGTTGTCAAAACCCAGGGCTTTTTTTGTAACAGGAACTCCTTTGCATGTCAGGCCACACACCCCAAATGTAGCCAATCCTAATGAGTTTCTGCTGTTTGATGTGACCTATTATGCTAATGAGTCCTTGCTGGGTGTGGCCAACTCAGGAGCCAGCTGGAACTCCATTCCTGTGCGTTCCTGCCCAAAAATAGTCCTGGGAGCTAGTATGTTCACCATATTACTAAGATCTTGAAACATCTACATTGGTTTCCAGTCTGTTTCCAAGTACAATTCAAAGTACTGATTTAAACCTTTATAGCTTTTAATGACCTGGACTGCCTTTCCAGGTATGTGCTCTTGAGAGCACTGCTCTCATCTCACCAGGGGTGCTTACAGTCCCATAACTGGACAGAATGTGGCCTAGTCATGCCAATCCAAGTGGAAGTATGTCAGCAACTATCAGATGTCATTAGGTGGACCCGTGTCTGGTTTGATGGGCATGCCCACTGCCAGTTCCGTGATAAGCTTCCAAGTATTCCTACTACATGATGATGGGAGGGGGAAAGATGGAAAGGGAAGTTGGGGTAAGAAGCAATCCTGGTGGCAGGGAGAAAAAAAAGTATGAGTTGATGGGGATAATGGAAAGATACAATAAAGAAAGTTAAGTGATGATGTAAAGGAAGCAGAATTAAACCAAGAGAAAAGGAAGAGAGCAGAGAAGAAAGAGAGGGTAAGAGGGAGAAGAGTTGATTTTAACTTGTTCTTCATCAAATCCATAATCCCTAACCCATATTGCAGTTTATACATGACATTTAATTTAAGAGGTTCTTGAAGGGAATATAAAAACAACAGCAACTTTTTGTTTTGGGTCCCCACTTTTATATTTTATATATATCCCATATATATATATGGGATTGTGTCCAGTCAGTTTTTTCATTCAATGTAACCTAATTTTTCACCTTACTATGGCCCTGCCCTATGTAACAAGTCCCATGATCCCCAGCATAGCCTTTTTGGTGGTCAAAAGGGATCCCATCCTCCCATTTTCACCAACTGAAAAGCTGGTTGGACTCAATCTATTTATTGGCTCTTTTTGGTAAAAAGGTAGAATAAACTACAGACAAGTTGTCAAAACTAACAAAAATTAGATTATTGTAAGTATATTGTTCACACAGCAACACTGCACATTATTAAAAGTCTAATAGTACAGTCCCAAGTACACTTTTTCAGAGTAATAATAATAATAATAATAATAATAATAATAATAATACTTTCAATTTATTGATTGCTTTTTCTCACACACCTGTGGGCTCAGAGCGATTTTACAGTTACTCAGTTTTTGACAATTGAACTAACAATATTCATGGGGGAATAGGGGAGACAACACATACAATTATTAGACACACACTGTAGCCATTTGGGAGGATTCGTCTGCAGGCCGAATCAGGCGTGTTCCGATGGCATATTCTTCTGTCGGCCGGCTGATGACATCAGGACTCATGATGTTGCATTGTTACACTGCCACCGCCTGGCCGATTCGCTCCACTGCAGGGAATGCTGACACAGATTTTCCACCTTCCGATCTCACAACGCAGCAGCCGTCTTCCCACAGCAACTAACACCTCCCTGAAGGGGTTGGTGTGCCCACCCCTAGTGGATGGTCCCCAATTTATCTACTTGCCGAAGCTTTTGAATCGCTGGGTGGACAATGAGCTAGGGACAAGGCTTGGCTGCTCATACCAGCGCGGGGCTAGAACTGACAAAGCTTGGCAGTTCAGATGTTATAGTTATGCAGGGGCTTTTACCCACTGTGCCACCACTCCCCATTGAGCAGACATGAGTAAGATTCTGAGTAGATCTTCTTAGGATGGCCCTGTAAAACTTCCACTCAATCTATTCTGCCTGTCTGGTGTCTGGAAGCCCTTGGATTTAAAGCAACTAGTGCCAGAACCTATTCTAGGGAAGACATTGGAATAATATGTATATCTCATGACCTGTCTGCAGCAGCCATGGTAAACAAAATATAATTGTGTACATCAGTAGAGATGCTGTGCTCCTTCTCATCAATGAGTTTGCCAGATAAACTTATTGCAATCAGTGACAGTGATTCCAGTGAGCTGATCCCAGGATTAATTGGTTGGTGTAGCAAACATAAAATTCTTTTTGAACTGGTTGACAACTACTCAGTAACTTTTGTGCCATGCCAGTTTCTTGATCTCTTGGCCTTATTAAGAGATGGACCTAGCATCCTGGTGAGCCAGGTCATTCCAAATCTAGGAGGGAGAATCCTGGAAAAGCATGGGTATGCAAAGGAGGGTGCACACTGTGTCCATAAATGTGTGTGAGGATTTCAGCTGCACCTACTGGCATGGGCAGATCAGAGGTGGGCTATTTTAGTGTCAATGCTTCTCAGTCATTCTTTGTCAAATAGATGAAAGGGTCATTATGACTGGGGTGTTAGATATGGTTTCCAGGTTTCCAGGCCTCAGGTTGGGGGTGGGGGCATAGTGTTGCCAGGTCCAGATTGGGAAATTCCTGGAGATTTGGAAATGGAGCCTGGGGATGATAGGGACCTCAGTGGGGTACAATACCATACAGTGCACGCTCCAAAAGGATCTATTTTCTCCAGGACAATAGATCTCTGTAGTCTAAAGATGAACTATAATTCTGGGGATACCCAGGTCCCACCTGGAAGCTGGCATCCCTAAAAAAAAACCCTGGTCACTTGAGCATTTGTATTGGAGGCTGCCCTCAGGCCATTTCCATCACTACATACACCCTTCTACAGTTGCTAATTCAGTGCCAACATGGGGCAACATTGACTCTGACACTACTGGTAGAGGGTCAGAGGGGTGGTGTAGCAAAATGGAGGTAAAAAATAGCCAAGGCCAATGGTGCAAATCAGGTAAAAATATTTTTTATTTACCTGATTTGCACCATCAGCCTTGGCCTTATTGTTTATCTCCTCTTGACTGGTGCGGCCCTTTTATTTTCTTCTTGTAGCCAAAAGGGAGGGCAGAAAAGTATCACTGTCATACATGGCATCTCACACTACTATGGTTGAATGAATGAACTTTCAGTCTTCAGATCTTTAATTCAGTCACCAATGTATTAGTTTTATCTAAACTACCCAGTTTCACCATGGCCACACTGTCAGGCACATTTGCAAGGATGATACTACTATGTATACTACTATGGAAAACTACAGCTCATATGATCCTTTGCAAACCATGCAAAGAAGTATGCCCGTGCAGCGGTGCTACTGAGCTGTAAGACAGTGCACATGTGTGAAAGCCAATAATGTGTGCATGCTGTTGTGCAGCCACCTAGTGAACTCTGCTAAATGGCTGTTGTGCAGCCACCTAGTGAACTCTGCTAGTGAACAGTCAGTGTCATAATTGGAACAGGTGATTAGGATATGAACAGAACTCAGGAATTCAGGCATCTCTGTACATCAGGAAGTTTCTACAAAATCTGCTCAGGTCAATAAGGTATACAGTTAGTTACCTTTCAGCTACTTAAGTATCTGTTATTTGACTCTTCGGCTTTTAATCAAAATTTTAAGTAAAAATATTTTGGGGAAACCTCAGTGTAGGCATGTTGGGATTCTGGATAAATGTTGCAATAAACAATTTCCTTTAAAAAGTTTATTTTACTGTAATATTCAGAATTTCTTGGCCTTAATTTTGAGCTTGGGCTTCCTGCTGGCCAGCTGTGGTTGTTCAGTAGAAATAAGAGAAATGCACTCTGCATGTATAAAAGACTCAGAGTTACAACAGCTGTCAATTTGGTGAACTAAGGATAGACTGGGCATGATTATTCATTGGGAGGAGTAGGGTATGTCCAAAAGTATGTGCATTGCGTATACACAGCAAATGCATAGGCAAGCAGTAATGGTGCACTGTGCATTTTAAATGAGGAACATCCCCAAAACCCATCCATTCACAGTAAGTAGAGGCCTAAGGGTGACAATGGTAACATTGAAACTCTCCTAACACACAGCCTGTTTGCTCCCTGCTCATGTCAACCCTATAAATGCCCCATGCATTCTAAAATTGTCTGTTCCATCTAAGAACTTAGCAGAGAAAAAGAAAGAAATTATGCTATAATTTTATTCTGTTTGCAGGAGAATGTTCTAAAGCCCAACAGGCACTTCTGTTATATGTTTTTCCCTCTCTATTGAAGCATCTCAGTCAAGAGCTGCAGGAAAATCAATAATCACAATACCGTTCATATGGTGAATGTCTAATGAATAAGAAAAAAAATATTGCTGAAAATTAAATAGTGCCTGCAGACTTTTTATATGATGCAGAAAATAGAAAAGGAATGTACTTTATCCAACCCTGGGCTAGTTCCCTATAATGTTATACCATGGTATTAAATAAATAGCAACAGACCTGAAATGTTTTGGTATTCAGGCACCAACACACCAGTGATTCCATTTCTTACTGCCTTTTCATTTACTGATCATTTTTTAAAAACTTGGTTCTGGCTGCATATATACAAAAGTTTAGAATTTTTGAAAACAGGATTTTAGGAAAGAATTTCAGAACAGGAATAATTTCAAAGTGCTATATTTTCTGAAAAGACAACACTACATTGTTTGCCTAATTTTTGTTCCTCTTTTGCTGCCTTTGACTTTTTCAAATATGTTATAATCTATTTTTAGACTCAGCAAGAAATGTGGGCTATAAATGAAGTAAATAAAAATAAAACACATGTCATTCGAGCAATGCCTATTCCTTTGAAAGCCATCTTCAGTTTGACAGCAACATAGAAGCCGTTAATAATACCTTTTGATTAAGGATATTCATATAACCACTCTGCCTGGGCTTCAATAGTTTCATCCAATAATTCAGTGATGTGGGTAAATAATGGGCTCTGTGAATGCTGTACATAATTTTGCAGAACATTCCTTTTTTTTTTTTAAATACAATTTATTATTGGATATATCACATGTTCATACAATTTAAACAAACCAATACATATCCATTTTTCTTTCTCCCTCTCCCCCCAAACAAGGCTTCCCGCACTGCTCCAACCCCCTTGATATTTCTCTTATACAATTACATTTACTACTAAACATATTTCTTTTACTAATGGTAACAATTCAAAAATCTAAGTCTCTTTCCACTTCTTCTCAATAGCTGTCAAAACAAATCAAACCACGTTTTACATCCCAATTCTTCAACAAGTATTCTTGAAAGTCTTTCCAGTCTCCGAAAAAGGTTTTGTCTTCTTCATTGTTTAATTTTCTTGTTAATTTGTCCATTTCTGCCATAAACAACGTCTTTTTAATCCATTCCCATGTTTCAGGTACTTTATCTTGTTTCCAACATTGAGCAAAAGTCAGTCTAGCTGCTGTAATCAAGTACCATAGTAGTGTTCTCTTGGCTACATTTATTTCTTCCATTTTAAGACCTAACAATAACATCTGTGGGTCTTTCTTAAAAGTACATTTCAAAAATTTTTGTATCTCATTGTGGATCTCAGTCCAATACTTTACTGCTTTATCACATGTCCACCACATATGGTAAAAAGACCCTTCATGTTTCTTACATTTCCAACATTTGTTAGACATACTTTCATTTATAATAGCAATTTTTTTAGGCGTCATATACCATCTGTACATCATTTTATAACAATTCTCTTTAACATTTACACAAGTTGAAATTTTCATTGACTTTTTCCACAAATATTCCCAAGATGTCATTAATATCTCATTATTAATATTTACCGCCCATTTTATCATTTGCTCTTTTACAATTTCATCCTCAGTATACCATTTCAATAAAACCTTGTACAGTTTAGAAATCATTTTTTTACCTTTCTCAAGCCATACAGTTTCAATTTCAGTGTTATTTTCTCTAAAACCATATTCTCTTTTATCGGTCTTAAATAAGTCATAAATCTGTCTATACTTCAACCAATCATATTCAAATTCCACATCAAATCTGTCTTTTAACACAAAGTTTTTCCCTTCTAATTTTAAAAGACTTTTATAAGGTAGCCAATCTAACCCTTGATTTCTTGAATATGGATTAATCACTTCTGCTGGTACTATCCAAAGTGGTCTTTCTTCTGAGAAGAATTTTCTATATCTCATCCAAGTCTCGAACAGTGATCGTCTTATGAAGTGGTGTTTGAAAAATTTATCCATTTTTACTTTTCCATACCATAAATATGCATGCCATCCAAACTTGTTATCATGCCCTTCTAGAGCCAATAACTTTTTATTTTCTAAATTAATCCACTGTTCCAACCATGTTAAACAGACGGCATCATAATACAGTCTTAAATTTGGTAGTTGTAGACCTCCTCTTTCCTTTGCATCACATAAAATTTTCATTTTAATCCTTGGCTTTCTTCCTGCCCATACAAATTTCGATAGTTCTTTCTGCCACGTATCCAGTATTTTCCTTTGTTTTAATATTGGAATAGCCTGAAATAAAAACATCAAACGCGGCAAAACATTCATTTTTACAGTTGCAATTCTTCCCAATAACGATAGATTCAAGGTATCCCATTTCTTCATGTCTTGTTGAATCCTGTGCCAAACCTTTTCATAGTTATTTTTGAACAAATCAATGTTTTTCATGGTCAATTCAATTCCT
Source organism: Gekko gecko (assembly GCA_029375565.1). Taxonomy (NCBI): domain Eukaryota; kingdom Metazoa; phylum Chordata; class Lepidosauria; order Squamata; family Gekkonidae; genus Gekko; species Gekko gecko. Next base: position 138,818,087 of record JAPDNY010000002.1, read on the forward strand.
AAATATTTAGTCTTTGTAACTACTTCACATTGAATTTTCTCTTGAAGTTCTGTTTGTCGTTGTTTCGTCATATTTTTGCACATCACTTTGGTTTTACTTTTATTAACGTAGAATCCCGCAACTGATCCAAATTCTTCAATTTTTTCCATCAATTGTGGTATTTTGTCGATTGGATCTTGAATCATAAACATTACATCGTCTGCAAATGCCCTGTATTTATATGCAAAACCTTTCACTGTGAGTCCTTCAATGCTGTTATCTTTTCTTATCGCTGTCAATAATATTTCCAATATCCAAATAAACAACAACGGGGATAACGGGCAGCCTTGACGTGTTCCCTTTTGAACTTGGAAGAAATCTGTTCTTTCTTTATTTATATTCAAAGCTGCTCTCTGTTCATTTTGCAGAACATTCCTATTAAGTTGAGGTTGTGTTGCTGTAATGCTTTCTCTGTTTAAAAATGGCTATTTATTGGTAAGCATGCTGGTATTGGTGAGTGTACCTCTTTTAGTACTCTCTGAATTATTTGACATAAGCAGTAGCCACAGTTTGGCATATCTCACTTTGGTAAGTTTGCATGGAATTTTTTTTTAAAAAATGCAGATGTGTTGTTGGCATTTGATTTGAACACACTATTGGTTTATTTATTTATTTCAATTTGTATCCCACCCTCCACGCAAGCAGGCTCAGGGTGGGTTCCAAAATAAAATTCACAGTACAACAAATCTAAAAATCTATCTAAAAACAGTAATCGATAAAAGACCGGTGCCTCAACAGATCAACAAGAAGCAGTTTGTTCCCAGATGGCCGTTCAGACCTGAGGTCACTGTAGGGGAGTCCAATAGCAGGTGGGTGCCTGCTGCCTCAACTGAAAGCCTGGCGGAAAAGTTCTGTCTTGCAGGCCCTGTGGAACTGTACTAGGTCCCATAGAGCCCTGATTTCTAATGGGAGCTCATTTCTCCAGGTTGGGGCCAGGACAGAAAAAGCCCTGACCCTCGTTGAGGCAAGTCAGACATCCCTGGGGCTGGGAACCACCAGGAGGTGTTGATTAATAAATTGTAAGTTCCTGCGGGGCTCATATGGGGAGTGGTGGTCCCGAAGGTATGCTGGCCCCTGGCCATATAGGGCTTTAAAGGTAACTACCTTGAATCAGATCTGGTACACAATGGGCAGGCAGTACAGTTCCTGCAGCACTGGGTGGATACGTGTCTGGAGAACCGAAAAGGGGAGGGGAAAAAACTGAACCCCAAATAAAGAATTCAGTACCTGAAAAGGTTAGTCCAAAACAAAAGAGGGCCAAATTTAAAATTCACTTCAAAAACATACAAAAACATACATGTATTTATTAAATACAAATTAAAACCTTATATAAAGGCCCATTCATACCTCATAAAAAATTATAAAAATATACACAAGGGCTGATGAGATAGACCTGACGCATTTCAGCCTGAGCAGGCCTTCTTCAGAGGTCTAATACAAAATACATATGGAACACATTGGCTATTATATAAACAGAAATGCATACAACCATACATACAGAAAGTTTAGAATCCATAAAGACCAGAAAACAAAGGCTGTAAAGATAAAAGAAATCAAACACATATAATGCAACTAACCAATAAATTGTAAATATATCATCAAACAGAAACCATTAACTTACTTCCAAAGTTTATCCACTGGGCAAGGAAGAAAAGTACAAAATTGCAAATGAGGCCTCCAGTACGATCACATGTCCAGTGGTACTCCTCTAGAACAGGGGTCCTCAAACTACGGCCCGTGGGCCACATGCGGCCTGCCGAGGACATTTATATGGCCCGCCGGGTGTTTATGCCGTCGCTGCTTGTCTGTCATTTTTTTTTTACATGAGAAGGAAGCAGTGACAAATATGGAACCGGACATTGACCATCTCATTAGTCAAAAGCAGGCCCATAGTTCCCATTGAAATACTGGTAAGTTTGTTGATTTAACTTTACTTCATTTTAAATATTGTATTTGTTCCCGTTTTGTTTCTTCACTTCAAAATAAGATATATGCAGTGTGCATAGGAATTTGTTCATAGTTTTTGTTTTTACTATAGTCCGGCCCTCCAACTCTCTGAGGGACAGTGAACTGGCCCCCTGTTTAAAAAGTTTGAGGACCCCTGCTCTAGAACAATAAAATTATATAAATCAATGCATACTACAAATATTAAACAGCTAATTACTGAAAATGAAAAAAGAGAAAATAATCACCTCTGGTCAATTATATATTTTTTTTCTTGTCAAAGATTGTATGGCCAAATGTTCCAAAAAATGTTGCTTCAGTTAAAAGCAGTGTTGGTCAAAAGAATGTTGGACCTATATAGTAGAATCAGGGTTACACAATCCTTAAAAGGATACTAAACTCCTTACAGGTGCCTGCAACTAGTCATGTGATTGCACCTACACATAAAGTGTGACAAAGCAAAAGCCATTTAAAGGAACATAACAGATATCCAACTAAATGTTATATCATACATAAAGATACTGTTTAAAAATCATATTACACACTAATCAACTTGTTCATTCAAACCATATGGTGTAACAGTGTTCAGGGCATGAATCCAAAACAATTCCCTTGTTTTCAAATGCTGCAAATTGTTACAAGGTCGAACTGACTCCAGGGCAAAAAAAGAGAAGTCTCTATCAGAATGTCCTCTTAAAGCAAAATGATCAGTCAAGGGTGCTCCTTTCCTTTTTTGTCGAATGCAATTCTGTGATCCTAGTTTTTAGTGGTCTTGACGTACAACCGATGTACTTCTTTTGGCAACAACAGATGATACAATATATAACACCCTTTGAGTTGCAATTAAAGAAAGATCTGATTGAATATCCTTTCTTATTTGTTGAATCATAGCACATGTTAGTACGCAACATTAGACCACAAACCTCACAACTCCCACAGGGGAAGTTGCCAGCTGGTAAACTCCTACCATCCACTCCCCTCAAAACTACTGCTGATGATTTGAGACTGCTTCTTACCAGCATGTCTTTTAAATTCCTTGACCTTCAGTAAGCAAATATGGGAACAGACTCACACAAAGGAATGTTAGCCAACAGATGTCATTCACCAAAGCAACCGACGCTGTCTCCATTCCATGGGCAGGGTGAAAGCCAGACTGGAAGGGATCCAGGATGTAAGTACAAGTTGTAAGTACAAGTTACAATTTGTCCCTGCTACATTCTTGTAGAGATCTTCTAGAACAATATATGTATGGTCTAGGAGAAATGGAAGACCTAGAATGGCTCCAAATGAGGTATACTCTAGGGCCTCTGCTTCTTCTGTGCTATACCATAGAGACCAGGACACAGTGTTTTATTGTCACCGGTAAATACTTTAAAGGCCAGAAGCCAGTTAGGGATTCTGAGAAGGAGGGGACTGCTGTTGGCTAACATCTTCCTATGGGTCTTCAATGCCTAGGAAAACCTGACTATGGTATCCTTTTAGAGAGGCTAGCTGAGTTGGGAATGGGGATCACCATGCTTCAGTGGTTCTGCTCTTACTTGATCAACTGATTCCCAAAGGTGGTGTTGGGAGACTGCTGATCAGCCTCTGCAGGGTTTCATCTTGTCACCCATGCTATTTAATATCACATTAAAGCGCTGGGAGAAGTAATCCAGGGATTTGGAGTGAGGTGTAATCAGTCAATCCTAAAAGAAATCAACCCTGACTGTACCCTGGAAGGCCAAATACTGAAGCTGAAGCTCAAATATTTTGGCCACCAATGAGAAGGGAGCACTCACTGGAGAAGACCCTGATGTTGGGAAAGACTGAAGGTGAAAGAAGAAGGGAACGGCAAAGGATGAGATGGCTAGACAGTGTTATTGATGCAACAAACATGAAATTAAGCAAACTTCGGAGGACGATGGAAGACAGGAGGGTGTGGTGTGATGTGGTCCATTGGGTCACAAAGAGTCGGACTTGACTGTGCAATTGAACAATAAGAAGTAGCCATTATGCAGATGGCACCCAGCTTTATTTCTCCTTATCAGCTATGCAGGATGGGTCTGTGGAAGTCTTGAATAGATGTGGGTCAATAAATTGACGTTCAATCCAGATAAGACTGGTGTTGTTTGGGAAGTGTGGGTTGAACCTGTCCTGGGGGAGGTTGCACTGCACTTGAAGCATCAGGTCCATACCTTGGGGGTGCTACCTTTGAAGAGAAGAAAAAGAGAAGAGATTGGATTTATACCCCGACCGTCACTTGGAGTCTCAGAGTGGCTTACAAACTCCTTTCCCTTCCCTTCCTCACAACAGTCACCCTGTGAGGTAGGTAGGGCTGAGAGAGCTCTGACAGAAACCACTCTTTTTAAGAACAGCTGTGCCAAACTATGGCTTGCCCAAGGTTATCCAGCAGCTGCATGTGGAGGAGTGGGGAATCAAACCCGGTTCCCCCAGATTAGAGTCCGTGCACTTAACCACTACACCAAACTGGCTATGACAATTTCTCAAAATGCTTAATTTGCAGAGAAGTTAGTTGCAGAGATTGTCTCACTCCTGTACTGAAAGATCTGCACTTCTGTTTCTGGGCACACTTCAAAGTGGAACCAGAGTACCTGAAGGACCATCTCCTCCCATACTGTTCAGCCTACCATTTAAGAGCTGCTTCCCCATCCTTGCTATCTGTGCCCATTCCTTCAAAAGTGAGCAGAACTAGAGGCATGACATTTTCTGTGGTGGCAGTTCATCTCTGGAACACTCTCTCCCTTGAGCCTCCCCTGTGCCCCCCCCTTTCTTTTAGGTGCCAGGGCTAAGCACATCTTTTTACCCAAGGTATTAATTAGGGGGGTTATTTTACCAGCATTTTCACTGGTCTGCTCTTTTCTATGGCTAGTTTTTATTCTGTTCATATCCAATGGAGTTTTTTGTATTTTTATGTTATTTTAATTGTAGCAGGACTCTGAAAAAGCAGCAATGAAATATCCAACATGAATAAATAAATAAATTTAGAGCCTAAATTTTTATGTATTAAAATACCAGGGTTCCTGATCCTCCTGGGGACCATGGCATGAGGGGGGTGAAGGGCTCCTGTCTACCTCCGTGCAATGGGCCTCAGCAGGATCTGACCCCTGTGGAATTTTGAAAAGAAAAATCCAGCCTCTAAAATGGCACCACGTCCCTGTGGTAGACCTGGGGACAAAGTTATTATCTAGTCTTGCTCTCTATTTTCTTGGAATGGGAGCAGGGACTCTTCACTTGAGAGGAAGTGGATGGAATCAGCTTCTACCATTTTCAAAAGATAAAGCTCACGGAACATCTACCACTCACAGTCACCTAGATTTCGAACCACCTCAGAGCACTAGCTGGAAGACTCAAGATCTCTAGAGAGCCAGCTTGGTGTAATAGTTAAGAGCAGTGGACTCTAATTTGGAGAACTGGGCTTGATTCCCCACTCCTCCACATGGAACCACTGGCTGACTTTGGGTCAGTCATAGTTTTCTCAGAACTCTCTCAGTCCCACATACTGCACAGTGTGTTTGTTGTAGGGATAGGAAGGGAAGGTGATTGTAAGCTGCTCCAACTCTCCTTCGGGTAGTGAAGAGTGGGGTATAAAACCAACTCTTTTTCTCTTCTTCTTTTAATTGGCTGACTGGCACCAAGTAAATACATTCCTAATACTGTCCTCACAGTTATTTAAGGTATAAAATTGAACAGGTTTTCAACTCTGTTTTCTAATACAAAAAAAAATCACCATAGAAACAGAGAATTATTAATCTTCATACACAGACAACAAAAAACAATGTCAGTTTGTATTTAATTGTATACCAGAAGTATGGGTTTGGGGTGATCCTGTTCTTTTTCTATTTTTATGAACAGTTCTGAATTGTTTTCCAGATTTTCTCCCACCTGTGTTCAGCCAGCCTCTGTCTAAAAGTTACTACCTAATAAGGAAGCATCTTGCTGTCCCCAGTCTCTTCCATTCAAGGATTAAGAATAATAAGAACTTAGATCAGGGCTTTTTGAATTGTGACTGTACAGAATCAGGTACATTCTGAGACCTTACCTTATAGACCAGGTACAGACAAGATGAAGATTTTACTTCAATTTGTTTTTGAAGTGCAGTCAATATGATTCTCACTACATTGTTTTGAGGATGCTATAGGACAGAGGCCTTGCTACACGCATTAAAGCAAGCTGTCCAGCACAGCCCAAACACTGGTGAGTGAGGAAAGCAGGGTTTCGGGATTCATGAAAATTTTAAAAATCAAAATTGGTTCCCTGCTTGCTAGCAAACATCTCTAAAATGGCCTCTTTACATTTTTACTTGGATCGAGCACAAAAAATTCTGCTTGTGGTAAAGCTCTTGCACATGCAAGGATGCAAGAAAAAGACTGTGGTAGCCACGTGCCTAGTCATATTTATTGTATCTGATTTTGGCACCAAGTATGTGGCCACAGGGATGAGCCTGCTTGGAAACAAGGGATGAGCCAGGAGACCATCCAGTGAAGCTTATACCTCCAGCTTCAACCCTCTGGGCTGGTGATGGCTCTGTTGACTGGGCCAGCAGAGGTTTGACCTTGGATTGGGACAGGAAGCCTTTGCTCACCACTGAAAGGAACCCAGGGTGGCAAAGAGGGGGCTGACCCTGGGACAACTACCCCTGGCATCAAAAACAACAGGGCCAGCACTACAGGGACCAGGTCTGGGAGAAACTGACAGAGGCCTAGTCAGTTTCAGGGGTCAGGGAGCTCTCCCTGCCCAGCCAATAGCACATGGAGGGTGGGGGAGAGAGAAAGGCAGGAACATCTGTCAGACCAGTGGGAGGATGGCTCTGACCAACAGTCTTCACAATAAAGATGGGGACCAACATTGCGGGGGACAGGGAAAGGAAGGGTGGGGCAACAGGTCACCATAAAAGCAGTCTTCTCAATGCCTGAGGAGAAAGGAGAGGACATGCTCTGGTATGAGGAAAACTGAAGTCCTGGGATGAGAATAAAGAACTAAGTGGTGCAACCCCCTTCCCTCTCTCATTCTGAGGCCTTGGGAACCTGTCAGGGATATGATGCAAGGTGGTGAAGGGGAAGCCTTCCATCCTGGGGAAGGCAGCACCACACTATTTAATTTACTTGTTTTATCTTCTATTTTGATCTGGTGCTGTTATGCTTATATTATATTTCATGGCCCAAATGTTTTTATTGCTTTATTTGAATACACTTCTAATGTGTTATATGCTAGAATTTTTTTTAAAAAAACCTGCATAATAAGTTACCTAAGCTAACACATTTGTGAAGTGCCTCATTAATTATGGTACTTACTCCACACAGTAATCCCAAAATGGGTCACAGGGACATTGTTTTGCTGGCAAAGTGAGATCAGTCCATATAATACACATAATCTGATGCTACTTATAGAAATGTAATCTGCCTTATTTCAAAATATTGAGCAGGATTTAAGAAAATTATTGAATATATAAGATGTTCCTGCTGCCCTCAAAAATAATTTATTTTCCGGTATGGAATGTTTTGATTTTAATATTAAAATGATAGCTAATAAAATAATCAGGACTAAATTGAATTGTAAAGTTTATTTGCTTGAATATGATAATAGCTCTGCTCCATCATTTGTAAGACACAAGTCTGTAAAACATCTTCTAGAATGAGGTTGTACTGAAACTGAATATTGCCATAAACAACCGTATACAGTGTGTACTGATCTCTAAATAAGGGATGACTGAAATAATGATGATGGGATGTAGTTAATTAAATGGTGCATGGGATGTCATAAACACCAAAATGCTGCCAATGGAAATGAAAAGCAATGTATTGTGGCTGCCATTAAAGTGTGAAGTCTCAAATACATCTATATTATGTCTTCTTGACAAATACTAGTCAATACCTCTACAAGTGCTTTTGAAGTGATTCAAGGGCATCTTGGGGGGCATAGTCCTTTCTCCTAAACTCAGTCAAAACTGTAACACATTTCATTTGCAAGGGAAACATTGAGGGAGAGGAATATATTTCATAAATATAAACCAGTACAGGCAATACCACTCACTGAAAATACAATTTGCATTTGGGAGATTGATGACTATATTGTCACAAGTGTCAAACGTTCTTCAGATAAACACCTTCTAGGTTCAGGACAAATGCATATTTCATTACATGGCATTGAGGAACGTGATTTGATAGATTTTAGTGCACAGTAAGGTAGTAATTAAATCTGATCATATCAGTCTAGCAAAAACAAAAACAAAACATACACTTTTTTTTGCAAACAATCACTTTTTATTACAATCAACACTAGCAGTTAATGTGCTTGTGACAGGATATTTTCATTATTGTGAGAAAAAGAAATGGTAACAGTGTTCCAAATTTTGATATATTTAGCACAAAAATATTGATTGTTAAAATATTTTTAAAAGCTCTTTTCAGAGATTGAAGTCGAACAATTTTTCCCTAGTGTTTTTCTTTAAATAAAGGTATCTAAAAGCTAAGGCTTTAATGAATTTGTCATGCATGAAACTTAGCTTTTCAGCACATACATTATCACAATTTTAGCATGAATGGTTAAGTTCCAGTGGAATGTGCCAAGAAAAAAAATCATTATACTTTTGTATAATGAATATTGGAGCTTTTTCTGTAATTGCTTACGCTCATGTAGGACAATGCTGGCTAAGGATTCAATTTAAATTTTTTTTTAAAAAAATAATGCTCGCGTTTGGGACTATTATTTTTAATGGAGAATCTATTGAAGGACCTGGGGCAGCTATTTGGAAACAGAACAGCACCACACTTGCACAGAACATAGTCTTCCCTCTATTCTATCCCCCTCCCCAATATCAAGCAAATTGGACCAAGGAGTTTTTCAATGGGGAAAAATTGCACAGTCTGTGGCAGTTGTTTGCAAACAGAATAACATCAGATTTGCACAAATCATAGTCCTCCTTCTCATTTCAAGACTGCCCAGGTTTCAAGCACATCAAACAATGAGGGTTCAGTTTTACAAACCCCCAAAATATATCTGGCAGGGAAAGAGTGTCACTTTAGAAAATATAATTGTGAGTTCTTTCTCATTGCAATAAATCAACTGGGTTGGATCCAGGACTAAACTCAGTGGACTGAATGCACAGATTTAATTTATACCCCACTTTTCTCCCCAAGTGCCTTACGTCGTTCCGCCTCTCATTAATTTCATACTGTCTGCTAAATCGCACTCTGCCTATCCAAGTTTGTACAGGGGAGTGTCTGATTTCCAGTGACTGGCATACAGAAAGGAAAATTTTGAACATTCTTACCATGAAGCCACAAACTCTTCTGGCCCTCACCAAATACTGTAACCACCAACCTTCTGAGCAAAAAGGGAAAACACAGAGGTACACACAAAAGGCATGCCATGCTTTTATTCAGACCAACCACAATAACAAAAAGCACTGTGCAAGATAAGATTTCAAGTTCTCTGAAACTCTTCATTAGGTTGTTTCAGAGGGTAGCCGTGTTGGTCTGCAGTAGAACAGTTAAATTTGAGTCCAGTGGCCCCATAGAGACCAACAAGAATTTTAGGGTGAAGCTTTCAAATAATAGAATAGAATAGAATAGAATAGAATAGAATAGAATAGAATAGAATAGAAGTGGAGATCTGAGTCCTTTTATCCTAGTCAAAAGGTGGGAAGGGTGCTGTAAAGAAAGGTTGTAAAGGATGCAAAGTACAATTTATATTGTAATCAGTGTTATTAGAGCAGGGGGAAATGCTGGGGGGGGGGCAAAAAATTAGCATCTGTAGTGACATAAAAACCCTATGTCCCTATTCAGCCCTGTGGGATTCATTGTTCTGAACTTGTGAATTTATCCAAGTTCAGCAACCTTTTGTTGTAATTTTCATTTGAAATTTCTTTATTCAAGGACTGCCACTTTTGGGTTAGTAATGGAAGATTAAAATGTTCTCCCTCTGGTTTTTGAGTTTTGCAGTTTTAATGTTGGATTTATGTCCATTTTTTCTTTTGCATAGGGAGTGACCTCTTTGTCCAATGCAGAGAGCAGAAGGGCATTGCTACCATTTGATGGCATATATAATGCTGTAAGATGAACAAGTGAACGAACCTGAGATGGTATGTTCGGTGTTCTTAGGTGTACTTATTGTGTTGTCAGAGTGGATATGGGGACAGAATTGGTATCATGGTTTGTTGCAGGCCCTGGTCCCAGAGTTTGTGTCCATGTTTAGATGGGTATTGCTGTGCGTGAGAAGTTGTTTAAAGTTAGGAGGTTGTCCTTGGGTAAGAGAAGGTTTCTGTCCCAGTGCCTGTGAGAGAGGAGTATCATTGTCCAGCATAAATTGTAGGTCATTAATGATGCATTGAAGCAGTTTGAGCTGAGAGCTGTTAAGTGATCATCAGCGGTGTTCTGTTGTTGTTTTGTTTGGGCCTATCTTGTTATCACTTGGTATCATTCTGGCTTTGTTGATCCTTTTCCTTACTACAGAAGGTGGGTATTGTAATTCCAAGAATATCTGTTGTGGATCCTGTTGGTGAGAATCTTGTCTGAGAGATTGGAAAAGATGTGGCTGTAGAGTAGAGTTTGGCTGCAGACAATAGATTGTTTGGTGTGTTTAGGATGGTGTCTGGAGGCATGTAGATACGTTTGGTGAGCAGTAGGTTTCTGGTATAGGATGGTATGCTTCCATTATAAATTTGTATGGTGGCATCTAAAAAGTATATTTCTTGCGTGGATTGGTTCATGGTCAGGTTAAAGAAGCTCCTCCACTCCCAACTACTAATACCCCTCTTGTATCTGAAATTCATTGATGACTAGAGCAGGGGTGTCAAACATAAGGCACGGGAGCTGGAACCAGCCCATCCAGAGCTCCTACCTGGCCCGCAAGCAACTGGTATGTATGGAATTGTAAGATATTCCCCCACAGGGAGTGGTGGCGCAGGCGGTAAAACATCTGCATTAATATCACTCGTGCAGCCACTATGGCTGTTCGAGACCCACCGCGGTTGAAGTGAGCTCTCAACCCTTGTCCCAGCTCCCGCCCACCCAGTGGCTCGAAAGCAAAAATGTATTTATAATGCGAGTAGACAAATGGGTACCTACCCTTAGAAGGGTAGGGGGCACCCTCCTCCAGGGAGGTGTGTGGAGGAGGCTACGGCGGTGGCAACGACAATGGCAGCGGCGGACATCAGCTGCAGCAGAGTACCGGCAGTGGAGGCAGCATGGTGTGGCGACACGGCAACAGCAGACAGCAGCAGCAGGGCCGGAAGGAGCAATCCCTAGTGGCCAGCAGTAACATCGGGCGGCTGCCATCGGCAGAAGGGGAGGCACACGATGACGTCATCTGCGGGCGCAGCGGAGCCTACAGGACGTAGCCGAGGCCAGAGGAGGATGTATCGTGTGCTGGCCCTTCCAAGCGCCAGGAGGAACAGCTAGCTGATGAACCACCGGGAAGAAAGCTGAGTCGAGCCGAGCCAAAAAGAAGGAATACCAGCATCCACCTGGGTGCTGGTAGGCAGCCCCATCCTCAAGTACAATGTGGCCCAAGTTAGGATGAAATGTGCTTAGCACCCCCCCATGTAAACCACCCAGAGACCCCCTAGGGGGTTAGGGCGGTATATGAAATTGAAAGTTAAATAAATAAAATAAATAAATAAATTATGGCAACCCTTGGGAAAAACCTAGACTCGCATACGATTAAATACCTTTATTGGGGCTTTTGTGGGTTCCCTAGTAAATCAATTGCTTTCACTGCTAGGAATCAATTGTTTTTGTTTGTATTTTGGGTAAAAAATAATATTGTTAATTGGGTTTGCCTGTGTCCTTTATAAGGTTTATAGCTCTGGTACCTGGCATTACATTGTATGGCACTCATGGCCCAGCCCAACAAAGTGACATTTATGTCAGATCCCGCCCTTGTAACAAATGAGTTTGACACCTCTGCCCTAGAGCAATTTCACCAGGCCTTCAGCAATTTCCATCCCATCATCAACCTATTCTACTCTGTCTGATGAAGGGAGCTTTGACTCTTGAATGCTTATACCCTGAGACTTTTGTTGGTCTCTGAGATGTTCATCAGGTTGGATATTAAAGGGGAGGGGTTACATGTAAGTGATATCACTTTTTTAAAAGCACTGGTTAAACCAAAGAGAAAGACAACCATTGATCCTAGCTAGTTAGAAATAGTCAACTGTGTTTAAAATAATCATGAACCTTCAAGGAGAACAGTAATTTTTCCTGAATTGACTTGGGTACGAATGGGCATGAACCAACTCATGAACTAAAGTTCATCAAGAATTTTGGCCAGTTCATGGTTAAAGAGTGGGGGACTCTGAACTGGGGTTCTGGGTTTGATTCCCCATTCTTCCTCATGAAGCCAGCTGAATAACCTTGGGTCAGTCACAGTTCTCTCAGAACTCTCTCAGCCCCACCTACTTCACAGGGTGTCTGTTGTAGGGCAAGGAAGGGAAAGCATTTGTGAGGCATTTTGAGACTCCTTTGGGTAGCGAAGAGTGGAGTATAAAAACCAACTCTTCTTCTTCATGCACAGCAATGACTAGAGTTTCAAGGAACAGCCTGGCAACCAGTGGGAGACCAAATGGGCAGCAACATTGGAGGTGGACATCAGGCAGTGACATGACACACCTCTCTAGGAACTGGCCAAAATTCTATGGTAAAACCATAGGGTTTTTGACAATTCCTAGAGAGAGCTGATGTCACTGCTGGGGGGAAATACCCCAGAGTTTCAGACCATTCCTTGAGAGAATTGACCTCACTTCTGGGTTTTTCTTGAAGCAACATCACTCTGTTGGCTGATAGTCATTTTTTATTCCCCTCCCCATTTCTCTGTGTGGTGGAGGTAAATGTCAAATAGGGGCAGAGCTGGCTGCCCTAAACTGACTGTTGAAAAAACAGCTTTTAAAACATGGAGTCCCCTCATATTATTACAAGATACCTTTTAGGATTATTCTTCCCCATCCCAAATTTCTATCACTGTAGAAAGAATATGCTACCATTACCTCAAGAACACTCCTGTGCAAGTAGGATGAATCTATGTTCTCCACCATCCATCCCTGTGCTGTAATTACATATTCACCTTTGGATACAAAAAATATATTTATACTCACTTTGGGATTTTCCAATTTTGTGGTAATGAGATCAGGAGAACAGATATAAAATTCACTTCCACAGATGCACTTTTTGCTTTCTTTTTTATGTCTCTCTCATACGCATTTGCCCGAAAGTTGTTTTGCCTTGAGGGATTCTAACACAGTATTAAACACTCAAGGGTAAACTGCTTATTCAACCATCTGTTCTTATTCTCTGCACTACCAGAAGCAGAAATATGAAACACATACCCTATATTGCTGTATGTTTGTAGTGTTTGAATAATTTTAAACAGAATAACACCATATGTCTATCTTCAGGCAACTGCTTCCTTTACAATATTTTGGAGGGGGTGGGGTTATGTTGTTGGGGTTTTTTGCAAAGCATTCAAATCATTGTAAAAAATAGGACTGAGTCTGATTTTTATAAGTTTAAGGGTTTTTTCCTCATAAAAAACTTGCCTTCTCAATAAGGTAGAAGCTGTTATGAAATCAGTATGCAAGACATTTTTTTTATAAAAGCCCAGATCTTTAAAAGCCTTTTCCAGGAGTCCTATACAGTCCCTTAGCTTCAAGTTAATGAAACCTGCAGAGTTTACAAAGGAAAGGAGAGTGCAGTCTCCAAGATATGATACTGTGGTTCTGTTTGATGGCTTTGGTCTAGCTTGGAGATTTCACAGGTTCCAAGATTTTCAGAACCACCACAATCCCACAGACAAAAACTCCTCTTGGACCCCTTTCACAACATACAGCTATAAGACTGTAAGAAAACACATCACATAATTTGCCCTACTCCATGGTCCCCTGGGAAGACCAGAGTCCCTGGAATATTGCCTCTAGTGCATCCTGTTTGATAGCCCTTTGCTGTTCCTCTCTCAGCCTCACATGTAACTCAAAATTAACAATCATTTTTACGGTGTAAAAATAGGGTTGCCATGTCTCCCACTTATAGCGGGAGACCTCCTGCCAACTACTTCATTACCAATGGCACCTGAAGCTCTGGGAGGAAGAAATGGGCAGGGGGGAGTGCATGCTGGTGAAAATTATAGAGTTTTTCTAGTGAAAACGATATGATTTTGCAAATCCCATAATGTCCCATGACATCACTTCCAGTTTTTCCCAGAGCACTGCCAGCATACCAGCCTCAGCACCTAAATACTTTGGGGGGTTGCTGGTTGCAACCTGGCCACCCTACATAAAAATGTATATAGTTGCTGACGTGTAAATATCCAAAATTATGTTGATAGTTTTAGTTCATCCCTGATTGGGGGAAAAAAATTGTGCCCATGTTTCTGCAATCACAAAAGATCATTTCTAAGAGGTCTTTCATCCAGGTCCTAACTAAAGCCAGCCTTACTTAAATTCAGCAAGGTTGTTCCAAAATGTGCCTTTCATCCATGCCTTGAAACTGTTAAAATCTGGTAGCAAATGACAGCAGCATGAGTGCTGAGCCCCATTTTCTCAACAAACCTGTTTGGGAGTAGATCCATCTGCCATCTAACCCATGGTTCACCCTTGTGGGAATGTCCACAATCTAAGAATCCTGAATTCCCTTCATATGTCTGTCTGAAGAAGTGAGCTGTGACACATAAAAGCTTATCTTGAAATAACTGTTGTTAGTTTTCAAGGTTTCACTGGGATTCCAAATCTGATGACTGATTGTGTTTCAAAGTAAAACAAATCATCAGATTTGGATGCTAAGCAGTACAGTTGTGCCAGAGGAAGGCAACCTCCCCTTCTCTATGCATCCTTCTTTGTTGCTTGAAATCAAGTTCCTTTTGGTTGATGGACCTCAAGGAACAGTGACGGGGAGGCAAAATGGGAGTCTGCACTATGAGAAGGAATTAGCAAAACTCTCCCTTCCTCTGCAAATGGAAAAGCTGTTTCATGAGAGGAACTCTTTTTGAGGTGATAGAATGACACCAAAGGATTCAAGTCTTGGTCTTTTTGAGACCCTTCATTTCTGCATTATAAGAATTATTATTCCCTTTTAGTGTGTGGATGACATAATGTTCAAAAGCCTCTTATCACACCAGTATCTCTTCTTATATATAATTGTGTTTTGGGGTGGCACTTCGTGAACATTCCACATGCTCCTAAATCAGTTGGCCCCATGATGTGTCACTCAGAAGCTGTCCCTATCCACTGGCTGCATTGCCTGAGTTTCGCCTCCAATATTCTAAGCAGTTTGCTGTTCCTCTCCCCCCAATAGCCAGTCAGAACACAGAGGTCATTTGCATATGCGGCCTGATTGGCCTTTGCCTCTAATATTCTAAACAGTTTGCTGTTACTGTTGGGAGTCATTGAATGTGTCCTGAGGTAAAATACATATCCCAATCTTCCCTTAAATGGTTACTGGAGTTGCCAATCTCCCTATGGGGCCTGGAGATCTCCCAGAAATCACTGTGTTCCCCAGCCACAGCACATCATTTCCCCTACAGAAAATTTCCCAGCTATTACAATGGCTGCTTTGGGCAATCGACTCTATGGCATTTTACCCTGCTGAGGTCCCTCCACACCCCAAACCCTGCCCTCCCCAGGCTCTACCCCTCAAATCTACAGGTCTGGCCCTCCCCTTAGTATTGCCAGCCTCCAGGCAGCACCTGGAGATCTCCAAGATCAGTTCTCCTGGAGAAAATGGCTGCTTTGGACAATGGACTCTATGGCATTATACCCTGCTGAGGTCTCTCCGCACCCCAAACCCTCCCCTCCCCAGGCTCTACCCCTCAATCTACAGGTATTTCCCAACCCAGAGTTGGCAACCCTGTAACTGCCTATGGAACTGCTTTCTAGACCCTTGGAACCCAGAAGACATGGCATAGGAGGAGTTGCTTTTCTATCTTAGCTACCACTGCATAATTCCAAATCAACATAAGTCAGGGGTGGAGGGAACCATACCTGTTACCATGAGGCCATCCACCCATACTACCCACTTGGAGCAGCAAAATGACTTGAGACAGCCCTGCCTTATAGCTAAGCAGAAGGAAATAAACATGGCTTACCTCCCTCTATTTTCCCCTTTCCCTCTGCTGCCCCACCAGCCACAGCTGGGACACTCACCTGGAGCTTCCTTCTAGAATTTGTTGTATTTCTTCCCACAACAGGCCTTATTCCTAGTAAAGTATAAAGCACACCTAGTTGACCACAGCTTTCTCTGGATTTGATTGAAGAAGGCTGAAATGGGTGGGATAGGGATGAAGAAGAAGGTTGTTACAGTTTATCTTTTCATAACAACAATTTATTGCAATTCTGCAATTAAAAATGCAGTACTGATCACAAAGGATTCTATGGATTTTTTTCAACATTTATAGAAGAATAAAGTGTATTTGCTATTTAACTTTGAGTCCTAGCACACTGGCAGTGTAATCCTGTGCAGAGTTACTCCCATCTAAAGCCATTGATTTCCATGGACTTAGAATGGAGTACATCTACATAGGACTGGATTGTAAAATAACATTCTTTTAACCTACAAAACAATAGTATACCAAATTGATTATTGCTTGTATTATTTGTCAGGGGATGCTCTGCCCCATGAAAGAGCTTTTTGCTGTGAATTTTAGACACAGAACTTAGTCATGTCTTTAATAAACCCAGGAAGAGTTGATGAGATGGGATCATTTTTTAAATAGCACATGTTTCATTGAGCTTTAATTATCAAGATTAGATCTTAGAAATTGGAGGAAATGTGCACAATGAATAGTAAAATGATCTCTTAATAAAATGTTCAGTAATAAGATATCTTTAAAAAAATCTTTTAAAGATAAGTAGGGCCACCAGGGATGTGGCAGAAAGGGGAGGTGGAAGATGGACAGAACAATATTATTTGCATCTGTAGCCAGCAGGATATCATTAAATAATAAAATAACATTAGCTGAAGTTGATCTAATTATATGTAACTGATGCAGGCCCCTAAGTTTTTAAGGAGAAAGGATTCCATAGTTTTGGGACAAAACTGAAAAGGCCCTGCTCCTGGTAGATTCCAGTCCAGTGTCAGCAAGGTCTGCTTGACAGAGGTGGGTAGTTTTTCATCCTAGTTTAGTTAGGGCTTTATAACTAGCATGGTGAACAGTGCTGAGAAACAAATAGGTAGCCAGTGAATGCTGAGGCACAGGCAATATACACTCCCTCTTGCCCATACTCTCCCTCTTGCCTATACTCATCATAAAATGGGAAGGGACATTTTATACCAGTTGAAATTCCTAGGCAGCCTTCAAGAATAGCTTCACATTGAGCACAGTACATAAGTGTAATCTATGAGTGACAAAGGCATCAAGAGCAGTAGCTGTATCTGTCTCTTCCAGCAGCAGATGCAGTTGGCAAATCCCCTGAAGCTGGTGAAAAGTGCTTCTGATCTTGGATACTGTCTGAGCTTTTAGAAACAGACAAGATCCAGAAGCATTCTAGAGCTCTAACCTGCTCTTTCATGAACCACTGGGAAATGTGCCTTCCTGTGAAGACCTGTGAATTTTGCCACTTCTGATTCCTGTCCGTAAATCACATTAAAATCTCAACTCACTTGTGCTTCTTCTCCTCCAGCTTTTTTTGTAACATGAAGACACTTTTTGCCATTTGTACACAGCTCTATAATATTTGTAAAATCTAGCCCAATTAACCACAACAGGGATCCCCAACCTTTTAAAATCTGTGGGCATCTTTGGAATGCTGACACAGGGTGCAACTACAAAATGGCTACCAAAGGAGGTGGGTCCAACCAGAAAATGTTTGGGAGTGAGGTTGTGCATAACTGTAATAGTAAGGCTTGAACACTGCAGGCAAAAGCTTTGTTTAACAGAATGTTTTTTAGAATGAACATATTATTTAAAATATTTTCTTGCATATATATAATACCTTCAGACACACAGTGAAGATCCCTGTGCTGTGGTGGCAGCTGCTGTTAAAGCAATGTTTTCAAAGATCTGCACAACCAATCAGATCTAGGGTTGCCAGGTCCCTTTATCATGCCGGGGGTTGGGGGCATTCTCGGGTTGAGTGGAGTGAGTGAGTGGAGTGAGTGGAGACATTGTCAGCACATTGGTGATGTTGGAGGCAATGCTCTGCTTTTTGGGCAAAACTCTATGGCAAAACTCTAATGGCCTCAAATCATAGAGTTTTGCCCAAAAAGCAGAGCATTGCCCCCAACATCACCGATGTGCTGATGGCTCTTCTGCATGACATCAGCACATAACTCATGACATTGGGGTGGGAGGAATTCCCTCCTACTACTGACCAGCTGGTCAGTGGCAGGCAGGAACCCACAAAAGCAGGGGATCCCTTGCCCCCGCCTGGGGAATGGTATTCCTAGTTAGATCTCCAGTGGCCAATCAGAAACCCTACTGGGCAAAAGCCCCATCTGGCCCCGCCTGCTTTCTAAATACACTTGTAGGGCAACAGAAAAGGTGTCAGTGGGTACCATGGTGCCCATGGATACCATGTTGGGGACTCCTGAACTAGAATTCCCATCCCAAGGCTAGCAACTAGCTGGAGAGTTATGGGACCAGGGACCTACCTCCAATATCCCCTGGCATTACAATGTCATCAATACCTTGGGATAACACTCTTTTTAAAATTTATTTTAGGGTTTTTCAATACCAACAAACACATATTCTTTACAAAATCATTTCCATATATTTACAGAGTCTTTAGGTCTCAATACATTTTTCTATCCAACTATAAAGTTTAGACCATCTTTTTACATGTACTTTTGAGTCTCGATTTTGCAGTCTTAAACTTAAATCATCCATTTGGGAGAGATCTAAAATTTTACAAATTAATTCCTCCTTAGAGGGTACAGTATCGGATTTCCAATTTCTTGCCCACAGAATACGCGCAGCTGAAATTATATAAGATAACAAATATCTATCATTGGATTTGTATACCTTCAGTATTATATTTAATAAAAAAGTCTCTGGTTTTAATAAAAGTTCTTTGTCTATGATTTCTCGCAAGATCACCAATACCATCTTCCAATATTTTTGTGTTTTAATGCATTTCCACCACATATGGTAGAATGTTCCTGTATTGGCTTTACACTTCCAACATTGGTTTGAATAGTTTTTAACACATTTTGATATCTTTTCTGGTGACCAGTGCCACCGATAAAACATCTTATAGACATTCTCTTTATATGCAACTGATCTCATATTTTTCACAGACTTCCACATGAAATCCCATTGATCTAACTCTATATTTGTTCCTATATCTTTCATCCAATTAATCATTGTATTTTTGACTATCTCGTCCCTTTGGTATTCCTCTAAAAAAAATTGTATAGTTTTTGAATAAGCTTATCACTTGACGAGAGCCAGATTTTGTCTATTTGGTTGTTTTGATCCTCAAAACCTCTTAGCATATCCTTGCCAAATCTGTCTTTTAACATTATATGTTCCCACCAAGATAATTTATTTTCTTGTCTTCGTTTGTCTTCTGCTTTTAACTTATCTAACTGGTTTAGCAACTTTTGGTAACTCTCTTTTTTCTGTGGTGTTATTAAGACTGGATTGATAAAGGCCTCCAAGGGTGATACCCATCTTGGTTTTTTTTTTTAATAAAATTTATCTCTTACGGAACTCCATATTTTATTTAATGCTGCTCTCAACAGGTGTCTTCCAAAATTATTATAAATTTTGTCTTTCCCATACCATATGTACGCATGCCAACCCATATGTAGATCATGACCTTCAAGAGTTAATATTCTTTCATTTTCCAGGTTTAGCCATTCCCTTATCCAAACCAACACTGCTGATTGGTAGTAAATGTACCAATTAGGTAGACTCAACCCCCCGTTTTCTTTGCTATCTTGCATATTTTTCCATTTTATTCTTGGTTTTTTATATTGCCAAATAAACGGCTTTATGAGCTTGTCTAATTCATCAAAAAAACCTTTATTTTGCAATAACGGTATTGTTTGGATTCTTGGCAGTATGTTCATTTTAATTAAAGCTATCCTTCCCATTAGGGAGAGGGGGATGGTCTTCCACTTTGATAAATCAGTAGCTATATCTTTTAATATCTTATAATAGTTATCTTGTATAATGGAACTACATTTGTTAGTTAACATAATTCCCAGATATTTAACCTTCTTAACTACCTCCATTGATGTTAGTTTTTGTAGTATTTGCATTTTTTTAGGCAACCATTTTTTGTTATAATTTTAATTTTTTTATAATTTATTTTAAGTCTTGCTACTAGGCCATATTGTTCAATGGTATTCATTAAGTTTATAGTCTATATTTCTGGGTCTTCTACAATAAATACCAGATCACCTGCAAATGCTAATAATTTGTATTCCTGATCTCTCACCCTTAAACCTTTGATTGCTATATTTTCCCTAATAGAAGCATTCAATGATTCTAGCACAAAAATGAACAATAGTGGTGACATCGGATAACACTCAAACATGCACCCAAATGCTATGGTTTTATGTTTGATGTAACTTCTAGTTTGTGTCAAAAGTGATACCATGATGCCAGAGGAGAATGCTGATACCCCCTGTTGCCCACTCTTTGCCCTAGCAAGCAGTGGCAGGGGTATCAGGAAGTGGGAGATCTGCCATACCTGCAATTAACCATCCCTGTAACAAGATGCTCTTCATGGAAAACTAAATGCTAAAACTGATTCAATTATCTGACTTAATAAAGCTCTGAAGGTAAGTGGTAACAATATAATGAGTGGTTGATAATAAAATGGATTGAAGTCTGTGATTTTTAAAAAGGAGGTTCCATGTATCGAAATAGAATTGCTTAGAAAACCAAGATAAATTATTATTAATTTTAAGAGGAATGCCATTTTTGAAATGGCACCCCTCCTGCTGAAAAAGAATGGTGCAATCTCTTAATTTATTACAGACTCAATATAGATTTTTATGCCTCAGTCAGAGACAGCCCTATATGTTAAATCTGTAAATTGATACATGCAGTTCATAGAGAATTATACAACAACCAAAGTCTCTGCAACCCCAACCAGATTTGGATCCTGTATTTGTAAAATAAAAGCAGAATGGAAAGAACAGCAGGTATATGAAGTGCCATTTAGTTGTCACTTTTGGGGACATGTGTTCAGAGGACAGCTGGAAGGAAGAGGCCATGGCTCAGTGGCAGAGCATCTGCTTGGCTTACAGAAAGTCCCAGGTTCAATCCCCAGCAACTCCAGTTAAAGCAACTGGCAGATGAGAAAGACCTCTACCTTAGATCCTGGATAGCCACTGCCAGTCTGAGTAGACAACACTGACGGTGATGAACCAGTAGTCCGATTCTGTATAAGGCAGCTTAATGTGTATTTCAATCTTAGCCCTATCCTGTCTCCAGATCCCAAACTGCCTGACAATTGTCCAGGAAATTTTGTGGCACCAAGCAATCTTACTTGAAGTTGTATACAATTAGCTGGGCAAATTTGTCTAATGTAAGAAGTACAATGATAACAGTGTATATAACTCTTTGTTCTGCACAAGCTTTGGCTTTTGATGGGAAACAGTAGGTGAGAATAGTTTAGGATTGCCAACTGACTTGGGGGGGGAAATAACCTAACCAGTCTTTTTGCTTTCAGCCCTGCCCCTAGAAAAGTAAAGGGTGTCCTTCTGTTTCTTTTTGCCTGCAGAATGTGCTGCCATTACACTGAATGGGAGGAGATTATAACATTGCAGGCACTTTTGGGAACAATCTATCAGTTTTCTGATGCAAAGGAAGCTGGGATACGACAGCAAAATTATACCATGAAAATTATACTATGCTGTCTCCCTCAGGGAAGAAAGCTCCATTAATATCTGAACTTCCCTTTCTCTGTCTATGGAGGAGTGTCTGCATGATTGGATTCATACATAAACTTATTTGACCAGCCAATAAATGGATCAAACAGCTATAGTGTAAATTCTATGGGACAATTTCTTGTGCTTTTATCGCTATTATTATCTTAAATACATTTCCCTCTTTAAATTCTGGACCTTGAAAATCATGAGATGTTAACTGTAATACTCAGAATCTACTCCAAGTTTTGGGGACCAGAATCTGGAACTGGATCTAGATCAACTGCTACTAAGGATCCTTGTGGGCTTCCTTACCTTTTGTTTATTTCATGTTAGATTATTCTGAAAAAAGGTTATACTTTGTTTACTAGAGAGGACTCTCTGTACACTGCTGAGTGACTGGATCTTATAGTTACCTTTATTTGTTAATAAAATAATACATGGTTGCATGGAAAAAAGCAAAAGACAAAGAAATATAGGGAGCTTTATCAACAAAGCAAGCAAAAAAACCAATAGATTTGCAGTTATGATGGTTCAGATCTGAAGATTCCCTTCATTTTTATATCTGCTCCAAACTGTGACTCTGTGAATTTAATTGTATGGGAAGGCAGGTGTGCTAATTGCGCCCTGTAATAAAATCTCATCTTCATTCAGACACTTCTCAGAAATGCTAGGGAACATCAAATATCCCCCCACCCCACCCCGGCCACCCATTACTGTCTATGAACAGTTCCTTGGTAATATGAAAGGAAATTGCTTCTTGGAATAAGATTGGAAAAAGTCATCTAAGCCTGTGTTGACTTGCATTGTCACTTTCATGGTAATAGGTTATTAGTCTGAATCATACTGAAGGCAAAGTAGACTGAATGAAAACCTTTTGGGATCTTTAAGGAAAAACAAATATATATATCACTTTTTTGTCTCAGTTTTACAGGCAACTCATTTTCCTTTGAAAGTAAAATGAACTGCAAAGTAAAGCCACTGTTTTCTATTATTATAAGGGACTTATGCAAGGGAGAAGGGATATATAAAATGGAGAGAGAAAGAGTTGTTTAACATCTAATTTTCAGATTCAGTAACTTGAGGCTTTCTTGATGATAGTTGTATATGTTCTGTGTAAATGTATCACAAGGTCATCTCAGTAGTTTTTTTGTAGGAAGGCATATACTGAGCATAACTAACGGTGCAATTTTTAAGCAGAGTTATGTCCTTCTAAGCCCATTGACTTCAATGAACAATTGAGTGCAACAGTGTAACCCTAAGAACACTTTCCTGGGAATAAGCACCATTGAATAGACCTGAGTAGTATTCTGAGTGGACCTGTTCAGATTATTCTCCAAGACAAATTCCCTGGTCCTGATCCATATTTTCAAATGTTTAAAAGGGCTTCTTTTAGTGTCTCTGGACCATATGCTCCAAACATCCATGGCAGATTCAGAATCATCTTCCAGTGAACAGCCATCAGAGAAAAAATGGTTCATCAAGCCACCGCACATGAATTTGGATATACACTTTGGCCAAAATGCTCATTATGTGTTATATAAGTAGGGATGTTTATTATCAGTATTTATAGGCTATTCCTTCATCCGGATATAGAGGGGGGTGTATTTTCAGCTATTGAGCCTAGCCAATCCTGGATAACCCCTCCTCCCAATCGGGATGATTTGGGAAAATAGGATAGCAGCTGTTAAACAGCATTTAAAGAGAGTGCATTCCCTTTAAACACCATTTTTATTTTATTTTATTCAGTTTTTATCCTGCCCTCCCCGCAGACGGGCTCAGGGCAGGTTATAAAGTCACAAAATCTCAACACCAATAGTTAAAATAATTAAAACAGTAATTTAAAACAGTAGTAAAAACAGCAATCAAGGTTCATGTTGCTATGCTCAGTTTTGGCTGACTATAGAGTGATTCCAGGTGAAGCTCCAGCTTCACAAATGCATTTAAAGGGACTGTGACACCTTTCAGTGCATTTGGCTTCATTATAGCCTATGGGGACCATTATAGTCAATGATCCCCATAGGCTACAATGGGGAATCTATCCAGGGATTGCGGTGGTATGGGGGGGTGTCTGTTTTTTGAGGTAGAGACAGCAAATTTTCAGCATAGCTTCTGGTGCCTCTACACAAAAGAACCCCCAAGTCTCAGAAAGATTGGGCCAGGGGTATAATTCTGTGGGCACCCAAAATAGGTGTCCCCATCCTCCATTATTTCCAATGGAGGGGGAAAAAACAGCAAAAATGCAGGGACAGATGTCAACCCAGAGAGCCTCTGCAGTAGAAACTGAAGGGGGGGGGATTTTTGCAGAACCAGTGCAACTGTGGCAATGCCAGCTCAACAAACCCAAGGGGGAGTGCAAGGCTAGCCTAGCCAATGCATGTACAGAATGCCCAGCAGAACCAGTGCATGTACAGAGTAGCCAGAAGAACAGTGGATGTACAGAGTGCCCAGCAGAACATTGAAAACAATGGAGAATGGGAGGTACCTTCTTTGACACTGTGCTTCTGCTGGGCACTCTGTACATGTGCTGACTGTGTTGGGCTTGCTATGACAGATCTCCTACTTCTTTATTGTGAGGCAGATTTTCCCACCAAAATGCTGTTCTCCACTCTGACTGGACAGCCTCTTAGTAGCATATTTTAATAATAGAATTATAACTTTCTACATGTGCCACCTTGCCCAGATTGCCCAGAACCATGGGCTGGGATGTCACCAGTATGTGGATGACACTCAGCTCTATCTGATGTTGGGTGGTCAGTCTTGCTCCAGACCGGAAGATCTGGACTGGGTGTTATAAGCTGCAGCTGATTGGCTCAGACTGAGCCGACTGAAATTGAATCCAATGAAGATGGATGTCTTGTGCTTGAGTCAGGGCAGTCTGGGGGTAGGTATCCCACTCCTGACCTTCAATAGGGCACCATTGGTGCCAGTACCAGAGGACAGGAGTTTGGGAATGCTCCTGGATGCCTCCTTAACAATGGAGGCTCAGGTAGCAGCCACTGCCAAGGCGACCTTTTACCATCTTCAGCTGATTAGGCAGTTGGTTCCCTTCCTCAAATGCAATGATTTAGCAACAGTGATCCATACAATGGTCACCTCGAGATCAGACTACTGTACCACTCTCTACATGGGGCTGCCCTTGTTGCAGATCTGGAAGCTGCAGCTAGTGCAAAATGCAGTGGCTAGGCTCTTGATGGGTCTCCCTGCGAGAGAGCACATCTAGCCTGCCCTGAAGGCATTGCACTGGCTGCCGATAGCATACCAGATTCACTTCAAGGTACTGGTTCTTACCTTTAAAGCCCTTTATGGCCAGGGTCTGATTTACCTGAGGGACCGCCTTTCCCCATATATACCCCAGAGAGCATGACAGTCTGGGTCACAAAATCAATTGGCCCTCCCAGGTCCCAAGGATGCCAGGCTAGTTATAACCAGGGGCAGGGCTTTCTCATACTGGTGGAATGAGCTCCCGGAAGAGATCAGGACCCTGTGGGACCTTTTACAGTTCCACAGAGCCTGCAAGATGGAGCTCTTCCAGCAGGCTTTCAACTAGGAGCTGCCACAAGTATTAACAACTGCAACAGCCTGTAGAGCCTGGTCCCTGGTTGGTTATTGATAGCCTAGGTATGCCAACTACACCTGAGGAAGAGCAGTGAGCTTGAACTTAAACAACTATGGAATGCACTCACGTGGTAATGTTATCATTATGACATCAAACAACAAAGCTAGCACTTTAACATTGTATTGTTTTAATGAATTGTTTAAAAATGTTTTATGAACTTTTGATTGTTATTGTGAATTTTATCCTGTGTAAGCCACCCTTAGCCTGCTCCGGTGGGGTATAAATCATAAAATAAACAAACAAACAAATAAATATGTCCCACCCTGTGACTTTGAAGTTGTTTGGCTTTTGCCCAGGCCAGAGGATTTTTTGTAATTCCGCAGGAGTCCTTTTATAAATCCCTTTTCTAAATGGGACTTGACATGAAGTAAAGTTCAAACAGAAAGGTTGATTTTATTGAACAGGCACAGTTGGGTTAGAAATAAGTAGGGGACAAGAAGCTGAGGTAAATTTTATTGCATGTAGAAATTATAATATTTTGAATAGGCAACAGAGTATATTTGAAGCTTATATTCTTAGAGACTCTGTTCTTAACTGTGAAAGGTTTGTTTGTCTTGGAGATTTCTTTGAGCAACAATGTGTCTTAATAAAGTTCCATATAACTATCTGAGTTTCCTGGAAGTCAGTACATTCTTCCTGTGTTTAAATACCTCCCTTGTGGGTTTACATCTTTCTCTTTCAACTTTTGAGGAGTCTAAGACCATTTCCCTTTTCACACAAACCAGGGGTCCCTTCTGAGTTGAACCCATTGAATAACTGGGGAAGAAATATCTCTCTTTTTCTAGGGGCAATCTTTTTCTGTTTGGCTAGATGGGCAGTTTCAACCTATTGTCCAACCTCTTCTGTCAAACCTAAACCTAAGCCTCTGCAGCTAGGGCTGATACTTAGACTTTAAGTTCTGATTCCTGAACATTTCCTCAAATGTGATAGTACACAGTAAGGGCAAGGAATTGTGTGCCTTCATGTTCCCCTGGTCCAATCTTCTTGAAACTTGGAAAGTCTTTTGAGGAGAGGCACCAGAAGCTATGCTAAAATGTTGGTGCCTCTACTTAAAAAACAGCCCCCCCCCAGTCCCCTTGATACCCCCAGATATATTCCCCATTGACTATAAATGGTCCCATAGGCTATAATGGAGCCAGAAAAAGATTGGAATTTCTGGAAGAAACCTGAATCCAAATACCATACTGGTATAGGAATTCAGGGTTTTTCAGGAATCCTGAATTTTTTTGAGGTCCAATATATCTGAATCTGAAAAATCCTGATTTTTTTTTGTGTGTGTGCACACCTCTAGATAAATAAATAAATATGAATATAGTCATGGGTACCCAACCTGATTCTCAGTCATATATACTTGAAGAAGTACTTTTCTCCCTTTCTCACAATACAAGAACTCGTGGGCACTCCATGAAATTGCTGAGCAGTCGGGTTAGAACACATAAAAGGAAATACTTCTTCACCCAAAGAGTGATTAACATATGGAATTCACTGCCACAGGAGGTCGTGGCAGCTGCAAGCATGGACAGTTTCAAGAGGAAATTAGATAAACATATGGAGCAGAAGTCCACCAGTGGCTATTAGCCACAGGGTATAGATGGGAACTCTCAGTCTGGGGCAGGTGATGCACTCTATTCTTGGTGCTGGAGGGGGCAGCAGTGGGAGGGCTTCTGGTGCCCTGGCCCCACTGCTGGACCTCCTGATGGCACCTGGTATATTTTGGCGGCTGTGTGACAGAGTGTTGGACTAGATGGGCCATTGGCCTGATTCAACATTGGCTTCTCTTATGTTCTTATGTTCTTATGGACTAACCTTTTAAAAACTTTCTATTGCTCAGCATGGCCATAAATACTGTGTGGGAAGAAGAGGGGCTTCACGTTTCCCTCCCATGATGTTTTTGTGTCTGTGAAAATGGCCATTTCTATCCTAGGGCATGTGGAGCCCGAGGCAAGGTCAAACAAGCCCCCTGCAGCTGTTTTTCCTGCTAAAATAGTATAGTAGGTGTTATGTATTGAGCCTAAGCCTTTCCTCTAGCTGTACCTAGAATGGGCTGAGCTTGCTTCTCCAGAACAATAGCTCTCCTGGATCCAGGAACTAACCAATAGATAAGCAGTGTAATGTAAATAACCTATCACTGGGAGTGGGTGGGTGTTGGGTGTGGTGTTTTGCATGCATATAAGCAGGGCTGCAGCCCTACTAGCTCATCTTGTAGTTTGCTGAAATAACTGAATAAACCAAAGCTGATCACTGAAATGCGTCTAGAACCCAGTATTTAATAGTAGGGAAGCCTGCAGATGGTCCTTCTGCCCCCACAGCATTATAATTATAAAACAAATTAGTCAATCACTTGTTCAGTACTATTCTGAATTACTCCCCGACGAGTGTATCATTCTACAGTCTTTAATATAGCAACATTTTGCCGCTGTGTGTATGACACATAGTATATTCACAGACCAGTTTGAGCCCATGTATATGGATATAAAATGGCTTACTTACCTACTTCAGTGGGTTTTATCTCCTAGAATAGTATCATTGAAGATACCTTGCCATTCCTATGACTGACTGGAAATTCCTTTATATGATCCCATAGGATGAATATTTCATTATTTATTTATTTGTTAATAAGATTTTATCTTTGCCTTTCTGCCCTCATAGAGCCACCAAGCCACCTAACTAAAACATACATATTAAAATTCATTCTAAAAGTCATTAAAACTAGCACATAAATACATCATGAAAACTATTTAAAATCATTTAGAAAACAGTTAAAATATTAGGGAGAAAGGAGGGAACACTGAGAGAATGCTAAGTGAAACAAAAAAAAAGTATTCGCCTGCAGACAGAAGACAGCAACAGAAGGGGACAGGCAAATCTCCCTGGGGAGAAAGTTTCAGAGTTTTGGTGCTACCACTGAGAAGGCCGTCTGCTGGGTTGCCACCTGTCTGATATCAGAAGGTGGGGCCCCCTGAAGCAGGACCTCTGAAAATGGCCACAGAGCGTGTACTGGTATCCCACAAGGAAAATAGACCAGCGGAGCACCCGGGGAGACAAGATCTGGGGAGTCTGGTGGTCCAGAGCTAGCAAACCCAGTAGGGGCTTGTGGTCGGTAACCACTGTGTATGGCCAGCCATACAGGAAGTCATGAAATTTCTTCACGGCAGCAACAATCGCAAGGGCCTCCTTGTTGATCTGTGTGTAGTTGCACTCTGCAGCTGACAGTGCCCAGGAGTAATAGGCCATCAGAACCTCATGGCCATCCACCAACTGGTGCCCCAGGATGGCTCCCACCCTGTAGGGAGAAGCGTCACAAGCTAAAACCATGGGCAGGGACTCATCAAAATGGGTGAGGACATCATTAGAGACAGTTCTTTAACCACCTGGAAAACAGTGGCATGTTTTGGACCCCAGACCCACGGTGCGTGCTTGTCGAGCAGCCGGTGGAGGGGTTCAGCGACTGTGGCTTTGTGGGGCAAGAAGGAGTGGTAAAGGTTTGTTAGTTCCAGTAAAGCCTGTAATTCTGCCTTGGAAGAGGGCATGGGTGCATCACTGATGGCGCGGACTTTATCTCGTGTAGGGTGAATCCCCTGGGCATCCACCGCAAATCCCAGGAATTCCACTCACAGCACCCCCAGGAGGCACTTCTCCTGCTTCACCTTCAACCCAGCAGCGGCGAAGCTCTCAAACACCAAAGCACTCAAGCACCGACTGAAGCCACTCAGCAAACATCTCAGAGTCCAGGGCCACGATTAGAACATCATCAAAGAATGACTGAACTCCTGGGATGCCTTTGAGAAGACTATCCATCAAGTTTTGGAAGATTCTGGGTGCCACACTCATCCCAAATTGCAACTGCCACACTCGAAAAGCCCCCCTGTGCGTTACTATTGTTTGGGCCTCGGTGGTGGTATCATCCACCAACAGCTGCTGATAGGCCTGGGCCAGATTCAGCTTGCTGAAAACCCTTGCCCCTGCCAAGGAGGCCAACACGTGACTGCCCACTGGTACTGGGTATGCATGGTCTTGCAGTGCCTTGTTAATGGTGCACATATAATCAGCACAAATCCTGACATCCCCATTGGGCTTCACCGGGGTCACTATGGGGGTTTCCCAGCAGGCGTGCGGTACCAGCTCCAGCACACCCTGCTCTACCAGGCGGTCCAGTTCAGCCTCTATTTTGGGCTACAGGGCTAATGGGGGCTGCCTGACCTTCATTCTGATGGGCCATACAGTGGGATCAAGTTCCAGAGAAACCAGGGTACCAGAGTAGTGGCTGAGCATACCGTCGAAGACAGCTGGAAACTCCTCACAGACCGAATTAAAGTCCGGAGGCTGTATGGAGTTGATGCCCATCACCTCAAATCTCAAGGGCCCAAACCATGCCAGTCCCAGCAAGTTCATGAGTTTCCCTTCCACCACCAGCAATTCTAAAGGGACATCAAAGTCTCTGAATTACACTGTGAATTTGCCCCAGCCCTTGATAGCCACAGGGTTTTTTTGAAAATCCTGAAGGGACAGACCCCGTGGCTGCTTCAGGAGGGGTTCCTCCTGGATGAAGAGTTTCTGTAATGTCTCTGCGGAATTATGGAAAATGAGGAGCCCTTGTCCAGTTCCATGCGGCAGGGGGACCCCTCTATTAATACCATAACGTGCATTTTGTTAGGGGCTTCTGGGGGCAAATTCATTACCTGGTGCTAGTGGTGGTTGATGGTCAGCGAACACAGGTCCAGGTCCTTCTGGTGAGTGGACGTTGTCCTCCGGTTGCCACAGGATCAGCAGGCCCAGGCAATGTGGCCTTGCTTTCCACATGTTCGGCAGGCGACGTAATGGAAACGGCACTTTTTGCGCTTGTGTGGGTCTCTGCAGCTGGCACAGGATGCTGGGGATGTTGGTTTTCCTTGATGTGTGGTGGCCCCGGCCTGGGGTTGGTGATTCCTGCGACTGGGATGGTGAACTTGTCAGACCTCCACTTCGAATCATTGGATGCAGCAGCTGGGAACACATGGTGTGCTGAAGATGAAGATGAAGATGGTGGACAGTCATGGTGTGAGCCCTCGAATGCAGTGGCCAACTGGATGGCTCCATCTATCTTTTTTTATATATAAATATTTTATTGATTTTGCATTACTACAGGATATGGGGAAAGGTTACTAAATCCCTACTTCTAAAACCTATGGGGAAATAGGGAAGGAAAATTAATACAACATACTCTACAAACATATTTCTCCCAGGAGTTTATTTTTTTTTAATAAAGTCTGGATAAGTCCTATAAGCCCAGTCCATCTCCTTCAGTTAATCTTCCTGTTTGTAATCCATTATTGGAGCCAAAGTCTCTGCTAAGAAAGCCTTTAAGTCTTCGTTCTTTTCTTCTGGGATCCCTTGGAAACGTAGGATGTACATGGATCTTTCCAGCTGGAGCTGTATTAGTTGAGTTTTATTGGAGGTTCCCTCTTTTTCTGCTTCATCCGCTCTTTTATTGATATTCTCGGTCTATTTTTCCATTTTTTTAACATCTTTTCAGTTACTGAAGTCCTTCTGTCCATATGAGCCATCTGCTTTTGCATATTATCCATTTTAACGTTGAGGTTAGTCATCTGCTCCATTAGGGGGCACACTGCATTCGTCAGCAGTGTAGACATATCTACAGCTACTTCCTGGTTGTGGGAGGGAGTCATTGGTAGGCTATTTCTGGTTGATGTTTTTTTTCTCCAGACACGGCTTCCGCGCTCTCCCAGCCATAATATCAACAAGAAGTAAGTTTCCCAAAACAAAGTAAAAGTTAGCAGAACTTAATCTGCTTTTCGTTATTATGCAGCTTTTGTTTTCGCTAATCCTCTAATGTGTTTAACTTGATTCAAAGTTTTTTTTACTTCCGTTTTAAAACCACCTTGCTTTAGATGGGGGGGGGGGTGAATTCTTGAGCTTCTCCCTCCCCGCTGCCACTTTGTTCTTAGGCACTTCTAATTGCTGCCAAGGCTCTTTTGTTTGCTTAAATCACCTGAGCATTGCTTAACTCATGCTTTGAAGCGTTGGAAGTCTTTTAGAAGCCTTTCAAAACTTTTGATCATGTCCGCTGGTCCAGCAGTCATTTCTTGGCGCCATGCTGGCTCTGCAGCGATGGGACCTTTCAGATATAAAAGTGAGCCTCAATTCCTTAGTCGTCGCTTTGGAAGAGGCTCTTCTCAGCTCTTCAGGCTGAGGGCCTTCTACAGAGACCCTGGGAGGGTCCAGGACACTCTCGGACCCTTCCCATCAGCTGAGTCTCGGCACAAACCCATCGGAGTAAGACAGGGATGTGACTGAGCAACAAAACACTTAAACCGGAAACCGCTCCATCTGTCTTGAGGTCAGAGGTGCCTACCAGTTTGTGGCAGAGTTTGGTGTCCCTCAGGCCCCATACGAATTGAGTCAGGATGTTTTCTTCCACTTTTGTGAACCCGCAGTCCATTGCTTGTTGATGGAGCTCGGCCATGAATGTGGAGGCTGTTTTGCTGGGCTTCTGGAGATGTGCTTGGAAGTCCATGCGTTTGGCCATCATGGTGGGCTTCAGCATGTAGTACTTCATTAAGATTGCGATAATCTCATCACATGTGTTTTCTGTTAGCAGTTTGGGTGCCAGAAGGCCTTTGGCCAGACGAATGGTGGACACTTCACATGTGCTGAGGAGTAGGGCCCATTTCTTGTCAGCATCAATGACCTCATGGTAGGTGAAGAAGCTGGTGAGCTGGTCTACCCACAATTCCCAGAACTCGGGGTGTGTGGGGTCGAAGACCTCGAGGTGTCCTGGAGCGACTGCCATGATTCTCAAACAAAGCAGGGAGCATTATCCTGGGAGGCGGTGCATGTTGCGGTGTTGCTCAAGAGCAGTGCGGGGTGTGGCGGCTTCCTTGGGATCATTGCTCAGTGCTCTGCTGGATGAAGCGTCAGGCTCACTCATCGGGATCCCACCTTCGTTGCCAGTATAAAGTACTGAGACTGATGCATTGGAGAGTGATTTCAGCTCATACTTTATTTAGCTACAGACAGATCTTGAGATGACTGGTCTGGCTTGCAGGCCAGTTTATATCCCTGTAGCCAAACCACACCCAACACACACACACACTCCCGTGATATGCTATTTACATTGCACTCAAGTCCCATAGGCCCATTCTTGGATCCTAGCCCTCTGACAGATGTGTGCTAGGATCCATTTGGGCTATTGTCTTTCAGGGCAAAGCTTGGGTCCTTTCCCTGGCCACGTGTGAACCCAACCACATGCACGGTCTCACTGGGTACACAACACCTGGTCAACAACGTTATGAAGAACACAGCTCTGAAATTCAAAGTTTTCATGAAAACAGGATTTATTTTCTTGAGTGCTGCTGAAATTGTAAAGCTGAATGAAAATTTCAGTTGGCTAACAGCTGATATGTTCCAGGTTCATCAGAGTGCTGCTAAACATATAACAGTTGGGATGGGTGATTTTCCAGAATCACTAAGTCCCTCAAACTAGATTATGCTTTGTTGCCGAAACAAACTGCACGGTGGGCCAGCTTCAGTGATCTATAAACAGTCCCTGAAGAGGAGAGGGAAAACACAGTCTTTAAAAAGCAGTTGATTTATAGCAAATGTTTGAAGAACTATGTAAAATCATCAGTTTTCTTTAACGATAGCTAATAGGCTGTGTCAGATCAATTAATATGCAGCCACCAATGCAAGAACTGAGAAAATCTCACTCCATGCTGTGCTGTTAAAAATAGCTCATTAGTATAGGGGAAAAGATTACATAAAACTGTTCAACTGCTGTGTCTGACAATCGCAATGCATCACTGTGATGTGAACACACTAAGCAATAAGTGTCAGAGCTAACTGTGGCATTTGGGATAGATTGAGGACATTGAGTCCCCCCCCACACCGGCCTTTTCTGACTTCCCTGGTCATTTTTAAAAGTGGTCATATGAATGAACATTCAGTTACTATACCCCCTATGTATGCTTGCTTTGTGGAGTTTAATTAAAGTTACTCATTCCTTGGAATATTTGGACCATAGTTTTGCTGAGTCAAGTGTTCCATTCTGTCGGCAGAATTTAAACATGCAGAGGAATGGAGCACCAACTGTTTAAGGAAAATAATTTGGTTTATTAAAGAAGAAAAAAAACTCTGATAGAACAGAGGAGAGGGAAGAGGCTTAACTAACTGACTAACTGGAACAAAGGGAAAGGGCTCAGTTGGAGCAGAAAGTCTTTAAAGAGCCAATTAGGAGACAGGAAAGACATAATTTGAAGTTGTGGGAAGTTCCTAATCTAGCTGTATTAACTAGCAATCCTTCAGCTGTCCCCTATAGGCTGTTCTTCTGATCTTCCTCAAGTAGGTGCACTATAGGCCTTCTATATTCCAACACATTCTATATCCTCCTGTTGATCTGCTGTGAATTTCAGAGAGCTTCTGATTCCTATTTTATATGTGAGTTCTTTAGTTTTGTGTGTGTGTGTGTGTGTGTGTGTGTGTGTGTGTGTATGGTGGCTCAGAGGTTAAGACACTGAGCTGCAGACCAGAAGTTCTGTAGTTTGGAAGTTCAAGACCCTAGTGCTGCATGATGGAGTAAGCTCGTCTCTGGCCCCAGCTCCTGTTAGCCTAGCAGTCTGAAAGCAAGAAATTGCTAGTGGATAAATAGGTACTGTTTCGGTGGGAAGGTAACAGCATTCTGTGCAGCTTGGCATTTAGTCATGCCAGCCTCATGACCACGATAACATCTTTGGACAGCGCTGGCTCTTCAGCTTGGAGATGAGCACCACCCCCTAGAGTCGGATTTGACTAGTTTTCAAGCAAGGGAAATCTTTACCTTTATATATATATATATACCTTTATATATAACTAGGAATAAGGCCCGTAGTGGAAATAAATACAATGGGCTCTAGAAAGAGGCTCTGGGAGAGTGCCCCGGCTTTGGGCACTGAGTGACAATTTGCTGTGGCAATCTCAGCAGGGTATAATGACAGAGTCCACCATTTTCTCTAGAGGAACTGATCTTTGCTACCTGAAGAGCAGTAGTAATTTTGAGTGATCTCCAGCCCACCCCCAAGATTGGTAACAGTGGTTCCCCAGGAGGGAGTGGCTGGTTTGGAGGGTGGAGTCTATGGCATTGTACCTGTCTGAGGTCCCACCCCTCCTCAACACTCACCCTCTCCAGGTTTGACCCATCAAATCTCCAGGAATTTCCCAACCTGGAGTTGACAACCCTATCACCCTCCCAGCCAACCATCAACCTACCTTTAGTTTTCCATCTCCTTCCCCCTCCCTCCTAGAGAGCAGTTGTAATTTTGAGTGATCTCCAGCCCCCACCTGGAGATTGGCAACAATGGTTCCCCATCAGGGAATGGCTGGATTGGAGGGTGGAGTCTATGGCATCGTACCTGTCTGAGGTGCCACCCCTCCTTAAACCTCACCTTCTCTAGGCTCCATCCCTCAAATCTCCAGGAATTGCCCACCTGGAGTTGGCAACCTGATCAGGACTGGGCCCAATGAGTTTTCTCCCAAAGGCCAACATAGGTGTGGAAAGGGCCTTTTAGTGACAGAGGAGAAAGTACAGGTGCCAACTCTGATTAGGGAAATACCTGGAGATTTGGGGGGGATCCTGTGGAGGGCAGCATTTGGGGTGTGCGTGGAAGGACTCAGCAGGGTATAATGCCATAGAGTCTACCCTCCAAAGCAACCATTTTCTCCTGGGGAACTGATCTCTCTCATCTGGAGGTCAATTGTAACAGTGGGAGATCTCCAGGTCCGACCTGGAGATTGGCAGCCCTAGGGGAAAGTCAGCCACACAGTGGGGAGTTGAAGAAAATGGTCTGATGGTCGCTGGCCCACCTCGTTAGCCAGCCAGCCATGCTGAAGCTAAGCAGGAGAGAGAGGCTTTTTCCATTTATTCTGACAGGAAAGTGGCCATTGGGGAGGGGGTTATGCTGAAAGTCCTTTGTTTTTTTACTCACAGAACCAAGCTTGGCTGCCTACCAACAGCCACTGAGGGGACAGTCCCTCACAGGAGTCAAGAGAACTGTCCTCCTCAGGAGAGAGAGCTGTCTGCCAGTAAATCTGACATGCAAAATCTGTCTGAAGGGGGAGTGGGTGGGGAAGAGGAGCAGACCCAGCACCCGGCCAATGGCACGTGAGTACTCTTGCGTGGCGGCTGATGGGCCAATGGCTGAGGGAGGGCATTTTACAGCCAATGGGAGCGCATGGAATCTTGTGAAACCAAATGATAATTATTATAAGGAGAGATGCCCAACCTGGATGCCCAGGTGTCAGGAATCCCTTCCAGGTACTCCTGGGTTATTGATCCTGGCTCCCTGCTTGGAACCCCTGAACAACTTCCCAGACCTGTGGGTCCTTGAGGTTGAATGCAAATAAGAAAACCAAACCTTGTAAAAATGTATAAAGGTTTATTAAATTATTAAAAGAAGTAACTATGCGGTACAGTCTCTTTAGTTCAGCAATAAGAAAACAAAAAAGCTAACTTTTCTATCTAATACATTGCATGCCTTGGTATTAAATGGCAAATCTCCTGCAGCAAAAGATCCAAGCAGTAGCATTAATGCGAGCCCCAACTCCCGCCGAGCCTGCGCTGGCGGGAGGGGGCTGATTTGCCTCCTCGTGAGGCAGGAAGATGAAAGGACACCTGGCAGGGGGCGGAGCCAGCCTATTCAGGCTCGGCTCCTGCCCTCTGCCCCACACAGTTCCTTGGCGTGCTCAGAGCCAGCAGGAGCTCCGAGCACGATCTGTTGCTGGGGAGCTGGGGCCTTTTAGGCTTCTGGCCCAGCACTTCTACTTCGGGTCGCGTTTGTAGCAGCCAGAAGGGTCGGGCTGCGGCAGCGGCTGGGAGGCACGGGCTGCGGCGGCTGCCCAGACAGGCGGGCCGAGTCGCCAGCGGCCTGGAAAGGCAGGCCGAGCCGCCGGCAGCTTGGGGAGGTGGGCCGCGGCAACGGCGGCCTGGAGAGGTGGTCCGAGCCGTCGCCGGCATGGTGGCGTGGGCCGCGCCGGCAGCGGCATGGAAGCGTGGGCCGCGGCGGCGGCATGAAGGCGCGGACCGCGGCATGGAAGCGCGGGCTGCGGCGGTGGCGGTTTGGAGGCGCGGGCGGCGGCGGCGGTTTGGAGGCGCTGGCCACGGCGGCGGTTTGGAGGCACGGGCGGCGGCGGCGGTTTGGAGGCGCGGGCCGCGGCGGCGGCGGTTTGGAGGCGCGGGCCGCGGTGGCGGCCACAGGAAGATCTGGTGGGGGAGTGTATTCGGGCGGTACTATGAGCGTGGCGGCGGCTTCTTGATGGAGGCGCTGCTCTGCTCGGCCTGGATGAGCACTTCTGTTAAGGGGGGAGCTTGATCCTAGCATAGGGGCCTAGTTCTCTGGGGGAAGCCTCAGGTTCTCTCCCCCCCCCTGGCTTTGGGTAGTGTGTGGTAGCAGGGTTAGGCTGCCTCAACCCTGCAGTTTTTATCACCCGCCCTATTTTCTGGCTTTTTCTCTCTTAGGTGCCTATGTTATACAGTGGAGGCCAGGGGTACAGTAGCCATTTTAGATTGAGAAGCTGCAGCCATAGTGGGGTGTTAACATTGGTGGCCATTTTAGGGCAAAGTAAGCAGGGGCCATTTTAGGTTCTCCTCTTGTAGCCTTTTTGGGGCAATGAGGAGCGGCGGCCATCTTAAGCTACATAAAAACATAGGAGGGGCCAGAGTTGGATCAGGCCTGGGGCTCATCTAGTTCAGCACTCCGTCACATGTGGCCGGGTGCCATCAGGAGGTTCATCAGTGGGGCTGGGACAATAGAAGCCCTTCCACTTTTGCCCTCCCAAGTACCAAGAATATAGTGCATCACTTGCCCAGACTGAGAGTTCTTAGCTGTGCCTTGTGGCTGGTAGCCACTGATGGACTTCTGCTCCATATGCTTATCTAATTCCCTCTTGTAGTTCTCCATGCTTGGGGCTGCACCACCTCCGGTGCCAGTGAATTCCATGTGTTAATCATTCTTTGGGTGAAGAAGTACTTCCTTTTATATGTTCTAATAGGATTGCTCAGCAAGTCAGGGTGTGTCCATGAGTTTTAGTATTGATAGAAAGGGAGAAATTACTTCTTTTTCAGCTTGCTGTCCCATTCATGATCTTATAAACTTTAAGTAAGAAAGGGGATGCAAGCATTTTAGGCATCTGCCTCTGGAGACCAGTTCCATTAAGAACAGCTGGCTCCAAATAAAAGCTTGGGTGCCCTAAATGGTAAGTGGTCTGCTCCTAAGGGGCTGGCCAGGTTTTTACAGCAGGTCAGCAGCCCCTACCAAAGGGTAGTGGGTGATATGAAAGAGCTCTGCCTGGGACCCGCTGAGCTTTTTGCCATTTTGAGTAGGCTATACTCCTTTTAGCAAGCTCGAATAGATACAGTGCTATCGAAGGGGTTATTCCTTCCGAAATATCAAAATGGCTTAACTACTTATTGCAGATGGGCTTATTTATTTTTGAGACTGTAGATCAGGATCTTTATTCAAAATAGCAATTTTGCATCGTGTTATTCAGTGAAAGACAGTATTAATTGCCATCTTCCAATTACAATATTGGGCCCTAAGGCAATATAGAGGTATTTCTGGTGCAGCAGTTTCAGAGTGAGACAAGTACAATCTGGACGGAAAACGGCGGAACCCTAAGGGTTTCCTTCTGCGAAGGAATCTTTGTCAGCAGCACGTGCGTGCATTCTGAGTTTGTGAATGAGCTTAGTTTTTGTCCTGTGTTAGGATTTGACATGATCATTGCAATATGTCATTTGTGCTTTCTGTTTTTTGTTCTGGCAGGAATACAGTGTAACTTCCAATTTGATGCTGTGATTTGGGATTTGACAGCCAGCACGTCGTCGCATGTCATCGGTCGGTCCTCATGAACATACTTCACAGTTTTAATAGCATATTTGTCTGTAAGGGGAGGTCCAGTGAGTAGCCACAGCCTGCCAGAGTGGCGTTGGTCATGGTGGGTTGTGGATGGTGCTGGCTGGGATACAGTGGCGCTGCCACAGCAACAGTAATGAGTTGCTGAGAAAAGCAACTTCCAGCATAATTAAAATCTCTCCTTATAAATAATTATCTTTTGGTTTCGCAAGATTCCATGTGCTCCCATTGGCTGTAAAATGCCCTCCCTCAGCCATTGGCCCATCAGCCGCCACGCAAGAGTACTCACGTGCCATTGGCCGGGTGCTGGGTCTGCTCCTCTTCCCCACCCACTCCCCCTTCAGACAGATTTTGCATGTCAGATTTACTGGCAGACAGCTCTCTCTCCTGAGGAGGACAGTTCTCTTGACTCCTGTGAGGGACTGTTCCCTCAGTGGCTGTTGGTAGGCAGCCAAGCTTGGTTCTGTGAGTAAAAAAACAAAGGACTTTCAGCATAACCCCCTCCCCTGCCCATAACCCCCTCCCCAATGGCCACTTTCCTGTCAGAATAAATGGAAAAAGCCTCTCTCTCCTGCTTAGCTTCAGCATGGCTAAAACATACTGCTATATGGAGCATTCCATCATGATGAAGCATAACATATCTAAGCATACTAGCAAGGCGTTAGCATCACTCTTTCTGGCCTATACCCTTATTATAGTTGTCTACCCTATGGCATCAGGTGGCCTCTTGGGTCCAATCAAAGTTCTTTTCAGGGGATGGGGATGGCTCTTCTTTAAATTCATTTAGATGGAAGAACACCTATAGAATCAGGTTACATGTATCCATCATGAACAAAGGAAAATAAGGCAGTTTTGAGACATTGCGGTACAATAAAACAGTTTGGAGGCATTACTGGCTGAGAAGGTTCCTGTGGCTGTGCCTCTTTGGGAGTCCCTATTTGCAATCCTGATGAAGACATCGAAAACTCATTGAATAATCTGAAGGAACTTGACTACTACATTTGATGGAAGTGACACACATCCTGACTAATGGAATGTTTGACACCAGAATAATCTAAAGAATTGATACGGCTACTATTTATGGCCTACTATACCAACCTGTAGCAAGTGCAAAAGCATATAAGAAAACAACATCTGGTTTATATGTATATATATAGATATAGATATATAGATATATATAGATATATAATGTGTGCATTTCTGGATGTGTGCCATTGTAATATAAAGAATATTGACCACTGAGGAAGGCCCGAAGGGGCCAAAACTCTTATGGTCCTTAGGTCAAAAGATTTTACTCATCAGTTGTATTTGTATAATAACTAACTTGGTTGTATAAGCCTTTTAAGTCTGAGATTTAGACTATTTCTTTTAACCGCAGTATGTTTTAGTTATGTGTACACCCTAATAAACATTTTGTATTTTTGTCTATCATCTCAAGAACACCAGCAATTTATATATTTAAAAGAAAAATCCCTACCAAGCCCTGTGGTAGACTATTATTAAGTTTCTTCTGCTTGCTGATTGACTAACCCATAATTACTTGAAAAGTTCTATCGCTCAGCATGTTATTTAGGAGTCGAAATAATGTTCTGCAGAGGAAAACTTGTAAAAACTTGTACCTTTCTTCCAGACTTTTCATAAATGGCAGTCAGATTGATGAAAACTGCTGATGTCTTAAAACACATATGATAACCTGCAGCAGTTCCCTGCTTCAATCAAATTTGTTAAGCTGAGAACCTGGTCTTCACAACTACAATGGGATCTAAATCCTGCTTGTTCTATAGGGACATGTCCATTAATTCTGTCACTGCTTCTATTCAGGATTAGCCTGTTGAGGAGTTTATAACAGGAGCTCAGAAGAAAAATAGGTCTGTAACTTTACACCAGATGTTTTGGTTTTCCAGGTTTCAGAATAGCAACAATCTTTGCTTTCTTGAATTCCCCTGGGAGAATTCTCATGATGTCAAAGAGAAACTTTGCAAGCCACTTCTTAGTGAATGTGCCACCGTTGATCAGGAACTTATGGATGCAGTTAAAGCCTGGTGCCTTTCCACTCTTGATTCCTTCAGTGCCTTGGAAATCTCATCACCACTGAAATTCTCTGAGAGCTTACAGACTTCAGGGCAGGTGCATTTCAAACTCTGGAGTTCTTTTTTTAATCCTGATTGCAAAATTTCAGTCCTTCGGAGCTCTGGATAGGGATACCATTAGGGCAGCTATTTGGTTTGATGTTACCTCTGGATTAGGTTTGCGCCTAATTTTTTCGACAGGCTCCAGGCTTTCCTGAAATCCAAATTTGCAGTTGCTTCAGTCCATTTTTGTCTATGTGCAGTGTGGAGTTCATTAAATAGTTAATCTGCTACTTTTAGGTCTTTGCTGTTGAGGAAATTTTGGTACAGCATCTTGCTGTGATTGCTCCAACCTGGAATATATTCTTTCCAATATCCTTGAAGAATGTGCCTTTTTGCCATAGATAGAACAGCTCCAACAGATCAGCAGTAGTTATTATGTGTTGGAGGGACCCATCCAAGACACTATGACAGACTGCATTTTTTAGGAGGACTAAGGGGTGGGGGGGAGAGTGGCTATTTTCATTCGGGAGGCTTACTCTTTCAGGGTGCTCCTGTTGCTGGAGATCACAGGCATTGAGTGTGTTGGTCTGGTGTGGGAAGCCGAGGACAGTTTGGCTATTTGGCTGGTGTACTGCCCGCCTAACACACCAGCCAATAGCCTGCTGTCCCTGATGGAGACCATATCAGGCTGGGCACTGGAACACCCTAGGCTTTTAGTCTTGGGCGATTTCAACACCCATGCTGATGATGCAGCCTACAGTTAGGCAGCAGACCTAGTGTCATCCATGGTGGCACTGGGACTCTCCCAGTATGTAATGAGCCCCACTCACCGGGCTGGGCACACCTTTGATTTGATCTTCGCAGCTGGGGTAACAGTGGACCAGACTTTGGTAGGCCCATGGTCGGACCACCATGCCCTGAGGGCCCATCTGAATGTATCACCCTGAACCTGTTTAGGTGGCAAGCGTATTTTAGCTCGCCTGCAGAGCCAGATGGACCCAGTGCGGCTCCAAATGGCTCTGCAGGATACGATGCTCCCTGGCAGCTCATTGAATGAGCTTGTGGAGGACTGGCATGGCCGGCTCTCTGCAGCCATCGACAAGATCGCTCCCCAGTGCCCTCTGCATTCTTGCTCTAGGCTTGCTCCCTGGTCTACCCAGGAGTTGCGACTTATGAAGCGAGAGCTGAGATGGCTAGAGAGATGGTGGCACCATGCTCGAGATGAAGCTACAAGAACATCTTATAGGACGTTTATGAGACCCTATGAGATGGCAGTCAAAGCCGCTAAGAGAGAGTTATATGTGGCTGTGGTTGCATCCACGAGCTCATGCCCAGCCCAATTGTTTAGAACGATTCGGTCCTTAACAGCTCTGCCACAGAGCAGACTAAATGCTAGGGAATTGGACATTGGCTGTGAGGCATTTGTGAGCTATTTTGTGGATAAAGTCTTGGTGCTCCACCACGACCTCCCCACCACAGTTGACAAAGTAAGTGAACTCGAGGCCCCTTGCACTTCTTTGATTCCAGTTTTGGAACATTTTGGTCCCCTCAGCCTGGAGGAAGTTGACAGATTGCTCATGACTGTGTGCCCAAATACATGCTATCTTGATCTGTGCCCGTCTTAGCTCATTAAAATGGGCCATGAGGGGTTTTGAGGTGACCTAAGGGAGATTATCAACAAGTCTCTCTCTGAGGGGCAGTTCTCGAGGGCACTCAAGGAAGCGAGTTCTCCGCAGTTCTCCGGGGTCAGGGACAAAGGGTGGTGCTTGGGGAACAGCACTCCAAGAGACACCCACTTGAGTGCGGTGTGCCTCAGGGGGCTGTGCTTTCCCCAATGTTATTTAATATCTATATGTGCCCCCTTGCCCAGATTGCCTGGAGGTATGGGCTGGGGTGTCACCAGTATGCTGATGACACCCAGCTCTATCTGATGTTGGGTGGCCAGTTGGGCTCTGCCACAGAAGATCTGGATCAGGCATTACAGGCCATGGCTGGTTGGTTTAGGCTGAGTTGGCTGAAGCTAAACCCGGCAATACGGAGGTCCTGTACCTGAGTCGGGGTGGTTTGGGGATGGGGATCCCGCTCCCGGCCTTCGATGGGGCACCATTGGTGCCAGTGCTGGAGGTTAGGAGTTTGGGAGTGCTCCTGGATCTCTCCTTAACAATGGAGGCCCAGGTGGCAGCCACTGCCAAGTCGGCCTTTTACCATCTTCAGCTGATACATCAGTTGGTCCCCTTCCTCGACTGTGATGACCTTGCTACAGTGATCCATGTGATGGTCACCTCAAAATTAGACTACTGTAACACTCTCTACATGTGGCTGCCCTTGTCACAAATCCAGAAGCTACAGCTAGTGCAGAATGCTGTGGTCAGGCTTTTGATGGGCCTCCCTAGATGGGAGCACATCCGGCCTGTGCTGAAGGCACTGCACTGGCTGCCAATAGCATACTGAATTCGCTTTAAGGTGCTGGTACTTACCTTTAAAGCCCTATATGGCCAGGGCCTGACATACCTGAGGGACTGCCTTTCCCCATACATACCCCAGAGAGCACTACAGTCAGGGTCACAACATCGACTAATTACTCCAGGCCCTAAGGATGCCAGGATCGCCGCTACTAGGGCCTGGGCCTTTTCAGTGGTGGCTCCTTACTGGTGGAATGAGCTCCCAGAGGAGATCAGGGCCCTGCAGGATCTTGTACAGTTCTGCAGGGCCTACAAGATGGAGCTCTTCCACCAGGCTTACAACTAGGAGCAGCCCACCACTACCACCAACTATTAACATCACTAACATCTGTGTAGTTGGATGGCCCTGAACTGAGATCGAGCTACAGCACTGCAGGAGATCAATATACCATTGAGCTGGGATTGCAAGATTATATCTAATAGTACGCCATCTTAATGTACTGAAAAATATCATCTGCGAGCACTTTAACTGTTTGTAAGATTTTAACTTGTTTTAACTGCTGTTTTATGCTGACCGGGCACATTCTGTCGGTAAATGTGAGCCCTCCTGAGCCTGTCAGGGGGAGGGCGGTATATAAATATGATAAAATAAATAAATAAATAACCACAAAACTAGCTTAACCACTACACCAAACCACTACACCACTATGTCAGACTGGCTTAACCACTACGCTAAACTGAAGAGAAATGTGGTCTCAGTTTGTCAGCCAAGACTGTAAAACCTCTTGTACAGCACCATACTCTCATCTAGAATAATAAGAATCAATGTAATTTGTTCTGTTTAGAGAGATTTGTACTTTACAGCATGCACTGAAAAGTGGAGGTATGTGAATAGAGTTGTACTTCATCTTTCCACTTCACACTCTCATGTCTCCAAAGAGAGACTAAGTATCTCACTGCTATTCCCTGCCTGTTGTAATTTGAAGCTATCTTCATGAACATATTATTTAGAAATATGTCCTCTTATTTAGTCTTATCCATAGATGACTACAGTGGCCACTCTGCTAAAGTCTCATAGGAAGTAAAAATAAGTAAGAAGAAGTTTAAGAATATTTTATGTCAGCTTTAATTAACATAGCTTGTGAAATAATTCTGGTTGATCTAGAAAAACACCTCAATTAACTGCATATCAAAATTATTCCAGTTCTTCAGAAAAAAAATCAAAGCATATAGAGAAAACATAATTATACATTAACTAAGGTGAAAAGCAAAACTAAAGTTCAATGTTTATTTTTAACTAGTGGCATTTCCTTATGCCAAAAAGGCAGAAGACAAACATGCCAAAAGCAATCCAATGGATATTTCCA
This sequence comes from Gekko gecko, assembly GCA_029375565.1. Taxonomy (NCBI): domain Eukaryota; kingdom Metazoa; phylum Chordata; class Lepidosauria; order Squamata; family Gekkonidae; genus Gekko; species Gekko gecko. The sequence goes on from JAPDNY010000002.1 coordinate 138,862,213, forward strand.
GCACTGAATTTTGCAGTATTTGCTGTCAACAGTAACAACAATGCCAGCTAGGATCAAATACAGAAAATGCAAGAACATAACAAATTTCGGTATGCACAAAACTAATGGCCATTCATAGCCCCATTGAGTTACATTACATCAGCCATTGTACTCAAAGCATAATGGATATCATTCTGGTTCAGTGGCATGACTGTCTTAAAAATAACCATAAAAATCTATCACTTGGATTCCTCATTGAATGGTGAGAAAATTGCGCAGGGAACTTTTATAAAATGTTTTAATTATTAGTCTGTTATCCAGTATGATTCCTGGGCTTATCTCAATTTTTGTATCCTGAAAATATCTGCCTGCTTAATGAAATTCTGCTTTGTGCATTATTCATAGCTAGAAGAGGGCTAATAAAAACCATCTACTAACCTATGAATATCCCAGTTTAATATATATATTCTGTTTTTGAATTCTGTGAGTAATTGCGACAAATACTCTTGAAGAAAACAGAAGGGGGAAAATGATTTGTAGACCTGCAGTTTCAGTCACTTGGGTACCCCTTTCCCTAATGGATGAAGAACCTCAAGCACAAATGAGAGCTATGTGCATACAAGTTCTTCCTTGGTTCAGTTGATGGGGCTGCAAACATGCATGATCTAAAAACATCTAAAAACTGATGAAAGTGTCCACTAGATATTTAGGAGAGAACAGAGGAAGGTGGAGATTTGTGTGTGATTCAAGAGGAGGGAGGCGTTTGGTGAGGGAACGAAGCTCAGTGGGGATGTAATCCCATAAAGTCCACCCTCTAAAGCTGCCATTTCCTCCAGGTGAATGGATCTCTGTAATATGGAGGTCATTTGTAATTCCAGGAGAACTCTAGGCCCCAAGTGGGTGTTGGCAGTAGGAATCTGCACAAACTGGCTAACAGTTGATCATGAATTTTGGCCAGTTCATGGTTTAGGAAGCAATGCTCATGTACTGAAGAGCCACTATGAACTTCCACAAATTTTGATGCCGGTTGTGGCAGTTTGTGGCAGTCCATAAAGAGCAGAAAACTGGAGTTTGCTTCCTGCTCTTCATGAAAAACAGCTGAGCAAAAAGCAGGGGATGAAATGGCTGGAAGGCATTTCACCCCCTGCTTTCTGCTGACTGTGAAAAGCTGCAGCCAGCAGAAAGCTGGGGGTGAAATGGCTCTGAGCCATTTAAACCCACAGTTTCTGTTCCCTGCTGCTTTTTGCAGGGAGCAGAAAGCAGGGGTTTAAACTTTAAATGACTCACAAACCAATAAAAACCAGTTTGGTTTGTGAGCTGGCCTATTGGTTCAGCCATGTGTTAGGAGATGTACTTTGAAAATGCTTTTATTTGTTATTTTCTGACCTGCACACACACCAGAATGGTGCTTGCAAGCGTCTTTGCTTTGGGAGAAATGTATGCTTTGTTGGATGTGACTCTCTGCACTAGGAAGGTACCACACAGCCTGTACTTTCATGCAAATGAAGTTAAACACACACACCTTGCATACCTCTACGCAGCAGACATTGGGAACAAGAAAGCATCTCCATTAGCATCTCCATTATGGTCTGCCAGAAGGATGTAAAAACGACAACCTGTCCACCATTGAGGAATCTGTACCTCACATGTAACCCACAGGATGCTTGGCATTTGCTTGTGTTAAGACTGTTTCCTGTTCTGTCACTTGGACCAAGCCAGAGTCATCTGCACATCTAAGGTTTCCATGACAACCCATCTTTGCACCTTGGACCAAATGCTCCCTTGTAGAAAGGTGTAGACTTTCAATATTGCCCCACCTTAGTAGGAGGGTACCCCACATCCTATAGCCAATGGTATAGGGATGGGACGGACCAGAGAGACCCCAAGCCAGCCCCCAATACTAGCTGATAAAACAAGGTGCAACCTTTGTTTTAGGTCGCCTTGGCCATTCCTCAACCTTACATCTTCTATAGGTAACTTTCATGTGCTCTCTTGGAATCCGGACCAAGAGACCCTTTGCACATGTTGGCAGGTTCCAGCTGTGTAAAGTGAAAGTTTCCCTTAGTTAGAACTTATCCTTGCATTCTTCACTGTGGAAAGGTCGAGCTACAGGATCAGATAAGTATCACGTGAAATATCCCTCTCCTAAATACTTCTAGTTTAAAACCCCAATATTGTGTTTCCATTTCTACTGTAACTAAAGGAACTTGTGTGTATGTGTGAGTGCATCTGTTTTGTTTGCCTGTGTACTAAAAAGATATTATTCAGTAAAGAGAATCTTTGATCTTAACTAAGAAACCTTGTCAAGTGTTCTCTGTGGGAAACGGGTTCTTGGGACGAAGTAGCTTTCTCTGTATACATAGACCAGCAACTCAAATAAGTTAGTCCGCCCACTGTGTAGATAAGCAGTTCGGCTAACACATGAACCACGAACCGAACTGCAGCCCTACTTTTAAGTGTAGGTGCTTTGAATGTAGGTACATAACTTCGGCTCTAAATATATTTGTAAAACCACAGGGTGCTATTTATTCCATTGCAGGAAGTTATGTGTAGCCATTAGTATTTACATGTTGGCCCAACCAACAGGGAACAATGTTTCTCTCCAGGCCTTTTTCAGGTAAGCAAATCAGCACTTGGGGGAAAGCTGAAGCCCCCTCTTCCTGCACACTTTAGTCTTCATAGAAATTGGCATGCATGCATCCAAGAAAGACATCCTCAACATGGAAATCCAGGAACAGATTGAATTGAGAGTTCATGCACACTGTGTGAATTGGTATAAAGAGAGATGTACCTGTGAATAACAGTGAGGGCACCCTACCCCCCCTGCTCTCCCCTTCACATTACATAAAGCCTGTGGAGTAAATCTTGTTCTGCCATGATTTTAAGCTGCCCACTTCTTCCTTCAAATGTGTGGCCAATTTACCCCATCAAATGTTTCTTTGGAGCTTTTAAATTTTTATTTTAACTTTTTAAAGACACGCTATTCTAAATTCTTTACCATTTGTATGGAAAAGAAATGAAGCTGGCTATATGACTGATACAAGAACCGGCCAAACAGTGGCACAGTGTAATGTCCTGCTCTGACAAGGGAGGAAGGTTGCTTCATTATTACTTAACAGAGAAGCTAACCAACACTGAACAAGTTGGACCTCAGTCAGCCTGGAGGACAGATTTCCTCCCCTGAATCGAGCCCAGAAAGGAATAGGGTTGTCAGCCTCCAGGTGGGGCTTGAAGATCTCCCACTACGAACTATAAGGAGAATATTTATAAAGTGTTCCATCGTTGCTATTGGTCCCTGGACCGACTAGCTAAATGCTCTCTTTCACTCTCTAGAAACTGCTGGAAATGTAAAATGAATGTGGGTACCTTTTTCCATGTGTGGTGGTGGTGTGAAAAGGTTCACGCCTACTGGAAAATGATCCAAACGATAATACTAGAAATTACCAACATTAACCTTACTCTGTCTCCAGAAATATTTCTATTAAATATGCTTCCTGATGGCTATAATCAAAAGGACAAATACATGTTAATTTATATTGTTACAACCTCTAGAATCTTGCTGGCCAGATATTGGAAACAAGATGGTCTACCCACAAAAAAGGATGTAGCAATTAGACTACTTGAGATAGCAGAAATTGATAAGTTGAGTTTGATGCTTCAGGAGAAGGATGAAAATACTTTCATGGAATGATGGGCGTGTTTGTATAAATGGATAAGGAAGGTTTGGAAACAATAGACTCAATTATATGTACAAGATGTGTATATAAGATGTAATAGTTGGTGGAAAATATGATAAATAAACTTGGGGGGGGGAATCTCCCACTATTACAATTGGTCTCCAGGAAACAGAGATCAGTTCCCCTGGAGAACATGACTTCCTTGGAGAGTGGTTTCTATGGCACTCCCCTCCTGAAACCCCACCCTCCCCTAGCTCCACCCTCCACAGATCTCCAGGTATTTCCCTACCCAGAGCTGGCAGCTCTAGAAAAGAACTGTATGCATGCTGGAACTCACCATTGTTTCTGTTTTCTGTTAAATAGCAGCTCCCATGTCATGTGAAGATTGTTTCTGAAACTGAGAACCATTTCATACAAAGCAGCTTGTGTGATATGGCTAAAGAGATGCATTTGTCAGTGTGTGTGTGTGTGTGTGTGTGTGTGTGTGAGAGAGAGAGAGAGAGAGAGAGAGAGAGAGAGAGAGAGAAGAGAGAGAGAGAGAGAGAGAGAGAGAGAGAGAACTGTTTGAAGGGGGGGGACACACACAAACCTCTCACTGAGCAAAGTTGTGTGAGCCTGTGCAGCCCTTTGGAGACTAGTCTATATTTGTATACCTCGTATGTTTATGTCATGTCCTTTATGTGTGTTTTAGTGAATACAAGAAGCTGCACTCTGGTTTATGATTGTAGTTATTGACCCTGGAAGAAGGTAAAATACTTCAAATGTAGGGGGAATTACTCCATAGGTTTGACAAGAGCAAACCTGTTTAGTGAAACTGTTCTTGGAAGCACTGTTTGTTGCTGCTACTTACCTGACTATACTTTAAAACATCATAGGTCACAGAACATAAATATGACATTTCCGGAGGGCCCTATTCTGCCCTTTCTGTGTTTCACTAAGCTTAACATTTTGCGTTAGCAACAAGATGGACCTCACAAATGATCAAGATGCATTAGAATTTGTGAAGGGTGAGTAACTCTGAAGCCATAGAAAAGATTATGACAACAATTTTAGTGGAAGTATTTATTACCTGGTTCAAAGCTACGCTGTTCAGATGAAGGCTGAATTTTTTGTGCATGTCCTAAAGCATAATATGCTAGCCTTTTACTATTAAAGAATACCAAAAACTTTTTGAACTTTTCATGATATTATAAGTACATTTTTGGCAGATTTTTAGATATTCACCCTCTAGTATTTTAAAGTTTTCAGGTGCAAATGAGTCCTGCAAAAGCAGCCTGCAATGTTCATTGTGTTTTGGTAATGGAGAGAGGACCCATTCTGTTCATTTCTTACTTTTGTTCGTGATATACTGGTCATTCACAATCTCCCTTCTGTAGACTTCTGCACATCTGGATGGTAAATGTCACCTATAACACCCTTTATGTCACTAAGCTCCTCCATTTCTCCATAGCCTTGTTTGTGTGTGTTATTTCATTGCTTTGACATGTATGTTTTACATTTAACCAGTATGTTTCAATAAAACAATCTTCCTTCAGACTTAGTCCTGATCATATCAAGAATCTTCCTCTTTGGAAAGTATTTAACCCACATGTCACTAATTGGAACACTTTTGAAATCTTCATCTATTTGAGCATTTTCAACAAAAGTCTTCAGGTTACAGAGCTGGTCAAAACACTTTACATCATCCACCATCATGTCTTGATCTTGGAAGTATTTTATGGTGTACTGACCATAATCAAATGAAAGGGTATCAGTTAAAGTCATCCAATGAAGACAGCCAAACTCATTGAAAGAAACTGTCAATTTCTGCAAATATTACAAACACACTTTGTACCAATAAGAAGTTTTTTCCACAAACAGACCAACTTCTTTCTCCAGTCCATCTTTCCTTTGCTTAGGATCTCTCATTTTCCATGAAAGGAAAGCTGCTTCAAATCTGTGTTGCAACATTTGACAAACTGACTGCAATACAGTGAAAACCTCCAAAATTGACTTTTTCCCCTACTATTTCCTGGATTTTTGTATGGAACATTGATATTAAGGGATGTAAGTGTCACAGATACACTTCTGCCAAGTCATTTTCAAATAATTCATTCAATGTGGATGGTGGATTGAATTGAAACAAGAAAAAGTATTTCATACCAGGAAACATCTGCAGTTGCTGTTCTGTGGCAGGGAAAGAGTGATAACCATCTTGTTCTGTGGCAAGGAAAGAGTGATAACCATCTTGTTCTACTGTGTGGCAATGATTGTCTGTCTGTCTGTCTGTCTGTCTGTCTGTCTGTCTGTCTGTCTGTCTATCTATCTATCTATCTATCTATCTATCTATCTATCTATCTATCTATCTATCTATCTATCTATCTATCTATCATCACTGCTCATACGGCTATCATAAGCAGAATTTAGAACCAAAAATATTTTAAAAGGCCTTACTCAGTATCATTTCTCTTATATTTGATTATTGTGCCTATGAATTTTGCCACTGAGAGGGTGACACAATCATTTATATCCAATAGTAGCCATGACATCTGTGCTCGCACATTTAACAATTCTGTTATCTTTAAGTAAAGGAGTGACTAAATTAGCCCTCAACTTGTTCAATATAGAACACTCCATAATCATATGTTTGATAGTTTCAAATTTATCATATGAGCATCTGCATGCTCTATTGGAGTATGATACTCCACTATATCTGCCCTCCAAAACTGCTGAGGGAAGAGCATTCATTCTTGCCAAAGTAAAAGCTCTTCTTACTTTTGGGACTGTCAACTGATAAAAATATTTTGGCAGTTGCATTGGGAGGGCAATTCCCAAATGGAGTGTTGAACATATCCTGTGTGCCCTAATAAGCATACTTGTAACATCCAACTCCCTTACAATTTTTTTAAATTTGTCTTATAATGTCTTTAGTTCCTGCATTCTTAATCACATAATTTGTTATTCCTAGGCATTTCATTTTATTTTCCAGTAGCTGATCCCATTGGCTATAATGTTTATCTGCCTGGATAAGCCCAAGTAGAGTAGATCTTCCCTCCTACTTTAAAACCTTTACTATAAAGAGAAATGCTTTAATCCAAGCCCTAGCTTCCATCGATAATTCGCCTAGTTCCTCTCTCAGTGCTATGCCCGAGACACATCTAGGAGTAGTCAATAAATGTTGGAAAAAGTCATACTGGATGGAATCCATTTTTTCAGAAGCAACTTAAATCCAAATTTCTGCACTATACAGGAATTGGTTTAGAACCATAGCATCAAATACCTTTAACACTGAGGAGACAAATTCACTCCCAATGAGTAGAAGTATTTTACAATTGTCCTCCCTACTCTCAAGGCTGTGTTCCTTGCTAGATCCAAGTGTATTTTCCATGTCAGAGATGCTTCAAAGTAGATTCCTAGATATTTTAATTGATTGATCTATTCCATAGTTTGACCTGCTATGTCCCATTTGAAGATTTCCCCTTTTTCCTTTTGGTAAATACTATGACCTTGGATTTTGCCACATTGCTGGACAAGCTCTTATGATAACAATAAAGCTCAAAATTTTTTATCAACTTGCAGAGGCCCACTATTGATCTAGATATTATCACTGCATCATCAGCATACAGAAGGATTTGAACTTCGTGCTTAGATAAATGTGGGAGATGACATGCTTCCTTCAGGAGACAGGGTCTGAGGTCATTTATATATAAATTGAACAACAGGGGTGCAAATAAACATCCCTGCTTGATTCCTTTGTCTAGGATAGCTGTCCTAACTCCCTGCATCTAACCCGGGTGGAAGGGTGGTTGTAGAGCTGTTGAATTTAGTAAAGGAGATATGGTTCAATGCCACATTTCTTCAGTTTTTCCCATAGTCAGGGTCTAGAGAGTGTATCAAATGTTGATTTTAGGTCCATTAAGACAATTGCCAACATTCTTTCTGCAGATCTTGTGTATTTATCAACCAAGAACTGGCAGGTATGGCAATGGTTGGTGGTACTTGCTCCTTTTCTAAAACTAGCCTGTTCATTTCCCAAAACATTATTTCCTTTAAACTAAGATTCCAGCTTTTCAAGAAGCATTGCAGTGTAGTTTTCTTATAGTGGATAGCAAGTTTACTGGATGATAATTCATCAGGTCTGTCAGGTCCCCCTTTTTTAAAAATCAAAACAACTATTGCACTATGCCAGTCTTGTGGCATATTTCCTGCTTGTTTATTTCAGTGAAAAAAGCAGCCAAAATCTGTGCCCACCAGTCGACAGCACATATACTAGTTTCTATCAATGACTTCACAGTAACTCTTCATATTTTCTGTTGTTACCAAATATATGAAGAAATAATTGTAAATTTTTATTTTGATGCATTCTGTGTCTGCGTCATGCTGTGCACAGTTGTGAAAGATGTGTGCTGGGCAACCAACACCAAATTATTTTCTTTAATTCATGCTCTGAGGCATGCAAGATATTTTTGCTTCCAGAGAAATTGATTCCTCTCAGATTAGTGGTCATGTTATCACTAGAGAATGCAGCATACTTTGTAAGGAGGCTGTTGTTTTTTAATGCTTGTGTAGCACAGTCCACTATCATTTCCAGTTTTTCATTTGATCTGGTATTCAGCTGTATCAATTTTGATTTATTACCATGAACTTTATTAAAATATTGTATCACAACAGAGAACAGTTTTTGGGACCCATGGTTGTTGCCATTTATGGAAACAAATTAACAAATTCACTTGAATTGCCATAGCAACAGGAAACCTTTTTTGCTATGTCTGAATCAGAATATATCACTTGATTTTATTTTGAAGTGCAATCCATAGGCATAATGGTAGGTGATGTTTTACAGAATGAAGTGACATTGCTCCTTCAGCTGTTATAACACAGTCTTCTGTTTTTAAATTTTGTTTGATAAAGAATTCACTGACCTTTAGGGTATTAAGACACCTTAGGACTTTTTTCCTTGTGCTTGTCACTATTGACATGTACTTCCAAATCATGATATCCTTTGTTTGCCACAGACACAAAACTCTTGCATGTAGTGCATTCTGCTTCATTTTCATTTCTGCCAGCAATGAAGCAAGGAAATTTTATTTCAAGTTCATGGCTACATTTACACATTCTCTTTGGCATATTCCTGGTCATGAAGAAAAAAATCAAGCTACTTCACCTTCTGCCTTGCTGGTTTGGATATTCCAAAGGGCTTCTCTCCAGTACTCAAGGTTGCTCGCCAACAGCAGAAGGCAGCAAATGCAATGAAAAGCCTCTCATGCAAACGCACACTCCAAGCTGTTAGCCAGAGTCAGAGTGACCAAGTCCACACAGTCTTGGAACAATAAATAAGATATTTTACTTGGATTTGACATTCAAGTTGATTAAATCTTAAAGAGCACATGAACATGAAACATTCAGAACAGAAGGCAAGGCCTTCAATTCTCTCTCACACACAGGCAGAAGCTTTGAGTAGGGAACCCAAATAATGTATCAAACTTGGTTGTCAGACAACCTGCCCCCACTCACTTTCCACTAGGCCTCTAAAAACATGTTATTTCCAGTCATGATCCACTGCTATTACATAGCTAACAAGAGCACACCAGGAATGTCCAGGACCCCTGCACTTCCTGGAAGAGTTCAGGGACTCTGTGACATTGCCATGGAGTGGGAAGGAGTCAAAGACATGGAGCAAAGCAGTCTATAGATCTAAGAAAATCCTGATACAGAACAATGAAATTGGAAGTCCTATTCAAAATGCATTCTAGGGTAGTGCTGGTGACAAAACTGAAACTTATGTGCATTGGGAGACTGTAGGGCAAAATAGGCTCAGCCTCCCTCCCAAAATGAGGACATTTTTGCCAATCTTTTAAAAAGACACCAAAAGAGGATAGATATTAAAAAAGAGGACATGCCTTCTAAAAAGAGGACATTTGCTCACCCTAGCTGGTCCCCACATTCCCCTCTCCAGGTTCCACCCCCAAATCTCCTGGAAGCTGGATTTGGCAATCTTAGTGAGACATGTAAAAAGAAATATATGCTTGCACACATCCTCAGGCACATGCTTGCACACATCATCATTACTGCTCTTTTCATCTAAAAGTAGCCCTGGAGAAAAATGATGATGTTTGAGTCTGTTCATTCACGCATCTGTTTCCTATTAAAACTAAAGTAAACATCACTCAAATATAACAATAACAAGTATTAGATACCTAAAAATAAAGTAACAAAACAAATCATATTTGAACTTGAATAAAATTTCTGTGCACATCCTTAGGTCTTGTTGTCACTGACTCTTCTAACTAGAATGCCCTGGAGATGTTTATATGTAAAATATGCTCTGTTACTGAGTTATGATACCTACCTGGGTTGCTGGCTTTCAAGTAAACCCTGCAGTGTTCCTGGAGTAGTGATTGATCTCTGGACTACAAAGATCAGTTGCCCTGGAGGAACCATAATGTCTAGGAGAAATGGAAGCCCTGGAGTGGATGGTTTATGATTTCCATTTTTCCTGTGTTATATTATAGAGACTCTATCATATTCCATAGCAACTAGAAGAAAGTATTCCTAAATATTACAGGTGAGAGTAAACTTGTAATGGAGATGACAGTTTGAGAATGTGGTGCACATCACATGTAGCTTTGCTCTCAACAGTGTTTATGCAGTGTCACGGCACAAGTAAGGCTGTCTCAATTTAAAAAGAGCTAATTTCATAGTAAGATATTTAAAATAGTTGTTACTGAAGTTCTTTTACAATTACACAAATGTATATTAACTGAACAGGTTTCACACACAGGCATCTTGATGAAGTTCTGGGGATACTTTGTGAACAGATACATTCTTATTTATATAAAAGGGGGCTTGGCATTATTATAAAGCTGGTAGTTAAGGAATGCAAGTATTAACTGAGCTTCTAATCTATATTCGCTTTCCATGCTCTTCATTCAGTTTTTTAAAGAAATAATAAATTGCCCAGGACAATTTTGCAATACATAATTCATTCTTATGAGAGGAATTCCTGCAGCTATGCCATCTTGGACTCTGATTATGTTGGATCCAATAAACTAAGCAAGGTTGAGAGCACTCGATATTTTGAGAGCAGATTTTGAGCAGAATTTAAAAAAAAAAAATTCAGGAAGGAATGTTGATTTTAGTGGGAAGAATTTGTTCCCTTCATAGTTTTTGTTGAAACTATGGTTCCATTGAGAATAAATACCTTAACATTAGGGTTGCCAGCTCCAAGTTGGGAAATACATGGAGATTTGGGGGGGTGGAGCCTTGGGGGTGGAGCAGGTTTGGGGAGGGGAGAGGCTTCAATGGGGTATAATGCAAATAAGAGTCCACTTCCCAAAGTAGCCATTTTCTCCAGGTGAACTGATCTCTGTTGCCTGGAGATGAGTTGTAATAGCCAGAGATCTCCAGCCACCCCCTGGAGGCTGCCAACCCTACTTAACATGCTTGGGTGGCAACATAATTCTACCACAAAACTGTTCTAATCATTTCCTCTGGCCCAAGAGCCTTTTTCCAGTTGAAGCTGCTCCTCCTGAAAACAAAAGCTCTTTGTACCAGAGGAAGGCTCCACTGCTAAATTACCCTTTCTGCCTCTTCCTTGAGGGGTAAGAAGACAATTTCCCCCTTTCCTTCTGCCCATGGACCTACATGCCTCTCTGAATGGCTCCCATGACCCCAGGGATCAACTTTCCCCAGGTTGGAAGGGACTTCTGGGAGAAGAAGGAGAAAGAGAGGAAGAGCCATGATCCTTAAATGAGTGAATAGCTGTATAAAACCATATATGCAGGGGTCTTTTTGGGGGGAGCGCACTGGAGCACAGCTCCGGGAGCTCAGGAGCCAAGCCCCGCCCCCAGCCGGTGTCCCTGGGAGTCTTTCAGGCAGCCGAACGTCAATTTCAGCTCCATTATATCCTATGGGCCATTGAAGTCAATGGTAAAAACATAGGATATATTCTGGAGGGGAGGGGTTGTGAGGGAGAGGCTCCAAACTCTCAGGGTAGCTGATGGAGCCTCTCCCCAAGATACCCATCAAGTTTTAAGAACATTGGACCAGGGGGTTCAATTCTATGGGCCCCTAAACAGGTTGCCCCTATTCTCTCCATTGTTCTCTATAGTGGGAAAAAAATAACTTTTTTTCCCACCATAGAGAACAATGGAGGGAATAGGGGCAACCTGTTTGGGGGCCCATAGAATTGGACCCCCTGGTCCAATGTTCTTGAAACTTAGTGGGTATCTTGGGGAGAGGCTCCAACAGCTATCCTGTGAGTTTGGAGCCTCTCCCTCAAACCCCCTTTCCTCCAGCCCCCAGAATATACCCTATGTTTTCACCATTGACTTCAATGGCTCATAGGATATAATGGGGCCGAATTGCCGCCAAATTTCTTTGAGTCCCTCCTTTCCTTCTCTCCTTTTCCTCTTTCCCTCCTTCTTCTCTTGTATTTTTTCCTCTTTTCCCTGTTTCCCTCCTTCCTCCCTCTCTTTCTTTCCCTCCTTCTTTTCTTCTCTTTCCTTCCCTCTTTCCTTCCTTCTGTCCTTCTCTCTACTCTCTCTCTTTCTTTCTTTCTTTCCTCCTTCTATGGCCCAACTCAAGTGAGAAGGAGTTTAAACTTTAAACTCCTTCTCTCTTCACTCCCCCACCCAGGCCAGCTGGGGAAAGGAAGGGGAGGCTTTGGAAGATGCCTCCCCTCCTTTTGTTTCCCCTTCTGACATCACTTCCGGTGATGTCAGGGGGCGTGGCATATGCTAATGGCCTAATAGCTCATTAGCATACCATATGCTAATGAGCTCCTGCAGCTGTTTTTCTACAAAAAGACCCCTGCTTATATGTATAATCTACTGTGAACAGACTGCATGTTTCTGTTGACATCCATAAACATCTTTGCCACAATAAATATATATAGTTTTTAAGTTTCCATTTAACTTTTCTTTGTTTTTGCTACAGCAGATAAATAGAGCTATCTGTTAGGAATTTGCCTTTGCGAAACAGGATCAATACTGTTTTTAGTTTTTAGTTAAATTATTTTATCCCACTTTTCTGAATAATACACCAAAAGTAGCTAACAATCTTATTTTTTAAAAAACAACAACAATACTATATAAGCAATAAAGTCACAATAACAATGTATGGTGATCCAGGACCAACAAATATTTTTTAAAACCACCATATAAAGCATTTTACTATTTATTTACTTCATTTATCACCCACTTTTCTCCTTAATGGGAACCCAGAGCAGCTTATGTTGTTCTCCTGTCCTTCGTTTTTCCCTCACAACAGCCTTGTGTGGTAGGTTAGGCTAACAGCATGTGACTGCCCCAAGGTCACATAGCAAGTTTCCAAGGCAGATGGGAGATTTAAACCTGGGTCTTCCAGACCCTACTCTGACAGCAAAGGCTACACAACACTCGCTGTCAATCCAAGGGATAAATTCTGGTGAGTAGCCGTGTTGGGTTGCCATATTTGATCTAAAGCAGCAGAACAAAGTTTGAGTCCAGTGGCACCTTTAAGACCAACAAAGTTTTATTCAAGGTATGAGCTTTTGTGTGCATGCACACTTCTTTAGATATCTTTGTTGGTCTTAAAGGTGCCCTGGACTCAAACATAGTTCAAGTGATAATTAGTATTTTCAAGTAAAATCATATATTAGTAAAAGGAACACTTAAAAGCTCTGCAATTTAAAAAAAGACTGATATAATGATAATTTTACCCCATGATAATGAAAAGGCTCCCACATCTTCACTTGTCACTGGGGGGTTAAAAACGGCACACAACAAACCATTAATAGTGATATGCTCCATAATTTAAGAGAAGCTCTCTGCTTGATCTGAGATAAGGCTAGCTCAGAAAGGAGAGATAACCATTTGTAGATTTCAAACGTCATACTGCCCCATATACCCTCCTGAACAAGTATTTAATTTCCTAGGTTGCTCTACAAAACAGCACACAGTGACTGAAGGACCTTCCCCCCAACTGTAATTTCCTTGAGTGGAATAACATTGGGTGTGTCAGTACATGGAACAGAGTATACCATTAATCCAAATAGGCCTGTATCCCACGCCTATGACAGAAATCAAGAACAAGTAAACATGTTCCAAAATAAAGGTAATGCAGTCATGCAGATCCAAAGACACTTAAAACTTTTGGGAGGGCAGCAATTTCCACCAACTCCCTCCTACCTCTGCATACCCTGACTTTGCTGATCCCCAGAAACAAGATGGGGGGTGGGGTCTCACTGGGCTTCAGCAGCAGGAGGAAGCAGGAAAGGCTTTCAGGATCCACAGATTGCACTGTTTAGAAAGAAGTAGAAGAGGACAGCATCAGCAGCTGTCCAGGTTTTTCACATCAGCCATTTCACCACTGCCCAGAATTTCACATATATTTCACAGCTGAATTTTTGTAACTCGTCATATTTGAAGCAGCTGCAAAATCAATACAGTAGGTCTGGCTGGGCAATTTATTTTTGATTAAATGTCAGTATAAGGTGCCCACAAAGAAAATTTTTCATACACAGCAAAGGGATTAGTTAAATCCATGAAGTTTTTCTGCTGACCTCTGTTTATATGTTTGGCTTCAGGTGTGTAGGCTAGTGGCACACAGGCGTGATTTAGATTCCTCTGCAACTACTGGAAAAGAACAGATAAATCATGACTGAAGTTAAATTATGTTTTTCTCTCTCTCTCTTTGGTTGATTTTCCCCCTCCCTGAAGTGTTGCAGAAAACTATATGTTGTAAATTTAACTTGAAGAATTTCTGCCACTAACAGTTCATGTGGTTATGCTTGAAAGAATTTATACAAACATATTTCAAATAACTTCCTTACCATCTACCTATGAGCTTTCCCCTGTGTTGCAAAAAGGGTTTTAACTATATCTCTGAAATACTTGGTTTTCTACAATCATCCTTCATCTTCACTTACAACGGCAAATACTGTGTTGGCTCATTCATTTCCTGCCCTGGTTCCATGGAACTATCTGAGAGTGATCTGTTAGTCTCAGAAACAGCTCTGCGAGATAGAGTAGTCCAATGATCTTCAGAGCTTTCACAGCCAAGACACAACTTTAATCTCAGTTTGCAGTGTGATTATCTATGTATTTAAAAAATTACCTTATCTAGATGTGTCCTTTTCTGTTTTCTTCTTTTATCTTATCTCCCCTAATCTCATAACCCCCATCTCTTTTACTCCTACTTGTACCAGCATCCTAAGGTGTCTTAGGATAGAGAGAATTAACCAAACCAGATACTCGTGGGTGTCCAAGTTCTGGGGAGAGAACTTTGGCAGTATTGGTCATCCAGTGCCTGAACCCACATCCTGACTGGCATAGAGTAACAGCTTTGATTTACACTGTGTAGTTTTTATGTCCAGTCAAGGACAATCAAAGAGCAGCTATGTAGTGTTCATGGCTTAAAGTCAGATAGCTTGCCCAAACACTGGCAAACCCATCTGATAGTCTCTTAGGGTGCTGGCGCTAATAGATTACCTATTGCAGTTCAGCCTTTTAAATAATTAATAAAAGCTTAGTTTAATCCCATTTTGGTGAGGGATCCTTCCTTTTCAGGTGGGGGCCAAAATATAAATGTGAAAGCATCTAGCAGCATATTTTTATACAGTCTTACCCTAAACATTTAATACACTTCACTTCCTGACGTCTTTGTTTTCAAATTTATCAATATGATGTCTATATACTCTTTTATATGGTCATTGTGAGGAGAATGCCCCAAATTTCAGTGTTGCAATATTGTTTTGCTGTTGCAAAGGAATGTTAAGGACTGTGTCCGGTGTCAGTTCCCATCCCTGATTTTAGCCTCCTTCCACTGGGCAAGCCACAAAGAGCCCAGTAACCTGAGGGTCCCTACTCAGAGATGGAGGCAGCAGGGAACCCCATCCAGGTAGTGGCCCCCACTACTGCTTGAGAAAAGACTGGAGACTTGGACAATCCAGCTGTGGCCTCTGGGATGAAGGCCGTCAACTGGGAAGGTCCAGGGTAAGAAGAAGATGGAGGAGGGAGGCTGGGCCTGATACTTTTAAAGCCCAAGAGTGAGAGCAAAGGACAGACAGCCTTGAGATGGGTATCTATCTCCTTTTATAACTTCCAGAAAGAGGTGGAGCTGAACCCTGATTGGAACCAAGGTCCAGGAGCTGAGACAAAAAGTGGTATATAAGGGAGGCTTCCAAGCCAGTCTGGGAGGAAAAACTGGGTGAAGTGACTGAGTGCATGCATGTGTGCCCACCCACCTGCCCTCACTTGGAGGGAAGGAAGAGAACCAAGGTGCCTGAACCCCTCTCCTTCTCCTTCTGGGGTCAGCAGGGAGGCTGGCCCAAACCCATCGAGGGTGAGAAAGAGGAAGGCCGAATCTGCATTTGTCTTTCCCACCAGTGTCCCAGCCTTTTGACTCCATCTTCAAAAAAAGTTGTCCACATTTGGTGTCGTTTTCACACCTCAACAGTGCTAGCATACTTTTGCATGCCCACATATGTTTATCATCCTTTTGAGGTGGCTCCACTGTCATTGCACCTCTGCACTGCTTTAAAAGAATTATTCTCCAACCAACATTCAAACAAGCATAGAGAAAGATGGCATCACAGCAGCACGCAACTGATTTAAAAATGCAAATGCAGATTCGACCTAGGTGAGCCAGTACAGCAAAGAGGGAATATAACAGACTGAAAACTGTGGATCAAAAATGCATGAATTACTAAAGCATTGCTAGATTTAGAAGTCAGACCAAACACACATTCATCTGTATCTATTTTATGTCAAATAAATCAACAATCACCTTTATTTTTCTTTATGCTTGACCTCATCTGGCTGTCTGCTATGTGGTGTGATTTCAAAAAGTATTTGTGTGTCTTTAGTTAGAAGGGAAATGAAATCAACTTGACTGAGAGTGGAAAGTAGATGTGGGGATGATGCTTTGGTGGTAAAAATTGGGAGAGGTGATCTGGGTGGAACTTCTCCATACAACAATTTATAGTCAGGGAGAGGCTGTAGCACCGTAGAGCATCTGCTTGGCATGCAGAAGGTCCCAAGTTCAATCTCTGGCAATCTCCAGTTATAAGCAAGCGATGTGAAAGACCTCTGCCTGAGACCCTGGAGAGCTGTTACCAGACTGAGTAGACAATACTGTCTTTGATGGACCAATAGTCTGATTCAGTTTAAGGCGGTGTCATGTGTCTATATAGCATGTGTTCATATGATCTGGATGGATTTTTTCTACACAACAATTTGTATACCATTTCATAGATGTTTCTCCCCTATTTCTAAGTAATGTGCTCAGTTTTCTTGTTCTTCACATTTTCCTTTGGTCTAACCAATTACTTTGAACAAGTTTATTTGAGGTTTGATTTCCCTTGTAACTATTGAATAGTGACTCTTTTTGACTGATTAGTTTTGAAAAGTTACTGAGAGAATTCCTACATTAAGTCAGCTGGTTGTGAAGTCAAGCTGACAGGTGTGATGTTTTCCTAGGGATGCTGAGCTCGGAGAAGGATTACTTCATGCAGTAATGGAGCTAATGGTGTTATACTCAGGACAGCTGTGGGTACATCTGGTGTTAAACTACAGTTATTTAAACTTTATGATGTGAGAGACTGCCAGCTCTCCCACTTGCAACATATAAATTATGTCAATTGCTCATGCACTTTTTCTAACCCTGATTTCTCTTGAATTATGTATGATCGACAGGGCCCGCAGTTGCTTTTAGCATTCCCATGTGACCACATGTGCTTTGAGTGCAGTGAACAGTCATAATCTTAGTGTGTTTAGTCAGGGGATGCATAAAATTGTGTGGTCTATGACTATATAACGTGTATCCTAACCATTAAGAGAGTTTTTTATATCTCAAGATCGACAGGCTGTTTTGAGGTAGTTTATGCTGGTTTTCTCAGAAGGAAATATGTTGCAGCCACCACTGTGCAGAAAAGTCCTTGGGCTAGAATTCAGAAGGCCAACAAAAATCCTGTGCATGAACTCTTCAATGCATCCTTCAGAAAGCAGAAACAATTGCCTTCATAAGGGCAGGGAATTACCCTATTGGGATCAGAATAACTCTTTTTAGAAGCTTACTGCTCTGAATGCCATGACAATTACCTTTCAAAAGTGACTTTGCTTTTGCATGGCCTCTTGGCTTCCTTAAACTCTCATTAATCCTGCAGCAAATTGCCCCATCTTACTCGCAAGACAAGAGAGAGATAACCTTTCTATAGCCCATTAGTTTCCAGAGAGAGTTGTTCAGTCGCACAGTCAAGTCTGATTCTTCATGACCCCATGGACCACATCACGTCAGGCCCTCCTGTCATTGGTCATCCTCCAAAGTTTGCTTAATTTCATGTCTGTTGCATTGATAACACTGTCTAACCATCTCATCCTTTGCCGTCCCCTTCTTCTTTTACCTTCAGTCTTTCCCAGCATCAGGGTCTTCTCCAGTGAATGCTCCCTTCTCATTTGGTAGCCAAAGTATTTGAGCTTCAGCTTCAGTATTTGGCCTTCCAGGGAACAGTAAGGGTTAGTTTCTTTTAGAATTGACTGATTTGATCTCCTTGCAGTCCAAGGAACTCTCAAGAGTCTTCTCTGGCACCATAATTCCAAAGCATCTATTCTTCAACGCTTGGCCTTCCTTATGGTCCAGCTCTCACAGCCATACATTACTACTGGGAATACCATTGCTTTAACTATACGGACTTTTGTTGGCAGGGTGATGTCTCTACTTTTTATTATGCTGTCTAGGTTTGCCATAGCTTTCCTCCCAAGGAACAAGCGTCTTTTAATTATATGGCTGCAGTCACTGTCTGCAGTGATCTGGGATCCCAGGAACATGAATTCTGTCACTGCTTCCATGACTTCCCCTTCTATTTGCCAAGGAGTGATAGGGCCAGATGCCATGATGTTGAGTTTCAAGCCAACTTTTGCGCTCTCCTCTTTCAATCTCAACAAGAGGCTCTTTAGGTCCTCTTCACTTTCTGCCATTAGAGTGGTATCGTCTGCATATCTGAGGTTGTTGATGTTTTTCCCAGCAATCTTAATTCCGGCTTGTGATTCATTCGGGCTGACATTTTGCATGATGTACTCTGCATATAAATTAAATAAGAAAGGTGACAATATACATCCTTGTCGTACACATTTTCCTATGCTAAATGAATCAATTGTTCCATATCTGGTTCTAACTGTCACTTCTTGACCTTTATACAGGTTTCTCAGGAGACATGTGAGGTCGTCTGGTACTCCCATCTCTTTAAGGACTTGCCATAGTTTGTTGTGATTCACACAATCAAAGGCTTTAGCGTAGTCAATGAACCAGAGAGAATACTGGCATGTTATTATCACTTGGTGTAACCATTTTATTTACTAGTCTGAAGTAGGGAATGGAAACTAGTCATGCCCCTCAAGTAGAATCCTAGAATCTCATAACCAAACAAGCTTATGGCTATTTGTATCTTCTCTCTGCTTCTGGCCCATAAGCTGAAGCAAGACATTTTCTTTGAAATAATAGGTCAGTTATTCTCTGTCAGCCCAACCTACTTCACAAGGGTGCTTTGAAGAACCATGTATTCTACTCTATGCTCCTTGAAGGAAGGATAAAAATGTAAATAAATAAATAAGAAACAAGAGATATTTCCACCATGAGCCCTCAGACAAAGATTCAATCTGCCCCCGCCCCCCGATCCTGATCCAAACTAAATATTGTAACGTAACAAATTACTTGACTGGCTGTTAGCATGCATCTATAATAATAAAAGGATCCACATGTCCATCTGTCTGTCCATTTGTGGCAGACATAACTAATCAAAAAATAAAACTAGGAATCTCAGGTTTGGCTACTAGCTTCTGGGTGATCATGGAAGTACCAGAACCAAAAATTAAAGGAACTGGAAAATCTTGTCCTAGGTTATCTCCAGACCTCCATGCTATTTGTAATGGAAGCTAAGGTTGTGTAGTGGTAAAGTGTCGTACTAGGACCTGGGAAATCCATGTTCGAATCCCCAGTCTTCAATGAAAGCTTACTGGATGACCTTAGGCCCATCACACACTCACAGCCAAACCTACTTCACAGAGTTGTTGTGAGGATAAAACAAAGGAGAGGAGAACAATGTAAGGGGCTTTGGGTCTCCATTGGGGATAAAGGCGGGACATAAAGTAAGTAAATAAATTCTAACTTCTGTTCCTCCTTTGTTACCACTGAGGCAGTTTAACATTTTTATCAGTTATTTATCTGCCTCCTTATTGTATTGATTGTTGGTCTATGACAGTAATAAATGTGAATGTGTAATAAAGATTAACAGTTATTATCATGCATGTTAAGGGTTGGGGGAGGCATCCTTTTACAACTTTGATAGATTATGGGGAAATATTAACTCCCCCTTTCTTGTCCAGAATATGAACAAAGGCCTGCTCCTATATTAGTATTAAATGCATTCTAAGTAGCAAACCAGGAATGGATGAGGAGCTGCGACCAAGACTTAAAAATAAGGGGGGGATTAAAAGTGGGGAGAGATGAATGGCAGATCAGAAAAGGAAGAGAGCCAAATGAAGGAGAAGATGTGGAAAAGAGAAAAATGTAGAAGACAATGGACATTTTTTAAAAAAATTGCTACCACACACTAACAAGGCTTCCCCTTGGCAAGATCTGGCTGTGCAGGAGCTGGGTGGAAGTAAAAGGAAAAGGACCTTGTTAGGAGGCTACATCCTGGCATTCAGTAGAGCTTGCCCTGGCTAGTTTTCCCTTGCTCTAGTGCAGGCTTGGCTGATGGGTTTAGCAGGAGCCGATCTGCAAGTGGTTTCTCTTAGACTCATGGTAAACTTTGCAGAAGGGTCAAGCCTCAAAGTCGGATACTGCTCTTTGTTATATTCTGCCTTCCCTGTGCCCCTTTCCCTGAGCAGAGATAGACTTGTAGAAAGATTAAGGAGGAGCAATTTTACCCTCAAAATGTAGCCAGCCTTGAATATTTATTTATTTATTTATTTAGAGCATTTATTAACCACCTCTCTCCCTTATGGAGGTCAAGGTGGCTTACAGCATAGACAAATATATAAAATGAAATAATATAAAATGAAATACATTAAAAAATGAAAGAAAAAATGACTGCAATAAAAAAGGCCAACAGTATGCCGGGGATTATTAGGAAGGGAATTGAAAACAAATAAGCCAGTATCATAATGCCCTGGTATAAATCAATGGTGCAACCTCATTTGGAGTACTGTGTGCAGTTCTGGTCACCCCACCTCAGAAAGGATATTATTGCATTGGAAAAAGTGCGGAAATGGGCAAATAGATAAAAGGGTTAGAACACTTTCCCTATGAAGAAAGGTTAAAGTGTTTGGGCCTCTTTAGCTTGGAGAAACGACGGCTGAGGAGTGACATGATCGAGGTTTACAAGATTATGCATGGGACAGAGCAGGTAGAGAAAGAAGTACTTTTCTCCCTTTCTCACAATACAAGAATTCGGGGGCACTCAATGAAATTGCTGAGCAGTCAGGTTAGAATGGATAAAAGGAAGTACTTCTTCACCCAAAGAGTGATTAACACATGGAATTCACTGCCACAGGAGGTGGTGGTGGCTACAAGCATGGATGGCTTCAAGAGGGAATTAGATAAACATATAGAGCAGAAGTCCATCAGTGGCTATTAGCTACAAGGTATAGATAGGAACTCTCAGTCTGGGGCAAGTGATGCTCTGTATTCTTGGTGCTGGGGGGGCAACAGTGGGAGGGCTTCTAGTGTCCTGGCCCCACTGATGGACCTCCTGATGGCACCTAGTATTTTTGGCCCCTGTTTGACAGAGTGTTGGACTGGCTAGGCCATTGGCCAGATCCAAGATTGGCTTCTCTTATGTTCATAATAACCAAAATTTAAGATTACTATTCAAGACTGCTAGTGAACTTAATCAAATGTGGTCCTAAATAAAACCTTCAGCTGCCTCCTAAAGATTGAAAGTGAAGGGTCCAGGGGGACATTTTTTCATGATTTTGGGGCTGCCACTGAAAAGGACCTTTCTTGTGTACCCACCGAATGAGTATCTTTGATTGATGGGACAGTCAGGAGGGCCTCTCCCTGTGATCTTAATTCCCAGGCAGAAACATATGGGAGAAGATGATGCTTCGAATACCCTGGTCCCCAACCATGTAAGGCAGGGGTGTTAAACATGAGGCCCGGGGAGCCAGATCAGGCCCCCAGAGGGCTTCTTTCAGGCCCACAATGGAACTGGCTGTCTTCTGCTGCTTCTTCCAGTTCTGCTGCTGCTCATAGGTTTGCAGCTTACAGACACACACCTGAACAGCATACTCAGCATAGACATTTTGATGCAATAATTCAGAGCAAGAGGTGTCAGTTATCAGACACTGTTAAATAAACAAAATATTGCAAGAGTGCTAATGTTTTAAGCATGTAAAAAAAAATCCTTTGTGTTTGTGTCCTTTATAAAGTTTATCTCTCCACTACCTGGCATTACATTTTATGACACACATGGCTCGGCTCAACAAGGTCTCATTTATGCCAGATCTGGCCCTCATAACAAATGAGTTCAGCACCCTTGATGTAAGGCTTTAAATGGAACCTGAGAACTAGCTGATACTTTAGAAGGATTATATGATTTTTATATGCTATTGTTAAATCACCCCCTCTTTTTTTTTCTTCAAAAGTATTTTTGGTTCATTCTTTTGTTTCTGTACTCCAGAAATGTATTTTTTCTTACCAGTTATTATGTTGTTCAAGTTAAAAAAAATTGAAACAAGGGCATGTAGTAAAATTTAAAGCTTATAGGTTTAACAGACAGTGCCCTGAAAAATTAATCTTCAGGTTCATGTTGTACAAGGCGAGAATAGCTTGTCATGCTCAGTTTATACTTGCCCATATTTGGTGCTTTTAAAAATAGAACTTAAACTCTTTCCAAGGGTTGATTCACATGTAGACTTTATATATATTCTGGAATTTTCCAGATAGGAACTTAATTCCCATTGGGGAAGGTTGCATGTACTGGTGGATGCATACAAACTTCCTCACTGGTGCAAGTAGTGACTCTCTAAGGTTGCTTCAGATCAGATCATATACCATATTTCTGATCAAAATGGAGCCCATATGTGTGGTAGAACTAAATTCCCAGCTGGGAACATCTAACACAAAGCCTGCAGAGCAACCATGAGTCTGCCACATGGGCTTGTAACATGTGCATCAACTCTTTAGTATTGGTTTCTCATTTTAAAGTGAATAGAATGATTTTTCTTTAATTCTTAAATGTCAAAATTCTCATTTTAGTTTGCCATTTCCTTAGAACATTCCATGTACAAAACCCATGTTTGTATATGGTTCTGGAACACAACAGTGAGGTCCCCAGTTAGTCAGCATTTTTTTTTTCATCCTGACAGTCCCATCATCCTCCCACCATGACTCAGAGGTGATTGGCTATGGTTGTAGCAGGCAAACAACTTGTCAATCACATGAGCTCCCTCCAGCAAGGGCTTGTTTGAGATTCAGCCCTTCAAAAAAAAAAAAAATGGTTCAATGGCAGGAACACAAGCATCTGGCACTTTGTCACCATTTGGCTGCTTCCTTCTGAGCCAGCTGTTTCCACTGCTCCCTCCAGGTGGGAGGAGGAGGAACCTGGGGAGCTGGAAAAATATAAGCCCTATTTTTCTACATTATTTCGAATGGGGAAAAATTGTCAAAGAAGCCAATAACCAAACACTGGCAAAAAGCCTCAAGATGCAAATAAACCCAACAAGCCCAATGGGACAAATGTCAAACCAGAAAATCCCAGGGCCAATTGGCAAGCCCAACAGAACCAACAGCCCTTCATCACTGGTGCTCCTGTTCCCTGCCACCCCTGAAAAGAAGAAACATAACAGCAATATTGCATGAAGGAGCTTCATTTTAGGTCTTTTTGTGGGATCTGCTTGTGCTTGTTTTAAACTGAAATGCTCAATTTCCTAGCATCCTAGTATATATAAATTAAGGTGGCAAGAACAACCTTTTTGGCAGCATATTTACTTACTTTCTATACAGAAGTGATCCCTCTAAGATCTGAGCCCATTGCTTGGGAAAGCTGACTCCTTCCTCACTCCTTCCCATTGTACAGAAAATTTGTAAGCTTGAAGAAAAACAGGTCTGGATGGCTTAAAATGCCAGCACAGAATATTTTTGGACATTTCCAAATTAGGCATGCCAATCTCCAGGTGGGGCCCAGAGGTCTCCTGGAATTATAGCTGATCACCAAGCTACAGAGATCAATCCCCTTGGATGAAATGGCTACTTTGGAGGGTAGACTCTATGGCATTATGCCTCACTGAGGTCCCTGCCTTCCCCAGGCTCTGCCCCTAAATCCCCATTAATTTCCCAGTACAGAGTCAGCAATTATATCCTAAATATTTCTGGAACTTTTTAGGGAATCAACATCTGGTATTCCCAAGAATCCTGTATATCACTGGGATACCAGATATACCTGAAAAATATCAATGAGGTATTTTTCAAATATTTATTTGGACTAGGAATGGGAACATCTGAATACACGTCCCTAGTTTGCACTACAAGTTTACTTCATTACAGGGCAGGAACTGAAATGTGAGCTTCCAACAGCTATATCCAAGATGAGTTTCAGAGTTGATGATGGCCTTGATCCATTGATTATTGAGTTTATTAGATTCAAGTTATGCATGACAGCAACAGAACAATGTGTTTAGCCACAGATCCTACTCCTGCTGCAGACCTCTCCTCCCTCATGCTGCTTCTGAGGATACCCAGGTAAAGAAGAAGAAGAGATTGGATTTATACCCCGCCCTTCAGTACCCAAAGGAGTCTCAGAGTGGCTTACAAACTCCTTTCCCTTCCCCTCCCCACAACAGACACCCTGTGAGGTAGGTGGGCTGAGAGAGCTGTGACAGAAACTGCTCTTTTTCAAGAACAGCCGTGTCAGAACTATGGCTTACCCAAGGTTATTCAGCAGGTGCAAGTGAAGAAGAGGGGAATCAAACCCAGTTCTCCCAGATTAGAGTCCGCACACTTAACCACTACACCAAACTGACTCTCTTTCTTTTCCTGCTTTCAAGAAAGCCTGTTAACCTGTGTTTTTTAAGGAGAACTTTCTGTAACAGCAGGATATTCCTAGTACAGTATCGCTGCTGGATAGCCCAGGCTAGCCCAATCCTGTCAGCTCATGGAAGCTAAGCAGGGTCAGCCTTGGCTAGTATTTGGAAGGGTGACCTCCAAGGAATACCAGGGTTGTGATGCAGAGGCAGGCAATGGCAAACCACCATTGAAATGGCTCTTGCCTTAAAAACAAGTCTAGCTTACCACCTAGTGGTGCATAACACTAAAAAAGAGCTAGAACTTCTGGCTGCCAGACAATCTTAGGATCTCCTAGCTATTCTACACACAATGCCATATAATAATTCATTATTAGTTATTATTACTGCTTAAGGAGGGTTTTTGTATTTTGGGGGGCTGCTGGTAATATTTCTTTGTGTGATTTGATATGTTATCTGGATTCTGTTCTGGAGGTAAAGGCTGCATGTCTTTGTATCTTTGTTGTAAGTTATTGTGGAACCATTGGCGAGACAAAAGAGAGGTAAAATATTATTCATTTATTTATAGCCCATCTTTCTCTCTGAGTCACAAGGTGGATTACAGAGTACAGAAAGAGGGGGGGAAATCATACAATGCAGGCTATTGAATGACCAATACAATAGAACTAAGAGTACAAAACTGAACGACAGTGCAAGCAACAATTGGAGGATACCGTATAAAATATGCACTGGACAATGCAAATGACGAATGCAACAGAACTAGGAATGCAAAACTGAATGCCAATACCAATAGACTAGAACTAGAAACACAAAATTAAATGATAATGTGAACAGCAAACTGCCCAGGCCAGCATAATACAAGCAATGCAGAGTGTGGGATTATGAAGGTACAAGACAACTCAGTATCCTTTCATCCACTCCCTTATGAAACAAGGTTAGTAAATAAAGTAATGAGTATTAGCTGCCCTAATCTGCAATGGAATGTTTTTAGTTATTTCTGTGTGATCACAAAAAGAGACTAGTATAACTCTGTCCCAGTATTCTATTATAGCAACATCAAGTAACCTATTTGGGGCAGCATTTCCATTACATGGAGATACTTCATGAGCAGCTGTAATATATAAACAAGGATTGCAAATGACTATGCAAAAATTGTGATAAACAGGCACATTTCTCTAACTTGAAATGGCTATTTTTGTCAACTCAAGAGCCTCTTTGGGTTACCTTGGGGATGTGCATGCAAACTCCCCCCACCACAGCAGTTTTGGTTCTATGTACTCTCAGTATCTGGCATGGTAGATGACTAATTGCTGAGCATGCATACCTAATTACCATGGTCCAAGTCATCATGCAATGCCTCTTTTAAAAGCCTGGTGCATTCCTAAGCGACATTACACCCTTCTAAGTTCACTGAAGTCAATGGGTTTAGAATAGCGTTACTTTGACCAGGAGCATTGTAAGTTGTATGTGCTGCTAAAAGACTGAAAAACCAAATGACTGGCTTCCAGTGAAAACTTTAATACTATCCCATATTTTTAGCAAGTCTTCTGACAAGGTTTCCTTGAGAAGAACATGGGCCATTATGTTTTCATTCTGGGGATTTTGTTTCATGTTCCCTGTTTTGCCTTGAGCTGTCTGATTAAGCTTCATTTTGTACAAGAGATGGGTCTCTTCACACCCTCGATTTTATCTAATAGCATATTTGGCTCTGTTCCTCTCCCTGAATCAGTATGCTTGTTATGCAGACAAAAAGTGTATTCAGGGTATCATGATGCATTCCATTTTCAGTATGCTGGATGGTAAAGGCATGTTGGGAATCTGTTATTGTGATAAAATCCCAAGGATCGTGTATCATACAAAATGGTTTATGCTGCTGAGATTAATTAGTGGATATATAAAACACAGTGGTTTCACCCAGATCAATAGGTGCATAGGCACTGTGCTTGTCTCTATCATGAATGGTAGTATTGCAACTATGCATAGGATTGCCAGCCTCCAGGCGTGGCCTGGGGATCTCCCGCTTTTACAACTGATCTCCAGCTGACAGAGATCAGCTCCCCTGGATAAAATGGCTGCTTGGAAGGGTGGACTATGGCATTGCACCATGCTGCGGACCCTCCCCTCCCCAAACCCCGCACTCTCCTGGGTCCACCTGCAAAGTTTACAGGTATTTTCCAAACCAGGGCTGGCAACCCTAATTACGTGCCCTAATACAAATTGGAAGATATGTTTGTTTTTCAAAATATTCAAAATGGTATGCTATTGTTTTAAAACAGTTGCTTGTCTAAGGATTTCTTTTCTCAGAGAGATGGTTACCTTGGAAATTAGATGGTCATAATTCTATACTATGTATAACGGATAATTTGTTCTTTAGTACATTTGCCCAGGATCCAGAAGGCTTTTGACCACCATTTCTTGCTACAGCAGTATTCTCATAGCTCCTGCAAGAACTCAATAGAAACATTTGTGACCAAAGTTGTCAAGAAGCCAGTTACAAAGTCCATTATGAGGTGCTCTTCCTCTCTTTGCACTTGCTATATGCAATCTAACAGTGAATGTCACATAGGTAACCAAAAGGTAGCCATATTTTAAATGTCACATAGGTAGCCAAAAGGCAATAGTCAATTTAACACTGTGATGAATCTGAAGCAGCAACATCCCACATGTTGAAACTGGTAGGAATGTGGCTTTAAACACTCACTAAATCAACACTCAAAATCAGACATTTCCACTCTATTCTTTCTTTGTTTCTTTGACTCATTTATACTTTACCTTTCTCCCCAGTGGGGACCCAAGGCATCATTCTCCTCACCTCCATTTTATCCTCACAACAGCCTGGCAAGGTAGGTTAGGCTGAGAGAGTATGAATGGCCCAAGGGTACCCAGTGAGCTTCCATGGCACAAGTGGGGATTTAAACCTGGGTCTCCCAGAAACTTGTCCAACACTCTTAACCCCTTCACCACACCAGCTCTCAGTGTATCAAATAATAACAAATCTAATAACTAAAAATAATGCCTTTTATACTATTTCTGGAAACTACTGGAAATGACTGTACTTCTAGTGCCTTGCTGTCTGCTTTGCAGAACTGGATGAGGTGAAGGAAGGGAAGCCAGGAGGAAGTGATTCAGTAGATAATCATCCAAAAGATTCTCCCTTGCAGCATTTTAGGCAGATAGTAGAAAATACCACTGCTCTATATGCAACTTAAAGTATTACTTGCACAGGGAGACATGAATTGGCATATGAGTGAAGAAGAAGAGTTGGGTTTATACCCTGTTCTTCACTACTTGAAGGAGTCTCAAAGTAGCTTAGAATCTCTATCCCTTCCTTTCCCCACAACAGACACCCTGTGAGGTAGGTGGGGCTGAGAGAACTGTGACTGACCTAGGGTCACCCAGCTGGCTTCATGTGGAAGAGTGGGGAATCAAACCCAGTTCTCCAGATGAGAGTTCACTGCTCTTAACCACTGCACCAAACTGAGCATTTTTTTTCCTTTCCCAAAACTCTTTAAGATGGGAGGAATCTATTGTTTTACAAAACACAGAGTGCATGGCCTTTTCCATGCCTTATCTTGCCACACTCTGTTTCTTTCAGCATTTTTCTCCCAGTCCAGCTGACTTCCAATAGAAGAGCCTTATCAGGAGAAAACATGCTTCAGACAGCAGACCACAGGGAGGTAAGCTGGAGGGCAGAGTCAGTCACCTTCACCTGCATTATCTACTTTTGTTAAAAAAAAAAATCCCCTCCTATTACATGTAGATTGTTAGGCTTGTATGTATTGGTCCTCCCCACCAACCCAGCTGCTGTGCTTTAAAATACACTAAAGTAATCAGACAGAACTCAGCATTTGAATCAATGCTCCTTTCTTGCATGGAGAAATGATCTGATCCTTCTCCTTCAGTTATCTCTTTCACATCTACTGTGTGCCAGCCCCACTGTCTCTAGAACCCTAGGCCAAGCCTAGAGGCTTTACCAACTGTCTTACAGCATCCACAAGCAAAGCCTTTGTCTCATCTTAGGGGGTAATGAGCATGAAATTGCTCATGCACATATAAATCATGCTTTATATAGAATCAGAAAGCTTTCCCCAAGTTTGTGAGATGTGCACTAATTGGCAGAAATGGGAACTCCTATGCATAAGAATGCCAGTTGAACTGATCCCCTTTGGCAGGACAATCAGCAGTTGTTCTGCTCGGTTACATCTGTGTAAGGCATAGGCTGGCTGATATTGGCTGCAACTTTCTCCATCACTGCTCTTCTCCCCTCCTGTTGCCCAATGAAATCAGACAATGAGGTGCCACACTAATTGTATAATCAAAAGGCATCTGACCATTAACAAATGTTAGAAATAATTCTGCTTAGATCTGAAACATTTACTACATTTACAAAAAAAATATTGTTCAGGTCAAATCTTGATTAGTAAATGTTCAGCTGTGCATCCCTAGCATGCAGCATGGCATTGTACCTTGAGAGGACCTCTGTGAATTTCTCCTTCCTCTATAACATGTCTTTAATGAAATATATCCTGCTTCATGAAAAGACAGCAAATCATGATAGCGATCTAATGAACCTACCTTTCTACACTGATGCAATTGTGTATTGTACCGAACAAATGAGTAAGAGGAAAATAAAGTGCAGTTGCATCCAAAGAAACAGCATGAACACTTCAAAACAAGTAGCACAGTGTGGTGTGCTAAATCAGTCCAGACAGGAAAGTGTGGAAGAATGAGGCTTTCAGTTCCCATGACATTTCATGCATTTAGGTTTCTCTGAAGTGAACCACTTAATCCTTGAATGAACAAATCTGATGCTAATGTCCTGTGCTTTGTTGTGTACTATGATCTAATTGAGAATTAATGCATTCTCTTTTGTCCCTTGAATGAACTTGCCTGCACACTCCCTTTGGACCATGCAGTACAAGTTTATCAGCAGCAGCTTTCCTTTCTATAATCTCCCTCTTCACCCTATCTTGTCATTTTGACTTACCCACCCAAAAGGAGAAATCATGTCACTGTGTCAGTGGATGTCAGGGGAGAAAAGAAGTACTGGGACTTGAAACTTGTATTTCTTCAAAAGCACTTTCCCCCCTAAAGAATACCACGTGGTCACAGCAGTTTAATTCTCTTTTGCATAATACCAGTTTACATAGTACCTGCTTACTTCTGTTTCTCAGTGTGTCAGTATGTCAGACAGGGTCAGCAATGACAAACACATTTGTCAGTCCTGTAGCTGCCAATTTAGGTTGGGAAATTCCTGGAGATTTTTTGGGGAGGAGGCTTGGGAAGGGCAGGGTTTGGGGAGCAGAGGGAGCTCAGCAGAGTATAATGCCATAAAGTCCACCCTCCAAAGCATCCATTTTCTCCAAAGGAACTGACTTCTGTAGTCTGGAGATAAGTTGTAGTTCTAGGAGATCTCCAGGTCCCACCTGGAAGTTGGCAACCCTAGGCATTCCAGGTCTGTACTGGTTTAACAAAGATGAAATTTAAATTTATTACTCAAGAAAAGCCCAGCTAATTGAAGTGGCAATTTTCCTGTATAACTTTAGAAGTCTCTCTTAAAAATCAGAAACACACTTTAAGTGTGTATTACTGGATGCATGCTCTTGATTTTAAATGTAAGGACTGTGCAGTAGAGGAACAGTTAACTCCAGCAAGAACTACACAAAACTCCTTGTGTTTAATCTTCAAGAAGCTGGGCTTAAATTTAGAACTCTCAATAAATTTCATCTCAAATGATTTGGAGGTCTTGCTTTGGTTCCTAATTTCAAAGGAACCAAAAAGTTTAAGTAAGACCAGCAAAATTTTTGGGATGTGAGGGAAGAGCCATGACCAACTTCTGGGTCAGCAGCCAGTACCCAGTGCTCACCATCTGCCCACTCAAAATTTGAATATTTTTACCTTTTCCAACACAAAAAAATATATTTTTGAAAGATGGCACCTAAAGGTGGTAAGAAGGGGAAATAGAAAGGCAAAAGTGGTACGCATTAAACAGTTTTTCCCAGGTACAGACACCATTCACCTCATCTGCAATGCTGGGGAGGGGTGAGCTAATGGCTGAAGAGAGCTCACTTACTACAATATTTTTAATGCAGGTGCTAACCAAACAACATCAGGAACTGAGAAATGATATTACAGAAATGCTGAAACCAGTGTTTCAACGCATGGATGAGTCAGAAGAGCTTCATAAGCAGACAAACCAAAAGGTAGAGAAAGCTCTCAAGAAAGTGACTGAGCTCGAAAATCAATTACCCATGAGAAACTCTGATGCTTGGGCACGGGAACATATTTTGTCTTTGGATTATTGTAGTTGTGCCTAAAGTTCAGGGGGCTTAAATCAAATGTTGAAGCTGGAACAGAGCTGAATATATTTATGGTGAACTGGTTAGCAGGCACTTTAAACCTTGAAACTGGTGTTACACCCCTTCTACAAAGAGCTTATCACATCGGTAAGGTATGGGAAGAATCTATTTCCTCATTATATACTAGAGATATACTGGTAGAATTTAAGGACTTTCAAACACAGCAGAGGATCCTTGCAGAGGCTAGAGAGTGAGGTGATCTTGATTTCCAGGGCTTGAAGATTCAAGTTTTTCCAGATCTCCCCCCCAAAAAAAAACTTTTAAAGATTAGAAGAGACCTTAAAGACACCACTGCTAAACTGTGGGACTTAGGAATAAGATATCGTTGGCTCCGTAAGGGCAAGTTGTTTGTCCAACATAGCTCAATCACTTATACTGCGTACGACTCTGCCTCAGGTGCCTTAAATTCTTCTCCTTTTGAATCACAAGAAAATAGAGCCGGCAAAAGGAAAAAAATGCTCTCCTCATATGCCAGTCAAAACAACTTGAGTATATACTCCTGAAGACCACAAAGATCTTGAAGCGATTTTGGACTCTTTTTTAAAAAAAGGATTTGGGTAATATAAAATAATTTTTGATGCTACAAGAGCAGTGGGACTGTGGCAAACGTCTGGGTATGTTCCCTCAAGGTTTAATCGGTCCTTGGAAGGAGGAATTCCCCCCCCCAATCCTTAAGGCCTCCTAGGACTGAGTTTAATTATTTGCAAAATACTTTAGTTCAAAGATTAATTTGATAATATATTGTAGATTTATTATAATGAACTAAGATTTATTTTATTTATTTATTTATTTATTGTATTTGTATCCTGCCTATCCCACGAGCGGGCTCAGGATGGGTCACATCATCTTCAATAATACAGTAAAGTTTAAAACACAATAAAACATTTACATTACAAACATTTAAAATTAGTAGTTATAAGCTTCTGGTGAAAATTCTGACCCATTCATACTGATGGATATGGCCACTTGCTGGTAGATGGATGGCCAGTAGGCAGAAGACAGCAACCTCAGGGAGGCCATATATGGACACCCACTGCCTCAACCAAAAGCCTGGAGGAACAGCTCCATCTTGCAGGCCCTACAGAACTGAGTAAGATCCTGCAGGACCCTGATCTCAATGGGGAACACATTCCACCAGGTGGGAGCCAAGGCAGAGAAAGCCCTGGCCGATGCTAGATGGACATCTTTTGGGCCAGGGCCCACCAGGAGATGTTGATTACTATAGCATAAAGCTCTTTGAGGCGTATACGGAAAGAGGCAGTCCCTTAGCTATGTTGGTCCCAGGCCATATAAGGCTTTGAAGGTTATTACCAACACCTTGAAGTGGATCCAGTACTCAACTGGTAACCAGTGCAGCTGGCAAGCACATGCTGAACATGAGCCCGCACGGGCATCGACGTCAGCAGGCATGTCGCCGCATTTTGTACCAGCTGTAATTACCGGATCAGCCTCAGGGGTAAGCCTGTGTACAGCGAATTGCAATAATCTTATAAAAATTATCATGTAATAATTTTGGGAGAAGAAAGAAGATGAAGATGATATGAAGATAAGGTGTGCAAGTGAAGCTTTGTTTTTCATAATATTAATGATTTTGGTGTTGTTAAATTATAAAATTCTTTCTTCAGTAAAACAAAATGCAAAAAATTGTCCACAAAACTTTAGAACTGAACCTAAAGAGACTGTTTTGAGGCAAATGTACAGATTTATACTTAGGCAGAGCATCCAAGGAACAAAGGAAGGCAAGCTTCGATCAAACTAGCACAAAGTTCACAATTGGATACCACATAGCCCTGTTTTAATCCATATTACTTTCACAAACAAATTCTGGATTAGACTTGCCCATGCACCCCCAAACCAACAAGTGGCATATGACTTGGTTTTACCACAGCATATCCTAAACGTCTTCTCCAGTGAATGCTCCCTTCTCATTTGGTGGCCAAAGTATTTGAGCTTCAGCTTCAGGATCTGGTCTTCCAGGGAACAATCAGGGTTGATTTCTTTTAGGATTGACTGATTTGATCTCCTTGCAGTCCAAGGGACTCTCAAGAGTCTTCTCCAGCACCATAGTTCAAAAGAATCTATTCTTCGGTGCTCGGCCTTCCTTATAGTCCAACTCTCGCAGCCATACATTACTACGGGGAATACCATTGCTTTGACCATGCGGACTTTTGTTGGCAAGGTGATGTCTCTGCTTTTTATCATGCTGTTTAGGTTTGCCATTGCTTTCCTCCCAACGAGCAGGCGTCTTTTAATTTCATGGCTGCAGTCACCATCTGCAGTGATCTGGGATCCTAGGAACATGAAGTCTGTCACTACTTCTATGCCTTCCCCTTCTATTTGCCAAGGAGTGATGGGGCCAGATGCCATGATCTTAGTTTTTTTGATGTTGAGCTTCAAGCCCACTTTTGCACTCTCCTCTTTCACCCTGAGCAAGAGGCTCTTTAGGTCCTCTTCACTTTCTGCCATCAGAGTGGTATCGTCTGCATATCTGAGGTTATTGATCTTTTCCCCAGCAATCTTAACTCCAGCTTGTGATTCATCCAGGCCAGCATTTCGCATGATTTACTCGGCATATAAATTAAATAAGCAATAAATATACATCCTTGTCGTACTCCTTTTCCCATGCTAAACCAATCAGTTGTTCCATATCCTGTCCTAACTGTTGCTTATACAGGTTTCTCAGGAGACATGTGAGGTGGTCTGGTACTCCCATCTCTTTAAGAACCTGCCATAATTTATTGTGATCCACACAATCAAAGGCTTTAGCATAGTCAATGAAGCAGAAGTAGATGTTTTTCTGGTATTCTCTTGCTTTCTCCATAATCCAGCGAATGTTGGCAATCTGATCTCTAGTTCCTCTACCTCTTCGAAACCCAGCTTGTACTTCTGGCAGTTCTCTGTCCACGTACTGTTGGAGCCTAGCTTGTAGGATTTTGAGCATGACCTTGCTAGCGTGTGAAATGAGTGCAATTGTGCGATAGTTTGAACATTCTTTGACACTGCCCTTCTTTGGGATTGGAATATACACAGACCTTTTCCAATCCTGTGGCCACTGTTGTGTTTTCCAAATTTGTTGGCAAATTGAGCTTCAGCGGACAGTGGAAGACAGGAGGGCCTGGCGTAATCTGGTCCATGGGGTCGCGAAGAGTTGGACTCGACTGTGCGACTGAACAACAACAACATCCTAAACGTTTGGCACAGGTGGCTGGAGGCCACCTCTTTTAGACTGTGGGAACTAGTAGCCATAAATTCATCAGAATGTAGCTACCTGGTCAATGCAATCAAAATGCTATATTCTACAATGTGGTTTCTGTCGTGCCACTACTATGCCTAGTGAAAGGACTGTCAAGTCATAGCTCCCAGAGAGTGGCCACAGACAAAGGGCAGAGGACAGTATGAAGTGGGCAGAAATACGTTCACTGCCAGCCAGTCAGGAACTGTGGATTGAAAACTCTCACTAGAAAGCAAAAAAAATCCCACGCAGCTCCTGAGCAACCAGTCTATGCCTGTTGTGCTCCATAACAAACAACTAAAAGGAAGAGGCTATCCCAGTGATGTGATTGAGAATTTGAAGCAAAAGGTGATCCAATCAAATAGAAATTTATTGCTGAAAGACAATCTGAGGAGAAACCAAAATGGTCTTTTCTGTAGCTTTGAATATTCAGATTTGGCGGGACCCATAAAAAACATAATTTTGTGTTATTGGCATTTAATTAACAATGTACCAGGATGGGAGACAAGGCCTAATATTTCTTACAGAAGATGTAATAATTTAAAAAATATGTTGATCAGATCTGATGCTTTGAATAAGAATAGGGTACAGCTGGAAACTGTTGCAGGTCATCTCAGATGTGGAAATTGCATCACCTGCAGGTCAGCTTTGCAAATTACAGTTTTTGAACATTCAACTTTGGGAAGTTCTAAACTCAATACTTTCACAAACTGTAACTCTAAAAGAATAATTTAATGTGTTATCTGTCCATGTGGACTTTTGTACATAGGGAGCTCTGTGAGAGTGGTTAAGATTCATATTTTAGAACATAAATCTAGAATAAGACATAATATAGTTGATGCTCCATTAGTACATCATTTTATGTCTATGTGACATTCACCTGATGATTTAAAGTTTGTGGGGGGGTTTTGTATAAATTAAAAGCATGCCCCCATAACCAAATAAACACCTGTAGGTTGTTACATCAACAGGAAGCATGATTTATTTCCATTTTACTACTTTGGAACCTTTTGGACAAGCAGAATAATGGTTTTTCTTGTTTCCTTTGAAGTATTGTGAATGGTCTCTTTAAATGAATGCTAATTGTGACTATAGAGTTACCTATGTGGAAGGATTTAAGTCCCTATTGAATTATCATTAAGTTGAACACTTGACCCACATTTACATATGAATTGGTAATAAAGAATTGAGAGGTTTTACTCTTTTGTCACAGGAAATCTGAGTAAGTTAATGTATGACGGGTTGACTTTCTTACACGATTGTTGTATGTGTATCTTTGTATTAGATAGTTTATATTTGAATTTTTATGATAGGACAACTCAAAGATTGACCATCAGTTCTTGAAAAAGAATTTTTTTCAGAACACGTTACCAGGATTTCCATAGATGGTGGATGAATGGATTGTGGAAGTATTTAACAATAACGTCCTCTCCAATTGAAAAAAATTATTTCTGTGGAATTTATGAGCGCGCTAGATTTAATCAAGTTCGACTTTTTGATATTATGTGAAAATTTATGTAACAAAAGAATTACTATGAGATCACAGTATTTTATATAAATACTTCATTTAAATCATTGTTTACCTAAAAGCTATTAGATTTGTACTGTTGGCACTTTATTAAAAATAATATAGTATATATTTTGATTATTTATTTATTTATTTATTTATTTATTTATTTGGTATGGTGTTGTTTTCTGTTGTTGATATTGTATCCACCGTGGTCCCTATTCTTGTACTGCAAATTAAAGGAAAGGCGGGGGTTGGCCCTCCTATCTCTTTTGTAAGTCTCTTAGCTAATGTTTTAGAAAGCTTTGGAGACAGATATACTACTGCTGCTGCTGCTGCTGCTACTACTACTACTACTTGTCACTGGGTACTACTACTATTATTATTATTTGGATTTATATCCCGCCCTCCCTGCCGTGGCGGGCTCAGGGCAGCTTACAACAATTCAAGAATACAATTAAATACAGTAAAATACAATAAAACCTATCATAAGCTTATAAATAACAAAATAACAATAATTTAAAACATGAATACATAAAATGCTGGAATTTACTCAAATAACAAGCAGAGTACATAGTTTAGATGACTGTTGGATGTCAATATTTTCATACCAGCACAATTCTCATTTATTATGTGGCAAGCACAGGCCAGGAACCTCGACTGTAGGACCCAGGTTACAGGTTGGAAAGCCAGGGTGCAGGGACATTCCCCGGTCTTTACTGTGGCTCCTTAGTTGAATGCCTGGTGGAAGAGCTCCATCTTGCAGGCCCTGCAGAACTGTAAGAGGTCCCACAGGGCCCTTATCTCTACTGGGAGCTCATTCCACCAGGATGGAGCTGCCACCGAGAAGGCCCTGGCCCTGGTTACCACCAGTCTGACATCCCTGGGGCCTTGAAGGGCTAGCTGATTTTGTGCCCCTGAATGCAGTTCTCTCTGGGGAATGTGTGGAGAAAGGCAGTTTCTCAGGTATACCAGGCCCTGACCTTAAAGGTTAAAACCAGCACCTTGAAACAAATCCGGTATGCTATTGGCAGCCAGTGTAGTGCTTTCAGTACTGGCTGGATGTGCTCCCACACGGGGATACCCATCAACAGCCTGGCTGCCTCATTCTGCACTAACTGCAGCTTCTGGATTTGAGACAAGGGCAGCCCCATGTAGAGAGTGTCACAGTAGTCCAGTCTTGAGGTGACCATTACATGGATCACTGTTGTCAAGTCGACACATTCAAGGAAGGGAACCAACTGCCTAACCAGCCGAAGATGGTAAAAAGCTGATCTGGCAGTGGCTGCTACTTGGGCCTCCATTGTTAAGGAGGCATCCAAGAGCACTCCCAAACTCCTATCCTCTGGTGCTGGCACCAATAGAGCCCATTGAAGGTCAGGAGTGGAATCCCTACCCCTGGCCTGTGTTCTGTCATGACCTGTGTTCTGTCATGATCTGCATTGCTTTGTTTACTGGCATTGTAAAGTAGTATATTTTGTTGATCTTCTGGATTCCTGCCTTGCTTTCTACTTCTGAGTGCCTGAGTTAGATCAGAAACTCCTAGTCTCTTGCTAGACTCCAAGAGTCTTAGCTTCCTTGGAGTCTGCTTCATGCTCCACCAAAGAGAATTTTGAGCCACAAACCTGCTTGATCTTCAGCACAGAAATGAGCAGGAGAGGCTTGGGGTGAGTCCAGCTCAGTTAGCTGTCAGGAAACATATAGAGGAGGACCCCTTTCCCCCTCATAATGCAAGCACTGGAATGGAGTTACTCAACTGCCACCTCATTGCTGACTGGGTTCTCGTATATAGATTGAATAATGATATAAATTCAACATATTCTGTTAATTTATAATAGTGATACTGGATCATTGTGTTTTTGAAAAATCAAATGTAACCATCTTGCACTGCCCATTCTCTTCTCAAGGCAATTATCTATACTCTCAAACTGCTGATACATTTGTAGTTTAAAAGAGATGTATTGTGTGCGTGTGCTGTTTTGCCTCTATCAATGGCATCCCTTAATACACTATGCCGCTGGCTGGTAGTCACTGTTGGCACATGCTCTGAACTTACTGGAGAGTTGGCAAAGTCACATATGCCCCAAGGTGGGGCCAGTTCATGCATCATTTAAAAACGAGAGCTATTTTTATCCACTCTGCATCACATAATCTAATCAAGTCTGTTGCACATCCTGCTCTAGATGCAGGCAAGAGGCCTTACGATCATAGGCTGAAATACCTTCCTTTCCCCCTCTGCCTCTCCTGTTTTGTTTTCTAACATCTGTTCTCAAGAATTTGACAGTTTGTGTACCATTTTTTGATATTTATGTTTGACCTGAATAAAATGGATTATATGTAGTTTTTGCTTTTGATTTAACATCTTTCAAGTGCGAGTCTGAATTTACTATTAAATTAGGGTTGCCAGGTAATACTTGGCTGCTGGTGGGGGGCTCCAGGATCTGCCCCAGGATCTTCTGGCATGCACCTCAATGATATCATCCAGAAATGATGTCATCACATCACTGATGTCGGGAGTGACACTCTGGTTGTTGGGCAAAACTCTATGGTTTGAGCCCAATTTTACCATAGAGTTTTGCCCAAAAACTAGAGCATCACCCTGATGTTTGCGACTTGATGATGTCACTTTCAGGTGACATCATTATGTCATGTTTGCGGGCATTTGTAGGTGAGGTTTATTCCCCACAAAAGCAGGGAACCTCTGCCCTATCAGCACCTGGCAACCCTATACTAAGTACATCCTGTTGAGCTCAAGGAATTATTTCCATCTTGTACATAGGGTTGCCATTTTATTTTGTATTATTCCTAACTACAAGATAGAATGTTATACTGCATACTCACTAAGGCCCAGGCCAAACATTATTGGAGGTTGTGGGAAGCATTTTCCCTACACTGACTTATCACATAATGCTCCAGTACAGTCTATACATATGAACAACATTGGTCTGCTGGCTAGCATGGTTTCTCTGCCTACGAATGTCACCTAGTCCTTCTCCCATGCTTTGGGAGAACTCCACCATAAGTTTGATTAGAATCATGGTCGTTACTTTCCTTTGACGTTAGAATTGGACATCAGAATACATTATTTAGTCCATCTAAATCTCTTGTAACAACCTTAGCTCACAAAATTCTTGTCACTGGGTATTAAATTAAATTAAAACCAAACAATATATTTTATAAGCCAGAGCTACCAGTAGTGGAAATTACTTTAATGGACTCAAGTCCCAGTAAATCCATCACAGTAATTTCCAGTAGTGGTAATGCTGCCCTATAAATCTTATTATTTGGTTTTACAAGACAGTCCCTGCTTCACACACAAAAAAATGTTACCAGCAGGTTGTATTACTCTGGACCATTTCAAAGTCAGACTCCTGTACAGAACACAAAAGCAATGCTTAAAGCACATAAACAGTGAAACAAAACCTGGCAAA
This sequence comes from Gekko gecko, assembly GCA_029375565.1. NCBI lineage: Eukaryota > Metazoa > Chordata > Lepidosauria > Squamata > Gekkonidae > Gekko > Gekko gecko. The sequence goes on from JAPDNY010000002.1 coordinate 138,901,379, forward strand.
GCATTCAGATTCTAAGATGACATTGCTTTCCTAGCTCATATGGGTGTAAATTTGAATACAACCAAGGAAGCATGGCAGGAGTACAGGAAATTTTTCCAGTCGATGGCTGCCAGGCTATTTTGAAGGGCTTAAATTATTTATTTATTTATTTATTTATTTATTTATTTATTTATTTATTTATTTTGATTTATATCCCACCTAGCCAGGAACCGGCTCAAGGCGGCATACAATAGTTAAAATGTCATAAAACAATAAAATACAATCCATAAAATAAGATTTGATAAACAAAAATTACATAAAGTGCTAGTGTAACAAAGGCGATTCCTATATCATACTCCCAGTCAGGCAGGCAGCAAATCCTATATATCACACTCCCAGTCCTGCGGGCGGCAAATCCAGCGTCATAACCAGGTCCATAGGGTGTTCCGTTTTCAGTGCCTCTTTCATCAGTGCCTTTTTCATCAGTGGCAGCCCCTAATCGAAAGCCTGGTGGAAGAGCTCCATTTTACAGGCCCTGAGGAACTATAGAAGGTCCCGCAGGGCCCTGAAGTCTTCCGGGAGCTCATTCCACCAGTATGGGGCCGCCACTGAAAAGGCCCTGGCTCTGATTATTGCTAGTCTGGTGTCCCTCAGGCCCGGGACAGTCAGGCGGTTCTGTGATCCTGACCTCAGTGCTCTCTGGGTGATATGCAGGGAAAGGCAGTCCCTCAGGTAGACAGGCCCCTGACCATATAGGGCTTTAAAGGTCAGAACCAGCACCTTGAAATGAATCTGGTATGCTATTGGCAGCCAATGCAGCGCCTTCAGTGCAGGATGGAAGTGATCTTGTACAGAGAGACCCATCAACAGGCTGGCCGCCGCATTCTGCACTAGCTGCAGCTTCCGAATTTGGGACAAGGGCAGCCCCATGTAGAGAGCATTGCAGTAGTCCAATCTTGAGGTGACCATAGCATGGATCACTGTTGTCAGGTCATTGCGTTCGAGGAAGGGAACCAACTGCCTAATCAGCCAAAGATGGTAAAAGGCTGCCTTGGCAGTGGCTGCTACCTGGGCCTCCATTGTTAAGGTGGCATCCAGGAGCACTCCCAAACTCCTGACCCTCAGTGCTGGCATCAATGATGCCTCACTGAAGGCCAGTAGTGGGATCCCTACCCCCAACCCACTCGGACTCAGGCATAGGACCTCCGTCTTCATTGGATTCAATTTCAATTGGCTCAGCCTAAGCCAGCCCACCACATCCTGAAGCGCCCGCTCCAGGTCATCTGGGGTAGAGTTGGACTGGCTGCCCAACAACAGATATAGCTGGGTGTCATCTGCGTATTGATCACACCCTAGCCTATGCCTCCGGGCAATCTGGGCAAGGGGGCGCATATAGATGTTAAATAACATCAGAGATAACACTGCCCCTTGAGGAACCCTGAAAACCAGCGGGTGCCTCGGGGACACGTTCCCCTAGCACCACCCTCTGTCCCCGACCCTGGAGAAAGGAGACAAGCCATTGCAAGGCAAGCCCCTGAATCCCTACGTCGGCAAGGCAGTGGGTCAGCAACTGATGGTCGACTATGTCGAATGCTGCCAACCGGTCCAACAGCATCAGTACCACCATGCCGCCTTGATCCAGATGCCTTGTCTGTGAGGGCAACCAGTGCCGTCTCCATCCCATGGCCTGGCCGAAAGCTGAACTGGAACGGGTCTAGCATGGAAGTGTCATCCATAAAGCTCTTGTTGATAATATCTCTGAGGGCACCTTGAAACCCCTCATGGCCAGCTTTTATGAGCCATGAAAGGCACGGGTCAAGGCTGCACGTCGTTGGGCATACCGTTGCGAGCAATCTGTCAACCTCCTCAAGACTGAGTGGACTGAAGTAATCTGGAATGGAACCAGAAGACATGCATGGAGCCTTGAGTTTGCTCACTGTCTCAACTGTGGCAGGGAGGTTGCGGCGGAGTGACAAGACTTTGTCTGCCAATGTCCAATTCCCTAACATTTGGTCTGCCCTGTGGCAGCTCTGTTAATGACTGAATAGTTCTAAACAATTGTGCTGGGCGTGAGCTAGCAGGCGCAACCACAGCCACGTAGAATTCTCTCTTCGTGGCCTTGACTGCCATCTCATAGGATCTCATAAACGTCCTATAAGATGCTCTTGTTGCTTTGTCCCGATCACGTTGCCACCGTCTCTCTAGTCGTCTGAGCTCTCATTTCATCAGCCGCAGCTCCTGGGTAAACCATGGAGCCCGCTTAGAACGGGGGCACAGAGGATGGCGGGGAGCGATTTCGTCGATGGCTGCTGAGAGCCGGCCATACCAGTCTTCGACTAGCTCATCTAGCACCAGGGGGCATAGGATACCACAAAGCCATCCGAAGCTGCTGAGGGCCCATCAGGCTCTGTGGGCGAGCCAAAATATGCTTGACGCCCAAACAGGGTTGGGGTGAGACATTCACTTGGGCCCTCAGGGCATGGTGGTCCGACCATGGCACTGCCAAAGTAGTAATCCAGTCCACTGTAACCCCCGCCAGGAAGATCAAATCAAGCGTGTGCCCGGCCCGATGCGTGGGGGCTGCTATATGTTGGGTGAGTCCTAGTGCCACCATTGATGACACCAGGTCCATCACCCGAGTCAAGGCCGCATGATCGGCATTGACATTGAAGTCACCCAAGACTATCAGCCGAGGGAACTCCAATGCCCAGCCCGACACGACCTCAACCAGGGATGACAGGCTATTGGCCGGTGTGTTGGGCGGCCGCTACACTAGCCAAATAGCCAAACTCTCCCCAGCTCCCAACACCAGGCCCAAGCACTCAGTGCCCGAGAGCTTCAACGGCAGGAGCACCCTGAAGGAGTAAGCCTCCCAAATGAATAGAGCCACTCCTCCCGCCTGCCCCTCAGTCCATGATTGGTGGAGGACCGAGAACCCGGGTGGAGCCAGCTGGGAGAGAGCTACCATCTCCCCATCTTGCACCCAGGTCTCGGTCATGCACGCCAGGTCCACTCCCTGCTCTAGCAAGAAATCCCGCAGGATTGAGGTCTTATAATTTATGGACCTGGCGTTACACAACACCAATGTCGGAGGGGGGGTCATTACTCCTAGCTTCTCTGCCTGCTACTATTGGGATGGGACACAGACTGGAAGGGGGCCGAGCTCTTCTGCTTCTCCACCTCCTTCCCTTAACTTCTGGCCTGGTCCCACCGCTATACTTCCCCCTCCCCTGGAGCACTGGTATCCTTTGCTCAACTACCGCCATTTAATGATGGCCTTTGCAGCGCCTTCATGGTCCTCATGCGTTGGCTTATAGGTGGAATATACCGTTGGAATGCCACTCGTGATGGTATAGTTCTCCTCTCTCCACGTGCTCTTCAGCCCTCCTTCCCCTCTTGCAGGCACTTCAGTCACCCAGGCCGCTGCTGCCCTGCTTGTCTGCTTCCTGCCAAGAGGCTCGCCTCACTACCCCTCTGCCTGTTAGGAGGCAGCTCCAATACTCCCTCTAAGCTGTGGAGTCTTTTGAGCAAAAAATCTACTTTGTGAGGTACTGGTATTAAAGTTGGGAGCGAGTGATTTGTGGCTGGAGTGGGCTGGCATGAGGGGATTGAGCCTGGGCAAAATCCTTCTCTCCAGGCTACACCTGGAGATTGGCAACTCCATAATGGGGGCACGTGCACGGAGGGGGGCCACCAGAAGGTAGCCCCATTTAGGGCATAAAAAAACCCTGCTTCCAATCTATCCGCCTTTGATTGTTCCAAGATAATCCCAATGAACTGGCCAGTGAATTAATAAAGGCCAGTGAAAAATCAAATTTAAGCACAGCCATCAATTTAGTACAGCCCTATCAATCATTTTAGTACAATTTCGCCTCAATTTCCTGTAATCACTTTTAGGTAGGGTAATTTGCAGGGAACTTAAAAAGTTTCTTTATGCATTTTGACCACTCATACATGTTATCCTATTAAGATCCATCTGTGGTTAGAATTGCCACTGACATTTTATCTAAAGCAAAGTTCAAAGCAAATGTAAAGGATCCTCCTCAGATGGCACATCTGGCAAAATTTTGGGAGAAGCAAAAGAGTTTGGAGAAATTTAATAAAGGTGTTTGGGGGTTTTGCAGAAAAGGTTTATACATCCCTAGTTTCTGTTATCTCTATATTTATTAAAAATCAGGCCACAAGATCACATTATGGTGGAGTAGGGTTGCCAGCCTCCCTGGTGGAGGTGCAGGTCCCCCACTGCCAGGCCCCACCCCTTGTCACCGATCAGTTGGCCAGATGGAGGACTTCACAGGAGAAAAGAAGGCCCAAGCAATATTGCTGGTGATATGGTGACATCACTTCTGGTGTGCACAGGAAATGATGTCATCACACCAGCAACGTCTAGGTATTTGGGCAAAAACTCTACGGTAGAAGTCATTTTTACCATAGTGTTTTCCTCAAATATCAGTGTCATCTGGAAACTGCAGTGTGATGATGTCACTTCCTGTGTACACCAGTAGTGATGTCGCCATGTCACCAGTAACATCACCTGGGCCTCCCTCCCTCTCCTGGTAAACCCCACCCCCCAATCCTCTGCCAGTTGCCAGGAGGGATCTGGCAACCCTATGGTGGAACAATCATGTGGCAAACCCATTCTGAGGAATAAGTCCTCTATAGATCTTGGCTGTGAACTTGCCATGGGGCCATTTGGGAAGTCAGGAGAATGTATAGATATTCTAAAGCTAAGGGATGTTGAACTAAGATGGTGAAACTATCAATATTTCCTTCATTGACTGTGACTGTTGACCACAGACTTGAGTCTTAAAGTTTACAAATCCTCATCCGCCTCATAAACTGACTGCTATTTCTGGGGTATTCATTCAGCCAAATCAGATTCTCTAATCTGATTCTGCAAACCGATAAGGTGATCACAAATAAAAGCAACTCCAGATTTAAACTTTAACCCCCCTCATTCTCCGGAATTGTGTTGTCGAGGTGGCAGGCTTCCTTCAATTTGCCTTCTGTTCAATGATGGGAGCCTGCTTGCTTTGAAGCAAGAACATATTCATAAAGTTTTAGAAGCAGCAGAGATGGACAAGCTGACATTGATGATGAAAGGACTGGCTGACCACCTTTCAGAACACTTGGGTGCAATTTTATAACTGGTACAGTAACATGGATTAGGTTGATATTGGGAGGATTAAGTATAAATGGAATTTTGTGAAACTTTGTACCCAACAAGGGAGAAGGAAAGGGCAAGAGACAACCTTATAGTGGAGGAGGATATTATTACGGTTTTCGTGTGGCATGGTTTAGTAGAAATGCAAAAGCATGTATTACCCCTGTTTGTGTTTCATGTTTAGTGTTAGTTATGTTTGTGTTATGTTTTGTATTTGAAAAAAATTAATAAATTAATAAAATTCTGCCCTTTGGGGCAGTTAAAAAAAAATGATGGGAGCCTGCTGGGCGCAACTTGGGGGGGGGGGTTATAGGGTATAATGGAGCCAAATAAATTTGGCAATGCCAGTCATTTCCCGAACCCCGGTATCATACCAATGCTGGGATTCAGGAATATCACAAAATACTGATATTTTTTCAGATCTGGTATATCTGAACCCAGAAAATACTGATTTTTTTTTTGGTGCACAGCGCTACTCAGATAGTGAGACAGATAATAGCCCCACTCAGACAACAAACAGGGTAATATGAATGCAAGAAGGCAGGAAAATGGGATCACAAACAATAGACTGCATCTCCAATTTCTGTGTATTGAGAATGTGTGAAAAGAGCCATAAGGGCATGCAATTTTAAATACATAGACATAGGTCCTGATTTACTCTGGTGGGTCAATGCTGACAAGTAAACAGCACACAAACTCACTTTGACTAGAAGGAATTATATCGGTTAAGCATAATATAATGCATATATAAATGAAATGATTGAAAAAAGAAACATAAAATATATATGAAGAAAGACAAATATGACACATGAAGCATCCTGAGCACCTCCAGCCCACTTAATTAAAAACTACACTAAGCCCTCTAAGTTTCCCTGTGCTGGAAACCACAAGTCCAAGAGTGAAGATAGAATGGTAGAAGAACAGGGACAAAAGTGTAATTAAAGAGGGAACACACAGATTGAAAAGAGGAAATGCTGCTCTTGAGAAGACATGAGGATCTGCAGTTAAATTTGGAATACAATTTGAAAAATAGAGGAAACTCTGAGCACGATGTCCCACTCTGGTCTTCTCTATAGTCTTTTTGGATGATCAGAGATGATACATAGGTTGGGGGCAGAACTTGCCTCTGCATCCCTCCCCCCAGCCAATGTACATCAGCGAATGCAATTAAAAAGTCTGAAAACTAGTGACTTCTGGAGGAGTGCAGCTTTCTACTTTGTGCTATATTCAGAGTGCAAGCAAAAGAAGTATAACTAATATTTTCTCTATTAAGACTTTAATGACATGAAGTTACCTTCAAGCAGAAATTATGTATTATAATAATCTATACTAATGTAAATAGTTAAAATGCTTTCTATGGTGTGGTTGGGGCTCTGGCACCTATGGAAGCCAATGTGGCCCCAGATCATATAATGCCTCATTCAGACATGAACTGCTTTTATACAGAATTAAACAGCCCTTCCAAAACCAGTGAGGGAGTGTAACAGTCAGGGTTCTTTTTGTAGCAGGAACTCCTTTGCATATTAGGCGACACAACCCTAATGTAGCCAATCCTCCAAGAGCTTACAGAGCTCTTCTTACAGGGGCTACTGTAAGCTCTTGGAGGATTGGCTGCATTAGGGGTGTGTTGCCTAATATGCAAAGGAGTTCCTGCTACAAAAAGAGTCCTGGAACAGTTGTTAGAAAATGGAAATGCTGTGCACAGAAATGCTTATCAGGATGATCTTGTTTTAATGGGAAGATCAGCTAGCTGCCCTGATTGGATGACATCCCTTTCAAGCAAATGTATGCTGAATCACTTTCTCTGTTCACTCTCTCCATTGCCAGGAAAAATGAAATCAGACAGAATCATTGCACCAGCTGAAACTTCCAAATTGACTTCAAGGGCAGTTCTATATATTGTATTGTAGTAGTCCAACCTAGGAGTTGCAGTAGCATGGATCAGTACATATATATTTCATGTAGATGTGAAACAGCATGAAGGACAAGATGGAATCCTGTGGGAACCCAATAGCATAAATGACACACAGCGATGCAACGACCCTTCTAGCACCACCTTCCAGAATTGGCCATTAAGTAAGATTAGAACTACTGAAGCACATTAACCCCCACTACCAACTCAATGAACTTTACCAGAAAGCTGAGACATCCAGCCCGAAAGCTATGGACTCACTGTATCTTTTAGTGAAACCACATAGCTTTTAACAGTACTGAAAAATAACCAGATAATAGGCTTGCCATTGCCCAGGGCAGGTGGGGGATCCCCAGTTTTCATGGGTTCCTGCCTGCCACGGACCAGCTGGTCAGTGGGAGGAAATTCCCCCCACCCACCCCTCAAACAGTGTCATCCTGCACAACATGCTGACATCACCTGGAAGTGACATCAGTGCATCAGTGAAGTTGGGGAGGTGATGCTCTGCTTTTTGGACAAAACTCTATGGTTTGAGGTAACTTTTACCACAGAGTTTTGCCCAGAAAGCAGCACATTGCACCTGACTTCACTGATATGCTGATGTCACTTCCAGGTGACGTCAGTGTATCATGACACCCCACCCACTCCCAGAATGCCTCCCAAAGCCCCCCACGAGTGAGATGGAGCGACCTGGCAACCTTACCAGGTAATGGAATAAACTGTGATTTGGAATCATACTTTGTAGGCTATAATTTGCTATTTCATCTCATTCAGACAAAAGATAGTTCATCATTATATCTGAATACCGCAAATCCATTCCATGGGGTGGGGGATTACAGGGACCTAGATGCTTTGAAATATGGTGACAAAGATAAATATTAATGTCTATGATCTGAGAACATGGTGGTAAATTTAATTGCTGATTGGTCCACTCTTGCCATCAATGGATACTATTGCATTTTTGTGTTTGAATTTATTCTGCACTGAGGTGAAGGGAAGAAGAAATAGTAATATCCCTACCAGCATTTGTCAGGAATATAGAATAGGATATAGAGGCTGCGTTCAGACGGCCAGTCAATCGCGCCATGAGCCCTCCTAAAATTTTATCCCAATTTTTTTAATCCAGCCTAGCACGACCAGACGCCCCCCCATGAAATAGCCTCACTGCGCGTTGTTCCCACCGTGATTTGTCTACACGGCATCCACCGAGGATTTTTTTAAAAAAAGTTTTGTACATTCGCATAGGCAAGGCTGCGCCTCCTTGGAGAACTGAGGCGATCGCGGAGGGTTTTCAGCAAAGTCCCGGTCCTCCCCCTTGCCATCATGATCAATGGAGGGACTATTTTGCAAATTAGAACAGTCCTTCCCCCCCTCCATCTCCCATCGCGGTAACATCTTGCCCCTAAAAGAAATAAGCATGAATATTACATTCCTCGTAGCGCTTATCGCTGAATGCGTTTCCTCGTTAAAGCACACATGGGGTTTCAATTTTTTAAAAATCGCGCCCCCGTCGGCTCGGTCTGACGTCAGACCGAGCCGACGGGAGCATCGCGCGCTAATGGAGTGACCAGACGGAAGAAAGTCTGCAGTTGTTGCGCGGGTAAGCGAAAACCCTACATTGAAACTGCTACTTTTTAAATCAGGATTGGAGGCGCAGCAGAACGTGATGCCTATGGGACCGGAATATTTCGCAGATGTTTCTGTCTGGTCGTGCATTTTTGATCCGCAAGGGAGTCGTTCCTATGGCAGATCAAAAGATCCGTCTGAACACACCCAGAGACACACAACATAATAATCATAATCTGTATGGAAAGTCCTAGACAATGCAGCCAGGTTGGGATCTGGGAGATTTTCAGAAGAATCCCTAAGGCAAATGTGAAGGGTACTTTGGCCTTGTCAAAATTCTGGTTACCATCATTTCAGAAAGGAGTTGGCTGATTTTTCACACTTTCAGAGTACTGAAACATCTAATAGATTTGGCACACAAGCGAATATTTTTTAAACAGAAATCATGGCACAAAACTTTACATATGCGGTAAATGGATTAACAATGCACATAAGAAGTTGTAGAAATAACTGAGTGTTTTTTAACCATTCACTGTGCTCTGAAAGGAAGGGGATTAGAGCAGCTGTGAACTCTTGTTTCAGTTCTGGCCAGCAAGTGGCATACTCCATTTTGAGGCCAAAATATTGTCAGCTGAAAACAATAGAACTAGCCCTACTGAATGCTTGTTTTTGATTTCTCAGTTATCTTCAGCTAAGCTATTTCCTTGGCATGGAGATAATTGTTTTATACAAACAATATCATCATTCTTCGTTGTTCTAAAAGGTTTTACATTAACAAATTCCAACAGCTTTCATTTTGAATTGGCAGCTACAGATGCTCAGCTCTAGCACAAAGGATGTTTAGCTTGACACTTGTACCTGAATTTTGAGATAAACTCTGGCCTCTGTGGGTGGTAAGTCATTTATCTCTTTTTCCTGGTAGTAATATTGGGAGCCAACCACAGTTTGAGCCTGACCATACAAGATTTGTTGTGCTTTTTCTGGATGCCACTGAGCACCTTCATTAACAATGCCTGTGGTTATTCTTTAGTAATTACTGTTTCACATAAGCTATATGATTTTCCAGTTACTGAGTAATGAATGACCGTCTCCCTTGTATTTTCCATACATGACCTTGAAGTTGATTTGTTGATATGTTTAATCTGTTTTTTAAAATTCTTTTACACTGCAAATTACCTGCCAGCTGCCAGCAGTTACTATTTTTACTTTTTATGTAGTGTCACCAAAATACAGAATGCTTTACTAAGCAACAGAAATGGCCAAAAGCCTATAGGGCTGTGTGGTGCAATTTTGTGCCAGTCTCCCCATAGGAATGGGGCACCTTATGTTGGATAGCAAATGGGCAACTGGGGTTTGAGCAACTATTGAAACTGGTTTTGGCATCACTCTTGGTTTTTGTTAAGCTGGCCCTTCTGCCATCCCTTTGGAATACTGTGTGGCAAGCCATAAAGGGAAGCAGGAATTTTGAGAGCTTCTTTTGTATTGGCATTAAAGGTGGACTTTGTACACCTGCTGCACATTAACTGAAGCTTGGGAATTAAGTGTTATTGGCCTGGTTTGGGGATTGGTTAAGCTGTAGAAACGTAACAAGAACACTGCTCGATCAGACCAGTAGTCCATCTAGTCCAGCATCTTGTCTCACACAGTGAGGAACCAGTTATTCTGGAGAGATAACAGGGCACAAAGTCTGAGCCCTTCTTCTGATGTTGCCTCCTGGCACTGGTATTCAGAGGTTGACTGCCTCCAAATGGGAGGATCCATTTAGTCATCATGGGTAGTAGCCACTGATAGAGCTATCCTCTGTGAATCTGGTTGATCCCCCTTTAAAGCCATCTATGCCTCTGGCATACATTCTCTAGCAATGGATTCCACATTTTAATCACTCGTGTAAAGAAGTATTTCCTTTTTTCCATCCTGAATCTACTGCCCATCAAATTCATTGGATGTCCCCAAGTTCTAGTATTGTGGGAGAGGGAGTAAAAGTGTCCTCTATCTACTGCATAGTTTTATAAACCTCTATCATGTCATCCCATAGGCATCTCCTATCTAAACTGGAAAGTCCCAGAGTCCAGACTCTTCAGTCTTTCCTTATAGGAAACATGCTCCAACCACTTAATCATCTTGATTGTCCTCTTTTGTACATTTTCTGGCCCTTGCAATATTCTTTTTTGAGATATGGTGACCAGAACTGAACACAGTGTTCCAAATGAGGCTGCACCATAAATCTATACAGGAGTATTATAATATTGGCTGTTTTATTTTCAATCCCTTTCCACAGGGATCATTTGGGTTTCGAGCCCAGGAGCAGGCACAAATGGCAGTGGTGGCAAGCCCTGCCCCCAGCTCTCCACCCCTGCGGTCCTTCTTTCTATGGCCCCATAGAGTATAATGGAAAGATCATGCCACCACTGTGGCATGACTCTAGAAAGAAGCAGTTTAAACTTTAAACTCTTCTCTCTTCACTTCTCCCCCCAGCCTGCCTTGGCAGGCCGGCTGGGGAAGGGAAGGGGAGGCTTTTGAAGATGCCTCCCCCCCCTTTTTGCTTCCCCTTCTGACATCACTTCCAGTGATGTCAGGGGGCATGGCATATGCTAATGAGCTATTATGCTAATAGCCTATTGGATTTGCTAATGAGCTCCTGCAGCTCTTTTTCTACTAAATGACCTTTGCCTTTCCTAATAATTTCTAGCATAGAGTTTACCATTTTCAGTTCTGCAGCATAATGGGTTGACATTTTCATTGAGCTATCTACTACAACCCCCAAGGTCTCTTTCCCTCTCAGCTTCAGCAATTTTAGTTCATAACTAGGTTTGCAGGAATGGGGTGGGTTGCTATAGTATAGGTAAAACAATTAGCAATGACCTATGCCCATCATTGACTGGAACAGTCAGGAGGGTTGGGAAGGGGACACCCCCGGGGCTGACTGTACAGGTTTTGTTCCTCTCAGAGCCCCAGTCCAGGAGATAAGAGAGACACAATTCCTGATACCCTGCCAGCATGTGCAGGATCTCACCTCTCTCCCATGCCAGTCCAGGAATGAGGGATACCAAATTCCCACATGCTTCAGGAACACTTAAATCAGTAGTCTGCCACCAGGACCTCTTTTAGGACGTTCCCAACTCAGACAGGAGAAGAGGTCCCACCTCCTGCCTGGTTTCTGGGAATTAACAACTTATCAGCTCTGGGCCAGAGCTGCAAATACTTAATTAACTCACAGTGGTAGCCACATCAGCTGAGTCAGCTCCAGGCAACAGAGATTTAGGCTTAGACCCCAGTTGCAATACAGGACTCAAACTCAGATAATATTAATCTACATATTATCCTTATTTAGCAAAGCATGCATACAATCAGACTTGCAAAGATTAGAAAGCAATGAACAAGGCCTATAGCTTATCCAGCTCTGACAACACATGGAGGTATTTCATAGTTACCAGTCCTTCAATGGGCGTCATGGAACCAGGGAATCTTCAGGATGAAACACATGTTGGCTGTGGGCAATTAAGTCCTGCTTCACTGCCCACTAGTAGAATTCCATGTTGCAGGTTTGTAATCCAAAAGGGAACTAACTCTCAGAAAGGGGCCCTCCTTCCAAGAGAGCTATGTCCCTTTTCCCATAGGGTGATCACAGTCCCCTGCTTCTGTTGTCATAACTGAGTATGGCCACTTACTCAATCATGACAGGATGGAAAGGCATGTCTAAATATGTAGGTGCAGCCATTGCTGACACCACTAAAAGCATGTCTGCTTGAGCTTTGATGTGTAAAGGCCTTGGGACATCTGTGTCCTCAGCTTGGGAAGACATCTCAATGTCTGGTCTCCCCCTCAAAGGTGCCAAAGTGGCTTTTGAAATGGATATCAGGCTTGGCATCTGACATGCCATCTGCGCAGGTGACAAAAATCACAGGGATATGTTAGCAGCCAGACCATTTGGGCTTAGCAGGAATGAACCAGGAAAGTCTTTTCCTATACACAGACCAATATCATCTAAACTTTAGTTCCTCAAGTGGCATGTGGAGGAAGAGATGTGAAGCTTAATACCTCTTGACAATGTTTTATGTGCAGACTAGGATAAATAAGAACATAAGAGCCCTCTGAACCAAACCAGTGGTCCATCTAGCCCAACATCCTGTTTTATACGGGTGCCAGTCAGCGTCCCTGGAGGGCAAACAAGGCATAAAGTATAAGGACCTCCTCAGCTGCTGCCTCCCAGCATTGGTATTCAGACATTTGCAGCCTCTGGACATGGAAGCTCTCTTCATTCACCATGCCTAGTAGCCACTGATAGACCTCTCCTCTATGAATCTATCTAACCCCCTATTAAAGCTACTTCCCCGGTACTGAATTCCAGTTTAATTACTCATTAAGTAAAAAAGTATTTCCTTTTCCATATTTTGAACTTATTTCTCCACAATTTTATTAGGTGCCCCATAATATGGGAAAGGGAGAAAAGGTGCCATCTGTTCACTTTCTTTACCCCATACATAATTTTATAAACTTCTATCATGTCTCCCTTAGCTGTTTTTTTTTTCTAGACTGAAAGTCCCAGACTCCCCAGCCTTTCCTCATAGGAAAGGTGCTCCAACCCATTAATCATCTTGGTTGCCTTCCTTAGTATGCTTCCAGTACTGGAATGTCCTTTTTGAGATACAGTGACTAGAAATGCACACAGTATTCCAGATGAGGCACCATAGCTTTATACAAGGACATTACAATTGTGACAAACTGACCTCCAAAACCAAGAAGTTTAGTGCATCAAATTCAGAGAACTGGGAGATTAGGGGTTAATGCCTCACTGTAAAGCACAGTTTAACTGACAGGCTGCTGCCTGCATGCACTCCCCTTCTCTCTGATTGGTCAGCGCCAGCTGAGGAGAGCTTTGCCTTGTCAATCTTGTCAGTCTTGTCAGAGAGAGAGAATTTATTGCAATAAAAACAGAGCAGAGAAAGGCCAAGGTCTGCAAACCAAGCTGCTCCCGACCCCATGGGGTGGTCAGATCTTTTATACCCCTGCTGATGCACAAAGCATATGTTGGTACATATACAAAGCTATTGGTTACATGATATAGATAAAATCATCGTTAGAGTTACCTATCAGCTACAGATACTCCTTATAAAGAAAAGGGCATGTTAGCATTATTCCACTGGTCCAGACCTGTGGCACAGCATAAAATTTGTTACACATGTATGCCCAGCCAGTTGAAACTGGCTAGGGGTCTCTAGGGCCCTCTCTTGGTATCCTATTGCTAGCAAAAGCAAGACGGCACCTCTCGGCTTGTGTAGATAAGAATGGAATGTGGCAAGGATGTTTCCTCCCCAGATGCCTGCGCTGCTGAGGTGACCTGCTACCATCAGGCCTGATTGTATTCTAGCAACAAGTGAAGCACTGTGACAAGTCAATTTGACACCTGTAGGCCTGTGTCTCACACAAATGGTTCTATGGCAAAATGTCTGTCAAAGGCCTTGACTGAGTCTCTCACTACCAAAAGCACATCCTCCTATGTCAGAGAGGTACCCTTGGTATGAGAGGATATTAGTTCATAGTGCAAGGAAGGGATCCTCCCTAAGGCATTATTTCCAGTCTCCCCGGGCTGATGTCCTCCATCTTCAAGATCGTCACTCCCCACAACAGCAAGAGAGCTATAGCACAGGAGTGGGATTGTTCTAGTAGGTCCTTGTCCACATACCTCTGTTTCTCTCAGCTTCTCCAGTTTGGCCATCCTGGCTACAATGGAACTAACCTGTTCCCTGAGAGGCAAGAGCTCCACACCAATAATTTCTGTGCAATGGGCATATAATCATACATGTGATGCTCTTCACAAAACATTGGATAGCCCCCTCCCCCACTGGCATTCTAATTACACAATTGCTTTGGTTGTTGAAGGATATTAATGGTACAAAAGGGTCCTTACCTAAAACGATGTAGAATCCTATACCTAGAAAGTTAATGTCATATAGTCAAGACTCTTTGCCCAGCACTGCACTCACACATTAGCTTCATTCATCTCTTGTTTAAAGAAGATTTGCAGCTGTGGTCGTCTCTTGCTCCCCCCCCCCCATACTCCCTGATGAACTCCCATGATAAACTGTGTTCACATGCTCCACAAGCTGCTGTCTGCTTTCTGGAGTCTCACCTCTGATTAAGTTGGCATACAACTGGGACCTACAGCTCCTCCACTGAGCTCCAGATGATACAGAGCTCTATCAGATGACTCACCTCACCCAGCAAGAGCAGAAGCCCCTCCAACCCAGGACCATGTGCTTGTAATAAGCTGGAGAAACACAGAACTCAGTTTCACAACCAGACAATCTCAATCAAAAGGACGCTCACTTACTCTTTCTTTGCCTCTTGGCACCAGTTCCATAATTAATCTCTTTGTTCACACACTGTGTTTGTATGCTCCCCCAGCTGCTGTCTGCTTTCTGAAGTCTCACCTCTGATTAATTCTACTTAACTCATGCTTGGAAGCCAGAGAGAACACTGACTACTGACCAAGTTTGGTGCCATGATGGATTTGCCCAAAATACTGGTAGCCATGGTAGTCTTATTGTTAGTTAGCAACCTGCTCTTGAAAGTTATGGCAGGGATCTTTACTGATGTAGATCAACCACTATAAAACCTGGTTTAATCAGATGCTCATGTCTAATGTCTTTGTTTTAGGGTGCTGCCTCAGAAGGCAAGACTATGACCTGAGGAGGTTACAATTAGGTCAGAAAGAAGAGGGAAAAGAGGGAAAGTAGTGGAGAATGTCAACATAAGGTTAAATTGAAAGGTTCTCAGAAGAAGGGTGTTTTGTAAAGTGGGTGAAGGAAGGCAGAAAGAATACCAAGCAAAAGGTGCATCCAAGGACAGAGAGGAAGCATAGCAAGGGAGAATGGCTTTTAAGAAAGCAAGAGAGCTCTAGGCAGATTGGGATAATATAGCTGGACATCAGAGCACAGTCAGTGATACATGGGTATAAGCAAGCAGAAATATTAGTAGGAGTGAGAAAGTAGAGTTTAAAAAATATAAGGAGTTTTTGCGTGTGTTGAGGAGAATAGGATAAATCATAGATAAGAGGTGATGGATAATCAGGGCCTCTTGGTAAAGTATTGCACCCCTGAGAGGAAATTAACTTTTCATGGAGGATATTTCAAAGGTAATATTTAATGATCCTCACAATTCTTAATCTAATTACAGGCCTTCTGCTCTGTACTGTGAACTGTACAACTGAAGCAATGCTCTCTTTTTTTACCACACTTTTTAAAAGGTAAAATGTTGATTGCTCAGAGCAAGGAGAGGTCATTTTCTCAACACTACTCAAGTAAAGCTATCACAGATTTTAGACATAAAGCAAAGCAAACTGACTCTCTCTGAAAATTTTATTGAAAAGAAAATTTTGAGGAGGTATATATGTGTGTGTATCCATATGTAAGTACCATCAAGTACTAATCAATTTATGGCAATTCTAGCCAGGGATTTTCAAGGCAAGTGAGAAGCAGAAGTGGTGTGCCAATTTCCTTCCTCTGTAGAGTCCTCCTTGGTGGTCTCCCTTCTGAGCACCAACCCTGCTTAGGTTCCAAGATCTGACAAGACTGGGCTATACCACACAACCTTCCATCTGTACATTTGTGTATATATGCTTGCGTATTGAGAAATTATCTTTTCTCATAAAATCTATTTGATGAACACAGTTTTCATGGCTGGTATCATTCCCTGATGGCACATAAAGGAACATGATAGTGAGATGAAAAGGTTGGTAAACTGGCTTAGCTGAATTTTCAAGATATTAGGTCCTTGTATGGTCCTTGTTTCGGATCTGACCCAAGGTTTACAAGATCCAACTCATAGCATTAGGTGGAGGGAATATGGTTACAGTAAGAAGCTCTGCTTATTCATAGTGCACCTATTTATACGTCTATAGAGTGAAGCGCTTGACACCATAAAAACAATGGTGGACTCTGTCTGTCTCAGGCCTACAGTTAAACTACTGTTAATCTATTCCCCAATCCTGCTTCTTGAACCGCAAAGAAGTACAACTTGGTTATTTTGAAGAATCCTGAGTCTGACTCGTTATAGGCTCAGCTATGATGGACAAGAAGAATGCTATTATTCCCTTTTAACTGAAACTATTCTGGCTACTGTTTTTTTTCTGCACTCTAGAAATACTTTGAAATCTACTCTTGAAACAAAGCAAGAGTTAATCTTTGCTGAATCATGGGTTACTAGCCCATGAAGCTTGCTAGCAGAGTCCTGCAACTGGTTGAAATGCAGCAAACATTCTACTGGTTTGGGGAAGAAAATTAAGCCTGTAGTAGCAACTTATAGAAACCCCATTTTCTTCCTTCTTTTTTTTGGTTTTGAGGCCTTTCATCTCTCTTTTCCTCCTTTTTCCTGAATGGAAGACAAAGACACCACTCACTTAATAAGGAGATTAGACAGCTTCTATTTTCATGTGATCTCAGATATTCAGAGATGCAATGAAATCCATCGTATATATAAAAGTGATTCCAGGCTCTCCCATTGGCCCTTAAACATAAGAACATAAGAACATAAGAGAAGCCAATGTTGAATCAGGCCAATGGCCCATCTAGTCCAACACTCTGTCACACAGCGGCCAAAATATACCAGGTGCCATCAGGAGGTCCAGCAGTGGGGCCAGGGCACCAGAAGCCCTCCCACTGCTGCCCCCTCCAGCACCAAGAATAGAGTGCATCACCTGCCCCAGATTGAGAGTTCCCATCTATACCCTGTGGCTAATAGCCACTGGTGGACTTCTGCTCCATATGTTTATCTAATTTCCTCTTGAAACTGTCCATGCTTGCAGCTGCCACGACCTCCTGTGGCAGTGAATTCCATATGTTAATCACTCTTTGGGTGAAGAAGTATTTCCTTTTATCTGTTCTAACCCGACTGCTCAGCAATTTCATAGAGTGCCCACGAGTTCTTGTATTGTGAGAAAGGGAGAAAAGTACTTCTTTCTCAACCTGCTCAATCCCATTCATAATCTTATAAACCTCGATCATGTCACCTCTCAGCCGTCGTTTCTCCAAGCTGAAGAGCCCCAAGCATTTTAACCTTTCTTCATAGGGAAGGTGTTCCAACCCTTTTATCATTCTAGTTGCCCTTCTCTGCACTTTTTCCAATGCTATAATATCCTTTTTGAGATGTGGTGACCAGAACTGTACACAGTATTCCAAATGAAATTTGGAAAAAAAAAAAAGTTACTTTTTCCCCACCATAGAGAACAATGGAGGGAATAGGGGCAACCTGTTTAGGGGCCCATAGAATTGAACCCCCTGGTCCAATGTTCTTAAAACTTGATGGGTATCTTGGGGAGAGGCTCCATCAGCTATCCTGTGAGTTTGTAGCCTTTCCCTCAAACCCCCTCCCCTCCAGCCCCCAGAATATACCCTATGTTTTCACCATTGACTTCAATGGCCCATAGGGTATAATGGAGCTGAAATTGACATTTGGCTGCCTGAAAGACTCTCGGGGATGCCGACTGGGGGTGGGGCTTGGCTCCTGAGCTCCCGGAGCGCGCTCCCCCCAAAAAAAAGATCCCTGGGTACAGATGTTCCTGGAGATTTGAGGGGTGCAGCCTGGAGAGGGTGAGGTTTGAGGAGGAGTGGGACCTCAGACAGGTACAGTGCCATAGACTCCACCCTCCAAACCAGCCAGTCTCTCATGGGCAATCTTTGTTGCCAATCTCCAGGTGAGGGTTGGAGATCACCCAGAATTACAACTGCTCTCCAGGAGGGAGGGGGAGGAGACGGAAAGCTGAAGTCAGAGGGGGAGATAAAGGTAGGTTGATGGCTGGCTGGGAAGGAAATAGGGTTGCCAGCTCCAGGTTGGGAAATTCCTGGAGATTTGAGGGATAGAGCCTAGAGAGGGTGGGGTTTGAGGAGGGGTCGGACTTCAAACAGCTACAATGCCATAGATGCCACCCTCTAAACCAGCCATTTCCTCCTGGTGTATCACTGCTGCCAATCTCCAGGTGGGAGCTGGAGATCACTCAGAATTACAACTGCTCTCCAGATGACAAAGATCAGTTCCCCTGAAGAAAATGGTAAGCTCTGTGTTATTATATGCTGCTGAGGTCACCACAGCAAATTGACGCTGAGTGCCCAAGAGCAGGGCACCCACCCAGAGCCTCTTTCTAGAGCTTGTTGTATATATTTCCACAACGGGCCTTATTCCTAGTTAAAGTATAATCCAATAATTTGGCTGTTGAGAAGACAGAAGCGGAAATATCTCTGGTGACCACAGCAGTAATCTTTAATGCTTTTTGGGTGTCTCTGCAATTTGAAACTAAATGGGTGACAACCAATGCTCCCTCTAAGCCACGGAGTTCTGAGAGCAAAAATTCTACTACGTGAGCCACTGGCATTAAAGTTGTGAGCAAATGATTTGGCTACTGCATAAGTTAGTTTGCTCTGGAGCCATCCTTCCTGAGCGAAGATGTAGTATGAATGGGAATATAAAGATTTTTTTATATAGGTTTTTTCCCTTTTTGATTATTCATATTCGTATTTTCTCCTGGTTTTATGGATTTCTCTTTTAAGTAATATTTTATTAGGATATAAGGAAGGCCTGTTATACAGAAGGCTTTACTCTTGTAAGTCTGTTATTGTTAGCAGACAAGATAATATGTATAAAGTTCATGATTCTGTAGTTCTTAAAGACAAAACCTTGAAATGTCTGGGTCAGATAAGATTTTAGTCTCGTATCAGGGGAAAAAACCCTTTTTGTTTGGGATATGAAGAATCCTTGCCCATTATCATTTTGGGATAAGTAAATATTTAGGTTTGACGCAGATATGTTTCTTTACATCTGACAAATCAAAAGCTTATTATTTGAATGACCATTGCCTTTTGTAACCAATTATGCCTTTTTGAATATTGTTTTCTTAATGATGTCAGTTCATGTATAAAAAGATCATGTACTTCCTGAATATGCTCAGAAAGCAGTCAGTTTTTGATGGGCCATTTGGTCCAACTGTTTTCCCCTGCCTAATTGCAATTAAACACTAAGAACTTCCTCCTCATTTTTGACTCCATTTCTTGACTAGAAATTTATTTGTACAACAAAGACAAAAATGCATGAGCTGGAGGCTAAAAAAACTGTGAGCTACCTAGCACTATATCAGCTTAGAGGGAACACTGCTGACAACCTAAGAAAGGGCTTTTTTAGTCACACCAGAATGATTAAATTCCCTCCAAGGGAATGTCCCCTTCTATTGTTGCCTTCTGCCAGCAGATGAAGAATTATGTATTTCATCTGGCATTTCCTCACTGTCCCTCCTTCCTGTATATGTGTTTTAACTGTGTCTTTGGTCTGTTTAAGTTGTTTTTAAATTGTTTTTATACTATGTATTTTAATTTATTGCTTTAATAGTTTTGATTGTTCGCTTCCTTGGGGACCCTAAACTGGGTGGAAAGGTTGCAGAGAAATGTTTTAAATAAATAAATATAATGAACCAAACAACATTGCATACACTTGCACTTGGTGATAAGAATGGGTGGACAATTAGGAAAGTTCTTTTAATGTCAATGTGTTGGACAGGGAAGAAGGTTTCTTGGAATCAGCTAACAGTAGAAGTAGATAACTTTGTCCCCACTTCTAGTAAGAAGTAGAACTGGCCCAGTACCTTCTCTCTCCCAAGAGGGTGGAGGAGTGCACGGTCGACGAGATTGTCAAGGCCATGCAGAACTACTATTCCCCGAAGCCTTCGGAGATGACCTGCCACATGGTCTTCCAGCATCGGAACCAGCAGGGCAAAGAGACTGCTGCGGAGTTCCTCGGGGAGCTCCACCGCCTGGCAGCCGGCTGCGCCTTTAGGGTGTACTTGGACATGGCTTTCTGTGACCGATTCATCATGGGCCTCAGGGAGGAGAAACTCCGGCGCCGGATAATGGAGGGCGAGAAGGTGACCATCGCTTCAGCTTTAGCCACCGCCACCACATGGGAGAGGTCACACCCGGCCGCCACCACTACTCACCGCATGGCCTCCCACAGGAACAGCGACCCTGACGACCCTGAGGTACACTGCACGCTAGCACAGCATCGCCCACCAGCACCGCACGCAAGCAACCCAGCTCGGCGGCGCAGGAGTGTGCCAGCTGCGGCGGTCAGCATGAGAGAAAATCATGCCGGTTCAGGGACGCCACATGTCGGGACTGCAGCTGCACGGGCCACATCGTGAGGGTTTGCTGCTCCAAGCCATCCCGCGCAGCACAAAAACCGCCCCGCCGCAGGACAGAGGCGCACTTCGAGGACTGCACAGCCCTGGAAGAGGACCTCTACCTTCTGACCAACGCCCCGGCAGCCCAGGCACAGGTACTGAAACTCCCCAGTCAGGCCTCTACCCCAAAAATATACGTCTGGGTTAAAGTAGAGGGGGTCCCCTTACAAATGGAATTCAATTCGGGCTCAGCATGCTCCATCATTTTGGAGGCAACTTTAAAACAGATTTGCCCAAAGGGGGGCCCCCGCTTGCGGCCATCACCCGTGAGGCTCATGGACTTTCAAAGAAACTGAGTGCCAGTGAAGGGGGTTGGGATTTTCAGGGTGCAGTACCGTGGCTTCAAAGGCCACTTGGACTTGCTAGTAGTTGAGGGAGACCTAGTCAGCCTCCTGGGAAGGGCCTGGTTCGAACCCCTGGGAATCGCGATTGAGGGGGTCCAGCAATGAGCAACCCGCGACTTCCAGGAGGTGTGCCACGAGTTCCCGTCCATCTTTGACGGGTCTCTGGGCCGATACACGGGCCCCCCGGTCTCGCTACAACTTGACCCCACGGTGGCTCCTATCCGCATGCGGGCCAGGTCAGTTCCGTTTGCCCTAAAACCAAAAAATAGATGTGGAACTGGACTGCCTGGTGGCCCACGGGGCCCTGGAGCCGGTCTTCCACATGATGTGGGAGACCCAGATTGTGACCCCAATTAAGCCTAATGGGGACGTCCGCATCTGCGCGGATTATAAATGCACGATCAACCGGGCATTGCAGGACCATTCCTACCCAGTTCCGGTGGTGAACCATGTTCTGGCCACCTTGGCAGGAGCCAAGATCTTCAGCAAATTAGATCTGGCCCAAGCTTACCAGCAACTGCCTGTTGATGGGCCGACTGCAGAGGCCCAAACCATAGTAACCCACTGGGGGGCCTTCAGGGTCAATTGCCTGCAATTCGGGGTGAGCGTGGCACCCGGGATATTCCAGCAACTGCTCGACTCTCTCCTCAAAGGGATTCCCAGTGTCACACCATTCTTCGATGATGTGATGATCGCCGCTGCCATGCCTGATGAGTTCGCCTCCCGCCTCCGCATGGTCCTCAGCCTCAAGGATGCTGGCCTCAAGGTTAAGCACAAAAAGTGCCAGCTCGGGATGTCATCCATCAATTTCTTGGGCTTCACAGTGAACGCGGACGGTCTCCACCTGGCCCAGGACAAGGTGAAGGCCATCGTGGAAGTGCCGCCCCCGACCTCCAAAGCCGAGCTCCAGGCTTTCCTCAGACTTTTAAATTTCTACCACGCCTTTCTCACCCACAAGGCGGCGGTAGCCGAGCCCCTCCACCAGTTGCTCGACAAAAAGGCACCCTGGGTCTGGGGGCTGTGTCAGGCCGCCGCGTTCCAGGCCATCAAGGCCCTGCTGATCTTGAACTCGGTCCTGTCACACTTCGACGAGTCCCTGCCCGTGGTCCTGGCTTGCGACGAGTCTCCCTATGGTGCACCGTCTCCCGGACAGCCAGGAGGTCCCGGTCGCGTACTACTCGCGGACCCTATCTGTGGCCGAGCGGAACTATGCCCAGATAGACTGCGGGGGACTGGCAGTTGTGGCCGGGGTGAAGAAGTTCCACGACTTCATCTACGGCCGTCCCTTCACCATCGTTATGGACCACCACCTGCTGCTGGGCCTTTTCACGGCAGATTGCCGGATGCCCCAGGTACTCTCCCCTTGGGTCTTGTGGTGGGCCATCTTCCTGGTGGGCTACCATTATACCCTGCAGCAGAGGCCAGGGAAGGCGATGGGCCATGCGGACGTGCTGAGTCGCCTTCCCCTGCCAGACGGGGGGAAGGACCCAGCTCCAGCTCATCACGTACTCCAGATGGAGAGTCTCCTGGACGCCCCCTCCAGGCCACGGACATTGCCTGCCGCTCAGCCTGCAACCCTATCCTCTCCCGGGTTCTCGGCTGAGTGGTGAGGGGGTGGCCTACGGCCCCAGCAGGCCTGGATTTCAGCGCGTTCACAATGCGGCGCGAGGAACTGTTGGCGCACAAAGGCTGCCTGCTGTGGGGGGACCGGGTGGTAGTCCCCAGTGCGCTCCAACACCGGGTCCTTCAGGCTCTGCACGAGGCACACCCGGGCATCGTGCGGATGAAGGCCCTCGCCCAGAGCTACGTCTGGTAGCCGGGCATGGATGGAGAAATAGAGGCCTGGGTGAAACGTTGCCAGACCTGCCAAGAAGTACGGCCAAGCCCACCAAGCACGCCTACGCAGTCCTGGGAATCGACAAGGACTCCGTGGTCCCGGCTCCACATCGACTTCGCTGGCCCTTTCCACGAACTACTCGAAGTGGCTAGAGGTGAGTCCTGTCTCCACCACCTCCGCAAGTGCTACCATCCGGGCCCTCTGGAAAATCTTTTCCACGCACAGGTTGCCGGACACGATCATCTCGGACAACGGCTCAGCATTCATGTCCGAGGAGTTCCAGGGGTTCCTGAGGGACAACCTGATCCGGCACATCAGGTCGGCACCTTTCCACCCTGCCATGAATGGCCAAGCGGAGCGCATGGTCCGCATGGCTCAGGAAGCCTTAAGCCGCCTGACGGAGGGTGACTGGGAGTCACGCATAGCCCGGTTCCTGCTGGCGAACCAAACAACACCCAATCTGGTCAGCGGCCACTGCCCCGCGGATCTCCTCATGGGCCGGAGACCAGCCATCCTCCTGGACTGCCTGCACCCCGACAGGGCTCCAACGGCATGCAACATGGTCGAGGACTGGGAGGCGCCCCGGGGCTTCTTCCTGGAGGACCCAGTGTTCACAAGAAACTACAGCCGGGGTCTGGAATGGCTAGCAGGGAAGGTAATCCGTCCCACCGGCCCTGTCTCCTACGAGGTGTCGACGAATGACGGGCAGGTTCTCTGGCACCACGTGGACCAGCTGAGGTGGTGCCTACTTCCAACGGTAGGAGATACGGGGGACCAAGGAGAGGTGGAGCAGGCCCCACGAGAAGCCCAGGGAGAACCCGAAGCAGAACGGGACCTCAGAATAAAAAGAAAATTTGCATATTGTTCAATAAAAACATGTGGGTAATATTTGGCACTCAATTTGCCAACAAATTTGGAAAACAGAACATTGGCCACAGGATTGGAAAAGGTCAGTTTACATTCCAATCCCAAAGAAGGACAATGTCAAGGAATGTTCAAACTATCGCATAATTGCACTCATTTCACAGGCTAGCAAGATCATGCTCAAGATCCTACAACAGTACATGGATAGAGAACTGCCAGAAGTATAAACTGAGTTTCGAAGAGGTAGAGGTACTAGAGATCAAATTGCCAACATTCGCTGGATTATGGAGAAAGCAAGAGAGTACCAGAAAAACATCTACTTCTGCTTCATTGACTGTGCTAAAGCCTTTGATTGTGTGGATCACAATAAACTATGGCAGGTTCTTAAAGAGATGGGAATACCAGACCACCTCACATGTCTCCTGAGAAACCTGTATAAGGGTCAAGAAGCTACAGTTAGAACCAGCTATGGAACAACTGATTGGTTTAGCATGGGAAAAGGAGTACGACAAGGATGTATATTGTCACCTTGCTTATTTAATTTATATGCCGAGTAAATCATGCGAAATGCTGGCCTGGATGAATCACAAGCTAGAGTTAAGATTGCTGGAGAAAAGATCAATAACCTCAGATATGCAGACGATACCACTCTGATGGCAGAAAGTGAAGAGGACCTAAAGAGCCTCTTGCTCAGGGCCAAAGAGGAGAGCACAAAAGTGGGCTTGAAGCTCAACATCAAAAAAACTAAGATCATGGCATCTGGGCCCATCACTCCTTGGCAAATAGAAGGGGAAGTCATAGAAGTAGTGACAGACTTCATGTTCCTGGGATCCCAGATCACTGCAGATGGTGACTGCAGCCATGAAATTAAAAGACGCCTGCTCCTTGAGAGGAAAGCAATGGCAAACCTAAACAGTATGATAAAAAGCAGAGACATCACCCAGCCAACAAAAGTCCGCATGGTCAAAGCAATGGTATTCCCCGTAGTAATGTATGGCTGTGAGAGGAAGGCCGAGCGCCAAAGAATAGATTCTTTTGAACTATGGTACTGGAGAAGACTCTTGAGAGTCCCTTGGACTGCAAGGAGATCAAATCAGTCAATCCTAAAAGAAATCAATCCTGATTGTTCCTTGGAAGGCCAGATCCTGAAGGTGAAGCTCAAATACTTTGGCCACCAAATGAGAAGGGAGCATTCACTGGAGAAGACCCTGATGCTGGGAAAGATTGAAGGTGAAAGAAGAAGGGGACGGCAAAGGAGGAGATAGTTAGACAGTGTCATCGATGCAACGAACATGAAATTGAGCAAACTTCAGTGGACAGCGGAAGACAGGAGGGTCTGGCGTAATCTGGTCCATGGGGTCGTGAAGAGTCGGACTCGACTGTGCAACTGAACAACAACAATATTTGTTCACATCTTGTGGCTCACAAACATCTGGCATTTATTCTGTGTGGCTGTTACATTAAGCAAGTTTGGCCACCCCAATCTATACAGATCTTCAGATTTCCACATTCTGAGCACCTTTCCAAGTTCGTTAGGGCCAAAAGAAGGTTAAGGAAACAAAATATTTAGAATAGTTTGCCATTCTTGTATAGGATAGTTCTATTTTAAATTCACAAAGGAACCAATACCTTTGAATCCCTTATGTTTCTCTTTATTTCTCAGTTTCATATTTGTGTGTGTAGTAAGAATTCCTCCCCCTAAAACAGCAGCAAGCTGCTTAGCACTCTATAAATATGGTGCTATATATGCTATGAGGGGCAAAATAAATGCAGTAAAAATGAATATCATACCTAGGATTATTTATATTTTATGTGCAATTCCTTCCAGATATATTCATAAAATTTATACTTTGTTTTGAAAATTTGTGTGGGGTTCCTCACTATCTTGGATTTCTTTAAAGATGATGCAACTTCCCTTCAATGAAGGAGGATTTGGTTTCCCTGAGTTTATATCATCAGGATTGGGACTGCTTGTTAAATGGTACTAATTATTGGGATCATTCCTTGAAGTTGGACTAACCATCCTGGGCTCATTTGGAGGCTTCTTATCTGGTGCCCCTCTCTAGGTGGAATGCATCCTCTTATGCTAGAGTGGATCCCATTCCTCCTGCAGTTTCTGCAGTTAGAGAACACTGGTGTATAATGCCACAATAATATCATTTTGATCCATTTTCACATGCTAAATTAACATTATGGGCCAATTCAGATCTAAAAACTGGGAAGAAATCTTATTTTTTATGGAATACCTGAAATGATAGGGCAATTTTTACATTGGACCAATTGATAGACTAGGATGATGAGTTTCTCATTTTCTCAGTTGAGGTGTAGATATGACTTGTCAACTTCTGTTGAGTGGTAACATTTACAATTGCAACATCTGTTGGTATCTAAATCTGGCTCTGCAGCATTAAGTGTCTCAAAGTATCCTGTGCTTTGGGAAACTCTAATTGAATAAAAGAAGAAGGGGACAGCAAAGGATGAGATGGCTAGATAGTGTCATCAATGCAATGAACATGAAATTAAGTAAACTCCGGAGAATGACGGCAGACAGGAGGGCCTGGCATGATGTGGTCCATGGGGTCATGAAGAGTCAGGTTTGACTGTGTGACTGAACAACAACAAATTGAATCAAGACAGAAAACAGTATTTAGTCATAAATATGTAATGTCAGTTAATAAAGATGGCATGCAGAGTCGCAGGAATGAATAGAATAAAGGAGCTAGGTCACCCTATTTTGCCAAAAAAAATGGGATATGGACTTAACATTTATACTTGCTCTCTCCGTAGATCTTGAGTTGTGACTTATTCAGCAAAAAAAAAAAAAATGTTTATGACATACTGGACACCACAGCAACTCTTTAGCAGAGGACTGAGTAGAGTGTCTAACTGTTGGCATTGTGATTCACAGGATGCATTACTTGAACATAGGCTTTGGGTGTATTCATTCATTTGGGTTTTTTCTGGAAAGGAGTTATTACTCATATCAGTTTTGTATTATAATGTTTGTTGATTTTTTAGGGTGCTTGTATACTTTTAAACTGCGGATGTTTATGTACTTTAAGCTTATGTACTTTTAAACTGTGCCTTGGAGGCTATCCAATGGTCGACCTAAATAGACCCTCTGTGCCTTAATTATAGCTAAAAGTCTTGTTATTACAAATTGGAAACATAAAAGCCCACTTCCAGTAAATCTCTGGATTGAAGATCTTAGAACACTATCAGTATTTGAATGCAGGGCATGTAGATGGCAATTGTGTATGCACTTATTTTTATGTATTTGGAAACTGTTTATAGAAACCTATGTGTAGATCTGCCACAACTGTTGTTAGATTTTTGTCTCTATATCTTTGTTTTGCCTTTTAAACTTTATTTAGTTGCTGGATTTAAAGGCTCCCTTGTGCAGAAGGGATTGCATAAGAAAGGGAAACAGCTGAGCGGCAGGGAGAACCTCTCTACTGCTCAGCTGTTTTTTGGGCTTTCTTGTGCAGAGCCAGTTTGGTGTAGTGATTAAGTGCGTGGACTCTTAATCTGGGAGAACTGGGTTTGAGTCCCCACTCTTCCACCTGCACCTGCTGGATGACCTTGGGCAAGCCATAGTTCTGGCACAGCTGTTCTTGAAAAAGAGCAGTTTCTATCAGAGCTCTCTCAGCCCCACCTACCTCACAGGGTGTCTGTTGCAGGGAGAGGAAGACAAAGGAGTTTGTAAGCCACTCTTAGACTCCAAGTGAAGGGCAGGGTATAAATCCAGTCTCTTCTTCTTCTCTTCTTTTAAAGTGACTGCACAAGAAAGGCTGCAACAGCTGGCCAGCAGGGAGCTGGCTGCTCCCCATCACTCAGCTGTTTTTAAGCCTGTCTGCAAAACACCATTGAAAGGGACCGCAGTCCCTTTCAATGGGGTTTGAGGGGCCCCATTGGTTCGCAGATGAACCTCCTGGTTCTATTCAGTTTGTGGTTTGGTCATGAACCATGAACCAAGAAGAGCTGCATTTTTCTGCTTCCAGTCCATTTCTAGCATAGATTTTTTTAAAAAGAAATGTCACCTGAAGTCTGTTATTGTTGTGAAATGCTGTTGCTCCAACTAAGCATGCTGAGCCACCTAGCTAGATATAGTGTGTAGCATCTCAGTGGTAGCCAGAACAAGTGGAGGGGGGGAAACAGAGACTGTGAGTAGGGTGAGAGTAGGCAGTGGCAATTGAGGGAAGGGAGGTGACAATAATCAGAAAGAGGGGTGGGATTAGATTTTCCTTCTGCCCAGTCTGCACATGGGTTCATACCTAGCTTTATTTAGGTCCCATGCAATAATTTGACATTGGGGAAATACAGCTTCCTCTGAGAGTTATTTCAGAATTGTTATTTCTGTAAATTAAATAGAGGTAGTACATAATGATAGTATAGCCAAACACTCTATAAATATAGTAATTCTAATTGTATACCCAAAACAAGGCAAATGTCCTGATATCATAATAAACACCGTCAATTAATGTGAATGATGAATAGATGAATGAATGGATAGTTAGAAAATGGATGTGTGTTGCTATCTAGTATGCTATGTAGTTCCATCTGGTTCTACATATATGAGGGACAAGTAAGCATAAAATGTAAAGAACTTTTTCTTCTTGTATATTGGATGTCTAAAAGTATGGAATGGCATTCATATTAAATGTCATCTTATATAGGAAGATGAGTGAATACACATTGTACATATTGATCTTGCACACAAAAAATAACTGAGTGAAAAAATCAAAATGAAATATTTTACAATTGAAAATAACTCTTCAACCCCATGATATCAGTATTCATCCATTTATAAGAAATATTATACTACTAGGAATAAGGCCCATTGTGGATATAAATACAATGAGGTACAATAAATACAATGATAGAAAGAGGCTCTGGGCAGATGCTTTGGCCTTGGGCACTCAGCGTCAATTTGCTGTGGTGACCTCAGCAGAATATAACGGCACAGAGCCCACCATTTTCTCCAGGGGAACTGATCTCTGCCATCTGAAGAGCAGCTGCAATTCTGAGTGATCTCCAGCCCTCACCTGGAGATTGGCAGCAGTGGTTCCCCAGGAGGAAATGGCTGGTTTGGAGGATGGAGTCTATGGCATTGTAGCTATTTGAAGTCCCACCCCTCCTCAAACCCCACCCTCTTCAGGGTACTGTTCAACCTACTGTTCAACCTACCATTATCTGCCCCTGAAGACAGTTGGCAGAAATGGTTCCCCAGGAGGAAAAGTACAGTCTTTTTCTGCAGTGGAGACCAAAGCAGCTTACATCATTCTCCTCTCCCCCTTTTGATCTGCACAACAACCCTGTGAAAGGTTGATGGACTATGACTGGTCGAAATCACCCACTCAACTTCCACAGCAAGAACCTGGGTCTGGCAGACCCTGCTCTGAAGCACTAACTGTTATGCCTAGGATAGCCAACCTCCAGATGGAACCTGAAGATTGCCGGGTATCACAACTGAACTCCAGACAACAGATCTCACCCCCACTGGAGAAAATAACTGCTTTGGAGGGTGGGCTCTATGGTACCCTATTCAGCTGAGGCTCTCCCTTCCCCATAGACTCCACCACAGAATATCCAGGAATTTCCCAAGCTGGAGCTGGCAACCCTAGTCAGGTTCCAATGAGTTCCCCGCAAAGGCCTGGAAAGGGCTTCCTTCCTTTGCCTTTTTACTGACAGAACCAAGCTTGGTTGCCTAGCAGCAACCACTGAGGGAAAAGATAGTCCCACAGGAGCCAAGAAGGAGACATGTCTTTATCAGGAGAGACAGCTGTTTTGGCAGTTTTTTCTGTGGGGAAAAAGTGTCCAGGCTGACAGTGGGCGGGGGGGAGGAGTGGACCCAACACCCAGCCAATGGCACACAAGTAATCTTGAGTGACAGTTGATGGGACAATAGCTGATGGAGCACACTACACAGCCAATGGGAGAGCTGGAAATGGCCAGTACATAAAGGAATAATATATATAGGATGTATTTTTTTTTTCATTTACTTACTTGCTGTATTAATTACCTATCTCTCATAGTGCATTAGTTAGTTCACATTTATTTAAAACATTTCTATTCTGCCTCAAGGTGCCTCAAGGTGGCTTAATCAAAATATTGGCTTATAATTTCAGTCAAAATACAGAAGGGGAAATGGATGGTGGGACAATAATGTTTTAAAGTTCATGATCCTTCGTGGTATTCTAGAATTTTGGGGAAAGAGCCATTTGGAGCCATTGGAGGGGAAGGGCAGTTCATCTTAGTCTAGTCAGTTGACAGGTCCTTGTTGTCTCTCTTCTTGCTCTGGTTTAGCCAGTATAATTGTTAAGACTGTGCAAATATAAACAGAAAAACATATGAAAATATATGTTTTAAATGATGCAATAGAC
Source organism: Gekko gecko (assembly GCA_029375565.1). Taxonomy (NCBI): domain Eukaryota; kingdom Metazoa; phylum Chordata; class Lepidosauria; order Squamata; family Gekkonidae; genus Gekko; species Gekko gecko. The sequence continues at coordinate 138,931,648 of JAPDNY010000002.1, forward strand.
TTATTAAATGTTCCCGTTTGATTATTTCCACCAACCTCAGCATTGGAGAAATGACTGTGATAACTGATGTGTTCTTCTGAAGTTCTTCTATTATCATATCACAAATGTTGTGCTCTCCACTGAAGGAATTTCTCTGAAGCAAATGGATTTGTGACTCTGAACTATTGATCCCGCTGACCTTTTAGAGTAGCCCTTAGAGTGTAAGCACTCAATGAAGAGGTCAGAGGCCAAAAGACAACTGGAAAATAAGAGAAGAGGAAAGATGGTTCTGGGATTAAGAGAGAAAGACAAGGGCAGGGGAAAGGGGTAATGAAAGAAATGGGATCCAACAACCTCAGCCTTGAGCAACGACCTACTGGGATTTCATATCACACTTTTAGAAACATTTAGTGATCTTTAGCTCTAATAGTCCAGTTCCCTACTTTACTGTCATCCTTATCCTACAACATAACTGGATATTTCTTTATTTCTGCTTTATGTCTACAATACTGGGATAAGGCCTAACTAAGAAACATTCACCTACTTAATGGGCTCATTGGATGACCAACAAAGCTTTAAATTTGGGTGCCTGGCATTAAATTAAGTTCTAAAATGTTCTTCCAAGAGATAAAGATCTGGTTTTATTATATAATCTCAACAGGAATTCATCATCTCCTAGAGCTGCCAACTTTTCAGTGGACCCCTTCTGTTCTGCCTTTAACAACAATTTGATGCGTGCACATTAGCACACTGTGAAAAGCTTTACTTGCTGATTTCTGCACTGTGTTAAAAGGCTCAAGAGTATGAGCATTCCTTTCCTAGTCCTATAACTAGGGACAAAAAAATGTATGATTTACCTTTACACAAAATGTCAGCTTTCGTAATTTGCCATAGAAACTGTACAAGTGTAATTAAATTTAATGACAATGTTCTCTATATAATAATGCCATACAATCCAGAGAAAGTTGCATGTATTTAAAAAAAGGAATCCTACACAAAGATACAAGCAGATACATAAAACATCAGAATGTATACCAGTGGGATTTACTTCCAGATAAAATTGCTTAGGATCAGGCCACAGTTTTCATGTTAAAATTAGATAGTTTTGAGTATACAGTTGCTAAATTAATCATTTTAACTTATGCTTCATTTACATGGATTCTGCTGTACTGGGATGCACACCCCATCTAATTTTGGAGGCATAGTCAAGACTGGATTCCATCACTGGCTGCTTTGGTCTGAAGTTGTCCATCATTCTTCTCTGTAAAGATGGATTGAAAAGGATCTTCCATTAAACACTGAGATCACTTATTAGATGCACAGATTAAGTGTCCAACAATGCAATCCTAAATCAAGTTGCATTCTTCTAAATCTATTGAAGTCAATCAATTTAAAAGGGTGTAACTCTGTTTAGGACTGCACTGCAAGTGATATGAGAATCCCTGTAGGTGAGCCTTTTTCTAGGAAAGTAAAAGAGAAAATTATAAAAGAAGATTAGCTTTCACACAGGTATATATTCTTGGATCAATTTTCAGATGGTTTTTTTACCATACATTTTTGGTTTCATGATTACTTGGGCAAATCAGGTTGTTTGTGGTTCTTCCAGTTAACACTTCTAGCACTCCAGAACAGTTTTAATTGTGCTAAACTCAAAGATATACTAAATCCCAGCTGTGTACCATTCAGACACCCAGATCAAGTAGAACCTGAATACATATCCATTAGGGATCAATGAGTCATAAATATACAACAGGGCTGGGAAAGCTGTTATTTTTTTCATGTTATAGTTGAACTGGTCCTCAGTATCTGAAAAGGAGCCTAGAAGGAAGGAGGCCCATCGCGGCTCTTCCTTACTTTTGAAAGGCTGGTTTAGACATCAGAGCTATGCTGTGGGAACAAAAGATGAAGAGAGTTTAATCCTCGTCATTCATTAGAAGGAGAAAATGTATTTATTTAATGAGACATTCTGATTATAAAAACTTTCCCTCTAGTGTAGAATGATGCCTTTTACAAATCAAATAAAATATTTACCAAAAAAAACCCTCTCACACATGCGCACACACACAAACAGTAAGTCATAATACATCTTTAATAACTTCTAGTTAAACTGCCACAGGAAGTTGTGGCGCCTACAAGCATAGACAGCTTCAAGAGGGGACTGGATAAACATATGGAGCAAAGGTCTGTCAGTGGCTATTAGCTTTAAGGTATAGGTGGAACACTCTGTCTGGGGCAGCAATGCTCTGTATTCTTGGTGCTTGGGGAACAACAATGGGAGGTCTTCTGGAGTTCTGGCCCAACGTGGACTTCCTGATGGCACCTGGGTTTTGGCCACTGTGTGACACAGAGTGTTGGACTGGATAGGCCATTGGCCTGATCCAACATGGTTTCTCTTATGTTCATAACTACCTTGTTCCAGTTTAAATAGTACTTGTTCCTAAAGGCATATTTCTTCCCTTTGTTAAGATCCAGTTTAAGATTTCTGTCTTTAAAATAGTGGTTTTGCCCATTAATTCAATGTTTCATATATTACATAGACAGTTTTCATATTGGGCATCTGCACTTGCTTTCAACATTTAGCTAAAAGAATTCTTGCAGCCACCAATATTTGCCATTTTAAAGACCATTTGCATTCAGGTAGAGCTAGTTCATTAAATCCCTACAAACATATTGAAGGTCAAATAGTGAACTTGATCCCTGTGATCTGACAAATACCTTTCACCATCTTTCTTCAGTACCAGTTAACTATGGGACAAGTTCACCAGAAATGGAGCAAGATACCAACAGATTTACCATATATTCAACAGAAATTGGAGGAGTTCTTAAACATTTTCTCCCAGCCTCACAGGTGTGAGATTCCACCTGTACAAAATTTTAACATAGTTCTCTCTAATGCCCACATTCCTGGGAAAACAAAATATACTCAAAGAAATATGCCATATTTTATTTGTAATTTCATACCCTATACCTTTCATCTGCCTGATTTTATATGCTTAATTTATTGTTTCTTTTCCATGCAGAAGAGCATATATTTTAAAGCAATCCTTTTGATGGTGGTGAATTATACAACCACTTTTCCACATCTGATAGTGTTCTATTTAAATGGTACTTACCATCTATTTTTTTAGTTAAAATTCTCTCAGTTGTAAGTATTGCATACTGTAATTAGTTGGAACCTATTATCTGTCCAACCAAATCCCACAACAAAAGGTTGCGTGCAGGAATAAGTCAATATACTTCAGCAACTGGTATTTAGAGGTACACTGTTTTGAACATGGAAATTACATATAGACATCGTGACTAATAGTCATTTCTCCATGAACTTCACTAGCTTCATTTTAGGACTTCTGAAATACTGGCTATCTCTACATTGTAGACGCTCATTGTCTGAAGCTGAACTTTCATCTGTATACATACCTGGGTACTGTTGAAACCTGGAACCTTCCCATTATTTAAATTAGTTTTATAGCATTACTAGGAATAAGGCCCGTTGTGGAAATAAATACAACGGGCTCTAGAAAGAGGCTCTGGGAGAGTGCCCTGGCTTTGGGCACTCAGTGACAATTTGCTGTGGCAATCTCAGCAGGGTATAATGACAGAGTCCATCATTTTCTCCAGAGGATTTGATCTTTGCTACCTGAAGAGCAGTAGTAATTTTGAGTGATCTCCAGCCCACCCCCAAGATTGGTAACAGTGGTTCCTCAGGAGGGAGTGGCTGGTTTGGAGGGTGGAGTCTATGGCATTGTACCTGTCTGAGGTCCCACCCCTCCTCAACACTCACCCTCTCCAGGTTCGACCCCTCAAATCTCCAGGAATTTCCCAACCTGGAGCTGATAACCCTATCTTCCTCCCAGCCAATCAAGTTCCTACCTTTAGTTTTCCATCTCTTCCCTCCTCCCTCCTAGAGAGCAGTTGTAATTTTGAGTGATCTCCAGCCCCCACCTGGAGATTGGCAACAATGGTTCCCCATCAGAATGTCTGGATTGGAGGGTGGAGTCTATGGCATCGTACCTGTCTAAGGTGCCACCCCTCTTCAAACCTTACCCTCTCCAGGCGCCATCCCTCAAATCTCCAGGAATTGCCCACCTGGAGTTGGCAAACTGATCAGGACTGGGCCCAATGAGTTTTCTCCCAAAGGCCAACACAGGTGTGGAAAGGGCCTTTTACTGACAGAGGAGAAAGTACAGGTGCCAACTCTGATTAAGGAAATACCTGGAGATTTGGGGGGGGGTGGATCCTGTGGAGGGCAGCATTTGGGGTGTGTGTGGAAGGACTCAGCAGGGTATAATGCCATAGAGTCTACCCTCCAAAGCAACCATTTTCTCCCAGGGAACTGATCTCTGTCATCTGGAGGTCAATTGTAACAGTGGGAGATCTCCAGGTCCCACCTGGAGATTGGCAGCTCTAGGGGAAAGTCAGTCGCACAGCAGGGAGTTGAAGAAAATGGTTTGATGGTCACTGGCCCACCTTGTTAGCCAGCCAGCCATGCTGAAGCTAAGCAGGAGAAAGAGCCTTTCTCCATTTATTCTGACAGGAAAGTGGCCTCTGGGGAGGGGGGTATGGGCGGGGGAGGGGATTATGCTGAAAGTCCTTTGTTTTTTACTCACAGAACCAAGCTTGGCTGCCTACCAACAGCCACTGAGGGGACAGTCCCTCACAGCAGTCAAGAGAACTGTCTTCCTCAGGAGAGAGAGCTGTCTGCCGGGGAAGTGGGTGGGGAAGAGGAGCAGACCCAGCACCTGGCACGCAATGGCACGCAAGTACTCTTGAGTGGCGGCTGATGGGCCAATGGGAGTGCATGGAATCTTGTGAAACCAAAAGATAATTATTTATAAGGAGAGATGACACTGGCTTGTACCTTCCCACTTAGACTTCCTCTGGTGAAGTTCAGCTCCTCAGGCTGGAGAAAGGCTTCCACCTTTGTAGACCAGGGCGGTAGGATGTAAACCATAATCCCATCCTACTGTCACCCACTTAATCCTCCTCTGTCTTCCTGTCCATCGTCTGTCCAGATGTCTATCCAGAGAAGTATGCATGTGTTTGTCAGATCAGTATGCACAAACCACTCCACTGTGACTGCAACATTTCGCGTTTCATTTCGTACTGCTATGTTCCCTGATTATAAATCAGGCATGCTGTCCTGCTCCAATTCCCAGAGTGTCCTTAGATTGATATGGGGGCTGATAACACTCTGTCATTCTCCTTTGAGGCTCTTGTTATCTTTTTCCAGAGCAGTTGTGACATGTTAGTGTCCTCTTCTCTTCTTTCCTCTGAAATAATATGTATGAAAAATGCACATGACCTAAATTCCTCATCACCTGAAAGAGTGGGCTGCCCTTGTGGTTAAAATAAAAACCTATTAATATTTTTAGGAGAACAGTACCATTGAACAGCTTGCATACTATAAGTCTGCACACTATAAAGTGGAAAGTAAATCTGCTACATTTTTTTTCTTTTAAACAAGTATATTTTTGTTGCCAAAAAGTTCCCCACTCCTGGTCCTTGGTCTATGTATACCAAGCAGCATTTGTCCATAAATTTGGTTTTGGCACTCCTCTGAAAGTTTGCATCTCCTTTCATATTAGAAAATGCATAAGTTCTTTTTTAAAGAATAACCATATCAATATGCATATGAATATATTTATATTAATCCATGGCATAAATTTACCTGAGAAGTAAGTCACAAATATGCATTGCTAAGGGAAGGTGAATTACCCTTATCTGATCTACTGCTGTATTCATTACAAGCAGTGTAAATTATACACATGAGGAAATACAAGCTATATAGATTTATCTATTATTCTTTACCCATAATTAATGTGTAATGTACAATGGGTAGTATTTTGATGCCCTAGATATGATATTCATGATTTATAAATGATTGGAATCAATGGTATAGCAACCATTGATGTTTATGCAGCTGGGCTGTACTTTTTATGTTTACTGCATGTAGAAAGTGCATCTCAGCCTTGACCAGAATCATAAATTGCAGAGAGTATCCTAATAATTATGGTCTGAACTGTTAGATTCTGTAACTCAGTACATAAAGAATTCCATGCTCAATTAGGCATACTGTGTATAATTTGAAATCCTGATCACAGCTGTCTTTTCAAAAGCAAAAAATTCTAATCATTGTGGAAACACATCTTTTATAACTTGGCAGGCAGTGGAGGCAGATCAACACAGAACTGTGTTTCAGTACATTGATTTCAGTTGATTTAAGCATGTCAACATTATGCTTTAAACACAGGATAGGCCGATCTTGTCAGATCTTGGAAGCTAAGCAGGAGACTACCAAGGAAGCCCAGGGTCACTATGCAGGGGCAGGCAATGGCAAACCACCTCTGAATGTCTTTTGCTTTGAAAACCCTACAGGGTCACCATAAGTTGGCTGAAACTTGATGGCACTTCAAACACACACTTGATGGCACTTCAGACACACATACAAGCATGTTGATTGGGTAATGGTTTGTATCTAAAGATGCTCAGACACCTAACATTTTAGCTGACGTCCTGTTCTGCAGTCACAAACAGAGAGCTGATTTTTTGATGGTTGGTTCAATTGTTTGGTGCCATGTATATGGCTGTTCTGCAGATTATATTCATTCCTTACCATGCAGTATAGCATAAGTGGCTTTTAGTGTATGCATATTCTCACACAGCCCAGTATTCTACTACCCTCCCACACTTGTTCAGCAGGTAATTGTTTAAACAGAATGTTAAACTAGCCAGAAATCAGTCAGAAATAAATGCTACCCTTTTAATATAATCCTGCCCTTTGATGTCTAAGTCAGTCCTAATTATTCTAATGGCTTCTGATCGGTTTGAATTGGCAGCATCGTTGTACTGGGGAAAAAAGTGCAAAAGTTTTCAGCAGGCATTTGTGACTGGTGGCAGGAACTGAACAGGCTGAGTGACTGGTCCATATCTGAGCAACACCTTTGAGTTTGACTGTTGACATATTCGTGGCAAAATTCATAGCATCCCTAATTGTATCAGAAGACTCCAATTAAAATTCAAGCTTGAACACACCCTAATCATTAACCTTGGAAGAGTAACAATCTCAGAAGGAATGTCCTTCTATTTTTGGATCTTAATTTACTATTGCAGCTCTGACCATTTTTTCTGATGACATCACAAGGTCTGTGAGAAATGTCTTCACGCTGGACTTCAACTGTGTACATGTATGTAAAGTGCCATCAACTTGCAGCCAACTTATGGTGACCCTAGCAAAGGCTTTCAAGGCAAGTGAGAAGCAGAAGTGGTTTGTTATTGCCTTCCTCTGTGGAATCTTCTTTGGTGGTCTCCCAAGTACTGGCCCTGCTTTCTGAGCTCTGATGAGACACGGCTAAACTATGCCAGCTTCCCTCCTGGACATCAACTATAGGAATCCCTTAATTACTAATAATAATTAAGGAGTTCCTCATGGGCAGTGCCTCTTATTCCCCTGCAAAGATGTCCTTTGTAGCAGCTACGGGCCTTAAAAATTCCTTCACTAGAGCTTGTCTCCAATGGGGATTGACTGGGAGCATTCCCCTAATCCCTTGCAATCCCCCTACTAGAAGGGGAAATACAGTTGTCCAGGACATCAGGAGAATCAAAGAAAAACAGTATTCCCTCTGCAGCTGATGACAATAAGCATTATAATTCAAAAAACACCGGGGGGGGGGCTGTACTGCCTAAGAATGCCAGATTTATGTTTATCATTCTAAAAATCACAGAAGTGACCTGAAACAGTGATTTTCATGTATATTTCAGTTCTGGAATTTTGGGATGCACACTCTCAATGGTGATGTCAGTTCCAGGTTTGTAGCAGGAATGATATACCAATTGCTTTTTCTGCCTATTCCCCCCGCCTCCATTAAGCAGTGGTGAAGATGGCAGGTAGAGAGAAGGAGTGGGAGACTTCTGGGATAGCATGAGTCAGCAGATTTTTGCCTGGCAGGAATGCCAGAATACTTAGTCCATGGTTTTACCACACAGCTATCATTTTTGATTGGAGTTTCTGTGTACAACATTTCCTCTACCCACACTGCTGTCTCATTGTCTTGAGAAAGACTCTCAATCTGTATTTCAGTTAATAGACACTAGCTCTGGAAGAAGGCTGGGCAGAGAAAGGGGAGAGATTTCAACAACCTTGTTCACTTTCTCTACTAATCTGGGTACCTTGAGACAAAAGCAAAGGGTTTTGCTAAAGGGAAAGGCTGATGTGCTACTTGGATTGGGAGACTTCCTGTGCTTCCTTCTCACTTAGCTCTGCTGTTTTTAGCATTCCCCCCCCCAAGCAAGCCCATTGGCTCCTCAATAGAAATAAAGTTAGAAACAGGATGGAAGGAAGATGCTGAAAGGTATGAATTTAGCACAGGTGTCAGACATAGAAGTTGGCCTCAGAGGAACTGATACAGCGAATGCATGACATCCTGCATGTACATAAGAAAGAGCCAGTGTACGTTGACTTTGCAAATGAAACTGAGGACCAGTACCTGGATTAATGTGGGCCTTAATGTGCGGCTTGAATCACACATTCAGAGGTACATGCACTAAACGTAACACGAGAATTACATATAAAGAAAATTCATGTGTACTTTGTGTGAACCCAAGTTTCAAGCAAACCCAGACCTAATCTAAAATCTTAATTCATGGGTTCATGGTGTTGCTCAGATTTTAAGTGCTGTTTTGCACATAAATTTCTATTATTTTCTCTGCTGTCTCTCCCACTGTCTAAATTGAGATTGTAAATGCCTTGACCTGGATAGCCCAGACAAGGCCAATCTTGTTGGATTTCAGAAGCTAAGCAGGGCCGACCCTGGCAAGTACTTGGAAGGGAGACCTCCAAGGAATACCGTGGCTGGGACACAGAGGCAGGCAATAGTAAGCCACCTCTCTGAAATATCCAAACCCCACTAAGGATTGCCAGAAGTCAACCATGACTTCCAGGCACACACACTTCCAGGCACACGCACACAAAATACTCACAAAAAAAATTAGATTGCAAGCTACTTTGGACATCTTTAGATGCAGTCACTTACTGTTTGTCCACTCTTAAGCAAATTGACATTAGGGGGCTGTTTTGGGAGCTTTCCCCAATACCAAGGGTTTATGTATGTTTGCAAGGTTTAGAACTCCCTGGCATTTAAAAAAAATGTACCTAACACCTGCCTGCATTAGGATCTCGGCTATGGGAAATGATGGAGGAAAAACTGATTGCCATGCCTCTACCATACAAGGATGTATTTGAATGGCCTGGAAACAGGAAGATTTTCTCCTCTCTGTTTGCAATTTGGAAAGAAACTCTTGAATGAGGTCTGTGTTCCCTGAGAATTCCTCCCCAATTGGATAGGGAAGGGTTGCCTTTCTACCTCCTCTAGAACCTGGATGTCTTCTCTCATTTGCTTGAAATCTGAATGAAAGGATCCCTTTGATGAATATAATCCCTGAGAATTTCACCAAATAGTGTGGGAGTGGGACATAATAAAATTGAAAGGAATGGCTTAGATCTGATAGTGTATTCCCACAGGAGGAGAGATATGCACTCACACAACACAATTTTCTCACCTCTCCCTTCTGGGTGGGGGGGGGAAGGCTGTGTGGTATAGCCCAGACTCATTAGATTTCAGAAGCTAAGTAGGGTAGGTACTTGGGAGACCACCAAGAAAGACTCTACCATGTATAGTAATATATTACAGGGCTTTCATAAAACCTAAAATACCTTTAAATACTGTATTACTACACTGGGAAGAAAGAAGTTGAGCTTTTCTAGTGGAATCACTAAGAGTTAAATTCTTTCAACTTTGGCTAGCTCATGCCAGTTTGTTTTAAGTATTAAATTATGGCTTCACAGACTTTTCCCCACTAAGAATCACATATTTTTTTCCACCCAGAGTTCCAAATGCCTTCTGTCCCCTGCCTGAATTCATCTGAGAACTAGAATCTAGTCAGTGAGGAAGACAAATAGACTAATTCTTGTCAGTCAGACTAAGTTTAATATAATTTAGTACCTCCAGTCTTGGGCCATATTTGGTAAATTTAATTAGTGTTGAAAAGTGACTTGTTTTGTAAGATGATCAATTTTTAACCCAAGTAAATGACTTTATGACTAATAAATTAAACGAATTATATCTTTTTCATGCAGTGTAGTGGGGCTCATAAATCCTCCAAGCAGTTAGCTAGTAGTTTCACTTGATTACCTTTTCCATTACTGTTTTTTATAATCCTTGTAGGAGCTGAGAATTCATTCAGCTTTAATAAGATGAGAGAAATATTGACGAGGGGCTTGTTTAATTAGTGAACTACATCCTCCTGAATATCATTCTTGTCTCAGAAGCTGGGAAGTGACCCGATAGATCCTTCTTGTGTCTTGGTTGACAAACCATAGGGTTTTTTTTAAGCCGTCAAGTGTACTTCAGACAGCTATATGGGTTTAAGAAGGTGTGTTCTGTTGAAAATAGCTATCTCATGAAAAAAGCAACCCTTCTGTGCTACTTTTCCTAATACAGCAGATGACCGAGGTCAAAAGTTTAGTAGGGAACTATTACTCACCTGTTCATTAATTAAGACTGCTTTGGAAAATCCTCTTATGAGCCTGTTTTTTGTAGTGTGGCTTCTTCCCTCACTGGGAGATATGGAAGCAGTATGTGCCTCCAGCATAGCTTCTCTGTGTGGATCTTTTATTTAGAAAAAACTACAAGGCTGACATAATAGCTCAGAAGAATACCTCAGTCACCTTTAGGTATTTAAGCAGCACACAATCTGTTGTTTCCATCTTTCCTCTACTTCAGTGTTGTTGTATTGGACTATTTCACATTGATAGGAGCATTGAATGTAGATCTAGTCCCCAAAGAACTATGACACAGATCTGTCTGGAAGGAGTGAACCAGAAAGAAAATGGTAGAGCAGTTTTTGGATGAAGTGCCTCAGATGTGAGAAGTAGTTGAACAGATGTACAGATGTGAGAAGCAACTTGGACTGGAAGAAGAATGTATGATAATATTCCATATGGTTTATGGTTTTAATATAACAGTAGTCAAACCCTCCTTATATTAAGCTTTGGATTATGGTTGTGCCAACCAGTATTTGAGAGGTAAAGAAATTGGTATTAGGCTTGCCAAGCCCCCGCCGAGAGTGGGGAAACGCCAGATTTCCAATCCCCACACCTGCTTTTTCAAAATTGGCCAGCAGGGGACAAAATGACTTCTGGAGTGTGGCGCTCAGTCCTCCAAGTCTCTATGGTTATGGAAATCATAGAGCTGAGGGCTAGAGCATCACACAGCTGGAGGGTCCTACTTGCCTCTAATGTGTGTTGATGCACAGGGATTCTTTCCCCTGCTGCCCAGGCCACACTGCCGTCATCAGTTCGAGGCACCCAACAAGAAGTGGGCACTGGGCTCAGGCAGCAGCCTCAACCCCCTTGTTAGCAGCAGCGGCCAGCACACCCACCCACTCCCAGCAAACCTCACTTGGGTGGTGACACATGGTGGTGCTAGCATCTTCTGCCTTGCTCTTGCTGTTGCCCACCTCACAAGCCTCAGGAGTCAAGTCAGGCCACTCCAAGCAGCCATGCCACCCAGGGGGGCCCTGGGAAGGTAAAGGTTGGTTTTGGGGGGGGGGGCAGTGGGCTGCGTGTATGTCTGAGTGTGAAGAGAAACAGCCTGCCTGAGGGGGAGGGGTGGAAAGAAAAAGTGTGTGTGTGTGTGAGTGCCTGCATGTGAAAGAGAGACAGAAGGTGCCTGTGTGTATGAGAAGAGAAACAGACTGCCTGAGGGGGAGGGGTGGAAAGAAAAAGAACATGTGTGTGAGTGCCTGTGTGTATGTCTGTGTGTGAAAGAGAGAGAGAAAGTGTTTGCGTATCTGTCTGAGTGTGAAGGAGAAAGAGGCTGCCTGGGGAAGGGATTGGAAAGAAAAAGAAGTGTGTGTGAGAGAGTCTCACCCAAATCAGCTGGACCCTGCAGGAATTAGAGTCCTTAAAGAGTTAGAGTCCTTAAAGAGTCCCTTGTCTCTGTCTCTGCATTTGCAGAAGTGAGTCAGTGGCTCACATCTGAAGTATTGGTGATTGAAGCCTCTCATGTGAAAAATGAAAACAGCTTCTTTCTTGGCTCAGGTGAGAGAAAGCAACTTTTCTTCAAAATAAAGGGGAGGTCCTTGGGTCAAGACCAGACAATTGAACTTTGGGTTAGTTATTGATCCCTTCATTATAGTATATTGATGCTGCATTTTCCCATTAGCAATGAAGGCAACCATCTCAGGCTGCAATCCTAAAAAACACTTTCCTAGGAGGCTTAAAAAAAATGGGACACTTCTGAGTAGACTGGTTTAGGGTTGCTCATCCAGAAACCTTCAGGTTGAAAGATAGAAATCCTTTAAAAATATATATAAATAAATAATAGCTCTTTATTTCTTTTTCTGACCCAGAACATATATTTTTGACCAAGCCATGCACCAGGATGAATTTTGAGTCTTTATGTAAACTACGATAGTTAATTCTATCACTATAGTATTTTAATGTTTTTATTAAAGCTTTTTAAATTCAGTCTTTAATGAAGCCCCTCCAAAGGGCTTTATGCTGGTTTAAAATAATTCTATCAATCTAAAAAATAAAATAGCCATTTAGAATATTACAATACTGTATAGAAATCAGCCATTAAAAGCCAAATCAAGCAAGGATTTAAAGCACGTCTGGAAAATGTTAAGGCTCGAACTTTGGTGATATTGTAGAGAAAGTGAATTCCAAAGCTGTAGGACAGACACCAAGTGTGTTAGGGTACTTTTGTGCACAAACTTGGTGCACTACACTAGGATATTATCCTGAGCAGATCACTTCAGAACAGACCAGAGATACACAAAAATTCTTCTGTACCTCTCTGCTTCCTTCCTACTGGGCTCATGCAGGAGATGTTTTCTGGTAGGCATTGGAGCATTCAGGAGTACTTTGCAATGTCCTTCAAAATTACTGTGGCTCAGTTCAAACATAACATGAGGCCATGATTTAATTCCAGTTCCAATTCCAGAGACTACAAGCAGGACACAGAAGCCAAGCCCTGATACTGCCTTCTAGCACTGGTATTCAGAGGTTTGATGCTTCTGAATGTGGAGGTTCTAGGATTGCCAGGTCTATCCTGGCCACTAGTGGGGGGTGGGGGATAGGGTTGCCAGATCCAAGTTGGGAAACTCCTGGAGATTTGGGATGGAGCTTAGGGAGGACAGGGACCTCAGTGGGGTACAACGTCATAAGGTCCACCTCCAAAGCATCCATTTTCTCCAGGGGAACTAATCTCTCTTGTCTGGAAATGAGCTGTAATTCTGAGGGATCACCAGGTCCCATCTGGAGGCTGATATCCCCAGGAGTTTCCCTTTAGTCATTATAGTTAGTAGCCATTGATAGACCTATACTCCTGCTCTTGAATTATCAAGTTTTGATAATAGGGCTGCCAGGTCCTACCTGGCAGCTAATGGGGGGCTCCTGGGTCCTTTCTGGGAACTTCTACCATGTGCACTTTGCACACATGCTACAATAACATCACCTGGAAGTGATGTCATCATCACCAGCTTTGGGGGCGTGTGACACTCTAGTGGAGGGTGGACTCTATGGCATTATACCCTACTGAGCTCCCTCCCTATCTAATGGCTCCTATCTGATGGACACTTACTTGAGAGTCAGTCCCCCTTAAATCAATTATGCTTATTCTTAATTGGGTGAACAATATCAGTAGGGCCCCTAAATGTCCTCTGAATTAGAGGTTTTCTTTATCTGAGCATTAACAATCAGAGTTTCAAATAGATAATTTCAGTATAATGAAAAGCTTGAAGCTTAGCAACACCAAAAGATACTCATTAACATTTGTATTGGAGGACAGCTAGTATATTCGTAGGCGCATAGTGAATTTGTTCAATGGTGTTTATAAATCTGTCTCTTAACAACTAGTGATAAGCTTAATTTCTAATGCCCTTGTGCAATATCAGTAATTCTCAGTCCACAGTAACTACACGAGTGGACCATAAATGGACAGTAGGCGTAGCTTTGTGACATCTTGAACATTGCTGCTGCTTGTACAGAATCCGCTCGTATAGGCAAGTCTTTTCTACTGGCATCTGATGGGCCTGTCTGTATAAAAAAGACAATCTTCTATTTGTGGAATTATCAAATTACATTAAAAGAAAGAGAGAACTGTCCTTTTAATAGGAATATGCCTTGGGGCTTTTCTTATATTGGTTCTTTCATATTTGAAATCCATCTATTGTTCTTGATGCCTGAACTGAACACTAACTGATAATACTTGTGAGGTGCTTAGCTCTTCAAAGGACTGTACAAATATTAATTTGCTAGAGTCTGATAATCTTCCATACCATGTGCTTGTCAAGTAGCTCAGAGAATCATTGCTTAAATTGGATCACTGAGCATTGGAGCTCACTGTTCCTTATGAAGTAGGTGAAGATTCTGTAGGAAGTGCTCACATTTTGAATTTCAAGGTCAGACTTTGCTAAATGTTTCAACTGTTTGAATGTAAAGTCTTCCTTTTCTTCAGGCAAAGCATTCCCCTCCAAATCAGGAGAGTTTTTCCTCCTCATTAAGTAGCCCAGTGATTTGAAAAGCATAAGTTCTTTCCAAGTTGAAAAGCGTTATTAGAAGGACTCTGTATGGACATAATGTTACTGTAAATTAGAAAACGCCAGTAAAATTGTTAGCTTGATGACTAAGGTGTGTGTAGTTAGAGGGCTCTTTCCACATAGAGCCATATTGAACTGATTTGCAGGATATCTAGGTTGGCTGCCCGGAGCCAAATGAAAGGCAGGTATATCCTTGCAGAAATAGTGCCACCATGTGCAGTGCTTTAATTTTCTTCCAAGGAGGGCTTGGTAGCAATTTGACCAAAGTGCACTCAGGAACCTAATTAGGATGAGCTCAGGTCTTGATCTACATATTAAAGTCCTCATATTTGTCGGAAAAAAACATAAGTCCTTTGGATCATGTATGCAGTGTGAGTTTTGTATCACAAATGCAGTGTGAGTTTTGTGCCAGATGCACACTGGCTGTTTTCTGTATGCAACCACAGTATGTAGGGAGAAGCAGCTGTAACCTCCTTTTCCTATGCTGTTTTCCCAGCCTCATGCTATCCCATGGAGCAGCTATTGGTGCCATTGTGAAGCTTATGTGTAGTAGGGTTGCCGACCTCCAAGTGGTGGCCTGAGATCTCCTGCTATTACAATTTATCTCCAGATGATAGAGTCCAGTTCACCTGGAGAAAATGGCCACTTTGGAAGGTGCAATCTATGGCATTATACCCAGTTGAAGTCCCTCCCCTCCCCAAACCCCACCCTCCTCAGGCTCTACCCCCAAGGTATTTCCCAACCCAGAGCTGGCAGCCCTAACATATAGCCACTAAAGTAGCATGAGTTTTACAACAGAGCCAATAGTAGCTTCATGGGGCAGTTTGAGGATGTGAAAACAGTATGTGGGGGACCCTACAGTTGCTGATCCCTATGTGCTATGGTCGCAAACAGAAAAGGGCTAATGTGCATCTGAATGGGCGTAAAATTCCCATTGCATGTATTGTTCTCCATCAAACATAAGGACCTTGTAATATCCCTAATGCTCCCTGATTACTCTGACTACTGAGCATCAAGCCTCATCCTATCTGCATAGCTTCATCCTGGTTTGTTCTCCTTGGTCAATCTCTAGTGTGCTGTAATGCTGCAGACTAGCTTTTATAATGTGCAGGATACCATCAAGGGAAATGTACAGTGTAATGTACATTAAAAAAAAATTCCGCACATAAGGAAGCCAGAACCAGATGTTTAAGCACTTGTTTGATTTTTAAAATAAGTGTAAGATTATTATCTGTCTGTTTGGTTATGGAATTGGTCCATACACTAAGGAAAATAAATATTTGGTTGGATGCTAGTTCTGGAGGTGAATCTGAGAGCCTCAAACTTGGCAACCAGTTGGAGCAACAGCACTTGGAGTACTTGTTTCTTGGTCACAACTTTCCTGTCACATTTCCTTTTATTGCAACCATTGTAGGACTGGCATGGGACTAGGGGTGCTCAGGGAACACTGCAGTATGGAATATGAAGAAGAGCCAGTTACAAATGGAGCAGGGTACTCGGAGACTGAAACCAGACCCAGCTGCCAAGGCTTGTGTACATAAAATGACACTTTAAAAAGAGACCTTAATTTCCAAAAGCAAATTCAAAGAATGACTGTTCTTACGTAAGAGTGAACTGCATGACTTTAGTGGTGCTGATTTTCTTCCAGAGGTTTCTGTGCCCTAGCCTTGAGACACACTTCTGACAAATGTACAGCACACACTGTAATTGTAAGTGACCTTGGCAGCAAGGCCATGCATACGTTAGAGTATTACCATTCCCCTGGATATTGTTGCAGGGGCACACTGAACAATTAGTAAAGTGAATACAGGATATTCAGATATGCCACTTACAGACTGTAATTTTTATGCTGTGTGGAGACACTTTGACCTTCTAGTTTATTATGATTCAAGAAAAATGTCAATATTTCCCAGCTTGCTGAGGGTGGTAGAATTTTAATGAGTTATTGAATGAAGCAGTTAATCCTCCAATAACAGTTCCCTCTTGTTTGAATCTACAGTGATGAAAATAATGGTTTGACTACAATTGTACAAAAATGGTTTTTTTTACTTGCAAGAAGCTAATGACTGATGCTGTAATTTCATATTTTGACTCATTTAAGGCTGCACAGGTTTTAAAATTCCTACCTTCCATGCTGAAGCATTTTATGTTTGATTATAATAGCGGAAAAATGATAAAGCAACAGCCACAGGAGTAACGCTTGAGGCAAATTGCAGCTCAACATGTTTTGATTCTTCTTTTTGCAACATCCTTTTGTAATGCTCTACATTATGTTTATGACAATTAACACCACACAGTAATCTACTGATTTGGGGAAATATGGATAATTGATAGTAATGCTAGTTATTAATCTTTGTACAGTACCTTCCTTTTTTATTCACTTTAACTCTCTGAAACACCAGGTGTCACATCATTCAAGAATAACATTTACATTTCTAGGCTTTTAGTGTCATCTAGCATTAGCTCATGTAGGTTGCTATTCTACTGAAATGCACAGTAATGAATGTTGGAGATCTACAAAATGCTGTCTGACTGTTGGTTTATCTAATTCAGTTGTTTTGTCTGTTTGGACTGGTAGTGACTCTTCAGGGTTTTGGGCAGAAAAGGGTCTTTCACACAGAAATGGAATGAACTAGCCACTTCACTGGGTAATAAAGAATCACAACTCCCTCAATATACACATTGCTACCCACACTCCTTCCAGCCAAACATTTACTGATGTTCAAAGGAGGCAACCCAGATCAATTTTCTCAAACCACAAAGCTTTGGAGTAGGAAGTCATGTCAGCCTGAAGTGGGACCTGTCCTAGTTCCCAAACCAAGCTAGCCCTGAGTTACTGTTATGGGGAAGACTTCATTGACCATCAAGTTGAAGCCTCTTTGGGGCAAGGAGCCACTGAAATTTTGCTTAGCGTCTAGCTCAGTGCTTTACCCATACTGTTGTCAACACCGACTGTAATCTGGAAAAGTCTATTAAACAATCCCTTACTATCAACATACATGGCAGAGTAGCTGACCTCCCCCCCCTCTCCAATAACTCTTGGCCAATCTAGGTCTGCAAGGTAAAAAAAATCCTGCCTGGTCCCAGGTAGTAACCAGCGTGAAGCTTCCAATATGTCATTGGAAGGGTTAGTGAATGTTGTGTCAGAGGGAAGAAGTCAATGGAGATCTCTCTGGGCCTTGGGTAGCCCATTATTGGTCACCTCCCATTGGCCAACTTGCATAAGGCACCTGCCTCATGACTGAACTGATGGTCTTCCTCATGCAAGGGCCATGCATAGGAATACTTCATCCACTCCCCTTTTTTTCTTGTTTGCTCTTCAACCCAGCCTAGCCAGGAGATGGTAAAATATGTTTGAGTGAACAGTTGGACATACAGATAAGGCACTTTGAATACAGCTTGAGTTATTAGAAGAGAAAGAACTTTAATCAGTGCAACACAGATTTACACTGCAGAGCACAAGTACATAAGGAAAAGGACTATTGCACTAAAGAACTATTGCAGTCACTGGCATCCAGCTGGTTAAGCTCTCAGTACAAAGTAAATAGAGGCTGGTTCTGCATCTGGCATTCACTCCACATTTTCTCAACACTGAGGAAAAGGTGCAGCTCATTGCCCCCTCCCCCATCGGAATAACGAGACAGACAACAGTTTGTAAGTAAACAATAGCCACTTTATTAACTATTTAACATAACAGTGTGGCAAGGGACAAACTAAGCGAGCACGGAACAGGCAAGGCAGGCGTCACTCTCTGACCAACCTCCTTGCCCTTTTCATGGGCGGGTCACCCTGCTCTGGTCTTGAGCCAACGGTCTGGCTGGTGACTGGCAGCCCAGCAAAACTGGTTGCTACTCAGGAGCGCCTACCCCTGAAGCCTTACAACTTGCAGGGAGGAGCCTGCCCTAAGTGGTTCCCAGAGGTGATCACTATTCCCCACCCTGAAGCCTAAAATCTGAAGGCAGTTCCTGATGACCCCCTGTTCCCTAGTGGGAAAATGTCGTAAGGTGCTCACCGGTTCTGCTTGCTTACCCACACAAAACCTGCCACTGCCAAGGCCAAGCCTCTGCTTTGGCCTTTGCTCCCATCTAATGGCCCAAGGCTGCCCTAATCCCTTGCTGCAAGTCTTGTAAAAATACCTTGTTGCCTTGTCTGATAAATGCACCCTATCCCCCCTATACAGATCCAGGAACTTGATTCATATGTTGGGGTGCAGCAAAAATTGCCCTAAACCACCGTCCATGGCCTTCCTCATTTGCCAGTTGACCTTATCCCTGGCATGGTCAATGCATTGAGAGTCCCCCAAGTTATGCCACACCTGGCAAAGTAGAATAGCCGACCAGACTATCTGCACACTGGGCTACCTTGCTCTTATCATCACAAGGTCAGCCTCAGCTTGTAACACAAGGGCCTTGCCCTTCATTAAACCTAGGTTATTACCCCTTAGGTGCACCACCAGAATGTGTGGAGGAGGCCCCTGCCTCTCTTCGGATAACAAGGGAAGGAGTGCAGGCCATCTCATGTCCCTCCTTCCCACCAATTCAACAACAGTCCACTCACTAAGGCCCAGCTGAGAACCGATGAGTGTCCTCCTGGCCTGGTGGGTGGCCCAAAAGACCATGCTGTGGCCGCAGATGGTGACTCTTCATCTCGCCCCGCAGCCTGCAGCACCTGAAAGAAGAACCCCAGTAATAACCTAAACCTAATATTAAACTTGCAATCTTGCACATACCCCTTGTAGCATTGCAATTTCCAGTGACCTATCTGCTGAATCTCACTACTGGAATACCCCATGGCTGCTGCTGTTGATGCCGCCCCGATCCACCTAATCCCAGCCAGGCCAGCACTTTCTGTGTTAGAGCCCAAAATTGAAATTTAGTGAGTGGGGTGCCATCCCTGTGTCGAAACAGATTGCCTTCATTCTTGCCCCACATGGCTAAATATTGGTGTAAGGCCAGTATGGGGTATAACTCATCCTCAGAACAACAGCACAGGTCAATAACAGAACCCTTGCCAAGCTGATCGGTCTTTGGCTGCCTAAGCATGATTTTGACTTTGGAATATAGCATGTGAATATCCCACTGGTCAAGCGCTAGGGCAGATTTATCCTGGTGAAAGCCCGCCACTAGCTCACTAATCTGCAGCGCTCCAAAGAAGGCAACCAGTGATGCTGCATGGAATAGTGCAGCCTCATACCCATACCCAGCTTCATACCTATCATACCTTGAGCCCCCAGAGCACTGTCGGGGTCAAAGGTTCCCGGGTATCTTGAACCTTGCCACCCTCCTGTGACCAGCCTTCAAGCATCTTCCTTATACGGAAGTTGCCCATCTTCTCCTCATACCCAGACGCCTTGCTGGCATAGGCGAGAGATGACAGCTTGCCTCTAATGGAACATACTGACAGGCCCTTACCTCTCAGTGATACACAAAATTGTGTCAAATGGGACACTGGTATGGGCCAAACTTGCCTCAAACCTGCTTCCTTCCTAAAGAACAGGAACTGCTTACCCACCCTCTTATAGGGTCTCCAGGTGGAAGGGGTGAGAGTTAAGCTTATCGCTCTGTCGGCCTCCGCCCATCAATCTGCCATACCTCCACCAGCATCCGAACTGGGAACTGGTCGGCTTCTGGAGCCAGCTGGTGGAATCTCTCCATCTGTTTTCAGGAGAGAGTGTCAGCAACCCCGTTACTGACCCCCGGGACGTGCCTGGATTTGAACAATATATTGTTCTGTAAACAACAGAGCATGAAGGCTCTGACCAGGGCCATGACCCTAGGAGACTTGGACGTTAATGAGTTAATCATATGTACCATGGACAGATTATCACACCAGAAGTGGACAGAATGGTCGGCAAGCTCTATCGACCAAATCCACACTGCTATGACAATCAGAAAAAATTCCAGGAAGGTGAGGTCTTTAACCCACCCTGCCTGAAGCCATTCCCCAGGCCAGTCCTCCACACACCATTGTCCATGGAAATAGACTCTGAAGCTGGAGGAGCCTGCAGTGTCATGTGTAACCTGCAGCTCAGCTTCGACCAGAAGGTCTTCCCATCAAAATGACACCCTATTGTATGAATCCAAAAATTCCTTCCATACAAGGAGGTCATCCCTTATACCCTTGGTGACCCTAGTCCTATGGTGTGGGAGATGGAGGCCCTTCATGGACTCACATAGTCTCCTAACAAATGCCCGGCCAGGTGCCACAACTTTGCATGCAAAGTTGAGGTGGCCAACCAGCTGCTGTAACTCCAGCAAGGTAATCTTTTTCTTCACCCTGGCAGTGTCAATTAATGTCTGCAGTGCCTTTAATTTGTCAGCTGGTAATTTACATAGCTGCCCTACAGTGTCTATCTCTATCCCCAGGAAAGTCAGAATAGGAATAGGGCCCTCTGTTTTTTCCTGGGCAAGGGGAACTCCTAGTTCCTCCACCAGGTTCATGAAGCTAGTCAGTAGAAATTCACACTGGCCTGTATCTTTCCTTCCTACTAATAGGAAATCATCAAGATAATGGGCAGTGCTGTATAGTTTTGTCCTGTAATGTAAGGCCCATTTTGAAAAAGGAACTGAACCTCTCGAAAGCAGCACACAAAAGCAGAGCACCCCATGGGAAGGGCTCTATCCATGTAGAATTTGCCCTCAAAAGCAAAACCCAGCAGCTCAAAATTGGCCAGATGGACAGTGAAGTGATGGAAGGCTGACTTAATGTCACATTTTGCCAATTCCATCCCTCCCACAGCGACACACTATTAGCATGGCCTGATCAAATGAGGTATATCTAACTGAACATAACTCCTCTGGTATCGTGTCATTCACCGACTCCCCACGTGGGTATGACAAGTGGTGAATGAGGCGATACTCACCAGGTGTCTTCTTTGGCACAACTCCCAATGGGGAAACCCTTAAATTGTCAACTGGAGGGGAAGAAAAAGGGCCAAGGACTCTATCTTCATTACATTCCTTGGCAATTTTCCCCCAAACAATGTGCTCCATCCCCTTAACTTTTTCCCTGATAAGGTATCCTAAACCCTATAGTGAAACCTTCCAAGAGATAAACGCAATCCTGTCGGTTGGAGTAATTCCTTAACAAACACTCAAGCACCTTAACTTTAATTGGGTTGGGACCTTTTATCAGGAGATAGTTTGTAATCATTGCCTCCTCCTGAACGCTTACCTCGCTTGCCTCCTGCCCTCCCCTTTGTTTTGGGGCAACTTGAGAATGTGTGGGGCCCTGCACACAAAAGACATTCATGCCTGAAGGAACACGACTTGCTACTGCATGTCCCATAGGAGGTGAACTCCCAGCAAAGCAGATGTTGTTGAACTGCCTACCCCACCTGGGCACAGGTACCTGCCTGACCTTGCAACCTACGCACCAAGTGGCCACTATCTGACCTCTCATTTCCAGATGGCCAGGCCTGGGACATAATTTGCAGCCATAAGTGGGGATGAATCTGGTCCCATCTCAGGCCAGATTCATAGCCGCTCACATACAGAATTCTTCATCGTACTGAAGCCATGCAAGGCTTGGGAAAGCCTTGGTAAATAATATCCATATATTGGAGCATCGTGGCAGCCCTCCATGGTTGGTGTCTTACTATTACTGCTGCATATATTAAGAATCCCAGGAACCAGTTAGCCCAGGTCCTATTCACCTTGTGCTTCTTGAGGCGCTCCTTCTCCTGCTCATCTAGGTCCTCCTTGTCTTTCTTCTCAAGCTCCCTGTATAAGAGCATGAATATATCTACATATTTACCTCTAAGGATTTTATCCCTAGTGGCAGTAGTCAAATGATCCATCAGAAGCAGGGCCAGTTCTCTGAATGGCAAAGCACTAGCCAGGACCATGTCGTATGCTGAACCTCCAGGGTTTGCATAGCCTGTCCCTGGACTAGGGTAACCCCATCCAGGCCAGACCCCTTGCCCTTTCTGAACAGGTGCTTGAGCTATCCCCCCTCATCCTGTGTAGGGCAGGACTTGTCCCATAACCCAGGGCCATCCACCCGGGGGTGTGGATGGAACTGAGCTTTGTGAGACTCTGTTCTGTGAAGTAGAGACCCAGCAATACCATGACTGCTGGCTCCCCATGACCAGGCTGGCCCCCATTTGCCCATGCTCACCACCTTACCTTTGCGTGAAGGAGGCCCTTTATAAAGCTCCACCTGGAGCTCCTCTGCAACCTGCCTCTCCAGCTTTTCATCCGCGCACTGCCTCTGGACCAGCTAACCAGATGTTGCTGCTACTTCGCCCTGTCTGTCTTCAAGAAGAGCTAAGCATGCCAGCACCTGAGCCTGAAATGATTGTTTAGAAGAAGCTTTAGCCTTTTTTGCCCCACCTGACACATCAAGCAGAGGAGGATGCTCACCCCGCCAGCTCTCTGTAACCACCAGCTTCTCCAGAATGGCTGCATTAACAGCGTCCTGCTCATTCTCATCCAAAGAGTCTGAAAGGAGGGGCCACTGTGCAGGCTTCTGGGGAGGCTTCTTAGGGACCGGCTCCTTGCCCTTAGAATGCCCCCAGCCCTTCTTAGAAGCCATTGTTTAATTCAAAGTTACTGATAAGCTAGGTCTACTATGTATGTAGAACCTAGAATGTCTCCCCTGTGAAGGAGCCAATCAAAACGGCTACCTCACAAGGGACCACACAAAATGACCACCCAAACAGGACCCACTCAAAATGGCCATTCTGCCAGTACCCTCTCAATATGGCCACCCCACAAGGACCTACTCAAAATCACCACCCCACTAAGACCAACTCAAAATGGCCACCCTATGAGAACCTACCCAAAATTGTTAGCTGAAATGCTCTATCTCTTTTATTAATCAGAGCAGACGGAACAGGTATTTTAATTATCGGGATACTGGTCTATGTATACGAAGGATAGGCTGCCCCAGTACTTTCCCAATGAAGAAACAGAGTCTAAATTAAATAAATCTTTTGTTTACTAAAATGCTGAAAGGCAATTCATACAACACAGTGTTAGCGATCACACACACAAGAACTAAGAACAAAATAGAGAGAAATATAAGCACTTTCGCATTAGCAGGAATCTGTAGATGGTCGATGAGGGCAATATTTACCTCAGGTAGATGCGCGGCTCCTAAAGCTTCCAGCAATGCGGGATCGGGATGGGGAGGAATAATATGAAATTAGGGAACATGTGAACCAGACCGGCTGAGAACACGTGCGTTGCTTTGACTGCAGACCAAAACCTTAAAGTGAGGTAGGGGTTGGGTAGAGCAAGCTGGGCATAAGGGGTAAAGCAGACAAAGAGAGGTTGTAGATGGAAAAAAAGACTCGCTGTCTGCCAAAGGCACTAGGTTTTTAAGACCTCTGGCTAGGGGGGCGGGGAGGGCGTCAGGCGGCTTACACCAGGGGACACTCCCTGCGGGCCATGGATTGGCTGGCAAGGTCAATTTCAAATTCTGTAGGCTAACTTGACCGGTGGTACCTGGGTGCGGGAAAGCAAAACTCGAGACAATGGAGGGTGACTCATCAGGGGTCCGTGCTGTCCTTCTCGTTGGCAATGGTGGCATCTGTGCAGTATATCACGTAGGAGTTGTTTATGGCAATTAACATCTCTTTTGTCCCAGGGGCCGGGTGCTTGTTGGGCTGTGAATGAGTTTGTCAGCTAATGTAACACCTGGGATTGTGTAACCCTGATATGCAGTCATCACTGGAACACCTCGGGAGTGAAGCCTGGCCAGCACGTCTTTGTTTCATGCTGGCGTTTCGTTCCTCTCTGAGTGATCTTTCAACGTGGCGATTCTTTTTGTGGCACATTTCATCAGGTTCTATACACTAGCATAAGCACAGTCCAAAGAAATGGCCCAATATTGCAGCCGGGCTAACAAAATGGCCACCCCTGTAGATCCTTACTCAAATGGTTGCCTGATGTGACAGTTAATGGTTCAAGCCCACTCACCCCCTGTCAGCTCTTAGCCACCACCACAGGGCCAGGTTGCCAAATAGCACCCCGTAACCTATTGGCTGGGCTGATGCTCCTTTTGGCCATTTGAATTTTTTTCTTTTCTTTTTTTAAACTCCAGCTTAAACTCTTGTTAGGCCTGCTGTAGCCCAAAACCCATTTTAAAGGAGGCCCCCTAAACTAAACACTGATTAAGCAATCAGGCAGTCCGCATCTTGCTGAAATTACTCTCTGCATTTAACAGCCAGTAGCCCAAGCGCCGCTCTTTTGGGGTCCCCCAGGCACCCCCTGACTTATGGCTACCCTGCCAAGGATCACCATTGACCACCCTGTGGGCCACCCAAAACTGTCGTACCCATTGGAAAATGGCACTGCTGCCAGCCAAATGCCGCTGTGGGCCACCCCACCACAAACCACCTGCCACTGCTCTGACTCTTCGCTGCTGAGGGCCACCTCCAAAGACCGCTTCACATTGCCTTGCCGCTGCCGATGGATGCTGCCGCTGACTGCCTCCTCAGGACATTGCTGCCGCTGAAAGACTGCCACCACCCACTGCTGAAGGATGCCACCGCTTGGTTCCCTGGGCCAGTGAAGACTGCTGCCACTGCTTGGCTCCTGGGGCCTACTGGCCCACCAAGGACTGCTGTGCCATCCTTGGGCCTTGGGCTTGGAAGGTAGGCTGCAGCATCTTCTTCCTCCTTTGCCTCTGGAATGCCACCACCTCAATCACCGATGTCTTCTGGCTTCGGGTCTACCAGGTAGGCCGCTGCTCTCCCCCATGTGTGCTCGGAGCTCTGACCAGGCCTGAGCACGCGGAGCAACTGTTTTGGGTGGGAACAGAGCTCTGTGTTTCTCAGGCCAGCTCTACCCCCCCACCAACATCATGATGCCAAGTGTCGTGGCTTCGTTGCTGCCCCGCCTTCCTCGGGGGTGGCAAAACAGCCCCTGGGCTCCAGCAGCATCGCCAGGAGCCCAGGAGCTCAAAACCCACATTCAGATACCCTGGGCCAACGCCATACTGATTGAAAAGCTATAAAATGATCATAAACCTATGCAGAAGGCATGGCATATGCTAATGAGTTATTATGCTAATAGCTTATTAGGTATGCTAATGAGCTCCTGCAGCTCTTTTTCTATGAAATGACCCTGTTCAGCTGTATCTAAAGAAATGTGCATGCATACGAAAGCCTACACCTTGAAAAAAACTTTGTCTTAAAGGTGCCACTGGACTCAAACTTCGTACAAAGTAAATTTCCTTATATTCCTAGCCAGACTGCAGTGTAGTATTCTAGGTTTGTTTTTGGAGTGTATGTTGCTTTCTGGTTCTACAAGATTTCTTCTATATCTACATGCTGCTATTTTGTTGGTTCTTATGTTACTATTTATATATCTGTAAGATGCTTATTGGTGTTTGACTCTAGCATTCTTCTGTTCTTCATTTTTCTTTACATTTTATGATATGGTTTTAGCATTTCTGGGTCATATTGGAGAGGTGATCAGAGTGTCAGATTAGGATTTTTGAAACCCAGGTTTAAATCCTGACCCTTCATGGAAGCTTGCTGGGAGACTTTGGGCCAGTCACACAATCTCAGCCTGACCTACTTCATGGGATTGTTGTGGGGATAAAATGGAGGTGAGAAGAGCAGTGTAAGCAACTTGAAGTTTCGACTGGTATAAATTAAGTAAATAAAACAATCAAATAAAAATTTAATTGTATATTATCTTTTATAATATATTGTTTTGTAAGTTGCATCAAGATCAATGGTGGATGAGGCGTGCAGAATACAAATGTCATGTACATACATCAGTTCAAGGCTAAAATATTCTTAAAGGTTCCCCACTCACTTAACAGCATTATGTTATGAGTTAGAATGGGCTGGTAGTGTATACGTCTGAAATTATTAACTAATGTGATGCTCGATATAAATATGAACCTCAGAGTATGCATGTTGTATAGGACTCTATGTAACTACTCATAACTTAGCCTTTATGTCAAGCAGATAAAGGGTTCCCCCCACCCCCGGGTAGTTGAAGATGGCATGAAAGAGCCATCACAATACATGGTCTACACATTCATTTCTTTTGAACTACTGTTGTTTCTGATCAAACAAGTTTGGCAAATAGCTGCTGTGGTTGAACAACCAGCCAAACCTGTTTGACTAGAGAAACAGTGGACCAAAAGAAATGGATTTATGCTCTATGGGCAGTAATTGCTCTTTCATATTATTTCCTAGTCTTTAAAAGTACTATTTGTAACCTTCACTAGCTTTTTTCTTTGGAAACTCCTAGTACCAGGTTCACCATGTTTCCACTCTGGAAGGTTTCCAAAGTCTGCCTTAAGAGATTGTCCCAGGATCAGGTTCATTTATCTGAGATGCTTATATACAACCTTATCTAGTGTTCAGATTGGTAGCCATGTTGGTCTGAAGCAATAGAACAAATTCTGAGTCTAGTGGCACCTTCAAGACCAACAAGTTTAATTCTGGGTATAAGCTTTCGTGAAGAAGTATGCATGCGCAAAATGCTTATACCCAGAATTGAACTTTATTGGTCTTAAAGGTGCCACTGGACTCAAACTTTGTTCTTATCTAGTGTTGTTGCTCTAGTTTTACTTACTTCAGAACATGTTTATCCTTTCATGTTAAAAAAATGATTGCTATCAAAATCAAGTTTCCTACTAAAACTACCAAAAAAACCCATCCCTAACAGCATGAAAATTACAAGGATGTCAAGTTATGAAGGTGTGCATTTTTAAATGATCTTCTTTCAGCCTCTAGCAGCCTTCCTTCTTTCAGCCTCTAGCAGCCATCATTGTCCCCACTGTGCCACTGGAGGGCTTTAAAAAAATAATACTGTAGCAATTACTGATGCTTAACTTCTATTAAAAGTTAGGATTCAGTTTATCCCATAATTTAAGGATATACTAAACACTGTAAGTGAGAACATCAGTGTGCCCCTTCTAGAATAGAGTAGGCTGCTACTCCACAAGGATATTTTTATCTGCCTTCGCTTCCAAAACAGAGCACTGTTTTTGGAGCATCCAATTGGCATTTTTGTTTTTCCCTTTAGATTGCAATTGAGGAATAGGGCACTCATTCAGGTTTCTGCTCTTCAGTTCACAAAACAGAATTGGGTGTGTTCAAAGCAACACTCATGTATTAGCAAGAAGATACAGTGATGGGAACAACTGGTGTCAGTCTACAATTCTAACTGACAAACAGAACTAACAAGCAGACACTCTACCACCATGAGAAAAGCTAGATCTGAGTCCTGCATCACCATAGAGACCAACAAGACTTTTTAAGTATAAACTTTCGAGCATCAAATCTCCCTTCATCAGATATAACAAAGATATTGACCCTCAACTCAAATATTGACTCATCCCCCCCCCCAATCTTGTTGGATTTTAAGATGCTGCTGGACTTGAATCTAGCAGTTCTACTGCAGACTACTCTCTGAAACCATCCCAAGAGACTAAACCAACACACACAAATATCAGAAGCAGGAAAAGACTGCTCCATTAAACTTACTGCAGTATTGTCTGTACTACTTTCGGGTATTCTCTGCTCTTGGAGTGCTCTTTCTCAAACCTGGTTCACTGCAATTTTTCTGAAAGAATACAGTCAAAGCAAATTAGCAAACCTTCTGGATGTGAATGTGTGATACAGGTCCCGTCCACATCAGGATCATTTTCCTCCTGTCAGCCTCTCATAGCCAACATTTTCACTGTCTGTTTCACTGAAGAGATTTTTGAAGGCTTAAAAAACCCCCACTAATTTCTTTGCTTGTGAAAAGTACAGAGGTGGACGCATCGTAGAGTGATTATCAGCTCATGTTTTATTCAGTGATTCAGAAAAAAGGAGATGAACTTGCCAGCTCGCAGGCTGCTTTTATGTACATTTCCAACCACACCCTTTACCCACACCCACACTCGCAATAGGCTATATACAAGGTTTCTAATCCTATAGGTTCTCTACAGAATCCTAGCTTGCCAGTTGTCTGGTTTTAGGATCCTAGGATTCTATTGTTCCAGATATTGAAGCTTCGTTATTTTGTCGGGCTATTTGACCAGTACACAACACCCCTCCCCCCATGGCTCAGGACACGTCTGGCAAACATAGTCCCTTAAGTAATTGGGCTTTCGTCATTCTCTTGTATAACGCCGAACCTCCTGTGTTGTGGCAGGGTTGTTTGGCTCGCTTGGCGCTGGCTCTGGCAGCTGTGGTGGGGTGTCTGTGCGTGGTTCTGCTGGGGTCTCTGCTATCCTTTCTGGTGTGGGGGTCAGTGGATGTGGAGGTTGCACCAGCCCCTCGGCTGGGTCTGCTCTGGCTTCTTCTTCCCCACTGTCCTCGGGGCATCTGGAGTCTGTGGAAGCACGCAACGGTGTAGTTGGTTGATATGGTGGCACAACACCTAGCCATCCTTGCAGTACACTTCATAGGACCGGGGTTCCGTCACTCAGACCACATTGCCTGGGATCCATGCAGAGCCCTGGGCATAGTTCCTTGCATAGACTGGCTCCCTGGGGAAGAAACCCTGGGATGCTGCTTGGTCCTCGCAGGTCACACTGTGTTCCAGAGCCCTGTCCAGGTGGACGCAGTCTAACCGAGTTGTGGGTTGCCGGCCCATGAGCAGTTTGGTGGGACACCACCCGGTGGTGCAGTGTGGGGTCATACACTGGCTAAACAAGAAAGTCACCAGTTTATAGTCCCAGTCCCCATGGTTCATGCATCTCAGGGCTTCCTTTGTAGAGTGGACCATGCGCTCAGCTTGGCCATTGGTAGCCGGGTGGGAAGGGGCCGAGTGGATGTGTTGGAGGCCATAGTATTCTATGAATTCTTGAAACTCGGCAGATGTAAAAGCTGTCCCATTATCTGTTACCAGTGCATCTGGGATGCTGTGTGTACTAAAAATCCTCCACATAGCCTGGATGGCCGAATGGGAGGATGTGGAGGGCACAGGCATGACCTCTAGCCATTTGGTGTATGAGTTGACTAAGAGGAAGAATATTTGTCCCTGGAAGGGACCGGCGAAGTCTAAGTGGAGTCTTGCCGATGGCTTGTGGGACGACTTCCAAGGTCTAATCAGTGCTTTGGGCGGTTCGGGCCGGGACTCCTGACAGGGTTGGCACCTCTTCACCTTGTCCTCTATTTCTCCATCCAACCCTGGCCACCACACATAGCTTCTTGGTAGGTCCTTCATTTTGACAATCCTGGGATGGTTTTTATGTAATGCAATGATTACCCTCATGTGCAGGGGCCCTGGTATCACCACCCTGCTTCCCCATAGGAGACACCCTTTGTGTGTCGATAACTCATCTCGGCGGGAGTAGAATGCCATGAATTCCAGGCCAACCGGCCCCATAGGCCACCCCTTCACCACCCAGTTGAGGACCCGGGAGAGGAGGTGATCCCAGCCTGTGTGGTGCGCAACCTCTGAGATCTGCACCAGGCGGTCTGGGAGGTCCTCAATCAGGGCAATGTGGTGGGCAGGAGCCGGGTCCGGATCACCGGATGGAAGTGGGATATGGCTTAAGGCGTCCACATGGCCCATCGCCTTGCCCAGTCGGTGGACTAGGTCATATTGGTACCCCATCAAAAAAATGGACCATTGGAGAACTCTCGGTGACAGCATTTGTGGGGTTTGGCGATCCAGTGCAAGAAGACCAGCAGGGGTTTGTGATCGGTGACCACAGTGAAAGGCCGATCATATAGGAAATGGTGAAATTTCTTAACACTCACCACTATCACCAAGGCCTCCTTGTTGATCTGCACATAGTTGCGCTCTGCGGCTGTGAGAGTGTAGGAATAATATGCAACTGGCACCTCCCAGCCGGCCGCCAGCCTGTGGACCAACACATCCCCCATCCCATAAGGTGAAGCATCGTATGCTAGAATTACCAGGAGGCTTTCATTAAAATGTGCAAGGACGGTGTTGGAGGAGAGTAGGTCCTTCACTGCTTTAAAGGCAGCAGCATGTTTGAGGCCCCAGACTCCTTTATTGGTACTCCTTTATTGAACAAGCAGTGCAGGGGTTCCACCACTGCGGCTTTGTGGGGTAGAAATGAATGATAGAAATTTAAAAGACCCAAGAAGGCCTGTAGCTCCATTTTGGACAAAGGTGCGGGGGTGTCCACTATGGCCCGAACCTTTTCGTATGTGGGGTGGATACCCTGGGTGTCCACTGTGAATCCCAAGAAATCCACCGAGGGTATGCCTAGCAAACATTTCTCGCATTTCACATTCAGCCCTGCCTCCTCAAAACACTGAAGAACTGTCCTGAGATGAGTGGTGAAAGCTTCAGTGTCCGGAGCCACAATCAAAACATCGTCAAAGAACGGCTGTACTCCGGAGATCTATACCTTGTGGCTAATAGCCACTGATGGGCTTCTGCTCCATATGTTTATCTAATTCCCTCTTGAAACTGTCCATGCTTGTAGCTGCCACCACCTCCTGTGGCAGTGAATTCCATATGTTAATCACTCTTTGGGTGAAGAAGTACTTCCTTTTATCTGTTCTAACCCGACTCCCCAGCAATTTCATGGAGTGCCCATGAGTTCTTGTATTGTGAGAAAGGGAGAAAAGTACTTCTTTCTCAACCTGCTCTATCCCATGCATAATCTTATAAACCTCAATCATGTCACCCCTCAGCCTTCGTTTCTCCAAGCTAAAGAGCCCCAAGCATTTTAACCTTTATTCATAGGGAAAGTGTTCCAACTCTTTTATCATTCTAGTTGCCCTTCTCTGCACTTTTTCCAATGCTATAATATCCTTTTTGAGGTGTGGCGACCAGAACTGTACACAGTATTCCAAATGAGTCACACCAATAATTCATACAGGGGCATTATGACACTGGCTGATTTGTTTTCAATTCCCTTCTTAATAATCCCCAGCATAGCATTGGCCTTCTTTATTGCAGTTACACACTGTCTAGACATTTTCATTGAGTTATCTACTACGACTCCAAGATCTCTCTCTTGGTCAGTCTCTGCCAGTTCAGACCCCCAACATATATTTATAGTTAGGATTTTTGGCTCCAATGTGCATCACTTTGGACTTGGCCACATTGAACCCCATTTGCCATGTTGATGCCCACTCACCCATCCTCGACAGATCCTTTTGGAGTGCCTCACAATCCTCCCTGGTTTTCACCACCCTGAACAACTTCGTGTCATCTGCAAATTTAGCCACTTCACTGCTTACTCCCAAGTCCAAATTGTTAATAAACAAGTTAAAAAGCATCGGACCAAGTACTGATCCCTGTGGTACCCCACTGCTTACCACCCTCCACTGAGAAAGTTTCCCATTTATACTCACTCTCTGTTTCCTATTTATAAACCAAGTTTTGATCCATAAGAGGAATTGTCCTTTTATCCCATGACTATTGAGCTTTCTTAGGAGTCTTTGATGAGGAACTTTATCAAAAGCTTTCTGGAAGTCAAGGTAAACAACATCTATTGGGTCCCCCTTGTCCACATGTTTGTTCACTCCCTCAAAAAACACAAAGAGGTTAGCGAGACAAGGTCTTCCCTTACAGAACCCATGCTGAGTCTGCCTCAATAGTTTTTGTTCATCAATGTGACTACTAATTCTTTCCTTAATAACAGTTTCCACCAATTTACCCGGTATCGACATCAGACTGACTGGCCTGTAATTTCCTGGATCTCCCCTGGAGCCCTTTTTAAAGATGGGAGTGACATTAGCTATCTTCCAGTCCTCAGGAATGGAGGCAGATTTTGAAGAAAGATTCCATATTTTTGTAAGAAGATCCACAAGTTCACATTTCAGAACTCTTGGATGAATGCCATCTGGGCCTGGTGATTTACTAGTTTTTAAATTGTCCATCAGTTGTAGGACTTCTTCTCTTGTCACCTCAATCTGATTCAGGTCTTTCAAACCCCCTCCCGAAATCGGTGCTTCTGGAGTGGGCAAGCACTTCTCCTCTTCCACAGTGAAGACAGAGGAAAAAAAATGCATTCAGCTTCTCAGCCATTTCCTTGTCATTCTTCAGTAGTCCTTTTACCCCTTGGTCATCCAAGGGCCCACTGCCTCCCTGGCTTGTTTCCTACTTCTAATGTATTTGAAGAAAGTTTTATTGTTGGCCTTTATGTTTTTTGCGATATTCCCTTTTTGCTTGCCTGATCACAGACTTGCATTTTATTTGCCACAGCCTGTGTTCCTTTTTATCAACCTCACTGAGACTAGCTTTCCACCACTTAAAGGAACCCTTCTTACCTTTTACAGCTTCCATTACTTTGTTTGTTAACCATGCAGGCTTTTTTCTATACCTATTTGTGCCTTTCCTAACCTGCAGTATATATTTTTTCTGAGCTTCTAGGATTGCATTTTTAAATAGTCTCCAAGCTTCCCCAATGGTTTTGACCTTTACCACTTTTCCTTTCAATTTCTTCCTCACATGTCCCCTCATACCAGAGAAGTTACCCCTTTTAAAGTTAAAAGTGGTTGCGTCAGTCTTTTGGGGCAACTCCCTATTTACACAAATGTTAAACTCAATAACATTATGGTCACCGTTCCCAAGCAGTGCAATCACTTGTACATCTCTCACCAGCTCTTGGGCGTTACTTAGGACCAAATCCAGGATCGCCTCTCCTCTGGTAGGATCTGTGACCATCTGTTCCATAGCACAGTCATTGAGAGTGTCTAAAAACTCAATCTCTTTTTCCTGACTAGAACTACCCAATCAATGTGTGAGTAGTTAAAGTCATCTATTATGACACAGTTATTTTGTCTAGCCACTATCTTTAATTCATTCATCGTTTTATAATCCTCCTCTACCTTTTGATCTGGTGGGCGATAAACTCTGACTGTTAAGCCTCCTTTTGGACCTACTATTTCAACCCATAGCATTTCCAGAAGTGAATCCAATTCTCTTACCCTCTCAGTCTTACTGGACTGTATACCCTCTCTGACATACAGAGCCACCCCACCTCCAACCCTTCCCCCTATCCTTCCAATATAATTTATAACCAGGAATCACCATATCCCACTGATTTTCCTCATCCCACCACATTTCTGAAATACCCACAATGTCTGTTTCCTCCCCCCCAACACCAAGCATTCCAACTCCCCAATTTTACCTCGGAGACTTCTAGCATTTGTGTATAAACACCTATTGTTTCCCATGCTTGTTAAGCCCACAACCTTCCTCTTGCTGCCTCAAGACCTTGCCAGGCAGTTCCTATTGTTATCCACAGTCTCAGTGGACAATTGTAATCCATTTCCTTGTACAAGAGTAACAGCTACCCCTTCATCTCTTTGAGATGAGCCATCCTGAACCAGAGACTTTTCAACTCCTGTCAGCTTTCCCCCAATATTCAGTTTAAAAACTGCTCTGCCACCTTTTTGATTTTAAGCGCCAGCAGCCTGGTTCCTTCTCGGGACAAGTGGAGACCGTCTCTTTTGTACAGTTCCCTCTTGTCCCAAAAAGCATCCCAGTGCCTAACAAACTTGAAGCCTTCTCCCTTACACTATCGTCTCATCCCCGCATTGAGACTCCTGATCTGTGCCTGTCTCTCCAGCCCTATGCATGGAACAGGTAGCCAGGGCCGGCTCCAGGTGTCTGGGTGCCCTAGGCAGGACAGCCTGGGGTGCCCCCCACCGGGGATGCCAACCTCCCAGTAGGCCCTGGAGACCGGGGGTAGCGACGGAGCGCTGGCTTTCCAGGGGTTTCCGTGGCTGCAGTTCCCCAGGAAAGCCAGGGAAGGGGGTGGGGGTCTAGCCACCACCCCCTCCCTCCCAGCGCTGGCTTTCCTGGGGGCTCCATGGCTGCGGGACCCCCAGGAAAGCAGGGAAGGGGTGGAGGTTTAAACCGCTGCCCCCTCCCTCCCAGCACCGGCTTTCCTGGAGGCTCCGTGGCTGCGGGGCCCCAGGAAAGCCAGGGAAGGGGGCGGAGGTTTTAACTGCTGCCCCCTCCCTCCCAGCACCGGCTTTCCTGAAGGCTCCGTGGCTGCAGGGCCCCAGGAAAGCCAGGGAAGGGGCGGGGGGTCTAGCCACCACCCCCTCCCTCCCAGCACCGGCTTTCCTGGGGGCTCCACATCTGTGGGGCCCCCAGGAAAGCCGGGAAGGGGGTGGAGGTTTAAACTGCCATCCCCTCCCTCCCAGCGCCAGCTTTCCTGGAGGCTCCATGGCTGCTGGGGCCCCAGGAAAGCCAGGGAAGGGGTGGAAGTTTAAACCGCCGCTCCTTCCCTCCCAGCGCTGGCTTGCTTGGGCGCTCTGCAGGGCACCCAAGCAAGTCTGGGAAGACGCGGGGGGGCTTTTCGTGGGGGGGGAGCCTTTTGGTGCCCCTGCGGCCAGCACGCTCTAGGCGAGCTGGCCCTGCAGGTAGCATTTCTGAGAAGGCTACCTTGGAGGTCCTGGCCTTGAGTTTCCTGCCCAGCAGCCTAAATGTCTCCTCCAGGACCTCAAAACTGCATTTCCCCACATCATTGGTGCCGACATGCACCACAACCATTGGCTCCTCCCCAGCACTATCAAGTCATTGTAGGTGGCCTCCTCCATCTGTTTTGGAATGATGCGGCTTCTGGCTAGATGAATTGTGGTGATGCCACATGTGCTCAGGAGCCACAATTTTTTCAGGTCCACGTCCATCATTTTCTGGATCTTGAAGAAATGGGTTAGCTGTTCAACCCATGATTCCCATAGCTCAGGGTGTGCCGGGTTGAATGTGGAGATCTGTTCTGGGGCAGCAGCCATGACTAGATCGTGTGGCGTTAAACAGCGATCGGAGGAGCAGAGCACGTGGCGGGACTGCTGGGGTGTGGTGTTCTTGTGGTGATCAGGGCTTAGTGCCAGCTGTAGTCAGGCTTGCTCAGCTGGATTACACCTTCGACACCAGTGAAAAGTACAGAGATGGACGCATCGTAGAGTGATTATCAGCTCATGTTTTATTCAATGATTCAGAAAAAAAGGAGATGAACTTGCCAGCTCACAGGCTGCTTTTATGTACATTTCCAACCACACCCTTTACCCACACCCACACTCGTGATAGGCTATATACAAGGTTTCTAATCCTATAGGTTCTCTACAGAATCCTAGCTTGCCGGTTGTCTGGTTTTAGGATCCTAGGGTTCTATTGTTCCAGGTATCAAAGCTTCACTATTTTGTCGGACCACAGGTTGCCCCGACCGCGTGTGTGACTCAACCAATACACAACAGCTTGCATAATGCTACAGCAATTAATTTTTTTTCAAAGGCCATCACAAAGCCCACCATCTGGAGGTGAGGTGAGGTGAGGATGATCTGTGCATGGTTATTCAAAAGTTACATCCAGAAGTAAATAGCAAGTTTTGGAATGACATAGTGAAAGTTGCTCAGGTGGGAACCCGTTTCCAAGTTCTCTGACAAATTGGAAGTGGTAATGTTTTGATCCTCAGCTTGAAGTTGTTACTAAAACATTTGCTTTTGTTTTTCTAGTGCATTATGGGGAAGATGGACTCCATGCATCATGTGAGAAGAAGTATTGTGTTCGGGGAAGTAAGTGTGTTGTGAACAAAGAGACAGATAAGCCTGAATGCCGATGCATAGATAATTGCAAGCCCAGTTACATGCCAGTGTGTGGCTCGGATGGCAAATTCTATGAAAATCACTGTGAACTCCATCGAGCTTCATGCTTGCAAAGGAAGAAAATCTACATTATTCACAGCAAAGACTGCTTCTTCAAAGGTAAGGATTTTTCTCTGATCAGCTAAATCCAATTCTCTAAAATGTATGGCACCTTCTTTGCCACAAATTAGATAATGTGATATATTTAGTGTATAGAAAATAGTTGTTCAAAGAATTATCTGTTCTAAAATTATATAAAATGCAATATAACCACCTATTAATTCCAGAACTGTAATTAAAAACTAAATAATATATGAACAATTAGCTAAACTAGCTGCATACATTGTACACTAAGCTTATTTTAGTACTTGGAAAATTTTCAGTGAACAACATTCAGTTATTTAATTAAGTCCATGCAGTTATGAACAAAATAGATGAAAAGATAATTTGTGCTTAATAGTTAGAAAAAGCAGTCAGCAGCAACTACTTTCTAGAAGTTTACATACATCAGGGTACTGTTGTATTTCCCATACAGCTGAAGAATCCATAGATATGCTTTTTGTGATTTGATATTATTTTCTCATCATATTGCAAGTTGCTGAACTCTATACAATGTTTCTTCAAGGAAACATTATTTATTTATTTATTAGATTTATACCCCCGCCCTCCCCGTCAAGGCAGGCTTAGGGCGGCTTACATAAAAATGCATATATAAATACAATTAAAATCAATTCATAAAAACAACCATAAGCCATAAACAAATCAATTATCTTAAAGTGCTGGAACAGTATTCAGAAGTTTCTAGATTAAACAGTACTTCATAGATGACAATCATGATGGTATTTCCAAACCAGTTCCATTGATCTACTTATTTATGCAGCAAGGGCAGGCTGAAGATGGCAAGGCACAGGGTCACTCCTCAGGTATTTTACGCGGCTTCTAATTGAAGACCTGGTGGAAGAGCTCCATCTTGCTGGCCCCGTGGAACTGTAAGAGGTCCCACAGGGCCCTGATCACATTTGGGAGCTCATTCTCCCAGTACAGAGCCACCACTGAGAAAGCTCTGCCCCTGGTTATCACCAGCCTGGCATCTTTGGGCCTAGGAGGGCAGTGCTGTCTGGGGAACATATGGGGAAAGGTGGTCCCTTAGGTATGCCAGACCCTGACCATAAAGGGCTTTAAAGGCCTAAACCAGCACACTAGCTGGAGCTTCTGGATTTGGGACAAGGGCAGCCCCATGTAGAGAGCACTACAGTAGTCCAGTCTTGAGGTGACCATTACATGGATCACTGTTGCCAAGTTGTCACATTTGGGGAAGGGAAACAACTACCTAATCAGCCAAAGATAATAAAAGGCTGACTTGGCATTGGTCTCCATTGTTAAACAGGCATCCAAGAGCACTCCCAAACTCCTAACCTCTGGCGCTGGTACCAACTGTGCCCCATCGAAGGTCAAGAGTGGGATCCCTACCCATGGACCACCCTGGCTCAGGCACAGGACCTTCGTCTTTGTCCGATTCCGTTTCAGTCGATCCAGTCTAAACCAACCAGCCACAGCTTGCAATGCCTGGTCCAGATCTCCCGGGGTAGAGTCAGACTGGCTGCCCAACAGCAGATAGAGTTCGGTGTCATCCACATATTGGTGGCACCCCAGTCCGTGCCTCTGGGTAATCAGGGCAAGAGGGCACATACAGATGTTAAACAGCATCAGGGAAAGCACCACCCCTTGAGGCACTCCACAGATTAGTGGGTACCTATGGGACAGCTGTTCCCCTAGTGCCACCCTTTGTCCCTGACCCTGAAGGAAGGATGGAAGCCATCACAAGGCAAGCCCCTGAACTCCAGATTCAGTGAGGCAGTGGATCAGTAGCTGATGATGGACCATGTTTAATGCTGCTGAGAGGTCTAACAACAACAGCACTGCTGTCCTGCCTCGATCCAGATGCCTCTGGAGGTCATCCATGAGGGTGACCAGTGCTGTCTCCATCCCATGTCCTGGGCAAAAACTGGACTAGAAGGGGTCTAAAATGGAAGTGTCATCCAAAAAGCTCTGTAGCTGGACTGCTACAGCCCCCTCGATTAACTTGCCCAGATAGGGCAAGTTGGAAACTGGCCGATAGCTGGACAATTTGGCTGGATCCAGAGATGTTTTTTTCAAGAGAGGACAAGCCACAGCCTCTTTACGTGTCCCAGGGAACAGACCCTCCAAGAGGGACCTGTTAATAATTTCCCCTAGGACACCTCGGAACCCATCATGACCAGCTTTCACTAGCCACAATCAGCATATTCAGGGCTAAACTAAAGGAAAAATGGATTCTCACATAATAAACCACTTATGGGGGGGGGGATGGGCAGAGGGAAAGCACTCTCCATGCAAGATTCCACTGTGTCTGGTGCTTTATTT
Source organism: Gekko gecko (assembly GCA_029375565.1). Lineage (NCBI taxonomy): Eukaryota > Metazoa > Chordata > Lepidosauria > Squamata > Gekkonidae > Gekko > Gekko gecko. Next base: position 138,970,118 of record JAPDNY010000002.1, read on the forward strand.
AATCTACTAATTTGGGGTGAGTGCTGCTGTACTCATTGGGACTAAGGCAAGCTCCGCTGCTGATACCTTTTCTGAGCTCCTGATGGTGCAGCTTGCCCGAGAGGAGAGCTTACAGTATGACAGGCAAGCAGGCTGGCTGCATTCCATCTCCCTGAGGGCAATACTCTATACTGCCCTTAGTCTCTGTGGTGAATGGCAGCCATTTTTCTCCTACTGCTGGACTGATTAATGTCAGAAAGTCCAGACATTTAATGGGAGATTGCTTGCTGCCCATGGGCAAAAGCTAACCCTATACAACATTGTCCTTCTTCTGGGAATGGATTATATGCTTCCGTCCTCATCAAAATCATATCTGAACCTTATAAGAAAGAAATTTAAAAAACACTTTAAGAAATAGAACTCCAGGAGAGTGAGCTGACTAGTTAGCAATCATGTAAATGTTAGCTGAACCATTTAGCAAGTCCCCTAAAGTATTTGACTTCCATATCACAGATTAAATGGTGGTTTTATGCTTAATGATAACAATGTCATACTTGACTAGCTTCCTATACAAAGTGTAGTTGTGTATGAAAAGGAATACATAAGTGTTTCTGATTATATAAACACACTGAACAGTATTTTGGGCTTTTCTACAACTAGTATTTTAGTAGTTTTGTAAATTGCCTTGAGCACGACTTTTATTTGGAGAGGGTTGTCAGAAATGTTGAAAATGGACAAGGTTGGAATGAAAAAATGCAATAGGATTTTGATTAGTGAAGGAAAAAAATAACAGGAGTAACCATATTGATGTTTCTTTTTGTAAAATATATAGGACTAGGGAGCAAAGCCCGTTGTGTTGGAAGACAACGGGCCTAGAAAGGTAGGAAGGGTGGGAGGATGGATGGGTAGAAAGAAGGGAGGGAGGGAGGGAGGCAGGAAGGCAGGAAGAAAGAGAGAGAGAGAGAGAGAGGGGGGGAGAGAGAGAGAAAGAAAGAGAGAGAGAGAGAGAATGGAAGGAAGGTAGAGGGGGGAAGAGTGAAAAGAAAGAGAGAGAGGAGAGAGAGGAAGAGAAAGAAAGAGAGAAGAAGAGAGAGGAAGAGAGAGAGAGAAAGAGAGAGAAAGAGAGAAGAGAGAGCGAGCAAAAGAATGGAAGGAAGGAAGACAGGAAGGAGGGGGAGAGAATGGATGGTAGGAAGGAAGGTAGAGGGGGAGAGTGAGAGATTGAAAGATGGGGGAGAGAGACCAAAAGAGGGGGGGAGCGGCGGAAACGGGGCTGTGGTAGCTGGGCCTGCAGCGCTGCCACCCTTCACCGGCCCCCCTCGCAATTGCCTCTTAAGGGGAGGGACAGCAGAAACAGACCCGCGGTGGCCAGCTCAGCGCTGCCGCAGGACTTCACCTCCCCCTCCCATGGTTGCCCCTGAAGGGGGGGAGTGGCAAGTGCAGCCGCCGGCCTTCACCTCCCCCCCCAATTGCCTGTGAAGGCCGGGGGGGGGAGTGGCGAGAACAGGGCAGTGGTGGCAGCTGTGTGGCGGCCTTCACCTTCCCCCCCCCTTTGCGATTGCCCCTAATGTTGGGGAGGAATGCCGAAGGCGGTCCCGCGGCGGGTGACACAGCGCCGCCGCCGGCCTTCACCTCCCCCCCACCCACGGTTGTCTGTGAAGGGCAGGTGGGGAGTGGGGAGAACAGGCCGGAGGGAGAAGGGGGGGGGCCTGCGGGAGCTTCTCCCGTCTGCCCAGATTTGCGGGGAGAAGGTGAAGCGAATGGGAAGGCTGGCGCGCTGCAGCTTCCTCGCTGCCAGCGCTGGCTGAGCCGTTTCCTGGGCGGTTGGGGGGGAGGAGGGCCTGATCCCAGAGCTCGGCGGCTCCCTGGCCGGCTTTCTCCTGGGCAGGACCGAGGCCGGCGCAGCGGCTCCCTGGCCAGCGCCGTTGGCTTTCTCCAAGGTGGGTGGGGGGGCGGGAGTGAGGGAGGCCTGATCGACAGTTCGAGCCGCCAAACACTGTTGGCGCGCATCGAACGTTGTGAAACCAAAAGATAAATATATTATAAGGAGAGATATGAAAGACATGTCAGGAGTTCTGACCTGCTGATGACTATTGGACAAGCCACTTAATTTCTTGATATTCTGTCTTCAAAATACACTCCTCTACCAACTGTCTGTAGATAGTGTCTGTGTCCTACCATTGAGCTAACAACCCTTTAATTTCACCTGTTCCCAAAATCAGGGGGGGACAAACCCAAAAGTAATATTTCAACAAATGGAGGACACAACACATGATCCAGCCAAAATTAATCACTCTTAATTCTTGTTAATTCAATCCCTTCTTCATTGAAACGTTTGGAATGCTAGCTGGTTCATGCCTAGTTCATTCCCTAATACCTGTGATCGTCAACTGTAAAGTTTGATTGTTGGTAGCACATTAAGCAGATTAGAGAGCTTCTTTGAGGAGTTATGTCTCTTTGCTTCTCTGAGGAGTTCTCTCTTCTTCACTGTAAATGGAACCTCCCTAGAGACAATTTGACTGAAGCTACAGATGGAATTTCTGTTCTGCCATAGTTATCTAATATCTAAGTGACAAGCCTCATTTTGCTAATGCTTAGCTAGAGATCAAGAACTTTGGTACTGTTTCAGTGACAGAACGAAGTTTGCACTTAATAAGTGAGGAAAAACTTGAGAGGAATCATCTTAGTTTGCCAGGCTTCTGTGTATCATTTCACAACCCCCCCCTTCTTTGTGAGCTTGTGATTGAAAATTTTTTTTCCAGCTGATACAATTCACAGACATGGTGTGAACCTAGAGAAATGTCTGCATTCTATGCATGGCAAAAACAACAGCTCAGGAGTGGCTGTGGTTTTGCTCTTATATATATTGCATGCAGGTACCTTAAGTAAGAGTGCACTGACAAAATTTGAATTCCAGAGCTCTTACTTAATTGGCCAGTGTTAAATGAATATAAGGAAAGACTGGTTTATGAGTTGATAAGGTGTTAGAATGCAATCTTGTTAGCAAAGTAGTAAATAAAAAGTTGTTTGACACAGAGAACATTTTAAATTGCAGTTTTGTGCTGCAGCAAATTTAACCTTTGTTCCTTTTTATGACAAAGCAAGATATTGGATATTGGCACCTAAACATCTATGAATCATTAATAGAATGTTGTCTTGGTGTAGCATTCAATAGGAAAGGAATCCCAGTCTTTTAAGTGGATTTATTATTATATGCTGCTTTCAGGCAGCAGTTGGTTTAGATATACCAGAATGTTTCTGTGGACAAAAAAGATTTTTGTCTGTGGAGCAGGAGAGATAAAAAATAAGGCCAAAGCCAACAGTGCAAAATAAGGTAAAAATATATTTTTTGCTCAGTTAAAATTTCCAAAATGTGGTTCTCCAACATGCTTTGTCAGGGGAATCTGTTAGTCTTGCAATACTGATCCTGTACTCGTTTTGAAGAATTATAGCAAAACTAAGAGAATCCTTTGACAAAGCCTGTTGGTGAAATGGATAGGGAATTTTGGAGATTTTAACTGAATAATAAAATATATTTCCCCCTTATTTTGCACCATTGGTCTTGGCCTTATTTTTTATGTCCTAGTGACTGGTGCAGCCCTTTTATTTTCTCCTTGCGTGACTTTCTCACCTGCCTCCTCCTGCTACAGTCCCAAATGCCACCCCAAATACAATTTCTGTGTGTTCCCCAGAAGCAGCATTTAAAGAAGCATTTTGATCTGCAATGGGAGGACAGATTCAAGAAATCATCCACACCAAACTATCTGATGTGTCTAAGTCCTTGTCTTCCATGGCACTTCATATCCATCAAGAGACATAAATTTCTGCCAGTTTTATAAACAAGGTCTGTTTTCAAGAATAAAACAATGGGACAAATAATGATAATGGGATGAATTAGTCTTTAAATGTACACCTAGAATATTTTAAATACATACTCATAATCTATAAATGTGACATATGTGTTTGCATACTTATGTGTATCTTCCTGTGAATTATACTTAGTGGAAAACTCATCCACAATGTTACCTGATTACCTTCTAGTAGGTTCCACCATGAAAGATAGTATTTTAAATGACTAAATGAGGCTATACAAAAGCAACAAGACTATACACATGAGTTATACATCCCAGTGTGCTGTCAGTTCTTCCTCCATGCTATGGTGTCCCCCTCCTGTCCAAAATTTACCTTTGCACTGGTTGAGGGATAAGTAGCAGGGAGAACTGGGGAAAAGACAAATTTGTCCCAATGTTTTCACTTTGGATTAGAGTACCCAAAGAACAGTCTTCTCCCATACTATGTAGCCCATCAGTTAAGATTTGCTTCTCAAGCCCTGCTCTCTGTACCCCTGCCTTCACAGGTGAGGCCATTGGCAACTAGACGCAGGGCATTTTCCATGATAGCATGCCTCTGAAATGCTATCCCCCTTTAGGCTAGCCTTCCACCTCCTTTACTTTCTTTCAGGTACCAGACTAAAACACATATTTTTTTACCCAGACTTTTAATCAGGGCTTTTATCTTGCCAGGTTTTTAAAAATGGTCTGCTTGCTTCCCTTTTATGGATCAGTTTTATGCTGTGTATGTCCAATGACTTGTTTTTATATTGTAACATTATTTTAATTATAAGCTATCTTGAGCAGGACTTTAAAGTAGTGGCATAGAAATACCCTAAATAAATTATTAATTAATAAACTGCATTTTGACAAAACATTCTCATTTTCATAAAACTCATCAGAATAGCTCTTGTTCTTAAGGTTCTCCATTAAAATAACTTCTGTTATTAAAACATTAAAACATGCTCTGAACTAAAGAATTCCTTTAAATAACCCAGAATTTCATACAGGGTTAGCAGAGGTGTATAGTATGTGGGATGAGGCCCATACACAGCTCCCTGAACTAATTCCTGTTAGATTTATCAGCAAAGAGACTGGCTGCAGACACATGTCTAAAATTAACAAGGTTTGACTTATCTTTCATCTCTCTCATACAGTTTTATTGTGCCATTGCTCCAAGAAGCTCTGAGTGGTCCTCCCTTCCTAATTTTTTCTCTCACAACTGTTCTGTGATGTAGATTAGGCTTAAAGAGAAAGACTGGCTCAACGTCACCCAGTTGGCTTCATGGCAGAGTAGGGATCCAGATGAGGGTCTTCTAGATCCTAGTTTGAAATGCTTACTACTAACACTTCACTGAATGGGTGGATAATGTAAATGCTTCCATCAAAAATATTTTTATTAAGATCAAACAATTTGTTTGTGGTTAAATAAATAAGTAAAACTTTATTTTAGTATTTAAGGCTGCAGTGCTGTCTTTGGGAGTAAGGCCTAGGTATGGGCATGAACTGGGAAAATGTGGTTCAGTTTGTGGTTCATGGCATGCCTGGTTCACAAACCATGAGCCATCATGAACTTTTAGGGGCCAAACAAACTGGTTATATTTGTAAGGTTTGTGAATGTGATAGAACAGCCTACCCCGAGTGTGCCAGAAACATCAAACTCAAAGGGCATCTCCAGCTAACTCTCCTCTACCTGCATATGATGACCCCCTTCCCTTTCTCCTCCTCAGAGGCAAGATTTTCCCTCTGCTTTTCTTTCCCTTTACTGACTGAGCCACCCTAGTAATGTGTTTTCTTCTTTGTTGAAGAACTTTGGCTGTCCCACTGTGTCACAGTACATTATTTTGGCTATTGGCTCAGCTCAGGAACCTGAGGGAAGGACCAGGCTTTAACTTAAACAACTTAACTGGTACTCAAGAAATTTTGAAATGCAAAAATATTTTATTTAACATATATGGGAAAGGTCAGGTGAAATCAGGGGTTGAAATTTCTGAGGTAAAACTAGTACATACACAGACTTTAGTTCTTATGTTTCAGGCAAATTAGAGTTTCTTAAGCTTTTCACAGGGACTTAAATCTTTTTGTTGAGAGGCTTTTGTTCCAGTGTTTTCCCCAAACACTCTAGTACACTTTCCTTGAGTATTCTCTGACTCTTTTGGTTTCCAGAAGGCTGGTACAGTCTTTCCAGTACCCAGACCCCTTCTCTTGAAACTTGTCTTGAGTTTTTAACTGACTCTTAATGTCTCTAAGGGCAATTTCTAGTCACGCCAGACCAGGGATAATTTCACTTTTTAGAGCGAACTCCACATTTCACTGGGTAGGTAAATGTTCCTCTCACTAGAAGATCTATCCCCTTTCCTTGGCCCAAATGGGAGTCTTCATCTACTTCCCAAACTTCCTTGCCAACTTTCCCCTAGTTCTCCTGTCTGTATTAAATTACTCAATCAGGGCTGAATTCTGAAACTGCCAATACACAATTCTTCTCAGCTAGGGCTGAAATCAGACAGAATTCTCCTCAGCATCCAGTTCAAAAGTCTCTCACTGCTCAGCTGATGGTACCCAATCAGATATCTTGGAACAGCCTGTCACTCAAGGCTCTCTGTTTCTGTGTGGAAAATTAACCCTCTACAGTCCTTTATCTGTTTGTACAGCAAAGAAGGTGTAGGGGAACAAAACAGCAAAAACAAACCCAAGGGCAATAGAAGCCCAGCAAATATCTTTATCTCTGTGATAAAAACTGAATGTGAGGGGCATTTTTGCAAGCCCAGCAGAACCAGCACAATGTGCCCAGCAGAACCAATGCCATTGTGGCAGTGCAAACTCATCATGACTACGGTCAAGCCAGAGAATCTCTGCAGTAGAAACTGAAGGTGGTGGGGGCATTTTTGCAAGCTCAGCAGGACTAGTGAAATCTGCTCTGCAGAACCAGTGCTACTGTGGCAGTGCAAACCCAACAGGACTAAGGTCAAGTTAGAGTACCTCTGCAGTGGAAACTGAAGGTAGTGGGGGGGATTTTGCAAGCCCAGCAGAACCAGTGCAATGTAAAGACTGCCAAGCTGTACCAGTGTAATCAAAGAGACTGCCCAGTAGAAACCAATGCCATTATGTCAATACCAGCTAAACAGGACTGATGTGACGTACAGAATCACGATCCAAGCAAGGGGGTTTGCAAGCCCAGCACAACCCGTTCATTGTACAGAATGCCCAGCAGAACCCAGTGACACTGTGACACTGTGACAATGCAAGCAAAAAAGTACTAGTGTCAAAACAGATCCCTGCAGTACAAACTGAAGGGGGGATTTTTTTTTCAAGTCCAGCACAACTAGTTCAGTGTACAGAATGCCCACAGAACCAAGTGCTACTGAGGCTATGCAAACTTAAAAGAACTGATCACAAAGCACCATGTCACAAGAAATCCAGGGGGGAGGGATTTTGCAAAACCAGCTACAATGTGCAGAATGTTCAGCACAACTCAATGCCACTGGAATTGCAAGCTTAGAAGAACTGCTCTCAAAGCACAGAGTCACAATAAGCTCTATGCAAAAAATGGGAAGGGAACACAACGAAACTCTGGCAAAGGGGGAGGGGCTCTTGAAACTGACAAGAGCAGAAGGGAAGCCCCGTTAAGCTTTGGAGGGCCCCTATTAGTGTTTCCAAGGCTGAAGCATCCCCCCATTGCTTTGAAGTTTGGTAAACATTTAGACTGAGCGGAGACAGTTTGTCTGGAAATACATCCATTCATGAACCACAACAAACTTCCACAAACTGCTTGAAAGTCATGCCGGTTGACCTGCCATGAACATCAGCTTGTGAACCACAAACTGGCCAGAATTCATCATTAGTTCATGAGCCAGTTTGTGCCCATCCCTAGTAAAACCCAATGAACTCACTGGGCTTAGTTCTGAGTAGAGTTGCATAGGGCTGTGCTGCCCATTAGTGGACCATTGAGGAACATTTCTCAGTGGTAGGACATATGCATGCAGATATAATCTCTTTTAGCATCAGTTAAAAGTTCCTAGAGCTGGGGAAAACTTTTCTCTGCTGAAGGTTATGGAGAGTCATTGCCAGCCAGAGAAGACAATATTGCATTATATAGACCAGTGGTCCCTCTGTAAGGAAATTCATATATAAAAGACTAAAAAGATGAAGCTTGAGTGGCTAATGAGATGCTACGTGTACAGTTGTAACAAACGTAACCTAACTGTGCTTTGTTAATTCATACATCTAATTCTGAATTCTAGGCCCAATGTTGGTTTAAAAGCCAAGAATTAGCCAGGAGATATTTTTCTACAGATCTGGGGGAACTCCAGTTTTGCAGAAAAATTGCAGACATTTAAAAAACAGAGGGGGGATTTAAAATCCATCCAAACTAAAGAGTGCAAGCACAGACAACATCAAGGGAAAGAAACTTCGAGTTACTTCCTTTCCAGTGTGTATCCCCTCACCCCAGAGAAGAAAGACAGTGAGATAGAAGTGGCCAAGAGGAACTGAAAGAGGATATAGTAGCACCTCCACTGCTATTTTCTCCTTCCTTCCCCTCCTCTGCCTGGTAGAGAAGGTGATGAAAGTGGCAGAGGTGGAAACCAGAAGGAAAAGAAGATTACTATGGCCTCTCCCTTTCCCACTTCCATGACTCTCAGTAGAGGTGACAGGGAAAAGAGAGTTGACAGAGGGGACAGTAGGTGAACCAGACAGGTGAAGGCAGTGGTACTGTGAGCTAGACTGGTCCTGCAGACCTGGCATTGACCAGAGAGGCAGCAGGAAAGGAAGGAGAGAGTAGTGGGGAGGGTGAGAGAGGTGCCACCATCAGGTCAGCCCAGGACAAGGATGAAGAGGCAGCAGGAGACATGAAGAATAATAGAAAGTGAGTGGAGATGGGGCTGGTGGGGGCAGGATAGGAAATAAATTAATGGGATCCTCCCACAAGTCCCCACTTGTAATAATATATTATGCTTTTAATATATGGACATTTGTTAATACAGATTTACTGTTGTCAGTATGTGATATCTGCCATAGTAGACAGCAATATGTGTCTAGGACAGAACAGACTCAAATTCAAATCTTACTAAGTTCACTCTTCAAATTTCATTCTTGAAATTTGTCAAAATGACTGAAAGACAGTGACATGGTTGAGCAGAAGGAGAGAAGGAAAGCCAAAATTGTCAAATTGAATTATTTAAAGGTGACATTTGCAGGTCTGTCTGAAATCAAACAATTTCTAATGAAAATTAGCATGCAGATTTGATGTACAAAATGTAAATATTGGTGTCCCTGTGCCTATCATCTGCTCATCCGCATAACATCTGATTGTCAAACAATGTTCTTATATTTTAGAACATATTGCTACAGCAATAAAGGGGAAAGAGATATTATCATCTATCATTTGATTATGCTGAGTAACCCATTCCTGACTATCATCACATGCTCAATTACACAACTTTAAGTTCCATTGAAATCAATAGAATTTTAAGTGAGCATTAACTAAGGATAGGACTATAGCCTAAGGCTTTCCCACATTTTGTACATAGATCTATATTTTCACCATTGTTGTATTTCCTTTCATGCCTAAGTGCTCGCTGACACTGTTGAGGCAGTCAGATATAGGAAAATAAAATTCCAGTCCAGGAAGGGGGGGAAAGATCTGAAGGGGAAAAAAACATGCATGATAAAAAAAATTGCTCCACTCATTGCTTATTTAAAGAGTGCTCGTTTGTGCCTTTTTCTGTTTAAATAGATGAATAGGCTCTCCAAACAGCAAAGCAATGTAATTTTTTGCATAGTAATTTCCTATCATTAAATTGTTGTCCCATGACTACATTTTTGTTATTTCTGAATATTCATTATTTCTTTATTTCTATCTGTTCGTTTTCCTATTTTTTTGTTATTCCACTTTACTCTTTACTGCATCTTTATATGTACTGTAGGGGGAGATGCAGTGTGTATGAGCAAATCCATTTAAGTGGGAAGAAAACTTTAAAGTCATGAGCTGGAACAGCAAAGGCTGTAGACAGGGACAATGAAGAACACAGGGGCAAAAATGTGTGTGTTTGCAGGGGATGACAAGAAGAGAAGAGATTGGATTGGATTTATATTCCACCCTTCACTACCCGAAGGAGTCTCAGAGTGGTTTACAATCTCCTTTCCTCTCCTGTCCTCACAACAAACACCCTGTGAGTTAGGAGGAGTAGGAGTAGGAGGAGATTGGATTTATACCCCGCCCTTCACTTGAAGTCTCAGAAGAGGAGGAGGAGGAAGAGAAGACTGGATTTATACCCTGCCCTTCATTCAGAGTCTCAGAGCAGTTTACAAACTCCTTTCCCTTCCCCTCCTCACAACAGACACCCTGTGAGCTAGGTGGGGCTGAGAGAGCTCTTTTGAGAACTGCTCTTTCAAGAACAGCTTGCCAGAACTATGGCTTGCCCAAGGTCACCCAGCAGCTGCAAGTGGAGTGGAGAACCAAATCCGGTTCTCCCAAATTAGAGTCCGTGCACTTAACCACTACACCAAACAAGTCCAGAAGCTGTTTATAAAAGAGCAAGATTTTGATGTGAATGAAGATGGGAATGGGTTTTGAGAAGAATCACATGTACTATGTGATATGAGACATGGAATGATTTTGGAAGCAGAGTTCTGGATATAGCTGAGAGGTGGACTGAGAGAGGGAGAGAGAGAGGGAGAGAGAGAATTGAAGCTTGTACTAGTGAAATGTAATCCTTTACTAGGTCAAAGGGAGAGGGAAGAAACCAGTAGTCCCAACAGAGTAGAAGGAAACAGAAATATTATACACAGAAAAGGAAACCAGAGGAGAATGCAGTTGTGTTTTATGTTTATAATAAATTGTTATTGTTGCAAAGTCCTGGATTCTCTAGTATTTATCTGACACTGTGTCAGAAGTCAGAACCACTCCCTTGATAACCAGATAGGATTGCCAGATTCCTGGTGGGGGTCAGGGATCCCCCATTCCCACTGCGACTCCAAGTACCAACAAGAGAAAAAAAATTAAATGGCTAGGGGGACAGCAGTTTGACCTCACTTCAAAGGAAAAAAAACAGAAGCAATGTCAATCCTCTCTATGAATGACCATGATTTCCAGTGATTCTCTAGAGAGGTGTGATGTCACTTCTGGGTTTCCCTGAAAATGGCTGTGACACCTCTTCTCCACTCAGACGGAGTGCCTACCGCCTTATACAACTTCTGTTATTCAGGTTATTGGTTATAAGTAGGTCAGGATGTCACACTCACTGCCCTTCTTGTCTCTTTTAAAATCTACAGAGAGTCAAGGCCATCTTGCACCTCAGGGTCCTCTCTCTCAATCCCAGAGACATCCACAGACAGGGTAGCCCACCCCCTTTAATAATCAGCCTCAATAACACAGAGCTATTAGAGTTGGGGCTCAAACACTACTGTTCCAAACACTCACTGCCACCATTCATTCATATGATATATGTATGTAGATCAAGATATTAAATTATGTGTGTGTGCTTCTTTCACTTAGACATACAGGCCACAGGGTTAATCAAAACAAGAAACTTTTATTTATAGGAACAAAACACGGAGAAAAGTAAAGTCTAAGAAATAGGGTTGCCAGGTCCTTCCTAATCCCCGGAGGGGAACTTTGGGAGCATTTCTGGAGGGAATGGGGACATCCTCAACATGACATCACTCAGAAGTGACATCATCACATTGGGGACTAGTGACACAAGCCATGTGCTCCTGTCGATCAGCAAGCCCTTTAAATCTTGCAAGAGGGGAGGGAGAGGGGTGGCCGCTGGTAGTTGCTGTTGGGTTCAGGGCTTAGGTGTGGGGCTTCCCCCACCAGCTAGGTGGCTGCTGGCAGGCAGGAGGCCACCAAATCAGGGATCCCCCATCCCCATCTGGGGACTGGCATCCCTACTAAGAAACAAAAGTTCCACTGAACTTTTGAGCTGATGTCCTATCCGTACAACTAGGATCCTTTAGTTATAAATTTACTGTTTTCAGCCTGTTCCAAACAGCTCTTCTATACTATTCCCCTCAGTCAGAAAAACCCTTTTCACCTCAACCTGTAATTGTCAGCTTCTCTGCTATTAACCCCTAACTGTCATTTTTCAACTATTGTTTTTCAAGTCTTCTTATCTCAACATTCCAGCCACTCTCATTGGTTGCTCTTAGAGAGAGGTGGAACCTAGCCTGTCTGTCACAATGTTGTTTTGCAGTTGCTGATGGCTGCTGCCCTGCATCACCCACTGGATGTCAGGCTGCTCCTTGCAACCCTAACTGTGGCTGAGCTATCAACAAAACAAAAACAGAAGGAAGGAAAACAAGGCCTAGCATGGCATAGTTTTCTCCACCAGAGGCCTTTGATTTTAGCAGGTCTGCAGGATGGCCAGACTGAAAGTGGTGCTACTGCTACAAAAATGAATGCAGAAGAGAAGGACATTCAGCTATGTGCCTTAATCTATGCAATGGGTTTACAAGCAGAGAAGATATTTAATTCTTTTATATTTGCCACTGAAGAGGACAAGAATAAATATCTTTTGTTCTGAGGAAACATGATGAATATTTTATGCCTAAAAATAACCTCTTCCCGAAAAGGCTTGCTTTCACCAATGTAACCACAAACCAGGGAATCTGCTGAGGCTAGGGTTTCTAGCTGATGTCTGCCCCACCCAATGGGAGAATGGACAAGCAGATACATGGGGGTGTTATTGTTCAATGGCATGCTGTCCTTTCTGGGGCAAACCCAAAAGTGATGTCACACTGCCCTAGGATTCAGCTGAAACTGTGGCTTTATCATAGAGGTTCCTCTGAAACTTAGGGTGGTGTGACATCACTTTCAGGCTTGCCTCAGAAATGACATTATGGCTTTGATGTGACAGTGATTTTTCTGCAATTCCTCCCCACCTGATTGGCAATGGTGGTCAGGGCTCAGGGAGCTGCCAGTGATAGGTCTCCTGTTACAGTGGAGACCTGGCAACCTTAGAAGATGCATATGTAAAACGGTGACATGATAAAGCAGATGGTTGTAAGTTTGGAGGCTACAAAAATGAAACTTCTAGGGACAGATTAGTAATGGGAATTTTAGACAAAGATTTATCCCAGAAATTATAGTTGGAAAGTAAACTTACCCTGGAAGGAGCAATACAAATGATAAGAAATCCAGAATGATAAAACACCAAGTCTATGGCTGAGGTACCTTAAAAGGGCTCTAGGAAGTAGCAAAAAATTCCCAAAAGAGGAAGAAATGGCTGCAGCCAAGCACCATATCCAACCATAGTTTCAGTCCTTCAATACACAGAAACGAGGCTCTAGATGTTTGTACTGTGGAAAAAAGCATGCACAAAGGGCAGAATGTCCAACAAAGACTACAGAATGCCACATTTCAGAACGGTCTGTCACACTCAAGGTGTAAGAGAGGTGGTAGACTAGGATAATTCTGATGACCAGTTCTTTGGGGGAGCAATTAGGAGTTTCAAGAATTCTACTGACCTATACATGGTAGGTTGCCCTGCAGATTAATCCCAGAAAAAATCAGAATTGATACTGGGACCAACATAAACATAATTCCTGTCTGTAGATGTCTGTTTCATTAATCTACCCTGTCTGCAGCAGACATGCATAATTTTCACCAGCCCTGGAAGACACACTTTTAACCATTCATTTTATACCCAGACTAACAATCTACTGAACTGTGGAGTTCCTGTGGAGCCTCATAATGAGATAAGAACTTGAAACACCAATTAGGGCTCAAGGAAGGGGCTGCACCTAGGGTTCCCAGACCCCCAATCAGAGTGAGTCTCCCCTGGTGTTGGAGGCTCCAACCCACCCCTCCTCCATCGATATCATCAGTGTGATGACATCACCTGGAAGTGATGTCATTATGCAAGACAAGCTGTGTGGTGATGCTGTAGCATTTTCGCCAAACCTCTATGGTTACCAAAAGGCTAGAGCATTGTGCATGACATGCCTGGTGTGATGACATCACTTCTGGGTGACGTCATCACACAGCGTGCATGCAAAGCAATCCCTCCACTTCCATAAAAAGTGGGACACTATTACTATTAATGCTCCCCTTACTCTAGAGATCTCTTAGAGATGGTTTGGAATTTCTCCTTATGACAGTTTTGTGAACATCCCAAATACATTTAGAGGATTTTCCAATTAGAAAGATTGGTGCTCCTGTTATAGCACTCATCAACCTGTGGAATGCAGAGATGACCCAGGCTGTAGGCATGATAGCTTTTGAGCACCTTCATCCCTCCTTTGGAATCTATATTGCACCTTAGTTTACTGAAGAACTTGGGATGATGAAACAGTTGGACAGACTGCAAATGGAGGAAAACTCATAGCAGATGTAGCTGAACACAGGTGAGAATACATTATCATTCCTACTGTGAACCAGTGATGGCAGGAAAACAAGCTCACTTCTTGATCACTGTTGTGTCTGCACAATGCCATTTGGCAAAGTTTTTCTAGATTGTGAAGTGGCTGTTATCCAGAAACCTGAGAATGTTGATGGGAATGACACATAGGCCTGCTGTGACTCTTCTGCAATGCATTTTGCTGATAAAATTGCTTGTATCCACCATGACTTATATGCCACAGTTGGTTCAGCTAAATCTCTGAATGTTATAAAAATACAGTCTGTCTCTAGTTGCATGGATGAATTTCAGTAGGTGAGGCTAGATTAAGTGGACAAGCTATTTAAACATATGTGGCCCACCATGTCTGGACAAGGGACCTTGCCTGTTGTGGTAATTGGTAGCTAGCCAACCTGGTTTGCTCAATGGTGGTAACTTTGCAGTTTCAGACAGATAATGAAGGAAACATTATCTAGGTCAATTTCAATCCATATTCAGGACTGAGTGGCCTTGGTCTTCCAAACTGACAATGTTCAACAGCATAGTAACAGGGGGAGTACATTCCTGTGGATTCTTCTGGACCTCCTGGCAGCTCTCCATACCATCAACCTTCTGGAGAGGCTGACTGAGTTGGGAGTGAACAGGAGCACCATTCTCTAGAGGCTCTGCTCCCCAGAAAGAAGGGGAGGTATTTCTCCCTGAGTCACACTGCAGTGTGGTGAGTAAAAGTCAATTTCCATTATATCCTATGGAGAGGGTCTCCATAGGGTATAATGGATTTGAATATATTTGGTTTCCCAAATACTGACCTGATTACCAGTGGAATACCAGTACTGGCATTCAGACATATTCTGGTGAATGGATATTTTTGGGATCCAACAGACCTGTATCCAAAATACCCCCCCCTTTTTTTTTTGCACACCCCTAATTTGGACAGAGTGGACTTTTAATTGCTGAACGTCTTCTGCTGAGAGTGGTAACATCTGTACTTTTGAACCAATGTTTTACTGTGTAGCTAGTCTTTTGAATTTAAATATACTATTTTAATTCCAAACTGCTGATGTTCCTTTTGAAATATTTGTCAGGAGGGGCACCCTCAGGAACCCCTCCTGCCCACTGAAACCTCGATGAGCCAAGGAGAGGAAGTGGGGTCAAATGGCAGAGAGGAAGGGCTGGGCCTGAAGAAGATCGGCAATGACCGCAGGAGCCCAAGAGCAAAATGGGGTCACAGGGGAGGGGGAACTCACTTTTCCCAATGGAGATGGCCAGACTGAGAGGAAGAGGGGTGGGGAAAATTTAATGAAGGCAAGTCAGGACCCTTCCTTAACCCCATGGCTTGCTTGCTTTAAGGCCTGGGGGGCAGAGCAGGCCAGGGCTGTGGAAATAAAAGGAGACTGGGCAGTAGCCAGGGAGGATACACCTGGTCCCTATGAGACCAGATGCGAGGAAGGAGAAGGAGGCTCGATGCCTAATCCACTCAAACACTCTGAAATAGGAATCGGAAACCAGGATGGACGGTGAAGAAACCAGTTCCCAACCAGTGGTCTAAGGTGCTGCCTATGCCCTGGGCTCCCTGACTCTGGACCTGTTCCAGCCCCCAGGCCAGCCATGGACAGACTAACAATATTCTTGCACACTTTTAATAAATTCTTTTTAATCACAATTGTGGTGTTTCATTCTTCAAGTGGCTGCAATCCTAATGCCAATACCTAGAACCATTGCTCACCTACCAGGTTAATTGTTTTGTGGAAACTCATTCTGCAAGTGGCTTACCTTGCAAGGTTGACTTTCTTGTTTAGTTCCAGAAAAGTTAGAAGCTTGCTCCTTAGCTTCTGGTTATTGGAACAGTCAAAGGGGCTGGTGGCAGCTACTAAGGCTGGGTGTGTGCCCAGGATTTTGTAATTTTGTATTCTGTGTGCCCATCTCGACAATCCCTAGGATTAGGGGTTATTGACAGGGTTACATTCCTTCTGAAGGATCAGGTTTACAGCTTGGTGGCACTACTGAAACCTGGCCTACAGTTGTAGACTCACTTTTCCTTTGTGGCATACATACCTTTTAGCAGCCTCCGGTAATACACTAGCTACAGCCCTTCCTTGAAAAGTGTGATTTGGCCACAATGATCCATGCTCTAATCACTACAGTGTGCTTTATTCAGTACCCAAGCTAAATTCCATTGTGTCTCAATATTGTCAAATGTCCCACCAAAAAGCCAGTTTTAGTGGCAGAAGTCAGGGCATCTCACAACTCTCAGAGCCTATCTATACTAGGGTTACCAGATGTCCTCTTTTTAGAGGACATGTCCTTCTTTTTCGATGTCTGTCCTCTTTTGGGCTGTTTTTTTTTAAATGATATAAATGTCCTCTTTTGGGTTGGAAGGTTAGGAATATTTCTATTTAGTAGCATATTCCTAGTTAGTAGCAATCATCACAGTTTAAATAGCAGGAGTATTTAAAATGAGATTTGTCATAGTGATCACTTATTTGAAGTCATCAGAAATTATGTCCTCTTTTTTTGCTTTTCAGACTATGGTATCCCTAATGTATACACTTGCACATGAACTAGAATGTTTCTTTTGTTTAGATTCCCCCTCCCTCTTGCATATATAACAACTTATACCAGTTATGTGGAATGTTTCTAGGACATCATGATGTGAAAAGGGATGGAATCTTTCCAGAGCATTCACCTGTTTCCTTGGAGCAATGTTCTCTTTTCTCTCTCTCAGTACCCCATGGTAGGTTCCAGTGCTTGAGACAAAAAAAAAAAAAATCTCAGTCACAAAGTCGATAGTGTTTTGGGAATGTTGTTTATCAGCCAGGTGGTGGTGGTGGGGTTACCTTGGGAACAGTGTTCTGGTGCCAATGTCCTAAAAGGACAGAATTGTACAACTACTTCCTCTATGCAAAGTGCAAAAAGAGTGCAATCAGGATAGAATCCCCCCCCATGGTAAATTGTATTTTCTACCAACATTTTATAGTTTTAAACTGGTTTCAAAGTGGCCCTGATCCTCAGTTCCTTTTTTCCTAATTTTTACATAGAACACAACACCTCCGCATTTTACTACAGCTTTCAATTTCTAGAATTCCCATTATGGATGTGTACATTGATACAGCAGTGCAAAAAAAAAAATAAAAAAAATACCTTGATTGGATTGTGTGATGTTAAAGGAGCATATATGTGTGCTAATAAGATTCTGCATAAAAATAATTCATATGTATAATTGCATTAAGATTGCTTTTTTGTGGGCTGTAATACACATGCATTGTTAGCACGGGATCCAAATCCAAGAATATATGCAAGTGATTGGAGCCCTTAAGCAGGGAAAACAGTTCCATTGGGTTTACTGACTTTCTTTATGGTGTCCATAGACAAGCTCCCATGAGTTTTGTGTTCATGCACAATGGTTGTATTTATATACTAAACTTGTTGGTTGCTCTTCAAAATTTCAAAGCAGCATAGAACAGGTAAAATAATTCATAGTCACTATTCAGTAATCATAAACTCATTACATTATTGAAACCACAACAAATAAATAGGCAAATAATTATAAGATAAGTTCAAGTAGTCACATAACAGTACAGAATGATATAGGAAACATAGATAAGCAAATCATAGATAAGCAAATCTTGTCAATAAAGAGCCCTGGAGTATAAAAAGGTTTTCAGTCCTTGACGCCAGAGCTGTAAAGATGGGGAAAAATGAATTTTCTGGGACATTCCAGAGAGATATACTAAGCTTTGAGCATCTACTGAGAAACTTCTGCTTTGTGTTGGTGCAACCCTGAGCAGGACCTCCCTGATGATTTCAAACTCTGGAGGGGAGGTCTAATCCCCTGGTTGTATCCCTTTCATCCCTTGGTTCAGACAATATGCAGCACTCCTGAAGCTTTGTTGACCAGCCAGCTATCTGTATATAATGTTGGTAATAAACATATTCAGCTTAATTAGCTAAAATATAGAACCTATACACACACACACGGTTCAGTAGACAATGCACCATGTCCTGAAGGCACCCACTGGTTTGTGGAGTGCCCCAAGGGGCAGTTCTCTCCCCGATGCTATTTAACATCTATATGCGCCCCCTTGCCCAGATTGCCTGGAGGCATGGGCTAGGGTGTCACCAATATGCGGATGACACCCAGCTCTATCTGTTGTTGGGCGGTCAGTCTGGCTCTAACCTGGAAGATCTGGACTGAGTGCTGAGGGACGTAGCAGGTTGGCTTAGGCTGAGCCGGTTGAAACTGAATCTGATGAAGATGGAGGTCCTGTGCCTGAATCAGAGTGGTACGGGGTGAGGGATCCCTCTCCCAGCCTTCGCTGGGGCGCCATTGGTGCCAGCGCTGAGGGTCAGGAATTTGGGAGTGCTCCTGGATGCTTCCTTGTCAATGGAGGCCCAGGTAGCAGCCACTGCCAAAACAGTCTTTTACCACCTTCGGCTGATCAGGCAGTTGGTCCCCTTCCTCAAACGCAATGATTTGGCATCAGTGATCCATGCGATGGTCACCTTGAGGCTGGATTACTGCAATGCTCTCTACATGGGGCTGCCCTTGGGGCAACTTCAGAAGCTACAGCTGGTGCAGAATGTAGTGACCAGGTTGTTGATGGGACTTCCCATGCGGGAGCACATCCAACCTGTGCTAAAGCAGTTGCACTGGCTGCCAATAGCATTCCGGATATGCTTCAAGGTGCTGGTTTTGACCTTTAAAGCCCTAAATGGTCTGGGGCCTGTCTACCTGAGGGACCACCTTTCCCTGCATGTTCCCCCGAGGGCACTGCATTCAGGGACTCAAAACCATCTGGTCCCCCCGGCCTAAGAGATGCCAAGTTAACAACAGCAAGAACTAGGGCGTTCTCTCTAGCTGCACTGAAGCTATGCAACGAGCTCCCGGCTGAAATTCAAGCACTATGAGATTTGCAACAATTCCATAGAGTGGTAAAGACTGAGCTCTTCCATCAAGCATTTTGATATGCTTGTCACACCGGCAGTACCACAACAGCACCAGCACTTTATACAGAATGCCGCCATATTTTAATGTAACTCAGTATTTATTGTATTGTTTTTAGATGCAGCACTATTGTGTTTAAAATTGTATATGGATTTTAACTGCTTGTAAGCTGCTCTGAGCCACCTCAGCTGGAGGGCGGGATAAAAGTTGAATAAATAAATAAATAAATTGTCATCTGAACCCTGAAGCTTTCCCCCACAGTACACTAAGTGCTGACTGGTGATACAAATCAGCAAATGTCATAGTTCTGTCAAAACTATGCAAAGGTCATGATTAAATTTACTATATTATTGTCAGACTCCCACAGCACTCAGGCTCAGCAATGTTCCTCAGAAAGATCAAGTTTATTGGGTTTAGTAGTAGCAGGTCATCTGTACATATATCCTGTGCAAAAGCTAACCCACCAGGTGGGAGGGGAAAAGTTATACTACGCTCAAAGCGAGATCTTCTGATGAAGTTAGGCAAATCAGAGGTGCTAGCCTTACGTGTGCAAAGAAATGACTACAGGTTCCCAGAGAAGGAGAGAGCATGAAGCATCAAGGTCAGGAAACCAGATACGGGCCAGTGAATGAAGAGAAAGCTAACATTCCTGGACAGTAAGATGTTCACCCATCAGACTCCCTTCCCCCCTCCCTCACTATGGCAGCATAACTGACAATTATTAATATAGCTTTGGTGTTTTTTGTGAAAATCTATGATCTCTGTGAACTCAGTCATCATTATTTCTACATCAGCTGAGTCCATGAATGTGTTTCCCATGGAAATAATTCAAACAGTATCAGGTGCTACACTGACATTTATAATTTACAAGGTTCATCCAGCCCACATGGGACACTAATTAAACCTTTCAATAGTCTAATGCAAGCCATGTAGAAGTGATTTTTGTAATCAACAATGCCACTAGAAGTATTCCTTGCCTTGTGACACTAATATAATTTATCTGACATGTTTCCCAGCCAGCCTTTATATTAAACATGTAAATCACATATGGAGAAACATAAATGACTAGACAGTAATAATAGATAGCTGAATCAAATATTTCTATTAAAAAGTACAGTAAAACAATTTGTTTATTAGGGTTTTTTATTCTTTCATTTCCTCTAAATGGCTCAAAACAGCATCGATGATTCCTCTTACTTGCATTTTTTCCTCACAACAACCCTATGAGATAGGCTAGGCTGAGAAAGTGATTGACTGAAGGTCAGTCCAATGAAATACAGGAAAGAATGAGGTTTAGAACCCATGTCTCCCTGGTACTAGACCATCACCATACTGTGCTGCCTAATAATATCATTCTTAGGCCTAATTCTAGTTCAGAAAATGCTTGCAAGCATCCAAAGAATTTTTCTTTATTCTGCGTTCTCAAAAATATTAAGGGGCAGAGATATGTGTTGTTGAAGGCTTTCATGGCCAGAGTTCATTAGTTGTTGTAGATTTTCCAGGCTGTATGGCTGTGGTCTTGGCATTACCTGACGTTTTGCCAGTAGCTATGACTGGCATCGTCAGAGGTATACCTCTGACGATGCCAGTCACAGCTGCTGGTGAAACGTCAGGTACTACAATGCTAAGAGCATGGCCATACAGCCCAGTAGAGATATGTTTTGGAGAGAAGAGACATGATGTTAAAGGACCTTAGTGGTTCCTTTAACTCTTTGATGCATATTTCATAAAGGGGATTCTCTATTTGCTCCTCCCTTCCAGCATGCCCCTCTGGCATTTGAGGTTTGTGCACAAAGCGCATACTTCATTATCACTGAATTTGAGTCTTTGGTCTAATTCTCATAAACAAGAAATGAGATGGCAAGAAAAGTATATTTCATTGTAGATGGGAACTCACATGACTGAAAACTTCTCCATAGAATAATTTCCATGGACACAGTGGTCTAGTTCTTTATAACATTTTTGATGTGCTTGTTTTTTTATAAGTAGCAGAAGTGAACGTTACTTTTCTTACCCATAGTGTCTCACTCAGGGCACTCAAAGCATAAGATTCATTGCATTTATTTTGCATTTATTTATTTATTTATTTATATCCCAATTTTCTCCCCAATTGGGACTCAAAGCTGCTAAAAGGCAAGATCGCACTTCACCCACTTTCTTACTGTTACTCCATACTGACCAGCACCTGACATATAGGAATTTTTTACAAGTCTGTTTCACTAATTAAAACTCATAGGTTTCCTGTCAGGCAAAGAATAGAAATAAAGAAAAATATGGCACTTTTTGCATTTAATCCGCTCACATGAACTGTGATCTAGAGGCTGCATTCATGAAGCACAGCTAAGCCTTTCTCATTCTAAGTTAGAGGAAGGTTTGCACTTGCTGATCTTTGCCTTTTGTAGCCTGCATTGTGACCTGGTTGCACTCATTGTTTGTTGGATCAGGATCACTGAAAGCTAAAAACGGATTAACTCAAATAGAATGAAAAATGAATGAGAGATAATGAGAACAGCACAAAATCCCCACAGAGGCACGCCACATGCAAATTAGACAAACAAAGATGAATTGAAAAAGAACAAAAGCAGCTGATTACAGTCTAACATGCATTTTTACAGTTTTGGTTGGGAACATCACTGTCTATAATATAGTAGCAACCCCACTGGTACAAAAAGAAGTGGAATCAAAGGATGTTATCAAATACTATAATACTGCTGCCTGCACCACTAGGCCACATGCACAGTTATATTGGAAAGAAGCTAACAAAGCTTACAGTCAAATACAAAACAGCTGTTGATGAAGTAAAGGTTTGATATAGCCATGAGACTGATAAAAATATTTTGGTATTTTTCCTGAAGCAGTAGGCACTTAAACTGCATGAAAGTGAAGCTTCCTGTACAGTATAGAGGAAGGAACAGCCCAACAGTCACTCTAAGCTTGTCTTCTGTACCATAGGTTAATACCAGCTAACCTAGCAAATAACTGACATTTCAGCCATTCTATACAACAGAATGAACAAGAGTCTTATTGGAACAATGGTATAATCATAAGTATCTGTCTTCTCATATTGGCTTGGTTCAGACATAGGGTCTGGGAGGCTGGGAAAATGAGGTGGGTGCTGTCAGGTGATGGCATTATGTAACTTCTGGGAAAATTCTAGAAGTGATGTCACATCCCTTTAGTAATCACTGGGAAGTCTACGGTTTTCCCTGGAAGTGATACAATGCCATTGTCCATTGACGATTCCCCCGCCCCTCATGCCAGCCACCAAAGTACCAGCAGGCACTGCTGGAGATCTTATGCCTCCAGGTGGCAAAGGGAAAGGTTAATCAAATCTAAAGCAAAAACATAGTTTATTTTAATTATGGTTAGTTTGTGAGATTAGGATTCTGCTTTCAGATAAGAACATAAGAACATAAGAGAAGCCAATGTTGAATCAGGCCAGTGGCCCATCTAGTCCAACACTCTGTCACACAGTGGCCAAAAATACCAGGCGCCATCAGGAGGGGCCAGGACACTAGAAGCCCTCCCACTACTGCCCCCCCCAGCACCAAGAATAGAGTGCATCACCTGCCAAAGACTGAGAGTTCCTATCTATACCTTGTGGCTAATAGCCACTGATGGACTTCTGTTCCATATGTTTATCTAATTCCCTCTTGAAACTGTCCATGCTTGTAGCTGCCACCACCTCCTATGGCAGTGAATTCCATATCTTAATCACTCTTTGGGTGAAGAAGTACTTCCTTTTATCTGTTCAAACCCGACTACTCAGCAATTTCATGGAGTGCCCACAAGTTCTTGTATTGTGAGAAAGGGAGAAAAGTACTTCTTTCTCAACCTGCTCTATCCCATGCATAATCTTATAAACCTCAATCATGTCACCCCTCAGCCATCGTTTCTCCAAGCTAAAGAGCCCCAAGCGTTTTAACCTTTCTTCATAGGGAAAGTGTTCCAACCATTTTATCGTTCTAGTTGCCCTTCTCTGCACTTTTTCCAATGCTATAATATCCTTTTTGAGGTGTGGCGACCAGAACTATACACAGTACTCCAAATGAGGTTGCACCATTGATTTATACAGGGGCATTATGATACTGGCTGATTTGTTTTCAGTTCCCTTCCTAATAATCCCCAGTATAGCACTGGCCTTCTTTATTGCAGTTACACACTGGGTGATTTCCCACTAAAGCTGCCGCGGGGTTGCGCCGCCGTTTGCCCCGAGATTTTTAGTCAATTTCACACCCGAAGCCGCGGGGCTGCATTTTGACCCGCGGCTTCGCTCGATTTCCCCCGCAGTTTCGTAATCCTGTTTTTTGAGGATTACGAAACTGCGGGGAAATCGGACGAGCTGCGGGTCAAAATGCAGCCCCGCGGCTTCGGGTGTGAAATTGACTAAAAATCTCGGGGCAAACGGCGGTGCAACCCCGCAGCAGCTTTAGTGGGAAATCACACACTGTCTAGACATTTTCATTGAATTATCTACTACAACTCCAAGATCTCTCTCTTGGTCAGTCTCTGCCAGTTCAGACCCCATCAACGTGTATTTATAGTTAGAATTTTTGGCTCCAATGTGCATCACTTTGCACTTGGCCACATTGAACCCCATTTGCCACGTTGATGCCCACTCACCCATCCTCGACAGATCCCTTAGGAGTGCCTCACAATCCTCCCTGGTTGTCACCACCCTGAACAACTTCGTGTCATCTGCAAATGTAGCCACTTCACTGCTTACTCCCAATTCCAAATCATTAATAAACAAGTTAAAAAGCATTGGACCAAGTACTGATCCCTGTGGTACCCCACTGCTTACCACCCTCCACTGAGAAAGTTTCCCATTTATACTCACTCTTTGTTTCCTATTTATAAGCCAGTTTTTGATCCACAAGAGGACTTGCCTTTTTATCCCATGACTATTGAGCTTACTTAGGAGCCTTTGATGAGGAACTTTATCAAAAGCTTTCTGGAAGTCAAGGTAAACAACATCTATTGGGTCCCCCTTGTCCACATGTTTGTTCACTCCCTAAAAAACACTAACAGGTTAGTGAGACAAGATTTCCCTTACAGAACCCATGCTGAGTCTGCCTCAATAGTTTTTGTTCATCAAGGTGCCTACTAATTCTTTCCTTAATAACAGTTTCCACCAATTTACCTTGTATCGACATCAGACTGACTGGCCTCCCCTGGAGCCCTTTTTAAAGATGGGAGTGACATTAGCTACCTTCCAGTCCTCAGGAATGGAGGCAGAATTTGAAGAAAGATTCCATATTTTTGTAAGAAGATCCACAAGTTCACATTTGAGTTCTTTCAGAACTCTCGGATGAATCCCATCTGGGCCTGGTGATTTATTAGTTTATAAATTGTCCATCAGTCATAGGACTTCCTCTCTTGTCACCTCAATCTGATTCAGGTCTTTCAACACCCCTCCTGAAATCGGTGTTTCTGGAGTGGGCAAGTGCTTCTCATTGTCCGCAGTGAAGAAAGAGGCAAAAAATGCATTCAGCTTCTCAGCCATTTCCCTGTCATCCTTCAGTAGTCCTTTTACCCCTTGGTCATCCAACGGCCCCACTGCCTCCCTAGCTGGTTTCCTACTTCTAATGTTTTATTGTTGGCCTTTATTGTTTTTGTGATATGCTCCTCATATTCCCTTTTTGCTTGCCTGATCACAGACTTGCATTTTATTTGTCACAGCCTGTGTTCCCTTTTATCAACCTCACTGAGACTAGCTTTCTACCGCTTAAAGGAATCCTTCTTACCTTTTACAGCTTCCATTACTTTATTTTTTAACCATGCAGGCTTTTTTCTATACCTATTTGTGCCTTTCCTAACCTGCCTGAGCTTCTAGGATTGTCTTTTTAAATAGTCTCCAAGCTTCCCCAATGGTTTTGACCTTTTCCACTTTTCCTTTCAATTTCTTCCTCACATGTCCCCTCATACCAGAGAAGTTACCCCTTTTGAAGTTAAAAGCGGTTGCATCAGTCTTTTTGGGCAACTCCCTATTTATACAAATGTTAAAACTCAATGACATTATGGTCACTGTTCCCAAGTGGTGGAATCACTTTTAGATCTCTCATCAGGTCTTGGGCGTTACTTAGGACCAAATCCAGGATCGCCTCTCCCTTGGTAGGATCTGTGACCATCTGTTCCATAGCACAGTCATTGAGAGTGTCTAAAAACTCAATCTCTTTTTCCTGACTAGAACAATCAATGTGTGGGTAGTTAAAGTTGCATATTACGACACAGTTATTTCGTCTAGCTGCTATCTTTAATTCATTCATCATTTTATAATCCTCCTCTACCTTTTGATCTGGTGGACGATAACAAACTCCCACTGTTAAGCCTCTTTTCGGACCCACTATTTCAACCCATAGCACACAATGTCTATTTTCCCCCCAACACCAAGCATTCCAATTCCCTGATTTTACCTTGGAGACTTCTAGCATTTGTGTATAAACACCTATAGTTTCCCATGCTTGTTAAGCCCACAACCTTCCTCTTGCTGCCTCGAGATCTTGCCAGGCAATCCATATTGTTAGCCACAGTCTCAGTGGACAATTTTAATCCATTTCCTTGTACAAAATTAACAGCTAGCCCTTCATCTCTTTGAGATGAGCCATCCTGAACCAGAGACTTTTCATCTCCTGTCGGCTTTCCTCCATTATTCATTTTAAAAACTGCTCTACCACCTTTTTGATTTTGAGCGCCAGTGGCCTGGTTCCTACTTGGGACAAGTAGAGACCGTTTCTTTTGTACAGCTCCCTCTTTTCCCAGAAAGCATCCCAGTGCCTAACAAACTTGAACCCTTCTCCCTTATACCATCATCTCATCTACGCATTGAGACTCCTGATCTGTGCCTGTCTCTCCGGCCCTGCATGTGGAACAAGTAGCACTTCTGAGAGGGCTACCTTGGAGGTCCTGGCCTTGAGTTTCCTTCCCAGCAGCCTAAATTTCTCCTCCAGGACCTCATGGCTACATTTCCCAACATTGTTGGTGCCAACATGCACCACGACCACTGGCTCCTCCCCAGCACTATCTACCAGCCTATCTAAAAGACACGTAATTCCGCTACCTTTGCACCAGGCAGGCAAGTCACCATTTGGTCAGTACGTGGGTTTGCCACCCAGCTGTCTACCTGCCTAAGGATCGAATCACCAACTACCAAGAGCCTCCCTCCCACCTTTCCCAGGGATGGTTCCTTGGTATGAAAGGATACCCGTTCACCAGCTGAGGGCATGTTCCCCTTGTCCTCAGCATGGTGCCCAATTTCTTCTTGACCCTCATGCTCCCTGGCAGCAGTGGGGCTGCCAGATCCAGAGTGGGACATATCTAACAAGTCCCCAAGAGTCTTCTCCATGCACCTAACTGACTGTCTCTGCTTCTCCAGGTCAGCCACCTTGGCCTCAAGGGAGCAAACTCATTCCCTGAGAACCAGGAGCTCCTTGCACCGAGCACACACTGAGCACAGATGATTGTTCAAATCCCAGTTTTACAACATAATGAAGGCATAATGAAGAGGAGGAAGAACTACTGATTTTACCACCTTAGCTCTTTCACCCATGTCCCCTGAAGTGACCCATCTGATATCCCAGCCTGCACTGCAACAAGGAGAACACCAGAGATAAGACAGGCTGTCCATATGCAAACACTATGCATGAAAAACTAACAGTGCAATCCTATGCAGAGTTATATACCTTTCTAAGTTCATTAAAATCAATTGATTCTGGTTAAGAACTGAACTTTAAACTATGGGGCTGGGATGGAGCTGCCATGGCTGCTGGCAGGCAGGGAAGGGGCATTGGTGGTGGTTCAGGGAGTCTTCAGGACAGCCCAAAGAGTTGGGGGGCCTGGGCTAGATAGCCATGTGTGGGACCCTGGCAGGAAGTTGAGGGGGCAGGGCCTCACTGTAGCTACAGGCCTGCTTCTATACCACTTCTGCCATTTTTTAATCAGTAGCTGACATACCAGTGTATGAATATTTGAATTACCATTACAAAAAAAAAACTAAAAAAAGAACTCCTGGTGGTGTGGGGGAGGATGACCATGGGAGACTGGAACAAGGAAAACTGTGCCAATGTGGCTGGGAAATCGGGACTTTTTGTTCCCAACTGGCACCCAGTGTTCAGAGCCACTCAACACTGTGGTGTAGTGTTTACCATGTCAGACTATGACCTGGGAGACCCAAGTTCAAATCCTCACTCTAGTATGGAAGCTTTCTGGGAGACCTTGACCCAGTCACTCCTTCTCAGCTGATCCTACCTCACAGGGTTATTGGGAAGATAAAACATGAGTGCTGTATGAGTGATGAATGGGGTTGTGTGACTGTAAAATTGTAATATTGTAATATAGTTATGTTGTAATGTGATAGTATTGTATTTAGTATTTGCAGTCAGTATTTTGTATAACGGCACTCAGATTGTATTTGTAGCAGTAGAGTTAGTGTTTAACATGTTGTCTCAGGAGTGGAGTTTGTTAATTTTGTCATTCCCTCCACTGGTGGTCTGAAGTGCTGCAGAGACCACCAGTGTAACCAATGGCTGGGCAGCAAATTCTGCTGCTCTTGGGACGGGGGAAGTTTTGTGGTGGGCCTATGCGGGGTTTTAAGGGAAGGATGCAGAGAAACAGAGCGGCTCGGTGTCCTTCCAGCCTACAGCCCATCCCGACGGTGGCCAGCAGTGGGGCTGGGATTGAGAACCCCCCTCCATCACTGGTGCTGTGCAATGCCAGGTCTATTAACAACAAAACTACAATCCTTCGGGATTTTGTACAGGATCAATGAGTTGACCTGGCATGTGACCGAGATCTGGGTGTGGGAGGATGAAATGGTAGCTCTCACCC
The DNA here is from genome assembly GCA_029375565.1 of Gekko gecko. Taxonomy (NCBI): domain Eukaryota; kingdom Metazoa; phylum Chordata; class Lepidosauria; order Squamata; family Gekkonidae; genus Gekko; species Gekko gecko. The sequence goes on from JAPDNY010000002.1 coordinate 138,998,038, forward strand.
AGCTTGCTCCGCCCGGGTTCTCGGTCCTTCACCAGTCACAGGCTAGGGGGTGGGGGGGAAGAGTGGCCATCTTCATTTGGGAGGCTTACTCCTTCAGGGTGCTTCCATTGGTGGAGATCACAGGCATGGAATGTGTCGGCCTGATGCTGGAGGCTGATGAGGGTTTGGCAATCTGGCTGGTGTACCAACTGCCTAACTCACCGGCCAGTAGCCTGCCGTCCCTGCTGGAGACTGTAGCAGGCTGGGCATTGGAGTACCCTAGGCTGATTGTCTTGGGTGACTTCAACATCCATGCTGAGGACGCAACCTCCAGCCGGGCTATGGACCTGGTGTTGTCCATGGCAGCACTGGGATTCTCTCAATTTGTCTCAGCCCCCATGCATCAGGCCTGTCACATGCTCGATCTGATCTTCGTGGCAGGGGTAATGGTGGACCGGATTGCCATTGAGGCAGTGCCATGGTCAGACCACCTGGCCCTGAGGGCCCGACTGAATGTTCCAGCCCAACCTTGTTTAGGCAGTGAGAAGATTTTTGCTTGCCTGCAGCATCACATGGACCCAATGTGGCTCCAGATGGTCCTGCAGGGTCCAAGGGCTCCTGGCAGCTCGTTGGATGAGCTGGTGGAGGACTGGTATGCCTGGCTCTCCTCAGCCATCGATGAGATCACTCCCAGGTGCCCTCTCCGCACTCATGCTAGGTGAGTGCCTGGTATACCCAGGAGTTGCGCGAGGTGAAGCGAGAACTGAGGTGGCTAGAGAGACGGTGGTGCCGAGCCCACGATGAGGCATCAAGAACATCCTATAGGACACTTATGAGAGCCTATGAGATGGCAGTCAAAGTCGCAAAGAGAGACTTCTATGTGACCATGATTGCATCTGCTAGCTCACGCCCAGCCCAATTATTCAGTACAATTCAGTCTTTGACAGCTCTGCCACAGGGCAGGCAAAACTCTAGGGAATTGGATATTGGCTGTGAGGCATTTGCAAGCTACTTTGCAGATAAAGTCTTGGTGCTCTGCCATTACCTCCCCACCACAATTGAAACAGTGAGTGAACTTGAGGCCCCTTGCTCGCCCTTGGGGCCAGGTTTAGAGAGTTTTGACCCACTCAGTCTGGAGGAAATTGACAGATTGCTCATATCTGTGCGTCCAACCACATGTGACCTTGATCCGTGCCCCTCCTGGCTCATTAAAGTGGGCCATGAGGGGTTCCATGGTGCTCTGAGGGAGATTATCAACACGTCCCTCTCGGAGGGATGGTTCCCTGGGGCACTCAAGGAAGCGATGGTCCGCCCCCTCTTGAAAAAGCCATCTCTGGACCCAGCTGAATTGGCCAACTATTGGCCGGTGTCCAATTTGCCCTATTTGGGCAAACTTATTGAGAGGGTGGTGGCGTTACAGCTACAGGGCTTTCTGGATGATGCTTCTGTCCTCGATCCCTCCCAGTCCAGCTTTCGCCCGGGTCATGGGACAGAGACGGTGCTGGTCACCTTGACAGATGACCTCTGGATTGGGGTGGTGTGGCAGCTTTGGTGTTAGATCTGTTGGCCGCGTTCGACACAGTCAACCACCAGTTGCTTGCCCACCACCTCACTGATGTGGGGATTCAGGGGCTTGCCCTTCAATGGTTTGCCTCTTTTCTCCAAGGTCATGGACAGAGGGTGGTGATAGGGGATCAGTGGTCTTGGAGACACCCCCTTGAGTGTGGGGTGCCCCAGGGGGCCATGCTGTCCCCAATGTTGTTTAACATCTACATGCACCCCCTTGCCCAGATTGCCCGGAGTTGCAGACTTGGGTGTCATCAATACACAGATGATACCCAGCTCTATCTGATGTTGGGTGGCCGGTTGAACTCTGCCCCAGATGACCTGCATCGGGCATTACAGGCTGTGGCTGGGTGGCTCAGGCTGAGCCAGTTGAAACTAAACCCAGCAAAGATGGAGGTCCTGGGCCTGAGTCGTATCGGTTGAAGGTTGGGGCTCCCTCTCCTGACCTTCAATGGGGTGTCTTTGGTGCCAGCATCAGAGGTTAGGAGTTTGGGTGTGCTCCTGGACTCCTCTTTAACGATGGAGGCCCAGGTAGCAACCACTGCCAGGTCAGCCTTTTACCATCTTCAGCTGGCTTGGCAGTTGGTCCCCTTCCTTGACCACGATTACCTGGCCACTGTGATCCATGCAATGGTCACCTCGAGGCTAGACTACTGTAATGCTCTCTACTTAGGCCTGCCTCTGTCGCAAATCCGGAAACTGCAGCTAGTGCAGAATGCTGCAGCCAGGCTGTTGATGGGTCTCTCTAGGAGGGATGACATTCAGCCTGTGCTGAAAGCGCTGCCCTGGCTGCCAATAGTGTACCAGATTCACTTCAAAGTGCTGGTTCTTACCTTTAAAGCCCTGTATGGCCAGGTCTGGCTTACCTAAGGGACCGCCTTTCCCCATATGCTCCCCCAAGGGCACTTTGGTCAGGGAGTCAACATCTTCTGGAAATTCCAGGCCCCAGGGATGTTAAATTTGCTGCCACCAGAGCCAGGGCATTTTTGGTGGCGGCTCCTACCTGGTGGAAGGAGCTCCCAGAGGAGATCCAGGCCCTGCGGGACCTTGCTCAGTTCTGCAGAGCCTGTAAGATGGAGCTCTTCCACCAGGCCTTTGAGTAGGAGCCACCGCCACCACTACTCCATCATTGTTAGCCATGCATCATCACACCACTGCCACCACTAGGCGACCCTGGAAGGAAAAGGTATGACAAGCTACTGGTATGTTACCGGGGATTATGACCTGCCCCATCTTGTTTTAAATGCTTGGTTGTTGTTTTATATGGTTTTATTCTGTTTTACACTATTCTAATTTGTTTTAACTCTGGCATACATGCCTCATTGTTAGCTGCCCTGAGCCTCCGGGGAGGGTGGGATATAAATCTAAATAAATTTAAAAAAATCATAACAGAGCAGGTTTGGGAAAGATCTCAGAAAATACAGGAGAAAGCCAGGATGTGCTCCAATGTACCATGACGCTTTGGGGATGTAGGAGGGGATGACTTCCCAATAGCATCCAAGTCAGGGCAAATAACCAGGTGAGACCATAGATGGACTTCTTAAAAACAATTCACCCATAGAAATTATGAACAGATGTCAACATTAATGATATTAACTTCAGACTGTATTAAAATTCCTATATTATGTAGCTCCATAATGGTCAGTAGTCTGGACATTAATTCATTCCCCTGTTATAACCAAATAACATTTTGTCAATGACATCATGTCAGAATAAATACTCTTAGAAACTCAGCAACAATAATGTACAAGAATATTGGGTGGAAATAAGTAACTAAATTTTAATTTGTGAGATGGAATCACAAACCATTCCCTAGTGTTTGCAGTGAAGCAGTTTGCTATAAATATGCATTTGCAAGAATAATGATCGTATAGGCCCATCTATAAAATTACAGTTGACAAATGCCCATGGAACTAATTCTGAAAATCTATTAGATTTCGTTTCTTACATCTCGTCTAATGTGTACACTTTTATGGATACTGCCTCATCAAGATGTCTGAATTTCAGTAACAGTCACACTATTTCTAACAATGGTACGAGAAACAGAAAAAAATTGAAAGAAGATTTTAGATTAGAATGAATGTTTAACCTTGGATGGCTGAATTCCTAATGCCTAGACTAATTAAAGTTTCTGCTAACGTAAGGTCTCTGTTGGGAATGGGTCACACACTGTGCATTCTGGCTACCAAGAGTTTCCTATCTGGGTCCCCGTAGCCCTTGATTTCAAGGACTCCAATTATACATCTCCCACATAAGCACAGAATTGTTTAATGTCCTCTTCCCAGACTAAATAGGAAGAGATGATCTTCCACTGTAGAATGGAAGCAAAACGCTCTCTCACACAAACATCAACAAATGTCCCATTAAATGTGGAAATACAGCTTTTAAGCTGGTACAGCATGCTGCCACAAGATTACTAAAGTAAATAAACCAAGTTGAATTGATTTGAATGCAGTGGCTAAATTGTCGCTCAGGATGAATAGGGTTAATTGTTTTTGATAACAGAATGCCCCGAATGCAGATTAGAGCTTCTGGAAGTCTTGAATGCATTAAAAGAAACGTAGATGTGATAATGACTAATTTCTTCATGTGTTACATTAGCACCTTAAATGTGAAATGAAATTTGCAACATAGTAAGCAGGAAAATAAGAATGCAAGATGTGCAGCAAGGCGGGAGCTCACACTTAAAAATTGGTGTGCTTTTGAAAATATTTGCTGTACTATGTAGCATTCTCATGAGATGCAAGGCCTATAATTTTGAGAGAAAAGTAACATTCTGACAGTGCGCTTGATACTCAAACCAAACCTGGCATGTTTTCATCACTACCTAGAAAACAGTGCTTCAGTTGAGATCCAGTTCAAAGAGGTGCAAGTGATTTTCTGGAATGTGCTATAGGAGCTGAGGCTACTGAGCAGTTTCTGTGAGCATTTTAGTATGTCCAAATATGATAAATACAACTGATAGTGTTGTCTTTCATGTTTGGGATTTAAATATTCACAGAAGATTGATTTTCTCTTTCTTACCTGCTGAAGTATCAGTACTTCTAATAATTAATCCCTAAAGCATGTGAAATTTTTTTATTATTTTCTTAGCACACAAGAAATAGGCGGGTGTACACATTATTATCAATATATCTAATTCTCACATGGCCAAATCTGTGGATACTTAAATCCAGAAACTGGAGCCATGAACAGACAAGACAGATTAGTTGCTGTAGATTTTCTGGGCTGTAATGAACTCCGGCTGTGAAAGCCTTCAACAACAGATAAGACAGATCTTTCTTTAAGCTTGAGAAAAGCCCCAGGTTTGCAGAAAAGTCTGAAATCTAGGAAAAAATGCATTAGAGGGTTAAAACCTCCCAAAGTAACAGAACCAGCACCTGTAACTTTAAGAAATGAATGTCCTAAGTGGCATTTGCTAGGCAACCATAACGCTATTGGTTTCTGTCATTAAAAGTCAGTCTGAGATGACAGTTCCCATTCCAGGGCTGTTTTTGCCTTTGAGGGAAGACTGGTCCTGGCCAAGTCTAGCAGCAACCACCAGGCAGTTTGTACCTCCAGGCCTGCATGACTCACCCAGGCCTAGATGCTTGCCATTGTTTAACAAAAGCCACCCTATAAAAGCAGTGTTGTATAATGGTCACAGTCTCAGACTTGGATCTCAGAGACACAAGTTGAAATACCCAATCTGGCATGGAAGCTCACTGGATGTCTTTGAGCCAGTCACACACACACACACAGCCTAATCTGCCTCACTGAGTTGTGAGGATAAAATGAAGGAGAGCAAAATGATGTAAGCTGCTTTGTGTCCCCATTGTGGAGAATGGTGGGGTACAGATGAAGTAAATAAATAATACATATATCTGAAGATGGGATGAGGTAAAAGGTATGTTGGTTGATGGGTGGAAAAGAGAGAAGAAAGCAAGGAAGGGTGAGGATATGGGGGTTGCCAGGAGGAGGAAAAGAGAAATATTATAGGGAAGGGGGTTCAGGGGGAAATGAGATGCCCTATAAAAGTCTTTGTAGGTTCCTCACCATGCAACTGTGCCCAGCCAAAGGGCCAGCTCTCCACAACTTGGTCAGACTTTTCCCAGGGAGAGGCTGCCAGGGGTAGGGAAGGACGGAAGACCAGGAGGCAGATTAAGGTAGGTTAGCTAGTGGGTGGGAAGGAAAGAAGGAGGCAATAAAAGAGGAGAGGCTATGGAGGATTTCAGCGAAGGAAAAGAGAGCTGGTGGGGGGAGAGGAAAATGAGATTCCCTCTGCATGTCATTTCAGGTCCCCTGCTTGTGAATTCTGATCACTGACTGCCACATATTGAGTTACAGAGATGGGTTTACCCAATGGATAACAGGAAGTTGCCCCTGATCCAGCTGCCCATGGCCCTGCTCCCTTCAAAGGAGGTGTAAAAGAAGAGTAGGTTTCTACCACCACTCACACCACCCAGTCCGCGCTCCTGCCCACCTTGCTTGGTCCCAACAGTGGAGATGCCAGTGATTCTGGGGCCAAATACTGGACTTTTGCCCAGAATGAATGGCATAGCCAGAATTTTCATACTGCCGTGTACCAGCCCATAAACACTGTATTTCAGTGGCATCAGTTCACACATGCAGCTGCAAATTCTCAACTGCTGAATAGTCAACAGATGAGAAAACAAATAATACACATGCACGAGTGATCAGACTCAGAGGAATGGTCACCTGAGAATTAGTCCTGATTCATCTGATAATAACCCTGGTTGCTATGTTGGATCATGTAAATGCTCACTGAAAAGTTGATAATGATGGTACATCAGTATTTTACAGCCTCCCCCCATAAAAGTACATATGACATATGGATGTAGAAGAACTTCGCATGTTTGTTGGTTGATTGGCTGTGGGTTCTTTGATTACTTTAAAAAGCAATTATGAAGCCAGAATGCCAGCAGGGGGTTGGGAGCGATCCAGTGTTTTGCATGGAGTGTCACATGTATGACTATAAGCCCATTGGACAGAAGTCTGGGGTGTGTGCCTGGTGCAAGGAGCTCCTGGTTCTCAGGGAACGAGTTTGCTCCCTTGATGCCAAGGTGGCAGACCTGGAGAAGCAGAGACAGTCAGTTAGGCACATGGAGAAGACTCTTGGGGACTTGTTAGATATGTCCCACTCTGAAAATGGCAGCCCTGCCACTGTCAGGGAGCATGATGGTCAAGGGGAAACAGGGCACTGTGCTGAGGATAAGGGGAATGTGCCCTCAGAAGGGACTTCTTCTTCAGCTGGTGAATGGGTATCCTTTAGCACCAAGGAACCATCCCTTGGCAGGGAGGGAGGGGGGTTCTTGGTAGCTGGTGATTCAATCCTTAGACAGGTTGACAGCTGGGTGGCTAACCCACATACTGACCGCATAGTGACTTGCCTGCCTGGTGTGAAGGTAGCAGACATTACACATGTTCTAGATAGGCTGGTAGATAGTATCGGGGAGGAGCCAGTGGTTGTGGTACATTTTGGCCCCAATGATGTAGGGAAATGCAGTCATGAGGTCCTGGAGGAGAAATTTAGGCTGCTAGGCAGGAAACTCAAGGCCAGGACCTCCAAAGTAGCCTTCTCAGAAGTGCTACCTGTTCCACGTGCAGGGCCAGAGAGACAGGCACAGATCAGGAGTCTCAATGGATGAGACGATGGTGTAGGGGGGAAAGGGTTCAAGTTTGTTAGGCACTGGGATGCTTTTTGGAACAAGATGGAGCTGTACAAAAGAGACAGTCTCCACTTGTCCTGAGACGGAACCAGGCTGCTGGTGCTTAAAATAAAAAATGTGGCAGAGCAGTTTTTAAACTGAATATTGGGGGGAAGCTGACAGGAAATGAAAAGTCTCTGGTTCAGGATGGTTCATGTCCAAGAGACGAAAGGGGTAGCTGTTACTTTTCTACAAGGAAATGGATTAGAATTGTCCACTGAGACAGTGGCCAATGATATGGATTGCCTGGCAAGGTCTCGAGGCAGAAAGAGGACAATTGTGGGCTTAACATGCATGGGAAACTATAGGTGTTTATACACAAAAGCTAGAAGTGTCCAAGGTAAAATTGGGGAATTGGAATGCTTGGTGTTGGGGGGGGAATAAACATTGTGGGTATTTCAGAAACTTGGTGGGATGAGGAAAATCAGTGGGATATGGTGAGTCCTCATTATAAATAATATCGGAAGGATGGGGGGAAGTGTTGGAGGTGGGGTGGCTCTGTATGTCAGAGGGGGTATACAGTCCAGTAAGATTGAGAGGGTAAGTGAATTGGATTGGCTTCTGGAAATGTTATGGGTTGAAATCATGGCTCCAAAAGGAAGCTTAACACTGGGAGTTTGTTATCGCCCTCCAGATTAAAAGATAGAGGAGGATTATAAAATGATACATGAATTAAAGAAAGCAGCTAGATGAAATAACTGTCATAATAGGTGATTTTTACTACCCACACATTGATTGGGTCAACATGTGTTCAAGTCAGGAAAAAGAGATTGAGTTTCTAGACATTCTAAATGACTGTGCTATGGAACAGATGGTCACAGAACCTACCAGGGGAAAGGCCATCCTGGATTTGGTCCTAAGTAATGTCCAAGACCTGGTGAGAGATGTAAAACTGATTGCACCACTTGGGAACAGTGCCCACAATGTTATTGAGTTCAACAGGGAGCGGTGGAGCAGGTAGTAAATCACCTGCTATAACATCAAAAGCAAACAGCCATTGCGGCTGTTCAAGTCCCACCGCGACCGGGGCGAGCTCCCGGTCCTAGTCCCAGCTCCCGCCCACCCAGCGGTTCGAAAGCATAGCAAGTAGATCAATGGGTACCTGCCTGTAGGTGGCGGGGGGCACCCTCCCTTCCGGGGGTGTGTACCAGTGACTTCAAGCAGCAAGTGGCAACAGCGGCGATGGCAGCAGCGGCAGGCAGAAGCAATGCCGACGACTGATCCTGACGGTGGGCGGAGCTATGAGGTGCAGGCAGTGTGATGGTGTGGCGCGGCGGAGCCTCTGGGACATTAGCCGGAAGCCGGAGCCTACACGGGGCCTGCACGTCAAGGACGGGCCTGCCGTGGGGAGCCTCCTGGCCCAGGAAAGAAGATCCCAGGGGCCCCCAGGACATCAAAGGCTGAAGCGCGGCCGTCTGAAGCCCCGCCGGAACAAGAAAGACAAAGAAGAAGCCCTGCTCGGGTGCTAGTAGGAGGTCCCTTCCCAATATGATTGTGGCCCTAGTTAGGCAAGGATAAACTGTGTAAACCGCTCTGAGACCCCTTGGGGGGGGTCTGAGCGGTATAGAAATCGAATAAATAAATAAATAAATAAATAAATAAATAAATAAATATATAACATTTGTATAAATAGGGAGTTTCCCAAAAAGACTGTCACAGCCACTTTTGACTATAAAAGGGGAAACTTCTCTGATATGAGGGGACATCTGAGGAGGAAACTGAAAGGAAAAGTAGAAAAAGTCAAAACCATTGAGGAAGCTTGGAGACTATTTAAAACTACAACCCTAGAAGCGCATAAAAATATATACCGCAGGTTAGGAAAGGCACAAATAGGTATAGAAAAAAGCCTGCATGGTTAACAAAGTAATGGAAGCTGTAAAAGGTAAGAAGGATTCCTTTAAGCAGTGGAAAGCTAGTCTCAGTGAGGTTGATAAAAGGGAACACAGGCTGTGGCAAATAAAATGCAAGTCTGTGATCAGGCAGGCAAAAAGGGAATATGAGGAGCATATAGCAAAAAACATAAAGGCCAGCAATAACACTTTCTTCAAATACATTAGAAGTAGGAAACCAGCCAGGGAGGCAGTGGGGCCCTTGGATGACCAAGGGGTAAAAGGACTACTGAAGGATGACAGGGAAATGGCTGAGAAGCCGAATGCATTTTTTTTGCTTCTGTCTTCACTGTGGAAGATGAGAAGTGCTTGCCCACTCCAGAACTGCTGATTTCAGGAGGGGTGTTGAAAGACCTGAGTCAGATTGAGGTGACAAGAGAGGAGGTCCTATGACTGATAGACAACCTAAAAACTGATAAATCACCAGGCCTAGATGGCATACATCCGAGAGTTCTGAAAGAACTCAAATGTGAACTTGTGAATCTCCTGAGAAAAAATATGTAATTTCTCATTAAAATCTGCCTCCATTCCTGAGGACTGGAAGGTAGCTAATGTCACTCCCATCTTTAAAAAGGGTTCCAGAGGAGATCCAGGAAATTACAGGCCAGTCAGTCTGACATCAATACCAGGTAAATTGGTGGAAACTGTTATTAAGGAAAGAATTAGTAGGCACATTGATGAACAAAAACTATTGAGGAAGACTCAGTGTGGGTTCTGTAAGGGAAAATCTTATCTTTCTAACCTGTTAGTGTTCTTTGAGGGGGTGAACAAACATTCGGACAAGGGGGACCCGTTGTTTACCTTGACTTCCAGAAAGCTTTCAATAAAGTTCCTCATCAAAGGCTCCTAAGTAAGCTCAGAGAGGGAGTATAAATGGGAAATTTTCTCAGTGGAGGGTGGTAAGCAGTGGGGTACCACAGAGATCAGTACTCGGTCTGATGCTTTTTTAACTTGTTTATTAATGATTTGAAGTTGGGAGTAAGCAGTGAAGTGGGGTACCACAGGAATCAGTACTCAGTCCAATGCTTTTTAACTTGTTCATTAATGATTTGGAGTTTGGGAGTAAGCAGTGAAGTGGCTAAATTTGTGGATGATACGAAGTTGTTCAAGGTGGTGAAAACCATGGAGGATTGTGAGGCACTCCAAAGGGATCTGTCGAGGATGGGCATGTGGGCATCAACGTGGCAAATGGGGTTCAATGTGGCCAAGTACAAAGTGATGCACTTTGGAGCCAAAAATCCTAAATATAAATACATGTTGATGGGGTCCGAACTGGCAGAAACTGGCCAAGAGAGAGATCTTAGAGTCGTAGTAGATCTCAGTGAAAATATCTAGAAAGTGTGCAACTGCAATAAGAAAGGCCAATGCAATGCTGAGGATTATTAGGAAGGGAATTGAAAACAAATCAGCCAGTATCATAATGCCCTTATATAAATCAACGGTGCAACCTCATTTGGAGTACTGTGTACAGTTCTGTTCACCACACCTCAAAAAGGATATTATAGCTTTGGGAAAAGTGCAGAAAAGGGCAACTAGAATGATAAAAGGGTTGAAACACTTTCCCTATGAAGAAAGGTTAAAACATTTGGGGCTCTTTAGCTTGGAGAAACGACGGCTGAGGAGTGACATGATCGAGGCTTATAAGATGATGCATGGGATAGAGCAGGTTGAGAAAGAAGTGCTTTTCTCCCTTTCTCATAATACAAGAACTCATGGTTACTCAATGAAATTGCTGAGCAGTCAGGTTAGAATGGATCAAAGAAACTCCTTCTTCACCTAAAGAGTGATTAACACATGGAATTCAGTGCCACAGGAGGTGGCAGCAGCTACAAGCATGGATAGCTTCAAGGGGGAATTAGATAAGCATATGGAGCAGAAGTCCATCAGTGGCTATTAGCCACAAGGTATAGATAGAAACTCTCAGGCTAGGGCAAGTCATGCTCTGTATCCTTGGTGCTTGGGGGGGGGCAGTAGTGGGAGGACTTCTAGTATCCTGACCCCACTGCTTTACCTCCTGATGGCACCTGGTATTTTTGGCCACTGTGTGACAGAGTGTTGGACTAGATGGGGCACTGGCCTGATCCAACATTGGCTTCTCTAAAAAAGGATGAATTTGTGGCTGTGGATCATGTCCAATTTACAAAAGAAATTTGACAGAAGAATATAGACATAAATGTTTATACCTGTTTGAGATTAATTCCCCCCCGTCCCAAACTTGATATTCTACTGACTGTTCATTGCTTTATTACCTTGATGTCTCAGAGTGATTAACCCCTTTGGGGCTGTAAAGTAGAAGGTAAGCACTTGAGACTTAAAGGAAAGGATTCAACAATAGGGACTTTAAAAAAAAAGCAAGCAGTGACTTATGAGTAATTTCTTGTCCTCTGCAAACTTTGCTATCATGCTGTTTCATCTGACTTTACAGATTTGTACATCCCCAATATAAAACTTTAGTAAGAAGTCAGATCCTATTTCCAAAGAAAAAGATCTTCAGTTCTATGTGTACATGGTCAAGCCATATCATTACTGAAGTGCACTGATAGTAACCTTATTACATATGTAGTGTCAGTGTCCAGTCATTTTTTTCTTATAATCTCTTTGTATCCTTCGTGCATCACAATCAATACCAAGTTGGAAGCTTAATTTACAGCAGGTTCTTCTATTACTCTGGCAGAAGTTACTCTGTGCTAAGGTGTAAAACCCTAGACTGCATATGTGTGGGGGGGGAACCCTATGGTATAGCTTCTCCATCTGCCCATGTCAACCACCTGGAAATAAAGATTACATATAACATACTAGGATACCAACAATTTTACCCACTGGCAGCTAAAAGAGGTGGGTATGGTACTGGTCATGATGGAGTTCAATGTAGCCTTTTTTTCCTAACAAAAATTAAATCCCTTCTTTCTAATGTTAACATTATTATTTCTGATGTTAGACTTTCAAGATTTAGAGGAGTGCAAGAATCTACCAAGTGAACACAAGCAGATTCCTTTGGGGGGAAATGAGCAATAAGCATAATTTTCAAGAGGAAAGGCCATTTTTTTCATCTCTGCATATGTGACCTACTGTCCAGTTATGCAGTGCTTTTGGTTGTATAAGCTCAATATGAGTCACAAATCTTCTGTAAAGAAAATGGAGGACTTTATTTTCTTTCACAAATTCAGTCTTCCTTTGTGCATATTTGATGAGCCAAATTAGCTAGGGATAATAATTGCTTCATAATCCATGGATAATCAAGTCATATTTGGAGAACTGTCATTTTTTGAAACACCATCTATTAGGCTTCAAGAGAGTACAAATAACCATTTCTAGCCTAAGCCATTTCAGGGCATTTTCCAAACATGTAAATGTGCAGAAATACCCGCTCTTACCTTCATCCTGGACTCTCTTTGTGCCAAATTATTCCAAAGGAAAGAACAGACTCAAGAAATCCCTTAAACATCTGCCATCCCTGTACTAACAATTGGCTGCCAAGTTCAGTCTCTCTGCTGTATGAAATACATGGATGTGTTCCATAATGGTATCACCCTTATGAAAATGAACCGTATGCTATTTCCCTGTCCAAAGGAAATGTTGCTGTGTGTAAAAGCAAGGCCATATCAGAGCAGTTCTTTTTTTTTGAAACAAAATTTTATTGGAGTATATTCAACATTGTTAAACATCGTTACCAATACAATTTAAAGATTACATCCCATCCCCCCCCCTCAATAGGCTTCCAACACTGCTAATAACAGGGGAAAAAAGAGTTAAAAGGTAATCAAGTTTAAACTTGTAACAATCGACAAACCAGGTAACACAATTCTAATATGTAAAAGCCTGACTCTTTCAAATATAGTTTCCAGTAAAGGTACAGTACAATCAAGTGTTCATTTCATTTCTCATTCAATTTCAATACGAATCAAGATTGTACATTTTCCCTTTCATTCTATATTCAGTTTCCATATACAGTTTCAGGCCTTCCCAGTCTTTTAGGTATTGTTCTGCCATTTGTCCGTTTACTTTCTTCGTCATTTTGTCCATTTTGGCTAAAAACAGCAGTTTCCTTAACCAGTCTTGTATATCTGGCACCTTCTACACTTTCCACTGTTGCACAAAAGCCATTCTCGCCGATGTGATCATGTACCATAGTAATGTCCTTTTTTCTTGTGGAATTTTTTCCATTGTCAAACCTAAGAGAAGAAGCTCTGGACTTTTCCTGATAGGAATTTTTAATATCTTCTACATCTCACAATGTACATTTGACCAGTATACTTTTACTTTATCACATGATCACCACATATGATAAAAAGAACCCTCTATTTTTTTACATTTCCAACACTTATTACTCAAGTTCTTATCCATACTAATATTAGCAATCTTTTTTGGAGTCATATACCACCTGTACATCATCTTATAACAATTTTCTTTTATATTAACACAGGTTGACATTTTAAAAGCTTTTTTCCACAGAAATTCCCATGATTCCATAGAAATTTCCTTATTCATATTTATGGCCCATTTTATCATTTGCTCTTTAACAGTTTCATCCAGAGTATATACAGTCAACAAGGTTTTATACAACTTAGATATCATTTTTTGCCCTTTTTTCAACCAGATATCTTCAAACTCATCGTTCTTAGCTCTAAAACCAACCTCTTTACAGTCTTTTTTGTAAATGTCCCATATTTGGCAATATTGTAACCATCCATACTCAAATGCTAATTCATTATTTGGTTTTAAAACATATTTTTTCCCTTCCTTTTGAAGCAACTCTTGGTATTTCAAACAATCATTACCTTTATATTCTGAAAAGGGATGAATAACTGCAGCAGGAATGATCCATAAAGGCCTCTCATCGGAAACTGTATTCTTGTATCTGGTCCATGCATCAAACAACATTCTCCTTATATAATGATGCTTAAACATTGAGTCCACTTTATTTTTCCCATACCAAAGATGGGCATGCCAGCCAAATCTGCAATCGTGACGCTCAAGGGCCAAAAGTTTTCTATTTTCCAAATTAACCCAGTCAGTTAACCAAGACATACATACAGCTTCATGATACAAACGCAAATTCGGAACTTGGAAGCCACCTCTGTCTTTAACGTCATACATTATTTTCATTTTAATTCTCGGCTTCTTTCCTGCCCAGATAAATTTAAAGATTTCTCTTTGCCATTTCACTAACACTTTCACATCTTTCACAATTGGTATTATCTGAAACAAAAACATTAACCTGGGCAGTACATTCATTTTGACAATGGCAATTCTTCCAAGAAGAGATAATCTGAGTTTTTCCCACTTTTCTAAATCACGTCTTATCAAAACCCACAATTTTTCATAATTATTCTTAAACAAATCAATATTTTTCATTGTAATATCAACTCCCAAGTATTTGACCTTTTTAATCACTTCACATTCTGTCATATTTTGTAAAGCTTGTTGCTTTATACCATTTATGTTTTTGCACAATATTTTCGATTTATTTTTATTTACATAGAACCCTGCGAGATCACCAAACTCTTTTACTTTTTCAAACACCAATGGCATATTATTGACAGGATCTTCAACAATAAACATAATATCATCAGCAAACGCTCTTAATTTATATGAGAAACCTCTGATACTCAAACCTTTTATATTATTATCATCTCTAATCACTTGCAGCAATATTTCCAAAATCCAGATAAATAACAATGGCAATAAGGGACAGCCCTGTCTAGTTCCTTTTCTGACCTGGAACACTTCCGTTGATTCTGCATTTACAATCACTGTGGCCTTTTGTTCTTTATATATTGATTTAATCATTTTTGTAAATTCTACGCCCATCTGTAATTTTTCAATCACTTTAAACATAAATTCCCAATTCAAATTATCAAATGCCTTCTCCGCATCTAAAAATAAAAAGCCGACCTCCTTTTCCGGGTGCTTATCATAATATTCTATTGCGTCCAAAACAACCCTCATGTTGTCTTTTATTTGCCTACCTGGCAAAAACCCAGCCTGATCTTCGGCAATAGTGTCTTTCAAATACTCTTTGAGGCGTTCTGCTAGAATTTTTGCAAAGATTTTGTAATCATTGTTCAAAAGTGAAATTGGTCGATAATTTTTGACATTAGTTAAATCTTGGGTCTCTTTCGGTATCAAGGTGATTGCTGCTTCGTTCCAGGAATCTGGAACCTTCCCACTTTCTCTAATTTCATTTAGAAGAATCTCTAGAACCGGTACCAGGTCTTCTTGAAGTTTCTTATAAAATTTGGCTGAAAATCCGTCTGGTCCTAGAACTTTGGAGATTTTTGCTTCTCCTATTGCTTTGCTGATTTCTTCTTTAGTTATCACAGCGTTTAACAATCCTTTTGTTTTTGAACTTGGTTGTGTCAAATTCACCTTAGATAAGTAATCTTGGATTTTTTGTTGATCCACCTGTTTTGCTTGAAAAAGAGTAGCATAGTATTTGTAAAATTCTCTCCGGATCCCTCCTGGGTCCATAATTTCTCTGTTCCCATCTTTCAATTTAATTATTGTTTTGTTCTCTCTTCTTTTCTTCAATTGCCATGCCAAATATTTCCCAGGTTTATTCGCTCCTTCAAAGGACTTCTGTTGCAATTTTTTCAAGTTCCAATAAACTTCTTTATTTAACCTCGCATCATATTGTTCCCTTAGGATCCTCAGTTCTCTCAAAATTTTCTTTTTGCCAGGTCTCTTCTTAAGTTCTGCTTCTTTCTTTTGGATATTTTCCAAAATTTCTTTATCTATTTTGAATTGTTGTTTTCTTTCATTGTTGTTAATTGCAATTAGATGTCTTCTCATCACAACCTTATAAGCCTCCCATACCGTTCGCGTCTGTACTTCTTTATTTAAGTTTAGTTGAAAATACGTTTTGGTTTCCGTCCTTATTTTATCCACAATGTTTTGTTTGTCCAGTAAATCCTCATTGAGTCTCCATCGAAATTTCTTTCTTTTAGCATAAGTTGATCACTTTATTGGGCTGTGGTCGGAAAGAATTCTAGGTAATATTTCAATTTTACGTGTTTGCATAATCAAGTTCTCAGTCATCCACATCATATCAATTCTTGAGAAAGACTCATGTCTTGATGAGTAAAAAGAATAGTCTTTGTCTTTAGGGTTTTTAGCTCTCCATGCATCTTCCAGGTGTTCATGTTTCGCCATTTGAAAAAATACTTTCGGAAGCTTACCTATACCTTCATTTCCTTTTTTGGATTTTCTGGAAAATAAATGGTTTCCTGTCCTGAAAAACACAAAATGCTCTACAGCTGGCAATAGCACTACAGATAAGATTAGAGTTTCAATAGCCATTCCACACACAAAAGAACCTCCTCAAACTCCCTCAAACCTCCTCAGCAAACAATCCATAGACAAAAGAACCTCCTCAGGAAAGCTCCTCCATTAGTATGTTCATAGCCTGGAGACCTACACAAGATAATTGACTTAGCCTTACCTCACCTTCCAGGGTAGAAATAAATTACTTGCCTACCATTTTTCTGCTCACCTTAACATAGAGAGTACTCCATCCTTCTGTGTTATTGTCAGAGTCCTGAACTTAGTCAGCAAAATACCAGGCCTTGTTCATTGAAGCAAGAATAGTATTTATTTTAAGCTGCAATAGTAGGTTACTGGAACAGAAGCATTGTTAAGAATACCTTGGTTACATGAAGCAAGCAGTTATACCATAAGGGGGGAGAATGGGGACCCCCCCCCTCCACCAATGGAAGCATAGCGCGCGCGCAGGAACTGGAGACAGTGATCATTAATGTAGTTCCCGCCGCCCCCATTTTCCCAGCCTAGCTATTGCTTTGAAAGCGATAGGAAGCTAACAGCCTGTCTCCTCCAAGGTCAGTGTGTTAGGTCTGGGTAAGATATGGCCTGCACGGCCAGGCAGCCGAGGCAGCTCCCCACATTCCATTCGAACACTCCAGGTGCATAAATCAACACCCCACTGTCCCATCCACCCTTCCTCCACGAAACAAAAGCCCATCCGCCCTCCCTTCTCCATCCATCATGGCAGGGCTACCTGACATTCTGCCCTCCTGATAACAAATCTATCCCTTTGGCTTGTGGGGATACAACTTATGAAAAGCACGGACCATCTTGGGGGCCAAAACATGTTCCGCCCTCACCCACTCCCTCTGTTCAGGCCCAAAGTCCGTCCATTCAACCAGATAAAACAAGCGATTGCGAGAGATTTTAGAGTCCAAAATCTGTGAAACTTCATAGTGTGGTTCCCCCCCCCACCAGCAGCGGAGGTGGGGTGGGTTGTCGCAGTCTCCATTTGTTCTCCTCAGGCGCGCGGCGTAGAAGCCTCACATGAAAAACAGGATGAACAGACTTTAGTGATTTAGGCAAAGCAAGTTCCACAGTCACATTGTTAATTACTCGCACAATTTCAAAAGGTCCAACAAATTTCCAGCCAAGCTTACAGCTTGGTTGTATTCCACGCAAATTCTGAGTGGAAAGGTAAGCAAACTCCCTGCATTTCAGGACCCAGGAGAGGTTGCGTTTTTTATCAGCCTGGGTCTTATACGCCTCCTTCGCATCGTCAAGAGTCTTAGATAACAGCGGCCAAGCTGCTTGCAAATTCTTGCACCAGTCACCAGCATCTCCCGCCGGGAGGTCGGGAGAAGTCAAAAACGGTAAAGGCGGGGCTTCGTATCCATGGACCGCCTTGAACGGAGACATGCCCGTAGAAGAGTGCTGAGTGTTATTGTAACAGAACTCAGCCAAAGGTAAAAGGGAATGCCAATTGTCTTGTTGAAAGTTCGTAAAACACCTTAAATATTGTTCAAGGGTTTGATTTACACGTTCGGTTTGTCCATCAGTCTCTGGGTGATATGCACTGCCAACCCCCCGCTCCACCCCAAGCAGTGACATAAGTTCACTCCAGAAATGAGAAACGAATTGCACCCCCCTGTCTGAGATCACTTTTGCTGGCAACGTGTGGAGCCTCACCACGTGTTGGAGGAACGCCGAGGCTAACTTCTTTGCCGAGGGGATTGATGCAAACAGGACAAAGTGGGCTTGTTTAGTGAAGAGATCCACAACAACCCAGATAACAGTATTCCCCCCACTAGGAGGAAGATCTGTAATAAAGTCCATTGAAATCACTTCCCAAGGTCGAGTCGGCGTGGGGAGGGGTTGCAATGCTCCGGGGGGTTTACCTGGCCTGGGTTTACTCATCAAACAGGTTTGGCACGCAGAAGTGAACAAGGAAATGTCTTTGCATAGCCCAGGCCACCAGAACTGTCTTTGCAACAGTTGGAGTGATTTAACAAACCCCGTGTGCCCCGCCAGCTTCGATCCGTGTGCCCAGCCCATAACCTCCCCCCGAAGGGAATGGGGAACAAACAGTTTGCCATTCTTCAGCCAGCAGCCTTGTGCATCTTGTGTAACTCCGTCCTCCCCCCCCCACCTCCTCCCTGTCAGCTTCGGACATAGCCGTAGAGAATTTCTTGGCCCAGTCATCAGTGGGAGGAGTAAGGGAGGGGGGGAAAAGCTTTGCTTGCTTGCGAGTGGTCACCGCTCCTCCCAACTGGGAAGGCGTGAAGACAGAGTCACGAATCTCCTCCCTCTTACTGTCGTGTTGTGGGAGGCGTGAAAGTGCGTCAGCTAGCGAGTTAGATTTGCCGGGAAAATGGTGCAGAGTGAAGTTGAACTTAGAGAAGAAATCAGCCCAGCGTAGCTGTTTGGCGTTCAATGAGTGGGGGGAACGGAGGAGCTCTAGGTTTTTATGGTCAGTCCAAACCTCAAATGGAACTCGCGCCCCCTCAAGCCAATGGCGCCAGGTCGCCAGCGCTAAGCGGATCGACCCAGCTTCCTTCTCCCACACCGACCAATTCCATTCAGTATCATTAAATTTCCTGAAAACATAGGCGAGGGGGTGCAGTTTACCATCGTCCCCCTCCTGGAGGATCGCTCCCCCCATCGCAACGTCCGATGCGTCGACTTGCACAATTAATTTTTTAAGTTCATTCGGGTGCGCCAAGACAGGCTCTGAGGTAAAGAGAGCTTTTAACTGGTCAAAGGAGCGTTGACAGTCCGAGGACCAGTCTAACTTTGCTCCAGGGCGCATGCAATCAGGGGGCTTCCCTTTTGTTTTAAGCAAGTCAGTTAGGGGGAGAGCCACCTGAGCAAAATTCGACAGGAATTATCTATAAAAGTTCGTGAATCTGAGAAAACCCTGGAGCTGCCTCCTTGTTTTAGGGGTTTCCCACCCAATCACATCTTTTACTTTGTCAGGGTCCATTTCAATTCCCCGCTGTGAGATGCGATAGCCTAGAAAGGGGATCTCTGACTTGTGAAACTCACACTTTGACAACTTGGCAAAAAGTTTGTGCTTGTGTAACGTTTGGAGGACTTCCCTCACCAGTTTAACGTGTGATTTCAGGTCGGGGGAGTACAAAAGTATGTCATCAAGGTAAACAAGGACCCCCTTGAATAAATACTTGTGGAGTACCTCATTAATCAAGTTCATGAAAACTCCCGGGGCCCCCTGGAGCCCGAATGGCATCACCAAGTATTCAAATTGTACCAACGGGTTATTAAATGCCGTCTTGAACTCATCCCCCTCCCTTCTTCGCACCCTGAAGTAGGCATCCCTCAAGTCCAGTTTAGAGAACACCTTTCCTCCTGCTACCGCAGCCAAGAGGTCTTTGATCAGGGGCATAGGGTAAGCGTTTGTGTTAGAAACTGCATTCAGCCCGCGGTAGTCAGTGCACAGCCGCAGCCCCCCGTCCTTTTTTTTTCTGGAAGAGAACAGGAGCAGCAAACGGGGAGGATGCGGGTCGTATAAACCCTCTGGCTAAGTTTTTGTCGATAAACTTTCTCAACTCCACCTTCTCCGAGGGGCTCATGGAGTATAGTTTCCCCTTGGGTAGCTTTTGATTTGGTAAAATCTCTATAGCACAGTCAGAGTTCCTGTGGGGGGGCAGTTCATCCGCTTCCTCTTCCCCAAAAACGGCGGCTAAGTCTCGATACTCTTGGGGAATCGCCTCCAATTCCGTTTCAGCCACCCCTGCCATTATAAGGTCCCCCCTGCCATCGGGGCACCCCACTCCCATTTCCAAAGATGAGGTTGACACTTCTCAGATATGAAATTAACTTTCCCCTCTCCCCATAGGACGTGTGGATCATGGTCGAAGAACCACGCGCTGCCCAACACCAGGGGAAATCTAGCAGAAGGGGTGACAACAAACAGCCTCTCTTCCCAGTGGTCCCCGATCCCCACCCTTAAGGGCACAGTTTCATATTTGCACGGCTCTTTCATTGTAGAGCCATCCATCTGCATGAAAATCAGGGGTTCGGTCAATCTCACCACCTTCGCCCCCAGTCCCGTCACCAGGGTGGGGTTAATAAGGTCTTTCCCACACCCAGAGTCGATGAGAGCTCGCACTCTCACATGGGTCAGTAGACCCGGGTCCATTAAAGTCACTGTGAGAAAGAAAAGAGAGGGGGGGTCGGCTCACCGGGATTTGCGCTTGAGAGTCCGGGACCTGCCGTTCAGCGCTATTTACAGCAGGTCCGTCTCGTTTCCCGTCTGCGTGGTCTCGCCATCCGATGAATCCGACGCCTCGCTGAGGGGTTTGGCTTGCAGGGCTCTTGCCCCTCTCAGTTTCGCCACTGGTTTCGGAGTGGAGGTGTCAAACTTCTTCTTGGTCCCTTTCGGGTTCCCGGTCGGTGCAGGGGAGCCTGGGCAATTCGCAGCGAAGTGGCCCCCCTCCCCGCATTTCAGGCAGAGCCCTTGCTTCATCCGGGTCTCTCTCGTGCCATCTTTGGGTTTGGGGTTCGGTGGTTGGGTTTTCCCACGCGGGGCAGGGGTAGGGCCCGATTGGCCCCCTTTACTCATTGCCGCCGCGTCGTCCAAACGGATGGTTTTCAGGCAGTTCTCCATGATGATGGCCGCTTGTATCCAGCCCGTCAACGTGTCCGGATCCTGGGTTCTCGTGACGGAACGGCGGATCTCCGTGTTAAGCCCCAACTTGTAGTGATCGGCCAAGACTCCGTCTTGCCAGCCTCGTATTTTGGCGGCACACCTGCGGAATTCGGCGGTGTATTCTCTCACCGACTTGGGACCTTGCTTCAGGGCACGTAGAGCCGCTCTGGCTGTCTTGTTGGCATTGACATCTTCAAAGTGCTCTTTCATAGCCCACATGAAAGCATCGATTTCCCTCAGCTCCCGCCCGTCAGCCTGGTGCAGGGCTACATACCAGTCGGCCGCTGCATCTTTCAGGTGCGAGGCTATAGCATCCACCATCCGGTCTTCTCTGTGGAACAGGTGGCCCCAGGTTTCAATTAATTTCTCCGCTCTCACCAAGAAAAAGGGGAACTTCTCCGGGGTCCCATCGAAATCTGCGTCGAGTAGGTCGGCTGGTTTCGGTGGCAGGAATCCCCAGGGTCGCTGGGGCTGCGGCACTGGCGGTCCCTGCGGTCCTGGCCCCACTGGTTGGTCGAGGGGCTGGATCGGCACGTTCTGCTGGTCTGGGACTGGCACATTCTGCTGGTCCTGAGGTTGATGGTCCTGAGGTTGTTGGTCTGGGGGCGCCTCCCGGCGTTGTCGGCCCATCTCCTCCCGGATGCCCTCCGCGATCATCTGAGGGATGCGGGCAAGGGATTCATCCAGAATACGGACCAGACGGTCTTGGCTCGGGTCACCACTCCACCTCCGGCTTACCACGGCCCCTTCTAGTTCACCGGAGTCTCGATACGTGTCTTCCAACCCTTCTGCGGTGATCAGCCGACGGACTGATCTCTCGGTTTGACTCGCTCTCATCGAGGCCCGGGGAGTCGTGAACCACGTCTCGTGGGTTTCGGCCAAGGGTTTCACCCAATCTCGCCATTGCTTGGGTCGGGTGGTCACCCCGCCGTAGGCCGCTCCATAAGGGTCCCCGTAGGGGCCCCCAAAGTTGTACTCCTGCCCCCATGTTACCGGCACATAGGTGCCAGGGGCTTCTGAGGGTACCGTCCTCACAGGAGGTTTCTTTTCTTCCTGTTTGTCTTCTTGGATCGGGAGAGTGTCTTCTTCGCCGCCACTCATGTTGGAGTCGCGGGTCTCTGACCAGTCCCGAAAATGAGGATTCTTAACAAACTGTCAGAGTCCTGAACTTAGTCAGCAAAATACCAGGCCTTGTTCATTGAAGCAAGAATAGTATTTATTTTAAGCTGCAATAGTAGGTTACTGGAACAGAAGCATTGTTAAGAATACCTTGGTTACATGAAGCAAGCAGTTATACCATAAGGGGGGAGAATGGGGACCCCCCCCTCCACCAATGGAAGCATAGCGCGCACGCGCGGGAACTGGAGACAGTGATAATTAATGTAGTTCCCGCCGCCCCCATTTTCCCAGCCTAGCTGTTGCTTTGAAAGCGATACGAAGCTAACAGCCTGTCTCCTCCAAGGTCAGTGTGTTAGGTCTGGGTAAGATATGGCTTGCACGGCCAGGCAGCCGAGGCAGCTCCCCACATTCCATTCGAACACTCCAGGTGCATAAATCAACACCCCACTGTCCCATCCACCCTCCCTCCACGAAACAAAAGCCCATCCGCCCTCCCTTCTCCATCCATCATGGCAGGGCTACCTGACAGTTATATCTCCGAGGATGCCAGTCACAGCTAATGGTGAAATGTCAGGACCTACAATGCCGGACCACGGCCACACAACCTGGAAAATCTACAGCAACTAAAGGTACGTGCTGTCTTCAAAGTTTAGAACCACAGATCTTAAAATGATCAGCTGAGTTCTAGTTACAATATTAGCCAATGACAAAGGTACAACATCCAGTGGAGTAAGCTTTTAAAACAGAAGGGAGGTTGCCTCTCTTCATTAGATTAATGACAGTGTAATTGCTGCCAGCTTTTATGTTCAAAAACGATTTTCAAAAATGCCTTCCTGTTAAGTAATTATACTCATTGTATGCAACATCTGCTATTTACCTAGGTTTACAGTAATAATAATAAATTGTCCTTTCCATTATTTTCAATCAACTTACTGTATCTCAGAGAATTGACAAGATTAAAGCACTGTTGGGTAGAGGTATAGTTGACCTGGGATTAGTTCTACAGCTGGTTCTAGTTAGGGTTGCACTCTCCCATCCCCAAAGGAACAGGTTAACAGTCTGAGGTTGTGAAGGAACACCCCGAACCCCAGAATTTCACATTAGCATTTCACTAACTGTACTGCATTCTTTACATGCCCCAAGATACTTTTCCACAGCTATACATGGATATGAGATACCATCTCATGCCTCAGCTAGAGAGTCAGACCTAAGAATACAGAGTTTAAATGATCAAAATGTAGAGAATGTTCCTTCCTTGTGAACAGGAAGAAATGGATGACCCAAAAGGAAGAGGGCAAGACATAGAGGACTAAGCCGTTGGTTTACCCTTGAACTCTATCCCAATCACATGATGCTCGGGGTTGCAATAGGAGAAATATTTTCTTCTCACAGAGCCCAACCTCATGATGTATTTTCTTGGGATGAGTTGGGTTGGCAGACATGTGCCTATGCATATACCATCAGTATAAGTGGAGTCCCTCATAGGCAAATAGCATGCCCAGGGCTATTTAAAGTCTGAAAATGTCACAGGAGGAAGGCTTAAGCATCCTCTGCCTGCATGCTGTGGTTCCAATCTAAATCAGGCTTGTATATACCTGTGAGTCATGAACTCCTAGAAAAAAATCTGAAGACCCAGAGATATACCCAGGAAAAACATATCACATGGTTAGGATCAAAGAGACTGTTAACAAGCTCTGTGTTGCATAGTTTGCATTGTTTTGCAGCTGGTAATATGTGTATAGGAAAGAACATGATTTAGTGGCTGTCTTCTTGGGCTTCCAGATGCAAGCTCCTAGGTCCATTGTGCAACTCTGCTTGCTTGCCTGCTCTGCACATGAGAAGACTAATAGAAGCAAATAAGATATTTTTTTCAAAAAAAAATCCAACATGTTTAACTATACTACAGAAAATAATTACAATTATTAACAAACAAAACAAATTGAATATGAATTCAAATTAAATTTTGGTGAATGCCCTTAGTGAAAAGCAAAAAAACCTTTTGGGGCAGTTAACAGAGATCCTTGCAATAAAGATAACACATTTATACTACCATAATGATCTTAAAGAAATAAGTTATAGACCATAATGGATTCAGAGTAAAGCATAGAATTTATTTTAAAAATCATATTGGTATGTTAGCTTTACTACAGTTACTAGCAGAGTTGATTCCACAAGGGTTACTGATGTTATCCATCATTTTCTTAGTGCTAGTAATTTCATTGCTGCTTAAGTTGCTTCCATATATTTATATGGCTGGTATTGTATTAAGCAAATTTCTCTCTATGGCTGCCTATAAAAAGGAAGGATATTCTTTTATTTTCTCATTTTGTATTCAATGTGTTTGCAGCTAAAGGCAAATATTCCTTTAGCTGACAAAATGGAATGCTTTGTAAATATTGTAAACATTATAATGTTCCCGTTAGGCAAGTAGATGGGGAATTCGATGGGGATAATTTAGCAATAATTAGGAAAGACAGAACTCCTGTTTTTTCAAGTTCCAAAGATCTCAAGAATTCCTCAGGCAATCTTGCCATCCTTATCACTTTCCTACTAAGACACTGTCCTGAGTCAGGCTGTAGATCTCCAGTCTATTTCAGTGTTTGCAGCAGACCAAATGGGCAAGGCCAGGGAGGGCAGAAGTAGAGAACCTGATGTCAGAGAACAGCCCAGGAGTCAGAGTTACCTGGCAACAGCATCCAAATCAACAAAGACAGAGAGTGGGTTCTCTCAGGAGACAGAATTATCAAGGAATCATACGGTCAGTAGCAGCAACTTCAGTGTTCAGGATGACATTGTGTCCACATCCATGAATTCCCCCATGAGTCTTTGTAGTCAGTGGCATTGCATGTAGCCAACTCCTGCAATGACTCATCTTCAGTGTCAGCCAGCAGCTGGCATTCAGCTGAGAGGTGAGCACTCCTACACCTAGCCTGTAAGTCCTGCCTGTTTTCTGTGATGTTCCAAGGTCACTGGTGATCCTTGAGAAGTGGAAACAGCTGGCTGGCCTTCAGCTGCCAGATTAGAGCTGGAGGGCTGAGGTGGCTCTGCATCCATTCACAGCTTCAAGTCAAGGAATATATAATCTCATCCCCCTGTTGCTCTACTGCTATTTACTGTAGCCTGGCTACACCAGGTCCCTCCTCCTCCGAGGAGTCTTCACTGCCACTAATCCCTGGCTGGTCTGTGACAGGCACATACTGATCTAAAGGAATTAAGAGATCCAACATAGGGATGAACACAAACTGCATTTTTTGTGGTTTGGTTTATGGTTCAGCCATGAACTGATACATTGGTTCATGAACTGAGCCAGTTTATATCAGTTCATGACCCTACTTTCTGCTCTCTGCCACTCAGTTGTTTTTTATGAAGAGTAGGGAATTAAATGGCTTGGAGCTTTCTGCGCTTCACAAATTACCACAAATTTCCTTAAAATTCATGGAAGTTCATGGGGGTTCTTTAGTTCACAAACATTGCTTCGTGAAACACGAACCAGCCAAAATTCATGATAAAATTTAGTTCATGTGCTGGTTTGCAAACCAGCCTTAATCCAACAGTAAATATGATTCCATCTCTGTTTGGGGTCTGTTGGCCATGACCCTGAAATAAAGCTAAGCCAAGAAACCTCACTCAGAAAATCTTACTTGCTCCTTTTGGAGAAGAAGTTGAAGTGATATTTGAATTATATGATCCCCGTTGTGAGAATTTCTGGAGGAGCATGATGCAAACATTTAAATAAATAATACATAAAAGCGTGTCCATCCTTCCCAACATCACCTTGAAAACCTCAGATATATAGACTCACTGTAGCTGTTGCTTTTCAGTGCTCTGCTGGTGGTATGGCAATTTGTGCAACATATTATGTTTCTTACTGCGAACCAGTATTTAAATCCAAGGGATGTCAGCCAAGGTAAGTCCCAAAGTAAGAAAATTCTAGGCAGAAAAAGCACATGTACAAGACATGATTTCATTATCTTACTCTTTTTGATTCTGAAAAATTTGGTGTGATACAAGCCAGTTTTTGTGTACAAGCTAGGAAAAATTCCTACTGAGGAAGAGTCAGCATGGCTTCTAAAAGAGGAAGTCCTCCCTCATCAAACTTCTATAGTTCATGTAGATAAATGTTCTCCAGCTTTCAGGAAACTTTTGACAAAGAGGAGACTCTTACAGTTTGATGTAGTGGTTAAGTGTGCGGACTCTAATCTGGGAGAACCTGGTTTGATTCCCCACTCCTCCACTTGCACCTGGCTGGATGACCTTGAGCAAGCCATAGTTCTGATAAGAGCTGTTCTTGAAAAAAGAGCAGTTTCTGTCAAGAGCTCTCTCAGCCCCACCTACCTCACAGGGTGTCTGTTGTGGGGAGGTGAAGGGAAAGGAGTTTGTAAGCCGCTCTGAGACACCTTTGGGTAGTGAAGGGCTGGGTATAAATCCAATCTCTTCTTCTACACTACAGAGAAGAGAGGCCGAGTCTGGCACCCTGTGTAACTGGTCACAGATAAATTGTGGGTTTTCCTTAATTCCTATGTATGTGCTAAGCGTGGCTTAGCTGTTTTTATGCATTTCCCCACCAGGCCAAATAGTGTACCCACAGGACCATTGCTTGTCAGGAAATGGCACAGGAGGAAGACTTAAGCCCCTTCTCCATGCATGCCATGGCTGTGATCAAAATCATGTGCTGCTCACATGGGAACTGAAGAGAACCTTTAATTCTCAGGTGATTGTTTCACAGGACACAGAGTGGGGACTCTGACACAACCTGCATTCTCCACAATATGTGAATTGGCCCATTAATCATTGTCCTCTATCAAAGACTCCTCCTGAAACTTAGCAGTTATAGGATAAGAAGAAAGAAGAAAGGGACTCTTGAGGTTTAATAACTGTTTAAGTCATAGAAGGAAGATGGTAGGAGTTATTTAACAATTTTTACAGTAGAGAGAAGAAAGAGGTGGAGTCCTCTAGGGAACTGTTTGCTCATAGTGAAATGGACACAAAATTACACAGAATGATGAAAACCAAAGCAAATTTTGATGAGCTCCCAAAGTGGGTGGATGAACAATATGCAAATGATGTCCAATATAAATAAGTGTAAAGTGATGAACAATGGGGCCAAAAGTGATGAGCAATGGGACCAAAAATACTATACATCAATCCTGACCTGGTGTTGTTAGCTCACATATTGTGTGGTATGATGTAAACTTATAAACAGACCATGGATCTTTTCACATGGTAGCTGCACTCACACATAAATCTTCACTGATGTAATAATCTGGTATAGTTTCCAATATTTCTGGATGTGTGTGTTATCAGAATCTGCTACTTACCATTCCAAGGCCTCCAAGTACCAAGGGATGATACTGTTTAGGGATCAGCACGAACCAGAAAAATGTGGTTCATGCCAGTTTGTGGTTCATGGATGAATCACAAAATGACCCACTAACCGAACTGATCCAACTCATAGCTTGTGGTCCCACAAACCCTGTTGAAAGGAACCGCTGTCCCTTTCAATGAGGCATACAGAAAGCCTGAAAAACAGCTGAGTGGCAGGGGGCAGCCTTCTCCCCAGTGCTCAACTGTTTCAGGCTTTTTTGTGCAGTCAATTTAAAGTTTAAACTCCATCACCACTCAGCTGTTTCTGTGGCCTTTGCAGAGAACAGAAAGCAGGGGTTTAAAGGGTGTTGGAGTCCTTTTAAACATCTACTTTCTGCTGTATCCATGAACCACCATGAACTGCTTTAAAAGTTCATGGAAGTTCATGACAGTAGGCCCAATATGAACTTCAGTTCATGAACCACAAACAGGGCAAAATTCGTGATGAATTTTGCTTCGTGGTTCGGTTCGTGCCCATCCCTAAACCTGTTGACTAAAATGTATAGACTATAGAACAAAGAACATAATGGAGATCATGGATTTTTCAGCAGATACCCATGTGGCAGTATTTCACTGTCACTTAAATGATCTTCTCTCCCCTGATATGATATGATCCTTGTCTACTTTGTGAACAGTATCAGTTTGCAAAACAGCTATCAGAAAATACAAGTGTTTCCATGTCAGTGGAAAGAAATGGACTGTCTGTAAAAAGTCAGATGAGGGCAAAATGAACCGATCAGGTTAGAAGTTAGATGGCCTGTTACCCAGAGAAATGGTTGCTGGATAATTTCCCAAGACACTTCTAATCGCATGATGATACTGACACCCATTTGGAAAATGCCAAGTGGGTAGATTTCCAAATAGTAAGAGATTCTATCAGTAACTGAAAGTTAATTTTAGTAGAATGCTAGCAAAGCCTGCCTGAGGGATGGTTTATCTACACTAAGTTTGGTATTTGTTCAGTGCCTGAAAGCTAAATTGCTTGGATGCAGATTGCAATCAGGTAAAACTCCACTATAGAGTTAAATGCACCTGGGGTGTTTTTTCAGTCTGAAATCTGCTGGAATATATTTTAAATAATGTCATTCTTACTTCCTCCTATATTTCATCCAAAAGTTGGATGGTCAATGTTATATCTTTAGCTTGACCCAGATGAGCAGATGAAGATATCTGACAGGGAACTCAAGCCCTGTTCACAAGTTACAGTGAATGCACGTACAATCTATGTACAGTGTACACCTCATTGTTCTTTAAATGTGCATTGAATAATTCTCATGTCATAATCAACACATTTACAGCTGAAAGTATGATGCAGTCCTCATATTTACCAAGGTACTGATCCTTTGCTTCATTTATAAAGTGAACATGCCTTAGATCTTTTTTGCAAACAGATATACTCAAGTGGCTCAAGTGGTTAAGACGCTGAACTGCAGGCTGTGGAAAGTCAGTAGTTCAGCAGTTTGAGACCCAGGTGCCTTATGACGGAGTGAGCTCTCATCTCTAGTTCCAGCTCCTGCCAACCTAGCAGTTCGAAAGCAAGAAATTGCAAGTAGATAAATAGGTACCACTTCAGTGGGAAGGTAACAGCACTCCGTGCACCATCGTGTTTAGTCATGCCGGCCACATGACCATGGAAACATCTTCAGACAGCGCTGGCTCTTCGGCTTTGAAACGGAGATGAGTACCGCAACCCGAGAGTCGGATTCGACTGGCTTTCGAGCAAGGGAACCTTTACCTTTACCTTTTTATACTCACATACAAGCAGGATGTACAAGCATTCACTAACACGTGAACATGACTTCTGAGTTCTACTTATTCATGCATTATCTGTATATTATTATTAGCATTATCTGTGTATTAACAGTCTTGAGATCAAAGCCAAAATATGTTGAGTTTCAGAAAAACATACTTTAAAGTGAGGAGAGATAAGAATGGAAACCAAGTGCTGAGATGAAAAATATCATGGTTACAATGTAGACTGAAAGTTGGAAAGACATGGAAGAATATCAAACAAATAAGCATGACAAACAGCAATTTGTAGGGAAAGGGGAACTGCTGAAGTTTCCCATATAGTATCCTGAATCTTATGTGTTTAGGATTTGTTTTTAACTCTAAACATCATAAGAACATAAGAGAAGCCAATGTTGGAACAGGCCAACAGCCAATCCAGTCCAAAACTCTATCACACGGTGGCCAAAAATACCAGGTGCCATCAGAAGGTCCACCAGTGGGGCCAGGACACTAAAAGGCCTCCCACTGTTGATGCCCCGCAGCACCAAGAATACAGGGCATCACTTGCCCCAGAGTCCCTATCTATACCTTGTGGCTAATAGCCACTGATAGACCTCTGCTCCATATGTTTATCTAATTCCCTCTTGAAGCTGTCCATGCTTGTAGCTGCCACCACCTGTGGCAGTGAATTCTATGAGTTAATCACTGTTTGGGTGAAGAAGTACTTCCTTTTATCCATTCTAACCCGACTGCTCAGCAATTTCATTGAGTGCCCACGAGTTCTTGTATTGTGAGAAAGGGAGAAAAGTACTTCTTTCTCAACCTGCTCTATCCCATTCATAATCTTATAAACCTCGATCATGTCACCCCTCAGCCATCGTTTCTCCAAGCTAAAGAGCCC
Source organism: Gekko gecko (assembly GCA_029375565.1). Lineage (NCBI taxonomy): Eukaryota > Metazoa > Chordata > Lepidosauria > Squamata > Gekkonidae > Gekko > Gekko gecko. The sequence continues at coordinate 139,028,224 of JAPDNY010000002.1, forward strand.
CAAGTGTTTTAATCTTTCTTCATAGGGAAAGTGTTGCAACCATTTTATCATTCTAGTTGCCCTCTTCTGCACTTTTTCTAAATCTATAATATCCTTTTTAAGGTATGGTTACCAGAACTGTACACAGTACACCAAATGAGGTTGCACCGTTGATTTATATAGGGGCATTATGATACTGGCTGATCTGTTTTCAATACCCTTCCTAATAATCCCCAGCATAGCATTGGCCTTTTTTATTGCAGTCACACACTGTCTCGAAATTTTCAAGGAGTTATCTACTACGACTCCAAGATCTCTCTCTTGGTCAGTCTCTGCCAGTTCACACCCCATCAACATGTGTGGATTTTTGGCTCCAATGTGCATCACTTTGCACTTGGCCACATTGAACCCCATTTGCCACATTGACGACCACTCACCCATCCTCGACAGATCCCTTTGGAGTGCCTCACAATCCTCCTTGGTTTTCACCACCTTGAACAACTTCGTATCATCCACAAATTTAGCCACTTCACTGCTTACTCCCAACTCCAAGTCATTAATGAACAAGTTAAAAAGCATTGGACCGAGTACTGATTCCTGTGGTACCCCACTTCACTGCTTACTCCCAACTTCAAATCATTAATAAACAAGTTAAAAAGCATCAGACCGAGTACTGATCTCTGTGGTACCCCACTGCTTACCACCCTCCACTGAGAAAATTTCCCATTTATACTCCCTCTCTGAGCTTGCTTAGGAGCCTTTGATGAGGAACTTTATTGAAAGCTTTCTGGAAGTCAAGGTAAACAACGGGTCCCCCTTGTCCGAATGTTTGTTCACCCCCTCAAAGAACACTAACAGGTTAGAAAGATAAGATTTTCCCTTACAGAACTCACACTGAGTCTTCCTCAATAGTTTTTGTTCATCGATGTGCCTACTAATTCTTTCCTTAATAACAGTTTCCACCAATTTACCCGGTATTGATGTCAGACTGACTGGCCTGTAATTTCCTGGATCTCCTCTGGAACCCTTTTTAAAGATGGGAGTGACATTAGCTACCTTCCAGTCCTCAGGAATGGAGGCAGATTTTAATGAAAAATTACATATTTTTGTCAGGAGATCCACAAGTTCACATTTGAGTTCTTTCAGAACTCTCGGATGTATGCCATCTGGGCCTGGTGATTTATCAGTTTTTAAGTTGTCTATCAGTCATAGGACCTCCTCTCTTGTCACCTCAATCTGACTCAGGTCTTTCAACACCCCTCCTGAAATCAGCAGTTCTGGAGTGGGCAAGCACTTCTCATCTTCCACAGTGAAGACAGAGGCAAAAAAAATGCATTCGGCTTCTCAGCCATTTCCCTGTCAGCCTTCAGTAGTCCTTTTACCCCTTGGTCATCCAAGGGCCCCACTGCCTCCCTGGCTGGTTTCCTACTTCTAATGTATTTGAAGAAAGTGTTATTGCTGGCCTTTATGTTTTTTGCTATATGCTCCTCATATTCCCTTTTTGCCTGCCTGATCACAGACTTGCATTTTATTTGCCACAGCCTGTATTCCCTTTTATCAACCTCACTGAGACTAGCTTTCCACTGCTTAAAGGAATCCTTCTTACCTTTTACAGCTTCCATTACTTTGTTTGTTAACCATGCAGGCTTTTTTCTATACCTATTTGTGCCGTTCTTAACCTGCGGTATATATTTTTTTCTGAGCTTCTAGGATTGTAGTTTTAAATTGTTTTCAAGCTTCCCCAATGGTTTTGACCCTTTCTGCTTTTTCTTTCAGTTTCCTCCTCAGATGTCCCCTCATATCAGAGAAGTTTCCCCTTTCAAAGTCAAAAGTGGTTGTGTCAGTCTTTTTGGCCAATTCCCTATTTATGCAAATGTTGAACTTAATAACATTATGGTCACTGTTCCCAAGCGGTACAATCACTTTTACATCTCTCATCAGGTCTTGGTCGTTACTTAGAACCAAATCCAGGATGGCCTCTCTCCTGGTAGGTTCTGTGACCATCTGTTCCATAGCACAGTCATTGAGAGTGTCTAGAAACTCAATCTCTTTTTCCTGACTTGAACACATGTTGACCCAATCAATGTGTGGGTAGTAAAAATCACCTATTACAACATAGTTTTTTTTGTCTAGCTGCTGTCTTTAATTCATTTATCATTCTATAATCCTCTATCTTTTGATCTGGAGGGCAATAACAAACTCCCAGTGTTAAGTTTCCTTTTGGGCCTACTATTTCAACCCACAATATTTCCAGAAGCAAATCCAATTCTCTTACCCTCTCAATCTTACTGGACTGTATACCCTCTCTGACATACAGAGCCACCCCACCTCCAACCCTTTCCCCCCCATCCTTCCGATATAATTTATAACCAGGAATCACTGTATCCCGCTGATTCTCGTCATCTCACCAAGTTTCTGAAATACCCACAATGTCTATTCCCCCCCAACACCAAGCATTCCAATTCCCCAATTTTACCTTGGATGCTTCTAGCTTTTGTGTATAAACACCTATAATTTCCCATACATGTTAAGCCCTCAACCTTCCTCTTTCTGCCTCGAGATCTTGTCAGGCAATCCATATCACTAGGCACAATCTCAGTGGACAATTCCAATCCACCTCCATGTAGAAAAGCAACAGCTACCCCCTCAATTCTCCGAGATGAGCCATCCGAACCAGAGACTTTTCATATCCTGTCAGATTATTAGTCATCATGGATTAATAATCCTTTCTGTTTGTTGGTGCTATGTCTTGAGCCTGATTCTCACATGCAACAGAATAAGGCAATATAATGCTGAGGAAATAGAAGGGACTGTAGTATTTTGGACTGCAAGTGGGGTGTGCCACTTTTGAATGTTCCCAGGTGTTGTTGCTTTTTAAAAAAATTTCTTGCAAGCTATAAAGCAGCACAGTAGGCAAAGTGCTGGGCTACAACTTTTAGCTGTGCTGTGCTAGTTTCTCTTTGTAGGCAGTTGTTTATGCAGAGGGACATTGATCACTGGTATAGTCCAGAAGAAGCCTGAAGCAAAGTAATTTGTTTTACACCATATTCTACTGACCATGCCTGATGTAAGGTCTTAATTAGATAAAACATGGGGGGATTTATGATTAATTAGATTCCCCCTCCCCTGATTTAGGGGTGTACCACTTCCACCAAAGGTTTTGTGAACTGGACACACATACATACATGCACAAAACCACAGTGTTGTCGGCCCTGGAAAGGAAAAGAATGGATGCTGTTTTTTAAAACATCTTAAGGCTAATACCAGCACATGGTGGAGGGCATGTTTGATTTTATGGTTATGTTTGACAAGACTGTAAGGCAATGGAAGGGTTAAACCTCAACCCTTCATGGTGATCTTAATCCATTTAGGAGCCTGTACAGCTGTGGAATGTCCCAGCTTCTCTTTCTTTCTCAGTCTCTCAAGTATGCAAGATAGGTTTGCCAGGTCCCTCTTGGCAACTGGTGGGGGATGGGGGGACTCACTGGGAGCAGCAGGGAGGCCCAGCTGACATACAGTGATATATCTACATCACTGCCTATGTGACCCAGAAGTGACAGCATAGTGTCCAGGACATCAGGATGATGCTCTGGTACTTGGGCAAAATCTCTATGGTAAATTTGGCTTCTACTATAGTGTTTGCCCAAATAACAGAGTATTGCTCCAACATCCTGGATGTGATAATGTCACTTGCAGGTCACATGAGCAGTGATGTAGACTGCATGTGGGATGCATGTTGCTGCATGTTAGATTACTCTCCCTCTTTTGGGGGGTAAGTTACCCCCTGCCAGCCAGTTGATCAGTGGCAGGGAGGTGGGGCCTGGCAGTGGGGGTCCTTACCTCCACCAGGGGGTCCACCACCTAATGCAAGATCAAGTATTTTGAGAGTTTGCATGAATTAGTGCCACTATAGTTGTACAAACCTTCTCGGATGCTTACATTTATAATGAGGTGAGGATACTAGCATCAGAACTCAGGTAGCTTATCATCAGTGCTTGCACAAGAGTTTGTCAGAAGAGAAAGCTGCTGTCCTGACCTGCTTCTCAGTTGAACCTGGATGCCTTACAGAATGGATACAAAACCATTCAGTAGCTGTGAATTTGTATACTACATTGCAGCTGTGGCTATAGCCCTGGCACCTTTGTCACTGTGTCTGATGCCAGCGCACCACATCTACCTCCCTTTTACCAATGCTCAGTGGTGAGAGTTGAAATTCTCCCAGAGACTCCACCAAGTAAGTTGCTGCTGACTGGTGATAGAGGATCACAGGGAGTGATCACTCCTTACATGGGAAACTGTCTTCCAGGGATTTTGGTTCCTTAAGTTGAATAAGATTGCTTATACAGGTGTGAGTATATGTAACTAACTAGTAATATGCACTTCATAAAACTTTGTGAGCACATACTTATATGCACATGCGTGAGAGCAAGTGATTGAGAGAAGGAATATGAACTGCCCTTTTTCTTCCTGGCCTACTTTATAACAGAAAAGTGCCACTGTCCCCATTTCCTATATTCTGAGGGGAAAAGCCCAACAACACAGGAGTAAACCACTGCCAATATGCAATTGGTATAAACCAAGTAATTTAAACAGGACTCACACTATAAGCCGGGACAGACTTCCATTACCATTTGCCATCCTCTCTTGTGAATCAAGAGGATACTAGGAGTATCTTGCGAATCTGCATTTGCATTTTTAAATCTGTTTTGTGCTGCTGTGACACTGGCCCAATCTGCATCTAGCATTTGCTCCACTGTTGTACCAAACCCACACTGGAACAGAAAAAGGTGCAGCTCAAAACCACATTCAAATACCCCAGGCCAAGGGTGGCCAAACTGTGGCTCAGGAGCCACGTGCGGCTCTTTCACACATATTGTGCGGCTCTTGGTAGGGCAGCTGGGGAAGCGAGGGGGAGGCATACTTTTTCTCCTTTCTTCCCTCCCGTCTATTTGCATTCTTTGGCTGCAGTCACACACACTAAATAATTCATTTTCAATCCACTTTCAATGCACTTTCGAATTGGATTTTGCCAATTCACACAATAAAAATCCAGTTGGAAAGTGCACTGAAAGTGGATTGAAAGTGGATTATTTAGTGTGTGTGACCGCAGCCTTTGTTTCTCTCTCTTTCTTTCCACCTCTTTCATTTTTTCTTTCCACCTCTCTCTCTCTCCTAGACAAATAAATATCATTAGCAAACAAATAAATCTCATTGTCAATATCTGTTTTTACCCATTTTGTTTTTATTTTTGGCAGTCTCATTTAATGTCAATAAAACAAATTTGCATATTTTTAAATAAAAATGTGCGTATAATATTTCTTCGTGTTTTGTGGCTCTCAAACATCTGATATTTATTCTGTGTGGCTCTTACACTAAGCAAGTTTGCCCACCCCTGCCCCAGGCCAATGCCATACTGACTGCAGAGTCACCCCTGAATGGCCATAAAATGGCCATAAATCTATGCAGACAACCACCACAAAACCAGAGATCAAATGAAGTGAAAGCGGCATGGCATGCAGTCTGGACGCTGCCATAAAATCCAAGAATCAATCAAAGTAAAAGTGACATGCAATGCAGATGGGAATTTCTGTTCCAGTGTGGGTTTGGTAAGACAGTGGAACAAATGCTAGGTGCAGATTCGGCCTCTGTGTTTCTCTGTGCTTGATGGTGTCACAGCAGCATGAAACTGATTTTAAAATGCAAATGCAGATTCAACCAGTGTTTCTGGCAGCTTGCCTCACTCAACCCCAAAAGTCCTTCTTACTGCAAGTGTCCAGTTGACAATAGGGTGTTCCAACAACCCAAAATGCTCTCCCATGCTTTCCTGTGGTTTCCCCCCCTGAAAGGTAACCTATACCCTTGGTGTTGTTCTTCTTTAACCCTCTTTCTTAAATATTTCTGTTACTAGCAAGTGTCTTGAAGGATACCTCCAGAGTCAAACAAATTGCATTTCCATTCACAGTATCCATGTTCTTTCTATTTGAGTCTCTTAATATATTTTGGGACAACATTACAGAATATTTTTAAAGATTTGTGGGAACTTTCTGGATACTAGGAGTATCTTAGTAATCATTTCAACATCTCTCTCTCTCTCTTTCTCTGTAGATACAAATAGGTATAGATATAAAATACCCCATTAAATGGCGTGTGAGTGTGTGAGTGTGTGTGTGTGTGTGAGAGAGAGAGAGAGAACACCATTTTCTAAGTATTCTGATTACTGGGCATTCCACTGCTTCTACTAAGCACTGCAGAACATATTGAAAAGAAGATGAATGATTCCACCTGTGTAATTGCAGAATACTAAAAAGGCCAAGGGAGCATATCAGACTTCTATTACCTCTAAATTGTCTTGTGCTGGAGTTCTGATATCCCCATCTTGTCACAAAGACTGGCCCAAGCACCCAAAATTGTGATGTTCTCATCTTGCCCAGTATAAATGACCAGACTGTCCATAAGGAGAGGCAATACATTTGGCTCTGCTCAGGATGGTTGCTTTCAAGATGTTGAATTTATTTCCCTCTTCAGAGGATACCAAAATACATTTGAGGCCTCTGCTGGTCAGTTTTCTTTAAAATAGCATCACTTCATTGTGATATTGATTGTGCTGTTTAAGAAGGAGCTTTAAAAAAATTGATCTGGTTTTCTATTGGAGTATCACAGTACTGAATCACATCACCAATGGCTCTTCATTCTTGTCCAGATTAAAGTGCTGACACTGGAAACAGTGCAAGATTCAACAGCAGAAGGAGTATAAAAGTTGCTGATGGGTCCAGCAAATTCAGATAGTTTGGTAATTCTCTTCCATTTATGTGTTCCTCTATTGTTTCACAAAGCTGGACGGACAAGAAGAGGAAACAATGGGAATGCAGGCAGACGACAAATACTGATTATGCCACCTAACTAAACATAAAGATAAAAAAAGACTTTTTAAAAAATCTTAGCAGGCAAGATATTAGAAAACTGGCTCACTTTTTAAAAAAGACCTATCCATACTTGTTCTTCTGCAGTGGTATAGTCCTTGAATTGAGGAGATGATTCATAAATGAACATTTCTTTTCTGACAAAAATTAGTATTGGGTGAACACTCATGACTATTTACTATGCCGTGACTTAGAATCCTGGACATAGACTGACTCAAGGTGCTGGTCACCTAGACTGCCTGCTTATATGGTAAGGCTAACTTTACCAGACCAGTCTGGTCAAACTATACAGTACATTACCTCTGTTTAAATGACTTTTAAAAAACCTCTCCTTCATACCATCTGTAATGATTTCTTGTTTTGGTGTGTGTGTTTCTTTAAATCTTTAGTGTGACTGAAGTAATGTAAGGAGAGTGATAGAGGGATAGAATTTATAAGATTTTGTTAAAATGGTACACTGAAGATGAGATTGTAAATGGTGAAATGGGCTATAAATATAAATAGAGATATAGAAATGTTGTCATGGGAATGTTTGTGGAAAAAGTCGATTAAAATTTCAACATGTGTTAATGTGAAGGAAAACTGTTATAAAATGATGTATAGATGGTATATGATGCCTAAAAAAATTGCTAATATAAATGAGAACATGTCTAACAAATGTTGGAAGTGTAAGAAAAAAGAGGGCTCGTTTTACCATATGTGGTGGACATGCGAAAAAGTGGCGGCTTTTTGGACTGAGATCCATAATGAAATTCAGAAAATCTTGAAATGTACTTTGAAAAAAGAACTAGAAATGTTACTTTTAGGGCTCAAAATGGAAGAAGTTGAAGTGACAAAGAGAACATTGTTATGGTATTTAATTACAACTGTAAGAATGACTTATGCTCAACTCTGGAAACAGGAGCAGATACCTGATAAATGGGAATGGATAAGGAAAATGATTTTCATGATAGAAATGGACAAAATGACAAGAGAACTTAATGGAAAAGAAGATGAAGAATTCTTATCAGATTGGAAAGACTTTAAAGACTATCTGGAATCCAATTGGGATGTGAAGAATAGGTTGCTTTGCTTTGACAATTATTAAGTATAGAAGTATAGTAAGAAAATGAATTGTATTAGAAGTGTTACCTAATAGTGAGAAATAGAAAAGGAAAATGATGATTTGAATATGGAATAAGAATTGAATGTAAGAAAATGTTGATAGACATATTAATGGGGGTGGAGCATCGCTGGAAGCCAGGGGAGAGGGGGATAGAAAACTGTGAAAAAGGATATGTCAAGAATTGGTTATCAATTATGGAACGTATTATTATAACCTGTTAATAAAATTTCTTTTAAAAGAAAAAGGAGAGTGATAGAGGGAGATAAGTGTGATGTGATTGGCTGATGACTGAGAGTGTGGGAGGAGAGATGTCTCTAAGGTGATTCAGTGTTCATGAAGAGACGAGCGTGGGGAGTTTTTGTGAGAGTCTGTATGACAGAGGAAGCAGTTGGAGTTTAGCCTGTGTGGCTATATGAGGGAGTTTAGCCTGTGGGCAATGAGCAAGAGAGTTTAGAGAAAAAGTGGGAAGCTGGTGCTATATCCCTGGACTCTGTCCCTGAAACAAAGAAATCAGACATCTTCACTCACCTCACAGCTCCAAACTCTCTTTCAGTCAGCATTCAATTGTTCCTCTCTCAATTCAACCTGGCTCCAAATTGTTTCTCTGCTCCTGGATGCTAGCTGAAAATTGTCACCTTCATAGGAGATTCTCTGTCCTCCAAAGTTCATGTCAAATATGAAACTCAGAAGCTGCAGAGGGAAGGTTTAGAGAAGTTAAGCAGTCAGAAGAATTCATTATTATCAGTGTTGGCCCAATGATTTTGGGCAGTCTAGGCAACTTGTGTGCCCAATATGCCCCTCCTCAAACCACCCCAACCTTCTCAAGTCCATCTGCCCTGCAGTGAGGTGGCACAGCAGCACAGTGATGTGGCATGGCAGTGCTCATCCTCCTCAGCCCCACCACCACAGAGGCACAGCAATGCTTGACTTCCTTATCCTCCTCCCCCCCTCCCTGAAGCAAGGTAGTGCAGAAGCAAGCCAAGATACAGCAGCTTCTGCTCTCCTTGCCTCCATCACCATGGAGGCAAAATGTGGAAACTTCTGGGCTCCTCAGTCCCTTCCCACTGTACCAGGGCATGAAGCTGCCACCACTTGTCCTCCAGTGCAATGACCAGATGAGGAAAGAGGAAGGATGGCAGATCATATGCTGCAGGTTGGGGAGGGCATGATGGAACTGATTGGTGCTCCTCCACAGCTGGTGCCCCAGGGCTGCCTAGCAGATACTGAGCCCTAATAATAATTATATTTCACATGTCCTCCCAGGCACTCAGGATGCTACATATAACCTTATAACCTTTTGAGTTATATTAGACTGAAAGTAACTGGCTTGAGGTCACCCAGAGCCCAATACTGTATGTTTTTACTTGGAAGTAAACCCTGTTGAATTCATTGAGGCTTATTCTTAGAAGAAGATAAGAGAGAGATTGGATTTATACCCTGCCCTTCACTACCCATAGGCATCTCAGAGGGGCTTACAAATTCCTTTCCCTTCCTCTCCCCACAACAGGCACCCTGTGAGGTAGGCAGGGCTGAGAGAGCTCTGACAGAGACTGCTCTTTTTCAAGAACAGCTTTTATCAGAACTACGGCTTGCCCAAGATCTTCCAGCCAGGTACAAGAGAGGAGTGGGGAATCAAACCCGGTTCTCCCAGATTAGAGTCCGCACACTTAACCACTACACCAAACTGACTAAATGTGCATAAGATTGCAACCTTACTGAGCTTCAGGGCCCAATAATTTAGGCCTCCTGAGTTCAAGTCTGACATTTTTAGGAAAAATGTTTTTACAGTAAGAGTTATAAAACAGTGGAATCAGCTGCCTAGAGAGGTGGTGAGCTCCCAAACACTTGTCATGGACAAACACTTGTCATGGATGCTCTAGGCTGATCCTGCATTGAGCTAGGGGATGGACTAGATGGTCTGTATGGCCCCTTCCAACCCAATCCAATTCTATGATTGTATGATTTCTAACCAATACTACACCATACTGGCCAGGATCTGTGAGCAAATATATGAAAATATACTGGAACCATAAGTGACCACAGTAATTGTTTCTGAACTAGTGCGTGACTACTGCTGTAGGAAAAACTTAAACATATTGAAAAAAGCAAAGGAGAAAAAATAATTCCTGTCCTTGTGGGAGCAGTCCTAGGCAGCGTTACTCAGAAGTAAGACTAATTTTGTGCAATGGAGCTTACTCCCAGAAAGGTGTTCTTAGGCTTACAGATCACATAAAGAAAAATGATTTAAAAAAAAATGAGTAATGAACGTGAGCTATGTTCCTTTGTTAGATATCTGAGAGTTAATTGAATCTCGTCACAATATTTCTAGTTCGTGGAAATGTATGACCATACCAAATTACTGTTTTCAGTTTCTTGTACAACCAAAGACAATGTAATGATTTGTTTATTGTACAAACTGCAAGTAGCTTAAAGGTAAAATAATTAATGTAATTATTGACCAAGCAATTATCCTTCCATGTACTAAACTAAAGCTCACTGAAAAGGACCTCCATATAGTGGCTTCTGGAGCTAGGAAATGGATGCAGCTGGAAAAACCTTAATAGATTAATGAACCCTGAGCAACACAAGGTGATTGTTGTAACAACAAACAAACCTTAAACTAAAGACAGGAACAATGTACATGGGATGGAGGGAAAATGATTGACAGAATCTCAGAGCTAAGTGGGCATGTAGTGGGCAGCGATTAAAAAAAATCTTTGAAGATAAAGGAGACTGAGATTTGAGAACAGTTGATTAAAAGTTATTCAGTGTAAATGCTAATTTTTACTGGGAGTGCCGAGTAAGAATCCATGGAGCAAATTGAAATTCTAAATGCTAGGGAATACTAAAAGCCTCAGTGCTGCAGATTCAATTAAGTAGCTTAGAAACAGACTATACATCTCCTGTTTGAGTTCATTTAATCCCCAGCTTCATAGATGTGTGATTTAACAAACATTTTTCTAATGCACATTCAGAGGAAAAGTTCCTATAGAAGGGTGTCTGGAAGCCAGATGAATGCTGTTTAAAATCAGGTCTTGGCAGGAGACCTGCAAAATGATAAGTTGATAAAATTCCAGCATAATTCTTAGGTGGCTATTTTGAATATTGTATTACACCCATCTTTTACTTGAAGGTATATTAAGCGCACTCATGTAAAGTATGGCTTCCAATACTTTCCTCCTTATGCAATGAAACTTTACTTGGCATATTGCAACTTTATGTAGAACTAATGAAGATTTTGCAAGGTTGAACTATTAGATGATGATTCAAGCTTTTAACAGGTATGTTTGTAACAGCAAAGCTAAATGTGTGGAATTTCAATCTAAAAGTGTATAGTTTGGTGAAATATAGCTGTTATAGCTTTTGCATACCAATGGCTCAGTAGCTGTCCAGGATCACTGAACGAAACAAGTGTTCTGACTCAGTGCAATGATTACTTGCATTAACTTATGCTTGGACATTCTCTAAAGACTGACCCAAATGGGGACACCACATAATAGCTTAGCCTTAAATACACAAATACCTGCAGGGACATGTTGACCACCATTAATGTAAAAGAAATGTGCCACAGCAGACATACTGCAGTTGGCCAAGTTAAGTGCATATTTTCATTGGGTTGACCAGCTGTTATTATAAAAAAAAAAATATAACTCCTTGATGTGCTGTAGATTTTCCGGGTTGTGAAGCCATGGTCCTGGCATCGTAGGAACTGTTGTTTCGCCAGTAGCTGTGACTGGCATCCTCAGAGATATAACACAGAAAGATGGAGTACTCGCTGCATCAAGGTGAGCAGAAAAATGGTAGGCAGGTAATTTATATCTACCCTGGAAGGTGGGGTATGGCTGAGTCAATTATTTTCTCCAGGCTATGAACATGCTAATGGAGGAGCTTTCCTGAGGAGATTCTTTTGTCTATGGATTGTTTGCTGAGGAGGTATCCTGTTTTGTGTGTGGAATGGCTATTGAAACTCTAATCTTATCTGTAGTGCTATTGTCAGCTGTAGAGCATTTTGTGTTTTTCAGGACAGGAAACCATGCCCTATTTATTTTTAAACTCTCTTCTTTCCTGTTGAAATTATGTTTATGTTTATGAATTTCAATGGCTTCCCTGTGTAATCTGACATGGTAATTGGAAGTGTTGTCTAGTCTTTCAGTTTCTTGGAACAAAATGCTATGTCCTGTTTGGGTTAGGCTATGTTCAGCCACTGCTGATTTTTCAGGTTGGCCAAGTCTGCAGTGTCTTTCATGTTCTTTTATTCTTGTCTGAATGCTACACTGTGTGGTCCCGATGTAAACTTGTCCACAACTGCATGGTATGCGGCATACTCCTGCAGAAGTGAGAGGGTCTCTTCTGTCTTTTGCCGATCGTAGCATCTGTTGTATTTTTCTGGTGGGTCTAAACTTTTCATACGTTTTCCCATCTGATTGGTGATTCCTTTGACGTATGGCAAAAGCACTTTTCCTGTGGGAGACTGTTTTTCCTCAGTTGTTTGTTTTACCTTTGGTTTAATCCTTCTTCTGATTTCATTTTTAGAGTAGCCATTTGCTTGAAGTGCATGGTTAAGATGATTTAGTTCATCATTGAGAAATTGTGGTTCACATATCCATCTTGCACGGTCTACTAATGTTTTGATTATGCCTCTTTTTTGCCAAGGGTGGTGATTGAAGTTTTTGTGTAAATAATGGTCCATGTGAGTTGGTTTTTTGTAGACCTTGTGACCTAATTGAAGTTTTGCTTTGTAGATAACCATGATATCTAGAAATGAGAGTTTTCCATCGACTTCTTTTTCCATGGTGAATCTTATGTTGGGGTGGATGTTGTTGAGGCAGCCTAAAAACTTCATCAATTCTACTCCATGGCTCCAAATGATAAAGGTATCATCTACTTACCGGAACCAGACTGTTGGTTTGTGGGGTGCAGATTCTAAAGCTGTTTTTTTATCCAAAATATTCCATGTAGAAGTTTGCTATAACTGGGCTGAGAGTGTGTCTTTTACTGGAACCTTGGTAAAAAGAGATACCACATCAAAACTGACGAGTATGTCCTGTGGGTTAAGTTTCAGAAAACTGGTTTTGTTGATGAAGTGTGTTGAATCTTTAGGTTCCAGTAAAAGACACACTCACGCTTGTTAATTAGATTTTTCCAGATGACATAACAGCCTTATTCCACCATTGTTTGACAACCAGTTACTTCCAATGGAATAATGAATTCTATGAACAGATGGATGGGGTTGCAATGAGAAGCCCTCTCAGCCCAGTTATAGCAAACTTCTACACAAAACCCTGTACAAACCTTCTGTTGTAGAAGCCCCACTGATGGGTGCCCTGGCATTGGCAGCAGGTTCTACCCTGCTAGCAGGAGTGGAGGAAATACCTGGAATTGATGGAGTTTGTGGGCTGCTCAGTGCTGCTGGACCATCTCTGCTCAGCTCGGCCTCAGAGATAATTGAGAGTGGTGACCCAGAGTCCACCTCCATTTCTCAGGGGTTGACTTCAGTCAGTACAGTCACTCTGATCTTCTCACAAATCTGTAACCCAGCACCTTGTCTGTTGATTCCAAGCTGAATGGTGGACTTGGTCCAGGTTTGAACCACTATATGGCATGTTTCTGGGCAGAAAGACCTCTTTGGAGCCGGTGATGATCAGCGACAAGGCATCTGTGGGCTGTTGTTGTCTTTTGCTGATTGACAAATGCTGGTGATACGCCAGTCTTGCTGCAAGCTTGGCACTTGGCATCCCGGAATTGACACATTTTCCTTGCATGAGAACTGCCACAGCCAGTACAAGATGTTCCCTTAAAGTCTCTTGGTTCCTGCTTGTGTCACTCCACTCTCATCCTCAGGACCTTCTCATCCTCATTGGTGTCCTCTGAGATGGCTTCCCAGTTAACTGTCTTGGATTTTTGGGTGGTAGCTGGACTCCTTGACTGCTGAACTTCCCTTGTGGATTGTTTGGCTGCTTCCACAGTAAGGGCCTCTTCTAGTGTGGCCTTGAAGTTGAGGACCTTCTCGACAAAGAGCCGCTGCTGGAGTTTGTCATCTCACAGGCCGCAGATGAGGCAATCTCTTAGGGCGATCTCAAGGTTGGAGAAGTTACAGTGTTAGGTCGCCAAGCATAGGATGGTGATGAAGGCAGTCACTGTCTCACCCTGGGCCTGATCATGCTTATAGAATGCATGATGGCAAGCAATCTCCAAAGGCTGTGGCAAAAAATGATCCTTCAGTCACTGCTTGATTGTGCTGAAGGTTGAGCTGGGGCCACCAAAGCCCAAGCAACCTTGAATGTGGGTTAGCCACAGACACTGAAGAATATTGCATGCTGCTTTTCATCTCCTTCTATCTCGTTGGCTGTGAAATAGAATTTGAATCAGGCCTAATAGGCATCCTGATCCTCAATTGCCATATAAAAGGTTCAATGTGGGTCTTGGTAGCCATGATCATGGTTGAGAGCTGGTGATTTCAGCGAGAGATTTCAGCTTGGGGTGAGTGATTGCAGCAAGTGATTTCATTTTTGGATGAGCCTATGGTTGCTGGCATCACATCCTCATCACCAGTTTTGAGACAAGGCAGCTCTTTTCATGCTTCTTTATTGAACTTTCGAACCAAAGACACAGGCTCAACAGGAGCCAATTTATACTTGTAAAAAACACACCCATTTTAAACAACAACTAATACCAAGTAGGCAGCCAGAATCCTTTATTACATGACACCGCCACACTTAAATGGTATTAACTGTATTTATTTGGAACTAAGTTAGTTATTTTATGTAGGCACTTATGTTGTTTTTATGGCTGTATGTAAGCTGCCCTGAGACACTTCGGTGCGAGGGCAGGATAGAAATTGAAGAAAGAAAGAAAGAAATTAAAGTAATTTTGCATGAACTATACACAGTGTAACTAATGACAGTGCAGCTATTGGGTTATAATCAACAAATATGATTGGCTGTTACCAGTAACACAACCAATAGTCTTGATGACTTTTGGAGCCTTGCCCAGACTCAAGCTCCACCAGTACATAACAGTCTTATTTTGTTTATCCCACAGGAGGTTCCTGAAGATAGAATCAAAAGCTCCCTTCAGGTCAAAAAAATTTGAAAACAGTTTCTTCCCTCCTGAACATCTGTACTTCTCTGCCAAATGGCAACGATAACACAATGATGCAGTGCAGATCTGTCTGAGCAGAAGCCAGTCTATTCTAAGCCCAGAATTTGGGGGGCATTCATCCAAGAAGAAAACTTATCCAATAAATGCCTTGCATAAAGCTTACCCACAATTGATGAGGCTTATTGGTTGATAATTTCCTGGTATTTTAGGGTCTCCTTTTTAAAAATAGGAACAATTGCAGCCTTATTTCAGATTTCAGGTGCCCTCGCAGTTTTATCAGTAACAGAAAAGAGATGTCAACCATTCTAAATGGTTTGTAAACAGTTCAGGTGGAAGTCTGTCAGAGCCTGGGGCCTTCCGAAGCTTTAATTGGCTAATTAAGCACAATTTCATTTTGGCTCACAAGGGGTCGTTCTAGAATGTCTTAAGGGGATAGAATCTGATAGCTCCGGAGTAGCAGCGGATAAATCGTAAAATAGGATAAAAGTAAAGTTGAATAAAATATCATTTGGGAAGTATGTTTGTTGATTTAAAATCATATATTAATAGAAACATAACTGGTAGACCCTGAAAGAGCTTCTGAAACTGTCCCACTAACCAGAGCAGATTGGTCTTCTTCTGTTTAAGAAACAAAATATATCATTGTTTTTCAGTTTTGGTGCTAGAGACTGGTGAACCAGTATGCCTTAAGCAGCCCTAAGGAGGAAACAGTACATACAGTGAAGGAATGGGATTCCTACTGACACATGGTTTGGATACTAATTTGAAATATGGCTCCAAGCAAATGAAGAGCACAGCTAGTGTTAGTGTAATCTTTCCTATATCATCCATCCATGGACAGACATGCACCTGAGATGTGACCAAGTACATGCTAGGTTGTGCTTAATTTCCCATCATGTTATTCCTTCTAGTAAAGATAGAACACCTTTTTATAACCTGTGATACATGCTAGAAATTCTCTACAAATATGAGCTTCAGTACTGAATCTGAGAGTTTGACTTGCAGTGTCAAGTAAAAACCCTTGTCTTTATTACAGAGGCTTCTAGTGTGTTTGATTGTCTATAGTATATGGCTGATATTCTGTGGTACTGTCTTGTAGGTTGCTGTGCAAGCAGCATGAGTGTGAAATCCTAGTGTGTGCAATAGGGGTTCAGCTTTGCCTTCAAGGAGAGAAACTTCAGAGGGATCCTTTTTGATCCATCCCATCCTACTGGGCTTTGAATGTGACAGTTGTGACACTTTGTCTGCCCAATCTAGTAGTGGAAGTTATTTTGACAAAGTGAAAGTGGAAATATAAAGATGAAAGAATTCTATAAAGGGAATCAAGGATACAGCTACAAATGTGATGCTATATATAGGTGTCTCTGCTAAAAGAAGTGCAGGCAGATTTTTTAAAAAAATATTATGAGTATGATCACCAGCAACATTGCTGTGTATCTTTCAACAAAGGTTTGACCTGATCATTTCTCTTCGGTTTGTCCCTTCTTCTGAAAAATTAGTCTAAGCCTTACTTTTAGGCAGACAGAAGGATCTTTTTCTTCCTAAAAAATCCTGTTGGTTTTAGAAGTCTTACATCCCATGTCTCTGCTATTATGCAAATTTCCCATTATCCATATTGATAATTTATGCCTGTCAAACTGGCAAGTAGGTCTTCAAGGTGGCTCACAACATTTTTTTTAAAAAAAATCATAATAAATATCTGTAGAATATATTCTGAATATACAAAGGAATAAGACAAAGTAAATGCCATCTCAATATCAATCTAGTATAAAGTCCTTTCAGAAAAGAATTGTCTTTAGTTTAATCCAGAAGGTCTGCAGGGATGGTATGAACCTCAGTTCCAAAAGGAGGGAGTTCCACAATCAAGGTACAATGGCTTAAAAGGCACTCCTGTGGTTCCTGCCAACTCGACTGTGGGAAAATGCCATATCTAGATCTCAGAGTTCTGAAAGTGGAAGCACTCATTCTGATACTCCAGTCCCAAGCCAAATAGAGCTTCAGAGGTCAGAAACAGTGCCTTAAACTGAACCTAGAGACAATTTGGAAGCCAGTGTAGTTGAGATAGAATTGGATTAATATTGTCATTCCAGTGCTTCCTCATAATGACCTTCCAGGCAAATGTTCTATCATCTGACGTTTTCAAACATTTCTAAGGGCAATCCTGTGTAGATTGTATTAGAAATGTCTGGAGATGACAAATTTGCCTCAGCTCCAGACGGCTTTGAACATATGTTTGTGACAGTGTGGAGTCCAGATGTAATCTCAGATGATGAACCTGATCATTTTGTGAAAGTATCAAAATAGGAGAAGCACATGTTCCTGTATTAGCTTTGCTTCCTACTCAGAACACTTCTGTCTTGACTAGGTAATGTTTCAAAGTATTAATCCAGTCCTTCTGAACTTTGCTTAAGCAATTCTTTTTCCTCCCTGAATTTTGAGGGATTGGAGATAAAGAGCATTAGTGTCTTGATAGACCTCAAATATCTGAAGGCTCTTGCTAGATGACTTCAGGTAGATGTTAAAAAGCATGGGGGACAAGATCAACCATTGCTGTACCCCACAGTCCAGTGGCTATACAGCTGAGCAAAAAGTCCTCCAGCACCACTTTCTGATGCTTCCTTTCAAGAAAGAACTGGAGCCAACAAAACATTGTCCTTCCAAAACCCCAGCCAAACAGTCCAGAAAGATACTATACTGTCAAAGGCCAAAGAAAGGTCCAAGTGGACCAGGTGGGATACACATTCCATCTGTGAATCAGCATAGCTCATTTAACAGACAGCTTACATAATATGTCCAAGTAGGAATCCAGACCGGGAGAGGGTGATCTGGATAATTAGTCATCCAAGCATGAAGATATTCACACCAAATGTTATGAATACTTTATTATTAGTTTGCCTTCATATATTTAATTAATATATAAACTTATAGTACATCTCCCCAAACCCATTATGTCTTCAGCTTCTGGTCTGTAAAGTATTGTCATCTTCCTTCTTGCATACAAGTCCCAAAGTGATGGAAGTACACTGATATGAAGATGCAACCATGTCCAAACATTATGATAGTTATATTTGTTTCAGGGTTGTTCTCCTCTTTTTTAAAGCCTGTCCTCTGGTATTGGTTTGTTCAGCAGAAAACAAAAAAGGGACAGCTAGAATAAGCAAATATTGGTGTTTGCATTAATGGACCCTTTAAATTTCATCCTAAAGTGCATCTGCAAAAGTCAAGAGTTACGAAATATAGAGACTGATTAACTAATTCAGGGAGACCATTAGATTTAAGTCCAGTAGCACCACATAGGCCAACAAAAGTTTCAGGGTATAAACTGTTGAGAGACAAAGCTCCCTTCAGTTATTCCCTATCTGTTTTACTGCAGACCAGCTCAGCTACCATCTGAAACTAGTCCAGGGAGGTAACTGTACTGAACTGATAGAAAAGAAGCACACACACACACACACCAAAATGGGTGTTCAGGTAGTGGGAAACCTGCCACACTTTTCACTGAGTTCAGATGATCTTTTTATGGGGAGGGGTCCCATAGGGTCCCACTTTCCCAGGAACATGATTGGTCCAAGATATGAAGTTTGAATTTGACTGGGCAGTTTGAAGGTAACTGGTGTCAAAATCTGGCAGGAAGATTAGCAGGGAAATACCTGACATTCCAAAGTGGGACGGATCATTGGACGAGTTTAACATTTGACCAAAAAAAAGGAAGTGAATTATAGGTTTAAGTGTCCTCCTGATAGCCCATCCCGGGTGATTCAGATGTTAGGCTGCCTTTTTCAATAGATCAATTGGATTAGTAAAACTTCAGGGTTGCCCAGCTGTCTACAGCTAGAAATGGTTCACATTGCCTTGGTGAAGTATCTCTTGGAGTGAGGTATATGACAGTATTAGGCCTGTCTTGGAGGTTAGCAATGAAAGGTGTTTTGTTCTTGAGAACAAATATGCCCCTTGAGCCGGGAGAAACTGCACAATTCCAGAGCATCCTTCCTTATCCCTGGGCTTTCAATGTCATGGCTATACCTAGGTGTCTTTATGAGTCTTCCCAAGTTCCAGGTCTCCTGGTGCTTAGGCTGTAAGGGGGGGTGCCTATTAAAACAACTAAGTCCAAAATACGAGGGGGATCCCACTGACCAAAGGTAACTTGACTGGAGGAGGGGGCAGGGTCCTTACAGGTTCTCATACTTTCCCAAACACTGATTTCATTGAACCATTCATTCACTTTGTCAGTAACCAGATCATTTTGTGATTGCTCAGCTGTTCACAATAAATGCAGGTGTGTTTTTTTCCATTGCTTATTAAATTAGAAAAATACTTCACATTTGGATTTTGCTCTTCCAAAATAATTTAATTCCTTTTGTTTAACCTTCCACATGTTCCAATTACTGTAAATTTAAACCTACTCATTATAGGAAGTGATAATATTACTATGATAAGGTGAAGTAGCCTGGGGTGCAGTATGCAATGGAGATGTGTTGGATTCTGTAGTGACCAATGCAAATCCTTCCCTATTATATAAAAGAGTAATGGTCAGGCATCCTTCCCTAATATGGTAAAAATGCACGACAAAATCAGGTGGCCGCAGGAACTGCCAGTCAGAGATGGGTCCCTGGCCAATGGCTGATGTGCGTTGCTGTGTGGGCTCAGTCCCACCTACACAGTCAGCAGACAGCCTCTCACCCGCAGTCTGTCATGAGCCGCTGGGCAGGATGGATGCTTCAATGGCTGCATGCTTAGGGCCCCAGGCCCATTTCTGGCGCCGTGGCTGTCCTTGAGGCTCAGAGCCAGTGCTGGCATGCCCTTGCTCAGCCTCCAAGCCTCAGAGGGGGGCATGGCGCTGCCGCGCCTGATGGGAAATGGCACCAGCTTCCTCGGGCAGCAGCCCCAAGAAGGGCTCCCTCACTCGCTACTGCTTCCCCCACCAGGTAGGCCATTTGGTGGGAGCTCGCAACCCATGGTGGACACGAGGTGCTGGCAGCGCCATGCTGGCCAACGGGAGGCAGCGCTGTCTTGCTTTGCCCACAGGCCCAGAATGGGCTCCCTCGGTCACCACTCCAGCACTGGGGAGCCATAGCAGCAAGGAGGCAGTGGCGGCTGCCTTGCCCTACAAACCCCGTGATGGGTCACGCCACTGCCATGCCCGTCGCGGCTACCTCAGGCTACCAGCCCCACCAGGACTCCCTCCCTTGATGCCACTCCAGCACCTGGGAGGTGCATCCCTCTGAGCCCGGCAGCCACGGAACTCTCCTTTGCCAGGACAGGCAGGAGGAGGATGGGGCCTTCCACAAGCCTCTGTCTAGAGCTCATTGCATCTCTTTATGCAACATGCCTTGCCACTAGTAAAATATAAAACAGGATTATGTAATGAAAGTAAATTTCAAGTTTCTTTATGGAATGCCTGTAAATGTGTCCTGGGCTAATAAGAACAACCAGCCGTCCTTTTATATGTACTAATAAGCCTCTGAAAAGATCTAAAATTGGATCTCAGACTTCTACATTTCATGTCTGTTCTGTTGCTAATGCCTCTTCATTGAAGCCTGCCTGTACATGTTAGGATTATTTCAGACTGCTCTGCTTGTTTTCTTCTGTATGTGTTAGCTGAGTATTTGTCTCTGGGAAGGCAGATCAACAAGCAGTTCCCTCCCCTCTTTTCCTGTCACAAGTGCTGAAGTCTGCAAAACATGTTAAAATGACAGGCAGATTTGCTACTGAAACAAAGGATCATCAGCAGTTTTGATACACAGCAGACAACTAGACAAGTTTTGTTACATTTGATGAGCTACCCCAGAATCTGAACTACATGCTCCTATACCTTAGGTGAGGGTTATGCTTATAAATCTACTCAGAAATAATCTAGACCAACTCAGCGTAAGGCAGCTGTCTACAAATTTCATATAGCTGAGCTACATCTAAGCAATAAGAGATGGTGTCAGAAAGACGGAGGTACTTATTTTAGAAAGCTGCAACTGTGTAAAAACAAGCTACTAGCTAATTCCTGCAAAGTCTAGTTGTTTCTTTCAGTTGTTTGCCCTCTCTTCTTCCTTACTATTTTCCTTCACATATTCAACAGATATCTTGAGTTGAAGTGGCATATTGCCATTGAAGACACAGAACACTGAATGTTGACTGAATAGAACTATGACAATTTAATGCAGCCAGGGGCCTGGCATTATATTTCCTCCTAATGTCCTGTCTCCTGTTCCACTCAATTGCTCCTAATATGTCCTTTTTAAATTAAGTCAGTTTCTGCTCTTTCTGCATCTTTTATTTATCTAGCCTCTTGGAAGATCACAAGCATCTTTTCCAGTAGGCTTAGAAGGGGATGATTTTGCATAGTGCGACTTTGTAAGTAACTTAAGAGTTTTGCTACTATGGTCTCAGTTTCATATAAAGAACAGCGGACAAAAGAGAAAGAGAGAAACGTTATTTCTTTGGTCTCTGGGCCTGTTTGCCCTATCCAGATCCAGGGGAGAGCTGGTATCTGGATTGTTGTCTGTCTTGTCTCACCTGCTGGCTGGGGATGTGGCTGGGGGAGCAGAATGACGACTTTCTGGTTCATCTTCCAGCCAGGGTGATGCTGGTGACCATATCAACACACCACTGGGCTTTAACATCTTACTTTAAATGCCATATTAATTACAGGTGAAGTGGCAGCCATCCAAAATTTAATTCTGGAAGAGAAGGCTGACCTGATATGTATCACTGAGACCTGGCTGGGGCATGGAGGAGGTGTTAACCTTTCCCAACTGTGCTTCCCAGAATACTTGTGATATGTCAACATAGGTCTAGCAGGTGGGTAGGTAGGTGGTATTGCTGTAGTCTATAAGGATTCTGTCTCCCCAGCATGGCACCACCGCTGTATCTGCATAATGTAGTCCTGCAGAACTCTTCTGAATGGTCAGGGACCTACAGGGTTCTTACTAATGGGAAGAGGTGGACTAGTTTGCAGCCCATGGTGATCATTTTGCTAAGCACTTTGCAGATAAAATCTTTCACATCCATTTTGATTTGGGTCTCCATTAGCAGCAACAAGATCAGATGGTCACAGGGTGCTGATTTGTCCAGTTCTGTGGGGTATCTTTCAGCTTGTCCACTCTGAGGACGTGGACAGGATTCTTGAAAGTTAGAAACCCTCTCCCCTCCTGGCTGATTAAATCTGCCAGGAGGAGGGTTGGAGGACTGTGTCCAGAAGACAGGAAATGCCTTTCTCTGAAATGGGGTGGTCAATTCTAACCTGAAGCAGACAGTGGTGCATTCACTCCTAAACAAACCTGCTCTGGAGGACACAGGGTTATAGGACTGAAATGGCCTTGGTCACCCCAGTCAATGACATGTGCCAAGAGGTGGATGGGGGAGTGGAACCCTATTGATACTCCTAGACCTCTCAGGGGGTTGTGATACTATTGATTATGGTATCTTTCTGGACTAACTTTTGAGGCTGGGACTGGGAGGCACCATTTTGCTGTGGTTTCAGTCCTGCCTTAAAGATAAGTTTCATAGTTTGGGCTGGGGGACTTCTGGCCTCTAGCCTATGGGGTGCTGCAAGGTTCCATCTTGTCTCCCAAGTTTTTTTAATATTTACATGAAGTGGCTTGGAGAAGTCATCTGGAGTTCTGGGATGAGCTGCCACCAATATGACATCCAGATGACATCCAGCTCTTTATTGTGCTACAAGCAGATCCCAGGGAGGCTATGGATTACTACAATGAATGGTACATGGGGCTGCTCTTGAAGACTATCTGGAAGCTATAGTTGGTACAGAATGCTGTGGTCAGAGTGTTGACTGGAAATGGTCATAAGGACCCTTTCGCCCTACTCTTGTCCCAACTAAACTGGCTTCCAGTTTGCTTCTGGGGTCAATTCAAGGTGCTGGTATTGACCTTTAAAGCCCTGTATAGCCTGGGACCAACATACCTTAAGGACTGCCTTCTCCCATAAACGTACCCATTTATTCCAGTCATCCTTGGAGGTCTTGCTTTGATTTCCCCCACCACCTGAGGCTATATGGATAGCAACCCAAGAAAGGGCCTTCTCGGTCATGGTGATAAACTTTGGAACTCCCTTCTCAGGGAGATTCACCTGTTGCCCTTTATTGATAACCTTCTCCAGCAGGTAAAGACTTTTTTGTTTTGTCTGGCATACTTCCAATAATGTTTATTGGCTCTCCTTCCAGTGTTGTTTGTGTTTTTAATTGAATTTTATAATTTTAATTGTAATCTTATTGTTTAAATGTTTAATGTTTGCCACTTTGTGGACACTGATTGGGTGGAAAGGTGGCATAAATCTCTCCTTATAAATAATTATCTTTTGGTTTCACAAGATTCCATGTGCTCCCATTGGCTGTAAAATGCCCTCCCTCAGCCATTGGCCCATCAGCCGCCACTCAAGAGTACTCCCGTGCCATTGGCCGGGTGCTGGGTCTGCTCCTCTTCCCCACCCACTCCCCCTGGCAGACAGCTCTCTCTCCTGAGGAAGACAGTTCTCTTGACTCCTGTGAGGGACTGTCCCCTCAGTGGCTGTTGGTAGGCAGCCAAGCTTGGTTCTGAGAGTAAAAAAACAAAGGACTTTCAGCATAACCCCCTCCCCAACAGCAGGGCCGGCCCCAGGTGTCTGGGCGCCCTAGGCAGGAGAGCCTGGGGCGCCCACCCCACCGGAGATGCCAACCTCCCGGTGGGGCCTGGAGAACCGGGGAAGGGGCGGCGCGGCTCTCCCGGGCCCCTCGCAGCCGTGGGGCACCGGGGAGAGCCGGGGAACGGGCGGGCGGCTCTCCCGGCCCCCTCGCAGCCGCGGGGCGCCGGGGAGAGCCAGGGAACGAGCGGGCGGCTCTCCCGGCCCCCTCGCAGCCGCGGGGCGCCGGGGAGAGCCGGGGAACGAGCAGGCGGCTCTCCCAGGCCCCTCGCAGCTGCGGGGCACCGGGGAGAGCCGGGGAACGGGCGGGCGGCTCTCCCGGCCCCCTTGCAGCTGCGGGGCGCTGGGGAACTGGTGGCGCGGTTATCCCGGGCCCCTCGCAGCTGCGAGGGGCCCGGGAAGAGCCGGGGAAGGGGAGGCCTTGGAACGCCCGCCCCTTCCCTCCCAGCGGACGGGCGCTCAGACTGGCGGCGGCCAGCGAGCGGGGTTTGTCCCCGCTGGCCGGCCGCCGCCATGCCGCCCCACCTCTCCACCCCCCAAGGGCTTCTGAAGCGCCCCGGAAGGGCGCTCAGACTGGCGGGGGCGGCGGCAGCGGGGAGAGTCCCCGCTGGCCAGCCGCCGCCATACCGCCCCACCTCTCCACCCCCCCCAGGGCTTGGGGGGGAGCCGCGGGTGGAGCGCCGGCCGCCCCTTCCCTCCCAGTCCCAGCGCCGGCTGGAGACAGGGGGTGGAGCGCCGGCTTCACCGGGGGTGCTGCCGGGGGCGCTTTGGCGCCCCTGTGGGCCCCAGCGCCCTAGGCGAGCGCCTAGCTCGCCTAGTGGGCGAGCCGGCAGTGCCCAACAGCCACTTTCCTGTCAGAATAAATGGAAAAAGGCTCTCTCTCCTGCTTAGCTTCAGCATGGCTGGCTGGCTAACGAGGTCGGCCAGCGACC
Organism: Gekko gecko; assembly: GCA_029375565.1. Lineage (NCBI taxonomy): Eukaryota > Metazoa > Chordata > Lepidosauria > Squamata > Gekkonidae > Gekko > Gekko gecko. Next base: position 139,052,889 of record JAPDNY010000002.1, read on the forward strand.
ATCAAACCATTTTCTTCAACTCCTCGCTGTGCGGCTGCCTTTCCCTTAGGGCTGCCAATCTCCAGGTGGGACCTGGAGATCTCCCACTGTTACAATTGACCTCCAGATGACAGAGATCAGTTCCCTGGGAGAAAATGGTTGCTTTGGAGGGTAGACTCTATGGCATTATACCCTGCTGAGTCCTTCCACACACACCCCAAATGCTGCCCTCCACAGGATCCACCCCCCAAATCTCCAGGTATTTCTTTAATCAAAGTTGGCACCTGTACTTTCTCCTCTGTCAGTAAAAGGCCCTTTCCACGCCTATGTTGGCCTTTGGGAGAAAACTCATTGGGCCCAGTCCTGATCAGGTTGCCAACTCCAGGTGAGCAATTCCTGGAGATTTGAGGGATGGAGCATGGAGAGTGTGAGGTTTGAGGAGGGGTGGCACCTCAGACAGGTATGATGCCATAGACTCCACCCACCAATCCAGCCATTCCCTGATGGGGAACCATTGTTGCCAATCTCCAGGTGGGGGCTGGAGATCACTCAAAATTACAACTGCCCTCTAGGAGGGATGGGGGAGGAGATGGAAAATTAAAGGTAGGGTGATGGTTGACTGGGAGGGAGATAGGGTTGTGAACTCCAGGTTGGGAAATTCCTGGAGATTTGAGGGGTCGAACCTGGAGAGGGTGAGTGTTGAGGAGGGGTGGGACCTCAGACAGGTACAATGCCATAGACTCCACCCTCCAAACCAGCCACTCCCTCCTGGGGAACCACTGTTACCAATCTTGGAGGTGGGCTGGAGATCACTCAAAATTACTACTGCTCTTCAGGTAGCAAAGATCAGTTCCTCTGGAGAAAATGGTGGACTCTGTCATTATACCCTGCTGAGATTGCCACAGCAAATTGTCACTGAGTGCCCAAAGCCGGGGCACTCTCCCAGAGCCTCTTTCTAGGGCCTGTTGTATTTATTTCCACAACGGGCCTTATTCCTAGTCTTAAATAAATAAATTCAGTTCCAGAAACTCCAAGACAAAAAAAATTAGGTATATGTCCTGGGAGAAGAATTTATATGGTGTTAATAGAACAGAGATGAACACAGAACTCCCAAGGACAGTATATTTTGTAAGTATGAAAAAGGGACAGGCCTGTTGACCTTGGGACTGTTGAAGGAATGTGTGATTTTTTAAAAAATCTATGTGTCAACAGTCTCTATCTATTCATATACTTCAAGCCATGTCAACCTATTACCAGGAGGTATATGTTAATTTGTTGTTGAAACATTTTGCCCACCTCTGAAACATAGAATGTATAACCATAACAAATAGCTGACACCCATAAGAAATTTGCAGTTCTTCACAGTATTCCTTTCCCCAAAGGTGAGAATCCAAGATAACTTTATTTTTAATAACAACATAGTATGTTTTAATTAAGGATGTTGCTTAATTAAAGAAGTCTTAATGTATTTGATGAGTTTTAACAAATATATAAATTATTTGCACCTATATCACTTCAGGTACCATCTTAGAAGAGGCATTGTCTTTTATGTAGGGGCACCAGAGGAATACTTTTCCCCCCCTAAGACAGCACATGCCACTCATGTTCTTATCAATACTTGTAGTATAATTTTAAAAATAAAAACTACTACCTAATTAATTGGATAATCTCTTTAGCAGGTCAAAAGAATTGTAATTGCCAAATTCACTGATTAATTACATGTTGTACCCATCGTTAGAAGTTAATGCCCCAGAGTTCGAAATTAGTGTCTTGTATCCAACCATCCATGCATGGAAGGCATTTAGAGTTTTTCTTTTCTGCATCCCTGCAGTCCCATCCAGCACCTGGAAACATCATTCTCAGCAGAATGTGGATCTGTATGGAATAACACAGATCAGGGACTGGAGTGAAGAGAAGCAAGGAATGAAATTGCCCCCTTGCCTTAGCAGAGCTGCTCTTGCTGAAGAGGGAAGTGAGCAATTTCAGCCCCTTTTGTTTCCTCAATCCAGTCCCCTGACTCACACAACTGTTCCTTTTCATGGGTCCTGTGACTGATACTTTCAGGGGGTTTAAGGGGTGGCAGAAAGGGTTCTCAACAGGGGCTACAAGCATCTACTGGAGCCTTTGTGCCACCTATGGCTCTATGAAGTAGCCCCCTCCCAGGAGTTTGGGAGAAGACAACACTAGCACTTCAGCTTGAGTCTAAGGTACTGTTGTTATGGAAAGGACATTTTTTTGTTGGCCTGGAATTCACTTATTTACATATAGCCATTGATACTTCTTATTTTCTTTTTCCCCTCTTTTTTCTTTCAAAAAAGGGATTTCTCTTACATCTCTTTGTTCTCTCTTTGAAGAGAAATCAATGCACACCTTTGTAATTACAGCCCTTGCAGTCATTTTATGTTATGGACCACTTGGTGGTGCTCTAGCAGAATGATATGATGATTTGGGAAGACATTGCCTGCCTCTGAGCATTTACAGAGAGAAAATTCTGAAATTTTGCAGAACCCCCCATACTGCCCCCTCTTTTTGAATTTAATTTTGATCAAAATGGAATTGATTAGAAGCAGACTCCAGATTCCTAAAAGGGGGAGGGAGACTGTTGAATTTCAGGGACAAATTGGGTGAAGAGGAATTCTGATTGAAGCGCCCAGGACACAATGGAGAAGGTATCATTAACAGCTGAAAAGTTGCATTATCTCCACAGGGGAATGACAGCCTTTCCACTGAGTCTCAGGGGCTGTAATTAAAAATGAATGCCTCAGACTCAGCTGAGAATTCCCCCCTCCCCAGGGAAGTGATGGCTCCTTAGTTGATTTGCCCAAATCCCAAGTAATCACTGGAAGCAGGGCTGTTTCAAGCTATTGAGATGCAGAGGAAACAACTCTGCAGCCTGCCTTGGGTGTATCCTGGGCAGAAAGCAGGCACTGAAGACAAGCACAGGCTCTTCCATGCAAGGGAGGCACAGAACAAATGTGTATACAGCCTACTTTGTGCAGATAGCACCTGGGTGAGAGGCAGGGGAAGAGTGTGCCTTCTTTCCTGTCACCCATCCCAGATTCATCCTTACAAGGAGGACTCCAGAGACATTTGCACTGCTGCCTGTCTTTCATAGGAGAGTCCAGGGGGGATCAACAGAAGGGGGCATACTGCTTCTCTCCTGTCCCCAGCTAGGACTCCATCCATGCAAAGAGGGCTATAGTGATATTTAATCTGCATCTCAGCTTGCCTGAAAGGTCTTGGGCAGGTGTCACCAGAGCAGCACACATCCTTTCTGTTATCACCCATCTTTTCCTATGGTGCCCCTGCCATTTTGGTGCCTCAGGCTGCAGCTTGCTTTACATGGACAGTGAACCTGCCCTGGGTGCAGCAAAACCAGCTTCTTCCTATCTTTGGTGCCCTTGCTGGACCTGAGCAGTGTAAGATGGAGGGGAAGAAGCTCCTACCCCCTTCCACCTTTATGCTACCACTACTCAGGTTCAGGACAGGCTACCACAAAAGGCTTTGTATTTAAAATCACATTCTCTTCCTGTAATCTGAGATATACCTTCTATAAGCATCACGTTAGGGGAAAGAAGGTGTTTCTCAAGGATATCCAAGACCTTCTCTAATTAGAGGAGGGAAGTTGACAAGAAGGTCTGAGAGGAGGCTAGAGCAGCAGGCTTTTAAAAAATGCAAAGGCTTCATCTCTAACCTGCTCTGGACCCTTTGCCCCCCCAGCCGGAATAATGAGACAGACAACAGTGTGGAATTAAACAAGGGCCACTTTATTAACTATTTATCAGAACATTGCAGCAATGGAAAACTAAGCAAGCATGGAACAGGCAAGGCAGGCGTCACTTCCCTGACCAACCCCCTTGCCCTTAAAGGGCGGGTCACCCAGCTCCAGCCGTGAGCCATTTACTCAATGGCTCGTGGCCAGCAGCCCAGCAACTGGTTGCCCCCTAGGAGCGCCTACCCCTGAAGCCTTTCAACTTGCAGGGAGGAGCCTGCCCTAAAAGGTTCCCAGAGGTGATCACCATTCCCCACCCTGGACCTTTAAATCCGAAGGCAGTTCCTGATGACCCCCTGTTCCCTAACGGGATATGCCGTGAGGTGCTCACCAGTTCCATTTTCTTGCTTGCACAAACCTGCCACAGCCAAGGTCAAGCCTCTGCTTTGGCCTTTGCTCCCCATTCAGCATCCTAATGCCACCTAATCCCTTGCTGCAAGTCCTGCAAAATTATCCCGTTGCCCTTGTTATACAAATACACCCCATCAGCCCTATACAGGTCTAGAACCAGACTTGTATGGCAGGGTGCTGCAAAAATTGCCCCATACCACCCTCCACAAACTTCCTCAGCTCGTGGTTAGGCTTTACGCCTAGCGAGGGTCTTCCACAATTGTGCCATACCTGGCGGGGCAAAATTAGCCAACCCGAAGAACAGCACACCGGGCCATCTTGTTCTTATCATCACAAGGTATGCCTCAGCGTGTAACACAAGGGCTTTAACAGCCATACTATCTGCACACCGGGCCACCTTGCTCTTATCATCGCAAGGACTGCCTCAGCATGTAAAACGAGGGCCTTGATGGCCTGACTATCACCACACCCGGCCACCTTGCTCTTATCATCACAAGGTCTGCCTCAGTGTGTAACACAAGGGCCTCAACCGCCAGACTATCTGCACACTGGGCTACCTTGCTCTTATCATCACAAGGTCTGCCGCAGTGTGAAACACAAGGGCCTTGACGGCCTGACTATCTGCACACCGGGCCACCTTGCTCTTATCATCACAAGATCGGCCTCAGCATGTAACACAAGGGCCTTGATGGCCTGACTATTCACACACCAGGCCACCCCGCTCTTATCATCACAAGGTATGCCCCTGTGTGTAACACAAGGCCTTAATGGCCAGACTATCTGCACAATGGGCCACCTTGCTCGTATCATCACAAGGTCGGCCTCAGTGCGTAACACAAGGGCCTTATCGGCCAGCTATCAGCACCCCATGCCGTTTTGGTCTCATCAACACCATATCCACATCGGCCTGCAACATGAGGACCTTGCTGGCCAGCTATTGGCACACTGGGCTATTTTGCTCCTATCATTGCAATGACTGCCTCAGCTTGTAACACAAGGCTTTGCCATGCTGTGGCCGCAGACGGTGATTCATCATCTCACCCCCCGGCCTGCAGCACCTGAAAGAAGAACCACATTAACATCATTACATTTTCAATCCCACAGGACAAGCACTAGGCCAGATACATTCTTACATGAGTTCACAACTAGTTCCCTGATCTGCTGTGCCAGAAGCTTACCAGCCCTCATATGAGCTCCCCAGGTGGAAGGGGCAAGAGCATCCAACCAGGGAACTGGGGAGCCTCTGGAGGACCAGCAAAGGCAGATGTAACCTGCCACTTCACTTCGACCAGAAAGTCCTCCCACCCAAAAATACCCAATCGTATGAATTCAAATTGTTTTTCATATGAACTCGTCTCTTAGGCTCCTGAGGACCCTAGTTCTATAGTGTATTAGGCTCAAGCCCATCAGGGACTCAATAGTCTTATAACAAATGCCTGGCTGGGCACCACAAATTTGCATGCACAGCTAAGGCAGCCAACCCGCTGCTGCAGCTCCAGCAAAGTAATCTTCTTTTCCCTGGCTGTGTAAATTGAATGTCTGGTCAGTAAAATTCACACTGCCCTGCATCTTTCCTCCTTACCCATAGGCAGTCATCAAAATAATGGGCAACGCTGCATAGTCCCGTCCTGCAGCACAAGGCCCATTCCAAAAAGAACTGAACATATTGAATGCCGCACAGGACACCGAGCATCCCATGGGAAGGGTCCTATCCATGTGGAATTTGCCCTCTAAAGCACCACCCAGCAGCACAAAAATCTGGTGGGTAGACAGGGAGGTAGAAGGCTGACTTGATGTCCCATTTTGCCAATTCCTCACTCTGTCCACAACGGTGTACCACTCAGATGGCCTGATCAAATGACATGTACCTAACTGAACATAACTCCCCAGGTATCACGTCGTTCCACAACTCCCCATGTGGGCATGACAAGTGGTGAATGAGGTGATATTCACCAGGTGCCTTTTTCAACAACTCCCACTGGGGAAACCTTAAATGGTAACTGGGAGGAATGGAAATGGGCAAGGACCAATGCCCCCAGTAAGCTGTGGAGTCCTGTGAGCAAAATAATAATAATAATAATTATAATAATAGTAATAGTAATAGTAATAATAGTAGTAATAGTAATAATAATAATTCCACCCTGTGATCCCCAGCATCAAAGCTGTGAGCAGGCAATCCGGCCACCCACAACCAGCCTGTTCGGAGCCATCCCTCCCGAGTCAAGATAAAAACTGTGTGAGCCAGAGGCCCAGAAAACCGAGCTAGCCTGCACCAACACAGCTTAAAGAACACCGCCAAGGCTCCACCCTACTTGCGTTCCTTGGCAATTTCCCCAAAGTATGTTTTCACCCCCCTTAACTGAGTTCAAGTTAGGAGCACTATAAAGTCACCTTTTCCCAGCTAAGTTAACCTAAACCTTAAAGTAAAACCTTCCAAGAAGCAAACGGGAGCCTGTCAGCTGGGATAATTCCTCACCCCATGCTCAAGAACCTTAACTTGAATTGGGCTGGGACACTATGTCTGGGGGAGGGGGTTGTAGCCACACCTCCTCCTGAACACTTACCTACCCAGCCCCCTACCCATCTTTTTATTTTTGGGGCAAACAAAAAATGCATGGGGCCTCCCAGCAAAGTGGGCATCGCTAAACTGCCTGGGCATGGGTACCTGAACTGAATGGCCACTACCAGACCTCATTGCTAGATCTGGACTCTGCCCCCCCCTTTGGGTGATGATGGAGCAATGAACAGAATCATGAACAAGTTCTTTAATGTCACCCGTATAGTTGTGTAGTTCCCCAGTATTCTCATTGATGGTCAGCTGTAATCCAACTTGTGGCACTGTCTGCCAATAATGTGGTGCCTTCAGCCTAAATAAATAAATTTCTCAAACTGTTAATGTGCCTTCCACCAATTGTTACTGCACCTTCGCTTCAGTCTAATCCAGTTGTCCTTATGATGTGTCCTGCACATAGATCAAGAGAGAGATAAAAGACATTAATCTGTCAGTTTTACTGATTGGAAACCAACCTGTTGTCCATATCCAGTCCTAACAGTACCCTCTTGCCCAGAGTACAAAACAATGTATGGGACATCCATCACTTTTAAAACCAACACCAGCTTGTCAAGATTTACACAGTAAGAAGCTTATTGGTAATCCGTACAACACAAGCTGACATTTTTGCTTTTAAATTCTCTTATAATTCTCGGTAACCAACATAAATTTTTGCAATATGATCTCAGTGCTTCTTCCCTTTCTGTACTTGTCTTGAACATCTGTAAAAAGACACAGGAGCCAGGATGATTAAAGGGTTGGTGTGCCTTTTGTATGAAAAGATGGGACCTTTCAGTTCAGATAATGGCCCCAAATCCTGACTTCAAACACTGCACAAGCCCCATGCACCATTCCCTTTCTCCCAGTGCATTTATTCTGCAACCACAATTATTATGTAACATACAGTGATGTATTTTTAAAGGAAAACCCAAATACACCTCCATGGAAACCGATCACTCATCTGTGGTGTATTATTGATTACTGATCTGTGGTGTAGTAGTGAGGAGCCACCTGGTTAAAGTCTGATATGTCATGGACTAGCACCTCTAAAGACAGAGAGTAAAAGAAGAAGAGGAGATTGGATTTATACTCCACCGCCCACTCAAAGTCTCAGACTGGGTACAAACTCGTCTCCCATCCCCCATCACAGCAAACACCCTGTGAGGTAGGTGGGGCCGACAGAGCCTTTCAAGATTTGAAATGTAACTAAAATAAATAACTAAGAGCTGCCCTTTCACTGACATCACTTGTCAAAACTATAGCTGGCCCTGCTCCCGCCACAAACCCCTCAATCCCTTGAAGAATCGCTGGGTTGACAGGGTCATCCCACTCATGATGGCCGCCCCCATGAGCTCCACTCAAATGGCCTCATACTGAAGTATTAATAATAATAATTGGCCGCCCTATTGCCCAATTGTCTACAAATGGCACCAATTGGTGCCCAGAAGTGGGGGGAATATGGGGGGAAGGAGGGAACTGGGGCCTCAGCAGCAGCACCAACTGCACCCTTGCTACCCAGGGGCCCTCCAAAGAACTCCCCCTAACCAAAAATGTGTTCCCGCCTGTGGGATTTTTTTTTAAAAAAAATATATATATATTAAAAAATATATATATATTTGGAGCTGCGGTGGCTCAAGTGGTTAAGACGCTGAACTGCAGGCTGTGGAAGGTCAGTAGTTCAGCAGTTTGAGACCCGGGTGCCGCATGACGGGGTGAGCTCCTGTCTCTAGTTCCAGCTCCTGCCAACCTAGCAGTTCAAAAGCAAGAAATTGCAAGTAGATAAATAGGTACCACTTCGGTGGGAAGGTAACAGCGTTCCGTGCGCTTTGGTGTTTAGTCATGCCGGCCACATGACCACGGAAAAGTCTTTGGACAGCGCTGGCTCTTTGGCTTTGAAACGGAGATGAGCACCGCAACCCTAGAGTCGGATTCGACTGGCTTTCGAGCAAGGGAACCTTTACCTTTATATATATATATTAAACAGAGGGTGAGGCGCTGCGGCCAGCAATCGCGCCTCCGCCTCACATATTAGTCCCAAGGGTCCACCGTGATGGGCCGCTGCGGGAATGGGCCGCTGTGGGGAATGGGCATCGCAGCCATCGCTACTTGGAGTGGCTGCTCCCTCTGTGAAGGGGCTGCCGCCGCCCCCCCCAGGCATGGGCCACTGCCACTGGCAGGACTAGGCCGCCACCGCAGCGAGCAGGCGCTGCCGCCACCGCTACGAGCAGGCCGCTGCCGCCGCTACCGCCGCCGCCGCAAGCGGGCCGCAGCCGCCGCCGCGAGTGGGCCGCCGCCGCCACCGCCACGAGCGGGCTGCTGCCCCCACGAGCGAGCAGGCTGCTGCCCCCACGAGTGAGCTGGCCACTACCGCTGCCGCCGCCAACGCCAGCAGGCCGCTGCCACTGAGGTGAGCCCACACACACACTCCTTCTTCGAGCGCAAAAAGCAACTGACAAGGTGGGGACGGAGCCCCAGCCATTTTAGAACGGCTGGCTCCGCCCCCAGCCATGTCGGGACGAATCAGTCCCGACTGCTGTTGCTGCCCAGATTCATCAGGGCGGCAAAGCAGCCCCCGCCCACCAGCGGCGTTGCCGGGCGGGCGGGAGCTTCGTTCTGGTAATTTGGTGATATCACAAAGTAAGGCCCAATGTGACTGTCTTCACTGCCATCATAGTCCATTTGAGATGGTCTACCCGTGGGCTGAAGAAATAGAGAGCAACATGGCAAAACTCTATATTCAATGTGTGGAAGGCTGGATTCAGGCCACCATTAGCAAATTACATGCAATGAACCTGTGAAGAGTCATGGGGTAGAGAGGGGATAAGCAATTCTCTCTACAGTAGAACCGTATGAGATGTTGAGGTCAAAGGCTAAACAATCTCTTCAGGCCTTTTTTTGTGGGGAAGGGGATAGCTGCTTCTCTTTGTCATTTTCTGCATTCTTATACAGTTTCTTGGCTATGCAGAAGTCCATGCCTTGTTTGTGATATTTTGCTACTCTACCTGTAGGCAACTGACCACAGTTATAGGGCATGTGCATATTTCCTTAAAAATTAATTATTAGGCAGAAAGTACTGTATATTCATTATTATTATATTCTTTATGCAGAAATCTGAATATTAGTATTAGTAATAACAGCAGTATAAGAGATCAATGCCTAAATGTGTATGAGGAAGCGAAACAGACAGACAGAAACAACCCTTCTTTTCTTTTTTCCTAAATTGGCATTGATGTGTTATATCTCCTTGAAATTTCTTTTACTGTGTATTCCTGATCAATAAGATGAAAGATGTTAACTGGAAAAATACAGGTCTATTTAGCACAAAGCAATGAAAGTAATTGGCATGCTGTTAGTTGCCTCATACATTATTGTCACACAATAATATATACCCTTCAATAATATCAGCACAAAGCTTCTTCAATACCCGCCTGTAGATCCAGATTCAAAAGCTTCTACTCAGCACAGAGCTGGCATCATTGCCAGAAATCTTCATCTAATAAAATCAAGTTATTTTGAATATCTTTCTTTCAGGTATGGGCTCTTACATTTCTGAGTGAGAAAAATATGTCCATGAAGTCCATTTTTAAAACTTTTTTACTTTTGTTTTTCTATAGCACACAGGAAATTCCACACAAAGGTACATTTTCTTGACAAAGGTTTAGTTTTGCACAGACACTCTTATGGATGTCTCAAAACTCTGTCTTTGACTAGGCAGGTTTGAACCTTCCAATGATTAAGCCTTGCTGAGCATGACAGCTTGTGTGAACTCAGCACAGAGGCACTTTAAATCTCAACCTCAAGAATGCAGATCTCAGACATTTGGTAAAGTGCAGTGACTCAGCACAAACCAAACCCAATTGTGCTTGGCTCCTGCATATATATTCCATAGCATTGACTGCATGAATTATACACGCCGACCTCTGTGTCATCATTAATATGCCATGACTTTTTCAAAGGGCATAGGTGGGCAACAGACAGGCATGCTATTCATAAATCACATTCTGGCTAGCTACTCTTGTTTGTTCTTTTGTCACCTCATTCCATGGCACCATTTCTCAAGTATCCTCCTTGTCTGTAGCTGGATTGAATGTCTTGTTTAGATGGATCCTGATACTAAAACTACAACTTACACTGCAGCATTGCCTATATGTGCCAAAACAATGGCTTGAATCTCCTGGGATGCCATAGCCCTCTGCTCCAACCTGGTAATGAATAGAGACAGTGTCCTACTTTGAGATCCAGGAAGTAACAGAAAATGAAACCTTGAACAAAGAAAGCTGGCAGGTGAAATCATCTCTGTTTCTCAGCTGTTCCCTTACCTGGGCAAATGCTATAGTAGTATCACCATATCAAAACAAAACATTGTCTTTGTTGCCAAAACAATCAATTATAATATCCTAACTGAAGTTCTGTTAATACACAATAGTGCCAAGAAAGAGGTGACAAAGAACATTAGTTAGGGATATGCATTTGAATATTAAAAGTTAAAAATGAACCAAAATACCCCTTTATTTAATACTAGGAATAAGGACTGTTGTGGAAATAAATACAATGAGCTCTAGAAAGGCTCTGGGCAGGTACCCTGGCCTTTGGCACTCAGCATCCATTTGCTGTGGAGACCTCAGCAGTGTATAATGACACAGAGTCCATTATTTTCTCCAGGGGAACTGATCTTTGCCATCTAAAGAACAGCTGTAATTCTGAGTGATCTCCAGCTCTCACCTGGAGCAGCAGTGATTCCCCAGGAGAAAATGGCTGGTTTGGAGGGTGGAGTCTATGGCATTGTAGCTGCTTGAGGTCTCATCCCTTCTCAAACCCCACCCTCTCCAGGCTCCACCCCTCAAATCTCCAGGAATTTCCCAACCTGGAGGTGGCAACCCTATCTCCTTCCCAGCCAACCATAAACCTACCATTATCTACCCCCTGGCTTCAGCTTTCTGTCTTCTCTCCCCTCTCTCCTGGAGAGAAGTCAAAATTCTGAGTGACCTCTGTCACCTGGAGATTGACAACAATGGTTCCCCAAGAAGGAATGGCTTGTTTGGAGGGTGGAATCTATAGCATTGTACCTGTCCCACCCCTCCTCAAACCCCACCCTCTCCAGGCTCCATCTCTCAAATCTCCAGGAATTTCCCAACCCTCCTTTCCAATCATCAACCTACCTTTATGTTATGTCCGCAGACCGCCACTAGGGCACAGCGGTCTGCACATGGAGCTTGGCTCTGAGAGAACAATGGGGACTAGGATCCTGAGACTCCTAGTCAGCACCTATGGGAACTGTGGCAGGAAATTCAAACCTGCCAATGGGACCTGTGGTTGGCACCCAGGGATTGTATATAGTTGGTCGCTTGACCCGTTGGTGTGTTCTTGTGTTGTGTACAGTAAAGTGTGAGCTGCTAATCACTCATCATCTGTTCTCCTTATGCATCGAACACACTACACAATAATGGTGACGAAGGTGGGATCCCACTGAGCTGGCCGGGCTGCTGGGGCACCAGAGGATGACAAGGAACTGCCACCATTCCAACACATGAGCACCGAAGGTGAACCCATCACTTCCCCGCCAATACCATGCAGCACGATGGCAGTTGCTCTGGGAGCAGCATGGATCCCTCTGTTTGACCCAAGCAAACCACATCACTGGGACGCCTGGGTCGAGGGACTCAAGTCCATCTTGGAATTCTACGATATTACCAATGATGGGAAGAAAAGGGGCCACCTCATCGGCTCGTGCGGCCCCACTACGGTGGAGCTAGCACGCAACTTGCTCACCTCATCACAGAGTCCACTTTTGAGGACATCATAATGAAACTATGATGCCATTTCATTCTCCAGCCATCGGAGATCGCACGCCACATGGCCTTCTACTCCTGGCAACAGCAACCAAGGGAACTGGTGGCCGCATACCTGGCTGAGCTCCATCGGCTCACCTCAGAGTGCACGTTTGGGGTGCATCTGGACACAGTGCTCTGGGACAAGCTGGTCTGCGACCTCAGTGATGAGAAGCTGAGGTGCAGGATCCTGGAGGATGAAAAATGCACTCTGACATCAGCCATCACAACTGCCATGGCTTGGGAGAGGTCACATCCAGCGCCGACCACCGCACACAAGATGAGCGCAGACTCAACCAACCGAGAGGAGGATGCAGTACACCAGACCCAAGCCTCTGGCCAGAGGTACAACCCAGGTACTGCTCATCATTCCACGCAGGCCAAGGAGTCCAGCTGCCAGGATTGTGCCAGCTGTGGAGACCAGCATGACTGAAAGATGTGTCATTTCCGGGTTGCTGTCTGCCGGACCTATGGCCGTAAGGGCCACATTGCAAGAGCATGCTGCTCCTGGGGGTCCTTGGCCATGCCGTCGCAACCCCCACCAGACCGCAGATCCACCGTGCACTATGAGGAGGATGCATCCCAGGAAGAGCTCTACCTCCTTGCGAGTGATTCTTCAGAGCAGGTACTGTGACTCCCCAGCCAAACCTCGGCCCCTAATAATCCAGGTCCGGGTTAAAAATCCCCCTGTTCCATGGAGCTGGATTCCAGCTCCGTGGCCTCCATCATTTCAGAGGAGACCCTTAAGAGACTATGCCTGCGCCCTTCCCCTGTGACCTTGATGGACTTTCAAAGAAATCGCGTCCCTGTCCTGGGAGTGAGGAGCTTCAGGGTCCAGTACTGGGGCTTTGACGACTACTTGTATTTAATAGTGGTTCAGGGCAACCTGGTTAGCCTATTGGGCCACGTGTGGTTTGGCCCGCTGGGAATTTCCTTTGAGGGAGTGCTCCCCAAGACTTTGGCGAAGTCTGCAGGGAGTTCCTGGCTGTTTTTTATGGGACTCTGGGCCGATACATGGGCCGTCCCATGTCATTGCAGCTCGACCCCCAAGCGGTCCCTATCCTCATGCATTCCAGGACTGTTCCATTTGCACTGAAACCTAATATTGATGCAGAACTGAATTGCTTGGTGGCACAAGGAGTCCTGGAACCAGTCTCCCATGTGGCATGGGAGTCCCCCATAGTCACCCCCGTGAAGCCGAACAGGGTTGTCCACATCTGCGAGGACTACAAGTGCATGATTAATAGGACTCTCCAGGATCACTCTTACCTGGTCCCGGTAGTGAGCCACATGCTAGCCACTTTAGCTGGTGCCAAGATCTTTGGCAAGCTTGATCTAGCCCAGGTTTACCAACAACTTCCGGTGGATAAGGCCACCGCCACTGCACAAACAATAGTGACTCACAGGGGGGCCTTTCTAGTGAAGTGACTACAGTTTGGGGTGAGCGTGGCCCTTGGACTCTTTCAAAACCTGATGGACTCTCTCTTAAAAGGGATTCCGGACATCACACCCTTCTTCGATGATGTGACGATCACCATGGCTACACCGGAGGAGTTCGCCCACCTTCTACGTGCAGTCCTCCACTGCTTCCAGGATGCAGGACTGAAAGTTAAATGGGAAAAGTGCCTGTTGGGGGTGCCATCCATTGATTTCTTGGGCTTCATGGTTGACATGGACGGCCTGCATCCAGCTAGGGACAAAATAAAGGCTATTGTTGAGGCTCCCCCGCCCAAAACGAAGGCAGAACTCCAGGCATTCTTAGGGCTCTTGAACTTTTACCACGCCTTTCTCCCCCACAAGGCAGCGGTGGCAGGCCCCTTGGTCTTGGGGTCCCTGTCAGGCCATAGCATTTGAGGTGGTCAAAGCACTGCTGATCTCCAACCAGGTCCTGGCCCATTTTGACAAGTCCCTGCCAGTAGTTCTGGCTTGTGCTGTCTCCTCTTACGGCCTGGGTGCCGTGCTGGCCCACCATCTCCCAGATGGGCAGGAGGTGCCTGTCGCCTATTACTCCTGGACGCTGTCAGTGGCAGAATGGAACTATGCCTAGATTGACCACGAGGGCCTGGCAGGTGTCAAGAAGTTCCATGATTTCATCTATGGCCAGCCCTTCACCATCGCCACAGACCACCGCCCACTTCTCAGCCTCTTCACCGCAGACAACTGGACACCGCAAGTTCTCTCCCCGTTGGTCCTCCAGTGGTCCATTTTCCTGTCAGGCTACAATTACATGCTGGTGCATCACCCAGGGAAGGCCATGGGTCATGCTGATGCCCTCAGCCACCTGCCCCTGCCGTCCACTGACACTGACCTGGCCCTGGCACACCATGTCCTCCACGTGGAGGATCTTCCCATCTCCCCCCTCCGGGCCGAGGACATAACCCAGTGCTTGGCCAGGGACCCTGCTATCTCCTGGGTTCTGGGCTGGGTGTTGAGGGGATGGCCCGGGGCTGCAGTGGGCCTGGAATTTACAGCTTTCAGGGTTCGAAGGGATGAGTTGTCCACACACAAGGGATGCCTACTGTGGGGGGATCAGGTGGTAGTCCCCAGCATCCTATGGTACCGAGTTCTGATGGCTCTTCATGAAGCACATCCTGGGATTGTGTGCATAAAGGCCCTGGCAAGGAGCTATGTGTGGTGGCTGGGGATTGATGCAGAGGTGGAGGATTGGGTGAAGCACTGTCAAACATGCCAAGCCGTCTGGCCCAATCCACCAAGCACACCCACCCAGGCCTGGGAGTCAACCTGGACGCCATGGTCAAGGCTCCACATCAGTTTTGCTGGGCTGTTCCATGGGCTGCTGTTCCTGGTCACGGTCGACTCTTTCTCAAAGTGGCTGGAGATAAACCCCATCTCCACCACCTCCTCCGAGGCTACCATCTGAGCACTTCACAAGATCTTCGCGACCCACAGACTGCCAGACACCATCATCTCAGACAACGGGTCGACGTTCACCTCTGAAGAGTTCCAAGAATTCCTCCACAGCAACCTGATCTGGCATATGAGGTCAGCCCCGTTCCACCCAGCCACCAATGTTTAGGTGGAATGCATGGTGCACACTGCCAAAGAATCCCTCAGCCGCCTTATGGAGGGGGACTGGGAGTTCCAACTGGCCCGGTTTCTTCTGGCGCAAAGGACTACTCCCAGCCCAGTCTCTGGCTGCTGCCCAGTGGAACTCCTGAAGGGCTGGCGACCCATGATTCTCCTGGATCGCCTACACCCGGATAGGGCCCCAGAGTAGCACTGTCTGGAGGAGCAGAGGGAGGCGCCCCATGGGTTCTTTCCCAATGACACGGTCTACACCAGGAACTATGGCAGGGCCCCCCCATGGGTGTGGGTTGCATAGTCCACACCACAGGTCCTGTGTCATACGAGGTCTCCACCGAAGACAGCCAAGTCCTGCAGTGGCATGTGGACCAGCTGTGACAGTGCAAACTCCCGGCATCGGACACTGACCCCACTCCTGGTACCAAAGGAAGGGATCTGCCCAGCGGCCACAACCGTGAAATGACAGGGGGAAATCCGCAGGAGCCAGCTCCTGTTCCCGAGACACAGCAGAACCATGAGCTGCCTGCCTCCACCCCAGCGCAGGATGAGGCCCTTCCACCACTGCAGCCGTGTATACCAGAGAGTCTGCTGGGCAGGGCTCCTGAAACTCCAGCCCCAGCTCCAAGGCATTCCCAGTGGGAGCATTGCCCCCCAGCCTGTCTTACAGACTATGTCACCTAGGGTGAGCTTGAACTATGGAGGGAGGGGTGTTATGTCTGCAGACCACCACTAGGGCACAGTGATTTACACATGGAGCTTGGTTCTGAGAGAACAATGGGGACTAGGATCCTGAGACTCCTAGTCAGCACCTATGGGAACTGTGGCAGGAAATTCAAACCTGTCTATGGGACCTGTGGGTGGCACCCGGGGATTGTATATAGTTGGTCACTTGACCCATTGGTGTGTTCTTGTTTTGTGTACAGTAAAGTATGAGCTGCTAATTACTCATTGTCTGTTCTCCTTATGCGTCGAACCCACTACACAACACTTTATTTTCCCCTCTGACTTCAGCTTTTCATCCCCCCCCCACTTGCAGCCTCTACTGTGCTCTGAAGCCTTGACTGCTATGTCACACTGGCTGTCATGGGGGGAGCATCTCAGCAGGGTATAGGGACACAAAGGCCACCATTTTCTCTGGGGGAAACTGATTGCTGCCATCTGAAGAGCAGTTGTAATTCTGAGTGATGTCCAGCCCTCACCTGGAGATTGGCAACAATGGTTTTCCAGGAAGAAAAATAGTATTTCTCTGCAATGGGGACCAAAGTAGCTTACATCATTCTC
Source organism: Gekko gecko (assembly GCA_029375565.1). NCBI lineage: Eukaryota > Metazoa > Chordata > Lepidosauria > Squamata > Gekkonidae > Gekko > Gekko gecko. The sequence goes on from JAPDNY010000002.1 coordinate 139,069,696, forward strand.
CTCTTCCCCTTTTGATTTACACAGCAACCCTGTGAGGTAGGTTAGGCTGAAAGTCTGTGACTGGTCCAAAATCACCCACTCAGCTTCCACAGCAAGAACCTGGGTCTGGTAGACCCTGCTCTGAAGTGCTAACTGCTACGCCACACTGGCTGTGGTATCACCAGGTATCACAACTGAACTCCAGACAACAGATCTCTCTGCCCCCCAAAGAAAATAACTGTTTTGGAGGGTGGGCTCCATGGCATTCTGTTCAGCTGAGGCCACTCCCCTCCCTAAACTCTGGACTTCATAGATTCTACCATAAAATCTCCAGGAATTTCCCAATCTGGAGCTGGCTACCCTAGTCAGGACTGGTCCCAATGAGTTTTCTTCCAAAGGCCAAAACTGGCATAGAAAAGGGTCTCCTCTTCCCCTGTCTTTTACTTTTTTAAAAAAAATATTTTTTATTGTTTTCATTTCATCAACAAAACATTTCCTTCCCCTGCCTTTTACTGACAGAACCAAGCCTGGTTGCCTAGCAACAAGCACTGAGGGGAAAGTAGGGTAGCCAGGTCTGAATAGGGAAATACCTGGAGATTGTGGGGTGGATCCTGTGGAGGGCACTGTTTGGGGAGGGGAAGAACACAGCAGGGTATAATGCCATAGGTTCTACCTTCCAAAGCAGCCATTTTCTCCAGGGGAACTGATCTCTGTCATCTGGAGATCAATTGTAACAGTGGGAGATCTCCAGGTCCCACCTGGGGATTGACAACCTTAAGGGAAAGTCAGCCACACAACAGAGGGTTGAAGAGAATGATTTGATGGCCTCTGGCCCACCTCAGTAGCCATACAGCCATGGTGGAGCCAAGCAGGAGAAAGAGCCGTTTTCATAGTTTATTCTGACAGGAAAGTGGCTAGGCTGGCAGTGGGTGGGTGAGAGGGTTACTCTGAAAGTCTGAAGGTCTACCACAAAATCTCCAGGAATTTTCCAACCCGAGTTAGGACTGGCCCCAATGAGTTCCCCGCAAAGGCCTGGAAAGGGCTTCATTCCTTTGTCTTTTTACTGACACAACCAAGCTTGGTTGCCTCGCAACAGCCACTGAGGGAAAAGTTAGGGGGATTTCCCACTACAGCTGCCTCAGGGTTGCGCCGCCGTTTGCCCCGATAAAATTCGTCAATTTCACACCCGAAGCCGCGGGGCTGCATTTTGACCCGCGGCTCGCCTGATTTCCCCGCAGTTTCCTAATCCTGTTTTTTGAGGATTACGAAACTGCGGGGAAATCGGCGAAGCCACGGGTCAAAATGCAGCCCCGCGGCTTCAGGTGTGAAATTTACAAATAGTATCGGGGCGAACAGCGGCGCAACCCCGAGGCAGCTGTAGTGGGAAATCACCCTAAGTCTCACAGGAGCCAAGCAGGAGAAGTGTCATCAGGAGAGACAGCCATTTGGCAGTTATTCTGACAGGGAACAGTGGCTGAGGTGGCAGTGGGCAGGGAAGAGAAACAGACCCAGCACCCATTCAATGCCATGTGATTACTCTTGAGTGAAGGTTGATGGGCCAATGGCTGATGGAGTGCATAGCACAGCCAATGGGAGAGCTGGAAATGGCCAATATGTAAGGGAATTATTATTAAAGAAGATATTCCACCCTCCCTCCAGAGTGATTGGTAGCCCTGCTGCTAGCCAGACAGAAGCAAATATTTTTGCTTGCATGTATTGTCATACAAGCAGACAGTGTTGCTGACAGGGAGGTAGGGGTATAAGCAAAAGCCATACACACACTCTTAAATGCTGGGCAGCATCTACTGTGCCATCTTAATGTGTGTATGCTGTAATTAGCAACACAAGAAAGAGAGACGCAAGGGCTAAGCTCGATGAGATGAAAGAGTTCAGTGATGAAACTAGGCCTAATACCTCTCAATAGTCTTAACGTTCCTCCAAAATAGCTATGGGGTGAAATGTGATTTGGGGATTTAATCCTTCACCGCTGCACTGATTCCCTGGGGGAGGGGGGGAATGTCCCACTACAGCCCAGGTTGGAAAGCTAAACAAGCTCTGTCAGAGGGACAGGGAAAGAAAGATATGCTATGTTTAAGTACAATGGAGCACAGGTAAGAAGAGCTAAACATCTGCCTATCTATCTATCTGTCTATCTACCTACCTACCTACCTACCTACCTACCTATTATCCATCCATCCATCCATCCATCTATCATCTGTCTATCTGTCATTATCCCATCCTTCCTGTCAAGAGCTCAAGGTGATATAGATGTTTCTCTCCATCCCATTTTGTCCTCATTTGTAATGTAGTTTAGTCTGAGAGAGAGTGACTGAACACCCAATGAGCATTAGGGCTGAACGGAGATTTCAACCAGGATCTGACAGGTCCTAGTCTGAAACACCTAGTACTACACCGCCCTGGCTTTCCCTTTGTCGCACCATACCTCTCAGTGAGCGTGTCTTCAAGCCAGACTTTGAGTGAGGGTTTGGTTAGTAAGGGTAAGAGAATATGAGTAATGAAAGAGATTGACTAATGCAAAATTCCCTCCTTGAAGTCAGACATGTTGATCAGTAGCAAAAAGGACCTTTATCAATAGCAGTGGTGGAGAAGGGGAGGAGCTTTCTTGTGCTGGTAATGTTTTTACCCATTCCAAAGTTCACTTTCTGCTGACAGGCATTCCTCACATCTTGTTTCTAGTCTTCTCCATGCATGGCCTCCATGGTTTCATGTGAAGAGAGATTTAAATTGTGTTTCCAATTTTTTAAGTATCCATCATTTTGAATAAGAAATTAATTGGTGCCATGTAGCACAGCTGTACATTTTGTATATCATAACATTTTAATTTGCATTTAAATAAATGTAGTTCATTGGATGAGTAGCTTCAATAACTCTGGTTTCCACAGTCATGGAAGTCACCGTGAGACATGTCAAAATTAAGTTTGCACTGAAAAACACTGTTGCCTTTATTATGTTACAATGAATACAATTTTGTTCATTTGTTCAAGTATTGTGTCATGTAGCAATTACAAACATATACCACACTTATATATGGCACAATTTTACAAAGATTTGGCAGCACATGATTTGGTAGTACTGCCCAGTCAGAGTTTCTCTCATTCATTAGTTTGCATTGCTTTGTCATCTAATGAAGCGCTCAATTGTTTCCCTTTCCAGCCAATTTGGCCATTTTATCTGATAAGCACCCATGAAATCTGCTTCTCCAGCTTTCTAAAATTGGAGTGAACTTTGTATCTAAGCCCGTTGACTCAACACAATTTCAGTGGGCAGTTTAATTTGCTTGTAAATACTAGTTTTGGCTTCTGGTCAAGTTTTTGGAGCCTGATGCTATTTCTTTTCTACACTGTTGTAAACCAAAAACAATCTATCCACCCCCCAAAAACAAAATGCTGGAAGGGAAGGCTCAAGCCCTTTGTGTCTTGCAATTAAAAGCTTTGCTCTCTAGGCAATTACTCATTGGCTACAGTGTAATTTTGTGTGAGTACCCATAAACACAGGTGCCAGGGCATGCCTCAGAATGAATAGGTTAACACTGGAGCAATACCAATACAATGGGTGGGATGCAGCCTCAATGAGGCAGCTATTAGTTGTGTCACCTACGACCTTGAGGTTGAATGTCACACACCCTCTAAGGATAATAAATCTTGCTGTGTGCATAACCTTTGTTCTGGCAATGAGTAATCCTTTCTTTATGCTACGAGGGTCATAAGTCACTGAATATATTCCCTGTGTGAAGGCTCTGACTCACAGCTGAAAGTCGCTTGGAGAGTGCTTCATGGATACAAAGGGTCATCGCTGGCAATATCGCCTGCTGTCAACTCCCCCGCCAGCATCATTAGGGAGCAGGGATTTAATAACAGTTACATTTGTTAATACATCTGCTTGGTTTTGCCCTGCCAAAAAGCTTTTCATTAGTTGCTGACAAGCTGTGACAATAGGCAACACAATAAAGTCTCCACAAAGGCAGCCACTTCTTCAAAGGGAGCATCATATATTTCCTCTGTATGGAAAGCTGTTTGGAGAAAGGGAAAGGGAACTCTGAACATTAATGACAAGGGACAGGATTGCATTCATCCATTAGTGAACCCTGAAAATGTGTCATGGGGTTGTTTTGTGCTACAGCTGACCTATTGCCTTTGAAGTTGAAAAGGTATTTGCCTTTGAGAACTCAAAATGGAAAAAGGAAGATGCTAAGTAAATGGCATGATAAGGTTATATATAGCCCCTTTCCCCCAAGTTTTTGTATCTGTGAATCCTAGTGAATGTCAGAATTAGGAACATTTTAGAAGCAGAGGTTCAAAATGTTCATGGCTCTGCAAGTTTACTGTATCTGGTCCCTTGGCCATTTATTCTCTCCTGTCATCAGCTCCTTCAGCCACCACGTGACTTGTACCCTAAATCATACAAACCTCCCTATCGAGACATGTGTAAACTTTAAAACAGCTCTCAGTGCCACCTGCCAGGACTAACAAGGCATCAGGGAACAGTACATTCTAGCATTAACAAAAAAAGAAAATAATAGTTGCTTGGGGCCTTGATTTGGATAGGAACTGGGGGGCAGGGGGAAGGAGTTAACCTGTCTCCAGGTACAGTTTCAATAATCCAAACATTTGCCTGATTTTTCCCTTCTAAAGAACAGGGGAGGAGGACAGAAATTGGTTCTGATAAATAAAACTACATTGGAATAAGAATTAACCGCCCAATACACCTGCGCACAACTGAATCAGGGTCCGACACAACTGCTATTTTCCTTTAAGAAACACTGATATCCCAGATCCCAGCATCATATCAGTACCAATGGGGATGATTTCAGAACTGGGAAGCTCAGAATATGAATTCCTTTAGCATGGAATGCCTCATCACAGTAGAAGCTAAGACAGCATTCTTCTATACCAGCTTCTGGATCCATTAAAGTCAGTAGTCAAATACTTTTATAGATTTTATTTATTTTTATTTTACAAAAGCCACCAATGTAGATTTTTACTCAATGTTACTTGCCAAAACATGGCAGATTTTCTGCAGAAAGCAGATGAGGATGTATTTGAAAACAAAATCCTAGCATGTGTGGGTCAGGAGAAACATAAAGCTGGAAGGTACCTCTAAGATCATGTAGTCCAACCCCTGCACAATGTAGGAAATTCACAACTACCCCACCCTCCCCAGTCACCCCTGTTCTATGCCCAGAGGAAGGCAAAAAACTTCCACGATCACTGGCCAATCTTGCATGGAGGAAAATTCCTTCCTGTCTTCAGTGGCAAATTGGCAATTGACATCTGGCATTACACTGGGCATGTAAGAAAGAGAGCCAAGCTCTGATTCATACCTTCCTGCCCTCCCTCTCACGCTCTGCCTGAGTTCACAGAATCAGCAGTGCTGTAAGATGGCCATGTAGTCTCTGCTTAAAACCCTCCAAAGAAGGAGATCCCACCAGCTCCTGAGGAAGCTTGTTCCACTGAGGAATTACTTGGTCAGAAAGTCTTCCTAATGTTTAGCTGAAAACTCTTGATTTAATTTCAGTCTACTGGTTCTGGCCTGACCTTCCGGGGCAACAAAGCAGGAGGTATATTCGGTATATGAATCTGGTGCTTGAAACATTTTTTTTTTTTTAGCCAGGGGGAAGGGGAGGCAAAAGAGTTGTTCACTTACCCACACGTTCCATTTTTGTAAAGAAAAAAATCAGAGCCCCACATCTACTGCTTGAGGCTCCTGGGAAAAGATAGAGAAATCTGCTGACATGCTATTTCATCCTTGCTATATAAGTGAGAATGGGGATGTTTTGTCCTATCTTCTGGAAATCTGGGAGAGTGACTTCCTTAGGTAAAGAGTGCAGTTCCTAATAATTTCATTTCCAGCCAGCCGACGTGAGTTTTTAATTTTATCTTTATTTCAGTGCCCCCCCCCCGATTTTTTGAAAGTTTCCCCAAATTAAAAAATCCTGGCGATGGGCCTGAGGTCAAGTTAAAATAACATGACCAAAATTGAAATCTGACTGTTTTCCCCCACATAACTCTATTAATCAGAGAAAATGTTGTTAAATAAACAGATGATAGAACACTGCGATTTTTGTTCCAAAGCACTAAGCACACTATTATGGTGTACTAAAAAATGTCCAAACATGTAACTGGAATAAAATTGGGGGAGGTTTTTGACAGCTTCCACATAGGGGGCATAATATTTAAATTGGCCCTAAATTCCGGCAAAGTATGCCATATGAAGTTGTAGCTGCAAATTATGACTTCATTGAGCTGCTCAGCTGTGGAGCCTTTAAAATGCAGAGCTAATTTGAAGAGCTGGAATATGATGTTGCCTGAAACCCATTCATAAAATTCATGGCTGGGTCTCATTTCACTTGCCAATCTCGTTCCCACAGTCTTCTGAAAAGTAGCCAATTTCATGTCCTTACAAGTTCATGAACCTGTATAATGAGCAAAAAATGAAAATGCAATGAACTAGCACAGCCTTCCAGACAAACATTTTAAAAATCATGCTGGTCTGATAACATGGTTGAAAGAAAAGAAAGGCTGATATCCCAGTTGTTGTGCTCTGAACCACAACAGCGAATACAGATATTCTTTACATTTAGCTACAACTCCATGGTATTGGTCTTCTACAATATGATCCCAGGAGCTGGGGGCTACATCCAAATATCAGTTCCATGGGTGGGACTAATAATGTGGGTCTTCTCTGTCAAAATATTAATTTGGAAAATCACTGGTGTGGGTCCAGGCAGTTATTTATTCATTAGTTTATTATTTCTTTATTTATTCGATTTATAGCCCTCCCTCCCATGTACAACAGGGTTCAGAGTGGGTAACAACATATTTGTAAAACTATAAATTGTAAAATCTATAAAATTAGGCTGTTAACACAATTCTTATAATAGTACTAACAGTTAAAATTAACAGTTAAAAGATGGTGCATGAAGAGGGAAACACGACCTGATGTCCCTTATCCAGGGAGAGAGTGAACATCCTACAATTAGTCAATATGAAATAGCAGATACAAGATGGGGAAAGTGGGGGGGGAACAGGGACACCAAGCTAGAATGAAAACTGTCGCTGCTCTCAGCCATAATCCTGGAGGAATATCTCTATCTTGCAGGCCCTGTAGAACTGTATCAAATAATGCAGGGCCCAGATCCCACTTGGCAGAGTGTTCTACCAGGTCAGCGCCAGGGCTGAAAAACCCTGGCTCTGGTTGAGAACAGCCAGATACTTTTGGGGCCAGGATCACCAGTAGGTTGCTGTTCATTGAGCACAGAGCTCTTTTGGGGGATGTATCAGGCTATGTTTGTCTATTTCTTCCTATGTCCAACTCCCAAGTGTTTGACTTGGTCAGAGAACCTGTATGAAGAACACTCCCCCTGCATACAGCAGCTGGCAGGCTGAACCTCTTTTTCCTTCTGCAGTGGGATGAGCAGGGCCACAAGGTGAAGAAAGGGAGGACGAGACAATGCATCACAGTGCTCTCTCCTCTTGACCCCATGATCCACCTGTGGGACAATCACAACTCACAGTTCTCAAACTCATACTGCCTATGGTAACTCAGGTATAATATGTAGAAGTCCATTCCATGTTTCCTAGCTTTTCTAAAAATCCAGAATCTGAAACATTTGCAGTGTAGGATTTAATTTTAGCTCAGTTTGTCTTTCCACAACTTGTACCTTGTTGAACAGCCATGAGAGGCTCATCCAAAGTAGTTCTTATTCTAGTTTGCTTCCTTAACCGGACTTTGATGTAAGCACTTCTCCAAATTTTCTTGGGTTTGTGGAAATCTTGCAACTTGAACAGAGTGTATGAAGATAGAAGGCTCAAATAATTCAACTCTACAGTTTGTATAGCAATTTTTTTCATTCCTTTCCCCAGCATTACCTATCCCTTGAGCCCTTATCAATTATGCAGCAAAATTTTCTAGGTTTAATTTTAATGTCACAGAATCTGCTTGGTCCTTTCACAAAACTAAAATGGCAAAATTCCCTGTAGGACAATTAACCATAGAATAATCCTACCCTAGTACCCATTGCTTCCCCCTCTTTGAAAATCAGTAATAGATAAAGCTCTTCCTACTGCTGGCAGAGGCAGGTAAACAATTTATAACATCATGTTCATGAACTTGAAAATTGAGAAGCTATTTTCACATTTTGGAAGCTTCCTTAGCTCAAATAGGAGAACAAACTAATGACTGTGAAATTGCTTCTCCACTGTCATCAGCTCTTCCTTGTTGATACAGACCAGCAACTTTAAGCTGAAGTTCTGTCCTCAAATAAAGTGAAGTTGTCATTTATTAATTTGCTTGACTCCTGAGTCATTTCACAACAGAAAAGTGCTTTTCCTCACTATATAATATGGTGACACCAACCATCACAGAAGAGCTAGTGGGACTTAAAAATATAGAGGGGGGAGGAGCACAATTATGCTCCAGAGATCAGAAGCAGCTCTTACAATTACACATTCTAAGCACAGGAAATGAGCCCAGTGAGAAAAGGAAAGGGCAGCTGGCTGTACAACAAAAATGGCTTTTTTAATTCCAGACAATTGAAAACTGATTGCATTCCATTTTACCACCTCACTTGCTCACCAGGTGTTTCAAAAATAATATAATTCAGTATATTTTCTCTAAGACTGAATCCACACAGTGACAATTTCCTTATGTATGCTGCTCACTGCTGCTGTGAATACAGCTGTATTAATAGTGCCAGTGGAGGGTCCACATGAGGGTATTGTCCATGCTTCCCCTTGTATCCCCTTGGACATCCCATTCCCCCGTGCCACTGGACGGCCTTATAAATTATCTGTAGTAGCTATACCATGAGAGTGTTACATTACTATAGCAACTATGGTTTGTTTTTAGAAGCCATCAAAAAGCCCAACATTGGCACAGAAGGGTAAGATAGCAAACTCCAAGGGTCCCAGGGGGAAATGGTGGCAATGTGGGCAGGGAAGTCCAAAATGCTACATCTTTCTCCCACAAGGCAGGTGAATCAGTTTTGGAAAAATCATACCAAAGCAGGTTTGGGAAGATCACAGTGAAGTGGGGGGAAACCCAGAAGGTGGATGACTGCACAACAATATTATGCAGATGCTCTGGGTGGGGTAGGGATTGCAATTTGGGAGGCAATTTAGAGCAAATGTCCATGTGGAAGCAGTCCAGCAGTCCAGGTATGAGTTCATAGGGGTAACTCTTGGGACACTATCCATAGGGTTTATGGATTAGATAGCACTAAAAAAATTTAAAGTGCATTTTCAGGTACATATATAAGTATTTCAGGAACATACATAAATAGGTGGCTTAATATGTTGCAGGCCCCCATGAAGAGGCTCAAACAACTGAAATTGGCTTTCACATTAAGGTAATTCTATGACTTAGCTGTAATATAGACAGAAAGATATCCCACATCTACGAGTGGCTTTTTAGGGTATCAGGTAGCATGGATCGATTGAATTGAGTCTATCAAACAAGTAAGAGTTTTTTAAAAAATATATCAATAATGGGAGTAAGGCCCATTGTGGAAATAAATACAATGAGCTCTAGAAAGAGGCTCTGGGAGAGTGCCCTGGCTTTGGGCACACAGTGTGAATTTGCTGTGGCGACCTCAGCAGGGTATAATGACAGAGACCACCATTTTCTCCAGAGGATCTGATCTCTGCTACCTGAAGAGCAGTTGTAGTTTTGAGAGATCTACAGCCCTCACCTGGAGATTGGCAACAATTGTTACCCAGCAGGAAATGGCTGGTTTGGATGGTAGAGGCATTCTACCTGCCTGAGGTCTAACTCCTCCTCAAACCCCACCCTCTCCAGGTTCCACCACTCAAATCCCCAGGAATTTGCCAACCTGGAGTTGGCAACCCCATCTCCTTCCCAGCTAACCATCAACCTACTGTTACCTGCCCCTCTAACTTCAGCTGACTTCTACCCTCTCTCCTGCAGAGCAGTTGTAATTCTGAGTGGTCTCTAGCCCTCACCTGGAGATTGGCAACAATGGTTCCCCATGAGGAACTGGCTGGTTTGGAGGGTGGAGTCTATGGCATTGTACCTGTCTGAGACCCCACCCCTTCTTAAACCTCACCATCTCCAGGCTCTACCCCTCAAATCTCCAGAAATGTCCCAACCTGGAATTGGCAACCCTATCTCCCTCCCAGCCAATTGTCAACCTACCATTATCTGCCCCTTTACTTCAGCTTTCCATCTCCTCCCCCCTCTCTCCTGGAGAGCCGTTGTAATTCTGATTGATCTCCAGCCCCCACCTGGAGATTGGAAACAATGGTTCCCCAGGATGGAATGGCTAGTTTGGTGGGTGGAGTCTATGGCATCGTACCTGTCTGAGGTCCCACCCCTTCTGAAACCTCACCCTCTTCAGGCTCCATCCCTCAAATCTCCAGGAATTTCCCATCTGGAGTTGGCAACCCTATCAGGACTGGCCCCAATGAGTTTTCTCTCAAAGGTCAAAACAGGTGAGAGGACCAAGCTTGGTTGCCTACCAACAGGCACTGAGGGGAAAGTACGGTTGCCAGCTCTAAGTAGGGAAATACCTGGAGATTTGGGGGGTGGATCCTGTGGAGGGCAGCATTGGGGGGGGAGGACTCAGCAGGGTATAATGCCATAAGGTCTACCCTCCAAAGCAGCCATTTTCTCCAGGGGAACTGATCTCGGTCATCTGGAGATCAATTGTAACAGCAGGAGACCTCCAGGTCCCACCTGGAGATTGGCAACCCAAGGGGAAAGACAGCTGCACAGCAGAGGGTAGAAGAGAATGGTTTGATGGCCACTGGGCCAAGATTGGCAACAATAGTTTCTCAGGAGAAAATGGCTGGTTTGGAGGGTGAAGTCTATGGCACTGTACCTGCCTGAGGTCCCACCCCTCCTCAAACCTCACCCTCTCTGGGCTCCACCCCACAAATCTCCAGGAATTTCCATATCTATAGTTGGCAACTTTATCTCATCCCCTCTCAGCAGCCTCTTCCTAGGCAAAATTCTGTCTTTCTCATTAGCAGGGAGCAAAGCAGTTTACTTCATTCTTTTCGGCTTTGTGATCTGTACAGCAACCCTGTAAGGCTGGTTAGGCAGAAAGTCTCCAGCTGGTCCGAAATCATCCAGGCAGTTTCCATAGGGATGCTCGTGCTGAACAGGAGCAAGCAGCCAGGCCTAGGGTTGCCATTGCCAACAAAGACAAATTGATGCAAAGGTGGATGGAAAGTCTGCATGTCTCTATTTTGCCTTCAATTGGTTTTGATGCCAGCAGAGTGAGAAAATGCCAGAGGCTCTGGGTGGGTGCCCCATGGTAAATGCACCAAACAATTCCTGAAGATTTTCCACTGTGTTGATAAATCATTTTCTACACTCACAGCGTCCCGTGCCAGAATTAGTACCAGAGCTTTTTTTGCCTTGTGGTATTCTGCTTGTGGTGTGACCTGACTTTTTTGTGGTGTGGCATGGTTGTGTTATTGGGTTTATTTCTTTTGAAGGGGAAGTGTTGTGAGTGAGGACATATTTCACCTCAGAATACAACAGGTTGCATAAACAACTGACAATTACAACTGTCTTGCAGAGGGGGGAGTTTAAGGTGCGGAATGGAGTGAAGTCCAATCAGCTTCCATATGCAAATGAGCTTGAAATGCTGGCCCAATCAGAGAAGAGTGGCCTAGGCTGCAGTGGGTGGGAGAGAACTCAGGCAACGCAGCTAGTGGATAGGGACAGATTCTGTGCGACATACCAGGGAGCGAACTAATTTTGCCAAGCATAGAATCTTGCCAGACCACTACCCTTTTATATAATAGGATAGGATATCAATACTGATGGCAGACACTCTCTAGAGAAGTGAAAATGTTAGTTTGATTCTCAGGCAGTAGACCAGTCCAGGAAACCAGTCAATGGGGAAAAGAGGTCACCAACTGGAAAGCATAGTGACAGAGGGCTACAGCAGAAGTAGGCATGCCGAAACAGACGACATAGCACAGGCACAACTGTGGGAAAGCTGGGTACAGAAGAAAGAAGGCGGGCAGAGATAAATTGATAAGAGTAGCTTGCTGTTGGCAGCTTTTTCCAAAGCAGACATATTTATCTGAGAAAGTCTAATGGGATAGCTCTTGGTTGCAGCCTTATCCTGTCCCAGGGCTCCTTAAGCAGTGAAGTGAAGATGAGTTCAAACGTGATCCAATTAGTGGCCGAGGACAGACTGGCAATTTGCCGCGGGATGGGACCCGGGCTGACAACGATTCAATACCGGAGTAAATGGAATGTTCACACAGGCACATCTGCCTGGCATCCCCCACCCGTAGCCTACCGGTGCTGTTGCGCTTCACTGCCGGATTAAAAAAACACCTGATAAAAGTCGGCGCAAATCTTGAAAGCCTGCGTTCGTCGCGCGTTTCTCCGCTTCCGGGGAGTCTGAACGCGCAGCCAAAAAGCCGGGAGCAACCCGCGTTGGGCATGAGGCAGCAGCGGTGTGATTGGCTGTGCTCCGCTCCACTGCCCAATGCGGTGCCGGCGTTGCAGGGCAAAAAAAAAAAAAAATCGGCAAAATACGCTCATGCGCTCATGCGCACATACACCCACAGCTGAATTAATGGGGAAACGGCAAATATAGCACGCCTCCGGCGCGGCAGTCTGAACGCTCCTGCGCGCCTCCGTCCTGTATCTTCCAGCAGCGGCCCCCGCTGTGTGGACGGGAAAACCCCGTATTGTTTAATCCGGGTTTTTTTTGCCGCAACTGGCTACCGGGGCAAATTGCCAGTCTGTCCTGGGCCAGTGTATCTCCTGTATCTGTTGTTAGTTTCCCAGACACATAACCACTGTAATCAGCCTACTCCACCTCTGCTCCACTCTATCTGTCCTAGCACTCCCAGATAGACTCTCTGGGGCTTTCTGGACCATCTCACTGGACTCAGAAGGGGTTAGAATCTTTTGGAATTGAAGCTGCATTCCTTCAAGTGGGAAGAAGGTACAGGAATATATTATAGTAGTTCCTGTACTGAGCCCTTATCTCTCAAAGCCCCCATCAGCAGGCCTCAATTGTACAGTGTTCTCTGGTTTAGATATGGCTACCAAGATGACCCTCATCTTCTCCCCCTCCTCGGGTTGCCAGGTCCCACCTTGCATCCAGTGGGGGTCTCTTCTGCTGTGTGTGTGTGAGACATCCCCATCATAATAACATTGCCCAGAAATGATGTAATTGTGTCACCAATGTCAGGGGGTGATGCTCTAGTTTTTTTAGGCAAAACTCTATAGTCTTTTGCCTTCAAAACCATAAATTTCCCCCCAAAACTAGAGCATCATCCCACAACAGTGGCACAGTGATGTCACTTCTGGGTTATGTCATCATGACATGGACATTGTGTGGCGACATCCCTATTTGGGGGTGGGATTTCCCCCATTGGCCAGCTGTGGATCAAAGCCTCCAAAAGCAGGGGAACCTGCACTGGGACCTGGGGGCTGGCAACCATACCCTCTACCCAATTTCAAGAAAGTTTCCAGTCTTGTGGGAGCTGGCCCCAATTGATATGGGAATCTTTCTGGTGGCACTGCAGACACTTCTCTGTAGTAAAATCATAAATAAGAATACTGTCTTAAATTACAAATAAGGATAACCTCATCTCTAAGCCTCAGTCTTCCTCAACTGAGAGCCAACATGGTGTAATGGACTTTAATCTAGAGCAGTGGACTCTAATCTGGAGAACTGGGTTTGATTCACTCCTCCACATGAAGCCTGCTGGGTGACCTTGGGCTAGTCACAGTTCTCTCAGAACTCTCTCAGTCCCATCTACCTCACAAGGTGCCTGTTGTGGGGAGAGGAAGGGAAGGAGATTGAGACACCTTAAAAGTAGGGGAAAGTAGGGTATAAAAACCAACTCTTCTTCTGAAATGATAGATTAATTGGCTGCCTAATGGAAATATTAATTGACTTTATGTAATATTTATAAGGAATGATGATGGAATTTCCGATATACAGTAACTCAGATATGCATTTGTACTTATGCAGGAAGATATCTAAGAATATAGTTTACATGAACATCACTTAACTATGATTGACTCTGTCTTTTAATGCAGGTATTTTATAATTGGCTCCCACCCTGAGAGGAGAGTTTTTAAAGCTGGTTCTAGGTAGTGGTTGCTGCAGCTATTTATTTATTTATTATTAATTCAATTTGTACCCTGCCCTCCCCGCAAGCAGGTTCAGGGCGGCTAACACAGTTGGTATAAATACCAATAAAACTACATAAAATCTCATTAACTCACATTAAAACAAATCAGATACAAATGAATCATAAAATCATAGGTGCTAGTTATCCATCATTGGTTAATTGAGATGGTGTGCTATGAGTGTTACAAGCCAATGATCCAGCTCATGATCTTCTTGAGTCATGCAATGATCTAGGCCAGATGTTAGACTAGGGCTGGGTTCATTGATGGTAATGATCAGGGCAGCTCCTAGTCGAAAGCCCGGTGGAAGACCTCCGTCTTGCAGGCCTTGTGGAACTGTAAAAGGTCCTGCAGGGCCCTGATCTCTTCCGGGAACTCATTGCACCAGTAAGAAGCTGCCACTGAAAAGGCCCTGGCCCTGGTAGTGGCGAGCCTAGCATCTTTAGGGCTCGGGGGAGTCAGTCGGTTCTGTGACCCCAACCACAGTGCTCTCTGGAGTATATATGGGGAAAGGCAGTCCCTCAGGTATGTTGGACCCTGGCCATATAGGGCTTTAAAGCACCAGCACCTTGAAGCGAATTTGGTATGTTATTGGCAGCCAGTGCAGTGCCTTCAACACAGGCTGGATGTGCTCCCATCTGGGCAGGCCCATCAACAGCCTGGCTGCGGCATTCTGCACTAGCTGCAGCTTCCAAATTTGGAACAAGCGCAGCCCCATGTAGAGAGTATTAAAGTAGTCTAGTCCTGAGGTGACCATCGCATGGATCACTGTGGCCAGGTCGTCACGTTCAGGGAAGGGAGCCAACTGCCTAATCACTGAAGATGGTAAAAGGCCAACTTAGCAGTGGCTGCTACCTGGACCTCCATTGTTAAGGAGGTATCCAGGAGCACTCCCAAGCTCCTAACCTTCGGCACTGGCACAATGGTGTCCCACTGAAGGTCGGGCGTGGGATCTCCACCCCCGTACCACCCCAACCCACACACCGGACCTCTATCTTTGCCAGATTCAGCTTCAGCCGGCTCAGCCTAAGCCAACCAGCCACAGCTTGTAATGCCTAGTCCAAGTCTTCCAGTCTGGAGTCCAACTGGCCACCCAGTATCAGATAGAGCTGGGTGTCATCAGCGTACTGGTGACATCCCAGCCCATGCCTCCGGGCTACTTGGGCAAGGGGGCACATATAGATGTTAAATAACATCAGGGAAAGCACTGCCCTTGAGGCACTCCACACTCCAGCGGGTGCCTCTGGGACTGCTGTTCCCCTAGTGCCATCCTTTGTCCCCAACCTTGAAGAAAAGAAGCAAGCCATTGCAAAGCAAGCCCCTGAATTCCCTCATCGGTGAGGCAGTGAAGCAACAACTGATGGTCGACCGTGTTGAATGCAGCCAACAGGTCTAACAGCAACAGTACTGCCAAACTGCCCTGATCCAGGTGCTATGGCAAACACAAAATAGATTTCTAAATCCTGAAGTCTGTCTCCCCCAGTGTTGCAGACATTGGCTACCCTGAAAGTCTTTGAGGCAGCCATAAGTCTTTGGCAGACAGATTACAGAAATAAAGTGGAATATTTGCATTTGAAAAAAGTAAATTGCAGTGTAAATGAACTGGAGCCGGTGCTGACAACTCAAGGTTAAATAGCTCAAAGGTAACTCAAAAAATATCCATTATGCCTGGATATGTGTTGTTTTCATAGTGCAAAAAGTGGACATGCATGGCACCTCCAATACCAACTTTCAATATGCACAAAATTATCAAAAAGTGAATCTAGAAAGAATTTTGAGTTTCTGATTGGGAATCAATTGTTTATGGAATTGAATGTGGAACTCAAATGCATTCTGTCATGAACCTGGAATTTAGACCTTTGTGTGTATCTGGCATATTTTTGAAGTCCTCTGGCCACCTATGCTGTAACACCACTGCTGCCGCTGGTAGTGTCGGGCTACCAACAAGAGAAAAGCTTTGCCAATTGAAGGCCCTTGGCTGCGCCACTGTGACTTGCCACCGCCACACGCTTCCTGGGCCAATCGTCCCTCCGTTTGTCCTTGCTGGGAAAACGCGCCATGTCTGGTCCACCTTTGTAGCTGCTGACTACAGGCCAAGGCTGCAAGGTGAGCAGCAAAGACCTCATGCTCCACTCTTCACTGAGCATGAGATGCAGACCAGTGTTCCCTCCAAGCTGAGTTAGTGTGAGCTAGCTCACAGTTTTTTAGCCTCCAGCTCACAGATTTTTGTCTTAGCTCAGGAAGAATGGTTCTGGAGCAAACTAATTCGTGCAGCAGCCAAATCACTCGCTCACAACTTTAATGCCAGTAGCTTACAAAGTAGAATTTTTGCTCACAAGACTCTACAGCTTAGAGGGAACATTGGTACAGACTGCCTAAGTGGGGGCTAGCCATTAAAATGGTGTTGGCCCCACCCCCTAAGGATCCAACGCCTCCCTCCTTACACAGAGGCAAAATCGGCTCCCAGCAGGATGCCTTCGGCATCTGCTGGGGAGCCGGAATCTAGCATATTTTTGAATTAATGTAATATAATGACCTCACTGCGGCAAGTTAGAACATAGGCCTGATAAACACTACAGACCAATCCAAATTGTAAAGTCACACCTCAGTCTTTCTTGCTGCAGGTCACTGCAGGCTGGAATCCATTCTAGATCCAGAATCTTCTTTGGCATTTTGGTGGACTGAGTTTTCCTGGAACCTACCAAAATCTTTGGTACTGGATTCTAGTGAGACAAACAGTGGTAAAAGGGAATACCAAGGCTGAAGTGGTATTGGGACAAGTCTTTCTAAAACTAGGACTTCTAGCTTTGCAGCCCTTTAGAAATATGTTCCCAAGATATCTCCGTGATTATAATGATTAATTTTGAACTTTGTAACAGCTGCTGTTCTTTGATGTTTGATCTAAACAAACACCAACAAGGGTAACAAGATTTAGGATACCATTTCTTATCCGCAGTTTTAGCGTACAGCATGTGATCATATGACTTTCTCTTGTCCCACTGATTACCATTTTAAGTTTTTAATAATGCCTCACCTAAATAACAGGATGAAAATGGTCATTCAGTGTCTCTGGAAAACAAAACACAAATGAAAGATGTAAAGACAGTTACTGAATACCTAAGTTTCCTTCAAAGCTTTACTTGCATTTTTGCCCATAATATTATTGTTAGAAATGTACCCAAATATTAGGGGGTTATGTATGACCTAAGCAAATAATTTATATCTCTGATTGCTTTCAATAAAATCCAGAAATATATTTGGCCTTGTACTTTGAACTTCTGTAAAATGTATTTCTTCCTGATAGATAGTGTAAGAAATAGTATGTAATGTATGCATCAAATATATTTCAAACTGAGTAGAAAAGAAGTAAAAATAGATCAGGTGCTCATACCAGAATATTAAATTTCCTTTGTAGCACAGAGGATATATGGCAAATAACATATTGCACGTCTTTGGCAGTTCACTGAATTCAACAAACCATAGATTTTCACCCTGTAAACAAAGCATCATCATTATGGGCATCATCAATATATATAAAAATACAAGATATGAGCCCATGAGAAATCACAGAAGATAAACAATTGTGCAGACCTTATCCCTCCAGAGTAAAATAGATTTTTTAAAAGTCCAGATCTATCTATGTAGATTTCTGCTCACTTGGTCATAACTTTCAGTTATTCAGCTCTTGAATAGGATTGTTTCATACCTTTAAGAGCAAAACTAAACATGACAGTGGCCACAGGTCCATCCCATGGCTGCCAGGACCATTTTAGAAGCAGATGTAATTTTAAAAAAATGCCTTGAGACCCCCTGCTTTTTCAGTGGCTAAAATAATCATAGGTGGGTATCTCTGCACCTGAAAAGGTATGGAGAGTGAAATATACTGGGTTCAGATGTGTATAGTGATCAGCTCCTAGTTTATTAGTGATTTCAGCTTAACTCTAAGACAACTCTAGCAGGAGTGGAGCCCTGCTTAAATGTGTGCAAAACACCACACCCAACACACACACGCACACCGTGATAGGCTATTTACATAAGAACTGCTGTTCTATAGGTTCCTTCCAAGATCCTGGCTATCTATTTTTAGTAACCCAAGCTAGGTCCTTCACTGAGATGTTCAGCTCAGTACATAACAGAGAGGAACAAGAGCTTGTGGGGCCACCATGCTGTGGCTCCCAAGCCGGATAGGAGCCTTGTGACAGTTTAAAAACAACAACAATAACTGCTTCTAAAATGCTGGTGGTGTCCACAGGATGGACCTGTGGCCACTATCACATTTACTTTAGCAGAAAGACACTCATCTGAATCTGAATTGTACAATACAGGAAACTAAAATGACCTCTCCTTCCTATCTTATGGTTTAACTGCTGCTTTTTATTCATGCTTTGTTTTGAGTTTTAACTGATTGTATGATGTGTTTCATATGTTCATAATGTTTTCTAGTTGTTAGCCATCTTGCTGTCTCTGTTCAGGCCAAAAGGTGGGATTTTGTAAATAAATAAAATAAATATAGGAGGAACATCCCCTGACTGTATTTATTTCAATCCCCATTTCAGGCTTTGCCTCTTCAAAGAATAAAGAACCTGATTAGGATGCAACTAATTAGGATTTGAAGGAAACTCTTTTCTTCCAGTACTGATTAACCTCTCCTGGACTCTGCAACCTTTGTAGTAGTAACAGCCATTAACAGCTTATAGAATCTCTGTCTGGCAGTGGGACTGATGGATTCCCCCAAGTTTAATTGTCCTCTCTTTAATGGGTTCTTTCCTCTATTACTTTTTCCAACTGACTCTCAACTGCATCCAAAGAGCATGTTAAGTTCTCCTCCAGTTTTTGTAGGAGTTCAAAGGACAGTTTTTAGAGGATCTTTCAAAATATCCTCTCATAAGACTGCTGCAAGGATAGAATCCTACTCAGATCTCCTCAAAGAAAGTGCAGAGTCCAAGTATAAAATTGTTTCATGCTATAAATATAGATTGTATTGCATTCCTGTGGTAACACTCTTGCTATCATGATTTTGAATTATTGGTTGTATCACAATTCATTGGATTAATCCATTTTCATTTTCTAAAATGGGAATAGTAGTGATAGTTTGATTGAAGGTTGCACTTGCAGTTGTACATTTAAACCAGATAAAGGTAACTGGTCAATTTAGACCTCTAACAAAGGAGGTCAACAGAAGTAGAACATGACTGCCTTCCTGGTTTTAGAACGTCTAAATAAATAGAGTCAATTACTGAAGTTGGTAAAGAGATATACAATTACCTTTTTAAAAAATCAAAATGTTACTTTAACGAAGGATGCAATTTTTATTGTATTTCAAATGTTTATAACTGACCAAACAGGGCCCAAAGAGCAGTAATTCTTACTTGCATGAGGCCTATATGAGAGAGACATAAGGGAGATACCACACAAGTTCATACTGGGAGCAGGGCCGGCTCCAGGGTATTTTGTACTCTAGGCGAGGCTACCTTCTGGCGCCCCCCATGTGCACACCCACCAATTATGGGGTTGCCAACCTCCAGGCGGGGCCTGGAGAGAAGGAAGTCCAGCCCAATTGAGTGGGGAGGGTGTGTGTGCCTCCGTCTTATTAACCGGTGAAGGAAAGGTGTGTGGGGGGCAGTATGTTGTCCCCTCTCTTTGCCTTCTTTTGGTCTCCCCCTTCCTTCCACTCATGCCCCACTTTTCTCTTTCTGACCCACAAAGAAATGTTTTGAAAATGAGGGGTCTGTTTCTCCTTGAGAAAAAGAGGAGGCTTTTGATATGCAGAGAGCACTTTCTCTCTCTCTCTGTCTCCCTACTTTCCCCCAGGAAAAAAAACTCATTTACAGAGAAGAAAGAAACGCATGCTGGGGCCGCCGCATTCCTCTCCTCCAAGGTCTTATTCCTGGGGGGGAGGGGGGTGACTTGCTCACGAGTAAACCTTCCCCGGATCCGGCTGCGAGGCTTTTCCCGGCTGTTGCACGTCTGGTGCTCCCCTCTCTTCGGTGGCTCAGAAACTTCTCTTCTCCCCCCACATCCAGGTGGAAGAGACTTTCTGTCTCCCCCCTCCCCCGCCTTTGCTCGGCCTCTCTAGCAGATAGCCCCGTCCCTGTAACCCTCGCAGTGCTGGACATGAATCAAAGCTGCTCCCTTCTCCTCTTCCCCGCTCCCAGATCCAGGCCGACAGACTGGGCTCCAGCCAGGCTCCCTCCAGCAACGGCCTTTGTGGCTTAGTGGGGCTCCTCAGGAGTAATCCTGCCCTGGGTGGCCCTCCCGGAGTCCCCCCTGCTGCCTTATTCATTGGCTCTCTCTCTCTCTCTGGCCCTGGACCCGCCCCAGCAGCACACGCTCCAGAGCCGGAGGGGAATGGACTGGCCCACCCCCGGGCTGCCCTGCGCCCCTCCCAGCACTCTCCCGCCAGAGCGCAGGGCACCCCTGTCCCTTCTCTCCACCAGCCGGGGAGGAGGGAGACGGTGGGCGAGCTGTGCACCCACCTCCTGCCCGGAGGAGGGGGAGGGCGACTTGCTCCCGAGCGGGTGTTTTTGCGGGGGGGGAGCGGGGCGCCATTTGGCGCCCCTGAGGCCGGCCACCCTAGGCGAGTGCCTAGTTCGCCCAATGGGCGATCCGGCCGTGACTGGGAGAGACATTCCTTCAGTTTGAGGGTTCCGACTTGTGAAGGTCTGTAAAAATAATAACCATCAGCTTGAACTGAAGCCATCCTGACTTGGATGGCCCAAGCTACCCCAATCTTGTCAGAACTCAGAAGCTAAGCAGTTCTTGCCCTGGCTAGTAGTATTTGGATGGGACACCTCCAAGGGATACCAGGGTCATGACACAGGTACAGGAATGTCTCTTTGCCTTAAAAACCCCATGGGATCACTATGTCAGCTGTGACTCGACAGCACTTTTTAAAAAATTGAATCTGGTAACAGTGCAAAGGTGTAAGAATATGAATGATGTGCACATAGAAGACTTCTACAAATAGTAAATGATCTTCTCCTTGTTGGATGAAATAAAAATTACTTCAAGGTTGCTTCTCACAGAAGGTATAACATTAGTCCAATTTCAGAATAACCATATGCAGATCAATGTAACTAAGCAAACTAGGTCTAAATAAGAGCTATATTAAATGCTAAATGTACTGGAACAAAAGCACTTTTGGCCACCACACCAACTTGTTTTGTAAGCAGCAGAAATGAAGTCAGTAAGACTGCCAGGCTTATAATTAAGTCTGTCAAAATAACAATTGTTCAATTCAAAATAAACAGTCCAATTACCTCTAATATATCAGCATTACCACACAACATCACCTTCTCCTTGAGTGAATTCAGCTTCAGCTAGTTCTTCCTCAACCATTGGACCACTGCAGATACATAACCATCTAGAGCAGGGGTGGCCAAACTTGCTCAACGTAAGAGCCACATAGAATAAACATCAGATGTTTGGGAGCCACAAGACATGAACAGATATTAATAACATGTCTCTATTTTAAAAATATGCAAATTTGTTTTTATTAATATTAAATGAGACTGCCAAAAATAAAAGCAAAAGGGGTAAAAACAGATATTGATAATGATATTTATTTGTCCAATGATATTTATTTGTTTGCTAATGATATTTATTTGACACAGAGAGCAAGAGGTGGAAAGAGAGAAAGAAACAAAGAAAGCAAATGGAAGGAAGGAAGGAAGGAAGGAAGGAAGGAAGGAAGGAAGGAAGGAAGGAAGGAAGGAAGGAAGGAAGGAAGGAAGGAAGGAAGGAAGGAAGGAAGGAAGGAAGGAAGGAAGGAAGGAAGGAAGGAAGAGCATGGCTCACCTTCGCTTCCCCAGCTGCCCACCCAGGAGCTGCACAATATGTGTGAAAGAGCCGCATGTGGCTCCCGAGCCACAGTTTGGCTAACTCTGGTCTAAAGGAAGAGATTGATGCTTCTGAATGTTTATCTAAAGAGATAATAGCAGCCAGTTTTAAAACTATCGAGGCTCTCTTGCAATGGTCTCACATAGATATTAAAAAGCAGAAACACAAAACGCAAATCCCAAACTGCAGGTTCTAAATCCACCAGTAATGATAGACTCACATGTGACTAATGATAAAAATACCTGGGAACACTCAGAAGGATCTTTGTAGAATTTAGACAGCAACAGGATCTGAGAATGGCAAGGACAATATATTGTGGCTGGATGCAGTGGTACAGTGATATCTAGTAGTAGATACTTTCCATCAGAAAGCTGTAACAGACCCCATAAATGAAATTATATGGCATTCTAATTTTTCTGGTACCTTAACATCTTTGGGCATTCGTGACAGTCATAGATAGGAACTCTAAGCTCCAAATGTTCAATGGCTTCCTTACACATTTCAGTGGAGTAAGCAGTTGTGAATTTGGATCTACCTGTGAATGCTGAAAGTACATACAAAGCATTTTTAAAAGTCTTGAAAGGCACAACAGGAAAATAATTGTTTCTCCATCTAATTTGGGTGTGAGTGGTTTGTCTTTAAATATTAATTAAAATTTAATACTGAGTTTTAAATTGCTAGTTTAAGTTGCTTAACTTAGAAATCAATGGCAAATATGTGTTTTTGCCATAGGTTTGTTATAATTGCTTTACACTTATGGATGTTCATGCATGCCTACCAAAATGACTATGATTATGGCTCTTAAATGACTTGATAATGCTAATGGATCACAAAAGCGGCAATAAAATATAAATTAAATATACATTTTAATGCTTAATTGGCCAGACAAATAAACTGCCAGATGGTAACATTTAGTGTGAGTGTGCGTGTGTGTGTGTGTGTATGCATGTGTGTGCACATACTGCTGTCCGTTTTCAGGTCTTAGAAACCGGAAATCCAAGACATATATACCAACTACTGAAATTGCAGAATTCCTGCTGATAGAGGTAAGAGTATAGGGATATGGTGGTTCAAATAGTTTGCTATAATGAGATCTCTTTCCTACACCATTAAACTCTGTTCTTAGTAGCTTTTCCAAGCATTTTCTTTTAAGAAACTTATGCAGCCTAAAAAATTAAAACTCTGATCTTGGTAGATTTAGTAGTGTTTTCTTTATCTGATACTGAAATATATTTATTCAGCCTTCAGTTTTCATGTTACTAAAATGATACCAAGTAGGGATGGGCAAGAACCTTAAAATTCCAGTTCAGTTCGGGGCTCAAGGTGGCCCCCTAACTGAACCGCAAATCAAACTCAGCAAAAAGGCCCCAAATCAAACTGGCAAGTTTGGTTTCCCGGGAGCAGTTAAATGGCTGCCAGCCATTTAACCCTTCCATTTCACTCCCCTCTCACTTTGAAGTGAGGGGGACCAAAACCAACAGGTTTAATGGCTCACAGCCACTTAAACCTAACAGCTGACCAATGAAATGGACCAGTGAAATGGCTGCTAGACATTTCAGCCTAACAGCTGATGGGTGGACCTACCCTGTGTTAGGTTTAAATGGCTGCCAACCATGTCAACAGTCCATTTTGCTTCCCCTGCTTGAAAGCAGAGGGAAGAGAAACTGACCAGAGAAATGGCTCACAGTGGGATGGGTGCACCCATCAGCTGTTAGGCTGAAATGGCAGGCAGATATTTCACCTGTCTATTTTGCTTTCCCCACTTTGAAGTGGGGGGGGGAGTGAAACTGACTGGTAAAGTGGTTCACAGACATTTAAACCTAACACCTCAGCTGTGGACCCCCACCACACAGCTGTTAGGTTTAAACGATTTGAACTGCCAAACTAGACAAAAGTCCAGTAAATGTTCAGGGAAGGTACCTTCCTCGAACATTGGTTCAGGGGCTCCAAACCAGCCCAAGTTTGTTCCGAATTTTGGCTCATGAGCCAGTTAGTGCCCATCCTTAATATCAAGTGCAGAATATGTTTTTATGGCATTTTAAACTACACAGTGCATCTTATGAAGAGTTACTCTGCTGTAAAAACAGAGGAATACTTCCATTTTTAAAGCTATTTCCTCATTTTTGCAGATAAATTGTCAAAGTAGCCTGGTCAGCCTCATTATTAATTGCATTTACAGAATTCTTTTTATGTTCTAAACCAAGGAAGAACTCAGGGACCCGATATTTTATTTATTTAATTAATTTAATTTCTATACAGCCCTCCCCACAGAGCAGGCTCAGAGTGATGTACAACAGTTTAGAACAACAACAAAAAATAGAATATCAGATATATGATCATAAAACATAAGCCTACATAGTGCCACAGAAAAAAGTTGCTATTCAATTCATAAAACCTTTGAACATATGAGCTGGGCAATTTCATATTCTGCATCAGTTAATAAATATTACCTTTGGGGATATCACTAGTACAACTGTAGTGCCAATCAAATGAGGCACAAACTTGGGCTGGTTCAAAGCTCGGGAACTGATGTTTGGGGAAGGCACCTTTTACTCAACTTTTGACCAGTTTGGTTCAGCTGTTTGGGGCCACCCATTTAAACCTAACAGCAGAGCAGTGTGGCAGTCCACTGGTCAGCTGTTAGGTTTAAGTGGCTGCAATCCATTTAACCCTTTGGTTTTGCTTCTACCCCATTGAAGGCGGAAGCAAAACCAAAGGGCTTAATGGATCACAGGCATTTAACCTTAACAGTTCAACTGGTTCACCAGTCAGCTGTTAGGTTTAAATGGCTGCTAGCCATTTAACCCTTCTCGGGCAATCCCTGGCCGGGAGAAAGGAAGTTCTTTCCTGGGCAGTCTTCCCCTTTCTCCTGGCCCTGGTGAGCCACAGCCAAGAAAGAGATGGAAGGGAAGTCCCTCCAAGGGTGCAAGCTGTGCCAGGAGAAGGGGGGGGGACAAAACTTGTCGGACCAGTTAGGTTCAGGCAGGGCCTGTTTGCGACTTGGTTCGTGGACCACCTCAAACCTAACTGCCCTTTTTAGGTTCATGCCTATTCCTATTGGCAATGACCCTAGAAGTGAATTTTGTAAAATAATTGGCCTCTGAATGTTGCTTTGAGGAGTTTTCCCCATGGTGGTCTTCTGTGTAACTTTTATTGTCTGCAGGCTCTGCTGGAGAGCCACCTGAGACTATGGTTGTGTGACTTGGATCTTTGAATAATTATGAATAAGTGGGCATATCATGATGATGTGTACTTCCTGTACCTCCTGCTTCCATTGGCTACACCCTCATAGACCTTGTTCGTTGTTCACTGGCAGCAGCCAATTTTGTAGCTTGTTTCTTTGTGGACAGAATTTTTGTTGATTCCCAACTTGCACAAAAAGAACAAGGGAGATTACACTGCCCCCCTTCCCCATTCTGGATGCAGTCCACTAACTTGCATTTCGTGCCATTTCTAAGTACCCCCAGCCTTAGGAGTGACGGGGGTGGTGGTGGTAACACAATGTGCTGTAAGGACATTTACTGTCATTTTATAACAATGCATGAACACACATGAACTCATGAAGCTGCCTTATGAGACCCTTGGTTTACCAGGCCAGGATTGTCTGCTCAGACTGGCAGCAGCTCTCCAGGGTCACACCCAGAGGCCTTTCACATCACCTACTGCCTGATCCTCTTTAACTGGAGGTAGATATTAAACCGAAGGACATTCTGCATGCAAAGTAGATGGTCTCCCAATAACTATAGCAATAATATTCCGTTCCTAGCACATAGTGATGATGAGAACCATTTAACACAGTTTCCAATTGGGAACATTAGTTCTTATATTTCTAAGCGGGGTTTAGTGGTGGCATAAAAGGTAAAGGTAAAGGTTTCCCTTGCTCAATAGCTAGTCAAATCTGATTCTAGGGGGCGGTGCTCATCTCCGTTTCCAAGCTGAAGAGCCAGCATTGTCTGAAGACATTTCCGTGGTCATGTGGCATACTGAACCACAAATGAGTATGTGAAAAACAGTTCAGCAATTTGCCACAAATATAATTTTATCTCTGCTCAGAACAAACCAGAAAACCCATCCAGCTGGCCAATGTGCTATGAGATGTGCCATATTCTTACATTTTTGTCAGCATCTTGGTCCAGCATATAAAACAAAGGTCACACACATACTGCATATGAATACATGAAGCTGCCTAAATGCTGAGTCAGATAGTCTACCAGATTGGTCTATCTGGGTCAATGTTGTCTACTGTGACTGGCAGCAACTCCCCAATCTTTCACATCACCAATTACATAACCTTTTAAAAACATGAAATGCCCGCGATTGAACTGGGGACCTTTTGCATGTTAAGAGTCTGCCTGAGTCACAGTACTACCTTATTCTAGTAGTGACTAATTATCATATCATATTGTGTATAGTATAATCAGGAGATCCTAAGATTGCCAACCTTCAGTTCTAGATCTTTTTAGTATTATGCACCAATAGGTGGCAAGCTAGACTTATTTTTCAGTCTGAGAGAGCTCTGAGAGCTGTGACTGACCCAAGGTCACCCAGCTGGCTTCGTGTGGAAGAGCGTGGAATCAAACCCAGTTCTTCAGGTTAGAGTCCATCGCTCTTAACCACTACACCACACTGACTCTAGTAGTGGTGCAGCCACATTATTCTTACCAGAATGTAGAACTGAAACATTAACAACCAGGCTCTATGACCTAGCATTATTCTTTTGTTGAACTCTGAACTTAATAATAAAATAAATGAACACATGTATGTGTATATTATCATTAGAAGAGAGTAGCTGGTAAAATATAAGCCATCATTCCTTCTTCAGGAAAACCTCAAAGCCCTTGTTCCACAACAAACTTTAATTATTTGGAAAGGATTAAGATATGAAAGAATCTATACTGCCAAGCTCCAAAGATCTCTGATTAAGGTTTCCCCAGCATGTTCCACAGTAGATTGGAGGTGGTTATAATCTGCAGATACATTAATAACACAGCTTTGCTATCAAAAGACAATGCAGATAATAATTCAATTTAACAGCTAAATGGGAGGCACAGCATCTACCCTGAGGGTGACTTGCTTGACAGAAACGAATGCAACTTAATGCTGTTAGAGTTAAGAGTTTCAGACTCTGAAGAACAAAGCTTTAGCCTGTAAGCTTCCCACAATCCATTACCAAGCCTGTTAGCAAGCTTGGCTGATAAGAGGGCTTAGTAAGGAGATCTTCACTTTGTTTCTGATATGTTCCTGTACTTTAGATGAATATTCTTGTTTAACAGCAGGGTAAAGCAGACAGGGAAGGCAATAGAAAACCACCTCTACTCATTTCTTGCCTTGAAAACCCCATAAGCTGGAACTTCCTAGGGTCACCATGAGTCAAGTCATGACTTGATGGCACTCCTTATCTTTTTAAAGCAGGATCCCTGCTGCGGACTCTTTTCATTCAGTTCCATTGGGTATCTTTTCACTGGTTTGGTCACACAGAAAAATGAAGTTCAAAATAAAACTAAATCAAAATTTAAAAGGACAGATGGCCACACTCTTCCTTTGCTAAACAGTCACAGAAAATGATGTTGTCAATGCAGAATATTAAAAGGCAAATAATCATGTTGCTTGGTCAGATGTTCTAAATGGATGTTCAGGTAATGGTTTTAAAACTGAGCAAAGGAACAAATTAGGAAGGGCAGGAGTGAAGCAATGCCACCCCTGTCCTGTGTTTTGACCACATTTGATCATATCTCAAAGGCACTTATGAGGCATTAAAATAACCTTAATAAATGTTTTTGAAGTACACTGCTTTTTTCTATGTCTAGAGGCAGAAGATGAGGGGGAAGATCAGGGGGCATGCACAACTTTAAAAGAAGGCTGGGAAGTGGAGTCGGTTAGAAGATCCCAGAGTGAAAAGGAGAACCAGCAAGGAGGAAGAACCCCCTTCCCCACCTGGGTGCTAGGGTTGCTAGATCCTCACTGGCCACCAGAGGGGAATGGGGGGGGGGGGTTTGGGTTGCCAGATTCTCCTGAAGATTTGGGGATGGAACCTGGGAAGGACAGGGATCTCAGTAAGGTACAATGCCATAGAGTGCACCCTCCCAAACATCCATTTTCCCCAGAGGAACTGCTCTCTGTGTTCTGGAGATGAGCTGTAATTCTGGGGGGTTCCCACGTCCCACCTGGAGGCTGGCATCCCTACCTGAGTCTGAGGCTATTGGAGATGCCAGTGAGTGACACTGGGATATGAGCTAATAGAAGGGTCAGCCCTTGACCTCCAACAGTGTAGGTCTTGGATCCTGCCCTCTTCTACTGAAACCTCTTTTTCCTCTCTTCTGAAACCTGAACCACCAGTATGGGAGGGACACACAGAATTTTACAGTAAGAAGTGTTTAAAATAAGTAGAATACATTGGCCTCATAAACTTAAGCATTGGAATCTAGGGAAGCTAAAAATATATATTCTTGCCATTTTGAGTAATTTTGGACAACAATTTAAAAGCATTTTGAACACAACATCAGTGTGTTCAAAATGCTTTTAAATTGTTGTCCAAAATTTGGTTTATCCATGGGCCTTTCTCTCTATGCTTACCTTGTACTTATGTACTCTTGGTCATACTGGGGATACTGCTGGATCCTGGCCTACATTTGGCTGATACACCAGTGCTGCAATCACATGCACCTTTAGATTCAACATAGGTGCAAATGCCTGGCAGATCTAAAGGGCACAATCAGACAGCAACATCTGGGAAGTGTCCCATAGTCATCAGCAACCCATGCTGCTCCGCTGCAGAAGTGGAGTTAAAAGACACCAGGGAAAGTCTGGCTCTAATGGGTTCTGATGGGCCATGGATGGACTTTCCCCTGTCTGATCGTGCAAGCACGCTCTCATGCCGTCAAGATGGTCTGATCACTCCATCCCAGCTCAGTGCCATTTCCCTCCCCCTCTTTGCAGTATGCACATCATTGCATACTCCATAGGGAAACAAACAACAAAAAAACAAAAAAGACTCACCCATAGTTGCATCTAATCACACAGTGACAGGCTAAGCCTGAAGCTACAAAGGGATGTGTGATCTCACAACTGCGTGTCAAATTCCTTTGGAGGAAATAGCCTCACTTCCCCTCCACTTCAACTGGTGCAAGTGACTGCAGCCCAGCTATAGCTATTCCTCAAAAATCATGATCAGGCCACCATTATCCATGCTTATTGCATGTAGGTTAGATTACCATAACACACTTTACATGGGGATGCCTTTAAAAACAATCCAGAAACTTCACCTCATCTAAAATGTAGCAGCTAGCCTGTTTTCAGGAGTGGGGTACAGGGATCATATCATGCCAGTGCTGAAAGACCTGTATTAGCTGTCTATTTGTTTCTGGTAATTCAAAGGTAAGAAACTTTAAAGCCCTAAATGGCTTAAGGCTAGGGTATGTGAAGGATCACCTCCTCCCATGTTGTCCTGAGCACCAGTAAAGATATGCTTCACAAGCCCTGCTTGCTATGTCCCCACTTTCAGAGATGAGGTCGGTGGCAACAAGTGACAGTGCTTTTTCAGAAGTGGCACCTCACTTATGGAATACATTTCTCCTTGAGCGAGTTTGGTGTAGCCGGTTTGGTGTAGTGGTTAAGTGCATGGACTGGGAGAACTGGGTTTGATTCCCCACTCCTCCACTTGCACCTGGCTGGATGACCTTGGGCAAGCCATAGTTCTGATAAGGGCCCAGGACAGACTGGCAATTTGCCCCGGTATCGAGTCGCGGCAAAAAAAACCCGGAGTAAATGATACCGGGTTTTCCCGTCCACACAGCGGGGGCCTCTGCCGGAAGATACTGGACGGAGGCGCGCGGGAGCGTTCAGACTGCCGCGCCGGAGGCGCACTATATTTGCTGTTTCCCCATTATTTCGGCTGTGGGCGTATGTGCGCATGAGCGCTTGAGCGCTCATGCGCTCATGCGCATAAGCGCATTTTGGCGATTTTTTTTTTTCCCCTACAACGCCGGCACCGCATTGGGCAGTGGAGCGGAGCGCAGCCAATCACACCGTTGCTGCCTCATGCCCAACGCGGGTTGCTCCCGGCTTTTCGGCTGCGCATTCAGACTCCCCGGAAGCGGAGAAACACGCAACAAACGCAGGCTTTCAAGATTTGTGTCGGCTTTTATCAGGTGTTTTTTTAATCCGGCAGTGAAGCGCGAGAGCACCGGTAGGCTACGGGTGGGGGACGCCAGGCAGATGTGCCTGTGTGAACATTCCATTTAATCCGATATTGAGTCGTTGTCAGCCCGGGTCCCATCCCGCGGCAAATTGCCAGTCTGTCCTCGGCCAAGAGCTGTTCTTGAAAAAGAGCATTTTCTGTCAAGAGCTCTCTCAACCCCACCTACCTCACAGGGTGTCTGTTGTGGGGAGGGGAGGGGAAGGGAAGGGAAGGGAGTTTGTAAGCCGCTCTGAGACTCCCTTGGGTAGTGAAGCACAGGGTATAAATCCAATCTCTTCTTCTACTTCTTGAGACTAACCTGGTGCCTATGTTGCTTTCTTTTTTGGTGTCAGGTGAAAACATTTCCATTCACACAAATTTTTAATGAAGTGGTTCATAACACTATGGGTGATTTCCCACTAAAGCTGCCTCGGGGTTGCGCCGCCGTTTGCCCTGATACTATTAGTCAATTTCACACCCGAAGCCGCGGGGCTGCATTTTGACCCACGGTTTTGCCCGATTTCCCCCGCAGTTTTGTAATCCTGTTTTTTGAGGATTACAAAACTGCAGGGAAATCGGGCGAAGCCGCGGGTCAAAATGCAGCCCTGCGGCTTCGGTGTGAAATTGACTAATAGTATCGGGGCAAACGGCGGCGCAACCCGAGGCAGCTTTAGTGGGAAATCACCCTATGTTTGTCTGGAATCTTAGTTTAAGTTTTCTGCATTCTGATTTGATAATATATGTTTTTGTGTTGGGTGGGGCTTTTAATGCTGGATTTTAATTAAAATCTGTTAATTTTGATTTTATTATTTTTGTTTTATAACCCACTTCAGGCAGGGTCCTGGAGAGGCAGCATAAAACTATTCTAATAAAATAATCTAAGAAAGAGCCTTTCTTAATGCTGCCTGGAATCCTGGAGAGGCAGCATAAAACTATTCTAATAAAATAATCTAAGAAAGAGCCTTCTTAATGCTGCACTCTATGTACTGCCATATAGTACCAACTCTATTTGAACTACAGTTTTATCACTAATTGTGAGCGCTAAAAACTCTGATTTGTGTGTGTGTTGATTTAGTCTTGTGGGCTAGGGTCCCTGCTTCTTAGTTCTATTTGTTAGTTAGAATTGTGGACTGCATGAGCTCCCTTGTCCCTTGTTCTTCCTATCCCTGTATTACCTTGCAAATAAATTGATGTTTTGAACACACGCACCTATGAACCCAAGAGCAGAATCCCAACTGAGCATCCTATTCCTGACTTGAAAACAAAAAAATGAACTTCACAATCTTGATCCTGTTATGATATAGTGGGATCAGAGGGCCGTATGGTTTTCCTCCTTCCATCCTTGCCCATTTTGCCTGTTCTGTTCCCAAAGCTGACCATTTTTGTATACATTAGGTGCTTTCAACTGGATCACACATATTTGTGCATTGTTACAATATCACCAGGGATCTGCAGATCAATCTAGTAAGTTCTGAGCATACACCAAAATGATGAATGCTACTGACTGCGCAGTCCAAAGCTGCACATACATAGTAGATTTAGTTCATTTAAAATAGTGCATGATCTGCCCAAGATAACTATGAGGAGTAAATAAATGGTACAATAGCATATTCACCTGTGGACTACTGAATGCATCCTTTTGAGGAAAGCAAGAGTCCAGTAGCACCTTAAAGACTAACAACGTTTGTGGCAGGGTAGGAGCTTTCATGAGTCACTGCTCACTTCTTCAGGTACAGATTATCTGAAGAAGCAGTGACTCACGAAAGCTCAATACCCTGCCACAAATGTTGTTAGTCTTTAAGGTGCTACTGGACTCTTGCTCTTTTCTACAGACAGACTAACATGGCCAGGCTACCCATCTTGATTTATTCTCTTGAGGGTTTGCTTGGTGAATCCTATCCTTTTGATAAGTGCATGTTTTCATCCATGTTTACCCTGCAACCCTATTACTTGTGGACAGCAAGAATCTGAAAGGAAACAGCATGGCATTTCTGTTTCTGAAATGTTGAACATTTTGTCAAATTGACACTCATACAGCAGGAAAGTAGGACTTAGAAAATTCCACTTTAAGAAAAGAAATTCCCTCTGCTTGCCAGCCTTCAGTCAGAGAGCAAAATATTACTTTATCAGCTGAATTCATTCAAATATAAAGTCTCCATAGGGCAAAGAGAACCCCAACTAAAAACCCTTTATACATCCTGGTGTAGATTTCTTCACACTTTGAGAAGAAGTTGTTTATTATTTTTTCTATGTCATTTGATGGAAGATGAGGCAAAAGGGCAACCTGGAATCTTTTCAGAACAATAGCACAGTGGAGTCTTTAATGAAGATAAACATTTTCATTGGCTATTTACTTTGCAGAAATCCTCCACAAACATCAGACATGTATTTATGCTGATTTAGGGAAGGATACTTGGAAAGCTCTCATTGTGCAATTTTTTTTCTCAACACAGTGAGTCAGAATATTTGGTTTAATTCTTACAAACATCAGATTTGTTTCTGAATGGTACCAGTCCAGGCTATAAATCTCGTGATGGAACGCTCTCCCACTGACGTATACGAACATCTTGCAGGCTAATGCATCTACCTCTCTGTAATTTACAGCAATTTTTACAGGTTGATTGCCACAGTCCACCTAAGGAGATTCGCCCATAAGTGTTGGCTACCTTCTGTGTTTCATTTGCTGGATTATGAGCTTCATATGTAGTTCTGAGGTGAATCTAATGTGCATAAACTTTTGTATTCAGGTATTGGTTCTGCCTTTACTGCATTACTTTCAATGGGAGATATATTCAGATGTATCCCTAGCCACATCCTAATACAGCCAGTCTCATGTGAGCACCCCTTTAAAATACATTGGATTGAGATGAGTATGTGTATTTTACTACCTATTGAAATTAATTTAAATAAATGGCAGATTGAAATTCAGTTTCTACATTCATCTTGCTTTTCTGTAGTTCAAAAGGTCATGTCAATGGGAAATATAGGAAGTGGCCTTCCCCTTCATTTTAAGACATTTTCATGAAGAATGTGAAACTATTTCTTGCTTCAGAGTTAATAAAAAATACAATGTATTCTCATAAATTGTGTTACACCTGAGTTGCCAGCACAAGGTCTTCTACTTGAGTGAACCACAATGAAATCAGAACAAAATCTTAGCATCATTCTTTTGTGCAAGACAGAACTCTAATCTGATAAGTGTTATAAAATGCAAAGGTTTCCCCCCTCAGTGGTTTCATTTATCTCTTCTACTATTGATACACAGGTACCCATGGTTTAACTGAGACTAACAGCTCAATTCTAAAACTTATTGTGCCATCGCAAAGCAGTTTAAGAAAAAGAGTACCAATACCCAGACCAGCACAGTATCATAAAATGTGTATTGCATCTAAATGATGATGGACAATGGAGGAACGATGCCACAATTGATAATTGTTTAGAAGTTGGATGTAAATCCCTACCGTTATTGCTAGTAGATACACAGAAATGGCATCTTGTTTCACATTCACCAAATTCTCATTCCATTTGAACCAAGAGCAATAGTGTACATCAGACACTGGATTTATTCATCTTAGTTATATTGCAAGTGTTTCTACATAATGAGGAACTGTTTTATTCATATAAAATGAAACTGAGACACTCTACTGATCAGGGGTTTTAAAATATTTTTTTTCAGGGCCTGTTAGGGGAAAAAAGTATTCTTATGTTCAGATGAAATGTCATCTCAGTGTTTGCATTAAATTCTTAAGGATTTGAAACGCTGTTCACACTCTGCCATTTCACATGACTATTGTATGCATGGATTGTAGCCATGGAAAAACTGCTTGAAAACCATTCCGTATATACCACACATGTTGCGAAGAAACACTCACAAAACAATTGTGGTTTGCTAAAAACTGAAAGCCGAACTACACAAGGTATTGTTCCTGGATGCACCTCTGGCTCCTTCTTGGGGACTGTTAAGCAGATGTGTGCTGGCATTTTCCAGATGAAACATGATTCCCAGATGTACAGGGTATGATTTGGATTGGGATTTTGGTATTTGGGAGGAGGTTTAAAGTCTTCTTCCTGACCTGAAGTACCCTGAAGAATTGCTGTTTTCCCTTATCCTGACCTAGATAGCCCAGGCAAGCTCCATCTTGTCAGATCTCAGAAGCTAAGCAGGGCCAACCCTGGCAAGTACTTGGAAGGGAGTCCTCCAAGGAATACCAGGGCTGGAACACAGAGGCAGGCAATAGTAGACCACATCTCTGAAATGTCCACCAGAATTCAACCATGAATTCTAGATACACGCACGCATGCACATGTGTGCAAAATACTCACTTTTTTGTTGTTGCTATTTTTCCATTGGGAATAATATATCTACCAATCAGTTATATGTGTTTTTCTACAACAGAGCGAATAGACAGTGCCTAGGTTTGTTTCAGATCAGAAATAATAGCTTCATGTGCACCTTCAGACTTCAAACTTCTGGGAATCCACCAGGTTCTAGTGGGTTGTGGCAGCTTCAGAAGGCTTAGAGATCATGACTTCTGAGAAGATCCCTCCCCTTCTGATAAAGAAAAAACTGTCCAGATTCAAGTAAACCAGTAATTTGGTTGGTAAGCAAGGACACTAAGGAGATTGCACACACAAATGTGATCAACATATGAACTTACTTTCCTTATTTGTAATGTTCATTTTGTGTTGATCACCATGGTGCTTTGCTCAGAATTCAAAGGAAATAGTATTTGAGTAGTATTGTCATCTGCCCCATGGTGGCATTAAGTTATAGTGTCTGGCCAGTAAACCACAGCTGATCCACACATAGAATTTACTAGCCTGCCATTATTATATATTCCCCAAGGTCATCAGGAACATATTATGAACCATTTTAAATCAGCTATCTAAACTCCATGTGCTGCTTTTATGCCTGTACATTTGGTAGCATTATTCAATCTGTAACATGTTCACAGGCTGAGTTCAGACTGGCAATTTGCCCTGCTATAGCCACTTTTCAGCCGCATTTCCCAAGCAGATTAAATGGGGCATTCACACAGGCATGTCTGCCTGGCGTTCCCCACCTGTAGGCAACACATGCTGTTCCGCTTCACTCCCATGTTAAAAAGATACCTGTTACAAGTGGTAGCAGATCGTGGAGACTGCCTTTATCCCACGTCAGTCCGCTTCCTGGAAGTGTGAATGCTCAGCCGAAAAGCCAGGAGCAACCCGTGTTGCTCCCGGCACATATGATTGGCGCATATGATTGGCTGTGCTCCGCTCTACCGCCCAATGCAGAACGGGATCCTCCCCAAATCAGCTGGATTCCTATGTGTGCATGAGTACATGAGTGCATGAGCGCCCATACACACATAGGCATCTAGCCAATTTACCAGGGAAAAGCCATTTACAGCCGCACCTCCGGGCCAGCAGTCTGAACGCTCCCATGCGCCTCCTCCCGGTATGCTCCCGCATCTGTTGGCCCTGTGTGACTGGGAAAACCTGGAACAGTTTATTCTGGGGCTTTTTTGTCACGACTGGCTCCCACTGCAAACTGCAAACAGCCACACATACTTTGAACTGAATCAAACTACAGTTTCCAGGTGGCAGTGCAAAAATACATAAATCCTATCAAAGCAGACAAACACAAATATGCTCAGATTTCAGAGCCAAGCCAGGAGGCAAAAGTGGGCAAGGCTGGAACACCCCATCTAGTAAGACTGAGGCAACCAAGGAAACCATCTGTTTTGTAAATTGACTTTTGTTTTCTTTTTGGATGCATTGGATGAGCAGGGGAGCCCCTTGCCAAGTATTTGATATTTGGACCCAATGAACTTTGTATTAATTAGACTGGCAAATGGGCAAAGCTAGAATAGAGAGACAAGCCACTCTCTTCTGCGGCTCGGAACTGAATGCCTCCATTTTAAATTTATTTTAATATATAATAAAGATAACGGATGGAGAATGAGGAAGATGGCATGAAACTGAGCATGCCCAGGATATTTTTTTTCCAATCCAGCTTCAAACATTCAAGAAGGAAACAGACATTTTTTTTAGTATCCTGCTTACAGTTTGCAAACAAATTGTGATCCAAATAGACAGGTGATCAAGCACTGGATTCAAATAAAGCACCGGTTGTTGATAGAGTTGCCAGGTGCCTGGCATGGCCTGGCAACCAGGAGGAGATGGGGAAGCAGTTACTTACCATTGGGAGGCAGCTATTGTTGTTGACATACAATGACATCATTTCTGGAAACAATGCCATCACATGGTGATGATAATCACTCCCCTCCCTGTCTGGCTGGCCTATTTCTGCCCGTCTACCAGCTGAGTGTTGGTGAGAAGCAGCCACAATTCCCAGGATTTTGCCCACCATAAATGGGCACCTGGTAAGTCTAATCATGGGGAAACCATATATTCATCACTGAATGCAAGTAATTGTTGGAATTTAGCAGTGTTTCTAGTTCCATTGGGGTTGGCAGCCACCCTTTGTTGGAGATGGGTGGGAAAATTTGTTCATAAATAAAGTATTTCTTTTAGAAATATTAAATAGCTTAATGACTTTGAATAGAAACCGCATTTAGTAGCTTTCATAGAGGCCTCCAAAATGTACAAGTGCTAAGCTCTATAGAAATGAAGAGCTAACTTCTGCATGTTTACTGTCTCTTCCTTCTATATGATTTTGCAAGCTGAGCAAGTGATCCTTCTTCCCCATCCCTCGAGCTATCAGTGTGGCAGCGATGTGAATCATATTTTCAGCCATCAGATTTTCATTCACACTTCGCTCCCTTTTAACTGCCACTTTTAGCCCAGAAAGGTTTAAGAAATAAGCATCTGTTCCCATCCTCTTATTTCTTCAGTAAGAAGCTTTACTTTGTACTTTAATGACATATAATGAAAAATCCCACAGCCACCTTCTCAGGTTGGAATATTGTTATCTTGACAGCCCTCAAGTCGATCTACCTCTGAATTGGTACCTTGAGCCACAAAAAGGTTATTTGCCTTTTCAACAGCAGCAAAATAACAACAACACTCAGATGCACACACAAAAAACCCAGCTAGTGTTCAGTTGACTGTACCATTCATCATCTATCATTACAAAACATATGAGAAACAAAGCCAAAGGGGAATGGAAAGTTTCCTCCAAGAATTTAGTCTGGAACATATATTGAATGTATAAACTTTTTAAAAAGTATTTGTATCTCCTGATTCATTTTTAAAACTTTACTCTTGGTATTTCAATTTTGAAAAAAAGGAAGTACTTCTTGTTTTAGCACTGAACTCAATCTATTTATTTTAAATTGTTGTCACTGATAGGTAAAAATAATTTTTGTTCACTGTACTTACTACCACATTTACTTTAGGAAGACAAGCCTGAATGTAAGGCAGTTCCCCTCCCCCAAAAAGAGAAAGTTATACATGAAACTAAATGACCTTGAAGACAAATTTACCTCTCTTTAACAAAGTAACAGTATAAACAAAATATTTATAATCTAATAATCAATATACAACAAAACAACATAGACTACATAAGCAATTGATTATTTTCACTCTTTCTGCCTCTTTGCTGTTCATAAGTATTATCAGACCACACAAATATAGTAATGATTCATTAGATATGTTTAGTTGATCTTGATATAAACCTATATTATTACAATTTCAGTCAAAGGTAGACACTTGAAGATTGATATCAACAGTAATGATAAACCTCAGTACATGATAATAAGTAATTGTGGCTGGCTCCAGATGTCAGTCTGTCATCACTATCCATTCTTGTCTCATGATGCAGCTGTATGCTGCGGGGCCTAGTACTGGGAGTACAAAACGGGATTGGGATTCCATTGGTCTACCAGCCACCCCACTCCCAGTCATCACTTAGTCTGAGCTGCTCGTGGTAGTCTTAGGGTTGGTGTTGACTCCTAGGCGGTTGTTTTGGGGGACTTCAACATCCATGCTGAAGCTACCTTGTCAGGAGCAGCTCAAGATTTCATGGTCTATATGACAACCATGGGCCTGTCTCAGGTATTACTTAGTAATCTTACTGTGTTTTTAATTCAAAGGTCTTGAACAGATCAAGATCTAACCCTCTTACAGGCAATTACTGCAGCTAAATCTTTAGGGACTGCTAAAGTAGTTTTCTGATCCTCATATGCGAGGAAAAACTGGACATTTTTTTGAGATAATAAATTAACCTATTAAGGAGGAGGACAAATGCCTCTCTCAAATTGGACCAGATTTCACACTCCAATAAAATATGTTCTAAGTACTCAAGCTGATCAGATCCACATTTACAAACTCTGTCTGAATACCATATGCCTGTGAATCAGTCTTCCAGTGTCTCAAGTATCAATAGGTCCCACGCACTGTGTAGGTTGCTCTCTTGATCTGGTATTCTGCTCTGGGCAGGAAGAAGGTGATCTGGAGGGCGGGTTTTGAAGACTGTCCTCTTGTCATTCATAGATCACTACATGCTAGGGTTTAGATCAAGACTTCACAGGGGTGGGGGATTGATTAAGATGCTCCATACATAATTAGTTAATAACCAAAACATAGTCTATAACACCCCCCCCCTTCCAAGTTGCATTTGGTGCAGAGCATGTGCTTAAATCTCTCTGTATCTGAAATAACTGGAAAGTGTATGCTGTGGTGATATGTACTAAATTATCTGTAACACATAATCTTTTTGCATGTATATGATCACTGAGTAGCTTGTTTTTAGCACTTAAAACTCTTTTTTTTTTTTGTAAATACAATTTATTATTGGATATATCACAAGTTCATACAATTTAAACATAGCAATACATACCCATTTTTCTTTTTTCCCTTTCTCCCCCCCACATCAGGCTTCCAGCACTGCTCCAACCCCATTAATATCTCTCTTATTCTATTACAGTTGCTTCTAAACTTATTTTCTCTTACTAACGGTAACAATACAAGTCTAATTCTCTTTCCATTTCTTCTTAATAACTGTCAAAGCTAATCAAACCACTTTTAATGTCCCAATTTTTCAACAGATATTTTTGAAAGTCTTTCCAATCTTTTAAAAAAGTTTCATCTTCTTCGTTGTTTAACTTTCTTGTTAACTTGTCCATTTCCGCCAAAAACAACGTTTTTTTAATCCATTCCCATGTTTCAGGTACTTTATCTTGTTTCCAACATTGAGCAAAAGTCAGTCTTGCTGCTGTAGTCAAGTACCATAATAGTGTTCTCTTGGCTACATTTATTTCTTCCATTTTAAGACCTAATAATAACATCTGTGGGTCTTTCTTAAAAGTACAATTCAAAATTTTTTGTATCTCATTGTGGATCTCTGTCCAATACTTTACTGCTTTATCACATGTCCACCACATATGGTAAAAAGACCCTTCATGTTTCTTACATTTCCAACATTTGTTAGACATACTTTCATTTATGATAGCAATTTTTTGGGGCGTCATATACCATCTGTACATCATTTTATAACAATTCTCTTTAACATTTACACAAGTTGAAATTTTCATTGACTTTTTCCACAAGTATTCCCAAGATGTCATTAATATCTCTGTATTAACATTTACCGCCCATTTTATCATTTGCTCTTTTACAACTTCATCCTCCGTATACCATTTCAATAAAACCTTATACAGTTTAGAAATCATTTTTTTTCCTTTCTCAAGCCATACAGTTTCAATTTCAATATTCTTTTCTCTAAAACCATATTCTCTTTTATCGGTCTTAAATAAATCATAAATCTGTCTATACTTCAACCAATCATATTCAAATTCAACATCAAATCTGTCTTTTAACACAAAATTTTTCCCTTCAGATTTTAAAAGATTTTTATAAGGTAGCCAGTCTAGTCCTTGGTTTCTTGAATATGGATTGATCACTTCAGCTGGTACAATCCAAAGTGGTCTTTCTTCAGAGAAGAATTTTCTATATCTCATCCATGTCTCGAACAGTGATTGTCTTACAAAGTGGTGTTTAAAAAATTTATCCATTTTTACTTTTCCATACCATAAATATGCATGCCATCCGAATTTGTTATCATGCCCTTCCAGGGCCAATAACTTCTTGTTCTCCAGATTAATCCACTGTTCCAACCATGTTAAACAGATGGCATCATAATACAATCTTAGATTTGGTAGTTGTAGGCCTCCTCTCTCTTTTGCATCACATAAAATTTTCATTTTAATCCTTGGCTTTCTTCCTGCCCATACAAATTTGGATAATTCTTTCTGCCACGAATCCAGTATTTTCCTTTGTTTTAGTATTGGAATAGTCTGGAACAGAAACATCAAACGCGGCAAGATATTCATTTTTACAGTCGCGATTCTTCCCATCAATGATAAATTCAAAGTGTCCCATTTCTTCATATCTTGCTGAATCTTGTGCCACACCTTTTCATAATTGTTTTTAAACAAGTCAATATTTTTCATGGTTAATTCAATTCCAAGATATTTAATCTTTGTGACTACTTCACATTGTATTCTCTCTTGAAGTTCTGTTTGTCTTTGTTTCGTCATATTTTTGCACATCACTTTAGTTTTACTTTTATTAACATAAAATCCCGCAACTGAACCAAATTCTTCAATTTTTTCCATCAATTGTGGTATTTTCTCAATTGGGTCTTGAATCATAAACATTACATCATCTGCAAATGCCCTGTATTTATAGGCAAAACCTTTCACTTTTCTTATCGCTGTTAGTAATATTTCCAATATCCAAATAAACAACAACGGGGATAACGGGCAGCCTTGACGTGTTCCTTTTTGGACTTGGAAGAAGTCCGTCTTTTCTTTATTTATATTCAAAGCCGCTTTTTGTTCTGAATATATTGCCACAATCATATTTAAAAAAGACTGTCCAATGTCCATTTTTTCAATAACTTGCAGCATGAACTCCCAATTTAAATTGTCAAAAGCTTTTTCCGCATCTAAGAAGAGGAATCCAACTTCTTTTCCGGATGTTTGTCATAATATTCAATTGCATCTATCACCACTCTTAAATTGTCTCTGATTTGTCTGTTTGGTAAAAATCCAGCTTGTTCTTCCGCTATTGTATCTTTCAAATATTTTTTCAGTCTCTCCGAAATTATTTTTGCAAATAATTTGTAATTGTTATTTAATAGCGATATTGGCCTATAATTCTTTACTTGAGTCAAATCCAAACCTTCTTTAGGTATCAATGAAATATTTGCTTCTTTCCATGAATCTGGGATCCGTTTGGTCTTTCTTATCTCATTTGACAGAAGTACTAAAATAGGGGTTAGCTCCTCTTTAAATTTCTTATAAA
Organism: Gekko gecko; assembly: GCA_029375565.1. Classification (NCBI taxonomy): domain Eukaryota; kingdom Metazoa; phylum Chordata; class Lepidosauria; order Squamata; family Gekkonidae; genus Gekko; species Gekko gecko. Next base: position 139,111,097 of record JAPDNY010000002.1, read on the forward strand.
ACTTTGCTGTAAAGCCATCTGGTCCTGGAGCTTTGCCCAACTTTGCATCTTCTATCGCCATTGTCACTTCTTCTTTCTTTACTAAACCATTTAATAATTCCTTAATTTGTTTTCCCAGCTCTGGAACTTCAATAGTCTCCAAATAATTCTTAATTCTCTGTTGATCAATTCCTTTCTTTTTGAATAATTTGGCGTAATATTTAAAAAAAGCTCTTTTTATACCGTTCAAACTCATAACATCCTTTCCGTCTTCAGTAATCTTAGATATAAAATTCCTTTCTTTTCTATTTTTCAATTGCCATGCTAAAAACTTTCCTGGTTTGTTTGCACCCTCAAATGCTTTTTGCTGTAATTTCTTCAAGTTCCAATATAATTCTCTGTTTAATAAAACATTCAGCTGATCTTGCAGAAAGTGGATCTCTTTAATAATCTTCTTCTTCCCTGGTCTTTTCTTTAATTCCTTTTCTTTTTGTCGAATTTTTTCATGAAGGTCTTTCTGTTGTTGGATCTTTTGTTTTCTGTCCTTAGAGTTCAGAGAGATAAGCATACCTCTCATTACCGCTTTGTACGCATCCCATACAACTTGTATATCCGTACCTTTATTCAAATTCAATTCAAAAAAGCTTTTCGTTTCCTTTTTTAAGATTTCATTAATTTGTTTTTGATCCAATAAATCTTCATTAATTCTCCAATATAACTGTTTAGGTTTTGCTTTAGATATCCAAAGTAGGGGGTTATGATCAGAGTTGGTTTTCGGTAAAATTTGTATTTTATAAGTTTTTTGCGTCATCTCCTCTGACATCCAAATCATGTCAATTCGAGAAAAGGAGTTGTGTCTATTCGAATAGAACGTATAGTCCTTAGTCTTAGGATTCCACTTCCTCCAAACGTCTTCCAGTTTCTCTTGCTTCATCAATTGAAAGAAATTTTTTGGTAACTTTCCAACTGTCTCTCCACTTGCCTTGGATTTTCTATCCAATGTGTTGTTCACTGTACCATTAAAGTCTCCAGCAAGAACAATTTGGTCATAATTTAAACACTCCAACTCTTTAGTCAAATCATTAAAGAAAGTCTCTTTTGCACCATTGGGTGCATATATATTTACAAGCAATGTCTTTTTTCTGTTCATCCATATTTCCACGCCAACATACCTTCCTTCTTTATCTGAGAAGATTTGTTTAGGATCCAATTCTTTTGAAAGATAAATCACTGTTCCTTTTTTCTTATTAATTGCTGAGGAATGAAATTCTTCTCCCAATTTTTTATTAGTCAAATATTTGTTGTCTTGTTTTCTAATATGTGTTTCTTGTAAACAGATTATATTACATTTTTGTTTCTCCAGCCAATGATTCACTAATCTTCTTTTACTTGGTGAATTTAGTCCATTTACGTTCCAAGATAGAAATTTGTAATCCATAATGATGTTAAGTTAAATATCTTTAAAATCATCCAGATTGCTCTCTTTGAATCTATATAAATCTCCTTCAGATTTAAGAGTAGATCTCACCGAGTTGTACATAAATGTAAGTCCATATGGAATCTCCCATCTGAACCTAATGTTCATTTCTTTTAATCTATCTGTCAATTTCTTAAATTTCTTTCTGTCTTGTAAAATCGATCTCGGAATTTCTCTCAGAATTATTATTTTCTTTCCATTAATTTCCAACGGTTGTGTAAATTGTTTCTTGAAAACGTCTTCCTTCATCTTTGTTGTCACAAATTGAACAATCACATCTCTGGGTAATTGCTTTCTTTTGGCATAGGCTGAGTTCACTCTATAAATCAAGTCAAAGTCTGCATCCAAATCTCCTTCATCTTCCCCTACATAAGTTGTCAATGTCTTAATTACTAGAGCCCGTAGATCCTGATCTTCCTCCTCTTCTATCCCTCTCAATCTCAGATGATTCTGAGTAGCCCTATATTCCATCATGGTCTCCAGCCTTGTATTTTCTGACAGGGTTTTTTTGACCTTTTGTTCCATATCTTCAGATTTTGTCACCAGACTTTTGACTTCCTTTTTGAGTTCTTCTGTATCTTTTTTTATCCCTGACACTTCTGTAAGTACCAGTTCTTTCAGTTCTTCCATATTTTTTTTCTGTACTTGCATTTGCACTTGTTCTATTTGCTCCAATTGAGTTTGCAGCTGTTTTTGCAGTTGTTGTTGCTGTGATTCTATTTGTTTTCCAAAATTCTGCACCACTTCGGTCATCCGTTTTTCCATCGCTTCCATAGCTGCTTGCCACTCTTTTTTTCCTTTGCAGTCATTCTTGGGCTAGGTGATGAAGCAGCTCTAGGTCTTGACCTCAAATCCGTCTTGGAGGCAACTTCAATACTAATCAGTCTTTATATTAGCAATCCTCAAGCCAAATCGCCACCTTTAAAACTTGTTTAAACGCTTTTTCGGCTTGAAAATAACTTTTTAAAATTTAGTCCTCCCCAAAATGTCGGGCGCAATTTCTCTATGATTTTCTTGCTAGAGTAGGCTCCTTCCAAACTTCCTGTTCATCTGTCTGTCTCTGTAATCCAACTTCCGGTAAGGGTGGTGTCCCACAATAAAATGTCCATCCGTTTTCCAATACAGCAGCCTCTAAAACCTCCACTCTAGCCCACTTCCTGTATCATAGAGTCACAGTTAGTTTCGTTTCTGCTACGTAAAGTTTAGATTTGACTGACCACAGGAATGCAAAACAAAGTTACTTTTCAGCCTTTTTCTCTAAAGGAAAGCTTTCGTTTTACTTCTAATTCAAGCGGAATAGTTCCTTTAAGGTTTCAACGCTTATCCGTACGTTTCAATTTCTCATTCTTCTTTAAACCGGTAAGCGCTTATTCGTTTGTTACCTTGCTTGTAATCTCGGGGTTTCGCGGTGCTTCTTCTGTAAACGGTGTTAATCTTGATGATAAAGAGATCGGTAGATGGCGAATTTATGCTGAATACTCAGCCCAGCTGGCATCTGTAGAGTTGATTTGCAACTGCCCTCTTCACGGAAGGAGATCAAAGTGTAAACAAGCTTCCTCCGAAGCTTATCCACACCGATCTCGACTCCCCCTCAGGCTTCGCTGCTTGCTTGCCACTCCCCCGCCTGGAGAGTGCTGCGCTGGGCCAGATAGAGCCCAGACTGTCGTCAGATGCCGCAGTACACTCTGCACAACTCGCAAAGTGTGTCAATTCGCCATTTTACTCCGACCGGAAGCCCCAGCACTTAAAACTCTTACTTGGGTGCCTGAAACTGGTTTTCCCAATACAGCATCTCAAAATTGCCCTATTTGCTTAAGACTTGTCTGTTCCTTGACCGACAAGCTGATATAATGAATGGTTTTTCAATTGCATGATTGAGTGTTTCACTGAATCCTGTATAAAGGTTATCTTCTCTCATGTTGTAATATTACCTGGATTGATGTTTCCCTGTGACAGTTTCAGGAAAACAGTACAAAGCAGGTAAGAATGACTGAAACAGTTATCTTCAAGCCAAAGAACTGCACAAGTAGTAAAATGTTGTTTGCACAAAACCGTATTTATACTCCAGCAACACAAACAAAAGCTACCACTTAGTGGTCACATACAACAGCCTTTTGTGTTGCTCAGTCATTTCTTTTCTGCATTCAACTGTGTGCAGAATTACAATGGATGACCCACTGTGTGGATGTTGTGCCACTGAAATTCATCTCCCAGATTTTTCCATATATAGAATGAGGATGGTTCTGTTCTGATCATGACCCTGCCCCTTTCCACAGTTCATCAATATCAGCAGAAATATCCTTTCATGACTTACTAATATGAGACAATTTGCACCATAACTCCATGGCACCATATCTCAGTCATATGAAGCAGCAAATCCATGAAACCTGTAGCCAGTTCCCAGGGAGTCCAGTCACTACTCACTTTACCTCTGCAAGCTGGGTCACAGAGAACAGGACTTTGGAAGAGGATCTAGACTTATGGTACAGACTTTGAGCCCTCCCACCCCCAGTCCAGGGGATAAGAGAGGCAAAATTCCTGATACTCTGCCAGCATGTACAGGATCTTACTTCTCTCTCACACCCCTCCAGGAATGAGAGATACCAAAATCCCATATGCTTCAACAAACCCAAGAGTATGTCTGCACACACTCCTGGCTTATCAGTAGTCACTGCCACCAGGACCTCTTAAGGGCATTCCCAACTCAGACAGGAGCAGAGGTCCCACCTCCTGTCTAGTCTCTGCAGATAATTAATTAATACACAGTGGTAGCCTTCAGCTGAGTCAGCTCAGGCAGCAAGATTTAGGCTTAGAGGTCAGTTGCAACACAAGAACCAGCCCAGATAATATTAATCTATATTATCTTTATTTAGTACAAAGCATGCATATAACAAGAGGCTATCCAGAAGGTGAATGAAACAAATAAGATCTATAGCTTATTCAGCTCTAACTATACATAGATGAAGTCATAATTACCAGTCATTCAGAGAAACCAGATAATTCAATATCCTTTGGAGAACCAGGGGATCTTCAGGATGAACCACATGGCTGATGAAGGTAACTAAGACCAGCTTGGTTGCCTAGAAGTAAGTGTTTCTAGAAAGTGGGTGGGGTCAGGTGGGGCTGAGGGTTTGATTGGCTATGCAGATTACTGCAGAGTAATCACTGAAGGTATGATTGGCTATGCAAATTAAAATAACATTGTTTCAGTGGCAGCTGCCATGATAGTGTGTGTTTTATTCTGTCTCATCCCTCTTTTCCATTGTATTTTTAAAACTGCCCCTCTTCTCCCCTGCTCTTGGACTTCTTCTCTGTGTGTGGCTCCATCTCCTGCACAAACCATTTTGGTGTTGTGCCCACCACCCTTTGTTAGAATTCCAAAGATGCCCACAGGCTCCAAGAGGTTGGGGACCCCTGGGCTAGATACTTGCTGGTTACTCAACCTGCTATTTGTTTGGTATGCTCAGCAAGTAGTTAGCACTGCAGTATGTATGGGGTCTACCCTGTCTCACTCCCATTGTGGACTGCCTGCAGATATACAAAAAAGACAGAAAGACAGTAATGAATAAATAGCAACAAAGTGGGCACAATCTTTCAGCACATAGTACTAGTCAGGGCTATTTTTGGGCAGAAACACACAGGAACAGAGTTACGGCTGGCTTCTGAGCTGGTCATGCCTACAGCTCCCCCCGCTCAGGTTCCCCAGCCACCTTGCAAACTGCAGGGTGCCTGGGGAAGCCAAGCCGATCCAGGGAGGGAAGGCAGTTTAAACTGCTTGCCCTCCTTGGGTTCCCCAGGCACCCTGCAAGCCACGGGACACCTGGGGAAGCCGATCCTGGGACAGAGCTGTGCTGTCAGGGGTGTGGCCTAATATGCTAATGAGTTTCTGCTATTGTGTGTGGCCGATTATGCTAATGAGTTCCTGCTGGGCTTTTTCTACAAAAAAAAAGCCCTGGTACTAGTCCAGTTCTTATACCTCTCCCTTTTCAGGATTTCCATGTAGCAGGATTCACCTGTTGGAGAAATAATATAGTCATTGGGCCAATATTTTCCCATCCATTACAGGGAGCCACACAGGAATTGTCTCTAAGGTTGGGCACAAACCACATTTTTGCAGTTCATTTTGGTTTGTGGCTGAGCCAAGAACTGAACTGCAAACCAATAGGAACCAGGAGGTTGGTTTGTGACCTGAACTGGTTCCCTGCTTTCTGCTCCCTGCTTTCTGCTTTTGTGGGTAGCAGAAAGCAGAGGTTTAAGTGGCTCGGAGCCATTTAACCACCTGCCTTCAGCCCTCTGCCCCTCTTTTTGCTTTCATTCATGAACCAGTTTGTGCCCATCCCTGCATCTGTATTTTCTCTTTGGGGTACTCCACTGAATTTTAAAACTGATTAACTAGGAATACCAGTGGTTACAATGGCTACTAGTCCCCAGAAATACAATTTTGATCCTGTTTCTCTCATTTGTCTGTGGGGTTAAGACTAGCATAACATTCCACCAATATCACAATGATGTACTACCAACATATCTCCTCTTTCTGCACCATGTAAACACTTTGTCCTCCTTATGTGGAGGACACTGCTAGCAACCATTGTTGAGCCAATACAAAGTAGATATATGTTGTGGAAAGGGGAGAAGGTTGCAATAATGTTTGAAGCATGGGGTCCCACTACCTGTTTTGGTATGTCCTTCCATGCCTAGTGGGAGGAGCAGAGGGTGAATTTAATGTTTGTGTCCTGAGGTGAAGTATCCATAAAGGTATGAAATGTGATGTAGCAATGTTTGTTCTCATGCTAGGCTGCTTGTGCAAAGTGTTTCCTTTAACTTCCCTTTCTCTAGAGTTCCCAACCCAAAGTCTTCTATATATATAAAAGAAAGTCCCCTCACCGTAAAATCAATGCCCAGGCCAAACCGCTGGGCCTAGAAACACCAAATTCAGGAAGAGCACTCTTACCAGGACATAGATGCCCACTAAGAAGGGATTTTTAGAAATTCAACCCCTAAGGGGGTCAAAAGGGGTAAAATGTGCTCCCCCATTGATTCCTATGTGGCTGCCAGGCTGCTGCCTCCTTGCACCTCCCACTCTCTGATTGGTCAGCTGTAGAGCTCACTGTTCTGAGGTTAAAAAAACAACACAGTTACAGGAGACTGCAGAGAGCTAATGACAGTTGAGGAAATCAGGAATGGCCAACAATCACTTGTGAGGTGCAGTAATGCTGCTGGCCAAGCCTCTCTGATGGCTTCCAACACACTCCCCACAACTCTTACACCTAACAGGTGGTTGTCTGTCAGGTGCAGCAGCAATTGCAGGGTGCTTAAAGTCATGAGGGAGCCTGCCCCAGCAGTAACGCCTTAGTGATCCTGCCAGCCCCGCCTCCACAGTGGCTTTTAATACTCCTCCCCCCTCCTACACTGGGCAGGCAGCTGCCTGTCAGGTGTAGGAGAGGAGGTGGGATGCTTACAGCCACTGGGGAGGTTTGCTCAGCAACATTGCCTTAGTTCTGCTGCTGGCCCTGCCTCCCTGATGCCTTTAAATACAATCCCCCCCCAACACCAGACAGGCCAGGGTACTTTAATCCAGGGTAGGAGCAGGGCCAGGGTACTTTAATCCATCAGAGACGCCACCCCAGCAGAATCACCTTAGCGATGCTGGTGGCCCAGCTTAGCCATACTCCCACCCACAATGGAAATATACCCCAAATTTGTAGAAAACTGGTTTCCTTTATTAGGTTATTTAACTTCTCACAATGTGGGTTCTAGAAAATTGGTTCCTATGAACTTGCTTAATATCTGATTGCTCAGATGGTATTTTGAATATGTAGTTATGCCTCATTTCTTAAATGTAACATAAATGAGAGGCAATTTTGTAAAGAAAAAAGGGGGGTATACCTTCCCCCCAATTCAATGCCCAGGCCAAACCCTTGCATCAAGAAACCCAAAATAAGGGGAGTGCATTCCTACCATGATGTCAAGCCCCCCACAAACAGATTTCTGAGAAACACAACCCCTAAGGGTGTAGAAAAGGGGCAAAATATGTTCCCCCAATTGTTTTCCATGTGACTGGCAGGCTGCTGCCTCCTTCCCCCCCCAATTGGTCAACTGTGTAGTTCAGAGTTCTGAGGTAAAACCTGCCTGTTTGCACCCACCTCCCTCTGATTGCTCAGCTGTGGATCTAAATACAGTTAGACGAGACTGGAGACAGGTGAGGACAGTTACAGAAATCTGTGATTCAAGACTCCCAAATAGACATTTTTTGAAAAAGCCAGCATGGCAATTGAGTTAATGAATGTTCATGGGAAGATAGTAAAGGACCTTTCTAGGAGCCATTTCAATGCATGCCTCCCTCATGAACTTGAAGAAATGTCCACTACATCACCACTCCCTCACACCAAGCCCCCCTCAACATCAAGCCAGATACACCAATGCTACAAGAAGGAGGCAACTTAGGAATGTGGCAAAGACATTTGAACATAGTACTCCTGCAGAACACTGAGCTGTGCAGGCCAAGTACCAGCGAGATTGCCCTGAGGTGCTCAGAACAACACTGTCTCCATATGAGCAAAACAAACCAGGAACACAAGTAGAAAGGCCATCAGGAGAGGCCTAAATAAGCCCTGCAGGAGTTGATGTAACAGATGACTGCTTCTTAAAAGGACAGTTCTATGTGGCCTGCTCCAGAGTGAGCTCACCAAGCAGCCTGGTGATCCTAGCATCTGAAGGCAGAACCACCAATATGGTCTACAGAGAGGTCCTTCAGCAGTGAGAGAAAGTATGTCTTACTTCATTTTTTCCCCTACAATCTTCTCTATTAGAATTCCTACAACAAATGTTACATTTCAGACTTCACATCATCAGTATTATAACTGGATTTACAGAACTGAAATACCATAGTGAAGCACGGGTATCAAGCTAGTCTTCTATGTGTGTGTGTTTATTTATTTATTGTTTCAACTTTTGCTCTGCCCTCCCTGCCAGAGCAGGCTCAGGGCGGCTTACATAAAACCAATGGAACAAGATACATATCACAATAAAAATACATAAAACATAAGACCGTTAATATATCAATGGTGGTACAGTATAATAAAGTGCATTCATGAACACATTCAGCAGTGGATACCATTCTAGGTAGCTTCTAGCTCTAGGTTGGCACAGGGTTTAGCTGATAAAATGCAGCTTCTATCGAAATGCCTGTTGGAAAAGCTCTGTTTTCATGGCGCTGTGGAACTGTGAGAGGTCCTGTGGGGCCCTAATCTCACCAGGGAGCTCATTCCAGCAGGTATTCACAACATGAAGCCAGACAGATGGAGTCTCATACTACATGCCCTATAATCTGAGCTATGAGTACCCTAGCTACAATTGATATAGTAGAGGGAGGGTAACATGGAAAAGATCTGCAGTCACCAATGCCTTCTGCTGATAGATTACTAGATCCAACCTACTGTAATGCCAGATTTTTCTGTGGTACTGTTGTGCTGAGGGTGAGATGTGAGTCAAAGGGACTTAAGATACTAAATGAGCCCTGCTTCTCCACTGGTGCCAGATTTACACTGTTGTGGCATGTTAGAGGCTAGAGTCAATTCCTAATATTGTCAAAGTATTATAAGGGTGTGAGAGACAGAAGCTGACGGAAAACGTGGGTTAAAAAGGGAAAGATTAAAATGAGAAAAATAAAATAAAGACTGGTCAAAGTACACTCTGAAGAGAAAGGAGGATTTGAGAGAGATGAGTGTTTGGGAAGTGAATGAGTATGCCACTTCAGTCAGCAGGAAGGAGGAGGAGGAGGAGAGATTGGATTTATACCCTGCCCTTCTCTACCCGAAGGAGTCTCAGAGTGGCTTACAATCCCTTTTCCTTCTCCTCCCCACAACAGACACTCTGTGAGGTAGGTGGGGCTGAGAGGGGTTTCTCGAGAACTGCCCTTGAGAGAACAGCTCTGAAAGAACTTATAACTGACCGCAGGTCACACCAGCAGCTGCATGTGGAGGAGTGGGGAATCAAACCTGGTTCTCCCAGTCCATGTTCCTAACCACTACACCAAACTGGCTACACCAAACATTCATTGTTTTATTCACTGAAGAGATAAATTACAAAACATCTTGAAACCAATATGCTTTATGTACAAATAAAGTTTTATTTTGTTTATTGTTAAGTTTGAGTCCTATGCTATTTAAATACTAGAGTCTCATCCTCAGGACCACATAGTCCAGTGGAAGGGCCTTAGAGTTTGGGTACAATACTGTGGGAAAGGTTAATTAATAAGATTGGAATTAAATTCCTGGTGGCAGTATTACATACCTTGAGTGAGAGAAAGAAACTACAAGAAATTTAAAACTACATCATACCTAACCACATGAATAAAATAGTGTAGTTGTAACACTGGTATATGTCCAAATTATGTCAGCAAAGAGTTTAGCTGTTATCCTAGGAAACTCACAGACTGGAGGATTGTTCCCTTAACTATTTGTTTTTTTATTGAGAGCATATCAGTAAAAAGTTCCCTTAATACCAGAAGGGTTTAACATTTATTAAAGATTTTTAATATTATATTTGCTATCTAGACCTGTGACAGTCCTCCATTAAAAGCAAGCACTGGATAACTCTCTGAGGGATCCATCCAATTTTGCTTCCTGTAATTCGAACAAGATAGAGCATTGTAAATGTCAAATAGCTGATTATGTAGCAGCATCTGGCTAGAATAACATAGAAAGTAAACATACCACTTATCTCCAAAGTAGCCCTCCTGGTTTGCTAATCTGAATTATTTGATTTTGGATTTAAACCAATGATCAAATTGATATCTTGAACTTTGTTACTTTGCAGGGGATTGTAAAAAAAAGAAACCCAAAAAACAAGTGATCACTAATTCAAATTCTTCTGCAGTGGCCAGTAGCCTAACACAGATGAATATTTGTTTTTAAACAGAGATGTGCATTTTTTGAAGTTTCACTGCATTTTCTTTTTTCTTTCTTTTTAAACCTGATTTAGCTTCATTAAATTAAAGTTAGCTGTTTCAGTTATTCAAATTGGTTTCTCTATCTGTTGGTGGCACAGTAAAACACACCTTCTGTCTTTTTCACCAATCGGATCTAAATAAAAACTGCAGGGATTATAACCCTAATGCAAAGGATCTTCCCTACCAAGTTTCAGTCAGATAAGCTAAAAGGTCCCCAAGTTATAGGCAATTCAATTGCTCTATTGCAGAGTGATCAGAATTTAGCAGCCCCACAAATCATGTAATGTATTTAGTATACATTTATCCTGCTCTTCTTCCAAAGAGCTCATGGCAGTATACATGGTTCTTCTCCTCTCCTCTAGTTTATCCTCACAACAACTGTTGAGTAGGTTACGCTAAAAGAGACTAGTGTAAGGTCACCCCTAGTGCCATCCTCAACAGAATTACATCATTGTCCATTGAAGTCAAGTGGGTTAGAAAGCTGCAAATCTGCTTAGGATATCAGTGCCAGTTAGCAGGATTTAGACCTGGGCCTTCCCATACCCACATAATAACTATTATACTACACTGGCTTTCACACCAAGCACAAATACTAGATGATGATGATGATGATGATGATGATGATGATGATGATGATGATAATGATGATGATTTGTGGATTTACATGAGTACACCTGTTAACATTTAAAGAAAGGAGGGAAACCCTGCCATTGCCAAGGCTGTATTCCACTCAGCTCTAGTTCTTGATTTTTTTTTTTGCCTAGCCGTGCTCTGATTTCAAAAGTGAGTCTGACTCAGAGGAAAACAGTGCTTCAGACTCTAGAGTACTACAGGTTAGGATGCAAGATTTAGATGCAGTTGTCCACATGTACTCTGCTTTTGTTTAGAAACAAATTGTATTAGGTTAACCCTCCCATCAGCCTCCTGCAGTTGCCTTTCAGCAACTGAATAATCCTGAGAGATCTCAAATCCTCAGCACTGACTTTCTGCATTTTCTCATCTGCTTCAGCTCTGTCTGTCTATCTATCACTGGTGAGAGCAGTACACTCATATTAGGAAGGCAAAGTAGATGCTGTTTGATACTCATGTGGGAAAGTGTACCATTTTCCTCCATAGCCCCCTTCCTGCCTGCAGTGTTGCCATTCTCCAAATAAGTATTTACAAGCAAAACATTAGCCTCTCTTAGTCCATCTGTACTAACAGTATTGACTGTACGTGCAGGTAAAACTATTCCTAGCAGGGATAGAAACAGTGAGGACAACAGCAAGAACAAAGCAGAATTGTGTGTGAGTCTGCTGGGTAGAAAATGTCCTAATCAGTAATACATCTAGTGTAGATGGGGACTGAAGACAGTCCTCTAGTCATGGACAGATCACTACTTGCTGGGGTTTAGATTTACGAAGATACCAAGACTCTGCAGGGGTGGGGACCAGTGTTCCCTCTAAGCTGAGTTAGTGTGTGCTAGCTCACAGTTTTTTAGCCTCCGGCTCACACATTTTTGTCTTAGCTCAGGAAGGATGGCTCCACAGCAAACTAATCTATGCAGCAGCCAAATCACTTGCTCACAACTTTAATGTCTGTAGCTCACAAAGTAGAATTTTTGCTCACAAGACTCCCCAGCTTAGAGGGAACATTGGTGGGGACCTATTAAGATGATCCATCTCAATAGCCTGATTGATACAACTGGTTTTGAGATGGCACTAGGAGATTTTCCTGTTGATATACTCGGTGTATTATCAATGCTGTGGTTGACCTCTGGAATGAGGAAATGACCTGGGCAACTGTGACACAATTGTACCTAGGTGTCCTCTCTCAGGTCTAAGAGCCAGGACATCCAATTGGTTTGCTGAGGGGCTGTAGACAATGAAAACTCAAGGCTAGAGCAAGAGTAGAGAAAGACTTGAGATGAATCCGACAAAGCATGGCCTAGAGCTCATTTTAAAGCTACTACATGGTGATGATGGCAGTGAAGAAACAATATTTTCCACCACCATTATATTCACACAGTATAGAGCTGTGGAATTCTTCTGGGTGGTCAGGGGCCTATTGGGCTCTGACCTACAGAAGAATGTGGACTGCTGTACAGCCCACTCACATCATTTTGCTAACTACTTTGTGGACGAAATCTCTTTCAGACTCTAATTTGGACATTAGCAGTGATAGGGTTGGATGTTCCCAGGGTGCTGATTTATCCAGTTGTGCGGGATTCCTTTCAGCTTGCCTAGTCTGAGGACATGGAAAAGATTCTTAGAAGTTTGATACCTACTACTTGGTTATATAGCTTTGCCCCTCCTAACTCTTTAAATCTGGGGGCGGGGGGTGGCAGACTGGGTCCAAGAGACAGTAAATGCCTTGCTGAGACAGTGGGTAATCACCTCTACCTTGAAGAGAGCAAGGTAAAGATAGCAAGATAAAGAAACTTTTTCTGGCCCCAGGACAGTTGGACAATTACTGCCCAGTCTCAAACATAGAATTCTTGAGCAAGGTGATAGAACAAGTAGTGGCTGGGCTACTTCAGGGATTCCCAAATGAAGTGTATTGTTATGACTGAAGCCTGGTTATAGCACTGAAACAGCTTTGTTTGTCCTGGTGGATGACTTATACCAGGAGATGGGGAGGCTATTAATGTTCTAGGACTTTTTAATACCTTTTAATACCATCAATTGTGGTGTCTTTCTGGACTGCCTTTCATGGTTGGGACTCAGAGGCACCATTTTGCAATGGTTTCAGTCCTACCTCAAAGGCATGTTACAGAATGTGGTGCTGGGGGACTGCTGCTCTGCTCTTTAACCTATAGCCTACTGGTCCCATAGCATTCTGCTTTTCAACATCTACATAAAGTTACTGGAAGAGGTCTTCCTGAGATTTGGGCTGTTGCCACCAATATGTGGATGACAGTCAGTTCTATCTTGTACTTCCAGCAGATCTCAGGGAGGCTGAGGAAACTGTGAACAGGTGCCTGGAAGCAGTTTTGGGATGGGTGAGGGATAACAAACTGAAACTTAATCCCAACAAAACAAAGTTGCTGTTGGTGGGGGAAAGGCTTGACAAAGGAAATGGGATATTTCCTTTTCTGGATGGGGTTGCACTCCCCTTAAAATAGAAGGTTTATAGCTTGGCTCATGGACCTGGGCCTCTGTTAGATAAACAAGTTGTGGCAGTTGCCAGGGGTGCCTTTCACCAGCTTCTGTTGGTGAGCCATCTGCAGCCCATCCTGGGTGTGAAAAATCTTCTCCTCTGGTAACCTCTAGATTAGATTAGTGCAATGTGCTTTATGTGGGAGTGCCCTTGAAGACTGTCTGGAAGATACAGTTGATACAGAATGCCACAACCAGAATGTTGACTGTAGTGGATCACAGGTACCATTTCACTCCGGTCTTCTCTATTTACACTGGCTTCCAGTTTGCTCCCAGGTACAATTCAAGGTGCTAGAATTGACCTGTAAAGGCCTATTTGGCTTGGGGCCAGTATAATTTAAGGGCTGCCTTCTCCAAAATTACTCTACTCATCAGGTCATCTTTGGAGGCCCTGTTGTTCCTGCCATCTGAGGCTACATGAGTGGAGGTCTGGGAAAGGGCCTTTCTCATTCATAGCATGAAAACTTTGGAACTCCCTCCCTGAGGAGATTCACCAGTCTCCCTCTACTGCTGACTTCTGCCAGCAGGTGAAAACTTCTTTGCTTTGTTCAATGTACCCCCAATAACTGTTATTGGCCCTCCTCCATGGTTGTGTTGTCATGTGTGCTATATATTTTATTTTAAATGTTTTCTAACATTTATTTTAAATGTTTTCTAACATAAAGTGTTGAAATAATTTAATTGTTTATTTGTCACATTGGATACCCTATTTGGCTGGAAAGGCAGCATAAAATTATTTTTAATATTGAGTCAATTTCAGGTGGGTAGCTGTGTTAGTCTGTAGTAGTAGACCAATATTTGAGTCCAGTGGACCTGAAAAGACGAATATTTTTTTTCTAGGGATTAAGCTTTTTGTGACTCAAAATTCACTTCATCGGATCTATTAAGTCAGCTTCCTCACTCTCCCCAGTCCATCTGTCTTCAGTGAAATCTAAACCTGAAAGCTGGATGCCAGAATAATGGACAGGCTGGAACATTTTCAAATATCACAAACTGTCATTAATTTTTCAGTTCAGATTAACTGTGATAACTATTTTAATGAATGGAACATTTCCATTTGGAGGTATTGATTACATAAAATCAGAAGTAGTCAAACTGTGTCTAGTATGGCACGGTAATACATTAACAAACAAAAGCTACTTCAATATGTACCCCAAGACTGTAAAATTGACATCTCCTCTTAAAATTAGATAAATGGAGGAACAGGTGTTCGGATGACAGATGTTGAAGTACAGCAGATGCCTGGAGGATGGTTTTGAGAAGCATTCTAATTAGAAACTGTTCTGCTGATTTACGTTTCCCTTTAATTTTGTTTTTGTTCTTTCTTCGTCCTTCGGTATTAAAAGTATTTGCACCAAACCCAGCAGGTTTTGTTTTTCACTCTGAGTCCATCTACTGGTTTCCCACCTAGCTTGAAGGCTAAATTTTCTGCTCAATGTATAGCAATCAACAGTTCATAGAGAGGAACCAAGCAAGCTCCCCCAGCTCTCCTAAAGTATTAGTATCACTACTAGTATTAGTACTACAATTAACAAAAACTTTCTTTATCCATATGGCTACTTCACTGTGATTCTGCAGTTCCTTTATGGGGCAGGGGACCTTTATTACTAGAATTATCCCAGTGGATTATAAGAATATTCCTTTCAGAGCTTTTTAATGTCCTTTTGGTGTTCATTGGCCAGGAGGAGAAAATTAAAAGAAAAATCTACACTTTGCTGCAAACCTGCCCAGTGAGAGATGACTGGTGGCAAACTAACTATGTCAAGTTTTATTTGTGATTAATTCAGTCATAGTTCAACTATACAAACCAATACAATGGATCACTTATTATGAAAAAATGGCTCATCAGCTATATATATAAATAATCTGGGAGGTTTACTTCAAGAGCTCCTGAAGCAACATTATAAAAAATCATAGGGCTCAGGCAGCCAAAATAGGAAACTTATTTGGCCACAATGCATGGCCCAACTGGTGAATCACAAGTTGTGCATGCCCATTTTATTCTTAGTACTTGTCTCCACTGAACAGGGTGCTGCTGAGTAAGTTCTACTGATAAAACAAACTCCAACAAGGAACCACTTATCAGTACTTTGGCAAAAGAATCCAGGGAAGAATATTATTTACATGCCAGTCTGAATTCTAGCACATACAGGTTTTAGAAATGAAGCACTGGAAAATATTCTAAACTGTGATGAGGTCATTTTTATCAAATGTGGGGAATATATAGTGAGTTCAGGCAACCAAGTTTGGATAGTAAAATCAAAACAAATTTGGGCAGAGATCTTGCTGTACAAACAAAAATTGTTTTAAACATAAATACAAAATACAATCCACAACAGTGCAAAATGTTGGGGATAGAAGATTGAACTATAGATGAAACTTCATGCTTAATAGATATATTGGTTTTGCACAGTAGGACTTCCTTAAACGAATTACATGTGATGAACTAAATCGAGGCAATAGGATGGCTTATGTCATAAATGTTAAGAGATGCAAATGGTACGTATGCCATCTGAAAGATCTGCTTAATACTTCTTAGTATTCCTGCAAACTGCAGTGCATTCAGATGTTGCTGTAGGCATGAGGTGCAAAATGTATGCAGAAAGACTGCAAACCTCATTTCTGGCTCTTGATGTTATTGATAATACCAGGAATAGAACTATTCTCTTGAATTATGCAGGAGAAGTTTATGATATATTTAACACACTCTCAGTCATGAAGATGACTTCCGAACAGCTTAGAAAAAACTGCCAGGGTATTTTAATAAACACCAAGTTTAAAATATATACAAGCAGAAACCCACATGGACTTGCAGGGTAAATTTCCCTTCCTCTTTCCCTTCCTTGAAAGCCTCCATAGCCTCTCTCTCTTTCCTGCCTCCTTCCTTCCCATCCACCAGACACCCCACCTTTATCTTCTCAGTTTTATATTCTTTCATACCCCAAGCTAGGGATGGGAACAAAATGGGAAAATGTGGTTCAGTTTGTGGTTCGTGGCATGCCTGGTTTGCAAACCACAAATTGTCATGAACTTTTAGCTGCCAAACAAACCAGTTTGGTTCATGAGGTTTGTGATGTGGTAGAACACCCCAAGCATGCTAGAGATATCAGATCCACAGGGGATCTCCAGCTGACTCTCCTCTACCTGCCCTCCAAGTTTCGTGAGGATAGGATTTATGAGGTCCAAGTTATGCCACGCCAAAGAAGGTGTCCCATGGAAAGTGCTTTCTGGGAAAATGACAGGAGCAGATTTAAGAGCATACAGAATGGACCTTGTGCAAGCTAGAGACACCAAGCTCACACAAGGTCTTTGGCTGATTCTCATCTACTAGCCCTCCACATTTGGTGAGAATTAGATTTACGGGGTCCAGGTTACAGCTCCCCAAAGAAGGTGCCCCAGGAAAGTGATTTCTGGGGAAATGATAGGTGTGGGTTCATATGGATGGACACAAACCACAAAAATACAGTTTGGTTCAGTTCAAGCTCAGTCAGCTTTGTGAGGTTCATGTCAAAAAAGCTGAGCCAAGGGGGCAGACTGCTCCCCATAGCTTGGCTGTTTAAAAGGGCTTTCAGGGGCCGTTGCCTAAGAAAGACCCTTTAAACAGATGAGCCACATGGAGCACTTTGCTCCACGCAGATCAACTGTTTAAAGAGCTTTCTTGGGCAGCCAGTACTGCCCAAGAAAACACCATTAAATGGTTGAGCCACACGGACCAAACTGTTCCCACAGCTTAAGGGGCTTTCTTAGACAGCCAGCATGAGGCTCGGACCCAGTTAAACCCCTGCTTTCTGCTTCCCATGGCTTTTGGCAGTGGTTTAAATGACTCCCAGCCATTTAAACCACTGCCAAATGGTGGGGAGCTTCCCACCACTCAGCTGTTTTTCATGAAATGCAGAAAGCAGGAGTATAAACCCCTGCTTTCTGCTCTTCAGAAACCACTATGAACTACCACAAACTGCATCAAAATTCATGAAAGTTCATGGCTGTTCTTCAGTTGTGGCTGTGCTTCACAAACCACAAACCGGCCAAAGGTTGTGAGGAGCTTTAGCTTGTCAGCTGGTTTGTGGCCATTCCTACTGGTTCAGGAATGTATAGAATGGATCCTATGAAAGCTAGAGACATCAAAGTCGCAGAGGACCTACCCCGGATGCCCCTTTACATGCCCTCCAAGTTCCACCCCCTGTCATTTTGAAGTTTGGTAAACATTTAGATTGAGCAAAGACAGTCTGTCTAGAAAGGTATCCATTCACAAAGCACCACAAACCGCTTGAAACTTTGTGTAAAGTTTGTGTCAGTTGACCTGCCACAAACTTCAGTTCACAAACCACAAACCAGCCAAAATTCATCAATAATTTTAGTTCATGATCTGGTTCATGCCCATCCCTACCCCTAACACTCTTTACTCTGAAAACCTATGGTCCAGTTGCATTGTACTTGTTGCCAGGGCAGGCTGAGTTGCACAGTGGGGAACCAGCAAGGACTTGCAAAGGGCACCTATTTCCCCCATCTCAACTTCCCCACACTATTTCCTCTTTCTTTCAACCTGAAGGAACCTCATGTCTTCAACCTTCTCTGCTTCCTTCATTCCTTCCCACCCACCCACTGCCCCTCCAGTAATATTTATTATTTACTTCATTTATAGCTCTCCTTGCCAGCAGGCAGGAGGCAAGTCTCATTAACCCCAGGGTCTGATAGCAGTGGTTCTCAGGTCACAGTCCAAAAGTTACAGTCCAGGGTCCATTAATACAATCAAAGTGAAAGTCAGAAGACAGTCCAAGGTCTCAGTCCAGGGTCAGGTTACATATTCCAGGAGACAACGTCAAAAGCAGTCCAAGGGTCAGATTACAAGAATGGCTACAAAACAGGTGCTACAACTGGTGGGGGTAGCCAGACTGTAGACAAGTTGATCCCACACTGGCTGCAGCCTCTCTGCAACCTTATATAGAAAGTTTCCCTCCATGTGCCACTGGATCCCATCAAAGGCATAGACTTTACAATTTCCAGGGGGGTGCTGGGACTCGGTCAGAGGTATTGCTATGCTAGGTCCTTAAAAGAACCCGGGGCTCAGTAGCATCACAGGGAGGGGCCTCCATTGCCACTACCTATGGAGGTAGGGCCATGGGGGATTTAGGGAGGGGCTCCCCAGAAATTTAAAAGGGCCTGAGCACCCCCCTAACTATGCCCCTGGGCTGGGCCAAACCTGGGAGAAGTTGGGAGTTGGCCAGTAGTTATAATGGTATCTCAATGATCTCCCGCTGTGTCCTGTTTTTGAAATTCACTTTTAGAATAGTCACTTTAAGATCTGCAAATACACATAGGACAAACTAATGGCTACAGATATGACACTAAGGCTGCGTTCAGACGGCCAGTCAATCCCGCCATGAGCCCTCCTAAAATTTTATCCTGATTTTTTAAATCCAGCCTAGCATGACCAGACACCCCCCCCCCGTGAAATAGCCTCACCGCGCGTTGTTCCCGCCGTGATTTGTCTGCACGGCATTCACCGAGGATTTTTTTAAAAAAAGTTTTGTACATGCGCATAGGCAAGGCTGCGCCTCCCATCGTGGTAACATCTTGTCCCTAAAATAAATAAGCATGAATATTACATTCCTCGTAGCGCTTATCGCTGAATGCGTTTCCTCGTTAAAGCGCACATAGGATTTCATTTTTAAAAAAATTGCGCCTCTGTCGGCTCGGTCTGACGTCAGACCGAGCCGACGGGAGCATTGTGCGCTAATGGAGTGACCAGACGGAAGAAAGTCTGCAGTTGTCGCGCGGGTAAGCGAAAACCCTACATAGAAACTGCTTCTTTTTAAATCAGGATTGGAGGCGCAGCAGAATGGGATGCCTACGGGACCGGAATATTTCCCAGATGTTTATGTCTGGTCGTGCATTTTTGATCCGCTAGGGAGTCGTTCCTATGGCGGATCAAAAGATCCGTCTGAACGCACCCATAGAAAGGTAACAGAGAAAAGCTTGTAGGAGAACATTTTAAAAGTTTTCCTGAACGTTCATTTACAAGAGTCTTGTGCGTCAGCTGCCATCCATTGTGACTGAGTCCCTCATGACTCTGTCAATATTGCCTGGCATTGGTTGCCTGGGAAAAGCTCAGCACCCACTAGACAAATCGGGGGGAATGCTTGAGCCCCTCAGGACCCCCAAAGTTTATGCCTATGGTTCCCATGTTATGCTTTTCCCTACAAGAGGAATCAGCTTTTGTACTCATGAGGTGTACTGAGGCCCAGATCCTGTGGTGACTTAATGGTTTTTTCTAGCACTTCCTGAGCACAGGGGATGCCATGGGCTGCCAGGTGTGTACTCCATGCCATGCTCTTCGCTCCTCTGCTCCTACAGTGCTTCATTAGACCATGGCAGGTCTGGTTGTGGGGGGTGTCCATGGTGGGCCTGCTGGCCTGCTGGCCCTACTGGTTCAGGGGGTGGTATTGGTACTGGCT
Organism: Gekko gecko; assembly: GCA_029375565.1. Lineage (NCBI taxonomy): Eukaryota > Metazoa > Chordata > Lepidosauria > Squamata > Gekkonidae > Gekko > Gekko gecko. Next base: position 139,131,095 of record JAPDNY010000002.1, read on the forward strand.
GCCAAGGTGGGGTTAGGGATGGGTTATCCTCCTCTTCCTCTGATGAGGACTCCTCCTCCCATAATACACCATGACAATAGCCCACCTTTTTCCACAATGGAGACACAAAGCACTTTATTAACTCTCCTTTCCTCCATTTTATCCTCAGAACACCCCTATGAACAGGGGTGGACTAGCAGTGAAAAACCTTGGGGGAAAGCCCCTCCCCCTGCCCCCTCTGATCACACCACCAAAAGAGGGAGGAAGAGAGGAAAAGTCAATCTGTCTGACTCTGATGCTCTCTCCCAAAGGGATGGATGGAAGGAGTGGCCAGATGCTGCTTTCCTCACCTCAGGTAGGCCTCAGGTGGATTAGGCAGTGCTTCCCTCATCTATTTGGGCTGTCACTGCCTCTGTCATCTCTGCTGGCTGCCTCCCTCACTTTGTGCAAGGCTCAACTGAGCTGAGCTGGGCAGCACTTTCTGCCTCACATGGGGCTTGGCCAGGCACCACCCTCTGCCTTCCCTTGCCTTTCATGGGGTGTGATCTCCATAGTAATCTGGAAGAAATCAAACAACTTGTCTAGAACTTAGTGGATTCAGTTACTCCCCATTCAAAGACTAACAGTACTGACAATGAAATAAAAATGAACAGAAAATAATGGAATAATCCTATCATTTCGGTAATCATTCATTGGAAAGACAGTGGGAGCCATCACAACTGGCCTGCTGGCACCTGTCAGATTCCTTCCTTTCTCTCTCCCCTACCTAGACAAGTTTGGGATCCTTCTGAGGCTGTGAATGAATGTTCCTGCTTGCCACAATAAATTTATATTTCTATATTTTATGTTATACAGTCTAAAGCAAAGTTACACCTTTCTAAGTCCATTGGCTTTAATGGATTTAGAAGGATGTGGATCTGTTTAGGAGTGCACTGTTACTGTATTGACAAACGTCCTAGGATGACTTATCATTATTTCTCCATCCTAAAATAGTTTATGAGGTGACTTTTAAAAATAAATAGTTTATGAGGTGACTTTTAATTCCTGCAGGTTGTACATTTCTTTTCTTTTTTAAAAAAAAATGGCACCTATTCCTGTAGTCTATTTCACTGATTTATTTTATTCAACATGCATATCTTTGTTGTCTGCTTTTCAGAATATGTGGCAATTTAAGAAATGTAGCATCATGCAAACTGAAACATTCTAAAGAGAAGGAAGTTAGTTTTGGCATTTATTGTTAATTGAAATTTTCTACAAGTAGCAGTTAAAGGACTGCTAATGTTCATGAATTTACATCACGTTAAGCATCTGCTACTTTTCTGCACAGCTCTAGTAAAGTTACAGCTAGCTCATAAATTTAAACCAGGAGTAAAAAAGAGGTTCTTGGATTTCGAGGGGGCTTAATGATCTGAAAAATGGGATGGAAGATGGCATGTACAGTGACCATTTAAAACCAAACATATTTTGTCTAAATTTTGGGAACAGAGCATTGTGTTCTAAAGATTAGAGTTGGTTGGTTTTTTTAATGTAACAACACTGTATTAAATTCTTTCCAGTAAGAATCTGCAGAAAATGGGAGTTTATTGTGTGGGTTTCTGATGCATACAGGTACTGAAAAATAATGATATATTTTATGAGGGAATAAACGATTGTCAGCATTTGTTGTTCTTTTATTTGTGACCTTTGTTTCACAAGAGCAAAGCTGCTTTCGAGGGCAAGAGGGTAAGTGTTACTGATGTCCTCATACAGTAACAGTCACAAACCACTTCCCACAGGAGCTGTGAGTCACAAAAGAGATTATTGTTTTGAATGTTCCCTTGAGTTTTTTGTTAAAAATTAATCTTCAGCAACTATTAATGGTCAATCAGTGATGGCTTGCATATTAACACAAAAACAGTTCCAATGACAAAGACTCATTTTGCAGTCTTCTGTCTTCCTTTCGCTATATCCTGTATAATGTGATTCCAGCATCTCTTCACAAGAAGAAGGAAATTCTCCCTGAAGAAGGATAGCTAAGAACATAAGAGAAGCCATCTTGGATCAGGCCAATGACCCATCCAGTCCAACAATCTGTGTCAGTGGCCAAAACCCAGGTGATATCAGGAGATCTACCAGTGGGGCCAGAATTCCAGAAGTCCTCCCACCCCCAAGCACCAAGAATACAGAGCATCACTGCCCCAGACATAGTGTTCCATATATACCTTATGACTAATAGCCACTGATGGACCTCTGCTCCATATATTTATCTAATCCCCTCTTGAAGCTGTCTATGCTTGTAGCCACCATTTCCTGTGACAGTGAATTACTCTTTGGGTGATGCAAAGAACAAATTTGGACGCGTTTGATAGTGATCAGCTCATAGTTTATTTAGCAAGCAAAACGAAAGACAAACTAGCGAGGTCCGAGACCTGCTTTTATTCCTGCAGTACCCCATACCCAACACACACACACACACACACACACTCCAGTGATAGGCTATTTACAGTAGAGGAGACCATCATAGGTCTACTTTCGGATCCAGGCACTCCAATTGGTCTGCCCTAGGATCCTCTTCTTCTATTGTTCTCGCACCCTAAGGTGTACTTGACCGCATGGCCACGCTAGTGCTGAAACACATAACTCAGTATATAACACCCCTCCCCCCATAGTCCGGAGGCTCTAGCTTACATAGTCTCTGAGATATGCAGGTTGTCTTCATTTGTGAGTCGAGTGGCAAGGCTCCGTCTGTGGCACTGCAGACCCTCGGCTCATGTTGGGGGGTTCTGCCACCCCTTCCAGTTCACAGGTTGAGCTGAGTCCCAGAACCCCCTGGGGTTGCCGGACCCTGTGTTTGTGTGGCTTTCTTGGGGAATTGTGTGCTGGGTACCTGCTACTCTCTCAGGGCCAGCATGCCATCCTCAGGAGTCTGGAATTCCTCGTCACTTTCCTCAGGGTCAGTACCTTCTGCTGGGTCCACAGGGAGTGGACATCTGGGAAGCTGGTCCATGTGCCTCTTGAGCAGCTGGCCCTCTTCTGTAGAGACCTCATACAATAGAGTTCCTGTCACCCTCATAACCCTGGCCAGAATCCATGCGGGACCCTGTGAGAAGTTCTTTGTATACATGGGGTCCTCTGGAAAGAACCCGCGTGAGGCATCCTGGTGCTCCAGGGCCGAGGCGTGGTCAGAGGCCCAATCTGGGTGTAGGCAATCCAGCCAGGTCATGAGGCACCTACCCATCAATAATTCTGCTGGGCTGCAGCCTACGGAAGTGTGTGGGGTCGATCTTTGGCTGAAGAGGAAGGCAGCTAACCAGTGGTCCCAGTCTCCTTGTGAGATGCGGCACAGGGACTCTGGTGGTTCTCACCATCTGTTCTGCCTGACCGTTCATTGCCAGGTGGAAGAGGGCTGAGCAGATGTGTCGAATCCCGTAGTAGCGCACAAACTCCTGGAACTCAGCCGAAGTAAAAGCAGTTCTGTTGTTGGATACCAGTGTGTCAGGAATGCTGTGTGTACTGAGGATCCGCCACATGGCGTGGATGGTGGCATGGGATGGTGTGGTGGGAACTGGCACCACCTCCAACCACTTGGTATAGGAGTCTACCAGGATGAAGAATAATTGTCCCTGGAAGGGGCCCGCAAAATCTAGGTGTAGGCAGGCCCATGGTTTGTGAGTTGATTCCCAGGGTCACTCTGGTGCCCTGGGAGGCCCTGTCTGCAACTCTTGGCATGTTTGGCAGCCCTTCACATGGCTGTCTATCTCCCTGTCCATTCCTTGTCACCATACATAACTGCGGGCTAAAGCCTTCATGCACATGATCCCCAGGTGGGTCTCATGCAGCGCTGTGAGTACCCATTGGCGCAGTGGGCCGGGCACAACCATTCTGCTTCCCTATAACAGGCAGGCCTTGCATACTAATAGCTCGTCATGCTGGGAAGTGAACGCAGCAAATTCTATGCCCAGCTGACCAGGAGGCCACCCCCTCCCCACCCAATCCAAAACTCGGGAGAGGACCCGGTCACGGGCAGTGTGGCAGGATACTTTGGTGACCTGGATGGCCCAGTTGGGGAGGTCCTTCAGCAGCAGGATCAGGTGCGTGGGGGCCAGGGCCAGTTCAGAGGATGGCAGCGGGAGGCAGCTGAGAGCGTCTGCATGGCTCATCACTTTCCTGGGCTGGTGGACAAGCACATAAGTGTACTCTGCAAGGAAAATGGACCACCAGAGCACTCTGGGTGATAGCATCTGCAGAGTTTGCCTGCCCAGGGCCAACAGTCCTAATAGAGGCTTGTGGTCCATAGCAATGGTGAAAGGCCACCCATACAGATAGTCATGGAACTTCTGGACCCCTGCCATGATCGCTAAAGCCTCTTTGTCTATCTGAGCATAGTTGCACTCTGCTGATGACAAGGTGTGGGAATAGTAGGCAATCGGAACCTCCTAACTATCTGGTAGTTGGTGCCCCAGCACAGCCCTGACCCCATAAGGAGAGGTGTCGCACGCCAGGATGACTGGGAGGGACTCGTCGAAGTGAGCGAGGACATCGTTGGAGGTCAGGAGTCCCTTGACTGCTCAGAATGTAGCGACGTGCTTCGGGCCCCAGTTCCATGGGCCATTCTTGTCCAGAAGGTGGTGCAGGGGCTTGGCAACAGCTGCCTTGTGCAGAAACGAATGATAAAAGTTCAACAGGCCCAGGAAGGCCTGTAGTTCTGCCTTGGGTGAGGGGGTAGGAGCATTCACGATGGTGCAGACCTTGTCGGGTGTGGGATGGATGCCCTCTGTGTCAACAGAAAACCCCAGGAGCTTGACCTGGGGGACCCCCAAGAGGCACTTCTCCCTCTTCACCTTCAGCCCGGCAGTGTTGAAGCGTTATAAGACGGAGCACAGAAGTTCCATGAAGACTTCAGCCATGGGTTCCACGATCAGAACATCATCAAAAAAGGGCTGGACTGCATGGATCCTTTTAAGCAAACAGTCCATAAGATTTTGGAAGATCCCCAGGGCCACACTGACCCCAAACTGCAATCTCTGCACCCTAAACACACCCTTATGGGTTACAGTGGTCTGTGCCTCAGCGGTGGCATCATCCATGGGGAGTTGATGGTATGCCTGGGCCAAGTCCAACTTTCTAAAAACTTTGGCGCCCGCCAGGGAGGCCAAGATGTAGCTGATGACAGGGACTGGATATGCATGGTCCTGCAGGGCTTTATTTATTGGGCACTTATAGTCAGCACAAATCCTGTCATCCACATTGGGCTTCATGGGGGTCATGATGGGGATTTCCCACAGCACATGGGGGACCGGTTCCAGCTCTCCCTGGGCCATGGGGCAGTCCAGCTCTGCATCTATCTTGGGATGCAGCTCAAACGGAGTTTGCCTGGCCTTCATGTGGATGGGGTGAACCACAGGGTTGAGGGCAAGGGTGACAGGAGGGCCAGTGTATCGGCAAAGTGTTCTGTCAAATACAGCTGGGAACTCATCATACACACTGTTAAAGTCTGCAGCTCGCACATGGTGTACCCCGGTCACCGCGAATCCTGGGTCATGAACTACAATAGTCCCAAAAGGCTGGTGAGGCAGCCCTCCACAATCACCAGGTCTAACAGTCCATTAAAGTTCTTGTACTGCACCCAGAACTTGCCCACCCCCTTAATGGCCACCAGGTTCTTTTGAAAGTCCCTTAGTCTGAGCCTGGTGTTTACCAGCAGTGGGGCCCCTGGCTGGCAGAGCCTTGGAGGGTCTCTGCTGAGATTAAGGGCAGGGAGGATCTTGTGTCCATCTCCATTTCATAGGGGGCCCACTCAATCAGCACTGTCACTTTTATTTTGTAGGGGGCATCCCAGGGCAAGTAATGTACCTGATGATGGTGGATGTTGTGCAGTTCCTCTGTCTCCTGATACACAGTTGGGCAACATCAGTTCCCTCAGGATTGGCAGGCAGGGGCAATGTGGCTTTGTTTCCCATAGGTCAGCACACCGTGTCTCGGAAACGGCAAGTCCGGCATTCATGCGCACCTCTGCAGCTTGTGCAAGGTGCTTGTGCATTGGTAGTTGAGGGGGTTGGTCACGAATCTTTGTGGGCTGAGTGGTGTACCTACAGCATGTCCTCCTCATCCGATGCATCTGAGGCACTGCTGGTGCACAGAGGGTGACTGGTGGTCCTGGTCTGGTGCAATTCCTCGAATGTGGCAGCCAGCTGGAGATCCTTTGCCAATGTGAGCTCGTTGGTTCCGATGAGTTTAAGATGGAGTTTTGGGTCCCAGACACCCCAAATGAACTGTGTGAGGAGGGCGTCCTCGACCACCAGAAACTCGCAGTTGATGGCTAGCCTTCAGAATTCAGCCATAAGGACGGTGACCGCTTCTCTGGACCTCTGGGTGCGCACCACAAAGTCCATGCACTTAGCCATCTTGGTTGGTTTTGGTGCGAAATAATCGGTCAGAGCCTTGATTAGCTCATTGTATGTTGCCACGTCCAGCTTCTTGGGAGCGATGAGGCCCTGGACCAGCTGACCGTGGAGATGCTGCACGTGCTCATGAGTAGGGCCTTTTTCTTACTGGCGTTGGTAGTGTCTTGGTAGAGGATGAAATACGTGAGCTGCTCTACCCATGCTTCCCAGAACTCAGGGTGAGTGGGGTTGAATGCTGTGATGTTTCCCGGAGTGGCAGCCATGACTCTTGGAGCAATGCAGGGCACAATGTCCTGGAGATTGGTGCATGATGCAGTGCTTCAGTCGGAGTCAGGTTCGCTCATTGGGATCCCATCCTCATTGCCAGTGTAAAGTACTGAGTTCGGACGCATTGGATAGTGATCAGCTCATAGTTTATTTAGCAAGCAAAATGAAAGACAAACTAGCGAGGTCCAAGACCTGCTTTTATTCCTGCAGTACCCCACACCCAACACACACACACACTTCAGTAATAGGCTATTTACAGTAGAGGAGACCATCATAGGTCTACTCTTGGATCTGGGCACTCCAATTGGTCTGCCCTAGGATCCTCTTCTTCTGTTGTTCTCGCACCCTAAGGTGCGCTTGACTGCATGGCCACGCTAGCGCTGAAACGCATAACTCAGTATATAACAGGTGAAGAAGTATTTCCTTTTATCTGTTCTAAACCTACTGCTCATTAATTTCACTGCGTGCCCTCAAGTTCTTGTACTGTGAGAAAGGGAGAAAAATACTGCTCTCTCTTCCTTTTCTGTCCCATGCGTAATTTTGTAAAGTCACAGATTCTGTAATAACAGGTAACAGGGCAGTCCTAGAGGAAAGAAAGCTGAAAGATATTTTTTCCGGGGGCAAGAAAAGGCTGGACTTAATAATTTGTTCAGCATCTTTAGAGACTCAAGAAACTTACAACCAAACTAGAAGTTAGAAATTACATGAGTCAGCATGGGTGCCCAACTGAACTCCCTGTCACATATAGTAGTGCAAATAAACTGAGTTTACTCACCTCAAAAGTGCTCTGTTGTTCTGTTGGTGTCTGGAGCGTGGAGCGGGGGGTTCCCAGCTCCTGTACTGTGCCATTTTTGCCATGGAGGTGCTGTTTGCCAGGAAATCAGTCCTACTTACTGTGGCCATTTCTGCAAGTGAAAACTGTGTACTAGGACAAGTGGAGCCAGAGAAAGAGGCAAACACCCCCCATAGCTATTTCAACTTAGAGATTCCAATGTCCTTCACAAGAATGCTGCACATAGACTATCAGTTTTGGAGGTCTGATCTGTCAGCCACAGTATCGTGATGATAATAAACCACACTTTTGTATTGGCACAAGTCTGGTCTATTTTTCTTTAATGTGTACATACATAGATTTGTGTTCAATGATCATTATACTGAACAATACAATTGACAAAGTAATACTTTACAAAAACCTGTAAGGTGTACTTTTTAAACCACATCATTGGCCTTCATGTTTTTAAAATAACAAAAAACTAAGCTATTTTCCTCACTTTTGCAGCCAGTTTTTCTTCTGACCTAGATAATTGCTGTAAAAATTGCGGATCAGCACACTTAGCATGGTGGCTACGGTAATCACTGTATTCTGAAGTAACTGACAAAGAAGTGGGACCTCCAGTGTTAATCTGCATTTAAAATGGCACAGTTCACACTGCAGTAAATAATAAGCAAGTCTTTATCGCCACATATGATAGTGTGGTAAAGAATAGTCCTGGAAATCTGAATTCTCCTTCACGGATAGCCTAGTAGGTAAAGCATAATGTGAACACCTCACTGAAAGCTAGAGTCCTGCTATGACAGTCCTGAAGCTAAGGACCAATTTCAAACTGTGACTGTGCATGTACAGCACTCTCAATTGTTTTACAGCTGAGCATGCAGATAGATAATCATGTGTAATTCAGCATGCTGGTTGAAAGCTGACATCTCCTAATGCAATTCCCAATTGTGACATCCAGTTTCAGGCAGCAATGCAGGGGGGGGAATGCTGAGTTACAAGGCTAGAAATGTTTCTGCAGTTCTCAAGGAAGAGATATAAGCAAAGCCATTTTAAGGTGTGTAGCATTCATACCCATTAAGGCAGATGGCACATAATCATGTCTTTCAAAAATAGATGATAGCATATATTTTCAAAATGGAAATATTTCACTGTTAATTATTTCAGCTGGGCTTTGAAATGGTTTGCACCATCCAAAAGAGACTTCTTTCTAATTATGTTATACACAGAATTACACAGAGAAGCATATTGTGTGCACTGGTGACTTCTGTAATTGATGAGATGCATTTGGGAGCTGCAGTAATTACGGGATTTACTGTGTAGTGACTGCAGATACTGCTGATCTATGCCATGCATTTCTGACCACAGAATCCTGTTGACTGGATGAAAAAACAAGCCACCCTTTTTTCTAAAGGCCACTTAATGTGTTGTTTGAATACAAAACCACACAATCTCTAATTTGCAATGGTAGCAAACAAAAAGCAATGGTTCTGTATACCAAAACACAATCCATAATAAATTGGAAAGAGTATGGCAAAGTAAATTTGGCAAAATCAATCAAGTTGCACAATAGAACATGAAAGAATTCTCTTTTGGAGAAATGTGAAAGTTCTCTAATCATTTGTAATGCTTGGATCATCCCCATAATGGCCCCAATCACTTCCCCAGAAACTCACTAATACCCTCTCCCCATTTAATCTTGCTCCTGCTGCTGCATCTCTTATCAAAACAAATAATCAACATGTTGAATGTGTTTTGTTGTGAAACTTCCTTAGTAGTAAGAATCCAACAGTTTGGTGTGAGAGCCAGTTTGGTGTAGTGGTTAAGTGTGTGGACTCTAATCTGGGAGAACTGGATTTGATTCCCCACTCCTCCATTTGCACTTGGCTGGATGACCTTGGGCAAGCCGTAGTTCTGATAAGAGCTGTTCTTGAAAAAGAGCAGTTTCTGTCAAGAGTTCTCTCAGCCCCACCTACCTCACAGGGTGTCTGTTGTGGGGAGGGGAATGGAAGGGAGTTTGTAAGCCACTCTGAGACACCTTTAGGTAGTGAAGGGCGGGGTATAAATCCATCTCTTCTCTTCTTCTTCTTCTTCTTCTCTGTTGTGTATTAACTGGAATAAGATGGCCACCACGGGATGGCCTGACCATGCGGTCCAACAAACCTCAGAGCTTCGCTCCAGAGACAATAGCCACTTCGGATCTGAAGGTGCACCTATGGGCTCGCCCAGATTCGAAACTAGCCCTATTGAATTGTAGATGTGTAAATAAGGCTAATCACGGGTGATGGGTGTGTGTGTGTGTGGTGTGGGACATGCATATAAACCAGGCACTTACTGGCCCATTTATCTTTCATTCCTGATGTAACCTAATAAACAAGAGCTGATTCACTATGCTGAGTCTCCAGCCTCAGTACTTTTCATTCTCAATGTACGTGTTTCTGTCCATCACAGTGTTTAGAATGCTGTAAGTGTGCAGCTTCTCTGGCCTTGGTACATGAGTCTAAATAAGCATAAAACTATAGGCCACCCACGACAGTTTTAAAACCTGTTTTTGTGGATTCCAGCAAAACAAAAATGCATAACCAATTAATGTATAAACATAAAAATTTAGGGTTGTATCCTCCTGCCCTTCTGCTGGCAGAAATTCATCTTTTCCCAACATTTCTTTCATTTTCAGCACAAAATGCTAATTTCCTTACCAGGGGTCAGGTGGGGATCCAATGACCAATCCAGAGGAGTCACAGACAGTTTGCAGGTTGTTCGTGCTAGCTGGTCAAGGCTATACTGTTCAGTGAACTATGCCATTCTTCTATGGATGGTTCATCCACTTATGCACTTAGCCAGGGGTCCCCAACCTTTCTCAGACTGTTAGCATCTCTGGAATTCTGACACAGGTTGGTGAGTGCAGCCAGAAAATTGCTGCCACAGGAGGTGAAGCCAACAACAAAATGTCAGGGAGTGAGTTTATGCAGAACCTTACTAGAAACTCTTAAACATTTCAGGAAGATGAAGATACTTGTGCTGTGTTGGCAGCTTCTGGCAAAGCAATTCTCCCCCCACCCCCAAATCTGCATATCTACTTTGATCTCCAAGAACCAACCAGAGGCCCTGCTGGGAAAAAGCCCCACCACCACCACCCATTTTCTGAAAACATTTGGTGGGTGCCAGGAAAAGAGATGGTGGGTGTCTGTGCCCTCAGACACCATGCTGGGGACTCCTTCCTTTCAGCATCACTGAGTCTGGTGCCACAATAAACAGTTCTATTTTTTAAACACAGAGTAAACAGATTTTAGGGTGGGAGGAGGGCTGCAGAGGGAAACTGTAGGGGAATTGAGTAAAATCACTCTACCTCCTTTTTTCCATCAGGAGAATGGTATTAGGATACAGTTAGGTATGCTGAGAATTTGTGGCAAAAAGGCTTTTTATACTTTGTTTGAATTCGTTCAGTTATACCTGAGGTGAGCTCCTCATTGGATTGCCTTGGTGGTGCTAGCAAAGTTTGTCTTTAACACATCTTGCTGAGCAGCTTTGCATCCCTGTGGATGCTATTCTGTTCTTGCAACTTGTGGCTGCTTTTGCCTATTTGAATAATCTTGTTTACTGGATAGAAGACAGTATCCCCTGGGGGCATGGTGGACCAACTTGTGTAAAGCATTGAATAGCTTGCCGATTTTGCTGTCTTGGTACATGGACCCTGCTTCCTCTTCCAGCCAAGACCCCCTTGGTTAGTAGTGTCCCCATTTTATCTTGGACCGGGGTTTTAATAGGTATCCCCTTTTACAGCCTAAATACCAAGGGGATCTGAAACTTTGAGAATTTCATAAAGGCACTTGGGTTCAGCCATGGCTTTGGAAATTCCCAGAGATAAAAGAGGAAGGGTGAGCCAGCATTACACACTGATTAAGTGCAATCTCCCTCAGCTCAAGGTTATCAATAACAATAAGACTTCATTCTCAAAAACAAAAGATTTTTCGATACTAGTCAGGCTTGCCAAAAATTTACCTTAATTCAGCAGGGGATGGATACGTCCTGGCAGGACCTTCCCCAGGGGAAGGAAAGATGCGGCACACAATGCTGTCACCAGGAAGTTACGCCAGGTGACGCTCTGGCAATGGGGCTAGAAACTCAATGGTACCATAGAGTTTCCAGCTTTGTTGCCAGAGCATCACCTGGCATCATTTCATCGTGTGGCGTGGGTGTTGCCCAGAGGAATGTTCCGGCCGGGGACTGTGTCCCCCCCACAGAAATATGGTAGGTACTTGGCAACCCTAATACTAGTGTACCCCAGAGGGACCTGTCCTGTCCAAGGGAGTTGCTTTACATTTATCAATGCCCGGTCCCTCTTTTTCCTTTTTTAACTCATTTTAAAATCACTTTGCACACTTTACAATCAAGAAGGGCACTCAGTTCATTAATTTACACTCCATCCTGTTTCAGGAGCTATCTTGACTTAAGCAGGCTTTTGTGTCAATGCAGATCTGGCTCACTTCAACCTAATTAAAGTATGTTAATCATGTTGCCTCACCTAGGCTATTTGTGCCCATGCAGATTTGGCTCATGATAGCCTAATCAAGGTATTTTCCTACTTTTTCCCTGCCATATATTGACAGTAGTTTACTTTGAATGATTCAAACTTTTTATCTAGCAGCCGTTCTTGAAGCTGCAACCCTTCCAACTGCTGCTGCCTCAGTTTTAAAACTGTACATAGTAAAATAGTGAGATTTTTAGAGTTGAGACTTACTACTGCTTCTATGGGCCTGCTCCTCCTGAACCTGCAATTAGTTAAAACTTTTCATCTTGAGATTCAAACTTTTTATCTTGACTCAATCCAAAGCCAGCATGGCCCAAATCCCACCTACCCTGAGAACCTTCTGTCCATAAAAGAAGAACCCCATACTATAGCAGATTGTTCCTCAGATCCATGATCCAGATCTCTGTTGGTCAGAACTCTGTTTTCCTGCTGAGATCCCCTGCTGTACTGTGCAGGCCTTTCCTCCTTTCTTTGCTGGCACCTTGCTCTGCTTTTTGGACTTCAGCTGTGTTTTCCCCTGGACCTCTCTAAACATCAAGCCCAGGATTTCAGATCAAATGCCCTTTCCCTAAAACTTCCCAATTTCCTCCACCCTACCTTTTATAAGTGTGCCCTCTTGTTGGTGTGTATGGATGCATGCAGGGGTCTTTTCATAGAAAAAGAGCTGCAGGAGCTCATTAGCATATGGTATGCTAATGAGCTATTAGGCTATTAGCATATACCACGCCCCCTGACATCACCGGAAGTGATGTCAGAAGGGGAAGCAAAAGTGGGGGAGGCATCTTCCAAAGCCTCCCCTTCCCTTCCCCAGCTGGCCTGGGTGGGGGAGCTAAGAGAGAAGGGGTTTAAAGTTTAAACTCCTTCTCACTAGAGTTGGGCCACAGAAGGAGGAAAGAGGGAAGGAAAGAGAGAGAGCAGAGAGAAGGAAAGAAGGAAGGAAAGAGGGAAAGAAAGAGAGGGAAGAAGGAGGGAAACAGGGAAAGGAGGGAAAAGAGAAGAGAAGAAGATGGGAAAGAAAGAAAGAGAGAAGGGAAGAAGGAGGGAAAGAGGAAAAGGAGAGAAGGAAAGGAGGGAATGAAAGAAATTCCGCAGCAATTTGGCCCCATTATATCCTGTGGGCCATTGAAGTCAATGGTGAAAACATAGAGTATATTCTGGGGCTGGAGGGGAGGGGGGTTTGAGGGAGAGGCTCGAAACTCACAGGGTAGCTGATGGAGCCTCTCCCCAAGATACCCACCAAGTTTCAAGAACATTGGACCAGGGGGTCCAATTCTATGGGCCCCCAAACAGGTTGCCCCCATTCCCCCATTGTTCTCTATGGTGGGGAAAAAAATACTTTCCCCCCACAGTGCTGTTAGTAGCTCTGGGGAGGAGGGGGTTTGAGGGAGAGGCTCCAAACTTTTCTCATCAAAGCTAGGGTATGAAGGATTAGATTCATATTTATTAATTTATTTGGTCAGTAATTTTCTTCATCACATATTGCTCCCAAATCTTATGATGCCATAATGAGAGAGTCGGTGCCTTCTAATAGTAATGGTGAGAGCACCCACACTCCTAATAGCTACAAAATCATTCCTATATTCAGCTCAAATGTGTTCCTAATAACTTGCTTTACACCCATTTGATTCTATGCCAACGTTCCTAATAGGCTTGATCAATAAAAAAAAAAAACACCCTCCCTTACTACAGTTTATCCCTAAGATATTAACTGAACATGAAGTCCTAATTTTCACTATGTCTCAATTGTACCAATTCAAGCTGAAGTTGGAGTCTGAATATGATTGAATACACCCCCCAACACACCTCAAACCCCATTCACTACTATATGAGCATGAAGACTAACAAAACACATTTCTTTTGATTTCTGATATCATCCCCCTTCAACTCTGAGGTGGCACATGCTCTAGGGTTGCCAGCTCTGGATTGGGAAATTCCTGGAGATTTGGTGATGAAGACTTGGGGAGGGTGGGGTTTAGAGGGATTATAACTCAACTAGGTGCAATGCTACAGTCTGCCCTCCAAGCAGCCATTTTCTCCAGGGGGACTGATCTTTGTAGTCTGGAGATCTGGGAGATTTCTAGGTTCCAACTGGAGGCTGGCAACCCTAGCCAGCCTCAGCCTTCATTTTGGTAAGTTAAAAAAATCAGATCCTTTTCACTTTCAATAACCGGAAACTAGGGCTTAAATGCTCCCCACCCTGACATTTTACTACCCTGTTGACAGTGTGCAAACACAAGTTAAGTTGCCCATGTTTGGTGACTGTGAGGGAATGAGCTACTGTAACAGCCATCTCACTAGTAGTGTGATTGTCTCTACACTGCATCTGAAGGCAGTATTTTCCTCTATGTTGTCAAAGGCTTTCATGGCCAGAGTTCATTAGTTGTAGATTTTCCAGGCTGTGTGGCCGTGGTCTTGGCACTGTAGTACCTGACATTTTGCCAGCAGCTGTGACTGGCATTCTCAGAGGTATAACACAGAAAGATGAAGTACTCTCTTTCCTCTATTTTTAATCAAAATATGTTACAGTGAGCACTGGAAACATTGTCCTCACTCTATGGTGGTTTCAGGTAGTGTTGAATAGCAAATTCCATTAGCTATGCTATGTAACAATGTTACAGTAACATGAAGCTAAAACAGAGCAAGAGCAATGCTTCCTGCCTTCGCTTGGCCATCTTGTGGTTAAAAATAGAAGAGAAAAATTGGGCACCCAGTGGCAGCAGACAGTGCAATTGCTGCAACCAGGAAGGACCACGAAAGGACAATGGAAAGGTCAAATTTGTAAGTAAGAAGGAGGCCTGCTGTGAAACCTTTCACCTCTCAGCCCATTTAGATGAAAGGTCTGGCTGTGAATTTTTTTCTTTGTCCTAGCAGTGCACATGAAAATCTATTAGTGGACATGAAAATCTATTATTAGCACACATAGTCCTAGCTGCTAAATACAATATTATGCAATCGAAGCTAGAATATAAAACTGGAAGTCTGCAGTACACATATATGCAAAGAGGTATGTATTTGTGTCAAATTTTAGGCAGTGTAACTAAGCCCATTCGTTTTTCATACACAAGTAATGGCAATGGTAAGAAGGCAAACTGTGATCACACCCTTCCTTATTTCTGCTCCCTGAACTGTAGGGTTGTTGTTGTCTGTGAGGGTGCCTGTGCCTTTTGGAGATTCAAAAAAGGCTGCTGTAGAAATGGAAAAGTATGGAAAGACCTGATTTTGAAAGGAGAATAGCAGCAAGATACAACTAGATATTATTTTAAAAATAAGCTTATATCACATCTTTTAAGCATGTCAATATTTTGGTAGCCCAGGTTGGCCAGTCTCTTCAGATATCGGAAGCTAAGCAGGATCAGCCCTGTTTAGTATTTGGATGGGAGACCTCCAAGGAAGTCCGGGGTCCTGATGTGGAGTCAGGCAATGGCAAACCACCTCTGAAAGTCTCTTGCCTGGACAACCCTACAAGGTCACTATAAGTCAGCTGCGACTTGGTGGCAAAAAAGAAAAAGGTAACTTAACTTCATGTTACATTGACAGGTCCAGATTTTAAGTGAGCCCTACACCTTCAAGTATAGTCCAAATGGAAGGAAAATTCCACCTGGTTTGGCTTCTCCCATCTTTGCAATATTTAAGAGTACAGGAGCCCTTTTGGGATCTGGAACTGGCAACTTTGCTAGTAGATGTTGTTGGTGGTGGAAAGTTCTGTCAAGTCCCAGCTGCCTTATGGTAACCCCACAGGGCTTCCAAAGCAAGAGACATTCATTGCCTGCCTCCACACCATGACCCTGGTATTCCTTGGTGGTCTCCCATCCAAATACTAGCTAGGGCTGACCCTGCTTAGCTTTCAAGAGCTGACAAGATGGGGCTAGCCTTGGCTATATTACTGTGTACTTGTTTGAAAATACACTTATTAGTGCACATCAAAATATTCCAGATTGCATCTGAGGAAGTATGTGCTAGTCCATGTAGGTTTTGTTGTTCAGCCACACAGTCGAATCCAACTCTTCATGACCCATGGACTACATCACGCAAGGCCCTCCTGTCTTCCGCTGTCCTCCAGAGTTTGTTTAATTTCATGTTTGTTTCATTGATAACACTGTCTAACCATCTCATCCTTTGCTGTCCCCTTCTTCTTTTTCCTTCAATCTTTCCCAGCATCAGGGTCTTCTCCAGTGAGTGCTCCCTTCTCATTTGGTGGCCAAAGTATTTGAACTTCAGCTTCAGTATCCGGTCTTCCAGGGAACAGTCAGGATTGATTTCCTTCAGGATTGAGTGATTTGATCTCCTTGAAGTCCAAGGGACTTTCAAGAGTTTTCTCCAGCACCATAATTCGAAAGAATCTATTCTTCAGCACACTCAACCCTCCTTATGGTCCAACTCTCACAGCTACACATTACTACTGGGAATACCATTGCTTTGACCATACAGACTTTTGTTGGCAGGGTTTATGTAGGTTTTTGAAGGCGCGGCAGAGTTTATGTAGGCTCATGCTGGTTATGTAGGTTTATGCTGGAATAAAAATTTTGTGTGTCCCCTCAGTTGGTAGAAAAGGCCTGTCATAGGTTCATAGATGGAAGATGTGACATGCATGTCTTTTCAAGATTTTTAAAAGAATTGTTTTAGGTCATTTTTGGCTGTAGTCCTTAGATGACCTTTTTATGATGTTACCCAAGTTCTGTGACAGCCATCACAATACTGAAATCTGTTAGGCCCTCAAAACTACTACTAGAACCTTATTTATTTATTTGTTTATTTATTTAATGACATTTATACCCCGCCCTCCCCGCGAATGGGCTCAGGGCGGCTTACATAAGGCACCAAGTGCATTCAGTATACAAGTTACACAATACAAAATACAAATTTAAAACAGCTTAAAATCAGTTCTATGGATGCACATATAGACTCCTATCATCTTGCGTAATGGGGGGGAAGGCTGGGGAGATGGGAAGATGTTACTCCCCAGTGGTCTCTCTCTATAGAGAAGCGGTGGTGTCAGTGGCCGTGGTGGCTCCTACTCATAAGCCTGGTGGAAGAGCTCCGTCTTGCAGGCCCTGAGGAACTGCACAACTGCTTGCCAGTTTCAAGCACACTGAGTGTGGGATTATCTATATGATTCTCTTTTTTTCTGAATTGACCTTGAATGTCCTTTCACAGAAGCAGCATGTTCAAGAATCCTTAGACTGTCCCTGTTAATCTACTTCTTGTTAACTCTATCCCTCTGAAAAATATTTTGAAGTCTTCTCTGTGACCTCAATTTGCTACTGCTGTTTTTAAAATTTGCCTCTGGTAAACAATGAAATGTGGGTTGATTTTAGGTAATAGTATGTTACAATTCACAGAAACTCAGAGTAGAATTTTCAAAACAGGGGCAATTACAGAGGGAACTAGATTAATGAAATGTCATCACTCACCTCTCTGGGAGGATGTGCTTGATAAATGTAGTTCATTGCCAAGTAAAAATAGGAATGCAGTCTATGATTCTTGGCAGTCTGATCAATGTTTTATCTGCCAAAGCAGGCAGAAGTGCTAAATAGAATGTAACGTAACAAAAGTCTAAATGGGCATGAGTGGAGTATGTAGACTTGTTGGGTATTATTTAGGCAATCTTTTTCAATAATATTTGTGATTTTTCATTAAAGCAAATGTAAATTGGAACATGGCAAGATATCAATTAGTTAGACATTTTGAAACAGATTCTTTAAAAGGATTGTGTCATTAGATCCAGGAAAGAGACACATACTTGCATGCATGAGAAGTGGTACTGTGTACTCACCAAGCATTTGGCTATATTGTAGGAAATACCACATCTGTGGCTAAGGGGCTGAATTGAACTCTGACCCACCTGGGAGAGAATCTCTGTAACAAAGGCTCAGTACTCTATCTGCATTTAAGAGGACAACAATATTGGCCTGTGTTACAAAGCTGCTGTAAAAATTATGGTAATAATATGTGTGGTGGGTTTGAACACTGAAAGTGTTATGTAAATGCTGACTATTGATAGCATATGTTAAAGACAATGAAGTAGGCTGTGGATGACATTTTAAAATGTGTATGAGGGAGATTATTTATCTAAGCTCTCAATGGAAACCCCAGCTTTAGCATAAGCCATTTGAGGTTTTATCCAAAATACAAAGATGGAGGATGCACCTTGTATAGTACTTTGTTTAGCATCAAAAACATTTATTTGGTACAGTCTGTACATTTAGAGTGGCAGTTCACAAGGGAGATGTGTTGACCCCCTGGCATGTACATACACAAAACCATCTCTAATCTATTAGCCTGTTGCCATATTCTGAAAACAGCAAAAAAATATGAAGATTTTGTGAAAGAAGGCTCAATAATTGTTGACTGATCCCACAATATATGTATTTAATGAACCCTTATCATTAGAGGTGAAATGGATGACTTTGAAAGTCCAAATACTTGTAATGAGGTTGTGTTAAAGACTTTTTAAAAAATCCAATTATAAAGAAACCTGAGAAATGAGGGATGGATTTTTCCACTTAATTTCCATATATATCAAATGAAACTCTAAGCTGATCCTAAATTATAAGTCATGAAATGAGATTTGGAAAGACCATGAAATTAAGGGTCCACCCCCTCAATTGTTATGGATAGGAAGGTCCTGGATGGGGGGTGAATATTGGGAAAAAACTGTTAGAGATACTATTCCCAACAGGTTGGTAAATCAGCAGTGTCACACTGCAGTATTTCTGCGCTTGGCATACTCATTCTGTAATTAGATATTTATAGCTGTTCTAATGGCAACTAAATGCTTATCTGCCAGGAAATACTGAAATCAAAGATGTTTCCCATGTTAAAAGAAAAGATGGATGGTTAGCATTTCTGCTGTGAACTGGTAATGTAGTTTGCTAACTTTGTGTGTCAGAGAACAGAAATTTTGAAGTAAAGAAAAGAAAGTGTGTAATTTGGACAGAAACAGTCTTACACAGCCACAATAGGATAAGCAATGTGTTTGAGTACCAAGTTAAACCTTATAGAAGAAGAGAAGAGACTGGATTTATACCCTGCCCTTTGCTACCTGAAGGAGTTTCAGAGCAGCTTACAATCCCTTTCCCTTCCCCTCCCCATAACAGACATCCTGTGAGGAAGGGGGGGCTGAGAGAACAGCTCTGAAAGAATTTATAACTGACCCCAGGTCACACCAGCAGCTGCATGTGGAGGAGGTTATGTAGGTTTATGCTGGAATAAAAATTTTGTGTGTCCCCTCAGTTGGTAGAAAAGGCCTGTCATAGGTTCATAGATGGAAGATGTGACACGTACATCTTTTCAAGATTTTTAAAAGAATTGTTTTAAGTCATTTTTGGCCTTGAAAGAACAGCTCTGAAAGAACTTATGACTAACCCAAGGTCACACCAGCAGCTGCATGTGGAGGAGTGTGGACTTAAACCCGGTTCTCCCAGATTAGAGTCTATGCTCGTAACCGCTACACCAAACTGTCTTTCATACCAAACTGACTCCTATTATTGAACTGTTTTAATAGTGTATTATCATTCACATTAATGCATACTAATTGTCATTAAAATCCAGGATCCAACTTCTGAGAGCTGGAGTTCAGGGTGGCCATGCCCTCCAGCATCCTTTCTTCAACAAGTCCAAGGGTTGGACCTCAGTTTAGGAAGAGGAGATAGGATTGCCAGGTCCTTACCAGCTGCCAGCAGGGGGCTCCAGTCTTCTTGCTGGGATCTTCTGGCATGCATGTGTTGTTTGTGTGCTGCAATGATGTCACCTGGTGTCAAGGGGGTGCCACTCTAGTTTCTGGGCAAAACTCGATGTTTTTTTTGCCCCCCAAACTATACAGTTTGCCCAAAAACTAGAGCAGCACCCCCCAACATCAGCAACATGAAGATGTCACTTCCAGGTGACATCATCATGACAGGGCCATCATGTTCCGGGGTAGAGCTTCCCCCACTAGCCAGCTGGCCAGCAATGGATTGAAAGCCCCAAAATTGAGGGTACCCCTGGGGGAAACAGAGGTTTGGCAACCCTAAGAGGAAAGGAGTTCAGCTGCACCTGAGCCCCCCCTCCCTCAAGCCATCTACCTCTCCCTGAGCATCACAGGAGCAGTCTAGTCCTTTCTCCTTGGCCCTCCATGGGCTGGCTTAATAAAGGATTGTCTGGGGGGGGGGTTGATCCTGGATTCTCCTCAGGAGCTGGACAATGGTTAGTTAAGAGACTCTAGGCCAATGGCTTCCCTGGCTGGAGCCTCCTTTCTCCTACCCACCCCTCATGTGCACTTTCAAGAGGCTGCTCTGCTTGCCTTCAAAGGCCCCAGAAGGTCCCAGTTCTTGCATGCCTCCTCCTCTGGCCTCTTCCCCAATTCAGACTGCTATCTGAGGCCTGTGCTAGGCTTGCCAGGCTCTAAGACCCCTACTGATGCATTTCAGGCATGACTGCTCACCCTTTTTCCTTTTCCCACAACCCACTGTTGGGCTGTTTGCCGCAGTGGGGCCTGGGTGAGGCTGTCTCCCGCCACTGCCAGACAATGTCACATTTAAATGATAAATATATCCTTGGAAATTGTGTATGCCGACAATATATACAAGAATTATACTTACCTAGATTGTAGATTGTCTTGCATTGAAATCTCTTTGCTACACTATTTTGTTGGAGCGTAACCTTATCATACTAATCAGTGAAGTCATTCCAAAACAGAAAATGTTTCATAAGAGGTTTTTTTGGTGCTCCTCAAATGCCTTGCTGGGGGAGGGGAACTGATTTACTAACTTCTGATAACTTTAACTGCCATTCGGAGATCAGGTAAAAAGTTTGGGTGTGCTTTTGAAACACTAGCTGCTTTGATAGTTGTCCTCCCAATGGGAAGAAAAGTATTTGTCCAACTGCATCCAGTGAAAGTTTATCCTCCTCTCCAGCCTCAGCCAGTCTGATTCACACTACTCTAACTGGGAGTCTGAATTACTGTAAGGCATCGATTCAGGTGAGTAGCCATGTTGGTCTGAAGCAACAGAACAAAGACTGAGTCCAATGGCACCTTTAAGACCATCCAAGTGTAATCCTGGGTATAAGCTTTTTACTCCAAGGCAATTGTCTTCAAGACGATTGGAAACTTCAGCTAGTGCTGAATGCAGCAGCTTCTGTACCAGTGGAGAAGGAAGTGATCATATTACGCTAATGTTATAGCAACTGCACTGGCTATTGATTTGTTTTCAGGTTCAGTTCAAAGCATTGTTAATGACCTTTTAGTACCTTTCATGACCTGGGGCCCACATATCTGAGCAACTGGTTCTCCAAGTATGGACCAGATCTGTCAGAAATTTTTGCTGACAGATCTGTCATAGGAAGATCTGTGCAGTCACAGTGGGAAGATGGGCACTTCAGTTGTAGCTCAACTTCTAATCCAAGTAGTACAGTCATTCCACAGCCTTACATTTTGTAGACATGGTATAAGACCCTAGTTTTCAGCTAATCCTTTTCACTATTTAAGCAGATGTAATCCTTACCCATCAGTATATGTGTGGCCCCCAGTGACACAAATAGCATCCTGGGGCTGTTTCAGGTGAGACAAGGCAACTCAAGCACCTTCTCCCTGCACTCTTGTGATCCCAATGTGATTCAGCCCCCCACCGCTCATGCACTTGGAAATTGAACTCCCAGCAGGGAACTTACAGCTGAAAGTTCTTGAAGTGGACCTGGGGAGGACACATGGAAGAAGTAACACAGTTTGGCCCTCAATGTAGCATGATAAATGGTGAAGTAGGATTTGCCTCCCTTTGCTTATGCCCTCTGCTTTTATTTAACAAAAAAATTACCCTACCTACTTTGCATGTTAGTAGACAAACTTGAGCATAATGGAGCCCCCCTGGGATTGTTTTAGACAAGATGATAGCACAGATCCTTAAACAGACTATGTTTCAAACACAAACTAAATAGGAGCAAACTGAATCTGAATCCAGAGATGGTGATGGTTAGGAAAAAACTGTCAGATCTGGAAGAAATTATGCTTGGATGAGCTCTATCCTTGGGAGACTAGGTCAAGAGTTTTGAGGTGCTTTTGGATTCAGTTTTGCTAATCAACAAGCAGGCTAGCATTGTTGCTAAAAGGATCTTCCAACTGTGTTTGGTTCTGAGTTTAGCTCCCCTTCTAAATTAAGTTGATCTGCCCATACTTATCCAGGTCCGTATACACTCAAAGCTGTGTATATGCGATGTCCTTGCATGGAGCTGCCCTTGAAGACAATTTAGACACTTCAATTACCTTAGAATAAAGTGGCCTGGTTTTTTTGACTGAAATAAATAATCTCTGTTGGTACAATTGCATTGTTTTCTGGCCATTAAAACCCTTCACAGCTTGCAATCTAGGTACCAGAAGGACTGTCTTTCTGGGTGAGCCCTATGCCAGCTCTATACCTATTGCTGTCGTTTTGTATGTCCTCCCATTTAGCCATCAGTGGCCTGCTCTAGGCCTTTCTCTGCTCTGGAATAGGCTGCAAGCAGAGGTGAGATCTGCCCTCTTTGTCTCTGTATATTGGACAGACTATAACACTGTATTGTTTCAAAGGGCTTTTTGTTGATTTTATTGCTGTTGTGTGCATTGTAGACTTGGACTGAAGCTACTGTTTTATAGATCATAGGATAATGTTTTATGGTTTTATTGTTTCTAGTGTTGCCATGTCATAACATGTCTTGGGCCAACTAGTCAGGGAAAGGCAGTCTATTGTGACTGGAGCATCCATCCTCTATGATGCCTGTGTCTTTGCTCTTATGGGGTGAACTACAGCTCAGTGTAGCTCTTTCAAGAGGAGAAAATACACTGGGGGGAAAGTTTTAACCTGCTCATACTATTATCTCACAAATCTGCTATTTATAGGGTTGCCAGGTCCGATCATCATGCTGGCAGGGGGATGGGGGGCATTCTGGAAGAGAGCGGGAATGTCACATGATGTGCATACTGTTATGTATTGGAATGTGAATCTGGGCTATACTTTCCTATGTTAAGCTTGATTTCAAATGTGGCTCTTCAGCTGTGGCATTACTATTGGCTGGTTTCTAAGAAACCTCTGTACAGAACCAATCATCTTGTAAATATGTTGCAAAGAGGGAACAGTCCTGATTGGCCTTTATCCCTGTGTTATGATTGGCCTTTATCTCTGTGGTGTGATTGGCCTTTATCCCTGTGTTATGATTGGCCTTTATCTCTGTGTTGTGATTGGCCTTTAGCTAACTGTGGGTGTGGCTTTGACAGCCCGGGAGAGTTTAAAAAGGGAGCTGTGCTCCACTTGTTTGTTGTGTGTTCCTGAGTTGAAGTCTTGCTGTTAAATAAAGCTGAAATCACTTTTTTGCTGAATCCTGTTGTTAAGTCTCATACTTAATAATTGGCGACGAGGATGGGATGCTGAGAGCGGGTAGGCAGCCCCGCTGAACCAACGTAGAACGGCAGACGAGGACACACACCCGGCCACGCCTACTGAGGCTCCACAAGCAGTGGTCACCCCTCCAGTCGAGATGGCCGTCAACCCGGCGTTCGAGGTGTTCGACCCGGCGACGGAGGACTGGGACTCTTACCTGGCACGGTTTGAGTTCCACCTCCAGGCGAACCAGATCACCAATGAGGCGAGAAAGAAGACGACGCTCCTGAGCTCCTGCAGCAAGGCCGCCTTCGACATCGCCCAGTCCCTGGTCGCTCCGACTGAACTAAGCGCAGCGACATGTGCTGACATCATAGCCAAACTGAAGGGCCATTTCTCGCCGCAACCGTCTAGAATCGCATGCCGGCACGCTTTTTACAAGCGGTGCCAAGGGCCATCTGAATCGATAGCCGAGTTCGTCACCACCTTACGGAAGGCGGCGAGGCCATGCGAGTTTGCTGACTTAGAGGAAGCCCTCCTCGACCGATTGGTGTCCGGCCTCCGGGACGAGCGCCTTCAACAGCGTCTTTTCGCCTGCACCCAACTCACGTATGCCGAGGCCATCGCAGCAGAGGCCGCTGACAAGTCGACGCGAGAGGTTCGGCAGTGGCAGACCCAGGTCAGCAAAGAGCCTGCAGTTCACCAGCAGTCCGCCAGCGAGTCCGACAGCGATACCAATGGCGTGTGCCGAACTCGGGAGACACGCCCACCACGAACCAGACCGAGAACTACAATGACCCGTTCCTGCGCCGGCTGTGGCTGTAAGCATGACAGAGACCTCTGTTGGGCAAAGGAGCTGATCTGTCACTTCTGCGGGAAGAGAGGTCACCTGGCCCGAGTTTGTTGAGCGGCCAGAAAATCGCCACCGTCTTCGCGACGTGCAGACCCCAAGGTTTGACCCCAAGATGACGGCAGGTCGCCCGACTGTCATCAAACCGACACCTGCCCATCGACCGTCCTGGCTACCGGTGACAAGGCCACTCGGAAGATCCACGTCACGCTTCGACTGGACGGTGTTCCCTGCACGATGGAGGTGGACTCCGGATCGTCCGTCACAGTCATCTCCACACAAACGTGGCAACGCCTGTTCCCGACATGGAGTCGCCGCCGGCTGTCAGCCGTGTCGACCCGCCTGACTGACTTCCAAGGAAGGCTCATTCCATTGGTGGGAAAGGCGACCTTCCAAGTTGAATTCAAAGATTGGAAGGCTGAGCTGTCCCTCCTAGTTGCTGAGGGGGAAAGAGTCAGTCTATTGGGCCTCAATTGGTTCGAGGCATTGGGCATTGCTGTTACCCGTGTAAATAAGATCTGTGATAATAAATGGGACTCATTGTATAGAGAGTTTCCGAATGTGTTTGGGGAAGGGCTTGGTATGTATACCGGCCCTCTGGTCTCATTTGATCTTGACCCTTCAGTGTGTCCCATACGGCTGAAGTACAGAAAGGTACCGCTCGCCCTAAAGGCAAAAATTGAGGCCGAGCTAGACAAATTGGTGAACCAGGGCATCCTCGAGCCAGTGCCCTATGGTCAATGGGAGACCCCCATCGTGACACCCGTAAAAGTTGACGGGTCAATACGAATTTGTGCTGACTATAAATGTACTGTAAATAGAGCCCTTCAACAGCACTCGTACCCTGTGCTGGTAATCAGCCACATGCTGGCATCGCTGGGAGGTAAGGTTTTTACCAAGGTCGACCTTGCTCAAGCATACCAGCAGTTGCCGGTGGACGATGCAACTGCTGAGGCACAAACGATCGTGACCCACAAAGGGGCGTTCAGGGTCAAACACCTTCAGTTTGGGGTGAATGTTGCCCCGGGTATTTTTCAAGGGCTTATGGAGGGGCTCCTGCATGGGCTCCCAGATGTAGTGCCCTATTTTGATGATGTCCTAATAGCTGGTGCTGACGAATGTAAACTGATGGCTCACTTGAGAGCAGTGTTGGGCCGTTTTGGGGAGGCTGGTTTGCGGGTGAAGCGTTCTAAGTGTGTTGTCGGGGTGGACCGAGTTGAGTTCCTCAGATTCCTCCTTGATGCGGATGGGGTCCACCCCACGCCCGACAAAGTCATCGCAATCAAGAACGCGCCCCCACCACGGTCAAAGAAGGATCTCCAGTCGTTCCTGGGGATCCTCAATTTTTACCATGCCTTCCTGCCCCACAAGGCATCAGTTGCTGAACCCCTGCATGCTCTGCTCCACAAAAATGCAAAATGGAAGTGGGGAGAGCGGCAGGAGCGAGCTTTCATGGCTGTGAAGGAACTTCTATCGTCGAGTGCGGTGCTGACCCACTTTGACGAGAACAAACTTTTGGTTCTTGCGGCTGACGCGTCCCCTTATGGGGTGGGCACCGTTCTCAGCCACCTGATGCCAGACGGATCGGAGGCACCGATCGCCTTTTATTCACGATCACTCACAACGGCGGAGAAAAACTATGCTCAGATCGACAAGGAGGGCCTCGCCTTAATCGCCGGAATTAAGAAATTCCATGACTTTGTTTATGGGCGGAGGTTCCTCCTTGTGACCGATCACAAACCACTCCTGGGCATCTTCTCCCCGGACTGGCAGACGCCGAACATACTGTCCCCTCGGATGTTGAGGTGGGCAGTTTTCCTTTCGGCGTACAATTTTGAACTCAAGCACCGCCCAGGGAAGGCTATCGGGCATGCCGACGCCCTTAGCCATTGCCCCGCACCACTGACTGACTCTAACGCAGAGCCTGAACTGGACATTTTGGCAACTGAGGAACTCCCGGAGGCACCGGTTACCTCCTCGGACATTGCCGCTGCGACGGCTAAGGACCCTGTTCTCGCCCGTGTCCTTAATTGGGCATGGAGGGGGTGGCCGGCAGGGAAAATGGCACCTGAGTTTAAACCTTTCTGTTCGCGCCAAAATGAGTTGTCAGTTACCAAGAGCTGTCTGCTTTGGGGGAGTCGGGTGGTGAATCCCGCCAAACTAAGGGAGGATGTTTTGGAGGTGTTGCATGTGGGCCACCCTGGCATGGTCCACATTAAAGCCCTCGCCAGAGGGTACGTGTGGTGGCCGAAACTGGACGAGGACATCGAGGCCTGGGTAAGGCAAGTGTATGTCATGTCAGCAGTCCCATCCAGAACCACCACAGGCTCCCATTCAGCCCTGGGAGAAGACAAGGAGGCCATGGTCCCGCCTCCATATAGATTTTGTGGGCCCATACCATGGGGAAATGTTTTTTATTTGCGTTGATAGTTTCTCCAAATGGCTGGAGGTGGTGCCCATGAGGTCAACTGGGTCTGGGGCAGTAATCAATGCCCTCAGGAGGTTGTTCTCAACCCACGGGCTGCCAGACTGTTTGGTATCAGATAACGGGCCACAGTTTGTGTCAGCGGAGTTTGAGGGGTTCCTAAAAGACAACCTCATCCACCATGTGACTTCTGCGCCGTTCCATTCGGCCTCCAACGGTCAGGCCGAACGGATGGTACGGACGGCGAAGGAGTCACTTGGGCGCCTGATGTGTGGGGACTGGAGCCAGAAAATTGCCTCTTTCCTCCTGAGGCAACACATCACCCCGTGTTCAATGACGGGGCGGAGCCCAGCTGAATTGTTAATGGGCCGTAAGCTGGCTACGTTGCTAGACCGACTGCACCCTGACTTAGACCAGTCGAAGCAACTGTCAGAGACCCCAGAGCAGGGGAGAGTCTTCGTTGTGGGGGACAAGGTGTTTGCCTGCAACTATGCGGAAGGTCATCAGTGGCTACCAGGCATAGTCACCAAAATCACAGGATCCAGGCTGTACGTGGTCCGGCTTCCCAGCGGACGGGAGATACGCCGCCACATAGACCAGCTCAGAGAGCGCTGGGCAGACTCAAGCGCCGAGTCACTGCCTGACTCTGAGCTGGTCCCCAAGCAGGAGGGGCCTCCCGCCGAGGAGGTGAGTGCTGCAGAAGGGAATTCGGAGTCTGGGCAGACCCCAACTCCAGAGCCTGGGACCCCTGTCTTTGTTCCCCCTTCTCCTGCGAGAGAAGTGACCAGGGTCCCCGAAGTATGTGCCGCTCCAACTCCACCATTGGAGCAGAGACCACTGTGACGGTCAAGCCAAAGTCGTTGTGCCCCCTCCTATCTGAAGGATTATGTTTGGCGGGGTAATGTGCCATCTTAGGGGGGAGGAATTGTTATGTATTGGAATGTGAATCTGGGCTATACTTTCCTATGTTAAGCTTGATTTCAAATGTGGCTCTTCAGCTGTGGCATTACTATTGGCTGGTTTCTAAGAAACCTCTGTACAGAACCAATCATCTTGTAAATATGTTGCAAAGAGGGAACAGTCCTGATTGGCCTTTATCCCTGTGTTATGATTGGCCTTTATCTCTGTGGTGTGATTGGCCTTTATCCCTGTGTTATGATTGGCCTTTATCTCTGTGTTGTGATTGGCCTTTAGCTAACTGTGGGTGTGGCTTTGACAGCCCAGGAGAGTTTAAAAAGGGAGCTGTGCTCCACTTGTTTGTTGTGTGTTCCTGAGTTGAAGTCTTGCTGTTAAATAAAGCTGAAATCACTTTTTTGCTGAATCCTGTTGTTAAGTCTCATACTTAATACATACATTACCCAGAAGTGACATAGGCATGCCGGTGACATTGTTGTGTTTCAAATTCATGCCTCTAATAATCAGTATGATTGCAAACCAACCACTTTTTCTTGTGACGCTAGTATCATATCTACTATTCCATTTCTGAACGTTTTCTACCTTCTGCTGATTTGTTTTCTCTCTGATTATTGTCTTTATTGGTATTGGCAAGTTTTTATTCCTCCACTTATCACAACCCAGTGAAATGTAGAGAAAACAGAAGAGGGAGGTAGAACTGACTATGAGAAGGGACCACTGAACAATGGCTGCCAGTAGAATATATAACTACTAGCACTTTACTATGTCAGATGGTTTTAGTTGGTTTTAAGCTGTTTTATATGTCTTATTTCCTTTAAGCTGCCCTGAGCCAGCGTTGGCTGGGAAAGCAGGATGTAAAATTGATAAATTAATAATAAACTCCCCACCCCCAATCTGTCTACTGTGACTGCCACCACTGCCGGGTCTAGCCAACTAACTTTGGGGGTGGCCAAGCCAAGGTTCTCAGAATGGGTTGTGTTCTAGTTATATTTTCAATACAAAGAATTCAAACTTTTTAAAAGGTTAAGGCAGAATACTTGACTTCATATGATTGTCTCAGAATATAATGTTGCTTTCTGAAAAGAGGGAGTTTTTCAAAACCTGTCTTGAGAAGGGGAAGGGAGGATGGAATCTCTCTCTCTCTCTCTCTCTCTCTCTCTCTCTGTAAATGCACACACACACGCACACACATATTTGAGCAACAGGTAGCAAAATCTAAGAGACACACATCTGAAGATATAAAATGGGTTAACAACAAAACTGGCTATAAGGTATGTTCCAGTTACAACACAATATGGAATCCCCAGAAGTTGCTAACAAGATAATCCAGATAAATCGAGATAATCCAGCTTGATCTACCCAGGACTCTTTTTGTGTAAGGAACTCCTTTGCATATTAGGTGACACACCCCTAATATAGCCAATCCTCCAAGAGCTTACAAAGCTCTTCTTACAGGCGTACGTGTCATCTTTGGGGGGGCTGGGGAGCTGGCACCATCCCTGAACTTTCTGAGTCCTCCTAGGGACTACCAGCACCAGACAGAACCTTGCCACTACCACCCCACACATCCCACCCCATTTTGAAAATGAAGGTTTTTTTCCCTCTGCTCTCTGTCAGATAAGTTGGGACTGGGAGAGGTTGCTTTCTGGAGCTAAGCCCCACCCCTCAGCTCCCAGCACCCCTCAGTTCAGCCTGGAGGAGGTGGAGCCTGGAGGCTGCTGCACATGGCTTCATCTTCACAGCTTTCCCGTGCGGGCAGACTGCAGAGAAAGGTGAGGACTGGAACTGGCTGGGGCAGCAAGGGTGGGGCGGGAGATGTTTTCAGGGGCAGCGGTGGGCTGGGCAGCCACACAGGAAAATTGCAAGTCCGAGGGAGGGAGGGAGGGAGGGAGCGAGCGAAAGAGCAAAGTTGGGCACAAGTCAGCAGCCACATGAATTTCCTGACAAGAGGGATCTCAAGTCTGGTGAGTCAGAAGAGAGGCAAAGTCGAGGACTGTTTGGTGGGGGGGTTCAGCCCTTTGGATTCCCCCACCCCCATTATATAAGCCCAACAGCTGGCCAGGGAGCCCCTCATCTTCTATAGTCATCCCACCACTCGCTGAGGGTCGCCAGCTTTCACCCCCAGTTTCTCCAATGGGCTCCTTAACCCATTGTGGGGAATGTGATCTCCCTGCAGACTGTGAGAAAGCCTCACCTGCATATTTACATGCACTGTGCCTCCATGCAAGAGACGGGGTGTCTTTCTCCCGGCTGGCTGGCAACTCCGCTCTCTGGGCGAGGTCCGGATGTGTGTGCAGTTCCCCCTTCAGTTCCCTTCCACGTGGGGGTTATTCCTCAGGAGCCACCCCTGACTTTGGCTGTTCAGATGAATTGGAGTTTCAAGAGGAAGCACAACGCCCTTTTCTGGGTCCGGCTTCCCCCCCCCAATTCCTTCACTAGCCAGGCTTGAATGCACCCAAAAGCCAGTGGTGGGACCTGGCAGGCTTCATGGTGAAGCATTTAGTGAAGGAGAGATGGGGGGAAAGAGAGGAGCTGCAAAGGGCATTTCCACACAAGTTCCATGTTGTTTGGAAGAGGGTTTTGTTTCTTTCTTTCTTGTATCTCCAGGGTTCCTCTGCCTGTTCTCTGTTCTTCAAGACTAACAAAATGTGTGGCAGGGTAGGAGCTTTGTGGGGGTGGTGTGTGTGTGCACATGCGCTTGTGTGCAGAAGGATTCCTTGGCACCAGAATGCACTCTTGCAGCCCTTCCTTTCCATCTCCCCCCTCCCTCCCTCCCTCTCCCTCCTTTCAGTCTTTCCTGTCTCCCCATCTTCCTTCCTTCCTTCTTTCTTTCTTTCTTTCTTTCTTTCTTTCTTTCTTTCTTTCTTTCTTTCTTTCTTTCTTTCTTTCTTTCTTTCTTTCTTTCTTTCTTTCTTTCTTTCTTTCTTTCCTTCTTTCCTTCTTTCCTTCTTTCCTTCTTTCCTTCTTTCCTTCCTTCTTTCCTTCCTTCTTTCCTTCTTTCTTTCCTTCTTTCTTTCCTTCTTTCTTTCCTTCTTTCTTTCTTTCTTTCTTTCTTTCTTTCTTTCTTTCTTTCTTTCTTTCTTTCTTTCTTTCTTTCTTTCTTTCTTTCTCTTTCCATCTCTTCCTTCCTTCCCTCCCTCCTCATCTATTTGCTTTCTTTCCACTTCTCCCTTCAGTGGGGCACAATTCCATAGAGTCCACCCTCCAGAACATCAATTTTTTTCCCAGGGAAACTGATCTCTGTAGACTGGAAATGAGCTGTAATTCCAGGGGATCCCCAGGTCCCACCTGAAGGCTGGCATCCCTAGCTCCAATGCTGAAATTGGAAGCTCTGGTTCTGCTGTGTGAGTTGGTGTGTGCAAACCACTGGCACTGGTTTGCATTTGCCAATTCACCCTGCTTTGTATAGGATGCACAACAGCCAGGTGGAGGAGGGGAGGGTGTCATTCTACCAAAAATGAGAGTGTTTGGGTTTCTCTGTGAATTTGAGGACAGGAACTGGCACTGAAGTGAGATTGGAAAAGAGTGTGTGGCTTTCTAAAAACCCTTGTGCTACAGTAATAATTATGCTACAATACAGTTTGTTAGTCTTAAAGGTGCTACTGAGCTTTTTACTGTTTTGTATGTTATGGCAGTGATATGAGAGCCAGTTGAGCTGTGGGTCCATCTCATGCTACTGACAGTAGTTACACATTAGGCCTTGCCCAAATGTTTCTGGGCATTAAAGTGCACTTGCCCTGTGGTGATGGAAAGTGCTAGCAAGTCATAGCCAACTCATAATAACCCAGTAGGGTTTCCAAGGCAAGAGACATTCAGGGATGATTTGCCATTGCCCGACTCTACATCATGTCCCTGGTATTCCTTAGAGGTCTCCCATCCAAATACTAGTCAGAGCTGACCCTGCTTAGCTTCCAAAATCTGATGAGATCAGACTAACCTGAGCCATCTGGGTCCATGGCATGGTGCTGTGTGGGTGCTTCCCAGGCAATCATCTTCAACCTATTCTTGGGAGCCACAATCATTAGGAAAGAGCCATGTGATAGAAGTATAATAATAATTTATTCATAGTTGCAAGAGCCAATAAGATTTGAGTTTGATGGGGGATTGGGCAAATTGATCTAAGGAACTGAAAGATGAGAAAGTATTAGCAAGCTCAGTGGTTAAGGATCTGAATAGAGCTCTTTATAGTCCAATCTTGAGGACCCTCCCTGAGGACCCTCCCCTTGGATAGACCTAAGTAGGATGTCTCTGTTAGACTGATGAGGAATTGTTATAGGAAAGGGATAAACAATTAAAGTATATGAGAGAGACAGAGAGAGAATGTCTGAAAGTGTAATGCTGGTTTCTGTGGACTGCCTCCCCTATTATATCACACAGACCTTGCAATAGCATTGTATCTAACCCCACCTAAGAAACTTTTATACTGTTTCTATAATTTCTAAAATGTACTTCATACCAACTGTGCATCTCCATTCCTTTCTAATTCCTCTCAACTATATACAGCTTTCTATGTTGTGCTTTATCTGGACTGCTTTGTTTTCTCAGGTCCTAGCCTCCTCCTTTTCTATAACCATGGATCTACATCCCCTTCCTCAAGCCTTGCTTCTTGTCCCAACTCTCTAAAGTCAGTTCAGTTTGGCCAGTGGCAACCCAAAATATATCTGCCTGTCCAGGAAGTGCAACTAAATGCCACTAGAGGTTTTGTCACCACTGCTACATCACTGAATGCATTACAATATAGGTTCATGTTCAGGCTATAATTCTTGTGCCGGGGTCAATCCTCTGTTTTGGTCCATTTTAACTGAAAATAAATATATAACACTATTTAAAATACAATAGGCTCTCCAGGCCTATACAAAATGGCTGCTTCAAGGAGATAACATTTGATAAGGTAATCATAGTTCTGCTTGTCTTTCCATATGCATGGATGATCATGTATAAACAGAGCAATTTCACTCAGCCAAGTTACTCTATTGAGGCACATGGTTATCCATATGTATAATCATCTGATACTTCAAGTTGCTCCTGGATTTGTTCAGGCCCGTAGCTACAGTGGGGCATCTCGGGGCTAGGCAGGGCCCCCTGACTTTCCATCTAGCCCAGGGTGTCATGGCCTTCTTCCCCAGATTAAATTAATTAGCCAGTGCCCCCTGAGAAATTTAAATGCCCCCTGACTTAAAAAATCCTGACTACAGGCCTGGATTTGTTCCATGCTGAAATATTCACAGGATTTTAAAAATAAATCTATTCCTTCTAAGTTTCAGTTAAAACACTAGTCTGTGTCTCCTGTACCAAATATAATTTAATTTATCATACACTCCTTCACAAAAAGTTCTCAGGGTGGTTTACAATAGAGTACAATAAAAAATAACAGTAAAACATCAGTCATTACAACCACTGTAGTCATTAAAATCCCCCCCAACAACCCCAAAGCAAAGACAGAAAACAGTTCAGCTTTACCAGCACCATTCAGTATCATCAAGACAAGAGAGAAGAGAAGAGGAGCAAACCTCCTTTTCCCAAAGCCAAGTGAACAAGTACAGGGAGACAGTTTAACAAATGACATACTGGCTAACAAGGACTTGTTTTTAGTAGCCACCCAGATCACCTCAGGGGGTGGGGACACACAGAGGAGATCCTACAATGAAGATATTAATAATCAAGCAGGATCACATGGTGAATGATTCACTGTGGCTGTCTAAATTATCCAGTAATATATAAATGAATACAACAGACTGTGGACAGACGGTAAGATGGGCTTCTTCAAGCCAGATGCTCTTTATGACATGATTTGTTGGTTATTTTAACTAACCTTTCCCCCTCCTCCCATTTTCTCCCAAACAGGCAGCAAAAGCAGGTTTCACACACCCTTTGTAAGTCATTGTACATTTCTAGTAGGCTGTGTTCAATGTAGTATGGAGGATTGCTGTGTCAAATGGAATATTGTGTTCAGTGTCCTTATTGATATAAAAATCTCTCAAATAGGGGAAAAAGTATGTAAGCAAGTCAGGAATCTTTCTTTTTCATCTGAAGTACTCATACATATTTTATTTCAATACTTATGTATCAACATACTTGGAGATGGGGGAAGGAAAAGAGTGAATGGTATATCTTGATGGTATTTCATCATGGCACATCTCAGCAGAACAATGATAGTTCAAGTCAAGCTTTTAAGTACAGGAAGAGAGAACAGTTAAGCAGAAAGTTGTTGCCAGTGTCCGGTTGCAACTTTTGACACCATATCAAGTAGCTGCTTACAGGTGCATAGTCTCAAGTGCTAGAATTGCTGGGTCAAATCCTGCTACCATGCCTGTCTTTGTTATTTTGTTTTTCATTCCTTGTTGCTGTGATACTGCTGCAAAATTAAATGCCTACTTAATTCTCAAGCCCACTGATTAAAATTTGGTCTTACTGATTAAAATCCTTTGATGAATCAACTAAAACTTTAGCTGATCTAGCAGTTTCTGCTTACATCTCCTTACTGTGGGCTCATAAAGGAATCAGCTTTCAGCTCCTTTGGTTTCTTTCTTTGCCTGTGAATTGTGTTCCACATACAAAGAGAACTCTGTAACCTGGACATACTGCTTGCATATCATATCCTCAAGCATATGCAAATAGAGCTTCAGAGAGTTTTTGTTATCTGCACCCCTCCCTTTATTTGCATGTCCAGTTTCTTCTTGTACTAAAAAAGGAGCCATGCCTCTGATAACACTAGTGTCATTAAACTGGTCTTAAATTTACATGCATCTTTTAAAGTATTAGTACAAATGTTTCCTACTGTTCCAGAAAAGTGGTTAACATCAAATAAAATCATTTCACAGATAAAATCACATATGTGTGTCACCTATGCAGACAGCAATGCTCAAGTTTAGCAGAATCAAAGTGTCAAAACAACTTTTAAAATTGAAATTAATTGCTCTCCAGGCCTATACAAAAAACACTCACTGGATAATTTTTCTAGCTTGAAAATATTGTAATAAATACTTTCCCCCCCATATTTGAACTTGCCCCTTTAGAGGGGGGAAAACCTACAGGGGAGAGGACATATTGGTCACTGAATTGTGGTTCCATTAATTCTTACTACAATCACCTCTGTCATCCTTCAGCCCTATCCCAACTTCCACTGACAAAAGAAAGAGCAGTCAGCCATCAAGGACTTGCTAGGGAACAGAAGTAACAACAGTGTTTGATCACTATCCGTTGGATCCTAAATGTAAACACATTACTAGACAGACAGACCAAATAGAATTAGTGGTGCTTGCATAATTTTGTTTGATATCTGGGATAGCTTCCTGTCCCCCTGATAAGTTTATGTACATAGATAACTAGGCTAACTCACTGTTCCTTAGTGTACAACTGCTTTTGCTTTTGAGGTTTGCAGGAAATGTCCATTCAGAAATAGCTACCCACATCATAGGAGGGTGTTTGGTTTGAGGACCCCACAAACTTTTGTAATTGCTTCATTTTGTAATTGGTCCCACTTCCCATATCAGCCATTTTGTAGTGGTGCCCCACTACACCTTATCAAACACCTAAAAATGTTCATAGATTCATCAAGGTTGGGAATGCCTGGGTGAGCTGTTACCAAATACTTTCTTAGAACTTCTCTGAACTTGGACCAGCTCAGTGATCAAATAAGCTGGGCTTCTTAATCCTCTTTTGTTCTACACTTGCAAGTACATCAGGACTTGGGAGCTGGTTACTGGAGCCTCAGATGAATAGCTGGGTCATGTAAATATTGGTGCCAGACTAGCAACCAGTAAACTTCACAGCAAGGTACACAAAGCATCAGTCATCTCCATTACTCTATGATTATTGTATGGTATCTCATGGCTGCAGATTAAATTTAGAAATCTGAGTTCCCAGTTTGTGAACTATATTGCACAATGGTGTATCCCAGTACTCCATTATGATCACCAATGGCCTGTATTTGAATAATCAGCATCCTTTGTTTACTGATGTTTGGCAAGCCTATTCAGTAAGTTAATGAGGACCATCTTTTCATGAGCTATTTGTTCTCCTGAAGGTGTTACGACAGGGTCCGGGGCCGGGTGCAAGGGGGCTGCCAGGTGCCATAGTCAGAGAGTGTCCCAGGGATCAGCCAAGGTATCAGTCCAGTCCAAGCAAACAAGGTTCAAAGTGGAGCCGTCGTCAGGTTTACCATTAGCCAGAGGTTGAAGCAGAGTCCAGAAGCCGAGCCGAGGTCAGGAGCCAGAAGAGCGTTCAGAGAGGTGCCGAGGTCGGGAGCCGGAGAGTCAAGATGCGGGAATGAGGATGGGCGCAAGGCGAGCTGTCTTTCGATGAGTTTGCCAGCACGGTTTGCTTGTGGCTGGGGATATTCTTAAATACCATGCTGGCTCATTAACTCATTAACTCATCATTGGATAGAAAAAAAGACATGAAACATAAACAAATAAACACATCCTCCCAATGCCACTCCTATTTTATCTAGACAGTGTAACAGAAACAGACTTAATTAAGGTATATGCGCGATAATATATTAAGAAATTATGCAATGTCTCGTAATTCTGGTTGTAGACCAGGATTTTGTTTTTGTGTATATATGCTGGAAAATTTATAAATAAAAATATTTAAAAAAAAACTCATTAACCGGTTGCTGTCAGATACCTGCTCTGGTTAATACTTGGGGCTCATTGACCGTCACCCCCATGCACGTGCCTCCTTCCGTCGAGCTGCTAAGTCTTTGCGCCTGTGAGCTCGCAAACGATTGGCACGTGGGGGTGAGTCGGGTGGGGAAGCATCCGCCCCAGGTGCTTGCTGACTTGTAGCTGGGAGCTCATCCCTCCCAGCACTTAGAACCTTTGTGGACTCCGGCACCTCGGAGGGACTTAAAGGTGCCGCGTCCCTGATCCCTGGCGCCGGGTCCGAGGAGGTCGTGGCCAAGCTGTCCTGTGCCAGATCGGGGGTAGAGCTCACTGGTGCTGGATCTGGAGGTGTTTCTGAGCTCATGGCCAAGGCTTCAGGCGCCGGATCGGGGGCAGGCATGACAGAAGGATAGGTCCATCAATGGGTACTCACCATGATGACTAAAATAAACCTCTGAATGTCAGTGCTGGGAAGCAATATCAACAGAAGGCCTGGCCTCTATATTCTGTTTGTTGGCCTTCCAAGACAACTCATTGACTGAAGTGTGAAACAGGATTGTAGTCTATTAGGTTGTTGTATAGAAGAAAAATGGGTCTATTCAATGGAAATACAGAATTTGATTTAAAATGATTTATTTGGGGAAAGAATGAATATTCAGGATCATTTGGTTTCATTTTTTACTTCACATTCACACAACATATGCATTTACTTTTAAGAAATATCTAGAGCAGATTTAATGCAGTCAGTGGATTATTACAATTTACACAGCTGTCTGCTAGTGAAACTCTATAATAGATTAAGTTACATATGAGTTTGCTTGGAGGTAGGATTTAGGGGGAAATTTTATCTTTCATAAAAGGGATGTCCCAATTATCATTTTAAAGCATTGCTTTTGAGAGATACTATAAGATTCAGGCCCTGACCTAGATAGCCCAGGCTTACCCAGTGTCATCAGATCCTGGAAGCAAAGCAGGGTCAGCCCTAGTCAGCATTTGGATGGGAGACCACCAAGGAATACAAGGGTCACTGGTACCAATGCTCCCTCTAAGCTGTGGAGTCTTGTGAGCAAAAATTCTACTTTGTGAGCTACTGGCATTAAAGTTGTGAGAGAGGAATTTGGCTACTGCATAAATTAGTTTGCTCTGGAGCCATCCTCCTGAGCTAAGACAAAAATATGTGAGCCAGAGGCTAAAAAACTGTGAGCTAGCTCTCACTAACTCAGCTTAGAGGGGACACTGGTCACTAACAGAGGCAGGCAATGGCAAACTGTCTCTGAATGTCTCTTGCCTTGAAAACCCTATGAGGTTGCCATAAGGCAGCTGTCACTTGACAGCAAGAAAGAAAAAGAAAGGTTGCAGATCATCTGCCTTTGGAAATGACTTATCTTGTTTCTTAGAAGTTCAGTCCTTAAACAGATCAGTGAAGAAGTATACAGTCACATAATAATGGATTGATCCAGGAATTGAGGTGTCTCCTGAATGGTGCTGAACTCCTTGTAAAGGAGGATGTTCATCACTTAAAGTGCTGCTGGACTCAGGTTTCCTGTTGGATATGTTGGTGGCATCAGTGGCCTTTCACAGGCTTGGATGGTGAGTCAACTGTGTCCTTTCCTAGGCAAAAAATATCTTGCCACTGTAGCCTCTGTGTAGGGTTGAGTTTTGGAGTGTGGACTCTATGGCATTATACCCTGCTGAGGCATTATACCCCTTCCTAGCCAAACCCCACTCTTCCCAGAGTTGGCAACCCTGTCACTGTGGCACATGCCCTGGTAACATCAAGACTGGGCTACTTGACTCAGGAAATACCTGGGGACTTTGAGGTGGAGCCTGGAGACTTTGGGGGTGGTGCCTAGCAAGGATGTGACATCACTTTGGTGATGTCATGTCCTGTGATGGCATTTCCAGGTCAAAGGTCAAGTGATGTCACTTCCCAAGCTACACCTCCTTCTGATGATGTCACTTCTAGCTCACTGCACCAAAACCCCACCCCTTCCTGTGATGTCACTTTCAGGGCACTCCTCCCCAAACCCACCTCTTGCTCTGAAGTCAGTTCCTTCTTTTAAAATTCAAATTTAAATGCACTTCTTTATATCCCCACCACACCTTTCTCCCACTTTTGAGGGTTTTGATTTTTAACAAACGTGAAGTGATTTCGCTTCCCAGAAATGGAGTATGTGCAAGCCTGACAGCCAGTGTAGCATCGTGGTCAGTGTGTCAGACTAGGATCAGGGAGACCCTCGCTCAAGTCCACACGATGCCCACGGAAACTCACTGGGTGACTCTGGACCTGTCACCAGCATTGTTCAATCCACTAACTCTTTACAATGGGAGAATTTCACACAGAAAAGGCAAAACGTCTGAAAGATCCACAGAAAGGAAGAGACAAGATGAACAAATGCACAATGGTCATGTTCAAAATTTGGAGGATATTGTTATTATTGAATTCCATCATATGAATGATATTAAAATTTCCAAAGATTACAGTGCTATTTTATGGAAACTTTTAATTGAGTTTGCCACTGTGGGTCATATGCCAGCAAAAATGGGGATTACTGAAAATGCTAAGAATGTAAATATCAAAAAACAGACTTGATAAATCTTTAGAAAGTACTTCAGTTTTCTAAATCTGGCAGCTTAAGTTCATTTGAGAACAGGGAGATAGCGGTACCTGTCTTTGCCAATCACTGGAAACCTCTCTTTGGTTGCGGTCACACACGCGAAATAAAGCGGGGGGGGGAAAGTGAGGCTATTTCCTCTGGAGGAATTTGATTTGCAGTTGCGCGATCACACAGTCCTTGGAAGCTGTGGGCTCAGCCCACCACTGCATGATCAGATGCAACTGCAGGTGAGTCAGGGGTTTTTTTTGCTGTTTGTTTCTGATGTGCTTAAACAAGGAATCAATGAGTTGCATCTCCGCATGGAGGGCTCCCTATGGAGTTTGCGATGATGCGCATACTGAGAAGGGGGGAAAAAACAACAGCACAGAGTTGGGATAGCCTGATCAGACCATCCCGATGCCATGAGAGTGCACTGGAGTGATCAGACAGGGGAGAGTCCATATGTGGCCAATTACAACCCATTTACTACCGAATTTTCTCCAGTGTCTTTTAACTTCACTTCTGCAGAAGAGCAGAACGGGTTGTCAACAGCTCTGGGCTGCTTCCCAGATGTTGTTGTCTGATCATGCCTTTTAAATCCACTTGGCATTCACGCCTATGGTGGGTCTAATTGTGCATATGATTGCAGCCTTTGAGAACAGAAATATTTGGGGGTATATAAAAGCAGAAAAGGAAATGACAGGAAGTGACATAGACTATGTTTTATAAAGTGTTGATTGGACTGAATTGCTGTTGTGTCCTGGGATCAGAAGGCAGAGCTGGCGAAATACAGCCAAGCTTCGCTCTCTGAGAACAATAGGGACTAGGTTCCTGAGCTCGCCAGTAGAGAACCAATGGCAACATTGGCGGGCGATTCAAACCCGCCAATAGGAATATGGGGCCGTCCCCCCCTAACTGTATATAGTTGGCCTCCGGCCGTTACTGTCTGTTCTTGTCTTGTGTGAAGTACGAATAAACGCGTCTTCTCTTATGTCGTCGTCCGAGTCATGAGGCCCGAAACCCAGTACTTTACAGTGGCGACGAGGATGGGATTTCAACGCCTTCCGTGACTCCATGAGCGACGAAAAGGATGCCGCCGAGCATCGCATCGCTGACCCCGAGAGCAGCACCGCACCGCTCGCCGAGCATCGCATCGCTGACCCCGAGAGCAGCACCGCACCGCTCGCCCCGGCGCACGCCTTCCCAGACGGAGCCATGGCCGCCTCTCATGTAACACTCGAGCGCTTCGATCCGTCGCAGCCAGAAACCTGGGACGCATGGGTCGACCAGCTCATCAGCTATTTGGAGCTCAACGAGATTCGCCACCCAGACAAAAAACGATCGCTCCTGTTGAACGCGTGTGGCACCCAAACAGTCCGCCTCGCCAAGAGCCTCTTGGTGCCCCGCACGGCCTTGGAAAGCTCGTTTGGGGAGATCCTGGACATCCTCAACGCGTACTTCAGCCCCCGGCCGACCTTCCTGGCCAAGAGGATGGAGTTCCAAAGGCGAGTCCAGGCCCAAGGGGAATCCGCTGCCACCTTCCTGGCCGCGCTGAGGGCGCTCGCGGTGGACTGCGGGTTCCCGAAGGTGGAAGACAACGTGCTGACGCAGTTCGTGTGGGGCCTGGCGGACTCCAAGCTGCAGCGCAAGTTGATTGGCTACCGGAGGCTTTCCCTGGACGAGGCCATCGACGCCGCAACAGCCCACGAGGCCGCTGAAGGGGAACGCCCGGCCGCAGCCGCCCATGTAGTCGGGAGGGGTCCCAGCCCCGGGAACTCAGACACCGAAGAGGTCTTCGCCGTTCCAGCAGGCCGACAGGGAGCCAGCCAAGCCTTCCGGCAACCGGACCGTGTGCGCCAGCTGCGGGGAAGGCCACGGAAGGAAATCCTGCAAGTTCCGGGATGCTGTCTGTCACGGGTGCGGGAAGCATGGACACCTCGCACGGGTCTGCCGGTCCAAGGGCCTCCGGAGTTCGAGATCGTCCGCCCCACAGCACCGCGCATCGTCCACCGCCTACGAGACGACGGAAGAGGTCGCCGAGTTGTACCATCTCACCGACCAACCGCTGCAGGTACTTCGCCTCCCCAACCCCAATCTCTCCTCTACCCCGAAGATCCAAGTAACCGTGCGGATCGAGGGGTCCCCCTGTTGCATGGAGGTGGACTCGGGATCGGCGGCGTCCATCGTTTCCATGGACACTTTAAATAAACTTTGCCCGGCAGGGGGACCCCCTCTACGTCCATCGCCATTAAGCTTGGTGGACTTTCAAAAGAACCCTGTCCCCATCCGGGGAGTCGGCACTTTCCGAGTGCAGTATCGAGACTTTGAGGGGAACTTGGACTTGGTGGTGGTGGAGGGAAATCTCATGAGTCTCCTGGGGCGGGCGTGGTTCGAGGCCCTAGGCATCACGATTGGGGGAGTGAATAAGTGTGGGATGCGTGACTGGGGGGCGGTGTGCAAGCAATTCCCCGAGGTCTTTGACGGGAAACTGGGGTGTTATAAAGGGCCCCCAGTGTCGCTCCACTTAGACCCCACAGTGACGCCCATCCGACAGCGTTTCCGCACCGTGCCCCTGGCCCTCCGCCCTAAAATAGAGGCCGAACTGGACCGGTTAGTGGCCCAGGGAGTCCTAGAGCCCGTCCCGAACGCTCGATGGGAGACCCCGATTGTGACACCCGTAAAGCCAAATGGGGAAATCCGCATCTGCGTGGATTATAAGTGCACCATTAACCAGGCACTTCAGGCACACGCATACCCCGTACCCGTGGTCAGCCACGTCTTAGCCACACTGGCGGGGGGGCGCATATTTGGAAAGCTGGATCTCGCGCAGGCGTACCAGCAACTCCCGGTGGATGAGGCCACTGCCGAGGCGCAAACCATAGTGACCCACCGGGGGGCCTTCAGGGTGAAGCGGCTGCAGTTCGGGGTCAGTGTGGCCCCAGGGATCTTCCAAAATCTCATGGACGATTTGTTAAAAGGGATCCCTGGAGTGACGCCGTTCTTCAACGACGTCCTCATCGCCGCGACCACCCCTGAAAGCTTCGCCGCCCGCCTCCGAACTGTACTGGGACGCTTCCAAGCCGCGGGGCTGAAAGTGAAGCGGGAAAAGTGCCTCCTCGGGGTGCCGGAGGTGGAGTTCTTGGGGTACCGGGTAGACGCAACAGGCCTGCATCCGGCAAGGGACAAGGTGAAGGCCATCGTGGAGGCCCCCACCCCGAAGTCCAAGGCGGAGCTCCAGGCATTCTTAGGCCTCCTGAACTTTTACCACGCCTTTCTCCCACACAAAGCCACCGTGGCCGAACCCCTGCACAGGCTGCTGGATAAGGCGACACCTTAGGCATGGGGAGCGAGGGAGGAGGCGGCGTTTCGGGGGGTTAAAGTACTCTTGATTTCTAACGCTGTACTCGCCCACTTTGATGAAAAGCTCCCGGTAATCCTTGCATGCGACGCATCGCCGTATGGGGTCGGGGCGGTCTTGGCCCACAAGCTACCAGATGGGAGGGAAGTCCCAGTGGCTTACTACTCCCGCACGCTGTCCCCCGCGGAGCGGAACTATGCGCAAATCGACTGGAAGGGCTTGGCACTGGTGGCGGGGGTTAAAAAGTTTCACAACTTTGTGTACGGGTGGCCCTTCACGCTCGTAACCGATCATAAGCCGCTCCTGGGACTGTTCGCGGCGGACAAACAAACGCCGCAGGTACTGTCACCCCGGGTGTTGCGCTGGTCCTTGTTTTTAGCGGGCTACCAGTACCGGTTGGAGCATCGGCCGGGCAAGGCGCTGGGTCATGCCGACGCCTTGAGCCGCCTGCCGCTGCCGCATACAGGGGAAGATCCGGCCCCAGCTCCCGCAGTATTGTTAATGGAGGAGCTGCCCAACCCCCCCCTTCAGGCTGCAGACGTGGCCGCC
Organism: Gekko gecko; assembly: GCA_029375565.1. NCBI lineage: Eukaryota > Metazoa > Chordata > Lepidosauria > Squamata > Gekkonidae > Gekko > Gekko gecko. The sequence continues at coordinate 139,173,654 of JAPDNY010000002.1, forward strand.
CGCACGTCCCGAGATCCCATTCTCTCCCGGGTCCTAAACTGGGTGGTGAGGGGATGGCCAGCGGAACAGACAGGGCCAGAGTTCACGGCATACAAAGCCAGGAGGGAAGAGTTATCCGCCTTGAAGGGGTGCTTACTATGGGGGGACAGGGTGGTCATTCCGGGGCCCATGAGACAAGGGGTTCTAGAAACACTGCACGAGGCCCACCCTGGCATTGTACGAATGAAAGCTCTGGCAAGGAGCTATGTGTGGTGGCCCGGGATGGACGCAGAAATTGAAACCTGGGTCAGAGGGTGCACACAGTGTCAGGAAGTACGCCCCACTCCCCCGAGAGCGCCAACCCAAAACTGGGAGTCTACCCACAAGCCGTGGTCACGCCTACACGTAGACTTTGCCGGGCCGTTTCAGGGGCTCCAGTTCATGGTGACGGTAGACTCCTACTCGAAGTGGGTGGAAATAAGCCCAGTGTCTACCACCTCGGCCAAAGTGGCAATAAGGGCCCTGCGGAAAATATTCACTACGCACGGGTTGCCAGACACAATCGTGTCGGACAACGGGACCGCATTCACATCGGCGGAGTTCCAAGCGTTCCTCGCAAGGAACTTAATCAGGCACATCAGATCGGCGCCCTTCCACCCGGCAACAAACGGACAAGCGGAGAGGACAGTCCGCTCCGCCAAAGAAGCCCTGAGCCGCATAACAGAGGGGGAGTGGGAATTCCGGTTGGCCCGCTTCCTCCTCACACAGCGCACCACCCTGAACCCCATCTCCGGGCATTGCCCAGCCGAACTGTTGATGGGCCGCCGCCCCACGACCCTGTTAGATAGGCTTCACCCGGACCGAGCCCCAGAGAGAAAGCTGGTCGAAACCCGGGAGGCGCCCAGGAGCTTCCTTCCGGGGGAACCTGTCTATTTTCGGAACTACGGGGCGGGGCCTCAGTGGCTGGCAGGGCGTATTCTGAAAGCAACCGGACCAGTTTCATATGAGGTCCTGGCAGACGGAGACAGGGTCCTCCGTAAACACATGGACCAGCTCCGGAGGCGGCAAGACCCCAACACTGGGATACCTGCCCCGTTACTGGGAAATGCCGAGGCCGCCCCAGCATCCGATCGGCTGCTGGCACCACCAGCGGAGCATGCGCCACGAAGCCCGGAGGGAGCCCCAGAGCAAGCGGAGCAGCCGCCGCCGCAGTCGCCGCTGCCGCCGTCGCCACCACAGCGACTGCCGCCGGAGATCCAAGCTCCAAGTGCGGGAGGACCACCCGAAGGGGGCCCCGCCGGTCCGGTGCCGGCCCCCCGACGATCAGTAAGAGAACGGAGGCCGCCAGCCTACCTAAAAGACTACGTCACCTGATAGGAGACGAACTATGGGGGGAGGGTGTTGTGTCCTGGGATCAGAAGTCAGAGCTGGCGAAATATAGCCAAGCTTCGCTCTCTGAGAACAATAGGGACTAGGTTCCTGAGCTCGCCAGTAGAGAACCAATGGCAGCATTGGCGGGCGATTCAAACCCGCCAATAGGAATATGGGGCCGTCCCCCCCTAACTGTATATAGTTGGCCTCCAGCCGTTACTGTCTGTTCTTGTCTTGTGTGAAGTACGAATAAACGCGTCTTCTCTTATGTCGTCGTCCGAGTCATGAGGCCCGAAACCCAGTACTTTACAATTGCCATAGACAAATAGTTCAAGTTCTGCCAGCGGGAACCAAAACGGGGGAATGAGAGCTTTCCTCTCGGCTGAAGAGCCCAGATGGGGGGACAGGAAACTCCCAGGTCAGGGGCTGAATTGCACTCCTGGGAAAGGAGCTCAGTGGGATGCAGCTGTAGCAGCAGGAGATCTCAAGGCCCCACTTGGAGATCAGCAGCCACAACTGGTGACCCAGTCAGCTGACAAACAGAGATGGGGGAGAGAGAAGAGGAGCTGGAGGAGGCAGGAGAGGCTGCCTACAATTATCAGGAGGGAAATGAACTGAAAAAGGGAATATCTTAGCACTGAGAGATTCACTCTGGCTGAAGAGTTGGCTGGGGAGGGCAGGAAACTCCTAAGGCAGGGGCTGAACTGTGCCCCCAGGCCGGAGACTGTGCAAGGCAATCTGGGGCTACCACTTTTCTGGAGAATTATGCCTTCTATCCTATCTGCTGAGCCCAACTGTTTTTTGTGGACTTACCATGGGCAACTGGAAGTAGAGTTGCCAGGTCTGAGTTGGAGGATACCTGGAGACTTGGGAGTGGATCCAGAAGAGGGCAGAGTTTGGGGAGGGGAGGGAACTCAGCATAGTACAATGCCATAGAGTCCACTCTTCAAAGCAGCCATTTTCTCCACTGTTACACTGTGTATGTGTGTTTGTGTGTGTGTGTGTATTACTCTAGAGTAAAAATTACTTTCCCAATAGTTTATACAATGCTTACAAAAATTATTTAATTTGTGGACAATGATACATTCATTTTAAGGCAACACATTAAAACAACACATTAATATACGGTCCTGTGATGATGGACCCCAATTGGTGCTCGTTTCCTTCAGCTTCAATATGTCGCAATCTGTCAGGTGCTGCATATAAAGTCACAATCCTAACTGGAAGAGTGAAAAATAAATCCACAAACCAGACACTGTGGAATGTCCCCTGCCCCCACTGTGCCCCTTTGTTATGTATTGGGACTGAATCATTCCTGAGTGAATCACCCCAGAGACTGGCTGAGCTTGGAGCACAAGAACAATAGCCTACCAGGATTCTGAAAGTAACCAATCTAGTAGTAATGTTATGTAAATAGCCTATCACTGGGAGTGGGGTGTGTTTGGATGTGGCAATTGCATGCTATTTAACAGAGCTGAGGCTCAGGAGTCTTGTCTTGCTGTTGCTGAAATAAAGTTGAGCTGATCACTAGACTCGAGCCTGCTCATCCATGGAACCCACTATTTAACACCCTTATTTTGGAGATCACTTGTCTGTGTGCCTGGATCTTGCCCTGGAAGCCGCCCCCCGCCCCCCGCTCAATCCAAGCAGCTTTTTCCATTCATTCACAATTCTTCCCCTCCCCCCACCTTCTTGCCCCACATCTCTTTAAGAAATCATAAACACACCTTTCTGCAATCATACAAAAGCCAAATTCTTCCTCCGAGTCCAACCTGCGGAAAAGTGCTAAAGGAGAAGCAGCTCAAACTTTCCTCCTAGAGAAGGGGGGGGAGTAGCTTCAGTCCATGTGTCTCAGTTTCCTGTCCTGTCTAGGAACCACCAAAATAAACACAAAGTGGCACAGTGAATCATGCCTATTCATCCAATCATCTCTTTGACTTGCGTGGGCTTTTGGGAATTGTAGCTCACAACAATGAGAAGAAAATGCTGCAATGAAACAAAAAGTATTTTGGAAGCAGACCCCCCCCCAGCTTCTTCTCTTTTTAAGAACCTGCCTAACCCTCCTTTCTTACTTCTCTCCTTCAAGAAATTCTCCCATGTAGCTGATCTTTCTTTCCTAAATGTAGGAGACATTCTACCTTTAAACATGTCTCCCTTCCATAGAGACTAGGAGGGAGGAATGATAGAGAATTCCTTTTTGGCAGCCAATTCTTCTCCCCACTTCCTGATAGCTCTGAAGGGGGGGAGCTCAAAACTGGGGCAATCCCTCACTCCTACCTAGGGACTGGCAACCCTAGCTCTGCCTGCAGGTGTCTTAGAAGAGTGAAGTTACAGCTGCTGCAGCTGACTGAAGTGGGTTGTAGGGACCATTTTGCTACAGTCCTGTTCCACCTAAGCTGGTTCCTAATCAGCTTCTGAACCCAGTTCAAGGTATTGGTATTAACTTCTAAAGCCATATATGGCTTGGGACCAGTATATTATCAACATACATCCAGCTTGCCTTGACCAGGGCCAGGGCTTTTTCTGCCCTGGCCCCTGTCTGGTGGAATATGCTTGCCATTGAAATCAGGGATCTTTTTCAATTCTGCAGGGCCAGTAAGACAGAGCTGTTCCACCAGGCCTTTGACTGAGGCAGCGGATGTTCATGTATGGCCTCCCTGAAGTTCTTGTCACTCATCTAACAACTGGTGGACATTATTTATGTGTCACCAATGGGCCAAGGAACCTCTTGCAACCACTAATTTTCTGCTCTTGGGTTATAACCACCATTTTAATGCATATGATGGTGTTTTAATGTTTTAATTGTTTGTTGTACTGCTGAAATGATGTTACCTGCCCTGAGCCCACTTGCAGGAAGATTGGGCTATAAATATGAATAAATAAATAAATACTACCTATTTGTATATAAACCTACCTGGCAACTGGATCCTTCCTGGGGCTCCATCACTGTCTAAAGTGGCAGGCTGAGAAAAGGTTTTCTCAGCTGAAGCACCAAAATTATGGAATTCCCTTTCTGAGTAGATTTGTCTGCCCCTTTTGATTATTGTCTTCCAACAGTGGGTGAAGACTTGTCTGTTTTGTTTGGTGTAGCCTCACTGACACTCCTTCCTGTTTGTGTGTGTTGTTTTTAAATTGTTTTTATAACACACTAGGAATAAGGCCCATTGCGGAAATAAATACAACAGGCTCTAGAAAGAGGCTCTGAGAGAGTGCCCCAGCTTTGGGCATTCAGTGACAATTTGCTGTGGCAATCTCAGCAAGGTATAATGACAGAGTCCACCATTTTCTCCAGAGGAACTGATCTTTGCTACCTGAAGAGCAGTAGTAATTTTGAGTGATCTTCAGCCCACCCCCAAGATTGGTAACAGTGGTTCCCCAGAAGGGAGTGGCTGGTTTAGAGGGTGGAATCTATGACATTGTACCTGTCTGAGGTCCCACCCCTCCTCAACACTCACCCTCTCCAGGTTCGACCCCTCAAATCTCCAGGAATTTCCCAACCTGGAGTTGATAACCCTATCTCCCTCCCAGCCAACCATCAACCTACCAACCATCAACCTACCTTTAGTTTTCCATCTCCTCCCCCCTCCCTCCTAGAGAGCAGTTGTAATTTTGCGTGATCTCCAGCCCCCACCTGGAGATTGGCAACAATGGTTCCCCATCAGGGAATGTCTGGATTGGAGGGTTGAGTCTATGGCATCATACCTGTCTGAGGTGCCACCCCTCTTCAAACACCCTCTCCAGACTCCATCCCTCAAATCTCCAGGAATTGCCCACCTGGAGTTGGCAACCCGATCAGGACTGGGCCCAATGAGTTTTCTCCCAAAGGCCAACATAGGTGTGGAAAGGGCCCTTTACTGACAGAGGAGAAAGTACAGGTGCCAACTCTGATTAGGGAAATACCTGGAGATTTGGGGGGGTGGGTCCTGTGGAGGGCAGCATTTGGGGTGTGTGTGGAAGGACTCAGCAGGGAATAATGCCATAGAGTCTACCCACCAAAGCAACCATTTTCTCCCGGGGAACTGATCTCTGTCATCTGGAGGTCAATTGTAACAATGGGAGATCTCCAAGTCCCACCTGGAGATTGGCAACCCTAGGGGAAAGTCAGCCGCACAGTGGGGAGCTGAAGAAAATGGTTTGATGGTCACTGGCCCACCTCGTTAGCCAGCCAGCCAGCCAGCCAGCCATGCTGAAGCTAAGCAGGAGAGAGAGGCTTTTTCCATTTATTCTGACAGGAAAGTGGCCATTGGGGAGGGGGTTATGGGCGGGGGAGGGGGTTATGCTGAAAGTCCTTTTTTTTTTTACTCACAGAACCAAGCTTGGCTGCCTACCAACAGCCACTGAGGAGACAGTCCCTCACAATAGTCAAGAGAACTGTCTTCCTCAGGAGAGAGAGCTGTCTGCCAGTGGGAGTGGGTGGGGAAGAGGAGCAGACCCAGCACCCGGCCAATGGCACGCGAGTACTCTTGAGTAGCGATGATGGGCCAATGGCTGAGGGAGGGCATTTTACAGCCAATGGGAGCGCATGGAATCTTATGAAACCAAAAGATAATTATTATAAGGAGAGATATTTTTAAAAACTTGTTTAATGGTAATGATTGTTCACCACCTTGGGGATCATAAGGTTAGTGGAAAGCTGGCATAAAATGTTTTCAATTGATAAACAAATAATAAATAATGTCTTTTAGGTAACACATGCACAATGGCAGAATACAGTCAGCTAAAAGGTATACTGCTGGACCTTCAGTCTCATCATCAGAGGCAGCAGACTCAGCCAACTGAAGGCAGAACTCGGAAGCGCTTCTTAGTTGAAGATATGTTTAACCACTTGGATATAAATGGTGATGGACATCTCAGCAGCTCTGAATTGGTTCAGGTGGGTTTGTTTTTCGATGTAAATTGAATTATGAAGTGGACTACATTTTCTATTCAAAGTGTAAATTGAGTGTAACACAGTGGAATTCTCATGAGAATAGTTGTTTGTAGCAGTCAACTCAAAATTATGACTATGAAATCTCTTGCCATAGCTGAATCCTTTATCCCATCTACCTTAGCAGCAGGAATATTATTTTAGAAAATGAAAATATATGCCACGTCACATTTTTCCTCTGTACCACCCTAGTGAATAAAGGTTTGTGTTGGAAATCATATTTTTTTAAAAGCCCAGCTTGCCAACAAAGTTAGTTTATTTGCATCAAAAAGGTTTAAATTGCAAAATCAGCATAGATTCTCCCACCTTCTTTTGAGATGTTTCAGTAGCATAAACTGTATTAAGAACTTTATTCATCTATGCACACAATTTCCTTTTGTAGCTGCTGAAGTGTTGATTATCAGAAGGAAATTAAAAATCTAAAAAAAAATCAGTGTCTGAGAAAATAATGATCTTTAATTACTAGTATATTGCGCTGTTTGAATATATCTAATTGGTAAAGTTAGCCAAACATGTAGCAATGAGAGCAGCATAGTAAATGTCTTGGAAAGCATAACGACTCCTATGACAAGCATTCAGATCTCAGTTGGTGTCCACACTTGTTTTTTGCTTGCCAGCAATAATGGATTACTAATGATAATAAACATGTTACTATATGAAAATTCTTCAAAACTAATATAGTGTATTTTTTCTATTTTATATAGCATTTGTCAAAGGTTTGAATAGCAATTCTTAGCACAGTCATCTTAGCAACATACGTGATGATGTAAGCTTAATTCAGACATCTTGCCAAATTCTGATTAAGGAATCAGTATAGGATGTGAGATAGGGCACCCAGTAAACTTTCTGGCTTCTGTGGGTCACTCTCAGTTTGTTTAGCGTCCCACACATAACAAAGGACATACCCCAGCGTCCCACACATAACAAAGGACATACCCCAGACTTAATTTTTACCACTGAATCTCTGGGGTAACATTTGGTTTGGGGGCTGGAAATTCAGCCTGTGCTGTGGCCCAACCACTGGCTCTTCAAGCTGTTAACCAGTGAGGCAGTCTCCTAATTAATTGGGGGAATTAGCTTTAAGGAGACAAATTGAGAGGGGGGGGTAACTGAGTTTCTCCACCTATGTATACCAGGATTTTTCCCTTCAGAGAACTCTCAAATAAACTAGGCAGATGATCAACCCGAAAGATTTTTATTATTAAAAAGAGAAAGAATATAACAAAATTCACACAAATAACACACATACAGAGCTAGCTAAGAGAAACACAGGGAAGAAAGGAGAGAACAATTTTAGGGAAGGGTGATAATTACCAGTCTTGAGAGAGGTCTGGGGAAGCAGCAAAATCACCAGCGTTTTGTGAGAGAAGCGACCTCAACAAAGTGGGGGTGTATGCAGAGAATCCAACACACAAACAAACACACTGCTGGGAAGCAGGGTGCTCCAGATGTAGGGCAAAACATACCCAGGGGCAGGTATGACAAATTTGCCAGAAAAAACAATAATTTATTTTTTTTCCTAAGGTGGACAATGTTGTGGGAGAGGTTAATAGAACTATGTGCACATTTTGATACTGTGAACCATGCTGTCTTGTTGCAGTGTTTGGAAGCAGAAGTAGGAATTAAGGGGTATGGTTTGGATTATATATCCAAATCACCTGATATTCCAGAGAGCTTCATCCAGTGCCCAATTGTTGTGGTTAAATGGATAAGGGTGAATTAGTTGAAACTGAATATGCTCAAGGTAGAAGTAATGATGCTTAGGAAGGCTGAGGTCTAGAAGGACACTGTGCTTCCCACTTTTGATGGGGTCCAGCTGATGTTCACTGACTGAGATAAGAGCTTAGAGTTATATCAGATCCATCTTTATTTATTATTTTATTAAGTAAAATTTATACCCTGCCTTTTTGTCATCATATGGACCACCAAGGCAGCTAACAAATTAAAACATACCTAATAAAACTGCAACCGAAAAACCAGTAAAACCAGCAAAAACAGTCATAAAACAATTAAAACCAGAGCTAAAATACATACAAAACCATAAAAACAGCAATTAAAACATTGGGCAGGAAGGAGGGATCACTGAGGGAACACTGGACATAACAAAGTCTTCACCTGCTTGCAGAAGATGGCAACAGAAGGGGGCAAATGACTCTCCATGGGGAGAGAGTTCCAGAGTGTTATTTATTTTTTACTAGAGAAGCAAGTACTTGCAGCTGGAAAAAATACATTCTTCCAGCTTCATTTGTTTCTGAGATAGCTTCTACCTTGACTCAGTGATGGTCAGCTCTAGATTAGACTATTCCAATGCACTCTTCGTGGCTCTGCCCTTAACATCAACTCAGCAACTCCAACTGATACAGAACACACTACAACCCTGTTACTACTACGCAATGGTTGGAACATGCATATTACACCCATTCTGCAGTCATTCCATTGGTTACACATCATTTACTGGATTCAGTTTAAGGTGTTAGTTACTATCTACAAACCTTTCAATGGTCTTGAAAACAAATAACTGCAGTACTGCCTCTCCTGCCATGTTCTACCATGACAGTTTCATTCACCTGGGCAAAGACTTCTGAAGGTGCCACCCAGCAAATAATTAAAGTTGGCAACTTCCATGTATCTTGCATTCATTTTTGTGGCTCCTACCTTAATGAAAGATCTTCTTGAAAAGGTCAGCAGGGCTCCCACACATCTATCATTTGAAAAAAGGTACAAAACACTAATATTCAGAAGGGCATTTTTATGAAGAGAGTACAACTTGTGAGGCAAGGTGGGTTATAAATAGAAATAAATAAATATACCTGAACGGAGTATATGCTTGTAAGGAAATACATGAATCTGAGCATGGAAGTTCAGTTGAGAGTCTCTGGGTAAAAATAAAAGCAGTAGGAAATAATAGTGATATTATGGTAGGGGGTCTGCTATAGACCACCAAGCCAGGCAGAAGACTTGGATGAGGCACTCCTAGAACACATTACAAAGTTCTCAAAGGGATGGCATACAGTGGTCATGGGAGATTTTAATTACCCAGATATCTATTGGAACTCCAGCTCTGCTAAAAATGAAAGGTCAAATAACTTCCTGACTTGTTTTGCTGAGAACTTCTTTTTCCAGAAAGTGGAGTGGGAAACAAAGGGATCTGCTATCTGCACCTTAAAAGGATAAGAAAATATGTGGTAGGATATGAGCTTTTGTGAGTCACTGCTCACTTCTTCAGATACTTCACAAATTTTGTTAGTTTTTAAGGCGCTACTGGTCTCTTGCTCTCTTCTACTGCTACAGATAGACTAACAGGGCTACCCATCTTCATCTATCTCTTTTTAAAAGAAAGTTACTACCTTGATGGTTCAGGGGAATGCTGTAGACATAGTTTATCTTGATTTCGGTAAGGCTTTTGATAAGGTTCCACATAATATTCTTGTTGACAAGTTGGTAAAATGTGGTTTGGATCCTATTACGGTTAGGTGGAACTGTCTCTGGTTGACAGGTCTCACCCAAAAAGTACTTGTGAATGGTTCCTCATCCTCTTGGAGAGGAGGGACAAATGGACTGTCTCAGGGATCTGTCCTGGGACCTGTTTTGTTCAACATCTTTATAAATTATTTGGATGAAGGAATAGAGGGAATGCTTATTAAATTTGCAGATGATACTAAATTGGGGGCGATAGCAAATACAGTAGAAGACAGAGTCAGGATACAGGATGATCTTGACAGGCAGGAAAAATGGCCTAAAACAAATTAAATTAATTTCAACAAGTATAAATGTAAAGTTCTGCATTTAGGTAGGAAAAATCAAATGCATAATTATAAGATAGGGGATGCTTGGCTTGGCAGTAGCATGTGCGGAAAGGATCTAGGGGTCTTAGAAGATCATCCAGTGAACATGAATCAGCAGTGTGATGCAGTAGCTAAAAAGGCAAATGCAATTTTGGGCTGTATCAACAGAAGTACAGTATCCAGATCACGCAAAGTGGTGGTATCGCTTTACTCTGCTCTGGTTAGACCTCACCTAGAGTATTGTGTTCAGTTTTGGACACCACAAATTAAGAAGAATATAGACAAGCTGGAATATGTCCAGAGGAGGGCAACAAAGATGGTGAGGGGTCTGGAGATCAAGTCCTATGAGGAAAGGTTCAAGGAGCTGGGTATGTTTAGCCTGGAGAGGAGACTACTGAGAGGTGATCTGCAAACCATGTTCAAATACTTGAAGGGCTGTTATACAAAGGATGGTGTTGAGGTGTTTTCTGTTACCCCAGAAGGACAGACTAGAATCTGGGCTGAAATGAAATCAAGAGAGCTCTTGGCTAAACATTAGGAGGAATTTTCTGACAGAGTGGTTCCTCAGTGGAACAGACTTCCTCAGAAGATGGTTGGCTCTCCTTCTTTGGAGGTTTTTAGCAGAGGTTAGATGGTCATCTGACAGCAATGCTGATTCAGTGAACTTAGGCAGGTTATGAGAGGGAAGGCAGGAAGGCTTGCCTCAGTGTTTAGTTCTTGTGGTCCTTTCTTACATGCCCAGGGAAATGCCAATTGCCACCTTGGGGTCAGGAAACAATTTTCTCCAGGCTAATTTGGCCAGAGATACTGGAGGGTTTTTTTGTTTGTTTGTTTGTTTTGGGGTTTTTGCCATCTTCTGGGCATGGATCAGGGGTCACTGGGGGTGTGGGGGGAGGTAGCTGTGAATTTCCTGTATTGTGCAGAGGTTGGACTACATGACCCTGGAGGTCTCTTCTAACCCTATGATTCTATGAACTGGAACAGAATGAGACCATTCAGGAGGGCACTTTTATAATGGCATCTACTTATAATGGCCTCAAAGGTTCTCTGCCTTTTTAATTCCACTTTCTACATTGTTTATAGTATAATTTGCCTTAGGAAGCATGTTGTTCCATCAGGTTGGAGCCAGACTAAATTTTCCAATGGCTGAATTGATTTTCCCTGCCTCCCCCCTTCCACTGCAGTCCTCTGATCTCCACAAAATGTTGCTTCTTGTGTGATAGGGGATCCTGAGGAATGTCATGAGGGGGGCCTGCCGTGGGAAAGAGAACCAGCAGAAATTGTCAATTTGTGGTCTCCAAGGCATTATTTTTTCCAAGTATAATGTCCAAGAATGTTTTATTTTGAAATCCAGACTTGGGTCATTTAATTGATTCTAGTAATAATACTAAAAAAAAATGACCCTTCACTTACCATGTAAAAATGTTCAATAAAAGTGAGATCAACCGTAACTTCTAGGATCAATCTTTTAAAGATGGAAATTTCCCTTTGTCTACTTTTGTATTGAAAATTGATTAACTTTTCATAATACTGACAAGCTCCTTTGATTTAATGCCAGGAAGGAAACCACTTTAGCAGCTATGTGTTCATTAGATTTATGAAACTGACTCCATGAAAGCATTAAAGTTTTAAATGGAAATAACATTCCAATTACCATAGCTGTTAATAGGCTTGTATACTCACATCTCAGTTGTGTATCTGATTTTTCATAAGAATAAGCCCAGAGGGAACATTTCAGTCAGTTTTCCCAGTGGCTAAAACTGAATTTGGATCCAGAACTAAAAGGACAAAAATTGACCTTCTGCTGCCTTATTTCTAAGGATATTTTCTCACTGAAAAAAAAATTGTTTGACATCCATTGAAATAAATAAGTTGGCAGCTTTCCCAGACTCAATCCCATTTTTTAACCTTTATATTTCCTTTTTTTAATCACATGAAAATTTGGGAGAGTGGAGAAAGGACTTAGTAAACATTCAGTGGGTGTTCAAAATTATCTGTGTGCAGCTAAAATGTTTTCTATATTAAAAAAAATATTTCCACTCTAAAACTGAGTCTTCAGAGTGAATGAGAACCAATACAACATGTATGACTTTCTAGTAGTACTCTTCTTGCAGTACTGTTCTAGAAGTGCTCTTTTCTCTTGGCCTCCATATTTTAATATTTATAAACAAATAAATAAATGTATAGAACTCCAGTGATACCATACATGAAAATCTTCCAAGAATTTGTATTTTATATAGAATTTGTATTTTATACAGGAAAAAGTCCCAATTCAAATTATGTTTCAATTTCTAGTGCAAATTTGGTGTCACTATAGAGCTGTCAGCATTCCTGCTATGGTGGGAGCCAACTTTGCTCACTTCTGTTCTCAGTTGTGGTAAGAGCCATTGATGCTGGCTGTGTTGCTATGTCACTTTGAGGGAAAACCTGGTCTTAACATAGAGTTTCCAGCAATCCCTAGAGTTACCCTATGTTACTTCTGGGTATTCCCCAGACGTGATATGATGTAGCCAGTGTCACATACCTCCATTTCCCTGCTCCCAACCCTCTTGCTGATTGCCTGGCTTTGTCATTATCTTTAAAAACAGGCACCACAGAAACCTTAATTGGTCCCCCACATAGGGAATAATGCTCCTGTTATTCTGGAAGCTGAAAAAAAAATGTACCCAGAATAGGACTACAAAACAGTAATAGGCCAACCCAGAAATCCAGGAATATGGAAAATATTGCCGCCTGAATCCCAGAACTGAAGTGGAATTGTGATCAGTTAGTATCTGCACACATTATTACAGAATTTTGAAATACTGAATTGTTTTAGTAAAATCCTCTTCTCAGATTAATCTTTATAACAGAAGACCATAGTACATCCACTGCATGCTTAATGTGTGACTAAGTGCTGAATGTTTGAGTGTACATGAAATAAAGCAGTATTTCTCTGATGAGTTTTGCTTAGAAAATCATGAAAAATCATCCAGTATGTGATTCATTGACAAAGCAAAGTGTAATTCATTAGAATGGGTTAATATAAAATTTATATACTTCAGATGAAAAGGGTTGCATTAAATTGTAGCAACATGCCCATTGTTGTGGCAGGCAAAGATTTCAGGGAAATGATAAACATATTGTGAGGCTCTTGAGCTCAGAAACATGTTGCACCTCTATATAGGATATCTATCAGTATGGACTCAGTTCATGGTTGGAGGACATGTTTTGCCTACACTATAACAGAGTCTCCATATGTAACACTTGCTTTTCCCCACTGGAGTGAACAATACCTGTTCATGATGTCATGAATGACCCTTCTCTTACCATGTAAAAGCAAAGTTCCTTACCCTCTTTTAAGGACAGCCTTTCAAATACCTAAAGAGACCAATCATGTTCCCCCTCAACCTCCTCTTCTCCAGAATGAACATGCCCAAGTCCCTCAGCCTTTCCTCATAAGTCTTAGTCTCCAGGCCCCTAATCATCCTTGTCACTCTCTTCTGCATCTGCTCCATTTTGTCCACATCCTTTTTTAACTGAGGCCTCCAGAACTGCACAAAGTACTCCAGGTGTGGCCTAGCCAATATGGTATACAGTAAGCCCTTCACTCAATCAAAAAAGGAAACAAGTTGGTCTAGCAGGATCTGTTGGGGACAGATACGTGCTGACTTCCCTGGATCATCAAGTTGTACTTCAGATGCTCAGAGATTGACCCTTTAAAATCTTCTCAATATCTTCCCTGGGACAGAGGTCAGACTGACTGTCCTGGGTCATCCTGCCTCCCTTTTTTTGAAGATTGGGATAAAATTTGCCCTCCTCCAGTTTTGTGGCAGATCTCCCATCTTCCAGGATGTCCTGAAGATGATGGACAAAGGCTCAGCAAGCTCTTTAGAAAGTGTACACTATCTGGCCCAGAGGATTTGTGCTCTTCCAGTACAGCCAGGTGCCTCTCAACAACTTCTCTGTCCATGTCAACCAGCAGCCCAGATGCTGTACCTTGCCTACTACCATATCTAGATGGGCCTGTTCTCTTCTTTAGGGAAAAAACTGAGGCGAAATATGCACCAAGCCTTTTTGCTTTCTCTCTGTCCTCTGTCAGAGTTTCTCCATTTTCACCCAACAGTGGGCCTATTACCTCAGTGGGCTATGAGGTACCCTACGGGAAATCATCAAGTCCCTCTCTGAGGGACTGTTCCCTAGGGAACTCAAGGAGGCAGTTGTACGTTCTCTCCTAACCCACCCCCCCCATCTTTGGATCTGGCCAAATTGGCTAATTACCAGCCAGTTTCCAATTTGCCCTATTTGGGCCAACTAACTGAGAGGGTGGTGGCAACTCAGTTGCAGGGTTTTTTGGGGTTTTTTTGGCCCCCCGAAGGGGATTTTTAAATTGGTTTTTGCATATACTACTAAAACTACAAAGAAAAATAGGGAAGGGGAACTACATCTAGGGATAAAGAAAAGTAAACCCACACTATACTAAAACCCCAAGAGAAGGAGATCATATCCATGTTACGCTAAATGTTAGTATTTTAGTGTTAATAAACAATGCATATTGTGAGTTCCTCTCTATCTCAGCTAAATTGTTAATTTGTTACTTGTTATGAAAAGATTCCAGAGCATCCCCTCCAGCTTGCTTCATAAAGGCAATTTTCAGAGTCCTTCTGCCTTTATCTAGGCTTTCTATCTCTAAAGTCATAGGATGATTTGATGGCAGCAGGTCCCTCTTCCACGACCAGGTCTTCATCTGTCTCTGATGGGGAGGAGCCACTTGACCCAGTTTCTCCTTCTTCTTTAGATCCCAGATGGCATTTTAGAAATTCTTTGGCTTTAAAAATGGAGTCAATCTTCTCTCTCTTGTCATTAATTTTAAAAATGATGCTTTTGGGCACCGCCCACCTGTATGGAATTTGATTGTTTTGGAGAAAAAGAATTAAGTCCTTATAGTTCTTTCTTTTTTGATGAATTTCAAATGGAATGTCTTTTACGGTCTTGATAATTGTATTTCCCAGTTTCAGTGGAGTTGCTGATGTTGCTTTTAAGATTGTATCTCTGGTCTGTCTTCTTGAGAATCTGACCATTATTTCCCCAGGCAGGCTTTTTTTTTTTGTGTGTGTGTAGTTAGAGTACATCCTATATGCTGTTTCCATATCATGTGTAATTTCTTCTGCTTTCAAGCATGTTGCTGGTGCAATAACTTCACTGAGTATTTTCGTCAGGTCCTCTTTACCTGCTTCAGGAACTCCTTGGAATCTAAGGACCATGTTAGCTTTTTCCATTTGTAATTGCAGCAAACAAGTTTCCTGGTAGTTCTGCTTATTCACTAGCTCTCCCATCTTTTTCTTCATATTCTTATTTGTGGCATACTTCTCCTTCACAACTTCCACCATTTGCTCTGTCTTTTTGGCCGTTTCTGCCAACTGGAGTTGCTGTGATGCAAAGTTTTGATTTAGTGTGACCAACCACTGGTTAACACCAGTGAGTTATTTCATCACAGGCTTGATGGTATCCGCTAGAAGTTTCATGACATCCACTCCCTCTTCCGGCCATGGACTTTGGCCGCCTGGTGGTTTCGCTTTTGTTCCTTTTCTCCCCGCACCCGCCAGCATGGCATATTGTTTATTTAAGCCACCCGCTATTTCACCACCTCTGAAAATTGCTTCTGGACTAAATCCAGTTGCAGGGTTTTTTGGATGACACCTCCACATTAGATCACTTCCAATCTGGCTTCTGACCAGGCCATGGGACAGAGATGGCACTGGTCACCCTCACAGATGACCTTTGGAGGCATCTGGATCAGGGTGGTTCGGCAGTGTTGCTGTTGTTGGACCTGTTGGCAACGTTCGATCACCAACTGATCCACCGCCTTGCCAACACTGGGATTCAGGGGTCTACCTTACAGTAGCTCTCTTTGTTCCTTAAGGGTCAGGGACAAAGGGGGGCCTTAGGGGAACAGCTGTCCTGAAGTCATCCACTAGTCTGTGGAGTGCCTCAAGGGGTGGTACTTTCCCCAATGTTATTTAACATCTATATCCACCTCCTTGCCCAGATTGCCCAGATGCATGGGCTGGGATGTCACCGATATGCAGATGACACCCAGTTCTATCTGCTGTTGGGCAGCCAGTCTGACTTTAGTCCGGGAGATCTGGACCTGGTGGTGCAAGTTGTGGCTGGATGGCTTACACTCGGCTGACTGAAATTAAATCCAATGAAGACGAAGGTCCTATGCATGAGTCAGAGCAGTCCGAGGGTAGGGATTCCACTCCCAACCTTTGATGTAGTACCGTTGGTGCCAGTGCCAGAGGTTAGGAGTTTGGGAGTACTCTTGGATGCCTCCCTAACAGTGGAGGCCGAGGTAGCAGCCACTGAGAAGTCACCCTTCTATCTGATTAGGCAGTTGGTTCCCTTCCTTGAACACAATGACCTGGCGACAGTGATCCATGCGATGGTCACCTGAAGATTGGATTACTGAAATGCTCTCGAGATGGGGCTGCCTTTGTTCCAAATCCAGAAGCTGCAGCTGGTACAGAATGCAGTGGCCAGGCTGTTGTTGGGCCTCCCCAAGTGGCTAAAAGCCTGTGCTAAAAGAACTGCACTGACTGCCTATAGCATACTGAATTCGCTTCAAGGTGCTGGTTCTCACCTTTAAAGCCTTTTATGGCCAGGGAGCTACATACCTGAGGGACTGCCTTTCCTCGTATGTTCCCCAGAGAGCACTGTGATCAGGGTCCCAAAATTGTTTGGCCCTTCCAGACCCTGGAGAAGCCAGGATGGCTTCGGTAAGGGCCAGGGCCTTCTCAGTGGAGGCTCCAAACTTCTGGAATGAGCTCTTGGAAGATATCAGGGTCCTGTGGGACCTTTTACAGTTCTTCAGGGCCTGTAAGACAGAACTCTTCCACTAGGCCTTTGATTAGCGAGCTGCACTTAACATACTAAGGCCCTGGCCCCAATACTAATATCATCATTGACAGCCTGTGCTCTGCTGATATGACCCAGACTGTGATATCAGCCAACTGTACACTTACTACACTGATGCTACTAATGCCTTGCTATCGCTATATGATCTGCACTAACACTTTATGTTGTGTTTTTATATTATATTATATCATATCATATCATATCATATCATATCATATCATATCATATCATATCATATCATATCATATCATATCATATTATATTGATTCTCTGTTTTATCTGTCTAATAAAATTTTATGTAAGCCACCCTGAGCCTGCTCCGGCAGGGAGTGCAGGATATAAATTACATATTAAATAAATAAATAAATTTGCTGAAGAAGCCTTTTCACATAGCTGAAGAAGCCTTTTTTGGTTGTAGCAAGCCTCCCTGGCCAGCCTTAGCTTGCTCTGAGCTTTGGTCTGTCTGATGGTTAACCTTCAGTGCCTAGCAACCTGCAGTTACTCTTCTTTAGAGGTATATCCTTTCCTCCAATTCTTGAACACTTCTTTTTTCTTTCTTAAGTCATCCTGGAGTTCTCTGTTCATCCATATTGGCTTTCTGGATCCCCTGTCATGTTCCCATCTTATTGGAATGGTGATAGCTTGAGCATGCAAGTGGTCTTGTTTTCCAAGAGTCCACTCTTCACATGTTCCTTTCCCTTCCAGCATTCTTACCCATGGAATACCTCACATCATACCTGAGTTCATTGAAGTCTGCCTTACTAAAATCTAACATACATGTCTGATTACAAACTTCCTTGGCTCCTCACAGCAAAAGACATTCTAAGAGGACACGGTCATGTCCCCTTAAGATCCCTGCAACCTTCACCCCATCTATCAACACTTGCCTATTGGTTAACATTAAACCTCTGAGGCCCTAGAAGCTTCCTCCACCATTTGAAAAAGGAAGTTGTCAGTCAGGCAGGTTAGGAAGTTGCATGACTCTGAATGCGTAGCAGAGTTGGTCTCCCAGAACATATCAGGGAAGATGAAGTCACCATAACTACAAGGTCATGTTGCTTGGATATACTGTCATGCTGCTCAAAGACAGTAGCAACCGCCTCCTCACCCTGGTTGGGTAGTCTGTAGCAGACTCCAGCCACAATACTGTTTGTCTTTCCTTTCCTTATCCTCGTACGGAGTCTTTCCACTGGTCTGTCACCTACCTCCTCTAGTATTTTTTGACAAGCAAACCTTCTCCTCACTCACATATAGCTCCACCTCTTCTTCAACACTTTTTTTTCTTGAATTCATATCCATTCACTACTGCATTTCAGTCATGAGAATAGGTTTGTCATTCCCCGGGGGTGGGGGTTGCCTGCTTTGGGGGCTCCCCATCCACCAGCTCGAATCTGGCCAGCCGGGGGAAACCCACCCCCAAAGTGCCAGGATTGCACCAAAATGCCCAGTGCAATGACATAACCCAGAGATGATGTCATCGCACCAGGCACGTTGCTGGGGCAACACTCTAGCACTCTGCCAAATGCTAGAGCATCCCCTGGCGCTGTGCTTAGCATGATGATGTCACTTCTGGGTGATGTCATCATGGCATGCATGCATAGTGCATGCACCAGAAGATCTCGGATAGGAAGCTCTATCCCCCACCAGCAGCAGGTAGGGACCTGGCAACCCTACATGGGAATCATCCTACCAAGTCTCTGTAATGCCTTCTAAATAATATGCCTCTGACTGCATTAGAAGCTCAAGCTCTTCCTTCTTAGTAGTCAAGCTTTGTGCCTTGGTAGACAGGCACCTGAAGTTTTGCACCTTTGGCTCCATTTGACTTAGCCTTCCCTGGTAGATGTCTGCTGTTTGCTCTCCTTCACTGAAATCCCTGTGAAATCTCCTTCGCCTTGTGCTGTCAGTTGAAAGCCAAGTTCCTGCCAAACATGTTCTTTCCTGATCTTGATATGTTAAGTCCATTTTGTGGTTATAGGCCATCTTCCAGAAAACCTAACCCATGGTTTCAGAATCTAAATCATTCCTGCCAATACCACCAATGCAGCTAAGTGGTTCATGGTTTCCACATGGACCATCACAAACAGGTAACCATATGTAGGTTTGGTCAGTTTTGGCATCTCGTCTGTAATATCTTTAATCTTTGCCCTTGGCAAGAAACACAGCTCTCAGGCTAGGGTGTCATGCCTGGGCACATTACATTCCATACCCCTCAGCAGAAAGTCACCAATGACCAAGACTTTCGTTTTCCTTCCAGTGCCATTTCTTTGTATCCCCGTGCTCTCCTCATTCTACCTTTCATGTCCTTGTGGTTCTTCCTCTGCCAGTATTTCCATCTTTGTCAACTCCACAAGGGTCTAGAATCAATTCCTGAGCTCCAGTAGCACTGCTGTAGCACTCAAAGGAAGCTTCTAAGGGAATTCAGCCATTCTGTTGTCCATTTGACTGGTCTCCCCATACCTATGCAGGGCTTCATGGCTTCTGTTAATGAAATCCTCCCCCTCCTTGATCTCATGAAAGTGCAAACTTTTCCTCCAGGCTCCAAAACTTCTCTTCTAAGAACCCTATCAATGTACACTTTTGACAAGTGAAGTCCATCTTGTCCTCAGGGAGGAAAACAAACATGGTGCACTCCCTGCAGGTGACTAAAAATGGACCTTGAGCATTTGTCACCTTCCAAGTGGATTCCTTCACCTTAGACTTTCTTTTGTGGGTTGATGAAACCTGGAACTTACAGGGCTGTTCTGGCTACTGAAGCCAAAACTGGCAACATGCACAGGAATATAAAAACTTTTTAGCTTCTTACAGGGTCCCCAGGCCTGATCCCCAGTCTAAGAGCCATGGGCCAAGAGCCTTTTAACTCTTGCTCTTTGGTTTGACCTCTTATGAGGAGGAGCCTTAGAGTTCAATCAGCCCCTACCTCTCAACAGCAACAGCAGAGGGTGGAGCCAGCAATCAACCCCAGGCAAGCAGACTCTCCTCAGCCAGTAACAATCAGCAATTAACCATACAAAAGAACCAATCAGAAACCACTCTCCAGCAGACTACAAACATCTACTCACCCTCATATACTGTCCTCTTTCACAGCAACCTCAGTTAATGCTCCCCAGGAGTTTAGGAAAGGCAAAAAACACTCCCCTTGCTAGCAGCTTGCTCCCATGCTCCTGACCCCAGCCGAACTGACTCAAATCCTGGAATCAATGCCAACAGCTATTTTTCTGATTTTTTTTGTTTTTTGTTTGGAGATTTTCAGATGCATACCCCTAGTAGATAGGTGATCCTTGCAAGACTAGCTAGGGCCCTGGTCAGACATGCCAGATAACGTGCAGGGGGAGGGAGGCTATCTGTAGCGTGGTAATTTGACCCACCGCTGCGTGATCCCATGCAACGGTGAGTGAAGTGGAGGAGTTACCTTGCAGCCTGTTCCCTAGAGGGCTCAGTGACGCCAGCCTGCTTCCTCAAAGGCTCAATGACGTCACCGGAGTGCACTGGGGCGATCTCCCCAGGAACTCTGTCCTCGGCCATCGCAGAGTCGCTTGATACTGCAGTTTCCCTAGTGGTTTTTAACTGCGCTTCTTTGCCTGCCTCCTACGGGACTCTGACGGGTGCAGGACGCTGGCCAGATGTGCCAGTATGAACGCGCCTGTAAAATCTGCCTGCCACTCGTTGGACTCCCGAGGTAACTACTGCGTGTGATCACAGCCTAGGACAGGCAAAGAGTATGATTTAGCAAACAGACATAGAAATAGATAAAATGTACTACTACTTACTTATTTAGATATTTATATCCTGCTTTCCTTCCCCAAAGGGACCCAAAGCAGTTTATGTCTGTTTCCTCTCCTCCATTTTATCCTCACAAAAACCTTGTAAGGTAGCTTAGGCTGAGAGAGAGTGACTGGCCCAAAATCAATTACAGTGTAATCCTAACGGCAATTACCCCATTCTAAACCCTTTCGTTTCAATGGGCCTAGACTGAAATAACTCTGTATAGGATTGCACTGTTAGTCAGTTTCCATGGCAGAGTAAGGATTTAAACCTGATTCTCCCAGGTTTTAGTCTGACACTCTAACCATTCTAAGTGTGTGTTCAGATGGGCAGCTAATCCTGCCATTGGCCCAGCTCAAATTGATCCCATTGTGCATGTGCATATGTGCATGTGCATTTGCGCTTCATTATGTGCTTGGTTTTCTGCACATGTGTGGAATCGTGTGGTTAAAGGGACATGTAGCCAAAATACCTCTGCCAACTTATGATCTCATAGGTTCTTTTACAGACCGCGCCTATAAAGTAGGCTCAACCCACTTAGACCACTTGCTCATTCACCGTCCTGGTACTGCCCAGCCATGGAAAGTGTGAGCATGCTAATCAGTCTACTGATGATGTGTATGCGTTTATGCACATATCACTTGGAGATTTTTTAAAAATGGTGGACGGGCTGATTGCACGCTGGAATGATCAGAATGAGGAAAGTCCATCATTGACCCGTCGGCAAACAACAGCACCGGACTTTCACTGGTATCTTTTAAGTACGGCTCCATGGCTGAGCAAAACAGGCTGATCACAGAAACGGCACCTTTCCCAGATGTTGCTGTCTGATCATTCCCTTTAAATCCGACAGGCATTCGTTCCTGGGTTGGATGTAAAGACCCATCTGAATGTGACCTAACACATACTGGCTCTCTACAGCACACCAGCATTTCAGGAACTTGTGGACGTTCATGTTCTGTGGTACACTGGCCTATAGCTACCATGGGGCCCACAGGGCCCGGCCTCCTAGCATTTTTATGGGCCCCCTTCCCCCTGGTCCCCTTCCCCTGATTGCACTTACAGTGGGCAGACTGAGGGCAGGTGGCAGGCCCTCCTCTGTAGCACATCCCATTCCATCCCAAGAAACCTCCGAGCCCCCTGCAGTGAGCTTTGGGCCAGCGCTCCCATTAGCCACTGCCACCCAGGGAAAGGCCTGTGCAAGGCTGGTTCCTGATTGGCTAGGCTGGGTGGGCACCGCCGGTGGGGCTCCACCACTCGGGGCAGGGGGGCAATGACTGAGGCACCCGGAAGGCTCCTGCTGCCCCTCCCCACAGCCTGCAAAGACCAGTCCTCTATCCCCCAACAAGGACCAAGGCTATGGCAGGGTCTCTCCTGAGTCTCGGCCAGCCCCGCCTCTTGCCCTGGAGCAGGATAAGCAGCACCCATTCATCACCTCCATTGTCGGGGGGATTCCTTTACTTATTATTGTTACTTTATGCAGTCTGTTGTGTGTGCAGGTGCCTCCTTCCCCCCACCCCCCATGTTGAGTGACATTCAGAAACTTGCCATGCAGTGGAGGGGTCGGCTGAGTCTCTCGAGTGGGGCCAATGTAGGCACCAGGATGTGTGTGTGCTGCTGTCCCCTCTGGCCCTTCACTACCCTGAAGGAATCTAAAGCAGTTTACCATCTCCTTTCCCTTCCCTAGCAGCGCAGCTGATAAGGAAAGGGGTAGCACAGCAGTGCGTGCCAGCAGGTATGGACAGGCACAGAGCTCCTTGAGAGTAAGAAGAGAGACACCAGTAGCTTGCCTTGCTCCCACATGCGGTATAGAGAATGGCCTGCCCTGGGTTTCCCTTTCCACTCTTCTTGCTTCTCGCAAGTAAGAAAAGTGACTTGGGAAACCTGGTGTAAACCCCCCCATATGCCTACGTCACTTCCGGAAGTGACGTAAATATATCAAGGCCACCCCCCCCTCAAAAATGTCCAAGCTACGGGGTTGGTGGTACATCACTTTTTCACAGGATATCCTGCTACCTTCTACCACACGGGAGAGAAAGTTTTATCAGATTTTTTAGGAAAAAAGAATAAATGGACATCTTGGGATCAGAGGGTATAGTTTGATAAGAGGCTGGAGCCCTGGACTTTTGTGATGCAAGGTTGTTGAGGACCAGTTTAGAGCACATGGTTTTATAAACATTACAATGAAATCTATTAAAAATGTACTCTGACACATTGGATTGTCTAGTGAAGATCTTAAATCCTCTCAATTGTATATAGATAAAAGCTGTAGCAAGCTGTGCTACCCACTGGTATGGTTCATAAGTCATTTCCATGGTGATTGTGAAGGAGCAGTTGGAAGCACCCCCTCCCATATTTAGACTGAAGTTTGAACAATGCTATAAATAGTTATCTGCCACAAAAGGAGCAACACACTTTTTCAGTTGGTGGGTTTTCCAGTTAGAATTTTAAGCCAAAGTATTACAGGACTGCAGAAGTAGAAGAACTAATTATTCAAACTTTACCTTCATTCTGGGTTTGTTTTCCAAATTTTAAAATTTTGTGCCTTTGGAAGTGTTGGAGCAGAATAACATATATAGTATTTCCCCCCTGTAAGGTGTTTCTTTCTACAGTGTTCATAGAAATCATTGCTGGCTTGAAGGGAGGGGTTGTGCCTTAGAATCAAGTATTGATCTACACAAGCATCCCGTCCCCTTACCAGCTATTTTGCCAGGGCAGATACTATTCTTAGAAAAGGTAGGCAAAGAGGAGGAACCACAGCTATCTCTGAAACCTGACATGGCATCTGTCTTGAATCACTGGTGGGGTTCAACATTGCTGGGTTGCAGGACAATTGCTGTGTTCACTAGGTAGCCTTTTGGCATAGGAAGGAAGGAAGGAAGGAAGGAAGGAAGGAAGGAAGGAAGGAAGGAAGGAAGGAAGGAAGGAAGGAAGGAAGGAAGGAAGGAAGGAAGGAAGGAAGGAAGGAAGGAAGGAAGGAAGGAAATTTACCATCCTGCCCCACTCACATGTCTGAGAGGCATTGTCTGAGCTAAGAGAGCAATGCCAGGAAGGAGTAAGAATAACTGAAAAATTCACTAAAGCAGAGTGCTGCATCTCACCTGGCTTTCCCCTTGTGCTGTTCCCCAGAATGCAACAATTATCTCCTCCCCAACCCCAGCTGTCTACTGGAGGGACAAGGTATCATTGAACTGGTAGATGGGGGCATAACCCTCTAGCAAGTGCAACCATCTAGCCAAAAAGTCAAAAGCCTGAACTGAGAATCCAACCCCCACACTTCCTTATGTGTCACTCACTTATTCTTGGCTATGTTAGGTTTTTTATTTCTAAAAATTATTGTTTCTGGTATAGAACCATGGTTTTGTACTATTCCAGCATATTCTATTATTTTTATATTACCTATGGCAGTGGCTCAGAAGTTAAGATGCCGAGCTGCAGACTGGAAGGTCTGTAGTTTGGCAGTTTGAGGCCCCAGCTCCTGCCAACCTAGCAGTTCAAAAGCAAATCGATAAATAGGTACTGCTTCAGTGGGAAGGTAACAGCATTCCGTGCGCCTCGGCATTTAGTCATGCCAGCCACATGACCACAGAAATGTCTTCAGACAGTGCTGACTCTTCAGCTTGGAAATGGAGATGAGCACCACCCCCTAGAATCGGATTTGACTGGCTTTTGAGCAAGGGAAACCTTTACCTTTACCTTTTATAACAAATAAAACAATTTGATTTGATCATTTACATATTCTGCTAAGATATTTCTTTATGTTCTACTATCTCTCACTCACCTTGACAATGATAATGCCAGTGATTTCATCAGAGGGTTATGTGCTTTAGTAGCAAAATAGTTGTTTGGTCTATGCCTAAAAAGTTTATGCTTATGTTCTTTTCCTTGCTTTTGCTTTGATCCTACTGTCCAGTTTTCATGTATTTTCCAGTAAAATATATTCAATTAACACTGGTCACAAATATTAATAATTCTATCATTGTTTTTCTTAATAGCTGATGAGAAGGAAAGATCTGGGAGATGATTTCTTGGACTGTACACCAGAGGATCTTCTCCAGTTTGATGATTACAACAATGATGGTTACCTAACTCTTCAAGAACTTTACACTGCATTCCGTAAGTGATTGTGTATTTTTCTAAAATGGCTTATCTTTGGGGTGTCAAAATGGAAGTTTTATGACAGTACACCAGTATGTACAATTTGTCAATAAGCAGAGGAGAAAATAGTTATTTTAATTTTCTTTGTACTTTGGCATTGTGGTAAATTTTTGTTTATCTGGAGCAATCTACTCTCTAATTACACCTACACTGAAGATGTGGGAAAGAAATAGATGTAAGTGGTGAAAGACTATACGGATTTCCCCCTGATTTGGTGAAGCTGCTTTCAGGAATTTTTGTAGCACATGACAGTGAAAGATTGCTTTGGTGATGATTTTGATTGTTGGATTATTGTGGTGTGTTATTTTTAGTGGCAATTTTTTGTAGATCTCTGCATGTAATTCTTTGTGATGCACAAGAAACATTGATAGTTTTTAATTCCTCCCCCCGCCCCCAGGGATTTCACTGAAGTAATCGTGACAGATCTTGCCTTGTTGTAGCATTGAGCATGAAACTGTGCCATTGTGGTTTTAGTATTTTGCTTTTTATCAGTGCTAGAGAATTGCTGTGTAAACCTGGAACTCTTGCTTTGTAAATTTTCACTGGTACGTCAGCTGTGTGCAGCAATCATAGTATTTTCAACAACAGCCTGTTTAAAATAAAAGTTGTGGAGTCAAACTGTTATTATCTGAACCTTTCTCCCCCCTTTCCTGTTCTCTTGCTTTTGCCTGAGCAGACAAAACCCATTAAGAACTATTAGATTAAAACAGACAAATAATGGATTGTAGCTTAATGTTTTATGCTCCAACCATGATGATGTGTGATCACAATGAATGTTATTGCTGGTTTGCTCATTCCAAGGCCATTATGATTCAGGCTCAGATACCCTCTGAGGTTCAGAGGTGTTGAATAATGGGTTCATCATGCCTTGAGCCCTCCCCACTGCAATAATTACTGCATATTTTCCATCATTCTGTGCAACACCAGGTGACCTGGTAGAGAGCCCATTCCACTGCTTAGAAGGGCCTAATGGACAAAGTTGGAAGGCATCTAAGTCTTATTGTACTCCTTAGCTAAGAATGAGTCATGTGCTTTAGGCATTAAAGAATACTGACTCAAGCAGCCATAACAGACACAGAACAACCTCGTAACCTTAAGCCAGCATGCAAAAACTATGAAAATTAAGAAAGAGGGAATGCTGGTGGCCAAAAGCAATTGGACTGTACATGTGCAATTGCTTTTGAAAGCATTCTAACCCATTCAAACTGTTGGGATTCCAAGGAACAGTTTGTTGAATGTTTGTGCTGAATGCTGCTGTTGAGTAGATTGTGAGGTGATCAAGCATCCCTACTCTAATGCAGATTCTCAATAGCTTGATTCAGTAAGCTGAACTTTCCCCCAAATGCTTAGTAAATTGAGCTATTATACCTGGGAAGAAAGTTTCATTCTGTACAAGTCTTTCCTTCATTCCCCTCTCCTTCCATGTTTCCCCTTTCTGATGCTAGAATGCAGCAACATCAGTGTTCTAGATGCCAGGGAGTTTGGAAAATGAATTTCTGTAAGATTTGTCAGCCCAGACTGTGAATTGCCACTGCACAGAGGGAAAACTGATGCCCAGATGCAAATGATGCAAGCAAATCTATGAGGTGATGAAAGAAAGTCTAGACAATAACAAGTGGGTGTTTTTTGAAAAAAGTTAAGTTCAAATACTGATCACAATGTTGTGAAGTTCTCTAGATTCATGATGCCTTGAACTAAAACCAGCAATAATGAAGCTTTGCAGATAAACTTAAAAGCTTGCCCACATTCCTTGGCTCTCTTCCTCCTCCTGGTCCTGGGATCATAAAACATTGATGCAATTACATTATAATGAAGATTGTTTTTTTATAATGTGTTATCATTGCTCATGTGCACATTGGTAATGTAGATGTTGTTGAAAGAAGTGGAAGCTGGAGTAAACTGTTCATGCAGGATGCCCTGTCTAATTTTTATTTATTTATTCATTTATTGGGGGGGAGACTAAAACTGTGGGCAGTTTCCAGTGCATCAGATACACAGTGGAAACAAGTCTAGGTAATTCAGAACTCCAAAACCAGGGAAGAAATTTGGAAGTAACTGTAACATTGATTCACAAGATTTAAATTGCAAGATTGTTGACAGAGAAGCATTTCCAAGACAATTTTGAACTTTTGATTTCAATGTTAAAACTAGCAAAAACAATTTTATATACCAATAATAAGATTTTAGGAATTTTAATTTGTGGCTATTTCTTCCCTTTAAATATCTGGAATTTAAATTACCAATATTATTACTGTTATTATTATTATTCTGGACATGAATTGTTTGATGTGCCATTTGGGTATAAAGGACATGTTCTGCTACATCATTTCCCTCCCCGCCCCGATAACCCTTTGCCCTTCTCAAATACAAACAAAAATAAGGACATAAGACTGTTTTTATGTTGCAATTTGAGATTTGGTGGGGACAATACTGAGCTCAGTTTTCATGCTGCTCTATTCACACTGCACATGCATTTTTATTCATTACATCCTTTGTGATGTAATAGATATGTAATAAAACATAAAGCCTCATGCATTAAGAAAGCTATAAAGTGAATTAACCTTGCTCATAAAGACTTGACATGCAGTTACTGAGGAGCATATTTGGATCAATGGGTTTTCAAAGTCACTGGGAATACAAGTTAAATTGCAGCGGCCCTTTAAAAGTATTTGTGGTTCAGTGGTTTTTAAATAAGCAATGAATGTGAGATAGGCACATGAAATTACATATATATCAAAATTAGTAAGAAGTGTTCAAAATTATTGGACAGTAAAGCACATACTAAACTATAGTCCATTGCTGAATGAATATGGACTACATTCTAGAAAGTCCATTGCAGATATGTTTCTGAAAACCTTCTTCACTGTGCAAATGCCATTTCCTTCTTAAAGGAAGCAGCTGACTAGACTATTTTCTCTTTCAGTGGAAGTACAATGCAGGCAGAATATTGGCATATGTCCTACCATTCTGAGCACATAACACGGAGTTGTCTGCATTCCTCTGCTCCTGCAGCCCCTTCTGACCCTTTTGTGTTGAGTTGCAATTTATGACTTCTACAAATTCAGCAGTGGAGAAATATAAATCACAGAACTTCTAACCATGCTATATTGGAAGCTCCATTTAGCTATTTATCATATGTTAGAACAGCTAGATTAGAGAACAGCTGACACCTTAGAGACCAACAAGATTTTGGGGGTATGAGTTTTCAAGACTCAAAGCTCCCTTTGCCAGATATCTGGTATCTGATGAAAGGAGCTTTGAGTCTTGAAAGCTTATAACCTGGAAATCCTGTTGGCTTCTAAGGTGTCAGTGGACACTGCAGACCATAACTACCCTCTGACATGATCATATGCATAGGGCAGATTTTTCCCACTTGCTTTGCCTGGGGTAGGCAGGGATACTTGATTACTTCTGTATTGGTATATCTATTTTTTTTTAAAATGGCAGACAGTACTTTCACATTCTCTATCAAACCTTGCCCATCATGAAAGAGGACGTTTCAAGGCTAGTGGAGAGCTGTGGGGATGTTTAGCTTGTCTCTGTTCTTGAACCTTGTCTATTTCCATGGCTGATTTGGTGTTTGTTCATGGGACTATTGGGGTATTTTGCACATATGCATACTTGCAGATTTCCTCACAAGCCATCTTCCTCCACCATCCATACACCCAAAGCATGTAACAGAACAAAACAAAGTGTTTTGCTTGGTTGTGTCAATCTTGCTTGGTTGTGTGCCTTGTCTTACTAGTATTCCAGACTTGCTATTTTTATCTCTCTGCCTGCCTGTCTCCCAAAGATAATCATGTTTTGTGTATATGTGTGTGTATCAGTTGGACTGATTTACCTGTTCTCATGCTGTTGCTTGGGAACTGTATTTAAATCCAGTAAATTATGAGTATGCACTATTATTATGAATAATGTACCCAGCTGCATAGGTACTATGGCATCACACACATACACAAATACACACACACCCCTAATTTTAAATGGCATGGGAATTGCTCACACAGTCTAAGCAAGCCAATTAATGGTGAGTTTACATCAACTGTGGCTACTCAATCTTTCTCTGTGCTGAATGTCATCACTGTGTGAATAAAACTTTAAAATGCTGCTTGTTTTGAGTTGCAACCTAGGGGCGTTCATTCCAAAATTCCTGAGTGGAATAAATAAATTAAAAACTCTGTTTGGGGCTGTTACCATTATTCTCTGAAATGGTAACACAAATCCAGGGTTTTTAGGCATTATGAATCCTCCTTCTGAAAAATCTGTGTTTTTCATGTTTATGTTCCCACTAAATATCGTCAGCAACAGGGATCTTATTTTTCTTTGATTCTCCTGGTTTCCCAGGGAATTGCATTGCTCCATTCCATTTGGACACTTTAGAGTTGAGTGCTCTCAGCCAATCACCTTTGGAGACAAGCCCCAGGAAAGGAATTTCCATGAAGGAGTCTGTGTCAAGCTGTGAGTGCTTCTGCCACTCCACATGCAGATCCAGATTTATGCAAACTGCCCATTGGGGTTCTTTAGAATTAAGGGAGAGGCTGGGAGAAGCAAGGGCCTGCTCCTTGACCCATGTTGCCTTTTGTCAGCAAAATCAGCTTTTATGACTTTTAAAATGAGATTCCTGGAGCTGACATGTGACTCTGATCAAAGCAGTGAATCCAGAGACAACATGTAAATAAGCATATCATGTAACTTAGCCCTTGGACTCCTGTGCCCCGGCCCTTTGTTGTTACCTCCTCCTCATCCTCCAGGAATTCTTTAAATAGTAGTAGTACTAATTAAAGTACTCCTACATTGGATGCCCAGTGTGAAGACACAAGTCTCATAGCAATTGGCAGATTGATTCATTATGCAATCATACACACAGGTGCTCTTTTTGCTTTTTCAAAGATGCAAACTATTTTCAAAGATTGCAGGGTCATGGGAGGTTTTCCTGCAAAGGAAGCCTTACTTTCTTCATGAAAGGAAAGAATGGACTTCAGCAAGGAAGGCCAGCTAATGCAGCATTTCAGACCAAAGGAATTTTTTTTAAAAAAAATATTAGTCAGTCACTGTAAGATTACATTTTTTAAAAAGGATGCAGACAGAAACTATTTGTTTTTAATGCTCATGGCTGATGCTCTCCCGCCAGGCCACAGCTACCCCTCCTGCTGCAGGAATCAGTGGAGAGAAGTACTCCTGCTCCAAGAAGCACCTAATTTGGGGGTTCAGCCCCCTTTGTCCATTCGGCTTGAATCTTTCTTGGCCGGGGAGGAGATCTATCGATTAAGGGAAAACAATGTTCTGTGCAAAATTGATGCCATTATGTTTAAAAAAACAGCTGCCCAAGACTCTCAAATTGGTTCCCCATTGAAAATAATGATCTTGAAATTCTGGAAAAAACCCTCAAAACAAACAAACAACAACAAAAAAAAACCCACGGATTTGAATCCTGAACCAGTAATGTCCTACCCCCAAATCTGCAATCTTGGTTAACATTTCCTTTCTGAATCTCAGCTCTGAAATTAAAACATTTTTTTTTCTTGGAGCATACCCATATTGCAAGTGCATAATTGAGACTCTCATCTGAGGTGGTCTCACCAGCAGACAAGAAGAAATTAAATTTCTGAATATCTGTTCTGTGAGTAACTGAATCATCCCTATTGGCTTTCAGACTACTTTTTGTTTTGTGCAGCAATTTTTTGAGACATGGTTGTATGCCATATTCATCACTGGTTTGGGTTGTAATTGAGAAACTGTCCCTCAGGGCTTGTGATGACACACTTAGCTGGCAGGACCCACTGGACTACATAGCCAATGGTGTGAAAAGAGGAAATGATCCTAAGAACCTATCAATCCAACATTATAATTATTATAGCTTACAATTGTGTTTAATGGGTCCAGTGGCAGCTTTAAGACCAACAAAGTTTTATTCAAGGCAGGGTTCTTTTTGTAGTAAAAACTCCTTTGCATATTAAGAAGAGCTCTGTAAGCTCTTGGAGGATTGGCTACATTAGGGGTGTGTTGCCTAATATGCAAAGGAGTTCCTGCTACAAAAAGAGCCCTGATTCAAGGTATAATCTTTCATGTGCATGCTGAAAAAGTGTACATGCATACGGAAACCTATACCTTGAATAAAACTTTGTTGGTCTTAAAGGTGCCACTGGACTCAAACTTTGTTCTGCTGCTTCAGACCAACATGGCTACCCACCTGAATGCTGTTTAATGTTATTTATAAGCACAAAAGCCCAATCTCATCAGATCTTGGAAGCTAAGCAGGGTTAGCTGTTATTAGTATTTCAATGGGGGACCATCGAGAAAGTCCAAGGGGGCTACACAGAGGCAGGTAATAGCAAATGTCACAGCTACAAAATGGCTGCCACAGAAGATGGAGCTAGCCACAAAATGGGGTCACACTGTGAAAATCCTTGTGTTGTGATGGCAGCTGTTGCTGAAGCATTTTTTAAACATCTGCACAACCAATCAGATCTCCAGCGGCCAGTCAGAGGCCTTATTGGGCAAAACCATTTGTAAGGCACCAGGAAAGGTGTCAGTGGGCACCATGGTGCCCACAGGTACTATGTTGGGGACCCAGGGGTGCCATAAGTGGACTGTGACTTTATGTCACTTTCCACTTCTAAGGTTTTACTAATTACTATTCAGAATTCTACATTTATGAAAGTGAACTTTTAATTTTACTATTCAGAATTTATTATTTTATTTTACATTTGGGATTTTATTTTCTGTTATGTTTTTCAAAGGACCATGTCTTTAGTAACTTTAATATAGCTGAAGGACCACTTCTCATTTAAGCACAACATTTTATGTTCAGTATAGTGTTGCCAGCCCCCAGGTCCTAGTGGGGTTTACTCTGCTTTTGGGGGCTCCAGTTCACCCAGCTGGCTAGCCAGGAAAACCCCATGCCCCAAAAGGACATTGTCACATGATGTCCCTGGTGTGATGACATCACCTGGAAGTGATGTCATCACATGACTGACGCTGTCTGGTGATGCTCTTGTTTTGAGACAAACTCTATGGTTTTGAAGCCAAAAAAATAGATTTTTTGCCCACAAACCAGAACACTGTGCAACATCATGGACACAATGACATCACTTCTGGGTGATGTCATCATGTTGAGGACATTGTGCACCATGTCCTGCCCACTCCAGACCACCCCCCAAATCCCTCTACCATGACGACAAGGGGACCTGGCAACCCTAGTTCTGCTTGACTCATGGGAAATATAATTTTCAATATATTTTACTCTTCAGGTACTTTTCTTAGGCATACAGTTCTGCCAGTTTGGTATATATTTTTAAGTTGGCCTTCCTTTTTAAATGTTGGTAAGTATTTTTAACTATGGTTATTCAGCAGGCTTTGCAATCTTATTGTTACAGTAGTTCAGTGACATAACATCTGAATCTAATTTACTCTTTCCAAATGGTTGTTTTAGACCTGTTTCAGCATCTGTATTGTGCAGCAGTTTGCAGGAAGTATGAAGATGACCTTGGGGATTTGACGGGCTGTACTGTTCAATTTGTCATGCTGTCCTTAGATTTTTAAAACTTTTATAACTTTTCTGTAACTGATTGGAGCTGCAAGGCTGGCAGAATGTGTCTCAGATTTCCTATTTCCCCTCCACACACACACACAGTGAAACCATTTTATCATTTTCATTTTGATGTGAATTGCCGCAAGGTTGAGATTTTGGATGCTAGCTGAATTTTGTATATAGTAAATAAATGGCATCTGAGTAAGAAGGAGACTGAATGATAGCTGAAATAAACCTTTAACTTCATCTCAAGATACCAACATCCAACGGGACAGGGTAACTCATATATGCATATGCTCATAAGTGAAGACCAAGCATCACCCCCTGAACTATTTTCCCACATTCAAATCACCCTTTTGAGCTGCTATTGACCCTATTTGGACAAATATACAAGTACCCATTCCAGAAGTTGTATGCTTCTCTAATGCAGCCCTGTGGGGAAATTTCAGGTCTGGAAAATGTGCAGTTTTAACTTCTTCCCTCCTGGTTTAACTTCTTCCCTCCTGTGCCCCAAAGTTTGGACTTGCATATGTCTGCGTCTGAAGGGGGTGGGTGGGAAGACCACTGATGGAAATACTTGCAAAACTTAAGCATGCTGACTTCGAAGAAGGACCAATAGTATTGCTTTTCATAAATCCAAACCAACACCTGTTGCTGTCACCAAAGGCATAAGTGTTTATACTGTGTGAATCAGCTCTTAGAGGTATGTTGAGGCACTAGCTTAGCAGTTTTGCAACATTCTGACTAACTAAAACTATAAAGAAATAGAAATAAGAATTGTTTTGGATAAATTAGAGTCCAGGACTCTGGGCCCAAATACACTACTCTGGGAATGGAATGAGAGACCACGGAGTGCTTAATTTTGAATAAGTATGCACAAAATCGGGTACTGCTTTTGAAGCGGCTATTCATTTCTGCCTCGTCCCTCTGCCCCAGCTCATTGCTGGAGAGTCGGGAGCTCTGAAGTTCAGGGACAGTCTTTCATCACGGGGGTGGGTGCCCTATGTGTGATTCCCTGGAAGTTCTCAGGAAGCTATAATTAGGGGGGAGGGGTGCTGCACCTTGTCTCCACAGGGCGGGAGCTCTGGCTTGCCTTGAGCCACCTCACCACAGTGCTGGCTGCCACCTCCTCCTGCAGCACCAGCTCCAAAACCGTCTTTATGTCCAACTCTTTGAACAGCCCTTCTAATCACAGCCTCTGAGCAGGCGCACAAGACATGCCACCCAAAGCAGAGGGGCAGCCCCTAAAGGAAGCGAAGGGGGTGGGTACTAAAGTTTTTCAGACTCCAGGTTACAGCACAGGATGCTGGAGAGTGCAGCAAGAGAGACCAGGCAGATAGCCAAAGAGGGAGGAGGGGGAGGAGGAATAGCGCACCTCCCCAAAGAAGGCGGGTTTGGAAACTGAAGTGGCACACTCATGCAGATGCAACTTTTGGCAACGAGCCTGAGTGGGCATCCCTGGGAATGCTCAGCCTCACTCCTCTGGGGCAGAAGGGGCGTGGATTGGAGCGTACATTTGCAAAGGAAGGGGAGTTGCCGTGCTTTCCCAGGCTAAGGGGGCAGGGTCAGGCTGTGGGGATTCCTTGTTGAGCAGCTCCTGGGCTTTGAGTAGGCAGGGATTGTGGGTTGGTGTCAGGCTGTGAGGAAGGTGGAGCCCACGGGGAAAGTGATTCCCCTCTTCTCCCTCCCCCATGTCAACAAGCGGGGCGCCTGCACCGGGGGTTTGGCCTAGGGCCAGCTGGTGCAGCAGCTGCAACAGCACAATAAGCAGGCTCAGCCGCCTCCTCACCTGTGCCCACAGAGAGGGCTCCGAGTGCCACCTCTGGCACCCGTGCCATAGGTTCACCACCAGGGTGCTAGGAGCTTAGGGAACTCTTATGGTCTCTTCCGCCCTCGAACTCATGCCGCCTGGTGCTTTCGGTTTCAATCCTTTATCAGGTCTTCTCCCTGCCATCTTTCCGGATTGTTTATTTTAGCTGAAAGTTGTTAAAGTCTCTGAAAGTCTCTAAACTGCTTAGATTTGCACTGGTAAGGTTCTTGAAATTGGATTCTTAGCTTTTTCTTCCGCTCCCCTCTTGCTATTCTGCTTTTAAGTCTCTGCATTTGGGAGAGGCCCCTCCCCCGCCTGCTTCCCACGCCACTACCAAGGGGAGTGCTTTCTCTTTAAAATGCCAATTTTTTGCTTTTACTTAACTCACTGCTCATTGCTCGTCTTACGATTTCACTTGCATCTGTTTATTTCCTCAGTCTCTGATGCTTGTCCTGGCCAGCAGCTCTAGCTCCATACGGACGCATAGCGGACAGACCGTCAGGGCGGA
Source organism: Gekko gecko (assembly GCA_029375565.1). Lineage (NCBI taxonomy): Eukaryota > Metazoa > Chordata > Lepidosauria > Squamata > Gekkonidae > Gekko > Gekko gecko. The sequence goes on from JAPDNY010000002.1 coordinate 139,208,382, forward strand.
GGAACGCCTCAATTCCCCAGCAACATGCTGGTGAAGAGGCAAATCCTCAGAAACCCCATGGCTGGGAACCTTTACGCCAAGGCTCCCGGGGGGTAGTGATCACTCCCCCCCCCTCCAAACCGCTAGCATGCAGATCAACCGGGAGGCACATCTGCTAGCGAGTCGCCATGAACCGGAAGTCCAGAGTCTAGGACATTCCTAATCAATTGGATTTTAAAAAAATATATAGTAATATGGAAAGTTGTAGCCCAGCTGAGGACCTTAAATACTTTCAGGTGGCTGTTTTTGAGTTGAACCTCTAAAATAAAATCTGACTTGTTGTTCAGTCACACAGTCGAGTTCGACTCTTCGCGACCCCATGGACCACATCACGCCAGGCCCTCCTGTCTTCCGTCATGCTCCAGAGTTTGCTTAATTTCGTGTTCGTTGCCTCAATTAAAATGAGACAAGTTACTTCTGGCTTTACCTTCATATTATTCCCTAAATGAGAGGAGGAGACAAAAGTTGGCAGAAAAGAATGTTCTGGCTGCGGGAAAAAATAAAATAATGACATTTTCCAGCACTATATAATATAATCAATGTGGGCAGGTCAATTAGCAATACAAATGTGTCAAAGAGAAGGAAAACATGTATTCAATCACAATGATTACATCTTATCAACACCGTGTGAATTAATGACATGTCATTAACACTGGACTTAAAAGTCTTCTGTAAATGATGGTTCAATACTCATTAGGGTTTCTACAAAATGACATCCATGTATGACAGCTTGGTTCATTGTACCAGACACCAGAACAATACATTACAGCCCTTCAGAAGATGCATTGCCTATTTAAGGAGCACTAGTGTCAAGTAAAGTACAGTATGCACGTTCTTTAAACTTTTTTTTGAAGCTGCTAATAATATCATGGCTTTGTTAGCAGGCCAAGCCACAAATAATGGTGCAAGGTACTTACTAAATCTCATTGCACTTCAGTGTTTGCAAAAGCGTCTCCATTTCTTTCTCTGGGTAGTCTTGAAATGCAATTGTGGAAGCTCCCGAATAGCTGTTTCAGATTTGCAATATAATCTGTTTTGTTGCTTAAGTGACATTTTGGAATATCTAAACTTAGGTATAGGAAAATATAATGTGAATTATTTTGCGCAAATGTACAACTGGTTTCTACTACACATATACATATATTAAAGGAAATGTTTGGAATTTTTTCTTTTTATTCTGTTACTAGTCTGATACCTGTGCTTCACTACGATATTTAAGTTCCATAAATCCAGTTATATTACTGATGATGTGAAGTTTGAAAGGTAACATTTGTTATAGGAATTCTAATGGAGAAGACTGTAGTGTAAAGGATGAAGTGAGACATATGTACTTTTTTTTTTCTGTACCGAACGACCTCTCTGTAGACCACATTGGAGGTTCTGCTCTCAGGTGCTAGGATCACTCTGGAGCAGGCTCCTAGAAAGGTCCTTTACTATCTCTCCATGAATATTCATAAACTCAATTGCCATTCTAGCTTTTATGAGAAATGTCTATTCAGGAGCCTTGAATCGCTGATTTCTGTAACTGTCCTCAACTGTCTGCAGTCTCTTTTAACTGTGTTTTTACTTCAGAACATTGAGATCCACAGCTGAGCAATCAGAAGGAGGTGGGTCCAGGCAGGTTTCACCTCAGAACTCTGAGCTACACAGTTGACCAATGGGGAGGGGGGTGCAAAGAGGCAGCAGCCTGCCAGACACATAGAAAACAATTGGGGGAACACATTTTGCCCCTTTTTTACTCCCTTATGGGTCGTATTTCTCAGAAATCTCTTTGTAGTGGGAGTTGATGTTAAATTGAGTTAGTGTGAGCTAACTCACAGTTTTTTAGCCTCTGGCTCACACATTTTTGTCTGAGCTCAGGAAGGATGGTTCCAGAGCAAACTAATTTATGCAGAAGCCAAATTGCTCGCTCACAACTTTAATGCCAGTAGCTCACAAAATAGAATGTTTTGCTCACAAGACTCCACAGCTTAGAAGGAGCATTGGTTGATATCATGGTAGGAATACACTCCCCTTACTTTGGGTTTCTTGGTGGAGGGGCCTGGCTTGGGCATTGGATTTGAAGTGGGGGGGCAGGGCATACTCTTTCTTTCTTTCTTTCTTTCTTTCTTTCTTTCTTTCTTTCTTTCTTTCTTTCTTTCTTTCTTTCTTTCTTTCTTTCTTTCTTTCTTTCTTTCTTTCTTTCTAAAAAATGCTTCTCATTTATGTTACTTTTAAGAAGTGGGACATAACTACATATTCAAAACAACATCCAAACAATCAGATATTGAACAAGTTCATATGAACCAATTTTCTAGAAACCACATTGTGAGAAGTTAAATAACCTAATACAGGAAACCACTTTTCTACAAATTTGGTGTATTTTTTGGGTTCGGCTCTTGGGAGGGCTTTTTTTATCGTTAGAGGCACCAAATTTGCAACATAGGTGCTGGTGTCTCTCCTCAACCCTCCCCCCCAAGTTTTAAAAAGATTGGACAAGGAGATCCAGTTCTCCTCAAAAGGTGTCCCATCTCCATTGTTCCTTTACGTGCCTGAGTTCACTTCCTGAGTTGTGCTGCTGCCACTGCAGTGGTGTGTCAACAAACAAAGAACCACTGTGATAACAATGACACATTTAATAATTCTATAAGCATCAATTTGTGAAGCTATTAATCTTACAATATAGTTAGAAAATTCTGACATTAACAAAGCAAAGTCCAACATCACCATATCCTTGATGAGCACACTGGTTTTTGCACTCATGTCACCAATCTTCCTCATGAGTAGACTTATAAAGTTGGAAGGTGTCAACCTCTTGATTCAGCTTAGTTTCTTTTTAAAAACAGTATAGCTTCTTATTTGTTTTCTTCTTTATTCAATCTCTCCTAGAAAAAGCATAGTTATAAAGGAGTGGAAACAGACATGAAGCTGAATGGAATAGTATTTGTTATAATTTTTAGCTAGAATAGTTTTAAACTTACTTTCAGTTCCATTGCAAGTACTTGAATAGGACCAAGCCAATTACAAAATTTCTAGTCGTAGCAACCAGTCCAAAATTTTTGTGGCAAAAGGCCTACTTTAAATTGGCTGGCATTTGCTCTCTGTCTCATGTTGTTAGCTAGTGGCTCTCTATTAGGGAGTAGCATTTCAGTGTTCTTACCTATATGGCTGAAAGCCTTCTTTTAATGATAGACTGACAATGCTCTCCACTTCTCACACTGAAAACTAACGCTGAAGGAACTTTCTGATGGATTCCAAGCAGCTGCATGTTGTTATACTTCTCTCTTAAAGGTGTAGAACATTAACACTTTTGAATAATACATATACTTTTAAATGCAGTTTTAAATATGCTTTTAAAAAACAACATTATAATATTTTTAACTAGTGTGTCAATATCCCCAGTAAAAGTAAAGTCAAGAAAGCCAGAGAAGGAATCACAGTGTGCAGATTCATGCCAACAAACAAAGAACCACAAGGAGGTCCAATTCTATGCCCTCCCCAAAAGGTGTCCCATTCTCCATTGTCCCTTTACGTTCCTGAGTTGTGCTGCTGCCATTGCAGTGGTGTGAGCTGGCTAGGAGAAGGGATTTAAAGAGACTTGGCTTCTCCAAGCTGTGCCCAAATAAAAGCTAGATAATATCGGCCTTTATTTGGGATCAGCTAGATCCGTTACCAAATCAGATTCTCTAATCTGATTTGGCTGAATAAATACTCCCAAAATACCAATAAAGTATTTTTTGGATATTTATTTGGCTTGGTAAATACCAAATGCATACCTCTACATTATACCATGCTGAGGTCTCTCCACTCTCCAAACCCTGCACTCCTCAGACTTCATCACAAAATCTCCAGGAATTTCCCAACCTGGAGCTGGCAACTGTAGCCAGGCTTGGCCCCACTGAGTTCTCTTTCAAAGGCCAAAATTGGGCTGGAAAGGGCCCTCCCCCTGCCTTTTACTGACAGAGCCAAGCTTGGAATGTTGTAGTTGCTTAGCAATAGCCACTGAGGGACTCCTTTGCTTAAAGCTACAGGTGCTCCTTTTACCATTTCTGGACTTTTTAAACTGCCTAGTATATATTTTTTAAAGATTTCATATTTTCCTGCAAATTTAGGGCCCTTTTCAGCTTTGTAGAAAGATCTGTCTGGCCCATTCACAACTCCAGTCACCAAAATCAAGTATCCAAAGGTATCTTAACTTTGCTATTAGAATATAAAATAATACTTTTTTTGCTTCTATGAGATTAAGGAATAATTAATTGAACTGGTGGATTTTCTTCCTTAGTTGAAGCTAACTGATCATTGGAAAGTGTCCACTTAAGGTTGATTGGCACATGCATGCATGCCCCAGAATTGATTATTCAACACTTGATTGTTTCTGGAAGAACTTGATAGGTACCACCATTGAACTGTTTGAGCTGATGCCAGGTAGTATAATAACTTTGTCTATGGAGTTAAATACATAATGGTTGTTTCACATGAGCAAATCATCCATTCATATTGCAACACAACTGAATAACAAATATGTCCATGTGCTTCCATGGGTTGGTGTAGCTTAACTTTCTGCACTTCCTCTGGAACATGATTCCAACACAATTCAACAGTCCACGGCCATTACGGCCGTTGGACTGGGGGGGACTTTGCCTCCCAGCCAGAATGAGGCAGGCTGGGATTTTGACACCAAGAGCGCCCTGTACACACATCAGGAGGGGGCGGGGCCAAGAAGGCTTAAAGCCAGGCCCCACCTATCCTCCTCAGCGGTCCCATGCAGTCGTCGGCTGAGGAGGAGCTCTGTTTCGCTGCTTGCCTGGGCTTTGGGGATGCTCCTCTTCAGGCCAGTGACCATTGAGTGTTCCTGTTGGCAGGCGCGGCCTCCAGCGGAGGCGGAGGCACAGAATTACCTTGGCAGCAGGAGGATCGGCGGCAGACCCAGCGGTGGCTGGCGCGAGGAACTCTGCGTGGGAGCGTGCTGGCTGGCCTCGGGTTGCAGTTTTGGCCAGCGCTGGTACACAGTCTGTGAGCCAGGCTTTGACTGGCTTTGGGGGCTGAGAGGCTTTGGCTGGTGGGGCCTTGTGGCGTGCACACTGCGGCGCTTTAGCAGCTGTGCGCAGGCAACTTGGTATTGTGGGAGCAGCAGGTGTTGTGCCCCCCCGCCAGAGTGGTGGTGAAAACGAAGGACCCCTGGCACCAGGGCAGTGGCTGTTGGGGTTCTGGGGAAAGGCTGCTTGGGGCTAAGGTTTTTAGTAACCACCCCCAGGGATAGTGTTAGGGTGGCGTTTAGGCGTGTGTCCCCTTTTTTCTCCTCCATGCCCCCCACTCCCACCCCCTTTTTTGCTTGATCTGGATGGGCCAGGCTACCTCATTTGTGGCATGGGGCAGGGAAAACGGACTGCCTTCAGGACGGCCCTGTTTAGGTCCTCTCTTTGAACCTTGCGGCTCAGGGGCTGGGGCTACAGGGTTGTCCTGCAATGGCTAGCCAGCTGGATGGGCTCGCATCTGGGGCAAGGTGGCTCGCCCTATTGAAGAGGTAAGGGAGGGGTCCTCGACCTCTGACCTTGACCATACCACAATACTGTGTTGCCCTTGCCTTTGTTCCAGTTAAGATTGTCAATTAATAAAGTGGCCCTATAGTTAAACCCAACATTTGTGTCTGCCTCGTTATTTCGGCTTGGGGGGGCAAAGAGTGGAAGTTTCCAGAGGGTGGACCTGCTGTTCTTACCTGGAAGGACAATGACACCATTAGCAAAGCTTATGGACCAGATTTTATGTGTCTTGTGGGCTCATACTGGGGGTGGAAGTACCAGACCATGGAGAATTAAAATTCAAAAGCAGCATCTTGCATTTGACCTGGAAATAAATTGCCATCCTGTAATTGCTAGAATAAGAAAGATTTGATATCGGTGTATGTCTAGAGCATCTCCTGTGAGCTCCTGTGAGTTGTTGTGTGCAGGGAACCTAACATGGCATGGGTGTGTGTATGTATGTGAGTACATATGAGCATGTGCATATACTTATATCTAATAAACAAATGGACAGAGGCATATTTCTCATTCCTATATACAAAATTGTGTATAAATATATATACACATAGCTTTCTGATATAACAGATATACTCTGTCCATCTTCAGTTTATTTTGTATTTGTTATCTATATGCATTGACTTTGCACAAATATTTGTTTTGTTTTTAAGTTACTTTTTGAACTTGATTATTGCTAAAAATGCTTCATTTGGGCAGGTTAAGAGTCCTCTTTCATAATGTCCAGTAGGAAGTATGCTGCTTTATCTTGTTCTAACTTTGCAATCCATAGAATAAAATAAGAAAAGCCCTAAAATAAATTGCTATTTCCATAGTGTGCTTTAGCCATCAGACTTTGGCATCAATAACTGCAGCAGTACAGAAGAAGAAGGCCACATGACGAACTAATAAAGTGGGAAATAGTTCATTAGTTTACCAACATTGATTTGTTTCTCCTGTGAGTTATGCTATGGCTAAACTTCAAACATAGCAAGCAAGGGGATTTTATCCCTGCCCCCAGTGTATTAGACTGAGGGAATGTTGGAAGATGATACTTAGACTCCTCAGGGAAGAAATGAAGTTGCTTCAAAGTGACTGAAGCAAATGCCTTTGAGCCACTCTTGTGCAAAAAAGTGCTCTTCAACAGTATTAGTAAACAGCCTGTTTATTCAATGCCTCCCTAAAGAATGAATTATAAGCAATTTTGTGTGATAGCCCTATAGTCTGTTGGGGAAAACCTCCCACCTCCAATAAACATGCCCATGAGAGAGGCTGGCAAATTGCTTCAGATATGCTCGACTTCAGTGCTGCATTTGAAACCACTCTTTGATATTTTGTTAATTTTCTCTTTTTTCCATACATAATCCTTGATGTAGCATGAAGGCATGGGATCATCAGACATGTGACAGCCAGACACATATGCATGCCTAAGATAAAATGTGAAAGAGGAGGAAAGGAGCAAAATAATCTCTAAAACTGCATTCTGTAATTCATTGGTCCTGTTTTCTATCCTCTCTCTGTACTTGAATCCCAATATAACAGCTAAGAATCCTTTGATTCGACCTATGGAAGAAGATTTCCATTTCCCATTAGGCTATGAAAGAACAAAGTAGTCATATGCATTTTGATAGAGTTCTTAATTCCCTTACCCTCCAAAAAACCTCCCAACATTTAAGCTTCATGGAGAATTTGGGGAATCTCTGTCCTTGAAGGTTTTGCACCAGAGCTTGCTTGGAATTATTTAGTTCCAGAGAATCTGCATAGCACAAAAGATTTGATCAGTTAACCCAGGTTCATTCAGGCTTTATAATTTTGCAACTTTGATCCATGGAAAAAAAATCTTGGTTTGCTTTAGTAGCAATTTTGAAGTTGTCAGGGATATCATTTATCACCTATACCCAGTATGTGCAATATTAATCAATGCCTTGGAAATATGCTGTGCATTTAGAATTGTGGGATTTAATTTTTTCTTTGTGAAACACATTTCTCACTATGGTTTATTTTGTTGGATTTTATTAAGAAAGTCTTTTCAGTTTCTGACAATGTTAAGCATATTTGCACATGGTGAGGAAAAAGTATTTGAAAAAAATCTCATTTTGCTGATCTGAAACACCTATTTATTCCAGTAAAATCATCAGGGAGACAGAATTAAGGACCTCATCACTGGTACAGTAGATAATGGCTGCAAGCCATATATGTTATGTATACTCTGTTTCTGCTGAAATCAATGCACTGCTAAATGTGGGATTTAAACACTCTTATTGGGCTGTAGCCATCAAAGGACAGCTTTAGGGACAAGACACCAAAGCTGGTTTGAGGTCAAAACTGCATAGGTTCAAAGATTTCCAAAGGAAAAAGAGCTGATAATCTGGTATTTGCTGTTCCCCAGCAAGGAGGTAAACTAATTAAAATCCAGTATGGTTATGATCCTCTGTATTTAGACGTAGTGAACTCCCTTTAGTTCCAGTGGAAGGCAGAGTATCCTTCTGTATACTCACTGTGCACTGTTATAAATGTGATTCATTGCCAGAACATGTTATGTAAAAGTTGTACGTAATTTGTTAATGTATCAGTACCTGATATCCTAAACTCTTAAATAAGAGAAATGAAAGTGGTGTGATCTTCACAATTCTGAGCTAGTATACAGAAAGCAAACACTGAAAGATTAGCACAGTTTACTGCGATTAGGTCTAACTTGAGGTTCTCCATAGAATGAAAGAGTTTCATCAAATAATTGTTATAACAGATTTATCTGGGGTATTTATATTAACAAGATTGATTTCAGTATTCGTAGAGAGTTATGGCTTTTGAGCAAAGATTCATCAAAATAATGTTATTCAATACTTCAGTTGAAAGGGAAAGGACTCTGCATAGTATCAGCTTCACTATTTCTCCATAACCCAATCCAATTATAAACCAACACACATGTGTCAGTTTACAAATAAGTAGCCATTTTTCAAATACTTCTAATTTCCACTGGTATCAGTCAGACTGTGTCAATGAACATAAGATAGAATGACTTCATAAGATAAATTTAACTAATTATAACTTGTAATGGAAATCTATGGAATACAAATTGCTAAGAAAGGTATTAAGTCCTCATGAGGTTGTAAACCTGTTTCTGTGCTATACCAGTTCAGACTCTGTTGAGGGTCATATAATTGAATATTCCCCCATACAGAAAAACTTCTTGGTATGTATTTAGTCTTTTCCATGCCATGGTAATTTCCTATTTATGGGATATTTTATTATTGAGGACCATTTAGAAAATGTTCAAGATGTTATTGTGTGTATTGTAAGTATATATTACCCTAGAAACATATCCATACAAATGAGGCCTTCTTTCCTTGTTTATCCCAGATTCATATATGAGAAGCCTGAGCATAAGGAAATCACCTTATTTCTGTTGCATCTCACTGTCAGGCTAAAGTAACTGCTGGGTGCACACCTATCTACAAGAATGCATTAATAAGGCATGACTGACAAAGTGATGAAGTTTCTAGAGTAAGTTTGGATGAACTAATGAGATCTTTAATATGATGCTATAAGAGAGAGCTTCTTTAGGGCAGTAATTAACACATCCAAGTAGCCATGATAACATTCAGCAGTAACTAAAAAGGTAAAGGTAAAGGCTTTCCTTGCTCAAAAGGAAGTCGTATCCAACTCTAGAGGGCGGTGCTCATCTCTGTTTCCAAGCTGAAGAGCAAGCGCTATCCAAAGATGTTTCCGTGGTCATGTAGCTGGCATGACTAAACACCGCGGTGCATGGAATGCTGTTACCTTTCCACCAAAGAGGTACCTATTTATCTACTTGCAATTTCTTGCTTTTGAATTGCTAGGTTGGCAGGAGCTGGGGCCAGAGACAGGAGCTCACTCTGACACACAGCACTAAGGTCTCAAACTACCAAACTACAGAACTTCTGGTCTACAGCTCAGCTTCTTAACTTCTGAGCCACCACAGTGGTAACTGTGTGTCACAATGGTGTGACACAAATCTTCTGAACATTTATAAACACTGGCAATGTGTGTGTCACAAGGAGGGGAGGCAAGAAGCCAAAGAGGTACACACAGCTGGTCCCATGCAAAAGATTCATATTCAGTCAGCAGCCAACAATATAAATGATAAATCAAAAGGCAGAGGATAGGATCCATTTGGTACAAATGTAAAAGACTGGGAGGTATCAAATAGAATAGAGGATCCCTTTCATGTAGTGCTAGTTTGGTATTGTGGTTAAGAGCTGTGGACTCTAATCTGGAGAACTGGGTTTGATTCCCCAGTCCTCCACATGCAGCTGCTGGGTGACCTTGGGTCAGTCACAAGTTGTCTCAGAGCTTTTCTCTTGAGAGCAGATCTCTCAGAGCTCTCTCAACCCCACTTACCTCACAGAATGTCTGTTGTGGGGAGAGGAAGGGAAGGAGATTGTAAGCCACTCTGAGACCCTGAATGAAGGGTGGACCTCCTCCTCCTCCTCCTCCTTCTTCAACAGGTTATTTCAATTATATTGCCAGAAGCTTGAACTAAAGCAAAAGTTTTTTTCTGTATAGACAAGAGTGGAGTAGGCCAAGAATTTTTGAAAATCCAAGGATAACCACTCAATACAAAACCACAGTACTTCATCTTTCCATATGCCCTAGTTAGAATACCCAGATATGTACAAAAGATATGTTTTCAGTCAATAGTTGTGGAGGACAGAGATAAATCTTGTCTGACTTAGGGTTGCCAGGCCCCCAGTCCAGGTTGGGGTTCCCCCACTTTTGTGGCCTGTTTCCACTGCCAGCCAGCTGGCTGGTAGGGGGAAACCCTCCCTGCAGATGCCCCTGGACATGATGTAATGACATCACCTGGATGTAACATCATCACATCGCCAACATTGGAGGATGATGTTCTAGTTTTTGGGCAATACCCTATGGTAAAATTGGGCACAAACCATAGAGTTTTGCCCAGAATGAGTATCACCCCCCCAACACTGGCAACATGATGACATCACTTCTGGGTGATATTATCATGGCACCGATTGGAAATCCAGCTGAGGCCTGGGGCGTCTCTGATGGCATCCTCCCACTGCCTGTCCCGCGGACTGCTGGATCGAGCCAGCGTGGATGCCATTTCCTCCATCTCGGCTGCACGACCCAGGCAGTTTCAAATACACCAGGGGAAGTGATGGGAGAACCTGGGGGGTTATTACCCCTCCTTGGTCTACCTGGCACAGCCCGGGAGTGGTGGAATGGCCTGGAAGAGCATCGATTGTGGCAGCCGGACCATTGCCGCCAACAGCAACACGGACAGAGGCAATGCTGGCGAAGCTAATGGGAGACCCCAGATGCTGGAAAACACCAGATGCGCAAGAACGGAGAGCTCTGGAACTGAGATTGATTGGCCCAAAGGGGCCAGAAAGAACTGGAGGTGTTGCCATGTGGGAGGTGAGGGGCCCCAACGCAGAGGACAAATTTCCACAGAGTCTCTGAGGACAAACGTGCCCGAGGAAGATCCAACAGAACTGTGCTGCTACTGCCATCTGCAGACTGAACTGTGCCGCTACTGCCACCTGCAGACAAACCATTAATAGCAATTGGCTGACTACTAATTCATAGGGAAGTTGGGTTCTGTAGATTTAAATAACGGGGGGGAGTTAGTCATTGTTAACTGATTGATAGTTCCTAATTAATTTGCGGCTTTAATGGAATAACTGATTGATATATTTTTTCCAATTAATTGGGGAGGCTTTATTTATACTTTCTCAATTAATGGTGGTTTAATTGATTAAGTGATTGGCTTTTCAATTAATTGGGGGGCTTAACTTAACAAATTAATTGCATTAACTGCCCTATACAATTATTTAATTGACTATTAATTGATTGGTAAGAGAATGGTATAGCTTTAAGTTGAAAGTGCCATTGATCTATCAGCCTTTATTTAAATGACTGGCTGAAGTAAAAGGGGATGGAATTTATGAAAAAAGAAAAAAGGCATCCATGGGCTATTAGATTAAATTGTATGGGCTGCAAGGAAATTAATAAGCATAAGTTCAGTAGTTTGTTCAGAACAATTAGAAATGGGGGGAACTAGGCTAGCAGTGCAGTTTTACCTAGGAGTAGTAGCACATAGTAGTAGCACATAGTGGATCATCAATATCAGCCAACTAGGTTGGTCATTCTGAGGCTCTAGCCGCTTGTGGTGTAATGATGTCCAGGCAGGGAATCCTAGTGCTCCTGGGGAGGGAAAAGTATAACGGTGGGACCAGGTATGGAATTAAGGGAAGGGGGCAGAGAAGTAGAATAGCTTGGCCCCCTTCCAGCCTGTGTCCCATCCCAAAGGTTGTATGCAGTGGGGCTAGGATTAATGACCCCCCTACAACGTTGGTGTTGTGTAACACCAGGTCTATAAACATCAAGACCATGGTCCTTCGAGACTTCTTGCTTGAGCAGAAGGTAGACCTGGCATGCATGACCGAGACCTGGGTGTGAGATGGGGAGACAGTAGCTCTCTCCCAGCTAGCTCTTCCCAGGTTCTCGGTCCATCACCAATCACGGACTAGGGGTGGGGGGGGAGGAGTGGCCCTATTCATTTGGGAGGCTTACTCCTTAAAGACGCTCCCACCACCAAAGATCATAGGCATCAAGTGTGCTGACCTGGTGTGGGAGGCCAGGGAGAGTTTAGTGATTGGGCTAGTGTACTGACCACCCAATGCACCGGCCAATAGCTTGCCATCCCTGGTGGAGGCCATATCAGGCTGGGCACTGGAACACCCTAGGCTGACAGTCTTGGGTGATTTCAATGTCCATGCCGATGACGTGACTCTACCCAGGCAGCGGACCTGGTTTCATCCATGGTGGCACTGGGACTCTCCCAGTATGTAATGACTCCCACCCACCAAGCAGGGCACACGCTCAACTTGATCTTTGCAGCCAGGGTCAAAGTGGACCAGATCACTGCTTTGGCGTTGCCATGGTCGGACCACCTTGCCCTGAGGGCCCAACTGAATGTCCCACCCCAACCCTGTTCGGGTGATGAGTGTATTTTAGCTTGCCAGTGGAGCCAAATGGACCCAATACAGCTTCAGATGGCTCTTTGGGATCCAATGCCCCCTGGCAACTCGTTGGATGAGCTAGTAGAGGACTGGAATAGCTGACTCTTGAGAGCCATCAATGAGATCGCTCCCTGGCGCCCTCCGCACCCTCACTCTAAGCTTGCCCCCTGGAATACCCAGGACTTGCAGCTTATGAAGTGAGGGCTGAGATGGTTAGAGGGACAATGGCAGTGCACCTGCAACAAAGTCACAAAAGCATCTTATAGGATGTTTATGAGATCCTATGAGATGGCGGTCAAAGTGGCAAAGAAGGAGTACTTCGCAGCTATGATTGCGTCTGCGAGCTCACACCCAGCCCAATTGTTTAGAACAATTAGGTCTATTACTACCTTGCCACAGGGCAAGACAAATGTTGGGGAACTGGACATCGGCTGTGAGGCTTTTGCGAGCTACTTCGCAGATAAAGTCTTGTCACTCCGCCGTGACCTCCCCACCACATTTGAAACAGTGAGTGAACTCGAGGCCCCTTACACGTCTTCTGGTCAGATCATGGATTACTTCAGTCTGCTCAGCCTGAAGGAAGTTGAAAAATTGCTGTTAGCTGTGCACCCTACCACCTGCTCCCTTGATCTGTGACCTTTGTGGCTGATTAAAGCTGGCCACATTGGGTTCCAAGGTGCCCTTAGGGAAATAGTTAACAAGTCCCTCTCAGAGGGACTGTTCCCAGGAGCACTTAAGGAAGCAGTGGTACATCCTCTCTTTAAAAAAACATCTTTGGATCTGGCCGAATTGGTGAACTATTGGCCGGTTTCCAACTTGCCCTATGTGGGCAAGTTAATAGAGAGGGCCATGGTGATGCAGCTTCATAGCTGTTTGGATGACACTTCCATTTTAGACCCCTTCCAGTCCAGCTTTCGCCTGGGTCATGGGACAGAGACAGCACTGGTCGCCCTCACAGATGATCTCTGGAGGCATCTGGATCGAGGCGGTTGTTGGACCTGCTGGCTGTGTTCGACAATGCCAACCATCAGCTACTAGGCCACCGCCTTGCTAACATTGGAATCCAGGGGTTTGCCTTGCAATGGCTTGTCTCCTTTGGACCTGCCAGGGACAAAGGGTGGCACTGGGGGAACAGCTTTCCCAAAGGCACCCACTTGACTGCGGAGTGCCTCAGGGGGTTGTGCTATTCCCAATGTTATTTAACATCTATATGTGCCCCCTTGCCCAGATCGCACAGAGACATGGGCTGGGGTATCACCAGTAAGCTGATGACACCCAGCTCTATCTGCTGTTGGTCAGCCAGTCCAACTCCAAACCAGAAGATCTTGACCGGGCGTTACAAGACATAGCTAGTTGGCTCAGGCTGAGCTGACTGAAATTGAATCCATCAAAGATGGAGCTCCTGTGTGTGAGTCGGTGCGGATCAGGGGTAGGGATCCCACTCCTGACCTTTGATGGGGTGCCATTGGTGCCAGTGACAGAAGTTAGGAGTTTGGAAGTGCTCCTGGATCCCTCCTTAACAATGGAGGCCCAGGTAGCAGCCACTGCCAAGTCAGCCTTTTATCATCTTCGGCTGATTAGGCAGCTGATCCCCTTCCTTGAATGCGACGACTTGGCAATGGTGATCCATGCAATGGTCACTTCATGGTTGGACTACTGTAATGTTCTCTACATGGGGCTGCCCATATCATAGATTTGGAAGCTACAGCTGTTGCAAAATGCTGCAGCCAGGCTGTTGATGGGCTTCCCACTATGGGAGCACATTCAGCCTGTGATGAAGACATTGCACTGGCCACCGATAGCATACTGAATTCGCTTTAAGGTGCTGGTTCTTACCTTTAAAGCCCTTTATGGCCATACCTGAGGGACCACCTTTCCCCCCATGTCCCCCAGAGAGCACTGCAATCAGGGTCTCAACATCGACTCACCCTCCTCGGACCTAAGGATACCAGGCTAGCTTCAACCAGGGCTAGGGCTTTTTCAGTGGTGGCTCCTCTCTGGTGCAATGAGCTCCTGGAGGAGATCAGGGCCCTGTGGGACCTTATGCAGTTCCACAGGGCCTGCAAGATGGAGCTGTTCCACCAGGCGTTCAACTAGGCACCACCCTGAAGAGAATTCCCTGTCCCTTTGAAATTTCGAGGCAGCCTGAGTCACCTGTGTAATGTGAGATCTGGACTGTCCATCAGGAAGGCATGGAAGTTGAGTGCCATCCTAAATGAAATACTGAACTAATACCTGTATAATGGTTTTATCTGGAGCACCTTTTAATGTTCTAATTGTTAATTGTTACTTGTTTTTATGACTTTTCTCACTTACTGTTATTTATGTTGTTTTATCCTGCTGTTAGCTGCCCTGAGCCGGCCATGGCTGGGAGGGCGAGGTATAAATATAATAACTAAAAAAATAAATAATGTGCATTTCACACACTTCCCAGAGAATCCTAGGATGCCCCTTGAGACCCCCGCCAGCAGCCAGGTAGGACCCAGCAACCCTGTTCAGACCATAGCTGAAGACGTTGAGGGAGAAACAGCCAACAGCAACCAGGAAATTTGTTTGGGAAAATGTCTAAGGGTTGAAGATTTTTAGAGCCCCCAAATTGCTGATCTAGATAGAAGCTGGGGGTATAATTTCATTTAAAAAAAACCCCAAACTCAACTTTAGAGGCCAAAGCCAGCAGCTTGAATCATGATTGGAAACTGTAGGAACTGTTTGATTGCCTTTTGTGTTCATTTGGAAAGTTAAGTATGATGGAATGTCTGTTAATATCTTACAAGCACTGGCATCCCATCAGTACAGGTTTAGAGTGATCTCTTGGAGTCACAAAACAAATCTTCAGACAGAGAAGTTGCACTTTATCTGACTCTATTTTGTCTGAGGGCTTGATTTTGGACATATAAGTTTCTAAGAGTAAAAGCTCTCTTCTTCAGGTACCTGGTCAAGGAAGCTTTGACCTTCAAAAGCTTATACCCAAAAAAATCTTGTTCCTCTCTAAGGTGCTATTGTTCACCAATCTAGTTCTTCTCTTGCAGATAAATATGGCTACCCTCTGAACATATTTCCTCCAACTGTCAGTTAACATTCCTTGGCCTTACTAAGACGGAGTACCACTACGTCCATGTCTTCTCTGGTCACCTGGGAGAGTAGGGAAGTAGGGCAAGAATATACCAAATCACAAATTCTGTTTGTTATTCTATTATATCCTATTAATACATGAATATTCTCCTATATTAGTGGTTTTCTAAACTATATTCCAGGGAACAAGAGTAATTCAGGGTAATTCCATTAAAAGTTCAGCAATGTTGAACAAGCTGTCTGAATAACATCTTGTCTACACTTTGATTTTTCCCTTGTTATGGCCAGCCTGGTGTCTTTAGGACCCGGGAGGGTCAGTCGATTTTGGGACCCTGACCGCAGTGCTCTCTGGGGAACATGTGGGGAAAGGCACATACCATAAAGCCTTTAAAGGTAAGAACCAACACCCTGAAACAGATTCAGTATGCTATCAGTAGCCAGTGCAGCGATTTCAGCACAGGCTGGATGTGTTCTCGCATAGGGAGAAGCTTGGCAACTGCACTTTGCACTAGCTGTAGCTTCCAGATCTGAGACAAGGGCATCCCCGTGTAGAGAGCATTACAGTAGTCCAGTTTCAAGGTGACCATCACGTGGATCACTGTTGTCAAGTCATTGTATTTGAGGAAGGGAACCAACTGTCTGATCATGCAAAGGTGATAAAAGGCTAACTTGGCAGTGGCTGCTACCTGGCACTCCCAAACTCCTCACCTGCAGTGCTGGCACCAATGGAGCCCCATTGAAAGTCAGGAGAGGGATCCCTACCCTTGGTGACATCCCAGCCCATGCCTCTGGGCAATCTGGGCAAGCGGGCACAAATACGTTAACAATACATTCCTCCTATCAAGATCAATTATTGGCCTCAGAAAAATGATGAAGGTTTTTTCTAACTATTGTCAGGAGGAAAACTTTCTATAATCTATAATAAAACTAAAGTTTTGATATTTCACTGTGTTTAGCATATATATATATATATATATAATTGGAAATTAGATGGAAAACTAATCAAACAGGTCTCTCAAACCTAATATTGTTACCTAGGAATCCTATTTTATTCCCATATTTCATGATACCCCTGTATTTCATATTCCACTGAACTGGCAATTCAGTCAGCTGTGTTGCCATTTCTTGTTCCTTTTTTATAGATGGACGACAGAATATCCTGGCAGCCATTGCAGCCTATGTGGCAAAGATTGAAGCACAGTTGTTATATGGTGTGCCCATTTGGATTGAAGGGATCGAGGCTATAATAGATAAATTTGATAAGCCAGTATTACACTTTTTACTTATCATTTCAGATGTCCCTAAATGTGTCTCTGCACTTGTCTTATTATGTCAAATTTCTTTGGAGGCAATGACATGGATCAGAACCTTAAAATATTGTACTAACATTTTCAAATCTGAAGTGGGACACGACTTACTCTTATTTGTAATGATTCATTTGTATCATTGTGCGATAAATTAATGGACTTAAAGTTGTCCACTTTAAACTTGCCAACAAAACACAATAGTGAGTTTACATACCAACAAGGTGTACAAATTAATAAAGGCCCATATTATAGAATCAGACTACAATAGCACATATCTAAGTGCTCAATGAGTCTGTTCTCTTGCTACACTTGGACTGTCCTTCCACTGAAAAATGCCATCATATTTTTATAAACTGAAGGCTCCAAAGCTCTGGCAAGCTTTTATGTTGGCGCACACAGATTCTTTACCTTCCATGGTGTTAAATGGGAGATATTTACTGTCATCTTACTCAGAATCTGCCAGTGTTCCAGAAGAAGGATGGGGACTAGAGATCATATTGTATTTGATTGCCATCTGAGAGCAGAAGCCAGGGATAAATTTCTCTTGCCCCTTTTTTCATCTATTTCTATTTCTAATGCTTATGTTGCTGTTGCATATTGCAGCCATGGGAGAACATCAGGAATGTGCCAGTCATACTTTCCATTTGGTTGAAGAGATAGAAAACTTATTTGGACCCTTGTGACCAGTCTCTAGTGCAAGCTGAGGGTGCATTCTAGAACACACAAGTGCCTCTGAATATGCTGTAAATGCATAGAGAATATCTTGTAAACGTATAGACTTGGCATAAGTTCCCTGTGGACAGGAAGTTTGAAACTCACAATTCTATGTCAACAGATTGTCCCGGTCCCGGCCGGGACTGCTCCGACGGCCGCGGCAACAGCCCAGGACCGTCGCCGGTTCCCCCACCACCACGGAGGCTGCAGCGGCGGCCCGGGACTGTCGCCGGCTACCCTCCCCCACTCCGGGGGCTGCGGAAGTGGCCCGGGAACGTTGCCGGCCTCCCCCCCCGCCCCGGAGGCCACGGGCAGCCGCGACAGGAGGCGGGCCCGGCTTCTCTCCCGAACCTCAGGGAAGCACTTACCGGCAGCAGCAAGACCCGACGGGGGGAGGAGGGGCCGCGGCGCGCAGGGACGGTCGCGGCAGAGGAAACGGCGGCCGATGGGCTGAGGGAGGGGAGAGCAAGGCCTGGGCTGCTGGGCAAGCTGCGCCCCACCCCTATGGCCGTGGGACAAAGGCAGGAGTGCGAGGAGGCTGTCGCTCGGCCAGCCCGCACGCCAGAGGAAGATCCAGGAGCCGGAAGGGAGGGGGCTTGGCCGGCGTCCTCAGCTTTACAAGGGGGCGGGGTGCAGAGGGAGGAGCCAGGAGGGCATGCAGGGGTAATAAAAGATGGAACGGGCGAGACGGCTGGGGAGGAGGACAACTGGGCTGGCTGGGACTGGCTAGAGAGAGTGAGAGTGTCCCAGTAAGCGGTGAGCTTAAGAAGCCAGACCCAGGACAGGCAAGAAGGTGACAGCAACCCTCTGACGTGACCTGTCTTCTGAGGCCGCTCTATCTCCAGACCATCCCTTGCCCTGCAACAGGCCCTCCTGGCCCATCACTCCAACCTGGGAGAGCCAGCGGGACCGTGGGACCTGGGACAAACCGTGGCCGGCCGCATCCTACAGGGGGCGCTGTCCTACCGCCCAGGGAGGGCATCACAACGTGATGGAGAATGCGGGCAGAAAAGACCCGCTAGGACGACCCCGCCCTAGTCTTCCCACCCCCCAGGGGTGGTGACCCCCACCGGACCGGAAGCCGCTCAGCACCCACGGCTCACGAGGCACCCTGGACTCCTCCTCCTCGAGCTCAACTGATTCCGACGACAGCCAGGGGGCAGTTAGACGGCCACCTGGTGCGGCAAGCCCCTCTCCTGCAGTCATGGATTTAGCCCAGTTCGGGCAATGGATGGCCGAACACCAGGCCAAACTCCTACAGGATGTCACTCAACAACAGCAACAGGTCCAGACGGCCTTAATGCAGGATCTTCAGCAAGCTCTCCAAGCGGTCGGGCAGGCAGTGGCTAGTGTGGGAGCCGGGGCAGGTGCCGGGCCCGTGGCCCCTAAGGGCCCGTGGCCCCCCTTGACCAAATTGGGGCCGGAGGACGACATCAAGGCCTTCCTGGAAGCCTTCGAACGGGCGGCAGAAGCGTCCCATTGGCCAGCAGATCAGTGGGCATACATTATAGGCCCGTATCTGACGGGAGAGGCCCAGGCCGCAATGAAGGCCCTACCAAAGCTGGAAGCCGCTGACTACAAGAAACTGAAAGCCGCCATCCTGGACCGCTACGAGATTACCCCCGAAGCATACCGTCAGCGGTTTCGGTCCTTGCAAGTGGCTCCATCGGGTCGCCCGAGAGCGACCATTGCCGCCCTGCATGACGCAGCCACCCGCTGGCTGGCTCCGACCACCACCGATGGACGGCGAATCGTGGAGGTGATAGTGATTGAGCAGCTCCTCCACATACTCCCGCCCCGAACAAGGCATTGGGTGGCCTGCTGGAAACCAGGGCAACTGACAGAAGCCCAGAACCTCTGGGAAAATTACCAAGCAGCCGAGGGAAGGGATGCCCCACCGAAAACAGAGGTCCCGAAACCCGGGAAGGTCACCAGCCCAGGGGGTCGTGGTCTCCCAGGGCCATCCAATGTCCACCGCGGAGGCCCCCCACCCGGGGGGGGCGGGCCAGACCAGGCGTGGCCCGGGCCGGACCCCCGTTGTATGTGCCAAAGGGGCCCCCGGTGGTGGGGAGCGGCCCTGACCGAGCAGGAGGTCCGGTAGGAAGGCCAGGGACTGACGCCCGTCCAGCCGGCATGACCGGGAACCCCGGGGTGGGGCCTTGCTACACCTGCGGCCAGTGGGGACACCTAAGGCGGGATTGCCCAGTTATGGAGTGCGACCTGGGCGAGGACTACGCCATGCAAGCCGCGGAGACCAGGAGCCGACCGCCAGCGTGGACCATCACAGTTGGTCTCGGTGGGAGGTCGCTAGAGGCCCTTTTGGACAGTGGTAGCTCCATCTCGATGGTATTGTCGAGTTTGTTACCACCTGGGTTGCCAGTATACCGCTGGGCAACCATCGTATGCTTTCATAGGCATGTGGAAAGATGTCCTGTGGTCGTAGTACCTTTATGGTACCTCGGGCAAGAAGTGGAGGTACCCCTGGCCCGGATGGACAAACTGCCCTGCCGACTACTCCTAGGACGGGACGCCCCTGGCATCAGGGAAGCGATTGATACCTTCCATGCATGACAGCCCCGGGCGGACCCCAGAGAGGGGGAAGAGGGACACATGGTGGCCGCAGCAGAGAAGGAATGAGACAGCGAACCTGCAGCTGATTCGTCCCCGGACGCGGGGGAGGGGTCGTCCAGAGGAGCCGAGCCAGAGCCCGATCTGCGCCCCCGGTGGGTGGAAGACCCACGGTTCCGAGATGCCCAGGACCGGGATGAGGAGTTGGCCAGGCTGCGTTCCCAGGTGACGGTAAGAGACGGGGCGGTGGTCGATCCGCGGAGGGAGGGCCGGCTGCCCCACGTGCAGTGGCGAGGTGGGGTGTGGTACAGGATGGCCAAGGGGTGGTTGGGCACCATCAAGCAACTACTGGTCCCCGCAGACTTCAGGGAAGAAGTGATGGGCCATGCCCATCAGCATCCGTGGGCAGGGCATTAAGGATTTAAGAACACCATGGCTCGCTTGCTGGCCCATTTCTTCTGGCCCTCGATTGCTAAAGACGTGCGGGGGTACTGTCGAGCCTGTGAGGTATGCCAGAGGATGGCTACCCGCGCCGCCCCGGGCGCCCCGCTTTCTCCAGTGGAAACGGTCACGGGGGTCCCCTTTGACAGAATTGCCATGGATTTCGTGGAACCCCTGCCCCGCACCCCCAGGGGGGCTAGACACATCCTAGTGATAATGGACTATGCAACCCGGTACCCTGAGGCGGTGCCTCTCCCCAGCCTGAAGAGCGCAGGGGTAGCCCACGCCCTGATGCACCTGTTTGCTCATGTAGGTCTTCCCCGAGAAATCCTGACAGACCGGGGGTTGCCGTTTACGGCCCGGCTCATGCAGCAAGTCTGCGCGACTTTGCACATCCGCCAGCTGTTTACGTCCGTCCACCACCCCCAGACCGATGGGTTGGTGGAACGGATGAATCAAATGCTAAAGGGGATGTTGCAAAAGGTGTCGCGGGATCGCCCCACGGCGTGGGACCTCCTGCTAGACCCCTTATTGTTTGCAATACGCGAGACGACTCAAGCCTCCACAGGGTTCGCCCCATTTGAGTTATTGTATGGACGGCTCCCGCGTGGAATTCTGGGTCTGGTGGAAGAGCAGTGGGCGCGACCTGCACCCGCCACAGAGGAAGAGGCGCCTGTAGGCGAATACGTGGCCCGACTGCGGGAGCGGTTGGATTGGGTACAGGCCGAGGCCCGGCGTAATCTGCAGAACGCCCAACAGGCACAGAAGTGGCAGTATGACAAGGGCACCCGTTTGCGTACCTTTGCGGTAGGCGACCTCGTCCTGGTCGCCCGGCAGGCCCTCGCCCGGCCTCACGGGGATCCCTGGCAGGGACCCTTCCAGATCAGCCGGGTCTTGGGTCCCCTGTCGTATGAGGTGCAGTGTGGGCCTCAGGCCCATCAGCGGAAGAGGCTCCACGTCAACAACCTGAAGGAGTGGGTGGTCCCGGGCCCGGCGGAACCGGTGTGCCTGGAGGCGGACCCGTCCAACTTACCGGAGGGTGACCTACCCTGGACAGCAGAGGGAAGAGAGCCCGAGCTCCCGATGTTGGATCCCGACCTTACCCCGGCTCAACAAGACGAGGCCCGTGACGTGCTGGCCAGGGTTCCCGACGTCTTTGGGTCCACACCCGGCTGCACCCACCTAGCCACCCACTACATCCCCACAGAACCTGGGAAGGTGGCTCGGGCTCGGTGGCGCCCTTTACCCCAGAAACGCTGGGATGTGGTGAACCACGAGGTGCAGGACATGTTGCGCCTAGATATCATAGAGCCCTCCCAAAGCGCCTGGAGAAGTCCGATTGTATTGGTTCCCAAGCCCGACGGGTCAGTACGCTTTTGTGTGGACTACCGAGGGGTTAATCAGCTGTCCTGGTTCGATGCCTATCCGATGCCCCGGGCTGACATCTTGATTGACCAGCTGGGGCAAGCCCGGTACTTATCGGCACTTGACCTGACAAAAGGGTATTGGCAGGTACCTGTGCACCCCCCAGACCGGGAGAAAACAGCTTTTGCCACACCCCAAGGGCTATTTCAGTTTAGGCGCATGCCCTTCGGCCTTCAGGGAGTGGCCGCCACGTTCCAGAGGTTGGTAGATGCTGCTTTAGCGCAATGCGAGGGCTTCACGCGGGCCTATATCGATGATATTATCATTTGCAGCCCGGACTGGCTGACGCATCTGCGGCATCTGCGAACAGTTTTGGAGGCCCTCAAGGCAGCAGGGTTACGGGCCAACCCAAAGAAAAGCCGGATAGGTTTCCAAGAACTGCGCTACTTGGGGTTTGTGGTGGGCTGCGGACAGCTCCGGCCCCTGCCGGACAAAATCGTCACGGTCGAGCAGCACCCGATACCCGCAACGAAGCGCCAGCTGCGGAGGTTCCTGGGCACAGTCGGCTATTACAGCAAATTCATACCCCACTTCGCGTCCCAAGCAAGTCCCCTGACGGATTGCCTTAGGAAGACAGAGCCAAATAGAATCCAGTGGACTGACGCCCAGGAGCGCGTCTTTAAAGCCTTGCGTTGCAGTCTGTCCGGGTCCCCCGTCCTCCAGAATCCGGATTTTGCAAAGCCATTCACCGTGCACAGCGATGCGCCGGCCTCCGGCCTTGGGGCGGTCTTGACACAGGGCGAGGAAGAGCGCCCAGTGCTCTTCCTCAGCAGGAAACTGCAGCCCGCCGAACGCCGGTATTCGACCGTCGAAAAGGAGGCTCTGGTGGTTAAATGGGCCGTGGGGGCCCTGCGATTCTACCTCAATAATAACCCCTTTCGGCTGGTGGTGGATCACGCTCCTCTCCTGTGGCTAGATCGTATGAAAGATCACAATCCGTGGATCCTGAGATGGTACATGTCTCTGCTTCCCTTCCAGTTCACGACTCACCACAAGGCGGGACGACAACACCACATCGCAGATTACCTGTCCCGACTCCACGAGGACGACCCGATGATGGACATAAGGAAGGGGGTGTGTCCCGGTCCCAGCCGGGACTGCTCTGACGGCCGCGGCAACAGCCCAGGACCGTCGCCGGTTCCCCCACCACCACGGAGGCTGCAGCGGCGGCCCAGGAACGTCGCCAGCCTCCCCCCACCCTGGAGGCCACGGGCAGCCGCGACGGGAGGTGAGCCAGCTTCTCTCCCGAGCCCCAGGAAGCACTTACCGGCGGCAGCAAGACCCGACGGGGGGAGGAGGGGCCGTGGCGCGCAGGGACGGTCGCGGCAGAGGAAACGGCAGCTGATGGGCTGAGGGAGGGGAGAGCAAGGCCTGGGCTGCTGGGCAAGCTGCACCCCACCCCTACAGCCGCGGGACAAAGGCAGGAGCACGAGGAGGCTGTCGCTCGGCCAGCCCACGCGCCAGAGGAGGATCCAGGAGCCGGAAGGGAGTGGGCTTGGCCGGCGTCCTCAACTTTACAAGGGGGCGGGGTGCAGAGGGAGGAGCCAGGAGGGCGTGCGGGGGTAATAAAAGATGGAACAGGCGAGACGGCCGGGGAGGAGGACAACTGGGCTGGCTGGGACTGGCTAGAGAGAGTGAGAGTGTCCCAGTAAGCGGTGAGCTTAAGAAGCCAGACCCAGGACAGGCAAGAAAGTGACAGCAACCCTCTGACGTGACCTGTCTTCTGAGGCCGCTCTCTCTCCAGACCATCCCTTGCCCTACAACAGGCCCTCCTGGCCCATCACTCCAACCTGGGAGAGCCAACGGGACCACGGGACCTGGGACAAACCGTGGCCGGCCGCATCCTACAGATGTTGTTCTAATAAAAAGCTCAATGCTTTATATGTTTACTTTTCAGTTAATTTATAATGTAAAAAGCAGGATGTGCAATCATATCTGTGATTCAGTGATAGGGAAAAAAACTTCCCAAAAAATGTTATTGGCTCCTCATGTTTCAAAATTGGAAGAGAGAAAGAAAGGAAAACAACAAGACAAATCCACCAATCTGTTGTAGCTTATTATGCCACATTTCCAAAGCCAGTCTTGCAATTCTTGTCAACAGGGTTTTTTATCTGAATGCATGAATTGTATGGGGTTTGTTTCTTTGTTTAATGTCCAAGTATGCTCACAAATGCAGTCAAAGAGATTGGTATTTATCAGACTCCTCTATTTTATTTTATTTTATTGCTTTCCCCACAAGGAAAGGAATAGTGCATCTTTTCAACTCTAAGCTCAAGATTTACAAAGTGACTGTTTTCTTTGGGGGGAGGGGAATGGCAAAGCAACTTGTAGGCTCTAAATTAATTGTTCACAGAAAGAGGAAAGTACCTTCTACTTATCAGTCAGTTTGTCTTGCCAGCTCAAATAATTTGTTAGAAAGAAGCTTACACACTTTCATAAATTATGACAAGCCAGAGATCAATCTCCTAATTAGTCACAAGCATTGCATGAGTATTCAGTACTTTCATCAACTGGCATAAAAGAATCAAAAAGGAAAAGGGCTTGAGCTGGAGTCATGAGCTAAAAGGGACAGA
The DNA here is from genome assembly GCA_029375565.1 of Gekko gecko. Taxonomy (NCBI): domain Eukaryota; kingdom Metazoa; phylum Chordata; class Lepidosauria; order Squamata; family Gekkonidae; genus Gekko; species Gekko gecko. The sequence continues at coordinate 139,233,041 of JAPDNY010000002.1, forward strand.
AAAAGGTAATTTCAAGGTAACATCTAACGAGAGGAGTGCACAAAGGAAGTGGAAATCTATAATAATCCTGTGGGAAAGGACAATAAATAACATGATAGATATTTAATCTTCTTTCTTTCATCTTCCTGTGTGTTTTACCATAGCATAATAGGATTTTTTTTTTGCTTATGTGAAGCATAGAACAGTTAAATGAACTCAAAATTCAAGATTTTATATTTATATTGTTGTATATAGGGGGTTCAGACTGCTTCTTGTGCTTACTGCTGGATATTTAGTTGGGCTAAATTTGGGCCAATAAGATCTAGCAGGACAGGCCATGTTGGGGTAAGGGATACCAGTAACAGGGGGGCAAGGAAAGTATGCCAGTGGGACAAGGTGGAATAAGGGAAGGAGGCAAAGATATAGTAAGGCTCAGTCCCCTTCCTACCTGCATCCCAACCTGAAAGATGTTGGTTGCAGGGCTAGGAAAGTATATCTCCCTCTGACACTGGTGTTGTGTAATGCCAGGTCTATAAATAAGAAGACCTACGCCCTGTGAGACTATCTTACAGAGCAAAATGTAGATGTGGCATGTGTGACCGAGACCTGCGTGAAGAAGGGTGAGACTGTCAACCTGAACCAACTCCCCCCCTCTAGGTTTCTCGGTCCTTCACCTGTCCTGGACTAAAGGGTTGGGGGCATGTGGTGTTGCTTATCCAGGAGTCTTTCTCTTTTGCAGCACTCCCCACACCCAAAATTGCAGGCATTAAATTTGTTGGTCTATTGTGGAATGCTGAGGAGAGTTTGACTATCTGGCTGGTGTACCGACAGCCTAACATGGCATAGCTGGCTCTCTGAAGCCATTGATGTCATTGCCCCCTGGAGCCCTTTTCATTCTCAGGCCAAACTCGACCTGTGGTATACCTCAGAACTATGGAGGATGAAACAAGAGCTGAGATGGTTAGAGCAAGGGTGGCGGCACACTCGTGATACAGCTGCAAGTACATATTATAGGATGTTTATGAAAGCCTATGAGACGGCAGTGAAGACCACTAAGAAGGATTTCTATGTAGTCTTCATTGAATCTGCAAGCTCTCACCCAGCCCAATTATTTAGGACAGTTCAATTGTTGACTTCCTTGCCACAAGGCAAACAAAATGATAAGGAATTGGTATCTGCTGTGAGGCATTTGTGAGCTATTTTGCAGACTAAGTCTTGTCGCTCCACCAGGACCTTCTGGCCCCAATTGATACAGTAAGTGAACTGGAAGACCCTTGTCCATCTTCAGCTCCAGTCTTGAACTGTTTCAGCTGGCTCTCCCAAGAGGAAGTTGACAAGATCCTGGCAGCAGTGAAGGCCACCACTTGCCTCTTTGATCCATGTCTGTCTTGGCTGATTAAAGCCCTGGGGGATATAATCAATCTATCCCTATCTTCTGGGATATTCCCAGTGGGCTTGAAAAAGGCAGTGGTATGACTGCTCTTGAAAAAACAATTGTTGGACCCTGCAGTCCTAGCCAACTACTGTCCAGTATTGAACCTTCCATTCCTGGATAAGGTAGTTGAGAGAGTGGTGGTTGAGCAGCTCCAGGTTTTCTTGGATGATGCCTCCATCCTGGATCCATTATAGTCTGGCTTCCACCCTGGCCATGGAGTGGAGACTGTGCTGGTCACCCTCATGGATGACCTCCAGAGACACCTAGATTGGGGCAGGTTGGCACTGCTGTGGCTTCTTGACCTGATGGCAGCATTCAATTCAATTCTGAACTTCTGACCTGCTGCCTCAACAACACAAGGATATGGGGGGCTGCCTTACAATGGTTTTCCTCCTTTGCCCCCCAGTCAGAATGAAGAGACAGACACCAATATCGATTTAACAAGGGCCACTTTATTAATTATTTAATAACAACGAATACGAGTGAGGGGTTGTCAGAAATGTACTGAGGAATATGACAGGTGTCAAACTCCTGACCACCTGCATTTCCTTCTGGGCGATGCACCTGCTCCGATCGCAAGCCACCGAAGGAAGCTTTTGACCAGCAGCTTGGCAGGTTGAAAAGAACCCCTGACCCACCACCCAAGAAGCCGCAAAGGCCCACTAAGGTAGGCCGGGCCAGATTGTTCCAAGGAAGATCACCCCTTCCTGGCCTTGAGCCGCAAAGGCCCAAAAGCCGTTCCTGGAGGACCCTTTCTTTCCTTTATAACAATGCCCTGGTGCTCACCATTTCCATCCAGATCGCGCTACCTCGCCAAACCTAAAGTGACCGTGCTATTTACTTAGCCCGCCCCCCCCCCGAAGCCAATATACCAACACCATCATCATCAGTGCAAGGTAGGCAAAAACACCCCCATCCATAGGCCAAACTGATGGAGGTGAAAAATTCCTACCTGGCCCCAGGAAAACGAGCCGGTCAAACCTGCACTAAAAATAGGGTGGGAGGGTGGGCCGAGCACGGCAAAGAACTGATGGGGAGGGGGCGAGAGCCAGACCTAAAAAGGCTGGCTCTGCCCGCTGTTGGTCTCTCCTTCTTCATGCCTCGCATGGAGGCAAATCAGCCCTCCCCCGCCAGTGCGGGCTCGGCAGGGGTTGGGGCTTGCATTCTCCATGGCTGGGGACAGAGGGTGGCACTTGAGGAGAGGACCTCTCCATGGTACCTGCTGGAATGAAGTGTGCTGCAGGGGATGATCCTCTCATCTATGTTGTTTAACATCTATATGTGCCCCCTTACCCAGTTGTTTCTGGGGGGTTGGTATGCTGATGACATCCAGCTTTATTTGTTGATGGGTGGCTGGCCAGACTGCACCCTAGAAACTGTGGACAGGGTGCTGAGGGCGGTGGCTGGATGGTTGCAGCAGAGTAAACTTAAATCAAATCCAGCGAAAATGGAAGTAGTGCACCTGAACCGGGGGGTGGGTGGGATTGAGAATCTGGCTTTCAGCTCTAGGTGGGATGCTGTTGATGCCAGTGCCAAGGGTGAAATGCCTAGGGGTGATTCTGAATGCTTCACTTGCTATGGAAGCCCAGGTCACCAATGTTGCCAGATCAGCCTTTTACCATCTTCAACTGGGCAGGCAACTGGTACCCTATCTCTCCTCCTGGAACTTAGCTACAGTGACTCATGCAATGGTCATTTCCAGGCTGGATTATTGTAACTTGCTTTATGCAGGGCTGCCCTTGAATCTGACCCAGAAACTGTAGCTAGTGCAAAATGTGGTGGCATACCTGTTGACAGCGACAGCTGTGCAAGCACATATTCGGCCAGTACTGTGCCAATTGCACTGGCTGCCAATTGAGTACTGGATCTGGTTCAAGCTTTTGGTATTAACCTTCAAAGCCCTATGTGACCAGGGACCAACATACCTATGGGACCATCTCCCTGTGCCCTAGGCTAGGTACAGAATTTTTGGTGCAACTGTGACAAATCTGGGATCTTTTAGGAAGGTAATTGAGCAAAGAGCCATGTGATTTAGGATCTACCCCAATTTTAAATCGATTTTGTTAAAGTAATCATGACACAGCTTACATTAAAGATGTTTCAGAAAAGACCAAAAAGAAACAAAGCATAGAACAGGTGGGGTTTCAGCTATTCAGCCATTCAACATATTAATATCTTTGGGTGGCAGCCACCTCACAAATACTAATAGCTGACAAAGAGTTTGTGTCTTGCGTATATGTAGTGTCAGGATGCAATAGATGAGCCCTTACGTAGGGCGATTCTGCATTGCCTTTTCCTTCCATTGCTATACCAAACCCAAGTTGGAACAGAAGTTCCCCTCTGCATTGCATGCTACTGTCACTTTCTTTGATCACCATATTTTATGTTACCCTGTAGACTGCATGCCACTTTCAGTTTCTTTGATCATCAGGTTTTATGGTACCTTCTGCATAGATTTATGGCCATTCAGGGGTGACTTTGCAGTCAGTATGGTATTGCCCCAGGGTATCTGAATGTGGTTTTGAGCTGACTTTTTCTGTTCCAGTGTGGGTTTGGTAGCAACAGAGGGAAAAGCCAATGCAGAATCGGCCTTAGACTCTCTTCTTCAGGCCTCCGTACAGTTCTGTAGTCTTTGTCTTCCCTGCTGGGCTTTTTCTACAAAAAAAGCCCTGAGTACTTCTTACATTTTTCAAGCACTCATCCTTGTGTCTAAACACCCAGTCACAAAGTTATCAGTTATCAAACAGTTATCAGTCAAAACCAGCAAAATTATCAGTCAGAACCAGCAAACAGAACCAAACCTTTATATTGTTCAGTTCACTGATGGCACAATAATATATTGGTTATTATTGGTTACATAGTTGGGGCCTGAGTCAGGAGTGGGGAAATCGTGCTTCACAGGTAGAAATCCTTCCATCTACAGAAACATAGCTGGATTCCAACTGAGTTGGAGTCCTTAGCAATCTGGTGAATAGAATTCTTGCAGCCAATTCTATGTACATCTAGTAAAAATGAAGTTCAGTTGTTTGTGGGGGCTTACATCCAAGTAAGTGCACATAGGATTGTAACCTTCCCTGCTATTATGGTTTAGTTTCTTTATTTTATCTCAATTGCTACTGTATATGAGACTGACTGAAGGGGAAATGTTTACGTGCTATAAAAAGCGAACACGTGCTCCTGTTCTGGGAGCTCAGTGGCATCTCATAAGGCTAATGCTCTGGTGAAAAACAAGGTCAGCTCATCGGAAATTTATCAGCTCATTTGTGAGTATTGTTCTGTACGCAAGTACAGTGTAATTGCACATAGAGGTCTGATAATTGAGCATCCATCTGAGCAGCTGGATGTTTAGCTGGGCAGTGGCACAGTAATAATGGGTTTTGCCAGCAGGAACACCTGCAGTTCTTTTTCTCTTGCTGCCTGGTGGCATATCCTTACACCCACTTAGTCTGTTCTGCAAATAATGATCAGCTTGCTGCCAATACGTCAAGGCTGACAAGTCCCCTTCTCCTGTTCTCTTTCTCACACATAGACATGCTCTCACATGCTTATACATGCAAGTCAATTATGCACATTTCCTGCTTCATCTACTGTTCCTTACCTATGTGAAAAGCAAAAATAAAAAGAAATTACATGGAATGTTATAAAGGAATGAGTGCAGGCCCTCTTAGAAATCTATTTATTTATTTATTTATTTCTTAAATTTCTATCCCGCCTTCCTTGCTGTGGTGGGCTCAGGGCAGCTAACAACATGGGTATAAATGTACATTTAAAATTCCAGTATAAACAACATTAAAATAATAAGTTTAAATATAAACCATAGGTACTCAAGCACCTAACCATTTACAAGACGGTGACATTCTATTATTGCTGAGTGGCCGCCTCCAGGCTCCTGCCAAGCTGTTAATCATCCAGCTGTCAGTGGCGCTAATGTTAGGGCCAGGTTGGTGATGATGTTGATGTCAAGGCCAGGGCCATAAAGTTGAGGCAGCACCCTACTTGAAAGCCTGGTGGAAGAGCTCCATATAAGGCTTTAAAGGTAAGAACCAGCACCTTGAACCGTATCTGGTATGCTATAGGCAGCCAGTGAAGTGTCTTTAGGGTGGGCTGGATGTGTTCCTGCACAGGAAGACACAACAACAGCCTTGCTGCTGCATTCTGCACCAACTGTAGCTTCCAGATTTGGGACAAGGGAAGCCTCATGTAGAGAGCATTGCAGTAATCTAATCTCATTGCATGCATTGAAGGAAGGGAACCAACTGCTTAATCAGCCATAGATGGTAAAAGGCAGATCTCACAGTGGCTGCTACCTGGGCCTCCATCATTAAGAAGTCATCCAGGAGCACTCCCAAACTCCTAAACTCCATCGCTGGTACAAAAGGTGCCCCACTGAAGGTTGGGAGAGGATCCCTAGCCTTGGGCCACTCCGACTCAGGCACAGGACCTCTGTTTTTGTCAGATTCAATTTCAGTCAGATCAGTCTAAGCCAACCAGCCACAGCTTTCAACACCAGGTCCAGATCTCCCAGACTAGAGTCTGACTGGCCATCCAACAACAGATAGAGCTGGGTGTCATCCGCATATTGGTGACAATCCAGTCAATGTCTCCAGGCAATCTGGACAAGGGGGTGCATATAGATGTTGAACAGCATTGGGGAAAGCACTGCTCCTTGGAGCATTTCACAAATTAGTGGGTGTTTTCTGGACCACTGTTCCCTGACTGCCACCCTCTGTCCCTGACCCTGGAGAAATGAGGAGAGCCATTGTAAGGCAAGCCCCTGAATCCCTGTGTCGGCAAGGCAGTGGATCAGTAGTTTATGGTCGACCATGTCAAACACCACCAACAGGTCCAACAATATCAACACTGCCGTACCGCCTCGATCCAGGTGCCTCTGGAGATCATCTGTGAGGGTGACCAGGACCATCTCTGCCCCATGACCTGGTTTGAAGCCAGACTGGAAGGGGTCTAGTATCGAGGCATCATCCAAAAAACCCTGCAACTGGTTCACCACCACCTTCTCAATTAATTTGACCAAAAGGGCAAGTTGGATACCAGCCAATAATTAGCCAATTCAGCCAGATCCAATGATGGCTTTTTTAGGTGGACCACTGCCTCTAGGCTGAGCAGACCAAAATAATCCAGAACTCGACCAGAAGATGTGCATGGAGCCTCGAGTTCCATTACTGTCTCAACTGTGGCAGGGAGGTCATGGTGGAGCAACAGGACTTTATCTGCAAAATAGTTCACAAAAGCCTCACAGCCAATTTCCAATTCCTTATCATTTAGTCTGCTCTGTGGCAGAGTACTAAGAGACCGAATTGTTCTAAATAATTGGGCTGGGCGAGAGCTTACAGATGCAATCGTGGCCGCATAGTGTGATTCTTAGCTATATAATTTTTAAACAAAGTCTGATAGGGATGCATGTAAAAAAAAGTTCCAAACTTTTATCAAATGTCCTTGAATTAACAAGAGTCTAAATCTGAGGCTCTCTTTGGGCTTGAAGCCCAGGCCCTATGTTGCCCTCCATTGGCAATGAATGAATGTTTAGGCAAGGATGAAGTAAACCAGTTTTTTTTTTTTGGGGGGGGGAGTATATAGGGTTATAGCATAAGTCTCTGGGTTTTGTGCCTATGTCCTCACTCCAATGCAGGAAAAGACAGAAATGATAAGCCTTTTTCTTTGAGAGTATGGTAGAAAGAACAAGTATAGTCTGTTCAGTTACTCAAAATATGTTTAGCCTCCCATTCAGTTTAAACAACTGTAAAGCACTTTCAATATCAAAAAGCGATTGAAAGGTAAAATAGTACACAATGAAATAAAGATGATAGTATAAAACCAAAATGGGTAGCCATGTTAGTCTGTCTGTAGCAGCAGAAAAGAGCAAGAGTCGAGTAGCACCTTAAAGACTAACAAAAATTGTGGCAGTGTATGAGCTTTCGTGAGTCACTGCTCACTTCTTCAGATATCAAACCAGTATCAAACCAGTTTTCTTGTACTGAGACTGTTTAATTAAGGTCACTTTTTAAAAGTATGGGTTAGCTCTTCTTAATGTAGTGATTAGAGTGCTGATCTGGCCACCAGCATTGTAGTAGTCCGAATTGCTCCCTAAATACTTTAACCATGAGTTCAGTATATGCCTGAAAAAAATCTCAGATATCCATTAAAAGCACATTGTGTAACAGCTATGATGTTGAAGAGAATTTCACATTCAGTAGCTTTCTCCTCCCATGACTTCAAGCATATGCACTTGTTCTCTTCATCGCCCCAGGTGAAAACAAAACAAAGCAAAATTGATAGCATGTCTTAATATGAACTAGATATAGTTACGGTCCTATTGGAGTTTTAATGTGCTGTCTGATTTTCAAATGAAAAGATAGAATATAAATAGGATTTTTTGTTCCAGAGTGGCTTCTCTAGTGACTCTTAAAGAAAGAATGACTGTGGGAAAGGCATGATACTAAACTAGAGACATATCTGTGACACAGCCACAGACATCTTATACTATCTTCCTATTTATTTTATCTTCCTATTTATTCTATCAATTTTGAAAAGGTCATAAGAATCTATATGACACCCATGGGGGTGTGGCTTTTTGTTTAAAGTTACTTTTGTCCAGGACAGCCAAGAGATTCTAATAATTTTGTAGTATATATACCCAAGAGAGAAATACACCAATTGTACATTTAATTGTACATTTAATTTATATTTGTAACTATAGCCAATTCTTTATTATGGTTATAGACCAACTTCAATATAATATAATAGAAGACAAATAAATACAGATACAGGAGCAGTAAAATTATAAATAAGAATCTAAAAAGTTTAAAATACAGAATTTTTTATCATTAACTTTCTATTAATTTTTCATTATTCATTAAAAACCAGTAAATTACATATAACAATGGTAACAACAGTTGTCACTGTTTCAAACATCAAAAACGGTTCTTACTAGAGCAGGGGTTGATAGCAGAAATACAACTTTTTAGAGAACATAAAACATTAATTTTTTTGTGCACAAACAGTCTGTCAAAGTAATGCTAACTCAAAGTTGTCCTAGGTTGTCTCTGTGTGATGTGAAATGTAGCCTAGTGTATGTAACCAGCAAATTGTAGGTGTAAGGTAATTGAGGAACTCTTGTATTTAAGTGTAGAGTAATTGAAGGTAAGTTTGTTTATGTGGTCAAATCTTTTCAGTGATCAATTTGAAAAAAGGAAACCATTTTGCATAAAAGGAAGTCTTCTTAGGAAACTGATCTATGCATCTGATATGGCCCGTAATTTTCTCTATTATAAAATAAAATACAGAAATGATAAAATTAATATTAAGATCAGAAATTAAATCTAGACCTATCTGTACTTCTTTATCTCTTTCCTAGTTTGGTATGCCAACCAACCAAATTTGGCAACCATCCTAGTCAGCTTTTGATTATCACCTGCCAGCATAATTGACAAAAGTATTCTTCTATTACGACCTGGATAGGAGCTAACAATAGGCTTAATCAAAACTTCCCTAATGTTATGGTATATACTACAATCAAAAATTACATGTTCCAATGTTTCATCAGTTCCCATCCCAAGTATACAACTTTTCCTCAGTGATCTAATAAATCTGGCCTCCAAAATAGCTGAGGGTAAATTTGTAATTATTTGTTGGTGTTACTTTGATATCTGTGGCAGAATACAACAGTTAACCAGAACAGACTACATGGAAAATATAAGCATCTTGATACTAAGCATAAGGTGAAGGTGCCAGAACAATTGTTTCATTTTTACAGACTGCCAGACTTTCCTTGGTACACATGACAAAAAAGATAAAAATCACTTCTTCCATTATCATCCTGCACAGTTCATGTTCAGTGTGGTATGTGGGGATTATAGTTCTTGTTAACAATAAAACAAGCCTGCACAGCCTGCTCAGTTCTTGCCACCGGCTCAGAATGTACTTGTTAATCTCTGTGCTCCCAAAATAAACTGTAAAAGATAAGATCATGCCTAAGAGAATAAACTGAGATGGTAAAAGTTCCTTTCGATATTATTTTTCCATGATGAGAAAAGAATTAGCAAGAACATCAACCTTACTGGGAGCTCTATATATTGAAACCTGCAATTGATATAAGAGAAAGTTGCTGTCAGGATGCACCCTAAAGGCTGAATTCTGTGGATGGTAGAAAGCTAAAATATGCTGCTACATTGCAGTTACATAACTGCTACATTCTGCATGGAGTCCCACCATGCTTAAGCATTTTCCTGCTATGTTCAGATGTGTACTATAAAGATTGGGGTAGTCATAACATTAATTGGTGGTATGCCCTCAATTCCACCATAGTTAATGGGGCAGAGGGATTGTTGACTGAACAGCATCATGGCCTGCCCTGAGTCTTAAGGTGATATATCAAGATCCGACTCAGTTCCATGGAGGAAAGCCTGGGTTTGTGGCTGCGAATAAAAAATGTTTCCACTTCAGTATATGGAAGCAGAATAATGTTTTGTGTTGCATATTTGATTTAGTAAAATATTTGTATTATACCCAGGAAAATAACCAGAAAAAGTTACTTTCAGAATAAGACATTTCTGTTCCTTATATTGCCAAAGGGAATGTATACTGTGCCATATCATTTCCTAAATTATTCTGGACTCATCATATCTGCACCATTCCTATCTGCCACTGATTCCATAAGGATCATTCATGACATTAGGAGGCAAGAGGTAGCATTGGTCAGGGGAGGGGGTGACTATATGGAGCTATATAAAGGAGCTATGCCCCCTTCCTTGGAGCCAACTCACCAACCTTCCCATGGAATATTATGGGATTAGTCAGTCACTTCTGTAGGGCCAAACAGGAATTGGGGGTGGGGGGGTTTCCCACCAGATTGGATTTTAAGGAAATCTTGTTTTGTCTTCTTCACAAAGTCCCAGAAGGAGAATGTTTTTAAACAATCATGGTCTTAAACTGGTTAAACCACAATTAGTTGACAGGAATAAGGTGGGGGTGTGTTTTGAGATAGGTTGGAATAATTGACAGATACCCTGAGCATCAGGGGTGATGGAGGGTGTGTCCAGAACAGGCTATCACATGCCTTACAGCAGAATGTACTAGATGCTTTGGTGCTGAGCAGTATCATTCCAAACCTGATCAGTGCTTCACAGCACATCAGGGGAGGAGGATAAGGTGTGGCATCCCTTGGCACATACTGCACATGCAGGCAAGGGTAAACAAGGCAAGGGTAAACAAGGCCAAGTTTGGAGCCAGGATGGACTTGCTCATAGAAGGCAGCCACTGTTGACTGACTAGCACAGCCCACCCTTGGATAGATAGCTTATTTTAATAAGCAGTGATTTATACCAGCAATTTAAGTAAATGAAACTACTTGAACCCATATTGTTGTCTTGTGTCTTCATATGGGAGATGATGGGACAACTGCTACACCCTCTTTCCCATTTTTCTGTCTCATCCATTTCAATTAGTATATGTTTCCTTTGGGCAATTAGTATATGTTTCCTCTGTGCTTCAGGGCACATTGCAGGCACAAATGAATATCTAGGAGTAATAGCAGGCATTCTGATTATTGTAAACTGTTGAACACCATAACTTGCTAGTCAAATATCACCTCTCCCTCTGAACATGTATCAAAACCTTAAAATGCTTATTATCGCCTTGACCTCCTGTTAGGGTTGCCAACCCCCTAATGGGGGCAGGGGTTCCCCTGCTTTTGGGGCCTCCAATCTGCTGACAGCCAGCTGGCCAGCAGGTGGAGCTCCACCCCAAAGAGCCCCATCACACCTGAAATGCCCAGTGTGATGGCATCACCCAGAGGTGACATCATCACTCTGGGCACATCATGTGGGGGATGCTCTAGCATTTGGGTAAAAACTCTATGGTGACCAGAAGACTCTGGGAGCCAGGATGGAGCCCCCCATCAGGACATGGGTAAGACCTGGCAACCCTACCTCCTGTCTACTCTTTGACTGCTATTTCTAGCCAGGACGCCATTTAAAATTCTCTTTTAAATGATTGATTTATTTTAGATCCTATACAAATCATTATCAGCAACAGCTGCGTTAGTGGAAGATGTAAAAGATGCATGCTTTGGGGGGGGGGTGCTCAAAGAACATGGCCGCCTGAGCTTTTAGATCTGAACTCCCTCTCCTCTCCTCCTCTTACTGAGACTCCAGACTAAAATATACGAGGAAAGACAGCCGTTCAAATCAGCATCAGCCTGCTCTTAAAAACAAAACAGTATGTGATTTTTTTTATCCCACAATCGAATAAGCCTCTGACTGGCTCGCGCTCCATTCAAATGCCTAAAATGGCAGCCTCCACATCAGGAGGGGAAAAGATCAATGCTCCCATTAATACCTCTGATCTATCTACTGCCCTTAACAAGTTAGAAAAATGATTCTGGACAACATTTCTTTGATGTTTAAATCTTTACATGAACAGTTAGAATCTATGCAAAAAATATACAAGAAACACATACTATAGCTGAAAGTGCTATGAATACAGGGCTAGCGAATCAATCAGAGATTCAACTGCTGCAACAAGGAGAAGACATGCTGGCCGAAAGAACACTAAAAACTGACTTTTCTGTCAGACAAAACAAATTAAAATTGAGAGGTCTGGCTGAAAAAGTGGAGGGCTCTGATGATCTCTATATTTTCCTCACTAAATGGCTGCTACAAGAAGTACTGGTGGAGAAAGACATCTTACCTGCAATAACTAAGGCATATCACCCTAGCTCCCTGAACATCTTAAAAACTCACCCTTCCAGAGATATTATAATCACTCTCTTGGACTTACATTTTAAAAACCAAATTCTATGGAAAGAAAAACAATTTGGTCATCTCACTTACCAAAGGGAAAAAGTAGAAGTATTCCCTGATCTACCCAAAGAAGCAATAGAAAAAAGGTGAGAACTAAAGCCCATTATTGTGTGATTCATGGAAGCAGACTGCAGTTATAGATGGATCTCACTTATTGTACTGCAAGTCTCTCACCAAGGGAAAATACATCGAATCTCTATATTAGAAGAAGGAAGAGCACTACTGAATATTCTGGACCTGGAGGAGCCAATGGAGATTGCCAAATGGTCTCATAAAAGGAAGTTTGTCTTCCCATCACTACCACCGACTGAACACAAGCTGCCTTCAAGATCAACACCATGAGATAGGCAACACTTTTGTATTATTGCTGACTTTCTTTTCTTTTCCTAAATGCTACTCCTAAGTGAATTTATGCTTATCTGAAACTCATTTATACGTTGCTTATTTTCTGTTTTTTGGGGAGGGGGAAAGGGGGAGGGAGTTTCTCTCTCATGTAGCTCCTCTGTTTAGACATAGTTTCTCTGCATAGTTTGCTGGCACTGAGTTTCCAAGTCTCCAACAGTCCAAGCTTGACTGTTAGAGTTCAGAGAATCTTTATTACAAAGACACATTTCTCTTTCAATTTTTTTTTTTTTTAGGCTTAAAATACTGAGAATTAATTGCTTTTTATTGGTGATATTTAATTCATTGAAATGCAGTTACGGGGAATCAAAATTCTTTAATCCTTTTAAATATATTAATTAATTAGATACGTGATTCTTTGCTCTAATATTTGATCCCTTTGTCTTCCAATCAGATAATTAATTATATGAATTTACATAGTGTGGTTTATTAACTCTCCCTGATCTACACTGAGTTAAATGACTATACATTATTTGCCTGCTCAGATATTTCATATTATTTATTTCCCACTAGTCAGTTATATTGGTGTTCTGACACACATCTAATCCTATATTCTATAATCTCCCCTCTTACGCCAATCTTAATTGTCCATAAATAGTTCTACCCCTGGATCCTCTTTAGTCAAATCAGACCACCTCATATTGTTGTTTAGGGTCCATTTTTTGAAAACTTTTGAACCCTTTTTTCCTTTCCCCCCCAAAAAAAGTGGGGGAGTTCTACACAGGTGGAACTTGCTATCTTTCCTTGTGACAATCAAACTCTTGCACAATGCATAGATCTATTAAAGTAATCTCTTCCAATATGTGCGGCCTCAATAATGTGATCAAACAAAAAAGAGTTCTTTCAAGTTTGCTGAAACAATAACCTGACATAATTCTTTTACAAGAAACATGTCTTAAGAAATCACCACACCAAGTCTTTTACTCACCCAAATTACAGCATCAATACATGGCTCCGGGGATTTCAAAAGCAAGGGGGGTGGCAATCCTTCTGTCATGCAACACCCATTTTACTTTCCTCTCCAAACGCAGTGATTCTCAGGGTAGGTTTCTTTTCCTAAAAGGACTCCTAAATGATTGCCCAACCACACTAGCTATGTTATATGCTCCTAATAATGATCAATTGCATTTTATACAAGAAATTTTACTAAAACTGAATTCTTTTGCAGATGGCAACATAATTCTAGGAGGGGATTTTAACTTTCTAGTGGACAACACATTAGATAGATCTCATTTTAACCAACACAAGAAAAGTACTAAACATCACCTCATGGGGTTAGCAGACATTCTGCAAAATGCAGGTTTCTCAGACACATGTTGTCTATAGCACCTTATGGTGAAAGACTACACATATTTCTCTGTGCGACATAATGTGAATACTAGGATAGATCTAATACTGATTTCCCCCTCTTTACATAGCAGAGTTATCTCCACTTCTATTGAACCTTCCCAATGGTCTGATCACTCATGGCTAGATTGCACTGTCATCTCTTTTGATTCATCACACAAATGCAAACACTGGGCATTAAACATGTCTTTATTGGCTGACCCAGATATAAGAAACAAAATAGAACAGAACATCAAACAGTATTTTGCAGAAAATAATCTTTGCTCTCTATATGTTGGAATGTCATGAAACCAGTTCTGCATGATTCCTTAATCTCTAAAGCATCATATCTAAAAAAACAAAGACAAAAGTTAACAATGAATATTATGGAGAAAATAAAAATCTTAGAACATCTCCATAAAGAAAGAGGTAGCAAAAATATATTAGAATCTCTTAGTTGAATGTAGAAATATGGCTTTATTGGAAACAAATAATATTAAAAAATAGATGGCTTTTGCAAAACAAAAATATTGCTTTAGATCACCTAGATCCCTGAAACTTCTGGCACACAAAATTAAATAGTGTAAGATCTCTAATAAACAAGGAACTATCCACACAGACACAAACTCCATCTCAATGGTCTTTGAATTGTTTGTACTCATCTACAACACCTCATTCAAATGCAGTTCAGATGTTTCTGTGAGAGCAGAACTTTAACCTCACACTGTAGGACACACACAGTGAATTTCTAGATACACCATTCCCTGAAAAAGAAATCCTGAACACCATAAAATCCCTTAAAAATAACAAAACACCTGGCCTGCTGAGTTTTACAAGTGCTTTGCTTCTTTATTAGTGGAACATCTGACAGCAACTTGTAACTATATTCTAGAGTCTGGTGACCTACCTCCATTGTGGCACCAGCATCAACAGTGATAATTCCAAAGAAAGACAAAGATCTCACATCCCCAGCATCATACCATCCTATTTCTCTCTTAAACCAAGACCTCAAAATTTTCACGTCTTCATTAGCAAGATGACTTAACAAATTCAAACCAACCTATGTACACCCTGACCAGGTGGGTTTCATCCCACATAGAGATTTGGCAAATAACACTTATAAAGCTCTCACCCTCATTAACTACTGTAACAAGAAGAAAAAATCAGCTCTCCTGCTTTCATTAGATGTCAAAAAGGCCTTCGACTCAGTGGAATTTCCCTATCTTTTTTCATTGCTACATAGTATGGGTTTGGGGCCAAATTTTTTATCTGTCACCAAAGCTTTATACATTTAACCCCACCATCAGACTAAAAATCAATGGCACCTACTCTAGTCCTGTTACCCTACCTAGGGGTACTCTTCAAGGATGCCCACTATCCCCACTATTGTTTGCCCTGGCACTGGAACCTTTGGCATGTGCAGTTAGATCAACACCTAACATATCTGGAATAAGTATTAATGACTCTGAATACAAACCATCACTTTTCGCAGATGATATGCTGTTATTCTTCTCTAACCCTACCAAGTCTCTACCAGAATTGAAATGCATATTAAACTCCTTTGGGAGCTTCTCTGGTCTATACATCAATGATTTGAAATCACAAGTTCTACCACTACATCTGCCTACATCTGAGGTTGAAGTAATTAAAGGTGCTTATACTTTTTGCTGGGCTACTTCCTTTTTATCCTATCTGGGGATCAAGCTTCCTTCAAATCTTTCAAACCTACTACAATTAAATCACCATCCAATACACATAACACGTCTATTTAATATCTCCAACTGGGGCAAACTAAATTTGAACTGGCTAGAGCGATTTGATCTTATTAAATCATTTCTATTGCCCAAATTTGTTTTTTTTCTTCTGCACAATCCTGATAACAATTCCTCCTTCCACTATGAGAAAGAATGTCTGAAAATGTCATACAGGTTTCTGTGGACTTTACAATAGCATTGTAGCTAACCCCAACTAAGAAACTTCCATACTGTTTCTATAATTTCTCAAATGTACTTCACACCAACTGTGCATCTCCATTCCTTTCTAATTCCTCTCAACTATGTACAGCTTTCTATGTTGTGCTTCATTTGGACTGCTTTGCTTTCTCTGTTCCTAGCCCCCTTCTTTTCTATAACCATGGATCTATATCCCCTTCCTCAAGCCTTGCTGCTTGTCCCAACTCTCTAAAGTCAGACCAGTTTGGCCAGTGGCAACCGAAAATACATCTGTCTGTCCAGGAAGTTCAACTAAATGCCACTAGAGGTTTTGTCACCACTGCTACATCACTTAATGCATTACAATATAGGTTCATGTTCAGGCTATAATTTATGATGTTTTAGTTTGGGAAGATCTGTGTTCTTGGTCACATCAGCTGGTGCTACTTTTTCCCTGTAAACTCCTCTTCCATCCCAATGGACTCTGCTGCTCACATGTTGTCTGTCAATCCCCTCTTTATTTCATCCTTCCTCCAGTCTCCCTTCCCTTATATTGACCTCACAACAATGGCAATATCACCCAGACTGATGAAGGGAGCTTTGACTCTTGGAAGCTTATTCCCTGAAACTCTTGTTGGTCTCTAATCTGCTCCAGGACTCAAATCTAATTGTCCCAGTATCACTGAGTAAGTGTCATGCAAAATGTAGATCTGAACATGGGTCTCTTCAATCCACACTGGTCTTCATGCCATTGGTCCATCTACTTCAGCATGGTCTGCTCTGATGCAGGTAAGCTCTACAGGCTCAGACAGAGAAAGATCCTTTCCAACAGCTGTTCTCTTAGATCTCCTCGGTTTAAACCTTTATCCTTTGGCATGCAAAGCATGGTCTCTCTACCATCAGTCCATCAGTGTCATCATTGTCTGCTCAGACTGGCAGTGGTTCTCCAGGTTTCTTTGCAGAGGATTTTGCCCATGCCATGCTTTGTTTCTGAGCCATTGGGGCTGGGGGGGGGGATGCAGGCGGGTATATTACCTCTTTCTAACAACATATGTCCATGCAAGATGTACATATGTTCACTGTAATATGTAAACAGGGCTTTTGTTTCCCTGAGTGGTGAGCAGGAAGAGAGGGAAATGGCAACAGAAATGTTCTTGGTATGTACACCATCCAGGGAGAACACTTAACACTTAACTCATGTTTATGCCACACATCATTATCCTTGATTGGCATGCAGATCAGAGGCCTTTTAAAATTTCCTTTTGCCCTGTGTGCAGTCCAGAAGGAACATTGGCAAGGAATGTACACTCTATAAGTGTGGTACAGTTTCAAAGGGACAACTAACTGGGATGTATAAAAGAAATGACAGGATTGCCCATTACAAACAATGGGAGAGACTTGAAGGCCCACTGGAGATAATAGGAGCCAGGAATGCCACATGGCTCCGCCTCCATAAATAGTGACAATGGCCTGTGATGTCACTGGCTCCTCCCTATGATGTCACTGGGCCTCGGTTCTTTTAAGGACCTAGCACAGCAATGCCTCTGGCCCAGCCCCAGCCCCCCCTGGGAAATTGGAAAGTCTACGCCCTGGATGAAAGGCATAAAAAGCCTTGCAAGGCAACAGTTAAGCTCTACAACGATATACCCACACACATCAGAGGAACTGATCTGAGACAAAAATAACTCATGGACCCAGACACTAAATCAATGTGATCTGATCTCACCATCCATATGATTTTGGAAACTGAAGAGTAAGACTCTTCTCCCTGAAATTTCACGCCATGCTACATTCATAAACCAATCTTGGTTTCCACCTGGAAATTATCCAAGCCTATTTATACACTGGAGACAACATAAAATGACATGTCTAAAAGACATCTCTTCTAAAAAAAGGACTTCTGGAGAAAAGCCTAATGGAAGAAAAACTAGGCCACCCAGTCCCATGGTTCCAATATATGCAGTTGAATCATATGTTCACTCAACTCAAGTTGTCTAATCCTTTTGCCAAACCTTTGACTGAATTGGAGTCTGTTTTACAAATTTATGAAACCCCAAAGAGGGGACTAATTTCTGCTCCTTATGCTTTACTATTGAAAGATCATTGCCCCAATCCTTTCCCATTTCAACTTGCATGGCAGAAGAATTGCTACAGCCTTCTTGAAGAGGAGGTCTGGAATGTTTTATGGAATTCTACCTATTTTAAATCACCAATCATATCTGTTCGTCTGCAGATATTTAAAATCATGACCCACTGGTATGCTACACCACATAAACTGTCTTTTGTTTCCCCTTCACAATTATCACACTGCTGGAATGGCTGTCAACAAATTGGCACATTCGCCCACTGTTGGTGGGGTTGTGAAAAACTACAACATTTCTGGATTTAAATTCTTTCCCATATTAAATCTATCACCAAAATAGATGTCCCATTCACTCCTGAAAATCTCTTCCTCGATCGCTGGCCACAAAACCAGCCACATGGTCATACTAAGATCACAATGGATATTTTGCTAACAGCTGCTAAGACTATGATTGCCTTCACTTGGAAGGATAGTAAACCACCTACTATTAATACATGGTTCTAAAAACTATGGGATCACTATCTCATGGATCTTATTGCTGACAAAACCAGCTGTCCCAAAGGCACCCACTGGAATGTGGAGTACTTCAATGGGCAGTGATGTCCCCAGTGGTTTTTAACATCTATATGCACTCTTTTGCCCAGATTCCCTGGAGGCATGGGCTGGGATGTCACCAGTACACGGATGACACCCAGCTCTATCTGTTGTTGGGCGGTCTGTCTGACTCCAAACTGCAAGATCTATACCAGGTGTTACAAACTGTGGCAGGTTGGCTTAGGCTGAGCCAGCTGAAATTGACTGAAATTTGACAAAGACTGAGGTCCTGTGCCTGAGTCGGAATGGCTCGAGGGTAGGGATCCCACTCCCAACCTTCGATGGGGCACCATTGGTGCCTGTGCCAAAGGTTAGGAGTCTGGGAGCGCTCCTAGATACCTCCTTAACAATGGAGGCCCAGGTAGCAGCCACTGCCAAGTCAGCCTTCTACCACCTTCAGCTGATTAGGCAGTTGGTTCCCTTCCTTGAATGCAATGACTTGGCAACAGTGATCCACGCGATGGTCCCCTTGAGATTAGAATACTGTAATGCCCTCTACATGGGGCTGCCCTTGTCTCAAATCTGGAAGGTGCAGCTGGTGCAAAATGCTGTGGCCAGGCTTTTGATGGGACTGTTCAGGAGTACATCCAGCCTGTGCTAAAGACACTGCACTGGCTGCCTATAGCATCCTGGATTCATTTCAAGGTGCTGGTGCTTACCTTTAAAGCCCTTTATGGCCAGGGACCTACATAACTAACTTGAGGGACCACCTTTCCCCATATGTACCCCAGAGAGAGCTGCTATCAAGGGCGCAGAATTGGCTAGCCATCCTGAGTCTCAAGGAGGCCAGGCTAGCAACAACCAGGGCCAGGACTTACTTGGTGGCAGCTTCATTGTGGTGGAATGAGCTCCCAGAAGATACCAGGGCCCTGCGGGACCTTTTACAGTTCCACAGGGCCTGTAAAACAGAGGTCTTCCACCAGGCTTTTGGAGCTGCTGCCACTACTAACAACCGGCAGCCAATGGTCGAAGAGCCCTGTTTCCCCTGGGACTTTAAGTACACCCTGAGCTAACCACCTAAGACAATCTAAGAAGATCAGGGTGCCAACTGCAAGATGAGAGAACCCAGCAACAACAACCGCTGTGGAATCATCATTACTAGCATTATGTTTTATGGTTTTAGAATTGCTATTTTTATGGTTTTAGAATTGTTATAAATCCAATCTCCTCCTCCTCCTCTTCTTCTTCTTCTTCTTCTTCTTCTTCTTCTTCTTCTTCTTCTTCTTCTTCTTCTTCTTCTTCTTCTTCTTCTTCTTCTTCTTCTTCTTCTTCTTCTTCGTAATAATTGTTGCTGTTTAATTTTTATTCTATATTGTAATTTTTATGTTGTTTTTATGTAAGCCGCCCTAAGCCGGCCTAGGCTGGGAGGGTGGGGTAGAAATCTAATAAATCAAATCAAATCAAATCAAATGAGAAACTATGTTAGCAAAAACATTCCATATTTGAAGTTAAATGGTCCCCCATTTTAGACTTTTTGTCTCAACATCAATTTATTTCTGGAGCCTGATCACAACTGAGTAAATGGATATGATACCACAAAATCCCACAACATTTTGATTTGTTCCACTCTCCCCCCTCATACTGTAACTGAATGTTATGATTCTGTGTTATCACTCTATGTTTCAACTTGTAATGGTTCTTATATCACTAGTATAGAACTTACTGCTCCGAAAATTTATGGAGCCTTGCCCACAGATGTATCTGTTTATCAACTTTATACATATTCTCAAGCTCTCTTGTTTATCCGTTATTGTTATTATATTCTTGTAATAAGTCTGTATTATTATATTTCTAATAAAGATTTTAAAACTAAAAAAAGAGAAAAGATGAATGCTTCTTTACACAGGGAGGCTGTCTGAGAATGATGCTGTGACTCCAGCACACAGGACACAGGGTGAGGCTTCTCTATTCTCTCCCACCGCATGCTCTGAAACATTTGAAGTGCTGAATTTATCCAAAACACAGTTTCAAAAACATTTCCTTCACACTGAACTACATATCCCAGCAGCCTACTCCAGCAACCCCATTGGCCATCAACTGCTGCCATTCTACCAGGATTTTGAAGCACTGCTTCCTATAAGCACTTATGCACATGACAAATGGTTAAAAAAACTGCATGACTGCCCCACTCCATGGCTGCCATGTCTGATCAATTAACCACAAGGTGAAAGCACAATGAAGTGGGTTAAGGGAGGAGGTCTGATCAAAACTCTCCATTACAAAAAAATAAACAAACCCAGGATCAATTAGAAGCGGGGCCACATCAGATCTGATTGCAGCTTTAGTGTCGCTAAACAGGACCCCTGTTATAAATATCTTTAAAAATGACACTTGACTCAAAGTAAAGTTCAAGCAAGAATGTTAATTTTATTGAACAGACACAGTTGAGTTAGGAATAGGGCAGGGAACAAGATGTTGAGCTAACGTTGTTTATATGAATTAGAATATTTTGAACAGGCAACAGAGTATAATTGAAGCTTATATTCTTAGAGACTCAGTTCTTAATTATGGCCCCTGTCACACGAGAGGATTTGCCCCGCAAAACGAATGGGTTGAGGGTGCATCAAATGGGTGGAATCATACGGCAACATCTGGGAAGCATAGCGCACCCAGCACCAACCCGTTCCATTGGCCCGAAGAAGCAGATTTAAAAAGTAGCAGCAAAAGTGTAGTAGCCACCAGAAAACGCGGGTCACAGGTGAGTGTCGGATCGTGGAAGCGGAGGTAATCCGGTGCATCCAGCACCCACATGCGTCCAGTTGCACCGGATGTGTTTTTTCCAAGCCTCCACAGTAAGCGAAGAAATGTCAGAGTGCTCATGCGTAAGACCTTGTGATGCGCTTCAACATCGCCGGTGTGATCGCCGGCTATCAGCATCTGCGCAGCATCTCGGGGACTGTCTGATCGCGCTACCACACATCTTTTTGCCCCGGCTCTACTTTGCCTCCCTTCAGCGGTGCAGTATTCCACCCATGTGACCGGGGCCTATAAGAGGTTTGTTTGTCTTGGAGATTTCTTTCAACAACAATGTGTCTTAACAAAGTTTCATATAATATCTGAGTTTCCTGGAAGTTAATACTTTCTTCCTGTATTTAAATACTTCCTTTGTGCAATTACAACATTCCCTTTTGAATCTTGAAGAGTCTAAGACCATTCCCCTTTTCACATGAACCAGGGGTCCCTTCTGAGTTGAACCCACTGAATAACTGGGGAAGAAATATCCTGCTCTTTCTAGGAGCAATACTTTTTCTGTTTGGCTAAACCGGCAGTTTCAATTTACTGTCCAGTGTTGATGTTCAATTGCACAGTTGAGTCTGACTCTTTGTGACCCCCATGAACCACATCACACCAGGCTCTCCTGTCTTCTGCTGTGCTCCAAAGTTTGCTTAATTTCATATTCGTTGCATCAATAACACTGTCTAACCATCTCATCCTTTGCCATTCCCTTCTAATTTTACCTTCAATCTTTCCCAGCATCAGGGTCTTCTCCAGTGAGTGCTCCTGTCTCATTTAGTGGCCAAAATATTTGAGCTTCAGCTTCAGTATCTAGCCTTCCAGAGAACAATCAGGGTCGATTTCTTTTAGGATTGACTGATTCGATCTCCTAGTGGTCCAAGGGACTCTCTTTTTTATATATATATAGGTTTATTTTTTGTGGATTTTCTATATATTATATAATATCTTTTGTCTCCTTACTTTACATAACTCGATAAGTTCCCCCCTCCGTCCCTCTACCCCTTGTTTGTTGATCCTTTATTCACAGCCATGGGCACAAAGTCTGAATCTTCCACCGAATGTCCTGTCTTCCTTCCACTGTTATCCACTTTAGATAGGTCTTCCATCTCGCTTTAATTTCTTCAGCTTTATCCTCCCATGTGGTCTTCCAGCGCAATTTCTCGATGATGTCCGACTACACAAAATCAAACAAATAAGTGTGCCAGGTATCTAATGTCCATTTGCTCTTATCTTTCCAGCCCAGAGCTATCACTGCCTTGCCTGCTAACAACTTTTGAGTATAGCCTGGGTTTCCTTATTGACTGCCCTATTTCCTAATATACCCATTAACATTAGTTTAAAGTCTACATTCAATGAGATTCTGCATATTTTCTTTGTAGTTTGTATTAATTTTAGCCAAAAAACTCTCACCTCTGGACATTCCTACCACATATGGGAGAACCAACCCTTAAATTGTTTACAGTGCCAACACATAGAACTCGATCCCGGAAACATGTTTGCTATCTGCGCTGATGTTTTATACCACTTTGTGAAAAATTTATGTTCCAGTTCATTAAATTTAATAATTTTGATTTCTTCTATTCCCTTCATTATTCTATTTGCATCGTTTTCCGATATCTGGCCTTCCTTACACCATGTTTTCTGTAAATATAGTATCGCCTTATCTTTATTGGATAACATTCTTGTAAATATATCCTGCTAATCCTTGTTTAAATTTTAGCATCCTATTATGTATTTCTTCAATTGGTTCTTCTGTCCAAATATTTCCTTTTTCATTAACTTCCTTAATCATTCTATAAAGGCCTGTAATTTTTAACCAATATTGCTTACCTATCTCCTCGGTTAATTCCTGTGCTGGTTTTAGAGTGCCTCCTCTAAATAAGTCTCTTAGCCTATAATATCCCTTTGATCTCAGGAGTTCGCACCATTTATTTTCTCCTGTTTCGTTATAGAGGGACTTTAGTGGTGCCCACTTTGAGGTTTTTTTAAGCCACGAGGGCTGCCACTTGTTCCACACTGTTAGTGTTGAATACCTAGGTCCCTTAACTTGTATAAGATCTTTATTTGTCATTTTGGAGAATACCCCAAAACTCCCTATGTTATTATTGATTTCATTCTCAAAACTCGCCCATTTTAGTCCCTCTCCATCGCCTATCTCCAATATCGATTTTATTTGGAAGGCTTCATAATAACTAATCAGGTCAGGGACTCCCTATCCCAACTCTGATCTATGGCTATAAATTATCTTTCTCTGTATTCTGCATTTCTTACTGCCAAAAATCCATTCCTTAATCACTCTGTTCCATTGGTCTAGTTTTTTGGTATACATTCCTAGCGGTATTGTCTGAAAGAGGTATATTAATCTCGGGAGCCAAAACATTTTAACACTTTTGATTCTAGTAGATATATTCATTATTTTATTTTTCCACTTTTTCATATCTTTTTCTATTTTCTTCCAGACCTTGTTATAATGGTTCTCTGATATTTTATCAATATTCTTCTGTAGTACAATACCTAAATATCTGAATTTTTTGGTGCCCATTCCAATATTAATACTGCCATGTATTTGTTCCCTTTCCTCTTTAGTCACATTAAGATACATAATTTCTGATTTAGCCATGTTCACTTTCAGTCCTGAACATTTTTTGAAGTCCTCTAATATAACTTTTATTTCTTTTATTGCCTCTTTGGGGTTTGTCATAGCGATTATAATGTCATCGGCAAATAAATTGATTTTCATTTCTTCCTTCCTTACCCTGTATCCTTCCACCCTTGCAGAATTTCTTATTCTTTCGGCTAGCCATTCTATTGCTAGTATAAATAGGAGGGGCGAGAGCGGGCATCCTTGCCGGACTCCTCTTTGAGTCTTAAGGGGTTGTGAGTGTTCTTCGTTAACTCTCACCATCGCTGTCCCTTCTCTGTATATTTCTTGGATCGCTTTTATATATGGCTCCCCCATCTCGTATTTAGTCATTATCTGCCACAGAAAATCCCGGGAGAGCGTATCAAATGCTTTGTAGACATCTAATTTCAAGAGGCCTAGCTTTTTTTTGTGGCCATGTTGTAATACATTTAAAATATTCCTTATGGGGTGTGCTATATTCTTGTCTTTTACAAATCCATATTGGTCCTCCTTTATTATGTTAGGTATTATCTTCTTTAATCTATTTGCCAATATTTTTGCAAAGATTTTATAATCCTGATTTAGTAAACTAATAGGTCTATATGAGCCCACTTCCTCTGGGTATTTATGTGGTTTAGGGATTACCACTATTTCTGATTGCCTCCACGAATCTGGGGCTTTTTTCCCTTTCAGTATTCCGTTAAATACCTCTTGGAGCTCTGGGGCCAATATATCTGCCGTCTCCTTATAGAATTCACTTGTGAAACTGTCTAGGCCTGGGGATTTGCCCTTTTTCGATTCTTTAATTACATCCTTTATCTCCTGTAGTGTTATTTCCTCCCTTAACATAATTTTATCATTTTCTTTAAGTGTTGTTCTTATATCTTCCTCATATATGACTATGTCCTTTTTTTTTATACAGCTCTTTGTAAAAGGTCTCGAAGGCTTTTACTGTATCTTTTGAGTTGCCAGTTCTTTGGCCATTCACTTTTATATTTTCTATCTTTTGCCTTACCTTCCTGTTTTTCAAATAGTTAGCTAAACTTCTGGCCAAATTAATACTATTTCTGTGGAAGTCATTTCTTACAATTGCTTCTCTCTTCCGTAATGTAACTGAGTCCAGCTCATCTAATTGTTTTTTAATTGTTGTTATCTGACTCTGTACTTTTAAATCATGATTGTTGATTTGTTCCTTTTGCAACCTCTCCAGTTCCTGAATTTTAGATTATCTTTTTAGATAGCGTTCTCTTTTGATGTACTTTTCCTTATTTATGCAGTGTCCCCTTATCACCATCTTCGCAGCATCCCACAGGGTATTAGTTGGGACAGTACCTCTATTCTCCTCAAAATATAATCTTATCTGCTCCATCATATAACTCCTATCCTCCTCTTTAGCCATTATTAAATTATTGAACCTCCAAGTTCTACTTTCTGGCTTTTGATTACCTTCTATTTCTATAGTGATTGGTGCATGATCCAATATCCAAATTGGGTGCGTTGTGATTTTTTTTATAGTCAGATTGCTGCTTTTTTCTACAATTATGTAATCTATGCATGATGGGGTTTTGTGCCGGCTGGATACATGGGTGGGTTTGGCTGCTGTCCTATCAATTCATGTGCTTCCCTCAAGCCCCAATCTCCTATTTTAATTGCCTTATTTTTGGTCAGATCCATGTTCAAATCTCCTGTCATAATTAATTCTCCCTCTGCGAATTGCTTAGTTTTTTTAAATAGCCTGGCTAAAAATTTCTTTTGTCCTTTGTTGGGTGCATATATATTTACCAATGTAAATTTCTTCCCCTCTAATCTGAGTTTAGCCATCACATATCTACCTTCCCTGTCTGTCTTTCTTTCTAGTACCTCTACTCTAAGTTTCTTATGAGTCATTATTGCCACTGCTCTGGCCTTGGTGTGGCTCCTAGCTTCCGCTAACATCATCCAGGTCAAGTCTTTTAGCAAAGGCTTGTTCTCATTTCTTTTCTTATGTTTTTCCTGTAAACACAAAACATCTGTTTTTTGCTCTCTTGCCAACTTGGCTATCCTATATCTTTTAATTTCTGGTGTTAAACCATTGACATTCAGTGATAAAAATTTTATTGTTTTATCCATATCCCACATCAATTAAGGCTTTGACATCTAGTGGCTGTGAAAAAAAAAATTAAACAAAATTTTTATTGGGATGCATTCAACATTGTTAAACATTGTTACCAGTACAATTTAAAAAGATTTTCATTCCATCCCCCACCCCCCTAATAGGCTTCCAACACTGCTAATAACAAAAAAGAAAAAGTTAAAAGGTAATCAAGTTTAAACTTGTAACAATCGACAAACCAGGTAACCCAATTTCAAATACATAAAAGCCTGACTTTTACAAACATAATTTCCAATAAAGGTACAGTACAATCAAGTGTTCATTTCATTTCTCATTCAGTTTCAATACAAATCAAGATTGTACATTTTCCCTTTCATTCTATATTCAGTTTCCATATACAATTTCAGGCCTTCCCAGTCTTTTAAATATTGTTCTGCCATTTATCCATTTAGTTTTTTCGTCATTTTGTCCATTTCGGCTAAAAACAGCAGTTTCCTTAACCAGACATGTATATCTGGCACCTTCTCCGCTTTCCATTGTTGAGCAAAAGCCATTCTCGCCGATGTAGTCATATACCATAATAGTGTCCTTTTTTCTTGTGGAATTTTTTCCATTGTCAAACCTAAGAGAAGTAGTTCCGGACTTTTCCTAATAGGAATTTTTAATATTTTCTGCATCTCACAATGTACATTTGACCAGTATACCTTTGCTTTATCGCATGACCACCACATATGGTAAAAAGAACCCTCTATTTTTTTACATTTCCAACACTTATTACTCAAGTTCTTATCCATACTAATGTTAGCAATCTTTTCTGGTGTCATATACCACCTGTACATCATCTTATAACAATGTTCTTTTACATTGACACAGGTTGACATTTTAAAAGCTTTTTTCCACAAAAATTCCCATGTTTCCATAGAAAATTCTTTGTTCATATTTATGGCCCATTTTATCATTTGCTCTTTAACAGTTTCATCCAAAGTATATACAGTCAACAAGGTTTTATACATCTTTGATATCATTTTTCGCTCTTTTTTCAACCATATATTTTCAAACTCATCATTCTTAGCTCTAAAACCAACCTCTTTACAGTCTTTTTTGTAAATATCCCGTATTTGACAATATTGTAACCATCCATACTCAAATTCTAATTCATTATTTGGTTTTAAAACATATTTTTTCCCTTCCTTTTGAAGCAACTCTTGGTATTTCAACCAATCATTACCTTTATATTCTGAAAAGGGATGAATAACTGCAGCAGGAACAATCCACAAAGGCCTCTGATCAGGAACTGTGTTCTTGTATCTGGTCCATGCATCAAACAGTGTTCTCCTTACATAATGATGCTTAAACATTGAGTCTACTTTATTTTTCCTATACCAAAGATAGGCATGCCAGCCAAATCTGCAATCGTGACCCTCAAGGGCCAAAAGTTTTCTATTTTCCAAATTAACCCAGTCAGTTAACCAATACATACATACTGCTTCATGATACAAACGCAAATTCGGGACTTGGAAGCCACCTCTGTCTTTGATATCATACATTATTTTCATTTTAATTCTTGGCTTCTTTCCTGCCCAGATAAATTTAAAAATTTCTCTTTGCCATTTCACCAACACTTTCACATCTTTTACAATTGGTATTGTCTGAAATAAAAACATCAACCTGGGCAGTACATTCATTTTGACAATGGCAATTCTTCCAAGAAGAGATAATCTAAGTTTTTCCCACTTTTCTAAATCACGCTTTATCAAAACCCACAATTTTTCATAATTATTATTAAACAAATCAATATTTTTCATTGTAATGTCAACTCCCAGATATTTAACCTTTTTAACCACTTCACATTCTGTCAGATTTTGTAAAATTTGTTGCTTTATAACATTCATATTTTTACACAATATTTTTGATTTATTTTTATTTACATAGAACCCTGCGAGGTCACCAAACTCTTTTACTTTTTCAAATACCAAAGGCATGTTATTAACAGGATCTTCAACAATAAACATAATATCATCAGCAAATGCTCTTAATTTGTATGAAAAACCTTTAATACTCAAACCTTTTATATTATCATCATCTCTAATCATTTGCAGCAGAATCTCCAAAATCCAGGTGAATAACAATGGCGATAGGGGACAGCCCTGTCTATTCCCTTTTCTGACCCGGAACGCTTCTGTTGATTCTGCATTTACAATCACCGTAGCCTTTTGTTCTTTGTATATTGATTTAATCATTCTTGTAAATTCTGCGCCCATCTGCAATTTTTCAATCACTTTGAACATAAATTCCCAATTCAAGTTATCAAATGCCTTCTCCGCGTCTGAAAATAAAAAGCCAACCTCTTTTTCCGGGTGCTTATCATAGTACTCTATTGCGTCTAAAACAACCCTCATGTTGTCCTTTATTTGCCTACCTGGCAAAAACCCAGCCTGATCTTCGGCAATAGTGGTGGCTGTGAAAAATTTGAATGGTTAATTAGTTTACCCTTCCCCTTCCCTTTCCCCCCTGTGGTTGAGAGTAAAGGTGGAAAGAAAATCTCTTCCCCTCTCTCCACTGCATGGGATGCATGCATCCTCCCTCCTCCTCTTTCTTGATACTGTAAAAAATAATAATAATAATAATAATCATTAGCTCAGTCAATAAAGGTATACTTCCCTTAATTGGTTATCGGGAGCTGGTCCTGAGGCGTTTCCCTCCTCTCTCTTCATCACCATCTTCAGGAACCCCCAATTCTCCTTCCATTTCTTGCTCTCCCATGTCATCTGTGTTGATTCCTAATTGTTTAAGTAGTTCCTTTGCCTCTGTAGTGTTCCTTGCCATAAGTCGCTTTCCTTCCCAAAATATAATTATAGAGGATGGATAGCCCCATGAAAATTTAACATTTTTTGCATAAAGCTTTTGAGCAAAGGGGCACATGAGGTTTTTTTCCTTAAGGTCTCTTGACAAAAATCTTGTCTCACCCAGACTTTTCTTCCTCTAAAAGTCAGGTCTTTCCTCTTCTTTAGTGCTGTATATATTTGCTGTTGAATTTTCTCTCTGGCGAATTTAATTATTACATTTCTAGGGGTCCTGCCCCTCCCATTGCTTTGTAGTCGATGCACTCTTTCAACATCCTCTGCTTTTATCTCTACTTCATTTGTCTGCATCCACTGTATCAGGGACTCTTCCAGTTTATTTACGGAAATTTCTTTGGATATCCCTGATAAAATAAGGTTGGCTCCCCTATTTCTGTCTGACAAGTCATTTATTTGGTGGGTCAGAGAGGTTATTTTTTGCTCATTAGCTTCAGCAAGCTCTTTGGCTGTTGTAGCTGTCTGCTTCATAGTAGCTATTTCTGTGCCTATTTTGCTAATTTCTCCACATAATGAGTTTAACTCACCACTAATTTTTTCTTGAAAGGCAAGGACTGTGTTTTTGAGTCCTGCAATTTGTTCAGATAGGTCCTTAATTGTCTTCGCCATATCTGATTCAAAGCTTTGGAAGCAGCCTTAAGAATCTCAAGGCTTTCCTTTCTAACACAACAATAAATTAGGTTCTTACCGCTCTGAAGATGTTCTAACCAGCTGCTCCCTGGTTATCAGCCTCTTATCTGGGTTTGCATAGTATTTACAAACTTTGAGCTATAAATTCTTTAGTTCGAAGGAGGAGCTCGGAGGAAACACAGCCGGCTTGGTTTAACACATGTGTCACAGTCCAAGGGACTCTCAAGAGTCTTCTCCAGCACCATAATTTGAAAGCATCTATTCTTTGGCGCTCAGCCTTCCTTATGGTCCACCTCTCACAGCCATACATAACTACTGGGAATACCATTGCTTTGACCATATGAACTTTTGTTGGCAGGGTGATGGCTTTGATTTTTATTATGCTGTCTAGGTTTGCCATCACTTTCCTCCCAAGGAGCAGGCGTCTTTTAATTTCATGGCTATAGTCACTGTCTGCAGTGATCTTTGATCCCAGGAACTGCTTCCACAACTTCCCCTTCTATTTGCCAAGGAGCGATGGGGCCAGATGCCATGATCTTAGTTTTTTTGATGTTGAGTTTCAAGCCAACTTTTGCACTCTCCTCCTTCATCCTGAGCAAGAGGTTCTATAGGTCCTCTTAACTTCCTGCCATTAGAGTGGTATCGTCTGCATATCTGAGGTTGTTGATGGTTTTCCTGGCAATCTTAATTCCGGCTTGTGATTCATCCAGGCTGGCATTTCACATTATGTACTCTTCTGTCAAATGTATCTTCTGTCAAACCTAAACCCAAACTCTGGAGACTGTGAATAAATGGAATTCAGCTAGGGCTGACACTTAGTCTTTAAGTTCTGTTTTCTGAACTTTTCCTCAACTGTGTTGGCACAGGGCAAGGAGTTGTGTCCCTTCAGTTCTCAAGTGAACTTGTCTGTTTCCCTCAGACTGAGACACACACCTCTCCTGACTGGCAACTGCCAAACCAAAGTCCAGCTGATGACTGACTTCCTCTGACAAGACTTTTGAAAGTTCTCCTCAGCTGGTGCTGACCAATCACAGAGAATGGGGTGCATGTCGACCAAACTGTGCTTTACAGTGATACATTAACCCCTAATCTCCCAGCTCTCCTGCATTTCGAGGTCAGTTCATCAGATATGGCATATGTCATGTAGGCAATTTTCTAACACTGGCCTCATTGCTTCAGGATGCAGCTTCTTTGCAACAGCCTGTACAGCACAGTTGTATACATCTGGTCAATGTAAAACCTGTTATCCACATATAGGAACTGCCTCTACATAAAGATGTGACTCTTGGCAGGTGGTAAAGGATGCTTTGCTTTTAATGCATTCTGCCAACTTTTAAATACAAAAGGTGCCTCTGCCTATATTTACCATGGAACAGCAGTTCCATCTCTACTTTAGAGGGCTCAGATACCATTTTTGTGATTCCTTTTAAACACCCCTCCCCCCAGTTAACCAAAACAGATGCATGGAGACTGTCACCCTTTGTTTGCTTTTTACTGAATGCTTTCCTCTTCTGTGATGGACACATACACTGGACTCTAACAAATACATCGAGCTATCAAGCTGATTCTACATTGAACTGAGACGAGAACAAATTACACTGGGCTCAGTATACATTCATGTCTTTACTGATGTGAGTATTTCTAAGTAAAAATGCTTTGTAAATAAAATGAAACCAAATGTTATTTTCCATTGCCAAGAATTCCTTTTCCTAGCTATAGGGCTTAGCCTTAATAGAAATGCTTCAAAGATGCAGAATAAAACTTAGCAAAAACACTAAAGACAGCTAATTATTTTCAAAGGCAATTCACCTTTCTCAATCAAAATAGCCAGTATACTTTAGAAATAAACTGGGATCGCCACAAAGAAGGCGTATTGCCAGGTAATTTTGATGTTTTAAGGTGGTTAATGTTCATGTTTATCCCAGTCCTCAGACCTTTGGGAAGAGATGGAAATGGAATGGTGCAAAAGACTTGATTTTATGATTATTTATTTTAAAATATTTCTACCATGCTTCCCTCCCTAATGGATCACTGCCTTGTCATGGTGAGGGGGCTTGCGTGGTTCGATGAGGCTGTGGGCTATGCTGTGGAGGGCCACCCAGGATGGACAGGCCATAGCAGAGAACTCAGACCAAGCGTGATTCCCTGGAGAAGGAAATGGCAACCCACTCCAGTATCTTTGCCAAGAAAACCCCATGGACAGTAACAAAAGGCTAAAAGATATGACGCCGGAAGATGAGCCCCTCAGGTCGGAAGGTGTCCAATATGCTACTGGGGAAGAGCAGAGGGCAAGTACGAGTAACCCCAGAAAGAGTGAAGTAGCTGGGCCAAAGCCGAAAGGATGCTCAGTTGTGAATGTGTCTGATGGTGAAAGGAAAGTTTGATGCTGCAAAGAACAATACTGCATAGGAACCTGGAATGTAAGATCTATGAATCAAGGTAAGCTTGACGTGGTCAAAAATGAGATGGCAAGAATGAACATCGACATCTTGGGAATCTGTGAACTAAAGTGGACAGGAATGGGCGAATTTAACTCAGAAGACCATTATATCTACTACTGTGGCCAGGAATCCCGTAGAAAAAATGGTGTAGCTTTTATAGTCAACAAGAGAGTGAGAAAGGCAGTATTGGGATACAATCTCAAAAATGACAGAATGATCTCGGTCCGAATCCAAGGCAAACCATTCAATATCACAGTAATCCAAGTCTATGCCCCAACCACTGCTGCAGAAGAGGCTGAAGTGGACCAGTTCTATGAAGACCTACAACAGCTCATAGAACTAATACCAAAAAATGATGTCCTCATCATCATAGGGGACTGGAATGCTAAAGTAGGAAATCAAAAGGTAACCGGAATAACAGACAAGTTTGGCCTTGGAGAACAAAATGAAGCAGGGCAAAGGCTAACAGAGTTTTGTCAAGAGAACACGCTGGTCATAGCGAACACCCTTTTCCAACAACCTAAGAGGCGTCTCTACACATGGACATCACCAGATGGGCAACACCGAAATCAGATTGACTATGTAATTTGCAGTCAAAGATGGAGAAGCTCTATCCAGTCAGTGAAAACAAGACCTGTAGCTGACTGTGGCTCAGATCATGAGCTACTCATTGCAAAATTCAGACTTAAATTGAAGAAAGTTGGGAAAACCACAAGGCCATTCAGATTTGACCTAGATCACATCCCTGATGAATATACAGTAGAGGTGAAGAATAGGTTTAAGGGACTAGATTTGATAGACAGAGTGCCTGAAGAACGATGGACAGAGGTCCGTGACATTGTAAAGGAGGCAGCAATCACCGCCATCCCAAAGAAAAAGAAATGCAAGAAAGCATTTCTGATGGCTGTCTGATGAGGCTTTAAACATAGCAGAGGAAAGAAGGAAAGCTAAAGGCAACGGGGAAAAGGAAAGATTTGCCCAACTGAATGCAGATTTCCAGAGAACAGCAAGGAGAGATAAGGAGGCTTTCCTGAATGAACAATGCAAAGTAATAGAGGAAAACAATAGATTGGGAAGGACTAGAGATCTCTTCAAGAAAATTGGAGAAATCAAGGGAACGTTCCATGCAAAGCTGGCCATGATAAAGGACAAAAACGGTAGGGACCTAATAGAAGCAGAAGAGATTAGGAAAAGATGGCAAGAATACACAGAAGAACTATACAAGAAGGACCTCAATGTCCTTGACAACCACGATGGTATAATCACTGACCTCGAGCCAGACATCTTGGAAAGCGAAGTTAAATGGGCCTTAGAAAGCATTACTAACAACAAAGCTAGTGGAGGTGATGGTATCCCAGCTGAGTTATTCAAAGTCTTAAAAGAAGATGTTGTTAAAGTGCTGCACTCAATTTGCCAACAAATTTGGAAAACACAACAGTGGCCACAGGATTGGAAAAGGTCAGTTTACATTCCAATCCCAAAGAAGGGCAACGTCAAGGAATGTTCAAACTATCGCACAATTGCACTCATTTCACACGCTAGCAAGGTCATGCTCAAAATCCTACAAGCTAGGCTCCAACAGTACGTGGATAGAGAACTGCCAGAAGTACAAGCTGGGTTTCGAAGAGGTAGAGGAACTAGAGATCAAATTGCCAACATTCGCTGGATTATGGAGGAAGCAAGAGAGTACCAGAAAAACATCTACTTCTGCTTCATTGACTATGCTAAAGCCTTTGATTGTGTGGATCACAATAAATTATGGCAGGTTCTTAAAGAGATGGGAGTACCAGACCACCTCACATGTCTCCTGAGAAACCTGTATAAGGGTCAAGAAGCAACAGTTAGAACCGGATATGGAAGAACTGATTGGTTTAGCATAGGAAAAGGAGTACGACAAGGATGTATATTGTCACCTTGCTTATTTAATTTATATGCAGAGTACATCATGCGAAATGCTGGCCTGGATGAATCACAAGCCAGAGTTAAGATTGCTGGGGGAAAGATCAATAACCTCAGATATGCAGACGATACCACTCTGATGGCAGAAAGTGAAGAGGACCTAAAGAGCCTCTTGCTCAGAGTGAAAGAGGAGAGAGCAAAAGTGGGCTTGAAGCTCAACATCAAAAAAACTAAGATCATGGCATCTGGCCCCATCACTCCTTGG
Source organism: Gekko gecko (assembly GCA_029375565.1). Taxonomy (NCBI): domain Eukaryota; kingdom Metazoa; phylum Chordata; class Lepidosauria; order Squamata; family Gekkonidae; genus Gekko; species Gekko gecko. The sequence goes on from JAPDNY010000002.1 coordinate 139,267,152, forward strand.
CAAATAGAAGGGAAGTCGTAGAAGTAGTGACAGACTTCACGTTCCTGGGATCCCAGATCACTGCAGATGGTGACTGCAGCCATGAAATTAAAAGACGCCTGCTCCTTGGGAGGAAAGCGATGGCAAACCTAAACAGCATGATAAAAAGCAGAGACATCACCTTGCCAACAAAAGTCCGCATGGTCAAAGCAATGGTATTCCCCGTAGTAATGTATGGCTGTGAGAGTTGGACTATAAGGAAGGCCGAGCGCCTAAGAATAGATTCTTTTGAACTATGGTGCTGGAGAAGACTCTTGAGAGTCCCTTGGACTGCAAGGAGATCAAATCAGTCAATCCTAAAAGAAATCAACCCTGATTGTTCCCTGGAAGGCCAGATCCTGAAGCTGAAGCTCAAATACTTTGGCCACCAAATGAGAAGGGAGCATTCACTGGAGAAGACCCTGATGCTGGGAAATATTGAAGGTCAAAGAAGAAGGGGACGGCAAAGGATGAGATGGTTAGAGAGTGTCATCAATGCAACGAACATGAAATTGAGCAAACTTCAGCGTACAGCGGAAGACAGGAGGGCCTTGCCTAATCTGGTCCATGGGGTCGCGAAGAGTCGGACTCGACTGTGCGACTGAACAACAACAACAACCATGCTTCCCTATATGAATATAACTGAAGCAGCTTACAATGTAAGAAATAAGATAACAATATTCTAAAATCGGTGAAGGTATCAAGGCAAAAATCAAATCAGCACTTAAAATGGCTGCAATAAAATACACCAGATGTAAACCAGAATAATATCTTAAATCTATTTCCCACAGACTTGCTCTTACATAGGATTTTTTTTGAAAAAAAAATCATAATTCTATTGATGTTCACACTTGGACATGCTGTAAAGTGGTCTCTGCCTCTAACTCAGCTCAGGGAAAAAATTGTCAAGGTATGAGAGCTAAAAGGATGCCCTTGAGTTCGGAGGCCATTTTGGGCTCCAAGGTAATTTGTAATGTAATGTAATGTAATCTAGAATGAATCAACAATCATGATATATCATTATAATCAGAGCCAGGTGGGCCTTGGGCAGAAAGTTCCTCCCCCCACCGCTTGCCACCACAACTCCAAACATACCCTCTCTGACCATCTTTCTTTGTGTCCTTCCCCTACTGCTCACCCACGCATACCCATGCATACCAAGAGTGTGACACAGTGGCAGGCAATGTCAAACCACCTCTAAAATGTCTTTTGCCTTAATAACAAGTCTAGCTCACCACCTAGTGGTGCATAACACTTAAAAAGCTAGAACTTCTGGCTGCCAGTCAATATCAGTATCTTCTGGCTATACTACATACACTGCCATGTGATAATAATGATAACCATTCCACTCCCCCAGCAGCAATGAGCAGCAAGTGTGGTGAGTGTGGCTGAGAGTGTGGGTGGTGGGCAGCTGGGCAGCTGGGAGAAGTGAGTGAATGGGGGTCCTGGGCTTCAACAGTTGCCCTACCTCAGGATATGCTGATGCCAGCCCTGGTTATGAGACTGCTCAAAATGCGGAGAGTGTTAGGGGCCACTAGATGTTGCCTAGCATAGGTATATACTACAGGGGGCTCAAGGGCCTAGGGTTCCCTCAGATTTTTCCGGGGGAGACTAAGCCTCCCCCGGCCAACCAGTGCCTGGCAATATCAAGTTTAAAACTTTTCTTTGGGCTCACTTTTTTTCTTCCAGGCTCATTTTCTTACAAATGCTACTTGAACTTCTCTTCTCCCAGCAGGGAGGTGTCAAATACTAGTCTTTAGGAAGACAGATCTCTGCCTGGGGAAAAAAAGATTTGATAACATTCCTTGCCACAGAGAGAGAAGGTCTCTTGTGGCTGGATCCATCAGAAGAGACAGAGCTCTAATCTGAGGTCTGGTAAAAGTGGCCATTTTTGTCTGTCCAGTTGGCATAGAAAACTGAAGGGCACTTGATATTGTAAACAGTAAGAACTGCAATGGTTTTTGGCAGTATCTTTGCCCTCTCTAGATTAATAACTAAGGTTTTTGCTATCCAGAAAATATCAAACCTTGCATATGTTTTGTGTCTGTCAGAAAAAAAGGTTAGTCCTAAACCCTGGCTGGCTCCATCCACTTTCAATGTAGCAACAGTCAGACTGCAAAGCCTCTGGTGGGTCCAACATACTTGCTTGGCTCCAATTTACATTTGGGGGAAAAGTGTTTATCTATTTTATTTTACTTGAGTCTTTATGTCCTTGATTAGGAACAGTTGTTTTATCTTCATGGTAGTGGGGGAAGGGCTGCTTCAGTCACTCCTAAACTCTTCTTTCAATTTCCATTTCATTTTTAACTTGTAACTTGAACAAGATGGGGGGGGGGCATGCTGATGAAAGGTCTTTTAAAATTTCCTTTTGCCCTGTGTGCAGCCCAGAGAGAACATTGGCAAGGAATGTTCACTCTGTACATGTTCACCTTCTTCATTTTGCTGTTACTTAAAATGGTGTGGTACAGTTTCAAAAGGGCAACCAATTGGGATGTACTAAAGGAATGTACTGGGATGTACTAAAGGAACCAACTGGGATGTACTAAAAGGTATGATGGGATTGCCCATTGGAAACAATGGGAGAGGCTTGAAGGCACATTGGAGATAATGAGCCAGGAATGCCAATTGATTTGCATGGGCTCCACTGAAATACATTGCAGTGCAAAAATCATAAGAACATAACCATCAAGAGGGATCTCCTCCTGCCCCCCTCCTGTCTTTCAACGGCCCAGCAGACTGTGGAAAAGGATTGCAGAGCTCAAGCTGTGGGCCGGATCTGAGAAGAAGGGGGCGGGCAAGGATTTTCCTGGCCCCTCAAAGAAGTCTATTCCAGAGTGCCCACCTTCCACTGCCAGAACGCAGGAGAGCCCTTACAAGAGTTCCCTGAGGGACCTGGGATCCTCCCTCTCTGCCCAGCCAGAGGCAGCCATACTGCCAAAGGAGAGTACAGGGGAGGGGGAGCTCATCTACCCCCCTGATGACAGCCTGACAGTGAAGAAGAGGGGTGGGGGAAATGTGTCTGGGGTCCCTCAAGGGCTGGCCTCAGGCCCATGGTGTGTTAGCTTTAAAGCCTGGGGGGAGGGGCGGGACAGGTGGTGGAAGGAGGATAAAGGAAGTGAAGTCTTTGCCAGTGAGGATACACCTGGTCTCTATGTAATGGGATGCGAGGAGGGAGCTGTGGTTCCTGGCAGCCCAATCCACTCACGTGCACCCAGAATAAAGGCTAGGGTGCCATGGCCACAAGAGTGAAGTGACTCAGGCAGGCGGTGTTCTGAGGCAATTCTCTTCCCCAACCCTGGACCCGCCTCGACCCCCAGAATCATCCAGGCTTCGGGTAGGTGTTGACAATAACATAAGAGAACATAAGAGAAGCCAATGTCGAATCAGGCCAATGGCCCATCCAGTCCAACACTCTGTCACACAGTGGCCAAAAATACCAGGTGCCATCAGGAAGTCCACCAGTGGGGAAGGGAGACTGGAGGAAGGGTGGGATAAGGAGGGGATTGACAGATAACATGTGAGCAGAGTCCAGCAGTAGGGCCAGAAGCTCTCCCACTGTTGCCCCCCCCAAGCACTTGCCCCAGACTGAGAGTTCCTATCTATACCTTGTGGCTAATAGCCACTGATGGACCTCTGCTCCATGTGATTATCTAATTCCTTTCTGCAAAGAAAATATGACCCAAGTGGAATGATGGTACCTAGGAAGAGAATATGTGCTCTGAGACTGGAATGACAGGTCACAGATTGGAATGACAGACCCTGGAAGTAGCAGAAGCATTTTGGTACTGTAATGACAGCTCCTCAGAATGGAATGATGATCTCTCCTCAGAGTAGAATAATGACAGCTCCTCAGAGTGGAATGATGATCTCTAGCAATAGAAGCTGTGCTCTGGGACTGGAATGACAGGTCACAGAGTGGAATGACAGCCCCTGGGAATAGGTTTAGTGCTCTGGGACTGGAATGACAGCCCCCAGAGTAGAATAACAGCCCCTGGGACTAGCAGAGGTGTTCTGGGACTGGAACGGCAGCCCTCAGAGTGGAATGATAGTCCCAGAGTGCTTCTGCAAGTCCCAGGGGTTGTCACTCCAGTCCCAGAACACTTTTGCTAATCCAAGGAAACTTATTCCACTCTGGGGGCTGTCATTCCAGTCCCAGAGCACTGAGAAGATTGCTGCTACTCTGAACTCTGTACATTGCTCAGAAATTGAGTACACAGCAACTGTTTTGTATTCTGCCCCGGCACAGAATCTCCAGCCATGCATTTACCAAATGAAGGCATTTAGGGTTTTTTTACATTTTGTTTTGTTGAAGAAAGAATTTTATAATTTAAAAACAACAACAAAATCATTAATATTATGAAAAACAAAACTTCACTTGCACGCTTTATCTTCATCTTTCTTCTCCGAAAATTATTACACGATAATGTTTATCAGATTATCAAACAATCTTAGCTTGTTATAACAGATTTACAATATATTTTCAAATTAATCTTTGAACTAAATTATTCTGCAAATAATTAAACTAGTCCTAGGAGGCCTCAAGGGTTATGAGGGGGCAGAAACCCTCCTTCCAAAGACTGATTAAACCTTGGGGGAATATACCCAGACACTGGCCATAGTCCCACCATTCTTGTAGCATATAGATATAACCCAAATCCTATTTTTAAACAGAGTTCAAACTCTCTTCAAAATCTTCATGGTCTTCAGGAGTACAGATTCAAGTAGTTTTGACTGGTGTAAGCAGAGAGAGTTCTTTCCTTTTGCTGGTTCTATTTTCTTGTGATTCAGAAGAAGAATTTAAGGTGGCCATCATTAGTTCTCCCAGAGTTGTAGGCAGTGTAAGATATTAAGCCGTGTTGGAAACACTACTTGCTCATATGGAGCCAATGATATCTTATCCCTAAGTCCCAAATTTGGGGGTGGGGGGGGGAGATCTGGAAAAACTTGAATCTTCGAACCCTGGAAGTAAAGACTGCTTCATTCTCTAGCTTCTGCAAGTATCCTCTGCTGCGTTCAAAAGTCCTTAAATTCTACCAGCATATCTCTTGTATATAATGCAGAGGTAGATTCATCACATACCTTATCAACGCTATAAGCTCGCTGCAGAAGGGGCGTAACACCAGCTTCAAGGCTTAAAATGCTTGCTAACCAATTCACCATAAATATATTCAACTCTCTTCCAGCGTCAACATTTGATTTAACCCCCCTGAACTTTAAGCACAACTCACGACTATGATAATCCAAAGAAAAAATACATTCCCATGCCCAAGCATCAGAGGTTCTTGCAGGTAATTGATTCTCAAGCTCAGTAACTTCCTTGAGAGCTTTCTCTACCTTTTGGTTCGTCTGTTTATGAAGCTCTTCTAACTCATCCATGTGTTGAAATGCTGGTTTCAGCATTTCTATAATATTGTTTCTCAGTTACTGATGCCCTGGTCACACAGCAAGGTAATTGCGCTTTGTTCCCACTGTAATTTAATCAGGAATATTTTTCTTCGCATTGGGCTGACTAGATGCAGCCGGCCCCTCTTTTCCAGCACCCGCTTGCCTGCTGCTGCGCCATCCCCCAGGCGATCCTGCCAGCCACAGGGAAGCTTGGGAGGCTGCTGCTCCTGCTGCCACTGTGTGTGGGGGGTCCCCTGCTCCATCGTCTCCACCATCCTCCTTGCTGGCCCCGTCCAGGCTGCCGGAGCCCCCGCCTCTCATTCCCGCCTCCAGGGCCGTCTTTGTGCATTTTGGTTTTTTTTAAAGCTTCTAGGTTGAGCGCTTGACTAAACGTGCGCTTAATAAATCCATTATTAAACGTTAAATGGATTTATTAAGCACATGTTTGCTCAAGCGCTCAAACCGGAAGCTTTTTTTTTAAAAAAAAAAAAGCACAAAGAGCGTTCAGACGGCCCTAATCCCAATCATTGTGAAAGGTGGGCTGTTCAGATAGGCGAAATCGCACATTCAAAGCAGAAGTGCCAGGAAAACACTTGATTTTCCAGGGGTCAGGAAAACCCGGCATCATTGCGGAAGTGAGCCTGCTTTGGGGCGGGAGGCGGATTGGTGCGTGTGAACGTGAAACTGACATGCGCAAGGGAACAGCAGTGAATCCCAATCAAAACGGCAGTGTGACCGGACCCTGACATTGTTTGGTTGGCACCTGCATTAAAAAATTTGTAGTAAGCGGGCTGTCTTCAGTCATTAGCTTGCCCCTTCCCAGCATTGCAGATGATGTGGATGGTGTGTCTGTAGCTGGGGAAAACTCTATTAAACATGAAATGCTTTCTCCTTTCTGCTTCCTCTTCTTACCACTTTTAGGCACCTTTAGGCATCTTTCAAAATATTTCTTTTTTTCATTAGAAAGGGTAAAATTATTCAAATTTTGAGCAGACAGCCAGCGAGCACTGGGTACTGGCTGCTGACCTGGAAGCTGGTAGCTGCCACTCCCCCCAAATGAAGGCATCTTTGAGGCCACAATTTAGTAAATGTCAGTACAAAGTCATCCTAATGAATAAGGCAGAAACAAGACTCCTGTAAATGAACATCCAGGAAAACTTTTTAAATGTTCCCCTACAGGCTTTTCTATGTTGCCTCTCTTACTGTCAAATTTGTGACCATTAGTTTTTCCGGTGCACATGGTATGTATATTTGCCGATCTTAAAGTGACTATTCTAAAAGTGAATTTCAAAACAGGATACAGCAGGAGATTGCTGAGATACCACTATAACTACTGGCCAACTCCCACCTTTTCCTGGATTTAGCCCAGCCCAGGGGCATTGCTGGGGGAGTTCCCAGGCCCCCTTAAGTCTCTGGGGAGCTTCTCCCTAAACTCCACATGGCTCCACCTACATAGTGCCAATGGCCTGTGATGTCACTGGCCCCTCCTATGATGTCACTGGGTTCCAGTTCTTTTAAGGACCTAGCATAACAGTGCCTCTGGCCCAGCCCCAGACCCCCCCCTCGGGAAAATGGAAAGTCTATGCCCCTGTTGCCTACTAATAGTTTTGATCCTCTTTTTGTCATCAAAATGACATATTTATTATTATTTGGAACTTTATTGCTTTCTGTCACAGAGGCTGAGGTTGCATAACAAGCACATACACTCACTAAGCAGTGGGGATGGTATATTTGTTAGTTACTGTAGATTTTCTGGATTGTGTGGCTGTGGTCTTGGCATTGTAAGACCTGACGTTTTGCCAGTAGCTGTGACTGGCATCCTCAGAGATATAACACAGAAAGATGGAGTACCCTCTGTGCCAAGGTCATAGTATGTTTGCTTAGTTATTTATGTTTGGATTTGTATCCTTTTTTATATGGGCCCCTGAAGTACATAAAATACAGCAGTTTGCTTGTAAACCCTTAGAATTAAAATTAAAACCATAAAAACCACTGACTCAGAAAGAGAAAGACAGAGGGAGTAGTGGAGAAGAGATGGGTTGAAAAACAGGACTGTAAAATACTGAACATTTTTAAGGTGATCAGTCCAGCTGCCCTAGGAGTGACAGCATCTTTGCCTACCCACTTCTTTTCCTAACCCTTTTACACAAAACAATGTTACAGACTTGCTGTAGTGAGAGTGGGATCAATCTAGTTGATGCAGAACTGGACTAATGCTGATGGTTCACCTGTTTCCTTCCTTCTTCCCTCATAAGATATTTGAACTTTCATGATTTATGCCATGGGGGTGAAGTAAATCCTACAGATTGCAAGAGCAGGTGTGTGTGTGGGGGGGTGTCTTCTCCTGCCTCCTTTAAACAGGGCATCCTCTGATGTTCTTGAGGAGATAGTATTGTTTTAATGGTTTGTCTGGGTCACAGTCAGCACTGGATGTTCACATGATTTTCGCTCCACAAGGCAAGTGTGTTGTGTGAATTGCCCTCCTAAGCATGTATGGCCTATCAATACATATCTGGAATATTTAACAAGACAAACTGTTTGGCATGAGCCCTATTCTGTTTGGCCATTCATTTTCCCCACTGCCACCCAAGGCCATGTACAGAATGAGTTTTTACTCAAGGGGGTACAAATTTACTAGCTCGAAAGGTTGAGTTTGCTTCTCAAATGGTGTTTATTTTAGAACAATGAATCAGTAAGTGAAGTAAGATTGTTTTCTCAGATTCATTAATAATAACTGGCTGTTGAGTCTAATGTATGAAATTATGTGAATGAGTAACTAGCATAAATATGGTCTTGGAAAATAAATAAAGCCTGCATGAATGCTGTATTTCAAGCTCTGCAACTAAGAGCTAATACAATTATGTTTTGCAGGATGCTCAACATTTAGAAATAATGAACTGCTGGATTCTTTCCTTATCAGAGCAATTTGAAATAATTCTTCAGGGAACAGATTTCCTCTGCTGTAAACATCATATTTCAGAAGCTGTTGAATACTAAATGTGGCCGGACCTTTTATGACATTACCTCAGGCCTGGAGTCCTCATGAGTCTGCACATTAATCCGCCATTGATCAAAATGATTTAGCAGCCATATATTTCTTAAAGGAAAGAGAGGAACTTTGAACAGTTGCAAAAAAAAAGAAAAGAATTTGTTTGAATATGTTATACAGAACTGAATGTTGAATATTTCCAACTAGTTCTTTTTATATAAATGAGTACCTCCATTTGAACTATTGGTTTCTAGTCCTCATGGTTATAAAAAGAAGATTGAAATAGTACTGAATATTATTTATACAAGGATACTATGTACAGCTTCACCCCCACTTAAACTGGCATCACCTGAATTATCTCATTCACTGCAGACACTGTGAAAGTCTAGGAGAGGAGTCTAAGTTTTGACTTCAGGTGTATCCTATCTTCCTTAGTGTGTACGTGTGTGTGTGATTGCAAATACCATCATTAATTACAAAGCCCAATTAGTAAGAAATCACTGGTGATGAAACTAGAATGTGTGTAGTCCATATCCAGTATATAGATATTTAAAATGTGACTCTTAATTCCTAACACTAATTTGCCAATAGTGTAAAACAAGAAGTGGATACCCACGATACTCGGGGGGGGGAAGGACCTCCATGTGAAGGAGCAGGAAGCAGCTACAGGTGAGCCTTCTCCCCTGCCCCCGGGCACCAACAGCAAGGCCCACATGGGTCCCAGCTGCCGGGCTTGCCAAGCCTTCTCCCTCCCCCCGAGAGGCCCGGGCCCACCAAGTCTTCTACCCCAGCACTGATGGTGAGGCCCAGACCTGCCAAGCTTTCTCGCCATTCCCCTGGCATTGACAGTGAGGTCCACATGACTCCCAGATGCCGAGCCTGCCAAGGCTTCTCCCCCACCCCCAGCACCAACAGAAAAGCCTGCATGGCCCCCACCTGCTGGGCCCACAAAGCCTTCTCCCCCACCCCTCAGCATCAATGGCGAGGCTCACATGGCTTCCAGCTGCTGGCCACCAAGCTTTCTCTCTCCCCAGCAATGGCAGGGAGGCACAGTTCTCTTTTACTTTGGGGGGGGATTTAAGTATCCCCCTATATTTTTTTCTACATTTCAGATTTTTCTGTACACCTGGAGAGTGCCCCAAGTGTGCAGGAAAATCTCTTTGCCCTCTAGGTGCCCCAGATGTGTGGATTTAGATATCCCCACACAGAGGGGGCCTTGGCTATTATATACAGGGGTCTTTTTGGGGGGGAGTGCACCTGAGCACAGCTCCGGGAGCTCAGGAGCAAAGCCCCACCCCCAGCCGGCGTCCCGGGGAGTCTTTCAAGCAGCCGAATGTCAATTTCAGCTCCATTATATCCTATGGGCCATTGAAGTCAATGGTGAAAACATAGGGTATATTCTGGGGGCTGGAGGGGGTTTGAGGGAGAGGTTCCAAACTCAAAGGGTTGCTGTTGGAGCCTCTCCCCAAGATACCCACCAAGTTTCAAGAACATTGGATCAGGGGGTCCAATTCTATGGGCCCCCAAACAGGTTGCCCCATTCCCTCCATTGTTCTCTATGGTGGGGGAAAAGTAACTTTTTTCCCACCATAGAGAACAATGGAGGGAATAGGGGCAACCTGTTATCCTGTGAGCTACTCTGTGAGTTTGTAGCCTCTCCCTCAAACCCCCTCCCCTCTAGCCCTCAGAATATACCCTATGTTTTCACCATTGACTTCAATGGCCCATAGGATATAATGGGGCCGAATTGCCGCCAAATTTCTTTCATTCCCTCCTTTCCTTCTCTCTTTTTCCTCTTTCCCTCCTTCTTCTCTTCTCTCTTTCTTTCTTTCCCACCTTCTTCTCTTCCCTTTTTTCCTCCTTTCACTGTTTCCCTCCTTCTTCCCTCTCTTTCTTTCCCTCCCTTTCCTTCTCTTTCTTTCCCTCTTTCCTTCCCTCTTTCCTCCTTCTGTGGCCCAACTCTCATGAGAAGGAGTTTAAACTTTAAACCCCTTCTCTTAGCTCCCCCACCCAGACCAGCTGGGGAAGGGAAGGGGAGGCTTTTGAAGATGCCTCCCCCCCCCTTGCTTCCCCTTCTGACATCACTTCCGGTGATGTCAGGGGGCGTGGCATATGCTAATAGCCTAATAGCTCATTAGCATACCATATGCTAATGAGCTCCTGCAGCTGTTTTTCTACGAAAAGACCCCTGATTATAAACACACACACACACATATATATCACAATCATGCTACTCAATCATGTTAGTCTGTTGCAGCAAAGTCAAACAGCAGTCCAGAGACACCTCAAGGTCTAACAATTTATTTCAGCATAAGCTTTCTTTAGTCACGGCATACAAAAGAATAAATGGACACAGATCTGACACACAAAAACTGCAATATCTGGGAATTAGTAGGAATGTAGAAATCTTTGGGTATATACTGTTGCTGACCTAAACATTGCTGTTTTTACACAAGTTTCAGGTGGGTAGCTGTGTTAGTCTATAATAGCAGAACAAACTCTGAATCCAGTAGCACTTTAAAGACCAACAAAATTTACCAGGGTAGCTTTTGTAATTCAAAGTTCACTTCTTCGTATCTGACTCACAAAAGCTTATACCCTGGAAAATTTAGTTGGTCTTTTAAGATAGTAGTGAATTCAGAGTTTGTTTCTTTTTCCCCTTCACAAAAAAGCTTCAACAGGAAAACTAAGCATAAAAATGCTGAAGTGTAACAGGCTTGAATAAGGACTTGGGTTCCCTCACTTCCTTGGTGCTAATAGCTCAGTATAACTCACCCTTTAAGAGAAGTTAATTAGTTCTGCTTGTCATTTCTCACTCTGTCACATCATAGATTTTGTGCTTATCTTGCTCTACCCACATATTTACAGTTGGGAGTGATCCTCACTGATGATGAATGTATTAATTTCTCTCTAATTAGCTACTTTTTAATGTATATTTTATTAGTTTTCAGAAAAGAAGATAAAAGGGCGAGTCATACATTTTCAGAATATCTACTTAAATTTCTCATACATCACATAATTAATAAATTACCTAAAATTTTACCTCCTCTTAAACTAGCTGCTTAGCAACACTATGTAATAAAACAAAATAAAAAATTATATGCTTTCTTACATCTATCCATCACCTATGCATTCTAGTATAATTTCTGTTAAGCATAATCTAAAAATCAAGTTACATATCTTCACGCCTAGCATCTTTAACTAAAAAAATAGTATATAATTTCATAGTAAATACCTATTTTTCTATTTAATATATATCTATTTTAAGCATTTCTAATATATATAGCAAAGTTGTTCATATTCATTATCCTTAAAGAAGAGGACCAATATCTATAAAGAGAGGATGAAAAAGAAGTTATAATTTTCCAAACAAATTTTTAAAGAGTTCAGTCCATGTATATATCCAATATAATAGCTCTTAATGAGTTTTAACTTAACCATTATATTATTTGCCAACCAAACTTATTAATATCTTCATCTAAATACATTTCCAATAAAATAGATTTTGAGGAATTCCATTTAACCATTACAAACAAATTGGTATCAAAAATGTTGCTGTATTTTCTATTAAAATCTTTTTCCAAATATCATTAGATATTATTTAGCTAAATCACTTTATACCATACTTATATTTTATATCTGCAAATTCTAACATCAAATAATTGCTTTATACTATCATTAATATTCCTCATTTTTACCATTTAATTATAAATTTGAGTTAGGCTATAATTCATATTGATCAGTTATTCATAAACCAGGAACAATTACACATAAAACAGTTTAACTATAACATTTAATCTTTTTCTTCTTTCTTTGTACTCTTTTTAACTCTAGCATAATTTTGTGTCTTTTCTCTTTATATAAGGAAAAGAATTCCCTTGTTTCATTCCATCTGTATTTAATTTTTAAAATAGGCACAGATTCCAATAATTCTGGTTTATCTTCCAAAGGGAGAATCTTCTCCTTTGTCATCTCAACAGTTGAAAGATTTGTCAGGTTGTTAATAATTGTGTTGAGTTGTCCTATAAGCTTCTTATCTTCTCTTTAGGTGCAAAAGTCAGATCTTGCTTCAAACTTTGTTCTTCAGGTGTGGTCTGTTGTTGTGGGTCTTCCTGTGCAATTACAGTTTCTTTTTGCTCCTTTTCAAAGAATCTCTGAAAGGCTTCTTGGACTGCTTTCCTGACCTCACGTTGAATTATTTCTATGAGTTCCTCTTATTGCTCCCTGGAAAATTGTATCTTTTGCATACCATCAAAGGCATCTCGGTAGTCCATCTCATTACACGTGTTTTGGGAATCCATCTTTTTCATGTAACAGGGTTCTAGTTATATCCAGTACAAACAACAGTCTCTGGGCTTAGGTTTTCTTTAAGCCTTGCCACTGTTCCCAAACACAGTCTCTGTAGCCATATTAATTCCAAAGGTTTTCAGTGTAGACCAAACAATACACAGTTTCCTTTTTAAAGCCCTTGTGGTACAAGAAGCAAAATGTAGTTTTAAGTTCAAAGCAGTACAGCCTTGACTTAAGTTTTGCAGTGAAGTTTGTTAATATTGCTAAAATATTCAGATGTCAGTGTTTTCCTTTTGCCCCCAAGTATTATTATATAGATCTTTCCTTCCCAGTCTTGTCACCACCGCTTATGAGAGGAAAGAAAGGGGGGGGGAATTCCACTCAGTCCTTCCTTGTTTGGGAGATTGAAAGGAGGTTTAAAAGCTGTAGATCGTAGAATCTTGGTTGTTGTATATTCGATTACTCATGGTGTGGGTGATATCTTCATCAATGTTATGATGAGGTTCTGGAGTCTCTTATGTGGATGTAAAGCAGCTTTGCAGTCATGGCTCCAAGACTGTGCACCTTCGTGGTTCAGCTTTGGGATGATCCTGAACTGCCAGCCACTCACCACTGCTCGCAGGGTGCAGGATCAAGTCCCCGGCAACTGACCCTCCCTCCAAGAGAGTCAGTGGGACCTTGGGAGGTCTCAAAGATCCCCTAAAAACCACGAAGAGTCAGCAATTCTCAGGAGTTCCCCAAGAGATCATCTGCTCTGCTGCTCTGTAACCCAGAACTCCTCTAATTAGCTACTGTTCCTAACTGGCCTCTCCGCTCCTATTCTTTTGTTGCATGTAACTTTAAGTATAAAGATATCTTTTGTGGTTGGTGCTACTTGATGAAGTAAACTCTGCGGGACCACCTTTCCTCATATAGATCCCAGAGAACACTTTGGTCGGGGTCTCAAAATTGATTGACCCTCCCTGGCCCAAAAGAGGCCAGGCTTGCTACTACCAGGGCCTGGACTTTCTTGGTGGTGGCCCCATTCTGGTGGAACAAGCTCCCAGAGGAGATCAGGGCCCTGCGGGACCTTCTGCAGTTCCGCAAGGCCTGTAAGACAGAGCTCTTCCACCAGGCTTTCAGCTAGGGTGCCGCCACCATTATAGAGCCCTGGTTCTTGGTTTTAACATCCAACCTGAGCTGCAGGAAGATCTTGAGCAGACGGATTTTAGAGAGTACATTGAAATAAGCCATCTTGAGTAACTTTTTCAGCACTTTATGAAATTGTATTATAATGGAATTGTTTTATATGGTTTTATATAGTTTTAATTGCATTTTATATATGATTGTGAGCTGCCCTGAGCCTGTATTGCAGGGAGGGAGGGGTATAAATATGATTAATAAATAAAAAAAATAAACCCTGACTCTGGAAAGATTATACTGAAATAAATCCTGCTAGTCTTTAAGTTGCCATTGGACTTCTGTTTGATTTTTCTAGAAGACAGTGTAATAGATGAATTAAATAATAATAAGGATGATCTTAGGTTTCTCATAATGATTGTTTTGATCTGAAATTAGCCATTTTGATTTGGCTTTACCATATGCTAATCTAAGTAGCGATTGTCTTCATGGTTCCTCATGCTTATATTTTCCCATAAAATATTTCTGCTTTTCAAAGTTTCTTTGTACATTAATAAACCAGTAATTAAATGTATAACTCATTTAATTGCCTGCGCAATGCAATTGTTAGTACAAATGCATGTAAAAATAATTTAAAAATCAACAATGAACACTAGAACACTGATGCAGTTGACAAAAACATAAATAAATAGAAATGAAATGAGGATCATTTACTCATCCCTAAATATTGGGTCCTTGGTCCAAATGCCATATAATAACAAAACAATTCTATATTTGTTTTCTAGTTCTTCAGCCTGACAAGAAAATTCTTTATATACATTGTGTTTTAGACAGTTTCATGAATGAGGCATACTGTTAAATCAGCTTTTCTGGAAGAACTCAAAATAGCAGCTGCTCCCAAGGCCATTTTCTTTGGGCTTCCCTGCCACCACCATTGTTTCTGATTTATTGTTTGAATTGCTTTCAATTATGTCTTGCAATATTTTGTTCTTCAGGCCATAACAATATTGGTTAGTTTCTATTCATAGGCTTCAGTCTTTTTCTCAGATCTGGATGAATTGAAAGAATTTAACCATTGACAGTGTCAAGTGAATCAAGTGCTCGTGAAAAAAGTGTCCAGCTGAGATACCTAAATGAAGTCGCTTCTCTATTTACAGTACTATCTTCACTTCCTTTGTCTTGCTCTATATTGTGCTTGGTTTCTTAGAGTGAGCGGGTGTTTTCTGTGTTCATATCAATTAATCTTTTCATCAGAGTCAAGATTCTTCTACCCCTTATAGAGCAGTACCTCTTGAGATCCAGCAGGCCATAGTGGTTAGAGTGGCACACTAGGAACAACTGGGTCCCAGTTTCCAATCTGCCATGAAAGTTTGCTGGGTTACCTTGAGCGTGTCACAATTTCTCAGCCTAACTGACCCCACAAAACAAAGTTTGAGTCCAGTAGCACTTTTAAGACCAACAAAGTTTTATTCATGGCATGAGCTTTCATGTGCACGCACACATCCTCTATGTCTAGGCAACAAGCAAATTTTTGCTCGCCCTCAGAGACTAATGGATCCAATTGGATTCCAGAATGGTCTGTGGGTTCCAATACCCTCCAGTGATTCCTTAGATGAGCTGATAGAGGACTGGAACACTCAGCTCTCTGAAGCCATCAATGAAATTTCCCCCCAACATCCTCTTCATCTCCATCAAAAAACATCCTCCTGGTACACTATGGAACTCAGGGGGATGAAGCGGAAGCTTAGTCGAAGCTACAAGAGCATCATATAGGACATTTATGAAATCCTATGAGATGGCAGTGAAGACCACAAAGGAGTTCTATGTGGCCTCCATTGCGTCTGCTAGCGCTTGCCTGGCATAATTGTTTAGGATAATTAAAACTCTTACGTCCCTCTTGGAGAGGACCCAAAGTAATAGAAATTTGACCTTGAGCTGTGAGGCATTTGCAAGATTTTTTGCAGATAAAGTCTCATCACTCTGCCGCAACCTCCCAGCCAATATTGATACAGTATGTGAACTGGAGGCCCCTTGGTCGTCTCAGAATTCAGTTTTTGACACCTTCAGTCAGCTCTCCCAGGCCAATGTCAACAGAATTCTGGGTGTTGTTAGGCCGACCACTTGCCTCTTGAATCTGTGCCCCTCAAAGATGGTAAAGGCCATCAATGAGAGGTTATGAGGCCCCCCTGGAGACATTATCAATCTGTCCCTGGGTTCTGGGACTTTCCCACGGGGTCTGAAGGAAAAAGTGGTGACACGCTCTTGAAAAAAAAAAACAAATTCAGATCCTATGGATCCAACCAATTATTGCCCAGTGTCATATCTCTCATTTCTGGGTAAGGTAATTGAAAGATTGGTGGCCAAACAGCTCCAGAAATTCCTAGAGGACACATCAGTGTTGGATCCATTTCAATCAGGCTTTTGCCCTGGCCATGGGACAGAGACGGCATTGGTCACCCTCACAGACAATCTCTGCAAACATCTGGATTGATGCGGGTTGGTGCTGCTGATATTACTTGACCTTTCACCAGTGTTCAACATAGTCAACTATGACCTATTGACTCACTGCCTCACCAACATTAGAATCCATGGGAGAGCCTTGCAATGGCTCATCATCTCATTTCTCCATGGTCAGGGACAGAGGGTGGCACTGGGAGGGACAGTGTCCTCAAGTTACCCACTGGAATGTGGGGTTCCTCAAGAGGCACTGCTCTCTCTGATGTTGTTTAACATCTATATGCAGCCCCCTCACCCAGCTGGTGTGGAGTTTCAGTGGGATGCCATCAATATTCTGATGACACCCAGCTATATCTGTTGATGGGTGACTGGCCAGATACCATTCCCGGAAATTTAGCCGAGGGCTTGGAAGCTGTGGTGAGATGGTTAAAACAGTCGACTGAAACTAAATCCAGAAAAGATGGAGGGTCTGTGGCTGGGTAGGGGAGAGGCTCGATTGTGTTGTCAGCTCACAATTCTTGAGGGTGGGCCCCTATCACTTCATCAATTCATCAAAAGTCTGGGCATGTCCCTGGACTCCTAATTATCCATGGAAGCCCAAGTTGTGAAGGTTGCCAACCTGGCTTTTCCCCAACTTTGACAGGTCAAGCAGCTGGCTGCCCACCTGCCTTGCCCTGACCTAGCCACAGTAATCCATGCAACAGTCACCTCCAGGCTGGACTAATGTAATTTGGTCTATGCAGGCCTGCCCTTGTGCCTTACCTGGAAGCTTCAACTGATCCAAAATGCAGCTGTGTGGGTCCTCACAGGAACCCCTCGTACAGTACATATCCAACTAATACTGCATGAGCTACATTGGCTCCCAGTGGAGGACTGAATCAAGTTCAAGGTTTTGGTTCTGACCTTCAAGGCCCTTAGTGGTCAGGGACCTACATACCTTCAGGACCACCTCTCCCAGTATGCCCCTGGAAGAGCATTACTCTCAGGAAATAAAACTTGCTGGTGGGCCTGGCTCAAGCGAAGTCCGGCTGTTTACAAAAGCCAACCACTTATTTGCAACCTCTGAAAATCGCTTTCGATTTAAGTTCACTTTGGTAAGTCTCTCAAAACAATTCAAACACTTGGTTTTCCCCTTCCCCCTCTCTTTTTTCACTTCTCTGACGCGCTCGCAGGAGGGGTCCCTCCCTTGTCTGTTTACTAGTATGGGGGGATAGGGAATTCTTCAGTTATTTCAAGATTCGTTTACATTAAACTCACTTTCATTGTCGGTCACTTTCGACCATGCTTGTCTCTTTGCCAATCACTCTATCTCCAGCTCTTGATCTGGTCAACCCAGCTGGTGCCATACAGCCACACAGCAGTGGGACTGTCGGGACGGAGGAGGCTACCCCTTGAAAGCCCTATGGCTTCGAACCCTACCCTAGGGTTCCATGGGGAAACCGCATCAGTGGCTTCCCTCCTCACCGCTGATGTGCAAATCGCTCCCCTGAGCATTGGGGAGAGTGACTGCCATCACTGCGCCATGAACCGGAAGATGGCAGGTGCAGGGAGGTAAGGAGTGAAACCGAAACTTATGGGCGGTCAAAGTCCGAGACCGGAAGAAGAGGCAATGGATGTCATGAGACTCCTAGCAGATACACTCAAGCCGGTGATGGATCAACTTACTGGTATTAATGAGCAGTCAACTGCTCTCAATTAAAACTTCACAGTGCAACAGCTACAGCTGGTGGAAATGGTTAAAAAGACAGAGCAAATGGTGGAAGTAGCGAAAGAGATGCACGCCAAAAACAAGGTTTTGAAGAAACAAATGGATGAATTAGCGAATAAGCAAAAATACCAGGAAAATAGACTATTGTTTCTACAAATGGAAAAAGCAAATATGATCCTCAGATTCCAGGGAGAGCCTGAATCACTGAATGAGGATTTGAAGAAGCTACTCAGTGATCTCATCGCACCAGTAACAGGCTTGAAAGTGGAAGAAATTATGAGTGACATGGAAGCAGCGTATAGGGTGTATTCCAATTACGCCAAAAAAAAAATAGCCTGCCTGGAGAGATCTCAGTCAGATTCTCAAGGAGACAAACGAGGGATGCAATATTAAAAGCAGCATCAGTAACTCCACTGAAACTGGGGAATTCAACTATCAAAACCTTAAAGGATATTCCATTTGAAATTCGTCAAAAAAGAAAGAGCTACAAGGACTTAATCCTTTTTCTTCAAACTAATCAAATCGCATATAAATGGGTGGTACCGGAAGGGGTCATCTTTAAACTCCACGAAAAAAGAGAGAAGATTGACTCTGTGTACAAAGCGAAAGAGTTTTTGAAATGCCAACTGGGAGCCAAAGAAGATGGTGAAACTGGTTCAAGTGGCTCCACACCCTCGGAGAAGGATGAAGACTTGGCCGCGAAAGAAGGTGCTGCTGCCCGTAAGACAACTTATGGCCTTAGAGATAGAAAGCCTAAGTAAAGGC
This sequence comes from Gekko gecko, assembly GCA_029375565.1. Classification (NCBI taxonomy): domain Eukaryota; kingdom Metazoa; phylum Chordata; class Lepidosauria; order Squamata; family Gekkonidae; genus Gekko; species Gekko gecko. The sequence continues at coordinate 139,285,883 of JAPDNY010000002.1, forward strand.
AGAAGGACTCTGTAAATTGCCTTTATGCAGCAAGCTACGAGAGATGTTCTGGAACTCTCTCATAACAAGTAATTAATTAATGATTTAGCAGAGATAGACAGGAGCTCACTGTTTGCATTGTTTACTAACAGTAGTGTACTAACATAGATTCTAACTGGGGTATGATCTCCTACTCTTGGGTTTTTAGTTTAGTGTGGGTTTGCTTTTCCTTCTCCTTAGTTGTTGTTTCTCTTCCCCATTTTTTCTTTGTAGTTTTAGTTGTATATCAAAAAAGCAATAAAAAATCCCCTTCAGGGGGCCAAAAAGAGAGAGAGAGAGAGAGAGAGAGAGAGAGAGAGAGAGAGAGAGAGAGAAGTCCAGCTGTCCTTGGCCAGGGCCTTTTCAGCCCTGGCTCCTGCCTGGTGAAATGCTCTGCCAGAAAACAGCCATGCCCTGCAGGAGCTGCTATCTTTCCACAGGGCATGTAAGGCAGAGATGTTCCACCAAGCCTTTGGTTGAAGACAGCGACGGGACTTTTTCTGGCACTCTCATATAACCCCCCATTCCTCATAACCCCTCTCCCCAGGGTAAGATTGGAGTTAGGATTTTTCCACCATCTTTTATACAGTATATACACTGCTTTTACTTATTGCTATTTACTGGATTGTTTGCTATTGTCTGTATGAGTTTGTATACCATTTGTTGTAAGCTGCCCTGAGCCCTACTTTTAGGGAAGGGTGGCCTAGTAAATATAATTTAATAAATAAATTAAATAAATAAATAAAATGGAAGTTAACAGTCCATACATGTAGGCAGAGGGTGAACAGTAAGTTAGCATATAACATAATGAAGATGTTTTAACAGATGCAAAGACCAAACAGAAATAACAAGCTAAATTTATATGATCACCATTTGTTTGGATGTAATTATGGAGGAGAACAAAGTGAAGCAAATAAATATGTCAAAACAGGAGACTGATGTGTAAATGTATCCCTCTTCATTGTGGAATACTAAGAGTAAGTAACTGAGACCATGTAGTTTCTAACAACATCCTTTTCTTTGAGGTGGGGGGACTGGTTATATAGTGTTATGTCTCCTCTGTCACCAGATCAGAGACATTCCAATAGTCATTGCATTACATTACAATCACTATTCCAATCTGCTGTTCCAAATGATAAATACACTAAAATAAAGAGGATGTATAGCCCTTCTTGGTGAGAATACATATGTAAGGTGAGGACTCCCCATTGCACACAGATCCTGGGGCCAGCTTCTTCTGCAGTGTGATTTAAACCACTCCAGGAGAAGCCATCAGGATTTTTCTTCTTGGGTCTATGAGATCTGATATTTTTCCCAGGTCCAATAGACCCAAACTGAAAAATACCATTTTTTTTTGCACACCCCTAGAAGGAGGTGGGGAGAGGTAGTGGTAGTGCCAGCAGAAAGTGGTGCAGGGACAGTAGTGTGTAAATGCTGTCCTGGCCTGTCTCTAACCCACTTGATGCTGATTCCACTAGGGCACAATTTCATGCTCCCACGTGGAACCAGCCAATGAAAGTTCAGCCATTACTAATTGTTCCCTTGTACAGTGTGTATCTCAAATAACAATCTGAAAATAGAACAAGTATCACAGTGTTTCTGTGCATATTAAATTTATTTGATTAGTTGTAAAGTGCCACAGGCACTGACAATGGATAAATAATAATTTTTCCTGAGCTTTCTGGAGAGAGGTTGAAATAAAAAGGTGCTAGATATTAAACTTTATATAAATGAATCAAACTGATCAAAGACCAAAAAGTGTATGAACATTCTCATTTCCTTCTGTTTTGCTTAAAATGAACAAAAATAGTCAGCAACACAAAATATCATGGCACAAATTTGCAAAAGTGCATTATTCTATTGCAGTTCCTAAAACCCATTGGCTGAGATCTAGCAACTACTAGACATTTATGTGTGGACATAATGTTTTTCCTCCCTCAACTTTCTTTACCGAGTCATGGTCTATCAGTTTAGTATCCAGGAGGTTTTAGATGTATTAGCCACTTGTTGATCTTGGGAAATGACAGTACTTGAATATAAGCATATACTTAATAGAACGTTGTGCATTTTACTGATAAGGGCAATATATTTCTACACATCAAATGCTGGGACTAACAACAGGGGATGGCTGTTTCCTCCACATCCTGCTTGTGGGGTTCCTGGAAACATCTGGCTAGCCACTGCTGGAAAATGGATGACAAATGACAAAGCAACAAAGCAGAAAGGACTGTATAAATAATAATGCCTCTGAAACCAGAAACGTCACTCTCTGTTGTTTTTGTACTGTACATTGTTCCTTGCTGGGCATTTCTAAGTAGAGTTATGGCCATCTATTGATCTACCTAGATAGCCCAGGCTAGACCAATTTCATTACATCTTGGAAGCTAAGCAGGGTCAGCCCTGCATAGTATTTGGTAGGGTTCCCAGGCCCCCCCCCAGCCACTGGTGGGGAATGGGGGGTAGGGTTACTGGATCCAGTTTGGGAAACTCCTGGAGATTTGGGAATGGGAGCCTGGGAAGGACAGGGACCTCACTGGGGCAAAGTGCCATAGAGTCCACTTTCCAAAGTATCCATTTTCTTCAGGGTAACTGATCTCTTTAGTCTGGAGATGAGCTGTAATTCCGGGGGATCTCCAGTTCCCACCTGGAGGCTGGCATCCCTAGTATTTGGATGGGTGACCACCAAGCAATACGCTGTGGTGGACAATGGAAACCCACCTCTCAATATCGTTTGCCTTTAAAACATTATGGCATTGCCATAAGTTGGCTGCAACTTGACAGCAAAAAAAAAAACCTTTTGAAATTAATGTTTGTTTAGGGTTGCATGGCAATGCTGGCCAAAGGCTTTTTGGTGCCCTAAGTGAACTATGACTTTGCCCCCTCCCCATCCAACAAAAAGAAAATTGAGAAGTCTAGAATGAAGGTTTTACTTTCGGTCATTCGAAATGAACAATGTAAAAATAAAGCTCTTCAAAAGTCCCTTGTGTTCCACCAGCAGTTGAAGAAGAATAGATATTGAAAGTTTAAAAGGCAAAGTTTCCCTTCAAGCCTGAACAGGAAGCTCTTCTTGCCTTTTTGGTGTCACACAATACCTGGCACTCTGGGAGATCACCTAGGTTTGCCTAATGGTTGGACTAGCCTTGTTGCCTCATTAAGTATTTAAGAGTGCAGTGAAGAAAGTGTGCTTCTTGTGGAGGAGCAGAGGGCAATTCTGCATCTAGCATTTGCTCCACATTTTCTCAACTGGGAGGGAAAAGTGCAGCTCAAAACTACATTCAAATATTGTTAAGTATGCAACTCAACAAGAGGCAGTGATTTCAGCAAATGATTTCAGCTTTATTTGTAACGGCAACACCAACTCAGAACACACCATCAAACACCCACAAAACAATGGAGCACAGCTTCTTCTTTTAAACTCTCCTGGGCTGCCAAAGCCACACCCATTGTCCAATAAGAACCAATAACAATGCAGGGATAAAGGCCAATCAGGACCGTTCCCTCTCTGATACATTCTCATATAGTGATTGGGTATTTACAAAGGTTTCTCAGAAACCAACCAATAGCAGTGCGACATCTGAGGAGCCACATTCAGACTCAAGCTTTACATGTGAAAAGATAGCAGCGATTCACATTCAATACACAACAAATATCTCCTGGCAACACCATACTGAATGGCCATAAATCTATACAGAAGGTACAATAAAGAAGAAGAAGAGGAAGAGATTGGATTTATACCCCGCGCTTCACTACCCAAAGGTGTCTCAGAGCAGCTTACAAACTCCTTTCCCTTACCCTCTCCACAACAGACACCCTGTGAGGTAGGTGGGGCTGAGAGAGCTCTTGACAGAAACTGCTCTTTTTTCAAGAACAGCTCCTATCAGAACTATGGCTTGCCCAAGGTCATCCAGCCAGGTGCAAGTGGAGGAGTGGGGAATCAAACCTGGTTCTCCCAGATTAGAGTCCGCACACTTAACCATTACACCAAACTGGCTCTCTACGATCAAAAAACTCAGAAGTGGCATGAAGTGTGGAAGCTACCATAAAACCTGATAATCAAAGGCAGTGAAACCAGCATGCAATGCAGAGGGGAATTTCTGTTCCAAAGTCAGTTTTGTAAAACAAGGGAGGGAAAAGCCAATGCAGAATCAGCCAGAGAGGGAGGCCAAAAGCTGGTGGATTCATGGGAGGCAGATGTTTCTGCAGTTGGCAGGCATAGGCAGAAAGGGGCTGTTGAGGGATGATGTCGTTTCAAAAGCCTAGAGGCATTCCTGGGAAACTACAGCTACTGGCAAGTGGAGGAATGGAAATGGAAGACCACTCAGATTTAAATGAAAGGAAAACAGAAAGTGGTGAAGCATACACAAATCCAAAGGAACAAGCAGAGAAGAAATTCCTGGAAGCTCTGCACTAAGTTGGAGAGTCAGTCAGGAAGGAGGGTCAAAGACAAAGGGTGATTTCTTACCCCTATCCATTGGAGGACACAAGAACTGAGAGAATGAAACAACAGCTTCCTCTTCCCCCAGACCAATGTTCCCTCTAAGCTGAGTTACTGTGAGCTAGGTCACAGTTTTTTAGCCTCCAGCTTACACATTTTTGCCTCAGCTCAGAAAGGATGGCTCCAGAGCAAACTAATTTATGCAGCAGCCAAATCGCTCAGTCACATCTTTAATGCCAGTAGCTCACAAAGTAGAATTTTTGCTCACAAGGATCCACAGCTTAGAGGAAGCATTGCCCCAGACCTCCCAAACTTCAGCTCGCTATGCTTGCAGATAGTTCTGAATGATGTCCTCTGTAGCATTTCTCCTATTGATAAATTCTGGCCCTTTTTGAGCTTCTGAAACATTTTGACATGAAACATTTGATATATAAGATAGGCTTGTAAAACAATCATTTTCCTGCTGAGAAAACTACTTTCAAGTGAGCAGATGGAGAAGCTTTTGTAAACTGGACAAAAATAAGTTACAGACTGATCAGTGTTTTCATTGCATAGGCTAGTGAAAATGACTGGCAGTTAGTAGTTTTGTGTTTGACTTATTTTCATGGGTGCCTTTTTTAAAAAAAATCAAGACTCTCTTCCCACATCCATCATTAATAATATGACAATTGTGATCATTGGCTTAGAATGGGTGCACTATAAGCACTGCAGAGCTGCTGAAAGTCCCAAATAGCTTCCATTATCATGCACTCTGCCTCTAATTTGCCTAATGCATCTTCTCATTTGGGAAGATTCTGGACTCTTAATGGCTGCTGCGTAAAACTACTAAACTGTTTTAAACCACAGTTGTTGCTTAGTGCAGCAAATCTCTTTCGATGTATTTTTTCATCTTCCATTAAAAAAAATCTCATATCAAGATCAGCAAAAGCCATTTGGGTTCCATTTTCTTCTTTCTAGCATCACAGAATGATTCCCTCTTCCTCCAAGATTACCTTGCATCTGCAGTCTGTGCATCATTATCTAATGTGCTACTTGATGTAGCCTGGAGTTTAGTGGAATCACAGGCATTGCCAGCACAGTGGATTTATTTTTTCTGTGAAATCTCAGGATTATAAAGGGTTTAGTTCTCTGATAAAATATAGTGAAAAGCTGTAGATTATGAAAAAGAATGGTAGCTATAAAATGCCTTTTTAATTTAAGGTTTTTTCCTAGACAATGCCAACAACCCAGCTGAGCAACTTATCATAGCTATGTTCTCAGTGTAATATTCCACTATCAACTGTGTACTTAAAGATGTTGTCACATGATGGCTTCAGCATTCTATATAAGAGAGTAACCATGATCAAGAGGAGTGTGTGCATGCATCTCTACTAGAATGGCTTTTTATCAAATAATGTTAACAAGCTCCAACATGGATAAGGAAATAGCAATGGGAAATTGTCAACAAAAATGATCAATATATCCAGTTCTCAGTGTGATCCTATCTTTGGGTACTAAAACCCAGAGACTAGGGTAATGCACAGACAAATCTTTCTATAAACCTGAGAAAGATCCCAGGTTTGTAGAAAAATCTGAAATCTAAAAAAAAGAGGGGGGAGATTAAAACCGCCCATTAGAAGCAGTACCTATGGCTTTAAGAAAAGAATGTCCTTAGTGGCCTTGGCTAGGCAACCACAGCAACATTGCCAACCCCAAGCCTTGTTTTTTGTCAATAAAAAGCAGGGGGAGTGGGCCCTTTGAGGGAGGACTTACTGTCACCTGATTTGTATGTCTCATCTAGGCCTGCCTGCTTGCTACTGTTCAACACCTCACAAAAGCCAGTGTTGTATAGTAATTAAAGATTTAGACTAGGATGTTGGAGAGCCAGGTTCAAATCACCACTCTGCTGTGGAAGCTAACAGGGTGACTGTTATGTTCGCTGACCGCCGCTAGGCGCCAGCAGTATGCAACTGGAGCTTGGCTCCAAAGAACAATAGGGACTAGGATCCTGAGCCTCCCAGTTAGCACCTATAGGAACTGTGGTGGGAAGTTCAAACCCTCCAATGGGACTTATGGGTGTGTATCAGGGACTGTATATAGTTGGCCTTTTTGGCCGGTTGTGCATTGTTGTGTTGTGTACCAGTAAACCATGAGCCTGCTAATCACTTAGCATCTGTCTTCTCTATGCGTCGAACCCAGTATACAACAATGGCGACGAGGATGGGATCCCACTGAGCTGGCTGGGCTGCTGGGCATCTGAGGAAGACTGGGAACCACTGCTGCTTCAACTGATAAGCACAAAAGGCGCACAATCCACTTCCCCGCATCCACCCCGTAGCACAATGGCAGTCGCTCCAGGAGTGGGACTCGTCCCTCTGGTTGACCTTACCAAGCCGCATCACTGGGAAGCCTGGGTTGAGGGACTCAAGTCCATCCTGATCTTCTATGAGGTCACCGACAGAGAGAGGAAGAGGAGCCTCCTTGTCAGCTCATGTGGCCCCGCCACCGTGGAACTGGCTCGCAACTTGCTCTCTCCAACCAAGCTGTCTGAGGCCAGTTCAAGCAAATCATAAAGGCATTCCAGGACCATCCTCTGGCCATCGGAGATCTCACATCACATGGCCTTCCACTCCCAGCAACAGCAACCATGTGAGTCTGTTGCTGTGTACCTGCTCTGCTAGCTTGCCTCGGAGTGCACTTTTGGAGCCCAACTAGAAACAACCCTCCATGACAGACTAGTTTGTGGGCTCAGTGACAAGAAGCTGCGGTGGTGGATCCTGGAGGAGGAAAAGTGCACCCTCGCATCAGCCCTCTCCACTGCCACAGCTTGGGAGAGGTCCCACCCTGCCGCATCGACTGCCACCCACCAGACTAGTGCGGACCCCATAGACCGAGAGGAGGAAGAGGTCCACCAGACCCAGCATTCCAGCCAGAGACATGATCCAGGCCCTGCACCGTACACCCATCTCCCATGACCCTAATGGACTTTCAGAGGAACTGCGTTCCTATACAGGGTGTGGGGAGTTTCTGGGTCCAGTACCAGGGGTTTAACGGTTACTTGGACTTGATTGTGGTCGAGGACAACCTGGTCAGTCTATTGGGCCATGCGTGGTTCACCCCTTTGGGAATCTCAATTGCAGAAGTCTAGCTCTGCACTCCACAGTATTTCAGCGAGGTCTGCCGGGAGTTCCTGGCTGTCTTCGACGGGAATCTGGGGTCCCCCCATGTCACTGCAGCTCAACCCACACATGGCCCCCATCCGCATGCATTCCAGGAACGTCCCTTTCATGCTGAAGCCGAAAATACACGTGGAACTGGACCATCTCATAGAGCAAGGAGTCCTGGAATCGGTCTTCCATGCGGCGTGTCCCCAGTTAAACCAAACAGGGACATCCACATCTGCATGGATTACAAGTGCATGTTAAATAAGGCACTTTAGGACTACGCATATCCAGTCCCAGTGATGAGCCACATGCTAACCACTTTGGCGGGGGCGAAGATCTTTGGCAAACTCGATCTCGCCCAGGCTTACCAACAGCTCCCAGTTGACGAGGCAACCGCCGCTGTGGAAACCATCATGACTCATAAGGGGGCTTTGAAGGTAAAGAGATTGCAGTTTGGGGTGAGCGTGGCCCCAGGGTTCTTTCAACATTTGATGAACTCTCTCTTGAAAGGGATTCTGGGCATCACGCCGTTCTTCGATGATGTGCTGATTGCCGCGGCTACCCCAGATGAGTTCACCTCCAGACTGCGCACTGTCCTCTGCCGATTCCATGAGGCCAGGCTGAAAGTGAAGTGGGAGAATTGCCTGCTGGGGGTTCCATCCATTAATTTCTTGGGCTTCACGGTCAACACAGATGGCCTCCATCCAGCTAGGGACAAGGTGAAGGCCATTGTTGAGGCTCCCCCACCCAAATCAAAGGTGGAACTCCAGGTATTCCTGGGGTGCTTGAACTTCTACCATGCCTTTCTCCCCCACAAGGTGGCAGTAGCGGAGCCCTTGCACTGCCTCCTGGACAAGCAAGCCCCCGGGTCTTGGGGCCCCTGCCAAGCCACCGCTTTCAAGGGGGTCAAAGCGCTGTTAATCTCAAATAAAGTACTGGAGCATTTTGATGAATCCCTGCTGGTGGTTCTAGACTGCAATGCTTCCCCCTATGGCGTGGGTGCAGTGTTGGTCCACTGACTCCCAGACAGGTGGCAGGTGCCCATCGTATACTACTCCCAGATGCTGTCGTCGGTGGAGCAGAATTACGCCTAGATTGAACGCGAGGGTCTAGCGATCATGGCAGGCATAAAGAAGTTCCATGATTTCATCTATGGCCATTCACCATTGCTACAGACCACCGCCCGCTTCTTGGCCTCTTCGCCATGGACTGGCAGACGCCTCAGGTCTTCTCCCTGCAGGTCCTTCGTTGGTCCATATTTCTGTCCAGCTACAACTACGCCCTTGAGCACTGCCCTGGAAAGGCCATGGGTCACGCCAATGCCCTGAGCCATCTGCCTCTGCCATCCATGGAGGCTGACCCAGCTCCTGTGTACCATGTCATCCAGGTCAGGGACCTCCCTGACTCTCCCCTCTGGGCCAGGGACATCACCTGCCACTCAACCAGGGACCCTGTCATCTCCCAGGTTCTGGGCTGGGTGTTGAGGGGGTGGCCCTGAGTTCACAGCTTTCGCAGCCTGCCAGGCTGTCCACCCACAAGGGATGCCTCCTCTGTCACCAAGTCCTGACAGCCCTACACAAAGCCCATTCTGGGATTGTCCACATGAAGGCCCTGGCTCAGAGTTATGTATGGTGGCCATGGATTGACATGGAGGTGGAGGCGTGAGTGAAGAGCTGTCAAACATGCCAAGCCATCTGGCCTAATCTGCCAAGTACACCTTGGGCCAGTCACACACACTCATATTAACCCACATCACAGGGTTTTTGTGAGGATAAAATGGAGGAGTGGAGAATTATGGAAGCTGCTTTGGGTCCCCATTGTGGAAAAAAACAGGGTATAAAGTCAATAAATATGGCTAAAAATGGCAGATAAAAGGTAGGTTCGTTGGTAGTGTGAACAAGAGTAGGAAACAGGGAAAGGTGAGGGTATGGGGGCTGCCAGGAGGTGAGGTACCCCCCCTCATAATTCCTTTTGGGTCCCACCATGCAAGTAGGCCTAGCTGAAATAGTATGGTACAACCTGGCCAGAGTTTTCCCCAAGAGAGTCTGCCAGGGAGAGGGGGGAAGACAGGGACAGATAAAGGTAGGTTGGCTAGTGGGTGGAAAGGAGAAGAGGAAGCAGGAAAAGGGGAGACGCTGTGGGAGAAGCATGGGAAGGGAAAGAGGAAATAGTGGGGGAGGGGAGTTCTTATGGGTCCCCCACTAGTAATTTTCTAACAACAAAGGCTTGGATCCTAAGCAGTGAAACAAGTTGTGCTAGAGAAAGGCACAACTCCTCACTACAGCCTTCTGTGCCTCCTGAAATTGTGCTCACGGAGATCAGTTGAACCCATTAGGAGGTAAAGTAGGTAGCAAAGTTAGAAGGGGAATAACTAGAAATAACTCTCCCCTTCTACACAGACTGGAATGCCATTCCATTGGCAGACTTCTTCTTTCACCAATGGAATAGCAAGTTAGGATCCAAACCTTGTGATTCTCTTTATAATATATAATTCATAAGGTCTCAAGTATAGTCTCTACTCTGACACCTCTAATTAAAGTGTCTCTGGTCACAGACCTGGGAAAGATTTCTTTCTAAGATTGTGGAGAATTGCAGCAAAAATTCCAAACTGATTCTTTGAGAAACACACATTGCATCACAAAAGCTCAGATGATGAAAGCTCAGATCATGGGCCTCAATCTGCTAGTCTCCTTTCTCACCACATTCAAATGTGTCTCTTGGCTGTGTGGGAGAGCTGCAACTTGGCCTTTCCACTGGCCTGTATTACTAGATGGACTTTGTGTTATTATCTCATGGAAGGTGTGATGAGTCAGCCATCTTATTCTGCTGTTTGGACTTTTGGTTATAGTTAAAGTAGAACTGGATGCTGAAGTGTGGGAACATAACTTGGGAAGATGTTCATGTAAAAAACTTGTTTTCCAATAGTCACAGTGGGCCCTTAGTCTGAATCAATCAAACAGATTTCAAATGCATTTGAATGAACTTAATGATCTCCCAAGTCTATCCCTTTGTCCAGTATAATTAGAAGTTAATAATTTTTCTGGCCGCTTTCTTTCTTTATGGTGTGTTATCTGATATGATCACAGATGTATTAAGGCAAAAAGTCAAAATCAGTACACAAAGGGACAAATTTCTGAACAAGCATCAGACGGTAGAACTGCCTTGCCAACCAAATCCAATCCAATATGTCAATGAATGGCCCAGTATGAATTTGTAATTCATAAGATTACATAACATTCATAAATCCATTCTTTGGGGAAAATTTCCATTTGGTACATCACCACTAATATGCCTGCATTTTAGCTTACCCTTTCACTACACTTGTTTACATTGGTTTGGAAAGCATGAAATATTTTGGCTACAAAAGACTCTTTACAAAGTAGATTGGATTTTTTGCATATTACATTTCCTTGAATACATGGTTCAGCAATTCAGTCAAGTTAAAAATGAAGCCCCTTCAGAATGTGAGCTCCATAAACCTTTTGTGTTTCACCCACCACTTGGAGGACAGATGCTTACCACACTAAGATCAGCACAAATGTAACAAGATTTATTCCACATAAAACCGAAATGAGAATCTGTCCCAAGGCACTCTGTTTCTCTTTGCTATGGAAGATTGTCAGTGAACAATGGTGAAAAATGAGGCAGAGTTGGTTTGTGGAACAGATTTCTTTAGATTGGATGGAACTTTTATTTGTATTCCATTTAGAAGATGTTTGTAATGCATACAGTTCAAAGTCCCGTCCCCCCCAACTATGTGCAATTGCTTCATGATTCCACTATAAACCATTCATTCTAGTTTGGCTTATCACCCAGGATTCAGCTTGGAAGAGGTTAAAATGCTGAATGGAGAAGCCAGGAGCAGCCTGATAGATTAGTCTATAACTTAGTGTTCATTTGCTGCTGCAAATAGGCTAAACAAGCTTCTTCGCTTGCCAACTGCCAAGATAAAACTCTGTTTCATTCATTTACCATATTCACATTCACACAGGGTAATATCAAATAATTAATCCATGGGCAGCTTTTGTGGTATATACAAATCCTCGTTGCTTCAAGCACAAGAAACTTGCATGGTTGCTTAACAAATTGTCTGCTGAAGATTTGTTCAGAACACTCATTTTTCATTTTGACTTTTTTTTTCCTTTGAGGGATAAAAGGCTTTTTGTGTGCTTTAATATGTTGCATTTTCAGACAAGTGACAGAGTATTAGGAAAGGCTGGGCGAAGCGACTGTGCTACTTTTGAATACAAATCCAATTGTGAAAATTAGTTCCCTTTTTTAATGCTTTCCCTAAAGAGAAAAAGAAATAAACAGACCTGTATTTGCTAGTGGGTTGAATTGAGGGGTTTTTTTTCTGTTGAGTACACTGATATTTCAGAATCCATGTTTATGATAACCCCCCTTCATCTGACCTCTCTTAACATGATCAAAAAAGGCACTTTTAATGCACTTTGCAATTTGATTTTATTGTGAAATGGCAAAATCCACTTGCAAACAGTTGCTGAAGTGAATTGAAACTGCATTATTTAGCAAGTGTGAAAGAACCCCTTATGACTCCCATGTTGTTTGTTTAGGATAAAGACGTGTTTAGAAAGATGTCATATAACTCTGACTGGCAGCTTTTCATCACATACTTAAATCTCTCCATTCTAAATCTGAGTGCAACATGCTTTTGTTTAATATATGTATGATAGAAATGGAAATTAGGAAGCCAAATCCTATAAATATGTTTAAGGCGCAACAATTGATCACAGTCCATGATGGCAAACAAGGAATATTTTATTTTATCTATTTTATTTATTTCTTAGATTTATATGCCACCCTCCTTGCCATGGTGGGCTCAGGGTGGCTCACAACATAGATATTAATATACATTAAAACTCCAATATAAACATTAAAAAAAGTTTAGGTATAAAATCATAGTTATACAGCACATGATGTTATTACAAGATGGCAACATTCTGTTATCACTGAATGGCCGCCTCTAGGGTCCTGCCAAAGCTGTTAAATTTCCAGCTGTCGGTGGTGCTGATGTTAAGGCCAGGTTGGTGATGATGTTGATGTCAAGGCCAGGGCCATAAAGTTGAGGCAGCACCCTACTTGAAAGCCTGGTGGAAGAGCTCCATTTTGCAGGCCCTGCCGAACTATAGAAGGTTCCCGCAGGGTCCTGATGTCATCCAGGAGCTCATTCCACCAGTGAGGGGCCACCACGGAGAAGGCCCCGGCCCTCGTTATAGCCAACCTGGCCTCTTTTGGGCCCAGAAGACCCAGGTGATTTTGGGATCCAGATCTTAGTGCTCTCTGGGAACATGTAGAGAAAGGCAGTCCCTTAAGTAAGTAGGTTCCCGGCCATATAGGGCTTTAAAGATAAGAACCAGCACCTTGAACCGTATCCGGTATGCTATAGCAGGCAGTGCAGTGCTTTTAGGGCGGGCTGGATGTGTTCCCACACAGGAAGACAGAACAACAGCCTTGCCACTGCATTCTGCACCAGCTGCAGTTCTGGATTTGGGACAAGGGCAGCCCCATGTAGAGAGCATTACAGTAATCCAATCTCTATGTGACCATTGTGTGGATCACTGTAGCTAGGTCACTGCATTCAAGGAAGCGAACCAGCTGCTTAATCAGCTGTAGATGGTAAAATGCAGATCTCACAGTGGCTGCTACCTGGGCCTCCATTGTTAAGGTGGCGTCCAGGAGCACTCCCAAACTCCTAACCTCTGATGCTGGCACCAGCGGTGCCCCATCGAAGGTTGGGAGAGGGATCCCTAGCCATGGGCCACTCCGACTCAGGCACAGGACCTCCGTCTTTGTCAGATTCAATTTCAGTCGGCTCAGTCTAAGCCAACCAGCCACAGTTTTCAATGCCAGGTCCAGATCTCCCAGACTAGAGTGTGACTGACCCTCCAACAACAGATAGAGCATATTGGTCTCCGGGCAATCTGGGCAAGGGGGCACATATAGATGTTAAACAGCGTTGGAGAAAGCACTGCTCCTTGGAGCACTCCACAGATTAGTGGGTGCCTTCCGGATAGCTGTTCTCTGAGTGCCACCCTCTGTCCCCGACCCTGGAGAAAAGAGGAAAGCCACTGCAAGGCAAGCCCCTGAATCCCCAGGTCAGCGAGGCGGTGGATCAGTAGTTGATGGTCGACCACGTCGAATGCCGCTGACAGGTCCAACAACATCAACACTGCCATTCCGCCTCAATCTAGATACATGTTTCTGTAGCATTCAGGAGGGAAATAGCCTGCTCTAGCAACAGATTTTACTATGGAGTAATTACTCTGCGGTGGCTCAAGTGGTTAAGACGCTGAACTGCAGGCTGTGGAAGGTCAGTAGTTCAGCAGTTTGAGACCCGAGAGTGCTGCATGATGGAGTGAGCTCCCGTCTCTGGTTCCAGCTCCTGCCAACCTAGCAGTTCTAAAGCAAGAAATTGCAAGTAGATAAATAGGTACCACTTCGGTGGGAAGGTAACAGCGTTTCGTGCGCCCTGGTGTTTAGTCATGCCGGCCACATGACCACGGAAACATCTTTGGACAGCGCTGGCTCTTCGGCTTTGAAACGGAGATGAGCACTGCAACCCTAGAGTCGGATCCGACTGGCTTTCGAGCAAGGGAACCTTTACCTTTACCTTTAATTGGCATTGCAGTGGAATGGAGCTTTTAAAAACTGAGCTCCCCATTGTCCCAGCTTGATTCCACCCTTCTGGGAAGACTATATATAAATATTTTAATAATGTGGGTGCTGCATAGCCAGTGTGGTATAGTAGTTAGAGTGCTGTACTAGAATCTGGGAGACCCAGGTTTGAATCCTTGCTCTGTCATGGAAACTTTCTGGTAAACCTGGAGATAAATTGCATCCTGGCCCCAAAGTGACGATCAGCATTTTCCTGGATGTGTAAGAAGGGTTGTTGTGAGGAGGATAAAATGATGGAGGGGAAGATGATAGTGTAAGCCCTTTGGATCCCCATTGGGGCAGAAAGTAGGGTATAAATATCTAAATAAAGGAAGAAATGTGTGGACCTTTCCTGTCTAATTAGCATAATCCTTTTAGTTATAGTATTTGCTAATAATCTCCAGAAATATGAGAAGCTGCCATACTGAAAATGATAATGGATTAACCTTTAATAATCTTTAAGGTGTCAGTGGACTTCTGTTTCAATTATTTTGACTATGCTGAATTGGCTTCCATGCTGCTGAGGAAAGTGTGGGGGGGGGAGGGGAAGGGAGGGAGCAGGAGAATTAAGTCAGTGTGTTGTGCACGTATTAAATTACAATAATTGATTAGTAAAATGTAATTAGAATTCTATAGCTCTCGGAAATGTGAGTGATTGTGAAATCTGATTGGCCTATAACTTCCCTTTCATGAACAAGTTACACAGCTAGGTGCCATTTTCTGCATAACACAGCAGTTTTCTGTGTATATTTTTTATGTAACAACAGTAATCTGCCTAAAGTTCTTGCTGGTTTTTCAATATATGCTACCGTTTTTTCTCCATGGTAATGTAAGTACATGTGCTGGATGACTGTATTGGGGGTGTGCATTGTGGAACAATAGAGTGGTCTGGCGTTTCCCTGGTACCAGACAAAAGGAGTGATGTTTCTTAATGTGTGGCAGGATGGACCTGAATGGCTGACCATCCACTAGACATGGAGAGTTAATGTTTCCTTGATAGGTCTGGCATAGGCGTAAGAATGCAGACAGGTGAAACAGGAGAGGAGGATGGAAATATGCAACACACTTCATTCATGACAATAACACAGACCAGAGGCTCTTTGTCCCTGCCTGCCTGTACATTTGACAGGCAAAAGACTAGCCATTTGGGCAGTAGAACATGCTTGAGGCAAGGGCAGAGACTTGCCCATTCTTAGTCCTTTTTGGACTAAGCTGACAGGAGAGAAGGGGGGGGGGTTTGCTTCCATGGAGAATGCTTGGTAGTGCAGCCAGCCTTGAGAATTCTCTTTAGCCTGAGTTTTCTCAGCCAAAATGTGGTACTTCTAGCCTCCCAGCAAAAGCCACTGTTTAAGCCAAGCCTGGCTTCACAGGGCACTGCTTATAGAGGTTCAGATCACTTTGAGGTGTCTCTCGGGAAAGAAAGTACTTAGTTCACTTGGCCCTTTCTTACATGCCCAGGGAAATGCTTATCACCACTTTGGGGCCAGGAAGCATTTTCTCCAGGACAGTTTGGCCAGGGATCCTGGAGGGGGGAGTGGCCCTCTTCTGGACTAGGGGTGTGCATTCGGGAATCCCAAAACGGGAAAAAACCCCAAAAAAGCATTTTCGGGTTTTTTTTGGCTTTTGGGATCCCGGACAGGCTATTCACTGTAATCTTCGAATTCCAAAAAAAAATCCCGGAAAATTCGGGATTTTTTCAGCATTTTTCGGCATTGCCGAAAAACGGCATTGTGAGGGGTTTTAAACTGTTAAAGGGCCCGGGAATTCCTTTTCCCACCGTTTCCCCCTCTTTCCCGCCTTTTCCTCCTGTTTCCAGGAGGGGGGGAAGGAGGCTCCAGACAGCCAATCACTGCAATGCATTTGCAAAATGCATTGCAGTTTGCAAGTCTGCAAGGCTGTTGTTGCTGCCTGCAGCCCAACCAAAAGTTTGCTCCTTTTCCAGGGAAGGAGCACTGTGGTGGCCAATAGGGTTCTGGCCTCTGCTCTCTGGCCAATCACAGAAGGTTTTTCCTTTTGAAATCCTTCTGTGTATGCTCAGAGAGCATAAAAGGAGCCAGTCTCTGGGCTGACTCTCATTGCTGAGTTCCTGGATCCTGCTGGCTGGTGAGAGAGAGCTGCCTGGCTTGGCTGTTGGAGATTGTGGCTGGCTGGCTTCTGCTGCCCCTGCTCCTGAGTCTGCCCTGCTTTCCTCCCTGCTCTTCGTGGACCTCGGATCAATACCTCAGAAGACTTCAGACTGGTTTGATTTATTAGGGCACTTTTAAATTTAATTTCTTTTCTCTTTATTTTATTCTTCCTTAGGGTTGGTTTGGGAGAGACCTGGGGTTGGTGGGGTGGTGATTGCACATGGTCTGCTGCTGGCTTGGCAAACATGCCCCCTCACACCACCACCACACCTCTCAGGTTTTTTTACAGGGAGAATCTGCTTGCCTGATCCATTCCCATAGGAAACAATGGAGAACTGGGGGCACCCTCTTTGGATGCCTCTAGAATTGGACCCCCTAGTCCAATCTTTTCAAAACTTGGGGGTCTTTTGGGGAGAGGCTCCAGCAGCTACAGTCCAAATTTGGAGTCTCTACCTCAAACCCCCCCTCCAGCCCCCTGCAAAATTTCCAGAAAATTTTGCCATTGAAGTCAATGGCCCCATTGGATATAATGGACCCGAATTTTTCGGGAATCCCAAAAATTTTCGGATTTCAATGCTTTACCGGTATAAGTATTCGGGTTTTTCGGGAATACCGAAAAAATTCAGGTCCAATATGCCCAAATCCAAATTTTACCGAATTTTTTTTTTTTGCACACCCCTATTCTGGACATGGAGCAGGGGTCACTAGGGGTGTGGGGGAAGTAGTTGTGAATTTCCTGCATTGTGCAGGGGTTGGACTGGATGACCCTGGAGGTCCCTTCCAAGTCTATGATTCTTTGACAAGTACCTGGATGTAGATACCAGTGTTCCCTCTAAGCTGTGGAGTCTTGTGCACAAAATTCTACTTTGTGAGCTACTGGCATTAAAGTTGTGAGCAAGCTACTGCATAAATTAGTTTGCTCTGGAACCATCCTTCCTGAACTAAGACAAAAATGTGTGAGCCAGAGGCAAGAAGAAGAAGAAGAAGAAGAAGAAGAAGAAGAAGAAGAAGAAGAAGAAGAGGAGGAGGAGGAGGAGGAGGAGGAGGAGGAGGAGGAGGAGGAGGAGGAGGAGGAGGAGGAGGAGGAGATTGGATTTATACTCCACCCTTCACTACCCAAAGGAGTCTCAGATCGGCTTACAAATTCCTTTCCCTTCCTTTCCCCACAACAGACACCCTGTGAGGTAGGTGGGGCTGAGAGAGCTCTGACAGAAACTGCTCTTTTTCAAGAACAGCTGTGCCAGAACTATGGCTTACCCAAGGTCATCCAGCAGCTGTGAGTGGAGGAGTGGGGAATCAAACCTGGTTCTCCCAGATTAGAGTCCGCGCACTTAACCACTACACCAAATTAGCTCACACTACCTCAGTTTAGAGGTAACACTGGTTGATACATACATATCTAACATCCAAATCTTCCCAAGGGAACATTTTTAACACTCTCCATGCAAAATAAAAAACTCCCATCATACAAATAAAGATTTTTTTTAGGTTTGCTCATCTTCAAAGAACTGCATTTTTATTAGCCCTGCATTCCAATGCCAACACCCTTTCCCCTCCTCATCCCAGAGGGATGAGTATAAAAGTTACCCCTCGGCCCCAATTTTGGTAGCTATTTTTCTTTCATCCTGTTACCCCAGCATCAGAGTTGGTCCCTCATCTCCCCTTGATCCTGATTCTCTGCTCCACTGCACTTCCTGCCTTCACCTAGTCAGCTTCACCTCCTGAGGCACCTTCCTCACCTCCCCTTCCCCTACTTCTCTTCAGGACAAGCTAGTATGTTTCATTCTCTGTTATAGATTTGTTCCCCTTTAGGTATGCAGCAGATTTAGGGAAAGATTTGATGTTATTTGCTGTTCTATCATACTGAGTTTCTATTCTGTATTTTTCATTACTGTTCTACCATATCGCATAGATTATCTACATAGGCTAACAATCCACAGTATATAGGTACTTATATAGGTGCCCAAAATACATGTGTTTGATCTGTGCAGACAGAGGGACACCTTTACATGTTACTGCCCTGACATGAGTACCCCAATTTGGCTATCAGTGCCATCCATCCAGTGTCTTTGCTTTGAAAGCCTTAATCTAAATCTGAAAAACAAATGGTTGGCAATGCCACATCTACAATGAAAGCGTACCACTAATAAAATAGAGGTTTGATTATTCTGTGATGAGTTGTTATTGCCTATGCTTTAGAAAGGCATTAGATATTCAGGTCTGTGTAAAAATAAGTTTAAGAAAAATAAAATCGGTGTGATTCATTTCTCTTTATTTATGAGGATGGAAACCTATTAAGACTCCAGACAAAGTCTTTGTGTGTGCTTTCTTCATCCTACACAAAAAGTCAAACTAAACAGTTTGCCTACTGCTTTGTAATGCAATCTGCAAGAATCTTCAAGTTTTGTAAAGTAATGAGAAGAACTGGAGCAAACTGAGGAACAGTGCACTTGTATGCCTGTTTCATATTTCACCTCCATTACTAGGCCACTGACAAGGCAGGAAGTTCTTAGCAGGAGATGTCCATTGCTGGTTGTTTTATGCAGTACATTACACTGTTTAGTAGATGAGCACCATGAGGGAAATAACTGAGGTTGTCCACAGCCATAAGACCTACCGACCCAAATTCTGACATCAGCTCTAAGGAGTTTGAACTAATCAAGGTCTTTCTTTGTGACATTATGGCTGTTATTTATGGATGACTTGCACTACTAACAACAAGGGATAGATCTCATTAAAATATGAATTCTGTATCTATATATCTAATAGCTAAGTTACCCCCTCCATGGGGATATCTAAATCCTCACATCCGGGGCACTTGAGGGGCAGAGAGATTTTCCTGCACCCTTGGAGCAGTCTCCAGGTGTGCAGAAAAATCTAAAAAGTTGACAAAAGTATATGAGAGATATTTAAATCCCCCCAAAAGTAAAAGAGCATTCCCTGCACATGCGCAGGGAATGCTCTGCGAACTACCTCACCGCCGCTGCCACAGGGGACGGGAGGGCATGAGAAGGCTTGACGGGCTGGTTGGGCTCGCTGCCACCGCTGCGGAGGAAAGGGGGAAGGGGGAAGCTTGGTGGGCCGGCCAGCCTCACCGCCACTGCTGGGGAGGGAGGGTGAAGCTTGGCAGGCCAGCCGGCCTTGCTCCCGCCGCGGGCCAGCGGGCCTCACCTCCATTGCTGCTGCTGGAGATGGGGAAGCTTGACAGGACAGCTGGCCTCACTGCTGCTGGGGAGGGGAGGGAGGGGGAAGCTTGGCGGCTGGAATACTCCCCCCCTGCGAGTATCGCGGGCCCCGCCTCTTGTATGCCATATAAGTTGAAAATTTCCAGATTAGCTCTTTATATCTTCTGACCCACTGGTTCACTGACATGGGAGTTCATGGGGTAGCCCTAAAATGGCTTGCCTCATTTCTCTGTGTTTGGGAACAGAGGGTAGCGCTAGAGGAGAGGATGCCAGCTAAGTACCCCTGATGTGTGGGATTCCACAGGGGGCAATCCTCTCCCCAATGTTACTTAAAATCTATGTGTGCCCCCTTGCCCAGCTGGTGTGGAGTTTCAGGCTGGGTTGTCACTGATGCGCAGGCTGCGTAAGCAAGGTGTAGCCACCTAGAGCCACCAGGATTGTGCAGCAACTCCAGCACTTTAGCAAAGTAACTGCTATATAGCACCACACAGAGTCAGAGCTGTGGAAAACTATATACAGTGTTTATTCACAATATACTCCAACAAACTGCTCCGCCAGACACACACTTTGAGAGAAGAAGAAGTGTACAGTACAAGACATTTACATTTATACATATGACAACCAATCAGCATCATTCTGAGTCATTGCCCACTGACCTCATACCTGGGCCGGTCTGAACAGGTCAGGACTTGTTCCGAGCAGCTTGCCAGCTGTCAGTTAGATCATGCTGATCTAGCTGCTGGATATTAACAACCAACAGCCACCAGTACACTGACAATACCTAGCTATATCTGCTACTGGATGGTCACCTAGACACCACCCCACATAAGCTGGCTGAGGGTTTGGAGGCTGTGATAGGATGCTTAAAAAACAGTGGACTAAGACTGAATCCAATAAAGACGGAGGTTCTGTGGCTGGGGGGGGGGGACTTCAGGATAGGGGCATAGACTTCCCACTCTTGATGGAGTGCCACTAGCACTGGCACAATCCATCAGGAGTTTGGGCATGATCCTGGTTGCCTCCTTAACTGTGAAGGCCCGGGTCACAAATATTGGCAGACTAGAAGTTTTTCATCTACACCAAGCTCAGCAATTAGCCACTTTCCTGTCCCATCTTGACATAGCCATTGCAATACATTCAACGGTCATCTCCAAGCTGGATTACTGTTACTCACTGTATACTGGCTTGCCCTTGAGACTGACCCAAAAGCTGCAGCTGGTCCATAATGCAGTAGTGTGAGTCCTGACAGAAATACCATGGATGGTACATATTCAACTAATGTTGAGCCAGCTACATTGGCTCCCAGTGAAATACCAAGTCAAGTTCAAGGTTTTGGTATTGACCTTCAGGGCCTTGAGTGGTCTAGGACCTGTGTATCTTTGGGACTGCTTCCTCTGTTATGTTCCCAGTAGAGTGTTATACTCCACTGAGAACAATCTACTGGTGATCCCTGGCCCCAAAGATATCTGGCTGTCCTCAACCAGAGCCAGCCCTAGCTCTGACCTGGTGGAACTCTGCCAAATATCACCTAGGGGCCCTGCAGGTCTTAATGTAATTCTGCAGGACCTGAAAGGCAGAGATGTTCTGTCAGGGTTTTGGTTGAGGACAGCAATGGTTCCATCGTGGCTGGCACCCTTTTCTTCTTTTCATCCATCTTTCTGCTTTGGCCCCCTCCTTGCTCTGTCCATAAGACAGCAGCACAGTCCGGAGTGGGTATGAAGAAAATTATTGATACCATCTGAAATTATATAATTGACATAGGTTTTATTAATTTTAACATTGTTTTAACTGTTGTACATTGCCCAGAGCCTTGTGTATGCAGGGATAGGGCGATTTACATATCCAAAGTAATAAATAATGAATTGTGACTAAGGAACATAGGATAGTTTCTTTAGGAATGAGTATGTCAACAAAAAACAGGTGACTTTAATTCCTAATATGCCCTGCATGTGTTGTGGGTGGAAGATATACAATTTCCCAATTATAGGCAGAATACACCCAGGCTTCTTGATACAATGAAATACAAGTTCAAATAGAACTTTCTGGTGATTTTTTACTGCTAAGATTTTCTCTATCAGGGCCATTTTTAGCTGACTGATGTTTTGTCCTGCTATGCTATGCATGGTATAACTCTCCTTAGTTGTGGTCATTGCCTTGCCATTTCATTAATAATCTATTCAAGGTAACTTTCATTAACAGGTATTACTTCTGACTTCCATCATCTCAGTGTATTGTTGTTCTGTCTGTAGTTGTCAGTGATTCCAGAGAGTACATGAAATGCTTACTTATAGTCCCTTTGAAATACCCCCCCAGCTACAAGCCAATGGTTACATTGCACGTGCATGCCAAAGAAACCACCCAGACCAGAATATCCCATCAAACAGCTAGGCATTGCCAGGCTTGAGACCCAAGGTCAGGCGAGAGATAAAACACACAGCAGAAACAGTAATTCACACAGACTGGAGGCACCCTGGTCCTCCTGCATTCCAGAACAATGAAAGATGTTTCAGCTTCCCCCCTTCCCCCTCACAGAAATGGCAGGGAATCTTGCCCTCCCGATAAGAGCTCCCTCCCAGGTTTCTCAGGATAGTGCCGGTGGAACCTGTGGAAGAGGCGTGGGGCATTAATGTTGTCCACCTTAACCCATTCCCTATGCTGTGGGCCAAAATCCACCCACTCAGCCAAGTAATACAATCTGTTCCGGGAGATTTTGGAGTCCAGGATTTCAGAAACTTCATAATGGGGCTCCCCCTGAACCATGAGGGGGGGCAGAACAGCTCGGTGAGGTCACCACTGGTTCTCTCTGGGGTCTCATCTTAACAACCTAAGATGAAATACAGGATGAACACCTTTCAATGCTTTAGGCAGGGTCAGTTCAGCGGTGACATACTTAATCATGCGTTTGATTTCATAAGGACCGACAAACTTCCACCCCAGCTTTCTGCTATGTTGAAGTCCCTTAATGTTCTGGATGGAAATATACACAAAATCGCCTGGTTTCAGATCCCACCCCTTATTCCGTTTCTTGTCGGCTTGACCTTTATATTCCATTTTTGCATCGTCCAGAGTTTTACATAACAGAGGCCATGCCTTTTTACACCTTGTCCCTGCCTCCCCCCCCCTCCGTAAGTCAGTATTGGAGAAACAGAAGGGGGGGAACATCATAGCCGTGCACCGTCATGAAAGGTGAAATCCCCGTAGATGAGTGGGTCGCATTATTGTAGCAAAATTCTGCTAGGGACAACAAACTTTCCCAGTCAATTTGTTGGAATTTGGTGAAACAATGCAGATATTGCTCCAGGGTTTGATTCAACTTCTCTGTTTGTCCATCTGTCTCAGGGTGATAGGCACAACTGAGCCCCCGCTCCACCCCCAACAGTTTTAAGAGTTCCCCCCCAAAATGAGACACAAATTTGTCAGCATAATGTATATATGTAGCTGGCAAGATTGTCAGCAGTCAGATAGATCAGTTCCATCTACTTTGACAGATGTAGCTAGTCAGGTAATCATGTTGCATCAGCCAGGCAGCCTGACTCAGCATATTCTGATAATTAGACAAAGTGTCTAGTGATTGGCTGGCACTGTGTATATATGTGTTTAGTGTCCAGCAGCTCTCTCTCTCCCAGAGAGACTGGTTGCAGCGTAGCACTTTGTCCTTCTGTGAAATAATTGTAAGTAAGCTCCAGCTCTGTAAATAAATCTGTACATAGCTTTCAGCTCACGGCTCTGCATTCATTCTTTACGGTGGCGCGGACCAACTACACCGACAGGGTTATGGGCCCAGCCTGAGCTGCTAGCGGGCTAGTACAGTAGCAGAGTGAAGCTGAGTGAAGCTGTGGAGAATCAGTTCCCGAAGGAGCAGTGATTTCTCTGGAAGCAGTTTTCAGCACAACATGGAGCTAGCCAGCATTTCTGCAGAGGACGAGAAACCTCTGTCCAGCTTGGTGAAGGCAGAGGCGTCGGAGGAGGCAGACCAGTCTGTGGAGCAGCTGTTGCCAAGGTCGTTTTGGCGTGGAAGGAGAAGTGAGTACGAGATGGCTCTTTCCTCAACTACACTGTTAGTGGATAAGCTAACAGACTCTAATTATGCTGTGTGGTCTATTCGGCTGAAGCATTTACTTAAAAAGGAGGGTCTGTGGACTTGTGTCAGTTCCCCTCCAGCAGCTCCTGACGAAGACGAAAAGGAGCAAGATGAGCGTGCCTTGGCTCATATCGTGCTGAGCTTATCAGACTCTCAATTACTGCATGTTTCTACGTTAGAAACGGCCAAGCTTGCGTGGGAGGCTTTGGCAAACATTCACGTTCAGAAATCAGCCTCTTCAATTATAGCACTCACCAGGAAGCTCTATCGCACTGTGCTCTGCCAGGGGCAGCATGTCAGAAGTCATGTTGATGCTTTGACTGAGTGTTTCCAGGCTCTTGCAGCACGAGGTAAAGACTTTTCTGAACTTGACCGCATATATGTTCTTTTGTCATCTTTGCCTGACAAGTATAATGCATTAATCTCATCGTTGGAGAGTTATAAGCCTGAGGAATTAAGATGGGATTCAATCGTGGGTCGCCTGCTCGATGAGGAAGCATGTTGGAATGCAAAACCCAGTTTTGGAGCTGCAGCAGCCTACTGTTTCCGGTCGGAGGAGTCGGCGTCTGTTGGCAGTGTTTCCAGCTCTGGAATGTGTCCAGGCAAGCCACCTTTTGCAGTTTCCAGAAAAAAGCGTTGTTTTAAGTGCGGATCGATAGAACATATAGCTCGTTTCTGCCACAAGAGGGAGCAGTCTCGCCAGAAATCGTCTGTTCAACAGTCTACTGAGCAGCGTACTCCAGCCTCTTTTTCAAGTTCTGTCCAGAAAAATCGCCTTACTTTGGTGACAGTTGGGAAGGGGCTAGGCTGTGTAAAATATTTACTTGATTCAGGAGCTAGTAAAACTGTTGTAAAAGACAGGCATTTGCTGACCAGTGAAACTGCTGCAAAGGTAAGCTCTGTCTGTCTAGCTGATGGCAGAGAAGCCTCTGTAATTTGTAAAGGCAGCGTGTTTATTCCTGAATTGAATTGTGAGTTAAAAAATGCACTCTGTGTCCCAAACCTTGAAAATAATTTACTTAGTATAAAAGCACTCACTGAGAAAGGGTTCAAGGTAATTTTTGAAAATGACGAATGCCTTTTATGTGAGGGTGATGTAATAATGGCTCGGGGCAAGCTGCAAGATGGTGTTTATGTGCTTAGCAGTGAATGTGTGCAGGCACAGTCAGTTATCCAGAATGTTAACCCTCTGCATTCTAACTGTTCTCATCTTTTCCATAGAAGATTTGCACATACCAGCTTCCATACTTTGGGCAAAACTTTTGATTGTTTGGGCAAAACTGATGTGTCTCCCTGTAACAACTTTCTTGATTGTTCTATTTGCAAGCAATCGAAGTCCCAGGCTCACCCAGTTGCCAAGGTGAGCAGTAGAGTCTCTGAGGAGCCTCTTGAGCTTGTTCATGGGGATGTAATTGGTCCACTGCCCCCCACAGTTTCTGGGTGTCGTTTGTGTTTGGTCTTGGTGGACAACCATACACATTATGGTTGGGTTTTTCCCTTAAAGCACAAGTCACAAGTGTGTGCAACAATTAAATACTGGGCTGCAAATGTGGAGAAGCAATTACAATGTCCTCTTCGTGCCTCTCAATCTGACATGGGTGGGGAGTTTCTGAGTGAAAGTCTCCTTCAGTTTTTCCAGTCACATGGGATTGTGCATAGGCTCACAAATGTGGCACAGCCCAGAGAGAATGGCCTAGCAGAGCGTAGAAATGGTGTGTTGCAGACCATGGTCCAGTCAGTACTTGCTGATGCCAAGCTACCTTTCTCTTTTTGGGGAGAAGCAATTAAATATTGCCAGTATACTTTGAACCGTCTCTGGACCAAATCCATTGATCAAATTCCCTACACCGTTCTGTTTGGCAGAGAGCCCAGCATAGAGCATTTGAGAATTTTTGGTGTCAAGGCATGGGTAAATGTTCCTTTAAGCAAGAGGCGAAAGGGACAGAAAAGGGCTCAACTTCTAACTTTTGTTGGGTATCAGAGTGGCATGAAAGCCTACCGGTTTGCCACTAAGAATAATGCTGTAGTTTTCAGTCGCTCAGCAAATTTTTGTGAAAATAAAAACTGGGCTGATATTCATGATAATGACTTGCCTTCGCAGGTAATTTTTCCTGTTGCTGGTGCTGAGCAGAGTGCTCAAGGTCGAGCTGAAACTAACTCAAAGCAGCTTTCTCCTAGTAGGTCTTTATCTGAAGCTGATAAGACGGAACAGCAGCCAGAAAGCAGCCAGCAGTCGCAGCTGCGTGTGTCTACCAGGAGCAACAAAGGCGTTCCGCCACAACGTTACAGAATTAATCATGTCTATATTCCTAACACTGTTGATGATATTTTTGCTTTGCAAGGGGCCGAGCGGGAAGCGTGGCTTGAAGCCATGAAGGCAGAACATGCCTCTTTGCAGAATTATAAGGTGTGTTCTCCTGCACAGTTGCCAGAGGGCAAGAAAGCTTTGGGCTGTCGCTGGTTATTTAAGGTTAAATCAACCAAGGATGGATCTTTAACTTATAAAGCTAGACAAGCAGCTTTCGTGGTTTAAAAGCACTGTGCAACAATTGTTTAAAATAAAAGATTTGGGGTCTGTTAAAAACTATTTAGGCATAACAGTGCAGAGAAATGCTCAAGGCATGTTTGAGCTGAGCCAAGCAGACAAAATACAGGCATTGCTAGATAAATTTAAAATGGGTGAATGCAACATTGTTGGAACTCCAATGTCCACTGATTTTTGTAAGCCTGTAAATAGCCCAGAGTTCGCTGACAAGCAATTGTATCAGTCATTGGTGGGGTCTTTGTTATATTTGAGTTGCTGTACTCACCCTGATATATGCACTGCTGTACATTGGCTAACCCAAAAGTCTTCCTCTCCCACAGATCATGACTGGCAAGCTGCTAAGAGAGTTCTACGTTTTCTAAAAGGGTCAATAAATAAAAAACTTGTTCTGGATGTGTCCAGCACTCAGCAGCTGTTTGCATACTGTGATGCCAGTTGGGGGAGAGATCTGATGGCAGATCTACCACAGGGTATGCAATATGTGTATATGGCGCACTTGTATGTTGGAAAACAATCCGCCAAAATCATATTTCAGCCAGCTCTTGTGAGGCGGAATATTCATCGATAAATGAGTGTGTGTTACAGATGGAATGGTTTATGCATCTGTTAAAAAGCTTTAATATAAATTGTCTTTTGCCTGTTAAGCTTTTTTGTGACAGCAGTTCAGCTAGGCAACTGGCTACAAACCAACAG
The DNA here is from genome assembly GCA_029375565.1 of Gekko gecko. NCBI lineage: Eukaryota > Metazoa > Chordata > Lepidosauria > Squamata > Gekkonidae > Gekko > Gekko gecko. The sequence continues at coordinate 139,312,784 of JAPDNY010000002.1, forward strand.
GTATGCTTCAGGAGCAAGTATGTGGTTGTGCGTTACCAAAATGTCAGAGATGCTGTTCAGAGAAAATTTGTATCCATTGAACTGTGCACCTCTGAATCAAATGTTGCCAACATCTTTACTAAGAATTTATGTAAAGAAAAATTTGTTTATTTAAGTGGAATGCTTGGTCTGACTGTCTGAAATCTTGAGAGGCGTGTCAGCATAATGTATATATGTAGCTGGCAAGATTGTCAGCAGTCAGATAGATCAGTTCCATCTACTTTGACAGATGTAGCTAGTCAGGTGATCATGTTGCATCAGCCAGGCAGCCTGACTCAGCATATTCTGATAATTAGACAAAGTGTCTAGTGATTGGCTGGCACTGTGTATATATGTGTTTAGTGTCCAGCAGCTCTCTCTCTCCCAGAGAGACTGGTTGCAGCGTAGCACTTTGTCCTTCTGTGAAATAATTGTAAGTAAGCTCCAGCTCTGTAAATAAATCTGTACATAGCTTTCAGCTCACGGCTCTGCATTCATTCTTTACGGTGGCACGGACCTGCTACCGACACCCTATCGGAAATTATCTTGCAGGCCAATGTGTGTAGCTGGAACACGTGATGCAGGAATGCCTTTGCTAGCTGTTTAGCCGAGGGGATATTTTTGAAAGGAACAAAGTGCGCCTGTTTCGAGAACAAGTCCACGATCACCCAAATCACCGTTCTCCCTTTACTGGGGGGAAGATCCATAATAAAGTCCATGGATATCACTTCCCACGGTCTTGAAGGGGTTGGCAGCGGTTGTAACAGTCTGGGGGGCTTCCCTGGGCGGGGTTTGCTCATTAGACATGTCTGACATGATGTAACAAACAGAGACATATCACGCCTCATCTCTGGCCACCAAAATTGTCTTTGAAGGAGCTGCAAGGATTTCACAAACCCAAAATGTCCGGCCAGTTTTGTACCATGCACGGTACCCATTACGTCCCCCCACAGCGACCTGGGTACAAAGAGCTTGGCCCCCTTGTACCATCAGCCATTTTCCTTCTCCTCAACCCCCTCTTTGTTTCTCAGTTCTGTCAGGTCCGCCTCCAACAGGGTGGATGCAAACTTAGATTCCTATGACTGTTCAGCAGAGGGGGGCAGAGGGTTCGCTTGGCTGCGAGTTGTAACCACCCCCCCCAGTTGAGTAGGCATGAACATAGAGTCCCAAATCTTCTCCTGTTTACTGTCGTGTTGGGGAAGGCGGGAGAATGCACCAGCCAATGAATTCGCCTTTCCCAGGAAGTGATGGAGGGTGAAGTTAAACTTGGAGAAGAAGTCTGCCCACCGCAGCTGTTTGGTGCTTAAGTTCCATGGGGTGCGTAGGAGCTCGAGATTTTTATGATCAGTCCAAACTTCAAACGGCACCTGCGCTCCCTCCAACCAATGGCGCCAGGTCGATAGGGCCAATGTTATTGCACCCGCTTCCTTATTCCAAACGGACCAGTTTCGTTCTGTCTCATTAAACTTTTAGAGACATAGGCTAATGGGTGTAGCTTCCCATCCTCCCCCTCTTGCAAAATGGCACCGCCCATGGTGATGTCTGAGGTGTCGACCTGGACTATGAATTTTTTCAGTTCATTTGGGTGCACTAGCGTGGGCTCGGACATAAAGAGAGCCTTGAGTTTTTCAAATGCTGCTTGACACTCGGGGCTTAGCCCCCGGCCAAGAGCCCTCCAACCCCTTCCCCTTTGTCTTAAGGAGGTCTGTGAGGGGTAAGGACAACTGGGCAAAATTTGCCAAGAAAGATCTATAAACATTGGTGAATCCGAGGAATGCTTGGAGCTGCCTGGGTGTCTTTGGGGCCTCCTACCTCACCACATCAGCAACTTTGGCTGGATCCATTTTGATCCCTTTCTGGGAGATCCTATAACCCAGGAACAAAATCTCAGACCAATGAAATTCACACTTCGATAGTTCAACAAATACCTTGTGCTTGTGTAACATTTGCAGGACTTCTCTCACCAATTTTACATGGGAGCCCATGTCAGGGGAGTACAGCAAGATATCATCAAGGTAAACAAGGACCCCCTTAAACAGGTGCTTGTGCAACACTTCATTTATCAAATTCATGAAGACCCCTGGAGCTGCCCCAAAGGGCATCACTAGGTACTCAAACTGCCCCAGTGGGGTATTGAAGGCTGTCTTGTATTCATCCCCTTCCCTGATGCGCACTCTGAAATAAGCATCCCACAAGTCCAGTTTAGAAAACACTTTTACCCCTGCAACTGCTGCTAGGAGGTCTTTGATAAGGGGCAGGGGGTAGTCGTTAGTGGTCGACACCACATTCAGCCCCCTATTGTCAGTGCACAGCCGCAACCCCCCATCCTTTTTTTTCTGAAACAGCAGCAGAGCTGCGAAGGGGGAGGAGGTGGGGCGAATGAAGCCTCTCGCCAGGTTCTTGTCAATGAAGCGCCTTAACTCAGCCTTCTCAGATGGGCTCATTGAGTACAATTTCCCCTTGGGAAGTTTTCGGTCAGGCAATAGTTCGATAGCACAATCAGAATTGTGATGGGGGGAGTAATTCGTCATCTTCGGCCTCCCTGAATACCGGGGCCAGATCATGATACTCATGCGGGATCTGGTTGAATTCAGTCTCCACAAGCCCCACAGTCACTCTTTGAAGGAGTGCTGCCTCCCCCCAGGACTCCAACCACACATGGTCCTTACAGCATGAGGATATAAACTACACAACCCCTTCCTCCCACAGAATGTATGGGTCATGATCATGGAGCCAGGGACTACCCAGCACCAAGGGAAAATGTGCTGCTGGGGTCACCACAAATGGTCTAGTCTCCCAGTGCTTCCCCACCCCCATGCGTAATGGCACAGTCTTGTACTTGCAGGGGTCTTTCATAGTAGACCCATCCATTTGAGTAAAAAGCAGAGGGTCTTGGAGTTTGACTACTTTCACCCCCAGTCCCGTTAAGTCTCTCCCACAACCTGAGTCGATTAGCCCTCGTACTCTAACATGGGTGTTGAGTTCCGGGCACATCAGAGTCACAGTCACAAAGAAAAGCGAGGGGTAATTGCTCACCGGTTGCAGTGCCTCCAGATTGGGGACCTGCTGTTCAGCACTATTCACAGCAGGCCCTCCCCGTTTCCCGCTGGCTGGAATGGTTCCTCCCCGGAGGAGTCGGCCCCTTTGGCTTGGCCGTCGGTTTCTTGGAGGGAGTGTCGAACTTTTTCTTTTCCACTTTTGCAGCCGGAGTGGCCGGACTCGATCCGGGGCACGATGCTGCGAAGTGGCTGGATTCCCCACACTTGAGACACAGGCCTTGCTTCATATGGCGGCCTCGGGTTGCATCCTTTGTTCGAGGTGACGGGGCAGCTGGTTTCGCCTTTTCCAGGGTGGACGCTGCTGAGGTGCTCTTCCCCATGGTGACCGCATCATCAATGTGGATGGTGCGGAGCCAGCTCTCAGTATCTGCTGCCTCCTTCATCCATGTCAACAGGGAGCAGGGTTTTCCCCTCCAGGGTATGGTTCCATGGATCTCCGGGTAGTGTTGGGCTAGGACCCCATCTGGCCATTCACAGATCTTTGCAGCATGCCGGCAGAACTCCTCAAAGCCCACATGAAGGCATCCACCTCCCGGAGCTCCGGACCATCTTCGTGGTGCAGGGTTATGTACCAATCAGCTGCCACGTTGTGTAGTCGGGAGGCTATAGCGTCCACAATGCATTCTTCATTCGGGAACAGGTGTCCCCAATTCTCGATGAACTTCTCAGCCCATACCAAAAAGAAGGACAGCTTTTCGGGTGTCCCATCAAATATAGCACCTAGGAGCTCAGCAGGGTTCGGGAACAGCCTTCCCCATCCCCGCGGGGGGCCTCTTGGTGCCAGTCCCTGTGGCGGTGGCCCCGGCAGTGGGCCTTGAGGCTGTCTGGGTGGTGGCCCCACTGGGACTACCAGAGCTGTGGGTAGGCCCGCTGGCTGCTGCGGCAGTCGTCTCTTGAGTTCCCATTGGATCCCTTCTGCGAGCATCTCAGGGATCTTTTGGAGGGACTCCTCCACCATTCGCAGGAGACGGTCTTGACTGCATTCTCGCCCACCTCAAGAGCCCCTATCCTCTTCCATCTCCAATGGGTGGAACCGCGGTTCCTCCGTATCCATTGCTGTCCTCAGCCGGTAGATGGACCATTCATAGCGATTTTCCCTGTGAGGCCCATGGGGAGTCAGAGAACATGTTTCATAAGTCTCGGCGAGGGGTTTCCCCCATTCTTGTCTCTTCCGGGGATGAGTCGTCACACTCACATAAGCTCCCCCGAAAGGATCGCCATAGGCCCCTCTGAATTCATCTTTGGGGTCCCATGGAAGCGGTGCCGTGGTCACCGGCACTTCTGTGGAGGTCGGTACTGAAGTAACGGGTACCGATGTGGTGGGGACCATATCTTGCGACGTGGTCAACACCAACGGGTCTTCTTCCCCACTCATCACTGTTAGAGAGAGGTGGGGTGTCAAAGGCTAATGTTGAAGAAATCACTGACAATCTGTCAAGTTCCCCAGATAGTCAGTCAAACACCAGGCTTCATAAGAAGATAGTATTTATTAAAGACCAGTCTTAGAGATGCATGAACTGCTTTTGTTCAGTGATGCCAGAAAGTACATGAAATGCTTACTTATAGTCCCTTTGAAATACCCCCCCCAGCTACAAGCCAATGGTTACATTGCATGTGCGCACCAAAGAAGAAAAGAAACCACCCAGACCAGAATATCCCATCAAACAGCTGGGCATTGCCAGTCTTAAGACCCAAGGTCAGGCGAGAGATAAAACACACAGCATAAACAGTAATTCACACAGACTGGAGGCACCCTAGTCCTCCTGCATTCCTGAACAATCAAGGATGTTTCAGCTTCCTCCCTTCCCCCTCACAGAAATGGCAGGGCTACCTGACAGTTAGTCAAGTAGGATTTTTGAAAGGACTTGAGACAGACTAGATTTCAAAAACAAAAAGGCAGGTTTAGGCTTCCACAATTATGAATGTATGAAGGCAGTGTATGCTGAGAACTATGCATCATATATAGCTGAATTTCTTATAAGGCATGATCCTTTCTGACTATATATCCTATAGTTAAAAGAATGAATATGAACAGACCTTGTTGCTTTCAATTAATTTGTATAATAGGGGCAACAAACATTTTGCCATGGGTAAATGAGTACTGAGTTTCATTAATGTGCATGAGATAGAGATGGTCTCACTTCACTTCTGTTATTGAATGCACTTGATAAAATTAGAATTAATGTTACTGAAAACAATGGTATAGCTATACTAGATAATGAGGGTGAATGAGAGAGCTGTTCTGTTTAGCTTTAGCAAAAGAGAATTAAACTATATTATAAAACTACTATTGTCCTGTGGGGTGGCATTAAAATGATAGAGCAAGACCTTTTGGCAAGCACGGCTTCATATTTCTAACTAGTTTTCAGCCACATGCCTACAATATTCATCATTTCATTTAAGGACAGTGCTCTCTTTCCCTTCTTTAATTGGTGACGGTGTTTTAATAACATTTTGGTAGCCTTCCAACTTTTTACAAGCTCTTCATTTGTAAAATGGACATTGCAAGAGAGGACAAGAGAGCATAAGATTTAGCAAGATTAGCAACAATTTGAGCATTGGTGAGAAAATGATAATTGCATATATTTGAAAAATAACTGTTTAACATGGTGTTATTCCTATGCACTTTCAATGACAGACTGCTCCTTCATTATATTTCGATTACTCTTAAAGAAGATATGATTGCCTGTGTAGATCCATAAAACACTGAAGGCTAGTCCATTTAGATGTACAAAATATAATTACAGAAACTGGAATCTTGCCACATGATGATTTATATTCTCCTTATGATAGGCCTAATGGGTTTCTAATAACTACATATGGTCAAGGCCAAAGCCATACATCTCTTTCAAAATTGAGATTCCCTTTCTAATGCTTTATATAATGTAAAGTGGCCCCAACAACACCTAGTGGTTATTTGGATTTGTTAACTTGATTTTGTGATTTTCTCTGTCCTAAGTCTTTATGGCTATTTATAGCATATCCAAAAATCTTGGTCATAAAATGATGAGCCAAAATGACTAATTGACCAAAAAGAAAATCCAAATGACTGATGGGTAAAAGTAATGGAAAAGAGTTGCACTTTAAAGACTAACAAAATTTGTGGCAGGTAGGGATGCCAGACCCCCCAGTGTGAGTGGAGGCCCCCCAGTTTCTGGTGCTTCTCTCCATTCACCAATTACCTCCCCCAAAACAGGCAAAAAGTTAGGTGCCTACATCACCTGAAAGTGATGTAGTCACATTGGTGATGTCAGGGGGTGACACTCTGGTTTTTGAGTAAACCTCTATGGTAGAAGCTAATTCTACCATAGAGGTTTTGCCTACAAACCAGAGTGTCACCCTGACATCCCCAACATGCCTATGTCACTTGTGGGTGATGTAGGTGTGTTATGTTTATTTCCAGCTTCATCCCTCCCTGCTCCTGATAAGTTAATCCCCATCCCCTTCTGGCTGGTCCAATGGACCTGGCAACCCTACTGGCAGGATATGAGTTTTCATGAGTCATTGCTCATGAAGCCTCATAGCCTGCCACAAATTTTCTTAGTCTTTATGGTGCTGCTGGACTCTTGCTCTTTTCTACTGCTACAGACAGACTAACATGGCTACCCATCTTAAGCAAAAGTACAATTTCTGATACTGTCATGCCCTAAGAGATGAAGGTACAAAACAAAAATAATCACGGTATGTATTAGTATTGCTACAAATGTTGGTGGACCATACTCAGGGCCAGCTCACTCACTAGGTGAACTAGGCATTCACCTAGAACGCGCCGGCCCTTAGGTGCACCAAACTGCACCCGCCCCTCCCTGCCAAAAGCCTCCCACCCCGCCAAAAGCTCATGCCGTGCACTGACAATGTGCCCTTCACCTCCCCGTGGCCTCCCCTTTCCCCGCTCATCCCCACGAAGCCCCGAGCCTCCCCTGCGGAGGTGGAGGGCTGACAAGAGGGCGGCATGGGAGAGGTGCCAGGAAGAGGGGCGGCAGAGGCCAGCAGGTTTAAACCTCCTTCCCTTCCTTGGCTTGCCAAGGAAAGAGCGGGGGGGGGTGCCAGAAGGTGTCCTTGCCTAGTGTTCAAAAATACCTGGGGCCGGCCCTGACCATACCTTTGTTGGCTTTTGCTCTGGCAAAAGAAATGTTATTCAATAATTAGGCATGCATAAAGAAATTCTGAGGAGAAGGCTGCTAAAAGCATCAAGACAAACAGTAAGCATTTCTTTAAATATATCCAGAGCAGGAAACCAGCCAGAGAAGCAGATGGGCCTTTGAATGACCAAAGAATAAAGGGATTGCTAAAGGAAGATGGGGAGATGGCATAGAAGTTCAGCAGATTTTTTGCTTCTGTGTTCCCTGTGGAAAGTGTGGGGCATGTATCCGTGTCACAGCCACTATTTTCAGGAAGGGAGTCTGAAAAACTAAGTCAAATTGAGGTAATGATAGAGGGGAAATTAAAAACCAATAAGTTTCCAGGCCTTGATGGCATACACCAAAGGGACCTTATGAACTCAAATGTGAGCTTGTAGTAACCTGTATACATAACATAGCACTAAATTCAGCCAGTTTCCCAGAAGACTGGTAGGAAATGTTACACTGGTTTCTCAAAAGGGATCCGGAGGAGAACCAAGAAAATGACAGGCCAGCAGTGTTCCCTCTAAGCTGAGTTAGTGTGAGCTAGCTCACAGGTTTTTAGCCTCCGGCTCACATATTTTTGTCTTAGCTCAGGAAGGATGGCTCCAAAGCAAACCAATTTTTGCAGTAGCCAAATCGCTTGCTCATAACTTTAATGCTGGTAGCTCACAAAGTAGAATTTGGCTCACAAGACTCCACAGCTTGGAGAGAACATTGCAGGCCAGTTAGCCTAAGTCCATCCCAGGCAAATTAGAAGAAACTGAAATCAAAGATAGAGTTATTAGGCACATAGAGGAACAAAGCCTGCTGAGGGAAAATCAGCATGACCTCTGCAAAGGGAAGTCCTGCCTCATCAGCCTTTTGGAGTTCTTTTAAAAAGTGAAAAAGCATGTAGATTACAGTTACTAGTAGACATTACACTCAACCTCTGTAGCCCAGTGCCAAGAGGCAATATCAGCCAAAGGCTCTCTGTGCTCTGTTGTTGGACTTCCAGAGGAACTGGTTAGCCACTGTGTGAGACAGGATGCTGAATTAGATGGACCACCAGTCTTATCCAACAGGGCTTTTCTTAAGTTCTTACGTTGCTTCTAAGTATGAGAGTGGAGGCTGCCCAAAAGCCCTACAACACCTCTTAGAAATAGTATTCTGTTTAACTCTTCAGTTTAGTTTATTCGTTTAAAAATACAGATGCTCCAAAAGAATAGAGCAAACAGTTCAAGCATAAAACTGAAATCAGATGGGGAGGAGACTAAAGGGAGGGCTGTAGCAGGGTGTCTCAAAAATTAAGAAACCCTCCCAGAACCCCAAATTGACAGCCCATGTATCACTCCTCCTGACTGCTCAGAGTCATCCTTGTGAGAACCATTGTATGAGTTTAGAGATATGACATGCTATGGGTTCAAACACTTTGTCAGGACTGGGGTGCAAAGGCGGGAAAGCCACATATAGGTACAACCCTAAAATTCCATTCATACACATCAGCATTACTACAAAGACCATGAAAGATATATAGTCAACAACTAGCCAGGCACAGACTCTACTTCAAGGACACTTCCCATGTGAAAGATGTCTTTGAGGCCTCATGGAAGAGTTACCAAAGCTAGCCTCCCTAAATTACTACAGACATTCACTTCCCCCACCTCAGGAATGCAATGGCAGGTGAGGGCAAGCGATAAAGGTGCAGGGAGCAGCAAGCTAAACAAATGGCAAGGTGCAGGAAGCAAATGGGATACAATAAGCTTCAAATACACTGGGTAGGAATACAACAGGTACAGCTGGTCAAATGCCCGAGTATGACATACTGCACCCCAAGCCTTCACCCCCCCCCGGCTTGTGTGGTTGACAGTGATGGAATTCTTTGATCAAGCAAGCAGCATTAATATGCTTAGCAAGGACCCATTCATTCTGTTCTGGCCCAAAGTACTTCCACTTGACCAAGTACTGTAACTGGCCTCTTTTGACTTGTGAGTCAAGGATAGTTTCCACCACATGGTGGAATTGCCCATCTGTCAGAAGAGGAGGTGGAGCTGGTGGACAAGGAGTCCAGGGTGAGGGTCCAGGATCCTTTTTCAGGAGGCTGAAATGAAACACAGGGTGCAAGGAATGAAGAGATTTAGGTAACTCTACTTCAACAGCCACTTTATTGATAACCCATGAGACCCTAAAAGGTCCTATATATTTCCACCCTAGTTTCTTTTTGGGTTGCAGCCCCTTTATATGTTTCATAGAAATTTCCAGCAATCAACTCCCACTCAGGGCTGCACTTGTCATCAGCATAGCGTTTGTAATCCTCTTTAGCTTTGTTTAATGTCTTTTGTAAAATATCCCAGTTTTTTGTCATATTAGACCACCATAACTGTTCACCCCCTTTAACCGGTTCATTTAAGTCCACGGTTAGGAGGGGGGCTCCCTCATAGCCATGTACTGCCATGAAGGGAGTCATTCCTATAGAACTATGGAGGGAATTATTGCAGCTGTACTCTGCAAAAGGTAAAAGTTGCACCCAGTTATCCTGTTGATGATTGACATAACATCTCAAGAATTGTTCAAGGATTTGGTTGGGGTGTTCCATTTGCCCATCCATCTCAGGGTGGTGGCTACTGCTAAGCCCCCGTTCTACCACCAACAGTGCCATTAGCTCCTTCCAGAATTTGGCAACACACTGAGTCCTGTGGTTACATACAACCTTCTTTGGCAAGGCATGCAACCGTATCATATGTTGTAAAAACATAATAGCAAGCTGTTTAGCTCTGGGTATTTGTTTGCATGGAACAAAGTGGGCTTCTTTAGAGAATAAATCGACCACTGCCCATATGACCGACTTCCCTTGGCTCTCAGGCAAATCAGTTATAAAGTCCATAGATATCACAGCCAGGGACATTCGGGTGTCTCTAGTGGTTGGAGTTGACCAGGTACCTTTCCTCCTCTTCACTTACTCATCAAACATGTTTGGCACGTAATCACATATTTAGAAATGTCTTTTCTCATCCCTGGCCACCAGAACCAGTGTTGGACCAAGTGTAGAGTTTTCAAGTAACCAAAACGTCCCGACATTTTATTGTCATGACTCTGTGTTAGAATCTCCCCACCCCAACGTCTCAGGTACATATGTTTTTTCACCTCTGCACCAGCTACCATTATCCCACTGCTGCAGCACATCCTTTATTACAGTCTCTAGATCTTGGGGGGTGAATGCTATCTTGAGTTTCTCTAGCCAGCTACTCGGCTCTTCCTCCCTCCTCCCCACTCTCGCCTGACTGCATGTCATTACGGCCCTCCCAACTGGGCAGGGGAAAACACAGTGTTGGTGACTGGCATGCTGTGGGAGGCAGGAATCAGCTAAGAAATTAGCTTTCCCAGGGAGGTACTTTATGGTGAAACAAAACTGTGAGAAAAACTATGCCTACCATAGTTGCTTTGCATTCAGGCAGTGAGGAGTCCTTAATGCCTCAAAATTTTTATGATTGGTCCATACCTCAAAAGGCACCCTTGCCCCTTCTAAGCAGTGGCGCCAGGTAGTAAGTGCCAGCTTCACAGCTGCATCCTCCTTGTCCCAAATTGCCCAATTACACTCAGCCCCCAAAAACTTCTTTGACACATAGGCCAGAGGGTGCAATTTGCCATCTGCACCTCTCTGCAACATTGCCCCCCCATCGCTACATCAGACGCATCCATCTGTACAATAAAACCTTTATTTTCATCTGGAGGATGGAGGATGGGTTCTGAGGTAAACAGTTTTTTCAAATCCTCAAATGCTTGTTGGCACTTGGGGGTCCAGGGCAATCTGCTCCCCCCTTTGTTCACCTTGGGACCTTTTCCCTTCATTTTTAACAGGTCAGTGAGAGGTAACAACTCTTGGTCAAAGTTGGGGATGAATGCACAGTAAAAATTATCTAAACTGTCCCTACTTTCAGGCACTGGTTCTTATAAACTGCATCTCTGTATAAATATTGGCAAGGTTAAGTCTGGTTGGCCCGTTTGTTTTGAGATCATCAGATAAAATGAAATGCTAAAAAAAAAAATCATCCATGATACTGGTGTTGGGGCAACAGTCTATGTTGTGGGACCTCTTCTTTTAAGTGGGAAAGTTTTCTGCATATGCCTTGAGAACTCAAACAAAAGAAAGCAGATAAGTTAAATTCTTTCCACCACTTGTTCTGTTTTCTGATTATATAGTGTTTTATTTTCTCATTTGATGACTAGCCTCTTCCATGTGCTGTTATAATTCTGCAACTGAGATAAATATCCCACTCACACCTTTTATCCGATTTCTTTCATATAAGAGTGTTGAAAGTGAATGTTAAGGAACTACTGATTTTTTTTCAAAGATGGCATTAGGCATTGAACAGAAGGTAAGGTTATCCAGAAAGGTACTTCACATGCCATGAATTTTGTATATGCAAGACTGCTGAAGGAATACATAAACAGTTGACTCTCCTGTCAGACCCTGTTCTCTCAGAATGTCACCATGTATATGGAATCCCAACACAAACTATCCGAAAACACAACAGCCTACTCCTTTTGGTTTCATGTTAAGCATTTGCTGTGTGCAGAGGTGCAAGATCCTGCAACTCCAAGCTTTGTCCATGCCCACAGCATGAGAAGGATAGTTCAATATCCTGCTATAACATACTTTGAAACACACACAGGTTGCTTCCATACAGAGATCATTTCCCATTGTGTTCCCATTGCTGCAGCAGTTGCAGAGCAATGATTAGAAGTTAATCTTTGTTCTAATCTAATTTTCCAATGAGTAAAAGATGGGGGGGGCAGACTATAGCCACAATTTTTAGGTCTGTGATAGCTAAAACTTTGACAATATTGAACTACATGCTGAACCTTGCAGTAGCCATTGATTGATGGATGTTAATAGGAACTACTAATTTGGGAATGGGACCACTAAGTGGGGGGGGAGGGGCTTGACATGTTATAATGTGGTTGTTTCCTGAATCTATGGGACAAATCCGATGAGATGTTGGGAGTTCAAAGTTCAATGTCCCAGCATTTTAAAAATTTCAATTATCATGCATGTCAGGGCTCTATTTGGATCAGGGCCATGGTGTGAGAGGAGGGGGGCTTAAAGCCACCCTCATTAAATTGTTCTGGATAGCAACTATTTGCCTGGTAGGAGAACCCTGCAAGTACAGATATAGGCTTGGATCCCACTAAGAATGCTACCCAAGTATGAAGGGAGACAGAGTGAAAGTGGAAGAATATTGAATGAATCCAAGTGACACCCACAAAATAAAAAAATAAGATTCTAATAAGAATTACACAGACCTATAAAGGCAGATACGTGCTTTGGTCCCACTAAACATTTCCACGGCTGAAGGATTTCCATTCACAGAGCATAACTACCTCACCTCCCCTCCACTCCTGATGCAGCCCCAAATGCCTCCCCTGAAATGATGCTTCTGGGGATGGGACCCTCAGGAACAGCAGGGACTGGCAAAAATCTTTAGAAATCCTCTGCAGGATCCAACTCATTTGTTACTTTTAGTTTTTCCTGGTAGGGCAAAAAGAGGATTCTTGGGGCTGTTTCAGATTGAGAAAACAGCATGAGGAAAGACCTAAACCTCCTCCCCCTTGCACAGAGATCCCAATCCAAATTGGGCCCTTATACACTGGAAGAGTGCTATAAATGAATTATTTATTTATTCATTAGATTTTTATACCACCCTCCCAACAAGAGGACTCAGGGTAGTTCACAGCACAATTATAAAAACATATAAATCAAAATAAATAATCTAAAATATAGATTTAATTAAATTTAACCCCAACATGGCGCCAAAATACAATTTTGTAATTAAAAATTCATTTTAATTAAAAATTAACAGTTAACAATGGGGGGGGAGTAAAAGAAAAGGAAGAAGAGTTGGATTTATACCCCGCCCTTCACTTGGGCTCTCAGAGCGGCTTACAATCTCCTTCCCTCCCTCTTTCCACAACAGATACCCTGTGAGGCAGGTGGGGCTGAGCGGGCTCTGAGAGAGAATTGCTCTTGAGAGAACAGCTCTGAGACAACTGTGACTGACCCAAGGTCACCCAGCTGGCTGCATGTGGGAATCAAACCAAGTTCTCCAGATTAGAGTCTGCCGCTCTTAACCATGACACCAAACTGGAAGTAGTTTGCAAGGCAGATAGTTGTTAATACTGGCCATTAAAGCCATTAACATCCATTGCTGTCCTCAACTGTATGCTTGGTGGAACATCTCTGCCTTGCAAGCCCTGTAGAATTGTAATAGATCTTGCATGGCCCTGATGTTAGTAAGCAGAGAGTTCCACCAAGTAGGAGCTGGGGCCAAAAAGGCCCTGGATCTGGTTGAGGACAGCCGGATACTCTTTGGACCAGGGACTTCCAGTAGATGCTGGTCACCTGAGGGTAATGCTCCAGGAGAGGAGGCCCAGCAGCTATGTTGGTCCCTGACCATTTAGAACTTTAAAGATCAACCAAAACCTTGAACCTGACCCAATACTCAACTTGGAGCCAGTGCAGCTGGCGGAGCACAGGTTGTATATGTGCTGTTATCGGTGTCCCTGTGAGGCCTGCTCCGCTGCATTCTGGACAAGCTGTAACTTCCAGGTCAGCCTCAATGGCAGCCCAGCATAGAGCAAGCTACAGTAATAAATCCTAGAGCTGACTGTTGCATGGATTACTGTGGCTAGGTTAACATGAGACAGGAACGGGACCAGCTGCCAGGCTTGGCATAGTTGGAAGTATGCCAGCCTGGCCACATTTATAACCTGGGCCTCCATTGACAGGGAGGCATCCAGGACCACTCCCAAGCTCTTGACCATCTGTGCTAGCATTAAGGGCACATGGTCAAGGGCCAGGGGCTGGTACTCAGCGTCTCATCTGGTTTGGCATTATTATTATACTGAAAGTCATTTGTAGTGAAGGAAGCAGCTTATAGTAAATGTTTGATTGCAAGAGTTCATGTAATGGTCAGGGGCCAACATTCCTGAGGGACAGCATTTCCCCACACATTCCCCAGAGAGCACTGCGGTCAGGGTCCCAACATCAATTGATCCTCCCTGGACCTAAAGATGCCAGGCTGGCTATAATTAGGGCCAGGGCCTTTTTGGTGGTGGCTTCATACTGGTGGAATGAGCTCCCAGAAGAGATCAGGGCCTTGTGGGACCTTATGCAGTTCTGCTGGGCTTGCAAGATGGAGCTCTTCCACAAGGCCTTCAACTAGAATCTTGTTTTAATTGTTTTAATTATGGCTTTGGCCCCAACCATGACACCAAACTGGAAGTTTGTTAGCCGCCCAACTGTTACCCGCCCTGAGCCTTAGGAGAGGGAAGGATATAAATCAAATTATAAATAAAATAAATCAATTGCTGCCGTCATCACCAAATATTGTTAGCATTACTTTTGCCAGATCAATTGTACTAGCACTTTATATCATCTGGATTGTTTTAGATGGTTTTATGATTGTTTTAATGGTTATTTATGTTTTTTAATTTTTGTAAGCCGCTCTGAACCTGCTCCAGCGGGGAGGGCAGGGTATAAATTTGATAAATAAATAAATATAATTCTAGAACTTCTCAGACTTTGTCAGAATTATCAACTGTAAGGCAAGGCAAACCTAGGCTAAGCCTCCCCAGACACTACTAAGGACAATTTTGATATTACAGTGCTAGTTTAGCCATTGCTTCCTTGTAGCCAGTTTCATTGCCGATCCATTAATGTCTGAAACCAGGAAACTATGTGGGAAACACAAACTACATGAATCCCTTCTCCTGTTGCTTTTTATATTCAATCTCTTCAGAATCAATTTTTCTAGAGGAATAAATATAAATTATAGTATGATATTAACGGAAGACAAAAATGAAGTTTAAACCAATTTTATTGAGCAGACAAATGAGAATAGTCTCTTATTTCCTCCTTGTTTTGTTGGCAAATATAAATTCCCTTTCTCACCTGGCAGCTGGCAGCTGCAAGGATTCTTACCTTTTAAATGGTTATTTATTGGATCTTGAAGAAATTGAATTGTACGCATTATGTATGTCAATCTTTGTTCACCCAAGCACTCTTTGCACCGCAGGAAATGTTATGTTGCTTTATTCATATAATTGATTTGGTATAAAATTTGTAAAATCCAGATAGCTTGAGGCAGATATAGGGTTTTTCCCCTCCCTTTTAATTGAGTATATTAAGGAAGATAATAGATCCAAGCCCTCCTCGACCTGCATGTGTTCATACAGCCTACATTTCCTTGATGAGAGAGAACACTTTCCTCTTTTTGCTGTCTTGTATTAACCTTTGCTATTTGCCCTCCTGAGTTAGCTGCATCATCTCACAAGATTTAAAGGCCAATCTGTTCATGGCTGATCTTCTGTATGTTTCACCCTACACTTGACTGAATCTCCCTGTAGTATCAAAGGTCACTGAATTTCTACCAAAGAGAGAGCCTAATTCTTACCTAACTTACAAAGGCCTTTGTACCACTACTAATTTGGCTACTATCAGAATTGCTCCTGGAAGAAATCAGAATGAGACTAATGATATGGATTATCAAATGGCCCAACTGAAGTAAAGTTGAGACTACTGTCTATTTCAAATGTGTATCCTGAATAAGAATGAGAGAGCTAGGATCAGAAGTACAGCATGGCTACGTTAAAAGCAATATGATAGTAAAAGAAATAATACAAAATTTACAGCAGCCTTCAGTGCAAACTCTGGAAGACATTGTGGTCTAGGAAGCTGGCACTCTTGCACAGAAGGCTCTCTATATGTCTTGTTTAGGTATTCCCTGTCAGAAGTGGTTATTGAGGTGAGAAGAACAATCCAATATCCATGCACTGAGGGCTACTTACCCTATTAAAGCTTTCATTTATGTGAGCATTCTTGCAAGACACTGGTAGCAAATGAAACAATATGGGAAGCATTTATATGTCCCCAGGTGTCTGGCAGGATGGTAGATATGTCAACAAGTCAAACAAATAAATAAGTCGAACAAATAAACATTTAAAATAAATAAATATCTTTGCTCTTGAGACAGAAATGTGGTTGCTGAGGCCCTGAGAGTTACCTAAGTTACCTCTTTCTGTTTCATGAGTACGCTGTACTTATCTGTTATTATATTTTTATCCCATTCTTCTTCCAGGGATCTTAGGATCTTGTATATGGTCTCTACATTTTATCTTCACAACAATCCTGTGAGGTAGGTCAGGCTTAGAGAGTGAGTGGCTCATGGTCATTCTATGAACATCAACTGAGGATTTGAACCTGATCTCCCTGATTTTAATCTGGTGCTGTAGTCATTATATCATATTAGCACTAAGGTAGTAGAGGGGAAAGAATATGATGGGACTGTGCTTATGATAGTTCTCTTGTTTGCTGATAGTATTACTCAATTTGACTTCAGTTGTTGATCATCTAATTATGGAATAGAACTACCATGTTTCCCCAATATTCTCAGCCTTTTAAAGGGTAGTGTATTCATTTGGCATCAGAGAGAGATCTGACCAATTACTGATATTGTTGTTGTTATTTTGAAATGGAGATTGTCATTATTTCCTTCTTCATAACAGAAGGCTAAGAGGACTTTCGGTTTCGGCGGAGCGAATGGCGGCCACCTTTCGGGACGCTCCCAGAAGTGGTTAGCCCATGCGCAGTTTGGGGGGGTCTTCGCTTATGCGAAAGACCCTAGTGAGCCTTAGGCAAAGGCTCCGAACTGGGGGCGCTTTGGGGAGTAGCCTCTTTGCCGGCAAACAGCCGGGAAATTGAGGCTTTCTCCCCGCCCCAATCGGCCCCGCTGCGTCGTGCCCGTAATGGGACTTAGCAACGCCACCGACTTCCAGGAGTGAACAAAGCGATCGAGTTGAAGTTAAATGGAAAGACTTGGCATCGAACCGTGAGTTGGAGATCTATTTTGAAGCGAAAAGACAAAAAACCCCGTAAGCGTATAAGCGGATGGGAGGAGGGAGGAATCCCCACCCCCCTTGAGAAACGGGACTTATAAAAGAAAAGCGGAGGGGGTGAAGGGAAAAAAGAGTTGGTGAAGATACCTTTGGGGAAATACTGAAGATTAAGAGTTGGTTAGTCTCCTGAGTGGCGCGGCACAAACTTTGTTAAAGTAAACAATTAAAAAGATGTCCGCATTGAAAAAGGTCCCACTGAAGCCGGAAAAGAAGGGGGGAGGGACTTCCGGTCTGAGCACCCCCCCACCAGAGCTAGCTGTCAATCAACAAAAAAGCAAGTCACTGCGCCCTCTGCTGGATCAAATGCAGAAAATCAGCGAAACTCTGTGTAACATGGAAAGTGTTCTCAACAGTCAACAAAAACAACTAACAGAAACATCAAAGAAGATGGAGGAGATCGCACAGAAGTGTTTGGTCTCAACGGAAGACACCAAGAAAATAAAGAAAAAGGTCAATAAATTAGAAAAACATCAGGATATGCAAGAAAAAAGAATTTTAATGTTACAGATGGAAAAATCAAATCGGACTCTCCGCTTTCAGGGCATCAAAGAAGAGGAAAAAGAGGATCTCAGAACTACATTGGCGAATGCCTTGGCACCTCTAACTGGCAGAGAAGCATCGGAACTGAAAGAAGAGATGGATATGTCCTACAGAGCCTATTCAACCTTTACAAAGAAAAATAATCTGCCAGCAGAAGTGGTTGTCAAGTTCACAAAGCAGTGTACTAGAGATCAAATTCTGCGTTCAGTTTCAGCAGTGCCCTTGAAAATTGGGGAGCAGACCATTAGAACTTTGAAAGATGTTCCCTATGAGATCCGTATGAAAAGAAAAGCATATAAAGGATTGACCACGTTCTTACAAAGAAATCAGATAATTTACAGATGGTGTATTCCCGAAGGACTAATTTTTAAATATAATGATAAAAGAGAGAAGATTGACTCTGTCTTCAAAGCACAAGAATTTCTGAAGAGACACGCCAGTACAGAGGAAGATGCAGCACTCGCAATTTGGACAGATTCAAGCAGCGAGGAAGACAGCGACCCGGAATAGGGAGGAGCTGGAGCGGGAGACAAGAAGCCTAAAGAGGGCCCATCGTACAACTTGAGAGATGTAAAAGGAAGATATCCAAAGAAGTAGTTCGTGGAACGTCAGAAAGGAGCGGATTAATAATTAACCCCAACGGACTTTACTAACTTTACTAACAAAGTTATCTTGGACTTTTGTAAGATGAAAAGAAGATCTTCCAGCCGTGGTGGTTGCCAAAATTTGTAATTTTACTAACTAAAACTAATTTTTTAACAGGAAAAATTCACTCCACTCTTTCTCTTAATCCATCTATATACCTTCCCCCTTTCTTTTTATAAAAAGTAATAAAATTCTCTCCTTTTTAGGAGAGTTTATTAAAAAAAAAAAAAAGAAGGCTAAGATACAAATGGATATAAACACCACCTAATTAAATCAAGTTATCTGCATCTTGTGCAGGATATGCTGCAAAGAGGCCTTATCTTCATCTGACATCCTTCCCCCCCTTTTCCTTTTTTTTTTTTTTGTTTCCTTTCTACGTTATAGTTTCCCTAATGCAATTGTGGGAGTACTCTGGCAGCTGGAAAACATTTTATGGGAAACTTAGCCTTGAAAGAGGATGTTGCTGGTTCATCACCAAGCTGATAACTTCCTTCTTTGCAGCTAATAGCTTTCCTCCCCCTTGTAGTAATCCTTCTCAGTAACTGGACACTGAGCACTGATGCCAGATAACTGCTGGTATAGAAAGAGCTTGGAGGGAAAGTTGAAAAATGTGATTTCCTAATCCTTTTTCTTAACATGAATTGAGCAGATTAGTTTGACTATCCAAATGGCAATTTAAGCAAGACTTCTGGATGAGCCCAGTAAGCCTGCAAATGCTGCTGATCAAAGTTCATCACCACAAAGTTCACTTTATTGCAGTGGCAGTTAAGAATACCAGCTGGCCTCCCTACTGCTGCTACATGAGAATAAGGGAAGGGGATGGCAACATAGATATGCTCAGTCCTCTTCCAACTTTCATCTTATCTCAAGAGATGCTGGCTATAGGGATAGGATGATATACCTTCTCCGACACTGGTGTTGTGCAATGCCAGGTCTATTAATAAAAAGATCTCTCTTCTCCAGAGCTATCTGGTAGAATAGGCAGTAGACATGGCTCGCGTGACTGAGACCCGGGTAAGGGAGGGCAAAACAGTCGCCTTGAGTCAACTGGCCTCCTAGGTTTCTTAGTCCTTCACCAGTCCCAGACTGCTGCTGTTACTCATCCAGGAGACTTTCTCCTTCAGGACACTCCCTGAGGTAAAAATTGCCAGCACTGAATGTGTATTTACTTCCAGCTGAGGTGCTTTAGCTGAGAAAGTACTGTATGGGGGACTGTATTTGGGAGTGTGTGGGTGAGTTGTAGCAGATTCACCTCTGCTCCACGCACAGGCCCGGAAAGACAGGCACAGATCAGGAGTCTCAATGCGTGGATGAGACGATGGTGTAGGGGGGAAGGGTTCAAGTTTGTTAGGCACTGGGATGGAGTTAGAGTGTGAAAGGGTCATTGTTTGCCTGTAATTAAGTGCCTGGGTGAATTTGAATAGCAGACTCCTGGCTGCTGGAGTTAGGGTGTGAAAGGGTCATTGTTTGCCTGTAATTATGTGCCTGGGTGAATTTAAATAGCTGCTGGCCACACCCTCTCCTGGGGGACGCTTCTATTTAAGGAAGGAAGCTTACAAGAGGCACGAGCCTCTGGCATGAGCCAAAGGGTGAGGCTCTTTGCCTGTGGCTCTTAGCCTAGGGACTCTTAGCCTAAGGGCTCTGTAAGATGCCCAGGAAGAGCCAGAAAGCCAGGGACTCAGGCTCCATGAGTTCCCAGTAAAGTAAGCAGACTTCTACAACAGTAACCATATAAATACAAAGGGTTTTAAAAGGGGGGTTATATAAAGGTGTTTGTTTAAAAACCATTATGAAGCCAGAATGCCAACAGAGGGTTGGGGGCTATCCAGTGTTTTGCATGGAGTGTCACATGTATGACTATCTGCCCACTGGTCAGAAGTCTTGGGTGTGTGCTCGGTGCAAGGAGCTCCTGGTTCTCAGGGAGCAAGTTTGCTCCCTTGAGGCCAGGGTGGCTGATCTGGAGAAGCAGCAACAGTCAGTTAGGTGCACGGAGAAGACTCTCGGGGACTTGTTAGATATGTCCCACTCTGGATCTGGCAGCCCAGCTGCTGCCAGGGAGCATGAGGGTCAAGGGGAAATGGGGCACCATGCTGAGGATAAGGGGAATGTGCCCTCAGAAAGGACCTCTTCTTCAGCTGGTGAACCGTCGTACCAAGGAACCATCGTACCAAGAAACCGTCCCTGGGAAGGGTGGGAGGGGGGCTCTTGGTAGTTGGTGATTTGATCCTTAGTCAGGTAGACAGCTGGATGGTGAACCCATGTACTGACCATATGGTGACTTGCCTGCCTGGTGCGAAGATAGTGGACATTACGCTTCTTTAGATAGTGCTGGGGAGAATCCAGTGGTTGTGGTGCACGTCGGCACCAACAATGTGGGGAAATGCAGTTGTGAGGTCCTGGAGGAGAAATTTAGGCTGCTGGGCAGGAAACTCAAGGCCAGGACCTCCAAGGTAGCCTTCTCAGAAGTGCTACCTGTTCCACGCACAGGCCTGGAGAGACAGGCACAGATCAGGAGTCTCAATGCGTGGATGAGACGATGGTGTAGGGGGGAAGGGTTCAAGTTTGTTAGGCACTAGAATGCTTTTTGGGACAAGAGGGAGCTGTGCAAAAGGGATGGTCTCCACTTGTCTCAAGAAGGGACCAGGATGCTGGCACTCAAAATCAAAAAGGTGGCAGAGCAGTTTTTAAACTGAATAATGGGGGAAAGCCGACAGGAGATGAAAAGTCTCTGGTTCGGGATGGCTCATCTCAAAGAGATGAAGGGGTAGCTATTACTTTTGCACAAGGAAATGGATTAAAATTTTCCACTGAGATGGTGGCTAATGATAGGAACTGCCTGGCAAGGTCTCAAGGCAGCAAGAGGAAGGTTGTGGGCTTAACAAGCGTGGGAAACAAAGCATTTATACACAAATGCTAGAAGTCTACGAGGTAAAATAGGGGAGTTGGAATGCTTGGCGTTGGGGGGGGAAACAGACAGTGTGGGTATTTCAGAAACTTGGTGGGACAAGGAAAATCAGTGGGATAAGGTCATTCCTGGTTATAAATTATATCGGAAGGATAGGAGGGGAAGGGTTGGAGGTGGGATGGCTCTGTATGTCAGAGAGGGTATACAGTCCAGTAAGACTGAGAGGGTAAGGAAATTGGATTCGCTTCTGGAAACGCTATGAGTTGAAATAGTGGGTCCAAAAGGAGACTTAACAGTGGGAGTTTGTTATCGCCCACCAGATCAAAAGGTAGAGGAGGATTATAGAATGATGAATGAATTAAAGATAGCGGCTAGATGAAATAACTGTGTCATAATAGACGACTTTAACTACCCACACATTGATTGGGTCAATATGAGTTCTACTTGGGGAAAAGAGATTAAGTTTTTAGACACTCTCAATGACTGTGCTATGGAACAGATGGTCACAGATCCTACCAGGGGAGAGGCGATCCTGGATATGGTCCTAAGTAACACCCAAGACCTGGTGAGAGATGTAAAAGTGATTGCACCGCTTGGGAATAGTGACCATAATGTCATTGAGTTTAACATTTGTACAGATAGGGAGTTGCCCAAAAAGACTGACACAACCACTTTTAACTTTAAAAGGGGTAACTTCTCTGGTATGAGGGGACATGTGAGGAAGAAATTGAAAGGAAAAATGGAAAAGGTCACACGCATTGGGGAAGCTTGGAGACCTATTTAAAAATACAGTCCTAGAAGCTAAGAAAAAATATATACCACAGGTTAGGAAAGGCACAAATAGGTATAGAAGAAAGTCTACATGGTTAAGAAATAAAGTAATGGAAGCTGTAAAAGGTAAGAAGGATTCCTTTAAGTGGTGGAAAGCTAGTCTCAGTGAGGTTGATAAAAGAGAACACAGACTGTGGCAAATAAAATGCAAGTCTGTGATCAGGCAAGCAAAAAGGGAATATGAGGAGCATATCACAAAAAACATAAAGGCCAACAATAAAACTTTCTTCAAATACATTAGAAGTAGGAAGCCAGCCAGGGAGGCAGTGGGGCCCTTGGATGACCAAGGGGTAAAAGGAGTAGTGAAGGATGATAGGGAAATGGCTGAGAAACTGAATGCATTTTTTGCTTCTGTCTTCACTGTGGAAGAGGAGAAGTGCTTGCCCACTCCAGAATTACCAATTTTGGGAGGGGATTTGAAAGACCTGAATCAGATTGCGGTGACAAGACAGGAAGTCCTACGACTGCTGGACAGTTTAAAAACTAATAAATCACCAGGCCCGGATGGCATTCATCTGAGAGTCCTGAAAGAACTCAAATGTGAACTTGTGGATCTCCTGACAAAAATATGTAATCTTTCTTTAAAATCTGCCTCCATTCCTGAGGACTGGAAGGTAGCTAATGTCACTCCCATCTTTAAAAAGGGCTCCAGGGGAGATCCAGGAAATTACAGGCCAGTCAGTCTGACATCAATACTGGGTAAGTTGGTGGAAACTGTTATTAAGGAAAGAATTAGTAGGCACATTGATGAACAAAAACTATTGATGAACAGACTCAGCATGGCTTCTGTAAGGGAAGATCTTGTCTCACTAACCTGTTAGTGTTTTTTGAGGGAGTGAACAAACATGTGGACAAGGGGGGCCCAATAGATATTATTTACCTTGACTTCCGGAAAGCTTTTGATACAGTTCCTCATCAAAGGCTCCTAAGTAGGCTCAATAGTCATGGGATAAAGGGACAAGTCCTCTTGTGGATCAAAAACTGGCTTATAAATGGAGTATAAATGGGAAACTTTCTCAGTGGAGGGTGGTAAGCAGTGGGGTACCACAGGGATTAGTACTCGGTCCGATGCTTTTTAACTTGTTTATTAATAATTTGGAATTGGGAGTAAGCAATGAAGTGGCTAAATTTGCAGATGACACGAAGTTGTTCAGGGTGGTGAAAACCAGGAAGGATTGTGAGGCACTCCAAAGGGATCTGTCGAGGATGGGTGAGTGGGCGTCAACGTGGCAAATGGGGTTCAATGTGGCCAAGTGCAAAGTGATGCACATTGAAGCCAAAAATCCTAAATATAAATACATGTTGATGGGGTCTGAACTGGCAGAGACGGACCAAGAGAGAGATCTTGGAGCCATAGTAGATAACTCAGTGAAAATGTCTAGACAGTGTGTAACTGCAATAAAGAAAGCCAGCGCTATGCTGGGGATTATTAGGAAGGGAACTGAAAACAAATCAGCCAGTATCATAATGCCCCTGTATAAATCATTGGTGCGACCTCATTTGGAATACTGTGTACAGTTCTGGCCGCTACACCTCAAAAAGGATATTATAGCATTGGGAAAAGTGCAAAGAAGGGCAACTAGAATGATAAAACAGTTGGAACACCTTCCCTATGAAGAAAGGTTAAAACATTTGGAGCTCTTTAGCTTGGAGAAACGATGGCTGAGGGGTGACATGATCGAGGTTTATAAGATTATGAATGGGAGTGAGCAGGTTGAGAAAGAAGTACTTTTCTCCCTTTCTCACAATACAAGAACTCGTGGGCACTCCATGAAATTGCTGAGTAGTCGGGTTAGAACAAATAAAAGGCAGTACTTCTTCATCCAAAGAGTGATTAACATATGGAATTCACTGCCACAGGAGGTGGTGGTGGCCTCTACAAGTATGTACAGTTTCAAGAGGGAATTAGATAAACATATGGAGCAGAAGTCCATCAGTGGCTATTAGCCACAGGGTATAGATGGGAACTCTCAGTCTGGGTCAGGAGATGCACTCTATTCTTGGTGCTGGGGGGGGCAGCAGTGGGAGGGCTTCTAGGGTCCTGGCCCTACTGCTGGACTTCCTGATGGCACCTGGTATTTTTGGCCACTGTGTGACAGAGTGTTGGACTAGATGGGCCATTGGCCTGATTCAACACTGGCTTCTCTTATGTTCTTAAAGGGAGTTTGGCCATTTGGTTGGTGTACCGTCCACCTAATGCACCGCCAAATGCCCTGCCAGACCTGTTGGAGGCTATATCTAGCTGGGCTTTGGAGTACCCCAAGCTTTTAGTCCTGGGAGACTTCAACATGTGGATGATGCAGCCTCCTCTCAGGCCATGGACCTAGTGTCATTCATGGTTGTACTGGGACTCTCTCAGACCACATGCTGGATCTTATCTTTGTGTCAGGGATTATGGTGGAATGCATTACTGCTGATGCAGTTCCATGGTCAGACCACCTAGCCTTGAAGGCCTGGCTGGGTATCCCTAACCCTCCCTGTTTAGGCAGCAAGTGAATTTATGCTTGTCCGTAGAGTCATATGGATCTTAATAGGTTCCAGGAAGCTCTATGGGATCCAATTCCCTCTGGCAGCCCATTGCATGTGCTGATGAAAGATTGGTACTTCTGCCTTTCCAAAGCCATAAACAAGGTTACTCCATGGCATCCTCTTTGCCCTCGTACCAAACTAGCTGCATGGGATACCTCAGAGCTATGGTGGATGAAATGAGAGCTAAGGGTGGTGAACTCATGATGAAGCCATAAGAACATCCTATAGGTCATTTATGAGAACCTATGAGATGGCAGTGAAGGCCATGAAGAGAAATTTCTACATGACCTCCATTGCACCTGCTAGCTCTCTCCTGGCCCAATTATTTAGAATTATTCAGTCACTGACTACTTTGCCTCAGGGCATACTTAGGGAATTGGCCATTCGCTGTGAGGCATTTATGAGCTACTTTGCAGATAAGGTCTTGTCTCTCTGCCGCGACCTCCCAGACACAATTGATACAATAAGAGAATTGGAAGCCCATTGGCCATCTTCAGGTCCAGTCTTGGACCACTTCAGTCTGCTCTCCCAAGATGAAGTCAACAAGATCCTGGCAGCTGTGAAGGCCACTACTTGCCTCCTAGGTCCCTGCTCATCATGGCTGGTTAAGGCCTGCAGTGATGAGGTGCAGACCCCCCTGAGTGAGAGTATCAACTTCTCCCTCTCAACAGGCACCTTCCCAGGGGGATTGAAGGAGGCAGTAGTTCACCCTCTCCTTAAAAAATCTTTGTTGGACCCATTGGGCCTTAACTACAACCCAGTATCTAACTTGCCGTTCCTGGGAAAGGTGGTAGAGAGGGCAGTGGCAACGCAACTTCAGGTTTTCTTAGATGAAGCTAAGATCCTGGATCCCTTCCAGTCCGGCATTTTCCCTACCCATGGGACAGGGACAGTGCTGGTCACTCTGGTGGATGATCTTTGGAGATACCTGGTTCAAGGCAGATCAGAGCTGCTGATTCTTTTGGATCTATTGGCATTCAATATGGTTGACCATAAGGTGTTAACCAACTGCCTTGCTGATGCCAGGATATGGGGGCTTGCCTTGCAGTGGCTGACCTTCTTTCTTCAGGGTCAAGGACAGAAGGTGACACTTGGGGGGTTATTCCAATGGCACCCACTAGAATGCAGTGTGCCACAGGGACTAGTTCTTTCCCCCATGCTGTTTAATATCTATATGCACCCCCTCACCCAGATTATCCAAAGGTATATGCTGATAAACAGCCACCCAGATACAGCCCCACGACATCTGGATGATGCATTACAAGCTATGGCTGGATGGTTGTGACAGAGCCAACTGAAGCTAAATCTATCTAAGACGGCAGTCCTGTACCTGAGTCACAGGGGATTGAGTCAGAGAATCAGGCTCCCAACCTTCAATGAGGCTCCATTGGTCCCATCGTCAAGGGTGAAGAGTCTGGGGGTGTTCCTGGATGCCTCTTTCTTTGTTGAGGCCCAGGTCACTGCCACTGCCAGGTTGGTCTTTTTTCATCTGAAGCAGATCAGGCAGTTGGCCTCATATTTCACCCCCTGGGACCTAGCTACAGTGATCCATGCAATTGTCACTTCCAGACTGGATTATTATAACTCTCTCTATGTGGGGCTGCCCTTGACTCTGCTCTGGAAGTTTATGAAACTGAGAAAAGTGTTGACTGAATTAAAGTGAAAACCAATACTGTGTTTTAGTCATCAGAAGAATTTTATCCTTTCTGTAATATTATATTATAGGGGGCAGCAGCTGAGGGGAGTACATGTTAGCTGGAGCATTCAGAGCTTGCAAATAACTGATGAAAAATTGCCTGAGAGGTAATGGTGATTTTCTCACTCCATCTGTTAAGAAAACAATGATTCATGTTCACATGACAAGGGATGACTCCTGTCTGTTATTTTGAACTTGGGAACTTCAAAGTGATACATCTCAACTGTCCTTTTAACAGGTAATCCAAAACACAATGGTGACTTAATTATTTCACACTCTTTGATGGGTGTCAACTGTCATTTCTTTTCAAAAAAGAGAAAACAGCCCATGTTCATCCTGTGTTGTCCATGTTAATGCATGGAATGCAAGAGGGTTTTTTCCCTGACTATCTATGAATGTAATGAGAAAAACTGACACCCGGAACATCATGTTACTTTTCTGTTTGTTTCAGAGAAAATTGTCTAACTTGTAACAGGAATATTAATCCCTTTTGCTGAGTCAATTAATAAAATAAATTTCCCAGACAGGGAGGTCTTTAGAACAGTGTGGGAAGTGTACCGCTCAGGGATGCCTTCATAACTGATACCCCTTGAGTATGTTCTTTTCCTTCTTCCCATACAAAAGATCTGGAACTGTTCCCCTGCCATGGCGGGGAAGGCAGAATACAAATAAAATAAAATAAAATAAAATAAAATAAAATCATTTGACACAGTATCATCATTTTGTCAGTTTTCCTGTTCCTTTTCATTTGCCAACACCAGCTTGACACATGTCAGATCTACTCCCTCTCTTTGAGACCTGTTGGCTTTTATTGGTTTTGTTTGTGTAGCATTTGGTTTGTGGTCCTTCCTTGGGACACCTCTATTTCTCATTGTTAATTTGTATTAATTTGTATAAAAGAACAACCACAAATGATCTTAAAATACAATGCAGTTTTGCAAGTGCAGTAATAAGCTTTTAATCTCCCTCCTGAAAATCTCCCCCCTTTCCTCCCTGAATCCAAAACAGTGCCCTTTGTTTGTTTATTCATTTATTTATTTTATTCAATTTATAACCCGCTCTCCCCAAAACTGGCTCAGAGTGGGTGATAACAACTCATAACATATACATTTTAAAAACAATTACAAAAATACAAAATACAGTTAATCAATTCAATAAATATGATAAAATCAGTAAAACAACTATTATACAATTTAAGATGACCTAAAACTCATATGGAGGGGCAATATACAGATGTTTGCTAAGAAGGGGGAAAGGGGGGAAACAAGGGGGAGAGGGGGAAGGAGGGGGACAAAACTAGCTGTAGCTTATCAGCTGTGGCCCAGTGATGCCCTCAACCATAGACCAGGCAGAACAACTCTGTTTTGCAAGCCCTGCAGCATTGTATCAGATCCCACAGGGCCCTGATTTCTCCTGGAAGAATGTTCTGTCAGGCTGGATCCAGAGCCAAAAAAGCCCTGGCCCTGGTTGAGGACAATTGGATGCTCTTTGGTGTGGGGCCACCAGCAGATTTTGATCATTCAAGCGTAACACTCTACAGGGGACATACCAGGAAGGCAGTCCTGGGGTATGCTGTTCCCTGACCATGAAGGGCTTTGAAGGTCGGCACCAGAATCTTGAACTTGATCCAGTCCTCAATCTGGAGCCAGTGAACATAACAACATATGAACATAAGAGAAGCCAATGTTGAATCAGGCCAATGGCCCATCTAGTCCAACACTGTCACACAGCGGCCAAAACACAGGTGCCATCAGGAGGTCCAGCAGTGGGGCCAGGATACTAGAAGCCCTCCCACTGCTGCCCCCTCCAGCACCAAGAATAGAGTGCATCTCCTGACCCAGACTGAGAGTTCCCATCTATACCCTGTGGCTAATAGCCACTGATGGACTTCCGTTCCATATGTTTATCTAATTCCCTCTTGAAACTGTCCATGCTTGTAGCTGCCACCACCTCCTATGGCAGTGAATTCCATATGTTAATCACTCTTTGGATGAAGAAGTACTGCCTTTTATCTGTTCTAACCCGACTGCTCAGCAATTTCATGGAGTGCCCACGAGTTCTTGTATTGTGAGAAAGGAAGAAAAGTACTTCTTTCTCAACCTGCTCACTCCAATTCATAATCTTATAAACCTCGATCATGTCACTCCTCAGCCGTCGTTTCTCCAAGCTAAAGAGCCCCAAGCGTTTTAACCTTTCTTCATAGGGAAGGTGTTCCAACCCATTTATCATTCTAGTTGCCCTTCTCTGCACTTTTTCCAATGCTATAATATCCTTTTTGAGATGTGGCGACCAGAACTGTACACAGTATTCCAAATGAGGTCGCACCAATGATTTATACAGGGGCATTATGATACTGGCTGATTTGTTTTCAATTCCCTTCCTAATAATCCCCAGCATGGTGTTGGCCTTCTTTATTGCAGTTACATACTGTCTAGACATTTTCATTGAGTTATCTACTATGACTCCAGGATCTCTCTCTTGGTCAGTCTCTGACAGTTCAGATCCCATCAACGTGTATTTATATTTAGGATTTTTGGCTCCAATGTGCATCACTTTGCACTTGGCCACATTGAACCCCATTTGCCATGTTGACACCCACTCACCCATCCTCGACAGATCCCTTTGGAGTGCCTCACAATCCTCCCTGGTTTTCACCACCCTGAACAACTTCGTGTCATCTGCAAATTTAGCCACTTCACTGCTTACTCCCAATTCCAAATTGTTAATAAACAAGTTAAAAAGCATCGGACCGAGTACTGATCTCTGTGGTACCCCACTGCTTACCACCTTCCACTGAGAAAGTTTCCCATTTATACTCACTCTCTGTTTCCTATTTATAAGCCAGTTTTTGATCCACAAGAGGACTTGACCTTTTATCCCATGACTATTGAGCCTACTTAGGAGCCTTTGATGAGGAACTGTGTCAAAAGCTTTCTGGAAGTCAAGGTAAATAGTATCTATTGAGTCCCCAGCTGATTGAGCACCAGTTGGATATTCGCTCTAAAGGGTGTTTGTCAGAATCCTTGCAGCTGCGTTCTGAATCCATTGCATTTTCTGTATCAACCTCAAGGGAAGCACTGCACAGGTATTTTGTTGAAACCCTCTCCACTCATGCCACCCTCTGTCCCTGGTCTTGGAGAAAGGAGATAAACCACTGCAAGTCTGTCCCCTGGATCCCCACATTGGTGGGGTAATGGGTTAGAAGATCATAGTCAACTATGATAAATGCTGCCTATAAGTCAAGCAATATCAGCAGTGCTGACTCACCTCGATTCAGCTGTCTGTGGAGATCATCTGTGACAGTGACCAAAGTCATCTCTGTCCTATGGCAAGGGCGGAACCCAGACTGGAAGGGATCCAAGGCCAAGGTTTCATCCAAGAAAGCCTGGAGCTGCTCCACTACTGCTTTCTCTCTCTCTCTTTTTTAAACTACATCCTACTACCTAAAGGTAAGGGTACAAGGAAAAACACTATCACTAACTTAAGACAAGAATTTTGTGTTAGGTTACATAAATCACTCCTGTAATAGCAATAGAAAATAAAAAAAACAGAGACTTCAAACCTCTGTTAAAAAGAGTTTAGTTACGCTAAATTCAAATCTTTTGTAATCCAGAGTAAATGTTTATTTCTTGCACTTCTTCTTCTTCACTGTTGGTGTCTTGGGTGCTGCTGCTCCTTTCTCGAACTCTGAAGTCGAGCTGCTAGAGTCACTTGAAGTGTTGCCCAATTCTTCCTCACTGGGTTCCTCTCCTTCCTCCAAATTTGAGTCACTGTCTTTATCTGTGCTAGATTGCTGTTTCAAAAAGTTTTTTGGCCTTTTGGACAAAGTCAATTTTAATTTTCTTATCATTATATTTGAAGTCCTTCTGGAAAAGTCCATCTTAGGTTATTAATTTCTTTTGCAGGAAAAGGATTAAGCCTTTGTATTGTCGTCTTCGTTTCCGGATCTCGAATGGAATGTCTTTTAAAATTTTAATTTCTTCCTCTTTAACTTTAAGTGTTTTTCCTGCTGTAGCTTCTAAAGCATTAATTCTCATTGTTTTCTTGGAGAATTTGACATAAATTTCACCAGGTAATTTATCAGGATATGTATGGTATGCCTAGTCCATATCGTTCTGGAGATCCTCTTGTTTCAGGACTGAGATTGAAGGAATCGCTCCACTTAATGTTATTTTTAAATCTTCTCCCTTCTGTTCAGGAACTCCTTGGAAGTGTAGAACATGCATAGATTTTTCCAGTTGAAGTTGAAGTAGTTGATTTTTATTTGTATTTCTTTCTTATTTAACTTCTTCCAATTCTTTCTTAATATCAATAGTCCTTGTTTCAACTTTCTCAATCCTTTTGTCTGTCTTGTTGGCTCTTTTTTCCATATGCACAAGCTGATTTTGGATGGAATCCAGCTTAGTGTTGATACTTGACATCTGTTCCAGCAGAGGGCACAATGCTGCTGCGAGCATATTGGGAAAGTCTGCAGCCGCTTCCTGTACCTGGGTGGGAGTCGTTGGTGTTGAACTTCCTGGAAGACGTTTCTTTTCCACCGCCATTCCACTACTGCTTTCTCAACTACCTTTCCCAGGAACAGAAAGTTCAACATGGGGCAATAGTTGGCTAGATCACTTGTTTTTTTGTTTTTTTTTCAAAAATGGCCTGACCACTGCCTCTTTTAAACTCTCTGGGAACAATGCTCCCTGTAAGTTATGGAGTCTCGTGAGCAAAAATTCTACTTTGTGAGCTACTGGCATTAAAGTTGTGAGTGAGTGATTTGGCTACTGCATAAATTCGTTTGCTCTGCAGCCATCCTTCCTGAGCTAAGACAAAAATGTGTGAGCCAGGGGCTAAAAAACTGTAAGCTAGCTCACACTGCCTCAGCTTCGGGGATAGGTTTATAATGTCCACCAGGGGAGCCCGTGTTCCATGACTGCTAGCTTTAACTAGCCATGACAGGTACAGGTCAAAGATGTAGGTGGTAGACTTCACAGCATCCAGGATCTTATCAAACTCAGCCCATGAGAGCAGGCTAAATTGGTCCAACACTGGACCTGAAGTCAGCCAAGGGGCCTCCAGTTCACTTACTGTATCAACATTAGTGGTCAGATCCTGGTGGAGCAACAAGACTTTATCTGCAAAAAAAGCTCACAAATGCCTCATGGCTAATGGCCAAATTCCTAGTATTTTGAGATCTCTCAGTGAGAGATGTTAAAGACTGAATTACCCTAAGCAACTGTACCGGGTGAGAGCTAGTGGATGCAATGGAGGCTGTGAAAAAATCCTTCTTCACTGCTTTCACTACCATCTCATAGGCTTTCATAAACATCCTATAAGATGTTCTTGCAGCTTCATTATGACTCCACTGCCAAATTCACTGTAGCTGTTTACACTCCCATCTCATCCTCCTTAGCTCCTCAGTATACCAAGGGGTTATTTTGACAAAGAGGGCATTGGGGGGCAATTTCATTGATGGTTTCAGAAAGCTGACTACACCAGTCTTCTACCAGCTCATCTAAGCAACCACCAGGTGGAATTGGATTCTGCAAAGCATTCTAGAACCCTATTGGGTCCATAAGTCTCCATGGATGAGCAGAAATCAGCTTGTCGTCTGAACAGGGAGGGCTCGGGATGCTCAGACAGGCCTTCAGAGCAAAGTGGTCTGACCACGGCACTTCCTCCATATTAATCAGACTCACAACTAACCTCATGGCAAAGGTCAATTCCAATGTGTGACCTGCTTGATGTGCAGGACCTAATACAAACTGGAAGAGTCCCAGTGCTGCCATGGAAGGCACCAGGTCCACAGCCTTTAGCTGCCACAGAACAAGTAAGGAAAACACTGCAATTTACTTTCTCACCACTGGGAACAGATAGCAGAGAGAAGCACTGAGAGGAGTTCTTTTTTCCACTTGTGTGTGCCCATCAGCTGCACTGAGACTGACACATGCAGGTCACTTACTTTAGTCAAGCTCACAAAAGACTTCCTTTGCTCAAAGTCATGTCCTCTGATAACACAGTATAAAATTGCACCATGCAGCAAATGCCAGACATAGCAAATGCAGCATCCTGCTCATTAAAAAAAACAAAATCCTGCTTTTTAACTTTGGATGATCAGATTCCTAAAGATTTGCCCCATTAACAGTTTGACCCTTCTCCCCACTTTTATTCTGAAGACCTTATGTTCAAAATCGCAAACTTTGAGTGAAACATCTGTAGTATAGAAGGAAATATGAGGGAAGAAATATGTTCTCTCTCCTCCCCTTCTCTTCCTCTTCATGGGCCTTTCTTTCTCTCCAAAGGTGGGCACTTCAGGGATCCTGAACTCCCCCTTCCCTGGGGTGGGGTTAGAAATGTTGATGACAAAATCACCCAAGCAAATCCAAAGCTGCCATTTTCTGCTGATCAGAACACTTTTCAGTGTGCTCTGCTCTTTCCAGTTTTGTATTCCCCAGTGTGATTTCAACCAGATTCATTACTACCTCCCATTTTTCAGGGTTTCTGTGGCTAAGCAAGTTTGCATTTGGATCCTAGGCACAGAAATGTGCTCCCATGCAAACATATACACCAACTGCGTGCACTCAGTGTATTGAAAATAAAACTGACCAAGGCTTTCTTATTTGCTGAAAGCCTTCACCAATTTTGTTTTCAAACTTCATATTTCTTAGAGCATTAGTATGCATGGAAGACCAGCTCTGAAACCCGGAAGAAGACAAATCTGCTTAGCCACAAAGTTGTACTCCCATCAAGGTCTAAACATAAATAATGTCTAATATCTAGATCGACATCTCTACCTAATGGTGTCCTGTAATCCCTTTGGAACAGTTTTCATGATGATTTGATCTAAGGAACAGTCTGAAAGAAGTGAAAAGACTGATTCAGTGGAATCCAGCTTATATCAGAAGATTCCCTGATCACTGCACCATTCAATTTATGTAACAGTTATTCTGTTCTGTGATTCCCTTCACCAAGAAGAATATACCTCTTTAACCAGTAGTGTTTAACCTTTCCATACCCAGGAGTCACCTTTAATCCCAAACTGCAACAAGGAATTCACTTCATTTGTTTAAAGTATCATACATGCCATTTTCATCCTGTCTCTCTTAGTTTCACACTTATTTATCTCACCCTTCATCCAAGAAACTCAGTCTACTCAGAGAAGTATACATGGTTTCTCCCTGCCTTCAAACAAGCCTGTGAGGTAGGTTAGATAGAGAGAGTGTACCTGGCTCCATGGCTGAGTGACCTTCATGTCTGAGTGGAGATAATGAAATTCAAGCAAAGAAATAAAAAGAAAAATAGGTATCAGGAGTACAAACCACCATAGAACATGATGTGATCTATCAATTGAGAAACAGTGTCTTAAACAATATTGCATTGCATTATTTTACATAGATTGTAATTTTATTTGATAAGTACATGTAGTGATTACAGCAAGTGGTCAGATTGCACATCAGTTCAGTGCCTCAAAAGGAATCCTTGTCTCAGAACATTTCAGCTCTGTTTTCAATTCATGTGGGAAATCACAGATTGTGAAAATTCTCAAAGGGCCATATAATATAATCAGTCTCAATGAAACAGCTTAGTTCCGCTAATTAATATCTATTTTGTGTTCAGATCATATGTGCAGATGCCTGCTTAGAAAGCAAGCAAAATGTATTATACCTGTGCCTCTTTTTACTATTATGTATTAAAGGCAAGTAACATGAGCATATTGGGTTGCATCCAGTGATCCATTGGGGGAAGATGCTGTCAGTTTTGGATGCTTTCCCCTTTCCTCTCAGTGGCCATTTCCAAAGCTGGAAACTTGAAGTTTGGGGTTGCAGGAGCCATATGGGTCAGTAGACTGCAGTGGGAAGGAAATCATTTCCTCTGGCCTCTTCTGTCAATGGAGTCAGAATCCCCCAACCCAACTCATGTTTTGTGGTGGTTGAAAGTGCCATCAAGTCACAGTGGACATATGGTGACCCCTATGGGGTTTTCAAGGCAAGAGACATTCAGAGGTGGTTTGCCATTGCCTGCCCCGTGTAGCAATCCTGTATTTTCTTGGTGGTCTCCCATTCAAATGCTAACCAGGTTGACCCTCCGTAGCTTCTGAGATTTGACAAGATTGGGCTAGCCTTGGCCATCCAAGTCATATCTCATGTTTACATATAGTCTAATCAGACCTTAAGAAGAAAGCCTAGAAGATAAATGAGCGATCAGACTGAACACTGTAGGATAATTGTTATGGTCCTAAGGGCAGGTGAAGGGTGGGAGCACAGCCAGATCAATACACACAAACATACAGAGACGGAATTTGGGGAAAAACAGGCCATAACTTTATTGATTACAGCAACAGGAGCACTGGTGTGACATAAGGCATGAATCCAAGTAGTGGGTGACCCACCTGCTGGCTGATGGAACCCCTCCCCAGCTCACCTGTTGGGGGTAGATCTGGAATGGCAAGTGAGGTGGAACTACATAGGCATACATCTCTTCATGGATCCTTTGCTACCTGTGAGTGGAACCCCATAACTGCCCCAGAGCTGGGCATGCCACCCATTGGCTCCAATCCCAAGACCCCTTAAGGGTTTTCCCATCTGGGGGAGATGGACACACAGGCACAGTCTCTCTCCAATGGATCCAGACCAATGCCTAAAACCTAGACCCTAGGAAGAAAGTCTAGCAGATAAAGGAACAATCAGTCTGAACACAGTAGGATGATTATTTGCTTTATTCATCTATGTTAACTGTTTAATTAATATAGCATTTGTTCTTTAACTGACTTCTTTTTTATAAGGCAACAGTTGTGCTGTGATACTTCTCCTGTTAGATGAATTATGGGCACGATCACACACATAATTAGCCGCACCATAGGCGTGAATGCCAGGTGGATTTAAAGGGCACGATCAGACACAAACATCTGAGAAGTGCCCCACACCCGTTGGCAACCCATTTTGCTCCACCGCAGAAGCAGAGTAAAAAGACACCAGGGAAAGTTCAGTAGCAAACGGGGTTGCTAAAGGCCATGGACGAACTTTCCCCTGTCTGATTACTCCAGCGTGCTCTCATGGCATTGGGATGGTCTGATCAGGCCATCCCGACTCTATGCCATTGTTTCCCCCCCTTCTCAGTATGCACATCGTCGCACACTCCATAGGGAGCTCTCAGTGCTGAGATGAGATTCATTGATTCCCCATTTAAGTGCATTGGGAACAAACGGCAAAAAAAAAATTCAACTCACCCGCGGTTGCGTCTGATCACATAGTGGCGGGCTTCCCCCACAGCTTCAGTGTGATCACACAACTGTGGATCAAATTCCTCTGGAGGAAATAGCCTCACTTCCCCCCGCCCACATTATTTCATGCATGTGACCGCCACCTATGTTTTGTTTTGCTCAGTACCATCAAGTGTGCTACATCTCCAAGAACTGGATTGGCTCAGGGTTCATCCATCATGGAAACCATAAAGGCAATGTGCAGCTTGCTATTCCATATTTGGAGAGACCTGGAGAAACAAAAAGGGACCCTGGATTAGCTGCTGTGGGGAGATGACAGCCTCAGGCAGCAACTTCAGGCAGCAACATTTGCTGAAAATGTACTGGTCTTGGCAAACGTTTGTACACAGGAAAAATATCTTTATCAGAAATCCAGGGGCAACAGGAAAATATGCTTTCCTCCCAGTCTGCAATCTCCAAGATATAAAACTTGCTTACCCAGGAATTACCCCCCACTTTTAAAAGTAAGCACATTTATGCTCCTTCTTACTTACTGCCATAATGGTTTATTTATTAAAACATTTTGTCTTGACTTTCTTAAGAGAGGCTCAGGGCAGTTCACAAACCAATATGCCAAGGCATCACA
The DNA here is from genome assembly GCA_029375565.1 of Gekko gecko. Lineage (NCBI taxonomy): Eukaryota > Metazoa > Chordata > Lepidosauria > Squamata > Gekkonidae > Gekko > Gekko gecko. The sequence continues at coordinate 139,348,891 of JAPDNY010000002.1, forward strand.
ATTAACACAATGCTATATTAAAAGCAAGCAGAAAACAACACACACACAAGTGCTCATCTGTGGCAAACACAGTTCACTCGAATAATTTCGCAGCCCAGAAAACAGCTGCCCCCTCAATGGAGTAAAAATACATCCTCCCAGGTGTCTCAGCATAGGGACCTTGGGGGGGACCCACTGTACATGTTTTTCTTACTGCTGGTGATGACTGAGCTGCCCTAGTCTTCACTGGCAACCCATTCTATAACACTTGAGCACTGAGATAAATGAAAGGTTTGGCTCAGGAGTGATGCACCTCTCTAAAAAAAAACAGAACAAAGAGCAGGAACAGATACCAGGAGTGTAATTGCAGCTACATTTTGTACTAGGTGATGTTTCTGACTTGTCTTTTAGGGCACTCCACTGTACAGCTTATTACATTAGTCCAGCCAAAGATTAGCATGACTAGGTCAGCCAAGTTTAGAGGGATGGATAACTTACAAGCAGAATGTAACTGAGCAAAATGGTGACTCAAAAACGGCCACCATCCCCAGCTGCAGTTCTCACCTCTAACTGCTCCCTGTCTTTCCCTCCCTGGATTTTGCAAGACTTTAAGAAGCCCTAATGTGAATGTGTGGCTTACAATGCTTCTTTAAAGATGATTAGTTTTTCTGTTTATTGGATGGGTGAGTGGTGGAACTGCAATGGTGGGCTGAAGAGAGGTGGTAGCAACAGTGGCAAAGAATTCTTTTCTCCCAGGGGCACCACTTGTGACCACCTCTTCATTGCAGAAGCAGCCATGAATAGAAGGTAGGAGGATTGTCAACCTGCAGGTAGGGCTTGGAGAATTCTTGGAATTATAACTAACCTCTAGAGCAGGACTTTTTCCCCCCAGGGGAACACACCGGAATGGAGTTCTGGAACCTCTTTGCCAAAATTCTTTTTAAAATGTTTAAAAGTTCATGAGTTTTCAGTATACAGAATGAAAACTTTGTTTCCCTCTTGAGAGTTCTGGCACCTCTTTTTCCAAAAAAAGAAAAGAAAAGTGCCCTGCTCTAGACTATAGATATTGGTTTCCCTGAAGAAAATGGCCACTTGGAGGATGGTCTGTATGGCATTATACCATGCTGAGGTCCCTCCATTCCCCAAACCCTGCCCTCCCGGGCTCTACCCCATCCCACCCCCAAATTCCCAGAAATTTCCCAATGCAAAATTAACAACCCTACATCCCAGCAACTGCTCAGACTTCCTATTCTAAAAGTATGGCTGAGTCCAAAAATACCACCAAACTGTTCACCTGATCTGCAGGTATTAAAACTAATTCCATCTAGCGCTGGCAGATCAATCCCTTCCATGTCATTGGCCTTCCCAACCAGCATCACATCCTGTTACCCAGTTGAGGCAGAGCAGTATATTGCTGAATGGGAGAAAGTGCAAGAAACCTAGGTGTCTACTTGTAGTTAAGAACATAAGAACATAAGAGAAGCCAATGTTGAATCAGGCCAATGGCCCATCTAGTCCAACACTCTGTCACACAGCGGCCAAAATATACCAGGTGCCATCAGGAGGTCCAGCAGTGCGGCCAGGGCACCAGAAGCCCTCCCACTGCTGCCCCCTCCAGCACCAAGAATAGAGTGCATCACCTGCCCCAGACTGAGAGTTCCCATCTATACCCTGTGGCTAATAGCCACTGGTGGACTTCTGCTCCATATGTTTATCTAATCTCCTCTTGAAACTGTCCATGCTTGCAGCTGCCATGACCTCCTGTGGCAGTGAATTCCATATGTTAATCACTCTTTGGGTGAAGAAGTATTTCCTTTTATCTGTTCTAACCCGACTGCTCAGCAATTTCATAGAGTGCCCACGAGTTCTTGTATTGTGAGAAAGGGAGAAAAGTACTTCTTTCTCAACCTGCTCAATCCCATTCATAATCTTATAAACCTCGATCATGTCACCTCTCAGCCGTCGTTTCTCCAAGCTAAAGAGCCCCAAGCATTTTAACCTTTCTTCATAGGGAAGGTGTTCCAACCCTTTTATCATTCTAGTTGCCCTTCTCTGCACTTTTCCCAATGCTATAATATCCTTTTTGAGATGTGGTGACCAGAACTGTACACAGTATTCCAAATGAGGTCGCACCAATGATTTATACAGGGGCATGATGATACTGGCTGATTTGTTATCAATTCCCTTCCTAATAATCCCCAGCATAGCGTTGGCCTTCTTTATTGCAGCTACACATTGTGTAGACATTTTCAGCGAGTTATCCACTACGACTCCAAGATCTCTCTCTTGGTCCGTCTCTGCCAGATCAGACCCCATCAACGTGTATTTATATTTAGGATTTTTGGCTCCAATGTGCATCACTTTGCACTTGGCCACATTGAACCCCATTTGCCACATTGACGCCCACTCACTCATCCTCAACAGATCCCTTTGGAGTGCCTCACAATCCTCCCTGGTTTTCACCACCCTGAACAACTTTGTGTCATCTGCAAATTTAGCCACATCACTGCTTACTCCCAATTCCAAATCGTTAATAAACAAGTTAAAAAGCATCGGACCGAGTACTGATCCCTGTGGTACCCCACTGCTTACCACCCTCCACTGAGAACGTTTCCCATTTATACTCACTCTCTGTTTCCTATTTATAAGCCAGTTTTTGATCCACAAGAGGACTTGTCCTTTTATCCCATGACTATTGAGCTTACTTAGGAGCCTTTGATGAGGAACTGTATCAAAAGCTTTCCGGAAGTCAAGGTAAATAATATCTATTGGGTCCCCCTTGTCCACATGTTTGTTCACTCCCTCAAAAAACACTTAGTGAGACAAGATCTTCCCTTACAGAACCCATGCTGAGTCTGCCTCAATAGTTTTTGTTCATCAATGTGCCTACTAATTCTTTCCTTAATAACAGTTTCCACCAACTTACCCGGTATCGATGTCAGACTGACTGGCCTGTAATTTCCCGGATCTCCCCTGGAGCCCTTTTTAAAGATGGGAGTGACATTAGCTACCTTCCAGTCCTCAGGAATGGAGGCAGATTTTAAAGAAAGATTACATATTTTTGTCAGGAGATCCACAAGTTCACATTTGAGTTCTTTCAGAACTCTCGGATGAATGCCATCCGGGCCTGGTGATTTATTAGTTTTTAAATTGTCCATCAGTCGGAGGACTTCCTCTCTTGTTACCGCAATCTGATTCAGGTCTTTCAAACCCCTCCCGAAATCGGTGCTTCTGGAGTGGGCAAACACTTCTCCTCTTCCACAGTGAAGACAGAGGCAAAAAATGCATTCAGTTTCTCAGCCATTTCCCTATCATCCTTCACTACTCCTTTTACCCCTTGGTCATCCAAGGGCCCCACTGCCTCCCTGGCTGGCTTCCTACTTCTAATGTATTTGAAGAAAGTTTTATTGTTGGTCTTTATGTTTTTTGCGATATGCTCCTCATATTCCCTTTTTGCTTGCCTGATCACAGACTTGCATTTTATTTGCCATAGTCTGTGTTCCCTTTTATCAACCTCACTAAGACTAGCTTTCCACCGCTTAAAGGAATCCTTCTTACCTTTTACAGCTTCCATTACTTTATTTGTTAACCATGCAGGCTTTTTTCTATACCTATTTGTACCTTTCCTAACTTGCGGTATATATTTTTTCTGAGCTTCTAGGATTGTCTTTTTAAATAGTCTCCAAGCTTCCCCAATGGTTTTGACCTTCTCCACTCTTCCTTTCAATTTCTTCCTCACATGTCCCCTCATACCAGAGAAGTTACCCCTTTTAAAGTTAAAAGTGGTTGCGTCAGTCTTTTTGGGCAACTCCCTATCTGTACAAATGTTAAACTCAATGACATTATGGTCACTGTTCCCAAGTGGTGCAATCACTTTTACATCTCTCACCAGGTCTTGGGTGTTACTTAGGACCAAATCCAGGATCGCCTCTCCCCTGGTAGGATCTGTGACCATCTGTTCCACAGCACAGTCATTGAGAGTGTCTAAGAACGCAATCTCTTTTTCCCGACTAGAACTCATATTGACCCAATCAATGTGTGGGTAGTTAAAGTCGCCTATTACAACACAGTTATTTCGTCTAGCCGCTATCTTTAATTCATTCATCATTTTATAATCCTCCTCTATCTTTTGATCTGGTGGGCGATAACAAACTCCCACTGTTAAGCCTCCTTTTGGACCCACTATTTCAACCCATAGCATTTCCAGAAGTGAATCCAATTCTCTTACCCTCTCAATCTTACTGGACGGTATACCCTCTCTGACATACAGAGCCACCCCACCTCCAACCCTTTCCCCCCTATCCTTCCGATATAATTTATAACCAGGAATCACCGTATCCCACTGATTTTCCTCATCCCACCAAGTTTCTGAAATACCCACAAAGTCTATTTCCCCCCCAACACCAAGCATTCCAACTCCCCGATTTTACTTCGGAGACTTCTAGCATTTGTGTATAAACACTTATAGTTTCCCACGTTTGTTAAGCCCACAGCCTTCCTCTTGCTGCCTCGAGACCTTGCCAGGCAGTTCCTATCATTAGCCACAGTCTCAGTGGACAATTGTAATCCATTTCCTTGTACAAAAGTAATAGCTACCCCTTCATCTCTTTGAGATGAGCCATCCCGAACCAGAGACTTTTCATCTCCTGTCGGCTTTCCCCCATTATTCAGTTTAAAAACTGCTCTGCCACCTTTTTGATTTTGAGCACCAGCAGCCTGGTTCCTTCTCGGGACAAGTGGAGACCGTCCCTTTTGTACAGCTCCCTCTTGTCCCAAAAAGCATCCCAGTGCCTAACAAACTTGAACCCTTCCCCCTACACCACCGTCTCATCCACGCATTGAGACTCCTGATCTGTGCCTGTCTCTCTGGCCCTGCGCGTGGAACAGGTAGCACTTCCGAGAAGGCTACCTTGGAGGTCCTGGCCTTGAGTTTCCTGCCCAGCAGCCTAAATTTCTCCTCCAGGACCTCACGACTGCATTTCCCCACATCGTTGGTGCCGACGTGCACCACGACCACTGGCTCCTCCCCAGCACTATCTACCAGCCTATCTAAAACACGCGTAATGTCCGCTACCTTTGCACCAGGCAGGCAAGTCACCATACGGTCAGTACGCGGGTTCGCCACCCAGCTGTCTACCTGACTAAGGATCGAATCACCAACTACCAAGAGCCCCCCTCCCACCCTTTCCAGGGACAGTTCCTTGGTACGAAAGGATACCCGTTCACCAGCTGAAGAAGAGGTCCCTTCTGAGGGCACATTCCCCTTATCCTCAGCATGGTGCCCCTTTTCCCCTTGGCCCTCATGCTCCCTGGAAGCAGCCGGGCTGCCAGATCCAGAGTGGGACATGTCTAACAAGTCCCCGAGAGTCTTCTCCATGCACCTAACTGACTGTCCCTGCTTCTCCAGGTCAGCCACCTTGGCCTCAAGGGAGCAAACTCGCTCCCTGAGAACCAGGAGCTCCTTGCACCGAGCACACACCCAAGACTTCTGACCAGTGGGCAGATAGTCATACATGTGACACTCCATGCAAAACACTGGATAGCCCCCAACCCCCTGCTGGCATTCTGGCTTCATAATTGTTTTTAAACAAATACTTTTCTATAACCCCCCTTTTAAAACCCTTTATATTTATATGGCTCCTGTTGTAGGAGTCTACTTACCTTACCAAGGAGCCAAGGTCCTGGCTTTCTGGCTCTTCCTGGGCTTCTTACAGAGCCCCTAGGCAAAGAGAAGTTCCACTTCCTTCCTAGATAACTAGGTTTTAAAGTCTCTTTTATCACTAGTCTGGTAGCCAACATCCAAAAATGAACTTTAGAAGAAGAAAAAAATAAAGGAAAATATTTTGAATGTCACCCACGTTTGCTGCACTCTCCTACAAGTGCACTACATGCTGGTCAGGGGTTTTAGCCTCAACGGGCTGCCAAAGTTTCAGGAGAGATTTGTCAAAAGTATAATCTGACAGTCATTAGTAGATTGTATCTGACAGTTCCAAAGTACTGTTCTGATATGCTGCTGGCAGGACCCAGTTAGATGGGGAATTATGCCAAGTCTTGAGCAAGACATTAAAGAGAGCCATATATAGTTGGATAGGTTGAACTTATATATTAAGGCTATCAGTGGACAAAGTGAGCTCTCTAGTGGAAAAAAATTCTGAGAGCAATACAGCAAGAACCCATGATAGTTTTGCCTCCAACTATTGCAGTGGATGCGATTTTGTCACAGGAGCCCAAGCTCAAGATAATTCATATTATGATTCTTCCCATTACTATGTATGGATGTGAAAGTTGGACAATGAAGAAAACTGATAGGAAGTAAATGGATTCATTTGAAATGTGGTGTTGGAGGTGAGCCTGAGGAATACCATGGATCACCAAAAAGACAAATAACTGGGTTCTAGATCAAGGGTCCGGTCACACTGCCGTTTTGATCGGGATTCACTGCTATTTCCTTGTGCATGTCAGTTTCACGTTCACACGCGCCAATCCGCCTCCTGCCCCGAAGCAGGCTCACTCGCGCAATGATGCCGGGTTTTCCTGTCCCCTGGAAAATCAAGTGTTTTCCTGGCACTTCCGCTTTGATGTGCGATTTTGCCTATCTGGACAGCCCATCTTTCGCAATGACTGCGATTAGGGCCGTCTGAACACTCTTTGTGCTTTTTTTTTAAAAAAAGAAAAAGCTTCCGGTTTGAACGCTTGAGCAAACATGCGCTTAATAAATCCATTTAACATTTAATAATGGATTTATTAAGTGCATGTTTAGTCAAGCGCTCAAACCAGAAGCTTTAAAAAAAAAAAACGCACAAAAGACGGCCCTGGAGGCGGGAACGAGAGGCGGGGGCTCCGGCAGCCTGGATGGGGCCGGCAAGGAGGATGGCGGAGACAGCGGAGATGGTGGAGCCTGTTTTCATGGGGCAATGGCTGCTGCGGCAGCACCCCCCCCCCCAAAGTGTCAGTAGAAGCAGCAGCCGCCCGAGGCTTCCCCGTGGCCAGCAGGATCGCCTGGAGGGACGGCGCAGCAGCAGGCGAGCGGGTGCTGTAAGAGAGGGGCTGGCTGCATCTAGTCAGCCCAATGCGAAGAAAAATGTTTCCAATTTAAACAAAGCGGGAACAAAGTGCAATTACCTTGCCGTGTGACCAGGGCCCAAATCAAGTCTGGACTCTCCAAAGAAGCTAAAATGACTAAAATGAGGCCGTTGTACTTTATACATATCATGAAAAGATGAGACTTACTGGAAAAGGTGATAATGCTAGGAAAAGTTAAAGGCAGTAGGAAAGCAGAAAGACAAAATATGAGATGGATTAACTCTATAAAGGAAGTTATGGCCTACAGTTTGCAAGAACAAAAGTACAGCACACAGCAACAAGTAGCAAAGAATAACAAAACCACAAGAAAAAGCAACAACTGTGAGCTCAATTTCCTGCAGAATATTCACAAAGGAGACTTCATTTAAAGTGAAATGCATCTATTGTCTGAAGTAAATCACCATACAATCCATCATAGGAAAATGCAGAAGCCAAAGAATTGGTATACAAGATAAATATACAAAAAGTCCATAAATATACAAAAAGTCCAACACTTTTCCTAGGTAATTTTTCTAGTGATTCAGAGCTTTGATCCTTCCTCAGGAACAAAGAACAACTACTGAGAGTCTCATTCGTCTCCTTATGAGATAATACTTTTCTATTACTTCTATATTGGGCAAGGTCTCCTTAGCTCTAACCAGCATCTCCAAAGGCTGCTTCAGTGTATCACAACCAAAAACGTGCCTTCAGTTTGCAAGACCTAAGTAATGATGGGACATTTTGAAGGTCATTAATTCATAGCATCACTATACATTGGAAATTATTTGACAACACATAAGGCACATACAAGCAAGAAATACAAGCCCGTGAATGATTGTTATACAGCATTCTGCAGAGTAAGAAATGTACCTTTGATTTACATAATACTTTTTACATTTGTTGGTCTTCAAGGTGCCACAGGTCTCTAAATTTGTTATAATAATCTACGTAGTGGCACTTTGTGCAGAAAATTATACAGGTAAGATAACAAATCAAATTAGTTTTGTCTTGACCATAGCTTATAAAAGAAAAAAGTGTAAAAGTCAACAAATGTATTTAATATACATAATATACAAAACTAGGGTAAAAAAATAATTAAAACAATCAGTCATCTTAAAACAATTTGCAATTTGAATACTCATGTATTCTCATCTGGATTTCTCTGCTGCCAAAACAAATAAAGCTACCTTTTCTGTAACAGGTTTGCTTTTGTTTACCAGTAAATAATCAAATATACAATCTGACAATTTAGTGGGACTTATCCAAGTGGATAACCTTGGGAATGATGATGATGAAAATGATGCATATGGAAATTAATGTTAAAGTGAGTTGTATGAATGATTTTCAAGACTGTGCATCATAGATAAAATTCTCTTTTTGCTCAGCTTGGAAGAGTAAGCATCTTTTTTGGCAGCTCTTTTGACATTTCTTCCATTTCTTCCAGGAGCTCATGGTTCTCCCCTCCTCAGTTTTAATCTCACCACAACCCTACAAGGAAAATTAAATGGAAAGACTATGTGATTGGTCCACTGCAGTTCATGGCTGAGTGGAGATTTGACTGCTGGTCTCTCCAGTTCTAGGCCCATGGCACTTTACTAACAAATTAATTGTTGCACAAGTTTACATAGCCTTGAGGCTAGTTCATCAGATGGCAGTGAAATGGGTCCTCACTCAGGATTGTTTTTAAAAATGACAGGAAGCACCTCCCTCTGTCTATAAAAAGTGCCTCCATTTGACTAAGACCCACAAAAGCTTATGCCACACAAAAAATGTGCTGGTCTGTAAGGTGTGACTGGAGTTTTTATTTCTTTTTGCTGCAGCTCATACCACATTTTAATTGGTTCTAGGCTGACACTAGCAATACCACACTAGTTCTTAGAAGAAGAGAAAAGATTGGACTTATACCCCGCCCTTTACTACCCAAAGAAGTCTCAGAGCAGTTTACAATCTCCTTTCCCTTCCCCTCCCCACAACTGACACCCTGTGAGGTAGGTGGGGCTGAGAGAGCTTGTTCATGAGAGAATAGCTCATGAGAGAATAGCTCTGAAAGGACTTCTAACTGATGCAAGGTCACACCAGCAGCTGCATGCGGAGGAGTGGAGAATCAAACCTGGTTCTCCCAAATTAGAGTCCGCACTCCTAATCACTAAACCAAAGTGGCTCTCTTAAGACTGAAAACATTTGATGCTCACAAAAGATCCATATTAGAATTTTCCATGGTATTCTAAAATGAATTAGTAGCCCCTGGAAGCTGGCTAGAAGAAAAGGGAACAGTTGCTGAGTGACAGGGTGTTCAGTCTTTTCCTCTAATTCCCCTTCCCCATGCTAGCAAAGCATTTTTTAAAATCAAAATTCCAATCATGGGTGTTTGATGCCACATTTGTTTTGGCACTTATGGCTGTAAAAATTGTGTATTGCATCCCTGAATAAATGTACTGAGATGATGAATTAACAGAACTTATTATACAATCAAAAAAACTTATAAGTCTCAGTACACTTCATTCATCATCTGTATATTACCCTGCTACTGTAATGAGTTTGCTAAATCTGCTTGCTCTGTGATCAACACTTTCATTTTTAAAAAATCTACAACTATTATAAATGTTCTTCATCATTACTTAAACAACAGCAGTTGGTATTCAAAGTATATGTGAACAAGGGATACCCCCTCCCCCCAGAAATGCCAGTTTGTCTCTTTTATATATCGGAGCACACTTCCAAACAAAATAGCCTTGGTTTCAGCCATAAACTTTATGGTCTGAAGGTTGATAAGATTTGAGGTACTTGCTTATTTATTTATATGCAAAACTACCACAGGCCATTGGACTATATGAGACACTTACAAAAGGATTACAATGGGTTTTTTCCCCATTGCTTTGGGTAGCTACAGAAGAACTTACATGAACAAAAGACAGAGAATTGATAAGGAAGAACATCTGTCTCCAAGTTGCAGACACTGGGTAGATTCCCATGGAGGATTTTTGCAGATAGAAAGGGGATAACTTTCATTGCTTCCCCTCCTTCTTGCCGCAGATATCCAGCTTTCACCTCAGTCTATTCCTGGTGGTTCCCCTCTGTTATGTACCGAATGTGAATTGCTGCTATCTATTCACATGTTAAGCTTGAGTCAGAATGTGGCTCTTCAGATGTCGCATTGCTATTGGTCGGTTTGTACGAAACCTTTGTAAATACCCAATCACTATGTGAGAATGTATCAGAGAGGGAACGGTCCTGATTGGCCTTTATCCCTGCATTGTTATTGGTTCTTATCTGACAATGGGTGTGGCTTTGACAGCCCCGGAGAGTTTAAAAGAAGGAGCTGTGCTCCACTGTTTTGTGGGTGTTTGTTGATGTGTTCTGAGTTGGAGTTGCTGTTACCAATAAAGCTGAATCACTTGCTGAAATCACTTAGTTGTTAAGTTGTCCATACTTAAGACCCTCCCCCAGGAGCAGCCTGCTGGGGGCCATTTTGGGCTGTAGAGGTGGAGAATTCCCATTCCACCAACAGATTCCCCTTCTGTCCCTGGAAAACTCCAGTGGATCCTGGAGTCTCTTTGTTCCTTTGTGTAACTGTCTATCCCCTCAGAGGCCTGGCTTTCTTAGGAAACATGGTAAACAATGTCTTTATCTCATGGTTCCTTTATTCACCTGTAAAGCAATATAATGTGGCAATGCTTAAGAAGTATGTTAATGGTGACTTCCTGGGCAAGCAGGCAAGGAAAAGAGTAATTTGAAAGATGTTAGCACAGTACTGAAGCTCTTGCTTTTAGCGCCTGGGTCTGGGAATTTTAAATTTTCTGCCTCCACTAGCTGAGTACAGGATGCTGCTTTCCTTTTTAAAGGAGATATTTCATACTGTCTGCTGGCCCCATTGCCATGTATTGGTAAACTAGTCAAACAAATACAGATACAGGATAAGACTGAAGAGAGTCTTGAAATAATTATTTGCATCCAAATCATATCTAATGCAACCTTCTGTGGCTGTATTGATCACATATAGATTGTCAGGTCATATCTCCTTTAGTTCTAGAAACTGCCTTGCCTTGCTATTTTCTTAGTTTAGAAATGTAAAATTTTTTTGGTTATGTTTTGTTACTGGATATTTATCGTAGGCTATCAAAACGGGTGCATTTGTTATCCCTTAAAAATGTAATGCAACTTGAGGGAAACAGTTCGCTGTTACTGGCTTAGAACTCATTTCAGGTTGCTTTCCAATTATGTATTTCATTTATTACATAAATGTTAAATGAATTACAAAGAGCTAAAATGTTAACTGGTACTCACCCAGAAAACCAGACTTCTTCAACATATAAAATGAATTATTATGAATTATTACAATTTAAACCATTTTAATTTGTTCAGAAACGTCTCAGAGGTTTTTTAGTTTCTTTCTTTCAGTAGGTTTTTTTTACATTTTGCCCAGCCACTCTGTATTCAACAGTACTACATGAATAGCTGAATTTTCTCATTTTCTATTTTCTCATAGGTGCTTACTGTGGAATTAGATCATTTTCCCAAGTCAGTTTTTTTAAGCACGATTCCAAAGCATTCAAAGAAATATTGTATCTTCAGCAATGTTATATCTTCGTATGATAGTCCCAAACATAGCTGGAATCTCTATTTTCCAGTATTCATTTGTGACACCAACAATTATTAAAGTTGTCAGAGGTGATCAGACCTAGTTGACCAGAAGTCACCTGCTTTCCACCTTAAGAGAATTTGACAAGGAACATTATCAGAGCTTAGCTATATGGACTTCTACCATGTTTAGGAATGGAACATTCAGGTGCAATTGATGAGTTTTGACTCTTTGGCTTGAACAATCCATAGCTTTCATACCAAAGAAACGAATGCTGGAACAACCATTTTTAGAACGATAAGAAAGCATAGCATTTTATTAAGTGTTTAACACAGCCTGCTTCGGTAGCTTATGAGTCACATACTAGTAGGTTAATAATGCTAAATTAATAACGTTCATTGAGTGCTACATCCAGTCACCACAGGATACTCATTTTTGTAATCTTATGGTGAGATCCAGGCCTTCCTGACCTCCTTGCAAATGAATCAAACATGCATTGGATTGCATCACATATTTGTGAAGCCATGTTTTTAAGGTTCATTGTTATTACGGAGCCCAAAACCCATTTCCATTTACAAAATATTCTCTCACATGTTTCTGACTATAATATGATTGTGAAAAACACTTGCTTATGGAAACAAAGGGAATATAAATATATTGTATATATATCAAGGCAAATCTATGTGCCTTAAAGTGAAACAGGTTACTGTACAAATAGTTTCATTGCTAAACTCTGAGCAGAAAATGAAACCGTAAATATCAACATTTTGGTTACCCATGCAAAGTGTGGAGTGATAGCATGGATCAGTCCCTATGACCACCAATGTCTTTGGTAAACAAAGGAGACTAAGCATGGTTTCCAGCAGCTTTATTATGTTAACTCTGATATTCTGATAGTCTGCCCACACAAGAGGCTTGCACAGTTATTTGGTTAAGGCTGGTTTAATGACTGACAGAGCATATGGAATTCAGCAAAGCCATGGGCAGTTTATGTCCTGTCATTTCTATTATGATCCACATTCAAGCAGGCCTTTTGGGAGGGGGGAATTTCAAAACTGTTAATTTAGCTTAATCCAGTTAGACACTGTTCTGTATTGGTTCAACATATCAAATGTTAAAGGACACAGAACACAGAAATGAAGACATAATGCAAGCTATTGTAATGTAATTTTACATTAACTTAGAACTCCAGAAGAAAACATCCATTTTTATTCATGAAATTTTCAAACCATTAACAAAATTCTAAAATATTGTTGGGCAAGACCAGCAGGCCCAAACTGTACATATAGTTATGTGAAGTGGCTCAAATGAGGAGGAATATAGATGACCTTTTAAATAGTGGAACAAAGTTTTAATCCAGTGGCACCTTTAAGACCAACAAAGTTTTATTCAAGGTACAAGCTTTCATGTGCAAATACACTTTGTGCTTTTTGTGTGTCAGAAGTCCTAACTTAGCAGGTAAGGTGTGGAGCCTCACCACGTGTTGTAAGAAAGCAGAGGCTAATTTCCTAGCCGAGGGAATGGAGGCAAACGGAACGAAATGCGCCTGTTTAGTAAATACGTCCACTATCACCCAGATGACCGTTTTCCCCCCACTAGGGGGTAGATCTGTAATAAAGTCCATAGAAATCACCTCCCACGGCCGAGCCGGGGTGGGGAGAGGGTGTAGGGCACCTGGGGGTTTTCCGGGTCGAGGTTTACTCATCAAGCACGTTTGGCAGGCTGACGTGAAGAGAGACATGTCTTTTCGCAGGCCCGGCCACCAAAATTGTCTCTGCAGGAGCTGGAGGGATTTCACAAACCCCGTGTGACCAGCCAGCTTAGACCCATGTGCCCATCCCATTACCTCCCCCTAAGAGACCGTGGGACAAAGAGTTTGTCATTTTTAGTCCAGCAGCCATGTTCATTTTTGGCTATTCCGTCCTCCCCTCCACTTCCTCCCTATCTGCTTGCGAGAGCTCTGTAGAAAATCTCGCCACCCATTCATTAGGGGGAGGATTCGTCGGTGGGGGGAATGACTGGCTTGTTTCCGAGTAGTCACCGCTCCGCCCAGCTGGGCAGGAGTAAAAATTGAGTCACGAATCTCCTCCCTTTTGCTATCGTGTTGCGGGAGGCGTGACAGGGCATCGGCCAGCGAGTTCGATGTCCCCGGGAAATGGTGCAGTGTGAAATTAAACTTGGAGAAGAAGTCAGCCCAGCGGAGCTGCTTGGCGTTCAGGGAACGGGGGAGCGGAGCAGCTCGAGGTTTTTGTGATCAGTCCAGACCTCGAACGGGACCCGCGCTCCCTCCAGCCAGTGGCGCCAGGTTGACAACGCTAAGCGGATCGATCCCGCTTCTTTTTCCCACACATTCCAATTCCGTTCAGTATCGTTGAATTTCTTTGACACATAAGCAAGGGGGTGCAACTTGCCGTCCTCCCCCTCCTGCAGAATCGCCCCCCATAGCAACGTCAGAGGCGTCAACTTGAACAATGAATTTTTTAAGTTCATTCGGGTGGGCCAATACGGGTTCCGACGTAAAAGGGCTTTTAATTTGTCGAACGCCCGCTGGCACTCCGGGGACCATTCCAATTTGGCCCCGGGCCGAGTGTATTCGGGTGGTTTCCCTTTGGTCCTCAGTAAGTCAGTTAAGGGAAGGGCCACCTGGGCAAAGTTCGAGAGGAACGATCTATAAAAGTTCGCGAATCCGAGGAACCCCTGGAGTTGCCTTCTGGTTTTTGGGGCCTCCCACCCCACCACATCCTTAACCTTGTCAGGGTCCATCTCAATCCCTCGCTGAGAAATACGGTAGCCCAGAAAAGGGATTTCTGTTTTGTGAAATTCACATTTGGACAGTTTGGCAAACAGTTTATGCTTGTGCAACGTTTGTAGTACCTCCCGCACCAGTTTCACATGCGATTTAAGGTCAGGGGAGTACAAAAGAATGTCATCAAGGTAAACAAGGACCCCCTTAAACAAGTACTTATGCAACACTTCGTTAATTAAGTTCATGAAGACTCCAGGAGCCCCCTGGAGTCCGAATGGCATGACTAAGTACTCAAACTGGCCTAGGGGGGTGTTGAACGCCGTTTTAAATTCATCTCCCTCTCGTATGCGGACTCTGAAATAGGCATCCCGGAGGTCTAGTTTAGAGAAAATTTTCCCCCCAGCCACAGCCGCTAGCAAATCCTTTATGAGGGGCATGGGGTAAGCGTTTGTATTTGACACTGCATTCAAGCCGCGGTAATCAGTACAGAGCCGCAAACCCCCATCCTTCTTTTTCCGGAAAAGCACGGGAGCCGCAAACGGGGAGGATGCTGGCCGTATGAAGCCCCTACTAAGGTTTTTGTCGATGAATTTCCTCAGTTCCACCTTTTCTGAAGGGCTCATAGAATATAACTTTCCCTTCGGTAACTTTTGGTTGGGTAAAATTTCAATAGCACAGTCGGAGTTTCTGTGGGGGGTAATTCATCAGCCTCCTCTTCTCCAAACACGGGAGCGAGGTCGTGATATTCGGGGGGAATGCCTTCCAGTTCCGCGGCTGCCACCCCCGCCGTCACTAGGAGTTGCCCCCCATCATGGGTCCCCACTCCTTTTTCCATGCATGGGACTGGCACTTTTTGGAGATGAAGTTGACCTTCCCCTCCCCCACAGTACATGAGGATCGTGATCAAAGAACCATGGGCTCCCTAGGACCAAGGGGAATCGGGCTGAAGGGGTAACCACGAAAGGTCTCTCTTCCCAGTGTTGCCCGAGTCCCACCCGCAAAGGAACAGTCTCGTATTTGCAAGGTTCTTTCATTGTGGACCCGTCCATTTGCGTAAAAATCAAGGGGTCAGTCAATTTAACAACTTTCGCCCCAAGTCCCGTTAGTAGTGTGGGGTTAATGAGGTCTCTCCCACACCCAGAGTCAATGAGAGCACGTACTCTCACATGGGTCAATAGACCCGGGTCCATTAGAGTCACCGTGAGAAAGAAAAGAGAGGGGGGTTTGCTCACCGGGAGTTGCGCCTGGGAAGGTGGGACCTGCTGTTCAGCGCTGTTTACAGCAGGTCCGTGTCGTTTCCCTGCGGCACGGTCTCGCCATCTGATGAGTCGGATGCTTCACTGAGCGGCTTGGCTTGCAGAGCCCTTGCCCCCTTCGGTTTCGCCACCTGTTTTGGCGTGGATGTGTCAAACTTCTTCTTGGTTCCCTTCGGGGCTCCGGGTGCTGCAGCTGAAGACGGGCAGTTCGCGGCGAAATGGCCCCCTTCTCCGCATTTGAGGCAAAGACCTTGCTTCATTCGGAGCTCCCTTGTGCCATCCCTCTGTTTCGGGTTCGGTGCCGGGGTTTTCCCTCTCGCAGTCGGCGCAGGGCCCCTGTTAGCCATCGCTGCAGCGTCATCCAGCTTGATGGTCTTCAGGCGGTTCTCCATCGTGATGGCTGCCTGAACCCACCCGGTGAGGGTGTTCGGATCTTGATTTCTGGTGACTTCTCGGCGGATTTCTGCGTTGAGTCCCCACTTGTAGAAATCCACGAGGTTCCCTTCCCCTCGGAGTTTGGCGGCACATCTGCGGAACTCCGAGGTGTAGTCTCTCACCGATCGCGCTCCCTGTTTGAGGCTTCGGATCGTTGCCTTCGCTGCTTTGGTGGAGTGCACATCCTCAAATTGCTCTTTCATGGCCCACATGAAAGAGTCGATCTCTCTCAGCTCGCGCCCGTCGACTTGATGAAGCCCCACATACCAGTCAGCTGCCGCTCCCTTCAGGTGGGCTGCTATGACATCGACCATCCGCTCTTCCCTCTGGAACAGATGGCCCCAGGTCTCGATAAACTTTTCGGCTCGCACCAGGAAGAATGGGAATTTCTCGGGGTCTCCATCAAAATCAGCGTCCAGAAGTTCTGTGGGCTTGGGCGGCAAGAACCCCCAAGGACGAGGGGGTGGTTGCCCCGGCGGCCTCTGCGGTCCTGGCCCCGCTGGTTGATCCACCAGCCCGGCTGGCACGTTCCCCGGGCCTTGGTCCGGCACCGGCCGTTGATCAGGAGGGACCTGGGCTGGTGGTTCCTCACGCCTCTGCCGTTCGCGTTCTTCCCGGATACCCTCTGCGATCATCTGTGGGATGCGTGCGAGGGATTCGTCTAGGAAGCGCATCAGGCGGTCTTGGCTGGGTTCTTCAGTCCATCTCCTCCTCACCACGGCGCCTTCCATGGTCTCTGAATCGCGGCCAGTCTCCTCCAAGGCTTCCGCCGTGATTAGTTTCCGGACCGACCGTTCGGGGTGGCTCACACCCATGGAAGCTCGCGGGGTCCCGAACCACGCTTCGTGGGTCTCAGCCAGGGGTTTCACCCAGTCACGTCTGCGTCCAACTCGGGTGGTCACCCCCCATAGGCTGCCCCATAAGGATCTCCATAAGGCCCTCCAAAGTCGTACTCCAGACCCCAGTGTCTCGGCACATGTGTGTCTGGGGTCTCTCGGGGTGCGTCTTTCCCGGGAGGTCTCTTATCCTTTTCATCTTCTTCAATTGGGATAGTGTCTTCTTCTCCGCCACTCATTTTGGAGTTGCGGGTTTAGGACCAGTCCCAAAAGTAATTGAAGATTCTGAACAAACTGTCAGAAGTCCTAACTTAGTCAGCAAACACCAGACCTTACGATGCAAGCAAGGTTAGCATTTATTAAGCTGCAATAGATAGATCACTGGTACAGGTATCTTGTTCAGAATGACTTGGTTACAGAAAGCAAGCGGTTATACAGGGAAGGGGGTGAATGGGGACCCCCCTTCTCCGACTACATGAATAACATGCACCTGGGAAATCGAAACTTACTAAGCTAATGAATTTCCCATCGCCCCATTGCTACCCACAGCTGCTACATCTATGCCAGCGATAGGGAAGCAGGCAGCCTGACTTGCCAAGGTCAGAACGTCTAGGCTGCCAGAGATAATAGCAATAAAAGCCACATTCCATTCTCACACCCGAGGTGTAAATCAGCTACTCCCCGGATTCCAACCTCCCGCCTGTCACGCCACCAAGGCGCCAATAGCCCACCACCCTCCCTTGTGCTCATCGCCCACCGCCCTCCCTTCCATCCATCATGGCAGGGCTACCTGACATTGTGCTTGCACGTAGAAGCTTATACCATGAATAAAACTTTGTTGGTCTTAAAGGTGCCCCTGGACTCAGTCTTTGTTTTGCTGCTTGAGACCAACACAGCTACCCAACTGGATCGTTTACACAGTGGTAATTTACCCTGGTGTGCACTGCTTGGTAATCTGGCCCACTGTATTCTCTTGACAAGTGATGGGAAGAATCCACCTATCTCCCAGCTCTTGATCCCTCTTCAAATGTGGCATCCACACTAAGAGCCAACTGTACATATCAGGAGTGTGTGGTCGCCCCAATATACCCAATGCACACTGTTGACAGGTTCCAGTTCAGGTGGGCATGACATCTGAAGAGGAGTATTGTATTTCTGAAAAAAGTGCAGTAATGTGATAAGGTTTTCTTTATTAGTTGGCAGAATAATATACATGACCTTTTTACATAGTGGTTATACATACCATGAGACTACACTGTCAGTGAAATCTTGAGCAAGAAGGGAATTTAAAACAAATCAGCCAGTATCATAATGCCCTGCGACCTCATTTGGAATACTGTGTACAGTTCTGGTCACCACACCTCAAAAAGGATACTATAGCATTGGGAAAAGTGCAGAGAAGGGCAACTAGAATGATAAAAGGGTTGGAACACTTGCCCTATGAAGAAAGGTTAAAACGCTTGGGGCTCTTTAGCTTAGAGAAACAATGACTGAGGGGTGACATGATGGAGGTTTATAAGATTATGCATGGGATTGAGCAGGTTGAGAGGGAAGTACTTTTCTCCCTTTCTCACAATAAAAGAACTCGTGGGCACTCCATGAAATTGCTGAGCAGCCGGGTTAGAACAGATAAAAGGAAGTACTTCTTCACCCAAAGAGTGATTAACACAGGAGGTGGTGGCTGCTACAAGCATGGACAGTTTCAAGAGGGAATTAGATAAATAACATGGAGCAGAAGTCCATCAGTGGCTATTAGCCACAAGATATAGATAGGAACTCTCAGTCTGGGGCAGGTGATGCACTCTATTCTTGGTGTTGGGGGGGGCAGTAGTGTGAGAGCTTCTAGTGTCCTGACCCCATTGCTGGACCTCCTGATGGCACCTGGTATTTTTGGCCACTGTGTGACAGAGTGTTGGACTAGATGAGCCATTGGCCTGATTCAACATTGGCTTCTCTTATGCTCTTACACGCTTCTAAGTCTGTTGAAGTCAATGGGCTTACAAAGATGTAACTCTGCTTAGGAATGCACTGTGTGTTGTAGAAAAACTGTTTTAGTGAATCTTAGATGGCCTCTAAGCTCACTGTGAACAAGAATGTTAATATTGTTGTTGTCTGATAACTCACATTTAGCAAAATTATATGAAGTTCAAAATTGTTACCAAACAGATGGAATTTGAATGCTAATACACATTTTAAAAATACAAACCTCAGAATGCTTATTTTTACATAGATATTGTTGTAAAGTAGGTCCTATAGTATGCTTTTTTTGTCTTTGAATGTAAAAACCCTGCTGTTCAAAGGTTTCTGTTCTGCAAACAAGACAGAGAAATTGGATGCCTTTGTTGTAAAATCAGAAAATATAGAGTGTTCAGCTCATCAAAGTACAGTTCTATATTTTTATTTTGCCTTTTTCGTTTATGCCCATAACAGATCAAACAAGAACTAATTGGTCCATATTACAGCCTCTTGATTATTAAAAATACTCTGTCAAAGCTGCAGAAACCTACTATTCTACATGCTCATAATTTCTTTCACCTAATTTCTATTCTAGCTCTTTCATTGTTCTCAGACATTTGTAATAGGAATATGTTTAAGGATTTTTGAGGGGAGGTGGGGTTTTTTTTTGTTCTTTATCCAACAGGATAACTCAGAACTGGCAGTTATACCTTTATAGATGCCGATTTACAGAGTTTCTCCTTTAAGTCCTTTAAAGGAGAATTGCATGTCATGGACTTTATGCGTAAATGCTTCGGTTAAAATTTACAGGAAATTTATAATGCCGATAATTGAGCTGTCAAAGTGAGTCAATGGCATAGGGTTCAAATTGCCTCAATAAAAATAAGAAGTGTAGGACACTTCTGACATTGTTCCATAAGTGGGAGCCACAACAGAGAATACATGTGTATGGCACTTGCCATTCTAACCCATTCGTAGGGTGGTACTTTCAGAAGGCTTTGCTCAGATGAATGAAGCTGTTGTAGCAGAGGTCCAAGAAGTTAAGCTGTGTGATCCTGCAGCCAAGTTAAGCTATATGATCCTGTAGTGATTATGGGTCCAAATTAAGGGTTTCATAGGTGAAAACCATAATGTTAAAATGAACACAAAGTAAATTATTGGTAACTGAGTGCAGAATAGGTATAATATATATATATCATACTTACTTCCTAAGATTAACTACTTCCTCCCTCCCTCCCTCCCTCTCTCTCTAATATGCAGTGCAAGGTTTAATATAAAGCAAAGTCATGAAAAATAATCCCATTGTTTTCAGATCCAGGGTTTAGTTCTAGAAATGTGGTGACGCAGAAGGAAGGGTGTCTTTGGCCATGTATAACCTCTTGCTCCCTGAGAATACTTGCAAAAAAATAAGATGAATTTTTAAGTACACATGAACACCACCATCTTTCCTCTCAGAATTTGAAAAGTACTGAGGCCAGAGACTCAGCATTGTGAATCAGCTCTTTTTTATTGGGTTACATCAGAAATGAAAGATACATGGGCCAGGGAATGCCTGGCTTATATTCATGCCCCGCACCACACACACACCCATCACCCATGATTGGCCTCATTTACACATCTACAATTCAACAGGGCTACTTTCAGATCTGGGCCCATAGGTGCACCTATGGATCCAAAATGGCTATTGTCTTTGGAGCGAAGCTCTGAGGTTTGTGGACTGCATGGTCAGGCCATGCGGTGGTGGCCATCTTATTCCAGTTAATACACAACACCCTTCCCCCCATAGTTCAGGCATTCCCGCAAACATATTCCTTCAAGTACTCGGGGCACCGCTGCTCCCGAGTCGACCTGCGCAATTCCGGAAGAGGACGGTCGGTTACGGGCTGGGCTGGGCTGGCTCTGGAGCAACTGGTGGCTTGGGGGCTGCTGGAGGCGAAGTGCTGTTGGGATGTCCAGGCACGGGAGGTGCCCTGGTTGGGGAAACCTCTGCTGGCTCACTGCTTGGCGTGCTGACTTCCAGTTCGGCCTCCCCATCTCCTGGTTCCTCTAGGAGCAGTAGCCGGTGGCAGAGCTGATCCACGTGTCTCCGCAGTAGCTGTCCATCTTCTGTGGAGACCTTGTAAGATAGGAGTCCCGTCACTCGCACCACCCGCATGGGGATCCAGGGCAGCCCACGCGCATAGCTACGTGTATACATGGGGTCATCTGGGAAGAACCCCTGTGGGGCTGTCTGTACTTCCACTCCCAAGCCTTCATTCGCACGATTCCCGGGTGGTTCTCATGTAGCACTGCGAGCGTGCAGTTGCGTAGGGGAGCGGGTTCACTACCCTACTACCCCACAAGAGACACCCTTTGTGGGCGGACAACTCATCCCAGCAGGATGAGAGGGCTATGAAGTCCAGGCCCATTTTCCCTGTGGGCCAGCCCCTCCCCACCCAGTCCAGCACCCGGGAGAGGATGCGGTCCTTACTGGTGTGCTTGGCCACTTTGTGTACCTGAATCGGCCAGTCTGGCAGGTCCTCAAGCAGCAGGATCTGGCGAGCTGGCACTGGGTCCAGGTCACAGCCGAGAAGAGGGAGGCAGCTCAGGGATCTGCATGGCCCATGGACTTTCCCAGCCAGTGCATCAGGCTGTATTAGTAGCCGGCCAGGAAGATTGACCAGCGAGGCACCCACAGCAACATCATCTGGGGCACCTGATGATCCGGGGCCAGGAGGCCCAAGAGTGGCTTGTGGTCAGTGAGTACAGTGAAAGGGCAGCCATAGAGGTAATTATGGAATTTTTTTACCCCTGCTACGATGGCCAATGCCTCCTTATCAATTTGCATGTAGTTGCGCTTGGCTGGTGATAGGGTCCAGGAATAATAAGCCACCAGCACCTCGTGCCTGTCCGGGAGCTGGTGGCCCAGCACCACCCCCACCCCGTAAGGCAAGGCATTGCATGCGAGGACCACAGGAAGGGACTCATTGAAGTGAAACAAGACAGAGTTTGAGATGAGGAGGTCCTTGACCACTTGGAAAGCCATGGCATGCCGTGGGCTCCAAGCCCATTGAGCCTTTTTATCCAACAGGCAGTGGAGGGGCTCGGCCATGGCCATGGCCACCTTGTGTGGAAGGAATGAATGGTAAAAATTAAGAAGGCCTAAGAACGCCTGCAGTTCCGTCTTAGTGGTCAGTGTTGGGGCATCCACAATAGCATTTATTTTGTCCTGGGTCGGGTGGATGCCACATGGGTCGACCTGGAACCCTAAGAAATCCACACGAGGCACCCTGAGGATGCATTTTTCATGCTTCACTGCTTCACTGCTTTGCTGAAACAGAGTAGCACTGCCTGCAAGTGATCCACGAAGACGTCTGCCGATGGTGCCGAGACCAGAACATCATTGAAGAAAGGCTGTACACCGGGAATTCCTTTGAGCAAAGTGTCCATTAGATTTTGGAATATACCCGGAGCCACTCTCACCCCGGATTGCAACTTCTGCACCTTAAAAGCCCCCCTGTGAGTTACAATTGTCTGCGCTTTAGACATGGCGTCATTCACCGGCAACTGCTGGTAGGCCTGTGCCAGATCCAGCTTACCAAAAAATTTGGCCCTGGCCAGGGATACGAGGACATGGCTAACCACCAGCATGGGGTACGCATGGTCTTGCAGTGCCTTGTTAATTGTGCATTTGTAATCTGCACAGATCCTAATGTCCCCGATTAGTGTTTCCCACCACGCGTGTGGGACCGGTTCCACTACCTCCTGGCTAACCAGGCGATCTAGCTCTGCTTCAATTTTTGGATGGAGAGCCAACAGGGGGTGCACCACCGGGTCGAGTTCCAGGGTGACTGGCAGCCCAGAGTACTTCCTGAGTGCGCCATCGAATACTGCAGGAAATTCTTGGCACACATGACTATGGTCCCCATGGCCTACATGATTTATCCCCGTTACCGCCAGTCTCAGAGCATTGAACCAGGTGAGGCCCAGTAAGCTGGTGAGAGGGGTCTGTACCACGACTAGTTCCAGAAGATTCTCGAAAGCCCTGTATTTCACCCTTAACCGCTACAAGGTTTCTCTGAAAGTCTCTTAACTTGTGGGCATCCTCCGAGATAATGGACAGGACAATCCCATGTCTATCTCCATTTCACAGGGGGCGCCCTCTATCAGTACATTTACAGCCAATTTGTGGGCGGACCCCTGGGGCAAGTAATGTATCTGGTTCTGATGAATGGTGAAGCAGTCCACAGTCCCTTGATGCGTGGAGTTGCCCTTGGCATTCCGGCAGGCGTGGGCAATGTGCCCCTGCTTCTCACACAGCTGGCAAATGGTCCCTTGGAACCTGCAGGTCTTCCTCTCATGCAGATCCCCGCAGCTGGCGCAGAGCACAGACCCGGGTTCCTTGGCGCCGTCCCTGGAAGTGGTGCAGATGGCCGATGAGTGGCTTTTGTGTGCGCCGGGCCGTGTGTGAGGCTTTACCTGGTGAGCTTCCTCATCCGAGATGTCAGATTCTGATGCCAGCCAGGTCTGGTGAGCAGAGTGGGCCTGTCGGTCTCTTTGTGACTTCTCAAAGGTGGTCACTGTTTGGAGTGCGGTGTCCAGTTTTAGGTCGGCCTAGGTGGTGAGCTTCTGCCGCAGCTTCGGATCACTGATTCCCCATAGGTCCTGGGTCAGTAGCTTGTCCTCGAGGGAGGGGAACTCACATTCACTGGTGAGGTGGTGGAGGTCAGCAAGGAATTCTGCTGTCGACTCCCCTGTCTTCTGTGTTCGCCCCATGAAGTCCATCCAGACAGCCCACTTCGAGGGTTTCGGGGCATAGTAGTTGGTCAGGGCGGTGATCAGCTCCTCATAAGTCGTGGTTTCCAGCATCTTTGGCACAACAAGGTTCTGTATGAGCCAGATGGTGGTGATGCCGCATGTGCTCAGCAGCCACGACTTCTTGAGTTCTGCATCGATTTCTCCCTGGATATTCAGGAAGTGTTTCAGCTGGGCGACCCAGGCCAGCTTGGGATGGGTAGGGTTGAATGCCCAGAGGTGCTGTCCTGGAGCAGAAGCCATGACCTGTTGCAGTAGCTGCGGTGCAGGAGCTGGGTGCGATGATGCGGTGGCTGAGGTAGGGAGTCCTCGGCCTCCGTGGTGGTTGCTGTTGCGGTGCTCATGGTCGCGGTGAAGTCAGGCTTGCTCCCGGGATCCCACCTTCGTCACCAGTGAAAAGTACTGAGGCTGGAGACTCAGCATAGTGAATCAGCTCTTGTTTATTAGGTTACATCAGGAACGAAAGATACATGGGCCAGGGAGATACATGGCTTATATTCATGCCCTGCACCACACCCCCCCACACACCCATCACCCGTGAGTGGACTTATTTACACATCTACAATTCAGTAGAGCTACCTTCGGATCTGAGCAAGCCCATAGGTGTGCCTACAGATCTGAAGTGGCTATTGTTTTTGGAGTGAAGCTCTGAGGTTTGTGGACCGCATGGTCAGGCCATGCGGTGGTGACCATCTTATTCCAATTAATACACAACATAATTATTCACAGGAACAAAGAATGAGTACAAAACTTATGCAGAGTGAATTTATTTTATCCCTATGCAAAGACATGTAGTTTGCTAACCAACAGGATTAGAGATAAAGTCTTCCATGAGAGAGGAGATTAACACAGCTATAAAATGTGCCAGGATCACCTGAGACCTCCCTCAATACTCTCAGGTCTATGTGAAATAATGTAAAGAACAGAGAATCTCAGAACATATGTAGAATACCTTTAGTTCATCAGTTCTCATGCATCAGATTTTGGGCAGGCTTTCATGTGATGAGTGGGACTTCGGGAAGACATGAATTTTCTTTTCTTTTAAAAATTATGTGCTGTATTGCAGAAATTTGCACAATACACATACTCAACTACCTCCAGGGGTTACACAGATGGTATTATTAGTGCCCTTATTCAGTTATTGATATTTTACTGGGGGGAGTTAAATATGTTGCACCCACCAGCACACATGAAAAGAAAATTTGTCCGTATATTGTCCAAGGCTTTCATGGCCAGAGTTCATTAGCTGTTGTAGATTTTCCGGGTTGTCTGGCCGTGGTCTTCGCATTGTAGGACCTGTAGACAAAAATAAATAGGGCATGGTTTCCTGTCCTGAAAAACACAAAAGTCTCTACATGTGACAATAGCACTACAGATAAGATTAGAATTTCAACAACCAATCCACATGCAAAAGAACTTCCTTTGGAAACAGGAAACCTCCTCAGGTAACAATCCATATGCAAAAGAACCTCAGGAAAACTCCTCCATTAGTATGTTTCACAGCCTGGGGAATTGCTACATGACACAGCCCTACCCCACCTTCTCATTTTGACACAGAGAGTACTCCATCTTTTTGTGTTATACCTCTGAGGATGCCAGTCACAGCTACTGGAGAAACATCAGGCCCTATAATGTCAAGACCATGGCCAGACAACCCAGAAAATCTACAACAGCTGATAAAAAATTCCTTCTTCTTTGCTGATAAGGAAAAAAACAACAACTGTTAGCCAGAGAGGAGAATGAAACTGATGATGGTTGGGTGAATTGTGCAGTGCTGGTGGTGGTGATAGTCATGGTGTGCATGTTTGTGTGCGCACATGATGCCTGCATAGATTCCTCATTTTCCCAGAGGGGACAAGGGGCTGAACTTGGTCCAGCCCCACACTTAGAATATATATTAAATTATTAAAATATGAAATAATTTATATTTTTTAAAAAAACATGTGACATCAACAATTAATCATGTAGTTTTATAATTTTTTCACTAGTAATAGTCTGAATCTCAGTCAAAGAAAGAGGACTCTTCTGCTTCTTAGAATAACAGGTGGCCCTGAACTGGTTGAAGATGTACATCTGGCTTTAAAAATGAGTTCTATCTCCTAAATGGGAAAGAAGGCCTGTATCTGTGATTCTTCCAGGGTGGTTGACTACTTAGGCTTATCCCCTAATAACCATGCAACAGTGCATGGTGACTGAAGACTGTTAGATGGTATGCTTTCTTCCAAGAGACAGGATGGAAACATATGTGACTAACTCAAAGTAATGGTTTTCCTTCTCTTTTGGTCCTGCTGACTACCTCTTTTGTATGCTAGACTGAATTTTATTCATCTGAAACTACAAGTTATCACAAATAATTTGTCATTTCTAATGGTCAGATTTCTCAAGATTATGAATGAGGCCAATTCTCTTCCATTTTCAGTACATTCTGGCCTCTTGTGTAACCCAAAGGATATGTAAACTGAATTATGAGCATCATATTCTCCTGAAAGGATAAAAGCCTTGTCTTTCATTGTTTAGTAATTTATTCTGAAATGATTGAAACACTGGAACAACATAGAAACTGACTGTGTAACTTCAGAATCATTTAAACTTTCCCTGTGTCTTCAGCATTCTTTATCTTCTCAAAGTTTCATGTTTTTCATAGTTAAGCATTAGCCCCTAATGTAAGGTGATTACAGCTATCTCCACTTTTCCCTTTACTGTTTGGTCCACTCAGACACACAGTTAGCTTGGTCATCACTTAAGGTATCCAAGCTAAGCAGAAGTCTGATTTAAAGTATGGTTTTAGAGGTATAAAGGAAGCCTTTTTAAAACTAAAGTTTAGTGTATCGGAAGTGTATGTTTGGCTTTAATATTTCTGAAGTATTAACCTGCATTGATAGGTAATTTGAAATGTAAAACTATTCAGTGCCATATTATTGATCCAATTCAAAATAAGTAGATTGATTCGCATTCTTGCTTTGCCTGTGTTTCTTCTGTCCTGATGTTTGTAGAACCTTGGGACAACAGACCTGCTCAAATCTTACAGTGAATTCATGTACAACCTGTTTGTACACCCATTTGTAAGAGAGTCAGTGGGCATTCATTGTACAAATGAAACCAGGGACTAGTGCTTGGATAAATTTGGGGTTTCAATCACACATTCATCTGTACATGCATTGAATGTAATGTGAGAACTGCTCAACATGTGTATAAAGAACAATCAAGTGTACATTGTAATCGGGTTGTACATTAGTTTACTGTAATTTGTGAACAAGGCAAGAGAGTTAGGCCTAGCTGTAACCAGTAGTCCTGATATCCTGTTTTTGATCCCTCTCAAATGAACTCTGCTACAGGACATCTCTGCCTCTGAATACATATTTTTGTTAAGATGATAGTTCTGTGCTGTTAGCAAGCCATTTGTTGAAAGGGCCAAAAAAGTTGTGAAGGCCTGAAAATAATTAATCCAGTCTGAAAGTTTTTAATGGAATACAAATGTTAATAATGTGCTTAGATTGTTTCAACACTATTAACAGTCCAGGAACAATATTTCTGCATTATACCATTAATGAAACACCATGCCTACGTATTCTGGCATATTTGCAATATTCCTGCCACTTGGACCTTGACAAAAATATCATATCCAGTAGAGCACAGAGTAGCACATGCATAAAATATTAATTTTGCACAGTATTTTATATTATTTTAATTATATTAGGTTTCTTGGCACATAATTTATTTGCAGATGGAAAGTGAAAGCTATGCAACTGTTTGCACTGACTGTGTTCAGCACCTGAGGTGTAACCATAGTGTATTTTATATGTGCATAATTTAATAGGGAAATTTGCTACCTCTTTAAATGCAAATTGTAATTCTAATAGTTATGAGTGGTCTTTGGCAAGTTCAGATTGTGTTCATTGTTACTGATTGCATCACTTAATTCATTTCTAAGTGCTATTGATTTCATATGGGTGGCTGTACAAATAACCACACAATAATGTTTTTATTGTTCTAGGGAGAACAAGTAAATAAGACTTTAAAATGAACATGGTGGAAAGGTCACCTCCATTAATGGCATGAAAGGAAATTTAGCAGAGAGAAAAGTTAAAATGCTGCTGCAGAAAACAAAACAACAACAAGGAGGGGGGAAGACCCACTGGCTAGCATCCAAAGAACCATGTTACTAGTTTACATTCTCAAAATGGTTGTATACATTTGTGGTTTGAACTGCACTCCTCCTCCTTCCCTCTGAATGCTGCTTGAAAATTCCTTCTGAATTGGAGGGGAATTTCAAAAGCCATTTTTGACATGGTGCCGGAGGATTTTATGTGCCAAGAAAAGCATGTCAAAATCCAACAGGGAGCACAGCAAGGCTGTCAACAGGGCTTGGAAGTCTTGATAAGTTGGTGTCACATCAGAGCTTAGGTAGGGTAAACTGTAAGCAGGCAGACCCTCTCTCTTTATTGAGAGACACTATGGAGGAGAACACCCCCATTTTACAGCACCTCAGGAGTTCATATGCCAGGCAGACTTGACCTAAGTATAAACAAGATGGATCCCAGCCAGGTAGGCTTCAGAATTTTGTCTAGGCAGTGACCCTGGAGGTTGTGAGATCTTGGTCTGACCCAGCTGTAGCCTCTCCTCCCACCCTGATATCTGCATATGCCACACAATGGACCTACCTCACCCTAGAGCTAACACCATTCAGTATGGATCCCTAATCCTATCAGCCTCCTTTTACCTTTTCCTGCCCACACTTCCTTCATAATAATAGCTCCCTTCTTTCCCACCTAACAGAGCAGGAGGGTCACCAAGCAGCATTATTTCTTTTTAGTTAGTTAAATTGGACAAAAATTAGCCCTCTGAATCACTGGATGGAGCAATAAGAGTTCCAGCCCAAATTTTATTTTACATCCAGAACTCCTCCCAAGACATTTTCCATTCAATTCCTGGGAACCCCATTCAGCATTTCTCAAACAGATTGTTATACTTTCAGTTAAACTCATCAATGCTTTATTTTAAGGGGCAGGAACATTTAGCATGCCCTCAGGCCCCATTTTTGCTATAACTAGGCAGTAGCTGCTCCATTGCAGTGTGTCTTGTCTGGGCTCCTAGTGACAACACAGCCCCATACTGCTTGGGTCTTCCTCCTGAAGCACTCATCCATTTCACAATCTTCTCTCTGTGGAATTCTGCTGTTCAGGACAGGTAGCTATAATTCCACCCAACACCCTCCCTTATTCCTGTTACTCCCTCTATTTCTAAATTGGTCTCATATGCGTGCTATTTCTTGTGTGCTTCATATATGTTAGCCTTCTAATTTTCTATAAATAAAATACGTATCTATTTTGCCTTGGACTGATTATTTGGGAGTTCTCAAAGGAAAAGACCTCCATAAACACTGGTAGCTCATTTACTCCCCTCTCGCAAACCTCTGTCTCCCCACTAATTCCCCCAACTCACTTTTGGGGCAAGACATGGTATTTGGGGTAACAACAGTATCTCTCCCATGCCCTTCTTTATACTGACCTGCTGTTTGGTTACAGGAGTGGTGATTACCTGCCCTTTCTCTTGGGGCAGCAATGAGATTTGGGCTTCATTCATTCATTGATTAGTTCCACTCAAGGCCCATCTCCTCTGTGACATCAGGCTCTTCCCCACACACCATCAAGGGGGGAGGGTAGTCTCAATTTATCTCTTTGGGTGCGTTTAGACAGCGTGCTGGAGCGGTTTAAACTGCTCCGGCACGATGCGTTTTTTTTTTAAACTGGAGAATCGCGATCACACTCACCTCCTCCTTCCCTCCTTCGGAGCTCCCTGCCGTCCTCCTGCAGGTGGGGGGGGGGTTCCCCTCTCCTTTGAGCATGCGCACAGGCAGCCCTCTCCCGAACAGGAAGTTTGGCGCGTGCGCAGAACAGCGATTTCAACCCGTCCCTTTAAAGTTTAAATGAAGACTTCTGTTTAAATTTTCTCCCCGAAACTGGCCTCCCCAAGATCCTGGACTTGTCTAAATGCCTGAACTAGGCACCACTGAAGCTTTTCTTTACATAACTTAAGTGCGGAGCTCCGCTCAAGCGCACACCGCTAAGGGGAAAAAAAAATGGCAGACTAAAAGCGGAAGCTGGAGGCAGCTTCCCAGAGGGGAGGGGGGTTTGAAGCACCCGGAAGTGGCTGGATGGAGCGATCAGACAGGGAAAAGTGCGGCTTGAAACGGAGAATCATGGAAAACACCACTTGGGTAAGTGGTGTCAAAATACTCCGTTTCAAAGGGGTTTGCTCCAGAAAGCGACGGCTGGGGACGGTGGGCAGATGTTGGGCGTGTGAACGCGCAGGGAAAAGCCGTTTCTGAGCCGTGCTGAAAACGGCTCAAACGGCGCGTCTGAACGCACCCTTTGTTGCCAGTGACTGTTTAGTCACCATCCTAAACTGCATCTATTCTTTCCAATGCCTTATCTGGGAAGGCAGAGATGTGGGCATGCTCACTCTCCCAAGCTGTGGTTCCTGCTCCTCATCCCCTTTGGTTGCTGTTCTTTGATGCCAGCAGGGCTCATTTCCTGCTGGAGTGCACAGGAGCGAAGCTCCGGCAGTAAGGAGCCCAGGGGGTTGGCACATGCAGCAGGCCCTGCCCCCTGCTCCCAGCAGCTCTCTTGCCTTTCCCAGCCTGCTGGCTGACCCAGCGGAGCACTGCCATGAGCTGGCCCTCAAGCTGCTCCGCCACCCAGCCCATCCAGGCTCTGCCCATCCTCATGCCAGTCCTAGTGTGGTGCCTCTGCAATGTGGGCCCTGGCTACTCCTGCGAGGCCTGTGAGGAGCTCCACCACAGCCTTCTGCACCTACTCAGCCTCCTCTTGCGCCTCTGCCCTGCCACCACCCTGGCCCTCTACCTGCTCAAGGCCATGCACGTCCTCTGCGACGCCCTCCTTAACCCACGAGCAGCCACACACTTTCCTGTGCTTGCTGGCCATCCAAAAGAGTCAAGTGGCACCTTTAAGCAGGGCCGGCTCCAGGTATTTCTGTGCCCTAGGCGGGCGCAGATCCCAACCTCCTGGTTGGGCCTGGAGACCCAGCCATGCCGCCTCCCCTCCTCTCCCCCCCCAGGGAGGAGGGGGAGGGCAGGCAAGCTGTGCCCTGGCTGGCCGCTGCCGGCCGCTTCCTCCTCCTCCTCCTCCTCCTCCTCCTCCTCCCCCCCCAGGGAGGAGGGGAGGGCAACTTGCGCCCTCGGTGGGCGCTTTTCCATGGCGGCGGCAGCAGGGAGATCCTACTGGCCGCTGCCGGCTTCCTCCTCCTCCTCCCCCTCCAGGGAGGAGGGGGAGGGCGACTTGCGCCCTAGCCGGGCGCTTTTCGCGGCGGGGTGCCCGGTTAGGGCAGTGGCGGGGGGCTTTTGGGGGGGAGCGGGGCGCCATTTGGCGCCCCTGAGGCCGGCGCGCCCTAGGCGAGCACCTAGTTCGCCCAATGGGCGATCCGGCCATGCCTTTAAGACCAAGGTTTGTTCAGGTACAAGCTCTCCCTCCTCTGTGAGGGCAGATCTGCATCTTCCCCCCCCCTCCGCCATATCTAGCAATCCAAAACAGTCCAATGGAGCCTGAGCTGTGGGTGTTGCCTTCTGACACACTTCTGGTGATGTCAGGGGTGTGGCATATGCAGATAAGTTATGCTAATGATCTCCTGCACCTCTTTTTCCATGAAATGACCCCTGGATGCCAGCCACCTACTTGCTTGCCTTCTTGGGTAGCTGCTTTCCTCCCCATGTACTGCAGGCAAGGATGACAGCTACTGACCTTGCACTTGCTCCTAGTTGACAGTGCTGCTTGTTCATTTGCTTTCTTGAGGTGGATCACTTGTCATTGGTAGTGTGGTGTGGAATAGAAACATGAAGGCTTTGGGGAAAGAAAATTCATCAAAAAAAATACTTGGATTTTTATTTCCATTTTTTTCTGAAGTTTTTTCCCCAGTTTTTCCAGTGGAAAAAATGGAAAATTTCAGAGAACACAAAAGACCCTCCTATAACATGTTCGTTTTAAAAAACTGAAATGAGCAAATCCAGTGGAAGTTTTGAAATATATATGTCTTTTGGAATGAGTGAAATCCTTTTTAAGACCAGGTTTCATTAGTTCAAAATGTATAGCATGAAAAAGTCTGAGGACTTTGTTTTCAATTTTTTTCCTCTACAGAGGAAGTGACTTCTGTATGATGGAGATAACTTGTAATCAGGGCCACATTGTGACTTTCATGGGCCATAGGTACTTTTGCTTCGTGGGCACCTCCCACCATAATAATATCAATATTAAAATCTGAAGAAATATGCTTGCACACAAAAGCTTATGCCTTGAATAAAACTTTGTTGGTCTTTGTTGGCCACTTGACTCAAACTTTGTTCTAATATTAAAATTTTTATTGATATAACTTTAAATACTTCAACATTTTTTCTGTTTTATGCAAAATGTAATAGATTTTCATGGGCCCTAAAATTTCATTTTTTTTCTGATGTGAGAAAAAAATTAAAACATTTTCTTCAACCCTAAAAGTTCATTCTTTTCCTTCTGATTTTAAAAGAAATTAAAACCCTAAAAGTATCATGGGTCCCAGCCACTGTGCTTACTATGCCTAATGGATAAGTCAGCCTTGCTTGTAATTCCAGGTATTCAGGCCCTTCCTGGAGCTTGGGAACCCTACATCCACTCACCCTATTTGCATATACATTCAAGTTTTACACTTAAATTTTGTTGATTCCCCTTCCCCATAGTCACTTTTTTTTCTATGGCTCCAAAAGAAGAAAATTGGTGATATGGAAGAGTTTTGGTAGCTCTTCAAATTTCTGAGGTCAAAATCAGACATGCCACTCTCCTGGGTGCCCAGTCACATACATAATGTCCCTGGGAGTAGGGGTTTTCTTATGACCTGGGTAAGAACTTTCTGATCAAGAAGCTTTATGGCATGTCTGAACCAGTAGTTATATATAAATTGGCTGAATATGCAAACAACCCATGATGTTAATTGCACAGTAGAACCATGAGATCTATGGTGACCTGGCATGTTAGTTCAATTGCAGTGCCAGGGTCTTCATGATTTCTAGCACAATGAGCACTTGCTAATCCCATGTCTATCTGAGAAATAAACAGCTCTTCTATCTTCAACTAAGGGTGTGTTCAACTAAATCCAAGCTGAAAAAAATATCTTTAGGGTGAACTCACCCCTTAGAGAAGGTGTTTAAAGGGCTTGTGTTGCCTTTAAAAATTTTCAGAGTTGCACTGTTCATGCAGTTTGGAGAAGGCACTTAATGGGACTGCAATCCCTTTAAGAACCTTTTCCTCTTACATTGGTTTCAATGGAGGATGGGCACTTTCTTCGGGAACCCATAAAATTGGACCCTCTGGTCCAATCTTTTTGAAACTTGGAGGGTTTTGAGGAAAGGTGCCAGCAGCTATGCTGCAAATTTGGTGCCTCTACCTCAAAAAACAGCCCCCCCCGAGCCCCAAATTGATTCTCCATTATACCCTGTGAGGACCATTGATTATAATGGTCCCTATAGGGTATAAGGGAGCTGAAAAAAAATCCAAAATCCCAAACATTTACCAAATCTGAATATCATACTAGTATTGGGATTCAGGAATATTGGGAAATACCAATTTTTTGTGTGTTCAATATACCTGAACCCGAAAAATACCAGGGCAATTACACACCCCTAGTTGCATCCTATAGTTTTTCAAGTTCGTTTCAAGGTGTCAGTGCTTACCTTAAATGCCCTTCCCAACTTCTGGCCACATACCTGAAGGACCATCTCTTCTTGTATGAGTCCATGAGGTTGCTCCACTGAGCACAGTGATACTTTCTAGCAGTTCCAAATCCTGAGAAGGTACAATGAAGGTACAATGAATGCCTGTTTTGGGGGGGGGGGTGATGGTATCCAGTCCAATGTTATGAACACTCTCCTAGAGAACATTTTAAAAGCCACTTCCTTTCTGTGCTTTTAGAGTGCAGAGCTTTTTAGAAGAGCATTTGATCCACCTGGATGAGTGTTTTTAACAATCTGGATTCAAAGGGTAACTGCTCATCCTGTATTTTCAATATGTTATTACTGGCTGTTTTAAAGATTATTGTTTGCAATGTTCATGATTTTATTGTTGCTATTGCTTTGGGCACCAGTATTTTGGAGGAAGGTTGGCCTATAAATGTCTTAAAACTGCAGCAGTATGATATTCAGACATGGATGTAAACAGGGCTAGTTTTGGGCAGGAATGCACAGAAACAGAGTTCCAGCTGGCTCCCAAGTTGGCCACACCCAGCAGGAACTCATTAGCATAATAGGCCACACCCAATAGCAGAAATTCATTAGGATTGGCCACATTAGGGGTGTGTGGACTAACATGCAAAGGAGTTCTTCTACAAAAAAAAGCCCTGGTTTTGACAACGAACAAGGTAAACAGAATAAGAAGCAAAAGGTGGGTGTGGCTGGAGGACCACACTTCTGGTAACATGGGTGTGTGACCTAATATGCTAATAAGATGTGCTGTCGGGGGTGTGGCCCAATATGCTAATGAGTTCCTGCTGGGCTTTTTCTACAAAAAAAAGCCCTGGATGTAAATGAAATTACAACTCAAATTACCTGGGGGAGGGTAATATCGGGGAAAGGAGAAGGAAAAGGAGCTATAATGTAAGGCAGCCAACTTACTCTAAATAACTTGATCACCTTGAGTTTGGCAAGCCATTTTTGGTTTCCACTATGTGAGCATGATATACTGCTGTATTCTGTATGGGCATGTATGTTGATGTTATAATGAGACTGATATTACAGAAAGGTAATATGTCTGGCCATTTTGAATTGTTTACCAGAGGCAGGATGATAGACAAGGTACCATATGGGATGGAGTGTGGGGATGAGGCATGGGCTACAGAAAGGCTTTTGATGTTCTTGCACACCTATGCATATTGGAGCTGTATTTTTAGACTTCTTTTGGATTCCAAAATAGCATTGAAGCAAATACCTTGCCTCCAGCAGTACACTTGTAATTATATGCAATTTTATCTGCATAACTGTTAATATAAAATGTATAACATACATGTTTTAAGTAATTGTATTTGTTCTGCCATTGGAGTGTATTAAAAATCCCTGATTAGAAATGCAATGTATATTTACTGAAGTAGAAGCAATATAATCTCCAGAGGCACAGTATTTATACAGTGTCCTTTCCATTATATGCAGCTATTGTAGTTGCTTTTTCAATTGTAAGTTTTACTTTCAATATTTGACACAACATGTATTACGTGTGTTTAGTAGCCTGATAGTGTGGAGTATTTCTAAAATACTGTTTGTTTATTCAAGGTGACATTGGGGTTTTTAGTTTCAAATGTTTGATAAGACAGCATGTCTTCAATTAAAAGATTACGTAGAACTTATTTTAATATTTGAGAGTCACACACTGATTTGCAAATTCAATTTCATTATTTTATTACATGTCCACTAAAGACACAAAGGGGTTTTCTCCCCAATAAGTGTGACATTCATAATATAACTCCAGTGAGAAAGGAAATTAGCATTAAGGTTTTATGTGGTTTTTCTATTAATCCTTCATTAGACATTTTAGAGAGTCTGCTGCTAACACAGATGGGAGCCATGGATACAGGAAATTAACTGCTCAAAGTTCTATGAAATTGAAATTGCATTTAGTGGCTGTAACATCTGAGGAGAACCTGAACCAACCTTCCTCTGTCTTCTCATGGGACTAATACGTGACCTTTGTTCCATGTAAAATGATAAATTAGTACTCTGATCATCACTCTAGTATAATTTCATCATTTTCCTAATGAAGTGCCTGTAAAGTGCAAACTTTAGCCCAGAAATACTAAATTGGGCTTTTTACCCAAATAACAATCAAGTTTTTACATTTGAATGAGAACGTATGCAGAACACCACTACTATCTCACTTAGAATAATAGGAAAGATAATTATGAGTTGAAAGATACAAAAGAGCCTCAGATGCACTTCTTAAGGTCACATTTGAAAATGCTCCTAAACTGAGGCAACTAAGGTTAAATCTCCAGTCTGCTGTGAAGCTCACTGTGTGGCCTTGGATCATCTTTTACCTTATAACATGACCCACCTCATGGGTGTGTGTGTGTGTCTGTGAATTTAAAGTGGATACAGAAACCTACATTTGCTTGAACTATTTTGTGAGTATTGTGGAGGAAATGAAGCAAAAGGCATTACAGTGTTGTGGCTAGGGTTGCCTACCTCCAGGTGTTATCTGGAGATTTCCCACTCTTCCAGTTGATCTCCAGATGATCAAGATCAGTTTTCCTGGAGAAAATAGCTTCGGACAATAGATTCTATGACATTATACCTTGTTGAGGTCCCACCCCTCCTCAAACCACACCCTTCGCTGACTGCAACCCCCCAAATCTCCAGGTGTTTCCCAACCCAGATCTGGCAACCCTAGTTATGGCTCAGTAGTAGAGCATTTGCTTTGCAAGAAGAAGGCCCCATGTTCAATACTTGGCATTTCCAGTTTAAAGGATCAGGAAGCAGACAATGCTAACACCAGTTTGGTGTAGTGGTTAAGTGGGTGGACTCTAATCTGGGAGAACTGGGTTTGATTCCCCACTCCTCCACTCACAGCTGCTGGATGACCTTGGGCAGAGGCCTGTCAGAGGTCTTCTTGAAAAGAGCAGTTTCTGTCA
Organism: Gekko gecko; assembly: GCA_029375565.1. Taxonomy (NCBI): domain Eukaryota; kingdom Metazoa; phylum Chordata; class Lepidosauria; order Squamata; family Gekkonidae; genus Gekko; species Gekko gecko. The sequence continues at coordinate 139,385,188 of JAPDNY010000002.1, forward strand.
GAGCTCTCTCAGCCCCGCCTACATCACAGGGTGTCTGTTGTAGGGAGGGGAAGGGAAAGGAGTTTGTAAGCCACTCTGAGACTCCAAGTGAAGAGTAGGGTATAAATCCAATCTCCTCCTCCTCCTCCTCCTCCTCCTCCTCTTCTCCTGACTCAGTCTAAGACACTTCTGTCTTCACAGATGTTACGTTGCCTCTGGTATTTCATGAAAATGAATTTATAAACATCTTTTTCAAGTCAGAGTTTTGCACTTATTAACAAGGAACCCTTAACACAATTTGGGGACGTAGTGAGATATTCATGGCAGTGTTCAGTACTGATATACAATCTATATCTTAACTAGGGCACCTCATAGCAATTAAAATATAAATAACATAGCAATAGCATAAAACCAAGTTAAACAATCAAGCAAGATGGCAGCAAACAAAGACACACTCCAGAGCAGTCCATAGTACCTCCTGTAGGATGATTAGTCCGATAATGTATTTCTGTAAGTGGGGGAGACCAAGATGGATTGAACGCCCAGCATTTCAGCCAAATATTCTTTAAATATTTGAAAGTGATCAATTTAATCCAAGTTATTGAGAACATTTGTTTATCCATTCATTCTTCCCACTGCTAACCCTAACCCTAAACTCATGGCAGATAAAACTGCTGCCCTGCCTGAGAAGACAATTAGGTTAATCTGCTTTACTATTTGTGTTCCTGCCTGTATACAACCCTCCATAGAGATACAAAAATTAGGATAAGTTACACTAGTAGTATAAGAATGCACGGTTTTGTGAGGATGCTTCAGGTTGAGCCCCAGGATTTAATTTTAGCAACCAGAAAAAAGAGCCATATGGAATGATACTATCACAGAAAACTCTAAGAAATGTATGACTGATAAATTGTTCTGAGATAATGGCAGGTTGTAATTTTCAGCATTGTCCTGGTATGCATAGAGGAAGAAGGAATACTAGTAGTAAACATCCTTGCCAGTTTTGCACATTCCTGGGAATACAATTTTGGGGATAAACATAATCTAATTGACATTTGGTGTATGGGGTACTGAATTTGAGAGCTAATGTCTTCATTCCATTTATAGCTGGAAAGAGTTGTGACCCCCACATCCAGTATTCTTTCCGAAACACATCAACTACATACATTCCAATCCAGAGCCAGCAGTTATTAACAAAGATCTTTTGTCTTCAGAAGAAGGCGCCCCCCCCCCATCCAAACACAAATAGTAGCAAGGTTATCATAGTTTGGTTGTGGCTCTTTGACAAGAATATGATAGGGACAGAATGAATCAGAATTGCATGCTTGGTGGGTAGTGTAATTTTGTTATGGTAATCCGTAGTAAGGTGTCTTTTTATTTTTGTGTATAAATTTAATAATAATGAAAGAAGCAATAATAACAGCATACACAGGTAATCATCTTAATGTAATTAGATGCTGGTGGCTGCATTGCTGTGCTAATCCACTTCCCCATTGTGAGTAAATGCTGAACCTTTGTATCAGTGCTATCTTTCTTACTCTGTAATGTTATGAAATTAGGCATTCATTTCTGCTATAAAGCCCTCTTGTTTATTGTGTGTGCAACCCAACAAAAGAAAGCCCATGTATTTTATTTTCCAATAAAATGCCCAGTGTTCTCTGAATTCATGAAAACTTGGGTCACCTAGTGAAGAAACTAAATGTTATTTCCCTTCATTAATTCAGTAGTGGTGAAACCTGCTTTTCAAAATTAGTAACCTAGAGGTGGAAATATGACACTGTGTGTTTGCTAAAATTTGCTTCCTAGTTATTATCATTTATTTAGAATATGCCAATAGCAATCAGTTTCTGAGAGAACACATATGTTAAACCAGGTGGAAAAGAGGTATGTCCATATTCGTTAACAACATGAACCAGCTGCCAAGTGAGGAGCCACCACAGATAGTGCACCCAGGTTTCTCTCTTTCTCATAATGGTGGTTAGAAGGATGGAGAAAGTCCTGTTGAGCAAGTGGTGAACCATTGCATAAGACCAGCTGGATTCATGGAGACTGGTTCCAATGGAGACCGTTCCATCCATATGGTAGTCATTTTATGTAGACTAACTTGCTCTAGGGAGTATTCCAAGGATTAAGAAACACATATCCCATGGTATACTTATGCTAACGTTCTTCCAGAGCCAGTAATACACAATTGTTGATGCCCAGAAAATTTGTTTTTCCTATACTAACAAAACAAATTCAAGAGCTTTTTTTTGTTAAGACGCTGAACTGCAGGCTGGAAGGTCAGTAGTTCAGCAGTTCGACACCCAAGTGCTGCATGACAGAGTGAGCTCCCGTCTCTGGTTCCAGCTCCTGCCAACCTAGCAGTTTGAAAGCAAGAAATTGCAAGTAGATAAATAGGTACCACTTCAGTGGGAAGGTAACAGTATTCTGTGCACCTTGGCGTTTAGTCATGCCGGCCACATGACCACAGAAATGTCTTTGGACAGTGCTGGCTCTTCAGCTTGGAAACGGAGATGAGGACTTCTGGTTTAAGCATTTCGCCCCTTGGCTGCAACCCATCTTGCTCTGATGGGGGGAGCCGAGTCTTGGCTGACGGGAAGGGTCCGAGATTGTCCCGGACCCTCCCAGGATCTCTGTAGGAGATGCTCAGCCTGGGGAGCTGAGGAGAGCCTCTTCCAAGGTGATGGCCAAGGAATTGAGGCTCACCTTCTTCCCCGAAAGGTCCCATCACCATAGAGCCAGTATGGCACTGAGAGATGCCTGCTGGACAAGTGGACACAGTCAAAAGTTTTGAAATGCTCCTAAAAGACTTCCAAGGCTTCAAAGTGTGAGTTAAGCAATGCTCAGGTGATTTAAAGTGTCTACGAGAACCTTGGTAACAATTAGAAGCGCCTAAGTGCAAAGCGATGGGGGAAGGAGAAAACTCAAGACTTCACCCCCCACACACTTAAAGTAAGGTGGTTTTAAAGTGCAAATAAAGAACTTTGTGTTAAACTAAATGCATCAGATTACTAGCGAAATCAAAAGCTGCATAAGAACATAAAGCAGATTAAATTCAGCTAACTTTTACTTTGTTTTGGGAAACTTACTTCTTGTTGATATTATGACTGGGAGAGGGCAGAAGGCGGGACTGGAGAAAAAAACACTGGCTGGAAATAGCCGACCAACAACTCCCTCCCAGAACCAGAAAGTAGCAGCAGACATGTCTACACTGCTGGCGAATGCACTGCGTGCCCTAATGGAACAGATGACTAATCTCAATGCTAAAATGGACAATTTGCAAAAACAATTGACTCAAAAGTACAAAAGAACCTCAGTAACTGAAAAGACATTTAAAAAGATGGAAAAACAGATGGAGAGTATCAACAAAAGAGCGGATGAAGCAGAGAAAGAAAGATCCTCCAACAAAACACAGCTAATACAGCTCCAGTTGGAAAGATCCATGTACATTCTACATTTCCAAGGGATACCAGAGGAAAAGAATGAAGATTTAAAGGCTCATCTAGCCGAGGCTCTTGCTCCATTAATGGATTATAAACAGGAAGAACTACTGAAGGAGATGGATTGGGCTTACAGGATTTTTCCAGATTTTATAAAAAAAAATAAACTCCCAGGAGAAATATGTATGAAATTCATGAGACGGTCTACCTGAGATCTGGTGTTGAAATCTACACAGAGGAAATCTTTAAAAATCAAGAATGAAGAGATAAAAATCTTGAAGGATATCCCCTTTGAAGTCAGGAAGCGGAGGAGGCTCTACAGGGAACTTTCTCTCTACAGAAAAAAGGAGTGCCTTACAGATGGTTATTTCCTGAAGGACTGAATTTTAAATATGAAGATAAAAAAATTAACATCTACACTGTTCCTAAGGCAAAAAAGTTTGTGGACCAATACTTTAATTCAATGCAATGCAAAAAAGACAAGAAATCCAAAACTGAGGAGAAGGAGGAAGAAGAAGAAGATGAAGAATCCTATTCACAGGATTCATCAAGCGATAGCCCCATACTTTATAGTTCTTCAGACACTTCGGAATCAGAGAAAGGAGCAACCACTCCCAAACCCCGAGGAAAAAAGATATGCAAGAAGAAAAGACTCTAAAACCAAGATAACTGTTGATAATGCAGTTTTTGCCAACCAGTTAGTTAATGCAATTTTTTATTAGTTTTTGTTAAATTTTTATAAGCAACAACATTTCTGTACTACTAGGTGACAAGGATATATACCTATGTAACCAGATCATGTCACCCTGTTAGTCTACCCTCCCCTATATCCATTAGTATGCTTAGAGGTAGGGTTTTAGTTTCCCTTCCCCATTCCAGTAGTTTGTGATGTATTAGTTTCCCTTCCCTGTTTCCTGTAGAATTTAGAGGTAGAGATTTAGTACCCTCTCCCCGTAGTCCGTAGTACTGCAAAACCAATAAAATACTTATATAAAAAAAAGGAAACGGAGATGAGCACTGCAACCCTTGAGTCGGATTCATCTGGCTTTTGAGCAAGGGAACCTTTACCTTTACCTTTACAATCTGAAGGCAAACATATTACATATTACATGTATGGACCAATGATCTGATTCAGTATAAGGCAGCTTCATGTGTGATTATGGACATACAGCTTTAATCTCAGATTTTAATAGGAGGCTAAGAAAAACTCACTCCCGCCAGGGGAGAAAGAATGGGAGGCACAGACCTCATTCTCACTGTCCCTTCTTTCCATGGCAGATGAATTGATGATACCCCCACAGTTCCTGGCTGTGTTAAAAGAAGAGCCAGAGGTAGAATTCCCTCCCTCACTCCCTTTATGTTGTCACCATTACTCCTCACTGAATGAGCAAAACCAGCCAACAGGGATGTGTTAGATAGGGCTGCCAGTCTCCAGGTGGTGTCTGGAGATCTCCTGGAATTACAGTTGGTCTCCAAGTAAAAGAGATCAGTTCCCCTGGAGAAAATGGCTACTTCGGAAAGCAGACTCTATATGTCATTGTATCCCACTGAGGTCTCTCTCCTCCCCAAACCTGTGCTCCTCAGGATCCACCCCTAGAACCTTTAGGAATTTCACAACCCAGACCTGGCAACCCTAGTTGGAAGCTGCTGCAAAGGATGCTGTAGAATTCAAAGGAACTGCTCGTGAATTACAAGGCAACAATTATTTTTTCCCCTAGAGATGACTAATGTTATTCACAGATTGTTCTGCCCTTTCCTAATCAAGCCTGGGAAAGTTTACCCATCATTAAGCTCAATATATTTCCTCTATGCAAGGAGGAAGGGAGACAGAAGGAAGATATATTCATTTTTGCCTTAGTGGTGAAGGTAGCTTTTCTAGCATTACCCTTTTCTTTTTTGTAAAGTCCTAAATGAGTGTTACTATAGTAAAGTGAAATAGGCAAATATTCAGACTCAAAAAAAGCATCTAAAATAATAATGAAATATTTTAATATGTTCATTCAAAAATCATATTTAACCTGTTAGATATATATTTTAAAAGATAAAACAATCATGAGAGACCAACATGAACAGCAGTAAAAAAAATATTAAAGCAAAACAAAATGTTGTATGTACAAAGTCATTAAGGCCATAAGAGACTTGGAACATAAATAGATGTTAATCTTAGGGAAACCAGGTCTCCCACTTCAGCTCCTGCCCTCTGCTCACTCTGCCCACCACTGCTCAGCTGAGAGACAGTGAAAAAATGCCTGGGAAAATCAGCATTGTTCCAATAGCCCAACACCACTTCTGGCAAATACCCAGAAGTGACATTATTGTACCAATGCAATGCTCTAGGATTGCCCCTCAACCAGAATAATGAGACATACAATGGTTTGGAATTAAACAAGGACCACTTTGTTAACTATTTAACAACATTGCAGCAATAACAACTCAGCAAGCATGGAACAGGCAAGGCAGGCGTCACTTCCCTGACCAAACCCTTGCCCTTAAAGGGTGGGTCACCCAGCCCTGGCCATGAGCCATTTACTCTCTGGCTTGTGACCAGCAGCCCAGCAACTGGTTGCCCCCTAGGAGCACCTATCCTTGAAGCCCAGAGGTGATCACCATTCCCCACCCAGGACCTTAGAATCTGAAGGCAGTTCATGATAACTGCCTGTTCCCTAATGGGATATGCCGAAAGCTGCTCACTAGTTCCGTTTTTTGCTTGCATAAACCTGCCAAGTGACCAGACTAATTAACTGCCTTCCACCATAATTCCCTTAAAAACCACTGCCCTCAGTGCAAGGTAGGCAAAAACACCTCCTCCACTTCTGCCAATATGGGTGGAAGCGAAAAATTCCTATCTGGCCCCAATTGGCGACCAGCCACAGCCTGCACTAATAACAGGCTGGGAGGGTGGGCAAGCACACGGAGCAACTGACGAAGGGCAGGAACGGAGCCTGGCCCTTTGAAGCAGCCGTCTCTGCCCCCCGCCCAACCAGGATGCATAGCATCCTAGCTGTTGCCGTCTCCCTTCTTCGGAGCAGCAAAAGAGCCCCCGCCCACCAGTGGCCCACCAGACAACAGTTTGGAATTAAACAAGGACCACTTTGTTAATTATTTAACAGAACATTGCAGCAATAACAACTCAGCAAGCATGGAACAGGCAAGGCAGGCATCACTTCCCTGACCAAACCCCTTGCCCTTAAAGGGTGGGTCACCCAGCTCCGGCCATGAGCCATTTACTCTCTGGCTCGTGACCAGCAGCCCAGCAATTGGTTGTCCCCTAGGAGCACCTACCCTTGAAGCCCAGAGGTGATCACCATTCCCCACCCAGGACCTTAGAATCCGAAGGCAGTTCATGATGACTGCTTGTTCCCTAACGGGATATGCCGAAAGGTGCTCACCAGATCCGTTTCTTGCTTGCACAAACCTTCCATAGCCAAAGTTAAGCCTCTGCTTTGGCCTTTGCTCCCCACTCAGCATCCTAATGCCGACCTAAATCCTTGCTGCAAGTCCTTCAAAAATATCCCATTGTCCTTGTCCGACAAATGCACCCCATCATCCCTATACAGGTCTTGAAAAACAACCCATATATCGGGGTGCGGCAAAAACATCCCCAAACCAGCATCCATTGCCTTTCTCAGTTGATTATTAACTTTACGCCTAGCATGGTCAATACACCTGGGGTCCTCCAAGTTCCAGCACACCTGGCGGGGCAGTATGGCTGACCATACTATCTTCATGCCGGGCCACCTTGCTCTTATCCTCGCAAGGTCTACTTCAGCCTGCAACACAAGGGCCTTGCCCTTCAATAGACCCGGGTCATTGCCCCCCAAGTGTATTACCAGGACATGAGGAGGGGGCCCTCTCCTCTCATCAGATAGCAGGGGAAGAAGTGCAGGCCATCGCATGCCCCTCCTTCTCAACCATTCTACTGTAGCCCATTTGCTAAGGCCAAGCTGAGAACCACTGGATGTCCTTTTGGCCCGATGAGCTGCCCAGAAGACCATGCTGTGGCCACAGATGGTAACTCTTTGTTTTGCCCCGCAGCCTGCAGCATCTGTAACAAGAACATTATTAATGTTTCAGCCGACCTTATGGGATATTTACACAACACACTTCCACACGTAACCTTTGTAGCAGCATGACCTCCAGCGACCTATCCGCTGAATGTCACTGCCCGTATACCCCATGGCTGCTGCCGTTGAAGCGCCCCCTATCCTGAAAGAGTGAGTTCCAAAGCGAACTCCACCCAATCCCAAGTGGTCCAAAGCCTTCTGTGTCAGGCTCCAAAATTAAAACTTAGTGAGGAGGGTGCCATCCCTGTGTTGGAATAGGTAGCCACGGCCCTCTCCGCTCAATGTTAGGTAATGGCTCAAAGCCCCAACCAGGCATAACTTGACTTCTGAACAGTGTTTGAGCTCTATAACATTCCCTTTGCCACGCTGGTCAGTTTTTGACCAGCATAGCCGAATTCCAACTTTGGAGTCTGCAACAGAAACGTCCCACCACTCAAGAGCCAGGCTGGATACATCCTGCCATGGGCCCGCCACCAGATCGCTGATCCGCAGTGCCCCCAAAAAGGTGACCAGTGATGCTGCATGAAAAAGGGCAGCTTCATAGTCATCGGCACACAACGTGCACTACTGCGTCTTGAACCCCCTCGATATTGCTGGGGTCAAAGGTTCTCTGTTGTCAGCTGTGATGCCACTTTCCCTGGACCAGCCCTCAAGCATCTTCTGAATATGGAAGTCACCCATCATATCTGCATACCCCGATGCCTTGCTGGCATACATCAGTGAAGACAACTTGGCCCTGATGGTACGGGATGACAGGCCCTAACCTCTCAGCCTCACATAAAACTGCATTAAGTGAAGGACGGGTATGGGCCAAACTTGCCGCAAGTCTGCACCCTCCCTGAAGGACAGGGATTGCTTACCTGCTCTCATGTAAACTCTGCATGTGGAGGGGGCAAGAGCCAAGCTTATCGCCCTGTCAGCCTCAGCCCTCCAATCTGCAACACCTTGACTGGCATCTGCACCGGGCACTGGTCAGCCTCTGGAGCCAGCTGACGGAATCTCTCCATCTGTTTTCGAGAGAGAGTGTCAGCGACCCCGTTATTGACCCACGGCATGTGCCTAGCCTTGAACATAATATTATTATGTAATCACTGCAGTGTGAAGGCTCTGACCAGAGCAATGACCCTGGGGGACTTGGACGTCAAGGAGTTAATTATGTGTACCATGGACATGTTGTCGCACCAGAAGTGGACGGTGTGGTTGGCAATGTCACCTGACCAAATCCACACTGCTGCGACAATCGGGAAAAATTCCAGAAAGGTAAGGTCTTTGACCCACCCTGCCTAGAACCATTCCTCAGGCCAGTCCCCAGTGCACCAATGCCCCCAGAAATACACTCTGAAGCCAGAGGAACCTGCAGCATCCGATGCAACCTGCAACTCAGCTTTGACAAGGAGCTCCTCATGCCAAAAGGAAATCCCACTGTATGAATCCAAAAACTGCTTCCATACAAGGAGGTCATCCTGTATCCCCCTGGTAACCCTAGTCCTATGGTGGGGAAGATGGAGGCCCTTCATAGACTCACAGAGTCTCCTGACAAAAGCCCTACCGGGTGCCACAACCTTGCAGGCAAAGTTGAGGTGGCTGACCAGCTGCTGTAACTCCAGCAAGGTTATCTTGTTCTTTTCCCTAGCTGTGTCTATTAACGCCTGTAGCACCATTAGTTTATCCACAGGCAATCTACAGCACTGACCCACCCTGTCAATTTCTATTCCCAGGAAAGTCAGATTGGTGGTCAGACCTTCGGTTTTCTCCTTAGCCAGAGGAACGCCCAGCTCCCTTGCCAACTTAATAAAGCTGGACAGCAAAAAGGCACATCGACCCGTACCCCACTTTCCTGCCAATAAAAAATAGTCATGATAATGTACCGTACTGGCGAGACCCATCCTGTACCGCAGGGCCCATTCCAGAAAGGAACTAAACCTTTTGAAAGCAGCACAGGATACTGAGCATCCCATTGGAAATGCCGTATCCATGTAGAAGTTGCCCTCAAAAGCAAATCCAAGGAGCTCAAAGTCATCTGGGTGGACAGGCAGGAGATGAAAGGCTGACTTAATGTCACATTTTACCAATTCCACTCCCTGACCACAGCTGCGCACCACCCGCAGAGCCAGGTCAAAGGATGTGTACCTAACAGAACATAACTCGTCTGGTATCGCATCATTCACCGACCCACCACGTGGGTAGGACAGGTGGTGAATGAGGCGATACTCACCAGGTGCTTTTTTCAGCATCAATCCCAATGGGGAAACCCTCAAATTATCAACTGGGGGGGAAGGAAAAGGACCAAGAACTCTACCCTCTGCACATTCTGTGGCAATTTTTTGCCTAACAATTTGCTTCATACCCCGAACTGATGTCAAGTTAGGAGCCATATATGAAGTTCTACAGCCTTGGAAAGGTATCCTAAACCCCAACCTAAAACCCTCAAGGAGGTAAACCCTGTCACTATGATTTGGGTAATCCCACAACCACCATTTCAGAACTTGTAACTTAATTGGGCTAGGTCCCCTTGTCAGAAGGGGGGTTGTAGCCCCCACCTCCTCCAGGATGCTTCCCACCTTTACCTCCCCGCCGCCCCTTAGGTTTAGTGCAGTTGGATAAAGCGTGGGGCCCTGTACACAATGGACACTCATGTCGGAAGGAACAAGACTTCCGACCACACGTCCCATGGGAGGTAAACTCCCAGCAAAGTGGGCATCGCTGAACCACCTGCCCCGCCTGGGCATGAGTGCCTGACTGAGTTTGAGTCTGCAGCTTATGCACGGAATGACCACTGCCAGGTGACTTGATTGTAGACATAATCTGCAACCAGAGGTCTGGGTGTATCCAGTCCCATCTCATAGCCGGATTCATGGCCACCCACATACGAAATTGCTCATCATAGTACAACCATGCCGGGCCTGGGAAATCAGTAACCGTTTTGTAGATAATATCCATGTATTGGAGCAGCGCAACCGCTCTCCATGGATGGTGTCTAATGATAATCGTTGCATAAATTAAGAACCCCAGGTACCAGTTCACCCAGGTTCTCTCCACAACCCACCTCTTTAAGCATTCCTTCTCCCATTCATCAAGATCTTCTTTATCTTTTTTCTCTACCTTCCTATATAAGAGAGTATATATGTTCACATATTGCCCTTAAGGATCTTTTCCTAGGGGCAGCCCAGAGTCCCCAGATGGTATGGCACCAGCAGAGATTGTGTCATATGAAACAGTCCCTGGATTTACATATCCAGAACCCGGGTGCGGATAGTCCCATCCAGGCCAAGCCCCAGGGGGAGGGGGTGGCATACTGCACCCCCAGCCTGGATATTGTGGCCAGCTCACAGGTGGCGTGGACGTGGCAGACCCCAAAGCACCTGGTGAACAAGGTCCCCATGGTCAATATGGAACAATCTTGTCATAGCAATCATCCTTACCATCTTTTTTAGGAGGTCCCTTGCACACCTCCATTTGGAGCTCCTCCATGTCTTGCCCTTACCGACCAGATGAGCCGCCATCATCTCCACCAGCAGGCGCCACCTACTTATCTTCTAAAAATGCTAAGCAAGCCAGAATCTGCACCTGGAAAGAGGTGTTGGAAACATTAGCATCCCCCCTGGGTCAATTACATACATCGCCCTTAAGGGGGGTACCCCTCAATTGTTCCAGTGCTGCAAGTCTTTGCAGAATCGCAGCATTAACCGGATCCTCATCCTCATCATCAGAGGGAACAACCAGCACATCCTGCACCGGTGGCTGCTTAGGAGCCAGCTGTTTCCCCTTTGCCTTACCCTGCCCCTTTTTAGGAGCCATAACAGTAGAATGCCCCTAGCACAAGTTTATAACTCTAACCCTGTGGCCCCAACAAAGTGGCCCCACAGGGAACCAACTGCTGTATTTAAAATGGCCACCCTAAGAGGACCTCCACAAAATGGCTGAACCTAAAATTTCTGCTGCCTTCAAATTGCAGACTCAGGAAGAACCTAACAAGATGGCCACCCCTTATAATCCCTTGAAAATGCCTACCACTGCCGAATAACAACCACCACCCCAAACCTAGCCTGCAGTCCCAACTGAACCGGGTATCCTGGGGGGGGAATCAAATAAAGGGGAAGGGGAATTGGGTCCCCAGCAGCCTCACCAAACTGCTGCCACTAACTGAAGGCCTCAGAATGTTATGATCACTATGACTTAAATAAAGACTTTTTGTTTGTTTGTTTGTTTGTTTGTTTGTTTGTTTGTTTAAAGTGTGTACGTGTCTTCTTTATTTTTAACCAAGAAGTGCCACGACAAGCCATTTGCCACCGCATGCCACCTCCACCCACTGGTCTGTAATCACAGCTGCTGCCAAGCAGATCCACAGGCCCCAAGGACTTCCTGCCACAACCAGAGATTGCTGCCGCGACCAAGTGCCCCCCAAAGAACGTCTCCGCCACTCCTCAGTCCCAGGGACTGGCTACCATCTCCTGGGACTGAGCGCGCCAACGGCCAAAGTGGGCACTGACAGTAACTGCTGCAAAGGGACCCACCCGATGCACGGAGCTGGCGAGTGGGCTGAAAAACACTGCCACTGCTATCCACTCAGCCGAATCGGCCCCTGCTTCTAGCAGTCCGAAATCCAGCTGCCTCTCCCCACGCAGTCAGCAGTCAGGCCGGAGGATGAGGCAACTGGAAGGCAAGCCTCAGAAGGTCTCCTCTGCATGCTCCTCTCAGGACGAGCACGCGGAACAACTGACAAGCGGTGGGAGTGGAGCCTGGCCCTTTGAAGCACCCGGCTTTGGCCCCCACCCGACCAGGACACATAGCATCCTAGCCATTGCTGTCTCCTTTCTTCAGAGTGGCAAAAGAGCCCCCACCCACCAGTGGCATTGCCGGGCGGACGGGAGCTCTGTTCACCCAAAACTCTATGGTTTTATCATAAAGTTTTGGGCAAGTCCTAGAGAGTCACATTGATGTCACTTCCAGGTATTTGTATTATTCCCCCATCCGTACCCCCTCTTTCTCCCTTTCTTGCTGGTTGCCAATGATGGCAACCCTAGTTAATCTGGAACTGAGGCTATTTATTTAACCATAAATATGAAGGCATTTCCTGAATCTGTCTGAGAAAGAAATTTTGTAAACAAGCTGCCACAATGAAAATGCCATTCTTCTGAAAGCAAACGCTCCTGGAGATAGGCCAGCAATGTCCATCTGGGAGGAACTGAAGTGCTAAGAACTCAACAGAAGAAACCTTTGATAAAGGCATCTAGTTTTCCCAAAGCAATTGACAGTCTACAGGATGCTATCAGAATTGTCTGAAAAAGTCCTAGATCTGAAGGGAAGTCTGGGCAAGGACCTGGTAGTGGTTATGTTATATGCATGAGTACAAGGACAGCTTTTGATCATGTAGGGCCAGTGAGTTTGTTAAAAGCTTGACAATATTGCAGTGGTATGAGTAACTGTTATTCACAAGAAGACCATAGTTCTGAGGTAGATATTTACTGATAACAACATGGATAGTTTGAATCATACACTGGGTAACCTGAAATGTTCTGATTTTAGCCAGCTGATTCCCACTGACTTCATGTATATCCATGTGTTTTGTTGGTGTGTGAATAACAGGTTTATTTATTTATCACATTTTCCCCTGCCTTTCACACCGGGAGCTCAGGGTAGCAGACATAAACCTCTCTTCCTCCATTTTATCCTTCCAGTGATTCTATGAGTTCATTTATATAAACAGCAAGAGAATGACTAGCCCAAGATTACCCAACAAGCTTCATGGCTGAGTACAGATAAAGTGTCTGGTCAGATTTTTTCTAAGTCCCATCTCTGCATTCATCCTTCTCCCATCTTCCTTAGTGCAGAATTATAACCTTCTAGATTGGCCACTCTACATTTATCTGTATATGAGATTCTCTTTATCTCATAGTACCACCCTTATATTGAAAGTATTGAAAGGGAGAATTGATAGCAAATTCAGGGATATCCAGCATACATGGTGCAACAGGCTCAGTCACATTCCATGTTCTGTGCTTGGAGCTGGGCTTGTGGAAATCAAAAGTTCGCTCCCCTTGTTACTATATTAACTTTTTTCAAGTTGACCCACCCATTAGACAGGTAGACTGTTAGACTGAAGTAGAAGATTCCTGGACTGTGCCATTGAAGACTGTAAGTGGGGTACCGTGTTTTTTTTTTTATATAAGTTAGTATAGTTGGCAGAGATAGGTTTAGCATAGCCTTCTTGCTCATGTGCTAGAGTACAGTATGTATTTTTCCCAAGAATACTAGAAAATATGGCACCCAAAATGCACTCTGATGCAGTCCAGAATTCCACCATCTCAGCCTAGCACTTAGTTCTGCATAATATGCAGAGCATAAGAACATAAGAACATAAGAGAAGCCAATGTTGAATCAGGCCAATGGCCCATCTAGTCCAACACTCTGTCACACAGCGGCCAAAATATACCAGGTGCCATCAGGAGGTCCAGCAGTGGGGCCAGGGCACCAGAAGCCCTCCCACTGCTGCCCCCTCCAGCACCAAGAATAGAGTGCATCACCTGCCCCAGACTGAGAGTTCCCATCTATACCCTGTGGCTAATAGCCACTGATGGACTTCTGCTCCATATGTTTATCTAATTCCCTCTTGAAACTGTCCATGCTTGCAACTGCCATGACCTCCTGTGGCAGTGAATTCCATACGTTAATCACTCTTTGGGTGAAGAAGTATTTCCTTTTATCTGTTCTAACCCGACTGCTCAGCAATTTCATAGAGTGCCCACGAGTTCTTGTATTGTAAGAAAAGGAGAAAAGTACTTCTTTCTCAACCTGCTCAATCCCATTCATAATCTTATAAACCTCGATCATGTCACCTCTCAGCCGTCGTTTCTCCAAGCTAAAGAGCCCCAAGCATTTTAACCTTTCTTCATAGGGAAGGTGTTCCAACCCTTTTATCATTCTAGTTGCCCTTCTCTGCACTTTTTCCAATGCTATAATATCCTTTTTGAGATGTGGTGACCAGAACTGTACACAGTATTCCAAATGAGGTCGCACCAATGATTTATACAGGGGCATGATGATACTGGCTGATTTGTTATCAATTCCCTTCCTAATAATCCCCAGCATAGTGTTGGCCTTCTTTATTGCAGCTACACACTGTCTAGACATTTTCATCGAGTTATCCACTACGACTCCAAGATCTCTCTCTTGGTCCGTCTCTGCCAGTTCAGACCCCATCAACGTGTATTTATATTTAGGATTTTTGGCTCCAATGTGCATCACTTTGCACTTGGCCACATTGAACCCCATTTGCCACGTTGACGCCCACTCACCCATCCTCGACAGATCCCTTTGGAGTGCCTCACAATCCTCCCTGGTTTTCACCACCCTGAACAACTTCGTGTCATCTGCAAATTTAGCCACATCACTGCTTACTCCCAATTCCAAATCGTTAATAAACAAGTTAAAAAGCATCGGACTGAGTACTGACACCTGTGGTACCCCACTGCTTACCACCCTCCACTGAGAAAGTTTCCCATTTATACTCACTCTCTGTTTCCTATTTATAAGCCAGTTTTTGATCCACAAGAGGACTTGTCCTTTTATCCCATGACTATTGAGCTTACTTAGGAGCCTTTGATGAGGAACTGTATCAAAAGCTTTCCGAAAGTCAAGGTAAATAATATCTATTGGGTCCCCCTTGTCCACATGTTTGTTCACTCCCTCAAAAAACACTAACAGGTTAGTGAGACAAGATCTTCCCTTACAGAACCCATGCTGAGACTGCCTCAATAGTTTTTGTTCATCAATGTGCCTACTAATTCTTTCCTTAATAACAGTTTCCACCAACTTACCCGGTATCGATGTCAGACTGACTGGCCTGTAATTTCCCGGATATCCCCTGGAGCCCTTTTTAAAGATGGGAGTGACATTAGCTACCTTCCAGTCCTCAGGAATGGAGGCAGATTTTAAAGAAAGATTACATATTTTTGTCAGGAGATCCACAAGTTCACATTTGAGTTCTTTCAGAACTCTCGGATGAATGCCATCCGGGCCTGGTGATTTATTAGTTTTTAAATTGTCCATCAGTCGGAGGACTTCCTCTCTTGTTACCGCAATCTGATTTAGGTCTTTCAAACCCCCTCCCGAAATTGGTGCTTCTGGAGTGGGCAAACACTTCTCCTCTTCCACAGTGAAGACAGAGGCAAAAAATGCATTCAGCTTCTCAGCCATTTCCCTATCATCCTTCACTACTCCTTTTACCCCTTGGTCATCCAAGGGCCCCACTGCCTCCCTGGCTGGCTTCCTACTTCTAATGTATTTGAAGAAAGTTTTATTGTTGGTCTTTATGTTTTTTGCGATATGCTCCTCATATTCCCTTTTTGCTTGCCTGATCACAGACTTGCATTTTATTTGCCATAGTCTGTGTTCCCTTTTATCAACCTCACTAAGACTAGCTTTCCACTGCTTAAAGGAATCCTTCTTACTTTTTACAGCTTCCATTACTTTATTTGTTAACCATGCAGGCTTTTTTTTATACCTATTTGTACCTTTCCTAACCTGCGGTATATATTTTTTCTGAGCTTCTAGGATTGTCTTTTTAAATAGTCTCCAAGCTTCCCCAATGGTTTTGACCTTCTCCACTCTTCCTTTCAATTTCTTCCTCACATGTCCCCTCATACCAGAGAAGTTACCCCTTTTAAAGTTAAAAGTGGTTGTGTCAGTCTTTTTGGGCAACTCCCTATCTGTACAAATGTTAAACTCAATGACATTATGTTCACTGTTCCCAAGTGGTGCAATCACTTTTACATCTCTCACCAGGTCTTGGGTGTTACTTAGGGCCAAATCCAGGATCGCCTCTCCCCTGGTAGGATCTGTGACCATCTGTTCCACAGCACAGTCATTGAGAGTGTCTAAGAACACAATCTCTTTTTCCCGACTAGAACTCATATTGACCCAATCAATGTGTGGGTAGTTAAAGTTGCCTATTACAACACAGTTATTTTGTCTAGCCGCTATCTTTAATTGATTCATCATTTTATAATCCTCCTCTATCTTTTGATCTGGTGGGCGATAACAAACTCCCACTGTTAAGCCTCCTTTTGGACCCACTATTTCAACCCATAGCATTTCCAGAAGCGAATCCAATTCTCTTACCCTTTCAATCTTACTGGACGGTATACCCTCTCTGACATACAGAGCCACCCCAACTCCAACCCTTCCCCCCCTATCCTTCCGATATAATTTATAACCAGGAATCACCGTATCCCACTGATTTTCCTCATCCCACCAAGTTTCTGAAATACCCACAATGTCTATTCCCCCCCCAACACCAAGCATTCCAACTCCCCGATTTTACCTCGGAGACTTCTAGCATTTGTGTATAAACACTTATAGTTTCCCACGTTTGTTAAGCCCACAGCCTTCCTCTTGCTGCCTCGAGACCTTGCCAGGCAGTTCCTGTCATTAGCCACAGTCTCAGTGGACAATTGTAATCCATTTCCTTGTACAAAAGTAATAGCTACCCCTTCATCTCTTTGAGATGAGCCATCCCGAACCAGAGACTTTTCATCTCCTGTCGGCTTTCCCCCATTATTCAGTTTAAAAACTGCTCTGCCACCTTTTTGATTTTAAGCGCCAGCAGCCTGGTTCCTTCTCGGGACAAGTGGAGACCGTCCCTTTTGTACAGCTCCCTCTTGTCCCAAAAAGCATCCCAGTGCCTAACAAACTTGAACCCTTCCCCCCTACACCACCATCTCATCCACGCATTGAGACTCCTGATCTGTGCCTGTCTCTCTGGCCCTGCGCGTGGAACAGGTAGCACTTCCGAGAAGGCTACCTTGGAGGTCCTGGCCTTGAGCTTCCTGCCCAGCAGCCTAAATTTCTCCTCCAGGACCTCATGACCGCATTTCCCCACATCGTTGGTGCCGACGTGCACCACGACGACTGGATCCTCCCCAGCACTATCTACCAGCCTATCTAAAACACACGTAATGTCCGCTACCTTTGCACCAGGCAGGCAAGTCACCATACAGTCAGTACGCGGGTTCGCCACCCAGCTGTCTACCTGCCTAAGGATCGAATCACCAACTACCAAGAGCCCCCCTCCCACCCTTCCCAGGGACGGTTCCTTGGTACGAAAGGATACCCGTTCACCAGCTGAAGAAGAGGTCCCTTCTGAGGGCACATTCCCCTTATCCTCAGCATGGTGCCCCTTTTCCCCTTGACCCTCATGCTCCCTGGCAGCAGCCGGGCTGCCAGATCCAGAGTGGGACATATCTAACAAGTCCCCAAGAGTCTTCCCTGTGCACCTAACTGACTGTCCCTGCTTCTCCAGGTCAGCCACCTTGGCCTCAAGGGAGCAAACTCGCTCCCTGAGAACCAGGAGCTCCTTGCACCGAGCACACACCCAAGACTTCTGACCAGTGGTCAGATAGTCATACATGTGACACTCCAAGCAAAACACTGGATAGCCCCCAACCCCCTGCTGGCATTCTGGCTTCATAATTGTTTTTAAACAAATACTTTTCTATAACCCCCCTTTTAAAACACTTTGTATTTATATGACTCCTGTTGTAGGAGTCTACTTACCTTACCTTACCAAGGAGCCAAGGTCCCTGGCTTTCTGGCTCTTCCTGGGCTTCTTACAGAGCCCCTAGGCTAAGAGCCGCAGGCAAAGAGCCTCGCCCTTTTGCTCTCGCCCTTCGGCTTGTGCCTCTTGCAAACTTCCTGCCTTAAATAGAATTGTCTCCCAGGAGAGGGTGTGGCCAGCAGCTACTCAAATTCACCCAAGGCACTTAATGACAGTCAAACAATGACCCTTTCACACCCCAACTCCAGCAGGCAGGAGTCTGCTATTCAATTTCACCCAAGCACTTAATTACAGGCAAACAATGACCCTTTCACACCCTAACTCCAGCAGTCAGGAGTCTGTTACAACTCACCCACACACTCCCAAATACAATCCCTGACACAGTACCTTCTCAGCTAAAGCACCTCAGCTGAAAGTAAATAAATAAAAATACCACTCACCCCTCTGGCAGCTCAAACACCTTGCTCCTTCTCAGAGTTCAGCTGGGTCAACAACTCAAGCAACTTTAGACCCTAAGATATCGATAATGTAGATAGCTACAATCCTTGAACCTCTTATTTACTTGAACAGGGTTTGAGTCAGTGCAACACTATGCATCCAGCTTCTGCATAATGGAATAATAAGACTTATATGAACAATTTTTGCAGTGTCTGCTAATTAGGTCTTTGAGTCTTGATATAACCTTGTCTGAGTTCTGAAACAGCTTTTTACAGAGGCAGTCTCTAAAAAGCTGTCCTTCTCATTGGAGTACCAAGTTCAGTGCAAGGAGCATTGACATTGCTGTAAAATGAGACTATAATATTTGTAATATTAAATTTATTATGCTCAATAACATTTATCACTTCCACAATGATTATCTTCCTCGAATTAGAAAGGAGCCAGGAAATCTATTAGCTTTAAGATGCAAAAAAGCTGATGATACCTAGTTAACCTTTTGTCCAAAACAGAACAGAAATAATTCTTTCATAATAAATTTCATCTGTTATGCTCCCAACAGCTGCAAGGTGCCAGATAAGAAAACTGATTAAAACAGGATGGGGGGATTATTCTTGGACAAAATGTCATCATAAACAGTGTTTATTGATTAAAACATTTTAAGGATGCATATCTTGTGACTGCAACTGTGAATATAGTGTTACATAAAGCTATGTGTAATTTCTTTCTATATGTATCCCTTATTTAATTTTGTGAGACAGTATTAAAAGGAAGAGGTTTCAGTCTTTGGTGAGATCCTGAAGTCATAACACATGATTGGCTCACTATTTGCTACTGAATATGCTAATTTCTGTGACATGAGATTTTTTAAAAAAATAAATCTCACCTCAGTTCATCTGCACCTATATTTGGAGTTGCTTGCAAATAGTAGGAAGCCACTGGAGGAGCTGTGAGATAGGCCATACATCAAAAACCAGGCCTGAGATAACTTTCTGGTCTCTAAACAGATGGTCAACAATAACCTCTGCATTAGTGGTCATATGAAGTGCCTCAGAAGCTCTCTTTCTAGTACCTTCAGTGCTGGATTCTCTTTGGGAAGATGTAGATCAATGCTGAACCAATGAACCACTACTAGAGAAAAAATACATAAGCCCAGTATGTTGCTGTATGACTTCCAACTATAGGAGGGATTTCAACAGAGTGAATGTTGCTCAATAAAATTATTCTTCCTTATAGGAAACTACATTTCAGGTGAAAAATTCTAGTGTATTCTCCATGACATGCCAGTCTTCTCTGTGTCATGAGTCGTTACTTGATTTGCATGAAGGAGCAATCAATTGTGTGAACTATCGCCTAATGTGGTACAGCCCAGACACAGATTTATCACTTCAATGAGAATTAGGTCACAGTGTGCAAAGATAATTGCTTTCTAGCAAATTGTAACTGATGGTAGTCTAAAACTAGAAATCTCAGTTATGGAACATACTGATTGAAAAGGCTGCCAACTCCTAGGTGAAGCCTGTGATTTCCATCCTGTTAGGGTTAGGTGGATCTGTAACTGGTTGACAAATCACACCCAAAGAGTGCTTGTTAATGGTTTCTTATCCTCTTGGAGAGGAGTGATAAGTGGACTGTCTCGGGGATCTGTCCTGGGACCTGTTTTGTTCAACATCTTTATAAATGATTTGGAAGAAGGAATACAGGGAATGTGTTAAATACTGAGTTCAAGACGCATTGCAGTGAACAACTCTACTTTATTAAGTGATTTCACGAATAAGACTGAAACCCCAGGGCAGTAGCCCTGTTTAAATAGAATGCAATAACCCACACACAAATACACCCCACTCCCATCTATAGGCTATTTACATAACAGAGGTTTCTCATTGGTTACTTCCAGAGTCCTTGTGGGCTATTGTTCTAGAGCTCCAAGCTCAGCCAGTATATAACAGAATGCTTATTAAATTTGTAGATGATACGAAATTTGGAGGGGTAGCAAATACAGTAGAAGACAGAGTCAGGATACAGGATGATCTTGACAGACTGGAAAACTGGGCTAAAACAAATAAAATGAATTTCAACAGGGATAAATGTAAAGTTCTGCATTTAGGTAGGAAAAATCAAATGCCTAATT
This sequence comes from Gekko gecko, assembly GCA_029375565.1. Classification (NCBI taxonomy): domain Eukaryota; kingdom Metazoa; phylum Chordata; class Lepidosauria; order Squamata; family Gekkonidae; genus Gekko; species Gekko gecko. The sequence goes on from JAPDNY010000002.1 coordinate 139,405,795, forward strand.
ATAGGATGGGGAAGACTTGTCTTGATAGTAGTATGTGCAAAAAGGATCTAGAGGTCTTAGTAGACCATGCACTGAACACAAATAAGCAGTGTGATGCAGTAGCTAAAAAGGCAAATGCAATTTTGGGCGGTATCAACAGAAATATAGTGTCCAGATCACACAAAGTGAGGTTATCTCTTTGCTCTGATTAGACTATTGTGTTCAGTTTGGGGCATCACAGCTTGAGAAGGATATAGACAAGCTGAAATGTGTCCAGAGGGGATGAGGGATCTGGAGATCAAGCCCTATGAATAAAGGTTGAAGGAACGCAGTATGTTTAGCTTGGAGATGAGATGACTGAGAGGTAATATGTTGTTGTTGTTGTTCAGTCGCACAGTCGAGTCCGACTCTTCGCGACCCCATGGACCAGATTACGCCAGGCCCTCCTGTCTTCCGCTGTCCGCTGAAGTCTGCTCAATTTCATGTTCATTGCATCGATGACACTGTCTAACCATCTCATCCTTTGCCGTCCCCTTCTTCTTTGACCTTCAATCTTTCCCAGCATCAGGGTCTTCTCCAGTGAATGCTCCCTTCTCATTTGGTGGCCAAAGTATTTGAGCTTCAGCTTCAGGATCTGGCCTTCAAGGGAACAGTCAGGGTTGATTTCTTTTAGGATTGACTGATTTGATCTCCTTGCAGTCCAAGGGACTCTCAAGAGTCTTCTCCAGCACCATAGTTCAAAAGAATCTATTCTTCGGCGCTCAGCCTTCCTTATAGTCCAACTCTCGCAGCCATACATTACTACGGGGAATACCATTGCTTTGACCATGCGGACTTTTGTTGGCAAGGTGATGTCTCTGCTTTTTATCATGCTGTTTAGGTTTGCCATCGCTTTCCTCCCAAGGAGCAGGTGTCTTTTAATTTCATGGCTGCAGTCACCATCTGCAGTGATCTGGGATCCTAGGAACGTGAAGTCTGTCACTACTTCTACGACTTCCCCTTCTATTTGCCAAGGAGTGATGGGGCCAGATGCCATGATCTTAGTTTTTTTGATGTTGAGCTTCAAGCCCACTTTTGCACTCTTCTCTTTCACTCTGAGCAAGAGGCTCTTTAGGTCCTCTTCACTTTCTGCCATCAGAGTGGTATCGTCTGCATATCTGAGGTTATTGATCTTTTCCCCAGCAATCTTAACTCCAGCTTGTGATTCATCCAGGCCAGCATTTCGCATGATGTACTCTGCATATAAATTAAATAAGCAAGGTGACAATATACATCCTTGTCGTACTCCTTTTCCTATGCTAAACCAATCAGTTGTTCCATATCCGGTTCTAACTGTTGCTTCTTGACCCTTATACAGGTTTCTCAGGAGACAGGTGAGGTGGTCTGGTACTCCCATCTCTTTAAGAACCTGCCATAATTTATTGTGATCCACACAATCAAAGGCTTTAGCATAGTCAATGAAGCAGAAGTAGATGTTTTTCTGGTACTCTCTTGCTTTCTCCATAATCCAGCGAATGTTGGCAATTTGATCTCTAGTTCCTCTACCTCTTCGAAACCCAGCTTGTACTTCTGGCAGTTCTCTATCCACGTACTGTTGGAGCCTAGCTTGTAGGATTTTGAGCATGACCTTGCTAGCGTGTGAAATGAGTGCAATTGTGCGATAGTTTGAACATTCTTTGACGTTGCCCTTCTTTGGGATTGGAATGTAAACTGACCTTTTCCAATCCTATGGCCACTGTTGTGTTTTCCAAATTTGTTGGCAAATTGAGTGCAGCACTTTAACAGCATCTTCTTTTAAGACTTTGAATAACTCAGCTGGGATACCATCACCTCCACTAGCTTTGTTGTTAGTAATGCTTTCTAAGGCCCATTTAACTTCGCTTTCCAGGATGTCTGGCTCGAGGTCAGTGATTATACCATCGTGGTTGTCAAGGACATTGAGGTCCTTCTTGTATAGTTCTTCTGTGTATTCTTGCCATCTTTTCCTAATCTCTTCTGCTTCTGTTAGGTCCCTACCGTTTTTGTCCTTTATCATGGCCAGCTTTGCATGGAACGTTCCCTTGATTTCTCCAATTTTCTTGAAGAGATCTCTAGTCCTTCCCAATCTATTGTTTTCCTCTATTACTCTGCATTGTTCATTCAGGAAAGCCTCCTTATCTCTCCTTGCTGTTCTCTGGAAATCTGCATTAAATTGGGCAAATCTTTCCTTATCCCCATTGCCTTTAGCTTTCCTTCTTTCCTCTGCTATGTGTAAAGCCTCATCAGACAGCCACTTTGCTTTTTTGCATTTCTTTTTCTTTGGGATGGCGGTGAGTGCTGCCTCCTTTACAATGTCACGGACCTCTGTCCATAGTTCTTCAGGCACTCTGTCTATCAAATCTAGTCCCTTAAACCTATTCTTCACCTCTACTGTATATTCATCGGGGATGTGATCTAGGTCAAATCTGAATGGCCTTGTGGTCTTCCCAACTTTCTTCAATTTAAGTCTGAATTTTGCAGTGAGTATCTCATGATCTGAGCCACAGTCAGCTCCAGGTCTTGTTTTTACTGACTGGATAGAGCTTCTCCATCTTTGACTGCAAATTATATAGTCAATCTGATTTCGGTGTTGCCCATCTGGTGATGTCCATGTGTAGAGACGCCTCTTAGGTTGTTGGAAAAGGGTGTTTGCTATGACCAGCATGTTCTCTTGACAAAACTCTGTTAGCCTTTGCCCTGCTTCATTTTGTTCTCCAAGGCCAAATTTGTCTGTTATTCCGGTTACCTTTTGATTTCCTACTTTAGCATTCCAGTCCCCTATGATGATGAGGACATCATTTTTTGGTGTTAGTTCTACGAGCTGTTGTAGGTCTTCGTAGAACTGGTCCACTTCAGCCTCTTCTGCAGCAGTGGTTGGGGCATAGACTTGGATTACTGTGATATTGAATGGTTTGCCTTGGATTCGGACCGAGATCATTCTGTCATTTTTTAGATTGTATCCCAATACTGCCTTTCTCACTCTCTTGTTGACTATAAAGGCCACACCATTTTTTCTACGGGATTCCTGGCCACAGTAGTAGATATAATGGTCTTCTGAGTTATATTCGCCCATTCCTGTCCACTTTAGTTCACTGATTCCCAAGATGTCAATGTTCATTCTTGCCATCTCATTTTTGACCACGTCAAGCTTACCTTGATTCATAGATCTTACATTCCAGGTTCCTATGCAGTATTGTTCTTTGCAGCATCGAACTTTCCTTTCACCGTCAGACACATCCACAACTGAGCGTCCTTTCGGCTTTGGCCCAGCCGCTTCACTCTTTCTGGGGTTACTCGTACTTGCCCTCTGCTCTTCCTCAGTAGCATATTGGACACCTTCCGACCTGAGGGGCTCATCTTCCGGCGTCATATCTTTTAGCCTTTTGTTACTGTCCATGGGGTTTTCTTGGCAAAGATACTGGAGTGGGTTGCCATTTCCTTCTCCAGGGGATCACGCTTGGTCTGAGTTCTCTGCTGTGGCCTGTCCGTCCTGGGTGGCCCTCCACGGCATAGCCCACAGCCTCATCGAACCACGCAAGCCCCCTCGCCACGACAAGGCAGTGATCCATGAGGGAGGAGGTAATATGATCTGTTTTCAAATACTTGAAGGACTGTCATAGAGGATGGTGTGGAGTTGTTTTATGTTGCCCCAGAAGTTCAGACTATAACCAATGGATTGAAATTAAATCAAAAAAGTTTTCAGCTAAACATTAGGAAGAATTTGACAGTTAGAGCGGTTCCTCAGTGGAACACATTTCCTCAGAAGGTGGTGGGCTCTCCTTCTTTAGAGGTTTTCAAACAGAGGCTAGATGGCCATCCGACAAAAATACTGATTGTGTGAACTTAGGTAGATCATGAAAGGGAGGGCAGGAAGTGTTGCATCAGTGCTTAGTTCTTGTGGCCCTTTCTTACATGCCCAGGGAAATGGCAATCACCATTTTGGGATAAGGAAGCAATTTTCTCCAGGGCAGTTTGGCCAGGGAACCTGTGTTTTTTTTCCTCCCCTTACCATCTTCTGGGCATGGAGTAGGGGTCACTGGGGGTGTGGGGGGAGGTATTTGTGAACTTCCTGCCTTGTGCAAGGGGTTGAAATAGATGACCCTCAAGGTCCCTACCAACTCTTAATCAATGAGACCTTTATTGGCATGTTATGTTAAAACTGACAGGCAAGGATTTACAAAGTCATATGCAGTTACTGATACATTCCCTTCTCTTAGAAGCCCAAAACAAAAATTTGGCCACCATTTCCATAATCACTGAGGAGCAAGTAGAGAGTAAATATCTTCCATTCATCAGAATGGTTTCCTAGATTCCTCAACAAAGGCTCAAGATAAAATGCTTGAGCATCTTGATAGAAGATACAGTGTAGAATGACATGATCCAGACTTTCAATTTCATTAACACCACAGTGACATAGTCTATCCACATAAGGCGTCTTAGAGAACCTACTACCCAGTACAGCCGAAGGCAACACATTAAAATGACCTAACATAAAAGCGATAGTGAGGAATGATTAAACCAAAAAAAATCCCACAATAGACCCTCGGGGAGGAAACACTGTCTTCAAGGGGGAGCATCTACCTGAAGCCAGGCTAATCGGCTCTTGGTGTTCTATGTCAAGGAGTCTTTGTTTAATCAAGTGAAAGGCTGAACTTTCAGACAACCGAAGAAGCTCTCCAAAACTAACTCCTGTACTCATGATATTACTCTCTATATGGGAAAACCATGCCAAGAATGTGGACTCAGTAAGCATTTTTGAGATAAAAGGATTGGAATTAGCTCTGAAATGTAACCTGAGCCAAAATTTAAATGTCATAATCCAAGCTTTCATTTCCAGACAAGTCTGATTGTTCTCCAAACAGATAGCTGCATAAGACACATATGGGGGAAGGCATAATATTTTCTGTAGAAATTTAGACTGAACCTTTTCAATTTCTTTATTAATCACCAAAATCCAGATTGGAGCCCCATACATCAGTTTAGCACTGATTTTATGATTGAAAATCCTCAGGGCCGCGGGGACATACTAATTGCCCTTAGTATAGTAAAAACCGGAGATTGCCAGCATGGTACTATTAACAAATTTGGTCATTTCCTTTTTATCTACGGTCCAACTAAGACTATGATGGAAGTATACTCCCAGGTATTTAAAGCTCAGAACCTGGTCTATCAGGTTACCTCTTAGTTTCCATTTATTAGGCTTTCACATCTTTCCAAAGGCAATGATTTTAGATTTCCCAAAATTTAAAGTTAATTTATTAACCTCACAATATTCAAGAAAGTGAATTAAGGGTCTTTTAATTCCCGCCTGAGTCAGGGAAAGAAGTACCACATCATCTTCCAACTCTATGATTCTATGATCTCCTGGAACTACTACCAATATACAGACTACACAGATCAGATATCTTGAAGAAAACAGATGCTTTAGAGAGCAGACTGTGTGTCAGTATACCCTGCTGAGGTTCCTTCTTTCTCAAGCTCCACTCACAAATCTGCAAGAATTTCCCAACCTGGAGCCAGCAACCTGAATTGTAAGGAGTTAAAGTTATGGTGGGTGTGGAAATATTACATGTTATTAGGGTTGCCAGGCACATCCTGGTAACTGGTCAGACATAAAGGAGAAGGAATTTAAGATTGTGGATTAGGCAATCAGTGGGAGTGAGCCACCGCCCAGTTTAACCATAGAGTTTGGGGTAGATGGTAGATTATCACCCCGATGTGATGGTATCACTTCTGGGTCACACCAGATGTAGTGTCTTCATACTAGGGATGCTGATTGTTATCAAGGTCAATTGGCAACTGTACAAGTTATTATACTCAGGAAGGCAGATAAATTGGTGGTCTACTAGAAAGTGCTGGCTTGAAGATTTCACAAGCTGAAGAACAGAAGAAATAAGTGTTTGAATGGTCTCTTACATTTACGAACTTGGACTTTTAAATGTACTAGTTTATGTGTTGTTGATATATGTTCAGTTTAATTGAGCAACACAGAAACTTTTTATATTTATTCTTTTTTTCCACTGTATTTAGATGCCCTTGCACAACCATGTGTCCAGACACTAACCTATGCTATTTTGTCAATGAAAATATATGGATAGGTTAACCCAGGGGTGCCACACTCATTTATTACAAGGACCATATCTGACATAAATGGGACTTTGTCAGGCCAATCCATGTGTGTTGTAAAATGTAATGCCAAGTAACAGAGATATAAATTTTATAAAGGATACAGACAAACACAATTAAAGATTTGTTTAACTTTAAATACAAATATGCTTAAAACTCTTGCAATATTTAACTGTCTTTGATAACTGACACCTCCCAAACCATCCTCCCCTTAAAAGATGCCTGCCTAAAATGGAAAGGGTGGTGAATAATGGGATTTGGCAATTCAATTTTTAAAATAAAAAATCAAGAAAAAAACATAAGGATCACAACAGAAACTAAAAATATAAACTAAAAATATAAAATGCTCCAAGCAAAGGGAAACATGAAATGGCTGGGCATTGCAAGCTTCTCCCCATACAACCCCAGGTCTGCTCAGAGTGGCAGTGGCCCCAGTGTAATGTCCCCCTTTGGCTGTGGATTCCCAGGTTAGAGTACTCATTCAGGCACCCATTCTCAGGTCCATTCAGCAGAGACAAGTTGGCTCAAAACATCAGTTGTTTATTTGCAAGGAGACAATTCCAGCAAGCAACAGCTTCAACTAACATAAAAACACTGGAAAGTGAAACTACTTGAGCTCCATTCCACTGAAATACATTGCAGCACAGAATGGGTTTTCCATTAAGATCTCTGGGCCCAGATAGACTGTTCTGGGACTGGAATGACAGCTCCCAGAGTGAAATGACAGTCCCTGGGAGTAGCAGAAGCATTCTGGGATTGGAATGAGGGCCCCCAGAGTGGAATTCCATTCCCAGAGTGCTTCTGCTACTCCCAGGGGCTGTCATTCCACTCTGCACCCTGTCATTCCAGTTGCAGAACACAGATTCTATTCCTATGAACTGTCATTCTACTCTGGGAGCTGTCATTCCAGTCCCAGAGCACTGTTTCTATTGCTAGAAACTGTCCCAGAATATTCTAGCTGGGCATAGAGACCTTAATAGAAAATCGATTCCACATTTTCTTTGCAATTTTGCAATCCACATTTTCTTTGCAACTTTGCAATTTGTTGAAGCAGGCAAAGAAGAGGCCAAGGGAACTGGGAACTCCAGCAACCTTGAGCTTTAAAGGGTGAAGACAGGCAGGGGAGGGAGAAGAGAGGGCAGAAAAGAACCACTGGACAGATTAAAGCCATGGGTAGGCTGGTTTTTGCCCGCAGGCCATACATTTGATACCTCTGGGTTAACCCATATATTTCATATTCATCATGTGTATTAAATTGTCCTATGCTGATGCTACTGAATGGATTGAGCCATGTAACCAGCAATGGAGAGTAAAACATCTGTGAGGATAAAAAGGTAGCATTCAACTTCCTCACTAATGAATGGTAGAAGTGCTTGAAAAATATGGTCTGGGGGATAATCTAACTTTTGGAGTAGTTAAATGGTTGATATAGTTAGACATAGATACATTTGCAATGGGTAACAGCAGCTAGTAGTGAAAAATTAGCTGAACTCTTTGTTCAAAGTTGTTTCAGTTGAATTTTTAGACAAGAGATTACTTCAGCCAAAGGTTCCCATGTATATTATTAACAATTTATTTCAGTTTTAACTATGAGCATTTCCTCATATGTGCAAACCGCTGTTTTACAAGTTTTACAAACATTGATGGTTTAAGAGCGCTGACACAGCAGTTTGCATCAGCGCTCTTAAACCATCGATGTTTGTAAAACTTTCTACACAATTGTTGGCTGCTTCAAGAGCAGCTCCAAATTTACTGCCCCCTTACCCCTCATTTTCTGGATCCTCTTTTCTCAAGATTTTTTTCCCCTTCAGGTATTAACTCACAATTTTCAAGGGTGGAATTCCTGAAATAAAATTTTGTTTCCTGCTGCCCTTTCATGGCATCGGCATCGTGTGTACACCCACCCCCAGCCCCCCCAATACCCCAAACAACATTTTAAGCATACTTTGATTGCATTACAACACTTTTTTTAACTTGACAATATTGCTGTGTTATAACACAGGGACAAAATGAGCAACAAGCTTTAGTGTAGCTTTCTCAAACAATCACCCATGAAGTTCCTTTCTTTTCATTTTTTTTGTGGGTAGCCTTTGTTGTCTTGTGCTTGTATCGTTTCTTCAATCTCCCCCTGCTTTTCTTCCCCTATAGCTCCCGGTGTGTTTTCAATGACAATTTAGTCTTTTAAACATCTGAGAGTAATGGAATTATATAATTGATTTGATAATAATGGAAACTCAACATGTGCAGTGTTTCCATTTAGTGTGCTTAATAATTATTGAATAACACTGTTATGAATTGGTGTATCCAGTTCTATTATTATAAACGGAATACTATTTTCATTAGGATTTTGTGCGAATCTTCACAGGCCATTTTCTTAGTTGGCAACTAAGAAGGAGTGGGGAACCTTTGAAATGGTGGCAACCATGCTGTTCCCCACAATACATCCACTTTTTTTCTACAACAATATGCTGTTATAAAGGAGGTTCCTTTGCTGATGTACAGAATGACTCATTTAGTGTGTTTCATAATTATTGAATAACACTGTTATGAATTGGTGTATCCAGTTTAATGTTTGCCAGCCATTTTCTTAGTTGGCAACGAAGAAGTAGCAGGGAACCTTTGAAATGGTGGCAACCATGCAGCATTTTTTTTTACAATGTTATGATGTTGTAACATTACTTCACATGAGCAAAAAAAGGGAGGTTCCATCGCTGACAAAGTACATGACAAAATGGCTGCAACAACCCCTTTTCAAAGAAAGTGCAAAACACATGAAAAAATTACCCTGAAATAAATGCCCTTTTGTGGAAGGGGTGTCACAAAGTCGGAGCTTTAGCTGGGGATTCTACTCGATGGGAAACAGCAGCAACACTGGGGTGTGGAAAAGGTCTATGTATCTGGGAATTCATTTATTTATAATATTTCTATGTAGACTCAACTTTTCTTGAAGTGGCTTACAAAAAAAAATGCAATCCAGTCAGAAAACATTAACATTAATAGTAAGGGAACATGGTTCAATGGTAGAGCATCTGCTGCACATACTGAAGATACCATGTTTAACCCCCAACATCTCCACCAAAAATGATCAGGTAGTAAGTGATCTAAAAGACATGAAATCCTGGAGAGCCACTGCTAGCCAGAGTAAACAATACTGACCTTGATGAATTAACAGTCTGACCAACTGTCTAGGATTACTGGTCTGACTAAAGTCTAGGGCAGAGCCAGGACCATCCAGTTCATCCAAAAAAACAGGAATTATCAAGTGGAAAGTATCTGGAAATATAAAATCTAAATGAAAACTTAAGTGTACTTTTACCAGATCTATTTATATGAACAGAGGTTTTTTTGTAGAAAAAGCCCAGCAGAGGCCCATTAGCATAATAGGCCACACCCAACAGCAGAAACTCATTAGCATATTAGGCCACACCCCTGACTGCGCAGCTCCCTCCCAGGATTGGCTTCCCCAGGTGCCCCGTGGCTTGCGAGGTGCCTTGGGAACGCGAGGGGAGGGAGGCTGTAGGTTGGCCAACTCGGAAGCCAGCCAGAACTCCATTCCTGTGTGTTCCTGCCCCAAAATAGCCCTGTATATGAACTGCAATGAAATATACAGGATAATATACAGGGAATCTATCATGCATTCAACTTACAATAAAATAATTAACTTATCCAAATATAAAACAAAACTCAATAAGGAACAGCGAAGGAAGGCAAAGCAAAAAAGAAAGCAGTGAGCAAAGATCAAATTACATTGGTCAGATATTACCTCTTGTGAAAAGTCTGGGGAAACAAAAAATTATTTGCCTGGCATAAAATTCAAATTATTCCTGCCAGACAAATAAATGTAGGGAAGGATTTCTCCAGATGAGGTGCCACAACAGAATAAGCTCTGTCTCTGCACCACAACTCCCACACACACACACTCACCTTACATTAGAGGTGGGTCACAAAAAACAATGATCTTTGTTGAACTAATATGATGGTATATGTTCATTAGGGAATCAGGTTGCACATTATCTTCTCAGAGGCATGAGGAAAGAACAAGGATCACATGCAGAAATTATTCTTTTACTAGAAACTATGAAACATCTGAATCAAGTGGTAGCAAATCAATTAAGCACTGTTATTTTTGACATAGTTTATATCCTTCCAGAACCCCTTTCACGCAGGGTGTCTTTGGTGTTTATTAATACACACAAGCAAAACTATTTATTACGTTAAAAGACATATCAATGTGCATGTTGTGAAGCTATTAATATTACAACTATGTCCTGTGGTTTACTGCAGTTCTCATTGCAAATGTGTCCTTTGGTTTAGAGCTCTGCAATCATGCCCTGTGGTGTAATATGCATGCACTGAGAGGTTTATTTTAAGTGGAGTTGTTGGGCTTCCTGCCAAACTACTTTGTTTCATTAGGAAATGCCTCAGCAGTAATAATATCCTTACACAGAAGGACAAAGTCTTTGGTGATAACAAATAGGAGCAATATTGTTACAGATTCTCACAGTTCTGTAAATCCACCCCCCACACACACACACATAAAAAACTGTAGAAGAACATGTGGAAAATATTTTTCTATTTGTTTTCCACCTTTCTTCATCTTCATAACTGCTTTGAATTATGGTAACCTAACACGTATGTTAAGGTGTGACCTGAATCAAAGGGGTAGTGACTTGCCAGATACATTTATAGTTGAGAGGATAAGAATATAAAAAGTCCTGCTGGATCAAGGCTCCATCCAATTTAGTATCTTGTTTCTGAAAGTGGTCAGCCAGATACCTCTGAGAATATTAGAAGCAGATATAAATTCAGGAGTCATCTTCTGTTATTAGCCCCTAGTATCTAGTATTCTGAACCAAGCTGCCTCTAGTTCTTGGTTATAGAAGAACATGCACTGTAGAGGACAGATCAGCCTCACTGATCTTTAAGTATTCTTTGAATGTGTTAACATACAGATCTGCCAGACATTATCTATTAGGACTTTCTGACACTATCTGTTAAGGGACAGGTCCTGTTGGTGAATGGACACAGGTTCAATGGGAAACAGAGAACAGAAATAAATGGTCAGTGTTTAGAACAAAAAGAAGTAAGCAGTGTGGTTTCCCAAGCATCTGAATTGGACTGGTGCTCTATAACATTTATAAATGATAGGAAGCAGTAGGGATGCCAGCCTCCAGGTGGGACCTGGAGATCCCCTGGAATTACAGCTCATCCCCAAACTACAGAGATCAGTTACCCTGGAGAAAATTGATGCTTTTTAGACTCTACGGCATTGTACTGCACTGAGGTCCCTGTCCTGCTCAGGCTCTATCACCAAATCTTCAGGCGTTTCCCCAGCCTGGAGCTAGCAAGCCCACGCCCCATACCCCACCGGTGATCTGACAACCCTAAGAAGAAGTGGTGAGCAATGAAGGAGATAAATTTTCAGCTGACACAAAATAATTCAGGATACTCAAAACCCAAGCAGACTGAACTTCAATATCTCTCCAAAACTAAATGAATAGATAATGACTTGGCAAATGAGATTTGATATAAGTGTAGCGAGACTAGTGAATGATTACACACATACATGTTAACCACTTTAAGACTACCACATCAAGAGATGTCTTGTATGCAGTGAAGTAGCCACCACAGCTCAGTATTCACAAAGAGAACTTTCATTCACATTGCCAAAGTGTGCCTCAGTGAAAGTAGGGTTGCCAGACCCCTGGTGGAGGCAGGGATCCCCCACTGCCAGGTGCCACCACCCTGATACCAATCACCTGGGTAGTGGGGGGAACAACCCCCAAAAGAGGGATATCCATCTGACATGCAGCAACTTGTCTATGTCACTGCCTACATGACCTAGTAGTGACATCATCACATCCAGGTCATTGGAGTGATGTTCGGATATTTGGGCAAAAACTCTATGATAGAAGTCAAATTTACCATAGAGTTTTTGCCCTAATACCAGAGCGTTGCCTCAATGTCCCAGAAGTGATGATGTCACTTCCAGGTCACATGATCAGTGACATAGACACATCACTGCATATTAGATGGGCCTCCCTGCTGCTTCGCATACCCCATACCCCAACAGTTGCCAGGAGGGACCTGGCAACCCTAAGTGAAAGCAGTGTGTGTTATTCAGCTGCATATTATTATGTTATTATTCAATTCAAAGTGCTGGTTACAACTTATATAACCTGGATCCATTGACCTGAATTATCTCCTCTTCCTGTACGAACCTACATGCTAGTTGGTCTGTCAATAAATGCTGTTGCTACTTCCATTGTGCTGCCAAGTGAAGTCCTGCCTGGTGACATCCCGTGTTTTTTCTGTTGCTGTTCCCATTCTTTGTAATGACTCTTCTGAGGAAGTTCTTAAAGCCCCTGTGCTGTCCAGGTTCATGAAATTATGTAAGACTGTCCAAATGACTTTTACAGATTAATCTTGTTTAGGGTTTTCTGTGTCGGGTTTTTTTCCCCCCCTCTGATTTTTGTTCAGATGTTCTAGTATTTGGGCAGGGATGTTCTAGCATTTGGGTAAAATTCTATGGTTAAACTGTAGAATTTTGCCAAAATGCTACAGCATCCCCAGTGATGCTCTGAAATCACTTCCAGGAGCACATAGAGTGGCCTCAGTGTGTTGCAGAGACCCCCCCCCCCAGTAAGTCTCCCACTAGTAGCTAACTTTGTGCTGGCTATCCTATTGCTATGATATATTAAGCCTAGTAGAACAGAAATTGTGCTGTTATGACATACTACAGAAAAAACCCACCACGAATACATTAAGAAAAATGTCATATTTAGCTACAGACAACAGCTAAGTGGAATCTGAGGAGAGAAAATGTACTAGGTCCTAGGCGTTGACTGTGAAGTAAGCAGAGTGGAGGCCTCTTTGACTGTCCATTGAAGCATGTATTTTCCCTACTGGTTACATAAGTCAGGAAGTTGGTAGAAAAGGAAGATGGATCTGGAGAAGTCCTGGAGGCAATACGAGGAAGGCTGGGTCAGATGAGAGAGCAGGGGAGGGGGAGCATTACATAATGAAAAGAGAAGGGAGCCTCAGGCTGGCATAGAATTGGAAGGTTTGTTCTTGTAGAATGGTAATCATAAAAAGGCCAATGTATTTTGATTAAAATCTTCCTTGGGGCAATCTTATTTCATGTTCTTTTTCTTCAAAGAGAAGTCTTTTGGGATCCTTTCTCTGAATTCTCTAATTCTCATTCCACAAGAATAAGCTTCCCAATTCAGTGTCAGCTTGATTCTTGCCTCTCTCTTCAGTTTTCCACCAGTGTGTGAGAGAGAAACAGAAGGCAAATGGTAGCATAGACAGCATAGACAAGAGTAGCTTGGATGGGTAAGGGGAATTGGTATGCATGGTGCATTGAGGGGTCAGGACAAGGGACACACAGGTAAAACTAGATTTAGGCCTGTCTAGGTTACCCATATGTCTCCTAATGTGAAATTTATATTATGCTAGCAAAGCATTTCAGGTCTTGTTAATGAGGTCTGGGATTCATAGTACATAGATTATTGAAATCTGTAACTTCATTTTACAGGAAAAGAAAGCAGAAACATCAGTGTAGTGATGGACTATGCCATTTTTATTTCTTCTTTGTTTCTGCCTCTTCTCATTGTGAATGATTTTATTTCCTGCTTGCTTAGATTGAATTGTGTGTTTCAGTTGTGCCATTGGTATGCACTTTGTATGCATAATATTTATAGCACTGATTCACTGACATACAGATTTTAGAAAGTTAAAAGTGTTTTCATTTTATGGGAAAAATCAGTGCAAGAAAATGGCAAATGGGAGGAAAATAAACACAAGTTCAATTTACCCAGTGAAGAAGCAAAATTTAAATGGGGACATTTGAACTGAACCAACAATCTTGCAAAATTGGATTGCATCCTTGCATCAGAGCCATGAAAAATACATAAAAATGTGTTAGGAAAGGAGTAAGTGATGTACTCAACAGCAGAGAATATTACTCCATTCCATGACTATAAGAAAAAGAATTGCCTTACTATATCAGATAAAGATCTACCTAGTTCACTATTCTTTTTTATTATATTTAAATCCTGCACTTTGATGCTTCAAACCTATTCATTAAATCTCCATAATTTTTATTCCAGTGATGGCCAACCAGATACCTCTGGAAGCACACAAGCAGTACTTGATAGTGATAGTCTTCCCCTCCCTTTTGTTCTCATGCATCTGGTGTTCAGAGGTATACTGCTTCAGGAGTTAGAGCTTTCCTTTAGGTATCATGGCTAGTAGCTGTGTCCTGCCGCAGACCAGGCAACCACTGCGATGGGCTGAAACACAGATGGAGGAGGGGCCAGAGGCAGTGGCAGCGGTGACAAGGTACAGACCCAGGAGACCAGCATGCTGCCAGTCTCAGCAACTCAGGAGAGGCCTTGGGTACCCCCACCACCCCCACAGAAGGGCAGTCTGCCTCAGGGGGCCCCTACATCCAGGGACCCCAGGGAGGATGCCAGAACTATTCTTTGACACTTGGCCTTCCTTATGGTCCAACTCTTGCAGTCATACATTACTACTGGGAATACCACTGCTTTAACCAGATGGACTTTTGTTGGCAGGGTGATGTCTCTACTTTTTATTATGCTGTCTAGGTTTGCCATAGCTTTCCTCCCAAGGAGCAGGTGTCTTTTAATTTTATGGCTTCAGTCACTGTGTGCAATGATCTTAGATCCCAGGAACATGAAGTCTGTCACTGCTTCCATGACTTCCCCTTCTATTTGCCAAGGAGTGATGGGACTGGATGCCAACTTTTGTGCTCTCCTCTTTCAGTCTCGGCAAGAGGCTCTTTAGGTCCTCTTCACTTTCTGCCATTAGAGTGGTATTGTCACCATATCTGAGGTTGTTGAGGTATTTTCTGACAATCTTATTTCCAGTTTGTGATTCATCCAGGCTGGCATTTCTCATTATGCAGGGCTATTTTTGAGCACAAACGCACAGGAATGGAGTTCTGTGCATGGCTACAGAGGGAAGGCCTGGAGAGCGACCACCCCGGTGACTCTGAGGCAGGCAGGGCAGGGGGCACCCTGTTAGATGTCTTCCCTGGCCTGTCCAAGGGCTAGCTTGCCCAGGCGCCCTGCAGCAAGCCAAGGGAAGGCAGTTAAACTGCCTCCCCTCCCCTCCAAGAGCCAGCTTGCCCGGCTTCCTGCAGCCACGGGGCACCCGGGCAAGCCAAGGGAAGCCAGTTTAAACAGCCTTCCCTTCCCTTCAAGAGGGGGCTTGCCTGGGCATCCTACAGACACAGGGCACTCAGGCAAGCCAAGGGAAGGCATGGGGTGTGGCCTAATATGCTAATGAGCTGTGCTGTCAGGGGTGTGACCTAATATGCTAATGAGTTTTTGCTGTTGGGTGTGACCTATTATGTTAATGAGTTCCTGCTGGGCTTTTTCTACAAAAAAGCCCTGACATTATATACTCTGCATATAAATTAAATAAGCAGGGTGACATCCTTGTCATACTCCTTTTCCTATGCTAAACCAATTAGTTGTTCCATATCCGGTTCTGTCACTTCTTGACCCTTATATAGGTTTCTCAAGAGACATGTGAGGTGGTCTGGTACTCCCATCTCTTTAAGGACTTGCCATAGTTTGATGTGATCCACACAATCAAAGGCTTTAGCATAGTCAATGAAGCAGAAGTAGATGTTTTTCTGGTACTCCCTTACTTTCTCCGTAATTCAGCGAATGTTGGCAATTTGATCTTGCTAGCATGTGAAATAAGTGCAATTGTGTGATAGTTTAAACATGTCTTGGCATTGCCCTTCTTTGGGAATGGAATGTAAACTGACCTTTTCCAATCCTGTGGCCACTCTTGCATTTTCCAAATGTCTTGGCATATTGAGTGCAGCACTTTAACAGCATCATCTTTTAAGACTTTGAATAGCTCAGCTGTGAAACCATCACCTCTGCTAGCTTTGTTGTTAATAATGCTTTCTAAGGCCTATTTGACTTCACACTCCAGGATGTCTGGCTCAAGGTCAGTGATCACACCATCATAGTTGTCAAGGACATTGAGGTCCTTCTTGTACAGTTCTTCTGTGTATTCTTGCCATCTCTTCCTAATCTCTCCTGCTTCTGTTAGGTCCCTACCGTTTTTGTCCTTTATCATGGCCAGCCATGCACAGAACATTCCCTTGATTTCTCCAGTTTTCTTGAAGAGATCTCTAGTTCTTCCCATTCTATTGTTTTCCTCTATTACTTTGCATTGTTCATTCAGGAAAGCCACCTTATCTCTTCTTGCTGTTCTCTGTAAATCTGCATTCAGTTGGGTAGATCTTTCCTTGTCACCTTTGCTTTTTGCTTTCCTTCTTTCCTCTGATATTTGTAAAGCCTCGTCAGACTGCCACTTTACTTTCTTGCATTTCTTTTTCTTTGGGATGGTGTCAGCGTTCCCTCTAAGCTGAGTTAGTGTGAGTTAGCTCACAGTTTTTTAGCCTCCAGCTCACACATTTTTGTCTTAGCTTAGGAGGGATGGCTGCAGAGCAAACTAATCTATGCAGTAGCCCAATCACTCGTTCACAACTTTAATGCCAGTAGCTCATAAAGTAGAATTCTTGATCACAAGACTCTACAGCTTAGAGGGAGCATTGGTGCTGATTGCTGCCTCCTATACAATGTCACGAACCTCCTTCCATAGTTCTTCAGGCACTCTATCTATCAGATCTAGTCCCTTAAACCTTTTCTTCACCTCCACTGTATATTCATAAGGGATGTAATCTAGGTCAAACCTGAATGTCCTAGTGGTTTTCCCAACTTCCTTCAGTTTAAGCCTGAATTTTGCAATGAGTAGATCATGATCTGAGCCAGTCAGCTCCAGGTCTTGTTTTTACTGACTGGATAGAGCTTCTCCATCTTTGTCTGCAAATGATACAATCAGTCTGATTCCAGTGTTTCCCATCTGGTGATGTCCATGTGTAGAGTCGCCTCTTAGGTTGTTGGAAGAGGGTGTTTGCTATGACCAGCATGTTCTCTTGACAAAACTCTGTTAGCCTTTGCCAGACTTCATTTTGTTCTCCAAGGCCAAACTTGTCCGTTATTCTGGTTACTTTTTGACTTCCTACTTTAGCATTCCAGTTCTCTATGATGATAAGGACATCTTTTTTTGGTGTTAGTTCTAGGAGGTATTGCAGGTTTGATGTAGTGGTTATGTGCATGGACTCTAATCTGGGAGAACCGGATTTGATTCCCCACTCCTCCACTTGCAACTGCTGGATGACCTTGGGCAAGCCAGTTCCAACAACAGCTGTCCTTGAAAGAGCAGTTCTTGAAAGAGCTCTCTCAGCCCCACCTATCTCACAGGGTGTCTGTTGTGGGGAGGGGAAGGCGTTTGTAAACTGCTCTGAGACTCCAAATGAAGGGCCGGGGTATAAATCCAATCTCCTCCTCCTCCTCCTCCTCCTCCTCCTCCTCTTCTTCTTCTTCTTCTTCGAACTGTTCCACTGCAGCCTCTTCTGCATCAGTGGTTGGGGCATAGACTTGGATTACTGTAGTGTTGAATGGTTTGCCTTGGATTCGGACCGAGATCATTCTGTAATTTTGGAGATTATATCCCATTACTACCTTTCTCACTCTCTTGTTGACTATAAAGGCCACAATTTTTTCTATGGAATTCTTGGCCACAGTAGTAGGTATAATGGTCTTCTGAGATAAATTTGCCCATTCCCATCCACTTTAGTTTACTGATTCCCAAGATGTCAATATTCAGGCTGAGTTCAGATTGGCAGTTTGAAGCAGGAGCCAGTCGTGGCAAAAAAAAAGGCCTGGAACAAAATGTTCTGGGTTTCCCCGGTCACACTGCACCAACTGATGTAGGAGCATACCAGGAGGGGGCATGCAGGAGTGTTCAGATTGCTGGCCCAGAGGCGCAGCTGTAAATGGCTTTTCCCTGGTAATTTGGCTATGTGCGCATGAGCACATCCGGCCAATTTGGGGAGGATCCCGTTGCGCCGGCACCACATTGGGCGGTAGAGTGGAGCACAGCCAATCATATCACTGCTGCCTTATGCACAATGCAGGTTGCTCCTGGCTTTTCGGGTTGGCGTTCACACTTCCCGGAAGCTGAATGAAGCGGGATAAACGGGCTCTCAGGGATTTGCTACCGCTTTTACCAAGTATCTTTTAAATGCGGGAGTGAAGCGGAACAGCACGGGTTGACTATGGCTGGGGAACATCAGGCAGATGTGCCTGTATGAACGCCTTCTTTAATCCGCTTGTAAAATGTGGCTGAAACATGGCTATAGCGGGGCAAACTGCCAGTCTGAACTCAGCCTCAGTCTTGCCATCTCATTTTTGACCACATCAAGCTCACCTTGATTCATAGTTCTTACATTCCAGTTTCCTATGCAGTATTGTTCTTTGCAACATTGGACTTTCCTTTAATCATCAGACACATCCACAGCTGAGTATCCTTTTGGCTTTGGCTCAACAGTTTCACTCTTTCTAGGGTTACTTGTACTTGCCCTCTGCTCTTCCCCAGCAGCATATTGGACACCTTCTGACCTGAGGGGCTCATCTTCTGGCATCATATCTTTTAGCCTTTTGTTACTGTCCATGGGGGCGTGTTGGCAAAGATACTGGAGTGGGTTGCCATTTCCTTCTCCAGTGGGTCACTTTTTGTCTGAGTGCTCCACTGTGGCCTGTCCATCCTAGGTGGCCCTCCACAGCACAGCCCACAGCCTCATTGAACCACACAAACCCTCTCACCATGTCAAGGCAGTATTAGGGCACCTGTATTTCCTGTGTTTGTGTGATTTTGAAACCTCACAGTATAAAAGCAGGAAATGACTGCTTAGACACGTATGACAGCTAATACCTCCTAGGAAACTGATCAGGATGCAGTGGGCTCTACGCACCTTTTTAAACAGTGTCCTCATGGTTGGAGAAATGAGCTAAATGGTTAAATCTAAACCTTATTTTGTTCAATGGCTATCAACCACAAAGCAAAAGAAATTATGCAAAATGTTTCTGCTCCAGTAAGGAATAAACAGCTTGTTTGCAAGTCTAATGAGAAGGTGTCCCTGTGAATTTAGTGTTTGGGCATGAATCAGAATGCTTAAAACTTGGAGAAGGAGGTATAATTTACTCTGTACTGCAGCATTTACATTCAAGGAAACAGTTTAGAGCCCCACATTTGAATGACCAGTTTGATGTTGTCTATCATGATAGGCATTTTTGGTGTGCTTCTTGGTTTCTCATTTCCTCATTTGCCTTTATTTAGAAGGCACCATATTACTGGAAGTGCTAAGAATAAGCTATGCTTATATGTAAATAACAGTTGATCATGCCTTTAGAAAGGGGGGGGGATAAATAATAGCATATGGTCACCAAATAATCAAGTTTTTCACTGTATCAAAATACATGCAATCATTAATTGCACAAAAAAATCCTGTAAATAATTATAGAATCAATGGCTATGACAGCTACTGCACTGAAATTTAAAAAACAAAAACAAGCAAAACTTTGCAATCCCACTGACAGAACTGAAATGTATTTCTTAAACCAGCTGGAAACAAAAGCTGCCTCTTCAGATTGTGACTCCCCACATAGAGCACCTAAGCACCATTTATACAGTGTGATGCAGAGTCACTAGTGGGAACACTGAAGTAGACATGCTGGGGGAGCATGGAATATATCACATATGAAGAAAATAACAAAAAATCCAGTAGCCCCACATAAAAAATGAATACTTGCTTTTGACAAAGAATTTATTTCTTTCATTCATGTTCTTAATGGGCTGTAGGTTATAAATTTGCTGTAGGTGATATCACAGCATACATGACAGATGTATAATAGATAAGACAACATATCACAGCAAGAATAGCAGTTAGGCACAGTAAATCTGGATTTGCCCATTGTGGCATTCCAAGAGTAACAGTGAACCAAAAAAGTTAGAAATTCATGATAATTTCAAAAGGTGCTATGACTTTCATCTAGTGTTATTGAACCCCAGATATCCAAAAGCAAACTAGCTGAATAAGGTATGAAAACAGTAAGAAAGAGTAGTAAAAGCCAGCTTGGTTGTACTGGCTAGGAGCGATGGACTCTAATACAGAGAACTGGGTTTGATTCTCCACTTCCCTACATGAAGCCAGCTGGGTGACCTTGGGTCAGTCACTATTCTCTCAACCTCTCTCAGTCCCACCTGCCTCACAAGTTGCCTATTGTGGGGAGAGGAAGCAAAGGTGATGGTAAGGTGCTTTGAGATTCCTTAGGCTAGAGAAAATCAGGGTACACAAACCTAATATTCTTCTAAAAAGGAAAAGATCCCACATTTGATTTTTACCACTTATTATTTATTAACTGATTAATTACAGAATGTTACCACTAGAGTATAGAAATATAACTACAGAACAAAACTATCACAGGTGTATAAATGCATATATACCAGACACTGGACTAAAGTTTATTTATTTATTTATTATTTATTTGTTCAATTTATACCCTGTAAGGATTTGGTAAGGTGGATATTGTGCTGCCTAAGCAACAGTAATGTATAATCTCTGCATACAATCACACACTCAGAAGAAATCAAAAACATATCCCCAAAACACCTGGAAATGTGACACTAATGGAAAATCCAGCATTATATGAAAGGAAAAAAACCACCAGTAGCAATCCATGAACAAAAGATACTGGCCTGTTCCGCATATGTACTTTACCTTGGATATACAATTGTGCTAGAATGTTTCTAATTTTTCATTCCACAGTTCATTTTCTCCATGTTGGGTCAGTGTCAAAGTGTGTGTGTGTGTGTATGTTTTTCAAGCACTTATACACAATTTTATTTTCAAGCTGATTGCAAGTTGGCTTGATTCCATGTGCAAAACACTTTGTCAGAGACCCAAGCCTGAGTCCCCCTCCTTCTTGCCTGAGCAGCACCCAGCCCTGTGGGTCCTTGAGGTTAAACAAAGCAGACCATTGTAAAAATATATATAAAGGTTTATTCAGAAGGTCTTTTAAAAAAAGGATAACTATGTAGTACAGTTTCTATAGCTTAGCAACAGAGAAATAAAAAGCTAACTTTTCTATCTAATACGTTTAGTACCTGGTATTAGATCGCATACCTTCTTGCAGCATAGGAATCCAAGTTATAGCCTAAAGCATTCTGTATATTGCAATCCATCATGATGTAGCATAGAATATCAAAGCACATTAGCATGGCACAAGCATAATGTTAGTATGGCTTCCCTATGGCCATATAGCCAGGGCTCTTTTTGTAGCAGGAACTTCTTTGCATATTAGGCGACACACCCCTAATATAGCCAATCCTCCAAGAGCTTACAGAGCTCTTCTTACAGGGAATACCGTAAGCTCTTGGAGGATTGGCTACATTAGGGGTGTGTCACCTAATATGCAAAGGAGTTCCTGCTACAAAAAGAGCCCTGCCTATAGCCTTATTACAGTATTTTGCCCTCTGGCACCAGGTGGTTTCTCGGATCCAATCAGTAATCTCCCTTGATGGAACTTTCCAGAAGATGTTAACATCCCTCCCCTCTCGTCTAGTTACACAATTGAGCACAGGTTCTCACAATTAACCAATTTCCACATTCTTGACTCCAGCCTTGAAAGAGATAAGGATGGTATCTGCAGGAAGGCCCAAACTGTGCACTTGATCTTAGCCAAAAAGCAGAGAAGCGATAGGCCTGAACTGTGGACACCTGCAAGCCAAAGCAGGCATGCTAAAAATCATGTTAAACCTTGAAGGAAATTATGGTGCTTCGCCTCAAACACTTGAATTGTTATTTTTCACAGCAGTGATCAATGACCCTTTTGAACACCTTCCTCTATATCCATGCCCCCTTCTGCCTTTTCCATCCCTCTTCCCTTTCACCCCCCCCGCCCCACATGCATTTTTGTTATAATGGAGATTAGCGATAGTGCGTTAATGATACCTAGGTGCTATTATTTTTAGATTATCATCTGTGTGATAGGGTGTTAATGTGTTATTTTAAAGGCAACCATTCACCCACTCAGCAATTTTTATTATTCTTATTCTGAGCTTGGATTATTTTGATTATCTTCCTGTAAACTTGAGCCTGCCCCCCCAAGTTGTTCCTTAGTTTGCATCGTACAAATGGCATTAATGTTTGGTAACATTCAATACTGTGATATGTTCAAAAAGTTGGTATTTTACTGACAGTTTGCTGATTTCTTCAGCAACACACAATTTCCCCACCTTTGGTTTTAGTAATCCCATTCACCCCAGGCTACCTTTAATGTCCCCTTCGCCCAGGGTAATATGTAATTTTTAGTAGCTGGCGGGGGGGGGGATTGTCATGTTATTTTCCTGTACATATCACTCTTTTTGTGTTTATTGCAAATCGTCTCTCACTGGTGTGTTACTCAAAATGGTGCAGGATAACACATAATCAGTAGCCATGTTGTAGTGGTCTTTTTTTAAAAAAACAAGTGACATGTTGGCTGATCGATCTCAATTTAGTGCTAGTGCACAGTATTGCTAGTGCGCCTGCACAAATTTTAAGAAAGGGGAAGGCAACGTGACAGCAGTGATAATGACATAGCTGACATCCCCACCCTCAAATTTTAAAACTAGATTGTGTCCCAATGTAAACAGAAAAACAACAAATTTAAAGCAGGAAATAGTATGGGGGAAAGGATGGCATGTGGAGTGCTCAGTTCATAGCTGACTCCAAAACTTGGAGAGCGACTTCGCAGAAGATTAGGTGTACAGTCAGTATGCAGAAAAGGCCACTGTGGAAATGTGTTTCCACACTGATTACTTCATAGCATCAACAGGACAGTTGTTATGGAAGATTACTAAAACATTTTAAAAATTAAGAGATGTGATAGATGTCACTGTAAATTAGTAAGTCAGCAATGTCCTCAGTAGAATTATTGTTTCTGGAGAACAGGGATGATATGATATAGAGTGAGTAATACAGAGCAAATTTCCCAAGGCAGTTAGAGACTAATTCCTGTGAATAACCTTGACTGACAGACAATCTGCAGAAAAGACAAAACAGTCTGGCAAAAGTATTTGCAAGGACTGTAAACACTTAAATTGTTTTCCTATCTGCTGCACTCATTTAAGAAAATAAAATATATTTTCAAGTGGTCTGTAGCCTAATGAAAGGGTGCATATCTTGGCATAAATATCCAGAGCAATATTAGCTGAAAGATTTCTCTCAACTTATTGACATAGGATCAAGAATATGGGGATGGGTTTCTGATGGACTATGTGCTTTGATTTCATTACACTATCCCTCCCTCACTCCCAGTCTAGGAAGATGAGAAATTGTCTTTGATCTCTACATGTCAAACAAGTGTCTTTGATCTATACACTGAAACCAGACTAGGTGAGGCTAATCAACATCATTTGAGCATCTGTCCAGACCATTTCAGTGTTCCTCCTCTAAAATATGTCTCTTTTAACAGTTACAACCCTTTTTGAAATCTACAGCTTGTATTTATTACTAGTCAATGCCTATCCATTTGTCTTTTGAGCTTGTTTTCTTTTAACCAATAGAAGAAACTTTGCTATAGTAATACACTGACATAAGAAAATCCAAACAGACCTGTATGGGCATTCTTTCAGCCTTGGGCCATGCTTTGCTTCCTTGTTTGTGCCAAATTTATACCTAGATTAACAACTGTGTATTTAGTCTGCCCCCACCTCAAAAAAAGTAAATAATCTCACCCAACAGCTGATAATAGTTCTTGTACAGATCAATGTCTGTGTTCTTTGACTGCTATTTATAATGTTATACTGAACCTCATGTAGGATTGCCAGGTCTAACCAACTTTGGTACCAACAACTTTGCAATCTTGGCACTGAGGCTTCTGTACTGCAGTCTTCTCCTGTACTGAGGTCCTGGTCGATATAAAATATAAGTTTGTCATTCCTACAGTAATAAAATCAGTTCCATATTATAACATGGAATGCCATTAAACCTGCAGTATTCATGCAAGGATGAACACATCACAAATTATCTTTTGGATTACAATTTTTAATCACAGTGTGCTCTAGCATCCAAGTGATGTATTGGAATAGTACGAATATTAGGATGATTAACATGTGTTTAAAACTCTAAGGAAATCAAACAATTACCACAGCTCTAGTGGTCTAACAGTTTATCAGCCTGACATCCATTTTAGCGAGTGTCTGTTACTCACAGCAAACTGTCAATGCTCTTCTTCCAAATGATTAAATCACAGGTTTTTCCAATTGTCTTCTTGGCTGTAAGGTAACTCTTTATACCATCTGTAATAATAAACTATGCAGTGTAGTAATACCAAATGTGGATGGTCAACAAAGTTATGTGAAATATGAGGTTCCACAAAATGTAAGGTGGCACTGAGCAGGAGCACTGTTAGGAGCTTCTAACTTCTCATGACTAAGTAAGAAAAAAATCAGGCTTTGGCTCGAGCAGCACAATATCAGCCAGAAGAACCTCATTGCTTCAGAAGGACATATCTACCCTTGAATAACTACTTTTATGAAATTTAATAATTTTCCACACAAAGATGAAACTTCCTAACCACTCTGAGCCTGTTTACAGGATGGGCAGGATATAAATGCGAAAAATAAATAAATACATACATTCCTGTGAGGAATACATAGTCTATAAAGGTATTATGGGTAAGAGAATATCAATGCACTGGTTCAGAGAGTCCTATCCTAATTCCAGTGGCCTGCCAATAATGTAGTAATATTGTTCTTTGTAGCTTCCTTGGAACAATAACAGAAAACAAATTGGGTAGTGTTTTAAGCAGCCACTGGACTGAATGCATGCACACATCTGCCTACTGCAACTCATAAGAAACATGGCCAATGTGTCTTGTGTTCTACTGTTCTCCCAACAGCTGAGGGCCAGACTGGATGAGATGCTAGGAGAATGGATCTCCTAAATGTTTTATAGATAAGTAACAGAGTAACATCCTCCCTTAATTGTGTAAAGGTCACAATATGAAAGGAAAGGGGTCCCTCCTTTTCTTTGATGCCATTTCTGACATGAGATACTTCATAGAGCTGCTGTTTGTCTCATTTAGAGGAATCACACATGCAACATACTAGCAACTTGTTTGTTGTCACCCAAAGTGTATGCCACATTTTCAAGTCTATATGAGGGATTTCTGGCCCATCGTTACTAATTATGTTTCACGGCAAATCCTAGTCCAACACTCTAATCACTATTCCATGCTAGGCTGGATTTACATTTAAAACTCCTGTTTTAGAAGGCAGGGCTATTTTGGGGCAGAAGCACCCAGGAACGGAGTTCTGGCTGGCTCCCGAGTTGGCCACACCCAGCAGGAACTCATTAGCATAATAGGCCACACCCAACAGCAGAAACTCATTAGGACTGGCTACATTAGAGGTGTGTGGCCTAACATGCAAAGGAGTTCCTGCTACAAAAGAAGCCCTGGATTTGACAACAAACAAGGTAAACAGAATAAGAAGCAAAAAGTGGGTGTGGCTGGATGACCACATTTCTGGTAACATTGGGGTATGGCCTAATATGCTAATGTGCAGTGCTGTTAGGGTGTGGCCTAATAGGCTAATGAGTTTCTGCTGTTGGGTGTGGCTATTATGCTAATGAGTTCCTGCTGGGCTTTTTCTACAAAAACGAGCCCTGTTAGAAAGTATTGTTACAGATCTCGGGATGAGCCTAGTTCTGCCATTCTGATTTCTAGAAAGTTCTCATTCATCTGAAAGCCAGCAGTCTGTCTAGTTGGCCACACTGCAGTTGCTCCCCTTCAGTAAAGTCGTAACCAAAAATACTAACTCAAATTGTTGTTTTAAAAAATGCAAATAAAAGTGAATAAGTACTTATGTCTAAGGCTGTGGTCACATGGTCATTTTGATCAGGTTTCACCACTGTTCCCTCTTGCATTTAAAATTGCTGATCAGATGGCCACATCCTTCTCCCACACTGAAGTGAGCTCACTCACGCAATCCTCCCAGTTCCCTAGTGAGTTTTCCTACACCTGGAAAATCAAGTACTTTCTGGATTTGTGCTTTGAATCCACAATTTTGCCAATCTGGATAGCCATTTCTTGCAATGAATATGATTAGGTCATCTGAGCAGGGAGGGTGGGGTATAAATCAAATAAATAAATAATAAATAAACATCCTTCTCACAATGTTTTTTTTTTTTACAGGCTTCCATCATTGTGCGCATGAGCAATCCTGTGCTGAATAAATTTAATATATAAACATTCAAACACACATATAGACTCCAGCGCTCAGTTGTACATCACAGGTTAATTTTGTTTGCTGTTTGGGTGGGAGGGAACCTGCAAGAACAAGATAGTACTCAGTGGAAGAACAAGAGAGTATGGCAAATCCCAATGAGAGTGGTGATTCGGCCATGTGTATATGCACATGCGCAAAGCCTTTTTTTAAAAAAAAAACAAGCCGTGCCACCCAAGTGGCAGTGCAGCTGTCTGAACAGTGCCCAGAGCCTCATTGTGCAATGCAAGTGGTTCAGGGAGGGATGTGTGGTCATCCCAACTCCCCCCAAAATATTCAAATCTATAGTGGGAACAAATCAGGATAAGCTTGTTATATAAGAGATATAACAAGGTGGTTTGCCATTGCCTGCTTGTGTGTAGTGACCCTGGTATTCCTTGGTGGTCTGCCATCCAGATACTAACCAGGGCCAGCCCTGCTTAGCTTCTGAGATCAAACGAGATTGGGATATCCTGGGCCATTGTAAATCCTTTGAAGTCAGAGGGTTGGAAGTGTGTAGCTGTTCAGGATTGTCCTGTTAGCAATGTAATTGACTAAGCTTTAGTGAACTCTTAACATTTATTAATATATGCTTCCTTTTGTAGCCAGAACAGATGAACTCATAATACTATAGGAGTCTGACTAATTGGCAAAGGAAAATAAAATATTAAAGCAACAAACTGCTTTTAAAACTCTCCAAAATACTTTCCCAGTAGCATTTTTCTAAGCCATCTACTAACTAATAATGGTGTTGAGCAGTATTAAACTTTTACAATGACAAAAGGCCTAACCCTTTATTACCAGCACTTTTACATTCTCTATAAATGGAAACTGTCTCTAGGATTTTGAAAGCCACCCAAGGGATTTGAAACTAATTCTTTATACTATTAAAGCAGAGTGAGAATTAGGCACCTAATTCCCTTAGTTGCTTTTCATACTGTCAGCATATACTAGTCCACCTAGAAATTTTTAAAGTGCTAGATTTATTAAATCCCTTTAATCATTATTTAGTTCAACTAGTTGTGTTAGCTTTTTTAAGAGGAAAAAAATCTGCTATGCCTTTGGCTGCCAACAACATCATTTCCTTAAATATAGCAAACAGCAACACAAGAAAGATTTCTAGTTTATTGATGCCAAACTGTGCCTGCCCCGGAAAACGTTATGAGTAATTAAACTATAGGTTGCAGTCACACAAACCAGAAAAAAGGGGGAGGGGGAAGTCAGGCTATTTCCTCTGGAGGAATTTGACCTGCAGTTGCACGATCACACCTCCCTTTGAAGCTGCAGGCGCAGTCTGTCAGTGCGTGATCAGATGCAACTACGGGTGAGTTGGGGGGGGTTGTGCCTGTTCCCCTCATGCGCTTAACTGAGGGACCGATGAATCGCACTTCCAAACCAAGGGCTCCCTATGGAGTTTACGATAATACGCATACTGTGAAGGGGGGGACAACTGCATAGAGTCGGGATGGCCTTATCAGACTATCCCGATGCCATGAGAGCATGCTGGAGCAATCAGACATGGGAAAGTCCGTCCGTGGCCCATCGCAACACGTTAGCTACCAGATTTTCCCTGGTGTCTTTTAACTCCGCTTCTGCGACAGAGCAGAACAGGTTGCTGATGCTGCAGGGTGCTTCCCAGATGTTGTCTGATCACGTCTTTTAAATCCACCCAGCATTCGAGCTTATGTTGGGTCTAATTTTGCGTATGATCGCAGCCATAGTTATAATGCAGTTATTTCCTGTATAGACCCTAATGAATTTCCAATAGGTTGTGGTAAATGTTCTGTGGAGGCACCTTCCCCAGGTCCAGTGCTCCCATAGAAGGGTGCCCTGCTGGCCTGCTGCCCCACCCCCTCATCCCCTTGCCACCCCTCACCAAAACCCCTGGACGGGTGAGTGTGTGGGGAAAGGCGGCGGTGGCAGCTACTGCTGCCACAGCAGCACCCAGGAAGAGATGCATCCCCTGATGGAGGTGCCACCGCCGCCCCTTGCCAGAAGCCCTGGCCTGGCGGAGAGGGTTGCCGAGCACGTGGGGAAAGGCGGCAGCCACTGCCACCGCCACTGCTGCCCCAGCACCCAGGAAGAGACACATCCCCTAATGGAGGTGCTGCTGCCACCCCTCACCAGTGGTGAGGGTCACCGAGCACATGGGGGAAGCTGCCACTGCCACTGCCCTGCTCAGGGGAATGGCCCTGGGGGGCAACGAACAGCACTCTCTCTACCTGGCAGCACGTGGCAGCTTAGGAGACCTGGCTGTCCAGGGCGGGGGCTTTCCTGAGGAATAATGGAGCCGGACAGCCCATCAGAGCCAGAAGATGATGCCCTGAGACTGGGTAAGGAGGCACACAGGAGCCATGCAGCAGGAGCGCCAAAGTTTGAAAAGTGTCTCCCCTCACTTCACCTCACCACCCCCAGCCCCTTCTCTGCCCCCTTGTCTGTGGTGCCTCAGAGGCTCCAGGGGGAGCAGATGGGACAATGGGGGTAGGCAAGGGAGGATGGAGTGTCCAGGACCTGAGCCTGGACCTTGAGAGGGTAATTTTGTCAGCCATGGCTTCTTCCTGTGCCAAGACTGGTTTACAATCTGGCTTCTGGCACTCTCTATCGGGGAACAAAGACCAAGGAGTGAGGTGGGACATTTGGATTCCTGGAGCCTACTTTCCCTATCATGAACAGGGTCAACTCTGAAAAAAATTGCAACAGACAGACGTTGGAATTTTCCCCTCAGAAGCCAATTTTCATTTTTTTCTTGCTTTTCATTTTGTATGTTTTGAGCCCAAATTGGGCCAGTTTGGGCTGTTGCAGGGAAAGAAATGGCCTTTGGAAAGAGATACTTGAATGCTCATTCCCTTTCTTCCCTCCCAGGACCCTGCCCATGATATCATTACATAATAGCCAACTAAATATACAATAAGTATTTTTCAATATTATGGGGTTTTTTAGTGGCTTCAGGGATAGGAGGTGTTTTTCCTCTTGGGTTCTGTAGTGAAAGAACATTGTGACCACCGATTAAGAAGCTAGCTGTGTTAGTCTTTCTGTAGCAGTAGAAAAGAGTAAGACTCCAGTAGCACTTTAAAGACTAAGAAAATCATGAAAGCTCATACCCTGCCACCCTGTCTGGACTCTACTGGACTCTTGCTCTTTTTGACTGTGTTGGGGGGTGGGGTTTCCACATGACTGATGTTTTGTGGTGTCTGCATATACAACTCCAAGTTAACAAGGAATTAGAATTGTTAGTAAGAGTAGCAAAAATATAAAGGAAAATGTATTATATATCTTATAATAAGAACATTAAAGAGACTTAAATTTCAGCATCACAATTAACAGGATTTTTCAAAATGCTTTGTGATTTGTGTTTTTCTGTTTGAGAGAGAAAATCAGAGATTGTATTAGTTGTTCTCACAATTAAAAAAAAAAAGAAATTAGCAACTTCAAATTTTGTGTTTTTCATTCTTCCTAAAATGCATTTATGTTTGAAAACTGGTGGGCGCACTGGAGGGGGGGCAGAAGGTAGCCTCGCCTAGTGTACAAAAAAACCTGGCACCGACCCCAACCTTCCCTGAACTTTGGTTCAGGGGTCCGAATTGGATTACGTTCGTGCTGAATTCCGGCTCCTGAGCCAGTTCATGTTCATCCCTAATAGATATAACTGTTAGGAATGCCTTATTTGGCATTGACTAAAATAACCACTGTGTGAACAGGTCTGTAATATGAGGCAGGAAAAGAAACTCCTGTTTCTCTGACCATTGTTAGGCACTGCATTGCTTACTGCCCTTTGCAGCCAAAGAGATATTGCAGTTGATATAAGGAAGCCACTGTACTTGTGATCAATAGAGCAAAATATTCAGCAAAGTACTAGAAGGGGGAATTCAGGTCATTTGGATGTGTTCAACTGTGTTAAAAAGGCAATTGTGCATGCTTGTTCTCAGCTTTCTCACAAGTTTCCCGTCACCTCTATAGCAGAGACTATCACCATTACCATAGTCTTTGATTTCTTTTAAAAAAAATATTTCACAGTGATTTATTTCCACACGAGAAGGGGGACCCGCGATACTCGCGGGGGGGGGGAGAGAAGCTCCACGGGAGGAGAAGGAAGCAGCCGCAGGTGAGCCTTCTCCCCTGCTCCCCTGCTCCCCCATCCCCAGCATCCACAGTGAGGCCCACACCCCTCCAAGCCTTCTCCCTCCTCTGCCCCAGCAGCAGCAAGGCCTGAACTTGGCCCACCAAGCTTTCTCCCCCCCCCAGGGGGGGTGGCGAGGCCTGGCTGGCCCACCGAACTTTCTCCCTCCCTCCCTCCCTGGTGACAGCAAGGCCTGGCCAGTCTGCTAAGCTTTCCCCTCCCCCTCTCCCCAGCAGTGGCGGTGGCAAGGCCTGAGCTTGGCCCGCCAAATTTTCTCCCTCCCCCCGGGTGGTGGCAAGGGTTGAGCAGCTTACAGTCGCTAGCTGGCCAAACCTTCTCCCACCCCCTCCCTGGTGGCAGTTCTCTGTTGGGTCTGTTGGGCTTGCCAGGATTCCCCCCCCAACGACAGCAGCAACGGCTGCGGATGAGTCTAGCCACTAGCCCTCCAAGATTTCTCCCCCCAGCCACCGTGGCCATGAGCAGCAAAGGCGGCGAGCCCTTTGCAGCTCTTCTCCCTCCCCCGCCGCTGCCACCAGCAGCAATGGCAGCAGTGGCCGCGGCAATGGTCCCCCCAGCAATGGCCGCAGCTCCCAGCTTGCAGCTGCCAAGACTTCTCTTTCTGCGCTGCCGCCACCAGCAGTCACAGTTGCTATTGGTGAGTGCTTTCTCTGTACATGCCCAGGGAAGGCTCTTTTACTTTTGGGGGGGATTTAAATATCCCCCATATACTTTTTTCTACTTTTTAGATTTTTCTGCATACCTGGGGACTGCCCCATGTGCGCAGGAAAATCTCCCTGCCCCCCAGGTGCCCCCGATGTGTGGATTTAGATATCCGCATGCAGGGGGCAACTTAGGAATTAGATATATAGATGTGTATGTTCATACATCTGCTTGGCATTTGTGGTCAATGCACACTCCACAATGTAGTCCTTATAAATGATGTATGTTATGCAGCTGCAAAGAGGGGACAAACTACACGATTTCACCAATTATCAAGGATTGCACAAGTACAAATACTGTTGCAAGTGGCAAATATAGTTTATTTACCAAGGCATGACCCATATGTAACCCTGGAGTGTCCAATGGACTTATGCAGGGGGGGGATTGTAAAGGGCTACTTACTGAGCAGGCATAGAGTTACTCAATAGGCACCCAGTTTAAATGTTGAGAGAAACTGAGAGGTGATATAATCCAGGTTCAGCTTACATGAAAATGGTCAGCATTCACATCTAAATTCTCAGCATCCCTGATTTGAAGTCATTCTGATGTCCTAGCAAACATACTACCCAATTCTTACAAAAGTTTACTCAGCTGCAAGACCACTAATCTATAGGAGATGCAAACCAATGTATATTTACAGAGTAGCAAATGCTATTGAAATCAATGGGATTTAAACAACCCTTAAGCATAAGATCTTTACAATCAGAGTTTTATTGTCTGTTGCCATGGATGAAAGAATAATGTAGGTATGAATACACTACTTTATTTTCCCCTAATATTCCATAGCTCTATTGCTTTACCAGATGAGTATGCTTTATAAAAAGTAACATTTTGGAGATTTATGAAGGCTCATCACTCTGAATGCTAAGGAAGGAACTTTTAAAAAGTGACACTTGGGCAATATTACACAGAGATAAAGTCCATGTTAATTTCAGCATGAGTTAGGACACCTCATTAAATTGTATAGAACATTTTTGAGTTATCTGTTCCATGCACTCAGGTCAAATTATGGGGTTAATGTATTGTAACAGCACATAAATGACATGATTACACCCAGCATGTTTTATTGTTCCACACTGTTTTAGGTTGTTGTGAATTTGCATTTTTAAATACCCAGTGAACTACTAGGCACATTTTCTGATAAGCTACTAGTGCCGTCATTTTTGATATTTAGTGAAGATATTTCTCTACTTGATCAGTTTTACAATATTATAGTCCACACTGAACTAATAGCAATAAAATCCAAACTGCCATAAGTTTGATAGCTAGTTCTTAAATTACTTTATACAAGACAGGTTATCTCATGTCTGGAGGAACTCTGGGAAACTAATTAATTGAAGAAAACTCACCCTACCAAGGTCAGTTCAAAAACATTATTACATTATGTACTTTGGATAGCAAAGAAAACAAGCCTTTTTGCTAAGGAAAACGTAGGCCTGGAGCATCAAATTAAAACCAGTCTTAAAAGTGTTAAAACTGGAATTTCTTAAATCAGGAAATGTACCTAGATCTAGTAATTTGTGTTTAAAGGCACTGCCAAAAAGGAATACCTTCCTTAAGGCTAGCAAAAACCTTACTGGCATGACGTACTGGCATGATATTATGCAATTATTTTGTGAGGTCAGGCTTTCACATTGGAGAGAGGCAGACCTATTTGCTTAGGAGATCAATTGGAGCATATTCCATGTCAGGTAAGACCCTCCCTGTTTCTCCTAGCAACATAGTTATTTCTTTCCCTTGCTTATGTTGCATTTCTAATGTATACATCTTTTCTGTTCAACTGGGTTTTTTGCGAACCTACTGCAAGGGAATGAGGATTTATTGAAAGCAGGGAATGAGGATTTAACTTCTCTCCCTGCCACTGTTCCCCTGAAAGTCTCTTCCCCCATTCATTGTTCCTCCTGACACAAGCAAGCATTCATCCAATATGGAAACAAGTGGCTAGGGAGGCCAGCAATAGGAGAAGGCATCAGTAGGGAAAGAATGCAGCACATTTTCACCAACCAGTGTTCCCTCTAAGCTGAATTAGTGTGAGCTAGCTCACAGTTTTTTATCCTCCAGCTCACACATTTTTGTCTTGGCTCAGGAAGAATGGCTCCAGAGCAAAGTAATTTATGTAGTATCCAAATTGCTCTCTCACAACTTTAATGCCAGTAGCTCACAAAGTAGAATTGTTGCTCACAAGACTCCACAGCTTAGAGGGAGCATTGCCCCCAACCACCATTCCATTGCCTCAAATAACATCTAGGCATTGGCAGAAAGCAGCTCACAAACTAAAGAGCATCACAAACTTTGGCTGGTCTGTAGTCCATGAAGCGATGTCTGTGGAGGCTCTACCATCATGAATTTTCATGAACTTTTAGCATGGTTCATGATGGTTTGTGACCTAAGACAGACTGGTGACTGTTTACAAACTTCCAAGGCAATAGAGGAGGGTGGAATTCTCCAGCCTTGGAAATACTAATAGGAGCCTTCCAAAGCTTAACAGACACTGCTGACTGCCGACAACAGAGTTGCATTATGGCCTATAGGCTGAGAAGGCTATATATTAAGTGAGCTATTCTCCCTCCTCCTCCTTTTTTGGCTGGTGAAGCAAAAGAGAGGCACAGAGCTAGCAGAGCTGATTCATTGCTTTGCTTTCTGTTTACTTGATCTACTTTCTGCCATCGAGGTTTGGGAAGTTTCTAGAATCGGATTGACATCTTGTTTCTGCACTCACGCCAAGCACAGGGGCTCAATGAACAACAGAACTGTGAAAGTGGGTAGAAGGGGTGCTTGTCATGAGGGAAGAAACCCTCTCCCCATAGAGAACCAGAGGCCCCTGCCCAAGGGGATGAAACCCAGCCCCCCTTGGGTACTTGTCTCAGCCGGGCATCACCAGGGATCTTGGAGCTTTCTTCCCCTGCTCTGTCCTTGTAGTTTTCCTAAGAAAAAAACAGAGGTGTTAGCAACATCCAGACACAAGCAGTTGCTAGAACTCTTTGTTCTTCCCCCCCAAAAGTTTATTTATTATTTTTCAAAATTACAACAGACATTCCTCCATTTTTAACTTTACAATAATATGTCTAAATTTTCACATCATATTCACCCAAGTATAGACACATGCCCATCTCGCATAGAAGACATCATCACTTTTGCCCTGTAATGCCAAGCTTAGTTTGTCCATTTCAGCCATCTCCAATAATTTGTAAACCACTTCTCCCCTGGTGGGGAGCTCTTCTTGTTTCCAATATTTAGCTAAAAGTATTCTGGCAGTCGTCACAATATAGACTAACAAGTACTTTTCTTTCTGTTTAAGGCTACCAGGAATCATATTTAATAAAAATATTTCCGGGGATAAATTTATACTTATATTCAATATTTCGAATAGTTTCTGTATCATTTTCCAATATTTAAAGACTCTTCCACAATGCCACCTCATGTGAAAAAAAGTCCCCACATTTGATTTGCACTTCCAACAATTGTTAGATAACATCGGGTTACATTTTGCTACCCTATCAGGTGACCAATACCACCTATGGAATACTTTATATATATTTTCCTTATAATTAGTCGCTTTCATATATTTTAAGGATTTCCAAGTCTCTGCCCATCTGTCCACATCCAGACTATGTCTTAAATCTTTCATCCAAGCTAACATCGATGAATTAATTACCTCTTCCTGCATATAGTCCTCTAATAATAGCTTATACAACTTTTGTATGGATTTATCATTTGTCGACAACCAGATTTTGTCCAGCTGTGTTTTAGAGTCCTGGAAATCTACCATCACATTCTTGACATACCTAGATTTAAGTTGTATATTTTCCCACCATGTATATTTTATATTATAAATATTTAACAAAACTTCTTTTGATTTCAGATTATTATGTTCATCCAATAATATCTCATAACGTGCTCTATCCTCAATACTGGTAAGGGAAGGCTTTACAAATGCTTCTAAGGGTGATACCCACTTTGGCGTTTTACTATAATATCTCTCCTTAACTTCATTCCAAACTCTTAGAAGCGCACCTCTAACAATATGATTTTTAAAATTAGAGTGGATCTTATCTTTCCCATACCATGTATAGGCATGCCATCCCATCAATAGATCATGGCCCTCTAAATTTAAAGTCCTAATATCTCCTAATGTTAGCCAATCTTTAATCCAACACAAATCCGATGCTTGGTAATATAACCTCCAATTGGGCAACTCACAGCCTCCTTTTTCCTTTCTTTTCTGAAGTATCTTCCATTTAATTCTAGCTCTTTTAGGATGCCATATAAAATTTTTAGTAAGTCTATCTAGTTCGGTAAAGAATTTTAAATTTTTTAGCATAGGTAAATTTTGAGTTACAAAGAGGAACTTCGGCAAGATATTCATTTTAATGGTAGCTATTCTTCCCATTAGGGATAGCTGTATACTTTTCCACCTCTCTAAGTCTTTCTGTATTGCCTCAAGCAATTTATAATAATTATCTTCTACAAGCATATTGTTATTTCCTGAAAGTATGATTCCTAGAAATTTCACTTTCTTAACGACTTCTACTCCTGTAATTTTTTGGAATTCTTGTACTATCTTAGATCTACAGTTTTTTTGTTATCATTTTAGTTTTCCTCTGATTTATCTTAAGGCCAGCTACAGAACCAAATTTTTGTATCAGCTCTAATAATGGCCCTAATGATTCCATCAGATTTTCCACTATAAATACAACATCATCTGCGAAGGGTCGTAACTTAAATATCTCACCCTTCACCCTCAAGCCTTGAACTAATTCACACTTCCTAACTTCCTCATTCAATGTTTCAAGGGCAAAGATGAATAATAGAGGCGATAGAAAACATCCCTGTCTGGTACCCTTTTGGATTTCAATAACTGGTGTCTTATCTCCATTAACCACTACATTGGCATATTGTTTTCCGTATATTGCTTGTATCATTGTCAAGAATTGGGTTCCACAATCCCAACTTCTTAGTTTTTGTATTATAAACTCTTAGGAGGTATTATCGAACGCTTTCTCTGCATCTAAAAACATTAATGCCAATTGTTTCTCCGGATGTTGTTCGTAGTATTCTATAACATCTAAAATTATTCACACACTGCTCTTGCTTTGCCTTCCTGGGAGAAAACCCGCTTGATCTTGATGAATCTCTTTCGTTAGCACTTTCTTTAACCTTGTTGCTAGGATATTTGCATAGATCTTATAATCTGCATTCAAGAGTGAGATGGGTCTATAGTTTTTAATATCTTTATCATCTGTAGCTGGTTTATGAATTAAAGTAATCGTTGCTTGTTGCCAAGAATCCGGTAGATTCCCTTTTATTCTTATATCTTGTATCAATTCTTTAAATGGTAAGCTAATCTGCTCCTCAAAAATTTGATATAGCTCTGCGGGTAAGCCATCCGGTCCAGGTGTTTTTTTCTTCTTCTGATTCTTAATTGCTTCTACTACCACACACATTGAAATTCTTTCATTTAGTATTATTCTGTATTTCTCTTCCAGTTTTTTATGAGTTCTTTCTTTCAGATATTTACTTATTAACTCTTTATTCTGTGGTTCCTGTGCATAAAGGTTGTTATAGAATCCTTCTACTATCTTGTTAATCTCTTGTGAGTTATATTTTATTTCTCCTTTATCATTTTTCAATGCAGATATCATCCGTTTCTCTCTTTCCTTCCTAAGTCTATAAGCTAACCATCTGGTCGGCTTATTTGCATTTTCAAATTAGTACAGTTTTGAATACTCTATTTTTCTAGCTATCTCATGTGTTAGTGTTAGTGTTAAATTCATTTCATACTGTAACATTTTTAGTCTATCTCTCCTGTCTTTAGACTCTGATTCTTTCAGTTTGTCTTCTTCTTTTTTAATTTGCACCCTTAATTTTGTGTATATTTCATTCCTTCTTCTCTTTCTCCAGATCTCCTGACTAATGCACCAGCCCCTCATGAAAGCTTTAAACACATCCCATATTGTTCCTACGGCTATTTCTGATTGCAAATTCCTCTTAAAAAAATCCTGAATTTCCCATTTAGTAAGCTCTATAAATTTTTGGTCCTTCAATAGGGCTACATTCATTCTCCAACATGTGTTTCTCCTTTTTTCCTTAAATATCAATAGCAGGGGATTATGATCCGCAAAAGTTCTTGGCAGAATTTCCACCTCTAACACTTCTTGAACCCAGCCGGTGGAGACCCATGCCATATCAATCCTTGACCATGACATATACCTAGATGAGGAATATGTATAATCTTTGGTCCCTATAGTTCTAATTCTCCACACATCGTATAGTCCATATTCTTCTGCCATATCTAGAAATATTTTTGGCAGGATCTGTCCTACTTTCTTTTTCCTTATCTGCGACCTTCTTTCTATTTCTGGGTCAAAAACTGCATTGAAATCTCCAACGATGCATATGTTCTCACATTGATATTCATTTACAATTTCACATATTTTTCTAAAGAAAGGTTCTTGGGTTTGGTTCGGGGCATAAATATTTATTATTATACCTTCTTTTTCAAATCTTCTTATTTTTATTACTACAATTCTCCCATCTTCTGAAGCCATTAATAGTTCTGGAGAGAGCTGTTCCTTAACATAGGTCACTACCCCTCTCTTCTTACTCCTATCTGCCGCTATAAATTCTTTACCAAGCTTTCTGCATGTTAAATACTTAACGTCTTCTTTCTTAATATGGGTTTCTTGTAGACAAACCACTTCCGCTTTTAGTTTACTTACTTGGTGTGATATTTGTCTTCTCTTCTGCGGGCCGTTGAGACCATTAACGTTTACCGACACTATTTTAAATTGTTTCCTATCTAGCATGTTTATTTCTTAAAATAACGTGATTTACTTTTAAATTGGAGTCTTGTTTGTGTATGCGTTGGAGTTACTTTTAAGCCTCTTTTCCCTTTTTTAGATGGTTTTTTCCCTAGTTCTTGCCTGTGACTTTCTACCTCTTCTTCTGCCCTTTCCTCTTCTTCTTCTTTTACTACGTCTTCTGCTTCTGCTTCCCTCTGCCACCCCAACTCCTCTCCGTATTGCTCCAAAAAATTTTCTACCTTAAAGATAGAGTCTATTCTTTGTCTTCGGGTGCCATAGGTAAAAAGTATGCCTTCCGGGATCAACCATCTATAGGGGATTGTATTCTTCCTTAGAAGATTAGTTAGCATTCCATATCCTTGTCGTTTTTCTCTGACACGCCAATGTACCTCTTTTAAAAAAACAATCTCTTTCCCTTTTATTGTTACTTTCTTTTCATTTGTGGCCTTGAGGATTCTCTCTTTCATCTCCCGTTTATAGAATTTTATATGTGTCTCTCTTGGGTTTTGATTTCTTCTCGCATAGGCTGAATTCCTCCTGTAGACTGCCTCAATTTCACTTGAGACCTCCTCTTTTGTTCCTACCTCCAGCTGCTCCACTAAATTATCTACCAAGATCCCTTTTAAATCTTTTTCTAGATTTTCAGGGATATTCTGGCACCGTAGGATTAACACTGCTTTATCCATCTCCATGTGGATCAGGGTTTCCTCTATTTTGTCACTCTTTAACTTTAACTCTTGAAAGTCATATTCTAACTCATTCACATTTTTGTTTTGTTTTGTAACCCCATTTTGTAATGTTTTGTATTTCTTGTCTATTATCATTTATTTGTTTCTTAATCTCCTCTGTTTCTCTCTTAATTTGGTCTGTTAGAGCATCTATTTTATTATGTATCGGGTCAATTTCCTTTCTCATAGCTTGGGCCACTGACTCCTGAATCATAGATTTCAAATCTTTGATAGATAGCTGGGTAATAGTCTTTGTGGCAAATTTCAATTGGGTCTGTCCAGGTGATGAAATTGAGGATTTTCTATTGCCACCTCCTCCTCCTCCACTAGCCATCCAATATTTACTCTATTTTTAATTTTTATCTA
The DNA here is from genome assembly GCA_029375565.1 of Gekko gecko. NCBI lineage: Eukaryota > Metazoa > Chordata > Lepidosauria > Squamata > Gekkonidae > Gekko > Gekko gecko. The sequence continues at coordinate 139,444,857 of JAPDNY010000002.1, forward strand.
CCACTCTTCTGCTTCTTATAACTTTTTGGGCTTCTATCTCTGGCCCAACTATACCAGTTCAAAAGTACCACCCCTTTCACTATCTACAAACTAAATATCTAACCTTTAAGTCAGACTGTTATCAACAATAAACAGTAGACATAACAACAATAAACAACAATGTGCAATAAACTTATACCAATATATACCAACCACCAATAGTTTCCAAAACACCCTTACAGTTCTTATCCTTTTCCACCTCTGCCAGCTCTCCCCACTTCTCTCCACTTTATCCAAACTTCTTCTCCCTGTCTTTTTAAACTTCCCCCCTTGTCCAGACTTATGCCTTACAGTATATCATACTCTACTTCCCTTCGTTGTATTTTTCAGATCCTATTTCACCTCCGTCTATTTGCCTCCATCCTTCTCTGTCTCTCTCCTGCTCTTTCTCCTCTGTCTGTTTGCCTCCGTCCATCTCTGTCTCTCTCCTGCTCCTTCTCCTCTGTCACAGTCAGTCAATCAATTCTTCACTCCAGTTCTCTCTCTCCACTCGCAGCCTCTCGTTCCGTTCTCACTGCTCCAATTCACTCTCTCTCACCGTCTCCTTCTTTTCCCATCTGTCTGTTCTGCTCCACCTCCATCTGCTCTGTCTGCACCGTCTCTCCACCTTTTGCCAGCACTTCACCTCCTCCTCTCGACCACCGTCATCGGCTCTCTCTCTCTTCTCAACCCTCACTCTTTCTCCACGCTTCCACTCCTCCCGGCTTCAGCTTCGTCACTCTGATGGCGGCCGTGATCTCTTAAAGCTGCAGTATGCCAATCCCACAGCAGGGGTGAGGGGGGAGAGAAAAAACAAACAAACTGTTTGTTATACCCTCATTTGTCCACCCTTCTAATTTAATGGACTGCCTTTTTCTTTTATTACCTCTCCTTACAGTTTATTTAGGCTTTTTGGGGTAAATTCTAAATAGCCTTTCTCCCACTACGAGTCTTCCCCCTCCTCTCAGTCCTTTTAAATGATATGCCCTTCATCCTGACTCCACCACCAGATACAAAAAAAAAAAAAAAAGTATACCCAAGATAAACACAACACCGGGGGGAAAAAAAGGACAAAACAGTATTGTTGATACTTAGCTATGGTATTTCTTTTCCAGGCTTTTAATTCTTTTAGACTCCCATCGGTCCCTTCAGGTCCCTCTACTGCTCAGCTTCAAGGCGAGCTTCTCCACGTCTCCCGCTTCAGGATCTTCTGTACATCTTAAGAGCTTTGCCTTCCCTCTGAAAATAACACAGCCACCAGCCCCCTGCCTAGCACTCTATTCCAAGTGCCTTATGAGGCGTTAAAATTGCCTGGGAGAATGTGAAATGGGCTATTGTGTGCAGAGCATTCAACACACACAGCCACCCTTCGAGAGACCAGAACCCCCCCCCCCCAGTTGCTAGAACTCTTTGGAGAGGAATCCTCTGACAACAGTGGTTCAGAGACTGAGGGGAGGACATCTTCCCCTCCCAGGTCCCAACTCCCTCCTGCTCATGCTGCCCCAAGTACACCTCCCTCTGGCACCTCCAGAAAGCAGCTGTGCCTAGTCTCACCTGTTCAAATGATGGGGCCCCCCGTTTCCAGTCCCACCTGTGGAAACATTTCTGCACCCTCCTCAGAGTACCTTTTTATCCTCCCTGCTGTTGTGGGGTACTTTGGTGAGCCCCCACCAAAAGTCTGAGGGTGCCCGCCTTTCCATTTAGCTTTTGGATACTGGCTGCATGTTCCAGCCATAGGTGGGAGGCTGTGAGTGGATGGGTGCACTTCGGACCCAGGTGCAGAGTCTAATAAAATATCCCTGTTGATGAGTGTGCTCTACACCAGTCTGTTTCCACCATAGCTAGTGGGATCCTCAGCTGAGTATCCACATTCATAATACTCTCCCAGCTGCTGTGTGGTACTTTGGGAGCCCCCACTGAAACTCCTAGGATGTCTGGTCTGCCTTTCTGTCCCTCCTAACCCATCTTTTTAGACTTGAGGGGTGGCCCTGCCAGCTTCACATGTTTCCACTTATCTGCAGAGTAGAAGTATTTGCTGCAATGGATGGGTGCAGTCCACACCTGGGTGCAGTTGAGACCCAAGTGCAGAGTCAAATAAAACACCTCCATCCGTGGGTATGTTCTGCACCTGTCTGGTTCTGCCCTAGCTAGTGTGTTCCTCAGCTGAGTAGCCACATTCATTACACACACACCCTGCTGCCATGGGGGTATTTTGGGGAGCTACTGTCAAAAGTCTGGGGGTGCTCATCTTTCCATCTCTCTTTCAAGTACTGGCTGTATGTTTCAACCCTGGGTGGGGTAGTCACGGTTTGGGGATTGGGTGACAGGGGTGGACTCAGGGCTTTCAAGCCACCACATCTACTTCCTTCTCAGGGTTCCAAGCCAGCATTTCTACTTCTGTCTCAGGGCTTTGGCCAACCATGTCTATAGGCCCATAGCCATAAACTTTTCAATGGGGATACTGGGGGAACCAGTCAGATGTGACATCACTTCTGACGTCACAAGATTAAAAATTAAAAATACAATAAATACACTCCAGCACAGCATAAAATAAAAGGGCTCACTCACTCCAGCAGACTCGAGGGAGGCTATGTATGGTGGTTCTCCAGGACTTCAACTCCTTCAGCAACCGCTCCTCGAGTGAACTTCTCTGGTTGTGTCCTGGCTGCTGGGAGCTGTGCATGCAGCATCTTGGAGCAGCAGCAGCAGCACCACCAAAACAGCTCCCACCTCCCACAGCTGGGCAAGCAAAGGTGTGCACTCTTCTCTACCATGCACCCATCGGTCTGGCCAGCAGAGCTATCATGGTGGACAAGAGAAGGGAGCCAGCAGCCTTGATGGATGGGCTTGTGGCAGTATGGCCTGCCCACCCCAGTGCTGCCCCATGAACTGCTGGCTGACTCGGCTGGGCAGCGGTGGCCTCACTGCACCTGCCCCAGCCCAGCCACTCTGGGTCACATGACTGTCATCTTGGGTGATACCAGCAGCTGAGTCACATGACTGGGCTGGTGCAAGCACAGTAAGGCCACCCCCCCAGCCAAGTCAGTTGAGTCAGGCGAGTCAGTCTGTGGGACAGCCAGCTGCAGGCTCACTGCTGAGGCAGTGCAGGAGGACAACGAGTGAGGACTGGAGAAGATGCAGGACTGGCTGGCTAATTACAGGGCAGGGCAGGGCTGAAGTAGTACACAAATAATAATATTTTTTTCTGGCATAGGAACTTGTGCAGCATGGCTGTAAAGTGAGGGCCCTAAGGTGCCCCACTGTAGCTATGGGTCTACTTCCTTCTCAGGGCTTTTGAGCCACGATGTCTACTTCCTTGTCAGGGTTTTGACCCACCACATCTACTTCTGTCTCAGGGTTTTGACCCACCACATATACTCCTTTCTCGGGGCTTCCAGCCACCACATCTACATATATCATTGTACGCTTTGGAGTTTGGGTGTTGGGGTGGAGTCAGGGCTTCAAGCCACAACGTCTAACTACTTCTCAGAGCTTTTGACCTCCCATGTCTACTCCCTTCTCAGGGCTTTAGACCCAACACATCTACTCCCTTCTCAGGGCTTCAAGTCAACACATCTACTTACATCTCAGAGTTTGAAGCCACCATATCTGCATATGTCTCAGGGCTTGTAGCTACCACGTCTATATATGTCATTGCATGCTGGTTGGGTTTGGGACTCAGGTAGTCTCTAGGCATATTGCTCTAGTTCTGCTGGGTTGGCAAAAATGCCCCCCTTCAGTTTCTACTGGGGAGATTCTTGGGGCCTTTGATTCAGTTTCTGTTCCGCTAGCCTTCTGCTTCTGCTTTTGTTGTTGTTTCTTCCCCTTCCATTGGAAACAATGAAGTATGGGGGTACCTTCGGGGGGGGGGGAGCAGAAAAAAGTCAGAGATGCATTGCAAGTTTAGTGTGTCTAGCATGCCAGGGGGGCCATTCTACCATATCATGAACTCGTTTTGTTAGTAGTATAAGTGGGTTTCTGTCCATGATAGACCATTGGGCAGTTTGTGTATCCACCACAAACCATGAACTGAACCACATTTTCATGGTTCATGCCTGTTCCTAGTCACATCTATACACTTTGCATACACTTCATTCTTGTTCTGCGAAGACCCGCATAGAGATGGGTATGAACTGGCTGACAGGCTAAAGTTTGTCACGAATTTTGGCTGGTTTGTGGTTTGCAAAATGTTGTTCATGAACTGAAGAACTGCTGCAAACTTCCATGAATTTTGATGCAGTTCGTGGTGAAAAGAAAGCAGCTTTTATCCCTGCTTTCTGCTGTTAACAAAACCCACTGCTTTCTGCTCCCCATGAACCATGAACTGAACCGCAATAATGAGGTCTGTGTCCATCCCTAGACTTGTGTTTTCACAAAATGTCCAGTTCAGCCCTAAACACCCATGCAGCACTTAGAATTAAATGTTCTCAGTAGTCTGATGAATAAATGAGGGCACAGAGTAAGCTGCAAAACCTAGTCTGAGATCCAAAGGGTGATACAGGGAAGTTCTGCACTTTCACCTCCTTTTTATTGCCACAAAAGCTGCTCCAGAAAGCAAATGAGCCTCCACAGCAGCCTTTGACAAAGGGTGAGCTACTGTAATCACAAGAGGGACTCTCTACTGGCAATGGTGGAGGTATCTTTCCTTGTACTATATATCCATCAATCCATTCAGTGAAACTAAAATTAGTAAAAAATTCAGTGAGGGAAACTAATATAAGTGCTAAGGCAGATAATTTTTTAGAAAAGGCAGCAATTGCTATAGTGTGAATAGCAAGTAAATCACAAAGTTAAGTCACATTAGAATCACTGTAATTTAATTTTGGTTTAAATTTAAAATGGTCCTAAACCATCATAAGTTCTCTCCCCACCACACCCCTTTCTCTCCACAAATGTTTCCACTACAGTGGAGACCAAGAGCAAATAAGGTGCTGTGGCAGGATTTCTGAATTTCACGTTGAAACATGGACAAAACACTTAGCACAATGTTAGCTAATTTCCTAAAATTAGAAGATTCTGCCCAAACTGGTATACTTATTGCTGGTCTTCCATGTTATCCAAACAATGCTGGACCATGATTAAATGATGTCTGTATTGTGAGTGTAAAGTATTGTCAAGTCACAGCCAGCAAGGGGCTTTCAAGGCAAGGAGAAACAGTGGATGTTTGTTATTGTCTTCCTCCTGGGAGGTCCCCTTTCCAAGTGCCAACCCTGCTTAGCTTCCAAATTCTGATTTTCCATTATCTGTTTTCTATGCTTTTTAAACATTGCCTTCCCCCTTGGTTTTTTCTGACTTGGAATATTATTGTAGGGGTTTTTTTTAAGATATCATGCCCTGATGGTTATGTTGAGAGGCTGGAGGAGATGAGTCTCCCCACCTGAAGAGAGGAGAATGATGTATGTCTTTCTGTGTGTGATTAAGACAAAGTTGTGCTGATTAAAACAAAGTTAAGTCACATTGATAGATTCAAAACCCTTGGTAGAATGATTAATGAAAAAAGAAAGAGAAGAAAGGTGTGCAAACATTCATTTTGGGTGGGGATGGCAGGCTCCATTCACAACAATATCTACTGGCAGACAGAATGAAGGATCCTGTTAAGCTTTATTAATTTACTAGGAATAAGGCCCGTTGTGGAAATAAATGCAATGAGATCTAGAAAGAGACTCTGGGAGAATGCCAAGGCCTTGGGCACTCAGCGTCAATGTGCTGTGGCAACCTCAGCAGGATATAATGAGACAGAGTCCACCATTTTCTCCAAAGGAACTGATCTCTGCTACCTGAAGAGCAGTTGTAATTTTCAGTGATCTCCAGCCCTCACCTGGAGATTGGCAACAAGTTACCCAGGAGGAAATGGCTGGTTTGGAGGGTGCAGTCTATGGCATTGTACCTGTCTGAGGTCCCACTCCTCCTCAAACTTCACCCTCTCCAAGCTCCACCCCTCAAATCTATATGAATTTCCCAACCTGGAGTTGGCAACCTTATCTCCTTCCCAGCCAAACATCCACCTGCCATTATCTGCCCCTCCAATTTCAGCTTTGCATCTCCTCCCCCCTCCCTCCTTCAAATAAGTTATAATTTTGAGTGATTTCCACCCCTTTCCTGAGATTGGCAACAGTGGTTCCCGAGAAGGAAATGGCTGGTTGGGAGGGTGGAGTCTATAGCATTGTACCTGTCTGAGGTCCCACCCCTCCTCAAAACTCACCCTCTCCAGGTTCCATCCCTCAAATCTCCAGGAATTTCCCACCTGGAGTTGGCAAACCTATCTCCTTCACAGCCAATCATCAACCTACCCTTATTTCCCCCTCTCTCTTCAGCGTTCCATTTTCCCCCCACACACACCTGCAGCCTCTTCTGTGCTCTGAAGCCCTGACTGCCACAAAGTCCATCATTTTCCATGCTCTGAAGCCCTGACTGCCACAGAGTCCACCATTTTCTCCAGGGGACTGATCTCTGCCATCTGGAGAGCAGTTTCCCAAGGGGGAAAGTAGTCTTTCTCTTCAATGGAGACCAAAGCAGCTGGCATTATTCTCCTCTCCCCCTTTTGACTTGCACAACAACCCTGTGAGGTAGGTTAGGCTGAGTCTGTGACAAAGTCTGTCCAAAATCACCCACTCAGCTTCTACAGCAAGAACCTGGATCTAGCAGACCCTGCTCTGAAACACTGACTGCTATGCCTAGGTCAGCCAACCTCCAGGTAGAGCCTGAAGATCACCAGGTATCACAGCTGAACTCCAGGCAACAGATCTCTCCCCCCTGGAGAAAATAACTGCTTTGGAAGGTGGGCTGTATGGCATTCTGTTTAGCTGAGGCCTCTCCCCTCCCCAAACCCTGGTTTCCATAGACTCTACCAGGAAATCTCCAGGAATCTCCCTACCTGGAGCTGGCAACCCTCATCAAGACTGGCCCCATTGAGTTCCTCACAAAGGCTTGCAAAGGGTTTCCTTTGTCCGAACCAAGCTTGGTTGCCTACCATGGCGAAACGGGCTCCAGTTTGCAACTCAGCTGTTTGCCTCCCACCCTCATCCCGTGGGCGTATCTCATGCCTTAACTTCACTGCCACCACTCATGGAATCGTCACTACCTTTTAAGAGGGACAGTGAGACTCCTGTGGCCAAATCTCCCTATTTGGAGATGAAATCCCCAGTTTTGGGGGGATCCCTGGAAAGTTGGCAACCCAAGGGTCTGGCCTTCCCCTGTTTCCCTGGGCTACCCCTTCCCTTTAGTATTGTGCAGAGCAGGGGAGGCTATGTGGTCAGGGGAGGCTATGTGGTCAGAGCCCAACACAGATTATTAGCCCAAAGTAAAGAATTTATTTAACTATTTACACAGTTATGGAGCACACACACACTGTAGGAGTAAGCACACACTATGAACCAACAGGGCATAAATCAACAGGGGTTAAACACAATCCTCTTTCCCTACACACACTACTCTCTACCTCTGGAGGTTGTGGGCTCACCTGTACTTCAGCCTCTCTCTCTTGCCCAAGAGAGCAGGGAAACTTCCATTCATTCCCCAGTCCAGCTGACTGTAAAGTGGCTGAATTTCTGCTGCTCCCATGCCTGTGTGCCAGTTTCCTGAGAGTGGGGATCCCCCTAAGTGATCTTAATGTGACGGGCAACTGATACACCCAGCCCTGGGGTATGTCCGGGGATTACCCTCATGGTCAGATAGCACCCGCCCTAGTGGGATCCAAAACCTCCTACCCCAAGGTGACCAGTGGATCATTGACTGGCAGGCAGACTAGTTGATGAACCGGATCCTTATCCCATGCTGTGCCAAAGCTTGCTATAGCTGTAACCAATAAAGTTGGTTTATTCCACACTTTCTGAAAAAACAGTGTACCTGTGTGTTATTTCAACTGAAACTGTAAATTAGACTAGTATTTGTGGGTATAGAGGAACTTTGGTCTTGGATGTTCACCTTGGCCCCTACCCTTGGTTCTGGAGCCCAAAAAAGTCCCAAATGGTATTTCCTTTTATGTGCTGTATAACATTGATGTGTATGTTTTTATTTAAAGTGGATAGGAGTTATAACTATATTTCTTCCAGTACTGCTTTGCAATATTAACAGTGCAGTTCTAAGTACTTAACTTCAATGGACTTGGAATCAATGCTCCCTCTAAGCTGTGGAGTCTTGTGAGCAAAAATACTACTTTGTGAGCTACTGGCATTAAAGTTGTGAGTGAACGATTTGGCTACTGCATAAATTAGTTTGCTCTGGAACAATCCTTTCTGAGCTAAGACAAAAATGTATGAGCCACAGGCTAAAAAACTGTGAGCTAGATCACACTAACTCATGTAAGAGGGAACACTGCTTGGAATTGTGTAGCTCTGCTTAGAATGGTACTATCTGTCAAGGTTACAATGTTAGTGACAGCATCAATCCCTGTTAGCAGATGGGGGCTGGAGATGACCAAAACTGCTTTTTGCGGTTCTGTTACTAGATTTAAGGATGTTTTCTGGTTGCAATACTTGCATGTGTTTGCCTCATCTAGTGGTGTCATCATATACCAGCCAATTGTTTAAATTTCTGACAGTGCAATCCTAAACAGAATTATACCTTTCTAGACCCATTGACCTAAATGTAATTGCTTAGGATGAGAGTGTTAACATCACAAGCATAACACATAGATATATTTCTTTGAACATACTTTGAGAAAACATAGAAGGAAATGATCCAGTTGTGAATTGAGAGAGAAAGGGAAATTCATTTATCACTAGTTAACACAGACTAACTGAGCCTTAATTATTCTGAAGAGTTTTAGACCATAGTGGTATGCATGTCATTGTGTTATATGGATAAAGTCAGGATCCTGATCTTCATGACAGAGAACTTTGTAATTATTACAGATTAATCTAATTAAGCCTAAATTAAATTGTGTGCTCTTTTGTTTTCGCCCTAATTGCTGTCTGAAGCAATATTGTGAATCTATCCCAGCCTCTCACACAAACTCTCTATATTCTTTCTCCTCCTCTTATGTATGTAACTGCTACAGTTACAACCTTGACTGGAACATATTGATACTGCCACTCAGAAGGACACATTGCTGGCATTGCTTGTTTTTTTTCTTCCAATTTAGAGACAAGTTACTACAGTTGCAATAGAAATAACAATATATAAATTGGATTCCATGATCTATGGATGCAAGGACGTTCCCTGTTTCCTCACAGTCCCTTCTGACTCTGGAAAGTTGATTTACAGGGCAATGGAACCTGTGTGAACTAATACCCATATAGGTTGAGGAGCACACTGAGGAGAAGGCAGAGGGTGAAATCCCCTCTTCCCTAGTCTGCGAGCAGCAGCTTCATCAATCCAAGAGGCAGGAGGGCAGTTCTGATCTTTCCCCATCCACGGTATTGGCCTATGTGTGTCCCAGCAGCCAGGGTATCAACTTTTTCAGGCTCAAAAGGGACTGCAGTGCTGAAGAGGATTTCTGGGGATTATTAGGAAGGGAATTGAAAACAAATCAGCCAGTATCATCATGCCCCTGTATAAATCATTGGTGCGACCTCATTTGGAATACTGTGTACAGTTCTGGTCACCACATCTCAAAAAGGATATTATAGCATTGGAAAAAGTGCAGAAAAGGGCAACTAGAATGATAAAAGGGTTGGAACACCTTCCCTATGAAGAAAGGTTAAAATGCTTGGGGCTCTTTAGCTTGGAGAAACGACGGCTGAGAGGTGACATGATCGAGGTTTGTAAGATTATGAATGGGATTGAGCAGGTTGAGAAAGAAGTACTTTTCTCCCTTTCTGACAATACAAGAACTCGTGGGCACTCAATGAAATTGCTGAGCAGTCGGGTTAGAACAGATAAAAGGAAATACTTCTTCACCCAAAGAGTGATTAACATATGGAATTCACTGCCACAGGAGGTCGTGGCAGCTGCAAGCATGGACAGTTTCAAGAGGAAATTAGATAAACATATGGAGCAGAAGTCCACCAGTGGCTATTAGCCACAGGGTATAGATGGGAACTCTCAGTCTGGGGCAGGTGATGCACTCTATTCTTGGTGCTGGAGGGGGCAGCAGTGGGAGGGCTTCTGGTGCCCTGGCCCCACTGCTGGACCTCCTGATGGCACCTGGTATATTTTGGCCGCTGTGTGACAGAGTGTTGGACTAGATGGGCCATTGGCCTGATTCAACATTGGCTTCTCTTATGTTCTTATGTTCTTAAGAGAATATGGGAATTATCCACAAGTGTTATGTCCACTGACCGCCACTAGGTGGCAGCGACATTTACCTGAGCTTGGAGCTCAAGAGACAATAGGGACTAGGATCCTGAAACCTCAAGAGGTCACCAATAGGAACCTTGGTGGGAAGTTTAAACCCACCAATGGGACCTGTGAGTGGTCCATGGGGACTGTATATAGTTGGCCATCAGGCCGGTATTTTCTGTTCTGTTGTGTATGAGTAAACCATGTGCTGAATATCACGCTGTTTCCTGATTCCTTAATGCATCGAACCCACTACACAACAACAAGCATCAGAGCCTTCTGCTGATGGATCATGGAACCTAACATATCACTACTTATATTGTGAAATTTCTATATGGCCAGATTGGTGTTGTTTGATAAAACACATTCAGAACTACTAAAGCTGTGATCCCTAAACTTGAAGTATCCATCTATTAAGATAATGTTTCCTCACTTTTATTCTACACCATGCTTGAAAGAATATTTTTTCAGTGTAATAACTACCTTTTGTTGTATCTGTGTATCTGTGAATATATTTGTGAAGCTCCAAAAAATTTAGTTCCATGCGAAGGCTAACAGGGATTAGAGGGTAAAATCAAAAAGTGTAGCCTTTCTGGTAACAAGAAAATACAGTCATTAAAGACCAAAATACTCATAATGCCATATATAGATATCACTTATCATGAAGTTATTATAGCATGTGGATTGGTTTGAATTGCCAGTGAGCATTTAAAAGTATTTAGCTGCATTCTGTCCATTTTTCACTGTCATCATGTATACACACACAAGGTGTCAGTTCCCTCACCTGGGGTTCCTAAAAGGCTGACATCCAGATAAAAGCAGTTTTGTGTAAAATTATTTGAACTAACAAGGAAGCAGCCAGAGAGATCACAAGCTAACAGGCAAAATAGGGGGAAGAGAAAGGAAAACAACCAAGAACTTATTCAAATTTTTTGTTGTTCAGTCGCACAGTCGAGTCCCACTCTATGCGACCCCATGGACCAGATCACACCAGGCCCTCCTGTCTTCTGCTGTCCGCTGAAGTTTGCTCAATTTCATGTTGGTTGCATCGATGACACCATCTAACCATCTCATCCTTTGCCGTCCCCTTCTTCTTTGACCTTCAATCTTTCCCAGCATCAGGGTCTTCTCCAGTGAGTGCTCCCTTCTCATTTGGTGGCCAAAGTATTTGAGCTTCAACTTCAGGATCTGGCCTTCCAGGGAACAGTCAGGGTTGATTTCTTTTAGGATTGAATGATTTGATCTCCTTGCAGTCCAAGGGACTCTCAAGAGTCTTCTCCAGCACCATAGTTCAAAAGAATCTATTCTTCGGCGCTCGGCCTTCCTTATAGTCCAACTCTCACAGCCATACATTACTACAGGGAATACCATTGCTTTGACCATGCAGACTTTTGTTGGGAGGGTAATGTCTCTGCTTTTTATCATGCTGTTTAGGTTTGCCATCGCTTTCCTCCCAAGGAGCAGGTGTCTTTTAATTTCATGGCTGCAGTCACCATCTGCAGTGATCTGGGATCCCAGGAACGTGAAGTCTGTCACTACTTCTACGACTTCCCCTTATTTTTGCCAAGGAGTGATGGGGCCAGATGCCATGATCTTAGTTTTTTTTTTATATTGAGCTTCAAGCCCACTTTTGCGCTCTCCTCTTTCACCCTGAGCAAGAGGCTCTTTAGGTCCACTTCACTTTCTGCCATCAGAGTGGTATCATCTGCATATCTAAGGTTATTGATCTTTTCCCCAGCAATCTTAACTCCAGCTTGTGATTCATCCAGGCCAGCATTTCGCATGATGTACTCTGCATATAAATTAAATAAGCAGGGTGACAATATACATCCTTGTCGTACTCCTTTTCCTATGCTAAAACAATCAGTTGTTCCATATCCAGGTCTAACTGTTGCTTCTTGACCCTTATACAGGTTTCTCAGGAGACAGGTGAGGTGGTCTGGTACTCCCATCTCTTTAAGACCCTGCCATAGTTTATTGTGATCCACACAATCAAAGGCTTTAGCATAGTCAATGAAGCAGAAGTAGATGTGTTTCTGGTGCTCTCTTGCTTTCTCCATAATCCAGCGAATGTTGGCAATTTGATCTCTAGTTCCTCTACCTCTTCGAAACCCAGCTTGTACTTCTGGAAGTTCTCTATCCATGTACTGTTGGAGCCTAGCTTGTAGGATCTTGAGCATGACCTTGCTAGCGTGTGAAATGAGTGCAATTGTGCGATAGTTTGAACATTCCTTGACATTGCCCTTCTTTGGGATTGGAATGTAAACTGACCTTTTCCAATCCTGTGGCCACTGTTGTGTTTTCCAAATTTGTTGGCAAATTGAGTGCAGCACTTTAACAGCATCTTCTTTTAAGACTTTGAATAACTCAGCTGGGATACCATCACCTCCACTAGCTTTGTTGTTAGTAATGCTTTCTAAGGCCCATTTAACTTCACTTTCCAGGATGTCTGGCTCGAGGTCAGTGATTATACCATCGTGGTTGTCAAGGACATCGAGGTCCTTCTTGTATAGTTCTTCTGTGTATTTTTGCCATCTTTTCCTAATCTCTTCTGCTTCTGTTAGGTCCCTACCGTTTTTGTTCTTTATCATGGCCAGCTTTGCATGGAATGTTCCCTTGATTTCTCCAATTTTCTTGAAGAGATCTCTAGTCCTTCCCAATCTATTGTTTTCCTCTATTACTTTGCATTGTTCATTCAGGAAAGCCTCCTTATCTCTCCTTGCTGTTCTCTGGAAATCTGCATTCAGTTGGGCAAATCTTTCCCTTTCACCGTTGCCTTTAGCTTTCCTTCTTTCCTCTGCTATGTGTAAAGCCTCATCAGACAGCCATCAGAAATGCTTTCTTGCATTTCTTTTTCTTTGGGATGGCAGTGATTGCTGCCTCCTTTACAATGTCACGGACCTCTGTCCATAGTTCTTCAGGCACTCTGTCTATCATATCTAGTCCCTTAAACCTATTCTTCACCTCTACTGTATATTCATCAGGGATGCAATCTAGATCAAATCTGAATGACCTAGTGGTTTTCCCAACTTTCTTTAATTTAAGTCTGAATTTTGCAATGAGTAGCTCATGATCTGAGCCACAGTCAGCTTCAGGTCTTGTTTTTACTGACTGGACAGATCATAACATAACATAATTTGGCAACCTTCCTTGATATTTCAATGGATTTGTCCTCCAATAGGTATTTCAACACAAGTTCCTTGGAGTGGATTACTAGTTGTCCTTGGCACCTAAATGACCTTAATACAGGTGTAATCAAAAGAGCTCTTTCTTCGGCATAATAAGCACAATGAAATAAAATATGAGGAAGGGTCTCAATTGACTCGGAGGGGCATGAGCAAAGTCTCAAATGCCTAGGAATACGTTGGAATCTTCCAAAAAGAACTGCTGATGGAAAAGTGTCAAATCTGGCTCTGGAAAAAGCCCACCTGTGGTTTGGGTTAGAGATATTAGCTAGATATGGAGAAGCGGTCATATAGTTTTTAGAATTCAGAGATTTGTAAAGAGACGGAAGTACAGCGTGAGACTTTTGCAGCTCAATATCTCTGAGGCATTGGTAAATAATAGATTTTGCCATAACATAGCCGCTTTCCAGAAGTTGGTACGGGTCTAATCCTAAAGTTCTCAATTTAATAATAGCTCTGGAAGACCACTGGGGGTAAGGAGATGCGGCCAACAGCACTGGAATTAACCCAACAGGAGAAAGGTGAGCTTTCAACCAGAAGCAGAAAGAGTGCAGCCATATGTCCAGTTCGACTGTGCTGAGGCCGGCTTCTTGTCTCAAAATGCCATTAGCAGTACATCTTGGAGTATTGATTGGATAGAGCTTCTCCATCTTTGACTGCAAATTACATAGTCAATCTGATTTCGGTGTTGCCCATCTGGTTATGTCCATGTGTAGAGACACCTCTTAGGGTGTTGGAAAAGGGTGTTCGCTATGACCAGCGTGTTCTCTTGACAAAACTCTGTTAGCCTTTGCCCTGCTTCATTTTGTTCTCCAAGGCCAAACTTGTCTGTTATTCTAGTTACCTTTTGATTTCCTACTTTAGCATTCCAGTCCCCTATATTGATGAGGACATCATTTTTTGGTGTTAGTTCTATGAGCTGTTGTAGGTCTTCATAGAACTGGTCCACTTCAGCCTCTTCTGCAGCAGTGGTTGGGGCATAGACTTGGACTACTGTGATGTTGAATGGTTTGCCTTGGATTTGGACCGAGATCATCCTGTCATTTTTGAGATTGTATCCCAATACTGCCTTTCTCACTCTCTTGTTGACTATAAAGGCCACACCATTTTTTCTACGGGATTCCTGGCCACAGTAGTAGACATAATGGTCTTCTGAGTTAAATTCGCCCATTCCTGTCCACTTTAGTTCACTGATTCCCAAGATGTCGATGTTCATTCTTGCCATCTCATTTTTGACCACGTCAAGCTTACCTTGATTCATAGATCTTACATTCCAGGTTCCTATGCAGTATTGTTCTTTGCAGCATCGGACTTTCCTTTCACCATCAGACACATCCACAACTGAGCGTCCTTTCGGCTTTGGCCCAGGCGCTTCACTCTTTCTGGGGTTACTCGTACTTGCCCTCTAGCATATTGGACACCTTCCGACTTGAGGGGCTCATCTTCTGGTATCATATCTTTTAGTCTTTTGTTACTGTCCATGGGGTTTTCTTGGCAAAGATACTGGAGTGGGTTGCCATTTCCTTCTCCAGGGGATCACGCTTGGTCTGAGTTCTCTGCTGTGGCCTGTTCGTCCTGGGTGGCCCTCCATGGCATAGCTCACAGCCTCATCGAACCACACAAGCCCCCTCGCCACGAGAAGGCAGTGATCCATGAGGGAGTTATTCAAATACCACCTGAGTTTTCATTGGCCTGATGATACCCTCACCATCATTGTCATTTACCATCACCCAGGTTACATGTTGCACTTACTGTATGAAATCCCATGACAATTCTGCCTGTTGAGAGATTTGAAGCCATCCCTCCAAAAGATCAAGGCAGTTGGAGGAGACATATATCTTACATATATTGAAGGAGATGCTGCTGGCAGCCTTTGTCCCTCTGTTGTGTATCTCTCTTTATCAGTTTCTTTGTGGCTAATTGTCCTCTCCCATTTCCTATGGAAAATGAACAATTAAAAGAAAATACACTCAGAGATAAATGGAGAAAGCTAACCAGTCTCTCCTGATTCTGTGGGTTTTGTATGTTAATCCCTTTGACTTTCCCTGTCTCCAAGGGAACCTTCGCCAACATTCTTCACATTCTTCACAAGCAGATGTGCCATGTGATGCAGCTATTCTCTCATAACATCTCAGGACTGCTCATTCTCCACAACGAGGACTTTCAAACTGCCTTTTCAGGTCTGTGGCAGGCATATTGAAATCCATATCAAAACATCTCGGGGTGAGAAGTACAGAAAGTGGGAGATGGGAATCAGTTCAGAACAACAAAATCTAAATATCAATATATTTTAATTCTGAACAATAGCTTTGAGATTTTTTTTTTTAAAAAAACCCTGCACAATGGGTGAGGTAGGGAGGAATTTTCTGCAAACCAAGGGAACCCAACAGAGAATGCTGACTGAGAACTCACAAAGTCTTAAAAGCACAAGTTCATTGTGGGGTTATCTAGCAAGGAG
This sequence comes from Gekko gecko, assembly GCA_029375565.1. Classification (NCBI taxonomy): domain Eukaryota; kingdom Metazoa; phylum Chordata; class Lepidosauria; order Squamata; family Gekkonidae; genus Gekko; species Gekko gecko. The sequence goes on from JAPDNY010000002.1 coordinate 139,460,739, forward strand.
CCGAAGAGAAAGTTGAGAGCAGGGCAGAGAGAGAGAGCAGGGTGTGGAAAGGGCCAAGGAGAAACAGAGCAGAAAATAGGGAGAAAGGAGAAAGAGGGAAGAGCTGGGACAAGGGAAGAACAAAGAAAGGGCTGGAAGAGGAAGTAGAAAATCTGGTGTGGGAGAGAAAGAAAAGAAAGGGCTAGGGATAGAGAGAGATGGGGTCAGTGTGGAAGGAGGGATTTTTCCTCCTCGGTATATTTCACAGATTCCCGGTTTGTAGTAATCTCACGTACTTAAACAATATTAATTGTATTATTTAGGATTGCCAAACCCCATGTGGTGGCTGGAGATCTTCCACTATTACAATTGATCTCCAGGCAAGAGAGATCAGTTCACCTGGAAAAAATGACCACTTTGGAAGGTGAACTCTATGGCATTTAAGTCCTGCCCCTCTCCAAATATCCCATTTAAGTCCCTTCCCTTCCGAAATCCTGCACCTTTCAGGCTCCACCCCCAAAATCTCCAGGTATTTCCCAACCTGGAGCTGGCAACCCTAGTATTACTAGAAGCTTTATTAAATGTGAGCTTCTCAGATTGACAGTCCCTTTGCATTCCTTATCAGAATGCTTGACAGTAGGGCTAGAGTACTTTGTTAATTAGCAGCTAGGTAGAATACTATTGGCATATTTCCCTTATGTCTCCACAGCTAAATGGAAATTTATTGTTGAAAACTGAAAATTCAATGAAGGGCCCTGGAATATATCTCTGAGGGGCCAGGACTTTGGTAGATGACCCTATCTCTATGGCTGCATTCTATACAAGATTTTACCTACAGATCTGTGAACTTTAGCAGGATCAAGCCACTTCTTTTACCTCACTCAGCATGCATTCCCAAAATGCTGTTGAAATACAGGTCACCACCTGTTTCTGTTCAGAAAAAGGAGCCTATCACATACCATCTTACTTGCCAAAACATTTTTTCTTCCCATCCTCCCATCCCCACCTCCTTTTGAATTTCTACAAATGTCTCTCCTCCAGTAGGGCAGACTGCCTTACTAGCTGCATAAGCCTTCACTAATTTATCAGCCTCCTCCGAGTCTTTCGTCCTGAATACTAGAATTCCCTGTGGAGGCTAAATCCATAGGAACACCAAGCTATGATGTCTTTGAAATGCTGAATCAAAATTTTGTTAAAAGCCCCGGGAGCCTGCCAAGAATCAAATATGAAGTCTGATGAATTACTTCCTCACTTTATGCAGTAATGTCAAAGGTTCTTAACTTCAGGGGTTCCAGCTTTAAAAAATGTAATAGCAGCAAAACTCAGATGCAACAACAGATGTGCTGATTCATTTTATCAAGCTATATACTTATTAGAACAAATGATAATATTTCCTGGTTATTAACCTGAAGATTAAAATGGTTGGAAGATTCTTGGTGGGTCATTGTCTTCAAGAAACCATTATAGTAAGTTTGCATATAAAGTTCAAAAGAAGGGCCTAAGGAGTCTTGCTCAAATATTCACAATATGCGCAAATGAAAGACAGGAGGTAGTGGGGAGCTTGCAGACTTCTAAAATAAAACTGAATTCCATCATAATGCCAGTGAAGTCAGTGGTTTGTATTTGCCTTACCAAGAACATGCTGTACAATGAAGTGTAAATATTTAATTATATGGTGTTATAAAGATAATTCTGTTTTTCGTATATCATTGACATTAGGTTGGAATCGGCAGTCCATCAGCAGAAGGTGCTGAGGGTCGTGGATTTTTCTCATGTTCCTCCTCCCCAGCAGTCCTTTCCAATCATTGGAAAGTTTATTTCCATGGTTATGGGAGCTGCATGGACCTACAGCCATGTACATTGGGAGAGTGCAGTGATGAGGGGGAAGGTGGTGATATTGCCCTTTCTGTCTCTTCCATCAGCAGAAGCAGACCTTTGCTGACAAAGAGGAGGAAGGAAATGATGTCACCTCGTTTTCTCATGTCTACACTGTGAATTGTGAGAGCAGGAGGAGGTGATGGGTGGGGCTTGAGGGTGGGGAGGGGGCTGGAAGTTAGAGGCTGATGGCAGGACATCTCAAGCTGACTGGCAGACTCACTCATCTCTTGGGGGGCATTCATCTTATATTCAGGGACATCTTCCTTTTGAGTAACTAACTATAGCATCATAAGTATAACTGCACTTCAAAGCATCTATGACAAAATAAAGTTCTACAAAAATAATATGACCTGCCATTAAAGTATATGATTTCTTTTTATCCATACATAGTCTAATCTAGATGACGAAGTGTTTTTCAATGTTTTTTAAAGTCTTTTTTGAGGAAAGCCTCTTAAAAGCAATTTTTCAGTATGAAAAAAATGTTAGTAATGCTGTTTGCAGTCCGAAAGTAATGAAATACATAGCTCTTTTGATTATTATATTATTCTGGTTCAATTGTACCTGAACAGTTTGGTGCAATAACCCTTTTGTGATTTGTGCACATTAAGTTGCTATTAACAACTCAAAACTGCATAAGACCAGAAGTTAAATGAATTATTTGCAATAGTCTTCAATGTAAAATATATGGTATGATTACCTGCTCTAGAACAGCTGTTTTCAGGAATGGTGCCTGAAGAGTTAAGTAAAACCGTGGAGACAAGCAATAAAGTTGCAAGCTAATTGACTTTGTTTTTGTTTGTTTGTTTTTAAAAAACACTGATTTCAGAGGGCGTACACCTGAAGGTTCTAAAGGAAGTTGTTAGTAGGAAGTCTCCTAAAAACAATATGCAGCTTGTCACCCAAACTGGCTTTCATGCCCAAGGGAGGTCTTAGCTAATGGACAACATGGCTCCACCCACCCCCCATGGAGAGAAGGAAAGAGGAAAAAGAGCAGGCTCCTTCCACAGCCACTCACACCTGGCCTGTTCAGGGCTCAGGCTGCCAGCTCATAGTGACAGCCATTCACACAGGTTCTGCCCATGGTTTGAGCCCCTAGCTATCTAGGGCTCAGGCAGCCATGTTCCAGTGACATCTCCCAGTCCCGCCTGCCTCACATGGGGCAGGGACTGCAATATTCTTGGCCCTGGCAGGGGGGCTGACAGGCAGGCCCAGCAGGGGATGACACTGATTCTGGGGCCCCATTATGGACTTTTCCCCTGGGCCCCAGAAAGACCATCCCTGGTCATAACAGAGGATTGCAAAGAACCAAATGCAACTATTTTTTTTTAAAGGAGCACAGACGATATCTGGGAAATTATGGTCTAGTTAACCTATTTTTTTCTGGATAAATTAATGAAAACAGTTACTAAAGATAGAATTAGAACTAAGTCCAGTGGCGTTTTTAAGACCAGCAAAGTTTCATTTTGGGTATAAGCTTTCGTGTATATGCACACTTCATCAGATACATTGAAACCATTTCTTCAAGCATTACATATAGGTAGAGAGAGGGTGTGGTGGGGGAGTTAGTTGCCAGGAAGGGCTAGTTAGAGTCATGATGCATAAGTAACTGGGCAATAAGTATAGCTGAGATTGGATTAAAGCAGTTGTCAAGGCCTGTGAATGGCAGCAAATTAGCATACAAATACAAGAGTTAACAAACAGGTGTGAGAACCAAGTTTGAGTCCAGTGGCGCCTCCAAGACCAACAAAATTCAGTTCTGGGTATAAGCGAGAACTGAGTGACTTAGCATGTGTAGTGAGATAAGAACCCAATATCTCTGTTAAGTCCTGGGGGTTCCATTCTCCTGAATGTTGTAATAACTTGTAATTCAGCTATCTCCTGTTCCAGTCTTTTTCTGAAATTCCTTTGCAGTAAAACAGCTAATTTGAGGTCCCCCACTGAGTGCCCTGGGAAGTTTAAATGTTCTACAGGTTTCTCAGTTCTGTGATTCTTGATGTCAGATTTGTGCCCATTTATCCTGACAAAGGGTTTGACCTGTTCACCATATACAGAGAACACAAGGGCATTGTTAGCATTTAATGGTATATACGAGAGGATGAGCAAGTGAATAAGCCTGAGATGTTGTAGTTGCTGTTGTTAGGTCCAGGGATTGTGTTGTCTGGGTGTATGTGGCAGCAAAGTTGGCATCTGGGTTTATTGCAAGCCCTGGTACCAGTGTCCATGATCAAATTAGATGTTGCATTATTGTTGTGGGTGAGGAGTTGTTTGAGATTGGGGGGCTGTCTATGTGCAGGAAAAGGTTTACCCCCCCCCGTACTTGGGACAGAGAACTGTCATTATCCAGTAGAAGTTATAAGTTGCTGATGATGCATTGAACTATTTTGAGAGCTGTATGTGACCACTAGTGGTGTTCTGTTATTGCCTGTTTTGCAACAAATTTTCTCTGAGAAACTAAACTTTTGTTTGTTTGTTTGATGGCATTTCATACATTTTTGGGAATTGGAGAGGGACATTTGGTCCATTGTTCATGTGTTTTCAGATCTGACAAGATTTAGGTAATTTTCTTAAAGCTGGGGGTTGTTAACCACCTTGGGCTCCCAGGAAGAAAGGCAAGAAATATTGTTTTAAATAATACCACTTCCATGGTCTTTTGAAGTTCTTTGTGTTAAACATATGGATAAGTGCTAGCTGGTAGACACTATACACTTGGCCAGCCAAAAGGCTTTTGACAAAGGTGTTCACCAAAGGCCCTAAAGTAAATTTTACAGTCATGACAAAAGAAGAAAGGTAATCTAAGAGACAGGTTAAATGACAGGATACAGAGGGAAGGAGTTCTTCCAGTGAGGGCATTAAGCAATGTGGTCTTCCAGGATTAGGACCAGTGCTTTAAAAAAGATATGTTCATGGTTTATCTAAAATCTTGGATAGTAGTGAAATGGTCAGGTTTGCAGATGACACCAAATTATCCAGGATACTGAAACACAAAGTAGACTGTGAAGAGCTCCAAGCCAGTCTCTTCAAATTGGGTCAATGGGCAATAGTATGGCAAATGAGGTTCAGTACAAGAAAATGTAAAGTGATGCACATTGGAGCAGTATCGCCTAACTTCATGTATGCACTGATTCTGTCAGAACTGGTAGTCAGACCAGGAAAAAGATGTTGGTATTGTGACAGATATCTCAATGAAAATGTTGACTCAGTGTGCAGCAGTGATAAAAAAGCAATTTCTACACTACAGATTAAGAAAAGTATTGAAAATAAAACAGCCAGTATCATAGTACCATTGTTCTTGTTGCCCAGTCTCAAAAACGATGCCATCAAACTAGAATAGCTGCTGAAAATAATAACCAAAATGATCAAGGCAGTAAAACAGCTTCCTAGTGAGTGAAGGCTAGGAAGCTTGGGGCCTTTCACTTTAGGAAAAAAAGCAAGAAATGAGGGACCATAAGAGAGGTTTATAAAAGTATGGATGGTGTGAAAAAAGTGGATAGAGAAAAATTTTCACCTAAAATACTAGAACTGAAGTTGCACCAAATGAAACTGATGAATGGGAGATTCAAGACAGATAAAACAATGCACTTCTTCACACAGTGCACTTGAGGAATTCACTGCCAGGTGAAGTACTGATGGCCACTGGCTTAGATGGTTTTGGCAGTTAATATTTTATTGAATAACAAACAATAACAACATATAAATTAGCAGTTAACATTCAATAGTAATAAGCTCAAAGTTTACCTATATCGTTAGAGTATGTAGATGGTAGGTCAAGTACAACAAGAATTCTTAACCTAGGTTTCCTGTGAATAGTAATAAACTGGGATTCATGGAAGACAGGAATGAAGGCCAAACAGAACTCCCATGTCAGGATAGCTGTAAATGCCAGTTGGGAGGGGCAGCCATAGAGCAGAGGCTTTGGTCTTCTGGAACATCTTTTTGGTCACTGAAGAAAACAAACCCTGAATGGATGGTCTAATGAAGCAGATTTCCTCTTCAGTTTTTAGTACAGCATTATTTTTTCTTGGCAGTTAGCAACCCTACAGGTTACCCTAATCATTTTCCTGGTTGTGTTGATTATATGGTTCTTTACTTGGACTTTCAAATGTTTTCTGTGTGCACTGTAAGCCTAATTGTGAGATTTAAGAAGATCAGTAGTTTATTAGACAAACTGTGCATTATTCCCTCCCTTCTGGTTACATCATTATATTACATTATCAAATTTCATATTCTTAAATGCTGTCCTCAAAGAATCATGCATAGATATGAAACTGTATATCAAAACACTCTAATGGAAGGTTGTTGTTTTTTTAAGATCCAGAGAGCTTTAAACTATCAGAATATCGCCACTTGTCCTCCAGGTTGCCACAATAGCCCTTCTCAAACATCCCATGGCTTTTGGTTTCTCTATTTTTGAAGTAATTTTCAAAGTAAAATTACTCCAATTCCCACAAGTGCTGTTCTACTTAACAGTATGTCAATATTTTCCTGATAAACCCTAGGGGCTTAAAGAACAGCCATAAAAATTCACTTCAGGGAGAACTTGGTGCTTAAAATCCTACACCATAAGCTATTTTTTTCAGCCTCAAATCAGGTAAAATCTATCTACCACAGCTTCAAAAGAATAAAAAAAGGCCTTTGTTAGTTTCAGATGTTTCCAGCACTTGCATGCTAAAAAACTGTAGAACTATACTATTACACGTTATAAACACTAGATTACTAATCTTAAATCCCGGTCACACGAGCGGGATGCTGCGCCGCTGAAGGGAGGCAAATTAGAGCCAGAGCAAAAAGATGCGTGGTAGCATGATCAGACGGGTCCCCGAGATGCTGCGCAGACACCGATAGCTGGCAATCATACAGTGATGTTGAAGCGTATCAAAGGGTTTCGCTTTCGCATTCTTGTGCATGCGCAATCTTACATTTCTTCGCATACTGTGGAGGTTTGGAAAAAACACATCTGGTGTGACGGGATGCAGGCGCGTGCCAGATGCGCTGGATTAACTCAGCTTCTACGATCCGATGCTCACCTGCGACCCACATTTTCCGGTTGCTACTACCATTTTGCTGGTACTTTTTAAATCCGCTTCTTTGGGCCAACAGTACAGGTTGGTGACAGGTGCATTACGCTTCCCAGATGTTGCCGTATGATCGTACCCGTTTGATGCACCCTCAACCCGTCCATTTCACGAGCAAATCCTCCCGTGTGACAGGGGCCATAATTAACTAATAAAGAACCAGATTTTAAACAGTTCCTTTGCTATGATAGTGTCAAGCATATTGCGTTGCATACAAATTCCAATGAATGGAGGGGAATTTGGAAGCAGGGATGCTTAATTACACACCAGCCTTGGGTCATCCTTGTGTATAGCGATTATGGGAGCTGAACGTGAAACAAGCTGTGTGTCTGTATCCAGACAGTTCCAATGTAGCTGACAGTGAGTATTTTATATTGAGACTTACTCCTTTGGTGTCTCTGGGTGCCTTATATGAAAGTGTAACAGACAAATTTTGTGTTCAGGTCTTATAGTGATTACAGATGCAACTGCCAACTGTACACAGGCACAAAGCCTAGGCAATGCATCCACGGTAGGTCATTCAAATTATGCATATCACTGCTCAGGTGCAAAGAGAGGCAAATGCTCAGTGATTTAACAGCATTTAACAATTTAACAAACAGACTAGCACCCTGGGGAAAACTGAGTTACCTAACTGCACAGGTGCAAAAGGACATGTAACCTATCTTCTGGTCCTTTATTGGACCACTTCAGCCAACTCTCCTTGGAAGATGTAGGCAGGATCCTGACAGCTGTTAGGTCCACCACATGTCTCCTTGACCCATGCCCATCTGGGCTGGTTAATTGCTGTGGGAACAGTGTGCAGGACCCCCTGGAGGAGATCATTAATTTGTCCCTTTCAATAGGGACTTTCCCAGCGTGGTTGAAGGAGGCTATGGTGCATCTGCTCTTGAAGAAGCCATCATTAGACCCTGCAGTCTTAGCCAGCTCTGACCTGCCCTGATCCAGTGTCTAACTTGCCATTCCTGGGTAAGGTAGTTGAAAGGGCAGGGGCTGAGCAATTTCAGGTTTTTCTGAATGAAGCATCTATCCTGGATCCATTCCAGTCCAACTTCCGCCCTGGTCACGGGATGGGGACAGCACTGGTCGCCCTCACAGATGACCTCCAGAGACAGCTAGATCAGGGCAGGTCGGAGCTGCTGTTGCTTTTAGATCTGATGGCAGCGTTCAACATGATTGATTATGATCCATTGACCCACTGCCTTGCTGACATAGGAATTAGGAGGACTGCCCTACAATGGTTTTCCTCCTTTCTTCATGTTCGGGGACAGAGGGTGGCACTTGGTGAGATGGTCTCCCAGCAATACCCACTGGAATGTGGTGTGTCGCAAGGGGCGATCCTCTCACCAATACAACTGGCCCCTTATCTCTCCACTTTCAGGTTGGATTGCTGTAACTTGCTCTATGCAGGCTTCCCCTTGAACCTGACCAGGAAACTCCAACTGGTGCAAAATATGGTGGCTCGCCTGCTGACTGCGATGCCTATGGGGGTGCATATTCAGCCAGTGTTCTTCCAGTTGCACAGGCTACCAATTGAGTACTGGATCCATTTCAAAGTGTTGGTATTAACCTTTAAAGCCCTGAGCAGGACCGCCTCTCCCCATATACCCCCTGGAGAGCCTTGCACTCTACTGATCAACATCTACTGGTTATCCCTGGCCCAGAGGATGGCCACTTAACCTCAACCAGGGCCAGGGCCTTTTCTCTCCTGGCCCCACCTGCAGGGCCTATTATAGTTCCTCTGGGCCTGTAAAATGAAGCTGTTCTGCCAGTTGAGGTGGTGGACACCCAATTAGTTGGCCTCCCTGCATAGAAGTTGCCTTGACTAGTTGCCCTATATGAAGTCCTGATATTATATGAGCTTGGTGTGACTCCAGTTACCATCAGTCTGGCTTATAGGAGGTCTGAACTGTTATATTTAATTCACCATCTTTTAATTGTTTAATGGTTCTAGCTGTTTTAAGAATTAATTATATTACCTGGTTTTAGTTGTTCATATACTTTATTGTTACCTAACCTGAGCCCATTTTGGGAAGGGCAGGATATAAATTTAACTAATAAATAAATTTAAAATAAATTTAAAAAATCTAATAAGGCATGACTGAGCCATGACCCTGTGACACAAGCAGCTACTGTGCAGCTGCAAAGCCATACCTTGACATGGCATTTGAGTCAGACATCAAACAGCAACACTGAGGCAATCATGTAAGGGGATTTTGACTCTCAAGTAAACAAAGAATTTGATCAAAGTAAATGCGGATGGCAATCACGTTTGTGTGCTCAAAACCCTCAGCATCTGCTTGGAAGTGGATCTTTCTTTCCTTCTCTTTTCCCCAGCTAGTTCACCCCACACACATGCACTCGCACAAATACTGGAAGCACACTAATGGTCATAGCTGAAGAACAGTGAGACATGCAGCACTGGGGTGGGTGCAGTGAGAATGAGGAATCCCCCTCCACTGTCTTGCCTGAGGGAAGCAAGCCCTACAAATGAAACAAAACCTTGTGAAAGGTTATTTCATCTAATTCCCCTTTCTTGTTGTGGCATAAATGGTATGGCCTAGGCACATCCAGACCTACTGCTATACCCAAAGGACTGCTTTTTTTTTTTTTAAGGACTCAGCTGCTAATGACTGGGAAGAAGTGAGGTAGACTGGGCAAAAGAGGTGTGAATGTTTCTTTGAGGGTGGCAGAAAGCTGACAAATTTTGCACATAAGATTAAGCACAGTCATAGACTTCATGAGTAATAGGCAGAAAAGGTTTAAGATGCTGAATTCTTTCTCACACCTTTGTATGACTAAAAAAAGCATAACTAATTTAGTGAAGAATTTACAGTAAAGCATTCTTTGAAGTAGCATAGCTCTGGTAGGCAGGGTGCACATTACGTTAATAATTTGAATTATGGCAATTACAAAATAGAGCTGAGATTAGCACATTTTTTCCTAGGTTGCAGAAATCATTTTATTATATTGTATATTAGAAATGAAAGATTAGTATTTCATGCTGGCTGTTTTCCCTCACCTAGCATAAACATTGCAAGTGCATTGTTGAAATAATGTAGTAAACGGTTCCCCAATGTGGCACCACTTATTGCCATGGTGCCTGCCAATACTATCCCAGTACCTTGTAAGCTTTTCAGAAAGTAGTGGGGGCCACTGTAAAGCAGGGCTTGTTACTCGCTGGTCTCATGCAAACAAAAGGGTTTTTCTTGGCTGCAGTAGCAGCTGCAGCCGCTGAAGGTCCAGAAGGACTAGCAAGTGCCCAGGATTGTGGTTTCATTTTCTCTCCAGCTTTCTTTTTATTCCCTGTTTTCTTTCTCTCTCCCTCTCCCACTCAGTCCCTTTCTCATTTCTTTTTTATTTCCCTTCTGCAATTCTTTTGCAAAGTGAGGAGGAAGGTATTCTGTTTATCTCTCTCTCCTGCAGAAGCCATTTTTGAGTTTGACTCCACCTCCTGCAGAATCCTTTTGGGGTGTCTCTCATCTGTGTATCTCAAAATTCCAAAGATGTCCACAGGCTAAAAGAAAGTGTTGGGGACCGGACCACTGACATAGGAATGGAGCCCATCTTCAGTGAGCTTGAACCTCTTCTATTTACACCAACCTAGTTCTCATAAATAGCAGATCAGATTGTGAACCTTCATCACATCTGTTTCACAGGATATTGTGGGGGAGGAGCACAAATGGTTGAATGTCCTCCAGTTCACTAGGGCTGCAGTCACACACACTAAATAATCCATTTTCAATCCAGTTTTGAATTAGATTTTGCCAGTTCACAACACCAGACTGAGCAAGGGATTCAAAAGAAAAGGGTCAAATGCAATTCCTCTATCCCTCCCGCTATATATGCCTAGCAGGCTCCTTAGTTTAGATAGTTACAGATATTCTACAGGGTTACCATTACCTTTAAGCCTCTTTCAGGTATGCAGGCTAACACATGGCAATGGCTGCTTCAATGGAATCAGCACCAAAGAACCTCTCCTCCTTGCTCCCAGGATTTTTATCATTTCTTATGCCTCCCACTGAGCATATCAGACTGGGTCAAAGAAGCTTTTCCTGTAATCTCCAGGAGCTTCTTCTTGAAGACTTTCTGGATCTTAATTCCTCCAAATCTCTGTTCCCCGCAGCCCGGGGGCGGGGGGGGACTTGACCTTCCCATTCTCTCTTCCTAGACCTATTAGCATTTCTAAAGGAGTGGCTGAGGTGAGGCTGGAAAACAACTGAATTGACTTCCCCCCTCTTGCCTATTCTCTGCCCAGAGAGAAAACTTAAAAACTCATGGTGAAGGCTTTCCTCAGTTCAAACCTCCCCCCCAAAATGCATTTCTTTACTAATGCATATAAATGTATGCAGAATTGTTCCTATTCTGTTACTGGCAAGCTCTGTGGAGTGGGATGTTATATTCCTACCACCCAGCTGATCGAGGACCACTCTTGCCTATCTGCTTCTGGGTGCAATTTCTTCCTTTCTGCTTTTTGGTACAATGAGAAAAAGTAGAGGGGGAGAGAGGCCAGCCTTTCCATCAGCTAGAGAGGGGCTGCAAACAACCCGTCTGACACTCTGCTTTCTGGCTCAGGCAGAAAACATGGAAGGAGAGAGAAAGGGATATCTCCCCCATCAGAGGGGTCATTCTGATCTGTACTCTCTGGCCCAGAAGGGAGGCAATGATAGATGCTGTGGGTGTTGTGGTAATGTGGCCCATGGGAGCTTTCATGTATAGCCTTCTTTTTTTAAGGGGGGGTCATCTTACATTTAAGAACATCTTCCTTTGGGGTAAATATTCTAATGATTGCAAAAGCTGCACTATATATATATATGTGTGTGTGTGTGTGTGTGTGTGTGTTCCTTTTATAACCCATAATAAAATGTTCCAACAGTATTTAAGGTGAAAATAATTTTGATGCTATTTAGGATTGCCAGATCACCCCTGGCCACTGGCGGGAGATGGGGGTAGAGTTGGAAAACTTCTAGAGATTTGGGGATGGAGTCTGGGAATGGACAGGGACCTCAGTGGGGTGCAATGCCATAGATTCCACCCTCCAACGCATCAATTTTCTCCAGGGGAACTGATCTCTGTAGTCTGAAGATGAGCTGCAATCCCAGGAGAGGCTGGCATCCCTAGCTAATTATACCTTCAGTCAGTCAGTCCTGGATATTTGGGGGTGGATTTTGGGGAGGAAGCTCAGCAGGAATGTGGATGTGAGTCCACCCTCCAAAGCAGCCATTTTTTTCCAGGGGAACTGATCTCTATAGACTAGAGATCAGTTGTAATTCCAGAAGAACTCCAGCCACCACCTGGAGGTCAGCAACTTTATTAAGGGGTCTGCAGTGAGTGGGGAGAATTGGTAGAATTAGTCCTCCCCCCCACCCCCAATAGTTCTTTGGAAGTATGTAATTGGATACATGCCAGAAGATATTGTCGCCTCAGACAATAATCCTTAGTAAATAAAAAATACAGAATCCTTATCTTTCAAAAATATTCATGCCTGATATCCTAAAGAAATGGTTTCACTATTTCAGCCTTTGAAAGGTATCTGTGAGTAACTGTAAGAATGATTAAAAAGTGGTGACAATTCACTGCAAAATGATATGTCCAAAGTTTAAACTGAAAAGATCTAATTAAAGATACAAAAAGCATTTTCAAAACTAAAATAGAGTTCACTGCATACTATAGCATGAGGAAAGGAGAACGTGCGACCGACATTTGCTATGTAAATTATCTCTAAGCCATGCTAAATCAATGAGTTTTGTTCTGTAGATGCTCATTCCAGGTTGCTCCCTGTAATGACCTCAATTATACATGTCTTCATTGTGAAATTATGATTGCCGTTGGTGGGCTGCAAATGACAGTGGAGAAAAGATTTCCATGATAAAATAGCACAAATAGTAATACCTGACTGAATTAGCATGCAGAGTATGGTACTGACTGAAGTCAATGTGCTTCCTGTTAAAGATCCTCTAATTTCTTAATTTTTTTTGTTAAGGAACAAGAGAAGGGGTGAAATAGGCAAGGGTGTCTGGACTGTAGTAAGAGTTGAAAACTTACCAAGGAAGGATTAAATGACTGAAGAGAAGGATGCTGGTTTCAAAGATTCCATATGGGATGTCATATATTTACGTGTAATAGGATTTTTCTTTTTTCTTTCTTTTTTTGGTGAGTATTTGTTTGTGTGCCTAAAAGTCATGGTTGACTTCTGGGGACCCCTAGTAGGGCTTGGACATTTCAGAGACCTGGCTTGCTATTGCCTGCCTCTTCGTCCCAGCCCTGGTATTCCTTGGAGGTCTCCCATCCAAGTACTTACCAGGGTCAGACCTGCTTAGCTTCAGGGATCTGATGAGATCGGGCTTGTCTGGGCTATCCAGGCCAGGGCAGAATTTTTCAAAACTATAATATTTAAGTGAAAATTGTTAACATAAGTAAGAATGAACTTTGAACATTTTCTCCCCATCCTCCCTGTTCCAGTATACTCATTATCAAAGTCTCCACCATGTAAAATAGGCACAAAGTACCGGCTTTGACTTTCTTTTCATTTTTTTCCCTGTAGTTAGTCTATCGCCAAGTCAGATTTATCACTAAGACACAAACTCTATCTGCAGTAAAATTTCCTAATATGGAAAGGATTCTTGAAACATAAGCATTCCATAAAAATTATAAATCGAGAAACCCATTGTCATGCCATTCTGTGTCCACTTTGGGCTGGCCACCCGTGGCCATCTCAGATGCCCCGTGTGCTGGCCTTGGGACCCTGGAGTATACAGGTTCCCACCTTTGTGGCAGAGCTTTGAGGGCCAAGGGAGGTTCTAAAGTTGAAGAAGGAGAAGCAGCCTCAGAAGATGGGTTGTTCAGAGGGTTACTGTGCCACTCTTTCCTGTCCTGGAATTCTGGCCTTCTGCTGGGTCTCCGGTCAATTCGGGGCCTCTATTCTCTCTCTCTGCCTCTCTCTCGTATGCCCCAGCCAGCCCATTCTCCTTCCTCCCTGGCCATCTCCTCTCTTCCCTTTTTATTACCCCCTCGTTCCCCTGTAGCCTCTTCCCTCTTGGCCCCGCCCCCACCTAAAAGTGGAGATGCTGAGCCCACTTCCTCCTCCCCCACCCTCCTGACACCTGCCAGAGGCCCAGGCCTTGCTCCGCTGCCTGTTTTGCTCTGCTGCGGCTCTCCAAGCCCCAGCCTGACTGCTGTGGGTGGTTGCTCTTCCTGGCCCATTCTGGGCCAGTCTTGGAAGCTCTGCCACGAGCCAGGCGTCGCTCACCCAGCAGCCGCGACTCATCCCCGTGACCTGCCCTGCTCCTCCAAGGCGATCTCGATGCCCTCGTCATTGCTCCAGAGGGCCGCCGCATTGGCCTGTCACCTCCATCCTCTCTGCCAGTTGCCTATGTCTGTCAGACTCCTCAGCAAGTTATTCTCAACAACACTGTCTCTGACAGTGATATGTTTATTGCGTTATCAGCAAGTTCCAGGTCTTAACAGTACTGTGTCGGTTCTAAAGATTTTGGTGGGAGCAATCATAGATATAGATAATTCAAATGTAACCCCTCCAATCCCATTATCTACAAAACAAGCTGGCACCAAAAGTTTCAAGGACATTCCTTTGGGAATGAGAGGAAGGGTATCTTTGGAAGAATTACGCTTCTAAGATAGTGAAGTCACACACTCCACAATCACACACACACCTAAGGAATTGCTCCCCCCAGCATCTATGGCAAATTGAGCAGAGCGAGGTTTGACAATTTCATCAGGACTTTGTCTCTTCAGAAGTGAAAGCAGCAGGGGAGGGAGGAAACTCAGGAATTCGCCCCCCCCCACTTAAAGCAAAGTGGTTTTTAAAATGGGATTTAAAAACTTTTGGACTAAGCTAAATGCATCAGAATATCAGCGAAATCGAAAACTGCACAATAATGTGAAGTGGATTAAATTCAGCTAACTTTTACTTTGTTTTGGGAAACTTACTTCTTGTTGATATTATGGCTGGGAGAGGGCAGAAGGCAGGTCTGGAGAAAAAAATGCAAACCGGAAATAGCCAACCAGCGACTCCCTCCCACAACCAGAAAGTAACAGCAGACAGCTAACCCTACACTGTTGGCAAATGCACTGCACCCCCTAATGGAACAGATGACTAATCTCAATGCTAAAATGGATAATTTGCAAAAGCAAATGTCCCAAATGGGTAAAAGGACTTCAGTGACGGAAAAGACTTTAAAAAAAGATGGAAAAACAGACTGAGAATATTAACAAAAGAGCGGATGAAGCAGAGAAAGAGAGATCCTCCAATAAAACTCAGCTAACACAGCTCCAGCTGGAAAGTTCTATGTACATTCTATGCTTCCAAGGGATCCCAGAAGAAAAGAATGAAGATTTAAAATCTCTCTTAGCAGATACTTTGGCTCCAATAACGGATTACAAACAGGAAGACTTAATGAAGGAGAAGGACTGAATTTACAGAACTTATCCGGATTATATATAAAAAAAATAAACTCCCAGGAGAAATTTGTTTGAAATTCATGAGACGGTCTACCAGGGATCTGGTGCTGAAATCTACATAGGGGAAACCCCTGAAAATCAAGAACGAAGAGATAAAAATCTTGAAGGATATCCCCTTTGAAATTAGAAAACGGAGGAGACTTTATAGGGAGCTTACTCTCTCTCTTCAGAAGGAAGCAGTTCCTTATAGATGGTTATTTCCTGAAGGACTGAGTTTCAAATTTAAAGATAAAAAATTCAACACTGACACTGTTCCTAAGGCAAAAAAGTTTGTAGACCAATACTTCAACCCCAAGCAATGTAACAAGAACAAGAAATCTAAAATGGAAGAGGAGGAGGAGGAGGAGGAGGAGGAAGAAGAGGAAGAGGAAGAGGAAGAGGAAGAAGAAGAAGAAGAAGAAGAAGAAGAAGAAGAAGAAGAAGAAGAAGAAGAAGAAGAAGAAGAAGAAGAAGAAGAAGAAGAAGAATCCTACTCACAGGATTCATCAAGCGGTAGTTCTAAGCTTTATAGTTCTTCAGATACATCGGAATCTGAGAAAGGAGCAGCTGCTCCCAAACCTTGAGGAAAGAAGAAACGCAAGAAGAAAAGACTCTAAAAGATATTTGTTGCAGTTTTTTGTTGACTGTATAATGAATGTATCCTTTTATTATTTTTTGTTAAACTTTTTGTAAGCAATAACAGATCTGTATCATTAGGTGACAAAGCTATATCACTATGTAACCAGATTGTGTCACCTGTTAGTTTGTCCTTCCCCATCACCAGTATTTGATTTAGAGTTAGGGATATAGTTGCCCTTCCCACTCCAAAAATGGCATTGTATTAGTTTTCCCTTTCCCGTTTCCCATAGAACTTAGAGATAGGGATTTAGTATCCTTACCCCATATCTAGTAGTTTTGCAAAACCAATAAAATTCTTATATAAAAAAAAGAAGTGAAATCATCCTGGTTACTCAGAGCTAAACTACTTTGTGTGTGGTGAAATTTCTGACAGCTGTTGTTACATTATGTGACAACTTCTAGAGTAGCTTTTAGGCTCTCCTTTTGTGGTATGAGGGTTTGCTGTTTATGACTCTGGTTGTGAAACCAATAATTAAGAATAGGGATGGGCACAAACCTCATCACAAACCTAAATTCATAATGAAAATCACCCAGTTTGTGGTTCATGAACAGAGGGTCATGCAATCATGCCTGCAATGAACCTCCCATAAACCTCTATGGTTTTCACAGAGGTTCATGTGGTTCATGCAGCAGACACTCATCAAATTAATCATCAAAACAGTGGGGGAATGGACTTCTGCAGCCCTTCTGCAGTCCTGGAAATGCCAATAGTGGCCCTCCAAAGCTCAACAGGCAGCACTGGCCACCAATAAGAGAACTCACCAGGGTGGTCTGGTGCAAGTTTGATGTCCCTGGCTTGGAGAGATTCTGTTCTATACCCTCCTGGACCTGCAGCTGTGATTTTCCCAGAAAGCACTTTCCTGGAGGCAACACACCTTGTCTTGGTTTTCCAACTTTCCAACCCCCTTCTGCACTATACCTCCCCACCTTCTGCACTATGGACACTAGGATGTTTGACTTCTGTGCGTCTGGTCACTCAACCCCCTGGCTTAGCATCATCAGCTGCCCTTGCTGTACCTGGCCCTCATCTTGGTTTTCCAACTTTCCACACCCCTCCTGCACTAGACCTCCCCCTTTTGCATTTTGGACCCTAGGGAGCCATTCTACCAAATCACAAACCTCACAAAACAAACCAGTTTGGTAAACAGGAAGGTTTGTGAAGGTTCGTGGTTTGTGTGGCCCCACAAAAGAACCCTCAAAAGCTTGTATGGAAGATTATGCTGAAAGATTTTAAAAATGTTTTACAGAATACAAATCAGTGCAAGAAACAGGATTAAGGAAATGTTTAATAACATAGAATCCAGTGATTGTACTCTTACTTTACATCTTTTCAAAAGAAAGTAAGCCTTACTAAAGCTACAAAATGTTAAGTGGTGTTCCAATTACTAGTTTTTATCCTATAAATGCATTCTAAATACAGTAGCATTTTCATTTTTAAAATACCTGTACATTAGCACCAAATAGTTGTAATGATAATCTCTATAACCAGTGTTAAAAATGGCAGCATAATGTGAAGACATACTCAAAATATGCTGTCAGAATCTGATGTTGTTTAGCCCTTCTCCATCACAGGCTTGAAATCATTTAGTAAGTTTCAGTTTAGTACAAACCATACCCACTTTTAAACGGAACTAGCAAACACTGAAATGTAATTTGAAGCTGCTTTGCAATTCAGTCCTTGATTCCAAAGGCCATTTGGGGGGAAGATATTAAGCAATTAAAACAGAGGACAGCCTCTGAATGTATGAAGAGTACTTCTCATTCACCAGAAGTACCCACAACAAGCCCCAATCATCTTGCAGATAGGGGTAAATGCTTTCAGGATAGAAGGCAACTTCAGGAAGGACAGTTCCTGATACTTTTAATTAAAAAACAAAGCATTTGCCTTTCCTTTAATTCTATTGACTTGTTAAATCTAAATTTCATCATGTTTATCCAATTTGTTTGACACTCTGGATGATAAAGTCTTCTCACCTACCAACAGTCAGAACCCTTTATGTATCCATAGTCATGCTTTTTCAACTGGCTAAATCTGATGATACCATCAGCATCCTGGAATCTGTATGTTCATTTAAACTCATCCAGCCTCATAAGACCTTAGTGACAAAGCTCTTTCCAACTGTTATATGAATTCCATCTAAGTGAATTCTATCCATTCAGAGACTATCAAAATGCCACTACCAGTATAAGAGAGAGGGAAAATAATTTGGCTTATCTTTACTTATATCAGCTGGGGCAGTGTGAAAAGTACTTTCCCCTAAAATTGGCCCAGGCAATGTCAGATTTCCTGATTTTTGTTTCACTGTGGGCTACTTAATTTCTCTAGACATAAATAAAAGGAAAGAACTCAGAGGCAATAGAAGGGATGTGATCAGATTATCCAGTGATTCAATCCCTAATCAGAGTTTCTCTTAAAGGCTAACCAGACTTGACATTCGCAAAGAAGAAGTAGATACGCTTCACTCTTGCCATCCTTATGAACCCAAGCCTTTAGACTTGGATAGCTGCAACATTCTGTGCAGTAGTATTTTTTAAATGGGTTTCTGGCATGTGTTGCTTGCTTAGTTCATCCCCTTCAGCAACATTTCTTAAACCACTGCTATTGTTGTCCAAACGAACAAAAGTACTCCATCGTTCAATGTGGCAAAAATATTCCCTCTAGAAAAATGTCAGCTTTGAAGGGAAACGGCTTGATCCAAGGTCTGATTACTCTTGTTATTTAATCAGGATGAGACTCCTGCAGCTTCCAACCAAGCTTTTTTTAAAAAATTCAGTGATGTCAAGGTTTATTTCTATATTTTTAACAAAAGAGAAAACACATTGCTTTGCCACTTCCCTCATGGTGCTTGCTCTTCTGTGAGCAACATTCAGCCTCTGCTAAACCAAAATTGCAGGCACGCAAAGTATGCGGAATCAAGAGATGTCAGCCCTCCTGGAATCAATGCACTTGCTGTCTTGTTTGTTTGGCATCCAAAGACCTGAGTAATATAGCACCAAAGGAGGTGTGAGATACCCCCCTCCCTTTCATCTTAATGGGCTATTAACTTGAAAGCTCAGTTTGGCACATTTAAATTTGACATCCTCCAAGGCCTTGTTTTTGCCAGAGCCTCAGTAGCTGAGCCAAGAAAAGATATCCAGGGAATGATAAAACTGTAAACGTTTCAATTTTGACAATGCCTTCTGATTGCTCTACCACTCCTCGCTGTCTCTCCTTGAAATGCTTAATGACAACTCTCCCCCACTGACAATAACTCCACCATCACATGCCTTACCTGTCTGTGTAGGCACACTATTTGTTTTTATCCTCTATAATGGTCCACTAGGAAAATTATAATGATGCAGTTGTGGGGTGTTTGGGCTGTGGTTTTTTAAAGTAGAAAATGTACTAGTGTCAGGATGCTGTGCAATGTTATTTTTCCCCATTCAGGTGTTAATCAAAATATAATGTTACAGGGAGAAGGAGAAACATTTCAATTGCAAAATATAATTTCACAGAAACCAGTTTTATCATGGTTATCAGCCAGAAAAAAGATCAGTCATTCTATAAAGTCTGTGTAGGGATCTGTAGATATCTTTCCCAATATATTTGGATGGCACTGCTCACTCAATCTGCACCCCACCATGTATCTCATCCCAAATTACCACCTTTTCCCTGTATCACCTGTGCTTTCAACGGGTGACCAGCAGATAGCTTCTTCAGTCACTTTCCCCCTATTTTTACATCATCATGTTCTCTCCCCTTCATCATACTCTCTGTCCAATTCTGTTGTGAGTGGATGAAGACTTGTTTTTCTTTTGTTTGGCATTCCCTCAGTGATCCCTCCTTCCTGACCAATTTTAAATTTCTTTTTTATGCCTTTGTACATATTTTAACTCCATTATTGCTTATTTTAATGATGTGTTTGGGGGTGGTTTAAATAGTTTTAAATTGTGAATTTTATCATATATTTTTTAATATAGTAAATTGTTAGCCACCCTGATGACCCTTGTGAGGGCAGAAAGGCAAGATATAAATTTTGTAGATGATGGTGGTGATGATGAAGAAGAACAGTCCTAACTGAATTTCTTCATACCATGCAATTGTCAAAGACATAGGAGCCATTTCATTAAAAAGTTGGCAATCTTTACTTTGATTCAAACCTAGGGATGGGCATGAACCAGGAAAATGCAGTTTGGTTCAGTCCTTGTCCATGGTGGACCCACAAACTGAACCACAGACTGTCACAGACAAAAACCTACTTGTACAAACCGAACAGGCTGAGGAAGTTTGGGATGGGGTAGAATCCCCTTGCAGTGTGCTAGAGATACTAAACTTGCAGCAGATCTCTGTCTGACTCTCCTCTACCAGCCCATCAGGTCTGGTGATGATTGGATTTACGTTGTCAGAGTTACACCCCACAAAAAATAAAGTGCCCCCAGGAAACTCTTTTCTGGGAAAATGAGATACAGGTTCAGGAGATTCAGAAGTGTATTGTATCCCAAATGAGGTGCAGATTCAGGAGGTTCAGAAGTTTATTGAATGACCCTTGGCTAGCTAAAGACACCAAACTTCTAGCACATCTTCTGCTGACTCTCCTCTACCTGCCCGCCAAGTTTGGTGAGGATTGGTTTTATGGGGTCCAAGTGATGCTCCCCCCACAAAGAAGGTGCCCCCATTGTTTTTATTGGAGGGGGGAACAGCAAAAAAGCAAGGTCAAAAGCCCAGTAGAACAGAAACAGAATAAAATTCCTGAGGATCTCTTGAGTAGAAACTGAAGGTGGGGGGAGGGTTGCCAACCTAGCAGAACCAGAGCAATGTGCCCTGAGACCCAAACCTAAACCAGCATGCAATGATATATGTAGATGATGTATGTAGACCTGGTGGCTCCAAGCCCTGAGTACACCCCTGGCACCCAAAACCCAAAGCATGCAATGAAGCATGTAGATGTGGTACCTCCAAGCCCTGAGAAAGGAGTAGATGTGGTGGATCAAAGCCCTGAGAAAGGAGTAGACGTGGTAGGTCAAAGCCCTGAGATGGGAATAGACATGGCCACTTGAAAGCCCTGATTTTACCCCTGATACCCAAACACCAAAGCATGCAATGACATATGTAGACATGGTGACTCCAAAGCCCTGAGTCCACCCTGACAGCCAAATACAAACTAGTGTGCAATGATGTGTGTTGACATGGTGGCTGGAAGCCTTGAGAAGGAAGTGGAGGTGGTGGGTGGCTTGAAGCCCTGAGAAGGAAGCAGATGTGGTGGGTCAAACTCCTGAAACAGAAGTAGAAATGGTGGGTCAAAGCCCTGACAAGGAAGTAGATGTGGTGGCTTGAGAGCCCTGAGAAGGAAATACATATGGTGCTTCAAAAGCCGTGACAAGAAAATAAATGGGCTGGCTCAAAAGCCCTGAGAAGGAAGTTGATGTGGTGGCTTGAAAGCCCTGAGTCCACCCCGGCACCGAAATCCCAAAGTATGACCACCCCACCCAGGTCTGAAACATGCAGCCAGTATCTGAAAGACAGACAGAAAGGCAAGCAGCTCCAAAGCATGCAATGACATGCCTCCCCTAAAGTACCCTCACAGCAGCAGGGAAGGTGCAATGAATGTGGGTACTCAGCTGAGGCACCCACTAGCTAGGGCAGAACAAGACAGGTACAGAGCCTGTAAAGGCTTAGACGCTGTGGCCTGTGGCTCCACCACTCTTCCTTGCTCCGGGGTTGGGCTTCGCTGTGCCTCTCATTCCACGGCCCTTCCGGCTTCCTCTGCTGCCCACTCTGCCACCTCCAGGGCTGGTCTGGCCAGCTTCCACGCCACTCGTTCCTCAACCGCAGCCCATTGTCGCAGCTCGTGCCACTCCTTTGGGACCATCTCTGGGACCTTGCTGTGTTCCTGGGGCTTTGCTGCATCCACCCTCTGGTTGCTTGTTGCCACGTCAGGCTGGCTGCCATCCTCTCTGCCTGGTGGGGTGAGTTGTGTGCCAAAGGGGGGGTTTGTGGGTGGCTGCTCCCCTGTTGTCTTCCACCTGGCTTGGGAGTTCCCAGCTGGGGCCAGGACACACACACCCCTTGGCCCCTCAGCTGGGGCTTCCTCATGGAGACGGGAGAGGTAGTCGGAGACATGATGGTCGTGGCCGGCCCAGTGATGTGTCAAGAACTGGAAATAAAGGAGGGACATGCACCATCTTAGTATTCTGGGGTTGTGGTCCTTCATCCTTTCGAGCCATAACAATGGGGCATGATTGACCACCAGACGGAAAGGGTTATTGACTAAATAGTATTGGAGGGAGCCCACGGCCCATTTCACTGCCAACACCTCTTTCTCTACCGTGGAGTAGTTATGTTCAGCCTGCTAACTTGTGGCTTATAAAGAGCATGGGGCGTTCATCACCCCCGTGTTTACGCTAACACGGCGCCAAGGTCCATGCCCAAGGCATCTGTGTGTACCAAAAAGGGGCATGTAAAGTCCAGGTTCTGTAATACCGGCTCTTTCAATAAGCCTCGAATACCTGAATGGTAGCATCGGTCCACACCACCATGTTGGGCTGACCTTTCTTCAGGCAATCCGTTAAGGGACTGGCTGTCGTCACAAAGTGGGGTATAAATTTGCTATATTAACCTACTGTCCCTAGGAACCGGCACAACTGGCGCTTGGTGGTTGGCCGGCAGTGCTGCTTGATGGTGACCACCTTTTCCGGCAACAGGCAGAGTTGGCCCCACCCTACCAAGAACCCAAGATACCTCAGCTCTTGAAAACCCAGCTTGCTTTTCTGGGGGTTTTCATGTAACCCGGCTGCCTGCAGGGCCTCAAGGACGGTGTGCAGATGTCAGAGATGTGTGGGGCATTCCAGGCTCCAGATCATGATATCATCGATGTAGACCCTGGCATTGTGAGGGCCTGGTCCACTAACTGTTGGAATGTTGTGGCTGCTCCCTGGAGGTCGAACAGCATCCTTCAGAATTGGAAGAGACCTTGAGGGGTTGCAAATGCTGTTTTCTCCCAGTCGGCCGGGTGTACTGGGACCTGCCAGTACCCCTTCATCAGGTCAAGGGCTGAAAGGTACTGGGCTTGGCCTAGCTGATCAATTAGAATGCTGGCCTGGGGCATGGGGTAGGCATCAAATGTCGACAACTTATTAACCTCCCAGTAGTTGACCAAAAGTATACCGACCCATCGGGCTTTGGTACGAGGCCAATTGGGCTGCGCCAGGTGCTTTGGGATGGTTCTTTAATGCCCATGCGTAGCATATTCTGCACTTCTGCATCGATCACTTCCCACTGTTTCCTGGGTAATGTACGCCACCGTGTCCAAGTTACCTTGCCCAGGAGAGTGGGTATATGGTGGGTTGCTAGGTGGTTGCACCCCGGGGTGGTCGTGAAGATGCCGGGTACCTGTGACAAGAGGTCGTGTACTTGGGCCTGTTGCTCTGGATCTAGTCCCGGGTCGAGGGCAGGAAGGCAAGAGGGTCCAGTGGCCATTGTCCATGGGAGAGGACCTTCGTGTAAGGTTGATGGGTCCTGTTCTAAGAATGCCATCTCGACCCCCGGCCTTGCCCTCGACTCCTTCAGGTCATTGACATGCAGGCGATTTCGATGTTGCATTCGAGCCCCGCACTGCACTTTGTGATCTGAAACAGTCCCTGCCATGGGTCCCCCTGTGTTCTAGCCAGCACCTGGCGGGATACTAGGACCATGTCACCCTCAGCAAAAGCCTGCAACTGGGTGTGCCGATGGTAATGCCTCTTCTGGGCCTGCTGGGCCTGTTGTAAATTTGCTCGGGCCTCCGTTCGTACCCACTCTATGCGCTCCCGTAACCGGGCCACATAGTCCACGACTTCCTCCTCCCTTTCTGGCTTGGTTGGTCGGGCCCACTGTTCCTCCACCATCCCCAGGATGCCACAAGGGATAAGCCCATAGATGAGTTCAAAGGGTGCAAACCCTGTGGAGGCCTGCAGGGTCTTCCGGATGGCGAGTAAGAGTGGGTTGACCAGGAGGTCTGAAGCTGTTGGTTGGTCATGGGACACTTTTCGCAACATCCCCTTCAGGGTCTGATTCATCCGTTCCATCAATCCATCAGTTTGTGGATGGTGGATGGACGTAAACAATTGGCATATGTGAAGGACATCGCACACCTGTCGCATCACCCATGCGGTGAACGGTGACCCGCGATCAATTAAGATTTCCTTGGGGAGGCCCACATAAGCAAAGAAATGCATCAAGGCATGAGCCACACCCACACTCTTGAGGCTGGGGAGGGGTACGGCCTCCAGGTAGCATGTGGCATAGTCCATGATCAACAGAATGAACTGCACCCCCCGGGTGTTCAGGGGAACGGACCAACAAAATCCATGGCTATTTTATCAAAGGGTGTGCCCACCACTGCCACTGAAGACAGTGGGGTTCATGGTGCCACTTTGGATGTCATTCGCTGGTAAACCGAGCAGATCTGGCAAAATGCCCAGATGTCATGGGCTACTGTGGGCCAGAAGAAATGGGTCAGGAGCCTGGCCATGGTATTGTGGAAGCCTTGGTGCCTTGCCCACTGGTGGCCATGGGCCCATCCCATGACCTCTTCTTGGTACGATGCGGGGACCAACAACTGGTCTATGGGGCCCAACCTCCCTTTTGCCCTCTGGTGCCCTCTGGTGCCACACCTCATTTGGGTGACATGGGGTAGGCGGTCCCCATGCCAGGGGTCAAGGATAACCCCGTCTCTTACTGCCACATGGTCTTGCAGTTTGGCCAGTCCTTTGTCCCACTCCTGGGCAACAGCGAATTCTGGGGCAACGGTCCACTGGTCCTGTGGGGCAGTCATGGAGTCACCCCCCTTGAATGGCCCCTCCCTGGGGTCTTCCATTTCCTTGTCACCTGCAGGGTCCTCTTCTTCCTTGCCTCCTACGGTGACCTCCTCAATGCCCACTGCCATAGCCCTCCTCAGGGCCTCTCCGTCTGCATGGTACTGCTGTATGGCATCCAGGATGCCCAGGGCATCCCATGCCAGCAAGATCTTGCATGGTAGTTTTGGCATGTGAGCCAGGTGTACTTTTGCCCTCCTCCCCAGGTACCACAGGGGCACGGCCACTACAGGACACTGCTCCACATGTCCATGAAAGCACACTATGGTGGCCCAATGCATGACAGGTAAGCCAGAGGGTAGCAGGTCCATGAGAATCATGGAGATGGAGCTGCCACTGTCCAACAGGACCTCCCAGTGGCAGCCTGCCAATTCCACTGTCACCATCCACTCTGGGGCCAGGGCCGGGTCTTGGCTGCCTGCATAGAATATTCATCTCCGAGATCGCATTCCATCATTGGGCATTTGTGTTTTAAGTGCCCCCACTGGCCACACATGAAACGGGGCCCAATGTCCACTGGCCCAGGGGTCCTGGGGGGTTCTGTTCCACCCCACCCTTACCCATGGCCATTCTCTCATGTCCCACCCCCTGCGGGGCTCTGGGGGGGAGGCCACAGAATGAAGGGAAGGGGGTTATTTATTTATTTATTATTTATTTATTTATTTATTTATTGGATTTATATCCCGCCCTTCCAATGTGGGCTAAGGGTGGCGAACAAGAGGCAAGATGCCATACAACAACATTAAAACACAGAGGCAAAAGCCAAGAATAAATACTAAAACCATAAATACTCCATTACGACTAAAACAATAAAACAGCAGTCTACAGCACAGAATTCACTATATAGTCCACACCACACAGCACACTAATACACACAATTGGCACTGCTCCAGTGATGTCCTAACAAAACTGAAGTCCCATGCCAGGGCCAGTGTGCCTCAAGGTGGCTATACGATGATGGTATCATAGCGGTGGCAACCCCTACTCAAAAGCCTGGTGGAAGAGCTCCGTCTTGCAGGCCCTGCAGAACTGCAAAAGGTCCCGCAGGGCCCTGATCTCTTCCAGGAGTTCATTCCACCAGGTAGGGGCCGCCACTGAAAAAGCCCTGGCCCTGGTCGCAGCATATTTACCTACCTTGGGGCCTGCAATGACTGTAGTGCCCTTGGGGGAACATATGGGGAAAGGCGGTCCCTCAGGTAGGCCGGACCCTGGTCATGTAGGGCTTTAAATGTGAGAACCAGCACTTTGAAGTGGATCCAGTATGCTATTGGCAGCCAGTGCAGCTCCTTCAGCGCTGGTTGGATGTGGTCCCATCTAGTAAGACCCATCAACAGCCTAGCTGCTGCATTCTGCACCAGCTGCAGCCTCTGGATCTGCGACAAAGGCAGCCCCATGTAGAGAGCATTGCAGTAGTCTAACCTCGAGGTGACCGTCGTGTGGATCACTGTGGCCAGGTCATTGCGATCGAGGTGGGGAACCAGCTGCCGTGCCAGCCAAAGATGGTAAAATGCTGACTTGACAGTGGCTGCCACCTGGGCCTCCATCGTTAGGGAGGCACCCAGGAGCACCCCCAAACTCCTAACCCCCAGTGATGGCACCAACGGTGCCCCGTTGAAGGTTGGGAGTGGGAGCCCCAACCCCAAAATGGTCCAGCTCAGGCCCAGGACCTCTGTCTTTGCTGGGTTTAGCTTCAGCCGGCTCAGCCTGAGCCAACCAGCCACAGCCTGCAATGCCCTATGAAGGTCATCGGGGCTAGAGTCCAACTGGCCACCCAGCATCAGATAGAGCTGGGTGTCATCTGCATATTGATGGCACCCAAGCCCACAACTCCGGGCAATCTGGGCAAGGGGGTGCATATAGATGCTAAACAACATTGGGGACAGCACCACCCCCGTAGGCACCCCGCACTCAAGGGGATGCCTCCAGGACCGCTGATCCCCAATCACCACCATCTGTCCCCGACCTTGGTGGAAAGAGGCGAACCATTGGAGGGCAAGCCCCTGAATCCCCATGTCAGCTAGGCGGCGGGTCAGCAGCTGATGGTCAACTATATCAAATGCGGCCGACAGATCTAACAGCAGCAATGCTGCCACACCACCTCAATCCAGATGCCTTCGGAGATCATCAGTCAGGGTGACCAGCACTGTCTCTGTCCCGTGGCCTGGGCGGAAGCCAGACTGGAAGGGATCCAGGACTGAAGCATCCTCCAGAAAGCCCTGTATCTGTAACACCACCGCCCTCTCTATCAATTTGCCCAAATAGGGCAAATTGGACACCGGCCGATAGTTGGCTAATTCAGCCAGGTCTAGAGATGGCTTTTTAAAGAGAGGGTGGACCATTGCCTCCTTGAGTGCTCTGGGGAATCGGCCTTCAATGAGGGACTTGTTGATAATCTCCCACAGAGCACTTTGAAACCCCCCATGCCCATCCGAGCCTGTCCTCCCCAGGTGGGTTTTTTGGCACAGCAACCGCCCCTGAAGGGGGAGCTCCCCAACCTCCTGGACCTGGGGCTCAGCCAAGTTGTGCCATATCTGCTTTCCCGGGAGGGTCCCAACCCTCAGCAGCTTGATAATTCTCCCATAATTCCTGGACCTCTGCCAGGTGGGTGGGGTGCCAGCAGGCCACCCAGTGCCAGGCCCATGCAGGCATAACCTGTAGGAGCAGTTCAATGACTACCAGCTCCACGATCCACTTACCGTCCTCTGAGGTGGGATTTAACCACCGTGTAGCCACCTCTCGTAGGGTGGCGATGGTTGCTCGGGGCTGGCCTGATGGGGTAGGCGTCAGGGACTGGAACTTCTGGCGATGGGACTCCAGAGTAATGTCATATCGATCTAGTATTGCTGCCTTCAGCTTGTGGTAATTGGTGGCATCAGACTTCTCCAGGGCCTCCATTGCAGCCTGAGCCTCGCTGGACAGGTAGGGGCACAGTATGAAGGCCCACTGATTGGCTAGCCACCAAGCTGCCTCTGCGGCCCTCTCAAATGCCTCCAAGAAGGCCTCCACATCATCGTCTGGGCCCATCTTGGTCAGTGGGGGCCAAGGGCTCTTGGCCGGCAGCTTTCCGATGCCCGGACAATCTGGTGTAGGTCTCACATCATGGCAGCCTGGGCTTGCTGCTGCTGCTTCATGAGATCACGAAGTAGTTGAGCCTGGTGCTCTACCATCCGAGCTGCATGAGGTCCATTGTTGGGTGGTCTTGGGGGGAGGTTGAAGGTCTTATTTTTACTGAGTCCTGACTGGTATCAGAGTCTGTGGACTCCATCAAGGAGGCCTCTGCCATCTCCTCCTCGGTGTGCGGATTTTCTCCCAAGCGGACCCTGGGGGGTTGCCACCCTGGCGGGATGGGTAGGCAAGGGGGGGGGCCTTCTCAGTGGGTTGCCCCTGCCCACATTCTCCAGCACCTTTTCCCATGTCCCATACCCCCTTTGTGCACCACCCTTCACCATTCCACAGGTCAGATGAGTGACGGCCATGGGACAGAGCAGAAGGGATGTTAGGAGTCAAGGGAGGTCTCGCTGAAGGAGGGAGTAGTGGCCTCAGACAGTGGATCTGTCAGAGGGTTACCTGACCACTCTTACCCGCCCTGGGTCTCTGGCCTCTGACCACTACTGTGGTCCAGCTACGCTCCTCCCTCTCTTGTGGCTGCCATACTACAGCTGTAGCCAGCCCAGTACATCCTCCTTAGCTAACTCCTCTCCTTCTTTTATTACCCTCTCGGTCCCTTGCTCCTCCCCTGTTCTGATCCCACCCCCCTGTAAAGGCTTAGAAGCTGTGGCCTGGGGCTCTGCCACTCTTCCTTGCTCCAGGGTTGGGCTTCACCATGCCGCTCATCCCACGTCCCTTCCAGCTTCCTCTGCTGTCCACTCCAGCTTCCACGCCATGAGCCATGGGGCGTTGGGCTCATCCCATGGCCACAGCCCATTCTCACAGCTCACACCGCTCCTTTGGGACTACCTCTGGGATCTTGCTGTATTCCTGGGGCTTCACTGCATCCGGCCTCTGGTCACTTGTTGCTACATCAGGCTGGCTGCTGTCCTCTCTGCCTGGTGGGGTGAGTTGTGTGCCAAAAGGGGGTTCATGGGTGGCTGCTCCCTTGTTATCTCCTGCCTGGCTTGGGAGTTCCCAGCTGGGGCCGAGACACAGGTGAAGCTCGTAGAGCCACACATCAATTCTAAAAAGATAGGTTAAGGAGTTCAGAAAGGCAGACCAGGTATCCCCAGAGTTTCAGTGGGGGCTCCCAAAAGTACTCCCATGGCAGCTGGGAGGGTATAATGAATGTGGGTACTCAGCCAAGGAACCCACTAGCAAGGGTGGAAACAGACAGGTGTAGAGCACACCCAATCTGGGGTATTTTGTTTGACTCTGCATCTGGGTCCAGAGCACACTCAGTCTGCTCACAGGTCCCCCCCCATGGCTGAAACATGCAGCCAGTATCCAAAAGATGGATGGGAAGGCGAGCATCTGCAGGGAAGCTCCCCAAAGTGCCCCCACAACAGCAAGGAGGGTATAAGGGTACTCTGGGTGGGTGTGGAAATGTTTCCACAGGTTGGACTGTAAATGGGGCACCATGATTTGAGCAGGTGGGACTAGGTACAGCTGGTTTCTGGCACCAAGCTGGGAGGTGACAGAGTGGATGTACTTGGGGCAGCAGGAGCAGGGTAAAATTGGGACCTGGGAGGAGAAGATGCTCCCCCCCCCCAATCTCTGAACCACTGTTGTCAGAAGATTCCTCTCCAAAGAGTTCAACAACTGCTGGTGCCTAGATGTTGCTAACACCTCTGTTTTATTTTGGGAAATGTTGTGTCCTGGGATCAGAAGGCAGAGCTGGCGAAATACAGCCAAGCTTCGCTCTCTGAGAACAATAGGGACTAGGTTCCTGAGCTCGCCAGTAGTGAACCAATGGCAGCATTGGCGGGCGATTCAAACCCGCCAATAGGAATATAGGGCCGTCCCCCCTAACTGTATATAGTTGGCCTCCGGCCGTTACTGTGTGTTCTTTGTCTTGTGTGAAGTACGAATAAACGCGTCTTCTCTTATATCGTCGTCCGAGTCATGAGGCCCGAAACCCAGTACTTTATAGTGGCGACGAGGATGGGATTTCAACGCCTTCCATGACTCCATGAGCGACGAAAAGGACACCGCCGAGCATCGCATCGCTGACCCCGAGAGCAGCACCGCACCGCTCGCCCCGGCGCGCGCCTTACCAGACAGAACCATGGCCGCTTCTCATGTAACACTGGAGCACTTCGATCCGTCGCAGCCAGAGACCTGGGACGCATGGGTCGACCAGCTCATCAGCTATTTGGAGCTCAACGAAATCCGCCACCCCGACCAGAAACGAGCGATCCTGCTGAACGCCTGCGGCACCCAAACCGTCCGCCTCGCCAAGAGCCTCTTGGTGCCCCACACGGCCTTGGAGAGTTCGTTTGGGGAGATCCTGGATGTCCTCAACGCTTACTTCAGCCCCCGGCCGACCTTCCTGGCCAAGAGGATGGAGTTCCAGAGGCGAGTCCAGGCCCAAGGGGAATCCATAGCCACATTCCTGGCCGCGCTAAGGGCGCTCGCGGTGGACTGCGTGTTCCTGAAGGTGGAGGACAACCTGCTGACGCAGTTCGTGTGGGGCCTGGCGGACTCCAAGCTGCGGCGCAAGTTGGTTGGGCACCGGAAGCTCTCCTTGGACGAGGCCCTAGACGCCGCAACAGCCCACGAGGCCGCGGAAGGGGAACGCCCGGCCGCGGCCGCCCATGTGGTCAGAAGGAGTCCAAGCCTCGGGAATGTGGACACGGAAGAGGTCTTCGCCCTCAGACCTCAACAACGCCGGCCGGCGCCGTTCCAGCAGGCCAACAGAGAGCCAGCCAAGCCTTCCGGCAACCGGGTCGTCTGTGCCAGCTGCGGGGAAGGCCACGCAAGGAAATCCTGCAAGTTCCGGGATGCTGTCTGTCACGGGTGCGGAAAGCAGGGACACCTCGCACAGGTCTGCCGATCCAAGGGCCCCCGGAATTCGAGATCGTCGGCCCCACCGCATCGCGCATCGTCCACCGCCTACGAGACGACGGAAGAGGTCGCCGAGTTGAACCACCTCACCGACCAACCGCTGCAGGTACTTCGCCTCCCCAACCCCAACCTCTCCTCCACCCCGAAGATCCAAGTAACCGTGCGGATCGAGGGGTCCCCTTGCTGCATGGAGGTGGACTCGGGATCGGCGGCATCCATCATTTCCATGGACACTTTAAAAAGACTTTGCCCGTCAGGGGACCCCTCTACGTCCATCGCCACTGAGCTTGGTGGACTTTCAAAAGAACCCTGTCCCCATCCGGGGAGTCGGCACTTTCCGAGTGCAATACCGAGACTTTGAGGGGAACTTGGACTTGGTGGTGGTGGAGGGAAATCTCGTGAGTCTCCTGGGGCGGGCATGGTTTGAGGCCCTAGGCATCACAATTGGGGGAGTGAATAAGTGCGGGATGCGCGACTGGGGGGCGGTGTGCAAGGAATTCCCCGAGGTTTTTGACGGGAAACTGGGGTGTTATAAAGGGCCCCTGGTGTCGCTCCACTTAGACCCCACAGTGACGCCCATCCGACGGCGCTTCCGCACCGTGCCCCTGGCCCTCCGCCCTAAAATAGAGGCCGAACTGGACCGGCTAGTGGCCCAGGGAGTCCTAGAGCCTGTCCCGAACGCTCGATGGGAGACCCCGATTGTGACACCCGTTAAGCCAAACGGGGAAATCCGCATCTGCGCGGATTATAAGTGCACCATTAACCAGGCACTTCAGGCGCACGCATACCCCGTACCCGTGGTCAGCCACGTCTTAGCAACACTGGCGGGGGCGCGCATATTTGGAAAGCTGGATCTCGCGCAGGCGTACCAGCAACTCCCGGTGGATGCAGCCACGGCTGAGGCGCAAACCATTGTAACCCACCGGGGCGCCTTCAGGGTGAAGCGGCTGCAGTTCGGGGTCAGTGTGGCCCCAGGGATCTTCCAAAATCTCATGGACGACTTGTTAAAAGGGATCCCTGGAGTGACGCCGTTCTTCGACGACGTCCTCATCGCCGCGACCACCCCGGAAAGCTTCGCCGCCCGCCTCCGAACGATACTGGGACGCTTCCAAGCCGCGGGGCTGAAAGTGAAGCGGGAAAAGTGCCTCCTCGGGGTGCCGGAGGTGGAGTTCTTGGGGTACCGGGTAGACGCAACAGGCCTGCATCCGGCGAGGGACAAGGTGAAGGCCATCGTGGAGGCCCCCGCCCCGAAGTCCAAGGCGGAGCTCCAGGCGTTCTTAGGCCTCCTGAACTTTTACCACGCCTTTCTCCCCCACAAAGCCGCCGTGGCCGAACCCCTGCACAGGCTGCTGGATAAGGCGACACCTTGGGCATGGGGAGCGAGGGAGGCGGCGGCGTTTCGGGGGTTAAAGTACTCTTGATTTCTAACGCGGTGCTCGCCCACTTTGATGAAAAGCTCCCGGTAATCCTTGCGTGCGACGCATCACCGTATGGGGTCGGGGCAGTCTTGGCCCACAAGCTATCGGATGGGAGGGAAGTCCCGGTGGCTTACTACTCCCGCACGCTGTCCCCCGCAGAGCGGAACTATGCTCAAATCGACCGGGAGGGCTTGGCACTGGTGGCGGGGGTAAAAGTTTCACAACTTTGTGTACGGGCAGCCCTTCACGCTCGTAACCGATCATAAGCCGCTCTTGGGACTGTTTGCGGCGGACAAACAAACGCCGCAGGTACTGTCGCCCCGGGTGTTGCGCTGGTCCTTGTTTTTGGCGGGCTACCAGTACCAGTTGGAGCATCGGCCGGGCAAGGCGCTGGGTCATGCCGATGCCTTGAGCCGCCTGCCGCTGCCGCATACAGGGGAAGATCCGGCCCCGGCTCCCGCAGTGTTGTTAATGGAGGAGCTGCCAACCCCCCCTTCAGGCTGCAGACGTGGCCGCCCGCACGTCCCGAGATCCCATTCTCTCCCGGGTCCTAAACTGGGTGGTGAGGGGATGGCCAGCGGAACAGACAGGGCCAGAGTTCACGGCATACAAAGCCAGGCGGGAAGAGCTATCCGCCTTAAAAGGGTGCTTGTTATGGGGGGACAGGGTGGTCATCCCGGGGCCCATGAGACAAGGGGTTCTAGAAACGCTACATGAGGCCCACCCCGGCATTGTACGAATGAAAGCTCTGGCAAGGAGCTACGTGTGGTGGCCCGGGATGGACGCCGAAATTGAAACCTGGGTCCGAGGGTGCACACGGTGTCAGGAAGTCCGCCCCAATCCCCCGAGAGCGCCAACCCAAAGCTGGGAGTCTACCCACAAGCCGTGGTCACGCCTACACATAGACTTTGCGGGGCCGTTTCAGGGGCTCCAGTTCATGGTGACGGTAGACTCCTACTCGAAATGGGTGGAAATAAGCCCAGTGTCTACCACCTCTGCCAAAGCGGCAATAAGGGCCCTGCGGAAAATATTCGCGACGCACGGGTTACCCGACACAATCGTGTCGGACAACGGGGCAGCGTTCACATCTGCTGAGTTTCAAGCGTTCCTCGAAAGGAACCTCATCAGGCACATACGATCAGCGCCCTTCCACCCGGCAACCAATGGACAGGCGGAGAGGACGGTACGCACCGCCAAAGAGGCCCTGAGCCGCATAACGGAGGGGGACTGGGAGTTCCGGCTGGCCCGCTTCCTTCTCACATACCGCACCACCCCAAACCCCATCTCCGGGCATTGCCCCGCAGAACTATTAATGGGCCGCCGCCCTACCACTTTATTAGACAGACTCCACCCGGACCGAGCCCCAGAGAGAAAGCTGGTCGAGAACAGGGAGGCGCCCCGAAGCTTCCTACCGGGAGACCCTGTCTACTTCCGGAACTACGGGGCGGGGCCGCAGTGGGTGGCCGGGCGCATCCTAAAACCCACCGGGCCAGTGTCATACGAAGTCCTAACAGATGGGGACCGGGTCCTCCGTAAACACGTCGACCAGCTCCGGAGGCGGCAAGACCCCGACACAGAGATCCAGTTACCGGAAAATGCCGCCGCCGCCCCATCATCCGATCGACCGCAAGCACCGACAGCGGAGCCAGCGCCAGAAAGTCCACGGAATCCGGAGGGGCCCCGGTGACAGCTGAACCGCCGCCGCCGCTGCCGCCGCCGTTACAGCCGCCACCGTCACCGCCTCGGCTACTACCAGAGGTCCAAGCTCCGTGTGCTGGCGGACCACCCGATAGGGGCCCCGCCAGTCCGGTACCGGCCCCCCGACGTTCGCTAAGAGAACGGAGGGCACCAACATACTTAAAAGACTACGTCACCTGATAGGAGACGAACTATGGGGGAGGGGTGTTGTGTCCTGGGATCAGAAGGCAGAGCTGGCGAAATACAGCCAAGCTTCGCTCTCTGAGAACAATAGGGACTAGGTTCCTGAGCTCGCCAGTAGTAAACCAATGGCAGCATTGGCGGGCGATTCAAACCCGCCAATAGGAATATAGGGCCGTCCCCCCTAACTGTATATAGTTGGCCTCCGGCCGTTACTGTGTGTTCTTTGTCTTGTGTGAAGTACGAATAAACGCGTCTTCTCTTATGTCGTCGTCCGAGTCATGAGGCCCGAAACCCAGTACTTTATAGGAAAGCCTCAAGGACAGAGCAGAGGAAGAAGGCTCTGAGGTCCCTGGTGCTGCCCTGCTGGGGCAGAACTGGTGTGGGTGTGTTTTATGCCTGAGGACAGGGGCCTCTGGCTCTCTTTCACCTTCATGGTGTTCATTGAGCCCCTGTGCTTGATGTTAGAGCAGGAACAGGCTGCCAGTCTGATCCCTGATTCCAGAAACCTCCCAAATCCCAATGGAAGACAGCAGAGCAGATCACTAGCGGCACCCAATAGCAAAGCTCCTGCGCTCCGCCTGAATGCAGGACCAAGATGCCAATCTGATCACTGACTCCAGAAACTTCCCAAACTCTGATGGCAGACACCAGAGGAGATCACTAGCCGGGGGGGGGGAGGGGGAATAAAGGCACCCAATAGATAAGCCCCTGTGCTCAGCCTGAGTGTAGAAACAATATGCCAATCCGATGCCTGATTCAAGAAACCTCCCAACCCCCAATGGCAGATAGCAGACATGATCACTAGCGGAGGGGGAAATAAAGGCACTCAATAGCTAAGTCCCTGTGTTCAGCATGAGTGTAGGAACAATATGCCAATCCAATGCATGAATCAAGAAACCTCCCAAACCCTGACAGCAGATGAGATCACTAGAAGGGGGGGAGGCACTCAATAGCTAAGCCCCTGTGCTCAGCATGAGTGTAGGAACAATATGCCAATCCAATGCCTGAATCAAGAAACCTCCCAAACCCCAACAGCAGATGAGATCACTAGCAGGAGGGGGGTATAGAAAGGCACCCAATAGCTAAGTGAGCACAGGAAGAACAAACCCAGATCCCTGGTTCCAGAACATTCCCAAAACCCCACAGCAGAGAGCAGGGGTGATCAGTATCAGGAGAGGTGGGGAGAGGAATAGAAAGGCACCCAATAGCTAAGTCCCTGTGCTCAGCAT
This sequence comes from Gekko gecko, assembly GCA_029375565.1. NCBI lineage: Eukaryota > Metazoa > Chordata > Lepidosauria > Squamata > Gekkonidae > Gekko > Gekko gecko. The sequence continues at coordinate 139,496,121 of JAPDNY010000002.1, forward strand.
GAGTGCAAGAAGAGCAGAACCAGATCCCTGGTTCCAGAACACTCCCAAAACCCCACAGCAGAAAGCAGACCAGATCATTAGCAGGAGAAGTGGGGGGGATAGAGAGACACCCAATAACTAAGTCCCTGTGCTCAGCATGAGTGCAGGAAGAGCAGAACCAGATCTCTGGTTCCAGAAGATTCCTAATCCCCCACAGCAGAGAGCAGAGCCAATCACTAGTAAGAGAGGTGGGGGAGAGAGAAGGCACAGTAGATAAGTCCCTGTGCTGCAATTCAGAGCCCAGAGTCCACTGTACCCTAATCCCAAACCCCAAAAAGAAACAGGAGACCAAGCAAACAGAAAGCAGACAATGAATCAGCTCTGCTAGCTCCATGCCTCTCTTTCGCTTCACTAGACAACAAAGGAAGGGTAGAGAGAAGAGCTCACTCAATATAAAGTCTTCTGAGACCATAGATCACAATAGGAACTCTATTATTGGCAGCCAGCAGTGTCTGTTCAACTTTGGAAGACTCCTATTGGTGTTCCCAAGGATGAAGAATTCCACCCCCATTGTTACCTCGGAGTTTTGTAAACAGTTTAATCGATCAGCACCAGTCTGTCTCCACCCATTAACTGCCATGAACCACATTAAAGTATGTGAAAAATTGTGATGGTAGAGCCTCCATGGACATCATTTTACAGACCACGAACCAGCCAAAATTCATGATGAATTTTAGTTTGTGAGCCGGTTCGTGCCCATGCATATTCATACCTAGGGACTCATTCACCTTCTCGACTTACAACATAATACATGCCATCAGATGCCAGCAACTCCATTCTGCTATCTACATAGGTTCTTAGCTTGTATACATTTGAGATCTGCATAGAAATGTCACAGGCATTTGGTTAGATACAGCACAGTGTTTCCACAGACATAAGGACCTCCTCCTGTGGAATGCAAATTTCACGGCTCCTTCCTCCTGTGGCAGCTTGAAATACTTCCCCAAATCCTGTTCCTCGAAAGAGTAGGGGGGAGGGACATTTCAGGCTGTCACAGGAGAGGGGAGCTGCAAATGGCATGTCCCCCAGTCACAGATTCATGCATGTATAGAAAATGACATTGGATTCAACCCTCTGGAATTTAATAGCATTTAGTAGCCTTTTGAGTACCTATCTTCAATGGTTTTCTCTGTAATCTTGTATCTATGGTAATTAATGATACATTTTATGCATCTGATTAAGTGAAGTCTAGTTCATAAATCTGTTAGTATTTAAAGTGCCACAAGGGGCCATTTGTTTTTACTAATGGCTACCCTCAGGAATTAGTGTCACTACATTTGTATGAAAATTTGCCTTAAGAGCATTGTCCAGAAATTGAGTTTCATTGATTCACTTTTAGACCAAGCTAGACATCTCCTTGTTTCAGTGATTAGGGTTTGGAACCTATATCTTACTTCCACTTTTTCAGTGTTGCCTTCCATTGTGTACCACAATCTTCTGTCGCTAGGCATTTTACATTAAGTCAAGATCACCCTCTTTCAATAAGGAGAAAGCACCTAGCACCAAATGAATATGTTCTGCAGCAAAGGAGAGTCTCTGAATCATAGCTATGCAAGCCAAACTTACATTTTCTCAGTTTTTCCAAACTAGTTTGAATGTGCTCCACCATTCTGTCTTTACTTTGATCCAGGGCACAACTCATGATTCTGAGTTGCCCTGAGGAATATGTAGCAGGAGAAAAAGTGACCAAGACAAAAAAAGGATGCCCTTGATTACATAATTATTTTCACTCAATGGGACTGGCTTGCTCTTCTTGTAGTTTCTAAGTTTCCCATTTTATCCTTTTATCCCTCAATGCAAAGGGGTGTTATAACATATCCATCAATATGGATCAATTATTCCTTGAAAGGATATTTGTTCTAGTAGTTCTCATTTCTGGCACCCTGCTGTTTTCCCAGGCCATCTTGCCATACCAGTTTGGTTTACATGCATAGCAAATGCCTTTGTGGGAAGAGCAGAGATCACTTCTAATGGCTTCTAACCTCACTTCCCATTGGCAGAAGGCATCAGCCTAGCCAATCCTGTCCAATGTCTCATTTGAACCCCCAAAGTGGCTAGGTCATAGGGTTGCCAGGTTCCCTTCTTACTCTGGTGGGAGAATTTGGGAGGCATTCTGGGTGTGTGCAGGGATGCCCCCAAGCCCCAACCCAAGCTCCACCCCCAAGAGCAACCACCCACCCAGCCACCCCTCTCCCTCTTCCTCTTGCCCAATTTAAAGGGTTTCAGCTGGTCAATGGGGACCACATGGCCCCCCAGCCAGCTGGACGCCTCTTTAAATCCAGCAGAAGGTAGGGGGAGATCACAGGCACAGGCTCTGCTCATAAAAAGACCCTTTAAAAGGTCTTTTTTGCAAGTGGGGTGGGGGCCACAGCACGTGGGTCTGAGGAAATCAGTCCCACACTGATTGCTGTATTGCTGTATTGCTGTAAATGAATTTCTTTCCAGAATCCTAGGACAAAGGAAGATTTTGTTTTAGTTCTCATCATACTGCCTGTCCATGAAATACTCAAGAAAAATAACATGACCCCTCAAACATTACCTTTAAACAAGACTAAGTAGTCCTGATGGGGCATTTGAAAGAAAGCTATCCATGAACTTTCTGCAGTACACCAAGGGAAGGATCAGAATACTATTTTGCCCAGTTTTCATCAATAATGTGCCTGTTTATTTACACTGTGTAAAATATGCAAATCAAGTGAGTTAGGTCAGATGTTTGCTGTGGAAGTTTTTCATTGGTACTGATGCAGGAGCACTTAGAGGTGTCTCAGCTTTGGTGTTGTGCCTATAAGAGCTATAGAAATTGTGTTTTTACTCATGCCTGCTAGTCTCAGAAAAACTTGTAGATAAAATATTATTGCATTTAGTTTGTCCTACAGTCTATTTAATATGAATTCGATTTCTGTAGGGTGGAAATGAGAATGGATGATATTACTGTCTTTCTCTAAATAGCTGGGAGGTAGTCTGACAACCAAGGAGCATGAAATAAAGGATTATGCTGTAATCTAGGTTTACTGAAGTGTATCCTATTTCACATTGTTGTTCTAAAGTTGACCTTTTTCACAGTTCATATCTTAGCTATTGCTGAAACCTCTCCAATCAATCAGTGAAAAGACCAGATTCATTGTGTACATGATAATAATTACTTTTTGCTATTACTTTCACAGAGGTGGTCCAACTCACACTTCCTGAAGATCAAATGGTTAGCATGACCACAGTAACCGTAGGGCTGAGCACTGTATTGACCTGTGCTATCCGTGGACCTCTGAGGCCTCCAATCATCTGGAAACGCAATGGAGTCATGTTGAATTTTTTAGATTTGGAAGATATCAATGTAAGTCTTCAGTTAACTTGTGCAATTTTCTTGTGCAGGAAACTTAAAGTGATTTTTAATGGGCAATCAGCAGGCAAAGCCAGTCAATGCAAAGAACTTACTTAATGGAAAACTGATTTTAAACTCTCAGAGAATTACTAGTGTATTTTAAACATTGTTCTTCGGGGAAGGTTCTCTTTCAGTAGTTCCAAAATGTTATACACGTTTTGCCAGCAAATACATATCCCAAACATAAGATTTGTAGTTAAGTGCCCCCACTCAACTACTGATTTTTCCTTTCAAGTGCACCCCTGGCATTAGTGTTACAAGGGGAACAGATAAAATATGGTGTTTAACATCTGTCATATTTTTTAAAAACTGTTGCCTATTGTGTTATTATTTGAATACCATACTGGAATAAGGCACCTAATCTTGTTATTTTTAGGTAAAAGAAGATGCAGACAAACAAGGTAAACAGTCAGAATCCTTCTCAATTTCCAGTCACTGTACTCCTTGAAAAACTTACTCTGATCAGATTCTGTGATTCCGGAATGTTAGTTCCAGACAATCAGTCTTTCTTTAAAATACATTGATAATTTCTTGATAAAAACCCTTTGGTTTCTTTAGCACTAGAGACTACTATCTCAAGTGCAATTAGAGAGGATCCTAATGATCCAACAGTTACAAATCTATGTAAAGTAACAGAACTATAGACGGTTCTCATTATTCATTCGCAGCTTTAATTTGTCTAGACTTATGCGATGACTATTTTTACCATAGCTGTAAATCTTACTTCATCATGTTTCACCCATAAAGAAATTGAATTGGCTAAACTGCAGCTATTATTAAAAATAAATTATACTACTGCTGATGAAGGTGGACTAGAAGACTTTTTTAGTTTGTTCCAGACTTCCAGGACTGATGATATAAAGTGACTGGAGTACACTTGTCTTTTAGCTCTTTGAGAACTTACCCTACAAGGCTAGAGCAAATGTGAAACTGGTATGTTACAAAAGGAAAGAAATCAAGAGGTGCACTGCAGTCACTGATGAAAAGAACTACTTTATTAAAGGGACATAGCATAACATGCTAGCTAATATCACCAGTATGAAAAAGGCGGCTGTACCATTATTGAGATTTCTAGGGTAAGATTGCCAACTCTTGGAGATTTGGGGGTACAGCCTGGAAAAGGCAGGGTTTGCGGAAGGAGGGACCTCAGCAGGGTATAATGCCATAGGTTCGACTCTCCAAATCAGCCATTTTCACTAGTGGAACTGATCTCTATAGTCTGCTCAAAGTATTCACTGGGTGAAATATATTGCATGTAGGGTTGCCAGCCGCCCCCAGGTCTGGGCAGGGGTCCCCCCACTTTTGGAGCTGCAATCTGCCCCGGTTGATGGGAAAAGCCCCACCCCAAGCCCCACCCCCAAGACTGACCACTCACCAGGCTATCCCCTCTCTCCCCTCCTGCCAGATTTAAACGGCTTCAGCTAATAGGCAGGAGGGCCCTTTAAATCTAGCAGGAGGGAGGGGCAGTCAGCATGCTCAGCTCACAAAAGGACCCTTTAAAGTGTCTTTTTGCAAGTGGGGTGGGGACTGTGGTGTGTGGGGCTGGGGGAAATCAGCAGCTCCCACCCCGCTCACAAAAAGACCTTTTAAAGGCTATCTTTTGAGCCAAGTGTGCAGCCCACGACTCCCCCTCTCCTTTAAAACTGGCAGGAGGGAGGGAGAGGGGTAGCTGGTTGGGTGTTCACTCTTGGGGGCAGGGCTTGGGGCATCCCCGCCCACCCCCAAAATGCCCCCCAAATCCCTGTGCCACAGTGGTGAGAGGACCTGGCAACCCTAACTGCTTGCCTGCCCTGACTGGTTGGGTAAGGACTTCATAGGCCCTGTTTTTCTCTTTCATTTTCCAGTACTGCGAGGCCCGAAGCCAAATGCTAGATCTTGTAAAACTTTGCATAGCAGACCTGAAGCCTCACAGACTGAGGTACAAACCATATGTGTCTTCCTTTTCCTCTGGCAACGTCACTAGTTAAGTCTAGTTGCAGCAGACAACTAGCAGACATCTTGATTTAGAGTCTCTACAGCAAATCACTGAGTTTCATTTTCATTTTAAAATCATTTTCAACTTCACTGCACAACTACTGAAAAGTAGTTAAGGCTAGTGTGGATTTTATCTCATTCAAGATTAGAGCAGTTAATATTTTTCCCAGCTTCTAAAAAGTCTGTAGAAAGACAGGTACAATATGAACAACAAACTTGGAATTATAATAATTTCAATAGTGACAACCACTCCTAGCCAATGATTTCTTAGATTAGATCATCACATAACTTTTAATTGTTCTTATTCTGCAAGTAGTTATTTTTTAATTTTCCTTATATTTGATGTTTCAAAATGACTGTTGTGCAGTTTCAGTAAACCATAACACTGTGCAGAAGCTTATATCTTTTCACTTATTATACTTCTTTTTAAAAGTCCTAATAGTTTAAGTTCAGCTTTATTGATTTTATAATCAGAGATTCCTTTTGGATGCAACATAGATAACATTATGTCATCGGCATATAGACTGATTTAAAATGTATTCTGGCTAATTTATCTCTAATACATTCTGTATACTTCAGTGAGTAAAACTATAAATATTGCTTAGCAAATAGCAGAGCTGAGAAAGAACATCCCTGACAGACATCTCAACATCTCAGTGCTTTAAAAAAGATTTTAAATATTCCTTTCTGTTTCTAATGCAGGTTTTTGAACTTGTGTTCAGTTGTGTTGGATGTAAAATAATATAGGAAACAGCCATTATCAATTTATATAATGTTCCTGAGTAATCTCTTAGTTGAGAATGAGCTAATTGGATGATATTTTCTTGTTCACATGAACTTGAAGATGGTACAGTTTCAAAGCTACACATTGTTGTTGATACCGTTTGTCTTACAGCAGCAATTCCCAGACTGTGAGCCAGAGCACACCACTGTATAGAGATGTGCCACATCCTTCATTCTGTCTGCCAGGATATGTACAGTGAGAACATCTTGAGAAAGAAAATAAGGACATGCAGGGATTTTCTGATGCAGATGAATGGCTTGGATCCTGTAGTATTGAATGGGACTTCCTCACCTCCCTTCTCCTGCTGCAGACCAAAATACTCCCTGAAGTGTTGTGGGGGGTGGGGGCAGGGCACATGCAGAAGCAGCATGAGGAATGAACTGGGGTCTATAGTAAAAGGGAAGAATGGTCAAAAAATCCCACCTTCAGAAATTTGCATGGGATACAAGCTGACAGCTATGAGCAAAGTCCAAAGCAATTGCTGTTTCCCAGAAAGCACAGTTCTGTCCCCAATTCTGACTTACTAGACAAAGGCAGAGCCAGAAAGCAACAGACAGCATTAACTGGGCTACATGCAGATACAATGATATCACCTACTGTTCTGTGTATTCTAGAATTTGAGAGTGACTACAGTTTTAATCCAACAAAAAAACCACACCTGCATATTGTTAATCAATCAATGTATTATAATAATTAACATAATAACCTAATTAATAAAAAGGACAGCACTACCTTATGGAAATACACTATTGGGGCTCTCTTAATGAGATTGCAATCTCTCCCTATTATCACGTATGGCCAGGGAAAGACAGCCATTTATGCTAGACTCATGTCCATGTGAATAAGGCCTACTTTCCATTCTGATCCAAATCCACACTGGAAAAGCCAGCACTTAAGGAAGGAAGGGAACTCCCTTCTGCTGCAAGTCATTGCTGGGCTACAGGAACTCCTGGCTTGGTTATTACATCTGGCTTAATTGGATGACATGCACATAAATACCTATAATTTCTAGAAATGATTGAAAATTGTACCTGAACCTGCACATATTAAAAACAGAGTTTATTGAAGGGAGTACTAACACACACAAACAATCACACACACATGCAAGCATTATCAAAAATGCAAAAACACCAAATAGTAACAATAAAACATGTTAATTTGGAAACCTATGCAACAGTATGCAATTTGTACCACTTGGGGTGTGGGGGGGTGGAGTGTAAAGCCATGGAGCAAAAGGTTCTTTTCCACTAAGGGATTCAGAGACAAAAAACATACAACTGGTGAAGAAAGTCAGATAGTTTAATTGAAATTTTCCTGATAGTTCAGAAGAAAATAAATTAATGAGTCATAAACAGAAAATACATGTTTATGTCCCTTCTGCTTATTGAGAACCCCAATAACGAGAGTGGGTAGACTCCTACAACTTGGCTGATATGCACAATCCAATCTTCACTATTGGGGGCGGTTCCCAGGGACTTATATACTATTTAGGAATACATGATTCTTTTACTTGTGTGCGTTTGCATATTTTCCCCATAACTGACCTTAGAGGGGAGTAAAACATTCCAAGGCCAACTGATAAGCAGTGTGATGTGGTCAGTGTCCAATACAGATACTCCCTGCAGATTTAGCGTGTATCCAGTGGTGGGAGTGCAAAGAGACTTGGTCCATGCAGTCAAAAGATGCAGATGAACAGCATTCCAGGTATTTAAAGTCCCAAGAGGCATGCCCCTTTTCCACTCCTTCCTGGCCCCTTTTTGGACCAGACATTGGCTTGCCAAATAAGGGGAAGGCCAAAATTTTCTCCTGCTGCAGCCGCTTGCACCTCTCTGCCAGCCCTTCTTCCTGCTTGGCCATAATGGCTGAGAATCCACACACAACTTCCGTGACAAAAATAATGAAGAGTCAATAAAGATATGTTTGCAAAATCATTTACTGTAGTAATTATTTAGAAAATTCTCTTCTATTATCGCTCACATGCAACGGATACTGCACAATGTAAACAAATCTGTTTCACAAGAATTGCTTTATCTGAGCGTGTAGCAATCACAATTCTTATCAATTTCTACTTATCAACTATTGAAGGAAAACTTGGGTTCTGTTATTAGAAAGTCAACATGGAATGTTTCCTTCAACAGTTGATAAGTAGAAATTGATAAGAATTACTACAGTAAACGATTTTGCAAAACGTATCTTTATTGACTCTTTGTTATTTTTGTCAGGGATGTTGTGTTTGGATTTCCACTTCCTCCCATGATCTCTCATTTTTGGTTTCTGGCCATAATGGCTGGCTTCCTCTCATTGACCCTTCCCTTTCCCTGGTGCAGTACCGCAAACAGGGCTCTGTGGTCACTCACAACCCCACTTACATTCTGGAATTAGGTGTATCAGCCTAACATGAGAACAACCCACACCCAAAGTGCAATAACAAGAAATAAACGAACATTAAGAAAGAAAAAAACATGTTTTAAAGAGAGAACATCTACAGTGTCTGTAAGCTCTTCAGGGAATCTTGGGCACAGATGAAGGAACTGTGGTTCACCACTAGCTCCTTGAATTATAATAGTCTTCTGCAAGTGGCAATATAGGGAGTGTCACAGGACTAAAGAGGTAGAACAGAGTGGAAATCAGAGGCTTATACTCACCCATCAGCCTTGAACAGAGATTCTTTCAGGCAATGGTTCCAGGTACATAGGCAGCCAATAATCTAAACAGGAAACCACAGAACTATATAAATTAGAAAAGTTTGGAGCCAACCAAAAGAGTGCTTGTCAGAGCCAGAGGCAGAGACTTAAAGAAAACGAATTCAAGTAGAATGATTTGGACGGTGGGGAGGATTCTGGCATCAGTTACAGATAGGGATGGCAGGTCCCCCCGACCACTGGCAGAGGATAGGAGGCCGGGTTACCAGGTCCAGTTTGGGAAACTCCTGAAGATTTGGAACATGGACCCTGCGAAGGACAGGGACCTCAGTGGGGCACAATGCTACAGAGTCCACCCTCCAAAGCATCTATTTTCTCCAAGGGAACTGATATTTGTAGTCTGGAGATGAACTGTAATTCCAGGGGATCCCCAGGTGCCACCTGGAGGCTGGCATCCCTAGTTATAAGGACTTGGAATTGAATAGAATACCTTCCCTCCTCTGGGCTTAGGAAAGAGAAGGGAAATACTAGTGAGCTCAGAGAGAAGTTCCCTAGATTGCTGAAGATGTCATAAGAGGAATGTTCTTGACCTGGAAAAACTTCAAATTAAACAAAGAGAGTGTAAGGTACTGAAACTGATGCATCGTTGAGTGATTTCAGCTCATACCTTTACTAAGTGATTTCAGAAAGTGAGATACAGGGCAAGCCCAAGGGCTGCTTAAATGCACAACAAACAACTCCACCCAAACACACCCCTACACCCGTGATTGGCTTATTTACATAATTCTACATCTGATAGGGTACCTCTAGGATCCACTGTGCTACTAGGACCCTCTGTGCCCATTGTTCCTGGGATCGAAGCTCTGGCTATTTGGCTGACCGCGTGTGCAGAACAATCACGTGTGTAGTCTTTGTTGGAACACAACACTCCTCCCCCCAGATCCCTCCGTAGCACACATAGTCCTGCAAATATTTGGGTTGGTGCCATGTTCTTGCAGAACGGCACAACCCTGGGCTTTGTGCCAGAATTTCTGGATGTCAGGTGTGCCTGTGTGCGTCGGCTGTGGAGTGGGCCCTTCCGGCTTCCTTGACTTCACAATTCTCTGTTGTCTCAGGATCACAGTTGAGGAGGCAGTGCTGCAGTTGATCTATATGCCTTTTGATCAGCTGCCCATCGTCACAGGACACTTCATAGGAGCGCAGTCCCATGACCTGGACTATTTTGGCCGGGATCCATGCAGGGCCCCAGGTGTAGTTTCTCATGTATACCAGGTCCCCGGGGAAGAATCCTCTGGCAGCAGCCTGAACTTGGGTCACCATGTTGTGTTCTGGGGCCTGGAGGTGGTCTAACCTGGTGGTGAGGTGCCAGCCCATGAGGAGCTCGGTGGGAGAACTACCTGTAGTAGTATGGGGGGTTATCTGCTGGCCAAACAGGAACACTGCCAGCTTGTATTCTCAATCCCATAATACATGTGGCGGAGTGCTTCCTTAGTTGTTCTGACCATGTGCTCAGCCTGGCCATTAGTGGCAGGGTGAAAAGGGGCCGAGCGTACATGCCTGATCCCGTAGTATTGTGTGAATTCCTGGAACTTGGAGGTTGTGAATGCTGTTCCATTGTCAGTTACTAAGGTGTCAGGTATCCCGTGTGAGCTAAAAATCTGCCACATTGCTCAGATGGTGGACCAGGATGATGTGGAGGCTATGACCGGGATGACTATTAGGGTTTCCCATTTGGTGTGGGGCACAGGCTCTAAAACCCCTTGTGCCACCAGGCAATCCAGTTCCACCTCAATTTTTGGCCGTAGTGTGAGTGGAGGTCACCTGGCTTTCATGCAGATGGGCCACATCGGGGGACTAAGTCAAGGGAGAGTGAAGGACCAGTGTAACGCCTGAGCATTCCATCAAAAACCTCCAGGAATTCATTGCACACCCGTTAAAGTCTTGGGACCATACCTGGTTTACCCCCGTTACCCCAAACCCTAGGGGCCCAAACCACAAGAGGCCCAGTAGGCTGGTGAATCTCTCTTCCACCACCACCAGTTCCAAAAGTCCATTAAAACCCTTATATTGCACCTGGAACTTGCCCCACCCTTTGATAGCAACTGGGTTCTTCTGAAAATCCCATAAGCAGAGACCCTGTGGCTTTTTCAAGAGGGGTCCAGTTTCTGCAAAGTTTCCGCTGAGATTATAGAAAAAGATGACCAAGTGTTCAGTTCCATTCTACAGGGGGGCCCTCAATTAAAACAGTTACATGCAGTTTGTTTGGGGCATCAAGGGGCAAATTCAGTACCTGATGTTGGTTGACACTCAGGGAGTTTGGGTCCGACGAGGCAGTGGGCACTGTCCCTTGATGTCCCTTGGAACAGCATATGCGTGCAATATGCCCGGCTTTTCCACAGGACCGACAGATTACATTGTGGAACCAGCAGAAATGGCGCTCATGCTCCTCTCTGCAGCTGGCACACACAGGCAACCTGCTGGTGAGGCGGGGCACTTGAGCAGCCAAATGAAATACCAGGGTGCTCGCCTTCTGTCAAGCCAAGCTGGTTTCTGCATCTAGTGGATGTCCTTGTTGTCTGAACTGTCTATGTCCGGTGTGGTGATGGCCTGGTGAGCAGTGGTGGCTTGACGATCCTGTTGGGCCTTCTCGAAGGCCATTGCAGCCTGGAGGGCCTTCTCCAGTTTGTGTTCCTCGAGAGCGACCAGCTTCTGCCTGAGTTTCAGTTTGCAGATCCTCCCCACAAACTGATTCAGCAGGGAGTCCTCCATATTGGGAAACTTGCAATTGATGGCCAGCCATTGGATGTCGGCTAGGAACTCTGGGGTGGACTCACCAGATTTCTGGATGTACCTAAAGAAATCTATGTGCATGGCCATGACCGAAGGCTTGGGAGCATCTTCCTTCATCTTAGGGGTGATGGGCCAAGTGGATCATGGTGACAGCACACATGCTCAGGAGCCATGATTTCTTCAGGTCCTCATCGGTGGTCTGTTGGATTTTGAAGAAATGCCTCAGTTGTTCGACCTAGGATTCCCAGAGCTTGGGATGTGCTGGATCGAAAGTGGAAATCTGTCCCGAAGTGGTAGCCATGACTCTGGAGCGTGGCAGTGAGTGATGATCGGGGCAGCGGGGTGCATCGCAGTGCTGAGGAGGAGCGATGCAGAGCACGGTGTCCTCTTGGAGGTCGGAGCTTGGTGCCAGACTGGCTCGCTCATTGGGATCCCACCTTCGTTGCCAGTGTAAAGTACTGAGACTGATGCATCATTGAGTGATTTCAGCTCATACCTTTACTAAGTGATTTCAGAAAGTGAGATACAGGGCAAGCCCAAGGACTTCTTAAATGCACAACAAACAATTCCACCCAAACACACCCCTAAACCCATGATTGGCTTATTTACATCATTCTACATTTGATAGGGTTCCTCTAGGATACTGGTCAGCCGATAGGCTGCTACTAGGATCCTCTGTGCCCATTGTTCCTGGGATCGAAGTTCTGGCTATTTGGCTGACCGCATGTGCAGAGCAACCACATGTGCAGTCTTTGTTGGAACACAACAGAGAGGGAAGCATATGGTCAAGGAGGAGGCATGTTAGAAACAGTCTTGTCTGTCTTACTGGATCTGGCATGCCAAAAGTAGCTCGCAACTGTCCAGTCGCTAGTTATGTGAAGGAGAAACTTTACTAGTTAAAATATGGGAGTCTTTTGTTAGAAGAAATGTAAGTGAAAGGTTCCCCTTGCTTAATTAATCAAGCCATGGTGATTAATGGTCTGAAAGCCCAGAATCCAGGTGAGTCTGGGTCATTGTGGGAAGTTGGTTTTTTTCACAGTAAACTCTGATGGAGTCAAGATGGACGTGACCTGATTGTGTTCCCAAAAAGAGGCTTGATGGCAACATCTGAGGCTAGAAAGTTAATATATTTATTTATTTACATTTATTTTAAAAATTTATAGCCCACCTTTCTGCCCTTACAAGGACTACAAAGGCAGCTAAGAAATTAAAACATACATAATAAAATCACATTTTGAAACCATTTAAAATGAAGCCCATTTCACCCCAAAAAACGTCATTCAAGCAACAAGTAAAACATTGGTCAGGAAGAAGGGATCACTGAGGGAATGTCAGATTGAACAAAAAAGTCTACACCCACTGGCAGAAGACTGCAACATAAGGGGACAGAGTTCCAAAGTTTTGATGTTGTGACCAAGAAGGCCCTCTCCTGGGTAACCATCCACCTATCTCAGAAGGCAGGGGCACCTGAACCAGGGATTCTAAAGATGACTGTTATGAACTGGTGGGTACATAAGAGAGCAGATGGTCCTTCAGGTATGTTAGTCCCAAGCCATATAGGGCTTTGAAAGTCAGGACCACCACCTTGAATTGTGCCTGGAAGCAAACTGGGAGACAGTTTAGATGGACCAAGACTGAAGTGATATGGTCCCTATGACCCTCTCCAGTCAACAACCTTGCTGCACAATTCTGTACCAGTTGAAGTTTCTGAACACTTTTCAAGGCCCTGTAAAGCATGTTGCAGTAATCTAATCTAGATGTAACCAGGGCATATACCACCACATCTTTTATGCCCAGGAAAGGCTGCAGATGGCTAACCAATCAAAGCTGGTAAAGGGACTCTTGGCAACAGCTGGTTCTTGCTTTTCTAGATGTAGGACGGAGTCCAAGAGCACCCACAGACTATGGACATATTTTTTTCAAGGGGCATGCAACCCATCCAGAATGGGTAACACCTTAAATCCTTTTGCCCACCAATAGCACATCTGTCTTTTTGGGATTAAATTTCAAATTATTAGCCTGCATCCATGACAAAGGAACCATTGAAAGTTCCTCTACCTTCAATATGTTAGATACACAGCCTCAAAACTGATAGTGTCTTGGATGAGGCATCATGCTAGGGGGACAAAATCCTTATAAACTACAGCAACACCACTTACCCACCTGCCAGAACTATGCTGATAGATCACCAAGTACCCTGGGGGGCACAATTGGGAGAGATTAACCTTTCACTCTCCCCTAGCCAAGTCTCTGTGATACATGCCAGGTCAGCTCTCTAAATTAGAATTAAATCATGGATGGCTGCTTTTTTCCCCCCTGTGACTGACTTGGTATTGAGCAGCATGATTTTATAGTTTGGCAGGCTGTGGATGTGGTTACCAACATCACTTTTGATAGCTATGCCACAGGATTGGGGGTCTTAGACTGGTGTGGCTTGAGTCAGTTAGTCACACCAACTATCAGGAGGCAGAGTAGCAAGAGAAAAGATAGCTTTATTAAAGAAAGGACCCCTCTCAGCTCAGTGTCAAACTGAAAAGCTCAGATGAGTAACATTGGGTTACAACTTTTATACCCTCTGATGATCCTCCCATTATGACATGTTGAGACCTCTCTTATAACATCCACCAGGCATGCTCAGTTGAGGGGTTTTTTTATTTGAGATATGGAGCATGCGTACTCATAACTTCTTTGTTCTCCTTGGCACATGCATACAAGAATCATGTTTATCAGTGATAAAAATGTTTCAAACTTTGTTTCAAAGTCATATTCCCAGACATTGAGATATCTATTAGTGAACAAAGCTGTTGTGTACTGACCCAACCATGTGCGCAATCCGGCTTCAGCTGGTCCGCATGTGGTCATGCAAAGAGCAGGAGCTTCGCTCCACCAGAACAATAAATAGTTGGATCCTAGTTCCCCTTCCAATCGGGAGACTAGGATCCTAGAGTTAACCTAATCACTGTAAATAGACCTATCACAAGTGTTGGGGTGTGTTTGGGGGTGGTTTGGTTTCGGGATATAAGCCAGCCTGCGAGCCGGCTTCTGTGTCTTGTTCTTCACCTAATAAAAGTATGAGAGCTGAAATCACTAGTAAGTCTCAGTACTTTTCACTGGCGACAAGGATGGGATTCAACCTCCCATGAACAATGACCCGGAATAAGATTTGAGCATCACATTGAGTGCTGGCACCAAAGCTATGGCATGCCGCCCAGCATCGGCCACCACTTCACTGGTTCCCACTCACCACACTGCTGACTCTGAGTGCAAAATCGCACCACTCCACACTTCCGCAACTGCTGCCACCACTCCTGAGCTACCCCCTCCACATGGAGTCACTACGATGGCCGTTTCCCAGGAGAGCATCGCCGCTTTCAATATCTCCTGCCCCACACAGTGGGAAACATGACTCAAGATTTTGGAAAGCTACTTCTTCTGCCATGACATCGTGGACCTGGGTAAGAAGAAGGCCCACCTCCTCCAGGCTTGTGGGATGGATATGATCCTGCTGCTCAAAGACTTAATCGCACCTAAGCAGACCTAGGACGAGTCCTATGGGGATCTGATGAAGGCACTATCTGACCACCTCTCCCCAAAGCCCACCAAGTTTGTAGAGTGCATAGACTTCTTTGCGCGAGTCCAGGGTCCAGACAAAACGGTTTCTGACTTCTTGGCCAGACTCCAGCGGGCAGCCACAAGGTGTTCTTTCCCCGCCCTGGTGGACGCCCTGATCAACCAGTTCCTCATGGGTCTCCGGGAGCCAAAACTTCAGAGGAAACTGGTTAGCCACAGCCTAAGAAAAAGTGCATCAAGACCGCCCCGGATAGGCGATCCATCGCACCCAAGCCACCATCACATCGGACGACTCGGAAGCCAAAGAGGTGCTACAGGTATGCCACTGCACATCCCAACAGCAGCTTTGGTTCGCAACCCGTCCTTCGGACAAGACACCATCATCGACATCGGCCTGCGCCAGCTGCGGGCAAGCGCATGAACACCAATCAGGCCACTTCAGGAATGCCGTCTGCTGGACATCGCCAAGGTCTGCTGCTCTGGAGGCCCACCAGACATTGGCCCACCAGACGGATCTCCACTCCGACCTCCACACCCTCTCCACCCACCACCAGCAACACCAGGTATTTAACTTGCCGCTGGACGGCCCAAACAAAGTGCATGTCATGGTACAGATAGAGGGGTCCCCTTGCAGAATGGAATTAGACACGGGCTCATCTTTTTCCATTATCTCTGCAGACACGCTCCACGCTCTCTGCCCATGGGGGGACTTCTCCTAACTAAACCCAGGGGGTTAACATTGTGGGCTTTAATAAGAACCCCGTGGCAGTCCAGAGTGGGGCAAGTTCAGGGTGAGCTACAAGGACTTTGATGGCCTACTGGACTTGCTGGTGGTGGAAGGCCAGCTAACCAGTCTGCTGGGACTCTCATGGTTTGGGCCCCTGGGCTTCACGATAGGGGGCATCAACCAGATGCAGCACCAGATTCAGCCACAGGACTTTGAAAATGTGTGCGGGGAATTCCCAAAGGTTTTCGATGGAACTCTCAGCAAATTCACCTGGTCTCCGGAGTCGCTGGATCTCAATCCCGCGGTGCGGCCCATCTGTATCAAGGCCTGGCACCCCCTCATTGCGCTCCAGTTGAAAATCAAGGCGGAGCTGGAGCACTTAGTCGACCAGGGAGTGTTGGAGCCAGTCACCCACGCTAGGTGGGAGACGCCGATTGTTACCCCAGTTAAGCCAAGTGGGGAAGTCAGGATTTGTGTGGATTATAAATGCATGATTAACAAAGTGCTACAGGCCCATGCGTACCTAGTGCCCATGGTCAGCCACATGTTGGTCGTTCTGGCGGGGGCAATGGTTTTTGGGAAATTGGACTTGGCCCAGGCATAACAACAGCTGTCTGTTGATGCTGCCATGGCCGAGGCACAGACAATAGTGACCCACAAGGGGGCTTTCAGGGTACACCGTCTGCAGTTTGGGGTGAGTGTAGCGCCCCATATCTTTCAATCCTTTATGGACTCTCTTCTCAAAGGGATCCTGGGAGTCCAGCCTTTTTTAGATGATGTGCTCATAGTGGCTCCAGACTCCACCACCTTTGCTGAGAGGCTTCGGATGGCACTCCAATGCTTCGACGTGGCTGGCTTGAAAGTGAAGTGCGAAAAGTGCCTCTTAGGGGTTCCCAAAGTGGAGTTCTTGGGTTTTGCAGTGGATGCTCAAAGAATCCACCCCACCGATGACAAGGTCTGCGCCATCACACAGGTGCCCCTGCCAATGTCCAAGACAGAGTTGTAGGCCTTCCTCGGTCTGCTGAACTTTTACCACTCCTTCCTTCCCCTTAAGGTAGCAGTGGCAGAACCTCTGCACTGCCTACTTGCATGTAATGCATCTCCCTATGGAGTGGAGGCAGTCTTTGGCCATCGCCTTGTGGAGAGCCGTGAGGTCTCTGTCACATACTACTCCAGGACCTTGTTGGCTGTGGAGCGTAATTACACACAGATCGACAAGGAGGCGCTGGCAATGGTAGTGGGGGTGAAAAAATGTCATTATCTCTACGGCAGGTCCTTCACCATTGTGACGGACCACAAGCCTCTTCTGGGCCTCGTCGCCCCCGACCGCCCATCCCCTCAGATGGTCTCACCTGGAGTGCTCCACTGGTCACTCTTTCTGGCCGGTTATTCCTATGCACTTGTCCACCGGCCAGGCAAGGCCATGGGGCATGTGGATGCTTTGAGTCACCTTCCCCTTCCCATCACAGACCCCAACCCTGCCCCAGAGCATCTGGTCAATCTCCTGGAATCCCTTCCAGAGTGGCCGGTTCATGTGCAGGAGGTGGCATGGCACACAGCCCGGGATAAGGTTCTCTGCCATGTGCTAGACTGGGTGGGGAGGGAGGGGGTGGCCTGCTGCCCAAGGGGGGGGGTGGAATTCACAGCTTTTTCCTCCCACAAGGATGAACTGTCATCTCATAAGTGCTGCTTGATGTGGGGCAGCCGTGAGGTAATACCAGGTTCCCCGCAGAGTCGGGTCCTCACAGTGCACCACAAAAACCACCCGGGGGTTGTCAGGATGAAGGCACTGGCATGGAGTTATGTCTGCTGGCTGGGGCTGGACTGGGACATTGAGGACACCATAAAGCATTGCACAAAATGCCAGGAAACACGACCAGCACCCCCCAGCATGCCTGTCTGACCCTGGGAATCGTCTCAGCGGCCCTGGTCCAGGTTGCACATAGATTTCGCCGGGCCGTTCCAAGGACAGTTGTTCTTTATTCTCATAGACTCTTATAGTAAATGGCTGGAAGTGGCTCCAGTCCCGTCAGCCTCCTCCCAGTCCACCATCCAAGCCATGTGGAGGATCTTCAGTGCCCAAGGCATCCTGGACTCCCTGGTCACCAACAACAGGACGATGTTTATATCGGAGGAGTTCCATGTGTTCACCGAGTGTTCATCCACCACAGCAGGTCAGCCCCCTTTCACCTGGCTACCAATGGGCAAGCCGAAAGAAAGGTTTGCACCACCAAAGAGGTGCTCAGACGGATGGATGCCGGGGAATGGGACTACAAACTGGCAGCATTCCTTTTTGGGCAGAGGACAATGCCACACACCGCTATAGGACACAGCCCAGCTGAACTTCTCCTGGGTCGACACCTGACCACCCGTCTGGATTGCTTCCATCCAGATTGGGTACCAGAAGCCGAACCCCTCTCTGAGACACAGGAGGCTTCCCGCGGGTTCTTTCCAGAGGACCCAGTATACGCACACAACTATGCGCAAGGCCCACCCTGAATACCAGCTAGGGTCATAAGAGTTATGTGGCCCCAGCCCTGTGAGGTCACCTGTGAAGACAGCCAAACCATTCGGAGGCACATCGACCAGCTGCATCGGCGAGTCTTGCCCCTGGACCCAGAGGACGGGGAGTACAAGGCACCAGACAGCCCGGAAGCCATTGCATCAGCCCCATTGCAAGGAACACCAGCCCCACCAGATGATCAGACCAGACCAGGCACCAGTGAACTGACACTCACCAGGGTTCTCAAGCAAAGGGCCCCTCCACAACCCACAGCGCCTCCACCAGCTCCAACCACTACACTTCCAGGCCAGCCGGAGACAGCCCCCAGGGTAGCCCCTGATATTCGCCACTTGACACGGGAGTGGAAAGTATTCACTTATCTTAAAGACCATGTTTGCGGGAGGGTTTCAGACCATGGGGGGGGAGGGGTGTTGTGTACTGACCTGACCATGTGCGCGATCTGGCTTCAGCTGGTCTGCACATGGTCATACGAAGAGCAGGAGCTTCGCTCCACCAGAACAATAGACTGTCAGATCCTAGTTCCCCTTCTAATTGGGAGACTAGGATCCTAGAGTTAACCTAATCCCTGGAAATAGACCCATCATGAGTGTTGGGGTGTGTTTGGGGGTGGTTTGGTTTGAGGATATAAGCCAGCCTGCGAGCCGGCTTCTGTGTCTTGTTCTTCACCTAATAAAAGTATGAGAGCTGAAATCACTAGTAAGTTTCAGTACTTTTCAAAAGCATTACTATAAGTTCACATGTACAAAACAAGTTTTCAACTCCTAACCAAGGCCCCGATCATACGGGCCAGAAAACGTAGGGGGGAGGCATGGCAGTTCACCCCAGAGCAAAATAAGACACGGAAGCCCTATCAGATGGTGCAGATGGTGCAGTCAGATGGTGACTGCAGCCATGAAATTAAAAGACGCCTGCTCCTTGGGAGGAAAGCGATGGCAAATCTAAACAGCATAATAAAAAGCAGAGACATCACCCTGCCAACAAAAGTCCGCATGGTCAAAGCAATGGTATTCCCAGTAGTAATATATGGCTGCAAGAGCTGGACTATAAGGAAGGCTGAGCACCAAATAATAGATTCTTTTGAACTATGGTGCTGGAGAAGACTCTTGAGAGTCCCTTGGACTGCAAGGAGATCAAATAATTCAATCCTAAAAGAAATCAACCCTGACTGTTCCCTGGAAGGCCAGATCCTGAAGTTGAAGCTCAAATACTTTAGCCACCAAATGAGAAGGGAGCACTCACTGGAGAAGACCCTGATGCTGGGAAAGATTGAAGGTCAAAGAAGAAGGGGACGGCAAAGGATGAGATGGTTAGACAGTGTAATTGATGCAACGAACATGAAATTGAGCAAACTTCAGAGGACAGCAGAAGACAGGAGGGCCTGGCGTGATCTGGTCCATGGGGTCACAAAGAGTTGGACTTGACTGTGCGACTGAACAACAACAACAACAACAAGCCCAATCACACCGGCCACTGGGTTGCCACGCTTCAGCGCAGAGTGCAATCACACAGTGCTGCTACAGCGCAGCAAAAAAGCAGCGCAGCAGAGCATGCAAGCCGCGCTGTAGCAAAGGGCGCATGTGCCATTGGGGGGGTGGGCCGCTGTCAGTGTCTTGCATGTGCGCATGCATCATTCAGTGTTGGTGTGCGTCCCATGGAAACTTACAACATCCGGAAACCTCGGGACATGGGCAGGTGTCAGAAGCCACGGGATACTGGCGCTCCCGTGATCAGACGCCGGCCTTTGCCCCGGGGTTTCTGGAAACTAGTACTTCGACCTTAGTAGTTTTTTACTCTGCATTTTCCATGGGAAGCCGTGGGTTGGCCATGGGAGTGCTACGCCTCCCAGATGTGCTGGTATGATCACGCACGGAAAGTCCGCAGGGCTACCGTGCCTTCAGCGGGGGAAATGCTCCGTGTGAACAGGGCCCAAATGTGGCTTTTGATAAAGATGTTGCCACTAGCTTTTACCACTGTCTGGGTCTGGTCTTCAAACGTTTCAAGATTACATTCAGTTTAAACAAAGCATTATTACATGTCTTCGAGGTCTAGATACAAAATGTTGCTAGCTCATGCCCATAGTTTTACTTTAAACCTTTGGGTAACATTCAAAGCATCTTTATAAGGTACAACATTGTTGTCTTTGGCTAACAAAGAGACCTTTTGCCAAAGCAAGAACTTGGCACAAAAGATACAACATTTGTTGTGTCCTCCATGATAGTCCCTTCCATAGGAATGTGTTTACAGCTTCAGCTTTGAAGTCACAATAGCTCTATATTGTCTTACAAACAGATTAATTATAGTTGTTAATACATATCATATAATCAGTTACTAAATAGTAAGCTACATGAAGATAGTCTAAGGTGTATGTTCTTGGAAGATCCCCCAGACATCTATATTTTAAGGCAAGAAAATCTTTCATGGCACCCAAAAACTGTAATGTGTAACATTTTGCAGAACGGTGTTCTGTTCAAAGATGTGCTTGCCAGCTTCAGCTTTTAATGATGGCTGGCTTTAAACAATGTAAAACCATTAGCTATAAGTCCTGGCTTTTAAGCATTTCTCCTTATATATAATCCTGTTTTGGGGTGAGCATTCCACACGCTCCCACAGCATTTGGCTTGCTGACCTGTCACTCCAAGGATGTAGCTGCGTTGCTGGAGTTAGCGTATTGGCTGTTTCCAGCTCTCTCACTGGCTGTGCAGAATGGTTCCATCAGCCATTGGACCATCGGCCACCACTCAAGAGTACTCACGTGCCATTGGCCAGGTGCTGGGTCTGCTCCTATTCCCTACGCATTTTCACTTCAGCCCCTGTTCCCTCTCAGATTTACTGGCAGACAACTCTCTCTACTGAGGAAGACACTTCTCTTGGCTCCTGTGTGGGAATAACTTTCCCCTCAGTGGCTGTTGGTAGGCAACCAAGCTTGCTTCTGTCAGTTAAAAGACAAAGGGCTTTCAGCATAACCCCCTCCCCCACCCACTGCCAGCTTGGCCACTTTCCTGTCAGAATAATGTGAAAATGGCTCTCTCTCCTGCTTGGCTCCACCAAGGCTAGCTGGCTAATGAGGTGGGCCAGCGACCATCAAACCATTCTCTTAAACCCCCTGCTGTGCAACTGACTTTCCCCTAGGGCTGCCAATCTCCAGGTGGGACCTGGAGATCTCCCATTGTTACAATTGATCTCCAGATGACAGAGATCAGTTCTCCTAGAGAAAATGGCTGCTTTGGAGGGTAGACCCTATGGCATTATACCCTGCTGAGTCCTTCCATCCCCCCCCAAGTGCTGCCCTCCACAGGATCCACCCCCCAGATCTCCAGGTATTTCCCTAATCAGAGCTGGCGACTGTACTTTCTCCTCAGTGCCTGTTGCTAGGCAACCAAAATTGGTTCTGTAAATAAAAGGCCCTTTCCACAGCTATGTTGGCCTTTGGGAGAAAACTCATTGGGGCCAGTCCTGATAGGGTTGCCAACTCCAGGTGGGAAATTCCTGGGAATTTGAGGGATGGAGCCTGGAGAGGGTGAGGCTTGAGGAGGGGTGGGTCCAGGTCCAATGCCATAGACTCCACCTCCAAACCGCCATTCCTTCCCAGGGAACTACTTTTGCCAATCTCCAGGTGAAGGCTGGAGATCACTCAACAGCTCTTCAGGAGATCACATCCAGCCTGCGCTGCAGGCGCTGCACTGGCTGCCAATAGCATACTGGATTCATTTCAAGGTGCTGGTTCTGACCTTTAAAGCCCTATATGGTCAGGGGCCTGTCTACCTGAGGGACCGCTTTTCCCTGCATATTTCCCAGAGAGCACTGAGGTCAGGATCACAGAACCGCCTGACTGTCCCAGGCCCAAGGGACGCCAGACTAGCGGTAACCAGAGCCAGGGCCTTTTCAGTGGTGGCTCCATACTGGTGGAATGAGCTCCTGGAAGATCTCAGGGCCCTGCAGGACCTTCTACAGTTCCGCAGGGCCTGTAAAATGGAGCTCTTCCACCAGGCTTTCTATTAGGGGCCGCCACTGATGAAAAAGGCACTGATGAAAGAGGCACGGAAAACGGAACATCCTATGGACCTGGTTATGGCATTGGATTTGCTGCCTACATGACTGGGAGTGTGATATAGGATTTGCTGCCCACCTGACTGGGAGTATGATATAGGAATCACCTTTTGTTACACTAGCACCTTATGTAATCTTTGTTTAACGAATTTTATTGTATGGACTGTATTTTATTGTTTTATGACATTTTAACTACTGTACGCCACCTTCAGCCAGTTCCTGGCTAGGCGGGATATAAATCGAAATAAATAAATAAATAAATAAATAAATAAATAAATAGGTAGCAGAGATCAGTTCCTCAGGAGAAAATGGTGGACTCTGTGCCATGATACCCTCCTGAGGTTGCCACAGCAAATTGTCACTGAGTGCCCAAAAACGGGGTTCTCTCCCAGGCCTCTTTCTAGAGCTCGTTGTATTTATTTCCACAATAGGCTTTATTCCTAGTTTTGATGATATATCATTGTTCCTCTAAATAACTAGACAGCATAATTTCTCTTTAACTATAGGCACACAAATACTTAAAACTCTTATTAATAAATTTACTTCTTTAACTCGTTAAAACATATGGGGGGTGTTCTCTTTCAAACAGCTCAAAACAGAAGCGGTCTTTCTCCTGTGAGACAGGCCACTCCAAACTCCATTGACAACATTTTTAGCAGACAGAATTATACTGTCTCCCAATGCATTCTTTCGAGTCTGGTGGGGCCAGCTTTCTTATCACAGAGGTGGGGAAAGGTTTATTCTGTTTAAAATGAGAATTGCCTTTACTTCTTTAAAAATCCATTATTAATAAAATCATTATTAATAAATGATAGGTGAGTGGGCTTGCCCCATGAAGGAAAAGGGGGGAAACCTGCAAACACAAGCTATTTGGGCATCTGTTCCTTATGGATTTCAAAGCCATTGACATTAGCTCTGAAGATATTAATGTCAGGTAAGCAAAGTTAGCAATAATATACTCAGGCCTACACTTTGGCTGGAAGAAGAGCCAAAATGGGCAACAGTACAAAATTGTCTACTTTCATTTCCCTTTACCTGGCCTGTTCTTCTCATAAGAACATAAAAACATAAGAGAGAAGCCAATGTTGAATCAGGCCAATGGCCCATCTAGTCCAACACTCTGTCACACAGTGGTTAAAAATACCAGGTGTCATCAGGAGATCCACCAGTGGGGCCAGGACACTAGAAACTCTCCCACTGTTGCCTCCTCCAAGCACCAAGAATACAGAACAGCACTTGCCCCTGACTGAGAGTTCCTATCTATACCTTGTGACCAAATCTGCGGCATAGTTGCTGGTGCCTCTCTTCAAAAAACCCACCAAGTGTCAAAAAGATTGGACCAAGGGGTTCAATTTCATGGACCCCATCATTTCCATTGGAGGGAGAAAAGATGCAGTCCCTTTAAATGCTGTTTGCAAGCCATGGGCTCACCGGGAAGCCAGTGAACTCACCTCTTTGTAGCTCTGAAGCAGCAGCAAATGCAAAAAGCATTTAGAAATGGAGGTGGGGGGAAGCCACACATCCACCTTTCCCCCAATGATGGGCGCTTTGGCGAGGGAGTGCATTGTGAAAGAGGGGCACACAAGTGAGCTGGAGGGCATGATGCCTCAGTGGTAGATAGGGTTGCACCTGGAGATTCTCCACAATTACGGCTGATCTCTAGTTGATCAAGATTAGCTCCCCTGTAGAAAATGGCTGCTTTGAAGGGTGGGCTCAATGGCATTATACTCTGCTGAGGTCCCTCCCCAGGTGCCACCCCCAAAATCTCCAGATTTTCCCCAGCACAGAGCTGGCAACCCCAGGGACCACTCCCTTTGCATGTAGAAAGTCCCAGGTTCAGTCATGGTCCAGCTCCATTTGAGTCACCTGGCAGCTCAGCCAATGTGCTCATCCTCTACCCAAGGGGCTGTTCTAGCTCCTGGGCACCTGCTGCTTGAACTTAGAGGTATACTGCCTCTGTACATGGAGATTCTGTTTAGATTGTGTGGCTTGAACTTTAAGGTATACTGTACTTGGAGGTCCCATATAGGTACTGTAGCTTGAACTTGGAGGTATACTTCCTCTGTACTTGGAGGTCCCATTTATGTACTGAGGCTTGAACTTGGAGATATACTTCCTCTGTATGTGGAGGGTCCATTTAGGTAATGTGGCTTGAACTTGGAGGCTTACTGTCTCTGCATGTGGAGGTTCCATTTAGGTAGCATGGCTTGACTTGGAGGTATACTGCCTCTGCATGTGGAGGTTCCATTTAGGTAATGTGGCTTGAACATAGAGGTATACTGCCTCTGTATGTGGAGGGAAAAGGTGAGGGTGGGAAATGATATGACAGTGTATTTTAATTTGAATTTTGAAAGAAGTGGCTTCAGAGAAAGAGGCACATTTGAGTGAAGTGCCCAGAAAGTGACATCATCAAAAGGAGTTTGAGCTTGGGAAGTGACATCACTTGACCTTTGACCCAGAAGTGATATCACAAGACATGGCAGCACAAAAGTCTCCTGTCTCCACCCACAAAGTCCTCAGATATTCCCTGAGTCAGACCTGGCAACCCTACCTATTTCTGATCCAAGTAAGGAAGTAGAATGGCACTACTTCCATGATCTTGACTGCAATCTCTAATTGGAAGGTCACACCAGAGGTGCCTAAGATATTAGTATTTTGATGGCAATGCCCTCAGGGCTGGGACACCATGTGAAAACCATACTATATACTCCTCCATGTGGTCTCCCCCATTACAGGCATAATTTGGAGTGCTGTAGGAAACATCATCAGAAAAATATGGCAACATATTAAGCACATATTAAGGTAATATATTAAGAACAAGACCTTTCTTGAATATGAGGGAACATTTGGGCCTTTTGCCAATTAAAAAACCTCCAATCAGTGTCTGAACCCTTCCAGGTCTTTATGTTCTTTGTGCTAGACAGTTTGAAAACCGGAGAAACTCCTTTATGCCTCTTGTGAGAACAAAAAATCCACATTATTCAGTGATCTATTTAAAGGGACTGAGGGGGGGAAAGGCACTATGCTTCTTAATGTACTTGAAGTCAGTTAATTAAATTACTTCATTCCCCACCCTTTTAGCATGCCTCAAGCAGCAACTCAATTGCATTTCTATTTTTCACAATAAGGTTAGCAATTTAGTTAATTGGAAGTGTAACAGGAGATTAATTGTACCTTTTAACTTCAAGGAAATCCTCCCTGCTTCTGGCACAGTCAAAATCACATACTAGCTTAGAGAATTTTCAGACATTTACAAAAATCCACATATCGTATTTCAATTAAGGTTTGCTCTTCTGAAATCTAACAATGATCCAGAAAATGATACCACAATAAGGACAGGTTGTGGCTGAAAATCCTTGACTCAGCATAGCTCCTTTGTACCCATATTGGTCAAAGGCAGGCATGTGATATAAACTGAAATAGAAATGGATAATGTTGGACTAAAAAGATTAGCTAATCCCCAGCATACACAGGAATTTAGATCAAGAGACAAAATCTGTCTTGTTTTATATTCCCTTTTTTCTTTTCTGCATTTCCTCATCTAACAACAGACTTCCAAAAACAACACAGTAATTTCTCCTTAACAATGTTGTGACAGCACAGCAGCAAAAATACCATCTCAAACATTCAAGATTTCCTTAACTGACAGCACAATGTATTTGCCCCCCCAGATGGAAGAAAGAGTCAGACAACCAAACGTTGGGTAAACTAAGGGCCACTTTATTTAACATACATAATAATAATGGCAAGGGCAAACAGTAAACAGGGGCACAGTCAATATTGAACAGGACGTAATTTAGTAAGTTCTAAATCAAGGAGCCTCTGTTTAATTAATCTAAAATTATAGGATTCCTCAGATAGGAGGTCTTCCATTGCAATGCCTATGTGTTTAAGTTTATCTGTAATCCTGCCCAACCATACAGCATTATAAGAGTCTTTTTTGAGATAGTTAAGCAAGCTATCCAATTCTGCCCTATAATAAATTTGAAGCCAATATTTAAAGGTTAGGATCCATGCTTTGGTTTCTATTAGGTGCAAACCTGTGTCCGCACAAATTGCAGTGTAAGGTACACATTTACCAAGAAGCTGATGCAAGAATATGGCCTGAATATTTTCTGTTTTCTGATTTAGGGCATTAATCCACACAGGGATACCATAAAGTATTTGAGATAGAGTTTTAGCCTGAAAAACTTTGCTTGCTGCGGGGAAATATTGATTGCTTTTATGATAGTAAAAATGTTTAATCTGAGAGGAAGAGAAATTAGCTGTATGAATTATTCTGTTACGATGAACTACCCATTTGAGATTGTAATTGAACGTTAGGCCTAGATATTTATAACATTTGGTTTGATCAGTTTCTTGGTTACTGATATACCATTTTTGTGGTCGTCATCTTTTAGAGAAAACTACAACCTTCGATTTAGAACAGTTAATACAGAGTGAATTTAGATGGCAGTAGTTATCCAAGGCTCTCAAATATCTCTGTAATCCCACTTTTGTGTGGGAAAGAATGGTTGTATCATCGGCATACAATAATAGTGGAACTGGGAGTTCATTTAGTTTGGGCGGATGCCCATTTATAGATTTAAAAAATTGCGGTAAATCATTTAGGAATAGATTAAAAAGATATGGAGCCCTTGCTTAACTCCTTTAAAAACAGGAATTTTCCTAGTTAAATGGGCTTTTGAGGAATATTTTACCTGACAAATTGTATCAGTGTGTAATTTCTTTAATAAGATTAACAAACGGGGATCTATCTTTTGGTTGGTTAATTTGCTCCATAGCTTATTTCTATCCACTGAATCGAAGGCACCCTTCAGATCGATGAAAGCTACATAAAGTTTCTTCTTTCCTGTGTTCATATATTTGTCAGCTAAGAAAGTCAGTGTAGCACAGTGATCAATCTCAGACTTCTGTTTGGAGAAACCTATCTGTTCTGAACCAATAATTTTATTTTGATGTAACCAGTTAATCAACCAATGTTCTAAGTGCTTGGCATATACTTTCCCCAGAACAGATAGTAAGCTAATAGGTTGAAAGTTTTCAGGGAGATTTGGATTACCCTTTTTGTAAATAGGAACTAATATAGAATTGAGCCAAGCTTCAGGAATTGTTCCATATAGGTCAATTAAAGTAAATAATTTGGCCAGGGGCAAAGACCACCAGGTCGCAAATTAAAAAAAAATTTCAGCGGGAAGGCCATCGGGGCCCAGAGCCTTACCAGTTTTTAGACCTCCAGTTAGTTCAATGATTTCATCAGGCTTGACTGGAGGCCAAGCAGGGAGATCGAAAAGTATACGATCTTCTGAATTGATACCGGAAGGGATGTCTGGGGCCTGAAAGATCTTAGAATAATAATCAACCGATACCTGAGGAGATATGTTAGGGTCAGAAAATGATTGTTGATTTGTGCTGAGATTAGTCTCCAAAAGGATTTATTATCATTTGATTTAATTGCATAGAAAAGTTGGTTCCAATTATGTTGAAAGTACTCTTTTTTCTTAGATGCAATTATATCTAAAAAGATTTTCTTGCATTCAAAATAATCATTTAGCTTAGTTGGATTATTAGCTAGCCGAGCTTCCCCAAAAAGGTCTCTTAATTTCTTTTTCCAGAGATGGCAATTATAATCGAACCATTTGGAGATATTGGAGCCACCTGATTTCGCCACTTCTGCTTTAGAGCTACAGAGTTTTATCAGCTGAGCAATTCCAGCTAAGGCTTCATTGGCAGTAGTAGAGTCGGTTATGATTGTTCTCAGTTCATTAAACTTGTCAGAGTTGAAGAGAACATTAAAATCATTTTCTTGGGATATATTCCAACCTTAAAAATATTCCTGAGCTCCCTGTTGGCCTTGCACTGAGCTCTCTCAGTCCCCTTGGGATCCAAAGCACTACTCCATACCAGGCATGGAATCATGGCAGACCACACAATTACTGTATCTGGCCACTAGCACTGAATAAACCTCAGATCATCCCGGGGTTGCAGTACTAGGGCCTTCCCTTTCAGGAATCCCAAGTCATTGCCTCCCAAATGAATGACTAAAACCTGGCATGGAGAGCCAGAGATGTCCCCAAACAGAAGAGGGAGGAGGTCTATCCAGCATAGGCACCGGCACCCCCTCCATTCAACCATGGCCCATTGGCTAAGGCCAAGCTGAGAGCCAATGGCTGATCTACTGGCTTGATGAGCTGCCCAAAAGATATAGCTGTGTCTGCAGATGAGAATCTGTCTTCTCCTGCCAGAGAACACAGCACCTAGGAAGAAAAAACAACGAACTACCGAACACAACAATGGAACAACAGCAACAATCTCACAATATAGCAAGGGGGCACACCTAACCCTTGTAAGCAGCTGATCACCACCTGCTCACATGCTGTGTGTCAGCCATAGTATAGCCTAAGGCTGCTGCTGTAGAAGCAGTGCCTATTCTGAATGAGTGAGTGCCAAAATTCACTTCAGAAAGTCCCAACAATCCCAAAGCCCATAACAGCCCAAAACTGGTGCCTTGTCAGTGGACTCCCATCTGCAAGCCTGAAAAGGTAGCCATCCACTCTACTCCGTAATGCCGTGTATTGAGACAAAGCCAATATCGGGCAGTGTTCTCTGTACGAGCAGGTACCCAATTTAACCACCAATCCTTTATGTTGCTGGTCAGTCTTAGACCCTCTGATCATGATGTACGCCTCCCTATCTATAAAATGGAGGTCCCTTGTAATGTATCCACATGGGAACATGGGCTCAGGACAGCCATGTGCTCGGACTGGTTCTAACCGATCCTCTATGTGGCCAGGCGAAGGGCCTGAGCTTTGCTCCCAAAGACAATGGATTGTAGGATCCTAGCTCCCCTCCAATCGAGGAGCAGGAGATAACTCAATCACTGTAAATAGCGAATCATGGGGTGTGGTGTGTGTTGGGGTGTGGGTTCTGTTGGGGATAAAAGCTGGCCTGTGAGCCAGCTTCTCTTGTCTTGTTCTTGAACTAATAAAGTATGTGAGAGCTGAAATCACTCGTCAGTCTTAGTACTTTTCATCCCTACTTTGTAATGCCCTGCCAGACTGGTCAGTCTTAGACAACTCACTTACCCTGAGCACTCCAAAAAATGCAAGTAAAGAGGCAGCATGAAAAGGGCAGGCTTCATAACTTGAAGTGCAAATGGCACCTCAGGTTGCTTGCAACTCCTGAAGCACTGCTGGGGAAATGGGTCACCTCTGATCCTTCAGAGCCCCCCTTTCCTGAGTCCAACCCTCTAGCATCTTCCTGATTTGGAAGTCGCTAGCGACTTCCTGAAAATCCAAAGCCTTACTGGTGAAAGCCAGGGCAGAAAGACAACCTCAGATGGAGTACACAGCCAAACCAGCCTCTTTTATAAAAACACAGTAATGGAGCAACTGCTCCACCATAATTGGCCAGACCTTAGAATAACCTTCCTCTTTTCTAAATTCATCGAATTGGCGAATTGCACATTCATAACCTTTTCGTGTGCTAGGGGCAATAGCGAGGCCTATTGCCCTGCAAGCGTCAACCCTCCAACCTGCCATAGCTCCAGGAGCATCCTTGCCAGCAGACAATTGGCCTCTGGATGAAACCTCATGATCTGTTTATGAGAGAGAGCATTAACTACCCCATTATCCACCCCAGTCACATGTCTAGCAAAAAATAATGTGTTGAGTCTAAGGCGGACCAGGCACATTACCCTTGGCAATTTGGATGTGAGGGAATTGATTACGTGGACCACTGCCAAATTGTCACACCAGAAGTGGGTGGTGTGATCCGCCAAATAATCTCCGCACAGCCAAACTGCCACCAAAATTGGAAAAAACTCCAAAAATGTTAGATCCCTAGAAGGGCCGGCCTGTGGTATCTGGGCACCCTAGGCCAGCTTGTGGCGCTGCACCCCCCTGGCCATGCCAACCTCCTGGTGGGGCCTGAAGGCGGGGGGCAGCGCTGGCAAGCCATGGAAAAGGCAGGGGTTTAAACCCCCATCTCTTCCCTCTAAGCATGGCTCTAAGCGCAGTGACTGGGCGATGACAACAAGCCTACTGTGCTCCAGTGACATGGGAAGGAGTGCCTCTTCCTGCCAGGCTTGGGTGCTGGGTGGATGGACGGAAGAAGACAAGGAGCTGAGCCGCGCAGCCGGCAGGCACCTAGCAGCCCAGGAGGCTCTGGTAGTCAGGGGCCGTGGCTCTGCAGACCAGCGGGCAGCCTCTGAGGGATTGGGCCTCCCAGCCTGCTTCCAAGGGCAGCTTTCTCGGCGCCAAGTCTTGGGGCAGCTGCCACTGCTGTGTCGCCATGGCCTCCTCCTCCGAGCACCATTGGCTGCCCGCCACATGGGCCAAGGGAGTGGCGGCGGCGCTGAGGGCTGGCTGCTCCAGCAGGGTGAGGATCAAGGTGCTGGTGGATCACAGTGCCTGCACGCATTGGCCGTGCCCACCGCTGGCAGCCAGCTGGAGCGTGGCCTGAGGTGGCGGAAGGCATGCAGGAGACACTCGACCATGGCGGTGTGGCTGGCCGAGGCAGCATACATGAGCGGGCTCCAGCCTCGTGTGTCCACAGCATCTGGGTCAGCACCGAACTGCACTAGAAGCTGGGTGCTGTCCAGGTGGCAGCACTCGCAGGCCAGGCTGAGGGCGCTGCGCCTGGCATTATGCAAGTTGAGGGCGGCACCACACTCCAGCAGCATCCGCATGAAGGCCAAGCACCACAGTGAACATGACTAGTCCCCAGAGCCGCTTTATAGCCTCGCCTCAAGTCGCCATGGCGATGGTTGCCTACCAGTGCCGGGAGAGGCCAGGGGGGCTTCTTCTCTCCAGCCGGCTTGCTGAACTCCCCGCCCACATCTCGGCTGGGGTGAAGCCTTCACACGTTATGAGTGGGGCGCCCAGGCAAGCCAGGGAAGAGGCAGGGGTTTAAACCCCTGTCTCTTCCCTCTAAGCACCTCGGAGGGGGAGGGCGGGCAAGCTCCCCCGCCGCCTCTTGCGCCTTGCTGGGGCGCTCTTTACAGGTGGTGGCGGGGGGGGCGACAGTGGCGGGGGGCTTTTCGCGGCGGGGGGGCTGGGGTGCAGTTTGGCGCCCCTGTTGCCGGCACACTCTAGGCAAGCACCTAGCTTGCCTAGTGGGCGAGCCGGCAGTGATCCCTAGTCAAACCAGCTGAAACCCAATCCCCAGGCCATTCCTTGACACACCACTGTCCTCGGAAATAAACCTTGAAACCCTGTGATCCTGCAGCATCAGAGGCAACCTGGAACTCAGCCTCAAGCTTCAAATCCTCCCTCCAAAAGGAGACTCCATTAAAGGAAGCCAAGAACTCCTACCAAACCATAAGATCAACACACATAGTGCTACCGATGCACACTCTGTGGTGCAGGAGACACAGTCCAGTCATGGCATCACAGAGCCTCCACAAAAAGGCTCACCCCAGGCCACCACTTCGCATGCAAAGTTGAGATGCCCCACAAGCTGTTGTATATCTCTCAAGGTGGCTTTTCTCTGAAGCCGAGCTTGTAAATGCTCAATCTTATCTACTGGCAAACGAGATGTTTGGGCCACCATATCCAGCTCCACCCCCAGAAAGACTAACATCTGCACAGGGCCTTCAGTTTTTTCATGGTTCAAAGGAACCCCCAGCTCTTCTGCTAATTGCTGAAACCCTACCAAAAGCCAAGCATATCTGCCAGTTCCTTGTGGACCCACAAAAAGAAAGTTGTCCAAATGGTGTACGACATCCTAAAGACCCATTTTCTCTTGCAATGCCCATTCAAGGAATGAACTGAAGCACTCAAATATGGCGCATGACAAAGAAAATTCCATGGGCAAAGCCCTATCCATAAAGAACAGACCATCGAAGGAAAAACCCTAAAAGCTCAAAATCATCTGGATGCACAGGGAGAAGGTGAAATGCAAATTAATATCACACTTCGCCAATTCCGCCCCATGACCACAACTTTGCACAACACGAACCGCTTGGTCATATGAGATGTACCTCACCATGCACAGATAATCCAGAATGGCATCATTAACAGGTTCACCACAAGGGTAAGAAAGGTGGTGAATTAGACTAAATTCAGAAGCGGCCTTCTTAGGCACTGTCCCAAGAGGGGAAACCCTTAAATTTGGAAGTGGTGGTGAAGAAAAGGGGCCCAAAACATGACCCTCTTCCAATTCCTTTGCAATCTTTTTCTGAACCACTGCCTCCATGCCGTTAACTGACTGCAAATTGTGAGACATAAACGGGGCCCTCAAGCCAATAAAAGGAATATGAAAACCAATCTGAAAACCTTCTAAGTAATTCTCACTGTCTATGTTCTTGGGGTAACACCTCAGCCAAGCCTCAAGAACCTTCAGTTTTAGTGGGCTGGGACCCTTTACTCAAAGAAGGGAAGGGGCCTCCCCCTCCCGTTGCTATTCAAGGCTTCCCCCTGGAACATACCATGAATGAGTGGGATCCCACACACAAAGGGCACTCATGTTTGTAGGTGTGCACCTTCCTACTACATACACCCTGGGAGCCAAATTCCCAACAAAGCAAGCGGGGTTGAACCACCTGCCCCATGGCACCACAGATAACAGAAGCCACTTGTAAACAATGCACCATGTGCCTACTATGCGAGCAGTCCCCAGAGTTAGGCCCAGTCAGAGACATGACTTGAAGCCAAAGGTGAGGATGTATTGGATCCCACGGAAGCACGGGATTCATGGCAGCTTGCATTCTGAATTCTTCATCATATTGCAGCCATGATGGGCCAGGGAAGCCCATATAGGCTTTGTAGATAATGTCCAAGTACTGGAACAGTGCCCCATGGCCCTCCACAGCTGCAATCATGATATCACTCCCTCATAGATAATATAACCAGGCAACCAGTTAGCCCAGGTCGTGTCTATCTTCCTCTTTTTCAGGATCTCCTTATCCAGGGGTCTTTTCGTAGAAAAACAGCTGCAGGAGCTCATTAGCATATGGTATGCTAATGAGCTATTAGGCTATTAGCATATGCCACACCCCCTGACATCACCGGAAGTGATGTCAGAAGGGGAAGCAAAAGGGGGGGAGGCATCTTCAAAAGCCTCCCCTTCTCCAGCTGGTCTGGGTGGGGGAGCTAAGAGAGAAGGGGTTTAAAGTTTAAACTCCTTCTCATGAGAGTTGGGCCACAGAAGGAGGAAAGAGGGAAGGAAAGAGAGAGAGTAGAGAGAAGGAAAGAAGGAAGGAAAGAGGGAAAGAAAGAGAAGGAAAGGGGAGGGAAAGAAAGAGAGGGAAGAAGGAGGGAAACAGGGAAAGGAGGAAAAAAGAGAAGAGAAGAAGGTGGGAAAGAAAGAGAGAAGAGAAGAAGGAGGGAAAGAGGAAAAATAGAGAAGGAAAGGAGGGAATGAAAGGAATTTGGCGGCAATTCAGCCCCATTATATCTTATGGGCCATTGAAGTCAATGGTGAAAACATAGGGTATATTCTGGGGGCTGGAGGGGAGGGGGTTTGAGGGAGAGGCTCCAAACTCACAGGGTAGCTGATGGAGCCTCTCCACAAGATACCCACCAAGTTTTAAGAACAGTGGACCAAGGGGTCCAATTCTATGGGCCCCCAAACAGGTTGCCCCTATTCCTCCCATTGCCACCCAGCCTTCAAGCACAAAATAAGCTATTTATTTATTTAATTACTCCTTCCTCAATGGGAAATGTCTGTGAATTATGCTAGCCCCCCAGAAAGAAAAAACGGCCAACATGCTGAAGCCCCCCACTGGAGAGCCACAGCCCTAGCAAAAGCCCTGCCACCACCGGTATCTGCCGCCACCGGAACGGTGCTGGTGCCTCCGACATGCTGCCGCCTTTCCTGGCCTCCCTTGATTCTCTGCTGCCTTTCCCAGCTGCCGTGGATCAGGATGGCCACTGCTGCTGTCACCACCAGACCCCATTTGCCACCACCTTCAGGCATCCCTACCAAAGGCCTGATTGCAGGCCACAGCTGCAGCCAGCTCCCTGACGTGCTCAGAGCTGCTACAGCTACTAAGCATGAGGCAGCAACTGGCAAGGCATGGCACAGCTGGCCATTAAGAAAGCGCTGGCTCCACCCCCCTCAGGAGACCTGGCTGCAACTGCAGCCCTTCTCCCTTTCGAGGAGGCAAAGATGGCCCTCCTGAAGTATGCCGCCAGCTTCTTCAGGTAGGACCAAATTAATTGTAATAAACACCACTGTTGCATAGAGTGCTTTAAAAAAAAAAAAAGTAAGCTCAGTGTACTCAGGAAAAAAAGCCAGGATTTTAAAGTATCTGGCAATGATTGAGACAGCACTCTAGTTGTAATTCTTGTGTTAATGTAGCATAAATGGAGCAGAAGAGAACAGGGGTGCTCGTGTTGCAGTAAGTGGCCAACTCCTGGCAGTGACCTGCCTGCAGTGAAAATGATTGTCACTCAGTTTCCTGGTTCCCAAAAAGTTTTCTTGCTAGCTTTATTGATTTGCAGCATTCCAGGGAGAAGGTAATGCAACACAAATTGTAGAACATCCTCAGCCTGCTATAGAGATTGAAACTCTTTAGGTGGCATGCTGGACAATAAATCTAGTGGCTTGCAAACTCTTTGCCATTCCAGATTCTGTTGTGATCCTCCTGCACTCTGTCATGGGTAGGGAGTGCTGTTTTGAAACCATTGAGAGAAAAACACAAGTGAATGGGGGCAGGGGGTAGTGTCAGGGTTAAGGAGGAGGATGTAGTCAATCACAGTGAAAAACAAAGCCTCTGTTTGTAAGAATATCATCTCACAGTGGATTTTTTAAATGCTAACATTAAAAAGTGCAATCTCTTGAAAAATCTTATGTTATCACCAAGGTATGATTAACTCCAAATATTTGGCATCACCTCAGTCTCTCACCAAAGTGAATTTCAGACTTTTGAAGTTGTGAAATATAGTGCCAGACTTAAGAAACACATTATTTCACTAGACAATTTAATCAAGTAGATATATTTATACACAGAGCTTTTTTTGTAGAAAAAGCCCGGCAGGAACTCATTAGCATATCAGGCCACACCTAACATCACAAACTCACTAGCATATTAGGCCACACCCTGACAGCACACCTCATTAGCATATTAGGCCACATCCCTGTGTTACCAGAAGTGTGGTCATCCAGCCACACCCACCTTTTGCTTCTTATTCTGTTTACCTTGTTTGTTGTCAAAACCCAGGGCTTCTTTTGTAGCAGGAACTCCTTTGCATATTAGGCCACACACCCCTAATGTAGCCAGCCCTAATGAGTTTCTGCTGTTGGGTGTGGCCTATTATGCTAATGAGTTCCTGCTGGGCGTGGCCAACTTGGAAGCCAGCTGGAACTCCATTCCTGTGCCTTCCTGCCCCAAAATAGCCCTGTTTATACACTGAAAATAAAGACTCATTATATCATAATACTGGGCAAGACCCAGCTTGGATTTGGCACTTCCATGTGCCACTGCTTTTCCATGGGAAAGGTTTAAGCACAGATTTAACTCTTCCATGGGAATCAATAGTACTTGACAGGATATCATTGTACTCTGGATATCGTAGTACTTTGACTGGCTATCACTGGATATTTTTAATTATTTTCTTTATTTGTACCCTGCCTTTCTTCGCAATGGGGACCCAAGGTGGCTTACATCATTCTCTTCTCCATATTGTGTTACAGCAGTCATTCACACCTGGATGGGCTTGTCCACACTGGAAATCCATCACACAAATATAGTGCACTATCCAATGATGAATAGATGCAGCCTCTAAAATATTTTTTTAAAATGTATTCCTGCTCTAGTGCATCATTTTCTGTCCAGGAAAAAGTGAAACAACTTTATGTTGTATTCATGTATACTAAATTTTAAAAAGAAATAATATCATCTTCCTCAATAGAAGATAAAAATCATTATCAGGACTTATTTTCTTCTATATGCACACCTAAACCATGGAATGGTTTTAAAGCATTGCAATTAATGGCAGTGTCTCAGCCTATAAAATTATTAGATGTACATTCCAGGATAAGAGGTGGTACAATTATGTAAATCAATGGAATTGCCCACAAAACAAACGCATTTTAGAATGTGGGATGATGTTGCTTATAATTTTGCCACATTCAGCATAGGTATCTGATCCTTATATCCACAAGTCTATCTCACATTATCCATTTCATAGGACAATTTACCACATTCAGTCACTAGTCTAAAAATATGGTTTTCATCACACATGTTTTTCCCCCTTCTCTGTGACTGGGGGTAGGTGCTGGAATGAAACCTATTAGTTGTGTCCAGATTCTGTTTAAGAACATCTGCAAGGAAATATTTGACTTTGGGGGTTTTCATAAGGGACATCAGAGAATTTAATATAGGGAGGCAAATGTTCTTTGAAACTAGAAGCTCATCCTCCCAAGCCTTTGATGGAAAATCAATAGTTTCCCTTTACTACCTTGCTCCCAGGAGTTCACAAATTGGAAAATACAATTTGTTTACTACTGTCACTTGTGTGTACCAATTCCTCTGAAAAATACAGTAAGAGTGCAGTTACTTGTAAACTGCTCATGTGCAAATATCTTCAAAGGTTGACACAGCTAGCATAATAAAGCAGAGAATCAGTGTAGGGCAAGAAATATAAACTTGGACTTGGGCCAAGGTATCAGAATTTAGGGAGATATACTTGACCATAAACTCACTGAATAACCTTTGGGTAAATCTCTGTCAGCAGGGCTATTTTTGTAGAAAAAGCCCAGCAGGAACTCATTAGCATATCAGGCCACACCAAATAGTAGAGACTTATGAGAATATTAGGCCACACCCCTGACAGCACAGCTCATTAGCATATTAGGCCACACCCCCATGTTACCAGAAGTGTGGTCCTCCAGCCACACCCACCTTTTGCTTCTTATTCTGTTTACCTTGTTTATTATCAAAACCCAGGGCTTTTTTTGGTAGCAGGAACTCCTTTGCATGTTAGGCCACACATCCTTAATGTAGCCAGCCCTAATGAGTTTCTGCTGTTGGGTGTGGCCTATTATGCTAATGAGTTCCTGCTGGGTGTGGCCAACTCGGGAGCCAGCCGGAACTCCATTCCTGTGTGTTCCTGCCCAAAAATAGCTCTGTCTGCCAGCATTATGTACCCTACCAGGTTACTGTGGGATTAAAGGCATCAGATTCTGTTCTGATATGCAACTGGACTCATTCTGAGCAAGGAGGAAAACTGTGCAGTGAGTACTAAATTTCTGAGGGCATGTGAAGCTTGATGAGAAGCTGTTGCCTATGACCAATAAGAGCTTTCTGTTTGTTAATTTGCATTTGCTGTAGGAAACATCAGAGAGTCTAAAGTGTCAAGTGGTTTTAATTTGCAGCATAAAGTGTTAAGTGGCTGTAATTTGTCAAGGTTCTACATTATATTCTTTGCCAGATTCAAACTATTTAAATGATACTAACACTGAAGACAGAGTTTCATTAGCTAGGACAAGAACCTGATTGATTTCACAATGTACAACTTTAAAAAAAATTATTAAACAGGTTTTGGAAACATATCAGAAGTTCCTTAAGAAGGATATCAGAAACAATGAGCAAGCTTCTGTGAAAGACAGAAAGATTGGCCTCCATTGCCAATCTTTCCTGCTATGTTCAGCTGTAGGAGTGTTTTGAGTGTGTTGTAGCAATTCATGCAGGGCAACAGACCTCAGGCCCAAACTGCATGCTACATATAATATGTGATCTTAACAGGGACTGGCCGCAGGTTTGCAGCTATGAGTTCAATTCTAAAGTACTGCAGATGTTTGATCCAGATTGGGATCATGGCATGGGAAGAGGATGGGCTTCCTGACCCATGTTTTTTGTTTGTTTGTTTGTTTGTTTTGCACATGCAAGTATTCTATAAACATACCCCTCTCCAACAGGACAAATAACCAGTCCATTCTGGGAAAACAATTTGAGGGTAGGCTCTCTCCACCCCACCCCACAGTCCTTTAGAGTTAAGTTCCCATGGGAAACTTGCAGCTGCCATATGGCTGCAAGTCTCTGTGGCAATCATATGTTAAATATAATATGCTCTTTGGATCTCAGAATGCTCTGGAATGCACAAGTTCCAAGACTGACTTACAAATTTCTCGTTGTCAACTCTCTCCACCCCATGCATAATTTTATAAACCTCTATTATGTTCCCCCTTAGTCATCTCTTTTCTAAATTGAAAAGTCCCATACTCTTCAACCTTTCTTTATATGGAAGGTGCTCCAACCCCCTAATCATCATGGTTGCCCTCCTCTGTACTTTTTCCAGCTCTGCAATGTCCTTTTTGAGATAGGGTGACCAGAACTGTACACAGTATTCCAAATGAGGCCATGCCATACATCTATAGGGGGACTGTTGGGATTCTTATTTGAGGCGATGGATGCATTCCAAAACACAAGAGCCACACTTTGTAAAAGAAAAATAACATTACTAGAAAAACAAAATAAACATGGGAATGGTACTTTGGATAAAAAAAATAAAGGCTACATACTTGCAGTTACACTAGTACATGCTAACAGCTACATCTTTCTAAAGATGGTTCCTTCTCCTTCTCTTTGCTACATTGGGAGAACTTCCTCTTTGCTTCACACAAAGGCCATTAACTTTTTGAATACATGAATGCTAGATCAAAGCATTTCTACAGACAAGGTGTTAGCTGACCAATACAAAGGTTACAGGTCACTTCATTAGGATAAACAACTCCCACAAACTTTCCCACCGTTGAATACATTACACAACGTAACATCC
Organism: Gekko gecko; assembly: GCA_029375565.1. Lineage (NCBI taxonomy): Eukaryota > Metazoa > Chordata > Lepidosauria > Squamata > Gekkonidae > Gekko > Gekko gecko. The sequence continues at coordinate 139,535,321 of JAPDNY010000002.1, forward strand.
TGTTTGCTAACAAATAACATCTATATATCTAATTCCCAAGTGGCCCCCTGTGTGCGGATATCTAAATCCACACATCGGGGGCACTTGGGGGGCAGGGAGATTTTCCTGCACACGTGGGGCAGTCCCCAGATGTGCAGAAAAATCTAAAAAGTTGAAAAAAGTATATGGGGATATCTAAATCCCCCCAAAAGTAAAAGAGCGTTCTCTGCGCATGTGCAGGGAACACTCTGCAAACTGCCTCGCTGCTGCCACCACAAGGGACGGGAGGGTGGGAGAAGGCTTGGAGAGGTGGTCGGCCTCAACGCTGCCTCAGCGGAGGGAGGAAGGAAGGGGAAAGCTTGGCAGGCCAGCCGGCCTCGCCTCCGCCGCTGCTGCTGCTGGGGAGGGAGGAAGGGGGAGGCTTGGCAGGCCAGCCGGCCTCACTACTGGGGAGGGAGGGTGAAGCTTGGTGGGCCGGCTGGCCTCCTTATCACCACACTGCTGCTTGGGAGGGAGGGAGGGGGAAGTTTGGTGGGCCAGCCGGCCTCACCACTGCCACCCCTGCTGCTGCTGCTTGGGAAGGAGGGAGGGGGAAGCTTGGCGGGCTGGAATACTCCCTCCCGCGAGTATCGCGGGTCCCGCCTCTTGTCTATATATCTAATTCCCAAGTGGCCCCCTGCGTGTGGGTATCTAAATCTGCACATTGGGGGCACCTGGAGGGCAGGGAGATTTTCCTGCGCACGTGGGGCAGTCCCCAGGTGTGCAGAAAAATATAAAAAGTTTTTAAAAGTGTAGGGAGGATATCTAAATCCCAAAAAAAGTAATAGCATTCCCTGCGCATGCGCAGGGAACACTCTGGGAACTCTGGGGCTGGCGGCTGGAAGCCACTCAGACCTCACCACTGAAGGTGGGGAGGAGAGGAGATCAGTGGTGGCGGAGGAGGAGGATTGCCGGAGCCAGAGGAGGGAGGAGATCGGCGGGCCCGGCAGCTAGAAGCCCTTGGGCCTCACCTCCAGAGCCGGGGGGGAGGAGGAGATTGGCAGTGGCAGAGGAGGGGGACATTACCAGAGTCGTGGGGGAGGGAGAAGATCAGCAGCAGTGGAGGAGGGAGACATCGCCGGAGCTGGGGGTGGAGGGAGGAGATCGGCGCAGAGGAGATTGCTGGAGCCTGGGGGGAGAGGAGATTGGCGGGCCCGATGGCTGGAAGCCACTTGGGCAACACTGCTGGAGGGGGGAGGTGATCGCCAGAGCTGGGGGGAAGGAGGACATCGCAGAGCCTCACCTGTGAATATCGCGGGTCCCTCTTCTTGTTTAACTCTATAATGGCTGAAATGTAAGCAACTTGTAACTCCAACAGGGACATTATAATATTATTCTACCCACTACAACCCCAAAATCTTTTCCCCTCTCAGTCTCAGCAAGTACACCCCTGTGAACCCAGAGACACTACCATCTTCATCAAGTAGAAAGCTCCCTAATGCAGGATCGCCTTCATACTTGGAGTTGCTCAAGGACATTTTTGGGCCCTCTGGGCCAATATATTCTCAGAATCTATCCAGCCTATGGATCCTTCCACCAGTGGGCCTTCCCAACCTCCTAGAGATGACATGGTCTGACTAGATTGGAATTCAACAGATTCATCAGATTCTTCTCCCCATTTGAAGATCCTTTCTTGGAATATCGTTGGATGGTTTCATTGCCCTTCTTACCATGCTGAAATTCCTCCCATTCAATGGAACTTTGACATCATAGTGGTGCAGGAAACTTGGACTGCAGCGGATTTGGCTATTGAGGGATACTCTGCCTTCAAAGTTGCTGCTACCCCACCAAAAGGGCCAGGGAGACTAAAAGGAGGGCTGGGTATATTCATTTCATCATCACTTAAGGATAGCTGCTTAGAAAAACCTCCTTTCTCCCATCTGGCCATGGCGGTTCTTCTGTCCTGGGTTGGTGGTTGTATGATCATTATAAATGCTTATCTGCCACCCCATAGTAAAAAATCGGACATTGAAGAAATTTGGGAGTCTTTTGAACAATATGTAGCATCTATAATTTTGAACCATCCAGAAGCTATGATTCTATGTTGGGAGATCTGAATGCCAGGTTGGGTCCTAATGATTTACATCTAGAGTCCAAATATAAATCCCTTCTAGGTAAGGTGAAGGGGGTTTATAAAAGTCCGCCCCCCTCCACGGCTGTTTAAAGACCAACACTCAAATTATGCTGGTTTTTGTTTAGCAAAAGCTTCATATAGGTTAGGCCTTCATGTGTTAAATGGCTCTGCATCTGGAGACTATTCTGGTGAATATACTTTTTTCAGATATAAAATCTAGCACTATAGATTACATGCTTGTTTGTCCCTTTCTTATTGATAAGGTTGTGAATTTCCACGTCTTCCTGTACCTGGAAGCGGATCACTTTCCTATCTCCCTTATGAGAGCCTGACTAATGAAAACTCGATCTTCTGATCAGCCTGTCTATTGCCCCAAATGGTCCATTCAACTTAATTCCAGGCTGAAAGAACAGTTAATATCTGTGTCACTTCTTTACTCTTGTGCCCTTTTTACCAATCCTGCTCCCCCTCAAGATCCTTTAGTAAATTATGATAGTGTGATTCAAAAGTTAGGTTCTATTCTTTTTAGTTCTGTCAGAAAATATAAACCAAAGTCATTCAAGCCATCTAAACCTTGGTTTGATACACCATGTGTTGTGGCTAAACTTGCGCTTTCCTCAGTTTATCACTGCTACATTCAATCTGGACCAGATGAGCGGAAGGAGGCCCATGTTTTCCTTCTTGTCCAAAAAAGACTATATAAAACTCAGATCCTTAGAGCAAAAAAAGATCATGCCAAAGCTCAATGGAATCTTCTTCTGCAAGCCATCAAAGACAAAAATTTACTTTTTGGCATATTATTTCTGGTAAATTAGGAAATGATACTGTGCCCTTGAATTCTTACATCCCCTCAGATTCATGGGTCACCTATTTCCAGAATCTTTATGATGATTATCATGAAACTTCTAATCTTCTGGTTCCAGATACTCTTCCAGGTTGGCTTCCTGTTTCCGAAAAAGAAGTCAGATCTCACATCAATTGTCTTTTTTTTTTTTTTTGACCCCCCCGAAGGGGATCTTTTAATTGCATTTTCTATAAACTACAACAGAAAAATAGGGTAGGGAACTACAAACTATAGGAGAAAGTAAAGAAAATCCACTAAAACCCCAAGAGATGGTAGTCATACATAATGCTTATAAAATGCTTATGAGCCGGTTCCTGGCTAGGCGGGATATAAATCGAAAGTAATAAATAAAATAAAAATCAGCTTTTAGCCCAAACTTGCAAATAGAGTTCATTGAAAATGTTCATCTAATAATCTATTTAAACTTGAACATCCACAAATTGAAGCCCTCCCATATCTGCCTCCATAAAGAACCAAATAAGAAAAGGTTATAGAAGTTAATAAAACTTTAAGAGATTCCAGAGTGTAGTAACTACTCCTTTTTCTTTCTCAAATGATAGCTTAGTTTTGGGACTGCCGCCCCCAAAGCTGAGTCTGAATTGTCATCAGAAGATGCCAAAGCTCCCTCTTCCTTGCATCCTTTGGTGCTGTCCTCTTCCTCCTCTTCTTCTCCTTTTGCTGGACACCTATGAAGATGCAGAAACTCACATGCCTTTTCAACAGAGTCAATTTTTTTCTTTTTCATCCATAAATTTGAAGATTATGCCCTCAGGTACAAGCCATCTGTAGGCAATGTTATTTTTCTGTAAAAATAAAGCCAAGTCCCTATATTTCCTTCTTTTCCTTCTTATTTCAAACAGAATGTCCTTCAACACTTTTATATCCTTGTCCTTGATTTTCAAGGTAGCTCCATTAGTCACTTTGAGTATTTGATCCCTTACTTGTCTTATGGAGAATCTCATCATCACTTCCCCAGGCAGATTATATTTTCTTGTAAAGTCTGAATATGACCTATAGATCATATCAATTTCGCTTTGTAATACCTCCGTTTTAATATCTGCAATCGGGCCCAAAGCATCACACATAATCCATTTCAGATCTTCTCCCTTCTCTTCCAGAACACCTTGGAATCTTAAGACATAGCTTGCCCTATCCATTTGCAGCTGTAACAAATGGGACTCATTGGATTGTCTCTTTTTTTCCATTGTCTGCAGTTGTTTCTGAAGTTTCTTGGAATTGGCATCTACCTCTTTAAGCTCTTTCTCCATTTTTTCTGTTTTTTTAACTGCCTCATTCAGCTGAGTCTGCTGTGCATCAAATTTCTGATGTAATGCCATAACTTCTTCCAGCAGGGGTCACAACGTTTCAGTCAGCATCCTTTGAAACTCTGTTATGTCCTGTCTGGCAGCAGAACTTGCTGGACTGGCACTTCCTGACGGCAACTTAGGTTTCACTTTGTCTTTCTCTTCCCTCCGTGGGGGCGCCATCTTGAGAGATTTACTTTTTGTAAAAGTTATCACAGTCTCTTGAACTCTTTGCAATGCCTAGTAAGTTCTTATAAGTTCTTTATTTTAGTCTGTCTTGCTTCTATAGCCAACCCCCCTTAAGTCCATAGCTGAAAAACATTTGTTTCCTTCTTATCGGGGGAGAGTTCCCTCCCCCACCTTGCTTTCTAAGGGAAGGTTTTCTGGCTAGATTAGGTGCTTCTCGCTTTCACTTAGGCTCACATTTCAATGCTGTAGCTGTCATGACAGGGCCAGTGGGGCAAGGCAGAGAGCGAGAGTTGAAAGTCCAGTCCAAGGGTCAAAGCCAGAAAGAGCAGGATACCGAAGAGTCAAAGTCCCAATACACAAAAACAATAGCGTAGTCAAGGTTTTACCGAAGGTCTGAGTCCAATTTGCCAGGTGTCAGAGTCGAGGTGCAGAGCCAGGGGTCAAGAGCAAGGAGAACGCCAAAACACGGACCGGACTCAGGAACCAGGAAGTCAACCGATAGCAGGATGCCAGGAACAGAAAGATTCAGGATCCGGGGTGCAGAGCTTTGGTCCAAAAGGACTAGTTGCCAGCATGCCTTAAAAGCCTGTTCTGCTTGTTAACTAGTTACCAGCTGCTCCCAGAGTCCTGACTCCTGTCAGTACTCTGGACTGAGAGAATGCCAACCTTGCGTGCATTGTTCTTTGCATTGCCAGGTCCCATCATCTTTGATCTCTCAACCGATTCACAGCTGGAGGAGAATCAGGAGGTGTGGTGCTCATGCTTGGCTCTGCAGGAGTGGCTCCAGGTGTGAATTCTCCTGTTGGCTCATCCTCTGCAGGACTTAGGTTTGTTACTTCCAAGGGTGCAGGGAGGTCATTCTCAGACGTTAAAGGTACAGAATCCCCAGGATCAGGGTCCACAGAATCAGGCTGCACGGTGGGCATGACAGTAGCTGCTTTAAAAAGTTCACATCACTTGGCCACCCACCGCTTGCTCTGGTGTGCAGTTCTAGTTCCCATCCAGGACGCTCTGCAGCGGGACCTTCAGGGCGTGGAGTAGCCCCCCTTCATGGGCAGGGTCGCTGGGGGAAGGGCTCTCTAACGCCCCATGGCTAGGAGTCCAAAGCAAAGGCTCCGGGGTGGCACGGATGATCGCACCCCCTCCCAACCATAGACTCTGGTGCACATCTCCCAGAGCCTCAGGAGAACATGGCCGCCATGCTGAACGCTGAAACCGTTCATCAATTGTCTTCAAAGGAATAAAGCCCCTGGGCTGGATGGTATTCCCCCGGAGCTCTTGAAGGAAAATGTGGATTGGTGGGCCCCCTTTCTTGCATCATTTTTTACATATATCGATGCCTCTGGCTGCATTCCCAAAAGTTGGGAAACAGTGATGGTGGTCTCTATAAGAAAGGCAGGAAAGATGATCCCTCTAACTATAGGCCTATCAGTTTATTAAGTGTCATCAGTAAAGTGTATACTAGACATCTACTAGACAAGTTCTTACTTTGGCTTGCTGATGAGGACATCATTGTGTTAGAGCAAGCAGGCTTCATGGAGGGTAGATCTACTTCGGATCATTGTCTAGTCCTCCAGCACCTTATTGAAAAATATGGTGATAAAGGGTCTTCTTCCTTATATGCGGCCTTTGTGGATCTTAAGGCTGCATTTGACTATTTCTAGAGCTAAATTGTGGGACAAGTTGGAAGCATCTTCCATTGACAAAAGGCTTTTTTTCTTAATTTGCTTGCTTCATCTACATAGTTCTCTCAGGGTTAAACATAGCAAACATGATTTTCTTACGGAACCCATTAGTACTTGGAAGGGAATCAGACAAGGCTGTCTCCTTGCTTCGCTGCTTTTTATTTTCTATATAAATGACATGGTAAGCCTGTTCAATGTAGAACGCCATCATCCCCCCAAACTGGCCCATCGGCATATTTCGGTTTTACTTTATGTTGATGACTCTGTTCTACTATCTAGGACCCCAATTGGTTTAAGAAGAGCTCTTCACAGCCTTGCTCTTTACTGTGATTCACAGCAGCTTGAAATCAACTACCACAAAACCAAAGTAATGTCCTTTAGTAAGCATCCTAAATTAAGAAACTGGTCAATAAATGGCCAGCAACTAGAGCAAGTTAATTCTTTCAGATATTTGGGGATGGTTGTGCAAGCTTCTGGTGCTAAAACATCTCATAGCAATTATGTGGCTGACAAGGGAGAAAGGACAGCCCTTAGGGTAATTAAATTTCTTAGGTCCAAGGGGGGGGTCATTTTGCACCAATTTTTAAAGCAAAGATCTTACCCCAACTACTTTATGGGACATTTATAGCCCCCCCCCGGGTCTTGTTTTACCCCTCTGGAACTGGTTCAGTCAAAGTTTCTGAGGGCTGTTTTGCAGATCCCCAAAGGCATCTCAAATGTAATGGTATGGCTGGAAACAGGTATGCCAAAGGTAGCTGCTAGAATTGTACTGTCTTCGCTTTTTCTTTGGTTTAAAATAAATATAAACCCCAAAGCCTCCTTCCGTTAATGTTGCTGGATGATTTTCAGTCCAGTTGGCACAAGGCAGTTCAAGTTAGAATTGTGCAGCTTGGATTTTCTCCTGCAGCTCTTGTGTGGATGGGGGGAGATTTAGCTAGACAATCTTTGAGACAGAGAGTGGAAGACACTGAACGTCAGTCTGACATTTCAAAAACATCTAATTTTATTGTTGCTTCTCATAAATGTTTCCTTCTCATTCCAGCCTTTTATCTATATAACCTTGAAAATGTTAAACAAAGAAGAGCTTTCACCCTTTCCAGATTTTCAGCTTTGCCATCTTCAGTTATTGAGGGCAGATATAATAAAATTGCCCAAACTGAGAGATTTTGCCCTTGCAACAGTGGTGAGATAGAGTCAGTGGCACATGTCCTTCTTTGTTGTTCTTTCTACAATGAAATTCATACTGCCCTTATCTCCCCGTTACTTGAGCTCTGCCCTGACACCTCCGACTCTGGGATCATTAACATACTTCTCTCTGATGTGAGTATAGAAACCACCCAGAAAGTTGCTAAATTTTGCTCCCAAGCGATTAAATTGCTTTCTATATATACTTCCCAACTTAATGTGGAAGATAGTAGCTGATTGTATTTTATATCTTTATTTTTATGTAGTTAGGTTAGAAATTGCTGCATTTGTATTAGTATTAATTTTAATTACTTTTATACACTCTTATATTTGTATACCTTAATTTTTATTTTTATCGGGCTATGGTCATTCCTTTTCTTATTTACTTGTATTCTGGTCAAGGACTGTAAATAAAGTAAAGTATGGTCTCAGCAAGTATTTCCACCCATATCATTTCTGTTGAGGTGTTACTTACCCTGATGTTTTCTAACTTATTTGATTCTAAACCCTCTTTGATGTACAATGTAACATCACCACCAACCTGGCCCTCCCTGTCCTGCCTATAGGAGGCACTCAGGAATGATGGTGTCCGATAGATTTTTCCCCATTCCACCATGTTTCTGAGATGTCTACTATATCTAAATTATCTTTGAACACCAAGTAGACTTCTAGCACTAGTGAATAGATACCTATAATGTGTTTCCTTCTCCAGTAACCCTCACTTTCCTCACCCTCTTGCCACACATGGCCTTCAGTTGCCATTGTGCCCTTGCTCCCAAGTTCTATTATGCTCCTATCAATATTACCCTGAGTATTTACACAATCATCCCTTTGGATTGACTTGTCCTAAACTGGAGGCTCCCCAGCTCCTGTTGGCTTTCCGTATGGGATTATTTTAAAAGTTGCTCTGATATCAGTTGCCAGCAGCCTGGTTCCCTTTCGGTTCAAGTGAAGCCCATCCTAGCCATGGTTGTAACATGTATAATCATATAAGCATCTGGTTTTCTAAAACATTCTGGAATAATCCTGTCCTTATTAATATTTGAATTTTGGTCCGCAACATTCTATGGTCACCATAATTGATTGGGCTCAAGAACTGGCAGTCAGAAGATGCTGGACAAGGCTGACTGGCTGCTTGGCAAAGTCCTGCCCATGTCAGCCCCGGTCAGTGCCTTCGGCTCAGTCTGCTCTGGTCTTCCAACAGGAGAGGACCATCTGCAGAGTGAGCGCAGGGACAGGCCCTCAAGGCCGAGGAAGGTGAGAGAAGCCCTTTTCTGCTCCCCCCCACACCATCCTCTGGGCCTTCTATGAGTGCAGGAGGCCCATAGAAGCCCTTTTCCACCCCCCCACACACCATCCCCTGGGCCCTCTATGGGGGCAATAGGCCCAGAGAAACCCTTTTGCACCACCCACACACCATCCCCTGGGCTCGCTATGGGGGCAGTAGGCCCAGAGAAGCCCTTTTCCGCCCCCCACACCATCCCCTGGGCCTTCTATGGGGGCAGTAGGCCCAGAGAAGCCCTTTTCCGCCCCCTCATGCTATCCCCTGGGCTCTCTTTGGGGGCAGTAGGCCCAGAGAAGCCCTTTTCCGCCCCCACACCATCCTCTGGGCCTTCTATGGGGGCAGTAGGCCCAGAGAAGCCCTTTTCCGCCCCCCACACCATCCCCTGGGCCTTCTATGGGGGCAGTAGGCCCAGACAAGCCATTTTCCGTCCCCCTACACCATCCCCTGGGCCTTCTATGGAGGCATTAGGCCCAGAGAAGCCCTTTTCCGCCCCCCCACACCATCCTCTGGGCCTTCTATGGGGGCAGTAGGCCCAGAGAAGCCCTTTTCCGCCCCCACACCATCCTCTGGGCCTTCTATGGGGGCAGTAGGCCCAGAGAAGCCCTTTTCCGCCCCACGCACACCATCCTCTGGACCTTCTATGGGTGCAGTAGGCCCAGAGAAGCTCTTTTCCACTGCCCCCAAACCATCCCCTGGGCCTTCTATGGGTGCAGTAGGCCCAGAGTAACCCTTTTCCGCCCCCCCGCCATCCCCTGGGCCTTCTATGGGTGCAGTAGGCCCAGAGAAGCCCATTCCGCCCCCCACCCTCTGGGTCTTCTCAGGGCCCAGTAGGTCTAGAGAAGCCCATTTTGCCCCCCACACCATCCTCTGGGCCTTCAATAGGTGCAGTAGGGCCAGAGAAGCTCGTTCTCCCCCCCACCATCATCTGGGCCTTCTCAGGGCCCAGTAGGCCCAAAGAAGCCCATTCCCCCAAAAAACCCATCCTCTGGGCCTTCTCAGGGCCCAGTATTCCCAAAGAAGCCCGTTCTGCCCCCCAAAACCATCTTCTGGGCCTTCTATGGGCCCAGTAGGCCCAGAGAAACCTGTTGTGCCCCCCCAACCTCTGGCCCTTCTATGAGCCCAGTAGGCCTAGAGAAGCCCATTCCGCCCCTCTTCCCTTCCCTTCCTTTCCCCCTCTCTCCTTTCTTTCACCTCCCTCCCTCCCTCCCTTCCTTCCTTCCTTCCTTCCTCCAACCCTCTCTCCCTTCCACCCTCCCTCCCTTCCTTTCTAGGGCCCGTTGTCTTCCACCACAATGGGCTTTGCTCCCTAGTATTCAATAAAAACAATTCTGGTACAAAAAAGAACCAATATTTTGCTTACATTTCCAACATACATTAGACATATTAGGAACATTTTTGCTAGATTCTCTGGTGTTATTCTCTTGTGGGAGAACTCTCTGCTGCTGCCTGCTATCTTAGCATCCTTGGACAAGAGAGACACAGGCTTGACTTCCCAGCCGGTGGAAAATTCCTCGCCTTGGATAGTGGGAGGGGAGGGGGCCTTCTCCCGTTCATTATGTATCCTCCCGCTGGGAGAATTCCCACATGCGCGCTCAGCTTTCATTCGCTAGTAGGGCTTATGCATCATACTATATCTGTAGGCCATTATGCCTGGTGGGGTATTCCTGACAATAACTCTGCTAACAAGGGCAACTTACTTGTATTCCAATAAAGCATATCTTTTTATGAAGAGTGCCTGGACTTATTTACAGTTGAACCTGACAGGTTGGCAACTCTAGCCTCAAGGGAACAAACCTGCTCCCTGTGAGCCACAAGCTCCATGCACGCACTCGTGATTTCCAGTCAGCGGCTAGATAATTATATATGTGGCACTCTCTGCAAAACACTGGGTAGCCCCTGCTCCCCTGCTGGCTTTCTACCTTCATAACTGGTTAGTGGTTTAAAGGTATCTAGAGTGATGCAGGGTCCTCAGGCCTGATCCCCAGGCTAAGAGCCAGAGTCCAAGAGCCTTTTGACTCTTGCCCTTTGCCTCATGCCTCTGCCTAGGAAGAGCCTTACAGTTCAGAGGCCCATAGTCCCCACCTCCCAACAGCAACAGCAGAGGGTGGGGCCTGCAGTTAGCCCTGGGCAGAGAGATCTTGCTGAATGAGCAACAAACCAGACAAAAGACCCAAACAGATCTGGACAAAAACACCACTTTCCAGCAGGCTACAAGCACCCGCTCACCCTTTTAATCTATCATGACGAGTTATAGGGCCTGCATCAAATAGGAAAGGGAACAGAAACTACAATTGTATTATAGTTGCAGGTGTTTTGAAGCAGTTGGAACTTTTGATTTGCTTAAATTACAGAAATGAGAAGCATGCATAATGCCAAGAACAAGTAATGTTAATGAAGCATACACTTCCAGCTTGTCTCTGGAAATGAATTATTAAAAGGGACGAAGAAAATGATTTAGGAGTCCATGTCTAATTTGGAAATTTATTTTTTTAACATGAATCACTTATGAATCTATTGTAAGAATTAAGATTAGAGGCATTTTGATGGGCATGGAGAAAGTAATTTTCAAAGTGACAGACACTGCAGGCTTTGCATAAGACAATCTTATTAAATGTTTCGGTAATTTTGTTATGAGATCATGTAAGCATTATCAGATAGATATTTTTGCTGTGCAGATCAGTAAGTCATTTTTGTAAGCACTATAGTTTTGTGGCACAGTCCTCCATCAAATAAAACAGGTGTTCTCACATTGAATGGAATAAAAATGCTCACATTCAGTGTTGAAATGCTTAAGGACAATGTAATGTATTTTGTGGAAGTGTAATGCATCTATTAAGAACCTATGTTAAGCTTCGTTCCTGGACAAGGATTGAAATCCCACACTTCTGATTGGTTGTCTAGGAATCGCCGTTCAATCCGGACGAACCACAAACTCTTGGGGAGAACGAACCTTATTGGTTGTTATCCGAGTAATCGCATTGGTTACTTTCTGTAAATAGTCGTGGCTACATTAGCCCGGGAATGTTTAAAAGGAACGAAACTCCACTGTTTGTTTGTCATCTGTTAGAGCTGTTGTTTGCTGTTCTGGTTGACTTTGAGCTGTTGCTGAATAAAGCTGAATCACTTAGCTGAAATCTCGTTAAGTGTCATACTTAACAGACATTGTAGGAGGTTATCAAGAAAAACAAATGAGCAAGTATTTGTTATTGGTGATCCTTTTAAATTTTGGATTTCCAGTATTTGGAGAACCAAGAGTTTCAGCAGGTATCTCTGGGGGCAAAGTATACCCATGAGACATGACATGGCCCTGCTATAGTCCATCTTTCTCACTGAGGTCTTCTGCTTAAGCAGGGAATCCATTAGGGATTTTGAAGATAGGTAGGGTTTAGGTGCTGTTCCTGTCAAAAGCAGTTAAAAATTGCAAGCTTTCTGTTCCATATTAGAAGGCTGAATCAGTCAAACAAGAAACCTGCTTTCTAATTGTTATGCTTTCTCAGGCCCCAGCTCTCCAGTAATTTCATTACTATAAAACTGAGAGGACTGAAGAAAAGGGAAACAAAGAAACAACCTAGCCATGCATGCCACTGAAATAAATCTGTTCCTTAGTTGCTTTTATCAACCCTGCTGTGTGATTCCTTCAAGCCAATGATCCCCTCATAATAGGTCAAGAGAATGCCAGGTGAAAGCCAGACTTCAGGTATTGCACTCACTGAGGACTAGAAGACTACACTGTCCCCAAAGCCCCAATTATAACAACAACATTAATTTGTAGGGTTTGAAATTTAAGTCCCTAGTGTCATCACAAGGGGGAAATACACAGAGGTATTATTGCTTCCTGACAGTAGAGCTAATCAAGGAGTTGGGCTTGGCTGATATGTCAGTTGTGGTTCTTCCTTGAGATTCAATATCTGTTCACCATTAATCACTTCCAGATGAGATTACTTCAGTTCACTGTATATGGAGCTACCTTGGTTTGAAAGTTAGCTGTCTCAGAATATATTGGTAAACTTGTTGGCAGATATAGGTTTTACATCATATATACACCCATTCTTAAAGATCCTAATTTATTTCCAGTTTGTTTCTGAGCCCATATAAGGATATGGTTCACACATAAGTGTTTGAGGCCAAGTTATTGGATGGGTCCAGCACATAGCTCATCCCCGTGTGTTCAAAGGAGAGATGGAAACTCACTAAGAATGGGGTCTTTTCTGTTGCAGGCCCTCTTCTTTGAAATTCACCCTGTGTGCTGCCCCTGCAGGGTGTATAGTAACCACAGCAAACAGTCTGTATTAGTACAGGAAAATAAGTCCTTTACCTTTAAGATAATGCATGATGAGAATTGTAGTTTATGAAGCCCTTAGGTCAGATGTTCTGAGATAGCCTTCCTTATTGGTTATGCATAGCCCACCAAAGTTTTATCAGTCTTTTCTGTTCTTTGTTAGAGATTGCTAGTGGCAACAGAGATGCACAGAATCATCTCTTTTTCACCAAATTCATACAAATGGACTCATAATTAAAGATGAACTCTGTCACATTCTCCAGCTGGATCATGAGTTAATGATCTGAATGCATGAAGAGTAAAATAAAATGATTGAGTCTAAGTAAGACTGCTGTTGATCACTCACCTGCAGCGGGATTCAGCCTCTGACTAGCCTTGGACCAGGGACACTCTGCCTGGCATAAAATCTGTTAATCTCTTGGCTTCCGGTTGGAGTTAAAATGGCGAATTAACGCACTTTGCGGTCCGTGCAAGGTGGACGGCGGTATCTGACGACAGTTTGGGCTCTACCTGGCCCAACGCAGCACTCCCCAGGCGGGGGAGTGATGAGCAAGCAGCCAAGCCTGAGGGGGAGTTGAGATCGGTGTGGATAAGCTTTGGAGGAAGCTTGTTTACACCTTGATCTCCTTCCGCAAAGAGGGCAGTTGCAAGACAGCACTACAGATACTAGCCGGGCTGAGAATTCAGCATAAATCCGCCATCTACCGACCTCTTCAACATCAAGATTAACATCGATTGCAGAAGAAGCACTGCGAAACCCCGAGATTACAAGTAAGGTAACAATGAACGTTTGCTTACCGGATTGAAGAAGATCGCAAAATTAAAACGTACGGATAAGTGTATAAAGCTTTAAAGAACTAATCCGCTTGGTTTAAAAGTAAAAAGAAGGCTTTCTTACTGAAAAAACGGCAGAAAAGTAACTTTGTTTTGCATTCCTGTGGTCAGCTAAGATTAAACTTTGCGTAGTAGAATCGAAACCGACTGTGATTCCATGGTACAGGAAGTAGGCTAGAGTGGATGTTTTGAAGTTGTCCTGCCGGATGTAGACGGATGTTTCAAAGGGTGACACTGGAAGTTGGATTACCGAGACGGACAGCTAAACAGGAAGTTCCAAAGGAGCCTACTCTAGCCAGAAAATCATAGAAGAATTGCGCCCGCCATTTTGAGGAGGACTAAATTTTAAAAAGTTATTTTTATGCCAAAAAAGCAACGGAAAAAGTTATAAAGGTGGCGATTTGACTTTATGATTAATAATACAAAGATTGGTTAGCTTTGAGTTTGCCTCCAAGACGAATTTGAGGTCAAGACCAAGGGCCGCCTCATCACCAAGTCCAAGAATGACTGCAAAAGAAAAAAAAGAGTGGCAGGCTGCCATGGAGGCGATGGAGAAAAGAATGACAGAGGTGGTACAGAATTTAGGAAAGCAAATGGAATCACAGTTGCAACAACAGATGCAAATACAACTGGAGCAAATAGAACAAGTGCAAGTTCAAGTACAAGAAAAAAATATGGCAGCGTTGAAAGAACTGGTACTAACAGAAGTGGCAGGGATTAAAAAAGATACAGAAGAAGTCAAGAAAGAGGTTCAAAGTCTGGTGACAAAATCAATAGAAATGGAACAAAAAGTGAAAAGAACTCTCCAAGAGAACATAAGGTTGGAATCTATGATGGAATACAGGGCTACCCAGAATCATCTGAGATTGAGAGGAATAGAAGAGGAGGAAGACCAGGATATACGTACGTTAGTAATAAATATGCTGACAACATATATTGGAGAGGATCAAGGAGATTTGGATTCAGACTTTGACTTAATCTACAGAGTAAATTCAGCTTATGCCAAGAGAAAGAAATTACCCAGAGATGTAATTGTGCAATTTGTGACAAAAAAAAATGAAAGAAGATATTTTCAAGAAGCAATTTACACAACCGTTGGAAATTAATGGAAAGAAAATAATAATCTTAAGAGAAATTCCGAGAGTGATTCTACAAGACAGAAAGAAGTTCAAAAAACTAGTTGACAAGCTAAAAGAAATGGGTATCAGGTTCAGATGGGAGATTCTACAGGGACTATCATTCTCGTACAACTCTGTGAGATATACAATCAAAACAGAGGGAGATTTGTGTAGATTCAAAGAAAACAATTTTGATGACTTTAAAGACATATAACTCAAAACACTTATGGATTACAAATTTTTATCTTGGAATGTTAATGGACTAAATTCACCAAATAAAAGAAGATTAGTAAATCATTGGCTAGAGAAACAAAAATGTAATATAATTTGTTTGCAAGAAACACATATTAGAAAACAAGACAAAAAATATCTGATTAATAAAAAATTGGGAGAAGAATTTCATTCATCAGCAATTAACAAGAAGAAAGGAACAGTGATATATATCTCTAATGAACTGGAACCCAAACAAATCTTCTCAGATAATGAAGGGAGATATGTTGGTGTGGAAATAACGATGTACAGAAAAAGGACATTGCTTGTAAATTTATATGCACCCAATGGGACAAAAGAGACTTTTTTCAAGGATTTGACAAGAGAGTTGGACTGTTTAAACTATGACCAAATAGTTTTTGCAGGAGACTTTAATGGTACGGTGAACAATGTATTGGACAGAAAGTCTAATGCAATTGGAGAAGGGATTGGAAAATTGCCAAAAAAAAAATTTCAGTTGATGAGACAAGAGAAATTAAAAGACATTTGGAGGAAATGGAATCCCAAGACCAAGGATTATACGTTTTATTCTAACAGACATAATTCCTTTTCCAGAATCGATATGATTTGGATGTCAGAGGAGATGGCGTTAAAAACTCATAAAATTGAAATTTTGCCAAAAAATAATTCAGATCATAATCCCTTACTTTGGATATCAAAAGAAAAATCAAAACAATTATATTGGAGAATTAATGAGGATTTACTGGACCAAAAATTAGTTAATGAGACATTAAAAAAAGAAACGAAAATTTTTTTTGAAATGAATCTGAATAAAGGTACTGACATACAGATTGTATGGGATACATACAAAGCGGTAATGAGAGGTTTGCTTATTTCACTGAATACCAAAGATAGAAAGCAAAGGATGCAACAACAAAATGATCTTCATGAAAAAATTCGACAAAAGGAAAAGGAATTAAAGAAAAGACCAGGGAAGAAAAAAATTATTAAAGAGATTCATCTTTTACAGGATCAATTGAATGTTTTACTAAATAGAGAATTATATTGGAACTTGAAAAAATTACAACAAAAATCGTTTGAGGGTGCAAACAAACCAGGAAAATTTTTAGCGTGGCAGTTGAAAAATAGAAAAGAAAGAAATTTCATAAATAAGATCATCGAAGATGGAAAAGATGTTGTGGAGTTGAAAGGTATAAAAAGAGCTTTTTTCAAATATTATGCAAAACTGTTTAAAAAGAAAGGAATTGACCAACAGAGAATTAAAAAGTATTTGGAGAATATTGAAATACCAGAGCTGGGACAACAAATTAAAGAACTACTCAATGGTTCAGTAACAAAGGAAGAGATAACAATGGCGATAGAGGATGCAAAATTGGGCAAAGCTCCAGGTCCAGATGGCTTCACAGCAAAATTTTATAAGAAATTTAAGGAGGAGCTAACCCCTATTTTAGTACTTCTGTCAAATGATATAAGAATGACCAAACGAATCCCAGAAAGAAGCAAATATTTCACTTATACCTAAAGAAGGTTTGGATTTAACTAATGTGAAGAATTATAGACCAATATCGCTATTGAATAACGATTACAAATTATTTGCAAAAATAATTTCGGAAAGGTTGAAAAAATATTTGAAAGATGTCATAGCAGAAGAGCAAGCTGGTTTTTTACCAAATAGACAAATAAGAGATAATTTGAGAGTGGTGATTGATGCAATTGAATATTATGATAAACATCCAGAAAAAGAAGTTGGATTCCTCTTTCTAGATGCGGAAAAAGCTTTTGATAACTTGAATTGGGACTTTATGCTGCAAGTTATCGAAAAAATGGATATAGGACAGTCTTTTTTAAACATGATTGTGGCACTATATTCAGAACAGAAAGCAGCTTTGAACATAAATAAAGAAAAAACAGATTTTTTCCAAGTCCAAAAGGGAACATGACAAGGTTGCCCGTTGTCTCCGTTATTGTTTATCTGGATATTGGAAATATTATTGGCAGAGATAAGAAAAGATAATAACATCAAAGGACTTACAGTGAAAGGCTTTGTATACAAATATAGAGCGTTTGCAGATGATGTAATGTTTATGATTCAAGATCCAATTGAGAACATACCACAACTGATGGAAAAAATTGAAGAATTTGGAGCAATTGCTGGATTTTACGTCAATAAAAACAAAACAAAAGTGATGTGTAAAAATATGACAAAACAAAGACAAACTGAACTTCAAGAGAAAATTCAGTGTGAAGTAGTTACAAAAACTAAATATTTAGGAATTGAATTGACTATGAAAAATATTGATTTGTTCAAAAATAATTATGAAAAAGTTTGGTATAAGATCCAGCAAGACATGAAAAAATGGGATACCTTGAATTTATCGTTATTGGGAAGAATTGCAACTGTAAAAATGAACATCTTGCCTCGTTTGATGTTTCTATTTCAGACTATTCCAATATTAAAACAAAATAAAATACTGGATACGTGGCAGAAAGAAATATTGAAGTTCGTATGGGCAGGAAGAAAGCCAAGGATTAAAATGAAAATTCTATGTGATGCAAAGGAAAGAGGAGGACTACAACTACCAAATCTTAGACTTTATTATGATGCCGTCTGTTTAACATGGTTGGAGCAGTGGATTAATTTTGAAAATAAGAAGTTGTTGGCTCTGGAAGGCCATGACAACAAGTTTGGATGGCATGCATATTTATGGTATGGAAAAGTAAAAATAGACAAGTTTTTTAAACACCACTTCATAAGACGATCACTGTTCGAGACTTGGATGAGATATAAAAAATTCTTCTCGGAAGAACGACCACTTTGGATAGTGCCGGCAGAAGTGATTAATCCATATTCAAGAAATCAGGGTTTAGATTGGTTACCTTATAAAAGTCTTTTAAAAATAGAAGGGAAAAACTTTGTGTTAAAAGATAGAACTGATGTTGAATTTGAATATGACTGGTTGAGGTATAGACAGATTTATGATCTATGTAAAACTGACAAAAGAGAATATGGTTTTAGAGGAAAAAATAATGAAATTGAAATTGTATGGGCTGAAAAGGGTAAAAAAATGATTTCAAAATTTTATAAGGTATTATTGAAATGGTATACTGAAGATGAAACAGTAAAAGAGCAAATGATAAAGTGGGCTGTAAATATAAATAATGAAATATCTATGTCATCTTGGGAATATTTGTGGAAAAAGTCAATGAAAATTTCAACTTGTATAAATCTGAAAGAGAACTGCTATAAAATGATGTATAGATGGTATATGACTCCTAAAAAAATTGCTATTATAAATGATAGCATGTCTAATAAATGTTGGAAATGTAAGAAAAAAGAAGGGTCTTTTTACCATATGTGGTGGACTTGTGATAAGGCAGTAAGTTTCTGGACTGAGATTCATAATGAGATACAAAAAAATTTGAAATGTACTTTTAAGAAAGACCCACAGATGTTATTTTTAGGTCTTAAAATGGAAGAAATAAATGTAACCAAGAGAACACTATTATGGTACTTGGTTACAGCAGCCAGGATGACTTTTGCACAATTTTGGAAGCAAGAAAAAATACCTGAAACATGGGAATGGATTAAGAAGATGTTGTTTATGGCAGAAATGGACAAACTAACAAGAAAATTAAACAACGAAGAAGATGAAATTTTTTTTGAAGATTGGAAAGACTTTCAAGAATATTTGTTGAAAAATTGGGGTGTTAAACGTGGTTTGATTTGTTTTGACAGTTATTAAGGAGAAATTGAAAGGGACTAGACTTTTAAATTGTTACCACTAGTAAGAGAAAGTAAGTTTAGTAGCAAATGTAACTGAATAAGAGAGATATCAGTGGGGTTGGAGCATTGCGGGAAGCCTTGTTTGGGGGGGGGATGAAAGGAAATGGATATGTATTTACTTGTTTAAGTTGTATGAATGTGGAATATATCCAATAATAAATTGTATTTACAAAAAAAAAAAATCTGTTAATCTCTTGCAAACTGACCATGCAATGAAAACAAGGGAAAGCATCATAGGGCTCCCAAGCTTGAGTCAGAATTTTCATGAAAAATTGTAACACTTTTCAATTTGGCTTTTAATGGATATGATTACAGAACCAATGTCCATGCCTTGTGCCTAACACAGAGTTTACAGCTCTATGAAACTGCTGACTTCTTTTATGTAGAATGTTTCATATCTGATAAGTTTTGATGGGGTAAAAGGCTAAGCCAGTATCATTAGCTGAGATTGACATCAACCTTTTGACAGCTGCTGGCAATTACTGTCAATGGTAGCACTTGATCATCATCAAATTAGGAAGCTGACAGAGCCTTTCATGTTACCTTTTAAGCAGGTATTTGTCAACTGCTGGAGACTGGTACTAGGAGAAGGAGGAAGGCATAAAGTAGTACATGTGAGGTTCTGCCCTATCCTAAAGGTACAGGACCTACCATTATTAAACCATACTCCAGAAATATGGTAGGTGAACCAGTATAGAGTCATTACTGTCATTACAGGGATCATCATTCCTGTAGTGAGCAGCCCATCTGCAAGCAACATTATGAAGCAAAAAGGCAGGATAATTTTTCTGGTGTAGCAGTGTAGTGTTTACCTTCAGACTGAACTTCTAAACTCCCAGCATGAGTTTCCCACAAAATCTACATCAATGGCAGCTTCCTCTGTCTTTAACAACTGTGTGACAGGCAGAAACTGAGCAAGTGGCATAGAAATATTGGAATGTGGGATGTTTTTGTGGTTTGAATGTGTACCTGCCATGCAATTCCTGTCAGACATTTATTACCACCCAGAAATATGTACGATCATATTTAAACCCTGCCCTTTTCTTCAGCAAAATCAGGGCAGTATACATGTTCTGTCCTCCTCCATTTTGTTCTCACAACAGCCCTCTGAGGTAGCTTGGACTAAGCAGAAGTAACTGGCCCAGAGTCACCCTCTGATTTTAACAGCTGTGTGAAGATTTGAAAGTGAGTCTTTCCACTCTTAGTCCAATTTTTAACAAATATACCACACTGGCTAAAAAGAAGGAAAGTGATATCTAAACAAGATATGCTTCTGTTAAGAGATGAGTACTTTAGTGCAATCATGAAAAGGGCATATGACACAGAAAAGTACTTGACAGTTTGCCAGACACTGGGTTTTTTTATTTAAAAAAGTTCTCAGGTCATAGTAGTGGCTTTTAAAACATTACTGAATGCAAAAGCAAGCTGAGATCAATTTGAAGCACTGGTTTTTAAACTAACAAAGCTTGAAAGTGTTTTGGGATCATTTAAGCAATATTCTTCTCCAAGAGTATCTGTAAAATGTTAAAGAAACTCACTAGAGTATACAGTATTTCAGAGGAAAAAAGCAAAGCAGGCCAAGTAATGAATGAGTTTGGCATCTGACACTGTGTAAATATAGCACTAAAGATAATATAGGAGCATGATCTTCTGAAAAATAAGAGTTATATCAAAGCCATGAGTACTCTCACAATGACATATGGTTTAGAGGGCCAGAAGGGAGAGTCTCTGTCAATAGTATGAATGGACACAAATTGGACATTATAAATGCATGCAAATAGAAGCTAAAGAGAGAAAAACTTTCAGTTGCCTTGGTTTCTTTATGTAGGATCACAATATTGAGGATAATCTTAAAGACAATTTAAATTGAAGACTCCTGATTTAGAATTCAAATGTGACAACATTTCTCTGTATACAAGAATGATGTTGGTTGAATCTCTAACTACCAAAATAGCTTGTTTTCATTTGGGTATGGGTGTGTTCTCCAGTCTCAATCCCTCCATCCCACAGTTTGATTTCCACTCCATATTGGATATTCCCTACACAATCTTAAACCCAAATAAGCCAGAGAGTCTCTAAAATTCAATGTACCAGTTTGCATGTGAAACAGCTTTATAGTGAGATGTGAGCATGAGAGTGTCTTGTTCATAACCTCTGTGTAAGTAAGGTTGATCCCTGTTGCCACCTGCATGGATTGATGGCACATTGGCAGGATCAGAGAAAGGAGGCACCTGTATGCATATTACCACCTGCCAACATTTTCTTCCAACTTCCTAGGAAGGGATTAGTGCAGTTGCCAGTGCTGATCACATCTTTGGCAAAGAAGGTTCCATGAGTGAAGTGGCAGGCTAGAGTTGCCACAAACATTACAAAACTCTGACAATGGAAGTGAAGCAGGAGAGTCCTCCTTACATGAAACCTCTCTAGAAGTTTTAGATAGGTTGTAGGGAAGTTAAAGGAATTTCAGCATGATTTACTGGAACTCTGTCTGCATGTCCTCTATATCT
Organism: Gekko gecko; assembly: GCA_029375565.1. NCBI lineage: Eukaryota > Metazoa > Chordata > Lepidosauria > Squamata > Gekkonidae > Gekko > Gekko gecko. Next base: position 139,556,658 of record JAPDNY010000002.1, read on the forward strand.
TTCAACAACATCGCAGTTGACAATGTTCGCTCTAAACTCTACAGTATCATGAGCAAAAATTCTGCCCCATGAGTGAAAAAGCTAGTAGCATTAAAGGGCTGAGTTCAGACTGGCAATTTGCCCCAGTAGGGACCCAGGCCAGTGACGATTCAATCCCGGAATAAATTGGGCGTTCACACAGGCACATCTGCCTGGCATCCCCCACCTGTAGCCAACTCATGCTGTTGCGCTTCACTGCCAAATTAAAAAGATACCTCATAAAACTGGTAGCAAATCCAAAAGCCCGCATGTGTCGTGCATTTCTCCGCTTCTGGGAAGTCTGAACATGCAGCCGAAAAGCCGGGAGCAACCCGCGTTGGGCAGAAGGCAGCAGCAGTATGATTGGCCGTGCTCCACTCTACTGCCCAATGCTGTGCCGGCGCTGTGGGGTCCTCCCCCAATCAGCAAAATGCACTTATACATTTATGCGCTTATGCACATGAGCGCTCATGCGCACATACGGCCATAATGGGGAAACGCCGAATACAGTGCACCCCCACACGCGGCAGTCTGAACGCGCCCGCCCGGCTCCACCCCACATCTTCCAGCAGCAGCCTGGGCTGTCTGAATGGGAAAATCCGGAACAGTTTATTCCTGGGCTTTTTTGCTATGACTGGCTACCGGAGCAAACTGCCAATCTGAACTCAGCCAAGGTATGAGTGAGTCTACATTTGACTATTGCATAAATTAGCTTTTTAGATTATTTCCATAATGTAAAAATCTCAAAATGAATTCTTTTAAACTATATTTAAACTATATTTTAAGAATAGTTAAACATTATAAGAGAAAACAGAATCAAGTCAGATTTCTTTACAGAAAATGTTGTCCTCTATGGGGGTAGACCAGGCCTCCAGAGAACATGTCTACCCAACCCTTTCCACTATATTGGTAGACCTGGCCTTGGATCATCACCCTGCGCTGAGCCTTAGAAAACATACCAGCACTGGGGGGGAGAACTCTTGTAGTCTGCTTTCGTTTTTCTTTTTCTTTTTTAGTGAAATATGACAAATTACAGGTCAAGTACAACAGAAATGGAACAATCACTGTCAGAACCCCTCTTAACATAACAAACAGGAAGTTGCTTAAATGTTATCAACTTGCCCAAACTACTTATTTATTCAATTATTTATATCCCACTTTTCCTATGACTCAAGGCAGATTACAAATCATACTGAAAAGCATAACGGGTGTGCAAAAAAAAAAAAATCACATTTTTCAGCTCCATTATAGCCTGTGGGGATTATTATAGTCAATATGCCCCATAGGCTATAATGGAGAATTGATCTGGGGTATCTGGGGTGGCTGTGTTTTGAAGCAGAAGCACCAAGTTTGCAGCATAGCTGCTGGTGCCTCTCCTCAAACCCCCTTCAACCCCCTATGGGCCCCCAGAAGGAGGTGCCACTATCCTCAATTGTTTCCAATTGAGCAAACACATCAGTACGAGCAGAAGTTTACAATCCTTGAGCTGGCAGCTAAAAATTTTGTGTGCCAGCAGCTCCTAATGCAGCTTAGAGGGAACTCTGCTTTCCAATCAAATGGAAAGAGAACCCCACACATTCAACTGACTTTGCAGGGAAAACATAGATCCTTGCCTCCAAAGGTACTAAAACTACATAGTGTTTGCTTCAAAATTATGTCTGCTGTCCATTGTCTTGTCTTGGAAAGAGAGGGAGGGAGATGAATGGCATTTTTTGCTCTTGCTGTAGATTTCTCCTCATTTTGAAGGATTTCATTTATAATAAGATGAGGGATTTCTTTAATTGAACATGAAGTCACTCACATTTCCTTGCTATCTTAGTCGTATTTTTATATACAATACGGTAATGGGGGAGGGTTTGGGTTTTTTTACTTAACTAAAATTTGTTTCTTTCACTTATTCCCTGCCTTTATCCTCAGTGGTATCCAAAAGTGACTTACTATATCCTCTGTTTATTCTCATAATAACCCTGTGAGGTAGGTTAGGCAGCCATTTCACTGCAGGGATTGTCCTGCTTTAAAAATACTGCAGTGCCCTGCCCCTGGTCAGGAATGCAGCATGGGAAAGGGGGACAGGGTCCTGTCTCCCCACCAAATAGTACTGAGGGAGGCAGGAACCATCATCGCTCTGTGCCATGATCTTGAGCAAAACCCACAGCACTGTTAAAGCTATACAATTCCTGCAGTAAATGGCTGTGGTATTCCCACATTGCTCCAGAGATGCCATACCATCTAGTTGTATGTAACTGGTACAAGGTCACCCAGAAAGCTTCCATGGCAGAGTGGAGATTCTAACCTGGGTCTCCCAGATCCTAGTCCAATGCTCTAACTACTATACTACAGTGGCTGTCTTACTGCTTACTCCCTCAAAACACAGTAAAGTGTAATTACTCCTGGTCTTATTGATTGTGTATCATTCAGAGCTGATTTTTTAAATCGCTCTTAAACGTTAGGCCTCTACAAACAGAAGGAGCAGTGCAGTCCTTTGGCTGCACAAAAAATGGTTTGCTTTAAGGTAGGTATTTGGTTATACTTTCCTGAATCATTCTGGGCCCTGTCTGTGAAGGAATATTTGGTTTCCATTGTATAGGGATGCTAAGAAGTTTCCCATAGGGTTTTTTTAAAAAAATAATAATCAAGCTAAGACCATTTTAATAACACCAGAAAAAAATGGATAAAATTCTAATAGAGTCTTTGGAATGTAGCTATTAAGTAAGATTAATCTCCTCTGGTGTTTCTCATCAAAGTCTCACTCTTCTTAGCAATGAGCATTCAACCTTCTGCAGCCAGTGTCTTTCTCCTGTAGAAGCTTGCTGTTCTCAGGGATACTGCTTATCTTCAGTGTCCAGGGTCAGCACCTCAGCCCCCACACTTGCCCCAGGGGACTGCAATCAGCACCAAAGGCACATTGCACCAGCAAGCCCTGAAGCTGGGGAAGTTGTCTGTCAAGTTGCAGCAGAGTGTGTCCTTGATGGAGTCTACTCAGAAGTCAGCCATCTTGAAGGAGACCAGCTGGCTCTCAGTAGCATGCTCAGCAACAGAAGTCAACCCACTCAAGTTCCTACCAGAGATGACCCTGGCCCTGAGATCCAGGAGAGCTCTGATGGGGGGCAGGAAAGCAGGCAGCACTGACCTTCTTAGAAGGGGTTGGGCAGAGTAGCCAGCTCATTAAAGAAGTTCAGGAGGAAGGGCCAGTGAGTTCAATAATCCAAGACAAGTATCCATTGGCCCAGGATTGGGCTGGGGAGAAAGGAGAGAGGGTTGGCCCTCCCTTGGGGAAGCACTTAAAAGGTGTGCCCAGGAGTAGCCATACTCATTTAAAAGGTGTGCCCAGGAAGATCCATACTCATTCCCTGGCAGATGGCAAATAGCTAATTGGCAGAGCAGCATGTGGCAAATGGGTGAAAAGAACCCCCCTCTTCTTGCTGTGTTCTGTTTAAACCAGCATTTTTTGGTTCGGGTCTATTGGACTAAAACAACAACAACAGTATTTCCGAAAAATCCCAGATGCAAATACCATACCAGTATTGGGAATGGGGTTTTCCCAAAAATACCAATTTTGGGAGGCGAGGTCCAAAAAACCTGGGAAGAAAAATACATTTTTTTTTAAAAGGTAGCCAAACCCTGGGGCTGGCTTGGCTTCTCCTGCAGTGCAGTTTAAACCATGCTGCAGGAGAAGCTGGCCCCAGGATCTGCTGTGCTACCACTAGCAGATTGTTCCCTGTGGCACAGCAGCTTTTGGGTCCAGCTTCTCCTGCAGCCCAGGCTACAAGAGAAGCCAATCCTAAACTGAACTGGTGGAAACAGTTTGCTCCCCCTGGCACAGCTGATCCTCGGACTGTCTCCTGCAGTAGAAGCCCAACAAACAGCTGAGAGATGGAAACAATCTGCTCCTGCCTCTCTGCTGTTTTCAGTTCTACTGGTAGTTTCTTAATATATCCGGGATTTTCATGGGATTTTTTTTCCATTTTCCCAAGAAAACCTGGAGACATTTGGGAAGCCGAAATATACCCGGGAAATACCAATAAGGTATTTTGGGGGGTATATTTTCTCCTCAGGTAGTGCTGAATGCACACCCCTAATCCTGAGATACTTGCCCAACTAATAGCAACCCTGGAGGGTGTGACAGCTCTGGACTCAGATCCGACTCCAGTGGATCCCGACATTCAGTTATGTTTACAACATAATGACTATACATACATGATCTGCTATACTAATTTCAAAAATAAAATTTAAGCATCGTAAATCATTCTTTTAAGTAAAAGCTTTTCTACAGTATTTGGGTAAAAATAGTAAAATAGAGACTTAAAATATCGAAGAACAATAGAACATCGATATATATATATATATATATATAACATCTATATAGAGCACCAGCCAAGTGTTTATAACATTAATCAGAGATGTTTATTAGAAAACAACATATGAATGACAGAGGATGTTATTGCTTTGTTTTTTCTTCAGCACTTTGATAAATCACCCCATAAAAGTAGCCATGTCGCTTTAAGGGATCTAAATTCTAGCCAGGCTACAATTCATAATGCATTGCAAAGCCTAGTAATGCTGGTACTTTAGTCAAGTCCCTTGGTCCATTTTGTGCAACTCAAAGGTTTGGTGTCCTATCCATCTAGCTATTTGAAACCAAAGGGATTGGCATGAACCAATTTAGGCATTATACATCAGGAATGAAGTATTTATTTCATTATATGTGAATAACACCCTCCAATCTACATGTGGCTTTCACTGTTTTGCTTTTTGAAATACAAAAACATTTAAAAATTGGGCATATCTTTTGGTTTCTTTTTTTTCTTTGAGTTTCTTCTCGTAATTTATCTTTGGATTTGTTTTGTTTCACTCCTTTGATTCCTGACCTTGTATTATTGTTATATCCAATTTTGTTTTATCATACTTGAAATCCACATAGGAACAACAGTGTAATGACAATTGCTCTCAAGCATTTTAATATGTAGTCTGTAGAGACCCGAGATTGTATCCCATGGTACATTTTGCCTTTCTGTTCCCATAGTCTATTAACTTCTTAAATTTTGCAAAGTGTATGGGTCTTAGCTTTTCTGTCCAAAAAATCAGAAAAATACTTTTTGAAGAATACACTTTTGTAGTAAGGTTTGAGGTTTTTTAATCTTCAATGAAAGATGTGCAACTGGATCCAGCTACATATACATTATGTAGAATGTGGGAAAATAGGTATTGCACACACAGTTCATCTACCGATCCAACAGCTAGGGATGCAAAGATATATATCCCATCAGAAAATGAGGAGTTGTGTGGATCAAAATTAAACAGAACCACCTTAAAGTCCAGATGCACCTTAAAGATTATTTATACCAGCACAAGTTTTCCTGTCTCAGAATTCACTTCATGAGATGCATAAAGTGCAGGGGTCTTTTTTTGGGGGAAGTAACTTTTTCCCACTATAGAGAACAATGGAGGGAATGGGGGCAACCTGTTTGGGGGCCCATAGAATTAGACCCCCTGGTCCAATGTTCTTGAAACTTGGTGGGTATCTTGGGGAGAGGCTCCATCAGCTACCCTGTGAGTCTGGAGCCTCTCCCTCAAACCCGTCCCCTCCAGCCCCCAGAATATATCCTATGTTTTCACCATTGACTTCAATGGCCCATAGGATATAATGGGGCTGAATTGCTGCCAAATTTCTTTCATTCCCTCCTTTCCTTCTCTCTTCTTCCTCTTTCCATCCTTCTTCTCTTCTCTCTTTCTTTCTTTCCCACCATCTTCTCTTCTCTTTTTTCCCTCCTTTCCCTGTTTCCCACCTTCTTCCCTCTCATTCTTTCACTCCCCTCCCCTTCCCTTCTCTTTCTTTCCCTCTTTCCTTCCTTCTTTCCTTCTCTCTACTCTCTCTCTTTAAGAACATAAGAACATAAGAGAAGCCAATGTTGAATCAGGCCAATGGCCCATCTAGTCCAACACTCTGTCACACAGCAGCCAAAATATGCCACGTGCCATCAGGAGGTCCAGCAGTGGGGCCAGGACACTAGAAACCCTCCCACTGCTGCCCCCTCCAGCACCAAGAATAGAGTGCATCACCTGCCCCAGACTGAGAATTCCCATCTATACCCTGTGGCTAATAGCCACTGATGGACCTCTGCTCCATATCTTTATCTAATTCCCTCTTGAAACTGTCCATGCTTGTAGCTGCCACCACCTCCTGTGGCAGTGAATTCCATATGTTAATCACTCTTTGGGTGAAGAAGTATTTCCTTTTATCTGTTCTAACCGACTGCTCAGCAATCTCATGGCGTGCCCACGAGTTCTTGTATTGTGAGAAAGGAAGAAAAGTACTTCTTTCTCAACCTGCTCAATCCCATTCATAATCTTATAAACCTCAATCATGTCACCCCTCAGCCATCGTTTCTCCAAGCTAAAGAGCCCCAAGCATTTTAACCTTTCTTCATAGGGAAGGTGTTCCAACCCTTTTATCATTCTAGTTGCCCTTCTCTGCAACTGTTGCTATAATATCCTTTTTGAGATGTAGTGACCAGAAGTGTACACAGTATTCCAAATGAGGTCGCACCAATGATTTATACAGGGGCATTATGACACTGGCTGATTTGTTTTCAGTTCCCTTCCTAATAATCCCCAGCATAGCGTTGGCCTTCTTTATTGCAGCTACACACTGTCTAGACATTTTCAGCGAGTTATCCACTATGACTCCAAGATCTCTCTGCCAGTTCAGACCCCATCAATGTGTATTTATATTTAGGATTTTTGGCTCCAATGTCATCAGTTTGCACTTGGCCACATTGAACCCCATTTGCCACATTGACGCCCACTCACCCATCCTCGACAGATCCCTTTGGAGTGCCTCACAATCCTTCCTGGTTTTCACCACCCTGAACAACTTCATGTCATCTGCAAATTTAGCCACTTCACTGCTTACTCCCAATTCCAAATCATTAATAAACAAGTTAAAAAGCATCAGACCAAGTACTGATCCCTGTGGTACTCCACTGCTTACCACCCTCCACTGAGAAAGTTTCCCATTTATACTCACTCTCTGCTTCCTATTTATAAGCCAGTTTTTGATCCACAAGAGGACTTGTCCTTTTATCCCATGACTATTGAGCTTACTTAGGAGCCTTTGATGAGGAACTGTATCAAAAGCTTTCTGGAAGTCAAGGTAAATAATATCTATTGGGTCCCCCTTGTCCACATGTTTGTTCACTCCCTCAAAAAACACTAACAGGTTAGTGAGACAAGATCTTCCCTTACAGAACCCATGCTGAGACTGCCTCAATAGTTTTTGTTCATCAATGTGCCTACTAATTCTTTCCTTAATAACAGTTTCCACCAACTTACCCGGTATCAGTGTCAGATTGACTGGCCTGTAATTTCCTGGATCTCCCCTGGAGCCCTTTTTAAAGATGGGAGTGACATTAGCTACCTTCCAGTCCTCAGGAATGGAGGCAGATTTTAAAGAAAGATTACATATTTTTGTCAGGAGATCCACAAGTTCACATTTGAGTTCTTTCAGAACTCTCGGATGAATGCCATCCGGGCCTGGTAATGTATTAGTTTTTAAATTGTCCATCAGCCGTAGGACTTCCTCTCTTGCCACCGCAATCTGATTTAGGTCTTTCAACCCCCCTCCCAAAATCGGTGCTTTTGGAGTTGGCAAGCACTTCTCCTCTTCAACAGTGAAGACAGAGGCAAAAAATGCATTCAGCTTCTCAGCCATTTCCCTATCATCCTTCACTACTCCTTTTACTCCTTGGTCATCCAAGGGCCCCACTGCCTGGCTGGCTTCCTACTTCTAATGTATTTGAAGAAAGTTTTATTGTTGGCCTTTATGTTTTTTGCGATATGCTCCTCATATTCCCTTTTTGCTTGCCTGATCACAGACTTGCATTTTATTTGCCATAGTCTGTGTTCCCTTTTATCAACCTCACTAAGACTAGCTTTCCACCGCTTATAGGAATCCTTCTTACCTTTTACAGCTTCCATTATTTTATTTGTTAACCATGCAGGCTTTTTTCTATACCTATTTGTGCCTTTCCTAACCTGCGGTATATATTTTTTCTGAGCTTCTAGGATTGTCTTTTTAAATAGTCTCCAAGCTTCCCCAGTGGTTTTGACCTTCTCCACTCTTCCTTTCAATTTCTTCCTCACATGTCCCCTCATACCAGAGAAGTTACCCCTTTTAAAGTTAAAAGTGGTTGCGTCAGTCTTTTTGGGCAATTCACTATTTGTACAAATGTTAAACTCAATGACATTATGGTCACTGTTCCCAAGTGGTGCAATCCCTTTTACATCTCTCACCAGGTCTTGGGTGTTACTTAGGACCAAATCCAGGAACGCCTCTCCCCGGTAGGATCTGTGACCATCTGTTTCATAGCACAGTCATTGAGAGTGTCTAAACACTCAATCTCTTTTTCCCGACTAGAACTCATATTGACCCAATCAATGTGTGAGTAGTTAAGTCGCCTATTATGACACAGTTATTTTGTCTAGCCACTATCTTTAATTGATTCATCATTTTATAATCCTCCTCTATCTTTTGATCTGGTGGGCGATAACAAACTCCCACTGTTAAGCCTCCTTTTGGACCCACTATTTCAACCCATAGCATTTCCAGAAGCGAATCCAATTTTCTTACCCTCTCAATCTTACTGGACAGTATACCCTCTCTGACATACAGAGCCACCCCACCTCCAACCATTCCCCCCCTATCCTTCTGATATAATTTATAACCAGGAATCACCGTATCCCACTGATTTTCCTCATCCCACCAAGTTTCTGAAATACCCACACTGCCTGTTTCCCCCCAACACCAAGCATTCCAACTCCCCGATTTTACCTCAGAGACTTCTAGCATTTGTGTATAAACACTAATAGTTTCCCACATTTGTTAGGCCCACAGCCTTCCTCTTGCTGCCTCGAGACCTTGCCAGGCAGTTCCTATCATTAGCCACAGTCTCAGTGGACAATTTTAATCCATTTCCTTGTACAAAAGTAATAGCTACCCCTTCATCTCTTTGAGATGAGCCATCCTGAACCAGAGACTTTTCATCTCCTGTCGGCTTTCCCCCATTATTCAGTTTAAAAGCTGCTCTGCCACCTTTTTGATTTTGAGCACCAGGAGCCTGGTTCCTTCTTGGGATAAGTGCAGACCATCCCTTTTGTACAGCTTCCTCTTGTCCCAAAAAGTATCCCAGTGCCTAACAAACTTGAACCCTTCCCCCCTACACCACCGTCCCATTCACGCATTGAGACTCCTGATTGTTGCCTGTCTCTCCAGCCCTGCACGTGGAACAGGTAGCACTTCTGAGAAGGCTACCTTGGAGGTCCTGGCCTTGAGTTTCCTGCCCAGCAGCCTAAATTTCTCCTCCAGGACCTCATGACTGCATTTCCCCACATCATTGGTGCCGACGTGCACCACAACCACTGGCTCCTCCCCAGCACTATCTACCAGCCTATCTAAAACACGCGTAATGTCCGCTACCTTCGCACCAGGCAGGCAAGTCACCATACGGTCAGTATGCGGGTTCGCCACCCAGCTGTCTACCTGCCTAAGGATCGAATCACCAACTACCAAGAGCCCCCCTCCCACCCTTCCCAGGGACAGTTCCTTGGTACGAAAGGATACCCGTTCACCAGCTGAAGAAGCGGTCCCTTCTGGGGGCACATTCCCCTTATCCTCAACATGGTGCCCCATTTCCCCTTGACCCTCATGCTCCCTGGCAGCAGCTGGGCTGCCAGATCCAGAGTGGGACATATCTAACAAGTCCCCGAGAGTCTTCTCCATGTACCTGACTGTCTCTGCTTCTCCAGGTCAGCCACCTTGGCCTCAAGGGAGCAAACTCGCTCCCTGAGAACCAGGAGCTCCTTGCACTGAGCACACACCCAAGACTTCTGACCAGTGGACAGATAGTCATACATGTGACACTCCATGCAAAACACTGGATAGCCCCCAACCCCCTGCTGGCATTCTGGCTTCATAATTGTTTTTAAACAAATAATTTTCTATAACCCCCCTTTTAAAACCCTTTGTATTTATATGGTTACTGTTGTAGAAGTCTACTTACCTTACTGGGAACCCAAGGAGCCAAGGTCCCTGGCTTTCTGGCTCTTCCTGGGCTTCTTACAGAGCCCCTAGGCTGAGAGTCCCTAGGCTAAGAGCCACAGGCCAAGAGCCTCATCCTTTGGCTCGTGCCAGAGGCTCGTGCCTCTTGCAAGCTTCCTGCCTTAAACAGAAGTGTCCCCCAGGAGAGGGTGTGGCCAGCAGCTACTCAAATTCACACTAGGCACTTAATTCAGGCAAACAATGACCCTTTCACACCCTAACTCCAGCAGCCAGGAGTCTGTTACAACTCACCCACACACTCCCAAATACAGTCCCCCACACAGTACCTTCTCAGCTAAAGCACCTCAGCTGAAAGTAAATAAATTAAAAAAAACACCACTCACCCCTCTGGCAGCTCAAACACCTTGCTCCTTCTCAGAGCTCAGCTGGGTCCAAAACTTTGCATCCTCCTTCTGTGGTCCAACTCTCTTTCCTCCTTCTGTGGTCCAGCTCTCATGAGAAGGAGTTTAAACTTTAAACCCCTTCTCTCTTAGCTCCCCCACCCAGGCCAGCTGGGGAAGGGAAGGGAAGGGGAGGGGAGGCTTTTGAAGATGCCTCCCCCCCTTTTGCTTCCCCTTCTGACATCACTTCTGGTGATGTCATGGGGTATGGCATATGCTAATAGCCTAATAGCTCATTAGCATACCATATGCTAATGAGCTCCTGCAGCTGTTTTTCTACGAAAAGACCGCTGATAAAGTGTATATCCATCAGGCATATACATTTGTACTTAGTTACAAACAATCCTGGCATGCTCTCTTTCTAATCAACTTAGGGTTGCCAGCTCCAGGTTGGGAAATACCTGGAGATTTAGGGGTGAAGCCTGAAGAGGGTGGGGTTTGGGAAGGGGTGGAACGTCACGAGACTATAATGCCATAGAGTCTACCTTCCAAATCAACCATTGTCTGCAGGTGAACTCATTTCTGTTGCCTGGAGATCAGTTGTAATAGTGGCAGATCTCCTGCCACCACTTGAAGGTTGGCAGCCCTAAATAAACCACTTGGAAGCTAAGCCTGGATGCAGTATTAACAACAGTGTACAGGTTGGGAATTACCCCCCTTTTCTTCCCTCCTCTCAGAGCCTCCTCCAAAATGCTTCTCTACTGTTGCCTGCTGCTGCTCTTTCCTTGCCAGAGCAACTTGCAGAGAGGGACTGATGCCAAACATAGACACACTCTTGGCAGCAGCTCCTGACTCAGGGAGTCTCTAGAGCAGTGGTGTCAAACATGTGGCCCGGGGGCCAAATCAGGCCCCCAGAGGGCTTCTATCAGGCCCGCAGTGGAACTAGCTGTCTTCTGCTTCTTCTTCCACTTCTGCTGCTGCTGAATCATTGTAGGTTTGCAGCTTACAGATACACACAGCTGAACAGCATACTCAAGACTGCTACAGCACAGACGTTTTGATGCAATAATTCAGAGCAAAGGTGTCAGTTATCAGACACTGTTAAATAAACAAAATATTGCAAGAGTGCTGATGTTTTAAGCATGTTTTTATTTTAAGTAAAAAAAAAACCCTTTGTGTTTGTGTCCTTTATAAAGTTTATATCTCCACTACCTGGAATTGCCTTTTATGACACACATGGCCCGGCCCAACAAGGTTTCATTTATGTCAGATCCAGCCCTCATAACAAATCAGTTCGACACCCCTGCTCTAGAGTGAGTAAAGAAAATGGGGTGGGGGCATTCATAGCCCAGAAGTGCTGATGACAGAAGAGAGGGGAGAGAAGCCAGTAATAAAAGCCAGTAAAATGCTTCCTGGTGGCTTGGGGTAAAATGGCAGCAGTGAGCAAGCTACAGCAAAAAAGTCCTATGGGGCATTCCATTGCTATGCAAAAGTCTTTGCATTTGAATATTCAACAGAGAATTGTTATGTGAAAGCAGTTTTGACCTTTGCAATATTCAGCATAGTCTGCCACCATTTTCATCAAAGAAAGAATCTTCTGAATTTGTCAATAGGTCTCATCACATGGGCTGTTAGATCTCACACCATTCATGTGGACTTAGCTGTGAGCCTGTCTTAATATAACCTTCTTGGGTCTCATGATATACCCAGATTTGCTATATCCAGTCTTGAAGCTCTGAAGTGCCTTCTTGGGAACTGAGGCTGAACCCTTTGCTGTGTGAATCTGGGAGTATGTTGTGCCTAATGTTATACCGCACTGGAACCTTACCATTCAGAAGAGATACATTTCTGGGATAACTGTAATCCATTAATACTGGAGGGTGGTGGACTGGAAGTCCAAAATGGCCTGGAAAAGGGCTCTCCCACCCCATGCCAATCAGACCAAGTTGATGTCTGGTTAGGTTGCAGCATCACTACTATGGTGGCTGGCCAGGTTGGCAAGGTGGCTGCTACCACACAGGCAAGTTATGCAACTGCCTGAAAGAGTGGTGGCATAAATTGCCTATCAGCAGTGGCCAATGCCACAAGTCCAGCAGGGGTGGCTTGCACTACCACCAGTGATGTGTCCAGAAAACTCACACCATGGGGCATGACTCTGGCCCGTAGAATTTGTTCTGTGGCCCTACAAGTCATCCAGTAGTAAAACAGGCCACACAAGTCATCAAGTGATGGTTGCTTGAGGAGATCATGTGGAGGAATGAAGACTCATGCCCGGTTTCCCTGTCCTTGCATTGACTGACAGACGGAGAGGGATCGTGTACACAGAGCTAACTGTGTCACATGACCAGGCCACAGTCTGTGAATAAATGAAGTCATTAGTCATGAATCTGCAAATTGTGAGGGTATTCTGTACTCTGGTTGCTATGCCTGGCAAATCTATGCAAATGGAAAAGAAGCTGAGTCACGTTTTAGTTTCTCAATACTTGGGTTTGGGTAGCATAATTCAGAAAACCCTGATAAGCAGAAGATAAGGGTGACTGATCCAAATTTGAAAACCTACTAAAAGTGTTTAACCTTCTCTAGTATTATCTTTTGAATTGCAAACTAAGTTAGCTAATTAAAAATCAAAAGGATTCTTTTTTTAAAAGGAAATGCTCTTTTTCCCCAACTCCTAGCAAGGGTTTTTGAGCCAAGCATAAATAACTGAGAAAAGGTATTTTGTAGATAACATGATAGACAGCTACAATTCTTCATCTAGAATTTAGGTCACAGTACTTGCATTACAGGTCTGCAGAGGTTAAACCATTTTCATTACCACACCTGAAAAAGAGCATGTGCTTTCCAATTAAGTTGTCAGATATTAAATCATAGACCTAGATCGTCATCATTTCATGTTTGCCACTTTACCAGGAATCGTGAAAAGTTTAGCTTTTCAGTAGAAGCAAGTTTTAGTTTCATGGATTTATAAATGTTTATAAGTGGTCTCTTATTCCTTTCAGCCTCCTGACTTCCATAGATAAAAACATAGTATTCAAAACTCAAGCCCCCACAGAAAGCCAAGAATCTGTCAAAACAATCTAAAGTGTTAGCTTAGCCTTTTGCAGCTTTTAAAACAAATCTTCTAAACAATAGGTCTTTTCCCTCCCCCTTGTCTTTTGTTACCTACAGGATTTTGGAGAAGATGATTCTCTCTACATCACCAAGGTAACAACTATTCACATGGGCAATTACACGTGTCATGCCTATGGCTATGAAGAACTATATCAGACCCACATTCTTCAGGTGAATGGTTAGTAAATGGCACACATGACAACCCACTGAAATGTTCCTGTGAGCAATGCTGCATGTTAATATTGTTCTCACAAAACAATGGATAACACAGCTTTTCATTGTTACTGCAGAAAGAAATGTTTCTCTGTTAACTTGTCCATTTAGAAACATGCAATGAAGAAGAAACTAAAGAAATATCGACCCAACAGATCTGTCAAAAATATTGGCTGCTTTTATTTTGTCTACAGCAAATATAGTTTCTGAGTAAAAAAGACAGGTGCAATGTCTAATCCATGCCTTTTCTATTTCTGTCAAATCTCAAACATTTCTTATGGACCAATTACTGCTTCCTATTGGTAGGTCTCATCTTCCTGTCTAAAGGTAGCCTATAGCAACAGAGGCTTCTTCCTCCCACAGCATTACTCTACCCCACTTCCTCAAACAGTAGGAAGTTCCAGGGAGATGCTTTTAGAGGCCTAGTTCCCTTGTGAAGGGCAAAGTACTAAATATAGCATGTAAATATATATCCAAATGTTGAGCAGGATGGAAGAGGCTTGAAGTGGCCTAATTTGTAGAAACTAGCTTAATTTAATGAGGGTATCATTTTTTTTCCTGTGGAGCAATATGAATGCAGCTGGATTTGTTGTGCATGTTTCATAGTGAAAACAAGAAAAATGTTATTTGTATGATGAATGACTGGCAAGGAAAATCACAGAAAAACAGCTAACACACACACAAATATTAGTGACGCATTGGGTATAGTTAGGTGTCAGGTTGCAATGTAGGCTGTTCTCATCTCTGAGATTTAAAGGCCCCCAAAGACTTTGAAATTTAAACCCAACTTCAAAGATGATCAGATTGTAGACAGTAGTTCAAATCAGAGACATACTCCAGCCTGTCTTTTCTGATCCAAGAAGTTGGGAGAGGAAGTATGTTCTTTGTAGATGAAAGCAGAAGGAAGTGGGTTTTATGATTTAAAAAAAACCCTCTGTGAGGCATCTTCCTATCAAAAGGAAAACTTTCCATTACAAATATTCTTCCTTGTTTGCCTTGTAACATGCCTGAACTGCCACCAACGGCAAGCAAACATGTCAGTTGTGCGGACATCAGTTTTGACAGAGTAATGCTGTAATCTGTAGAAAATGTTCTGTCTTATGTAGCAATGAGAGTTCCTGTGTTACCTCTCGAGGTTTTTCCCTGAAGGGCTTTGTTGCAGCTCTTAATGTGCTTTGCTACCCTCCATGTCTTTCCTTTTTCACTTCAGTGACTACTTGTTCTGACAAGTGATGTTAGGGCAATGGATCAAAGAATGATGGCCAAACCGTGCTGTGTCACCTATAGAAGGCAGTGCTAGCATCACAATACAGATTGTTCTCAGGAGTTTCTTGATTTTATGATTTAGTAGTCGTGAACAAAGTCTTGAAGTTCCTCCTGGGATGAAGAGCAGATACCAGGCAAGGAAAGTGGTGGGATCCTAGCAAAGGAGTTGGCTTCCCTCAAGTCATTTGTCCTGCATGTTTTACGCAAATAATCCAATCATCATAGATATCATTGCCTCCACAATCAGAATGAAGAGACGGACACCAATATGGATTTAACAAGGGCCACTTTATTAATTATTTATAATCAAACAACTGGCGAGGGGCTGCTAAAAATGTACTGAGGAATATGACAGGTGTCAAACTCCTGACCACCTTCATCTCCTTCTGGGCGATGCACCTTCCCCAATCTTGAGCCACCCAATGTGGCTCTCAACCAGCGGTTTGGCATGTTTAGGAGAACCCCCTGGCCCACCATCTCAGAAGCCGCAAAGGCCTGCTAAGATAGGCTGGGCCAGATTGTTCTAAGGAAGATCACCCCTTCCCGGCCTTGAGCCGCAAAGGCCCGAAAGCCGTTCATGGAGGACCCTTTAATTCCTTTATAACAATGCCCAGGTGCTCACCGATTTCAACTTCCTGATCGCGCTACCCCGCCATAGCAAAGGCCAAGCCTCTGCTTAGGCCTTCGCCCCCACCAAGCGATCCAGTGCCAACAGCACCTCTCACCTCAAATCTGCAAAAATATAGTGTTGCCCTTGTTAAGGAGGTGTACCCTGTTCTCCCTATACAGGTCCGTTAACTTGACCCAGATACCAAGAAAAGGCCCAAGCTGCCTTCCAAGGCATTTCAAAGCTGCCGATTGGCATATCATCTCATCCAGCCCAAGGACCTAGAAACCCTCAGGCTATGCCACACCTGGCACAGCCCAATTGTAGACAAGACCAGCTGCACCCCAGGCAACTGGCTGTCTTAACACCTAGCGGGGTCCCCAAAATTGTGCCAACCTGGCAGGGCAGAATAGCACAAGACTATCCGCACTCTGGGCCACCATACTCTTATCATCGCAAGGTCAGCCTCTTCCTGTAAACCAGGGCCTATACCCTAACTAGACGATGCAGCATAGCCACCAGACCATGTGCACTCCTTGCCATTAATGCCCCATGGTGAGGCTGCACCCCAGGCAACTGGTCCACTTGTAGCACCAGGGCCTTGCCCTTCATGAGGATGCAGCACAGCCATCAGACCATGTGCACTCTGGGCCACTGGCCCTCACAATGAGGCTGCACCCCAGGCAACCAGTCAGCTTGTGACACTAGGGCCTGGCCCTTCATGACAATGCAGCATAGCCATCAGACCATGTGCACTCCGGGCCACAGGCCCATCCGATGAGGTTGCACCCCAGGCAACTGGTCCACTTGTGGCACCAGGGCCTCGCCCTTCATGACGATGCAGCATAGCCACCAGACCATGTGCACGCCAGGCCACCTTGCTCTTATCATCACAAGGTCTCCACTTTATCACAAGGGCCTCGCCCTTCATGATGATGCAGCATGGCCACCAGACCATGTGCACTCCAGGCCACCTTGCTCCTATCATCACAAGGCCAGCCTCGCTTAATCACAAGGGCCTTGTCCTTCATGGCGAAGCAGAATAGCTGGCCAAACTATCCGCACTCTGGGCCATCTTGCTCTTGTCTTCCCAAGATCTGTCTCACCCGGTAATACAAGGGCCTTCCCGGCCAGGGAGTCCTCTTGGCCCAGTGGGTGGCCCACAAAACAATGCTGTGGCCGCAGATGTTGATTCCTCATCTTGCCCTGCAGCCAGCAGCACCTGAAGAACAAACTAAATTAGTAACTTAAAACTTTGCAATTCCAGTCTCTGAATGCTAGGCAAAAACCCCGCCACAGCTCCGATCCACAGCGCCGTCCCCAAAAAAGGAGTGCAGTGACTGGAAAAATATCCTGACCTGAAAATGGTCCCACTGCACTACCACACAGCAAAGGAACATTTAGCCCAGGGCAGCTGTAGTGGAAGTGGCACTGAACAGAGAAAAGTGAATTCCAAACTTCACCCCGGGAAATGCCCAACTTGCCCAAAGCCCAGGCACTACCACCACAAACTGGTGCCTGGTCATCAGGTTCCATCCACATAATGTGACTTGCAATAACACCCCAGGTTGCAAAATGACCCTTTTCCCACTGCTATGGAAATGGTTTGCTTCTGGTCCTCTAGAGTTCCCGTTTCCCTAGACCTCCATAGAATGCTGTAAAATTCCACTACATGTACACAGCAAAATTTGCTTTTGCACAGTCATTGCAAATTGCAAGGCACTGCCCAATATTCATAAGCTTATGTTTGCACTGATCAGGTGAAATTACTTATTGATATTCTTGGATAGCAAACGAATTTACACTGCAAAGCTTACCTATTGCCAATCATTGTGATTTGCAAGGCACTGCCCAATGTTCATAGGGCTTATGTGGGTAGAAAGGAAGACTACCCCCTTTAAAGGGATGTTAATTGTACGGTGACGCTCATCACCTCCATGCCATGAAAAACTATCACTGTGCATTTCCACACATTAATAAGGCAGAGACTTATTACTTGGATTTTTTTCGCAATCCTGCACCCTGAAAAATAGGAAATGGAGGCCTATACAAGAAGAAGGTGTCTCTGATTCAATTCCAGATCCACTGGATTGCCAGACTGTGGAAACATTCTCTCAGAGCCTTGAGGTTCCTTAAAGAACTTTTCCCAGGCATTCATTGTTTTAGAAATCAGTGACTGCCCCCATAAGGCAGTCCCAGTTCAACAAACCACTGAGATCCATCATAACAAAGAGTTGGTTTGGCCTTTAAAACATGATAGTGCCAATCTACAATGTGTTGTCATTTTTTAAAAACGTGTGTGCGTATATATGTGTGTGTGTGTATATATATATATATAAATGAATTTATTTTTGAAAAATACCCTACCCTAAAGAGTACATGGTATGTAAAAATTCTTATGGAAACTAGGTTCCTATCCTAAAGATCACAGACAAGCACACTGCAACTGTGCACCAGCTCCTTTTACAAACAGGTGTATGAACATACAGGCAGGTTGTATGCTCATTCACCGTAATGGGAACATGTCCTCTGCAGACCCTGTTCCATATATGCATGAGTAAGGCTGGGCTGCCATGTCTGAAAGTAACTTCTTTCCTAGTAAAGTGAGTGGGCAGAACCGACGTCTGGCCCGCTGGCCCCAAAAGCCCCGCTGGTCCTCTGATGGGTCCTGCTTGACCCTCGCCCCCACCGGAACCTCCATAGAAACCACCTGCCTCATGTCTTGTTGCCATGGCAGCGCTGCTGCATCCGAGCCAGCACCCTCCACAGCCTGTCGCAACAACACAACTCTTCCAGGCCGTGTCAACTCACTGGACCTCCCTGTAAAGACAAATATGCTATATAACGATGTGCTGGCTTTGAAATTTCCCGCTCACCGTGTCAGGTTGGCAGTCACACTGTATTCCTGCTAAAATACAAAACAGAAGGTACAAATGACTTATTGCAATGGATATTGTTGGATCCAAATGGTCAAAGTCTAAGCCACCTTGCCCAGACTAAGTCATCTTGCCAACTCAGAGTTCCTTCACACCATCAAATTCACATGTTACTGACAGGAATTCCTTCACAGAAGGAAACCCTTAGAAATCCAGCTGTTTTCCATTCAGATTACATTTGATGTCACCCCCACAAACTAAGTACCCAGTCAAGCTACACAATTTCAAGTAGCGTTCTCATTGGCTGCACTCCCTCATCTCAAATTCTGTTTCTATTTATAGTTTACAGTTAGCTGCCAGTAAAGGGTTCTATAGTATTCTAGAGAAGAAAAAGAGACCAGATTTATACCCCACTCTTCACTCAGAGTGGCTTACAATCTCCTTCCTGTCCTCTCCCCATAACAGATACCCTGTAAGGTAGGTGGGACTGAGAGAACTATGAGAGAACAGTTCTCAGAGAGCTTTAACTGACCCAAGGTCACCCAGCTGGCTTATGCAGAAGAATGGGAAATCAAACCTGGTTCTCCAGAGAAGAGTTTGCTGCTACCCAACCACTACATCGAACATACATCCCTATGCATTAGGGCCAAATATTGAAATCTGAGGATCGGCAATGTACATTATATTTCCCTGTATAAAAACCTTGTAAAAATGTTATTTTGAATAGAATTCCCTGTCTCCCATCTCAAATATAGATAAGCCCGGCTACAATAAGTAGGGAATGAAATTATTATTCTTATATTTAAATTGTTACCATTAGTAAGACAAAGTAAGTTTAGTTAAATGTAACTGAATAAGAGATATTAATGGGGTTGGAGCACTGCGGGAAGCCTTGTTTGGGGGGGGGAGTGGGTGAAAAGAAATGGATATGTATTTTACTTGTTTAATTTGTATGATCGTGGAAAATATATCCAATAATAAAATTGTATTTACCAAAAAAAAGAAATTATTATTCTTATAGATGAGTATTGCCTACGCAGCCTGGCGAATGCTCTCCAAGTCTTAGAGGTCTATCATACCACCCACTGCCAAATCCATAAACTAAAGATGCTGGGGATTGAACCTGAGACTATCTGCATACTAAGCAGATGGTCACTCACTGAGACACATCCCCTCCAAAATGCAGTCAAGGCAATTATACAGAGATCCAAGCCTAAAAACCATACCAGCAAAAGTGAATGGAGGAAGGAAGGAGGTTGGATTTATACACAACCTTTCACTCAGAGTCCTTTTCCTTCATCCCCCCCAATAAGGGACATCCCCTGAGGTAGGTGGGGCTGTCAGAGTTCTTTCCAGCACTGTCCCTAAGAGAACAGCACTGACAGAAACAAGTGGAGGAATAGGGATTTCGTGTCTTTTAGTGTTTTAAATCCTTATCTTAAAATTAAAATTGGCAGCCCAAAACACTCCTAAAACAAAAGGAGCACTTTAAAAAGACCACCAATTTAACTACAAAATGGCCACCAAAAAATGATGTAAAATGACCTCCAGAATACCTAACAGAAAATGGCCGCTCAAGAACTACCCTTAAAATGGCCACCTGTTAAGTCTGCCAGAAAAAACAAGCCAGCCCTACCAACTGCCTATCCACTGGCTGAGACTGCTCAATAAAAACCAACCTGCTGCCCCCAAAATTAGCAGAGGATGGGAAGGGGTAACAATAAGGGGGGGAACCTCACCCTGCTGCCACCCCTTAAACGCTGCAAGTTCTGGGCCGTGGAAGTTAAAGGGGGGGGAGGGCAGCCCAGCAGCCTTATCAAATGCAGCCTCACACAGCTCCCTGAATGGTTCCCCTACCACAAAAAGAAGTGCCAATTTGTTTAAGCAGCTAAGAGGTGCAAGCCTCCAATGCAGCTCTAAATCCAGCTGCAATGCGGCCCCCGAGCCAAGGAGCAAGCCGCCACTGCGTGCAGGCCCCGGCCAGCTACCCAGCTGCTGCCGCAATCCATCGCATCAAGCCGCAGGCATGGCCCCCCACCAATTGCAATTTTGAGACCCCTAGGCTCCCACCCCAGAGCCCTCAAATGAACCTCAGCCTAATAACAAGGGGACCTGTCCTGTTTTTAATAAAATTGGTGGGGCCGCCGCAAAAGCTGCCCTGCGGCTGCCTCGGGTCCTCTGGCCGTCTCTGCTGCACTGTCGCAGCAAGTCTACCAATGCCGCCAGTAGCTTCGGGGGGTCCCGTCTCAAGTGCCACTACCACTTAGAGAGCCAAGCCACCACCCGAAGGATGGCTGCCCGCCGCGCCAGGAGTCACACCACCCTGTGCTTCCCCAGATGCTTGTTCTCTCCTCATCGCCACAGGAGCCAGCCGCCAGTGAAGGCGCGCCATGCTGTGCCTTCTCTGAATCAACAGAAGCACACTACCGGCAGGCTCCCTGTGAGTGAAGGTTCCTCTCCGCGTTTGCTCCAGCCTCCAAGCAGCACACCGAGGACATGCTACTTCCCCTCCGAGCACATCGAAGAACTGTCTGGGGCAGAGGGCAGGAGCCGAGCCTAAATAGGCTGGCTCCGCCCACTGCTTGGTGTCCTCTTCTTCCTGCCTCACAAGGAGGCAAATCAGCCCCCTCCCGCCAGCGCGGGCTCGGCGGGAGTTGGGGCTCGCATTGCTCCCATTGAATGCCATCTTAAAAATAAAATATTCTGTTTGTGTCTGTTCTTCCACTTATGACTTGCCAGGTAATTCTAGACAGTGCTAAGGCCATTCTAAGTCAATTTAAGATGGTGAGCTTAAGGGGGTGTAACTCTGTTCAGGACTGCACTGCTAATCTCCTCAGTATATGAGAACCTAGAATCAAGTCTAGTAGCACATTAGAGTCCAACAAGATTTTGGGGGTATAAAATTTCAGGAAGCCTTGACTTTCAAAAGCTTATACCTTGCAAATCTGGTCAGTCTCTAAGGTGCTACTGGACTTGAATCTAGCTGTTCTACTGCAGACCAACACAACTGCTCTCTGAAACAATCTGTATATGAGATCTACTATTCATACTTATCTGAGAATCTTCTTCAGATAATTCTGTATCCAGTAGTTTTAATAGTCAAACAACCATATCTAACTATGAGTAAATATATATGGCCGTTCCTTTTTCTTCTTCTGTCAAATCAAAGGCACCCATACAAGACAAGGTTACAGCTGTCAATAAATTCTTGAGTGAATGGTTCTTTTATCACAAAAAAATTGTACACAAATGATTATGTGCTGACGAACCCCAGAGTTAGTTTGTGTGCCATGGCATTGCACTGGGCCACTGTATCTTGTTCCTGTTTAGCCCATCATCTTGCACTTTATGCCCAGTCTGTGTAGCTATCAGGCCTCTCTGTCTTTTCCTTTGGTGTAGACACAAGTCCTTGCAGTTCACATTTCCCACCTGTACTCATGTACGGGCATTCACATATACATGCATGATTAGTGATCTGCTCCATCATCTCAGGAAGGGACACATTAATTATATGAACTGGGGGTTAGTAGAAAAGGGCTATTCAAAAGAAGCCCATTCCCACTACCTTTCTATGGCCCCAGTCACACGGGCCAGAAAACGCGCGGGGGAGGCGTGGCAGTTTGCCCCGGAGCTAAATAAGGCGCGGTAGCCCAATCTCACAGGCCACCGGGTTTCCACGCGCCAGCTCTGCGCCGCAATCACACCGCGCTGCTGCAGCACGGCAAAACAGCAGCACAGCAGACCACGCAAGTGCGAAGTGCGCATGCGCCGTTGGGGGGGCGGGCCGCTGTCAGTGACTTGTGTGTGCGCATGCGCTGTCCAGCGTTGGTGCGCATCCCAGGGAAACTTACAACATCCGGAAACCCCGGGGACATGGGCGGGCGTCGGAAGCCGCGGGATACCGGCGCTCCCGTGATCAGACGCCAGCCTTTGCCCCGGGGTTTCCAGAAACTAGTACCTCGGACCTACTCGTTTTTTACCCCGCGTTTTCGGAGGGAAGCCGTGGGTTGGCCACGGGAGCCCTACGCCTCCCAGATGTGCTCGTATGAACGCGCACGGAAAGTCCGCAGGGCTCCCGTGACTTCAGCGGGGCAAATGCTCCGTGTGGACGGGGCCTATGATAGGAAGTACAAAGGACTTACAATATCTTTTGTAGTCAGGTCTAAATACTGAAGTACAAAATGCAAATGTATTGCATGTGTTATGAAAAGTTTTGTGTATCAGTCATAAATTTCCCTTTGAAATGCTAGTGGGTCTCACATTTTTACTCTGAGAATGCACTCCGATTAGGGTTGTCAGACCCTGCCAGGGGCGGGGAACCCCCAGTTTGGGGAGTACTTCCCCGTCACCAGCCAGCAGGCCAGTAAGGGGAAATCCCACCCCCAAAGGATGTTTTTTGGCCACTTCCGAAAAATCAGAAATGCCCATTCTGACATGCTGACATCACCTGGAAGTGACGTAGGCATGTTGGGGACATCTTGGGGCAATGCTGTGGTGTTTGGGCAAACTCTATGGTAAATTCAGCTGAATTTACCATATAGTTTGATCAAATACCAGAGCATCACCCCCCAGATATCTGTGATGTGCCTACGTCACTTCCGGGTGACATCAGTACGTTGGAACAGGCGCTTCCAGTTTTACCAGAAGTGGCCTGAAACCATTTCTGATCTCCCAGAAGTGGGCCGGGAGCCCGCTGCCTGCCAGGAAAGTCCACCTAACAGTAGAGATAACATGCCATTTCTCTGCCAAGCTGTTCTTAAACACTCTCAATTTGGCCATCTGACTCCTTTTGCTTCCAAACAAAATATCAACACAAGGTTGAGCTTCCAACTTCAGAGGAGTGGCATGTGAAGAACACACAATGCAGTTGTCCCATAAGGGGACTGAAAGTGTGAAAGAAGAAGTGCATGAAACACATGACAGGCTAGGCTGAACCAGCATAGTCATATGAAAAAGAAAACTGCTAAAGCCTTTATGGATTCAGCTACTTTTCATAGCATTTCTGTCAAGGAGGGGAATTGATCCAGATCAATCTACCCTTCTTGCGTGACTACTTAACTTGAGTCATAAAAATGTCAGTATGCCATGAACATGCCTTCTCCTTTATATGTCCTCACATAACGTTAGAGGTTTGTATTTTATATATCAAGTTTAGTGAAAGAAAAGCCATTTATCATTTCTAACAGAAAGCTCTTTCAGGGATAAAGAGACTCATAAAACAGTAATTTGCTATGAAAATGGATAGTTTGCAAACCAAAAGACCCCTGAGTGTATAGAATCATTTTCCTTGGTTGCTGCACTGTAGAATAAGTTGATATAAATCACAGTTAACATCTTCCATGAAAATGGCTACCAAAGGCAGTTGTCTCCTGAATCTAATTTCAGAGATTCTCCAGGAGACTTTTCTCGTCATACAGACCCCTTCCGAACAATGTAATATACAACAATGTGGCATTTGGAAGAAAAGCAAAGACAGAGCACATTCTGCATTTGTGATCACAAAGAATAAAATGTCAGAGGCAAATTATTAATCCATTAATACAAATAATTGATGCAACATGAAGGTGCTATTTCAACTTCCTTCTTTACCCTGAACCTACTATCTTTGTGCTATGTCCACACAGGATTTTACATTTTGTTCGTGAATATGTTGCTTAATTTTTGCCTTCATGCCTCATGCTTATACCACAT
Organism: Gekko gecko; assembly: GCA_029375565.1. NCBI lineage: Eukaryota > Metazoa > Chordata > Lepidosauria > Squamata > Gekkonidae > Gekko > Gekko gecko. The sequence goes on from JAPDNY010000002.1 coordinate 139,580,877, forward strand.
CATATTTTATTGTGGATTTGGTAGGCTCTCATATTGTGCCAGATGTGTTACCTTTATAAAGTGTTGCATATCAGAAAACAATAGGAACATGAATAAAACATGCCTCTCTTGGTGGATGAGGAAGCACATCATCAAGAAGTCACAGCAGCTGTGAACTAGGTTTACAACTTGTGTTATATTCATTCATTCTTCACATTAATTATTAATCCTTTCTTAAAACGCTAATGAACATGGGTGAATTTATCCCATTATCTCACTCATAACAATCTTGTGTCAGTGGTTTTGCTAAGATAGATAGGCAGACCCAATATCATCCAGTGAGCTTCATCACTCTAGCGGGGATTCAAACCTAGGTTCAAGATGTAACCACTATACTACACCATCCCCTTATAATCACACATATTACTCAATTGAATCTGTGATTAATGCTCATCTCAAGGGAGTATGGCAGGCCTTAATCACACAGGCAGTTTTTTGTTTGCTTATAGGTAAATTTATCCTTCCCTTTACCTCAAGAAAACCATAAATGCTTTAAAAAGAATAGCAAAAATGGTTCAGGGACTGAAGAAGGCATCTTAGGGATGGCATGCCAACAGGCTAGCTTTGCACACTGAAAACCTACAAAGCCATATTTTGTATTCTAATCTTACAACAGGACAGAAAAGTGCATTTGTTTAGAGGGCTGTGGCAGTGCTATTAAGGCAATGCCACTGTTCTTGAAAAGTTATATCTGTCTTTCCTCAGAGAATGCTAAATATTTATTTTGTACCTGCCTACATATTGATGTTCATTTTAGAACTCAGGTGGAACAAGAATGAGGAGAATTGGAGCTGTTGACTGACACAATGTCTCAACAGTGCATCAAGATGATACTGAAATATTCTTCCAAATGACCTTTGCTAACTCTGCAGGACATAGTGGTGTGTTTAGCACCTGTTTTGTAGGATGCCAGTTTTTCCATTAAAAATATCTAGAAGCAAAGAGCAAATAATAGCAAGACATGTGAACACCACACCAGAAGGGAGAAAACTGCATATGATGAATCAAAGAGGTAAAATGAAAACTGTATAGAATTCCCTTGAATCCTTCCACCTAAATAATCATAGAATCATAGAGTTGGAAGGGGCCATACAGACCACCTAGTCCAACCCCCTGCCCAATGCATGTATTCAGATCAGATTTTTTAAAATGCCCATTTTGCAAACTCTTGCTTGAATATATATTGTGCTTCAGGATGGTTCTTTATGCTTTTGGGATGTAGAAGATAAGTGAAGGATACTTTCCATAAATTCCAAAGTCGTCTTCTGACAATCTTACAAATGTAGCAAAAAATGGCTTACCTACAATTTATTGGTATTGAAGACAATAGAAACTTGTTGCATGGTTTCTGAGTTACCATAAAACAATAACAAGCAATAACTTATCTTTGCCATGAATTTTCTTGACAAGGGAAAATAAACCAAATCAAGGAGAGAGGGGTGAAAGTAGTACAGAAATGGAAGAGTTGCGCTTACTTGGGAATTGAAAGAATAATCCCTGTTAATCATTTTGAAATAGTGACATAGCACAATATAATTTTAATTTAAGATAATTTTAATTGAGAATTTTGATTCAATGCCTTAAGTAGTTGTGGCAATGCTTTCATAGCATAAATCTTTACTGCTGTCAGGTCTGCTGCTCAAATATATGGGAAAGCATCATTCCATAGTCACATGATATCTTCAAATGAATGAATGTAACCTCCACTTGATTAATTGCAAGTAAAAAGCCTTAATTGCATGCTTCTGAAGCCTTTGTCAAGGACTAGAACTGAAATGAAATTATTCATCTTAATATAGCTGGGCGATCACCCAACCAGAGGACTCAAAAGGACTTCCAGGGGACATCTCATTTTCCTTTGTATCACCCTCCTCTTTTCCTTCCCTTGAAATCCCAACAGCCTCTCCTCTTTTCATGGGCCCTTCGTCCTATTCACCAAACAATTTACTTTTTCTGCCACAGTGTCTTCAGGTGGGAGTGAAGTCCCCGATTTTGCTGGGTCTTGGTAGCTGCCAGCCGGCTGGCCAGTGGTGGGAAGCCCCAGCCCAACTGCCACAACGTGGTGTGATGTCCCCATCGTGATGACATCATCCAGAAGTGACATCATCACACCAGGAATGTTGCATGGTGATGCTCTGGTATTCTGAGCAAAACTCTATGGTAACCGTAGAGTTTTGCCCAAAATACCAGAGTATCGCCACATGACATCCTTGGCGTGATGATGTCACTTCCATGTGATGTCATCATGCTGGGGATGTTGCGCATGGTGACATCACCCTGCCCTCATTCCCAAAAAGCTCCCTTCCAGTCCCCACTGGTGAGAGCACAGGACCTGGCAACCATACTCTTCATCTTTCCCCCCTTCTCTTCCTCCATCATAGGGTTGCCAGCAGGGTAGCCCTGAAGTGATGTCGCACCCTCACTAACAGCCACCACCACCCATTTCCCTGTCACCCCTAGTCTCCTGCTGTTTGCAAAATTGAGACTAGTAACCCTTTCCCAGCAGCCTCTCCCTTCAAAAAGTCTGTCCCAGTTGCAAGGTTGCTGCCGTGATGGAGCAAATTGTGTAGTGGTAAGTGTTCAGGTGTCACTACCAGGCCTGTCCCCAGCCAGTCTTCCTTCATGGGGCATGACAGCAAAGGGCAAGGGGACCTTTTCTGATGCTGTTTACAGAAACCAAGGCTTGGAAGGTTCAGCAATACTGTTCTCATTGCCTAGAAACTTCCAAAATGGTCACTAAATGCTCGATGGTCATTCTTTTCTTAAAGCTACACTTGTTGATTCTATTATTTTAAGTTTTAATCTCCCAATTTATTTTTTCTAGATTTCAGATTTTTAAATTTTTATTTATTTATTTATTTATTTTATTGGTCTTGTAATCCACCCTCCCCGCAAGCAGGCTCTGGGTGGGTTCCATCAGTCTCAATACAGTACACAATTTAAAAATAGTTTAAAACAACAATATAAAACAACATCGCTCATAAATTGCCATGTATATTTTAGCTAGATGTCTCAGCAGTAGATGGTTCTTGTATAGTTCCGTAGGGCCTACAAGATGGAGCTCTCCCACCAGGCTTTCGACTGAAGAGCCGCACCTAATAGCCTATGACCCTGTGCCCTGGAACCATCAGCAGCAGCCTATGCTTCACCAGAATAAACTGAAACTAGCAATAGTCCTAAAATCACTGCTGACTGCACTCCCACTACGACTGATTGGATACTGTGTTTTGCCATCACTTATGCAATATTGTATACTAGCACTTTATTAATAGCTTTAAATGTTCTGTTCTTCTATCTGTTTTAATTTTTATGTAAGCCACCCTGAGCCTGCTCCAGTGGGGAGGGCAGGGTATAAATCAAATAAATAAATAAAGCTATTCAGATCCAGGCCACTGATAGAAGATCAACTGGTGGGGGGAGGACATCTGATGCCTCAGTAAAAAGCCTGGTGGAAGAGCTCCACCTTACAGGCTGTGTGGAATTGTAATAAATCCCACAGGGCCCTGATCTCATATGGGCGTTCAATTCACCAAGTAGGGCCCTGGCCCTAGTTGTGGCAAGTCGGATGTCCCTGGGGCCAGGGACTACCAGAAGATGTTGGTTGGTAGACCTCAGTGCTCTATGGGGTTTATATGGGGAGAGGTAGTCCTAAAGGTATACTGGCCTCTGACTGTATAGGATTTAAAGGTAAGCACCAACACCTTGAAATGAATCCAACATTCGATAGGCAGCCAGTGCAGTTTGCGCAGCCCTGGGTGATGTGAGCCCGCACAGGCATCACGATCAACACCTGTGTTGCCACATTCTGTACTAGCTGCGGCTTCCGGAGCTGAGTCAAGGGTAGCCTCATCTAGATATAGTTACAGTAATCCAGTTTGGAAGTGACCATTGCATATAGAGCAGACCATAGCAGAACAGAGCAGAACTACCACCACAATGCTTCTGTTAATGCATCCTAAGATTGCTTTAGCTTTCTTCACAGCCACATCACACTGCAGGCTCATGTTGAGCTTGTGATCAACCAGAACACCCAGATCCCTTTCATATGTGCTGCTGTCAAGCCAAGTCCCTCCCATTCTATGCCCAGGTGTAGGACTTTGCACTTATCTCTATTGAATTTCATTTTATTTGCCTTAGCCCACTGTTCCAGCCTATCTAGATCATTTTGAATCCTAACTCTGTCTTCATCAGAATTAGCAATCCCACTCAGCTTCGTGTCATCTGCAGATCTGATAAGCATCCCCTCTATGTCTTCCTCTAGGTCATTTATAAAAACATTGAACAACACCAGGCCTAGAACTGAGCCCCGTGGCACTTCACTTGAGACTTCCCTCCACATAGACGCAGAACCATTTACGAGCACTCTTGGGTACGATTTTTCAACCATCCATGAATCCATCCAACGGTTGCTCCATCCAGCCCACACATAACCAGCCTATCCTCAAGGATATCATGAGAAACTTTGTCAAGTGCTTTACTGAAATCTAGATACACTATATCCACAGCATTGCCAGAGTCAACCATTTTAGTAACTCTGTCAAAAAAGGAGATAAGGTTGGTCTGACATGACTTATTCTTGATAAACCCATGCTGGCTACTACCAATTAACTCATTCCGTTCAAGGTGCTCACAGACAGAGCGTTTGATAATCTGCTCCAGAATTTTTCCAAGTATTGATGTCAAGCTGACAGGCCTGTAATTTCTTGGGGCCGTCTTTTTCCGCTTCTTGAAGATCGGGACAACGTTTGCTCTTCTCCTGTCTTCCGGCACAACACCAATACTCCAGGGCATCTCAAAGATTAGAGCCAGAGGCTCTGAAATAACATCTGCAATTTCTTTTAGCACCCTGGGATGCAAGCCATCTGGCCCTGAAGATTAGAAAGTATTTAAGGCAGCCAGATGCTCTCTAACCATTTCCTTACTTATTCTGGACTGGCAGTTCCTCCTTCCTTCATATGCCCTGCATTCTTCAGTTTGTATACAGCTCACCTTACAGTTAAAGACTGATGCAAAGTAAGAATTGAGTAATTCCACTTTGTCTTCATCCTTGTTAAGACTTGACAGGCTTCCCCTAGCAATGATCTTACCCCATCCCTGTTCTTCTTTTTGCTCCAAACATAGGCATAGATTTTTTTCTTGTTATTTTTAGCATCCCTCACAAGCCTCAGCTCCATCTGCACTTTAGCCTTTCTTACACCATCTCTACAGATTTGAGCCTGCTTCTTGTATTCACCCTCAGTAATTTGGCTCTCCTTCCATTTCCTGTACATTTTCCTTTTTAGTCTCAGCTCTTCAGAGAGTTCAGCCACCTCAGCTTCATTACCTGTCTCCCACCTTTCTTTCTTACTGGAACAGTTTGGGATTGTGCCTTAAGCACTTCATTTTTCAGCATCTCCCATCCTTCCTGTGCAGATTTCCCCCTCAGCATTTCCAGCCACTATTCCCCAAGGACCCTACAACATTTACCTCATCAACCAGTTCTTCCCTGTTAGTCAGAATTAAATCTAGGATAGCAGATTCTCTGGTTCCCACCTCCACCTTCTGAGAGACGAAGTTGTCCGCAAGACTATTCAAGAATCTGCGGGATGCCCCATGTGTAGCAGAGTTAGATTTCCAGCAAATATCTGGATAGTTGAAATCTCCCATAACAACTGTATCCTGTCTCTGTGAAAGTTTAGCAAGCTGTTGTACAAATGCAACATCCCATTCCTCCAGTTGGTTCAGAGGTCTGTAGTATACCCCCACAACAATATCCCCTTCTTTCCCCCCCTACTCTGTCCTTACCACACGCTTTCAACAGGGCAACTTTCAAAATCCTGAATTTCAGTGCAAGTGTATTCATTCTTGACATATAGTCCCATCCCGCCGCCTTTTTTGTTTATTCTGTTCCGTTTGAACAAGGTATATCTTTCAATCACTGTGCTCCATATATGAGACTCATCCCACCAAGTCTCAGTGATACCTATCAGATCATAATTACTTTCCAATATTTGAAGTTCAAGTTCCTCCTGTTTATTTCCCATACTCTGTGCATTAGTATAAAGACATTTCAGATTACAGACATCCTTTCCTACCATAGGTCACTTCGATTTTACCTGAAATTTACTAAATTCACCTCTCTCTCGTTCATTTATTCTCTGGTCACTTCCCTTCTTAAACTTAGTGTTGGGGATGCTGCACAACATCAGGCTTTTTCTTCCCATCCCTGATGTCTTCAGTTTAAAGCCCTCCTGATCAGGTTTGCAAGTCTTGCAGCAAAGATATTCCTCCCATTCTTCGTAAGGTGCACCCCATTTGTTGCCAACAGTCCTTCGTCTTGGAGGTACATACCATGGTCCAGGAAGCCAAATCTCTCTCAACCATCTATGTAACCAGCCATTCACCTCCAGTATTCTGTTCTCCCTTCCAGCTCCATGGCCCTCAACAGGTAGAATTGAGGAGAATACCACCTGTGCCCCCAGATCTTTCACCTTCTTGCTCAGAGCCTCGTAGTCTTTGGAGATCCATTCAAGGTTTCTTCAGGCCATATTGTTTGTTCCCACATGGATCAGCAGGAGTGGGTAGCGATCAGAGATCTTGACCAGTCTTGGAATTCTCTCTGTCACATCTCAGATACACTCTCCAGAAAGACAACAAACCTTATGAGATTCCTTGTCTGGTCTGCATGCACCTTCTTGCGTTCCTCTCAGTAGGGAGTCACCTCCACCACTACTCGTCTCTTCCTCCATGGGATAGCTTGGTTCCTTCTCTGCTTATGTGCTTGTGTGTCAGTCACATCCTTTTGATCCTGGTGTGTGCTATTCTGATCTTCCATCATCAGAAGCAGCTGGTATTGATTTTGCAGCTCCACTGGCTGTGTTTCCTGATTATCTTACTCCTCAAGGTCACAGTCTTCCACTCACGCACCTGTTCCTTGTCACATCCTTCCTCTTGCTTAGGATTTGCTAGCTCTTGCCATTCTCTCAGGAGCCCCTCTTCCTTCATGGTTAAAAAGCTTTCTGCCGCCCTGATGTTCCTCAGTGTAGAGATTTGTGTCTCAAGTTCTCCCACCTTCTCCTCTAGCATTCTTATAAGCTTGCACTTGCAGTATGTTTAATACATTTCATGGCATGGCAGAAAAATGATCATGGTGCAGCCCAGGCAGGTCACTGGAGTAGATCCTTCATTATCCATCTTCCTAGGAGCAATGCTATCTTCTACAACCTCAGGCACTTTCCTCAAACTCTGACGTAAACTCATTGTGGTAATGTACCCTGAAAACTTTGAGACTGACCAAATGGCTACCTTACCAGCAGTTCTCTCTCCTGAACTCAGTCGCAGCCCTCTACTCAGGTTTGTACAAGGCCTCCAAGCACAACCTACAGGCTACAACCCACAGGCTAAGAGCCACAGGGCAAGACCCCTTTGGTTCTTGCCCTTCAGCTCATGCCCAAGGCTTGCTCCTGTCTGGCCTCTGGCCAGGAACAGCCCTTTGTTTCAAAAGGCCTTTGTTTCAAAAGACATTATGGTTAACTATGTCAAACATTGCTGACAGAGCAAGAAGTATCAGCAGCGTCAATCTGCCTCAATCCTAATATCCCCGGAGATGATTTACCAGGACAACCTATATGTCCAGGACTTTAGCCTTATCCGAGAAAGCCTGAAGCTATGTTGTCATTGTCCTCTTTACTACCTTACCCAGGACGGTAAGTTAGACACTGGGCAGTAGTTATTAAGGACTGTAGGGTCTAAAGAAGTTAGACACTGGGTGGTAGTTATTAAGGGCCATAGGGTCCAAAGAAGGTTTTTTGAGGAGAGGGCAGACCTTCTTCAATCCCCCTGGAAAGGTCCCCATTGAAAGGGACAGATTAATAATCTCCCTCGGGGGGTCCACAACTCATCACCGCAGGCTTTGACCAGCCATGATGGGCAGGGCTGTAGGAGGCACATGGTAGGCTTAACAGCTGCCAGGGTCTTTTCAACTTTGTCCTGGGAGAGCAGACTGAAGTGGTGCAAAACTGAACCCAAAGATGGCCAATGGGCTTCCAGTTCTTTTATTGTATCAAGTGTGGTTGGAAGGTTGCGGCAGAGCGACAAGACTTTATCCTCCTCCTGTTCGATCAGCACTCTCTCACACAGTGGCCAAAAATGCCAGGTGCCGTCAGGAGGTCCAGCAGTGGGGCCAGGGCACTAGAAGCCCTCCCACTGTTGCCCCGCCCCAGCACCAAGAATACAGTGCCTCACTTGCCTCAGACTGAGAGTTCCTATCTATACCTTGTAGCTAATAGCCACTGATGGACTTCTGCCACTGATGGACTTCACTGAGCTGTGTTGCCTTAACTTGCCCTCCCTACAACCTCACTCACCCACTTGCTTGCTCACTGAACTGACTGCTCTTCAGTCCACCTATTCATTTGCTCAGTGGCCAGCTTGATTTCATTGCTTCTGCCTGCCTGGTTCACACTGCAACAACTCTTCTTCCCCTCCCTGCCATCTTCTCCCTTTTCCCCTCTACTTCCTGGCTACAGAATCCCTCACTTGTAGCCCAGCCACCTTCTCCTTCCTAGCTGCCTCCATTCTACCACCATCACCATCCCTATCCTTAACCATTCCTTCTTTTTCCTTGGACTTGTCTGCTTTTGCACAGATAATGCTCCTCTGTTTAGGATGGAATTTAATGCTCCCATCCTTTTAAAATTCTGGCATTTTCCCTGAAAACCTGGGGGATTCCTCCAGGCCTGAAGAAAAATATCTAATGTCTGTACCTGGCCCTGTTCTCTGGGTCTATCAATCCACATGGGGGTCAGGTTCACTATTAGATAATGAATATTGTATAATACCACTAGCTAAGGCTTCTTAGACTTAATTGACCAAGTCCCTTTGTGTGGACAGGGAAAAAGAATGATTGCTGTTTGAGAAACCCCCCAATTCAAACCACTGTAGGCTGGTATCCTACAGAGAATTTCCACTAATGGGAGGAAAGGAGATTTTCACCAGTTTTCCCTTTCTGATTCCCCCTTCCTATTGGGAGTCCCCTTTCTTCCAGGAACATATTTTGGGTGCCAGTCTAGACAGCAGCAAAAAGAATGAAGCAGGGATGTCCCATTCTTTTAGTGGAGAATCCAATCACTTAACTTAAATAAATTATGTTCTTTTATGAATGAGTTTTTGAGCAAATTGCCTACAAAGCCTGTGTCTTTGTACATATAATTGCTAGTATTTGTAATAGGGGAACTGCTATTTTGATGTTTTAGAGCTTCAGATTAACTTTCTTTGTTTAGGTTAGCCTTAGATGGTGTTACCAACTGACACAAAGAGTGTTCCTGAAGTTGCTCCATTAATCACCTGCAAGCTGGATCTCTTGCTGACCTGATTTATGATGGCTGGGGCTGGAAAAAAACTGAATTGATTACAGGTTGCTGTCATTGATTACAGGTTGCTGTCATTGATGAACGATCTTACCTTCAATGTGGAAAAAATTCAGTATACATCTGATTGTGTTTCGAACAGGCATCGTTCTTTATGAACTGTGTTCTAATGGACACAATAGCTACCTGATTTGATCTCTTTTTTCTGAAATAAATCTTATTGTATACAAGCCAAGTATACACATTTAATTCTGCCCTTAAATTAAGGCACAAAGAGGATAAACAAATTTGTATGAGTGTTGGCATTCTTTCAGTGTCATTGAATCCCCAAGACAATGTGCTTACTTCTTTTGATATATACTGTCCTTAGAAAACTGGTTTATGTAAGAAGAATGCATGTTAATTTGAAGGTATGACATCATGTCTACTAAAATCTTTTTTCTTGTTGGCTTTAATGAGAATTATTCTAGAGACTAACCCTACATTACTATGTTATTCTTTTCACCCAGGTTAATTTACTAAGAAAAAGTTGGCTTGTGCAGTAGTCTCAGTACCCAAATCTGTTTTCTTCAAAGAGGCAGTCTAATCAATATGACACACAGTCTTCCAGATGTTTAGTAGGCTTGGCAAGGCTAGAAAGCATGATGTCAACTGGCTTAGGGCTTCTCAGGGTTTGTGAAGCTTGTTGAAATGAATGACAGATGATATCCTAATAATGTAATTGGTTTTAGTGGGTTTTATTGGAATATTTGGTTAATATAGCAGAGGGTGATTTCCCACTACAGCTGCCTCGGGGGTTGCGCCGCCGTTTGCCCCGATAAAATTTGTCAATTTCACACCTGAAGCCGCGGGGCTGCATTTTGACCCGTGGCTTTGCCCAATTTCCCCTGCAGTTTCCTAATCCTGTTTTTTGAGGATCAACACCCGCCTATGTCCCGGGGTTTCCGGATGTTGTAAGTTTCCATGGGATGCGCACCAATGCCAAATGATGCATGTGCACATGCAAGACACTGACAGTGGCCCGCCCCCCCAACAGCGCATGCGCACTTTGCTACAACGCAGCTTGCGTGCTATGCTATGCTGCTTTTTTGCCATGCTGCAGCAGTGCAGTGTGATCGGCGCTTGGTGCCAGAGCGTGGCAACCCGGTGGCCCATGTGATCGGGCTATCATGCCTTATTTTGCTCCGGGGCGAACTGCCACGCCTCCCCCCCACGTTTTCTGGCCCGTATGACCATGGCCTTTATTGAGCAAAAGGCTGTGGTGGGAAGGGAAGAGGATGCTTAATCATTTCTGTTTGTGTCATTTGACAACTCAAAATAATTCTTCCCAAGCTGCTTTTCTCCCTGTGTGAAAAAAGATACAGAAATACTACAGCTTTTCTGCAGGTTGATGGGGGGAGCCCAAGAAACAATAGAAAGGGAAAGGGTTAAATTTGTTCAGCCTCCCAGATGCAAGTTTTGAAGATGCCTTTTTGCAAAAAATCAAGGGAAGGAAACACAACACTTCATGTAAAATGTAACCAGGCCACAAGTTACTGAATCTCAAAAAAACCAATAACAGGCAACACCTGGCAACTTACTTTGAAGACATTACTTCTTTTTTTCCTCCCAACAGTGCCACCAGTGATTCGTGTTTATCCAGAAACCCAGGCACAAGAACCTGGTGTATCAGCAAGTCTCAAATGTCATGCTGAGGGCATTCCAAATCCTAAAATTTCCTGGCTAAAGAATGGCATCGGTATCACACCAAAGTTGTCCAAGCAATTGCTGTTGTTAGGTAAGGGTAAGAAAATGTTTGTTTATATATTTTTCAGTGGGAATAGTTCTGTGCTTTGGTTTTGTTTCCTTTATTAGCAAACAGCTATATGTTAATGCTAGATAAGTCCATTGCTTCTTTGGTAAAACTTCCACTAAAGGCTGTGTTGGCAGTAATGAAGCATAGTTAGGTCCACATCTTACAGTTTTATGCATTTATTTATTTAAGACATTTCTAAGCTGCCTTTCTACCCAAACAGGGTCCTCAAGGTATTGAACATCAAACATGAAAATACTGCAGCCTTAAAAATATTAAAAATAAAGCATATATACAGTAATTCAGTAAAAACATATAAACCCACATAACACCAAAACCAAGGAGGATACCCATAATAGTTACAGGCAGTGTTCCCTCTAAGCTGGGTTAGTGTGAGCTAGCTCACAGATTTTTAACCTCCAGCTCACAGATTTTGGTCTTAGCTCAGGGGGGAAGGCTCCAGAGCAAGCTAATTTATGCAATAGCCAAATCACTTGCTCACAACTTTAATGCCAGCAGCTCACAAAGTAGAATTTTTGTTCACAAGACTCCACAGCTTAGAGGGAACATTGGTTACAGGGGTATGTCAAACATAACAAAAAAAGTCTTCACTCACTGGCAGAGGGCAACAATAGAGGGAGACAGTTTTTGTTGCCCTGACAAATAAGGCCCTTTCTTGGGTTGCTTCTGATCTAGCCTTAGACAGCAGGAGCACCCAAAGCAAGGCCTCTGAAGATGACTGGAGTAGATGGGCAGGTACATATGGGAGAAGGCAGGTGTGACAGACAGGCTAGGTTCTGCCTCTGTCCAAGAGCAACCAATGAGATCTGGCAGAATGTTGAGGAGACTTGAAAATAGCAGCTGCAAAACAACAGTTAGAGGTTAGAGGTTAGTAGCTGAGAAATTGACAGTTTAAGGGATTAGGTGAAAAGGGTTTTTCTGACTGAGAAGAACTGTATAGACAAGCTTCTTGGAACAGGCTGAAAATAGTATATTGTAACTAAAGGATCCCAGTTGTAGGCATAGGTCTCAGTTCAAAAGGTCAATGAGAGTAAAATATTGTTTCTTAGACTTTACTTTCCTCAGTGTTTTGTCCTTATAAATAAAAAATTCTTGTTTTGATTAACCCTGTGGGGAAGAAACATACACACACAATTTAAATTCTCAATCTATACACGTAGGATATAAATGAGTGGTGGCAGCAAGTGATTGGTACAGTGTTTGAGCCCCAACCCCGAATAGTTCTGAGAGTGAGAGCTGATTATTAAAGGGGGCTGGGCTACCCTGTCTGTGGATGTCTCTGGAAATGAGAAAGAGGAGCTGAGGTGTGAGATGGTCATGATTCTGTGTAGATTTTAAGGAGACAAGAAGGTGGCAAATGTGACGTTCAGACCTACTTATAACCCATAAACTGAATAAGAGAGGTTGTAGAGGGTGGTAGACACTCCATCTGAGCAAAGAAGTGGCGTCACAGTTGGTCTTAAGATATGCTGGCCCAAAGCCATATGGAGATTTAAACAGAAATACCAGCACCTTAAATTTGTCCAAGAAACATATTTGGAGCCAGTATAGATGAAACAAGACTGGAGTGACAGTCCCTATAACCACCTCCAGTCAACATTCTGGTCGCAGCATTCTGTATCAACTGTAGTTTCTGAACAGTCTTCAGAGGCCACCCCATATAGAGCACATTGCAGTAGTCTAATCTAGATATTACCAGGACAGGCACCACAGTGACAAGATCTACCCCACGCCCGAACGGTTGCAGCTGGGTGAAAGGCACCACTGCCATGGGTTTAATGAACAGGAGTCCCAGGTCCAGGAGCACCCCCAAGCTATGCTGTATATATTTTCATATGAACATTGTTAAAATTAACAGTTCTTAATTCTTTTTTTTAAAAGAAGACAAAAACAGTTAGTGCATGAAATATTTACTGAAGATTTGGTATTTTTCCTTAATAGCCATTTTTGACATATTACACATTTATGGAATCAGCCTGCAGATATTAGGCACCATGATATTATATAGTATGACTGTATAATATGTCAAAATGTGATCCAGCATCTGCTCTTCTTATTAAAGGTCCCTGGTTTAGCTCCTAAATTTTCCAGGTGATACCCGGTAACACTAAGGTAATATACCTTAGTCTGAGAATCTTGTGAGTCATTGCCAGGCAGAGTAGACAATAGTGATCTTGATACATCAGTGGTTAGTATAAGGCAGTCTCCCGTGTGCAAGTATTCAGAAATAATATTCTGGGAACATACATTGTATGTGTCTGAAAACTAGGGCTGCCAACTCCACATTGGGAGATTCCTGGAGATTTGGGGGTGGATCCTGTGGAGGGCAGGATTTGGAGAGGGAGGGACCTTCTCAGATTATAATGCCATAAAGTCCACCCTCCAAAGTAGTCATTTTCTCTGGGGAAACTGATCTCTATAATCTGGAGATCAGTTGTAATTCCAGGAGATGTCCAGGCCACACCTGGAAATTGGCAAGTTTATTGGAAACATTAATCTGCAGTCATCCTTATTCTTGTAAAATGTGCCAGTTTTACAAGTTTCATACTCTTCCAGACTCATGGTAACTGATTATTCATCCTCAATATTTCCAGACTCCTTCCTCTGCATGCAGCCTCAGTTCTGGGGAATAGAAAAATCACCGGGAAGCTGACAGTCTGCTCATATTTGATTTGAATGGAGCTTTCTGCCAAATAAATGTGCAGCCTAATTCTCCTCAGTTTCCAAAGCATGTTACAATTTACAGCCACTTATGGATTTCTGTGTTGCAGCAAATGGAAGTGAACTTCACATCAGCAGTGTTCGATATGAAGACACAGGTGCCTACACTTGTATTGCTAAAAATGATGTGGGTGTAGATGAGGATATTTCTTCTCTCTTCATTGAAGACTCAGCTAGAAAGACCCGTAAGCTTAATTTTCAGCTTTACTTGTGATCTATTTTATACACACACACACGCACTTTAGTTATATGGTAGTAAATATAAATGTGTATCTGTAGTGATTGTTTTCATGTTTACTTTTAAAAGCTATTTACTTGAGCAAATGGGGGAAAACAGGGATTTTCCTGGGTAAAGATTCACATCATCATGCTTAACTTCCAATTAACAACAACAATTATAGAATTAAAAATGACTTCAGGGTGCACTTACTGGTGGTGTTTAATAATCACAAAGATCTGGGATGCTCACAAAATTCTCTGCCACTGAATTTCTCTGCCAAATTTGATTTTCCCAGTCAACACATCAGAATAGACCCCTTAGTGCCTTTTTCTTCTTATCATTTTGTAGATTTTTTTTCCTCCTCAGTTTGCAAATGAAATGATAGAGGAAGATATGATATATATTTCAAATACATTTTCAGAAACAAAATCTGATTCTACCATTAATTCTGCTAATCACATATGAAATCTCATATAAAATAGTAAATGAAAATAGATATTCAGATATATATTTAAAAGTTATTAGAACAGGGGTTCCTAATGTGGTGCCCATGAGTACCATGGTGTCTGCCAACATTTTTCCTGGTGTCCATCAAGTATTTTTAGAAATCAGGTGGGTGGGGCCAGGTGGGGCTTTTGCCCAGAATGATCTTCATGTGTGACTGGAGTAAGCTGCAGTCAACATTTTGTGACCGGCTCTGCCTTCTGTGGCAACCAATTTCTGGCTGCACCCTCCACACTGTGTCAGAATTCCATAAGTGCCCACATGCACAAAAAGGTTCAGGGACCCTGGTGTAGTGGTGAGCATGTCAGACTAAAATCTGAGAAACTTAGTTCATATCACAACTCTGCTGTGGAAGCTTGCTGGGTGACATTGGGCCAGTCAAACACATTCAGCCTAAACTAACTTACAGGGTTATCATGTGGATAAAATGGAGGAGAGAAGAATTATGTGAGAACAAAATGGAAGACAGGAGAATCACACACACACACATACACATAGGGGGGTGGGAGAGAGAGAGAGCTGAATTGCCATAAAATACACATTCTAATACACTTATTCAGGTGAAAGACCAGGAAAAACACACACATTACAGGCAGTGTTCCCTCTAAGCTGAGTAGGTGTGAGCTAGCTCACAGTTTTTTAGCCTCCAGCTCGCACATTTTTGTCTTAGCTCAGGAAGGATGGCTCCAGAGTGAACTAATTTATGTAGTAGCCAAATTGCTTGCTCACAACTTTCATGCCAATAGCTCACAAAGTAGAATTTTTGCTCACAAGACCCCACAGCTTAGAGGGAACAAACAGGAAAATAATGCTTATCTCCATGTCACATATCTGCACTGAGCTGGAACACTCTCTTCATGAAAACTTTCAGTCTATTTCTTTAAAATTCATGTGAAGAAGTTCCAGTTTTACTTGTTAATATGAACCATAGAGATGGGCACGAACTGGCTGATGAACTAAAGTTCATCATGAATTTTGTCCATTAGGGGTTTGTGAACTGAAGAACCAGGATGAACTACCATAAATCTTGGCACAATTTGTGGTGGTTCATGATGGTCTGTGAAGTGCTCTTCAAGAGAAACAGCTGAGTGGCTGGGAACTCCCCACCACACATCTGTTTGGTTTAAATGGCTCCCAGCCATTTAAACCCTACTTTTAGCTCTACACGGCTTTTCATGGGGAGCAGAAAGTAGGGCCATATAATTGGATTGCCCTGCTTTCTGCTTCATCTGAAAAATTTCAGGAAGCAGAAAGGAATGTTTAAATAGAAGGGGTGAAATGCCTTCCTGGGAGCAATTAAACAGGCTGCACGAGGAAGCCTGAAAATGACAGCTGAGCTGGAAGGGAAAGACTTCTCTGTGCTAGTCCAACTGTCTCAAGCTTGCTCACACAACCTGTTTATAAGGACTGTGCCAGGCACCTCAGGGCAGCTGAGCTGGTGCAGAGAAGTCTCTCCCTGCCAGCTCAGCTGCCTCAGGGTGCCTGGTGTAGCTCCTTTAAATGGGCTGCATGAGTATACCTGAGACAGCTGAGATGACATGAAGAAGTCTCTCCCCACTTGTTCAGCTGCCCAGGGCTGCCTGGTGCAGTTCCTTTAAAAGAGCTGCATGAGCAGGCTTGAGACAGCTGGGCCAGCAGAAAGGAAGGGGTGAAGTGCCTTCCTAGGGACATTTCCCCAAAAAATCATTTTGCTGGCTACAGCCAACAGACAGGAGGAGGTGAAGTGCCCCCTGAGAGGGGGAAAACCACAGCAGCAGAAAGGAGGGGTGAAATGCCCCTAGGAAGAACTTTGCCCCATATTTAACCCTCTGGTTTTGCCCTCCCCCTACTTCAAAGCAGCGGGGAGCAGAACTAGAGAGTTTAAATGGCCCGGAGCCATTTAAACCTATCAATTGAGCTGCAGAAGCACAGCTCAGCTGTTTGATTTAAATGGCTCCAAGCTATTTAAACACCTGGTTTATGCTCCCCCACTTTCATGGGGAGCAAAAAGCAGGGTTTTAAACTTTGAATGGCTCATGAACCTATATGAATGGTTCAGTTTGGGACCAGCAGGGGTCTTTTCATACTAGGCTATTAGCATACGCCACACCCCCTGACATCACCAGAAGTGATGTCAGAACAGGAAGCAAAAGGGGGGGAGGCATCTTCAAAAGCCTCCCCTTCCCTTCCCCAGCTGGCCTGGGGGGGGGAGCGAAGAGAGAAGGGGGTTAAAGTTTAAACCCCTTCTCACTAGAGTTGGGCCACAGAAGGAGGAAAGAGGAAAGGAAAGAGAGAGAGTAGAGAGAAGAAAAGAAGGAAAGAAAGAGGGAAAGAAGGAGGGAAAGAAAGAAAGAGAGAAGGGAAGAAGGAGGGAAAGAGGAAAAGGAGAGAAGGAAAGGAGGGAATGAAAGAAAGAGAGAAGGAAAGGAGGAAAAGAGGAAGGAGGGAAGAGATGGGAAAGAGAAAGAAAAGGAGGGAAAGAAAAGGAAAGGAGGGAAAGATGGCAAAGAGATGGAGGGAGGGAGGCTCTCCCACCATCACCCATCAAGCCCCTGCCACTACCTTACTTACTGCTTTGGCAGGGGCCGGGGAAGCCAGTGGCAGGGTTCTCTGGCCTCCCCCCGAGCTGCAGCACTCCTGCAGGGCCCGGGGGACATGGTGGTGGCACTCTTCTGGCATCCCCCAAGCTGCAGAGCTTCTGCACGGCCTGGGGACACCGTCGGGGGGGCTCTTCATGTGTCCCCTGGGCCACAGCGCTTCTGCACAGCCCAGGGATGCCAACAGGGGGCTCTTCACGTGTCCCCCAGGCTGCAGTGCTTCTGCGCAGCCCGGGGATGTCGGTGGGGGGCTCTTCACACATCCCCCAGGCCGCAGTGCTTCTGCACAGACTGGGGACACTGGCAGGGGGGCTCTTCATGTGTCTCCTGGGCCGCAGCAGTTCTCCACGGCCTGGGGATGCTGGTGGGGGGCTCTTCACATGTCCCCTGAGCTGCAGTGCTTTGGTGCGGGCCAGGGATGCTGGCTGGGGGCAGGGCTTGCCATCACCACCATTTTTTTGTGGCTGCTGAGCTGTCAGAGCGGTACTCCATTGTGCTCCCCCCCAACAAAGACCCCTGGGGACCAGCATATCCATTCAGTTTCCTTCATGGTTTGGTTTGTGTTTCAGCCATGAACCATGAACTGAACTACAAAAATGTGATTCATGCCCATCCCTAATGAACCAGTGGACAGAGTGTCAGGAAAATCTGGATTCAAATCCCCAATAGGCCATGGCGCTCATGGGTTGTTCTTGGTCCAACTGCTTTCATTTAGCCTTGCTTCTCCCATGGCATTGCTTTGAAGGCAAAGTTGAAGGGGAGAATCATGCAAACTGTCCTGAACTACTTGGAGAAATGGAGGGATTCAACATGACAAATCAGTAGAGTATAGTCAGATCTCTTCTAATGTCTAATTTCTATTGCTTTTCAAAACTATTTGAATCCCAGTCCTGACATTCTGCGCAGAACATGTGTGGGTTTTTGATGGGCACTGTGCTTTATTTATTTATTTATATTTATACCCCACCATTCTCCCTAATGTGGACTGAAGCAGCTTACATCATTCTCTGCACCTCCATTTTATCCTCATAACAATTCTGTGAGGTGGGTTAGCTGAGAGAGTGTGACAGGCCCAAAGTTACCCAGTGAGTTTCCATGGCAGAACAGGTATTTGAACCTGGGCCTCCCAGATCCTAGTCAGACACTACACAACACTGGCTGTCCTTTTTCTTGTTCACCTTGTTTTATGATTGAATACAGAACTAATCCTAGAAAACTATATTAAGTATTCAGCATGCTTCCTCAAAAGTCACTAGCAGCATATGAAAGTATATAGGCCCTCCTGAAGACTGTGCTCCTCCAAACCTGAATGGGATGTTTTCTGTCAATAACTAATCCAAAAGAGTTTAGGGTTACCAGCAGGGGCAGATTAAGGCTCACTGGTGCCCTAAGCATTGACCAATCTTGGTGCCTCCCTCCTTTCCACACTGACCCAGTCCATTTTAGTTGTTGACCTGTCTGACCAGATATACAATGCAGGTTGCAGCAATACAAAAATGCGCCATGATCAATTTGCACTAGTTTTATCAATTTTTTTTTACAAATCTTCATTTGTTTTTGTTTTTTTTCCTTTTTACCATTTTCCCAACTTTATGGTGCCCACTTTGGCCCTGGTGCCCTAAGCACATCTTAGTCTGCTTAATGGTTAATCTGCCAGTGGTTACCAGCCATACCATGAGAATCCCAGCAGCTTTTTGTAGGCAGATTCTGGTGAGAAGGAGTATCAAAAACAAAGTGATGTCACTTCAAGTTGAGCAGTGGGAAGGAACATCACCACATCCTCAGTGCTCTAGGAGTTCTCCAAGAGATTTGGGAAATGCCTAAATGGATATGCCAATGCCACTCCTGTGGTTCTTTTTTATTAAATAGATTTTTATTAAGTTTTTAGGGTACACAGGGATAGGAAAGGGAAAAGGGCAGGGGCCGGGGAAAGGTTAAAGTAATAATTTTCTGCATGTAACTTTCCTCTACTTGTCATCTGAAATTATACAGAGATAGACGGCGAGGTTTAAGAATTCGCAAAAGCTTCTTGATACTATGATATTAGGAAGTTCATCTATATATCTAATTCCCAAGTGGCCCCCTGCATGCGGATATCTAAATCCGCACATCGGGGGCACCTGGGGGGCAGGGATATTTTCCTGCGCACATGAGGCAGTCCCCACATGTGCAGAAAAATCTAAAAAGTGTTTAAAAGTCTAGGGGGGATATCTAAATCCCAAAAAGTAAGACCATTCCCTGCGCATGCGCACGGAATGCTCTGGGAGCTCTACGGCTGGCAGCTGGAAGCTGTTCAATCCTCACTAGAGAATATGGGGGGGGGAGATCAGCGGTGGGGGAGGAGGAGGAGGATTGCCAGAGCCGGTGTGGGGGGAGTGATTGGCGGGCACGGTGGCTGGAAGCCGCTCGGGCCTCGCCTCCAGAGCCGGGGGGAGAGGGACATCGTCGGAGCTGGGGGGGGGAGATCAGCAGCGGTGGAGGAGGGGAGCGGGGGGAGGGAGGAGATTGGCAGCAGAGGAGGAGGGGGACATTGTGGGAGGGGGGAGGAGATCAGGCAGAGGAGATTGCTGGAGCCTGCAAGGGGGGGTGAGGAGAGAAGATTGACGGGCCTGATGGCTGGAAGCCGTTCCGGCAACACTGCTGGAGCGGGGGGAGAGGACATCCCGGAGCCTCCCCCCCCCCGCACGAATATCGCGGGTCCCTCTTCTTGTATCTTTATATTTCTCTCTTATCCAATTATAAAATAGAGTCCATAAGCCAACAAAATCTTCTTCCATTTGCCCTTTCAACATCAAAGTCAATTTGTCCATTTCCGCACTTTCCATAATCTTTCCCAATAGATCATGTTCAGAAGGTAACCACTCCTGCAGTTCTGTAAAGTAAGGGCAGGAGCCAGAGCAATTGGCAACTTGGAACCCCATTGGAGAAGGATCCCATCCAGGTAGAAATATCTAGGCCCTGATATCTCTAGGCCTTGATATGGTCCTGATTATGTCATCTAAAGAAAGCTGGATCCTAGCAGTCTCTGAATTTTCAGTGCTTCTCCTACCACAGCCTTCCTGATGTCATGCTGTTCCTACAGAGTCATCCAAGGGGGCAGAATTATAGCCATTCCAACAAGCTCCAAAGCTTCTAGGCTGTGGCCCTTGTCTGATGATGTATTTAGTATTACACTGGGGTCTAGACAATTTTCAAGCCTATTTTGTGGTCATCACAGTGACTGTGAAATAGCAATGAAAAACAAATGGATCCCACACGGAGATCTAGAACTAATCTGATCTGGAACTAATCACCAGTGAAATTACAGTGGAACTTAATGGACTCCGGCTTGTGAAATACTTGCAGGACTGAGTTCTGACTAGAAGAAATGTATGGAATTTTCTACAGAAACATAATCTCATTTTTTCTAAGGTCAAAGGATTACTTCTCTTTAAGGTATCTAAATGTTCAGTTTGTGTGTGTCATCTGCTCTCCTCTAAACCCATCCAGGGGTCTTTTCGGGGGGGAGCGCACCAGAGCGCAGCTCCGGGAGCTCAGGAGCCAAGCACCGCCCCCAGCCGGCGTCCTGGAGAGTCTTTCAGGCAGCCGAATGTCAATTTCAGCTCCATTATATCCTATGGGCCATTGAAGTCAATGGTGAAAACATAGGGTATATTCTAGGGGCTGGAAGGGAGGGGGTTTGAGGGAGAGGCTCGAAACTCACAGGATAGCTGTGGTGGGTATCTTGGGGAGAGGCTACATCAGCTATCCTGTGATCTTGGAGCCTCTCCCTCAAACCCCCTCCCCTCCAGCCCCCAGAATATACCCTATGTTTTCACCATTGACTTCAATGGCCCATAGGGTATAATGGGGCTGAATTGCCACTGAATTTCTTTCATTCCCTCCTTTCCTTCTTTCTTTTTCCTCTTTCCCTCATTCTTCTCTTCTCTTCTCTTCTCTTCTCTTCTCTTCTCTTCTCTTCTCTTCTCTGCTCTGCTCTGCTCTGCTCTGCTCTGCTCTGCTCTGCTCTGCTCTGCTCTGCTCTGCTCTGTTCTGCTCTGCTCTGCTCTTCTCTCTCTTTCTTTCTTTCTTTCTTTCTTTCTTTCTTTCTTTCTTTCTTTCTTTCTTTCTTTCTTTCTTTCTTTCTTTCTTTCCCACCTTCTTCTCTTCTCTTTTTTCCTCCTTTCCCTGTTTCCCTCCTTCTTCCCTCTCTTTCTTTCCCTCTTTCCTTTCTTCTTTCCTTCTCTCTACTCTCTCTCTTTCCTTCTCTCTTTCCTCCTTCTGTGGCCCAACTCTCATGAGAAGGAGTTTAAACTTTAAACCCCTTCTCTCTTAGCTCCCCCACCCAGGCCAGCTGGGGAAGGGAAGGGAAGGCTTTGGAAGATGCCTCCCCCGCTTTTGCTTCCCCTTCTGACATCACTTCCGGTGATGTCAGGGGGCGTGGCATATGCTAATAGCCTAATAGCTCATTAGTGTACCATATGCTAATGAGCTCCTGCAGCTGTTCTTCTACGAAAAGACCCCTGAACCCATCAATACTCAAATGACCAAGTACAGAACAGCAACCTTTGGACCTTTTTAGAAAAATTCATCATCCTCTGCATTGTCATAGGAACTAGCACATTGCTCTGGAAAAGTCACATTCTCTGTGTGGTACTGCAGATTTATTACTTTGTAAAGGAGTCCTAGTGAAATGCTAGGCACATAGATGTAAAAATGTAATGCATGAACTTGTCATATACATTTTTGGATTAGAAAGGGACAGTTCCAGGGAATAGGAATTGACTGTGATTCCATAGCAAGTGTGTATTTTAAATTTCCTAACAAATGTGTATTTTTAAATGTGTATTTAATGGCAGATGCTGATTTACCTTTGGTCAGAGTAGGCTAAGCTTCAGTAACATATCTATAAATATAAATAAATGTTAGTGAAAATAATGAAGAGTAGTGATCTGTGTAATTCAGCTTCTGAATATTTAAAAAACCCTTTCATGTGAAAGTGTTCATGATCAGTGAAAGGAATGAGGTCTGTTTTGTATTTGTTCTGATTATCTGTCAGAAAATGTTACTTTTACAGAAAGTTTTAATGCGATTACTGCGTTCATGATATTCTACACAATTAAAGGCATATATTGTAGTCACACAGTCTTCCTGTGAGATTGATAAGACAGGTTTTGCAATCTTAGGAAAATTCAAAAATTTTGATTTTAATGGGAGTTGCTTGTGTTGGAAGGCTTTGACAAGGAAAAACTTCAAAAAGAAATAGTTTAAATTGGTGAGAAAATTTTTGTCAAACCCGTATTATGATGTCCTAGTTTGCTTTAATTAGCACTGAGGTTATTATTAACCGAACTAGAGTGTTAAATTTGTTTAATTGATGCAATGATATGTTGACATTGTTTTTTGTTTCTTTTCCTTGACTATTTTCTGGCTCTCCCATTTCTCTGATGCTGCAGTTGCAAACATACTGTGGCGAGAGGAAGGTACTGCAGTAAAATTGTTTTGTTGTAGTGATAATGTGCTTGTCTGCTTTAATGATTCCATAACAGGCCATTTTCCACTAACTTGCCACTAACCATAGGGGTCTCTGATATGAATACCAGCATAATTTACAGAAAAACCAATACAACAATTAGTAAAATATAGCTAGTACAATAGTGATCTGCATTTGGGGGGGGAGGTTTTTTCCATGCCACAAGATAGGTATTTAGAAAGTTAATATCAAAATTAATGATAGATTATAAAATGTCTAATCTTTAACAAAAATGCTATCATAGTCACAATTCAGTGGGTTTTAAGTGAACCGCAAGTACATCATGCCCTTCTTTACACATAAAACTTCCAGCTGTAAATTTGTTCTTATTCACTATTTATACAGTTGAGTTATTTCCTAAGCCACATTCTTCAGGGACAAACTTTCCCTAGATAAATATGTTTAAAAGCTCCTGTACACCTTCCTTTAAACATTGCAAACCCTTCCCATTTTATTTTGTTTGACACTTGTACATTCAGCTGCATCAGAATTATACTGAACCCTAGATTTGCAGATGTTATATGAATTGTAGCTTGTATACTAGTTGAAATAACCCTAAAAGCCTTATTAGAATCAGCTGAGGGATCCTTCATATGCTACTACAGTGCACAGAAGGTATTTTTCCTTGTCTTTACCTAATGCCGTCATGGTAACATTTGAAAAGCCATGTGGATGGAAGAGTTTGTATGGGTTCTTCTCAGCTAATTGTAATTCAGACAGGAAAGGAAGAGGACACGTGTATGGGAAGACCCACATGACTGGCCACGCACATATTGGTCCAGTCTTTCAGACATGACTGTAGCACTGTGGGATGTTGCTTGCATCCCACTGCAGTAACTTATAGAGCCGTGACCAGGTGGGTTGTGGAGATCCCCTGGAATAGTGACTGATGTCCAGACTACAAAGATCCATTCCCATGGAAAAAATGGCCACTTTGGAAAGCAGATTCTGTGGCATTATATCCCACTGAGATTCCACCCCTCCCCAAGGCTC
Source organism: Gekko gecko (assembly GCA_029375565.1). Lineage (NCBI taxonomy): Eukaryota > Metazoa > Chordata > Lepidosauria > Squamata > Gekkonidae > Gekko > Gekko gecko. Next base: position 139,604,602 of record JAPDNY010000002.1, read on the forward strand.
CACCTACAAATTCCCAGGAATTTCCAGAGCTGGCAACCCTAGCCATGTGTTAAAATTTTGTGTTCAAATGTGGCATGTGATTAAACTAGACTTGTGCAGATTTCTTTATTAATGACAATAATTACTAAAATAGGGTGTTTTGTAATTATCATAATTAATATGGAATAGACAGTCCCCATCTAAGCAGCCTATAACAACAACAAAAAGTTTTTCTTTCATTTTGTTCTGATTTGTTTCATTATTGCAGTTTCTGACTCCTATTGGTTTCACTTTTACCAGACAGACAGCATTTGTCTTATAAGGGAATAGAGAACACGATGTTCCTTAGTGGGAGGGAGGAGAGACGCTCTGGGCTTTCTTGATTAACTGCAAGTTGTAGCCCCTAGCATTATATAGCTGTGTGAGGTATTCCAGTCCTAGGATGGAACTTTGCCTTTCTCTTCCCTCCCAATGCCTTTCCTGTTGTGCAAGATTTCCCTTTTCAATCTGCATATCTTGCTTACTTGCTGTTCTTCCAGTGTTATACCTCATCCAAGCAAATTGACCTCAGGGTCCTACTGCTGCTGCCCGTTCTCCTAAATGCCTTACATTCCTTGTGTCATCAAGTGCCTTTGCCTTGTCAGTCCACCTTTTCCTCATGCTACAGTTCTTCAGGCTCAGTGCTGTCTGTGCTTAACTGTTTTGAATTTTTTGTATCAATTATCCAATAGACTTCAATGCTAAACATAGATGCTTTAGGGAGGGCTTGAGACGATCTGTCTGAATTTGGCAATGTGGGTGTCCTCAAGGGATTCTATATTCCCCCTGAATTTTGTCCAATTTGGATGGAAAACAATGAAAGGCAGGGTCTTCTACTTAAACCAGTGGGGAATGGTAACAAAAATAGCATTATGAACATGAAACAACAATAATGAAAGAAACAATTATGAAACAAACCTCAACAACTAAACAGTCCCTTTTGGAATTAATAACACGAAAGAAGCAAAATAAACTCCCATGCACAAGTCTAAAATAAACATGACCATTTGGCAGTTTGTAAGTAACCTATTTGAGCTTCACATATATTTGACTGTCGTGCCATGCACTAGGTCTTAAACTTTATTAGTCTTACACAAATAGAAATTAAATCAGGTGGGGCATGTCCTGATTTGGTTTCCCTTTCAAAGACTTTTGTAGTGGTGGTAAATTAATCACTGGGCTTTATAAGCTTTGGACAATTAAAAATTCCTCCAAATTGCTTCATCAAGTCATCATTCTGTACAGACATTTCAAGTGCAATAAGGTCTCTGTGAGTAGCATATGATCCTGCCATTTTGTCTCTTGGGGATGTAATTCCTCTGCTTTGCAGTGAGCCCTAAAAAATGAAATATTTTTGAAATACTTTTGAGAAAATAAGAATGCACTATCCTGTAATGACCAAAGTTTCTTTTGGATTCTAGTAGTATTCTGATGCTTTAAGAACTGTGTATTTCAAGTAGGGATGCCAGCCTCCAGGTGGGTTGTGGGGATCTCCCAGGATTACAGCTCATCTCCAGACTTCAGGGACCAATTCTCCTGGAGAAAATAGATGCTTTGGAGGGCAGACTGTGTGGCATTGTACCCCTCTGAAGTCCTTGTCCTCTCTAGGCTCCATCCCAAAATCTCTAGGAGTTTCCCAACCTGGATCTAGCAACCCTACACCCCCCATCCCCCACTGGTGGTCAGAGGGGACCTAGCAACCCTAGTTTTAAGCGTCCATATATATTTATCAGGGTACTTGTAAAGTAATCCCATCCAAATTATATATTCTAAGTATGGGAAAGGAGTGAATGAAGTTGCACTAAACCAATGTTCATAGTTACAATGACTATATTTGATTAATAGATGCTATGACTGGAGTCATTACTAATTTTATTAGGCCTTCTAAATTTATTACACCTAAAGGCTTAGAAACATACTCCTGATTACAAATATACCTCTGATATGATGTCAGAGCAATACATTTTGTTTGTTTGAATGGGGAAACATAATCATGTCTATAATTCTATTCTCTGCTACACAGTTATATTGCTAAGTGTTGTTCTCCGATATCAGTAAGAGCTTTCATATAGCTACAGTAAGCAAGATTTTGGTGTCTACTCATAAGAAGTCCATGGCCCAGTAAGCAAAAAGCTAAAATCTTGTTTAAAATACACAAATCAGAAGAAAATATTTTTAATTAATAAAACTAGGTTTATAAATCTTGTGCAATGCCTGACTGGTATGATAGAGATCATCAGAGCACCAATTGTAATGTTTTCCTTAATGGAAAATTTATAAGTCCATAATATAAACTACTAAAGCACAAGTAACAAAAAGTCTACAAATCTGAATGACATCATTATTAAAATCTGCTTTAGGGCAGGGCAAAGGAAATTAAAATGTGAACATGCATTTTTACTAAAATGATCATAGAGCATAGGATGGTTAATGTGCATGGATCTGCTCATAGGCACAGCTAACAATGATCATAAGGTACTGCATGGTTATCATTTGTTTTAAAATGTCCCTATTTTAAACATCTGCAGAAATGTGCACTCATTGCATCAAGGACCAAATCCTGCCTTTTCATTTATATATTCAGTCCCCATTGGAACTTACAAGAACTGTGTACATGTGGCAAGAAGGGATTTTTGTCCACACATGTTGAACATGTCAGTCTAAGATACTTTTAAGCCTAAAATACTTCAGTCTTACAGTGGTGAAAATAGTACAGGCTATGCTTTCAGAAAATGCATGATCTCTCACTGCAGCATCACATTTAAGGATCATTGCTTCTAGATCCACTTTGATGCCTTAACTGGGGTATTTCTGATATAATTAAAAGGTTAAAGCTCATATACTGAATCCCACACAAAAAACATGTTTAGTTACTGTTGTAAGGTAATCAACATGGGGAGGGCAAGGGAATCTTGCAAATACACAAATTTCATTGCATAATTGTTCACAGGATCTGTGCTACAGGCATATTTGCTCTATCATATGACACATTAATTAGGTCAATAGAGCAAGCAAGCAATTCATCTATTCTGCAAAATACATTTTCTTTATTAACTGTCTGGACACAACCCAGCTCATGTTAAGCACTTTTAAGGACAGCATTGTTCAATGGGAACTCTAGCATACTCTTCTCTGTCTCCCTCTGGAATAGATGGGAATGAAATGTGATTAATTTTGGTGGAATTTTGCCTTTTGTGATTAATGTCCTCAAGTAACTTTTCAGCCCTAAAAGGAGTCATAGATCTGAACAGAAATAACATTCACATTCAAAAGATGAGATACTTTACGTAACTAAGGCTTTATATACCATGGCAAAAAACCAACAACACTATTTCTTAGTAGCAGAACTATGGAAGTTTGGCAGATAAGTACACTATCAACATTATTAGGGGTGACACTGGCCATTACAATAATCTATTTATGGAATATCTAAATGTGAACAAATGAAAGAAAAGACCCCCAGTATGGCATACAAGCTATTCATTACTGCTTTTGCATGTAATGGAAAGTGGACTATTAATGTTACAGAACATTTCTGACTAAGCAGAAATGTAGACTACAATTTCATACTTGAAATTCGTTGGCAGCTATTTTCGTAAAGCTTCTGGAATGCCCTAGTTTTGATAGATGAGTGCTGTTGCAATGCTAAACAAACCCACATTTGTGAATTACAGTTTGCAAAATTTCAAAAATGTCTTTGCTTTGGTGGCCATAAAGATTTCCTCCCCAATGGTCATACCACATTATAAGGTGTATTTCTTGGAACAATGAGCTACACATTTTATTCTGCTTTAAAATTATGTTTCTGTTTATGTGCATAGATATATGTACATTTCCTGCACTGGAAACATATTCTGAAAAATAAAATGAATAGCAAACTGTTTCTAATAGGAAAGAAAAGAGCCATGTGTTTTTGGTGGGAATGTTATAAAACACATGATCCTGAATAATTTACTTGAATTTATGACTACTACCACCAAGGCAATGCATTTTTGAGCCTATCTGTACCTCCCTCCTCACACCTTGAAGCCCGACTTGTGACATGAACCTGGACTTTGTGAATGCACCACAAGCATCCCAATTACTAGTTTGTTTGTTTTTTTAATGGTGTTTTGTTTGTTTAGCCTGAATATTTGTTTTCAGACTTAGGAAGTTATGCCATGTTTTCCCTTGCTCTCTCTCTTCTTTTTTCTCTTCAAGGCCTTAGTGTGGGAAACATGTTCTATGTCTTTGCTGATGATGGTATCACAATAATTCAGCCAAATGACTGTGAGATTCAGCGACACATCAGACCAAATGACAGAGTTTTTACGAGTTATGTAAGTTTTGTGATTTTTTTTTCTTGGTCTTGTTATATAATTGTGAAAAGTGTATTGGGTAAGCAGAAGAAAAAAGGTACAATGTAAGTGAAATCGAAATGTAGAGAAGGAGGCTTAATTGTTTTATATACTAACTAGGAATAAGGCCCGTTGTGGAAATAAATACAACGGGCTCTAGAAAGAGGCTCTGGGAGAGTGCCCCGGTTTTGGGCACTCAGTGACAATTTGCTGTGGCAATCTCAGCAGGGTATAATGACAGAGTCCACCATTTTCTCCAGAGGAACTGATCTTTGCTACCTGAAGAGCAGTTGTAATTTTGAGTGATCTCCAACCCCCACCTGGAGATTGGCAACAATGGTTTCCCATCAGGGAATGGCTGGATTGGAGGGTGGAGTCTATGGCATCGTACCTGTCTGAGGTGCCATCCCTCCTCAAACCTCACCCTCTCCAGGCTCCATCCCTCAAATCTCCAGGAATTGCCCAACTGAAGTTGGCAACCTGATCAGGACTGGGCCCAATGAGTTTTCTCCCAAAGGCCAACATAAGTGTGGAAAAGGCCTTTTACTGACAGAGGAGAAAGTACAGGTGCCAACTCTGATTAGGGAAATACCTGGAGATTTGGGGGGGTGGATCCTGTGGAGGGCAGCATTTGGGGTGTGTGTGGAAGGACTCAGCAGGGTATAATGCCATAGAGTCTACCCTCCAAAGCAACCATTTTCTCCCGGGGAACTGTCATCTGGAGGTCAATTGTAACAGTGGGGGATCTCCAGGTCCTACCTGGAGATTGGCAACCCTGGGGGAAAGTCAGCCACACAGCGGGGAGTTGAAGAAAATGGTCTGATGGTTGCTGGCCCACCTCATTAGCCAGCCAGCCATGCTGAAGCTAAGCAGGAGAAAGAGCCTTTTTCCATTTATTCTGACAGGAAAGTGGCCGTTGGGGAGGGGGTTATGCTGAAAGTCCTTTGTTTTTTTACTCACAGAACCAAGCTTGGCTGCCTACCAACAGCCACTGAGGGGACAGTCCCTCACAGGAGTCAAGAGAACTGTCTTCCTCAGGAGAGAAAGCTGTTCTGCCAGTAAATCTGACGTGCAAAAGGGGGAGTGGGTGGGGAAGAGGACCAGACCCAGCACCCGGCCAATGGCACACGAGTACTCTTGAGTAGCGGCTGATGGGCCAATGGCTGAGGGAGGGCATTTTACAGCCAATGGGAGCGCATGGAATCTTATGAAACCAAAAGATAAATATTATAAGGAGAGATAAGAGGGAGCTGCACAGAACCCCATTGCCATAATACTAATACTAAACAATTGTATAGCACTTTGGGCTGGGGTTTTTTTTTGGGGGGGGGGTTGTATTTTTGTGTGTGTGCCCCTGGAAGATTTTCCTGCCAAAACACTGTTCACCACTCTGACTGAGCAGCCTCTTAGTAGCATGTTTGAATTATAAACTTATAACTTTCTTTGTGTCCCACCCAGTGTTAAAGAAGTTAAAGAAGTTATTTGTTTTTTTTCTGAGGCCAGAGATTTTTATTGTAACACAGCAGGAGCCCTCTTATAAAACCCTTTTGGAAATGGTACTTGACACAAAGTAAAGTGGTTGGTTTTATTGAACAGGCACAGTTGTAACAGGAATGGACAAGCGATGATAAGTTCTTTAAACTGTAGTTCTTGCCAAGGCCATTGCTGCAAAGACAGGCATGTGTCTGGGGTAGGGGCTTGGCCTGCTGGCTCTCCAGGATCTGCTGGGCCAGCTGCTCAATGGAGAATTCTGCAGTGCCATTCCCATTGCTGCAGGTCCACTTGATACCATGGACTGTAGGAGACATAAAGCACCCGGAAGTCATGGTGACCTCTGGTGACTGACCACTACTTGAGGCCTAGAGGATATTCAGAGAGGTGGCTAAATAAAGCCTGCCCCCACCTCCCGACTGCTAAAATTTGCCTCACAGAACATAGCAACTAGAACTATACAAAGTATTCTAAATATGGTGGCACCATGGTGCTATACAGGGGCATTGCACGAGTGGCCAAATTTACAGAGATCACCCTGGAGCTCTTCACAATGTGCCTGAATTTACAGTCCTGAATAATTTTGTATCTTCCTCAAACTTGGCCTCTCACTACACCACTCACCCCCAGTTCCAAGTCATTTATAAACACCATGTTGTATTCTTTCATTTCTTCTCAGTTAGTCATGTGCATAAAGTGACTTTAGAAAGTAATAAGGTAGTAGAACTATTTATCTGCCCTGAGCTTCTCATTCCTAGTGACAGGGCCCAGCACAGGGTGCCCAGTCTGGAGAGCAGGTTCACTACCATGGTTTATAAGACATTTCAGAAACAAGACAAAAAAGAGTTTTTTTAATGATTGTGCATATATGAGAAGAGATCTCTCACCAAAATGTATACCATTAATAAATGCTGAGAGCACTATATATTTGTGTACATGCTCACATATATGTAAAACATCTGGAACTCTCAGCATGCTTGAGTGATGTGGGCAAATCTGTCCTGGGAGACAAAGCCAAAGAACCACTCCCTGGAGCCCTTGCACCAAGTAATGAGAGGAAGTCTGAGAGCAACTCCAACCCCAGACAACCTATGCTCTAGCCTGAGTGCAGTTTTCATGGGGGGGGAGCTGAATAAGATAATCAAATTTTCCTGGTGTCAGTCCTCTGCTGCAGCATTAGCAGTCAACTGTTCTCTCTTGGAGGAGAGGATCCCATCCAGGCAGAGCCTGGCCATCTTTCTCTTTCACTACATGAAACTCAGCTCCAACCAATATGCCAGGGTGCGTTCAGACAGCTCTTTAGATCTGTGCCATGCACGATTGCCTGGTGGATTTAAAAGTAATTTCCAGGCAGCAACATCTGGGAAACGTACCTCATCCGTGAGCATTCCATTTTGCTTCAGAACCGTATTAAAAAGGTGGTACTTTAAAACTGGAGTTTTCGGTTCCCAATGGGCCATTCATGGACTTTCTCCTGTCTGATTGTTACAGCACACAATTAAAAAATGGCACAATTAAAATGGCATCCCGAATGGGCACCATTTTAAAAAAATCTCGATTCCACGCATGCACAGAGAAAGAAGGACATGATGTCACACCTATGTGCTTGCGCAAACTTTCTTTAAAAACAAAACAAAACACCGTGCATGCCTCCTTCAGTGGATGTTGTCTGGACAATCCACAGCAGAGGCAGCACATGGTAAGACAATTCATGGGGGGCTGTCTGGTCGTGCAACAATGAATTTAAAAAATCAGGATCAAATTAGAGCTGGACTAATGGCCCGTCCGAATGCACCCCCAGATGAATAACAGCTGGAGAATGGGATGGAAATAGGCCCTGATTTCACAGTAATTCTTCAGGATGCAATCTCTACTTTTCCATTCCATTATTACATAGGGTTTACTTCCAGAACATAAAAAGAAACATTTGAATCCCATTTGAACACAAAAATTTACCTGCCTTATGCTGAGCCTAGCATTATATACTCTGACAATGGCCCTTTGAGGCAGAAGTCTTTCATAACCCAGCCACCCTTGAGCCTTTCAACTCTGAATCTTGTGTGGGCTTACTTATACACTGAACCTAGACTGAGTTATGGCCCTCTGTGGTTTATGAGTTGTGGTCCATATAATTATATATTTATTTATAGTCTCTGCTTCTCACTGAGACTGCTTATTTAAATATGTGCTAGTCTGTATATACATGTCAGTTCACAGTAGCTCAGTACCCTTTCTAGATCTAGACTTGTGTGCTCTCAATGCAGACAATCATTTCATGTTCCTGACTATAAAAACAAACACATCATTTTTACTTAATACCATCTATTATTTTCTTCCATCATTCTACAGGGCAGACTGTCTAGATCACGGCACTGAACTTAAATTGATTAAACTGACTTTCATTCTTTTTATTTCAGGCAGAAATCTGTCCTAGAGTTGAAGGTGAAACCATTCAGTCCTGCCTCTGGGCATCTGCTGTCAATGTCAGAGATAAATATATTTACGTAACGCAACCTAAGTGGAACAGAATAATGATCCTCGATATCCAAACTCAGAAAGTCATTCAGGTAACTTTCCAGGGGCAACTGATTGCTTTAGGGTAGGATAAAAGGTTTTAATGCTGCCAAGAATTAGGCCCCTTCCCAAAGGAGATCCAAGCTATGCACTTAGTTATTAGATTGGCAAGATTTGCCAGACAATAGTCGCATCTTCTTTTTTAGAAAGAGGCAACAAGACTGCTGCTTGTTAGGCATATTTCTGGGTTCTGTGTTGTAAGAAGCAGGAATGGTTACTACAAATAGTACTATTACTGCATACAAGTTTCTAACAAATGATTGAAATCAAAATGTTATTTGCAATTGAATTCCTCCTTTTATAGTTGTATGTTGTAATGGTCGTGTCCAATAGCGATGTGGGTGGCTTAGGATGATCACGAAAGCAGAAAAACCAGGCCAACATAGACATACTCAGAAGACTCTCTAGGTATTCATTTACCAAAGCACCCACTAAAAACTGAACAATAAATACTGAATATGTTCCAGGAGCCATAGAAATTGAGATTAGTTCATTCTCAGTTAAAGAAAAAAAGCCCAGGTGGGATGGAAAAGCAGCCTGCTCAGTAACCTGATACAATCCTAGAGGGGTGATCTGGGTAGAAGGAATTGCCAGTGCATGTATCCCTCCCTCCCCATAAATCCTCCTAGGCTTATAACATACTAATTACCCTGTATGTAAAATATATAGTATGCATATGGTAGGGGAAATCCCCTCCCCCACTGTTACCCAAAAGGGCTGATTCCTATTTGACTAAGGGAATTGGCAAAGGAGACAGAGCTTGTGAGAGGAGGTAGCAAGCAAGATCTCCACCAAAGTTTATGGGGAATTTTCCCTTAGAGAAACTCTCAGAAATAACCCAGTCAGTGGTTTAACCAAGAAAGGTTCTTTTTATTGAAAGAGGAGGTAATAAGATGAAGCACACATAAATGCACAAGGTAAAATACACAAGCTAACAGAAATTCAGGGAGGAACAGGAACAGAGGGAGGTTTTTCAGGGAAATTATAATTACCCGTCCAGAAGAGGCAGAGAGCCACAGAAAGAGGCTGTGAAATGAACCAGCGTTTCATGGAGATGGAAAGGGACCCAAATGAATTTGGGGTGAGTTGTTAGTAGTCGCCCCAGACATATGCTGCATGAGGTAGAGCATGTCCAGTTATAGGCAAAACACTACCTAAGGGCATGGTGACATGATTGCCCCTAAAACAATACTGTGATTGGACTAACTGGAAGTAAAACAATGTGTTGAGGAAAGGTTGAATAGCATTCCAAGGATTGGACAAAGACCCGGGGAAACTCATGATATTGTGTATGAATGTAGCTAACACTGGCTTGACGACCTACTGTTGTAGGATAGGAAATTTACCAGGGATGGCTGAAAGGTGTTAAGTGGTTTTGTAATTATGGTAAACAGGTCAGGGAAGGTCAGGCCAGGTGGGGAAATCATTAGTCTAAGGTGAAACAATGTCTTTTCCTGGAGACCCATTATTGCTATTGGGCATGGCTTCAAGGTGGGGATGGGGTTGTTAGTGGTCAATGCCCTTGACATTACACCTTCCAGAATTGCTGCCCAGGCACATCTCTGGCCTGTGTATGCTGGCATCCATTTTGTGTGACACCAGGAACCGTCTTAGATCTTCGAGTGGTCATCTGTGCAGTCCCACACATGGGTTGGGCGCCTACGCACGACCTCGTTCGGAGAAACTTCTAGAGCTTTACCTCAGAAGAGCTTTGGCAGGCTCTCTTCCCGCCCTGGGGAGGAGGCATGCACTGTGCATGCCCAGAGTGGGAGAGAGAGCTGCCTCCCACTCAGTTCTTCTTTGACCGCCTTTGCATTCACACCTCATTGTTGTTCCTCCGTATCGTTACCTCAGCTGAGTATTTTCATCTGCTTGTTTTCGCTTTTGTCCTCTTTTCTTCATATTTCTTCTTCTTTCTTTCTTATAAAACAAACAAACAAAAAAGATTTTCTCTTTTTCTCTTTTCTATTCCCTCCCCTCTTTCTTTGGTGGGTGGGTTTCGCTTTGTATGGGAAAAGTAAGTTTTTCAAAGTGTGCCATCGTTGCCCTGCCAAAATTCCTTCGAATGACGAGCACGACTTTTGTTTAATTTGTTTGGGAGAAGCCCATAGGGTTGATAGTTGTCCTCATTGTGCGAGTTTTACTTGGCAGGCTCGACGCAATCGGGAGGTTAGGCTTAGAGCTCTCCTTTTAGAGTCAGCTTTGTGCCCCACAATGTCCTCAGTGGCTTCTCATGCCTCTGCGGCTAAAGAATTGGACACCTCTTCGAAGGCACCGAAACAGAAACCTAAGAGGACTGAAGATAAGACCCCTTCGAAATCGAAGGTCCTGCCGTCTGCCTCGGTTTCGCTAGTTGAGCCTGTCGTCATTACCGGCTTGTCGACTTCGATGCCCGTGTTGGCCTCTACCTCTTAAAGATTGGTAGTGCCACCTACAATGCTGCAGCACACTCTGTCGTCGGCTTCAGGATTGATTCCGCTGGGTCAGTCAACGAGGTCGCCTCCACCGTTGTCTCCTCGTCGGCGTTCCCGATCTCCTTTGAGGCATTCTGATCTCCTGCTCCACACTTTGGACAAGAGGCCTGTTTTGGTGCACCGCCACTCACGGTCTCGATCCCGCTATGACTGGAGAAGACTGATCCGTTGGCAGTCTCCGTCGTCATCCGGATGCGGCCTACTACTATTCCAGGTCTCCAACGCTGGAGCGTCATCATTATGATCGTGTCCGTCACTCCGAGTGTATGGATTGGGGCCACATCTCTGACCGCCTTCGGCACTCCTCATCGGTGGTCTCGGCACGTTCGGTTCCTCGGGACCAGCCTTCCGAACCCTCGAGGACTAGGGATGCCCCGAAGAGTTCTCCCTTAGAACCTCGGTACCATCCTCCTGTCAATCATCCAGTTATTGACCTGGTTCAACCATTAAGGTCCTTGTCTCCGATGTTGATATCTGACCGGTTGGATTCGGCGGAGCTTGACCCCGATGTCACTTGAGTCGAGGATGAGCCTCGGCGCTCCAGGTCTATTCCACCCACTGAGGGTCCTAAGGTGTATTTGGAGCTTGTCACTCGAATGGCCATCGCCCTTCAAGTCCAGGGCTCTACAGAATCTCCTGCTGTGACCGATGTGGTTCACAGACTGGTCCAAGCCGACCTTCCTCCTTCTACCGTCCTCCCCTTGCTTCCAGTCCACCTTTCGGTCTTGAAGGAATCTTGGGAGCACCCGGCCAGTCTCGAGACAGTATGATGGTCTTTGCAAGATTCAACAAAATCCCAGCAAGTTTCTCCTCTATCAACCGCCACCGAATTCGATGGTCGTCCATTCATTGTCGAGATCGAAGCAGCCCGTGTGCCAGTCTGCACCCCCTGACCACGAGGGTCACAAGCTTGACCTTCTGGCCAGAAAGATGTATTCTTTGGCCTCTATGAATCTCTGCATCGACACCTACCTCTCCTACTTGTCGGCGTATGCCTTCAATGTTGCAAATGCTGTTCGCCCTGTCTTGGATTCTGTCCCAGAGGAACATCGTGCCACCCTGTCGGGTGCCTTGTCAGAGGCTTGTGCCATCTCGAAGCAGCAGATTAACTCAGTCCGTCATGCAGTTAGTTGCTCTTCGAAGCTTCTGGCCTCTTCCGTCACTCTGAGGCATCATGCTCAGTCGCTCACGGATGCCTTTCTTCACAAGTGGACCAGAACCCTGTTTTACTTTTTTCCTCTATTCCCTCTTATCTCCCAGGTCGTTCAGAAGATCCGTGCAGATGACACCTCCTGCATACTAGTCACTCCGTGGTGGCCGCGCCTGGTCTGGTTTCCCCACCTGCTCCAACTCTCCCGTCGTTCCTTCTGCCCTCTCCCTGTCATCCCAGATCTCCTCTCTCGGGCCCGAGGGAGAATCCTCCATCCCAATCCGGGATTTTTCAGATTGACGGCCTGGAAGATCCAACCTTAGACTTCTCGCCTCAAGTTTCGGAAATCCTTCTGAACTCTAGGAAGCCTTCTACTCGACATTCCTATCGTTTCAAGTGGCGCAGATTCCAGTCCTACACTTCTGATCACTCTTTCGATCTGGTTCGATCATCTCTCCATGAGATTTTCTCCTACATCGTACACTTGAAGGATACTGGCCTTGCATACTCATCCTTGCGGGTTCATCTGGCGGCAATCTCTGCTTATCATCCCCTGATACAGGGATCCTCAGTGTTCTCCCATCGTCTTACCAAAACGTTCCTCAAGGGTCTCCTTCAACTGTGCCCTCCTAGGAAACTGTTGGTGCCTTCGTGGAGCTTGTCACTGGTCCTTTCTCAACTCATGTCTAAACCATTCGAACCCATGGCTACTGCCGACCTCAGGTTAATTTCCTGGAAGACGGCATTTCTTGTTGCCATTACTACTGCACGTAGAGTAGGGGAGCTAGCTGCCTTTAGGGCTGATCCCCCCTATACTGTTTTTCATAGGGAGAAGGTTGTCCTTAGAACAGATCCTTCCTTCCTCCCTAAAGTCATCTCTGCCTTTCATCTCTCTCAGTCGTCTGTTCTCCCTACTTTCTTTCTGAACCCGACTGATGCCTCTCAGAGAGCGTTGCACTGTCTCAATGTTCACAGAGCGCTCTCTTTCTACCTGCATAGGATACAGCCCATACGTAAATCTCCTCGGCTGTTCCTAGCTTATGGTCCCCTGTGGCTGGGGGAACCAGTTTCTTCTCAACGTCTCTCTAATTGGGTGACTTCCACTATAGCCCTTTGCTATGAGCTGGCACGTCAACCTGTTCCTACACGGGCGGTATCGACGTCCACCGCTTTCCTGGTGGGTGTCCTGTTGGAAGACGTCTGTGCGGCTGCTACGTGGTCCTCGGCATCAACCTTCGTGACCCACTACGCACTTGACGTCCGAGCCCGATGGGATGCTGCCTTCAGTCAGACAGTACTGCGATCTCTCTTCGCTTGATCCTGCTGCACCCTCAGGTAGGACCATGGGTGACTTGTTTGATGCTGATGCTGTGCCTTAACCAGTCTGTTTGTGTCTTTTTCAGCTGCCAGCTCCCTCCTCCAACTGGTTCAGCTCTTGTAATCACCCATGTGTGGGACTGCACAGAGACCACGACGAAGATAAACAGGTTGCTTACCTGTAACTGATGATCTTCGAGTGGTCATCTGTGCAGTACCACAATCCCACCCGGCCTTCCCCGCTGCTGGCATCTTCAGATTTCCTTCTTTAGATTGCTTGGCCTTGCCAGTGGCGGTCGAAGGAGCTGAGTGGGAGGCGGCTCTCTCTCCCGCTCTGGGCATGCACAGTGCATGCCTCCTCCCCAGGGTGGGAAGAGAGCCTGCCAAAGCTCTTCTGAGGTAAAGCTCTAGAAGTTTCTCCAAACGAGGTCGTGCGCAGGCGCCCAACCCATGTGTGGTACTGCACAGATGACCACTCGAAGATCATCAGTTACAGGTAAGCAACCTGTTTTTTTTCATTTTTGGATCAGGTAGTACCCACAACATGTGATTTTGGGATGCTATTAAAATGAAGGGTGCTTGGGCTTGCTCTACCTAAATGCCAAACTGTACCTTCAGTGGGAGGAGGGGCTAACACCACTGGTCTTTGCTTCCTCTTCCCTTGCTCTTCCTAATCCCAGTTTCTTCCTCCCTATCATTGGGTTCCATATCTATTCTGAGCAATCACTCATTTGCTTCACTCTCCCCTATCCAACCAATCAGGCATGTCTCAATGGCCATTCCATATCTTTCTCCTTTTTTGTAATTTTAAAAATATTTTAAAATATTACTGCTTGAGGCGGCCATCGCTATCATGTTTTCATGTAACCTGAACTTTCTTTCCGTGATGTCTATACATGAGTTCATATCATAGTTACTGTTCTGTTATTTTTAACCCCTTTCCTTTTTTCCTTTTTTCATTTTTTTATCTGCAGACCTGTGGCATGTTAGTTGTGGGTGCCTCTCTTGTGGATTTTTTGATTTGCACCGGGAGGACACCCATCACCTTTAGATATATGGTTCTAAGGCTACAAACTCTGGGCACTGAAATCAGTGGAGCCTATGTGTGCATAGGATTGGGCTGCATATTATTCAGGCTGCCAAACCTGATAAAGGGGATTTAGTGTCCAATGTGATATGATAATATGATTAAGACTGCTCAACTTCACTTCCTTATTTAAAGTCTCACATTTTTTTTACTTCTTGCCCTCATGATTGTTAAATCTGTATAACATGCTGCTTTAAGTAGTATGTTTATTGCCATTTTTGCTGCTAATTCTATGAAATATTTTACAGTGCAATCCTAAGGGGGGTGCAATTGGCACACGCAACCAACTGACCCCCATGCCAGCATAAGGGGTGTTTATGTTGGTACAGGGCATGAGCAGCACTATGCATCACACTTCCACTGGCAAAGCTGCATCACAGCCACATGCAGGTGGAGTCATGGCATGAACTTCAGTGTGGATGTAAATGTGGGTGTTCCAGGGGGTGTGGTGCCAGTTAGGCAGCTCCTGAAGCATTTTCAGCATGGGAATACTCCCCAGAACAGGTGCAAAACTGTGCCAGAAAAATGCTGGCACATCCAATTGGTGGCCATGGTAACTCCTAATTCACTCCCCACACACAGCTGTAGGCACGCCCACAGGAATTCAAGCATCTCAGGATACCAAACAAGTGTGCACCTAATCAGCATACCCCCTGTGCCAACCGTGCCTCTCCCCAGCACCCAATCACGATCCCTCTGCCCTACAAATGGTTCTGGAAGGTTGCCCCACAACTCCAGATGTAGGGTGCGTGACAAAGAATGCTGTCTGACAGCCCCCTGCCATGTGGACTTAGAGCTAGTGCACATGCACCTTGGTGGTGGGCAAAACACAGACAGGACAACCAGCACCACTAGGCAAGCACTTGGGGGGAATACACCACAGGGAGAACAAAGTCCACACTCTGTAGCTGATCGCTCCTAGATTTTGGCCCCCTCAGGTACATTAGCTCATCCCTGGAGTCTTATGCATGAACAGGTAAGCAAGGCACCCTTTCCCCAACCCCATTCACCCCCTTGGCCAACAACAGTGGCAATGAGCTGCACTGGACATGCCATCTCCCACTCCTGAACCTGGTAGCTAGGGGAGCAAGCAGTGGTTCCCCAGATGCACATGGACCCCACACACCAGGCAGGTAGGTGCATTGGGGGCTGCCTGAGGCAGCTGCCAAGGGAAGGGGCAAAGGTGGCATCAGTTGGTAGTGCTCCCCCTAACAATCTGAGTGTAGAGTGATCCTACATGAACGCCAAACCCTTCCCTTGCAGATGCCGAATGCCTTGATGCTGCTGACGAAGTCCAAATATATGGAGGTTATGACAGGACACTGACTCAGGTGTGGATGGTCTGGATTTTGCTACCCAGGGATCCCCCTTGTGGTATCAGAGTGCTAACAGGGCATGTGCAACTGTCACATGCCCTATAGCTGCCAAGAAGGAATGTAGGCAGCAGCTCCACAGTGTGCTTTCCCATTATACAGGTGCCAATCCAAGAGCCAAAACTCCGCCATGTGCACATTCTGCCACAGACTATGGCCCTTGGGAGTACACAGACACATCCAGCCTCCTGGCCCTTCCCTCCCCACACCCATTGGGAAGGTGTCCCTAGTGCCAAAGGACCAAATGGGGTTCTGCTTGGAAATGCCACAGTCCCCCCCTGACCACTCTGTTGTCCTTGGATCCCTTCAATAAAGCTCATCCATTGTGTGCGTCTCCGGTGTTGGTGTTTGTTTTGGATTATGGGAGGTGGAAATATCTGGGTGTTCCTGCTCAAGCCACATAATTCTCTCAGGCACAACAGTGGCAGGGGCCCCATCCTGACAAAATTGCTGCCACAGCAGCAGACACCGATGGGTGGGAGGGAAAGGCCATGCACCAAGCTACCATTCTCCCAGCCAAAAGCATGGCCAAAAAATTCAGGGCTGCCCCACTAACCTTCTTGAAACAGCGGGGAGGTGGCCCTGGAGGAGACATTGTTGCACATCAGGGATCCAACACAAAACTGCCATGGGTAGTCCCTAATGGAATGGCCCTGGCTGCAGTCTCTGGACCCAAGAGGCCAGCATGGGCCAATGATGCATCCAGGAACCATTGTGCAAACAACACTGCTAGCTTTAGGGGCTGCCACCACAGTGAGGCTTGGTGGGTACAATCTGCACTGCCAAACAAAGACAGTCAATTTCATAGGGCAGTCCCCTATGGAAGCCCACTAGGCCCATCTGGCGTCCCTGGGGATATTCGAATATGCCAATGAGGGGCTTGGATGGCACATAGTAGCAGCTACTCAGGGGACCAAACCATTGTGAAAAACAGAGTGGATGACACCAGGGGGGGCTCCCCATGGCCGTAGCCATGGGTGATCGAGGGGGCAGTGCCTCAAAGACCCATTCTAGCACTGTTGATGCTCCCTTTAGAGACCAGAGGCTCCAAGGGCTGTATCAGATGGGCCATGGGGACGCTATTCCAGTCCCAAACGAGCCCTGCATCTGGGCCAGGGGATGCACCATGTTTGCTGTGTCCTGACAAGCAGCCCACTCTGCAAGTTGCAAAGACTACCAATTGGAGGTATCTGCTGGGGAGGGGCAGCCCTGGTCCTGGGAGGGAGAAGGCTATGCAAGGCTGGTGGTGCCTCTGCAGACCACTTGGAGATGCTGGAGCTATTGGCAGGTCACCAGTGATTCGGTTACTCCTTGCAGACCAAAACACTGATAGGAGGCTGGCTGGAGAGGAGACCCCCCAACTGCCAGCACAGGCATGTGGATGCCTCCATCAGTAGATGTGTGTGTCAGGCGCCTTAGATAGTCAGTCAACACCAGGCCTTCATGGAAAAGGACAGCGTTTATTATACTGCAAAGCTAAAGCACTAGAACATAGGCATTGTCAGGAATGACCCATACAAAAGAAGCATCTCTGGTTATACCCTACAGAGGAGGGCCCCTCCCTACCCACTACCAATGGCTACATAGTTACATGGTTCGAGATAGCCCGAGATGGAAACTGCGCCATCTCCCAGGCAACCCTGTCACCTCCCTACATACCAGAGAAAACACAGATACATCCATTGACACCTCCTCCCCTCCCTTCACCCCTATGGCAGGGGTACCTGACAGTGTGCCTGAAACAGCTCCCATTTTAGGTGGCCCCTTAGGTCCTGACTCCCAGAAGCCTTCAGTGATAGCTCACAGTCCTGTAGGCTGGCCCAGCAACCCTCCACAATGGCCCATTTAAAGAGGGGTGGAAGGCATTGCCTTATGGCAATGTTGTACAGCATGGCATGCATGGTGAACAATTTGGCCACTGTTAGAGGCTGTATGGCTCTGAGGCCCCTTGTGTGGGGTAGGCATCAGAACTATATTTGCAGTTGGCCAAATGCCCGGTTGATGACCATGTATGTTTGGTTGTGGGCTTGGCTGTAGGCTGCACAGCCCAATGGGTCATCCTCGGTATATAGAGTCAACAAATATGGCAGCAAGGGGTATCATTGATCACCTATAGAAAATTGCACAGGAGGTGTCAAGGGAGATGCCCTCTGTTCTTTGGCTGCCCTGCCCTTCCCACCATACTAACCCAGCAGTGTGATGTAGCAAAAAAGGCAAATACCATTTTGCATTGTATTAACAGAAGTATTGTGTCCAGATCACATGAAGGGATGGTATCGCTTTACTCTGCTCCGGTTAGACCTCACCTAGAGTATTGTGTTCTCTTTTGGGCACCATGATTTAAGAAGGATATAGACAAGCTGGAACATGGAACAAAGATGGTTAGGAGTCTGGAGACCAAGTCCTGTGAGGAAAGGTTGAAGAAGCTGGGTATGTTTAGCCTGGAGAGGAGATGATGGAGAGGTGATATGATAATCATCTTCAAGTACTTGAAGGGCTGTCATATAGAGGATGGTATGGAGTTGTTTTCTGTTGCCCCAGAAGGTCAGACCAGAACCAGTGGGTTGACATTCAGAAGAGTTTTCAGCTAAACATTAGGAAGAACTTCCTGACAGAGCAGTTCCTCAGTGGAACAGGCTTCCTCAGGAGTTGGTGGGCTCTCCTTTGGAGGGTTTCAGATGGCCATCTGACAGCAATGCTGATTCTGTGAACTTAGGCAGATCATGAGAGGGAGGGCAGGAAGGGTTGCATCAGTGCTTAGTTTTTGTGACCCTTTCTTACATGCCCAGAGAAATGCTGATTGCCACTTTGGAGTCAGGAAGCAATTTTTCTCCTAGCCAGTTTGGCTGGAGATCCTGGAGGATTTTTGTCATCTTCTGGGCATGGAGCAGCAGTCACTGTGGGTGTGGAGGGGGAGGTATT
Source organism: Gekko gecko (assembly GCA_029375565.1). Taxonomy (NCBI): domain Eukaryota; kingdom Metazoa; phylum Chordata; class Lepidosauria; order Squamata; family Gekkonidae; genus Gekko; species Gekko gecko. The sequence continues at coordinate 139,623,345 of JAPDNY010000002.1, forward strand.
TGTGTATTTGCTGAATTGTGCAGGGGGTTGGACTAGATGACCCTGGAGGTCCCTTCCAACTCTATGGTTCTATGATTCTATGATCCTTTGCTCTCCTGCCAGGCAGCCAACATGCAGTAGAGGCTGCATGCTGCCAAGATCTGAGCATCATGATGATACCCGGAAACTTTGCTACGAAGTCCATGAAGATGTCCTGGTGGTCACAGGAATCCTGTACATTCAAACTCTAGAAGTGGTGATGATTATGCTAGACTTGTGGCTCCTCCCATGAGGGACAATGTGGATGCAGTTCACAACCCCCATGATGTTGGGGAAGCCACCAAATGCAACAAACCCTGCCCTGATGAGCACCATCTCCCTCTCCTCAGTGAGAAAGCGCACAAGCTCCTCAAGGTGAGTGAGCATGGTATCCAGAAAGCTGTGCAAGCAGCAGCTACCCAAGGACTGGGACACCTTGAGGACCTCTGTCAAGAACCCCTGGATGGCAGCTCTGTCTACATGCTGTCCAACAGTTGAAGGGTGCTTATCCAAGCTCAGTACCACTGGGCACAGTACCTTATCTGCCATTGCTTTGCCACCCAGACATAGAGCACTGGCAGCAAGTGGATGTGGCAAATCTCTAACATGGGTGGCAAGGGTAGAAGGGGGCACCATCCTGCCTGCAGTTAGCTGGGCCCTGCAGAAAGAGGGGACAGCACTGATGATGGTGAGGGCAGCCAGGGCCACAGTTTTCCATGCTCCTGGCACCTGACCTCCCCCCCACTACCTACTCCCCTCTCAGCAGCTTGGTGCCCATTGCCTGCAGCCCCCTCCTGTCTGGTGATGGCCATGGTGAGAGCATAGGGAGCAAGGCAGGAAAGGAGGATCAGTGGCTTCCCACTGTGGGTTGACCCATCTCCACATTCCCCTCTGTGTGGGTGGCATTTTATTTATTTATTTATTTATTTCAGTTTATATTCTGCCCTCCTTGCAAGCAGGCTCAGGGTGGATCACAAAATAAATTCTAAAACACGTCATCAGATACAATATTACAGAATAATTAAAAACAATTTAAAACAACATAAATTAAAACAGGTTGCACTATTTGTCTTTGTGCAAAGTTTCCAAGCTGGTGCCATTGGGTCTCTAGGATCTTCTTAATCAGGGCTGTGTAGAGATGGTGAATATCATCAAGGGAGGCCAGGCTTTTTAATGGACACCCATCACCTCAGCCAAAGGCCTGGCGGAACAGTTCCATTTTACAGGCCTTGTAGAACAGTAATAAGTTCTGTAGGGCCCTTATCTCAAATGGGAACATGTTCTACCAGGTTGGGGCCAGGGCAGAAAAAACCCTGGCCCTGTTCAAGGCTAAGCAGATGGCAGGACAACCAGCAGATCTTGATTGGCAGAGTGCAAGGCTCTCCGGGGCACGTATGGGGAAAGGTGGTCCCTCAGGTATGTCAGTCCCAGGCCATGCAAAGCTTTAAAGATCAATACCAGCACCTTAAAACCAGCATGGCTGCTGGAACACCTGGTGGCAGGGAAGGTTGCCACCAACCTAACTGGAATGAGGCTGAGAAGGCACTGCTGTACAGGTTGGTGGTAGAGCATGTGAGCACTGCACTTGCCACTACCAGGAAAAGCTATACCAGCTCCCAGTGCTGTGCTTTCTGGCACATGGTGGCAGAACAAGTGTCTGCCCTGGGACATGCCATCCAGATGGAGATGTCCACTCTGAAGCATTGGAACAAATGCAGAGGGCAGACTCAATATCTTCAGATGGCAGTGGCCCTGCCCTGCCAGACGGGGGCAGGCGTGGCAGTTATGAGGGAGTTCCCCCCTGGGCCAGGTGTAATGGATGCTGGTGTCCCAGAGGATGGGGGATTCTGACCCCTTTTCTGGTCCTCGAGCATGAGGCCCTTATCCAGCACAGCCCATCCCACCCACCTTTTCCTCCATGTGGGCAGCAATTCAATACAAGCAGCTGAAAAGCCATTGTGAGCGATGGGAAGCCTTTTACAAGGGGCAACAATGGGTGGAGGGGCTGGGAGTATCTGTGACAGTGGCTGCCAGGAACCTGAAGGGGCTTCTTGCTGTTGTGTGGGACATAGGTGAGATACAGAGGCACATAGGGTGGCTACTGTGGGACCTATCAGAGGCTCTCTGCCAGGACCCCTGCCCTCTTCCTGCTCATCTTCTATGGGTATGTGTACTCTGCAGGATGGCGTGGCCACCAGTGAGCGGAGGGCACTGGCACATTGATGTTACCCATCGTGGCCCTCAGGGGCGACACCATGGTGTCCCTGTGGGGTGAGCAGTTGATGCCCCCTCCCCACTGACAGGTGGCCAGGGCTTCTGATGGGAGCTGGTCTCTTTAAGGTCTGTGTGCTGCAGGAGACGAGCAAGGCTCCTGTGGCCTGCCTAGCTCTGTCCCCTGCCAGTGATGGATGCTTGACTTGGCCCCCTCAACTCCTGGCTCCCATTGGTCCTGCCTGCCTTGTCTATCTTGCTGCCCCCACCTAACAAAAACACTGGCATGGAACACTGTGGGAGAAATGCCATGGATGCCACTGTGGCAGTGCCGGCCAACACTGATGGAGCACCTTTTTCCCCATTTGGCTGCCACATAACTTCCCTTTTAGGGTGGCTACTAGTGGTGCTATGGTTGCACCGTGGCCAGCCGCCACAGTTCAGGAGCAACAGATTATTGCTCTGCCCATTTCACTATTTATAGTTCTACTGATTTATTGCTGATATGCTGATATTACTGATTGTCTGATTGTGTTTTATTGTGTTAATTATTATTGAGAACTGAAAGTCAACTCAGCGGTCTTGATAGAAATGCAAGAAGTAAATATTTTAATAAATAGATGCACGGATGCAATAGGTCATGCCACCAACATCAGCAGAATTTGAATATGGGAGTAACTATACAGTATGCCCAATAAGTATGAAGCAGACTTCAAAATACAGCAATATCTGGTACTTGGAATACCTCTGGCATGAGATGGTATGATGTCTAACTTGAAGATGGCATATGAATAGAAAATTTATCATTAACATGAATTAAATACTTAGATTGCATTTATTTCCCTAAAGAGCTAATGCAAATGTTTCTGTTTCTTTTAAGGCCTTAGATACTGATCCTCTACCAGTAAAATTACATTATGATAAGTCACATGACCAAGTTTGGGTACTTAGCTGGGTGGATATGGAAAAGTCCCACCCAACACTGCAGGTAAGCCTCATAAGCAATTAAGAACTAATTACATTTTTCTTTATATAGTTACAGTAACATCCCCTACATATCAATATGCTTGTCTTGCTTTGTTTACTTCAGTCAGAATGCAGATGCAGAGTCCTTTGTAAGAATAACTTCTGAGTCTACTCTGAAGTGATTTGCTTTCATCTGAAACCTGAAACATCGGTTTCACTTTTACTTTTTTCTCTCACGGTTACTGTAGTTAACTTTCTAACTCTGTCCTCTTTATCCTTATTTTTTCCCCCTTGTCTCTCTTTCTCTTTGTCTTTCTGCTTCCCTCTAAACTATATTTATGGTACAGTCAGTTTGATCCAGTAAAAACAAGATTGTGTCCCAGCTGTGGATTGCAACCCACCATCATCTCAAGTACTAAGGAGGCCAACTATGACTTAGAAAATTCCTGGAGATTTGGGGGTGCCTCAGGAGGATGCAGTGTGGGGATTAAAGGGAGCTCATAAGGGATTTGATGCCATACAGTCCACTCTCTGAAGTTGCCATTTCCTCCAGAGGAACTAATGCCTGAAGTCTGGAAATCAATTATAATTCCAGGACACCTCCAGGCCCCACCTGGAGGCTGGTAAGCCTATCAAGTACTCATGGTTGTCTAGAAACCTGGTGCAGTTCGTGGTATAAAATGGTACAGACTTGTGTTTACTAGGCTTATTCCTTACCATCAGGGGGCCTCTGTCAAGAGTACCTTCTTCGTGGGAATCAACTCCAGTGCAGATCAAAGAAGCCACAAGGGAGGCAATCATGATGACTTCATTTTTATAACATAACTGTTACATAGGGTAAAATTAAATTACACTACAGATCCACTAATCTTAATTCTACAGAAACATTGTAATACATTTTAATATGAATACCAAAGATCCTTAGTGCAGATTAGGCCACACAGATTTTAAAAATGAAAAACAGAGAATACTATGCTAATAGAGCAGATTCTCTAAGATATTGACAGCAGTTATGAAACATTAGATGTGGGAGTTTTATGCTTCCTGCTTTTCAGGAGGGGTACATTGCCACCAGTTTGAGCTGTATATCATAGAACAGGAACTCTTTATTCATTTTGACCCACCACCAGTATAAATCAAGCTATTAAGCCAGAGGTTTTCAATCCAAGGTAGGGTTGCCCACCTCCAGGTGGGCTCTGGAGTTCTCCTAGGATAATAGTTGATCTCCAGACAGCAAAGATCAGTTCCCCTGGAGGAAATAGCAGTTCCAGATAGTGGGGTGGACTTTATGGCATCACATCCCCATTGAGTTCCCTCCCCAAACTCTACCTTTCCCAGAACCTGCCCCAAATCTTCAGGAGTTTCCCAAGCCAAAGCTGGCAACCTTAATCTCCTCCCTATAAAGTAGCAATTTTGAATGCTTTTTCATGTACTTTCTGCTTTTGTACATGCACACACTCAAAGGCACCACAGCATCTGCCTTTCTTTGTATGCACATTAAAATGAGCAGCAGGACAACAAGGTTACTCAGCAGCATTTTTTGGTCCCAAACATATTGAGATACCCCCCCCACACACACAAAAGCTCTCCCTTCCCTTCTTGTTGCTGCCACAGGCTGACTTGGTCACTCCCACCTGTTCGTATTCCAATATTCAATGCATGCTTTCCATGATGAGTTTCGTTACCACCAGTGAGACTGCTAAGTATGTACTGGCTCTGGAAAAGATGAAGACCATTGTATTAGGCCAAAGCTTTCTCCTGTAGACAAATGCCTGCTTTCAGCAACTACCACAGTACTTCACAGCACAAGTAATATTGCAAGGGAATAGTTTTACAAACCACATGGGTCTCAATATCTCTGGAACTTCACCTGGTTTCCCAAATAAGGCAACCCACCTACAAATAATAGTTATACATTATTACAGACAGAAATGACACCCTAATAGTTCCTTGGTATTTTCAGTAAGTAAATGGTGGCAATAGAAGTAGAGTCACAATTTTTGAAAAAAAAGAATCTCAAAGATGAGTTTCTTCAGCTATCCCAGGCAGCTTTCCTAATTCCTCTAAAACAGCTTCTCATACAAGGTTCAAGAAGACAGATAGGTTCTCTTTAGCCTTTCCAATTTCCTTTTGTTTTCTGTCCAGCTGTGCTGGGCTGCTTAATTAAAGTAAAAATTGCACTGGCTTCATGTTATTATTAACAAAATGTGCTGCCTGCACAGCTGGAAATTTGTTAGGCATCTATAGTCACTCCGTTGGTCATTCTGTTATCTCATACACTGCAGATACACATGGATTGTGGAAGATTAACAGCAAAGTTTGTTCCCTCTCTTTTATTTTCTTTACTCCACATAGTCAGTAAAAACAGAGGAGGAATAATTTTATATAGATCTTTAAGAAAAGCGTTTGGCATGGGTGAAATACACACACACAAGCTGGGGACCTACAAAGACTCGTGGGAGCTTCTTATTTCCTCTCACACTATTTCCTTCCCTTACAGCCTCTACCCTTTCCCTGTTTCCTTCTCTCCTTCCCACCTACCAACCATTCTATATTTACTTGCTTCAGCTTCCTTTTTTCCCTTTCCCAGCAGCCTTTCCCTGACAAAACTCCAGCCAAATTGTGTGGGGCTGCCTGAGTGGGGCCCAGTTGCATGGTGGAGAGCCTGCAAGTATTTGCAGAGGGCCACCTCACTTTCCCTTGGATCCCTTTCCCCACACAATGTCCTCTTCCTCTCATTCTGACAGCCCCCATATTCTCCTCTTTCCCTGCTTCCTTCTCTCCTTCCCACCCACCAATCAACCTACCTATTATCTGCCCCTCATCTTCAGATATGTTTATTATTTACTTCATTTATATTCTGTGTTTCTCTACAATGGGGACCCAAAGCAGCCTACATCATTCTCCTCTCCTCCACTTTATCCTCACAACAACCCTGTTGTGTTAGGCTGCTTGCAACTGGCTGCTTGCAACTGGCCCAAAATCACCCAGTGAGTTTCCACAGCAGAGTGGTGACTGGAACGTGGGTCCTCCCAGATCCTAGCATGAAACTGTATCCTCTGTCTCATGGATCGCTGCCTTGACATGGCGAGGGGGCTTGTGTGGCTTGATGAGGCTGTGGGCTATGCCATGGAGGGCCACCCAGGATGGACAGGCCACAGTGGAGAACTCAGACAAAACATGGTCCACTGGAGAAGGAAATGGCAACCCGCTCCAGTATCTTATCTATGGATCAAGGTAAGTTGGATGTGATAAAAAATTAGACGGCAAGACTGAACATTGGCATCTTGGGAATCAGTGGACTAAAGTGGACAGAAATGGGCGACTAACTCAGAAGACCATTATATCTACTACTGTGGCCAAGAATCCCACAGAAAAAATGATGTGGCCTTTATAGTATGCAAGAGAGTGGAAAAGGCAGTAATGGGATACAGTCTCAAAAATGACAGAATGAATTAGATCCAAATCCAAGGCAAACCATTCAACATCACAGTAATCCAAGTCTATGCCCCAACCACTGATGAAGAGGAGGCTGAAATGGACTGATTCTATGAAGACCTACAACACCTCCTAAAACTAACACCAAAAAAGATGTCCTTATCATCATATGTAACTGGAATGCTAAAGTAGGAAGTCAATAGGTAACCAGAATAATGGACAAGTTTGCCTTGGAGAACAAAATGAAACCAGGCAAAGGCTAACAGAGTTTAGTCAAGAGAACACACTGGTCATAGCAAACACCCTCTTCCAACAACCTAAGAGGCAACTCTACACATGAACATCACGAGATGAGCAACACCAAAATCAGATTGATAATATCATTTGCAGTCAAAGATGGAGAAGCTCTATACAGTCAGTAAAAACAAGACCTGGAGCTGACTGTAGTTCAGATCATGAGCTATTCATTGCAAAATTCACGCTTAAACTGAAGAAAATTGGGGAAAACACTAGGCCATTCATGTTTGACCTAGATTACATCCCTTATGAATATACAGTGAAGGCAAAGAATAGGTTTAAGGGACTAGAATTGATAGAGTGCCTGAAGAACTATGGATGGAGATTTGTGACATTGTATAAGAGGCAGCAATCAGCACCGGTGTTCCCTCTAAGCTGAGTTAGTGTGAGTTAGCTTATCGTTTTTTAGCCTCCAGCTCACACATTTTTGTCTTAGCTCAGGAAGGATGGATCCAGAGCAAACTAATTTATGCAGTAGCCAAATTGCTCGCTCACAACTTCAATGCCAGTAGCTCACAAAGTAGGATTTTTGCTCACAGAACTCCCTAGCTTAGAGGGAGCATTGATCAGCACCCTCCCAAAGAAAAAGAAATGCAAGAAAGCAAAGGGGCTATCTGTTGAGGCTTTACAAATAGCAGAGGAAAGAAGGAAAGTGAAAGGCAACAGTGAAAAAGAAAGATTTGCTCAACTGAATGCAGATTTCCAGAGAGCAGCAAGGAGAGATAAGGAGGCCTTCCTGAATGAACAATGAAAAGTAATAGAGGAAAACAATAGAATGGGAAGAACTAGAGATCTCTTCAAGAAAATTGGAGAAATCAAGTGAACGTTTTGTGTGAAGCTGGCTATGATAAAGGGCAAAAACAGTAGGGACCTAACAGAAGCAGAAGAGATTAGGAAGAGATTGCAAGAATACACAGAAGAACTATACAAGAAGGACCTCAATGTCCTTGACAACCATGACTGTGTGATCACTGACCTCGAGCCAGACATCCTGGAGTGTGAAGTCAAATAGGCCTTAGAAAGCATTACTAACGACAAAGCTAGTAGAGATGATGGTATCTCTGCTGAGCTATTCAAAGTCTTAAAAGATGATGCTGTTAAAGTGCTGCACTCAATATGCCAGCAAATTTGGAAAACACAAGTGTGGCCACAGAATTGGAAAAGGTCAGTTTACATTCCAATCCCAAAGAAGGGCAATGCCAAGGAATGTTCAAACTATCGCACAATTGCACTCATTTCACATGCTAGCAAGGTCATAATCAAGGTCCTACAAGCTAGGCTTCAGCAGTATGTGGATAGAGTGCTGCCAGAAGTACAAGCTGGGTTTTGAAGAGTTAGAGGAACTAGAGATCAAATTGCCAACGTTTGCTGGATTAGGGAGAAAGCAAGGGAGTACCAGAAAAACATCTACTTTTGCTTCATTGACTAAGCTAAAGCCTTTGATTGTGTGGATCACAACAAACTATGGCAAGTCCTTAAAGAGATGGGAGTACCAGACCACCTCATGCGTCTCCTAAGAAACCTATATAAGGGTCAAAAAGCGACTTCCGGTCTGTGTTCCGCCGTTGTCATTGGGCTCCCGGGAACGGCTCCTGAGGAATCCCTGACTCTCCTGGACCCAGCGGGAGAACCGGCTTTGGCTTGGTCTCCCACAAGCCTTCTCAGAGATAGGCTTGCACAGGGGGCTTGATTTGGGGGCTCCCAGACACGGTAGTGCCTGGGAAGACCCCTCATCACCCTGAAGCAAGGTCTGGGAAGGGAGCGTTCATGGCAGCCATTGAACGTGGAGGCAGGAGCGACTGCTTCTTGGAGCTGTACTTCGACTAGAGAATCTTCAGCCTTCTTTTAACAGAACTGCACTATGAGTAACCTATAGAAGACTTGCTTTTACTTTAAGGTCTATTTTTGTTAACGGAAAAGTGTGCCATTTAAAATTTAAAGCCCTGGGGAACAAGCTCCCCACCACCACTTCGCAGCTTGGAAGATTCAGCTCAGGCTTTCACTTAAAAAAAACCAAAAAACTATGGGACAGGTATGACTTACAATCTCTTAAGAAAACTTGGGCCACTTTTCCCCTTTAGAAAACTGGTATTCCCTATATCCTAAGATTTTTTAACAAAGATTTTTAGAATTTAGACATGGAATTGTTTAAGAAGATATAAGATGATTACTGACTAACTTTGCCGATGAATCCCAGCTGAACCTGGCTTTTGGATTTAATATGGACAGGAAACCTTATGGAAAGCTTGATAAATTTGGAAAATCTGTTTTAATGGCACAAGATTATTAAAACACAGACAAAAAAAATGGATAACAGTTGGGTTTTTGTTTCCTCACTTCACCATTTCATCACACTCCTCTTCCTTTTTCCCTGGATTTAAACTCATTTACTAGTTTGGAATTACAAATTTATGTCTCCTTTTGCTGGCAGACATTAACACCATAGTGGATTATAATTAGAAGATTATACTTGTAGATCTTTAAAAAAAATTGATTTGCATTTAACTTTGGCTTTGCTTTCTCTGGAATTGTACAAACTGGATTGCCTTTTGTTGGTGAATTTGCTGGTGGATTTTTATGACTTTCTGGCCTGTGCTTGTACAAGACGGGTTATTCTTATGATCATGGACCTCTAGGAACTGTGGCCACTACTAGACTCCCACTACAGCTTTTGCTTTCTGTTTGCTCATAGGGCTCTGAATCCAATAAGATTGGTAAGATTGAGAACGAGGTCTGCGCTTTTCATGGTAAACCAAAATGTAATCTAAACTTTAACTGTGTGGCATATTTTTGATGTTTAGACTTCACTTTGAAGCATACTTGTAACTGGTGTGAAGAAAAAAGAGAGAGAGAGACCATTGTTGATACTAGATGCATTGGAGACACTGAATTGTTTGGGAACATTGAGAACAGTTTGTAATAATAACTACTGAGCGAAATAGCCTTGTTGGTGTATGAGTGGGGAGGGACTTTGTGGTGTTAAAGTGGAGCTACATTTGAATCATGTCTTCTGGTAAACCCTCTCCAAATCTGAATGAGTCTGTAGCTGTCAACCTTGGTAAAATGTCAGGGAAGGAATTACAAAATACTATTAAAGAAATTGTAGCCAAGGTACTAGAAGCTACAATTCCACAAGCTGTGAGCAATGCTATTAAGGATATTATTCCTCAAACTGTCAGTGAAGCTATCAATAATACAATGCCTTTAGTAGTGGAACTGCTACAGGCCAAATTTGATGCCTTGACTTTACAGGTTATCTCTCAAATGGAGGACTTCAAACAGCAGACTTTAGAAAATGCCCAGAAAATTATAAAAGTGACACAAACAGCCAGCCTGCTACAAGACAAAGTAGAAGAGGTAGATCAAAAAATGGTAGAATTGAAGAACAGACTAGATTCTTTGGAAGACACTGTGGTGAAGCTTGAACTAGAGAAAGCTGCTTATGTGTTGGGGTTCCAAAATATTCCAGAAAGCACAGGAGAAGATATCAAGGAAAGAATGACAAAGATCTTAACAGAATACCTAGAAGGAGATGACAGTCAAGTTTCTATTGGAGATATAGATGTTGCATACAGAATGAAGTCTTCTTATGCAAGAAGATATAAATTGCCCAGAGAGGTACACGTGAGATTTCACAAGAGACTTACAAGAGATATCATCCTAAGAATAGCAAATAAAAAGGTCTTAAAGATCCAAGAGACAGAAGTCAAGATCCTAAAGGAAATTCCATGGAAAGTAAGAGAAAAAAGAAGAAACTATGTGCAACTTACTAACTTATTAAGAGAAAATGAAATAAACTACAGATGACTACTTCCAGAAAGAATTCTGTTTACCCATTTCAGGAAGAAGATGAAGAAGAAGAGCAGGATGAAGAAAAAGAGGAAAATGAAGAAGAAGGTCAGGCCCAAGGGGCAACAGGCCGCAAAACTGGAACTATTAAAAAAGCCCACAATTCCACCACGACACATAGTAACAAGATTCCATTTCAAGAAAAAACCCGCACAAAAAAAGATTTTAAAGATGGATAAGAAAAAACTGAAAATAATTTCTAGCACTGTTAATGGATTGAATGCCCTACAAAGAAGACAAGTTTTTCAGTGATCCAAGATCACTGTAGATGGTGACTGCAGCCATGAAATTAAAAGACGCCTGCTCCTGGGGAGGAAAGCTATGGCAAACTCAGACAGCATAATAAAAAGTAGAGACATCACTCTGCCAACAAAAGTCTGTATGGTCAAAGCAATGGAATTCCCAGTAGAATGTATGGCTGCAAGAGTTGGACCATAAAGAAGGCTGAGAGCTGAAGAACAAATGCTTTCGAATTATGGTGCTGGAGAAGACTCTTGAGATTCCCTTGGATTGCCAAGAGATCAAATCACTCAATCCTAAAAGAAATCAACCCTGACTGTTCCCTGGAAGGCCAGATACTGAAGCTGAAGCTCAAATACTTTGACCACCAAATGAGAAGGGAGCACTCACTGGAGAAGACCCTGATGCTGGGAAAGATTGAAGGTAAAAGGAGAAGGGGACAGCAAAGGATGAGATGGTTAGCCAGTGTTATTGATGCAACAAACATGAATTTAAGCAAACTCCAGAGGATGGCAGAAGACAGGAGGGACTTGACCGTGCGACTGAACAACAACAACACTATACTGCCTTTCAAGAGGTGGCTGCTATTGAACAGTAGTAAGAAGATAGTCCTGGGTGAGTCATGCCAATTGCATGGTAGCAAGTTGCCCAGTGGCTGCCAGTGGTAGTCACAAGTAGCCAAAATAGCCAAATCAGTATATATGTATTGGGCTGTAACATGCAAAGGTGTTCCCCAGCTTGCATAGAACGGAGCTCCCGCCCGCCCGGCAACGCCGCTGGCGGGCGGGGGCTGTTTTGCCGCCCCGGAGGAGGTGGGGCGGCAACAGAAGAGACGCTGAGCGTCCTGGTGCGGCAGGGGGCGGAGCCGGCTGTTTTATAAGGGCCGGGCTCCGTTCCCGCTCTCCTCAGTTGCTCCGCGTGCTCGCCCACCCTCCCACCCTGTTATCAGTGCAGGCTTTGGCTGGTCGTCATTTTGAAGGGGCCGGGTAGGAATTTTTTCACTTCTACCCAGATTGGCGGACGTGGTAGTGGTGTTTTTTCGCCTACCTTGCACTGAAGGCAGTGGCTTTAAGGGAATTATTGTGGAAGCACTTAATTAGTTGGTCACTTGGCAGGTTTATGCAAGCAAGAAACGGAACTGGTGAGCACCTTTTGGCATATCCCGTTAGGGAACAGGCGGTCATCAGGAACTGCCTTCGGATTTCAGGGTCCAGGGTGGGGAATGGTGATCACCTCCACTGGGAACCTTTTATGGCAGGCTCCTCCCTGCAAGTTGAAAGGCTTCAGGGGTAGGCGCTCCTAGAAGGCAACCAGTTGCTGGGCTGCTGGTCACGAGCCAGAGAGTAAATGGCTCACGGCTGGAGCTGGGTGACCCGCCCTTTAAGGGCAAGGGGGTTGGTCAGGGAAGTGACGCCTGCCTTGCCTGTTCCATGCTTGCTTAGTTGTTATTGCTGCAATGTTCTGTTAAATAGTTAATAAAGTGGCCCTTGTTTAATTCCAACCTGTTGTCTGTCTCATTATTCCGACTGGGGGGGCAACAAACACATGTATTTTGGGCACCTATTTGCTTGGAATCATTAGCCTATATACCAAGATCCAGGTTCAGATCAATACTCAGAAAAATGAGGGTAAAAAGACTGTTAAACAAAAGTGTATTTTTTAAATTTTAGAAACAGAAAAAGAGACTAAACTAATCTGTGCAATAAGGTAGATCAGCAATGAAAATTACATAATGGAAACACAATACAGTAAATAATACACCAAAATCTGGTCCCTAGAATGAATATCTACAGGGGAAATAAACCTATTTTTAAAAATAACATAAGAGCCTGTCTGACAAGAAGAGGGAGAAGTACGTGTTGGGGGTTGTCCTCTGCATTGAAGAAGCTGTGTCAGGAGGTGAAACTGACTAGCAGAAGGAAGTGCAGTGCCAGGTCTGTCAAGCAGAGATGCAAGATCAGAGGGAGACGAGGCACCAACTATGAGACTGGGGTACAGAATTGTTATTTATTTATTTTTGACATTTCTACCCCGCCCACCCTGCAAGCGGGCTCAGGGCAGCTTACAAGGGGCAAAGCCCACATAAAACATAATAAAAACAATAAAACCATTAGATAACACACATACAGTAAAGCACTCCATGAAACAGGATGGTCCCCGAATACATCTCATGATGGTAACAATCAGTTCTTTGGGGGTGATCTTGCTCTGTAGTTGGTCCCAAGTAAGTCTGGTGGTACCAGTGCCATGTGATGTTATAAAAGATCTTCCTGGGGCCGTCCCTAGCCCCATAGTTATCCACCCCATTGGTGGTGGTGGCAGTGGCAGCCCCTATGCGAAAGCCTGGTGGAAAAGCTCTGTCTTGCAGGCCCTGCGGAACCGCATAAGGTCCCGTAGAGCCCTGATCTCCTCCGGGAGCTCATTCCACCAGGTAGGGACTGCCACCAAAAAGGATCTGGCCCTGGTCACAGCAAGCCTTGCCTCCTGGGAGCCTGGAATCACCAGGCAATGTTGTATCCCTGACCAAAGTGCTCTTGGGGTATATATGGGAAAAGGTGGTCCCTCAGGTAAGTCGGCCTCTGGCCATGTAGGGCTTTAAAGGCAAGTACCAGCACTTTGAAATGGATTCGGTATGCTACTGGCAGCCAGTGCAGCGCTTCCAGCCCAGGCCAGATGTGCTTCCACTTGGGGAGACCCATTATCAACCTGGCCACCGCATTCTGCACCAGCTTCAGCCTCCAAATCTATGTCAAAGGCAGCCCCATGTGGAGAGCATTACAGTATTCTAGCCTCAAGGTTACCGTCATCACGGTTGAGGAAGGGGACCAACTGCCAAACCAGCCTAAGATGATAAAATGCTGATCTGGCAGTGGCTGCCACCTGGGCCTCCATAGTTAAGGAGGGATCCAGGCACACTCCCAGACTCCTAACCTCCGACGCTGGCACCAATGGCGCCCCATTGAAGGTCAGGAGAGGGATCCCCAACCCTGATCCGATCCAACTCAGTCACAGGACCTCTGTCTTCGCTGGGTTTAGTTTCAACTGGCTCAGCCAATGGTCTGTTTTGTTGTTTGGGGAAATTAGGTAGGCAGCAGGCCAGGCCAGAGGGGTACAGGGACCACACACCAATCATATACCAAGGTCTGGCACAGTGGGAAGACTCCAGATTTGAAGAGTAAATTAAATAGGTTTTATTGAAGTTTTTCCCTAGTTACAAGCACACTAAGCATTCAAAGAGAGCAAACAATATATAACTAAGAAAGCAGAAGTGAGTGATAGCAAATAGAGGGGTCAGTTACTGGGTAATATTACCTGTCCAGATATGCAGAAGTCCCTGAAGAGAATAGCACCAATGTTCAGTGTTATGCACTATGAGGGGGCAGAGAAAAAGACAGAGAGTGGGGGGGGGGTGCATGGACGGATATAGACTTTGGAAAACAATGCTGACCAATAGGAGGTCTTGTGGGGCTTGTCTCAGGTGAAGACAAAAGATTACCTGGGCCAATCCTGGGTCCCAGGGTGTGCAGCATCAGGAGGACCTAGATGTAACCAATGAAGTTCCAGTGGGGCAGAGTCAGGCTTAACAATGGCCTTGATGAGATTAAGCCAGGTGCTGGGTGGCTAGTTGAATGGGTTTTCTGACCACTAATGGTTCAGTAAAGGCAGTTTGAAAAGGTTCCCAAGTATAGACAAAAGGTGGGAGATGAGTCCCTGATTAGCATCAGTAAAGATCGTTAAACATTTGAATGTATGATTGATTTATCTCGAGCAGAAAAAGGCAGGTCTGGAGACAAAGGATTCTCACATAGACATGGGGTCACACAAAGGGGCTAGGTGAACTTCTGGAGATAGAAGGGCTATGTGCCAGCTGGCAACTGAATAGCCTTTAGAAATGTAGATACCTACTTGGTGGAACCCATTGTTTCATACGCATACTTTTGCTGGGTGTGAGGAGAAGATTGGGGGTTCACTCTGAGGGTTGCCTTTCCACCTGAAAATGGAGAGCCTTTTTCCAGAGTTATGGCTTGCTCTGTGTTTTAGAACCAGAAGTGTCTTCATTGGTCTGGGTTTGTGGGTCTCTGGCTCAGGTTACAAAGTGGGGTGCCCCTGTTGTTGGGGCTACCCTAGGGTAAAGGCAGTGCCTCTGGGCTACAGAATGATTCAAAAAATGGCTACAAAAACTGGGGCTGAGGGGTAACTTTTTATACCTTTTTGCCTGAAATGAGGGGGGAAGGGGTATTGGGACTGGAACAAGGGATAATAAAAATGCAATCTTTCAAGGATGAGCAAGCCTGAAAAGAAATCCTTTGTCTCTATGGTGGAGGGGAGTTTTCTCCTTTTGCATTGAGAGTGTAAAAAATGTTCCCTTGAGGAGATCTGGAAGTTAGGTATATACATATCTATGGCTGGGTACTTGTCATAATTGGGGAAGAACTAGAATCTTCCTGCCCAGTCATTTAGATCAGAAAGAAATTTCTAGGATCAGCCTGTTGCTTATTGTTTTGGAAATCCGGGTTGATGGTTAGAATCAAATTGTCTGGTAAGAGTCTGTAATGTCCTTGGAGGAAGTGGCCCTCAACTGAATCCCTCCTACAGTGGGTTTATGCATGACTGATAGGGGAGCTGCCCTAATCCTTTCCTCCTTGGCATGACGTACTGCCTTTTGCTGTTAGTTTGATACAGGCTCCTTCTATAATTTCTAGGCCCACATTCTGCTGTACACATGTACAAAAAGGGGATTCACACTATACAGAAAAAAGGGGTTCCCTGGGCTCAGAGTCTTGGGGCATCAATTAGTTCCTGTCCCCTCCCCCCACCTTTTTCTGACAGAAACCAAAGCAGGAAGCCTGGCAATACTGTTGCAGTTGTCTGGTTACAGCTCCCAAGGGCATCCCTTTCTTAAAGCTATAGATGCTCCTTTATCATTTTATTTATTTATTGGTCTTGTATCCTGCCCTTCCTGCAAGCAGGCTCAAGGTGGGTTCCATCAATATTAATACAATGTACGGTACAATTAAAACCACTTTAAAACTACAGATTAAAACAGTACAAAATCATAAAATAATAATTACAACAGTTGTATGCCATGAAGTTACAACTGACTCATGGCGAACCCAAGACCATGGGGCTTTCAAGGCAAGCGATGAACAGAAGTGGTTTGGTATTGCCTTCCTCTGCATAGGAACCTCATACATCCTAGGGAGGAGGTTAATCTCCCAATGTATCATCATCATCATCATCATCATCATCATCATCATCATCATCATCATGTCAGATTTTTCCGCAAACTTAGGGCTTTTTCAGGTTTGTAGAAGGATTTGACTTGTCTGTCCATGGCCACAGTGTTCAGATTTAAGTATCCACAGATGGGGCCATGTTTGAGTGTGTGTGTGTACACACACCTGATCCTGAAAAATTTCTCTCTTTAGCATTTTTATCATATAAAGCAAAATGATTTGCTTGGATTATTTCATTCATGTGCATGTAAATTATGTCAGGTTACTTGGGAAACTGTTGGACTAGAAAACAGACTTGCCATTAAACTGGTTAGATGGTAAAAGGATAGTATGAGAACAGCTTGGTCTGACACAGCTCCTGAATTTGAGAAACTTGTCACTTGGGTATAAATTCAGAAGATTTTTCAAATCAGGTAGAATTATTTTGGTCCCTTATATCACCTGATCCCTGCTGCGACATCTTCTGACCATCTGCAGTGATGGTGGTGAAATATGGCAGAGAACAAACTCATAACTTCCTTTGCTGAGTGGTACCATGAAGGCACTTTGAGCCACTTTGCAAGTTGTTTCTACAAATGTAGATGAAGAAGTCTCATAAAAGCATTGCATGTGTTTTGCTAATAGTAGCATGGGGGGGGGAATAGACCAAACTCTCAAGAATTGGCAAGTTTCTTGAGTAGTTTAATTAGGAAACCTCTAAATGGATTGACCAAAATATTGAAGCACATCTTTTATGGCTTTAGTGCTTTCTGTAATGAATTACTTAGCTATAAATTCTAAAGCCAGCTTGTGAACATGCTGCATTAATAAGCACTCCTAATGTACTGACCTTGACTATCTTAATACGCAAACAACCCCTCAAATAAATAATGTCAATATTGCATTTAACTACAAAGTTTTGTCTTCATGTTATGCTGGAGTTAAATGAAAGACAACAGGAGTTTTCCACAAGGCTTCACATTCCTCCAGAATAGCATATAAATATAAAAGATCCACTCTACTATTTTTCGTTTATAGTTTTCCATCACTGGCACAGAAGATACCCTTTGGAAGAGATAATTAACTGCTGTGACTTTGCTGTCGGTCATTCAACCCAATGAATTAGCACAGTGCATTTAAGTGAGATTAATAAATATGAACATGAAAACAATGTTTATTGTAGGCACTGCGGAAAATTATTGCAGGGTTACAGTTAGGACACGATTTCAGCACCCACATGATTGCTTTGTCTTTTGATATAAACAGCTTGAAAACAGATGGAGAGTTATTCTCTTGCCTTGCAAATGTCACACTCGCAAAAATGCCATTTCATTAGCATCCCTTTACTCCAGGCATCATTTGATTCACTGAATCCTGCAAGATACATGGCAAAAAAAATAATCTTGGCATAATTTATATATAAGTAGCCTTGTGTTTATAGTTCAGTGGTTCATTCATTGCTCTGTCCATGCCCAGCATCTTGGCTGTTTGTTATAGGTAATACCAGACGCAAGTACAGGAGAGAATCTGCATATCATTCGTACCCATTTGGACGGAATGGATGATTACTTTATCCCAACTACAAATCTCATCATTAACCACATCAGGTAAGAAACCTCCTTTAATATTATTATTAATCATGAATTTTACTTGCTTTACCTTTCAGGCAGTTACTGGAAGCTCCACTAATCTAACATGGGCTCACCAAGCTAATACATATAAATCATAGGCATGCAAGACCTAAAAGTCAAGTGGACAGGAGACACACAAAGAAGCAATGAAATGTTATGACAAGCATGATTATCAATTAACGTTCTGGCTGTATAGCCACTCTCAGTATTTTCTTCATGTTCCAGAGAGATAACAATTTCAAAGAGTACACCCTAGTTAGAATTCCATCACTGTTATGCCTTCTTTTATGGAAACCCAAACACATAGATCAGCATTTTCCCCCCTAATATGGTATCAGTACAATGAGATGGAAAACTATTTCTGGTTTGGCCAATGACAAACTTTATGCATGCCTCTTCCTTCACTATACAAGAAGAGAGCCAACACAAGTTCACCCCCATAATACTACAAACCTTCACATTCTCGTGTGTGCACTAGGCAGATTATCTCCTGCTGAGCCCCAGAAAATCCCAACCTTACCTGCATTCCAAACAGCACATAATCCCCAACACAAGTATGTTTGGTACCAGCAGTCACAACAGCTCCTAGATAATGTTTAAACAGAAGAAACATGTTTTGTTAATCTATAGAGTTGCAAAAATTGTAGACCTATGTGTTTATGAAATGTTAAGATATACCTAAATCTAGAATTATAGAAAACGATAATGAAATGTTTTTGACAGTGTTTAAATATTAAAAAATAGGTAGTGTTTAACATAGGCTTGTAAAGTTGTTAGATGGCTATTAGATGGCTATATGGTTGAAAGATTGGCAATTAGATATATATGTATGAGGTAGTTTAAGAGATATAATGTTGTTATTATTAGTCTCATGTATGTATGTTCGTTTGTGTGTCTGTCTGTTTTGTTCGAAATAAGAATTATTAATTTAAAAAAACAGCTCCTAGCAGCGGAATTTAAAGTGTGTAGTAGCTTCATCTACTGGCATCATCACTTTCACTGCTAGGCTTATCATAGCTTTTCTGCTCACCCCAAAGTTCCTCAGATGTTTCAGCCAAGCAGAAACCCTAGGTTCTTCCAAAATCTCACTGGCAGCTCACCTGCTTCTTCCTGGGATAAACTGCAAATGTCCTGACCAGTCACAAATAATACAAACAATTGCTCTGATATTTGGAAGTATCTAGTCCATAGTAATACCTAGTTTGAGCCAAAGAGTTAGTACTGACTAGGTATTCTTGTGGACTAGATGCTTCCAAGCATTGAAACATTTACAGTACAAGCCTATGCAGAGTTATTCTAGCCTAAACTCTTTTAATGAGCAATTTCAATTGGATTACACTATTAGACACTTCTGTTTAAATAAACAAATAAAATAAAGGAATTCTTGATATGTATTACAGCACAGTCCTAACCAGAGTCACACCCTTCTAACGCCATTGAAATCAATGGGCTTAGAAGGATGTAACTCTGCTCAGGATTGATTCAGTAAGAAAGATAACTGCCCATTAGATTATGGATTAAAAACAACGGCCGAGGACAGACTGGCAATTTGCCCCGGTAGCCAGTCGCAGCAAAAAAAACCCGGATTAAACTATAACGGGTTTTCCCGTCCACACAGCGGGGGCCGCTGCCGGAAGATACGGGACGGAGACGCGCGGGAGCGTTCAGACTGCCGCGCCAGAGGTGTGCTATATTCGCCATTTCCCCATTAATTCGGCTGTAGGTGTATGGGTGTATGTGCGCATGAGCGCTCATGCGCTCATGCGCATAAGCGCATTTTGCCGATTTTTTTTTTTGTCCTGCAATGCCAGCACCACATTGGGCAGTGGAGCGGAGCGCAGCCAATCACAGTGCTGCTGCCTCGTGCCCAACGTGGCTTCCGCCCAGCTTTTCGCCTGCGCGTTCAGACTCCCCGGAAGCGAAGAAACGCGCGACGAACGCAGGCTTTTGGATTCGCGATGGCTTTTATCAGGTGTTTTTTTAATCCGGCAGTGAAGCGCAACAGCACCGGTAGGCTACGGGTGGGGGACGCCAGGCAGATGTGCCTGTGTGAACATTCCATTTAATCCGATATTGAGTCGTTGTCAGCCCGGGTCCCTTCCCGGGGCAAATTGCCAGTCTGTCCTTGGCCAACAACTAAGATTTCAGAGAACACATGCACTGAGCATTTCCTTGACAGCAGCAGGTACGCCATGCTCATGCTGCCCCACTTTACTCAATTAAAGTCTCTAATAAAGATCTTCAGAAAAATGCTGTAAAAGGAAGGTGTTTTTTAAAGAGTTCTTCAAAGGTCTTAATTCAGAAGAGCTTTCAGGAATCATTTTATTACTTCCTATTATAATTCATTCTACCAATATTTTTTTCAAATCAACTTCTTAGTGGACGCTACATCTACATAAAATCTAAATAAAATAAAAAGCTAAAATCCCTGAAGTGTTCATGTGATTGGCTTGCTCTTCAGAAGTAAGTTACCATGGCCAGAGACATACATGGAGCTTCCTTATAACGAAGCAGCTCTGTGGTCCATCAAAGAAAGTATTGTCTACTCAGACTGGCAGTGGCTCCCCAGGGTCTCAGGCAGAGGTCTTTCACATCACCTACTACTATCAGTAATGCTGTTGACCAAAGGAGGTGGAGAGGTAGGTCTAAAATATGGTTTTTATATTAGTGAAATATAACACTCTTTAAGCTTTTACAGTTTGATTCTGCTAGCTGGAGAGAAGCACATAGTAGCATAGATAGTTCTTTCTCCTACTGTTTGTCCTCACTCTGTGCTACAGATTGGGCTAAGAGAGAGTGGCTAGGCCAAGGTCACCTAGTCAGTTTCATGGCTGCATGAGGAATTGAACCTCACTGGGAATTCCCAGTCCTTGTCCAGTGCTCTAACCATTAAATGACATTGGCTCTCAAACAAAATTGAGAAACAGCTAAGCATGTTAGCTTCTTTTACAGGACCTTTACACTGTGGACTAGTGCTTTGCACCAAGAACACTAAAGCAAACTCTACTGGTGATTTCTGTTTCTGCAGCTTATGTTGCTGTGTTGGTGCCAAAAGCAAGCTATGCACCAGCACAGCAGTCGTCTTCATCTTAAAAGACATGATGCCATGGCAGCTTGATCCTTCAGTTTTAATATGCATTCTTTCTCAACCATCTTTGTGTTTACAATAGACAGTGCTATTCTGATATAACATAATGGTAAAGATTCAAGGTATGAGCTCAGAATCCCTAGTTAAACTCACAGCTCAGCCATGTACTTGGTGATGGCAATAACAGTTCTGACCAATACCATATTTGTAGAATACATTGAACAGTTAGTAATAGGGTTACCATATTTTGAAAAGCTAAACAGAGGACAAACTTCCTGACTGACTACTTCAAACAGGTGATCACTATGACAAATCTCATAAATACCTCCACTATTTAAGCTGTGATAAGTGCTACTAACTAGGAATATTCCTAACCTTCCAACCCAATAAGAGGACATTTCCATCAGTTTTTTTTAAAAAAATAGCCCAAAAGAGGGCAGATACCAGAAAAAGAGGACATGACCTCTAAAAAGAGAATATCTGGTAACCCTAGTTAGCAGTAGTATTCTTTGAGCTATGTCACCAGATACCTTGAGGTACCAGTCAGATCTTCAAGCACTTTTCTTTTTTAAATTTTTCTGTTTTTCATTTCAGATTTGGTTTCATCTTTAACAAGGCAAAACCTGAAGTTCATAAAATAGATCTGGAAACTGTGGCTCACATCAAAACTATCAGCTTCAAAAACTACAGCTGCTTACCAAAGGCCATGGCCTATACCCACTTGGGTGGCTACTACTTCATTCAGTGTAAAATGAATACATCAATACCAGTTATTCCACAGCTTATAATTGACAGTGTTACAGATTCTGTTATTGGCCCCAACAGTGATGTATCAGGTACTCCCTATATCTCCCCTGACGGACGCTATTTGGTCAGCACTGATGAACACAGTGGGAGGATCAGAGTCCAGGCAATAACAGTCCAAGGGGAAATCAAGTTGATTTATGACTTACAAACCACTATACACATATCTGATCTGACATTTCAGTCCTCTTTCACTGAAGGCAATCAGTATTATATATATGCTACTTCACATTTGCAAACAGATGTACTTTTTGTAGAGTTGTCAACAGGGAAAATGGACATATTGAAGAATTTAAAGGACCCTATCAAATCCAGAGACTGGCCCTGGAGCACCTGCAAGAGAATTATCCAAGACAGTGGATTATTTGGCCAATATCTTATTACATCAGCCAAGGATTCACTTTTTATTATTAATGGGCGGCAAAACACATTACGCTGTGAGGTTTCAGGTATCAAGAGGGGTAATACAGTGGTTTGGGTTGGAGATGTATGAAAGGGCCAGAAAACAGAACTTTCAGGAAAAAAGTACTGATTGGACCTTTACACTGCACAAAAAAAATATGCAGTAGCATTGTATATTTTTACACTGAGGGGAAAACTGTATAAGCTTCATGGTACAACATTGGCCTAATTGCAAGATTCATAATATAAGGTATGCTCTGCTACTAGGAATCGGTTATGCTGAGAATTTGTGTGAAAGTCATAGACTTTACAGCTTGAGTTATGGAAAGTATATTGGGAAAGGGAATAATTTCTCCAGCTGGGATTATGTACAGCTCATTCCTTGGTGATTCTGTAGAACAAAACTACTTTTGAGTTGGAACACTGATGAATCCTTAAATTCTGTCGCTTATTAGTATTCATTCTGTTGGCCCTCCAAATCATTTCCTGAAGTGTGTGCCATGAGGCATAAAATGACGCCTGTAGCTTAGACTATTGGACACAAGCAGGCAAACTGGAGGATTTTGGAATTTATATACTTGGCAGAAGATGCAGTATCAGTCAAAAGTCTTTTACAACTTTTTTTTTAAAAAAAATAAAATATTACTGTTTTTGTTAAAAATACCAAATTTTATCCAGTTAGAAAATTTAAAGATTCAGACTGGTGAAATTTCTATTCACCTAAGAATTAACAATAATAATATAATTTCTACCTACACTATATTAAAATTCACAGGGGCACCAGTGATCCTCTCAGAGCCCTCTCTTGGCTACTGACCTCCAATGAGAACATCATTCTTAATATCCAAGGAAACATGTAAGAGGTGAAACTGATATTAGTGAGGATGGGAAATCAGCCTGAAAGAGAAGTTTGTTATACAAAACAGTCTTTGGAATGCAAAGTTCTATGAAAAAAAAGTCTCTGAGGGAAACAAATATTGTTTCTTTTGTGGAAATGCTTAATAACTAAATAAAAAGCTGAGATGCCTTTTTGAAACCAAACCTGACAGAATTCTGTACTGTCAGCTCCTCTCCCCTGCCCCACCGTTTCCCACCCCTGCTTTCACATTAAAATGGATGTGGTTAGTATCCACCCCCATCCGTTCAGTCCTAGTAAGAACATTTTTTGTGAGCTATTCCTAAAAAAAAAGGTGGAGTAGATTTGAAAGCTAGAAAACATGTGGGAAAATATGCAAAAACCTTCTATGTAATCAGGAAATAAAGCTTTTTAAAAAATTATTTTTTAAGCAGCAGAAGCCATGCAAAGTGTGCAAAATGAGCTGCTTTTTTAGCAGACAGGAAAATAAGCAGTGGTGTCCCCATTGTAGAGAAAAACATTTCCAGAAATCATTTATTCCCCTTCATTAAAAATTTACCATTACTCGAAGTAATTGGGTTCTTCATAAAAACAATGGCTATGTCTTGAAATGCACCCTTTTCAGTAGCATATTTCTGTACAGAAAACTTTTAGCCTTTGTATAAATCAGGCTCTTAATTTACATCTGTCACCCAAGAGCCTGGGAAAGAAAGGAGGAGGCTGCTGCTGCTGTTCATACTTGCCTCATTCATAATGTTCCCATTTATAGTCAATTATCATTCAGTTATGAAAAAATAGAGTAATCTAAAACCAATTAAAATATACCCAAGAATGCAGCAGCAAACACAGAGAACCGTAAGCTGATTTAACATAAAACTTTACATCCATTTGCATAGTTAGAGAGATGTAAAATATATGTACCTTGTTGAGGTTGGAGGCAGCCAGTAATCACAGTTTGGAAACAGATGGAATAAGAAACACATATCTTATCAACAGTCACAAGCTCTTTGTGTCCTAAGCCATCAGAGATCCTATTGAGCTGCCTTGTAGTAAGTCAGACAACCAGTCTATCAAAGCCATTATTGTCCACTCTGATTGGCGGCAGCTCTCCAGGGTCTCAGGCAGAAGTATGTTACATCACTTGCTCCTTGATATCCCTACTTTTCCCCACTGGAGATACCAGGGATCAAACCTGGAACTTTCTGCATGCAAAGGAGATACCATTCACCCAAAGAGAAGCTGGTTCAAACTTCCCTTTTCAACAGTAATATTTGTTCATCATTGTACTAGGCTTACTGAAAAAATATGAAAGCTGACCTATTCTTTTGCTGTGAGCTTGTCACCCAGCATTAATACAAAGTCATTTGCTGAACACTTATGATATTTAGAATAATGATTTAACAGAAATGCTTGAAATTAAATCTCAAAACACAACTCACAGTGCTGCAAGAATAAACAGAAGCATTTCCTATTGCCTTTCCCCCAAATAATATCATTCTAAATCCTGCTGCTGTATAATTCAAGGCTGCATATACACTGTAAATGTAAACTGTTGAACAGACATTGCAACACCCATCCATCCACCCACCCCAAGGGAACCATAAGTGTACCATACTTGTGACAATAGTTAGGATTGCTGAGTTTTCTCAGTGTTGTCACGAACCTAAATCTCCCTTTTTTTTTCCAGGGAAGCCATAGAAGTTTTACAACAGGTAAGGTCTGTAGAGTAGATATAGCTAAAGTCACCTTATTCTGGTTGCTTTGAAGCTGTTGGCCAGAAAATGCAGAAGATCTGAATCTTGGAGTTAATGAAGCACAAACCGCTTGAAAATATCTTGAACTCACTGCTTAAATTTTACAACAGAAATAGCAGAGTGTTCCAGCACCTTTACATAAAAGAAAGGTGGGAGAATTCTTAACAGATGGGGCTGTCTATTCCCCTCCCCAGTGTGATCAATGCTAAACTATATATAATTTTGCTAAAGCCTACAGAACTTTTCCTATGAGCCATAGGAGGTTAGAACCTTGATGATTATTAATGGATGTAGCCTCCTTTTATTAAAATTCATTGGTCAGTAATAGTAAAGCAAGCTGTATCCATACATTATACTTATTTTGGAGGTGTTTTATTGGATCTAGCCACTGCTCTGATGTCTTTTTATGATTTCTTGAATATTTTACTCTGAATATGGTACATTTCCCATAAATTTAGAACTATGTGACATAGCAAAATGTTAATTTTATAAATTTTATTTAAAACCAATCCTTGTAAATATCTGTTCAGGTAAATATTCTTGAAATTAGTATGTGAAGGATGTATAATAGACTTCACTTCTTTCTATTTATCTTAACACAGTGGACTAGAATTAACTCCAAACCTTAACCTTCCAAAGATTCTCTTATGCTCCCTTCCTCTCTGCCCACAAGATCCCTGGATGTATTTTCTAAATATCCTAATGGCTTGGCCCTATTTAGAAAATGATGTTTAATTTAGATACCTCGTGTGAACAGTTTTTGATCCAATATACGAAGTGCTGCACATTTGATACTATTTTTTCCCTTATATACACCAATCACGATTTGTCTGTACCACAAAAAAGTGTAAATCATGTTTGTCTCCTTTCAACTTTTGTTTCTCAAGCATATTAAATTTAATTGGTTGCGTTTTCTGATTAATTCTTTTAGTCTGTATGTTGCATTTGGAGTACCACTTCATACTTCTTTTTTTTGGCTAAGAAATTCATAGTCCCAGTGATTAAATGAAAACAGTTTAAATGGAACTAGCATGTAATTAGTTACCCTAACATGCTCATGTATCACTTGAGAGCTCTGTTTGATGGATATTGAAATCAGTGAAGAAAAGTCACTGATTTAAGATAAGAAATCAAGCCCTGAGATCCAGAGCAATACTTATTCACAGCTTAGATTAAATAAAGAGCAGTACAAAAGAAGTATCATGATTATAATCGGTGATTTTTTAAAAAAACAAAAATCTGAATTTAACTACAGTGTTAGAATTCAGTCCAAACACTTACCAGTTTTCTTTGTAGCAGTGCAATATTAGGCATGCTAGCTTGTAGTTTAGCTAAACAGGGCATGATCCAGTACCACCATCTGTGCCAGAACCCATGTGTGGGTCTCATGGAGCTCTAGACAGTCCTATTTGCACACAGCAGACAGGGCAATGGAAAATTATGAGGAATAGAAGATATGTGCATACCACCTGTATTCAAGGACTGGATGGCGTTCAGGGAATCCTGCACAGGCATCTCATTCTCCAGAGTGGCTCTCTGCACTGCCTAATTGCCGAAGGAAGACAGGGCACTGCTAAGGAAATTGCTCTTTAATGAGGTGCTGACTTGTCCAAAAGTGATGACTTAAAACCAGGGACACAATGTGGAATAATGTGAACCACTACAGTTTCCAATGTATGAGGGTGGGCACAAATATAGCCTAAGGCAGCAAATCACCTTGCATTTCTTTGAGTATCGTTTAAGTAAGTACTTCAACACGTAGCCTTCTATATTGCATGGTATCTTTGGCATTTGTCCAACACAATCAGATAACATCAGTCAATACCAAGCGACAGACAGGACACTGGATTCAGCTCAGTGAATGAAGCAAAATGCACTTAGTTGAAGCCAAACAAGCCCTTCCAGAGCTTTCAAAGGTTAGCTCAAATTTAGCTGCCTTTTTCCCCTTCCAGCACTGGCATTTCAACACATGCAAGTCAAATGAATTTCTTTAGGATTGTTACAGGCATTCCTCGGATTCATTTGAAAGGCATGTGTGCTCAAAGCCTTTTCCAAGAATCTCATAATTCAAAATTATGACACAAGCCCCCTAGCTTGTATTAAGAGATGAGGATCCACTGGAGGATGAAAACTCAACTATTCTCCCGTGTCTTCATATATTCGCATAACTGAATTGTAATAGGACAGCAACAGAGATATTAACATCTTAATTCAAAGCACTTCTGCTGAGGCATCTATCTACCGCATGGTTGCAATATTGCTGAATAACAACCTGATTTGTGATATGCTCATATTGGGGTTGATATATCCCATCCTAACAAGTCCTGTGGTGGCCCAACATGTCTTGAACACATTACTTCTGCCATACAATCTACTTCTCATCTGTTGCTCTCATCCACTGGTCTTCGTTGTGAGTTACAAAGCAAAGAGGCCCAATGGGAAACCAGTTGAAGTAACTAGTGCATGTGGATGGTAAATGGGTTTGCACACACAAAAAAAATCAGCATTTTTTGGGTTTGAGTATACCAAACTGGAAAAATATTGGTATATACTGATATTCCTGAATCCCAATATTGGTATGATATTGGGATTTGGGAAACTATTGGTATTGCCAAATTTATTCAACTCCCCATACCTTACCTTACCTTCCCTCCCCAAGTTGCCCTGTGGCTTCAGCAAGTCTCAGAGAGTAAAGGGAAGGTGGTAGTCTTTGCCACTGCTGCAGTGCAATTCAGGGAGGGAAGGGGAGGTATTTAAAGTTTAAATACCCTCCCTTCCCTCCTTGTTGCATGTCAGGAAGGGAAGGGAAGGGAAGCAGAGGGGGGTTAAAGGCATCCTCCCAGGGAAAGCCAATCAGCCCGGTGGGTCCACCTGTCAGGATATTGGCTTCCCTGTGTGGAAGCCTTTATTTAAACCCCTCTGCTTTGCATCCGCTGCAGGGGAAGTAAAGGCTTCTTCCTAGGGAAGCCAATCTCCTGACAGCAGGATCCACCACCAGGCTGATCAGCTTTAACCCCCCCACCCCCTCTTTGTTCCCCCTGCTCTAAAGTGAGGGGAACAAAGCTGAGGGAGTTTAAAAGCTTCCTACCCCCTTCCCTTCCCCATCATGCCATGGTGGGTACACTGAGGAAGGGAAGAAAAATTGGGGAGGCATGTTTATATGCCCCCCTTCCCTTCCCCACCCAGGGAACAACTGCTGCTCCCTTACCCACCACTGAGGCTATGGCACTGCAGGCAAGCATGTAAGGTGGGAGGAGCCATTTCTGTCCTCATGACGTGAGGGGAGAGAGGGAAGCTTGGAGATGGGGAAGGGCAATGGCAACATGGGCAAACACCAGTGAAAAGAGAAGGCTGTGACTGGCCAGCCACATAAGGGAGGGAGGGAGACAGTAGAATACATAGAGATATTGAAGGAGGGTGGAGTGGGTGGGGTAGATATGCCAGCATCCAGGTGGGACCTGGGGATCCTCTGGAATTACAGGTCATCTTCAAACTATAGAGATCAGATCCCCTGGAAAAAATGGATGCTTTGGAGGGTGGACTCCATAGCATTGTACCCCACAGAGGTCCCTGTCCTCCGCAAGCTCCATCTCCAAACCTCCAGGAGATCTGGCAACCCTACCCTCATCCTCTGCTAGTGGCAGGTTGACCAAGTTAAAAAGAAGGGAAGGTAGGAAGGGTGAGGGAGAGAGTGGCAGCTGTACAGGAAATGGGGCAGGGACCAGACAGTGGTAGTGTGAGTGGGTGGGCAAGGGAGAAGATAGCAGGGAAGGCAAGGTTGATGAGAAGCAGGAGGTAGAAGAAGAGGTGTGATTGGAAGAAAGCAGTGGGTTGGCAGAATGAAGCAGCAGGAAGAAGTAGGAACCTTGGGGGAACTTCCCCTCTCCCTTGAGTTCCTCACAGATTGCCCTTCTTTTCTCTAATTCCAGTTCTAACAAAGTAGATTTCTAAAATTATAACTGCAATAGCATTGTGTGCAACTGGCAACAGCTTTCACTTCCTACACTTGTACTGTATCTTGGTAAAACACTGCAAAAAAAAAAAAGGTTGATGTGATCATATTTATGCTGTGGGGTTTTTTACTGAACTATGCACATGCTCTGGTATGTTAGAAAACAATCGCAGAGAAAAAAATCTCAATGAAGCTTACATCAATACTGATTTTTATCAGTGAGCATGAATGCATTGGTAACATAAAGAGAGGTGCATGTGAACTGAAAGAACAGAGAGGGCTGTGGGAAACTGCACATGTACAACACAAAAATTGGAAATAAAAAGGTGCTATTGGACTCAAATATAGCTGTTTTACAGTGTAGTCATCCTGCCTAGCCTACTGTGGGTGGTAAGTAAGGATGTCCTCTGTCCACTAAGAAAAATGGATGTTCATAGTGAGCCCCAACATTTTGTTCTCACTCAGTTGTGGAGAGCATCCTGAAACGACAGCAGCGCCCAGTCCCACATGGGATCTAGAGGAACAAAGTCCTCCAAAAAAATCCTCCAAAAGCTGCCAACTGAAGCAAACTTATCTATTGTATAATGTCTTATGAAAGAAGATGCCAAAAATCAGGAAGCTGGCCTATGCATTTCCACAACCGTGACAAAAGTATAGAAAATAGCTGAAATGGACATGATCCCTAACTAAATGAGCAAAAATCTTGGATGGTGGAGTGGTCTGAGCTCTTCCAAACTAGCTCTATGCATTCTTTAATCTACCTCACGTGAGAGGACATAAAATTTTCCTTAGCCATAGGGGATTCCTTGCTTGAAGTAAATAGAGAGTACAGCTACTTAAAAGATCTGATTCTGCTGATGTATTACTTAAGTTACCTTGTGAAATCCAAGGGGTTCCACTGTTTCTCCTTAGGATTCTTAGGTTTAGGAAAGAAAGGCACAAGCTCTGCCTGGGAGAGTGTGTTAGTGGCAGAGGAAAGCCCTTGGGAGGGGTGAGGGACCTGCTGAGAAGGGAGTGATGCTATCCATTGCTGTCCCTTTATTTCAGGGGTCAGCCTTTCCATGGAGATGGCTACTAGGGATGGGCATGAACTACATTTTAAAAGGCACCCTGCTTTCTGCTCCCCATGGCTTTTCCTGGGGAACAGAAAGCAAGGGTTTGAACCACCACAGCTGTGGGGAGCAGAAAGAAGGGTGACTGTTCAGCTGTTTTTCTTGAAGAGCAGAAAACAGGAGTTTAAACCCTGCTTTCTGCTCTTCATGAACCACTACAAACTGCATCAAAATTTGTAAAAGTTTGTGGTGGCTGTTCAGTTCACAAACCACGAAGCAGTCAAAATCCATGATAAACTTTAGTTCATCAGCCAGTTCGTGCCCATCCCTAATGGCTATCGCACTGAGTCTGCCAACATGGTCTAGCAGCTGCTGCTGGATGAGCTGAGCTGACCCTGGAAATGTTGCCTCAGCTTGGTGATTCCTCACCAACACCACTAAGGAAGGACAAACTGTCCTAAACTCCTTTCTTGGAGTCAGTTCCAGAACTGGCCGAGCACTCTTCCATCCAGGGACCTTAAGGTAAGCATTTGAGCCCTGCCTCCAACATGGATGGGAGGAAAAACCCATTCCAGGATGTTCCCCTCCACAGTATGTTTCTGTGTGTGTTATGTGCCATCAAGTCACTTGTGACTTATGGCAACCCTATTAATGACCTCTGAAATGTCCTACCGTTAACAGCCTTGCTTAGGTCTTGCAGACTGAGATCTGTGACTTCCTTTATAGAGTCAATCCATCTCACATTGAGTTCCTGTTTGGTGTAGTGGTTAAGTGTGCGGACTCTAATCTGGAAGAACCAGGTTTGATTCCCCACTCCTCCACTTGCACTTGGCTGGATGACCTTAGGCAAGCCATAGTTCTGATAAGAGCTGTTCTTGAAAAAGAGCAGTTTCTGTCATGAGCTCTGTCAGCCCCACTTACCTCATAGGGTGTCTGTTATGGGGAGGGGAAGGGAAAGGAGTTTGTAAGCCACTCTGAGACACTTTTGGGTAGTGAAGGGCAGGGTATAAATCCAATCTCCTCCTCCTCCTTCCTCTTCTTCCTCTTCCTCCTCGTCCTCTTCTTCCTCTTTTCCTGCTGCCTTCAATTGAAAACTACATTGTCCTCCATTGACAACTACAAATTCCTCAAATCCTTGGGGATTTTTTAATTTACTTCATCTATACCCCATCTACCTTCCCAATGGTGACCCAAAACAGTTTACATTGTTCTCCTTTCCTTCATTTTATCCTAAAAGAGTCACCTCCACTTCTTCAAGCCCTTACATAAATTCCCTGCTATTATCACCTCCTTCCACTTTTATGCCTGTTCTTGCCCACCCATTTTGTTTTAACAGAAAGGACATTACTGGTGCTCTTTTTTCCACCCCATTGCCATGCACAGTTCCTTATGCAGTTACACACTTTAAGCCTCTTCTGAAAGGCATCTCACATTGCCTTAATACATAAACTTTGCCTGGCTTTAAAACAATGGAGGAAATAAACCTCATTCTTTAACTCTGTCCTTGTGCAGTAAAAAGAAGGAGGAGGAGGAGGAGAGTGGAGACTGGAGATTGGATTTATACCCTGCCCTTCACTTGGAGTCTCAGAGCAGTTTACAGACTCCTTTCCCTTCCCCTCTCCACAACAGACACCCTGTGAGGTAGGTGGGGCCAAGAGAGCTCTAACAGAAACTGCTCTTTTCAAGAACACCTCTGACAGAACTATGGCCTGCCCAAGGTTATCCAGCAGCTATGAGTGGAAGAGTGGGGAATCAAACCCGGTTCTCCCAGATTAGAGTCTGTGCACTTAACCACTACACCAAACTGGCTCTAAACTGGTATAAACACTTTTTAAAATCCCAGAGCCTCTGACAAACATTTTTGTACATTTCAAGAGCCCCCTTTCCCCAAAACTGGGGGGGTGGGGTTTGAAATACATGAAAATGTTTATGAATCTTTATACACTTCAGCACTAGGGTCCATTGCCAAACCTCAGATTGTAAGCTCCATGGAGGCAGGGACCTATCTTTTTTGCTTATGCTCCAAAGTACCATATGCATTGGTAGCAGGCTCTATACCAGATAATGATAAACCAGGGAAGGAGACAGCAATAGCCAATGGGTTAGTGTTCACAAATTGTACAATATGATATTTGTCAGGGAGCAGGGGGTGTTAATCCTGTGACAGAGTTCCCTCTGGCTCAATAGCTCCATGTATGAACATACACCATTCATCCCTTTGCACAAACTCTAGTACTCAAGGCTCAGAACCTGATGATAGCAGATGCTAGGTTAATTTGAGAGCTCTTGTTTGTCCTTTAATGGGGTTGCACTTGACTGCTTGCCAAAACAATGTCTGGAAAGTTTATTGCCATTGGCTCAGGAGGGCTTACTCTTCATCCTGGCATGAATGTGACCATTAGTTTGCCATGAAACACAAGCTGAGAAATAGCAATGCAAAAACCCTTGGGAAATTCAAGTGGCTGCCGTTACAGCAGTCGACAGACTTATGAAAATGAAAAGTAACGACAAGGATTGTTCCTGACCATGACTTTAATTTAGAGTGTGGGAGGTGAGCTCAAGGACAGACAGCTAGGTGTCCTTGTGAGTTAGCTTGAGCATACTGCAAGGAACTTGAGAGAGACTGTAATTCTAAAAGAAGATGAGGTCACTGAATGCTGAAAACTCCCGCACTGTCTTTGCTTAAGACACATACTATAAACAGCATATCCTTCCACTATTACAATTACCCATGAACACTAAGTCATACTTTGACGAAGTCCCAAGATGCTGTCTTTTCCCCATCTGGAACCTAATACTACATCATATGCATAAAGATAGGGGGAGAGGGAGCTACAAATTAGTCTGTAGTCCTGAAAAATATGGTAATATCACTATATTATAATGAGCTACTGTGTAATTTTGCCCTTGTCAAATAATTAGCATCACATATGATAGCTGAAATTTATTAGCCTTCAAAAAGATAAGAATGTTTTGCTTCACCGTGATATAACAGGGTATAGCATCTGATGGTTTCACGTGAATATTATTGTGCTAAACAATGGGAATACTGCTTAATTTGATTTCATTACTAAGATTACAACAGATCATGAAGATTTCCTCAGCTTTACATCGCAGACAATTGCTTGTTTCTAACCTGCCTCATCCACAAGGTTTGCTTTCCTCAATAACATTACAGGCCTTCAATATAAAATGAATTAGACTAGTTAAACCTCTAGACATGAGCCAGCACCAACACATAAAGCTTTTCTTATAGTCTCCCACTTCTTCAAATCCCTAGCTTACCCCTAGTCACAACAAAGCTCTAAATATACTTCAAATAAAACCAGACTGTGTTGGTGAATGCCCCCAAAGTATTTGTAAGATCCTTAGGCTGGAAATGGATTCAATAATATATAAAGTTTTATGAGGGCCAGTTTACATGTTACAAAGCCCTTGTGTTGCTTTGGTGACAAGGCAAAGGCTTTGAATCAGATGTCCAGTGGCAGTTTTGTGCCTCCCAGACTCACTTGCGCACTTTTCTCCTCATGCCTGGTCAGAAGCGGCAGCAGCCTTCCCCTCTGCAGTCTTCCTTTTCTCTTCTCCAGGGAGCTGCTATTTTCTCCATTTTAAAATTCAAGTGACTTCATGGCTACTCATAAGTTTTGCAATGTAGCCAATAGCAACTCTATGATGCAGCTTAGGGAGAAGAAAGCAGTATGGAAGGGAGGCTGCCACCACTTCTGCCTGAATGTCACAGTTGCCAGGAGAAAAGGGAGTATATGAGTCTGGGAGGCACAAAATACCCATTGATTCAAAGTGCTGGTACCACTGCTTCACAGACATGAAGACTTTGTAACATGTAATGGTGGAGAAAGTAGGGAGAGACGGAGGAATTTGTCAAAGCAGGCTACCAACATCCCTTGTAGAACAGATTCTGTTCAATTTCTATTTGTTGAATTCTCTGTTTGGAAAGCCCACACAACCCAATTGTTGCCATGATTTTGCTTCATTCTTGTATTGAGCATAGGCACTCATTCTTGCCATTCCACACTGGACTCCAGACTGAAAGAGCTGAAATGTATTATCCTACATTCTCTTTTTGTCCACTTTGTAAGCCAAAACATAAATACAACACGATGGAGGAGAAGGAGGAGGAGATTCACTACCCAAAGGAGTCTCAGAGCAGCTTACAATCCCTTTCCCTTCCCCTCCCCACAACAGACGCCCTGTGAGGTAGGTGGGGCTGAGAGAGCTCCCTCGAGAACTGCCCTTGAGAGAACAGCTCTGAAAGAATTTATGACTGACCCAAGGTCACACCAGCAGCTGCAAGTGAAGGAGAAGAGTTTGTTGTTCCTGCAACCCAAGTTTGGAGTATCAACTCCAAGCCTTTGATGGCAAAATCTATTGGCAATCCCTGGCCCAAATGACGTTCCTCTGTCCTCAACTAGAGCCTTTTCGGCCCTGGTTTCAGCCTGGTGGAACTCTCTGCCTAGCGACATCCATGCCCTATGGGACCTAACTCAGTTCCGCAGGGTGTGTAAAACAGAGATGTTCCACTGGGGCTATGGTTGAGGATAGCAACGGCTTTGCACCATCACTCTGTCATGGCCTCCCCATGCCCAGTCCATGTTCCACCCTGAGGAGGGAGTGAAAACTGATCTATGCCACTGTTTGTTTGGAGGATATTTTACTGATCTTATTTGTTACTAATTGCTCATTATCTTCTATTTATTGTATTTTAACTTTGTATGTTTTTATTATGATACACACTGCCCTAAGCCCTCTGGGGGAGGGTGGTCTATGAATTTAATTCATCATCATCTCAGCTGAATATAGGAATCAGGCCATCCTTTAAAGGGTCTTTTTGCAATCTGAGCATGCAGCCCGCAACTGCCCCTCTCCCCCCCCCTCCTGCTAGATTTAAAGGGCCTTCCAGCTGATTGGCAAGCCACATGGTCCCCACCAATCAGCTGAAACCCACCCCTGGAACACCTCCCAAATCCCCCAACCGGAACAATGAGGGGACCTGGCAACCCTACTTCTGGTCCACATTAATTTACCTTTGGTTCATCCAGTAAGTCTACCAGTGCCTCCAGTGCAGCTGCACAGGAGTTTCTTGCACATTTTTTCATCACTGACTTGGTGGACATAGTGTTCAATTTGCTTTCTAAATCTGAATCA
Organism: Gekko gecko; assembly: GCA_029375565.1. NCBI lineage: Eukaryota > Metazoa > Chordata > Lepidosauria > Squamata > Gekkonidae > Gekko > Gekko gecko. Next base: position 139,658,282 of record JAPDNY010000002.1, read on the forward strand.
CCCTCTTTAGATTCCCTTGACGATGTAAAAGACAGTGTGAAGTTTATTCCCAGGCAATTCACAGAAGCTTCAAGTTATTGTTGACAGCATAAGTTCTGGGGCAGTTTGAAGATCAGTAAACACTCCATGTCAACACAACAGCCTAGCCACAACAGCTTCACTGACACAAAATGCCTTAGTGTAATATAAAGCCTTATAAAGTGTTGTGTATTTCCTGCCCCATGAAATATGGCTCAGCAGCTAGTTTTCAGCCTTGAATGAAGACTGTTAGCCTTATTCAGGTGTTTGGCAAAAGTTTACGTAGATGCCTATGCCTATACCAGATGTCTGTAGGGAGCTAAAGACAATAGGATGGTCCAGTCTCCCCCCCCCCAGGAGAGAACAGAGATTCAGGAGTATTAAATACTGGAAGGACTTCAGGAATAAACTTCTGGACACTTCAGGAAAAGCTTCTTTGACCCAGCCTCACCTGGTCAGTGGGTGGAGAAAGGAATGATAACAGTCCTGGGAGCAAGGTATTTGGGGGGAGGGCAATGATTCCATCGAAGCAGACATAACTCTTAACTAAGGTCTGGAGGAGGAGGCCATTTCCATTTGCTGGCCTGCACACCTGAAGAAGGCTTGAAAATAAAGGAACTCCTGTAAAAATCTGTAACTTTGTAAGCCAAAAAGCCTGCTTTATATTTCACAATTGATAGGACATGTGAAGAAATGCATTTTTTTCTTTGGAGGTTTGAAATGAGTAAAACCTTCACTCTGAGTTTTAAAACTTTTCTCTCTCTGGGCAGAGAGCAGGCAGGTAGGAGGGAGGTCAGTTCAAGTGCTTTCCAGACATACCTCATCTCACTTTCATACAAATGCTAATAGATCTAGCAGGAGAGATAATGGGTGAGTCAAGCTCTCCCCTTTCCCCAAGCAGGGAACAGAGATTTGGAGAGACTCCAGGAAGGAAATGTATGTAAACTTCAGGGAAAACTTCTCTAACTTGGCCTCACCTGGTCAGTGGTTGAGAAAAAGAGAGGTGATAAAACTCAGGGGAGCAAGGAGTCCATCAGAGCAGGCAGAACTCCTAACTGAGGTCTGGAGAAAGCAGCCATTGGCCATGTGGTTGGCCTGAACAACTGGAGGAAGCTTCAAGATCCTGGAAACTCTGTAAAGATCTGTAACCTCCTAAACTATGGAGCCTGTCCTATGGATCTGATAGGGCATGTATAGAGAAAGGGGCAAAGAAATTTCTTAATCTGGTGCTGTGCTAAAAGTATGCCTATGAACATTTTCTTTTCAATAAATACTTCATAACTTTTGATTCTGGCAGTGGTTCCCTGTACCACATAGACCTACACCGTCTTGGACATGCTATTTTAAAAGGGGAAGGCAGCCAGTTGGCAAGTGGCTATTCCTCCCAAGGCACACAAAGCAGCAAACTGTCCCCAGGAGCTGGGCAGTGGGAGATACAGAGACAAAGCCTCAGAACTTGGAAAGAAAGCTGGGAGTCCTGACCCTCACAGTGGGCAATTCCTACAAAGGTCAGGTGGTGGTGGCAGGTTACCAGAGAAAGAGAAAAGCCTATCCAGGTGTTGGGAAAACCTTGGAGGGCAGGGTGGAACAGGGCCTGCAGACCAGAGCACGCCTGTTCTGCCACAGGGCATATATAGAAGGAGGGACAAAGGAACTGCATTTTATTATTTTCTTTTGAATCCCTTGCTCAGTTTGGTGCTATATAAAAAGTATGCTTGTAAGCTGAGATCTGAGAAGGAGCAGGAAAGAGTGCTGATTGTAGCTGATTGTGGAAGGTGATTGGGGACGGTCTGTTTTGGCAGAGTCTGACTGCTGGCCCCGCCCTCTACTGGGTGAGCCTTGAGTTGTATGAGACTCCTCCTCACCAGAGGTGTAAGCCAAAGGGTGAGAGCTCAAGGGCTCTTGCCCTGTGGCTCTTAGTCTGGGGGCCCTGTAAGAAGCTGAGTAGCTCTTACATCCTATGTGTTAAACTTTTTTGCTTCTGCAAGCCTTTCACAAGCAGTCTTGTGAGGCAGTTTGGCAGTGGAATTGTCATGGATCCGGTGTCAGCTGAGGCTGACTATTCCTCAGACAATGAAAAGGCATGGAGCAACCCAGCCTCCTCTAGAGTCAGCCCAGAAGAGGAACTTTTGCCAGCACCTGAGGGAGAAGAGGCTCCAGCATCTGCACAGGAGGGGCAGCAAGGCAAAGAGCCTAAGGTGCAGTCAGAGGAAGAGCCTGGTCCAGAGCCTGACCCAGCACCCCCAGTTGGAGACACCTCAAGGCCAGAGTCCCCACCTAGCTCACCTGAATGTCCCAGATGAAGGGCACGTTAGTGTCTGGATGTGCAGGAGAGAAGGAGGCGTGCCAGACTTCAGCTATTGCAAAGGGAACATGAGGGGCTGTGAGGCTTTGCAGTTTGCCTCCCAAGGAAGGGTCTGGTTATAAACAGCCACACTCACCTGCCTCGGTGTGGATGGAACTGTGCAATCTTGGACCTTGTTCCAGCTGCCAGCCTCCGCTCCTCACTCCTGAGAACTCTGATTGATCTCCTGGCACTCCGACCCCTGGCACTGTTTCTTGGCTTGGTTTGGACTTTGCACCTAATTTAGTATGTTGTATTCATGGTGATTGGCCAGAGCCAGCACAGGAATTATTGGGGAAGTACAAGAAAAACTGAACCATTTCTGCAATGGCTGTCAGCAGCATGGCTGGTGAAGGAGCTCAGGCAGTGACATGCAAAGTCTTTGGCATGCTTATATTCTTATCTGAGGGTAACACCAATTACACTTGCAGCAGGCGTAGTGTTATGTTTTGATACAGTTCCTTGCAATACGGAGCTGCCAGAGAAGGGCGAGCTTGGGGAAGAAAACAATAGACCATCTGGATCCCAGCGGCCACCTATTAGGAGGCGATGTCTGTGAAAATAGCCTATTGTTGGGAGTGTGTGTGTGTTGAGTATGTTGTTTGATGGGCTTATAAGCAGGGCTCCAGCCCTGCTTGAGTTGTCCATAGTTTGAACTGATCCTCATTAAAGTGTGAGCTGATCACTATCCACGTGTCGAACCCAGTATAATTCACTGGCGACGTGGATGGGATCCTGATGGGCAAGCCCACTCAAGACAGCACTGCACTGCACAACGAGCCCCCGCGTCCCACACCCTGCACTACTCCAAAGACCATGGCTGCCACATCAGAACATCTGCCAGAATTCAACCCCGCACACCCAGAACTATGGGAAACCAGGGTGGAATGGCTGAAATGCTTCATCTTGTTCCAGGGCATCACTGATGCCAACAAGAAGGCCCTCCTGCTTGTGGGATTGCCACCCTAAGGCTAGTCCAAGGCCTTGTCGTGCCCCTCACCTTAGAGGCATCCACATACGAAGCTCTCCTCAAGGTGCTCATGGATCATTTTGCACATAAGCCCCACCAAGATGGCATACCGTGTGGACTTCTTCATGCACCACCAACAGCCTAACAAGACGGCTGCCGACTTCATGGCTAACCTACACCGGCTGGCCTTCAATTGTGAGTTCACAAACCTGGATGAATCCTTCTTGGACCAGTTCGTGATGGGCCTCCAGGAACCAAAGCTCTGCCACAAGCTAATCGAGCTGGAGGAACTCAACCTGGTGAAGGCACTGCACAAGGCCACCACCTTCGAGAAGTCCCAGCAAGACTGCCAAAACCCCACCGTGCACCAGGCATCCATTCCATTGGCCTTGGAGATGTCAGACAAAGACGAGACCCACCAGGTTCACTGCCCAGCCTGCCACAGCTCACGACCGATGGCTGCTCCTGCTCAACCAGCCAGGATCACTGCATCACATCTCTGCACCAGCTGCAGAGAGGCCCATGAATGTCGCTCCTGCTATTTCCACGATGTGACCTACAGAGGCTGCAGCAAGACCAGCCATATTGCACACGCTTGCCACTCGAAGGAAACCGGGAGATGCACTGCCGCCCACCAGGAGACAGAGGATCTACATATGACAGCTGTCCACCAACATCAGGTACTGAATTTGCCCCAGGACACCATTGACAAAATTAAAGTGACTGTGTTGATAGAGGGGAAGCCCTGCAAGATGGAGCTGGACACTGGGTCCTCCATCTCCATTATATCAGAAGATATTCTTCAGAGGCTCTGTCCACAAGGGGGTCCCCACCTGAGACCCACCAGCTTCACCGTCCAGGACTTTCAAAAGAACAAGGTGGCCTCATTTGGGCAAATTCCTTGTGAAGTACTGGCACTTTGAAGGACATTTGGTGGTGGTGGAAGGGTGGCTCACCAGCTTGCTTGGACTGTCTTGGTTCATGCCCTAGGGGTTCAAGGTTATGGGGGTGCACCATGTGAGGTCTGCAGATTTCATAAGTGTGTATGGTGAGTTCCCAGCCGTCTTCTACGGGACACTCAGCCGGTACATGGGTCTCCCAGTATCACTCCAACTTAACCCCAATGTGTTGCCCAATCCACCTCAAGGCCTGTAGAGTTCCATTCATGCTCAAGCCCAAAATTGAGGCTGAACTGGACCGTCTGGTGGCACAAGGAGTATTAGAGCTGGTCCCCCACACAACATGGGAGACCCCCATCATAACCCCGATTAAGCCTAATGGGGATGTCCGCATCTACACAGATTATAAATGCATGATCAACAAGGCACTATCTGCTGAGAAGGGTAGAAACTAAAGTGTGCTGATTGGACTTGTCGTCCTGAGAGATATGCTGTCTACCAGGTGCATGCATCCAGGATGTGACAGAAAGGGTAGGAAGACTCATAAAGCCCACAGATTATTATCCTTTCTTGCTCATCCATGTAGAAACAAATGTACTGCCTGGCACAGCCCAGAATGTATTAAAAGAGACTATGTGGCTCCGGGTAAAAGGGTGAAGGATTCGGAAGCAAGGGTTGTCTTTTCATTAGTTCTTCCTGTCAATGGCTGCAGCTTAGAAAGGGAAAGATGAATACTGCAACTAAATGATTGGCTAGGTAGACTGTATCATCAAGAAAGGTTCCGTTTTTTGGATCAGGGCTTACACTTTTGAGATGAAGCTCTTCTATTGGGAGACAATTTGCCCCTCACGAAGGTAGGGAAAATGTGTTTGGTTAAGGGCCTTGCAAACCTGATAAGGACAGCTTTAAACTAAAACCTGTGAGGAAGTGAGACAAAAATTCAAAGCCCAGTATGATACCAATAACTGGAGATAAGAACACTAAAGATTTGCAGGGAGTGGCACATATGCCAGGAAACATTAACATGCAGGTAACTACAGAAACAAAAACCTCAGGGCACATAAACCATGGATTCCAATGTCTTATACTAATGCACAGAGTATGGGAAACAAACAGGAGGAATTTGAACCCCTAATACAGGGAGGGGACTATGACCTAAAAGGCATTACTGAAACTTGGTGGGATGACACAATTGAAATATTAGGACTGAGGAGTACGACTTGTTTAGAGTAATAGACAAATAAAGAAAGGGGGAGGAGTAGCATTATATATAAAGGAGGTATATACTTGTGAGGAAATACCTGAATCTGAGCATGGAAGTTAGGTTGACTATGGGTAAAAATGAAAGGAGTAAGAAACAATAGTGATATCATGGTGGGGGTCTGCTATTGACCACCAAGCCTGGCAGTGGTCTTGAATGAGACATTCCTGGAGCAGATTGCAAAGTTCTCAAAAGAGATGGCACACAGTGGTCATGGGAGATTACAATTACCCAGATATCTGTTGGAAGTCCAACTCTGCAAAAAATGAAAGGTCCAATAAATTCATGACTTGTCTTGCTGACAACTGCATTTTCCAGAAAGTGGAGAGGGAAACAAAGGAATCTGCTATCTTGGACTTGATTCCCACCAACAGGGAGAACTAGCTGATGAGGTAAAAAGTAGTGGGCACCCTGGTGACCATGTAATTTTGTAATTTACAGTCTTGGGGAAGGGGGAAGCTGTACATAGTCAGACATAAAAGTTGGACTTCAGGAAAGCAAATTTTAACAAACTTAAAGTTATTCTGGGTAGAATCCCATGGCCAAAAATACTTAAGGAGAAGGGGGTTCAAGAGGAGTGGGAGTTTCTTAAAAGCGAAATACTGAAGGCACAATCACAAACAATTCCTATGAGAAGGGGATATAAGAGGAGCCTGAAGAAGTCAAGGTGGCTCCATAAACAGCTTTCTAAAGATTTTAGAAATAAAAAGACTCATTTAGGAAATGGAAGGAGGGCATTATAACCAAGGATGAATATAAAGAAATAACCAGTGCTTGTAGGGAGAGTGTTAGAAAAGCTAAAACTCAGTATGACCTTAGGCTAGCAAGAGATGCAAAAAAAAAAAAAACCCAAAAAAAGAAAAAGAGCAAGGACATGGTAGGCCCATTGCGGGGATAGGAAAGTGAAACTGTAACAGGTGAAGAAGAGATGGCAGAAGTGCTTAATTCCTACTTTTCCTCAGGCTTCTCTTGCAAGGGAAACGGTTTCAACCTGGCAAAACAGAACACATAATGAGGGATGGGAGTTGAAGCCTAGGATCTGCATAGGAGCACATAAACACCTAGCTTCTTTAAATGAAACTAAGTCCTCAGGGACAGATGAATTGCATCCAAGGGTACTTAAAAAACTTGCGGATGTAATTTAGAATCATAGAATCACAGAGTTGGTAAGGACCTCCAGAGTCATCTAGTCCAACCCCATGCACAGTGCAGGAAATTTGCAACTACCTCCCCCCAAACCCTGAAGAGATCCTTGAGGCTTCCCCTCCCTCCCCCATCTTCTGGGCATGGAGCAGGAGTCACTGGCAGTGTTCCCCCTAAGCTGAGTAGTGTGAACTATCTCACAGTTTTTTAGCCTCCAGCTCACACATTTTTGTCTTAGCTCAGGAAAGATGGCTCCAGAGCAAACTAATTTCTGCAGCAGCCAAATCGCTCATTCACAACTTTAATGCTGGTACCTCACAAAGTAGAATTTTTGGCGTGTGAGTGAGACACAGTTGTGAATTTCCTACATTGTGCAGGGGGTTAGGCTAGATGACCCTGGAGGTCACTTCCAACTCTCTATTCTAAACATTTTCTTTTAAATAAATACTTATAACTTGTGATTGTGATAGTGGTTCTCTGTGCCACATATTCCTCCACTGTCTTGGACACGTTATTTTAAAAGGAGCACCAGGAAGAAGAGGAGGGCAGTCAGTTGCCAAGTGGCTACTCCCAGTAGTGCACAAGGCAGTAAGCTGTCCCCTTGGTAACCAGGCAGTGGATAGCGGGAGACACAGATTGAATCTGTATTTGCATTTTTAAATCAGTTTTGTGCTGCTGTGATGCCATCAAGCATAGAGAAAGACAGCGTCACAGCAGCACAAAACTTTGGCGGTGCAGCGATGCCTGGACAACAGATTCCAGTGCTCCTGGGGAGGAGAAAGTATAGTGGTGGGTCCAGGCAGGAAGTAAAGGGAAGGATGCGGAGAAACAGGATGGCTCGGCACCCTTCCAGCCTGCGACCCATCCCGAATGTTGTTGGCAGTGGGGCTAGGACGGATAACCCCCCTCTGACATTGGTGTTGTGCAATGCCAGATCTATAAATAATAAGACCACGGTCCTTTGGGACTTCCTGAGGGAACAGCAGGTAGATCTGGCTTGCGTGACTGAGACCTGTGTGTGGGATGGGGAGACAGTAGATCTCTCCCAGCTTGCTCCTCCCAGGTTCTCAGTCCTACACCAATCATGGACTAGGGAGCGGGGGGGGGAATTGGCTATGTTCATTCGAGAGGCTTACTCCTTCAGGGCGCTCCCGTCATTGGAGATCATGGGCCTTGAGTATGTCGGTCTGGTACTGGAGGCCGGGGAGAGTGTGGAGATTTGGCTGGTGTACCAACCACCTAACACACCAGCTGATAGCCTACTGGCCCAGATGGAGGCCATATCAGGCTGGGCACTGGAACATCCTAGGCTGATTGTCTTGGGTGATTTCAATGTCCATGCCGATGATGCGACTTCCATTTAGGCGGTGGACCTGATGTTGTCCATGGTGGTGCTGGGGCTCTCCCAACTTGTAACGACCTCCACTCACTGGGCTGGGTACATGCTCAATTTGATTTTCATGGCTGGGGTAACAGTGGACCAGATTACTGCTTCAGCAGTACCATGGTTGGACCACTGTGCTCTGGGGGCCCATCTGAATGTTCCACCCCACCCCTGTTTAGGCAGCAAGTGAATTTTAGCTCACCCGCAGAGCCAAATGGACCCAATGTGGCTTCAAATGGCTCTGTGGGATCCAATGCCCCCTGGCAGCTCATTGGATAAGCTTGTGGAGGACTGGCATAGCCAACTCTCCACAGCCATCAACGAGATCACTCCCCGGCACCCTCTGCGCCCTCGCTCTAGGCTTACTCCCTGGTATACCCAGGAGTTGTGGCTTATGAAGCAAGAGCTTAGACAGTTAGAGAGATGGTGGCGTCGGGCTCGAGACAAAGCAACAAGAACATCTTACAGGATGTTTATGAGATCCTATGAGATGGCAGTAAAAGCCACTAAGAAGGAATTCTATGCAGCTACAATTTCATCCACTAGCTCACACCCAGATCAATCATTTAGAATGATTCAGGCTATAACAGTTCTGCCACAGGGCAGACCAAACTTTAGGGAATTGTACATTGGCTGCGAGGCATTTGTGAACTATTTTGTGGATAAAGTCTTGGCGCTCCGCCATGACCTCCCCACCACAGTTGATACAATAAGCGAACTTGAGGCCCTTTGCATGTCTTCGACTCCGGCTTTGGATTCTTTCGGCCCATTTGGCCTGGAGGAAGTCGACAGATTGCTCATTACTGTACGCCCAACCATATGCAACCTTGATCCATGCCCTTCCTGGCTGATTAAAACCAGCCATGAGGGGGTGCGTGGTGCCCTTAGGGAGATTATCAACAAGTCCCTTGTGGAGGGATGGTTCCCGGGGGCACTCAGGGAAGTGATGTTTCACCCTCTCCTGAAAAAGCCATCCCTGGATCTGACCAAATCAGCCAACTATCGGCAGGTTTCCAATTTGCCCTATTTGGGCAAATTAATTGAGAGGGTGGTGGTGATACAGTTGCAGAACTTTCTGGATGATGCTTCCATATTAGATCCCTTCCAGTCCAGCTTCTGCCCAGGACACGGGACAGAGACAGCACTGGTTGCCCTTAATGATGACCTCCAGAGGCATCTGAATCAGGGCAGTTCAGCAGTGTTGCTGTTACTAGATCTGTCGGCCACATTTGATACAGTCGACCATTAGCTACTAACCTACCACCTCGCTGACATGGCCTTGCAATGGCTTGTCTCCTTTCTCCAAAGTCAGGGACAAAGGGTGGCACTAGGGGAACAGCAGTCCCAGAGGCACCTGCTTGAATGTGCAGTACGTCAGGGGGCAGTGCTTTCCCCAATGCTCTTCAACATCTACATGCGCCCCCTTGCCTAGATTGCCCGGAGGTTTGGACTGGGATGTCACCAGTGCACTGATGACAGCCAGCTCTATCTGATGTTGGGTGGTCAGTCAGACTGTAGACTGGAAGATCTGGACAGGGCACTGCACGCCATGGCTGGTTGGCTCAGGCTGAGTCGGCTGAAGCTAAACCCGGTGAAGACGGAGGTCCTGTGCCTGAGTCGGGGCGGTTTGGGGTTGGGGCTCCTGCTCCCAGCTCTCGATGGGGCACCATTGGTGCCTGCGCCAGTGGTTATGAGTTTGGGAGTGCTCCTGGAACCCTACTTGTCAATGGAGGCCCAGGTAGGAGCCACTGCTAAGTTGGCCTTTTACCATCTGCGGCTGGTTCGGCAGTTGGCTCCCTTCCTCGATCGCGATGACCTGGCTACAGTGATCCACGAGATGGTCACCTCAAGGCTAGACTATTGTAATGCTCTCTACATGGGGCTGCCCTTGGCGCAAATCTGGAGGCTGCAGCTAGTGCAGAACACCACGGCCAGGCTACTGATGTGCCTCCCTAGATGGGAGCACATTCAGCCAGTGCTGAAGGTGGTGCACTGGCTGTCAATAGCATACTGAATTCACTTCAAGGTTCTGGTACTTACCTTTAAAGCCCTATATGGCCAGGATCCAACATACCTGAGGGACTGCCTTTCCCTGTATATACCCCAGAGAGCACTACAGTCGGGGACGCAACACTGACTGGTTATTCCAGGCCCCAGGGAGGCCAGGCTTGTGGATACTAGAGCCAGGGCCTTCTCGGTGGTGGCTCCTTACTGGTGGAACAAGCTCCCAGAGGAGATCAGGACCCTATGGGATCTTGTGCACTTCTGCAAGGCCTGAAAGACAGAGCTCTTCCACCAGGCCTTTAATTAGGAGCCACCCACATTACCATCAACGACCACTATTAACATCTGTGGTGGAGGCGGGCGACAGTGAGATCGAGCCAAACCGCCTAGGAGCCTGTATTTGCCTGAGCCTGCATGATATGTCACGCCATCTTGGTTATTAATCACTGACTGCACTTTAATTGGAAATTGTTGACTGTTTAAATGTTTTAATAGTGTTAAATGTTTTAATTTTTTAAATGTTTTAATTGTATATGGACCTTGGCACATTGTGCCAGGCAATGTGAGCCGCCCTGAGCCCACTTGCGGGTAGGGCAGGTTATAAATACAACAAATAAATAAATAAATAAATAAATAAATATGCAAATACAGAATGAAACTGATTTAAAAATGCAAATGCAGATTCGACTACAGAGGCAAGGCCTCAGAACGTGGGAGGGAAGCTGGGGGTCCTGACCCTCCCAGTGAGCAATTCCTACAAAGGTCAGGTGGCAGCAGTGGTTGAATGGAGAGAGAGCAAAGCCCCTTCAGGTGCTGGGAAAACCCAGGAGGGCAGGGTGGAACAGGGTCTGCAGGCCAGAGCAGGACTGTTCCACCACAAAAAGCAAAAAGATAAATGGGAAATGCTAAATATCAGACTTAAAGTTCTAGTACAAGGATTTTTGGCTCCCTAGATGAACTACTTTGCCACTACTCTGCACTGCAAGGAAGCTGCTGCCTCTTTCTGCCTCCCCCCAAAGCAGGAAAGCTGCCACTACCCTTCTCCCTGCTGCATTCCTCCTCCTCCAATATTACAGCAAAGCTGTTCTTACTCATGCTGCTTTTACTGGGGCCGAGGCTTACTGTGGTGATACACCTCCCAATAAGGGTCTATTAGGAGGCAAAAATAGCCTTGGAAACAGCCCCGTAGCTAGGGATTTGGGGGGGATGGGGCCCACCAGCTAATTAAATCAAAGGCTCCAGGGCCAGGGGGGTCTGCTTGGTGTGCACCCAAACAGCTCCCACTAGAGCCTTCCTCCAAGGTGAGCCAGAATCCCAATGTTAATAGATGGTTAACAGTGCCACACACTAAGGTTCCTCAGAGGTCTAGGAAATGCTGCCATTTTTTAAAAAAGGAGAGCAGGGATCAAGCTTCCTCCCTCATGCCTTCCCTGAGCCTGTAATCTCTTCTGAAGCCTGCACAGAAAATCCAATAAGAGGAGCTGCAGCAGCTGCAATCCGACCAGTGTGTGTGTGACTCTGTCAACCACCGGTTGCTGCTGGGTCCTAAAGAGCTCAAAAAGAGAGATGCTCACTCAAGGCTCTGGAAGTGGGGCCCAAAAAACCACTGGGGGGGCGGGCCTTGTGGGCCCTGTGGTAGCTATGGGCCTGCTTGGAAAAGACCCCCACCCATGATGGAAAGGGGAGGGAAACAGGACTGGCCTGAGGTGTTTCTGCATCCTAGGCAAGGCCAGCTTGGGGTGCCTGTGCCCCCCCAGGCAATGCCAACCTCCCAGTGGGGCCTGGAGACCTCACAGAAACACGCCTGGGAGGGGGGGTGCCCAGCGCCACAAGCTAGCCTATCCCCTGCCTGGGTTGGGCGCAGCCAGGCAGCTTCCCACCCCTACCCCCCAACTTGCTCAGGGAAGTGCAAGATGCATCATGCCAAAGAAGCATCAGCACAGGCGCTGAGGGAGGGGTTGAAACCACGCACTGCCACCCAAGAAGGAACTGGGCGGAGGCGGGGCGGGAAATAGGTGGGGAAGCCTGGATCGTCACAAGGGCCTTGGTGAAGCGCCTGTGGGGGTGGGCTGGACAGCCCACACATCCCCCCCACACACACACAAACACATGTCCATGCAGAGAGTCACCATGGTGCCCTACTCAGCTGTTGCTTCCCCCGCGACAAGCGTTCTACCAGCAGCCGCCTTACCCGGAGCACGTGTCTGCTGCCCAGCCCAGAGCAGCCTCACCTGGCCCTGGCCTGGCCCTGCGCAGAGTGGTCCCCAAAGTGCTTCAGCCAGAGGCGCTCTTAGTCACCACCATAGGGGAGGGGCAGATGAAAAATCAGCCCTGTGATGAAGATCTGGCTTAATTCAGGCGACTTCACTGATTGGCGGGGGCATTTACTCAGAAGTCAGCCCTGCTGATTTTGATGAGACTGACTCCCATGCAAGGGCTGCAGCCTCCCAGGCTGTGGCTGTGAGAACAATTGGATTTTTGAAATGGGCACTTGTTGCCTACGACCTGGGAGGAGCCCCATTTGACAGATAGTGAACTGAGGCTGCTCTGCGCAGAGGGGGGAAGGAGGTGCCAAGTGGCTGGAAGGCGGCTGGATTCTTGCCAGGGTGCCATGAGGCCACAAAAGCAGGTAGGGCCCCAGGATGGCCCTGCCCCTTGCCCTGTCCCCTCCTCCTCCTCAATCGCCCCAGCAGCCAGTGCCAGGCATGGAACGGCAGCAGTGATGGAGAAGAGAGCCCGAATCTTCTGCTGCTGGGGAGGGAGGGAGGGAGAAAAGGAAGGAAGTGAAGGAAGAGACACACACACGCCCGGGGGGGGGGCGCCAGGCACCACAAGCTAGCCTCACCCCTGCCCAGGTCGGGCTCAGCCAGGCAGCTTCCTCCGAGTGGCGGTCCCGGTGACGGTGGCAGGAAGGGCATGGAGGGGGGCAGGGGCCGGGTCCACACCCCTCCCTTAATGGAAGTTAATTATGTCTTACTAACAAAATACTTCAGCAGGTGGTGATCTAGGTACTATATTCTGTGTGATTTAACCCAAGCGGTGGGGAGGGCATGGTGGGGGGGGCAGGTCCAGTTTTTGCCCTAAGGGCCGGCCCGCGCTCTAGGCGAATGCCTAGTTCGCCTAACGGGTGAGCCGGCCCTGGAGGAAAGGAGAAAGTGGGCTCTCTCTCACTTCCCACAGTCTCAACACAGATGGCTCCTTGGGCCAGGGCACTGCCCAGGGCTTCTGCTTGCAATGGCAGACCCTGATGCCATGGGCAGGTGGGCAGCACCAGCCTACTTTGCCTACCCCTTCACCTTGGTCCCCCAAGGCCTAGAGGCACCTAGCTTCATTTCATTTCATTTCAATTAGAGAACTATCATGTACACTTACAAACACAGCAGAATCTATGCTTTATTTTATTCCTTCTCTCTGGTTATACAAAGAAATATTGGGGTGGTAGAGTAAAAAACACAGAATGATGTCACCCAACTTGCATAGTAAGGCCCACAAATGAAACTGGAACTAAAGAATTATATTCACGGGCCAATCGTTTAACAAAATCAACACTTTCCTCCCACAGCCACACATCTATTATGCATTCCTTCTTCCCCACTACTGACTTTCCAAATTGAGTTTTACCTCACACACATTACAAAATCCAGCTTCTCTCCCAGCCCCATTTGTCTAAAGAACCATTGGCAAGAATAGTGTACAGTTTATTCATCAAGCATGAAAGACACCATAAATGTCAAATGGTCAAGTGTGGATGCCTCATGGCAGCCAATTTAAGAGACCTTTAGTGTGTAATAGAAGAGGAGCGATGGCTCCCATAGGTACATTTCCTTCCATCATAGTCATTTACTGTATAAAGCATCATTTTTCATCAAGTCTAGTTCTACAAGTTTCACCTTCATATCATTCTTCCAGGCTCTTCACTGAAATTTTTAGCCCCTTCAATCAAGTCTCCACTAATCCCTACCCCATATAATCACTAACCTTACTGGTAAGGCAAAAAGTCTTTCTTTCATTTATATTATCCACTGAGAGGTTCAGAAAACATGTCTAGCTCCCTCCCCCAAAACATTTTCAGTGTAGAAATTTCTAGTCCTTCAATGAACAAGGTGCCTGTAGTTGGGCTTTGCTGAATAAGCTGCTAGGGTCTGAAACTCCCACTTGGACAGGAAAGTAGCTGTTTACACATTTATCCGCAATCTCTGAGATGGAATCAGGGTAAGGCTCAAAGTCCTCAGTGAGGTTAAGCAAATTTGCTCTCACGTTTCTGGTGATGGTGAGCATGTGACTGGGTGCATATTGTCCTCTGCACTGCGGTTTGTATGCCTTCTGATTATTCTTACTAAGCCAGCTGGAAAATAGTTACTTACTCTTCAGTTCCCACTAGGGATGAACATAAACTGGCTCACAAAGTAAAGTTTGTCACACATTTTGGCTGTTTTGTGGTTTGTGGAGTCTGCCCAGCTGTCATGGGGTGTGACAGATTGTCAAGGGTTAATGCCTAATAGTCTGAGAACCCTTGAGTGACAGGCTGTTCAAATGCCCAGCACAAAAGTGGAGGGGAAGAGAATCCCCCCACAAGTATCATGGGCCCAGACAACACCAAGGGAGGGGTGGGGTGGAGGAGCCTTGGCAAGCCATTCTGAGCAGATCCAGACAACCTGCCGAAAGTGGCGGGATGGGGGGGAGGTGGACCCAACAATTGTAGGGGAGCTCAGGGATTGCACCAAGTCCTATGAAAAAGTGGTAAGGAGAGAAAAAGTGGGTGTATTGGCTTGGAGAGGAGAGAAAGAAGGGGGATTGGCTTGGGATAGAGAGAGAAAGATAAAGGAGGAGGGATTGGTTTAGAGAAGAGAGAAAAGGGGGGTGGCTTGGGAAAGAAAGACAAAGAAGCGGGATTGGTAAGGTGGGGAGAAAAGGAAAGGGGTATTGGTTTGTTGGGGGAAGAGAGGGGTAAAAAAGTGAGATTGGCTGGGGAAAAGAGAAAGAAGGGAGATTGGCCTGGTAAGGGGAGGGAAAGAAAAAGAAATGGGTATTGGGTTGGGGAGAGAATGAAAGAGAAAAAGGAGGAGGGTAAAAGAAGCAAAGGTTAAGAACATAAGAAAAGCCAATGTTGAATCAGGCCAATGGCCCATCTAGTCCAACACTCTGTCACACACTGGCCAAAAATACCAGGTGCCATCAGGAGGTCTAGCAGTGGGGCCAGGACACTAGAAGCCCTCCCACTGCTGACCCCCCCCCAGCACCAAGAATACAGTGCATCACCTGCCCTAGACTGAGAGTTCCTATCTATACCTTGTGGCTAATAGCCACTGATGGACTTCTGCTCCATATGTTTATCTAATTCCCTCTTGAAACTGTCCATGCTTGTAGCTGCCACCACCTCCTGTGGCAGTGAATTCCATGTGTTAATCACTCTTTGGGTGAAAAAGTACTTCCTTTTATCTGTTCTAACCCACCTGCTCAGAAATTTCATGGAGTACCCACGAGTTCTTGTATTGTGAGAAAGGGAGAAAAGTACTTCTTTCTCAACCTGCTCAATCCCATGCATAATCTTATAAACCTCGATCATGTCACCCCTCAGGCATGATTTCCCCAAGCTAAAGAGTCCTAAGCATTTTAACCTTTCTTCATAGAGAAAGTGTTCCAACCCTTTTATCATTCTCGTTGCCCTTCTCTGAACTTTATTTAGGATTTTTGGCTCCAATGTGCATTACTTTGCACTTGGCCACATTAAACCCCATTTGCCACGTTGATGCCCACTCACCCATCCTCGACATATCCCTTTGGAGTGCCTCACAATCCTCTCTGGTTTTCACCACCCTGAACAACTTCATATCATCTGCGAATTTAGCCACTTCACTGCTTACTCCCAACTCCAAATCGTTAATAAACAAGTTAAAAAGCATCGGACCGAGTACTGATCCCTGTGGTACCCCACTGCTTACCACCCTCCACTGAGAAAGTTTCCCTCACTCTCTGTTTCCTATTTATAAGCCAGCTTTTGATCCACAAGAGGATATGTCCTTTTATATTATTGAGCTTACTTAAGAGCCTCTGATGAGGAACTTTATCAAAAGCTTTCTGGAAGTCAAGGTAAACAACATCTATTGGGTCCCCCTTTTCCACAGGTTTGTTCACTCCCTCAAAGAACACTAACAGGTTAGTGAGACAAGATCTTCCCTTACAGAACCCATGCTGAGTCTGCCTCAATAGTTTTTGTTCATCAGTGTGCCTACTAATTCTTTCCTTAATAACAGTTTCTACCAACTTACCTGGTATCAATGTCAGACTGACTGGCCTGTAATTTCCTGGATCTCCCCTGGAGCCCTTTTTAAACATGGGAGTGACATTAGCTACCTTCCAGTCCTCAGGAATGGAGGCAGATTTTAAAGAAAGATTACATATTAATGTAAAGAGATCCACAAATTCACATTTGAGTTCTTTCAGAACTCTCGGATGAATGCCATCCGGGCCTGGTGATTTACTAGTTTTTAAATTGTCCATCAGTCGTAGGACTTCCTCTCTCGTCACCTCAATATGATTCAGGTCTTTCAAACCCCCTCCCGAAATCGGTGGTGCTGGAGTGGGCAAGCACTTCTCATCTTCCGCAGTAAAGACAGAGGCAAAAAATGCATTCAGCTTCTCAGTCATTTCCCTGTCATCCTTCAGTAGTCCTTTTACCCCTTGGTCATCCAAGGGCCCACTGCCTCCCTGGCTGGTTTCCTACTTCTAATGTATTTGAAGAAAGTTTTATTGTTGGCCTTTATGTTTTTTGCGATATGCTCCTCATGTTCCCTTTTTGCTTGCCTGATCACAGACTTGCATTTTATTTGCCACAGCCTGTGTTCCTTTTTATCAACCTCACTGAGACTAGCTTTCCACTGCTTAAAGGAATTCTTCTTACTTTTTACAGCTTCCATTACTTTATTTGTTAAACATGCAGACTTTTTTCTATACCTATTTGTGCTTTTCCTAACCTGTGGTATATATTTTTTCTGAGCTTCTAGGATTGTAGTTTTGAATAGTTTCCAAGCTTCCCCAATGGTTTTGACCTTCTCCACTCTTCCTTTCAATTTCTTCCTCACATGTCCCCTCATACCAGAGAAGTTACCCCTTTTAAAGTTAAAAGTGGTTGCGTCAGTCTTTTTGGGCAAGTCCCTATTTATACAAATCTTAAACTCAATGACATTATGGTCACTGTTCCCAAGTGGTGCAATCACTTTTACATCTCTCACCAGGTCTTGGGCATTACTTAGGACCAAATCCAGGATTGCCTCTCCCTTGGTAGGATCTGTGACCATCTGTTCCATAGCACAGTCGCTGAGAGTGTCTAAAAACTCAATCTCTTTTTCCCGACTAGAACTCATATTGACCCAATCAATGTGTGGGTAGTTAAAGTCACCTATTATGACACAGTTGTCTAGCCACTATCTTTAATTCAGTCATCATTTTATAATCCTCCTCTACCTTTTGATCTGGTGGGCGATAACAAACTCCCACTGTTAAGCCTCCTTTTGGACCTACTATTTCAACCCATAGCATTTCCAGAAGCAAATCCAATTTTCTTACCCTCTCAGTCTTACTGGACTGTATACCCTCTCTGACACACAGAGCCACCCCACCTCCAACCCTTCCTCCCCATCCTTCTGATATAATTTATAACCAGGAATCACCATATTTTCGTCATCCCACCAAGTTTCTGAAATACCCACAATGTCTATTCCCCCCCCCCCACAACACCAAGTATTCCTACTCCCTGATTTTACCTCGGAGACTTCTAACATTTGTGTATAAACACCTATAGTTTCCCATGCTTGTTAAGCCCACAGCCTTCCTCTTCCTGCCTCGAGACCTTGCCAGGCAGTTCCTATCATTAGCCACAGTCTCAGCGGACAATTTTAATCCATTTCCTTGTACAAAAGTAATAGCTACCCCTTCATCTCTTTGAGATGAACCATCCAGAACCAGAGACTTTTCATCTCCTGTCAGCTTTCCCCCATTATTCAGTTTTAAAACTGCTCTGCCACCTTTTTTATTTTAAGCTCCAGCAGTCTGGTTCCTTCTTGGGACAAGTGGAGACTGTCTCTTTTGTACAGCTCCCTCTTGTCCCCAAAAGCATCCCAGTGCCTAACAAACTTGAACCCTTCTCCCTTACACCTTCGTCTCATCCACACATTGAGACTCCTGATCTGTGCCTGTCTCTCCGGCCCTGCACGTGGAACAGGTAGCACTTCTGAGAAGGCTACCTTGGAGATCCTGGCCTTGAGTTTCCTGCCCAGCAGCCTAAATTTCTCCTCCAGGACCTCACGACTGCATTTCCCCACATTGTTGGTGCCGACATGCACCACGACCACTGGCTCCTCCCAAGCACTATCTACCAGCCTATCTAAAACATGTGTAATGTCTGCTACCTTTGCACCAGGCAGACAAATCACCATACGGTCAGTACGTGGGTTCACCATCCAGCTGTCTACCTGCCTAAGGATTGAATGACCAACTACCAAGAGCCCCCCCACCCTTCCCAGGGATGGTTCCTTGGTACGAAAGGATACCCGTTCACCAGCTGAAGAAGAGGTCCCTACTGAGGGCACATTCCCCTTATCCTCAGCATGGTGCCCCATTACCCCTTGACCCTAATGTCCCTGGCAGGAGCTGGGCTGCCAGATCCAGAGTGGGAGATATCTAACAAGTCCCCCGGAATCTTCTCCGTGCACCTAACTGACTGTCTCTGCTTCTCCAGGTCAGCCACCTTGGCCTCAAGGGAGCAAACTCGTTCCCTGAGAACCAGGAGCTCCTTGCACCAAGCACACACCCAAGACTTCTGACCAGTGGGCAGATAATCATACATGTGACACTCCATGCAAAACTCTGGATAGCCCCCAACCCCCTACTGGCATTCTGGCTTCATAATTGCTTTTAAACTAATACTTTTATATAATCCCCCTTTTAAAACCCTTTGTATTTATGTGGTTCCTGTTGTAGAAGTCTACTTACCTTACTGGGAACCCAAGGTGACTAGGTCCCTGGCTTTCTGGCTGTTCCTTGGCTTCTTATAGAGCCCCTAGGCTAAGAGCCACAGGCAAAGAGCCTCACCCTTTGGCTCGTGCCTCTTGCAAGCTTCCTGCCTTAAATAGAAGCTTCCCCAGGAGAGGGTGTGGCCAGCAGCTATTCAAATCCACCCAGGCACTCAATTACAGGCAAACAATGACCCTTTCACACCCGAAGTCGGGCAGCCAGGACTCTTGCACTTTTGAACTAGTGTGTAACTTGCACTTTGAACTAGAGCCTGACATTTTTTTCTGGAGGCATCTTTTGGGGGGAGCATTACTTAGACCCCATAAGTCCAATCTTCACATAACTTGGAGGACATGTAGAGGAGAATCAGGGGGAGGCCCCTTGTGAGCTTGATGTCTCTAGCTTGCACAGAATCCATTCTATACACTCCTGAACCTCCTAAACCTGCATCTGTCATTTCCCCAGGAAGCACTTCCCTAGAGCATCTTCTTTGGGAGGCCATAACTCAGACCCCATCAAAGTCCAGTTCTCACCAAACTTGGAGGGCTAGTAGAAGAGAGTCAGCTGAAGATATCCTGTGAGTTTGGTGACTCTAGAACACCAGGAGGGGGCATTCTATTGCATCATGAACTTCATGAACTGAACCAGTACATGTAGTCCTTAAAAGTTTATGACAGTACGTGGTTTGAGAATTGGGCACAACAGGCTTCCGGTCTGGGATACATGGCGTCCTGACGTGTTCTGGCTTTGCTCCCGGAGCATACGGAGGGTCTTTACGACAGGGTGGGCTATACAGCCCACCGCAGATCTCCCCAAGCAGGGGAGTGACCAGCAACGAGCATCGACCCGAGAGGGAGTTGAGATCGGCTGATAGCAGGGCTTTAAAGAGCGTAGCGACCAGCCTCGATCCTCTCCCCCCAAGAGGGCACTTCAGAATTTCTCTAAAAGACCCCACCGAGTTGGATTCTCAACATAAGAACACATGACCCAGACCTCCAAGACATTCTACGGAAATTGATAACAAGGAAACACTGCTATAACAAGACACAGACTTCGAAGGTAACTTTTTAAAATTGCTCACCGGAAACACATTGATCCCGAGAGGAAACAACACCCGATGAAGCACATGATCGTGCTGTATTTTGTGTACTAACACCGACTCCGAAAAACACGGCTAAACAGTAAAAAAAGGCCAAAAAGCCAGTTTGTTGATCATTCCTGCAGTTGGAATATTGACTTTAAAATAGAAACTAACATCAAGCCCCGCGAGAACTAGTGTTACTCTAGCTGCGACAGAAATCACCAGAACAGGAAGTGACCTCAGACTAGACAAGTAGTATTTCCTAGAGACGACCAAGGAGGCCGGAAGAAGGGAAGAAACCAGAAGTTAAGGGGGACAATTAAGATTGCCGGACAGGAAGTAAATAACAGGAAGATCTATTTACCATAGAGAAATTGCGCCCGCCATTTTGAGAAGGTCGGAACGATTTATTTTTATTTTAACCAAAAGACTCAATAGAAAAAAGCGAAAATAGAGCGGTTTAACTGGGCACAAGAAAGACTTTAATTTGATGTGAGTTTTATGTGAATTGTAAACAACGGCTTACGATCTTCGGCAACGACAGAGGGCGAACTCTTGGTCCCCCCGAAAATGGCTGCTAAAGAGGAAAAGAAATTACAGGGCATGATGGAAGCCATGGAAAAATGAGTGATGGACACTATACAAAAAATGGAAAAAACTCTAGTAACAGAAGTAACAGATTTGAAAAAAGACTTGTCTGGGATTACAAAAGAAATACAGGCGTTGAACAAAAGAGCAGACGAGGTGGAGGAGAGAGTGAAAGGAGTGGAAACTAATGTATCTGAGGTTGCTAAAGAAGCAGCAAAAGCTAATGTAATGGTGGAATACAATGGAATGCTTAATCATATGAGATTTAGGGGAATACCTGAAGATAAAAATGAGAATATTCATTCTGTTATGGTGGATGCTGTTGCAGATTTCTTAAAACTTGAAGAGGAGAGGGTGGCGGCACAGATTGATTTGGTGTACAGAGTCAACTCTGCGATTGCACAAAGGAAAAAATTACCCAGAGATGTGATTGTCCAGTTTATATCCAAAAGATTGAAGGAAGACTTGTTCAAGCAACAATTCCAGGAAGATTTCACAATTGATAACAAGAAAATTATGATATTAAAGGAACTACCCAGAACAATTCTTCAGGACAGATGACTTTTCAAAGACTTGATTGACAAACTGAAAACAGAGGGCATAAGATACAGATGGGAAATTCCAAAAGGTGTCAGTTTTACATTTAAGCAGAAGAGAGTCACCATCAAGTCAGTAGAGCAAATGAACAAGTTCATCAAAGACAATTTTAAAGACTCTGATAAATAAATACAAAGCCAACATGGAGAGTCAAATTATATCTTGGAATGTTAATGGACTCAATTCACCTCATAAAAGAAAAAACATTAGGCTTTGGTTGGAAAAACAAAAATGTGATATTGTCTGTTTGCAAGAAACACATATTAAAAAGACTGATGTTAAATTTTTGATTCAAAAAAGATTAGGAGAGGAATTCTATTCCCTCTCCTCACAAAAGAAAAAAGGAGTTGTTACATATGTTAAAAAAGAATTGGAGCCAAAAGAAATTTTTAAAGATAAAGAAGGGAAATTTTTGGCAGTGGAAGTCATACTTCAGAGTAAAAAAACTTTAATTGTTAATCTCTATGCCCCGAATGGCACTAAGGAAAAATTTTTTCAGGATCTGTGGGAACACTTACAACAGTTAACCTATGAGCAAATGATACTGATGGGTGACTCTAATGGTACTGTTAATAATGTTATTGACAGAAAATCAAAAAAAGGAAACGAAGGTATAGGTAAACTTCCAAAGGTTTTTTTTCAAATGGTAAAACATGAATACCTGGAAGATGCATGGAGAACTAAAAATCCTAAGGACAAAGATTATTCTTTTTACTCATCAAGACATGAATCTTTTTCAAGAATAGACATGATGTGGATGACCGAGAATTTGATCTTGCAAACACATAAAATTGAAATATTACCTAGAATTCTTTCTGACCACAGCCCAGTAAAGTGGTCAACATATGTTAAAAGAAAGAAATTTCGATGGAGACTCAATGAGGATTTACTGGACAAACAAAATATTGTAGACAAATTAAGGACGGAAACCAAAGCGTATTTTCAATTGAACTTAAACAAGGATGTACAGACGCAAACGGTATGGGAGGCATACAAAGCTGTGATGAGAGGACATCTAATTGCAATTAACAACAATGAAAGAAAACAACAATTGAAAATAGACAAAGAGATTATGGAAAATATTAAAAAAAAGAAGTAGAGCTCAAGAAAAGACCTGGCAAAAAGAAAATTTTGAGGGAGCTGAGGATTCTAAGGGAACAATACGACGCGAGGTTAAATAAAGAAGTATATTGGAATTTGAAAAAATTGCAACAGAAGTCCTTTGAAGGAGCAAATAAACCAGGGAAATATTTGGCATGGCAATTGAAGAAAAGAAGAGAGAATAAAATAATAACTAAATTGAAAGATGGGAACAGAGAAATCATAGACCCAGGAGGGATCCGGAGGGAATTTTATAAATATTATGCGACTCTTTTTCAAGCAAAACAAGTGGACCAGCAAAAAATTCAAGGCTATTTATCTAAAGCTAATTTGACACAACCAAGCCCAGAAATAAAAGCAATGTTAAATGCTGTGATAACTAAAGAAGAAATCAGTAAAGCAATAGGAGAGGCAAAGATCTCCCAAGTTCCAGGACCAGACGGTTTTTCAGCCAAATTTTACAAAAAATTTCAAGAAGACCTGGTACCGGTTCTAGAGATTCTTCTAAATGAAATTAGACAAAATGGGAAGATTCCAGATTCTTGGAATGAAGCTGCAATCACCTTAATACCGAAAGAAACTCAAGATTTAACTAATGTTAAAAATTATCGACCAATCTCACTTTTGAACAATGATTATAAAATCTATGCAAAAATTTTAGCAGAACACCTTAAAGGGTTTTTGAAAGACACTATTGCCGAAGATCAGGCTGGGTTTTTGCCAGGTAGACAAATAAAAGACAATATGAGGGTTGTTTTAGACGCAATAGAGTACTATGATAAGCACCCGGAAAAAGAAGTTGGCTTTTTATTTTTGGACGCAGAAAAGGCATTTGATAATTTGAATTGGGAATTTATGTTTAAAGTGATTGAGAAATTGCAGATGGGCGCAGAATTTATAAGAATGATTAAATCAATATATAAAGAACAAAAAGCTACGGTGATTGTGAATGCAGAATCAACAGAAGCGTTCCGGGTCAGAAAAGGAACCAGACAGGGTTGTCCCTTGTCACCATTGCTATTCATCTGGATTTTGGAGATATTGCTGCAAATGGTTAGAGATGATGATAATATAAAAGGTTTGAGTATTAGAGGTTTTTCATATAAATTAAGAGCGTTTGCTGATGATATCATGTTTATTGTTGAAGATCCTGTTAATAATATGCCTTTGGTATTTGAAAAAGTAAAAGAGTTTGGTGACCTCGCAGGGTTCTATGGAAATAAGAATAAATCAAAAATACTGTGTAAAAATATGACAGCTACAAAGCAACAAATTTTACAAAACTTGACAGAATGTGAAGTGGTTAAAAAGGTCAAGTATTTGGGAGTTGAAATTACAATGAAAAATATTGACTTGTTTAAGAATAATTATGAAAAACTGTGGGTTCTGATAAAGAGTGATTTAGAAAAATGGAAAAAACTTAGATTATCTCTTCTTGGAAGAATTGCTGTTGTCAAAATGAACATATTGCCCAGATAGATGTTTTTGTTTCAGACAATACCAATTGTAAAAGACGTGAAAGTGTTGGTAAAATGGCAAAGAGAAATTTTTAAATTTATCTGGGCAGGAAAGAAGCCGAGAATTAAAATGAAAATAATGTATGATGTTAAAGACAGAGGTGGCTTCCAAGTCCCGAATTTGCATTTGTATCATGAAGCTGTATGTATGTCTTGGTTAACTGACTGGGTTAATTTAGAAAATAGAAAGCTTTTGGCCCTTGAGGGCCACGATTGCAGATTTGGCTGGCACGCCTATCTTTGGTATGGGAAAAATAAAGTAGACTCAATGTTTAAGCATCACTATGTAAGAAGAACACTGTTTGAGGCATGGACCAGATACAAGAGCACAATTCCTGATGAAAGGCCTTTGTGGATTGTTCCTGTTGCAGTTATTCATCTTTTTCGGAATATAAAGGTAATGATTGGCTGAAATACCAAGAGTTGCTCCAAAAGGAAGGGAAAGAATATGTTTTAAAACCAAATAATGAACTAGAGTTTGAGTATGGATGATTACAATATTGTCAAATACGGGATATTTATAAGAAAGATTGTAAAGAGGTTGGTTTTAGAGCTAAGAACGATGAGTTTGAAGATATATGGTTGAAAAAAGAGCAAAAAATAATATCAAAGATGTATAAAACTTTGTTGACAATCTATACGTTGGATGAAACTGTTAAAGAACAAATGATAAAATGGGCCATAAATATGAACAAAGAAATTTCTATGGAAACATGGGAATTTTTATGGAAAAAAGCTTTAAAATGTCAACCTGTGTTAATGTAAAAGAAAATTGTTATAAGATGATGTACAGGTGGTATATGACACCAAAAAAGATTGCTAACATTAGAATGGATAAGAACTTGAGTAATAAGTGTTGGAAATGTAAAAAAATAGAGGGTTCTTTTTACCATATGTGGTGGTCATGTGATAAAGCTAAGGTATACTGGTCAAATGTACATTGTGAGATGCAGAAAATATTAAAAACTCCTATTAGGAAAAGTCCGGAACTTCTTCTCTTAGGTTTGACGATGGAAAAGATTCCACAAGAAAAAAGGACACTATTATGGTATATGATTACATCGGCAAGAATGGCTTTTGCTCAACAATGGAAAACGGAGAAGGTGCCAGATATATATGATTGGTTAAGAAAACTGCTGTTTCTAGCCGAAATGGACAAAATGACGAAAAAACTAAATGGACAAATGGCAGAACTGTATTTAAAAGACTGGGAGGGCCTGAAATTGTATATGGAAACTGAATATAAAATGAAAGGGAAAATGTACAATCTTGATTTGTATTGAGAGTGAATGAGAAATGAAATGAACATTTGATTGTACTGTACCTTTGTTGGAAATTATGTTTGTAAAAGTCAGGCCTTTATATATTTGAAATTAGGTTACCTGGTTTGTCGATTGTTATAAGTCTAAACTTGATTACCTTTTAATTTTCTTTTTTTTGTTAATAGCAGTGTTGGAAGCCTATTAGGGGGGTGGGGGGATAGGGTAAAAAATTTGTTAAATTGTATTGGTAACGATGCTTAACAATGTTGAAAGTAATCCAATAAAATTTTGTTAAAAAAAAAAAAAGAGAATTGGGCACAACACAAACCATGTGTTTTCCCAGTTCATCCCCATCCCTAGTTCCCACAGTCACTTGTATACAGGCAGCTTGCCAAATGGGTTGGTCTTTGGAGGGGGTTAACATTTATTAATTTAGTTTGATAATCCCCCCAACCTAAGGCTTCGAGGCAGGCATCAGGCAGTATTTTGTGTAATATTGGAGATGTAATCCCATGTTCTGAAGGCTAATTTTATGGGTGTGACAAACTGTTGCCAACCACATGGTGAGGCCTGGAGAGTTCTCAAAATTACAACCAATCTCCAGAGGACCTATATCAGTTTCCCTGGAGGAAAATGCCTGCTTTGGAGGTTGGGCTCTTTGGCTGTATACCTCCACTCCCCAAATCATGCCTTCCCCAAGCTCCACCCCCAAATCTTCAGAAATTTTCCAGCCTGGAGCTGGCAACCCTAAACTATGATGAGGTCACTTACCTGAAGCCCAGTGAAACAGAGGCAATGAGAAAGGGCAATAAAGACCGATATAACCATTTATTCAAGAGACTGCTGGCAGAAAGCAGTAGCCTAATAAAAGACCACCATCTCCTTTTAAATTCTATGCTTCACAGGCAGAGGTTTGCATGAATCAATGCAAATAAAATGCATTTAGGGTTCTGTTAATTGTGTCCCACCCATATAAACACATCTAACATTGATTGCAAACACAAATATTTGTAATTTCTGAGCCCATCCCTGCATCTCTCCTTATTTATACACACACCTCAGTTAGCTGAATGCTCTCTACTCTTTCAATATGATCTAGGGCTATCCACAATTTATACAAGGTTAGTGAATAGTAATAGTACTGCCATAAGGTGTTGTGAAAATGGCTTTTATTGTAAAGTGCTATATTAACTATAGCACTGCACTCTTCCTGTCCACAGGATGCAGGTTCCTTTTTTTGCTTCCACATCTCTTCTTCTAACTGTGAAAAGAGGAGATACACCCATCAATAAGAATGTAAACTATAAACAAGGAAACACAACAAATGTCCCCTGGTAACAGGAACACTTGGGTTGGATCACAAGAACCGCAAGCAGAGTTCCTTTCCTGGAATGGGGCTTCTTCTGCCTCCCATCCCCCCCACCCAGCTCCTTCTGGAATGTCATTCCTGGGGAGTGGAGGAATCCCCAAAACTGCTTGGAATGTGGCAAAGGGTGGTGTACTGGGAAAAAAGAACCAGTGGAAATTATAGTACATCCCATGGAAGCAGCCCTTTAGAACCAACCCATTGTAGGAACATACCCCCTCCAGTTATGAAATTTGTAGAATCCCAAAGCCTCTGAGACAGAAGGAAGGCAGCTCCGGTATTAGGAGGCAGGCGAACACGAAGTAGCTGTCTAACAGAACTAACAGTTTCATTTCCATAAGTTCTTTAACTTTATCCCTTCACTCCGAAGGAAATTAGCTTGGCTATATATTTTCTTTCATGAAGCCAGTATAATTCCAAGACACAGATGGCTGATCATCTAAATGTGTAATAGCATCTTTGAAGTTGTCCTAAGGCAAAAAAGCACTTGTGACAAGCATTATTTGCTGAACCAAATTCCACTTAATTAAGACACGAAGGCTGCAGTGAAAGACATCCCGACTTGTCAAGAGAACTAACTGTTACAAATGTTGCTGGGGGTTATGCTTTGCAACTGTTCTTAATGGTAAAGGACATGAAGCCTTTGAAGGATTTCTATACTTCCCCAGTGCGTCCTTTCCAAGTTTGTTGACTTTCATTTTGAACATTCAACTTTATATGTGTAACTAAAATGCAGTTGCTGCAGAAACTCTCATTCACAAGCCTGGAGACTCTCTTGGGAATAAGAGTGGTGGCTTAAATACAAAGTCTCACCACACTGTTCTAGCAGCAGCCTTCTTCTAATCAATATGGACCATGTGAGGAAACAAAAGCCTGAGGAACCTTTTCAAATTTAGTTTGATTGTTTTGCATCCTTAAGTATTTCAAATAAAAATCTTATTTTGGATAAGTTAGTAGAAAGAGAACCCAATCCACTATATACCTTAATCACTGGATACTTAAATTTAAATAGCTTAGATATCATTGCAGTCAATGGGGCAAGGCCATGGGTAGAATATCTGTTCTGGGCACAGAAGGGTCCCAGATTCTATCGTCAACATCACAAGTTAAAAGGATTAAGCAGTAGGTGCAGGGTGAAATGCCTCTGCCTGAGATACTGGAAAGCCACTGGTTCACAGAGCAGCAGACAATATTATCCATGAGAGACCAACAGTCTAGCTCAGTATGAGGCAGTTTCATGTGCTCAAGATGTACAACTCAATACAGAGTTAATGATGTTACTTAATGCAGTTATTTGGTGGGTGTAAGGAGGACTAGATCAATACTGCAAGTCTTATTTTCTTATATGCTAATGAACATTCATACAGTACTATGTTGATTTACTTGAGAAATTGCTGCATTCTTTTCAATTGCCTAATTTGTCAGTCTCTCAGTTCAACTGATCCTCTAATTGTGTGCAACCATTTTGTGTGAAAGAGGTTTAGCAATATTCTTCTACAGTCTTTGCTTAAGCCCCCAAACTAGAAAGCACTTTGTATCTGGGTTTGGGTCATTTGAATTGGCTAACAGGACAGGTTCCAATTTCGACACGGAGGCAGGTGCCTCATTAGAGGCCTCATTTTAGATAGTCTTGCAAAGGCTGTTCCCGTCTATTTATTATCAGCCTTTAAAATGTTAACACCATTTATTAATTATAATATTTTGAATCAAGTAACTCATGCATATGTTAGCTTCACTACTGTCAACTCCAGTCCTCTTCCTCTTCTACACTACTTTTGCAAACAAGCAGGCTTGAGGGAAGCAGTCAAAGGACAGACTGGTAGAAGCAGATGGCTCAATATTCATGGTCTCCCATATGGTGGTAAAACCATTCAAGGGGAAATAATGCATTGAGTCAATGTGTTCAGGCTGAAATGAATGATGTCAAAATATCAGCATAGAGCTCAGTCAATTTTTATTACTGCTTCAGAAAACTGAGCGTGGCTCTGGAAAAAATTAACATAAACATTACAAAAAGACTGGACGCCTCTATATAAGCTCTATACAATCCACATTTTGTGAAGGAACCCATATTTAACTGCTATTTGTTCTTTTCACACATATGAACCTTCTGGAAAATTGGTGGTCTTGGTCCCTAAGAAAGAGGCATATTTCAAAATCTGCTTTAGATTCCCACTTAGAAAGCTTCCCTTTCCTGTCCAAATCACCAATTATAAATAAGCCCAAAGCACATGCCAAAATCTCAACTTGCAACAGGAAGCAAATATAGCCATGTGAGTACTCCCATCATGTATTCTGATGGCTAACTACAGCATAGATAGTGGAAATAATTGTTGATTATGTGCCAAACAGCAGTTTGAGTCTCTAATAGAATGCACATATGGGAACTTCATTGACCAGCCACCTGTAATACATACTGGATTTATCATGCATGAAGAAAGGATTTTCAGTCATGCACTTAGTTCTTTAGTTAAAGACAAAGACATATCTCTTTGTTGATCTGGGCACTGGTCAAATAGATGATAAGGAAATAGATTATAAATTCTTGGCTCTTGGCCCCTCAGCTCATGCCCTAGGCAGAAGCGCTAACCTTTGGTGTGAGCCAAAGGGTAAGAGTCAAAAGGCTCTTGGTCTGTGGCTCTTAACCTGGGAATTGGGCCTGGGGACCCTGCATCACTCTAGATACCTTTAAACCACTAACCAGTTATGAAGGTAGAAAGCCAGCAAGGGCTATTCATTGTTTTGCAGAGACTGCCACATATATCATTATCTAGCCACTAGGTGGAAATCATGGGTGTGTGCTGCAAGGAACTCATGTCCCTCAGGGGGCAGGTTTGTTCCCTTGAGGCTAGAGTTGCCAACCTGGAGAAGCTGAGGCAGAGACAGAGGTTTGGGGAAGAGACCCTCAGGAACTTACCAGAACAGTCCCATTCACAGCTCTTCTGCTGTTGTGGAAAGTGAGAGTCTTGAGGCTGGAAGATGTCAGTCTGAGGAGGAGGGATGTCATTGCTTAGAAGGGACCCCTTCTTTGGGCAATAGACTGATATCCTCTCATACAGAGGATAAACCTGGGGGCTGGAAGGAGGAGGACTTCTGGTACTAGGTGATTTGATCATTAGTAATACAGAGAGTGGGATCTGTGACAGGTGTTTTGACTGCATGGTGACTCCCTGGTGCAAAGGCTGCGGACATCACATGCTGTCTAGATAGACTGACAGTGCTGGGGAGGAGTTAGCATCAGTGGCATGCTAGCTTGGAGATCAGGGAAGGCATGCAGCCAGCAGCTGCCTCTCTCCCTCATCTCCTGCAAGGCTTTCCCCGATCTCTAAGTGATGATTTTGCCACTTGGAGATCAGGGAAAGTGTGTGGCTAACAACCCCCCCCGAAAAACAGCATTTAAAGGGTTCCTTTTAAATGCTGTTTTTCTAGCAGAGGCGGCTGGAAGATTTAAAGGGGCCTTTAGCTGGTTGGCGGCCACGTGCTTCCACTGATCAGCTGGAGGGCCCTTTTAATGTCACAGGAGGGGAAGGGGAGGAGGGGGAGTGGGGAGAGGGGCGGCAGCTTTTGTGGGGTGTGCCTCCCATTTGAGGAGGAGGAACCCCCAAATGCCCCACTGTAACTACCAGCCAGGGTTGGAGCACCTTCCCTATGAGGAAAGGCTGAAGAGTCTGGGATTCTTAGAAAAGAAATGTCTAAGAGGGAATATAAAATTATACATGGAGTGGAAAGAGTAAACAAAAAGAA
Organism: Gekko gecko; assembly: GCA_029375565.1. Lineage (NCBI taxonomy): Eukaryota > Metazoa > Chordata > Lepidosauria > Squamata > Gekkonidae > Gekko > Gekko gecko. The sequence goes on from JAPDNY010000002.1 coordinate 139,688,573, forward strand.
ATTTTTCTCCCAAAATACTGGAACTTGAGGGCATCCAATGAAGCTGATGGGCTGATTCAGGATGGACAAAAGGAAATACGACTTTACACAGATTTGATGCCAGAATATGTAGTGATGACCACAGGAGTAAACTTTAAACTAATGCTTTAAAAGGGCATTAGATAGGTTCATGGGGGATAAGTCTATCAATGGCTATGAGCCATGGTGACTGAGGGGAACCACCACATTCGGAGGCACTAATCCTCTGATCTCAGAGCCAGGAGGCAACATCAGGGGAAGGCCTCAGCCTGTATGCCCTGTTGTTGGCCTTCCAGAGGACTTAGTTGGCCACTGTGTGAGACAGGGTTTTTCTTAAGTTCTTATGTTCTTAAATTGTACTTGTGTCCACTTGTATTTGTTTGTATTCTTTTGTACTATTGTAAGCCACTTTGACTTCCCATGGGGAGAAGAGCAGAGAATAAATATTCTAAGTACTCCAGAAAGATTTGTAGACTTATCCATACAGGAATCCTACTAAGTCATTTGTATCCACAAAGAGGAAAATGTAAATGTGCAACATAGTGTCCTGATAGTTCTGCCTCATAGGTATATTCTAACCTTTTTATTGTATAAAATCCAGAAGATTACAGGTTTATGTTTCTGTCATCTGTGTCATTACTAGCAACATTTGTATAGATAAAATTGAATCAGCCTCCATTCAGAATTCAGACTCAGCTACAAAGAATAACTGTTCTTATTCTGTTGTATTTAGAGCTTGTTATTGGAACTAACAGTAAACTTCATATTTAAGGGTACTAAAGTGAATGTCTATAGCGCTGGTACATTCCCATAATTATAAACTTAATGTCCACTTACTGTGGAATATTTTTTCTACATTCAATCTTGATTCCTTCTTGAGTAATACTACAGGTGCTATATTATTCTAACCAAATTCTACAGCAATTTTACTGAAAATCTAAATTCAATGGCACCTTTATTCATAAAATGTTTTATCCAGTACTGGAAAAAAAATGACTTCATTGAGGCTACGGACAGCATGTGTTACTAACCTCTGGGAACTCCTATTTTGGATTAATTGTTTTTGAAATTTATTCAGGAAAAGAAACCAATTTGTATAATATAGGCTCAACTCTTGGAACACGTGACCTGTTAAAAATTATATGTCTGGAAAGTGTGTTTTCTCTGCATGCTACTTGTTGCATTGGTTATACTATTTTATGTACAGAAGATTGCTGGGGCTTTAAAAAAAAAACTGGCCCAGTTTAGATGCTACTAGCTGCAGATGATATGGAACAACCTTAAATATAAATCATCAGCACGATGCATTTGTACTTTCCTAATCACTGGATTCCAGATTGTTATTTCAGTCATCCAGACAAGTTCCTGAATTATCACTGACACTGAGCTAAAGCACAGACATACTATTAGCCACATTATAAATATTAATAAGAAACCCAAAATGCTTTGTAAATCTTATTTCTTTTTTTAGAAAGGCATAAAGATGTCAAACCGCTAAAACCTGGTTATTTTGCTGGCGAGCAATTCCTAAACACGGACAGAAAGCAAATCACTTAATCCTCGCTGACATTTACAAAATAACTTGATGTATAAAGGACAGCCTTACACATTAAGAGGACAGGGTGTATCAGGTAATACAAGTGAGTCATGCTTCTTTTGCCATGTTTCTGGATTAAATCAGAAATGCATGCTTTCCCTGTGCAGAGATACATGGACACCTGATATAGGGACAAGCTCAGCATCTCATTCTGTGTAGGAGATTCATGACTCCTTCCTTAATGCATTACCAAGTAAACACGGGGAAGATAGCAAATTGCTCTTTCAGTTAGCACTATTCAGGGTCCGCATAAGATTCCTTTACCCGCCTTCTCCATCTCCAGTCTTCATAACCTAATTCGCCACCGGCCAACTTTGTCCCTTTTCCTCATTTTAATTCTGGCCTAGAGGAGACTTCCAATTTCAATCTACCAGCTCATCCTCTTCTCTTCATTACAGTGCTTCCTCCAAACTCCACAGAATTGGGAATCGCTTCCTGAATCACCATACAGTCCAGCTACTCTACCTTGTTGTTCCTTCTTCTGCCACCTGACTCTCCACTGCCCAAACAACCCTCAAAATATCTAAATCTCAGAATAATCACAGCTTCACCTAAACAGCAGGGTGATTCCCTTAATACCAATGGGGGCAGTTTGGACAATTTGGACAAACAGAACTTTTTGGTGTCTTGATATCTGGACTGTGGAACTTGAGCTTTGCAAATTTTAAAACTGTCAAAAGTGCAATGCAGAGCTTTCCTCTTTATATCCCCCACCTTTACAACCCAATCATAACTGGCTGGCATTTTCTCTCATGGGGTGAAGCCCATTGAACTAAAATGACATAGCTTAATGGAACATCTTTTCTTCAAAACCACCTCCAAAAAAGGAAAGTGAAAGTATTCATTCGCCAGCACACATTCAGATCAAGATGATTTTTCACTGGTTTTCTAAATTTCTGCAAAGCACTGTTCTCTCAGCACTATTCTTCCGGAATTCTCATTGCTAGGCACTAAGGCGAATGTAATATGTCAGCTCAAACACAATTACATCAGTGGGAGACAGCACGCCAGGAACATGAATGCATGTGGTATTTATCTTGGGCTAGTGTAAAGGGGGGTGGAAAGGGAAGGAAAAAAGATTTATCTCCATTTGTTGTGGGTGATTTCTTTAAACCAGCCTCTCTCTTTCAGACACAGCAAAGCTCTTTGTCATGGATTTGTCTCTGGACCAATAAGGAACCTACCTCAACTCCTTGCCCATAGAGCTCATAAGGAGAGAAGTGATTGCTTGCGTTGCCAGAAATGCAAGATAATTTGTTCTTCTGTTTGCTGTGGGAAAATGGGATGAGTGAACACCTGACCCTTTGATATCCAGGGCTATGAATAGAATTGGTTTTGTCTTTTGCCATTTGTGTGCCTGAATTCAGTTTATTTGAAAGGTGACAGAGTGACAGCCAGCAACTGTGAAAGAAAATGTCTTATCAAAATGGTTGCCCAAAACTTATGAAGGATGGCCAAACAGTCAATTGAAACTGCCTCCATCTGTTTAATTCATACAGTTGCTACAGCACTAAGGCTGCAATCCTAAATACACTTGTCAGATCCAACATAGAGTTAGGCACAATTAGGCCCAGTGTGTTGGATCCAACCAACCACAAAACAGGGAGAGCTCATAAAAAGGTCTGAGACACCCTATGTTTCTAAAACACTGCTGCTAAGAATAGGGAATCCTCAGGAATGATGTGGGAGACAGCATAGGGCATTCCAATGCGAAGGAGAAACTGACAAAAATAGCCTCTCCTTACTCTTCCATGAATAGCCCCAAAGGTCATGAAAGTGTTTGTGTGTGCATGCTTGTACACATGGGCAAATGAACGAGGGTGGGTGAATTCCAGCCTCTGTCTGCCACATCCCACTGCATTCCAAAGGACCTCCCACCATCCAAAACAGATCTTTGAAGGACACGGCTGCAGTGAGAAGGGGCAAACATCATTACATTTGTGGCTGCTGGGATTCAACCCATTAATTTTAAAAGGCCTATGTTGAGTTTGATGTGTGGTACTAAGCTAGTGTTGCCAATTCGGAAAATCCTGAAAGTTTAGGGGCAATGCCTCAAGACAGCAGAATCTGGGGAAGACAAGGAGTTCAGAGGGGATGTGATATCATATAATTTCTCCTAGACTATATGGAATACCATAGTCTGCCCTCTGAAGTTGCCATTTCCTCCAGAGAGACTTGCTGGTTTAACTGAAGATACAGGCTAAGAGTCCTTTAGCTTGTACCTCTGGCCATGCCCAAACTTGATAAGGTACCTGAGACAGGAGGGGGAGGAGGAATTCATAGCAAAGGTGCTCCACAGCTGGCAAAAATGTCCCTTCTCTTACACCTTCCCTCCTGCCAACATGTCTCATATAATATCCCGCACACATATCATTAGGCTAGAACCAGCTCCTCTCACTATGTGAGCTCCTATTAGGCTGTTGGGAACAGTGATCATAATGCCATTAAGTTCAGCATTCATGTCAATGGAAGATTGCCTCCAAAGTACAAAACAATCAATCTTGATTTTACAAGCAAGAATATGGCAAAAATGAGGAGAACCCCTTCTCTCTTCATTGTACCTTATAGGCCCATAAGATACAATAGAGAGATCATACTGCCCCTGTGGCACAACTCAAGAAAGAGGGGGTTTAAAGTTTAAAACCCCTTCTCTGGAGTCATGCTACATATGTGGTATGATCTCTCCATTGTATCCTATAGTCTCATAGGGTACAATGGATGGAGAGAGAAGGGGTTTAAAAAGTTTAAACCCCTTCCCTCTCTGCTTCCCCAGCCAGCTCGGGAAGTGGACTGATTGGGGAGACATCTTTAAATGCCTCCCCTTCCTCTAATTCCCCTCCCTAGCCAGCCTCCCAGCTGGCTCTAGAAGTAAGGGGAGGTATTTAAAGTTCAAATACCTTCCCTTCATCTGGGAGGCGTGTGGCTGAAGAGTATCTCTCCAGCAAAGAGAAGGTGTTTAAATTTAAAACACTATCCCTTCATTCTGGGGCTCATGCCACCTCCCCAGTGCGACTCCTTGGCCAGGGTGTGGCATCGCGGAGGCAGCATGAGCCCCAGAATGAAGCGTGGGTTTTTAAAGTTTAAACACCTTCCCTTTTCCAGACTAGATGAAGGGAAAGTTTTTAAATCTAAAACACTTTCCCTTGCTTCTGGGTCTTATGTTCCCTTCGCGGTGTGACTCCCCAGTCAAGGGAGGGTATTTAAATTTTAAACACTTTCCCTTGCTTGGGGAGTCATGCCATGGAGGCAGTACGAGACCCAAAGGCAAGGGAAAGTCTTTAGCCACCCTGAGCCTGCCTTGGTGGGGAGGGCAGGGTATAAATTTAATAAATAAATAAATAAGTTTAAATAATTTTCTTTTATTGAAGAGGTGCGCCTGGCACCTCCCCAGCAAAGGGAAGGTGTTTAAACCTAAAACACTTTTCCTTCCTTCTGTGGGTGGTGCCACCTCCATGGCATGACTCAGTCCCCAGCACAAGCCCCAGAAGCAAGGAAAAGTGTTTTAGATTTAAACACCTTCCCTTCACTGGGGAGGTGCTAGGTGTGCCTCTCCAATGAAGGAAAGGTGTTTAAAGTTTAAACACTTTCCTTTGCTTTTTGGTCTCATACTGCCTCCATGGCACAACCCCCCTGGCAAGGGAAAGTGTTTAAATCTTAAACACCTTTCTTTTGCTGGAGAGGCATGCCTCCCAGCGAAGGGAAGGTATTTAAACTTTAAATGCCTACCCTTCCTTCTGGGGCTCATGCCATCTCTGCGGCATGACTCCCCAGCCAAAGGAAGGTATTTAAACTTTAAATACCTTCCCTTGGCTGGGGAGTCACACCACAGAGGCGGCAGAAGCCCCAGAAGCAAGGGAAAGTGTTTTAAGTTTAAACACCTTCCCTTCACTGGAGAGGCGCACTGCAGCTCCCCAGCAAAGAGATTCCCTGAATGAATGCCAAATATATTTCTGTTTGGCCAGCTGAATCAGATTAGAGAATCTGATTTGGCTTTCAGCTTGCCCAAATAATGCTGAAGAGGCATTAATTAGTGTTGGGTTTTTTTGTTCGTCTGCACCGAATGCACATCCCTAGGTACTACCAATTCTGAAAGGATAGCTGAGTGGTTAGCAACCCAAGTTAAAGAAACCATAAAAGGCAAAAGGCTTCCTTTAAAAGTAGAAAGTTTTTTCCAGACTAGATAAACAGAAAGCAGCAACAGGTTCTGGCAAAACAAATGTAAGTTGACAGTAAGGCAAGCAAAAATATCACATGAGGAGCATATTGCTAGATACATTAAGACCAACAATAAGCATTTCCTCAAATATATTAGAAGCAAGGAACTGACTAGGGAGGGGCTTGGGCCTTTGAATGAAAAAGGAATGAAAGGATTAGGCTGGTTTTTTTGGGGAAACACCTCCTGCTGGCAACCCAGTTTCCACACTGCTTATTGCTAGAGTGGTGGAGCAGAGTAACTGTGGTCCTTTCCACATTTGTCTGCCACTCCAGATTTTCTCAGTGTTTGAGTTGAGGCAGTTTAAATCCACAGCAAAACAGCATCCAAATAACCCAGGGCAACATCAGGCTGAAACCAGGCTGACCACTGAAGGGAGGGAACGTAATGCAGAATGGGAGGAAAATCTGGAATAAAAAGAAGGTTGAACTTGATTTTAGTGTAGAATGTGTGTGTGGGGGGGGACTGGATTAAAAAAAAAAGGTTGGATTTGATTTTAGTGCAGAATTGCTTGGAGGACACTGCAGTGAACATGGATTGAAAGGAGAGTGCAGAAAGAGCCTGTGTAAACTTGACAATAATGGCTTGTCAATGGTGAATGCTACCGTATTTTGAAGTACCTTGAGTAAATTGTTACTGCTGCATTGCTTAGAATGGTTCTTTTACAAATTGCCTCTATATTTATCATTTTTTTGAATGTCATATCTGGAATTGCCTGCTGCCCTATTTCTGTACTTTTACTTAGGACAATGAAGATAAAATGGGTTAAATTCAACTACATTCTTTGTGCTTTTCTTCTCAGTATATCTCCTTGGCTTCTTTCATCTCGTCTTGAATAGAATATCTTTCAAAGTACTTGGATGTTTGGATTGGCCAACTCTTGAGTAGACTTGCTGGTATCCATATTCTTAGTTCATGCAGTGACAATCAGGGGGCTTTACCCATGATCAAGCTATAAAAGAACAGCTGGAGGAATTACATAAATTTTAGTTGTGGCAAATTCAACCAGCAAATGTTGGTCACCACAGTGGGATGGAAGAGTGCTGCATAACTAAGTCTTGGGTTCCAGATGTGTTATTTTAAAGTCTGCCTGACTCTGGGGAATTAATTTCTGCTTTATTTTGGTCCCTTCTATTTTATTTCAATCATTTCTAGTATTTAGATTGATTTTTATACTTTAATTTATTATTATGTTTTGATTTGATTGATATTCTAATTTGAAGTTGTTTTCTTCTGCTGCTTTGAATTTTTTTTGAAAAGCAAACACTATGTGAATGCCATGAATAAATAAAATAAAAACCACTGTAGAAGAAATAAAAGGCATCTTCTAATGAAGCATTGACATCTTTTGTATTATATTTGATGCTTTTCTTTACTAGTGGCTTTGTCTTAAAGAATGCATCTACTGAGAGGCAAGACATTCTTCATTCAAGCCTGCCTGCTATCATCTTGTGATAATTTTGAAGCTCCTAAAATGTAAGGGGAAGGATCACATCCCAGAGGTTTTTATTTATATACCATCCTCTCTAAAGTGCCATATTACCAGAAGTAACTTTATAAGCAAAGAAGCAAGGATGCATTCACATCACCAAGTTTTCTGCATGATTGTCACTATGATATTGGCATCTAGAAAGCTTTCCCATGAAAGGATGCAATACAGATTACCTTGCCCTCCTCCTTGGCTTCCAACTGTATTTTTCCTGCCCACACTGATAAAGTAATTCAGAAAGTACAGGAGTACAGACAGATTCTAAAAATGTTAACCAAGTGACTATTATTCAAGTGTAAGTATTTTTCTGTATTCATTTGTTATTTAAAAGTGCCAGGATGTAATAAATACAAAAGAAAACAACCACACTGGTCCAAATTCAGCCATGATATAACTCTATTTGTGTTTATTTTTCTCTCATAAAATACTGCTTCATTTCCCCCCCAAGATTGAGCATTAGGCTATTCCATGCCCTGATAGATTCAGTAACCAGAATTCCATTTTTGAATCAGTCAGGTGTTACACAAAAAAGGTGTCCCCATGAGTACAATGAGATTGAAAACCTTGACCTTTGGTTCCACTTTAGTAGAGCAAGTCACACTACATTGACTTGATGTATGAGTGTAGGAGAAGGAGTTAGGAAAAATAAGGAAATTTTAGTAAAGAGAAATAGGATTTACAAAACTCTCATCTTTAACAACTTGGGTCTTTCAGCTCCTATAAATAAGACCTGTAGATTAATTTTAAAAAATTCTCTTTAACCTTGCTTAATTTATCGTTTTGTTTCTTATTTTTACCTTGGGAAAGAAGACTTTAAGATAAAGTCATTGGAATCTAAGATTGCACCTGCATTGTGATGGCCAGCCTCAACACAGCTGCAGTGCCACTAGTCACCTCCCTAAAGGGACAGTTACATGGCAGCTGAATGGGAAAAAGTTGTCCCAACAGTGTTTCCAGGCACTACCACAGCAGTGCCCATGGCAATTCCACTGCAGGGTTCCATTCTGATGTTGTTGCAAGGCAGGGGCAGCATGATAAATAGGAAAGGCAGGGCCAATGGGAGTCATGAGCTGAGGAGTCTGAGCCAAGCATCCATCACTGACAGGGGACAGAGAGAGATGGGCCACAGGAGCAACACTCCTCCTCTGCCACAGACCCACTCTTAAAGTGACCAGCTCCCATTACAAACCAAGGCCACCTGTCAGTGGGGAGGGGGGCAACACCTGTCAGCCTCTCAGGCACCCCATGGTGGTGCTCCACACAGAGAGCACACATGGCCACAGAGGGTAATGACAGGCAAGAATGTGGATGTTTGGGTATCCCCACTCACTGCTGGCTGCAGCATACAGCAGGCCACCGAAGCTGTCAAGGGCATTCCTATGACAACCTGCATGCCACTCCTGGTGGGCAGGGGGTGGGGCCCCAGAGAGACTCAGACACATCCCCCAGCAGTCTCTTGATACATAACCATCGCTTACTCATGTCACTTGTTACAGCAAGAAGCCCCGCCGGGTGCCTGTAGCCATTACAGCTGCTAGCCCCTCCATTCATAGCTGCCCCCTGGAAAAGGCATCCCACCACTCATGACAGCTCTCTAGCTGCTGCTGCTCAATTGCTGCCTACATGGAGGAAAGGATGAGCACGATTGGCTGTGCTAGACATGGGCTCCATATCTGGGGACCTGGCAAGGTGCCAGAATTTCCCCTCCTCCAGGCCACCAGCAGCCAAGACACCTGGCCAGGGGCTGCTGCCCTGCCACTGCCCCCTCACCCCCTCTGTCTGCCAGGGCAGAGCTGCTGCCATCCAAAGATATTGAATCTGGCCTCTGCATTGCCTCCTCATCAGGCACTGAGACCAGGGACCCCATGATGCCACATGACCACAGAGGCTGCCACTGCCATGTGCCTCCTCTGGGTCAAGGGGTGTAGTTTGTCCATGACATCAGCAGTGAATATCATGGAACAGGGACTTGGGCACAGAGGGAAAACACAGCAGTAAGTTCATGGAGCTTCCAGGCAGGTTCCAATCCTTTGCACCCCACCCCCTCAGAGGCTCCAAACCTCCTTCAGCCCCTGGCCGGGGAGCCTAGCTGCCTTGGTCCTCCTCCCCATCACTTGGATCACTAGCTAGAGGTTTCAAAGGTGCCATAGGAGCTGTCTCCCTGGCTGTGGAGACAAGAGCACGACAATGGCAGAGCCACCCTCCTCCTTGGGGGCAGGAAGCAGTACCTGGTTGCTCTCACTGCATCCTTGGCCCTTATTGCCTGACCTCAGAGGATGGCCCATGACAGCATCCGCACCTTGCAAGTCACTGTGGGATGGAGGGAAATCCATCAAAATAATGGAGGGCAGTTGGAGGCAGCATGTGGCAGGAATTGGCCCCCACAGTTGGGGACAGATGGTAGTGGTGACCATGACACTCACCACATAGGACCTCAGCTTTGCAGCCACCCAACAACATCACCCACATGACAGACTCTACCCCCAGCAGATCCTCCTCCACTGCCAGCTGACCCGCCAATCATGGCTGTATGTCTGTGGCCGGAGGAACAGCAGCCTGTCCCCTTGCCTTACCCTTCCACCCATCTATGTCTGTTTCTATGGCTGCAGTCTTGCCAGGATGAAGTCCCTGCCTCTGTTATGTCCACCGGGGCCTTGTTGCTTCATCAGCACTCTCCTGCCAATCCCTCCCTAATGGGTCCCCAACAGACACCAACACTTCAGACAGACACAACGATTCAAGTTTATTAAAGGGATCCAGGGGCAGTGGAGTAATGCTTGTGCAATAACAACCCCTGCAACCGGTAGCCCACTCAGTCCTTTACTGCTAGGTGCACTTTTTTGATGGCAGTGGGGAGTGAATGACCAGGATGTTGGATGTGTCTGGGCACTTACAAGGGGCAGCTTCTGCTGCAATGTAATGGTGTTTCAGCTGTGTGGCTGAGGTGTCGCTTCTCTCCATTGGATCAGCACCTGTGTATGGGCCAAAACAGAGGCAGTAGCAGCTGGCAATGTTCTGTCATGGCAGAATGAAGGGCTATTGGCAGTCCTGTGGGGGCCTTCATGCAGCGAAAGGGGTGCTGCACTTGGCACTCTAACACCACAAAGAGGCCTCCCCAGGTGGAGGTTTCCACACCCTCCTCACCTGAGCCAGCATCCTGGTGGCACCTCCCTGTAATGGAAAAGGAACAGTGTTAGCACCTTCAGGACATACTTCTCTTAGATGGGAAAGGGTGTGGCCATCATGCAGAATCAACCAGCACATAGGTTGGTGGTGCTTGCCATCTACTGCAGGGTTGCCAGCTGGCTAGGTAAGCAACTTAGTCCATGGCTGTCACCCCTTGGAACCTGCCTTGCATGGGCCCCAATGTACCTAACCACCTGGTATGTGGCATCCACATGCATCTGGGGGTCTGCTGCTCACTCCCATGATGGCTGAGTTCAGGAGGAAGAGATGCCATGTCCAGTGTGACTTTGTGTCACTGTGGCCCAGAGGAGGTATGGGGTTAGGGGACTGGGAGTTTTGCTTACCTGTTCACATGTGGCTGCCTCTTGGGATTCTGACAGGGAGCCTGTGTGGGCCAAAATCAACCACAAAATGTATTTCCCCCCAGGTACTCACCCATCAGTGCTAGGTGCTCTTTCTGTGTTGTGAGTACAACTGGGGTGTGTGTGTATTCACTGTAAATCTGCATGGCAGGGAGCTGTCAGGCAGCATTATGTGGCAGGTGCCCTACCTCTGGAGTTCTGGGGCAACCTCCTGGAATCATTTTTAGGGTAGGGGGCATGATTGGGTCCTGAGGAGGGATGCAGCCAGAGCAGGGGAGTGTGCTGCTGGGGGTTCTGTGGACTTAGCTGAAGCTCTGTATGGGGAAGTGAATTTGAAATTACCATTGCTGTCAATGGACTACAATGCCATTTTTGCTGGTGCACTTTTGCGTCTGCTCGAAGGGGCATTCCCAGTTGAGTCCTTATTCCGATTCCCACCCCCCAGATTGCTTTATAAACTATTATGTAGTTATTTCTGATAAGAACATACATATATAGAATGTTTCACAGGTGTACTTTAGAAGCCAAATATATGCTATACTTTTCCAGATGCAGGGTGCAATACATGCAGCAAAAATGAAAACTAAGAGATTAATTTGAGATTATTTTTGTACTCAAGGCATACATATTTTGTAATCCACACTGTATGTCACTGTTCCAAATCAAATCAGCAGAAAAAAACTGACATGAAAGAACATAGGTGTGATGGACTGCACTTTTTAAGAGGCTTAGAAGTGCAGTAGAGACAACTAAAGGACTGTAAAGGGTTAATTCTTCACAGAAACAGACAGCCTTGAGTGACAGGCTGTTCCAAGTAATCTGTGGTTAGCATCAGCTGAGCAAAGAAAGTCTTGAGAGAGTGGGATGCCAAGGAGAGTCAGTCAGATTCCTGCCTTAACTGAGATGTGTACTGAGACCATCTGAGTATAGCCCTGGCAGAAAAATAATCTAGTGCTTACAGAGTCAGATTTCATCCTTGATTGAACACAGTTTGAATTCAGCATTATCTGAGAGCAGTTTGAACACAGACAGAGAACTGGGGAGAGTTTGGCAAGGAGGTATGGATAGTAGAGAAGACTCCCATTCAGGCCAAAGGAAAGGGGATAAATCTTCTAGAGAAGATTCCCTACCCAGTCAAACAAGGAGAGTTATCTCTGAGGCGTACAGAATTCCCTGGTCTGGTGTGATTAGAAACTGTCTATAGGGACCTTAAAAGTCGGTGAACAACTCAAGAAGAGTGCTGGTGTTTCAAGAGAAGGGGTTTAGGTAGTGGGAAGAGAATTCCAGCCTTCTGGGTACCAAATGAATCAGTAATTACTCAAATAAAGTGAATTAGAGCAGGGGTATCGAACATGTGGCCCAGGGGCTGGAGGGCTTCTATCAGGCCCGCAGTAGAACTGGCTGTCTTCTGCTTCTTCTTCCACTTCTTCTGCTGCTGCATCATCATAGGTTTGCAGCTTACAGATACACATCTGAACAGTATACTCAAGATTGCAACAGCACAGACATTTTGATGCAATAATTCCGACCAAGAAGTGTCAGTTATCAGACATTGTTAAGCATGTTTTTATTTTAAGTTTAGAAAACCCTTTGTGTTTGTGTCCTCTATAAAGTTTATATCTTCGCTACCTGGCACTACATTTTATGACACACATGGCCTGGCCCAACAAGGTCTCATTTATGTTGGATCCAGCCCTCATAACAAATGAGTTCGACACCCCTGAATTAGAGTGTTTTGGAAAACACTGGAACAAAAGCCTCTCAATATAAAGATATCAGCAACTGTGAATAATTTCAGAACCTCTCATTAACCTGATATATAAGAACAAAGGTCTGTGCTTGCACTAGTTTTACCTCAGTAATTTCTGATTTTCCCCTGACCTTTCCCTTTGATGTTAAATAAACCCTTTTGTTATTCTTGAATTTTAAAAGCATCTCAAGTGCCATTTTCAAGGGTTTAAGTTAAAGGATATCCTATCTCTTCTCTCAGGTTCCTGTGCTGAGCAAATAGACAAAATATATCTTACTGACAGGGTGGGACAGCCAAGGTTTCTTCCAGAGAGAAAAGAACATGTTAGCTGGGCTACTCAGTCAATGAAGGGCCAGAAAAACACAGGGAAAATCTAGCCTCTGAGGGAGGGAAGCAGAAGGAGTCCATCATATCTTGTTTTATCTTGTTTTAATTGTTTTAATTATGGCTTTGGCCCCAACTGTTAGCCACCCTGAGCCTTAGGGGAGGGCAGGATATAAATGAATTATAAATGAATAAATAACACAATTAATTTTTTAAATCATCATAATTCCAAATCTCTTCATTTTTTTCCTGAACACAAGATACAACACACTGTCCTCCACACCAATTTAAGCAGATCTCCAGAGAACATATTTTCTTCTACCATAACTGAATTCAGTATACTATCCTTATGACAGCACCAGTGGACAATGGTATTACATCCACAAGTGGAAGAAAATATATTACACGCTCTCCTCCCACCAATTTTTGCCAGCTATATTGTGCTCATCCTCTAATATCCTCCAGCAGCAAAAAGTGACACCAATACAGAGAATATTGCCACAACCAAGGTCCTTGGGCTCTCAGCTCATACATTACTGTTTATGCAAGAACACTCTCAGGCATGAGCAGAAACACTCACAAAAGTGAAAAGAGCATCCTCAGCACAGTCCTTTGAACAGCAACTCTTCTGGAATTCTTCTGCCACTTCTCTTTCAGAATTCTCCATATTAAATCAAGGCAATGGTGGTTTCTCCCAGCCATTTACTTTTTGGTCCTTCTTCTCATCCACTTCCCTTTGTCTGCTGTGTAGCACATCTAGAGTAGATTGTAGCAGATGGGGGGCAGATGAAAGGGCCAGGGGGAACTAAGCAGCTATGGACTCTTTTACACTTCAGCAGCTTATATAGGCACGGGTTGGGGTCCTGGAATCTCTTCCAAAGTCACATCTTCATATCAAATCCATTATAAAATAGATCAAGTCTCCAGGTCCCATTGCCAGACCAACTTATAGGTGATAGTGAATCACTGCACGAACTCCCTTTCCTTTGGTATTGTTATTTTCAATTTAAGACTTCCTTTTTCAATATAAGCCTCTCATGTTAGTAGCCTGAAATATCTCTTGAGAAATCTTAAGTTTTGGTGCCAAATTTTCCATCTGTTGGCTGTGTAAGAAACATTCAGCAGGGAACTTACCATGTGTTGCAATTTGATTTCTGCCTGTAATCTGTGCTCCTTTTTTCAGATTCTATCTATAAAATGCTTCAAGTCCCTTTCCCAAATACCATTTGCAACCTGCTACATGCTGATTTGGGAACTAGAAGGTCTATAGGGGAAATAAGCTCTAACATAAGCAAATTATTACTACAAGTCAGCTCACAACAAGCTAAAAATATGATATACCAGTAATGCAATGTACTAACTACAGTCTCAGAATGAGGATAGCAATAATCTGAATTTTTCAAGGAAATATTATGTCTCTTCATAACTTTCAACCACAGTCAGTGTGCAATTCATATAATGGAAGTTTGATGTGTTGTAATCTATGTAACTCAGTCTGATGGGTCCCACCATCAATCCTCTTCTCCCACCACTGCTCAGTGAGCTGGCAGGGGAAAATTCCCAGTGACACATGACATCACTTTTGGCGTGACCAAGAAGGGATGTCCCCACATAGAGGTAACACTCTAGCATTCACCCAAAATGCTTTGATTAAATCATAGCCACAAACAACATCCACCAAGGGAAGATCATCTACAATTCACAACTATATTCAAAACTATATATTACATTCATTAAAATACAAAGAAGGGTTAGTGGTCACAACCCAATAGAGTGTATAGACATCGATACAACAGATTGCTCATAACGATTAAACGTAGTTTTAAAAAAGAACATATTCAAAACCAACAGTAGGCTCTTCTGTAATTCCATACATAAATAGTGTCCATAGACCTCCAAACAGAAAGTAACTGCAGCAGAAGACAACCACTGTGGAAAGAATAACAGCCAGATGCCCCTCCCAGGTATAAATCAAGTGTTTCAATGAAGACAGTATTCATATGTTCAAGAAAATGTCCAAAGGAACACCCAACCTACTATTACTGTGTCTTGTCTCTTGATTCTTGACTGTAATGAAACAAATGCACACCTGAAATATGTGAGCCATCTAACTATTGATCACAGATTTGAGGTTTATGAAAAGACTAGCAGTAAAGCCCGTTATGAAGGCAATACAACAGGCTCTAGAAAGATGTGATGTGTAATGAATGCATAGGCTGGAAGCAGATTAAGTACATATTAGGATGTAATAGAAAGGCACAAATGTGGAAGTAAAGTCTCACATACCTTATGTTACACAATACCTGGTGTCCAAGGTCACACAATGTGTGCCAGAAAATGCAGTACATGGATCTCTGTGGAGTCATTTCGATAATTGGGCAATTTTGTGACCAAAATTCTGCTACTCAGCTAACAATCAACGTACCGTTATCTGCCCCTCTGAGTGCAGCTGACTTCTGCCTGCCCGCCCTCCTGGAGATCAGTTGTAATGCTGAATGATCTCCACCCCTCACCTGGAGATTGGCAACAATGGTTCCCCTGGAGGGAATGGCTGGTTTGGAGGCTGGAGTCTATGGCATTGTACCTGTCTGAGGTCCCACCCCTCCTCAAACCTCACCAACTCCAGGCTTCATCCCTCAAATCTCCAGGAATTCCCCACCTGGAGTTGGCAGCCCTATGTGATTCCCAGCCAATCATCAACCTACCTTTATTTCACCCTCACTCTTCAGCTTTCCATCTCCCCCCCACCTGCAGCCTCCACTGTGCTCTGAAGCCCTGACTGCCACGTCACATTGTCTGTCATGGGGGGCATCTCAGCAGGATATAAGGACACAGAGATCTCTGCCATCTGGAGAGCAGTTGTAATTCTGAGTGATCTTCAGCCCTCACCTGGAGATTGATAACAATGGTTCCCCAGGAGGAAAAGTAGTCTTTCTCTGCAATGGAGACCAAAGCAGCTGACATCATTCTCTTCTCCCCCTTTTGACTTGCACAACAACCCTGTGAGGTAGGTTAGGCTGAAAGTCTGTGACTGGTCCAAAATCACCCACTCAGCTTCTACAGCAAGAACCTGGATCTAGCAGACCCTGCTCTGAAGCACTGACTGCTATGCCTATGGTAGCCAGCCTCCAGGTGGAGCCTGAAGATCACCAGGTATCACAACTAAAATCCAGACAAAAGATCCCCCCCATCCAGAGAAAATAACTGCTTTGGAAAGTGGGCTTTATGGCATTCTGTTCAGCTGAGGCCTCTCCCCTCTTCAAACCCTGGCTTCCATAGATTCTACCAGAAAATCTCCAGGAATATCCCTACCTGGAGTTGGCAACCCTAGTCAGGACTGGCCCCAATGAGTTCCTCACAAAGGCCTGTGAAGAGTTTCATTCCTTTGTCTGAACCAAGCTTGGCTGCCCACTGTGGCGAAATGGGCTCCAGTTTACAACTCAGCTGTTCACCTCCCAGCTTTGTCCTGTGGGTGTATCTCACTCCTTAAGTTTGCTGCCACCACTCACTGAATTGTCATTGCCTTTTTAGAGGGACACTGAGACCCCTCTGGGCAAATCTCCCTATTTGGAGATGGAATCCCCAGTCTTTGGGGGATCCCTGGAAAGTTGGCAACTCAAGGGTCTGGCCTTCCCTTGCCTCCTTGGGCTACCCTCTCCCTTTGTTATTGTGCAGGGCGGGGGAGACTATGTGGTCAGAGCACAACACAGATTATTAGCCCAAATAATAGAATTTATCTAACTATTTACACAATTATGGGGCGCATACACACTGTAGGAGTAAGCACACACTATGAACCAACAGGGCATTAATCCACAGGGGTTAAACACCATCCTCTTTCCCTACACACCAGCCTCTGGCTCTCTGCTCTAGCCTCTCTCTCTGGCCCAAGAAAACAGGGAAACTTCCATTCATTCCGCAGTCCAGCCAACTGTGGAGTGGTTGAATTTCTGTTGCCTCCCAGGGTTCTCCCACATCTCTGGCTTGTGGCCTGGACAGCCTGGTCAGCACAGGCAGCAGGAGCCTTTCCTAACCTCCTGTAGGATGAAGACAGCCTCCTCCCTGAATGGGCTGCAATCTATATCGATGCCGCCCTGCATGTTGGGACAGTCCCTGTTTTCCCAGCCTTTTCTGCCTTGGGACAGCTGGGAACTGTAGTCCAGCAGATGAGGAAGCTCCATTCAGCCCAGTGAGTGATACCCCTACAGGCCCCTCTCTGGAACTACAGCTCAATCAAACCTTATAGGAGAACATTTTAAACAAACAACCACAGATAGCAGCCATTTTACAAACACAGGTAACTGCCATTTCATTACACCTACCAACAGTCACTGAAGGAAAAGTTACTCCCACACAGGACGCAAGCAGTAGAAGTGTCTGTGTCAAGAGAGAAAGCCATTTGCCAGGAATTCTGACAGGGCAGAGTGGCTGAAGGGGGAGTGGGCGGGGAAGAGGAGCAGACCCAGCACCCGGTCAATGGCACACGAGTACTCTTGAGTGGCAGCTGATGGGCCAATGGCTGAGGGAGGGCATTGCACAGCCAATGGGAGTGCATGGAATGTTGCCACTTTAAAACAGCATTATTATAGAGAGAGATTCAAAATCTCTTTGTCATCAGCTGCAAAAGTCAGCTGCCACATTTCCAGAATTTTGTTCTTTGTTTCCAGTTTCCAGCAAATGAGTCAGAGAACAAATCAAAGTATTAGTTTTAAAATTCCAGATATTAACTAACCACAAATGCAAAGTATTGCTGTGGTAGACAAAGGAAAATGGGAAACAATGAACTTTATCAAATTTCTAATTTTGGTGCAGAAGTTAAACACTAAAACCCCACAGTTAAAGGAATATTTATCGATATTGCAGATAAGCAGCAAGTGTGTACATCAAATGTATGTGAAAAAAATGTTATGACAACATTTTTTTGGGGGGAGGAGGAGGAGGAAGCAGCAGCAGCAACAACTGGATTTACATCCTGCCCATCACTCAGAGTTTCAGCGCGTCTTACAATCTCCTTCCCTTCCTCTCCCCACAACAGATGTCTTGTGAGGTAGGTGGGGCTGAGAGAGCTCGGAGAGAATTGCTCTTGACAGAACAGCTCTGAGAGAACTGTGACTGATCCAAGGTCATCCAGCTGGCTGCATGTGGAGGAGTGGGGAATCAAACCTGGTTCGCCAGATTAGAGTCCACTGTTCCTAATCACTACACCAAACTGGCTCTGAATATCCAAGGAATCATGATCATTATTCCATTCCCAGTGTCCGAGATCAATCCAATACTGTCTTGAATTTAGATCCAGATGGTCAGCTGTGTTTGTTTGAAGCAGTAGAACAAATAGAGTCCAGTGGCACCTTTAAGACTCTAAATTTGTCTTGAATTTAGCATCTCTTTCCACAGTGAAAAAGGCATGCAGAGGAGTTTTCACTCATTTGCCCCAATGATGGGGAATTCCCATCCACTGGGCACTTTCTTAAACCCAAGGTTATGAAACATTTGTGGGCTTCTTTATTTTGATACCTCAATTTATTCCTACAGACATACGGCTTTGTTGATTTATTCTGTGGAGGGCAGGATTGTGGGCCTCTTTGACCTATCTTTGTCTAATACAAGTGGCTGTGACCACTCTGTCAGGGTATACATGTGGATAAAAATTAATCAGAATTTAACCTGAACTGATCTTCTCCGTTAACCCAATCCCATCATATGTATTTAGAGCAGAAATTTAAAAAACAAGTAATGAACTGGGAAGTCCCTTGTTCAAAGCTGGCTCAGGAATGAATTCTTTGTCCAGCTCACCACAGGCTATCAGAGCCAGGAATAAGTAAAAAGTGCTAAATGGAGCCCACCAGAAATAGTTACAAAGTGTAGCATCAGACATGGCATTATTACAATACCTGAAGTAGTGATTTTCTACACTACTTCACTCTTATTATTTGTGTGTATATGTGTGTGTGAGATTTATCCTATCTTTTGGCCTGTTAAGGGTTAAAAGGCAGAAATCAAACAAACATAACAAAATTCTATAGTTAAAAAAAACCCTAAACAGCTGAAAGCTGAAATCTTTAAAAACAATCAGAAGTGGCACTAAAACTACACCAGAAAAAGACTAGCAGGACCAAAAGCAAACAGTAGTATTTAAATATTATAATACTACAATTAAACCAATTTTCTCTAAATGGACTCTGAATCAAAAGGGTCTTCTTAACCAACCACCTGGAAGCCCAAAGTGATCAGACAAGGTATTTCCAAAGTCTCACTGCCTCCACTGAGAACAATCTGCCCTGTGTAACCACCTGGCAAATTTCCAGCAACAAGAGTGTGTGCAATGATGAGAGGGAAGATACTTATTACCTTCCATACATTGGTAACTCTGGTGAAGAAACACTTCACATCAGCACAGAGGCTTTGAAATCTTCTGCTTGGGTAGTTATGCAACCATTTTGACTATAACACTGCCTTGAAAAAAATCAGCAATGATGGAACTTGAAACCCTAATGAGTAAATAACAGACTAGAGTAAAAGCACAAATGGTCTTATTTCCAGCCAAAGTCCTGATGGATGGCAGTACTGACTGTGTTCCACCTTAGTCTTTCCTCATCATTCCACATCCCAGTCTGTAATCTTCAATACTGTAAAAACTTATAGCTTCTTTTCCTTGTCTTAGAAGTATACAATAAGGCCTTAATGGATTCTAGTTAATCTTCTTTCCTCATTTTGGGAACATACCCAAAGCATTTCAATTTCTTCAGTGTATTCCAGTGACTAAATTCCCTTTGGATGCTCGTGACCCACAAAATGTCAACTTATAAAGAACAAGTTCCATGTTTCATTCAAAAAGGCACCTCGAGCTATTAACCTCAGAGGGAGGGTAAATGATTGTGGGAAGGAAACGTTTGGACTCCAAAAGGGAGAGAAAAAAGTTAATTTTGCTTTTATTTTGTAAGGGGAAAAGAAATCAGCTTTGCTGTACAAGTATTCAATATCTGAAGTATAAGACCAACTGTCTTTTCAGCTAAAAGAGACACAACTGCCTGAACAGACAAACTGCCGCCAATAATAACAGCAGGCCTGTTCCTATGCTATTATAATGACAATGCAAATTGGTAGGATGCCTCAGCAGATAAGATTTGAGGTGAGTGCTAAAGGCACTTCAGAGCTAGCACCTTATGTATCGACCTTGGGTGGGTTCCAAAATAGCACTGACATGTAATTAACACCAACACATATTTTCACTGGATAGGTAAACAGGGAAGCCTCCCTCATTCCTAGGCATTCTTTCCTGGAGGAGATGGGGCTAAGCCTTAGCAAGTACTCCCCCAAAAAATATCTTTTGAAGAAGGTTTACCCTCCTAGGGTTGAAGAAGAGATACTTTCTTATATAATATGTTCAACCATTATCTACCTACCTTGAGTCTTTTTTGGAGAAAGACAGGACAAAAATGAAATAAATAAATTATTTAAGAAAACATCTTTGTTCATAAACAAACTCATTCAAATAATAGGAATCTGAAACTAGTCATGATAGCATGTGTTCTAACCTAACCTTATCACTCCAAAAGTCTTCCTCCAGTCTAAGGAGATGTCCTCCAACTAGTGACTCTTTCAGAAGAGCTTAAGGGAGGATAGATGCCTGTTACCTAAACAGGACTGGCCCGTCATTGACAAATTTTAGGCAGTAGCCTAGAGCAACCCCCCTGAAATGGGGCACCACATTGGCTTGCCACACCGCCCCTGCCCCTCCCTTGTCAAAAGCCTTGCTCAACTCACTGCCAGGAGAAGTGTCCTGGGGGCTTCAAGGTCCTGGTGGCTTCAGGGTCCTGGGTGCCCCATCAGTTTGCAAGGAGGGAGAGCAGTGGCAGATCTCAGCAGAGCCAGCCCAGCCTGCACTGTGGGATGAGGCACCCCCAGCGTGCTGCAGGCTCCTTTCCCTCCTTCCCCACATGCCAGCAGCGGCAGTGGGGATGCAGAAGCAGCACCAGAGCCATCGGCAGAGTGCACCCCTTCCCCCGACCCACTCAGAGCCAACGCCAGGCCGCCCAGCTGCTGCCTCAATCCTATGCAGGTGTATTCAGAATTAAGTTCTACGCTGTGCACAGGAATTTAATCAGAATTCTTTTGCAGTATTGCACACAGGGCTGGCACCTGGGGGGGGGGGTGCCACAAGATAGCCTAGTGTGCAAAAAAAAACCCTTGGGGCCAGCCCTGATTTTTTCTCATAACCTTTTCTTTCATCTAGTTTTCATATACTAGATTAGCTGAAGAAAGTAACTCTTCTATGAAAAAAAAATATTTTGTCTGTCCTGAACCTACCACAAATAATCAACTTAAAAATAATGAGGAATGCTTATAGATAATACAGTTTATTGTATACTTCCAGACTAATCATTTTATGAGGCAAAATACAATACAGGGTTGGGTTTGGGGTGTGGTTTTGTTTTGTTTTGTTCTCCCAAACCTTGCATATACAAGAATATGCAATACTATTTCATTTACTGTACCTTGCTTTCCTTATACAATGGGTAACATTTAGAGGCACAATTCCCCTCTATTTCAATTCAGTAATAACTGTCTGCCTTCCATCTCCAGATAAGAAATTCTATATTTCAGAAATCTTATATTAATTGGAAAATGGGGTGTTTGCTAAGACCAAGGGCCACTTTAGTATCACAGTATATATTACATTCAAGCACTTGAAATGGTAGACCTATTTTAACCTGGAAGAACCAATTTAGGCGGAAGAAGCAGATGTGAGAAGGGGGGAGCAGGGGCTACTTCACTTTCCCCTTTCTCAAAGTCATCTGCTCTTGTGCCTGCATCTTTGAAAAGTTATTGGGGTGGGGCTGCTGAGGGTTCAACAAGGGATCATAAAGACAGGTAGAAAAAGAGTTGTTTCCCCCTTCCTTCTGAAGAGTATGACATTCATCATGTCATACTAAAGAGAACAAAATCTAAATACAAAAGCTCACAAAATGCAAAAATATACATTGTCATAACAAAGAGAAAATTTGATCTTTAATATCTCTCAGTTTGACGTTACAATGTTTAGACTATTTCTGTCAATCTCCAATGTTACCAACTTGTTTGAAACTCTTCCCTTATAGTATGTATTATTTAATCATGCAGTAGAGCAAGATTCCACAATTCTATAAACCTTTCATCAACTTTAGAATGTATTTTTCATTATTTGCAATGTTTTTGGTGGCACCAACATGATGTAGAAATTCCTTTTACTTTGGCCATGCTTTGGCCTCATTGCCATCTCATAACAAATCTGTCTGTATTCAAATACTGGTCCCCTCCATCATTTTTTGTAACAACTTTTAACAACACTTTGTAATTGTTCTTCTATAATTCCTTTTTTAAAGCACCCAAGTATATATCACAGGCACATTCCTAACATGGAAGCTGCTGTTGGTAACCTCTAATCCCTTTTGTTCTTTTTGACTAACATGAAAATGTATCTTTTTAGTTTTTACCATTTTAAGCAACTTTATCAATCAGGTCTGTTGCATCATCCATGTATGTATTCATTTTTATTCAGGGGTCTTTTTATAGAAAAGCAGCTGCAGGAGCTTATTAGCATATGGTATGCTAATGAGCTATTAGCATATGCCACGCCCCCTGACATCACCGGAAGTGATGTCAGAAGGGGAAGCAAAAGGGGGGGAGGCATCTTCAAAAGCCTCCCCTTCCCTTCCCCAGCTGGTCTGGGTGGGGGAGCTAAGAGAGATGGGGTTTAAAGTTTAAACTCCTTCTCATGAGAGTTGGGCTGCAGAAGGAGGAAAGAGGGAAGGAAAGAGAGAGAGTAGAGAGAAGGAAAGAAGGAAGGAAAGAGGGAAAGAAAGAGAAGGAAAGAAGGAGGGAAAGAAAGAGAGGGAAGAAGGAAGGGAATAGGGAAAGGAGGAAAAAAGAGAAGAGAAGAAGGTGGGACAGAAAGAAAGAGAGAAGAGAAGAAGGATGGAAAGAGGAAAAAGAGAGAAGGAAAGGAGGGAATGAAAGAAATTCCGCGGCAATTCGGCCCCATTATATCCTATGGGCCATTGAAGTCAATGGTGAAAACATAGGGCATATTCTGGGGGCTGGAGGGGAGGAGGTTTGAGGGAGAGGATCCAAACTCACAGGGTAGCTGATGGAGCCTCTCCCCAAGATACCCACCAGGTTTCAAGAACATTGGACCAGGGGGTCCAATTCTATGGGCTCCCAAACAGGTTGCCCCTATTCCCTCCATAGTTCTCTATAGTGAGAAAAAAAGTTCCCCGGCTCTCCCCGGGCGCCTCGCAGCTACGAGGGGCCCGGGAAGAGCCGCGCCGCCCCTTCCCCGGGTCTCCCCGGCGCCTCGCAGCTGCGAGGCGCCTAGGACAAGGCGCTGGGCCATTTCCAGGCCCCACCAGGAGATTGGCATCTCCGGTGGGGTGGGCGCCCCAGGCTGTCCTGCCTAGGGCGCCCAGACACCTGGGGCTGGCCCTGCCCCCCAAAAAAAGACCCGTTTTTATTTCTGATCTATTGATCACCACTGACTCAATATTCATATTATTCCTTATTCCTAGATCAAAGGGTTGTAGCTGTCAGTGAAATAAGTAAAGCAAAAAAGGGAATCCCTGTTTCATATCCCTGGTCAAAAATGATTTTTGAGTAAAGATTCCATTAATCAGAATCAACCAGATGCATTTTAATCCACACTATAAACATCATGAAGAACAAAAGAAAAATTAAAACTTTACACAAATATTCCAGCCCACCAGATCCATTGCTTTTTACAGATATATAGAGGTGATTATTTAGGGTTGGGTCCAGTGGCAATTTCCTGCTAACAGAAGGTACTTCAGTGAATTGTAACTTTTCTGCCTTGATCCTTCTACTGCAGCTCATTAAACTCCAAAATGTGGCTCTGGAACGGCATGAGTGGCCAACTGGGATCTGTAGTAGGAGGTGGGAATCAGAAAAATTATTCCCCATTCTACTAGTGGAAAACTGTGTCTAGATCCAACCCACAATTTGAAAGAAAAATGAAGTAATAATCATTTCTTGTCATCATTCCGATGCTTCATATATTAATCTATACAACATTTTACCTAATGATTTAGCCAAGATTGTGATAATTTGCAATCGTTATGACAATAATAAGAAGCAAAATGAGGATCCTAATCTGTCAGATAGAAAGAAGATAAAAAGATAAAAATACTACTAAAAATTATTCAAATTTCAAATTATTCAAAAATTCAAAAAAAAATTCAATTATTCAAAAAAAAAGTTCCCCAAAATTATTCAATTTCAAAGGGTAGGCTGCAAAGTCTGGAAGTTTGTTCTAACTAAAATGCCTTAGGGGGAAAGTATACATTATGTTTTTGATGAGCTGAGTTCTCATACTCAATATACTTTCCCTGCAGTCAAACAGCCCCTGCAAGGAATGCCATTTTAAACATTAGAGGGAGCCCTTTTTGTTTTGGTAACTGTAGCATTGGGGGAGGATTCTTGCCTCTCCCTCCCATGCCATTTTTAGAAGCTGAAAATACCCCAGGAGGGAGTTATTTAAATAAATCTGCAGCAGCATGTGCTCAAAAGGCATGTTAATAACTTTTACCTTCTGCCCATCACCTGGCCTGCAACTTGCAGGCTGCAAGCCACATTCCCCTGAGCTCTCACAGAACTAGTGACAGCAGGCAAATTGCATGTGGGAGAGGAAAAGAAGGAAGAGCTCCAATCCAAATAGAAGAAGAAGAGGGAAGGGGATAGCCTTCTGTTGATGATCCACTGAAGGTCATAATCCAAGCAAGGATACACATTTTGGCTGCACCTCTAGATGTCACATACAAAGTGTCTATTCTTGCAGCTACAGTTGCAATGTTACCATATTACTCTGCCAACATATCCTATAAAATGGATATGGAGGCAGTACATACAGTGAACCCTTGCTGTTCTCTGGGAATCTGTTCCCAGGATCAACACAAATGGCAAAATTTGTGAATAGTCTGCAGCCTCCTAGGGATGTGTGAATTCCTGTGGCTTCAGTTCATCTTCTGATCACCAGATGTGAATATGTCAATGATTTAGGGACTGATTGGAATGACTGATCAGCAAGCCATTTGCTGAAGTTTGGGGGAGGGGGCCTGCACAACAACACTTACATACACTCAGTTTACAGGCATGCATACTGTCTCTTACATCCTTATGTCACTACTGCGCAGACATAATTATTGTCTTTGCAACCATGTTTAAATCTGTCTTCCAAAATGAATAACTTTTAAAGTAGATTCTTCCTTTTGTTGTTCTCACTAATTATTATAATATAGGTTTGATTACTTCCACTTTTATTACTTGCACTTTAGTTGTTTTGCAAATGAGGTAAGCATAGCAGTTACAGTTAATATGATCTCTGCAAGTAGAATGAGGCTGAGTTCTTCATCTGAGTAGACCTGCCTAAAGATGGACTGGGAGGCCAAAATACCCCTAGAAGACCCCCTCACCACAACAACCCCATCTTCCTTGGTTGGAAAAATAGGGCAAAACACCAACCCTCCAATCACTATGTAATATCACTCAGTCTTCTTTCTCAATTTTGTATTTTTTCTTTTCTATACATAATAGGAATAACTTTACTAATAAAAGCTGTATGCTGCAAAACCATACATGCTTACTTGAGAACAACTCCCAAGAAAAATATGGGAACAATTCTAAGTGCAAGTGGAATGAGGACACAGTCCTTCTTTCTGGGAGTAAGGTCATTGAATAAAAGCTGACTTGCATCTGAGTAGACAAGTTTAGGGTGTTATTCCAGACACTGGGGACTGAGAGTACAGTTCTAAGCTGGTTTACCCATAAATAAGTCCCATTTTATTCAATAAGGCTTACTTCTAGGAAGACAGCTCCTGAACCCACAATTCAAAGAGGCATTAGTAGGGGCCGTGGTTTACCTCAGCAAGAAGAAGGGAGAGCCAGATAGCATGACTTCTTTGTAATGGAATTGGAGGAGTGGGGTAAACAAAGGCCATATAAGGGATGGAGTCAGCCCCACCTCCTTCCATTTTTACCATCTGGTTTATTCATAAACCAGTGAGGCTTACTCCTAGGGAAGATGACTGCAGCTCATTCCGCTTTCAAGCACAGTGTTTACTTTTTGTCATCCATTGCACCTTTGCATAAGAGTTCAATTGGCTTCAACTGCAAGGGCTGCTTGCCTGAAGCAAGTTAGCAAGATCCAGTGGTTTGCCACACTGATGAACTAAGCCTGAGATTGTAAATTCGCCTGGCAAACTTAACGGTAATCTGCCTCACTATAGCCAAATAACCACATTTCCCACAAAATTGAATGATATAATGATAACAGTGCATGGAAGTAAAAACAGACTAGGAATGACATAATGTGACTCAGGAGTGAATAACTGAAACTGCAAGTCATGAATCTGTAAATGGTGAGGGTCCACTGTACATGCATGTCTATCATGTAGCCAATGATGCACTATGAATGAGCTCAGCTATCCAATCCTCAGCATGCATATGTGACTATACAGTTCAAATGTGTGTTCTAAGGGAAAATAATAGTCTTACTTTTGTTCTAAATATTCAGCTTTATAGAGGGGATTTAAAATTCCAGTTTTCAAAACCAAAATTTAGCAGCTGGCCCAGAGGGGTGGGAAAATGGTTGGGCTGGCTTTTATTTATTTTTCTGGTAGGTTAGCTAACTCCAGGTTGTGAAGTCTAGGGACATAGCAAGCACAGTACCCGGTTTAATAGTGTGAGAGACAAGTTATAGCAATCCAGTCTGATAGGACCGTTAAGGTAAAACTAAAAAGGAATTAATCATTTGGACTCTGACCAGTGCCCAAGGAAATTACCAATAATCAGCCACCTCTAACTCATGATAAAAGATTCTTCTGAAAATATTTTAAATAAAATACTGTTATTTGACAACAAGAATTGCAGAAAGAAATTCTCTGTGACAGAAAGAAATAACATGTCATGAATCTCAGCCTATTAAGTTTACACTCTTCAAAACTTTCCCTCTTTCACCAGAAAGGCAGTCCACTGAAGCATCACATTAGTGTTGCAGCGGACATGGAACACTGTATCAGTGTGGATGGGTTCCCATTTTGCTAGCATCAAGATTATGAACAGTGAACTATATGATTTGGCACCCTCACAGGGAACACTTACCCCATCAATATATTGTTTAATTGATTTTAATGTTTTAATTGTTGTGTTTATGTATTTGTATGTTTTTAGCTCTGGTTTTAATTGCTTTAATGTGTTGTTGTTGTTGTTTTAGTTGGCTTAAAATGTTATTTTTAATGTATGTTTTAATTTTTAGCTACCTTGGTGGCCCTTGTGATTGCAGAAAGGCAGTATACAAATTTTGTAAACTAATAATAAATAAAATTTCATAGTGAATCTGGCCCCATCTGTAGATAGTTAGATCTGAGGATCAAGAATTTTCCTGAAAACATAAAAGATCCACCCAGGTTTGCTGAAAAATCTAACAACTTATCCCAAATGGAGGGGAGGTTAAATATTCTTCAGATGAACCTCTCTTTGTTTGTGCAGAGCTTATAGCAGTGTCTCCGTCCATGTCTCCACTTTCTCTCCTCAGCAGCCTTTGAGGCAAAAGGCAGCAGTGCTGTATATCAGGGATCCGGCAGCAGTGGCACTGCAGGCAGGGAGGACAAGGAACTGCAGCAACTGATGCTGCCAGCCCCATCATCACTGTCTCTCCTGTAATGTATTGAGAAAAGATGGCTACCGCCACATGGCTGACCATGCAGTCTGAGAAGGGCCAGAACTTCGTTCAAGAGAACAATAGAGACTGTGGATCCAAGACCGCACCAATAGGCTAGCCTGGATCCTAAAGTAGCCCAATCTGGACTATGGACTTGTAAATAGAACCTATCACGGAGTTTGGGGTGTGTGCTGGGTGTGGTTTGGATGTGGTGAGTTCAGGAATAAAAGGCGGCTTGCAGCCAGCCTCTGTAGGCTTATTCTGATGTAACCTAATAAAGAGCTGATTGAATCACTATGCTGAGCTGCCACTTCCAGTACATTTTACTGGCGACAAAGATGGGATCCTGTGAACTCGCCTGACTCCACCACTCCTGAGCATCGCAACCGGCACCACAGAGAACCCCGAGAGCCTCCTGCCATGCACCGCTCTGGCTGGCGAATCGCAGTCCGCAACCTCCGCACTGACGTCTCAGGTTCCTGAATCACCACCGCTGCTGCCACTCCGAGTCATGGCTTCCGCAGTTCCAGGACAGCAGCTGACTCCATTCGACCCAAACCACCCTGAGTTCTGAGAGGCCTGGATAGTTCAGCTCACGCACTTCCTCAAATTACAGAAGGTGATGGATGACGAGCCTAAGAAATCCTGGCTAGTGAGTACGTGTGGGGTCGCCACCATCTGGCTAGCCACGAGCCTGGTGGTTCTGAAGACCCTAGAGATGGCCACCTATGACGAAATCATCACAGCGCTCAACAATTACCATGTGCCCAAACCGTCTAAATGGGCAGTCCGCATGGACTTCATTGCAAGAACACAGAAGTCCGGTGAGTCCATTGCAGAGTTCCTCGCTGATCTCCACCGCATCACCAGTGGATGTGAATTCACGGGCCTGGAAGACTCCCTACTCACACAATTTCTGTGGGGGGTCTGAGAGCTGAAGCTCTGCAGGAAACTGACACCACAGGCAAACCTGACCCTCGATGCGGCACTACAGACAGCCACAACATTAGAGAAATTGCAGTGTGACCAGGGCCGGCTCGCCCACTAGGCGAGCTAGGCACTTGCCTAGGGCGCCAGCCCTGCAGGGGCGCCAAAATGCCCCCCGCACCTGTCGCGGGTTCGAACAGCGAAAGTGGCAGGCACGGAGTGGGCCAGAAGAGAGTGCGAGTATCCAAATAATACTGGAGGCTTCAGCTAGGTGCAAACTATATACATTTATTTACACACCACAGCCACCATCAAACAGAGTGTCAAAGTGCTCTGCTGCAATCATACAAATGAGGAGGAGAAACTGTACATCACTCACTGTACATTTATACAAACACCAGCCAATCAGGCTTCAGTGCTGAGTCACTGTGATAGCAGTGGCAAGACTGCCCTGAACCAGTTATAGCCAGTTCTAACAGAGATTCCTGGCTGACAGCTACCTGTCACTAGATCAAATACATCTAGCTAGACTTACAGAACATGTGGATCTCAACACTCCCCCTTAAGTCTGCATCTGGATGTTCAATTTGATCTTCAAATCAGTAAACGTTTTCACATCAAGGCACTTGGTAAACAAGTCAGCTACGTTTGACTTGGAAGCACAATAGGTTAACTTAATTAAACCTCGCTGTAGTACATCTTTAACATTCATGTACCTTATGTTAATGTGCCTGCTTCTTACTCTAATACTTTGTGTATCAGCCAACTGTTGTGTAGCCACATTGTCACAGAAAACATTGACAGGTAATACATAGTTTACATGGAAGTCAGTTAGCAGTTGTAAAACCCATTCTAACTGCACACAACACTGACAAGTTTGTGCTATGTAAACCTTCTCAGAGATGGATGCATTTGCCAAAAGATCCACTCCCATGTTATTTTGCCCTGCTTTTATGAAGGCCACTCTTAAACCAAGCCTCCTTTTCAACAGTAGGCATTTGCAATACTTCATGGTAGGTTTGAGGCTCCTTAATGAAAACATGATTGACATCATAGCCATATCTTACAGGAGGTATGCCCTTAGTACTGCACATAGAAACCCTTGGTAGTACTTTCTCATTTTGCACACCATCAGACTGCACATTTTCAGGTTGTTGCTCTTGTTTGATCACAGGCTCATTACTGACACCCTCAGTGATATCAGAGCTAGGTAAAGCAACCATTTGTGGTACTTCGTTTGCATGAATCTTTCCCCAGTTTTCATGCTCACAAAAAGAGGCAGACCTGCTGAAACTCACTTTGTTGAACTGATCAGCAAATCTATAGGTCTTCATGCCAGACTGATAACCAAGGAAGACCAATTTCCTGGCTTTGGCTCCCCCTTTCCTCCTGCGCTCAAGAAGTATGTTTACCCATGCTTTGGAGCCAAAAACCCTTAGGTAATCCAGATTTGGTAAACGGTTGTACAATAACCTGAATGGTATATCCTCTATAGAGCGTGAATAAATCTGGTTGCTAACATAACAGGCATTTTTCATTGCCTCAGCCCAAAATGCAATACCCAGACCAGAGTCCTTCAACATTGCATACATCATGTTCTGAAGAACCCCACCTTTGTGCTCGGCTACACCATTTTCTGCTGGAGTACAAACATTGGCAACCCTATGTTTTATTCCCTTTTGTTGTAGGAAGTGCTCAAAAGCATTGGAGGTAAATTCCCCTCCCATGTCAGTTTGGATGGCTAGCACATTGCCAAACTGGTTCTTTACTCTTTTATACCAGTATTTAAGCTGCGGTGGCTCAAGTGGTTAAGACGCTGAACTGCAGGCTGTGGAAGGTCAGTAGTTCAGCAGTTCAAGACCCGAGAGTGCCGCATGACGGGGTGAGCTCCTGTCTCTAGTTCCAGCTCCTGCCAACCTAGCAGTTCGAAAGCAAGAAATTGCAAGTAGATAAATAGGTACCACTTCGGTGGGAAGGTAACAGCGTTCCGTGCACCTTGGTGTTTAGTCATGCTGGCCACATGACCATGGAAACGTCTTCGGACAGCGCTGGCTCTTCGGCTTTGAAACGGAGATGAGCACCGCAACCCTAGAGTCGGATTCGACTGGCTTTCGAGCAAGGGAACCTTTACCTTTACCTTTACCTTACCAGTATTTAAAGGTTGAGAAGACATCAGACTTACACTTCATCACATACACCCAGCAAAATCTCGACCAGTCATCAGTAATAATGAGAACATATTTGTTACCCAAATGGCTTCTTGGAAAAGGACCGACCACATCCATATGAACCAAAGCCAAAGGCTTTTGAGACTCTCTCAAGCTCTGTTTTGCGACTGGAAACACTTTAGAATTTGCCATCTTACATATTTCACAGTCTAGGTAGTTTTTACACTCTTTTACACCCTCTTGGCCTGTCAGGGCCAGGGTCTTTTGAATAGTTTTGTAACTCACATGGCCTAGACGACGGTGTAACAAATGTTGACAGTTATTATGGGGGTTAACATTGGTAACAGTTTGTACATTTTCTTTAGTGTTGTTCAACACATAAACATTATTTTGCAACCTGCCTATTGCACACACTTTACCGGCTTTCATAATTTTACATTCTTTGTTGGCAAATACCACTTGGAACCCTGCAGTGTCCAAGCTCATAATGCTTAACAAGTTATTTTGTAAGCCAGGTACACAAATCACCCCCTTTAAAGTATGGTTTAAGTTGGGGAAAAACACATCCCTCTCAGCTGTAACCTGGGAAGGCGTCCCATCTGCAAGATTTACATGTGTTAAGGGAGAGGTCCTAGTGTTGTGTAGAAGCCCCTCATTCTTGCAATACGTTTGGGATGCGCCTGAATCGAGTAGCCAGGATGAAGCCACAAAATTGTCTACAGGGCCCACCATAGCTACAGAATGCTGAGACTCAGGCTGTTTCTTTCCTTGCTTCTGCCTCTCATGACAGAAACGGAACATGTGGTTTCTAGAGCCGCAGAAAAAAACATTTCCTCTTGTTCTTGCTGCCTCTGGAAGTATCTTTGGCCTGTTCCTGGAGAGTGGCAACAGCAACAGAACAGGTGCTTTCTGTTATCTCGTCTGCAGATTGCCTGGAACTGTGCCCGGTCACCTTGGCCAACTGCCCAGACTCCCTGGCATGCTGCCTAGATTCAACGAGTCGCTCCTCGTGTTGTATTAACTTTCCGGTGACAAACTGGACTGTTAAAACTCTTTCATCCACTATTTCAAATGCAGGTAAAAGTGGATCAAATTTTTGTGATAGCGATGATAATATTATGAAAGTTTTATCAATTTCCTCAAAAACTTTGCCACGCTCCTGAAGCTGACGAAAATAATCCATCAGGACCTTGAGATGGTCTTTCACAGGCTCCTGGGGGTGCTTGCAGCTTTCTATACAAACGCTTGGTTAATGAGATAAGAGACCCGACATTAGCCTGCTGATAAATGCTTTTAAGTGAAGACCAAGCCTGTTCAGCACTTTCAGCTTGAGAAACATAAACAAGCTGATCGTCACTGACACTCAAAACAATCAGTGCTAGTGCTTTTTCATCATTTTTCTCATCAAGCGGCGTTGGGTCTTCGGAGGGGTCATTTACATATCTCCAAAGCCCCTCCTTCACAAGAAAGAACCACATTTTAAGTGCCCAATTGTTATAGTTTGTAGAAGTGAGCTTTTCAACCAGCTGGAAAGTAGATACCTGAGCCATGATGCTTGCTCCCGGCTCCCGGCTGCTTGACGTCCTCCTCCACACAGGACTCCCACACACAGCAACCGACCTCCGGCTCCTCCAGATCACAGCTCCTCCAGCCGGCTTCTCAGACAGCACGACCAGACACTGCTTTCTCTCCAGCAAAGAAAGCCACAGCAGACAGACAACTCCACAGATACTGCTTCCACAGCTCCCAACAGCTCCAACTTACTCCTTGCACAGCCAACCGTAGGCTGGGCCCATAACCCTGTTGTGGGTTCGAACAGCGAAAGTGGCAGGCACGGAGTGGGCCAGAAGAGAGTGCGAGTATCCAAATAATACTGGAGGCTTCAGCTAGGTGCAAACTATATACATTTATTTACACACCACAGCCACCATCAAACAGAGTGTCAAAGTGCTCTGCTGCAATCATACAAATGAGGAGGAGAAACTGTACATCACTCACTGTACATTTATACAAACACCAGCCAATCAGGCTTCAGTGCTGAGTCACTGTGATAGCAGTGGCAAGACTGCCCTGAACCGGTTATAGCCAGTTCTAACAGAGATTCCTGGCTGACAGCTACCTGTCACTAGATCAAATACCTCTAGCCAGACTTACAGAACATGTGGATCTCAACAGCACCCCCCGTGAAAAGCCCCCCTTCCTGCCCAGCGCCGGCAGCCCCGGCTTTCCTGGGCGCCTCACAGCTGCAAGGTGCCCAGGAGAGCCGGTGCCGCCGCTGGGAGGGAAGACCTCACAGCTTAGAGGGAGCATTGCTCAGCAGGTATGTGATGCCACAGAGTCCACCTTCGGAAGCTGCCATTTTCTCCAAAGAAACAAGGGCGGGCGTTCTAACCCTGCCCCTTCCCCGGCTCTCCTGGGCGCCTCGCAGCTGTGAGGTGCCCAGAAAAGCCGGCGCTGGGAGGGAAGGGGCAGGGGTTCCAGCTCCGCCCCTTCCCCGGCTTTCCGGGGTGCCTCGCAGCTGCGAGGCACCCAGGAAAACGGCGCTGGGCCATCTCCAGGCCCCACCGGGAGGTTGGCATCCCCGGTGGGGTGGGCGCCCAGGCTGTCCTGCCTAGGGCACCCAGACACCTGGGGCCGGCCCTGAGTGTGACCCACAGACAACCACCATCAACCAGCTTCCCACCACTTCGGAATCTGGAACATCCGAAGACGATGACAGTGCTCATCAGGTTTATCTCCAGCAGTGCCAACACTGACCCAAGAGCAACCGACCAGCTGCCAGCCGCTCCTCTACAAGCAGCCAACCCCAGCAGTCCAGGACCAACGCTTGCACTAGCTGAGGCGACCTTCACGAGAGGAGGAGCTGTCATTTCTGGAATGCAGTATGCCGGACCTGTAACAAACAAGGCCACATAGGCTGCACCTGCTGGTTGCAAAAATCCACCCCGTTGCCTCAGGGAGCTACAGACCACCACTACAGAGGAACCATCAACCACAACCAGGTACAATACCTGCCCCGAAGCGCAACACCAAAATTGCATGTGACTGTGTCCATTGAGGAAACTCCCTGGACGATGGAGCTGGACATGGGGTTGTCCTGGTCAATTATATCTGAGGACACCCTCCAGAGACTCTGCTCCAATGGAGGTCTCCCCTTAGAATCCATTGACCTCCATCTACAGGACTTCCAAAATAACCCTGTAGCAATTAAGGGGGTAGGCCAGGTTCCATGTACTTTTGGCAGCCTCTTGGAACTGGTCGTGGTGAAGGCCCCTCTCACCAGCCTCCTAGGACTGTCTTGGTTCAAGGCGCTGGGCCTAGCGGTGACGGGCATTAATCAACTGGGGCTCAGAGACTTCAGTGACGTCTGCCAAGAATTTCCCAGGGTTTTTGATGGGTCACTTGGGCGCTATACTGGCCCGCCAGTATCTTTCGACCTCGACCCCACGGTGCGTCCCATTTGGATAAAGCACCGCACGCCCCCACTCACTCTCCACCCAAAAATGGAGGCCGAGTTGGACTGCCTGGTTGACCAAAGGGTTTTGGAGCCAGTCCCCCACGCTAGGTGGGAGACCCTGATCGTGACACCTGTGAAACCCAATGGGGACATTAGAATCTGTGCGGACTACAAATGCACAATAAACAAAGCACTCCAAGACCACGCATACCCCGTGCCAGTGGTCAGCCATGTCCTCACAGCCTTGGCTGGGGCCCGAGTTTTTGGCAAGCTGGATCTAGCACAGGCTTATCAGCAACTGCCTGTGGATGAGCAGTCAGCTGAGGCGCAAACGATAGTGACTCACAGGGGAGCATTTAAGGTGCGGTGGCTACAGTTTGGGGTGAGCGCAGCACCAGGGATTTTCCAACAATTAATGGACTCCCTTCTTAAAGGTCTTCCTGGAGTCATCCCATTTTTTGACGATGTTCTGATCTGGGCGCCATTGGAGAACCTCTTCACAGAGCACCTACAGTCAGTGCTCCAGCATTTCAGCGAGGTGGGGCTAAAAGTGAAATGTGAGAAATGTATCCTTGGTGTCTCCAGTGTGGATTTCCTGGGATTCTGTGTTGACACTTCTGTCATTCACCTGACTAAAGACAAAATAAAAGCCATAGCGGAAGCCCCGACTCCCCGGTCAAAATCTGAGTTACAGGCATTCTTAGGCCTGCTCAATTTTTATCACTTGTTCCTGCCACACAAAGTGGCAGTAGCTGAGACCCTTCACCATTTGCTGGATAAGGTGGCTACTTGGTCCTGGGGTCCATGACACGCCACCGCTTTCAAGGCAGTTAAGGACTTGTTGGTGTCCAACTCTGTGCTTGCACTGAGCCCTTGCACAAATGCATGCTAGCTGTGCTACACGAAACCCACCTGGGAATTGTACGAATGAAAGCCTTAGCATGCAACTACGTCTGGTGGCCTGGGTTGGATAAGGAAATAGAGGACCTTGTCAACCAGTGCCAGACGTGCCAAGAGACCTGACCCAACCCCCCTGGAGCTCCTGAACGCAAGTGGGAATCATCTGGCAAACCCTGGGCCCCCTTGCACTTGGACTTTGCTGGCCCATTCCAGGAACAGGTTTTCTTCCTAGTGGTCAATTCCTTTTCCAAATGGCTCGAGGTCCTCCCAGTGGCATCCACCTCATTAAGGGCCACAATAAAGTCCCTCTGGAAGGTTCTCTGCACCCACAGAATCCCAGACGTCCTGGTCTCCGACAACGGGGCAGCCTTCATGTCTGCGGAGTTTGCAGAATTTGTGACCCACTACAGAATCCAGCACATTAGTTCAGCACCTTTTCAACCAGCCATGAATGGACAGGTGGAACAAATGGTGAGAAGCCCTGCAATGCGTCGTGCAGGGAGATTGGGACTACCAACTTGCAGCGTTCCTGTTTGGGCAGAGGATCACCCCACACACCACCACCGGCAGGAGCTCCACAGAAATCCTTATGGGTTGCCAGTTAACCACCCACCTCAACAGGCTACACCCCGACCAGGCCCCAGAGCAAGCGCCTGGGTCAGAACAAAGGAGGCTCCATGGGGCTTCTTCCCAGAAGACCCAGTCTATGCTCACAATTTTGCCCAGGGCCCACCATGGATACTGGCATGAGACATTTGTGTGAAGGGACCCCTATCAAATGAGGTATCTACCGAAGACAGCCAAAGGCTTCACAGGCATGTGGACCACATTCGCCGTCGAGTAACACCACTGGAACCAACAGAAGATGGAGACAGTGTCAGAGAGCCAGTTAGTGACACAGTCGAGCCCAGCAGCAAGACCACCACTCCAGAGGTAGAGCCCAAGCAGACTCCAGCCGATATGGCTGCCACAAGTCCTTTTCCGCAGGTCACCTCAGCTCCAGTGTCCACCCCTGTTTTCCCAGCAAGGATAGAGCCAGCTAACGTGCAAATGAGCAACCCTGCCCAGGAACTGCGGACATCGACTAGGGACTGCAGATGCCCAGGTTACCTACAAGACCTTGTGTGGGGGTGGGTTCAAACTATGGGGGGAGGGGTGTAATGTATTGAGAAAAGATGGCTACCGCCACATGTTTGACCATGCGATCCGAAGAGGGCCAGAGCTTTGTTCGAGAGAACAATAGAGACTGTAGATCCAAGGGCGCACCAATGGGCTAGCCCAGGTCCTAAAGTAGCCCAATCTGGACTATGGACTTGTAAATAGAACCTATCATGGTGTTTGGGGTGTGTGCTGGGTGTGGTTTGGGCGTGGTGAGTTCAGGAATAAAAGGCGGCTTGCAGCCAGCCTCTGTAGGCTTATTCTGATGTAACCTAATAAAGAGCTGATTGAATCACTATGCTGAGCTGCCGCTTCCAGTACATTTTATCTCCTTAGCAGTCTCTGAGGCAACGATGCTGCATGTAGGGAAGAAGAACCACCTGCCATACCACCAGAAGAGTAGCTGCCCCATACCGCAGAACCTGTGCACACCTTCTGCCATGGAGCCCACCATATGTCCCTTGCTGCAGCAGCATGAAGGGAAAGTGGTGGTGTTCCCAGTGGTTGAGATACCAGGTAAGTGATGGGGGCTGAAATAGAGAAAGAGTGACAGGGGTGGGAGACACAGAAAGCAAGTGTGAGAGAAGACTTGGAGAGGTAGAAAGAGAAAATAAGAGAATGAAAGCAGGTGCTGAGGAGGGAGAAAAGTGAGTGTGAGAGAGAGTGACAGAATCATGGGGGAGGGAGAAAAAAGACACTGAGAGAAGAGGGGGAAGGAAGCAAAGGTGGGTAATAGGATGGCTGCTTCCACAAATTCCATGTGGGTCCACACTTGTACTCTCTTCAAGTGGATTTTCTGGGGGGGGGGGGTTCTGCTGCTAGGATAAAGATATTCCAGGTGATAAAACAGAAGTATGCCATTTCCCTGGCAGTATGCTTCATACGTGAAGCTACATCTTCAGAGAACTGCTAACATTACATTTGAATTGTGTTGGGGTGGATGCACCTTCACTTGAACCCTTAAAATATAATTACCAATAGAGCAACTAAAATGAACTAACAATGAAGTCATTTCTGAGGAAAACAAAAGCTTTGTAAGTGCCTTGCCTCTGTTACATTTCTGACTTTTATTCCCTCATCACTAGTAACTGTCTCATACTCTATTATTCTAAAAATAATGCAGTATAAATGTGAGACTAATCATTTACCATAAAAATGACAGAGAATATAATGAAGCTCTTACCCAGGCAATTTCACCTTAATTTCAAATAAAAACTAGACCTTCAGCTTGCCAGCAATTCAAATGCTTAATTTTTAAAAAATCTGCCAACTTCTCAGACTCCAAACTCACCTTTTTAAAAACTGAACCTAGCTCTCCTGTAACACTAATATCAAAAACTAAAATGGAAGTTCACATAATTATTTGTAATGACAAGGGAGGAAAGTTACATGAATCACCATCAAATACAAGTGAACCAAAGACAAAGGGTGTTCACTTGTGGTTTCATATTGGGAAGAATCACAAGAACAGATGGAGAGTTGGCAATGAAGGGTGTATTCAGAGAAATCCAGTTTCTATCTCTTGACTAGCTGAGAGAAGCCTTTGATCACTCTCCTCTTCCAAAAAGGAAGACACTAAGAATTCAGTTAGGCATTCTGGGAACTGGGCTTCTAGGTCCAACCAAGGTATAGGAGCATGTGGGCTATAAGGGTTTGCTCCTCTCCTGTAACAGTACTTGCTATTTAGAGTTGCCCACCTACCAATCTGTATCTTTGCTAGGTGGGATTAGCTGGTCACTTTGGGGGCAAGCAGGAATTTGGGGGCTTTTTCAGATTGGCTGAGAAAGGGCTCTTTTTTGCATTCTTTACATTGCCACATGTCAAGGCAGAATTATTTTAATTAGGCCTGATTTCAGA
The DNA here is from genome assembly GCA_029375565.1 of Gekko gecko. Taxonomy (NCBI): domain Eukaryota; kingdom Metazoa; phylum Chordata; class Lepidosauria; order Squamata; family Gekkonidae; genus Gekko; species Gekko gecko. The sequence continues at coordinate 139,726,686 of JAPDNY010000002.1, forward strand.
CTGGTTAGGTTCAGGCTAGGTTTGGCTGGAACAGTGTGGGTTTGTGCTTAAATGAGGAATGTTTTGCTGAGTACCGTGAGGCATTTCTTGATGGGGGAAGGTTTCCCAAACCAAGGTCTCTTGGCTTACCAGTTGGGGGGGTTGGAGATAGGGCTCCTTCAAGGCTTGGGCTTTACAAGTTTGTTTGCCAGCATGGAGAGGGGATGGTGGAGTGACACCTTCCCTCTGCATACAATAGGCTAGAATATGCTAAGGGTGCTTTTATGCCACCTTGTGCTTGGCGCCAAGGCAGGATTACAGTTACCACTAGTATGCATCTGGAACCCCATTAGGTAGGGTGTCCACACTGAGGGGTGAGTTTAATAAGGCTCAATCAGTTGTTAAATGAATAAAATCCCAGCTGAACCCATGAGTCTTGCGTGGCATCTTTATTTTGGAGATGGGAGGCAACTGGGGGCTACACTTACCATTTGACTTCTGTAACTGCATGTGTTAACACATAAATTTCTTATTGGACTATTGCTTCATAAGAAGAAGCACTACATTTCATTGCCAAAAACAAGAACCCACAATGATATTTAGAATCATGTTAAACCCTGCTTAACCCAAGTTTGCTGAAGGTGGTCTTCTATTACTTTACTGTATGTCACAGCTATATAACTATACAGATGATCTTACATTTAAGGAGCAGTTGAAATCTGAATTACTATGATTGCCTCCCCCACCTGTCCAGGTTGTGCTTTAAACTGTACCCCCCATGATGTTGTATATTTTTGATGGCCAACCCAGGATTGCATGTGGGTCAGGGTTAGCCTTAAAAGATTTCACATTTTAAGAAGTGGTCTGCAATCTAAGGACCAGGGTGACTGACAAATTGAGGTTTAAAAAATTCTTAAATATTTAAAACTAAAGCTTATTCATTCTCAGCAAACATTCTTAACAATTATTTGTTCTCACATGTTGATGTAAAGTAATAAAACTATAGCCCAACTCAAAATGTAGATTTAAACATCTTGGAGCAGGAAAGAAGCCATTTGAAAAAATTGTGAAGAAAACAGTAGCAATTTATGGAGACCAGGCCACTTCCAAAATGGAGGAGCCAAGATACAGTGTATCTACGTTGCCTTGGCTTTTCTTTGCTAAGCAATGAAGATTGATTGATTGACAGTACATCTACTGCATGGGCTAGAATTTATTTATTTATTATTTATTTATTTGGATTTGTATCCCACCCTCCCCGAAGGCTCAGGGCGGCTAACAGCAAGGCACGCATGCCAACTTTAAAACAAGTTCAACAGTATAAAACCAGAAAACATATAAATAACATCCAGGTAATAGAACAAGATGGGGCAGATTATAGACCCCAGCAAACATTAGCCCCCAGTAGCCAAACAGCAGCCAAACAGTAGCTCATCAACCCCTCTCCTGCCAGGGCCGCCCCGCACTCAATGATGATGATAGTGCGATGGCAGATGGCTAACCATGGCGGTGGCTCCTAATCATAGGCCTGGCGGAATAGCTCCGTCTTACAGGCCCTGCAGAACTGAGCAAGGTTCCGCAGGGCCCGGATCTCTTCCGGGAGCTCCCTCCACCAGGTAGGAGCCGCCACCGAGAAAGCCCTGGCTCTGGTGGCAGCAAATTTTACTTCCCTGGGGCCTGGAATTTCCAGGAGGTGTTGACTCCCCGACTGAAGTGCCCTTGGGGGAACATATGGGGAAAGGCGGTCCCTCAAGTATGCCCTTCCAAACAAAATTGTATGCCCTTCCAAACAAAAAGGGGGAGAAACACCAGAAATTATCATCGCTTCTTCTACAACAGCAGAATTTTGACTGTATTTATTCAAATGATGTATGGAACCTAATGTGTCTGGCTACCAGATCATTTAGGCAACATCCAACACTCGCTATGTTCATTTTCACAAACACAACAGAAATTGATTGGCACTAGTCACGTGCTGGTAGCACCCACTGGACACTGAAAAATCCTGCAGGAACAATCAGTGCTGATACATGTCAAATATCCAATGAAGGTATTTAACCCTCTGGTAGGAGTCTGACCTTCCGCAGTCAACTCAAGGCTTTTATTTAGCTTTGCCTGGATTACTGTCACCTTGGAGGCATTTAATTAAATTAAACCCATTCTTTATGTTCCTTTAACCAAGCAATGCATATTTAACTTGTGTTACAGCTGAACAGAAAAGGATCAGAAGGCGTAGATGTTGCACCTGCAGCTTTTCAAAGGAAAACTTCAAACCACCTATGTCCATCTTCGCTTTTTTGTTAGTTAATGAAAAGCTCTGAGGGCTATAAAATTCTGGTTTGTCCTTTTTAATAATTGATTTGCATTATCCAGTAAGCAAAGCATGTATATAACATTTTTCCCATTGTGATAAGGAATAAATGTCTGTACTAGTCTTCATAATAGCCTTCATATTTGTCCTTCTGTGGCAAACCTCCTGTTTCTCATTGGCCATTCAAAGAGGAAATTGTTTGACCTTTGGATTACATATTTAACAAAGACCTCTCCCTCTTTAACTCTCTTTTTCTGTTGCAGAGCTTGCATATGGCATGAGTCTTTCAAACCAAAGATGAGCTGAACTGTTTCGTATAATATGGACTGTCTTTAACAGATTGCAAAGTGCACCCAAGATGAAGTGAAAGCAGATTAGAAAGCCATACAAGAGGCAAAATAGGTGTAATCAAGGACCTGCAGCCGGAAGCCCACACCAGCTGACAGCCTGAAGGCAGAGGGAAAGACAGGTTCTTTTCCTTGCAGCCAGCAAGAACCTTACATAACAAAACAAATGGTGGATCATGTCCTACTTGTAATCCTCCAGCACTCTCTATAGATGATGGCAGGGAATGCTCCCTTGCTTCCCTCAACCAGGTGCCAACACACACCCCCATTGTTCTTGCTGTATCTTGCTGCAAATCTTGGATTGTCTCAAAACTTAATTTTGTTGCATATGACATTGTATATTTTTGAAGTTTACCAAAGCACTGGGGTTTATGTGTGCATAACTGAGACACTGTACAAGAAGAACCTTGATGGAGCCATAGATACTAGTTACATTTTCCTTTGGCAATGCATAAGTGCATTGTGGCATAGAATTGGAAGCTACAAACAGACGAAGGAACCTGAATGCTGTTGTAACCATGCTGGCTCTAATTTCAGAGTTACTTTTCAAAGTTGTCCTAGTTCAAGAGAAGTGGAATGTGAGGCAGAAAATAAACCACCAGAAGAGGAGAAATATGCATATCCCCCTAGGCACTAGAGATCATTGCTGTCTATTACTGTGAAAGTCCTCTGTTTTGTTTTTAATGTAGTTTTAAATAAGAGCTTTCAAAATAGGTTAGTATACACATTTAAATATATGAATAATATGAAGTTAATCAGCAATTGCAAGCCTCTACTAATGGAATCATGACTTTTAAAAAAGTGAACCCATCCATTATATAATCCTTCTTGCAGGCACCGTTTGCCATGTCAGTAATTCTGAATCCAGCCACTGGGATCCGTGTATTTAAAATTCAGCCAGGCTTCTAATTTTAACATGTTTCATGTATCATCAACAAGTTGACAAGAACCCTGTATTTAACATCTGTTCCTACCAGCAAATGAGGGGCTTTTTTATTTAAGGAACTGAAAATAAATATAAAGCAATTACAAACCACTCACTCACAATGAATAATTGGTTTTCTGCATCTGCTTCGTTGTCAGCAAAAATGGTGCTCTGAAACAACAGGAGAAAAGTGTGGTGGGGGGGGTTTCTGGAATTTTCTAAAACAAGGCCCAGATAACAACAATAGGCTCTCTTTTCACCAGCTAAAATCAGGAGTGCTTGGGCGCACTTCGGCCTGTCTCTTATGGAAACATGTGCTATTTGAAGATTACAACTGATGGGTGCTGAATTTGGTTGCTAGTCATTTGTTTCTCTTGAAAAATAAGTACATTTTGTTATCATGAAAACCAGGGATTGCTATAATGACTAAGGTATGTACAGTGTAGACTGGATGCCAGACAAGCAATATGAATACCTCCTTGCATAGCTCTGAGCTTTCTAGGTTTGTTACATTCATGTTGTTTTGCGTAACTGAGTCTTCATAGCACTGCTTAGTCATTTCAGCATTCTGACTTTTTGGCTACAACCAAAGAGTATTATTGCCTAAGTTTGTGCCCATCCCTAGCTCTATGCTACTGCTAGCTTTAACAGTAAAGGTAAAGGCTTCCCTTGCTTGGAAGTTAGTCAAATCTGACTCTAGGGGGCAGTGCTCATCTCCATTTTCAAACCAAAGAGCCAGCGCTGTCCAAAGATGTTTCTGTGATGTGGCCAGCATGACTAGATGCCAAGGTGCACAGAACGCTGTTAGCTTCCCACTAAAGTGGTACCTATTTATCTACTTGCAATTTCTGGCTTTCGAACTGCTAGGTTGGTAGGAGCTGGGGCCAGAGACAGGAATTCCCTCAGTCACATGGCACTCAGGTCTCACACTGCTGAACTACCTACCAATCTGTCCATGACAGTCACATAAAGCTCCTCCACTTCCATATCACCAATGACATTCCTTGGCCAGACAAGCAAATTTCCACAGTGGAGACAAATAGTGACCCTCTTGGGGCCATTTCAGGTTGGAAAGGTGGTACAGTGAGAAGGCTTAAGCTCTCTCTTCTCGTGCATCATGTTCATGACCCAAACTGGGCTCTTGCACAACTAGGAATAAAGTTCCAAGCACAGAACTTCTGAGTACATCTGTAAACGTGACCAAAGTGGATATGAGGACTTTGGAATGTGTCTCAGTGTAGCTTGTCTAATGTGATCTAGTTAAGACCTGATTCAAAGACTTCCCTCTCAAAGCTCAGTTTCTTAGCTCTGACAGTACACTAACTGAATGCAACATATAGTCCAATCCTATGCATGTTGTTAGTGCCTCTATTCATTTCAATGATACTTACTCCCAAGTAATTGTACACACAAATCTGCAGATTTAATCCATGCTTTACTTGGAAGAAACTGTCCCTGAACCTGCCCCTGAATGAACTTGCTGAGGATTTTGCTATAAGCCTGTATGCACACATTGAGCCAGATGTGACACAAATACGGGCAATCCATTTTTCTTGTAAGTCACCTTAAAAGGAAACCATCATCCTAGGTAGCAATGACAGATGTACTGAATTTATCCCCTGTAAAGGTTTAGTCATAAAGATTGCATAATAATCAGCATATGCCATGGTTTGACACATGAAGCTGGCTTTATTTCATGTGTTTATTCTCTGCAGAAACACTCTTTGCAGAGGATTTGGGAATGTATTATACATAACCCAGGGAGAGTGGTATACATTCATCTCAGCAGATGTATTGTTTTAACAAGCTGCTTAGTCTGTCACGACTGGCAGCATTTTAAGTGGGCTGCATTGCACTGTGCTTCACACTGCTGGAAATGCGTAATATGCACAAGCTCCCAGATCACTTTAAACAAAACTGCTTTCATTTCTCAGTTGATTATTATATTTAATCTTGGCACATGGTGAGGATTACAGTCCATCAAATCTTCCTACACTGAAATCACCATGATACTTTAGCTGTCTTTATTTTTCATTGTATTTCTATAAAACAATAATTGAGCCATTAGAAATTATTCCTTCAGTCCTTTAGATATAAAGTGTTTTCAAAGGTACCATATCTGCCATATTATATTGATCTTAAAGGTGCCACTGGATTCTAAATTTGTTCTACTTCTTTCCTCTATCCTGGCAACCAATGATTTCTGGCAGCCAATGATAAAGTGGCGCCAACAAAGGTGATCACGTCTGTGCATTAAGCTATTTGGAGAAGAAGAAAAGGGTCACTTGAGTCAGTGTCTTCTGGGAAGCACTGTGGCTTAGTGGTTGAGTATCTACTTGGCATGCAGTCCCCCAGCATCTCCAGTAAAAAGGACCAGCTGGTTAGTGATATGAATGACCTCTGCCTGAGAAGGTGGAGAGAACTGCTGCCAGTCTGACTAGACATACCAACCTTGATGAACCAATAGTCTGATGTGGGTTGGTGGCTGGGCTCAGCCTAGTTGTGTAGTGCCAAACCCACAAGACTTGTGGGGGGCACTTCAATTTACCACCCACACCATTTCCCTCTTCCTGGTATCCTCCCCCAATCTTTCCCTGTTTTTTTTCTCCTTCCCACCCCCAACCTTTTATCTGCCCTCAATCTTGAACTAGATTTTTATTTACTTTATTTATGTCTTGCCTTTCTCCAAAATAGGGACCCAAAGCAGCTTACAGCATTCTCCTCTATTCCATTTTACCCTTATAGAGTGTGTGAGTGGCTCAAGGTCACCCAGTGAGCTTCCACAGAAGCTTTCCAAATTCTGGTGGGCCTGGCCCTGATGAGTCCTACCTCAAAGGCCAAAACAGCTAGGAACAGACCCCTGTCTCCTTCCCTCTGCATTTTACTGACAGAAACAGTATGCTGGCAATACTGTTGTGGCTGTCAGGCAACAGGCACTGAGGGCATTTGTTTCTTAAAGCTACAGGAGGTGTGTCTATGTTTTGGAGGATTTTAACCCCCCACATGTAATTTTTTATTTAAGATTTCCCTACAAAACTGGAGCTTTTCTCTGGTTTTTTAGAAAGATCTGGTCTGTTCATGGTTCCCTTTTCTGAGTTTAAGTATCCACAGATGTGGCCATGTTGAGAATTAGACCTATTGAAAAACAGGGTACCCACTACCCCTCTTCCACAGGCTCTTGCCCGCCACTGGCCAGATGGCCGGTGGGGAATAATCCTGCCCCCAACTGACCCTTTTGGCTTACTTCTAGTTTCAGGCCTACTTCCAGTTCCAGGCCTACTTCCAGTTGGGGGTGATGCTCTGGTTTTTGGGTAAAACTCTATGGTTTGAAGCCGAATCTACCATAGAATTTTGCCCAAAAACTAGAGTGTCAGCCCAACTGGAAGTAGGCCCCAAACTAAAAGTAGGCCCGAAAATGCCCAACATCATTTCCTGTCTCTAGAAATGACATTGGGAAACCCCCGCTGGCCAGGTAAGTTGACCTAGCAATTCTGGTACCCACAAGGACTTGGAGGGACATCTTATTTTCCTTATCACTACTATTTCCTCTTTCCCTTCCGGAAAAGCCCCTATGTCATCTCCCCTGTCCTGCTTCCTTCTTTCTTTTTCATCCACCAGACAACCTATATTTGTCTACCTTCCTGTCTTCAGCTTTACCTTTTTTTTCTTTCCCCTGGCAGCATCTACCCATGAAAACTATGGCACAGTTGCATCATGCCAACTGCCAGGCTGAGCCCAATTGCCAACTGCCAGGCTGAAACTTGCAGAGAGTATTTCACTTTCCACTAAGCAGCCTGCCTTTATCTACCCCCATCTACAACCTGTATGGCTGCGAGAGTTGGACTATAAGGAAGGCTGAGCGCCGAAGAATAGATTCTTTTGAATTATGGTGCTGGAGAAGACTCTTGAGAGTCTCTTGGACTGAAAGGAGATCAAATCATTCAGTCCTAAAAGAAATCAACCCTGACTGTTCCATGGAAGGCCAGATCCTGAAGTTGAAGCTCAAATACTTTGGCCACCAAATGAGAAGGGAGCACTCACTGGAAAAGACCCTGATGCTGGGAAAGATTGAAGGTCAAAGAAGAAGGGGATGGCAAAGAATGAGATGGTTAAACAGTGTAATCGATGCAACGAACATGAAATTGAGCAAATTTCAGAGGACAGTGGAAGACAGGAGTGCCTGGCGTGATCTGGTTCATGGGGTTGCGAAGAGTCGGACTTGACTGTGCGACTGAACAACAACAACAATCTACAACTGTAATTATTATTTATTTGCTTCAGTTGTATACTGCCGTTCTTTGCAGTGGGGACCCAAAGCAGTTTATGCCATTCTCTTCTTCTCCATTTTATCCTCACAACAACCTATGAGATAAGTTAGTTTGAGGGTGTAAGACTGGTTCAAATTGGCTGTTGGGCAAATTTCTGCAGAACTAGGATCTGCAGCAAACTCTAATCTGCAGAACTGGGTTTGATTCCCCACTCTACATGAAGCCTGCTGGGTGACCTTGGGCCAGTCACAGTTCTCTCAGAATTCTCTCAGACCCACCTATATCACAAGGTGACTGTTGTGGGGAGAGGTGATTGCATGTAATGAAATCCACTTGTTAACCTTGTTGAGGGGGAAGTCTGTTAATACTCTCCATCTGCACTAAAACCCCTTGTTCCACTAAAGAGTCAATTATTTCTGCTATTGTCTTTTCAGCTTCAGCTGGATATTTATATTGTTTTTGTGGTTTGGGGTCCGGTCCTGTAAGCAGAACCTCTGCACCTATTTTCCCACACTCATTTCTACTCTTAATTCCTACAAAAGGGAATGCTTTAATTCATTCTTTTTTCAATCAAGGTTTAACCTCCTTAGGGAATGGCACTTTTGCCAGAGGCAATCATTGGACAAGTCAATTATTAACTGGTGCTACTTTATAAACAGGCTCCCTATGATTCCCAATTATTGATTTTGATTATGAGACACACAGAAATCTATTTTGGGTTTTAGTGATCCAACTTGGGTAGGACAAGGACCTATCACACTAGCTAATGAATCATCGCCTGCAAATTCCACTTACTGAATTTGTTTGGCCTTTTTTGTAGATTTGAAACCTTCAGGCACCCATTCAGGGCTTCAAACATTTACTGATGCCCCTGAACCCACTAGAAGCAGAGGCTTCTTTCCCCATTTCCCAAATGAGCCTCAATCACTGGTCTTCCTCAACACTCATATGTCAAATCTGTAATTCATCTAGGGAATCCCTGGGAGGAGCCTCCCTTCCCAGAGGTGTCTGACCCAGATAGCTCCCAGCTAGGCAGTATTATGATGTGAGCCAGTGCTATAGGAGGGTGCACCTGTGCTACAGGGCAGACTACCTGCTCCTGTTGCTTTATTTTTTCTGCCAAGCCTTTAATCAGTTCATTGGTGGGTTTCCTATCCATTTTTCTTTTGGTTCTCCTGCCTCCATCAACTTTTCCCATATTCCTTGTCTAATTCCTTCATTGCAGTCCCTTCTGCCTGGCCTATTTGGAGGATCCTGGCTTGTTGCTCCAGTTGGATCTTGGACTCTCCTGTTCTGCCTGTTTTCTTCCCCTGTTCTATTGGGACTGTTTCATGTTGAATCAGATCTGGAATTAGTCCAATGTGTATTAGATCAAGGTGTGTTTGGTCTGGAGTTGTTCCAGAATGGGTTGGGTCTAGGACTGTGTGGCCTTATGTCTGGTGGACCATTAGTCTGATTCCAGGGTCCATTATTAGAAAAAGTCATATTTCATATGACTCATTCCTTTTCTTTTCCCTTTTTTGCTTGGGCATAGTTTCTGCCTTCTGCCTGATGAATCCTGTCTTGGAGCTGTGGATATGTCATTGGTTCCACAATTATTGGACCCAGAATTATTTTTGTCTATATGTCAGACCATCCACTAGTTCCTGTTTGAATTGGACTGTGTCAAAATCTGGCCTCTCCTCTGGCAATTTTACTATATCTTCTATAATTCCCAACAATTCCTTCCTTCTCATGTATATTTCTAGGGATTCATCTGGCTTCTGCTGCTCATCATAAAAAGCTTTGGAGATAGAGTGGAAAGATAAGAGTGATCTCATACATGATGCCCAGAATCCCCTATGCCAACACTAACTGCCAAGTGTAGGGAAATTGTGGCTCACATTTCCAAATATGTACACTGTTGGGCAAGAAGTTTGAGAACATCTTAATACAGTTGCTCACGTCTGAATGCATCAAACATCCGAGATAAGGCTGTATTACTGTTTAATGGTTCCAGCTCCTTTGCTGCTGCTTGAAGTTCATGGAACTTCATTGGAGCTATTTCTTCTACTGTGTCCACAGTATGTTGTCCTCTACCCCCTCTGTCAGTAATGGCAGATCTCATGATTATGTGGTTTTGTCAAATTCTCCAGATAGTCAAACACCGGGCCTCATAAGAAGATAGTATTTATTAAAGACCAGTCTTAGAGATGCATGAACTAGTTCTTTGTCAGTGGTGCCTGAGAATACATGACATAGTCAATTATAGCTCATTCAAACTAACCCCCCCACCTACAAGCCAATGAATACATTTCACGCGCACACCTAACTAAGGAAAGAAAACACCTAGACCAGTATATCTCTCACGCCAGAGCAGCATGGGACTCAAGGTCAGGCAAAATGATAAGACACACAGCAGAGACAGTAAATTACCTAGCCGGGAGATTCTGAGTACCTCCCGCATTCCAGAGCCATGAAAGATGTCTCTTCTCCCCCACATACACACAGCTATGGCAGGGTTACCTGAAAGGTTTATTGGGCATTTCCTTTCCCTAGCTTTCTCTGCTATTGCTTATTCGCCTTCTTCGCTTTCTGAGTTTAACTCATCTAATACTGTTCTGGCATGTGCAGCAGACACACTCTGGACAACTTCCCAGATATCTTCTTGGCAGTCCTCTAAGTCATGGTCACAACCAGGGAAAATGTCCAATCCATTATTTCCTCACTTGGTGACTGCTGATATTAACACCTTTTAGCTATTACGGCATCTTTGAGCTTCTGGATGTTTCTATTGCATTTCTCATGGTTTTCCCCACTATATTTCTCATTTTTTCCTCTGTTCTGAGATTAGTCTTACTACAGTCTCTACTTCTTTAATTTGTGTTTCAATGTTTTGCACTCTCCCTTCAGCTGTTTCAGCTCTATTTTTCATACTTTTTACAATCTTCCTCCAGTTCGTGTAGAACAGATGAGGTTTGTAAATTCTTTGCCACGCTGTCTAAGTATTGTATTTTTCTGAAGTATTCTTTTTCTCTTAATTTATCATTTTGTTGGATTGCAGGCATCTGTGTGGCAGGACAGCTGCACTTGAGTGCACTGGCACTTTTGGTTTCATCATAGGGGTCTTTTACATAATAAAGACCCCCCACAGCTCCAGGGAAGGATTGAGTGGTTGCAAGGGGCTTGATCCAGGTCCCTGTGAGTTGGTTACTCACAGGGAGCACCAGGATCACCCCCAATGTGGGATCTGAAGTTGAGCCCATCTTGAATGGCAAAGCCATTGCTCTTGCATTGAGGGGGGGAAAGCAAAACTGACGCTGAAGAAGCACTCCCATGAGTAAACTTTTACAACTTGAAGTGGTTTTAAAGGGTGAATTGTTGCAATATATTGCCCTAAAGGGAGTAGTGAAGAAGGGTTGGGTTTCCCCCCTGAAATAAGTGGCCAGCAAATGGGAAAGTTGGATGGTGGTGAAGCATTAAAGCGGAGCAGGGCAAGAGTGAGAGAGAAATAAGCCTCTTTTTGCAGATGGAATAGTTGATGGTACCTAAGTCAGAATTTAAAGGTGGAAGAGGGAAGAAACCAGATATAAATCCCTAACCTCAGTGAGAACAATATTGGTGGGGTCTTATGGGACTGTTAAATGCTGAATGCCCTCTAAAGGGTGGAGGGTGGTTATTATTAAAAAGGGAAGTTCCTGATTTGATGGAAAAGTAGAAGCCCCCTTGCAGCACTCTCAAATTTTAACCCTAACAGGGACAGGGTGAAAGAATGGTGTTCATCGAGAGCCCCCTAGCAGCATTCTCAAATTTTTAACCCTATAGGGGCAGGCTGGAAGAGCTGTTCTCATCAAGAGCCTCTTTGCATTGTACTCAAATTTTAGCCCTTGAGGGGCAGAGTGGAAGATCAGAGGATGTGCTGCCTTGAACTCTCCTTAGCTTTAACAACAGACCCCACTGGGGGAAGGAACTAAAAAATCTAGCTCGGAGAATTTGTTAAACTTGAAAGAAGAACAGAAAAGGAAAGAAGGAGAAAGAAACTGAGGATTGGTTAAAGTTTAAAATATAGGTGGTTGCTGTACAAGGAAGAGGGGCAACCTTGGTGTCCTTTTGGTGAAAACATTTTGCTAAAATTGTTGTGGAAAGAGTCCAAACATATAGAAGAGACATTGGTAAATAAAGTCTGGGCAGGAAGCCAGATTTTAAGAAAGTTTTGTAAACAGTCTGCTGGGTAATAGTAAGCAATTTCTGGGTGTATAGTCAAAGTGTTCTACCCATAACAATCCCCTGGGTAATTATAAGCAAAGGCTGGGCATATAGCCAAGTATTAAAGGGTGTTCCTAAATATTTTATAGGCATTAGATAAACAATTTCTGGGCTCTATAATTGCTGAGTGGAGTATAATAAAATACAAGAAGAAGAAGCAAGTTATAAATTTTCTCCTTTTCTGGGTGAAGGCGGGGGACAGGCTTTAAGTTAGAGGATTTGAGTTAAAGGGAACCGGATCTTGGGCAATATGTCAAACCAACCTAACCAAGGCAAGAGAACTCCAGCGACATCACCAGGGGTTTCTAGTTCTGCAACAGCAAAATTTTGAGTGCCAGCACAAAAAGAAATGCAGGTTTTGGTCCAGTCAACAATTTTAAATACTATTACCAAAGTCATGGAGCCTATTAAGGGAGAAATGGAGGAAATTAGAAATTCTGTTCCATTAGTGATAGACTCAATCAAGCCAGCGATGCAAGAAATTAGAGATTCAATTCCGTTGGCTGTGGATCCCATCAAAATTGCAATGAAAGACATCACAGATCAATTCTCGCAGGGCCTACAGGCACTGCAGAAGCAAATTATGGCGAATACTACAAAAATTACGGAGTTAAAAAGCACAATGAAAAAAATGGATGCCAAGACAAAAGAAATGGAGAGTAAAATTAAAGAAACAGATGAGAAACAAAGCACTCTAGAGCAAGATGTTACAAAACTACAGATTGAGAGATCTTCTTACATATTAAGATTCCAGAATGTTTCAGAAGAGAAAAATGATTTGTCAAATAAAATGGCTAAGTTGTTGGCAGAGCATTTGCAAATGGATGAGGAAAGCATGATGGCCCAAGAGATAGACGCGGCTTTTAGGATGAATTCTGCATATTTGAGACGATTTCAAGTACCAAGAGAAGTACAAATTCAATTCCATAAGAGAGCAGTAAGAGATAAGATATTAAGAGAGGTGAATGCCACACCTTTGATGTTGAATGAAGTGGAGATAAATGTATTAAAAGAAATCCCATGGAGGGTCCGAGAGAAGAGAAAGGAATATGCAGAATTGATGGCTTTGTTGAGGAGTAATGATGTTAGCTACAGAAGGAATTTTTACCTGAAGGCCTGTTCTTTATTTACAGAGAGAAAAGATTCAGAATAACTTCAATCTTCAAGGTGATGGATTTCCTGAAGACATATAGAGAGGAGTTGTCAGAAGAGCAGGAAGGGAGAGAAGAAGGAGAGGAAGAAAATGAAGAAATAGGTGGAAAGGAGCTTGTGGGGGCATCTGTACCCTTGATGAAGCCTCCAAGACCGAAAAAGTACGAAACTAAGAGATCTCCAGTTGATACAAGACAGCGGGTGAGACACAAACAGGAACAACAGAACCGTAACCAAGATGGATAGAGGAAAAATGAAGTTTATCTTGGTGAACGTGAATGGTTTAAACGGACCTCAGAAAAGGAGAAGAATATTTCATTAACTCAAAAAGCAAAACTCGGATGTAATATGTATACAAGAAACACACATAAGAAAAGGAGATGAAAAATATTTAAATATCAAAGGATTAGGGAAATTGTTTGTAGCCTTGGATGGGGAAAAAAAGAAAAGAGGGGTAGCCACCTATGTTAAAGAATATTTGCAACCAGAATTAGTATTCGCATCCCAGGATGGTAGCTATACAGAGGCAAATGAAAAGGACAATTATAGTCAATATATATGTACCAAATCAATATCAAGAAAAATTCTACAAAAATTTGCAGAAGCTCATTTCAAAGCAGGAAAAAATCTGTATAATGGGAGACTACAATGCAGTGTTTGAAAAGAAGGAAGATAGAAGAGCAAATGTTCAAGGGAAGAAAATGGGAGGTAATGAATTTCCAGAATCACTATATAAATTAATAGAAGAATCGCAGTTAATAGATGCTTGGAGAGTGAGAAACCCCAAAAAACCAGCAATATACTTGTTTTTCGGCTAGACATGACTCCTGGTCAAGACTCGATATGTGTTGGATTTCAAGCACAATGACTAAAGACTTATTGGAAGCAGAAATTGAGGCTGGAATATATGCAGATCACAGACCAATTTCACTGGAATTGCAGACGACAAGACCTAGAAGCAGATGGACTTTAAATATTTCGATATTGAAAGATAAGACTGTTGTAAAGCACTTGAAGGAGGAGTTTCAACATTTTTTAAAGGAAAATGTACAATCGGATATGCCTATGAAAATTGTATGGGATGCATTTAAGGCATACGCCAGAAGGCAGCTAATAAAAGAAGCTGGTAGGATAAGTAAAAAAAAGAAATAAAGAGTATTTAAATTTGCAAAAGGAAATTCAGGAACAGGAGGAGAAAATAATGGTGAACTCAGTGGAGACAAGGCCATGATCAAATTATTATTACATAAGATGAATTCTTTACTCTCCCATGAATTAGCAAAGAAATTAGCTTTTGCGAAACAGAACTTCTTTGAAAATACTAATACACCTACAAGATGGCTGGCTTATCAAGTTAGGCAACAAAGAGCAAAATCGCATATAAAAGTTCTAAGAAAACAGGATGGAGAGGATGCAATTAAGATTCAAGATTTAAAAAACATAGTGGAAACTTTTTATAGAGACTTGTATAGAAATTCTGAAACTAACATAGAACAGATAAATCAGTATCTAGGGAAGCATCATGTCAAAAAAATTACAGAAGAATAAAGTAAAATACTTAATCAGCCAATTGCGATGATGGAGGTGGTGGAGGTTATTAAAAGGCAGAATAGGGGTAAAGCACCTGAGCTGGATGGCTTTCCTATAGAATTCTATGTGACTTTTGAAGAACAACTTACCCCACAACTGAAAGAGGTGTGTAAGAAAACGATGGACGGGGATGAGATCCTGGACTCATGGCAAGAGGCAGTGATATCTTTAATACATAAGGTGAACACAGATGAAAAGGAAATTAAGATATATAGACCAATCTCCTTACTAAATGTAGATTACAAGACTTTTGCCTCTACTGTAGCGGAGAGATTAAAGAGAATATTAGCAAAAACAATTCATAGAGACCAAGCAGGACTCGTACCTAAAAGATAGATAAAAAACAATTTAAGGTGCGTATTGGATGTAATAGAATATTGTGAAGCGCATCTGGAAAAGGCATTAGCTTTGGTCTTTTTGGATGCAGAGAAGGCCTTCGATAATCTAAATTGGCCCTTTGTAATGGAAACCTTGAGGAAGGCCGAGGCGGGAATGGAATTTATTCAGATGATTCAAGCGATATATACCAGCCAAATGGCAGCAGTGATGATTAATGGCAATTGCACGACAAATTTCAAAATACAAAAAGGAACGTGACAAGGCTGCCCCCTATCACCATTATTGTATATTTTTGCACTGGAGATATTAAATGAAATGGTAAGAAATGGCAAAAAAAATTAGGGCGTTGAAGGTGAGTGGTGAAGAATATAAACTTTTGGCCTTTGCGGATGATCTTGTATTCATACTCCTCAATTTCTGAGTTGAATAGGGCACTTTGGGAGTATGGTCAGGTGGCAGGGCTGAAAGTTAATATAAATAAAACAAAAATCATGACTAAGAATATGAGGATGGAGCAGAAAGACAAGTTACAAGCAGCCTCAGGTTACCAGTTACGTGAGAAAGTAAAATATTTGGGAATTAATTTGACAAATCAATGTAGTGCCTTGCAAGAAAATAATTACAAGGAGTTATTGAAAGCAACGAAGCAGGATTTAAGAAAGTGGATGGATTTACAAATATTGTTTATGGGGCGAATACCCTTAGTTAAAATGAATATACTTCCAAGATGGATTTTCTTATTTCAGACAATTCCAATTTTGCAGAATTCAAAGAATTGGACCAGGTTGTCTCAAAGTTTATTTGGCAAGAGAAACGTCCAAGAATTAGATTGAGGGCATTGCAAGATTCAAAAGAAAGAGGTGCCTTGGATTACTGAATTGGTTATTGTATTACAGAGCAGCGGCATTAGCCTGTATCAAAGAGTGGATTATGTTGGAGGACAGAAGGATGCTAAGACTGGAAGGGCATGACTTAATGATGGGTTGGCATGCTTTTCTGTGGTATGGAAAGGCCCTCGCGCACAAATATTTTAAGCAATATTGGTTACGTGATTTATTAATGAAAGTGTGGGAAGTTATATATAAGAGTTGGAGGCATTTACTTTACCCAAGCTTTATGATGAAGATCCACCAAAGAGATATATGGATATACTGAACTCTAGGAATGAACTCAATTTGGAGGAAGATTTAGCATGGTGGCAGAGAGCACAAATAGAATCTAGATACATTAAGGACAAGAAGATTGGGTTCAATAAGAATTTAACAGAGGTGGAAAAGATTTTGATTGCCCCAGAGAAGAAATTTATAAAGAAGGCATATACAATTATGTTAAAAGAAATGATGGTAGATGAAATTGTTAAAAGTAACATGGTTCAATGGGCTTAGAATTTAGGTTATAATATTGATCTTGAGCAATGGGATCAAATATGGAGTAAAAATATCAAAATAACTAAGGCAGTGTCCTATAGAGAAAATAAGTATAAGATGTTTTATAAATGGTATGTAACACCAGAGAGAATTGCGAAATATGATGCCAAATGTGCTCATAAGTGTTGGAAATGTGAAAATAAGATGGGTTCATTTTTTCATATTGATGGAGTTGTGAAGTCAGTAAAAAATACTAGATATGGATACATACAGAAGATTTTAGTTATGGTATTACCATTTAAACTAGAAGTATTGCTTCTAGGTATACTACCTAAGGAGATGAACAGAGATGATTGTTATTTGATAGTATATTTGACTACTGCAGCCAGGATTTTATATGCAAAGTACTGGAGGACTACCCAAACACCATCAAAACAAGAATATATGGCCAAGATTTTGGAGGCGGTGGAGATGGACAAGTTGACTTTGACTATGAAAGGACATACTGAATCCACTTTTCAGAACACTTGGTCACAATTTTATGATTGGTACAATTTAAACAAGTAGAAGGTGTTAGATTGAAAGCAACTAGATAGTGGTTAGACAAAACTTTAATGTAGTAGGTTGAAAGCTGAAAAAGAGACTCACATAAATGGAAAAGATTTGGAAGTAATAACATTTAGGGTGCACTTATGTGGATGGATAAGCAATTGTGATTACCTCCGTGTATGTTTTGTGTTGTGTTGTGTTTGTATTGTGTTGTATTGTATATTGTGTGGAGAAATAAAATAAAATTCTGCCCTTTGGGACAGGTATTAAAAAATATATCATTTTGTTGATCTAGGTCATTTATTTTATCTATACATTCATGCAGCATGTTCTTCTGTTCTTGGGCTAATAGCCAAAGAGTCCAGCACCCTGCTTTATCAATATGTCTTTGGTTTTTTATTACATCTATTTTTTTCTGGAAAGCAGTACTTGCTTTTTCGGGGGGGGGGGGTCTTCTCCCTGAAACATTCCTGGTTTAAGTATACTGACTGTACCTTTTTTCTCTACCCATTTTTGGTAGAGGTCAGTTTTTTCTTCCTTTTTTTCCCTTTTTACATTTTCTTAATTTAAATCTTTTGGTTGACTTTTCCTCATCACTTGGACTGTTCCCCATTTTCCCAGTATTTTTATCCAGCTATAAGATTGCCCACATTCTCCACCAATCTGTTAACCTGTGTTATTTCCAGGTTAAACCTGTGTTTGCAAGAGGGATCTTTTGAATCTTACTCTGGGAACGATACTTTCAGGAAAACAAAGAACTTGGAGACCAGGTTCATAAATGTTATGGGATTTTATTTTTACATAAGCTCTAACAAGGATTTTCTCTTTTAATCACATTCAGAATTTCCAGACCATACCCCAGTACAGAAAAATACATTGAGAGCATTTAGCTTAGGTTAATCTAAAATATCCTTACCTATATTTTGCTTAAAACAGCATAAAGCATAAGCAGCATAGAGCATAAAAGGCAACATAAGAACATAGCAAGCAGCATATGAATCTCACCATTCCAAAAAGGGTAGTGGAGCACATTCAAAGTTGGCCCAAAGGTGGCTTGGAAAGAAAAGGCCTTACCTCCATGAGGTTTTCCTTCAGGTGAATACCTGAAAGACAGGAAATGAGGGAGAGAGGCTTTGGATCCTCTCTGCCTGATTCCAATTGGATATTCCCTTATTCTTATACTCTATTTGGCTTGTCTGCCCACTCTTCTAACCCAGTTAGATTCTTACAACTACCAACTTGGTGACAAATCATTATTGGCAAAAATTATCATATGATGTCATGATCCTAGGCTTATAGTAGTGTGGCCTACAGGCCCTAGGGAGGCCTATATTAAAGTAGCTATCAGCCCTACATTTCCCAGACACCCTCTGGGCCATGTGATAGGAAAAGGCGATTTGGATGGAAAACTAGGGCCATTTGGGGGTGACAGGGTGGTGCCTGGAAAGAAGGAATAAAAGACTTTGCCCACAAAGGGAGGGTGGTTCACTCCTAAGGAGCAGGGCTAAGAGAGGCTGTGGTAGAGAGCTCTAGGCTTTGAACTTTGCAGATCTTGGGTCCTAGCCAATACCTATATTGGTTTTTGGCTGGATGGAATAACGAAAAGTTGCACTTCATTCCTCTATTCAAAATGGCTTTTATAATTATTTTATTTTATTTATTAATTTTATTTCTATCCCACTCTCCCCGCGAATGGGCTCAGGGTTGGTTACAACGTGAAAATTACAACATGGCTTTAGGTTCGTCTCATTGGTTTTAGGCCTTCCTTAGTCTAACAGACTGAATCTGGCTTTTTTACTAATGGGGAACAAATCTATTTTTGAAAAGGTGTCTGTTCCTTCATTGTAGGTCAGCTTCTCTGTCTAAAATACATTCATTATTTTCATAGACAAGGGGTCATTTCCCTTCCCTTCCTCTCCACAGTAAAGATGGAAGAGGACTACTGTTTGGGACTCTATACAGGTGATTCTACAAGGGATGCCAGTTTTCAGTTCTCTGGGGGTCCTTTAAGCCCTACTTCAGTCCCTCCATTGGTTTTTTGCCAAAAAACCATGTTGGGATCTTCCAAGTATTAGATAACTGTTGTTCTCTTGTTTTATTATCATTCTAAACCTGTTTTATGCCTACCATTTTTAGTGTTGAGCACTTGCTTAATTGTTTGTAATGTCTCCAGATGTGTAACATGTGTTGCATTGAAGAAGAATGAGCCATTGAGTTACAGCTGACTAATGCTGACCCCATCAATGGGGTGTTCCAGGCAATCATTGGAATTGGGAAGGGTGGTTGGGAAAGTATTATTAGGAGAATATTTAACTCAGGGATTGTCCTTGTGGTGGTTGCCAGAGATTGTGATCTCTTACTGTGGTTGCTGTCAGATGTCTAGTGGGCCAAGATTCAGGCCCACTATGTTGGGGTTGGGTATTCCAGTGCTGACAGGGCATGAGAGGTATGGTGGTGGGGCAAGGTGGAATAAGGGAAGGGGAAGGAGATATGGATATGCTTGATCCCCTTCCAACCTTCATACCACCTCAAGAGATACTGGCTGTAGGGATAGGAAGGTATACCCTTCTCCAACACTGATGTTGTGCAATTCCAGGTCTATTAATAGCAAAACATCTGTTCTCCAGAACTATCTGATGGAACAAGTAGTAGACATGGCTTGCATGACTGAGACCTAGGTGAGGGAGGGCAAAACCAACTGGCCCCCTCCAAGTTTTTCAGTCCTTCACCAGTCCTGGACTGACAGGTGGTGTGTGTATGTGATGTTACTCATCCGGGAAGCTTTCTCCTTCAGGCCACTCCCTGAGACAAAGATTGCTGGCATTGAATGTGTGGGCCTTGTGTGGGAGGCCGAGGAGAGTTTGGCCATTTTGCTACTGTATCACCCACCTAATGCACCGGCAAATGCCCTGCCAGGCCTGTTGGAGGCCTTATCTGGCTGGGCCTTGGAGCACCCCAAACTTTTGATCTAGTGTCCTAGTGTTGTCCATGGTGGCACTGGAACTCTCCCAGTTTTTATCAAATCTCACACACCAAGCAGGCCACATGCTGGATCTTATCTTTGTATCAGGGATTATGGTGGACCAGATTACTGCTGATACAGTACCATGGCCAGACCACCTTGCCTTGAAGGCCTGCCTGAGTATCCATAACCCTCCCTGTAGGTGGCAAGCAAATTTATGCTCGCCCATTGGATGTGCTGGTGGAAGACTGGCAATCCCATCTGTCCTAAGCCATTTACGAGGTTGCTCCCTGGCATCCTCTTCACCCTCATACCAAATTAGCTCCATAGTATACCCCGGAGATAAGGCGGATGAAACAGGAGCTAAGATAACTAGAGGGAAGGTGGAGGCGAACTTGTGATGAAGCTACAAGAGCATCCTATAGGTCATTTATGAGAACCTATGGGACAGCAGTGAAGGCCATGAAGAGGGGTTTCTATGCAACCTCTATTGTGTCTGCTAGCTCTTGCCCAGCCCAATTATTTAGAATTATTCGGTCATTACCTTGCCTCAGAGCATCCCAAATGCTAGGGAATTGGCAATTCGCTGTGAGGCATTTGCAAGTTATTTTGCAGACAAAGTCTTGTCACTCCACTCATGGAGTTTTCAAGGCAAAAGATGAGGTGATTTGCTGTTGCCTGGCTCTGTATAGCAATCCTGGACTTCCTTGGTGGTCTCCCATCCAAATACTAACCAGGCTCAACCTTGATTAACTTCTGAGATATGACAAGATCAGGCTAGTCTGGGCCATCCAGGTCAGGACTATGGTGTATTAATAAAGATTAAATCTCTTGGCGGGGCAGGGGAGCAATTGAGAAAATCCCTAGCTGACTGCAAAGTTATTTCTTTCAAATAAAACATCTCCAATGTCGAATGAAGCCTGGAACTCTATTTAGCGCCCCCTCCCCTTTTTTTTTTTACAATAACTGAACAACAACCAGTGATTCCAGACCACTAACATAATTAGAGAAGGCTGAGCATCCACCAGCTAGGCATATGCTCTGCTTGCCCATCACTAGCAGGGAACTGATCATATAAAGCTAATGTCACTGCCATCTTTAAAAGGGTTCCAGAGGAGATATAGGAACTCACAGGCCAGTCAGTCTGACGTCAATACTGGATGAGTTGGTGGAAACTGTTATTAAGAAAAGAATTAGTAGGTGCACTGATAAATATGTTAGTGTTTTTTGAGAGAATGAACAAACATGTGGACAAGGGGGACCTAACAGATGTTGTTTACCTTGACTTCCAGAAAGCTTTTGATAAAGCTTCTCATCAAAGGCTCGTAAGTAAGCTCAATAGTCATGGGATAACAAGACAAGTCCTCTTGTGGATCAAAAACTGGCTAATTAATAGGAAACAGAAAGTGAGTGTAAATGGGCAATCTTCTCAGTGGAGGGTGGTAAGCAGTGGGGTACTGTAGGGCTCAGTACTGGGTCCAATGCTTTTTAACTTCTTCAGTAATGATTTGGAGTTGGGAGTAAGCAGTGAAGTGGCTAAATTTGCAGATGACACAAAGTTGTTCAGGGTGGTGAGAGCCAGGGAGGATTGTGAGGCAGTCCAAAGGGATCTGGGCAATAACATGGCAAATGTAGTTCAGTGTGGCCAAGTGCAAAGTGATGCACATTGGGGCCAAAAATCCTAACTATAAATATACATTGATGGGGCCTGAACTGGCAGAGACTGACCAAGAGAGAGATCTTGGAGTCGTAGTAGATAACTCACTGAAAATGTCGAGACAGTGTGCGACTGCAATAAAAAAGGCCAATGCTATGCTGGGGATTATTAGGAAGGATATTGATAACAGATCAGCCAATATCATATTGCCCCTATATAAATCAATGGTGCAACCTCATTTGGAATACTGTGTAGAGTTCTGGTCACCACACCTTAAAAAGGATATTATAGCTTTGGAAAAAGTACAGAAAAGGACAACTAACAAGGGTTGGAACACTTTCCCTATGAAGAAATGTTAAAGCATTTGGGGCTCTTTAGCTTGGAGAAACAATGACTGAGGGGCGACATGATAGAGGTTTACAAGATTATGCATGGGACAGAACAGGTAAAGAAAGACGTTTTCTCCCTTTCTCCCTTTTCTCCCTTTCTCACAATACAAGAACTCAATGAAATTGCTGAGCAGTCAGGTTAAAACGGATAAAAGGAAGTACTTCTTGACACAAAGACTAACACATGGAATTCACTGCCACAGGAGGTGGTGGCAGCTACAAGCATGGACGGCTTCAAGAGGGAATTGGATAAACATATGGAGTGGAGGTCCATCAGTGACTGCTAGCCAGAAGGTATAGGTAGGAATTCTGGGCCAAGTGATGCTCTATATTCTTGGTGCTTGTGTAGGGCAACAGTGGGAGGACTTCTAGCGTCCTGGCCCCATTGCTGGACCTCATGATGGCACCTGGTATTTTTGGCCACTGTGTGATGGAGTGTTGGACTGGATGGGCCATTGGCCTGATCCAACATTCGCTTCTCTTATGTTCTTACAACCAGTAGTTAAAGAAGCAGTTCAAGATAACCATAATGTTATTTTCAACATTTGTATAAATAGGGAATTGGCCAAAAAGACTGACACAATCACTTTTAACTTTAAAAGGGGTAACGTCTCTGATATGAGGGGACATGTGAGGAGGAAATTGAAAGGAAAAGTAGAATGGGTCAAAGCCATTGGGGAAGCTTGGAAACTATTCAAAACTACAATCCTAGAAGCTCAGAAAAAAATATATACCACAGGTTAGGAAAGGCACAAATAGGTACAGAAAAAAGCCTGCATGGTTAACAAATAAAGTAATGGAACCTGTAAAAGGTAAAACAGATTCATTTAAGCAGTGCAAAGCTAGTCTCAGTGAGGCTGATAAAAGGGAACATAGGCTGTGGCAAATAAAATGCAAGTCTGTGAACAGGCAGGCAAAAAAGGAATATGAGGAGCATATAGCAAAAAATGTAAACACCAACAATAAAACTTTCTTCAAATACATTAGAAGCAGGAAACCAGCCAGGGAGGCACTGGGGCCCTTGGATGGCCCAGGGGTAAAAGGAGTAGTGAAGGATGATACGGAAATGGCTGAGAAGCTGCATGTATTTTTTGCCTCTGTCTTCACTGTGGAAGATGAGAAGTGCTTGCCCACTCCATAACCACTGATTTTGGGAGGGGTATTGAAAGACCTGATTCAGATTGAGATTATGAGAAAGGAGGTCCTACGACTGATAGGCAATTTAAAAATTGATAAATCACCAGGCCCAGATGGCATACATCCGAGAGTTCTGAAAGAACTCAAATGTGAACTTGTGGATCTCCTGACAAAAATATGTAATCTTTCTTTAAAATCTGCCTCCATTCCTGAAGACTGGAAGGTAGCTAATGTCACTCCCATCTTTAAAAAGGGCTCCAAAGGAGATCCAGGAAATTACAGGCCAGTCAGTCTGACATCGATACTGGTTAAATTGGTGAAAGCTCTTATTAAGGAAAGAATTAGTAGGCACATTGATGAACAAAACCTATTGTGGCAGACTCAGCATGGGTTTTATAAGGGAAAATCTTGTCTCACTAACCTGTTACTGTTCTTTGAGAGGGTGAACAAACAAGTGGACAAGGGGGACCCAATAGATATTGTTCACCTTGACTTCCAGAAAGCTTTTGATAAAGTTCCTCATCAAAGGCTCCTAAGTAAGCTCAATAGTCATGGGATAAAAGGACAAGTCCTCTTGTGGATCAAAAACTGGCTTATAAATAGGAAACAGAGAGTGAGTATAAATGGGCAATTTTCTCAGTGGAGGGTGGTAAGCAGTGGGGTACCACAGGGATCAGTACTCGGTCCGATGCCTTTTAACTTGTTTATTAATTATTTGTAGTTGGGAGTAAGCAGTGAAGTGGCTAAATTTGCAGATGACATGAATTTGTTCAGGGTGGTGAGAGCCAGGGAGGATTGTGAGGCACTCCAAAGGGATCTGTCAAGGATGGGAGAGTGGGCGTCATTGTGGCAAATGGGGTTCAATGTGGCCAAGTGCAAAATGATGCACATCGGAGCCAAAAATCCTAACTATAAATATACGTTGATGGGGTTCGAACTGGCAGAGACTGACCAAGAGAAAGATTTTGGAGTCATAGTAGATAACTCAATGAAAATGTCGAGACAGTATGTGACTGCAATAAAAAAGGCCAGTGCTATGCTGAGGATTATTAGGAAGGGTATTGATAACAAATCAGCCAATATCATAATGCCCCTATATAAATCAATGATGCAACCTCATTTGGAATATTGTGTACAGTTCTGGTCACCACACCTTAAAAAGGATATTATAGCTTTGGAGAAAGTGTAGAAAAGGGCAACTAAAATGATAAAAGGGTTGGAACACCTTCCCTATAAAGAGAGGTTAAAACACTTGAGGCTGTTTAGCTTGGGGAAACGATGACTGAGGGGTGACATGATTGAGGTTTATAAGATTATGCATAGGATAGAGCAGGTAGAGAAAGAGGTACTTTTTTCCCTTTCTCACAATACAAGAACTCGTGGGCACTCCATGAAATTGCTGAGCAGTCAGGTTAGAACAGATAAAAGGAAGTACTTCTTCACCCAAAGAGTGATTAACACATGGAATTCACTGCCACAGGAGGTGGTGGCGGCTACAAGCATGGACAGCTTCATAAGGAACATATGGAGCAGAGGTCCATCAGTGACTGCTAGCCAGAAGGTATAGGTAGGAATTCTGGGCCAAGTGATGCTCTATATTCTTGGTGCTTGTGTAGGGCAACAGTGGGAGGGCTTCTAGCGTCCTGGCCCCACTGCTGGACCTCCTGATGGCACCTGGTATTTTTGGCCACTGTGTGACCAAGTGTTGGACTGGATGGGCCTTTGGCCTGATCCAGGCCCGTAGCTACAGTGGGGCATCTCGGGGCAAACCCCCCCCCACTTATTGGCAAGCCCCCACAACTTCCCATCCAGCCAAGGGCCCCCGAGCAATGGCAGTTGCGGGGAAGGAGCTGAGTATTCCTGCGCAGCTGTCTGGTACGAAGGGCCAGCTACAGTGGCCATGTGGAGCCAGATGGCACCTATCTATTTCCCTAAGAAATTGAATTATATTACCTTTAATTTGATTAACCAGTGCCCCCTAAGAAATTTAAATGCCCCCTGACTTAAAAAATCCTGGCTACGGGCCTGGCCTGATCTAACATTGGCTTCTCTTATGTTCTTATGACAAACCGTTTGAGCCGGTTCACAGGGTAACTTTGTACACTTACAGACCATTGTCCACAATGCACATTAAGTCTTCCATTAATTTCTGCCACATGCTTGTGCTCTACTGCCACATGTTTAAATGAAGAATTAGGTTTTTTTAAAAAAATGTATTACCAGTTTCTGCCAGTTTCTATGGATCTGCAGCTGTCTTCAGATATTCCTTATTCCGTAGCCCCAGGAGTCATAGTTTCCTGCCACAGTCAGGGTCATTTAATTACATGATCCAATGATGACCCTGAAGGGAAATCAATTTCGGCTACTGAGAAGGTGCTATAATGACTACTTGGCCAAAGGAACTGAAATTCTATCACAATTACTGCACAGCTGAAAAACTGTTCAGCATGGTTCTAGAGCTGGGTAACAAACAGTGAGGCTGATTTCGCACTAGAGCTGCTTCGATGTTGCACCGCAGTTTGCCCTGATACTATTGGTCAATTTCACACCCAAAGTCACAGGGCTGCATTTGACCTGTGGCTTCACCTGATTTCCTGCGCAGTTTTGTGATCCTCAAAAAACAGGATTATGAAACTGCAGGAGAAATCCGGTGAAGCTGCGGGTCAAAATGCAGCCCCGCGGCTTCGGGTGTGAAATTCACCAATAGTGTCAGAGCAAATGGCAGCGCAACATCGAGGCAGCTCTAGTGTGAAATCAGCCTGAATAATTTAACCAGGGTTCTTTTTGTAGCAGGAACTCCTTTGCATATTAGGCAACATACCCCTAATGTAGCCAATCCTTCAAGAGCTTACAGAGCTCTTCTTGCAGGGGCTACTGTAAGTTCTTGGAGAACTGGCTACATTAGGTGTGTGTCACCTAATATGCAAAGGAGTTCCTGCTAGAAAAGGAGCCCTGCATTTAATAAACCAACCCAAGGCTTATTTCATGAGAAACCATAGCTGTTGAATATAAAATTTGCCTGTGAAGTCCTCACCATGACTAACTACAAAGGGCAAAACAGTCACTGGGCAGCATAGTCCCATTTAGTGTTAAATGACAGACACAACACCAAACAAAACTGGGGAAAGCCAACCTGTGTTTTACAAGCTACAAGGGTTTATACTTAAAAACATATGTCAATATGTATTTCCAGTCATGAACATATTACTATGCATTTTAGCTATATAAACCCAATTCAAAACTTTAAAACATTACTTTGGATACTAGAAGGTCACTTACCAAAGACTGTCCCAAACTATATTTAAATAACCCATCCTCTTGGGACCAGGGAACCTAACAAATTACCTGATCCCATATATACTTACCCAGCTATTCATCAGAGTTCCTGTTTGCTCTTAATAGCCAAGTTGGGTCATTTGCTGCAACAATATTTTATCATTGTTATGGTACCTCATTTATAAGATTTTCTTCTTGGCCAAAAATCATTAGAAGCTAGGGCCTGGCTTTCTTCATCCAATCTAAGACTTAAGCAGGTTTTCAGTGAGAAGGGGTATTTTTATGTACTGGGATTAGACTTCTTTAGATCCTCTTGGACATAACCTTGATGAAAAGTTGCTGGCCCTTGGCATAACACCAGATCTGATGAAAAACTACAGAAAACACAACACCTTAATCAAGAAGTGGATTATTTGAGTACTACATTTAGAGCACAATGTGTCTGCTCCTCTCAATATTTTGATATTCTCACCCCCAAAATGTTTCAATCATATGCATATTATTGTTTAGCTATCCCTTAATGTATGAGGGCTTTTTGCCTGCCTAGGTTTAATGCTAATCATTCTCAGGTTTGCCAGAGTAGATTTTTGAATATTCCATATTCTGACTGTCTTTGTCCTTGCCCTTTAGGTAGAATTGACACCTCCTTTCATATTCTTTTTGAGTCCCCAGCCTTGGAGGATCTTAAATCATCTTTTATTACTATGCCTCTTCTAGATTGCCATTCTGAGCTTTCTGTCTCAGATGCTTTGTATTTTTTATTTTGTGATAAGGATCATAAAATTACTTCAGCTGCAGCCATTTTCTTTTCAGTCCTTTCATCCTTTAAGTCATAGCTATTTCTGCTGCTCAAGAATATTGTCTCATGGAGCTTCAATGGGAGAAAGGAAAGGAATTCTCTTCTTCCAAATTCCCCTGTCCAAGCATCAAGCACTGAGTGACAATGTTATCTATATTGTTTTAACTTCTGCTGAAACTTAGTTAAATCTGGATTGTTGGTGTAGAATTTTTAAAAGTGTTTCACCTACACTTAAGTCTGTTTTCATTTTAAACCAAGTAAGTTTGTCCAGTTTGATTTTATTATTTTTATCTTTTTTTGATTATTAAGCACCTTTAGAACCTTGTGGGTTTGTTAGGCAGGGTAGAAACATTCTGAATAAGTGAATCTGTTCTTCACATCTAACTGTGGGTTGTAAGGTGTATCCAGGTGTAGATGATTTTTCCCATAATAAATTATTTTCAATGGCAAGCTTATATAAATAGCCACATGTGGGGCAACCAGTGATTTGCAAATACCTTATTAAAAGTATGACTTGATTTGTATCAAGACTTAGGTCTATGTCTCAGTCACACTGCTGGAAATCCAAGTTTGGCCGGGTTTCCCTTGAGAAATTGCAACTTTGGAGAGACTAAAAGCTATATTGTATCTACAAATGTGCAGTACTTGCTAACATTATCTTTACAATGTAATCCTATGTAAAGCAGCAACGTCCATTGACTTTAGCATAGGATTGCACAGTTTGTGAAACTGTTTAAACCTCTTTAAAATTCTATTGATATTTTGTCTAAGCACAGACTTCCAAATTCACCTGAAGCATTTTTTAAGCAAAATTTGATGGCAATTTAAGATTATCTGAATCTATTTCAGAAAATTTTGCTTGGGTTACCAAAATTAATTTGACTTCGGAGGCTTCCGGTCGGAGTAAAATGGCGAACTGACGTACCCGGTGAAAGAGCGGAGTGGATGGTGGCTTCTTCTGACAGTTTGGGCAGTTTTTACTGTCCAACGCAGCATCCCCCAGGCAGGGGGGTGACAGGCAAGCAACAAGGTCCAAGTGAGAGTTGAGATCGGCATGCACAAGTCCCAGAGGGGGCTTGTTTACACTTTGAACTCCTCTCAGAAGTGGACAATTGCAAGACAGCACTAAAGAAGCTAGCCAAGCTGAAGAATCAGCTTAAATTCGCCATTTCCTGATCTCTTAAGAAACGGTCTGCAGTTGGAAACAAAGAGAAGTGATGCGAAGTCCCAAGATAAACATGCAAGGTAACAAAGATGGTTTGCTTACCGGGATGAAGATATAACAAAATTTGAACAAGGCTAGGTGCATGAGGTTTTAAGCTGAGTAATCGATCCATCATATAAATTTGAAGAGCTTGTTAAGGCGTTAAATTTGGACTAAATAGACTTTGTTTAACATTCTTGTGGCTGAGAGACTTAGTGATAAGCGTATGAGCGAGTTCGACTGGAAAGATCGTGAGACGAAGGTGTAGCATAAAATTCTGGCTGGAATTATGACCTGGTTAGAGTGTGTGCTGGAGGACTGGAAGAGCAGTTGAGAGGAAGTTTTCTGGTAGGACATAATAAACGTGGGACCGGAAACAGGAAGTTAAAGGAGAGCCTACTCTAGCCTTAGAAACCATGGAGAAATTGCGCCCACCATTTTGGGGAGGACTGAATTTTAAAACACAATTTTAACTGTGAAATTATCTGCAGAAAATAGCGAAAAGAGTTGGATTTAAAAGAACAATTAGAGGACAGTTGAAGTATATTGAAAAATTGCCAAAACGGAACCTAAATCTCGGCAAAGAGTGGCTTCAGCTGCGAGTCCAAGTATGTCATCTAAAGAGAAGAAAGAATGGCAGGCGGCAATGGAAGCGATGGAGAAGCGCATGATTGAGGCGATTCAAGGTATGACGAAACACATAGATCAGCAGATAGAGAAACAAATGCAAAAACAGCTGGAACAGTTGGAAGAAGTCCAAGAAAAAATGTGGTGGCCTTGAAGGAGTTAGTAGTAGCAGAAGTGGCAGAAATTTAAAAAGAAGTGGAAAATACAAAGTGTCAAGTAAAAGCTTTGGCAACAAAGTTGACTGAATTGGAGCAAAAGACACAAGATATAGACAAAAAAAATGGAAACAACTGTACAAAACAACCCGAATCTTGAGGCAATGATGGAATACAGAGCAATGTTAAATCATCTGAGATTAAGAGGGATAGAAGAAAAAATAGATGAAAATATACGAATGGTGGTGATGGCAGCTTTGACTGAATATTTGGGAGAAGATCAAGGAGAAATGGATTCTGATTTTGACTTAATTTACAGAGTGAATTCTGCTTATGCTGAAAGGAAAAATTTGCCAAGAGATGTTATTGTTCAATTTGTAACAAGGAAAATGAAAGAGGATATATTTAAGAAGCAATTTACACAACCATTGGAAATTGATGGTAAAAAGATAATAATAATGAGAGAACTCCCAAGAAGCATTTTGCAAGACAGAAAGAAATATAAGAAGTTGGTGGACAAACTGAACCAGTTAAACATTAGATTCAGATGGGAGATACCACAAGGACTGTCATTCACCTACAATTCGAAAAGACATGTGATCAAAACTCCTGGAGATATGTATATGTTTAAAGCGGAAAACTCTGAAGATTTCGGAGATATTTAAAAACAAGTCATGATGGATTACAAAATGTTATCGTGGAATGTAAGTGGACTTAATTCACCCTCCAAAAGGAGGGTAATGAACTATTGGTTACAAAAACAGAAATCCAACATTATTTGTTTACAAGAAACCCATATAAAGAAGCGGGACAATAAATACTTGATCAATAAAAAGTTGGGAGAAGAATTTTATTCATTGGCTGAGAAAAAAATAAGGGAGTTGTGACTTATGTAAATAAAAACTTGGAGCCGAAACAAATTTTTAGTGACAAAGATGGGATATATATTGCTGTAGAAATTACAATGCTCCAAAAAAAGACATTGGTAGTTAATTTATATGTGCCAAATGGAGCTAAAGAAATTTTTTTTAAGGACTTGATGAAGGAACTGGATCAAGTGGATTATGACCAGATAAAACTAGCAGGAGACTATAATGGTACTGTTAATAATAAATTGGACAGGAAATCAAAAAAGGATGATGAGAAGATTGGAAAGTTCCCGAAACTTTTTTTCAAATTGATGGAACAAGAGAAACTTGAAGATGTTTGGAGAAAGTGGAATCCTAAAATTAAAGACTTTACCTTTTATTCTAATCCACATAAATCCTTCTCCAGAATAGATATGATTTGGATGTCGGGTGAGATAGCATTAAAAACTCAGAAGGTTGAGATTTTGCCAAAGACCAATTCGGATCACAATCCAGTAATTTGGACATTAAAAGATAAAATAAAGCAGTTCCATTGGAGAATTAATGAAGATTTATTGGATAAGACAAAATTAGTTGAGACATTACATAAAGAAACTCAACTTTTTTTTCAAATGAATTTAAACCAGAATGTGAAAATACAGACAGTCTGGGACGCCTACAAATCTGTGCTGAGAGGAATATTGATATCAATGAATGCGGCTGATAAAAAGCAGAACATGAAGCAACAAAAGGAGTTACAGGAAAAAATTCAGCAAAAAGAAAATGAACTGAAGAGAAGACCAGGAAAAAAGAAACTTATTAAAGAAATTCAAATTTTACAAGACCAATTGAACGTGATACTTAATAGAGAACTCTACTGGAACTTAAAGAAATTGCAGCAAAAATCTTTTGAAGGAGCAAATAAACCAGGAAAATTTTTGGCTTGGCAATTGAAAAACCGAAGAGAGAGAAGGATAATAAGTAAAATAATTGAGGATGGCAAAGAAATTGTTATGAATGGTTTAAAAAAGAGTCTTCTTCAAGTATTGTGTGAAATTATTTCAAAAAAAGAATGTTGATCCGGAGAAAATAAAAAAATATTTAGATAAAGCTGATTTACCTAAGATTGATTTAAAAACCAAGGAAATGTTGAATGGTACAATCCAGAAAGAAGAAATATACAATGCAATAGAAGATGACAAGTTGGGGAAAGCTCCAGGACCAGATGGATTTACTGTAAAATTTTATAAAAAATTATAAGAGGAGTTGACCCCGATTTTGGAACTTTTAGTAAATGAAATTCAGCTGACTAAGGTAATACCAGAGTCTTGGAAAGAAGCCAATATATCACTCATACCAAAGGAAGGACAAGACTTAACAGACGTCAAGAATTATAGACCAATCTCGCTACTCAATAATGATTATAAATTATTTGCCAAAATAATTTTGGAGAGACTGAAGAATTATTTGAAAGATGTCATAAGGGAAGAACAAGCCGGTTTTTTACCAAATAGACAAATTAGAGACAATCTAAGGATGGTGATCCATGCAATTGAATACTATGATAAACATCCAGAAAAAGAGGTTGCTTTTCTATTCGTGGATGCAGAAAAAGCATTTGACAATTTAAACTGGGAGTTTATGTTCCAAGTGATTGAAAGACTGGACATTGGTCAGCCCTTTTTAAATATGATCAGGGCGATATATTTTGAACAGAAAGCATCGCTGAATGTAAATAAGAAAATGACAGATTATTTTAAAATTCAAAAAGGGACTAGACAAGGATGTCCATTATCCCCCTTATTATTTATATGGATTTTGGAAGTGATGCTGGGGAAAATGATAAAGACATAAAAGGACTCACAATTGGAGGTTTCACGTATAAGTATAGGGCTTTTGCAGATTATGTAATGTTTGTTATTGAAGATCCAGTGACTAATGTACCATTATTGATGGAAAAGATTAAAGAATTTGGAGACTTGGCTGGATTTTATGTCAATAAGAATAAAACAAAGACGCTGTGTAAAAATCTGAGAAAAGAAAAACAACTGGAATTGCAAGAAAAAGTCCAATGTGAAGTGGTGAAAAAAACCAAGTATTTAGGAATTGAGCTTACAATCAAGAATATTTATCTTTTTAAAAATAATTATGAGAAGACCTGGATTAAAATTCAACAGGATATAAAGAAGTGGAATACTTTGAACTTGTCACTTATGGGAAGAATTTCGGTAGTCAAAATGAACATTTTACCTCATTTGTTATTCTTATTCCAGACAATTCCTATTGTAAAAGACAGTAAAGTGCTGAATTTATGGCAGAAAGAGATTTCAAATTTTGTTTGGTCTGGAAAGAAACCTAGGATTAAAATGAAGATCTTATGTGGCGCAAAAGAAAGGGGAGGTTTACAACTCCCCAATTTAAGACTGTATCATGACGCTGTGTGTTTGGCTTGGCTTGAACAATGGATTAACTTGGACAATAGAAAAATGTTGGCGATGGAAGGGCATGACCGTAAATTTGGATGGCACGCCTATCTATGGTACGAAAAGTCCAAAGTGGATAACCTTTTCAAACACCACTTTATAAGAAGATCACTGTTTATGACTTGGATGAGATATAAGAGATTTTTTTTATTATTTAAGACTTTTATGGATAGTTCCGGCAGAAGTAATCAAACCACTTTCAAGGCACAAAGGAGAAGATTGGATACCTTACAGAGATATTTTGAAGGTTGAGGGGAGTAGTTTTGTGATGAGAGCTAGAGAAGAACTGAAATTTGAATATGATTGGTTAAATTATAGGCAGATTTATGATTTATTTAAGACTGATAAAATGAGGCATGGTTTCAGGAAAGAAAATAATGAAATTGAAATGGTATGGGCAGAAAAGGGTAAAAAAATGATCTCAAAAATTTATAAGATTTTGTTAAAATGGTACATGGAGGATGAGACTGTAAAAGAGCAAATGGTGAAATGGGCTATAAATATAAATAGAGAAATAGATATGTCATCATGGGAGTGTTTGTGGAAAAAATCGATTAAAATTTCAACATGTGTTAATGTGAAAGAAAATTGTTATAAAATGATGTATAGATGGTATATGACACCAAAAAAAAATGCTAATATGAATGAGAACATGTCTAACAAATGTTGGAAATGTAAGAAGAAAGAGGGCTCGTTTTACCACATGTGGTGGACATGTGAAAAAGCGGCTGCTTTTTGGACTGAGATACATAAGGAAATTCAGAAGATCCTGAAATGTGCTTTGAAAAAAGTGCCAGAAATGCTACTTTTAGGGCTTAAAATTGAAGAAATGAAAGTGACAAAGAGAACATTGTTATGGTATCTAATTACAACAGCAAGAATGACTTATACCCAATTTTGGAAGCAGGAGAAGATGCCAGATAAATGGGAATGGATAAAGAAAATGATTTTTATGGTAGAAATGGACAAATTGACAAAAAAACTTAATGGAAAAGAAGATCAAGAATTTTTAGCAGATTGGAAAGACTTTAAAGACTACTTAGAACTGAACTGGGATGTTAAAAATAAGTTACTTTGCCTTGATAACTATTAAGATTAGAAGTATAGTAAGAAATGGATTGTATTTAAAATGTTACCTAAGAGAGAGAAACAGAAAAGGAAAAAGTTTTAATAGAAGATTTGATTATTGAACATGAGGTGAATGCAAGAGAATACTGATTGGAATTGTAATGGGGGTGGAGCATCGTTGGGAGCCAGGGGAGGGGGGGGAATTGTAGAAAAGGGTATGTTAAGTATTGGTTACCATTTATGGAACATGTTATTATATCCTGATAATAAAATTTTTGAAGAAAAAAAATTAATTTGACTTTAATATTCCTCTGTGTTTGCCCAGTCTCCAAATTGTTAAATCTAATTGAATCTCTGATCATAAAAACAGAGTGGCACCCATAAAAACCACAGAGTTACTATACTGAAACCTTAAAGGCCAAGAGATGGCAACCTTGGTCTAAGTGTTGTAAGGATTAGGCTCTTTTTGGGAGAATGATAGTACTTAATGTCAGCTACTATTCAGCAATTGTTAAGAGACTTAGACTTGTTCGGTAAGAATGTCCCACTTGTAAAAATAGCTAGAGAAATATGGGTAAGTTAAGTTTTCATTATATTTTTTGAGACTGAAGTTATATTTAATTGTTCAATAGTTATGTATGTTATTTATTTCATTACAGTGTACTACATTGGAATTTTGTATATGAGACTCTGTCCCATTAAGAAGAGTTGTTAGACATTGAATTGTAAGAATGAGTTTTATTGTAAAAATATTTTTGAAATATTTTTGATATGTTTTTGTGCATTGCCAAATAATAATAGTATTATGTACATTATTAATTGTTTATAAGGTTTCACTCTACTCAGAAGAAGACATTCATTGAAACGGCTCCACATTCCAGAGACTGCCGTCAGACTTCACAGACTTCACTCTTTATATTTCTGTTATATACTGCATATAATATTCATAAATTTTGTTTAATTTTTCAATATCACAGTAAATGTCAAACAACCAGTCCAAGACAGAAAGCAGAAACTGGTTAAAAAACAGTATGTTCTTGGGACTACAGATATTTTGTTGCTATAATTAATAATGGTGAGCTGCAGATTTTTTTTTAATATTTAGAAAGTCTAAATCACATGATCTACTCTTCACTCATACATGATCCAGATAATACTTAATTCACAAATACGTCATTTCTTAAGAATGCAGGAATTTTTTTCCCAGTTAAGGACATTCAGTGGTTCCCAGTGGCAGTTTTTTGTCTTAGTCTTACTTGGGCTGTGGTCAGATGTGCCATTTGGCATGGAGGGGAAGCAATCCTATTTCCTCCAGTGGAAATTGAAATGGAGTCACACAATCACACATCCCTTGGTGCTTCAGGCTCAGCCTGTCACTGCCTGATCAGATGGCATGTTCATACAAATGGTGGGGGTTGCCTTTTTCCCTGCATGAACATAAATGAGGAATTGAACCCCCTCAATGGTCCGCAACTATGGATCACTTATGCAGTTACGCACATATCACTAAGCAAGCAAAAAAAAAATGGTGCCAAATCAGGATGGACTGGGCAGCCCATCCTGATGGCTTGAGTGTGCTTGTGGGATCAGACAGCAGAACTGGCCCATCAGAGCCAGTTGGAACTGGATTTTCCCTGGTGTCTTTTAACTCCACTTCTCTGATGGCAAAGCACAGGGTGCCAAGAACTACAGGACCTTTCCCAGATATTGCTGTCTGATTATGCCCTTTAGATCCATCAGACATTCGCAGCTGAGTCAGATCCACAGGCTCATCTGACCGCAGCCTTCATTTGTTAAAGCCTGGTTGAATTTGCTTCCTTCCTCACACAGAGCATGTCACTGTACCACCATAAAATTGCCAAAGCCTCTTTATCAAGGGTGTCATGATCCAGTTTCAGCAATGGCTGTAGTAAAGCAAACAATAACCTGCTTTGCCATAGATACAAAATCATCCTAACCACAAGAACTGATCCCACCTCTGGGCTTTCCACTGCTTCTGCTGAAAATTCAGTGCATCAATGTGAAAAATTATCATTTTGGGGGAAAATAATTAATGAAATGCTGTGCACGTAGAACAACTAGGAAGCTCAGCAAATTCCTGCTGCTACCAAAGTCCTCTCTCCCTTAGTTTGTATGTAAATATTGTTATTCTGAAATATGTTCAGACTCTGAATAGGACAAGAGGATAGGGAAGTGCATTGAAGTGAAAACTGATGATACTTGTCAGCTCATTCGTGATACAAGTATATTTTAATTATTTTGGATCCTTGGAGAAATTATCAGGCTCTGTAGGAAACAAACAATTTGCACAGAATCCCAGCCAAGAGCCAATATTATATTCTATATTAAATAACACTTTAAAGTAAATGACTTCCCTTCCTTCCCCTGAGCTAGAATTACACCTGGTGACTCCTTTCCTGCTGCTAATATTTGGATATTAATGGGCTAATTAGTACTAATTTAATTATGACCTTTCCTCATACTTACCCTTTGTAGCCAGGTACTAAGCAGTGCATTTTCTATTGCCTACTATATAGAACAGAATTATGTAATGATTCAATAGCAGCCATTTGGGGCCCTGAAATTATCCATATAAGCCCAAATTTTTCTTGGAGGAAGCAGTCTACAAAAAATTCCACTCCTCCAGCCTTGATATTCTTGTGGTTCCATGCCCAAGAAATTTCAGAACCATGTTATTCTCATGGCTCCATGCCCAATACTAGGAGAATAGTCACCTCAGCAGCTAAGACTTTATAGCCACTTCCACACTGTTATTTTTGTCACTCGTTTGTCCCTATTGCTTCATGATTTTTTCCCCACAATGTGTTTTGCTTTCTCTAGT
Organism: Gekko gecko; assembly: GCA_029375565.1. Taxonomy (NCBI): domain Eukaryota; kingdom Metazoa; phylum Chordata; class Lepidosauria; order Squamata; family Gekkonidae; genus Gekko; species Gekko gecko. The sequence continues at coordinate 139,763,205 of JAPDNY010000002.1, forward strand.
AGTCCCAGAGGGCGCAAAATACATTTGGAAAAGTGGGGAAACCCAAAGCAATAAGGACAAACGAGAGACAAAAATAACATTGCGGAAGTGGTGTATAAATCCACTGACAATGTATCCATTCTGCTCAGAGTTACATTTTGGCATTTTATTCTTCAGCATTATAGGTATGTATTTCAAAGTGTTAAAAAGGTTTTAAATGTTCTTTGATATTTAAAGTAATATTTCACAGATCCTAAACATACTATGTATATATGAGGAAAGGAGAGGATGAGTCACTTTCAAACTAGTTTGCAGGTGGAATGATGAAGCAGATATTGAAATAATGGTATAAGATAAAGTCTTTGTTCATGCAACAGATCCTCTCACTGGGGTATAAGTTCTGAATTTTAAGATATATTACTAGGCACTGTGCATTAAACTATTCTGAACAGATGAAACCCAAGAGGTGTTCCACCCAGTCCAGCAAGGGAGATGCCCACACTTCTGCATGTACAGCCAGTACAGATGCAAAGGTATTTATGGATGCAAACTGTATAGAAATTTATGTAGATCTTGTTGTTGAGCTGGTAGGGGTTACATATGCCTATCCTGGTACACTAACTATGACTAACAGACTGCAGCTACATTATGAGACTTTTTCCAAATAATAAATATCTAACCAACCAGTTGTCCTGACATGGATAGCCCAGGCTAGCCCAATATCATCATATCTCAGAAGCTAAGAAGAGGGTTTGTCCTGGTCAGTACTTTGAAGGTAGATCACGAAGGTAGATCATGGGATGCTACACAGAGGCAGGCAATGGTAAACCACCTCTGAATGTCTCTTGATCCCTGTGGGGTCACCATAAGTTGACTGTGACTTGACAAAAAAATAACACCAGTATTATATGTTGCCTCCTAGTGCAAATTGGTTTCGCCTAAAGTAATTGTCTGAGTAATATCTAGTTAGGCAGAGATCACTGAGAACCTTTGCTTTTTCACTAACTTGTTTTGAAATAAAAACACTATTGTTATATGTATTAATGATCCTGGATTTGGTCCTAAGTAACACCCAAGACCTGGTGAGAGATGTAAAAGTGATTGCACCACTTCGGAACAGTGACCATAATGTTATTGAGTTCAACATTTGTATAAGTAGGGAATTGCCCAGAAACACTGACACAACCTCTTTTAACTTTAAAAGGGGTAAGTTCTCTGAAATGAAGGGACATGGGAGGAGGAAACGGAAAGGAAAAGTAGAAAGGGTCAAAACCATTGGGGAAGCTTGGAGACTATTTAAAACTACAATCCTAGAAGCTCAGAAAAGAATATATACCGCAGGTTAGGAAAGGCACAAATAGGTACAGAAAAAGGTCTGCATGGTTTACAAACAAAGTAATGGAAGCTGTAAAAGTCCTTTTGTGGATCAAAAACTGGCTACTTAATAGGAAACAGAGAGTGAGTATAAATGGGCAATTTTCTCAGTGGAGGGTGGTAAGCAGTAGGGTACCATAGGGATCAGTATTGGGTTTGATGCTTTTTAACTTCTTCAGTAATGATATTATAGCATTAGAAAAAGTGCAGAAAAGGGCAACTAGAATGATAAAAGGGTTGGAACATTTTCCCTATGAAGAAAGTGCTTGGGGCTCTTTAGCTTGGAGAAACAACAACTGAGGGGTGACATGATCGAGGTTTACAGGATGATGCATGGGACAGAGCATGTAGAGAAAGAATAACAATAAAGTACTTTTTCACCCCAAGAGTGATTAACACATGGAATTCACTGCCACAGTAGGTGGCAGTGGCTACAAGCATGGATGGCTTCAAGAGGGAATTGAATAAGGGTCTTAAGAGAGCTCTGTGTGCTCTCTCACAATACTGTGGTATTGCTTGGAGATAAGTTACATGAATAATACTGCTTGCACATAAGTTACATGAAGACCAAAATAATGTCTTTTTCCAACAAGCCTAGGATGTTTAATTGGTTCATTGATTCTCGTCCCATTGAGCAAGTTCATTTTATAGATACCTTGGAGTCGTATTTCAATCGTCTGGTCGCATGAAAGGCCATGTTGATTACCTGTCAGCTAATGCACAGAAAAGTGCTGGTGCTATCCAAAAGTTCTTTTGGTCCAAAGGAGGTTGTAACTTAGAAGCTGCCATTAAGTTATTTACTACAAAAGTATTACCCCAATTATTATATGGAGCACCTCTCTCCCTCCAGGCAAACTTGACTTTACTTGGAAAAATGCAATCAAAATTTTTAAGAGCTATTTTTCAAGTTCCAATGAGTGTTTCAAATACTGCAATCCATTTAGAGTCTGGCTTGGTTACAGTGGAGGAAAGATTGTGGGTTGCTGCTTTTCATTATTGGTTAAAACTGATTTTCTCACCCACTGGCCTTATACTTTGATATAAGATAACTATGTTCCTTTATGGAGGAAAAAGATACAGAATAAACTGGTTTGGTATGGTTTTTCTAATCAGTTTATACTGTCTTTGGGATACGCTCAGGCTAGATCAGTTCTAAAACAAAGAATATTAGATGTTGAATGACAGATGGATGTGAGCAGGATTAGGAGCCCTGTATCTGATGTAAGTACACTTAACAAGATAATTTTGATACCTCACATCAAATACTTAGATATCTGTAATCATAGAAGAATTTTTACCCTATTAAGATATAATGCCTTACCCTCAGCTATATTGGAGGCCAGATTTATTAGATCACTGAGGAAAAGTTGTATATGTGGGATGGGAACTGATCAGACATTGGAACATATAATTTTTTATTGTAGTATATACCATAACATTAGGGAAGTTTTGATTAAGCCTATTGTTAACTCCTACCCAGGTCATAATAAAAAGATACTTGTGTCAATTATGCTGGCAGGTGATAAACAAAAGCTGACTAGGATGATTGCCAAATTTGGTTGGTTGGCATACTGAACTAGTAAAGAAATAAAGAAGTACAGATAGGCCTAGATTTATTTTTAATTTCTGTCTTAATATTAGTTTTACCATTTCTGTATTTTGAACTTTTTAGAGTCTTCTTTATAATTCTAAATGCTATTATATTTTATAATTTTACTGTTCTTTTATCAGCTATTTATCTGCCTCCTTTTGTACTGATTGTTGGTCTATGACCATAATAATAAATGACTGATTGATAAACATATGGAGCAGAGGTCCATCAGTGGTCATTAGCCACAAAATATAGATAGGAACTCTCAGTCTGGGACAACTGATGCACTGTATTCTTGGTGCTGGGGGGGGCAACAATGGGAGGGCTTCTAGTGTCCTGCCCCCACTGATGGACCTCCTGATGGCTCCTGATATTTTTGGCCACTGTGTGATAGGGTGTTGGACTGGATGGGCCATTGGCCTGATCCAACATTGGCTTCTCTTATGTTCTTAAATGAATGTACATATAAAATTCAGACTTGGGGGGGAACTGAGCAGTGTGATTAAAAAAACAGCTTTATCACAATCTATTGTGTTAATTTTCTCAACTAGAAACTTCATCTATTAACTTCAACTCAGAAATGCTTTTTCCTGCTTGATAACATGCACAGAAAAAATGATTCCCTCAGTCTATAGACAGATGATGAGTTTAAAATCATGAAGAGTAAATCTTTTGCACTTGGCTAGACAGAAACATTCTGATCAATAAGGTTGTGTCCTTGTTGATTATGTACATCACTCATTCTGAGACATAATCTATCCTACCTCCATTCCACTTATGTTGAGAGATAACTAGAAAACAGCAAAATGAAAACATAAGGATTAGTTTATAATGAGTGCCTGAGATCCTGCTATATGTATTATTGTCTTCCATTTCACCCAGTTAAACTAAGGGGCTATGGTAGAATAATCCTCTGATGCAATTGTACTTCCTCACCCTATGTGAGTATTGCAGGCCATGCAAAAAAAAAAAAAAGCTTGAAAATCTTCCCTCTCTCTGAGCTGCTGAATTTTGATATAGGGCAATGTTCTTGAAACTACATTTTTGAACAAGTAGCTCCCCTTGTGAAAATGGAAGTAGTACATTCCTGTGAGAGGCTTCTAAATTACTCTTAGAATTAAGAGATGAAAAACAAGAATCAACCATGTTAATGTACTTCATTGAAGGAGGATGGGTATTGTGGGGTGGATTTATGTTCTATAAAAAGCAAGGATCCAGGAGGCTTCAAAATGAACTTGAGCAACTTTCATACTAACTGTGACTGAACTGTTCATATACTAACTAATCAAGTCTCTCACCGTAACGGTTTTGTTTGTAGTTCAATCTTTGCGCCTGCATAATTACTTCTACAGACATTCCTTCATAAACTGTTTCACATACTGCATGGCCATGAGCTCATGAAGGTAGTCAATTAGTGTGGTGTCTGTTGTGGGGAGGGAAGGGAAAAGAGTTTGCAAGCTGCTCTGAGACTCTGAGTGAAGGGCGGGGTATATGTCGGTGTCCACCCCTCAAATAACTATACCTCCATGAGAATATGTTGTTCTTGTTGTTCTTGTTTTGCGACAAGACACAGCTGACTTATGGTGATACAGATTTTTTTAAAGCAAGAGACATTCAAAGGTGGTTTGCCATTGCCTGCCTCCACATCACAACCCTGGTATTCCTTTGATGCCTCCCATCCAAATACTAGCCAGAGCCCACCCTGCTTGGTTTCCACAATCTGACAAGATCAGGCTAGTCTGGGTTATCCTGGTCAGGGCACCATGAGAATATACGCTCATGAAATATTCCAAATCTGACCAAGTTGCCTGACTTGCTGGTTTAAAAAAACACAGAAGGTCATCCTGGTGTGAGAAGCCAAGAACGCAGGCCACATAGCCCCAAGATACATGTCTAATTAGTGAGACAAACTTTTATCCATAGGAATTTGGTGGACCAGTAGGGGAGAATTACAGTCCAGACAAGGCACTACTTGAATGTGCATGTGCAAGTTCATCCATGCAGGGACAGTTCTCCTGTTTTTGTTATGCAAGTAATGCAGTCTGAGCTCTACCTCAATGCCCCCCTCCCATTTAAAGCTGGCTGCTATCCTAGGAGGACCAGCAAAATTTTGCCTTTTTCTCCTGTAGAAAAAGAATGCTGTGATCATGAGTACTGCCACCTGCAGTGGGGAAGAGACAGACCCAAGCCAAACCATTGGGAAGAATCACCTTCTTTAGTAACCTGAGCTATAATCTTACACAGCTTCCTCTGGGAGCACCAAGCAAGCACAAGAGTAGCAGTATACTGAAGAAGTGGATGGGAGAACATTCACTCCTGAGGATGTTGGAAATTATTAGAGATGACAAACATTTTAAAAAGTACATTAAAAATTCAGAATGACTTTGGAGGGGGGACTGTGGCACAGCTCAGCTAATAATCAATAAAAATCCTACACAGATGTTGAAAAAATGACACAAAAGAAATAAAAGCAGTCTTGTACAACCAGGAATAATCATCTAGCAGTAGTCAAGCCTAGCAATGATAATAAGCATGACTAGGAGTTATTTAGCTGAACATGAGCAGTATCAGGTCTACTGAGCTTTATGGAATAGCTACCTAATGAATCGTTCAGCTGTCTCCAAGATTCCTCACCCTTGCTTGTCAATTTTAACAACCTTTAGAAATGTGGCACTATTCACCAGGTTTTCACAGGACAGTACACATGCATCAACAGCATTCAAAGGAAATGAGGTCTGGGAAGAGGACTGGAACTAGAGCTGTCAGCCTCCTGGTGGGGCCTAGAGATTTCCCAGTATTACAACTGATCTTCAGACTACAAAGATCAGTTTCCCTGGATAAAATGGCTCTATGGTGGGTGGACTCTCTTACATTATACTCTGCCAAGGTACCTCCCCTCCCTAAACCCCACTCACCACAGGCCACCAAATCTCCAGGGATTTCCAAAACTGGAGTTGGTAACCCTCAAGTTCACAAGCTAGCCAACACCCCGATAAGAAGGCACACAGGCTGAGTTCAGACTTGCAAGTCGCTCCAGGAGCCAGTTGCGGCAAAAAAGCCCCGGGGTTTCCTGGTCACACAGGGCCGTCTGCTGTGGGAGCTTACTGGGAGAAGGCATGCTGCGGCATTCAGATCGCTGGCCCGGATTGGGGGAGGATTGGGTGGTACAGCAGAGCAAGGCCAATCGAATTGCTGCTGCTGTTCCGGATTGCTCCCAGCATATTGGCCACGTGGTCACACTGCCGGGAAGCGGACTGACGCGGGTTAAAGGCGCTCTTCAGGGATTTGCTACCGATTCAACGAGGTATCTATTTAACGCGGGAAGAAAGCGGAACAGTGCGGGTTGCCCACAGGTGGGGAACACCAGGCAGATGTGCCTGTGTGAACGCCCCCTTTAATGCGGTTTTAAAGCGTCGCTGAAACAGGGCTCTACCAGGGCAACTTGCCAGTCTGAACTCAGCCACAGAATGGATCTGCTCCAACAAGCATCTTGTGTGATGTGTCTTCAAGTTTTACCCGCAAGGTAAATGAAAGTTTCCTTTTATTATTGGCAATTGTGTCTCTTTTATATAACCATAAAGTTGGATAGTCAGATCTGATGCCCACAACTATCTTATTGGCTGGGCTGATCCCTCTCAATGGCACATGAAGGGTGGCATAAGCTGGACATAGATGGATAACAGGCAGTGAAAGTCTGAAGGGCATTTCCAAATCTAAATGCAAAATAGTAAAGTAATACAAGGCAAAGCAAATTTTCAGTGAGTTCAGAGGGACTGTAGGGACTTCAGAAATTGAAGTGTGTCCATCCCCAGTTGCTCCAGAAGCATTTCACAAGGAAAATAAATCATCCTTCATTTTGCCAACAGCTTTGCATTCTATTCTTAGCATTTTTTTCTCTCCCCCTCTGCATCTTAAAGTGAGGTACATAATACTCCCAGCATTATTTCCAGCAGCAGGAGTTTGTATCTTTGTCAGCAATCCTTAATAAGTATTAGCAGGCTAGAGACCAACTGAAGTTATCCTGTTTTCCCCTCCCCAGCTGCAAATACAAGGTGTCTCCAGGTTCTAATATCCTTGGGTCAAACTTCAAACTCTTCAAATCAGCTAGTTGAACACAAAATGCTAAAGAGAAGATGCCACTCCTATTGGTCTATAGGATGTTGCAATTTGCCACTTCCTAAATCCACTGGAATCTATATGCTTTGGAACACTTCCACTTTCAGAGGATATTTATTCAGAGCTGTTATTCTTTAGCAACAACTTCATGTCTTTCACAAGATGAACAAAGGATCCAGAGTGGTTTTTAGCTACATCCTGTTGTTTAATGCCAGGAGATGTTCTTATTTCTGTATAGGCTCATAGTGATTTTCTTTTTTTTGCCATCAAGTTAAGGTGATCCCATAGGGTTTTCAAGGCAAGAGATGAGCAGAGGTAGTTTGCCATTGCCTGGACTTCCTTGATGGTCTACCACCAGAGTACTAACCAGGGCTGTCCCTGCTAAGCTTCCAAGAGCTCAGGAATTCTTACACACCTGCAAATATACCATTTGCTTACCTTATAGAGAAACACTGTTCTGACAACTTGTGAACATAATGCAGTGGATCATTTCTTCACTTCAGCCCCTTGTCAATCCCATGGATTTATCAAAAATACTATTTATGCAATAGAAAATGGTTTTATTCCAGCAAAAAAAAAAAAAAACCCTAGAAAAGTCTTTCCTAATGCAAAACCTAGAGTTTATAAGCTTAGATTAGGGTTGCCAAGTCTGTCAGACCAGCCAGTGGATGATGGGGGTGGACTTACTGGGAGCAGAGAGGGAAGAAGCCAGAAATAAATGGGATGTGCCTGTATCACCTGAAAGTGATGTAAGCCAGTCGGGCACATAGGGGGTGATGCTCTGATTTGTGGGCAAAACCTCTATGGTAGAATTAGCTTCTACCATAGAGTTTTGCCCAAAAACCAGAGCATTGCCCCCTGATGTCCCTGATGTGCCTACCTCACTTCCAGGTGATGCAGGCACATCACATTTATTTCCAGCTTCTTGCCTGTTTGGGGGGGTATAATTGGGGGACAGAAAGGAGTTCCCAAAACTAGGGGAACTCCACCCACACTGGGGGATCTGGCATCCCTAGCTTAGATGTTACAGTTCTTTTTAATATATGTTCATTTTATGTAGATTTAAGAACATTTCCTATCAGCCACATTCAGTTAATAGAACCTATAAGTCTCCCCAAATAAGTGTTCACATCTGCTTGTGCACAAGAAAAGCTGAGACAAAAAAAGGTTTACAAAATTATGCAATGATACATACAGATTACCATAGGGCAAGATAACTCCCTTAAGATCCATAAATATTAGGCAGTTGTGTGATCAAAGCAGTAAAGCATTTGGGAACTGCATTCAAGACAATTATCCTGTTTGTAAAAGATAACTGTCTTGGTTAGCCTGATCTACTCAGCAGAAAGCAAAAACGAAATGTAATGCATTTATTTATGGATTCAAGGGTCCACAGAAACATCAAGGATCACAGAATGTTCTAAAGAACACTGTATTTTAAACACTCTCTTGAGGGTAGGATTAAACAACTTTGCCAGATGAAAAAAGGATATACCTGGACTATATGTTCCAATGCCCATTCTGCATATGGTAAGGAAGCCCTCCCAATTTAAATTTAAAACAACCTTTTTTCCTGAAATCTAAAAAGAAGGACATCCTTTGTCCTACCAAAGATACTGGTGGAGGGAGAGAAAGCTTGGGCTGAAGGGAAGTAACGTTCTATGAATGCTGTGGCAGGCAAACAGCTTTGTGATACAGTCACAAGTCTTACATGAGATACATACATGGAAACCAAGCTGCTAGATTTGGAAGACATCACCCATCACAATCAGCCTATTGCACACATGGTAAGATGTGACATATGCTGAAAATTTTGTCTCAGAAAGTAAATCTTCCAACCACTGTCTCTTGTCCTATCTTCAATTACAACAGGGAGTACAAAGCAGCCTTTTAAAAGGCAGAAAAGTGTGTGTCCCCCACCTCTTGTCTTATGTGCGGTCATGTAATTGTTTTCACGTAACAATTTCTGCACCTGTGACCATTGGTTTCAAAATATGTGGTTGTTTTTTCCCCAATGGAATTTGCATTATTGAAAACTGTTTTAAATTGTTCTCAACACAATCACTTAGTCACTAAGGCATGGGAATAATTTTAAGGAAGCATCTAACTAACATACATTTTTTTAAAATTTCCAGCTGTTATTAGGAATCCCCAGATTCAGTCCCCTCAATCAAAGGTCCTAAGACAGCAGGCCTTGACATTTCCCTGAAAAAAGGGGGGGGGGGAGGGGAGAAACTCAACCCAAAATCAGCTGCGAACTAAGAGGGTCAAGCTACAAACTATATTATATGAAAATACAAAAATGTTTATTAGGGTGTACACATAGCTAAAACATACTGCAGTTAAAAGAAAATATTTCTGAAATGTTGATACGGCTACTATTTAGGGCCTACTATTGATGGCCTACAATACAAACCTGTAGCAATTGCAAAAACTTAAGACAACAACATCTGCATTTACTAAGGGTTCTATCGCTTCACTGGTCTTAAAGGAGCAACGGGACTCAGACTTTGCTCATTCTCCTGCACAAGCACTTGCTTTCACATTCGCTTTCTCTCCCTCTCCCTTCCTCCCAAAGGAGGAGAGCTCAGCCAATGGAAGGAAGGGAGGCTTGGCTTGGTTCTTTCCCACATGAAGCAGGAACCAGGAAGAGGGGGCTGAGCAAAAGTGAGCTGCAATGTGGGTGGCAACAGCCTCAGAGAAGGAAGCAACAGAGAGCCATATGTTTGACACCTCTGCTCTAGAGAATGGAGATGGGCATGCTCACCTGAAATATAAATCAAAATTTTGCTCAATAACTATTCTGCAAGAACAACAAAAGAAAATATGTCCCAGCCCCAACTCCAATTGTTGGAATGATTCAGAATCTCATTGGTGCTCCTGAGTCCTGAATTTACTGGGAACACCATGGGCTTTCCTAACAATTCCTCCCATTTTTCCAACTATTACCCAGACTAAGGCTCCCAACTCTAACCCAACTTTCCTGGTACTAGAAGTGGCTGTTTTGGCAGGCTGGTCCTGGGGTTGGGGTTGGAACAAACTAACAGCCTCTCTCTCTCCCTTCTTGAGTCATCCTTTATAGAATCATAGAGTTGGGAGGTACCTCCAGGGTCATCTAGTCCAACCCCCTGCACAATGCAGGAAATTCACAAATATCCCCACATCCCCAGTGTCCGCTGTTCCACACCCAGAAGATGACAAAAAACCTCCAGGATCCCTGGCCAAACTGGCCTGGAGAAAAATTGCTTCCTGACCCCAAAGTGGCAATCAGCATTTCCCTGGGTGTATAAGAAAGGGTCACAAGAACTAAGTAATGAGGCAACCCTTCCTGCCCTCCCTCTCATGATCTGCCTAAATTCACAGAATCTGCATTACTGTCAGATGGCCATCTAGCCTCTGTATGAAAACCTCCAAAGAAGGAGAGCCCACCACCTCCTGAGGAAGCCTGTTCCACTAAGGAACCACTCTGTCAGGAAGCCTTCATTAGGCCCAATATTTTCCATGATTCTGCAGCTTCCCAGGAACCTTTCACCTTGCTTTTTTCACAATCATTCTAGTCTTTACAGCTAGGAGTATGTGGTACATAGTAAATGTTCTGCTGAAACTTTGTAAGCCTGATGTTTGGTTGAATAAGATCACCCACTGTGGCTTCTGGATCCTGTGTAGCTCTACCCCTTCAGAATTACATAAGGATCATAAATATATGCTGATTGGGCTTGTTTGTATAAACGTATATAGGTTGCAATATTCATTTTTTCTTACCGTGGCATTCAGATTACCTTAGCTCTGCCCTGTAGCAAAACTACTCACAGACTAATGTCCAAAAAAAACCCTCACACCAAAATGTTGTTCTGTATTGTGCTGGTCCTATATCATACTGTTTTTATACTGGCTCATGACATTCATCATTTTCCAGCAAATGACTGAAAGCTGAAAATACAGATATGAAGACCATGAGTATTCATCTCTTTAACATAAAATTTTTTTAAATTGCTAGAGTGTAGAGACAGCTTTAGGTTAATGTAAGATGAGAGACACTGAAATTTCATGTGTTCGCTCTTTGGCCCTCACCCAAACTCTTTTTTTATTAAGCAATTCAGTTCTCCTCTGCTTCTAGTGCTACTTTTCTCTTACCATTAATTTTTCAGAGCTTAAACTCTTAGCTCTAATTCTGACCTTCAGCTCAGCAGCAATAGGTGTTTTAGCTTTATAGTTTCCAGGGGTCTGATAAATTCTTGTCAACCTGAAACGCTGCAATTTAAAGTAACAGTGTCACAACAGGTTACTGAATTGTCTATCCTCTTTTCACTGCAAATCCAATGCAGCGAGAGGCTTTGCCAATTTTTGCTTGTTTGAATCAATGATATAAAAAAGCCAATACATACAAATCAAAGAAACAATTTCCCTTCTGATTACATGAAAACACAGTGCCTAGGCACTGATGGAGGACAAGGCATTTCATTCCTGTTTTGTAGGAATGAATATGCTGATACTGAAAACAAGGAAACTTCATGTATTTCTGACAAAAACAACATAGTCGGCCACACTTTCTGGATGGCATTTACTCCTATGGGCAGTTTATAACATGGCAATTCAGCAAGTACAAGTGGGGACCGACAAGGTACTTGTGGGGCAGCTATCCCATTCCTCCCATTTCTTAGTTTCTCTCCCTCCCTCCCTTTCCCACCTCTTCTCTTACTTTCTGTATCTCTCTCTTCCCCCCATGCCTACTCTCACTCCATTTTTTCTTCTTCTCCCTCCCCATCACTGTCTCTTTCTCTTCCCCTCCCTCCCCTCATCACCCCCCCCTTTCATTCTTCTTTCTCACTCCCAACACCTACTTGAATCCTGCTTCAAAGAGTAGCAAAATTGTATTCTGCTATAAAACTGACATGGGATACTGCTTCTTCAGTGGCTCTAGCCCATGGAAGCATCTGCTAGAATAAAATGTTTATTAGGGCCTGATGGGATCACATGGTAGGAAGCACAAAACTGAGCAAGCAGCAGGAAGAAGCAGCCAATTTGCCAAAAGACACAGGCTGATTTCAAGCCCCAATGTCAGAAAGGATGAAAAGAAGCCATTTCCCCCCCCCCCAAAAAAAAAAGACAAAAGAATCAAGTTGGCATGGCCACAGATTTCCTCCTGTGACTATAGCAGGGGTTATGTATAGCAGCTACTGTGGTGGGCAGGTCTCATTTTCACTGTTCTGTGCACATGTGGAGAGGTTTGATTTGGGGAGAAGATTAAACCATAAATTTTGGTTAAATTCTTAGATTTTTCTACAAACCTGGGGGTATCCCAAGCTTGAAGGAAAATTTTCCTTCACTGGCCCAGCCCATGGAATTTAGTGTCCACAGATGGGGCCAGTCTGAGAATCACATATATTGATAAATGGGACAGAATCATCTGCTGACCAACAGGAAAGATTTCCACATAATAATCCTACATTCAATAAATTCCTCTAATCTATAGCACCTAGAGCATACTATGCAACACAAGGCACACAAATGAAAAAAGATTCTGTTCATTAGAGGTGCCTACAGCCATGCAACAGTTAGCAAAATAATCACAGCAGCTCCAACATTTATACAAACCTCTATGATTGGGTCAGTCACAAGCTCTGAAACAGCTGTTCTCTCAAGGACAGTTTCTGTCAGAAGTTTTCTCAGCCCCACCTACCTCACAGGGTGTCTGTTGTGGGGAACGGAAGGGAAAGGAGTTTGTAAGCCACTCTGAGATACCTTTGGGCAGTGAAGGGCGGGGTATAAATCCAATCTCTTCTTCTTCTTCCACTTCTAAAAGGAAAAGCAAAGAGCACTCAAAGATCACCAATTACTTTTTGCTTTTTCTTTGGGTGATTCTGCATTGGCTTTTCTCTCCGTTGTTTTATGAAACCCACATTGGAGCAGAAATTCCCCTCTGCATTGCTTGCTGCTTTCACTTTCTTTGATCACTGGATTGTATGGTGCCTTCTGCATAGATTTACGACCATTCAGGGGTGACTTTGCAGTCAGTACGGTGTTGCCCAAGGTTTCAAGCTGCACTTTTTCCTCCCAGTTGAGAAAATGGAGTGAATGCTAGATGCAGAGTCACCCTTGGTGATCTAAATAAGATACTCCAGAAGGAAGCTGGTATCAGAGACAACATCATCACCAAGCAGCTGCCAGATCCTGAGGAAGGCCCACTGCCATGTCTTGACCCATCAGTATGCTTTTCAGTCCCTTCAAAAGGATTGGAAGCTCCTCTCTCTGTTGACTTCTTCCCTCCTTTGACGTGTGCATTGCCACTTGTGGAGGTGGCACTAAATGGCTCCTCTTTTCTTCTGCTGCTCCCTGGGAGCTGAAAACAAATAGCTGCCACCTGCCCATCCAGACAGTGATGCTATCTGCTGCCCTGAGGAAGCCAGCATGTAGGTGAATGAGCAGTAGCAACATCTGTTCCAAGCTGCTGATACCACTCATGAATCCTGGCAAATGAGTGAGAGAGAATCCCATCTGTGAGGGGCTATCACTGCTTGCTTACCTGCCCTTCTAATTATAGGCAGTGAGAGAGGGTCCCCTAAAGGGACAAATGGCACCTACTGCCCTGAAGAAAATGAATGAGCAAGTGCATGAATGAGCAACACTGATGGCTGCTCCTATGTGCCATTGCCATTTGCCTGGTGGATGAGCAACTGACAGCAATGGTAGCTAAGAGGAGGCATGAGATACACCTCCTCTGGTTTGCAAGATCAGCTCAACAGAGATGGCAAATGTAGCAAATAGGTTGTTTGAGAATGTGAGAACAGGAAATGTACAGGAAATCTATGCAAAAAATTAAAACAAGTATATTTGTATGCATGTATGGGGCAATTTATATGGTACTGGGGAGCAGAACTGCACCAGCTGTCAATTCCATTTTCCCCTTAATTTGTTGGACTTTTTTTATTCAAGATGCAGATAACTTGGGTATTAATAGGTAAGCAATGATACCTTCAACCAGCTGTTCTTTTGATTCTACCTTCAGGGTGCGATTCAAAAACCCCTCCTGCTGTGATACCAGAGCCAAACAAGCAATAGCCCCAACAAGGACACAATTTAAACTAAGTGGGGGGAACAATACAGATGGGGAGCATTTTTCTCTTGCTTGCCAATGACTGGGTGATTCAACTAAGTGATGGCACTGCAATAAAAGAAAATCACCAAGAGACACACTCATTTAATGATGTTGAGGCATATGGAACTGCTGAAGAACCTGGAGTAGGATTTCTACATCTTCTCCCAGTTTCTAAACTTACCACTTCTTTGGGAATTCAAATCTGTAAAATTTAAGCATTCTATCTAGTTACCAATGGTTTAATGTGCTACAATGCATGGCCAGTGTGAACAAACATGTGGACAAGGAGGACCCAATAGATGTTGTTTACCTTGACTTCCAGAAAGCTTTTGATAAAGTTCCTCCTCAAAGGCTCTTAAGTAAGCTCAATAGTCACAGGATAAAAGGACAAGTCCTCTTGTGGATCAAAAACTGGCTTATAAATAGGAAACAGAGAGCGAGTATAAATGGGAAACTTTCTCAATGGAGGGTGGTAAGCAGTGGGGTACCACAGGGATCAGTACTTGGTCCGATGCTTTTTAACTTGTTTATTAATGATTTGGAATTGGGAGTAAGCAGTGAAGTGGCTAAATTTGCAGATGACACAGAAGTTGTTCAGGGTGGTGAAAACCAGGGAGAATTGTGAGGCACTCCAAAGGGATCTGTCGAGGATGGGTGAGTGGGCGTCAACGTGGCAAATGGGGTTCAATGTGGCCAAGTGCAAAGTGACGCACATTGGAGTCAAAAATCCTAAATATAAATACACATTGATGGGGTCTGAACTGGCAGAGACTGACCAAGAGAGAGATCTTGGAGTTGTAGTAGATAACGTAATGAAAATGTCTAGACAGTGTGTAGCTGCAATAAAGAAGGCCAACGCTATGCTGGGGATTATTAGGAAGAGAATTGAAAACAAATCAGCCAGTATCATCATGCCCCTGTATAAATCATTGGTGCGACCTCATTTGGAATACTGTGTGCAGTTCTGGTCACCACACCTCAAAAAGGATATTATAGCACTGGAAAAAGTGCAGAGAAGGGCAACTAGAATGATAAAAGGGTTGGAACACTTTCCCTATGAAGAAAGGTTAAAACGCTTGAGGCTCTTTAGCTTGGAGAAACGATGGCTGAAGGGTGACATGATCGAGGTTTATAAGATTATGCATGGGATGGAGCAGGTTGAGAAAGAGGTACTTTTCTCCATTTCTCACAATACAAGAACTCGGGGGCACTCCATGACATTGCTGAGCAGTCGGGTTAGAACAGATAAAAGGAAGTACTTCTTCACCCAAAGAGTGATTAACACATGGAATTCACTGCCACAGGAGGTGGTGGCAGCTACAAGCATGGACAGTTTCAAGAGGGGATTAGATAAACATATGGAGCAGAAGTCCATCAGCGGCTATTAGCCACAAGGTATAGATAGGAACTCTCAGTCTGGGGCAGGTGATGCACTGTATTCTTGGTGCTGGGGGGGCCAGCAGTGGGAGGGCTTCTAGTGTCCTGGCCCCACTGCTGGATCTCCTGATGGCACCTGGTATTTTTGGCCACTGTGTGACAGAGTGTTGGACTAGATGGGCCATTGGCCTGATTCACCATTGGCTTCTCTTATGTTCTTATGTTCTTATGGCAGAGGGCCACTTTCTCACCAATGGGAAACTACAATCCCAGATGAGCACAATCAAGGAAGGAGGAGATTGGTAGGGTAAATGACAGGGCTTCCATCTAATATTACGCACATCTCTGTTTTTTATGCCCATTCTACATCTGCTTTGTTAGGATCTTGTGCAGAGAGAATGTAATCCATTCCCTGCCATGTAAGTCTAGTTCGATTTCAGTCAAAAGAACAAACAAAACTCTCATGGATAACTTTTCTCCTTGGCAAACTTCCTACAGCAAGTTCCTTATCCTGACTTAATTTATATTTGGTTGAGCACTGTCAAGTTCTCCAGATAGTCAAACACCAAGCTTCATAAAAAGATAGTATTTATTAAAGACCAGTCATAGAGCTGAATGAACCAGTTCTTTGTCAGTGATATCAGATAATACAGAGCAATTGCAATTATAGCCCATTCAAACTACCCCCCCACCTATAAGCCAATGAGTACATTTCACACGTGCGCTAAGCCATGAAAGAAAACTCCTCAGACCAATAAATTCCCCATGCCAGGGTAGCATGAGACCCAAGGTCAGGCGAAGTGATAAGAAACAGAACATACACACTAAATCAGTGAGACTGGAGACTCAGAGTTCCTCCCGCATTCCAGAACAGTGAAAGATGTCTCTTCCCCCCACTCACAGCAATGGCAGGGTTACCTGACATCTTGCCCTCCCGATAAATGCCCCCCCCCCGGGTTTTCTGGGTAGCGACGGTGGAACTTGCGGAGAAGGCGGGCGGCATTGATGTGTTCCACTCTGACCCATTCCCTATGTTCAGGACCAAAATCAACCCATTCAACAAGATAATACAGTTTGTTTCGAGACAACTTCGAGTCCAGGATTTCAGATACTTCATAATGCGGCCCCCGCTGGACCATGAGGGGGGGTGGTACAGCTCATAGAAGATGCCATTTGTTCTCCCTGGGGTCATGTGGTAACAGTCTAAGGTGAAACACAGGATGTATAGCTTTTAATGTCTTTGGCAAAAGCAATTCAGCCGTTACCTCATTTACCATGCGTTTGATCTCATAGGGACCCACAAATTTCCATCCCAGCTTCCTGCTGGGCTGGAGCCCTTTAATATTCTGGGTGGACACATACACAAAATCCCCGGGCTTTGGATCCCACCCTTTGTCCCGTTTCTTGTTGGCTTGAGCCTTGTAATCCTTTTTAGCCTCATCCAATGTTTTGCACAGGATGGGCCAAGCCTCCTGGAGTTGCTTGCACCAGTCTCCTGCCTCCCCCGCCAGCAAGTCAGTGTTTGAGAGAAACGGGAGGGGGGGAGTGTCATAACCATGCACAACCATGAAAGGCGACACCCCAGTGGACGAGTGACACGCATTATTGTAGCAAAATTCTGCTAGGGGCAGCAGACTCTCCCAGTCATCTTGTTGAAAGTTGGTAAAGCACCGCAGGTATTGCTCCAGGGTCTGGTTGACCCGTTCAGTTTGTCTGTCGGTCTCTGAGTGATAGGCACTGCTCAGCCCTCTTTCCACCCCCAGCAGTTTTAGGAGTTCACCCCAAAAATGCAAAATAAATTATGACACCCTGTCAGAAATCACCTTACAGGGCAAAGTGTGCAATTTGAACACGTTATGCAGGAATGCTTTAGCTAGCATTTTAGCTGATGGGACGGCTTTGAAAGAGACGAAGTGGGCTTGCTTTGAGAACAAATTCACCACCTCCCAAATTACAGTCTTTCCCTTGCTGGGGGGGAGGTCCGTGATGAAATCCACTGAAATAACTTCCCACGGCCGGGACAGGGTTGGGAGTGGTTTGAGTAGACCTGGAGGTTTCCCAGGTCGGGGTTTGCTCATGAGGCACACCTGACAGGACTGGACAAACACAGACAAATCCCGCCTCATACCTGGCCACCAAAACTGCTGTTGTAGGAGCTGCAGTGATTTCACAAAACCCTAGTGACCAGCTAGTTTGGTGCCGTGAACCACGCCCATTATTTCCCCCGCAACACCCCAGGCACAAAGAGTTTGGTTCCTTTGTACCAGCAACCATTATCCAGTTCTTCCACCCCCCTCCCTTTACTAGTTCCTTGTGATCTGCCTCCGATAGGGCAGATGCAAACTTAGAGTCTCAAGACTGTTCAGGAGTAAGGGGCGGGGGTTTTGTCTGGCTGTGAGTCATGACTACACCCCTGAGTTGGGTAGGCATGAACATAGAGTCTTGGACCTCCTCCCGCTTACTGTCATGTTGCGGTAGGCGGGACAAGGCATCAGCCAATGAGTTCGCCTTCCCCGGGAAGTGATGGAGGGTGAAGATGAACTTGGAAAAGAAATCCGCCCACTGGAGTTGCTTGGTGTTTAAGTTCCACAGGGTCCAGAGGAGCTCAAGGTTTTTATGATCAGTCCAAACCTCGAATGGAATCCGTGCCCCCTCCAACCAGTGACTCCAGGTCAATAGGGCTAACTTAATCGCCCCTGCTTCCTTATCCCATACCGACCAATTCCTTTCCGTCTCGTTAAATTTTGTGGAGACGTAAGGCAGTGGGTGGAGTTTCCCATCCTTCCCCTCTTGCAAGATGGCGCCACCCATAGCCATGGCCAAGGCATCGACTTGGACAATAAATTTTTTCCATTCGTTCAGGTGCTCTAGCACCGGCTCAGAGATGAAAAGCGCCTTGAACCTCTCAAATGCTTTCTGACATTCGGGCTACCAATCGAGCTTAGCCCCAGGGCGGGATCCCTCTACCCCTTTTCCCTTTGTTTTTAGTAGATATATGAGGGGTAGGGACACCTGCGCAAAGTTCGCCAGGAAGGATCTATAAAAATTGGCAAACCCGAGGAATGCTTGTAGTTGCCTACGGGTCTGTGGGGCTTCCCACCCCACCACATCCTGGACTTTGGCAGGGCCCAGGAACAAAATCTCAGAGCAGTGAAATTCACATTTAGACAGTTTAACAAACAGCTTGTGCTTGTGTAAGGTTTGCAAGCCCTCCCTCATCAGTTTAACATGAGAGTCCTTGTCGGGGGAGTACAGTAAAATGTCATCCAGGTAAACTAGGACCCCTTTGAACAGGTGCTTATGCAACACTTCATTGATAAGGTTCATAGAGACCCCCGGAGCCCCCTGAAGGCCAAACAGCATAATGAGGTACTTGAACTACCCCAGTGAGATATTGAATGCTGTCGTACTCATCACCCTCCCTGATGCACACTCTGAAGCACGCATCCCGCAAATCCAGTTTGGAAAAAAACTTTCCCCCAGAGGCTGCTGCCAGGAGGTCCTTGATGAGGGGCAGAGGGTAAGCATTGGTGGTCGACATGGCATTCAGGCCCCTATAGTCAGTACACAACCGCAACCCCCCATCTTTCTTTTTCCGGAACAACACAGGAGCCGCGCAGGGGGAGGTGGCAGGGCGGATGAAACCTCTAGCCAGGATTTTATCAACAAACTGCCTCAGCTCCGCTTTTTCTGCCAGGCTCATGGAATACAATTTCCCCTTGGGGAGTTTCTGGTCCGACAACAGTTCAATTGCACAGTCAGAGTTCCGGTGAGGGGGCAACTCGTCTGCCTCAGCTTCCCCAAACACAGGCGCTAAATCCTGATATTCACGTGGGATTAAGTTCAGTTCTGCGTCTGCAAGCCCCACAGCCACCCTTTGCACCTGGGTTGGCTCCCCCCAGGAGTCATGCCACACATGCTCCTTACAGCGGGGGGAGATGAACTTCACCACCCCTTCTTCCCACAGGATATATGGGTCGTGGTCATGGAGCCAGGGGCTGCCCAACACTAATGGGAAGCATGCTACTGAGGTCACCACGAATGGCTAGAGCTCCCAGTGTTCCCCCGACAACATGCGAGACACAGTCTCTTACTTGCAGGGGTCTTTCATAGTGGATCCATCCATCTGAGTGAAATCCAGCAGGTCTGGGAGTTTAACTACCTTCGCCCCTAGTCCGGTCACTAACAAGGGGTTGATCAAGTCTCTCCCACACCCCGAATCAATCAGGCCCCTCACTCTAACATGGGTGTTGAGCTTGGGGCAGATTAGAGTCACAGTCACAAAGAAGAGGGAAGGGTCATTGCTCACCGGTCGTAGTGCCTCAGGGCTGGGGACCTGCTGCTCAGTGCTGTTCAGGTCCTCCCTGTTTCCTGCTGGCTGAAATGGTTCCTCTCCAGAGGATTTGGTGTCCTCCTTGATAGGGCTGGCCTGTAGGGCTCTCAGTCCCTTTGGCTTGGCAGTCAGCTTCTTGGAAGGGGTATCAATCCTCTTCTCCCCTTTCACTGCAGAAGTTGATGGACCCAATCCTGGACATGCCATGGCAAAGTGGCCAGGTTCTCCACACCTGAGACACAGGCCTTGCTTCATACGGTGTTCCTGGGTTCTGTCCTTTGGGCGTGGTGGAGGGGCCACTGCTTTAGCTTTTCCCGGGGTGCAGGTAGTCTGGGCGGCTTTACCCAGGGTGACTGCATCATCAATGTGGATAGTGCAAAACCAGCTCTCAGTATCCACTGCCTCTTTCATCCAGGCCAGTAGGGACCTAGGTTTCCCCCCTCGGAGGATAGTTCCATGGATCTCTGGGTCTGACCCCAACCAGTAATGTTGAGCTAGCACCCCATCAGGCCACTCTCTGATTTTCGCAGCATGTTGGCGGAACTCTTCGGTGTACTCCCGCACCGATTTCTTTCCTTGCCAGAAAGTGCGCAGGAATGCCTGAGCCGTCTTGCTCGCATTAGAATCTTTGTAGTGAGCTCACAAGGCTCACATGAAGGCATTCACCTCATGGAGTTCCCAGCCATCCTCGTGGTGTAAGGTTATGTACCAGTCTGCTGCCGCATCCCGCAGTCTGGAGGCTATCACATCCATGATGCGCTCTTCATTCAGGAAGAGATGGCCCCAATTCTCAATGAATTTCTCAGCCCTTACCAAGAAGAAAGAGAGCTTCTCAGGGGTCCCATCAAACATAGCATCCAGTAGCTTGGTGGGATTCAGGAGCATCTGTCCCCATCCCCTCGGGACACCCCATGGCGGGGGGACCGGGGGCCCCCGGCAACAGCACTGCTGGCTGACCAGGGGGTACTCCTGGAGGTGGCCCAATGGAGACCACTGGGGCAAGGGATGGGGCCACTGGTTGCTGTGGCAGCCTTCACTCAAGTTGACGTTGAATCCCCTCCGCGATCATCTTAGGGATCTTTTGGAGGGATTCCTCCACCATTCTCAAGAGGTGTTCCCGGCTGTGCTCCTGTCTGCCTCGGGGCTCCATCGCCTCAGCCATCTTCAGCGGGAGGAACTGGGGTTCTTCCACTCCAGTCACCATGCTCAGCAGGTAGATGGACCATTCGTAGCAGCTCTCCCGTTGGGGCCCATGTTTCAAAAGTCTCTGCCAGAGGTTTTCCCCAGTCACACTTCCATATGCCCCCCACACTTCCCCAGTCACACTTGCGTATGCCCCCCAAATGGGTCACAGAAGGCAACCTCAAAGTCATCTTTGGGGCCCCATGGGGTCAAGGCAGTTGTCACTGGTGCCTCCGTTGAGGTTGGTACCGAGGTGGTTGGTACTGTTGAGGTGGGGACTGTGTCTTGCAACGTGGTCACCACCACCAGGTCTTCTTCTCCACTTATCTTGAGGTTAGAGAGATGTGGGGATGGTGAAGGCCGGATTCAAAGGATCACTGACAATCTGTCAAGTTCTCCAGATAGTCAGTCAAACACCAGGCTTCATAAGAAGATAGTATTTATTAAAGACCAGTCATAGAGCTGAATGAACCAGTTCTTTGTCAGTGATATCAGATAATACAGAGCAATTGCAATTATAGCCCATTCAAACTACCCCCCCACCTATAAGCCAATGAGTACATTTCAGACGTGCACTAAGCCATGAAAGAAAACTCCTCAGACCAATAAATTCCCCATGCCAGGATAGCATGAGACCCAAGGTCAAGCAAAGTGATAAGAAACAGAACATACACATTAAATCAGTGAGACTGGAGACTCAGAGTTCCTCCCACATTCCAGAACAGTGAAACATGTCTCTTCCCCCCCACTCACAGCAATGGCAGGGTTACCTGACAAGCATTGATATATGAAAAGTAATAAAGTAATGTGCCTCTAAGCATACGTAAGGCTGCGATCACACACAGAATTAGCCCCACCGTAGGCATGAATGCCAGCTGGGATTTAAGGGTGCAATCAGACGCAAACATCTGGGAAGCAGCCCACACCTGTGGGCAACCCATTTTGCTCTGCCGCAGAAGCGGAGCAAAAAAACACTAGGGAAAGTCCGGTAGCAAATGGGTTTGCTAGGGGTCAGGAACAGACTTGACCCTGTGTGATTACGCCAGCATGCTCTCATGGCGTCAGGATGGTCTGATCAGGCCATCCCGACTCCATGCCATTGTTTCCCCCCCTACCCGTTTCAGTATGCACATCATCGCACACTGCGATGATAAATATATGGAGCAGAAGTCCACCAGTGGCTATTAGCCACAGGGTATAGATGGGAACTCTCAGTCTGGGGCAGGTGATGCACTCTATTCTTGGTGCTGGAGGGGGCAGCAGTGGGAGGGCTTCTGGTGCCCTGGTCCCACTGCTGGACCTCCTGATGGTACCTGGTATATTTTGGCCGCTGTGTGACAGAGTGTTGGACTAGATGGGCCATTGGCCTGATTCAACATTGGCTTCTCTTATGTTCTTATGTTCTTATGTACTGCATAGGGAGCACTCAGTGAGAAGATGTGGATCATTGATCCCCCGTTGAAGCGCACCAGAAACATGTGGCAAAACCCCACCCATTTCACCCACAGTTTGCATCTGATCACGCAGTGGGGGGCTGCCCCACAGCTCCCAGAGACTGTGATTGTGCAACTGTGGGTCAAATTCCTCTGGAGCAAATAGCCTCACTTCGCCCACCCACCCACTTTATCTTGCGCATGTGACCACCACCTAGATTTATTTCACCAGGTCACTATAACTGCAGCCTGTCTCTACACAGAAACACCTCTGCAAAAGGGGAGAATTCCAGAATGTAGTATATAGCCATTGTGTAGTGTTTCTAACTGCAGAGGGCTGCCCTAATATTTTCTTCCTTCCTCCTACTTTTATTCTCTCCCCCCTCCATTTCTCTTCTGCAAGATCAAGAAAGCAGTAGGGAAGGAAAATAAAAGGGACTCCAATGGGCCTTTGCCTGCTGCCTTGGCCCCAGAGCAACTTGGTCCCTGGGAATTTTTTTTATCCCCTAAAGTCAACAGGCCTGAGTGCAATGAACCCAGACAGGCAAGGGCTGCATGCTGTAGGAGAATTCTATGCAAATAACCTGTCCTTATCCTCCATCTGCAACAATAGAAATCTGCAATGCAAACATGAAATGTTGGTTCCAGTAACATCTTGTGATGTAACTCTATCAAGCAAATTCTGCAGAGTATGGGAAGAGCGAGCAAGAGAGAGAAAGAGTGAGTGTGAGTGAGAGAGAGAGAGAGAGAGACTGTACCAATAGTGGCATTCAGTTAAAAAAAAAAACCTTGCAATTTTATCTGCAAAGTGCCTGTTGGGGATTCATAGAGTTGTCAGCTTGACCTGCACAAAGCAGGTTCTTCATCACTCAAACACAGTTACACTGGATGGCTCTGAGCAGATGTACTGATGACAGAAAAATAACTATTTTTGCCACCATTATCACCTCAGTATAGTCTGAAATGAGTGGTACTAAGCGCTCAGCCATGTTCCTCACAAGATTTTCTTTTCTTTTCCCCTACTTGTTGACCATGGCTTTTCATTGCCTCAGGAGCAACACAGCTTTATCTTGACGTGGTCGAATTTGTACTCTGTTCCCCCCCTTCTTATACACAGTCATGAACTATGTGAGTAAATCTGAGATTCAGATTATTCTGAACATTTGGTGACCTTCTAGTAACTTTCATTTTTTTCCCTTTCTTCTTTAGAAGTAGACTGGGCTTTTATATCCCACTTTTCTCTACCCTAAGGAATCTCAAAGCACCTTACAATTGCCTTCCCTTCCTTTCCCCACAACAGGCAACAGGAGGTAGGTGGAGCTGAGAGAGTTCTGAGAGAACTGTGACTTGCCCAAGGTCACCCAGCAGGCTTCATATGGAGGAGTGGGGAATCAGATCCAGTTCTCCAGATCAGAGTCATTCTTAACTACTATACCAAGCTCGCTCTCAGTAGTTCTTTAAGAGCTGTCATGATACCATACCCATTCTGTTTGTGTGTGCATGTGTGTGGGTAGACTTACTATGAGTTATGCAACCATTTAAGCTGACAGTAGCCACTTAGTGGCTTGCAGACAGCCATGTTTAAAAAAAGAGTCATATTTACTTCCATCCTGGCATGAGGCTTGCACCGCAGATAGGCTCGCCATTCGCCCATTCCCCCAGTGGCAGCTGTGGAAATGACCTGCCAACCACAAACTACACCTGGTGAGATCCTTGCCAACTTGGGGGGCACCAACGAGTGCCGGTGTTTGAGTCGGGGGGCCTACTGGTGCCAAGGGGTGTAGTGTGGCTGTCGAGGCATCATCCGTGGTGGTCGGGGCATCCGGGACCAGGGCCATCGGTGCGGCAGCGGAGCTCTCCGCCGGACTGGGGCCCCGTGTTTTGGGTTGCGGCTCTCCTACCTCTTGCAGTCCAGGATCCTCGTAGTCCTCTGGCTCCCGTGGCTCGACCCGGTGGCGGATCTGATCTATGTGGTGGTGAAGCATGGTGCCATCCTTGCATGAGACTTCATATGAATGGGGTCCTCGGACCCGGACCACCCATGCCAGGACCCATGGTGGTCCCGTGGTGTAGCTCCTGGCATAGACAGGGTCCTCCAGGAAGAACCCCCTACTTGCTTGCTGGTCCTCGGTGTCCGGCTCGCGCTCCGGGGCCTGGTCTGGATGTAGCCTGTCCAGACGTGATGTGAGGTGGTGGCCCAGGAGGAGTTCCGCCAGCCTGCATCCTGTGGTGGAGTGCGGGGTGATGCACTGGCCAAACAGGAAGGCTGCAAGCTTATACTCCCAGTCCGGGGAGTCAAACTTTTGGAGGGCATCCTTGGCGGTCCGGACCATCCATTCCACTTGCCCGTTCGTGGCGGGGTGGAACGGTGCAGAGCATACGTGCTGGATCCCATAGTACACAGTGAACTCCTGGAACTCCCGGGAGGTAAATGCTGTGCCATTGTCCGTAACGAGCGTGTCAGGCAACCCGTGGGTGCTCAGGATCCACCACATTGCCCTGATGGTGGCTTTGGAGGAGGTAGATGACACCAGGACGACCTCCAACCATTTACTGTAGGAATCCACAAGTATGAAGAAGAGCTGCCCCTGGAATGGCCCAGCAAAGTCCAGGTGGAGGCATGACCACGGGCAGTGGGATGACTCCCAGGCTCGGTCCAGTGCTCTTGGTGGTTCCGGGCATGAGACCTGGCAGGGCTGGCATTTCCGCACCATGTCCTCAATGTCCCGATCAAGGCCTGGCCACCACACATAGCTTTGTGCTAACGCCTTCATGCAGACCACCCCCTCGGGTGATGTTCATGTTGCGCCTCCAGGACACGTTGCAGTAGCAGCACTGGAATCACCACCTGACCTCCCCACATCAAGCACCCATTATATGTGGACAGTTCATGCTTGTGGGATGCAAATGGGGTGAACTCAGAGCCCTCCTTGGCCACTGGCCACCCCCTCCCCATCCAGTCCAGTACACGGCAGAGGACTGGGTCCCGGGCCAAGAGGCGGGCCACCTCCTGCACATGGACTGGCCAGCCTGGGAGCACCTCTATGAGAGCAACCATGTGCACAGGGGCTGGGTCAGGGTCCGTGGTGGCCAGGGGGAGGCGGCTAAGGGCATCTGCGTACCCCATAGCCTTCCTGGGTCGGTGGGTGAGGGAGTACGCATACCCCGACAGGAAAATGGACCACCGCAGGACCCGGGGTGAAACCATCTGCAGTGTTTGGCAGTCAGCGGCGAGCAGCCCCAGGAGCAGCTTATGGTCTGTCAGGATCTCAAAGGACTGGCCATAGAGGTAATGGTGAAACTTCTTCACCCCAGCCACAATCGCCAGTGCCTCCTTATCAATTTGCACATAGTTCCACTCCACAGAAGATAGAGTCCGGGAGTAGTACGCGACCGGGACCTCCCGTCCGTCCGGCAACCAGTGACCCAAGACCGCCCCGACTCCGTAGGGAGAGGCGTCGCAGGCGAGGACCACCGGGAGCAACTCCGAGAAGTGGTGTAGGACCGTATTAGACACGAGCAAGTCCTTGACGCCTTGGAAGGCTGTGGCCTGTGCCAGGCCCCAAACCCAAGTCACGTCTTTGTCAAGGAGGCGGTGGAGCAGCACCGCCACGGCCGCCTTGAGGGGCAGGAACGAGTGGTAGAAATTCAGCAGGCTGAGGAAAGCCTGCAATTCAGCCTTGGAGGAGGGCGGGGGGGCATGTGTGATGGCCTTCACCTTGTCGTCCGTGGGGTGGATCCCTTGCGCGTCCACAGCGAACCCCAGGAACTCTATGCGGGGCACGCCCAGGAGGCATTTCTCCTTCTTCACCTTTAGTCCGGCGGCATCGAACCGTTGGAGGACCTGATGGAGGCGGTCTGTGAAGGAGTTGGTGTCCAGTGCCGCGACGATGACATCATCTAGAAATGGCTGTACTCCGGGGATGCCATTTAGAAGAGAGTCCATAAAAGATT
This sequence comes from Gekko gecko, assembly GCA_029375565.1. Taxonomy (NCBI): domain Eukaryota; kingdom Metazoa; phylum Chordata; class Lepidosauria; order Squamata; family Gekkonidae; genus Gekko; species Gekko gecko. The sequence continues at coordinate 139,789,640 of JAPDNY010000002.1, forward strand.
GAAAAATCCCCGGAGCTACGCAAACCCCAAACTGCAGCCTCGTGACCCGGAAAGTCCCCTTATGGGTAGTGATTGTCTGGGCATCTGCCACAGTGGCATCAATGGGTAGCTGTTGGTAAGCCTGTGCCAGGTCGAGCTTACAAAGACCTTGGCCCCCGCCAGAGAAGCGAGGACGTGGCTTACCACTGGGACCGGGTACGTGTGTTCCTGCAAGGCCCGGTTTATTGTGCATTTGTAGTCGGCACAAATGCGCACGTCTCTGTTAGGCTTTACGGGAGTTACGATGGGTGTCTTCCAGCGCATGGATGCGACTGGTTCCAGCACCCCTTGGGCAACCAGGTGATCAAGCTCTGCTTCGATTTTAGCTCGCATCGCAATGGGAGGAACCCGGGCCTTTATACGGATGGGTCGCACAGCCGGATCCAGATCCAGCGAAATGGAGTCCCCGGTGTATTTCCCCACAGTCCCGTCAAACACCCGGGGAAATTCCTGACACACTGCCTCTCAATCCGCCATCCAGATCTGGTTCAACCCCGTTATTTGAAGGCCCAGGGGCTTGAACCATGAGAGTCCCAATAAGCTGGAGAGCCATCCCTCCACCACCAACAGGTCCAGGATGCCTGAGAATCCTTTAAATTGGACCTTGAACTTGCCCCAGCCCCGGATGGCCACAGGGTTCTTATTAAAGTCCCGTAAAACTAGACCCTGTGGCTTGTGCAATTGTGGTCCCCCCTTCAGGCATAGGGCATGGAGGGTCTCCGCTGATATGATCAAAAATGAAGACCCCGAATCAATCTCCATTTCACAGGGGGACCCTTCAATCCAGACAGTCACATGCACTTTGTCCAGGCTGTTAGGGGGCAAGTTACATACCGTTTGTTGGTGATGGACCGAAACGGTGTGCAGGTCATCAGCTTCAAAGTGTGCCATGAGGGTCATCCGTTGGCCTTTGGAGCAACAGACCTTCTCGATGTGCCCCGTTTTGTTGCACGCCCTGCGGAATGTGGTGTGGAACCAACAGGTCCATCGCTAGTGAGCGTTGCCGCAGCTCACACAAGCTACGGATGGCTGAGACTTGGCCTCTCGGGTCCACGGAGGTCGCTGGGATGGTCGGTGGTGTACCTGGAGTACCTCCTCGTCGTTCGATACGTCGGACCCTCGTGTCGCTTGTGTGCGGTGGATCGCCGAGCCGAGGCGGTCTTGGTGGGCCTTTTCGTAAGCCGCGGCCTCCTGGATGGCCTTTTCTAGTGTGAGGTCATTATTGCTGGCCAGTTTCTGCCACAGTTTGGACTTGCAGAGGCCCACAAGAAACTGGTTCAGCAGCATATCCGAGAGGCTTGGAAACTCGCATCTTGTGGCCGCCCGCCGAAGACCCGCCAGGAACTCTGTAGTGGACTCGTCTGGGCCCTGGACCCTCGTGAAGAACCCCAGGCGCTCAACGAATTTTGTGGGTTTTGGCGAGAGGTTGTCCATTAGGGCCTTTACCAGCGCAGCGTAGGACTCGTCCTTGGTGGTCTTGGGGTTTATGAGGTCCCATAAGAAGAGGAGGGTGTCGATGCCACAGACGCTTAGGAACAATTGCTTCTTTTTTTTGGCATCCACCACATCATGATAGCTGCAGTGGTTCTCCAAGGTCTCCAGCCAAGCGTCCCATTTCTGCGGTTGGGAGATATCAAAGGCACTGAGGTGGACGGTAGGCACGGCCATCTTACCCCGGTTGGGCAAGTGGTGGTGCGAGTTGCCACGGGATGTAGTGGCCGAGTCTGTGCTTTGAAGCCGGGTGGAAGGCGTGCTGCTCTCGGGGTCAGTGGCGAGGCTCAGGAGCGATGCAGGGAGTGGCAGGCTCGATGCGGTGCTCGGGAGCGCAGCTTCGGTTGTGGTGAGCGGTGTGGTGCTGCTCTTGGGGTTAGCAGTGTGATACTCGGGAGTGGTGCGATGAGAGGCGGGCTCAATGCGAGGCTCTTCTTTGTGGTCGTTGTTCATGGAGGGAGTTGGCATCCCATCCTCATCGCCAGTGAAAAGTACTGAGACTGACGAGTGATTTCAGCTCTCACATACTTTATTAGAACAGGAACAAGACAACTAAGTGAACCCACACCCCAAACACACATCACACCCGTGATTCGCTGTTTACAGTTAATTGAGTTACCCCGGGCTCCCCGACTGGAAGAATGCGAGGAGCCTACAGTCTATTGTCTAAAGGGGACGAAGCTCCAGCCCTTGCCTGGCCGCGTGGTGGACCAGTGAGAACCGGTCCGAGCACATGGTTGCCCCGAGTCCATGTTTCCCTGTGGATACACTACAGTGCACCTTGGTGTTTAGTCATGCTGGCCACATGACCATGGAAACATCTTCAGACAGCGCTGGCTCTTCAGCTTTGAAACTGAGATGAGCACTGCAACCCTAGAGTCGGATTCAACTGGCCTTTGAGCAAGGGAACCTTTGCCTTTACCTTTACTTCATATAGTACTGATAGTGTTCAGAAGACTCTTAGAAGGAAAAATCCTTAGTATAGCACTCACAGTGTATAAAAGCCTTCAACTCAATATTACAGGAAAAAATCATTCCTATTATAATCATTCAAAGCTGGGCATTCGATCAACAATAGCACATGCTCTGCAATAGTCGGTAAGGAGGTAAATTGATTTTTGTGCATAACTTTTTGAGCACTTGTGGTCTGCATTATTTGTGCAGTGCTTGTTTATTTGCTGTATACTGTATACTGTGATATCGCATTTGTTAATGGAATGTTTAAGAGCTACATGTTGCTCCCGAGCCACTGAGTATCACAGATCTAAGCCCAGTTTTCACTGGGATCATAAACCTGTATACGAACTGTATCATAACACAGGTCATAATTCAGATATATCATACAACATACACAGTAAACTGCCAAGGATATGTAGTCTATCCTAGTTTCTGTCCAGAATGCTAGTTCATTATGGCAATAGATTTTTGTATGGAGAAGCATTCAGGGATGCAAGTTCCCAACTGCAACTTGAAGTGGTGCAGCCCAAAGACAATTTGACCACCTCAGTGAGAACTCGCCCAAGGATTACTCTTCCCTCCCCTCACTAAATCAGTGGAGGGGAGACAAGTAAAGGTGGAACACGTACATACCAAGGGAAAGAAGTGGACACATAATACATTTAGGCAGATTCAAAAATGTCTGTCCCTCTCACAGGGAATATAAAGGATTCAGTTATTCCAACAAAGGATGGCAGGAATGAGAATCACTGTATATAAGTGATATAAGTACTCCCCAGTAGAGATGCTTGGGTAGATAGGGCCATGTATTTAATCACACAGGTCCTGTGACAAAATGGCATATTTGTTTGTGGATTCTCCCCTTCCACTACAGATCCCCACTTTGCCTCCATGGTACTTCTGAGGGTCCACTGACACACACACACACACATACCACAAAATGTCAGGTGAGGGGGCTCAGGGGACTGTAGCATGAAGAGGAAGTCTGAAAGTCCAGCTTCACAAAGTCCACAGGTGGTTGGATACATGGTTTCCTGCACTGCTGAATATTACTGCCCACTTTTTAAAGAACAGGTATGAAATTAGACTTGGGAATTTCAGATCAATACAGACAAGTATACATTCCATCCTACCTAGACAAATTGCTGGCATTTTAAAGAAAATTACTGAAGATCACAATGATTTGATTCTAGGAATGTGATGACTATAGTTCACTGTGACTGGAAGGCATATCCATTGCCTGCAGTGGTCTACAGCCAGTTCTGCTAAATTCTGTTCCACCATGTTTAGCATTATAGCTTTTTTCCTGCCTCCTATATTTATCCCAATTTAATATACCTGAATGTTCCCCAGCACTGTATCTATGGGCACCATGGCACTCACTAGTATTTCCCCTGTCACCTGCCAAACTTTTCAGCAAGGACCAGGGGCATTGTTTGGCTCTGCCTTTTATGTGGTTTGGCTTTGCCTCCTGCTGCTGACATTTTGAGGTAGTGCATACCAGCTCATCTCAAAATTCCAAAGATGCCCACAGACTCAAAAAAGTTAGGAACCCCTGATCTAGCTTCTGGACCAATATGTTATTTAGCTACGGGGGGGGGGATCTAATTCCACATATTTTTCATTCATTACAAAACCAGGTCCCAAGTATATAGGACTACTATCCCAGAAACAGAGTCCTTTCTATTTATTTTTTACTTCTAAAAGACAAGAAAGTATACTGCTCAGATCCCCTTCATTCTTTCTACATGTTCAACAAATCTCTTCAGAAGGGAAAGAAACAAAGATCAATATTAACAATAACATAGCCATGTATCACCATCTGTGCAAAGCACTGTGGCAAAGAACTCCACAGAGGGAATCATAAAACTGCTCTTCAGCTATAGTATTGGCAAAAAACAGGGGAGAAAGAAATAGATTTGATAAGAAGTCCAATTAAACTGACATCCTGGCCAAGTTCAGACTGGCAGTTTGAAGCAGGAGCAAATCATGGCAAAAAAGCCCCGGATCAAACTGTTCCAGGTTTTCCCGGTCACACTGCGCCAACTGATGTGGGAGCATACTGGGGAGGAGGCATGAAGGAGCATTCACACTGTTGGCCCGAAGGCACAGCTGTAAAGCGCGACTTTCTGTTTCGCTAATCTGGAGATATGCGCTTATGCGCATGAGCACACAATCAAAATCGTGGATTTTAGCATTCACACTGTATTGGTGCAGGATATACATGGGATAGACACACTTTCTGGGGTCTGATACCATTTTTAACAGCTACCTTTTAAACTCGGGAACAAAGCATTACAAGACAGGTTGAGTGCCTGTGTGAATGCCCCCTTTAATCCGCTTGTGAAACATTGCTGAAACGTGCCTCTCTCAGGGCAAACTGCCAGTCAGAACTCAGCCCCTGTCTGATCATCTGAACACAATTCAACAAAAGACATTCAGGCCAAAAACAATAACCTAAGATGATGCTATCGGACAGATGAATGTGGCGTCTACATACTTACTGTTTATGGCCACAAATCAGTGAAACTGAAACATATTTCAAAGGATATAATATGGAAATATTTTGATGTGAAAGAAAATGCATTCTGAAGACATTTTTGATCTCCATCCAAAGAATGGAGAAGTGCTACCAGCAAAAAATGATAGTCTGGAGTATACACAGTTAGCACATTTCTTTTTTATGTACTGTCATGATGTTATATCTTCTAAGGGCCATAGCTGCGACCTTAATATGGAACAACTGTAGCCTAGTTTGTACTTTCAGAGAATGTCTTCTATTTAATTTGCCCCTGAAAGTCATAGTAGTGAAGTTGCTGAACTCCAGATGAGGTCTGAAGATCTTCTGGAATTACAACTGCCCTGGAGAAAATGGATGCTTTGGAGGGTGGACTCTATGGCATTATACCATGGGGGGGGGGGGTCCATGCTTTCTCCAGGGTAAAGAATAGCCAAAGACACAAGAACAATCAAAGCAAACCCTGGCCAAAAGCCTCTCAAAGCAGACAGAACCAACAACCCCAAAGAACCATACAGAACCAAGGAATTCTGGCAGAACCACAGGACTATGTGGCAAGCCTAACACAACAAATGTGCAACCAGAGAATTCAAACTAATGCCAAACCAGAGAATCACCCAAGACAAACCAAATAGGACTGCAGTTGCAAGCCAAACAAGTGTAAAACAAGAGAATTTGAGTCAATGTACAAACCAAGAATCCAAAGTAATATCAAACTTCACCTAATGTCAAATGTCAAAGAATTCACCTAAAAAAGGCAAATCCCAAACCAAACAACTTACACAAAGGATACAATGTTGCAAGACCAATAAAACCAATTTAAAAGAACAGAATCAAAGCCAAGCCAACCTGTCAAGCCAATATCAAGGTCCAGGAAGAGACACATACACTGAAAAAATAAAGAAAAAACAGTCCTGGGAGCCCTAAAATGTTGCCTCCCAATATTTCCAGCTATCTTTCTGAGATTTTTGGGGGGCCATTTCTGAGTATCCCAAAAATCCCAGATACCATCCAGACACCCAAATCTTTCTGAGATTTTTTTTGGGGGGGGCCATTTCTGAGTATCCAAAAAAATCCCAGATACCATCCAGACACCGAAATATATCCTACAAATACCAATAACTTATTTTTTGTATGTATATTCAGACCTGATGTACCTGAATGCACATCCCTAGTTTCAAGGCTTGTTAAAAGGGTCCAGACATCTGTAGATTGCAGCTTTCTTTGAGCCTAAGAGGCATTCCAGCCTTAATTAGATTACATGGTATTAAATGCAAATCAGATACCAATTTGCCACAGAAGCCATGGAATGAAGAAACAAAAATGGAGCTTCAGTGTTTGAAAATATAACAATCAGCACTTCCTCAGAAATCTGTCTAGTGCTATATTGTCCTCAACTCACAGGTCCCTGGAAGGCTGACAGGAGTTGAAAAATCAGGGTGGCCCTTATATTAATGAACCTGGAAAATAAGTTTAGATTTTTTTTAATTGCCCCTCGAAGGGGATTTTATTGATTTTACTTTACTACGGGATATGGGGAAAGGTTACTAATCTCTACCTCTAAAAAGTTATGGGACGTGAGTAGGGAAAACTAATACAAAAAACTCTACCAGGATGGGGGAAGGAAACTAAACCCTACTTCTAAAAAAAAAAAACTACTGGACATGGGGAAGGGAAGACTAACAAGGTGACACGATCTGGTTACATTTGTATCATTTGTCACCTGGTGTTACAGAGCCTTATTGCTTATAAAAGAGTTAACAAAAATTATAAAAGTAAAAAGCTGTAAAGAATGATTAGTTAATCAAAAACTGCATCTTCCACGATTATCTTGGTCTTAGGATTTCTTCTTCTTGCGTTTCTTCTTTTCTCAGGGTTTGGGAGCGGCTGCTCTTTTCTCTGATTCCGATATACCTGAAGAACTAAAGAGTATCGGACTACTGCTTTCTGAATCCTGTGAGTAGGATTCCTCTTCTTCCTCTTCTTCCTCCTCATCTTTCCTCGGTTTCTTATCCTTGTTGTGCTGCTTTGAGTTCAAGTGTTGCTCCACAAATTTTTTAGCCTTAGGAACAGAGTCAATATTATATTTTCTTTCTCCATATTTAAAACTCAGTCCTTCAGGAAACAGCCATCTATACGGGACCCCCTTCTTCTGTAGAGCGAGAGTAAGCTCCTTGTAGAGTTTCCTCCCCTTTCTAACTTCAAAGGGGATGTCCTTCAAGATTCTTATTTCTTCATTCTTAATTTTTAGAGGGTTCCCCTGCGTAGCTTTTAGCACCCGATCTCTGGTAGATCTTCTCGTGAATTTCAAACATATTTCTCCAGGGAGTTTATTCTTTTTGATGAAATCTGGATAAGCCCTATAGGCCCAATCCATCTCCTTCAGTAAGTCTTCCTGTTTGTAATCCATTATTGGAGCCAAAGTCTCTGATAAAATGTTCTTCAAATCCTCATTCTTTTCTTCTGGAACCCCTTGGAATTGTAGAATGTGCATGGATCTTTCCAGCTGTAGCTGTATTAGTTGATTTTTATTGGAGAGTCTCTCCTTTTCTGTTTCATCCGCTCTTTTATTAATACTCTCAGTCTGTTTTTCCATTTTTTTTAAAGTCTTTTCCGTTGTTGAGGTCCTTCTGTCCATTTGAGTCATCTGCTTTTGCAAGTTATCCATTTTCACATTGAGATTAGTCATCTGCTCCATTATAGGGCGCAGTGCATTCGCCAGCAATGTAGACATCTCTGCAGCTACTTCCTGGTTGTGGGAGGGAGTCGTTGGTATACCATTTCCAGTTGACGTTTTTTTCTCCAGACACAGCTTCTGCCCTCTCCCAGCCATAATATCAACAAGAAGTAAGTTTCCCAAAATAAAGTAAAAGTTAGCAGAAATTAATCTGCTTTTCTTTATTATGCAGCTTTTGTTTTCGCTAATCCTCTTATGCACATAGCTTGATTCAAAGTTGTTCTTAAAGTTCGCTTTAAAACCGCGTTGTTTCAATCGGGGGGGTGAACTCTTGAGCGTCTCCCTCCCCCCTGCCACTTTGCCCTTAGGCGCTTCTAATTACTACCAAGGCTTTTGTTCGCTTAAATCACCTGAGCAATGCTTGACTCATGCTTTGCAGCCTTGGAGATCTTTTAGAAGCTTTTCAGCAGCTGTTGATCATGTCCACTGGTCTGGTAGTCGTCTCTCGATGCCATACTGGCTCTTCAGCAATGGAACCTTTCGGAGATAAAGGTGAGCCTCAATTCCTTGGCCGTCGCCTTGGAAGAGGCTCTCCTCAGCTCTCCAGGCTGGGGGTCTCCTACAGAGACCCCGGGAGGGTCTGGGACCTGCTCAGACCCTTCCTGTCAGCCGAGTCTCGGAGCAACCCCATCGGAGCGAGACGGGGATGCGACCGAGCAGCGAAATGCTTAAACCGGAAGTCGAAAATAAGTTTAGATGATATGCTATGTAGCAAGTCAATAGAAATCAGATTGGATCACATTAATGGTTGCAAGGTAGTTGACTCCTCACAAGTAGAGGACAGCTTCCTTCCAGTTGTAGCAATCCACAAAACAAAAACAAACAGTTTAGCTGCATGCACAGGTTCTTAGAAGGGTTTATATAAGTACACACAGGTTCTTGGAGTGGTTAGGAAGTAAATTAAAAAGGATATCCTTTAGTTTCCTGGTAATTACAGTTCATATTTGGGAAGGTAATTGTGTTAATCTCTTACAGCACAAAAATGAGGAAAGAAGTCATATGGTATCTTAGGTGACATAGAAACTTGTGGTTTTAATTTACAGATACTGCAATGCCATACATATATATAAATACATAGTAGGGGTGTGTGTGTGTATGAGAGGAGGAGGAGGAGGGGAGGAGGAAGAGGAGATTGGATTTATATCCTGCCCTTCACTACCCAAAGGAGTCTCAGAGCAGCTTACATACTCCTTTCCCTTCCCCTCCCCACAACAGACACCCTGTGAGGTAGGTGGGACTGAAAGAGCTCTGACAGAAACTGCTCTTTTTTTCAAGAACAGCTGTGCCAGAACTATGGCTTGCCCAAGGTCATCCAGCAGGTGCAAGTGGAGGAGTGAGGGATCAAACCCGGTTCTCCCAGATTAGAGTCCGCACACTTGTTTTTTTGCTGTCAAGTCACAGCTGATTTATGCCTTTTTCAAGGCAAGAGGTATTCAGAGGTGGTTTGTCATTGCCTGCCTCTACATCACAACCATGGTATTTCTTGGCAGTCTTCCATCCAAATACTAGCCAGAGCTGACCCTGCTTAGCTTCTGAAGTCTAACAGAATGGGGCTAGCCCTGGGCTATTCAGGTAAAGTGTGTGTGTGTGTAAATTTCCTTCTACTGCCTAAAAACCAAGCCACTGTTCAGTTTTCAAAGTGGTTTGTCCCTTCGGCTGTGAAACCAGGTAGGGTTACAGAGGTTTGCCATCCTCTAGGTAGGGGACAGAGTTCTTCTGAAATCACAACTGACCTCCAGACTGCAGAGATCATTTCCCCTGGATGAAAGAGCAGCTTCAGAGGGTGTCTCTACAGCATTGCATCCCTACTGAGCTCCTTCCCCTCCCCAAACTCTGCCCCCCCCCATCTGCAGGAATTTCCTGTGCTGGAGTTGGCAACCATAGAACCAGATGCAGCTGATAAAGCAACCACATATTCAGTTGAGCATGTGGATCTCTCTAATACAATGTCATTTCTTTGTATTATTAATATTATTTTTTTTTCTAACATAGGCTATATTTTTTGTCTATTCATCTTGCCCCTTCCTTCCTGACAAAGCCAGAGAGACCTATAGCCATTTTAGATGCCTTTTTGCAGGGCCCAGGGCTGCCAAACTCCAAGTAGGGCCTGGAGGTCTCCCGGAACTAAAACTGCAGAGATCAGTTCTCCTGAAGAAAATGTCTGCTTTTGAGCATGAATGCTATGGCATTATATCCCACTGATGTTCCTCTCCCTCCTCCAAACTGTGCCCTCCTCAGGCTCTCCCTCAAGTCTTCTGGAATTTTGCAACCTAGATTTGGCACCCCAAAGTCCTCATATCAAGGTCTACAAATTCTTCTGTCCCACATATATTTTATTTCTGTAGCATTCCACCTTGGAGAAGTGTGACACTTGAGGTATGAGTCTTCTGGAGCTACTGAGCATAACAAACATTGCTTGCCCTTTATAAATGTGCAGATTTAATGTCATCCTTTAAAGAATGACTCAGCTCACACAAGTACTCCTTTCATATTCTTATGGGAAGCAATTAAGTTTGTATACCAAACTATTTTTTTTTAAAAAAAAATCACACAATATTCTTGAGCACAGCACTCGAAAACTGAAATATGTTTCAAGGGCCCAATTCATTAGGCTGACTTCCATACTAACACACCTTGATGATACTGGGGAATTAATGCTGTGCCTCTTTGGAGAGTAAGAGTTCCTGGTAAGCAAAGACTTAATGCAGATGAAAGAAATGTATGTTTGTGGGGGGTAAATAGATAAATATTAAAATTAAGTGATGCATATTGAATTATTACTAATGTGCTACTATGCAGTTGTCTTCTTTAGCCTAATTTACAGTGCATTCCAAGGCACAGTAACACCCTTCTTAAATTCATTGAAGTCAATGGGTTTAAAATGGTGAAATTCTGCTTAGGACTTCACTGTTAGAAAATAGCAAGTTGGTAATAAAATCTGAGTAAAAGAATGACTTTTAAGAAAAATATTATTTCCAAGAATAACAAGGCTAGTAAATTATTTACAAGTAGTTTCTGATACAAATCTTAAATCCCTAACCTTTTCAGAAATCAGTAGTATTGAAAGGGCCTGCCTTTCATTCCACACCCACTGCATCACTAGGAACCAGTTCCATTTTATTACAGCCTAAAGACTAAAATATCCTTGCTAGCATGGCCTTTACTACAATTTAAAACAAAACAGCATATTGATTTTTCAGAAGCCATGATTACCTCAAAAAAGAAAACATCAATAAAAACAATTAAAACTGCAAAATGGACATGATGCACAGGTAACCACTAGTTTCCCAGCCATATCAGATCTCTAATTTTAGACTAAATCTTGAGCTAAAAGGTACATGTTCAGTTATCAGTTCACAGTCAGTGAAGATATGGAAACTTATTTAAGACAGGCCGCTGATTCCTCCTCTTGTTGGCTCCCTAGGTGAAATGTATATTTTACATTTCATCATTGGTCTGAGCCCATCCATGTTAATAAGATTTAAGGGATCTTAAGAAGGGGAAGCAATTTTTACTAATTTCCCCACCCACTGCAGACCTCCCTCTGTGTTGTCTTTGAGGATTCACAAACCCCCAGAACAAAATTTTGCAGGGCTCAGTGAACTGCAGTGAGGGGTGTGGTTATGGTGAGGAAATAAGTGTCCCTCTGAATAAAACTTCAAGTTTTCTTTATTACATGGTTAAATACAGGCCATTCTACTGGGGCAAACTATTTCAACAAAACTTTCTTGTGCTTACAGAAAAACTCAACTGTTGGTCTCGTTTAACTGTAAGTCTTGACATATATATTCTTCACTGTGCTGTGTGGATCCAGGAGGTAACAAATGCCTCTCTGAGGAAGGATGAGTTCCAACTGCTTTGAAAGAGTTAGTCATAAGAATCTCCTGGACCCTAATCCCCTACATAACTACCACCCAGCATCTAACATTCCATTCTTGGGAAAGGTGCTTGAACAGGTGGTGGTCAGTAGCTGCAGGCAGTCATGGAGGAGACAGATTATCTAGACCCGTTTCAATCTGGATGCAAACCATGGTTTAGGATGAAACAGCCTTTTTAGGGCCTGACTGATGACCTTTGCTGGGAGAGTAGCAGGGTGACGGTATCCCTATTGATTCTCAGCAGTTTTCAGTACCCCTGACTATGACATCCTTCTGGAAAGGCTGGTTGAGTTGGGAGTGGAGAGAACTGTGCACTCTTACTTGACTGGCAGATTCCAGAAGGTTGTGTTGAGGGGATGCTGTTCACCCTGTCTGTATGAAACCACTGGGAGACGTCATCTGGGGGTTGGAAGTGAAGTACCATCAATATTTCTCTGTAATGGCTGAATCAGGTGGGTCTGTAGAAGTCCTGGAGTGGCTGTATTCCTCAAGAAGGAGTAGTTCCATAGCTTGATCCTGCTGGATGTTGGCCTATGGCTGAAGACTCAGGTCTCCTCCATGGTTATAGTTGATATATTAGTTACAGCTATTCCTCAGAAATTCTGATCTGGCCACAGTGATCCATGTTCTGATCACATCCAAGTTTGATTGCTATAACATACTCTGTGTGTAGCTCCCTTTCAAATAGTTCACAAACTTCAGTGGCAGTTGTCAGGACTGGTTGCAGGGAATCACTGAAAGATCTTCACTGACTACCCATATGTTTCTGGGCACAGTTCAGAGATTTGGTTCTTACCACTAAGAACCTAAGCGGCTTGGAGCCAGATACCTGAAGGAGCTCCTCATCCCACACCATCAAGTCCACAAGTTAAGATCTGCCTCTCAGAGATTAGGCAGGTGGCAACTAGAGACAGGGTATTTTCTGTGGTGGCACCTCAGCTTTGGAACACGCTCTTTCTTGAGGTCCACCTAGTACCTGCTTTACTTTCTTTTAGGCATCAGGCCAAAGTATGTTTTTATCCAGGCTTTTAAGTAGGGGTTTAGACATTCCAGCTTTATAGAGCTCTGCTCTGCTCTAAGTGCCTGTGTGAACACCCCCTTTAATCCACTTGAAAAATGGGGCTGGAACGTGGCTCTAGTGGGGCTAGTTGCTAGTCTGAACTCAACCAATAATAGAAGATGATAATAATCACTGTGGCAGTCCACAGACCTATTCCCACATGAAGGCATCCTTCCAGACTGTTCCACCTTACTACAGTTTTGATTCTATTATAAGAATGCCCTCCTGCACAATTGTTTGGCACACTTTGGAGAATCACAATACTATCCTTTTCAGGCAAGCCATTCTACAAGGAAGATGCAACCATGGGGCAAAACTTTTCAGCAACAATGTAGTAGAGTGTTCCTCAGTGCTAACCAGTTTGGCTAGTGGTTCAGAGCGCAGACTCTAAACTGGGAAAACCGTGTTTGATTCACCACTCCTCGACATGTAGCTGCTGGTGTGATCTTGGGTCACTCATAAGTTCTTTCAGAGCTGTTCTCTCAAGGGAAGACCAGTCAGGCTCCATGGGTAGCAGGCAGCAGTGGAGCTGGTCGATGTGTCTGCATAGAAGCTGGCCTCCATCCATTGATACCTCATATGATAGGTGTTCGGTGACTCGGGTAACCCTTGCCAGGATCCACATGGGGCCACTGGAGTAGTTCTGCACTAAGACAGGGTCACCTGGAAAGAACCCTCTGGGGGACTCCTGAATCACTGGAGACTGGCACAACTCCAGGGCTCAGTTTGGGTGCAGGCAGTCCAGTCGCATTGTGAGGTGGAGGCCCATTAAGAGTTCTGTGGGCTGCAGCCAGTTGATGCACTTGGGGTCACCTGATGACTGAACAAGAAGCCAGCCATTGGTCCAATCCCCTTGAGTGAGCTGCTTTAGTGCTTCCTTGGTCATCCGCACCAACCGCTCGGCTTGTCCGTTGGTAGCCAGGTGGAATGGAGTGGACCACATGTGCCTTATGAGGTTCTGGTCCAGGAACTCCTTGAACTCTCCCGAGGTGAAGGTGGTGCCATTATCGGTCACAACTGTGTCCGGTAGACCATGTGTACTAAAAATCTGTCTCAGGGCCCGGATGGCTGTACGGGATGAGGTGGAAGCAGCTGGCATGACTTCCAGCCACTTGGTGTAGGAGTTGACCAGGAAGAAGAACAACTGTCTCCGGAATGGGCCAGCAAAGTCCAAATGCACCCATGCCCATGGCATGTGGGTAGACTCTCACTGGTGAATGGGATCCCTTGGAGGTTCAGGCAACATTTCATGGCAAGCCTGAAATGTACCCAGGCCTTGATTTCACTTTCCATTCCTGGCCACCACATGTAGCTCCTAGCCAACACTTTCATCCTCACAATTCATGGGTGGGTCTTGTGCAGGGCTACCAACACCCGCTTACACAACGGAGGGGGAATCACTACCCAGCTACCCCATAGGAGGCACCCCTTGTATGCTGAGAGCTTGTTCCAGCAGGACACAAACACTGTGAATTCTGGGCCCACATAATCCATGGGCCATCCCCTCCCCACCAGTCCAAAATGCAGGAGAGGACACGGTCCCTGGTGGTGTGGTGGGAGATGTCTGTGGCATGCAGAGAGCAGTCCGATAGGTCCTCCATCATCAGGATTTGGTGCACAGGGGCCAGATCCAGGTCAACGGAGCTGAGTGGTAGGCGGCTAAGAGCATCTGGGTGTCCTATGGACTTTCCTGTCTGGTATTGCAGGGCATATTGGTAGCCTTCCAGAAAGATGGACCAGCACAGGACCCTGGGTGACAGCATCTGTGGTGCCTGGTGGTCAGGAGGAATGAGGAGACCAAGCAGGGGCTTGTGATTGGTTGCAATGGTGAAGGGGCAGCCGTACAGGTAATCGTGGAACTTTTTCACTCCCACCACAATTGCAAGGGCCTCTTTGTTGATCTGGGAGTAGTTCTGCTCAGCTGATGACAGGGTCCTGGAGTAGTAGGCCATGGGCACCTCTCTCCTGTCTGGCAGCCGATGGCCCAGGACTGCACCAATGCTGTAGGGAGAAGCATTGCATGCTAAGACGACCGGCAGCATCTTGTCAAAGTGGGGAAGGGCGTTGTTTGAGGTGAGTAGCTCCTTCATGGCCCAGGAAACAGCAGCCTGTCACTGGCCCCGCACCCACGGGGCCTTCTTGTCAAGTAGGCGGTGGAGCACAGCTTTAAGGGGCAGAAAGGAGTGGTAAAAGTTCAGAAGTCCCAAGAAACCCTGCAGCTCAGCCTTGGATGTGGGAGGGGGTGTGTTCATGATGGTGTGAACCTTGTTGGGGGCTGGATGGATGCTGTCAGCATCCATGAAGAACCCCAGGAACTCTACATGGGGGACCCCAAAGAGGCATTTCTCTCACTTCACCTTGAGCCCGGCAGAATCAAATCACTGCAGCATGGCTTGTAGGCAGCTGGCGAAATCCTTTTCCATGGGGGCGGCTATCAGTACATCATCAAGGAATGGCTGGACTCCAGGGATGCCTTTCAAAAGAGAGTCCATTAAGTTCTGGAAGATCCCTGGGGCCACACTCACCCCAAACTGTAACTACTTGACTCTGAGAGCACCCCAGTGTGTGATGATGGTCTGCACCTCTGCAGTCAGCTCGTACACCAGAAGTTGTTGGTAAGCTTGGGTCAAGTCAATTTACCAAAGACCTTGACCCCTGTCAATGTCACTAGGATATGGCTGACCACAAGCACTGGGTAAGCATGGTCCCTCAGGGCCTTGTTGATTGTACATTTGTAGTCCGCGCAGATGTGGACATCCCCATTTGGCTTTATTGGGGTTATGATATGGGTTTTTCAGATGGCAGGGGGGGACCGGCTCTAAAACTCCCTGTGCCACTAAATGGGCCAGCTCTGCCTCAGTTTTGGGCTTGACTATGAACGGAACTCTCCAAGCCTTGAGGTGGAGGAGCCGCACCTCAGGACTGAGTTGAAGCCTGTGTATCAGCAGAGGGTCCCATCAAAGACAGCTGAGAGCTTGTCACATATATTGCTGAAGTCCGAGGGCTGCATGTGGTGCACCTCCATTAATTTGAACACAAGGGTGCAAACCAGGACAGTCCAAGCAAGTTGGGGAGCTGGCCTTCCACCACCAACAAGTCCAAAATTCCCTCAAACTGCCTGTATTTCACTTGGAATTTGCCCCACTCCTTAATGGCCACCTTGTTCTTTTGAAAGTCCCAGAGGATGAAGTCAGCAGGTCTAAGGTGGGGACCCCCCTGTCGACAGAGCCTCTGGAGAGTCTCTTCCGAGATGATAGAGATGGAGGACCCCGTGTCCAGTTCCATCTTGCAGGGGTGTCCCAGGGCAACTTCAATACTGATGTTGGTGGACAGAAGTGGTGTGCAGAACTGCTGATTTCTGGTGTGGCTGTGCGTCTCCAGGCTCCCTTGGAGCAGCAGGCATGCACGATGTAGCCTGTCTTGCCTCAGGTGCTGCAGGTAGTGTCACGGAGACGGCAGGAGCGGCATTCATGGGCTTCTCTGCAGGTAGAACAGGGATTCGGTGTGATGGTCTCTGCTGGGAGAGCAGCAGTGGTCAAAGATCATGAGTCATGATGAGTTGGGCAGTGAACCTGATGGGTCTCTTATTTGTCTGATGCTTCAGAAGCCAAGGGAATGGAGGCCTAGTGTGCAGTCTCGCTGGGATTTCTCAAAAGCAGTGGCCTCATGTAGCACCTTTACCAGGGTGAGTTCCTCATGGCCAATGAGCTTTCAGTGGAGTTTCTCCTCTCAAATGCCCATCACAAACTGGTCGAGGAGGGTGTCATCAAGGCTCAGGAACTCACATGTGATGGCTAGTCTGCAAAGGTTGGTGCACGAAGTTGGTGGCTGTCTCATTGGACTTTTGCTGGTGCATGCAGAAGTCCACATGATGTGCCATCGTGGTTGGCTGCAATGCTCCCTCTAAGCTGTGGAGTCTTGTAAGCAGAAATTCTACTTTGTGAGCTGCTGGCATTAAAATTGTGAGCAAGCAATTTGGCTACTGCATAAATTAGTTTGCTCTGGAGCCATCCTTCCTGAGCTAAGACAAAAATATGTGAGCTGGAGGCTAAAAAATTGGGAGCTAGCGCACACTAACTCAGCTTAGATGGAACACTGTTTGGCTGAGGCATGAAATGGCCGGTGAGCACCTTGATAAGGGCATTGTAAGTGGTTGCCTCAAGCGTGGTGGGAGCAATGAGGCCCTGGACTAACCTCAAGGATGCGATCCCACAGGAACTAAGCAGGAGAGCTTTCTTCTCTTCACCCTCGATGTAGCAGGCTCTGTCAGCTCATCCTCATCCATGCCCATGAGATTAGGAAAGGCACAAATACGTATAGAAAAAAGCCTGCATCTTAACAAACAAAGTAATGGAAGCAGTAAATGGTAAGAAGGATTCCTTTAAGCGGTGGAAAGCTAGTCTCAGGTGAGGCTGATAAAAGGGAACACAGACTGTGGCAAATAAAATGCAAGTCTGTGATCAGGCAGGCAAAAAGGGAATATGAGGAGCATATCGCAAAAAACAAAAAAGACCAACAATAAAACTTTATTCAAATACATTAGAAGCAGGAAACCAGCCAGGAAGGCAGTGGGGCCCTTGGATGACCCAAGGGTAAAAGGAGTAGTGAAGGATGATAGGGAAATAGCTGAGAAACTGAACGGATTTTTTGCCTCTGTCCTCACTGTGGAAGATGAGAAGTGCTTGCCCACTCCAGAACCACTGATTTCAGGAGGGGTGTTGAAAGACCTGAGTCAGATTGAGGTGACAAGAGAGGAGGTCCTATGACTAATAGACAACTTAAAAACTGATAAATCACAAGGCCTGGATGGCATACACCCGAGAGTACTGAAAGAACTCAAATGTGACCTTGTGGATCTCCTTACAAAAATATGTAATCTTTCATTAAAATCTGCCTCCATTCCTGAGGACTGGAAAGTAGCTAATGTCACTCCCATCTTTTAAAAGGGTTCCAGAGGAGATCCAGAAAATTACAGGCCAGTCAGTCTAACGCTGATACTAGGTAAGCTGGTGGAAACTGTTATTAAGGAAATAATTAGTAGGCACATTGATGAACAAAACCTATTGAGGCAGATTCAGCATGGGTTCTGTAAGGGAAGATCTTGTCTCACTAACCTGTTAGTGTTCTTTGAAGGAGTGAACAAACCTGTAGGCAAGGGGGACCCAATGGATGTTGTTGACCTAGACTTCCAGAAAGCTTTTGATAAAGTTTCTCATCAAAGGCTCCTAAGTAAGCTCAATAGTCACGGGAAAGAAGGTCATGTCCTTTTGTGGATCAAAAACTGGCTAATTAATGGTAAACAGAGAGTGAGTATAAATGGGCAATTTTCTCAGTGGAGGGTGGTAAGCAGTGTGGTACCACAGGGATCAGTACTCAGTCCGATGCTTTTAAACTTGTTTATTAATGATTTGGAGTTGAGAGTAAGCAGTGAAGTGGCTAAATTTGCAGATTTCATGAAGTTCTTCAGGGTGGTGAGAACTAGGGAGGATTGTGAGGGATCTATCGAGGATGGGCGAGTGGGTGTCAACGTGGCAAATGAGGTTCAATGTGGCCAAAAGCAAAGTGATGCACATGGGAGCCAAAAATCGTAACTATAAAAACACATTGATGGGGTCTGAACTGGTGGAGACTGACCAAGAGAGGGGTCTTGGAGTTGTAGTAGATATTCAATTAAAATGTCTAGACAGTGTGCAACTGCAATAAAAAAAGGCTACCTCTATGTTCAGGATCATTAGGAAGGAAATGAAAACAAATCAGCCAGTATCATAATGCTCTTGTATAAATCAATGTTGTGACCTCATTTGGAGTACTGTGTACAGTTCTGATCACCACACCTCAAAAAGGATATTATAGCAGAAAAGGGTAACTGGACCTTTTTGAGGTCACCACACCACAAAAAGAATATTATAGCAGAAAAGGGTAACTGGAATGATAAAAGGGTTGGAACACCTTCCCTCTGAAGAAAGGTTAAAATGCTTGGGGCTCTTTTGCTTTGAGAAACGATAACTGAGGGGTGACATGATCATGGTTTATAAGATTATGCATGGGATAGAACAGGTAGAGAAAGAAGTACTTTTCTCTCTTTCTCACAATACAGGAACTCATGGGCACTCAATGAAATTGCTGAGCAGTTGGGTTAGAACAGATAAAAGGAAGTACTTCTTCACCCAAAGAGTGATTAACACATGGAATTCATTGCCACAGGGGGTGGTGGCAGCTACAAGCATGGACAGCTTCAAGAGTGAATTAGATAAACATATGGATAAACATAGCCACAAGATATAGATAGGAACTCTTGGTCTGGGGAAAGTGATGCTCTGTATTCTTGGGGCTTGGGGGGGCAACAGTGGGAGGGCTTCTAGTGTCCTGGCCCCACTGCTGGACCTCCTGATGGCACCTGGTATTTTTGGCCACTGTGTGACAGAGTGTTGGACTGGATGGGCCATTGGCCTGATCTAACATTGGCTTCTCTTATGTTCTTATCCAGGGCTGTGGTTGCATACATTAAATAATCCACTTTCAATCCACTTTCAGTGTACTTCCCAACTGGATTTTGCCAATTCAAACAGTAAAAATCAGTTGGAAAGTGTAGTGAAAGTGGATTATTTAGTGTGTGTGACCACAGCCCAGAAAGAGTATCAGATACTGGGAGTGAAGGAAGAGAGCCTGAGCCCTGATGAGGTGGCATAGAAATCTCATAAATAAATACTTCCTCTGGTACTACTATATGAGAAAACTAGCTACCTTTTAATTGTCTTATTTTGCCTCCATCTATGGCTTCCATTAAATAATAAATACCTTCCTAAATATTCTCCATGAGTCCATTAGCCATAGTGTCTTGTTGCTGCTGCATTTTTGTGTACCCATATTTTCTATTCAGATTTCCCCAAATATTCCTGTTCTTCTATCCCATAACATCATGCCAGAAGTGTTAATCAAAATAAGAGTTTTCTAAAGAACTATGTACAAAGTACTTCACATAGTCAATGTGGATTGGAAGTATGAGTTTGCTTGGCCTGACCTCTTCAACCATGTAAGGGAGATGCCCTGAAAGATACACCTACATCA
This sequence comes from Gekko gecko, assembly GCA_029375565.1. Taxonomy (NCBI): domain Eukaryota; kingdom Metazoa; phylum Chordata; class Lepidosauria; order Squamata; family Gekkonidae; genus Gekko; species Gekko gecko. The sequence continues at coordinate 139,809,388 of JAPDNY010000002.1, forward strand.
AGGGAGACATTACATGCTGATGTGTATTACATTATTGCATTCTCCCAGAAGAATGGTTGCCACTGAATTTTTGCAAACCTCCCCAACCACTGCAGTGATCTTCTGAGACCTTGCTTGTATTCCCATGCATTCTGAGATTTTATATGTATGTAAAGTACCATCAAGTTGCAGCTGATTCATTTCAACCCCATGGAGTTTTCAAGGCAAGTGATTAAGCAGAGGTGATCTTGCTTAGCTTCCAAGATCTGAGGATGTCAAATTATACTATACCATTCCACACCCTCTTTCTGAGTTTAGTCAGGTGGACATGAAGGAGAGGACTTTGTCAGTCATGGCACCAAAGCTCTGGAACTCTCTCCCCTGGGAAACTTTTATGTCTTGTTGCCATCTTCTGCCAGTGGGTAAAGTGTTTGTTTGTTATTCCATCAGTAATCCCTCCTTCCTGAACAATGTTTTAATTTTTAAAATATTTGTGTGTGTTTCAGCTTTTGTTTTAATTGTTTAAATAATGTGTGTGTTGGTTGGTCTTAATAGCTTTTAAGATGTGGTTTTAGCCAGCCTGCTGGGCAGATTAACCAGCCTGGTGGCCCTGGTAAGGACAGAAAGGCAGGGTATAAATCTTGTACATAAATAAATAGAAGTTTCAGTGAAGGGTTACTTAAACCCTTTTCTGCCCACCACTTCTCCATTCTAAACTGCACCCTCCCCCAACCTCCACACAAAGCTTTTTCTGCTGTGGGGCTCTGAATGCATATGCGCTTACCTTTGGAACATGGGGTAGGAAGGAGAGATGTTTGCCAGATTATCTGATAAACAGGAAAAGAGTTAAGAAGCCCTCCGCATCCACTAATATTAAAGGGCCTCTGGAAGTTTCTGATTTAAAAGCTGTTGCCAGGTTAATATTAAATACATAGCTGTGTTACATCTAGCTTGGCCCTTAAAATTGTCAGATCCTGTTTCAACATCTGTTGACACCAAGAATGGTGGTTAGGTTCTATGAAATTGCACAGACTAAAGATCCCTCTTTGAAATAAAAGATGTATATCAGGAGACTATTTTTCTGTTTTTCTGCCACATTGATAAGACAGCCAAGGTGGCTGTTCCTACTTCCTGAGCAAACACATGTTACCAATTAGGGAGGCTAGCAGGCATGGAGAAAAATGTCCTGTCCCTTTAATTAAGGCTTAATTGGCTGTTATTTACCAGGTGATGTTACTTACCTCCATGCTGTGAAAGCTTCAGGTGCACATTTTCATACATTAAGCCTCTATTAATGGGACAAGATATTTTTTCAGGCCAGTTGGCATCCCTAGCTGCCAGATTCTATTATTCAAGTGCACATTTTTTTCTTTGTAGTGTCCAGGTATGGCTCATAGTCAGTTGGAAAACATATAGTTGCTGTGGAGAAACAGGACTTGCAATCCTTCATTTCAGCTTATGTGGAGGAGGGGGGAGATATTGGATTTATACCCCCCCTTCACTCAGAATCTCAGAGCGGTTTACAGTCTCCTTCTCTTCCTCTCTCCACAACAGGCACCTGTAAGGTGTCTCAAGTTCAGAGAAGTACTCTTGAGAGAACAGCTTCAAGAGAATTTGTGACTGAACCATGATCACACAATAGCTGCATATGGAGGAGTGGGGAATCAAACCTGGTTCTCCAGATTAGAGTCTGCTGCTCTTAACCACTACACCAATCTGTCAAGCCTGGCTCCTCTCCTTCCATTCCCAGTATCATGTTCTCCTTCTAGATAACTTTCACCACCAGCCGATAGTTATCAGGTGCTTTCCTCCTGAAGATTAGCACTCAGAAACCCTCTGCTACATCAATGCTGGTTACGTCTTCCTGGCTTCTCCCTCTAGTTGCTGGGGGCTGGCATACCTGGCTGCATGTTTTAAGGGAATACAGTTAACAGCTATGCCCTCTCCACTCTCATTCCTTTTGCTTTGTGTGGACTGAATTGAGTTTAGGGAGGATCATAGAGATCAGACAGCATTTAAAATGGATGCAAATGTGTTAAAATGAAAAATGCACATGACATATGTAGACATAACAGAGAAAGAATAAAATAAAAGGTGATAAGACTGTGATGTTCTGACCCTGGCTGACATACCCTAATAATGGGAAATTAGGATATGCTATTAATTCTTGGATTTGCATGTATTTAGGAAGGCTCTGTTAGCTTTTTCCAGTGTTCTGGTGCTGTCTCCCTGTGGTCTCACCAGCCACATGAACTAGAGTTGAAGTTCAGGTTAACATGGAGACTCCTTAGTGTCAGACTCCTGAAACAATCAGTACCTGTGACTTGCTTCTTTAGAAGAGAAGTTTATTGAGAAGTATTGGCAGAATGTGTTTACATCAGGATCTGTGTTAAGACTACTGGTAAGAGCGTGGGGTGAATAGATATACAGGGTTTGAAAAGGGCCACTTGGTGGCAGGGAGCCAATCAAGGTAACAAATGGGGCTCGTCAAAAGGAAAACAGCCCCTTGTTCTCAGAGAGTGATGTTGCATGATGTTACAGCTAGGAACCAAGGTCAAACACATAAGCGATACAGATAAGGAGCTTCACCCAGACAACTGAAAAGAGAAAGCACATTCCAAGGAAACCCTCCCCCCTCCACGCCATCCTTCATGGCAGCGAAGGCCCATGTATGCTTTCCTAAGCTTCTTGGAGGAAAGGTAGGATAAAAATTAGATAAATATTGAACAAATGATTCACTGGGCATTGACTAATGTCTCAAGTTCACTTTCATTTTTTTCCTTAGTTTTCCCCCTACAAAAACACTTCAAATATTTGTCTCATACTAAATGAGTGGAGGACTGTGATCTTAAAATTTGCAACTATTTATGGTTTAGCTTGGTTGTAAGTATGCCGACCCCCTGTCCATCAGGAGGGGTCGTTTCATCAGCAATGGACCCCATAGAAGTACCCAAAAAGTCCATATACCAGGCAACTTGATATAAGTAGACACAAAGATGGACACTAGGACTGGCAGGCCCCATAATCATGCCTATGCAGTGACCCTGGAAAGCACATACATTCTCATTCTGACAGCTGCAACCCCATCCTCCACCTGCTGACATCTGCCTACTCAGGACAATGGACTTGCCTTGCCACAGAGCTATTTCTTTCAATTTCAGTTGTTAATTCTATCAATCTCATTTCAGCCTTCCTCCCCAAATTTTGTTTATAATGAAAAGCCCTGACTTTACTCCTTGCCCACACCCCAAAGCTAGGTAGCTCATCAAGCAGTATTGTTTCTATTTTGATTAGTTCAAATTAGCAATCCATTAATCCTTCAACCACTGCAGAAGTATTCAGGAACCTAATCCAAATTGTACTTTGCCTCTAGAAGAGAACCTCCGGTATCTTTTGTCCATTCCTGAGAATGCTATACAGAGTTTCCAAATTATATTGTTATATCCCCGATTAATTTCATCAATGCTTTGTTCTGTGGGACCATGCACATTAGCAAGCCCTCTGGAAACATTTTGTAGTGTAACTAGCCCAGCGCAACTCCATTGTTGGGTTCATGTTTGTGCTCATGTTTGAGTTCCCTTGGGTGCCTACCAACATGCACTTCCAATATTCTGCGTCCTTCTTCTCTGAGAAGCACTGGTCATTTTGCCATCTCTTCTTCTTCACAGATGTCTCCAGGAAAGGTAGCTATCACCTCAACCCCCACTACTCTCCCATTCCTATTTTTATTTTCCATAGATCTTGTATGTGTGTATGTTCCATGTGTGCTCTTTGTGCATTAAATTTCTTAATTTCCCTTCAATAAAACATTCTCCATTTTACCCTTGGACTGGTTATTGAGAGCTCTCTTAAAGGGAAAGATCCCTGTAAACATAGGTAGCAGGTCCTTGCTTAATACCCCACCTCTGGCTGAGGCCTGCCATTTATCTATTCCCCCAGAAACTGAAGGCAGTGATTCAGCTTCTTAAATCTATGCTGGTAGTGGTAACATGGTATGAAATTTTGGCAGAGATCCCAAAACAACTATAAAGTTGGTATTATTGCCTTTCTTCTCGTACTCTGTTCAACACATTTCCTTTTATTTTACCTCAAAGACACCCTTTAGAACTATGTGTCACACGTTCCATGTTAGTTTTCACACCCATTTTCAAAAAGCCTCTTGCTGAGTCAGATTTTTTTTCTGTTCTGGCTATACCTGTTAGGACTTGTTTTCTTTTAAACTAAATGTGCAGCTGAGCTGAGAAGTCAGAAAACCATCAAGTTTAAGCAGCCCTTTCTATTATTTGTCACTGTCTTATCCTTTTTCCTTTAGTCAGTAACCAGTTACCTTCCCAGCTCTAGCTGTGATCATTATACTGCACTGTAAAAATAACAAACATCCTTCTATTACTACATCTGACAGAGAGTAAATAACTTTGGTAAACCTAGCAAAGTGTTTCTTCTAGCATTAAGAATGAGGGAAGTGTGATTATAAAATTACCATACAGACAAGTTAAGAATCACAGTACTAATTATTTAGCAGCTTCCTGAAGTCTGCCCAAAGCTAGAATTTAGACATGTGCATGAGAGAACGGAGACACAGGGCCAATCTGCATTTAGCATTTTTACCTAACCCACACTGGAACAGAAAAAGATGCAGTTCAAAACCACATTCAACTATACCGTGTCAACACTGTACTGACTGCAGAGTCACCCCCAAATGGCCATAAAACAGCCATAAATCTATGCAGGCAGCCACCATTAAACCAGAGAACAAACGAAGTGAAAGCAGCATGCAGTCTGGACACTGCCATAAAATGCAACACTCAATCAAAGTGAAAGTGGCATGCAATGTAGATGGGAATTTCTGTTCCAGTGTGGGTTTGGTAAGACAACGGAACAATTGCTAGATGCAGATCGGGTCATAGACAACCATTTGTGAAGTGGTAAACTTTACATTCCACAGTAAGTATACTGTTGTCAATTGGCAGCATTATCAGTTCCTTTGTGGAGACAAGTTTTGCTACAAATCTGTGCTTGCTCAATAATGGAAAAGCATAGCAGTGGTGTGTTCACAGCAGTTTTTCCCACCACTTCTGTCTGTTTAAGTGGTTTTATGCCTACCATGGTAAGCATAACACTTTTAAAATAGCCATATTAACCCACAGAATCTAATTGTAAGCTGTAACACTATACAGCCAAATCAAGCCTTGTCTGTTCAACAGTCAAGAAAACCATCAAGAAAATGATCCACCTCAGTTTGTTTGATCTTTAGAAACCTTCAGGAGACTAATCTACAATGTATAGCCTTATTCAAAGGATTTTTAGAGTGCAGAAAATGCATGAATATTAGCAACTGAATCCTGGTTTCCATTTTGCCCAATACCGACTCTTACCAGTTTGGGATGACAGTGAGGAATTTTTTTAAAAAATGCTTTTTTGTCTTTTACTCCTGTTATGATTGTATGCTTGTTTTAGGGCTGTTTTATAGTGTTTTTTTTCTGTTTTAGTATGGGTGTTCATTCTGTTGCTCTGCTGAATATCTTGCATATTTTATTTGTTTTATCATATTCTGGACATTCTCTACAAATCTTGGGGGAAGGTTAAAATAAATAAATAAATAAATAAATAAGAAGTCTTACACAAGTCATATGTTGTATTCCTGATCTAGAGCCACTCACTATATCTAGGTCTGTATGCTGGGGCTGAATGCAGCTGCTGCACTGTCACCATGGCATGGCTTGGTGAGAAGAGAATCTCTTTCATCTTGCCTCCCTGGGGATCAGATGTTCTTTCCACCATATCCAAAATGCCATTCCTTGGATGTCTTAGATGAGCACCTTAGGCTCAGGGTGAAATGAACAGATAAGGATTTTCTTCCTGCTTCTATCAACCTGGCTGATAGTAGTGGTAGTGGCCACAATCCCCAGTATCCAGCCCACATAAGAAGAAGGGTATATGGAGGAGGAACAGGGGGTTAAATGGCTTGGTTTTGCTCCCTCCACTTCAAAGTGGCAGGGAACAAATTCAGAGGGTTAAATGGCTCCCAGCCATCTAAATCCTCTCAATCTGCTCCCCACCACTTCAAAGGGGGGGGGACAGAACTGGAGGGTTAAATGGCTTGGAGCTTTCTGCTCTGCACTGCTTTCAAGAGGAGCAGAAAACAGGACTTTAATCTTTAAATGGCTCACAAACCTATATGAACCAGTTCCATTTGTGAACTAGCATATCAGGTTGCATAAATTCGTAGTTCGCTTCATTCTTCAGCCACGAAGCACAAACTGAATTGAACTGCAAATATGTGGTTCTTGCCCATCCCTACTCACAAGCCCAGCACAGCAGCTATGGCTCTCCCTGCAGCCTTCTTAAAGCCCAAAGTTTTCACAGGACAGTGATTCCTTTTATTTTAGTTGTTTTACTCCAGGGAAACTATTTTGATTTATGAAAGCAAAGCAACACAATCCATTTGTTTTTTTCCAAATAAAACCTTTTCCAACAAAGGCTGCAGAAGCTGACTGCCTTCACCTTGAAGCTGAGCCATGTTTGGGAAGCATGGCTGGCACTGCCATTAGAATTACCAACAAACAGAAAGAATGAAGGAGAAGAGGTATTTCCCTGAAACCCACATTTTATCCTTAAAAAACCCTTTCAAATAGAAAAATGTAGTGCTTAGAACTTTTGGCTGAGTCCAAATTATGACCCAAATCCATCCTACCTTTCAGATCTATCAGATGGGGGCTGATTCACATGACCCACAATCAACCCAGAACAGATGATGAATTCAGTGCTTTTTACTGCTATGTATAGAGCAAAGCCTAACTGCTCTTGCCTTGCTACCACATTAGGTGGGGAGTTAGAGGGGAAATTATTTTTTTATCTCAACCTGGGCACAGGGGGGTAGCTCTAAACTGTACCTTAATTCACTTCTCTATATTGCTTGAATTCAATATTATATATATATATCAAATGTATTTGCTTGCTAACACTAAAGCTTTAAATCAAAGAGAATGCAGTTCACATTGTAACATTTTCTCATCCATTACATACAGCAGATGGTTCTCAAGCTCAAGGGTTTTTGCATGTGTGCATGTGTTTTCAGATAAGAACTTGGCTACTTCCACAGAATCATTTCTCTTTTTTGAAACAACAACAAAAAAGCTTTTTTTTTTCTGAGTGTATCATTTGGATACTAAATACTACTGATCCAAAACTTAGCAAAACTAGAATAAAATGAATACCACAGCATCCTCATTTTAAAAAAGAAAAAAGAAAGAAAAGGTTTTTCTCAAAATACCCCCTGCGATAGAACTAATAGAAAATATAGGTAATCCCAATAGAACCAGTTTTATTAGTTTATACTGCAATCCAACAAATTTGTTTCACAAACATTAAAACCTCTACTCTCCCCTTCTATTCTGGTATGAGTAGTCTCATATTTTCTCTTGGCTTTCTTTTCTTAACAGAATAATATATGTAGATAGGGAGGTTAAACATATAGTTTAAATATGTTTAAATCTTGGCTGAACTTAATCAGACCTTCTTCCCAAATTTAGCTAGTGGCCTTTTTCTTCAGGCCTATTGGCAACCTGACTTCAAAGACTAGTTAAGGGGCTGCACAGTTCCCTCTTCCTGAGTCCTATTGGGAACCCATAGGTTAAGTTCTAGAGTAAAAAAAAAATGAGAATTTTGAAGAGACCAATTGGGTCATTTCTAGTTTGGTAGACTGTTTTTTTTCCTCATTTAGTTCATTACTGTATTCACCTGCCATGCGGCAAAACTTTCCATTTATTTGTATGCGGTGTCACAATAACTGGCCTCCCAAGATACCTCCTTAACTATTAATTCTAATCACTCTGACTTTTTTCCATTTCATCTTCCTATTTGACCCAGACTTCCCCTCCCATCAGTCTGTCTAACTCCTTTGCAAATAGGTTCCACAAGCATTGGGTTTTCCCCCACCCCCGCACAGCACTCTTTGACTGCTGAGTTCTCTTAAATAAACAAACACCAGCAAAGGAACAATCTATATGAGTTGAAGTTATATTGCAACTGAATTAAACATCTTCAGTTTGGGAAGCAATAGCTTTGGGATTTTGTTCATCTCACCGCTATAAACAGAAGTCACAGAAGGTTTGCCTTTCCTCGTTGTAAAATGATTACTTCATTAGTAGGCTCTGCCATTCCTGCTTCTCTGACTTTTTTTCTTCTTTCCAAGCCCTTAACTGAAATTCCAAGAGGACAGTAAACTTATCAATGGAACTATGGAAGTTTAATATTTGGGGGACTCACCAAGCTGGTTTCAAGCATATTCAGAATAGACTACCTCAAAACCTGGAAGTCATAGCACTGCCTTATTGCATAAACAAAACTAAGTGTGCTTGTGGGTTATACATGTTAAAGTGCTGAATTAAGACCGGGACATACAGGATCAAATCTCCCCTCTGCCAAGTAGCCCATTGGATGACCTGCAGCCAGTAACTCTGTCTCCACCTAACCTACCTCACAGGGTTGCTGTGACTGTCAGAACATTTGTTTTTGGTTGTTTGGGGAGGAACCCAAATGTTAGAGGAGCCATGTTTTGTAACTTCCTGAAGAACTTGTGGGCACTCAATGAAATTGCTGAGCAGTCGGGTTAGAACAGATAAAAGGAAGGACTTCTTCACCCAAAGAGTGATTAACACATGGAATTCACTGCCACAGGAGGTGGTGGTGGCTAAAAGTATGGACAGCTTCAAGAGGGAATTAGATAAACATATGGAGCAGAGGTCCATCAGTGGCTATAGGAACTCTCAGTCTGGGGCAAGTGATGCTCTGTATTCTTAGTGCTTGGAGGGGGGCAACAGTGGGAGGGCTTCTAGTGTCCTGGCCCCACTGCTGGACCTCCTGATGGCACCTGGTATTTTGGGCCACTGTGTGACAGAGTGTTGGACTGGATGGGCCATTGGCCTGATCCAACATTGGCTTCTCTTATGTTCTTATAAATGTGTACAGGATCTGTTTGCAATATAATGCAGGAAAGGGGGGGGGGATCCTTTCTAGCCCATCTCTCAAACTATTAATCCAGTGAACACCAGAATTAAGTCACACAAATGGTTAAATAAAATCTTGTATGCTGCCATTACACAGCCATTAAGTTAGTTCCCTTTCAAAAGGCTAATTGCATGGGTCTTAGTATTAGAAAATGAGGTATCACAGGTAAATGTAGTTAAGTACACATCCCTTACCTTTTTTTTTACTATTTCATATTGTTGAGCAGAGTTACAGGAAGTGAAAGCTTCTGTTAGACACTTATTAAGCCAACTCATCAAACGTTCTTCTCTGTGGAAAGCCATATCAACATAATGAAGGCTTTCTGGTCCCACAGTGCCAGCCTAGAACCTACATTTTAGCCCTGCTGCCACTCTAATGCTACACTACAGCCCTTAGCCTCTAAATGTCTATTATGAGTGGGCAAAAATCCATTTTGTCGGTAGATCTTTGAGTTCCATTATTCTCCTTCCTTCCTTCTGTTTCATTGATTTTAGTCAGACTGACTGCACCATTATTGTTTGCTCACCTAGTACTATTATAAAATTGGGCTCTTATCTCTTCCATACTCTTTTCAAATATTCCTTTATCACAGGTGGTAATGTGCTAACAGCAGCAAATTGATCCAAGTTGATAATACATTGTCCCAATGAATTTTTATAGTGAAGCAGGTTATCAAGGCGTAGCCGAGCCAGAGTTCACTTTGAGCCTTTATGAAGCTGGCTCAGCACAAACAACCAGACATCTCACAAATACATGACAGAACAGCACACTCCACAAAGATGCTCCCAGCAAGTGCAATAACATTTGTCATATCTTTGGTAAACTCAAAACAATTTTTAAAAATGTGTGCATCAGCCAGCAATGTGAGAAATTCATTTTGAATTCTTGGCAATGCAGACACTTGAAATAGGGTCTACTGTGGGACTGGAAAGCCTTCTAATAATGCTGGTGCTGGTGTTTGCACAAGCTATATGTCAACAGTGTCATTCTGAACAGGTCTATTCAGTGGGGCTTACTCCCAAAGAAATATTCTTAGGATTGCCCTACAAATCTCAGTCCCACACCAGATGCCATCCATCAAGTCATTATGGGACTACCAACATCTCCCTGGGGAGCTATTTATTCTGCTCACCATAAATGCATTATAAGCGTCATCAAGTCACTTCCAGTTTATAGTGACCCTGTGAATTAATGGCTTCCAAAATGTCCTATCATTAACAGCCTTGCTCAGGTCTCGCAAACTGAGGGCCACAGCTTCCTTGACTGAGTCAATCCATATCATGGTGGGTCTTCTTCTCCTGCTGCCTTCAGTTTTTCCTAGCATAATTGACTCTTGTCTTCTCATAATGAGACCAATGTATGATAGCCTTGGTTTGGTCATTTTCACTTCTAGGGAGAGTTCAGGCTTGAGGTGATCTAGAATCCACATATTTGTCTTTTTGGTGGTCCATGGTATCCATAAAACTCCCCTCCAACACTACATTTCAAAGGAATCAACTTCCTTCCTAGCAGCTTTCTTCATTGCCCAACTCTCACACATATACATAGTAATGGGAAATACCATAATATTGTTTTTGTTTGTATTGCCATAGTCACATCCTTACACTTAAGGATCTTTTCTAGCATTCATGGCTGCGCTTCTCATTCTCAATCTCCTTCTGATTTCTTGGTTGCAATTTCCCTTTAGATTAATGATTGAGCAATGAAACAGAAAACAACTTCAATTTCTTCATTGTCAGCCTTAAAGTTGTATAATTCCCTGGTAGTCATTATTTTTGAATTCTTGATGTTCAGCTGTAATCCTGCTTTAGCACTGTCTTCTTTGATCTTCATCAGGAGTCATTTCAAGTCCTCATTATGTTCTACCAGTAATGTGGTGTTATCTGCTTATCTCAAATTGTTAATGTTCCTTCCACCAGTTTTCACTCCACCTTAATCTAAATCTATTCCAGTTTTTCTTATGATGTGTTCTGTATAGAAGTTGAAGAGAAAGGAAGATAAAATACATCTTTGTCTGACTCCTTTGCCAACTAGAAACCATTCTGTGTCTCCATATTCTGCCCTAACAGTAGCCTCTCGTCCAGAGCATAGATTGCACATGAAAACAATCAGATGTTGTGGCAAACACATTTCTTTTAAAACCAACCATAGCTTTTCATGATCTACACCTGGGGTGTCAAACATGCGGCCGAAGGGCCAGATCAGGCCCCCAGAGGGCTTCTATCAGGCCCTCAGTGGAACTGGCTGTCTTCTGCTTCTTCTTCCAGTTCTTCAGCTGCTGCATCATCATAGGTTTGCAGCTTACAGATACACACCCAAACAGCATACTCAAGATTGCAACAGCACAGATATTTTGATGCAATAATTTAGAGCAAGAGGTGTCAGTTATCAGACACTGTTAAATAAACAAAATATTGCAAGAGTGCTAATGTTTTAAGCATGTTTTTATTTTAAGTAAAAAAAAACCATTGTGTTCGTGTCCTTTATAAAGTTTATATCTCTGCTACCTGGCATTACATTTTATGACACATGTGGCCCAGCCCAACAAGGTCTCATTTATGTCAGATCCAGCCCTCATAATAAATGAGTTCAACACACTTGATCTATACAGTCAAAGTCTTTGCTGTAATAAACTAAACACAAACTGATTTTCTTCTGAAATTCTCGTGTATGCTTCAGTAACCAACATAAATTTGCAATATGATCTCTAGTGCCTCTCACTTTTCTGAATTCAGGTTGAAAATCTGGCATTCTTCGTTCCATATATGCTAACAGTCTTTGTTGTAAGATTTTGAGCATCACTTTATTCATGTAAGAAATTAATGCAATAGTTGCTTCTATCTTTGACATCTCTCTTTTTTAAAAAATTGGAATGTAGATTCAACATTTCCAGTCTTCAGGCCATTGCTTTGTTTTCCATTTTTGTCAGCATATTTTGTTAAGATTTTGATGGACTCAGTAGAAGCTCTATCGATATCCCATTTACTCCTGGTGATTTGTTTTTCTCAATTGCTTGAGTATAGGTTTCACTTTACTTTCTAAAACTGCAGATTCTTCTTCTAAATATTCTTTTTGGAAAGAATCTGTCATCCTTAAATCTCTTCTGTATAATTCTTCAGTGTACTGTTCCCATCTTCCCTTTATTTGGTCCTATTCAGTTAATGTATTCCCATGGTTCATTTCCAGATGGAATGTGTAGGAATGCCGTTCTGGCAGTAAGAAGCCCAGGAGCAGCAAGAAGCCCTGTCCCCAGCAGCTCTCAGTCGGGCCAGGAGGAGTGGGAAGCAGCATGCACATGCTGCCTCCCTCTGCTTGGCACCACCGCCACACCACTGCCACCAGCCAGAAGGCAAGGTAAGTTGGGCAGGGTGCAGGGGGGGTGTGGCAAGGGGTTGATCAGCCAGGATGGGTGGGTGGGCCAAGGGCACTCAGGGCACCAGCAGCCTGGCTAGTGCAGGGGGTGGTGATGGGGGCTTGATTGGGTGGGGGGATGGGCTGAGGGTACTCAGGGCACTGGAAACCTGGCTGATGCAGGGGGTGGAGGCAGGGGCTTGATTGGATGGGGGATGGGCCAACGGCAAAGGGTGCCAGTGGCCTGGCTGGTGCAGGGGGTGGTGATGGGGGCTTGATTGGGTGGGGTAGGCTGAGGGCACTCAGGGTGCCAGCGAACTGGCTGGTGTGGGGGGGGCTTGATCGGGTGGGGGTGGGCCAAGGGCACTCAAGCCAAGGGCAACTTGGGTGCTCTGTTGGGGAGGGCAGGGGCTTGCTTCAGGTGGGAAGTGTGTGTGTGTGTGTCTCTCTGTCTGTCTGTCTGTCTGTGTTTGTGTGTGTCTGTCTCTTTGTTCCTCTGTGTGTGTCTCTGCCCCTCTTTGTGTGTGTCTCTCTGACCCTCTTTGTGTGTGTCTCTCTGACCCTCTGTTTGTGCCTCTCTCTGCCCCTCTGTTCCTCTGTGTCTGTGTGTCTGTCTGTCTCTCTGCCCCTCTCTGTGTGTGTCTCTCTCTGCCCCTCTCTGTCTGTCTCTCTCTCTGCCCCTCTGTTTATGTCTCTCTCTGCCCCTCTGTTTGTCTCTCTCTCTGCCCTTCTGTTCTCTGTGTCTCTCTCTGCTCCTCTGTGTGTGTGTGTCTGTGTTTGTGTGTGTCTCTCTCTGTGTCCCTCTATGTGTCTCTCTGCCCCTCTGTGTGTGTATCTCTCTCTGCCCCTCTGTTTGTGTCTTTCTCTGCCCCCTCTTCCTGTGTTTCTCTCTGCCTCTCTCTGTATGTGTGTCTCTCTGTTTGTGTGTGTCCCTCTGCCCCTCTGTGTGTGTCTCTCTCTGCCCCTCTCTTTCTCTGTGTGTCTCTCTGCCCCTCTGTGTGGGTCTCTCTCTCTCTCTCTCTCTCTCTCTCTCTCTCTGCCCCTCTGTGTGGGTCTCTCTCTTCCCTTTGGTTCATGTCTCCCTCTGCCCCTCTGTTACTCTGTGTCTCTCTCTGCCCCTCTTTGTGTGTGTGTGTGTGTCTCCCTCTGCCCCTCTGTCCCTCCCCTCTCTCTCTGCCCCTGTGTGTGTCTCTCTCCCTGCCCCTCTGTTCCTCTGTGTCTCTCACTGCCCCTCTGTGTGTGTCTGTCTCTCACCCTCTCTATTCATGTCTCTCTCTGCCCCTCTGTGTGTGTGTCTCTCTGCCCCTTTGTTCCCCCCCCTCCCCCTCTGTGTGGGTGTCTCTCTCTGCCCCTCTGTTCCTCTATGTGTGTCTCTGCCCCTCTGTGTGTGTGTATCTCTCTCTCTGTCTCTCTCTGTCCCTCTGCATGTGTGTGTCTCTCTCTGCTCCTGTGTTTGTATGTGTGTCTATCTCTCTGCCTCTCTGCCCCCCCCTCTCTGCCCCCCGTCCCTCTGTGTGTGTGTTTCTCTCTCTGTCTCTCTGTCCCTCTTTGTGTGTGTGTCTCTGTCCCTGTTTCTCTGTGTGTCTCTGTGTCCCTTTGTGTGTGTCTCTCTCTCCATGTCCTTCTCTCTATGTCTCTCTCTTTATTTGTCTTTCTCTCTCTGTCTTTCTTAGCCTATCAAGGTTTCAGGGGGTTTCAAGCTCATACCTTGATTAAAACTTTGTTGGTCTTAAAGGTGCCACTTTGTTAGACAGACAGGCAGACAGTATTATTTTCTCCTTCAGCCTTCCCATGGTGTGAAATATTTGGGCTTGATGGTAAAATACAGACCTTTTTGTGTAGATTTAAGTGACTTTCCATGGCTGGGGCCATGTGGTTGTTGTCTCTAGATGAGGCTGAATGAGGGCAACATGACTTAAGGTTCCAGAGGGTGCAAAGTGCACAGCCTCAAGGGTTTTGTCAGGCCTTTTTCTTACCCAACAACAATATTTGGGGGGGAAAGTGCCATCAAGTCGCAGCTGACCAATGGTGACCTCATAGTGATTTTTAAGGGCTGAGATGTTCAGAGGTGGTTTGCCATTGCCTTCCTCTGTGTCACAACCCTGGGCTTCCTTGGTGGTCTCCCATTCAAGTACTAACCAGGGCTTCAGAGGGTCTGACAAGATTGGGCTAGCCAGGGCCACCCAGGCCAGGGCAACAACAGAATGTTGGCACTTTAAGTACCACTTAATTAGGATGATCATTGCATTTCAAAGGGGATCAGGTTAATGATGTCTTCAATGGGTCCTTTAAAAAGAATTTTGTCAAAGTGGTTCCAGAACTCTTGTCTGGCCTGTTCCCCCAGGAAAAAAGCCCGGGGAATTGTCTTGCTCACAGCAACAGGCAAAGCTTAGTTTGTATTGACTTGAATAAGGCAACTTGGTTATGTATTTAATATTATTTAATGTTACTATGTGTGTCATGTGTGTAACTCTATTTTAGGCACACACCTCTCTCTCAAGAAGTCAGGTTATTCATAATTTACTAGAGGAGGGAGGATGTCTTTTCCAGATAGTAGATCTGCTAGCCCTGTGAAAGATGGAACGTGCAGAATGTGTACCACTTGCTGGAGTGTTTGCAAGTAACTGAAAGAAAAACTTGCATGAGATTGTGGCTTTTCTTCCATTATTAAAAGTTTTTGCCGAGCATATAAAAAAGCTGCAATCTTGCATAAGTCCCATTCTCTATTTATTTTTACAGGTTTTTTGCAATAATTTATTTTTCATGTAACTATTTAGGTACATTGGTGTGATAAGAATGTAACTTCCTTTTACAAAACAAACAAACCCCACTCATATATAGCAAAGGTCATGGCTAATTTGCCCTTCTAAGAAAACTGGACTTTAAAAAGCTGAACCCAGGAGGCTTTGTATCACCAAAAAACCGACAATACTAACTTGATCTGTATTTTCATGCTTGTTGTAGGGTAGCTTCTGGTGAAGTCAGGGCGTGTGGCATATGCCATGTTGATATTTCAACCTTAAACCTCACTTTAAAATTACACTTGATTTCTTGAATCATGTGGAACAGATCTCCTGTTCTTATTTTTGTTGTTCTCTTCTATTTCTTTACACTGGTTATTGTAATTAGAGATGGGCATAAACTGAATTATGAACTGAAATTTGACATAAACCAGGCCCAGTTCATAGTTCATGAGCCTCAGTTCATATCATCCCACTCTCATAAGCCCCCATGAACCACCCAGGTAGGTTCATATGGTTCATGTTGACAGACATGCTGGTGCCAGTGGCAGGACCTGGATAAAGCATTTAAAGAGACCACGGTCTCTTTAAATGCCTTCTCCAAGCTGTGACAGTGGGCTTGCAAAAACCATTTAAAAGGAACCCTTTAAATGGTCTCTACAAGCTGCATAGCCACTGCCACAACTCACAAGTGAACTGAGAAGGCATTTAAACTCACAGAGTTTTGTTCCATTTAAATGCAAGCTGTTCCAGCATTTCAGTGATCCCTTTCACTCCCCCCACTTCATGGAGATGGATTTCATGCAGTAGATTAACACAATGCATGAATCCATAAAATTGACATCAACAACTGATAGGACACAAGTACATTTTTTGGATACAACAGTGTACATCCCACAGGGTCACCTTGCAGTGTGCCCATATAGGAAATCAACAGATAAAAATTCACATCTGCACTTCACCTCCTCTCATGCTAAGCACATTAGGTGCAATATGCCTTATGGGCAATTCTTGAGAATCAGAAGGAATTCCACCTTAAGAAAGGATTATGTAGAGCAGGCAGAGAGACTTGCAAATGAGTTTCTGGATAGGGGTTATCCCAAAAGGACTGTGGAAGCCGCATGACAGAGAGCAGATGAGAGGGATAGCAAGGATCTGTTTAAAGAATCCATTAGGCAACAGATGGGGGGTATCTGTTGGGCCATTGACTACACTCCCTTGGCTCTCGAGATAAAAAAGATTATTTTTCGGCATTGGCACATTGTCAATGATATTCCAGGATATGTTGAGAAACCACGCATTGGGTTTTGTAGAACTGAGAGCATTAGGGACCATTTGGTGTGGGCAGACTTACCATTACCAGTAGCAGAAATAGCAGTTGGGGCACTCACGGGACATGTCAGAGATGCGCTGCGTGCACACTAAGATGGGAAACAAGCACCCTAGACTTCCTGGAGATTAAGCAGGAAATAGTTTTGACATCCTATTCGGCATGTTTCACCAAACGGGTGGTCTATTTAATAATCTGCCCTTGTGGTTTGAAGTACATTGGGGAGTCTGTGCGTGCAGTAAAAACTCGCATCTTGGAACATAAGTCCAAAATTAAGCACCAACATGTAGAAGCTCCACATGTCCATGGGCCACAGACATAATGACTTTAAGCTCATGGTACTTGAGGTTATTGAGCCCAGCAAATATAATAAAAGAGACATACATAGGGTCCTACTCCACAGGGAGGATTTTTGGGTTTTTAAACTTAAAACTTGCCAACCATCGGGTCTTAATCGGTGGGAGCAGTGGTGCAGGCAGTAAGTGAAGCCTGCATAACATCTGGCCGAGCAGCTTCGGCTGTTCGAGCTCCACCACGGCTGGAGTGAGCTCCCGGCCCTTTGTCCCAGCTCCCATCCACCCAGCAGCTTGAAAGCCCATAAAAAGGCAATTAGACAAATTGGGTACCTGCTCTTAAAACAGGGGGGCACCCGTCCCTTGTGGAGTAGCGGCGGCAGCAGTGTGAATGGTGGCGGCAGCAGCGTGAGCGGCGGCGGCAGAGAAATATGGCGGCAGCTGGCAAGGCTGGCGAGTGAGAGGAGGCTGGACCAACAGGTGTGGAAGCAGGGCGATGCAACAGGCCGGAGCCTGATGGACAGAGGCCGACAGCGAGCATGCACGAATGCGTGTTTGGCCCAGACTCGAAAGGTGTCGCGATAGCCAGAAGGTCGTAATAAATCAAGACCAGTGCCAGGAGGACGTTGTCCTCAGACAACAGAACAAAGAAAAAACTCACTACAAAAAGGGTGCCTGGTAGGTTTGTCACACACACACACCCCGTATGTGACCCTAGATTAGGACTTGTATCGATTAATAATTGTGTAAACCGCTCAGAGACCCCTTGGGGTTAGAGCAGTATAGAAATCGAAAGTATAAATTAATTAATTAATGTATCACTGGACTTATCTTGTTATTTATAGCTCTGTAGATTAGGATTGACGTATTGAGGGAGTGTCTTCATGGCTATGTAATCATAATAGCTGGAAATTTTAATACTAAGTATAACTGACTAAAGGAAGAAATTGGAATGTATGGGGATATTTTAATATCCAATGGTTTAATGTAGAAAAGACATTAAATGTTGTTTAATTTTTCTTAGTTTGAACATGCTTGTATAAGTAGTTGCAGTACCTCCTGCTGGCCAATGTGGTTTTGTGTATATAATGAGTACAAGGAAATACTTTGCTAAGGCTTCAAGCAGCATTTTGCCCGCTTGGAAATCTGTCTGTGAACCTTGTCACCATGAAGTTGGGGTAAGCTTTGGCTTTGTTGAAATTATATACATTTTGTGCATTAGATGAAGAAGTGTGTATAGTAATTCATTGTTGTATTATCTAGATAACTACAAATATTTATGCGGATGAAACACGGAACAAGAAATTGACTCGAGACAAGTTGTTTGTAAGGTATTATTGTAATGATTTATAGAATTGTTTTATTTAAGGTAGGGTACACTATGGGATAAGTTTGTACATAAATGTATTATTGTTTTTTCATAAGGTTCTTCAGTAGCTTGGATGCTACTTGTTGATTCATTTCAGTTTTTGTCTTCGTTCAGAAGAACAGAGAAATCGAAATGGTAGATCATTTCAGAGACCACCATTAATGCCAAACAACATCTACTCTGTCTTGGAACAAATACCAAGCAACATCTATTCTGTTTAAGAACAAACGGGGGTTGCACGCATGCGTTAAACCAAGCCAGCTGTGTTTCCTCCGAGCTGCTCCTTCGAACTAAAGAATTTATAGCTCAAAGTTTGTAAATACTACGCAAACCCAGATAAGAGGCTGATAACCAGGAAGCAGCTGGCTAGAACAACTTCAGAGTGGTAAGAAACTAATTTACTGCTGTGCTAGAAAGGAAAGCCTTGAGATTCTTAAGGCCGCTCCCAAAGCTTTGAACCAGATATGGCGAAGACAATTAAGGACCTATCTGAACAAATTTCAGGACTCCAAAATACAGTCCTTGCCTTTCAAGAAAAAAATCAGTAGTGAGTTAATCTCACTACGTGGAGAAATTAGCAAAATAGGCACAGAAATAGCTTCTATAAAGCAGACAGCTACAACAGCCAAAGAGCTTGCTGAAGCTAATGAGCAAAAAATAACCGCTCTGAACCGCCAAATAAATGACTTGTCAGACAGAAACAGGAGAGCTAACCTTATTTTATCAGGGATATCTGAAGAAATTTCCGTAAATAAATTGGAGGAATCGCTGATACAGTGGCTGCAGACAAACGAAGTAGAAATAAAAACAGAGGATGTTGAGAGAGTGCATCGACTACAAAGGAATGGGAGGGGCGGGGCCCCTAGAGATGTAATAATTAAATTTGCCAGAGAGAAAATTCAACAGCAAATATATACAGCACTAAAGAAGAGGAAAGACCTGACTTTTAGAGGAAGAAAAGTCTGGGTGAGACAAGACTTTTGTCAAGAGACCTTAAGGGAAAAAAACCTCATGCGCCCCTTTGCCCAAAAGCTTTATGCAAATAACGTGAAATTTTCATGGGGCTATCCATCCTTGATAATTATATTTCGGGAAGGAAAGCGACTGATGGCAAGGAACACTACAGAGGCAAAGGAACTACTTAAACAATTAGGTATAAACACAGACGATATGGGAGAGCAAGAAATGGAAGCGGAATCGGGGGTTCCTGAAGATGGCGACGAAGGAACTTCAGAGAGAGGAGGGAAACGCCTCAGGATCAGCTCCCGATAACCAATTAAGGGAAGTATACCTTTATTGATTGAGCTAATGACTATTAATAGTATTATCATTTTTTACAGTATCAAGAAGGAGGAGGAGGGGGGATGCGTGCACCCCATGCAGTGGAGAGAGGGGAAGAGATTTTCTTTCCACCTTTACTCTCAACCACGGGGGGGGAAGGGAAGGGGAAGGGTAAACTAACTAACCATTCAAATTTTTCACAGCCACGAGATGTCAAAGCCTTAATTGATGTGGGATATGGATAAAACAATAAAAATTTTATCACTGAATGTCAATGGTTTAACATCAGAAATTAAACGATATAGGATAGCCAATTTGGCAAGAGAGCAAAAAACTGATGTTCTGTGTTTACAGGAAACACATAAGAAAAGAAATGACAACAAGCCTTTGCTAAAAGACTCGACCTGGATGATGTTAGCGGAAGCTAGGAGCCACACCAAGGCCAGAGGAGTGGCAATAATGACTCATAAGAAACTTAGAGTAGAGGTACTAGAAAGAAGGACAGACAGGGAAGGGAGATATGTGATGGCTAAATTCAGATTAGAGGGGAAGAAATTTGCATTGGTAAATATATATGCACCCAATAAAGGACAAAAGAAATTTTTAGCCAGGCTAGTTAAAAAAACTAAGCAATTCGCAGAGGGAGAATTAATTATGACAGGAGATTTGAACATGGATCTGACTAAAAATAAGGCAATTAAAATAGGAGATTGGGGCTTGAGGGAAGCACATGAATTGATAGGACAGCAGCCAAAACCCACCCATGTATCCAGCCGGCACAAAACCCCATCATGCATAGATTACATAATTGTAGAAAAAAGCAGCAACCTGACTATAAAAAAAATTACAACGCACCCAATCTGGATATCGGATCATGCACCAATCACTATAGAAATAGAAGGCAATCAAAAACCAAAAAATAGAACTTGGAGGTACAATAATTTAATAATGGCTAAAGAGGAAGATAGGAGCTATATGATGGAGCAGATAAGATTATACTTTGAGGAGAATAGAGGGACTGTCCCAACTAATACCCTGTGGGATGCCGCGAAGGCGATGATAAGGGGACACTGCATAAATAAGGAAAAGTACATCAAAAGAGAACGCTATCTAAAAAGACAATCTAAAATTCAGGAACTGGAGAGGTTGCAAAAGGAACAAATCAACAATCATGATTTAAAAGTACAGAGTCAGATAACAACAATTAAAAAACAATTAGATGAGTTGGACTCAGTTACATTATGGAAGAGAGAAGCAATGGTAAGAAATGACTTCCATAGAAATAGTATTAATTCGGCCAGAAGATTAGCTAACTATTTGAAAAACAGGAAGGTAAGGCAAAAGATAGAAAATATAAAAGTGAATGGCCAAAGAACTGGCAACTCAAAAGATATAGTAAAAGCCTTCGAGACCTTTTATAAGGAGCTGTATAAAAAAAAGGACATAGTCATATATGAGGAAGATATAAGAACAACACTCAAAGAAAATGATAAAATTATGTTAAGGGAGGAAATAACACTACAGGAGATAAAGGTGGTAATTAAAGAATTGAAAAAGGGCAAATCCCCAGGCCTAGACGGTTTCACAAGTGAATTCTATAAGGAGATGGTAGACATATTGGCCCCAGAGCTCCAAGAGGTATTTAATGGAGTATTGAAAGGGGAAAAAGCCCCAGATTCGTGGAGACAATCAGAAATAGTGGTAATCCCTAAACCACATAAAGACCCAGAGGAAGTGGGCTCATATAGACCTATTAGTTTACTAAATCAGGATTATAAAATCTTTGCAAAAATACTGGCAAATAGATTAAAGAAGATCATACCTAGCATAATAAAGGAGGACCAATATGGATTTGTAAAAGACAGGAATATAGCCCACCCCATAAGGAATATTATAAATGTATTACAACATGGCCACAAAAAAAAGCTAGGCCTCTTGAAATTAGATGTCTACAAAGCATTCGATACACTCTCCCAGGATTTTCTGTGGCAGGTAATGACTAAATACGAGATGGGGGAGCCATATATAAAAGCGATCCAAGAAATGTACAGAGAAGGGACAGCAGTGGTGAGAGTTAATGAAGAACACTCACAACCCCTCAAGATTTAAAGAGGAGTCCGGCAAGGATGCCCGCTCTCGCCCCTCCTATTTATACTAGCAATAGAACAGCTAGCTGAAAGAATAAGAAATTCTGCAAGGGTGGAAGGATACAGGGTAAAGAAGGAAGAAATGAAAATCAATTTATTTGCCGACGACATTATAATCGCTATGACAAACCCCAAAGAGGCAGTAAAAGAAATAAAAGTTATATTAGAGGACTTCGAAAAATGTTCAGGACTGAAGGTGAACATGGCTAAATCAGAAATTATGTACCTTAATGTGACTAAAGAGGAAAGGGAACAAATACGTGGGATTACTAATATTGGAATGGGCACCAAAAAATTCAGATATTTAGGCATTGTACTACAGAAGAATATCGATAAAATAGCAGAGAACAATTATAACAAGGTCTGGAAGAAAATAGAAAAAGATATGAAAAAGTGGAAAAATAAAATAATGAATATATCTACTAGAATAAAAAGTGTTAAAATGTTTTGGCTGCCAAGATTAATATACCTCTTTCAGACAATACCTCTAGGAATGTATACCAAAAAACTAGACCAATGGAACAGAGTGATTAAGGAATGGATTTTCGGTAGTAAAAAATGCAGAATACAGAGAAAGATAATTTATAGCCACAGATCAGAGTTGGGATGGGGAGTCCCTGACCTGATTAGCTATTACGAAGCCTTCCAAATAAAATCGATACTGGAGATAGGCGATGGAGAGGGACTAAAATGGGTGAGTTTTGAGAACGAAATCAATAATAACATAGGGAGTTTTGGGGTATTCTCCAAAACGACAAATAAAGATCTTATACAAGTTAAGGGACCTAGGTATTCAACACTAACAGTGTGGAACAAGTGGCAGCCCTCATGGCTTAAAAGAACCTCAAAATGGGCACCACTAAAGTCCCTCTATAACGAAACAGAAGAAAATAAATGGTGCGAACTCCTGAGATCAAAGGGATATTATAGGCTAAGAGACTTATTTAGAGGAGGCACTCTAAAACTAGCACAGGAATTAATCGAGGAGATAGGCAAGCAATATTGGTTAAAAATTACAGGCCTTTATAGAATGATTAAGGAAGTTAATGAAAAAGGAAATATTTGGACAGAAGAACCAATTGAAGAAATACATAATAGGATGCAAAAATTTAAACAAGGATTAGCAGGATATATTTACAAGAAAATGTTATCCAATAAAGATAAGGCAATACTTTATTTACAGAAAACATGGTGTAAGGAAGGCCAGATATCGGAAAATGATGCAAATAGAATAATGAAGGGAATAGAAGAAACCAAAATTATTAAATTTAATGAATTGGAACATAAATTTTTCACAAAGTGGTATAAAACACCAGCGCAGATAGCAAACATGTTTCCGGGATCGAGTTCTATGTGTTGGCACTGTAAACAATTTAAGGGCTGGTTCTCTCATATGTGGTGGGAATGTCCAGAGGTGAGAGTCTTTTGGTCAAAATAATACAAATTATAAAGAAAATATGTAGAATTTCATTGAATGTAGACTTTAAACTAATGTTAATGGGTATATTAGAAGATAAGGCAGTCAATAAGGAAACCCAGGCTATACTCAAAGCTATGGTGTTAGCAGGCAAGGCAGTGATAGCTCTGGGCTGGAAAGATAAGAGCAAATGGACAATAGATACCTGGCACACTTATTTGTTTGATTTTGTGCAGTCGGACATCATTGAGAAATTGCGCCAGAAGACCACATGGGAGGATAAAGCCGAAGAAATTAAAGCGAGATGGAAGACCTATCTAAAGTGGATAACAGTGGAAGGAAGACAGGACATTCGGTGGAAGATTCAGACTTTGTGCCCGTGGCTGTGAATAAAAGATCAACAAACAAGGGGTAGAGGGAGGGAGGGGGGAACTTATTGAGTTAAGTAAAGTAAGGAGACAAAAGATATTGTGTAATATATAGAAAATTCAAAAAATAATAATAAAAAAAAATAAAAAGAACAAACAACCTGTAATTGGTACTTATTTGTATGATAATTTCATGTATTCAAACCAGGTCACTTAAATAAACATTACGTTAGTGTGACGTTCACAGTTTTTTGTTGTTTTACAGTTTGTGTATACAACTGTGGCCATCTTTTGAGCAAGTCAAATGGATGCAAGCCATTTTAGCAATACCTCTTGCTCCCCCTCCTGCTTGGAAGCAGGGGGGGAGCAGAAGGGAGTCCTGAAATGACTTGCAAAAGCCATTTAAAGGGAATGTTCTCTTTAAATGGCTTTTAGAAAATCTCCTCCCCTTTCATTCTGCTGGCATCAGGGAGCCACCGCCAGCAGAAAGGAGAGAAGAAAATCTTCCCCGCTTCCATTCTGCTGGCCTTGGGGAGCTGCCCCCTGCAGAAAGAAGAGAGGGAAGATCCACAAACTTCAAGAACCCAAACTGGTTGGCTTCCGGTCGGAGTAAAATGGCGAATTGACACACTTTGCGAGTTGTGCAGGGTGTACTGTGGTATCTGACGACAGTCTGGGCTTCATCTGGCCCAGCGCAGCACTCCCCAGGCGGGGGGGTGGCAAGCAAGCAGCCAAGCCTGAGGGGGAGTTGAGATCGGTGTGGATAAGCTTCGGAGGAAGCTTGTTTACACTTTGATCTCCTTCCGTGAAGAGGGCAGTTGCAAATCAGCACTACAGATACCAGCTGGGCTGAGAATTCAGCATAAATTCGTCATCTACCGATCTCTTTAACATCAAGTTCAACATCGATTATAGAAGAAGCACCGCGAAACCCCGGGATTACAAGTAAGGTAACAATCGAATAAGCACTTACCGGTTTAAAGAAGAACGCGAAATTGAAACGTACGGATAAGCGTAGAAACCTTTAATGAACTATTCTGCTTGACTTAAAAGTAAAACGAAAGCTTTCCTTTAGAGAAAACGGTTGAAAAGTGACTTTGTTTTGCATTCCTGTGGTCAGTCAAGTCTAAACTCTACGTAGCAGAAACGAAACTAACTGTGACTCTATGATACAGGAAGTAGGCTAGAGTGGACGTTTTAGAGGTTGCTGTGCCGGAAATAGACGGTCGTTTTAGTGTGTGACACTACCTTTATCGGAAGTTGGATTACAGAGACGGACAGATAAACAGGAAGTCTGGAAGGAGCCTACTCTAGCCGGAAAATCATAGAGAAATTGCGCCCGACATTTTGAGGAGGACTAAATTTTAAAAAGTTATTTTTAAGCCAAAAAAGCGCTGAAACAAGTTATAAAGGTGGCGATTTGGCTTGGAGATTGCTAATATAAAGACTGATTAGCACTGAAGTCGCTTCCAAGACGGATTTGAGGTCAAGACCTAGAGCTGCCTCATCACCCAGTCCAAGAATGACTGCAAAGGAAAAAAAGAGTGGCAAGCGGCTATGGAAGCGATGGAAAAACGGATGACCGAAGTGGTGCAGAATTTTGGAAAGCAAATAGAATCACAGCTACAACAACAGTTGCAACAACAGCTGCAAATACAACTGGAGCAAATAGAACAAGTGCAAGTCCAAGTACAGAAAAAAAATATGGAAGAATTGAAAGAACTGGTACTAACAGAAGTGTCAGGGATTAAAAAAGATACAGAAGAAGTTAAAAAAGAGGTTAAAAGTCTGGTGACAAAATCTGAAGAAATGGAACAGAAGGTTAAAAAAACCCTGTCAGAAAATACAAGACTGGAGTCCATGATGGAATATAGGGCTACTCAGAATCATTTGAGACTGAGAGGGATAGAAGAGGAGGAAGATCAGGATCTACGGGCTCTAGTAATCAACACATTGACAACTTATGTAGGGGAAGATGCTGGAGATTTGGATTCAGACTTTGACTTGATTTACAGAGTAAACTCAGCTTATGCCAAGAGAAAGCAATTACCCAGAGATGTGATTGTTCAATTTGTGACAACAAAAATGAAGGAAGACGGTTTCAAGAAGCAATTTACACAACCGTTGGAAATTAATGGAAAAAAAATAATTCTGAGAGAAATTCCGAGATCGATCTTACAAGACAGAAAGAAATTCAAGAAATTAACAGACAGACTAAAAGAAATGAATATCAGGTTCAGATGGGAGATTCCATATGGACTTTCATTTGTATACAATTAGGTGAGATCTACTCTCAAAACTGAAGGAGATCTATACAGATTCAAAGAGAACAATTTTGATGATTTTAAAGATATTTAATCCAACACAATTATGTATTACAAATTTTTATCTTGGAACGTAAATGGACTAAATTCACCAAGTAAAAGAAGATTAGTGAATCATTGGCTGGAGAAACAAAAATGTAACATAATTTGTTTACAAGAAACACATATCAGAAAACAAGACAATAAATATTTGATCAATAAAAAACTGGGAGAAGAATTTCATTCCTCAGCAACTAATAAGAAAAAAGGAACAGTGATTTATATTACAAAAGAATTGGATCCTAAACAAATCTTCTCAGATAAAGAAGGAAGATATGTTGGCGTGGAAATACTGCTGAACAGAAAAAAGACATTGCTTGTAAATATATATGCACCCAATGGTGCAAAAGAGACTTTCTTCAATGACTTGACTAAAGAGTTGGATTGTTTAAATTATGATCAAATAGTCCTTGCTGGAGATTTTAATGGTACAGTGAATAACATATTGGTCAGAAAATCCAAAGCAAGTGGAGAGACAGTTGGAAAGCTGCCAAAAAATTTCTTTCAATTGATGAAGCAAGAGAAACTGGAAGACGTTTGGAGGAAGTGGAACCCCAAAACTAAGGATTACACATTTTATTCTAATAGACATAACTCCTTTTCTCGAATTGACATGATTTGGATGTCAGAGGAGATGGCGCAAAAAACTTATAAAATACAAATTTTACCGAAAACTAACTCTGATCATAATCCCTTACTCTGGATATCTAAAGAAAAATCCAAACAATTATATTGGAGAATTAATGAGGACTTATTGGATCAAAAACTAATCAATGAAACTTTAAAAAAAGAAACTAAAAGTTTTTTTGAATTGAATTTAAATAAAGGTACGGATATACAAGTTGTATGGGATGCATACAAAGCGGTAATGAGAGGCATGCTCATCTCTCTGAACTCTAAGGATAAAAAGCAAAAGATGCAACAACAGAATGACCTCTATGAAAAAATCCGACAAAAAGAAAAGGAATTAAAGAAAAGACCAGGGAAGAAAAAGATTATTAAAGAGATCCACTTTCTGCAAGATCAACTGAATGTTTTATTAAACAGAGAATTATATTGGAATCTGAAGAAATTACAGCAAAAAGCATTTGAGGGTGCAAATAAGCCAGGAAAGTTTCTAGCGTGGCAACTGAAAAATAGAAAAGAAAGGAATTTTATATCTAAGATTATTGAAGATGGGAAGGATGTTATGAATTTGAATGGTATAAAAAGAGCCTTTTTCAAATACTACGCCAAATTATTTAAAAAGAAAGGAATTGATCAACAGAGAATTAAGAAATATTTGGAGACTATCGAAGTTCCAGAGCTGGGAAAACAAATTAAGGAATCATTAAATGGTTTAGTAACGAAAGAAGAAGTGACAATGGCGATAGAAGATGCAAAGTTGGGCAAAGCTCCAGGTCCAGACGGCTTCACAGCAAAGTTTTATAAGAAATTTAAAGAGGAGCTAACCCCCATTTTAGTACTTCTGTCGAATGAGATAAGAAAGACTAAACGGATCCCAGATTCATGGAAAGAAGCAAATATTTCATTGATACCTAAAGAAGGTTTGGATTTAACTCAAGTAAAGAATTACAGACCAATATCGCTATTAAATAATGATTACAAATTATTTGCAAAAATAATTTCGGAGAGACTGAAAAAATATTTGAAAGATACTATAGCGGAAGAACAAGCTGGATTTTTACCAAATAGACAAATTAGAGACAATTTAAGAGTGGTGATCGACGCAATTGAATACTATGACAAACATCCAGAAAAAGAAGTTGGATTCCTCTTCCTAGATGCGGAAAAAGCTTTTGACAATTTAAATTGGGAGTTTATGCTGCAAGTTATTGAAAAAATGGATATTGGACAGTTTTTTCTAAACATGATTGTGACAATATATTCAGAACAAAAAGCGGCTTTGAATATAAAGAAAGGACGGATTTCTTCCAAGTCCAAAAGGGAACACGTCAAGGCTGCCCGTTATCCCCGTTGTTGTTTATTTGGATATTGGAAATATTATTGACAGCGATAAGAAAAGATAATAGTATTGAAGGACTTACAGCGAAAGGATTTGTATATAAATACAGGGCATTTGCAGATGATGTGATGTTTATGATTCAGGATCCTATTGAGAAAATACCACATCTGATGGAGAAAATTGAAGAATTTGGCTCAGTTGCGGGTTTTTACGTTAATAAAAATAAAACTAAGGTGATGTGTAAAAATATGACGAAGCAAAGACAAATAGAACTTCAAGAGAAAATTCAATGTGAAGTAGTTACAAAGACTAAATATCTAGGAATTGAATTAACCATGAAAAATATTGACCTGTTTAAAAACAATTATGAAAAGGTGTGGCACAGGATTCAGCAAGATATGAAGAAATGGGACACTTTGAATTTATCATTGATGGGAAGAATAGCAACCGTAAAAATGAATATCTTACCGCGTTTGATGTTTTTATTTCAGACCATTCCAATATTAAAACAAAGGAAAGTACTGGATTCGTGGCAGAAAGAACTATCCAAATTTGTATGGGCAGGAAGAAAGCCAAGGATCAAAATGAAAATTTTATGCGACGCAAGAGAGAGAGGAGGCCTACAACTACCAAATTTAAGACTGTATTATGATGCCGTCTGTTTAACATGGTTGGAACAGTGGATTAATCTTGAGAATAAGAAGTTATTGGCTTTAGAAGGGCATGATAACAAATTTGGATGGCATGCATATTTATGGTATGGAAAAGTAAAAATGGACAAATTTTTTAAACACCACTTTGTAAGACAATCACTGTTCGAGACATGGATGAGATACAGAAAATTCTTCTCAGAAGAAAGACCACTTTGGATAGTACCAGCAGAAGTGATTAACTCACATTCAAGAAATCAAGGGTTAGATTGGCTACCTTACAAAAATCTTTTAAAATTAGAAGGGAAAAACTTTGTGTTAAAAGATAGATTTGATGTCGAATTTGAATATGATTGGTTGAAATATAGACAGATCTATGATTTATTTAAGACCGATAAAAGAGAACATGGTTTTAGAGAAAATAACACTGAAATTGAAACTGTATGGCTTGAGAAAGGTAAAAAAATGATTTCTAAACTGTACAAGGTTTTATTGAAATGGTACACTGAGGATGAAACTGTAAAAGAGCAAATGATAAAATGGGCTGTAAATGTTAATAATGAGATATTAATGACATCTTGGGAATATTTGTGGAAAAAGTCAATGAAAATTTCAACTTGTGTAAATGTTAAAGAGAATTGTTATAAAATGATGTACAGATGGTATATGACGCCTAAAAAAATTGCTATTATAAATGAAAGTATGTCTAACAAATGTTGGAAATGCAAGAAACATGAAGGGTCTTTTTACCATATGTGGTGGACATGTGATAAAGCAGTAAAGTATTGGACTGAGATCCACAATGAGATACAAAAAATTTTGAAATGTACTTTTAAGAAAGACCCACAGATGTTATTGTTAGGTCTTAAAATGGAAGAAATAAATGTAGCCAAGAGAACACTACTATGGTACTTGATCACAGCAGCTAGACTGACTTTTGCTCAATGTTGGAAACAAGATAAAGTACCTGAAACATGGGAATGGATTAAAAGACGTTGTTTATGGCAGAAATGGACAAATTAACAAGAAAGTTAAACAACGAAGAAGATCAAACTTTTTTTGAAGACTGGAAAGACTTTCAAAAATACTTGTTGAAAAATTGGGATATTAAACATGGTTTGATTTGTTTTGATAACTATTAAGAAGAAAATGAAAGAGAATTAGACTTTTGAATTGTTACCGTTAGTAAGAGAAAATAAGTTTAGAAGTAATTGTAATAGAATAAGAGAGACATTAATGGGGTCGGAGCAGTGCGGGAAGCCTTGTTTGGGGGGAAAGAGGGAAAAAAGAAAAATGGATATGTATTGGTATGTTTAAATTGTATGAACATGTGATATATCCAATAATAAATCGTATTTACCAAAAAAAAAAAAAGAACCGAAACTGGTTCATGAAGCAGGGAGGTTCATCCCAGTTTGTGGCTGTGGGACCTCAAAAACCATGAACCAGGATGAACGTCCATTTTCCCTTTGTCTGTAGGTGCCAGGCACTGGAATGCTGCATTTAGACTTCTGATTCTATTTCTGTCACGTTTACTTTTGCTTCTTTTCTATCTTTAGCCATTGTGAGAGTTTCATCAACCATCTATCAAGGCTTTTTATTTTTTATTTTTTGCTGACTGAAATAGTCTTTGTTCATTCTTCCTTAATAATATCTCTGGTTTTATCCCATACTTTTTCCAGTTCACATTCACTTGAGCTTAGTAATGCAAATCTGTTCTTTACATGGTCTTTAAACTCTTCAGAAATGTTGTTTAGATTGTATTTTGGCACTATAAATGTTTGGTGTTTTTCTTCAACTTTATTTTGATTTTTGATATTATCAGTTCATGTTCTGTATCACAGTCAGCTCCTGGTCTTTTTTTATTAGAAAAAATAGAACTTCTGCTTCCAGTCATGTAATCTATTTGATGTATCACCATATACTTTGAGATTCTAAAACTGGAGGGATATTCTTGGAATTTTCTTCCTACATTTTCATCTCTGGTCCATGATTACTTCTATTCTATTCATTTAAGTCTATTCTGTATCCAGAATACCTGTTTACTACAAAAATAAACCAATTATTCACAACAGTCTAATTTTTATCAATTAATCAATTGGATTTCTTCGGTCAATGACCAGCACAAATGTTAAAATTACAAGTTACAGACAAAAGAAGAAAACCCAAACAAAAAAAGAGTCAACCATAATAACGAATATACAAATACAAAATCAAATTTAAAAATTAGCTAAAAATTTAAGTTCAGTACTGAAGATATAATGTCAAGTTTTACAGGCCTCCACATAAAATTTCACATAATAGACTGTAGTCTGAAGGTTGTCACCCATAAAACATCCTTAAAATATCATAGTTGGAATGTCCAGGAAACCTTCAAATAATGGAAAAATAATTTTAGGTGAATTTCCTGATTAAAACAACAATGAAGCAAAACATGTTCGATTGTTTCTATCTTACTGACACTACAAGGGCAAATTCTTTCCCACATGGGGATCTTTTTATATCACCCATCTAACACCACAGAGTCTAATTTTTGCTCTCTCTTCCTCCAGAGGTTTTAGGAGAACACACATAATCCCCTCCCCATTATATACCATGAGAGAAGCCGGGGTGGTGCTGGCCTCACCACTGCCTGGGGGCATCCTCCTCACCTACTAGCCTTTGTTAAGTCTCAGGTAGAGAGGCAAGCAGTTTATTTATCTATTTAGATATTTATACTCTGTTTTTCCTCCCAAAGAGAAGAGATGAGTGGCGTACGATATCTATTTCCCTCCGCCCATTTTATCCTCATGAAGGTAAAGGTAAAGCTTTCCCTTGGTCAAAAGCCAGTCGAATCCAACTCTAGGGGTGCGGTGCTCATCTCCATTTCCAAGCCGAAGAGCCAGTGCTGTCCAAAAACATTGCCATGGTCGTGTGGCCCACATGACTAGATGTCGAGGCACATGGAACGCTTTTACCTTCCCACCAAAGTGGTACCTATTTATCTACTTGCAATTTCTTGCTTTCAAATTTCTTGCTTTCCTCATGAAACAACCCTGTAAAATATGTTAGGGTGAGAGAGAGAGAGAGTGGCTGGCCCAGAGTCAAGCTTCCATGAGAGAATGGGGATTCAGACCTGGTTGTCCCAGATCCTCTTCTGACATTGGAACCACTACACCATGCTGGCTCTTATAAATATGTGGTGACATCTCACCCATATCCTCCTCCTCCCTTTGGATGGTTCCATTCATTCTTCTGGGCTTCAGTGCCTGGGAAAGGAGCTTGCCTGCTCATGTACTTTGCCAGGAGAGCTTATGTAGCCCCCTGGCATCCCTGGTGTTTCCCACTTCCTGCTGAGTCTACAGAGGTGCAATACCTATGGCAGCCAGCTCAACAGCAGCCATCTGTAATATGACTGTTGTCCTCTTGGCCACAGTGCTATGCAGTGCCACCTGCTGGATTGGCAGGTCATGCCACCTCCTGCCATTGTACCCCAGTTGGCCACTCTCATCTGGCAAAGTTACGTTCTGTCCTTTATGAAGGATCCCTGCTTCTTCTTCTCTGTGAGGCAGATTTTCCCACTGAAATGCTGTTCCCCACTCTGACTGGGCAGCCTCTTAGGAGTGTATTTGAATTACAGAATTATAACTTCTTCCATGTCCTACCCTGTGATTGAGAAGTTATTTGGCTTTTGCCCAGGCCAGAGATGTATCATAGCTAAGCAGGAACCCTCTTATAAATCCCTTTGGAAATAGCACTTGACACAAAGTAAAGTTCAAACAGAAAGGTTGATTTTATTGAACAGGAATATTTGAGTTAGGAATAGGGCAGGGGACAAGATGTTGGGGTAAATTTGGTTATTTATACAAATTGTAATATTTTGAACAGGCAACTGAGTATAGCTGAAGCTTATATTCTTAGAGAGTCAGTTCTTAACTCTGAGAGGTTTGTCTGTCTTGGAGATTTCTTTCAGCAACAGTATGTCTTAATTAAGTTTCATAGAACTATCTATGTTTCCTGGAAGTTAGTACTTTCTTCCTGTATTTAAATATTTCCTTTTGTGGGATTATAACTTTCCCTTTTTTACTAAGAGTCTAAGACTGTTTCCCTTTTCACACAAACCAGGGGTCCCTTCTGAGTTGGTCCCTTGGAATAACTGGGATAGAAATATCCTCTTTCTTGGAGCGATAATCCTTTTCTGTTTGGTTAGACTGGCAGTTTCCAACCTCCTGTCCAGTCTGTTCTATCAGACCTAAACCCCAGTTCTGGAGACTGTGAATAAATGGAATTCAGCTAGGGCTGACATTTAGACTTTTAAGTTTTGATTTCTGAACTTTTCGTCAAATGTGTTGGTACACAGTAAGGGCAAGGAGTTGTATCCCTTCACTTCCTGATTGTCACACACTCCTCCTGACTGGCAACTGTCAAGCCAAAGTCCAAATGATGATGGACTCACTCTGACAAAACTTTTTAAAACTCTCCTCAGCTGGTGCTGAACAATCAGAGAGAAAGGGGTGCTTTACAATGATGAATTAATCCCTAATTTCCCAGCTCTCTGAATTTGATGCACTAAGCATCCTGCTTTTGGAGGTCAATTCATCACACCCCTTCATAGGACATCAGCAGTAGGACTGAGGCCAGAAGCAAGGCTCACCTTGTACTGGAAAAGTAATCTGCATTTTCTGGATCTATAATAGCATCAACGATACCACACTCTTTGAATAGCTTGGATATCTGAGGTATGGTAATGCTGGGCTTAGATGCATGGCTGGAGACTACATACAAGAACCCTCTTCAAGAACCCTCCTGTGGTAAAATTTTAAGCAGCTACCACATGATCCACTCAGAGTAGGAGGTTCTAGGCAGCTATCTGGTTTCACCAACACAAATATGAGAAAAGCTGTCAGCTTTTAGCTTTCTTATTATCTTTCTCTTAATTCCCCAGAAGTTAAGGATCCAATCAGCAGCTCTGTCTAGAAGGCACTACATCTTTTTATGGAAATAATTGCATCAGCCTACACTCACTCCAGGGATTTACAGTTCTGCCTTTTTAAATTGCTATCTGCAAAACTGTGCAAAGTTTATTCATTTATTTATTTGAAAATGTAGTTCATTTTTTCTGTTCTTTTACTACAGGTAGCTTACAGTTTAAAAAATAATGAGTGGATATTGTTTTCTTCAGAAAAGTAGCAGTGTAATACCAGCAACAGAACAAAGTTTGAGTCCAGTGGCACCTTTCAGACTAAAAAATTCTGGGTATAAGTTTTTTTGTGTATCTGATGAAGTGTGCTATCAGCTAGGCCTCTAGCTGCCATGGCATGCGGGGGGGGCGCTCTGGAATTTTAGTTTTCTTTTCTTTGTGCCTTCAGTGTTTCTTTATCTCTGTAACTTGAGCTTTTGGCCTTGGTGTCTAGCACCACCTTTCTCCTGGGAAACTGGACCTGTTAGCTTTGGTGGGCTTCTACCTGTTCCATGATTGGCTCCAGGCCATCAGGGGACCCTCTTGAATTAAGTTTATCTGCTTGCTTCGTACGCTTATTGCCAGTTCTAACACGGGATGTGTAAAGATGATCTGCGTACTTCAATGTTTCAATAAACTTTACTTTTTTGCAAGAAAGTTGTTGGGAACTGATTGCTGCAGGAGTTCAACATGTGCGTGCACATGAAATTTATACCCAGAATTAAACTTTGTTGGTCTTAAAGGTGCCACTGGGCTTAAACTTTGTTCTATTGCTTCAGACCAATTTATTTATTCATTCATTCATTCAAATTTTTAAATTTAATGTAATGGCTACCCACCTATACCTGCAACAGTCAGATTACAGTTCCTGCCCTTCTCTGCTAAGGGAGTCAGTTCTTGCAGGTTGCCTTTGGGGAAGAGACACACATACCAGTGTGCTGCACAGGAGGCCAAGGGAAGAGCTGCTGGGGGACATCGTATTTAAGACACTGCACTGCTACTTCCCCAGTTCTTTCCTCATGGTTGCAGCACCGATCTTTCCTCCCAATGGGTTAGAGTGGGCAGAGATGGATCATCTTTTTGGAATGAATAGGAAGCTTTTACCTCACTAGCCTGGTTGATGTGGATTCTAGGAGGTTTTCCCATCTATTCCATTGGAGTGGGTTGTTGAGGGGTAAGACTTTACTGAGATGGTCTCCTTAACTAGGCCTCCTGGTCATAGCTGGGATATCCATGCAGGTGACATGTTTAAGTTATAAACACAACATTTGATTTGCACTGTCAGGAATCAATTCAATGGTGAAAAGAGCATTCCTAAAACCAGGAGTTGAGGGCTGATGTGACTGCTGGGAGAAGAGCCACCTTATCCTTGATCCAAACATTACATGACTGGGAAAACAGATATGGCATGTCTCCCTGAAACATCAGCCACCATTTTGCAGGGAGGAACGGAAAAGTGTCATGGGTATTTATGGACTCTGGGCCAAATGGACAGGGATGCTTTGTTAGCCGGACTGCTTATCTACGCAGTGGCTGACTAACTTATTGAGGTCTTTTTGCCAGTGTATACAGAGAAAGCAAGTTTTGTGCTAGAAAGTCCTATTTCTTCAAAAGGAAAATGCTTGACAAGGTTTCTTAATTTGAATCAAGATTCTCTTTACTAAATGTTCTCATTATTTACAGGCATACAAAAACAGATTCACACACAGAAACATTCAAGTTCCTTTAGTTACAGTAGAAATAGAAAACAATATTTGGGGTTTAAGCTAAAGGTATGTTTAGGAAGGGGGGGAAGCATATACTTATCTGCTCTAGTAGTTTTCGACCTTCCACAGTTCAGGAACAAGGATTGTTTCTAACTAAGGATTTCTTACTTTTGCTGCACACAGTTAGAGCCAGCTAACATATGTGAGGATTACTTGGTCGCGACTCCAAGTAACCACAGCAAGTTACCTTAAGTTATCTTTTTGGTAAGGGGAGCAAGCTTGTCCTGTTCTGCTTCTTCTCTGGAACAAAAGGTTGCACCCCGTTTTATCAGCTAGTCTGGGGGCTGGCTTGGGGTGTCTCTAGGTCCATCCCATCCCTATACCATTGGCTAAAGGATGTGGGGGTTCCCTCCTACTAAGGTGGGGCAATACTGAAAGTCTACACCTTTCTACAAGGGAGGTTTTTGGTCAAGGTGTCAAGATGGGTTGGCATGGAAACCTTTAGGTATGTAGATGGATCTGGCCATTCTCAGGTGGGAACTTCACACATGTAAATGTCGAGCATCCTGTGGGTTACGTGAGGTGTAGAACTTCTTCAATGGTGGGAAAGCTGTTGTTTCTACATTCTGTTGAAGGGACCGTAATGGAGATGCTAATATAGAGGTTTCTTGTTCCCAAGGCCTCCTGGGTAAGTATGTGTAAGGCATGTCTGTGACTTCATTTGCATGGAAGTACAGGCTGTGTGGTACCTCCTCTTACACAGAGAGTCACATTAACTCAAGCATACATTCTCCCAAAGCAAAGACACTTGCTGTCACCATTCCTGGTGTGCATGCAGGTCAGAAAATAACAAATAAAAGCATTTTCAAAGTTCATCTCCTAACAGCTTAGACAAAAGAGGCCTGATATTCCCACACAGAGGTAGTTTTTACTACTTGCACTGAGTTTTAGTGTGCTGAATAGTTACTTTGCCCATTTCAGATCCTTACTATGATCAATAGTGTCCTTTTTCATTTCCTATTGAGTCTGCAGATGCTCTTTCTTCTTTGTCTACTTTTAGATGTAGTAACAGTCAGTTCCCTTTCATTATGTACCCTTCTCAATAGAAGAATAACCCCATAGTGGGATTACTGCCACTGTCCCATTTGGCCATTATATAGGTCTCTCAATTTGTTACATACCCAGCACAAATAAATGCATTACTAGGGTTTTTTTCTGTACAAAACTTTATACCCAGCTGATGTTATCTTCTCCGATATAAATATATATAGTACATTTGTATCATATTAGACAACTTGTCTATTTTCCATTATCTGTAGGTGGTAGCACATTGACAATATAATGTTACTGTCAACAAACAACACTTAAAATATGTTGACTGAATTCCCCTTGATGGAAACTTTTCCCCCCACTTTCACATACATTTGGTAAATAAGGCTCACCCTGAGGAGGCTGTTTTGCTCGTATCACAGAATTCTGCCCCATGCCAAACATTGATAGGTATGTATCTGTTTTTATGGCATTCCAGCTGTGTTTTAAATTCTTCTATTGTAACACACTCTATGAATGGAATGGTACTGTTCAACTGAAGAAAACATCCCTTTCCCAAAGAACTGGTTATTTGGGGGGAGGGGTCATAATCAGTAATGCTTAAGTGATTCTAACCAATGTCTACACATCTATTCCTACAGTTCTTCACCTTCATTATAAGGGGAAAGGTTTAGTGTCAAGGATTTATAATAACTCCTTTCCAAAAGAATGCATTAACTCTTAAAGAAAAGGTGGTGACTTTTTCCTTTGCCCATCTTTGAGCTGTTATAGCACTGATATTTGCTTGCATGTGGTTCTTCTGAGCATTGTCTCCCAATATGACACCTGCCCAATGTTTCAGGAAAGTGGGCAAAGGCCTTGCCCAGTAAGTCTTGTGGCTGGCAAGTAAAACAGCTGCCACCAAAAGAACAAATGAGCTGAAAGTCTCCCTGAGGTGCAGACCTCATGCCAGGGATGGAAATAAATGAGACTTACTTGAAAGATAGTAATTATGAATGTAGCTCTCTGTGAGTCATAGAGTATCTTTGTGCTATAGAGTGAGCCCATGTTCTGTTATAGAGGAAAAGTGGGTGAAATGCAAAGATCGCAGCAATTCTCCAAGAAACTGTTGGAGTAAGCAATGTCTGGTCTAGAAAAGAGGAGAAGACGACCCTGGAAGGGGCAGCAATAGGAAAGGCCAGTTAGAGAGGATAGTGGGGGAGACAACACATACAATTATTTAATCACACACTGTAGCTGCTCAGGAGGATTCATCTGCAGGCTGTATCAGACGTGAGCCGATGGCATTCTTTGTCGGCTGGCTGATGATGTCAGGACTCACGATGTCGCATTGTCACACTGCCTGGCCAATTTGCTCCACTGCAGGCAATGCCGACACAGATTTTTCCACCTTTCTATCTCGCAACACAGCAGACGTCTTTCCAATGGCAGCTAACACCTCCCCAAAGGGATTGATGTGCCCACCCCTAGCGGGTGGTCCCCAATTTTATCTACTTGCCGAAGCTTTCGAATCTCTGGGTGGACAATGAGCTAGGGACAAGGCTTGGTTGCTCACACCAGCGCGGGGCTAGAACTGACAAAGCTTGGCAGTTCAGATGTCATAGTTATGCAGGTGATTTTACCCACTGCGACAGTAGCTCTAAGGATTAGTCAGATAATACAGTTAAAGTGTTTTGGATACTCAAAATATTCAAAAAAATTCTATTATATGCAGGATTGCCAGGTCTCCCACTAAGACAGGAAACCTCCTGCCAGTGGTCCCCTCTTCCCACTACCACCCTGAGCAGCAGTGGGAGAAAAATAAACCAAAAAAGAAATTGCAGTTAGGCTGATGGTGTGATGTCACTTCTGGGGATAACTAGGAAGTTGTGTAACATCTTCTCTAGGTATCACTGGGAACACTATGGTTTTACCATAGAATTTCTGGTGATATCTAGAGAGGCAGGACATCACTTCTGGATTTTCCCCAGAAATGACATTGCCATTACCAACAGTACCCCATCCACAATCCCAAACTGCTGGCAACCCTTGTTATATGTCATTGCTGTTTTACCTGTATTGTTCTTCTTTTTCAAGATGTATTGGTTAGATAAGCTTCAAAAGAAATGAAAAAGTGACTTCTTTAAAAAAATATACAGAGGTGCTATGGCATAAGTGCTGTGGATGGTAATGATTAAAAGGGACACTCAGCCCCATCATATCTCCTATGGGATCAACATTGAATGAGAGGTACAAGAAAATCTGACAACATGTGAAAAAGATATCATTCTTCCATAAGTGTTGTTGTGTCACTTATCACAAGTTTACAGAAACTGTGAATAACAAAGAAATCTATGATTGCAACTTTTAAAAATTACAGTGAACAGTGTTCATGTCTTTGAAATTACCCTCCTTTTACAATTGCATATTTTCCCTTCAGTCAACAGTCTGGCAATCCTACAAATCAGATACCAATGCCTGTGATTTCTCTGTTCAGAACTGACAGCTGTGATCATCAAATTCTTTGACTCAGACATCCTTACACAAACTGAGTAAGCAGGCAAATCTGCAGGTGAGTCTTCCCTGAGGAGAAATTCTGCCAGAACACTAAGTCCTTCTGTGGATTTACCTTTTCCATAAGAACTCAGAAACGTGGATTTTACATATGTGTACAGCTTCCATACACATAAATGTACAACATCCATACATGCAAATCTAATGGCATATGGAATGCATTTTTAGAATGCTTTAAACACAATAGTGATTATTTGTAATGCTTACCAAAAAAATTGGCTTCCTCAGCCTCCTTATATTCAGTTATACAGATAATCAAGTGATCAATAGAACAAATACCTTTTCCTTCTTTCCTTCTGTATAGAAAAATACTTTCCTGGTTCATTCTTGCTAGACCCAAATGATCTGGCCACTGACATATCCCTGTGACTTTGGCACCTGCACAGATGGCATGCACAGATGCCAAGCCTAGATATCCATTTCAAAAGCCACTTTGGCACCTCTGAGGGGAAGACCAGACATTGAGACGTCTTCCCACACTGAGTTACACATCAAAGCTCAAGCAGACATGTTTTTAGGGGTGTAAGCAATTGCGGCACCTACAGAGTTGGACACACCTCTTAATCCCCTTGCGATTGGATAAATGGCCATATTCAATGGTGATTGGAGAGGGAGGGGGTTATGATCACCCTATGAAAACTGAGACAGAGTTCTCTTGGAAAGTTAGCTTCTTTCTAGGAGTTAGTCTCAGTTTGGAATACAAACCTGCAACATGGAATTTGACTAGTGGGCAGTGAAGCTGGACTTAACTGCTCACAGCAAACATGGTTTTCATCCTGAAGATTCCCTGGTGCCATAACGCACATTGAATGACTAGTAAATATGAATATCTATGTGTAGTCAGAGCTATATAAAGATATAGGCCTTGTTCTTTGCTTTATAATCTTTGCAAGTCTGATTATATGCCTGCTTTGCTTAATAAAGATTTAATATAGATTAATCTCATCTGAGTTTGAGTTCTGTAATTGTAACTGATCTCTAAGCCTAGATCTGGTAGTCTATGCTGCTCGCCTAGAAAGCTACTACTACTGTGTGTTAATTAATTATCTGCAGCTCTAGCCCAGAGCTGATAAGTTGTTAATTCCCAGAAACATGGCAGGAGGTGGGACCTATGCTCCTGTCTGAGTTGGGAATGTCCTTAAATAGGTCCTGGTAGTAGAATACTGATTTAAGTGTTTCTGAAACATGTGGGTCTTTGGTATCTCTCATTCCTGGAGGGGCGTGGAAGTGACGTGAGATTCTGCATGTGCTGGCATAGTATCAGGAATTGGACCTTTCTTATCTCCTGGACTGGAGATGAGAAGGTTCAAAAAACCCGTACACCTTCCTTTCTTCCCTTTAAAAGAATGTGGGTTTTGTTCCTTGCACTTACTTAGATTGAGAAACAAAGGCAGTTTCTACAGTATCCTGACAGCCACAAAGGTTGCTTGTTACATTTGTTATATTTTTTTAAAAAAAAATCAATACTATTATTGATTTTAAAATATTGTATGTTTTGAACGCATATGACCTAATACCATTCAGTTTCTGAACTGGAAATTATGAAGCTACTTACCTGACCAGGAGTTGGAAATTTATTTTACCTGGGTTTACTCCATACCTGTGAGCCAATAGTCTAAGATATTTTCTTTTTAGATTTACTAAAATTTCCAAACAAATTAGAGGAAAAGAGCTTTTGGCTTCAAGGGGGGAGCTTCCTTAGAAGTGTCCAAAAGACATTTGTAAAAAAAGTTTTAAAAATCCCATTTCTAAATGGGAAAAAGTCAGGCTAACATTAGAATCAGCATTCATTAAGGTACTGAAGGGAATAATCTTTAAGGCATAACTAGAAATGTAATCCCTCAAAGATTACAGAGAAGAAGCACTATTAATTAATATCAGCCACTCCATTTTCCAGGCTCAACAAGGATGTGGAAAATTAATACAATACTTTCTATCTAAACCAAGAAAGTTTAGTTTGCCAATGTGTGAAACAGGATTGAGGATTCAAATAGATCACTGGTCTGATCCATCAGGGCTCTTCTTATATGTACTTGTGCAAAGAGTTTCTGTTTAAGAAACTGTCAATAACAAATAAAGCTCTTTCAAATATATTTATTACTTCAGAGATGCAAAAGTGAGGTATTCTGTATATGCTAGCCAGTTTTTATAGTTGCAGATTTATAGTTGCTGTCCTAAGGACACTTTCCTGGGAGTAAGCCTCATTGAATAGCAGGGAGACCTGCGTAGGATTGCTTACTAGATCTATTTTTTCCTTACACCTATTTTCATTAATGTCTCAGTTTTATTAGTCAGTAAACAACATGAGCAGTAAACAACATGTTACATATAAACACATGTGAGAAAGTCCCAGTGGTCTTTTGGGAGGGGGGAATTACAGTATTTTAATGCAGGAGGATATGATTTGAGTAGTGGAGTACTGGGGAACATAAGAACATAAGAGAAGCCATGTTGGATCGGGCCCATGACCCATCTAGTCCAACACTCTGTGTCACACAGTGGCCAAAACCTAGGTGCCATCAGGAGGTCCACCAGTGGGGCCAGAACTCCAGAAGCCCTCCCATTGTTGCCCACCAAGCACCAAGAATACAGAGCATCACTGCCCCAGACATAATGTTCCATCTATACATTGTGGCTAATAGCCACTGATGGACCTCTACCCCATATGTTTGTCCAACCTCCTCTTGAAGCTGTCTATGCTTGTAGCTACCACCACTTCCTGCAGCAGTGAATTCCACATGTTAATTACTCTTTGGGTGAAAAAGTACTTCCTTGTATCTGTTTGAAGCTTACTGCTCATTAATTTCATTGCGTGATCATGAATTCTTGTATTGTGAGAAAGGGAGAAAAGTACTTCTTTCTCTACGTTCTCTATTCCAGGCATAATTTTGTAAACCTCTATCAGGTCACCCCTCAGTCATTGTTTCTCCAAGCTAAAGAGCCCTAACCGTTTTAACCTTTCTTCATAGGGAAGGAGGTCCATCCCCTTAATCATTTTGGTTGCCCTTTTCTGCACTTTTTCCAATGCTATAATATCTTTTTTGAGGTGCGGTGACCAGAACAGCCTAGGGAGAATGGGTGCACTCACTTTCCCCACCAACTATTTTTTACAGTCAAAATTCTCCCAAAGCTCCATCCCTCTGAAAATCTCTACACCTTTCTAGATGTATAATTGTGAAGATAAACACCAATTTTCCCCTCCCTTGTCATTTCTCCCCTAAAAATTGTCCCATCACAAAGCCGCACTTCTCTTTGTGCAGTGATATGATTTCATTACCAGCATTTGCAACATTTAGGTTACCTCTGGAAGTCAGAGAATTTTTGTTGTTGTTCAGTCGCACAATTGAGTTCGACTTTTTGCAACCCCATGGACCAGATCATGCCAGGCCCTCCTGTCTTCCGTCGTCCTCTGAAGTTTGCTCAATTTCATGTTTGTTGCATTGGTGACACTGTCTAATCATCTCATCCTTTGCTGTCCCCTTCTTCTTTGACCTTCAATCTTCCCAAGCATCAGGGTCTTCTCCAGTGAGTGCTCCCTTCTCATTTGGTGGCCAAAGTAGATTTTTAAGAGTTCCCTAATGCTCAAGTCAGCCTTCTCTACAATGGGGCGTCAGAGTGCATCCACTAATTTTAAATAAGACTGGTACCTGTCCAATACTATAGCAATTGCCGAGTCCTTCAAAAGTAAATCACATTGCAGATTATACTAACAGCTCTTATGCCAATCCCATGGATGGAAAAATCTCTCCTCTGAGAGCCAGACAAGTGGATTATTGGAAAAGTAGGGTGGCTACTACTTTCACCCCTCTTTTGAAACTAGGAGTTGGCTACCTACAGACTTCCATTTCCTGGGGCAACTAGCCTCTGGGGCCATTTGTTCTTTCAGTGGGTCTTGCACAGAGTTTACAACAAGCCTGGGGTGCAATATCTTGTTCCTTCAACAGAGGTTTAATAGGATATTATTTACACCCATGTTGTGCAAAAGCTTCAGCTGCCTATTTGCACATAGCTAAACTCTACTAAGGGGAAAGGACACTTCTCTAAGTTGGATTGCTTTGATGCTGAATTTTTGTCTTTTAGTTTTATAATTTTAGATTGTGCCCTTATTATAAGCCATTCTGGTAACTTTTTTATATTTTACTAAATATTAAATACACATTTCAAGCAATCCTAAGACTGTTTTCCTAGGAGTAGACCACACTGAATAGATCTGAGTAGATCCAAGTAGCATTCTGTGCAGCCCAGTTTAGTATTGCTATTAGAAGGGCCAAATTATTATCATCTAAGTTCCAGTCTGATAGCCATATAAATATTAAATTGTCTTCTTACATGACAATAACTAATATTTGTTACCTGCACACCCCAGTGAAATCTGCAAGGGCATTTGATAGGGCTGAGTGGCTGAAGAGTTTGTGGTCAGAATAATCTGTCACTTCACAGAAAAGAATACATTCATTACAAAAGTTAATTGAATTCTTTATTGTTGCCAGTCCAAACATCTGTGAACAGTTAGCTCTGCCTCCCCCCTCCTTTTCTTGTTAACAGTTTCCTGAAAGCCTGGTTATAAGGTACCTGGTTGGAGGGGGTGTTCCTCGCTCATGTGTTATTGAAAAGTGTGAAGTAAATGGAAGATTTGTCTTCACTTACCATGAAGCTTCCTTCTCTGTGGTCCTGGAGTGGGGCAGTCCTTTATGCCTGGGATCTCAGTTCCTCCTACGAAGGCAGGGCTGGTCAACTATTTTTGGTCCCTGAGGGGGAGGCGCTTATCCTCTATTCCCCAGTTGTAGTCCAAGCCATGACTACCCGGACCAACTATGGAAAAAACATACAAATAAAAACCCTTCCCACAAAGAGTTGTTACCAACCAATGCTCCCTCTAAGCTGTGGAGTATTGGGAGCAAAAATTCTACTTTGTGAGCTACTGGTTTTAAAGTTGTGAGCGAGCAATTTGGTTAGTTTGCTCCGGAGCCATCCTTCCTGAGCTAAGACAAAAATGTGTGAGCTGGAGGCTAAAAAACTGTGAGCTAGCTTATCTTAGAGGGAACACTGTGTACCAACACAGCCAAACAATGTTCTCAGCCCACCCCGTGTCTCCAAACCTGCAATGCTACTTAGGACACAGAGGGTAGAATGAGCCTAAGTACACCCAGTCCCACACAGACTGCTGTACGCTCCAAGACCGTGGAAGACTCCACCCCAAAAGAAAAAAGGGTGGGGAGGATTGCCCCACTTGAGGACCACCAAGAAGGAAGGTTCATGGTAAGTGAAGACAAATCTTCCATTCACCAATGGTCCTGGCAGTGGGACAGTCCTTTACGCCTGGGACTTAAAAAAGCAGTGTGTCCCACAGTGGGACCAGAGCTTCCTCATCTAGATAGCATGCTGCAGTACCCTTCTACCAAATGCTGCCTCTGCTGAGGCCAGCTTGTCTATTCGGTAGTGTTTGGTAAAGATATGAAGCAGCTTCCATGTAGCCGCCCTACAGATGACGTCCATTGAAAGAAAAGCTTTATAGGCCACTGACATGGCTGCTCCCCATAGAACGTGTGCCATGATCCCTTGTGGTGGTTGAAGACCTTGAGCCTTATATGCCACTATGATACACCCCCTCAACCATCGGCTTATGGTAGCAGTTGAAACCCTCGAACCAAAGGACGATTTTCGAAAAGAGACGAACAGAGTATCAGTAGTTCTAAACTGTTTAGTTCTGTCTAGATAAAAATTCAGCACCCTGCAAATGTCTAAGCAATGCCATTCCCTCTCCCTCTAATGTTGTGGATTAGGGCAAAAAGATGGTAGCATTAT
Organism: Gekko gecko; assembly: GCA_029375565.1. Classification (NCBI taxonomy): domain Eukaryota; kingdom Metazoa; phylum Chordata; class Lepidosauria; order Squamata; family Gekkonidae; genus Gekko; species Gekko gecko. Next base: position 139,853,705 of record JAPDNY010000002.1, read on the forward strand.
ATCCTCAGATCTGTGAAAAACCAAATTCACCTTGGGGATGAATGCAGGATCAGGGCGGAGTACCACCCTGTCAGTATGAAAAATGCATAAGTCCTTGTCAGTAGAAAGAGCCCTCAATTCTAACACCCTCCTAGCAAATGTAATTCCCACTAGGAAGGCCGTCTTAAAGGAGAAATCCTTAATGCTGCAAGAATCCATAGGTACAAGGGGTATTTTGCTCAGGGCCCGTAGAACAACATTAAGGTTCCAGGTAGGAAAGTGATGTTACTGTGGAGGGTTCAAAAGAGTGGTTCCCCTTAAGAAACACTTAATGTGTGGATGTGATGATAGGGACTGTCCCTTCCTAGCCCCCCTAACTGCAGAAATAGCTGCCACTTGGCTCTTCAGAGTGCTGGTACTGAGACCTTTTCCCAGCCCCTGCTGGAGAAAAGCCAAAACATCCCCCACTGCCACTACTAAGGGATCTACTCCCTTCTCTGCACACCAGGAACAGAAAACCCTCCAGGTGGTATTGTAGACCTGATTTGTAGATCCATTCCTGGAAGCTAACATGGTGTCTACCACCCCCTGTGTGAGGCCCATGGCGATTAATCGCTGCCTTTCAATTTCCAGGCAGTGAGGCTGAGACTCTCAGGGTGTGGATTTAGGGTTGGCCCTTGACTCAGCAGGTCCCTTCTCTTGGGGAGCCACCATAGCTCTGCCACCTTCAGGTGCAGCAGGTCCTGGAACGAGGCCCTTTGGGGCCAGAAGGGGCTATCAGTATAATGTCTGCTTGTTGTGCTATGACTTTCTGTACTGCTTTCTAAATTAGTGGAATGGGGGGGGAGGCATAAAGCAGAGTGTCTGGCCAGTCGCAGTTTAGTGCATCTGTTCCTATTGCATTTGGGGGTCTGTGTCTTGACATGAACATGTCCAGCTGAGAATTGGTCTCCATGACAAAAAGATCCACCTCTGCCATTGGCAGACCTGGCGAAAAACTTTCCTGCACAATGTCCACTCTGATGGATCCACTGATCGACGGCTCAACCAGTCTGCTACTGTGTTGTCTCTGGCTGCCACATGAATTGCCTTCAGAGAAAGCAAGTGAATTTCAGCCCACTGTATCAACAGATCTGCCTCTTGATGTAAGGTTTTGAATCTGGTTCCTCCCTGTCCATTGACATAGGCCTTGGTTGTAGTGTTGTCCATCTGTAATAACACATGACGGCCCTTCAGCAATGTCTGAAACTGCATCAGTGCTAGACGGATGGCCCGTAATTCGAGAAAATTTATGCTCCACTTCATTTCTCCTGGGGACCATGAACCCTGTGTCATTCTCCCTTCCATGTGTGCCCCCCTGCCAAAGAGACTGGCATCTGTTCTCACCACCACCCTGAATGGTTCCCGCAGGAACAGGCCGTCCTGGAAGCATGACAGAGACAGCCACCATTGTAGTTCCCAGGTCAGAGAATGTGGTAACTCTACCTTCTGCTTTCCCTTGTGGGCAATTACATTCTGGAAGGGCAAAAGGAATCTCTGAAGGGGTCGTACATGGAATCTTGCCCATTTTAGAACTTCTTGGCATGACACAAGCATCCCCAGAAGTTGTGCCAGGGTCATGACCTCTACCATTGTTTGCCTCAAAACATGACTTGACAGAAGTTGAATCTTGTTTTGTCATTCCACAGTCAAGAAAACTCTGCCTTGTATGGTGTTGATCTGGACTCCCAGATGAGTGATCACCTGGGAGCGTTGTAAGATGCTCTTGTCCAGGTTGATAACAAAAACATGATCCCTGAACAGCTCTGTTGTCATGTTCAGGGACTGTAATGCCTGAGACCAAGAAGGAGCCTTGATTAGGATATCGTCCAGGTATGGGAAGAGTGCCACCCCCTGGATCCTCAGGTATGCCACCAGTGCCACTAGGACTTTGGTAAAGACCCTCGGTGAGGATTTTAGACCAAAAGGGAGGGCCCAATATTGAAAATTCCCATTGTATGCAAATCTGAGAAATCTGCGGTGTGAGGATCTGATTGGGATTTGAAGACATGCTTCAGAGAGGTCAATGGAGCACATATAACCGCCTTGCTGGATAGCTGCCATGATTGATTTCAAGGTCTCCATTTTGAACTTCTTTGTGCGGACCTTCTTGTTTAGCCATTTTAAGCCCAGTATGGCCCTGATGTCCCCATTCTTTTTGGGGACCATGAAAAAAATCGAGTACACCTCCAGGCCCTTCTCTTGTTGGGGTACCAGCTCTGTGGCCGCAATGTCCAGCAGGTGGAGGATCACCATGTTCATAGTCTGGTGTTTTTCTGCTGAATGACTCTTGGGTAGTTCCAGAAAACGATCATTCAGAAACAATTGAAACTCTAAGGAGTAACCTTCTGTCACTGTTTCCAGTACCCATTTGTCAGTTATAGTCTGGTGCCAGTGGGAGGAAACATTTTGTAGATGGCCTCCAATGCTGACATTGCTGGAGTTCCTGGCATAGTCATGCTGCATTCCAATTTTTTGGACCTTTGGCTTGCTGTCCCTGTTTGTTTGAGAAGAAGGATGGTCTGCTGTCTCTTGGCTTTGACTGTCACCTTCCCTTGAAGCTTCTATTGTAGCTTGGTTTGGAATCGCGTCTAGAATCCCAAAAGGACTGAAACCTTCTTTTGGACTTTCCTTCTCTCTTCTTGGACGGTAGAATGTTTTTCTTATCTTTATTCCACCAAGTACCTCTCCAAGCCATCTCCAAAAAGATTTGCACCCTTGAATGGTACAGCCACCACCTTTGCTCTTGCTGAAGGATCGACACCCCAATTGCACAGCCACATGTTTCTTCATGCTGTGATGCTTGAGGCCATAGCTCTTGCTGACTGCTGCATAGCATCTAAGGATGCATCAGCTGCAAAAGCCATTGCCAGGGCTATTTTCTTGAGTTCGTCTTTCAGCTCTTTGGGTATATCGCTATCCACTTTGGTGAGGTCAGAGGCCCATGCGTACACTGCTCTGGTGAAAAGTGAACCAGTGACTGAGGCCCGAAGAGAGTTGCCTGAGGCTTCAAAAATTCTGCACAGGGCTTGTTCAGTCCGTTTGTCGCTATGGTCCTTTGGGAGTCCGTCTTCCTCCATAGGTAGTACAGATGTGGAAACCAGACTGTTGACCAGATCATCCACCACTGGCAGTTTAATCTTTTTTGCTGCTTCTGGTATGAGAGAATAGAACTTGGAAAACATAGGATGATTAGATTTAGGTTTGCTGGTCATTCCCATTCTGCTTTTATAAGAGAATAAAAAGTTGCTGGCAGATGCACCCTGGTGGGTTTTGCTCCAATCTTTGGTAAGGTTTGTTCTGACCCAGTAGGGAAATTTGTATCCTCTTCCTCTGTGGTTTTTGGAGTGTAAGAGATTTCAAGTTTCCTTAAGACTTTTGGCAATAATTTACCATAAATCTCTTGGGGGGAAAGTCTAGATTGAACAGTAGATACCATCTCTGCTTCTTCTGATGATAGTTCTCCCTCCTCCATATTTGACATAGATCCAGAAGAATCAGAGTCAGAACCACTCTACAGTGGGCTATGGTCCCTAAGGGATGGGCTCTCCTCTCCTCTTCTAGCCCTTTTGGGTTTGTGTAAAGAGGCTGATCTGCTCTCTTTTTTTCCTTTTATGTTGGGAATGACTTTTGGGCATTCTATATCGCTCTGGTGAAGAATCAGTAGATGCCCTATGGCAAGCCGCCTTCCGTAGGTATTTAAATTCTTTATTTCTGACCTTATCCATGTCAGCAGATAACTGAGGTGTGTTCCTTTGAGGAACCTAAATCTTGCCCTTCCCTCTGGGATGCTTGGGTATCCTGCTCTGGAGAGGCAGCCAGGACAAACTCACAAGTTTTGCTATCCAGGGACGACCCTACAAGGCTAGCCTTGGATGCCATTTTGAGGTTCTGGGAAAGTGAAAGTAAAGGGGAAACCTATGAAAATGGCTGCTCCTACCTTTTTTCTCCAGAGCCACACTCTACCAGTACCCTTGGTCTGTCCCCACCCAGGGTTTCCCCCAGTGTGTAGGCTGCATGACCCAGAGGGTAGCTGCCAACATAGTAGGTCTAGAAGCACATGGGGGAGAAAGTCCTCCAGTCACCCCTTTCCCCCATGCCCAGCACGTAAGTCCTTACCATGACTCAGATTGTTGAGGTGTGCAAAAGAACTCTGGTCGTCTCCCCATTAAGATTTCCTTCACTGCTGTGAAGGGAGAGGAAACTGGGTTCCTACCCTGCCAGGAGGATCACGAGTACCGCGTCTCTCTCTGGTGGCTCCCTGGCTCTCCACAATCCCTGGGCTCATCCCAGGGGTGGGGGAGGGGTAAGGAATGGTGACCCATGAAGGCTGCTTCCCACAGGAGCCAGGGGCCTGCCCACAGCTGCCAAGGATCTCCTGGCTATGTCGGGCAGCAGGGCTTCTTTCAAGTGCAGCAGACCCGGCCACGTACCCTAAAAGGGTGGCGGTACCTGGGCTCTGCTACAGCCCTTCCAATGTTCTTCTCTTCTTTCTTTCCATTTCTTCATGCTTTCCGCACCACCGACCTGTGTCCTGCTTCAAAGGCAGGGCCAGACAGACTGGGGAATAGAGGATAAGCCCCTCCCCTCAGGGACCAAAAATGGTCGGCCCACCCTGCCTTCATAGGAGGAGCTGAGATCCCAGGTGTAAAGGACTGCCCCACTTCCAGGATCACTGGAGAATTAGATTATCCTTTTTGAGGAAAGTAAAATCTCTTGAACTATTTTTTTTTGCAGAATATTTATCTCACCATATTTCTCACAGTATGGGTGGGAATTAGGTGATTCTTGTCATTCAGCTATTTTATTCTTCTGGAACTTCTTCCTGCACAGCATTCCACTCTTTCTTAATCATGCTTTGAGCTAAGAATTTACAAGTGTGCTCATGTTGCACATTAGTGAAACATCACACAAAAAGAACGTTGATAGCATTGCTATGATCACATTACCTTTATGTGGTGTTTTATCTCTGCATTTGTACATTGTTAGGACACGGAAGTGAAGATATGTATGAACTGATGGAACCAAACACTGCAGACACACATTTTTGCTCAAAATTATGGGGGGGGGAATTGAACAGTGGGAATTCCTAATGCATTGATTCCGTATTGTAAACAAGATTGGATGATTTGGACCTCCTCAATCCAGGAGAAACAAAAATTGAGAAATGGAATAATAGTAACGTAAAACTAGCACTGAAGAATTCCCAGTGTGAAATTGAGGAGTTATGACCATATCTATGCTAAGAATTCAGGGTCTTGTTTCTGTGGGTCTTCTCATACATTTAAACCAATCTTATGTAAAGTTAAGGGTACCTAAAACCACAGAAATCAATTGTGTTAGGCACACCTAACTTGGACTAGAACTGCTGCAAGTACATTTTTATGTGCACTTCTATGATGTTTCAGTGAATATCTAACTATCCAAAACATGGCCGTAACAGACAGTAATGTGCATACAGCAGAAAGATGTGATTGGCTGCAGTTTCCCTCAAAGCTGATGCCTATGTGCAATGTTTGAAATAATCCCAATACAAATTCATTTTTAAACAATGGCAGAGAAAGGATAAAGGTTGTAAACTAGCAGATACATTGTTAGCTATAAGGTTTCAAAGAACTTCAGATTTACCAGTTACAGAATGAAATGTTGAATCACAACCTTAGATTAGAATGGGTAAATTTAAGATTAAAAACCTCAATTTGCAAAGTGCAAGGAGCCCCAAAAGGTTTTAAATCAGTAGTTTGTTTGAGTCTAAATGAATTGCTTAATTTTTACCTTGAAAATAAAAGATTCATTCTTGTTTATCTAATTTTGAAGGTATCACACTAATGCCATGGGATTGCTGAACTCAATTATGCTAGAACCAGATGTAACAATAGCTACCTCCCATATAAAATTATTATCTAACTAAAAACATTAACTTTGAAGAGTCACATAAACTTCTGTCCTATATATAAAGTGAGTTGATTATGAGAAGCAAAATTGTATACTTAGTCCAAGTAAAGTTTTGTTTAAGAACATAAGAGAAGCCAATGTTGGATCAGGCCAATGGCCCATCCAGTCCAACACTCTGTCATGCAGTGGTCAAAACACCAGGTGCCATCAGGCGGTCCAGCAGTTGCCCCACTAAGCACCAAGAATAGAGTGCATCACCTGCCCCAGACTGAGAGTTCCTATTTATACCTTGTGGCTAATAGTCACTGATGAACTTCTGTTCCATATGCTTATCTAGTTCCCTCTTGAAGCTCTGTGGAAGAGGAGAAGTGCTTGCCCACTCCAGAACCACCGATTTCGGGAGGGGGTTTGAAAGACCTGAATCAGATTGCGGTGACAAGAGAGGAAGTCCTCCGACTGATGGACAATTTAAAAACTAATAAATCACCAGGCCCGGATGGCATTCATCCGAGAGTTCTGAAAGAACTCAAATGTGAACTTGTGGATCTCCTGACAAAAATATGTAATCTTTCTTTAAAATCTGCCTCCATTCCTGAGGACTGGAAGGTAGCTAATGTCACTCCCATCTTTAAAAAGGGCTCCAAAGGAGATCCAGGAAATTACAGGCCAGTCAGTCTGACATCGATACCGGGTAAGCTGGTGGAAACTGTTATTAAGGAAAGAATTAGTAGGCACATTGATGAACAAAAACTATTGAGGCAGACTCAGCATGGGTTCTGTAAGGGAAGATCTTGTCTCACTAACCTGTTAGTGTTTTTTGAGGGAGTGAACAAACATGTGGACAAGGGGGAACCAATAGATGTTGTTGACCTAGACTTCCAGAAAGCTTTTGATACAGTTCCTCATCAAAGGCTCCTAAGTAAGCTCAGTAGTCATGGGATAAAAGGACAAGTCCTCTTGTGGATCAGAAACTGGCTTATAAATAGGAAACAGAGAGTGAGTATAAATGGGAAACATTCTCAGTGGAGGGTGGTAAGCAGTGGGGTACCACAGGGATCAGTACTCAGTCTGATGCTCTTTAACTTGTTTATTAATGGTTTGGAATTGGGAGTAAGCAATGAAGTGGCTAAATTTGCAGATGACACAAAGTCGTTCAGGGTGGTGAAAACCAAGGAGTGTGAGGCACTCAAAGGGATCTGTCGAGGATGGGTGAGTGGGTGTCAACATGGCAAATGGGGTTCAATGTGGCCAAGTACAAAGTGATGCACATTGGAGCCAAAAATCCTAAATATAAGTACACGTTGATGGGGTCTGAACTGGCAGAGACTGACCAAGAGAGAGATCTTGGAGTCATAGTAGATAACTCAGTGAAAATGTCTAAACAGTGTGTAACTGCAATAAAGAAGGCCAACGCTATGCTGGGGATTATTAGGAAGGGAATTGAAAACAAATCAGCCAGTATCATCATGCCCCTGTATAAATCATTGGTGTGACCTCATTTGGAATACGGTGTACAGTTCTGGTCGCCACATCTCAAAAAGGATATTATAGCATTGGAAAAAGTGCAGAGAAGGGCAACTAGAATGATAAAAGGGTTGGAACACCTTCCCTATGAAGAAAGGTTAAAACGCTTGGGGCTCTTTAGCTTGGAGAAACAACGTCTGAGGGGTGACATGATCGAGGTTTATAAGATTATGAATGGGATTGAGCAGGATGAGAAAGAAGTACTTTTCTTCCTTTCTCACAATACAAGAACTCGTAGGCACTCAATGAAATTGCTGAGCAGTCGGGTTAGAACAGATAGAAGGAAGTACTTCTTCACCCAAAGAGTGATTAACATATGGAATTCACTGCCACAGGAGGTGGTGGCTGCTACAAGCATGGACAGTTTCAAGAGGGAATGAGATAAACATATGGAGCAGAAGTCCATCAGTGGCTATTAGCCACAGGGTATAGATGGGAACTCTCAGTCTGGGGCAGGTGATGCACTCTATTCTTGGTGCTGGAGGGGGCAGCAGTGGGAGGGCCTCTAGTGTCCTGGCCTCACTGCTGGACCTCCTGATGGTACCTGGTATATTTTGGCCGCTGTGTGACAGAGTGTTGGACTAGATGGGCCATTGGCCTGATTCAACATTGGCTTCTCTTTTGTTCTTATGTTCTAAGCTGTCCATGCTTGTAGGTATGGGCAAGTCACTAGCCCTGGTTTAGGGCCAAGCCTTTGGCCTATGACCGGCAGCCCAGCACACAGATCACCCCCCAGGAGCACCTACCCCCGAAGCCCTAAAGCCTCAGAGAGGAGCTTACCTGAAAGGCTCCCTGAGGTGGTCACCATTACCAGCCCTAAGCCCGACAGCCCTGGGGCCATTCCTGATGAGCCCCTGGTCCCAAACCGGAACTGGCTGAAAGTGCTTACCAGTTCTGCTTTCATTTTCCACCCTACTCTGCCAAAGTGATCAACAAATTAATGGCCAGCACCTAAAGCCTGAATAGGTTCCCCTATATTCATTGTAGGGTAGGCAAAAACACGCTCATCTACCTGCCAATCCTGATGAGCATGAACAATTCCTACCCAGCCCCAACAAGCGACCAGCACCAGCCTACACAGAACACAGGGTGGGCAGGTAGGCCAAGCATGAGGCAACAACTGCCACGGGCAGGAACGGGGCCGAGCCTATAAAGGCCGGCCCCACCCACCTGACGCCATGACAGTCAGTGTTGCAGCACAACTGTCAGTCTCACTTTCTCCATGAGGCAAAGCAGTCTGTGTGTTCCAGCGGCATTGCCGCAAGCACACGAGCCCCATCGCCCCCAGAGCTGAAATAACGAGACCGACAACTGATTGGATTCAAACAAGGGCCACTTTATCAACTATTTAATTGCAGAATAAAATCAACAGCAAGGAAACTAAGTGGGAGCAGAACAGGCCAGGCAGGTGTCACTCCAGCCAACCTCCTTGCCTAGATGTAGGGGCAAGTCATTAGCCCCAAGTTAGGGCCAAGCCTTTGGCCTGCGACTGGCAGCCCAGCGCACAGATCACCCCCCAGGAGCGCCTACCCCCGAAGCCCTACAGCCTCAGAGAGGAGCTTACCTGAAAGGCTCCCTGAGGTGGTCACCATTCCCAGCCCTAAGCCATACAGCCCTGGGGCCATTCCTGATGACTCCCTGGTCCCAAACCGGAATTGGCTGAAAGTGCTTACCGGTTCTGCTTTCATTTTCCACCCTACCCTGCCACAAGCGAGGCCAAGCCTCTGCTTTGGCCGCCATGGCCACCTAACAGCCCAAGGCTGCCTTAATCCCCTGCCGTAATTCCTCCAAGAATATGTCATTGCCCTTGTTTGACAAGTGTATGCCATCATCCCTGTATAGTCAAGCTCAACCTGAATGCCAGGATGAGGTAGAAACCAACCTAAACCCCCATCCAGGGCCTTCTCTAAATGGCGGTTGTCTTTCTTCCATGCCCTATCCAGACCCCAGGGATCCCCAAGGCCATGCCAAACATGGTGCAGCAACATAGCAGACCACATAATCTGTGTACCTGGCCACCTGGCTTTAATGGTGGTGAGGTCAGCCTTGGCCTGCTATGCCCTTTAGCAGGTCAAGGTCATTACCCCCAAGATGTATAATCAAGACCTGAGGGGGAGGCCCCTGCCATTCCCCAAACAACAACGCCAGAATGAAATCCCATTGAAGGATTCCAAGAAATCATGCCAAACTAAGAGGTCCTCCCTAATTCCCTTTGTGACCCTGGTCCTATGGTGAGGTAGATATAAGCTCGCCATGGCATTTCAAAGATCACACAAACGCCCTGCCAGGGGCCACAACTTTACAAGCAAAGTTCAGGTGACCTGCAAGCTTCTGGATCTCCAGCAAAGTTATTTTCTTAAGCTTAGTAGCTTGACCAATTAACTTTTTTAAATCCTGGAGTTTATCCCAGGGCAAGTGGGACAACTGACCTCTAATATCCAATTCAATCCCTAAATACATTAACACCCTAGTAGGACCTGCCGACTTCTCATGGGCCAACAGGACTCCCAGCTCCATGGACAAAGATTTAAAGGAGTCCAGCAAGAATTGACAGTGCCCAGTACCAGCGTCACCCACAAACAGGAAATCATCTAGGTTGTGCGCAGTACTGTTCAGCCCAGTCCTAAAACGCAGGGCCCATTCTAAATACGTACTAAATTTTTCAAAAACCGCACATGACACAGAACAAGCCATAGGAAGAGCCTGAAAGGGGCCCAACAAAGACAAAACCAAACAATTCAAAGTCCCCAGGGTGAACCGGGAGAAGCCAGAAGGTGGATTTAATATCACACTTGGTGAGGTCTGCATCCATCCCACAGCTGCCTACAACTTGCATAGCCTGGTCAAATGATGTGTACCATACAGAACAAAGCTTGTCAGGTATGGCATCATTGACTGACCCACCCCAAGGGTAGGATAGGTGATGGATGAGCCTATACTTACGAGGAGCCTTTTTGGGCACTACCCCTAAAGGTGACACCCTCAAGTTGGGACACAAGGGAGCCACAAAGGGGCCCAACACCCTCCCTTCCGTGCATTCCTTAGTGATTTTTTGCCTCACCACGTCTTCCATCCCATTGATAGATTTAAGATTCGGAGCCCGAAATGGCCTCCTGTCCCCCTGATAAGGTATTCTAAAACCAAACATAAACCCATCTAACAAATACTTACCCACCTGTCGATTGGGATAATCCCCTAACAGGCAGGCCAACCTTGAAACCTTAATGGGACTAGGACCCTTTTTCCCCAGCCCCTTGCTGGCCTCTGCCACCAACATTACACTTCCTGCCCCTGTTGCCTGACTTAGATCTTGACCTGTGGCAACTAGAGAGCAGGTGGGGGCCCGCACATAGCGGGCACTCATGCCGAAAGGAACACACCTTTCTACTGCACGTGCCCTGTGAAGTAAACTCCCAAAAAAGTGGGCGCCTTTGAGGCACCTGCCCACTGGATGCATTCGCTGAAACCTGACCTTGCAAATGATGGACCACATGATCGCTGTCGGAATGGTTCCCAGCCACCAGCCTAGCAGCCGCCATACCCTCAGACCACAGGTGGGGATGAATCTAGTCCCATCTCCAGGTCGGATTCATGGCGGCCCACATTCTGAAGCCCTCATCATATTCCAGCCATGCCATCCCCATGTCCATGTCTGCGATGCCCTCCAGAGTTGCTGCTGGACAGTGATTCCCACATATATAAAGAACCCTGGGTGCCAGTTGGCCCACATCCTATTCACCGTCCTTTTCTTAATGCGCTCCTTCTCACGCTCATCTAAATCCTCCTTATCTTTTTTGTCCAGCTCTCTAAAAAGGAGGGTAAAGACATCTACAAAATCCCCTTTAAGGATCTTGTCTTGTGTGGCTACGGACAGGTGGTCACCCAGGGGAAGCTCCAGTTCGCCACTAGGCAAAGCTTTTGCTGGCACATGCTCATACTGATGCCCCAAACAGCACATGCAGCCATGCTGTGGGCCCCACCACCCCTGTGATGAATGTGACCTGCACCCTCCCAAACCCAAGGCACATCCACAGCCTGATGACCATGAAGGTGAAGGCCCAGAGCCATCTGGCCCCCGAGCCCCAGGGCCACTTCTTTGGCTCCTCGCGTTGCTTACCATCCTTGGAAGGAGGGCCCTTCAGCTGGTGCCCATCATCAGTCTCATCCCCCTGCAGACCGCTCCCCTGCTGGTCACCTGATGGCCCCTGGCCGTCCTCCATCATGGCCAAATGCGCTAGGATCTTAGCCTGAAATGCAAAAGGAGACTTAGTTTTTGTCATCTTGGTGCCTGCCGGCACTGCCAGCGGCGGGTTGGACTTCCCCCGTTGCCTTTCCAAAGTGTCCAGGTGTGCCAGAATAGCTACATTAATGGGATCTGATTCCTCATCTGTCGAGTCGTGCCCCACCGACTCAGGGTTAGGTCTCTTAGGAGCTGGCTGCTTGCCCTTGGCCCGGCCCTTGCCTTTCCCAGGCACCATGCTACCTATGGTATGGTAAAGTCACACTTAAGATTAAGGTCCAGGTGCCTATGCGCAGAGTATCAGAGCCTTGCACTGCAAGAGGAAGGTTGTACAAGCATCTACCACTAGGGGGAGACCTGGTGAAAACTGTAGCTGCAGGAAAAATTCCACCACCTATGTAGAACTGGAATTACCCAGCAACAGCTCCCAGGGGGCCTGCCTATGTCAGCCTATTTAGAACTCCAATTGCCCAGCAACAGCCACCAGGGGGCAACACGACGCCCTGTCTGAGCTAGCCAAAGTAAGCCCCAGTTCAAATGTGGCCTGAATAGGCAGCCACTATTTCCAATGGCCCACTCTGCACTAGACCATCCCACCAACCTGGTTCTACACAGGCTAGTAGCCAGAGCCACCCAGCCAATGCCGCCCTATAGGACTCCCAAGGGGTAGGAACTGTGTTGGGAAGGGGGCACAAGCCCAATGCTTATCTGTGCAGCCCTGAAACTGTATCCAAGGACTGTTAAAAGTCTCTGTCGTGTGAAAATGCTGCCTCCGAAGCCCAATCAGCTGCTGCCGCCGCAGCCCCCAACTGCTGCCACAATCCTGGGCTGAAATGCTGCTTTGTGCAGCTGCCTCAAGCCACCAATGCCCAAATCGGGCCAATGCCTCCTTGCTCGCACTGCCACAGCCTCACAGTCCCACACAGTCGCTGCCTCAGAGATCACATTCCAAGCAGGTAAAGGCCTGTGCACGCCAATCCCTTAACGTGCTCAGATGTACAAGCTTCAAGCATGAGGCAACAACTGCCGCAGATGGGAACAGGGCCAAGCCTATAAAGGCTGGCCCTGCCCACCCAGCTCTGTGACAGTCAGTGTTTCAGCACAGCTGTCAGTCTCACTTTCTCTGTGAGGCAAAGCAGCCCATGCGCTCCAGTGGCATTGCCGCAAGCGCACAAGCTCCATTACATCTCTCACCAGGTCTTGGGCATTGCATAGGACCAAATCCAGGATCGTCTCTCTCCTGGTAGGTTCTGTGACTATCTGTTCCATAGCATAGTCATTGAGAGTGTCTAGAAACCCAATCTCTTTTTTCTAACTTGAAGACATTTTGACCCAATCAATGTGTGGGTAGTTAAAACCACCTATTACAACACAGTTATTTCATCCAGCCTCTATCTTTAATTCATTCATCATTTTATAATCCTCCTCTATCTTTTAATCTGGTGGGCAATAACAAACTCCCAGTGTTAAGTTTCCTTTTGGGCCCACTGTTGCAACCCATAGCATTTCCAGAAGTGAATCCAATTCACTTACCCTCTCAGTCTTACTGGAGTGTATACCCTCTCTGACATACAGAGCCACCCCACCTCCAACCCTTCCCCCCATCCTTCCAATATAATTTATAACCAGGAATCACTGTATCCCACTGATTTTCCTCATCCCACCAAGTTTCTGAAATACCCACAATGTCTATTTTTCCCCCAACACCAAGCATTCCAATTCCCCAATTTTACCTTGGACACTTCTAGCATTTGTGTATAACCTATAGTTTCCCATGCATATTAAGCCCACAACCTTCCTCTTGCTGTCTCAAGACCTTGCCAGGCAGTCCATATCATTAGCCACAGTCTCAGTGGACAATTGTAATCCATTTCCTTGTAGAAAAGTAACAGCTACCCTTCATCTCTTTGAGATGAGCCATCCCGAACCAGAGACTTTTCATCTCCTGTCGGCTTTCCCCCAAATCAGAATTCACTCTACAATAGCTATTGATAGATGCTTTGTATTTCACAATTTTCCCAGCAATCAATGCTGCTTTTAGTGATAGAAAAAGAAAATTGAAAATATAATAAAATAATTTGTAAACTTAGCAAATAGACCTGAAACTTAACAATACAAGAAAGGGACTGATGAGGATTTGGGTGGAATCTTATTTTCTTCTTCCACCCCTATTTTCTCTTTCTGTTCCCTGAATGCCCTCATAGCCTCTCCCCTTGCCTGCTTCTTTCTTACCTTCTTGCCCACTAGCCAACCCACCTTTACCTGCACCCATCTTCAGATTTCTCTCTTTCCCTTCCCCTGGCACCCAGGAAAACTATGACACAGCTGTGGGGTGCTGGCTAGTGGATCAGGCCCAGCTGAGCAGCTTGGAATCTTCAAGGACTTGCAGGGTACACCTCATTTTCCCACCTATCCCTTTCCTCTTTTTTTTCTCCTGGCAACCAGTGAGCTTCCATGGCACAGAGGGGGTTCAAACCTAGCTTTCCTAGATCCTAGTCTGAAACTCTCATCACAACATGACACAGGCTTTTGTGAGTTGGCTGCCCAACAGCAGCAAGCAGCCAGGCCTGGCTGAGTCATGCATGTTGCCCAGCAGCAAGTTGCCCATGGTTGCTGCCTGGCCTGCCTGCTGACAGTACTATTGTGGTTGCCTGGAAGCCCCACAAAAGCCATTTTTTTCCCTTAAAGCTACAAGTGCTGATCTGGTTTTTTGGGGGGTGGGCAGTTAGCTCCTTGTATGTTTTTAATTTCAGATTTTTCTGCAAACCTGCTTTTCAGATTTCAGATTTGAGAAATTTGTGTTTCATGGCTTCAGTCTCTGGATTTAAGTATCCTCAGATATGGTCATTTTGAGAATTAGATATATTGACATTTTGGAAGAAATAGGTTCCTAAGGTGTTTTAATTCCTAATGGCTGTTATTTTAATTAATAGTCATAGACACATTTCTCAATAATGTACAGAATGTCAATGTGAAGATGTATTGCATTATTAGAACATATTAGTAGGGATGTGTACCTGAAAAACAAATGTTTTGGATTCAGATTTCAGGAATGGCATAAAACCAGTATTCAGTAGCATTTGGGTCCCCCACTACCTTTTCTGGATTTAGGATTGGGTTTTTCCAGGATTTCAGAATTATTCAAGTTCCATTATTACCTATGGGGTACTATGGAAGGGTGGGTTGGAGTGGCTATTTTTCAACCAAGTGGCACCAAAATTGCAGAGGAGCTAGTGCTGGCTATCCACTAAAGACTCCCATGTTTCAAGTGAATTGGATAAGGGAGTCTAATTCTACAGGCCCCTGAGCAAGGTACCCCCAGCCATCCTACTTCCAGAGCTGCAGACTGGGAAGGGGGAAAGGCTCTGAAAGGGACCCCACCCCAACAAAGGAGGGAGGGAAGGAGAAGGAGCCAGCCAGAACCACAGGTCTGCCATTATTCCCTATAGGGGGGACAAAGGGAGGCTGGAATGGTTGTTTACCAACCAGGTGACACCAAAATTGCAGGATAGCTAGTGCAGCCTGTCCACTAAAGACTCTTCACATTTCAAGCAAATTAGATTAAAGGATCCAATTCTATGGGCCCCTGAACAAGGTGCCCCCAGCCATCCTACCTACAGAGAGAAAAATGACTTGTCCCCACAAAGGAGGGTGGGAAGTAGAAAGAGCCAAACAGTCTTGCAGCTGTTTCCAGGCCCTGTGTCTAGCTTGTGCTGACCCAGAACCACCTTCCCTGAGCCACTGCCTGAGAAATTCAGAGGATCAAGGAAAACAAGACACCTGCTGCTGCTCATAGTATATACGCACACACAAAAAAAACCCTACACAGATGGGTGGGGGGTTCATAATGTCTAAGAATCCTAGAATTGTGTGACTGCTCTGGAAAATCAAGGTAATGACCTGAAACAGTGGTTTTCATGTATATTTTCAGCTCAGGAATTCCAGAATGCACACCCCTACATATTAGATGAGTTTTCTTTGGAAGTGTCTGGACTGTTGCCAGTCCAAACATATCAGTTCCTCTCTGCAGTTGAGCTGGAAAAAAATAACACTTCTATAGAAGCCTACTATGCTTAGCAGTGACTTGCTGGCCTCCAGCAAGGTCGCCAAGAAACTTCCCCCATGCTGCACTCACCATTCTCAAGGGCCCCCCAATCCTCAGGAATTTTTTTATGGGTTACACAGTGCATAAATGAGAACAGGAGGATTTATTCTGAAAACTTGCTCTGTTCATGTTTCATTAGATCCAACTCACAAAGAATAAAGAATTAATGTTAAAGAAAGCAAAGAAAGCTAGTACATACATCTACAAGAAGAAGAGAAGAGATTGGATTTATACCTCGCCCTTCACTCAGAGCAGCTTACAAACTCCTTTCCCTTCTCCTCCCCACAACAAGCCCCCTGTGAGGTAGGTGGGCTGAGAGAGCTTTGAGAGAGCTGTCCTGAGAGAACAGCTCTGACAGACCTATGGCTTGCCTAAGGTCATCCAGCAGCTGCAAGTGGAGGAGTGGGGAATCAAACCTGGTTTTCCCAGATTAGAGTCTGTGCACTTAACCACTACACCAAACAAGGCAGCTGGCTTTCTAGATCACAGAGTTTCCCATTGATCAATGACAGTTGCAGCAAGTGAAAGGGTTTAAAGAGTCTTTGTGAACTGCCTACTTCATGATGAATGTTGACTTGCACATGTTCAGTATTCCATTCTTGAGACTTTTTGTGGGAAATGAGGATCTATTTGTACTACTGTTGAGCATTATAAGCTGGAGAAATTTGCATTTCAAACCAGGTAATTATGAACTTGGGATGTGTTGTAAACTCTCTCTGTGTATTTGTGATCAGCCCTTCATGCTGTATACTTTACCTACAATTTTGACAGACTTTCAATAAGATCTACATCATCTCTGCAACACTGGTATCAGTCACAGTTTCTCTACACATAAAGTGAATATAGCATAACTCATCTGAACTATCCTTATGCCAATGACCAATTTTAAGATTGTTGAAATCCTAAGGAAAATTTCCTGAGAGTAAGCACTCCTGAATAATGTGAGAGTTAGTTCTGAATAAACTTGATCAGGATTTCTCCCTAACAATGGGATCTTTATTAGAGTTATGTGCTTCTAAGCCCATTAAATTCATTAGACTTAGAAGGATATAATTTGACTTAGGACTGGTAGTGCACTTCTCAGGCATGTTTACATAATCACTTACCTTTAAAGAGCCATTGCTTTGTTTGCAAACATCAACTGAAATATCAGGAAGCTGAAGAAAGTTAAAAGCCAAAGGAGAAATTCTTCATGTTTTCCCTCCACCTCAAGGTAACTAATTATCACCAGGTCTTATGACTTCAAAACCCACAGTGAGCATAAAACCTATCTGAGAGTTACCAAATGTAACAAAAGTATTATTGTGCTAAAACATATCAGCATTTCCTTCTAGTTTCAAAGGCTTCATAGATCGTTGATTTAAGTTAACAGCCAGTAGCAGTCTAGGAAAGCCAGAAGATGCATGAAAAAGATCTCCCAGTCAAGCTAGATGTAAGTAACAGATATTTCTCCTTAAGGGAAGATCTGTCCCAATCACAAAGTGGGAGGTGAGAACCTGACTTAAAGAACAAAAAGAAATGGCAGATTTCACCTGTCTCCTCTGCCAGTAGCCTACCTTGCTGCAGTTAATCGCACATGTACTCCTCTGCATTGCATTCCATACCCCAAAAAAGCCCTTGATGTAACTGTACCTGACATCACATTACTTTTGCTTTTTTGCAGCTTTTTATTGATGCACATATGCACATCCATAACATGGGATAGAAAGATGTATATGAAACTGGAATGGATCTGAATGCTTCAGCAAAATATGTATATGCAACACTAAGAGAACAAACGTAAGCAGGTTTAGTAAGAACCCTACAGAAGTCTACTCAATGGGGCTTACTCCCAGAAAGAGTTCTTTGGATGGCACTATAAGTTCCTTAACTTTTGTTCAATATATTTGAAGAAGTGAGGACTGCCTCAAAAAAGCTGATGCCAGAATAAATTTTATTAGTCTTTTATGGTGCCACTGAACTTCTGTTCTGTTTTGCTGCAACAGACTAACATGGATACCCCTCTGGAATAAGTTTCTTTTATCAAGCTGATTCTAGAGTTTTGCTTCCTTTTGGTTATAGTTTGATTATTATTTTTTTAACGTTGAGGTGCAATTTTGTTTTATTGCGAGTTGGCCATTTTAGTTTTCCTAGTGTTGGTCAGAGAAGTTTCATGAATTGTTTCATAGTTTTTTATTGCTGCTATTTATTTTTATTGTTATTCTTATTTTATGTGTCATTGCCTTTGATGGTGTCATAAGCTGCCTCAGGCAGCTTTGTTATGGAGACACAGCAAATAAATATCCCATATAAATATCCCCCCACAAAAAAAACAACTTCTCTTCTACTCATGGTAATCTAGATCAACTCATACTCTACATTTCTTGTAAGTCCTCTGACTGTCTCCTAAATGCTTCAGTGAAGTTATCTCTTCCTGTGACTAAATATAGATGCATAGAAAAAGATTCCAGCCTGAATCAAGTGGACATGTTTTCCAGCACTACTGACTGGGAACAACCAACCACCAATGGACAGAACTTATTGTTTCCTCTTATACACGTTTCTTTTCCACAAAAAGACACCCTGAATCCTATAATGAAGGAGCATCTGAGTATGACCATTAATGATGACAGTCCTTTCATTCCATGGTGGCATTTAAATATGTGACACATATGGGTACAAGCTGTTGAAATCTAATTTGAAAGTCTAAATGATGGGAAACAGCTGTTGGATAGATGCTAATGTCATAAAGAACAGCTTTATCGTTTTATGAATGTGTTGCTTCAAAGTGTCCATCACAAAGAGCTGCAAAACCATCTCACAAGCTCTTACTTATCAAATAAGAATGTGATTATGTGTATGTCCGACATTAAACAGGAACTTCACTGTTTCTTGTAGGTTTTAATCCTCTGCGGTGACTCCCTACACTGGTTCTTAAATACCCAAGATGCCAACCAGGCAAGAACTTTATCTGAGCAGAAAAGGAATGTATTATTTCCACTTCATTTTTATATTTGATTAGCAAGTTGAAGCCAGGTTGCTAGAAAAAAAGAAAATCCATTAGAATGGATCCATTTAGAAATTTCCAGCTGGTTGAGCATACACAGTAAACAAATGAATGAAGAAATATATCACAGAAGATTCTTCTCGCTGAACTGCTAGCAAACAAGGGAAATTCCTCTCTTTAACACACACAGACATGGGTAAATACAATGGGTAGTAAGAGTTAAAGGGAACTGGGTAATCCAGGCTTTTGGGATTTTGCATGTCTAACATTCTTTGGGACTTCTGAAAGTCCACATTTTAGTTATCGTTGTGAAAGTAAGGCCAATAATGGTAATTTAAATCTGGCAACATGGCAGTATGCTGATAAAGCAAGTCTTTTATTTGAGGCCTGTGAGCTGCTACACTATTTAACCACCCAAAGTCACACATCCTGAGGGGAAATACTGCACATTGCTCCAAAGGATGGAAAAAGTACATAAGCGGATCCAGCAGCAAAGGTTTATTTCATGTAAAATGTAAGAGGATATAATGGAAGTTTCACAATACTCCTTTCAAAGCATCTTAAGACACATTAGCCAGACTTTTTCAGCTTTGACTTTCCTTTGACTATTGGTTATAACCTGTGAAATGTGGCTTTTTTATGATTAGAGTACTGTCATTTATAGGCTCAACTAAGGCCATTTGTTTGGCCAAAAATCCTTTGTCAGGCCAAAGAGGGTAATTTAGTTTCAGGGAAAGTTCAGCCTTATATATTTCTGGAATTTATAAATCATACCTGTGCATTCAGCCAATCAAGATACAGAATTCTACTGTAACCCAAAATTCTTACTTTCCTTGTGTGCCTTCCATCCTAGGGAATTAAATGGTTTAAAGAAAGTAGCAAGGCTGCAAAGTCTTTCACCACAAGATACTGGGAGAAAAAAAATTATTGAGACAAAATATTTAATCCTAGATGTCAAAATGGCAAAAGAGAATCTTTCACTTGCATGTATAAGCATCAGTTATCAGCCAAGAGCACTATTCTCTTTTCATGTTTGGAATGAAAGAAAACTATTAATGCAATGTCTTGCTTTTTAAATCTCATGGAAGTCCTGCTCCAACCATTATCAATAAAGGAGAGTGATTATTCAGTCACCTAACCAGTATCAATAAAGGAGAGTGATTATTCAGTCACCTAGACAGAATGAGTTAGCGAGGCTTCACTGAGTAAATTCTCAACAGGAAGATTAAGGATTAACAGATTGATTCTAAAATCCAGTTGCTGGCATCGAAAACAATCTCATTAACTTTGATTGTATGTCCACTATTGGAATCCAAAGGCAGGGAAGGAGGCCACCAAGCTTATCTTATCTTTGTTTAGAAGCCAGACACTGCTTCAAAACTCAGGTGAGACTGAGGAATGAGATTCAGGTCTTTTTGTTTGGGTGGTGGCCACAGATCTTCCCAAATAGCTAATTCTCACCTGAATTCGGAAGCAATGCCTGGCTTCTGAACAAAGGTAAAATAAGCTTGTTATATAAAATGGCCAACATGATTTCATCATGCTACAAGGTTTTGTGCCCAGGAAAGCAGTTTTCAATTAAATGTATATTTTTAACCATACATTTTATATTACTGCACATTACCAGGGAAAGCAGAAAAATCTAATACTATTGGGGGTGGGTTGCTCCCTGATGGAAACTGTTTAGAAGAAGAGGGGTTTCCCAATGCATGATGAGCAAGGAGAACTCAACACCCCTTAATTAAGACTGGAACAACAGCAATGAAAGACAACCCAACACTGGACCAGGGCAAAACTAGAAATTCCTTATCCATAGATATACTCCTTGTCCCATGCCTTCTCTCCTTCTATATTTTAGGCTCTTCACAATCACTCCTGGATCCAGAAGCAGTGATGATAGCAGGCCTTAACAGAAGCCATTCTGAGAAAGCAGAGCACTTTCCTGGCAAAACAGCACCTCCCTTCTCCAAGCTCTGCTCCTGAAGAGAAGGTCTGACAACTGCTTCAAGGTCTTCACTGATACACCAGGGTGGATAGATCTGACAGATCTGTGGTAAAAACTCTTTATTGTTGCATGGAAGCTGTTGACACATTGTCTATGCAATGCCTATGCTGTCGAACGCTTGTGGACAGTTCCTTGCTTTTTCAGCAACTGAGCCCTGCAATTTCATACCAGTTTCAGATAGTTTTCCTGCTGGACAGTTCCCTTGCTTTGCTTGAGAGCCCACTCACTGCTCCTGAATTTATAGAACCAGAGCAATAGCTTTGACGAAACTAAGCAAGTGTTTGGAAGTGATTCACCATCAGTGGGTCCACTTACCATTCTCCTACTGAACTGGAAGATGAGAGAACTCTGAGCTTCCAAGCATGTATGTGCCTAAGCAAATACATTATGTTCAACTATTAACAATGTCCTCCCTCTGTACCAGGTGCTTATGGGCATGTCTCAAACACAGAAGCTAAAGCATGTTCTGCTATAATCTGTACATGTGCATCTGCTGCTCTGGTTCAGGACCACTTAGCATGCAAATGATAATCTGGAGTCTTTCCTCACCAGCTTCTTGCATTTGTTGTGAGGACTCATTAATTCTGACTGATTAAAAGACATTCAATCTTCTCAAATGGAGGGAAATTTGTAAACTTATTCTATACAAATAGGACTAGTTATGGAACTAGCCCTACTGCTACCCAACCATCTGATTAATTTGCAGAGTTCTTCATCCAGATGTCACATAACTTTCCCCATCAGCTACCAACAGGATGCTTGTTACATCCACAGAGACATTCTAATCTGTACTTTACAGTGAGAAGAAATCTCTGCACAGCTTTATTTTAAAGTGCCTCCACTATATCATTTTGTGTGCTTGTTATGATGAATTTTTCACTTATTTCATTGTGAAATATATACAGCAGTGCCAATGATCGCATGCTATGAAAGAAGATGATTACATCTCAAGAGGGTTTTTAAAATTTCCCCTGCATATGCATGGATCAATACACTGATGGTAAAATACGGTTTAAGACACAGGCAAAGGAAAAATGGATTAATAATTCTGGTATATCCATTATAGCACATTTTTTCTACTTGGACAAGATGGGGGAAAAATCCCACAAAAGGTAGAGAATTAGCTGGAAAAGGCAGATTTTGACCCAGCAAAATAGGGATGGCTATTTAAGGGAAATGATTTCATTACAGTTGCTATAGCAATCAGAGCTATTTGGAAAAATCTAATGAAAAGATTATGAAAGAATTAAGAGAAGGATATAAGCAGTCAAAGGAGCCACATATGCAAGTCTCAGTGGAATCTTATCTCAAAAGAGTACGGATTTTTCTGTGAGATACTGTACATAGTCTGTTTTCTATCCTCCATAGTCAATTACTGCAATTGCAAGATCAGTATCCTCTCACTTACACTAAGACAGCAATTATAAACCCATTTACAAGAGACCAGACTCTATTGAACCCCACTGAAATTTTGAAAGATAAGTAACAGTAGGCATGATACTTCTCTATGCAAGCACCCCACCCCACAGGGTTTACTAGTTCCCTGTTCATCTTCCTCTCTCTGCTTTGTGTACATGGCTGTGCACATAAGAATATGCTGGGCTGTGGGGAAATTAGATATATGTGCATACTTCCCATATCTCCATCTAATCTACTTCTTCTGCTTCATCAAGCTATTCAAGATCAAAGTAGATTGAGAAGCCTGGATGATGGTAGTAGGGAAAATACTTAAAGGCTTCTTAGTACCTGCACTGTTGTATGCTGATTGCATGTTCTGGGGAAGGGATTGGAAACAGAGCTCTGTTAAGACCTTTGATGTTTACTCTGAATATAAGAGCTATACCCCATTTGGTACCCAGCAAAGACAGAGTTACACAACAGCAGACATTCTTCTTGGCTTCCCCTGAAAATGATCATGCTCTCTCTCTCTCTCTCTCTCTCTCTCTCTCTCTCTCTCTCTCTCTCTCTCTCTCTCTCTCTCTCTCTCTCTCTGTGTGTGTGTGTGTGTGTGTGTGTAATGGGTTGGCTGTACTACT
Source organism: Gekko gecko (assembly GCA_029375565.1). NCBI lineage: Eukaryota > Metazoa > Chordata > Lepidosauria > Squamata > Gekkonidae > Gekko > Gekko gecko. The sequence continues at coordinate 139,876,514 of JAPDNY010000002.1, forward strand.
CCACTTAGCTAAATGAGGAGCTTTTATCTTATGTAAAGAACCTTCCAACAGAAGAGGCTCTTCCTCTAAGGGAAGTCTCCTTGGATTGCAGAAAGGCTCTACACAGTTTGGTGGAGTGGTGGGATCCAAATGTGTGTGTGTGTGTGTATAGTTATACATTTCAGTGGTCCTTGAGTTTCCTTCGCATCCCCCATAGATATAAGTAGCAGTACAACTATAGGCAGTGCTGAAACACTCTCATACATTCTAGAAAATTGTATCATTCTTTCATACACAAATCAGTCAGCAGTGCAGTACACTGGCACTGCAGTACACAATAATACACTGGCAAAAATTGAACTCAAGAGGACTGCTTATCAAGTAAAAACTTCCCTAAACTACTGACCCACCAATATGTTTACCATCATATTAGGAGTCCCCCTCCCCAATAATTAACTGTGAACCATGCCCTTCGGAGTTACTAACAACAGCCTGAGCCAGCCACATAAGAAACAGAACGAAGAGCGGATCAATTGAATAGGACATCAACTTGCTGCCACCGTCACCAAACATCATCCTCATTAATATTGCCAGACCAATGTACTAGCACTTTATATTATTTGGATTGTTTTTAGAAGGTTTTATGGTTGTTTTAACAGCTATCTATGTGTTTTACATTTTTGTAAGCCGCCCTGAGCCTGCTTCGGTGGGGAGGGCAAAGTATAAATTTGATAAGTAAATCTCTCCTTATATATAATTGAGTAGTGGGATGGCACTTTCCAGCTCTCCTGTTGGCTATGCAATGCACTCCATCAGCCATTGGCCCATCAGCTACCACTCAAGAGTACTCACATGCCGTTGGCTGGGTGCTGGGTCTGTTCCTGTCAAGTTCTCCAGATAATCAGTCAAACACCAGGCTTCATAAGAAGATAGCATTTATTAAAGACTAAGCATAGAGCTGCATGAACAAGTACTTTGTCAGTGATGCCGGTTAATACAGAACAGCATCAATTATAGCCCGTTTGAAATGCCCCCCCCCCCCAACTACAAGCCAAGGGTTACATCTCGCACACGCGGCAAAGCAGAAAAACAACACCTCCACCAGAATATCCTCGAAGGCCAAAGAGGCCTGGGACCCAAGGTCAGACGTGTAGATAAGAAGCTGAACAGGCACAGTAAATTAGAGTGCCTGGAGACTCTCTGTTACTCCCACATTCCAGAACAATGAAAGATGTCTTCCCCCCTCCTCAGCAATGGCAGGGTTACCTGACATTCTGCCCCCTGATAATTGCTCCCTCCCTGGCTTGTTTGGGTAGTGATGATGGAACCTGCGGAGGAGACGAGGGGCATTCACGTCTTCTGCTTTAACCCACTCCCTGTGTTCCGGACCAAAATCCACCCACTCAATCAAATAGTACAGTTTGTTATGAGATACTTTAGAGTCCAGGATTTCAGACACTTCATAATGTGGTTCCCCTCCAACCATGAGAGGGGGAGGCACCGCTTGGTGAGGACGCCAGGCGTTTTCCCCAGGGTCATGCCATAATAATCTAAGGTGAAACACAGGATGGATGGCATTCAGAGATTTAGGCAAAATTAATTCAGCTGTTACCGCATTGACCATGTGTTTGATTTCATAAGGGCCCACAAATTTCCACCCCAACTTATGACTGGGTTGGAGTTCCTTGATATTTAGAGTGGACATATACACAAAGTCTCCCAGTTTGGGATCCCACCCTTTATCTTGCTTCTTCTTGGCTTGTTCCTTGTACACCTTCTTGGCCTCATCCAAGGTTTTACAGAGGAGAGGCCAAGCTGCTTGCAGCCGTTTACACCAATCACCCACCTCCCCTGCCGGCAATTCAGCACTAGTGAGGAATGGGAGAGGGGGCCCCTCGTTCCCGTGCACCACCATGTAGGGCAAGACCCCCGTGGAGGAATGACATGAGTTATTGTAGCAAAATTCGGCCAGGGGCAACAACACTTCCCAATCGTCTTGTTGAAAATTAGTAAAATGTCCCAAATATTGTTCCAGGGTCTGGTTAATCCATTCAGTTTGGCCATCAGTCTCAGGGTGATATGCACTGCTTAAACCCTGTTCCACCCCCAACAGCTTCATAAGTTCCCCCCAAAAGTGGGAAACAAATTGCAACCCACTATCTGAGACCACATTCTGGGGCAATGTTTGTAACCTGAAGACATGGTGGAGGAATGCCTTGGCCAACCCCTTAGCAGAGGGGATAGTCTTGAAAGGCACGAAATGAGCCTGCTTAGAAAACATCACCACCCAAATCACAGTCCTTCCTTTGCTAGGGGGAAGGTCTGTGATAAAATCCATGGAGATGACCTCCCATGGCCAGGAGGGCGTCGGGAATGGTTGAAGTAATCCGGGAGGTTTCCCTGGTCAGGGCTTACTCAGGAGGCAGGCTTGGCAAGATTGGACGAACAGAGACAAATCCTTCTGCATGCCGGGCCACTAAAAATATCTTTGAAGAAGTTGCAGCAATTTCACAAAACCAAAATGTCCAGCCAGTTTGGTTCCATGGGTAAGACTCATGATTATGTCCCAGGCATAAACATTTTGTCCCCTTTGTACCAGCAACCATTTTCTTTCTCCTCCAGACCCCCCTCCCTTTCCAGTTCCTGGCGGTCAGCCTCCGATAGGGCAGAGGCAAACCTGGCATCCCAAGATTCCCCGGGGAGAGGGGGCAGGTTTCAGGTTTGACTGTGAGCCGTGACCACCCCTCCTAATTGGGTGGGTATGAACATAGAGTCTCGAACCTCCTCCCTCTTGCTGTCGTGTTGCGGGAGGCGGGACAAAGCATTGGCTAATGAATTTGCCTTTCCCGGGAAATGATGGAGGGTGAAGTTAAACTTTGAAAAGAAGTCCGCCCACCGGAGTTGTTTGGTGTTAAGATTTCTTGGGATCCGGAGGAGCTTGAGGTTTTTGTGATCAGTCCAGACCTCGAATGGGACCCTCGCCCCCTCCAACCAGTGGTGCTATGTAGATAGTGCTAACTTAATCGCCCCTGCTTCTTTATCCCAAACCGACCAGTTTCATTCCGTCTCGTTAAATTTTTTTGAGATATACGCTAGCAGGTGGAGTTTCCCATCCTCCCTCTCTTGCAAAATGGCACCGCCCATAGCCACATCCAAGGCATTGACTTGGACTATGAATTTTCTCAGTTCGTTGGGATGTGCTAACACCGGTTCAGACATGAAAAGCGCCTTGAGCTGCTCAAAGGTGCACTGGCATTCTGGGGTCCAGTCGAGTTTAGCCCCCGGGCAATCACTGTCTGCTCCCTTCCCCTTCATTTTGAGCAAGTCTGTGAGGGGGAGGGATACCTGTGCAAAGTTTGCCAAAAATGATCTATAGAAATTGGTGAATCCGAGGAATGCTTGTAATTGCCTGTGGGTTTGGGGCACCTCCCACCCTACCACATCTTGCACCTTGGCTGGGTCCATCTCGATCCCCTGTTGGGAGATCCAGTAACCCAAAATGAAATCTCAGAGCAATGAAATTCACACTTAGATGGCTTAGCAAACAGTTTGTGCTTGTGCAATGTTTGCAGGACTTCCCGCACCAATTTAACATGAGATTCTTTGTCAGGGGAGTACAGTAAAATGGCATCCAGGTAAACAAGGACCCCTTTGAACAGGTGCTTATGCAACATTTCATTAATAAGGTTCATAAAGACCTCTGGAGCTCCCTGAAGTCTGAACAGCATGACCAGGTACTCGAATTGCCCCAGAGGGGTATTGAATGCCGTTTTGTACTCATCTCCCTCCCTGATGCGCACCCTGAAGTAGGCATCTCGTAAGTCCAGTTTAGAGAAGATTTTCCCCCCAGCTACTGCAGCCAGGAGGTCATTGATCAGGGGCAGGGGGTAAGCGTTTGTGGCCGACACCCCTATAATCAGTATACAGTCATAACCCGCCATCTTTCTTTTTCCGGAACAACATCGGGGCCGCACAGGGGGAGGAGGTGGGGCAAATAAAACCTCATGCCAAATTCTTGTTGATGGACCGCCTCAACTCTGCCTTTTCAGCGGGACTCATCGAATACAATTTCCCCTTGGGCAGTTTCTGGTCAGGTAACAGTTCAATGGCACAGTCAGAGTTCCTGTGAGGTGGCGACTCATCTGCTTCCTCTTCCCCAAACACTGCCGCCAAGTCTCAGTATTCACGGGGGATGCAGTTTAACCCAGCACTCGCTAGCCCGACCGACACTTGTTGCACCACCGGGGGCTTTTCCCAAGAGTCAATCCACATGTGCAGTTTACAACAAAGGGAGATGAAATTCACAACCCCTTCCTCCCACAGGATATGTGGGTCATGGTCATGGAGCCAAGGACTGCCTAACACCAACAGGAACCACGCTGCAGGGGTCACCACAAACGGCCGGGTTTCCCAATGCTCGCCCAAACCCATGCGGAGCAGCACAGTCTCATATTTGCAGGGGTCCTTCATGGTGGACCCATCTATCTGCATGAAAATTAATGGGTCAGCCAGTTTAACAACCTTGGCTCCTAGCCCCATCACTAAAGAGGGGTTTATCAAGTCTCTCCCACACTCCGAGTCAACTAACCCCCATACCCGTACATGGGTGTTCAATTCAGGGCAGATCAGAGTCATAGTCACAAAGAAGAGGGAAGGATAATTTCTCACCAGTCGTAGCACCTGGGAGTCAGGGACCTGCTGCTCAGCGCTGTTCACAGCAGGTCCTTCCCATTTCCCACCTGCTGGAACGGTTCCTCCCCTGAGGATTCGGAGTCTTCCGCCAGTGGGCTCGCTTGCAGGGCCCTTGACCCTTTTGGCTTAGCCATCAGTTTCTTGGTCGGAGTGTTGATCCTCTTCTTCTCCCCTTTCATGGTGGATGGCGATGCTCCTGATCTGGGACATGCCACGGCAAAATGGCCAGCTTCCCCACACCGGAGGCAGAGGCCTTGCTTCATCTGTTGCTCTCAGGTTCCGTCCTTCTGGTGCAGCGGAGGGGCCATGGCTTTCACTTTTCCCAGTGTGGCGGCGGTCTTCCCCAGGGTGATGGCATCATCGATGTGAATTGTACAGAGTCAGCTTTTGGTGTCAGCTGCCTCTTTCATCCATCCTAAGAGGGACCTAGGTTTGCCCCCTCGCAGGATCGTTCCATGGATCCCTAGTCGGTAATGTTGGGCTAGCACCCCATCCAGCCACTCACAGATTTTTGTGGCGTGCCTGCGGAACTCCTCGGTGTACTCCCTCACCGACTTCTTCCCCTCATGAAAGGTGCGGAGGAACGCTTGGGCTGTCTCATTTGCGTTGGAATCTTCGTAGTGGTCTCGCAGAGCCCTCATGAAGGCATCCACCTCCTGGAGTTCTTGGCTGTCCTTGTGGTGTAGGGTTATGTACCAGTCCGAGGCTGCATCCCGCAGCTGGGATGCAATCGCATCCACTATGCACTCTTCATTCGGGAAAAGGTGGCCCCAGTTGTCCACAAACTTCTCGGCTCACACCAAAAAGAAAGAGAGCTTTTCTGGGGTTCCGTTGAACGTAGCGTCTAACAGTTCAGCTGGATTCGGTAGCATTCACCCCCATCCCTGCGGAGCACACTGGGGCCCAGGACCTTGTGGTCCGGCTGGTAGCGGGGCCCCCGGTTGACCCCAGGGGGTGGTCCCACCAGTCCCGCTGGGGCTGCAGGTGGGGCCACAGGCAGTTGTTGGGGCTGTGGGGCCGGTTGCTGGATCGGTTGTCTTCGATTGAGCTCTTTGCGGATCCCTTCAGCGATCATCTCAGGGATCTTCTTGAGAGACTCCTCCACCATTCGTAGGAGTTGGTCCCGGCTTCGTTCTCTCCCCCTGCTTCGAGATTCAGCTGCGCCTTCCAACTCCACTGGATAGGAATGGGCGTCATCCCCCCCCCCGTCGCAGTACTTAGCCGATAGAGAGACTGCTTATACCGGCTTTCCCGGAGTGGGGTGCGGGGTGTTAGGGACCACATCTTGTATGTCTCGGCCAGCGGCTTTCCCCAGTCTCGTCTCTTCCGAGGCATGTGCACCTCCGAATGGGTCTCCATAGAACCCTCCAAACTCATCTTCATGGCCCCATAGCGTGGGCGCCGTAGACACCGGGTTCTCTCCCGAAGTTGGCACCGAGGTGGTCAGTGTTGTAGAAGTGGGGACTGTGTCTTGTGACATAGTCACCCCTATCGGGTCTTCTTCTCTGCCACTCATCTCAGCAGGAGAGAAGTGGGATGTAGAGGCCCGACCAGTAAAGGATCACTGACAATCTGTCAAGTTCTCCAGATAGTCAAACACCAGGCTTCATAAGAAGATAGTGTTTATTAAAGACTAAGCATAGAGCTGCATGAACAAGTACTTTGTCAGTGATGCCAGTTAATACAGAACAGCATCAATTATAGCCCGTTTGAAATGCCCCCCCCAACTACGAGCCAATGGTTACATCTCTCGCGCACAGCAAAGCAGAAAAACAACACCTCCACCAGAATATCCTCAAAAGCCAAAGAGGCCTGGGATCCAAGGTCAGACATGTAGATAAGAGGCTGAACAGACACAGTAAATTAGAGTGCCTGGAGACTCTCTGTTACTCCCGCATTCCAGAACAATGAAAGATGCCTTTCCCCCCCATCCTCAGCAATGGCAGGGTTACCTGACAGTTCCTCTTCCCTGCCCACTCCCACCTCAGCCACTGTTCCCTGTCAGAATTACTGGCAAATGGCTGTCTCTCCCGACGAAGACACTTCTCCTGCTTGGCTCCTCTGTGGGACTAACTTTTCCCTCAGTGGCTGCTGGTAGAAGGAAACCTTTTCCAGGCCTTTGTGAGGAACTCATTGGGGCCCATCCTGACGAGGGTTGCCAGCTCCAGGTTGGGAAATTCCAGGATATTCTGTGTCTAAGGAAGCCAGAGTTTGGGGAGGGGAAAAGCCTCAGCTGAATAGAATGCCATAGAACCCACCATCCAAAGCAGTTATTTTCTCAGGGAGGGGGGGAGATCTGTTGTCTGGAATTCAGTTGCAATACCCAGCAACCTTCAAACTCCACCTGGAGGTTGCCTACCCTAGGTGTAGCAATTAGTGCTTCAGAGCAGGGTCTGCCAGGCAGAAATCAGTTCCCCTATGGCATTATGACATAAGAACATAAGAACATAAGAGAAGCCAATGTTGAATCAGGCCAATGGCCCATCTAGTCCAACACTCTGTCACACAGCGGCCAAAATATACCAGGTGCCATCAGGAGGTCCAGCAGTGGGGTCAGGGCACCAGAAGCCCTCCCACTGCTGCCCCCTCCAGCATCAAGAATAGAGTGCATCACCTGCCCCAGACTGAGAGTTCCCATCTATACCCTGTGGCTAATAGCCACTGATGGACTTCTGCTCCATATGTTTATCCAATTCCCTCTTGAAACTGTCCATGCTTGCAGCTGCCACGACCTCCTGTGGCAGTGAATTCCATACGTTAATCACTCTTTGGGTGAAGAAGTATTTCCTTTTATCTGTTCTAACCCGACTACTCAGCAATTTCATAGAGTGCCCACGAGTTCTTGTATTGTGAGAAAGGAAGAAAAGTACTTCTTTCTCAACCTGCTCTATCCCATGCATAATCTTATAAACCTCGATCATGTCACCTCTCAGCCGTCGTTTCTCCAAGCTAAAGAGCCCCAAGCGTTTTAACCTTTCTTCATAGGGAAGGTGTTCCAACCCTTTTATCATTCTAGTTGCCCTTCTCTGCACTTTTTCCAATGCTATAATATCCTTTTTGAGGTGTGGTGACCAGAACTGTACACAGTATTCCAAATGAGGTCGCACCAATGATTTATACAGGGGCATGATGATACTGGCTGATTTGTTATCAATTCCCTTCCTAATAATCCCCAGCATAGTGTTGGCCTTCTTTATTGCAGCTACACATTGTCTAGACATTTTCATCGAGTTATCCACTACGACTCCAAGATCTTTCTCTTGGACTGTCTCTGCCAGTTCAGACCCCATCAACGTGTATTTATATTTAGGATTTTTGGCTCCAATGTGCATCACTTTGCACTTGGCCACATTGAACCCCATTTGCCACGTTGACGCCCACTCACCCATCCTCGACAGATCCCTTTGGAGTGCCTCACAATCCTCCCTGGTTTTCACCACCCTGAACAACTTCGTGTCATCTGCAAATTTAGCCACATCACTGCTTACTCCCAATTCCAAATCGTTAATAAACAAGTTAAAAAGCATTGGACCGAGTACTGATCCCTGTGGTACCCCACTGCTTACCACCCTCCACTGAGAAAGTTTCCCATTTACACTCACTCTCTGTTTCCTATGTATAAGCCAGTTTTTGATCCACAAGAGGACTTGTCCTTTTATCCCGTGACTATTGAGCTTACTTAGGAGCCTTTGATGAGGAACTGTATCAAAAGCTTTCCGGAAGTCAAGGTAAATAATATCTATTGGGTCCCCCTTGTCCACAAGTTTGTTTACTCCCTCAAAAAACACTAACAGGTTAGTGAGACAAGATCTTCCCTTACAGAACCCATGCTGAGTCTGCCTCAATAGTTTTTGTTCATCAATGTGCCTACTAATTCTTTCCTTTATAACAGTTTCCACCAACTTACCCGGTATCGATGTCAGACTGACTGGCCTGTAATTTCCTGGATCTCCCCTGGAGCCCTTTTTAAAGATGGGAGTGACATTAGCTACCTTCCAGTCCTCAGGAATGGAGGCAGATTTTAAAGAAAGATTACATATTTTTGTCAGGAGATCCACAAGTTCACATTTGAGTTCTTTCAGAACTCTCGGATGAATGCCATTCGGGCCTGGTGATTTATTAGTTTTTAAATTGTCCATCAGTCGGAGGACTTCCTCTCTTGTCACCGCAATCTGATTCAGGTCTTTCAAACCCCCTCCCGAAATCGATGCTTCTGGAGTGGGCAAACACTTCTCCTCTTCCACAGTGAAGACAGAGGCAAAAAATGCATTCAGCTTCTCAGCCATTTCCCTATCATCCTTCACTACTCCTTTTACCCCTTGGTCATCCAAGGGCCCCACCGCCTCCCTGGCTGGCTTCCTACTTCTAATGTATTTGAAGAAAGTTTTATTGTTGGTCTTTATACCCTGCTGAGTCCTTCCCCTTCCCAAATGCCTCCCTGGCTGGCTTCCTACTTCTAATGTATTTGAAGAAAGTTTTATTGTTGGTCTTTATACCCTGCTGAGTCCTTCCCCTTCCCAAATGCTGCTTTCCACAGGATTGCCCCCCAAATCTCCAGGTATTCCCCTACTCAGAGCTGGCAACCCTACTTTCGCCTCAGTGCCTGCTGCTAGGCAACCAAGCTTGCTTCTGTCAGTAAAAGGCCATTTCCATGCCTATTTTGGCCTTTGGGAGAAAACTCATTGGGGCCAGTCCTGACTAGGGTTGCTAGCTCCAGGCAGGGAAATTCCTGGAGATTTTATGGTAGAGTCTATGATACCTGGTGATCTTCAGGCTCCACCTAGAGAACATGATCTGCTAGACCCAGGTTCTTGTTGTAAAAGCTGAATGGATGATTTTGGACCAGTCACAGGCTTTCAGCCTAACCTACCTCACAGGGTTGTTGTGCAAGTCAAAAGGGGGAGAAGAGAATTATGTAAGCTGCTCCCCATTTCAGAGAAAGACTACTTTTCCTCCTGGGGAACCATCATTGCCAATCTCCAGGTAAGGGCTGGAGATCACTCAGAATTGATGGCAGAGATCAGTTCCCCTGGAGAAAATGGTGGACTCTCTGTCCTTATACCCTGCTGAGATTGCCTTCCTATGACAGCCAATGTGATGTAGCAGTCATGACAAGAGCACAGTAGAGGCTGCAGGTGTGTGTAGGGGAGATGGAAAGCTGAAGAGTGAGGGGCAGATAATGGCAGGTTGATGCTTGGCTGGGAAGGAGATAAAGTTGCCAACTCCAGGTTGGGAAATTCCTGGAGACTTGAGGGGTGGAGCCTGGAGAGGGTGGGAGAGGTGGGATCTCAGACAGGTTCAATGCCATAGACTCCACCCTCCAAATCAGCCATTTCCTCCTGGAGAGCCATTGTTGCCAATCTCCAGGTGAGGGGTGGAAGTCATTCAAAATTACAACTCCTCTTCAGGTAGCAGAGATCAGTTCCTCTGAAGAAAATGGTGGACTCTGTGTCATTATATCCTGCTGAAGTCGCCACAGCAAATTGACACTGAGTGCCCAAGGACAGGGCACCCTCCCAGAGCCTCTTTCTAGATCTTGTTGTATTTATTTCCACAACTGGCCTTATTCTTAGTAAATAAATAAAAATATAATATACAAGCAGCAAACTTGGAGTCACTTCATTTCCCCCTATATCCCACCTCCCCCCCCCCACTATTGCCTCCTTCTCTCTTCCTGGCAGCCTCCATATCTTCTCTTCTTTGGCTGCTTATTTCTCTCTTTTTCAGTCCCTGAACAATCTTTCTTTTAATCTGCTTCCCAATCTTCTGCTTTCCTTATTATTTACTTCATTTATCCCCCCACTCTTCTTCCTAATGGGAAGGCAAAGCAGCTTACATCAGTCTCCTCTCCTCCACTTTATCCACACAATAACCATGAGAGATAACTTAGGCTGATAGAGTGTGACTGTCCTCAGGTCACCCAGCAAGCTTCCACATCTGTCTGATATTCTAAACACTACACCACATTGGATTTCAACTTTTTCTCCTTATTGGCTCCTGGCAGCCTCTCCCTGGAAAAAGTCTGGCCAACTTACAAAAAGTCATGCAGTTGCAAGTTGTTCAGGTGAGTTGTGTGGTGTCCACTGTTGGACCCAGCCAAGATGTTTAAACACAGTGGAGGCTACTGCTGGGCCCAGGCAAGTTGTATGATATCAAGTCATCTGGTAGCCATTGCTGCACCTGAGTTAGTTGTGCAAGTTGCTTGTTGGTTGTTGCTGGGCCTGGCCCCAATGAGTGGTCCTCTTCTATGCCTAGCCCAACAAAACTTGACTGAGCTTCTGATGCTGCCAGTGCAGTAAGTGCTTTAATTTTTTTCCCCTCAGAAAAAGGGGGAGAGAGAAGGAGGTTGCAGTGGCTTCAGCAGAGGTGCATCATGTGTTCATATGCAGGTCAACACTTCTCCATTTTGAGTGATTTCATCATCACCCCTCCATTTCCCCCCAGGTTTCTGATTTTTCTGCAAATGATTTTTCTGCAGGAAAATGTCCATTACTTGTACACGGCCATGATCCATGCCTTTAAGAAGCTGCAAAGGGAACCATGTCTTTAAGTATCTGCAAATGGTGCCGTGTTAACTATTAGATACATGAAATATGTTATATGATTAATAACTTCCTAAGATATTAATATCTGCTAAAATACCATTCTTTTCCCTATTTGTATGCATATTCATATTGTAACAATATTTGCTTATTTTATTTACACCCTGCTTTTTCCCATTATGGAACTTAAAGTGGCTTACATAGGATTCCCAGGATATTTCCATCCCAGTTGTCCATCCTGTTAATGAATGGTGCTGTACTAGTGAATAATATAATAGTAGCAATAATATAACAAAGGATGAAACAGTCAAACACATGCCTGAAGTAAAATCAAAACTGACTATAAAGAACATCATGATAGAGTTGCAGCTATGTTGCATTGGAATCTTTTCAAGAAGTTACCATCAGCCAGAAATTCATGGGAGCACAAACCAGACAAGATCATGGACAATGATGAAACAAAGAATATTTGGGACTTCCAAGTACAAACAGATAAACACCTGGAGCATAACACTCCTGCTATCACAATTGTAGGGAAAAAATAGAAATAAGGTTTGGATCATTGACACTGCAGTCCCAGGAGACAGCAGAACAGAAATGAAAAAACACAAGAAGATCATGAAATACCAAGACTGACAAATAGAGTTAGAGAGCTGCTGGGAGAAGGTTACCATTGTACCAGTTGTTATTGGAGCCCTTGGAGCAGGGCCTAGAAGTCTCAAGAAACACCTGGACATTCTGGGCATTGGACAATTAATACCAGTTAGCCCAGACCTGGATAGCCCAGGCAAGCCCAATCTTGTCTGATCTCAGAAGTTAAGCAGGGCCAACCCTGGCAAGTACTTGGAAGGGAGACCTCCAAGGAATACCAAGGCTAGGACACAGAGGCAGCCAATAGTAAGACACCTCTCTGAAATATCCAAGCCCCACAAGGGGTCACCAGAAGTCAACTATGACTTCCAGGCATACACACACATACAAAATACTCACCAAAGTAATTAATACCAGTTCAGCTTCCGAAGACAGTGTTGCTTGGAACAGCAAGGATCATGTGAAGATACATCTGCAATTCCCAAAAACTTGGCTAGATCTCAAATTACAAAAAACCATCTACAGTCAAATATTTACCTCTGACAATTCATGGTGGTGGTGGTGGTGGTGATAGTGAATATAATGACACATTGGGTTCTGTTTGTAATCTGTTTAGTTTTTCATTAATCAATGAACAAATTAATTTAGCACATCATTAGCTTATACTTTGGTTCTAAGTGCAACTGTAACAAAATAAACAAGTATCTGTCAGCAAGATCCTGAACAAGAAAAGGCAGAAAAAATAGTTTATTAGACTTGATGACCTCCTATGTGTCATCTGGAGGATCTCTAAAAATATGAAGATATAGATCAGGGTCCTCAAACTACGGCCCGCGGGCCACATGCGGCCCGCCGAGGACATTTATGCAGCCCGCCAAGTGTTTATGCCCGCCCCCCCGCCCGGAGCCGCCTCCTCCTCGGGGAGCGCAGCAGCAGCGTCCCCCGCCTGCCTGCCGGGCTCCTCCTCCTGAGTAGCCCCATTGGGAGAGGCACTGCCAGCTCGCTCACTAGGGCAGCGGGCTCTTAGGGGCGGCAAATTGCCACCCCCGCCCCCCTCAAAGCCACCCCCCCGCGGCCTCTTTCTTCCTCCAGCAGCCCTGGGTGGCAAGAGCGCCCAGGAGCTGAGGAGGAGGAAGGGGCGAGCAGGCTGGTCGTGGGGGAGGGGGCGAACGCGGCGGCAGGGCAAGCAGGCTGGTGGGGGGCAGGGGGCGAACACGGCGGCGGGGCGAGCAGGCTGGTGGGGGGGAGGGAGCCAACGCGGCAACGGGGCGAGCAGGCTGGTGGGGGGAGGGGGCGAACGTGGCGGCGGGGCGAGCAGGCTGGTCGTGGGGGGAGGGGCGAACGCGGCGGCGGGGAGAGCAGGCTGGTCGTGGGGGGAAGGGGCGAACGCGGCGGCAGGGCGAGCAGGCTGGTGGGGGGGAGGGGCGGACGCGGCGGCCCTCCAACGGTCTGAGGGACAGTGAACTGGCCCCCTGTTAAAAAAGTTTAAGGACCCCTGATATAGATTCTCAAAAATAATAGAAGCATATATCATTAAAACACACTCATTTAAAAGCAGGTTCTGAAGAGACAGGGATAACTGTGCATATCAGAAAAATAGTTAATACATGGACATCCTATAAGCTAGAAGTCAGCACTTATGGTATAAACCATTGTCTGTTTCCTCACAAGTCCATTATAAGAAAGAACAGTGTGGAATGTCTTGTATTGGAATCATAATTCTTAAACAAAGAGATACAGACTTGTCTCACAGATATATAAATTTGCAAAATGTGCAGTTCCCACAGAGAAAATGTCCCAGAGGCAAGCTAGATCATGGCAAGGTCTGCTTCATACTGGTAAATTGACATGTATTAGGGTTTACTGAAAAGAGCTGTCAAAGTAAACATTCTGTTAAATGAGATAATGGGGTGGGTTACACATAGGGGTCCCTTCTAATATGTTCTAATTTGGCACTTCCTTGTTCTGCTTTCTTGTGTGGCTCTGTTCTGAAGCAGAACCCTAAGCCATAAGGTCAACTTTATCTTTGAATATCATGTTTGTTAATGGCCCCCATCAGTACACAGAGGACTCAGGCCCATATTCATCATGTTCAAGGCAATCTCAGGTGATCCACACAAGAATACAGTATCCACTCCACTTTTGCCTCTTTCTGAACTGCAGGGCTTTTGAACAAGATCCAAAGGAGTGGGAGGGAAAAGAGTACAAAAATTAAAAGAAAATAAACAGCAACATTAATCCAGTTCCTCATTCTTATTTTCTGTGAGTATCAGTACCAGAAAAAATCAAGCAAGGAAGGTAAATTGTTGATCAGAGGGATTATTCTGTGAGAGGAACATCCCTACCATTTTATACTAATTAGCTGCTCCTGAACTGTCCATTCAGGTATTAGTCACAGTGATGTTCTAATACCAAAGAATGCTGCTTAAATCTGAGATCCTAAACACAATTCTGATTAAATACTTTATTCAGTTCTTAACTTCATTACAGAACTTAGTTCTAAACCTGGGTGCTACTAAAAAAGTGACCTTTTTATCATAATAGTGAACACTAATAGAAAGGATTCCTGATCCATTTTGCAGAAGTAAATTGCCCATCTAGATAGTGTTGGCTGAGTGATTAATGCAGCAGACGTGCACAAACTGATCAAAGTGTAAAGAAAGTTTTTATTCAGGAATAACGCAACATAAAGAGAAGACACAGAGCTAGGTTTCTAGATACAACACTAGCTGATAGAGAGACATGGAGAGTTGTGGAACTTCCGAGAAGAAGCAGGATACTGCCCTAAGGGTGAGTTCAGATGGGGCATTTAAGCCGGTATAGGAGCCAGTTAGAAACAGAGTACTTACGCGCTATCACATGCACAACATCTGCCTTCCGTCCCTAACCGTTGCCAATCATCGCAAACACCCCTTAAACTGGTGTAGTTTGCCACTAGGTACCCAAGTGATGTTATCCTGAGTGCTCCAGTTCTAGCCACTTTTCCCCTGTCTGATCACTCTCCAGCGGTGTAGAGCCATTTCCGCTTGGAAGCCTGAGGCTTCCGCTTTTTGTCCTCCATATTTTTTTTTAGCATCAGCGATGTGCGATTGGGTGAAGCTTCGCCCTGGCGTTAACAAAAACAAAGTTTAAACAGTGCCTAGTTTAAGGCTTTAGAGGAGTCTGGGACCTCGCAGAGGCCGGTTTCAGTGTTAAAGTTTAAAGGGAAGTCTTCGCTTCAGGGCATGCTTTTCGGAATACGGTGTTCTGTGCATGTGTGAGGATCTCAATTATATGAAAGATTGCCTATGTGCATGCACAAACTGTACAAAAATTTTAAAAACCGCCAACGCACACTGCTGTGCACCTAGTGTGGATGCCTGGGAACGATGTGCTGCATGGTGCGAGAGGTACGTGTGACCACTTGTCCCAGATCAAATTAGTCCACTTGGAACTGGAGCAGTTTACACCGCTCCCGGCATGCCGTCTGACTGCACCCTGAAGAGTAGCAGTCTCGAGACAGGCAAGGAATGATACCTACCAGGGAAGAAGGTGCTGACCTCATTATCCTATCTAACTGGCCTTCTATCTTGCTGCCTCTTGCAGAGTCTTCTCTTCTTTTTGTATACCAGACATTGCCTATTCCACCAGATAGGACTTCCACCTTTCTTTTCTTTCCCTTAAAAATCGATAGCAATTCAACAGAAGATGTACTCTTCATAACTACATCTACAAATCCATGTCAGGAAAGCTCTTGAAGTAGTCACCCTTGAGCCCTTCCCAAATCCTTACATACTGGGACTTAATTTTTACATTCTGTTGGTGTAAATGAGTCCAGGGCAGAAAAGACACTGCAGACCAAACCTTCATGAACTTCCCACTCTAAGAATCCAGTTTCCCCTTTCCCCTCTTCTCACAGGAACAAAGGAGAAACTGCATGGAGAGCTGCACCAAAATGTGTGTTGCATCTTGACTGCATTCCTTCCCACAATATTTCTGTAACAGGTCACTATTATCCTGTTTCCTACTCCCTTTGATGCAGGGTAGGTTCTTACCTTCCTTTCTCTTTCACCTGAATAGTGCCTCTTCTTCTGTCTCTGATAAAATTTAACAGCAGGGACTGGAACATAATGCAAGCCATGACTGTTCACTCAACAGTGTTGTAGCAGAATAGTGAAATAAGGTGATAAAATAGACAAGAGCTTTTATTCAGATAAACCCACAGCATATGAACATTTTCATCCAGAAAATTAGCTTCTAATACAGAAAGAGCAAGTATGGACAAATCCTCATATAGTGCCAGGGTGTTTCTGGGTGATTTTAACAAATTGTTTAGTAGAGTGGTTTTCAAACTTTGTGCCAGGGAATTCATCAATGGCCTATCAAGGGTTTCCTCAATAATTGGATCTTGTTCTCCTGCATGGCACAGTAGAGCGTTCAGTATGTTCTAGGGAGCAATCTCAGTTCATACAGAACATCTGTCAAAACTAAATAGGCCTGGCTAGCACTCCATATGAAAAGAGTATGTGCCCTAAAATGATCCCCAGAGTCCTTTAGAATAAACAGGGATTCTGTGGCAAACACACAGCAGACAAGTCACTGTGAAGAGAATTCCATGAGAGAGAAAGGTCAAAAACACTTGGACACCCTAGATCACTAGAAAACAAGTCTAACATTTTCCTCCTTGGCCTGCATTGGCTTATGCAATGCATTCTTGTAAGTTCCTTTTATCTAGATCAGTCAATGAGAGAAAGTTGTGTGCCTGCAAATGAACAAATGAAGTGGCCATTATAGCCACCAGAACATCTCCTAATCAGCCTATGACCACTCACCTCCACCTGTCAGAGGCCATATTTCTCTCTCTCGCCTTGGACACTGTGTTCATTGTTTGTTGTAATTAATTGGCCCACATGCGCATAGTTTGCTTTGCTGTAACTCGTGGGAGAAGGAATCCGCCGCCTCTTGCTATCTAGTGTCCTTGAGCTCAAGACACAGGCTCATTTCCCAGCCGGTGGAAATATTCATGCCTTAGATAGTGGGAAGGGAGGGGGCCCCCCATCTCCCAGTCATTATGTATTCTCCCACCAGGAGTATTCCCACGCGCACGCTCAGAGTTCATTCGCTAGTAGGGCTTGTGCATCACACTATATCTGGAGGCCATTGTGCCTGGGGGGGTATTCCTGACAATAACTCTGCTAATAAAGGGTAACTTACTGGTATTCCAATAAAGCATATCTTTTATGAAGAGTGCCTGGACTTATTTGCAGTTGAACCTGACACCACCTGGGCTGGACAAGACCCACCTAGTGGTGAAAAGTGGCCACACAGGAGAAGCAGCACCCAGCCTGTCAGAGGCCCATGTGGCCCAGAGGAGGCAGTGCCCAATTCACTCAGGGCCTACATGGCTAAGGGAAGGCAGCACCCCTTCTTCCCAAGATCTGCAGAGCCTGGAGAAGGTGTGCACGGCTCACCTGAGGATCATACAGCCCAGAAAGACATATACCCAGCTTTCCCAAGGCCTGCACGGAGCTTGGAAAGAGGTTGTTTGCTGTGCAAGCAGGCTGACTCTTCCTACCCTCCTCCTTGGGGGTGGGGACCTTCTCCAGGGCTGTTTTCCCATTCCAGTCTACCCCTGTGCAAAGGTGAAGCTGTCTGCAAAATCCAGTGTCCGAATTCACACAGTTTCATTTCTCACTGCCTAAGTCCTGATCCCAGCTAACTCCCATTGACTTAGTTACACATTTCCTAGTATGCATTACCCAACCAAGTTGTTTAAATCCAAACTCTTTTATTATATCCTAACGTCCAAACACTGCCAACTATAACAGGTCTCTCCTTGGCTAGGATAGCAAATATATTAAGCATCTTTAAAAGTTAAGGGTGGGAAACTTCCGAATGGTTGCCATTAGCAAGCAGTATCACCCACTAGATTATATCAAGAAATAACTCCCTGAACATGAAAACTATGTATGGCTAAGCACTGACATCAGCAACTCAACAAGAAGTAATTAATTCCCTTGATGAAGAATTGCTGTGAATTCACAGTCAAGAAGAATATGAAAATGCGAAAAAAGAGTTCAGAGTTCAGAGAAGCTTTTTAATGTCTCTGAGTAGTCACAAGAAATCAAAGCAGAATCAATTATGGGGCATAAGCCAAAGTCAAGTAGAGTGCTAAATGCTAAGCTATTACGCAAGTCATTATACATTGCCTCCACAATCGGAATGAAGAGACGGACACCAATATGGATTTAACAAGGGCCACTTTATTAATTATTTATAATCAAACAACTGACAAGGGGCTGCTAAAATGTACTAAGGAATATGACAGGTGTCAAACTCATGACCACCTTCATCTCCTTCTGGGCGATGCACCTTCCCCGATTTCGAGCCATCCAATGTAGCTCTTGACCAGCAGCTTGGCATATTAAGGAGAACCCCCTGGCCCACCACCCCAGAAGCCGCAAGGTCTGCTGAGATAGGCCAGGCCAGATTGTTCTAAGGAAAATCACCCCTTCCCAGCCTTAAGCCACAAAGGCCCGAAAGCCATTCTTTAATTCCTTTATAACAATGCCCAGGTACTCACTGATTTCAACTTGCTGATTGCGCTACCCTGCCTGACCACAAAGTGACCATCCTGTTTAGCAAAAGCCAGCCCCCCAAAGCTAATTTCCAAACACCACCATCTTCAGTGCAAGGTAGGCAAAAACACCCCTACTTCTAAAGCCAAATTGAAAAAGGAGAGAAAAATTCCTACCTGGCCCCATTAAAAAGGCATCCAGTTGAAACCTGCACTAAAACAGGGTGGGAGGGTGGGCCAAGCACACTGAAGAACTGCTGAGGCAGGAGGCGGGAGCCGAGCCTAATAGGCTGGCTCCGCCCCCCTGCCTGGTGCTGCATTTCTCACAGCGCCGGTGGCCTCATCTTCCTGCCACACAAGGAGACAAATCAGCCCCCTCCTGCCAGCACGGGCTCGGCGGGAATTGGGGCTCACATTCTCACGCAGCTTAGCCTGTCCTCACAGCAAAAGATAAAACAGCCCATACAAAGGTTGAGGGCAGTGTTCTTATGGTACAATTGATCAGAACTGTGTCCAATGAAGAATTGTGACATCTTTTTCATCACAAACTTTAAAGGAACCTGGACTGGAATGTAACCGTGTTGCCTGTTTCCAAAATGAACAGTCTTGTCTGTCACAAATCTTACCAGGACAGCTGTTGTAAATTGAGTCAAAACTTAAAAACTGGAGAAAACATTTCTTCAGGTGTTTAAAACAATATTAGAATGAGAGTGCAATCCTATGAACGCTTTCCTGGGAGTAAGCTCAATTGAATAGATATGAGAATGGTTCTGAGCAGACCTGTTTAGGATTGCTCTGTAAGCAACCCACTGTTACTTCATTATTGTTATTATATGGGAGATTTATTGGGAAATAGCTATGAAATATTGAACAAGCTGGTAGTGGCCATAGTTTCACACCTCGTGAAGCAGAAGTCCCTTCTAAAGGAGTAAAGTTCTTTGGTTTTCCCCTGTGTTTGATAGTGGAAAATAATGATGGAGAAATGAGGAATGAATGAGCTGATAGGGAAGAGGTATGGTAAAATTTCCATTTGCTCTTCTACAAAGGCAGGTGAGGTTTGGTGCATTCATCCTATGCACCAATGAGAATGAGGTGGAGAAATGCAAGCCCCAACCCCCGCTGAGCCTGCGCTGGCAGGAGAGGGCTGATTTGCCTCTGCAAGAGGCATGAGGAGAGAAGATGCCAACAGGGGGCAGAGCCAGCCTATTTAGGGCTGGCTCTTGCCCCCTACCTTACCAGTCCTTTGTCATGCTTGGAGTGGAGTGAGCATGAGGACTGTGCTGCTGGCTTCAGAAGGCTTTGGCCAGGAAAGCAACAGCAGCAGCATGGCGGCAATTAGAGCCTCGAGGTGGCAGTGATGGCCTGGCGAGGTCCGCAGCAGTGATGTTGGATCGATGGTGGCAGTAGCAGCGCGGCAGCATCTGGCAGCCTTTTGCAGTGCCAGGGGCTTGCTGGTGGCTATGGGGAGTGCTCTGCGGTGGAGCGGTCACACTTGGGAGGCTGGCAGTGGCAGTTCATTGCGTGTTGCGCAAGTTGGGGCTTCTTAACATTGGACCAGGTATTTTCATGGTGCACGTGGCGCTGGGGAGGGAGCACTTTATTTGAGCATCATTCGGGCGAGCAAGGGATCAGTCATTTTGGGTGCTACTCAATCCCTGCCTTTGCCCTAGCAGACAGTTGGCTGTGGTGTGGAGGTGTTCTGGGGTGGGGTCCTCCCCCCCTGCTTGGTAGAGTAGCAGTTGCACACAGCATGCTGAAGCCACTGTGTGACTAGTATTTTAGTTGGGCTGTTCCCTACTCCCTGCCTTTCACCCCACCAGGCTCTAATTGAAAAACGGGCTTGTGGCAGGCGGCCAGTTTGGGCGGGAGAAATAACAGCTGTTCAGGCAAGTTTTTAAAAGGCAGCCATTTTAGGCTTTTGGCTGGGTGGCCATTTTGAGGCTATTCTCTTTGGCGGCCATTTTAGGCAGCACCCTCTTTTGTTTTATCGGCAGCCATTTTGGGGCTTCAGCCAGTTGATCACTTTTTATAGCCATCTGGGGTTAGCGTGTGATAGTTCCGCAGGGCTGTTCACAAAGGGACACCTGCTTTTCGCTTGGCAGTAGCAGGTATGGCTCCAAAGAAGAGCGCTGGGGTGTCTAAAGGGAAACAGCCAGCCCCCAAAAGGGTTGGGGTTGTTCCTGCACCAGGCAGGCAGTCTCCTCAAAAGTGGCCTGTTCAGGTACCTGCACCACTTCAAGTAGGTGACCCGGTACATTCATGAGATATGCAGCCCATAGTTCCATCAACAGGGTTGCAGGTGCCTTTGGCAATGTACAATTAGCAGTGGTTCCTGGGGCACCCGCAGGTGTGAGTTCACCAGCTTTACTGGATGCATTCTGGGATAGTCCAGTTAGTAGGGCCATTCTAGACAGGTTAGCTGGTATTGAACAGCGTCTGGAGGGGCCTTCGCCCTCTGGTCAACCAGCTATGTCTTCTATGGAGTTTTTTCCAGGCTCAGGTAATGAGTTGTCCTTCTGTTACTGAGAGCCAGTGTGCAAGTGTTCCGAGCCAGGCTGTGGTACCAGTGAAAGATGAAGCACAACCTGCTCCGATGGAGGTTGGCACGATGGAAAGACGGGGCGAGGATCAGCAGGTGGATATTCAAAGTGTCTCATCACAGGTGTCAGGTAGGCCAGTTGCGACACAAATACTTGTCATCTCTTGACCATGGGGCCTGGTGGGCTTGCAGGCTTCTGCCATGTCGCCTATGTCCATGTTGGAAGGGGCACTTCTGCCTAGGGCGGTCAGTACGCCTATTCCATCTGGATCAGTCAGGGCTACACAGGCTAAACCGGCGGCTGATGGGGTAACACCAGCTGGCACTTTGGTGGATCCTCCCATCGGTGAGGGTTTACTGGAGTCACCGGCTGGTGGATCTTCACCAGCCCCAGTGGGCATGACTCCCTCGTCCTGCTCAGGTCTGCAATTGCAGGGTGGGGTGTGGACTGGATGCGCTCCCCCAGATCCTGGTAATTGGACTTACAAGATGGTGCCAGCTAAGGAGTTGCCATCTGGGGAGCTAGCTATGCCATTAGGTGACCACCTCACTGTGGCTACCAGGGAGAAGATACTGCAGGGAGATTACGTAGACATCTTCTCCTTGTTATACAGGGAGTTGGATAAGAAGGATAGGGAGAAACTGGATGAATGGGATAAGGAGCAGTTGAAGCACCACTGCATAGACAAAATCTACGCTAATTGGTATCCCGGTTTCTTAATTTATGCTGGGGTGATTGTCAGGGCTAGGCCAGAAAGGGCTTCATCGCTGCTCCAATATATGGATATAATCCATAAAGGTTATTCGGACTTTGCCGAGTCTGCCTGGATGGAGTATGATAGGGCCTTCCGGATGAAGGCAGCTATGTCCCCGGCACTCCGTTGGGACCTAATCCATTCGCATATCTGGATGCAGATCTCCCATGCCAAGCCTACATTTGGGGATCATTCAGACAGTGGGCAAGTTGTGAAAAGGGCCAATGTGGCCTATGCAGGAGTTCCACATCCCCTGGGTGGCCAGGTAATCCAAAGGCACTCCCTGTGTTATGAGTTTTCCTCATATGGGAGTTGCAGTAGGAAACCTTGCCCCTTTCAGCATGAATGCCCCCTCTAAGCCGGCCCCCATGCTTTTCCATCTTGCCCCAAAGCAAAAGCCAGGCCTGCAGGCAAAGATGGCAAGGGTGGCAGACTTCAGGGGGGGGGCAGTCAGGCCTTACCTGACAAAGGGACCCAGTCCAATTAAGATTCCTGAGTTGGAGCACTTGCTGTGCCTTTACCCAAAGTTTGCAGATAGGCAGTATTTGTTGGAGGGGTTCCACTTTGGTTTTCACATTCCCTATGTGGGTGAGAGATGTTCTTTTTCAGCTCCTAATTTGCCCTCAGTTCGTGGCATGGAGCAGGTGGTTAGAGCCAAGATTCTAAAGAATGTTTGGAAGGCAGGGTAGTTGGTCCTTTTCCCTTTCCTCCGGTGCCTAACCTGCGGGTATCACCCTTAGGCGTAGTACCAAAAAAGGCACCTGGGGAGTATCGCCTCATTCACCATTTGTCTTATCCTCACAGCAGCTCGGTGAATGACGCCATACCTAGTGAACTCTGCTCCGTTAGGTACACTTCTTTTGATGAGGTGGTCAGTATGGTCCATAGCTGAGGGCGAGGGGCTGAACTGGCTAAACGTGATATCAAGTCAGCCTTTCATCTTCTGCTAGTCCATCCAGATGACTTTGTCCTTCTGGGTTTCTCCTTTGATGGGCAGTGCTATATGGACAGGGCCCTTCCAATGGGATGCTGTGTCCTGCGCTGCATTTGAACGGTTCAGCTCCTTTTTGGAATGGGCCTTGCGTGCACACATAGGCTTATTCAGTACAGCCCATTATTTGGATGATTTTTTATTTGCCGGCCCTGCTGGATCTGGAATTTGTGCGCAGTTATTGTCCAATTTTGAGCAAATGGCTATGGATCTTGGAGTTCCTTTAGCTGTTGAGAAGACAGAAGGCCCCAGTGTGGTCTTAACTTTTCTGGGCATTGAGTTGGACACTGTGCTGCAGGTTTCATGCTTGCCTCCTGATAAATTGGCTAACCTTCTTCGCTTAGTTGAGGAAGTGTGTACTAAAACTAAATTGACACTCAAGGAGTTGCAATAGCTAATTGGGCACCTTCATTTTGCATGTAAAGTGGTGGCCCCAGGGAGGGCATTCCTGTGCAGACTGTGTGACTCGATTATAGGTTTAAAGCATCCAAATCATAGGACCGGGGTTACCCAAGGGATTAGAGATGACCTGTTAGTTTGGTGGGACTTCCTGGCCTCATATAACAAGGTGTCCTTTTGGAGGACCCATCTCCTACTTGAGGCTGAACTTCAGGTCATCTCTGATGCAGCAGGCTCTTCAGGCTTCAGGGTCTACTTTAGGGGTCACTGGTGTGCCAAGGATTGGCCATCTGAGTGGATTCATGCTGGGTGGATGTGTGACCTGACGTTTTTGGAGTTTCTTCCCATAGTGATAGCTGTGTACATCTGGGCTGATGACCTGGCTAGCCAAACAGTTCACTTTTGGTGTGATAACACGGCAACGGTACAGGTCATCAACTCTTTAACGTCTAGGTCACCCAGAGTAATGGCGCTTGTCCAGGCTTTTACCCTCCAATGCTTGTGCTACAATATATTGTTTAAGGCTAGGCATGTGCCAGGAGTCAATAACAGGGTCGTTGATGCTCTGTCTTGGAAACAGATGGAGAGGTTTCGTCAGTTGGCCCCGGACTCCGACCAAGTAGCGGTAAGAATCCCAAAGACCTGTGGCAGATTGGAGGGCTGAAGCCAAAAGGGCAATGGGCTTAGCTCTTGCATCCAGCATGCGCCAGGATTATATGCAGGCCAGCCAAGAGTTTGTGACTTTTAGGCAGAAGGTGGGCCTTCAGCAACTCTAGCCCCTCCCAGTGTTACATCTGATTCAATTCTGCATGTCAGTGAAAGGTAAGGGTTTGTCCGTCCATTCTATCCGGGGCAAGCTATCAGCCCTGGCCTTTGCAAGTAAGGCTGGGGGTTTCAGGGATTACACTGGGGATTTCCGTATTCGGAAAATGCTGGATGGATGGGCCCAAGAGGATGGTGCACCATGGGACACGAGGGAACCTTTTCCCCTGGCTGGCCATAAAAGGTTGAAACCCCAATGGGTTTCTTTGTGTACGGATGCATAAGAGGCTGCCTTGTTTCATGCAGTGGCCTTGGTTGCATTCTTTGGGGCCCTGAGAATCAGTGAGCTGGTGGCCCGAACCCGACAGGACAAGTCGGGCTATGCGTTAGGCATCGGGGATGTTCAGGTAAGTGAGGATGGCAAACAAATTACAATCCGGCGTTCTAAGATGGACCAGTTGGGCAAAGGCACTATAATTTCAGTGGGCCCTTGTTTTGATTCTGACCTGTGTCCAGTGGTGGCACTCAGTTCATATTTGGCATTAAGGGGGAGTAGTGCAGGTCTCCTTTTTAAGCACAAGGATGTATCGCCATTGACCAGGTTTCGATTTTGGGCGATTACCAAGAGGGCTCTGGTTGCTTTGGGCCTTGGTAGTTTCCAATTTGGTACTCACTCTCAGAATTGGGGTGGCTTCCACTGCTGCAGCTATGGGATATCAGGAACCTGACATCCAAAGAATTGGCAGGTGGCGGTCAGCTCGTTACAAGACCTATGTCCAGACCTGCAATGTTTGAACTGCTCATTCAGTTTTGCTATAATGGGAATGGAGCATGCTGTTTTTGAGTCTTAGTGCTTTTGTCTTGTTATGTTTAACCTAGTTTCTGTTTCAGGTGCTGTTGGTGGCCAGCAGAGGAGCCAGGTGCTTATCTGTGGCCACAGTATGGTGTTCTGGGCCGCTCACTGTGCCAAAAGAATGACCATCAGATCCCAGTTGGGTTGCAGTGAGCGGGCAGAGGTCGAGTGGCTTGGCTGAAGAGGCATGCACTGGCCTAAGCTGATGCCGCTACTGTTTGGGGAGAGATGTGGTCCTCCGCCTGATGTGCTGCTGATACACCTTGGTCTCTCATGGACTTGGGTCTCATGAAAGGTAAGGCCCTAGTCATTCAGGACAAGGTGGATTTGGCTGGCATTGCAGACCGTTGGCCTGGGGTGCAACTGGTCCTCTGAGCGATGTTAATGCCTCAGGTGTGGCACAGCCTAGGTGTTTGGATCGGGCGTGGCAAAATGCCAACCAGCAGCTTAAGAACGCCATGGGGGGCGGTTTGGGCATCTTTCTGTTGCACCCTGATATACAGGTCGAGTTCCCTGACCTGTATAGGGGGGATGGGGTCCACCTTTCTAAAGAGGGCAACAACATTTTTCTTTCAGATCTGAAGCAAGGGGTGCTGGTGGTGCTGGATCACATGGTGGGGGCCAAGGCCTAAGCAGAGGCTTGACCTTTGCTGTGGCGGGGTAGCGCGATCAGGATGGAAATGGTGAGCACCAGGGCATTGTTATAAAGGAAATAAAGGGTCCTTCAGGAACGGCTTTCGGGCCTTTGTGGCTCAGGGCCAGGAAGGGGTGATCTTCCTTACAACAATCTGGCCCGGCCTATCTTAGCGGCCCTTTGCGGCTTCTGGGGTGGTGGGTCAGGTTTTTTTTTTGACATACCAAGCTGCTGGTCAATAAGCTACCTTTGGTGGCTTGCGATCGGAGCAGGTACATCGCCCAGGAGGAAATTAAGGTGGTCAGAAGTTTGACACCTGTCATATTCCTCAGTACATTTCTGAAAACCCCTCGCTAGTATTTGTTATTAAATAATTAATAAAGTGGCCCTAGTTAAATCCATATTGGTGCCTGTCTTTCATTCCGACTGTGGGGGCAATGCATAATGTTTGTCTTGTGAAGCACAACAGGAAGATGGAGTGACTTGGCATATTACCCAACCATGCTTGCAAGTAGACTGAGTGTGAATTGATTGCAAGAGAAGAAGGCATGCAGATACTTTCTGGTATTGTTGCCCAAGTGGCTCTATTTGTCAATGTGGAAGCATGAATGCCATTTTCCCTATAAATTACACATTTATGTCTGTTTGGAACCAAAGGGTTCCATAATTGCATATCAAATGAGCTAAACCGCTTATCATTTTCTGTTGGTTTTCTGGCAAAGTTATTGGCCCCTTCACTCTCAGGCTTCCTGGCTTGTGTATTATAAACAATTATGGATGTCTGCATCATTTCTGCTTAATATTCTAAAGTTTTTAATATCCTTTCTGCATGCTTATCAGTTCCATGGTACACATCCATCTGGCACAAACTTGAGTTGCAACAAAATGTGTAAATTGGCCTGACATTTAAATTCTTGTTCATGAAAAGCCATATTAATATAATTTACTTCGCACTCTATGCCAAGTATATTGGAACAATAAAAGGATCTCTGTTAGGCTGAGCCCAGCCATTGGTTTATCTAAAAGCCTGGCAGATTTTTTCACAGTTTCCTGCAGAGAACCTTTCCCAACCTTGCTTCTTGATAGCCTTTAACTGCAGGTGCCAGAATGCAAATGTAGGACCTTCTACATCATAACATATGCTGTGCTACTGAGCTCTTTTCCCAATTGAAACATAACAATACTATTAATGTCTTATATAATTATGAGTAAAATTAATACTGAATGTTTAGCTATGATTCTATAGTTGCCCTGCTTGTGCAGGGCAGTGACGATGTGGCTGATGGGCCATGTGCGCCTAAAGTTCTGTAACAACTCTGTCTTCTGACTACATTTATTTGCAAGACAGTCAAGGGTGGCTTTTGTGGATTCAGGGAGTTTGATGACAGACCATGTCACCTCATACATTCAGTCCTGACCCATTTGCTAACACTTTCAGTCACACTGCTGAGCTGCACGTTACTAAATGATGGTTTGTGTCCAGGGGTCATTTGGTAGAAAAAGAGGTGCAGGAGCTCATTAGCATAATCCATTAGCATAACTTATTTGCATATGCCACATCCCCTGACATCACCGGAAGTGTGTCAGAAGGCAACACCCACTGCTCAGGCTCCACTGGATTGTTTTGGATTGCTAGCTTTGGGGGGGGGAGTGTGCAGATCTGCCCTCAGAGTGGAGGGAGAGCTTGTACCTGAATAAACATTGGTCTTAAAGGTGCCACTGGACTCTTGGATTGCTAGCTATGGGGGAGGGAGCATGCAGATCTGCCCTCACAGAGGAGGGAGAGCTTGTACCTGAATAAACGTTGGTCTTAAAGGTGCCACTGGACTCTTTTGGATTGCTAGCTATGGAGGGGGAATGCACAGATCTGCCCTCAAAGAGGAGGGAGAGCTTATACCTGAATAAACCTTGATCTTAAAGGTGCCACTGGACCCTTTTGGATGGCCAAAAAATGCAGGAAAGTGCATGGCTGCTCATGGGTCGAGGAGGGTGGCATGGAGGATGCACATGGCCTCAAGCAGGTAGGTGGCCAGGGTGGTGGTGGGGCCAAGGCACAGGTGGAGGCCAAGTAGGCACAGGAGGCCAGGGCAGAGCTCCTCGCAGGCCTCGTGGGAGTATCCAGGACCCACTTTGCAGAGGCACTGTGCATGGGCCAACATGAGGACAGGCAGAGCCCGGGCAGGCTGGGTGCCATGGCCCAGGCAGTGGCAGAGCAGCTCAAGGGCCAGCAAGTGGCAGCACTCCACTGGGTCTGCCAGTGGGCCAGGAAAAGCAGGGGGCAGGGCTTGCTGCATGTGTCCACCTCCTGGGCTTCGCTTCTTTGCACTACTGCAGGAAATGAGCTGTGTTTGTGTCAAAGGTGAGTACTCCTGCTATTATTTTTAGTCATGCATACTCAGCATTGTCTTTTAGTTGTGTGGGGGGCTTCCTTGAAGCTGGCTGACAAAATGTGAAGTTAGTAAAGATTGCAGTATCAAGGATACAGGCAACATCAAGAATCTTCACTGGGCACCTGTTCCTTTCTGGTTCCAATTCAAGATGCTTTTGTTAGCCAAATTGCTCTATTATTTAATAGATGGAGAATTATGATTATTAATATGCAACTGGCTTATCTATAGGATCTGACCTGTGTATACCAGAGTTAGAATTCCCAAGAAAACCAGGAATAGTCACAGAAACTGGATGGCTAAAATAATTATTTCTTTACTAAATATTCTCAAGCATACAAACAATATTCACACAATATAGAACTAAGGAAGCAGAGGTGATTGATGGGTTATAGAGGGGTAATATAACCTGTCCATATGTGCAGAGGTCCATGGATTGTGGCCTAAACTCAGAGAGAGTCTAGGGGTGGACTCCCATCTTGGATCATGGCAGAAAACACACAGTCTAAGGCCATGTGTGTGCTGGGATATAGGCACTGGCAAAGAATGCAGACCAATCGGCAGCCCTGGGGGCTGGTCTCAGGCGAGAACAATAGATTACCTGGACCATTGATGAGTCCCAGGGGTGTGTGATGCCAGTAGGGACAGACTTTAGGTATGGCCAATGAGCTTCCAGAGAGGCAGGGTCTGGATTTAACAATAGAAGCCAGGTGCTGGGTAGCTAGTTAAATGGATTATCTGACTTACTAATGGTCCTGGCCAGGGTAGACAAAAGGTGGGAGACGTCCCTGATTAGCATCAGGAAGGATTGCTAAACATTTGAATGATTGATTGGTTTATCCCAGTATTCTTGAGGAACAGAGCAGGAAAGACAAAGAATTCAGACAAAGAATTACTGGAGACAGCGTTAACTGCCAGATAGCCTCTAAATAGACATTTAGAAATGTAGATACTTTACCTGGTAGAACCCATTGTCTTTCCATAAGCATAATCTCTGCTGGGTGGAGGGGGAAGACTGGAGACTTGCTCTGAGGTTGCCTGTCACCTGAATATGAAATCCCTTTTTGCAGTGCACTTGCAGCCTGACTCTGTGGTTTGAGCTGAGAGTGCTTGGCTTTTGGGACTTTGGTTCAGATTAGAAAGTAGGGCACCCCTGTTTTGGGGCTACCCAAGAGTAAAAGGCAGTGCCTCTGGCAACAATTCCCCCCTTGAAGCCATCTTTAGGCATGAGCCAAGATGGCTTCACTTCAAATGATGTTGCACTGCCACTGGAGTTCCACATGACCAGAAAAGAAAGGAAAGCCGAACAAGGTTAGAGAAAGAACTTACAGGGGAAAGGCTGGGTGAGGGAGTCAGGTATATACTGGCTATAAAAATACATTTCTGAGAACCAAAAGGAAAAATAAAATAAAAATGTTTTAAAGCCAAATTAAAATAAGAATAGGTGAGTGCCTCTGTGTATGTGTGTGCAGGGACCTTCTGCACATCTTCCACAAAGACATGACTACTGTACATAATGCTACCTATAGCAAATCTAAGTTAAACTAGATACTTAATAAAGACTTCTAATTATTATAAAGCAAAAAAGGAAATGCAAGACATCCTAAGAATTCTGAAAACTTATAAAGTAAAAACATATCTAACTCAAAGGTAATTGCTACTAAAATTTCTAAACACTTAGACAAATACAGAAAGCAAAAATTGGTGGGTTAAGCAAACTTAAGGTAGAAAGATAACTAAAAGTAATGCAAATGCTATGCTACTTAACTAAGGGAGGTAGAAGGAAGAAGTGAGAATGAATGTGTGTAAAAGCATGATTACAGAACAGGTTTCGAACATGTGAATAATGAAACGGAAAATGACATGGACCAATAAATGAATACAGACAGTGATATAAATCAATTTGAACTTCAGTTGAACATTACAGATAAATGTGGGTAAGAAATATTGATACATTTTTGAAACCACCACCCCTAGATACCCAAGTTGGCAGAAGGCACAGGCAATCTGAGCCTTATAATTGTGGAGGTTTCATGCTGGCAGGGACCAAAAAGCAGTTCTTGGGTTCCAAAGTAATAACTGGGTGGGTGCCACAAGGCATTTGAAGCAGGCTGTGAGAGGCAGGTTCCAGGATGGTGAGGAGCAGTGACTCTGAAATGGAAATGCAATTGGTGAAGGGCAGGCGGAGAAAAGCAGTTGCCTGCCCTTGAGGTGGCATCTGATGTCCATGAGATGGTTTGCAAGCAATTTGCAGGTCAACAGTGGCTGGAGGGCCAGGGAAGGCAGCTGGTAAGTTGGCAGGTCCTTTGCTGAAGCTGGAGCAAAGGCTTCAAATTGGGAGGCAACTTGGGTGCATAGAGCAATGGCTTTGGCAAGACCACCAGGTCTTGTATGCTGAACAGGAACCTTGGAAAGTCTCTGATGCATATGCATAGCAGAAGTAGTCTCTAGAGACAATTGGAAATAGCTGAATGCTCAGTTTTTGTTATGGTGACCAGAGCAGAGTTCCAGGTGAAGATGTGCACAGTTTGGAGGCGCCGAGAAGTTATAAAAATGGCCAAACAAAAGAACTTTTCAAAAAGGGAGTTAAATTGCCATGGCTATCGTAGAAAAATTTGGGGCTCTTCGGGGAAAACTGCCGGCTTATGGGGGTAGGTCATACTCAAAAAACAAAGCTAACAAAAAGCTGGAAAGCAATAATTATTAACACACACATAAAACAAACAATTCCTAAAATAACTTATAAGGTGTGCCTTTATTATTAGGCATAAGACTTCAATTGCAGGTTCAGACTTTCAGTTCCTGCAGATATGAAAGAACTTGAGAGCAAGATTAGCAGGGGTCTGTATGGCTAGAAAGACAGTGGCCATGCAGGGAAGGAACTCAAAAGGGAAAATAAAATTGAAATAGCAAGGTATTGAAAAGGATAAGAATCCTTATGCAAAAATCAAGAGAGCTGTCTGTAATGGTGAAAAAGTACATTCTGTTGGTTTTTTTTCCTTAAGTGTCCCCAGTTTGGGGTTGAATCTAGCAGTCCACTGATGCTCATGTTCCCCTCCCCCCAGCAGTGCTTTCCTAGGATCACAGGACCTGCTTCGACTAACAGCAATGCAGGCCAGGAAGCTGTGGTGTTTAAGTGGGAGGGGGCAGAGCTGTGCTGACAGAAGAAGAAGGAAGGGTGATTTTGTTCCCTTCTGTCTTCCCTCTGCAGTCTACCAACAGTCATGACTATTAGTACTAGTGGGTCCTATAACTCTAGGACTCTAGTGGGTCCTACAACCTTTCCTGCAGCTGGAAATGACTGCTGTGGGAAGGGTGAATGGGAAAAATCTGTGGCAACCAGTGCCTCACTGGATCCAACCCCTTTTTCTCTAACAGACCAAAAACTTGAACTGTGCCTGCTACAACCAAGATCATTATTTATAATTCTGTTGACACTGATTCAATCTGTGTGTCAATAGTTATGGATTTCTCTGATGTCAGATCTGACTCTAGAAATAGGAGCTGAGTAATGCAAGATATTGTCATGTTCTCAGTGATATGACCTTGGGCCAGATTCATAATAACAATTAGTTTGTTTAAAGCAGCAAGAGACTATACTACTGATCCTTCTGTTTCTTGTTCACAGTGACAATTTACAGTTTTTGACTATTCAATAAGTTTTAACTGGAAAAAAGAGGAAACCTTTAAAGTTGCTGTGTCGTATCGTTCTTGCTTTTCTTGGAGATAAAGTCTAAACTGCCCATCTGTTTTCAGGTAGTGAGTTGGTTGTACATATATTAATGTTTAACTTTTCTTACTTCTTATCAGTTCCCATCATTAAATAGGGATGTGTGAGATCCTTTTGCCTTGATTCAGAATTGGCTCAGTATATATAACTTTGGTAGTAAAAGTTCAGAAAAGGCCTGTCTCTTTTCTGATGGTTCCATTCCAATTTGCAGTGGTGGCATAGGTACAGTGATGATGCTACATGGAAGCACATTATATTATTGATCCCTACTTTCCTTTGTTTCTTTGGACCTGCACCCATTGGTGTGTTAGTTGTGGGAGCACAACTAATATTTATTTTTTATTTGTATTACAGTGTTTATATCCCAACTTTCTGCCCTCACAAGTGGCTAACAAATTAAAGCATACATTGTGAAACCACAGTTTAAAACCATTAAAACCAAACTAACCAACCCCCAACAACACTTCATTAAAAAATTTAAAACCAGAACAAAAATACAAAGCAATAAAAACAACAACTAAAACAATTAAATCATTGTGCAGGACAGAGGGATCACTGAAGGAGCATAAGACAAAATAAAAAGTCTTCATCTGCTACGAAAAGATGGCAACAAAAGGGAACAGACAAGTCTCCCTGTAGAGAGAGTTCCAGAGTTTTCTTGCCATGACCAAGAACTCATTGCAGTAATCTTACTAGATGTAACCAAGGCCTGCACCACAGTGGTCAGAGAGTTCCTGCCCAGGAAAGACCACAGCTGGCTAAACAGTCGAAGCTGATAAAAGGCACTCCTGGCCACTGCTGCCACCTGCTTAACCAGCAGTTTGGACCCAGCTGAGCTCTGAGAAGGAGTAGGAGATAGAGCTGCTAGAGGGGTGAGTGTTTTTATTTACTTTCAACTGAGGTAATTTAGCTGAGAGGGTACTGTGTGGGGGGACTGTGTATGGGTGAGTTGTGACTTGTTGCAGAGCCCTATGCTTGAGATAGGGTGCGAAAGGGTCATTGTTTGACTGTAATCGAGTGCCTGGGTGAATTTGAATAGCTGTGGCCACACCTCTGCTGGGGGAAGCTTCTATTTAAGGCAGCACCTTGCCAGAAGCAGAGCTAACCCAGCTGAGCTCTGAGAAGGAGCAGGAGATAGAGCTGCTAGAGGGGTGAGTGTTTTTTATTTACTTTCAGCTGAGGTGATTTAGCTGAGAGGGTATGGTGGGGGGACTGTGTTTGGGAGTGTGTGGGTGAGTTGTTGCAGAGTCCTGGTTGCTTTAGATAGGGTGTGAAATGGTCATTGTTTGACTGTAATTGAGTGCCTGGGTGAATTTGAATAGCTACTGGCCACATCATCTGCTGGGGGAAGCTTCTATTTAAGGCAGCAGCTTGCCAGAGGCAAGAGCCTGTGGCTCTTGGTCTAAGGATTCTGTAAGTAGCCCAGGAAGAGCCAGAAAGCCAGGTGCCTAGTCTCTTTGGGTTCCCAGTAAGGCAAGTAGACTTCTACAAGGAGAATCACATAAATACAAAGGGGTTTAAAAGGGGGATTATATATAATTATTATTTTAAAAACAATTATGAAGCCAGAATGCCAGCAGGGGGTTGGGAGCTATCCAGTGTTTTGCATGGAGTGTCACATGTATGGCTATCTGCCCATTGGACAGAAGTCTAGGGTGTGTGCCCAGTGCAAGGAGCTCCTGGTCCTCAGGGAACAAATTTGCTCCCTTGAGGCCAAGGTGGCAGACCTGGAGAAGCATAGACAGTCAGACTCTCTGGGACTTGTTAGATATGTCCCATTCTGAATATGGCAGCCCTGCTGCTGTCACGGAACATGAGGTCAAGGGGAAACAGAGCACCATGCTGCGGATAAAGGGAATGTGCCCTCAGAAGGGACCTCTTCTTCAGCTGGTGAACAGGTATCATTTCACACCAAGGAACCATTCCTTGGCAGGGAGGGAGGGGGCTCTTGGTAGTTGGTGATTCGATCCTCAGGCAGGTAGGCAGCTGGGTGGCTGTCAGGTTCCCCAGATAGTCAGGCAAACACCAGGCTTCTTGCGGAGGATAGTGTTTATTCAAGACAAAGCTGGAGACAAGCTCTTTGTCAGTAACACCTTGATACAGCAGACATTCTAAGTTATAGCCCATTCAAACAGCCCCCCCTACTCCCTAAGCCAATAGACACTATGCGCACATGCGCAAAACCCCTAATGAAAAAATCTTAAGAAAATAACCCAGACCAGTACATTCTCAGCACCAGGATGGCAGCGACATGAGACCCAAGGTCAGGCAAATTGATAAGATACAAAACTGAGAGACTAGAGGCGCCGAATACTCCTGCATTCCAATGCAGCCATGACCCATATATCCTCTGGGAAGAAGGGATTGTGCGGTTCGTTTCCCCCCATTGTAAAACACATGTGTGGGATGTGTTGAATGAATGCCTCCCTCTACTTCACAATGGCAGGGTACCTGACAGTGGCAAACCCGTGTACTGACCATATGGTGACTTGCCTGCCTGGTGCAAAGGTAGCAGACATTACGCTGGTAGATAGTGCTGGGGAGGAGCCAGGTGTCGTGGTACATATTGGCACCAACGATGTGGGGAAATGCAATCGTGAGGTCCTGGAGGAGAAATGTAGGCTGCTGGGCAGGAAACTCAAGGCCAGGACCTCCAAGGTAGCCTTCTCGGAAGTGCTACCTGTTCTACGAGCAGGGCCACAGAGACAGGCACAGATCAGGATTCTCAATGCGTTGATGAGACGATGGTGTAGGGGAGAAGGGTTCAAGTTTGTTAGGCACTGGGATGCTTTTGGGACAAGAGGGAGCTGTACAAAAGAGACAGTCTCCACTTGTCCTGAGAAGGAACCAGGCTGCTGGCACTTAAAATCAAAAAGGTGGCAGAGCAGTTTTTAAACTGAATATTGGGGGAAAGCCAACAGGAGATGAAAAGTCTCTAGTTCGGGATGGCTCATCTCAAAGAGATGAAGGGGTAGCTGTTACTTTTCTACAAGGAAATGGATTACAATTGTCCACTGAGACTGTGGCTAATGATATGGACTGCCTGGCAAGGTCTTGAAGCAGCAAGGGGAAGGTTGTGTGCTTAACATGTACGGGAAACTATAGGTGTTTATACACAAAAGCTAGAAGTGTCTGAGGTAAAATCGGGGAATTGGAATGCTTGGTGTTGGGGGGAAAATAGACATTGTGGGTATTTCAGAAACTTGGTGGGATGAGGAAAATCAGTGGGATACAGTGATTCCTGGTTATAAATTATATCAGAAGGATGGAGAGAAGGGTTAGAGGTGGGGTGGCTCTGTATGTCGGAGAGGGTATACAGTCCAGTAAGATTGAGAAGGTAAGTGAATTGGATTTGCTTCTGGAAATGCTATGGGTTGAAATAGTGGGCCCCAATAGTGGGCCCCAAAGGAAGCTTATCACTGGGAGTTTGTTATCGCCCATCAGATCAAAAGACAGAGGAGAATTATAAAATGATGAATTAAAGATAGCGGCTAGATGAAATAACTGTGTTGTAACAGGTGGTTTTAACTACCCACACATTGATTGGGTCAATATGTGTTCAAGTCAGGAAAAAGAGATTGAGTTTCTAGAC
Source organism: Gekko gecko (assembly GCA_029375565.1). Lineage (NCBI taxonomy): Eukaryota > Metazoa > Chordata > Lepidosauria > Squamata > Gekkonidae > Gekko > Gekko gecko. The sequence continues at coordinate 139,911,516 of JAPDNY010000002.1, forward strand.
ACTCTCAATGAATGTGCTATGGAACAGATGGTCACAGATCCTACCAGGGGAGAGATGATCCTGGATTTGGTCCTAAGTAACACCCAAGACCTGGTGAGAGATGTAAAAGTGATTGCACCACTTGGGAACAGTGACCATAATGTTACCGAGTTTAACATTTCTATAAATAGGGAGTTGCCCAAAAAGACTGACACAACCACTTTTAACTTTAAAAGGGGTAACATCTCTGATATGAGGAGACATGTGAGGAGGAAACTGAAAGGAAAGGTAGAAAGAGTCAAAGCCATTGGGGAAGTCTGGAGACTATTTAAAACTACAATCCTAGAACCTCAGAAGAAATATATACTGCAGGTTAGGAAAGGCACAAACAGTTATGGAAAAGGCCTGCATGGTTAACAAACAAAGTAATGGAAGCTGTAAAAGGTAAGAAGAATTCCTTTAAGTGGTGGAAAGCTAGTCTCAGTGAGGCTGATAAAAGGGAACACAGACTGTGGCAAATAAAATGCAAGTCTATGACCAGGCAGGCAAAAAGGGAATATGAGGAGCATACAGGCCCGTAGCCAGGATTTTTTAAGTCAGGGGGCATTTAAATTTCTCAGGGGGCACTGGCTAATCAATTTAATCTGGGGAAGAAGGCCATGGCACCCTGGGCTATATGGGAAGTCAGGGGCCTTGCCAGCAAGCCTAGCCCCAAGATGCCCCACTGTAGCTACGGGCCTGGGAGCATATAGCAAAAAACATAAAGACCACCAATAAAACTTTCTTCAAATACATTCGAAGCAGGAAACCAGCCACTGAGGCAGTGGGGCCATTGGAGGACCCAGAGGTAAAAGGAGTACTGAAGGATGATAGGGAAATGGCTGAGAAGCTGAATGCATTTTTTTGCCTCTGTCTTCACTGTAGAAGATGAGAAGTGCTTGCCCACTCCGGAACCGCTGATTTCAGGAGGGGTGTTGAAAGACCTGATTCAGATTGAGGTGATGAGAGAGGAGGTCCTACGACTGATAGAAAACTTAAAAATTGATAAATCACCAGGCCCGGACGGCATACACCTGAGAGTTCTGAAAGAACTCAAATGTGAACTTGTGGATCTCCTGACAAAAATATGTAATCTTTCATTAAAATCTGCCTCCATTCCTGAGGACTGGAAGGTAGCTAATGTCACTCCCATCTTTAAAAAGGGCTCCAGAGGAGATCCAGGAAATTACAGGCCAGTCAGTCTGACATTGATACCGGGTAAGTCGGTAGAAACTGTTATTAAGGAAAGAATTAGTAGGCACACTGATGAACAAAAACTATTGAGGCAGACTCAGCATGGGTTCTGTAAGGGAAGATCTTGTCTCACTAACCTGTTAGTGTTTTTTGAGGGAGTGAACAAACATGTGGACAAGGGGGACCCAATAGATGTTGTTGACCTAGACTTCCAGAAAGCTTTTGATACAGTTCCTCATCAAAGGCTCCTAAGTAAGCTCAATAGTCACGGGATAAAAGGAGAAGTCCTCTTGTGGATCAAAAACTGGCTAATTAATGGGAAACAGAAAGTGAGTATAAATGGGCAATTTTCTCAGTGGAGGGTAGTAAGCAGTGGGGTACCACAGGGATCAGTACTCGGTCTGATGCTTTTAAACTTGTTCATTACTGATTTGGAGTCAGGCCCGGCCCCCGGTGGGGCCTGGAGATGGCCCAGCGCCTGGAAGAGCCAGGGAAGGGGCGGGCTTAGAAGCCCCCCCTTCCCTCCCAGCAGGGGCGGCGTGCGCAGCTCTCCCGGGTGTCTCGCAGATGCGAGGCACCCGGGACAGCCGGGGAAGGGGCGGGCTTAGAAGCCCCCCTTCCCTCCCAGCAGGGGCGGCGCGCGCGGCTCTCCCGGGTGTCTCGCAGCCGCGGACAGGCACCCGGGACAGCCGGGGTCTAGGCACCCGGGACAGCCGGGGAAGGGGCGGCGCGGCTCTCCCGGGCCCCTCGTAGCTGCGAGGCGCCTGGGAGAGCCGGGGAACGGGCGGACTTGCAACGCCCGCCCCTTCCCTCCCAGCAGCGGCGCAGGCTCTCCCGGACCCCTCGCAGCTGTGAGGTGCCCGGGGAGAGCCGGGAACGGGCGGGCTTGGAACGCCCACCCCTTCCCTCCCAGCGGCGGCGCTGGGCTTGGGAGGGCTGTGGGGGGGGTGGAGAAGCCGCTCCGCCACCGCCTGCCCGCCCCGTGGCCCAGCAACCGCAGCCCCGCTGTGGGCTTGGGAGGGCGGGGGTGGGGGTGGGGGAGAGAAGCCGGCTTTGGGGAGGGCGGCGAGCTCCGCTGCCGCCTCCTGAGCCCCGGCGGGGTGCTCGGGGAGGCGGTGGGAGCAGCGGGGGGGACTTTTTCTGGGAGGGGCCGGGGCGCGGTTTGGCGCCCCTGCAGCTGGCGCACCCTAGGCGAGCGCCTAGCTCGCCTAGTGGGCGAGCCGGCTATGTTTGGAGTTGGGAGTAAGCAGTGAAGTGGCTAAATTTGCAGATGACACAAAGTTGTTCAGGGTGGTGACAACCAGGGAGGATTGTGAGGCACTCCAAAGGGATCTGTCGAGGATGGGTGAGTGGGCATCAACGTGGCAAATGGGGTTCAATGTGGCCAAGTGCAAAGTGATGCACATTGGAGCCAAAAATCCTAAATATAAGTACACGTTGATGGGGTCTGAACTGGCAGAGACTGACCAAGAGAGAGATCTTGGAATCGTAGTAGATAACTCACTGAAAATGTCGATACAGTGTGCAATTGCAATAAGAAAGGCCAACACTATGCTGGGGATTATTAGGAAGGGAACTGAAAACAAATCAGCCAGTATCATAATGCCCCTGTATAAATCAATGGTGTGACCTCATTTGGAGTATGGTGTACAGTTCTGGTCACCACACCTCAAAAAGGATATTATAGCATTGGAAAAAGTGCAGAAAAAGGCAACTAGAATAATAAAAGGGCTGGAACACTTTCCCTATGAAGAAAGGTTAAAATGTTTGGGGCTCTTTAGCTTGGAGAAATGACAGCTGAGGGGTGATATGATGAAGGTTTATAAGATTATGCACTGGATAGAGCAGGTAGAGAAAGAAGTACTTTTCTCCCTTTCTCACAATACAAGAACTTGTGGGCACTCTGAGCAGTCATGTTAGAACAGATAAAAGGAAGTACTTCTTCACCCTAAGAGTGATTAACAGCTTCAAGAGGAAATTAGATAAGCATATGGAGCAGAAGTCCATCAGTGGCTGTTAGCCACAAGGTATAGAAAGGAACTTACAGGCGGGGGCAAGTGATGCACTGTATTCTTGGTGCGGGGGGGGCAACAGTGGGAGGACTTCTAGTGTCCTTACCCCACTGCTGGACCTCCTGATGGCGCCTGGTATTTTTGGCCACTGTGTGACAGAGTGTTGGATTGCATGGGCCAGTGGCCTGATCCAACATTGGCTACTCTTGTGTTCTTATGTTCAGTATGTCTGGGTCCAAGAGCAGCCCACACATGAAGCTGCCTTTTACTGAATCAGAGCACTGAAGTCGGTATTGTCTACCCAGACTGGCAGCAGCTCTTCAAGGTCTCAGGTGGAGATCACCTACTGCCAGATCCTGGGACCTTCTGCACACCAAGCAGATGCTCTGCCACTGAGCCATGGCCCCAGACTTCAGACCTATTCTTTCCAGGGGAGTGCAGCCCCATGCAGAATGGATGATACTTTAAATCTTGGATCAGACCTTTCACTCATCAGTAGCACTTTTGTCATGTTGGGATTAAACTTCAGTTTAATATATGTCTGTTTAGGAATGAACCAACATTTATGGATGATACATCTGCTTACAGGGGTTCCTGTCAGTCAGTTGATGATGCTATGGCCATGCTGGAGATGGGTGCAACCTTTCATTCTTGCACCGCTTTGCAAGTTGTGGTATTGTACATTAACCCAGACACCATGCCTCAGTGCATCAATGGAAGAGATGCCCAGAACGTATCTGTCCCCCATCCTGCTCCAGCTCCTTGTGCCCCCAATAAGCTGTTCCAGAATCTTGGTGGATCACTGGGGATAGAGTGGGATGTAGCACCAAAGACTGACTGATGCAAGAAGGGGAAAGCAGCCAAAATCACACATACAAAAACTCTTGATTTCTGCTGATGCTACCCTCCCGTACATACTATGTTGCTGAGAGTTCCCCCAGCAGCAGCTTTTCTCTTCTGTCACCTTGATTTCATGATCTGTAGGTGCCAATCCTATCTGCTTTTGCTGTTCATAAATAGTGCATATTTGTTTAGTGGGAGGAGAGGAGGACATAAAAATCAAAATCCACAGGTAATGAAATAAGAACCAATTGAGGAGTTTATTTATCCACTACTTCTTAAAAGAGAAGGCTGCAGTCCATCATGTTGATTGTATTATCCAACTGAGAGAAAGAAATAATCCTGAATACGGAAATCTAATCACTAGTTTGTAATTTACTAAACAAAACTAATACCAGAAGAGTGGTTTCTTCTGGTATATTTATAGCTCTAGTCAACGTTAAAGTGACTACAATTGCAATTCATAACAATGAATAAATAACTAGAAATAGTAGGGGCTGAAACAGCACAGATAAACTACAGCGGTGATTTTTTTTTTCCTGCAGAAAAACCCACTGGGCACAGTCTGACATGAAACATAGAGTCATTCATTTTCCATGGAGGAGCAAATAGATTGCTTCTGGGGTTACAGCTTTATTTATGAGAAATGTATTTATTTAATATTTATTTAAAATAATTTCTTTTAGCCTGCCTTTCTGCCATATATGGCTTAAAAACTGTTTGTAAATTCCATCAGAAATATATCACATTAGCATTTCTCACAAATATACAGCATCCCCTCTCTAGTCCTCAAAGTCTTCCTGCCAAAGCAAATAAAAGTGTTCTTCATAAATGGGTCCTTCCATGATAGCTCTAATGATCCCAAAGCAATGGAAGCTGGAAGCTGGAGTGAAATGGACTGACAACTCCATCATCCAATTCTAGCATCCCACCAGAAATCCTGTTCATTGTACCACAATAAATAGGCTATGAGATCCCATTCATCTTAGTGGGCTGTAAGTTGTGTGAGTCTACTCTACATTATTGTATGACTTCTAACTGGCAGATTTTTTTGGAAGAAGACAACCATTTAAATACCCTGAGCACTGTGTATTAGTACCAGCATTTTGAATTGTACCCATAAATAATAAATCATAAATTATGAAGATATTCTAATATTGTAGAAAAATTATCTCTACAGCGCACTTGATTGCTATATTCTGGGCCACACAGAGATTTCAGAGATCATCCCTGGGAAGTAACCAAAACATGGATGTAACTAAAGCATGGATATCAGTGACTGGATCATCTCCTTTCAGAAGTATGGAGCTGGTACATCAGCCTGAAACACATGAAAATAGGGTAAAGATTGCTGCATGGACATCAGTACAAACAGCTGGAGTTTAGCAGTAAGCCTAAAAAATAAATTTTATTTCTAAAGGGAACTTCAATCCCATCTAGAACCGAGTGAATACCACCTTTGTGTTCCAATGAATTTTCTGCCCACAACACCTCTATTTCACTTGACAGTCTTAAAAATGGTTTTTCACATAGGCTACCTCTTCATCTTGTAGAAAGGTGAGCTTTCTTTGTGAAAATAAGAATTGACAAATATTCATCTCTGCCCTAGCATGTACTACTTAGCTTTGAAATTCTGAACACGTTACAACTTTGTGTCTGAACAATTTGGCACCTTTGGATAACCAAGCGACATCTGTTGCTCAAAGCAGTATTTGCAGCTTCTGTTGGTTTCCAGTTATACTTTCCCTGGAAAGAAATAATCAGCCTATGGTTAGCCATGCTCTGGTTACATGAAGGTTCAAACACTGTGATGCATCATATATGGGTTTACCTTTAAGACTTCTTGGAAATTTCACATGGTATGAATCAGAGCAACATCACTGCCTACCAATTTCTTTTTGTGAGCAGTTATAAGTGTTAGTTTTGAATTTCAGAGCCTACCTTAAAGTACAGGTGCTATCTAATTTCAGAACCCTGAGGGTTTGATTCAGATATCCCAATTTGTCCGCCCACCCCTCGAATGAAATATGGCACAGGTTATATGTTAAACTGGGAAGTTTTTTACATATAAGCTGATCTGCACCACTCAGTGAACATGTTAAAGCATGGGTTGTACCATGCTTGCAAGGCAAGCTTCCTAACAGGACAAAACCACCCCAGCTCAGAGCCATGTCCAGAATCCCTCCAAACTTTTCTTCTCATAGCCTGCATGTGAGTGCATAGAGGGGATGAGGCGGCACAGTCCCACCCATGACTGCTAAACCTTAAGACTTGTCATATGCCCCCAACCCCAAAGAGGTCCCCCACTGAGCCACCCAGACTGCCAGGCCAATAGCCAATAGGAACCCAGTTTGAGGTCCCCCCATCAGTGCTTGCCAACTTTAAATCCCCACAACCCATGGTCGTCCTGCCTTACCAGTTAAGGCCTAACCAGTTTTACCTGGCCTATACCTATCTTAAATGGAGCTGCGGTGGCTCAAGTGGTTAAGACGCTGAACTGCAGGCTGTGGAAGGTCAGTAGTTCAGCAGTTCGAGACCCGGGTGCCGCATGACGGGGTGAGCTCCTGTCTCTAGTTCCAGCTCCTGCCAACCTAGCAGTTCGAAAGCAAGAAATTGCAAGTAGATAAATAGGTACCACTTCGGTGGGAAGGTAACAGCGTTCCGTGCAACTTGGTGTTTAGTCATGCCGGCCACATGACCACGGAAATGTCTTCGGACAGCGCTGGCTCTTCGGCTTTGAAACGGAGATGAGCACCGCAACCCTAGAGTCGGATTCGACTGGCTTTCGAGCAAGGGAACGTTTACCTTTACCTATACCTATCTTACCTCTTCCAACCACGTGGAGCAAGCAAAAAAGCAGGCTCCCTCTTGGCCAATCTAAGTGAGGCCCAAAAAATTTCCAGCTCAGCTCCCAAACCAGCAACCAGCTAACCCCACATGGTCCCAAGAGAGGGTGGCCAGGGAGGGAGCTCACACAGTGCAAAATTGCTTGAAAGAGGTGGGTGCTACCCAACTTGGACAGCAAGCCAGCCTCCAAGTGTCTGGTGTTCCCACACCTGGTCTTGATTGGTTCCCCCACCCTCATGATCATTCTGAGGAGCTGGGGGGCAAGCAAATGCCAGAACCTGCTCCACTTGGCAGACACCGGTCTTGATGTTGTTTTAATCTCTTGTATGCACAGAACCTATGATTTTTTACTTCTGTACAATTTTATGATTTCTCAGACTGAATTTTCTTGACAAACTATATGTATTTTCAAAATCATTTGAGCATCACTAAGTCAGCATGATACATTATACATACATTATGCATATAAATGATTGACACAGTAAACCTAAATACCATAGAAATTGTATAAGAAAATTTGTAAAAGGAATTAATCATCAATAACAACTAAAAATTACAGATCTTCTTATATACAACACTGGAAATTTGGGACCACAGACAGAAATGTATAGTTCCTCCAATTTCTCCGCTATCAATGTTTACACGCCAACAATGGTTTTTACTGGGGATGGAACCGAACTCTTTCAAAATATGGACAGATGCAGGCATCACTAGACTTCAACATCTAACAAAACATGGAAAGGTTCACAGCAAATCTCACTTTGAAGACCGTATTGGTCACATCATTTCATGACTTCAATACTATCAGATCAAGAGCCTCACAGAAACCTTAGCGGCAACAGGCATATTTAGAAGACATAAGACAACATTTGAACTGATCCTGGAGAGTTTTCCAGATTCTACGAAAGGGACTCTTTCTTTTTTTAAAAAAAAACAAATTTTTATTAGGATATACAACACTTCACAATTTAGCTAAAATAATATAAATCATATCCTTTTCTTCAAACTCCCCTTCCCCCCCCTGTTGGCTCCCAGTATTGTTTCCACCATTTTATCAATGCATAATACATATTCATTCACAGTTATCATATAAATTCTACAGGTAACGCAGTTTACTTATTTGCAACTACTACTAGTACTTATTGATTGTATACATTTGTTACATCACTAGTAGTTTTCCAAGCTAAATATGCTATCCTTCATTTCCCACTGTTTCTGTATATATTCTTTAAAGTCATTCCAGTCTACCAAAAAAGTTTCTGCTTCTAAGTTGTTAAGTTTTCTTGTCCATTTGTCCATTTCTGCCATAAATAGTAGTTTTCTTAACCAGTTCCAGAGTTCAGGAATTTTTTCATTTTTCCAGTTTTGAGCATAGATCATTCTAGCAGTTGTTGCCATGTACCATATCAGTGTTCTTTTACTCACGTTTATTTCTTCTAGTTTAAGACCTAAAAGAAACATTTCAGGTTCTTTCTTGAAGGTACATTTCAAAAAATTTTCCATCTCTGTATGTATTGCAGTCCAAAATATTTTTGCTTTATCACAAGTCCACCACATATGATAAAAGGAACCTTCGGCATGTTTACATTTCCAACATTTGTTTGATAGATTTTTACCTATATTAGCTATCTTTTTTGGTGTCATATACCATCTATACATCATTTTAAAACAGTTTTCTCTAAGGTTGGTACATGTAGATATTTTCATAGCATTTTTCCATAAGAATTCCCAAGATGACATAGATATTTCCTTATTCATATTAATTGCCCATTTAATCATTTGCTCTTTAATTACTTCATCTTCTGTATACCATTTTAACAAAATTTTATACATTTTCGATATCATTTTCTTCCCTCCCTCCAGCCATAAATTTTCAATTTCATTATGGTTTCCACTGAACCCAACCATTTTTTATCAGTTTTATACAAATCATAAATCTGTCTATAACGCAAACAATCATATTTAAAATCTAATTGGCTTTCTTCTTTTAACATATATGATTTCCCTTCAGGTCTCAACAGTTTGCTGTATTTCAACCAGTCCTGTCCTGTGTTCTGAAAAAGGTTTTATTACTTCTGCTGGTACAATCCACATTGATTTTTCTTCAGGAAAAAATTTTTTGTACTTAATCCATGAGTCAAAAAGAGTTCTTCTGATATAGTGCTGCTTGAAAAAATTATCCATTTTCAACTTACCATAGTAAAGATATGCATGCCAGCCAAACCTGCAATCGTGTCCTTCTAATGCCAACAATTTTCTATTTTCAAGAGTAATCCACTGTTCTAACCATGGCTGAGGACAGACTGGCAATTTGCCGCGGGATGGGACCCGGGCTGACAACGACTCAATATCGGATTAAATGGAATGTTCACACAGGCACATCTGCCTGGCGTCCCCCACCCGTAGCCTACCGGTGCTCTCGCGCTTCACTGCCGGATTAAAAAAACACCTGATAAAAGCCGACGCAAATCTTGAAAGCCTGCGTTTGTCGCGCGTTTCTCCGCTTCCGGGGAGTCTGAACGTGCAGCCGAAAAGCCGGGAGCAACCCGCGTTGGGCATGAGGCAGCAGCGGTGTGATTGGCTGCGCTCCGCTCCACTGCCCAATGCGGTGCCGGCGTTGCAGGGCAAAAAAAAAATCGCCAAAATGCGCTTATGCGCACATACGCCCACAGCCGAAATAATGGGGAAACAGCGAATATAGCGCGCCTCCGGCGCGGCAGTCTGAACACTCCCGCGCACCTCTGTCCAGTATCTTCCGGCAGAGGCCCCCGCTGTGTGGACGGGAAAACCCGGTATCGTTTACTCCGGGGTTTTTTTGCCGCGACTCGATACCGGGGCAAATTGCCAGTCTGTCCTGGGCCCATGTCACACAGACCGCATCATGATATAGTCTCAAGTTTGGTAGTTGAAAGTCTCCTCTTTCCTTTGCATCACACAAAATTTTCATTTTGATTCTCGGTTTTTTCCCTTCCCACACAAATTTAGAGATTTCCTTTTGCCAAGAATTAAATGCTTTCGAGTCTTTTACAATGGGAATCGTCTGGAATAGAAACATAAAACATGGCAAAATATTCATTTTAACCACCCCTTTGGTTGAAAGGGACTCTTTCTAAGTTATACAAGCTCCTGATAGAACATGATAGCTCCTACATCTCCAGTTCACCAACAGAGATAGCACAATAATCAACGTTTCTTACCTTTTTATTGGTTGATATTCAAATGCTGGAATAATTTTTCTCTGATGTATGATGTGTTTTGATGCGATTTGATCCTTATCTCTTGATGTTGCTTACTTTCTGTTTCAAATGTTTATTGTTGTGTTTGTTAAAATAAAGCATTTAACACCCCCCAAAAAAAAAAAATTACAGATCTAAAACCATTCATGATCATAAGAAACAGAAACCAAAATGTATGAAAAAGTTTATATTCCTTATCAAAACCACTTACTTCTGCATGAACCTACCTTTCTGGTAAAGTCTTGCTCAGAGACCGTCTCCAAATGCTTCTACATTCCAAGTGTGGTAACTGTGGCTAGGGCCTTGGGGGGCAGCTCCATAGTTCTGAAATTCTCTCACTTTGTCTTTGGTTAAGTTATCACTGGTTCTTAAAGTTTGTTCATTGCCACCGATATGGTGTCTCCTGAATTTAATATTTTCAGTGCCAAAACTGCTCGTATTTTTTTCATGGCATGAGTTTTTTGTTGCTGGTTTGGATTTTTATTTTTTTCTTCTGCTAATTGTCTAATTGTTCATTTTAATTGATCATTTAACTCTTGCAATGTTTTATATCATTACTAGGAATAAGGCCCGTTGTGGAAATAAATACAACGGGCTCTAGAAAGAGGCTCTGGGAGAGTGCCCCGGCTTTGGGCACTCAGTGACAATTTGCTGTGGCAATCTCAGCAGGGTATAATGACAGAGTCCACCATTTTCTCCAGAATTTTGAGTGATCTCCAGCCCAACCCCAAGATTGGTAACAGTGGTTCCCCAGGAGGGAGTGGCTGGTTTGGAGGGTGGAGTCTATGGCATTGTACCTCCTCAACACCCCTCCTCAACACTCACCCTCTCCAGGTTCGACCCCTCAAATCTCCAGGAATTTCCCAACCTGGAGTTGACAATCCTATCTCCCTCCCAGCCAACCATCAACCCTACCTTTAGTTTTCCATCTCCTCCCCCATCCCTCCTAGAGAGCGGTTGTAATTTAGAGTGATCTCCAGCCCCCACCTGGAGATTGGCAACAGTGGTTCCCCATCAGGGAATGGCTGGATTGGAGGGTGGAGTCTATGGCATCGTACCTGTCTGAGGGGCCACCCCTCCTCAAACCTCACCCTCTCCAGATACTCCATCCCTCAAATCTCCAGGAATTGCCCACCTGGAGTTGGCAACCTGATCAGGACTGGGCCCAATGAGTTTTCTCCCAAAGGCCAACATAGGTGTGGAAAGGGCCTTTTACTGACAGAGGAGAAAGTACAGGTGCCAACTTTGATTAGGGAAATACCTGGAGATTTGGGGGGGGTGGATCCTGTGGAGGGCAGCATTTGGGGGGGGTGGAAGGACTCAGCAGGGTATAATGCCATAGAGTCTACCCTCCAAAGCAACCATTTTCTCCTGGGGAACTGATCTCTGTCATCTGGAGGTCAATTGTAACAGTGGGAGATCTCCAGGTCCCACCTGGAGATTGGCAGCCCTAAGGGAAAGTCAGCCGCACAGCGGGGAGTTGAAGAAAATGGTTTGATGGTCACTGGCCCACCTCGTTAGCCAGCCAGCCATGCTGAAGCTAAGCAGGAGAAAGAGCCTTTTTCCATTTATTCTGACAGGAAAGTGGCCATTGGGGAGGGGGTTATGGGCGGGGGAGGGGTTATGCTGAAAGTCCTTTGTTTTTTTACTCACAGAACCAAGCTTGGCTGCCTACCAACAGCCACTGAGGGGACAGTCCCTCACAGGAGTCAAGAGAACTGTCTTCCTCAGGAGAGAGAGCTGTCTGCCAGGGGGAGTGGGTGGGGAAGAGGAGCAGACCCAGCACCCGGCCAATGGCACATGAGTACTCTTGAGTGGCGGCTGATGGGCCAATGGCTGAGGGAGGGCATTTTACAGCCAATGGGAGTGCATGGAATCTTGCGAAACCAAAAGATAATTATTTATAAGGAGAGATTTTAATTATGCTGGAAGTTGCTTTGAACCCTGAGGAAAGTGGAATAAAAAATTCTAGTCTTACCCGGGGGTCTTTTCGTAGAAAAGCAGCTGCAGGAGCTCATTAGCATATGGTATGCTAATGAGCTATTGGGCTCTTAGCATATGCCACGCCCCCTGACATCACCGGAAGTACTGTCAGAAGGGGAAGCAAAAGGGGGGAGGCATCTTCAAAAGCCTCCCCTTCCCTTCCCCAGCTGACCTGGGTGGGGGAGCTAAGAGAGATGGGGTTTAAAGTTTAAACTCCTTCTCATGACAGTTGGGCCACAGAAGGAGGAAAGAGGGAAGGAAAGAGAGAAAGTAGAGAGAGTGGAAAGAAGGAAGGAAAGAGGGAAAGAAAGAGAAGGAAAGGGGAGGGAAAGAAAGAGAGGGAAGAAGGAGGGAAACAGGGAAAGGAGGAAAAAAGAGAAGAGAAGAAGGTGGGAAAGAAAGACAGAGAGAAGAGAAGAAGGAGGGAAAGAAGAAAAAGAGAGAAGGAAAGGAGGGAATGAAAGAAATTTGGCGGCAATTCGGCCCCATTATATCCTATGGGCCATTGAAGTCAATGGTGAAAACATAGGGTATATTCTGGGGGCTGGAGCAGAGGGGGTTTGAGGGAGAGGCTCCAAACTCACAGGGTAGCTGTTAGAACCTCTCCCCAAGATATCCACCAAGTTTCAAGAACATCGGACCAGGGGGTCAAATTCTATGGCCCCCCAAACAGGTTGCCCCTATTCCCTCCATTGTTCTCTATGGTGGGAAACAAAGGCTGCGTTCTGGTGTGCTCCCCCCCAAAAGACCCCTGGTCTTACCAGATTTCTCTAGATTAACAAAATATCAATCCTCCTGGCATGCAGATTTAAATAACGAGTTTACTGCAGATTAATGGAACCAAATCTGGAACTCATAGCCCACCTCCTCAAGAGCTTTGAAGATTCAATTGCAAAACTTTAAGCTTGTTTCTCACTGGTACCTGCCTCTTGCACAACTAGCACACTCAAACCCTACTATGCCTCTAGTCTGTTAGAGGCAATACGATGAGCGAGGGACTTATTTCCATGGCTGGTGGCCCTGTAACTTGACTGGTAAAATTTGGACCCAAATTCAAGACCAAATTCATAAGATCATTGGTTATTGGATTCCCAGGACCCCTGAACTGTTCCTTCTCAATTTGTGGGATCATTGCAATGTTCCCAAGGTAAAACAAGAACTTATTATGATAATGTTAATTGCTGCTGGATGTCTTATTGATCCACACTGGAAATCTACATCAATTCCATCACTGCAAGAGTGGTTCTTAAAATTGTGGGACCTATTTATTCTGGACAAGATTACAAACAACTAAGATAAATTTACAGGTTTCTCAAATCAGCCCAGTCTCCTAGAGAAATGAAACCCCTTGTCACAGGCATCTCGAATTGTTGCTATGTACTGGAAAAGAATCAAATCTCTCTTCTCTGCTCACATTGAACAAATTGTAACTATTCCTTTTCATGGTATATTGAAGGTTCTAATGCTAATTTATATCTGTTAAAGATTATCTTGATATTTAGATCTATATTTGTATTTACCTTTCACTGTATTTCATTGATTGCACTCTGTTCTATCGTCAGTTTGTAATATTGTTATATTGTTCAATATATATATTTTTAATTGCAAAAAAATGTCAGTCATGTTGAGATTTCTATTTCATAACTTCTTTGCCAAGGCATACAGCTAGGGTCCATCAGGAATGGCTTGCTCATTTACCTTGATTAATGCCATAATCCAAACTTCTGATTTATTTTATATATTTTTTATATTTTACCATTAGGTTCCCTTCCATTAAAGGGTAGAAGACACCAGCCATCTTCATGATGCTCTGATTCACTTTGAAAAGCCTCTGGATATAGCTACCATCTCTAAAATAGGGGAAGGCTGCTTTCAGGTTTATTTGGGCTCTGACTGAAATATGACATAACTCTGGCTTCCACTGAAACATAGAGGCCAAGAGAGATAAATGAGTGAGTAGGGAGGGTAAAGAGACCAGGGTTTTAAAGCAGGATATGTGAGCTATGAAACATCAGTCACAAAGGACAAATGAAGTTCAGGGAGTATAATAAAAGATAAGAAAAGCAAAAGTGAAGACTGTAAATAAGGTTACTGAAAACATTAAGATAAATAATAAGCAATATTCCTCATAAATAAGATGCAAGAAATCACATTCAGTGATGGGGCACCTATGCAGATGACAATGGGAGGAGTAATTTATAGAGACAAATAGGATAAGAAACATTTATCAGACCTACCTGTTTGTTTCCCTCGATGGCAATCTTATTTATCCCATACCCATGGCCCATAACCTTGGAATTCTATTTGATTCTAACTTCTCTCTTGGGAATCGTATTTATCAGGCAGTAAAATTGTCATAGCAACATTTTAGGAGTTGCTCCAGACTGTAGTCTATGCTTTCTAACTAGACAATTGAGATTATTTTAACATTTGGCTTTTGTAATGTTTTCTTTGACTTGACCTGGATGGCTAAGGCTAGCTAATCTCAGGGTTGGCCTCAGTTAGTACACAGATGGGAAATCACCAAGGAAGTCCAGGTTTGCCAGACAGAGGCAGGCAACGGCAAATTACCTCTGTTCATCTCTTACCATGAAAACCCTATGAGATCACCATAAATCAGCTGTGACTGGACAGCACTTTCCTCCAAAAATATCTTCTTCAGGTTCAGATCTGCAAACAGAAGCAGAGTATCCTTTCACTGACCAGAAGACTTCCTGATGAGCCACTTCTCAGGTTTGCCCTGCACTTCTCCTTGCAAAGAGAGCTCCTTTTTTTAAGGAGGGGGATGCCTCTGGACTTATACCTTGGCCACTGATGTTGTAAGGAGGTTTCAGCTGAAGCCTCTAACTCTTCTTCCTCATGAGGACATCAGTCCAGTCCTGGAGCAGGTGTACCAGCCACGCAAGTCCCAACCTGTAGTCAAAAGGATGGCTAGAAGCACCAAACTAGAATGAAAGGTCTTGCTTTATGCTGGATTGCCCACAGCTGGCCTGATCCTGTTTGGCCAATCATGTGTTTTGCTAAGACATGTGACCATGTACCTCTGCAGCTGACATGTATTCACAGTCAAGCAACTTTGCCATGCCCAGGGTTCCTTGCACTAATGAGATGGAATGTGAGTGCAAAACTCACTCTTGCTCTCTGACCTTGAAACTCTCAGGCCCATGATTTCACTTGCACATGTGCCTGGCTCCATCTCCTCCTCTATCTCCTTGGAAACTGCAAGTCAGCATTACATTAATTTCCCAGATACTAGAGCCTTCAGCAACTTAACTAGGCCCCCAAACCTAACCCAAACTTTTGAAAGGCCAAGAAACAGCTAAACAAGGCCAGTTTTTAACAGCACCAATCTCCTTCTCAGGCACTACAATCAGTAATGCATGCCACAAAAATAAGAGTAAATAATACAAATTAAAATTAAAGTTAAACCTTCCACAATGTGAATTGAGTGGTGGTCCATAAAATGTTGGCTTCTGATTATGATGCAAAAGTGTGACAGCCTAATTCCCACAAACAAGGTCTTGCCACCAGCCAAACACAGAGTAGGGTAATTGTATGCATGAGTCTAGAGGTTCCACAGAGGTACAAAGTGATTCTTGGAAGTAATTTAATAACAAGCTGCTAACAATTGACTACAGGTTGGGACTTGCATGGCTGGTGCACCTGCTCCAGGACTGGACTGATGTCCTCATGAGGAAGAAGAGTTAGAAGCTTCAGCTGAAACCTCCTTACAACATCAGTGGTCAAGGTATAAGTCCAGAGGTGAAATGAAAGCCCATGGTGAAATGAAATGTGCAGGATGCATCGTAAAAGTATTTCTATATAATCTGACCCAAATGTTGCAATTTCTTAAGAAAAAACTAATTCTTTGCAGTGACAGTCCAGAAAAAAAATTAAACTATAGCTTGGATTCTAAGGTGCCATTCTAAGGTGTCAGTCCAAGGCAGTTCCTCCAATGGAAAGGCTTTCCCATCTATGGAGGAAGGGAGGGGGGTTTTTTGGCTAACCCCCTCTTCCCTTTTACTCCCCAGACTACTAATTCAGATCCAATGACTTAAAGCAGCTCAATAGAGGAGACAGAGGGCTCCTATGGGAAGGGAGAAGTGGGGAAGGTATCTTCCTCTTACATGTGTTTGTGCTGTCTAGAAGAAACAAAAAGGATATTTATATCTTAGATTTGTATTTATTTTGGGTTGTACTCATTTCGAACTGGGGAAAGTGAACTTTTACCAGTAAAGTACTTAGCCCATAACCTTAAGATACTTGTTTTTGCTGACAAATGATGCAAATGTGTGAGAAAAAAATTCTGAAGATGCAAAGAACTAATTTTTGCTTTGTTCAGCAAGATTTTTCTGCCAAGTGTTAAGTGTGTGGGTAACCTCTGGACCAGGCAGGCATCTATTTGCATATTGGCAACATCTGGCAGTACAAACTGGCTAGTGACCAAAAAGAGCTGACATGCTGACATACAGATATTGAAATGTTTCATTTAGGCAGCAGGGAATCTGCCAGGTATCCCAAGCAGTTGCCCTTCTGTTACATTGGCATTCATGAGAACATAGTTTTCCTGGTCACTGAAACAGAACTTCATGTTCATGCAATATGGCAATTTCTATGTAGTTGTTGGGTAAAATAGGTCTCCATCATATTGGGGCACTTCCACAGATCAATATATCTATATGATGCTGACCTATTAGCTCGAGAAATTTCCTGGACATTCAGCTGGAATAAGCAAAACTGGAAAGTAATTAAGAGGTTCTTCCAGGAGCTGCAGAAAGTGTTAGTATCCAAATGCAAATTGGACTTCTAATATTTTATTCTTTCCACATTCTTCCAGTTAGCAAAGTACTCAGATAAGGAGTAACAAGAAGTTAATTGTGTCTACAAAATTCCATGTGGGTAATTCATAATTGTCCGTGATTCATGCAGACTTCACTCTAACCTATTTTTCCCAAGAGCTAGAAGAAATTACAAACCAGGCTGAGTTTATCCAGTTCCCATTTCTTATCATTTAAGTCTTCATGCTGTTTCCAGCTAAATTGCCTTAAAACTATTTTGACATAAATACAGATTCCTAATATGTGATTCATCTGTTTGTTCAATAGATGGACAAAGCTCCTGAGCTAAATATTACTGCATCTGTATCAATATTTAGGAAAGGGCATAATCACTGCTATAGCAAAGCTGCTTCACAAACTAGTTAAGTCTCCCTGGTGTTTTTGTAACTAACACGGATGTTAACTTCATTGTTTGTATGTATCAATAATGGTGAGCAAACTGTCATCTTATCAGTGCCATCAAAATAGGTAAAAGTTGATTCCATGGACCTCCTTAATAATCTTATGATTTGGTCATTGCTTCATTGCTGAGGATTTGCAGCCAAAGAAAGAATGGTAATATTTCCTAATGGCGGTGGTTAGTCAAACAGGCTGTTCTCTTGGAGTGCTGGGAACTTGGTCCTGTGCTCTGCACTAATGTCGTATGAGAAACATGCATTTCTTGTTTTGAATTAATAGCATTCAAGGCAGAGGGGCAGAGCTCTGTCCAATAAGCTTGTTGGGAGTAGGGAGCAAAGAGACAAAGACCAAGCACAGTCCTATTTCTTCTTAGTGTGCCTAAAAGGCAATTGTAGCTTCTATGAGGGACTTCACTCAGAATTCCCTCACTATATCAATCCAGGGTTGGCCCAAGTACTTCTGGTGCCCTACTCATGGGAGTGACAGCTCACCCTCCCTCCCACCCAGCAGTGATGCGCAGCAAGAAGACACTATGGCCTTTTATCCCTGCATACCAGGGCAAGAAGCCACTGCCCAACCTCCTCATCCCACCCCATGAAGAAGGTAATCTGACTTGAAGGTCTCCACCCCAAGCTTCCACTCCATCTGAGAGAGGAGCCAAATCTTCCCACCTCCCTACTTCACCCCAGGATTGCATTTCCCAGCACCGTGCATGGTGGAGACTGCTTAGAAATTCAGCTGCCTCATCTCCAAATGAAAACACTCAGGAAAGAGAAAGGGTTTTAGATCTGAAATTCTGAATGGGGAGCAGCAAGTGCACACACACACACACATATACATACAGTTGAGAGAAGTGACCCAAAATGAAAGAAGATACTTTCCTAAAAAGGTTGCTTGATAGGATGGTCTGAAGACACAGTACCCATCACTGGAGGAGTGGAGAACCACATAGACCACCCTGAGCTGCTTGGAGGAATGGTAAGATAAAATATGATAGGGAGGTAGGCAGACATCAGTCATGAAGAAGCACCAAAAATTGCTAAACATGCACTCATAAAGCTTTAGGCTTTGTAGGTCATGCAGCTTCACAGCAATCAACAGAATTTCAGAAAGATTAAGGGGTTTC
This sequence comes from Gekko gecko, assembly GCA_029375565.1. NCBI lineage: Eukaryota > Metazoa > Chordata > Lepidosauria > Squamata > Gekkonidae > Gekko > Gekko gecko. The sequence goes on from JAPDNY010000002.1 coordinate 139,930,009, forward strand.
TTTATATTAAAGATTTTCTGTGCCTACAAAAGCAGCTGGCTTTGAATGTCTGGCTTGCTGAACATGTGCAGAATCACACAAACTCTCATTTTAGATTCTGAGCCGGAGAAGCTCTTTTTGGAAGAAACAGAGCTCCATCTGTCATACCAATGAGCAGGGTTAGTTCACTCTAAAGTTGCTTGAAAGCCAAACTGGAAGAGGCTGCCACATCTTTGTAGGCTGCTCGATGTATGTTTCAGGCTGTTTTTGCATCCTGGCTTGTTCTTTTTAGTGGCTTGTTTTAATGGCTTTGTTTTATTGTTTCAGTTGTAGGTCACAAATGAGTGGAAGAAGGCATCAGGCGTGACTGGCATCTGGCATCGTGTGAGGTTTTTGACGTAAGCCACCTTCAGCCACAAGGAAAGGCAGGATATAAATATTTTAATCAATAAATAAATAATATCTCCCAGGCTAGGTCCAAGGCCGTATGCAGAGTCCTTCTGCAGTCTCATTTGGAGAAGTAAGGAAGGAGGCATGAACTTCTTCCCAACCCTTGCCACTCCAGTTCCAATTCTAAGTGAGCAACAATGAAACGAGGGGGGCATGTCTTCTCTTGTGCCATAGCACACTGTTTGGGGCAGCAAAACAGGTTGAGCTGGCCCTGCCACTGAGCACTTCAAACTGGACAAATTCATAGTCTGAACCAGCTGATTAGAAAGTTTACATCATCACTATCAAAACTCAGCCCTCTGCTGATCTTACAGTTGACTAGTCCTAACACTGTGCAGGGCAAGACAGCTCACCTCAGTCAGAAGATTCTGGGGTACCATTTGAGCAGAAAATTCTCTGTTATTTAGTTTTGTATTATGTTATATCATTGAGTGAGATGCCTCTGGGATAGTCTGCCTCAGGCAGCAAAATATCTCAGGCCATCTTTGCATTGGATATTCACAAGTTTGGAAGAATTGGGCAAGAAAGAGAGAAACCAGATGAAAGGGGAAAAATCACTTAAATAATTAGCAATACCAACTGATGCTTGCTGAAAACATGACTGCCTTGCAGAAATCAACCAGACAAAATTCATAAGACCCCAAGGGTGAAGAAAGCTAGTCAATGCTGGTATTTGAAGTTGTTGTTTTTCTCCTTGAATTATATCCAGTTTTGAAAGTTTTACTGCTTTCTCAGGACTGAACATTTTCACTGAAAAAAGTTGTAACATTCTTACAAATAGCTGAGTTTTAACTTTTTATGTACTTCATTTAGACATACACACACATACCTTTTTCCCCAATAGGAACCCAAAGCAACTTAACTTGTTCTCCTCTCCTATATTACTCTCATGACAACCTTGTGAGGTAGGTTAGGCTGAGAGTGTGTGACTGGTCCAAGATCACCCATAAGCTTCCATAGCTGATTTGGGAATCAAGCTTGGGTCTCGCAGGTCTTAGTCCAACACTCTAACCACTATACAACACTGGCTCACTAAACTGGTTCAGAATAACAGAATCAGGACTTCCTGCAGAATTTTTCATTAAAACGCTGTCACAAAATGTTTCCTATTGAAATGTAATCTGCAAGTCCTAAACTGAGAGCCAGTTTGGTGTAGTGGTTAAGAGAGGTGGACTCTAATCTGGAGGACTGGGTTTGATTCCCCACTAAGCCACATGCAGCCAGTTGGGTGACCTTGGGTCAGTCACAGTTCTCTCAGAGCTATTCACTCAAGAGCAGTTCTCTCAAGAGCTCTCTCAGCCCTGCTTGCCTCACAGGGTGTCTGTTGTGGGGAGAGGAAGGAAAGGAGATTGTAAGCCACTTTGAGACTCCAAGGTATAAATCCAATTCTTCTTCTTCCTCTTCCTCCTCCTCTTCTTTGTGTATGTAATGTACCCAAGCCGACCATGTGCTCCAACCAGTTCTAACTGGTCTGACATGCGGCCAGGCCAAGTGCCTGAGCTTGGACCTTGAGGACAATAGACTCTCGGATCCTGAGTCCCCTCCAATCGGGGAGCTAGAATCTGAAAGGTTAATGCAATTACTGTAAATAGACCACACACGGGTGTTTGGGGTGTGCGGAGTGTGTGAGCCGGCTACTTTGTCTTGTTCCTGATCTGAAATAAAAGTATGAGCTGATTTCACTCTACTCGATGCTTCAGTCTCAGTATTTTTCACTGGCGATGAAGGTGGGATTCTACCTCCCTTGAACAGAGACCACACATCGAGCACTGCATCAAGACCAACGCGGAGAACACTGCATGCCAGCATCTCTAGTTGCCGCTTCCCACACCGCTCCAGGACCTGAGCATCGTACCGCTGACCCTGTGCACAGCACTGCACCACTCTTCATTCCGATGCCACCACTCCCGAGCATCCACATGAAACCCATAAGATGGCTGCTGCTTCCGAGAGCCTTCCTGCCTTCGACAACTCCCAACTTACCCAATGGGAGACCTGGCTGGAAACCCTGGAGAGCCACTTCACCATCCATAATGTCATGGAGCCAAGTAAGAAAAAGGCGTACCTCCTCCGGCACTGTGGGATGGCGGCCCACCTCCTGCTGAAAGACTTTAATACAGCCCCGGCTGACCAAAGATGAGTTCTACGCCACACTGGTCAAAGCACTGACCGACCACCTGGCCCCTAAACCCACAAAATTTGTGGAAAGGATGGACTTTTTTGTGAAGATCCAGGGTCCTGACAAAACCACCTCTGATTTTCTTGTGGCTCTTTGCCGGGCCACCACGAGATGTTCGTTTCCCAGTTTGACAGATGCGCTGCTGAACCAGTTCCTCGTGGGCTTGCAGGACCCCAAGTTATGGAGGAAGCTGGTCAGCCAATATGACCTGGATCTTGACAAGGCAATCCGGGAGGCCATGGCATACAAGAAGGCCCATCAAGACCACCGCGCCAAGGCGTTCCACCACACCCAAGCGGCTGTAGGGTCCGACATCTCCGATGATGAGGAGGTCCTACAGGTCTGACGACGCCCGGCCCAGTGCAAAGGTGACCGACACAGCAAAGCTCAGCCCCACATCCTCACCCTGTGCCAGCTGCGGTGAACCCCACGAGCGCCAGTCTTGCAGATTCCAGGATGCCGTCTGCCATACCTGCCACAAGACCAGCTACATCGCCAAGGTTTTCTGCTCCAAAGGACAACACCAGAGAACCATGGCACAGCTCGACTCATCAGATCTCCACACCGTTTCGGCCCACCAACAATAAACAGTATGTAACTTGCACCCAGATGGCCCAGACAAGGTGCATGTGACTGTCCTTATCGAGGGGTCCCCCTGTCCCATGGAAATTGACTCCAGCTCATCATTTTCCATAATCGCAACAGAAACCCTCCATTCCCTGTGCCCAAAGGGGGGGCCCTGTTTGCGCAAGCCACAGGGTCTCACATTACGGGACTTCAATAAGAACCCTGTGGCTGTCTGTGGCTGGGGCAAGTTCCGGGTCCAGTTTAAAGGATTCTCAGGACTCCTAGACCTGGTGGTGGTGGAAGGGCACCTCACTTTGTTGGGCCTATCATGGTTCACACCCCTGGGGCTCAAGATATCAGGGATCAACCAGATCCAGACAGCAGATTTGGAGATGGCCTGCAGAGAGTTCCCAAAGGTGTTTGATGGGACTCTGGGGTAGTACACTGAGGCCCCCATTTCTCTGGACCCTGACCCAACTGTACGGCCCATCCACATTAAGGTGTGGCTCCCCCCACCCCCCAGCAATGAGGGTGAAAATAGAGGCCGAGCTTGATCACCTCGTTGAGCAAGGGGTGCTGAAACCAGTTGCGTCCGCACGCTGGGAGACCCCCATCGTCACACCAGTTAAACTGAACGGTGATGTGATGTGAGGATATGTGCCAATTACAAGTGCACTATCACAAGGCCCTGCAAGACCATGCTTACCCGGTCCCAGTGGTAAGCCATGTATTGGCCTCCCTAGCGGGGGCCAAGATCTTTAATAAGCTGGATTTGGCGCAAGCAAGGTGCAGAAAATTGCAATGCACAAAGGGGTGTTCCAAGTAACGAGGCTACAGTTTGGGGTCTGTGTGGCACCGGGGATCTTTCAGTCATTTATGGATTCCCTTCTTAAAGGCATTCCAAGAGTACAACCCTTTTTAGACAATGTGATCGTCGTGGCACTGGATTCCACAACTTTCGCAGACCGGCTCCAGCAAGTGCTCCAGAGGTTCGACTCCACCGGCCTCAAAATGAAGAAAATAAAATACCTCCTTGGGGTGCCCCGCATTAAATTTCTGGGGTTTCCCATGGCAGGGAATCCACCCCATGGACAATAAAGTGCGGGCTACTACACACACTCCCCCCTGTTTTTCCAAGTCAGAACTGCAGGCTTTCTTGGGCCTGCTCAACTTTTACCATGCTTTCCTGCCCTTGAAAGCCGCCGTAGTGGAACAGTTTCACCACCTCCTGGATAAGGAGGCCGACTGGGCCTGGGGACCCAAGCACACGGCAGCATTTCAAGGGGTCAGGGACTTGATCACCTCTAACTCTGTCCTGCACCATTTCAATGAGGCACTCCCGGTGGTCCTCGCTTGCGACGCCTCCCCCTACGGGGTCGGGGCAGTCCTGGGCCACCAGTTACCAGACAGCCGGGAGGTCCCAGTTGCCTACTATTCACGGACTTTGTCTTCTGCGGAGCACAACTACATGCAAATAGACAAGGAGGCATTGGCAACAGTGGTTGGGGTTAAAAAATCCCACCACTATCTATATGGGTGGCCCTTCACAGTGTTGACAGACCATAAGCCTCTCCTCAGTCTACTGGCTCCGAACCATCAGACACCCCAAATGGTCTCTCCCCAGGGTCCTCCAGTGGTCCATCTTCCTGGTGGGGTACACCTACACCCTCCTCCATCGCCCCGGGAAAGCCATGGGCCATGCTGATGCGCTCAGCCACCTGCCACTGCCGGTTACGGATCTCAACCCTGCTCCCGCCCATATGGTCACCCTTTTGGAGTCGCTTCCCGACTGCCCAGTCCACGTGTGGGAGGTGGCCCACCTCTCGGTCCGGGATAAAGTCCTCTGTTGGGTCCTGGACTGGGTGGGGAGGAGGTGGCCTTCGGCCAAAGAAGGCCCAGAGTTTACACCGTTCATCACAAGAAAGGATGAACTGTCATCATATAAAGGGTGCTTGATGTGGGGAGGCTGGGTGGTGATCCCAGCCCCGCTCCAGCAGCGCATCTTAGAGCCTCTGCATGAGCACCACCCAGGGGTCATAAGGATGAAGGCATTGGTGAGGAGCTATGTCTGGTGGCCGGGCCTCAATTGGGACATTGAAGACAAGGTAAAAAGATGTCAGCCCTGCCAAGCCTCTCACCCCGTCCCACCCAGAGTGCCGGAGAGAGCTTGGGAGTCCTCCCACCGCCCCTGGTCGTGGCTCCACCTGGATTTCGCAGGGCCGTTCCAGGGGCAACTGTTTTTCATTCTGGTGGACTCTTATGGCAAGTGACTGGAGATCGTCCCCATCTCAGCGACCTCATCAAGAGCAGCTATAAAAGTGATGTGGCAGATCTTCAGCGCCCAGGGCCACCCAGACACCCTAGTGATGGACAACGGGATGGCCTTCACATCTGGGGAGTTCCAAGACTTCACCAACTATTACGGGATCTGTCACATCTGCTCAGCTCCGTTCCACCTCACCACCAACGGGCAGGCCAAGTGCATGGTAAGGACAACTAAAGATGCGCTCCACAGGTTAGACTCCACAGATTGGGACTACAAGTTGGCCTCTTTCCTTTTTGGCCAAAGAACCATGCCACACTCCAACATGGGCCAGAGCCCTGCCGAGCTGCTTATGGGCAGACATCTCACATCACGATTAGACTGGCTTCACCCAGATCAAGCATCCAAGCGAGAGCCTGCCATCGAAACTCCAGAAGCCACATGAGGATTTTTTCCAGAGGATCCCATTTATGCCCAGAACTTCACCCGGGGGCCCCCTTGGATTCTGGTGAGAGTAGTGAAAGTACGAGGGGCCCGCTCCTATGAGGTAACCAGCGACGATGGACAAATACTACATCGCCACATTGACCAGCTCTGCAGGAGCACCTGCCGGTGGAGCCAGAAGACTTCAAGGAGCCGGACACACACAAGACAACAGAGCCTGTCACCACAACGGGCCCACTGGATGAACCAGGCAGCTCAGCCATCACCCGTCAGTCTCCGGACCCCACAGGGCAACCCCAGGGACCTGTCAGTGTCGTTCTGATCCCACCGCCTTTGGACAGCCCTACACCGAGAACATCAGCGGCGGCTCCGGTTCAAGCAGCATCGGGACTCCGCCGCTCAACCCAAGAGCACAAACTGCCCACATATCTGAAGGACTTTGTTTGCAGGTGTCTTTCAGACCAAGGGGGAGGGGTGTAATGTACCCAAGCTGACCATGTGCTCCAACCAGTTCTAACCAGTCCAACATGCGGCCAAGCCAAGTGCCTGAGCTTGGACCTTGAGGACAATAGATGCTCGGATCCTGAGTCCCCTCCAGTCGGGGAGCTAGGATCCAAGAGGTTAATGCAATTACTGTAAATAGACTACTCACGGGTGTGTGGGGTGTGTGGGGTGTGTTTTCCTTGGGCCATATAAGCTGGCCTGTGAGCTGGCTACTTTGTCTTGTTCCTGATCTGAAATGAAAGTATGAGCTGATCTCACTCTACCCGATGCTTCAGTCTCAGTATTTTTCAGTGTATTAGATAGATGGGTACATGCACGTCTGATGCAATTGGCTTCCAGGTTTCCCTAAAGCAACACTTTTTTTTTTTTTTGCTTTATGTGGAAATTAGTCAATGAGGGCGTAGAATCTATTATTTTTTTGGTATTTATCAATGACTCTAGGAAGCACGGAAAGAAACTTTACTAAAACTAAACAAATGAAGGACACTTTGTAATAGACTCAGGAGACATAGGGTCATGGGACCAGGGCATTGATGTATACATTTGTCAGCAAACTCCAATGTGCCAGAACCCAAACTCACCTTTTGTTTGAAGAGCTCTTGAAAGGAGGTCAAGGCCCAGGAAAAGCTTGGGTTCCCCGTGGTGCCAAGTTCACTTTTGCTGTCCTAATTGAATTTTTGTGCTGAAAATGAATTTCCTTCTAAAGAACAAGAAAAGGGTAGAACAAATCCTGGCTGCCTTCCAAGTAGCTATAGTCATTTCAACATCATCCTGAGATTTAGATCCTAAAATGAATTATAAATGGGCCAATTTTGTTCTGCTTAATGGAGGACCATGTACAAGACAGACTTGGGGATTCCACATCTCATGAAATTTGGGATCACAGGCGAGAAGCACTACATGTTTTATAACAGAGAAATAGATTAGTTTGGAATGACTCCTGTACAAGACCCAGGTTCTAAAAAGTCTGGGTCTTTTCTTACTTAAACTAACTAGCATAAAGCAAAATGCTTCCAGTGAAGATTATGGAAATCTGAATTTTAAAACCTGTGGAAATGTGGAAATGACTTCATTAATAACTCAAAAACAAAAGATGTTTTTAATTCCAGATTTGCATTTTCAAAGTGTAAGCAATGTCGTTGGACAGCAGGTATCACATTTGCAGTGGAGTTGGTTTGAAATCACTCACCAACATATTCACTGGTCAAAATTACTGATATGAAAAGTGTGGGGGGTGGATCACGTGATCTGTTAGAAGAAGGCAGTGATAGTCATAGATCTTTTCCACATTCCCCTTCCCATGCAAGAATATTAGACCCATTAAATTGACCCCAAAGTCTTGAGATTTCCCCAGTTGAGCCAATAACTCTGCGGGTGGGGGGGGGCTGCAGCATGAAGGGGACAAATTAATTTTTCCTTTCTGATCTGTCAGTGGAGCTCCCCCTAACTCCACCAATTAATCTTGTTAATTTAGATGCCCCTGACTCCAAGTCTCCTCAGCTCCACTGATATTCTGCTTTGTGAGATAATAATGTCATAAAAGGGTATTAGTATCACTAATGTAAAGTAATGACTAACGTAAGGGTTGCAGTGGGATGCTACTTTCTAAATGGCAGAGGTTGCCATAGGATCCAGCACCGTTGCTATGTCTTCTATTGTTTAATATAATTTTCCTGCCTTTTCAGTATCTTTGCTAAGAGAACATAGGACACCAGCTTAAGCTTCTTCACTGTCAGCAGTAGCAGGCAGTTAACATAGCATATCAAAGGATGGTTTGGCCTATTCCTGCCAGCTTCCCCATCCATATCCTAAAACCAAGTCATCAAGGGCTGAATCCTATGAACCACAAGCTGAAGATTATCATGGAGGACTTTCCCTTGACACAAATGCCCTTTGTGGCCCATTTACCCTGCAGCTGGAGCTGGGAGTTAAGGAATCCTGATGGACAAAATGATATGACATGGGTGGCTTCAAGGAGGAAGAATTAGACAAAATGGTCTCCTCCTCCTTCTATTAGTGGAGAAATCCAGTAGAGCAGTCATTGGGGGCTGCTGGGGGAATGGGGAGGCAAGTAAGATCCATCTCTCTATGCCTTGCCTTTGCAGTTCATATGATCTAACTACAAATGATGGCACATTATTTTAAGGTAAGAGTTCTAGTGAATCTTCAGGGGAAAGGGATTCCAAATCTGAGTATTAGTTACCAGTTTTCCATGTGACTTTGATGTATGAATTTAGAAAGAGCATTTCCTTTTGATCCACACAAAAAAGACACTATCTGAATTCCATTCATGAATTTGGAATGCAACATTTGTATTAGGACACAAGTTAAACTTTGTTCAGATAAAACCCCACTGTTTACTATGTTGACAGCTTTACATACCCAATGGACAGAAACAATATAAAGTGCACAACAATGCTTAGATTGTGGACAGAGTGGATATTTCTTGTTCATTCACCAACTTCCTTTAAATTCTTACTCCTGCAACTGCTGAAGAGCTAAGACTTCACCCTCTGTTCCATCCTTATTCTTCCTGTGGTCTGGTCAGACTCCTGCAATGTAGTTCTTACATGTGTACAGCCTTACCTGTGTCAGCAAACTGGGATTTTGTAGGTTAAAGTTCCAGATCATAGTGACTGGTCACTCAAAATGCAGGTACTTCACAGAACTTTTTCATCTGTTAAACTCCTTATCTATTTTTCCCTGAGGAACCAGCACAAACAGTTCTGAAACCACTGTTTAAAAACTTCAAGTTGTAGACTTTTATTAGCCAATAGCCACATTTAAAGGAGTGATGTTAACAAAATTCAAATAATTTCATAGGACAATAAAGTTAAGAAAGAGAAAGTGGAGTTCATATGTCATCTGTAGAGTAATTAGTTTATGGAGGCTTGAACTCTCAGCTGATGTTTAACTTGGATTAACATGGCAGTGAAATGCCCAAGAAATTGTTCTGTACATGTGGACAAGAATCACATGTACAGACACAGCTTTCTTTGAATGTTGTGTCACTGCAACTTTAATAGCATGGAAGCTAGCCAATGTTTAAACACAAGCAAGGCATTTAGAGTGCATTTACACCATGAATTTACTGAGAACAATCACTTTATGAGTTTTCCCAGTTCTTTTTCACCCACGCCTCAGAATGACTAATATTATTTGCACTCATACCTCAGAATGAAGACACCAAACAAGTTAAACTAGGGTTTATTAATTGTAGTCTGAACTGCACAAATCATTAAGTTCACTGCCCCCAACATGTACATTCTCTCAGATATTGCCCCACTGGGTTTGCCAAGATTTCAGCCACCCATCCAGGCTTCAAGCTCAACATGGCCAGAGGCCACACTTTTGTATTTCCTTGCCAGCACTAAACTTGAACAGAGAGATGATGTCATCAGCCCCATTCCCCACACCATATAGAGCAAAGGTTCAAATTTCAATGCACAGTACTGAGGGATTAACCTCCTCCAGTCTTCTGGGACATCAGTAGCTACTTTGAGTGGTTCCCCTCATTCTTGGATGCTTCCGCGTGCTTGTCAGACTAATCAAACAAGAAGTACCTGATCTGTACAAATCCTACCAATGCTAGTTAGGGCCACACTAACCTCTCAGGATCAGGGCAATTTGTATAACCCAACCATACAGCAATAAATGTGAAGCAGGCAAAAAAAGATTCCTTATCCCAGCCAATCAACTTGGGACCGAAAAGATTCCTGCTGGGCTCCAAAGAGACCATCCCACATGGCTGTCATGGGGGAGAAAGAGTGGGGAGCTGTGTGACAAAAAAAAAAGCATGCTTTCTTATCTTAGCCCTTTCATAGGCTGCACTGCACAAGGCAGCCTTTCCTTGTTCCCCATCCCCAAAGTCTGGTGCCCCCATTCTGATGGGTACAAAACTGTCCATGCCATTATTTGGGCAAAAATGTGCTTCATTTGCTTTCTCTATCTTTATGGGGTTTTGTTGGAAATCTCCCCAGATGGCCATATTTATTTTTCAATAAGTTTTATATATTTTCAGTACTAAATATCTTTGTAACACCATCATGAAAATAGGTCTGATTTGGTGGGTTGCCTTCTTAAATTTATCTAGTCAGGTACTCCCGCTTAGATGCTGACAGAGTGCACAGCAAGGATGAGCAGATTCCTCCTCTTCTATTCCTGCATTGGTCAGGAATTTCTTACTGCACTGTACTCTGTCCATTCCTCCTTATTCCTGGTTCAACTACAAGAATGCTGTTCAAATCTAGAACAAGAATGCAGTTCAACTACAAGAATGCTGTTCAAATTACCAATCCTGTCCTATTAAATAAAAGGGTACTGGTCTGGCAAGGTTCTATGCTTGGCAAAATCAATTTGCTCCCTGGTATGTCGCGCAGAATCTGTCCCTATCCACTAGCTGCGTTGCCTGAGTTCTCTCCCACCCACTGCAGCCTAGGCCACTCTTCTCTGATTGGGCCAGCATTTCAAGCTCATTTGCATACAGAAGCTGATTGGACTTCACTCCATTTCGCACCTCAAACTCCCCCCCACACCGCAAGACAGTTGGAATTGTCCGTTGTTTATGCAACCTGTTGTATTCTGAGGTTAAATATGTCCTCACTTACAACACTTCCCCTTCAAAAGAAACAAACCCAATAACACAACCATGCCACTCCACAAAAAAGACAGGTCACACCACAAGCAGAATACCACAAGGCAAAAAAAGCTCTGGTACTAATTCTGGCAGGGGACACTGTGAGTGTAGAAAATGATTTATCGACACAGTGGAAAATCTTTAGGAATTGTTTGGTGCATTTACCATGGGGCACCCATCCAGAGCCTTTGGCATTTTCTCACTCTGCTGGTATCAAAACCAATTGAAGGCAAAATAGAGATATGGAGACTTTTCCATCCTGCTTTGCATCAATTTGTCTTTGTTGGCAATGGCACCCCTAGGCCTGGCTGGTTGCTCCTGTTCAGCAGGAGCATCCCTATGGAAACTGCCTGGGTGATTTTGGACCAGCCGGAGACTTTCTGCCTAACCTGCCTTACAGAGTTGCTGTACAGATCACAAAGCCGAAAAGAATGAAGTAAACTGCTTTGCTCCCCACTAATGAGAAAGACAGAATTTTGCCTAGGAAGAAGCTGCTGAGAGGGGATGAGATAAAGTTGCCAACTATAGGTATGGAAATTCCTGGAGATTTGAGGGGTGGAGCCCAGAGAGAGTGAGGTTTGAGGAGGGGTGGGACCTCAGACAGGTACAGTGCCATAGATTCTACCCTCCAAACCAGCCATTTTCTCCTGGGGAACTATGGTTGCCAATCTTGGCCCAGTGGCCATCAAACCATTCTCTTCCACCCCCTGCTGTGCAGCTGTCTTTCCCTTAGGGTTGCCAATCTTCTGTTACAATTGATCTCCAGATGACCAAGATCAATTCCCCTGGAGAAAATGGCTGCTTTGGAGGGTAGACCCTATGGCAGGTAGAATGCCATAGACTCTACCCTCCAAACCAGCCATTTCCTCCTGGGTAACAATTGTTGCCGATTTCCAGGTGAGGGCTGGAGATCACTCAAAACTACAACTGCTCTTCAGGTAGCAGAGATCAGTTCCTCTGGAGAAAATGGTGGTCTCTGTCATTATACCCTGCTGAGGTCACCACAGCAAATTCACACTGTGTGCCCAGAGCCAGGGCACTCTCCCAGAGCCTCTTTCTAGAGCCCATTGTATTTATTTCCACAACGGGCCTTACTTCTAGTGTCATATAAAACCATAGTCTTGATGTGTTTGGACACATGATAGGATCTTTGTACAGCATTTCACTGATACACACCAATGATCCTATGCCATTTGTAAAATGCCACATCAAAATAATACTTATCCTGGTGTACTTAAAAGCATATTAAGATTGCTTTTCTGCAACGTTGTTTGTCAAAGGACTTGTATAGATTGGTAACACGAAGCAGTAAAAGACAGATGTATATACAACTTGAATTAACTGAAAACTGCAGTAAATTATTCTTGCTTGGCACTTTGTACAAAATTAAGGATTGAAACCTAGGTTGACAGAGAAATTCTAATGTAGTAATTCCACTTCTGAATCAAGATAAGGGCATCCGGGCTCTAAAATGCAGGAAGAAATTCAGATAGGGGGAATTCCTGAAGCATTCCTTGGGTCTCAGTTCACTGAGCAAAACAAAAGCTGAAGATCATTGCAAGGTACATTTGTGGCCTTAATAGGACCACCCAGAATGCTAAGCTCAAATGGGAAGGCAGCATCCTCTAAATTTGATCGTCCATGTTAAAGCTTGTTGGACACACACATAATAAATACACTGATGGGAAATGAGCTATATTTTACTAGATAAGCTTTATAGCCTAAAAAACAAAAAAACCTAAAAAACAAAAAGCAAGCACTTATGCACATGTCGCTTTCACTGCAATTTCACCGGCACTTTGGTCTCCACAGCATACGTTCTGATGCCACTATTTCATTTTCAGTCCCTGTGAGAGCCATTTGAAATGGGATGAAATACATGGTACATTTGAGTTTATGGTGTATTAAAGGGCTACACTAAGAGGTGGCTCTGGCAACAAAGTGAATTCTTTATTACCCCATCACACTCTCCCCTGTGCTGTCTTCACTCAGGTCTGGCCTTCACAATAACACCTTCAAGGTCAAGGATGGATTAGTTAATGTAGATAATTAAGATACATCCACACCAGCTAGACCTCTCTGTGGCTTTTCATGGGTCTTGTACTACAGGTTACTGCCATACTAAGAGTATAATTCTATGCAGAATTACTCCACTGGAATAAATGCAGTTAAGGATTGAGTAACTTTACACAGGATGCACTGTTAGATAAGAACAGAACAGAATTTTGATCCTGGAAGAAAACCATGCAAGAATAGTTAATAGTTTTGCATTCTTTCAGAAATGTCCATTCTTACTGTAAGACAGTAATATAAATCTAATTCACATGGAAAAGTCATATGGATAGGAAATCAACATTAAAACAAGAGATCAAGACAGAACAAATTGTAGCAACTGACTGACCACTATGCACTTCATGCTTCATAAACCACCAACGTAGCCCTTGTCATCAAAATCACAAAAAAAATAGCCTTAAGCAGGGGCCTCCTAACCTTTCATACAGGCTCTTCCTACTTCCCTGATCCACTGTATTTCAATGACCATTTGAAAAGGCAAGATATTACTATTTGAGCATTTGGAGATAATGTTCAACACCCACTGTGTAAACCCCTAGGTTTATCATATTTCAATAGCCATTTAGAAACTCACTGTGGCCATTCTGAAGGAACATATAGAGTCCAATCAGTCAATATCATTGTTTTGAGTACTTTTGAGTACTTTCGAGCCCCACCTACCTCACAGGGTGTCTGTTGTGGGGAGGGGAAGGAGTTTGTAAGCTGCTCTGATATGCCTTTAGGCAGTGAAGGGCGGGGTATAAATCCAAACTCCTCCTCCTCCTCCTCCTCCTCCTCCTCCTCCAAGATTACCAATTCTTGATCTCCTGCTCTGCCATTCTGTCATTTTTCCCTTATTCCATGGAATGTTGTTACCAGCCTTAAACATTTTACAAACAAAGGATTAAAATGGGAAATGGTTGTATAAAATGTACAAAGAAACTGAAACGAGCTTTGAAATTAGTGGAAACTACACATACCTATGTAAGCATGAATTATCTCATCACAAAGTGCCTACCTTTATGCATGGCTGAAACTTCTGGGTCAGGTTATCATTGCACAGCAGAAAAGGACAAACTATAAAATATACTTCTCTCCATGTTAATTCAGCAACTCTACTGGCCAAGGTAACTCTCCTGCCATGACCATTAGGCTGTACACAAGCAAAGCAGAAGTACTGTCTCAGCAGTAAGATGGTGATTACATATTTTTATGAGGGTTGATGGTGCATTAATTGATTTTATTGCAAATTATTTGCATAATGATGTGGATCAGAATCACCATGCAGAAAGTTATAAAGGTTGATGTTTAGGAGGGGAAAAGTCTCATTCTAAAGAAATCAAATTCAAGCCGCCAATTTTCTCGTTCACATTTTTGCTTATTTTCAGTAAGAACATTCTTTCCAATTGCTCTCAGACCAAGTTGACTGCAAACTGTGCAAATGTAGGAATGAACTCTGCAATCCTAAACAGAGTTATTCCATTCTAAGTCCAGGTGTAATCCTGTTTACATTGTTAATTTGGTCCTCTTTAATTAGAAGGCCTCAGTTTTATGGGTTCTTATCACACCCTGGGTATGCAACTGTCAGTAGGAAGATGCAGACTCCAAAGTTGTTACTGAGACAAACTAAATGGTTTACTGGAAAACATTGCTGCACAATGCACTGCAAAAGCAAACTGAAAAACACAAACTAAATCAAAAACATGATACAGGAATGCATGCAAAAAAATGTATGAGGCTGCAGCAAATAATATGGAATACATAAGCATGAAAGGATAAGACATGACCAGTCCCCAGTAAAGGATATACCAGGTAGTAGAGAGATGAACCATAAACCACTAGGCATTGTAATGCACTCGGAACAAAAGGTTACAAACATGAGAGAAAAGTTAATGCATATTATTCTGAATCTAAACATTAAAACATAAATTGCCTCACTACCACACTTCTGTCCTTCTAGTTTTAGTTCAGCTTCCTAGCAAGCAAGCTGATGCAGTTCCATAGCTACCTATCCAAGGATCCAGGAAGAAAGAAGAGCCAGGACTTTCACAGACTTGTGAGCCTCTCATCCTTTAGATTCCTGAGAATTAGGAGGAAGAGAGAGTAGGGTAAGGAAAGACCTTGGAAGCCTCAAGACCTCAAAACAACTTCAGAGCAGACAGATCCTAAACAGAAAGGCTGCTTCTGGCCTGAAAAGAAAACCTGCTACTAAGCTTACCTCCGTCTTGGACTTTTCCACATTTCCCTTGGGCAAGAACGGTACCATGGTGACATATCACTCCTAAGAGATGGAAACTTAATTTTCTCCCTTATTCATTGTTTGCTTTGGCACCTAGGGGACTTAAAAACCTCATAACCATAACATCTCCCCAGTATTTCAAAGCAATATGTCAGTTAAAGCTCTTCTTATCAGTTGTGAAATTGGTCTTCTTGTTCATCAGAGGCACAGGCATGCTCCTGCGTCCTGGGGACTTTTAACATTCTCAGCAATCAGCAGTGCATTCTGGGGATTTCCAATTACAAGTTTCAGGCTAGGGTTCAAGAAAAAGTACTCCTGCATACCATGATTGTGCATGTAAACAGTACCGGGGCAGGGAGCTGTTCCTCCTTACGTGTGGAACCTGGTCCCAAACAATCTGGTTCTCATGGCATCTCAGTAGTAGCTTATGTTAACTCAATTGGCAAAGTTAATATTCCAGCTGACACACCAGTTTCTGGGCTCCTTTAGCTGAATCTGCAGATTCTTCCAAAGTTACCAAAAATAAGATAAACAATCCAACAGTCCATGCCTTTCCTCTCCCCATCATCTGTCCTGTGAAGGGTAAAAATCTTTTGTAAAAATCCAATTGGACAAGCTTTAGACAAGCTGCCCTTCTTAATGAAAGGTTTCTGTCAGTATTAAAAGGTGCTCTTCCATTGTGTACAACTACTTGAAGTTATATGTTCCTCGTGGAATAACAATTACTTAGTGCTATATCAGCAAAAGTCACAATTTCTGATGGCAAACTAGGCAGCATTGGGGTCTGAAAGCTATTTTGTTCAGAGAGGCTTTAACTAGGTCAATTCAGGGCTAAAAGAGTACCAGATTAATGTAGATTTGGGCTGGAAATCAAACAGTAGGATAACAAATTATGTCTATTTGACAGAAGTCTCTGCAGACCTTATACTGAAAACTCACATCTGATCATTATGGCCCATTCTGCACTCACAGCTTACTGCAGAGAATCCCAGCAGTCAAGCCTTTTAAGCTTGACTTCAGATGTGTTTGCCTGCCATTCACACCATTCTTTTTTCTCCAGTGTTTTCTGTGCATTTATTCTGCACCTACAACCGAGAATCACAGTTTTCCTTAATTGGAGTTGAAACGTCACTTGCGACGTGGGAGAGGGACATCCAGTGAGTTTTCAGATTTGAAAACAAGGAGGCACTATTGTAATGCTAGGCTTCCAGAGACTGCCAAAATGGTCCTGTCCCCCCACCCCCAAATTTGCCCACCAAAGCATTACATGGAAAAATGTTTTCAAAGCTTTCACATCCCAGTGTCTCTGTCTTTGCATGTAATGTCAATTTCATTCTGTGATGACCATCCCCTTTAATTTTGTTTGTGTCCATCCCTGTTCCGCTGCTTGCTCCTCTGTGCCCGCCACCACCACCTCCCACTACCAACTTAGGAGGCTTCTTAGGCACCAGCAGTGCTGTCCCATGCACCAGGTAGCTACTGCCACCATGCCCCAACAAGGTGGCAATGGGAGGAGTGGCAGGGCCCAGTGGGAACCTGCCGAGGGAGCCTGGGATCAGGGGGCCTGGGCAGGCGGCAGAGGCAGCCAACAAGAGACCAGCTGCCAAGGTTCCCAGGCAGAATGCTCAGCCCCTTTCCTTGGGTGACAGTATGGGCATGATGGAGAGTCCTTAGAAGCTGCAGTTTCCCAGCTGGGCTAGAAAGAGGCTCCATGGGATGGGAAGAAGGAGGAAGCAGTAGGGAGGGGGCTGCTGCTGCTCTCCTTTGTTTTTCACTCTCCCCCACAGAGACCACCCCCCTCACTTTTTCCTCTCTGTACACAAAGCTTGGAGGGCATGGGGCGGTGAATGGAGACAAGCTAATGAGTTCTGCCTCCACTCACCTTCTCATTGTCACCAATCCCCCTTTAAACCTGTGTGACACTAAGCCTCCGTGGCTCCTTCTAAAGTATAAAACCCTGTCCTTTTTCTTTTTAAGTCAAGGACGAGTTCAGCAGTAGAAGTTTATCAGTAAATGAGGTGTGTGTGCACGCTTGACTGTGGCTCTGCCAGGCAGCCTGGGTTAGACCAGACTGCCCAGCAGAACATGCAAAGGAGAACTCTGTGCAGGCTGAGCTGGGGCTCTGCGTGGGAGCCTGATTTAGACTGCCCAACAGAGCCCACAAAGGGGACCAATCCTGTGGGGAGAGCTGCAGCCAAGCCTGTGGGACGAACTCTCCCCATGGGACTGGCTCCTTGGCATGCTCTGCTGGGCAGTCTAGTGGGCACAGAGGGGTGGTAAAGAGGCCAGGGTAGAAAAATCTGAGGGAATATTTCTGCATATGGTTTACTTTGGCTTGGAAGTGAAGCAAGGGGGAAATCACGGGAAAAGGACTTTCAGAAAAGTCAGGAAAACAGTGAACTGAAAGTGAACCGAGAGCTGAGGGATGAAAATCAATGCAGAACTAAAAAAAAACCCTGATGGGCATGAAAGGTGAAAGTGGGGGGAAATGCATAACAAAAAAAAATGCAATGGAGAGGCACTGTGAAACCGAGGGAAACCACTGTGCATAAAAGGCCTGTGGCAGAATGATGAGGAAAATCAATTCTATACTTTAGAACTGTAGCTGAGAATATTATACTTTTTGTTCCAAGCATCTCCCAGTGAAGACACTAGACAACAGTATTGGGTTGAACTAGTATATTTAAATAATTAATTATGCAGATCTATGTCCTGCTGCTAAATACACTGAGATATTTAAGTAGCCCTGACAGCAGCTGCCTCTTTTGGGCAGACCCACCATGAATCCAAACTCAGCCTGTCTTCTGCTGACCCCATTTATCATTGTCTGCACACAATGTGCCGAGGGATGCCCATCCCCATCCCCTTCCCCAATACTTTCCACAGCCACTACCAACTTCGTAAAAATGTTGCTCAGCACCAAGGGCACTCCTTCTCAGCCACACCCTGCTGCACAACCAGTGATGCCTTTTTGGGAAAAGCCCTCCATCACTGCTGATGCCTCAGGGTGCGTGCCAATCATCCCTACCTATCATGATCAGCCCACCCTGTCCCTGCCATACAAAGGGGTTAGCTTAGTTTAACACACTTTGCCTCATCTGCTGACTAGAACACTGTGCAGGCCCTGAAGTAGATCTGCCAAATAGACATTGTAGCCTTCTGGAGAAAGATGAACACATCATAGGTGTGGCATATCATATCTGATGGTGTGCAGTATGCATGCACCTTCATCATCCAAGATTACTCTTTGTACCATGTTTTTGATCTTGGCACTGGGGTGCTCAATCCAAGCAGGCTTCTGGGCTCCCCTCTATATTCTCCTCTGAAGAAACTATGACCAGGCAAGAATAGACCCAGGAAAAACATCTTTTATCATCCTTTGGTCCCTAATAATTCTCCACATTAGTGCCATTCCTTTTGACTGCACCAGGTGATTCTCACCCAGATGTAAGATGAGAATAGTGGGACAACTGTTCTCCCCAAACCCAGTAAAGAGAAGGCAGGAGATGGTTCCATAGGATATTCTGCACCCCACCACTGGATGCTGGCCATGGAACATAAACCCAACTGCATTCATATGTCATGGGCAGCTGCTCTCTTGCACACCCAAAAGATGATGGAATGGCCCACCATCAGATTTCTTGATAAGCATGCACCTGCAAGAATTAAGAGATATCAGCTCACCTGATATAAGCCTAAAAGGCCTGTGATTGACCCATGCTGATCTGCTGGACATATCCAACCTTGCAGCTGTCAACACATCTCCAATTCTAATTGAGTAGGTCCCGAATTTGTCTGCTGGCAATCACTCTGCCATCAGACTCTGCCATGTAATGGCCCCAAATTGATATTGCATGAAAGGTGACCTCTCTATGTTGGAAGAGGCAACCCAGACCACATTCTCCTGTTCTCATGAATGCCCTGAGTGTTTGCACAGGGCAAAACTGGGAGTCCCCAGAGGACCCTAAAAGCATGTGATACCCCTTGTTTGACTGGTCCTTTTTGGATAACCACCCATATCTCATCCTGAACCGAAGTTTATGAACTGCATCCTGGCCACAAACCTCCATGAACTTTTAAGGCAGTTCATGGAGGTTCATGGATCCATGGGGAGCCTGCCTTCTCCTCCCCATGAAAGCCATCAAAACACTCCTGCTGTGAAAAGATTGGAAACAGCTGAGCCATGGGGCTGCCTGCTCCCATGGCTCAGCTATTTTGAGCTCAAAACAGGTAAGCCTGCTGCTGCAGCTCAGCTATTTAAAGAGGCTTTCTTGGGCAGCCAGCCCCTGAGGCTAGTTGCCCAAGAAAGCTCCTTTAAAAAGGTGAGCTGTGGGAGAAGGCTACCCCATGGCTCAGCTTTTTCCAATCTAAACAGCTGAGTCATGGGGGCAGTCTGCTTTTCCTCTACCTATGGTCTGAGGCACAGATAGAGAATCCATGCGTGTATGTGAGTGTGTACTGCCCCCCCACACCCTCTCTCCTGGCCACCTACTGTCTGTAGCCCAGTCAAGAGTTTCTGGTCTATGCATGTAATGTGTAGTAAGGTGCCCTGGATGAGATTCCTTGACTACAGTCTATGATCTTTAAAAGGAAAAGATCTTCATTTACAAAAAAAAAAAAATCTAATCATGAGAACACAAAAACTATAGGGAATTTCACATTACCAAGCTTCAGCCAGTTTGAAGCTGTTTTTGATCTGTCTTGAAGTAAACCGGTACAGGGCTGCCATTTCACACATGGAAAAGAGCCGGATCAGAAGCGGTTTGGCAATTCAGACTGCACCACTTTGTTTTCCCACCATTTCCTGCCCCCACTGTCTTTTTTTTTAACATTTGCTTAACACAACCTCAAAACAGTGATGGGATTCTGATGGGATCGCTATGATGCTGTTTTGACATTGTGTTATAGCGCTATAGCACTCTAAAGCGAACGTTAAAAAAAAAAGGCGGAGATTGCCTGCGTGGGCAAAAAATGGTGGGAAAAAGCATTTCGGATCCTGGAGAAGAAACTGAAGACCACTTGGAAGCGGTTTACAGGTAAAATGATTCAGCCCCATTTCCTGAATGGGACAGAAGCGTTTATGTGTGAAAGTACAAATATATTCCAGTACGGAGCAGTGCTAAAACAGTTCTGTCTGAAATATCAGACCAGAAACCGTTTGGGAACCGTTCTTGAACCGGAATATATTGCCTGTCTGAAATTCCCTACTATAAAAACAGTTTAGAGCAGGCCTGTAGCCACAGTGGGGCATCTCGGGGCCTGGCCCCCTGACTTCACAGCTCCCCAACTTCCAATTTTATATTTTATTTGTGGCGCTCCTTGGTGGGGTGCCCCCAACTTATTTAAAGGTTCCCCCAAATTAAAAATTCCTGGCTATAGGCCTAGTTTAGAGTTCTATGGAATTAAGAAAGGGAAAGGAAATATATGAAGCTAACTAACTAAGTTTTACAGTCACCTGTGGCATTCCCTTTCCCTTGAATGGAATGGTGATGAAAATAGAGGATGGTCAAGCCAAACTTCACTCCATTTGCTCCCTGTTCCTTCGAACCCTTCCTGTGCCATCTGGGTGGGTTTCACTTTTAACACTTATGATACTTGGAGTGTGTCCCATGTGTACTGCTCTGCACCCCTTCTCCAATCAAATTAAGGTCACATTTCAAACATTTTATGACCCAACTTTGGATATCCAAATAGTCTTGCACCATCCTGGCAGGTGGGCAAATGGTCGTCATCATCCTGCCTATTTGTCTCATAAAGGAAACCCAACTCTTCTCACCCTGCAGTTTGAGAAGCTTACAGCTCTCTTTTCCAGAGAATGAATGTTGAGATCAGGACCTCCATGACTGTAAATCAAGGTATCCTACATCCCTTTGTTGTAACACCACCTATCCTTCTATCCCCATTTCCTTTCCATTGGTGGAGATTTTCTGCAGGATCCAGCCCCCTATCTATTGAACTCAAAATATGCCTACGCATCAGTAAAGGGGGGGCGGAATCTTTTCACCCCCTGTTGGCTACCTACCAACATTTATCATCCTCTCCATCCAGGCAGACTGAAAACTGACTAGAAAAATACAATTGCTGTATCTTCTTTTCTTTTTTTTTTACCTCTAATCTTTAGCAGAATACGAATTAAGCATTTCTCATCTACAGATTTTATACCATTTGTCTGGATGATGGTGATGATAATTTTGCCATACTGACTATCTCAGATTTTATATTATGTGGGAATTACACCTAGTGAAATTAAAAGAAAAACAAGAGGGAAAAACAAATGCTTTTTCATACCCCTCTGAAAAGATTCCCCAGCAAAAACCTATAATAATCTATTCATCAGGATATGGGTAAGTATGACTAATGGGGGAGAATCACAAGGCAAGGGAAGCTTTCCAGTAGACAAAGGAAGATGATTTGGTAGAAGAGTCTTTGCTCCTTGGCAGAAAGTTGAAAATGAGATTTATAAAGTACTGCTGCTTTTAGTTTTTAAGACCTCTTGAGGCTCTAAAAAATTTACAGGTAGTCCCTGCTTCTTACAGCTGGAATTTGATCTTCACTCTTTACTGGGCTGCACTTGATGTTCTATACTAAAAATAATGTTGTAAACTTTAGCTAAACTGCCAAATTCTTTGAACCTCCCACCCCCAACCACAACATCAAGTGAAGAAAAACTGACAGATTTCCATACTCCAAAGTTGCTGTTATTGTGAATATGCAGTTTCTTCCTTAATCAAGGCTTCTTAGTAGTATTAATTCATATCTTCAAAGATTGCAGCAGCAGGGGCAAGATAGTTCCTTGTGTAGTTATGACACTACCATGATCATGCCTCGGTGCCAGCACTATGAGAGGCATCATTCCAGGCATGGATGCAGAAGCTAAGATATAGATCCTGGATACAGTCAAAATTATGTGGTGACTTCTGGTTATACTTCACAATAACCAGAGATACAGATTTTCCTGTGGAACAATTATATGTGTGCTGAAGCACCAGGGAAATTATTGCCCTTTCTTTATGTGTTTTTATTGCCTCCTTTTTCTATGCTACAGCATTGTAGCTGCAATGATAGAAGCCTCTTGTAAGGCTACAGCTACATTATGGGGCTTAGCTATGGATACATGACTTTGTGCTAGACTGCTGCTAGTTCATCTTGCCCTCCTTTTACCCCTGCCTAAAGAAGACTTTTGTGCAGTTTGGAAACTTGCTGCCTTGCCCTAACAACATGAATGGTCTCAACATCAAAACCATTTTGGAACTTACTGGTACTGCTTTGTTATTAATACTTCTGCATCTCAGCACCTGCAATTAATTTAGAGAACAAAAACACCAACAGAGCAATCAGCATCCTTAAATAATTTAAAACAGTAATGGAACACGATAATTTAAGGAGTGAGTCATTACAGCTTTCTAGTTTTGCAGAAACTCATTATCATTATAACTGACTGACAGAAGAGTACTGACTTCTCATTCTACAGATTCTAGGTGTGAATATCTAGCAGATAACTTCCAAGTGCCTTTATAGGAACTGTAGCCTAATCTGAGGAGGAGAAATTGGTTACCTCATGAAGATACTTACTCACAAGTAATGATATCTATTTAGCACCTACACCTTATTATGCAGTGCCTAATACAAACAGTTTCACATTTCCCATCACAGAAAACCAAAGAATAGATTAGAACATTATCAAGCAAATAAGCATCCCATTGTTAAGACAAGATTTTCATCTAAATATCAGTGTTTAAGCCAAAGAATAATAATGAGCATGGGATCTCATGCAATTTCATTCTAAGTGTAACTGAAACAAATGAAGTCTTTTCACATTGTAAATAAAAGTCATGCATGTAATTCCCATTAATATTTTAGTGAATGTATTTTCTTCCCAGGAACTGGCATACGTCTACTGATAAAAGATGGGATGCCTTGGGAATGTTCAACATGTCCTGTCCGTTGTAACAGTAAAAACAGTATCTAGGAGTATGATATTCAGGAAAGTTGCTGCAGCAAACCCCAGCTATGTCCTCATATCTACTCATGTATTCTCTACAGAATAAATGGACTCGAATCAGGCAATAAAAATAAAAACACTCAAGAGTTCAGTAGGAAAGCATCAGTAACTTAATAAGCTGCCATAGCCCAACCAATATGTTTCAAGGGAGACTCCAGTGTAAAGGCATAGATTTGGGATTCATATGCAAACTTTGCACTATTATTCTTGAATTTAGTTGAACATGGAAGTAGTTAGTTTACTACAGGAAGCAGAAGTTTGTTGTCTGAGGCTTTTCCAAGTTTCCAAGTTTAAGTTTATTGTCTTAGCCATTGGCCATAACAACACAAAATAAAACAAAATACAACAAACATTGTACATCAAAGTGGGGAAGACCCTTCAATAACTTGCAATAAGTCCTAAACTCATTCTTATCTTTTTTGCCGCCAGAGCAAACAAAGCCATTCTGCTGGTAACATGTGCATCTGTATCAGAGAGCAAAAAAACCACCAGATCCTGATCTGAGGTTCCATTATGTCGAGGTACAATAGGATAAATAAACCTTTGCCTGTCTGAGGCTTATTTATTGTGTTCAACTGTTCTGCCAACTCATTACTATTTGTAATATCTTACGTCTGCTGCCAAACATCTTTATTTGTATCCCTGTGTGTGGGTAGTCCAGACTACCCCAATCTGGTCAGATCTTTTAGAAGCTAAGCAGGGTCAGCCCTGGTTAGTGTTTGGATAGGAGACCACCAAGGACCTCCAGGGTTGCTACACAGAGGCAAGCAATGGCAAACCACCTCCATTCATCTCTTGCCTTGAAAACCCTATGAGGTCACCATAAATCAGTTGTGTCTTGACAGCACTTTACACACACAATATCCAGAGGCATCAAAACTGATGTATGATGGCCTAGCTCTTAACCATAAAACCTTAAATTACGGTGGATAAAGACAAGTCAGTTTTCAAACTACAGAAGCTAGCATAATCCATTGACCTCCACTTTACCAAGTCATGCTTTAAAGAGCCTCATACCCAGGAACAGCTGATCCCACTAAACTGCTTGGACTCTGTGGTAGAATGGGCCTGCTCTGGCCTGCAGGCCTTATTCCAACCAGTCTTCCAAGGTTTTCCCAATCCCCAGAGAGGCAGTTCTCTGTCTTTCTCTTCAGTAACTTGCTGCCACCACCTGACCTTTGTACGGAATCGGCCACTGGGAGGGTCAATACTCCCAGCTTCCCTTCCAAGTTCTGAGGACTTGCGTCTGTGTTTCCTGCTGCCCAGCATCTGGTCACCATGGAAAAGTTTACTGTCTTGTGCATCCCTGGAGGAATATCCACTTGCCAACTGCCTGCCTTCTCCTGGTGCTCCTTTTAACATAGCATGTCCAAGGCTGTGGTCCCATGGCAAGGTAATTGTGATTTGTTCCCACTATAAATTTAATCAGGAATATTTTTTTGGGGGTTGAGATGATCACACATCCCTCCCCGAACCACAAACATTCCACAAGGAAGCTCTGGGCACCATCTAGATGCAGCTGGCCCCTCTCTCTACCACCTGCTCTCCTGCCAGCCCACCTGGCACTTCCTTCCCCACTCACCCACCTCTCCTCCAAAGCAACTTTCCACACCACTGGCCTGACGCTGCTGACAAGCTGGGTGTGCTCCCCAGTGCTGGGGGCTCCATTCCTCCCTCCTAACACCGCAGCTTCAAGGACTCCTGGGGTGGGCTCCACAGCCCATTCACCTGCCAGCCCACCTTGCACTTCCTTCCCCACCCACCAGCTTCCTCCCCCAGCAACTTTCCACACCGCCTCCTGCTTCCTGATGCTGCAAGCAAGCTGGGTGAGCTCCCTGGTGCCTCCCTCCCTCCTAATGCCACATTGGGGACTCCTGGGGCGGGCAGGACCATGAGCTTTGCACTGGATGTGTGCTTGAACATTTAAATATAGAATTTATTCAGCGCAGGATTGCTCATGTGCTCAAAGGTGGAAGCTGAAGAGAAAAAAACCTCATCGCACGAAGAACGGTCAGATGACCCTAATCGCAATCTGTAAAGTACTGGGTTTCGGGCCTCATGATCCCAGGACACAACACCCCTCCCCCCATAGTTCGTCTCCTATCAGGTGACGTAGTCTTTTAAGTATGCCAGTGACCTCCGTTCCCTTAGTGATCGTCGGGGGGCCGGTACCGGACTGGCGGGGGCCCCCATCGGGTGGTCCTCCCGCACAAGGAGCTTGGATCTCCGGTAGTAGCTGTGGTGGTGACGGTGGCGGCTGTAACGGCGGCGGCAGCGGCGGCGGCGGTTCAGCTGTCTCTGGGACCCCCACCGGACTCCGTGGTCTTTCAGGCGCTGGCTCCGCTGGCGGTGCCTGCAGCCGGTCGGATGCTGGGGCGGCCGCGGCGTTTCCCGGTAATGGGGCCTGGATCCCTGTGTCGGGGTCTTGCCGCCTCCAGAGCTGGTCCACGTGTTTACGGAGGACCCTGTCCCCATCTGCTAGGACCTCGTATGACACTGGCCCGGTGGGTTTTAGGATGCGCCCGGCCAACCACTGAGGCCCCGCCCCGTAATTCCGGAAGTAGACAGGTTCCCCCGGGAGGAAGTTTCGGGGCGCCTCCCGGGTTTCGACCAGCTTTCCCTCTGGGGCTCGGTCCGGGTGGAGCCTGTCTAACAAAGTCGTGGGGCGGCGGCCCATCAATAGTTCTGCGGGGCAATGCCCGGAGATGGGGTTTGGGGTGGTGCGGTGTGTTAGGAGGAAGCGGGCCAGCCGGAACTCCCAATCCCCCTCCGTTATGCGGCTCAGGGCTTCTTTGGCGGTGCGTACCGTTCTCTCTGCCTGTCCATTTGTTGCCGGGTGGAAGGGCGCTGATCATATGTGCCTGATTAGGTTCCTTGCGAGGAACGCTTGAAACTCAGCAGATGTGAACGCTGCCCCGTTGTCCGACACGATTGTGTCTGGCAACCCATGCGTAGCGAATATTTTCTGCAGGGCCCTTATTGCCGCTTTGGCAGAGGTGGTAGACACTGGGCTTATTTCCACCCACTTCGAGTAGGAGTCTACCGTCACCATGAACCGGAGCCCTGAAACGGCCCGGCAAAATCTACATGTAGGCGTGACCACGGCTTGTGGGTAGACTCCCAGCTTTGGGTTGGCGCTCTCGGGGGATTGGGGCGGACTTCCTGACACCGTGTGCACCCTCGGACCCAGGTTTCAATTTCTGCGTCCATCCCGGGCCACCACACATAGCTCCTTGCCAGAGCTTTCATTCGTACAATGCCAGGGTGGGCCTCATGCAGCGTTTCTAGAACCCCTTGTCTCATGGGCCCCGGAATGACCACCCTGTCCCCCCATAGTAAGCACCCCTTCAAGGCGGATAGCTCTTCCCTCCTGGCTTTGTATGCCATGAACTCTGGCCCTGTCTGTTCCGCTGGCCATCCCCTCACCACCCAGTTTAGGACCCGGGAGAGAATGGGATCTCGGGACGTGCGGGCGGCCACGTCTGCAGCCTGAAGGGGGGGTTGGGCAGCTCCTCCATTAACAATACTGCGGGAGCTGGGGCCAGATCTTCCCCTGTTTGCGGCAGCGGCAGGCGGCTCAAGGCATCGGCATGACCCAGCGCCTTGCCCGGCCGATGCTCCAACCGGTACTGGTAGCCCGCTAAAAACAAGGACCAGCGCAACACCCGGGGCGACAGTACCTGCGGCGTTTGTTTGTCCGCCGCAAACAGTCCCAGGAGCGGCTTATGATCGGTTACGAGTGTGAAGGGCCGCCCGTACACAAAGTTGTGAAACTTTTTAACCCCCCGCCACCAGTGCCAAGCCCTCCCGGTCGATTTGCGCATAGTTCCGCTCCGCGGGGGACAGCGTGCGGGAGTAGTAAGCCACTGGGACTTCCCTCCCATCTGGTAGCTTGTGGGCCAAGACCGCCCCGACCCCATACGGCGATGCGTCGCATGCAAGGATTACCGGGAGCTTTTCATCAAAGTGGGCGAGTACAGCGTTAGAAATCAAAAGTACTTTAACCCCCGAAACGCCGCCTCCTCCCTCGCTCCCCATGCCCAAGGTGTCGCCTTATCCAGCAGCCTGTGCAGGGGTTCGGCCACGGCGGCTTTGTGTGGGAGAAAGGCGTGGTAAAAGTTCAGGAGGCCTAAGAACGCCTGGAGCTCCGCCTTGGACTTCGGGGCGGGGGCCTCCACGATGGCCTTCACCTTGTCCCTTGCCGGATGCAGGCCTGTTGCGTCAACCCGGTACCCCAAGAACTCCACCTCCGGCACCCCGAGGAGGCACTTTTCCCGCTTCACTTTCAGCCCCGCGGCTTGGAAGCGTCCCAGTACAGTTCGGAGGCGGGCGGCGAAGCTTTCAGGGGTGGTCGCGGTGATGAGGACGTCGTCGAAGAATGGCGTCACTCCAGGGATCCCTTTTAACAAATCGTCCATGAGATTTTGGAAGATCCCTGGGGCCACACTGACCCCGAACTGCAGCCGCTTCACCCTGAAGGCCCCCCGGTGGGTCACTATGGTTTGCGCCTCGGCAGTGGCCTCATCCACCGGGAGTTGCTGGTACGCCTGCGCGAGATCCAGCTTTCCAAATATGCGTGCCCCCGCCAGTGTGGCTAAGACGTGGCTGACCACGGGTACGGGGTATGCGTGCGCCTGAAGTGCCTGGTTAATGGTGCACTTATAATCTGCGCAGATGCGGATTTCCCCGTTTGGCTTAACGGGTGTCACAATCGGGGTCTCCCATCGAGCGTTTGGGACGGGCTCTAGGACTCCCTGGGCCACTAACCGGTCCAGTTCGGCCTCTATTTTAGGGCGGAGGGCCAGGGGCACGGTGCGGAAGCGCCGTCGGATGGGCGTCACTGTGGGGTCTAAGTGGAGCGACACTGGGGGCCCTTTATAACACCCCAGTTTCCCGTCAAAGACCTCGGGGAATTCCTTGCACACCGCCCCCCAGTCACGCATCCCGCACTTATTCACTCCCCCAATCGTGATGCCTAGGGCCTCAAACCACGCCTGCCCCAGGAGACTCACGAGATTTCCCTCCACCACCACCAAGTCCAAGTTCCCCTCAAAGTCCCGGTATTGCACTCGGAAAGTGCCGACTCCCCGGATGGGGACAGGGTTCCTTTGAAAGTCCACCAAGCTTTGTGGCGATGGGCGTAGCGGGGGTCCCCCTGACGGGCAAAGACTTTTTAAAGTGTCCAGGGAAATGATGGACGCCGCCGATCCCGAGTCCACTTCCATGCAACAGGGGGACCCCTCGATCCGCACGGTTACTTGGATCTTCGGGGCGGAGGAGAGATTGGGGTTGGGGAGGCGAAGTACCTGTAGCGGTTGATCGGTGAGATGATACAGCTCGGCGACCTCTTCCGTCGTCTCGTAGGCGGTGGACGGTGCGCAGTGCGGTGGGACCGACGATCTCGAATTCCGGGGGCCCTTGGACCGGCAGACCCGTGCGAGGTGTCCCTGCTTCCCGCACCCGTGACAGACAGCATCCCGGAACTTGCAGGATTTCCTTCCGTGGCCTTCCCCGCAGCTGGCACAGATGGTCCGGTTGCCGGAAGGCTTGGCTGGCTCCCTGTTGGCCTGCTGGAATGGTGCCGGCCGGCGGTGTTGGGGTCTGAGGGCGAAGACCTCTTCGGTATCTGAGTTCCCGACCATATGGGCGGCCGTGGCCGGGCGTTCCCCTTCAGCGGCCTCGTGGGCTGTTGCGGCGTCGATGGCCTCGTCCAGGGAGAGCCTCCGGTAGCCAATCAACTTGCGCCGCAGCTTGGAGTCCGCCAGGCCCCACACGAACTGCATCAGCAAGTTGTCTTCCACCTTCGGGAACCCGCAGTCCACCGCGAGCGCCCTCAGCGCGGCCAGGAAGGTGGCAACGGGTTCCCCTTGGGCCTGAACTCGCCTCTGGAACTCCATCCTCTTGGCCAGGAAGGTCGGCCGGGGGCTGAAGTACGCATTGAGGACGTCCAGGATCTCCCCAAACGAGCTTTCCAAGGCCGTGCGGGGCACCAAGAGGCTCTTGGCGAGGCGGACGGTTTGGGTGCCGCACGCGTTCAGCAGGAGCGATCGTTTCTTGTCTGGGTGGCGGATCTCGTTGAGCTCCAAATAACTGATGAGCTGGTCGACCCATGCGTCCCAGGTTTCTGGCTGCGACGGATCGAAGCGCTCGAGTGTTACATGAGAGGCGGCCATGGCTCTGTCTGGGAAGGCGTGCGCCAGGGCGAGCGGTGCGGTGCTGCTCTCGGGGTCAGCGATGCGATGCTCGGCGGTGTCCTTTTCGTCGCTCATGGAGTCACGGAAGGCGTTGAAATCCCACCTTCGTCGCCACTGTAAAGTACTGGGTTTCGGGCCTCATGACTCGGACGACGACATAAGAGAAGACGCGTTTATTCGTACTTCACACAAGACAAGAACAAGCAGTAACGGCCGGAGGCCAACTATATACAGTTGGGGGGGGACGGCCCCATATTCCTATTGGCGGGTTTGAATCGCCCGCCAATGCTGCCATTGGTTCTCTACTGGCGAGCTCAGGAACCTAGTCCCTATTGTTCTCAGAGAGCGAAGCTTGACTGTATTTCGCCAGCTCTGCCTTCTGATCCCAGGACACAACACAATCATTGCAAGAGATGGCTGTTGAGATCAGCAAAATCGCAGATGCAAAGCTCAAGTACCTAGAAAGTACTTGAATTTCCAGGTGCAGGAAAAAGCAATAGAGAACTGGGAGGATTGCATGAGTGAGACCGCTTCAGCATGGGAGGCGGATTGGTCCATCTGATCAGCAAATTTAAATGAGAGAGGGAGCAGCAGTGAAACCCAATCAAAACAACTGTGTGACCACAGCCCAAGGCAATAGAGGTCTATGTGGTACAGAGAACCATGGCCACTATCAAAAGTGGTAAAGTATTAATTAAAAAGAAAATGTTTACAAGCATACTTTTAACACTGTCTTTGAAAGCTGGTATCCTAGGCCCATGCAGTTGAGGATGGTTGTGAGTGGTATTAAGGCAGTGACAAAGACCAGCAGTGATAGTGAGTCTTCTTGGGAAATTCCTCATTTGATACTTCTCCAGTTTCTTCTCCATTCATCATCATCATCAACAACAACAACAATAATGTGATATCTGAACCAAGCACCTTTCTGTTCTCTTTAAAATCCAAACTAGGAACAAAAGCAGCAGTAAGACCTAATTCAACAGAGCAAATCAACAGAGAGACAAACACTACTTGTCAAATGCTTTACAAATCTTCAGTCACACACTGAGTCATTGCTCCAGAGCAGAGAACCAACACTATGTGTACCAGGGCAAACTGCAGTAAAGCCCTAGAGGGAATACATTGCCCACTGTGCCCCATGCATCATAGGCTGAAATGCCCAAACAGGAGGATGATCTGCACTTACAAGAGCAAATCTCCAAACTGTTTTCAAAAGCTCAGAGTCTGAGGAAGAAAAAGGAGGAAGAGAGACAAAACCTGTGCAGAAAATCCTTAAACACATGCAATGAATTCAAGGCAGAAAATCTTTCAACATGTTTTGTGTGTCCGTGGCTTATTGTAAATCCTCATTTACAGAGGCTAAGAGAGAGGTTACAAGACATTTACCAAATAGCTGCTCTGCTGAATGTTTAGTTGCCACCTGGAATGAGGTTTACAGGCAGCTCATTTAGCAAAAATAAGGCAATGTAGTGCAGTCTCTCTCTCTCTCTCTCTCTCTCTCTCTCTCTCTCTCTCTCTCTCCCTCTCCCTCTCCCTCTCCCTCTCCCTCTCCCTCTCCCTCTCCCTCTCCCTCTCCCTCTCCCTCTCCCTCTCCCTCTCCCTCCCCCTCCCTTTCTGCACTGTTCTTTTAATCCATGTTCACCTCAGTGTCCTCCAACCAATTCTGCACTAAAATCAAATTCAACCTTCTTTTTAATCCAGGTTTTTTCCCATTCTGCAGTAAAATCGAGTTCAACCTTCTTTTTGTTCCAGGTTCTCCGCCCCCCATTCTGCATTACGTTCCCTCCCTTCAGTGGTCAGCCTGGTTTCAGCCTGCTGTTGCCCTGAGTTATTTGGATGCTGTTTTGCTGTGGCATTAAATTGCCTCAACTCAAACACTGAGAAAATCCGGAGTGTCAGGCAAATGCAGAAAGGACCTCTCTTTCCTCCCCTCTCTCTCCCTCCCCTGTTGTGAAAAGTCCCATAGTCAAGACCTGGCCAAAAATAACAATTTGCAAGCATTTGCCAGCAGCTTCACTACTGGCCATAGAAATTATTAAACTCTGTGTTGTTGCCTCTGTGATCCATCAAAACAATAACTGAGAAAAAAAGCAATTTCCAATGCTTAGCCCTGAAAGATTAGGAATCAAAAGACAGTCTTTGCATGACAAAGCCAGAGCTGGCAGCTGAATCCAAGAGCTAGGAATTCATATTATTGTACAAACTGAAGTTTGATCTGCCTTGACTTTCTGAGGAGTGAAGGATAATTCTTATACAGTATTAATACTGAAGTTACAAATAAGCCACTATAATGATTTTGCTGGTTTATTGAAAAGAAAAGCAGGAATAATCTCTTGGGAAAGCATAGCAAGATAAGGACTGATAGCTGATTTTGAAGAAGTGATCAACCTAATACTACTTCAGTGTCCATACTTAGATAATAAGATGCTTTCCCTGGAAAAGATGGTGGGCAATTTAAATTAGCACACTCACAATATTTCATCTCCCTTTGAGAGCTCTGAGATGCTAAAACAAGAGAATGAAAAAGACCAGTTGTCTCTGATTTTCAATGTACTGCTTTGTTTGAAGTAACAGACACATATGGCTGTTCTAGGACATGAAAATTCACACAGGAGGAATTTTAAGGGTAAAGAGCATCTACCCTCTATCACTTTGTGTCTGTCATTACATAGCCCTTTTCTAGTCTACAATATGCATGCTAAGCCAAGAGCGTCTGCAGGTGTCTGTCCGAAAGATACAGACATCAAGCAGCATAGCCAATGAGGTTTGACCTCAATCCATAGTTAATAAAGAGGTCAGGGATCAGTGCTGCTAAATCTCTTCTCTGGCAACCTGGCAGGCTCACACAGCAGTACAGATGCCATTAGAAAAACTATTAAGTAGGAAAGCAGAAGCCAGTAAATTTTTGATTCTTTGGGGAGTTCTTTAAGGTCTAATGAACCTTGATTTGCCCCTCCCAGATTCAGATTGTTCTCTTATTGTATTATGACTCTATTTTTACACTTTTTAAATATCTATTATTAGCCAGTTACTTTTCTTAACATACCAGGCCAAAAAATTCTTTTTTTTAATCCAGGCTTTTAACGGAGAGGTCAGCTTGTAGCCTGAGGACTATGAAGATCTTTTACAGAGTTATTCCATTCACATTCACATTGAAATCAATGTGATTAAATGTGTGTGACTCTTCATAGGATTGCACTGCTGATGTTTGTTTTACACGGTTTTTATTCCATGGTTGGGTTTATGATATTTATTATCCTACGAACATAAGTAGAGCCTGCTGGATCAGACCACTGGTCCATCTAGTCCAGCATCCTGTTTTACACAACAGCCAAACAAATACTGCAAGGGGCAACGAACAGAGCATACTGACCAAGGCCTTTCCTGATACTGACTGAAATGCACAAGTTTTCTGCTTCTGTGTATGGAGACTTCCTGCAGTCACTTTGATGGACCAATTGATGGACCTCTTCTCCATGGATCTGTCTAACCCCTTTTAAAGCTATCTGTGCTCATGGCCGTCATTATACATAACACATGAAGCTGTCTTATACTGAATCAGACCATTGGTTCATCACAGTCAGTATTGTCTACTCAGACTGGTAGTGGGTCTCCAGGGTTTCAAGCAGAGGTCTTTCTCATCATCTACTGCCTGTTCCTTTTTTTTTTTAACCTCTCTTTATTTCAACAGACTTTCACACATATAATTTTCCCACTACCGTGATACAAGATTTTTTTTTTCCCCACCCCACCCCCCTCCCCTCAGTCCCTCCCCCTGCTCTTCTTTCTTCATTGCTTCAGCCACGGGCACAGAATCCGAAGTTTCCAATAGGCATCCTTCATGGCTTCGTCCTCCTTGATGTAATCGAAATACGATGACCATTTCTTGCTTGTTTGCGTCTTCTTTTCCTCCCAGGTGTTCTCTTCCGTTGTCAGGGTCACTATATCTGATTGAATATATTCAAACAGATAGTTATTCCAATTCTCCATTGTCCACTTATTCTTCTCTTTCCATCCTAATGCTATGACTGCCTTTCCAGCTAGTATCATTGCCTTAACTACCTCTTGATATGTGCTTTCTATTCTCTCGATCTTTAAGGTTCCTAATGTCATTAAGTTAACATCTATAGGTATTGATACACCTGTCCTTTCCTTTATTCTGGCTAATATTTCCTTCCAAAACTCCTGGACTTTGGCACATTCCCACCACATGTGTGAGTACCACCCTTTAGCTTGATTGCAGTGCCAGCAGTTCGAACTCATCCCCGATATCATATTAGCTAGCTGGGCTGGCGTCCGGTACCATTTGGTGAAGTACTTCAGCTCCATTTCTCTAAATTTGTCGAACTTGATCTTTTTGACCCCCACCATTAATTTTTTTAAGGTTGTTTCTGAGGTTAGTCCCTCTCTAGCCCATCTCGCTTGAGTGCTTTTAATTACTGACTCCTCATTAGTTATCATTATTTTATATATCTTACCCGCTAGACCCTTACTTGTCTTCCTCTTTTCTTTGTACAAGATTTCTGCGACTTCTTCTGAGTCCCCCTCCCTCTTTTGCCTCTCCTTTTTTATTGCATTATATAGACCGGTCGCCTTCAACCAGTACTGTTTCCCTACTGTCTCAATTATTGTTTGTAGTGGCTTAAGCCGGCCTCCTTCCCCATACATATCTCTTATTCTAGCAAACCCTTTTTCTTGGAGTAGTTTCCACCAATGGGGGTCGTCAGATTCCCCATATACACTTTCCACTGGTGCCCACTCAG
This sequence comes from Gekko gecko, assembly GCA_029375565.1. Taxonomy (NCBI): domain Eukaryota; kingdom Metazoa; phylum Chordata; class Lepidosauria; order Squamata; family Gekkonidae; genus Gekko; species Gekko gecko. The sequence continues at coordinate 139,964,281 of JAPDNY010000002.1, forward strand.
AGAGCTTGCTCAACCAGATTGGTTGCCATTTCTCCCATATTTTCAGCGCTGTTCTCCTAGGTCCCACCGCTCTGCCGTATTCCTTCTTCACATTTCTTGTAAATATACCCAGCCTCCCAGCTCCTTCATTTAATTCATTTTCCAATCTAACCCATTTCTGCTCTATATCTTCTCCTATCTCTATCATTGACTTGACGTTAAAAGCTTCGTAATAGTCTGTTAGATTGGGTACACCCCACCCCAATACATTTTGCGGGTTGTAAATGAACTTCTTTTGCATTCTGGGCTTTTTACTTCCAAAGATCCATTCCCTAATTATTCCATTCCATTTTTCTAACTGTTGTATACTTAATTCTACTGGGAGTGTTTGGAATAGATACATCATCTTAGAAATTAGGAACATCTTTACGGCTCTTATTTTGTTTGAGATGCTCAAATTTTTATTTGCCCATCTTTTCATGTCCTTACAGATCTTCTTCCAAACCATTTTGAAGTTCCCTTCCCCTGTTTTTTTCCAATTCTTCCTGATTTCGATCCCCAAATATTTTATTGACTTAGCTCCTGGGCCCATTTTTGTCATCTTTGCAATTTCTCTTCTCTCTGCTTTACTGACATTGAAGTACATAATTTCGGATTTGTCCATATTCACTCTTAGCCCTGAATATGCTTCAAAATCCTCCAATATAGTCCTTATTTCTCTAATCCCCTCTTTAGGGTTTAGCAGCGCAATCATTATATCATCTGCAAACAAATTGATCTTTAATTCCTCACTCCCAATATGGTATCCATCTATTCTGCCGCTATTTCTTATTCTTTCTGCTAGGACCTCAATTCCCATAATAAATATGTATGGGGAGAGGGGGCATCCTTGCCTTACTCCTCTCTGTATGCTAAACTCCCTTGAATGCCCTCCGTTAACCCTTACCACTGCTTTCCCTCCCTTATATACTTCTTGTATGGCACCCTTAAATTTTTCACCTATCCCATATTCATCCATTATTTTCCATATATATTCGTGAGAGAGCGTGTCGAAGGCCTTATATACATCCAACTTAAGGAGGGCAAACTTTTTTTTTTGGCCATGTTCTATTATGTTGAGAATGTTCCTAATTGGATGGCTTATGTTCCTTCCTCTCACAAAGCCATATTGATCCCCTTTAACTATTTTCGGTATCACCTCCTTTAGTCTATTTGCTAAAATTTTAAGAAAGATCTTATAGTCCTGATTAAGTAGACTAATCGGTCTGTATGAGCCGACCATTTCTGGATCCTTTTGAGGTTTGGGGATGACCACTATTTCTGCTTTCCTCCATGACTCTGGGGCTTGTTCTCCTTTCAATATCGCGTTAAACGTTATCTGGAGTTCTGGTGCTAAGACTTCTACCAGTTCTTTATAGAATTCTGCAGTAAACCCATCTAGTCCTGGGGATTTCCTTTTTTTAATTTCTTAATTACCTCTTCTATTTCCTGTACTGTTATCTCCTTCCCTAGCTTCTGTCTGTCCTCTAATGTTATTGTGAGCTGTATTCTTTCTTCAAATTTTGTCGTTTCTTTCTCTTTATATAAGTCCTGATAAAATCTTGCAAAGGCCTCCCTAATCTCCCTTGAACCTTGCGTTACTGTGAAGCCTTCTCTTATGCACTTCACACTTTGTTTTTCTTTCCTAGCCCGTAGGTACTTTACCAATCTTTGGACTAACTTTATACTATTCCTCCGAAATTCATTTTTAATTAATGTCTCTTTTTTCCACAGAGTTATTGCATCTAACTGGTCCAAATCTCTTCTCAGTTCTCTAATTTGGGTCTGCCTTTGGGGGTTATAGCCTCTCGCTTGTTGTTGCTGGAGCACTCTCAACTCCTGAATCTTTTTTTGTCTATTTTGGTGCCACTCTTTTTTAATATTGATCTCCTTCCCAATACAAACTCCTCTAATCACTGCCTTCGCCGCATCCCACAAGGTATTACTAGTTACAGAATGCCTATTTTCTTTAAAGTATAGTTTGATTTGCTTCCTTATGTATTCCTTATCCTCTTTTTTTGCTATAACTAAGTTATTGTATCTCCAAGGTCTCTTGGTCCATTCTGTGCTCAAGTCCACCTCCAGGGTTATAGGGGCATGGTCTGAGATCCAGATTGGATGAGTTCGGACCCCTTTAACTGAGAGTGTTCTAGTTTCCTTAATTAACACAAAGTCTATACAAGAGTAGGTTCTATGCCTGTTAGAAAAGAAGGTGGGAGTAGATTTTTGACCACTAAGCTCATATACTTCCTTTAATCCCCATTTCTTTGTCAGATTTTTGCTATGCTTTGTGATGTCCATATTAAAGTCACCAGTTACTATTAGCTCTCCCTGCAAGAAGTTTTGGGTCTTTAGTATTACTTTGTTTAGGAACTTCTTTTGTCCTCTATTGGGTGCATATAAATTAAGGATTGTAAGATACGTATTGTTTATTTTGCCCTTCACTACTGCATACCTGCCTTCCTTGTCTGTCAGTTTGTCTATTACCTCTATGTTCAAATTTTTATTTGCTAATATTGCCACTCCTCTAGCCTTGTTGGTCCCTCTGGACTCACTCAAAGTCACCCACCCCAAGTTGTTAAACAGTGGCTTAGGGTCCCTTTTAGCTTTATGTGTTTCCTGTATGCATATTACATTGATACCCTCGTCTCTTGCCATCTTAGCTAGCCTATATCGTTTGAGATTTGAGGATAAGCCATTTACATTCAATGAGAGTAGTCTGATTGGTCTAGCCATATTCTTTGGAACATTTCGTGCCCCTCCCCCGCTGCTGAAGCATGTTGCCTATTCCCCTATTATTCCTCCATTCCCCTTCCCCCTTCCCTTGTGTGAGAGAAATTCTTCTGGGGTTCCCCACCCCTTCTCTCCACATTCCAGAGATCCTGCATCCCCCTCCTCTCCCCGCACATTTCCCTTAAACCTTTATTCAATGTTAGGCCCAGCTTTAAATGTATACTTCCCTTTAATTGCTAGCTCCTCGGGAGTTGGCTCTTTGCCGCTTGGATCCATGTGGCCTTGAGTCCTCCCTCTCGGCGTCTGAGTCACTGCCTTCGTCCATTCCACCTTCCTCACAGTTGCTGGAGTCCACTCCCAGTTCATCAAGCATCCTGACCGCCTCCATTGGATTCCTGGCTCTGTATCTCTTGCCTTCTCGAAATACAATCAAAGTTGTTGGGTACCCCCACGTAAAGTTTATACCTTCCTTAAACAGCTTTTGTGCGTAGGGTTTCAGCTGCCTCTTTTCCTGGAGCGTGCTTGGGCTGAAGTCATGGCTGACGTATGCTTTCTTGCCTCTAAAGTTCAGGTCTTTAATCTTCCTGAGCATTCTAAAAACCTCATCCTTTAATTTTTCTCTGGCAAATGCTATTATCACTTGTCTTGGCTCTCCTCCCCTCTGTTTCCTAAAGAGCCTGTGTGCCCGTTCTACCTCTGCCTCGTTCACGCTAACGCCATTTTGTTTGAACCACCGGCATAGTTCAGATTCTAATTGTTTTGGGAGTATTTCCTCACTGATACCCGATATTATCATATTCCTCCTTCGCTGCCGGTCTGACTGCCTTGCTAAATTTTTCTCCAATTCCTTAATTTTTTCTTCATTAGCATCGGCTTTCTTCTTTGCTCCCTCAGCAATTTCTCTCACTATGCCTATCTCCTGTGCTATCTGCGTGGTGTCTTTTTTCACCGCTTCTATATCTCCAGAGATTTGTTTTTGGAATGCTGCTATCTGCTCTGATAGTTCCTTAATGCTCCGGGCCATAGTCGCTCTGTTTACAGCTTCTGGCTGCTACCTTGTATTCCTAATAACTTTGATTTGTAACTCTGGCGGCGTGCCTGGTTACCTTATCTCCAATTTGTTTTCTTTTTCTCCTATGTTTCCTCCTCCTAATCCTGACCTCGTTAGGAGCTTGTTCCTCTTCCTCCTGAGTAATTAATTACCTTTTTGTGTCCTTCTAGGCCATAAATCTTTTTAGTTTAGCGGAGAGAGTCTGAGGCACGGCTTCTGTTGCTAGCGCATGCGTGGATCTCCCCTACTGCCTGTTCCTTTAAACTTGAGATTCGCAGGTTAAATCCTTGTGAATACCAAGCAGATGTTCTACCACTGAGCCACAGCCCCTCCCTACCTCTGCTAGTAGTGAATTCCACAGGTTAATTACTCATTGAAGTAAAGAGGTATTTCCTTCTGTGGTTTTTATTTTATGCCATTTTTAAAAAATACTGAAATATTAGGTTTTGCCTTGAGCAGCTCTCTGCAGAGGTGGCATATACATTTTCTAAAATAACTAAATAGAATAGAATAATGGGGTTTTTTGATCAGCAGTTACAGCTGTTGCTCTTTCTTCATAATATCAGTTGTGCACTTTCCCCCTCCCTCAAAGCTCCCATACATTCTTAAGAGGTTATATCTGAACAATTAGTGTCCATTGCACAAATATTGGCAGACCATTATTAGCACGGTTAGCCAACAATTACAGAGATACTACCAATCATAACAGGACATTTGACACCGATCCCTAAGGGATCACACTCATCAGGGGATCATAATAACCAAAGCAAGAAAGCAACAAAAACAAGGAAGGGATATATAAAAAAACCCATATTGTAAAGTACTGGGTTCCGTACATCAGGACTCAGACCACGACATAGGCAAAGACATGTTTATTGGTACTTTACATCAGGATCACAAACTACAGCCGGGTGGCCAACTACATACAGTTAGGGGGAAACGCCCCGATGTTTTATTGGTGTATTCAAATCTCCCGCCAAAGACCTTACTGGCTCCTTACTTGGGCTTTCAGGAGCCTAGTCTCTATTGTCTTCGGGATCGAAGCTTGGCTGCCTCTGGCTGGTGCCAGCCCCTGATCTCAGGACATAACACCCCTCCCCCCATGGTTTCGTCCCTCCTTACGTGATGTAGTCTTTCAGATAGGAGGGGGGCCTGCACTTCCTCAGAGATCTCCTGGGGGCTGGGGCCGGGGCTGGGTTGGACCTGTCAGCCAGCGGTTCAGGAGCCAGAGTCAGGGGTGGCTCCTGTAGTTGCTGCGGCGGGGTCTCCACAGCCCCTGCAGTTGGTCTTATTTCTTCTTGGGGAAGGTGCTCCTGCCATTCTGCCATTGCAGGTTGCTCATCGGGTGACTGGTTGGGGACCTCTGAGTTGTTGGGTTGTGGTGAGGGGCCCCTGGCTTCCAGTGCTTGTTGCCACTGTAGTTGGTCGACGTGCTTTCATAGCAGTCGGTCCCCATCTGTGACAACCTCATAGGACACTGGGCCGGTTGGTTTGATGATACAACTGGCCACCCATTGTGGACCTGTCCTGAAGTTTTTAAAATATATGGGTTCTCCAGGGAAGAAACCCCTTGGTGCCTCCCTTTCATCAACTAGCTTCCGGGACTTGGGTGCGCGTAGGGGTGGAGCCAATCCAAGAGGGTGGCTAGGTGGTAGCCCATCAACAGGTCCGCTGGGCTGTGGCCAGAGACTGGGTTGGGGGTTGTCCTCTGCGTCAGGAGGAACCTGGCAAGCCAGAATTCCCAGTCCCCGTCTGCTACCCGGTGCAGGGCTTCCTTGGTGGTACGGACCATCCTTTCGGCCTGGCTGTCACCGGGTGGAAGGGGGCCAATCAGATGTGTTTGATGAGGTTCCTCTGAAGGAAGCTCTGGAACTCGGCCGAGGTGAATGCAGCCCCATTATCTGACACAATTGTATCTGGTAAGCCGTGTGTGGAAAACATCTGGCAGAGGGACCTAATGACCGCTTTCAAGGATGTGGTGGACACCAGGCTGATCTCTACCCACTTGGAGTAGGAGTCAACCATTATTAGAAATAGTAGTCCTTGGAACAGCCCGTCAAGTCCACATGGAGGCGGGACCATGGTTTATGGGTGGACTCTCATTGTAGTGTCGGGGCGCTCGGGGGGGGTTGGGGTGAACCTCTTGGCAAATCCTGCACCCTTGAACCCATGTCTCAATCTCTGCATCTATCCCAGGCCACACACATAACTCCTTGCTAGGGCCTTTGTGCGGACTATACCCGGGTGTGCTTCATGTAGTGTGTGTAGGACCCCCTGTCTCATGGTTCCCGGTATAACCACCCTGTCTCCCCAGAGCAAGCATCCTTTTAGGGCCAAGAGTTCATCTTTCCTTGCCTTATATGCTGTGAACTCAGTCCCAGTGGAAGCTGATGGCCACTCCCTTACAACCCAGCCCAAGACACGGGAGAGAACGGGGTCCTTGGACGTGCAGGCGGCAGCATCCGATGCTTGCAGAGGGGGATCTGGGAGACCTTCCAGCATGAGCACCCTGGGGCAGAGGCTGGATCGTTGTCCATCAAAGGAAGTGGAAGCCAACTCAGAGCATTGGCATGCCCCATCACCTTGCCCGGCCGATGTTCCAGCTGGTATTGGTACCCCGCCAAGAACAGGGACCAACGGAGTTGTGGAACTTTTTTACACCGGCCACAATCGTGAGACCCTCCCGGTCTATCTGTGTGTAATTGCACTCAGCGGGGGACAGCATTCTCAAGTAGTATACGACCGGTACCTCCCTGCCGTCAGGCAGGAGGTGTCCCAACACAGCCCCAACCCCGTAAGGCGAAGCATCACATGCTAGTATCACAGGGAGGGACTCATTGAAATGTGCGAGAACAGCATTTGAGATCAACAACATTTTCACCCCCTGGAATGCCGCCTCCTCCCATGACCCCCATGTCCACGGTGCTGATTTATCCAACAGTCTGTATAGGGGTTCTGCTATGGCAGCTTTGTGCAGCAGGAACACATGATAAAAGTTAATGAGGCCCAAGAAAGCCTGAAGCTCTGCCTTGCACCGCGGTGCCAGGGCCTCCACAATAGCCTTCACTTTGTCCTTTGCAGAGTGTAGTCCCATTGCATCCACCCGATACCCCAGAAAGTCCACCTCTGGCACCCCCAGGAGGCACTTTTCCCTCTTCACTTTCAGTCTGGCCTCATTGAAATGGCCCAAAACAGCATGGAGACAGGAGGAGAAATCCTCAGGGGTCGCGGTGGCAATGAGGACATCATTGAAAAATGGCATCACGCCAGGGATCCCTTTCAACAAAGTGTCCATTAGTTGCTGAAATATTCAAGGGGCCACACTGACCCTGCAGCCTCTTAACTTCAGATGACCCTTGGTCTGTAACAATTGTTTGGGCCGTGGCTGTGGCCTCACTGACCGGCAACTGCTGGTACGCCTGCACGAGATCCAGCTTACCAAAAATTGTCACCCCCACTAGGAACGCCAGCACGTGGCTCACCACCAGTACTGGGTACAAGTGCACTTGGAGGGCTTGGTTGATAGTGCACTTATAATCCGTGCAGATGCAGATGTCCCCATTCAGTTTTACAGGGGTCACTATTGGGGTCTCCCAAGGAGAGTGAGACACCGGCTCGAGAACCCCTTGGGCCACCAGCCTCAATCTTAGGTCACAAGGAGGGGGTGTCATGCAGAACTGCTGGAGGATGGGGGCTACATTGGGATCGAGCTGTAAGGACACTGGGGTACCCTTGTAATATCCCAGGGCCCCATCAAACACTGCAGGAAATTCCCAGCAGACCTCCCCAAAATCCCACAGTGAGCATTTATTAACCCCCCCTATCGTTATACCCAGCACTTCGAACTAGATCCTGCCCAGAAGGTTTACGTTTGCCCTCCACTATCACCAAGTCCAGATTTCCCACAAAGTCGTGGTATTGCACCCTGAATGTCCCACCCCCCCTGATTGTGACTGGATTTCTCTGGAAATCCACCAAGCTTAATGGCGAGGGCCGCAGAGGGGGTCCCCCCAATGGGCAAAGTCTGAGCAGCATGTCCATGGATATGATGGACGCTGCTGACCCCAAGTCCACTTCCATGGAACAGGGGGACCCCTCAATCCGGACTTGTACTTCGGGGTGGCTGACAAGTTGGGGAGGTGCAGTACCTGAAATGGCTGGTTGGTGAGGTGGTAGAGGTCAGAGGTCTCAGCAGCAGACTCATGTGCGGTGGTGGTATAGTGGCGGGGCTGCGTGGAACCTTGCATGTTCTGGGGGCCCTTCGACCAGAAGACTTTGACAAGATGGCCCTGTTTCCCACAGCCATGGCAGGTCACATCCCGGAAGCGGCATGTCTTCCTCTCTTGGGCCTCTCCGCAGCTGGCACATTGGGAGTGGCTGGGGGCCTTACCAGCATGACTGCTGATCAGCAGCCCCTGAGGCGGGTGGCGTTGCAGTTGCCGGACGATGCAGACCTCCTCCTTGTCTGAGTTTTCTGGGCTGTATCCTCTCCCAACCTGGTGTGCTGCAGCTGCTGGGCACTCCTGATGCGATGCCTTGTGCACTAGGGCAAGCTGCATGGCCTCTTCTAGGGTGTTCTGGCGGTTGCCAATCATCTTCCTTTGTAGTTTGGCATCTGACAACCCCCACATGAATTGGGTCAGGAGGTTATCGGCCACCTTCAGGAAGCAGCAGTCCACTGTGAGGGCACGCAGGGTGGCCATGTAGGTGGCAGCGGATTCTCCTTGGGCCTGCACCCATCCTTGGAACCCCATCCGTCTGGCCAGGAAGGTCGGCTTCAGGCTGAAGTAGTTGTTGAGGACTTCCAATATCTCCTCAAATGAACACTCCAGGATGGGCTGGGGGACCAGTAGACTCTTCACGAGCCGGACGGTGTCAATCCCCCATGAACTCAGGAGAAGGGCTCGTCTTTTTCCCGCATCGGGGAACCTGTTTAGCTTGATGTAGCACATCAGCTGGTCCATGAGTCCCACACTTCAGGGTGTGAGGGATCGAACTTGTCATGACTCAATCATGTAGTAAAAGCAGTGTCCATGACGTGGGGCACTTCGTGGTGCTCGGGAGCAATGAGGCACAGTGTCGGTTGGAACGATGCTCAGTGCTGCGACTCAGGCCCACTCCACGGATCCCATCCTTGTCGTCACTGTAAAGTTCTGGGTTCCATACATCAGGACACGGACCACGACATAGGCAAAGACACATGTATTGATACTTTACATCAGGATCACAAACTAACGGCCAGGTGGCCAACTATATACATTTATGGGGGAATGCCCCAATGTTCTATTGGTGTATTCAAATCTCCTGCCAAAGACCTTATTGGCTCCTTACTTGGGGTTTCAGGAGCCTAGTCCCTATTGTCTTTGGGATCGAAGCTTGGCTGCCTCTGGTTGGCGCCAGCCCCTGGTCTCAGGACATAACACATATATCAACAAAAAAGTGAAAAAGAGAAAAACAGAGTAGAATTACAATAAAATATACTTTGTCTTAAACCTCAACAAGCCATAGAACAAGTTTGGTTGTTCCATAAACCATTCAAAACACTATGATTTGAGTTGAGAAGACTTTTTTTACCTCTACTAGAAAGCCATTGAGACATAGTGGTTAAAGAGTTCAGCCAGGACCTGGAGGAATATGTCACACTCTCAGCCTAAACTACCTCACAGAGTTGTTGAGAGGATACAATGGAGGATAAGAGAATGAAGTAAGCCACTTTGGGTCCCCTTTGAGGAGGAAGGTGCAGTATAAATAAAGTAAACAAATAAACAAAATAAATACACAAAATTAATGGTATGTTTGAGGCATCACATCCCAACATATAATGTAGATGCAATATTTCCCCTGATATCGGTCAGAAAGGTCAGCACGTTCACTGTCTTATATTTTTTCCCATCAGCATCCATGGGATTTTAAAATGCTTACTTTGTATTAGTTTGTGCCTATATTTCAATTCTATGTTTGATCCACTTCTCACACAAACACAACTGCATCAGCAAGAACAGTTAAGGTGAGAAATCCAATCCCTGACATTTCCTTTTCTTTTGTGCTGAAGACACAGAACATATCTAAAAGCCAGAATGACACCATTTCAAAATACATACATGAAGGCATACAAGCACCACCTATATCATCTCATACACACAACACAACACAAGCACTGAACCCCAAGCACCCTTATCAGCTCATCTGAAAACTCTGTAAGCCACTTTCACACAAACAAAATAATGCTCTTTCAATTCACTTTCAATGCACTTTGCACCTGGATTTTACTGTGTAAAATGGCAAGATCCACTTGCAAACTGTCACTGAAGTGGATTGAAACTACATTTTTAGCTTGTGTGACTCTATTTAATGAAAACCATTAATCTGCTTTCAGATGATAATTTCTGGAGATCTGCCACCATCCTTCCTCTCTCCTGTTGACTGTAACAATGCCATCTGAGCCACCCGTTGTGAACAGCCACATGAGCCACAGGCTACATGAGCTTAAAACTCTGCTGTTGTATGGAATTTTGATTAATTGATTATATTGTCACTTTCTGGATTAGGATTGGAAAATACACAACAGTAACATCTTTTACCACCTGTGCATATGCACTGGGCACATGACTTATTCCTAAAGGGCCTCATAAACATTCCTGTCTTGTGTCTATTAATCTTGCTTTGGAACATTCCTTTTTTGGTCCAGTATTGATATATTATTTGCCAGTTCTTTGCAACATGTGTTTATTTGTATCTCAAACTGGTTGACTTCTGAAGAAGGTCTTATTGGGATGAAATGCATTAGGTCACAATAATTGATCCTTATGTGTATGTCGTTTGTGCTTTGTGACAAGGCTTTCATTGGGCCCTTATTTTTTTTTTTTAACTTTTCTCAGGGCATGATCACACGCACAATTAGACCCACCATAGGTGCAAATGCCAGGCAGATTTAAAGGGTGTGATCAGACACAAACATCTGGGAAGCACCCCGCACCCATTGGCAACCTGTTTTGCTCCACTGCAGGAGCAGAGTAAAAAGGCACTGGGGAAAATCCAGTAGTAAACGGGTTGCGATGGGCCACAGATGGAGTTTCCTGTGTCTGATTGCTCCAGCATGCTCTCATGGAGTTGGGATGGTGTCAGAGTCCTTAACTTAGTCAGCAAAATACCAGGCCTTGTTCAGTGAAGCAAGAATAGTATTTATTTTAAAGCTGCAATAGTAGGTTACTGTAACAGGAACATTGTTAAGAATACCTTGGTTACATGAAGCAAGCAGTTATACCAGAAGGGGGGAGAATGGGGACCCCCCTCCACCAATAGAAGCATAGCGCGCGCGGGGGAACTGGAGACAGTGATAATTAATGTAGTTCCCACCGCCCCCATTTTCCCAGCCAAGCTGTTGCTTTTGAAAGCGATAGGAAGCTAACAGCCTGTCTCCTCCAAGGTCAGTGTGTTAGGTCTGAAGAAGATATGGCCTGCACGGCCAGGCAGCCGAGGCAGCTCCCCGCATTCCATTTGAACATTCCAGGTGCATAAATCAACACCCCACGATCCCATCCACCCTCCCTTCACGAAACAAAGCCCATCTGCCCTCCCTTCTCCATCCATCATGGCAGGGCTACCTGACATGCTGCCCTCTCGATAACAAATCTATCCCTTTGGCTTGTGGGGATACAATTTATGAAAAGCACGGACCATCTTGGGGCCAGAACATGTTCCGCCCGCACCCACTCCCTCTGTTCAGGCCCAAAATCCGTCCATTCGACTAAATAAAACAAGCGGTTGCGAGAGATTTTAGAGTCCAAGATCTGCGAAACTTCATAGTGTGGTTCCCCCCCACCAGCAGCGGAGGCGGGGTGGGTTGACGCGGTCTCCATTTGTTCTCCTCAGGCGCGCGGCGTAGAAGCCTTACATGAAAGACTGGATGAACAGACTTTAGTGATTTAGGCAAGGCAAGTTCTACAGTCACATTGTTAATCACTCGCACAATTTCAAAGGTCCAACAAACTTCCAGCCGAGTTTACGGCTCGGTTGAATTCCACGCAAGTTTTGAGTGGAAAGGTAGGCAAACTCCCCGCATTTTGGGACCCAGGAAAGGTTGCGTTTCTTATCAGCCTGGATTTTGTAAGCCTCCTTTGCATCGTCCAGAGTTTTAGATAACAACGGCCAAGCCGCTTGCAGCTTTTTGCACCAGTCAAAAACGGTAAAGGCGGGGCTTCATATCCATGGACCGCCTTAAACAGGGACATACCCGTCTATGAGTGCTGAGTGTTATTGTAACAGAACTCAGCTAAAGGCAAAAGGGAATGCCAATTATCTTGTTGAAAGTTTGTAAAACACCTTAAATATTGTTCAAGGGTTTGATTGACACGTTCGGTCTGTCCATCAGTCTCTGGGTGGTACGCACTGCCAACCCCCCGCTCCACCCCAAGCAGTGACATAAGTTCACTCCAGAAATGAGAAACGAATTGCACCCCCCGGTCTGAGATCACTTTAGCTGGCAAAGTGTGGAGCCTCACTACGTGTTGAAGGAACGCCGAGGCTAATTTCTTGGCCGAGGGGATTGATGCAAACGGAATGAAGTGGGCTTGTTTAGTGAAAAGATCCACCACAACCCAAATAACAGTATCCCCCCCACTGGGGGGTAGGTCCATAATGAAGTCCATTGAAATCACTTCCCATGGCCGAGTTGGCATGGGGAGGGGTTGCAGCGCCGCTGGGGGTTTACCTGGCCTGGGTTTGCTCATTAAACACGTTTGGCAAGCAGAAGTGAACAAAGAAATGTCTTTGCGTAGCCCAGGCCACCAGAATTGTCTCTGCAATAGTTGGAGTGATTTAACAAACCCCGTGTGCCCCGCCAGTTTCGAGCCATGCGCCCAATTCATCACCTCCACCCGAAGGGAATGGGGAACAAACATTTTGCCATTTTTCCGTCAGCAGCCTTGTGCATCTTGAGTAACTCCGTCCTCCCCCCCGACCTCCTCCCTGTCGGCGTCGGACATAGCCGTAGAGAATTTCGCGGCCCAGTCATCTGCGGGAGGGGTAGGGGAAGGGGGAAAGCTTCGCTTGCTTACGAGTGGTTACTGCTCCTCCCAATTGGGAAGGCGTGAATACAGAGTCACGAATCTTCTCCCTCTTACTGTCGTGTTGTGGGAGGTGTGAAAGTGCGTCAGCTAGCGAGTTAGATTTACCAGGAAAATGGTGCAGAGTGAAGTTGAACTTAGAGAAGAAATCAGCCCAACGCAGCTGTTTGGCGTTCAATGAGCGGGGGGAGCGGAGGAGCTCAAGGTTTTTATGATCAGTCCAAACCTCAAATGGAACCCGCGCCCCCTCAAGCCAATGGCGCCAGGTCGCCAGCGCTAAGCGGATCGATCCCGCTTCTTTCTCCCACACCGACCAATTTCGTTCAGTATCATTAAATTTTCTGGAGACATAGGCGAGGGGGTGTAGTTTACCATCGTCCCCCTCTTGGAGGATCGCCCCTCCCATTGCAACATCTGATGCGTCGACTTGTACAATGAATTTTTTAAGTTCATTTGGGTGCGCCAACACAGGCTCCAACGTAAAGAGAGCTTTTAGCCGGTCAAAGGCGCGTTGACATTCCGGGGACCAGTCTAACTTTGCCCCGGGACGTGTGCAGTCAGGAGGCTTCCCCTTCGTTTTAAGCAGGTCAGTTAGGGGGAGAGCCATTTTTCCCGACTCTGTGCCATTGTTTTTTTCCCCTTCTCAGTATGCGCATCATTGCAAACTCCATAGGGAGCACTCGGTGCAGAGATGTGGTTCATCAACTCCTTGTTTAAGCACATTGGAAACAAACAGCAAAAAAAAAACCTAACTCACCCACGGTTGCGTCTGATCATGCAGTGGTGGGCTGTGCCTGCAGCTTCCAAGGACTGTGTGATCACGCAACTGCAGGTCAAATTCCTCCAGAGGAAATAGCAACACTTCCCCCCTGCTTTATCTCACACATGTGACTGCCCCCTCAAAATAAATGCATGTATTTTTACATATAAACAAGTATATATAAGGTTTAACTATTGGCCCTCTATTAGGTTTCTTTCTTACCTTTTCTGTTCTTGATTCCCTCCCATCACCACCTTGAGAGCCTGATTTTGAACAGAAAGATGGGGTACAAATGTCCTAAATAAATCAGTCACACAGTTCTCTGCAACATGTACTATAAGTGGTTTTGCTTTCATATTCTCCACTTAACTGACTGCTGCTTTCAGGGGAAATTTAAGCATGCTACCAAAAGCATGGAGATATAGATCTCTTGGCTTCACCGGTGAGATGATATGAGATAAGAGCCTAGCTTGAGCATAAAGATTTTAAGGACATATTTTTAAAAAAACAATACAACCTTCCTGCCCACTACATTTCATTTCCAACAATGTTTGTTTTGTAATTGGATGGAAAATATAAACAAGCTGGAAATTAAACTTGCAAGTTTCAGTGGGTATGATATACTAACCAAAACAATGATATACTAACCAAAACAATTTCCTAAACAACATGTTACTATACATGAAAGCAAAACCAGAAAATTCTTAATGACTGCAGCAGTGCACCAGATATGTAACAACATTTCCAAATGGCATTCTGCTAAGATTATAAAAAAAAAAAACCATTAACTAGTTTATACAATGGCAATCAAAGCCAGTGTACACAATGGGAAAGAAAACAACCCCTAATTTTGAACCGCTCATTTCCAGGTTTAATTATTTTTATTGTAGCCATTGATCTTGCTGGTTCGCAGAATAGTGCTGATGGATGTAACTTGCAACTGCTATCCATTCCAAATAAGAGCTCATCCAAATAATTCTGCACAGAATAGCACCCCCAGGGAGATTAGTCTATCCCCCTGAATTATTCTCTTTCACCAGTGGGTGAGGACTTTTGTGTTTTGTCTGGCATTCCCTTTCTGAACTTCCTTCTTGGTTATTTTCAATTGCTATTTTTATATATACATTCTCTTTTTGATGTTGATTTTTATTGCCTTTTTTAATTGTTTGCCACCTTCAGGGCCCTAATTGGGCCATTACGGGGTTACTCTTACCCATGAGAGGGGGTATTACTTAAAACAGGCATGTGGAAACCCAGAGTCTCTTTAATTGCTTTAAAGCAGTGCATTAACCACTAAAGCATGAGTCAGTATGAAGAACAATGAGTCTCTTTAATTTTCATCCTGTACAGGTTCCATTCTTTTGACTGAAGAGAAGTCAAATGTTTATTTATTCCATATTTTGGTAAAAACCTTATATGCCAGCCAATGATGTTGTCTTTAAATAATTTTATTTAAAATCACTCTAGTTATACTTGAACTGATTAAATAAACAAGAATCACAATTATAAAGAAAACACTAAAATATATAGATAAGACTATAAATAAAAATACATGTTATCTTCTACCTACCCTGCATTTAAAAATGAAATACAATTTCTAAAATTATTATCACATATTTTGCAAAAAGATAATATAGTCTTTCCAATCCAGATTTGAAAGATCCCAGAGGTTTTAGGGTGTGGCTGTCTTATATAGATATAGTTACGTAAGCTTTAGATGACTTTATTAAACCATCTAATTCATTTTCTCTAAAGACATGATGTTAGACATCTCTGAGCATTCCAAAGGATAACTGTTGCAAACTCAGTTACCTAGCATCGTCCATGGCAGCGCTGGGACTCTCCCAATATGTAACGGCCCCCACTCATCAGGCCGGTCACACGCTTGATCTGATCTTTGCGGCTGGGATTACAGTGGACCGGATTACTGCTATGGCAGTACCATGGTTGACCACTATGCCCTGAAGGCCCGGGTGAACATGTCACCCCAACCCTGTTTGGGCAGCGAGCCAATTCTGGCTCGCTCGCAAAGCCAAATGGACCCATTGCGGCTTCAGATGGCTTTCCGGGACCCGTTGCCCCCTGGCGACTCGCTGGATGAGCTAATCAAGGACTGGAACAACCAACTCTCGGTGGCCATCGACGAGATCGCCCCTAGACGTCCTCTGCGCCCCCAATGGACGCTGGCTCCTTGGTACACCCAAGAGCTGAGGCTGATGAAACGAGGGCTCAGACGACTAGAGAGACAGTGGCGGTGAGCTTGTGACGAAGCATCAAGAGCATCTTATCGAACGTTTATGAAGTCGTATGAGATGGCAGTCAAGGCCATGAAGAGAGAGTTCTACGCGGCTGAGATTGCATCTGCAAGCTCACGCCCGGCACAATTGTATAGAACGATTCGGTTTTTAACTACCCTGCCGCAGAGCAGACAGAATGTGAGGGAATTGGATATTGGCTGTGAGGCTTTTGCGAGCCATTTTGCAGACAAAGTCCTGTCGCTTCGCTGTGACCTCCCAGCCACACTTGAGACAGTGTCCGAACTTGAGGCTCCATGCATGTCTTCTGGTCCCATTCTGGATCATTTCAGACCTCTCAGCCTAGAGGAAGTTGATAGGTTGATCTCAACTGTACGCCCAATCACCTGCAACCTTGACCCGTGCCCCTCCTGGCTAATTAAAGCTGTCCGAGAGGGTTTTCAAAGTGCTCTCAGGGATATTGTCAACAGGTCCCTATCCGAGGGCCATTTTCCTGGGGTCCTCAAGGAAGCAACGGTCCGTCCTCTCTTTAAAAAACCATCCTTGGACCCGGCCAAATTGACTAACTATTGGCCGGTCTCTAATTTGCCCTATTTGGGCAAATTAATAGAGAGGGCGGTGGCAAGACAGTTGCAGGCCTACCTAGAAGACACTTCCACTCTAGACCCATTTCAGTCCGGCTTCCGCCTGGGCTACGGGACTGAGACAGCACTGGTCGCCCTCACAGATGACCTCCGAAGGCATCTGGATCGGGGTGGGACAGCGGTGCTCCTGTTGTTGGACCTGTCAGTGGCGTTGGACATGGTCGACCATGAGTTGCTTGCCCACCACCTCACCGACATGGGGATTCAGGGCCTTGCCTTGCAATGGCTTGTCTCCTTTCTCCAAGGTCGGGGACAAAGGGTGGCGCTTGGGGAGAAGCTGTCCCAAAGGCACCCACTGGTTTGTGGAGTGCCCCAAGGAGCAGTTCTCTCCCCAATGTTATTTAACATCTATATGCACCCCCTTGCCCAGATTGCCCGGAGGCATGGGCTAGGGTGTCACCAATATGCGGATGACACCCAGCTCTGTTGTTGGGCAGTCAGTCTGGCTCTAACCTGGAAGATCTGGACTGAGCGTTGTGGGACGTAGCGGGCTGGCTTAGGCTGAGTCGCCTGAAACTGAATCCGACAAAGATGGAGGTCCTGTGCTTGAATCGGAGTGGTACGGGGTTAGGGGTCCCTCTTCCGGTCTTCGGCAGGGTGCCTTTGGTGCCAGCGCCAAGGGTCAGGAGTTTGGGAGTGCTCCTGGATGCTTCCTTGTCAATGGAGGCCCAGGTAGCAGCCACTGCCAAAGCAGCCTTTTACCATCTTCGGCTAATTAGGCAGTTGGTCCCCTTCCTCGAATGCATCAGTGATCCATGCAATGGTCACCTCGAGGCTGGATTACTGCAATGCTCTCTACATGGGGCTGCCCTTGGGGCAGCTCCGGAAGCTGCAGCTGGTGCAGAATGCGGCAGCCAGATTGTTGATGGGACTCCCCATGTGGGAACACATCCAACCTGTGCTAAAGCAGCTGCACTGGCTGCCAATAGCATTCCGGATACGCTTCAAGGTGCTGGTTTTGACCTTTAAAGCCCTAAATGGTCTGGGGCCTGTCTACCTGAGGGACCGCCTTTCCCCGCATGTTCCCCCGAGAGCACTGCACTCAGGGACCCAAAACCGTTTGGTCCCTCCTGGCCCACGAGATGCCAGGCTAGCAACAACAAGAACCAGGGCATTCTCTTTGGCTGCGCTGAAGCTATGGAACGAGCTCCTGGTTGAGATCCGGGCTCTACAGGACCTACAACAATTCCGTAGAGCAGTAAAGACCGAGCTCTTCCGACAAGCATTCTGATATGTGGCCACATTGGCACTGCCAGCACAGGCATTTGATATGCTTGCCCTATTGGTACCAACATTTCACACAGCATTTTATTTAGAACGCCACCATGTTTTAATGTGTTTTAATGTGTTTTAATGTATTTTAATGTATTTACTGTATGTTAACGTATTTTAAGCTAATTTACTATTATGTTATTGGATTGCATTGAATTTGTTTATAGGGAATAGTATTGTGTTTGTATTGTATATTAGTTTTTATTGTTGTGAGCCGCCCTGAGCCGCCTTGGCGGGAGGGTGGGATAGAAGCCTAATAAATAAATAAATTATTTTGGGCATAAATCCATTGATTCATATGTCATTCTTCTCAAGGCTGAAAACTGTAAGTTAGCTAGAACAGTGAAAAAATGCATGCTGCAGATTTACACAAAAATCTAAAAGCAAATTCTCAGCCCTACTATGTCAAAACATCCTAAATGATGGGTTAAAAGTTAAGATCTGTAACATGGTGGAAAGACAGGATACAAATGTTTTAAACACATGCATACATAAAATCAAGGAGATGACCTAATGGTCAGTGCAATCCTAAGCAACTACAGCCTTCTAAGTCCATTGACTTCAATGGACTTAGAAGGGTGGAACTCTGCTTTTTTATGGAACTATTTAGAAGTAGGGTACTACAAGTGGGGACCCATGATATTCTCAGGGGGATCTCTTCCCTTCTAACCTTTATTCCCCCCATTGCTGCCATAAGGCCTGACGTGGCTCCCAGCTTCTGCTGCAGGACCCACCAAGGCTTCTCCCCCCACCAACATCACCACCAGTGAGCCCCACACTTCTCCCAGCCTCAGCCACCAGGCCCACCAAGGCTTCCTTTCCCTCACAGCAAAACCTGCATGGCTCCCAGCTTCTACCACAGCACCTGCTGAGTCTTCCTGTCCCCTCATGATGCCAGCAGTGGAGACTGGGAGCTGTGTGGAGCCTGTTGAGATTTCTCCCCCACCCACACTGTTGCTGGTGCTGGTGAGCCCCACATGGCTCCCAACCTCCACTATGGGGTTTACCAAGGCTTCCTGTCCCTCCATCAATTATGCCAGTGAGACCTGAGGACTTCTGGATTGGCAAGCTGATGGTGACCATTCTCCCCTCTCTTGGGGGAATGGTCTGCAGACCAGCAGGTAGAGAGGGAGGGCGATCGTACGCTCTCCCCCAGGGTTCAGGATGAGCCCTGAGTCAGGGGGTGCTGAGGTTCACCCCCCCGGCTTCTAACCTGGGGGTGGGGGTGTCCTTTTGCCCCGACGGTCTCCCTGCTGTGTTCCAGTAATGGCCGAGGCTTTGCGTACCGGGAACCAAGCGGATGGTGATTAAGCTGTAATTAAGCGACTGGCTGAATTGGTTTCTTTTTACTGAAGAAGTGTGAGTACAAGTTAACGAAGCACCAGAGGGAAGAATACATTCTCCCAAGCATGGATGGGAGAGACAATGGTAGACCCCCCGTGGAGGACTAGATAAAGGAAACTAACATCGGAGAAATGGAAAATGAAGGGACTGTGATGGAGGAATACTGAGAGTTATGAACTGAGCAACACACAAGCAAATATTTGGGACTTTAAAAACAGCAACTGAAAGTGTTTTATATGGCTAGCTAGAAATGGCTAGAAGGAAGAATTAGAATCTCCTTTAAAGACTGTGAACATCATAGTGAGAGACTGAGTTGGAATAAAGTCTCCCCCTTCCCCCCCGAAAAAGAAGCGGGGGAAAGGGAACTCCCTCCCCCTGCATAACAATGTAATAATATAAAAAATGATGATTTTTAAGGGATAGGGGGAGAGAAGAAGAAGCATAAATAGAAAAGAGAGAACTATTGAATGGAAATGGAAACTTACATTAGCTTGGAGTGTTTTCTGAGTGACGGCTGGAAATGAGGCAGAATCCATCTTTAGCAGGTGGACGGGGGGAAATTCCCTCTCTCGAAAGTTAAAGAGACTGTACAAGCATCGGAAAGTAATCTTTTTAGACACTGAAGAACCCTCTTTCTTCTTAAGGAAACTTTAAATATCTCTGTAAGCAGTGACTGGGAAAGGCTGAAGGTTGAAGGGGGGGGAGAAGCTCCCCTCCATTTAAAAAGAAAAAATAACTCGGAATGAGCTGGAAATAAGGCTGATTAATTTAGAGAACTTTTAGAGGCGGTGTAAAGATCCGATGGATTTATGGGACCCTGGTGACTTGATAATAAAGAGAAGGTAAGCAGACTTTAGATTCTGAAGTGCTCCCTTTGATATGGCATCTGGTGTTGCAGTTAAAATTAAAACGAAACTGAATCTTCATTAAGAACTTGAAGGTAACTGGAAGCTGGATGAGACAGCAATGTAGCTATGTTTTCCCTACGATAAGCAGGGGGAAGGGGAAACTCTCCCCCTTAAAAATAAAGTTATTATATATTTTGATGGGGGGACAAAGCTAATAGAAGGTTGGGCAAAAGGTGGATATGCTTTAAGAATAATGGACTTTGAGTTAAAGAAGGCTGAGGAAGATTCTATAGTGTAGAGCCCTCTTTAGAGATGAGATTTTTGGCTAAGGGGGTGTGTTGGGAAAAATTAAGGGAAAGGGTTTTTACAGAAATTGATAATGAATGGTTAAATTAATTTTAAAAGGATTTTATTAATTTAGGCTAACTCCATAAAAGGAAGAGGGAAAAGGGATGTTATCTGATGTATATGGAGGTTCCAGTTTATCTGCCTTTCTTTTCTTTTTTAATAAGAGGGTAAATGGAGAGCTTTTTCTTTGAAGAGAATCATGTTTAAGCCTAATTTGGATGTTCTTTAATAGCAGTATTGAAATGTTATTAGATTCCATTGACTGAAAAAAAATTCTATTGACTGAAAAAAAATTCTAAAAAGTTAGAGGGGCAGAAAGTAACAGGCAGAAATTATTGCAATGAGATGATGATAGTGCCTGATGTTTGTACAGAAGAAATGTTAGTGTATTGCAGAAGTATACTCCAAACAGTCTGTATGAGCTAGAGCTTCATAAGCGATGTACTCAAATGTCACCTTCAAGGTTAACAACTGAAAGTTTTTATCTGTTAATGCCACATATGTAAGCACTATATACAATCATCACATTTTGGATTTTCTTTCCTATCTCCCCCTCTTGTAGTTATGTTTGTTAGTATCCTTCCCTTTTTCTGTAGACATTTAGAAAATGCAATAAAAAACCCCTTCGGGGGGTTTTAAAAAAAAAATATGCCAGTGAGACCTGAGCAGCTCCCAGACTCTATCATCAACTTGCCAAGCCTTTCTGCCCCCCACTGAAAGCTCTCCGGCTCTGCCACTGGTCCCATAAAGGCTTCCTGCCCCCCATCACAGTCACTTTAAAGAGAAGGAGGAGGCTGGTGCATTGTCTGTGCATACATTGCCTGTGCATACAGATAATGCTTCTGTTGGGGAGGGGATTTAAACACCCCAATGTATTTTCAAACCTTTTTCAGATTTTTCTGCAAACCTGAGGAGTCCCCTAAGTTTGACAAACTATCTGTTTTCAGTCAGTGTGTGCCTGATTTAGGCTTGCCAGATCCCCCAGGGGGCAGGGGTTTGCCTGTTTTAGGGGCCCCCGATCTGCTGGCCTGAATCTGCCCAGCGTGGGGAACCCTGCCTCTAAAGTGCCTGGACTGGGCTGATGTGCCCGGCATAATGACGTCACCCGGAAGTGACATCATCATGCCAGGCACATTGCCGGGGGGATGCTATAGCATTTGGCCTGAAAACTCTATAGTATCATAGAGTTTCTAGCCACATACTAGAGCTTCCCCCCGGCGACGTGCCTAGTGAGATAACATCACTTCTGGGTGATGTCATTGTGGTGTGTGCACCAGAACATCCTAGAAGAGGAACTTCTCCACCCCACCGGAAAAAGGTAAGGATGTGACAACCCTAGCCTGATCCTTGGATTTTAGTATCAACAGATTGGCCTGCAATTGACTATTAGAGGCCTCTGAGTGTGTGTTGATGTAGTGATGTAGTGAATGAGGGTGGATGTTGTTTTGTTCTGCTATTGGGGGGTCGAATGCTGTATGATTGATTAATGAAATTGATTGATGTGAATATCAGGTATTGAATACCAGGTATTGAATTGGTTAGCAGTTATTTATTGATTGATTAGGTCAGAACTTTCTGGTATGAGCAGTTAGGTTAGATTGTATTTTCTGCACAGCAGTAATCAGTTTACAATTGTGTAGCAGAGGAATTAGAAAAGTTAATTTAGCACCACCAGTAGTGGATCTTTGTGGTTGCCCTTGCTGGGAGATCTAGTGTTCATTCATCCCACCAGCAGTCTGAAGCATTGCAGAGACTGGCAGGTGTAGCAAATGTCTGGGCAGCAGATTCCGGTGCTCTTGGGGGGGGAGTTTAGCAGTGTGCCTAGGCAGGATATCAAGAGAAGGGTGCAGAGAAATAGAACGGCTCAGCATCCTTCCAACCTACAGCCCATCCCAAGGGTTGTTGGCAGTGGGGCCAGGATTGGAACTCCCCCTCCGGCATTGGTGCTGTGCAATGCCAGGTCTATTAACAACAAGACCACAGTCCTTTGGGACTTTTTGACTGAACAACGGATTGACCTGGCATGCATGACAGAGACCTGGGTGAGGGAGCGGGAGACGGTGGCTCTCTCCCAGCTTGCCCCACTAGGTTTCTTGGTCCCCCACCAATCATGGACTAAGGGGCGGGGGGAGGAGTGGCTATCTTCATTCAGGAGGCTTACTCCTTCAGGGCGCTCCCGTCCATGGAGATCATGGGCTTGGAGTGTATCAGTCTGATGCTGGAGGTTGAGGAGAGTTTGGTGATCTGGCTGGTGTACTGATCACCTAACGCACCGGCCAGTAGCCTGCTGTCCCTGCTGGAGGCCGTATCAGGCTGGGCATTGGAGCACCCTAGACTGGTAGTCTTGGGAGACTTCAATGTCCATGCCGATGATGCGGTTTCCAGCAGGGCTATGGACCTAGTGTCGTCCATGGCAGCACTGGGACTCTCTCAATCGATATTGGCCCCCACGCATTGGGCCAGTCACACGCTCGATTTGATCTTCACAGCGGGGATGTCGGTGGACTGGGTCACTGCAGCAGCAGTGCCATGGTTGGACCACTATGCCCTGAAAGCTCATCTGAATGTTCCACCTGACCCTGTTTAGTCGGCGAGCAGATTTTAGCTCTCCTGCGGAACCAAATGGATCCTATGTGGCTCCAGATGGCCTTGCAGGATCCAAGGCCCCTTGACAGCTCATTGGATGAGCTTGTGGAGGACTGGCATGGCCGGCTCTCTGCAGCCATTGATGAGATCATTCCTAGATGCCCTCTCCACACTCGCTCTAGGCGGGTGCCTTGGTATACCTAGGAGTTGCGGCAGCTGAAGCGAGAACTGAGACAGCTAGAGAAACAGTGGCACCGTGCTCGCGAGGAGGCGTCAAGAGCATCTTATAGGATGTTTATGAGATCCTGTGAGATGGCAGTCAAGGCCGCAAAGAGAGAGTTCTATGCGACCATGATTGCATCTGCGAGCTCACGCCCGACCCAATTATTTAGTACGATTCGGTCTTTAACAGCTGAAAAGTACTGAGACTGATGAGTGATTTCAGCTCTCACATACTTTATTTAGATCCGGAACAAGACAAGGAAGCCGGCTCGCAGGCCGGCTTTTTTCCCCAGTGAGCCCACACCCCAAACACACACAACACCCGTGATTTGCTATTTACAGTTAATTGAGTTACCCCGGGCTCCTTGATTGGAAGAATGCAAGGAGCCTACAGTCTATTGCCTACAGACATGAAGCTCAAGCCCTAGCCTGGCCGCGTGGCGGACCGGTCAGAACCAGTCCGAGCACATGGTAGCCCTGCGTCCATGTTTCCCTGTGGATACACCACACTCCTCCCCCCTTGGTCCGTGAGACACCCACAAACAAAGTCCTGTAAATAGGGTGGAGGCCTCTTAACCCTCGTCGAGCGTCGGAGAGCCGGGGCCAGGGAAGGTGCCGGCGCCGGTGTCTGAGTCGGGGAGCCTGCTGGTGCCACGGGGCGTGGCGCAGTTGTCGTGGCAGCATCCGCGGCCATCAGAACGTTCGGAACCGGGGCTGTTGGTGCGGCCGCGGAGCTCTCTGCCAGACTGGGGTCCCACGCTGTGGTTTGCGGCTCTCCTGCTTCCTGCAGGCCGGGATCCTCATAGTCCTCTGGTTCCCGTGGCTCGACCTGGCAGCGGAGCTGATTTATGTGGCGGTGCAGCATGGTGCCATCCTCACAGGAGCCTTCATACGATCGTGGTCCCCGGACCCGGACCACCCGTGCCGGGACCCATGGTGGGCCCGCAGTGTAGCACCTGGCATAAACAGGGTCTTCCAGAAAGAACCCCCTGCTGGCTAGTTGGTCCTCGGTGTCCGGCTCGTGCTCCGTTGGCCGGTCTGGATGTAGCCTGTCCAGGCGTGACATGAGGCGGCGACCCAGGAAGAGTTCCGCCGGGCTGCGTCCCATGGTGGTGTGCGGGGTGATGCACTGGCCAAACAGGAAGGCGGCAAGCTTATACTCACAGTCCGGGGAGTCAAACTTTCGGAGGGCATCCTTGGTGGTCCGGACCATCCTTTCCGCTTGCCCGTTCATGGCGGGGTGGAATGGTGCAGAGCGTACGTGCCGGATCCCATAATATGCAATGAACTCCAGGAACTCTCGGGAGGTGAACGCTGTGCCATTGTCTGTGACGAGCGTATCAGGCAACCCGTGAGTGCTCAGGATCCACCACATTGCCCTGATGGTGGCTTTGGAGGAGGTGGACGACACAGGGACAACCTCCAACCACTTACTATAGGAGTCCACCAATATGAAGAAAAGCTGCCCCTGGAACAGGCCGGCAAAGTCCAAGTGGAGGCGTGACCAGGGGTGGTGGGACGACTCCCAGGCTCAGTCTGGGGCTCTTGGTGGTTGCGGGTGTGAGATCTGGCAGGGCTGGCATTTCCTCACCTTGTCCTCAATGTCCCAATCAAGGCCTGGCCACCAGACATAGCTTCGTGCTAACGCCTTCATGTGGACTACGCCTGGGTGTAGCGCCTCCAGGACCTGTTGCTGTAGCGGCACTGGGATCACCACCTGGGCCCCCCCGCATCAAGCACCCCTTATGTGTGGACAGTTCGTGCTTGCGGGATGCAAATGGGGCAAACTCGGCGCCCTCCTTGGCCACTGGCCACCCCTTCCCCACCCAGTCCAAGACATGGCAAAGGACTGGATCCCGGGCCGAGGTGCAGGCCACCTCCTGCACATGGACTGGCCGGTCCGGGAGCACCTCCAGGAGAGCAACCATGTGCATCGGGGCCGGGTTGGGGTCCGCGGTGGCCAGGGAGATGCAACTAAGGGCGTCCGCATGTCCCATAGCCTTCCCGGGTCGGTGTGTGAGGGAGTACGTGTACCCTGACAGGAAAATGGATCACCACAGGACTCGGGGCGAAACCATTTGTGGCGTTTGGCGGTCAGTGGCGAGGAGGCCCAGAAGTGGCTTATGATCCGTCAAGATCTCAAAAGGCCAGCCGTAGAGGTAATGGTGAAACTTCTTCACCCCAGCCACAATGGCCAGCGCCTCCTTATCAATTTGTGCGTAGTTCCGCTCCGCCGAAGATAGAGTCCAGGAGTAGTACGTGACTGGGACCTCCCGGCCATCCAGCAACCAGTGCCCCAAGACCGCCCTGACTCTGTAGGGAGAGACGTCGCAGGCAAGGACCACCAGGAGCGACTCCGAGAAATGGTGGAGGACCGCGTTTGACACAAGTAAGTCCTTGATGCCTTAGAAAGCCGCTGCCTGCGCTGGGCCCCAAACCCAAGGCACGTCTTTGTCAAGGAGGTGGTGGAGTGGTTCCGCCATGGCCGCCTTGAGGAGCAGGAACGATTGGTAAAAATTGAGCAGGCCAAGGAATGCCTGCAATTCCACCTTGGAGGAGGGTGGGGGAGCGTGCGTGATGGCCTTCACCTTGTCATCCGTGGGGTGGATCCCTTGCGCGTCCACAGCGAACCCCAGGAACTCGATGTGGGGCACACCCAGGAGGCATTTCTCTTTCTTTACCTTGAGGCTGGCCACATCGAATCATTGTAGGACCTGTCGGAGACGATCTGCGAAGGAGGTGGTGTCCGGCGCCGCGATGATCACATCATCTAGAAAGGGCTGTACTCCGGGGATGCCTTTTAGGAGAGAGTCCATAAAAGATTGAAAAATCCCGGGAGCTACACAAACCCCGAACTGAAGCCTCGGAAAGCCCCCTTGTGGGTCGCAATGGTCTGGGCCTCTGTGGCAGCATTGTCCACGGGCAGCTGTTGGTAAGCTTGTGCCAAGTTGAGCTTACCAAAGATTCTTGCGCCCGCCAGGGAAGCGAGGACATGGCTCACCACTGGGACCGGGTATGCGTGGTCCTGCAGAGCCTTGTTCAGGGTGCATTTATAATCCGCGCAGATCCGCACGTCCCCGTTCGGCTTTACTGGCGTGACAATCGGGGTTTCCCAGTACGTGGATGCGACTGGCACTAGCACCCCCTGCTCAACAAGGCGGTCCAGCTCGGCCTCGATTTTTGCCCGCATGGCCAGGGGCGGGACCCGCGCCTTAATGCGGATGGGGTGGATGGCCAGGTCCAGGTCCAGGGAAATGGGGTCCCCGGGGTACTGTCCTAGGGACCCATCAAACACTTTTGGGAACTCCCTGCAGACAGCCTCCCAGTCAGCCACCCGGATTTGGTTGTCCTGATATCTGGAGTCCCAGGGGCTTGAACCATGAAAGTCCTAACAAGCTGGTGAGGCACCCTTCCATCACCAACAGGTCCAGCTGCCCCAAAAATCCTTTGAACTGCACCCGGAACTTGCCCCAGCCACGGACCGCCACAGGGTTTTTGTTAAAGTCCCGTAACAGTAGACCCTGTGGCTTGCGCAACCGGGGTCCCCCCCTTGGGCATAATTTGTGGAGAGTCTTGACTGAAATTATGGAATATGAGGAGCCGGAGTCGATTTCCATCCAGCAGGGGGACCCTTCAATTAAGACAGTTACATGCACCTTATCCGGGCTGTCGGGGGGCAAGTTACATACCGTCTGGTGGTTGACGGAAACGGTGTGGAGGTCCTCTGTCTCAATCTGCACCATGAGGTTCATACAGTGTCCCTTGGAGCGGCAGACCTTCTCGATATGTCCCGCTTTGTTGCAAGCCCGGCAGATCGCGGAGTGAAATCGACAAGTCCGTCGCTTGTGAGCACTGCCGCAGCTCGTGCAGGCTACGGATGGCTGGGACTTGGCCTCTCAGTTCCACGGAGGTCGGTGGGACGGTCGGTGGCATACCTGGAGTACCTCCTCCTCGTCCGATACGTTGGACCCGCGCGTTGTTTTCGTGCGGTGGACCGCCGATCTGCAGTGGTCTTGGTGGGCCTTTTCGTAGGCTGTGGCCTCCTGGATGGCTTTTTCCAGTGTGAGGTCATTGTTGCTGGCCAGTTTCCGCCATAGTTTGGGCTCACGGAGGCCCACGGGAAACTGGTTCAGCAGCGTGTCCGAGAGGCTTGGAAACTCGCGTCTCGTGGCCGCCCACCGAAGACCCGCCAGGAACTCCGTGGTGGACTCGTCGGGGCCCTGGACCCTCACGAAAAACCCCAGGCACTCAACGAATTTTGTGGGTTTTGGCGAGAAGTGGTCCGTGAGGGCCTTTACCAGCGCCGCGTAGGACTCCTCCTTGGTGGTCTTGGGGTTTATGAGGTCCCGCAAGAAGAGGAGGGTGTCGATGCCACAGACACTGAGAAACAACTGCTTCTTTTTCTCGGTGTCCTCCACATCATGATAACCGCAGTGGTTCTCCAAGGTCTTCAGCCAGGCATCCCATTTCTGCAGTTGGGAGAGATCAAAGGCACTGAGGTGAGTGGTGGGCGCAGCCATCTTACCACGGAGGTGTGAGCAGGGTTGTGAGTTGCCGGAGGCTGCAGTTGCCGGACGGAAGGCGCGCTGCTCTCAGGGTCAGCGGTGAGGCTCGGGAGTGGTGTGGGGAGTGGCAGGCTCGATGCGGTGCTCGGGAGCGTGGTTTCGGTTGAGGTGAGCGGTGCATTGCTGCTCTCGGGGTCAGCGGTGCGATGCTCGGGAGCGATTTGATGAGCGGCTGGGCTCGATGCGATGCTCTTCTTTGTGGTCATTGTTCAGGGAGGGAGTTGGCATCCCATCCTCGTCACCAGTGAAAAGTACTGAGACTGACGAGTGATTTCAGCTCTCACATACTTTATTTAGATCCGGAACAAGACAAGGAAGCCGGCTCACAGGCCGGCTTTTATCCCCAGTGAGCCCACACCCCAAACACACACAACACCCGTGATTTGCTATTTACAGTTAATTGAGTTACCCCGGGCTCCTTGATTGGAAGAACGTGAGGAGCCTTACAGTCCATTGTCTACAGACACGAAGCTCAAACTCTAGACTGGCCGTGTGGCGGACCGGTCAGAACCGGTCCA
The DNA here is from genome assembly GCA_029375565.1 of Gekko gecko. Taxonomy (NCBI): domain Eukaryota; kingdom Metazoa; phylum Chordata; class Lepidosauria; order Squamata; family Gekkonidae; genus Gekko; species Gekko gecko. The sequence continues at coordinate 139,992,510 of JAPDNY010000002.1, forward strand.
AGCACATGGTAGCCATGCGTCCATGTTTCCCTGTGGATACACCACACTAGCTCTGCCGCAGGGCAGGCAAAATGCTAGGGAATTGGATATTGGCTGTGAGGCATTTGCGAGCTATTTCACAGATAAAGTCTTGGCACTCCACCGTGACCTCTCTGCCACAGTTGAAACAGTGAGCATACTCGAGGCCCCTTGCACATCTTTGGTTCCGGGTTTGGAGTGTTTTAGCCTACTCAGCCTGGAGGAAGTTGACAGACTGCTTGTATCTGTACGTCCAACCACATGCAGCCTAGATCTGTGCCTCTCCTGCCTCATTAAAGTGGACCACGAGGGGTTTCGAGGTGCACTAAGATTATCAACAAGTCCCTCTCAGAGGGATGGTTCCTGGGGGCCCTCAAGGAAGTGACGGTCCTCCCTCTCCTGAAAAACCCATCTCTGGACCCAGCCGAATTGGCCAACTATCAGCCGGTGTCCAATTTGCCCTATTTCGGCAAACTTATTGAGAGGGCAGTGGCATTACAGCTACAGAGCTATCTAGATGATGCTTCTTTTCTAGATCCTTTCAAGTCCAGTTTCCACCTGGGTCATGGGATGGAGACAGTGCTGGTCGCTCTTATCGAGGACCTCCGAAGGCATTTGGATCGGGGCGGGGTGGCGGCACTGTTGTTGTTAGATCTGTCGGCCGCGTTCAACATGGTCGACCACCAGTTGCTGGCCCACTGCCTCACTGACATGGGGATTCAGGGGCTCGCCCTTCAATGGCTTGCCTCTTTTCTCCAAGGTCGGGAACAAAGGGTGGTGATATGTGGGGTGCCTCAGGGGGCAGTGCTGTCCCTGATACTGTTTAACATCTATATACACCCCCATTCCCAGATTGCCTGGAGATATGGGCTTGGGTGTCATCAATATGCAGATGACACCCAGCTGTAACTGATGTTGGGCGGCCAGTCAAACTCCAGCCCAGACGACCTTCATCGGGCATTGCAAGCTGTGGCTGGGTTGCTCAGACTGAGCCAGCTGAAACTTAACCCAGTGAAGACGGAGGTCCTGGGCCTGAGTCGGGTCAGTTCAGGGCTGGGGTTCCCTCTCCTGACCTTTGATGGGGCACCTCTGGTGCCAGCATTGGAGGTTAGGAGTTTGGAAATGCTCCTGGACTCCTCTTTAACGATGGAGGCCCAGGTGGCAGCGACTGCCAAGTCGGTCTTTTATCATCTTCAGCTGTCTCAGCAGATGGTTCCCTTCCTTGACCGCGATGACCTGGCCACAGTGATCCATGCGATGGTTACCTCAAGGTTAGACTACTGTAACGCTCTCTACATGGGGCTGCCTGTGTCGCAAGTCCGGAAACTGCAGCTAGTGCAGAATGCTGCAGCCAGGCTGTTGATTGGTCTCTCTAGGCGAGAGCACATCCGACCTGTGCTAAAAGTGCTGCACTGGCTGCCAATAGCGTACCAGATTCGCTTCAAAATGCTGGTTCTTACCTTTAAAGCCCTATATGGCCAGGGTCCAAAATACTTAAGGGACCGCCTTTCCCCATTTGTTCCCTCAAGAGCACTACGGTCAGGGACGCAACATCTCCTGGTGATTCCAGGCCCCAAAGATGCCAGATTTGCAGCAACCAGGGCCAGGGCTTTTTCGGTGGTGGCTCCTACCTGGTGGAATGAGCTGCCAGAGGAGATCCGGGCCCTGCAGGACCTTGCACAGTTCCGCAGGGCCTGTAAGACAGAGCTCTTCCATCAGGCTTTTGAGTAGGAGCCACCACCACTGCACCACCATCACCAACAGGGCTGGGTAACATCGGGGGGTGAGATGGCCCTGTGACAACTGAACGACAGCGCTGCCTGGAACTGATATCATTGATTAGGGACCGTCACTACCAGGATGCCATCCTGTTACTGAAGATCTTTTTGAGACAGCAAGAGCACTTTGTATTGTTATAAATGATTATAAATTATTGTTTTATCTTGTTTTTAACTGTTTTAATTATTGGCATATGTGCCCAGTTTGTTAACCGCCCTGAGCTCGCTTGCGGGGAGGGCAGACTATAAATCTAATAATAAATTTAAAAAAAAAATATAAGATGCAGAGTGCTATTTTTAGAGTGTCCAACAAAAGATGCCACGCTAACTTACTAGCTTATCTTATCTTCAATAGTTGTAAGTTGTCTCAGTCTTGAAAACTTTTGGAAAAATGGAATTAAAGGAGATATTTAGATCCTTTAAAATTTTGACCTAAACTATCAGACATACCATATTTTTTAATATTTAGTGAGGGGATACATAAACAGGGAAATGCAGAGGTCCAAATGCAAGTTCAGAAATCAAGATTACAATTCCTACTTCATCTCAATCCTCTTGGAACATGGGTATGCAATGCACATGATGTTTCTGTCATACATTGCCCCATATTAAGTGCAACTACCATACAATCCTAATTTCAAGCACAAACAAAACCTATTTTTACAGAGAGGGAAGATGTTTAGTTAAAATCCTCTTAAGTTTGATTTTTATATGCATATTACTATTAGTAGTAGTAGCTGTAGTTGTAGTCAAAGATGTAGTTGTTGTTAGGGAAGTAGTTACCCCAGCAAGCCGTATATGAACACATAAAGCTGCTTTATACTGAATCAGACCATTGCTCCATGAAGGTCATTATTGTCTACTCCGATTGGCAAGTGATCTCCAGGGTCTTGGTAGAGGTCTTTCACACCACCTACCAGCTGATCCTTTTGGATGGATATCCTGTAGATTGCACCTGAGACCTTCTACATTTCAAGCAGATGCTCTACCACTGAGCATTGTCTCCCCCGACATGGCTGCCCCTCTCTCATTTTAAACGCCTAACAACATAACAATGAGGTAGGTCATGCTGACATGGACCAAGGTCAGCCAGTGAATTTCATGGGCAGGCAGAGATTTGAACCTGGACCTTCCAGGTCCTACTTAAACTTTCTAACCTTTAGACCGCATGAATTGTAATGGGTTTAAAGTGTGTAAAGAGGGTTCATTAACAATTCTGGTCACAAGCCCACTGCAGTCTTTACACCAATGTCGAAGGATTATGCAATCTGTCTACTTCAGTTTTGCATGTTTAGGTAATTCCATTCTAGCGGCCCATTTACTCATCCAGTTTATCATTTCCCAATTGTAAGGGAGGATGTTTAGCATGACTTTATTGCATCCCAGTATCAGGATCCAGATTAGTTATGGGTTTCAAGTTTTCATCCTTTTGATTTTCTGTATTGGACACCCCACTTTTCCCTCCCTCGTCTTTAATTTGCTGCAGCATCCCATGTTTGTTTACATAGCTTTTGCGTTCTCATTGGCAAATTAGATGATACTACTGCCTTCACTTCTAAATGGTTATTCCCTTATTTCTTCTACTAGGGAGCAAAGCCCGTTGTGGTGGAAGACAACGGGCCCTAGAAAGGAAGGGAGGGAGGTGGAAGGGAAAGAGGGTTGGAGGAAGGAATAGGGGGAAGAGTGAAAGAAAGGAGAGAGGAAGAAAGAAAAGGGGGGAAAGGAAGGGAAGAGAGGCAGAAAAGGGCTTCTCTGGGTCCAGAGAAGGCCTTTTCTGTCCCCCATACACCATCCCCTGGGCCTTCTATGGGGGCAGTAGGCAGTGTGTGGGGGAAAAGGGCTTCTCTGGGCCTACTGCCCCCATAGAAGGCCCATAGGATGGCGTGTGGGGGCGGAAAAGGCCTTCTCTGGGCCTAGTGCCCCATAGAAGGCCCAGGGGATGGGGTGTGGGGGCGGGAAAGGGCTTCTCTGGGCCTAGTGCCCCATAGAAGGCCCTGGGGATGGTGTGTGGGGGACGGAAAAGGGCTTCTCTGGGCCTAGTCCCCTCATAGAAGGCCCAGGGGATAGGGTGTGGGGGATGGAAAAGGGCTTCTCTGGGTCTAGTGCCCCATAGAAGGCCCAGGGGATGGGGTGTGGGGGACAGAAAAGGGCTTCTCTGGGCCTAGTCCCCTCATAGAAGGCCCAGGGAATGTGGTGTGGGGGACGGAAAAGGGCTTCTCTGGGCCTAGTCCCCTCATAGAAGGCCCAGGGGATGGGGTGTGGGGGCGGAAAAGGCCTTCTCTGGGCTTAGTGCCCCATAGAAGGCCCAGGGGATGGGGTGTGGGGGACGGAAAAGGCCTTCTCTGGGCCTAGTCCCCTCATAGAAAGCCCAGGGGATGGGGTGTGGGGGACAGAAAAGGCCTTCTCTGGGCCTAGTCCCCTCATAGAAGGCCCAGGGGATGGGGTGTGGGGGACGGAAAAGGCCTTCTCTGGGCCTAGTCCCCTCATAGAAGGCCCAGGGGATGGGGTGTGGGGGACGGAAAAGGCCTTCTCTGGACCTAGTGCCCCATAGAAGGCCCAGGGGATGGCGTGTGGGGGGCAAAAAGGCCTTCTCTGGGCCTAGTCCCCTCATAGAAGGCCCAGGGGATGGTGCGGGGGGGCGGAAAAGGGCTTCTCTCACTTGCCTCAGCCTTGAGGGCCTGTCCCTGCGCTCACACTCCAGACGGTCCTCTCCTGTCGGAGGACTGGAGCAGACTGAGCTGAAAACACTGACGGGGGCTGATGGGGGTGGGACTTTGCGAAGCAGCCAGTCAGCCCTGGCCAGTGTCTTCTGACTGCCAGTTCTTGAGCCGAATCAATTATGGCAAGCATAGAATGTGGTGGAACCAGAATTCAAATATATATAAGGACAGGATTGCCCTTTTCCAGAAATTCTTCTGTGTATTTTGTCAATATGTCTAGTTTTTTTAAAAAAAAAATCCCAGTGTATCAGAGATCAGAAGCATCTGAGTTGCCAATATTTCTATATCTATTGGTTTTTCCCCTCGTTCTTTATTTTCTTTCCAAAAAATCATCTAAAATAGCTATATAGGATGGCAAAATTGGGGGAGGGGGTCTGATGAAATATTTAAGGGACTTGGGGGATCATATCTCTGCTCATAAGAGGTGTGAATCCATTTGAAGTTTATATAGTAAAAAATTCCTCCATCTTACTCTGTTTAGAGGGGAATGAGTTTTCATCCAGGGCTCATGCTCTTTTCCTTCGCATTATCATACATATTGTCTAATCTAGTAAAGTTTTATTAATTTAAATATAGATAGATAAATAAAAATCAGTTAAAAGAGGTCCCAATTCCTTCAACTATAATTAGTTCATTAGTTCCTATTTTAAAATTTATTATTATACTAAAACACAAACAATTTACAGGTTACAAGTAATTACCAATGACTACAACATCAAAACAACATCAAAGCATATATAAAAATTCCTTTTCACCTTAACATTTATACTATTAGCAATCTTCAGGCATAAAACCTCTATAATCTTGGGATCCTAACCAAAAACAAGCCTTTAAAGGGTTATGAGGGTCATAAGAACATAAGAGAAGCCAATGTTGAATCAGGCCAATGGCCCATCTAGTCCAACACTTTGTCACACAGTAGCCAAAAATACCAGGTGCCATCAGGAGGTCCAGCAGTGAAGCCAGGACACTAGAAGCCCTCCCACTGCTGCCCCCTCCAGCACCAAGAATAGAGTGCATCACCTGCCCCAGACTGAGAGTTCCCATCTATACCCTGTGGCTAATAGCCACTGATGGACTTCTGCTCCATATGTTTATCTAATTCCCTCTTGAAACTGTCCATGCTTGTAGCTGCCACCACCTCCTGTGGCAGTGAATTCCATATGTTAATCACTCTTTGGGTGAAGAAGTACTTCCTTTTATCTGTTCTAACCCGACTGCTCAGCAATTTCATGGAGTGCCCACGAGTTCTTGTATTGTGAGAAAGGAAGAAAAGTACTTCTTTCTCAACCTGCTCTATCCCATGCACAATCTTATAAACCTCAATCATGTCACCCCTCAGCCGTTGTTTCTCCAAGCTAAAGAGCCCCAAGCATTTTAACCTTTCTTCATAGGGAAGGTGTTCCAACCCTTTTATCATTCTAGTTGCCCTTCTCTGCACTTTTTCCAATGCTATAATATCCTTTTTGAGATGTGGTGACCAGAACTGTACACAGTATTCCAAATGAGGTCGCACCAATGATTTATACAGGGGCATGATGATACTGGCTGATTTGTTTTCAATTCCCTTCCTAATAATCCCCAGCATAGTGTTGGCCTTCTTTATTGCAGTTACACACTGTCTAGACATTTTCATTGAGTTATCTACTGCGACTCCAAGATCTCTCTCTTGGTCAGTCTCTGCCAGTTCAGACCCCATCAACGTGTATTTATAGTTAGGATTTTGGGCTCCAATGTGCATCACTTTACACTTGGCCACATTGAACCCCATTTGCCACGTTGACGCCCACTCATCCATCCTCGACAAATCCCTTTGGAGTGCCTCACAATCCTCCCTGGTTGTCACCACCCTGAACAACTTCATGCATTTGCAAATTTAGCCGCTTCACTGCTTACTCCCAATTCCAAATCGTTAAGAAACGAGTTAAAAAGCATCGGGCCGAGTACTGATCCCTGTGGTACCCCACTGCTTACCACCCTTCACTGAGAAAGTTTCCCATTTATACTCACTCTCTGTTTCCTATTTATAAGCCAGTTTTTGATCCACAAGAGGACTTGTCCTTTTATCCCATGACTATTGAGCCCTACAAACCTCAAGAAGCCCTACAAACCTCAAGAAGAGGCAAATATATTTAGAGACAAAAAGATAATCATACAACCATGTAGAAATACAGAACAACAAGCCAAGCTCTGCCATGCCCTACCAAAACACTGTCAAATCCTGCCACCCCCTGCCAAAATAAAAATACATTCCGCTTTAAATTCTAACTTGAATGCTTAGCTCATAATGCTTAGCTTAACTTTTCCCACCCCACCACTGGCTCTGCAACTGTTGCTCAACAGCAAGAAGAGGGTTTCAGCGTCAGGTTTGCTCTGGCTTTATAGGGAGTCTCCAGAGCAAGTTCCTATTACTACCTCCCTTAATAATATGAACACCAGCCAACTGTCAGGATAAGCCAACTAAGCTAACAAGCAAAAATAAGAGATAAGAGGTAAAAATACTAAAAATAAAACCCTCCTCAAAGCAAAGCGCAATACAGAGTGTCGTTCTATGCACATAGCACTCTATGCAGAAGGTACAATCAACATGTGAACATCGGGTCTCCAGAAGGGAAAGGGCAAGCAGGAACGATCACAATCCACACTCGTTGGTCTTAAAGGTGCCACTGGACTCAAACTTTGTTCTTCTCTCAATCCCCACTCATATTTATCATTGCATCTGCATAGGCTATTATTTCATGCTCATAGGCACTTTACAGTTCTCTCTCAAATCATTTTTTTCCTGGATTTCAATAAAAATCTTATCAAAATAAATAAGTCATTTATATGCAGAATTGCCTAAACCATCTGCACTTCATCTCTGTCAAAGGAATTTTTCTTCCTCACATACAATGCCTTTACATAACTGAGTAGCAGACAACCGCTACAGCCAATATTGAAAGCAATATTCCTTAAAAATATCACTTGATAAGAAACTACAGAATTTTCTGACCCTCACAATTCCCAGTACCCTTTTTGTACTACAGCCCAAAGAACTCTCTCTGGCTTCTCACTTCAGTAGAAAAGAAAAACAGAATGTATAAGTGTAAAATAAGCAGCGTATTTATGGCAATTATTTATCTTCCTCTGTCTTTAGACATGAGGCACAAAAAAATCCATACACTTGGTTCTCAAAGGCTACAAGGCAGCATCAGAAGAAGGCATTAGTCTGTGTGCCTAGTTTGTTGGCCCTCCAGGATAAATGATTGGCTGCTGTATGAAACAGATTGCTGGATTACATGGACCAGCAAGTCCCTTATTACATTTTTACATTCTTAAGTGTTCCTGTCTGTGCCTTACAGTGAACCATAATACCTGGCTACTGCTACTGGACTGGACAGAAATCCAGAAATGGCTCTAGAAAACTTGGCAAAGGCTTTATCCTAAGCTAATTTTCCCCTCTCTGTCTGATGTAGCAGAGCAGAAGCTTGCTAAGTGACCTTGGTCCAGCCACACACTCTCAGTCTCACCTACCTCACAGGGTTGCTGTATGGATAAAATGAAGGACAAGAGAACCAAGTAAGCTGCTTTGGGTTTCCAATGTGAAGAAACACAGGGTAGAAATGAAGTAAGTAAACAAAATAATAATAAATGTTACCAAGTATTGTTCTGTCCTAAAGTTCTCAAACTATTCATTCAGGGATAGCACTTGCAACTTTAAAGAAGAGAGGAGTGGTCAATACTGTGCCCTCCACCTAATCAATAACTTGCTTACTTCCTCTTCCTGCACACATTTACTGCAGCAGAAAGATGAAGACTTAAATAGTGCAGTGGAGTACAAGGTACACTGACTGGGCATTTCTTCTCTATCATGAAGCTTGTTGTAAGAGATGGCTTCCATATGTAAGTGTAAAAATAGTTACTAAAACATTGAATGTGGAAAAGCATCTATAACATTCACTGAATGGCCTTCAGCAAGACTCTCTTGGTTCCAAACTACATGTTACCTATACCATGCAATTACCATAAGGACTTGTAGCTATATAGCAGAACTGCAATTTCCAATGGGAAATTGATTTGGATTGGAACCATGCCATGTGGTGATGAGAAACTCCTGTCCTCTGCCCTCCCTTGTCATTTTCCTGACATTAAACGGTCCCATATGAAACGGTAATATTTTCTACTGAGTGGCTGCACATTCACTGAACAAATCATATACATCTCCCCCTGGGAGGAAATTACTCCCCATGGACCTTTTCAGGTTGGGAAAAGGTACGGGAGAGAAGGCAAGAACCCTTTCCCCTACACTGTGGTTCTGATCCAAACTGGGCCTCTGCAGCACTTCTGAACTGAGCTCCCACAGGAAACTTGCAGCTGGCTCCTGCTGATAGTCCCAGGGTGATCCCATGGCATATGTAACACGTTGTGTGGACTTCAATCTAACATATTCCATAGGTTCCAGAGAGGAAGCCATTTTGGTCTGTAGCAACCCAAAATAAATTGTTTTAATACTTTTGAGGCACTAAGTCTCCTTTTTATTTATTTGTACTTCACAAGGTTGTTGTGAGGCAAAGTTTCCCCATCATGCTCGTTGTGAAAACCTGGAATACAATTAAACAAACAAGACTCTTCCTTCTGCAGCATTAGCCACCTGTGCATTCATTCTGACAGCTTAGCCCAGTACCATAATGTTTCACTGGTGGGTTCTGCATGTATTTTTAAAGTGTATGATTTGTTATGTGCTTTTATCAGGGTACAGGATCCTAGCCACAGTTAGAGAATATTTATATTTGAATCAAATCGGTATGTCTCTGGCTAAATTCTCAATCTGTACCAATGTACTCAAAACATGCTGTGACCAGCTGGAAATTCTAAGATAGCTTTTGGATCATTATATCTGACACTTAACATTTCCATTTTATCTGTTGTTCAGAAAGTGCATGTCACGATCAGCAGGCATAAGCCAAGGACTGGCTGGCAGCTGGGAACTCCAGTGTTCTAATCAAAGGACTGACACTGAGGATGTGTAAAGAATTTTGAAGATGGAACTGACAAATGCTAAATGCGATTAGCTTTCTATTTCTGTATCCAGCAGTCCCTGTTGAGGCAGATTCCTCCATGCTTAATTTTCATTAATAAAATCAATATGTGAGCACACTTGTAAGTGATGCACATTGTACCTTTACAAATTAAGTTTACCCCCGCCTCAATTATCAGTGAATCTCTCTGCAGCAATATATGCTAGGGACTTTTAAAAAGCTATTCTAGGTATTACTGAAGAACTTTAGCCTGTTTGTTTTCCTAAATAAGAATCCCAGTATTGTAAAAAATGGAAATTTGGAGGCATTCAGCTCTGGGTTCCAGAGAACCCTTCTAATTAGGAAAGCTGTCTTGTAGTCCTTGCCTTTATTCAGGCAGATCCCATTGGCTACTATTTAGAATAGCAGCCAATGAAATTGGTTAGTAGGGATCTGTAGGAGTCAGAGGCTGCGTTCAGATGAACTGTTTGATTTAAAATGTAGGTTCAGACAGCAACAGCTGTCTCCCTTCCCCAATTGTTGGCACACTGTTCCCTCCCATCTTCAATCCGGAGTTATTTGACATCAGGGAAAGTCCAGTCTTTATAGCTGTCAGTGTTTTCACCCCACACTTCCGGATGTCTAATCAATCCATCACACTCTCAATCCATTTGGGAAGTCAGATCACACACTTCCATCTTGGCGCCATTTTTAAAATTCAGTTAGCAATGTGTACATAAGCAGATCTTTGTCCCAGGGTTGTGAATCAGCATTTGTGCGTTTCTGCACCCAAACATTCTGTCAGGTTTGGGAGCCCTGGGGAAGTTGTTTTTGAGTGACAAATACCCCCAAAAAACCCTCTGTCCTGTTTCTTGGGGTTGGAAAGCCATGGAAATAGGCAACCATACACCCCATCCCACTTTCCCCCATGCAAATTGTGTTAGCAGAAAGATTTTCTGATTCAGAGTTGCTGTTTGAGAGCATCCCATGATTGACACAAGAGTAAATGTACTGAAGTCAAAGGTGCTACTCTCATGTAAATCTGCACTCTCCCCATGCATTCCACAGAAGAGAAGCAAAGCGGAGGAGGCTGAGAGGGTCCTCAGTACTTGGTGGAAGGATCATGGAGCTGTCAAAATGGACTGGTGCTTTGAATGAGCGCTTCTGTACTTTTGTGAAAGACAATTTTTTTTAAAAGGCTCCCGCCTGACCAACCGCTCTGTGGTTACTGCACAGCAATAATCTGAAAAGTCAACCACGGAGTGAGCATGCAGTGAGGTGGGTTAAGGGTGGCTTGTTTGGATGAAACACCAAATAAAATAGATGCACAGCCAGACTGCGCCAAGCCTGTCATCTAACCACAGCCTTAGTATGGTAGCCTCACATTGTGGCAGGACTAAAGCTTCATACTGTTAACTTTTACTTACAAATATTGATGTTGGTCAGCAGGAGGATCCTGATGCCAGCTCAAGGCCACAAATTGTTGCATCTCTACTTGGCAGACTTTAAGAATTCCCTATAAGCAAACTTTAGATGCTCTTTTGGAGTCTGCCTCCTCTTGTGGCATAGAAGGAGAGGGGCTGTGGCTCAATGGTAGAGCATCCGCTTGGCATGCAGAAGATCCCAAGTTCAATCCCCAGCATCTCCAGTTAAAGGATCTGGCAGAAGGTGAGTTGAAAGACCTCTCTCTGCCTAAGAACCCTGGAGACCTGCTGCCAGTCCAAGTAGATAATACTGACTTTGATGGACCAAGGGTCTGATTCAGTATAAGGTAGCTTCATGTGTCCATGTGTTTCAGTACAGCTAAAAGATAACATTGAAAAATGAGATAGAAATGAGAAAGATGTATCAGAGTCTTCAGGTGCCAACAGAATTGTCTAAGTGCTAAAGACTAAATGGAAAGGCTAGCATGACAGGCTAGTAGCAAATGTGTGGATCTACACTTGATTGTACAAGCTGAATGCATCCCATCAGCCATAGATCATGGCCTGCAGGATGCTACATATCTCTGGCTCAGTGTTGTCTGCTCTGATTTGCAGTGGCTGTTCAGAGTCTCAGACAAATAAAGGACTTTCCCAGTGCCTTCAATACGATATCCTTTAGCTGGATATGCTAGGACCTTCAATGTGCAAAGCATACGCTCTACCACTGAGGAACAAGCCTTCTCCTTGTTTGGGGCTTGGTGGGCCATATGCTATGGAACACTGGATTAATAGGATAGAAGTGTCACATGTTTTATGTGTAATCAAAACTATAGAAGTGTCATATGTTCTATGTGTAATCAAAGACAAACACTGGCCCTTTTATAAGAACATAAGAGAAGCCAATGTTGGATCAGGCCAATGGCCCATCCAGTCCAACACTCTGTCACACAGTGGCCAAAAATACCAGGTGCCATCAGGAGGTCCAGCAGTGGGGCCAGGACAGTAGAAGCCCTCCCACTGTTGCCCCCCCCAAGCACCATTTTGGACTTGGGCTGGTGCAAGCCAAGTCATCATGAGTCAGCACTGATCTGATTGGCTGACCAATGTATATATGTCAATGTATTGTACAGTAGTTACCTTCTTCTGATGGTGATGGTGTATGGCAGAGCATTTTGTCGGAGAGCTGTATAAACTTGTAAATAAATTCCTGTATATAGTAACCACTGGACTGTCTCAGTGTGGTTGACTACTGGAAAACCTCTGGATGCAAGGAGTGACTGCCGGTGAGTGCAAGTGTAACTGAGGTGCTGGCTCAACTGTTCCAGACGCGCTGCACAATTTTATTTGCCACAGCCTGTGTTCCCTTTTATCAACCTCACTGAGACTAGCTTTCCACAGCTTTATCTTGTACAGCTTCCATTACTTTATTTGTTAACCATGCAGGCTTTTTTCTATACCTATTTGTGTCTTTCCTAACCTGTGGTATATATTTTTTCTGAGCTTCTAGAATTGTAGTTTTAAATACTCTCCAAGCTTCCCCAATGGTTTTGATCCTTTCTACTTTTCCTTTCAGTTTCTTCCTCACATGTTCCCTCATATCAGAGAAGTTACCCCTTTTAACGTTAAAAGTGGTTGTGTCAGTCTTTCTGGGCAACTCCCTATTTATAGGAAAGTTAAACTCCATAACATTATGGTCACTGTTCCCAACTGGTGCAATGACTTTTACATTTCTCACCAGGTCTTGGGCATTACTTAGGACCAAATCCAGGATCGCCTCTCCCCTGGTAGGTTCTGTGACCATCTGCTCCATAGCACAGTCATCTGGGACACATTGGTGTTTAAGGCTGTGATCAAAGGGACAGATTATTATGATGCAAGTTTCTGGGAACTGATTTCTTCTTAGATATTCTGGCTGTTCCATTTGAAGCAGGTTTTTAAGACTTGTCACCAAACAGAATCACCAACTTCAAACATTTGGGCTTTGTTCACCTACTAAAAATAAATATTTCTTTATTGAGGACCCCTCAATACTGTTGGCATTGAAGGCAAACATCCCAAAACAGATGCCTGATAGATGAAAGCGAGGAAAGCACTTTAAAAGAAGACAATTTGTCTTTGAGCTAATTAAGATAGCCTTGTAAAATCTGATTTGCTGAGATTAACATAGATCTCTGGATAAGAGTTTAGCTTCTTTGCCAGCAAAGACAAATTTAGGAAACCCAAGGAAGGCTCTAAATCAGCATCACTGAAGCCTCGTAACATGTTTATAAGTGCAGATTTGAAATGTCCATGCTCTGTTTTTTCTTGATTATACTTTCTTAATGGGCCAAGAATTAGGAGTGGAGCTATGAGTAAAGCCCTCTGAATGGCATGGTCTTTTTTTCAAGTAGACCTGCTTGGGATGTCTTCCTGTTCCTCTTTGTCTCTTGTTGTTTAGAGGTTAAGGGATGTAAAACATGCAGTCCGGGGGCCAGATGAGGCCCCCAGAGGGCTTCTATCAGGCCCGCAATGGAACCGGCTATGTTTTGCTTCTGCTTCCAGTTCTGCTGCTGCTGCGGCATCCTAGGTTTGCAGCTTACAGATACACACCTGAACAGCATACTTAAGATTGCAACAGCACAGAGCAAGAGGTGTCAGTTATCAGACACTGTTATATAAACAAAATATTGCAAGAATGCTAATGTTTTCATTTTAAGTAAAAAAATCTTTGTGTTTGTATCCTTTATAAAATTTATATCTCCGCTACTTGACATTACATTTTATGACACACATGGCCCAACCCAACAAGGTCTCATTTATGTCAGATTCGGCCCTCATAACAAATGAGTTCGACACCCCTGGGTTAACAGATATTATTCTGTTGTTTTTTGTAATACAGTACCTGAAAATACACTGTATCACTTAACTAGAAATTGATGATTGGGGTATCATCCATTGCAAAATGTAGCACGCAAGGAGTCTGGCTGGGATCCTCTGCTTCTTATACAAGGACACATTTCAGATATGGATAGTGAGAAGTGTGGTAGGGGCTGCACCGGCTTCTGTGCTACAGAGAAATAAGAGTAATGGGGGGGGGGGCAGGGATACTTGATCTCACCTCTGTTTAGATCACAGTTAGATTGCAAATTGCTATTAGCATCCTTGAACACTTGGAAAAAAGTTCATTTTATTTCAAAATTGATCTGCATTGGATAAATTCTTTGCACATGAGTGTCCTCACTATCCTTTCCCCTTCAATATCATTAATTACATATTTTTTAGAAGGGAGTTTCAGTCCTGCATGGGTATAGGGAAGCTGCACAGCTTGTCTCATCCCTTCCCAGCTCTGGTACTTTATCCCTGCCTGACTTCAATACCCAGCAGTATTACACATTTTTGCACAGCCACCTAGGAACTCTAGTTTGTTCCTGTGCATTCTGTCCTTGGGTCAAGTATACCTGTGCAAAAGTAGCAAATATCCTCAAATATAGTTGATCTCAAATGACGCATGAGCTGCCCCTGACAACCCAGACATACATACAATCAAAGCTCATTTTGATTATGTGTCGACATTGGCTACCTGACTGGCCAACATGCTAAATGCTGTGTCACATTGCAAATACTAAATAGCTTGAAATGCTGCTCAGTCTGAATTACAAGCAAACTGTGAAGGCTATCCTAATAGTTGCTCAGCTCACAGCAAACAGGCATAGTGAAAAGCTAAATACAACTGTCAAGTAGCTGTTTTACAAATGTCAAATAATCCCTGTTTCTGGATTTGTGAGCCCCAAGTATGTCAAAACATAGGCCATTATATAATTCGATATGACCTCACTCTTTAGTCTGGCAATATATCAGTGAAATAAGACAGTTTTGTTTCCAGTCTCACCACATCTTCTTTAGGAGTAGGATTAAACAATTGTTAGTGCTATCTAGGAAGCTCAGAGTTACCATCCTCAAAGTGGGGGCTGGTAATCACCCAGAATTACAACTTATATCCAAAACACAGAGATCATTTCCCCTGCAGAAAATGTCCATTTGGCATCGTACCCCACTGTAAACTGTATGGCATTATACCCCACTGAGCTCCCCTCCCTAAACCCTGCTTTTCTAAGCTCCACCCTCAAATCTTTGCAAATTTGCTGATCTGGAGTTGGGAACCCTAAAACTCTAAGACATAACTGAGAACAAGCCAGGGACCAACAAGGACTTCTGGGGGGCATCTCATTTTCTTCTCCTCCACTATTTCCTCTTTCCCTTTCCTGGAAGCCCCTTTCTCATGTTACCTTCTCTCCTTCACACCTGACAGCTTTCCCTTCTTCCTCCCCCTGGCAGCCTCTACTCAGGAAACCTGTGGCCCAGGTGCATAATACTGGCTACTGAACTCAGTTGTGTCATGGGGAACCTACAAGGACTTCTGCAGGCACCTCACTTTCCCCTGTATCCCCAACCCTACTATTTCTTCTTCTCCTGGAAATTCCCATATTCTTACCTTTCCCTGATTCACCAACAAACCTATCCTTTAACTGTCTCCATCTTCAGCTATATTTGATTTATTTCATTTATACCCCACCTTCTCCAGATTGGGAATCCAATGCAGCTTACATCATTCTCCTCCATTACGCTTTATCCTCACAACAACTTTGTGAGGTAGGTTAGACTGGATGGCTATTGTTGAACAGTAGGAAATAGCCAGTCCTCTGGGAAAGGATACAGCTGCAATCGAGATTTACCAAAGATAAAGTAATAAATTTTGTCAAAACAAAGTCGGAATTAGATAAAATATGGTTATCGTCCTCCAATAAAATGATTCAAAAACTATATAATTTTTTATTGCGAGAAGAACTGCAAGAGGAGGTGGTAAAACCATGTATGGTAACCTGGATGCAAGATATAGGATATAATTTAACATTAGATGATTGGGCAAAAACATGGAAATCTACTACACTATTTTTTTTTTTTTTTGTAAATACAATTTATTATTGGATATATTTTCATGTTCATACAATTTAAACAAACCAATACATATCCATTTTTCTTTCTCCCTCTCCCCCCCAAACAAGGCTTCCCGCACTGCACCAACCCCATTGATATTTCTCTTATTCAATTACATTTACTACTAAACATATTTTCTTTTACTGGTAACAATTCAAAGATCTAAGTCTCTTTCCACTTCTCCTCAATAGCTGTCAAAACAAATCAAACCACGTTTAACATCCCAATTCTTCAACAAATATTCTTGAAAGTCTTTCCAGTCTCCGAAAAAGGTTTCATCTTCTTCGTTGTTTAGTTTTCTTGTTAATTTGTCCATTTCTGCCATAAACAACGTCTTTTTAATCCATTCCCATGTTTCAGGTACTTTATCTTGTTTCCAACATTGAGCAAAAGTCAGTCTAGCTGCTGTAATCAAGTACCATAATAGTGTTCTCTTGGCTACATTTATTTCTTCCATTTTAAGACCTAACAATAACATCTGTGGGTCTTTCTTAAAAGTACATTTCAAAATTTTTTGTATCTCATTGTGGATCTCAGTCCAATACTTTACTGCTTTATCACATGTCCACCACATATGGTAAAAAGACCCTTCATGTTTCTTACATTTCCAACATTTGTTAGACATACTTTCATTTATAATAGCAATTTTTTTAGGCATCATATACCATCTGTACATCATTTTATAACAATTCTCTTTAACATTTACACAAGTTGAAATTTTCATTGACTTTTTCCACAAGTATTCCCAAGATGCCATAAATATCTCATTATTAATATTTACTGCCCATTTTATCATTTGCTCTTTTACTGTTTCGTCCTCAGTATACCATTTCAATAAAATCTTGTACAGTTTAGAAATCATTTTTTTACCCTTACCAACCCATACCGTTTCAATTTCAGTATAATTTTCTCTAAAACCATGTTCTCTCTTATCGGTCTTAAATAAGTCATAAATCTGTCTATACTTCAACCAATCATATTCAAATTCCACATCAGTTCTATCTTTTAGTACAAAGTTTTTCCCTTCTAATTTTAAGAGACTTTTGTAAGGTAGCCAATCTAAACCCTGGCTTCTTGAATATGGATTAATCACTTCTGCTGGTACTATCCAAAGTGGTCTTTCTTCCGAGAAGAATTTTCTATATCTCGTCCAAGTCTCGAACAGTGATCGTCTTATGAAGTGGTGTTTGAAAAACTTGTCTATTTTTACTTTTCCATACCATAAATATGCATGCCATTCGAACTTGTTGTCATGACCTTCTAAAGCCAATAACTTTTTATTCTCAAGATTAATCCACTGCTCCAGCCATGTTAAGCAGACAGCATCATAATACAATCTTAAATTTGGTAATTGTAGTCCTCCTCTTTCCTTTGCATCACATAAAATTTTCATTTTAATCCTTGGCTTTCTTCCTGCCCATACAAATTTCGATAGTTCTTTCTGCCACGTATCCAGTATTTTCCTTTGTTTTAATATTGGAATAGTCTGAAATAAAAACATCAAACGCGGCAAAACATTCATTTTTACAGTTGCAAATTCTTCCCAATAACGATAGATTCAAGGTATCCCATTTCTTCATGTCTTGTTGAATCCTGTGCCAAACCTTTTCGTAATTGTTTTTGAACAAATCAATATTTTTCATAGTCAATTCGATTCCTAAATATTTAGTCTTTGTAACTACTTCACATTGAATTTTCTCTTGAAGCTCAATTTGTCTCTGTTTCATCATGTTTTTACACATCACTTTCGTTTTACTTTTATTAACGTAGAATCCCGCAACTGTTCCAAATTCTTCAATTTTTTCCATCAATTGTGGTATATTCTCAATTGGATCTTGAATCATAAACATTACATCATCTGCAAATGCTCTGTATTTATAAACAAAACCTTTCACTGTAAGTCCTTCAATGCTATTATCTTTTCTGATCGCTGTCAATAATATTTCCAATATCCAAATAAACAGTAACGGAGATAACGGGCATCCTTGTCGTGTTCCCTTTTGGACTTGGAAGAAATCTGTTCTTTATTTATATTCAAAGCTGCTTTCTGTTCTGAGTAAATTGCCACAATCATGTTTAAAAAAGACTGTCCTATATCCATTTTTTCAATAACTTGCAGCATAAACTCCCAATTTAAATTGTCAAAAGCTTTTTCCGCATCTAAAAAGAGGAATCCAACTTCTTTTTCTGGATGTTTGTCGTAATATTCAATTGCATCAATCACCACTCTTAAATTGTCTCTAATTTGTCTATTTGGTAAAAAACCAGCTTGTTCTTCCGCTATAATATCTTTCAAATATTTTTTCAATCTTTCCGAAATTATTTTTGCAAATAATTTATAGTCATTATTTAATAGTAATATTGGTCTATAATTCTTTACGTTAGTTGAGTCCAAACCTTCTTTAGGTATCAGTGAAATATTTGCTTTCTTCCATGAATCTGGGATCCGTTTAGTGTTTCTTATCTCGTTTGACAGAAGTACTAAAATAGGGGTTAGCTCCTCCTTAAATTTCTTGTAGAATTTTGCCGGAAAACCATCTGGACCTGGAGCTTTGCCCAACTTTGCATCTTCTATCGCCATTATTACTTCTTCCTTTGTTACTAATCCATTTAATAGCTCTTTAATTTGTTGTCCCAGGTCTGGAACTTCAATATTCTCCAAATATCTCTTAATTTTCTGTTGATCAATTCCTTTTTTTTTTAAAGTAGTATTTAAAAAAGGCTCTTTTTATGCCTTCCAGATTCACAACGTCTTTTCCATCTTCAGTAATCTTACTTATAAAATTCCTTTCTTTTCTATTTTTCAATTGCCACGCTAAAAATTTTCCTGGTTTATTTGCACCCTCAAATGCTTTTTGCTGTAATTTCTTCAGGTTCCAGTATAATTCTCTGTTTAGTAGAACATTCAATTGATCCTGTAGAAAATGAATCTCTTTGATAATCTTTTTCTTCCCTGGTTTTTTCTTTAGTTCCTTTTCTTTCTGTCGAATTTTTTCATGAAGGTCCTTTTGTTGTTGCATCCTTTGTTTTTTATCTTTAGAATTCAGAGAGATAAGCAAACCTCTCATTACCGCTTTGTACGTATCCCATACGACCTGTATATCAGTACCTTTGTCTAGATTCATTTCAAAAAAAAATTTCGTTTCTTTTTTTAATGTCTCATTAATTAATTTTTGGTCCAATAAATCCTCATTAATTCTCCAATATAGTTGTTTTGGTTTTTCTTTAGACATCCAAAGTAAAGGGTTATGATCTGAATTATTTTTTGGTAAAATTTCAATTTTATAAGTCTTTTGCGCCATCTCCTCTGACATCCAAATCATATCAATTCTGGAAAAGGAATTATGTCTGTTAGAATAAAATGTATAGTCCTTTGTCTTGGGATTCCATTTCCTCCAAACGTCTTCTAGTTTCTCTTGCTTCATCAGCTGGAAAAAAATTTTTGGCAGCTTCCAACCGCCTCTCCAATTGCATTAGACTTTCTATCCAATACGTTGTTCACCGTACCACTAAAATCTCCTGCCAAAACTATTTGATCATAGTTTAAGCAGTCCAGCTCTTTTGTCAAGTCATTGAAAAAAGTCTCTTTTGCACCATTGGGTGCATATATATTTACAAGCAATGTCCTTTTTCTGTTCATCATTATTTCCACGCCAACATATCTTCCTTCCTTATCTGAGAAGATTTGTTTAGGTTCCAGTTCTTTAGTAATATATATCACTGTTCCTTTCTTCTTGTTAGCTGCTAATGAATGAAATTCTTCTCCCAATTTTTTATTAATCAGATATTTATTGTCTTGTTTTCTGATATGTGTTTCTTGCAAACAAATTATATTACATTTTTGTTTCTCAAGCCAATGATTCACTAATTTTCTTTTGTTTGGTGAATTTAGTCCGTTCACATTTCAAGATAAAAATTTGTAATCCATCATTGTTTTGAATTAAATGTCTTTAAAATCATCAAAATTGTTCTCTTTGAATCTGTACATGTCTCCTTCCGTTTTGATTGTGTATCTCACCAAGTTGTAAGAAAATGATAATCCATATGGAATCTCCCATCTGAACCTAATGCTCATTTCTTTTAACCTATCCGTTAATTTCTTGAATTTCTTTCTATCTTGTAAAATCATTCTCGGGATTTCTCTTCAAATTATTATTTTCTTTCCATTAATTTCCAACGGTTGTGTAAATTGCTTCTTGAAGATATCTTCTTTCATTTTTGTAGTCAAAAATTGAACAATCACATCTCTGGGTAATTTCTTTCTCTTGGCATAAGCTGAGTTTACTCTGTAGATTAGGTCAAAGTCTGGATCCAAATCTCCTTGATCCTCCCCTATGTAGGTTGTCAACGTGCTAATTACTAAAGCCCGTAAGTCCTGATCTTCCTCCTCTTCAATTCCTCTCAGTCTCAGATGATTCTGAGTAGCCCTATATTCCATCATGGACTCCAGTCTTGTATTTTCTTGTAGGGTTCTTTTAACTTTCTGTTCCATTTCTTCTGATTTTGTCACCAGACCTTGAACTTCTTTTTTAACTTCTTCCGTATCTTTTTTTATCCCTGCCACTTCTGTTAGTACCAGTTCTTTCAACTCTTCCATATTTTTTTTCTGTACTTGGACTTGCACTTGTTCTATTTGCTCCAGTTGTATTTGTAGCTGTTGTTGCAACTGTGATTCTATTTGCTTTCCCAAACTCTGCACCACTTCTGTCATTCTTTTCTCCATCGCTTCCATGGCAGCCTGCCACTCTTTTTTTTCCTTTGCAGTCATTCTTGGACTAGGTGATGAGGCAGCCCTTGGTCTTGGCCTCAAATCCGTCTTGGAGGCAAATTCAAAACTAAACAATCCTAATATTATCAATCTTAAAGCCAAATTGCCACCTTTATAGCTTTTCCCGGTGCTTTTTCGGCTTAAAAACAACTTTTTAAAATTTAGTCCTCCTCAAAATGGCGGGCGCAATTTCTCTATGATTTACTGGCTAGAGTAGGCTCTTTTAAAACTTCCGCTTTAGCTGTCCGTCACTGTAATCCAACTTCCGGTGTCACACTCTAAAACGTCCGTCTATATCCGGCAGAGCAACTTCGAAAAAATCCACTCTAGCCTACTTCCTATACCAAAGAATCACAGTTAGTTTCGTTTCTACTACGCAAAGTTTAGTCTTAGCTGACCGCAGGAATGTATAACAAAGTCAGTTTTCCGCCTTTTTCTCCGAAGGAAAGCTTTCTTTTTACTTTTAAATCAAGCGGATTAGTTCCTTAAAGCTTTTTACACTTATCCGTATGTTTAGATTTTGCGTTCTTCTTCAAACCGGTAAGCAAATGTTCAATTGTTACCTTACTTATAATCTCGGGGTTTCGGAGTGCTTCTTCTGTAAACGATGTTAATCTTGATGTTCAAGAGGTCGGTAGATGACGGATTTATGCTGAATTCTCAGCCCGGCTGGTATCTGTAGAGCTGATTTGCAACTGCCCTCTTCGCGGAAGGAGATCAAGGTGTAAACAAGCTTCCTCCGAAGCTTATCCACACCGATCTCAATTCCCTCTCAGGCTTGGCTGCTTGCTTGCCACCCCCCTACCTGGGGAGTGCTGCGCTGGGCCAGGTAGAGCCCAGACTGTCGTCAGATACCACCGTTCACCTTGCCCAAATCGCAAAATGCGTCAATTCGCCATTTTAACTCCGACCGGAAGCCCCAAAATCTACTACACTATTGAGATCCACACCGTATAAGGAAAATATTCTTAAAATGTTTTACAGTTGGTACTGGACTCCTGATAAATTATCTAAATGTTACAAGGGTATACCAGGGACCTATTGGAGATGTAAAAAGAATGTAGGAACATTTTACCATATATGGAGGCGGTGTGAGAAAATTTGTACGTTTTGGAGAACTATTAAACAATTGATATTAGAGATCTTGGATATAAAACTACTCGCCCCAGCAACTTACTTGCTTAATATACTATCAGATGGAATTAAGCATGATGATCTGTGTATCATATTATATATCCTTACTGCATCTAGAATTCTCATTGTGAAATGCCGGAAAATGGATATAATACCTAGTAGAGCTGAGTTAATTATGAAAATATGTGAAATAGCAGAAATGGGTAAAATAAATACGATATTGTCAGGGAAAGACGATAAGGTGTATTAAAAAAGATGGCATAAAGTTAACAAATGGATAAGCGAAACTGTGTAATTTAAACTCCAAAAGTGATCTTGATGTACTATATGTAAATTTCTTTGTTTTGTGGTGGAAAAATCAACAAATAAATTAATTTAAAAAAAGAAATAGCCAGTCCTTGTTGTGTAGTGTGTGTGGTATCAAGTTACCCACTATCACAGCCAGGTCTAGCCCCAATCAAAAGCCAAAACAGCCCTGGAAATGGCCCTGCTCCTCACCCTGTCTTTTACTAACAGAAGTCAAGCAAAGTCAAAGTTAGCAATATTGTTGTGGTTGTCTAACAACCCCCACAAAGGCCAATAAGAGAGCATTTATTTCTTAAAACTACAGGTGTTGCTTCTATCATTTAGAGGGGGTTTAAACCTCCAGTGTTTTGTTTTGTTTTTTGTTTGTTTAGATTTCAAGTCAAGTCAAGTCCAGTTGGCCTTTATTGGCATAAATTATCAATGCAAGTTATACAGATTAAGAAACAGTTAAAAACGGTTAAAATACATCTATAAGAGTTCTGTGACTCGATATTGTGCAATTGGGGACTGATAAGGGTATTATATTTCTGGGTGCCTTTGGCGCAGCTTTAAAGCCAAACAGAGAAACTGAGCCACCTTCTTAGTGATGCCAGGTTCAAGATCATTTAGGAGTCTATGTATCTTGAGTGCATCAGAACAATCCACCATATTGGATAGGATAGGGTGTAGATAAGTGTTCCTTACATCCGCATACAGATTACAGTGCAGGAGAACATGGGAGATAGATTCCACACATTTCTTACTGCAGGGGCAGTGTCTGGCCGAATGAGAGACCTTGTTAAATCTGCCATATAGAATGGCAGAGGGCATAGCATTACACTTGGCCAGGGCAAATGCTCTACGTTGTTGTGGAACCTGCAGAGAGGATAGATATGAGGCCATCTTCCCTATAGTTAGGGGGATGACGAAATTCAAGGGGGAGCAGGTTTTATTAGCTAGGCTGAATAATTTCTGGCGCTCAATGTCTGACATCCTATTTTTGATCTGATGAAATGCCGCTGCACAGGGCAACATGGACAGGGAATCTAAAGAAAGGCCCAATACTTTAATTTTTTCCTCTATATGTGCTGACCAGTTCGATACCCTGAGCTCTGAAAGCATGTGATATAGGAGGCTCCCATGTTCGAAATTGTAGTGTAGGCGAAGCCAGTATTTAAATGTCATGAACCATGCGCAGGTCTCCAACAAGGATGAGCCAGTTTCCAAATATATAACTGCATTCGAGACACAGTTTGGCAAGGCCATGATTTTCCGCAGAAATTTGGATTGGACTTGCTCAATGGTACTGTCAAAGGACCTAATCCAGATTGGAATACCATACAATAGCTGAGAACTGACTTTGGGCTTGAAGATTTTAATTACAGCTGGCATGAGTTGGTTGCCCCTACAATAAAAGAATCATGCTATAGCTGATGCACTGACACTGGCAGCCTTCACCGCATATTTGCAATGGGTGGCCCAAGTTGCATTGTATTGGAAATGAATGCCTAGGTATTTGTAGTGTTTGACTTGTTCTAACTCTTTGCCATTAATGGACCATTTATATGGTCTCCACTTTTTAGAGAACACTAGGATTTTGGACTTATAATTCAGCTGAAGCTTGTTGTTAATAAGAAAAGCAATGCAGCAGGACAACAGATGTCTCAGACCAACTCTGGAGTGGGATAGCAGCACTGTGTCATCAGCATAGAGTAGTAGGGGTACATGTATTTTGCCTAGTTTGGGGCTGTGGCAGTCTGTATCAGAGAGTTGGGCAGCAAGGTCATTAAGAAAGATGTTAAATAAGAAAGGGGCCAGGATGCATCCCTGTTTAACACCCTTATTAGCGGCAATCTTTGGTGTCAGGTTGCCTGCTGGCGAGCATTTAATCTGGCAGGTGTTAAGAGTGTAGAGTTGTTTAATGAGCCAGAGGAGTCTCTTGTCCATGTTTAGCTACTCTAGTTTTATCCAACGGAGGTCCCTATTGACTGAATCGAATGTGCCTTTCAAGTCCAAGAAGGCTGCAAAAAGTTTCTAGTTGTTCCTCAGTGTGGATGTCTAAAAGATGGAATTGTTTAGATTTCAGATTTTTCTGAATTAAGTATCCACAGATGATGAAAATTAGATATATTGATGTTACCAGATCAAATACCACCCCCACTATCATCTTTAATTAATTGAATTCACCAGGGGATAGGTCACTTACAATGCTCCTTTTCAAATGCCCTGTAGCTTTAATGTTTAATTTATTAAGAACACCACAGGCAGTTATGCTAGGACTCAGTGGGGCAGGGGATTCCAGAGCACATCGTTAACTTTCTGTACTTACATTATACACTGCATTCACCATTAAGATTTATTTGTATAATAATTTTTTGAGTATTATATCATTGTATCTTTAAATCTTGTGCTTAAATTCACTGTTTAATCATTTTTGCTGTATTCCAATACTGTGAACTATCTCTTGCATAATTAACTACTTTATATTAGGACTAGGAATAAGGCCTGTTGTGGAAATGAATACAACGGGCTCTAGAAAGAGGCTCTGGGAGAGTGCCCCGGCTTTGGGCACTCAGTGACAATTTGCTGTGGCAATCTCAGCAGGGTATAATGACAGAGTCCACCATTTTCTCCAGAGGAACTGATCTTTGCTACCTGAAGAGCAGTAGTAATTTTGAGTGATCTCCAGCCCACCCCCAAGATTGGTAACAGTGGTTCCCCAGGAGGGAGTGGCTGGTTTGGAGGGTGGAGTCTATGGCATTGTACCTGTCTGAGGTCCCACCCTCCTCAACACTCACCCTCTCCAGGTTCGACCCCTTAAATCTTCAGGAATTTCCCAACCTGGAGTTGACAACCCTATCTCCCTCCTAGCCAACCATCAACCTACCTTTAGTTTTCCATCTCCTCCCCCATCCCTCCTAGAGAGCAGTTGTAATTTAGAGTGATCTCCAGCCCCCACCTGGAGATTGGCAACAATGGTTCCCCATCAGGGAATGGCTGGATTGGAGGGTGGAGTCTATGGCATCGTACCTGTCTGAGGGGCCACCCTCCTCAAACCTCACCCTCTCCAGGCTCCATCCCTCAAATCTCCAGGAATTGCCCACCTGGAGTTGGCAACCTGATCAGGACTGGGCCCAATGAGTTTTCCACATAGGTGTGGAAAGGGCCTTTTACTGACAGAGGAGAAAGTACAGGTGCCAACTTTGATTAGGGAAATACCTGGAGATTTGGGGGGGTGGATCCTGTGGAGGGCAGCATTTGGGGGGAAGGACTCAGCAGGGTATAATGCCATAGAGTCTACCTTCCAAAGCAACCATTTTCTCCCAGGGAACTGATCTCTGTCATCTGGAGGTCAATTGTAACAGTGGGAGATCTCCAGGTCCCACCTGGAAATTGGCAGCCCAAGGGAAAAGTCAGCCACACAGCAGGGAGTTGAAGAAAATGGTCTGATGGTCGCTGGCCCACCTCGTTAGCCAGCCAGCCATGCTGAAGCTAAGCAGGAGAAAGAGCCTTTTTCCATTTATTCTGACAGGAAAGTGGCCATTGGGGGGGTTATGGGTGGGGGAGGGGTTATGCTGAAAGTCTTTTTTTTTTTTTACTCACAGAACCAAGCTTGGCTGCCTACCAACAGCCACTGAGGGGACAGTCCCTCACAGGAGTCAAGAGAACTGTCTTCCTCAGGAGAGAGCGCTGTCTGCCAGGGGGTGTGGGTGGGGAAGAGGAGCAGACCCAGCACCCGGCCAATGGCACACAAGTACTCTTGAGTGGCGGCTGATGGGTCAGTGGCTGAGGGAGGGCATTTTACAGCCAATGGGAGCGCATGCAATCTTGCGAAACCAAAAGATAATCTCTCCTTATAAATAATTATCTTTTGGTTTCGCAAGATTCCATGCGCTCCCATTGGCTATAAAATGCCCTCCCTCAGCCATTGGCCCATCAGCCGCCATTCAAGAGTACTCGCGTGCCATTGGCTGGGTGCTGGGTCTGCTCCTCTTCCCCACCCACTCCCCCTTGCAGACAGCTCTCTCTCCTGAGGAAGACAGTTCTCTTGACTCCTGTGACGGACTGTCCCCTCAGTGGCTGTTGGTAGGCAGCCAAGCTTGGTTCTGTGAGTAAACAAACAAAGGACTTTCAGCATAACCCCCTCCCCAGTGGCCACTTTCCTGTCAGAATAAATGGAAAAAGGCTCTTTCTCCTGCTTAGCTTCAGCATGACTGGCTGTCTAACGAGGTGAGCCAGAAACCATCAGACTATTTTCTTCAACTCTCCGCTGTGCGGCTGACTTTCCCCTAGGGCTGCCAATCTCCAGGTGGGACCTGGAGATCTCCCACTGTTACAATTGACCTCCAGATGACAGAGATCAGTTCCCCGGGAGAAAATGGTTGCTTTGGAGGGTAGACTCTGTGGCATTATACCCTGCTGAGTCCTTCCACACACACCCCAAATGCTGCCCTCCACAGGATCCACCCCCCCCAAATCTCCAGGCATTTTCCTAATCAAAGTTGGCACCTGTACTTTCTCCTCTGTCAGTAAAAGGCCCTTTCCACACCTGTGTTGGCCTTTGGGAGAAAACGCATTGGGCCCAGTCCTGATCAAGTTGCCAACTCCAGGTGGGCAATTCCTGGAGATTTGAGGGATGGAGCCTGGAGAGGGTGAGGTTTGAGGACGGGTGGCACCTCAGACAGGTACGATGCCATAGACTCCACCCTCCAATCCAGCCACTCCCTAATGGGGAACCATTGTTGCCAATCTCCAGGTGGGGGCTGGAGATCACTCAAAATTACAACTGCTCTCTAGGAGGGATGGGGGAGGAGATGGAAAACTAAAGGTAGGTTGATGATTGGCTGGGAGGGAGATAGGGTTGTCAACTCCAGGTTGGGAAATTCCTGGAGATTTGAGGGGTCGAACCTGGAGAGGGTGAGTGTTGAGGAGGGGTGGGACCTCAGACAGGTACAATGCCATAGACTCCACCCTCCAAACCAGCCACTCCCTCCTGAGGAACCCTTGTTACCAATCTTGGGGGTGGGCTGGAGATCACTCAAAATTACTACTGCTCTTCAGGTAGCAAAGATCAGTTCCTCTGGAGAAAATGGTGGACTCTGTCATTATACCCCGCTGAGATTGCCGCAGCAAATTGTCACTGAGTGCCCAAAGCCGGGGCACTCTCCCAGAGCCTCTTTCTAGAGCCCGTTGTATTTATTTCCACAACGGGCCTTATTCCTAGTTATTTATAGGGAGAGATGGCTCAGGATACAGGCAAAAGGCTTAAGATCATGGTCTGGTGTGTAAAACATCTTTCCATTTTCTTTTTAACATGCCCCTTGATGAAGAGTTCTGCAGAACCAGAAACCTTGCAGTTTGTTTTGTGTTAATGTGCTATTGTATTATTTTGGTTTTTAGATCTTGTCTCAGGGAAAGGATGTGTAAACAACACTTTGACACACTCATACTGAAGTGAAGAGGAACATTTTCCTATACAAAGTGGGATCCTGGGTTTTGTTGTTGTTGTTTTTTAAATGAGGGCAATAGAATAACCTCAGAAAGAAAGACCAGCACTGAAAACTCAGGTGCAATCTTGGATCAGTGATCTTCAGTGAGGAAGGAACAAAGTGTGATATAACCATAGATTGTTTGCATCCTCTTTGACAGCACAGAGGAACCTAATCTGACCATACTCTGCCACTGAGGTTTAACAGCTGGCCTTTGTTGATTTTCAACAATGGATGAGGTAATGTATTTATATTTAAGCTTTCTGTGACCCAGATGACCCAGGTTAGCCTGTTCTCATCAGATCTCAAAAGATAAGCAAGGTCATCCCTGGCTAATACTTATATGGGAGACCACCAAGAAGTCCAGGGTTGATTCTCAAAGGCACACGATGGCAATGTCAAACCACCTCTGTGGTGGACTCTAATCTGGAGTACTGGGTTTGATTTCCCACTTCTCCATATGAAGCCAGCTGAGTGACCTTGGGCCAGTCACAGTTCTCTCAGAGCTCTCTCAGACCCACCTACCTCACAGAGTGTCTCTTGTGGGGAGAGAAAGGGAAGGCAATTGTAAGCCACTCCAAGACTCCATCAAGTAGTGAAGAGCAAGGTATAAAACCAACTCCTCTTCTACATCATCTCCTACCTTGAAAATTCTACAGGGTAATCATAAGTCAGTTGTGGCTTGATGGCACTTTACATACACACATTGGTAAGTGGTGGTGTTCTTGTATATAATTAGCCAGTGTAATTCATGAATCTCATCAGTTGTGGCTTGTCATTGTCCAGCTGGGTCCTAAAAGAATCCCTAAATTCTGCAGTTTACTCTTAGGAAAGGAGAATACTGTTCTTGGGAACAGCAGTGAAACAGCATGTGATTCAAAACATATTTCTGGTTCTATACACTGGGTGACTATGGAAATACATAAAGGAAATTATTTAACAGATGTATATGCCAAAGACACAATCCCTTTGCTAGACAAATAAAAACAGGTGACTTGGCCTATGTTGACAACACTGCTATAGTTAATATGAAATCTTTGAAAAGTGTAACACATGTTCCTAATATATGCCTGTTTGCTTTTCAATTGTAGTTTAAAATGGGCAAACTTTGCTCAGAAAGTCATCTCCTCATTCATGAAAATCAGAAATTGCACTCTAGTTAAACAGAGACATTTTACTATTTTAATATTATCAAATAAAAAAATAAACAGTTACATGACATGCCTGAAGCATCCAACTGTTGTTGATTCTGACCTCCACTTAGGGGTTAAGAGGGCGTCATCCAATAACACAGGTACCAGTACCGCAATGGCATTTCAAACAAATATTCACCCTGAAATTTCTACAGATTGGAACTTATCTGCTTTCCCACTGGCAAAGGAGGGAAGAGAGTTCACATTAACAACAACAAAGAGGAGGGGCTATGTGAGGGATCATGGAAGCAGAAGAAAGAAAACTACCCAGGACGGGGGCTGCAATGAGGAGTGCAATGGAATACAATCAAATGAAAAAGCTCATAGGATCCAGCTTAGTAGTTCTTTCCCCTCTTGCAGGATTTCAAAAGTATGTTTATCCCCAGAAGTACATTCCAAGTTAGATTCCATATTTCTTAACATCTGCTTGTGTTTCCAGTACTGTGCTGTGCTTGTTAAAGGGGAGGGGGGAGGACAGCAGTTCTGAATACCTAAATATGACAGGTAAAATAGTTTTTAAAATAATGATTTTCAGATTAGTATTATGTCTCTGATTTTCCTCTGCAAACTTTATAGCATTGCACAGTCTGAAGCTGCATTGCTCTGTCAACTAAACATAACATGCCAAAAAACACTAGCCATTAATTATTAAGGAATGTTCCTTCCTTATGTTATTTTTCAACAAAATAATGTGATATTATATATTTTATAGCTATATGTTTCTCCTGGTCGACAGGGGTGTACAGAAGCAGTAATTCGGCCTTCACAAATAATGGGCTTTACTTTATGTAAACCTTGAGAAAACAGCAAATTGAGAAAAGCTCAATGGAGAATGAAAGGTGAGTGTAAGAGACTTCATGTTAAAAGAGAAATAGAAAAACAGTGCCACCTTTTGGCCTTACAAGAAGTTTTTAAACCACATGTAACTGGCTATGAATAATGACCACTTATTCTGTAGCTATGGACAAATTGAACGAACTGGCTATGATATTAAGCTGATTTTGCACATATCTTCATTACATTGTAACTGCTTTTCTCTCCATGGCAGTCTCATGGTGAAGAATAGTGCATGCACAAATTTCTTTAATCATGTGTTAACATAATCATACATCCACAGAAATCCAGCTGGGGCACCACATGGTTCTGCCATAATGACAAAATATAATTTGTGCTACATAAATTATTCCTGATAGTGAATATAATTTTTTATTTAAGGTGCAAAAATATTTAAAACAAGACTAGACAGTGAAAGAAATAAACCTAAGCTTTTCCAGCATAGCTAAACATACAGAAACAAGGTTGCAGTTACCATTCAAGGTTCAGCAGAGGCAGCTAGTTCCAGCAAGACAAGATGTTCACAACTTAGCCAGTCCAGGCAGGAATCAAGTGGGATGCCATTCTGGGAGCTGTTGAGCCACTGACATAATGCTGTGTCAAGTAGTCACGAAGCTCTATGCCATAGTGTGAGGACTAACTAGATTTATAGGAAAAAGGTCTCTGATTGATCTTAGGCCTAGGCCTTTGGACCAATGAGATACCTGAGAGGTGATGTAACTCTCTTAGTTGCTATGCCCGTGACATCCAAGGATGGACAAGAGAAAGAGGGAGAGAAGCGAAATCATACTGCAACTAGGTCCATCCCTGCCCCACACACACACAGGTGTCCATAATTTCGATTACTTGGAATGTGCTAATTGGGAGCCCCAAGGGCGGTTGGTACAGCCCACAGCTGAAAACAATTTAGCTGGCAAGGTCACTGTGCTATCTACTTCTGAGCTGTCTCTAACCGTCTCTGGGAAAATTCTTGCAGGCCTCTGTACAGCCTGAACCAAAGATTTTATTTTAAAGAACAGAGCAAGGAACCATTTTTCTTTACACCTGCCTTTCAAATCAAGCTTGCAAAACTTGGTTTGAATACTAATTGTAGTGAGAACATTCCTTCAGTTCAACAATGCTTTTTTCCACTCTAGTTCAATTCACACATTGGAAAAAAAATATGGACAAGGATCTTCCTATGATTCTATAGAACTGTAGGAAAGGTAAAGGGGCTTTCCTTCCACTAATGGGTAGAATAACCAGGGCAAACAAGCTGGTGAGCTCAGGTTCCATAACAGTCATGGCATGGAGCCATTTTATGTAACTGCATTAAATGCAAGTGCTGTAATTTTTTAAAAGCCAGACATCATATAAGCAGTCAGGTGATCAATGACCTCAGTCCTAGCAAGCTGCCAATTCTACAATTCTACCCAAGAATACAGAGACTTTATAAACAGAGCAATGCCATTGGTTGAATCCGCAGCTGCCATTTTGGAGACAGGGCCGGATCGCCCATAGGGTGAACTAGGCGCCCGCCTAGGGCGCCCCGGCCTGAGGGGCGCCAAATGGCGCCCCACTCCCCCCCTGAAAACTGCCCCTCCGCCGTTCTAACCCGGCGCCCGCCGGCGCCGCCAGACCCCAGCGGGGCCACAGAAGCCGGTGCCGGGAGGGAGGGGGCGGAGGCTAGAACCCCCCGCACCCCCTTCCTGGCTTTTCTGGGGGTCCCGCAGCCGCGGGGCCCGCAGAAAAGCCAGCACCGGGAGGGAGGGGCGGAGGCTAGACCCCCCCGCGCCCCCTTCCCGGCTTTTCTGGGGGTCCCGCAGCCGCGGGGCCCGCAGAAAAGCCAGCGCTGGGAGGGAGGGGGCGGAGGCTGGACCCCCCGCGCCCCTTCCCGGCTTTTCTGGGGGTCCCGCAGCCACGGGGCCCGCAGAAAAGCCGGCGCTGGGAGGGAGGGGGCGGAGGCTGGACCCCCCGCGCCCCCTTCCCGGCTTTTCTGGGGGTCCCGCAGCCGCGGGGCCCGCAGAAAAGCCGGCGCTGGGAGGGAGGGGGCGGAGGCTGGACCCCCACGCCCCCTTCCCGGCTTTTCTGGGGGTCCCGCAGCCGCAGGGCCCGCAGAAAAGCCGGCGCTGGGAGGGAGGGGCGGAGGCTATACCCCCTCATGCCCCCTTCCCGGCTTTTCTGGGGGTCCCGCAGCCGCGGGGCCCGCAGAAAAGTCGGCGCTGGGAGGGAGGGGGCGGAGGCTGGACCCCCCGCGCCCCCTTCCCGGCTTTTCTGGGGGTCCCGCAGCCGCGGGGCCCGCAGAAAAGTCGGCGCCGGGAGGGAGGGGGCGGAGGCTGGACCCCCCCGCCCCCTTCCCGGCTTTCCTGGGGGTCCCGCAGCTGCGGAGCCTCCAGGAAAGCCAGCGTCCCGCCGACGCCCCCGGTCTCCAGGTCCCACCGGGAGGTTGGCATCCCCAGTGGGGGGCGCCCCAGGCTGTCCTGCCTAGGGCGCCCAGACACCTGGAGCCGGCCCTGTTTGGAGAAGTCTGACATGGTCAGTTACACACACATTGGTGATTTCCAGATTGGACTACTGTAGTATGTGTTACCACCTTTGCAATGTTCACAGAAATGACAGCTGTTCCAGAATGAGAGAGAGAAGCTGTTCTAAGCAAGGTACTTCAAGGACTACTTTCTTCCGCACAAGCCTACTCTTACATTTAGGTTACCTGAAGACCATGTTCTATCCACTTTCAGACTCCCAGCATGTGGTCATTTGTAACAAGGATTTGGTACACTGATACCTTCAAATCCCCTCTGCCAGATGTGTACCCTTTCCTTTTATGTTACAGAACACAGATGAGGAGTCAGACTACCTTCTTTCAATCGATTTTTGCTTCATATTAGTAGTTGTGGTAAAGGAAATTGTTTTGTTGATGTTTGTTTTTATTTTCTGCTAAAAATGTATTTAATTTTTCTATACCTTCTGGTTGATCCTGATTTTACTGGTTAGTTGAATAGATAGTCCCATAGCTTATTTTGTATTTTAAGTGTGATTTAAACCATTTATTCTAAGCCATTTTGATGTTTCTATTGAAAAGCAGGGCATACATGTTAAAACAATCAAACATTCTGACATCTAAAGGACAACTGATGATTGTGTCACAATGTGATCTGAGAGGAAAAGAAGAAAGGAACAGAAATGGTTGTTGTGACAGAAACCCTAAGACCTTACTAGGGCTCAAGAGTGCCACTTTGAGCATCTGGGTTCTTCGATTCCTGGGATTTACATTATAATAACCCATTCGTGTCCATTCATTGTTGGATAATTCTGACAAAGTTAATCCTTTGGGGACAAAGGAAAAGCCAGTTTGGGCCAGATCATCTGTTTGTCATGGAAATTCAAAGCCATTACCAGGTGCTTGGGGAGTGTGTGGAAATATATTTTATACATTTCTTATTGGTAACAGTAGCTTCTGATATCAGATATGGAGCTTAACCTGGCATTGGCTAAATCAGCTTGTCACTGTTAGAAAGGAGGCTGGTTTAGGTCAGGTTCCCCTTGTCTTTAATCTTCAGCCAGAACTGGGGTCTACAGAAAGCTGGATAGGGGTTAAGGATTCCTCCAATATCTTGTTACAGCAAGGAACTCTGAACATGCTCTGATGAACCTGCTATAACTGAAGTAACATGTACTTAGCTGAGTTAGTTCAACTTTATTGCTTTTCTCTGCACTGTGTTACAGTGTGCCTTCTCTCTCCATTTTGTTTGGCCTTTTCCACAACTTTTTGAATCCAACTATCCTTTCCCCTTTTCTCTGCTTTTTATAATAAACCTTTTGTAAAGACTTTTTTTTTTTGCTTCACTTTGACCCCATTCACACTGAGCATTTGCCCCACTGAAGGCACGGGAGCCCTGCGGACTTTCCGTGCACGATCATACGAGCACATCTGGGAGGCGTAGTGCTCCCATGGCCAACCCGCAGCTTCCCGTGGAAAACGTGGAGTAAAAAACTTCTAGGTCCGAAGTACTAGTTTCCGGAAACCCCAGGGCAAAGTCTGGCGTCTGATCGCGGGAGCGCCAGTATCCCACAGCTTCCGACACCCGCCCATGTCCCTGGGGTTTCCGGATGTTGTAAGTGTCCATGGGATGCACACCAACACTGAACAGCACATGCGCGCACACAAGACACTGACAGCGGCCCGCCCCCAATGGCGCATGCGCACTTCGCAACACTTCACACTTGCGTGGTCTGCTGCACTGCTTTTTTGCCACACTGCAGCAGCGCGGTGTGATCGGGGTGCAGAACTGGAGCATGGCAACCTGGTGGACCGTGTGATCAGGCTACCGCACCTTATTTAGCTCCGGGGCGAACTGCCATGCCTCTCCCCCACGTTTTCTGGCCCGTATGACCGGGGCCTCTGTACAATTTCTTTCTCTTCGATATTTCTCTTCCCCTCATGCTAGATTGTGCAGATGTTGCATAGTTTGTTAAAAGGTATTTTCCAGGGTTTCTACCCAGTTACTTTGTTCTTGATCTAGTACTGTGCTAGAATGAGAACTTATCAGCAGATCAGTCTAGATGTTCTCAGGAGGTTCCTGAGCTATGGCAGCTGGTAACCAGGGTGCTTCCCAGGAACCTTTGGTCTAAGGGAGTTTCTCAGCAGGGAAATGCACCTCGCTCCCTCCCTTCCATAATAGGTGTCTCAGACTTTTCTATCTTTTCCTCCTCCACAACTGTAGATATCTTTTTAAAGGAGCAGCTTCTCCTTTGCTCTACCAGCAGCTGAACTCATCTCTAACAGTGTCACGACGAAGAAATAGATCATGTGCTTTCATGCAGAAGCCCCTATGTTTGGTGCCTGGAATCCACAAGGGTAGATGTTGGGATCCACTATCAGTTTAAGGAGACAAAACATAACTAGATGGACCAGCAGCCTAACTGAGCACTTCATATGTCCATGTAACTTCATACCATTCCTTCCCAGGTATGGATGCTTCTGCACACAGTCTGTTTACCAGCTGCAAACAGGGTGCCCATTTTTCATTCATTAGTTCATCTGTTACAGTTAAGCCTGTTTGCTGGGCTAGTTTTCATGAATTAAAGTAGTTCAGTACAGTTCAATGAGCAGTGTTTCATATGTGAATCCATTCACAGCCCAGTGATATTCCTACTTTCCACCTCCCTCCCCTGCATACCTGTAATTAATACACACCTCAAATAGTAGAAGGGCGTACATATAATAGAAGAGTGTACGTATTAGAGGTTCAGTTCATATTATCTTTACTTATGGATCCACAAAGTGCATGGCATCCTGATTCCCTGAGACTTAGCTCAGCCCTAGCTATTTGCAGTGCAAGAGGTAATGTGTACAGCCAAGTACATTACCTCCTTGACCACATGGCTGGTGGCCAAGTCTAAGCCAAGCTTCAGGGGCTCAACTTGCCCTCCTTTGGTGATGGCAACAGAGATAACAGGAACAAAATACACCATTTGTTTCTGGACCTTTACCAGCAGCACCTGGGGCCAAGCTGAGCCTTGGTATGGGTTACAGTGTTGGTGAGTCCCCCAAAATAGTGCAAATTGAGAAGTGGATCTCATTTCAAAGAACTGGCTATGGAAAGTTGTTTTATTAAGAGGTTTTGAAATTGAGACCCAAGGGGAAAATAAAAGTTTGCTTCACCTTTTCTCCACCCACTGTTTTTCTATACCACACTGGATATTGAAGTCACTGGCCTTCTCTGGGAATGTGAATTTTGAGGGGGGAAATGTTTGGAATCCCACAAAGGACGATGAAGTGGGTGGGGGGCATTTGGAGCAGATAAGAAGACCATGGGGGGAAGTTTAAAGAATACCTCCTCTTACTGTGTCTCCACTCCAAAATCCTTCCTCTCATCATCTTTGGTCTGAGTTTTCATTACATATTCCTTTCATTCTATATCGGACCCGGTCACACGAGTGGGATACTGTGCCACTGAAGGGAGGCAAAGTAGAGCCGAGGCAAAAAGATGTGCGGTAGCGCGATCAGACAGTCCCCGAGATGCCACGCAGATGCCAATAGCCGGCGATCACACCGGTGTTGTTGAGGCACATCAAAGGATCTTGTGCATGCGCACTTTGACGTTTCTTCGCATACTGTGGAGGCTTGGAAAAAACACATCTGGTGTGACGGGACGCATGCAGGTGCCAGATGCGCCGGATTACCTACACTTCCGCGATACCACGCTCACCTGTGACCCGCGTTTTCTGGTTGCTACTACCCTTTTGCTGCTACTTTTAAAATCTACTTTTTTGGGCCAATGGTACGGGTTGGTGCTGGGTGCGCTACGCTTCCCCGATGTTGCTGTATGAGCCCGCCCATTTGATGCGCCCTCAACCCGTTTGTTTCACGGGGCAAATCCTCTCGTGTGACTGGGGCCATCTTTAGCAATCCCTTCACATATCTATAAGAAACCCTCTGCAGCTCAGCTGGTTAGAACCAAATTTAAAAATCTGGCCACCAGTTTACCTGGGTTTTAAGTCTCTTGGGCGTGACTTCCATACAGAACTTCCTGCTCTCTGATAACATGTACTTGTTGAAATGAAATATTGTATTTGTTTTTTTTTTGTAAAACTCTCTTAAAAAGAGAGAATTTTATTCTTTTTATAAGAAACGGGAAGGGTAGACAGATGGAGAAAGAAAAAGATGGAGTGAAATTTTTCCTGTTAGTGAGGGTTAGTTTAGGTTAATAACCAATACCAATTTTGGCATCTATCATGGTTAGAAGATCTTCTTTTTAACTATTGCAAAGTCCAAAGTCACTCTGTTAATGCAGTTAGTAAAGTCCATTGGGGTTAGTAATTAAACAGCTCCTTCCAGATGTTACACGAACAGTCCTCAAAGTATCTTCTTTTTAAATCTCTTCCAGTTATGGATTGAGTCCATTTTAACTTTAGAGTCTTCCGTTCCATCACCACTTACCCCTGGGCTGCTGTCTTCTTCACTTGTCCCAGTTTTGAATACTGCATCTTCCTCCCTGCTGGCGTGTCTCTTCAGAAGTTTCTGTATTTTGAAGATGAAATCCGTCTTCTTTCTTTTCTCTTTTTCGTTAAACTTCTGGCCTTCAAGCTTCCAGGGCTCCATAAACTCTTCAGATGAAATTAGATCTCCAGTTTGTCGCTTGCTATGCTCAACATCCCCTTCTACTGGCAGAATATTTTCTTTTATAAAAGCGGAATAGGCTTTGGGAGCCTTATCCACCTCTTCTTTTAATTTTATCGCTTCACTGCCAGTTAGGGGTGCCAAGACATTTGTCAAGGTAAATCCGAGATCTTCTTTCTCTTCTTCTTTAACGCCCTGGAAATCTAGAATCAGATTCGATTTCTGTTCGATCTCCATCATCTTTCTAGTTGTTTCCGATATCTGTTTCTGTCGACTGATGAGAACACTATCCATTTTAAACAGAGTTTCGTTGATTTTCTGCAATTGTTCCAGCAGGGGGCACAGCATCTCCTTTTCCTGTTGATTGACAGCAAGCTCTTGGGGGGGCTGTCTGGACCGGAAGTCCCTCCTCTCTTCTCTTCCGGTGTCTGCAGGACTTTTTCCATTATCGACATTTTGTTTTTTTGTTTACTTTTAAAAAGTTCATGCCGCATCCCCCAGGAAGCTAAGATGATCACAGTCTTCCATGCAACCCCAACGGTACTTTCACCAACACTTTTTTTTTCTCTCAGCCCCCCTTCGCGCTCCCTTTGTAGATCTTGCTTCTCAAAGGGGGTGGGAACTCCTCCCTCCTCCCAACGCTTATACGCATGCAGTGGGGCTCCGATTTACGCTTCAAAATAGATCTTCAACTCACGATTCGATGCTACTTCTTCTTTTTATTTTAAACCATAGCGCTGTCTTCACTCCTGGAAATCGGTGGCGCCGCTAAGTCCCATTATGGGCACGCCGCAGCGGGGCCGATTGGGGCGGGGAGAAAGCCTCAATTTCCCGGCTGTCTGCCGGCAAAGAGGCTACTCCCCAAGCGCCCCCAGTTCGGAGCCTTTGCCTAAGGCTCACTAGGGTCTTTCGCACATGCGAAGACCCCCCCTAACTGCGCGTGGGCTAACCGCCTCCGGGAGCGTCCCGAGAAGCGGCCGCCATTCGCGACGCCGAAACCGAAAACCATGAAATATTGTATTTGTGTTTAGGGGGTATATCTACTGTGTTGTTGTTTTTTAAATATACTTTTAATTTTCATTTTCTTGGAGAAAAAAAGTCTTTGTAATAAAATCAGTCTGTAAAAAAAATATATCCTGTCCACAGTGCTCCTGCTACCACATATCTTTAGACACTGGCTGCTTATGTACACAGACACTTATTCATTCTATTTTGAAGTCTAAGCATTTTTCACTGAGATATAAACAAAGCTAGGAAAAAAGGTTACTGTCCTGTCAGCAAAATGGCTGTGGTTTTATTTCTTTTTTATTATTATTTAGGCCAAGTCCCTTCTTTAATATTAAGATCAATAAGGTGTCATCCTGCCACTTTAAAATGCATTCCTGTGTCTACACTCCTATGTATTTTTGGATCAATGCTGTTTTGCTGTTCTCACTTCTTTTTTTTGTAACCTTGCTATGCCACTGAAGGAAATAGCCTTAGCATGTAGAAATTAGTCAGAAAGCATCAGTGAACTGAATGAAGCTATCCAGACAGTCTATTAATACTTCACACACTGACCAAACTCTTAAGAATACAGAAGGGCATTGAGATACCAGGAGATATTATACATGAAATTTCCCATTATTTAGTTGAAGTAGAAAGGGCAATGTCAGATGGCTTGTGCTAATCCATAACTGGTGGGAAACTCATAACCAATTCCAGTGGGATTCATTTCCCACAACTAAATTGGTTTGTTGGAAATCACAAATAGATGCATATATGCACTTGTGAGACTGGGTTCAGCATGATCCCAGATCTCAGATCTTAACCTAGAGATGGGTACAAACTGGCTGACAAACTAAAGTTCATCATGAATTTTGGCTGATTTGTGGTTTGTGAACATGTTCACGAAATGAAGAATTGTCAGGGCTCTTTTTGTAGCAGGAACTCCTTTGCATATTAGGTGACACACTCCCAATGTAGCCAATCCTCCAAGAGCTTACAGTAGCCCCTGTAAGAAGAGCTTTGTAAGCTTTTGGAGGACTGGCTACGTTAGGGGTGTGTCACCTAATATGCAAAGGAGTTCCTGCTACAAAAAGAGCCCTGAACTGTGGGGCTTCCGGTCGGAGTTAAAATGGCGAATTAATGAGCTTTGCGATCTGTGCAAGGTGGACGGCAGTATCTGATGACAGTTTGGGCTCTACCTGGCCCAACGTAGCACTCCCCAGGCTGGGGAGTGA
The DNA here is from genome assembly GCA_029375565.1 of Gekko gecko. NCBI lineage: Eukaryota > Metazoa > Chordata > Lepidosauria > Squamata > Gekkonidae > Gekko > Gekko gecko. The sequence goes on from JAPDNY010000002.1 coordinate 140,031,448, forward strand.
CGAGCAAGCAGCCAAGCCTGAGGGGGAGTTGAGATCGGTGTGGATAAGCTTCAGAGGAAGCTTGTTTACACCTTGATCTCCTTCCGCAAAGAGGGCAGTTGCAAGACAGCACTACAGATACCAGCCGGGCTGAGAATTCAGCATAAATTCACCATCTACCGACCTCTTCAACATCAAGATTAACATCGATTGCAGAAGAAGCACTGCGAAACCCCGAGATTACAAGTAAGGTAACAATGAACGTTTGCTTACCGGATTGAAGAAGAACGCAAAATTAAAATGTACGGCTAAGCGTATAAAGCTTTAAAGAACTAATCCGCTTAGTTTAAAAGTAAAAAGAAGGCTTTCTTACTGAAAAAACGGCAGAAAAGTAACTTTGTTTTGCATTCCTGTGGTCAGCTAAGACTAAACTTTGCATAGCAGAATCAAAACCAACTGTGACTCCATGGTACAGGAAGTAGGCTAGAGTGGATGTTTTAAAGTCGCCCTGCCGGATGTAGACGGTTGTTTTAAAGTGTGACACCGGAAGTTGGATTACCGAGACGGACAGCTAAGCAGGAAGTTCCAAAGGAGCCTACTCTAGCCAGAAAACCATAGAAAAATTGCGCCCGCCATTTTGAGGAGGACTAAATTTTAAAAAGTTATTTTTATGCCAAAAAAGCAACGGAAAAAATCTATAAAGGTGGCGATTTGACTTTATATTGACAATATAAAGATTGGTTAGCTTTGAGTTTGCTTCCAAGACGGATTTGAGGTCAAGACCAAGGGCCGCCTCATCACCAAGTCCAAGAATGACTGCAAAAGAAAAAAAAGAGTGGCAGGCTGCCATGGAGGCGATGGAGAAAAGGATGACAGAGGTGGTGCAGAATTTAGGAAAGCAAATGGAATCACAGTTGCAACAACAGATGCAAATACAATTGGAGCAAATAGAACAAGTGCAAGTTCAAGTACAAGAAAAAAATATGGCAGCGTTGAAAGAACTGGTACTAACAGAAATGGCAGGGATTAAAAAAGATACGGAAGAAGTTAAGAAAGAGGTTCAAAGTCTGGTGACAAAATCAACTGAAATGGAACAAAAAGTGAAAAGAACTCTCCAAGAGAACATAAGGTTGGAATCTATGATGGAATACAGAGCTACCCAAAATCATCTGAGACTGAGATGAATAGAAGAGGAGGAAGACCAGGACATACGTACGCTAGTAATAAACACGCTGACAACATATATAGGAGAGGATCAAGGAGACTTGGATTCAGACTTTGACTTAATCTACAGAGTAAATTCAGCTTATGCCAAGAGAAAGAAATTACCCAGAGATGTGATTGTGCAATTTGTGACAAAAAAAATGAAAGAAGATATCTTCAAGAAGCAATTTACACAACCGTTGGAAATTAATGGAAAGAAAATAATAATTTTAAGAGAAATTCCGAGAGTGATTCTACAAGACAGAAAGAAGTTCAAAAAACTAGTTGACAAGCTAAAAGAAATGGGTATCAGGTTCAGATGGGAGATACCACAGGGACTATCATTCTCGTACAACTCTGTGAGATTCACAATCAAAACAGAGGGAAATTTGTGTAGATTCAAAGAAAACAATTTTGATGATTTTAAAGATATATAATTCAAAACACTTATGGATTACAAATTTTTATCTTGGAATGTTAATGGACTAAATTCACCAAATAAAAGAAGATTAGTGAATCATTGGCTAGAGAAACAAAAATGTAATATAATTTGTTTGCAAGAAACACATATTAGAAAACAAGACAACAAATATCTGATTAATAAAAAATTGGGAGAAGAATTTCATTCATTAGCAATTAACAAGAAGAAAGGAGCAGTGATTTACATCTCTAAAGAATTGGAACCCAAACAAATCTTCTCAGATAATGAAGGGAGATATGTTGGTGTGGAAATAACGATGTATAGAAAAAGGACATTGCTTGTAAATTTATATGCACCCAATGGGACAAAAGAGACTTTTTTCAATGATTTGACAAGAGAGTTGGACTGTTTAAACTATGACCAAATAGTTTTTGCAGGAGACTTTAACAGAACGGTGAACAATGTATTGGACAGAAAGTCTAATGCAATTGCAGAAGGGATTGGAAAATTGCCAAAAAAAAAATTTCAGTTGATGAGACAAGAGAAACTAGAGGACGTTTGGAGGAAATGGAACCCTAAGATCAAGGATTATACGTTTTATTCTAACAGACATAATTCCTTTTCCAGAATCGATATGATTTGGATGTCAGAGGAGATGGCGTTAAAAACTCATAAAATTGAAATTTTGCCAAAAAATAATTCAGACCATAATCCCTTACTTTGGATGTCAAAAGAAAAACCAAAACAACTATATTGGAGAATTAATGAAGATTTATTGGAGCAAAAATTAGTTAATGAGACATTAAAAAAAGAAATGAAAATTTTTTTCGAAATGAATTTGAATAAAGGTACTGACATACAGATTGTATGGGATGCATACAAAGCGGTAATGAGAGGTTTGCTTATTTCACTGAATACTAAGGACAGAAAGCAAAGGATGCAACAACAAAACGATCTTCAAGAAAAAATTCGACAAAAGGAAAAGGAATTAAAGAAAAGACCAGGGAAGAAAAAAATTATTAAAGAGATTCATCTTTTACAGGATCAATTGAATGTTTTACTAAATAGAGAATTATATTGGAACTTGAAAAAACTACAACAAAAATCGTTTGAGGGTGCAAATAAACCAGGAAAATTTTTAGCATGGCAGTTGAAAAATAGAAAAGAAAGAAACTTTATAAATAAGATCATTGAAGACGGAAAAGACGTTGTGGATTTGAAAGGTATAAAAAGAGCTTTCTTTAAATATTATGCAAAACTGTTTAAAAAGAAAGGAATTGACCAACAGAGAATTAAATGTATTTGGAGAATATTGAAATACCAGAGCTGGGACAACAAATTAAAGAACTACTCAATGGTTCAGTAACAAATGAAGAGATAACAATGGCGATAGAGGATGCAAAATTGGGCAAAGCTCCAGGTCCAGATGGCTTTACAGCAAAATTTTATAAGAAATTTAAGGAGGAGCTAACCCCTATTTTAGTACTTCTATCAAATGATATAAGAATGACTAAACGAATCCCAGACTCATGGAAAGAAGCAAATATTTCACTTATACCTAAAGAAGGTTTGGATTTAACTAATGTGAAGAATTATAGACCAATATCGCTATTGAATAACGATTATAAATTATTTGCAAAAATAATTTCGGAAAGGTTGAAAAAATATTTGAAAGACGTCATAGCGGAAGAGCAAGCTGGTTTTTTACCAAATAGACAAATAAGAGACAATTTGAGAGTGGTGATTGATGCAATTGAGTATTATGATAAGCATCCAGAAAAAGAAGTTGGATTCCTCTTTTTAGATGCGGAAAAAGCTTTTGATAACTTGAATTGGGATTTTATGCTGCAAGTGATTGAAAAAATGGATATAGGACAGTCTTTTTTAAACATGATTGTGGCAATATATTCAGAACAGAAAGCAGCTTTGAATATAAATAAAGAGAAAACGGACTTTTTCAAAGTTCAAAAGGGAACACGACAAGGCTGCCCATTGTCTCCGTTATTGTTTATCTGGATATTGGAAATATTATTGGCAGAGATAAGAACAGACAATAACATCAAAGGGCTTACAGTGAAAGGCTTTATGTACAAATATAGAGCGTTTGCAGATGATGTAATGTTTATGATTCAAGATCCAATTGAGAACATACCACAATTGATGGAAAAAATTGAAGAATTTGGAGCAATTGCTGGATTTTATGTCAATAAAAACAAAACGAAGGTGATGTGTAAAAACATGACGAAACAGAGACAAACTGAACTTCAAGAGAAAATTCAATGTGAAGTAGTTACAAAGACTAAATACTTAGGAATTGAATTGACTATGAAAAATATTGATTTGTTCAAAAATAACTACGAAAAAGTTTGGTATAAGATCCAGCAAGACATGAAAAAATGGGATACCTTGAATTTATCGTTATTGGGAAGAATTGCAACTGTAAAAATGAATGTTTTGCCTCGTTTGATGTTTCTATTTCAGACTATTCCAATATTAAAACAAAGTAAAATATTAGATACGTGGCAGAAAGAAATATCAAAGTTCGTATGGGCAGGAAGAAAGCCAAGGATTAAAATGAAAATTCTATGTGATGCAAAGGAAAGAGGAGGACTACAACTACCAAATCTTAGACTCTATTATGATGCCGTCTGTTTAACATGGTTAGAGCAGTGGATTAATCTTGAAAATAAGAAGTTGCTGGCTTTGGAAGGTCATGACAATAAGTTTGGATGGCATGCATATTTATGGTATGGAAAAGTAAAAATAGATAAGTTTTCTAAGCACCACTTTATAAGACGATCACTGTTCGAGACTTGGACGAGATATAAAAAATTCTTCTCGGAAGAATGACCACTTTGGATAGTGCCGGCAGAAGTGATTAATCCATATTCAAGAAATCAGGGTTTAGATTGGTTACCTTATAAAAGTCTTTTAAAAATAGAAGGGAAAAACTTTGTGTTAAAAGATAGAACTGATGTTGAATTTGAATATGACTGGTTGAGGTATAGACAGATTTATGATCTATGTAAAACTGACAAAAGAGAATATGGTTTTAGAGGAAAAAATAATGAAATTGAAATTGTATGGGCTGAAAAGGGTAGAAAAATGATTTCAAAATTTTATAAGGTGATATTGAAATGGTATACTGAAGATGAAACAGTAAAAGAGCAAATGATAAAGTGGGCTGTAAATATAAATAATGAAATATCTATGTCATCTTGGGAATATTTGTGGAAAAAGTCAATGAAAATTTCAACTTGTACAAATGTGAAAGAGAATTGCTATAAAATGATGTATAGATGGTATATGACTCCTAAAAAAATTGCTATTATAAATGATAGCATGTCTAACAAATGTTGGAAATGTAAGAAAAAAGAAGGGTCATTTTACCATATGTGGTGGACTTGCGATAAGGCAGTAAGTTACTGGACTGAGATTCACAATGAGATACAAAAAATTTTGAAATGTACTTTTAAGAAAGACCCACAGATGTTACTGTTAGGTCTTAAAATGGAAGAAATAAATGTAACCAAGAGAACACTATTATGGTATTTGGTTACAGCAGCCAGAATGACTTTTGCACAATTTTGGAAGCAAGAAAAAATACCTGAAACATGGGAATGGATTAAGAAGATGTTGTTTATGGCAGAAATGGACAAACTAACAAGAAAATTAAACAACGAAGAAGATGGAAATTTTTTTTGAAGAATGGAAAGACTTTCAAGAATATTTGTTGAAAAATTGGGATGTTAAACGTGGTTTGATTTGTTTTGATAGTTATTAAGGAGAAATTTAAAGGGACTAGACTTTTAAATTGTTACCACTAGTAAAAGAAAGTAAGTTTAGTAGTAAATGTAACGGTATAAGAGAGATATCAATGGGGTTGGAGCATTGCGGGAAGCCTTGTTTGGGGGGGAGGATGAAATGAAATGGATATGTATTTACTTGTTTAAGTTGTATGAACGTGGCAATATATCCAATAATAAATTGTATTTACAAAAAAAAAAAAAAAGAGCCCTGAACTGCCATGAACTTTCACAAACTGTATGACATTTGAGTCAGTTCATGAAGAGTAGAAAGTAGGGGTTTATCCTTGCTGTCTGCTCTTCACAAAAAAATGGCTCAACTGTTCAGTTTAAATGGCCTTACAGCCATTTAAACCTCTGCTTTCTGCTCCTCACAAAAAGCCACAGGGAGCAGAAAACTGTTTGGAAACCCCTGCTTTCTGCTCCCTGCAGCTTTTTATGGATAGCAGAAAGCAGGGTTCAAATGGCTCTGGGCCATTTAAACCAAACAGCTGAGTGATGGTCCCCACTGCTCAGCTGTTTGGAAACCCCTATTTTCTGCTCACCACAGCTTTTCACAGGTTTAAATGGCTCTGGGACATTTAAACCAAACAGCTGAGCTCCCTGCCACTTAGCTGCTTTTGTGAAGAGCCATGAACTGCATCAAAATCTTCACTTCATGAACAGGATCAGAAAGCAGGGGTTTAAACTTTAAATAGCTCAAGAACCATTACAAACTGGGTCGGTTCACGAACCAACCTCCCAGTTCACATGGGTTCATGGTTCAGCCCATCCCTACCTAAACCACTTAAAAGCTGCTAAAGTGGAGGCAGTTCACACAACTACCAAGATTATGTGATCCCCTAGCTAGCTAGTACAGTGACCTGTATTTTGCATTGTCATATACAAAGCTTAATCCAACACATTTTCAAGGACTTCCTATTTGTCTTCATATCCTTTGTGCCTAAGAATATCTCAGGAGGTAAATGAGACTGACTAGCAGGCATGGTAAGATAGTTTAAGGTCAGCCTTTGTATTTAAGGTATTTAGGTATGAAGTCAGGCACCAAACTTGTGTGGAAAAGATATGGTCCCAACAGATCACTTGATATTAACTTTGTCCTACTAGCCTAGTCCTTTCAAAAGACTGATATTTGTATTCAGTTTATACTTTATGTGATTTGATTCAAGTTTATGATATGATCCCCGGTTTTGAAGAAGGCCTTGGCCAAGAAACTGAATGACCTCCTCAGCCAGTGAGTAGCAGAGGGGACAGAAGGTGTGGAACTGAGGGACCATTTTCCTATTCCCAGGGAATATTCTGTACTCCCCCCCCCCCAGTATCTTCTTTACATAATAAATAATTATGTGGAAATACAATCCTGCACTTTGTATCATGTGAAGAAAAATAAAGATTGTATTGAATCTATAGCATGCTTCTTTAACCTCCCTGGGAGCCCCACAAAACATGGAACTTTTGCAGAGTTCTGTGTATGTCGTAGAAGACTGATAGTAGCTGGTATCTTTTGCTTCATGTGGGACACTTGAGAAGGGTGATGGAATCATGGTATAAATTTGAACTATGTTTCCATGCTCCCCTTGACAGATAATGTGGCAGTATTAAGTTTAGTAATCCAAGTCCTCTTGCAATTTGTCTGGTGATACAGATCTTTGGTGCCAGCCCTGAATTTGCCTGCCTCTTTGCCTTGCTTCTCAAATTGCTTCCATTGGTTTTTTAGCAAACTACTTGAAGTATCTGAGATTCACAGACAATACAAGCACTTACTGTTCATGACTGCATTGCAAAACCTTTCCAAAAAGCTTCAAGCTTGGTTCCAAAAAGCCTGATAAGTTGTTATTACCTAGAACAAATCATAGGTGATAGAGCATTCCAGACAATTAAGAGCCTGAATTATTGACTTTGGATTGACATCAGGAGGTCCATTAACTATGGCTGTAGGCAATATGTATTTGACATTGTACCGGTACATTAGATCTCAGTGAAGCATCTGAGCAAATGACAAAGTACAAAGGTACAATCCCCACAGTGCTGTAGAGATACCCTCCAGCTACAGGAATGAGACAAAGCCACTTCTTGATTAGTCAACTTGCAGACTATTTCACTAAAGGCATGCAAGAATTATTTCTAGAAAACAAATGGTGAGTGGGGTAAGGCCTGGGATTTCAGAGCCATTCTGAATAGCCTATAACCATCAAACAAACAGAAGGAAGCCACGCACAGAACTATGCCTTGTTGACAGAAAGCCATATATTTTGTGAGTCTGTGCTGCATTTTAGCTAGGGAGCTGCATACTCTTATTGTCAACTACAGCATGATGAGGCCATTATAGGGAAAGCTACCATGTGATGAAATCTTCAAGCAGCCAGGCTAGCAATACTTGCAATACTGACTTGCAGAACCTGGTCAGCCTGGAATCTTCTTATTTCCCCAGAGGTTTCAGCTGGCTACTACTTGGCACCAGCCTTTTCTACCTTCGTTTTTTGAACGCCTGATGTAACCGTGCAATCCTAAGCACAGTTACACACTTCTATATTCACTGATGTCCATGGACTTAGAAGAGTACAACTCTGCTTAGGCTTTCACTGTAAATTGTGGAAAGCAGCTGAAATGGATAGACTGAATTAACTCATTTGATAAATGATATGAATTTTACCAAACCTTTTAATCAAATTTGTTATTTGTTAATTTTATAAATATCCACATTATTATATACTGATACAGGCTCTTAGATGTCATTTCCCACTATCTGATTTGTTAATCCTGTGATTATATTTAAAGTATCTGAAGATTGGGCTGCATCCTGCTATCTTTGCTGCCATTTCAGGAAGAGAAGAGGTGACGTTGCCTAACTGTATTTTTTACTGTAACCCTTTTCTCACACACCTGTGTAGGGTTGCCAGCCCCCAGGTGGGAGTGGGGCCCCATCCCCAACAGCCACAACCTGGCACAACACCCCAACATGATGATGTCATGCGGAAGTGATGTCATCATGCCGGGGGCATCGCATGACAACACTCTGGTATCTGGGGCAAAGCTCTATGGTAACCATAGAGTTTTGCCCAAAATACCAGAGCATCATCACAAATGTCCCTGGTGTAATGATGTCACTTTCATGTGATGTCATCATGTTGGGGACATTGTACATGGTGACATTGCCCTGCCCCCCCACTTCTGGAGAGCTCCCTCCTACACCCACCAGTGAGGAGTTAAGACCTGGCAACCCTATGCCTGCATGTATATATAAGTACCCAAATCTCCCACATAGCCCCTTGGGGAGTCTTGCACCAGTGAGGATGCATGTGGCAGATAGAATCTAAACAAATGCACATTTTCACTTTTAATTAAGAAAAGCTTTTTTGAAAACGTGCTACCTGGAACCATCGAGGAATGAAGAGTGGCTAACAGTGTCATCCGAAGTAGAGTTACACACTTCTAAGACCATTGACTTCAATGGACTAAAGGATGTAACTCTGCTTAAGATAGCACTGTAACTCATAAATGGAAGGCTACCTAAGTAGAAATTTGGTTGATTAGAACATTAAAATCATTGCCCTACTACAAAGATAAGTGTTATCAGCTGTGTAGGCCAATGACCCGTAACTGGAGGCCTCACAGCATCCTTTGTGGGTAAACTGGTATTAGGTGGCAGGAATCATAAATTCAAGAAAAGTCTCTTTCTAAGACTGATGGGCTACTCCAATGGTACATCTCCTTGCTGTCTGAGGATTCAGCCAAGTAGAAATCAAGAATGACACTGGAAGCTGGAAGACAAAGAGATTTAGAAGTTTAAGTGAGGATTCATTTCTTGAAACAAATTAATATTATAGCGAATTCTAGCTATTTAGGTTACATTAGTTAATTTCCTTTAACTTTATTACAATCAGGACCTTTCCAAATCACCATTTCATTTCATCACAATGGTACCTCTGGGAATCACTGGAAACTCTATAGTAAACCCAGTGATCCTTAGAGCTACCACTATCTCTTCTGGGTTTTTCCTGGAAGTGATGTCATCTCTCTTATGATGCTGACCCCCCCACTATGTCCCCATCCCCCACCCTCCCACCAGTTTCCAGGCTCAGCCTGGAAGTAATTTTTTCCCCCACCATAGAGAACAATGGAGGGAATAGGGGCAACCTGTTTGGGGGCCCATAGAATTAGACCCCCTGGTCCAATGTTCTTGAAACTTGGTGGGCATCTTGGGGAGAGGCTCCATCAACTACCCTGTGAGTTTGGAGCCTCGCCCTCAAACCCCCTCCCTCCAGCCCCCAGAGTATACCCTATGTTTTCACCATTGACTTCAATGGCCCATAGGATATAATGGAGCTGAAATTGACATTTGGCTGCCTGAAAGACTCCAGGGATGCCAGCTGGGGGTGGGGCTTGGCTCCTGAGCTCCCCCCACAAAAGACCCCTGGTTTCGGCAGTACAAAGCGATTTGGGAGTCTTTCCAGTCAAATGTCAATTTCAGCCCTATTATATCCTATGGGCCATTGAAATCAATGGCGAAAACATAGGGTATATTTTGGGGGCTGGAGAGGAGGGGGTTTGAGGGAGAGGCTCCAAACTCACAGGGTAGCTGATGATACCTCTCCCCAAGATACCCACCAAGTTTCCAGAACATTGGACCAGGGGGTCCAATTCTATGGGCCCAATATAGGTTGCCCCCATTCCCTCCATTGTTACTTTTTCCCCACGGTGCTGTTAGTAGCTCTGGGGGGAGGGGGTTTGAGGGAGAGGCTCCACATTTTCAGGGTATTTTGGGGAGCCTCTCCTCATATACACCCCCATGTCTCAAAGCAATTGGACCAATGGGCCTAATTCTATGGGCACCCAAACAGGTTACCCCACATTACCTCCATTGTTTCCAATGGGGAAGCCCAGCCAGCAGCACTTAAGGCAGGCAAGCAGGCAGCCACCCAGCAATTAAAAGGAAGCAGGGTGAAACATACACTCAGCTAGGTTGTTGTTTGGACCGAGCCTTAAACAGATGGGTTGTGGGAAGTAAAGTACAGACATTTGAAGAAGTGAAGCAATTAATTGGCTTAGAACAGTTTTACAGACAGTTCCCATGCAACTTAGATGATTTCTGAGGGATAAGAAGTTAGAAATAGTAGATGAAGCTGCCACTTTATTAGATATGATAGAAGGGGACTTGGGAGGATCTCTTTTCCTACCTCCATCAAGGAAAATAAAGTTTGGGGCACCTCAGAGAAAACTGAGCCATCTAAAACCAACCTTGCAAAGCAGAACACTCCCAAGCTAAATAGAAAGGGAGGGGTAGTGTGCTCAGACTTTTTAAAATCTCTTATTTTTCTGTTAGTCTTTTTCTGCATACTTCAGTAGCCACACATTAGTGAAATGGTTGCCTCATGATAATAATGAAACTAGCAAAACCAGGCCAACCATAGTCAAGGTGGGGGTTACTACATTTTTGTTATTGTCATGAGGCAACCACTTCACTAATATGTAGCTACTATTATATCACAATGGAGACAGAAACTTTTTTGGCTTCAGACCACCAAGATTACAGACAAGTTATCTCAGAAGATTTGATATTGAGTAAGTGATTTTGGAGCAATGCATAACCTCAAATGGTTCAGCTTTTAACATACTAAAACGACTAATGCGAACAGAAATTTCAGATAAATGAAAGTTAAGTGCTGTTAGAAATGAAGCTGGATCTAAAGCATAGCCAGTTTCATGGCTGAAAACTTGATGGCACTGTTCCCACTAAAGTCGCTGAGTGATATCATTACAGACAAGGAACTGAAATGCTCCTTCTCTGTAATAAGTTCTGCCTATCTTCTTATAGATTTAGCTGTGCAAGTAGCAAAAGACAAGCAGTTATGAACTCTGAAACCAAGAGAACCACTCAAGGCTCTTGTAAAAGCTGGTGATTACAGTGCTCTGAAAGACATTCTTGCCAGGGTTAGAGCAACCAATTCTTTCTCTACAGACTCTGGAAGACAAGTGCAGCAAAAGCAAAAAGATAGTGAGCCTTAAACTACTAATAAATTTTACCCCTCTTGCTCATTTTGTAACTTTCTCAGTTGATGTTGATGTCTGCATCCCTGGCTTACCTCTCATGTCTTTGGAGACTTCTCCTTTGGGTACCCCAGCTTTTCCCCAATTCCAATTTTTCTATAGTCTGATTTTCATTGTCTTACTCTCTCTGGCCTTCACTTCTGGGTTCTGAATTACTTCATTCTTGGCATTGGTACTGTTTCCATGGATCAGACTGTATCACTAAACTTCTCTGCCTCTTCCCCAAAAGCCTAACACATTGAATGACAAGATACTTGGAACAGAAATAAGGCTTCTTTGCTCTATAATATTTTACTAATTGAAATACTGATGTGTGTGTTATGTACCATCTTGTTGCTTCCAACTTATGGTGACCCTATACATTGGTGGTGGAAAGTATTGTCAAGTCATGGGTGACCACATAGGGTTTTCAAGGCAAGAGATATTCAGAGGTGGTTTGCCATGGCCTGCCTCTGCATAGCAGCCTTGGACTTTCTCAGTGGTCTCCCATTCAAATACTATCTAGGGCCAACCCTGCTTAGCTTCCTATATCTGACAAGATTGGGCTAGCCTGTACCATTCAAGTCAGAGTGACCCTATTAATTAATAACCTCCAAAACATCCTATAATTGACAGCATTTCTCTGGTCTTGCAACCTGAAGGTCATGGCTTCCTTTATTGAATCAATCCATCATATGTTGGGTTTTCCTCTTTTCCCACTGTCTGCAACCAGTGTTCCTTCTAAGCTGAGTTAGTGTGAGCTAGCTCACTGTTTTTTAGCCTCCAGCTCACACATTTTTGTCTTAGCTCAGGAAGGGTGGCTCCAGAGCAAAATAATTTATGCAGTAGCTGAATTGATCACTCACAACTTTAATGCCAGTAGCTCACAAAGGAGAATTTTTGCTCACAAGACTCCACAGCTTAGAGAGAACATTGCTTGCAACTGTTCCTAGAACTTCTTTTCCAGTGTGACCAAAGTATGGAAAAGTATTAACTGAAGTATGATAGTCTCAGCTTAGTCATTTTAGCTTCCAGGGAGAATTTAGGCCTGATTTGATCAAGAACCCATCTGTTTATCTTTTTGGCAGTCCATAGTATCCTTAAAACTCTCCCCCAACACCACAAGTTGAAATACTGGAGGCCCATGGAAAAGTGGCCCAATGCTTGATTGGCTCATTCAATTTTGTCGCCACTCTGTGATATTTAAATTGATATTAATAAAGGTATTACCCAACGGTTTCTTTTACTACTATGCATTATACTTTGAAAAAATACTCTTGCTGATGTATTTTAAACATACTTGCTTCTTTGGACTTCCAGAAACCCTTTCTTTCTAACACAGGTATTTTGGAAACCAAAGACAGGACTAATTGAAGTCAGTTCAAATAATCAAGTTTGCTCTCACAAAAAATATGGGCAGTATCCATCCAGAGTTACCTCTAAGCTGAGTTAATGTGAGCTAGCTCACAATTTTTTAGCCTCCAACTCACACATTTTTGTCTTAGCTCAGGAAGGATGGCTTCAGAGCAAACTAATTTATGCAGCAGTGAAATTGCTTGCTCACAACTTTAATGCCAGTAGCTCACAAGACTCCACAGCTTAGACGGAGCATCGTATTCATCCACAATAAGCTTATTACAGACAGGGGTAGAAATATGAACCAACCATCAAAATATGAATGGACGGAATCCTACTGTGAAAATTGCTCATATTTTAGCCCCTTCTGGTAACATCTGGAGATCATTGATTGCATTGAGGGGGGAATGGGATCATGCTGAATGGCCATATTTGCAACCACCATATAGTCATTTTCTGGTCTAAACAAAGTCTGTACATGTACAATTGTGTGTGGGGGGGGTTGAGTGCACAATAGACAAGCCTGCCTTTTGAAGAACCCCAGTTTTGCAGTGAAGATTCCTGAAAAACTGTATACAACCAGACTCTTTAAGGCTCAGCTGAATATATGAAGGATGAAATAGAGGTGTGCAAAAAACAAAATTGGTATTTTTCAAGTTTGGGTATATTGCACCTGAAAAATATTGGAATTTTCCAATATTCCTGAATCCAAATACTGATATGATATTTGGATTTGGGATGGATTGAGGTAGAGACACCAAATTTGCAGCATACCTGCTGGTGCCTCTGCTCAGAAGAACCCCAAGTTTTCAGACAGATTGGATCAGGGGATCCAATTCTATGCTCCCCCTCGAAAGTGACCTCAATGGAGGGGGGAAATAGCTTAAAAAGCAAGGGCAAAAGAAGCCCAGCTGAACAGAATCAGAATCTCTGCAGTAGAAACGAAAGGAGGGCATTTTTGCAAGCCCAGCAGAACCAGTGCCATTGTGGCACTGCAAACCCTACACCATATTTCCAACATGAAATGACTCCAAGGAGCTACTATTTGCTCCATTGGAGAAGCTGAAAGGGGACATTCTACTGTGTGCAATCTACTAGTGCTCAGCAGAACCAGTATGATCACAGAATGCCCAGCAGAACCCAGTCCCATTGTGGCAATACCAGCTCAAGAGGACTGGTATCAAGCACAGAATCACAATCCAAGCCGGGGGGGGGATTGCAAGCCCAGCAGAACCTATGCAATGTACTAGTGCCCAGCAGCAGAACCAGTGCCAATGTGGCAATGCCAGCTTAAGAGGAGTGATATCAAGCAATGAATCACAATCTAAGTGAGGGGGGGGTTGCAAGCCCAGCACAACCAATTCAGTGTACAGAATGTCCAGCAGAACCCAGTACCACTATGGCAATGAAAACATAAAAGGACTGATCTCAAAGCACAGTGTCACAAGAAATCCAAGTTGGTGGGTGGGCTTGCAAGTCCAGCGCAACCAGTTACAATATGCAGAATTCCCAGTGTCATTGGCTGTGCAAACTTAAAAGGACTGCTCTCAAAGCACAGTGTCACAACAAATTCAAGCAAGGGGGGAGGGGTTTTGCAAGCTCTGTGCAAGAAAATGGGAAGGGAACACAAAAGAACAAGGCAAAGGAAGAAGAAACCCTCTTGAAACTGACAAGACTAGTTTGAAACTGACAAGAGTGTTTCCCAGGCTGGAGAATTCTGCCCCTCCCCCATTGCTTGGAAGTTTGATAAACATTTTGTTTGAGCAGAGACAGTCTGTCTGGAAATGTATCCATTCATGAACCTCCACAAAGCTTGAAAGTTCATGGAAACATCATGTAAGTTGACCTGTCACAAACTTCAGTTTGTAAACCATGAACCAGCCAAAATTCATCACAAACTTTTGTTCACGAGCTGGTGCATGCCTATCCCCAATTGGATAGGGATAGGGAGAGAGGGATTTACTGTCATAGGTCAGTCAGGGCTCAGTGAGGACTCCTCAGGAGAAGAGGATTTCTCAGGAGAAGAGAAGCCACATATAGCCAGCTCTGAGTCAGCAGAAGCCAGCAAGGAGGAACACAAACTTCAGGCTTGTCTGGATTTGCAGACAACAGCTGGTGTGGAATCACTAACAGTCTCCAACCCTGAGTCAACAGGTGAAACTAAGTTAATCATTCGCCAGCCTCCAGTATCACACACACCCTTTGAGCTCCACAGACAGAGACCACGGGCAGAACTGCAGGAGAGATAACAAAGTGCTTGCCTCCTCACCTGACACCAGCTGCTTGAGTACTTGCAGAATTACTCCCGAGCAGCTGGCTGCAAGCTTGACCCTTAGGCACATGCCTATAAAAACCAGCCAAGGGAGGCTGTTAGGCATGGAAACAAGTCATTCTATCACTGACTCTGCGACTTTTGCATTGGACCCTGCCTCACTCATGTAACTCCGGACCAGCTCCTGACTTTGTCTCTTGGCTCTGTGATCCCTGCTCATGAGGAGCCTTTGGACTGCCTCATTATGCCTTTCGGACAACCCCTCAGTAATATCTTTCTCAGCTCTTGAGTGCCACTGGAGTGGGTATCTTCTCAATGGACAATTTACATGCAGCCCCTTTAAATTACCCACAGGAGGGGCAAAGCCTGAGACAGCTGCTGGCCAGCAGGATTCCTTAAATTCTCGTTTGGCTCCAGATTAACAATAGAGTGTGTTTTATGGGAGAACTTTGTCCTGTAATTCTATTATTTTGCAATAACTTCAAAGGAAAATGAAAACCATTACTATACACTGCTAGCCTTTACCAGTTGCACAATACAATACAATTTTCAACTCGGCTTCTTGTACTCAGACTCTTGCTACCCACAACAATGTGCACAGCTCCGCCCACCTCATGACATTTACTATGGCATCTGATAGCACTGCTGCTTTCCCCTTCTTGTGATTGTTAAGACCCTAGCAATTGTGTTACTAAAGTCATCTAAAAGATTAGTCATCAGTATGTCCTGTGACAGTCAGCTTCCCAAGTGAATTATGCATTATATGAAGAAGTACTGTATTTCCTCTCTCCTGATATTGCTGTCTAACAACTTCAGATCCAATTCACATGTTACCAAGTCAAAACTGCAGACACATAGCTGCCACAAGGACATTGGATCAGAAGTACTCCACTGGGAAATCAGTTCCTAGATGTGTGGGGGACCAGTTTAGATCAGGGCTGTGACCAGTGGGGAGAAGAGGCTTAAGCCTTCCTTCCTACACCATATCTTCATTGGAGAAATATAGGTATACTGATGGGCTACACGTAAGATTCACTATTGGGGTGAAAATAGCCTCCTGGAGCCATTTCAGGTCAGAGAAACAGCACTAGGGTGAGGGCTTAAACCCTTCTCTCCTCACACTGTCAACCCAATCCAAATCAGGCTTGTGCCTGTCTGCAAATTGAGTTCCCAGCACAGAACTCTTGGCAGATTTCTGTTGACAGTCCATACGTCCAGTACATGAACTTTCTGGCACATGAATTGGCCCAAAGGGAGTTAGAGTACCCAAAGAAGACTGGAGTCCAGAACTTAGGTGCAAATACAAAGTGAATTTAATTTACACTCTGCCACCACCTATATACAGTTCTCAGTGTCAAAGTGCTCTGCTGCAATCAATCCAAGTGAAGAGCTAAATCCACTGTACACTCTGTACATATATACAGCCTCTGGCCAATCAGCACACAGCTGATGCAATCCAGGTGCAATGCTCAGTGTCAAGCTGGACTGCCTCAGACCAGTTATAGCCAGCCTTTTTGCAGTCACATGCTGGCACTAGCTGTCACTCTCTCTGACACTTGATTTAACACATCTAGGCCAGCCTTACCAATACCAGTGAATCACAACAAGCGGGTGCTGCTAAATATTTTGCAAGATGATTGGGAGGGGGGATCACTTTCTCTACATTTTACATAATTTTAGAAACTTTCATCATGTCCCTTGTACAGAGTAATTGAGACAGAGACAATTAAGAAGCGCTGAGTCTAACTTCTTATTCTTCCTTTGTTCTCCTTGGGAAAGAGAAATATTCACCAGTGCTGCAAAAAATTATGTTCATTAATGAATTAATTGTTTTAAATAGTAATTCTTCTAGGGCCATCACAACAAGAGTTTTTAAAAAAACAACTTTCGAACACCTTTTGTTTTGCATTCAGAATACCTCTGCACTCACTGCACTCACCTTGCTGGCATAACTATCAGAGCAGGGACTGTGTAGCTACTGAATTATTCTGTTCGCCTGCAACAATATATATATTTTCTTTCTAAAGCAAGACTTCCTTCAGAATCCTGATCAGCAACCCACATGGCATATATTTGTACTTACTTAAGTTGTATGCCAGCTTGGCACACAATTTTGATGAGCACACAGAGCAAATGGTGTGTGCAAATAGCAAAGCAAATGGCTGTTTAGCAGTCTGCATATGGAGGGATGTTAGCCGTGCTATCTGGTCATCACAACTGTTCTATCGTATTATTGGTTTAATAGTTAACACAAAGCTATATGGCAAGGCACCTTCCTGATGAACTGAAAAAGCAATTCCAACCTCTCTCACCATGAAAGTCAGTGTTCGCAGCCCTGTTTTGCAAAGCTTTATGTGTATATGTAGGTGTTAGGTAGGGTTGCCAACTGTAGGCTGGGAAATTCCTGGAGTGGGTGGACCCTGGGGAAGGTGGACCCTGGGGAGGGCAGGGTTTGGGGAGTTGAGGGGTCTCAGAGAGATATAATGCCATACAGTCATAGAATCATAGAATCATAGAATGTTAGAGTTGGAAGGGACCTTGCAGGCCATCTAGTCCAACCCCCTGCACTCTGCAGGAACACGGCCGAAACCCCTACATACCTACAACATACCCAAAAGATGGTTGTCCAGTCTCCTCTTGAAAACGTCCAGCGAAGGAGCATCCACCACCTCCCAAGGCAGTCTGTTCCACTGCTCAACCACTCTTACAGTCAGGAAGTTTCTCCTGATATTAAGCCAGTAACGACTCCCTTGTAATTTCCATCCATTAGATCTAGTCTTGCAATCCGGAGCAAGAGAGAATAGATCCACTCCATCTTCTACATGACAGCCCTTCAAATACTTGAAGACTGCAATCATGTCCTCTCTAAACCTTCTCTTTCCCAGGCTAAACATACCCAACTCCCTCAGCCTTTCCTCATAAGACTTGGACTCCAACCCTCTCACCATCCTGGTCGCCCTTCTCTGGACCCGCTCGAGTTTGTCAACATCCTTCCGAAAATGTGGTGCCCAAAACTGGACACAGTACTCCAGGTGGGGCCTGACCATAGCAGAATACAGCGGAACTACCACTTCCTGTGATCTGGACACAATGCTTCTGCTAATGCATCCTAAGATTGCATTAGCTTTCTTCACAGCCGCATCACACTGCAGGCTCATGTTTAGCTTGTGATCAACCATAACACCTAGATCCCTTTCACATGTGCTGCTGTCAAGCCAAGTCCCTCCCATTCTATATCTGTGCCTTTGATTTTTTGTCCCTAAGTGTAGGACTTTGCACTTATCTCTATTGAAATTCATTTTATTTGTCTCAGCCCACTGTTCCAGCCTATCAAGATCCTTCTGAATCCTCACTCTGTCTTTTTCAGAATTAGCAATCCCACCCAGCTTCGTGTCATCTGCAAATTTGATAAGCATCCCCTCTATGTCTTCATCCAGGTCATTTATAAAAACATTGAATAACACCAGGCCCAGGACTGAGCCCTGTGGTACTCCACTCGAGACTTCCCTCCACGTAGACGCAGAGCCATTTACGAGCACTCGTTGGGTACAATTTTTCAACCAACCATGAATCCACCCAATGGTTGTGCCATCCAGCCCACACTTAACCAGCTTATGTGTGGGCTGGATGGCACAACAGTCCAAAGCCTGGACTCAGAAGAGTTGAATAAATCACCCCGTCTCAAATGTTTTATTCTTGAGCAAGACAATTGAATGAGTGATGGTTGGAGAAATTCAATCTCTCATGGATGAAGTGGATTGTATGGACCTTTTCCACTGTTTTCAAGTCTGGTTATGGGACTGCAACAGCCTTGATCACCCTGGTGGCTGGTGAACAGCCTGGTGGATGATCTGCACCAGGAGATGGACAAAGAGAGAATGACACTATAGATTCTCCTGGACCTCTAAGTGGCTTTTGATACCATCAGTCATGGTATTCTTCTGGACAGCCATTCTATGCTGGGCCTGGGAGGTACTGTTTTGTGATTGTTATGGTCCTACCTGGAGGCTAGATTTCAGAAGGTGGTACTGGGGGACTGCTGCTCATCCCTTTGAACTTTGGTCTGGAGGATCCCTCAAGCCAATAGTCCCCTGAGTTTTTGACACCTTCTGCACTGCACCCCACCCTCGCTACTCATACCCCACCAACCCACCCCATTACTAGAGTTCTGCCTGCTTCACCCCCCATCTTTGGTGCTCTGGCTTGTTGCCTTCCTCACATCCTAGGGGAGCATGGGCCGGCTTCTTTGTGTGTTTCCCCACTGCAACTGGGCTTGTCTTGGCTAAGGCAGGGCCAATTGTATGGCAGAGAGCTGTGCTAGTTTTTCATGTAAGTCAATTGGCATTCCTGGCTCTCATTATTTCCAGTGGCCCTTTAGGCCTTTCCCATTGTTCTCAGTGGGCATTCTTGTCATTCATTATAGCATTCTACCTGCCTGCAAAGGAGAGAGGAAAAGAGAAATCTGCATTTCTCTGAGGCTTACGTCCAAAGGTGATTAGCTGGAAACACTCTGTGCTCCTCCTTTATAAAGGAGAAATGCTATTGCTCAAGGAATCAGTTGACTCAAAGTTCCTACCTTCAGTCAACTATGAGCATATGCTGCCTGATAGCACTCTACCATCTGAAGGTGAAAACAAAATTGATTTATTTGGAAAAGGTAGTTAGTTTTATTCCACTAAGAATCCAGGATTCCTAATACCATTTTAGAGCATCACAGAAATGACCTGAAACAGCCATTTCCATGTATATCTTTGGCTCCAGTACTTCATTATGCACACCCCTGATTGCTATACCCAGGTGTATTTCATGTAAAGTAAGTAAAAAGAAAGCCAGTTCTCTTTTATAAAAATACTCCTGGTAAAGATTTGCAAAACATGATATCCATTCCTCTGGGTATTTTCCTCCTTTTCCCCTAGTTCCTTCTAAGGCACAGGTATGTTATTAATGAAATCAATGCACTGGAAGCATGCATATGTAGCATGGTGGTAGGGCTATCGGCAATTATTTAGAGCTATTTCAGAATTTTTAAATTTTATGTGGTTTCTTTTTTGGGAGGGAGGGTAGGATGGGTCTGCTTCTCCTGGGTATAAGCTCTACTTTTGCACCAAGGAAGAACATATTATTAGGCTTTGTAGCAGTCCTGCAATATTTCTCCTGGTTCAAAGCATATTTTTTAAACAAAAGCAAAGGCATGCTACTTTTACTAATCTATTTTCTACACAATCAGCTTCTCCAGTAACATATCTGTTTATTCAAGCTTTTATAGTTTGCCTTTCTTTACAGGGCTCCATAGGCATAGAGTTACCCCAAAAAATGGTTCTCAGGTTAATCTCTATAATAGGTTGACAATTAAGATTGTTCAGAACCAAAACAGTGAAGCCATTATGGCCTTTTCAGAGTATCACAATTAAGAGCAGTAAGACATCTCTCTCCCAGCAATCTAATCATATTCCTTTTCAAATTATTTTTTGCATGTCTAACTGCAAGCTGCAGAAGAAAGATGCTGAAAAGATGTTCTGTTTGGGGAGAGAAGAGAAAAAGAAAGAAATGCATTATTTCCAATATAACAATTTATGCTAATATCTATTCATTCTCCTTTCTTTGTAGCATATTCTTCCCCCACTTAAACTGAAAGCATGCTGCAATGAAAAAACAGAAAACAACAACAAAAAGAAAAGAAAAGAAAAGAAAGCACAAAATAGTGCCTTTCATTTCCATCACTACCTTGGGGATTTTGGGGAGGGGGGTGGTTTTCATTTTCTCAGTTAATTGTTTGTGTCCTCCTATGCCAGAAAATACTGCTTGAAACCTATGCATCCTTGTTTAGAAGCTGCATCTTCAATTACATGTAATTACTTTTCGTGACTGCTGCAAATTGCTGGTGACGTGTAGCTAAGTTTAATTAGTTTCTCTTGCTGATACTAAAGGTGAAGGGCAAAAGTGTGGTTAAATAAACAAGGTGGAGGAAATGTCAAGAGGAGGTGCTGAGTCAAGGGAAATGGGCATTGCGGGAAAAAGTGAAGAGAATGGAGAGCAGAGGCTGAACAGCAGCAGGAGAATGGGGGGGGGAGCCAGGGACCCACAAGGACTTGCAAGGGGCATTTCATTTCCTTCCCCTCGCAATGTTTCTTCCTTCCCTTCCCTGAAAGCCCTCATAACCACCTCTCCATCCATAAGCTAACCTACCTTCATCTCTCCCCCCCATCTTTAGTTTTCTCTCTTTCCCCTTTTTTTGTCTTTACCCCAGAAAACTATGGCTTAGTTGTGTGATGCCAGCTGCCAGACCGGATCCACTTGTACTGTGGGGAACCTGCATGGACTTGTGAGGGAGAACCTCTCTTTTTCCTGTCTCTCTTTCACCTGACTATTTCCTCTCCCTCTGGCAACCCCCATATAACATAGTTGCACTTACCTATAACTGATGTTCATCAAGTGTCTTCTATGCTGGCACACATGGGGCTACCTGAAGGCAGGCCTGCCATGGGAGAAGGTTCCAAGAGCTTCTAGAAGTTCTAAAAGTCCTTACTCCCCCTCCTCTCATGGAGGAGAGCTGTGTTTTGTTTTCCCACCCATTTGGTCACATGATGAGGGGAGGGGGAGGCACTCTTCCCTCAGTCCTTGCCTGCCACTGTAGGAATTTCATATGTTGCCCACAGTGGGGAAGGATGGAGGGATGTGTGCCAGGACAGAAGACACTCAATGAACATCAGTTACAGATAAGTGCAACCATGTTTTCATCAGCGTGTCTTCTGTGCAGTCCCACATGGGAGATTAGCAAGCTATACACACGATAGGAGGCGGATGTGGGCGATATTTCATTTTATTTGAATAAAGAATGCAAAACTGCTTTCCTCACAGCCATGTCTGCTCGAGAATTAATATCAATTGAATAGTGTTTAATAAAAGTCGAGGGTGACGACCATGTCACTGTTTTGCAGATCTCTCCAACCTCCACTGCTGCCTGGAATGCTGCCGATGATGCCTAAGCTCTGGTCAAATGAGCACAGAGTGGGAAGGGACATGATAAATGTGCGGACTCATAAGAAAGCCAAATGGCCATGGTTATCCATCTGGATATGGACTGTGCAGAGATAAACTGTCCCTTCTTTTGGCCCAAGAAAGAAACGAACAATTGGGCTGTTTGTCTAAATAAAATAATAAGGCTCTCCTCAGGTCTCAAGTGTGTAGTGATTGTTCTGTGGAAGAGGAAGTTCTTGGGAAGAATACAATCAGAACAATGTCTTGTGAAAAGTGGAATTTGGAAGGCACCTTGGGGCGGAATTCCAAACTAGGCCATAAGATGACCTTATCAGAATGAAATCTCAGGAAGGGAGCATCACACCTCAGAGCTTGTAATTCCCCTACCCTGAAGGCAAATGTAAGCAACTAAAGGGACAACCTTCTAGGATGAGAAAGACAAGGCACAAGTAGCTATGAGTTCAAACAGAGTTTGTGTTAAGTGAGCTAATACAACTGAGAGGCTCCATTGTGGAAACAGGGGGGTGATAGGAGGAAATTTATTGAATAAACCTTTCAGAAAACATTTTGACATAGCCTTTGAAAATATAGGTTTAGAGTCAATGCCCAAATGGAATACTGAAATTGCAGCAAAGTGTACTTTTATAGATGATGCTGAAAGACCGTTTTCCAACAAATTCATAAGGTAATCAAACACCTCCATCACAGGACAAGATTCAGGTTGAGCCTTATGGTTGTGTGCCCAAATAGTAAATCTTTTCCACGTAGCTTCATAAGATTGTCAAGTGGAGGGTTTGTGGGAAGCCAGGAGAACCTCTGCTACTTGGTCCGAACACCTGTTTATAGAAAAATGAACCATACAGGTAGGTGTAGCATTTGAATGTCAGGATATTGCATTCAATCTATCAGGAGGATGTCTGGGACGGGTGGCAGAGGCCTGGCTCTGCACTTTGCTAGTTCTTGCAGGAGTGGAACCCAAGGACATCAAGGCCACAGGGGAGCAATGAGAATGCAGTGGGACTTGTCCTGCTCCAATTTTGTTAATACCCTTGGCAATAGGGGAAAGGGAGGAAACACGTAAAATAGAATGCCTGTCCACTTTTGAAGGAAGGCATCCCCTAGGCAGTTCCCAGTCCTTGCTGCCTGTGCACAGAACACCAGGCACTTGGTGTTAGCCTGTGAAGCGAACAGATCTATGACCAGAATGCCCCAGCTGTGAAAAATGGGATATAGATATTGCAGGGGAATCGACCACTCATGATCTAGTAGAGATTGTCTGCTCAAGGAATCTGTGAGAGTGTTAACTCACCCAGGGATGTGTATGGCCACTAAATGAATCCCTTGATGAATTGCCACCCTCCAAAGAAGGGAAGCTTCTCTGCACAGTGTAAGGGAACCCATGCCACCCTGTTTGTTAATATAAAACTTTGCAGCTACATTGTCCATAGACAGCAAAATGGTATTTCCCATTGTCAGGTCTGTAAGAGAAATAAGAGCATATCTTACTGCTCTGAGTTTGAGGACATTAATGTGTAAGGTGGATTCATACTTAGTCCACTGACCACTCAACTGTCTGGAATTGCAATGGGCTCCCCAACCTTCTAGGGAAGCATCTGTATACAGATGCAATTGAGGTAGGGCCAGGGCCAAAAGGAAACCTTGTGATAGGTTGAAATCATGTGACCACCACAACAGGATTCTGATGGCACCATGGGGAATAGACAGAGACTGCCATTGGGGGTCTATACCCAGAGTAAAATTCCATTGGAACCAGTTCTGTAAAGGTCTCAGATGAAGTTGGGCATAATGCACGGTGGAAGTAGCAGAAGCCATGAGACTTAGGAGTTTCTGAATCTCAATGACCCTCTGGAATCTAGATTGACAGAATCTCTTTACCACAGTCTGAATAGCCCTGATCCTCCCAGTGGGGAGGAACACCTTGTGGGCTAAGGAGTCCAACCTTGCTCCGATAAATTCAGTGGACTGAGATGGAGTAAGCTTAGATTTTTTAATACCTTAGATTTTTAAAGAATTAATAATAATACCTAACCATTGTAAGGTATGGACAATCAAATCCACCTGTGAGAACAGGTGTTCTTTGGAAGCAGCCTCAAGTAGTCAATCATCTAGGTATGCATATATAGCACAGCCCTGTAGTCTGAGATGGGCAATCACAGCCGAGAAACATTTAGTGAACACCCTAGGTGCAGTAACTAGACCAAAAGGTAATACGCAGTATTGGTAAGATATGCCCTGGAATTTGAACCATAAATATTTCTTGCACTTATCATGAATGGAAATATGAAAGCATGCATCCTGAAGATCTCACCCAAGTATTCTTAGTTATCTCCCTAATGCCCTTCACCAATGGAATGGCCACTGGACCAGGATCAGAGCAATACAAAATGTCCATCACAGGATCTTCCTCCGCAGGTTTTGGCGGAGTGTAGTCAGTCTTGAGTGCCTTCACCATGCTAAGCAGATGCTCAGAATACACCCACAAGTCCTCAGTTGGTAAAATTGGACCAGGATCTCCCACAACCTCATCTGGGGAAGGCAGAGATGTGTGTTCTGATTCACCACTGGATCCCAGATCTTGCATTGGCTCCAAAGTCAAGGAGTCTGTGTTCTGAGCCAGTGGGGAAGCATAACAGGTCCTTGATCTTGATTGCGATATTGCACGTCGATGCCGAGGGGATGGGCTTCGACTTCAATGTTTGTGACGACTGCAATTCCTGGTCTCTCCGCGGTACCACGGGGGGAGGCATCTGGGCCCAAGCGGGAAGGTAGCCCCATGGAGACATATCGTGTCTCCTGGAGCCTGAGAAATGGGATCTAGATGAGCCCTTCAACACCGGGAGGCTGATAATCTCCATGTCTTTGCCCAAAGACAGAGAATTGACAGAGTCTGGTAACCCCTCATGATGGCAGTCGGAGTCCTGATGGCTTGACATCGAAGATCGTTGACGTCAGGAGCCTGGACTTTGATGTCACGGCAACCTCAATCGTCTCGTGGTTGAAGTGGCTGGAATCGGTTGAACCAGCAGTTCTGTTGATGTCGAAGGTGGCACCTCAGCAGCCGAATGCCCGGTAATGGAGGGAACAGTGGCTGAGGCCTCCTGTAGAGGCAGAGGCAATGTCATTGGTTTACCTCTTTCAGAAGGCACGCCATTTTTGATGTTGAAGTGGCACTTTTATCAGCCCTCAATCTCTTTAAAGGCAGTTGTGCCAAGGTGGAGCGGCTGCAAGGGGACTTTACTAGGGCTCCTAAGGGAGTCTTTTCCTGGGGCTGAGAGAGGCCTTCTCAGCCGGGGCAGACAAAGATTGTTCCCAGAGAACTGCCTTCAGATGAAGTGCTCTCTCCTATCTCATCTTCAGTGTCAACAGTCCACAGGCTGTACAAGAAGCCATTTTGTGTCCTTCTCCCAGTCACAGAAGACACTTGAGGTGTTCATCACTGGATGCCATTTTTGTGCCACAGGCTTGGCACAAAACTGGCCTTACATCATTCTCCTTTTCTCCATTTTATCCTCACAACAACCCTGTGACATAGGTTAAGCTTACAGTATGTGACTGGGCCAAGGTCATCTAGCAAGCTTTCATGGCAGAACAGTGTTTTGATACTGAGTCTCTTGCAATCCTCCCTCTAAGTTGTGGAGTCTTGTGAGCAAAAATTCTCCTTTGTGAGCTACTGGCATTAAAGTTGTGAGTGAGCAATTTGGCTACTGCAGAAATTAGTTTGCTCTGGAGCCATCCTTCCTGAGCTAAGACAAACATGTGTGAGCTGGAGGCTAAAAAACTGTGAGCTAGCTCACACTAACTCAGCTTAGAGGGAACACTGGTCTCTTGGGTCCTAGTCTGAAACTGGAACCACTACACCACACTGGCTTTTGTGGGGTAGCTGCTGTTGAACAGTAGCAAGCACCCGGGCCTTCAAGCTGGATAGCTACGTCACATGGTGGTTGTTGGTGGGCTTGGATCAAATGAGCCCTCCCACAAAGGCCAAAACAGCCCTAGAAAGGGCCCTGTCCTTTCCCACTGCCTTTTACTGGCAGAAGCCAGTGTTTGAAGGCTGGCAATACTGTTGTGATTACTTAGCAACCCCCACAGTGGCTACTGAGACAGCATTTTTAAAAGCTATAGACACTGCCTGTATTAATTTGGGTTTGGGGAATCAGGGTTTGTTTTTTAGATTTCCAATTTTTCTGCAGATCTGTGGCTTTTTCAGGTTTATAGAAAGATCTGTCTTGCCTGCCTACAGCACCAGTGTCTGGACTTAAGTATTCACAGATCTGCGCATGCTGATAATTAGATACATTGATATCTAGGCTATAGGGGAGATAATGTGTTCACGCAAAGTGGAGTAGGAGTGTTGAGATGAAGTTCTGTATTTTTAGGCCAAGGAAAGGGTTTTGGCATTGCATTCATTCACAAGCTCAGCATAAGTCAGTAGTGAGGTGCAGCTTTCAAAAAGAAAAATGCAGTTTTCAAATGCATTAATAGAAGCATGGTCTACAAATTGTGAGAAGTCACCTTTAAGAAAGCTCCCCTTTGAGAAAGATGTAGAAATGAAACCAAGTACCCTAGGAAATGAAGCATTCTTGCTAGGGGATTTGAAGGAAATTCCAGGCCAGAATGCTCTGGTACAGATTTCCTACACTGAACAAGAAGTTGGGTTACATGGCCTATAAGGCCTCTTCCAACTCTAGGAATCATACCTGTCACACTTCTTTCTTTCTTTCTTTCTTTCTTTCTTTCTTTCTTTCTTTCTTTCTTTCTTTCTTTCTTTCTTTCTTTCTTTCTTTCTTTCTTTCTTTCTTTCTAAGCTTCAGGGCTCATCCACCGGGAGGGGCACTATTAACCCCTACTTTGGTTCCAGGTGACATAAGTTTGACCTAGAACCTAGACAACTTGAGTTGCATTTATGGATCACACCTTTCATCTTCCTGTAGGTCATCACCATGGTTTACTTGAAACAGTTTTTTGTATACCACAATTAAGTAATCATTTTTATTACTCCTAAAGTTTCCCTCATTGGTATGGATGTCTCCACAGCAGGATGGAATAGCAACAGCAGATTATAAAGTTGATGGGGCATAAAACTTGACCCTTTGAAATAGCACAAATGCACATTTAAATAACTAAGACATATTTTCATCATCTCAGTCTGTTTCTTGAGACACTATTAGAAGATTTTTTTGTTTCCAGAGCTGTGACAGAGGGGAAGGATGGCATGGAGAAGTGTCCACCTGAGCAATCTCTTCTTCTTGGCTTCTGCTTGGTAACTGAATTCATTGCGCCTCTGGGAAAGAATGAGAGGACACAGGAAGGTTATTTTTAAAGAAATAAAAGGGCCAATTAAAAAGGTTTAGCTATCGTTATTACTGTATCTGCTGCATAACTTATAGTCCATGTTCCCTCTAACCTGAGTTAGTATGAGCTAGCTCACAGTTTTTTAGCCTCTGGCTCACACAGTTTTGTCTTCGCTTAGGAAGGATGGCTCCAGAGCAAACTAATTTATGCAGCAGCCAAATCTCTCGCTCACAACTTTAATGCCAGTAGGTAACAAAGTAGGACTTTTGCTCACAAGACTCCACATCTTAGAGGGAGCATTGCTTATAGTACAGTCCTTCAATGAATTCAGAAGGTTGAAACTCTGTTTAGGACTGCATTCTTAGTTTGCAGCCCCAGCACCAAGGGACCAAAGGCAAAGAGGCCCTCCATACCCAACCACATATTAATCTCGTTTACACTTCAGTTGAAATAATACACCCACACACAAAGTTTTTAGAGAAATGTGGAATAAAATTGGCCACAACTTTATTGGTTACAGCTACAGTCTACTTTGGCACAGCATGGAGTACCAGTTCCAGTTCATCAACTGACCCACCTGCCAGTCAATGATCCATTGGTAACCTTGGGATGACAGGTCTTCACCAAAAAGATGGTGAGCAGGGGTGGGACAGTGCCTTTAGTAACAGCCAGGGCATCCCCCCCCAACACCCAAGGCCCTCTGATAGAGCCGGTATCAGGTCATGCGGGCACAAGCTTACTGCACTTGCTGCTAGCCTGCCCCCTCTGCCTGGCAAGGATTGCCATGGCCACCCCTTCCTCCCCTCCTCCCTAGAGTGCCACAAAACAGGACCCTGGGTGAGTCTGGGCCCTGGCTTCTTTTCAAATGCTTACTATTACCTCATGCTAGATATACATGTCTGTCATGGACTCAACATGAGTCCACTCCTCCTGAGGGATCTTGGGCAGTGTAGTTTTGAAAAAGACTAGACATCTCTGACAGAGAATTTTTAGTTTCCTCACCAAACTACAATTCCCAGGATTTTTTCAGGGATCTCATGATAGTTAAACTGCTAAATCCCAGTATATATTTGCAGTATAGATAGCCTTTCCAAGTAACCTTGGGCTCAGGATCCCCTTCCATTGGAGAAACATCTTGCACAGTCACTATTTATTTATTTTATTGATTTTTTTTAAGCGCCCCTAAAAGAGGCATTTTTATTATTTTTTAAGACAACAACATTACAACATTACACTACATGACATACAATACAATTACACTACACACAAAAAAGACACAACATACCACACTCAACATTCACGGGGGGATACAATTTCCATGACTATCCATCCGATTAAATTCCCTCCCGCCTTGCCGCCCTTGTTACTAGTACTCTTTTACTTCTGTATACACAAATTCTATCTTTCTATCTTATCCATTTCTAACTTAAACATAATGAATACAAGATTAATGATACTCAATACTTATTGTTTCTCTCCATCCTTCCCTCTCTGATCATACCACTCATAGATGCGTTGCCATATATTTATGAAGGCTGATTCATCATGTCCTTTCATCATCAAAGTCAGTTTGTCCATTTCTGCTGCCTCCATTATCTTCTCAATCAGCTCTTGTTTGGTTGGTACCACCGTGGATTGCCAATACTTCGCATACAAAATCCTAGCCGCAGTCATTATATATATTATCAAATATCTCTCTTCTCTCCGTACATCTTTTGGAAGTATACCCAACAATAACACCTCTGGTTTAAACAAAAGAGTACCTTTTATAATTTTCTGCATCATTCTATGCACCCATATCCAATACTTTTTTGTCACCTCACATGTCCACCACATATGATAAAATGAACCTGTCTTAGCATTACATTTCCAACACTTATTAGAACATTTCTCATCATATTTTGCCAGCTTATCCGGTGTAATATACCACCTATACAACATTTTATACATATTTTCTGAGACCGCCCTAGTTATTTTCACATTTATTTTCCATATTTGGTCCCACTGTTCCAACTCAATCTTATAACCAAAATTTTGCGCCCATTGAATCATGTTGCTTTTCACCATTTCATCTACCATATAATCTGCCAACAACAATGAATACATTTTTTTAAGGAACTTCTCTTCCGGTTCATAAAGTACTTTCTCCATATCTGTTAATGTCTTCTCAAACCCTATTTTTTTGTCTCTCTTATACCCTGATTGAATCTGAACTCTGTGCCACCAACTAATATCATCATCCAGTTCCAACTCCCCCTTTGCATTTATAATGTCCAGATATCTTTGTGGGGGATTTTCACAGTATAGCCTAGGTAAAGTCACTGCTTCTACAGGAGCTACCAGCCTCGAGGTTTTGGTAAACCACCTCCTCCAGATGGTCTCCCATACTCTGCAGAGTGCATCTCGTATCCAATGTTGTCTGAAATATTTACGTGCTGCCACTTTCTCATCCCACAGAAAAGCATGCCAACCTTCCAAAAGATCATGGCCTTCCGATTTTAAAAGTCTTCTATCTTCCAACATTACCCATTCCTTGATCCATGCCAAGGTTCCGGCTCTATAATACAATATCCAATTAGGCAAGCCAAACCCTCCTCTTTCTTTCGAGTCTTGTAGTACTTTAAGCCTAATTCTTGCTCTCTTCCCCTGCCAAACAAACTTAGTAGTAATTTGCTCCAACTCTTTCAAAATTGCCAAGTTCTTCAAAACAGGAATCGTTTGAAACAAGAAAATCCATCTTGGTAAAATATTCATCTTTATCAAAGCAATTCTTCCCATTAGTGAGAGCTTTAAGTTCTTCCATTTTTCCAAATCTTGCTTCATTGCTCCCAGTAATTCTTTATAATTGTCTTCTTGCAACAAACTACACCTATTCTTCAGTTGAATTCCTAAATATTTTACCTTCGTACTGAGTTTGTATCCCGATTCTTCTTGTAAACACTCTCTCTGTTCCAATGTCATATTTTTAGTTAAAATTTTTGTCTTAGCCAAATTAATCTTTAATCCTGCCACTTGCCCATAGTCTTTCAATAACGTATTCAACTCCACAATTGATGATCTGGGTTCCTCCAATATGAATGCAAGATCATCCGCATAGGCCAATAGTTTATATTGTTCTCCTTGCATCTTTCAGGCCCTTCACTTCTGGGTTCTGTCTTATCTCCTCTGTTACCACCTCCAGAGCAAATATGTATAAAAACAGTGAAAGGAGGCAACCTTGCCTCGTACCTTTCTGTATCTGGAATTGCTCAGTCCGTTCCCCATTTACCATAACTGCTGCTCTTTGCTTTGAATAAATTGCTTGAATTGTTTGAGTAAATCACTCTCCCACTCGAACCCTCTTAAATGTCTCTATTATAAACATCCAGTCCAGGTTGTCAAAGGCCTTCTCCGCATCTATAAAAATCATCACCATTTCTTTTTCTGGGTGAGCTTCATAATATTCCAGCACATTCAATAACCGCCTAACATTGTTTTATCTGTCTTTTCGGCAAAAATCCGGATTGATCTCTATGAATCACCTTTGCCAAAATACATTTCAGCCTATCCACCATAATAGAGGCAAAGATCTTATAGTCCACATTTAACAAGGAGATCGGTCTATAATTCTTAATATCATTCCCTTCTGTATCTTGTTTATGTATCAGCAAGATCAAGGCTTCCCTCCATGTATCAGGCACTTCCTCTCCTTCCCAGGTTTTCTTATAAACTTCATGTAACTGTGGGAGCAGTATTTCTTCAAAAGTTACATAAAACTCCACTGGTAGACAATCAGTCCCAGGTGCTTTACCTTTATTCTGTCTTTTAAGAGCTTCCACCATCTCCATCATGGTAATTGATTGATTTAAAATCTTCTGGTCCCCTTCCGAAAACTTTGGAACTGTACGTTCTTGCAAATAATGAAGTATTTTTTCTCTAGTTATATTCTCTTTTGCATATAACTCTTTGTAGAAGTCTTCCACAATCTTCTTCAGATCTTGAATTCCATTTTGTTCCACCCCATTTTTATCTTTCAATGACTTTATCAATGTCCTTTCAGACTGCTTTCTTATTTGATAAGCCAACCATCTAGTTGGTTTATTGGAATTCTCAAAGCAGTTTTGTTTGGCATAGCTCATTTTCTTTGTTAACTCTGCTGTCAATAAACAATTCATCCTGTGCGTAAGAAGTTTAATCTTAGCCCTTCTATCGAGGCCTCCTCCGGCCTCCATTTCTTGCTTCTCTTGCTCCAGTATTTCTTTCTTCAATTTGAAGTATTCCTCATTTCCTTTCCTGTTTTTCCTTGCCGCTTCCTTCATTAAAAGCCCTCTAGCAAAAGACTTAAACGCATCCCATACCGTTCGTCTCGGAATGTCTGGGGTAAGATTTTCCTTGAAGAAAAAAGTGAATTCTGCTTGCAGACTTCTCACCACTTTACTATCCTTCAATAGGAAAGGATTCAGTGTCCATCTACCCTTGTGATTTGTTCCCTGTAATTCCACAGTTATCGGGTTGTGATCAGAAAATGTACCTGCCTCAATTTCTGCCTCCTGTAATTCCCTTACCAGTGAGGATGACATCCAATACATATCCAGTCTGGACCAAGAATCATGTCTCGCCAAATAAAATGTATATTGTTGCTTTTTAAGGTTTCTTATTCTCCATACATCAACTAATCGCCATTCCTCTATGATCTGCAAAAGTGAATTGGTAAATTCATTACCTTTTATCTTATTCTTCTGGGTATTCATTTTCCTTTTTTTTTTATTGGAGTATATTCAACATCGTTGAGCATCATCACCAATACAATTTACAGATTACATCCCATCCCCCCACCCCCTAATAGGCTTCCAACACTGCTAATAACAGGGGGAAAGTTAAAAGGTAATCAAGTTTAAACTTGTAACAAACAACGTAACACAATTCTAATACGTAAAAGCCTGACTCTTTCAAACATAGTTTCCAATAAAGGTACAGTACAATCAAGTATTCATTTCATTTCTCATTCAGTTTCAATACGAGTCAAGATTGTACATTTTCCCTTTCATTCTATATTCAGTTTCCATATACAGTTTCAGGCCTTCCCAGTCTTTTAAGTATTGTTCTGCCATTTGTCCATTTAATTTCTTCGCCATTTTGTCCATTTCAGCTAAAAACAGCAGTTTCCTTAACCAGTCTTGTATATCTGGCACCTTCTCCGCTTTCCACTGTTGCGCAAAAGCCATTCTCGCCGATGTGATCATGTACCATAGTAATGTCCTTTTCTCTTGTGGAATTTTTTCCATTGTCAAACCTAAGAGAAGAAGCTCCGGACTTTTCCTGATAGGGATTTTTAATATCTTCTGCATCTCACAATGTACATTTGACCAGTATACTTTTACTTTATCACATGACCACCACATATGATAAAAAGAACCCTCTATATTTTTACATTTCCAACACTTGTTACTCAAGTTCTTATCCATACTAATATTAGCAATCTTTTTTGGAGTCATATACCACCTGTACATCATCTTATAACAATTTTCTTTTATATTAACAGAGGTTGACATTTTAAAAGCTTTTTTCCACAGAAATTCCCATGAATCCATAGAAATTTCCTTATTCATATTTATGGCCCATTTTATCATTTGCTCTTTAACAGTTTCATCCAAAGTATATACAGTCAACAAGGTTTTATACAACTTAGATATCATTTTTTGCCCTCTTTTCAACCAGATATCTTCAAACTCATCGTTCTTAGCTCTAAAACCAACCTCTTTACAGTCTTTTTTGTAAATATCCCGTATTTGACAATATTGTAACCATCCATACTCAAATGCTAATTCATTATTTGGTTTTAAGACATATTTTTCCCTTCCTTTTGAAGCAACTCTTGGTATTTCAAACAATCATTACCTTTATGTTCTGAAAAAGGATGAATAACTGCAGCAGGAACAATCCATAGAGGCCTCTCATCAGGAACTGTATTCTTGTATCTGGTCCATGCATCAAACAGCGTTCTCCTTATATAATGATGCTTAAACATTGAGTCTACTTTATTTTTCCCATACCAAAGATAGGCATGCCAGCCAAATCTGCAATCGTGACCCTCAAGGGCCAAAAGTTTTCTATTTTCCAAATTAACCCAGTCAGTTAACCAAGACATACATACAGCTTCATGATACAAACGCAAATTCGGAACTTGGAAGCCACCTCTGTCTTTAACGTCATACACTATTTTCAATTTAATTCTCGGCTTCTTTCCTGCCCAGATAAATTCAAAGATTTCTCTTTGCCATTTCACCAACACTTTCACATCTTTCACAATTGGTATTGTCTGAAACAAAAACATTAACCTGGGCAGTACATTCAATTTGATAATGGCAATTCTTCCAAGAAGAGATAATCTAAGTTTTTCCCACTTTTCTAAATCACGTCTCATCGAAACCCACAATTTTTCATAGTTATTCTTAAACAAATCGATATTTTCATTGTAATATCAACTCCCAAGTATTTGACCTTTTTAACCACTTCACATTCTGTCATATTTTGTAAAGCTTGTTGCTTTATACTATTCATGTTTTTACACAATATTTTCGATTTATTTTTATTTACATAGAACCCTGCGAGATCACCAAACTCTTTTACTTTTTCAAACACCAATGGCATATTATTGACAGGATCTTCAACAATAAACATAATATCATCAGCAAACGCTCTTAATTTATATGAGAAACCTCTGATACTCAAACCTTTTATATTATTATCATCTCTAATCGCTTGCAACAATATTTCCAAAATCCAGATAAATAACAATGGCGATAAAGGACAGCCCTGTCTAGTTCCTTCTCTGAACCGGAACGCTTCCGTTGATTCTGCATTTACAATCACCGTAGCCTTTTATTCTTTATATATTGATTTAATCATTTTTGTAAATTCTATGCCCATCTGTAATTTTTCAATCACTTTGAACATAAATTCCCAATTCAAATTATCAAATGCCTTCTCCGCATCTAAAAATAAAAAGCCGACCTCTTTTTCCGGGTGCTTATCATAATATTCTATTGCATCCAAAACTACCCTCATGTTGTCTTTTATTTGCCTACCTGGCAAAAACCCAGCCTGGTCTTCGGCAATAGTGTCTTTCAAATACTCTTTAAGGCGTTCTGCTAAAATTTTTGCAAAGATTTTGTAATCATTGTTCAAAAGTGAAATTGGTCGATAATTTTTGACATTAGTTAGATCCTGAGTCTCTTTCGGTATCAAGGTGATTGCTGCTTCGTTCCAGGAATCTGGAACCTTCCCACTTTCTCTAATTTCATTTAGAAGAATCTCTAGAACCGGTACCAGGTCTTCTTGAAATTTCTTATAAAATTTGGCTGAAAATCCATCTGGTCCTGGAACTTTGGAGATTTTTGCTTCTCCTATTGCTTTGCTGATTTCTTCTTTAGTTATCACAGTGTTTAACAATCCTTTTGTTTTTGAACTTGGTTGTATCAAATTCACCTTAGATAAGTAATCTTGGATTTTTTGTTGATCCACCTGTTTTGCTTGAAAAAGAGTAGCATAGTATTTGTAAAATTCTCTCCGGATCCCTCCTGGGTCCATAATTTCTCTGTTCCCATCTTTCAATTTAATTATTGTTTTCTTCTCTCTTCTTTTCTTCAATTGCCATGCCAAATATTTCCCAGGTTTATTCGCTCCTTCAAAGGACTTCTGTTGCAATTTTTTCAAATTCCAATAAACTTCTTTATTTAACCTCACATCATATTGTTCCCTTAGGATCCTCAGTTCTCTCAAAATTTTCTTTTTGCCAGGTCTCTTCTTAAGTTCTGCTTCTTTCTTTTGGATATTTTCCAAAATTTCTTTATCTATTTTAAATTGTTGTTTTCTTTCATTGTTGTTAAGTGCAATTAGATCTCCTCTCATCACAACCTTTTATGCCTCCCGTACCGTTTGCGTCTGTATTTCTTTATTTAAATTTAGCTGAAAATACATTTTGGTTTCCGTCCTTATTTTATCCACAATGTTTTGTTTGTCCAGTAAATCCTCATTGAGTCTCCATCGAAGTTTCTTTCTTTTAGCATAAGTTGACCACTTTATTGGGCTGTGGTCGGAAAGAATTCTAGGTAATATTTCAATTTTACGTGTTTGCATTATCAAGTTCTCCGTCATCCACATCATATCAATTCTTGAGAAAGACTCATGTCTTGACGAGTAAAAAGAATAATCTTTGTCCTTAGGGTTTTTAACTCTCCATGCCTATACCTTCATTTCCTTTTTTGGATTTTCTGTCAATTGCATTATTAACAGTACCATTAAAGTCAACCATCAATATCATTTGTTCATAGGTTAACAGTTGTAATTGTTCCCACAAATCTTGAAAGAATTTTTCCTTGGCTCCATTCGGAGCATAGAGATTTAAAATTAAGGTCTTTTTATTCTGAAGCATAACTTCCACTGCCAAGAATCTTCCTTCTTTGTCTTTGAAAATTTCTTTTGGTTCCAACTCTTTTTTTACATATGTAACAACTCCTTTTTTCTTTTGCGAAGAGAGGGAATAGAATTCCTCTCCTAATCTACTTTGAGTCAGAAATTTAGCATCAGTCTTTTTAATATGTATTTCTTGTAAACAGACAATATCACACTTTTGTTTTTCCAACCATAGCCTAACATTTTTCCTTTTTGGGGGCGAATTAAGTCCATTAACATTCCATGAAATAATTTGACTCTCCATGTTGGTTTTGAATTTATTTATCAGAGTCTTTAAAATTGTCTTTAATGAACTTGGTCATTTGCTCTGCTGACTTGATGGTGACTCTCTTCTGTTTAAATGTAAATCTGACACCTTTTGGAATTTCCCATCTGTATCTGATGCCCTCTGTATTCATTTTCCGATCCTGTTTATTATCAAAGACTGCATTAAAGTCACCAATCAATCAAATCTCTTGAAAGTCCTGTTTAGCTATCAAAGTTAGAAGCTTTCCATAAAACTTTTCCTGATTTTGATTTGGGACATAAATGTTCACAATTAAAACCCTTTTATTTTGTCTCTGGATAGCCACCATAAATACTCTTCCATCCTCTGAGGCAAGTACAAATTCTGGTTGCAAATACTCCTTAATGTAAGTAGCCACTCCATGTTTCTTCTTTTCCTTATCTGTTGCCTCAAATACTTTACCTAATTCTTTATAATCCAAATATTTTTCATTGTTCTTCCTAATATGGGTTTCTTGTATACACGTTATATCCGCCTTATGTTTCTTCAGTTGATGAAATATTCTTCTTCTTTTCTGGGGTCCATTTAAACCGTTCACATTAACCGAGATAAATTTCAACTTCTTTTTATCCATCTAAGTTCTGTGTCTGTCTATGTTCCTTTTCACCTTTCATTTTTTGTCAAGTAACGATTGGTGATCTCAGTCTGAATCTTCTTGGTCTTTGTGGTCTAGCAGAAGGAACTGATGCTGTTGCTCCTTGAATTTGAAGTTCCAGTTCCCTTTCAACCTCTCCCTCTTCTCTCTCCTCTCTTTCTTCTTGGTCATCCGACAACTCTACCCCATAGGTCTCTAGGAAGTCTTTAGCCTTGAAAACTGAAGCAATTCTGAATCTCTTCCCTTCAAAGTTGAAAAAAAACCCTTCTGGCAAAATCCACCTGTAGGTGATGTTATTGGCTCTCAACAGTGCTGTTAGCTCTGAATATGCCCTTCTTTTCTCCCTCACTCTCCAGGGAATCTCTTTCAACACCTTAATCTCCTCTTGTCCCATCTTCAGCGGTACAGCGTTTACCTCTCTCAATCTCTTATCCCTAACCGCCCACTTGTGGAACTGCACCTGAACTTCCCTGGGTACCTTGAATCTTCTTGCATAAGCCGAATTCATCCTAAAGGCCACATCTATTTCTTTTGCCACTTCACTTATATCTTCGAGCTGTAAATGATTTGCCAACAATTCTGCCATCTTTAAATTCAAATCTTCCTCCTTTTCCTCTGGGATATTTTGAGACCTCAAAACAAACACAGCTCTCTCCACCTGCAATTTCATCACATCTTGCTCTAACAACGATTGTTTCTCTTCGTTTTCTTGAACCTTCCTTTCCACCTGTCTCGTCTTCGTCTCAACTTCCTCTACTGTAGTGCTTAGTGCCACAATTTTTGTGGTGTTATCAGCTATTTGTTTGTGCTACAACTGTAAGCTCTTGATAAACTGTTCAGTGATATCCTTCATAGCATTCTGTATCGGAACAGCCACCTGGGGGATCATATCTCTTACCTCCTGGATAGCTTGGTTAATGGGAACTATCGCTTGTGGGACAGAATTTCGAATTTCTTCCATGCTGACTTTGATTGGTTCTATGACATCATTAATTGTGCTTAAGATAGTGGCTTGCACCAAAGCTTGCATTTCTTTTTGG
This sequence comes from Gekko gecko, assembly GCA_029375565.1. Classification (NCBI taxonomy): domain Eukaryota; kingdom Metazoa; phylum Chordata; class Lepidosauria; order Squamata; family Gekkonidae; genus Gekko; species Gekko gecko. The sequence continues at coordinate 140,069,178 of JAPDNY010000002.1, forward strand.
GGTTCTTTCTAGCCTGCGCCCCCCAACTTCCTTGTTGCGGAGCTCGGGGCCCCTGGTGAAACCAGTGATTGTTTTTTTCCTCCTGTGCTAGACATATTTAACTGTTTGAATGCAACTTCCAAATCCCAGTCTTAACATGCACAGAGTATATTCAAAGTATATTATTTATGTTCGGCCCTTATCCAATGTTTGGGAACAGCACAGGCCTCTTGGCTCCCTTCCCAGACCTTCTATCTCAAAGAGCTTCAACAACTTATAAAAAGGGAATAATGTTTAGACTATCTTACTCGTTGGCAAAATCCCCAGAAATTGCTTCCACTATCCTCCCCAAATGTTTACCAAACAATCGCTCTGTTGGCAATTCTCCCAGACTAGCTGTCTTCCCAACCTTTCCCCTCCTTTACTCCCCCCCTATATCCAACCTCTAATCCAGAAACCGAGAAAAAACCAACACACAGTCAATCAGTAATCAAACACCTTATTATCAATGAGGGTCCCTTCACCAACCGAACTTTAGCGTTTCTGCTTAAACCGAGTCTATCCGTCTCTCCAACCTCAATAATCGTTAATGATTGCAGCAAAAATTGAGAACGCAGTAACACTCTCTTCCCTCACCCTTACTCTTCCACCCTGGCCCTCAAGGGTTAAAAATTGGTGTGCGATGAAGCAGGCCTCCTCTTCTCCGTTTCTCCATTTCTTCTATCCTACCCCTATTAGGGTGAAAAATTGAGCGCGCTGCAAAGGGATCTCCTGCCAACCGTCTTCTCCTTAAAACCCTTTGATTTCAACCAAGCAGCTCTCTTACTGAACGGTTCAGCCTCAAGCTCACATTGCCCGCATTGCTTATACATTTACCTTCCAGTTCTTCGGGTTTTAAAACCGACTTAAAGTGAAGCCCAAGTTCCCTTCCCAAACCATTAACAGCCAGCCTGAGTAATTCTATAGCCAGCTCACTTCTCTCTCAGCTTCCACAGCTCCATTCATTCCAGATGGCATTTCACTTTCACTCTCGCCCTCTCCATGCCAGCCTCGCCAAGCTCGTTTATTCATGCTTACTAGCCGTTTGTTCTTCAGGGGGAAGAGCCCTCCCCACTTATGCTACTTCTTGGGGCTAATTATATTAAATCGCCCTTTTAACCCGCATAGTTTGTTCCGTGGATACTCACAGAAGCGCTCTGTCGGCAAGGTTTCTCTTCCCCCCCTTCTGGTGCAGGAGCATTGGCTTTGCTCAGACAAACTGAGCCCGGACTTTGATCCTGCGTCGGGGGCAATCCAGTTCACCCCATAAGTTGCAACTCACACAGGGTTTCGGATCAAGCCCCTTGCAACTGCCCGTCCCTTCCCGGGACAGCAGGGGGTCCTTTTGATGATCAAAGAACCCCTTTGAAGATTGAAAGATCGCCACCATGCCAAAGCGCGTGTGTCTCGCCACACCGTGCCTGCGCACTCCTATTTATTTTATTTATTGATTGATAGATTGGATTTACATCCCGCCCTTCCAATGTGGGCTCAGGGCAGCGAACACAAAGGCAAAAAGCCATACTTCAACACCAAAACATGGAGGCAAATGCCATACATAATTAAAATCATAAATAATCCATTGCCTATAAAACAGTTAAAACAGCGGTCAACAGAGCGAATAGTTCATAATAGAAGTTTCCCGTGTGCGCACTTGCAGTTCATTTGCTAGTCGCTATTTTGCATCACGGTATAACCATGCTTGTGCAGCTTCTCCCGCCATTCCTGACAATAACCGTTTCACTGTGGGTTTTAGCACTGTATTCCAATAAAGCCTTTCTTGGTCCTAAGAATGCTTGGATCTACTTGCTTTTGAACCTGACAGCTGGGTGTCATCTGAAGCATCCTCCAGAAAGCCCTGTAACTGTAACGCCACCGCCAAATAGGGCAAATTGGACACTGGTCGATAGTTGGCCAATTCGGCCGGGTCCAGAGATGGTTTTTTTAAGAGAGGGTGGACCATCGCCCCCTTGAGTGCTCTGGGGAATTGACCCTCAATGTGGGACTTGTTGATAATCTCCCACAGAGCACCTCGAAACCCCTCGTGGCCTGCCTTAATGAGCCAGGAGGGGCACGGATCAAGGTTGCATGTGGTTGGGCATACAGAAACCAGCAATCTGTCAACTTCGTCCAAGCTGAACGGGCTGAAACACTCTAAACCCAGAACCGAAGTTACACAAGGGGCCTCGAGTTCACTCACTGTCTCAATTGTGGCGGGGAGGTCATGTCAGAGCGTCAAGACTTTATCTGCAAAATTGCTCGCAAAAGCCTCACAGTCAATATCCAATTCCCTATCATTTTGCCTGCTCTGTGGCAGGTCTGTCAAGAACCGAATTGTACTACATAATTGGGCCGGGCGTGAGCTCGCAGATGCAATCTCAGCTGCAAAGAAATCCTTCTTAGCCACCTTTTTTTTTTTTAGGATTTTATTTATACATTTTCAAATATACGTACAGCACCAAAAAAAAAACAAAAAAAACACACAATAATATCACTCAAGGTTACAATGGGTAATTATTCACATATTCTTCTCCATCCACTTATAAATTCTTTTCCATCTATTTATATACAATGAGTCGTCTTTCCCTGAGAGGATAATGTTTAATTTATCCGATTCAGCTATTTCTAGTAAGTTACTTATAATTTCTTCTCTGGTTGGGACCTGTTCTTTCTTCCAACATTTTGCTACTAAAATCCTTGACGTTGTAACTATATACAGAATAATTCTTACATCCTCTTTTCTAAATCCTGCCGGGGGTATGTTCAGCAAGAATACTTCTGGTGTAAGTTGTATATTAGCATTTACAATTTCTTCTAATAATTTACTAATCATTTTCCAAAAAGGTCTAATTTTTTCACAGTTCCACCAGACATGTATGTAAGACCCTACCTCTTTCTACACCTCCAACAAATATCAGAACTTTCTTTGTAACATTTAGCTATCTTGTCCGGCGTCCAATGCCATCTGTAAAACATTTTGTAGATATTCTCTTTATAATTTGTTGCTCTAAGAAGTTTAAGAGATTCCCATAGACTAGACCATTGATCCAAAGTGATATTATGTCCTATATCTTGCATCCAAGATATCATATTTGTTTTAACAACTTCATCCAATAGTTCCTCAGTAAGCAAGAAACTATACAACTTTTGTATCATCTTATCAGCAGAGGAAAGCCAAATCTTATCAAGTTGCATCTTGGCATTCTGGAAAGTAGTTTTTTTTTGTCCTTAGTGTATCTAGAGTTTATTTGCATTTTTTCCCGTATCGTTAAATTTGCTTTTGGAATGCTTGTGAGTCCAAAGACTTAAGTTCATTATTTTCTGTCAATAACATCTCATAGGTCAATTTTTTATCTTTTCCCCATAAAGCAGGCAGGATAAATGCTTCTGTTGGGGACAGCCATTTCGGTATTTTATGGTAAAACTTATTTTTGATTTCCTTCCAGATTTTAATCAGAGGACCTCTAAATACATGATTTTGAAAAATTTGCTGACTTTTATCTAAATTATACCAGACGTGTGCGTGCCAGCCCATGGGTAGATCATGGCTTTCCAGGCATAAGGTCCTTTCCTCTTCTAAAAGAATCCAATCTCTGATCCATCCCATTGCTGCCGCTTGATAATATAGCTTCCAATTTGGAAAACCCAATCCACCCTTTTCTTTCCTATCTGTAAGTGATTTCCTATTTATTCTTGGTTTTTTAGCCTGACATATAAATGTTTTCACTGTGCGATTTATTTCCTCAGAAAATCTTTTATTTGTTATAATGGGTAAGCATTGGGCTAGAAATAGAAACCATGGCAGGATATTCATCTTGACCGTAGCTATTCTACCCAGAAAAGAAATATGCATATCCTGCCACCTATTTAAATCCTTTTTAATTTCTTCTAGGAGTTTTGCATAATTATTCTTGAATAGGTCTTTATTATTGTTTGTCAAGGTTATTCCTAGGTATTTAACTTTATCAACTATCTGGATTTGCGAAGTATTTTGAATAAGGAATTGTTCTCTGGAGCAATTTTTCGTGATGATTTTTGTCTTTTCCATATTTATTTTTAGCCCTGCCACTCGTCCATATTCCTGTAAGTCTTGCAACAAGTAGCGCAGTGAGTTTATAGGGTCTTCCAGGATAAATACTAAGTCATCTGCAAATGCCTGCAGTTTGATCTGTTCTTTTTTTATCTTAACGCCTATGATATTTTTATTATTTCTCACTAAGGCATTTAACGTCTCTAGACCGAAAATGAACAATAGCGGTGACAGCGGGCACTCCTGCCTAGTACCTTTCTGTATGGGAATTTTGCCTGTTAATTCTCCATTTATAATGATTTTCGCATATTGCTCTCCATATATGGCATTAATTGAGTTTAGAAATTTATTCCCACAATTCCATAGCTGCAGTTTCTGTTTCAAATAATCCCAGCCCACATTATCAAATGCCTTCTCTGCGTCTAAAAAGATAAAGGCCACCTGCTTTCCGGGATTTTGGTCATAAAACTCTAGTATATTAACTGTATTTCTTATATTGTTTTTTATTTGCCTTTTGGGCAGGAAGCCTGATTGGTCTTTATGTATAATATCTACCATGGTCTTTTTAAACCTGTTTGCTAAAATTGAAGCAAATATTTTATAATCTACATTTAGAAGGGAAATGGGTCTATAGTTTTTAATGTCATTAGTTTCTGAGTCTTGTTTATGAATAAGGGTTATTAACACATCCTTCAACGACTGTGGAATTTTACCTGTTGCCATCGTATTGTTAATTAGGTCTTTAAGTAACATTGAAATTTCATCCTCTATTATTTTGTATACCTCTGCCGCAATTGCATCTGGGCCTGGTGATTTCTTAAGTTTTTGTTTTTTTATTGCCTCTGTAAGTTCAAACATAGATACTTCTCCATTCAGTAGTTTTCTTTGACCTTCTGTAAATTTACCTGATTCATGTTTCAATAAAAAAACCTATAATTTCATGACTGTTTTGTGTCATTTGTTTATATAGATTCTTGTAAAAGTTTTCCACTATTATTTTTAACTCTTGGGCTTTAAATTGTAATTCTTGCTTTTCATTTTTTAATGCTAAAATAATTTTCTTTTCTCTCTCCTTTTTGATTGTGTATGCCAACCAACGCGAAGGTTTATTTGCGTTTTCAAAAAAGTACGCCTTAGTATATTCAATTTTTTTAGCTATTTCCTCAGTTAGCCATACATTCATTTGGTGCTGTAATAATTTTATCTTTATTCTTATTTCCTTTAAATCCTTTTTGTTCTGGCTACTTTTTTCTAAGTTTCTTAACTCCGTGGTTAGCTTTTTAAATTTTTCCCTTTTTTGCTTATTTCTCCACGCCTCTTGATTGATGAAGATACCTCTAAGATATGCTTTTAGGGTATCCCAAATAATGCTCAATCCTGTATCTTCCCTCCTATTTAACTGAATAAATTCTTTTACCTCTTGTTTTAGTTTTTTGACAAACATTTTATTTCTCAATAGGCTTATATTAATTCTACATCTACTAGCTTTGGGGGTCCCTTGAAAGGAAATCCATAAGGGGTTATGGTTGGCAAAGGTGTTCGCCAAGATTTCTACCTCTGCAATTTGATTTATCATATTTGCATTTATCCAAGCCATATCTATTCTCGACCATGACTTATGCCTATTGGAGAAAAACGTATAATCTCTTTTCTGTGGGTTTCTGGTTCTCCATAGGTCTATTAGATTGTATTCATCCGCCAACTTCAAAAAGTTTTTTGTCAGGATCACCCCCGATTTATGGGTTTTCTTGACCTTATTCCTATCTTCTTTAGGATCTAAAACCGCATTAAAATCTCCTACTATGCAGATGTTCTCGGAATTATCTTTACGAATATAGTTGTTAAGTTCTAAAAAGAAATTGTCCTGATTTTGGTTTGGGGCGTAAATGTTCACCACTAGTACTTCTATTCCATTAACTACAATTTGGACTCCTATAATTCTTCCATTCGCGGACTTAAATTTAAGTATGGGATTTAGTTTCTCATGTGCATATATTACTACGCCTCGTTTTTTGACTTTATCTGATGCTATGAATGGCACGCCCAATTTTTTACAAATTAAGTGTTTTTCATGTTCTTCTTTTACATGTGTCTCTTGGAAACAGGTAATATCGTTTTTGAGTTTGCCTGCTTGATATAATATTCTTCTTCTTTTTTGCGGACTATTTAAACCGTTCACATTAACAGATAATAGGGATAATTTTTTGGTCGCTATCTCACTTATCTTTTCTTTTTCATCACTATGTTTTTGAGCTGCCATCTTATTCGAATTTGCGATTTGGTTTTATATTTTAATTGGCGTTTCTTTTGGTCAGTTTTCTTCTGCGCTGCAGCAGCTTTGTCATCAGAATCTTCTTCACGATCTTCCCCACCTTCTTCTCCTTCTTCTTGGTCTTCTGATTCTACTTCGCCCTCGTCAGGCCTTTGCCATCCAAGATCCTCACCATTCCTTTCTAGAAAATTTTCTAGCTTAAAGACAGAATCTATCTTGAATCTTTGACTTCTGTATGTAAATAGCAGCCCTTCTGGGATGAGCCATCTGTATTGAATCTCACATTTCTTTAACAAATCTACCAGTGTATTATACTTATGGCGTTTTTCTCTAACACGCCAAGGAATCTCCTTCAGAATTCTTATTTGTTCGCCTGCTACTGTCAGGGTTTTCTTATTTGCGTCTTGAAGAATTTGATCTCTAATTGTTTTCCTTGCAAATTTTACATGGACTTCTCTTGGCGTTTTAAATTTCTTAGAATACGCGGAGTTTCTTCTATATGCAGCTTCCATGTTATTTATTAACTCCTTTTCATCTAATATATTAAATTGTTCTGCTATATTTCATGCTAATTCTTCTTTTAGATTTTTGCCTAGTTTCTCTGAAATATTTTGAAATCTTACAATTGTTTCAGCTTTCCCCATTTCCAGCGCGATGAGAGACTCTTCCATTTTTTCTGTTTTGGCTCTTAGATCCAGGACTTCTTGGTCAATGTCCTCTACTTTTTCTTGAAGTAGATTTGTTTTCTTGGCAAGTTTCTTAACTTCCATCTTGATTTCTTCTGTGTCATTTTTCAGCTGTTTCACTATTTCATCCATTTTGCTCTGCATTGGTTCTAGCTCCTTTTTTTATAATTTCTGCATTTTGCTCAGGTGCAATCTGCAGAAAGTTCTGCATCATCTTTTGCAGATCGTGAGTTTTTACAAAGGATTTAAGTTGGGTTAGGCCTGTGGTTTGACTAGGAGACGCCTCTGAATCTTTCCTGCTTCCAGATGCCATTTTATTTATATTTAATTTTACTTTGATCTTGCTTAATTGCTTTTTATTAGTTATTTATTTATTTATTTAATTTTATAGGGCCCTAAAATTTCACTAAGTTGTTTCAAAAGGAGGGACAAGAAAAGGGGTGGATTTGGGGGTAGGTTTTATTTTTTAAGTCACTTGCTCTTACAAACAAACAAACAAAAATGATTTCTTTTTCTCTTCTCTCTTTTTTATTATTTATTTATTTTTAATTAATTAATTTTTGCTTGTTTATTTATTTGTTTATTTGCTTATCTCTTTGAGTGGTAAGGGGGATGAAAATGTCAAATTAGAGTTTCACTAAGAACAGGTTAGAATGCTTAATTAACTGTGCAGACAAAAGCTATAATTAAAACTATAATTATTTACAAACAGCTAAATAATATTGGAGCCAGTTAGATAATTATATCTGTATTTTTTCTTGGCTCTCCCCCGCCCACCCTATCAATCTTTTTTCTCGGCTGCCTGCCCCCTGTTCGCACTGCCACCCAAAAGGCTTCTCCCCGCAGCTCTTTCAATTCCCCTGTCCCTTTCTCCCTTCCTCTCAGTCAATCTTCCCTCTGACTAGGTCTCTCATTGCTTCGTATCTTTCCTCCGCCCCTCTATCGCTGCTCCGCGTCGCTCTCCTGCCCTTCTGGAGAAGCTTCTCATCGCTTTTTCTTAGCAGGCCCATCTGCTCTGTCTTTCCCTTCTCTCATTGCCACTTCCCCCGCCCTTCCAAGGGCTGGTTTCAGATTACATCAAACGAACGCAGCTTGTTGAGTCACTCTCCCAGCACAAGTACCTAGCAAATTAAAGCAACAGAAGCAGTGAAGACTACATCTGAAACTCCAGGTACTTTTAAACAATACTAAGCTATATTATCCTATCAATCTTAAACCCGGATTTCTATAACTTTCAGCTTTACTTTTCTTGGCCGCTTTCCACTCTATTTGCTGTTAAATATTTTTTAGCCTTCTCTATCACCTTACATAGCTAAATAGCCTTGAAGTAGCCTACAGCTATTAAAGTGTCCCTTTGCCTTCCCCTTAAACAAAGGGGAAAGAAGTATAAGGAAAGAAAAATATTTTTTAAAGAATACTTAGCTTCAGTTCAGCTGGGTATTTTTCTCCTCCTGTTTGAATCGTTTACTCTCCCATTTCGCCTTCCACGCTCGTTTTCAACAGCAGAGTAGTAAAAGAGTTCTCTGCTGACTTCTCCCCCACTTCTGCACTAGGAACAACCAAAAATCCCCCTGAAGAAGTCGCCACTTCTTCAGGCTGAGTTCAAGTCCCTTGCAAGTGCCTCCAACCCTAAAGAGGCATTCTGGCAGAAAAAAATAAGCCAAGAAATGAGGTTAAGAGAAGGGTGCGTGAGGAGCTCTCTTCCCCACGTCTATCCCCTTCGAGCTCTGGTGGCCATTCTTCCTTCTGGTTTCTCTTCAGATCACATAAATCTTTTGCCTTCTTAGCCACCTTGACTGCCATCTCATAGGCTCTCATAAACATCCTATAAGATGCTCTTGATGCTTCGTCGTGAGCGTGACGCCACCGTCTCTCAGTTCTCGTTTCATCCACTGCAGCTCCTGGGTATACCAAGGAGCCCACCTCAGACGAGCCCGGAGAGGACGCCTGGGAGTGATCTTGTCAATGGCTGTGGAGAGCCGGACATGCCAGTCCTCCACTAGCTCATCCAACAAGCCGCCAGGGGACCTCGGATACTGCAAGACCCTCTGGAGCCACAAAGGATCCATCTGGGCCCACGGGCTAGCATAAATCCACTCGCCGCCTTCAAAGGGTTGGGGTGGAACATTCAGACGGGCCTTCAGGGCCAGGTGGTCTGACCATGGCACTGCCTCCGCAGTGATCCAGTCCACCTCAACCCCCGCCGCAAAGATCAAATCAAGCATGTGACCAGCCCGATGTGTGGGGGGCGATACAAACTGTGAGAGTCCCAGCGTCACCATGTATGACACTAGGTCCACAGCCCGGCTAGAAAAAAACATTAAACAGACAACTATTCAGTGACCAGTTCAGCAATGGTGGTGAGACTCCAGTAAAATTGCGTTTCAGTACAGCATTGAAAATCATTAGACCTTTGCTTAGCTCCTTCTAGGTATTTTCCTACTAGCCTGTAACAAGGATGGGTTTTGGAATATTAATTACATGAAATAAGATAAAGTTACTAAAACTTGCCTACATTTACAAAAAAAACCCTTATTAGCAGTGGCTACTTGGTACTTTGTAGCTAGATACAACATTACAAACAAGTATGTAATTTTATACTCAGGTCTGATACAGTCTTTCAAATGAATCTCCACATTTAACTAATTCAGTAATACCACCAGGACATACAGTCCCCCATATATATATGCAAAAGAATATATCCTTGGGTCTCTCCGTATTATACAGATCTGGACCTAAATCATTTGCTTGTTTTTAAGCAAGAACATCTGTAAGCTCTGAAAAATACAGTAGTTCAATAAAAAACTGAACCAATTTTTCTTATTCTTATGTCCTTAAATGCTCAGTATTTCATCAATTCTGTGGCTACCAAGTTAGCCCAAGTAAAGCCACATTTAAATGTGTGAGTATGCATGCCATTTTTCTTTTATTACTGCTGCTTGTAACTCTGTATCTTACTTAAGCTCTCATTTTTTGTCCAGGTGAAGCAAGAGCTTTAATTTTAACTACCCAGTTTAGCATTTCATTTATCTACAGGGACTTCACTGAATGTTACAAAACATGGAGAGCTGTCACTGTCTTGGGTATCTTTGCTCCCTTTCCTTCCTAATATCTCCTGTAAAAATAACTTGGGATACCATGCTGTCATGTGTTACCATGTACCCTGTGGCCTATACCCAGTGATGTGTGATAGTGGGAGGCCAGCCCATGCCATGATGTCATTGTGTGATGTAGGGTTGCCAAATCCCCCTGGCCACTGGTGGGGGATGTAGGGTTGCCAGATCCAGGTTGGAAAACTCTTGGAGATCTGAGGTTGGAACCTGGAGAGGATAGGGAACTCTGTGGGGTACAGTGCCATAGAGGCCACCCTCGAAAGCATTTTCTCCAGGGGAACTGATCTCTTTAGTCTGGACATGAGCTGTAATTCCAGAGGATCTCCAGGTCCCACCTGGAGCCTGGCAACCCTACAGCTTACCAAGATGTGATAAAGAATGCATGGAAGGAAGTCATGGCATGGCTACAGCTCCATAAATGCCTCTCACACACTCTTGTTAAGCCTTCAGTTCATTTTGGGAGGTGTTTTGTTTTGTTTTTGGCAATATAATAATTTTGTTGTAACAGGTCCCTATCTGAAATAAAATTCAAAAACCAGACAGTGATTTCTGAAATCAGGTGTCTTCTAGTAAACACCTATTAGTGAAGATGCAGGTTTTACCAGTAATGCTATCAGTGAAATAATCATTTTTAACACTTGTAGATCATACACACAAAACAGAACTTATCTGTTCTCCCCTTTGTCCCCATTTTATTTTTTCTAGCCCAGCCAGTATGGCAATGTAAAATTTCCTCTTTTGAATTCCCTTTACAAATATTGATGCCATTGCCTTGCACAAGTCCCAGTGCTCCCATACAGCACCATAGCTCAACACAAGCATTGCTTACTAATAAATTAACTTGGATTTATAATAAACTTGATGACGCCTAACTGATAAGTCAATTATCTCAGACACTCAACAAGGATCTGAAGACAGATGTTTGAGTATACAGAAGTCTGTCCTGTGGTTGCAAACTGCAGATACAATTACAGCCTTCACTTTTATTGCTGCACATAAATGTTAAATGCAACTCAATCTACATTTGAAATTCATTTATTCCCATTTATCCTCATATCACTGAAGCCAAAATGGACTTACAAAGTTGTCATCCTGGTAATTACTCCCCTGATGAATAGATAGATATGAACAGAAACATTTGTTAAACCTGATTAACATTCCTCTTAGACCCACAAAAAATCCCTTATATCACAAGACACTGGTCGTCTAGCAAAGAGAAAATTCTACATTCACCATCAGAAGAAAGAGGCAGAAATAGGTATTCACAGAACCAGCCATGGTACTCCAAAACAGCCAAACACTAAGAAAACATAAGCTTTTCCCCCTACATCACCCCAAAGTGTTTGTGAATGCTCCTAGTAGGCCTAACAGGAGAGTGCTAATGTACCTTCTTCTAATGAATGTTTCACATTACAGGAAAAGTCTGCACAAAAGGCAGTTTTTGTATATGCAACAACATACTATGCATGTGTTTGTGTGTATGACATATATGATGAGCACACCTTCGCATTAAGTCTCCATTTTGCAAATACCATCTCTCTTTCATTTTGGTCACAAACACCACCTGTGCTCTGCCAGTCACACATGGCCCAGAAAATGAGTTTCAGACATCTACAATACAAAGAATGGAAGCGTTATGTACTAGGTTTGACCGCGTGCAAGGCAAGGTTTGCACACGGCCAGGCAAAGAGCTCTAGCTTCGGACTAGAGACAATAGCCCGAGTGGATCCTAGCCCACACCTATCAGAGGGCTAGGATACAAGAACAACCTATGGAACTCTGGTCCACTGTAAATAATCCTATCATTGGTGTGGGGTGTGTGCTTGGGGTGTGGTTTGACCCAGAATATAAACCGGTCTACGAGCTGGTCTTCCCTTGTCTTGTTCTTCCCTGCCAATAAAGATATAAGCTGAAATTACATTACTCTGCTTCAGTCTCGGTACTTTTCACTGACGACGAAGATGAGATCTACATGAATGAAGACGATGCTGTACCAAGCACCACGCCTTGCACCACTGTCTCCGGGTCCAGCACCACATCGTGCCCCACTTCACCAATCGTTGACCCTCGCACCATGCCGCTGACTCCAGTTCCAGCACCTCATCACACCATGACCAGACTCCTTCCACCATGTGGAGACTGCAACATGGCTGCTGCTCAGGGTACCGCCCCGAACAGTGGGAGACATGGCTGGAGTGGCTGGAAAATTACCTCAAATTCCATGACATCATGGAGGCAGCAAGAAAAGATCCTTGCTGATTAGCACTTGTGGCATCAACATGCCCAGACTCCTCAAAGATCTGATTGTGCCAAAGAAGATGAAGGAGGAGACCTTCGAGGTTTTGGTAAAAGCACTTACCGACCATTTTGCACCTAAACTGACAAAGATAGCCAAGCGCATTGACTTCTTTGCACGTGTCCAGGGTCCCGATGAAACTGCCACTGACTTCCTGGCAAGGCTTTGCTGGGTGTCCACCCGTTGTGGGTTCCCCAGCCTCAGTGATACCCTGATGAACCAGTTTGTTGTGGGCCTAAGGGAACCCAAGCTGTGCTGCAAGCTGGCCAGCCATGATGACCTGACACTAGACATGGCTCTGAAGGAAGCAGTGGCTTATGAAAAATCGCACCAAGACTGACGTGGCCAAGCAGTCCACCTCACCACCACGGCCCAGACTTCCAATGTCTCAGATGAGGAGGAGATCTTGCAGGTATGCCACGCATCGCGTCAGCCCCACTGACCACAAGCATTGGCTACTGCCCTGTCAGAAAAAATCTCCACGTCCTGCACCAGTTGCGGTGAGGCACATGAACATCGGACCTGCCATCTGCAAGATGCTGTCTGCCGGACCTGTGGCAAACAGGGACACATCGCCCGCATCTGCCGATCTTGAGGACTGCACCGGGGGCATCTGTCCACCAGGAGTCAATGGATTGGCACACCCTCACGATCCACAACCAGCAGTACCAGGTAAGGAACTTGCCCCCAGATGGCCCTAATAAAATGCACACCATGGTATCAATTGAGGGGTCCCCATGTAGAATGGAGCTCAACACGGGGTCATCCTTTTCTATAATTTCCACAGACACCCTACGTAAGCTCTGCCCCGGAGGGGACCCCTCCTGCAAAGGCCACGGGGTTTGGCACTGAGGGATTTTCAAAAAAACCTCGTGGAAATTAAGGGCTGGAGCAAGTTCCGGGTACAGTACAAAGACTTTAACAGACTGTTGGACTTGCTGGTTGTGGAGGGACAGTTCATGAGCCTGCTGGGATACTCTTGGTTCACGCCGTTGGGGTTTAAGGTGATGGGCATCAATCATGTCATGCCCCTCACTTTCGTTTCGGTCTGCGATGAGTTTCCAGGGGTGTTTGATGGCATGCTTGGGCAGTATTCCAGGTCTCCAGTCATGCAGTGCGCCCCGTTCGCATGAAGGCCCGGCATCCCCCTTTGGTGCTTAAACTGAAAATCGAGGCTGAACTGGATCGCCTCATGGATCGGGGGTGCTGGAACCCATCACTCATGCTAGGTTGGAGATGCCAATAGTCACTCCAGTAAAGCCTAATGGGGATGTGAGAATTTGTGCGGATTATAAATGTACCCTTAACAGGGCGCTCCAGGACCATGCTTACCCAGTGCTGATGGTCAGCCAGGTCTTAGTTTCGCTGGCTGGGGTGTGAGTTTTTGGAAAATTAGACTTAGCCCAGGTGTACCAACAGCTACCAATAGACACTGCCACCACTGAGGCACAAACCATAGTGACACACAAGGGTGCCTTCAAGATGATATGGTTACAGTTTGGGGTGAGCCTGGCTCCGGGAATTTTTCAAAGTTTTAAGGATGGTCTCCTTAAAGGGATCCCAGAAGTTCAGCCATTTCTAGATGATGTGTTGATCACTGCCCCAGACTCCGAGACATTTCCGTCCCAACTCCGGGCAGCGCTCCAACGATTTGATGCCGTGGGACTCAAAGTCAACCGGGAAAAGTGTCTCCTGGGGGTGCCATGGGTGGAGTTCCTGGGGTTCACCACAGACGCCCAGGGAATCCACCCCACAGATGACAAGATTAAGGCCATCATTCAGGTGCCAATGTTGAATCAGGCCAATGGCCCATCTAGTCCAACACTCTGTCATACAGGAGCCAAAAATACCAGGTGCCATCAGGAGGTCCAGCAGTGGGGCCAGGACACTAGAAGCCCTCCCACTGCTGCCCCCCCCAGGACCAAGAATAGAGTGCATCACCCGCCCCAGACTGAGAGTTCCCATCTATACCCTGTGGCTAATAGCCACTGATGGACCTCTGCTCCATATGTTTATCCAATTCCCTCTTGAAACTGTCGATGCTTATAGCTGCCACCACCTCCTGTGGCAGTGAATTCCATGTGTTAATCACCCTTTGGGTGAAGAAGTACTTCCTTTTATCTGTTCTAACCCGACTGCTCAGCAATTTCATGAAGTGCCCACGAGTTCTTGTATTGTGAGAAAGGGAGAAAGGTACTTCTTTCTCAACCTGCTCTATCCCATGCATAATCTTATAAACCTCGATCACCCCTCAGCCGTCGTTTCTCCAAGCTAAAGAGCCCCAAGCGTTTTAACCTTTCTTCATAGGGAAAGTGTTCCAACCCTTTTATCATTCTAGTTGCCCTTCTCTGCACTTTTTCCAATGCTATAATATCCTTTTTGCGGTGTGGCGACCAGAACTGTACACAGTATTCCAAATGAGGTCACACCAATGATTTATACAAGGACATTATGATACTGGCTGATTTGTTTTCAATTCCCTTCCTAATAATCCCCAGCATAGCGTTGGCCTTCATTATTGCAGCTACACACTGTCTAGACATTTTCATTCAGTTATCTACTATGGCTCCAAGATCTCTCTCTTGGTCAGTCTCTGCCAGTTCAGACCCCATCAATGTGTATTTATATTTAGGATTTTTGGCTCCAATGTGCATCACTTTGCACTTGGCCACATTGAACCCCATTGGCCACATTGATGCCCACTCACCCATCCTCAACAGATCCCTTTGGAGTGCCTCACAATCCTCCCTGGTTTTCACCACCCTGAACAACTTTGTGTCATCTGCAAATTTAGCCACTTCACTGCTTACTCCCAATTCCGAATCATTAATAAACAAGTTAAAAAGCATCAGACTGATTACTGATCCCTGTGGTACCCCACTGCTTACCACCCTCCACTGAGAAAGTTTCCCATTTATACTCACTCTCTGTTTCCTAGTTATAAGCCAGTTTTTGATCCACGAGAGGACTTGTCCTTTTATCCCATGACTATTGAGCTTACTTAGGAGTCTTTGATGAGGAACTGTATCAAAAGCTTTCTGGAAGTCAAGGTAAACAACATCTATTGGGTCCCCCTTGTCCACTGAGCTTCTGGGAGCAGGGCTAGGGAATGAAAGAGGGAAACATGAGCAGACTAGGGAGGAGTGACTGCAAGGACCACAGGGAGCAGAGGGACAGTGGGTAAAGTTAACCTAGTTCCCTTGCCATTCTGAGGGCTGGCCTCTCCCCCCCTTTGGGCCCTCGGACTCAGCTGCCAGAACCACCCCTGGAAGGAACAGAGCGACAGCTACTGGAGGAAGCCCCCTGGGGCAGGAGCCGGGGCTTGACAGTAGGGTTGCTCTTGAAGATTGTTTGGAAGCAGCAGTTGGTATAGAATGCTGTAACTAAAGGTGTGCAATTTCCCCCCCTGTTCAGGTCTATTGAACCCCCAAAATATTTGGGATTTCTGAAAAATCCCAGATCCCAATACCAGCAAAGTATTCTGATCTAGGATTTTTCAGAAAACCTGAATTTTGGGGGGTCCAATAGACCTGACATGAAAAAAATGGGAGGGGGGACAAACAGGAACAGCAAAGCCTCAAAACACAGCTGAGTGGCAGGAGCACATTTCTCCAGCCTCTCAGCTGTTCCCCCCCCCGATTTCTTCTGTAGTCCCCTTAAAATGGTTTAAGGGGACTGCAAAGAAAGCGGGAGAAACAGCTGAGATGCTGGGAGCTGTCTCCCCACCTCTCAGCTGTTTCCCCCAATCTTTCTAGTTCCTGAAAATATCTGAGATTTTTTCGGGATTCCACCCCCGCCCCCCACCCAGTTTTCCTGAAAAATCACAAATACTTTTGGGATGTCAAATATACCCGGAAAATAACAATAAAGTATTGGGGGGGTATATTTTTTTCTTGAGAAGATCCTAGCTGTAGCCAGAATGTTGACTGGAGCACATCCATACCTCTCCAGCCTTGTTCCTCCTACACTGGCTCCCAATGTACTTCTGGGCTCAATTTAGGGTGCTGGAACTGACTTTTAAAACCCTATGATGCTTAAAGTCAGCATGCCTTAAGTATTGCCTGTTCCCATATGAACCTACTTGACTACTTCATCTTCTAAGGCCTTGCTTTGGATGCCTCTATCATCTGAGGTTAGACAGGTGGCAACCAGAAAAAGGCCTTTCTTGGTCATGGTGCTGAACCTGTAGAACTCCCTTCCAATGGAGATTCATCTCTCTCCTATCAATAATTGTCTTCCACCAGCAGTTAAAGACTTTTCTATTTTGTTTGATGTTCCCTCATTATTTGGCCTCCTCCCTGTTTGTGTGTTGAGGTGTTTATATGATTGATGTCAGTGTTCTAAATCTATATATCTATTTCCCAAGTGTGGCCCCTATCTGTGGTTACCTAAATCTTACCCAAAACAGATTTTTCTGCAGTCTTGGGTGACACCCCCCCAAAAAAAAGTTTGTAAAAAAATCTGAAATCTGAAAAAAAACCCACAGTGGGATTAATTTCTCCAAAAGTAAAATAGTGTTCCCTGCACGAGTGGAGAGAATGCACCTACCTCTGGCATGCATTGGAGGAGACCAGGAGCCATGCTGGGTCCAGTAGCAGTGGTAGTACAACTGTCCAGTAGTGCAGCAGCCCAGCAGCAATGCAGCCCAGGAACTCCCACTGGGCCTGGCGGTGGCTGCCCAAGAGCTGTGCTGGGAATGCCAGCAGCAGCGCAGCCTGAGAGTCCTGCTGGGTCTTGCAAGGAAGTTGAGGGAGATTCCCTCCCTATGAGTCTTGCAGGCCCTCGCTTGTTATCATCATCATCATCATAATATATAATGTTGTTTTGGTTGTGGACTCCTGACATGCTCCCAAATCAGTAGGCTCTCATAGAACGCGCACCCAACCTCTCAGCCTCAGTATGCTGGGAGGTGATGGACGAGGTGGAGGCGGAGGCTCCGGTGGCTGAACAGGGTCCATGTTGGCCGCAGACACCTGCAGGTAGCCAGGCAGGCAGTGAGTGGCCGAGACGACACTGGAGGTGGCTGGGCGCGGGGCCTGAGCCTGCTCATGGTGGCCCCATGGCAGACTTTATCGGCCGTGGCCACCTGCAGGTACCTGGTTGGGTGGTGAGCGGCTCAGAGGTCACCAAAGGCGGCCTCCCGCGAGAGATGCTCTGGCAGCCGAGGCATCAGGACATGGGTGGCAACTGGGTGGGAGGCTGCTGGAGCCGGTGAGCTGCGGGGGACAGTCCGGCGGCTGGGGCCTAATGATGCCGATCACGTCCATGGGTGGCTGGGCAGCTGGTGCGTGCATGGGCGCTGGCCACATGGTGGGAGAGGCCAATATCCAGTGGCTGCATGGAATGAGCCCTCACCCTCGGGTCTTGCTAGAGCTCGTATTGAGTTCATACAATGGGCTTGGCAACTAGTTTATATATATTTATATTCTAAACACTGTATTTTGTTGGTATTTTTGCATTTGTGTGTGCGTGCCTGTGCCTGGAAGTCATGGCAACCTCTAGAGACTCCTACTGGGGCACAGAGGATGTTCAGAGAAGTGGCTTGATAGCCTGCCTCTGGCCTCCTGGCCCTGGTATTCTCTGGAGGTCTCCCATCCAATTACTTGCCAGAGTTGGCCCTGCTTAGCTTCCAAGATCTGATGAGATCAGGCTTGCCTAGGCATTTAAACACTGTTTTTAATATTCCAAAATATTATTAATGACTGGAATGTTTTAATGTTTGCTGCCTTGTGGACCCTCTATTGGGTGGGAAGATGGCATACAAATGTTTTAAATAAATTAAATAACAGCAACTATTTTGTTTTTAAATTAGAGCTTTCTCCATGTTGTTTAGACTCCCACAAAATGCCAAAAATGAAGTTTTAGATTTTCCTTCTGTTCATGTGAATTAGGGTCTAACTAAGTGACCATAATTCCCTTTTAGTGAGATATTTTAAAAACAAATTAAAAGGTAAGGGCTGAAACACTAATTTCTTTTTGGAGAACATATAAGGAAGGAAGAAAGGTAGAATAGTGAATGACTCCCAAATGCACAGGAGATTTAAAATAGAACAAGTTTTCATCCCCTTTCACTGTTTTGATAACCCATAACCAAGTTGTTAGCACATATTTGTTGCCTGGTAACTTTGTCATCACCTTTTCAGTGAACAGAAAGGACTCAAACAATTGCAGAGAAGTATGTCTCTTTGTGTTCAGAAAACAGCCTTGAGCATGAAAAGATAAGGCAGGATAGAAATGTTTAAATAAACTAACCAAAATTTATTATTGATCAAGATGACTGAGGAGTAATTGCAATAATTAGCAAATATGCTAGTGAAACATGAAAAGAAGCCAAATGTAATCTGATTTGTTAATAGGTCCAATAAATTTACTTTTAAAATTTGATACAACCAATATATTTTATCTTAGCTTCAGGAGACATGTTTTCTGATTCACAGTTAGGATAGCAAGTATAGAATGAATGATTAGACCTATCTCAAAAACGGAAGATAGAGTGGATAGTTTCAAGACTTACCCTCACACATTCATGTTTGAAAAACCCATTTTCACAATGAAGAGAGTCATCTCCCCAAGATAAGCAAGCAAACAAAAACCCAGAGGTATCTATTACACAAAACACACACCATCCATGTAACTGACTTCCTTTTCCGGCATCTTCTCAACTCTATGGTCTAAGGCGTACCCTAAAGCTATGCATTGCAATAAATAAATTACTGGATGACAGCAAATTGAACTAGCTCCCCAAAGAGGTAAGAAAAATAGGACACGCAGTCTAAGGGGGAAGAAACCTGCCTTATGTGAACTGCATAATGGACCGTGCTGACTTTTTGTTCTGCTTGACCGCATGATTCTGGCATGAGGCCCGTGATGGATTGTGTGTAAGCTCTTCATTCCCTGTAGTAAGTGGTGAGTACCACCTGAGGACAGAACTCGTATCAGAGACAAATATTTCACAAATTTCAACGAAAAATAAAAGTTTAGGAGACTGATATCCACAAAGTGAATGACCGACTCAGAACATGTCAAAAAAGAAATCAGTGTTACCACAGAACATAGTCCCTCAGAGGAAACTGCAGTAACTTCATAAGTTGAACAAGTCAGTCTTGATATGTCATTTTCCTACCCCAATAAAGTATTCCATTAGACACTCCTCATATTATATATTTGTCTGTCATTGTTTTACATCAGTTACTTTGAAGCAGGGCTCTTTTTGGAGCAGGAATTCCTTTGCATATTAGGCAATACACCCCTAACGTAGCCAATCCTCCAAGAGCTGACAGTAGCCACTGTAAGAAGAGCTCTGTTAGAGAGAGGGAAAATTCTTAAACTCATGCTATTTTGTAACATCCCGTATTGCATTAAAAGGGATGTAATCATTTTTTTGCTAACCTAGACTGAAGTATGTAATGATCAAATTTAAATAAAGAGTTTGTTTTAAAAAAATAATGCTGCGAAGCTTTTAACCTGATCTCCCATGTCTTACTTAGATGCAAAGATCTAGTGAGGTACTCATTTTTTAGCAAAGCAAAATATTCTGGTAAAAAGGTACAAAAGGTTTCTGCTTGCAGAAACAATGAATAGCATGGGAGGTGTGTGTGAGTGAGTGTGTATACACACACAAATACAAAATGAGTCTATCCTAATTCAGCAGAGAAATCTGGCCTGCAGACTTTGCCAAATGGACCAACACACTCCAAGACATTTGCTGCCATGTCAGTGTATCGTGTTTGCCACAGCAAAGAAATGAAAGGCTTAAAAACTTTACTTATTTATTTTTATTATTATATTTATATCCCGCCCTCCCCGAGTGGGCTCAGGGCAGCTCACAGTAACGGCATCCATATAAAACATATGAAACAAACCCGGAATCAAAGACGTGCAAGGGGCCTCGAGTTCACTCATCATTTCAACTGTGGCAGGGAGGTCGTGGCAGAGCCTCAGGACTTTATCCATGAAATAGCTCACAAATGCCTCACAGCCAATATCCAATTCCCTGACATTTAGTCTGCCCTGTGGCAGAGCTGTTAAAGACCGAATTGCTCTAAACAATTGGGCTGGGCGTGAGCTCACAGATGCAATCGTAGCCCCATAGAACTCCCTCTTAGCGGCCTTGACTGCCATCTCGTAGGATCTCATAAACATCCTGTATGATGATCTTGTAGCTTCATCCCAAGCACAGTGCCACAGTCTCTCTGTCTCAGCTCTTGTTTCATAAGCTGCAATTCCTGGGTGAACCAGGGCACAAGCTTAGCACGAGAGCGCAGAGGGCACTGGGGAGCAAGCTCGTCGATGGCTGCAGAGATCTGGCTATGCCAGTCCTCCATAAGCTCACCCAGCAAGCCTCCAAGGGGCATTGGATCCTGCAGAGCCTTCTAGAACCGCCCAAGATGCGCTCATTGCCTAAACAGGGTCGGGGTGGAACGTTCAGACAGGCCCTCAGGGCATGGTAGTCAAACCATGGTACTGCCAAGGCAGTAATCCAGACCACTGTCACCCCCACCATGAAGATCAAATCGAGTGTGTACCCAGCCTGATGAGTGGGGGGTCATCCCAGCACCACCATGGATGACACTAGGTCTGCTGCCTGACTGGAAGCCACATCATTGGCATGAACTAGTAGCCTAGGGTGTTCCAGCGCCCAGCCTGATACGGCTTCCAGCAGGGACAGCAGACTATTGACCAGTGCATTAGGCGGTCGGTACATCAACCAAATTGCCAAACTCTCCCTGGCCTCCCACACCAGACTGACACACTCAATGCCCACGATCTCCACTGGCGGGAGCGCCCTGAAGGAGTAAGCCTCCCAAATGAAAATAGCCACTCCTCCCCCCCATCTCCTAGTTTGTGAGTGGTGTAGGACTGAGAACCCAGGAGTGGCAAGCTGGGAGAGAGCTACAGTCTTCCTGTCCGACACCCAGGTCTCGGTCCCACATGCCAGAAAGTCCCAAAGGACTGTGATCTGTTCCAACAGAAAGTCCCAAAGGACTGTGATCTTATTATTTATAGACCTGGCATTGCACAGCACCAATGTTGGAGGGGGTTATCCATCCTAGCCCCACTGCCAACCACCTTCAGGATGAGTCACAGGCTGGAAGGGCGTTGAGCAGTTCTGGTTCTCCATGGCCTTCCCTTGACTCTCTGCCTGGACCCACCACTATACTTTAACCTTCCCAGGAGCACCGGAATCTGCTGCCCAGGCATCGCCACGCCACCAGGCTTTGTGTTTAGCCTCAGGCCACTGGTGGGCCGAATAAGATATTCCCACTCAATGTGTGCACTGATGGTAGACAGTCACTTCTGGTGCTGATACAATCGATTATACAATCATCCTAACTTTGATACCATTATGATACAATCATCCTATTGATACCATTTTTATTTAATTTATTCTACCTCTAACCCCACAAATTGGCCCTGTTTTAAGCATTCCACTAGGGCTACTACATCACTGGTAAATTTCCTATAAAGCAGCTAGCAATCTCTTGTCAATCAATTTATAGATCAAATCAGATACTAAATCAATTAATTAGAAAAAATTCAACAATTACAGGGCATACAAGCCTCGATTCAACAGCAATTAATCTATAATCCATCAGTTAACAGTTACTCCATGGTTAATTGTGGGGAAACTAACAGTAAAACAATTTTACACTATACCCCAGCCCAATTCCTTCATTTAAATCTAGTACATCACTATAGACAACTGTCTGCATCTGCAGCCTACTGTCAGGTCCTTGATGGTAATTCAGGCCAATCGGTATAACTCGCCTGTCTGATGTATCTCTTCGTGCCCAGCAGTCCTGCCTATGGACACAGGATCCAATCTCGAGCCCTTCTTTCCTGGGCTGCTGCCGCGTCCATCTCTTCACCCTACTCTTAATTCTCAAAAAGCATTTAGGCAATGATATAATCCAAGATAGAACACACTGCACTGGATGCTAGTGGAATCTCCTAACTTATTTGTCAACAGATTTTAATTTATGATACACCTAAGAAGTAGAATATAGTCAAAAACGAATTACATAGAACAATAGCTTCCAAAAGGAGCATTAACATAACTTAGTTCTGGTTTAATTCTGTGGCACTGGGAAGATCTGTTTGCAGTGTGTAAATATTAAAAGTACCCAGTTTCATATGTCTCATAAAAATATCACCACATAGGCTGGAATTCTAAAAGACATCAGCAAAAACATACAGACCTTGAACTGCCCTAAGGGTGTTATATTTTAATTTAGCCATATTACATATAAATGACTCATACAGGTTTTTCGAAATTCTTTTTGGACAATCTAATGCAGGAACAAGACTTTATAATTGCATTCAGTTGTAAGGTCAATGTTTTCAAATACTCCCACTCACATTGTTACATGGACAGAATAAGAACTGGTTGATGTTTTTGCATATGATGAAAACTGAAAATGTCTGTCGTTATCCTGTGTCTTATTACCCCAGAATTTGGCATCGGTCAGTGAAGCTTCTGACAGTGATAAAATTTAGGCTTAGATTGTATAAACCATGGGTAGAAGAGAGTTCAAGGCAGGGAGCATTGCCACTTGCCCTTTCCAACTGGAACTTCTTCAGCCTCCCAAAAAGCCACTCCTGAGGGCTATTGGACTCTTGGCTGTGGCAAAGTAAAAGGTGAAGGATATTTGGGGGGAAATGGCCTCTCTTGTACAAGTTCCCTACTCATTCAAAAGCTCAGGCAATTTTATTTATCAGTACCCTGCATCTGCAGTCCATCTCAGCCCACATCCTGTTCCTTTTCTGAGGACTTTTGATGGGAGACCCCAAGACCTCTTTCATTCAAAATGTTGGCTTTCAAGGTATTGGTTTTGGCCTTTAAAGCACTACGTGGCTTGGAACCAGGTAATCTGAAACACTATCTTTTCACATATGTTCCTACCTGGGAACTTACACAGAGAAGCCCTCTTGTTGTTCAGTCGCACAGTCGAGTCCTACTCTTCGCGACTCCATGGACCAGATCACGCCAGGCCCTCCTGTCTTCCGCTGTCCTCTGAAGTTTGCTCAATTTCATGTTCATTGCATCGATGACACTAACCATCTCATCCTTTGCTGTCCCCTTCTTCTTTGACCTTCAATCTTTCCCAGCATCAGGGTCTTCTCCAGTGAGTGCTCCCTTCTCATTTGGTGGCCAAAGTATTTGAGCTTCAACTTCAGGATCTGGCCTTCCAGGGAACAGTCAGGATTGATTTCTTTTAGGATTGAATGATTTGATCTCCTTGCAGTCCAAGGGACTCTCAAGAGTCTTCTCCAGCACCATAGTTCAAAAGAATCTATTCTTCGGCACTCGGCCTTCCTTATAGTCCAACTCTCGCAGCCATGCATTACTACTGGGAATACCATTGCTTTCCTCCCAAGGAGCAGGCATCTTTTAATTTCATGGCTGCAGTCACCATCTGCAGTGGTCTGGGATCCCAGGAACATGAAGTCTGTCACTATTTCTACGACTTCCCCTTCTATTTGCAGGCTGTGGAAGGTCAGTAGTTCAGCAGTTCGAGTCCCGGGTGCCGCATGACGGGGTGAGCTCCTGTCTCTAGTTCCAGCTCCTGCCAACCTAGCAGTTCGAAAGCAAGAAATTGCAAGTAGATAAATAGGTACCACTTTGGTGGGAAGGTAACAGCGTTCCGTGCACCTTGGTGTTTAGTCATGCCGGCCACATGACCACGGAAACGTCTTCGGACAGCGCTGGCTCTTCGGCTTTGAAACGGAGATGAGCACCGCAACCCTAGAGTCGGATTCGACTGGCTTTCGAGCAAGGGAACCTTTACCTTTTACCTTTAATGGGGCCGGATGCCATGATCTTAGTTTTTTTGATGTTGAGCTTCAAGCTCACTTTTGCACTCTCCTCTTTCACTCAGAACAAGAGGCTCTTTAGGACCTCTTCACTTTCTGCCATCAGAATGGTATCGTCTGCATATCTGAGGTTATTGATCTTTTCTCCAGCAATCTTAACTCCAGCTTGTGATTCATCCAGGCCAGCATTTCGCATGATGTACTCTGCATATAAATTAAATAAGCAAGGTGACAATATACATCCTTGCCGTACTCCTTTTTCTATGCTAAACCAATCAGTTGTTCCATATCCGGTTCTAACTGTTGCTTCTTGACCCTTATAGAGGTTTCTCAGCAGACATGTGAGGTGGTCTGGTACTCCCATCTCTTTAAGAACCTGCCATAGTTTGTTGTGATCCACGCAATCAAAGGCTTTAGCATAGTCAGTGAAGCAGAAGTAGATGTTTTTCTGGTACTCTCTTGCTTTGTTGGCAATTTGATCTCTAGTTCCTCTACCTCTTCGAAACCCAGCTTGTACTTCTGACCCAGCTGAGCTCTGAGAAGGAGCAAGGTGTTTGAGCTGCCAGAGGGGTGAGTGGTATTTTTATTTATTTACTTTCAGCTGAGGTGCTTTAGCTGAGAAGGTACTGTGTCAGGGACTGTATTTGGAAGTGTGTGGGTGAGTTGTAACAGACTCCTGACTGCTGGAGTTAGGGTGTGAAAGGGTCATTGTTTGCCTGTAATTAAGTGCTTGGGTGAAATTGAATTGCAGACTCCTGGCTGCTGGAGTTGGGGTGTGAAAGGGGCTTTGTTTGACCGTCATTAAGTGCCTTGGGTGATTTGGAGTAGCTGCTGGCCACACCCTCTCCTGGGAGACAATTCCATTTAAGGCAGGAAGTTTGCAAGAGGCACGAGCCTCTGGCACGAGCAAAAGGGCAAGAGCAAAAGGGCGAGGCTCTTTGCCTGTGGCTCTTGGCCTAGGGGCTCTGTAAGAAGCCCAGGAAGAGCCAGAAAGCCAGGACCTTGGCTCCTTGGTAAGGTAAGTAGACTCCTACAACAGGAGCCATATAAATACAAAGGGTTTTAAAAGGGGGTTATAGAAAAGTATTTGTTTAAAAACAATTATGAAGCCAGAATGCCAGCAGGGGGTTGGGGGCTATCCAGTGTTTTGCATGGAGTGTCACATGTATGACTATCTGCCCACTGGTCAGAAGTCTTGGGTGTGTGCTCGGTGCAAGGAGCTCCTGGTTCTCAGGGAGCGAGTTTGCTCCCTTGAGGCCAAGGTGGCTGACCTGGAGAAGCAGGGACAGTCAGTTAGGTGCATGGGGAAGACTCTCGGGGACTTGTTAGATATGTCCCACTCTGGATCTGGCAGCCCGGCTGCTGCCAGGGAGCATGAGGGTCAAGGGGAAAAGGGGCACCATGCTGAGGATAAGGGGAATGTGCCCTCAGAAGGGACCTCTTCTTCAGCTGGTGAACGGGTATCCTTTCGTACCAAGGAACCGTCCCTGGGAAGGGTGGGAGGGGGCTCTTGGTAGTTGGTGATTCGATCCTTAGGCAGGTAGACAGCTGGGTGGCGAACCCGCGTACTGACCGTATGGTGACTTGCCTGCCTGGTGCGAAGGTAGTGGACATTATGTGTGTTTTAGATAGGCTGGTAGATAGTGCTGGGGAGGAGCCAGTGGTCGTGGTGCACGTCGGCACCAACGATGTGGGGAAATGCAGTCGTGAGGTCCTGGAGGAGAAATTTAGGCTGCTGGGCAGGAAACTCAAGGCCAGGACCTCCAAGGTAGCCTTCTCGGAAGTGCTACCTGTTCCACGTGCAGGGCCGGAGAGACAGGCACAGATCAGGAGTCTCAATGCGTGGATGAGACGGTGGTGTAGGGGGAAGGGTTCAAGTTTGTTAGGCACTGGGATGCTTTTTGGGACAAGAGGGAGCTGTACAAAAGGGACGGTCTCCATTTGTCCCAAGAAGGAACCAGGCTGCTGGCGCTCAAAATCAAAAAGGTGGCAGAGCAGTTTTTAAACTGAATAATGGGGGAAAGCCGACAGGAGATGAAAAGTCTCTGGTTTGGGATGGCTCATCTCAAAGAGATGAAGGGGTAGCTATTACTTTTGTACAAGGAAATGGATTACAATTGTCCACTGAGACTGTGGCTAATGATAGGAACTGCCTGGCAAGGTCTCGAGGCAGCAAGAGGAAGGCTGTGGGCTTAACAAACATGGGAAACTATAAGTGTTTATACACAAATGCTAGAAGTCTCCAAGGTAAAATCGGGGAGTTGGAATGCTTGGTGTTGGGGGGAAATAGACATTGTGGGTATTTCAGAAACTTGGTGGGATGAGGAAAATCAGTGGGATACGGTGATTCCTGGTTATAAATTATATTGGAAGGATAGGGGGAAAGGGTTGGAGGTGGGGTGGCTCTGTATGTCAGAGAGGGTATACCGTCCAGTAAGATTGAGAGGGTAAGAGAATTGGATTCACTTCTGGAAATGCTATGGGTTGAAATAGTGAGTCCAAAAGGAGGCTTAAAAGTGGGAGTTTGTTATCGCCCACCAGATCAAAAGATGGAGGAGGATTATAAAATGATGAATGAATTAAAGATAGCGGCTAGACGAAATAACTGTGTTGTAATAGGCGACTTTAACTACCCACACATTGATTGGGTCAATATGAGTTCTAGTCGGGAAAAAGAGATTGCGTTCTTAGACACTCTCAATGACTGTGCTGTGGAACAGATGGTCACAGATCCTACCAGGGGAGAGGCGATCCTGGATTTGGTCCTAAGTAACACCCAAGACCTGGTGAGAGATGTAAAAGTGATTGCACCACTTGGGAACAGTGACCATAATGTCATTGAGTTTAACATTTGTACAGATAGGGAGTTGCCCAAAAAGACTGACACAACCACTTTTAACTTTAAAAGGGGTAACTTCTCTGGTATGAGGGGACATGTGAGGAAGAAATTGAAAGGAAGAGTGGAGAAGGTCAAAACCATTGGGGAAGCTTGGAGACTATTTAAAAAGACAATCCTAGAAGCTCAGAAAAAATATATACCGCAGGTTAGGAAAGGTACAAATAGGTATAGAAAAAAGCCTGCATGGTTAACAAATAAAGTAATGGAAGCTGTAAAAGGTAAGAAGGATTCCTTTAAGCGGTGGAAAGCTAGTCTTAGTGAGGTTGATAAAAGGGAACACAGACTATGGCAAATAAAATGCAAGTCTGTGATCAGGCAAGCAAAAAGGGAATATGAGGAGCATATCGCAAAAAACATAAAGACCAACAATAAAACTTTCTTCAAATACATTAGAAGTAGGAAGCCAGCCAGGGAGGCAGTGGGGCCCTTGGATGACCAAGGGGTAAAAGGAGTAGTGAAGGATGATAGGGAAATGGCTGAGAAGCTGAATGCATTTTTTGCCTCTGTCTTCACTGTGGAAGAGGAGAAGTGTTTGCCCACTCCAGAAGCACAGATTTCAGGAGGGGGTTTGAAAGACCTGAATCAGATTGCGGTGACAAGAGAGGAAGTCCTCCAACTGATGGACAATTTAAAAACTAATAAATCACCAGGCCCGGATGGCATTCATCCGAGAGTTCTGAAAGAACTCAAATGTGAACTTGTGGATCTCCTTACAAAAATATGTAATCTTTCTTTAAAATCTGCCTCCATTCCTGAGGACTGGAAGGTAGCTAATGTCACTCCCATCTTTAAAAAGGGCTCCAGGGGAGATCCGGGAAATTACAGGCCAGTCAGTCTGACATCGATACCGGGTAAGTTGGTGGAAACTGTTATTAAGGAAAGAATTAGTAGGCACATTGATGAACAAAAACTATTGAGGCAGACTCAGCATGGGTTCTGTAAGGGAAGATCTTGTCTCACTAACCTGTTAGTGTTTTTTGAGGGAGTGAACAAACATGTGGACAAGGGGGACCCAATAGATATTATTTACCTTGACTTCCGGAAAGCTTTTGATACAGTTCCTCATCAAAGGCTCCTAAGTAAGCTCAATAGTCATGGGATAAAAGGACAAGTCCTCTTGTGGATCAAAAACTGGCTTATAAATAGGAAACAGAGAGTGAGTATAAATGGGAAACTTTCTCAGTGGAGGGTGGTAAGCAGTGGGGTACCACAGGGATCAGTACTCGGTCCGATGCTTTTTAACTTGTTTATTAACGATTTGGAATTGGGAGTAAGCAGTGATGTGGCTAAATTTGCAGATGACACAAAGTTGTTCAGGGTGGTGAAAACCAGGGAGGATTGTGAGGCACTCCAAAGGGATCTGTTGAGGATGGGTGAGTGGGCGTCAACGTGGCAAATGGGGTTCAATGTGGCCAAGGGCAAAGTGATGCACATTGGAGCCAAAAATCCTAAATATAAACACACGTTGATGGGGTCTGATCTGGCAGAGACGGACCAAGAGAGAGATCTTGGAGTCGTAGTGGATAACTCGCTGAAAATGTCTACACAATGTGTAGCTGCAATAAAGAAGGCCAACGCTATGCTGGGGATTATTAGGAAGGGAATTGATAACAAATCAGCCAGTATCATCATGCCCCTGTATAAATCATTGGTGCAACCTCATTTGGAATACTGTGTACAGTTCTGGTCACCACATCTCAAAAAGGATATTATAGCATTGGAAAAAGTGCAGAGAAGGGCAACTAGAATGATAAAAGGGTTGGAACACCTTCCCTATGAAGAAAGGTTAAAATGCTTGGGGCTCTTTAGCTTGGAGAAACGACGGCTGAGAGGTGACATGATCGAGGTTTATAAGATTATGAATGGGATTGAGCAGGTTGAGAAAGAAGTACTTTTCTCCCTTTCTCACAATACAAGAACTCGTGGGCACTCTATGAAATTGCTGAGCAGTCGGGTTAGAACAGATAAAAGGAAATACTTCTTCACCCAAAGAGTGATTAACATATGGAATTCACTGCCACAGGAGGTCGTGGCAGCTGCAAGCATGGACAGTTTCAAGAGGAAATTAGATAAACATATGGAGCAGAAGTCCACCAGTGGCTATTAGCCACAGGGTATAGATGGGAACTCTCAGTCTGGGGCGGGTGATGCACTCTATTCTTGGTGCTGGAGGGGGCAGCAGTGGGAGGGCTTCTGGTGCCCTGGCCCCACTGCTGGACCTCCTGATGGCACCTGGTATATTTTGGCCACTGTGTGACAGAGTGTTGGACTGGATGGGCCATTGGCCTGATTCAACATTGGCTTCTCTTATGTTCTTATGTTCTTATGTTCAGTTCTCTATCCACGTAGTATTGAAGCCCAGCTTGTAGGATCTTTAGCACAACCTTGCTAGCATGTGAAATGAGTGCAATTGTGTAATAGTTTGAACATTCCTTGGCATTGCCCTTCTTTGGGATTGGGATGTATACTGACCTTTTCCAATCCTGTGGCCACTGTTGTGTTTTCCAAATTTGTTGGCAAATTGAGTGCAGCACTTTAACAGCATCTTCTTTTAAGACTTTGAATAGTTCAGCTGGGATACCATCACCTCCACTAGCTTTGTTGTTAGTAATGCCTTCTAAGGCCCACTTAACTTCGCATTCCAGGATGTCTGACTCGAGGTCAGTGATTATACCGTCGTGGTTGTCAAGGACATTGAGGTCCTTCTTGTATAGTTCTTCTGTGCATTCTTGCCATCTTTTCCTAATCTCTTCTGCTTCTGTTAGGTCCCTAACGTTTTTGTCCGTTATCATGGCCAGCTTTGCATGGAACGTTCCCTTGATTTCTCCAATTTTCTTGAAGAGATCTCTAGTCCTTCCCAATCTATTGTTTTCCTCTATTACTTTGCATTGTTCTTTCAGGAAAGCGTCCTTATCTCTCCTTGCTGTTCTCTAGAAATCTGCATTCAGTTGGGTAAATCTTTCCTTTTCACCGTTGCCTTTTGCTTTCCTTCTTTCCTCTGCTATTTGTAAAGTCTCATCAGACAGCCACTTTTGCTTTCTTGCATTTCTTTTTCTTTGGGATGGCGGTGATTGCTGCCTCCTGTACAATGTCACAAACCTCTGTCCATAGTTCTTCAGGCACTCTGACTATCAAATCTAGTCCCTTAAACCTATTCTTCACCTCTACTGTATATTCATCGGGGATGCAATCTAGGTCAAATCTGAACGGCCTAGTGGTTTCCCCAACTTTCTTCTGTTTAAGTCTGAATTTTGCAATGAGTAGCTCATGATATGAGCCACAGTCAGCTCCAGGTCTTGTTTTTACTGACTGGATAGAGCTTCTCCATCTTTGACTGCAAATTATATAGTCAATCTGACTTCGGTGTTGCCCATCTGGTGATGTCCATGTGTAGAGACACCTCTTAGGTTGTTGGAAAAGGTTGTTCGCTATGACCAGCGTGTTCTCTTGACAAAACTCTGTTAGCCTTTGCTCTGCTTCATTTTTTTTTTTTTAAGTTTATTAACAGGATATAATAGCATGTTCCACAATTAATAACCAATTCTTAACATATCCTTTTCTGCAATTTTCTTCCCTCCCCCGGCTTCCAGCGATGCTCCACCCCCATTAATATTTCAGTCAATATTCTCTTACATTCAGTTCTTACTCAATAATCAAATCTTCATTTTAAACATTTTCCTTTTCTATTTCTCCCTCTTAGGTAACATTTTGAATACAATCCTTTTCTTATACTACTTCTATTCTAATCATCAAAGCAAATCTATTTTTAACATCCCAATTCAGTTCTAGGTAAACTTTAAAGTCTTTCCAATCTGCTAAAAATTCTTCATCTTCTTTTCCATTAAGTTTTTTTGTCAATTTGTCCATTTCTACCATAAAAATCATCTTCTTTATCCATTCCCATTTATCTGGTGTCTTCTCCTGTTTCCAAAATTGAGCATAAGTCATCCTTGCCATTGTAATTAAATACCATAGCAATGTTCTCTTTGTCACATTAATTTCTTCCATTTTAAGCCCTAAAAGTAGCATTTCTGGCTCTTTTTTCAAAGTACATTTCAGGATCTTCTGAATTTCGTTATGAACCTCAGTCCAAAAAGCAGCTGCTTTTTCACATGTCCACCACATATGGTAAAATGAGCCCTCTTTTTTCTTACACTTCCAACATTTGTTAGACATGTTCTCGTTCATATTTGCAATTTTTTTTGGTGTCATATACCATCTATACATCATTTTATAACAATTTTCTTTCACATTAACACATGTTGAAATTTTAATCGATTTTTTCCACAAACACTCCCATGATGACATATCTATTTCTCTATTTATATTTATAGCCCATTTCACCATTTCCTCTTTTACAGTCTCATCCTCTGTGTACCATTTTAACAAAATCTTATAAATTTTTGAAATCATTTTTTTACCTTTTTCTGCCCATACCATTTCAATTTCATTATTTTCTTTCCTGAAACCATACCTTATTTTATCAGTCTTAAATAAGTCATAAATCTGCCTATAGTTTAACCAGTCATATTCAAATTCAAATTCCTCTCTAGCTCTCATCGCGAAACTACTCCCCTCAACCTTTAAAATGTCTCTATAAGGTAACCAATCTTCTCCTTGAAAGTGGTTTAATTACTTCTGCCGGTACTATCCATAAAGGTCTTGTGTCGAAAAAAAATCTCTTATCTCATCCAAGTCATAAACAGTGATCTTCTTATAAAGTGGTGTTTGAAAAGGTTATCCGCATTGGATTTTTCATACCATAAATAGGTGTGCCATCCAAATTTATGGTCATCCCCTTCCAACGTCAACATATTTCTATTGTCCAAATTAATCCATTGTTCAAGCCAAGCCAAACACACAGCGTCATGATACAGTCTAAAATCGTTTTATTCTTATTCACATAAAATCCAGCCAAGTCTCCAAATTCTTTAATCTTTTCCATCAATAGTGGTACATTAATTACTGGATCTTCAATCACAAACATTACATCATCTGCAAAAGCCCTATACTTATACGTAAAACCTCCAATTGTGAGTCCTTTTATGTCTTTATCTTCTCTTATTTTCCCCAGCATCACTTCCAAAATCCATATAAATAGTAAAGGGGATAACAGACACCCTTGTCTAGTCCCTTTTTGTACTTTAAAATAATCCGTCATCTCTTTGTTTATATGCAGCGATGCTTTCTGTTCAAAATATATCGCCCTAATCATAGTAGAAAAGGGCTGACCAATGTCCATTCTTTCAATCACTTGAAACATAAACTCCCAGTTTAAGTTGTCAAAGGCTTTTTCAGCATCTACGAATAGAAAAGCAACCTCTTTTTCTAGATGTTTATCATAATATTCAATAGCCTTTTTGATCTGTGATGTTGAATGGTTTGCCTTGGATTTGGACTGAGATCATTCTGTCATTTTTGAGATTGTATCCCAATACTGCCTTTCTCACTCTCTTGTTGACTATAAAGGCCACACCATTTTTTCTATGGGATTCCTGGCCACAGTAGTAGATATAATGGTCTTCTGAGTTAAATTCTCCCATTCCTGTCCACTTTAGTTCACTGATTCTCAAGATGTTTCTAATCTGTGTTGTGCTCTGACCACAGAGTCTCCCCCACTCTGCACAATAAAAAAGGGAGGGGGTAGCCCAAGGAAGCCCAAGGAAGCAAGGAAGGGCCAGACCCTTGGGTTGCCAACTTTCCAGGGATCCCCCAAAGATTGGGGATTCCATCTCCAAACAGGAGATTCAGCCACAGGTGTCTCACTGTGACAGTGACAATTCAGTGAGTGGTGGCAGCGAACTTAAGGAGTGAGATACACCCACGGGACGAGGGTGGGAGGCAAACAGCTGAGTTGTAAACTGGAGCCCATTTCGCCACAGTAGGCAACCAAGCTTGGTTCAGACGAAGGAAGGAAACCCTTCGCAGGCCTTTGTGAGGAACTCTTTGGGGCCAGTGCTGATTAGGCTTCCCAGCTCCAGGTAGGGAGATTCCTGGAGATTTTCTGGTAGAGTTTATGGAAGCCAGGGTTTGGGGAGGGAAGAGGCCTCAGCTGAACAGAATGCCATAAAGCCCACCTTCCAAAGCAGTTATTTTCTCTGGAGGGAGAGATCTGTTGTCTGGATTTCAGTTGTGCTGCCTAGTGATCTTCAGGCTCCACCTGGTGGTTGGCTACCCTAGGCCTTGCAGTCAGTGCTTCAGAGCAGGGTCTGCTAGATCCAGGTTCTTGCTGTAGAAGCTGAGTGGGTGATTTTGGACCAGTCACAGACTTGCAGCCTAACCTACCTCACAGGGTTGTTGTACAAGTCAAAAGGGGGAGAGGAGAATGATGTAAGCTGCTTTGCTCCCCATTGCAGAGAAAGACTGCTTTCCCTCCAGGGTAGAGGCTGCAGGTGGGGGAGAGAGATGGAAAGCTGAAGAGTAAGGAGGAAATAAAGGTAGGTTGATGATTGGCTGGGAAGGAGGGAGGATTGCCAACTCCAGGTGGGAAATTCCTGGAGATTTGAGGGATGGAACCTGAAGAGGGTGTGGTTTGAGGAGGGGTGGGATTTCAGACAGATACAATGCCATAGACTGCACCCTCTCAACTAGCCAGTCCCTCTTGGGGAACCACTGTCGCTAATTTCCAGGTGAGGGTGGAGATCACTCAGAATTACAACTGATCTCAAGGAGGGAGGGGAGAGGAGATGGAAAGCTGAAATCAGAGGGGCAGATAATGGCAAGTTGATGCTTGGCTGGGAAAGAGATAGGGTTGCCAACTCCAGGTTGGAGAGTTCCTGGAGATTTGAGGGGTGGAGCCTGGAGAGGGTGAGTTTTGAGAAGGGGTGGGACCTCAGGCAGGTACAATGCCATAGACCAGGGGTCCTCAAACTTTTTAAACAGGGGGCCAGTTCACTGTCCCTCAGACCGTTGGAGGGCCGCCGCGTTCACCCCTCCCCCCACCAGCCTGCTTGCCCCGCCGCCGCGTTTGCCCCCTCCCCCCACCAGCCTGCTCGCCCCGCCACTGCGTTGGCTCCCTCCCCCCACCAGCCTGCTCGCCCCTTCCTCCTCCTCAGCTCCTGGGCGCTCTTGCCGCCCAGGGCTGCTGGAGGAAGAAAGAGGCTGCGGGCACGCTGCTGCTGTGCTCCTCGAGGAGGCGGCGGCTCCGGGGGGGGGGCATTAACACACAGCGGGCCGCATAAATGTCCTTGGTGGGCCGCATGTGGCCCGCGGGCCGTAGTTTGAGGACCCCTGCCATAGACTCTACCTACCCAACCAGCCATTTTCTCCTGTGGAACCATTGTTGCCAATCTCCAAGTGAGGGGTGGAGATCACTCTGAATTACAACTGATCTCCAGGAGGGAAGGCTGAAGTCAGCTGCAGTCAGAGGGACAGATAATGGTAGGTTGATGATTAGCTGGGAAGGGGATGGGGTTGCCAACTCCAGGTTGGGGATTTCAGGGGTGGAGTCTGGAGAGGGTGGGGCTTGAGGAGGTTGCCACAGCAAATTGACGCTGAGTGCTCAAGGCCTTGGCACTCTCTCAGAGCCTCTTTCTAGAGCTCATTGTATTTATTTCCACAACGGGCCTTATTTCTAGTTGTAATATAAAATGGAAATACATGGATGTTGATAACAGACTACATTTGGTAATGTACTCATTAATCCAATTCTGTTAACACATTTTAGAACTAAATTTAAGCAAAGGGGACTAAAACTAGCCAACAGTGGAACTTTTAAATGCTGCAGCTGTTATTTATTAGCATAAGTAATTGTTATGTGTAATACCAGTTTCTAAAGGCAGGCTGCCAGATAAATATATATATATAGCAATAAAAGTAGGATAATGGGATCTATGGAAGATGAAAACGTATATGCAAATGAGATCTGATTGCTATTGAAGACAACTGACATGGTGTTCATCTGAACTTCTGAAAAAGACCACCACTAGAGGAATAGAGAGCAACCTTCAGGATTCCAAGCACAGTGTGCCAAGATTTTGTAGATGGCACATTTCCATTATCCAATTAAAGCAACATTAGTTAAATAAGCTCAGGCTCTTCAGACTGATCATAAAAACATTTGGGTTGGGGAGGATACTAATATTCAAATAACTCATTAAGCAGCAATCCCTTGTAATGAAATTGTCCCTTACTAATTTGATTTTGTTCAATAAATTGCTCATTTCAGCACAGCATTAAGGTACACCTTTTGCTAGAACATAAATGGACTTGCTGATAAAATAAAACTACCAAGAACTTGCAGACTTATCTTGCAGAAAGGATGGGGAAGAAATTAAATGGGATAATGTAAGGGCAGCACTTCATTCAACATGTCCGAGTACTGTTTCCATGCTATACAGATAGATGCCTTGCAACAGTTATAAATGTTACACTTATTTCAATTACCATTCTGCAAGAAAAATAAACAAAATTTATTTTATTTTATTAAATCTATATCCCACCCTTCCCACATAGCAGGCTCAGGGCAGGTTCCATACAAATTGATCTGCACAAAGTGCAGATTTACAATTAAAATTAAGAACATATACATCAAATAAAATTAAACAATAAATTAAAATTAAACAACACAATATGCCTTGATAGATGATATTGCTACTGGCAATACAGGATCTGTGGTCACTGGGGGGAAGCCATATCAGGTGGATGCGTGCTGCCTCACCTGAAGGCCTGGTGGAAGAGCTCTGTTTTATAGGCCCTGTGGGACTGTAATAGGTCCCACAGGGCCCTGATATCATAAGGGAGCTCATTCCACCAGATGGGGGCCAGGGTTGAAAGGGCCCTGGCCCTAGTCAAGGCAAGTCAAACATCCTTGGGGCCAGGGACTACCAGGCAATGCTGGTTTGCGGAGAGCAAAGCTCTACGGAGCTCATATGGGGAGAGGCAGTCTCGAATATATGCAGGCCCCTGTCCATATATTTATTTATTTATATCTTCGACTTATATCCCGCTCGAACCCCCGAAGGGATCTCTGAGCGGCTTACAGTTACTCTCAAGTCCTATCTAAGGCCACACAGATGATTGGGAAGGGACTGCCCTACCAGCACCCCATGGAGAGAGATGTTCTTGTCAATTTCATCCTGGTCGGCTCGGCGTTCGCAGGTCCCTCCGGCGCGTGGTTCCTGCGTCAGCGTGGCTCCGGCTCTGTCTTTCCGACTCCGCCACGCCTGCGCCTCCACACTCTCCTCGTGCCGTCGTCCCGGTTCCGCCTTCTGCCGTTTGGAGTTCTCACCTTCTTGCCGCCTGCCTTGCTGCCGCCGGTGCTCCACTACCCCCGCACGGGGAGAAGGGTGCTCCCTGCCATCTAAGACAGGTACCCATTTTATCTACTTGCTATTTGTTGTTATTTGACAGCTTTCGAACCGCTGGGTAGACGGGAGCTGGGATTTGGGCCAGGTGCTCACCCTGGCCGTGGCGGGATTCGAACAGCCGTAATGGCTGTTCATAGATGTTACCAGCAGGCATTAGTTGCCTGCACCACTTTAGAGCTTTAAAGGTAATCACCAGCACCTTGAAGCAGATCCAGAATTCAATAGGCAGCTAGTGCAGTTGATGCAGCACTGGGCAGATGTGGGCCCACACAGACAACAACATCAACACCTGTGCTGCTGTGTTCTGCACTAGCTGCAACTTCTGGAGCAGAGGTAAGGGCAGCCCCACATAAAGAGGAGGCAATCTGGAACTGACCATTGCATGGGTCACTGCAGTCAGGTCATTGGGGGAGAGGTATGGGGCCAACTGCCTGATCTGCCTCAGATGGAAAAAGGTAGACCTGGCTGTGGCAGTGACCTGGGCCTCCATAGTCAAAGAAGCATCAAGGAGCACCCCCCAGGCTCTTTGCCTTCAGCGCTGGTACCACTGGTGCCCGTCGAAGGCTGGGAGCCCAATAACCAACCCTCAACCCCATGACTGAGGTGCAGGATGGATTCAATTTCGGTTGGCTCTGCTGCAACCATCCAACCACAGCTCGTAATTCCCTGTCCAGATGTTCAGAAGCAGAGTCCAGGTGGCTGTCCATCAGTAGACAGAACTAGGTGTTATTCTCAAGAAAAAGCAATTGAAATGAAGAGTTGGAGCTCTGTCCTTCCCCCCACCCGTGCATACATTTTGGACTTTTCAATCTAGTAAAATCTATACTAAGAAGAGATGCTACAAGGGCTTAAAAATTGTGAAAGGTATGGTGAAGCTAGAAAGGAATTTTTCTTCCTCAGGTCAGCCCAATGAAATTAATCAGCTTCATGGCAGATCAAATAAACTTTTTTAAAACACAGAATGTTTTATTTTATTTATTGATTGATTGATATTTATTTATTTTATTGTGGAATCCTGCCCCAAGATGTAGGGGTAACTTCTGTTTTAGAGAGATTTAAAGGAGGTTTAGACACATTCAAGGAAGATACCCACATCTTGGGTATCCTGGCTCTTGTTAGATTTGGGATGCTAGATTGCGTGGCCTTTGGGTTTGATCCAAGAATACACTTTTTATTTATTTAGAATATATATGTGCTGCTTCTCCAAATGACTTACAAACATGATAAAATCAAAAACAATATTCTCAGCCTAATACTAACCTCTCTCACAGGATTGTGAGGATAAAAAGGAGAGGACAGAGCTCCAACATTTCAATTGCTTTTTTCTGCGTTTTCCTGCATTATCTTTTGCATCACCCAGCATTATTTAAGAAAATTATTTTGAAAGTAGCCTTTGAAACTAGCTGACATTTTTCTTGTACTGAGGTATTTTATATTGTGGCTATTACATCCCCCCCTCCCCGTTGTTATTGCAGCTGATCGCATCTAACCATGCATTACGGGTTTGGGAGGCTGCTGCTTTCAGAACTGATTAGTACATGGTATCTCAGTTGTTTTTTGATACAACAGCATCTTGGGTACTCTGTGCAGTGAAAAGGTGAGCTAAAAATTACCCAAATGCATAAAGTACATTACAATTTTGCATAATTTATTCCTTGATTTGGCTTTCCTAGAAAGGCAGTGCAAATTTTTCCATTTCTGTGCAGTTGTGTTGATCCCATTTAAAGAAAAGCCAGGATTCTGGGGCTGCAGTTCCACTCCAAAGAGTGATGTAAATGAAATATACAGAGTTTGAAATATAAGGTATCATCTTCATTTTTGAAGAACTATGAATTAATTCATGGGAGGAGGTAGTTTTGGTAGTTACATTGTTGGTTGATTAGACTTTTGTGATCAGGAGATGTGCAGTGATGACTCTACCATTAGGTAGAACATGAAAGATGCAGTCAGAGGCACTGGTAGACAGAGTACTCCCAATGAACCATTAAACTGGCCCTTCCTGTGTGCTGCAGTTAGAAAAGCTGATATGTAGCGCTTGAGGTTATTGACTAAATAGCAGGAGCTTTAGCAATATTTCATCTACTTATGGACTCATTTGGGAAAAGAACCATTCAGGAAAGCCCAAACAGCTAGTAAATATATATAATAGCTCCCTGCCCCCTTAACAGTTGGAAAGAATGATCTGCTCTACACAGGTTTGTGGGTTATCATCCATCAATGACTTTGAGCTAGTCTCTGAAGACATTTTCTAAATCAATCTTGTTAGACTTAACTGCATTAGGGTTGCCAACTCCAGGTTGGGAAATTCCTGAAAATTTAGGGCTGATGTCTGGGGGGGAACGAAGTTCAGCAGGGGTGTGATGCCATAGAGTCTGCCATCTGAAGCTGCTCCAGGGAAACTGATATCTGTTCTCTGGAAATCAGTTCTACTTCTGGGAGAACTCTGGGCTCCTGCAATGAAGAGCTTCCTAAGGTTGCATTAAATAATTGCTTTGTAGGGTTAAACTGTTTTGACCTGATCAAAAGGAATGATTTCAAAGGACTAAAGTCCTCAATTTATATACAAACTTTTCTGATACCCCTGCTTCGCTACAGTATTTAAGTTCCATAAATCCAGTTATAATACTGATGATGTGAAATTTGAAATGTGACATTTGTTGTAGGAATTCTAATGGAGAAGATTGTAGTGTAAGAAATGAAGTGAGGCATATGTATTTTTCCCCCTCTCTACTGAAGGACCTCTCTCTTGACCACATTGGTGGTTCTGCCCTCAGGTGCTTGGATCACTAGGCTGCTTGATGAGCTCACGCTGGAGCAGGCCACATAGAGCTGTCCATTTAAGAAGCAGTCATCTGTTAAGTCAACTCCTGCTACCTTCCACAAAAGTGATGGCCTCTCTACTTGTGTTCCTGGATTGTCTTGCTCATATGGAGACTGCGTTGTTCTGAGCACCTTGGAGTGATCTTGCTGGTACTTGGCCTGTGCAGCTCAGTGCACTGCAGGAGTACTATGTGCAGATGTCTGTGCTGCATGCCTAAGGTGCCTCCTCCTTGTAGCATTGGTGTTTCTGGCTCGAGGTTTGCCAGAAAGAGGTGAGAGGTGTGAGCAGGAGTTGGTGTGAGGGAGTGCTGATGTGGTGGACATTTCTTCAGGATCATGAGGGAGGCACAGATCAAAAAGGCTCCTAGAAATGTCCTTTACTATCTCCCCATAAATATTCATACCCTGGCCCTGCTCCTACACCTGACAGACACCGGCCTTGTATTTAAAGGCATTGGGGAGGCTGGGCCAGCAGCAGTGCTAAGGCAATCCTGCTGAGTGAAACTCCCCGGCGGATGTAAGCATCCCATCTCCTCTCCTACAACTGACAGGCAGCTTCCTGTCCAGTGTAGGAGGGGGAGGGAAGGAGTATTAGAAGCCACTGTGGAGGCAGGGCTGACAGGATCACTAAGGTGTTATGGCTGGGGAGGGCTCCCTTGTGGCTTTAAGCACCCTGTAACTGCTGCTGCACCTGACAACCGCCTGTTAGGTGTGCGGGGGGGAGGAGTGTGTTGGAAGCCATCCTACCTCCTCTTCTACACCTGACAGGCAGCTGCCTGCCCAGTGTAGGAGGGGGAGAGGGAGGAGTATTAGAAGCCACTGTGGAGGTGGGGCTGCACCTGACAGACAACCACCAGTTAGGTTTAGGAGGTGGGAGGAGTGTGTTGGAAGCCATCAGAGAGGCTGGGCCAGCAGTTTTGCTTCACCTCACAGGTAGCTATTGGCCACTCCTGATTTCCTCCACTGTCATTAGCTCTCTGCGGTCCCCTGAAACTGTTTGTTTGTTTGTTTTTACCTCAGAACATTGAGCTCTGCAGCTGACCAATCATAAAGTGGGGGGTGCAGGGAGGCAGCTGTCTGGCAGCCGCATAGGAATCAATAGGGGGAGCACATTTTACCCATTTTGACCCACTTAGGGGTTGAATTTCTAAAAATCCCCTCTTAGTGTGCACCTACATCATGGTAGGAGCACTCTCTCTGAATTTGGTGTGTCTAGGTCCAGCGGTTTGGCCTGGGCATTGATTTTACAGTGAGGGGACTTTCTTTTATATATATATATACTAGGAATAAGGCCCATTATGGAAATAAATACAACGGGCTCTG
Source organism: Gekko gecko (assembly GCA_029375565.1). Classification (NCBI taxonomy): domain Eukaryota; kingdom Metazoa; phylum Chordata; class Lepidosauria; order Squamata; family Gekkonidae; genus Gekko; species Gekko gecko. Next base: position 140,109,757 of record JAPDNY010000002.1, read on the forward strand.
GAAAGAGGCTCTGGGAGAATGCCCCGGCTTTGGGCACTCAGTGACAATTTGCTGTGGCAATCTCAGCAGGGTATAATGATAGAGTCCACCATTTTCTCCAGCGGAACTGATCTTTGCTACCTGAAGAGCAGTAGTAATTTTGAGTGATCTCCAGCCCACCCCCAAGATTGGTAACAGTGGTTCCCCAGGAAGGAGTGGCTGGTTTGGAGGGTGGAGTCTATGGCATTGTACCTGTCTGAGGTCCCACCCCTCCTCAACACTCACCCTCTCCAGGTTCGACCCCTCAAATCTCCAGGAATTTCACAACCTGGAGTTGATAACTCTATCTCCCTCCCAGCCAACCATCCACCTACCTTTAGTTTTCCATCTCCTTCCCCCTCCCTCCTAGAGAGCAGTTGTAATTTTAAGTGATCTCCAGCCCCCACCTGGAGATTGGCAACAATGGTTCCCCATCAGGGAATGGCTGGATTGGAGGGTGGAGTCTATGGCATCGTACCTGTCTGAGGTGCCATCCCTCTTCAAACCTCAACCTCTCCAGGCTCCATCCCTCAAATCTCCAGGAATTGCCCACCTGGAGTTGGCAACCTGATCAGGACTGGGCCCAATGAGTTTTCTCCCAAAGGCCAACATAGCTGTGGAAAGGGCCTTTTACTGACAGAGGAGAAAGTACAGGTGCCAACTCTGATTAGGGAAATACCTGGAGATTTGAGGGGTGGATCCTGTGGAGGGCAGCATTTGGGGTGTGTGTGGAAGGACTCAGCAGGGTATAATGTCATAGAGTCTACCCTCCAAAGCAACCATAAGAACAAGAACATAAGAACATAAGAGAAGCCAATGTTGAATCAGGCCAATGGCCCATCTAGTCCAACACTCTGTCACAAAGCAGCCAAAATATACCAGGTGCCATCAGGAGGTCCAGCAGTGGGGCCAGGGCACTAGAAGCCCTCCCACTGCTGCCCCCTCCAGCACCAAGAATAGAGTGCATCACCTGCCCCAGACTGAGAGTTCCCATCTATACCCTGTGGCTAATAGCCACTGATGGACTTCTGCTCCATATGTTTATCTAATTCCCTCTTGAAACTGTCCATGCTTGCAGCTGCCACCACCCCCTGTGGCAGTGAATTCCATATGTTAATCACTCTTTGGGTGAAGAAGTATTTCCTTTTATCTGTTCTAACCCGACTACTCAGCAATTTCATAGAGTGCCCACGAGTTCTTGTATTGTGAGAAAGGGAGAAAAGTACTTCTTTCTCAACCTGCTCAATCCCATTCATAATCTTATGAATCATGTCACCCCTCAGCCGTCGTTTCTCCAAGCTAAAGAGCCCCAAACATTTTAACCTTTCTTCATAGGGAAGGTGTTCCAACCCTTTTATCATTCTAGTTGCCCTTCTCTGCACTTTTTCCAATGCTATAATATCCTTTTTGAGATGTGGTGACCAGAACTGTACACAGTATTCCAAATGAGGTCGCACCAATGATTTATACAGGGGCATGATGACACTGGCTGATTTGTTATCAATTCCCTTCCTAATAATCCCCAGCATAGCGTTGGCCTTCTTTATTGCAGCTACACACTGTCTAGACATTTTCAGCGAGTTATCCACTACGACTCCAAGATCTCTCTCTTGGCCCGTCTCTGCCAGTTCAGACCCCATCAACGTGTGTTTATATTTAGGATTTTTGGCTCCAATGTGCATCACTTTGCCCTTGGCCACATTGAACCCCATTTGCCACGTTGATGCCCACTCACCCATCCTCAACAGATCCCTTTGGAGTGCCTCACACTCCTCCCTGGTTTTCACCACCCTGAACAACTTCGTGTCATCTGCAAATTTAGCCACTTCACTGCTTACTCCCAATTCCAAATCGTTAATAAACAAGTTAAAAAGCATCGGACCGAGTACTGATCCCTGTGGTACCCCACTGCTTACCACCCTCCACTGAGAAAGTTTCCCATTTATACTCACTCTCTGTTTCCTATTTATAAGCCAGTTTTTGATCCACAAGAGGACTTGTCCTTTTATCCCATGACTATTGAGCTTACTTAGGAGCCTTTGATGAGGAACTGTATCAAAAGCTTTCCGGAAGTCAAGGTAAATAATATCTATTGGGTCCCCCTTGTCCACATGTTTGTTCACTCCCTCAAAAAACACTAACAGGTTAGTGAGACAAGATCTTCCCTTACAGAACCCATGCTGAGTCTGCCTCAATAGTTTTTGTTCATCAATGTGCCTACTAATTCTTTCCCTAATAACAGTTTCCACCAACTTACCCGGAATCGATGTCAGACTGACTGGCCTGTAATTTCCCGGATCTCCCCTGGAGCCCTTTTTAAAGATGGGAGTGACATTAGCTACCTTCCAGTCCTCAGGAATGGAGGCAGATTTTAAAGAAAAATTACATATTTTTGTCAGGAGATCCACAAGTTCACATTTGAGTTCTTTCAGAACTCTCGGATGAATGCCATCCGGGCCTGGTGATTTATTAGTTTTTAAATTGTCCATCAGTCGGAGGACTTCCTCTCTTGTCACCGCAATCTAATTCAGGTCTTTCAAACTCCCTCCCGAAATCTGTGCTTCTGGAGTGGGCAAACACTTCTCCTCTTCCACAGTGAAGACAGAGGCAAAAAATGCATTCAGCTTCTCAGCCATTTCTCTATCATCCTTCACTACTCCTTTTACCCCTTGGTCATCCAAGGGCCCCACCGCCTCCCTGGCTGGCTTCCTACTTCTAATACATTTGAAGAAAGTTTTATTGTTGGCCTTTATGTTTTTTGCAATATGCTCCTCATATTCCCTTTTTGCTTGCCTGATCACAGACTTGCATTTTATTTGCCATAGTCTGTGTTCCCTTTTATCAACCTCACTAAGACTAGCTTTCCACCGCTTAAAGGAATCCTTCTTACCTTTTACAGCTTCCATTACTTTATTTGTTAACCATGCAGACTTTTTTCTATACCTATTTGTGCCTTTCCTAACCTGCGGTATATATTTTTTCTGAGCTTCTAGGATTGTCTTTTTAAATAGTCTCCAAGCTTCCCCAATGGTTTTGACCTTCTCCACTCTTCCTTTCAATTTCTTCCTCACATGTCCCCTCATACCAGAGAAGTTACCCCTTTTAAAGTTAAAAGTGGTTGCATCAGGGTGATTTCCCACTAAAGCTGCCGCGGGGTTGCGCTGCCGTTTGCCCGAGATTTTTAGTCAATTTCACACCCGAAGCCGCGGGGCTGCATTTTGACCCGCGGCTTCGCCCGATTTCCCCGCAGTTTCGTAATCCTCAAAAAACAGGATTACGAAACTGCGGGGGAAATCGGGCGAAGCCGCGGGTCAAAACGCAGCCCCGCGGCTTCGGGTGTGAAATTGACTAAAAATCTCGGGGCAAACAGCGGCGCAACCCCGCGGCAGCTTTAGTGGGAAATCACCCTCAGTCTTTTTGGGCAACTCCCTATCTGTACAAATGTTAAACTCAATGACATTATGGTCACTGTTCCCAAGTGGTGCAATCACTTTTACATCTCTCACCAGGTCTTGGGTGTTACTTAGGACCAAATCCAGGATCGCCTCTCCCCTGGTAGGATCTGTGACCATCTGTTCCACAGCACAGAGAGTGTCTAAAAATGCAATCTCTTTTTCCCGACTAGAACTCATATTGACCCAATCAATGTGTGGGTAGTTAACGTTGCCTATTACAACACAGTTATTTTGTCTAGCCACTATCTTTAATTCATTCATCATTTTATAATCCTCCTCCATCATTTGATCTGGTGGGCGATAACAAACTCCTACTGTTAAGCCTCCTTTTGGACCCACTATTTCAACCCATAGCATTTCCAGAAGTGAATCCAATTCTCTTACCCTCTCAATCTTACTGGACGGTATACCCTCTCTGACATACAGAGCCACCCCACCTCCCACCCTCCCCCCACATCCTTCCGATATAACCAGGAATCACCGTATCCCACTGATTTTCCTCATCCCACCAAGTTTCTGAAATACCCACAATGTCTATTTCCCCCCCGCAACACCAAGCATTCCAACTCCCTGATTTTACCTTGGAGACTTCTAGCATTTGTGTATGAACACTTATAGTTTCCCATGTTTGTTAAGCCCACAGCCTTCCTCTTGCTGCCTCGAGACCTTGCCAGGCAGTACCTATCATTAGCCACAGTCTCAGTGGACAATTGTAATCCATTTCCTTGTACAAAAGTAATAGCTACCCCTTCATCTCTTTGAGATGAGCCATCCCAAACCAGAGACTTTTCATCTCCTGTCGGCTTTCCCCCATTATTCAGTTTAAAAACTGCTCTGCCACCTTTTTGATTTTGAGCGCCAGCAGCCTGGTTCCTTCTTGGGACAAGTGGAGACCGTCCCTTTTGTACAGCTCCCTCTTGTCCCAAAAAGCATCCCAGTGCCTAACAAACTTGAACCCTTCCCCCCTACACCACCGTCTCATCCACGCATTGAGACTCCTGATCTGTGCCTGTCTCTCCGGCCCTGCATGTGGAACAGGTAGCACTTCCGAGAAGGCTACCTTGGAGGTTCTGGCCTTGAGTTTCCTGCCCAGCAGCCTAAATTTCTCCTCCAGGACCTCACGACTGCATTTCCCACATCGTTGGTGCCGACGTGCACCACGACCACTGGCTCCTCCCCAGCACTATCTACCAGCCTATCTAAAACACGCATAATGTCCACTACCTTCGCACCAGGCAGGCAAGTCACCATACAGTCAGTACGCGGGTTCGCCACCCAGCTGTCTACCTGCCTAAGGATCAAATCACCAACTACCAATAGCCCCCTCCCACCCTTCCCAGGGACAGTTCCTTGGTATGAAAGGATACCCGTTCACCAGCTGAAGAAGAGGTCCCTTCTGAGGGCACATTCCCCTTATCCTCAGCATGGTGCCCCGTTTCCCCTTGACCCTCATGCTCCCTGGCAGCAGCCGGGCTGCCAGATCCAGAGTGGGACATATTTAACAAGTCCCCGAGAGTCTTCTCCGTGCACCTAACTGACTGTCCCTGCTTCTCCAGGTCAGCCACCTTGGCCTCAAGGGAGCAAACTCGCTCCCTGAGAACCAGGAGCTCCATGCACCGAGCACACACCCAAGACTTCTGACCAGTGGGCAGATAGTCATACATGTGACACTCCATACAAAACACTGGATAGCCCCCAACCCCCTGCTGGCATTCTGGCTTCATAATTGTTTTTAAACAAATACTTTTCTATAACCCCCCTTTTAAAACCCTTTGTATTTATATGGCTCGTTGTAGAAAGAGCCTCACCCTTCGGCTCGTGCCAGAGGCTCGTGCCTCTTGCAAGCTTCCTGCCTTAAATAGAATTGTCCCCCAGGAGAGGGTGTGGCCAGCAGCTACTCAAATTCACCCAAGGCACTTAATGACAGGCAAACAATGACCCTTTCACACCCCAACTCCAGCAGCCAGGAGTCTGTTACAACTCATCTACACACTCCCAAATACAGTCCCTGACACAGTCCCTGCTCAGCTAAAGCACCTCAGCTGAAAGTAAATGAATAAAAAATACCACTCACCCCTCTGGCAGCTCAAGCACCTTGCTCCTTCTCAGAGCTCAGCTGGGTCAGCCATTTTCTCCTGGGGAACTGATCTCTGTCATCTGGAGGTCAATTGTAACAGTGGGAGATCTCCAGGTCCCACCTGGAGATTGGCAACCCTAGGGGAAAGTCAGCCACACAGCGGGGATTTGAAGAAAATGGTCTGATAGTTGCTGGCCCACCTCGTTAGCCAGCCAGCCATGCTGAAGCTAAGCAGGAGAGAGAGCCTTTTCCCATTTATTCTGACAGGAAAGTGGCTGTTGGGGAGGGGGTTATGGGCGGGGGAGAGGGTTATGTTGAAAGTCCTTTGTTTTTTTACTCACAGAACCAAGCTTGGTTCCTACCAACAGCCACTGAGGGGACAGTCCCTCACAGGAGTCAAAAGAACTGTCTTCCTCAGGAGAGAGAGCTGTCTGCCAGTAAATCTGACATGCAAATCTGTCTGAAGGGGGAGTGGGTGGCAAAAAGGAGCAGACCGAGCACCCAGCCAATGGCACGCGAGTACTCTTGAGTGGCGGCTGATAGGCCAATGGCTGAGGGAGGGCATTTTACAGCCAATGGGAGCGCATGGAATCTTACGAAACCAAAAGATAATTATTATAAGGAGAGATAGATGAACCAGTGAGACCCAAAACATTTGTGGTATGCTATTAACCCCCTTTTTTTTCAATGCCAGAGAAAAGCTGTCTTTGAGAAGGCTTTTAAACCTGTTTTTACATGTAACTTGAAACTCCCAAATCCATCCTTGCCTAGTGAGAAGGCAAAGAGTGAGGCTATCCCTCTTGATAAGGTTGACAGCTGCCGAAGGTGGTATTGAATTCATTCTTGCATTCGGCCTGGTGATATGATAGTATTTACATCCTCTAAACTTTTTTGCTTGTCTCCCTGGGAGCCTGAAAAAGCTGATGATTGAAACAAAGCAATATCAATTTTGACCCATACTATTGCCCTTTTCTTCAAAACCTACGCAAACCTTGATCTAACTACTGCCACACCTGCATCAACCTACTCTCAGCTATTTACAATGGAGCAGAGAAATACTAAGCATTGAGAGGAAACTGTATGCAGTGCTGCTCTCTGGTGGCAGATTTTTTAAAGGAAAAAAATCATTGCCATTTATATTGATTTGTGCCTGCCTACCATGTAAGGCTACAAGCTGCAACCATTTTCTTTTGTGTTGTATTTTATTTTCACTTCTCTGTAGCCAAAGTATTACAGGTGAGTATTTGGTAAATGAAATGAGAGTTTAGCTAACTCCTGAGCTACAATCAAATGTTCGCCCCTAGATCCCAAAAGAAAGATGTTAAACAACTAGTATGGGTTAAATTAGGGTTTGTTAAAACTTTAACAGCTGAACTACAAATAATTAACCATTTCCACCCCTTTAGTGTAGGTTCCCTAAGAGAACAGCCAGAGTATTTGGCCAGCCCCACACTGGATCCAACTTCAGAGTGGCAGTTTAGCTGCTCCATGCTTAAGATTGCTTGCACTACAAAGATATGCTGAGACAGGCTGACTGTCAGCTCTATACCCCTGACACCAGAGTGCAGATTCAGCCACTGCTGCCCACTGAGAGAGTTCCTAGGCCCTGGACCTGATCAGGCAACAATACTTGGTTTCATTACCTCTCCCAATCTATAGATATCTTAGGATGTTCACCACTGCAATCATCTTAAATCACTAAACCAATGTGAGCTGAGGTTTTAGAATTTTAACTTTGTCTGTTTGTAAATATGTTTCAAATGTTTTAATGTTTCAAATACGTTTTAATTGTGAAGGCCAATGGCCATGAATGATAAACTTAAACTTGAATTCTATAGAAGAGAGGCAATGTGGAAAACCTTTGCAGCAAGAGGTTAGCACCTACCTATCACCGGATACATTGCTTGCACACTATCAATCCAAAAGCTGAAGGTTTTTTTCCTTTTTGAATAGGGGCTGTAAGCAATATAATGGCACCTCCAAAAGGTGAGAACTGACCTTCCCAATGAATGGTAAAAAATTGTCCTAATAAATAGTATAAAGTAAGTGTTAAGTATGAGACTCAACAAAGGATTCAGCTTCAAGTGATTTCAGCTTTATTAAACAGCAACTGTAAGTCAGGAACACACGACAACAAGGGGAGCACAGCTCCTTCTTTTAAACTCTCCCGGACTGTCAAAGCCACACCTATTACAAGTTAAAGACCAATCAGAATACAGGGATAAAGGCCAATCAGGACCGTTCCCTCTTTGCAACAATATCACTCAGTGATCGGGTAATTACACAGGTTTCGCAGAAACCGACCAATAGCAATGCGACATCTGAAGAGCCACATTCAGACTCAAGCTTAACATGTGAATAGATAGGAGCGATTCACATTCAGTACATAACAGTAAGTAGAATGCAATTTGTTTTACACAGCAGTAACAAGGCCATCTGCCAAATCATACACATCTTCAACCACAGTGTCCAAAGAAGAGCAGAAAGCAGACCTGAATCAAACTGAAAGTTGCAAGTACAAGACAACACTGAAAAGTTCACCGGGGGGGGGGGTATGTTATTTCAAAACATATACTGGACTGGGGATTTTTTTTTAAAAAAAGTGTGAAATATTACACATTTTTAATGTCACCATAAAAGTAAAGTTACGTTGTCCAGATTCACTCTCAGTGTAAAGATCTTTTTTAAAACTCAGCCATCATTTTGAAATGGAAACAGAGTCTGATTTTGAATCCTCACAATCTTCATATTGGTACTACTGACATCCGTAGGCTTTGTGTAACGAGCAAAGAGACAGAGAAGGAAAATAAATGTGATAGAGAAAATAAACAGAAGCAAAATTATTCGTGCTGTCCAGCAGTACTAAATCCAAGTTTAATAACTGAATTTGCTGTTGCCTGAGGGCAGTAACCTATCCCTGCTTCTGCTGAACCAAAGCATATCCCCAGTTAATACTGTCATCACTGGTAAGACAGAGCAACAGTAAGTACTTAGCAAGATCGCCTCCAACCCCACTCGGCTTTGACTCATTTCCTTTCAAAGAACAGTGAGCACCAACCTTTATGGCAGCAGAGCAGGTTCCTTGTGAGCAGCATGTGGCTGTTAGAAGTTTTAGCCATCTGTTGGAACAAAAAAAGCATCACACAGAGGCCAGCAGCACACCCTGTATGATCAAAATAAACCAAGACAGCAAGTTTCAGCCTCCCAGGACACCCCAGATCAAAGTGACAGTACACTGGCAGAGTAGAGCCTCTGAAGCTGCAAACCATGGCCATCAGAAACGGAATGGATTTTTAATTTCTCCAGTTTTGAAGTTCTCTGTGCCCTTTTACAATTATAAGAAATGTTGCTATTTCTTTTATTTCACACACACCCCTCAAAACACACACACAAACACACACACAACTTTTTCTGTGAAGTACACTCTGGTATATATAGAAATTTGCAGGACATACTAAATTGCCATTTTGTTCTTACAACAAAGCTAGGCTTGGAAGACTGGACTGGAAGAGATGCCTGTAATGATACTACACAACACCATGCTTATTACAGTATATAATGGCAAGATTACAGAGCATGGAATGAGAAAAAAAACAGTTATTGGGATAAGAGTTATGGCTATACAAATTAGCCCATTCACCTTAGCACTGTCTAATGCCTCTGGCTATTTGGGTCTTAGGCAGAGAATGGAGGATTTGTGTTCACTTACTGTGAAGCTTCCTTTCTTGGTGGTCTAGGAGTGGGGTAGTCCTTAGTCTTGAGAATAGGCTCCTCCCCCAGAACAGGGTTGGTTTCCTCAAATCAGCCCAGGAAGGGGAGGGTCCTATCCCCTGGGAACATCCCAGTCATCTCCAAGCCATGCATCCCCCAACATCGCACTAAGGAAAAGAAAAACACTTCTCCCCACCATAGTGAAACTCGATTTTCAGGGCAACCAGCCTTGTAACTTCATGCTGTTAGCCCGGCTGCAATATATTGGGCCATTTTTTGTTTTTTTAAACAAATTTTTTATTGGGATGCATTCAACATTGTTAAACATCGTTACCAATACAATTTAAAAAGATTTTCACCCCATCCCCCCACCCCCCTAATAGGCTTCCAACACTGCTAATAACAAAAAAGAAAAAGTTAAAAGGTAATCAAGTTTAAACTTGTAACAATCGACAAACCAGGTAACCCAATTTCAAATACATAAAAGCCTGACTTTTACAAACATAATTTCCAATAAAGGTACAGTACAATCAAGTGTTCATTTCATTTCTCATTCAGTTTCAATACAAATCAAGATTGTACATTTTCCCTTTCATTCTATATTCAGTTTCCATATACAATTTCAAGCCTTCCGAGTCTTTTAAATATTGTTCTGCCATTTGTTCATTTAGTTTTTTCATCATTTTGTCCATTTCGGCTAAAAACAACAGTTTTCTTAACCAGTCATGTATATCTGGCACCTTCTCCGCTTTCCATTGTTGAGCAAAAGCCATTCTCGCCGATGTAATCATATACCATAATAATGTCCTTTTTTCTTGTGGAATTTTTTCCATTGTCAAACCTAAGAGAAGAAATTCCGGACTTTTCCTAATAGGAATTTTTAATATTTTCTGCATCTCACAATGTACATTTGACCAGTATACCTTTGCTTTATCGCATGACCACCACATATGGTAAAAAGAACCCTCTATTTTTTTACATTTCCAACACTTATTACTCAAGTTCTTATCCATATTAATGTTAGCAAACTTTTTTGGTGTCATATACCACCTGTACATCATCTTATAACAATTTTCTTTTACATTGACACAGGTTGACATTTTAAAAGCTTTTTTCCACAAAAATTCCCATGTTTCCATAGAAATTTCTTTGTTCATATTTATGGCCCATTTTATCATTTGCTCTTTAACAGTTTCATCCAAAGTATATACAGTCAACAAGGTTTTATACATCTTTGATATCATTTTTCGCTCTTTTTTCAACCATATATCTTCAAACTCATCGTTCTTAGCTCTAAAACCAACCTCTTTACAGTTTTTTTTGTAAATATCCCGTATTTGACAATATTGTAACCATCCATACTCAAATTCTAATTCATTATTTGGTTTTAAAACATATTTTTTCCCTTCCTTTTGAAGCAACTCTTGGTATTTCAACCAATCATTACCTTTATATTCTGAAAAGGGATGAATAACTGCAGCAGGAACAATCCACAAAGGCCTCTCATCAGGAACTGTGTTCTTGTATCTGGTCCATGCATCAAACAGTGTTCTTCTTACATAATGATGCTTAAACATTGAGTCTACTTTATTTTTCCTATACCAAAAATAGGCATGCCAGCCAAATCTGCAATCGTGACCCTCAAGGGCCAAAAGTTTTCTATTTTCCAAATTAACCCAGTCAGTTAACCAAGACATACATACTGCTTCATGATACAAACGCAAATTCAGGACTTGGAAGCCACCTCTGTCTTTGATATCATACATTATTTTCATTTTAATTCTTGGCTTCTTTCCTGCCCAGATAAATTTAAAAATTTCTCTTTGCCATTTCACCAACACTTTCACATCTTTTACAATTGGTATTGTCTGAAACAAAAACATCAACCTGGGCAGTACATTCATTTTGACAACGGCAATTCTTCCAAGAAGAGATAATCTAAGTTTTTCCCACTTTTCTAAATCACGCTTTATCAAAACCCACAATTTTTCATAATTATTCTTAAACAAATCAATATTTTTCATTGTAATGTCAACTCCCAGATATTTAACCTTTTTAACCACTTCACATTCTGTCAGATTTTGTAAAATTTGTTACTTTGTAACATTCATGTTTTTACACAATATTTTCGATTTATTTTTATTTACATAGAACCCTGCGAGGTCACCAAACTCTTTTACTTTTTCAAATACCAAAGGCATGTTATTAACAGGATCTTCAACAATAAACATAATATCATCAGCAAATGCTCTTAATTTGTATGAAAAACCTCTAATACTCAAACCTTTTATATTATCATCATCTCTAATCATTTGCAGCAGAATCTCCAAAATCCAGATGAATAACAATGGTGATAGGGGACAGCCCTGTCTAGTCCCTTTTCTGACCCGGAACGCTTCGGTTGATTCTGCATTTACAATCACCGTAGCCTTTTGTTCTTTGTATATTGATTTAATCATTCTTGTAAATTCTGTGCCCATCTGCAATTTTTCAATCACTTTGAACATAAATTCCCAATTCAAGTTATCAAATGCCTTCTCCGCGTCTAAAAATAAAAAGCCAATCTCTTTTTCCGGGTGCTTATCATAGTACTCTATTGCATCTAAAACAACCCTCATGTTGTCCTTTATTTGCCTACCTGGCAAAAACCCAGCCTGATCTTCGGCAATAGTGTCTTTCAAATACCTTTTAAGGCGTTCTGCTAAAATTTTTGCATAAATTTTGTAGTCATTGTTCAGAAGTGAAATTGGTCGATAATTTTTAACATTAGTTAAATCTTGAGTTTCTTTCGGTATTAAGGTGATTGCAGCTTCATTCCAGGAATCTGGAATCTTCCCGCTTTGTCTAATTTCATTTAAAAGAATCTCTAGAACCGGTACCAGGTCTTCTTGAAGTTTCTTGTAGAATTTGGCTGAAAAACCGTCTGGTCCTGGAACTTTGGAGATTTTTGCTTCTCCTATTGCTTTGCTGATTTCTTCTTTAGTTATCACAGCGTTTAACATTGCTTTTATTTCTGAGCTTGGTTGTGTCAAATTCACTTTTGATAAATAGTCTTGAATTTTTTGTTGATCCATTTGTTTTACTTGAAAAAGAGTAGCATAGTATTTATAAAATTCTCTCTGGATCCCTCCTGGGTCTATAATTTCTCTATTCCCATCTTTCAGTTTAATTATTGTTTCGTTCTCTCTTCTTTTCTTCAATTGCCATGCCAAATATTTCCCAGGTTTATTCGCTCCTTCAAAGGACTTCTGTTGCAATTTTTTCAAATTCCAATATACTTCTTTATATAACCTCGCATCGTATTGTTCCCTTAGGATCCTCAGCTCTCTCAAAATTTTCTTTTTGCTAGGTCTCTTCTTGAGTTCAGCTTCTTTCTTTTGGATATTTTCCATAATTTCTTTATCTATTTTGAATTGTTGTTTTCTTTCATTGCTGTTAATTGCAATTAGATGTCCTCTCATCACAACTTTATATGCCTCCCATACCGTTTGCGTCTGTACATCTTTATTTAAGTTTAGTTGAAAATACGTTTTGGTTTCCATCCTTATTTTGTCCACAATATTTTGTTTGTCCAGTAAATCCTCATTGAGTCTCCATCAAAATTTCTTTCTTTTGACATATGTTGACCACTTTACTGGGCTGTGGTCAGAAAGAATTCTAGGTAATATTTCAATTTTACGTGTTTGCAAGATCAAGTTCTCGGTCATCCACATCATGTCTATTCTTGAGAAAGACTCATGTCTTGATGAGTAAAAAGAATAGTCTTTGTCTTTAGGATTTTTAGTTCTCCATGCATCTTCCAGGTGCTCATGTTTTGCCATTTGAAAAAATACTTTCGGAAGTTTACCTATACCTTCATTTCCTTTTTTTGATTTTCTGTCAATAGCATTGTTAACAGTACCATTAAAGTCACCCATCAGTATCATTTGCTCATAGGTTAACTGTTGTAATTGTTCCCACAAATCTTGAAAGAATTTTTCCTTGGCTCCATTCGGGGCATAGAGATTTACAATTAGGGTCTTTTTATTCTGAAGCATAACTTCCACTGCCAAGAATCTTCCTTCTTTGTCTTTAAAAATTTCCTCTGGCTCCAATTCTTTTTTTACATATGTAACAACTCCTTTTTTCTTTTGTGAGGAGAGGGAATAGAATTCCTCTCCTAATCTACTTTGAATCAGAAATTTAACATCAGTCTTTTTAATATGTGTTTCTTGTAAACAAACAATATCACATTTTTTTTTTCCAACCATAGCCTAATATTTTTTCTTTTTTGGGGTGAATTAAGTCCATTAACATTCCAAGAAATAATTTGACTCTCCATGTTGGCTTTGTATTTATTTATCAGAGTCTTTAAAATTGTCTTTAATGAACTTGGTCATTTGCTCTACTGACTTGATGGTGACTCTCTTCTGTTTAAATGTAAAGCTGACACCTTTTGGAATTTCCCATCTGTATCTAATGCCCTCTGTTTTCAGTTTGTCGGTCAAGTCTTTAAAAAGTCGTCTGTCCTGAAGAATTGTTCTGGGTAGTTCCTTTAGTATCGTAATTTTCTTGTTGTCAGTTGTGAAATCTTCCTGAAATTGTTGCTTAAACAAGTCTTCTTTCAATCTTTTGGATATAAACTGGACAATCACATCTCTGGGTAATTTTTTCTTTTGTGCAATCGCAGAGTTGACTCTGTATACCAAATCAATATGTGCCGCCACCCTCTCCTCTTCTAGTTTTAAAAAATCTGCAACAGCATCCACCATGACTGAGTGGATATTCTCATTTTTATCTTCAGGGATTCCCCTAAATCTCAGATGGTTAAGCATTCCGTTGTACTCCACCATTACATTGGCTTTTGATGCTTCTTTAGCAACCTCAGATACACCAGTTTCCACTCCTTTCACTCTCTCCTCCACCTCGTCTGTTCTTTTGTTCAACGTCTGTATTTCCTTTGTAATCCCAGCCAAGTCTTTTTTCAGGTCAGTTACTTCATCAGCCACTTTTCCTAGAGTTTTTTCCATTTTTTGTATAGCATCCATCACCCGTTTTTCCATGGCTTCCATCATGCCCTGTAGTTTCTTCTCCTCTTTAGCAGCCATTTTCGGGGAGGACCAAGAGTTCACCCTCTGTCGTTGCCGAAGATTGTAAGCCGTTGTTTGCAATTATCACAAAACTTACATCAAATTAAAGCTCTTCTTGTGCCCAGTTAAACCACTCTAGTTTCACTTTTTTCTGTAAAGTCTTTTGGCTAAAATCAGAATAAATCATTTCGACCTTCTCAAAATGGCGGGCGCAATTTCTCTATGGTAAATAGCTCTTCCCGTTGTTTACTTCCTGTCCAGCAATCTTAATCGTCCCCCTTGACTTCTGGTTTCCTCCCTTCTTCCGGCCTCCTTGGTCATCTCTAGGAAATGCTACTTGTCTGGTCTGAGGTCACTTCCTGTTCTGGTGATTTCTGTCGCAGCTTGAGTAATTTTCCACACTGATTCTCGCGGGACTTGGTGTTAGTTTCTATTTTAAAGTCAATATCCCAACTGCAGGAATGATCAACAAACTGGCTTTTTGGCCTTTTTTTGCTGTTTAACCGCGTTTTCTGGAGTCGGTGTTAGTACACAGAATACAGCACGATCATGCGCTACATCGGGTGTTGTTTATTCTCAGGATCAGCGCGTTTCCGGTGAGCAATTTTGAAAATTTACCTTCAAAGTCCGTGTCTTGTTATAGCAGTGTTTCCTTGGTATCAGTTTCCGTAGAATGTCTTGGAGGTCTGGGTCATGCGTTCTTATGTTGAGAATCCAACTCGGTGGGGTCTTTTAGACAAATTCTGAAGTGCCCTCTTGGGGGGAGGGGATCAAGGCTGGTCACGGCACTCTTTAAAGCCCCGCTATCAGCCGATCTCAACTCCCACTCGGGCCAATGCTCGTTGCTAGTCACCCCCCTGCCTGGGGAGATCTGCAGCAGGCTGTATAGCCCACCCTGTCATAAAGACCCTCCGTATGTTCTGGGAGCAAAGCCAGAATACGTCAGGACGCCATGTATCCCAGACCGGAAGCCCCTATTGGGCCATTTTTTGGACTGTACTTATGCTAGTGTATTGAACCTGATGAAGTGTGCCATAAAGAGAATCGCCATGTTGGAAGGTCACCCAGAGAGGAACAAAACGCCAGCATAGAACAAAGATGTGCTGACCAGGCTTCACTCCCGAGGTGTTCCAGTGACGACAGCATATCAGGGTTACACAATCATAGGTGTTACATTAGCTGACGAACTCATTCACAGCCCGACAAGCACCCGGCCCCCAGGAAAAAAGAGACATTAATTGCCCTAAACGACCCCTATGTGATATACTGCACAGATGCCGCCATTGCCAACAAGAAGGACAGCATGGACCCCTGATGAGTCACCACCCCATTGTCTCAAGCTGCACTTTCCCGCACCCAGGTACCACCGGTCGAGTTAGCCTATAGCATTTGAAATTGACCTTGTCAGCCAATCCATGGCCCGCGGGGAGTGTCCCCTGGTGTAAGCCGCCTGATGCCCCCCCGCCCCTCTAGCCTAGTGCCTTTGGCAGACGCAGCAGCTTTTTCCATCTACGACCTCTCTTTGTCCGCTTTACCTCTTAAGTTCAGTTTGCTTTACCCAAACCTTACCTTGCTTTAAGGCTTTGGTCTGCAGCCAAAGCAACGCACGTGTTCTCAGCCGGTCTGGTTCACGTGTTCCCTAATTTCTGATTATTCCTCTCCATCCCGATCCCACACCACTGGAAGCTTTAGGAGCCATGCATCTACTTGAGGTAAATATTGCCCTCATCGACCATCTACAGATTCCTGCTAATGTGAAAGTGCTTATATTTCTCTCTATTTTGTTCTTAGTTCTTTTGTGTGTGATTGCAAACACCGAGTTGTATGAACTGCCTTTCGACATTTTAGTAAACAAAAGATTTATTTAATTTAGACTCTGTTTCTTCATTGGGGAATGTGCTGGGGCAGCCCATCCTTCGTATACATAGACCAGTATCCTGATAATTAAAATACTTGTTCTGTCTGCTCTGATTAATAAATAAGAGATGGAGCATTTCGGCTAACAATGCCCCTCCAGTGGATGTAGACCACCCAATTAACTCCCAATTTTTTTGTCTTAGCATCTCAAAAAAACTTCATAAATGTTCATCCAGTTTCTACATTTCCAAAAAACCTCCAGAAGCCACCCGCCAAAACTGGGTGGGAAGGACTGCCCCACTCCTGGATCACTGAGAAAGGAAGCTTCACAGTAAGTGAACACAAATCTTCCATTCTCCAGTGGTCCCGGGAGTGGGGTAGTCCTTAGTCTTGGGACATAAAATAGCAGCACGCCCCAGGATGGGAAATCCAGCTTCTGGTTTATAGGGTGTGCTGCAGCACACCCCAATGAAAAGCCACTGCAGCCAAGGTCAACTTCTCTATAGAGGCTAGTAAACGAGTGCACAGACTTCTAGGTGGCCACCGTACCTACCATCTCCAAGGATGGGAAATGATCTGTAAGCTGCTGGTGTAGCAGTCCCTCGCAGAGAATATGCTGCCCCTGAGCCTTGCATGCAACAATGATGTCATCCCTAAAACCACCTACTTAAGGTAAAAGGCAATGCCAATTGACCTAAGGAAGATATGGGGTATCCAAATCATGCCAATGTTTGGCCTATCAATGGAAAAACTAAATACCCTACGAACATCTAATCAATTCCCTTTCCTTTTCATATCTATGAAAGAACTGTGAAAGAACTGGATTAACCTTGGGAACGAAGGCTGGATCCAGGTGTAACATCACCCTATCATTGTGGAAAACACAAAGTTTCCTGTCAACTGACATGGTCCTCAGTTCTGACACCTGCCTAGTTGACATGATGCCCACTAAAAAACAAGAACTCGAATGTTAATTCCTTGAGACGACATGACTTCATGGGTTCAAAGTTTCCCTACACAATGCTGTCAGAACCCTATGTGGGTTCCAAGTCAGAAACCTCTGCACTTGTGGTGGTTTTAACCACGTAGTAACCCCTTAGAAATTTTTTAATGTGTGGATGGCAATTTAAGGGACTTCCCTACCTAGCCCCCATCGCCATCAATATGGCTACCACCTGTCACTTTAATGTACTCACACTTAGCCCTCTATTCAAACTGTCTTGGAGGAAAGCTAAGACACCTCTAACTGACACATTTAATGGTTACCAATCAATATTCCTTCAGTACCTTCAGACCCTCCTAGCCTTCCAGCTGTTCCTGAGTCCTCGCCTGGTGCAAATGGGTGCATCTTCCAGGACTCCCATAAGAGGCTCGATATAATTGAAGAAATTGATTGACTACCTAACTTATATTCTGTTTGTTATGTACAATTAGTTTCCTGGAACATCTCGGGCTGGAACAAGAAAAAAGATGATCCGGATTTTATTAATTATTTAGGGACCATTGACTGTATATGCTTACAAGAGACTTGGATGTCTGGAAATTTGTATGTTAAGGGCTTTGACACTTATTCTATACCAGCTTACCGTGAAAAGTTTAGGGGTCGTTGTAAAGCAGGACTAGCAATACTTATCAAACAAAAAATATTTTCCAGGATTGTGCCACTTGGAAGCTGTAATAACATTGCTCATGAGGTCTTAGTGACCAATCCTTCTTTATGTTTTATTTTGATTAATGTGTACCTCCCCTCTTCTGGTGACGATAATTCCTTAGATAGTATCTGGTTAAAATTGGATGATTTTGTTTCTGATATAATTCAAAGATACCCTGAGATGCCTATGTTTCTTTTGGGAGATTTTAATGCAAGAATCGGGTCTAACCCCTTGAATTGGGCCTCGTCTCTGGGTGTAATTGACTCTGAACCATTACCTCCGCAACTGGGATTTCCCCGCTACTCTCATGATACATGTATTAATAATGCGGGTCGTAAATTAATTGAATTCTGTATAGCTCAGAATATACTAACTCTTAATAGCTTGTCTCAATTCCCTCTTTCCCAATATTTCACATTTAACTCCCGTCAAGGGAGAAGTGTGATTGACTATGGTATTTGTCACCCCAGCTCCCTTTATTTGGTCAATTCTGTTAAGGTTGATTTCCGCCCTGAAAGTGATCATTCCCCACTTTTGTTTTCCCTGGCTTACTCCAGTAGAAACACATTTCCCCAAGAATCTCTAGTTGACTTACAGGGATATACAACTCTTAAGAGAATTAAGTGGTCGCAATCTGTGGAGGATTCCTTGTCTATCCTTCTCCAATCTGAGTCTCTTCTGGATCAGAAAGTCCTGATTCTGAATTCTGGTTCTCACTCTGTGCTTCTTTCGGCATTTGCCCAGGCTGAGTTGCTTTGCTCCTCGTTGAAGGAGCCTGTACAGACTGGTTCTTTAAAACCTGTCACATGGTTTGATAAGGAATGTTTAAGTCACAAAAGACATCTCAGAGCCCTATTTAAAGAACTCTGTTTAAATGCCACGTATGGTAGACTGGATATTTTTTTTGCCTCTAAAAAGGAATTTCAAGATTTAGTTATGAGGAAGAAGAAAGCCCATTGCCATCAGTTATGGTCTCAAATGCTACCCTCTCTTAAATCTTGCGATTGTAAGACTTTTTGGAGAGCAATTGCTAAAGCATCTAGGAATAATTTTTGTCCTGAAGTTAACATCCTTCCTCAAATTTGGATTGACCACTTTTCTAGACTCCTAAACTCTCATACTGATGTCTCTTCTACCCTTGAATTAACTATTCCTTTTTATATTCCTAGATGGCCCCCTGTAAATGAGGAGGAAATTATTGATCTAATAAGCAGTCTGAAACCTTGTAAAGCTCCCAGCCCCGAAGGTCTCCCTGCTGAAGTCTTTAAGAAATTTATTGACTGGTGGGCCCCAGTCCTTGTTACTCTATTTACATCCATTGATTTGTATGGCATCCTGCCAGACACTTGGTTAAACTCAATAATAATTCCACTCTACAAGAAAGGGGATCCTAAAATCCCGGACAATTATCAACCTATTAGTCTTCTCTCTGTAACAGGCAAACTATATGCTAAACATCTTGAGCAGCGATTGCACAGTTGGGTAAACGGAAACAATATTATTGGCCCTGGACAAATTGGATTTTCTAAAAATAAATCAACTCTGGACCATTGTTTAATCCTATTAACCTTAGCTGAGAAATATATGAAAGTAGGTTCTAAGAAACTCTATGTTGCTTTTATAGATCTAAAGAGTGTATTTGACTCCGTTGTAAGAGGTAAACTCTGGGATAAGCTGTCCAATCTAGGAATTGACCAGCACCTTCTATTCCTTTTAAGAAAACTTCATACAGGAACATCTTGTCAGGTTAAATTTTCTGCAAAAGGTTCTCTTACTGATAAAATTCCAACCAACAAAGGAGTAAAATAAGGGTGTGTTTTGGCACCCCTTCTCTTTAACCTATTTCTCTCTGATTTGTCTGGTGCACTAGAATTGGTGAATGGCCATCCACCTAGATTAGGGGGCAGAGCAGTGCCTCTCCTCTTATATGCTGATGATACAGCAATCATCTCGGTTAGCAAAGTAGGCCTTCAACGATATCTGAGGGCTTTTGAGGAGTATTGTAGTGGCAATCAACTTCAAATTAATTATTCCAAATCCAAAATAATGGTTTTTTCGAAAAAATGGACCCCTCTTAGCTGGTATATTGGTAAGGCAAAAATACAGCAAGTTAAGAGCTCTAAATATTTGGGAGTTATATTTAATTTTAATCTGCAATGGGTAACTCACAGAAGAAGATCTATTAGTTTGGGGAAGTTATCTTCCAATCAATTAAAATCTTTCTTTTTTTCCAAAGGAAACCAATTTGTGCCAGCCGCCATTAAAGTTTTTAATACCAAAATTTTATCCCAAGTTCTCTATGGTGTTCCTATATGGTTTAATGCTTTTAACTATGAAGTTGAATCAATACAATCATCCTTTTTAGACAAATTATGGGTTTCCCAAACTGTGTCTCTTACCATGCATTGTGCTCTGAATTAGGACTTAATTTGATTGAAATCAAGATATGGGTGTCAACGGTTCGTCACTGGCTTAAATTGTATTTTAATATCGAAGACGGTTTGCTTATTTCTTTTCTGTTAAAAGAAATTCATAGCACCTCTTGGGACTACAATATTCGAACCAAAATAAGATCTTTGGGCCTTTCTTTGGAGGAGCTAGCTTTTTCCTCTGAAGTGTATATCTTCCAAACAATCAAACAGAGGCTGCTAGATATCGAACTTCAAAAACTGCAACCTCTTCATCCCCCTGTCTGTTCTTCAGCTACATTAAATCTTAAGAATGTTGTGGGATGTATCCCCTTGTATTTGTATAATCTTGATAGACCTAGCCACCGAAGAGCCTTCTCCCTTGCTTGAGTAAATGCTTTTCCTTCAAAACTATTGTATGGTAGGTTTCAAAACATTCCCAAGCACGAACGGAGATGTGACTGCAGTTCTAATTCTCTTGGTTCAATTGATCACATACTGTTGGATTGTTCGTGGCATGTATCTGCCAGGGAAAAATGGTTAAACACGTGGTTGCATGGTAAACATCACCTTTCCAATGAAATAAAATGCCAATATCTGCTGAATGATATATCAGCAGAGATTACCGTGGCAGTGGCTAATTTTTTAGTTGATGTGATGAGAGTGAAAAATTTGGGAAACTACGTTTTATGATTTTATAAATTAACTCTGTCTTCTAGCTGATTATGTCATTTACTGGCCTTGTTTGTTTGTTTTGTAATGTTTAATATTTATATGCCATTAAAGGTTTATTGATTGATTGATTGATTGATTGTTACCAATCACGTTCTGAACACCAAGGGTGAAGAACCCACCAGGTTGTGTTATACACTCTATTTGTGGAATTCTTCCTAGAAACTAACATGGTATCTGTCACCCTGTCAAGGTAACCCAACCCAACGCCAGGTCGATGTAGTGGTTAAGTGCATAGACTCTAATCTGGGAGAACCGGGTTTGATTCCCCACTCCTCCACTTGCACCTGCTGATGTGACCTTGGGTCAGTAACAAGCTATGGCACAGCTGTTCTTGATAAAGAGCAATTTCTGTCAGAAGTTCTCTCAGCCCCACCTATCTCACAGGGTGTCTGTTGTGGGGAAGCAAAGGAAAAGGAGTTTGTAAGCTGCTCTGAGACTCCAAGTGAAGGGCGGGGTATAAATCCAATCTCTTCTTCTTTTTGCTCAACCTCCAGGCTTTTAGGTTTAGGAGGGCTGGGTGAGGATGTTGTGCTGATCCTAGTGCCAATAAGTCCTTTCCCAGTGCCAGACACCATAGTTGACAATCTCTTCAGATCCTGGAACCAAGCTCTTTGGGCCAAGCTCTTTGGGCCAAAAGGATGCTATCAGCACTAGTTCCACCTTCTGCTCCAACAGCTTCTGAATCATCTTGTGAAGCAAGTAAGTCAGCTGGAATGTGTACAGCCATCCCTGCAGCCAGTTGCAGTTGAGAACATCTGTTCCTGCTGCCTGCTGATTTTTAACTCTGGATATGAATTGCGGAACTTGATGATTCTAGTCCATAGAAAAGAAGTCCATTTCCATCATCATGTACCTTTTGTAGACCTGTTGAAAAACCAACTTGCAGAGCATCCATGCAGACTGGTCTAATCTCCATCTACTCAGCCAGTCAGTCAATGCATTATCCTGGCCTGCCACCTGGACTGCCTCCAATGACTGTACCTGGATCGCTGCCCGTCTGATCAGGTTGCTTGCTTCTGCATGTAAGGTCCAAAATCTGGTTCCTTATGCCTTTGTCATAATATTGGCTGTCTGGACTAGAACATGATGACCTGTTAGTATCTCGGAGAATTCCAAGAGCCCAACCTGGTGGCTCTAAGTTCTAAAAATTTTATACTCAGTGAGGTCTCTTCCTGAGACCAATGCCCGTGTGCCATTGCCCCTTGAGAGTGGGTTCCCCACCCAGGCAGACTCACATCTGTGGTCATCACCACCCTCTTTAGATTTCAGATCGGGGATCCCCATTGGAAACAAAAGGGTTCCAGCCACCACGGCAGCTGACCCTGAACCTGTTTTGGCAACTGTACCAGTTTGTAGCCCTAACTGGCCACCACATCCTTGTAAGGTAAGGGAAAATGTCTGTAGAGGTTGGGCATGGAACCTTGACCATTGAAGCACTTCATGGCTTGACACCATCATGCTCAGAAGCATGGCCAGTACCATCCCCTCTATCTTGCATTTTTGTAGCCTATGGTCAGAAGTTGTATGTTGTATTGTCTCTCCCAAGATTGAAAAACCCTGTCCTTCATTGTGCCTATCTGCACCCCCAGGGGTACCCATGACTGAGAGGCATTTAGATTGCCCTTCTCCATGTTGACCATGAAGGCATGGTCCATCAAAGAAAAAAAATCACTGCCATCTCTGATGCTTCCCTGCTCTGCTTGTAAGAAGGTGCCTTGACAAGGATGTCATCTAGAGATGGTGACAGCAACACTCCCTGAAGTATTAGATTTGTTACAATGGCCACCATGATCTTGATGAACCCCTTGGGAATGACTTCAGGCCGAAAAGCAGCACTGGTACTGAAAGTGTTTTCCATCATACATGAAGTATAGGAACCTGCGGTGAGCCTTTCAAATTGGGACATGTGAATAGTCCTCCTATAGATCAATGGATGCCAGAAATCCTTTGCTTGAACATCTACCAGAATGGAGTTCAGAGTTTTCATCCTGAAATTCTAGTCCTGATGCAGTTATTCAGCCATTTCAGGTCCAAGATTTTCCTGGCATCCCTATTCTTTGGCTCTGGGTATGATATCCTTTTGGAGTCACGACAGGACTGACAAGGGTTTTGTTTGTTTCTTTTAATGTAGAACATATCTTTATCTTCAAAAAGATATCTGTCAAGTCCATCTCCATAGTTTATGCCCTTAAAGGGAACGGTTGTCACTTTAGCCTGTGCCGCAGAGTCCCCATCCCACTTCTGAGCCACGTGTTCCTTCTGGCTGCTATGCTGCATGCCATGGCTCTAGCTAACTGCTGCAGGTTGTCCAGTGAAGTATCTGCCACAATCACTGTCACTAGGGTAACCTTCTTAAGCTCATCTTTAACTTCTTTTGGGACTCCACTATCAGCTGAGGCTAGTCCTGATGCCCAAGAATGTGCCACCATGGCAAACATTGAGCCTTCTGTTGACATCCTGATGGAGCAGGCTGAGACTTCAAAGTCTTTGTGTAAGGCTTGCTCAAAAACCCTATCGCTGGGGTCTTGGGCAGCCTATTTGCATCAAGCTAGTCCTGGGTTTGTCCACCATTGGCACCTTGAGCCTCCTGGTAGCCTCTGGTATCAGGGAATAAAGCTTGGAAAAAACACCTGATGGTTAACTTTTAGTTTGAAAGGGTGTTCCCACACTGCCTTCATCCTACTATAAAAGCCTGCGGGCAGTTAGATGAACAGAGGAGACTTGCCGTTGCCTGCCTCAGCATAGCAAACCTGGGCTTCCTTGGTTATCTCCCATCCAAGTACTAACCAGGACTGACCCTGTTTAACTTCTGAGATCTGACAAGTGTGGCGAGCCTGGGCCATCCAGGCCATGGCCGGCCTCCCTGCTTGCAGTTCTGCCAGTTTATACATCATCATGCCAGATTCCAGATTCTACTGGAAGTTCTGGGTCAAGATGATTGTTTCCCTTAGATCTGGAGGAACTTCTTCTTTTTTTTTTTTTGAAACTAAGTTTTTATTGGAATATATTCAACATTGTTAAACACCATTACTAATTCAGTTTAAAGATTATATCCCCTCCCCCTCCCCCCTAATAGGCTTCCAACACTGCTAATAACAAAAAAAAAGTTAAAAGGTAATCAAATTTAAACTTGTAACAATTGCCAAACCAGGTAACACAATTCGAAATCTGGAGGAACTTCTAAGCATTTGGAAAGTAATCTCATGTACAGCTCTTGCGGGAATAGCCAAGACTGTACTGTTGATAACTACTTCCTTTCCTTCCTCCAACCATTCCCATTCTACCCTATCTGAGGATGGAACTGGAGAGTCTGAGTCCTTCCCAGTCTTTTTGCAGCCATCAAGTCACAGCCCACTTATGGTGACCCCTTGGAGTTTTCAAGCAGGAGATGTTCAGAGATAGTTGGCCTTGCCTCCCTCTGTGTCACGCCTCTGGTACTGTTTGGTGGTCTCCCATCCAAATACTGACCAGGGCCAACTGTGCTTACTTGATGAGCTCAGGCTAGCCTGGGCTATCCTTGCTGCCTGTATTTCCTGGTTCTCCACAGAGTCCTGCGGGGACTGTGAGGCTTATAATCTGAATAGACTTGATTTACTAAGAGTATGCCCCCAAAATCTGTTATTGCTTCTCTCTGACAAACAGTGGAGGTGGTGGAAGTGTTATCAAGCAGCAGCCCAGTATGATTTTCAAGGCAAGGGACAGTCAGAGGTGGAGAGCCAGTCAGGGCTGACCCTGCTTAATTTCCAAATCCGATCACAGGACTAGCCTGGGCCACCCAGGTGAGGGCTGCTGCCATTCCCTGCCTCAGCATAGGGACCTTGGACTTCCTTGGTGGTCTCCCATCCAAGTACTAACCAGGGCTGACTCTGCTGAGCTTCTGAGATCTCAACAGATCAAACTAGCTTAGGCTATCCAAGTCTGAGCACAGGGAATTGGCAGGTCTAACTTGGCAGTCATTTTCTCTTTCTGGGAGTGAAAGCAAAAATAAGTACAGAACATAAGAACATAAGAGAAGCCAAAGTTGAATCAGGCCAATGGCCCATCTAGTCCAACGCTCTGTCACACAGTGGCCCAAAATACCAGGTGTGTAGAGAGACCACCGGCTGAACAATACAGTGAAAAAATAGAACCAACAGTCGGGATAAAGTACTCAAACACTATTGAACTGTGGTTTTGCTTTTACAACAAAAATATTTATAACAAGAATTGCTCAAAGAACTCATCAAAAGTTACAGAAAATAAATATATATCAACACTGTCCAAATATTTTCCAAAAGGGTACAGAAAATCAATAAGTATCAACACTATCCAAATATTTTCCAAAAGATTCATTTCCAAACTTCATCAGAAGTAAAATTGATGCAAACAGTGTTCAACAGAACTCAGGAATGGAGGCAGATTTTAAAAAAAGATTACATTTTTTTGTAAGGAGATCCACTAGTTCACATTTGAGTTCTTTCAGAACTCTCGGATGAATGCCATCTGGGCCTGGTGATTTATTAGTTTTTAAATTGTCCATCAGTCGTAGGACTTCCTCTCTTGTCACCTCAATCTGATTCAGGTCTTTCAACCCCCCTCCCGAAATTGGTGGTTCTGGAGTGGGCAAGCACTTCTCATCTTCCACAGTGAAGACAGATGCAAAAAATGCATTCAGCTTCTCAGCCATTGCCCTGTCATCCTTCAGTACACCTTTTACCCCTTGGTCATCCAAGGGCCCCACTGCCTCCCTGGCTGGTTTCCTACTCCTAATGTATTTGAAGAAAGTTTTATTGTTGACCTTTATGTTTTTTGCGAAATGCTCCTCATATTCCCTTTTTGCTTGCCTGATCACAGACTTCCTTTTTATTTGCCACGGCCTGTATTCCTTTTTAGCAACCTCACGGAGACTAGCTTTCCACCGCTTAAAGGAATCCTTCTTACCTTTTACAGCTTCCATTATTTTATTTGTTAACCATGCAGGCTTTCTTGTATACCTATTTGTGCCTTTCCTAACCTGCGGTATATATTTTTTCTGAGCTTCTAGGACTGTATTTTTAAATAGGTCTCCAAGCTTCCCCAATGCGTTTGACCTTTTCCATTTTTCCTTTCAATTTCTTCCTCACATGTCCCCTCATACCAGAGAAGTTACCCCTTTTAAAGTTAAAAGTGGTTGTGTCAGTCTTCTTGGGCAACTCCCTATTTGTACAAATGTTAAACTCAATGACATTATGGTCACTGTTCCCAAGCGGTGCAATCACTTTTACATCTCTCACCAGGTCTTGAGCGTTACTTAGGACCAAATCCAGGATTGCCTCTCCCCTGGTAGGATCTGTGACCATCTGGTCCATAGCACAGTCATTGAGAGTGTCTAGAAACTCAATCTCTTTTTCCCGACTAGAACTCATATTGACCCAATCAATGTGTGGGTAGTTAAAGTCACCTATTACGACACAGTTATTTCATCTAGCTGCTATCTTTAATTCATTCATCATTTTATAATCCTCCTCTACCTTTTGATGTGGTGGGCGATAACAAACTCCCACTGTTAAGCCTCCTTTTGGACCCACTATTTCAACCCATAGCATTTCCAGAAGTGAATCCAATTCTCTTACCCTCAGTCTTACTGGACGGTATACCCTCTCTGACATACAGAGCCACCCCACCTCCAACCCTTCCCCCCATCCTTCCGATATAATTTATAACCAGGAATCACCATATCCCACTGATTTTCCTCGTCCCACCAGGTTTCTGAAATACCCACAATGTCTATTTTTCCCCCCAACACCAAGCATTCTAGTTCCCTGATTTTACCTCGGAGACTTCTAGCATTTGTGTATAAACACTTATAGTTTCCCACACTTATTAAGCCCACAACCTTCCTCTCGCTGCCTCGAGACTTTGCCAGGTAGTCCCTATCATTAGCCACAGTCTCAGTGGACAACTGTAATCCATTTCCTTGTACAAAAGTAACAGCTACCCCTTCATCTCTTTGAGCCATCCCGAACCAGAGACTTTTCATCTCCTGTCGGCTTTCCCCCAATATTCAGTTTAAATACTGCTCTGCCACCTTTTTGATTTTGAGCACCAGCAGTCTGGTTCCTTCTTGGGACAAGTGGAGACCATCCCTTTTGTACAGCTCCCTCTTGTCCCAAAAAGCATCCCAGTGCCTAACAAACTTGAACCCTTCTCCCCTACACCATCGTCTCATCCACACATTGAGACTCCTGATCTGTGCCTCCTCCCCAGCACTATTTACCAGCCTATCTAAAACACATGTAATGTCTGCTACCTTCACACCAGGCAGGCAAGTCACCATACGGTCAGTATGCGGGGTCACCACCCAGCTGTCTACCTGCCTAAGGATCGAATCACCAACTACCAAGAGCCCCCCTCCCACCCTTCCCTGATGGTTCCTTGGTACAAAAGGATACCTGTTCACCAGCTGAAGAAGAGGTCCCTTCTAAGGGCACATCCCCCTTGTCCTCAGCATGGTGCCCCGTTTCCCCTTGATCCTCATGCTCCCTGGCAGCAGCGGGGTTGCCAGATCCAGAGTGGGACATATCTAACAAGTCGCCGAGAGTCTTCTCCGTGCACCTAACTGACTGTCTCTGCTTCTCCAGGTCAGCCACCCTGGCCTCAAGGGAACAAACTCATTCCCTGAGAAAACAGGAGCTCCTTGCACTGAGCACACACCCAAGACTTCTGACCAGTGGGCAGATAGTCATATATGTGAAACTCCATGCAAAACACTGGATAGCCCCCAACCCCCTGCTGGCATTCTGCCTTCATAATTACTTTTAAAATAATACTTTGATATAACCCCCTTTTAAAACCCTTTGTATTTATGTGGTTCCTGTTGTAGAAGTCTACTTACCTTACTGGGAACCCAAGGAGCCTAAGACCCTGGCTTTCTGGCTCTTCCTGGGCTTCTTACAGAGCCCCTAGGCTAAGAGCCACAGGCCAAGAGCCTCACCCTTCGGCTCATGCCTCTTGCAAGCTTCCTGCCTTAAACAGAAGCTTCCCCCAGGAGAGGGTGTGGCCAGCAGCTATTCAAATCCACCCAGGCACTCAATTACAGGCAAACAATGACCCTTTCACACCCTAACTCGAGCAGCCAGGTCTCTGCAACAACTCAGAACTCACCCACACACTCCCAAATACAGTCTCCACACAGTACCTTCTCAGCTAAATCACCTCAGCTGAAAGTAAATAAAAAAACCCCACTCACCCCTGTAGCAGCTCTTGCTCCTTCTCAGAGCTCAGCTGGGTCTACCATGATGTTCCAGGGAACCAAGATGTCCACCACCATTTCCCCCACCCTTCTATGGCCTTCCCTGGGCCTTTTAGCTCCCTGTCTGTTACATGGGAACTTTCATCCTGAGGGGGAAGGGGGGGAATGACTCTTTAATCCACTCCAGCCTGTCCCAGGTTGGGGAGGTTGGAAGCCCCAGAAATCATTTTCCCCTCAGGGGTTGCTTGGGGATTTTCCCCAGTCTACCACACTGCCCTCCTTCACCTCTAGTCTAGAGTTTTTGCTCTGTTTGGGTTTACCATGATTCTGGCATGGGCTAGAGGCTCCCAGCTTGTCTGTTCCTCCATACGCTGAGTCCTCTGAGTCTGGGAAGCAGTGTTCCCTCTAAGCTGAGCTGGTGTGAGCTAGCTCACAGATTTTCAGCCTCCGGCTCACACATTTTTGTCTTAGCTCAGGAAGGATAGCTCCAAGGTAAACTGATTTATGCAGTAGCCAAATCTCTTGCTCACAACTTTAATGCCAGGAGCTCACAAAGTAGAATTTTTGCTCACAAGATGCCACAGCTTAGAGGGAACATTGCTGGGGAGACTGCCAGATCTGTGGCAATGCTCCAGTTTCCTTGCAGACTCAACTGCTTCCCCTGATGTGCGTTGGTTGTGGAAGGGACCTCCAGACGCAGGCTGGGCCCAGCAGGAGTCTGCATAAACAGCCTTGGCTGCTGGAGATCTCCCAGTGCTATCGGCTTCCATTGCAGTTTGCCACCGACTGTGGCTCAAAATAATTAAGAGGGAGGGTCTCTCCCTTTTCCCTCTCTTCTTCTCATTCCTGGATCACTGTGCTCTGCAGAGCACCTGTGAAACATGTCCTGCTCAAGCAGCAGGGCCAGTGAGACTGGGATGTTCCCAGGGGACAGGCCCCTCCCCTTCCTGGATTGATCTGAGGAAACTGACCCTGTTCTGGAGGAGGAGCCTATTCCCAAGACTAAGGACTGCCTGACTCCCAGGACCACTGGAGAAAGTTCTTTTCCTCTGCAATTACTATCTGAGTGTCTTAACTGGAGGTGTCAAGGATTTAACATGGGACCTTCAGCCTGCAAAGCCTGTTTTCTACCAGTTTCTCTCCTCCTTTCCAGTCCTGGGGCATCAGTGAAACAACAGCACTGACAACCGCCACTGTACAGGTGCTGTATTTGGCCCCCCAAAAGGAATCTTTAACTTCCCAGAAGATTTCCTAGGTGCAAGTAAAACAGGGATCCACATTACTACGTTGTCTCATACCAAGGCCTTTTATACATCACATTTCTATTTTGCTCTTCCTCCAAGGTGTTCAAGGAGGCTTACATAACTTTCCCTACTTATGTTTTATCTGCACAATTAA
This sequence comes from Gekko gecko, assembly GCA_029375565.1. Classification (NCBI taxonomy): domain Eukaryota; kingdom Metazoa; phylum Chordata; class Lepidosauria; order Squamata; family Gekkonidae; genus Gekko; species Gekko gecko. The sequence continues at coordinate 140,139,347 of JAPDNY010000002.1, forward strand.
CCTGACAGTGGTTTATTTTATTTACTTATTTACCCAGCCTTTCTTCCCAATGGGGACCCAATGAAACTTACATCATTCTCCTTTGTTTTAATCTCACAACAGTCCTGTAAGGTAGGTTTGTATGTATTAGTGTGACTGGTACAAGGTCACTGTGGAGGCTATGGGAGGGGAGACTCTGAGGCAACTGCCTTCTGGATTGAAGAATGTCTAATCCCCCATTCTGTCCTCTCCCACAGATTCTTTAAACCCCAAACACCCATAATCAGATAGAAAGGGGAACAAGCTTTGATTAAAGAATTGATACTATGTAAGCTATATGGTCTTTAAAGCAGGGTTGCCAGGTCCCTCCTGGCCACTGGTGGGGGACCGGGGGCGGGGTAGGGTTGCCAGATCCAGGCTGGGAAACTCCTAGAGATTTGGGGATGGAGCCTGTGGAAGACCAGGACCTCAGTGGGGTTCAATGCCATTGAGTCCACACTCATACTCCAAAGCAATGTCCTCTCTAAGCTGTGGAGCCTTGTGAGCAAAAATTCTACTTTGTGAGCTACTGGCATTAAAGTTGTGAGCAAGTAATTTGGCTGCTGCATAAATTAGTTTGATCTGCAGCCCTCCTTCCTGAGCTAAGACAAAAATCTGTGAGCCGGAGGCTAAAAAACTGTGAGCTAGCTCACACTAACTCAGCTTAGAGGGAACATTGCTCCAAAGCATCAATTTTCTCCAAGGGAACAGATAACTGTAGTCTGGAGATAAGCTGTAATTCTGAGGGATCCTTATGTCCCACCTGGAGGCTGGCATTCCTACTCTAAAGGTCTCTTATTTGGAAAACAGCTAGACCAAATGGTGTGATTATATATGAGGTTTAAGTAGAAATCATTTTTTTCATAGATATTTGACTGGTCAGACAAGGCACAGATGGAGAGGAAAAACAACAGTTTATTTAACAGAAAATATTTAAGGTAAGGATCTTGTGTGGAAACGTTTCAGTATATGAAGTGAACTGCTTCTCAACTTTACTCCCATAAACTACAAGCTTTCTGAAATGACAGCAACCATTTTCTAACTGAGCCTCAGTTAATATAAATAAACCCTTAGGGGAAACTTGATTCTCCTTTCTCCTGACAGATTACCTCAGCAGGTTTAAGACTGTTCTTTTAACACGCAAAGCTCATATCCACAGAACCTGTGAGAATGAGCTCCTGGAAGAGATCAGGGCCCTGCAGACCTTTTACAGTTCCACTGGGCTTGCAAAATGGAGCTCTTCCACCAGGAGTTTGACTAAAGAGCTGCATCATACACCAAGGAGTGTCCTTGTGGCCCTGGCTTTACCATCTTTACCTTCACCTCCAGTCTGTGCCCCCGCCTACCATCGTTGTCTCTAGCCTGTACCTGCCACATAATAAATGAGCAAACTGAGCTGGTATGAAAGTTATGGTAATCATACGGTCACCTAAGCCATATTAGAAATAATGTTTGCTCTTGTTTTATCTGATAATGTTCCAGCGTTTAAACTGTGTTTTAATTGATTGCTATTTATATATTTATATGCTTATATTGATTTTAATTGTATTTTTGTGATATGTTGTGTAAGCCGCCCTGAGCCCACATTTGTGGGGAGGGCGGGGTATAAATTGAATTAATAAATAAATAATAACTGTTAGGAATGTAGGGCATTTAACAGGATGCTTATTGTGTCAATGAGACAAACTTTCTTCCCTAAGCCAACCCCAAAATAAAAAACAAGTAAAAGCTGGCTGACACTCTTATCCAGAGCCACAATTCCCTCCCTGAGAAAAAAGATTTCATCCACCTTCTTAAGATGAGGCTGGCTCACACCACCCCATCCAGTGGAGCTTCATGGGCTCTGATAGGCTGAAAATCACTTAGCTTTGCATGGGGCCAAAATTGCAAGGATTGGTTCAGAGCCCTGGAGGAGAGTTAGGACTTCGGGGGATGATTGCCTCACCACCCAGCAAAGCTTCCATGGCAGAGTGGAGATTCAGACCTGGTTTTCCCAGATCCTAGTCCAGCACTCTATTCACTAGACCAAAGACATTCTTTCGGAAACTTAAACAACATCTCTTCCCCACAGCAAAAAAGCTAATACTGGATTTCCTCTGTGCAGGAGGTGCTTCAGAAAAGCCTCGGAGGTATTGCTTTTGTGCATGCAGGCAGGACCGTTTCTGTAGCACCTGCATCTGTCCTACAAGGACACTTGCTTTGGACCCTCCCAAAATGTTGTAGGTGGTGTGGCAATCGTTTTGTGGTGGCACCTGTTTCCCTGTCTCAAAAACTTCAGAAGTGTCCTCAGGCTCAAAATGTTAGAGATCCTAGCTGTAACCTCTGTATAATGATGGCTTCTCTAACCTTCATTCAGCCTGTAACCTTCCAGAATTAACACCAGAATTTCTAAAACTTGTTCTGCTTCTGCAGTTTCTGAATGACTATGAAAAATAGTTTTCCCCACCAGAGTAAAGGTATCTATTCTCCAGAAGCAACACAGGAAATGCCATTTGACAAATACAGTATTTTCAAGCTTCAGCAGATGTCCAAAAAGAATTAGAGCACAACCCAATAGTACCCTTCATAAAAGTTGCCTTCAGTTCCCTCTTACCTACTTAAGTGCTGTCAAGTTGCAGCCAAATTATGGCGATTTCAGCAAGGGGCTTTCAAGGCAACTGAGAAATCGACACGGTTTGCCACAGCCTTCCTCTGCAGAGCCTTCCTTGGTGGTCTCTCTTCCAAGTACCAACCCGGCTTAGCTTCCAAGATCTGACGAGATCAGGCTATACCATGCCGCCCACCCTCCCTCCATTCCCTCTTATGAAGCACAAAATAGGCCTTTTATTTTATATTTGATCTTTCATACAAGCAATGCTAGAAACCCTTGTTTGTTACTTCATCTCACTACTGTCTGAGAAAAACAAAATAACATACTGAGTGCAATGGTGGACTCATCTATCATTTAAAGTGGCTGGGCTCAAAATTGATACATGAGAAACGAATACCCAGTAAGAAACAAGGCACCACATACAGTAATCTCATGTTAAGTAGGTCATTTATTGGTTCTGACAACATTAGTAGATTGGATATTAAACAGTACTTTTAAACATTCTCTTAACCAAAAATATAACAAATATTTACACTCACTCAGTAAAAATACAAAAAAGCATACAGAGGCACTGTCTTTCTAAAAGACATAAGTGTAAGAGGTATCAAAAAATAGAAGACAAACATTGCTTGTTACAGAATACTTTACAATCACTGATTTGTGCAGTTACAATTGCTATCGGAATACCATTACAACTGTGCAGTTTTTGCCCATATGCTCACATATGCAAAATGTCATTAATATCAAGCTTAACTGCATTCCATGTATATATAAACAAAAATTAGAACAAGACAATGACAAGCACAATGGGGCATGGGGTGAGGAACTGTATTTTTCCCCACCCCATTTTTAAACGGTTTGCATTAACCCAAGAGAATATCCCTTTTTTCCTAATCAATTTTTGAAGGCAGTTTGAAAGCAAATATTATAAAAGTAATATTTAAGGAAATTTTAATTATTTTATCTGTGGTGCTGCCTACAAATAAATACTTAGAATGAAAACTGAATGGACTAAATTTCTTTGCTTTCAGTTTTACCTTCTCTGAAGAGTTAATGCAGAGATGCTGCCTTTCTGATGTTCCATGCTATTCTCAATCACCAGCTGCACAACAGGATCATATTCTAAGAAGTGATTTCAAATGACTATGCAACAACCATTTCTATTAAGGTCTGTACAAAATTCTCCACTGGCACCAGGCTGACACTACAAGTATTTCTCAGATGGGAACATGATATTTTTGTTTCTCTTAGATGATAAAACGTGTGTCAGGATCACTGCTTCAGAAACGTTAGCACACCTAGAGCAACACTTTTTCTATACCAATATTATGCACATTTTGCAACATAGTTCACTGACGTCATAAGTCCAGCATCATCAAACAACTGGCAAGCTTAAGTGATGTACAGGTCACGCTTACATAATAAGAGAATGGGTTTTCTAGTTCATATAACTATACGGAGGCAAAAATGAATATTAGTTACAGCTTAGTGCACATAAAGATATATCCTGTTTGATATCCATAACCTCACAATATACTGTGAAAAAAGAAGAGTGATGGATAGTTGATATGTACAAAGAGAGGAAGTGGCCACTTAAATGCATGATGGAAATTATATAAATGGGAAAACAGCACAGTAAATACTAATAACCAATTTCATTCAAGAATTAAATGTGTACAGAAGAGAATCAAGCAGAATTTTAATATAAAATGGTTTAAAAATGGTATTCTGTCTCTTTGTACACACCCAAATCTCACTTCATTCTGGCTAGTGTCCCCTGATCAATGTGATCAGCTGATTAAAAAAGATAAACAAACATAGCAAGGTCAGAACAAGGACGGATTGAGGCAACTCACATTGTGCAAATCTGAAGCAGTCAAGAGAGTTCACTTATTTAAAGCACATTTATCTTATAAGGGCTTTCTATAAAGAAAACATGATTAGCAAGATGGGTACTGGTTTTGAAATCAACATAGCTTCATGTTTCTTTCTTTCTTATTCTACTCCTCTGACCTATAGGTCTTAAGTAGTATTTATCAAACATGACTGGGAATATGAGGAAGAAAGGAAGAATTCAGGCCAGAGAGGGCTAGTACATAACCTACAAAAACAGCTGTTTTCTTGTAAGTTGCCCAAATTCTCATGGTCTGAATTAAAAATTTAGCTAAAATGAGTAAATTTACTAATCTTGAATCTATTAATAGTTTAGCATATTTAGCAATAAAACATGATTAGCAAGATGGACTCTGGTTTTGAAATCAACATTTGGAAAAAAAACTTACGGAGACTTACTAATAATATTGGTGTAGAAACTGCGAACTTAAGAGAACAATTGATTTCAAGTGACTGTTTCAATGGAGACCTTCAGATTTTGGTCAGTGGCTTGAATTTCAAGTGCTCTGAGCTTAATACAACAGAAAGAGATAACTCTCAAGAGAGAAGGCTTTGATCCTTCAGTTTAGGCATCTAAATATGGAGTACTCCAAGTGGCACATAGAAGCTCAAAAAGTGAAACAAGTTCATTGAAACATACTGGTGAGCTAGCACCAAAGTCAATATGGGAAACATAAATAGAAGGCTTTAGGATTCCAGCTTTATTTTTGGTGCTTGTGTTTGGATTCTGCCAGAATAAGCTGCATTTATCTTGCTCTCAAAAGAAAACTTGAAAGCTCTTTAGAACTTTGTGTAAAAAATAAGTTACTCTGAGACACCTGTAAAACTCACAAGTGTCTTTCTCTAGCTCAGACTGTAAACATTTATGACACTAAGATTTACAAGTTAACTTGAAAGATACACTGACACATTCATGTCCATTTATTATGCATGATCGAGCCACCATTATTTGCTTGAGGAGAAAAAAATGAAAATATCTCCAGTTTTTCTCCATATACTCTGGTTGGCTTAGTAAAGTTGTAACCACAACCCGGACTAATGATAAACAATTTTTTTTTCATTTTCCCTTACCACTGCAGTGTGAATGTGCATGTGAGCTTATACTCACAAATAGTATTCTATTTATGGCCAAAGGTCCACAAATGTTGGTGGTTCCTGGTAGACAAAAAAAAATCATAGACACTACTAATCCTGCCCTTCTCCCAATATGAGGGAGATGTAATCTTTCAACACTTGTTCTGGGCTCTAGAGGATCTGCAGGAATAAGTGACACCCCATCTTTCTTTTAGTTTAGGGGCTCATGCCTTCAGACACACTGGCCTTTGGAAGCACTCAAGAAGCAGTGAGACTTCTCGCTGCTTTCCAGTGCCCCCAAGGGCCACCACAACTGCAGGGATGAACTTCCTTGCCCATTTCTCACTTGGCAGTCATGACAAATAGGCTTATCATGTCCAATTACAGTGGCAAATGCATTTGTGGGTCACCGTGTATAGTAATACATGGCAGAATTAATTTCACAGGTGCTTGCTGGCTTGTTTTAGTGTAAAGACCTTATAGTTCAAGATGTTTAGGAAAGCAATCTAGGATCATTTGCACACTGAAATATACATCTTGTACTAAGAACATGAAAATTAACATAAAATACAGTGCAGATACTCAAGAATATTTATTTTGTTGTAATCTACAGTTCCTAAAGACTGAAATCATGACCTGGATAGCCCAGACTAGCCCGATCTTGTCAGATGTCAGATGCTAAGCTGGGTCAGCCCTGGCTAGTACTTGAATGGAGGACCTCCAGGAATACCAAGGTCATGACGTAGAAGCAGGCAAGGCAATAGCAAACCACCTCTGAATATCTGTTGACTTGAAAATCCTATGGGGTTGCCAGAAGTCAACTGTGACTTAATGGCAAAAACAACAACAAAAAGATTAAAATAATGAACTTCACCTTTCAGTGTTTCAGTCCAAGTCTTACAGTTGCAAGAAACTTTACAATTTAACAGCAAAGGCAGAGCTTAATTAGAGCCAGGCTTCACTGGAATTTAGCCAAAACTTGTTTCCAAATGTAAAAAAATCACCTTGGATTATGTGAATCCATACTAACAGAATGTGCACTGGAGTAGATGAAGAACAAGTCCACCCACCCAGCAGCCACAAGCAGACTCCAGATCTGGAACAGAGGCAGAAGTTTGCAGGTCAGAAGATGTGACTTCCAGACAAATTTGTGTTCTGGTAGCTGCCATCAGAAATCAAGCACTACTCATAAATTCTGAATACCTCAAGCTGACTACACTGACATGATAGGTACTGTTCCAGTACAAGTTTTGGTGAAGTGGCAACAGGTTACAAATTCAGGGCACAATTCACACGGCAGTCAGGTTCTCCTTTGTGCTTCTTTCCATTTGTTACAGTGAGACCTGCACGGGGGTGGGGGGGTGGGGCTTCCCAGTGGATTGTGCTGTAAATGCAGACAGACACCATGATTCACTTTTGCTGGAGGACAGGAAGAGGAAAGTGAAAGAGAAACACAGGTACTTCTTTTAGGCAATTGGATAGTTAAAAGGATGGTCACATGTACTTCGCCAGTTTTAAAATACAGGACCAATAGATGGCAGCATTTCACTACTGTATGTACATCAACACACACACTAAATACGCACCTCAAGGGGTTGGCATTTCACAAAAGAGGTTTATGTTGCATTGTGTGTAAACCTCTAGCTGCACTCATGAACATCCAGTTCCTCAGAAGTCAAAAGTGTTTTGCTAGCATAAAACATTTTGTTAACACCAAGATAAATTGCTACCTTATTTTCCTTATAAAAGCATTCACATTAGCCAACCAGAGCATTCCAAATACATGTACAAACAAACAAAAACTTTATATAAACTCCAAATTAATAAATTACTCTTCGGATTGCTGCAGAAGTTTCCTTTGCTGAAGCTTTGCAGTTTCTTCCATACGTACATAAAATAACATTCTTCGACTGAGAGCAGTAATGGTATAGAAAATATCTGAGTGGTCTACCAAAAAATTCTAGGATTTTCTACTGAAGAAAGCTTCCAAGTGGCAAGTGGCCCCAATGCAACTTAGGTCCGTCTGCAATTCTGGTTTCTGCATTATAGGGTCAGTATTCCTTGGAAAGATTTGTCTCTTTCCCCCCCACATAAATAGGATTCTTAGACCATGGAGATGACCATAGTAGGCTGAAAAGCGCCCATCATTTGTTTGGAACAGAGGCAAATGGAACATTTGAAGTCAATAGCAGCAAGCTGTCAGCTACAGCTAACAGGATTGTATGATCCTTCCTTTTACTGTGACTTGAAGCAATTTTTGCAGGAAGCACAAAGGCTAGACTGCCGATACTTGTTCATCTTCTGTGAAGTAAGAAAGACACAGTAAACTGTTGATACCAAAGAAAGCCATAAGCATACTGCTCTTATATTTATTAAATATACAGACTACAACCAACTCTTCCCCTACAGCAACTCCATGTAAACTGAGCATCTCTGCACATGAGGTATTCTGAAATTAATCAAACATTAAGTAAACATTTTCAGATCTCTCTTTTATACAACCCCATATGATTTCGATCATATACATAGAAAGGCAATTGTCAAAATGAAATGGATCTAGCGTCATCAAAATATTGTGTCCTTTCTGACACAGTGCTTTAAAATTGGAAATGGTGCACATGCCAGATCTATACCCCCACCACTGCCTATCAAACTGTTTTCTTTTGGCAGTTTTCTTTACCAAACCCATACACTTATAGTTGTTGTTGTTTTTAAATCATCTTTGTATAAAATAAACAACGCCTACATCCTACTGCTTGGATCTAAAAACTGGTATTTAAGCTGAAGTTAAGGGTGGGAAAATATTGATATACTTGATTGCTAAAGAACTGTCAATTATCCACTATAATGCAAAATTAATAGCAAAATACTAATTAGAAAGCATTTGAAACTTACTCATAGACTTGTAATTATGCACTAGGATTAAAAAAAATCATGCTACTAAGATTTGTATTTCTCCCAGTGCAGTCCTAAGCAGAGTTTTACTCTTAAAAGCCCACCGACCTCCATGGATTTACAACGATGTAGCTCTGCATCTCCAGACTACCCCATGCTTAACTAAGGGACTTTCAAACTCAGTTTGTGATACTACATGGAGGTTCAAAGGAATGGTAAGAATTGTACTAGATATGCCCATGGACACACTTAAAAGTAGCTCCATGGATGCCAGCTAGTCAGCCCAATTTAATTTCAGGTTCAAAATTTGGTCATTCTGCATTATAAGTCAGAGAATGCATTCTAGTGTGTTATTTTTGAAACTTTTTAGCATCTGAGTCAGGAAGGGTGTCTTGCTGGTGGGTATAAAAAACAGCACCTCAGAGATTTAGTAACCTCAAAAAGGCATGCACACTGGGAATCCACTCCTATGCAAGATTAACAAGACAGTCATGTACAACTCTATGCACATCCATCCACACCCTCTGGCTGAAGACACTACTGTGATTACAGCACAACTGCAAGCAACTCAGACAAGACTGATGCTTTTAAAAGTTAAGGAAACATGTCACATCAACATTTTTCTGAAATAAAATTAGAAAATAATTGTGCCAAACAACTAAAGTAATGGGTAACAGAAGGTCAAATATGAAACAAATGAAATACAAAAAAGCCCCCAAATTGCTGGTAGAAAAACATAGAACACTCAAGTCTGTCTCTCTATAACCTACTAAGATTTACACCCAGGAAGGTAAGGTGGTTCTGAATATTAATTCCGCCTTTTACAAGATGACTGGAAGGGTGTAAACAGTTCAGAACAAGGGTCAAGCATAAAGTATCAGCAGTGTGTAATAAGTGGGCCCCTGTGGGCTTGATTCTGTCAACCAAGAGGCTTCATTAGGCTTGCTGCTCTGTTGTAAATAACTGAAGCAGCAACTTAAAACATTTTTATTCTGATGGTACTCTCATCAAAATTCTAAGTGTGATCACAATAGGGAAGAGAACATCTGTTTGCACATTCACTCTGATAACCTCAAGATGATAAAATCAACTTACATGGTAAGATGTAATTGTTAGAATCAGTGAGAGAATTTTCTTTTTAGCTTCCAGGAACAATATATCGGCCACACTGCTTCACAAGTCCCAAACACTCACGTTCAGGAGTGGACTGGCCCTTGAACTTACCAGGACAATTTCTGGTGGGCCAAAGTCTTGGATGCCTGCTGGTGGCAGGAGCAAGGTGAGCCTAACTCCAGCAAGGCTGGTAGTTCCAGAGGAGCTATTCATATCAGAGCTAGCTAGCAGCAGGTATGATTAGCGTCAGCTTAAACGTTAGCTTCTCCCACACTGCTGCAGGCTGAGCCAAAGCCAAGCAACCCCTGTGGGTACTGCCAGTGCTGCAGGGCCCGCTTGGCTCAGCTTCCAGTCCAGTCCTGCCTGCATTGATCATTAACCGCAGTGACATGGTCGCTGATTTTTTTAATCACTGTTCATTTTCACAACAGGCATTTAAAAAGCCATGATACATAACACACACACACACAGATTCACATACAAGGTGATCTTTGTGAGATAAAATGGTCCATACATTTCCAATACAGAATTATACAGCAGTTGACTATCAAATTAGATCTTTAACATACCGTCCTCTTCACTATTTGCGTCAGTCATATCAGCTAGCTTAGGATGGGACGGCTGTCGGCTATGCCACTGAGGCATCTTCTTTGGAAAACAGGCCACTGGTTCACTACTCAGAGGAGCAGATGAGAGCCTAGAGAGCTTGCTATGCAGCATCTTTGACCTCTGTACCGCCACGCTATAGTCAGGAGGTTTTATGTGTGGGTGGTGAGGTGATCCTTCTTTTAAGTCCGCTAAAGAAATGCCCATATATCCTGGCGGGGTGGGCGGTGGCTCCCTATACCTATTGTCCTCCTTAGATGAGGTGACACAGTACACTGGCACAAGAAATAAGCAATGGAAATGTTAATGAAAGAAACAAATGGAGGGAAAAAGCATTTGAAAAATAACCAAGTGAAATGTTACAATGGCTAACCAAAAACTGATAACAAAAGGTAAATGTAAAATCATTTGTTATAAAAGTTATTGGAAGAATTTTTAAATGTTAACTACTGAAAAAGTTCACAGTTTAGCAGCCGGATTACTAGATTTGTAGAAGATAAAGCAGTGCTTAGCAAGTTCTCACCTCCTAAGTGCTTGCAAATTTGCAGAGAGCAACAGGGATTGTTATAAATCTGCACTTCTACAACTCATTCCATATCAAGACCATAGGAACTCCCTCCCCTCCAATTTCTCAAGTGAGAATATCAAATCATACTGGGAGAAAAAAGCAGCTCTATTGTGAAAAAAGGAAAGAAAGAAAAAGAAAGAAAGGAAAAGAAGAGAAAATCCAAAAAATAGGGCTAGCAAAGCATAGAGATATTCAAAAATTAGTCTTGCCAATGTGCTTGCTGAAAAAATTGATACCTGATTGTAGCATCTACATTACATATTTTATTCAGCTATAGGCATCCATATTGGTACTCTGCTAAAGGTGGGAAGCCCGAATAAATTATGGCTGTTGCTAAGAATCCCTTGCCTTCTGCTAATTGTACTTTGGATCCATTAATTTAACCTCTTAATATCAGCAATGCTGCTGCTAATCTATATTATTAAACAACCCAATTTAATTGTGTCACTTGCCTTATCCAGAATGAATTTAGGCTGCAATGCTGAGGATCACTGGCTTTGTTTGTTTCCCAAGGCTGCCTCATTTTAACCATCCACTTTATCATATTTCAAAAGCAGCTTAATTAGCTGGACAAATGGGATTAATATTGGGTGCAGAGTTGGTACTTAAATCAGATGCAATCCACACAGTAGGCTATAAATATCAATTTGGTATCCTCTAAGTTGGCCTTAGAATATTATTGTATTTTATTGTGATTATTATACAATTGCTAGCCACCTTAGACATTCTGTTGGGAAAGCATGGCAGCAACTTATCAAAGATAGAACTAGAATAAAGGAAAAACTAGGGTTCATAGTTTTAAACTGACTGAACTTGCATCATTTGGGCTAATGTGCTGATCATGGGTGCATGCCCAAGGAAAAAAGCGTACAAAGCAGATAACCAGGAAATTGTCAGAAATAATTTAAAAGGCATAAGTGGCTAGGAACAATAATATAGGATGTTTTGATGGCATAGGCTATGCTGCATTTATATAGAAAGGGTGAGGCTACCCTAGTTCCAAAGCCTTTGAAGTATTTGCTTTTTCCTTAGTGTCAGGCAGAGAAGGAATGTAAAGTCCTCCACCCTATGGGGGCACAGGAGGACAACAGCCTTCAGCAGCTGCCTTCCAATGAGCAAGTTATAACCCCCAGCAAATTGTTAATTGCCTTTCATTTGCACTGTATCTTTTGGCAGATGCCTTTAAATAGACTGATTATTTGAGAACTTTGGCAATTCCTTCATACTGCAGTATCATCTAATTATCTAATATGTTATAATAATCACATGTGGGCTCATCTGTGGATACTTTTATCTGTGGACTAGGCCCACATGGAGAGAAGAGAGAGTTTTTGCCAAATCCTCCCCCCCAGCTTTGCAGAAAAATCTTAAACCTATAATAAATAAGCACAGGGGGATAACACCCCCCCCAATGCAACGCTGCTGCAGTGGGAGAGGGGAAGAGGACAAGGAACAAGAGTTGGAGACGTGTGGATAGGTGAGAAGAATCCTCCTCCCTGCAGGTTCCTGTTAGAAACCAGCAGCAAAGTTTAGACAGGGCAGCTGAGTGGGTGGCTACAGAGGCAAGGGGAGAAAGAGCCTCCTTTTCCATAGCCGCTGCCTCAGCTGCTCTGTTTAAACTTTCCCACCAACATCCAACTGGCTAGACTATGGGGATCACTGCTGGAGATAGGGTGGCAAGGAGGATTCTTTGCTTCCGCTCACTGGTTAGAAGCTGGCAGGAAAGTCTAAGGAGGGAAGCTGAGGCAGCAGATATGGAGGCAGGGGTGAGAAGGAGCCCCCCCCCCCATGGCACACCTCCATAGCCACAGTATGCAGCATTTTGTTGCAGGTTCCTACTTGAGTATTATAATTATGACATGTGACCCTATCTGCGGATAGCTAAATCCACAGATTGGGGCCACACAGAATACAGGTATTTCTTTCCCACCAGCATCTTACTTTCTAGACTGTGGGGATCAGTGCTGGAGATGGAGGGGTAAAGAGGATTTTTTGCTGCCATTCATTGGTTAGAAGCCAGCATGAAAGTTTAAGGAGGGCAAGAGAGGTGGCAGAAAAATCTGAAACAAAAAAAACACCCTGGGGTGTTAATATCTTCCAACAAAAGCACTATCCTTCCTTCTCTGTCAGTGGGCCTGGTAGTGGTGCTGGAGAAGAAAGCCTTGCCAGGCACAGCAACTGCAATGATGGGGAGGTGCAGTGGGCCCTCCGGGAGCCATGCCAGGCTTACTACTGAGAGTGACAATGGTTGGGGGGGAAGGCTCAGCAGGGCCACCAGGATCGCCTCTGAGAGCAGTGATGGTTTGTGGGGGTGGAGTAAAAAAACCACTGCAGACCCTGCAGTGGTGGCAGCAATATTGTGTGTGGGGGTGTGTGTGACTGAGAGCTGCAGTGGGCAGGGGTAGGAGAAGGCTTAGAGGGGGAAGGGGGTCCTCCCCATGAGAATCATGGGTCCCCACTTTTCATAATCTAAATGGGTTAGCTGCTAGCACAGTGGTTTCCAGTCTGAGATTCTGAATTCCCCATGTCTTGGCTACTGACCGGAAGAACTGCCCTATCCTCATCTTTAAATCTGTTCTGATGAATTAAATAGCTAAGATATGGTAGCAATTATTGTTTCCAAAAAGAAATCAGTTTAAAATGTGCTTTGAAGGCAGGACGACAGAGTGCAGATGCACCTCTTCCTCATCTCAGTGCTCACAAACAGACTTCAGTGGCACAAAGACAGCGTAAGGGTGAGATAGTCAAAAGTGAACTCCCCCTCCACAAAATCACCATCTTCATTGTAGGGTTTCTTGGAGAGCATTCAGTCACCTCCACAGTGAAAAATCACAAATGATAAAGCAATTTCCTCCTTCCTTATCTTATATCTTATACTTGACCTAGGGTATTATTAAGCAGCGGCCTGCAGCAGTGAATGGAAAGAGAAGGGGTACTGTTTGGGCAGGAAAGAAAGCCTTGGACAAGTAAATAGACATCGGTTGATCTTCCTGAGAGTGGCTGATAGAGGCAGTGCTAGAGGGATAAAGTACAAAGCAACAAGTATAGCTGAGCAATTTATGGCTGAGGAAGGATGATGCAGGTACAGCACCCAGCAGCAGACAGCATCAGGCATTGGAAAGTGTGGGCAGAAAGACAGGAGGCATATGGGAACCTGGTGCATCAATTTCTTTTTCTCCATTGTTTGGATCAGCTAGCAACCCTAGCTGATTAGCACAGGAGATGAATACAGAGATAATACTGAGTCTCACCCTCTTTGACATGACTTTCCAGTAATTATAGAGAATTCCTTTACTGACTCTGCCCTTACCAATACATCTGGATGACATACACACTCACAAAAGGTTGACTTCTCTCTCCCAGCAAGAATTTGGTCTCCTGAGAAAAATGCTATTAACCCAAAGCATCAGCATAGATCCATGATATAGAGATGCTGTTCCCTTCAACCACCCCCTGGCAAGTTTATGAACCAAACACTCAAGCTGACATACTTAGTTGGCTTCAGTCCCTCAACTTGCAAGGAGGTTTGGACATGGAGCCTATCTCCCCTGTGTGCAAGAAAAGCTTCTGCAACAGATCTGGAAGCTAAGCAATGCAGCTGCCCAAAATTTAACTGGGGGGGGCTGTTCCTGCTCATCACCACCAAGCCATAACTTCCCTTCCTTTCCTCTGTGTCACCATTTAGAAAATATTGGGATATATGAGGGAAGAAATAGGTATAGAAAGCCAGGCAAACGGAAGGAGTTTCCTCCTCCTTCTCTTCCTCTCTGCCCCATCTCCTCTCCAAAGCACAGCATCACAAGTAAGCTGTATATTCCTATTGCTGAATACATACCTCTTCTACCATTATACTGTTCCTTGTGCACTTACAGATTTAGAACAAACATTTTCAGAAGTTTTCAATTTATATGTGTAAGGAGAACTAGAATCACCCCTCCTATTTTATGGGGGAAATTAATTCTAAAAACCTCAAAGCACATTTGTGCTATGGCTCTTGGAAGATCTTTATGTTACACAATCTTCACTTTTATGCCCCCCCTATCAAAGGTTATTATTTTTTTAACTCAAAAACTAGCACGGTCTACATCTCGTCTTCCATGTACAAGTAGTGCATAATTAAGTCTGCATTTTCTAGTTTTCCAAATGTGAGTCTATTTTTGCTGTGGAATTTGGATCTTCTTGGCACAGGGGACCACCAATTTTTTTAGGACATTCAGCATTTGGATGCCTACAGATCTGCTGGCAGTGCAAAATGACACCAGGAAGACTATTTCCTTCCCATCCTGAAAGCAAAGAGGGATGGGCTGGCAGCACTGAACAGCTGGAGAGAATCTCTCAGCCTGGATTCACTCACTAGTCACTTTCTGCCTCAACATGGTGATTGCTCAAGAAACAAGAGCCTGACGTCTTAATCAGAGGAAGAGCTGTAAGGAGTCTGACAGAAAACAACTGGTCTAGTTAAAGCTCGTTAAAACCAGCTCTCTTCCCTATAAAGCAGTAAGGAAATGTACTGTTCTTGAATTTTAAATCCCACCTCCTGCATGCCCAAGATTTGGAAACACATCCTCTGAGGATTTATTTGATTGGAAACATGTGCACAAGCTAGATTTTAACATGCAATCCACCCCCTGTTCAACTGATGTCATTTCTTAACAGCTTAATAACATAATGTGTAACACATGTGAAAGCTTTCACAAGTCTTTGACTTGGCTTACCTATGAGGCCTCTCTCTGTACTTGAAGTGACAGTTTTGTAAGCTGCATCATTGCCTGATTTGGAGTCCAAAACGTCACTCTGGTCTGCTGTTAGGCTGTCAAGTCCTCTTCGTTTTATTGTCCCATAGTTTGCTTCATAGGTGTCTGAGAGGGAACTCGAGGAAGCCCAGCTCTGCCGGGATTGGTCAAAGTCCATGCCAGCTTTGGACTGCCTGCTGCTATTTGAACGGGTATGGGACTGCAAATGAGCCTCTTCAGGACAGCAGCTTGATGGCTCTACTTCAGCAATGGCTCTTTCTAAATGAGTGTGGCGGTAAGAGTTTAAGAGATCCCATCCCTTCTGGTTTTGGATTGTTTGGAAATTATCATGAGAACTACTGGAGCAAGAAGTCCAGCTTCCACGACCACTGTCTGCTGCTTCTATTGTGATGTGCTCGTGGGAGATCTCCTCAGTACTCAAGGAAGAGGAGACGGGCAGTCCTCGGATCATTGGAGGTCTGGAAAGTGGCCAGCTGAATTTGATGATAATGGAAATTAGGAAGAGAACAGGGTTCATTTAGACAATATGCAAGCATTGCAAATATCAACATAATCCAATATAAATGTTCACTTGCCTCTTCTCTCCAATTAACAATTAAAAAAATATATATATAATTAAGTGTACAATTTAGCAAGGCTGAAATTGTTTCTACAGTTGCGCTTTAACCATTGCTTTCTATTGAGTCACATCTGCACTAAAGCTTTCTCTATTTTTCTGTGTCTGTACTATGTTGGTTTCCACTTCAAATACTTGCCTTTTCCCAGACTCCCAACAAACTCTCCCAACAAAGACATATCAGTTTCTATCACTTCTCTAGTTTTTCCCTAAATTCTCTTGAGTGCAAGTCATATAATTGCACACTCACATGCTACAACTGGACTTTCATAAACAAGATTTTTCAATACTATTTCACATTTTCTATCTATATGCAATTTCCTGTCTCAGACAGGCCTCTGCTACATAATTTGCACAAACACATACACACTTCATTTCTGTACCAGGAGAAAGACAAGAAAGAAGAAATGGAAAATAAATATTCAAAAGGTTCTCTATGTCAGAAACAACAAAATATCTGATTTGCATGATTAGTTCTTATTATGTTTTTCTGTCAGTCTTGGTCAACTTTACTGCTTTTGCATTTTAAGCACTTGGTCACTACTCACAGAAAACAAAAGGCAACACTGTGCTTAAATGTGTCTCAATCCAAGACAACACTATGTAAAATCTCTGAGCAGACCAAACAGCAATGTACCTTGCATTTATATCACCAGCACAAGTTGCTTCTGAACAGTGCCTTACTCAAAAACAAAATGTAGAAACTGTTCCAAGATTTTATTTTTGCTAATCGATGAGCAAGAAGAAGAGCTCATCTTTAACTATTTTTCTTCAAGTGGTCTTCTGAGCATTCACGCTGATAGGCTTTGCTTCCATCTAGAACTTTGATCCAGAAGTTTCTAGAGCTAAGTTTTAGACAAAAATCCTCTACCCCCACAGCAGATTCTCATCTGCACATGTCCAAGGGTGAGGAGTTGCCTCTGCTCACTCAGTTCCTTCCGAAAAAGGAACAAAGCAAGTTAAAAGTACCTGTTGCAGAAAAGGTGGGAAGGTCATGTGAATGCACAGATGACCATTCAAAGAACAATAGCAAGCAACTTGTTTTTACTTCTTTATGGTCTCTGTGCATCACACTGATGAGCAAAGGCTAGCAAGCTTATCTACCTGATGGTATCACAACTAGATCTAGAAAGCATTGAGCACAACTCTTCTGAAGGATGTGTATGTTCTGGCTCTGAAGTAAAAGGCTAATGCTTCACAAAGGTGGATCACTGGGCCTGAGTAGCTGCTCTGCAAGGTTCAGGAATAGGAATCCTTTTGGTGGCAGGGAGACTGGTGGCTTAACTCCAGGAAGAGTCTTCTGTAACAGTTCACAGCAGAACTTTACAGTGGATATTACCAAGTAACTTTATCTCTGGAAAGAAAGAAACAAGTCAGGATGATTCCTGAAGGGAGCACATCTTTTTCTGCCTCTGAGGGAACCTTTGGAGTATAAAGGGATGTTCAGGTCATACATCACATGAAACTCAATGTTCAACTGAAAAGAGATGCCTAGGATCACTTTGTTTCATGAACCTGAAGAAATGGCAGCTTGATGTGCAAAGTTCATGGGCCCTTTGTGCAGACCAGATTGAAATAAGGAAGATTACTCTGTAAGTGAAGATCTGCCAGTCATAGGTGGTCAAGGACTCAAATGGCTTTTTCATGACGAGGGTGAGGATCAACTGTGATTCCCATGCAGGTTTAGACGGTGTCACGGGAGGATGAAACTTGACGAGGACCCTAATTGCGTAAGAAGGGACTGGACAAAGAGAGAGTGTCCCTATATTACCAGGTGTGAAGCTGGGATGGGTGTTAGATTGCCCTTGAGAGATGAGTATGCCAGTCCTATACAGTGGAGCTAAGCAAGGCATAGGGGCCAGCCAGGTGGCTCTATCTCATGTTTAGGCACAGGTATGAAAGCACTTCCACTTTTTCTCATACAGCCATCTAGTAGTTTATCCCATTCAGAAATATCTCTCTCCTTCAGAGTGATTGAAGGTGGCACTCCAGAATCATCCTCCAGGCCACCAGCAAGAAGTATTGGTTGTGAGGGTCACTTGAGGAGAAGGTCATGTGAAGGGGACCTCTTGGCAGAGGAGTGAGCATTCACCATAAAAGACTTCTAAGCACCTGTGATTTTATGTGCAGCAATTTATCCGACGAGTTACCCATTGGTTGGAAGTTGTTGTTGAAACAGCACTGTAGAGGCCTCATTCTCAGCCTGACAAATTATATCCTCTGTAGTAGACTGCTGCCATGAGGCCCAGCAGTCTTTGAATGTGCCTGGCATGGCAAAGGCTGGTAAATGGGAGTTTCCATCAGATAGGTTAGGGTCAGTATCCTGTCTGAAAGAAGAACAGCCCTTGAAAATATGGAATCAAAGGTTACTCCTAGGATGGGTGACTCTGGAGTCCTTACCAAGTAACAATAAGACTTCTCCCCACTAACGTGCAGGCCTAGGGCAGCCAAAAAATGTAGAACTGTATACACTTCGGAGTTGGTGAAGTACTGTGAGCAGAAGTTTCTATTGCCTCTTCCTGCAGAAGGTGATCCATCTTAAGACAGACAGTACGGTTGGGGACAGTTCATTTTGAATACTCTGGGTGGGAGAAACAAAGTAAACTCTATCAGGTAACCCAGCTTGATGATGCTTCTCACTTGGAAAATATTCCAGCTGCCCTTCACAGAATGACTCAACAAGTTACACATTAGAGATTAGCAAAGAGGATTTTTGATATTAGAATATCTCTGTTATTTTGAGGATTGACTCTCGTGTCTCTACCATGGAGTTCTTCAAAACACATGGGGAAATATTTACCTCAGGAGCTGAGATCAAGGGTGAAGCAGATCTCCATTAACCTTCCCTGGGTTTATGTTTCTCTTTACATTTTTCTTCTTTGGCTTTGTAAGTAACAGAGCTAATCTCTTCAGCTTTAATTTTACTGCCTGCTGCTGACTGGGTTCCATGACTCAGAAATCCGGAGTTGAAGTGGCTGAAAATGGAACACACAGGTTTCTGTGCCATCAATGCTGATTATCCAGTCATTGTCTCAGAGGTAGAGAGTGTCCTCCCACAGTGTTGCATGGAGACTGGTGGACTTGATTGTGCCTTGCTTGCTTTGTAAATTTGAGGAAGTGGACACAAGTCTCTAGTGTGTACTATTTCCCAAGGCACAGGAGACACAGGTTGCAGCCAACAGCTGAAAGTAGCTTTTCCCTTCACTGTCGACACAGTTGTCCTCTGCACCACAGAGAGGCAATGAGAGAAACATAGGAAAGTAGGAAAATTGATCAGAAAGACAAAGTGGGAAGTAATGACTAAGAGTGTGTGAATATTGCTTTGAGGAAAACTAGTATGCAGAAAGGGTGCCTCTGAAGATGTAGCCAAAACACAAACAAAAAAGAACTGGGCAAGATGAGACTTCTCCCCCTTGGGTGTGCACAGTCAAGAACGTGCCTCTGAGGGGACAGAATTTGTTTTTGCCTGAAATATAGCTCAAAAAGTTTCTGAATGGAAACTCTGCACAGCTGCAAATCCCACCAGTGTGATGCAGCACTAACTTGTTACATATCAGCCACTGTCATTATCAGTGTGGCTTGCTCATTAATTCAGCCTAACATGGCTCATTTTAAACAAAGTATTTGTGCACTCCAACAGCAGTGAAAATACAAATGGAAGGCATTCAGTTTTTTAAAATTTTAAATCTATCTACCAATCACAAGGCTCATAAAAACACTTCATGTCATGAAACCTTTTGTCATAACTGTCGTCCAGCTTCTCACTGGCTGCAGCCATCCTACTATAATAAAGGCAAACAGATTCTGACAATATTCCTTAAGGCATAAGCCTGGAAGCAAATTTCCTACTTGCTCGTACAGCTATTAAAACACTATTGTGCTATACATTAAACAGGAAACCATTTAAATAGTTTTTTGGAATTTCCCAAGATAACATCTTTGAACATTCAGTACATAGTGTAATACCAAAGGCAATTTATTTAAATCTCAATACCTTAGTATATTTTTTTTGTATTTTCTTTTCTTTAAGACCTACAACTACAAGAAAAAATACTGTATGAAATTCCCTAAGCAGAGTGTACATCTCTCTCTCTTTTAAGTACTGAATGCCATTCTGCAGGCTAACATTACACATAAGAATGATTACAACCCAGGAAATAAATGGCTTGAATGTAATGCACCATCATTAAAATCCTCTCTTATATGTCTCAGTGGAGTATCCCTTACCCAGTGCAAGGCTGGCTATACTCCAAGGATGGTTGACGGTGCTCTTTCTTTTCCACTGTTCCTCCCAAATCTACCACAACGGCCAGAGGCAAGCATCTCTCATCCTGGAGAGCAGCAGACATTGAGTCAGCAGAACAGTTGCTCACGATGCTGGACCGTGAAGAGATCTCACTGTGACTGGAATCTGAGAAATTCTCAGATTTGGCAGATGGTATGAGGGCATAGCCTAAGTGTGACAGGAGAAGAGAAGAATATTAAATAATTCAGACAGCTTTACTTATCACCTGGCTTAACACCATATCATACCCTTTCACAGACAAAATTCTTTTAACCAATTTATTCCCTCCTCCCACACATTCAAGTAATGCTGCTTGTCTGTTTGTAAGGGGAAAAAAATCAGAGCAGAACAAAGCTTCACTAATTGCTTTGCACATTTATCACAGACAAACAAATGGTACATTTGCGACATAATATAATGAAACCAGAAGTAAAACTCCTTTGGTACAAGGGGCAGAACTTCTTCAAAAATCAGTCAATAGACCAGACCACCAAATTTCAAGACTCCTCATCATTTTCAGAACATGAAGAGAAAGAAATACGGCAGCTATTAACTAAAACTTCCCCTGAAATCCTTAACAGAAGGAAGACAAATCACCAAGCTACTACTGTGTGCCCCCAAAAACAAAACTCAAAGGTTTTTACGTTAAAGAAAATATAAACTTACAGACATATACAAAAAATGTAGAGGAATTCTGCTTATTAAAATGCCATAAAATTTATGAATTGAAGTAAACCCTACTAGCTTCCATTTATAATAATCACATCAAGTCCTGAGGAGGGTACTTAGCAGCAATTTATGGAGTCACAGAATCAAATGGTCAAGATTTTTCTTCACTGTTCCTCTCCAGGCTCTGTTTGTGTGTTTGAATACTTCCTCAAGACATAAAATTCTCACAGCATTCATAACAATAACTTCTGGTACAGTTCTTAATTTATTCCAATTATCACAAACTGACCTTTTGCCCTCCTTTCAATTAATGGTTGTTTTCTTCTATTAGCAAAATAATGGTTTTCATAAATGGATCTGAATAGATTTTAAGTATTAGTCCTTTATCAGATTGTTTACTGCCATGTCTTCTCCCAATATAAATATACTACTAAATTAAAACTTTTCCCTTTTAGGAAATTGAAACAAGCAGTTCATTTAGAGCAGCAGCAGAACTTTTAAGCAAATAATTGCCATTTTCAAGAACCACAAATACATCTTTCTCAGATTAGACTCATAGCAAAATTACAATTAGCTTTTTTCATCCCTGATAATTTTGACAATATAAAAAGTCAACACAAAATCAAAAATTATAACCATTCAGAGAAGAAGACTGAAGACTGGTTTGTGCCAAGGTATAAATGGTTTGCTTTGCTTGTATGATGATCCTGATTATAATCACAAACACCGTTTTGACCTAATATAATTAAATAACTATAACAGTAATCCTAAATAGGTCTATTCAATGGAGCTTACTCCCAGGAACAGCGTTGTAGGATTCTCCTGTTACTCTGTTTCATGGTTTTATACTGTTTAATTTGATCTTCTGTTAAGCTACCTTCAGGCTTTAAAGAGATTTCTCAGCTAATTTAACTAGTAGTATAAAATTCTACTGTATTTGACTATAAGTCAGCCTACTAGTTAGCGTATCAGGTGCACGTGTTGCAGTATATTCCAGGGTTATATTGGGGGGAAAATAAGCCAGTACCTCTATGAAGCATTAAATTTTTTTTTAAGAGAATGGGTGAATGGTTATGATATATTCAGCAGCAAGCAGAAGAAGAGAGTAAGGCTTGTGTCAAATACTGAGAATTCAGTGCTTTGTAACCTTCTAGACCAACCAAACCAAAAGTGGCAGAGAACTCAAAAGGTGGGGAATGGATGAACTAGATTCTCCTGCACCACACGATGCCAGTTTTACATTTTGAAAATATTTATTGAAGTGCATCCCCTTTTCCTTTTTGAAAATAAATGTTTTATAGAATTCAGTATTTCTTTTGATGAGGGAAGGGTAAGCACAGCAGCTATCTGATTCAAGAAGGAAAGGAGCGGTCCAGGCCATATTGAAAGGAGTTTCTTGTGACAAGTCACTGTAAAGAGAATCTAGGTATCTGGACAGCAATTGATAGGACTGGGAGTACCAAGGAACAAAAAAATGAGAAGTAGTAGTGTGCCATGCAATAGGAATGTCTCTACAAATAGCATGGTTTAGTAAAATATCATGCTTTTTACACAGTAGCACTTTCTGCAAAAACCTGACTGTACTAACATGAGATGGTTAGGTGACTGGCTACTTGGGGTGTACACTTGCATCTTCGCAAGCCTTAAATATACCCCAAAAATACCTTAGTGTATATTTTAGCATCCCAAAAGTATCCAAGATCTTTTTGGGGAAACTGGATAAAATCCGGAAAAAGCCTGAATATTTTCAGGAGCCAGGAAGATTGGGGAAACAGTTGAGAGGCTGGGAAACTGCTCCCCACCTATCAGCTGTTTTCCCAGTTCTTTTTTTCTTCTGCAGTTCATTTAAAATAGGCTGGTTTAAAGGGACTGTAGAAAATATTGAGGAAACTGCTGATAGGCAGTTAACAGTTGAGAAGTGGGAAAACTGTTCCCCGCCTATCAATTGTTCCCCTGACTGGGGGAACAGCTGAGAGGCTGGGAAATTGCTCCCCAACTATCAGCTGTTTCCCCCCTTGTCTTCTTCAGTCCATTTAAACCAAGGTTTAAAGGGACTGCAGAAAAGATCAGGGAAACAGCAGAGAGGCTGGGAAACTGCTCCCTGCCTATTAGCTGTCCCTCCCCTTTTTTCTGTAGTCTCTTTAAACCAGGCTGGTTTAAACAGACTGCAGAAAAGACTGAGGCAACAACTGAGAGGTAGGAGCTGCAGCTGACTTGTGTTTTGCAGCTTTGCCATTCCTGGGTTCCTGTTTTTTGTCTTCCATTTTTTTCTATTTCGGGTCTATTGTACCTGAAAAAATTGGAATGTCCAAAAAATCCCAGATCTGAATATTTTGCCAGTATTGAGCTCTGGAATTTTTTGGACATCCTGAAATTTTGGAGGGTCCAATAGATTCAAACAGCGAAACCCCTCCAAAAAACCACATGCACACCCCTACTGCCTATGTAACTCTGTTCTACTTTAAGAAACAACCCCATTGGAGAGAAAATCTCTTCCAGTTCCCATGGATATTTAAAGGAAATGTTAAAAGGGGGATGTGAGAGCCTTTTTCAAGAGAACTTTCCATAACCTGTTACTGTTTGCAATCCCATCTGCGTGTATGCTCTCCCCTCCCCTTTGTTATGTTTGGATTGTCTAAGCATCTTGCTTTTATTTCCCTGCTCTCCCTTTCCGTTTGATTTTGCTGAAATGTCTATTGGTTTTGTATCTTTTATGTGCTAGGGATCTTGTATCTTCAGTCCAACTCCTGATTTTATTTTCTTTTTTTTTTGAGAAACAAGAGCTGACTGCTCCTCTGTGTGTGTGTTTGTGTGTACCTGTGCTTGATCTGCTTGATCTAGGTAGATTCCACCCCCAGCCCTCAGATGGAAATTAGAGCTGGGTGCTGGGGTCCAACAATATAGTTGCAGGAAGCTGTGAGAAGACACCATTGCACTCAAGCTGCTTTTTTAATCCCCTCCCTCATCAAAGCAACTTCCCCATGCATTACTGGACAGCAGCAGGCTTTGTTACTAGCCAACGTGCCAAAATTTTTCCCTCTCCACACACATATCTTCATCTTCCACCTTACATGGTACTTAACACTGTGGTTCCTTGTGCTCCAGGTCTCCTCTCCTCTAGGGTGGGGTGGGGGTGCTGTTAGCAGCAGATAGCAGGAGACAGAAGAGATGCTGGCAGACTGCACCTTCATTCTGTTTTAGCAGTGGGTGCAAATGAGACTCCCCCCTTTGCCAAGAGAGAGTTTATAAATCCCAAGCATCTCTTCAGCCTGCTCCTTTCAATCTGAACTGTGTCCCAGAACAAGCCTGCAAACTCGAAAAGGATGGGGACCCCTGGGTCTACACTGGTGGCTGTAACTGCCAGAATTGCATGTTGTTTTCACACAAGTGGCTTGTGATACTAAGTAACCTTCACCTAGCTGCATTTTAGGCACATAAATGAAGTAGGCCCATGACAAGAACATGACAACAAACATATTTCACACCAGAGAAATATGGCCGATTATTAATTAGAAAGCTGTTCATCCACAGCACAGAGCTTGGAAAGTGGGCTGTGAAACACAGCCATGGGAAGTAGATCAGAACATGCTATTGAAGCGCCACTTCTAGAAAAGAAAAGGAGCAACCAGTCTCAGTTATCACCAGAAGCTGGGCTTGCAAGACTTCTAAGAGAAGAAGAAGACTAGGAGTTTCAGAGTGGCTTACAATTTCCTTCCCTTCCTCTCCCCCTGTGAGGTAGGTGGGGCTGAGAGAGCTCTTTTGAGGGCTGCTTCTGAAAGCACAGCTCTGAGAGAACTGTGGCTGACCCAAAGTCACCCAGCTGCCTGCATATGGAGGAGTGAGGAATCAAACCCAGTTCTCCAGATTAGAGTCTTACCGCTCCTAACCATTACACCAAACTGGGGCACACCGGCACCAAGAGGCATCTAAAGTGTGTATAATTTCCCATCTTCCAGTTTTAATATTCAAAATTACAAGTAAAATATTTACAAGTGTATACTATGTCAGTCTTTGCATATTTGGGTAAAAAATCCAGACATAGCCACATATATATGAGAAAATATGAATGCACATGCACAGTTTAAATGCATTTTTGAAATTTAACATAAGATGGACACTGTGTCAGATCGTATTCCTTCTTTTGTGCCTCCACTGTGGACAGAATAGAGAAGTATTGTTTCCATGGCTGCTGGCCAAATGTAACACATTACTGTTTGCATCCTTCTGTTTTCTACTTCTATCCCTATCTTGCTTGCATTCTGATTCCATAACACAGATGAAAGCTGGTCTTTCCCTGGAGAAACTTCTTTCCCTGAAGAGAGACCTCGTTCTTTTCCTGAGCTTGTACATATGTTCTGTCTTCACTCTAGCATCCTGACTCTCGCTCTTTTCAGTACAGACTGATCTTTCTGCTCTCCTGCTAGTCATCTGCTGGATTTTCTTTTGCAAATAAGCCCCACCTATTCCATAGCTGCGTTGTCCACTGTTCTTGTTGCTGGCTTCACTAGCAAGTGATGAAGAAGAGCCAGAGAGATTAATCTGATTGCAGTTATCAGATCTTTGGGTGTTACCCACTACAAAGAAAGAAACATAGGAAATAAATAACACAGTAACAGTAAAATAATGCTCTTAATGTTGCATTTGGATCTAGTAGAAAAGGCAATATAACCTGCAGTTCAGTAAATTATGGAAGTAATATGGATGTTTGATTAATCTGAAATCACTCATCTAATTTAAGTTCTGTAATGAGATGCTAACAAAGATAAAACAGGAGAGGATACTTTTATCAAAACAACACTGTCCTTAGAAGAAAAAGTCTGAAAGCAAGGCAAACAAAATGAAATCAACTAAGACAGACAAAACAAGCCTCATGGAATCAAGTGAACGTTAACAGAGATCACAGATTTATTGATAATCACCACAGCAAGAGTATTTTTGGCTACTGCAGTGGAACAACTTTGGAGTCAACTTTGGAGCCTTCTGATCCTGCCAATTATCACCAGTTTCGAATTTGTCATTTCTGGGCAAGATAATTGAGAGAGCAGTAGCTGAGCAGCTCCAGGGTTTCCTGGAGGACACATCAGCATTAGACCCATTCCAATCTGGCTTCTGCCCTGGCCATAAAATGGAGATGGTGTTAGTTGCCTTGACAGATGATCTCTGCAAGCAGCTGGATCACGGCAGGTTGACACTGCTATTATTACTAGATCTTACAGCAGCATTCAATACGGTCAGTTATGACCTTTTGACCCACCACCTCACTGACATAGGAGTATGGGGGTTGGCCCTACAATGACTTACCTCATTCCTCCAGAGGGTACAGAGGGTTGCGCTGGGGAAGAGTGTGTCCTCCAGATACCACTTAGCATGCGGGGTCCCTCAGTAGACACTTCTGTCCCCAATGTTGTATAACATCTACACGTGTCCCCTCACTTCGCTGGCACAGATCTTCAGGCTGGGGTGTCATCAATATGCTGATGACACCCAGCTGTATCTGTTATTGGATGACCACTCAAATACCACCCTAGGAAATCTGGCCGTGGTTGGGTGGCTGAAACAGAGTAGGCTGAAACTGAATCCAACAAAGACTGAGATTCTGTGGCTGGGGAGGGAAACTTCGGAGTTGGGATATAGGCTGCCCACTCTTGACAGGGCACCACTGACACAGGCACAATGCGTCAAGAGTATGGGAGTGATTTTGGATTCCACCTTAAATACAGAGGCCAAGATCATGCGCATTGCCAGACTGGTGTTTTTTCACCTTCACCAGGCTCGGCAATTGGCCCCCTTCCTGTCGTGCCCCAACCTAGCCACAATAATCCATGCAATGGTCACCTCCAGGCTAGACCACTGTAACTCGCTTTACGCTGGCCTGCCCTTGAAACTGATCCAGAAGCTCCAGCTGATCCAGAACATGGTGGCGCAAGTCCTAATGGGAACATAACGGGCACATATACATCCAGCACTGCGCCAACTACAGTGGCTCCCAGTGGAATACCGAGTCAAGTTCAAGGTTTTGGTATTGACCTACAAGGCCTTGAGTGGTCAGGGACTGACATATCTATGGGACCATCTCCTCTGTTATGTCTCTGGAAGAACATTATGTTCTTCAGATAACAACTTGCTGGTGGTTCCCAGCCCTAAAGCTATCTGGCTGTCTTTGACCAGGGCCAGGGCCTTTTTGGACCTGGCCCCAAACTGGTGGAAGTCTATGCCAAATACCATCAGGGCCCTGCGGGACCGTATGAAATTCTGCAGGACCTGTAAGGCAAAGATGTTCTGCAAGGCCTTTGGTTGAGGACAGCAATGGTTTCCATCATAGCTGGGACCCTTTCTGCCCCAGCTGCTTTCCGTATCTGTTTTACCCTCTTCCACACTGCCCACAAAGTGGACAGCAGTTTGTAATGGGGTAAATTAATATATGCCATCTTTTTATTTGAAATATCTTATTAATGTTTAAATTGTTTTATCTTGATGTTTTACTGCACTGCAGGGATTGGGTGATTAACAAATTTAATAAATAAACAAACAAACAAGAATTGCCAGCTATCAAAGGAAAAGGCTTTCTTCACAGCCACGTTGCACTGCAGGCTCATGTTGAGCTTGTGATCAACCAGAACACCTAGATCCCTTTCACATGTGCTGCTTTCAAGCCAAGTCCCTCCCACTCTATATCTGTGCCTTTGATTTTTTGTGCCCAGGTGTAGGACTTTGCACTTATCTCTACTGAATTTCATTTTATTTGCCTCAGCCCACTGTTCCAGCCTATCTAGATCATTTTGATTCCTGACTCTGTCTTCCCACCCAGCTTTGTGTCATCTGCAAATTTGATAAGCATCCCTTCTATGTCTTCCTCCAGGTCATTTATAAAAACATTGAACAACACCGGGCCCAGGACCGAGCCCTGTGGCACTCCACTCGAGACTTCCCTCCATGTAGACACAGAGCCATTTATGAGCACTTGTTGGGTACGATTTTTCAACCAACCATCCATCCAACTGTTGCACCATCCAGCCCACACTTAACCAGCTTATCCTCAAGGATATCATGAGAAACTTTGTCAAATGCTTTACTGAAATCTAGATACACTATGTCCACAGCATTGCCAGAGTCAACCATTTTAGTAACTCTGTCAAAAAGGAGATAAGGTTGGTCTGGCATGACTTATTCTTGATAAACCCATGCTGGCTACTACCAATTAACTCATTCCGTTCAAGATGCTCACAGACAGAGTGTTTGATAATCTGCTCTAGAATATTTCCAGGTATTGATGTCAAGCTGACAGGCCTATAATTTCCCGTGCCCATCTTTTCCCCCTTCTTGAAGATCGGGACAACATTCGCTCTTCTCCAGTCTTCTGGCACAACACCAGTACTCCAGGACGTCTCACAGAATAAAGCCAGAGGCTCTGAAATAACATCTGCAATTTCTTTTAGCACTCTGGGATGCAAGCCATCTGGCTCTGGAGATTTGAAAGTATTTAAGGCAGCTAGATGCTCTCTAACCATTTCCTCGTATACTCTGGACTGGCAGTTCCTCCTTCCTTCATATGCCCTGCATTCTTCAGTTTGTATACAGCTCACCTTACAGCTAAAGACTGAGGCAAAGTGAGAGTTGAGTAATTCTGCTTTGTCTTCATCCCTTGTTTAGACTTGACCGTCTTCCCTTAGCAATAGCTTACCCCATCCCTCTTCTTCTTTTTGGTCTGAACATAGTCATAGAAATGAATGTTATAGACTAGCATAAAAGGTTCCTCCTGGGCCCTCTCCTACCTTTGCGTGGAGAGCCCTGAGGAGAAGCAGGGAGACTGGAATGCAAAGAAGACACCATAGATACATTATCTTCTTGTTTTTTATTGTTTACATCTTCAGATAAACTCATTGACTTCTGAGGAGATCCTGCACCTATGCCAGTAACAGAAAGTTTTTTTTAAAGTTAATAATACAAATATGGAGAATTCCTGTCATGGAAACTGTTTATAGTTACCAAGGTTGAGTAAATGAAGTGCACACTTTGTAAGAGAACTGTGCTATGGCTATGATCCACAATTTTCCAGTTATTCATTCATGCATTCCAAGCTCCAACCACACTCAATGAAACACTATAAAGCCACCAAGCATAGCTTGAGGGTAAGACTGCACACTTCCTTGCAGTTTCTAAAGCAGCTTGCTTAAGAATAAGCCTTCTCAGAGTAGAACTGATATAGGCTTAGTTGGGAGTGATGCACACACACACCCATCTTGCCACTTTTGGGAAGTGATCATGCTCTGCACTACTTCTCCAACTAAACTTCCCCAAAATGGAGCCATGTGTTAGTCTGATTTACAACTTTCTGCACAGTATAACAGTACTACATAGTGAGCTGATATGAGATGCCAATACCGAAACCCTGTGCAAAGTGGGTGCCCAAGGATGGAGGTTAGTCCTGGATTCATTCACAAAGGTTCACTTAATTGCCTGGCAAGTTTCAGCAGTGAGCTTAGTTTCATTTGACAGTTGGAAAAATAGGAAGATGTGACAACATTCATTTACATAGAACACAAACTGTCTCACACTGCCCAAAGATAATGGAAACAAAGTCATTCTCTTGTTTACATTAATTCAACAGGAGAGGGCAATGCGCACGCGCTAGCGATTAGACGCCTCGTCCCCACTCCCCGAGGAAAACAAAGTTAAAAAGCTTTAAAAGAATGTGAATTGCCGTTCGGAGCTGCAGAAACTGATTTATGAGACGTCTGGAATAACAGGAGGCAGTTCGGTGAAGGACTTGGTGAGAAGATAATTAAACTTTTTGTAGCATTAAAGAAAAGGGAGGCTGAGCTGAGGTGGAGATAACATGGCGGTTACAGTGAAAAGTTTATCAGAACAATTGGCACAATTTCAAGCTTTAGTACTTGACTCTCAAGCTAAAATACAAACTTCACTGACTGAATTAACAACAGAGATGAAAAACCTGAGCTCAGAGATTAAGGTGGTTGCCGGAACTGCGGCGGAGGCGAAGTCTTTAGCACAGGAGAATAGCAAGCAAATAGATTTATTGAAAAAGCAATATATAGACCTATCGGACCAGAACAGGAGAGGAAATATCATTCTCTTTGGTATCTCAGAGGAAGTGGCGATAGGTGACTTAGAGGAAACTTTAGTAGAGTGGCTATCGATACAGGGCCTGGAAATACACCCAGAAGAGATTGAGCGGGCCCATAGACTACAGACAAAAAGAACGGGGGGGGGGGAACCACGCCCAGTAATAATGAAGCTTACAAGAGAGAAGTTGCAGCAGAGAATATTTAAAACGCTCAAGAAAAACAAAGACTTGACATTTAAAGGCAGAAGGGTCTTTGTGAAGGAAGACTTTTGCAAAGAGACTCTGTATCAAAGGAGCCAAATGAAGCCCTATGCACAGAAGCTATATCAAAGCAACATCAAATTTAGCTGGGGGTACCCAGCGTCACTGGTTATCTACCAAGAAGGGAAGAGGCTCTGTGCGAGGAACCCTGAAGAGGCACAGAAACTGCTAGAGACCTTGAGAGTGGACACGAGGAATGCTGAGACGGCACCAATGGAGGAATCTTATCAGCCTCAGCTACCACAGCTGGAATCAGGAGAAGGTCCATCCTCCCGTCAGGAAAAGAGGCCAAGAATGTCCAAAGACTAAGACATATTAAGGGAAGTATACAAATGGAACTAAAACAATATTTTAAGTGGCTATTAGCATAACTCGGGGAGTGGAGAGCACGCTTGCTCCAGATGTGTAGAGAAGGGATGAGTACTCATCCCCAATTGTCGGCTCTACACAAGGGGAGGGAGGAGGGGGGAAGGAGACGAAGGGGAGGGTAGGCAATATAAAGAAGAATATAAAGTTAAATAGCTGGCTAGGGGAACGAGGGGAAAGCAAATCTAGGTTTGAATATGGCTAAAACACTACAGATGCTAACACTGAACGTCAATGGTTTGGGTTCGGATTTAAAAAGGTACAAACTTTCTAGATTTCTTAAACAACAGAATATAGATATAGCATGGCTTCAGGAAACACATAAGGCAAAGAAAGATAAAAAACCTTTGATTAAAGACCCTAACTGGGCAACTTTGGCAGAAGCAAGGGGATCAGCAAAGGCAAGAGGTGTAGCAATTTTGGCCCATAAAAGAAACGATATAAAAATAATAGAAGTGATAAGGGATGTGGAAGGGAGATATTTAATGATCAAGTGTCTGATTGAAAATAGATTAACAACATTGATAAATATATATGCTCCAAATACAGGACAGAAAACCTTTTTATTAAAGGTATTAAAGAAAGCACATAACTTCTCTGAAGGAGAGGTAATATTAGCAGGAGACTTAAACAAGGATCTTAATAAGGACAATATAATTAATTGGAGACAATGGGATTTGATAGAAGTGCATAAAGCCCTTAGTTTAGTGCCTAGACCTACATATTTCTCAAGTAGACATAAAACATCCTCATGCTTAGATTATGTATGCATCAACAGGGCATGTACCTGGGAGGTAAAGAGAGTAATTACCCATTCAATATGGATCTCGGACCATGCTCCAATAAATGTGGAAATTACACTGGCGCACAAACAAACTAGAAAACCATGGAGATATAACAACGTGATCATGGCTAGGGAGGAGAACAAACGCCATATTAAAGACCAAATAAAGCTGTATTTTCAAGAGAATAAAGAGACAGTGGGGACAAATATATTATGGGATGCGGCCAAAGCGGTAATTAGAGGGCAATGCATCATGAAAGAAAAGGAGATAAAGAAAAAATGGTATGCTGATAGGAAAGAGAAAGTACAGGAGCTGAGTAGGCTGCAAAGGGATCAAGCGCAGAAATTCTGCTCCAACAGACATAGGTTAATCAGGGAACTACGGAAAAAGCTAGACACTTTAGATTCCATGGCATTATGGAAAAAGCAGGTTATGGTGAAGAATGAATACCAGAGAAACACACTCAATTCGGCTAAAAGATTAGCAAACTATTTGAAAAAGAAAAAAGAGAGGCAAAGGGTGAGGAGTATTAGGACAGATAAAACAGTGACACAGAACCCAGAGGAGATAAAAGGAGCATTCGAAAGCTTCTATAAGAAATTATATGAGAAAAAAGAAGTAAGAGAGTTCGAGGAGGAGACAGAGATAATGTTAACAGAGATTGAAAGGGGAAGTTTGGAAGAAGATATAACGAGAAGGGAGGTGATAGGTGATAGATAGTCTAAAGACAGGGAGGTCACCGGGATTGGATGGCTTTTCAGCTGAATTTTACAGGGAAATGAAAGAGGTTTTGGCCCCTGAATTACAGGAAGTTTTTAACAATATATTGAGGGGAGGGAAGGCTCCGGACACATGGAGGAGGGAAGAAATAACGGTGATTTTGAAACCCAGGAAAGATCCCCAAGAAGTGGGTTCATACAGACCAATTAGTCTATTGAACCAAGATTACAAAATTTTTGCTAAAATAATGGCAAACAGATTTAAGAAAATTATTCCGAAAGTAATAAAAGAAGATCAATATGGCTTTGTGGAAGGTAGAAACATTGCACACCCAGTAAGAAATTTAATTAATGTTTTGAGCCATAACCAATCTAGGAAACTAGCATTGTTGAAATTGGACGTCTATAAAGCCTTCGACACATTGTCACATCAATTTTTATGGACAGTCATGGCCAAATATGGGTTTAGTCAATCAATCATACAAGTACTACAAGAGATATATAGAGAAGGTACAGCGGTAGTTAGAATTAATGGGGAGCACACTTCGCAACTTTTAATTCAGAGAGGAGTTAGGCAAGGATGCCCGCTCTCCCCGTCCCTCTTTATAATGGCTATAGAACAACTTGCCCAGCGTATTAGGAACTCTGGGAGAATAGAGGGATGCCAGTTAGGTAAGGAAGAAATTAAATTAAACCTGTTTGCAGATGATTTGATTATAGTTACATCTAACCCGAAAGAAGGAGTTAAAGAAACAAAAATTATATTGGAAGATTTTGAATTAAGTTCAGGATTAAAAATTAATATGGAAAAATCGGAAATAATGTATATTAATGTAAGAATGGAAGAAAGGAGAGACATACACAAGTGGACAGGAATAGGCCTAGGCGTTAAGAAATTCAAGTATTTAGGAATAGACATAGTTAAAAATATTAATAAGATGGTAGAGAAGAATTATAGTAGGATATGGAATGTAATATTGAAAGAAATGAAGAGATGGGGAAAGAAGATGTTAAATATTACAGCTAGGATTAATACGGTGAAAATGTTTTGGGCTTCAAAACTATTATACTTGTTTCAAATGATCCCTTTAGAAATTCATAGACAAAAAATTAACAGCTGGAATGCGAAAATAAAGGAGTGGGGTTTTGGTAGCAAAAAAAGTAGGATCTCCAGACACTTTATATATGCTCACGCTTCAGATATGGGATGGGGCCTCCCAGAAATGGAGAATTATTATGAGGCATTTCAGATAAAAGCACTAATGGAAATTGGAGAGGAAGACGAACAAAAATGGATTAGAGTTGAGAATGAAGCAAACAAAGGGGTGGGAAGATTTGGAGCATTCATAGGAGACAAATCTAAATATGAACCATTAGAAAGGGGACGGAGAAGAACAGCATTAATGATTTGGAAGAAATGGCAACCGAAATGGTTAAAGGGAATATCTAAGTACGCTCCGTTGGAGGCTTTGGATGAAGAGGAAGAGGATGAGAAATGATGGTTATTACTCAAAGAGAAAGGGTTTACTAGGTTACAAAATATAATACGTGGGCAGACGCTTAAATCATTACCAACATTATACGAGGAAATAGGAGGGAAACATTGGTTGAAGATTACAGGTCTGCATAACAGACTCAAAAAGATGATTGAAAATAAAACTTTGGATACGGGGGAGCCAATGGAGGAGCTATTACGATCAATGACAACTGCAAAGAGAGGATTAGCCGGCAGAATATATAGGAAGATGGTCACTAACAAGGATCAAATAAGAACCCTGATTCAGAGAAAATGGAGCGCAGAAACGCGTTTAGCGGATCAAACAGTTAATAGAATTATAGATGGTATACAGGAGATAAAAGTACACAAATTTAGAGAACTGGAACTAAAATTTTACACCAAATGGTACAGAACACCAGCTATATTAGCTAATATATTCCCACAACTAAGTTCAAATTGTTGGCACTGCAGGAATACGAAAGGATGGTACTCCCATATGTGGTGGGAATGCAGAGAAGCTAAAGGGTTTTGGGAGAAAGTGACAGAGCAGCTTCATAATTTTTTTGCGATAAGACCGAAGATAGACCTGGAACTGATGTTAAGTAGCACCTTAGGAAACCAAGTTATTGGAAAGGAAGGACAGGATCTATTCAAAGCAATGGTGCTAACTGGCAAAGCAGTAATAGCATTCGGTTGGAAAGATAAAACTAAATGGACAGAGGTAAACTGGCAGAATTATTTATTTGAATATATCCAATCAGACATAATAGCCATCTCTAACCAAGACGAACTATGGGAATTAAGAGTAGGAAAGATTAGGAAAAAATGGCATTTGTATTTAAAATGGGTCATGGAAGGTCAAAGGCAAGACGTTCGGTGGAAGCTCCTAGGTTTGTGCCCCTGGCTAGAAAGGACAAGTAGTTAGTGTAGGGGGGGAGGGATCGAAAGCAAGAAAATGAAGATGAATATATACATGAAAAATAACCATCCAAGTCATATTAAAACTTCTCACCTCCGATTTCAGGATATGAACAATCTTCGGCTACTTTTTTAAAGAGCATAAAGAAGAAGAAAAGGAAATTAAGAAGGATTAAAAAAGGAAGAAGACTTAAAGACTAACTCTGCTCAATTGGATACGAGGAAATAGATGAAGCAAGATGGACAGAAGGAGGACTTACACAAGGGAACTTTGCCGAAGATATAGAAATAGCATATATAGCTTCGTAGAGAGAGGAGGGAGGGCAGAGTACACAACATGTATGGGAATAGGGATGGGTTTGAATGTAATGTACATAAAAAATATACAATTAAAAAAACATTAATTCAACAGTAGATGCAATATATCTAGGAAAAAACCCAAATCACTCTCTCTTGAACACTGAGAGATGATGCAATGTGTCAAATAGTTGAGCTTCCTGTTTATTTTAGTATTTTTAGCAAGCAAATATCCTTTGACAGATAGAAATGCAGATTGCAGTACTGATGAGCAAATGCTGAATTCTTATTAGTCATGTTGCTCATTATAAAAATGCTTCTGATGTCTTTCTGTTTGAAAGAATGGGAGAGAAAACATGAATTGAAAGAACTGATCCTGATGCTTTCTTAACTAATTTGGGACAGAAATCAGTGAATTATTGGCTAATGTCAATTCCACAAGATGTCTTCAAGGCTTGTGTCCTTGAGATAGGTTCTTATGAAAACATGTGATTTTTTTTTTTTTTGCAAACAGCTCTATATGATCAACAGACACTTAATACATATTGAGAAAAGAAAATCACACAGTCTTCCATAGCACTGCTCTCTCTTTTTAGATCTGTTTATCCAAGTCACCAAGGGGCAACTGGTATTCAGCACTGGTGAGAAGGGATTTGGTGAATTCCAAGGGTGTGTTGGCAACAGAATTTCTGCAGCATCTACTTTCTTGAAAATATTTGTTAAAGGAGATGCTGCTGAAACTGTCACACACACAAAAGATTTTTCCAAGTGGGAGATTTTTATTATTAAAAATAAATATTAATTGATAAGATGAAAGTTATATTTTATAATGTAACATAAGAGATTGTTATGCTTTCGTATGGCTATATGGCAGAAAGCTTGAGATAATGGAAGAGAAACAAAAATTCATGCTCTTGAAAAATTTACTACCAGTTTTACAGCAATGTGCAACTAACTAACCAAATAAATACTCACTGAAAGTAACATGGTCCTTTGCAGGTCCTTTTTTTCTTATAGGGTACAAATTAACAGCTGGAACTTGAAGAACTTGACTCATTCTGTTTTGTTGATGAAGGTGACCTTTTGCAGTTTGACCAACAGATCTCAGTGGTATTGGAGACATTTCAGAAACTTTTGCTCCTCGTCTTTCATTTACATTTTTTGTCACTGATATAGCAAAAAAAGAAGAATTAAGTATATTTGTGTTTTCTAAATAGCTAACAGTTTAATAAATCTAAGAGTCTCAACTAATATCAGATGACCATTGAAGCAGCAGATTATATGCTATTATTAATATTATTCCATGCACACATCTGGTTGTGCTGTGATGCTAATTCTGAGTTATACTAGATGATTTCCAGTAGATGGCACACTTGACACACTACTTTTCTTTATTATGAAGATGCTCACCCTACTTAAATCCTGAATCTGCTGCTATTCCTACATTCAAATGCTGCTTTGGAAGCAACAGACTGCATCCCACGGATCCCTTCTGCTAACAGTTGTGCTTTACTCTGGTGCAAGGGGCTTTTACAGACAAGCCTCTCAGGGAAAGGGACCTTGTACTAGAGCAAAGTACCAGCACTAGTGGAATGAATAAACAGGTTGCTTACCTGTAACTGATGATCTGCGAGTGGTCATCTGTGCAGTCATACCTATGGGATTATGCGCCTGCGCTGATCCAAATCGATGATGTACAAAGCTCACAAAGGGTTTTTCGTGCCTTCCCCTCAGGCACGCACAGGAACCCCACTGCACATGCAGAAGGGGCGGGGCACGGACATCCCGCCAGTTCCTTCTGACCACTGTCATGTCAATAAACATATAAACATACTGAAGTGACGGCAGTGGGGAAGGATGGGCGGGTGGTGTGACTGCACAGATGACCACTCGAAGATCATCAGTTACAGGTAAGCAACCTGTTAATCTTCTTCGTGGTCTCTGTGCATCACACCTATGGGAGATTGAAAAGCAGGTGGGAGCTGTCACAAATTCAGTTCTCTGCCAATGAAAGGACTAGGCGACCAAGGTCCACTCTGCGGCGTTCACAAACACCAACAGCGTAGTGCTTGATGAAAGTGTTCAGAGTAGACCATGTTACAGCCCCACAGATCACCGACAGGGAAGCAACCCTCAAGAAGGCTGAAGATGTAGCCATGGATCTTGTGGAGTGTGCTCGCACAGGCAAGGGCAACAGGTGTTTAGCCAACAGGCAGCACAGCTTAATACTCTCAACAATCCATTTGGAGAGATGTTGTGCTGATATCCTTTTGCCCTTGGAGTGACTGGAGTAGGAGACAAATATGTTCTTGTCCTTCCTACTGGAACGTGTCCTGTTCAGGTAAAAAAGCAGCACCCTCTTTGCATCTAGAGTGTGGAGGAGTCACTGTTGCCCATCTTTCAGATCAGGAAAGAAATTTGGAAGCAAGATCTCCTAGCTGAGGTGGATTTCGGAGACCACTTTAGGCAGAAAAGAGATGACAGGCATCAATCTAACTCCATTCGGCAGGAAGACTAGGAAAGGTGGGTCATGGCAAAGGGCCACGAGTTTGCCCACCCTCCTGGCTGAGGTAATGGCAATAAGAAAGGCAGTTTTCCATGCCGCCAGCCTCAGATCACAAGTTGCCATAGGCTCAAACAGTTTCCCCATCAGCTGGCACAGTACCAGCAGCAAGTCCCACATGGGTACCGGCGAACGGATTGGTGGATACAAGTGAAGGAACTTCTTTGAGATTGGGTGAGAGAAGACCGAGAAGCCCCCGATACCAGCATGGTAAGCTGAAATGGCAGACAAATACACTCTGATTGAGGAGTGCGAAAGGCCCCTCTCAGCCAGTGAAAGCAAAAATTCCAGGACCCGGTTGAGGGCCACAGAACACAGAGATGCGTCAGAGGGCTGTAAGAAGATCAAGAAATGAGACCACTTTCTACTGTAAGAATGCCTGGTAGAGTCCTTCCTGGCATCGAGTAACACAGTGTTGACTCTATTCGAAAAGGTCATGTGTCCACAAGGTAAGCCGTTAGTTTGAGCTTGTGAACCTCATGGAACAGCAGGGCGCCGTCTTCCGCTAGGAGGAGATCTGACACCATGGAAGCGGATGGCGAGCCTAGGTCATGGAGAGGAGGTTGGCAAACCAAGGTTGTCTCAGCCACCAAGGAGCGATGAGAATGCACCTTGTGTGAATCCCCATGAGCTTTTGAACTGTCTTCTCTTTTTTTTTTGAAATAACTCTCCTAAAAAGGAGAGAATTTTATTTTTTATAAGAAAAGGGTAAGGTAGACAGATGGGAAGAGAAAAAAGAGCGGAGTGAGTTTTTTTCTGTTAGTAAAGGTTAGTTTTATTTCTTCCAGTTGTCGGCATCCATCACGGTTGAAAGATCTTCTTTTCAGCTTTACAAAGTCCAAATCAATTCTGTTAGTAAAGTTAGTAAAGTCCACTGGGGTTAAATCAAATCTTTTCAGATGTTACACGAACAAATTCTTTTTTAAGTCTCTCCAATTATCATTAAGTCCTTTGAAATTTAATGCCTCCCGTTCCGTCACTTCCTTCCCCGGGCCGCCGTCTTCTTCAAAAATCCAAATTTTGAGTACTGCTTCCTCCTCTGTGCTGGCATGTCTCTTCAGAAATTTTTTAATCCATCTTCTTTCGCTTCTTTTTTCTTGTTGTTTCTGGCAGTCATTTCTCGTTGGCTCCATTAACACTCGAGTTGAAATTAGATCTCCATTACTTGCTAAGCTCAACACCCCTTTCTACTGGCAGAGTATATCCTTTTTTTTAAAGGCGGAGTAGGCTTTGAAAGCCTTGTCCGCCTCTTCTTTTTATTTATTCGCTCCACTGCCAGATAGAGGTGTCAAGACTTTCGTCAAAATAAATCTGAGATCTTCTTTCCCTTCTTCATCCATAGCTTGGAACTTTAACATCGATACATTTTCTGCCATCAACCTTGTTAATTCCAAATATTTGTTTTTATAGTCTGATGAGAACAATTTCCATTTTAAAAGCGTTTCATTGATATTTTAGATTAACTCCAACAGGTGGCGCAGTATCTCAGTCTCTTGTTGATTGACAGCTAGTTCTGGGGGGGTTTGACTGGAGCGGAAGTCCCTCCTCTCTTCTCTTCCGTTCTAAGCAGGATTTTCCCCAGCATCGACATTTTGTTTTTTATTTACTTTTTCAAAGTTCGTGCCACATCCCCCAGAAAGCAACTAAAGCCGCAATCTTCTGTAAAACCCCAACGGTACTTTCACCAACATTTTTTCTTGTTACCCCCCCTTCGCGTTTCCTTTAAAAATTCGCTTCTTTGAAGAGGGTGGAAGCTCCTCCCTCCTCCCATACGCTTATCCGCTTGCGGGGGGGGTTTAATTTTCGCTTCAAAATAGATCTTCAACTCACAATTAGATGCCACATCTTCTTTTCATGGTAATTCATCCGCTTTTCCTCACTCCTGGAAATCGGCAGGGCTGCTAAGTCCCATTCGGGACGCACTACGCGGCGGGGCCGATTGGGGCGGGGAGAAAGCCTCAATTTCCCGGCAGTTTGCCGGCAAAGAGGCTACTCCCCTATGCGCCCCCGGTTCGGAGCCTTTGACTAAGGCTCACTAGGGTCTTTCGCAAACGCGAAGACCCCCCCATTCCGCGTGTGGGCTGACCGCCTCCGGGAGCGTCCCGAGAAGCGGCCGCCATTCGCAGCACCGAAACCGAAACCCAGCTTTTGAACTGTCTTCAATAACAACGGTAGAGGGGGAAACATACAGAAAATTGTCGTTCCATGGGTAAAGGCGCCTGTCTCCCAAAGCCTTGGGATCGTGAGCTCCTCTGCAACAGAATAGGCTGCACTTTGCATTGTGCCGGATGGCAAATGTATCGATGCGAAGCGTGCCCAATCTTTCGATTGGGATGTAGGTAGGCCCAATTCAGCTCCCAGTCGTGACGGTGAGATAGTCCCCTGCTGAGCAGGTTTGCCTGTACACTGGCAATGCCAGTGATGTGTGAGGCAATGGGAAAAATGTGCAGAGGTATGCACCAAGCCCAAAATTCTACCACTAGATGGCAGAGACTGTGGGAGACCATTCCACCCTGCCTGTTGACATAACTGAGGGCAATGGTATTGTCTGTCAACACAGACACACATTGTCCCGAGACAAGAGGCTGGAAGCATTGGAGGGCTAGTTTGATAGCCAAAAGCGCCAGAAAATTGATATGGTTCTTTGAGGTCGAGGCATTCCACTTGTGACCTATGGAAAGGCCATTGAGGTGGGCTCCCCAACCCCACAACAAGGCGTCGGTTGTAAGAGTGAGGCCAGGAGTGAGGGGATGGAAGGGAACTCCTTCTGTCAGGTTGTCCTCTAGCGTCCACCAAAGAAGTGAGTCGCAGGTGTCCCATGCTGGAGAGAGACGAATTGATTAGGACATTTTGAGGGGCTTGAAGTGCCAAAGGAACCAAAGCTGAAGTGGCCTCATGTGTAGCCTTGCAAAGCGAAGAACAGCAGCCATCAGGCACAAAAGGCATTGAATCTGGAGAGCAGAAGATGTGTCCTGAATCTGGACTTGTTCTGCAAGAGCGGCTAGAGTAAGGGCTCTGTCCCGGGGCCAGAAAGCTTTGCCTTCCCTGGAGTTGAGTATCGGCCCTATGAACTGCACTCTCTGACAAGGAACCAGCTATGATTTCTTGTGGTTGACTCAGAGGCCAAGATTCTGAAGGACGTCTAGGGCTTGAGACACCTGACATGTGAGAATGTCCCTGGAAGGTGCCACAAGAAGCCATCCAGATATGGGAACACCAACAAGCTACAGAGGCAAAGGTATGCTACGACTACCATGGTCTTGGTGAAGACCCGAGGTGCCGTACTGAGGCCAAATGGTAGACTCCTGTATTGGTAATGGCAGTCTCCTATCGCAAAGCGGAGATATTGTCGATGGGAGGAGTGGATGGTCAGGTGGAAATAGGCATCCTCGAGATCGAGAGTAGCCATCCAACAGTCCTTGGACAGAAGGGGCAGAATGACTGATAGAGATGTCATCTTGAATTTCTGGTATTGGATATAGGCATTGAGGCCTCGAAGGTCTAAGATTAGCCTCTGTCCGCCGTCCCTTTTGGGAACCACGAAGTGCCAGGAATAAAAACCTTTGCCCTGGTGGTCTAGAGGCACAGGTTCTATGGCCCCTTTTGATAGGAGTGTGGTGATCTCTTCGAGGAGAAAGGGCGATGGAGGAGTGGTGACGACTGTAGGAAAAGGTGGGAAATCCAGGAATTCTATGGAGTAGCCATTGGCCAGGATAGAAAGGACCTATTGGTCTGACATAATGGTGGTCCAGGCATGTAGATACGGGTAGAGCCGGGTAGGGACAGAAGTGGAAGGCAGGTGGGAGTCAAAGGCCCTGTTTGTTCGACTTTGGTTGTTTCGGTCTGGGCTGTTGTTGCATTGCCCCGAACCTCTGTCTGGATTGATATGGCTGTCTATTTCCAGAGGTAGACTGGTGTGATCTGTATCCTCCCTCCGGCAATGGCTTAGTACACTGCCATCTGGAACTGTTCCTGGACCAAGAACGAGGATGAAAAGACTTCGATGGGGCGGTGACACCCAGTGACCTAGACGTCTTGATACTTTTATCCATTTCCTGCAGGGCAGAGTCCGTGGACACGTTAAAGAGACCTTGGCCATCGAAAGGTAGGTCCTCGATATATGCCCTGGTATCCGCAGGGAGCGAGAAAAATCAGCAAAAATCCCCCATTGCCTTGCATCCATGGAAATACTCTGCTGAATCCATCCTATACATTTGAAAGTGTCTATGGCAGAGTTCACGAACGTTAAAGAGACCTTGGCCATCAAAAGGTAGGTCCTCGATATATGCCCTGGTATCCACAGGGAGCGAGAAAAATCAGCAAAAATCCCCCATTGCCTTGCATCCATGGAAATACTCTGCTGAATCCATCCTATACATTTGAAAGTGTCTATGGCAGAGTTTAACAGACTGAAAGAAAACCTCTTAAAGGTTGCCCTTCTGTCATCTGTGTAGACTTAGCATGTATATGAAATTAAAATAATGCATGCATTCAGATGTTGTATTTCTGTATGTAGTTATTTACCACCTTAGGAGGAATTTTAACTTCCAAATTAAATAAAGAAACAGCTATGGTTTTCTTATTTGTTTGTGTACCCTATATATGTGCTCTGTACATGTACAGAAAAACTAGTATACCACTAAGGATCAATTATAAATTTTAATGGAATATGTCCCACATGAAAAATTCAGAGCTCTTAATTAAAAGCTTTCAAAAGCTAAGCAGTAGATGAAGAGTCAAAAAGAAGCTATAATGAAAGTTTAATATATTAAGCTTCAGTCAATCAGAAATACACAAAGGGCGTTGCTGGCATGGCAAAATCAAGTCTCCTGCTTTCTAATACCACATTCAGAACTCTGTTGCACTTTAACCCTCTCAGATCTGGTGAACCACTAACATACTTGTGGTCAGGAGATCACACGGCATGTGGCTAGCCAACAACCAGCAAAGCTATGGTGAGCAAAGGGGAAAGTCATAACAGCTCTTGGCCTAGAGCTACAAGAAGGTGGCACCCAGTTCTCTCATCAGGAGTTTTTGAGCTTGTTCCTATTTTGTAGCATTGCCACCTTCTGTGCACAGCTGCTCGGCCACATAGTCTCTTGGGAAAGAAGAGAAGGCATGTGTGAGGGAAAGACTTGTCTGGTAAATTCATGTTAGAAATGCATTCTAAGCCAGTTATTTCTTAAATGGAATCTCAGTCCCTTAACTATCATATTTTATCTACCTGACAACAATCTGGAGTAGAACTGGAACACATTTTTCAAAATAGTCTTAATGCTGCCATCTCATTTGACTATCCTTCAATTTACTAAGCTAAACAGTTTAATATTTTCTCCAATGTTTTGTTTCTTTGGGATCCAGTAATTAATATTTAGGTATCATTAGTCATATATAATATTTGCAGTTCAGAAAATTAATCTACTGAAGTAGAATTTGACATAGGTGAAAGAGGCCTGTTTTAGCATTGCTTTTACAACAGCCTTTTTGAATCATTACACAGTGGAAATGTGTCTCACTAATATGGGCAAACCTCCCCCTTCTTTAGGTTGGTCCTGCATTGGGCAGGGGGTTGGACTAGATGGTCTGTATGTCCCCTTTCAACTCTATGATTCTATGTCTTCACTATAATTCATTTTTCTGAGCCCTTCTGTTGGCTTCTGTTCTTTCTGTTTTCTTTGTCAGTCCTTAATTCTGTAAAGTGCAAATCTGACAAAAATAGATCTGATCTACTATATGATTTTTTGTCAGCCTTGTGATGTGATGCTCAGATTAACAACGGCAGGTCAAAATGAGACCTATCATTTCAAGTCTGTGCAAACTCAGCCAAAACCCAAAGTCAAATACAACACTGGATATGCATCCTCCCCCACCCTCTACACACACGCGCGTGCACACACACAAACACACACACACAAGACATCCTTCTAAATTAAATGGCATAAACCACCAGTTTGGCTATGAAGCTAAGTACTTTTTTTACTTACAAGTGCTATATGCAGGTTCACACTGCAGTGACATTCCTTGGAACTTTTCTTCATCTGTTTCCACTTTCAGATTAGTCAGGTATTGTTTAACCTTCCTGGCCATCTGAGCATCCTCATACAGCTTCTTGGCATTTAGAAGGGAACTACGCCGGGCACGTTTTTTGTGAGCACCTCCTTGTACATCCAACATGTTTGAGTTTGTGCTGCCCTGGCTCAATGATCTGCAAAATAATATAGCCAAGCAGTTAAGGTTCACCTTCCCTTTAGCAGCAAAGAAACAAAGCAGCAAACGTTGAAGCCGGGTCACAAACATTCTTCTGTTAAAAGCGCATGCTGATGTCAAGTTAAAGAAAGATGAATAGTCGAGCTTCCGGTCTGGGATCCATGGCGTCCTGACGTGCTCTGGCTTTGATCCCAGAGCATACGGAGGGTCTTTATGACAGGGCGGGCTATACAGCCTGCCGCAGATCTCCCCAGGCAGGGGGGTGACTAGCAAAGAGCATCAGCCCAAGTGGGAGTTGAGATTGGCTGATAGCGGGGCTTTAAAGAGCACCGCGACCAGCCTTGATCCCCTCCCCCCAAGCGGGCACTTCGGAATTTCTCTAAAAGACCCCACCGAGTTGGATTCTCAACATAAGAACGCATGACCCAGACCTCCAAGACATTCTACGAAAACTGATACCAAGGAAACACTGCTATAACAAAATACGGACTTTGAAGGTAACTTTTTAGAATTGCTCACCGGAAACGCGCTGATCCTGAAAATAAACAACACCCGATAAAGCGCATGACCGTGCGGTATACTGTGTACTAACACCAACTCCGGGAAAAGCGGTTGAAAAGCTAAAAAAAGCCAAAAAACTGGTTTGTTGATCATTCCTGCAGTCAGGATATTGACTTTAAAATAGAAACTAACACCAAGTCCCGCGAGAAGCAAGGTAGAAAATTACTCAAGCTGCGACAGAAATCACCAGAACAGGAAGTGACCTCAGACCAGACAAGCAGCGCTTCCTAGAGACGACCGAGGAGGCCGGAAGAAGGGA
This sequence comes from Gekko gecko, assembly GCA_029375565.1. Lineage (NCBI taxonomy): Eukaryota > Metazoa > Chordata > Lepidosauria > Squamata > Gekkonidae > Gekko > Gekko gecko. The sequence continues at coordinate 140,183,947 of JAPDNY010000002.1, forward strand.
GGAACCAGAAGACAAGGAGGACGACTAAGACCGCCGGACAGGAAGTAAGCAACAGGAAGAGCTATTTACCATAGAGAAATTGCGCCCGCCATTTTGAGAAGGTCGAAACGATTTATTCGGATTTTGGCTAAAAGACTTAACAGAAAAAAGCGAAAATAGAGCGGTTTAGCTGGGCACAAGAAGAGCATTAATTTGAAATAAGTTTTGTAACAATTGTTAACAACGGCTTATGATCTCCGGCAAAGACAGAGGGCGAACTCTTGGTCCTTCCCAAAAATGGCTGCTAAAAAGGAGAAGAAACTACAGGGCATGATGGAAGCCATGGAAAAACGGATGATGGATGTTATGCAAAAAATGGAAAAAACTCTAGGTAAAGTGGCGGATGAAGTAGCTGATTTGAAAAAGGACCTGGCTGGAATCACAATGGAAATACAGACGCTGAACAAAAGAACAGACGAGGTGGAGGAGAGAGTGAAAAAGTGGAAACGGGTGTAACTGAGATTGCTAAGGAAGCATCAAAAGCCAATGTAATGGTGGAATACAATGGAATGCTTAACCATCTGAGATTCAGGGGAATTCCTGAAGACAAAAATGAGAATATCCACTCAGTCATGGTGCATGCTGTTGCAGATTTCTTAGAACTAGAAGAGGAGAAGGTGGCGGCGCACATTGATTTGGTATACAGAGTCAACTCTGCGATTGCCCAAAAGAAAAAACTACCCAGAGATGTGATTGTCCAGTTTATATCCAAAAGACTGAAAGAAGACCTGTTTAAGCAACAATTTCAGGAAGATTTCATAATTGATCAAAAGAAAATTATGATATTAAAGGAACTACCCAGAACGATTCTTCAGGACAGACGACTTTTTAAAGATCTGATTGATAAACTGAAAACAGAGGGCATTAGATACAGATGGGAAATTCCAAAAGGTGTCAGTTTTACACTTAAACAGAAGAGAGTCACCATCAAGTCAGTAGAGCAAATGACCAAGTTCATTAAAGACAATTTTAAAGACTCTGATAAATAAATTCAAAACCAACGTGGAGAGCCAAATTATTTCATGGAATGTTAATGGACTTAATTCGCCCCCAAAAAGGAAAAATGTTAGGATATGGTTGGAAAAACAAAAGTGTGATATTGTCTGTTTACAAGAAACACATATTAAAAAGACTGATGCTAAATTTCTGACTCAAAGTAGACTAGGAGAGGAATTCTATTCCGTCTCCTCGCAAAAGAAAAAAGTAGTTGTTACATATGTAAAAAAAGAGTTGGAACCAAAAGAAATTTTTAAAGACAAAGAAGGAAGATTCTTGGCAGTGGAAGTTATACTTCAGAATAAAAAGACCTTAATTTTAAATCTCTATGCCCCGAATGGAGCCAAGGAAAAATTCTTTCAAGATTTGTGGGAGCAATTACAACAGTTAACCTATGAACAAATGATACTGATGGGTGACTTTAATGGTACTGTTAACAATGCAATTGACAGAAAATCCAAAAAAGGAAATGAAGGTATAGGTAAGCTTCCGAAAGTATTTTTTCAAATGGCAAAACATGAACACCTGGAAGATGCATGGAGAGTTAAAAACCCTAAAGACAAAGATTATTCTTTTTACTCATCAAGACATGAGTCTTTCTCAAGAATTGATATGATGTGGATGACTGAGAACTTGATTATGCAAACATGTAAAATTGAAATACTACCTAGAATACTTTCCGACCACAGCCCAATAAAATGGTCAACTTATGTTAAAGAAAGAAATTTCGATGGAGACTCAATGAGGATTTACTGGACAAACAAAACATTGTGGATAAAATAAGGACGGAAACCAAAACATACTTTCAGCGAAACTTAAACAAAGAAGTTCAGACGCAAACGGTATGGGAGGCATATAAGGTTGTGATGAGAGGACATCTAATTGCAATTAACAACAATGAAAGAAAACAACAATTCAAAATAGTTAAAGAAATTTTGGAAAATATCCAAAAGAAAGAAGCAGAACTTAAGAAGAGACCTGGCAAAAAGCAAATTTTGAGAGAACTGAGAATCCTAAGGGAACAATATGATGCAAGGTTAAATAAAGAAGTTTATTGGAACTTGAAAAAATTGCAACAGAAGTCCTTTGAAGGAGCGAATAAACCTGGGAAATATTTGGCATGGCAATTGAAGAAAAGAAGAGAGAACAAAACAATAATTAAACTGAAAGATGGGAACAGAGAAATTATGGACCCAGGAGGGATTCGGAGAGAATTTTATAAATACTATGCTACTCTTTTTCAAGCAAAACAGGTGGATCAACAAAGAATTCAAGATTACTTATCTAAGGTGAACTTGACACAACCAAGTTCAAAAACAAAAGGATTGTTAAACGCTGTGATAACTAAAGAAGAAATCAGCAAAGCAATAGGAGAAGCAAAAATCTCCAAAGTTCCAGGACCAGATGGATTTTCAGCCAAGTTTTATAAGAAATTTCAAGAAGACCTGGTACCGGTTCTAGAGATTCTTCTAAATGAAATTAGAGAAAGTGGGAAAGTTCCAGATTCCTGGAACGAAGCAGCAATCACCTTGATACCGAAAGAGACTCAAGATTTAATTAATGTCAAAAATTATCGTCCAATTTCACTTTTGAACAACGATTACAAAATCTTTGCAAAAATTTTAGCAGAGTGCCTCAAAGAGTATTTGAAAGATACTATCGCCGAAGATCAGGCTGGGTTTTTGCCAGGTAGGCAAATAAAAGACAACATGAGGGTTGTTTTGGACGCAATAGAATATTATGATAAACACCCGGAAAAAGAGGTCGGCTTTTTATTTTTAGATGCGGAGAAGGCATTTGATAATTTGAATTGGGAATTTATGTTTAAAGTGATTGAAAAACTACAGATGGGTGTAGAATTTACAAAAATGATTAAATCAATATATAAAGAACAAAAGGCCACGGTGATTGTAAATGCAGAATCAACGGAAGCATCCCGGGTCAGAAAAGGAACCAGACAGGGCTGTCCCTTATCGCCATTGTTATTTATCTGGATTTTGGAAATATTGCTGCAAGTGCAGCAAAAAGGTTTGAGTATCAGAGGTTTCTCATATAAATTAAGAGTGTTTGCTGACGATATTATGTTTATTGTTGAAGATCCTGTCAATAATATGCCATTGGTGTTTGAAAAAGTAAAAGAGTTTGGTGATCTCGCAGGGTTCTATGTAAATAAAAATAAATCGAAAATATTGTGTAAAAACATGAATAGTATAAAGCAACAAGCTTTACAAAATATGACAGAATGTGAAGTGGTTAAAAAGGTTAAATACTTGGGAGTTGATATTACAATGAAAAATATCAATTTGTTTAAGAATAACTATGAAAAATTGTGAGTTTCGATAAGACGTGATTTAGAAAAGTGGGAAAAACTCAGATTATCTCTTCTTGGAAGAATTCCCGTTGTCAAAATGAATGTACTGCCCAGATTAATATTTTTGTTCCTGACAATACCAATTGTGAAAGATGTGAAAGTGTGGGTGAAATGGCAAAGAGAAATCTTTGAATTTATCTGGGCAGGAAAGAAGCCAAGAATTAAAATGAAAATAATGTATGATATCAAAGACAGAGGTGGCTTCCAAGTTCCGAATTTGCGTTTGTATCATGAAGCTGTATGTATGTCTTGGTTAACTGACTGGGTTAATTTGGAAAATAGAAAACTTTTGGCCCTTGAGGGTCACGATTGCAGATTTGGCTGGCATGCCTATCTTTGGTATGGGAAAAATAAAGTAGACTCAATGTTTAAGCATCATTATATAAGGAGAACGTTGTTTGATGCATGGACCAGATACAAGAATACAGTTCCCGATGAGAGGCCTTTATGGATTGTTCCTGCTGCAGTTATTCATCCTTTTTCAGAACATAAAGGCAATGATTGGTTGAAATACCAAGAGTTGCTTCAAAAGGAAGGGAAGAAATTTGTTTTAAAACCAAATAATGAATTAGCATTTGAGTATGGATGGTTACAATATTGTCATATACGGGACATTTACAAAAAAGACTGTAAAGAGGTTGGTTTTAGAGCTAAGAACGATGAGTTTGAAGATATCTGGTTGAAAAAAGGGCAAAAGATGATATCTAAGTTGTATAAAACTTTGTTGACTGTATATACTTTGGATGAAACTGTTAAAGAGCAAATGATAAAATGGGCCATAAATATGAATAAGGAAATTTCTATGGAATCATGGGAATTTCTGTGGAAAAAAGCTTTTAAAATGTCAACCTCTGTTAATATAAAAGAAAATTGTTATAAGATGATGTACAGGTGGTATATGACTCCAAAAAAGATTGCTAATATTAGTATGGATTAGAACTTGAGTAATAAGTGTTGGAAATGTAAAAAAATAGAGGGTTCTTTTTATCATATGTGGTGGTCATGTGATAAAGTAAAAGTATACTGGTCAAATGTACATTGTGAGATGCAGAAGATATTAAAAATCCCTATTAGGAAAAGTCCGGAGCTTCTTCTCTTAGGTTTGACAATGGAAAAAATTCCACAAGAAAAAAGGACGTTACTATGGTTCATGATCACATCGGCAAGAATGGCTTTTGCGCAACAGTGGAAAACAGAGAAGGTGCCAGATATACAAGACTGGTTAAGGAAACTGCTGTTTTTAGCCAAAATGGACAAAATGGCGAAGAAATTAAATGGACAAATGACAAATACTTAAAAGACTGGGAAGGCCTGAAACTGTATATGGAAACTGAATATAGAATGAAAGGGAAAATGTACAATCTTGACTCGTATTGAAATCGAATGAGAAATGAAATGAATACTTGATTGTACTATACCTTTATTGGAGACTATGTTCGAAAGTGTCAGGCATTTATGTATTAGAATTGTGTTACCTGGTTTGTCGATTGTTACAAGTTTAAACTTGATTACCTTTTAACTCTTTTTTTCTGTTATTAGCAGTGTTGGAAGCCTATTGGGGGGGTGGGGGGATGGGATGAAATTTTCTTAAATTGTATTGGTAACGATGTTTAATGATGTTGAGTATACTCCAATAAAATTTTGTTTCAAAAAAAAAAAAGAAAGATGAATAGTGGTCAAATAATATTTGTCCTAAAAAATGGTAACAGCATAAACAGAAGTAGTTTTATTGGAAGTCTGCAATGATCAAGAACTGGGCAAAGGTTACAGAAGTTCCCCCTTCATAATTCTAACTAAGCCCATCAGACTACACTGAAACCTATATTTTAAATCTGAGTTGGACCAAAAGACGGATTTCCTGGGAGTACTGAATTCAGCTCTGTTTAAGTAATTCAGTCCCAGAGTATAAGCAAAAGACAACGTGTCTGCTGAACTAAACTCATTTCACTGTGTTACCAAATGCCTTCTAGAGGGCCAAAAATCTGAGTTAAAACAAAGATGTGAATCCTCCATATAAGAAGCATCTCATTGTATTAATCAATTCTCTGGGCCCACAGTGTACCCCTAGCTCTATTAGTAGGGGACACAGGAAGCTATTTCCTTTAAAAATGCTAGAGAGATCCATTTATGGATTTCCAGAGTCATATCTAGTTTTGTGCTTTTACTTGGTCAAGTATCTTTAAAGGACTAATTTTAATACCAATAAGATAATAATTTTTAATATTCAGAGGATAACAACACTTATTATAAAACCAAATTATTAAAATGTTATTGTGAAACAGTGACACTGACATTTTAAAAATATATAATTCCCAATCAGGACCACGAAGGTAGCTATCAATTAAAAGGAGAACATTATAAAATTATCATAAACCACTTTGAACCCAGCAGTAAAATACATATTAAAAAAAAAACACAGACCCAAGAACTAAAAACATAAGGCTGGCAGAAGACAGTGACAGTACGGGATATACGAATGCACCAAAATTTTGGTGCACTGACTGAGAAAGCCCTCTTTGTGTTGCCACCCATCTAACCCCAGAAGGCGGGGCACCCAAAGCAAGGTTTCAGAAGGTGACTATAGGTTCATAGGAGGTCCTTAAGGTATGCTGGTTCCCAACCACATAGGGCTTTAAAGGTCAATACCAGCACCTTGACTTCAGCCTGAAAACAAATTACAAGTCAATGTAGATGGACTAAAACTGGAGTAGTATGATCAGTATAACCCACTCCAGCAAGCATCTTGGATGTAGCATTCTATATCAACTGAAGTTTCCAAGCATTTTACAAGGCCAGCCCCATGTAAAGTGTATTGTAGTAAATTAATCTATATATTACCAAGCATGCATCACAGTGGTCAGATCTTTTCTGCCAAGGAAAGACCACAGCTGCTTATCTAGTGGAAGCTGGTAAAAGGCTTTTTAAGACTCCTTTTGGTCTTAACAAATTACTGTAAATGAATTAAGGAAATTTTCTCTTACAGGGAAAACTGCCACATACAAAATAGCAGGCTTGCTAAGAGAGAATCCATGTTGGTCAATTTATAGCTGAGCGCTGGGGTTTGTGATCCTCTGCTTTTATCAGGTATCCCTGTGCTGTGCACCAGGCTACCCTAAAATTCAGAGCAGCCTGACAAACGCCCTTTAAATCTGCATAAGTAACTATATGGCTGAGAAGATAGGAGATATGAGAGGCCCCAATTGTAGAAAGAGTATCTGATACAAAAATATAACAATAAGAGTCTGAAAATGCATACTGATTTTATGGTATGTGTTCCATGATAGCCAAGGAACATTATATGCTTGAACCCTTGAATATATGCTAGAAGGGCAACAATATCAATCCGAAAACACTTTTGTCTTACTTGTGATCCAATCCCAGTATGATGCACAAGCCAGTTAAGTTCTTGATAGGAACAGTCCTAATGAAGTGCTAGGCATGTGCTCCATCCTCTTTCCCTCATGCAGGGCACCAAAACGATCCTTTTCATCTATTACTACTACTACTACTACTACTACTACTAACTACTTCTACTTTTATACTGCTCTCCCCGCAAAGTGGGCTTAGAGTGGTGTACAAGATTTTACATCAAGAAACATAAAAACAGTCCATTAATCTAAGTATACAAATAAAATACAGAAATCTTAAAACAACAGGTGGTATACAAAAAGTATAAAATCTATATGGTGTCACAGTACAAATGTGATCCCTAATGGCAGTGGAAGAGAGTGACAAGCCACTAACTGGCCAAACTGTTGCTGTCCTCAACCATATGCTTGGTTAAACATCTCTACCTTACAAGCCCTGTGGAACTGTGACAAGTCCCGCAGGGTCCTGATGTCATTTGTCAGAGAGTTCCAGCAAAAAATGGATTCTTTTTGGGCCAGGGACTTCCAGTAGATGTTGTTCTCCTGAGTAAAATGCTTTCCGGGGAACATACCAGGAGAGGCGGTCCTACAGGGATGTTGGTCCCTGACCATTTAGGGCCTTGTAGGCCAGAATCTCTTGAGAGTCCCTTGGAGTGCAAGGAGATCAAATCATTCAGTCCTAAAAGAAATCAATCCGGACTGTTCCCTGGAAGGCCAGATCCTGAAGTTGAAGCTCAAATACTTTAGCCCCCAAATGAGAAGGGAGCACTCACTGGAGAAGACCCTGATGCTGGGAAAGATTGAAGGTCAAAAAAGGGGACGGCAAAGGATGAGATGGTTAGACAGTGTCATCGATGCAACGAACATGAAATTGAGCAAACTTCAGAGGACAGCGGAAGACAGGAGGGGCTGGCGTGATCTGGTCCATGGGGTCGCGAAGAGTCGGACTCGACTGTGCAACTGAACAACAACAACAAGGCTAGAATCTAATCCCAAGTATTTGCAATAGTGTCCTGGCCCCACTGCTGGACCTCCTGATGGCACCTGGTAGTTTTGGCCACCATGTGACAGAGTGTTAGACTGGATGGGCCATTGACCTGATCTAACATTGGCTTCTCTTATGTTCTCAAAGTCCCAGTTTAGGCAACTTAATAAAAAGAAGTTATTTTCTGTCCAAGTTCTTAACCACAGTATAATCCCAGTTAATGATTTCCAGTTTCCCTCTCCCCCAAGAATTTTATGCATAAATTAAGCTTAGTTTATTAAGATGCCTGCATTTGGACATTGCAACCAATTAGAATTAACTTCCACTTCAGTCTCTGTGCCCCACACAAGGGATACAAGTTTGTTTGTAATGGCTGAACAGAGCTGAATGTACACATGATGGATAAAAGCAAGTGGAGATAACTGAAGAAAGTTCTGATAAATTTCAAGAGATCCTCATGCAAGAGAGAAGGGGGGGTTCTATCCCATGATGCAGTTGATATGGAGAGGGAAATGGAAGCAACTTGACAAATTTCCAAGAACTGAAGTGGGGAGAAGCTTTTAAAAAAAGAAAGCGATAAGGACAGGGCGAGGCAGAAACAATTCTCAGGGTGCTGAGTGACAGGAGTTGTGAAAGGCATAGCTATATCCTAGGCTATACCCAAGATCTGGGAAACACCCTGACAATGAAAAAACTAGGAAGGAGCCCACTACTTGAATTTTCTCAAAGAAAGCAGGTAAAATTTCACACATACTCTGACATTTTGACTACATTTTCACAGCTAATTATGAGGAATTCTGCAATTTGTTTTAAACCTTCAACTTTCTCTCTTAGTTTACAGAGAATGATGTAATTCACTATTATTTTAATATATCAGTGAGTATGCAGGCTCTTGTAGAGAGTAAAGAGGCTCTTTACATTGTAGTGTAAGAATGTGTTTATTCTGATGACTTTGCACTACAGAAGGTAGTTCTTAAATATTCTCAAAAACATTGTATACTTTTTAAAAAGATGATAAACCCACTTTTTATTAAGTGGATTTTAGTATTTAGTGGTATGAATGAGCTAGTTCTGCAACCAAAGATCAAAATGATATGTACTCTGAAGTACCTGTGTTTCCCAACAGAAGGAGCAAGTTTTTAGAAGGCAGAAAACATATGTAATTGAGAAGTGAAAAAGGAATGTTGAGAGAACAAGGCTCACATGCAAATAAATACACAAAGAGAACAGGTTTAGCTAACATAGACTCACAATATTATGAAGACTGATCGCTCTGATTTGTTAAAAATCAAAGCAGCAACAGGCTCAAGATGTTGCACAATGACAGATTTAACATGGGAAAGTTTCACAGGTATAGACATTTATAAATTATACAACGTAAGCATAAATTATATAACTGACAGTATTCTAGATTATAAAGCTACCAGACTAGACGTAGCTTCAGCTATTATATGTCACAGATCATATTTTTGTTTTCAATTTCTAGCCATCTGAAAACTCTAGGTATCCCTTCATTAAAAGACAGTACAGTATAAGTTCAGGTCCCCTTAATTTTAACATTTAAAACACAAGGTATATGAAAGGACAGCCTTGTATTACGTCACTATTCTGAATGCAGACAGTTTGGGATGCTCACTGTTATTTTTCTTTTCCCATTGTATAGGTATCAGAAATCCAAATTGATTTCTTCTGAAAAGCTAAATAAAAAATATTAAGTGGAACAATTTCAAGTTAACTGTTTTGCAGGGTGCATATCTGTATAATATGATCTCAGTTTGATGGTTAAGTCTTCCCTTCTTCGGTATTGCCTAAGGCGATGAATATTGCTCTAAGCACAGATATATTATGTATATCATAAAACCACACAAACACATAGATGTGGTAATATGGTTGGATACAACACACAGCTCCCCTTTTTCGAATAGGATGCCCATAGATTTTAATATAGGAAGCCTCTCAGTATGTATATTTCTTGTACAAAAATCCCATCATTCTAAAGCAGGTTATGCCATATTTTGCCTTAATGAGAAGAAAAACACTTTAAAGCCTCCCCACATGCAGTTCTGTTTCAGAACTGCAGCTAGTGTCAGTAGGAAAGAACTACTGTGACAAGAAAAATATTATAACTAAACTAAACTAAACATAATTAAAATATCATCAGATAAAGAGGTTGGTTAATACAAAGAGAAGGGTATGCTCCGCAATCCATACTGCTGACTGTAATGCAGGAACATACAGGAAGTTTGCTTCTTTATCCTATCCCATCTCCCAAAAATAGACAGTGGAGAGATCATACTTCTTTGCAAACTTAGGTATACAGAGGACTGCATATTTATTAAGAACCAGCTGAATTCCATCAAAGTGAGAATCAGGTTACAGATGTTCTCTCTCCATACAAATTTAGAGATGAATCTGTGTGGTGGTGGGAAGGAATATGTATGTATCACCAAGTCCCTCCCACTTGCTGACAATAGTTATGTGGGTCCCTAGTTGAGTCTTCATTAACCTCTCTAATGCTATAGCAGATATCACCATGCATGGCCTCTGAACAGGCTGCGGCCAACACAGTGGAGAATGCCTCCTCTGTACTGTCAGACTGCATTATTCAGTCATGTTCTGTCCTCGTCACACAGGATGCAGCCAACACAGAGGTGTCTAGGCACTGGCCAACAATATCTATCAGCCAGTAGTCTACTGTTCCCTGCATGAGAACATCAGGCCCTTACTCCTCCTTGCCTAGTTGAGAGTTGATTTCAAAGAAATCCACTGCTTAGAATAAAATTCCTCCGTGTTTGGGGTAAGAGGGAGAACTTCAGCAGCTACTTGTAAATGTAGCATATCCATTTTTAAAGCAGCAGCTGATACTCAAGAGTTAACTGACAGACAACATAAAGCATTTAATTTGAATTTAATCCATGTTAATTTCACAATGTTTTCATATCTTGCACATTATTTTGTTTTTGATAAGGGTAGTATAAAAGCTTCTGTCTTAATATGAGAATCCCTCAGATTTGGCATGTTTAAGGTATAAGTATGACTGGAATTCACATTATCATCATGAGCCTAGTTCCCTTAAATTTGGTTATAGTTAGAAGTAATTACTGCAGGGTTAATAAAATGCATGCTTTGTTTCAGGTGCATGCACTAATGAGGATGCGGCAAGTTAAAAATTGCATAACTTTTAAAAAGTCTATGTTGCATTAATCTCTACACTTACCCCAAACTCCTCCACCTCTTCTTCCTGTAAGCAAGAGCCATATACAATGAAGCATGTATTTAAAAGGAAAAGCAAAGGGGGGAAAATCAGTTGAAAGTCAGAAAGAAAGAGGATGTAGACAGGAAAAAAGAGAAATGAAAACTTTAATCTGGCAAAACTACTTCTCAAAACAGTGACACATGACTTTCCATGGAACTCAGACACAGAATTGGTTACAATACACAGTGAATACACAGAACACGCAACAAGAGGGTAAGGAATTTTGAAGGCCCTGTGTGAGCTGTATGCAATATTTGTCCCATAAAGATATTTGGAATATACTTCAAGAGCAATGGAAATTAATTCTTGGCTATAACTAAACATTGAATTACAGGTGAATGCAAAACTGATAATTCCATTTTAAATATAAGCTGGTGAATTACATTTTCAGTGCCAAGTATTAGACCTATCTATATAGGCTATTATAGCAGCTTGAGTATCAGATGAGGCCTGGGTATACCCAGACTTCAAATCCCCACTCACCATGAAAATCACTGGATGACTCTGGACCAGTAATTCTCTCTCCATCTAACTGGGTTGTTACAAAGACAAAAGTGTATTGAAGGAAAGGTGGGATAAAAATGTACAGGAAAATCTTTGTTAACTAACATGTATGGATAACTGGAGCTGCTGGTTAACTAAGTATGCCAGTTAACAAAACTTTTACTGCCATCCATCTGAGTCACTTGGCCAACATCCCCATTAACTGAACTTTTTGGTTAATCAGATGCAGGTTAACAAAGCTTTTACTGTAGAAATTAAATTAATAATTATGCCTAATGCCTTTTAAATTAGATAGAATTGGATTTTTACTGCTATACTACTTTCTCTCCAAGATGTAGAATCCTAGGCTAAAGCATTACATGTTCAGACATGTGTGGAATAAAAAAAAAAAGCTGTGCAGATTTTTGGAAAGATGTAGGGAGAACATCTGAGAACATCTTTATGGTAGGTGAATGAAATCTGGACTGAGCTTCCATTCCTCCCTTTTTCCTGTTACTTAGTCTGGGTGTGGCTAGATATGAAAAGAAGGATAGGAGTTAAAATTGGCTCTTACTGCATGGCACACAGCCTGAAACTGTAAGAGAGCCAGGCCAGCAGATCCAGGATCGGCCTGGGATGTGGTGTTTTCTATTATTTTCTGCCTTTTCCTTGTTTGATTATTAAATTGGGGGGGTGTCTTTTTTTACCTTTTTTGTTTCATTATTAAATTGTATTTTTGTACATTGTATTTTGTAAGTTGCGCTTGGTCCCCCCTGGGGAGTAAAGTGGAATAAAATACTGAGATAAATAAAAATTAAATAAGCATTGCAGATGACACTGATAGGACTTTAGTTCACATTCACTTTCCCATGATAAACATTAATGAACAATGAAACTAAAATAAAACATAATCATGTAGATGCACAAATATTATAATTCATTGTACAAAAAAAACTAATGCCATTTTCATTTTCAATGCCATACCTCTGCCTGAACATTACAGCCGGATCCATGTTAGCAGACGTCATTCTGATGACTTGACGAATCTCTTTGGCAATCATTCGGAGTTTCTCAAAATTTACCAAGCCATCCACCTTTGAATCATTTCCTGTACAGTTAAAATATGTGCAAAAGAACCTTTAAGTAGTGCTCAGTACATTGCTGTGACCGGCAGGATATTTAATTTATATATCACAACTCTTGGTCAAATGCCAAGGGTCACAAATTCAAATATCATGCAAAACCACTAAAATATGCCAGCGGCAGTGTGGGGGGAAATGGTATTTTTTGGGTTCGGGTATATCGAACCCCCCAAAAAATCAGTATTTCCCAATATTCCCGAACCCCAATACCAGTATAGTAATTGGATTTGGGAGATTATTGGGAAACCCAAGGTTTTTCAGCTTTCCTAGGGTATAATGGAGAATTGATCCAGGGATATCTGGGGCTGTTGGGGGAGCTGTTTTCTGAGGTAGAGGCACCAAATTTGCAACATAGCTGCTGGTGCCTCTCCTCAAAAAATCCCCCAAGTTTCCAAACGATTGGACCAGGGGGTCCAATTCTATGGGCCCCCAAAGAAGGTGCCCCATCCCCCACTGCTTTAAATAGAGGAGGGAAGGCATTTAAAGAGACCGTGGGTTCATTCACTGAGTTGCGTCATGGTGGTGCCACTTGGAGAAGGTGCCACTTGGAGAAGAGACCACAATCTATTTAAATGCCTTCTCCAAACCACGCCGCCACTGTAGCGCAACTTGGCAAGTGAACTCAGAAGGCATTTCAAGAGACTGTGGTCTCTTTAAATTCCTTCTCCAAGCCATGCCCAAATAAAAGCTGAATAACATTTGCTTTTATTCTGGCTCAGCTATATCAGTAGCTGAAAACAATCTCTAATTTATTTTCATCTTAATCCCCCCACCAAATAATCCCCCCCCAAATAATATTTTTCCATAGGAGGGTTTGCTTGGATAAACCAAATGCACACCACTAGATGCCAGTCAAGGCACAGTGGAAACGCTAACTCACCCTCACAAGAAGGTTATTATAGTGGCAGCTGTCAGCAGAAAGGAAATGTAACAATCTGACTATGCTCACTTTGATCTCCCAACAATAAAAGGATCAAGAAATAGATACCAGCAAGATTATAACCTCTGATAAACAGAGAGTATGGGGCCTTCATTATTTGGGGAAAACAGAATTTATTGTCCCTGTAGTATATTGTAACAGAATTTTTCAGCTATTTGGGATCCAGTTATGAACATGACTCCTGTTAATCTGGTCCTCCTGAACCCAGATTAACAAAGTCCCTTTTCCATTTCTTACTACATACAGATATCTATCTTTGTACTTGTTTTAGGAGCTACAGTGATCGGATGAAAGTGCAGATGGAATTCCTCTATTTTAATATTCACATGACGAGAAAATTTTGGCAGATGCAACTTGTAATTGTGCAGCACAGACCGAATCATCATCATGTTTAATCAGCAGTACAGAAGGTCTCTCCTCTTAAATTTAGTAGCTCCATACTGGATCATACCATGGTTTGGCACCATAAAATCAGTCCTGGACTTCTATACATGAACCCTCATGTCCAATTTTCTCAAAAGTTAGTTACAAACTACAGTTTGCCATTACATTCAAACTACCAAATTATGCTTTGAGCTTGTTGTGCAAACTAACTGGGAACAAACGATTTCTTACATGCATATTATAGAGGGTTAGATTTTTAAAAATTAATGTTCTGCTGAAGGGGCCATAGTATCAAAGGGCGCCCAGATACTGCTGGTCCTTTTGGTACTGGAATATTCTGTATTATTTACCAATGGGAGAAGTAATAAGAAAAACTGAACACAGTGCCATTTAACCCATATGAAAGTTGATGTGGTTATGTTGGCATCCACAGTAAAGGCTGTCAGTAGCTGTGCACTTGAATTCAAGAGCTGAATGCAGGGACAGTATATCTGTCATGCTTTGTGCATTTTCTACAGTCTAGTCTCAAACAACATGAAGCAGGAGACTGGTTTTAATCAAAAACAGGAAAAAACCCTACTGCATTCTAGAAATCAATTTAATTTGCAAGAGAATAAAGATTAAATACAGATTTGAATACAGCCTCAAAGATTATTACATTCATCAGATGAATTGAAAAAAGGAGTACAATTAATTAGGTAGTGGGTTATTTTAAACATTTTAATTTCTTTTAGTACAAATATTTACAAGACCCAAAGAAGCATGTGCTGACTTAGAAGATGTTCCTTACACAAAAGGGATTTTAAAAATAAAAGTATACTTTTGTCTTTCAGAGGTGTGTATCTTTCATACATAAATGCATGCATATTGACTCACTGAGTTAATCAATTGATCAACTGCCATCAGTATTGCTACTAGCACTTTATGATTGTTTGTAATTGCTCAGGATCAATTATGATGTTTTATAATGGTGTTGTTTTATGTGCTTTTAACTCTTTTATATAAGCCACCCTGAGCCTGCTCTGGTGGGGAGGACGGGATATAAACTGAATAAATAAAGAAACAAAAAATCATGTGATTAACTACCAGCACAACCCTAAACACATTTACTTGGAAGAAAATACTGACGTCAATGGACTTATTAAGTGAGCTTATGACTGTGTCCTCAGATTTCTGTAATCAAAGATTTAAAAAAATCTCTGCTTAAATTTAACTCTTCTATTAAGTACACAACACTGTACTTCATCATAGTCAGACAAAGCATGTGTAGTATAACAATTGCTCCTTTTTGGCAGCGAATAACAGATCTGTAGTACACACCAATGAAGTACTAATATGCAGCTCATTAAACTGACTTGTTACTTGTCTGTGTCTGGAGTTACCTTCATGCAGAAATGTAATATCTTTCTTGACAACAGGGAAGAGTGGAATAATTGGAGGCTGCATGCTCTGACTGCTAAGGATGTTGCGATACTTTGCCATGTTTCTAGAGGGATCAAAAAGATCTTGAAGGTCTCTAAGGTGCTTTTCATACTTGCTTGGTAACTTTTCCCATGTTCCTCTGAGTCGAGCAACTGGTGCAAGATTAAGACCACTGCAAAAGATAATTTTCCCACTGTCAGCAATCATATAAGGACTACTGTGCTTACTGTGAAACCATTTTTTTGGAATGGCATAATAGGATATCTAATGCTACATGGGCAGAAGACACTTATGCTTTTGTTAAATGTGACATACTATCCACATAATCAGAACCAAACACCCCTCCCCCCTCCACAAAATGATCCCTTGACTTTCTGGAAAACTTCTGCTCATGCAAGCAAAATATTGGAGCAGGCTACAAAATCGTATCCTTCCTCTGCATCGTATCCTTTTGTTTTGGAGTACAAGTTCTGTAATTAAAGGTGACATTAACTGCACTCAGGCACAACCAAGGTTTCCATTTAATTTAGAATACTGGGTTAAGAATTATTCCTAAATACACTTAACATCATGGAACATTACTGTCAACTAATATGTATCAGATTAAGGATGTGGTGAGAATTTGTGGTTCACAAAGGAAGGGAAGGTTGTGTGGTCTACTGCTTAACCATGGTTAAGTTATCTGCAGCATTAGCCTACTCCACCCATTTATGTATGATCTTCAATCAAAACGAAAGTTACACTAATCATACTGATTGCTACTATTGTACATGTGTGACATACGTGTATCCATTAAAAAACAATTTATATCTCAGCATCAAAATTAATTCCGTAACCATGTTGTGTCAGTGATATCATCATACAGGCATTAATGGTGTGTTAAATTTGAATGGTTATTTGTAAAAAAGAACAAAGCAAAATACTGTATACCAGGGTGTCAAACATACAGCCTGCAGGCCAGAATCACCCTGCAGAGCTTGTATCTGGCCCGCAAACAACTAGCTCGCTCCTGCTTCCTTCTCCAGGTCTGTTGCTGCATTGCAGATTGCTTTTTGTGGGGCTCCCTCAATTGCACAGGAGAAATAGAAAGCCAAGCCTCACCTCCATTGGCTGAGTCTCCTCCTCCCTCTTCCTCTTTTGGGGAGAAAGGGAAGAGAGGGGGAGAGAGTGCGCTTAAGAGACACCAAAGTTGGAGTTAGTCCCATGGTACCTTTAAGACCAAGAAAGTTTTATTTCAAGTATAAGCTTTCATGCATGTGCAGGCACACATCTTTGGAGAGAGGGGGTATTCTTCTGCTCTACTGTTTACTTTGAGACTTGATCTCTCTTTTTGTCGGGAGAGACAGAAAGCCAAGCCTCCATTCCTTCCATTGTCTGTCTCCTCCCTCCTCCTCTGGGGAGAAGGGGGGGTGGAGGGAGAGAGCGCACCACAGAGAGCAAAATTGGACTCAGACCCATGGCACTTTTAAGAAGTTTTATTTCAATTTTTTGTGGGGAGGGGGGATTCTTCAGCAAACACAGAGCAAGATCCAGAAGGAGGTGGCTGTTTTGGAGGCTGAAGTTTAGAGCCATGTGGTCTGGTGGTTGCAATGTATTATTGGGGTTTGTTATTACTTTTCCTCCGCAGTCTCTGCAAACACTGCTTTTGCAGCTGGAGGTGACAGATGGGAGAAGCAAAGTTCTTTCTCCATCTCCCCCCCCATTGTTTTGCAACAGGCTCCTCCTGATTAGCTCTCTGGCTACAAGTTGCAAGTGCTTCAGCAGGGTCTTAGCTGAAGTCAACGAAACATATAGTTCTCCTCAGCTGGTGCTGGCCAATCAAAGAGAGAGGGGGAAAAGGGAGCAGCCTGTCACTCAAGCTCTCCATTCCAGTGAAGAGTTCCTCTTCACCTCCCAGTTCTCTGAAATTGTTGCACTAGGAAAACTGTTGTTAAGTGCAGAGCATCACAGAGGGGCTTTTCAATGGCTCTGTTTGCAGGTTGTTACTAATTTTATTAATCTGTGAAACAATTAATTATGTGAATCTTCTTTCCTTTTGTCTGTCCTGAAACTACTGCCCATCAGCTTCATTGGATGCCTTCAAGTTCTCTAGCATTTTGGGAGAGGGAGGAAAATTTCTCTGTCAACTTTCTCCCTCCCATCAATAATTTGGTAAACCTCATCTGGAGAGCCACTGCCACTCTGAGTAGACCTGGGAGAGGAAGCTTGCAGTGCCCAGCCCTTTCATGTTTTCCCCTGATTCCTAGGCTCAGAGCATTGACCACGAGAGCAGGCTGGGGAAAGGGTTTGCTCCCCAATCCAAGCAGCACAGGGGCATCAGCCCAGAGCTGCACTGCCAATTCTCCAGTCTGCCTATGTGGGTTTTCCTCTGCACTAGATCTGATGCAGATGTGTCAGTTATCAAAGACTGTTACATAAACAAAATATTGGAAGAGTGTTAACATTTTAAGCATGTTTTATTTTAAGTAAAAAATAATATCTTTAAATGTGTTTGTCTGCGTCCTTTATAAAGTTTATATTGCCACCACCTGGCACATTTTATGAAACACATGGTGTGGCCTGACATCCCATTTATATAAGATATGCCCCTCATAACAAGTGAGTTTGACACTCCTGCAGCACAGCCAGTATTTCAAAAGGGCAGAGTTGCAAATATGAACTGTCAAGTTCATCCTGCTAGTTAAAGGAGGCAGAGGTGTATGACTAAAATTAATGCCTTGACAGGGTCATAAGGAAGAAGAAAAAGAAGAGGAGGAGATTGGATTTATACCCTGCCCTTCACTACCCAAAGGTGTCTCAGAGCGGCTTACAAACTCCTTTCCCTTCCCCTCCCCACAACAGACACCCTGTGAGGTAGAAGGGGTAGAGAGAGCTCTTTTTTTTTTTTTTTACAATTTTATTTATATTTTTAAGAATATAACAATATCTTCTGTTTACACAA
The DNA here is from genome assembly GCA_029375565.1 of Gekko gecko. Classification (NCBI taxonomy): domain Eukaryota; kingdom Metazoa; phylum Chordata; class Lepidosauria; order Squamata; family Gekkonidae; genus Gekko; species Gekko gecko. The sequence goes on from JAPDNY010000002.1 coordinate 140,202,274, forward strand.
TGATACGTAGTCTAGTTTCGGAGTCAACTATACACATTTTGACTCTAACCATTTATAAACTCTATCCCAACGTTCCTGGAACCACTTTCCATCTCTCCCTTGCAATATCATACTTAATTTGTCCATTTCTGCAGTCTCTATTAATTTCTTAATTAGTTCATCTCTTACTGGTAATCCATCTGACTTCCAATATTTAGCTACTAATATTCTGGCCACAGTAAGTATATGGGTTATTAGACATACATCTTTTTGCTCAAAACCTTCAGGTATAATATTCAACAGGTATGTTTCTGGTAACAATTCTAAGTCAATATTCGTAATTTCTCTTATCATCTTATTAATAGTATGCCAAAACTTTTGTATTTTTCCACACTTCCACCACATATGGAAAAATGTACCAACATTAGTATTACACCTCCAACAATTTCTAGATATAACCTTATAACTTTTAGCAATCTTGTCAGGCGTCCAATACCATCTATAGAATAATTTGTAAATATTTTCTTTATATGGAACTGCCTTTACATACTTCATCACTTTCCAGATTCTTAGCCAGTCATCAATTTGGATATTATAACCTATATCTCTCATCCACGATATCATAGTGATTTTTACTAACTCATCTTGCATATAATCATCTAAAAAATAACTATATAATTTCTGTATCAACTTATCACTAGTTGACAACCATAATTTGTCTGTCTGTTTTCTCTGTGTAGAAACCAGTTTTTTTATCTTTCGTAAATCTTGATTGCAACTGGGTAGTCTCCCACCAAGAGAGATTTATATTGTTTGACTTTAGATTTTCCTTTGTTCTTAAATTATTAGCTTCATCTAACAGAGTGTCATACGCTCCTATATTACTCTCTGTCATCAATGTTGGTTTTACAAATGCTTCTAATGGTGACACCCATTTAGGAATCTTGATATAATACCTTTCTCGAATTTTTTTCCATATCTTTATCAATGCTCCTCTTATTATATGATGCTGGAAGTTAGCATGCACTTTTTCTTTTTCATACCAGATGTACGCATGCCATCACATATGTAAATCGTGACCCTCCAAGTGCAGAGTTCTCCAGTTTTCCAGTAGGATCCAATCTTTGATCCATCCCATGGCCGCCGCCTGGTAATATAATTCCCAATTTGGTAGTCCAAATCCTCCTCTTTCTTTCTTGTCTTGCATCATTTTCCCTTTAATACGAGCTTTTTTGGGAAACCAAATAAAAGCCCTAACTATTTTATCTAGTTCCGAAAAGTATATGTTCCTCTTTAAAATTGGAATATTTTGTGCAAGAAATAAGAACCGTGGTAATACGTTCATCTTTATTGTTGCAATTCGGCCCATCAAAGAAATTTGCAATTCTTTCCATTTATTCAGATCTTTCCGTATTTCTTCTAACAATTTATTATAGTTATTTTCTAACAGCGTACTGTTTCTATTAGTCATCACTATACCTAGATATTTAACTTTTGAAGTAACTTCTATTTTTGTTACATCTTGAAGCTTATCTGTTTGGCCAGGAGTACAGTTTTTTGTTAACATTTTTGTTTTTTTAAAGTTTATTTTAAGTCCTGCCAGACTTCCATATTCTTGCAGTACCTCCATCAAATGCTCAATTGTTATTAAGGGATCTTCTAAGATAAACACTAAGTCATCGGCAAAAGCCTGCAACTTAAATTCTTCGCCTTTTGTTTTTAAACCTCTTATTTTTGGGTTTTGTCTTATATTGTCATTCAACGTTTCCAATATAAAAATAAAAAGTAATGGAGATAATGGGCAGCCCTGTCTCGTACCTTTTTGGATCTTGAAACTACTTGTCATCTCCCCCCATTTACTATTATCCTTGCCTGTTGTTTTTGGTAAATAGCCAAGATCATTGTTAAGAAGTTATATCCGCAATCCCATGCCTCTAATTTTTGTCTTAAAAATTCCCAAGATACATTATCGAATGCTTTTTCGGCGTCCAAGAAGAGTAGCGCCATTTGTTTCTCCGGATGCTCTTCGTAATATTCTAAAACATTGATAACTGTTCTTATATTATTTTTCATCTGTCTCTTGGGCAAAAATCCAGCCTGGTCTTGATGAATATTTTGTATTAATACTCTTTTAAATCTTGTCGCTAGTATATTTGCAAATATTTTATAATCAGCGTTGAGTAAAGATATAGGTCTATAATTTTGTATTTCTTTTTCCTCTGTCCCCGCTTTGTAAATTAACGTTATGAGTGCTTCATTCCATGATTCTGGTAGACTTGCACTTTTTGTAATGTTTTGTATCACCTCCTTGAATGGCATCGTTATTTGTTCCTCAAATTTTTGGTATACTTCCACTGGCAGTCCATCTGGGCCTGGTGTTTTCTTCTTTTTTGCTTTTTAATTGCTTCCACAATTTCACAAGTTGAAATTGGCTCATTCAAAATTCTCTTCTGCTCTTCCGTAAACTTTTTCTTATTATGCTTTTTTAAATATGCTTCTATTTGCATAGGATTTTGTGTTCCTTGCCAATATAGATTTTTATAAAAATTTTCTACAATTTCTTTCAACTCTTTACTTTTATATTTAATCTCTTGCTTTCCATTTTTTAGTGCCACAATTATTCTTTTTTCTTTCTCTTTCCTTAATTTATATGCCAACCATCTGGTGGGTTTGTTCGCGTTTTCAAAATATTCTTGTCTCGCAAATTCTATTTTTTTAGCTATCTCTTGCATTGTCAACATGTTTAGTTGATGCTGTAACATTTTTATTTTTAACCTTATTTTTTCCACCTCTACACTCTTGATCATTCTATTTTCTTCAGCCTTAATTTTCTCTTCTAATACTGTAAATTTTTGTCTCTTTTGCTTCTTTTTCCACGCATCTTGGTTAATACACCATCCCCTCAGAAACGCCTTGAATGCATCCCATATTACATTGATTGATGAGTCTTCTTGTCTATTCCTTTTAAAAAATTCTTGTATTTCTATCTTGGTTTTCATAATAAAGTCTTTATCTTTCAGGAGTCCTACATTCATTTTCCATCTTGTTGTTCTTTGTTTCCCATGTATAACCAACAACAACAGATTATGGTCCGCGTATGTCTTGGCTAATATGTCTGCATCCTCTAACTCTTTTATCATAGATATAGATAGCCATGCCATATCAATTCTAGACCACGAGTTGTGTCTACAGGAATAGTAGGTATATTCTTCCTTTTCTATATTTCTAATTCTCCAAGCATCTATTAAACTGTACTCTTCCGCAAGTTTCAGGAATGACTTTGGTAATAAAAGCCCTGAGTTTCCCTTTTTCCCCTGTTTTTTCCTATCTATTTTAGAGTCAAAGACTGCATTATAGTCTCCGATAATACAAATGTCCTCTAGTGGTTTATTTCCTAAGATTTTCTTAATTTCTGCATAGAAACTTTCTTGGTTTTGATTAGGTGCGTATATATTTATAATCAGCATCTCCTTTCCGTTTTTTATAATTTTAATAGCTACTATTCTTCCGTCTTCTGATGCAAAAAGTAGTTCTGGATGTAAGTGTTCTTTCCCATATATTACCACACCTCTTTTTTTAACTTTATCCACTGCAATAAAGGCTTTCCCTAGTCTCTTAAATTCTAAGTGTTTGTTATCTTCTACTTTTATATGAGTTTCCTGGAGACATACTATGTCTGATTTTGTTTTTACTAATTGGTGGGAAATCCTTCTTCTCTTTTACGGGCCATTAAGTCCATTTACATTCACTGAAATAATCTTTAAGCTGTTAGTTCCCAGCATCTTTGTTCAACAGATTACTATATTTACTTCTATACTGAAATCTGGTCATCATCTGTGACTGTGTTCTTCCTGTAGGTCTACTCCTTGGTTTTTTTTTCCTGTCTTCTTTCCCACTTTCTTTATCATGTCTTTTAACTTCTTCTTCCTCCTCCAACTCATCCTCTCTTGGCCCTTCTTCCTCTCCTTCTCCATCACCTTCTTCCTCCCGGGGTAGAGAGAGCTCTGACATAAACTGCTCTTTTTCAAGAACAGCTCTTATCAGAAATACGGCTTGCCCAAGATCATCCAGTCAGGTGCAAGTGGAGGAGTGGGGAATCAAACCCGGTTCTCCCAGATTAGAGTCTGCGCACTTAACCACTACACCAAACTAAATAAGGAGCACCTAAGCGAAATACTGTGATCTTCGTGATTTGAAAAATGCTTGCTGAAGTTAACGGTTCATACAAACTGGGCAAAATGGCTGCTAGATAGTTATATGATGTAATACCCCATTACTACAAAAACAGGACTTTGTGTTTAGCAATATAACTAAAGCATATGAAGAGACCCATTGCATTGCAATGCCTGTAAATAAAGCCAACATTTCTATCTTTTAACTCTAAAGGGGGTTTCTATATTGCTTGATGTTTATTAAGCATATCACAAGTATACCAACTACCACTCAGCTTTTGATAAAGCATTCTCAAGTGACTGAAAATACTCCAATTTACATCATTAGAACTTCTCACTTATCTCAGTCAATTTCAGAAACAAATTTCACCCAGATGCAGAAAGAAGTTCTAGTAGTCTATTCTAGTAGTCTAGTAGTCTATTACCTGTTAAAATGCAAATACTGTACCTTATAACAGCAAACATAGAGTTGAAGTTCTTGCACTCTCGACAATGGAGAGCAATTTTAATGAAATGTTTCACAATCTTCATCCTTTTGAGCTGATTTGACTCTGATAAAATTTCTGTGGCAACCCAAAATGTCTCCTGGTTAATCACATCCTCAAACTGTTTCAGGTTAGCATTTCCTGTTTTAGATTCAAGCTTAAATAGGTCATCAATGTATTCAGTAGGCTCAATGTTCCGAAATAATTCAAAGTCTCTCATTGATAACTGAGTAGCCACCTCAATGGTACTCAGTTGTAGAAGGGATATCTGGCTTTCTCGAAGCAGTTCTTGAGCATCTTCATCTGAGCACAGAGTCTCTGTTTCCATATTATTTTTCAGATAATATCTAAAAGTACAATTAGAAACAAACATCGAATGCCTTTTAGAATCTTTTCAAAGAGGTCCACTAAGTTGGTTAACAGAAAATAGAATTCAGATTCAGCTGTACAAGATTCTAAAGCTTTTGAACGCATAACATTTCAGATACCTTCAATATTAGTGAATAATTTTATGTAAAAAACAGCACTGATATTTAAAAACCACCTTTCCTATGATCAGATATAACAGTATCCTGAAGAGTGTTAAGTGTTTCAGGTTTTGTGAATTTTATGTACTTTACTATATCAGATGCAATACTGATCTTTGTTATCTCATTAGAAACGTTATACTCTTCAAATGTTCTATATCTTAAAATTGTAAAAAGCATACTTACCTCCCATTGAGTTGAATTCTGTCTGCTAACTTTGAGAACTGATCAGGAAGCCTTCTCTGCTTGATGACTCCTTCAGGACTCACAGAAACTTCACACAGAGAATAGGTATCTGGTGCTCCCGTTAGATTGAATTCCTGCACTGCATGTTTTACGACTTCTTTTGCTGTAGTGTCTTTGCTGATAATAATGTAGCAGCTTTGTTGATCTGCTTTGAAAACTCTTATAACCTGATCTGGAATATCTACATTAGAAAACACCATTTTAAATCATAGTTATTTTCTTCGAATTGATCAAATCATGTCAACTATTTTACATTATCAATAAATATTGATTTTCTGTTGCTTACAAGTAAATAATTTATCACTATAAAAGAATGTTTCAAACAAGCTTCTATAATTCTTTGATTGGCTGAAGCAATGGGACTATATAATACTTCATTATATAAAGTATCTCTGACAACTCTCTTTTATATTCTATAGATTTCATTTTTAAGGTTCTGATCTTTCTTATGCCACTAATAGTTAACTCTTTGATCTGCATTTTCAATGATACATAATTTTACAATAATCTGCACTTGACAATTGGCGCAGATGATGGCCAAGAAATAAAAGCTTCATAAACCAATGAGTTTCCAAGTTTCAAATTTAATTTTTTTGCTTCATTTTTTATTAATACATTTTTAGTGGTAGTACCACATAGGTTTTCCTGGCTTGGAAAACATAAGCTGATATAGTACAGTGCCATATAGTTTAAATGACCACATGTTTATTTCCTTTTTATAAAGAATCCTTTTCCATACTACCACAACCAAGTAAAAGACCAAATTTATAGAATGGCCTTTTCAGAACTCATCGATCCAAACTGTACATGATTCCATGTAAGAAAGATTTCCAGAAAGAGTATTCAAACATTCAGTCAAAACTCATTGTTCTTCAAGAAAAAACACTGGGACAAGATGATCCCAACCTGCAATCTTAACAGGTGCAGTCTGGGAACCGCTCTACCCCACACTTTTTCCACATGTCTGAATCAAATCTGAGTTAAAATGTATTATTAGTTCTCAACCTCAGCATTCAAATGTAAAAAGAACCAGCTTTACAAATCCATTCTACTACCCTAATGTAGCTGGAAAGGAAAAGATCAGCAAGAAATTAAAAATTTATATCAGTCAACATATAAGCATTTTTCCTATCCTACTGTTCACATAGTAAGTTCAGAACTTAGTATCAAGTACTTAGTACCAAGGCTATGAATAACTAGAAACATTGATTGTTATAAGCTCTCCACCCCCACCAGACAGAGAATAATCATGTATATTCTCAGGGGGGCAACCATGTTGGTCTGAAGCAACAGAACAAAATTTGAATCCAGTGGCACTTTTAAGACCAACAAAGTTTTTTCAAGGTGCCCTGACCTGGTTAGCCTAGGCAAGCCTGATCTCGTCAGATCTCAGAAGCTAAGCAAGGCTGACCCTGGCAAGTATTTGCAAAGGTGACCACCCAGGAATACCAGGGCCATGACACAGGGGAGGTAATATCAAGCCTGAAATGTCCTAGCCCCACTAGTGGTTGCCAGAGGTAACCATTACTTCCACGCTCACAAGTACACACACACACACACACACACGCACGCACGCACACACACACACACACACACACAGAGAATACTCATAGGTTTTTTTAAAAAAGTTTTGTTCAAGGTATAAGCTTTCATGTGCATGCATATTTTATCAGATACATTGAAATGGAAGTTACCAGTCCATACACATAGGTAATGGGTGAGCAGCAAATTAGCATACAACATAATGAAGATGTTTAATAGATGCAAGGACCAAACAGAAATAACAAGTTTAGCTTATATGGGCACCATTTGTTTGGATTTAATTCCGGGGGGAAACATAGTGAAGGAAATAAATATATCAAAATTGGAGACTGATATGCAAATATACCCTTCTAAATTGTGGAATGCTGAGAGTAATTAAATGAGATCCTGTTGTTACACTCCATCCATTCCTGTCTGGTCGTTGTATTTGTTAAACATCTTCATTATGTTGTATGCAAATTTGCTGCTTACCCTCTACCTATACGTATGGACTGGTAACTTCCATTTCAGTGTATCTGATGAAGTGTGCATGCACACAAAAGCTTATACCTTGAATAAAACTTTGTTGGTTAAAGCTGCCACTGAACTTGAATTTAGGTAATATATATTCTCACATACAAGCATGAATCCTTCAAAGGAGTTTTGCACATATGGCCAGCAACTTCCAGTAAAATATGTCACTTAACATGCCAAGCCCAACTGAAGTGGGCCTCAGCAGCTAGGTCAATATGGCTAGCCATGGAGGACTTATTTAAAGTCAACAGTCACACAATCTTTATTCTAACCCATGCATGTCACTGCTTTTTCTTCCATGCATCTTTGTTCTCTGCCAAATCACCTTCTCTTTGTTATAAAAGATATATTGTAAAAAAGTGACTATAATGACTACTGAGTAAATATTTTATAGGAAAATGTCATTATTCATATTAAGAAACAAAGGAGTCAGTTATCTCTAACTCTCAAAGGAGCAATAATTTATTGAATGTGCAAGTTTATACATTAAAAGCAAATAAAGAACAATTATAAAGTCTGACTCATTTAAACATGTATGTTGTTAAATCAGACATTTCCCCTGAAAAAGACTCAAATATAACTCTGATAAATGGGATCCACTCATTAAAGATTGAATATGAGGATGAAATTAAATGCTTAAAAAGATTTTTCAAAAAATCTTATTATGTCTGAAAACATAGTATATGAAATATAATGAATATCAGGTTACCAGTGATTGGAATACTTACAGTAAAAACCAACTGCTGCAGGATAATAAAGTGGAGGGAAAAGAAAAAAAGTCAGGATCCAGATATTACATAGGCATATAATAAAAAGTTATGAAAAATACCTTTGATGTCCCTCTTATTAAAAATAGTAAATAACCAAGAATCCTTATTGTTTCTATTTGACACACACAAGTCAAAAGTGAAAAGATATCTGAAAAGACATCTAAACTGAAACAGCTACATAAGCCGTTGGATAAACATAACCCTATACTACAAGATAATAAACGGAATGTGTCATTAAACTACAATATAAAAAAATCATAGAATCACACAAGTCACTTTAGTGCGTTTCTGGCCTGTTTTGGTTTAGTGGAAAGACGAGAGAGAATATAATGACACACTCTGAAAGTGTCAGGGGACTGATACTGTAATGACGAAGGGTTGTTTAGGTTAAAGGTGATTGTGGGTCAAGAGCAAATGGATACACATTACTTATTAGAAAGTTTAGATGTGAGCTCAGAAGGAAGTTATAAATATTTAGAAGAATAAAATTATGGACGAGATGCAAAGCTTGTCACAATAGCAGTGATCATTGGATATTTATAAAGTAATTTTGAATGATATAGGTGATGGTGCTAATTAGTAGGACCTAACTCTATCCATATAATTGGAAAGTGTTATTAGAATAAGCTGATCAACAGATTTGATTTCAATAGGCTTCAATAGGCTTAGACTGGGGTACCCGCATATGATTGCACTGTAAATCATTTATACAGTACTTGTAATGCATAAAAGGATTTACAGTCATTTATTGTTGGTGGACATTCCAAACAATGTAGTTAGCTATGGGAAAGTCTGGTAAAAAACTGCAGAAAATTCGGGGGGGGTTCCCCTGAAGGCTTCCCCCCAATTTTTCTGATGGAATAAAATGGAAATGTCGGAGAGCACTGGAGGAAAGAACCTATGAAATCTTTTCTTTTCTTTTCTTTGGAATGAGTGAAATGCTTTTTTAGATATGGCTTTGCTGACCCAAAATGTGTCATGTGAAGATTTTAGTGAGAAAATCTACCCAGGGGTCCCTGACCTTTTCAAGCTGGTGGGCATTTTTGGATTTCTGATGCAGTGGTACAAAATGGCTGTTGTGAGTTGCTGAGCCAAGCACAAAATGGCCATGCCAGGAGATGGAGGGCAAGACACACACACACACAGAGTAAAAAATCCTTAGGGGGGGAGGAATAATTTTAAAAATACACTGACTAGGCAAGAGGCAACAGAATAAAACCAATACTATGGAGGCAGCTGCTACTAAAACAATGTTATTTTAATCTGCAAAATCAATCAGAAGCCCTGTTGGAAAGGCGTCCCTACCTGGCCATGCCCTTTTTCTAAAAATATTTTGCACACACCAGAAAGGTGACAATAGGCATCATGTTGGGGATCCTGATCTACTGGCTATGTTGCTCCACTGTATGGATATTCAAACCTGCAAGCTGGGGGCCAAGTTTGGCTTTAAATATAATTCCTATGTATCCTACAGGTCTAGAGCTAAAATAACAGAGGCCATCATAATTTGTTTATATTATGAGAAGACAGGAGTCACTGCAAAAGACAATAATGCCAGGAAAAGTGAAGGCAGAAGGAAAAGAGAAAGACCAAACACAAATACATGCACTCAATTTGCAAGACTTGTTAACAATATGGTGTTTTGGAGATAATTAATTAGAGTTGCCAGGTCCCCTCACCGTCACAACAGGGAGATTTGGGAGGAATTCCAAGGGTGGGTGGGACATCGCACACAATGTCCCCGATACAATGAAGTCACACAGAAGTGTCATCATCATGTTGGTGGAGTTGCACGTGACACTCTGGTTTGGGGGCAAAAACTCTATAGTTTTTTTGGGGGGTTGCTTCAAAACCATAGAGTTTGCCCCAAAACCAAAGCATCGGCACGCAACATCACCAATGCGATGGCGTCACTTCCTGGTGACATCATTGTGCCGATGACATCCTTGTTTGGTGGTGGGGTTTTCCCTGCCAGCCAGCTGGCCAGGGGTGGATCAGAGCCCCCAAAAGCAGGGGAACTCACTCTGGGATTTGGGGGTTAGTAACCCTATCATTAATTCATAGGGTTACCATGAGTTAACACACACACTCACACAACACAACTAGGAATAAAGCCTGCTGTGGAAATAAATACGATCTCTAGAAAGAGACTCTGGGAGAGTGCCCCGGTCTTAGGCACTCAGTGTCAATTTGCTGTGGCGACCTCAGCAGGGTATAATGACACAGAGTCCACCATTTTCTCTAGAGGAACTGATCTCTGCTACCTGAAGAACAGCTGTAATTTTGAGTGATCTCCAGCCCTCACCTGGAGATTGGCAACAAAGGTTTCCCATGAGAGATTGGCTGGTTTGGAGGGTGGAGTCTATGGCATTGTACCTGTCTGAGGTCCCACCCCTCCTCAAACCCCACCCTCTCCAGGCTCCACCCCTCAAATCTCCAGAATTTTTCCAACCTGGAGTTGGCAACCCTATCTCCTTCCCAGCCAACCATCAACCTACCTTTATCTGCCCCTCTGGCTTTAGCTTTCCATCTCCTCCCCCCTCCCTCCTGCAGAGCAGTTGTAATTCTGAGTGATCTACAGCCCCCACCTGGAGATTGGCAACAAAGGTTCCCCGTGAGGGAATGGCAGGTTTGGAGGGTGGAGTCTATGGCATTGTACCTGTCTGAGGTCCCACCCCTCCTCAAAACCCACCCTCTCCAGGCTCCATCCCTGAAATACCCAGGAATTTTCCACCTGGAGTTGGCAACTCTATCTCCTTCCCAGCCAATCATCAACCTACCTTTATTTTCCCCTCACTCTTCAGCTTTCCACTCCCCTCACCTGCAGCCTCTACCATGCTTTGAAGCCCTGACTGCTACATCACATTAGCTGTCATACGGGGGCTATCTCAGTAGGATATAAAGACACAAGAGTCCACCATTTTCTACAGGGGAACTGATCTCTACCATCTGGATAGCAGTTGTAATTCTGAATTATCTCCAGCCATCACCTGGAGATTGGCAACAATGGTTTTCCCTAACTGGCACTAAGGGGAAATGTATTTTACCCAGGGCCGGCTCGCCCACTAGGAGAGCTAGGCACTTGCCTAGGGCACTGGCCCTGCAGGGGCACCAAACTGCCCACCACCACCACCCTGCCACCGTCGCCAGTGAAGAGCACCCCAGCGGCGGGGCTCAGGAGGCGGCGGCAGACCATGCCCACCCTCCCCCTCGGGGGGGAGAGAAGGCGGGGGCGGCACTGCCAGCGAAGACTGCCCCGGCGGGCACTCAAAGGCAAGCCAGCACTCGGCTCAAAGGGAAGAGGCGGGGGTTTAAACCCCGCCTCTTCCCTGGCTTGCCTGGGGGCCCCACAGCTGCAGAGCGCCCAGGCAAGCCAGCGCTGGGAAGGAAGGGGCTGGGGTAATGGGGCGCTGTCTCGCCGCTCGGGCCACCGCCCCTCCCTGGTCTCCAGGCCCCACCGGGAGGTTGGCATCCCCGGTGGGGTGGGCACCCCAAGCTGGCCTGCCTAGGATGCCCAGACACCTGGGCTGGCCCTGATTTTACATCAGGACACAATGACTTTCAACAGCAACAGCAAACTCTTTAGAATGTTAGAGGCAAAGGCCAAACGACCTCTATGTTCCGACTGGCTGCAGGGGGAGAGGAAAAGCAAACTGTTTAGAATGTTGGAGGCGAGACTCATGCAATGCAGCCAGTGGATACGGACAGCTTCTGAGTGACACATCAGGGAGGCAACTGATTTGTGAGCGTGTGGAATGTTCAGGAGCATGCCACCACCAAAATAAAATTATCATATACAGAGATGGAGTGACTGTACTCATCTTAGATCATCTGGAACATTAATACTGTGAGATGCTTTAGGTGCTGTATTCCAAGAATAAATATGCTAAATAAATAAATAACACTGATAATTTGTTTGGGAAAGATTGCTTGCCTCTCCAGGCATTTGGCAACAGCTTGCAAGATGGCTCAATTTAGGGCCCAGTCCTCCAGATCCAGGTCCTGGGCACAGAACCCTGGTATTCAGCTTGCCACTGAGGCATCATGCTGATACAGCTGAGGTGTGGTGTTCCACCAAGTTAGAATGATAGGATGGCCTCCTGTTGATAAGGACTTTTGCCCTGGTGTTGTCAATTAGTAAGAAGACATGTCTGCCCTCTACCTGGTATAAAAAGACAGGAATTACTAGCTTCTGAGTTCATGCAGTGTTGTGACTTGGACCTTGACCATTTGCTTTGGGCTAAGAAGTGGAGACCCACAGGGTTGACATCTGTTATTATTTCAGTTGGTTCTGGTCCCTCAATGGTCTGCCCACCAATAGGTTCTGGGTTTCGAGCCACCAGTGAATGGAGTGTCAAGTTTCCTGCAGTGTGGTACTACCCAGTTATACTATCCTGAAACTGAAGTAGGATTCATTGGAGAGCATGGGAGTGGAAGTAAACCTGTCTATATGAGCAATCATAAGGCTTTGGGTATTCTAGGGGAAGGACATGCTTGCTTCTTTGGTGAACACATAATACTTTTACACTGAGTCACCACTGATCCATCAAGGTCAGTATTGCCTACTCTGATTGGCAATATCTCTTCAGTTAGAAACCATTTGTATCACCTACTACATAACTGAAGATGCTAAGGGAAAGGCTACTCACTTGAAATCTTGTGTGATGACAGATACCTGGCAGCAGGAGAGGCAGCCACTGTGGATGAGCTAGACCCCTCAGCTCATGTGGCAAGGGCAGCAGAGTCCAGAGGTTGGCAAGAATGAAGACAGCAAATGTAAGCTCCACCCTATGGGCAGCATGCAGGTCCTGCTAAGGCTGGTGGAAGATGTCCCTAAATTGAATGAATAGGGAATGACCCCTCTGCTGTTCCCTGGGTGAGTGTCTGGGCCTACGGGAGCCCCGATGATTTCACTTCATTAGTGGCTGAAAGGAGCCACGTGGTGGATGAAAGACTCTTCTTTAATGGGCTTTTCTGTTAACATTCTTTTTGTTCTTGTGTTCAAAATTTTGAAAGAGCAAATGGAGCTATGTAAAGTGCTACTTCTGCAGGTCAAGCAAGGCATGTACTGGAGATCCACCTTTCACCAGAAACAGAAGCACTCTACAAAGTCTTCCAGCACAATCCCTGCCTCTGAAGTGGATGAGAGGACTAATCCACAAAAGGACAGTCTTTCATTTATAAAAAATAAGCTATTTCTCTACAGATAAGTTAACTGTGCAATATGACCCCAAGATCATGATCACTTAACATGCTAGCATGATTAACTACATATGCAATCATATTAAATTCTCAAAAACATGCTGCAAAAAAGTTTCTATGGTGTTTGTTTTATTAAAATAGTATCAACTGACAAGAGTCTTCAGATAGAACAGGAAAAAAAATTATGAATTGGAGAAAATAATTTTTCTTTTTTACCTGAAGGATTAGAAAAATCCAACATACTGGTTGTAGGCTGCAAGAGATCAGGACTGCTGGATGAGAGTGTGCCAGGAATAGGCATAATTGCCACACTGTGTCTGCATTGTCTGGTGCCCACAATACTGTCATCCTGTGATTGGCTTACACTTCCATCACTGTAAAAGAAGTTTCAAAAAGTTGTTTGTATTTAGACAATACATAAATGTAGTTACTATATGCACATAATGGAAAGCAAGTGACAACTATTAACTAACATTAGAAACATAAAATTTTGAAAATCGTTTATTTTTGCTTTTTAAAACCTGTTCCTTCTGTTGTTTACAAACTGCTACATCTGTGATCTTTCGAAATAAAACGGTTCTTTGCTGACAACAGCTCTCTCTGCTCTAATTTGGATGCTTACTTGATTAGTACACAGGCATTAAAGGTATCTATAGCACTGTCTAGGTACTACTGGGTAGATCAGTTCAATTTGTTTCCCTGACAAACATCAACAAAGACTTGGGGATGTGCCAGTTTATATCAGTGTCCCCACTTGGCTTGTAAGATCTTGCAATTGGGCATTGAGACCTTTAATTCACAGGACTCTCAATGCCTCTCTAATGGAAGGAATCTTTCCAAAACTATCATTTAATATCTATGTAAGGGCTCAAGTGGTTAAGATGCTGAACTGCAGGCTGTGGAAGGTCAGTAGTTCAGCTGTTCGAGACCCGAGTGCCGCAAGACAGAGTGAGCTCCTGTCTCTAGTTCCAGCTCTTGCCAACCTAGCAGTTCGAAAGCAAGAAACTGCAAGTAGATAAATAGGTACCACTTAGGTGGGAAGGTAACAGCATTCTGTGTGCCTTGGTGTTTAGTCATGCCGGCCACATGACCATGGAAACATCTTTGGACAGCGCTGGCTCTTCGGCTTTGAAACGGAGATGAGCACCGCAACCCTAGAGTCGGATTCAACTGGCTTTCAAGCAAGGGAACCTTTACCTTTACTTTAAGGGCTCTTAATGAAATCTTTTGTGGAAGGTAATACCACCATGCTGATATACCACTTTAAGTAAGTTTCTGTTTGCCACGGTTTCCATTGTGAACCAGTGAACCAGAATGCTGTAATAGTTAGACTGGCAAACTAGAATCTGGGAGATCCAGGTTCAAATCCCCACAATGCTGGGTAACCTTGGGCCAGTCACACACATTCAGGCTAATCTACCTCAATGGGTTGTTATGCAGATAATAAAAGAGACAAGAAGAATGATCTAACTCATTTTTGCTACCAACTGGAGAGAAAATAAAATGTCATTGTACACTGATTAAAACACTGAAGACAAATGAATAGAAATTGAAGTCAGATAAGACAAAGGTGATACTGCTTGGAAAGGTTGCTGCATTAAATGGGATTGTCTTACCTACCATTGATCAAGTTTAATGTCTGCTGAAAAATTCTGCTAAGAGCTGGCTGGCTGGGTCTCAGTCTCCTATTGGAGAAGTAAGTGACTATAGCAGCAAAAATGTTTTTCCCAGCTTCATATATGTTACACAGGGGCTGTCCTTGTACATGATCCAGAAACTTCACTTGGTACAAAATGTGGTGGCCTGTTTGTTATCTGGGATCAGCCAACAAGGGCCATGTTACTACTAAGGTCCCTGCACTGGCTGTTTATTTGTTTTTACATCATGTTTCAAGTTACAGCACTTGGAGCCCATATTCTTGCATAACCAAACATTCTGGCTAATAAATTAAGGTGTTTTATTTTGACTGATTTATTTAAAACATTTCTATTTCACCTTTCCATCCAACTCAGGGTCCCCAAGGCAGCAAACATTAAAACAGCATTTATTATATATAAAATTTTAAAAACAATTAAAAAAATTGAACACAAATACATTTGAACATACAAACAGAAAGGAGGACTAATAAAGACTTATTGTGGAAAGACTAGGCAAAACAAAAAGATATTCACCCAAATGGTAGAAGGCAATGATAGAGGGAGACAGATCCATCTCCCTGGGAAGGGAATTCCAAAATTTTGGCACCACAACCAAGGAGCCCTTTCTCAGGTTGCCATCCATCTAGCCACAGATGGCAGGGACACTTGGAGCACAGCCTCTGTTGATGACCACAGTGGTCAGGTAGGTTTATATGGAGTAGCTGGTCCCTAAGGTACACTGGTGCCAAGCTGTATAGGGCCTTAAAGCATACTGAATTGAGGCTATAAGCAAACTGAGAGCCAGTGTAGATGGAACAATACTACAGTGATATGGTCCCTGTGACCCATGCCACTCGATGTTCTGGCTGCAGCATTCTGTACTAACTGTAGCTTCCAGAAAGTACATATGAAATTGCCTTATATGTTTCTGAAATTGCCTTATACTGAATCAGACTGTTTGTCCATCTACCCAGACTGGCAGCGACTCTCCAGGGTCTCAGGAAGAGGGCTTTCACTCCTTGATCCTTCTAACTGCAGTTTCCAGGAATTGAAAATGGTACCTTCTTGCATGCAAGGCAAGATATTCTACCATTAAGCCATGGCCCCTCTCCTAATTGAGTCTGGATGGTAGTTACTCAACTGTCCTTAGTCTAGAGTAGCTTTCTTTAGAAGTAGATGCACCAATGCCTGCTTCAAGGAGGCATTTATTGTCTCCAAGACCCAGTCTGTCCACCATCCTCCCTGGAAGATTTAAGCAGCCAGGAGTGGCAAGGGTCATATAAGCAGGTGGCAGATTTCAAACTTCCAAGAATCCTGTTCACATTTTCAGACTGAACAAGCTGAACTGTATCCCACACAACACTACAAGTCAGCACTTCCGGAATCCTTTTCCTGTAGAGTCCAAGCTAGAATGAATGCGATTTTATCCACAAACTTTTGAGCAAAATGGTCGCATTGCACTGTGGAGCAGTCTACCTCCTCTTATATTGTTATACTTTCAACGTGGTGTTGAAGTATCTGGTATCTACTGAGTACTGTCTTGGTTCTGATACATGAAGAGAAAAATTTGAAGAAATATTTTAAATAAATTAAAAAAACCTGGCCGGCTTACCCATTACTACTCCTACAGTACATTTATTTGTTAGGAAGTAATTGTGTAAGGCCAAATACAGTAAAGAACCAAACCTTCAGAAGGCATAGCACTGAGATACTGCTGCTTAGATTACTGCAGGCTATATGGCACAACAAAAAACTATATCCTTCAACAGCAGCTCTGGGGAACTACTGACACCTAAGAAGAGGAGCCACACTTAGTGTAAAGAATATAATGTGCTACTAGGTCAGAAAAACAAAAAGGAAACTAATTTCCAGTGCAAGATTCCCATGCAAGTTCCCCCTACTCCTCCCCCTTCCTATTCACTTAGCCATAATCCATTAACAAAGCAAAGGAAATAATTGAAGTCACACAGAAACAACAAAGACTAACCATTCTCAAATCTATTGTGAAATAATCTATAGGAACCACCACAGTGGGAAAAAATGTAGTCTAAGTGCAGTGTTTGGAGCTGTATGTTCTTTCTTGCTCTCTCTCTCTCCACAATTTCTGCCAGCTGCCTAGTAGTATACACTACTTCTGCATTAAATTGCATAGGTCCTATATAAAACTTTAAATTTTTCTCTGTAAGAGTTATTAACCAGTAATGATAATAAAGCATGTGACTGATAAAAATCAGATAGGCAGAAAACTCCCATTGGAGTAATAGGTAGGGTTGCTCAGAATAACCACTTGTTGTTGTTCAGTCGCACAGTCGAGTCCGACTCTTCGCGACCCCATGGACCAGATTACGCCAGGCCCTCCTGTCTTCCGCTGTCCGCTGAAGTTTGCTCAATTTCATGTTTGTTGCATCGATGACACTGTCTAACCATCTCATCCTTTGCCGTCCCCTTCTTCTTTGACCTTCAATCTTTCCCAGCATCAGGGTCTTCTCCAGTGAATGCTCCCTTCTCATTTGGTGGCCAAAGTATTTGAGCTTCAGCTTCAGGATCTGGCCTTCCAGGGAACAGTCAGGGTTGATTTCTTTTAGGATTGACTGATTTGATCTCCTGGCAGTCCAAGGGACTCTCAAGAGTCTTCTCCAGCACCATAGTTCAAAAGAATCTATTCTTCGACGCTCGGCCTTCCTTATAGTCCAACTCTCGCAGCCATACATTACTACGGGGAATACCATTGCTTTGACCATGCGGACTTTTGTTGGCAAGGTGATGTCTCTGCTTTTTATCATACTGTTTAGGTTTGCCATCGCTTTCCTCCCAAGGAGCAGGCGTCTTTTAATTTCATGGCTGCAGTCACCATCTGCAGTGATCTGGGATCCTAGGAACGTGAAGTCTGTCACTACTTCTACGACTTCCCCTTCTATTTGCCAAGGAGTGATGGGCCCAGATGCCATGATCTTAGTTTTTTTGATGTTGAGCTTCAAGCCCACTTTTGCGCTCTCCTCTTTCACCCTGAGCAAGAGGCTCTTTAGGTCCTCTTCACTTTCTGCCATCAGAGTGGTATCGTCTGCATATCTGAGGTTATTGATCTTTTCCCCAGCAATTTTAACTCCAGCTTGTGATTCATCCAGGCCAGCATTTCGCATGATGTACTCTGCATATAAATTAAATAAGCAAGGTGACAATATACATCCTTGTCGTACTCCTTTTCCTATGCTAAACCAATCAGTTGTTCCATATCCGGTTCTAACTGTTGCTTCTTGACCCTTATACAGGTTTCTCAGGAGACATGTGAGGTGGTCCGGTACTCCCATCTCTTTAAGAACCTGCCATAATTTATTGTGATCCACACAATCAAAGGCTTTAGCATAGTCAATGAAGCAGAAGTAGATGTTTTTCTGGTACTCTCTTGCTTTCTCCATAATCCAGCGAATGTTGGCAATTTGATCTCTCGTTCCTCTACCTCTTCGAAACCCAGCTTGTACTTCTGGCAATTCTCTATCCACGTACTGTTGAAGCCTAGCTTGTAGGATTTTGAGCATGACCTTGCTAGCGTGTGAAATGAGTGCAATTGTGCGATAGTTTGAACATTCCTTGACATTGCCCTTCTTTGGGATTGGAATGTAAACTGACCTTTTCCAATCCTCTGGCCACTGTTGTGTTTTCCAAATTTGTTGGCAAATTGAGTGCAGCACTTTAACAGCATCTTCTTTTAAGACTTTGAATAACTCAGCTGGGATACCATCACCTCCACTAGCTTTGTTGTTAGTAATGCTTTCTAAGGCCCATTTAACTTCGCTTTCCAGGATGTCTGGCTCGAGGTCAGTGATTATACCATCGTGGTTGTCAAGGACATCGAGGTCCTTCTTGTATAGTTCTTCTGTGTATTCTTGCCATCTTTTACTAATCTCTTCTGCTTCTGTTAGGTCCCTACCGTTTTTGTCCTTTATCATGGCCAGCTTTGCATGGAACGTTCCCTTGATTTCTCCAATTTTCTTGAACAGATCTCTAGTCCTTCCCAATCTATTGTTTTCCTCTATTACTTTGCATTGTTCATTCAGGAAAGCCTCCTTATCTCTCCTTGCTGTTCTCTGGAAATCTGCATTCAGTTGGGCAAATCTTTCCTTTTCACCGTTGCCTTTAGCTTTCCTTCTTTCCTCTGCTATGTGTAAAGCCTCATCAGACAGCCACTTTGCTTTCTTGCATTTCTTTTTCTTTGGGATGGCGGTGATTGCTGCCTCCTTTACAATGTCACGGACCTCTGTCCATAGTTCTTCAGGCACTCTGTCTATCAAATCTAGTCCCTTAAACCTATTCTTCACCTCTACTGTATATTCATCGGGGATGCGATCTAGGTCAAATCTGAATGTCCTTGTGGTTTTCCCAACTTTCTTCAATTTAAGTCTGAATTTTGCAATTAGTAGCTCATGATCTGAGCCACAGTCAGCTCCAGGTCTTGTTTTTACTGACTGGATAGAGCTTCTCCATCTTTGACTGCAAATTATATAGTCAATTTGATTTCGGTGTTGCCCATCTGGTGATGTCCATGTGTAGAGACGCCTCTTAGGTTGTTGGAAAAGGGTGTTTGCTATGACCAGCGTGTTCTCTTGACAAAACTCTGTTAGCCTTTGCCCTGCTTCATTTTGTTCTCCAAGGCCAAACTTGTCTGTTATTCCGGTTACCTTTTGATTTCCTACTTTAGCATTCCAGTCCCCTATGATGATGAGGACATCATTTTTTGGTATTAGTTCTATGAACTGTTGTAGGTCTTCATAGAACTGGTCCATTTCAGCCTCTTCTGCAGCAGTGGTTGGGGCATAGACTTGGATTACTGTGATATTGAATGGTTTGCCTTGGATTCGGACTGAGATCATTCTGTCATTTTTGAGATTGTATCCCAGTACTGCCTTTCTCACTCTCTTGTTGACTATAAAGGCCACACCATTTTTTCTACGGGATTCCTGGCCACAGTAGTAGATATAATGGTCTTCTGAGTTAAATTCGCCCATTCCTGTCCACTTTAGTTCACTGATTCCCAAGATGTCGATGTTTATTCTTGCCATCTCATTTTTGACCACGTCAAGCTTACCTTGATTCATAGACCTTACATTCCAGGTTCCTATGCAGTATTGTTCTTTGCAGCATCGAACTTTCCTTTCACCGTCAGACACATCCACAACTGAGCGTCCTTTCGGCTTTGGCCCAGCCGCTTCACTCTTTCTGGGGTTACTCGTACTTGCCCTCTGCTCTTCCTCAGTAGCATATTGGCTCGAAAGGTTTAGCCATGAGTTTAGAAAGGACTAGAGACAAGCTCCAGGAAGGCACCAACAGTTTCCTAGGCGGGCGCAGGCGAAGAAGACTCTTGAGGAACGTCTTGGTGAGACGGTGGGAGAACACTGAAGATCCTTGTATGAGGGGGTGGTTGGCGGAGATTGCCGCCAAATGAACCCGCAAGGACGAATATGCAAGGCCAGTATCCTTCAAGTGCACGATGTAGGCGAAGATCTCACGGAGAGATGATCGAATCGGATCAAAGGAGTGATCAGCAGCATAGGATTGGAATCTGTTCCACTTGAACTGATAGGAACGTTGAGTAGAAGGCTTCCTAGCATTCAGGAGGATTTCAAAGACCTGAGGCGGGAAGCCTAGGGCTGGATCTTCCAGGCCGTCAATCTGAAAAATCCCGGACTGGGATGGAGGATTCTCCCTCGGGCCCAAGAGAGGAGATCTGGGACGACAGGGAGGGGACGGAAGGAATGACAGGAGAGCTGAAGCAGGTGCGGGAACCAGACCTGGTGTGGCCACCACGGAGTGATTAGAATGCAAGAGGTGCCGTCTGCACGAATCTTCTGCACGACCCGAGAGATGAGAGGGAACGGAGGAAATAGGTAAAACAGGGCTCTGGTCCACTTGTGGAGAAAGGCATCCCCAAGCGACCGAGCAGATGGGGGACCCCTGCTGAAAAACAGGCGACATCGAGCATCGTCGACGGACACGAAGCCGTCGACAGATGGGTGACCGAACTCTCAAAACAGAGGTCGAAGATACCAGAGGGGAATGGACCATTCGTTGTCCAATGAGGCAGAACGACTCAACCGGTCTGCGTTGACATTCTGATCCCCAGGAATATGGATCGCCGAGAGCATGATGGAGTGGCCAAAGCACCAGGACCAGAGGTCTATTGCTAAGTTGCAGAGATGAACAGAGGCAGTGCCACCCTGTTTGTTGACATAATAGACGGCCGTGGTGCTGTCTGAAGCCACTTGAACGACACGGTCTCGAAGGGTCGGAAGAAAGGACCGAAGGGCTAGATAAATCGCTCGCAACTCCAGGTAATTTATGTGGCGAGTTGCATCTCGAGCAGACCAAGCCCTTTGAACAGTGAGCGTTCTGCACTGGGCTCCCCAACCCCAGAGGGAAGCATCTGGTCAACAGCAACTCGGGAGGAGGAGGTCGAAAGGGCATCCTGGAAAGGAGGTGTATGGGTTGAGCCCACCACTCGAGAGAGTCGAGGACTGTTTGCGGGATCAACAGAGTCATGTGCCAAGGCCTCCAGAGAGGATCAAAGGTACGGAGGAGCCAGAGCTGAAGTGGCCACATTCTCAGCCAGGCGTTGCAGACAACGAACATCGTGGAGGCAAAGTGACCGAGGAGCCTCATGACAGAATGGGCGGATTGTTGGGGACACGTCTGAAAGGAGGACACCATCGCCCGAATGTCGGAAGCCCTCGATTCCGGGAGGAAAGCTGCTTTGAGGTTGGTGTCGAGTCGAGCCCTGAGGAATCGAAGGATTTGAAGGGGCTGAAGGGAGGACTTGGCGCCGTTGACGCAGAGTCCAAGAGCACGGAGGAGGGAGAGTCTCCTGAGTGTCGTGGAGCAACTGACTTGGCGTTGGAGCTACGAGAAGCCAGTCGTCGATGTAAGGATAAAGAGTGACTCCCCATCGGTGGAGCTCGGCCACCACCACAGCCATCAGCTTGGTGAACACCCGCGGAGCTGTAGAAAGGCCGAAGGGAAGCACCCTGTACTGGTAGTGGGCATCTCCAACGGCAAACCGGAGAAACCGCCGGTGTTGGGGACGGATCGTGACATGGAAGTATGCGTCTTGGAGGTTGACTGACGCAAGCCACGCTGTCCGTGGAATGAGAGGAAGGATCGACTGCAGAATGACCATTCTGAATTTCTGATACCGAATGTAACGGTTGGGATCTCGAAGGTCCATAATTGGTCTGAACCCGCCGTCCCTCTTGGGAACCAGGAAATACTTCGAGTAGAAGCCGAGAGTTCGTTGCGCCTCCGGGACAACCTCGATGGCCCCCTTGGCAGGGAGAGTGGAAACCTCGAGATCGAGGAGAGGGTCTGGAGGCGTGACGACAAAGTATGGGAGGATCGGAAGCGAAACAAACTCTATGGCGTACCCGACTCGAAGAATAGTGAGGACCCAGAAGTCGGTTGAAATTACTTCCCAGGCTGGTAGAAAGGGGAAGAGACGGGTACGGACAGAAGGAGTATACAACGTCGGCGAAGGGAGACGGTGGGGACAGTCAAACAGACTGTTTAGGTTGTGGCGGTTTCTTGGTGGGCTGGGAACGGTGTTTGGAAGGAGGACGAGAGTCATATGGCTTTCTTCTCCACTGGGAGTGAGGTGCCGGAGACAGTTATCGCCTGGAGCCGGAAGACTTCCAGGAACGGTTTCTGGGACGGTAAGGTGCAGCCGAGACTCCAAGGTTTCGGGCCTGCTTTCGACTGTCATCGACAGCCTTCAACACTTCATCGGTGGTGGAGTGGAAAAGGCCATCACCGTCAAAGGGAAGGTCATCAACACGGAACTTGACGTCCGGTTGTAGAGAGGTGCCCCGCAGCCAGGCATGACGCCGGAGAGCGACAGAAGAAACCAGGAGTTTAGATGAACAATTAACGGCATGACGAACCAAATTAATTTGCTGCTTCGATATAGCACAAACCTCAGACAAGGCAGCCAAGAGAGTGGGGCGGTGCTCCTCTGGAACGTTTTCCAGGACAGGACGAACTGCATTGGCGACGTTGAAGGCGTACGCCGACAAATAGGACAAGTAAGTATCGACACGAAGATTCATGGAGGCCAGAGAGTACATCTTCTTGGCCAGAAGATCCAGTTTACGACCCTCATGGTCAGGCTGCTTTGATCTCGAGGAAGAGTGAACAACCATCGAGTTCAGCGGTGGCTGACAAATGAGAAATTTGCCAGGAGCGTCCTGGATCCTGTACAACTCATCAGGCTGCTTTGATCTCGAGGAAGAGTGAACAACCATCGAGTTCAGCGGTGGCTGACAAATGAGAAATTTGCCAGGAGCGTCCTGGATCCTGTACAACTCATCATAGCGCCTCGAAACCGGAGGGATCAAAGCCAGGTGCTCCCATGACTCTTTCAGGATAGAAAGGTGGACAGGAAGCAAAGGCAAGATGGGAGACGGAGGAAGGTCAGCCTGGACCAACTGGTGAACGACGTCGGTCACAGCTGGGGATTCTGTAAAGCCCTGGACTTGAAGGGCAGTCGCCATCCTGGTAATGAGCTCTAAAAATGCTTTAGGGCCCTCAGTAGGTGAAATCGACCCTGAGCATCGAGGCTCGGCCTCAATCCGAGAGACCTCGGGATCGAACTCCGCCGAATCTGACCTGTCCGAGATGGACATGGGAGAGGAGGATCGTAGTTGGATGAGATCGATGACTGGGTGATCGACGGAAGGATGGTGCTGAGGTTCCATCGGGGAACTCTTCGAGGCATCCCGATTTCTAGGAAGATCAGAAGGCTGTTCCCGAGGAGGGGAACGGGCCGAGGCAACAGACGCTGAGCGCCAAGGGCGGTCAGGGGCATGGGTCCGATCCACGCGTTCCAAGTGCCGGATTCGATCATAATGGTGTCTCTCCGGTGTCAGGGACCTGGAGTAATAATACGCCGCATCAGGACGTTCCCGACGGTCTTCGCAAGACCACCAATGGTCGTCAGAGGGGGAACCGGACGAAGATGGAGATTGCCTATGGATCAGGCGTCGGCGATCGTACCGGGATTGGGACCGCGAATGGCGGTGCACGACAACAGGGCCCTCGTCCAAAGTGTGGACCGGGGTAGCAGAACGCCTCGCTGGAGACCGGGAACCTCTTCGCGGAGACAGCTGCAGAGGCGATCTCGTCGACTGGCCCAAGGGAATCAGACCCGAAGGTGACGAGTGGGAATGCTGCGGAGTCTGTTGTCGAGCTGCAGGCTTCTGAGATTTCGAGGCCAAAGCCGGCATTGACGTCGACAGCCCAGTCACGACGATGGGGTCCACCCTCGAAACCGAAGCAGACGGCGGGGCCTTCGACTTCGAAGGGGTCTTATCTTCAGCCCGCTTAGGTTTCTGTTTGGGTGCCTTCGAGGAGGTGTCCGATTTTTTGGCTACCGGGGCCTGGGAAGCTCCTGAGGACATTGTAGGGCGTAGGGCCGATTCCAAAAGAAGAGCCCGGAGTCTAGCCTCTTGATTACGGCGAGCCTGACGAGTGAAACTCACGCAGTGAGGACAAGTATCCACTCTATGGGCCTCACCCAAACAAGTTAGACAAAGGTCATGCCCGTCATTAGATGGAATCTTGGCGGGGCAACGACGACAGACCTTGAAAAATTAAGTTTTTCCCATACAAAAATCCCCACCCACCCTCCAAAGAAAGGGGCGGGGGGAAGAGAGATAGACAAAGAATTTTTGTTGTTTTGTTTTTTAAGACAGAAGAGTCAGAGACAGGAAAGGAAACAAAGACGAAGCGAAGAAAGATATACTCAGCTGAGGTAATATGGAGGAACAACAGGAACGAGGTGTGAACGCGAAGGCGGTCGAAGAAGAACTGAGTGGGAGGCGGCTCTCTCTCCCGCTCTGGGCATGCGCAGTGCATGTCTCCTCCCCCAGGGCGGGAAGAGAGCCCGCCAAAAGCTCTTCTGAGGTGAAGCTCTAGAAGATTCTCCGATCGAGGTCGTGCGGAGGCGCCCAACCCATGTGTGGGACTGCACAGAGACCACGACGAAGATCCAATAATTGCTTTAGGAACAACTCCAAAGCTAC
The DNA here is from genome assembly GCA_029375565.1 of Gekko gecko. Taxonomy (NCBI): domain Eukaryota; kingdom Metazoa; phylum Chordata; class Lepidosauria; order Squamata; family Gekkonidae; genus Gekko; species Gekko gecko. The sequence goes on from JAPDNY010000002.1 coordinate 140,227,411, forward strand.
TCTGATGTACGCAAATGCATATTCTAGCTATAGCGCAGAGGAATAGAAATGGTGCTTTTAGGGCTATTCTTGAAATGAAAGGAGAAATCCGTTATCCTTTACAGGGAGCTTTGGACTGGGTTGTATGCATTATGGTTCCAAATAGAATTATGATCTGAAGAACTGTTCCCATTCATACTTACATACTAAGATCTTCAAGGAGAGGACCTGCTCTTTGATCTGCCCCAAAGTGCAGAAGGCACATGACACATGGAACCCAGGCTTTGGAACATGCTGTTTCATAAAGTTTTTTTCGTTTCTTCTCTGTCTGCACAACACATTCTAGTCATTTATGCTACTGTTTTGCTTTATGCTGCGGATATTCTTGTTTTGCTGTTTGTTTCTTTTTGTATGTGTTTTTGTAGGTGGTTTTGTATTTGTGTTGATGTGTTATTTGTGTCTTTTTAAACTTTTTAAAACTGTATTGGTTTCATGTTAAAGATACAAGTTTATTTTGTTTTAGAATCCTAAAATAAATGTTTCAACAACTACAATAACTGAGACACATGCTTCATGCCTTCCCTGGTGTATGAAAGTGCAAAAGTTTTCTATTGTCAGAGAGCCAATGTGCCCTCTTTTATCTAGTTTAGTCTATAAGCTTCCTGAACTGGATATTACATCATTCTGGAAGCAGCCTCATAAAGATAGTTGCTCAGTGGAAACTGCTAACAACTATAGCTGAAGGGGATGGTATGAGCAATGCAGAGATTATAACCATATAAACAGATTGAGAAGGAAGAGTCTTCCCCTTACCCTCCCACAGCAGTCTCTTGTGATCCAGAAAAAGGAATTGTCAGAAATCAAGGGACCCTCATAGATCAAAAGCCATAGAGAGGAATCAGGTGCAACTGCCAGTCCTTCCTTATTTGCCAACAGATTTTCTATTGAGGGAAGGTCATTTTCACCCAGTTCCCTTCTTCACTGCAGCCTTCCTCACTGCATGTCTTTTTGTCCATGAGATTCCTCTAGCAATACCCACACAACAGGATACTACTGGAAGCCATGTAGCAGTTGAATATTGCAGTTTACCTGAATAATTTTGGAGGTAAGATGCTGAATCGTGTCTTATCTAAAATCTTCTTGATTCTGTTTCTCCCACCAGACACAGTATTTGCTTTGATTTTCTTGCTTCCTTTCTCACGTGGAAACATCTGTTCTACATCCCCAGGAATATCTGGGATAGAATAGCGATTATTTTTCTTTTCTGCAATTTTGGGAATATGTGGGACTCCATTCTTCTCCTGACCAATCCTGCTAAGCAGCTCTTTGAACACTGTAAAAAGAACATCAAACTACTGAAAATTTTAAAACTATTTTAAAAATCTCATAAACCTTAAAAGTAAACTTTTTAAAAGTAGAATTTTATGATCTCTTTGCTTTGAAGGACAATGTTTTACACCGTTAGTTCAGGAAATGAGATTTTTATAGCAACAAAGGGCAAACAGCTGGGACCGCATAAGATATTGACAAGTTATATGAGTAACAGTTCGGTATACAGTTTTCAGGTTTTGGCTGCCCACTGAGCTTAACTGCTTTGCTGCTCATCATTCCATGATCATCCCACTACTTTATGAAGACAAGGTTTGTTTTGTTTTGTGTACGTGTTAAAACACAAACTGCACAACCAAGTTCTATTTATTTTACACACTGTTAAATATAATCATAATCAAATTTCTGTTTCAAATACATCACTTTCAATACTGTCTAGGATCCAAAAAAGTTGTGGACACAAGCAGCTGAGAATCCTACCAATTTATCATTCTGGAGACTGTTCCTTGAACCTCATGGACTCTAAAGCATTTTCAAACTTTTGGGCCTGGTGCGTGGAAGATTACACACAGCCCTTTGGATCCCAGCTACCATGTCCGAAAAATGGCTAAAGTCATGTGTAAAACAATAAAAACAACCTCAAGAAACATTAAGGATATGTTTCATACTTTCCAAGTCTCTATAGCTGTACGTATATTTATTTGTACATCTGTACTTGACAGCCAGTGTGGTGTAGTGGTTAGAGTGTCAGAGTAGGATTTAGGAGACCCAGGTTCAATCCCCATTCCAGCATGTAAGCTTGCTTGCTGACCCTGGCCTAGTCACCCATTCTCAGCCTAACCTACATCATAGGGTTGTTGAGGGGAGAGGTGAACAATGTAAGCTGCTTTGAGACTCCACTAGGGGGAAAGATGGAATATAAAAGAATAAAAACACAAAAAAAAGCATTTTAGTCTTATAATCTGTAACAGTTTTGCTTTCCTTCCTCTGTAACTACTACAGTAGAAGCGCTGATTACTCATATTTCTGTCTTACCAACCAACAGCTCAATCTAGCTGCAAACTGCCAATCAAATTACACTGCATGATTTATAGGATACTTGCAGTTGTATGATATAGCTGAGTAGATCTGCAAAGGCAGATTCAAAGAAAAATTAAAATATGGCCCAGAGGACTAGATGGCATCGGATAGATAGATAGATAGATAGATAGATAGATAGATAGATAGATAGATAGATAGATAGATAGATAGATAGATAGATAGATAGATAGATATAGTTATAGATATATGTATGTATGTATGTATGTACTAGGAATAAGGCCCGTTGTGGAAATAAATACAACGGGCTCTAGAAAGAGGCTCTGGGAGAGTGCCCCAGCTTTGGGCATTCAGTGACAATTTGCTGTGGCAATCTCAGCAGGGTATAATGACAGAGTCCACCACTTTCTCCAGAGGAACTGATCTTTGCTACCTGAAGAGCAGTAGTAATTTTGAGTGATCTCCAGCCCACCCCCAAGATTGGTAACAGTGGTTCTCCAGGAGGGAGTGGCTGGTTTGGAGGGTGGAATCTATGGCATTGTACCTGTCTGAGGTCCCACCCCTCCTCAACACTCACCCTCTCCAGGTTCAACCCCTCAAATCTCCAGGAATTTCCCAACCGGGAGTTGACAACCCTATCTCCCTCCCAGCCAACCATCAACCTACCTTTAGTTTTCCATCTCCTCCCCCATCCCTCCTAGAGAGCAGTTGTAATTTTGAGTGATCTCCAGCCCCCACCTGGAGATTGGCAACAATGGTTCCCCATCAGGGAATGGCTGGATTGGAGGGTGGAGTCTATGGCATTGTACCTGTCTGAGGGGCCACCCCTCCTCAAACCTCACCCTCTCCAGGCTCCATCCCTCAAATCTCCAGGAATTGCCCACCTGGAGTTGGCAACCTGATCAGGACTGGGCCCAATGAGTTTTCTCCCAAAGGCCAACATAGGTGTGGAAAGGGCCTTTTACTGACAGAGGAGAAAGTACAGGTGCCAACTTTGATTAGGGAAATACCTGGAGATTTGGGGGGTGGATCCTGTGGAGGGCAGCATTTGGGGGGGGCGGTGTAAGGACTCAGCAGGGTCTATAATGCCATAGAGTCTACCCTCCAAAGCAACCATTTTCTCCCGGGGAACTGATCTCTGTCATCTGGAGGTCAATTGTAACAGTGGGAGATCTCCAGGTCCCACCTGGAGATTGGCAGCCCTAGGGGAAAGTCAGCCGCACAGCAGGGAGTTGAAGAAAATGGTCTGATGGTTGCTGGCCCCCCTCGTTAGCCAGCCAGCCATGTTGAAGCTAAGCAGGAGAAAGAGCCTTTTTCCATTTATTCTGACAGGAAAGTGGCCATTGGGGAGGGGGTTATGGGCAGGGGAGGGGGTTATGCTGAAAGTCCTTTGTTTTTTTACTCACAGAACCAAGCTTGGCTGCCTACCAACAGCCACTGAGGAGACAGTCCCTCACAGGAGTCAAGAGAACTGTCTTCCTCAGGAGAGAGAGCTGTCTGCCAGGGGGAGTGGGTGGGGAAGAGGAGCAGACCCAGCACCCGGCCAATGGCACGCGAGCACTCTTGAGTGACGGCTGATGGGCCAATGGCTGAGGGAGGGCATTTTACAGCCAATGGGAGCGCATGGAATCCTGCAAAACCAAAAGATAATTATTTATAAGGAGAGATGGGGGGGGGGTGTCAGTATTTTTCGGCTTCAGGTATATCAGACCCAAAAAATATTGGTAAATGCCGAATATCCCCAGTCCAATACCAGTAAAGTATCAGGACTGGGAAAATATTCACTATTCCTGAATATATATTCGGGTCTGACACACCCAACAGTAGGGAAGGGAGGCATGTAAAAATGCCTTCTTTCCCTCTGGAAGCTGGTTCAGCTGTCCTTGTCAATTTCACTCCCTGCAAGTCAGCTGTTAGGATTAAGCCATTTAAACCTAACAGCAGACTGGCCTGGGGAGTGAAACTGTCAAGGGAAAGCCTCCTCTCTCTGCCATTCCTTTCTCTCTAGCTGACCCAAGTGTAGCTAGAGAAGACAAGGCAGGGAGCCCAGGCATGTTTCCATGCCTGCCCTTTGCTTCCCCAGTCCCTCCCCCTGCAGCGAGTTGGCTGAGGAAGCGAAGGGCAGGCATAGAAATATGTCTCCTCACGGGGAAGAAAAAAAACGGCAAGTTTAAATACCTTTCTTTCCCTCCCTGATCTGGAGAGGGAAAGAAAGGCATCTAAACATGCCCGGGTTTCCCACCTGCCCTTCTCCAGGGGCCCCGTGGCTGTGCACCCAAGGAGATTTAGACATGTATATTATGCCCAATGTGATACAATGGCTCACTTTATCAGATATAAGGGGTAATTTAAAAGGCAGCTTATGTTGTGGAGTCTGCCAATTAAAGGATGAAATATTAGGTATAGAACTCGACTTACCAAAAATGTTTGTTTTTACAGTAATAGAAAGATGAGTATTGTTCTTCAGTATTTCCATAGCTTTTGTAAAAGTGATGTTCTCAAAGTTTTGCCCATTGACTTCCATTACCTTTGGAAGAAATAGAAAGAGATAAGTATTACAACAATCCATTTTGAAACGTTTTGTTATCAAATTATCAAAACAATCTTTTAATGCAGCATCATAAAGCAGTTTTTTCGTGCTTTTGTATGTTTGAGCTGGACAGTTTTTGGGGATTTCCTTCTTACTTTCAGTTTTTGACATCTTAACGGCTATCAGCCATGACAACCAAATGGAACCTCCTTGTTCGGAAACAGCAAACTTATGAATACCAACAGCTAGAAAGCAACAACCAGGCGAAGTTCTGCTCTACTTGCCAGCTTTCTAGATGACCATTGTAAAACAGAATGCTGACTAGAAAGACCACTGGTCTGATCCAACAAAGTTACTTTGGACTACTTTTCTTGATAGAAATTATATTAAATTACCTTAAAATACCCTTATTAACTTTTTATCAATGTTTTCAAATAGGTCCAGTTCAGACATGGCCAGACTATACAAGAATTCTGAGAAATGGGCTCCACGTTTATTTGTTCCCTCCTTTCCATGTGTGCACTGCTTCCCTCCTGCAGTTCACAGCTATCACAGTTTGCCATGATGTGAGACATGGGCAAGCAATGATTAAAAGTTTGTCTTTAAATCAGAATTATTAGCCATAATTTGAAATCTGATTCTGATTTATAGTTTGGAAGCAAATTACTGTCAAAATAACTGCAGTCTGCCTTACTGAGACAGCGCTACAAAGAATGTTTACCACAAATCAGGAATAAGGTGAGGGAATTAAAAACCAAAAGAAGAAAGGAGTATGATCTGGCTGTGATGTCTGAACAAAGTTAACAGAGCAAATGATTAAAGTCAATTTCTTCAACAGAATGGATCAGATCCCATCTAGGAAGTCCATGCATGGGAGCATGACTCCCCCCTCCACAAGAGCCCAACCCCCTCCAAAAGCTGCTCCTGGGAGATCAGGGACCCTTAAGAGTAACATAAGTGTATGGGCTATTAAGGAGGGGGGAATCAGTGAAATTCACTCCACCCATGAGTGTGGATCTTTTCAATTGGATCCAACTTATTACAGTTTACTTAATTTTGATAGCTTTATATAAGATCATAATTGAGGTTTTATTTTACCTGGTCACCGCGTTTAAGTCCAGCTTCTGCTGCTTTGCTTCCTGATTCCACTGTCTCTACAAAAATACCAAAACCTTTATCGCTTCCTTCAAGGAGGCTGAAGAAAAGTGGGGAATCTCTAGAAGGTTTCTGCAATGTAATCTGTCTCCACTTTGCCTTGGCAGCACAGGCAATGTTTAGTAACCTAAGGTGTCCCTTCATTTTCTGTAAACAGACAAACAAATAAATGTAGGAAAGAACCCATGGAAAGAAGACACCATTCTCAGGACAAAACTATGTCAGGAACCTGAATTACTTGCATCGCTTCTTGGATACCTAATTTTTGAATGATATACCCAAAGTAATGCTCAATTAAAAATGGCTATTTTTAAATTTGTGCTTTTATTACATTATGACAAAGAAACAAAATAAAGAACACAGCACAACAACACCATTAATTATGGGACTTACTGCATTTTCCAAGTTTTTTTCAAATTCTTCCAAAAAACGTGTCATGGCTGGATCTCCTTCAAAGTCATTAAAATGGTTGTTTACCCATAATAGTACAACTCGAGTAACCTAAGAACAAGTGGATACATAAGATAACAAGGAGGCAAGTTTTTTGAAAGAGAAAAATGTCCTTTTTAACAGAACATTAGCACTGGCAACTACCTAAACAATGTCAAACTTTGTTTCCTCTATGACCTAATTTTTCATTTTTTTAAAAAATGAAAACCACTGCTTTCATTAAGTAGAGAGCAGGCGTACTACACAAACTTATCTGAAGCGACAATTTTCTTCAGGATCCCTGCAGGTGCTTATGTATCAATAGTTCAAAGTTACAGTCACAGTGAAATGTTGGTCATTTCATTAAGGGTTGCTTCTAAGAGACTCATACTTAAAAAGCAGGAGTAAAGAAATGTATATCTTCACTTTATGACAAAGTAGTCAATGGAGTTAAAAAATTACTGCTTTGCCTCACCAGAGGCAGACTCAGCAGTCCTAGAGACTGCTGAATCCATTTTTTTTTAAAAAAAATTGTAAAACCTATCCCACTTCCCTGTTCACATACAAAAATGTTTCTTGTTCTGAGTAGCAAGTTTTTTTGCTCCCCTACATCCAAAGTTTTGTTCCCCTACATCCAAACATCTTCTGAAGTTGTACTAATAACTGTAGCCATACTTCCTCACTGCATACTTCCCATGCTCACGGTCATTAAGAAGGGAAAGCATAGACAGTCATTTACATTTTGTTATCAAGGCAACTTTCCAAAGAAGAAAACAGTAGAAATTACCCCAAGCTTATACACACACACATGCTTCTTATTTCTGAATTGAAAAAATAGTGGCTGCGGTCACACACACTAAATAATCCACTTTCAGTCCAGCTTCAATGCACTTTCCAACTGGATTTTGCCAGTTCACACATTAAAAATCCAGTTGGAAAGTGCACTGAAGGTGGATTGAAAGTGGATTATTTAGTTTGTGTGACTGCAGCCAGTGAATGGTTCACAAGTTTTAACAAAAGATCTTGCCTTAAAGATGAAAAACATAGTTAAACAGAAATTTAAAAGGGAATATGCAGAATGCAATTCTCTCTGGAGATTTTCTCTCTGTGGCTGACACTCCTAGCCAACAGATGTTCAATATTGGGCCCACCACTATTCTGTATAGATCTTATTTAATTTTATTTTGTCAATGTGAACTCCAAAGTCTTAGTGAACTCCAAAAAGATGACTTGAAGGAATCAGTTAAAGAATGAAGCCCATTAATAAAATAAGCGTAGCCTGCCTACAGATTTCATTTAGACAATTTTTTAGCAGATGTTGTCTAGGCTCTTTGTGGCACACAGCATCCTCATTTATCATATTCTGAGTATGTGTCTGGAAATTTAGATTAACTGCACAAACAAGAGTGATGTTTATTCACAGCACACAAGAATACACAAGACCTAAGCAAGAACTAAATAGTGATCTCTAATTGACAAACCAACCTTGTCCCTGAGATTATCTACTTGAAACCACTCTAAGAGCTTGTCTCCAACTTCTAGAGAGCTTGACAGAAATGTTCTGTATGTTAAGAGAAAATCTTCAATGTATGTTGGGTCCACAATAGAGTGTTCTTCTATTAAATGCATGATGAGCCGTTCAGGTGTTGCCTTAAAAGCAAAACATATTTCAGTGTATCACAAAAAATTCTGTGCCTCATAACAATATTTCTTTTTTCAATATAATTAGCCAAGATGTATTAGGAGAAAAATACACCCAGTTTTTTAAACTTTTATTATTTTTAAAACTCCTGAAAAATTGATTTAGTTTACTCTCTTTTTATGCATTAGAATGCAGATCAAGGCTTCAGAAAGCCAAAACATTAAATAACTTCTAGCTACCCACTGACACATTACTTTCAAAGAACATAGTAATTTGAATCTAAGAAACTAACAAAGTAATCCTTTGCGGAGTTATTCCAGATTAAGCCCTGGAGTAACTCTGCATAGGTGTAACTATAAATACAAACTGAACAATTTACAAAAATTGAATAACTGCTAAATCCTTTGGAATATTTATACAGATACATATCTAAAGTTACCTTAATGACTATGTGTCCTTTCCTGGTTCCACTACGGTCCAGCTCCCTGTGCTCCTTCACCATAACAATTTCTCCTTCTTCTTCAACTTTGTGTGTATTTTTTTCAACATGGTTTAGAATTCTCCAGTAGTCCTGCTGAGCTATACAGACAAACTGTCCCAGAATATAAAAGGACAATTAATATACTGACAGTGCCACAAAACCCCATCTGTTGGTTAAGCTTGGGCCAGATGTAATGCAAAGCCAGCAAAGTATCATTAGAAATAATTTTATTCTTATCTCATCCCAGTCTCTCCAATTATTGGTCAGAGACAGTCCCTATGGACAGCAGTAAAATCTAGATGAAAAGTTAAACTGAAGAACTAAAAATGTGCATTTTCTGTTTAACTATACTGAATGCATTTCAGCCCACACATCTTTTCTAAAAAGACAAACGCAACAGTTCCTGTTTCTTGAACAGCTGATATCAACATAAAAACTACAAGAGGTTACAATTAACTAAAGTGTTCATTGATTTATCCTATTTCTGAAATGAGCATTTAAGTAGGAGCAAATCCTAACTTTCATAAGAAGCTTCAAAACAGCAGAATATATCACTACTAAGTTATCTTACCTGGCAGTCATCTACTTTGGTCCTAACCACACCATTCATGTATTGCTTTTCCAGAGAGGGGGTAATCCCAAAACTATTTCCCATACAGAGACTTTCTGTTTTTCCGTCAGGATGGCTGATCTCTACTGTTCCATTTAAAATTACATACCAAGAATCAAGCTAGAAGAAAACACAAATTCTTTCAGAAACTTACTAAAGGTCAAATGAGTATCCTGCTTACCTAGAGATAGGTCATTACATTACATTACATTTTCAATTTGTATACTGCTCACCCCCCCTTGGGGGCTCTGAGCGGTTCACATATTTCATCATTACAAATTCTAACCTAGGGCCACATACATACAAGGGAGGTGACAAGCCTACCAGGCACCCTTTTTTTTTGTAGCGAGTTGTCTTTCTTCTGCGGACGATGTCTTTTCTCTGGCGCTGGTCTTTGGATTTTTCTGCGGACAACATCCTTCTTCAAGTCCGAGCTGAGCGCACGGTTTTTGTGCAGGCTCGCTGATTGGCCTCTGTCCATCAGGATCCAGCCTGTTGCGTCGCCCCACCTCTGCGCTTGTCGGCCCAGCCTCCTTTCGCTTTGCCCGTCTCGCCAGCCACCGCCATGCATTTCCTGCCACCGCCACCACTGTTTGCTTGCGCCATTCGCCGCACGAGCTGCTGCCATCACACCACAAGGGCGGGTGCCCCCCCGCTCCAGAAGCAGGTACCCAGTTTATCTATTTGCCCTTTAATGGTTTTTCGAACCGCTGGGTAGGCGGGAGCTGGGACATAGGGCCAGGAGCTCACTCCGGCCGCGGTGGGGCTCGAACAGCTGAAGCTGTCCGGCCAGATGTCATGCAGGCTTCACTTACCGCCTGCGCCACCACTCCCTCAGTATGCTACTGCAATGATGTTATGCATTCAATCTAACACACAGATTATTCACTGTTTGTATAGTGATAATTTCCCTTCTTCATTGTCTTTGGCAGAATTAATGAACTGCACGAAAATCATTTCTTGAGTATCACAATCAGGCTGTCTCATCGCAATTAGAGTAGAAACCATTTAGAAGTTGGATAGAAGAAGATGAATCCGAAGGACAGAACCATGAAAGGACTTCTGCTGGATGAGTTCTGTAGATTCATAAAAGGATCCATTCAATCTGTGTAGACAGAAGTACAAAAAAAATAGTGTTACACACTACTTACTTCTTGCCCATCTTCAAGGATGATGGTTCCTGCTTGCTCTACTACTTCAAATATCATCACTGAGCAGAGTTCTCTTCTTACAGACATGGTCATGTTTGCAAATGCTGGAAGCTGATGCATAAATTCCAGTAGTTGTTCTAGCAAAACAAAAAACAATGAGTGTTAGCAACAACGAAAGAACTATTATGTATGATACTAGGTATGGTGATTTTTAACTATTCTTATCTCTGGCGTTCAGTTTATGCTACATTCTAAGGGTGGTGAGAATGTTAACAGTTTTGTATTCCTTTCTTAAAGCGTCTGGGGGGGGGGGGCTAGTATTACTTTCCCAGCTGTATTCATGTTCTCACCTTAAATAATTCTACACAATCCAGAAGGAGGAATTAAAAGCCACCATATGTGGTTAGGTAATTCAGTTTCTAATTAATTAACCTGCATAGTATTACAGGCAACTTTAACAGACCCCCTTTAAGACAGACCCATGCACAGAAAAGTCACTTTTACTTCTCACCAATGTCATCGTCCGTTTTGTCAGCTGGCTCTTTTTCAAGGCACTCCCGTACAACATCTCGCCCTAGCAGTGGATCTGAAGTTCTTTCAATGTCTTCGTCTTCTTCTTCTTCTTCTTCTTCAGAATCTACTGGTGCCTCTGGGAGCCCGGTTAAGTCTACATCTCCCATTTCACTTTCAGTAGCCTGCAAATAAAGTAGTGAGTAGTCTTTATTGATTAAAAATGTCCACAGAAGCTGACAAAAAACCCAAATTAAACAACCATTTTTTAAAAAATTACAACATACTTTCTACTTGACTAAAACAATAGCAGTGGAAAATTATAACAGAAGTTGGAAGTATTCAGGAGGAGGCTCAAAAGAGCTACATAGTTCAATTTGATGCCTAAATAGAGTAAATTATGCTGTCAAAGGTCCATCAGTGGGGAGGATGTTCTAAAATAATTCACTGCAACAGAAAAAAACCACTCAAGAAAATCAAGGCTCAAGAGAATCAACACAATAGCCATCGTTCGGGGACAGCTTTTCAGGTGCATCCTAATAACTGTTTCCTTTGACAAAGTTGGAAACATCTCCTTTCTCAGGCATCCGCCCCCCATACATGTTATAACCCAAGAAAGCCAAGTGGTAGCCCTCATCATCCTCATACTACAGTAGCAGAAACTATTCATTCTGGTTCTGTCATCTACCTTCCCTGTAGCCCGAGTGTCCGGCATATGGGTTGACTGTACTGAAGCAAGCCATACTCAATATGAAAGGTGCCTAGCATGTTCTTTGAGTGTCAGTAGTTCAAGTCAAGAAGTAGTTTAAGTCAAGTTACATATAGATACACTTTAAAAAAAAGTTCCCAAAGTCAAATGTGACACGAACATACAAATTGTCTATATATAATTTTGCACTTCTGAACTGGTAGGGAAAAAACCTCACTGCTGACTTTTGGAGTGTTTGTTCTTGAATAATGTATGAAAGCTCCTTTAGCTCTGTAACTCAAATCTGTTACACACGTATTCAGCTAGTGTGAAAGCACCTTTATCTTGATAACAGGCAGAAAGAGAAATAAACAAACAAGTTTGAACTATTACTTCCAACCCTTACCTGAGTGGCGTGGTAGGGCACAACCCAATATTCAACAATATCTACCATTATTTACAGAGCAATCTTAAATAGAGTGATACCCTTCTCAGTCCTCTGATGTCAACGGGCTTTGAAGATTGTAAATTAGAGAATGTTAAGGCATCTAAATATATGGGCAGTGTAAGATCAAGAAAGTTTGGCAAGGCAGGATACAAATAGAAAGCAATAAACAAACAAACCCTCCCGGAGGTTTCCACTTTCTCTTGCAGAATCCAAATAGACAAAACTTTTTTCGAGCCACTACAGATTACCCAGCCTTTGTGAATTAAAAATTATATACTTGTTTTGGTTTTGAAAAAGTAATACATAAGAATGAATTCCCAACAAAATCTACCTTGTCTCTTTGAATACTTTTTTCATTGAGGATGGGGAAATGCTGCATTTCTTTTCAAGGTTTGTACCAGCCCTCCTCCTCTGGGCTCAGCTTAGGAACCTTCTCAACCCATGCTAAGCTTAGGGGGAACAGCTTGAGTACCCCCAGCTCATCTCTTTTCTATTAGTTAAATATTACCACACTTAAGTACTGTCACAGCCGATGACACAAATGTAGTGCATTTGATAAAGTCTAGATGAAGGAGCCAAATGCAGAAGAAAAATCAGGTTACTTACCTGTAAATAATGATCTTTGAGTGGTCATCTGTGCAGTCACACACATGGGTTCGGTGCTTGCACTTGAACCCAACCTCGGAGAACTACAAGAGCTAGCCTCTGATTTTGGTGCACTTCCTTCCTGCGCTCTGGGGAGCAGACATCTATTGCACATGTCTGGAGTGGGGAAGGAAACACGTTCCCACTCAGTTTCTTCCAGCTGCTGCTAGCAAGTCCCAGAAGACAAGCAATGTCTGTGGGAGATGCCAGCAGTGGGGAAGGCTGGGTGGGCATGTGTGACTACAGAGATGACCACTTGAATATCATCAGTTACAGATAAGCAACCTGTTTATCTTCTTTGTGGTAACTGTGCAATCCCACACATGGGTGTTTAGCAAGCTTCACCAGTAGACTAGCAGGTGCCAGAAGCTCCACATTGGAATACATATCACAAGCAAAATAGGGAAGAAGGTATGTGGTCACATACCTGTAATGGCCTACCTGGTAGGTAAAAGACATAAATCATCAGTGGAAGACGAAGCGCAGCATGGGTTGGCCAAAGGACACAACCCGTCGTGCTCTAACATCAAGGGCATAATTTGTCAAGAAAGTCATTTGCGAGGACCATGTGGCAGCAGCCCAAATGTCCTCCAGAGGGACACCCTCGAGAACAGCTGATGACGTGGAGACAGACTAGTCAAATGCGCTCTCAGCATGACAGGTAAAGGTTGTTTTGCCAGCTCGTAACAGAACAAGATAGTCGAGGTGATCCATTTTGACAAATGTTGGGAGGAAATTTTATGTCCCAGACAGGGCTTGCTGTAAGCCATGAACAAATGAGGATCCTGGCAAAAAGAAGAAATTCTAGAGAGGTAGAAAAAGAGTGCTCTGCGGATGTCTAATGTCTGAAGGGCTCTCTGGCCATCATCTGTCGGGTTGGTGAAGAACATGGGCAGCACAACAGACTGAGATAAGTGAAAAGCCGACACTACTTTAGGTAGAAAAGTAGGATCAGTCCGAAGGACCACCTTGTCTTTGTGGAAAATGGTATACGGCGGGTCAGCTTGCAAAGCATAGAGATCACTCGCTCTCTTAGCCAAGGTAATTGCTAACAGGAAGGCTGTTTTCCAGGATAGAAAGTGCAAAGATGTAGATGCGAGGGGCTCAAACGGCTCACCCATGAGTTTGGAAAATACAAGGGACAAACCCCAGGCTGGAACAAGTGGTTTAACAGGAGGATGTAACTTTAACATACCTTTTAGGAATGATTTCGAAACATTATGGGAGAAAACAGTTCTCCCCTCAATGAAATCATGAAAGGAAGAGATCGCAAACAGATGCTCCTTCAATGAGGAATAGCCCAAACCTGACTGATGAAGGGAGACTAGGTAGGTGAGGATCACAGGTAGGGGTGCAGTTTTAGTGTCCTCTTCCCGACTGGTAGCATAAGAAACAAATGTTGCCACTTTGCCTGGTAGGAACAACAAGTAGTTGGCTTTCAGGCATTCAAGAGAACGTGTTGAACCACTGGTGGGAAGGTTAAGCCGTTATTCACCATGCGGTCAGCTTGAGAAAGCTGGGGTCATGATGGAGGATCTGGTCGTGGTGTTGAGAAAGAAGGTCTGAAGCCAGTGGAAGGCACTAGTAAGTTGTATTACTAGTAAGGGAGTGGTGGCGCAGGCAGTAAGAACGCCTGCAAAGTAACATCAATGAACAGCCATTACGGCTGTCCGAAACTCACCGTGGCCGAAGTAATCTCCCGGCCCATGTCCCAGCTCCCGTCCACCCAGCGGTTCGAAAGCATCATAAATGCAAGTAGATAAAGTGGGTACCTGCCCTAGGTGGCAGGGGGCACCCCCTTCTCCTTGTGACGTGGAGGTTTCGGCAGTGGCAGCAGTGGTGGTGATGGCTGTGAGCAGTTCCTGGCGACCAGTGGAGCAACGTTGGAAGGTGGAGCCCGGAGAAGTGGAGGCCTGGAGAGCATGGTGATGTGTGGTGCAGTGCAGCGGAGCCACCTATGGACAATAGCCAAAACTGCAGCCAAAACAGAGCCACGCGCCAGGACGAGACCTGCCAGAGGAAGCTGTCCGGAAGATTGGCTCCAGAAAAAGGGCACCAGGATGCCAATATCTGAAACCGCGGAAAGGAAGCCGGATGACAACTAGCCTGGGGTGCTGGTAGGCAGTCACCACCCTGTACACTATGTGGCCCTAGTTAGATTAAAATTCGGTTGCTTAGAACCACTATGTAAACCGCCCAGAGACCCTCTGAGGTTAGGGCGGTATATAAGCCGAAAGTATGTATGTATGTATGTATGTATGTATGTATGTATGTATAAATAAATAAATAAATATTTATTAGACAATTCCAGAAAACTCACAAATCAGGGTTGCTTCAGCCACCTTGGTGTTATTAAGATGCAGTCTGAGTGGTCCTGGGCAATCTTTAGTATAGAGCAGAGGCCCAGTCCACTGGTGTGGGAACGCATCTCCCTGTGAGATCTCCAAAGGGGGGGGGACTCAAGTGTAGAAAACTGGGCACTTCGCATTGTCCTGTGTGGCAAAGACATCTATTTCAGGATACTCGAAGTTGTGGAAGATAGGCTGCAGATAGCAAGGATTCAATGACCACTCGTGTTTGACTGACTGCGTCCGGCTGAGTAGATGCCTGGCAGATGAACTGCCGTAAGGTGGATGGCGTGCGTCTTGCACCAGTGCCACAAAGCTAGAGCCTTTTTGCACTTTATGGACACTGTTCCACCCTGCTTGTTTATATAATAGACTGTAGCCATGTTGTCCAATGTGATCTGTACATTGTAGTTGCGTAAAACTGGCAGGAAGGAACAAAGGGCTCAATGGATCACCAATGGAGGTGTTGGGTCAGTTCCAATTTCAACCATTGACCCTGGGCTATAAGCACCCCGCAGTGGGCTCCCCAACCCCGCAGTGAGGCGTCAGTGGTGAGAACGATGCTTGGAGGAGGGAGTTGGAGCAGCATTCCAGTTAGCAAATTCTCTTCCAGAGTCCACCACTGAAGGGTTGAGAAGACATTGGGTGGCACTGTGAGAAGTGTCAGTTGATGTAGATGAAGGGGGTTGAAAGTACAGACGAACCACAGTTGAAGGGGCCCCTTTTGGAGACTGGCATACAGTATTACATATGTGGTCGTGGCTATCATCCTTAGGAGGCACTGCCAAACCAGGGCTGGTTGTGTGGGAGAAGACAGTACATTCAGAGCCAGAGAGTGCAGCGTGGAGGCTCTGTCCATTGGGAAGAAGGCTCATTGTAGAGAAGTGCAAATTCATGCCCCTATGAATCCTGGACAAGGGTCAAGTGGGACTTGGAAAGGTTCACACAGAGACCCAAGGACACCAGTGACTGGAGGGTGGTGGACCCATCTCAACGTAACTGATGCTGGGAGTGGGAGACTAGCAGCCAATTGTTGATGTAGGGAAAAACAGTGATCCTGTGTTGTCAGAGGAAAGCAGCAACCGCTGCCATGCACTTTGTGAAAACTCTTGGTGCCATCAAGAAACCGAAGGGGAGCACCTTGTATTGGCAATGGTTGGGTCCCACTGTGAATCTCAAGAAACGACAGTGTTGTGGGTGGGTGGTGATGTGGAAATAGGCATCCTGAAGGTCGAGGGATGCCAGCATGGTGCCCTTGGGGATCAGGGGGAGGATCGATTGAAGAAGAACCATCCAGAATTTTTTGTGTGGAATGTAGCAGTTGAGTTGTTGCAGGTCCATAGTGGGGTGTTTGCCTCCATTCCATTTCGGGACAATAAGATACTGAGAGTAGAATCCCTTGTGATGTTGAGTTTGAGGGACGTGCTCTATGGCTCCCTTGGCTAGAAGAGCTTGAACTTCCTTCTTGGAGGAAACTGGAGGGGGGGGTCGCCATGAAAGGAGGGACCTATGGGGTTGAGAGAAACTTGGTGTCTCCTTGGCAAATGATGGTGAGGACCCAGGTGTTCATGGTGATGGATTCCCAGGTGTCAATAAAAGGGTGTAGCTTGGTGCCTCAGGATAGGATAACCCATGGTGGGTGAAGAGGACTGTGCTGGAGGGAGTCTTGCTTTTTTGGAGGAAGAAGCTCTGGGCTCCTGGTTGTATGGTTGTTTAGCCGAGGGAGCTTTGTGCTTCCAGAAGTCTGACTGGCAGGGAGACAGAGAGCATTTGGACCTGCTGGGCTTCCAGGTCCTGAATCTGGGAGTTTGTGGTTAGGAAGACTGTGATACCCCAAGCTGTGAGCTCTTTTATGGCTGTAATCTACGTTGGTAAGGGTCTCATCCATGGAGGCACGAAACAGGCCTTCCCCATCAAAGGGTAGATCCTCCACCTTCGATTTTATGTCAGGTTGCAGGTTGGTAGAGCATAGCCAAGCATGTCTTCTAAGGGCGAATGAAGTAACCATGGCCTTCAATGAGCAAGATACTGCAAGTCGAACAGTATAGATTTGTTGTTTTGTCAATTTAGACAATTCATTGAGAAGAGTAGTAGCAGTCTTCTGGTAGGCTTTGGGCAGTTCCGCAACCAAAGCAGAAAGTTGGTTTGTCAGATGAAAGGAATAGGCCGAAAAGTACACTAAGTAGTTGTGGATCTTGGTTGTAGTGGTGGTGACTACATCTTTTGCCCCAGGGTATCCAATTTATGGCCTTCACAGTCTGGTGGCACTAGGTGTCGTGCTTGTTTGTACTTACAGGCAGAGTGTACTATGACTGAATTTGGAGATGAGTGGGAGAAAAGAAATTTCAAGTTCAACAGTTGGACTTGGTAGAGAGAGTCAAGGCACTTTGATGATGGTGGGATAGAAGCTGGTTTGTCCCGTGGCTGTCAGAGAACATCTAGGTGAACTGGGAGCATGGGGAGTAAGGATGCTGGCGGAAGGTCCGATTGTACTAGCTTGTGGACTAGATCCGTAATTGTTGGGAGTGCCACTGGTGAGCTGAATGCTCAGAGCGGCAGCCATGCGAGTCACCCGAGGTAAGCCTTGGACGCCTCTGAGGGTGATAAAGAACCTGGGCAAACTATGTCGAAGTCCGGGGAACTGTGAAGCGAATCATCTCCTTCCGAATCTGACCCCTCGGACCAGGTGTCCGACGGTTCCGAAGCGGAGATCTGAAGGCCGAGGTTGTCTCGTGGTGCAGCTGATGTCATCATTGGTTGGTCAGCTGGTGTGCTGACTGAGGGTCTCAGGGGGGCAGCAATGGTAGTTGCTGGAGGAACTAAAGGAGGCATTATGACAATAGGAGCATCTGGTGGGTCGAACACCAGGGGCAGCTGGTCCAGAGGAAGGCATATTAGTAAATCTTCCGATTGGTATGGTGAATAGGAGCACGAATAATGGTCCCGATCTTGATATGAGGAGCGGGATGGAGATCTGTAACACTCCCAAAGAGATAGGGGAAAACGCTCCTGCGGGGAGGGAGATCATGACTCCGACGAGTACCTAGGGAAGTGCATAGGAGGCTGGAGCACAGTGGAAACAGTGCCTGCTTCAGGATCGGGATTGACTCTGATGGAACCAGCACCGAAGGGACAGACATGGTAGCTCAGCAAATTGTGAAGGTCTATCCTGACAAGCAAGGTTGGCTTTGAGGAAATCCAACGGCAGGTAGCTACAGACAGACAGTGATCTAGCTGGGACATACATCACATGTATGAGAGGGGCCGCCACCGTGGATGGGGTTGATGACAACGTGAGCGCAGGAGTGGAGTCCTGCATGCCCATGATTGGAGTTTTCAAAGGTTGCACCAAGGCTGGGATCGATTTTGGGACCGTTGCAGGCATTGGTACTTCGACTTGTGTGATTTCCTTGGTTTCAGTGCATTCAGAGATGAAGCCAAGAGTCCTTTGGACTGTTTGCTGGTCTTACGCTTTGAAGTCGTTGAGGCTGAAGATGCTGCCAACTTAGCCGAATTTTCCCTGAGCTGGGGGAGATGGTGAGGCTCTAGAACTTGAGGACTGGGACATCACCAAGCGCAGGGAGGCCTCCAGGAGATGGCTCCTCATTCTCGCAGTTCTGTTCTTTCAAGCCTGTTTCATAAAGTTACTGTAATGGGTGCAGGAATCAGGTTTGTGAATCTCGCTCAGGCAGAAAAGACACAGGGACTGTCCGTCCATGGTAGGGATCTTCCCCTCACAATTTCGGCAATGTTTAAAATGAGTCTTCCCTTCCATGCGCCACTGGCAAGGCCCAGGGGGAAGGGAGTGGGGGAAGATGACGACAAGGAGAAAAAACTCACAGAAAAGTCCTTTTCTGTTTGTTTTTGTAGAGACACTGTTGATGGAGAAGAAGACAATGAAAACGGTGAGAAGAATGGAAAAAACGGAGAAGAGGCCTATGAGGTAGCTCAGTAGAAGGAACACAGCAAGGTAGGTCTGACCAGCATGGCGGTCGAGAAGAAACTGAGTGGGAGGGTGTTTCCTTCCTCGCCCCGACATGCGCAGCAGATGTCTGCTCCCCAGAGCGTGGGAAGGAAGCATGCCAAAAACAGAGTCTAGTTCTTGTAGTTCTCCATGGTTGGGTTCGAGCGCAGGCGCAGAACCCATGTGTGAGACTGCACAGAGACCACGAAGAAGATCAAAATTGTTCAAGTTTCAATCCCAACACTCCTTGAAGAACAGCAGTATTTGTGCCATTGTGTTAACATATACACCTGCCTAGCTTCCAAAGTAATCAAAAGTTCCTACTGGATTCATTAGAAGGCTTTCATAGGTACACAGCAGTATTTGTGCCACTGTATTAACATATACACCTGCCTAGCTTCCAAAGTAATCTAAAGTTCCTATTGGATTCATTAGAAAGCTTTCACAGGTACACTATTTGCTTTCAATTAGTTCAACGGAATACCTCAGTCTCCTAAGAAGTTTCATGATTAATTTATACTTCAGCATGGAACTCATTCAGGGATCATATTGCCATATACAGTTCTTTCTGACTTCAGTATCAGCATAAGCTAACCAAAATAATGTTGTAATTGTCCCACTAGACATTATTGAGATCTGGCTGTGGATCATTTCTTTTTTTAACATGTACCTGTAAAAGAGTGCCTTAAGTGGACTACTGAGAGCAACTAAATTTGGAAAGCAGTATTTGTGCCAAAAGTCAATGCAATATGATCCAGTTACAAGAATATCAATTTTTGGAGTAAATGGAATGCAATAAAAAATCCATTCTTTACACACATTGATTCACCACAGGAAAGCTCTTTAAATCACTTAAATACAAGTCAAAAAGGTAATCATGCTTTCAGGAGCTTGGAATGCCAATGTATTCATATTATTGGATGATTATATATATGCAGTATTGATAATATTCACTAACAAAAATGTGGCTTTAGGATTTCACTGACATATTGCCAGACAAATCTGGAATAGGATACAATGCAATCCTAATTTTAAATGTACATATAAATACATGTATATACAATAACTGTTCTAGGATATGCTTAATTGAAAAGTATATAACTATATTGCAAAACATGAACTAAGACCATTGACAAAAGACAGTCCTGGACCAAAATGGGACCGTTGGTCTGATTTGGCAGGGTTCTTTATGTCCCTTTTCATACCTATTTCTCTTTTTCTGTAGCTTTTCCCCAGATGCTTCTTATCTTTACAAGTCATTGGAATCTTTAGGGAGGGGATATAGCAGGGACCATCTGTGGTGCAAGATGAAATGCACCCCTCTAATACCCACAGTTCTTTGCTGCAAATAATACCATTTCAAAGTTTTGTTACATACATTTACACATATCCTTTAGTTCTACCCCTCTTCCAAGTCCAAATTTGTTTAATACATCTATAAGTTGAAGGCATGAGAGAAATTGGAGAAAGGAATAAACAAAATATTCCCCTCTACTCCCAATGTTTTCTTCCAGAGAACTAAAAAGACCAGTTTCCTGTGCTCTTTTGTTTCCCTGAGAGTATCAAAAAACCCTGCCTTGTCTATGGATCATTCTGTTTTGCTGCCCTCCTGATTAAACTTAGGTGTTGGACAGAATCAGATGAGTGGCCTGTGAGGAATCACTGGGAGAGGATAAATGATTTAGAAATTTCTGTCCTGCACACAGCTAAATCTTCTCCTCAAGATTCAATCAGTTCTCAGGTGTTTTCTTCTTATCTTTCTCTACTTCCCCTGCCACACGTATTATTCTGCAAAGTCACAAAGTTCCTTTTGTATAATCTTGATTCCTTACAAAGCAACTGAATCTGTGAACATAAACTACGATCCCAACACCCTTATACTTGATGTATGTGCTTGCTTCTGTAGCATAATCCATATAGTTCATGTCTTTTCATTGTGGTGTTAGGAAACAGCCTGTAACCTTGCACAACTGCTAGTGGAAAATGCTATAACACCCCCCTAGGTACAACTAAATTTTTTCTTTATAAGTGGTCTCAGATTGCCCTCATCCTCCTCTATATAATTCTAGATTTTGAAGAACTAAACCATCTTTTCCACAGTGGCTGACAGATGTTCCAAAAGGGCCACAGAAGATGCACAAAGGCCAAGGTCTTGTTTCTCTTCCAGCATGGGATCTGAACTCAGGATCACTTGTGCCCCAAGAGAAAATCATACCTCTGTATCAACTCTCTATGCAATAAGAATCCCACTCATACTTTATTCCCTTCTACACTGCATTTTCCAAAGCATTTTTCTTAATAAAAGCAACCTTTTTGGTTCCTTTTATGTAAATCTAGTTAAATCCACAGCTTTCTACAGAATTAAATGCAAAAATTACATCGTAAAATTTGTATGCTATCTCTGCAAACCTGCTCGAGGCAGTTTACAACTAAAACAACAAACAAAGCTATTAAAACACAACCATTAAAACAAAACAAGACCATTAAAATAAGGTGGGTTTTTAAAAAGATTTCGGATTTTTCTGCAAATTGAGGGCTTTTTCAGGTTTATAGAAAGATCTGTCTCATTTGTCCATGACTCCAATCTCCAGGTTTAATTATCCAAAGGAGGGGCCAGGTTGAGAATTAGGTATATTGATACCAACAAACACAGATGTCATAACTGAATCAAAAGATTCACTGACTTTAATGGGAGACTCAAGTAAAAACTTAAGGCTTAAATGTGCTTAAATTTTGGCTGGATTAGGGCAAACTAATTCTCGTAACCATAAGTAACTTTTATATATATATATAACCTACCCAGGGAGGTGCACTTTGCCTCCTCACTTTCAATCTTTAGGAGGTAGCTGAACACATTTTTTGTTTAGGACTGCATTTGGTTGTTTATTAGCAGTCCTTAATTGTGATTTTAAATCCTGGTTTTTATGACTTGGTGTACTTTGTTTCATTTGTTTACTTTAAATTTCATAAAGAAACAAAGTGGCTAATAAATGTTCTAAATAAAATAGTAATAAAATGTACATATAGAAGTATGCCCAACATCACTATTCATAGATAAGTTATAATGCATACAGCTACAGTCTTAGACCTGTTATTTCAAGTTCTATCCTTGAAAATTAGCCCATGTAAATAACTCAAAGGATTTGTTACTTGCCATCTTGAACAATTTGGCTGCTTTCCACCCATCACAGGAATTTGATTATTAAACAACATGTGGCTGTACCCCAGGCACTTGATCGCTTAGAAATCTGAGGGTCATGTGACTTGTCTATAAAATTGTGAAGTACTGCTTTAGGCCTGTGCAAAGTCTTTTTGATATATCAGGTGCTTCAGAAGAAGGTCCAAGACAATGGGATTAACCATTCATATTTGGGGAATGAACAGTGGAGTATCAGCTCAGCCTTAAAGACCATTTTGCCACTGAATTTAGCTACAATTGCCGATCTCTAGAAATGCGAATAAAATGCCACTTACTCACATTCTGAATGTACAAAATCACAATACTATTTATAATGTCTACGACGCTACAACAGTGCTATATATTCAATCACAAGTATGAAATATTATCAATTTGCTCCCTAGACCAGAAAACAGTTGCAATGAGTAAACCATTTAATGGTTCAGTTCTCAGTCACCACATTACAACAAATCTGTAAAGTATCTCAGTATTGGAAATACTAGTTCTGAGCATGTATCTGATGAAAGCAGTTTGGATACAGGTGATCTGTATTTTTGGCCACTGTGTGACAGAGTGTTGGACTATATGAGCCATTGGCTTGATCCAACATTGGCTTCTCTTAAATTCTTATGATCCCTCTAGTGCTATGCTTGCATGATACTGGTTACTACCCCTTATGGATGTTGACTAATAGGGCAAATAGCCCACACTGCTGGTCATTCACTAGCAATGGTCTACATGGCAGGGATAGAACCAACTTTAATCTCTGCTGCCTCTGACAGATTACCACCAATAAGGATGGGTATTCTTCCTTAGTCACCAATCAGTGACACTAGTCATTCTCTGAATTTTGTTCAGTACTGTCAGCTACTGTTGATTATAACCTTAGCCACAGTTCATAATTGTCTCAAAATGTGGCATTATATGGAAAGAAAATGCCTTTCATCCCTAATAGTCACCAGCTACCAAAATAAGTACAGGCACCCCCGCTTCAAGATTTCAGTTTCGTGCTCTCTCATCACCTCACAGTCCTCAGACCTCCTGTTTGATAGGGAGGAACAAAGAATGTCCTTCACCCCCACACACCTTTCTATTCCTTCCCTGGTCTTCCAGCAGGCCCAGAAACAAAAAACAGGTGTTCTGATTTTATAAATGTAAAATTTATCCACTGACTATGAACCCCAGACATTTTAATGACAAACTGTACCTGGTAGATGTCAGATAAACTGCTGCTCCCAGAATCACTGGCAATGCTGCAACCAGACTGGCTTGAAGAGACATGTGTGACTTGTGCATGTTGACCATCTGCTAGGTGCATTTTAGTAAGGTCTGCTGGAAGCTGGATGGAAAATAATGGGTGTTAAATAAGTTTTCAGCTTCAACTGGCATAGAATATACAATGGAAATTGGCAATATTTAAAAGTAAGCCTAATTAACAATTATGTGTCAAACTAGAAATTATTTAGGAATACACATTGATCATAAAACCCTGGGAAGCCTCAGTATGTCACCTTGAATTCTATTATGCATAAAAGGCAGGAAATAAAAATTATATTATTTATTAATATTTACGTGAAAATGGCATCTGAATTCCAAAAACTACATACATATCAGATTTCGATCCTAAATACGTTTTCAAGACATTAAGATACAAGACAGGGACAATGCACTCTTAATATTATGTTTATGTAGAAGACTACAGCAATGGAGATAGTTTAATTTAATTACCAGTAAATACAGTATCCTCTATTGCTTTAAACTTCCTTCTAATCTACTAGAGAAAATATTGTCACAAATCCATTCACATGGACCCCTTTGAATTCTTTACAACAGTACATCTACCAATAAAATTACCATTAAAATGCTCATCAATTCCTAGGGGGAAATGTCCATTCATCACTAGGAATGAAGTCAAACAAGCCTATAAGATTCAGTTAAGCACCCTAGAGAAAGTGAGCATCCACCACTGCAAGATTCTCTGCAGCAACAGGTCCTGCAAAAATGGAAGCAACGTAAGCCAGAACAGTCTATGGGGGAGAAAGAAATCATTGCCAACATCCTCAGTGCTTTCCCAACTGCCAAGCACAGCAGTATTGATAGCAGTTGTCTCTTCCTCCTGTAGAAGATCCAGCGACCTCAGATCTGCTCTGCCACATCTTTCTCAAGTGAAACTATTTCTCCCAACCTTATTTTGTAAGAAAGAAAACAGCTACAGTCACACCATCTAGAACAATGGGAAGAAAGACTGGACATTCTTCTCCTCAGTGGCCTCTACAATTGTAATGCCGAATCTTACCACACCGTCATCAACATCTGCCCTCCCCACTGGAAAATGGATCTTTCCAGGGGAGGAGGATTTGCCATGGGCTCTCTAAAGAAAACAGCGGTGATTCAGCAGCAATACCTGAAGAAAAGGACTGAATTTCACACATGTCGCTCGTAGTACCACCTCCTGTCATCACAACAATTTTGTGCTAGTAATTATAAATTGTTTAAATTTATTTTTTATTTTAAACTGTCTTGAGAGCCTATTCTACTGAAAGATGGTCCATAGATATAGTTGGTTAGTAAATATATAAAAGCATCAAGATGGGTAGTCGTGTTCATCTGTCTGTAGCAGTAGAACAGTAGAATATAAAAGCATACAACTCACAGAATATTAAAAGACTCCCACTAGCTGTTCCAACTCCAACCCCAGTTCTGGTGCTCTGTTATTAACACCTGTACCAATGGATTCTTCTTGCTTATATCCAAATATGATTTCATTCATGCTGGGAGGGGACATGGACAATTTGGCTAGCTTACACAGCAGGTGTCACTGAAGGCACTGTGAGACAGAACTATATAGTTCAATGATAGAACACATTTTCTCCTCGTGTGTAAAGTTCAAAGTTATTTCCTGGCACTTTCGACTGAAAATATATTTGGTAAAAGTGATGGGGAAAACTTTTGCTGAACGCCTTGTAGAATCTTGATGCAGTTCCACAGGGACTGTAAAACAGAAATGTTCCACCAGGCCTATGGCTGAGGCAGCAGGAACCCAAACTGTAGTGGCCTCCCTCTGCTCTGTTCTGTTCCATCTGCACTGCTTCCATCTTGCATTGATTTCGTCTGCTCAGCCCCACTCAACTTTAGTTGGTGCCATTGGCAGTGGTCTATTAGAGAGTGGAGAGCCAGTTTAGTGTAGGGGTTAAGAGCGTAGACTCTAATCTGGGAGAACCAGGTTTGACATCCCCCTCCACATGCAGCTGCTGGTGTGTCTGTGGGTCAGTCATAAGTTCTTTCAGAGCTGTTCTCTCAACGGCAGTACTCAAAAGAGCTCTCTCAGCCCCACCTGCCTCACAGGGTATCTGTTGTGGGGAGGGGAAGGGAAGGAGATTGTGAGCCACTCCGAGATTCCTTCAAGTAGTGAAGGGTGGGGTATAAATCCAATCTATTTTCTTCTTCTTAGTATAAACTGAGATAGTTATGTTAAAATTGTTTATTAGGTCTTAACTGATTTCATTGTGCTGTTTGTACAATGATGTAACCCAACCTGAGCCTCCTTGTGGGGGAAGGCAGGCTAGAAACCCAATAAAATAAATAGTGAAATCTGAGCTAGATGGACCAACAGAATAAACACTTCATGTATGTTCATTGTCATCACATCTAGATTTTGTTATTTAGAGTGTTTAAAATGGCAAGTGTGACACGTTAGCATAAGCACAGGATACAATTGTAGCCACAGAAGGCAAACAGGCTGCGATTTTGCTGCCTCAGCAAAGCCTCATAGATAGAAAATAAAAATATTTAATAAATTGTATACCAAAAAAATGGTATTCCCCGTAGTAATGTATGGCTGCGAGAGTTGGACTATAAGGAAGGCTGAGCGCCGAAGAATAGATTCTTTTGAACTATGGTGCTGGAGAAGACTCTTGAGAGTCCCTTGGACTGCAAGGAGATCAAATCAGTCAATCCTAAAAGAAATCAACCCTGACTGTTCCCTTGAAGGCCAGATCCTGAAGCTGAAGCTCAAATACTTTGGCCACCAAATGAGAAGGGAGCATTCACTGGAGAAGACCCTGATGCTGGGAAAGATTGAAGGTCAAAGAAGAAGGGGACAGCAAAGGATGAGATGGTTAGAAAGTGTCATCGATGCAACGAACATGAAATTGAGCAGACTTCAGCGGACAGCGGAAGACAGGAGGGCCTGGCGTAATCTGGTCCATGGGGTCGCGAAGAGTCGGACTCGACTGTGCGACTGAACAACAACAATACCAAAAGACAATGCCTTTCTTAGAAGCTATATTCAAGAATACATCTGTTTCTAGGACATTATAATGTAATAATGATATTAATAATTCGTTTTGGATAATAAACAGTCCTTAGCACATCATTTTAAGGGGGGGAAATTCTACTTCAAATGGCTCTCCAAATAAAATATTTATATCTGGCTGCATTTTCAGATGTGTCTTAGTGCCTCTGCTTTAAGTGATATTCTCATACAAAGCCCTATTTCTTCAGTACAAAGTTTCAGAGCACACCTTGATTTAATTCCATTTTACATAATTTTATAATATTTTTTGTAAATCTGTACATCTAAAAAGGAAATTAAAATTGTAAACAGAAGCACTGTGCCCATTTTAAGAATCTGAATTCGGTATTTTCCTGGAAACTTCTACTGAAGAACAGCAGATGCAAATTAGTGAAATTGTTCCAAGGACATCAGGAAGTTTCCAAATTTGGATAGCAGTTTCAAAAGCCAATTTATAACAGATTGGCCAGACTGTTAAATGGCTTGGAATTTTTTAAAAAACATCCCTGGCTGGGAGTTACTTGGTTTTTTGTCACTACTTTGGATGAGGACTTTATATATATTTGTATAATCCCTTTCATAACTATAAAGGGAAATCTGACAAGGCAGACTATAAATAATACAGAGTCCTAGATATTCCATTTAGTGTGCATGTGAAAACATCTGACTACGTATATTAGTAACCTGGCCATTTACGCTGGTACGTCTGAATCACACACAACTGCATTCCTGTATTGTACAGTTAAATGAAAAAGCTACTTTGAAGTGTTAAAAGATGGCTAATATAAAACTATGAACAACAATAAAAAGTACATTACACTAACATCAACTGAAAACTATTTACACATATAACATCAAGTATAGTAATATCAACAGGCGCTGTCCCCCAACCACTTTGGCTCACAGGCCTTCCAGAATATAATCCGCAAAGCCTGCAATGATGGCACCACACGCATTTCCAGAGGGGAGGGAATTCTACAAGTACCTCCAGTGAGTCCTGACTAAGGATGGGCACTGATCAGAAAAATTAAGGTTCATGTAGATTTGTGGTTCATGGACTTAATGTGCTAAAGATGCCAAACTCATAATAAGACTCCAGCTGACTCTCCTCTACCTGCTCTCCAAGTTTGGTGAAGACTGGATTTAGGAGGCTGAGTTATGGCCACCCAAAGCAGATGCCCTCAGGAAAGTGCTCTCTGGGGAAATCACAGCTGCAGGTTCAGGAGTGTGTCAAACAGACCTCTTGCAAGCTAGAAATGTCAGACTCACGGAGGATCTCCCCAGGATGCCCCTCTGCCTGCCCTCCAAGTTGTGTGCAGATTGACTTTGGGAAAGGGGGAAAAGATCCCTATGGTTCAGTGTGCAAAGAGGGGGAATGTGTCTAATGACTCCTTTGCAAGCTAGGAGGAGGAGGAGGAAGAGACTGGATTTATACCCTGCTCTTCACTTGGAGACTCAGAGCAGTTTATAATCTCCTTCCCTTCCTCTCCCCACAGGAGATGCCCAGTGAGGTAGGTGGGGCCGAAAGAACTCTCAGAGAACTGCTTAAGAGAACAGTTCTGCAAGAACTTTGGCTGACGCAAGGTCACTCAGCAGCTGCATGTGGAGGAGTGGAGAATCAAACCCAGTTCTTCCAGATTAGAGCCCGCGCACTTAACCACTACACCAAACTAGCATCAAACTCTCAGCAGACTTCCTGGGATGCCCTCTACCTGCTCTCCAAGTTGTGTGTAAATTAATTTTGGGGAAAGAGGAAAAGATCTCTAGGGTGCAATGTGCAAAACGGGGGAGAATGTCAAACGCCCTCCCTGCAAAGCTAGAAGCATCAAACTCGCAGCAAACCTCCCCAGGATGCCTCTCTACTGCCCACTAAGTGGTGTGCAGATTGGTTTTGGGGAAGGGGGAAAAGATCCCTAGGGTCCAATGTGCAAGGAGGGAGAGTGCGTCAAACAGCCCCCCTACAAGCTTGAAGTATCAAATTTGCAGCAGACTGCCCTGGGCTGCCCCTCTACCTGCTCTACAAGTTGTGTGCAGATTGGCTTTGGATTACAGGTCATCTCCAGATGCAGACTGCTCCCATAGAGCAGAATATGAACTCACTTATTGGCAGCCATAGCTGCCTGTCAAGCTTTGGAGGGTCGGTATTGGCATTTCCAGGGCTGCAGAAGAATATCCCCTCTGGTCACCTTGACAATGAATCCCCTTAGTGTTGGCTTGTCTGGCTCACAGACTGCTCCCACTAACCAAACAGACCGCCTGGAAAAAATCATGGTCCATTGAAAACTCAAATGCACAGACTGGGCAAACAATCCAAGAACCAGTCCCTGGTCCACGATGAAATTAGGTCCATGGTCCCATCCATGCCCATCCCTAGTCCTGACCAACCTCTCTTTAGATAGTTATTCCTGTAGGGCAGAATATCTCTGTAGGTCAAAGCTACAGCAGGCTGATAGGGGTGGATGAAACCAGGTACTCTGGATCCAAGTTGTTCAAGGTTTCAAAGGATACAAGAACCTTGAGCTCAGCCTGCAAAGAAATTAGAAACCCATTCAACTGATATAGCATTGGATTTATGTGCTTGGTAAAACAGGTTTCACTTGTACATTCAGTTGTACATTCATTTGTACCACATGAATTTTTCAAACTGTCTTAAAGGGTACCCAAACCTACAGTAGGCTTGTATACAGATCACATCTAACACACAACACACTATAACTTAGATATTTGGCATTTTCATGAAGAAAAAATATGAAGAAGAAAATGCAGATGTACATATAGCAGCAGAATAAATACATAGGGTGCCAAATAATAAAACCATTATAATTTTTATGTGAGGGGGAAAGAAGAATCTACTACCAAACACATTCTGGCAGCCAAGTGCAGCATTTTATATTCAACTAACCAACTGAATCCAAACACATCACAGATTTGTTCTTCTTATAAACCATGTTGGTCTATGCAGTACCGAATATATAGCTGTGCAAGTTTGCTAATGTAAATTTTTATCAGTAATAAAACAGACTAATAAATATCTAGAGCTATAAAGAGGGAACAGCCCATATTTTGAGATAAATAACCTCTATCACCTGTCAATTCTAACATCTCATCCAAACATAAATTTCAGCCTTGATTTTCTACATTCCAAATACCCTATCCAAACATGCTAAGTTGCTTTTCATAGCTCACCATGCTGAAATATTCCAATATGATGGGTAAGTAACATAATGGTAGCAGCAGTAAAAATGAATTGAAGTATAAGGTTTGAATCATGTTTACCCAACACAGCATAGCTTATTTATTCAACTGTGAACATCTGAGAAGAGATAATGTAGAAATCTAGGAGACATTTTCCAGGACCTTACTAGCCCTCTCCAAT
This sequence comes from Gekko gecko, assembly GCA_029375565.1. Taxonomy (NCBI): domain Eukaryota; kingdom Metazoa; phylum Chordata; class Lepidosauria; order Squamata; family Gekkonidae; genus Gekko; species Gekko gecko. Next base: position 140,257,206 of record JAPDNY010000002.1, read on the forward strand.
TCAGATCACTACCTGCCGTAAAAACGCTTCTTACAACAATTCCTCCAGCACACTGTATTATTTCTTCAGCTACGTGGAACAGGCACCCTTAGGCAGCAGTTGTATATGTCCTTTTCTTTGCCTTGCTATTAGGAAATTTTGTATGACCTGCACAACCTGCATTGGTGCCAGGTAAACAAAAGGTAAGGATATAGCCCCTAGCTACAACCAAAGGATATGCCTTATATATCTTTCTGCTTTAGACTATTCTGTTTTTCTAGATTACATTTCATCAAAATCTACTTTACTTTTCAAATAGGCTATATTTTCACTACATCCTATGTTGCTTAGACTTCAACTCAAGGAGATCTTCTACCTATTCTTCTTTCCCTTTTCTGACCTCATCAGTATCTTCTTTATAAGAAACAAAGCCATGAAATTACTTAAGTCTGACATGCCCACTCTTAACTCTCTAAATTAGTTCTTCACTAGGCTACTTGCCAGACAGTTTGGACAACATTCATTTTTGTTTTCTAGGCTTCACTTTTCCTTTACCAAGGACAATTAACCTTTTCAAGAACATTCATTTTCCAAATCTTTTTATGCATCTTCCTTCCTGTAACTGGGGGCTATATGAGGGCAGTTGCTCCGTAATTATACCAAATATTCACAACTACATCTGAAAGGGGGGAAGCTTCTCCCCTCTTGTGCTACTCTCTTTTTCAATAACAGTGCAGTTTGGTAAATGGCACCATGCTGAACTTATGGCTCAAGCGAGACTCAAACCTACCAGGAAGCTTTTAGCAACATACTATTTTGGTCTTTTCTCTCCATTGTAGAAGGGCAGTATTATTGTCCTCTCTCACAGATTTGTTATGAAGATGAATTTGATAAGGACTGTCAAGTAACTTCATATTGAAATAGCAATCTAGAAAGAGTAAGAATATTGCAAAATTTGGTTTCCATGTATAGTAGTAATAAAATGTGCTCTTTTCTTAAGGACAATTCTGTTGAGGACATTTTGGCTGCACAATCATAGGAAGGCAATATCTGGACCAGAAATTTATACCAGAGAAACATCACTGGGCATGTGATTGTACTGTTGGAGGCCTCATTTGTACTTTTATTCTGTGCCTAGTGGCTTAATTTTGGAACAACTTTTTTCTGGTCCCTATTGATTTTATATCTTATATCTGTATGATTGCAATGTATTTTTATAGCCAATATGTGCCTCACTGTGTTTGACCTCTGAAGAAGGCCTATGCAGGCCGAAACGCGTCGTCGAGTCCATCAGCCCTTGTGTGTTATAATTGGATATTTGTACTTGAGGTGTGATTAGGCCCTTATATATAATTTTAAAACCTTTGTTTAATAAATACATGTATCTTTTTTATATATTTCATATATTAAGCTTTTATTGCTGGCCCTCTTTTGCATTTGACTAACCTTTTTTAGGTTCTGATCCCACCACTGATTTCCACTTATGTATCCCAATTTATTAGGCGTGCATTTATAGATAGAATCTGTTATGAATGGGGGTCACTCTGATGGAAAAATAATACAAATTTATTTTCTGGAATGACCCCCAGATGAGCTAAATGGAGGCAGAGTGTCACGTTTAGTGTAATAGATGACTTGGAAAAGCCCAGATCAGGTACTGAAACATCGGCTAAACCAAGGGTCCCCAACATGACAACCTAACTGGAATTTTTATTGAATTCACCGTATCATCCCAGTTCTAATGTATTTTTATAATTCATGGGAATTTAATAATTTCATCACATTATCAACTTTTGTTCAATTATCAGAAATCATTTATGTTCATGCAGTGTTCCCTCTAAGCTGAGTTAGTCTGAGCTAGCTCACAGTCTTTTAGCCTCTGGCTCACACATTTTTGTCTTAGCTCAGGAAGGATGGCTCCAGAACAAACTAATTTATGCAGCTGCCAAATCACTTGCTCACAACTTTAATGTCAGTAGCTCACAAAGTAGAATTTTTGCTCACAAAACTCCACAGCTTAGAGGAAGCATTGGTTCCTGGCCACAATCTCTCTCTTACTGTATACATGTGCAAGGAGCTCTCACCAGACCTTCAGGACCAACTGTCATTGTCACAAAGAACAGCATACGCTAAAAATGGCTGGGTTCATGAGAGAACATGTTAGTCCAGAGATTCTTTTTTCTCCTTTTCCTGTTGCATACTGTTTAGATACCTGCAAAATGAAGACAGACACTGCCATATGATAGTTTTTTAGCTAACTCAATAGGTATACTTTGTGTGTATGCAAGAAAATATTTTGAACAATATGTTAATTTTAAAAGGAAGAGCTTCTTCCTGAAATGCTGAAGAGTAACTATTTGAGTTGAACATAAACTCATTGCCTAACATTTTGGTTGGCTTCACCTCCCATGGCAGCCATGTTGTGTTTGGCTCCAGCTACCATGGCAGCCATATTATGGTTGCTCACACCACCTTATGTCAGAATTCCAAAGATGCCTGTAGCTTGAAAAGGGTTGGGGATCCCTGAGCTAAGCCGTCAGCTTCTTCTAATGGAAGATCTAGGGTTTGCTTGTAAAAGCCAATTTACCCCAAAACCAAATAGGGGTGTATATGGCCAGCAAGCTTTCTTCTGTAGTCAACCCTTCTATATTTTTACTTTGCTGTAAAATACTTTCTATCTATATATGCTTCCTGTTTATATTAGACTTGTACAGAATTATGGCTCCTTCTAGAAACCAAAGTGTTTAATCCATGGGAGAAAGAAAGGGATTCCTTTCCTAAATGATTCCAAGTCATGCATGTTTATAAAATGCTAAACTAAGCAAAAGTCAGATGAGAGTGGTGATCTTGACATCTCCTCTGTCTCACATACCTAGCAAGGGTGGCTAGAAACTATTTGTTTTAGTGTTATATTGGGAAAACTTCACAACGTGGAATAAGTAGCATAAGTGGTGGCAGTACTACACTAGTTCTGATCCAGTTTGTACCAAAGGAGTCTAAACTGGTGGATGTTTTCCTCATGAAACCCCTTCTCCTAGGCAACTCAAATGCCTAGACAAAGGAGGTAGGTACAAAGAAGTGAGTGGAACACCCGAGCAGATAAGGTCCATATAGAACCCACTTCCTCAAATGCTTTAAGTGACCTGGAAGATGGGAGATATATATTCATAGAATCATAGAACGTTAGAGCTGGAAGGGACCTTGCAGGTCATCTAGCGCAACCCCCTGCACTCTGCAGGAGCATAGCCGAAAGACAGCCCGACATACCTGCAACATACCCGAAAGATAGTCGTCCAGCCTCCACTTGAAAATGTCCAGGGAAGGAGCATCCACCACCTCCCAAGGCAGACCGTTCCACTGCTCAACCACTCTTACAGTTAGTTTCTCCTGATATTTAGCTGGTAACGACTCCCTTGTAATTTCCACCCATTAGATCTAGTCTTGCAATCCGGAGCAAGAGAGAATAGATCTGCTCCATCTTTTACATGACAGCCCTTCAAATACTTGAAGACTGCAATCATGTCCCCTCTAAGCCTTCGCTTTCCTAGGCTAAACATACCCAACTCTTTCAGCCTTTCCTCATAAGACTTGGATTCCAACCCTCTCAACATCCTGGTCGCCCTCTTCTGGGCACACTCGAGCTTGTCAACATCCTTCCTAAAGGGTGGTGCCCAAAACTGGACACAGTACTCCAGGTGAGGCCTGACCATAGCAGAATAGAGCTGGACTACTACCTCCCGTGATCTGGACACAATGCTTCTGCTAATGCATCCTAAGATTGCATTAGCTTTCTTCACAGCCACATCGCACTGCAGGCTCATGTTGAGCTTGTGATCAACCAGAACACCTAGATCCCTTTCACAATGTGCTGCTTTCAAGCCAAGTCCCTCCCACTCTATATCTGTGCCTTTGATTTTTTGTGCCCAGGTGTAGGACTTTGAACTTATCTCTATTGAATTTCATTTTATTTGTCTCAGCCCACTGTTCCAGCCTATCTAGATCATTTTGAATCCTAACTCTTTCTTCTTCAGAATTAGCAATTCCACTCAGCTTCGTGTCATCTGCAAATTTGATAAGCATCCCCTCTATGTCTTCCTCCAGGTCATTTATAAAAACATTGAACAACACCGGACCCAGTACCGAGCCCTGTGGCACTCCACTCGAGACTTCCCTCCACGTAGACAAAGAGCCATTTATGAGCACTCGTTGGGTACGATTTTTCAACCCACCATGAATCCATCCAACGGTTGCACCATCCAGCCCACACTGAACCAGCTTATCCTCAAGGGTATCGTGAGAAACTTTGTCAAATGCTTTACTAAAATCTAGATACACTACGTCCACAGCATTGCCAGAGTCAACCATTTTAGTAACTCTGTCAAAAAAGGAGATAAGGTTGGTCTGGCATGACTTATTCTTGATAAACCCATGCTGGCTACTACCAATTAACTCATTCCGTTCAGGGTGCTCACAGACAGAGCATTTGATAATTTGCTCCAGAATTTTTCCAAGTATTGATGTCAAGCTGACAGGCCTGTAATTTCCCTGGTCTGCCTTTTTCCCCTTCTTGAAGACTGGGACAACATTCGCTCTTCTCCAGTCTTCCAGCACAATACCAGTACTCCAGGGCATCTCAAAGATTAGAGCCAGAAGCTCTGAAATAACATCTGCAATTTCTTTTAGCACCCTGGGATGCAAGCCATCCGGCCCTGGAGAATCGAAAGTATTTAAGGCAGCCAGATACTCTCTAACCATTTCCTTACTTACTCTGGACTGGCAGTTCCTCCTTCCTTCATATGCCCTGCATTCTTCAGTTTGTATACAGCTCACCTTACAGTTAAAGACTGACGCAAAGTGAGAATTGAATAATTCCGCTTTGCCTTCATCCCTTGTTAAGACTTGACCATCTTCCCCTAGCAATGAGCTTACCCCATCCTTGTTCTTCTTTTTTGCTCCGAACATAGGCATAGAAATTTTTCTTGTTATTTTTAGCATCCCTCGCAAGCCTCAGCTCCATCTACGCTTTAGCCTTTCTGACACCATCCCTACAGATTCGAGCCTACTTCTTGTACTCACCCTCAGTAATTTGGCTCTCCTTCCATTCCTGTACATTTTCCTTTTTTAGTCTCAGCTCTTCAGAGAGTTCCTTGTTCAGCCACCTCGGCTTCATTACCCATCTCCCACCTTTCTTTCTTACCAGAACACTTTGGGATTGTGCCTTAAGCACTTCATTTTTCAGCATCTCCCATCCTTCCTATGCAGATTTCCCCCTCAGCATTTCCAGCCACGGGATCCTACCTAATATTTCTCTGTGTTTTTTGAAATCAGCCTTCCTGAAGTCCAGGATACGAGTCCTACTATATCCTGGTTTCACGTCCCTCACTATGTCAAATTCCAAGCTGACATGGTCACTATTCCCCAAGGATCCTAAAACATTCACCTCATCAACCAGTTCTTCCCTATTAGTCAGAATTAAATCTAGGATAGCAGATCCTCTGGTTCCCACCTCCACCTTCTGAGAATGGAAGCTGTCCGCAAGACTATTCAAGAATCTGTGCGATGCCCCATGTCTAGCAGAGTTAGATTTCCAGCAAATATCTGGATAGTTGAAATCTCCCATAACCACTACATCCTGTCTCTGTGAAAGTTTAGCAAGCTGCTGTACAAATGAATCATCCCATTCCTTTAGTTGGTTCAGAGGTCTGTAGTATACCCCCACAATAATATCCCCTTCTTTCCCCCCCTGCTCTATCCTTACCCACACACTTTCAACAGGGCAACTCTCAAAATCCTGAATTTCAGTGCAAGCGTATTTTATTCTTGACATATAGTATCACCCCGCCACCTTTTTTGTTTATTCTGTTCCATTTGAACAAGGTATATCCTTCAATCGCTGTGCTCCATATATGAGACTCATCCCACCAAGTCTCAGTGATACCTATCAGATCATAATTACTTTCCAATATTTGAAGTTCTCCTGTTTATTTCCCATACTCTGTGCATTAGTATAAAGACATTTCAGATTACAGACATCCTTTCCTACCATAGGTCCCTTCGATTTTACCTGAAATTTACTGAACTCACCTCTCTCTCATTCATTTATTCTCTGGTCACTTTCCTTCTTAAACTTAGTGTTGAGGATGCCGCACAACATCAGGCTTTTTCTTCCCACCCCTGATGTCTTCAGTTTAAAGCCCTCCTGATCAGGTTCGCAAGTCTTGCAGCAAAGACACTCCTCCCATTCTTTGTAAGGTGCACCCCATCTGTCACCAACAGTCCTTCGTCTTGGAGGCACATACCATGGTCCAGGAAGCCAAATCCCTCTCGACGGCACCATCTAAGTAACCAGCCATTCACCTCCAGTATCCTGTTCTCCCTTCCAGCTCCATGACCCTCAACAGGTAAAATGGAGGAGAAAACCACCTGTGCCCCCAGATCTTTCACCTTCTTGCCCAGAGCCTCATAGTCTTTGGAGATCCATTCAAGGTTTCTTCAGGCCGTATTGTTTGTTCCCACATGGATCAACAGGAGCAGGTAGCAATCAGAGGTCTTGACCAGTCTTGGAATTCTTTCCATCACATCTCAGATACATGCTCCAGGATGACAACAAACCTCTTGAGATTCCTTGTCCGGTCTGCATACACATTCTTCCATCCCTCTCAGTAGGGAGTCACCAACCACCACTACTCATCTCTTCCTCTGTGGGATAGCTTGGTTCCTTCTCTGCTTATGTGCTTGTGTGTCAGTCACATACTTTTGATCCTGGTGTGTGCTATTCTGATCTTCCATCATCAGAAGCGGCTGGTATCGATTTTGCAGCTCCACTGGCTGTGAGTGTTTCCTGTTTATCTTATTCCTCAAGGTCACATTCTTCCACTCACCCACCTGGCTCCTTGTTATGTCCTTCCTCTTGCTTAGGATTTGCTAGCTCTTGCCATTCTCTCAGGAGACCCTCTTCCTTCATGTCTAAAAAGCTTTCTGCCTCCCTGATGTTCCTCAGTGTACAGATTTGTGCCTCGAGTTCTCCCACCTTCTCCTCTAGCATTCTTACAAGCTTGCACTTGCAGCATGTATAATGCATTTCATGGCATGGCAGAAAAATGATCATGGCGCAGTCCAGGCAGGTCTTTGCCTCAGCCCAACTGACTCAGCTTTGCCTCTGGCGAGAAGCAGCCCTTTGTTTCCAAAGGCCCCTTCCTGCTCAGCACAGCAGAGCCCAGCACAATAGGGGGTGGGGCTTGCAATCAACAGCACATCACAGCAACTCACTTAGCTTCCAACAACCCCCAAAGCACAAATAGCTCCAAACAGAACCACTCTCTATCAGGCTACAAAAGAACCCACTCTCTCAGCTTCTATGCAGCAGCTTCTATCAGCAACTTACCAGGTGCTCTCCACTCCTTGCCTCAGCCCAACTGACTCAGCTCTACCTCTGGAGAGGAGCACTGACACAAAGCTATGTGGACTATGGGTAGGATCCAGATTAAATTGGCATTTTCCAGCAATTCCACCTTTATGGTGCGGACCCCTCCCCATGTTGTTCCTTCATCCCTTCAGATGTAATGTTTTAGCCCACCCCACACACCTGAATTTGATTGAGTCAATCAGCTGTATTAAAGGGGGAAGGCAAAAAAGGTTCCATTCCGCTGATGGAAAATTTAGTTTGGACCCAACCCTATATATTGAAGCACTGAAAATGCAGATTAGAACACAAAACAGTGGTCAGGCAACAGATTTCCCAGACAGATCACATTCTTTTATTTCTACACCTTATATCAACAATACTGACCTCTCTAACAAGATGAAATTAAAATACAAGAGACCATGATAATGGGCTACTGCACTTAGTGACTGCATGCACTGAATCAAGAAATTCAGTGCTGCTTCTGTTGCTACCTCTCATCTTGACAGAAAAAAGTGGTCACACAAAGAAATAGCAGCCTCAACTAAAGAATCATTTGTTTGCTTTAACATTAGTTAAATTATTTCTTTTTATATTTGCTAAAAATAATAACAATAAGAAATTCTTAGAAAGTCCTGATTGCACAGGACCTCTAAATTTTCCACATCAACACAGAATACCAGTAGTCTGACAGCAGTCTGTCAGCAGTCTGTAAATTTGTTTTTCTGAGGGTGGCACATATGGCCCTTAGGAAAGAAATCTGTCATATTTATCCCCTGCTCCAGGCTGACAGCTGAGCATGAGGGGGATGAGAACAGCAGAACTTGCAGTAAGGAGGGGGGGGGCAGAAGTCACATCAAGTGCTGAAACATTATTAATTGCCTACAGGCAAGTAAATTTTATATTAATTGGAAGCCAATTTTTTAAAAATGTATACTGACCAAAGAAAAAGGATTACAAGTATGAAATGAATTTAAATGTACTCAATCTCTCTTTAAGAGTACAGTCAGCATTCAAAACCAGTCATGGCATTGCACTCATTGTGCCATCCCAATGAGTTAAAACATGTGACTTTAGAAGAATAAGGATATGCTTATTTCCTCAAATTGTTATCTTTCTGCTGGTCATTTATGCCATCTCTGTATTGGGGAAAGGAAGGAAGGAAGGATGTTATATTAATATTAGCTCTTTAAGAAAAACAAAAAAAACCCTTGTGCATATCTCTCAAATTTTACATGTCTGTTACATGAAAAAGTTGATTGTGACAAGTGCAGCCTTCAGTTCTTCAACCATGCCTGCCTCTTGTTCATTTCTTACTTTCTGACAGTGGCAGTTATAATATTAATTAATCCACAGAGGTTTTTGCTCAGTGACGTTTTGATACCTACCCACCCTACAATTCTGCCTTTCTAAACCTATAAACCATTGAGCCAAGCTGTCTGCTATAAACAAGCTTTTCAGAACAGCAATTTAGAAGAGGATTTCCTATACGATTAGAGATGACTGGTGTTTTTACATTTGCCAGGTAACTTGTTGTTACCCGCCCTGAGCCTTGCAATGCAGGGGAGGAGGGCTAAAACTCCAAATAAATGGCCCAAGTGCCCCAAAGTCCTTCATTTGTGTTCCTGCTGTATTTTGTTAGAACCCCAACTGTTCAATGAAATGACAAACTGAGTATACTGAATTCCTTCATCTACATAACTGCTCAAGGTACAGAGCCCCACTCTTGAAAGGTTAGCCTCTGTCATAGCCATTTTTAAAATGCACCACAAAAGAAGCATCTACAGATATTCACAAGGCAGGGCAGGAAGTTTAATAAGTTCTTGGCCTGTCTCTCTTGTTCCATGAAAGAACATGACTCAAATACACATCATAAGATTGGAAGTTATGTTAGAACCACAAACAGACAATTGAAAACTGTAAATGTATAGCAGATTACACTTACATGAAAACAGATCCCCACAAGAAGCATGTACAAGCAACACTGCTGTAGTATATAATGGCCTTACACATCTTTGGAGAAACTGACCAAGTTACTTCCCAAATATTCATTAGTATAAATGGAGGAAGACAGATTAAGTCAGTGGCAAGATCAAAGGGCTAGCAACGCATCAAACCAAAAGCCATGGACTGCAACTGTGCTGACTACATTGCAAGCAGTGCAAATACTGGTGCCTCGGCAGCCTTCTGATGATGCATAGAAGTTGACAATTGTTGTATATTTCAACAGACTTTAGTTCAAATAGCATATACTCTCTGCTTCATACTACCCAATATTCTCCCTCTGCACCACAATCAACCATTGGCAACTACACTAATTTGCTTGATGTATGATTGATCATATGGGCAAAGTTGATAATGCTTTACTTTTCTGGGCAAAAATCGGCTAACTACATTTTGGCATACTACTAACCCACTAGACTAATCTGCAGCTATGTTAAATTATTCTAGGAAAAGCAAATTCACAGACTGCGGATTCCATCCCAATAAATTCAAAAACCACATGATTATGCTGAAGCCAAATGCTAACATTATCTAATAAATTATTTCTTTCTTTCAGAGGCCCTTGGCAGCCATATGTTTTCAATCTATTACATCCTAAGTAGTTTCAGGGTGGTTTAAAACCATAAAGGATTAAAAAACAGGGCTTGTTATTTCTTTTCAAACAAAAAACCTTGGAAAAATGAGATCAGCTGACTTGCTTTACTCTTTCAGAACAGCTACCAATCCACAAAGCAAGAAAAGTGGAATGGCAATAATTCCAAACCTAACATTTCCCTTTATTAGCACTACCTAACCTTCTGGCACATGGGAAGAAAGAAAAACAAATGAGGAAAGATGGAAGCAGCACAATAGCCTCAAAATTTGCCAACAAGTCTCCAGATTGGCTGCACTCTCCACCAATTTTGAAAGAACACCCTTTATCAGTCTCTCCTACCAAATCTACTTTAAGACACTAAAGTTCTCCTACCAACCATTCAATAGAATTTTATCCCACTCTTTCTCTAAAGGAATACAAAGTGACAGAATGTGTCACTCCCAGCCCATTTCATCCTAACAACCCAGTTATGCAGATTTGGCAGACAGATATGTGAGAGGCCCTGCCTGGTCTCCCCGGGCCACCAGCAAGGGATGAGGGGGTAGTGTTGCCAGATCCAGGTTGGAAAACTACTAGAGATTTGGGGATGGAGCCTGGCGAGGACAGGAACCTCAGTGGGGTACAATGCTAGCATCCACCCAACAAAGCATCCATTTTCTCCAGGAGAACTAATCTCTGAGATAAACTGCAATTCTGGGGGATCCCCGAGTGCCACCTGGAGGCTGGCATCCCTACGCCCAGGGCTGCCCAGTTTCATTAACTTCAGTCCTAGTCTGAAATTCTAATCACACCACACCAGCTAACTAACTTGTACCCAAACCACAAAACTTCACAGAATTTTCTGGGATACCGACCTCAACAATGTTTACTTTCTAACACACCTGTGAATTCAGTAAGCAGCACCCAGTGGGAACTCTGCTGCTGGCAGCCCCTCATTCTCCTCACAACTAGCAATACATGAACAACAAACAAAATTTATTCTCTGGCTGACTGCATTCATTATAAATCAAATCTCATAAGGTTTTTCACCCAAATTGCACAGAATGGTGATATACAAATTTATCAAATAATTAAATAAACTGATTACAGGAAGTAGGCCTCCATGAACAACTGCTAGCTACTAACAAACTGATGTTCTGTTGAATAATAGCATTTGCTATGTATATAAAGTAAGTCTTCTCACTAAATTATTCAAATCATCATATGTTCTATTCAGCTACACTTGTTAATGGAAAAAGCAAGCATTTATCACTTGCAAATACTTAAAATCCATTTTCAGCAACCCAGCTTTCTGGCACAATGTTTCACTTTCCATATTTACAAGCAAACTTGCATGTCCATTAAAGTCTGAGATTCAAGGCTTCACATTCACAGGTTAAGGCTATTGAAGTAAGTAGTAGGAAGGCTCTCAAAATTCAGTGATGACTATAGCATTTTCAAACATATAGTCTGGGAATGTCTACCTGAGACTTAATGTCTTTGACTTAAAAGGTAATCAAAGAGTTTTATTTCCCCAAAGCACTTAGGGAGTAATTGTTAACTTTGGGAAGTGACTGGTTCTATGGTTTGTATGATATTTCTCTGACAATGATCTTATTCTTTAACTTGCAATGGATGTATTATTTGAATGCAGGCTACCTAAAGTGTCTTTTTAATTAAGAGAAATTATAACTATACATATTATTCCTTGAAAGAACTGATTTAGTATATGTCTGGGGATGGCAGCCCCATGCCTGCATTTACCTGTGTCAGAAGAGACTTCAGCAGGGAATAGCCTTGCCCAGGCACCACTGCAGCAGGCACTACAACAAGATCTCGTGGAGACAGAAGCAAAAGCAAGGACATGCCTGGAAATGCACCAGCAGCACCCTCAGATCCTGGCAGGCCCACACACATCTCAGACAGCAGACTGCACCTTGGAAGAGGCCAAAGGATGAAATCAACAGCAACTGGGGCCTGTGAGCAGGCAGAGCAGCCTCTTGAAACCTCTGACAAGGGAGGAGCAGGGGTGGGGAAGGCCCAGCCAGGGATAAATTTGCCAGCTCCCCAGGCCCAGGATGGGATCCCCTGGTTTAAGGAGCTTCTCCCCGCTGTGGACCAGATGGCTGGCAGGAGAAACCCCACCCCTAGACAGGGACGTTGTGCGATGCAATGCTGTTACTGAAAGTGACATCATCATGTTGGGGACATTGTTGAGGGACGGCTCTGGTATTTTGGCAAACTCTATTGTTCGAAGGCAGAAAACCATAGTTTCACCCGAATACCAGAGCATCACTGGGGACATCATGTGATATTCCTGCCCACCCCTGGAACACCCCCCAAATCCTTCCAGCCAGAGCAACGAAAGGACCTGGTAACCCTAGACAGGGAGGTCAATGACCTAGCTTCCTTTCAATCACTATGGATCCATCCCTGAAGAGAGAGCATTCAGGGGAGTCCAGGGTCAGCCTTCCCCCACAGAATCCTTTATTAGGCCAGCCCAAGGAAAGTTAAGGGAGAAGAGCTGGACCTGTCCCACATCAGTCAGAGAGAGGTTGCTGGCCAGACAGAGGGGATCCATGGGTGCTGCTAACTCACCTTCACTCTGAATTTTGAGAGCCTTCCTGAGGTATTGCTGATGGAAAGAAGGACCTGGAGGGCACAGCAGCCCTTCCTTCCACCCTGGCAAGGAAGAACCAGACAGTACAGTAGCTACAAATATGGCTTAACAATTTTATACTGTTGGTTTTATATGCATGGACTGGGATGGTTTTATTGCTGATGAATTAATTTTTCCAGAATTCTTTTAAATAATTATTTTAAATTCGTATTTTTTGTCCTTTTTCTTAGCTGCCTCTGGGATAGAATCCAGAGAGGTGGGATATATGTTCTCTAGATAAATAAAAGTTCCTGTTTATAATCTCAGCTGTAAAGTCACTCAGCCAGCAGTGTTAAACAATCTGTCCTCTCAGCTCTACACCCTATCCTCTTCCATTGCAATCCACTTTTCCACTGCTTCACTGTCTAACCAGACAGCTAGCCCAGCACCACATTTAACACAGTGGCCAACCAGCTGCTCTGGAAGACCAACAAATGAAGCTGATGCCCTTCCTTGATGATGCTTTCTAGGGCTGGTATACATAAGTTTACTGCCTCTGAATAGTGAAATTCTTTTTATTCATCACAGATAGTAGCTATTGATGGACCTATTGTCCACATCTATGCTTGGGGCCATTACTACATTCTCTGGCAATGAGGATGTGGACAAAATTGAGAGGGTGCAGAAGGGAGTGACGAGGATGATCAGGGATCCAGAGACTGAGCCCTACGAGGAAAGGCTAAGGGCCTTGGGAATGTTTAGTTTGGAGAAGAGGAGATTGAGGGGGGACATGATTGCTCTCTTTAAATATCTGAAAGGCTGTCATTTGGAGGAGGGCAAAGAGCTGTTCCAGTTGGCAGCAGAGGATAGGATCTGAAGCAATGGGTTTAAATTACATGCAGAAAGGTATCGGCTGGATATTAGGAAAAAACTAGGTGGAATCAGCTGCTTAGGGAGGTGGTTAGCTCCCCTTCACAGAGAGCTCCCAAGAAGAGGCTGGACGAATATTTGTCAGATATGCTTTAGGCTGGTCCTGCACTGGGCAGAGGGTTGGACTAGATGGTCTGTATGGCCCCTTCCAACTCTATGATTCTATAACTCCACAATTTAATTACTCACTGAGTAAAGAAGTACTTTCTTTTATCTGTGTTGAGTCTGTTGCCCATCAACTTCATTTGTGTGCCCCTTAGGTTCTGAGAATAATACATATGTATACAACATTTCATACATACAACATAATTAAAAGTAAAACCCTCTGTGCTAACTATACAATTGTATAGGATTGCTCACTTCACTGGCAAGATAATCACTTTAGATGGGTGGAGCTTTACTATTGTTGAGGATACCTGGTTGAGCAGGCTGATTCAAGATGCCTATGCCTCATACATAATCCTTGCTCATATCATGGTGAGCAGGATCTTGGTACCCCTCCCTGTTTAGGCTGCCAGGGACCTTGTGAAGGTACAGTTGTCCTTTACTTGTGGGAGACCTGTGCACTTCATATATGATATTTGGAACTGCCCTCAGTCACAGCATGTGTATCTCTCACAGACTGCACACAGGTGGCAACCTAAGGATGTTCTGCACACAGGTGGCAACCAACGCCAGGCAGCATGAGAGGGGTCACTAAACCAGATATTGCCAAGTTTTCCTCCATGCTGAGGTACTGGATGATGCACACACAGTGGCCAACATCTCTATTACCATCAACAAGCAGTTGGTGGCATGGATTGGCATGGATGTCTCCATAGGCTACATGATGACTGATGGCAGCATAAATATCAAGGAAGCAGCACAGGCTGTAGGCCTGAAGTCCACTTACTGCAAGAAGCACCTCCTATACCAAGTGGTGAGGGATACACTGGGTTTGGGTTCTGCAGAGATTACCAAATCAGACACTGTGTCTCATGATTTCTACTATCTGCTCCATAACTACTGGAATATCACAAGTCACATCTTGTGCAGTGTGAAAACTACCCACCTGTTGGGCCAGAAGCAGACACTAATAGATATGCAAAAGAACCACCTGATTAGTGACATCAGCATTCACTGGAACTCTACCTGTGCCGTACTTGAACTTCTGGTGGAGCAGAACACCCAGAACAAGATGGCCTCAGAAGTCAACAATATGCTGGGGGAGAGATAGTTCAGCAGTGAGAAGTATCATACAGTAGAGGTCCTTAAGCCCTTTGAGGAGTTTACCAACTCATTCATCTGACATGGCAAGCCTGGGTCTTGCAATTTCCACCAGGGAAAAATGGCTGCCTTTCTGAAGCCACACTTGAGATGTGCTGACATTGTTTCAGCACTGCGCCCACTATTGCAGTAGCTACTAGGGGACATTGAGTCCTGCCTGTAACCTCTTACTAAGCAGGTTTACATGATACACAGGTCACACATGTTCTCCAAGGCAGCCTCAGCCAGCATACCAGCCAGCTCATTCACTAGAGAAACAAGCTCTCTTAGCAGGGGCAGCATTTGAAATCCACGAGGGGCATGCTGCCTTAAGGAGAGGAGGGAGGGGGAAAGTAGCTCTGTCATTCCTCCCACTGCCACCCCTTCTGGAAAGAAATGATATGGCTGGACCTCTCTCTTGTGACTCAGAGCCTCCTCTCCTATCCTCTGATGAGCAGGCAGAGTTAATGTGTTTTTTACAGGTGGATGACATTGTCAGTCCTTACCTTACCTTACATCTGCTTGCCCTGAGGGTTTAGCAACTAGTCTTTCTGAAGATCAACTTGCTGCTCTTCAACTAATATGGAGACAAGTAGGATGGCAGGGACATCTTGTTCAAGTGTCCACAGAAGAGAAGAAGAAGAGAAGAGATTGCATTTATATCCCGCCTTTGGAATCTCAGAGTGGCTTACAATCCCTTTCCCTTCCCCTCCCCACAACAGACACCCTGTGAGATAGGTGGGGCTGAGAGAGCTCTTTCAAGAACTGCTCTTTCCAAAACAGCTCTGAGAGAACTGGGACTAACCCAAGGTCACACCAGCAGCTGCATGTGGAGAAGTGGGGAATCAAACCTGGTTCTTCCAGATTATAGTCTGCGCTCCTAACCATTATACCAAACTGGCAAACTACAGGACTGGACCCTCTGATCTAATTTACTTGAAACTTGGAAAGGGATCTTTAATGGATAAGCGGACAAAGTTCTTTGCAATCTTGGTGTCTTTGCAACTCCAGCCCCACAAAAAGAGTCCCTCCCCCACAAGGAACAAGCAACCCAAACATTTCAAATTAGAAAGAATCAGAATGCTGAAACAGTATAGGTAAAGGTAAAGGTAAAGGTTTCCCTTGCTCAAAAGCCAGTTGAATCCAACTCTAGAGATGCGGTGCTCATCTCCTTTTCCAAGCCAAAGAGCCAGCGTTTCCCTGGTCATGTGGCTGGCATGACTAGACGCCAAGGCACACAGAATGCTGTTACCTTCCCACCGAAGTGGTACCTATTTATCTACTTGCAATTTCTTATTTTCGAACTGCTAGGTTGGCAGGAGCTGGGACCAGAGACAGGAGCTCACTCTGTTGTGCGGCACTCGGGTCTCGAAATGCCGACCTTCTGGTCTGTAGTTCAGTGTCTTAACCATTTGAGCCACCCAAACACTGGTATGGAACCTATTTCTGAAATTTGAATCTGAAAAATACCAATCTTTTTTCTCCCAGGTGCCTGCTCAAGACAGCAAACACATTACTGAAGTTTGTTCACATTTGTTGCTGCTATAAGGTCTACTTTGCAACAACCCCCCCCAATAAATTTCACATGAATGACAATTTGACATGTTTGCCATATGAACAGACTGAAATAACTGACAGGCCCCTCTCAATACAGTGTGATCTACATTGCCATCAAGCTCTTGTCATTTCAATGCCATGTTTTTTGGATCCAGACAGATACTCCTGTGATATTTGCTTTAGGAAGGTTTTGCGATCTGCACCTGCCTGAAAACAGACATAATCGTAAGAGCTTGAGGGTTACTGCTCTGTATAGGATATTTCCTGAGGAATTCTATTTGAAACGTTAAAAACAATCTGGAAACAACATTGAATAGGATTTTTCTTATGATTTATTGGAACTGTATTTTGTATAATTGTGAATTGCATACATTTCAAATAGATAATATTTCTCTTTATAACTTATTGTAACTGTATTTTGTATACACTTTAAATAGAGATTATTCATTGCATTACAAGTAGTTTGACTGTTGATACTTTGGGGTCTGATGTTCATGGCTGTTTTTCTATTCTATCTGCAACCAAACAAACAAAGCATTCCTCAGCACAAGGAAATGCATTACTAACCTCTGCTTTGACGAAGTAAAATGACATGACTAGATATCAGTCACTGTAATCATCAGTCTACTGAGTCCCTAGTTTTCCCAGTTAAAAGCTGGTGATCTGATTTCTATAAATGTCATGCCAGATCTACAACTACTTTATAAATATATTTTAAAATATATATAAAAATCAGTTTTCAACATTCTGTGTGTGATATAATAAATGAACCTCCACCTAAGCTGTAAGAATGGATGAAGAAGGTGGTTCTGTCCTTTCCAAGCCAGTTCCTGTGCTACCGTCAAGAACACAGGGAACAAATCCTTTTTTAAAAAAGTCTCGAGCTGCCATTAAGACAGAAGGAAAGAAAACAACATGCTCAGACACAATGGCTGCATTTAAACTTCACACAGAACTGTGGTTAGGGGGGAAATGTGCATGGACCTGCTTGTTGTCTGGTTTGCACACATACCTTCCTCCTATCTTGTCTTCTTGTGCCAAGAATCATGGTAAACACACACATACAGCTCCAGGCATGTAAGTTACCCAGAGTTAGTTCCCCCCTCTCTGGAACTGTATGCCTGGATTAAATCGAGGTTTAGGATCCTGTTTAGCAGAGGGGAAACTAACACTGGTTAATCTGTGTCTCTGCATTTGTACATCATAGATAATGTTGAAGACACCAATCAGCATGGGCAGACTGTGTTGTTACTACAAGAAAGGAATGTTTCTTGACTTCTTCTAAGGGGATGGTTGGTATGGAAGAAGATAGAACCAGTACTGAAAAACTGATCAACACCTTCTTGCAGCACCTTCTTTACAGATGGGATGCAGCTCAGCATCTGTACTGTATGCAGCGTCCCAAATTCCATCCCCAGCATCTCCATTTAAAAGGATCAGGAAATAAGGAGATGTGAAAGACTTACCCTGAAACCCTGGAAAGCTAGAAAATACCAACACTGAAAGACCAATAGTCTGACACAGTATATGGCAGCTTCATCTGTTCAAGCACTTAAATTAATGACTGATGGATAGAATGGTGGGCATCAAGGAAATGCACAAGAATAGGGGTGAGTAAAGACTGAAAGCCTAACTTGTCCATGGAAGTTTTGAACCTGTAACCAGCAGTATTTCTCTACTTTTATGCTAAAAGTAAAGGTAAAGGTTCCCTTGCTCGAAAGCCAGTCGAATCCGACTCTAGGGTTGCGGTGCTCATCTCCGTTTCAAAGCCGAAGAGCCAGCGCTGTCCGAAGTCGTTTCCGTGGTCATGTGGCCGGCATGACTAAACATCAAGGCGCACGGAACGCTGTTACCTTCCCACCAAAGTGGTACCTATTTATCTACTTGCAATTTCTTGCTTTCGAACTGCTAGGTTGGCAGGAGCTGGAACTAGTGACGGGAGCTCACTCCATCATGCGGAACCCGGGTCTTGAACTGCAGAACTACTGACCTTCCACAGCCTGCAGTTCAGAGTCTTAACCACTTGAGCCACCGCAGCTTTTATGCTATTTAATTTCAAATATTTGGGCCCATGATGAATGCCCTCCATGCCTTTGCTTTTATTTAAATTGCATTTTTGTTTTAATTTCTTTTGGTAGCAGCCTTGGGCAGATTCTGAAGAGTGTGGGATTGAACTAGTGAACAAATACATGCAAGAGAAAGCAAAATAGTGTCCTAGAAACCCAAAGGTGGCAGATACATTCTTGTAAATAAACACATAAGTAAAACAGCACCTCCAAGTGCTGACAACTGTAATTGTGTAAAATAGGTTTATTCTTGATTCTTTTCATTATAAAAATGAGAAAAAAGTGTTATCTATTATTTAGACAATATTTTCAGTTTTCCCAAACATTATATTATCTAGTTTTACTAAACTAAACATAAATGCATATATGGATTATTTTGCCCAATATAGAACAGCCTGGTTTGCCAAGATATGAAGAACAATCACATGCCAAAACTTTTCAGCTCTGGAGAATGGATCCTGGGAAAGGTTCTGAGCACAATTTTTGTTAAGGGAAAAATATAATGAAATAACACTTCCTCAAGGTTTTATCAACACAAATGAGAACTTCATCTTGATTTAGCAACAATAATCAATGTATCTAACTTGCAACATGGAAAATCTGTATATGTTTAAATCTAGCAATCAGAGCCATGAACAGACAAGACAGATCTTTCTAGAAATGAGGAAAAAGCTTCACATTTGTAGAAAAAATCTGAAATCTAAATATATACATATCTAGGCCTGCCAGCTCCATTGGGAAATACCTGGAGATTTGAGGGGGTGGAACCTGAAAAGTGCAGGGTTTGGGGAGGGACTTCAATGGGGTAAAATGCCATACAGTCCACCTTCCAAAGTACCCATTTTCTCCAGGTGAACTGATCTCTGTCGCATGGAGATCTGTTGTAATCCCAGGAGAGGGGAAATTGAGATATCACCCCAAAAGTCCCTGCATATCCCCCACTTGCCATATCTGATTCAGAACTTGGCCCTGGTGCAGATAAAAAATCCAGAGAATTGGACCAAGTACAGACAAATGTCATTTTTCTACAAACACTGGGGAATCTCAGGTTTGCAGAAAATCACAAACATTTAAAAGGGGGGGGTTACAAGACCTCTCCTGCACACTCAAGAAGCAGTGTCTGCACAAGCACAGACAATAGCCAACCAACGAGGTGGGGGTGGGGCAAGGGCGGAGAAGAAGCCAGGAGGGCAAGAATAAGCACACGCAAGTGGGACTAGACTGAGAGGGAAGAAGATGAAGGAGCCACCACAAGCCAGAAAAAAAAGCTGAGCAGACAGCAAGTTGGCAGCAGCAGGTAAGTAGGAAGCAGCAGAGCTTCCTTTTCTAAAACCCACCTCTACCAGTGAGAGAAAATGGGCAAGCAGTTGCAGCTGGAAAGAAGAGATGGAGGTGCTGCTGCTGCCTCTTTCTCATTTTGTGAATTCCAAACCCTAGAGAAGGCTTGGCAAACTGCAGTGGCAATAGCTGAGAAAAGGAGGAGGCATTGCTGTTGCTGTTTCTCCTTTCTCCCTCATCCACCTGCTGCCTAGCGTCTACCACAAGACAGAGATGGGAAAGAGAAAGGGGGAAGGAGGAGGCAGGTTTACCTCCCATGTGAATTTCAAACAGGTTCCCACTTGTTTTTTTGCAACAGAATGGAGAAATTCTCCTAGAGGTTTTCAATTGCTGATCACTCTCTTGTTTTGTATGTCAAAACATGGCAAATGCCAGATTTTAAAATAAATCTAGAAAAATATATTATTTGTGCTGAATACCATTCCAAGTGTTTAACTCTGTTTTTCACCGAATGCATCTTTGAGCTATACCGGAGGCCTTATATTAATTAGCTTTCTATTCAAGGGCAATGACCAAATATCTATTTGGAACATGAATATACTGAATACTAGTTTCCTACTGTGCTTTCAAGGCCTTTTGGAGAATGTTACACTAAATATGCAAAGGAGAAAGGTGAGGATGCTCTTCAGTAGTTTAAACGCACACATTCTAGTCAAGATGCAGATAGAACAAAATCAATATGCCTTATATAAAAATCATGTGTTCATTCACCTTGAATATGATTTTCTTTTCTTTTCTTTTTTTGGCCCCCTGAAGGGGATTTTTTAATTGCATTTTCTAAATATCTACAGAAAGGGGGAAGGGTACTAACAAACACAACTACAAGAGAGGGGTGATACAAAAGAAAATCCAAGGCGTGGTGATTGTATACAATGCTTACAAATGTGGCATTGACCAATAAAAACTTTCAGTTGTTAACCTTGAAGGTGACAGTTGAGTACATCACTTATGAAGCTCTAGCTCATACAGACTGTTTGGAGTATACTTCTACAATACACTAAAATTTCTTTTATGCAAACATCAGGCATTTCTCATAATCTAATTACAATAATTTCTGCCTATCTGGCTATTATTTCTGCCCATCAAACTCTTTAAAGTTTTTATCAATCATTACATGCAATCCAGCATTATTTAAGTACAGTTGTTAAAAACATCCAAGTTAGGCTTAAGTATGCTTCTCTTAAAAACTCTCTATTTACCCTCTTATTAAAAAAGAAAAAAAACAGACAAAAAGGAACCTAAATATGCATCAAATAACGCCCATTTTCCCTCTTCCTTTTATGGACTTAGCCTAAATTAATAAAATGCATTTAAATTTAATTTAAACATTCATTATCAAACATCCGTCTTTTCTGTATAAACCCTTCCCCTTAATTTTATCCAAACATCCCCTCCTCAGCCAAAAATCTTATCTCTGGAAAGGATCTTCGCTGTAGAATCTTCTCCTCGATCTTCTTTAGCTCACAGTCCATATTGTTAATATCCCCAACATTCCATTAGCTTTGTCCCCCCATCAAAATATATAATAACCTTATTGTTTAGGAGGAGAGTTTCCCCTCCCCCCGCTTGTCATAGGAGAACATAGCTCTTTGCTGTCCCACCAATCTTTCTCAGTATAGTTTATTGTTCAGTTACTTTTGAATTCCTGAAGAAGACTCAGTTTTGTTTTAATTCTTTGGAAATGGCGCAACAGACGCCATTTCCAAAGATGCCATTCCCAGAGCTAAAGGGTCTGTTTATCTTCTTTTTATTACCAGATCGCCAGGGTCGCATAAATCCATCAAGTCGTTCCGCCGCCTCTAAAAATTCTCTAGATCTGTCGATCTTATTTCCAGCTCATTCCAAATTATTTTATTTTTAAGAGGGGGGAGACTTCCCCCCCATTCAACATTTCACAGCCACCACTCACAGAGATGTTTAGAGTTTCTTTAAGGAGGAAAAGGATTCTACAATGTCTAAAAAGGTTGTTTTCAGATGTTTACACAGTCACTTTGTCTTTCGAGAGGGGGGATTTCCTATAAAATATATATATAAAAAAAGAGGGGGGATTTCCCACCCTCTGCCTGCTTAAGGAAGGTTCTACATCATTTCCAGCCAATATTCAGAAAACACTTCAAACTATTGTAAGTTTCCCATTCGTTGCTTTCTCTCTTTTCTGGTATTCTCTTCACTCCCCCTACCCCCTGAGAGCTTTATTTTTATATTGTTATATTGTTATACGGGAGGAGGGAATTCCTTCCCCCCCCGCTTCTTTTTTGAGGGGGAGGGGAAGACTTTGTTCCACTCGGTCTCTTACTGTGATGTTAACAGTCTTTAAAAGAGAAGATTCTAATTCTTCCTTCTAGCCATTTCTAGCTAGCCATATAAAGCGTTTTCAATTACTGTTTTTAAAGTCCCAAATGTTTGCTTATGTGTTACTCAGTTCTTAGAGCTCAGTGTTCCTCCAATATAAGAAGCGTACAATCGCCCCCCTCTCTACCCGCTGGTCTGCAATCCATGCCCCCAGGAGAAGGGGAAAACGGCTGCCATCAGCTTGCCAACCTGGAAGTCCGTCTCCTTGAATATGATTTTTAAACACAAAACAGTATATCTAGCTTTTATTAAATTTTACTGTTTCAAACAACCTATTGAAAAGCTGCTACTAATGTATTTAATTTTTAGTTAAGAAATGCAACTCTATAATATATCTATGACCAAGTTTGCACTGTCCCCGGGAGAGCAATATGCTCCTGGGAGAGCAATCTGCTGGTGAGCCCTGGTCCCAAAGACATCCAGCTGCCCACAACCAGGGCCAAGGCCTTTTCAGCCCTGGCCCCAACCTGGTGGAAGTCTCTGCCAAATAATACCAGGCCTGCAGGACCTTATGCAATTCCACAAGGCCTGTAAGGTAGAGATGTTCCACCAGGCTTTTGGTTGAAAACAGTGACAGCTTCCATCTTGGCTGGCACCCCCTATGCCTCGCTTTCCATTGGATTGTTTTATTCCTCCCCCCCATACCCATGAGGTGGCCACAGTCTGGAATTGGGAAGAAACTGTAATCGTGCTTATAGTTTTAATGTTTATATTATGTGTTATACATCGCTCAGAGTAGTAGTGGGGATTGGGTGATACTACTACTACTACTACTACTACTACTAATAATAATAATAATAATAATAATATTGTAATCATGAACAAAGTCACACAACTTTAAGGTCAACAATGAATAAACTGAAATTGTTAATAAGATTTTCTATTACTTGGCTCCATCATCGACCAAAAGGGAAACTGCAACCAAGAAATCAGAAGAGACTGAGACTGGGAAGAGGCAACCATGAAAGAGCTAGAAAAGATTCTTAAGCGTAAGGATGTGTCACTGGCAACCAACATCAAGTTTATTCATACCATAATATTCCCTATTACTATGTATGGGTGTGAAAGCTGGACATGAAGAAAGTTGACAGGAAGTAGGTTTGCCAGACCCCCCCAGTTTGGCAGGAGTTGCCCAATTTGGAGGGGCTCCTTCCCGCCCATCAGCCAGCTGGTAGGGGGAAGCCCCACCCCCAAGAGCGACCACCCAGCCTTCTCCCCACTGCTTCCCAACATGCTGCTGGAGAGAGGCGGGGGCTGCGCACCTGTCTAAGCCCCCAATTCAGGGCTTGGAATGCAGGCATGTGTGGCCTCCCCCCACCTCTCCCCAGCAGCATTTAAAAATGCCTTTAAAAAGCTGCTGCGGAGAGGGGGGCACCGCTCCCCAATGTGATGACATCACTTCTGTATGACATCATCATGTTAGGGACTCCCCACCCCTTCCAGTAAGGCCTCCCAAAGGGACTTTTAGGGGACCTGGCGACCCTAACAGGAAGAAAGTTGATTTGTTTGAAATGTGGTGCTGGAAGGAGAGTTTTACAGATACCATGGACAGCGAAAAAGACAAATAAGTGGATTCTAGATCAAATCAAGCCTGACCTTGCACTAGAAGCTATGATGCTATCATATTTTGGTCACATTATGAGATGACAAGACTCATGTCAATAAATGAAGACAAGGCCCTCAGTTTGAAAGACCTGAACAAAACTGTTAACCATAGGAAGATTTGGAGATCATTAATTCATAGGGTTGCCATAGGCCAGAAGGCACTTGGCAGCACTGAACACACACACACATACAATCAACAACAAAATATTTCTGCTTCCACAGATTTAATCAACACTCAAGTAAATATATTCATTTAGTTCATTTAAACCCTACCTTTCACCCCAGAGGGTATCCAAAACAGCTCACATTGTTCTCTCCTCAGTTTCGGTTTTCGGCGGAGCGAATGGCGGCCACCTCTCAGGACGCTCCCGGAGATGGTTAGCCCACGCGCGGTTGGGGGGGTCTTCGCATATGCGAAAGACCCTAGTGAGCCTTAGGCAAAGGCTCCGAACTGGGGGCGCTTGGGGAGTAGCCTCTTTGCCAGCAGACAGCCGGGAAATTGAGGCTTTCTCCCCGCCCCAGTCGGCCCCGCTGCGTTGTGCCCGTATGGGACTTAGCAACGCCACCGACTTCCAGGAGTGAAGATAAGCGATGTGAATTAACATAACAAGAAGATCAGGCATCGAATCGTGAGTTGGAGGTTTACTTTGAAGCGGAAAATGCGAATCCCCCCAGTAAGCGGATAAGCGGCTGGGAGGAGGGAGGAATCCCCACCCCCTTTGAGAAACGAGACTTCAAAGGAAAAGCGAAGGGGGTAAAGGGGAAAAAGTGTTGGTGAAAGTACCTGTGGGGTTTCATTGAAGATCAAGAGTAAGCTGGTCTCCTGAGGGACGCGGCACGAGCTTTGATAAAGTAAACAAACAGGGAAAATGTCGGCTTTCAAAAAGGTCCCACAAAAGCCGGAAAAGAAGGGAGGAGGGACTTCCGGTCTGGGCAACCCCCCCCAGAGCCTGCTGTCAATCAACAGAAAAGCGAGCTACTGCACCTCTGCTGGAGCAAATGCAGAAAATTAGCGAAACTTTGACTAACATGGAAGGTGTTCTCAACAGTCAACAAAAACAATTAACAGAAACAGCAAAAAGGATGGAGGAGATCGCACAGAAGTGTCTGGTCTTGACGGAAGATGCCAGGAAAATAAAGAAAAGGGTCAACAAACTAGAAAAGCATCAGGAGGCTTCCGGCCGGAGTTAAAATGGCGAATTGACACACTTTGCGATTTGAGCAGAGTGGACAGCAGTATCTGGCAACAGTTTGGGCTTTACCTGGCCCAACGCAGCACTCCCCAGGCGGGGGAGTGGCAAGCAAGCAGCCAAGCCTGAGGGGGGTTGAGATCGGTGTGGATAAGCCTCGGAGGAGGCTTGTTTACACCTTGATCTCCCTCCGCGAAGAGGGCAGTTGCAAATCAGCACTACAGATACCAGCTGGGCTGAGAATTCAGCATAAATCCGTCATCTACCGGCCTCTTTAACATCAAGCTTAACATCGGTTACAGAAGAAGCACTGCGAAACCCCGAGATTACAAGCAAGGTAACAAATGAACAATTGCTTACCGGTTTAAAGAAGAAGGCAAAATCTAAACGTTCGGATAAGTGTAAAAAGCTTCAATGAACTAATCCGCTTGATTTAAAAGTAAAAAGAAAGCTTTCCTTTAGAGAAAACGGCTGAAAAGTAACTTTGTTTTGCATTCCTGTGGTCAGCTAAGACTAAACTTTGCGTAGCAGAAACGAAACTGACTGTGATTCTATGATACAGGAAGTAGGCTAGAGTGGATGTTTTTGATGTTGCTGTGCAGGAAGTAGACGGGCGTTTTAGAGTGTGGCACCGGAAGTTGGATTACAGTGACGGACAGATAAACAGGAAGTTCTGAAGGAGCCTACTCTAGCCAGAAAATCATAGAGAAATTGCGCCCGCCATTTTGAGGAGGACTAAATTTTAAAAAGTTATTTTTAAGCTGAAAAAGCACTGGAAGAAGTTATAAAGGTGGCGATTTGGCTTGAGGATTGCTAATATAAAGATTGATTAGCCCTGAACTCGCTTTCAAGACGGATTTGAGGTCAAGACCAAGGGCTGCCTCATCACCTAGTCCAAGAATGACTGCAAAGGAAAAAAAAGAGTGGCAGGCTGCCATGGAAGCGATGGAGAAACGGATGACTGAAGTGGTGCAGAGTTTGGGAAAGCAAATAGAATCACAGCTGCAACAACAGTTGCAACAACAGCTGCAAATACAACTGGAGCAAATAGAACAAGTACAAGTACAAGTACAGAAAAAAAATATGGAAGAGTTAAAAGAACTGGTACTAACAGAAGTGGCAGGGATAAAAAAAGATACAGAAGAAGTTAAAAAAGAGGTTAAAAGTCTGGTGACAAAATCAGAAGAAATGGAACAGAAAGTTAAAAGAACCCTGTTAGAAAATACAAGACTGGAGTCCATGATGGAATATAGGGCCACTCAGAATCACTTGAGATTGAGAGGAATCGAAGAGGAGGAAGATCAAGATTTACGGGCTCTAGTAATTAACACATTGACAACTTACATAGGGGAAGATGTTGGAGACTTGGATCCAGACTTTGACCTGATTTACAGAGTAAATTCAGCGTATGCCAAGAGAAAGCAATTACCCAGAGATGTGATTGTTCAATTTGTGACTACTAAAATGAAGGAAGATGTTTTCAAGAAGCAATTTACACAACCGTTGGAAATTAATGGAAAAAAAATAATAATTTTGAGAGAAATTCCGAGATCGATCTTACAAGACAGAAAGAAATTCAAGAAACTAACAGATAGGTTAAAAGAAATGAGTATCAGGTTTAGATGGGAGATTCCATATGGATTATCATTTACATACAATTCGGTGAGATTTACTCTTAAAACGGAAGGAGACATCTACAGATTCAAAGAGAACAACTTTGATGATTTCAAAGATATTTAATTCAAAACAACTATGGATTACAAATTTTTATCTTGGAACGTAAATGGACTAAATTCACCAAGCAAAAGAAGATTAGTGAATCATTGGCTAGAGAAACAAAAATGTAACATAATTTGTTTGCAAGAAACACATATCAAAAAACAAGATAATAAATATTTGGTTAATAAAAAATTGGGAGAAGAATTTCATTCATCAGCAGTTAATAAGAAAAAAGGAACAGTGATATACATTACCAAAGAATTGGAACCTAAACAAATCTTCTCAGATAAAGAAGGAAGATATGTTGGCGTGGAATTAATGATGAATAGAAAAAAGACATTGCTTGTAAATATATATGCACCCAATGGGGCAAAAGAGACTTTTTTAATGATTTGACTAAAGAGTTGGACTGTTTAAATTATGATCAAATAGTCCTTGCTGGAGACTTCAATGGCACAGTGAACAATGTATTGGACAGAAAATCCAAAGCAAGTGGAGAGGCGGTTGGAAAGCTGCCAAAAAATTTTTTCCAGCTAATGAAGCAAGAGAAACTAGAAGACGTTTGGAGGAAGTGGAACCCTAAGACAAAGGATTATACATTTTATTCTAACAGATATAACTCCTTTTCTAGAATCGATATGATTTGGATGTCAGAGGAGATGGCGCAAAAAACCTACAAAATAGAAATTTTACCGAAAACCAACTCAGATCACAACCCTTTACTTTGGATATCTAAAGAAAAACCTAAACAATTATATTGGAGAATTAATGAGGACTTATTGGACCAAAAATTAATTAATGAAACTTTAAAAAAAGAAACGAAAAGTTTTTTTGAACTGAATTTAAATAAAGGTACTGATATACAAGTCGTATGGGACACGTACAAAGCAGTAATGAGAGGTTTGCTTATCTCTTTGAATTCTAAAGATAAAAAACAAAGGATGCAACAACAAAACGACCTTCATGAAAAAATTAGACAAAAAGAAAAGGAATTAAAGAAAAGGCCAGGGAAGAAAAAGATTATTAAAGAGATCCACTTTCTGCAGGATCAATTGAATGTTCTACTAAATAGAGAATTATATTGGAATCTGAAGAAATTACAGCAAAAAGCATTTGAGGGTGCAAATAAACCAGGAAAATTTTTAGCGTGGCAATTGAAAAATAGAAAAGAAAGGAATTTTATAAGTAAAATTACTGAAGACGGAAAGGATGTTTTGAATTTGAAAGGTATAAAAAGAGTCTTCTTCCAATACTACGCCAAACTGTTCAAAAAGAAAGGAATTGACCAACAGAAAATTAAGAAATATTTGGAGACTATTGAAGTTCCAGAACTGGGAAAACAAATTAAAGAGTTATTAAATGGTTTAGTAACAAAGGAAGAGGTGACAATGGCAATAGAAGACGCAAAGTTGGGCAAAGCTCCAGGTCCAGATGGCTTTACAGCAAAGTTTTATAAGAAATTCAAGGAGGAGCTAACCCCTATCTTAGTACTTCTGTCGAACGAGATAAGAAAGACTAAACGGATCCCAGATTCATGGAAAGAAGCAAATATTTCATTGATACCCAAAGAAGGTTTGGATTTAACTGAAGTAAAGAATTATAGACCAATATCGCTATTAAATAATGATTACAAATTATTTGCGAAAATTATTTCGGAAAGACTGAAAAAATATTTGAAAGATACTATAGCGGAAGAACAAGCTGGTTTTTTACCAAATAGACAGATTAGAGACAATTTAAGAGTGGTGATTGATGCAATCGAATACTATGACAAACATCCAGAAAAAGAAGTTGGATTCCTCTTTTTAGATGCGGAAAAAGCTTTTGACAATTTAAATTGGGAGTTTATGCTGCAAGTTATTGAAAAAATGGATATAGGACAGTCTTTTCTAAACATGATTGTGGCAATTTACTCAGAACAGAGAGCAGCTTTGAATATAAATAAAGAAAGAACAGATTTCTTTCAAGTTCAAAAGGGAACACGTCAAGGATGCCCGTTATCCCCGTTGTTGTTTATTTGGATATTGGAAATATTATTGACAGCGATAAGAAAAGATAAAAGCATTGAAGGACTTACAGTGAAAGGTTTTGCATATAAATACAGGGCATTTGCAGACGATGTAATGTTTATGATTCAAGATCCAATCGACAAAATACCACAATTGATGGAAAAAATTGAAGAATTTGGATCAGTTGCGGGATTCTACGTTAATAAAAGTAAAACCAAAGTGATGTGCAAAAATATGACGAAACAAAGACAAACAGAACTTCAAGAGAAAATTCAATGTGAAGTAGTTATAAAGACTAAATATTTAGGAATTGAATTGACCATGAAAAACATTGATTTGTTAAAAAATAACTATGAAAAGGTTTGGCACAGGATTCAACAAGACATGAAGAAATGGGATACCTTGAATCTATCGTTATTGGGAAGAATTGCAACTGTAAAAATGAATGTTTTGCCGCATTTGATGTTTTTATTTCAGACTATTCCAATATTAAAACAAAGGAAAATACTGGATACGTGGCAGAAAGAACTATCGAAATTTGTATGGGCAGGAAGGAAGCCAAGGATTAAAATGAAAATTTTATGTGATGCAAAGGAAAGAGGAGGTCTACAACTACCAAATTTAAGACTGTATTATGATGCCGTCTGTTTAACATGGTTGGAACAGTGGATTAATTTAGAAAATAAAAAGTTATTGGCTCTAGAAGGGCATGATAATAAGTTTGGATGGCATGCATATTTATGGTATGGAAAAGTAAAAATGGATAAATTTTTCAAACACCACTTCATAAGACGATCACTGTTCGAGACTTGGATAAGATATAGAAAATTCTTCTCAGAAGAAAGACCACTTTGGATAGTACCAGCAGAAGTGATTAATCCATATTCAAGAAATCAAGGGTTAGATTGGCTACCTTATAAAAGCCTTTTAAAATTAGAAGGGAAAAACTTTGTGTTAAAAGACAGATTTGATGTGGAATTTGAATATGATTGGTTGAAGTATAGACAGATTTATGACTTATTTAAGACCGATAAAAGAGAATATGGTTTTAGAGAAAATAACACTGAAATTGAAACTGTATGGCTTGAGAAAGGTAAAAAAATGATTTCTAAACTGTACAAGGTTTTATTGAAATGGTATACTGAGGACGAAATTGTAAAAGAGCAAATGATAAAATGGGCAGTAAATATTAATAATGAGATATTAATGACATCTTGGGAATATTTGTGGAAAAAGTCAATGAAAATTTCAACTTGTGTAAATGTTAAAGAGAATTGTTATAAAATGATGTACAGATGGTATATGACGCCTAAAAAAATTGCTATTATAAATGAAAATATGTCTAACAAATGTTGGAAATGTAAGAAACATGAAGGGTCTTTTTACCATATGTGGTGGACATGTGATAAAGCAGTAAAGTATTGGACTGAGATCCACAATGAGATACAAAAAATTTTGAAATGTACTTTTAAGAAAGACCCACAGATGTTATTGTTAGGTCTTAAAATGGAAGAAATAAATGTAGCCAAGAGAACACTACTATGGTACTTGATTACAGCAGCTAGACTGACTTTTGCTCAATGTTGGAAACAAGATAAAGTACCTGAAACATGGGAATGGATTAAAAAGACGTTGTTTATGGCAGAAATGGACAAATTAACAAGAAAATTAAACAATGAAGAAGACAAAACCTTTTTCGGAGACTGGAAAGACTTTCAAGAATACTTGTTGAAGAATTGGGATGTAAAACGTGGTTTGATTTGTTTTGACAGCTATTGAGGAGAAGTGGAAAGAGACTCAGATCTTTGAATTGTTACCATTAGTAAAAGAAATATGTTTAGTAGTAAATGGAATTGTATAAGAGAAATATCAAGGGGGTTGGAGCAGTGCGGGAAGCCTTGTTTGGGGGGGAGAGGGAGAAAGAAAAATGGATATGTATTGGTTTGTTTAAAT
This sequence comes from Gekko gecko, assembly GCA_029375565.1. Taxonomy (NCBI): domain Eukaryota; kingdom Metazoa; phylum Chordata; class Lepidosauria; order Squamata; family Gekkonidae; genus Gekko; species Gekko gecko. Next base: position 140,287,728 of record JAPDNY010000002.1, read on the forward strand.
TGTATGAACATGTGATATATCCAATAATAAATTGTATTTAAAAAAAAAAAGAAAAGCATCAGGATATGCAAGAAAAAAGGATTTTAACGTTGCAGATGGAGAAATCTAATCTGACTCTCCGCTTTCAGGGCATCAAAGAAGAAGAGAAAGAGGATCTCAGGTCCATACTGGCAAATGCCTTGGCACCCTTAACTGGCAGAGAAGCGAGAGAATTAAAAGAAGAGATGGATACGGTTTATAGAGCCTATTCCGCTTTTACAAAGAAAAATAATCTGCCAGCAGAAGTGGTTGTCAAGTTCACTAAGCAATGTACCAGAGATCAAATCTTACGTGCAGTTTCAGCGGTGCCCCTGAAGATTGGGAGGCAGACTATTAGAACCTTGAAGGATGTTCCTTATGAAATCCGTATGAAAAGGAAAGCATATAAAGGGTTGACCACATTTCTACAAAGGCATCAGACTGTTTATAAATGGATCTTCCCCGAAGGGCTGGTGTTTAAGTATAAGGATAAAAGAGAGAAGATTGACTCCGTCTTCAAAGCACAAGAATTTCTGAAGAGACACGCCAGTACAGAGGAAGATGCAGCACTCGCAATTTGGTCGGAATCAACCAGCGAAGAGGACAGCGACTCAGAGGAGGGAGGTGCCGGAGCGGGAGACGTGAAGGCTAAAGAGGGCCCATCTTATAATTTGAGAGACACAAAAAGAAGACAATATAAGAAATAGCTGTTCGTGAAACATCAGAAAGGAGCTGATTAATAACTAACCCCAAGGGACTTTACTAACTTAATAACAGAGTTATTTTGGACTTTTGAAATGTGAAAAGAAGACCTTCCAACCACGGTGGTTGCCTAAAATGGTATTTTTATTAACTAAAACTAATCCTTTAACAGAAAAATTCACTCAATCCTTTTCTTAATCCACCTATATACCCTACCTTTTTCTTATTATAAAAAGCAATAAAATTCTCTCCTCTTTAGGAGGGTTTTTATTAAAAAAAAAAAAAAACATTGTTCTCTCCTCCATTTTATCCTCTTAACAACCCTATGAAGTAGGTTGGGCTGAGTCTGGGACTGGCCCAAGGTCACACAGCAACCTTCCATGGCAGAGTGGGGATTTGAACCTGGATCTCCCAGATCCTAGTCAAGTACTCTAAATGCTATACCACACTGGCTGTAATACTAGTGCTATCCTAACCAGAGTTACACCCTTCTAAATCAATGACATGGTAAGTGTCTGACATAATTTCCCATTTATTCAAGCACCTAGCTTTATAGTATCAATCAATAATTCTCAATGTAGTCAAATTTATGGATACTTAAATCTGGGGTCTGGGGCCATGTTTGCAGAAAAATATGAAACAATAACAACAGTAGTAGTGGTAGTGGTAGTAGTAGTAAACCAGTAGGTGAAACCCCCCAAATAGAGGCAGCACCTATAACTTGACAAAACAAATGCCCTCTGTGGTCATTGCTTTCCATCTCCATCAACCACAATAACATTGCCAGTGTCCAAGCCTTTTTTTCTGTCAGCAGAATGCAGAGGAAGTGGGTTGTTTTGACATTTGAGGAAGGATTCATTGAAGACAGGCCTGGCAGCAACCACCGGACAACTTGATACCATGTAACTTGCATGACTCATCAAGGACTGGTTGCTTGCTACTATTCAAAGAACTAACTTCTCAGAGAAGTTTCTTCTGATAATTTCATTGAAATTCTAAAATACAGTTTGGTGTAGTGGTTACGAGCGGTGGACTCTATTCTGGAGAACTGGGTTTGATTCCCCACTCTTCCACATGCAGGCAGCTGAGTGGCCTTGGGTCAGCCACAGTTCTCTCAGAGCTGTGCCCTCAACAGCAGTTCTCTTAAAACTGTCTCAGTCCCACCGTCCTCACAAGGTGTCTGTTGTGGAGAGAGGAAGGGGAAAGAGATTGTAAGCAGCTCTGAGACTGAGTGAAGGGTGGGGTATAAATCCAACTCTTCTTCTTCTGTTTTCCTCACACTTAAAACATAACTCTCTAATATACTAAATGCAGCAGTATTTCGCCTCACATACCATTACGTGTGGCTAAGAATTGATATCCCAACAACAAGCAAGTAAATTAACTATGTATCCAGCCACATTTGTAAATATAAGCATACAAAGTCTAAACAAACAAATTTAATAATCCTCCAAGTGACCACTTCCATTATTTTTTTTCTTCAGAGTCCCCATGGAAATTGAAGCATTTAAAAATGCAGTCGACACAAAAATTCTCTATACAAGTACCATAAATACCTCTGTTTGATAATGATAGTACATGTACATTCATGTATGAACAACAGAGGAGTTAAAAGCTATAAGAACTGAACTAACAATTTTTGTAAATCTATGAAATGATGAAATAGGCAAACCAACCAAGTTAACGATATTCCTATTATCAAGCCATTAGAGATAAAAATGCAATGTACCATTAAAGATATACAAGCAGTAAAATGTCCAAGAGCATAAAAACTTATATGCAGCATAATCTTCCAAGGGTTTTTACACCTGTCTTTGATTATTGCAGTCTTACTGTAAGAGCAGTGAAAATTTGTTCCAGTAAGTAGACAAGCATTTTAAACTCACAAACCACTTAAAACAATGTAAAAGTAAGAAAAACAGACTAATTTATTTCACATTACTAAGCACTTAGTAAGGACTCTGCTTCTCTAACTGCTGAGACTTAGACTACTGATCAATGTAGATGGATGGGCTGCGTACAGGGTCTCTAGATTTTTGGCCGCCATTGTAAAAATATGGAAATTTTCTAAAACAACTGCATAAACCCTATCATATTTTGTTGGGGAGATCTGTTAGCTTTCTGTTAGTTGCTTAAATATAAATACTCAGAGGCTGTTCAAGACCAGTGGATCAAATGACCAGTAATAGAAAAGAACTATTTTAAAAAAAGAAATGAACTAGACTTGGAAAGCTCTGTTTATAATCTTTGGGCATCAGTTCATCTTTTTAGAGGATTCTATAGTCCTTACAAGTAAAAAGAGAGAGAGAGAGAGCAAAGGCTCCCCAAGCATGGACAGTTTCAAGAGGGAATTAGATAAACAAATGGAGCAGAAGTCCATCAGTGGCTATTAGCCACAGGGTATAGATGGGAACTCTCAGTCTGGGGCAGGCGATGCACTCTATTCTTGGTGCTGGAGGGGGCAGCAGTGGGAGGGCTTCTAGTGTCCTGGCCCCACTGCTGGACCTCCTGATGGCACCTAGTATTTTTGGCCGCTGTGTGACAGAGTGTTGGACTAGATGGGCCATTGGTCTGATTCAACATTGGCTTTTCTTATGTTCTTATGTAAGGCAGCCATGTAAATGTGTAAATATCTGCTTCTCCTACCAAAAAAAAAAGTTGTTTCTCTGAACATCCCACTGGAAGCAAAGGAGTGCATTCTTTTATCTAACAGCTGAAAAATTCATACAACAGAACCAGGTTATGTTAGGATATGGGTTTCTGCAAACTTAAGGAAACTCTAGGTGTACAGTAAAATATGACTTTTAAAGATGTAGGATAAAACACGATTGAATCAAAACCAGCACCAGTGGATGTGCAGACATTCTCCACCCCCCTCAAAATAAGTGTAAGCAGCATATTAGATTGCTGTAGCACCCAAAATGCCAAGTGAAAACATGGTGGCAAAGGCCACAAAGAGCAAGTGAGAAGGGGAGGATGGTACAGTAAGAGCCATATGCTTGCTGCCCCCAAATGCCTTCATGGGCAGGCAGGAAGCTAGGGCAGGATGGTGAAGAGAGAAGCAGAGCAAGAGCAGAAGGAAGAACAGAACCAGGGGCTGACTAGGGACAATGGGGTTTCCCCTCCCCTTGTGAGCCTTGTGGATAGCTGTCTGTTAAGTGCTAGTAAGAAAAAGGATATTGTATCAAGTGCTAATTGATGTTCAGATGAGAATAATAAAGAAAATGTTTAAAAAGAAAGAGGCCAGAAGACTGTGATCATGCATTTCAGAACAGGGAAACTTTGTTCAGCACCTTCCTATTGTAGAACATAATCTATCCAGCTGCCTCACACAGATCAATTGCTGTGCAATTCAAAGTACAATGCACCACAAATAGAGAATTGGTTCACTGAATAGCAAATACCATCAGATGAGTTGTGTAAGCCAGTCAAGCAGCAGTGCTAATCAATTGCCTCTGCACACATACCCAAAAGCTGCATTCAGGCACAACAAGCTCCAATTAAGCGGAGACTGTTCATGAACACAACTTGTAGCCATACTTTCATATGCATCTCCTTGCGTTCTTGTGTGGATGGTGATTAAGGACTGTTAATTTGAAACAAATTGTGGTTCCCTGCCATGTCCAAATGGAGGAGCCCAGGTGAACTGAAATATGTTAACTCCCCACAAACTAAGATTCTAAACTTGGAAAAAACGTGGTTTAAAAATACAGCTTGTAGGGAGTAAACAAATGCCGATTCATCTGTGTGCATGCTTTTGTACATAATTTGTACAAGCTATCCTTGATCAAATGCAAGCCCCCCTACAACAAAATCACACAGTGTTTGTATAGAAAATTTAGCTAAATTAGAGCTTGTTGCAACATCTGAGAACAACCTAAGATCCTTCCTTTTACTCAGTTCAATGCTCAATAAAAACAATATTTAAGCACCAAGTCTCCCAGTAAGCAGCAGAGAAGGAAAGAGTGCAACTTGCCACCTAACAACCTGTTGTAGTTGCTGCAGCCTTATAGATATGCTGCCTAATACCATGTTTGGGTGTGAAGTGCTGTCAAGTCCCAGCCAACTTATGGTGACCCCATAGGATTTTCAGGGATGTGGAATGATATAGTATAGCCTGATTTCATCAGATCTTGGAAGCTAAGTAGGGTTGGTAATCAAAGCTAGACAATTTTCGGTGGGGAGGCCCACTGGGGGCATGACATCACTTCTGATGTCACAGAAACAATAAAATAAAACAAAAATAGAGGAGAGGGAGAAGAGCCAGCTCCCTGGTGTGGATCAATTGCTCTCCTAGCCTGCTCTCTGCACAACCCCCCCTTAAGCCATGCAACTCAGCTGCGAATCGATCCCAAGGGCCTCCCCTCCTCCCTTGCCTACCCAGCCTCATGCTCCCCTCTGCCCTCACCACAGGAGCTGCTGGGTCCTAGCACTCCTGCAACAGCTCAGGAGAGAAGCCACCATGGTAGGGACAAAGTCATTCATTCAGCAGCAGCCATACCCATGCACGCTCTCTTGTCAGCTGCCTGCTTGAGGAGCCATGAGCTGTGGTTGCTGCTGCCACTTCAGCTGCCAGCCTTGGCCTCCTCTCCAAGCTCAGACAGTGGGCAGGAGGGGCTCCAACAGGAAGTTAGGAAGCAGCAGGGAGAGCCACTGAGGCCACAGCAACTGCCCACAGGGATAAGGAGTGCGGTGTTCCAGGGGTGAGTGGGTCTGACATCCTCCCAGGGTGGGGGCATTGCAGATTTGGGAGGGGGTGCCACTCCTACCACCTAGCTACAGCAGTGGATGGGAGACCACCAAAGAAGATGTTGCAAAGGAGGGCAACAGCAAACCACCGGTACTTAATCATTTGCCATAACACACACACACACACAGTTTTTAAGGCAAGTGGTTAAGCAGAGGTAGTTTGCCATTGCCTTCCTCTGCAAAAACTTTCTTGGTGGTCTCCCATCCAAGTATCAACCCTGCTTAACTTTTGAGATCTGAGGAGATCAGGTTATACTATACCATTCCACATCCCACACAATATCACAGGTTAAAATAATACTACCATGCAACCTAATGGTACACAATGAAAATACTTTCTTATTTTAAGCATCACTGACAAATCTAAATGTAGGCCATAAAGACCACTAGTTATTCTTCATCTTATAAATTTATCTTTCAGCAAGCTCTTATTCCCAATAAGCGATGTTTCACCCACCTTGTACATGCCAGCTGCTGTCTTTCAGAGTCTAAGTAAGTGATAAAAGATTTTACAGGCAGGATATTTTATTTTTATTTATTTCTAAATTTGTTACCCTATCTTCTTTTCCTGTGGAAACTCAAGACAGTTTACATTTAGTTTATATGATAAATATTATAAGATAATATTTTAATGTGGTAATAATGTAACAAAATTATATTCTAAACATTATTAAACTACTGATCATTCAAAATCAAAGCAATTAAATTACACAGGTTAAGGATTTCTCATTACTTTATGGATATTATTAGTGCATTCAATTCATAAGCCCTTTATATTAGAAATTCTGTCTGAAATCATATACATTTCATGAATAGAAGGTTAAAACTACCAATGTTAGACTAAATTGGTATTGAAAAAATATTGTTTCCTAGAACCTTTTGTTGCTGGATTTTACTGACAACTGCTAGATTAGACTAGCTGAGAAAGGTTTAGTAGTGAATTCAAGGATCAGAGAGTAGGTAAGGTATATTTTATGCCTTAGCATCTAGGCCACAGAACTCCAGTTTGTGTTGTAAGCAACTATCTCAGCAGCTCCTAGCTATGGTGACTCAGGGGAACCTCCAAATTCAGAGGTACTAAGCCTCTGAATCCCAGAGCTAGGAGGCAATATCAGGAGAAAGCCTCTGCCTCTATGCCCTGTTGTTGGCTATTCAGCAGAACTATAGTTGCCAGGTCCCCTCTTCACTCTGGTGGGGGGATTTGGGAAATGTTCTGGGGGTGGGTGGGGATATCACATGACATCATTGTGCAGGGGATTTTTTCACCCTCAAACCAGAGTTTGCCCAAATATCAAAGAATCCCCAAAGTGACATCCCCAATGCGATGACATCACTTCTGAGTGACATCATCACATCAGGGACATTGCATGGTGATGTCCCTGTTTAGGAGTGGGATTTACCCCACCGGCCATCTGGTCCATGGTGGGGAGAAACCCCTGAAATAGGGGACTCTCCCACCTGGACCTGGGGGTTGGCAAGCCTAAGAGGTCATGCAACTAGGTATCAATAGTTCCCAGGTCTAAAGAACCTTCTAACCTTTATATGTCCCAAAGAATCTCTCTATATAATAATTGTGTTTTGGGGTGGCACTTTGCAGCTCTCCCACTGGCTGTGCAATGTGCTCCCTCAGTCATTGGCCCGCCAGCCACCACTCAAGAGTACTCATGTGCCATTGGCCAGGTGCTGGGTCTGCTCCTCTTCCCTGCCCACTCCCCCTTCATCCACTGTGCCCTGTCAGAATTACTGGCAAACAGCTTTCTCTCTTGACGAAGATGCTTCTCCTGCTTGCCCCCTGTGTGGGAGTAACTGTTATCTCAGTGGCTGTTGGTAGGTGTAACAAAATGGCAGTTACCTGTGTTTGTAAGATGGCTGCCATGTGGTTGTTTGTTTAAAATGTTCCCCCATAAGGTTTAATTGAGCTATAGTTCCAGAGAGGGGCCTGCAGGGGTATCACTCACTGGGTTGAATGGGGCTTCCTCATCTGCTGGACTACAGTTCCCAGCTGCCCCAAGGCCAAAAAGTGCGGGAAAAGAGGGACTGTCCCAAGGGGCAAGGCAGCATCAATATAGACTCCAGCCCATCCAGGGAAGAGGCAGTCTTCGTCCTATAGGAGGTTAGGAAAGCTCCTGCTGCCTGTGCTGACGAGGCTGTCCAGGCCACAAGCCACAGATGTGGCAGAACCCTGTGAGGCAGCAGAAATTCAGCCAATCCACAGTCAGCTGGACTGGGGAATGAATGAAAGTTTCCCTGCTCTCTTGGGCAAGAGAGAGAGGCTGAAGCAGAGTCAGAGGCTGGTCCAAGGAGAGATCCTATCCTGAGCCCACAACCTCCAGAGATAGAGAGTACTGTGTGTAGGGAAAGAGGATTGTGTTTAATCCCTGTTGATTTATGCCCTGTTGGTTCATTGTGTGTGCTTACTCCTACAGTTTTGCCTTATTCATTTAGTGTATGTATGCTCCATAATTCTGTAAATAGTTAAATAAACTCTTTTATTTGGGCTACTAATCTCTGTTGTGCTCTGACCACATAGTCTCCCCCATTCTGCACAATAACAAAGGGAGGGGGTAGCTCAAGGAAGTAAGGAAAGGCCAGACTCTTGGTTTGCCAACTTTTCAGGGATCCCCCAAAGATTGGAGATTCCATCTCCAAATAGGGAGATTTGGACAGAGGGGTCTCACTGTCCCTCTAAAAAAGCAGTGACAATTCAGTGAGTGGTGACAGCGAACTTAAGGACTGAGATATGCCCACAGGACGAGGGTGGGAGGCGAACAGCTGAGTTGTAAACTGGAGCCCGTTTCTCTCCCAGGGGGAGAGATCTGTTGTCTGGAGGTCAGATGTGATACCTGGTGATCTTCAGGCTCCACCTGGAGGTTGGCTACCATAGGCATAGCAGTCAGTGCTTCAGAGCAGGGTCTGCTAGATCCAGGTTCTTGCTGTAGAAGCTGAGTGGGTGATTTTGGACCAGTCAGACTTTCAGCCTAACCTACCTCACAGGATTGTTGTTCAAGTCAAAAGGGGGAGAAGAGAATGTTGTAAGCTGCTTTGGTCCCCATTGCAGAGAAAGACTACTTTCCCTCCTGGGAAACCATTGTTGCCAATCTCCAGGTGAGTGCTGGAGATCACTCAGAATTACAACTGCTCTCCAGATGGCAGAGATCAGTTCCCCTGGAGAAAATGGTGGACTCTGTGTCCTTATACCCTGCTGAGATCCCCCCCCCCATGACAGCCAATGTGACGTGACAGTCAGGGCTTCAGAGCATGGTAAAGGCTGCAGGTGGGGGGGGAGATGGAAAGCTGAAGAGTGAGGGGAAAATAAAGGTAGGTTGATGCTTGGCTGGGAAGGAGATAGGGTTGCCAACTTCAGGTGGCAAATTCCTGGAGATTTGAGGGATGGAACCTGGAGAGGGTGAGGTTTGAGGAGGGGTGGGACCTCAGACAGGTACAATGCCATAGACTCCACCCTCCCAACCAGTCATTTCCTCCTGGAGAACCACTGTTGCCAATCTCCAGCTGAGGGGTGGAGATCACTCAGAACTAAAACTGTTCTCCAGGAGGGAGGGTAGACGGCAGCTGCAGTCAGAGGGACAGATAACGGTAGGCTGATGGTTAGCTGGGAAGGGATGCCTACTCCAGGTTGGGAAATTCCTGGGGATTTCAGGGGTAGAGCCTGGAGAGGGTGAGGTTTGAGGAGGTCACCACAGCAAATTGACACTGAGTGCCCAAGGCCTTGGTACTTGCCCAGAGCCTCTTTCTGGAGCTCATTGTATTTATTTCCACAACGGGCCTTATTCCTAGTACAGATATAAAGGAAATTGCATATGGGATGACATATGGTATAGCGCTTTGCTGAAGCTAATAAATTCTGTTCAACATCTAAATAGATACTGCTTTGGAACCCTGTGTAGATCACCTTCTGATATATCTTGAATATGCTTCACAAACAGGGCTTGAGGAGAACTGCAAAGCAGTTTGCCAGTTTGTACAAAACCGCAAAATATGGTTTACTGACAACCAGGAAGCATGGGAGGGTATAAAAGGAAGACAAAGCATATAATTTGATATTATATCTGAACCATCAATCATTTTAAAAGATTATAAATGTAAACTTTAGTACGGTTACCCTAAATTTAGTTTTCTTTTAAAACCAGATTCTTTAAACAAAATGCTATCTCCTTCAATAAACATTTAAAAAACCCACTGGATTCTGGAGGATATTTTTCAAAAGTTTTACATCTATTTTTATCTACTTTGAACCCCCACATCTCATAGATCCATTCCTGTAGGTATAGGAATAATGTAGGAACAAATCATTCCTTCATAGGACTGAAAAAATCAACAATTGCAATGAGAAGTTTATGTAATGACTTAAAGTTTTACCCTGTATTATTTAAATACAGAATCACAGAACTAAAAAGTTGAACGGGGACTAAAGACTATCCAGTCCAACCCCTGCACCATGCAGGATGGCTTAAAGTATCCCTGACAAATATTTATCCAGTCTCTATTTAAACGCCTCAAAGGAGGGAGAACCCACAACAGCACTGGTCAAACGATTCCACCAATGAACTGTCCTTATTGTTAAAAGGTTTTCCTAACAACCCACTCATAATTTGAACCCATTATTATGAGTCCTGTCCTCTGCCACTGAAACAGCACCCCACCCTCCTCTAAATGACACCCCTTCAAATACCTGAAAAGAGTAATCATACCCCACCTCAAAAAAAACCCTCCTCTTCTCTGGGCTGAATATTCCCAATTCCTGCAGCCTTTCTTAAGATTAGTCTTCAAACCTCCAATCATCCATGTTGCTCTCTTCTGCATCCACTCTAAAGTTTCTATGTCCTTCCTACAAAAAGGCCTCCAAGGTGGGCGTGGTATTGTATATTTAACAGAGTAAATGAAGTGCAGCTGAATAATGCAGCATAGGCACATGTGTGTTTAACTTCTAAGAAAAAAAGTTTAGTTCTAAATGAGGGAAAGGATGACATGGAAAGAATACAACAGTCTAACTACTTCATCTTTCTCGTTCTGATCTACTCCATTTTGTTTCTTTGTTCCCTCATTATGAATAAAACCTCCCCCTTTTTGGTGGGAAGAATCTATACCTAATTGGTTCTATGCTAAACATCAACTATTAGCTTATAGAAACTTCAGCTTTACCCTTTCATGACCGAAGGGATGATACTGGCAAAACCCAACAAGTGGAAACAATACTCCAAATTGAGTCTGACCAGTGAAGTATACAGGGATACTACCACATCTTGTGTCCTAGACACTATGCATCTGTTGATACACCCTAAGATCAAATCTGCCCTCTTTGCTGTCACATCACACTGGTTACTCATACTCTATTTGCAGTCCATCAAAACCTCAAGATCTGGTTCACACACACGACTACCCAGAAAACTACCCCATCTGGGATATGTGCAGAATATTTTCACTACCCAGATGCAAAGCCTTACATTTACCTCTATTAAACTGCATCTTCATGACATCTACCCATTTCCACAACATATTCAAGTCTGATTGTATTTTATCTCTATCTTCTGGGAGTGTTCGCTACTCCCATCCAATTTGGTGTCATCTGCCCATTTAATGAGTAGTCACTTCACATTCTCATCTAGATCACTGATAAAAATATTAAGAAGTACTGGGCTCAAAACTGAGCCCAGTGGCATCCCATTACATACTATCCTCCAATCAGACAAGGAGCCATTAACTTCCACTCTTTGGATGTGATCATGTAACCAATTCCATATCCACCTATCAGTTCTAAAATCTAATCCACAGCCCTCCAATTTGCTGATCAAAACATCATGGGGAGCCTTATCAAATGCCTTACTAAAATCTGAGTATCCATGCCATCCCCAAGATCTACCAAACCTGTCACCTGATCAAAAAAAGGAAATGAGATCAGCCTGATCTATTAGGGATAAATCCATGCTGACTACTACCTTTTTTATTTTTTGCTTTCACGTCACAGCTGACTTACAGTGGTCTCATAGGGTTTTCAAGGCAAGAGACATTCAGAGGTGGTTTGCTATTGCCTGCCTCTGCGACATGACCCTGGTATTCCTTGGTGGTCTCCCATCCAAATACTAGCCAGAGCTGACCTTGCTTAGCCTCCAAAATTTGCCACAATGGAGCTAACCTGGGCTACTTCTTGTCTCCAAGTTATTCTTTAGATAACCCTTTTAAAATCACTCCGAGACTGTCCCTGGGACAGAGGTTAAACTGACTTGTCTATAGTTCCTCTAATCATCCTTCCTTCACTTTTTAAAAATTGGGACAACATTTGCCTTTCTCCAATCATCTATCCTTCCTGCAATCATCTCCAATCATCACCTTCCTGCAAGAGGCCTTGAAGATAATAGATAATAGATCTACCAACTCCCCAGCTATTTCTTAAATACTCTCAGGGGAACACCATCTGGCCCAGGGGTTTTACACCAATTCAAAGCATCCAGACACTTCTGAACGACCTCTGTACTTATATCCACCTGCAAACCTGAATCCTACACACCAGTTTGCAAGTGGGCCTATACTCTCCTACAGAGATAAGATTGAGATAAAATAGGCATTAAGTCTGTCTGCCTTTGCTTTAACTTCCATTTTCACCCAGTAGTGGACTTATCTTCTCCTTCACCTTCCATTTATTCCTCACATTAAAAAAAATACTACCAAAAAAAAACCCCTTATTATTGTGAACTTCCCAGGCCAATCTTAGCTCATTCTGAGTTTTGGCCTCCTTAACAACCACCCTACAGTGTTTAGCAACCTGTAGGATCTCTGTTCATTGGTCAACTCACCCTTCCATTTCCCAAACATAATAATTTTTTCATCAGCTCACCATAGAGCTCTCTATTCACCCACATCAGGTTCTTGATCTCCTACCATGTTTCCGTTTTGTTGAAGCAGCAATAGCTTGAGTCCAGAACAACTCACATTTTAAAAGAATCTACTCTTCACTTACTCCTTTCCCTTCCAAAACTCTTTCTCATGGAATCCTTCCCATCATCTGTCTAAGTTTACTAATGTCAGCTCTACTGAAATCCATCATATGTGTTTGACTACAAACACTCTCAATATCCCACAAAAGAGAGAATTCTGATAACATATTACCAGTTCTCCCTAACATGCCCACCACTCTCACCTCATCTACCAGCTCTTCCTTACTAGTTAAAATAAAATCTAAAATAGCCGATTCCCTAGTCAGATGAATTACATGACCCTGAGCACTTGGCAGAATAAATCTCCCAACAAACATCAGGAAAATTAAAATCACCCACAGCCAATGCTCCCTCTAAGCTGTGGGCTCTTCTGAGCAAAAAAAAAGCCACTGGCATTAAAGTTGGGAGCAAGCAATTTGGCTACTGCATAGATTAGTTTGTTCTGGAGCTATCCTTCCTGAGCAAAGACAAAAATGTGTGAGCAGGAGGCTAAAAAACTGTGAGCTAGCTCACACTAACTCAGCTTAGAGGGGACACTGCCCACAGCCACTAGATACATTGGCCACTTGTCCCAAGAGGGAGAGCACCCTTCTCTTCAGCCTGATCAGGTGATCTGTAACAAGCTGCAAACACAGTACCATTGGTCCATACATTCCTTATTCTCACCCAGACACTTTCCACAGGACCAATCTTTCCTTACAATCATACCCTTTCCTAATGTATAAAATCACACTTTCTCCTCTCTGACCATTGCAGTTCTTTTTAAACCACTCGTATCCCTCCACTGCCACACTCCAATCATGATAATCATCCTACCAAGCCTCCATAATGCCTATTAAATCATATCCCTCTATCTGGATATTCAAGCAATTCCTGCTTATTCCGCATACTTCGAGCCCAATGCCTGGCATCCCCCCACATCTCATGATTTTGGACTCTCCAAAGAGCTTTAATTATTGGAGCATTAATTACTTCAAGTAGACTAGTATTCTTTTAGGTCTTCATAATGTACTGATACCAGTAATGGTAGACAGAATTTATATCAAACAAAATTTCTCTGAGAAAAGATTAAAACGTAAAATGAACATTATCCCTACGTTATTAGAACACTTGCACTCAGAATACTATCATTCTCGTCAACATTTCTCAACATCCTTGTCAGCCATATTAACATTAATATTCTACCTCTGTTAGATCTATAACTTTCCAAAAGATTAATCTTAAAGATAAATAAAATGCCTAAGGAACTGAAATTTATATATAATGCTAGTGGATCAAACTTTGAAGGTAACATAGATTGGTTGTGTTGGCAGAACTTTCTCTTAATCCACAATTCAACCTCTAATTTGTTTAAATATTCAAGAGACTAAATAAGAGGGTAGAGAAAGTTATGAGTAGGCCAGAGCCACTGGATTCTTTTCATTTTTCCAGTCTAATGAGAAAGTGACTATGTAACGAATACTAGGGTTCTTAACCCAGACATACAGAGTTAGATGGCATTCAGTATTCCCTGCCAATAAAAACAAACCACAGAATTCCCAGAAAATATTATTACACATATGGGTTATATTAGAATACCTTGAAAGGAAGACCTGCATTCTGTAGGATTTATATCTACTTCTGGTGCCCTTTCTTAAGGTTGTTCATCTAGTAACAGACTACAGGGAAGGTTGTTTATTGATTTTGGTTTTTTGTGGTGGCCCAGTACTCTGAAATGGCTTACCAGAATCAGCATGAAGGGTGCCTTCACACTCTGAAATAAACCCTTCCTGAATATAGAGGGAATTTGTTGGAGCCTAAATGCTTTTTGCAGTTTTGATTGGATTTTTATCTTGTGTGTTGTTTTTATCTTGTTCATGAGCTGTTATATTGTTTTTGTGCATTTTGTGCATTCTCAAGTTGTTGTCACTTTATTAGCAGCCTTGAAATAAGATGGGATATGAATAGTTTAAATAAATACATACAGGACATGTTCATTTATGAAATCTCCTCAAACCTCAACAAATTTACCACTCTGTAAACCCTTACCAATCAAGTTCTACATCCACTCTGATGGAAACAGGCCCAGGACACCACAAGCTTTTCAAATGCCATCTTGTTTATTAAGGGAATTCAGAATGGTTGGGGTTTTTTTTGAGTTTTTAAAGTTGATTGATCTTTGTTAGTATTTTATATGTCATAGCCCACCTTGAGCCTGCTCACAGGGAGGGTGGGATAGAAATAAAATCAAATATAAATAAATATACTGGTCTACTAGTGGCAAGGAGGACACAAGAGCTAAACAAAACCTTCCCCAAAAAATGTATCCCACCAGTTTTGGTAACAGAGAAGAAGAGGCTTGTAAAATGGTACAAAAAAGTTCACCCATTTATTGTGAAAATATGATGCATTGCCCACACTTTTATTTACATATAACATTATGACATAGCCAAGCATGAGTAGCTGGATCACATCAATATTTTTAAAATGGTCCCAAACACTGCTGAGGGGAACAGTGAACAAGAGTGAACTGGTGTGGAAAAGATATGGTTATGAGGTCTTTACATTCCAAGCCCATGAAAAGCAAGCATTTGTGTTGAACACAAAAATTAGGCACAACTGTCTTTGGAATAGCAAACTAATGCAAACCATAGCTTAAACTACTATAATGCTGTTGAGACACACATGGCAGCAAAACCTGAAACACTACCTTCTAGCCTTAAAGGGACAACATTCATTTACTGCCATTTTTAATATAAGAAGGTAGGTGTGAGGGATGCATAAGCACAAATATGTACTGCCCTAACACAGCACTGTTTCTCATGAAGAAATATTAGAAAAGTTGTCATGACATTACTTCATTCCCCTGGCCAGGGAAATGCAGCAACACTATGCTGACTGTATGTCTTCTATCTTCTTTCTGGGCTTAATTCAACAGGGAAGGAAGGGGAGCACACATAAGCATGCAGGTTAATATTAATAGCTGTCATTGTACCAGTTTCTTTCCTATTTGAGTAAATGCTGAATTGTGACACCATGGGGGGGGGGAATTCAGTCATAAGGAATATGTGAAGGTTAATGGTGAAAATAGAGCATCTAGGCTGGTAAATGTACAAGGCAGGGTGGATCTACAAATCCCTGAACCACTAAACTGTATGACTGGAATAACATATAGTTTCAAACTTGTGGACTCAGACATTCAAAATATCTATCAGGATCCAGAGATACTTCAAATATAAAGGTCCTGATCACCTCAAACAGTTACTAACTTGAAAACATTTCCTGCCTTATGTCTTTCAAAGAGCAAGACTGGATAGTGATGTCAGCTACCTTGTAGCACACAGAACAGTTAAATACAAGGAGAGAATTAGATAAAATACAAATTACAAATGTTGTAGGATGTATTTTGCTTTTCCATTTTCAAGTATCCATACATTTTATGTGACAGACACACAAACACAAGCCTGATTAAATCACCACCCTATATGTAAAAAAAGAGAAAATGATGGATATTATTTCTACGTCAATCTCTGCCCATCTGCACAACACAATAGCTATATTTCAACTAACAATTTTAAACATTCAAGAACAACAGTAATTATTAACATAATTAAATATGCATAAATGCATGGGAAAAATGAATCAAAATTATGTTTCTTTGGGGCAATTACTTTGTCTTATATTATATTCTCTGCTAGAAGAAAAAGTCAACAACTGTTATTCTTGCCTTTAAAGAGGATCAAAAGGCTATTACTTTGAAAGCATGACAAACTTCAAATTGTATTCAGACTGACAAGTACAACCACTATGGCTTCAAATAGCCTTTCTCGTAGGCCAAGACCCTTGGAACATGAATAAACAAACAAATCAGATTTATGGATTTTTCTTGCACCATACTGAAACAACATCAGACTACCAACAAAGTATAAAAGAGAGTTCAGCACTAAAAACACAGAAACGATGAGATTTTGAAAAGTTCTTAAGAAAGAAAGAAAGAAACACTAGGTTTTGTGGGTGGTTTCTTTTTCTTTCTTTTTTTTTAGCTTGAGCAAAACCTATACACAATTTTGTACTTACTTTAGAAGCCCATGGCTGCAGACAGTTGGCGTAACAACGCACAAGAAAAGCCATTTCCTGGGTTGAAGGGGAAAGTTTCAAAAAAGCCACAGAAAAGAAATTAAGTAAGATTCCCAGAAGATATTCTTTATAAACCATGAACCAAATGCAATGGATCTCGAGGCACAAGATTAGGCAGACTTTGTTTCACAGTGATAAATTAAATTATAGCTCCTACTGCATTTTAGTGGCTTTCGGTGTTGAAATAATTACTGCAAAAGTAGTCTAAGGAATGCATAACTGCACAGTGAAAAAATTCGGTGTTGTTTCTTTTGCAAATATGAATGATAGTAGGCTTCCACACACAAAATTTGAGCCTGAAATAGCAGAACTATAGTAAATTCTAGAAAGAGTTATAAGTTAAATTCAACAGTCTATGAAAAGAAGAATCCTGAAGTCCTCTAAATATTTTTCCATTTCAAGGCACAGTCATAGCCGGTTAGTCTTCCAATGCCTTTCTCCACATCTCTTCATTTTAAAATGCAAGTGTACTTTCGCAAAGATTCTTCTTAAGTAGATCTTGCGCTACTGAAGAATCCTTCATATCTTATCAAAGTTTCTTCTTTATACTCCTGTTCACCATGACTCCCAGATTATATCCATGCATAGTGGGTATCTTCAGGCTATAGATCTATATTCTAACAGGTTTGCACTACAGAATTGTTCAAAGCCTCTGCAATCAAAACCATTTTCCTCCCCCATCTTCCAATGCAGAATTTAAAATACTGCAGTATAGCTTAGAATTCTAATGCATAGCCAGATACAAGGTTAATCCAAAACCAGCTTTATCAATTAAAACAAGTCTAATGCATTGCAAAAGGCAACATCCACAGCAAGACTGAATGCTCGAGTCCTAATTCCTACTATCTTTGCTCGTTTCTCAGCAGCTCCCTCAGGAGAAGCTCTCATCGATTGGATGCTCCGCAGCAAGATGAAATATCTAATAAGGAGGAGAGAGAGTGGGAGGGGAATGGAGCTAAAAGGATGACATCACCTGTATAGAAAGCCTTTGGAAACTGCATTAGATCAATTGGCTACTGTATCTGCAGATGCAGCCAGTGCATCCTTATTGACCTAGTATAAACACACCTCTGTACAACAACAATTCAGCAAAAACATAGTCTGTTACATTTCATATCACTCTGATGATCTGACAGCACACACAATTCCTTTGAGCAGTTTTTTTAACCACTTAATCTTGAAATGCCTGCATCTGTTCGCATTTCCTTCTAAACAGTATCAAGGACAAAGCATATTTCTTATCACTGTGTTCAAATTTAACACAAGCTCATCGTTCATTATCTATGTCCTATTCAGTTTTAGGAGACTTTGCATAGCCACAAGATCTCATAATGTCAAACTCCCCCCTCCAATACATAATGTGAAAGGCGCACAGAAACATAATTTTGCTCTCAAGGAAGGGGGGGGGGGCATATTATATTTTTAGTAATGTTGGTACATAGCAAAAAACAGCCTATATGTTACTAAACCTTTGATGCTGGGAATATTTACAATGCTCCCTGTTCTTACTACAGCCAAAGTCAAGAGAGGTACCCTTTAAAACAGAGGATCCAGAGGCCTGCCAAAGTCTGAGATCACAGATGTATTAAGGTTAGAAAATGGTTATGTACTCCTCATGCACTCCATATTACTTTTATTACTTCCAACCACAGTAAAGTTCCCTGTTTTCTTCATAGAAGAAGAAGAGGAGGAGATTGGATTAATATCCCACCTTTCACTTGAAGTCTCAGAGCAGCTTACAAACTCCTTTCCCTTCCCCTCCCCACAACAGACATACTGTGAGATAGGTGCGGCTGAGAGAGCTCTCTCAAGAACTGCTCTTTCAAGAACTGCTCAGACAGAACTATGGCTTGCCCAAGGTCATCCAGTAGCTGAAAGTGGAGGAGTGGGGAATCAAACCCAGTTCTCCCAGATTAGAGTCCACACATTAACCACTACACCAAACATAGTTACTCCCTTCCATAATCACTAATGATGGTTGCAAATTTGTCATCCATTTGTCACTTACCCAAACTCTAAGGTTATCTTTGATGCTTCTACCATCTGGGGTTAGACAGGTGGCAACCCAAGAACACACCTTCTCAGTTATGACGTCGAAATTGTGGGATCCATTTGTTGCCCTCTACCACTATCTTTTACCAGTGGGTGAAGACTTTTTGGTTTTGTTGGCATTCTTTCTGTGACCCTCCTTCCTGTTTATGCGACTAAGTGTTTGTGTGTCTTGCTGAGTTGTTTTCTTGGTTTTCTATAGATACATTTTAAAATTTATCATAATCCAGAATGAATTTGAATTCCTATGAATTTCACACTCAAAGCAAAGTGCTATAACTTTTGGTCCCACTGCACAGTATTTTATTTTCACATTCACCTACTTAGGTTCTGCACCACAATCAAGGATGTTTCAAAACAATCCTCAAGTTATATAAATAAACCACGCAAAATCATGAAACAAGGTTGCCCTTTTAATTATATCCTGCATAAGCTAGACCGACACTGCCAAAGCAGGGCACTTCCGAACTGATCCACAGATTCACTTCAATCACTAGGTGGAATGTATCTTCTGAAAACAAATTAGTCATTCTGAAGGGGTAGCTGTGTTAGTTTGTTTTAGAAGAATAAGAAAAAAGTCTAGTGCCACCATAAAGCATGCTGGAATAAATCTGGTTAGTTTTTAAGGTGTCACTAGACCTTATATATTGGAAAGAAAAAGCCAATGACCCAATTACATTAAAGAAGTCTGAAGCTACTTTTTTGCATATGACCATAAACTACTATCAGTGCTTTATTCAAGAGCAAGGGCATCAGAATGGAAACAACTATCAACACACTGGTGTTACAGATAGATTGCTGTTTATATGTAAACAGCAATCGTTATTCACAGTATTTCCATTATTACAAGATAAATTTTAAGGCATATTTATCATTGCTTGGTAACACAAGAGAAACTAATCAGCATTTAAACTAATCTTGTGTTTTTGTTCCAACAAAGGCGGCAGATGAGCAGTCCAACTATGCAGCTGTTCTCCACCTTTTTAAATGATTCATGTGACACTGCTCCAAAGCATGCAAGTACAAACTCCATGCAGGGGCTTAGATTTCTAAAGGACCTCTCTTAAATAAAAATCAGGTGATAACGTAATTCTTTTGAGTGATGATACTTGTTTTAATATACTGACATTTCAAAAAATCAGCTAAATTAGGCTTTTCCCCTGGCCTGGAAAAACACAGACTGTTGTTCTGCTAAACTAGAGAGCTATAGTCTCATAGCTGCCTTTTAGAATTGCTGCACTGTACATGACATTTAATCTACTCTACACATTTTTGCACATTTACCATATTTTACAACTACTGTAAACACAAGCTCAGTAATGGGTGTGGGGGGGATTCAGTTCCGCCTACTTTTGTCTTTAACTGAGGATGACATCATCCTTTCCCTTTTCCTAGGAATCAGACTGCAGCTCCTGCAACACCCTGGGGAATGTATCCAAGACCTTCAATGCAAGCTTGCCAGCCTAACAGCTAGATGCTGGAGAAAAGACTGACCTGATTCCAATCTGGCACCCATTCAGAAAAGAAGTTACTGTGACGCAAGTTCCTTAATAAATTATCTGCTGAAGACAAGCCTCAAAATACTGCTACAACAGAGGGAAATACATTTGACAGTTATCACAACTGAAGTATGATTGTAAGGCTAACACAATCAAGATGATCAAAAGATTCACTTCATTTAAAAAGACTATAAATGACAGCAAATGTTTTGTTTACATTAAATATCACATTCAATAATCTAAAGAGAAGAGGAGGGGAAAACAGGGTTTGGTGGATTAGGTGGAAGAAACTCAATTTGAACAGGACTAAAACTGGTATCTTTTAAAATGACTTGTGCTATTGGTTAAGGGAGTTATTTTACATGAAGAATTATACCAAGACACATGCAAGTTGCCATCAAGGAACTCCTAGCTTACTAGCTCATTCTAAGTGAAGTCCCAGAAATGCCAGCTGCCCCAATTCTTCAGTAACACAATTCTTCAGGAACACAAAAGTATTCCACTGTCCTCTACATGGAAAATGAAGGAAGTGGGAAGAAAAGTGCCAGCATAACAACTAGCAAGTTGCTTCTGCTTCCATAAAGCTCTGCACTCAGGAATATGTTCAAGAAACTTTAAGTACCTGATGACTGGAAAGCAATATGCCATTCCAAAAAGTGACGCAAATTTATTTATATCATTAAAAGTACAGCCTACTACCATTTCAGCAGGAAAGGGCACAGCATCAAGAGGTTAATGCAACATATACCAGTGCTTGAAATGCATTCCAAAACAAAAAGGATTAATGATGAAAATTATTGGCAAATGAGGCAGAATCTGACAGTATCTCCATGCTGCACTAGGCAAGCCTTATGTTATTTAGCGTATATACACACACAACTTATTAAAATTAAATACAGCCCATAAATTATGGTATTTTCAATTACATTCTTCATACTTTCGGTTCCAAATTTCTGTTCTGAGCATTTTCACTACTGCAGAGACAGAAGTATTGGGGAAAAAATCTGTATTAACTGCTTTCATTTCCTCCTTCATGGTGACATTATGTTTTAACACAGGCTGTTTAATGTACACTAGTCTCCAGTGCATCTAAAACCATGCTATCATGCTGTAGAAAAATTCTAACCCTTCCCCCCAGAAAAGAACACAAAGATTCTACAGCAATATGAAAATGTAAGCCTTCCTAAGGGAGAAAGAAGGGGGGGGGGAGGAAAGAGAGGGAGGGAAGGAAGGAAAGAAGGAGAGGCAGGAGGGGGAGTATAAGAGAGAGGCTGTCACTAGACCTAAAATGATGTAAGCTTCTAAAATTAGAATCAGCTATACAGAGGGAACAATAAAAAGGCACCACAGATTCAATTTCCTTTATAGCTGTTGTAGCTACTTTTTTCTCAGATAATGTGCTATATAAGAAAGGTCATCTGCCATTTAAAACATTTGACATTTATATTTTTATAAAGCTAATTTGAAACGTATATGAATTGCTTCATTCATTGCAGATTCATCGCTGTTTCATATGTTAACTGGACCCATGTATAATATGGTCAGAGCAAAAGCCATCTCTCTCTCACACTGCAACAACAGAACATTTATTTATATTTTGGCTTTCAGTGAAAGCCGCACTTACTTTAATTCATAGGCATGTCAAAATTAAAATTATTTAGTCCTAATTTGGACATTGCCTCTCAACAGAAAGAGTACTATTGCATATGGCAGTGTTAGTAAAAAGTATGTATGTTATTCAGGAGGAATAGACAAGGAGAGGTTTTTAACATGCACCTAAAATCTCATTTCATAATACAATTTCTTTGGATTTAGAACACACAGGTTTAGAACACTCATAAATTCACTGTCAACATCCTTAACTTTTTGCCTCTGTTTAGATACTGGAGATCAAGTGAGTCCAAGAACTAATACACATTACTTTTCTCATGCAAAGACAACCACTTCAAACTGACTTCTCAAAGTGTCTGCAATAATACATGACATGGCACTTATCATGGTACACCTGTGTTTGGTATAGAAAGTTTCCGTACTATTGCTCCACTTCTGGAGGTGGTCCCAACCAATGTGGAAGAAAGACACAAGATGTGTATTACTCTAGTAGAATGGAGAACAGCCTCTAATCTGGGAGAACCACGTTTGATTCCCCACTCCTCCACTTGCACCTGCTGGATGACCTTGGGCAAGCCATAGTTCTGGCACAGATGTCCTTGAAAAAGAGCAGTTTCTGTCAAGAGATCTCTCAGCCCCACCTACCTCACAGGGTGTCTGTTGTGGGGAGGAGAAGGGAAAGGAGTTTGTAAACTGCTCTGAGACCCCTTTGGGTAGCGAAGGGCGGGGTATAAATCCAATCTCCGCCTCCGCCTCCTCCTTCCCCTCCTTCTCCTTCAGATCCTTGGAATTTCTGCAGGCATGTCAGAGTAGCCAGACTGCAATCACTGAGAGCAATCCATTAAGTACCTAGTCATATTGACGCAGTTTTTCAGGGATTAATACAAGAACTCCAACATAATCATAGAATTGTGACAGCAAAGATTTTCTTTCATATAAATGCAGTGAATGGTGAAGGCCCTGTTCACATGGAGTTCTATGTACCAATTAAGAGTCTCAGAGAGACAAGACTATGTACCAGTTAGAGTCTCAGAGACAAGACTTGCCTATCAAATACAAGTTCCCATGTAACACTGGATCACTGCAGCCCTACACAAGAGTTATATCTTTCTTTATCCACTGAACAGGCATAGAAGGTAGGGTTGTCAGATCTGGGTTGGGAAATGCCTGGGGATGGAGCCTGGGAAGAGCAGGGTTTGGGGAGGGGAGGGACTTCAGCAGGACATAATGTCATAGAATCCATCCTCCAAAGCATTCATTTTCTCTAGAGGAACTGATCTTGGTCATTTGGAGATCAACTGTAATAGCAGGAAATCTCCAGCTGCCACCTAGAGATTGGCAACCCTATCAGAAGGATTCTCCCACTGTTCTGATGAGAGCTGAAATAGGTCTCCCTTCTTTAAGGGCATGGTTACATTTAACAGTTTTAAAATACTGGAAAAGGAACAAATCTTCCAGGATTAACTTAGCCAACAATTGTTTAACCTTGTATTATCAAAAGATTCACAGCTTCAAGGCTTTCTTAATAGCATTTTTTGCAAGATATTCCATCCTTTTAGGACCTTCAACGGACAACTCCCAGCTCAAGAATTGGATATTTAGATTTGATGCACTGATTGATCAATCTTCAATTATAAAATCTAAGGCAGTATCGTGGTATAAACTATTCAAATTAGACCACTCTAGATCAGCTTATTTGGCCAACATTTCTAACCACATTCTTAGGGCGACTTTTGCTTCACCATTTCAATCTATGCCAATGGCTGTCCTGACTGGCTGCTGTCTTCAAATACCAGTGGACTCATGTGTCTGCATCTGTGGATCGCTTACCCCGGAGGATTTACCTCATTATATCTTACTAGGAGTAAGGCCTGTTGTGGGAAGAACGAGCTCCAAGTGAGTGTCCTGGCTGTGGCTGGTGGGGCGGCAGAGGGATGAGGGAGGCAAGCCATGTTTATTTCCTTCTGCTTAGCTATAAGGCAGGGCTGTCTCAAGTCATTTTACTGCCCCAAGTGGGTAGTATGGGAGGATAGCCTCATGGTAACAGGAATGGTTCCCTCCATCCTGACTTTTGGGGTTATGCAGTGGCAGTGAAGGTAGAAAAGCGCCTCCTCCTATGCCATGCCTTCTGCATTCCAAGGGCATAATTCCATAGAGTCCATTGCCCACAGCAGCCATTTTCTCCAGGAGAACTGATCTTGAAGATCTCCAGGTGCTGCCTGGAGGCTGGCAATACTAAAGAGAAGGTCAGACTTGTAGATTTGAGGGGTAGAGACTGGGGAGGGCAGGGTTTGGGGTGCAGAGGGACCTCAGCAGGGTATAATGCCATAGAGTCCATTGCTCAAAGCAGCCATTTTCTCCAGGAGAACTGATCTTGGAGATCTCCAGGTGCTGCCTGGAGGCTGGCAATACTAAAGGGAGGGCCAGACCTGTAGATTTGAGGGGTAGGACAGGGTTTGAGGTGCAGAGGGACCTCAGTAGGGTATAATGCCATAGAGTCCACTGCCCAAAGCAGCCATTATAATAGATGGGAAATTTTCTGTAGGGAAAATGATGTGCTGTGGCTGGGGAACATGGTGATCTCTGGGAGATCACCAGGCCCCACAGGGAGACTGGCAACTCCAGTGACCGTTTAAGGGAAGATTGGGATATGTATTTTGGCAACTCCAGTGACCATTTAAGGGAAAATTGGGATATGTATTTTACCTCAGAACACATTCAATGACTCCCAACAGCAACAACAAACTGTTTAGAATGTTACAGGCAAAGGCCTATCAGGCCGCATATGCAAATGACCTCTGTGTGCCAACTGGCTACTGGGGGGAGAGGAACAGCAAACTGTTTAGAATATTGGAGGCGAGACTCAGGCAACGCAGCCAGTGGATAGGGACAGCTTCTGAGTGACAGATCACGGAGCCAACTGATTTGGGAGCATGTGGAATGTTCAGGAGAGTCCACAACCAAAACAGAATTATTATATAGATTGTCCATTATACACTAACGCTAGCGTTAAATTTTTGGCAGGAATTTTATCTGCCATAAACACATATTCTATAGATGAGAATACTATATTTCTGCAATCTAATAATGACGCACATGTATCTCATAGAGTCTCTCTGTTTGCCTTTGCAGCAAAGAAGTTGTCTGAGAAGGTACAGTTGTCTTGAAACTGCAGTTTGTTAAATTTTAATCTCTTTTAATCGCAAATTTCTCTATTCTAATATTATTGTTTTATTTAATAATGTAATTTATGGTTCCTCCAAACCATTAAGGCCAATGGCTATATACAATAAACTATTTGACTGATTGACTACTTAGGATTGCACTGTGTGTTTACTGAGATTTCACTTAAATTAAAAATTGGCATTAAATCTTTTAATCATGTGGAGCAGTGTGCAACCTATCACTTGTGGAGTGAAGCTGTCAAGGCAGGACTTGTCACCATCCCACTCCTATTGCAGCCTATTGAGCCCCAGAGACTTCTGCTCCTGAAGAGTAAACAAGCCCTCTAAAAATGTAGGGGGGAGAGTAAAGATCTAAAGTAGTAGGAGAAATCACCAGAAACCGCTCTTACCTCTTCTGCCAACAACAGTACTATTCTGTCAGTTGTAACTGCATATGTGATGGACAGGTAAAGTTCTGCCTGTTCCTAAGCTGACCAGTGGGAGCTGATGGAAAGTTAGTTAAAAACCACTTGAAAAACAGCAGCAGCAGCAGAGGAGAAGGAGGAGGAGGAGGAGGAGGAGGAGATTGGATTTATACCCCGCCCTTCACTCAGAGTCTCAGAGTGGCTTACAAATTCCTTTCCCTTTCCCTCCCCACAACAGACACCCTGTGAGGTAGGTGGGGCTGAGATACCTCTTGACAGAAACTGCTCTTTTTCAAGAACAGCTCTTATCAGAACTATTGCTTGCCCAAGGTCATCCAGCAGCTGCAAGTGAAGGAGTGGGGAATCAAAACCAGTTCCCCCAGATTAGAGTCTGCACACTTAACCACTACACCACACTGGTTGAAGTCATCAGTCAGGGTGCAGGGAATGAGTCTGGCTAGGTGAATTGTAAGGAACAACAGCTTAAAGCTGACTGAAAAAGAGGCAATTTGTAACAAAGATTCCAAATGCTGTATTAGGGAAACAGTTCAATTGAAGAGTAACTTTGTAAACTCTACCCGACTTTCTTCAGTGTTATGTTCAAACCATAAATAAAAGTTAACTCCTTGTTTATTTAACCTTGTGGGTTCTTCTTTTTTTAACCACAAAACAGAATTAAAAATTAAAAGGATCAGCAATTAAACATTAAGAAAGTTTTCACACTAAATAGGTATCAAAGCAGCATGTATTTTGGCTGGAGTAGTCATGGGCCTTAGGGAAATTAACTTCCCCCACACAGAGAAGGAAGCCATGTACTTCTGGAAGATTTCAAAGAAAGCTTTCCAGGAATTTAGCACATGAGGTTATAAGTCAATGAATGTGTTGAAATACTTCAGACATCATCCACCTACATGCACAATTTCAGCTTCATCAGTAGTAATACAAGGAAAAACAACTGAGGGAGTGCACTCCCCTCCAAAATACAAACAATTCAATATTTCATTCCAGTGTAACAAGTGAGGCAAACAGGGAGCGCAACCTTAAATACAGCTACTAAGAAAGAACGTAAGAAAAGCCCTGCTGGATCAGATCCATCTAGTCGAGCAACCTGTCTCACACATTGGCCAACCAGTTACCCTGGAGTGCCAACAACATGGCCTTCTCCTAGCACTGGCATTCAGACATTGACTGCCTCTGAATGTGGAGATTTGCTACCACGGCTGGTAGCCATTGACAGACCTATCTTCCATGAATCTGACTAATCCTCTTTTAAAACTGTCTATGCTTGTGCCCATCACTACATCCTCTGGCAACAAATCTCACATTTTAATCACTCATGTAAAGAAGTATTTCCTTTAGTCCAGGGGTGTCAAACATAAGGCCCAAAACAGGCCTGTCCAGGGCTCTTATGCAGCCCACGAGCAACTGGTGCAAAAGAGGGAGTGCTGGGGGGGAGTGGGTGGAGCCACTCCATTGTGGCTTCAGCATGGCAGAACAACTCTGCAGCAGTCAAGCATCGTGGGAGAAGCATCTGCCCAGTGCTATGTTGCTCCCTTTCCAGTCTGCCTATGTGGGATTTCCTCTGCACCCCCCTCCCAGCCCAAGTGGCCTTGCAGTGAGGACACATCAGTGACGATACACCAGCTGCTGTCCTTTATACAGTTTCTATCTCTGGTACCTGGCATTATGTTTTATGGAATACATGGCCTGGCCCGATGAAGTGATTTTTATGTCAGATCTGGCCCTCGTAACAAATGAGTTCGACACCTCTGCTTTAGTCCATCCTGAATCTACTGCCCATCAGCTTCAGTGGACACTCTTTAGCATTTTGGAAGAGGAAGAAAAGTTCTCTCTGTCCACTCTGTCTGCCCACTCTATTTTTATAAACTTCTGTGTCCCCATCCTCCCAGTCATCTCTTTTCTAAACTGAAAAGTTCCAGACTTCTCAGCCTTTTTGGTGTAGTGGTTAAGAGCCAGTTTGATGTAGTGGTTCAGAGCAGCGGACTCTAATCTGGGTTTGGTTTGATTCCCCACTGCTCGGCTTGCAGCTGAGTTCTCTCAGAGCTGTTCTCTCTAGAGCAATTCTCTCAGAGTTCTCTCAGCATCACCTGCCTCACAGGGTGTCTGTTGTGGGGAGAGAAAGGGAAGGAGATTGTAAGCCACTCTGAGACTCCAAGGGAAGGGTGGGGTATAAATCTAACTCTTCTTCCTTGCTCTTAGGAAAGATGCACCAACCCCCTAATAATCTTGGTTGCCCTCTTCTGCACTTTTTTGTACTGCTAGCCAAGCACTCATGACTTCTACCGAGCAGGACCAGAGCCCCAATGAGTAGCCCCAACAGAAACTACAAAGAGTGTGTTCCAAAATGAAATTCCCAGTAAGGGATGGTTCAGTATAGGTTCAGTGACTATGTTATGAAAGCAATGACTACACATAGAAACAGTAGCTAGGATGAAGAACAGCATGAAATAGGAACAACAATAAAAGGTTATACCCTGAATGCAGTGGAAGAATAGCTGCTTGGGAAGATATTAAGGAAATGATTAGTAAGTGTCCATTGCTGACAGTGCTAAATCTCTTCTGTGCTGGGACTGATTTCAAGGCTGACTTGTAGGGCGTGAACTGGAGACCTCATACATGCTAAGCCAGACACACAGTACTATGACCTTCTCTGCTGTCTTCCCTGTCCTGGTATGCTGGGCTGGTTTCAACATCAGGCCCAGTGATGGATTCCAAAGGCCTCACAATATTCCAAATGCTCCATTGGGGATGTGGTTAGAGAAATGCTTTCTAGTGTAAAATGTGAGTTTTTTTCTTGCCTCTTCCTATTTGCTCCTAATAGTCTAATGCTATCCAAAACATAAGTATTAACTTATTCTCATCTTCTCCCTGGGCAGGATTTAAATCTAATCTGTACAGGTTTTTTTTTTATCTGGGTGCTTTTCCCTCTTAGGTTATTGAGAAGATGGCAGGACTCCCTTCTGAGAGCTTTGTATTCTCTCATGCTGTTCTAATGTATGCATTCTCCCTTGCCTTGTAAAAGGCAGGTACTTGGGAATCTGATGTGGAAGAGGCTGTATCCTTTCCCTTTTATCAGCAATTTCCAGTGCTCACAGACTCCATGACACCCACAAGTGCTTCCCCAGGCACTCACCATATGCTTCAAGAAAGTAGGTGGAGCTATTTTGGAAGAAGGATCAGCTGCCTCCATACAAATATAAGGACTTTTCACTAGGATCCTCCTGATTGCTCTGCCGAAGGAACCAGGACTCTTTAAAAGGAGCAGATCAGTTGTGAAGTGATGATGGCTGGGGATCACCCATGTGTATGACCCATGTGGACTAACAGCCATGGGAACACACTAAGGAACACATTAAGCTGCCTTACAATGACTCAGTCCATTAGTCATTTGACCAAGGTCAATATTGCTTACTGGCTGTCAGGATCTCTCCACAGTCTGCAGTCAAGGTCCTTCACATAATCTACTACTTTTTAACAGGTTAATCCAAAGATTGAAACTGGAACCTTCTATATGGAAAGCAGAGGCTCTACCACTGTGCCACACCCATCCCTGAGAGAACATGGATCAAAGTGCTACACTAAGGAGGAAGAAGCAGGTGATTTCACACCCTTCCACAACGCAGCCTCCCAAGCCACAAGGGTCTCACAACCCCAAGAATCCACTTTCCCAAGGACTGCTGGGAGTAGAGAAGATCCACAAATTTTGCATCTTCAGACTGCTGCAAGATAGCCATATAATAAATATTTAGTTCCTACCAGTTGCAAAGGCTAAACGTATTGTTTTAATTATTTAAGTTTCAGAGGGTAGCCATGTTGCTCTGCAGGAGATCAGCTAGATTTGAGTCCAGTAGCACCTTAGAAACAAACAAGATTTTCAGGACATAAGCTTTCAAGAGTCAAAGCTCCTTTTATCAGTATCTCCCTTCATCAGGGTTTTTTAAAATTATTTTGAAGGAAAGAGGTGGTATCACTTAGGTATTCAGGGAGGAAGTTCCAGACATAATGGGGATATGCCTACCATGGCCTGAATTCAAGGGGTCTCGCATCCACACTTCTAGACCCTCATGGTAACCAATCCTCTGGGACAAGGACCCTCTGCAATAGCATGTGATAGTGAATGATAATACACACCTTCCATAACTGGAAGTATTGTTCTTTCTTAGGCAACTTTGGAATCTAGCTCATAGACAAGGATGTTGGAAGTAAATTAATGTGACAACATTTCTCAAATATCAAAGCTGACAATACAGCTTATAATATATTTTAATACATAATAAAAACCTACAGGCATTAGAGTGATTGTGAAGTCATTAAGGGGAGTTATTTTAAAAAGAAGTGATAAAGAAGTTGCCAACCCTTTTAGCATTAAGAATAGATAAACATTAAATTTAAGGAATTTGGACACATTCCAGGTTTGATACATACTTTGGCCTCAGTCAAATAAGTCTTCTGATTCAATTAGCTATATAGTACTCTACAATTGCTATGCAGACTGGTATGGTTGCTGTTAAGCAGCAGAATGATTTAGAAGTATTGATCACATTCTGGGAGTAGGCAATCACAGAATGGCACTTCCATTTCTCTTCCCCATCATGAGTAAAATAGGCAGATGTAGCCAATGCACTACTAAAAGTAACCAACCACAGTAAGGCTATAAATAGACATTGCATAGCTTTGGAAGATTCCATTTAATTAAAAAAATCAGAATAGAATATTCCTACTCTTAAATTTCATTATAAAGTTCCAAATAGTAAATTGAGGCCCTGATCGCATGGGCCAGACAACGTGGGGGGGAGGCATGGCTATTTGCGCTGTCGCAATCTGATCCGCCATTTGGTGATCAGACGCAACGGCGGCACACCGGGACTTCCTCCATCGGCACGCGCAGCAAAGAGAATAACCCGGGGGAAAGTCACGCGCCAGTGCAATCACACCGCGGGAGTCTGTAGGCAGCCCATGGCAAACCATTTGCCAGTAGGTTGATCCAGGTACCTTTTAAATGTGCATCTTCAGCGGCACAGCACGGACAGGCCACGGGTGTGCTACGACTCCCAGATGTCCCGGTGTGATCGCACCCGGAAAATCCACCAGACTATTGTGCCTTCCGCGGGGCAAATGCTCTGTGTGACCAGGGATAAACTTTATTTTTCTGAAGTCAAAATGAGATTCAGTTCTTACTTAAATTTATGCCCAGGGTAGTAAACATGAATAGAAAATAGTCTTCTATAAGATCAGAAAATCCTGGAACTTCTTTTCACTGGACATATTTGATTATTTGTTCTCTTGATGCAGAAACCCAGGAAGATTGTCAGCCCTAGAAGGCTGTTTGGAAACAGGACCTGCCCAGAGCTTCAAAGGTGTCTTTAATTATTAAATATATTGCCTGTCTCACTTTTGTTAGTTCCCTTACACAAAGAAAGACTACTCAGGGCCAAGGTATATGTAACTGAAAAATAGTTAAAGTTTTTGAAATAAGTTCTTGGGTTAAATGCCCCACCTAAATAACCTGCAACATCTGCTCGTGTACAAATACTGCAAGGAGAGAAAAAGCAGGTGGGGGAAAATGTAGATAGGGAATTAGCCAGAGAAAGGAAGGAAATAGGAAAGGACATGGAGGAGAAGGGAAAAGAGGGGAGACTGATATTTTCCCTGGCCTGTGAGTCCTCATGGGCATCCGCTTGTTATATATCTAATAGCCAAGTATGGTGTGTTTCTCTGGTTCAAAGTATTCACAAGGAAGGTGAATTTTGGAGTTTGGAATTTTAAGGCTTAACAAGCTGAAGTGATGACCAACATAGGAAGCAACAGGGGTGGGCAGACACAATGGGGTAAGGAGAGAATCTGTAGAAGCCTCAAGAAGGGAGAAAGACCAGGGAGCCTGCAAATAGGGAAAAAGGCCAAAAAAGGAGGTGAGTTTGAAAGGAAAGCAAGACCAAAAAAGGACAGGAAAAGAGAAACCATGGTTTTGCAATGCGGTGGAAATACTGGGCAGGTGGTTGGAAAAGGAGACAGGGTGGCAGAAAGAAAGAAGGTAAATGGCAGGGAAGGAAGGAAAGAATACGGCATGGAGAAAAAGTAAAGATACAGTGAAGAGAAGGAGGGAATGATCAATAGAGGAGGGAATGGGATTTATCTTAATAAATTAAGCATATATGGGATCAGCACTAATATTTTAGAACAGAGTTTCAGGTGTATAGCCATGTCAATCTGTAGCAGGATGACAAAACTGAAGTCCTGTGGCACTTAAAAGATCAACTAAATCTTCCCAGGTATAAGCTTTTGTGCATCAAAAGTCACTTCGTTGGATAATTTTGTGTCTGATGCAGTGAGCTTTGATAGTCTTTTAGGTACTACTGGACTCAAAATTTGTTCTAGAACAAAATGTCATGTTTGTGTTTAGCAATAAAAAGGAGAGGATGTCCTAGGGCAATTCACAGATTGATTTATTGTGACATGACCCATTTAAAAAAAAAAAGCTAATCACGAGTACTTCATCAAAATTAATTTAGTGATCTTGGCTCCCTTAAGAAATAAACTAGGGCCAGAAATAAGGAAAAAAGTTTCCTTGTCAACTTGCCAATGATCTTAAGCCTGCCTGGTTCTTCATGCTACTCTTTGGGTGCCATTTTAAGCCTGTTACACTCCCTTTGAGTCAGCAATCTGGCAGTCAGCCAGAGAAGCAGCTTCCTGTAACAGTTGACAACATCAGTTAACAGCACTCTAGGACAGATATGACTATTGCTCATCCATATATCTTCTAAGCCAGACTGCCACCCCCCAACAACATTTCTGATAAGCAAAAGTTCAAGGATTTTTTCGAAAAAGTTTATTCTGTCATAGAATTTGCCACACTCCTCTAAAATACAGTGCAACTCTCCATATAATCCACAAACATTTTCTTCCTCCAAACACTGAGCTAGCAAATGAAGCAGTAAACGAGGGTTCCAAGATAGCATACAAAAGTAGCTTACCACTTCTAGACTGCAGGAAATTAATTCACCGCAGTCATGGCTTCTTTCTGCTAACAAGGTTAAAAATCATCTGACTGCTGCATGAATACAAACCACAAATAAAACATACTCGACAACTGAAACTCTTATTTGCTTAGCTTCTTCACCAAAAAGCAAAACAAAACAAAAGCTACATCACCAAACTACGCAGACGCCACTAAAGTCTCTTCTGTTTAAGGGCCAAGTCCAGGTGAGTATATCAGCAAACAGCATCAGAATAATGAAAATAAGATGGATGAGGAGGCCTTTGAGTTTTATTTGTAAGTTTTCATTATTCACAGATGCTAAGATACCTGTTCTATGCAAGGGGGAAATGAAAACTATAAAAGATTGCTAAAAATAATTAGCTATCTCTGAGTCACTACAAAAGCACTATTCCATGGTAACAGGTAACAGGCAGCATTTTTAGCAGAACACTTTGCAACAGAAGGGCTTGTGGTGCCTTCCAACAGCAACTCCATGCTGTATCAGTCCAAGTAAACTAGTAAAATCTGTCCTGATCCCAAGCAGCCCACACAAAAGTCGAACAAGAATATTCCCTTAATCAGGAAGTCCATTCTCTGCTGATTGTGTATAAGATGTTTGCAAAATTGAAAGTTATTCCTCAGATGGGTAGAAGCCTTTTTTCTACTACTACTGGGTTTCAAGCATCACCATACAAAAGTGAAATAAAGCCATCCAGATTCTATACAAAACTGCTAGGCTCCCCCCCACACACAAGACAGCAGAATGAGGCCCATCAACACAAAAGGAGAACCTCAGCTTTGGTTACATTAATTAGCAGACTGATATCAAGAGCCAGTGTAGTATAATAGCTAGAGTGCTATACTTGAACTAGAGACACCCAAGTTCAAATTCCCTCTCAGCCTAACTAATTTCACAGACCTGTTACAATAATCAAATTGAACAAATGCAAGTAAACTGTCCTGTGCTCCTTTAAAGAATGGCATGATGCAAATTAGAATAAAGAACAGCCATGGGAAGAAATATGATGCAACTATTCCTAAATGTGTAGAGCCAGCGAGAATGCAATCTATCATCAATATTACAGGACTACACTAGATACATTATTAGACAATAAGAAAGTAGTCATTCAACATGTATGATGAATTTCTAAAAGGATTCTTCAACTTTCACAATGATCCTTGAAAGTAATGTAAAATTGTAATACAATCCTCAAGAAATAAAGATTCCATGGTCTTAAATCCCGCCACTTGGGCACAACATTGAGAGCTAATCACTACAAATTTAATATAAAATATAGGTTCAGGTTCAGGTTCAGGGTCCAGTTTATTGCCTTTAGCCATAGGCCATTAAAATGACAGAACAATATAACAATAACATCTGTATAAATTTCTAAAACCAGAAGAACTAAAAACTACCGTATTTTTCGCTCCACAAGACGCACCTGACCATAAGACACACCTAGTTTTTAGAGGAGGAAAACAGGAAAAAAATATTCTGAACCAAATAGTGTAATAAAATATTTAATAAACTATAACAGTATAACATTTGAACCATGTAAAGTGAATAGCAGTCAAATTCGGCCCCATTATATCCTATGGGCCATTGAAGTCAATGGTGAACACATAGGGTATATTCTGGGGGCTGGAGGGGATGGGGTTTGAGGGAGAGGCTCCAAACTCACAGGGTAGCTTATGGAACCTCTCCGCAAGATACCCACCAAGTTTCAAGAACATTGGACCAGGGGTCCAATTCTATGGGCCCCCAAACAGGTTGCCCCTGTTCCCTCCATTGTTCTCTATGGTGGGGAAAAATTAACTTTTTTTTCCACCATAGAGAACAATGGAGGGAACGGGGGCAACCTGTTTGGGGGCCCATAGAATTGGACCCCCTGGTCCAATCTTCTTGAAACTTGGTGGGTATCTTGGGGAGAGGCTCTATCAGCTACCTGGTGAGTTTGGAGCCTCTCCCTCAAACCCCCTCCCCTCCAGCCCCCAGAATATACCCTATGTTTTCACCATTGACTTCAATGGCTCATAGGATATAATGGAGCTGAAATTGACATGCGGCTGCCTGAAAGACTTCCCAGGATGCCGGCTGGGGGCGGGGCTTGGCTCCTGAGCTCCCGCGCTCCAGTGCCAGCTTGCTCAGGAAAGCCAGCACTCACCCCCCCCCCAGTATTCGCTCCATAAGACGCACACACTTCCCCCCCACACTTTTTTTGGGGGGAAAGTGCGTCTTATGGAGCAAAAAATACGGTAAATTAGGACACAATAAAACATAATAATTCCATCTCTCCCATCCAGGTTGGGTCTAGAAATTTCTTCCTAGGGGATTGGTAGAGTAAACAGAATAACAGGTAATGGCACAGATACTCTGGCACTGGATCTCCACATGGGCAGAGACGCTGGGCAACAGGCGTGTTGGTATAACAATATAAAATACATATATTTCTGGTTTTTCTTGTTTATACAGAAATATTTTATATATTCAACTTTATTGTTAAATTATAATATTTTATATTATTATTCATTTTTCTTTTATTACTTATTATTATTCATTCTGCTCATCTGTTTTATGAATTAAATTTTGAAATACTAGATTACTTCAGCACTACCAAAGAAGCAACAAATTTTGTACAGCAATTCATTAAGCGGTAACTGAAATTGCTTATTGTAATTATTTCACCACTAAATTCAAACAACTATAGGCTTCTAGAGACCACAGTCCAGAGTGTAAGTTTAATCAAAGCCTTACGTTTAATTGTAACAAAATAACCTAAAGGCAGGATAAAAATATAAAATACATGCTGCTTGATTAAAGTGTTGACCTAACATGTTCAATAATAATAAAACCAGAAAATGAAATTCCTTAATGTATAAAACCATATTACTAATGAAGTTTCCAGGAATCTGTGGGGAAAGTTTGCACCAGCTTCGACAGCTATCCTTTTGAAGGCCTTGGTGAACAGTCAATTCGCTAAAAGAAAAGGTGCAAGAGATCCCAAGCAACTTTCCTGCTACTTTTCTAGCACATTTTCCCTTTGATTATATTCTAATTTCCTTACTTAATTTATTACCTATTGAGATTCAAAACAGACTCCATAACTAGAAAACAATGCAATAAACCAGTATAATGTATAGAAGAGAAGAAGAGATTGGATTTATACCCTGCCCTTCACTCAGATTCTCAGAGTGGCTTAAACTCCTTTCCCTTCCCCTCCCCACAACAGATACCCTATGAGGTAGGTGGGGCTGAGAGAGCTCTTTCCAGAACTGTCCTTCAGAAAACAGCTCTGACAGAACTATGGTTTATCCAAGGTCATCCAGCAGGCGCAAGTGGAGGAATGGGGAATCAAACCCAGTTCTCCCAGATTAGAGTCCACGCACTTAACCACTACACCAAATAATAATCAATGCAATGAAAACAGTGTAGTTGTATATCCCACAAACAATACAATATTTTAAAAATTCACAGACTTTGAAACTAAAACCCTATTTGCTTTGTAAAAAAGGCATGAAGGGATAGGCCATGGATGTGTATAGACTTGTACCAACACTGAATGACTGCAACATAAATCAGATCTATAAGAATGTGTTATCCTGAGTAGCAGCAATTAATATTTTCTCCATGACCAAGTTTGCAAATGCAGCAACATACCTATTCCAGGTGTTGTACATATGAGGACATGTGAGTTGGACCCATATTCATCCTGGCTAGTGAAAGCCAAATGGGAATAGCGGGCTACTGGCCGCAAATTATTTGAGGCATTAGATTCCCCACCCTCAACTCAGCTATGGATTTAAGACCTACTACTACCCTGCCTTCAAAAATTTCTTTCCAGGGAAGGGTAATGTGTAAGTGTACTACTGCCCAGAAGCTTGCATAACCTCATCCAAGTACTACAAATTGCATGAAGGCAAATTGCCTTCCCTTCACTTCTGGAGGCGTGCAGCCTCTGCAGTGTGACTCAGAGAGGGAAGGGGAAGCATTTAAAAATCCCCTCCTTCACTCTCCAGAGTCACACTGCCTCAGCAGCACACCTCCACTGCTGCGGCACAACTCAGGGGAGGGGAAGGAAGGCATTTAAAAAAGTTCAATAAGGGAATGTCTTCTCCAAGTTGCCACTACGGTGCAACTGGGTGATATAGCTGGCCCAAATAAAAACCAAATAATATCAGCTTTTATTTGGGCCAGCTATATCGGTAGCCAAATCAGACTGGAGAATCTAATTCGGCTGAATAAATACCCAAACAATATCGATATTATTCAGCTATTAATTCAGCTTGGCATATACCAAATGCACACCCCTAGTTCTCACAACCTGCTTGTGTTCCAAACAACTTCCTATTTGGGCAGCCTTTCAGTGTTCTGTCATGTTAAGACAGAGAAATATAAAATTAAATTACACTTTATTTTCTGATCTGTCCTAGTATTTTGAAATGTACAGGCCTATAAATCTAAAAATAAAGTAGGGTTATTTGCAGCTGAACAGGTGGCTCATCATCCAGATCATCTGCTTTCTCTCTGTTAGCTAGACTTCCATAAAATCCATCAGAAAATGGTTGAAATCCCAGTTGTGATATCCCACATATGAAACATCCTCCCCACATCCATCTATTGGGCAACTAATCTTTTGCACTTTTGATGGCAGCTTTGAGTGTCCAGGCATTTTGTAAATTATATTTTTCTCTTTGCTGTGAACCACTATTTGTTAACTACTGAAGAAAATTTCTACCTTGCTGAGTTTCCCACAAAGCTGCTTTATTATTTTATATATATTGTTCCTGAAGTTTTAATGCTGTAATTGGCTGCTTAAAATATTTATGTTTTTATTTTACTCTATTTTAATTAGTGCTTTTTTGTTTTATAACATTACATAGTTTTTATATTTTTACTGATTTAATAATGCTGATTGTAACAGTTTTTATCTTACAAGAGCTGGCTCAAGCAGGTACCTGAAGTGGCCTATAAATTGCTTAAATATCTTTTAAAAACCTGATTTTAAAAAGTCTCACCCTAGCTAAAAATTGTCTCAAAAAGCTCTGGACAGGACAGGCTTCCACTGTTCCATGCTCCTTGAAGTACATTAGCATAATTCTTCAAAAGTTAGAGTTGCCTTAAGGCCATCCATAAGAGATGCCTAAACAGCCATCTACAACTTCAAGTCTTACAAACTCAAATTTGGAAGTTCATCTTCGGTCTTCTTTACAGGCACACTTTGGGACAGCGTGTGAGCAGGCCTGCCATGGAGATTTTTTTCTAGCTTAAAACTCTACTAGTGTTAAGACTGTAACAATAGGTACAGATAAATGCAACCCTGTTTTTTGTCCATCTCTTCATTTCATCCAACACACACACACACACATATACAAAGCAGCAAAAGACATGACAAACAGATCAGCCTATGGGAAGCACACTTACCGACAGGTAGCTGCTAAAATCCACATCGTCTGTGATGGTTTGGCGTTCTCCTTTCAGGTTAATTTTCCTAAATCTCCGCCGAGATTGTCGGCGGGGCCCTTCCCTTTGCAGGATGTTGTCTTCATTTTCTTTCGAGTTCTCCACCTGGAACACATGGTCAGAGTCCTGGTTATACATCCAATTCTTCCATATCATTGAAAGCCTATGTAATCTTACTAGGTTCATGAGGACAGGCTCAACATAATTTAGAAATGTCTGTGGGACTTTGTTAGAAGACTTCTATGCAAGTTTCTTAAATTGAGCTATACATCTTCAGTTCTATTATTACAATGAGTTGGGAGGCCACAATTTCCTTCCTGGAAACAGTGTTTAAGAAAGAAAAAAAAAGAAAGAAAAGAAAAACAACCTGAGTGAGGCCACCTAAATAGCAATAAAAAGTGCTCTTTCAACTTACACTCTGTATAAAAAATAAAATCAGTACACCTTCACAAGGTAGAGAGAACTTGAAAGGTACATATTGATATTTGTATTTATCTCAGTTACAAAACACCGTATTTTCAAAGCCTGCAACTTCTGTGTTGTTTTGCTAAAATTTAAGCAGGACATAACAGACAAACTTCATTTAAAAGAGTACTAGTAGATGTTAAGGATAACAATATTTCTTAATCACCTCTCATACCCTGATTTATCAGGTTGATGTCATTCATCTTGAGCTCATGGGTAATACTAGTATAACATAAAGCATATTTAAAAGGAAAAGGTTCCAGTTGCAACCAAATTGCTAAAACCTTAGCAGTACCCAAGTTTGAAAGATTATATTTTTGGGAGGGTGAGTTGAGGAAGAAACATATTACCCTCTAATGTCCATTTACACTATAAAAAGAGAGTCCTGTCTCCCCATTTCCTTTTGAAATCTCAGCAGGAAACAGCACAGACAGACTCATATATACAAACCACCAAGGAAAGAAGCATCACATTTTCTATGTACTAATTAACTGTATGTTACACACAAGCAAAAGTTTGTCCCAAGAAAGACATTTTATTTCCTTAGCAGTGTAAGAAGAGAGGCAGATCAGCTAACACAGTTATTGTTATACCCATCCTCAAGTAAAAGGTCTCAACTAGCCTATGCTGTCAGTGGATAGCCAATACAGAGTTTTCCTTTTTATTAATTTTGCCTGGGGGGGGTTGTTTGTTGTTTTGGGGGGTTCTGCCATCAGCACAGCAATTAGTATTAAAACTATTATAGCAAAAGTTTTGTTACCCAGCACTTGGTTATCCAGAATGCTCAATTAATCAGCATTGCCCAGATGGAAAGCCACCATATCCATGTATCTTAAGGCATCTGCACACACCACTCCCCCCTCTCCAGTAGCCATCTCAATGCCTCTGGCCATTCTGGGCTTCTCACAGCCAGCACTGACAACTGATGTCATCCTTGGGTCCCTCCTTCCCCCTCAGACTGCCTCGAGCTGTTGAAAGCCAGCTCTCCCAAAGTACTCCTGGGCAGCTAGCCTGCTTGTTTGCCTGCTACACAGGATGGCTTCTTGTCTCCATCAAAATGGGAAGGGTCCTACCAGGCATGGAAGCTGACACCAAGGCATTCCCAACAGGATGGGGTTTGGTTGCTACTGGGCAGGTAAGAGGACAGAGCAGTAAGACTGAATATTCAGCATATTTGATTAAACAACAGCCCCTATTCCCCATAAGTGTCAGACAACAAAACTTTTTTCTGTTTTAGGCCAACCAAAAGGAGCAGTCCAGACTAGAGTAACC
The DNA here is from genome assembly GCA_029375565.1 of Gekko gecko. Lineage (NCBI taxonomy): Eukaryota > Metazoa > Chordata > Lepidosauria > Squamata > Gekkonidae > Gekko > Gekko gecko. Next base: position 140,327,206 of record JAPDNY010000002.1, read on the forward strand.
TTTTATACATCCTATTGATTTCACAGGTCAAGTAAAACAAAATCACAACTGTTTTCCACTGAAATAAAAGGGGATTACCATTGTTAAACTTTGGCTGGGCTATGCCTGAAATATGTTACAATGGCTACGTAAGGAGCAGGATGGAAATGTACATGTATTTGTGTATTATTAAAGAGAACTATTTTGCCATAAAGTTCTTTCCATATGAAATACAAGATTATGACAGTCTCATGCAAATCACTACCAAATAGAGTGATTCCTATTCCGGCTGCTGAGTTGCTGTGGAGATGGGGTATCTCTATGTGTGCGTTAAGTAAAATCAAGTCACTTCCAACCTCTGGCAACCCTATGAATTAATGACCTCCAAAATGCCCTAACATTAACAGCACTGCATAGGTCTTGAGGGTCAGGGCTTCCTTGATTCAATCAGTCCATCTCATCTATGTACCTACATAGCCTTCTTAAATCCAGTGTACCAGTATAACTGCTTTTGTTCAGCCCAGCCTGCTTCATGTGGTGCTATGAGACCAAGCTGTCTACTGTTGTCATCACAGCATGCAAGAGGGCACTGTGGCTGTGCTTAAGAGTTTAGAGTTCAAAAAGAAGCAGAAGGGGATTACAAATAGCAAGTTTTATCAAGAGTTTTTATCTCAGAATCACTTGGTGGCAGCGGTGAAAAGTGCCATCAAATCATAATTGATGACTTGGCGATCCCACAAGGTTTTCAAGGCAAGAGACATTCAGAGGTAGTTTGCCATTGCCTGCCTCCACATCATGACCCTGGTATTCCTTGATAGAATTAGGAAGGGCCAACCCTGCTTTGTTTCTGAGATTTGAAGAGATCAGGCTAGCCTGAGCTATCCAGGTCAGGACTAGAATAGCATAGGGTTAAAGATCTCTCAAAGGCAATCAGCAAAAATCACTCCCAGACAGAGAAAGCTAGATGGAAACCAAACTTTTGGCTCAATGTTATCAAGTAAAGTTTTAAGATCAATTTCTACAATGTTTGTTACTAGAAAAGCAAACACAATGAACTGTTAATGGGAATTACAATAACTGCGCCCACCAGCTTCCTTCAGATATTGCCACTATTATGGAACCCAAAATATAATCAGCTCCAAAACTCCAATACAAACATATGTCACTAGCCCATTTGTCTTAAATTCTGTACTATTACTGTGCTTAGGAACCTTTTCTATAATTACAGTTCAATGAAGAATGTTGGTACTCCTGTCTAAAAAAAAAATTAAAGCAAAGGTTCCAACATGCAGAATCGTGTAAAACCCTTGTCTAGACTCTAGTTAGCTGATATAGATATTATTCAAATATAATCATTTGTTCTTTGTTATAATTTCATTTTTAGCACTTCTAACATATAGACTGTTTTACAGTTTGAATTTTATAGGTCTTCAACACATGCCTCTGAAGTAAGTCACTATGGGACCAATCCTAAGCAGCTCTACTCAGAAGTCTCATTTTACTCAGTATAGATTACTCCCAGAAAAGTGCTCTTAGTTTGGCAGCCTATGCTGCTTAACTGCTTTACAGATAGCTAGAGAGACAGAAAAGAAAGCCTCCCAACAGTACGCCAGATTTTCTAGGTCCACATTTAACAACTATACGCTTAACCAATCCTATCAGAGTTTGCCACAAATACTTGAAAAACAACTGCAAAATTATACAAAACATCTAATTCAATGAGAATCAAAGATGTTTAAGATTAAGCAGTTATTTGGTTAACTTACAAAAATGCATTACTATTTTCATAAAATTGTGGACCAAGCTGCTTTCTAGCAGAAGGAAGTTTAGTTTTTAAAAATGCCCAGTATTGACCAGCTGGCTGTACATTATGCAAGTAAAAGGTTAAGAATGTTTGTTACCAAAAGCAAACATAATGAACTGTTCATGAGAATTATAGTAACTACGCCCACCTGCTTCCTTCAGATATTACCACTATTATGGAACTGAAAATATAATCAGCTGCAAAACTCCAATACAAACATATTTCAGTGGTCTATTTGTCTTGCATTCCATACTATTACTGTACTTAGGAACCTTTTCTATGCTTACTTGTAGGGTAGCAGCTCCAGCTACAGAAGTGGTTCCCTCTCTTCTAAGAGGACAGCAGACTTTCAGTTAAATCTTCTGTAATATTACTCTAGTCTACTCTCATTGAAATCAATGGACTTAAGTAAATCTGAATCAGACTGCACTGAATGGTGACACTTTCATCCTACCTTAGCAGACACCAATGTAGCAAAATATACTGTGCTTTTGTTGTTGTTCAGTCGCACAGTCGATTCCGACTCTTCGCGACCCCATGGACCAGTTTACGCCAGGCCCTCCTGTCTTCCGCTGTCCACTGAAGTTTGCTCAATTTCATGTTTGTTGCATCGATGACACTGTCTAACCATCTCATCCTTTGCCGTCCCCTTCTTCTTTGACCTTCAATCTTTCCCAGCATCAGGGTCTTCTCCAGTGAATGCTCCCTTCTCATTTGGTGGCCAAAGTATTTGAGCTTCAGCTTCAGGATTTGGCCTTCCAGGGAGCAATCAGGGTTGATTTCTTTTAGGATTGACTGATTTGATCTCCTGGCAGTCCAAGGGACTCTCAAGAGTCTTCTCCAGCACCATAGTTCAAAAGAATCTATTCTTCGGCGCTCGGCCTTCCTTATAGTTCAACTCTCGCAGCCATACATTACTACGGGGAATACCATTGCTTTGACCATGCGGACTTTTGTTGGCAGGGTGATGTCTCTGCTTTTTATCATGCTGTTTAGGTTTGCCATCGCTTTCCTCCCAAGGAGCAGGCGTCTTTTAATTTCATGGCTGCAGTCACCATCTGCAGTGATCTGGGATCCTAGGAACGTGAAGTCTATCACTACTTCTACGACTTCCCCTTCTATTTGCCAAGGAGTGATGGGGCCAGATGCCATGATCTTAGTTTTTTTGATGTTGAGCTTCAAGCCCACTTTTGTGCTCTCCCCTTTCACTCTGAGCAAGAGGCTCTTTAGGTCCTCTTCACTTTCTGCCATCAGAGTGGTATCGTCTGCATATCTGAGGTTATTGATCTTTTCCCCAGCAATCTTAACTCCGGCTTGTGATTCATCCAGGCAAGCATTTCGCATGATGTACTCTGCATATGTTAAATAAGCAAGGTGACAATATACATCCTTGTCGTACTCCTTTTCCTATGCTAAACCAATCAATTGTTCCATATCCGGTTCTAACTGTTGCTTCTTGACCCTTATACAGGTTTCTCAGGAGACGTGTGAGGTGGTCCGGTACTCCCATCTCTTTAAGAACCTGCCATAATTTATTGTGATCCACACAATCAAAGGCTTTAGCATAGTCAATGAAGCAGAAGTAGATGTTTTTCTGGTACTCTCTTGCTTTTTCCATAATCCAGCGAATGTTGGCAATTTGATCTCTAGTTCCTCTACCTCTTCGAAACCCAGCTTGTACTTCTGGTAGTTCTCTATCCACGTACTGTTGGAGCCTAGCTTGCAGGATTTTGAGCATGACCTATCCCCAAACTTGTGGAGCCCACAAAAAAAAATGGAATTTGAGAAAGGATGGTGGACACCACTGTAAAATGTCTACTGAAGTGTTGTCCACCAGGGTGAAGCCATCACAAAATGGCTGTTTTAATGTTGAAGCAATTTAATGTTTGCTGCCTTGGGCACACTCTTTGGACGGAAAGGCTGCATAGAAATGTTTTTAACAAATAAATAAAAATGAATTAAGTAAAGGGAGCATCTCTGTGACCTAAAACTCCCTGCTTTTTTCCAATTCTGATTTTTCCCCAAAAACTTAAAGCAAGTGTCAGGGAATAGGATGGTAGCACAGACCAATCATGGAGACCAAGAATTTTCTTAAAGAAAAAAATCCAGATTATCAGAAGAAAGCAAATATGTTGGGGGGGAGGGGAAGGCTAAATAAATGCAGGCTCAGTATAAGAAGGCCTCTTATTTTCCCACTGTACACAACGGGGTTTCTGAAGAAAAAGCAAGCTATATACTTCCATAGAAGGATGCCAGCATTTATGGGTATATGCCTCCTGTCTACGAAAATTGTGTGTGTGTGTGTGCGCGCGCGCGCATGCGCACGTGTTTGCAGATGCAAGAGACAGAAAAAGAAACAGAGGTCCCGGTCATACGAGCGGGAAATCCATTGGGGAAGGGAGGCATATTAGATGCGGGGCTAAAAGAAGCACAAGAGCGTGATCTTACGCTCCCCCACAGCTCCGTCCTCCCTCCATAGGCACCCGATCACACTGGGAAGGCAAAGGCTGGAGTCCTAGCAAGGCAACATGGTGGTCCCGCATTAGAGTGCATGTGCGGGTTGAGGACGGCTGCAGGATGCGACAGGCTGCCGGCGCGTCCATGATCCCATGCCTGCCGTTGATGCAGATCTTCTGGTAGGTACTCCATTTTGCCTAGTACCTTTTCGATCCGTGTTTTCGGCCAGATGAGACGGGTTAGGGGCGGGTGCCCAACGCTTGCCAGATGTTGCAGTATGATTGCGCCCACTTGATGCACCCCCGATCTGTCCCTCTCGCATGGCAAATCCTCCCATGTGACCAGGGCCAGAGAGATAAAATGAATGTGTGTATGCTTTCAATTTATGGCAACCCTATGAATTAATGACCTCCAGAATGTCTTATCATTAACAGCCATGCTCAGGTCTTGCAAATTGAAGGCCATGCTTTCTTTACTGAGTCAATCTATCTCATGTTTGGTCTTCTTTTCATGATGCCTTCAACAATTCTTAGCACTGCTGTCTTTTCCAGAGACTCTTGTCTTCTCGTAATGAGACCAGTAAGATAGCCTCAGTTTAGTCATTTTAGCTTCTAGGGAGACATCATGCTTGATTTGATCTACAATCCACTTATTTGTCTTTTTTACAGTCTATGGTATTCGTAAAACTCTCCTCCAACATCACATTTCAAATGAATCAACTTTCTTTCTGTCAGCTTTCTTCATTGGCCAGCTTTCACAATGATACAGACTAATGGGAAGTACTATAGGATGAATTACCTTGATCTTGGTCTCCAACAACACATCCTTAAACTTAATAATCTTTTAAAGCTCCTTTACGGTTGCCCTTCCCAGTCTCAATCTCCTTCTGATTTCTTGGTTGCAGTCTACCTTTTGGTTGATGACTGAACCAAAGAATACAAAATCTTGAATAATTTTAAATTTTTCATTGTCAATTCCCCAGTAGTCATTACTTTTGTCTTCTTTATACTTAACTGTAATTGTGCTTTGGCACTTTCTGCTTTAACCTGCATTAGTAGTTGTTTCAAGTCTTTACTATCTTCTGCCAGTAGCATGATATCATCTGCATAAATCAAACTGTTGCTATCCCTTCCACTAATTTTCACTGCACCTTCATCTAAAACTAATCCAGCTTTCCTTATATGTTCTACATATAAAGTGAACCGATGGGAAGATAAAATACATCCTTGTCTGATGCTTTTGCCAATTGGAAACCATTGTTTCTCTGTATTCTGTCCTCTTGGTCCAGAATATTGGTTGAGCATCAAAACAACCAGATGTTGTGGCACACCCACTTCCTTTAAAACCAATCACAGCTTCTCATGAACCACACAGTTAAAAGTCTTGCTGTAGTCTAAGAAACACAAGCTGATTTTTTTTTCTGAAATTCATTCCTAGACAAGGGATATGCAAGAATTAAAGTATTCAAATGGAATACCAGATTAACATGTAATACCAAAACAAAAAACACAAACCAGAAAGCTAGCATGTGATAACTCCCATAAAAAGATTTGACTCTAAGGATAAGGTTTTTTAAAATTGCTGCTTTTTGTATAGGTGGCTATCTCCTATGTAAGGGCTAATGATACAGGTCAGCAAAAAAAGCTAGTTGATACTTTCAAAAACATCTTACATGATCCATCTTGAACTTGCTGACAAGACACCAAAGAGAATGAAAAATTAAAAGGCCACAGGAAAACATCAAAGCATTAGCCCTGGACAGTAAGCTGTTCACACATACTTGAATAGATTGCTAAAGCCATGTTTTAGTTTTTAAAAAATGAAAGGCATTCAACAAGTTAGATTTTTAGTGACACCTCCCTACCTCTTACTAAAACTGAAATTCATGATCATGCTTTTTTCAAGTGGAAAGGAAGGTATTTTATTTGCAAACTGTACTTATAGTATAATCTGTTTTTCTACAATTCACATTCAAACTTCCAGCCCACCTTCACTGAATCAGCTGTAGAATTCTCGTGTGATACTTAAAATATTTGGAAAAGGTAATAATGTATCTTCACAATTTACTTTTTTTCAAGGTTGTTTTGTTTTAATGGGCAAGGCTTTAAGGACCTAAACAGCTATTATACAAAACAGGAGAAATGATACCAATTTCTTCAGTTCATGTGAAATATGAATGCAGGGTTCCTGGCAATGTATTGGTACAGATTCTTTATTGTTTCATAGCATAATGATCCTATGAGTTTGGCTTGTTTAGTGTACAGGCAAAGTGAGGAAAATAATAAACATCACAAAGGATATAGTAAAATTAGAAAACACTATGAGTATAAAAACAAACAATCATTATCACTGACCCTTAACAAATGTAACTATTAATATATTAAAATTCTGGAATATTCTCCCTTGAATAACTGCCAGAATGAAACTTGAAGCACACAAAAAATCCTGAAATTTATTAAAGAAAATATAAGGTTTGACCTAGATCACATCCCTTATGAATATACAGTGGAGGTGAAGAATAGGTTTAAGGGACTAGATTTGATAGAGTGCCTGAAGAACTATGGGTGGCGGTTCGTAACATTGTACAGGAGGCAGCAATCACCACCATCCCAAAGAAAAAGAAATACAAGAAAGCAAAGTGGCTGTCTTATGAGGCTTTACAAATAGCAGAGGAAAGAAGGAAAGCAAAAGGCAAAGGTGAAAAGGAAAGATTTATCCCACTTAATGCAGATTTCCAGAAAACAGCAAGGAGAGATAAGGAGGCTTTCCTGAATGAACAATGCAAAATAATAGAGGAAAACAATAGAATGGGAAGAACTAGAGATCTCTTCAACAAAACTGGAGAAATCAAGGGAACGTTCCATGCAAAGCTGGCCATGATAAAAGACAAAAACGGTAGGGACCTAAAAGAAGCAGGAGATTAGGAAGAGATAGCAAGAATACACAGAAGAGCTAAACAAGAAGGACCTCAATGTGTGATCACTGACCTTGAGCAAGACATCCTGGAGTGCGAAATCAAATGGGCCTCAGAAAGCATTAATAACAACAAAGCTAACGGAGGTGATGGTATTCCAGCTGAGCTATTCAAAGTCTTAAAAAACAACTTCATCTCTCAAAAGGTAGAGGTGGGAACCAGAGGATCTTCTATCCTGGATTTAATCCTGACTAACAGGGAAGAACTGGTTGATGAAGTGAATGTTGTAGGATCCTTGGGGAATAGTGCCCATGTCAGCTTGGAATTTGACATAGAGAAAGATGTGAAACCAGGACATAGTAGGACTCGTAACCTGGACTTCAGGAAAGCTGATTTCCAAAAACTCAGAGAAATATTAGGTAGGATCCCATGGCTGGAAATGCTGAGGGGGAAATCTGCACAGGAAGGATGGGAGATGCTGAAAAATGAAGTGCTTAAGGCACAATCCCAAACTGTCCCACTGAGAAAGAAAGGTGGGAGACAGTTAATGAAGCCGAGGAGGCTGAACAAGGAACTCTCTGAAGAGCTGAGACTAAAAAAGGAAAATGTACAGGAAATGGAAGGAGGGACAAATTACTGAGGGTGAATACAAGAAGCAGGCTCGAACCTGTAGGGATGGTGTCAGAAAGGCTAAAGCACAGATGGAGGTGATGCTTGTGAGGAATGCTAAAAATAACAAGAAAAGGTTTCTATGCCTATGTTCGGAGCAAAAAGAAGAACAGGGATGGGGTAAGCTCATTGCTAGGGGAAGACGGTCAAGCCTTAACAAGGGATGAAGACAAAGCAGAATTACTTCACTCTCCCTTTGCGTCAGTCTTTAACCGTAAGACGAGCTGTATACAAACTGAAGAATGCAGGGCATATGAAGGAAGAAGGAACTGCCAGTCTAGAGTAAGTAAGGAAATGGTTAGAGAGCATCTAGCTGCCTTAAATATTTTCAGGTGTCCAGGGCCGGGTGGCTTGCATCCCATAGTGCTAAAAGAAATTGCAGATGTTATTTCAGAGCCTCTGGCTCTAATCTTTGAGATGTCCTGGTGTAGTGCCGGAACATGGGAGAAGAGCAAGTGTTGTCCCAATCTCTAAGAAGAGAAAAAAAATGAACACAGGAAATTACAGGCCTGTCAGTTTGACATCAATACCTGGAAAAATTCTGGAGCAGATTATGAAAAACTCTGTCTGTGAGCACCCTGAACGGAATGAGTTAATTGGTAGTAGCCAGCATGGGTTTATTAAGAATAAGTCATGCCAGACCAACCTTATCTCCTTTTTGACAGAGTTACTAAAATGGTTGACTCTAGCAATGCTGTGGACATAGTGTATCTAGATTTCAGTAAAGCATTTGACAAAGCTTCTCATGATATCCTTGAGGATAAACTGGTTAAATGTGGGCTGGATGGTGCAACTGTTGGATAGATTCGTGGTTGGTTGAAAAATCATACCCAACGAGTGGTCATAAATGGCTCTTTGTCTACGTGGAGGGAAATCTCGAGTGGAATGCCACAGGGCTCGGTCCTGGGCCCGGTGTTGTTCAATGTTTTTATAAATGACCTGGAGGAAGACATAGCGAGGGTGCTTATCAAATTTGCAGATGACACGAAGCTGGTGGGGTTGCTAATTCTGAAGAAGACAGAGTCAGGATTCAAAATGATCTAGATAGGCTGGAACAGTGGGCTGAGACAAATAAAAGGAATTTCAATAGGGATAAGTGCAAAGTCCTACACTTAGGTACAAAAAATCAAAGGCACAGATATAGAATGAGAGGCACTTGGCTTGATAGCAGCACATGTGAAACGGATCTAGGTGTTCTGGTTGATCACAAGCTCAATATGAGCCAGCAGTGTGATGTGACTGCGAAGAAAGCTAATGCAATCTTAGGATGCATTAACAGAAGCATTGTGTCCAGATCATGGGAGGTAGTAAGGTAAAGGTAAAGGTTCCCTTGCTCGAAAGCCAGTCGAATCCGACTCTAGGGCTGCGGTGCTCATCTCCGTTTCAAAGCCGAAGAGCCAGCACTGTCCGAAGACGTTTCCGTGGTCATGTGGCCGGCATGACTAAACACCAAGGTGCACGGAATGCTGTTACCTTCCCGCCGAAGTGGTACCTATTTATCTACTTGCAGTTTCTTGCTTTCGAACTGCTAGGTTGGCAGGAGCTGGAACTAGAGATGGGAGCTCACTCCGTCTTGCAGCACCTGGGTCTTGAACTGCTGAACTACTGATCACAGCCTGCAGTTCAGCATCTTAACCACTTGAGCCACTGCAGCTCAACAGAAGCATTAACAGAAGCATTGTGTCCAGATCACGGGAGGTAGTAGTCCAGCTCTATTCTGCTATGGTCAGGCCTCACCTGGAGTACTGTGTCCAGTTTGGGGCACCACGTTTTAGGAAGGATGTTGACAAGCTCGAGGAGGGCAACCAGAATGATGAGAGGGTTGGAATCCAAGTCTTATGAGGAAAGGCTGAGAGAGTTGGGTATGTTTAGCCTGGGAAAGAGAAGGCTTAGAGGGGACATGATTGCAGTCTTCAAATATTTGAAGGGCTGTCATGTAGAAGATGGAGCAGATCTATTCTCTCTTGCTCTGGATTGCAAGACTAGATCTAATGGGTGGAAATTACAAGGGAGTCGTTACCGGCTAAATATTAGGAGAAACTTCCTAACTGTAAGAGTGGCTGAGCAGAGGAACAGAATGCCTCGGGAGGTGGTGGATGCTCCTTTGCTGGATGTTTTCAAGCGTAGGCTGGACAACCATCTTTCAGAAATGCTGTAGGGCTACCTTTCGGCTATGCTCCTGCAGAGTGCAGTGGGTTGGACTAGATGACCTGCAAGGTCCCTTCCAACTCTAACATTCTATGATTCTATGATTCTATGATGCTGCTGAAGTGCTGCACTCAATATGCCAGCAAATTTGGAAAGTGCAACAGTGGCCACAGGATTGGAAAAGGTCAGTTTACATTCCAGTCCCAAAGAAGGGCAATGCCAAGGAATGTTCAAACTATCGCACAACTGCACTCATTTCACACGCTGGCAAGGTCATGCTCAAGATCCTACAAGCTAGGCTTCAGCAGTACCAGAAAAACATCTACTTCTGCTTCACTGACTACACTAAAGCCAGAATTAAGATTGCTGGGAAAAACATCAACTACCTCAGATATGCAGACGATACCACTCTAATGGCAGAAAATGAAGAGGACCTCAAGAACCTCATGCTAAGTGTAAAAGAAGAGAGCACAAAAGCTGGCTTCTAACTCAACATCCAAAAACCTAAGATCATGGCATCTGGCCCCATCACTCTTTGGCAAGTAGAAGGGGAAGTCATGAAAGCAGTGACAGACTTCATTCCTGGGATCCAAGATCACAGCAGATGGTGACTGCAGCCATAAAATTAAAAGACGCCTGCTCCTTGGGAGGAAAGCAATGGCAAACCTAGACAGCATAATAAAAAGTACAGGCATCACCCTGCCAACAAAAGTCTGTATGGTCAAAGCAATGGTATTCCCAGTAGTAATGTATGGCTGCGAGAGATGGACCATAAGGAAGGCCGAGCGCCGAAGAACAGATACTTTCAAACTATGGTGCTGGAGAAGACTTTTGAGAGTCCCTTGGACTGCAAGGAGATCAAATCAGTCAATCCTAAAAGAAATAAACCCTGACTGTTCCCTGGAAGATACTGAAGCTGAAGCTCAAATACTTTGGTCACCAAATGAGAACGACCATTGGATACTCATCGTGAAGGGTCCTTCTCCTCTGAAGTCTGGAGGATATCTTGTAGGTGATTCCCATCCATCATCAGCGAGGCAGGACTAAGTTCAACTTCTTTCTGTTTCCTCTGGTGGGAGTCACTCTTGGCTCAGTTCCGGTGCTCCGAAAGCAATATACTAGATTAATTAAACTACAGGAAGAACTAAACATGAAGTAACATTAACCATAACAGGAATAATAGAAAGGAAAGGTAAGAATTCTATGCAATACAGAAAAAATGCACGTTCTCTGTAGGTAAGTTTATGTTATGTGACTTGTCTCTTCTTTCTCTTACTCTCTCCGAACTACTGTATAAATGTGGTTGCCCATGTGCAGTCAGCCATCTGCAGAATGACGACCCGGGAGGGCCAAGATGTCCTCCAGACCTCAGAGAAGAAGGACCCTTCACGGTGAGTATCCAATAGTCGTTCTCCCTCTGAGGTGGAGGCCATCTTGTGGGACCTCCCAGAGCAGTGTCCCCTAAGAACCGGGTGGGTGGTCGTCATCCGCCAACAGAACTGACTGCAGAACTCAACGACCAAAGGCTGCATCAGCAGAATCATATAGATTGATTTTACAGTGCCTGATAAAGGTGGACAATGAGGACCACGTCGCTGCCTTACAAACCTCCTCCACGGAAGCTCTATTAGCAAAGGCCGCAGAAGTGCCTGCACTGCACAGAGAATGGGCCATGATGCCCTTGGGAACACTGATGTTCAGGCTCTTGTAGGCCTCTGCAATTCATGACCTGATAGTGCGACTTATGGCTAATGTAGACATCTTTTTTCCCATGTGAGGAGGGGAAATATTGACGAACATCGCCTCTGTTAGTCTAAGAGAGCCTGTTTTGGAGATGTAGCACTTGAGTGCCCTCCTCACGTCCTGAGCGTGCCACAATCGCTCCCTCAGATGAGAGGGGTTTGGACAGAAAGAAGGCAGACAAATTTCCTGGGATAATGTTGTGTTCAATTTGGGACAGAAGGAAGGATCTGTTCGGAGGATGACTTTATCCTTGTGGAAGACACAGAGCTCCTTATGCACTGACAGAGCTCCCAGTTCAGAGATCCTCCTGGTTGAAGTGATGGCCAGCAAGAAAAGAGTCTTCATCCTCAAGAACTTTAAGGGAATATCTTTCAGGGGTTCGAAAGGACCCTTTGTCAATGCAGAGAGAACTGTATTAAGCCTCCACATGGGAAATCTGTGCTGTTGAGGGGGCTCCTTGAATGATGCCCCCTTTAAAAAAGTCGGATGTGAGGCTGTTGAGGTACGGGCAAACCCCCATACCAGGGTAGGACAGATGTCAAGGCTGTTACCTGTCACCAGAGAGTAGAAGCTCAAAGACTTGTGGATCAACTGTCTTGAAGAAAATCCAGAATGGAATGCACCTTGAGATGAAGCGGATCTATCTTCTTCCTCTTGGACCATTGGACGAAGGCTTTCCATGTGACGTTGTATATCCGTGTCGTGGAAGGTTTCCTGGAAGCCATCATCGTCTGAACGACTGACTCACTGTAGCCTCTTTTTAAGAGCTTGACCCTTTCAACTTCCACGCGGTCAAGCAAAACCATCCTGGATTGGGGTGACGGATCGGGCCCTGTAGAAGCATGTCTTCTGATACTGGAAGAACGAATGGAGGGGCGACTGCCATCTTCTAGAGGAATGTTAACCAGGGTCGATGAGGCCAGTAGGGTGCCACCTTGATGACTTCTGCTCTCAGTGCTTTTATTCGTCGAAGAAGTCTTGAAAGTACAGGCAGAGGGGGAAATGCATAAAGTAGTTCCACCTGCCAAGGAAACAGAAGAGCGTTCATCTGTTCCGCTGAAGGATGATAGAACCTGGTATAGAACCTGTCCAATTGGTTGTTGTTTGGTGAGGCAAACAGATCCACCTGAGGGATTCCAAACCTGGACTGAATCATTTGGAATAACCTCTTGTGAAGAGACCATTCGCCCTCCTGAATTGACTGGCGACTCAGCCAATCTGCCTGTGTGTTGACAGAGCCTTTGATGTGTTCCGCTCAAAGAGAGCTCAAGTTGTTCTCCACCCATTTCAGCAAGGACGTCACTTCTCGGTGTAGGGTTAAGGATTTGAAGCCCCCCTGTTTGTTCAAGTAGGCTTTGGCTGATATGTTGTCGGTACGCACAAGAATGTGGTGACCTTGAATTTGAAGGGTAAAAAGCTGAAGAGCTAGTCGGATAGCCCGAAGTTCCAGAAGGTTGATTGGAGGTGACCTTTCTGCTTCAGACCACCTGCCTTGAACTGGGCACTGATGAAGGGTGGCCCCCCAGCCAGATAGACTGGCACCTGTGAATATTTGTATCTGGTCCCGTGTCCAAAAGGTCTTGCCCTGGGATAGGTTGGACATTTGGTCCACCAACGAAGGCTGGTCTTTACTCGAAGTGGTACTTTCAAGGAGAACTCCATTTTCAAGGCGATGGCTCTCTGATAAGGACATAAGAACTTCTGTAGCTGCCTGGAGTGAAATCTCCCCCATTGTAGAGTATCGAAGGCAGCCACCATGAGGCCCATCAATTTGATGAGGGACGAAAGAAAGGAAGACCTTGCTTGTATGATTTGGTTTGATAGATCCTTGATCTTTCGAGCCTCGCCCATGGGTAGAAAGAACTTGATCGACTGTGTGTTCATTATCATTCCCAGATGTTCCAGATGTTGGGATGGAATCAGTGAACTCTTTTGTCTGTTGATCAGGAATCCGAAGTCCTGTAGGCATTGTATGATCATCTGAGTGTCCTTCTGGGACTGTGCATTGGATGAGGAATGGATCCGAAGGTCGTCCAAGTACAGATGGATATGGACACCCCATTCCCTCAGGTACACAACAGGATGGATCAGCACTTTCGTAAATACACTTGGAGCTGAAGAAAGGCCGAAGGGAAGTGCCCAGAATTGTAGATGTTTCTCTCCTATGCAGAAGCGAAGGAACTTCCTGTGTTGAGGGAAGATCGGGATGTGAAGATAGGCTTCTTTCAGATCTATGGAAGAGAGGAATTGCCCAGGCAGGAGAGATTCTGAGATGGACCTCAAGGATTCCATGCGAAAGTGCTTGAGATCCACATATCAGTTGAGGTATTTTAAATCCAGGATCGCTCTCCAGTCCCCATTCTTTTTGGCTCAGGTGTGCTCCCCGCTCAGCTGCACGTCTGTTCTTGGCTGCACAGTCTTGTAGCTCCTCAGAGTGCCCGCGGCGTCCATCTCCTGAATGGAGAGGGGATCTAAACCTCCGGATCTGATTGCTCAAGCTGTGGGAGTTGCCCCCACAGACCGAGAAGATGAAGGAGAGAGATAGGTTTTTGTTTAGATATAATAGAGAGAAAGGAAGAAATGAAAGTGAAAGAAAGGAGTTATAGCTAGATTGGTGTTAGAGCTCTAACACCTAGTTGGTCTCCTTATTGAGGCAGGAAAAGCACTGAGCCAAGGGTGACTCCCACCAGAGGAAACAGGAAGAAGTTGAACTTAGTCCTGCCTCCCTGATGATGGATGGGAATCACCCACAAGATGGCCTCCACCTCAGAGGGAGAAGGAAGAACACACTGGAGAAGACCCTGATGCTGGGAAAAACTGAGGGTAAAAGCAGAAGGGGACAGCAAAGGATGAGATGGTTAGACAGTGTTATCAATGCAATGAACATAAAATTAAGCAAACTACAGAGGACGGTGGAAGACAGGAGGGCCTGGCATGATGTGGTCCATGGGGTTGTGAAGAGTTGGACTCGACTGTGTGACTGAACAACAACAAGAAGGTTTTATAGAAAGGTACTTTTTTATTGGCACTGGCAGTTCAGAGAACAAAACAAAAAAAAATAAAAGGCAAAAACAAAATTCTCAAGGCCTGTTACAAAGGGCTGGAGCTGAGATACTGATGCATACATGCACCAGGTGGCATATGAAGGAGAAGGGACCACTTTTGATCCCTAAAACCTGTGCTAAACCTAAACCTATCATAAGTTTTGTGGAACTCAAATGGATTAAAGTCATGCTAAGCTAGAGTGTCATGAAGACATGCTAGCTACGTTGCTAAGGAGAGATGGTGCAAGATCACCCTGCTCTCCCTTGTATTAGCAGAATAGCTGAAAGCATCCAATCCAAATATCTGTATACTAACTGGCATCAGAAAAGTCTTTTAAAAGTGCAATAAAAATCAAGAAATAGCACAGGTGTGTGGTACGCTTCTGTGAAACAATAGCTAGAGTTAACATGACAAGGTCCAATCTTGCCAACTGACAACAGATTCTCATTTATAATGTGAGAGAGCTGACTTTTCTAAAGGCCTATCCTTACCACAATCATTTCAGAAGGCTCCAGTATGATACACTCGCAACCTCGTTTTCCTCCAGACTGCTTGCCAAAACTGAGGAGGAAAAAAACCCAGAAAATGTTAGCTCACATTAAAGGAGACAATAACAGAAAAGTAAAAATACAGCAATAAGAATATTAACTGAATGTGATAGAACACAGTTGATCTCACATGATGATTTAAGGGATTGTTATAAAGTGCTCCTCCAGCATTCTGGGGAAATGTTCAGACATTAATATAGCTGGTGTGTATAATATTATACACACATACACACATACGAGAATAAGATCATAGAATGCAAAAATGCCAAAACACACTGAAAGAGGGAAAAAATCCATCCTTAACTCCATCCCAACCCAATTGGTTACTTTTTTTTTCATACTGTTGACATGGATCGACCAAAATAGCTTCCAATAGGCTAGAATCAACATTTTGCTCTTGATTTAAACAGGTCCCATAACTCATCACAAATTATGGAAGGGGGAAAGTACTAATACCTCATCACATTGTCAAAGAATGGGAAATGCAGGAAAGAATAGGAAACCCAAACCTAACTATATGGTTTTAAATATTTTGATTACTGGTATGTACTTGTCTGGGATTTTCAAGATTTAATTACTTTAAAATATGCAATTAATTCTTTAAATTTATAACATCAGAGTAGTAGGAAATATAGCAAGAACAACTTTATGATTGTTATACATATTGCAGCATCCTGTGTGTCAGGAAGTCTATTATTAGTTTGCAGAGATTTCAAGTTTTATCAAGAGTTCTTCTGTATTCTGTAAGCAAGGCCAGTCAGGTCTCCTCAAGTGGTAGTGTCCTCAGGCTTGGATAGCAAGGCTTGAGCATCAACAAGAGCTGGAAGCAAGGAACTGGCACTGGAGGCAAGGAGCTGGAACTGAGACACAGGCTTATGCCTAGTTAGCCAGTTGATCCAGCAAGCTTCTGTCATCAGCCCAAGGCTTAAACAGGCTGAGAGGACAGCAGCTCCACCTGCTCTGAAAGCAGCACCTGGATTCATCTATCCAGACTTAACTGGGGCCAGAATGCTGCAAACGATTACATCCACCATGCTCGGACCGAGGAGATGGATTACAGGCTCCCAGCCTGGCATTGCGCCTTCGCTAGACTATCTCTGCACAAGCCCTCTGCCTCCACTGATTCTGCTGGATAGAGTGGAATTCTAATGGGCTTATGGACCGAGTCCTGGACTAGCACTTAGTTCCCCAGGAACTTGAGCTACAGAGAGAAGTTCTGGTAGAGGAGCCCTGTCAGGGGCAAATTCTGGAGGATCTCCCACTGCAAGTTTCTCAGGGGTCAGTTCTGAAGCAGATCAGCCAGGAGCATCTATCCTGCAGGGGTGTTTTTGTTCTGTTTTTTTGCAGTTTTCTGCTCTCCTCCAGGCCGTGTCTCAGGCTTCTCAGAGGCTTCCGAGTTGGAGTCTAGAACCAGCTCAGTGAGGGTCACAAATAGTTCTTGTCTTAGATTTTTTAAAAAAAAATAACATATTTTGATGCTGCAGTAACATGAAAAAGTTATCTATGTACCTGAAAATTCCAAAATGCATTAAATGTATTAATTACCAGATACACAGATGTGAATCATCAAGAGAACAGAAGTTTCATGAAACTATTCTAAGAATGCACAAAATCTTTCAAAGTGATGATAAGTTTGAATGCTAAGAATTATGATCAGTAGGAGGCCAAGAGCATTGTGATTAGAACTGTCAAATTCTCATTTTAATAATATATCACAGAAACAGCCCTTAAGTGTAGCAGCTTTCATGCACTCATGTGTATGACTAATTATCTCTCTTTTCAATACAGGTATCAGTTCCCTGCAGTTCACTGAAACTGTGTTTTGGAGTGAGCACAGAACTAAAATGGTTCTTGAGGGCAGGCTCTTTATTGCATGGGAAAAATGTACGTTTCCCAAAAGAATACAGGATGGGAGGGGAAGGGTATTTAAGCCTTCCCACATGAACTGATTTGCATTTGCAAACTCCTCCCCCATTTCACCAGCCCTTTTTTTCAGGCATCTTGATAACCTAGAGTTATCAACTGAGTGAAATATGAAAAGGGCAGATGGGTAAATCCTTCCCCTCTCCCAACTCAAACTGCAACTGTGTTACCATTAGATATGTGAAGGCCCATGAGAAAAGAAAGAAAATGTTTCCTCCCTTTTTTCCTGAGGTCTTCCCCCCAAAAAAAATTTCCAACAGAAAAGCTGAAAAATTGGAGGAGTACTGAAAAAACATCCCTATGAAATATTTTCTCTTTTAGAATGAACGAAATGCTTTTAAAGACAAGATGGGCATGCTGTAGACATACACAGCTCTTAAAACCAAGATGCATTTCTGCACCTAGAAGGATGCCTAATCTTCATGAGAAGAATATGAAGGGATTTCATTGCTTCTCAACAGCTAAATGCCTTCTGTTGTCCTTCTGACCTGACGTGGTTAACCTTTTCATCTTTTCCTCTAATCACCTGACACCTTTACCCACAGACTGGGTAAAAAGGAGCTTATTGCTCTACCTTGCTGGAGGGAGAAAAAAGATCAGAAGTGGGGAAGAAACTGCACCAAATTTTTATAGGAAAACTGAAAGTTTCACTGAGACTTTAGCTCTCTCTTACCAGATAGAAAAAACTAAAGTACATGTGTTAAAATAGCACAGTGTGCATCAGCTTTCTCTCAGGCACTGGGAATATTTGCAGTCTCACTTGTACAAAATTAAGGCATTTTAAAATTCCATAAATATGTAGAATATTGCAGTTTTATATGCCAAGTTATAAATGGATTTAATGTTGTTAATTCCAGGAATTTTAGAACTCTAGTTACCATTGCTATATAATGACAAACAGCAGTCCCTTCTATCAAAGCTTCTCAGTTCCCAACCTTTATTACCCACTTTTTCCTTGTGTTTTTTTAAATAATATTGAGCCACAAAAAATTGTTCCCAGTACTTTTCATATTTATGAAAATCTATTTCACACTGTGCTTCAGGGAACACCATTTCTGAACATAAGAACATAAGAGAAGCCAATGTTGAATCAGGCCAATGGCCCATCTAGTCCAACACTCTGTCACACAGCGGCCAAAATATACCAGGTGCCATCAGGAGGTCCAGCAGTGGGGCCAGGGCACCAGAAGCCCTCCCACTGCTGCCCCCTCCAGCACCAAGAATAGAGTGCATCACCTGCCCCAGACTGAGAGTTCTCATTCTATACCCCGTGGCTAATAGCCACTGGTGGACTTCTGCTCCATATGTTTATCTAATTTCCTCTTGAAACTGTCCATGCTTGCAGCTGCCACGACCTCCTGTGGCAGTGAATTCCATATGTTAATCACTCTTTGGGTGAAGAAGTATTTCCTTTTATCTGTTCTAACCCGACTGCTCAGCAATTTCATAGAGTGCCCACGAGTTCTTGTATTGTGAGAAAGGGAGAAAAGTACTTCTTTCTCAACCTGCTCAATCCCATTCATAATCTTATAAACCTCGATCATGTCACCCCTCAGCCGTCGTTTCTCCAAGCTAAAGAGCCCCAAGCATTTTAACCTTTCTTCATAGGGAAGGTGTTCCAACCCTTTTATCATTCTAGTTGCCCTTCTCTGCACTTTTTCCAATGCTATAATATCCTTTTTGAGATGTGGTGACCAGAACTGTACACAGTATTCCAAATGAGGTCGCACCAATGATTTATACAGGGGCATGATGATACTGGCTGATCAATTCCCTTCCTAATAATCCCCAGCATAGCATTGGCCTTCTTTATTGCAGCTACACATTGTGTAGACATTTTCAGCGAGTTATCCACTACGACTCCAAGATCTCTCTCTTGGTCAGTCTCTGCCAGATCAGACCCCATCAACGTGTATTTATATTTAGGATTTTTGGCTCCAATGTGCATCACTTTGCACTTGGCCACATTGAACCCCATTTGCCACGTTGACGCCCACTCACCCATCCTCAACAGATCCCTTTGGAGTGCCTCACAATCCTCCCTGGTTTTCACCACCCTGAACAACTTCGTGTCATCTGCAAATTTAGCCACATCACTGCTTACTCCCAATTCCAAATCGTTAATAAACAAGTTAAAAAGCATGGGACCGAGTACTGATCCCTGTGGTACCCCACTGCTTACCACCCTCCACTGAGAAAGTTTCCCATTTATACTCACTCTCTGTTTCCTATTTATAAGCCAGTTTTTGATCCACAAGAGGACTTGTCCTTTTATCCCATGACTATTGAGCTTACTTAGGAGCCTTTGATGAGGAACTGTCTCAAAAGCTTTCCGGAAGTCAAGGTAAATAATATCTATTGGGTCCCCCTTGTCCACAGGTTTGTTCACTCCCTCAAAAAACACTAACAGGTTAGTGAGACAAGATCTTCCCTTACAGAACCCATGCTGAGTCTGCCTCAATAGTTTTTGTTCATCAATGTGCCTACTAATTCTTTCCTTAATAACAGTTTCCACCAACTTACCCGGTATCGATGTCAGACTGACTGGCCTGTAATTTCCTGGATCTCCCCTGGAGCCCTTTTTAAAGATGGGAGTGACATTAGCTACCTTCCAGTCATCAGGAATGGAGGCAGATTTTAAAGAAAGATTACATATTTTTGTCAGGAGATCCACAAGTTCACATTTGAGTTCTTTCAGAACTCTCGGATGAATGCCATCCGGGCCTGGTGATTTATTAGTTTTTAAATTGTCCATCAGTTGGAGGACTTCCTCTCTTGTCACCGCAATCTGATTCAGGTCTTTCAAACCCCCTCCCGAAATCAGTGCTTCTGGAGTGGGCAAACACTTCTCCTCTTCCACAGTGAAGACAGAGGCAAAAAATGCATTCAGCTTCTCAGCCATTTCCCTATCATCCTTCACTACTCCTTTTACCCCTTGGTCATCCAAGGGCCCCACTGCCTCCCTGGCTGGCTTCCTACTTCTAATGTATTTGAAGAAAGTTTTATTGTTGGTCTTTATGTTTTTTGCGATATGCTCCTCATATTCCCTTTTTGCTTGCCTGATCACAGACTTGCATTTTATTTGCCATAGTCTGTGTTCCCTTTTATCAACCTCACTAAGACTAGCTTTCCACCGCTTAAAGGAATCCTTCTTACCTTTTACAGCTTCCATTACTTTATTTGTTAACCATGCAGGCTTTTTTCTATACCTATTTGTACCTTTCCTAACCTGCGGTATATATTTTTTCTGAGCTTCTAGGATTGTCTTTTTAAATAGTCTCCAAGCTTCCCCAATGGTTTTGACCTTCTCCACTCTTCCTTTCAATTTCTTCCTCACATGTCCCCTCATACCAGAGAAGTTACCCCTTTTAAAGTTAAAAGTGGTTGCGTCAGTCTTTTTGGGCAACTCCCTATCTGTACAAATGTTAAACTCAATGACATTATGGTCACTGTTTCCAAGTGGTGCAATCACTTTTACATCTCTCACCAGGTCTTGGGTGTTACTTAGGACCAAATCCAGGATCGCCTCTCCCCTGGTAGGATCTGTGACCATCTGTTCCACAGCACAGTCATTGAGAGTGTCTAAGAACGCAATCTCTTTTTCCCGACTAGAACTCATATTGACCCAATCAATGTGTGGGTAGTTAAAGTCGCCTATTACAACACAGTTATTTCGTCTAGCCGCTATCTTTAATTAATTCATCATTTTATAATCCTCCTCTATCTTTTGATCTGGTGGGCGATAACAAACTCCCACTGTTAAGCCTCCTTTTGGACCCACTATTTCAACCCATAGCATTTCCAGAAGGGAATCCAATTCTCTTACCCTCTCAATCTTACTGGATGGTATACCCTCTCTGACATACAGAGCCACCCCACCTCCAACCCTTTCCCCCCTATCCTTCCGATATAATTTATAACCAGGAATCACCGTATCCCACTGATTTTCCTCATCCCACCAAGTTTCTGAAATACCCACAATGTCTATTTCCCCCCAACACCAAGCATTCCAACTCCCCGATTTTACCTCGGAGACTTCTAGCATTTGTGTATAAACACTTATAGTTTCCCACGTTTGTTAAGCCCACAGCCTTCCTCTTGCTGCCTCGAGACCTTGCCAGGCAGTTCCTATCATTAGCCACAGTCTCAGTGGACAATTGTAATCCATTTCCTTGTACAAAAGTAATAGCTACCCCTTCATCTCTTTGAGATGAGCCATCCCGAACCAGAGACTTTTCATCTCCTGTCGGCTTTCCCCCATTATTCAGTTTAAAAACTGCTCTGCCACCTTTTTGATTTTGAGCGCCAGCAGCCTGGTTCCTTCTCGGGACAAGTGGAGACCGTCCCTTTTGTACAGCTCCCTCTTGTCCCAAAAAGCATCCCAGTGCCTAACAAACTTGAACCCTTCCCCCTACACCACCGTCTCATCCACGCATTGAGACTCCTGATCTGTGCCTGTCTCTCCGGCCCTGCGCGTGGAACAGGTAGCACTTCTGAGAAGGCTACCTTGGAGGTCCTGGCCTTGAGTTTCCTGCCCAGCAGCCTAAATTTCTCCTCCAGGACCTCACGACTGCATTTCCCCACATCGTTGGTGCCGACGTGCACCACGACCACTGGCTCCTCCCCAGCACTATCTACCAGCCTATCTAAAACACGCGTAATGTCCGCTACCTTCGCACCAGGCAGGCAAGTCACCATACGGTCAGTACGCGGGTTCGCCACCCAGCTGTCTACCTGCCTAAGGATCGAATCACCAACTACCAAGAGCCCCCTCCCACCCTTCCCAGGGACGGTTCCTTGGTACGAAAGGATACCCGTTCACCAGCTGAAGAAGAGGTCCCTTCTGAGGGCACATTCCCCTTATCCTCAGCATGGTGCCCCTTTTCCCCTTGACCCTCATGCTCCCTGGCAGCAGCCGGGCTGCCAGATCCAGAGTGGGACATATCTAACAAGTCCCCGAGAGTCTTCCCCGTGCACCTAACTGACTGTCCCTGCTTCTCCAGGTCAGCCACCTTGGCCTCAAGGGAGCAAACTCGCTCCCTGAGAACCAGGAGCTCCTTGCACCGAGCACACACCCAAGACTTCTGACCAGTGGGCAGATAGTCATACATGTGACACTCCATGCAAAACACTGGATAGCCCCCAACCCCCTGCTGGCATTCTGGCTTCATAATTGTTTTTAAACAAATACTTTTCTATAACCCCCCTTTTAAAACCCTTTGTATTTATATGGCTCCTGTTGTAGGAGTCTACTTACCTTACCTTACCAAGGAGCCAAGGTCCTGGCTTCCTGGCTCTTCCTGGGCTTCTTACAGAGCCCCTAGGCCAAGAGCCACAGGCAATACCAAAAACTCTCTCAAAAGACATAGAACAAAATGCTTTCTCTCTACTGAGGTCAACAGCAGCTGTAGAAGGAAGGTTTATGCATCTGTATTGGGAAGACAGCAGATGCTTTGACATAGAATTTGATCTTCATTGATCTCTCAGACAGAGAGATCTCAAATGCTTCCTACTCACTGATCACTGTCATCTCATCTGGTCTACTACTGCTTGTCATTCTATGAGAAATGTTTTCCCCTCCCCAGTCTGCTCTGTGGCACCCGTACAGAAGGTGTAATCAATAGGTTTGCTTCTCTTCTGCAGCCTATCATGTGGCCTAGCCTCTACCTCTATTATTCCTACAACCGGCCTTCCAGAAAATGCAAGCTAAAGTACTGGCTCTTGTCTCTGCAGCACTCAGCTGTAGAAGGTCTTTAACAATACATTTTCATCTTTTCTTCTTATCAAATGCTTTTCTTCTTATCAAAATATCAGAGTTCAGACATTTCTTACTAGAAGCAGTTAAGCCAAATGATCATTGCAAACTGTCTGGTTTCCTTCAAAAAACTATTACACTATTTTTGTCAATGCATTCTAAGCTTCATAGAGCCCTTTCCAAGACAATAAAGATCACATCCTCTGTTGCATCAGTGCGTGATTGTGATTTGCTTCACTTATATTTTAACCTTTTGTCTGCTTTGAAGAAATGCTCACATGTATACATGTGGATGAAACAATTATTCCACGCATATGCACAAACCAAGTAGGATGTATTTGTCAGGTCTCGAAATTTCTCTTCTTGCCTTTCCCTCCCCCTTCCAAGTTAAAAGCTGCTTTTGCTGCACTTGAAAAATGTGTGCATTTTCCATCCTAAAAACCATTTATCAATATTAAGTTGCTGAAAGGATTGATGCCTTTTAGTATCTGAAACAGAATAGAAATTTCATGTCTCTTACAGAATATTTACTTCAAGGGCATTTACTGTTTCCTCAAGAATCAAAAGACTGAAAACTCCACACTCAGTCATTCTCATTTTCAGACTTTCCAAAAAGCTTAGGCTTCACATCAATGGCAGCTACCACTGAAATTCAATCAGTGCTTATGTGCAAGCTCCACTGAAATAAGTGAAAGTTAAACAGAATCAGCACTTAGTAGACTGAGCGCCACACTTTTACTTATATGTTTCAATTCTTTTGATGTAGCAATTTTCAAAGACTGTTATATTTCTTGTCATAACTTCCACAGAAGAAATCCTATATAGGCTGCTTAGAATCTGCCAGGGACTTAATGTCAAAGATGTTAGCAGGGCAATTCAAATCAATATATATGATACAGCCTCCAGAAGAATTGCTTTTTAAAGGGAAGAATAATAATGCATACACTCTGGCAGAACTTTCTTTTTAACATGGTCTCTCACCATTTCCAAACTACTTTTTAAGCTCAAGGAAAATTTAAGAACAATTCGGGAGTTCCCTGGGAACAATGTCAAAGAGGCAAGCAAACTCATACAAATGAGCAGATATACTAGAAGATTTGATCAGAAATTAGAATGATATACTTCTGGGGGGGTTGGGTTTTCTTTTGTTTTTTACTGACTGGGTGGTTTACTGTCACAGACTAGCCCAAAATGAAAAATGCTTCTAATTTCTAATTCTAAGCTTCCATTAAATAAACACTGAAGCTGTCCTGGGCAATAGTTAAAAACGGCTAAAAGAAAGCACTGTAGGACAACTATATCTGACATATGTGGTAGATAATACAGAAAGAATTCACAAAATGTTTATTATTAACAGATAACATCCATCTTTTCACTACAGCTACAGCTTCTGTAACAATATTGTTATGCAACAGCTGTTGCTGCTATAATTTGCAGTCCTAGAACAAACTTATTTATGCCAGAATGATACAACCCAAGATGTTTTTAAAAAAAACTTGTAGAATTGCACACTGTTGAATAAGATCAAGAAGCTACATAGTTTAATAAAACCACATCATTTTCCAATACACTTCACTATTTCAATATACAACAGAAGTAATTATTAGCCAGTTTTAAAAGATACATGAACTGGAATACCTGAATAAACTCAGACACAGCATTTTGACTTGTTTTGTTAATGGACTGGGCCATACATCTGATAACTGTTTTGGCAGATTGCTAATCCTACATTTTCCCACACTTTAACCTGCTTCATTAATGGGATTCTGTTAAGTGTAGAATTTCAGTAAGGGTGGTCAACACCATTAAAACACACACACACACCACCCCCAAACTTTATTTCTTACTTCACTACAGATTCTTAAACCAAACAAACCTACTTCCAAGAAAGAACAGGTAGAGAATTAGCAGGGAAAAGTAATGTTATGTCATGGCCATATTTTTGTCAAAAGGCAGCTAAAATACACAAACATTCTGTCAGCTTTCTACTAATCCAAGAACCCAAACATTTGGTCCCTTTAAACACCCTCCCCCAAGTGGCGAGTTTATTCACTGCTTGAAGAAAGTGTCCAGTCCCTTTGAGCACCTTTTCGAAGCAACGAGTTTTCTCCTGCACTCCAGTTTAAACCAGGCTGCAGAAGAAGGGAGCCCCAAGAGCTGCTGTGCCGCGGAGAGCACTTTGGTCCGTGCAGCACAGGAGATCCTGGTTGGGCTCACTTCTCCTACATTCCAGTTTAAACAAGGCTGTAAGAGAAGCGAGCCCCAGGAGTTGCTGTGCCACATGGAGCACATTGCTCCCAGTGGCACAAAAGATCCTGGGCTTGCTTTCTCCTGCCTTTAAAGGGCTCACAGTCCCTTTAAATGCACTTCAACCAAGGCTATCTGGCAGACCTGAAAAATCCTGAATATTTTCGGGATTTTTTCGGTCAGCCATTTTCAGATAGCCAAGTAAATGGCCCAGTCACTAACTGGCTGAAAAAATATCCAGAAAATACCAATACAGAATTTTTGGTTATTTTTTCTGGCTCAATTTAGCCGAATGCACACCTCTAGTCCCAGGCAAACAGAGAACCTGTAGGGAAACAAGGGGTTTTAGCAGTTATTATTTGAAGGCTGAACCTTCTCATGCTATATAATTGATCACCACACTGAAAGGATGCTGACTTCTTACATACCTGCAAGGTGGCAAGAACATAGAGTCCTTCATGAGCACAGATCCAGAAAGAAGAATATACCAGCATCTTGCAATAGTGTCCGAACTAAAGAAAAGGGACAAAGATGAACACAGCATCAATATGAAATGCTATACATCAAAGACCCCTATTATTTGAGTGTAAACATTACTAAAATATTACAGCCACCTATAGAATGTTGATTTATAATTATTTTCCAGGGAGGAATATCCAGGGAGATTTTACCTAGACAAGCTCTTAGCTGATAGAGACCTAAAGATTACACTAAATGTGGCAAAATATGCTCAACAAGCTATAAGACTCTGGAAGCAATTTGTAGAGGTAAGCATCTAATTGGCTTATCACTAGAACTCAGACCTGATTTTTATTTTCTACTAATCCTGCAAGCCTCCCTGAGTCTGCCTCGATGGGGAGGGCAGGCATTATTATTATTATTATTATTATTATTATTATTATTATTATTATTATTATTATTATTATTATTATTATTATTATTATTATTATTATTATTATTATTATTATTATTTTTTACATGTCTTGATCTGAATGTATATTTTACTTACATTGTATATGTTATTTGATTGGTCTCTGACCGTATTAAACTCTTGTTGTTGTTGTTTTGTTGACCCCTAATTAAAGTTTTGAAAGCACAAGTTTCTCTACCTACTAACTTACTGGGGAAAATTGGATGCATGCAGCAGAGAAACCTGTTTTTCCCCAAGGTCCCAAACTTGCTGGTTGCAGAAACAAGAAGTATTTACAGAATTCCCATTCCCCAGAACAGTCTGTTTTATGTATTCAGAGGATGTATACAACTCCTCCAACAGACAAGAGATGGTAGGTGAGCTGACCAACAGCAAGAGATGGTAGGTGAGGTGAAGGTGGTGGGGACCATAGGGGAAAAGTGACCATGTCCTGCTAGAATTCCTTATGCTGTGGGGGACCAAGATAGTTCGTAGCCAAACATGTATGTTAGATTTCAGTAGGGCAGATTTTAATAAATTCAGGGACATGATGAGAATCATTCCATAGGCAAGACTGCTAGAAGGGAAAGGAGCAAGTGAAGGGTGGGCTCTCCTAAAACAAGAGCTCTTGCAAGCTCAAGCCATTGCTATTCCAACAACCAGGAAACATGCTAGGGGATCCAAGAAGCCAATGTGGATGAAAACAGAGAACTCCGGGATGTGCTAAAAGAGAAAAGGGGAATGTTCAAGAAATGGAGGCGAGGACATACCTCTGAAGAAGAGTATCTGTGGGTTGCTAGGCACTGTAGGTCAGCCATCAGATAGGCAAAAGCTCACAGTGAGCTAAAGCTGGCCAGGGAGGTTCGCTACAACAAGAAACTCTTCTTCAGATATGTGAGGAGCAAACGCAAGATAAAAAGGTGATGGGTAACTGTTAGGTGAAAATGAAAAAACTCTGACTGGACAGAGAGAAAGCAGAAAGGTTCAATGCCTGTTTTGCCTCAGTTTTTTCCTGAAGAAGAGAACAGGCTCATCTAGAGATGGTACTAGGCAAGGCACAGCATCCAGGCAGCTGGTTGATATGGACAGAGAGGTAGTTGAGAAGCACCTGGCTGCATTGAATGAGTACAAATGCTCCAAGCCAGATGGTATGCACCCAAGAATGCTCAAAGAACTTTCTAGAGAGCTTGCAGAGCCTTTGTCCATCATCTTCCAGACCTCTTAGGGGATGGGAGACATGCCACAAGACTGGAGGATATCCCAATTTTCCAATAAGGGAGGAAGAATGACCCAGAAAACTACAGGCTAGTCTGTCTGTCCTTAGTTCCTGGGAAGTTACTGGAGCAGATTTTAAAGGGATCAATCTGTGATCATCTAAAGGACAACTTGGTGATCCAGGGAAGTCAGCATGGATTTGTCCCCAACAGGTCCTGCCAGACCAACCTCATTTCTTTCTTTGACTGAGTGACAAGCTTACTGGATCAAAGGAATGCTATTGATGTTGTTTACCTGGATTTCAGTAAAGCTTTTGACAGGGTTCCCCATGATGTTCTGATGGGTAAACTAGAGGACTGTGGACTGGACTCTAGGATAGTTAGGTGGATAGGGAACTGGTTGGAGAACCACACTGAAAGAGTAGTTGTCAATGGCATTTCATCTAAATGAAAGCAGGTGTCCAGTGGGGCTCAGTTCTGGGCCCAGTACTTTTCTGTATTTTTATAAATGATCTGGATGAGGGTGTGGAGGGGCTACCCATTACATTTTCAGATGACACCAAATTGGAAGGAGCAGCAAACACATCAGAAGATAGAGATAGAATTCAATGGGTGGATGTGAATAAGATCCAATTTAACAATGATAAACACCGAGTTCTATATCTCGGTAACAAAAATGAAGAATACACATACTGGATTGTGAACAAGATCTTGGGATATGAGTGGACTGTAAGTTAAATATGAGCAGCCAGTGTGATGCACCGACAAAAAAGGCTAATGCAATCTTGGGGTGTATCAACAGAGGCATAACATCCAAATTGCAAGATGTCACAGTCCCACTCTACACTGCATTGGTCAGGCCACACCTGGAGTACTGTGTGCAGTTCTGAAGGTCTCACTTCAAAAAAGATGTTGACAGAATGGAGCGCATACAGACAAGAGCAACGAGGATGATTGGGGGCCTGGAGATCAAGCCCTATGAGGAAAGGCTGAGTGACTTGGGAGAAGAAGAGGTTAAGGAGGGACAGGATACATGATTGCTCTCTTAAAGGCCTGTCACTTAGAGGAGGGCAGGGAGCTGTTCCCATTGGCAGCAGAGGATAGGACTGGGTTAAATTAAGGACAGGAAGGTACTGGCTGAATATTAGGAAAATCTTTTTTACAGTACGAGTTGTGTAACAGTGGAATCATCCACGTAGGGAGGTGGTGAACTCCCCCTCACTGGCAGTCTTTAAGCAGCAGCTGAACAAACACTTGTCAGGGATGCTCTAGGCTGATCCTCCATTGAACAAGAGGTTGGACTATATGGCCTAATGGTCCCTTCTGTGATTCTATAATTCTCAGTTCTACTTTTAAAAGAATATTTGAGGTGGCTACAGTCAGGTAGCCCTGTCAAGTGTATGGTATGCGGGGGGAGTACTCCGTCTGAACTTTTCCTCACTGTTACTGTCTCTTATCAGGTCTCTGACCTTCACTCTCCAGCTACTGGAGTTTCAGCTGGGAACCACAACGGTTTCTAGGATTGTTTTGCTTGCTGGCCCGCCACTTTTGCTTGAATGTAGTATATCATAGTGGCCATTACAGACACAAGCTGTACACATGTCATTAGTTCTGTTTCACCATTAAACATTGTCTTCTGAAGAAGCCCTGTGTTGCATGAGCTGACTGAGGAACCTGACAAAGTGTCTGTAATCATCTTTTTCCTTCTTCTGACATGCATCTCTCCTAAGCCAAGATGAGTGGGGATGAGGAGGAGACAACATTCGTAACTACTGCGGAAGAGTTGGTACCTACGACCACGGTACCAACTACTACTCCTCGGGACGAGGAGTGGGGCACACCCTATCTGGATCCATTTGGCGGGGCGCACGCCAATGTGACTACCCGGCTGAAACACTGACCCTGCAGCAGGTTCCCGGTGGAGACAGCAGAGACTTGGTCCCTTATCCCGGGGCCCAAGCGGGAAAGTCAGTATGACCAAGCCGTTCGCCGACTGAGTGTTGGACCTGGGCCGGAAGCAGGTGCTGGAAAACAGGGATATGCTGAGGATTTTGTGGAAACCCGTTTAGATCTGCTCGAGTAGGGCCAAGACTGGCTCTTCCAGATGATTGAGGACTCGTTCCGTAAAATACCTGAGATGGTGACGATGGTGGTGCAACGGGAGCTAGACCAATGCTTGCCCGCAGTCCCTGCGCAGCCTGCACAACTGCCCGCGGGTCAGCCAGTAGTACAGGTGCTGCTCCCAGGCCAACAACCAGGGCAACTGCCGCCCCAAGGTCAGCAACCGAGACAACTGCTGCATCCCGGCCAGCCACCATTTGTCCCTCCGGGGCCCCAGCCAGTGGAACTGCTGGATGCCACGTTCAATGGAACGCCCGAGAAATTGGCGTTCTTCTTGGTACGAGCCAAGAAATTTGTGGGGAATGGGGGCCATTTGTTTCCCAATGAGGAGTGCATTGTAGACTATATTGCATCCCGTTTGCGGGAGGGAGCAGCTGACTGGTATGTGAACCTACACAATGTTGACAGCTGGAAGCTCCGAGAGGTTGACGCCTTCATGTGGGCCCTCCGAGCTCACTATGAGGACACTAATGCGAGTAAGACAGTCCAGGCATTCCAGAGCACTTTCTGCCAAGGGAAGAAATCAGTGAGGGAGTATACCAAGGAGTTTCGGTGCCATGCAGCCAAGATCCAAGTGCTGGCTGAACATTATCGTTTGGGTCTTAATCCGGAAATCCAGGGAACAATCCTCCATAGATGTAGCCAAGTGTCCCTGCACGCCTGGATGAAGGAGGCTGCCGACACAAAGAGCTGTCTCTGGACCACCCACATCGATGACGCAGCTACCCCAGTAAAGAGCATGCCAGCGTCGGTGAAATCCAAGACCCCACTGAAGCAAAAGGAAGGGACACGGGAGCTCTGCATGAAGCAAGGCTTATGCCTAAAATGTGGTGAAGTGGGCCATTTCGCCACTGCATGCCCAGGATCGGGACCTGCAAGCATCCCAAAGAGGAGCGGGGAAAAGAAGAGGTCTGACACTCCGGTAAAGAAGCAGACCGCCCACCCGAAGACTCAAAGCTAGTCTCCAGGAAGAGGACACCCCCTCGTGCAGCGAGGAAGAGGCTCAACCAGTGGTAAATGATCAGAACCTGTTGTGAGTAGTGCTGACCAGCAGGTCCCCATCCCAGAGGCGCAGAAAATGGTGAGCAGTTATCCCTCCCCTCTTTTTTGTGACTGTGACTATCATAAACCCCAACTTGAACACCCATGTGCGGGTGAGAGGCCTGATTGACTCAGAGTGTGGACGGGATCTCATCCTCTCTTGTTACGGGACTCGGAGTGAAAGTGGTTAAACTCTCAGAGCCCTGGTATTTACCCAAATGGACGGATCCGCTATGAAAGACCCGTGTAGATTCGAGACTGTTCCGTTATGAATGGGCGCAGGACAACACTGGGAGCACTGATCATTTGTCATCACCACTGCCGCCCGTTTCCCATTAGTACTAGGCAACCCATGGCTCCATAGTCACGACCCCTATATCTTGTGGGGGGAGGGTGTTATTCGCTTTATTTCGCCCCGATGCCAAGACCACACCTGGAATGGGGAGTGGGGGGGGAAACCCCAGGAGGGAGCAGTACCAGCTTGCTTTGCGTGTGAAGAGCTGGAAGCGATCCCGCCCAAGTACCGGGACCTGGCTCAGGTGTTTGAGGAGGAGGAGGAGGATGAATTGCCCCCCCCAACACTCAGACTGTGCTACTGAATTGCTACCTAACCAGAAATTACCCAAGGGTCAACTGTACTCTATGAGTCCCACAGAGAAGGCAGAACTTCATAAATTCATTGACAAAAACCTCACCCAGGGTTTTATCTGGCCTGCCTCCTCCCCGTTTGCTTTTGCCCATGCGTGTGACTTGTATTCATTGGCTTCTGCTATGGGGGGGGGAAGCTTGAATGTAGTATATCATAGTAGGCCCTACTGTATGTGGCCGTTACAGACACAAGCTGTACACGAGTCTTTAGTTCCATTTCACCATTAAACATTGTCTTCTGAAGAAGTCCTGTGTTGCATGAGCTGACTGAGGAACCTGACAGCTACATATGAACGCACCCATGCACGAAAGTGGGAGGTCTGGGGGTCGTAACAGGATTGTTCTTACCTGTAACCAGAGCTCTTTTTATAGCAGGAACTCCTTTGCATATTAGGCAACACAACCCTAATGTAGCCAATCCTCCAAGAGCTTACAGAGCCCTTCTTACAGGGGCTACTACTGTAAGCTCTTGAAGGATTGGCTACATTAGGCGTGTGTCACCTAATATGCAAAGGAGTTCTTGGTACAAAAAGAGCCCTGCCTGTAACTGTTTGTTCATCAAGTAACTTCTGTGCAGGCTCCCATTCTTCCGAGCAGGCCTGCCGCAGAAAAGTATATTCCTGAGCTAAAAAGTCCTCTAGAGGGCTCCTTCCTCTCACAATTGTAAGACATCCTTTTTCCACCCAAAGGATGGTCACATGGTCCAAGGGAGGGGGTGCTCACTCCTTCAGTTCCACCTGTACTAGAAGAAAAACTGTCCTCTGAGAACCCACAGCAGGGCAGGTGAGGGGGAATGTATGCCTGCACAGAAGACACTCAATAAACAACGGTTACAGGTAAGAGCAACCCCATTTTCATCTTCAGTCTTCTGGCAGTCCCCCATTGGGTTGTTACCAAGCTACCAATCTAGGAGGTGTGGTGAGGTTCCCACATGAGTAAGTCACTTGAACAGAGAATGTAAGATGGCCTTGCCAACCTCCACTTCATGTCTTGTCTGCAAGTCCAGAGCATAGTGCTTCACAAACATCTCTGAAGATGACCAAGTAGCTGATCAGCAGATCTCCAGCAACAGGGCACCTTGCAGAATTGTGGCCGAAGACACCTGGGCCCTGGTAGAGTGGGCTCAAACATGTAGAGGGGAGGGTAACCCTGCCTGTCTGTAACACGTCTGAATGGCCAAAACAATTCACTTGGGTAGTGTTTGAGATGTCACTGGTCTGCTCTTGTTTTATCCAATATATGAAATAAACAGACTATCACATTTCCTGAATGGTTTGATTCTTTTAAGGTAGAAAAGTAGAGCTCTCCTAACATGTAGCGTGTGAAGTGCTCTTTCAGCATCTGACAATGGTGTAGGGAAGAAAACAGATAACACAATGTCCTGTAATTACCTTGGGTAAGAATTCTCAACTGAGTCTAAGGACTACTTGCTTAGCAAAAGACTTCAAAAATGGTGGCTCAATGAGCTCACTGGCTCACAGGACCGAGGTTACAGCCACCAAAAACTGACCTTCATAGAAAGCACGTTTAAAGGGCAGGCAGCCAGAGGTTCAAAAGGTTCCAACATTAATTGTGAAAGTACCAAAGAGACGGACCACTGACGTATCAAAGCAGGATGTGGGGGATACATATTTAACAATCCCTTCAAAAACTGTTTAGACAGATGATGTGAAAAGACAGTTTGGCCTCTGACAGAGGAGAGGGAGGCCGATATGGCTGCTATGTGCACCTTGACCGATGAGTATGCTAAACCTTGGGCTTTAAGGGTGAACAAATACTGCAGCAGCACCAAAACAGGGCAGGAGGTAGGAGAATGGCCTTCAGAATGTGCCCATACTTCAAAATGCCTCAATTTACTTCTATAGGACCTTTTGGTGGAAGCCTTATGTGAACTGAACAAAACCTCCTTAATGTGTTGGGGTAAGATCACCTCCTCATTAATCTCCAAGCTGTGAGACAGAGGTAGGAAATATTGTAATGAAGCAACTGGCCCATCCTGAGTAAGTCTGGGGCAACAGATAGATGAATATACACACCCCCCCTTGGATCTTTGGAGATCCAAGGCAAACCATGTCTGGCATGGCCAAGGGGGTGCTATGAGGATAGCCTCTGTGCGGTCCTCGAGCAACTTTGCTACCACTCTCATGAGGAGCGACAAAGGGAGAAACTGGTAAAAAAGGGTGCCTGTCCAAATGGATTGGAAAGCATCCCCCATGGATAGGTGGCTGTTGCCCACCAGAGAATAGAAATATAGCGCCCTGGCGTTCTGATTTGTGTGGTGAACAAATCTATCCTGGGGCTCCCCCAAAGGTCAAAAACAGGCTGGATATACCCCAGTGCCACCTTGTCTGTTTAGACAGGACATGGCAGAAACATTGTCAGTCTGGATAAGGACCAACCGCCCTTGAACAATATCTGAGAAGGACTTAAGAGTATACTTGATGGCTCTTAGTTCTAAGATATTTATATGCAGGTTGCCCTCCTTAAAAAGCCATTTCCCTTGAACATGCAAATACCAGTCTCCACAGCTTCCGTCAGTGGTAATAGTAACTTCATGTTGCCTAACTCCAAAGGGAAAACCTGAAAACAAATTAGTGTCCTTCGACCACTGAGAACCCTTATAACCTGTCCGGGTATGGAAAACTGGTGGAGAGGAGAGTGTCATTCAGGCCTAAACATGGTCACAAACCATAACTGTAGAGGTTGCATAAAGAGTCTGGCCATGGGTAAAACAGCAATGGTTGCTGCTGTCAGTCCCAGAAACTTCTGGATGAGCAGTGTGTTTTGAAAGTGGCAGCGTGAAAAGTGGCTAACCAAGGCCTTGATAGTTGAGCCCTTGAAGGAAGGTAGATAGGCCGTAGCAGACAAGGAATCTAGTGAAGTTCTCACTGAATTCTCAATGAATTCAACCATTTGACCAGGTTCCAATTTAGATTTCTTCCAACTGATAGACAGGTTTCAGCAAGCCCTGATTGTCACAGCAATATTGTCTGCTAGTGCCTCCCTGGAGTTAACAACCTGCAACCAATCGTTTAGCTAAGGAAATATGTTACAACCTTTAAGCCAGAGGGAGGCAACAGGGCCGTACATTTTGTGAAAACTCGGGGCACAGTGAAAACACAATACTGATACACCCTTCCCCTGAACTTGAAACAGAGGAAATGTCTGTGGTCCTAGTGAATTGCCACGTGAAATTAAACATCCTGCAGGTTGAAGACTGCAAACCAGGAAGAGGGCTTTAATAACTATAAGACAGAAGTGAATATAACCATTTTAAATTTTGTCAACCATAAAAACCTGTTAAGTCATCTCAAATCTAGGATTGGTCAAAATCTTTTTTCTCAACTAAAAAGAACCTGGATTAAAGCCCCGGAGAAGAGGTGGGATTCAAGACCTCTTGAACTGCCTTCTTCTCCAGCAGTTTAACAAGCTGTGATTCTAACTCAGGAGGCACATTATCAACTGCCTCAGAAACTTCCTGAACAAGGGGTAGTACACTAAACTCTAATTTATAACTTTGTGTAACAATAGAAAGAATGGAATTCAGTAATCTCAGACCAACTGGGCAAGAAGGGATGCAGCTTACCTCGAAAAGTAGGGTTAAGTTCAAGACCTTGAGCTAGTCAGAAAGGAGGCTTTGTCAGATGACCCTAAGAGTCTCTTGAAGCAGGCTGTGTTTGACCAGGCTTCAATTTAGACCCATTCCTTCTCCTAGAAGAGGATGGCTAGGAGAAAGACAACCTTAGGTGAGGATACAGGAAATCTGGGTGGATTAAACGGATGCTGGTCTCTATAAGGGTGCCTCAGTCTGGAAGCAGGTGGATGCTGCTTCTGATAAGGGGAGGAAGGTTGAGTGTACCCTAATGACTGTGCTGTTTGGTGATTGTTCTTGATCTGAGTAAGAGTTTCATCTGTACACTCTGAAAAGTGTGGAACCCTCAAAAAGCAGGTCCTCCACCTTACATTTGGTCTTGATAGGCAGGGTAGTTAAGTGTAACCAGGCATGTTGTCTAATCACCACTACAGAAGCAATGGTTCTTATAGCAGAGTCAATGGAGTAGTGAGAGGTACTGATTTGCTGTTTAGACAGTCTGATGTCTTCAGTAAGGAAGACCTTGGTAAGGTCCTGCTTGTCCTCGGGAAGGAATTCAAAACAGGGATATACCTTCTGCCATAGAAATGGTTGATAAACTCCCATGATAGCTTGAAAGTTGGAAATTCTAAAGGTGAGCACAGACAAAGAGTAGATCTTGCGACCCAACGCATTCAGTTTTCTCCCTTCCTTGTCTGTGGGAGTGGAGTAACAGGCTGGATGAGCTCTGTTGTGAAGCTCATCAGTCACTAGAGAGGAATGGGGTAGGTGAGTAGACAGAAATGTGGCATCCTCCTGATTGATCTTGTGCAGATTTTCTATGCACCTGGAAGTGGCAGATGCAGAGGCAGGTCACTTCCAGATGTCTCTGTAAATGTCCTTGAAGCCCTCCAATATAGGGAATGTAGGGAAGGCAATAAAACTGGGAGTCTCAGAGTACAGCTGACTAAGGATCTTGTCCTTGGATTTCTGTTCCATTCTGTTAATGTCAATCTCCAAGACTTGGGTCATTATGGACATCTGTTCACCATATAAGCCTGAGGTCTTTATTAGGCAAAATGGGAGTAGGGTCACCAACTTGAATTATAATCCCAATCTAGCATTCCATCCTCATTAGATTCAAGGGTGGGAACAGCCATATGTGGTCTCGGTGGAACCAATAGTGATGCGGAGGGATGACTCTGGCACCGAGAATGATATTGATCCTGGTCAGAATATGGAAGCGGTGGGCATTCAGACCTGTTTTGAGGATAGGCAGGAGACATATAATATGGGTATGGCTGCCATGAGAATGAAGGATAGGGTTGATGCCAGGCCATCAGAGCCAATGGGTCCATCTCAGTCAGTATTAGGCTAGCAGCTGAGGCTTGACCCAGAGGAAGCTCTGCATCTGACATGGATTGGATAAGTGAAGCGAAACATGCTAAAGGGGTGCCTGGGGGAGTGGGGAGTTCAGCAGGTCGAGCAGTTGCGGAGTCTGACTTGGGTGGTCCATGGGTTCAGGATGAAGACTTGGATCTGCCTTGTGTTTTGACTTAGATCGACTCTTCTTGGCTGGAGGTTCTGAGATGTTTCTTTGATTTGGAGATAGCGAGCAACACCGAGTCAGTTCGAAGTGGGTAGCTAATGGAACCGACAGAACTGAGGCTGTTGTGGATTGGGAGGTGCTCAGCAGGGTCGCTTCAGGAGGTTTATCGGTGGAGTTCAGTGCCTTTTCCCACATGGCTGCCTTCAACTGAAAAGCCCTGTCACCTCCTGCTTTGGGGGCGAATTGCTGGCAAACGTGGTAGGTCTCCCCATTATGTTCTTCTCCAAGATAGAGAAGGCAAATGCTGTGCTTGTCTGAGTGTGGCATTTTAGTACCACATTTAGAACATTTGTTAAATAAGGCCTTTTGAGCCATCACAGGGAGCTAGAAGTAATGCCCATATAAAGGAGGTTGGGCGCTAAAGCCAGCCAGAGACCCAGGAAAGAATGGCACAAGGGAAAGAAGCTCACAGCTGTCCTTGTTTGCCTGGCATGCAGTAAGGCAACAGGTTTCAACAGAAGATTACCCAACACAAACAGGCTAATCCTCTTTCTCTTTCTCCTACATCTTTCTTCAAAGGAGCAATGCTGGGAAGAACCTTTCTCAATGGCGGCAGAAAAAGGAAGCAAGGGAGTGGGTGTCCCGTCCCTTGGACCATGTGACAGCCTTTGGGTGGGAAAAGGACGTCTCACAATGGTGAGAGGGAGGAGGAGTACCCTCTAAAGAACTTTTTAGCTTGGGAATATACTTCTCCACACCAGGCCTCCTTGGAAGCAGTCCCAATGGGGTCTGCACAGAAGACATTCAAGCACTGCAATGATTTTTTAGAACGTGTACTGAAATAGTTACAATATTATTTAGTGAGCACTTTCTCACCTGTTACTTGTTTACGTGGATATTATGTGGCTATTGCTAGTGGCAGCAATTACTACCCAGAGAGAAATTTAATGACTCCCAAGAGTAAGGAGAAGTGTTGCCTTGCTGAGCAGAAACTGGCAGCGTTATTACATGGACTGTGGTTTAAATTTTAATTTTGGACCAGTACGGCTTGAAACAACTTGTGACTCATTTTGAGGCAGCAAAAAATTAAAAACATAAGAGCTCTGCATGTTAATTTCAGGTGTCATATATCAGCCTGTGTAACTAAGCAACACATTTCTCATCCTGAAATAGCAAACAATGCTGTTTTCTGAACCTGTACTAATATGCTACTACAACTGACTTTGATTAAAATCAGTAGACCTGTATGCAAAAAAAAAAAGGACAGCTATACTATAATAGTTTTAAAATAAGGGGAGAAATGTTACTTAGATTTAACACTAGCTGTCAGAAAAGATTATACCTCTAGCAGCTGGTAGGAAAAGACCAAAAAAAAAACACCCCTAGTTTCTCTGTCCTCCATCCAATCCCTCATTTTTAATCAACTCCATTCAAAGCACATTAATAAAACTGTACTGCCCTACATGCCTTTATTTAACCCTCCAATGAGACAAAAAAAATGTTTACTACTAATCCCAGTAATACTGTGACATTTTAGTAGTGTATTAGTGGCATTTCCAAAATAAGATGGTAAGAACAGCTTTAACAATGTTCCCACATGCCACTGCTTGCTCCTAACATTTACTATCCTCTGAACTACAGCTGCAGCTTGCTTTTCAGCATGAGTCGGATTTTGGATAACATATGTTATATTAAGACTAAAGGATGTTGGCTTGTCCTTAATACTATAGATCTTACATTTTTAAATTGTATACCAGTATGTGAACTTACCAAAACAGAACTTGGTTTCCTTCGTACCTTTTGTACCGTGCACTTGAAGTCATAATTCTGAGAAGAAAAGTTCTATATCATTATGTCTGTTCCACTGTGGATGATGAGGCACAATTCTCTTTCATCAGTGCAATGATGAGTAAAGTTACTTGGCAATATTCTTATTTTACACAGGGAGAACCAGGATTGAAAATATTCAGAGATTTGAACCAAGACCAAAGATGATACCTTTAACAGCTGGCTCACTTGGAACTTTCACGCACCACTTTATAATCTTTCAGTTCACCCATAAGCTACACCCTATAGGTCAGGGGTGGCCAAACTGTGGCTTGGGAGCCACATGCAGCTCTTTCGCACATATTATGCCACTCCTGGCAGGGTGGCTGGGGAAGCAAATGGGAGGCATACCTCCCTGATTGGTCTTCCCTTCCCCAGCCAGTATCCCCCTCCCTAGGTAGGCTTGAGGTAGAGAGAAGAAAAGAAAGAAAGCAACTCTAACTTTAAATGCATTCTCAAAGCCCCCTCCCCAGCTGGCCAGCTTGGAGGAGGCATTTATCTCTTTAAATCCCTTCACCAAACCAAGCCAACCAGTGTGGAGGGCTTGGAGGACACATTTAAAGTTAAAATTGTTTTCTTTCTACCTCTCCCTCCCCCATCTATTGGCTTTCTTTCCACCTTTCTGTCTTTCTCCCCTTCCTTCCCATCTAAAGTTAAATGAGTTCTCCAAGCCCCGTCACACCAGCAGACTGGCTAGGCTCGGAGAAGGCATCTGTCTCTTTAATTTAATATGCAAATTTGTATATTTTTCAATAAAAGCAGGTGTTTTCATGTCTTGTGGCTCTCAAATATCTGACATTTATTCTATGTGGCCCTTACATTAAGCAAGTTTGACCACCCCTGCTATAGGTGATCAATCCAGCTGCATTCAGGAAAGTTTATTTATTTATTTAATTATCCACAGTGACATTCACCACCAAGCATCCAGCACCACCATACATACAGTCAAGACTAGATGACTCACTAACTTCAGTGTAATTTACTGCTTTATATTTTGCACCCCATATTTGTGCACTGTTGAACTGTACGAAGTTACAGACAATAAGTAAAATTGTCTATGCATAATGTATATATATTCTGGATTTTTATGAGCTTTTATGCTTCTAGTTTTATTTAAAGTTTGTAAATTTTAATAACTTTATGTTTTATGATTTTATGTTGTGAGCTGCCTCAAGGAGGTCTCTGAAGAGGAAGCATATAAGCATTTTAATTAATAAAATAAAATGTTATTTATGTTTCTCCTATCCACTGAGCATTTAAAAGACAAAGCACACCACAAAGGCTCATCTTAACCTCTCAAGCTTTCAGCCTACCAAAACTGCACGAGATCAGATATTCTTACCTTAACTGATGTTCCCTGAGATTTGACAGTATATCCATTCCATGAAGATAGTAATATATAATATTTAATTCCTGAAAATAAAAACAAAACATGATTTTAAACAATACTACTGTGGAGTAGCAAACAGACAGCAACAGAGAACACTGGGTTTAAATATTCAATTAACCATGAATTTTAATGTCACCTTGAACTAACTAATGTCTCTCACAGGATTGTTTCAAAGATCTTAAAAGATATGGGGAAACCAGGAATGCCAAGTATCCCATTGAGGAAGCAATAAAAACGAAAGAATGCATTTAATAGAACTTTTCAAAACACTTGAGTTACACACATTTTGTATCTATCTGATAAATAAACTCCTCTAGACAACAGCAGGCCACAAGAACCAGAAGTGTGCTTTATAACAATTTGTTTTGCTATTACAGGACAAGCATCCTAAGGTAGGAACACCTGGCAAGGCCACAAAACTTTGGCTCACTGTTCTTTTAAATACAAAAGAAACCCACATCCATCCCGCACTAGATCTTATGACAGAACTCTGGAGACAGGGGTCTCCAAGACTGACCTCTAAATGCAACCCTGCCCTCTCTACACAGCATAAAAGGACAGAACAACTTGAAGTACTGAAGCAAACAGAAAAAATGTAACCTTACTACACTACCACTGTGCAGAGCAGCACAAAATCATGCTGTGTGTCAAACAAGCTTAGGACAAACCTATGCACTATTTTGAAATTACACAATTATCTTAAAAGCTGGGTTTTTAATTAATTGTATACAATTTTAAAGGAAATTCAGGAATGTGGGAAGATAAGCTAGTTAACTTCTTTTCCTTCCACCTGTGTTCCCACTAAAATTCATCTCCCCATCACCACCACTACCAAGCTGCTTTTACCCCCACAGAATACAGCTTACAGGTTTAAACTGTGGCCACAGCAGCTGCACTGGATAAATGGGAAAACCATCAGTTAAAAGAATCACAGAACTACACATAATATGTAGTTCCATGTTAAAAGTACATAGGTAAAGCTGGAATCCCATTCCCTCCTTAATAAAAATTTAATATGTATTACAAAGTATGTGAATTCAGCGGGACAAAG
The DNA here is from genome assembly GCA_029375565.1 of Gekko gecko. NCBI lineage: Eukaryota > Metazoa > Chordata > Lepidosauria > Squamata > Gekkonidae > Gekko > Gekko gecko. Next base: position 140,367,760 of record JAPDNY010000002.1, read on the forward strand.
TTTAGTGCAGTACTATGACAGAAAAAGAAGAGATTGGATTTATACCCCGCCCTTCACTACCCAAAGGTGTCTCAGAGCGGCTTACAAACTCCTTTCCCTTCCCCTCCCCACAACAGACACCCTGTGAGGTAGGTGGGGCTGAGAGATCTCTTGACAGAAACTGCTCTTTTTCAAGAAAAGCTCTTATCAGAAATATGGCTTGCCCAAGGTCATCCAGCAGGTGCAAGTGGAGGAATGGGGGATCAAATCTGGTTCTCCCAGATTAGAGTCCGTGCTCTTAACCACTATACCACTATGACAGATGCAAGATACCAAAAAGAAAGCCAACAGATATCTGCACAGTATTGCCTCACAAAGTTAAATGAAAAGCAGATCAACACAGAAAAATTACTGCTTAATATACCATTTATCTGCAGCTGATGTTAGCTATTCGTCAGGGGATTTATTAGCCACAACCTGATTTAGAGCTCCAGTGGTGAACAGCTAAACACTTAAATCTCAAATATTAGCCCCTTCCTGGATCTGCTGTCTTCCTACACAGTAATATTGCTCTGCTAACAAGACACAATGACTTATGTGCTCTTCTGTTTAGTGCATTAACAAATATTCTTTGTAACAAACCTATGAAGAAAAGTTATTGTACTGTGGATATCTTGGGATTTCAATCCAACAAATCTAAATATATGAAGGGTGTCACGTCCATAGTCCAGCCTGGGAGGGCGGGGTTGCGTCCCGGGTCAGGCTGGCCGAAGGGCAACTCGGAGGGGTAACACCGTGAGCCTCAGATGTAGGAGAGGGCCCGGGGTTACAGCACCACCGGCAGCCTACTCTCCTGGAGCATGCACAAAGAAGAGCCCCCGTGTCTCACTGTGCTGGCAGGCCTTTCCTTTAGGCTCCTTCTCTCCTCCCCGGCTCTGGCTTCCACCACTCTTTTATTCCCTTCCACCAACACCTGACCCCTCCCTCCCCCCTTAATCACTGTTCCATTGGCCCCTGGCCTTGCCCGTCTCTCTGTCTTCTTGCTTCCATTGGCTTGGGCGTTCCTCCTATTAAAGCTGTCTGGTGGCTCCGCCCTTCCCAGTCCTCAGGGCAGAGAGCCAGCTGCGTGCTCGCTCTCCATTCTTGCTGGGCCTGGTGTCGAGGAGCCAAAGGTAAGGAGGTCTCCACAGAGCCAGGCATTTGTTGGGGATAGCGGAGACCTCGGAGCCATTCCTGGGCGCGCCCCTGCCAAGCCGCTCCTGGGCTTTCCCCACCAGACCCCCCCAAGAAGGCTGAAGCTGCTGGTCCCCTGCTGCCACCCCTGACGCCTCCCCTCAAGGCTCGTCTGCCCAGGCTTGTTCCCACCCTCAAGTCTTGGGCGGTTGGGCCGGCATGGGTGGGTTGTCGCTGGGCGGTGGAGTTGATGAAGCCTTCTCGGCCGGCGTTTCTTGCCAGTAGCCGCGTCCCCCACCACCCACGTCCTCTGAGCCGGGCAGGGCCTCTGGCTGGGCCATCCGTGGCTCTTTCCCCTCGTGCCCGCCGCCCCTGCCTCCTCCGACCGGCTGCCGCCTTGTTGCGGCTGGGCCTGGGTGGCCGGGCGACGCCAGCTCCGGCAGACCCGGGAGAGGGTTTGGGCTGTCAGGTGCCATCCCCACCACCTCTGCGGGCCCCCGGGGCAGCGCGGCCTCAGACGTAGCTGCCCCCCCCCTCACCTGAGTCCCGGCCTGACCGCCAGGCGCGGCTCAGGGTGTTCCAGAGTCACGGTGGAGCGGCCACGGGCCAGGAGAAAGGGCTTGCCTTGGATACTCTAGAAATCTAGAGACCTGAGTCTGACTTGCCCCTCACCAAAACAAACTTGTACTGCAGCTCACAGTCAATATTACATACAATTTGCATGTATTCCAAATTAGACAACTGCTTGGTGTCCTCTGTACTCCGACCATTGATTCCTACTGTTAAGGATCTCTTCCCAGTCCTCAATGTATCCCAGAGCCAGTTTTAAATCCCACCTACACTGACCACTTTCTCCATAGAAACCGGACTGCTTTGATCCCAGAGCCACATAACATTCCATGCTACCAGACTAGAGATGTAGCATTTCCAAAAATACTGAAGCTATGGAGAAGGGGGGGGGGGTTAACATAAAATTGGAAATTTGGGAGAAAATCAAAATGCATATAATGCTTACTTTTTAATAAAGCCTAAACTTATTACACTGTTTTAAATCATAAAATGCATTATCACTAAGCATATACAGTTGTACTCACTGGCATACTTAACAAATTAAAGAGTATAAATGTCTTAGTTTTCTACAAAAAGAATTGCATTCATATCTAATGCTAAAAACAGAGAGAGCTGCGAACTGCTGCTACTTTAGCACACACATCTTAGTTCTTGTATCTGAATAGGGTTGCTGGCTCACCCTCAGTTCTTCCTCACTGGCTTGCAAGCAGATACCCTCGAGGATCTTTGGCTGATGTGACCACATGCTATCTGGAGGAGTCTGGGACTGGAGATTTACTTCAACTTTTGCCCGTGAAGATTTAAAGCCCATCAGCTGTTTGGTGGCTGTGTGCTAGGGCATCAGCTGTTTAGCGGTGGGGGCCAGTTAGCCTTTTACAGAAGCAAAGCAGCTCACTCAAGCCTGAACTCAGTTGGCTGGGGTTCCTCTTCTTCAACTTTTATATTTACCCACCAAGGAGCCCATGGTTGATTTTTTGTGGGCATCAGACAGCTGGAGATTGCAACACTGTCCTCATTTTCAGCAATTTCTTCTTTGCAGGCTGCAGCAGCGTCGGTACCTGAATCAGCAGGGCCCTACAGTACAGGGTTTTTCTAATGGGGTGGTTAGCCAGCCCTTGAAGTTGCAGCTTCAGTAGCCAATAAATGGTGGCTCCTTATGGGGCGAGCAGAACCCTACCTGTGTAGTTGCAAGGCGGACTCCTGCATTACTGGGCACAGCTTCACTGCTACAGCTCACTACCCAGCCCTGCTAGCAGAAACCCATCGGGTCAATTTCCAGTGACATAAACAATGCCACCAGCACCCATTGCTCCAATAAATAAACTTGGCTATTTTGCAGGGCATTGCTCAAACACTGGTACAGTTGTCAGAGTGAATGGACCAGCTAGGGTCACATGCAGCTTCTCCTGAACCTCCCACAGCCCCTGCCCCCAGGAGCAAACAGAGACCACGGTCCCCAGCCAAGACTAGATCATCCAGTGCCTCAAGGGAAGCTACTACAGAGAGCCATCCTCACACTGAAAAGGACCAAGCCAAGCGGCAGAAGACTCTGCAGTCAACACCATCCCAGGATGCATCCAAGAGCAGTGCTTCTTTGGGTGAGTCATCCTCAGATAAGGATTCCACACACATAGATGGTAATTATTGAAGGGTGGAGGCATTCATCCCAGGTCTCGCATCTTGGATGTGCAGGTGCGGAGGGAGTGATGGATACTACATGATGGATACTACATGGATGTTTTCACCTTCCTTAAACCAGAGGGCAACGTTGGCAAGACTGGCCCTTGCCACAACGAGAAAGGGGCACCCAGGAGCAGCACTGAGTGCTTTCCAAAATTGGCTCATGGGGTATACAGTCTACAGGAGCTTAGTTGCCTTGGCCTACCCAGAGTGTGGCTGCATCTTGCCAACCAAATGGGAAATATCCTCAAGGCAAGGTCTATGGCGGGAGATGCCCCTGCAATCAAATATGATGAGGCTTTCTGGAAGAGGGTTTCACAAAGAGCTGTCCAGATGGGATCTTCTCAATAAGATCTGATTAGTAACAAAGTAAGATCTGACTAGTAACAGTGGGTCCTCACATAAAGTCTAGGGCCAACACTGGCAAGGCAAAAATGCCATTTAAATGTGATGCCTCCCTGCGGGTATGCTCAGAATATAATCAGGGCAGGTGTCAATGTCTCCACTTTAAGTTCGAACAGAGTTCAGTCTCAGCGGACCTTCTGGGGATCCCAAACCTCCACAAACTCTAACAGCAGGAAGGAAGGAGGGCTGGGTGCTGCTAGGGCCTCTGCCAAACAGCCCTAAAAGAAGCCCAATCCTGGGACTTCCGGTTAATGGCGACTTGAAATCAGACATGTCTCCGGGACGCTCCCAGGACATGATCTGAGCGCCAGAGGTTTGGGGGGGACGAGCAATCGCTGCTCCCCGGGAGCCTTGGGGAAAAGGCTCCCAGCCAAGGGGCTTCTGAGGGGGTGGCCTCTTCTCCAGCGCAATGCTGGAGAATCAAGGTGCTCCTTCGCCCCAGTGGTCCAGCCGTTGTGCGTCCGAATGGACTTAGAGGCGCTGGCCAGGACAAGCGGAGGAGATCATGCGAACGGACGACGCAAGCAATGTCATAAGACGAGCAAAGAGCTGTGAGTTTTTAAAAAGCGTGGAATCAGCGGCTTAAAAGAAAGCATCCCCTTGGCAGAAGCGTGAGAAACGAGCGGGGGAGGGGTCCCCTCCCACACACGGAGACTTTAAAGCAGCTCAGTAAAGGGGGAGCGGAAGAATGAGCATGTAAACCAATTTTAAGAACCTTACCAATCAAAGTTCAAGCGTATCGGAGACTTCCAGAGACTTTATAGACTTTCAGTTAATGTAAACAATCCATAAAGATGGCGGGGAGGCGACTGAATAAAGGACAGAAAGCGAAACCACCAGGCAGCATGAGTCTGAGGCCGGAAGAAACCATAGAGTTTTCCAGGCTGTTAGCTGACTCTCTTCGCCCCCTGCTGAACCAGATGACCAACGTCAACCAGAAGCTGACAACTTTGAACCAGAATTTTGCAGCACAGCAATTGCAACTTGCTGAAACTACAAAGAAAACAGAGCAGGTGGTGGAAAAAGTGAAAGAACTTGATTTCAGCTCTACAAAAGGAGAGAAAAAGATGCAAGTGCTAGAAAAGAAGCATGCTTCGTTGGAAAAGCAATTATTACAGCTACAAATGGAAAGAGCAAACATGGTACTCCGGTTCCAAGGGGTGTCAGAAGCCCCCAATGAGAATCTAAAGCAATTACTGAGTGAGGCACTGGCCCTAACGACAGGTTTAAAAGTAGAAGACCTCTTAAGCGAAATGGATGTGGCTTACAGAGCCTACTCTGCATATATTAAAAAGAATAATCTGCCAAGGGAAATTGTCGTGAGATTCTCAAAGAGACATATAAGAGATTTAATCTTAAAAGCGACTACAAGCACCCCCCCGAAAATTGGAGGAAACAATATAAGGATCTTTAAAGATATTCCATTTGAGATAAGAAAAAAGAGACAGAAGTATAAGGAACTAATCCTCTTTTTGCAAACAAATAGCATTGCATACAGGTGGTTAATTCCCGAAGGCGTCACTTTCAAAATAAAAGAAAGGAGAGAAAAAATTGACTCTGTTTTCAAAGCCCGAGAGTTTTTGCGGCTGCAACTGGGAGGTCCAGAAGAGGAGACGAAAGAAGAAGAAGACAGCAAATCTACACGCGAGCTGGACTCCCTGAGGACGAAGACTCTGATGCAGAAAAGGGGCGGCTGCTCCCAAACAAAGCTAACAACTGAGAGATCGCAAGGAGAAGCAAAACAAGAACTGAGACTCTGAAAGTCATGCGAAGCCTTTTTATTACAGGGTGGTTGGGGGAGGGCTCCTGAATTGGGGAAATAGTCAGCTGAAACAGTAGTGGGTCTTTTTTTTAGATTATGCTCAATGCTTTTTAAAGCTTTTTATGGACTAACACAGATACAAGCATTATTGAAGATCTCCATCTCCGGGGGTTTTAGTTAGTGTGGTTATCTTTTCTTTCTCCCTTAGTGTAGAGGTTTCCCTTCCCTTTTTTTTCTGTTATAGTTTGTAGTGTGTAGAAAATGCAAATAAAAAAAATTCCCCTTCGGGGGCCAAAAAAAAAAAAAAGAAGCCCAATCCTGGATATGTGCCTTGCAATAAACCCTATGTGCATTAAGGCACTTACACCCATCCTTAATAAGCACCCCAACAAGATGGCTGCCACATATCTTTAGGAGGAGTTCAGCAAGGGATTTTGCATCCCATTTATGGGCCCACGTATCTCAACAGACTATGGTAACCTCAAGTCTACCCAGGACCTACCTGACATAGCTGCGCGCAAAACAAAGAATGCAAGGCAGGCAGGGAGTAGAACAGTTTTGCAATACCCCCACTTCCCAGTCTCACGGTTTCCCCATTAGGAATAGTGCCTAAGAAGGCCCCAGGAGAATTCCGCTTAATATGCCATTTGTCTTATCCAAAAGAGGCTTCAGTAAATGATGTCATTGTCCCCGAACTCTGCTCTGTCTGGTACAGCTCTTTGGATCATGCGATTTAGGTCCTTAAGCACCAGCACACTTTTAACAAAATTTGTTTTCTGCCTATTGCCTGTTGAACTGGAGGATTTGTGCAGACCAGGTTTCAAATTCAGTAGTAACTGGTACATCAATAAGGTCATGCCTATGGGTTGTTCCATTGCCTTTGTTGCATTCAAAACATTCAGCAACTTCCTTGAATAGGTGGTTAAGGACCACACTGGGCACCCACACATCACCCACTACCTTGACAATTTCTTATTTGTAGGCCCCACTAACACATCGGCTTGTGCCGATCATCTAGCTGCATTTCAGGCCCTTGCAACTGAAGTGGAGGTTCCACTTGCCCAGAACAAGACTGAAAGTCGGATTGCTCTGTTAACGTATCTGGAAGTACTGCCTGATTCGATAAAGGGCACCTCTCAACTCCCTGAGGATACCTACCCTCAGAGCCCAGCTTTCCAAGGTCATAAACAGGAAAAATATGCATGCTGAAAGAAATCCAGGCGCTATTGAGCTATTTTAATTTTTCCTGCAAGGTGGTGTCTCCCAGGTGGCTTTCTATGTTCAGCTGGCTTGTACCACATCAGGGGTTTCTCCCCCCCTTGCTACATCAGAGTCACACATTGTATGCTGGAAGACCTGTGGGTGTTGCTGACGTGGAGCCACTCAGCCACATGCCCAGGTGGGGGCTGCTGGCTGGCTTCCACCACCAGGTGGCAAGGGGACCACACAGCAGCCAGCACCCACATGGATCCCAGATCTTGCTACTCCGTGGTCTTATCCCCCTGCAGAAGGGCTGAGAGTGTGGTTATCAGGCGGCAGGCAGGTCACCCGATGTCGGATCTCCTTTGGCCCTGCGGGACCTTATGCAGTTCCGCAGGGCCTGCAAGACGGAGCTCTTCCACCAGGCCTTCGAGTAGGGGCCACCACAACCTCCATTACCACCTTCATCACCATCATTACCATCTTGGCATTGTCATCTTGAGGCTTACTGGCCCCGGCACGGGATTTCAGTCCCACAGGATGCAATGATACATGAATGTATTATAGAGCAGAATGTGACCGCTGTTTTAACTTTTTAGTTTATATCTTATTTATGGTTTTAGTATGTATTCTTGGCGCTGCCTTGGTGTTTTAATCTTGATGTTTGGCATTATGCCTCTTGTTCACCGCCCTGAGCCCACGTGGAAGGGCAGGATATCAATCAATCAATCAAATAAATAAATAAATAAATAAATAAATAAAAAGTGGTGGTCATGTTTTCACCAAAGTAAAGTCTCAGGTGTTTTTCCTTCCACTACTTCACCTCTCTGAGCCCCTCAATGAGCAGCATTCACATCATTGAGTGCACTGTGCACATTAATATTAAAACATTTGTGGCACACCTTTCTCACTATGATAGTGAGTTTTATTGTTATGTGTTAAGTTCCAGGATAAAATATTTTATACTTGCAGGTTTTAATGGATTAATTTTGTATGGTGGGATGCGTTCTTCTTAGCTGCTTGAGTTTTACTGCTGCCAAATGAAATTTAAATATCATACCTACATAAATCCATTTATGTATGGTGGGATGCGTTCTTCTTAGCTGCTTGAGTTTTATTGCTGCCAAATGAAATTTAAATATCATCCTTATTCTATTTCCCAGACTTTTTGTGTGTGTGCAGATATCTATTCCCACCAACAGGGGCCTCACTCTCCCCCAACAGCTTTATCTACATAGTCAGTAGACTTCCTGGGTTTTTTAGAAAAATCCAAAAAGTGAGAAAATCCCTTCAGGGACGGTTGAATTCCCCCCAAAATCTTTTGAAATGGCCTCTGCAGGGACCTAACTCCAGGCATCAACGGTGAGATATTAGAATGTTGGGGGGGGAGAGGCTTCTGATTGGCTCTGTCAGTAAAAAGGTGGGGGAGGGCCCTTTCTTCCAGGCCTCTTTCGGCCTTGGAGGGAGGGGGAGGGAGGGAGGGAGCCTTGGGGCCAGGCTGGGGGATTCCTAGAGGTTTTGTGGTGGAGTGCAAGGAGGGCAGGATTTGGGGAAGGGAGAGGCCTCAGCTAGGTATCCTGCCACAGAATCCACCCTCCAAAGAAGCCATTTTATCCAGGGAGACAGATCTCTGTTGTTCACAGATCTCTGGAGTTCACTCTCCAGGCCCCACTTGGAGGTTGCCAACCCTAGGCCTGGCAGCAGTCTAGGGTTGCCAGGTCCCCCCACGGGCACTGGCAGGGGATGGGGGTAGTGGGGTTGCCAGCTCCAGGTCTGGAAACTCCTGGAGATTTGGGGATGGAGCCTGAGGAGGATAGGGACCTCAGTGGGGTACAATGCCCTAGAGTCCACCCTCCAAAGCATCCATTTTCTTCAGGGGAAGTTATCTCAGTAGTCTGGAGCTGAGCAGTAATTCCAGGGGATCCCCAGATCCCACCTGGAGGCTGGCATCCCTAGGCAGCACCCTCTGGGTGACTTGATACCACCTAATTTGCATGACTCAACTTGGCCTGGCTGCTTGCTGCTGTTCAGCAGCCACCCTATGAAAGCCAGCAGTGGTGCAGCAGTTAGAGCTTCAGAGTAGGGTCTGCAAGACCCAGGTTCAGATCCCCATATTGCGGTGGAAGCTGACTGGGTGATTTTGGACCAGTCACATACTTTCAGCCTAACCAACCTCACAGGGTTGTTGTGCAGATAAAAAGGAGGTGAGAATAATGTAAGCTGTTTTGGTCCCCACTGTGGAGAAAGACTATAATTTTCCTTGGTAGAAGCTGTGGGGGAGGGCGGTGGAGATGAAAAGCTGAAGACAGATAAAAGCAGATAAAGGTTAAGTTGGCTGTTGGGTGGGAAGGAAATAGGGTTGCCAACTCTGGATTGGGAAACTCCTGGACATTTAAGGGGTGGATCCCGGGGATGGTGGGGTTTGAGGAGGGGAGGAACTTCAGACCGGTATAATGCCATAGACTCTACCCTCCAAACCAGCCATTTCCTCCATGAGAACTACCATTGCCAGCCTCTGGGTGAGGGCTAGAGATCACCCAGAATTACAACTGTTGTCCGGGTGACAGAGATCAGTTCCCCTGGATAAAATGGCTGCTTTGGAGGGTTGAGTCTATGGCTCCACCCCCAGAAGGGAGAAAGAGTGTGAGATAGGTAAGGGTAGAGGGGAGGAAGCAAAGGTGTGAGGAATGGGATGACCATCCCGCAAATTTCTTGCGGGTCTCCACTTGTACCTACATAAATCCATTTTATTTGCTGTATTTTAAAAAATGTCTATGTCTATGCTCTCTTTATTTTGCCACTGATTTGATATTTTAAAACTGCTGTTACTATATTATTTTGGTGTTATGCTCCTGGTTGCACTGGATCTTACCGATCTTGGTGTTTAATTGTTCTGAATATTGTCCAGCAATTTTGTGAGCCTTGGGGTTATGAAGCACTAGCTAATTTATATAAATAAATACTGATTTCATTTCAGAGATCACTTTGGAAATAAAGTGACTAAATCATACTATACCTAGAAAAAGGCTTATTTCATATGCGACTTCTTTCAAAATTGGAACCTATATAAATTTGAGTAGCTATTTAATAACTATTTTAACAGTGTTCATTTATTATCATATTATAAAGCAATGTTATAGTGGGAGCTGAATATCTGCCACAATCTTCCCAAGACTGCCTAAAAAATCTGCATTGTAAAATTTATCACACCACTTAAAAATTTCAGTTACAGTTTTTGTGGCCACCTAGTGGGAAGACACAGTAACCACATGAAATATTCAAGTAGAAAAAAGTGAAAGAAAGAAGTATTCAACACAGACTCTCGACAAAAACCATTTCTTACAAATATGTGTGTTGAACATAATTACAATGCTATGAATCAGTCATATTTCCATTAAAATTGTGATTGACTTGAATTAGAACCTAAAGAGCTAAAAATTAAAAATAAGACTCCATTCTCTCTGCTCTAGTCACTGCTCAGTTCTATTAATTAACTGCTAAGATCACATGACTCAAATCCGAATATGATCTTAGTCTTAGACAGACCTCTGTACATGGTGGTCCTACCCATTTTAACTGTATGAGAGTGTTTGACAGTGCAATGGTATTGCAGCTACAATGGTATTTTTCTTGTGATTCCATTTACACAAGAGCAGTAGGGGAAATATTGCACTGGATCCAATCCATTGTCAGCTGAGCCAGTAGAATGATGATATTATATGAATGGTACATTAGAACTTACAGTGAAGGTCCACTCTCCTTGGAAGTAACTAGGAGACCCAGATGTGTGGGGAACTCCCTTCCCTCCATTTTTGGTGGCAGGAAGTCCAGCTTTATTGTTTGGGTGGGGAAGAGTTCACCAATCCCCTCTTCTGTCTGGAAATTTCCATAGGTCCTGTGGCATACGATGCAATCTGAAAACCTTAGGAGATACAGCAACACAATCCAACCCAGACTAACAACTGGGTCAATTACCCAATCAGGGTGTTATGCTATAACATCTCTGTCCTTCTGCACCTCCACGTTTCATTTCCCTTGGGCGGGGGGCAGGTGTCCTTGTCACTTCCAAAGAGAAAGGATCTTCATGGTAAGTACCAATGTGCCATTCTCCCTTGGAAGGACTAGGACACCCGGGTGTGTGGAGATATAACAAAGGATACTGTCCCCAGGGTGGATAAAAATGTCTCAACACCCTAAATCCTCTTGTACTATCTGCTGAAGGACTCAATGGCCAAGAGCTATATCCAAAGATGTCCACTTGACTACCTTGTTGTAGGGCATATGAAGGTAGGACTGGGCCAAATAATTACCCTACATATCTCCTCCATGGAAGTACAGGCTTCCTGGGCTGTGAAAGTGACTATTCTCTTAACACATCAGGCTGAATACCCTCGAGGGGAGGGATCTTGGCTACCTGGTAAGTTAATAGGATACATTGCTTCAGCCACCTACTCAAATGTAGTCTTGGATACCTCTTACCCTTATCAGGGTGATCAATGCCCCAAAGAGCAAATCGGGCCTATGCCACTGTTTAGCTCTAAAATGATATAAGAAAAGAAGAAGAGGAGATTGGATTTATACCCTGCCCTTCACTACCCAAAGGAGTCTCAGTGGCTTACAATCTCCTTTCCCTTCCCTTCCCCACAACAGACACCCTGTGAGGTAGATGGGGCTGAGAGAGCTCTTTCGAGAACTGCTCATGAGAGAACAGCTCTGAAAGAACTTGTGACCGACCCAAGGTCACCCAGCTGGTTGCATGTGGAGGAGTGGGGAATCAAACCCAGTTCTCCCAGATCAGAATCTGTGCTCTTAACCACTACACCAAACTGGCAAAGAGCGCTATGGACACAGAGAGTAGCCATCCTTACTCTTTTTAGTGCAATGGATTAGGTAGGGAGAAAGATCTCCTCAGATTGGTGGAACATATGGTCAAATCACCACGCCCCAATGGAACACATACAAGACCTTTCTGATAGGGTTCCTTTTTTAAAAAATATATATATTTATTGAGTTTTTCAACACAAAAGACAAACAGAGAAGAGACATTATCTTTTTCCCATCAAAATATTTCTCCGTAACCTAACTAATACAAATTAATTATTATCTTATCTTGATACAATACCTCATCATGTACTTGCAACCAAAAATGACCATCAACATTCTATTAATCTACCTTAAATAATTTTCCAATTTATACCTTTTTTCAAAATATACACTTTGGAATTACATTCTAATATTTCTATTCCCTCAATCTACTAGAAAATAAAAAAGCCTATTTAGCAAACACCTTTAACCAATATATTTCTTCCAAGCCCTTCAAGCCATTTTATTTCTAAACAATACCTATTTTCTTCTAATAGTCACCTAATATCTTCATATCCTCACATAATTTCTACACAATTTCTACTCCCATGTTTTATTATTCCATAAATTTATTGCTTATTTACATTGCTATTTTCTAGCTTCAACCTTCTAATAATATGCCCTTCACCAAGAATTAACCTTTAATTCTTTTTCTGGTCATCTTCTCTGAAAACCATGCTAGTTAACTTCACCAACATGATAACAGTTATCTTGCTTATACTTTTTTCATTACAGCTCATACTTTAGTCTAATTTTTATTTTCAAAACCTCTTTTTGACTACTAAATCCTTATTTCTTATATTATAATCTTTACACACACACACACACACACATATATATCTCCTTAGAAATAATTATCTTTTGGTTTCACAAGATTCCATGTGCTCCCATTGGCTGTAAAATGCCCTCCCTCAGCCATTAGCCCATCAGCCGCCATTCAAGAGTACTCGCGTGCCATTGGCCGGGTGCTGGGTCTGCTCCTCTTCCCCACCCACTCCCCCTGGCAGACAGCTCTCTCTCCTGAGGAAGACAGTTCTCTTGACTCCTGTGAGGGACTGTCCCCTCAGTGGCTGTTGGTTCGCACCCAAGCTTGGTTCTGTGAGTAAAAAAACAAAGGACTTTCAGCATAACCCCCTCCCCCGCCCATAACCCCCTCCCCAATAGCCACTTTCCTGTCAGAATAAATGGGAAAAGGCTCTTTCTCCTGCTTAGCTTCAGCATGGCTGGCTGGCTAACGAGGTGGGCCAGCAACCATCAAACCATTTTCTTTAACTCCCCGCTGTGCGGCTGACTTTCCCCTAGGGTTGCCAATCTCCAGGTGGGACCTGGAGATCTCCCACTGTTACAATTGACCTCCAGATGACAGAGATCAGTTCCCCGGGAGAAAATGGTTGCTTTGGAGGGTAGACTCTATGGCATTATACTCTGCTGAGTCCTTACACACACACCCCAAATGCTGCCCTCCATAGGATCCACCCCCCCACAAATCTCCAGGTATTTCCCTAATCAGAGTTGGCACCTGTACTTTCTCCTCTGTCAGTAAAAGGCCCTTTCCACACCTATGTTGGACTTTGGGAGAAAACTCATTGGGCCCAGTCCTGATCAGGTTGCCAACTCCAGGTAGGCAATTCCTGGAGATTTGAGGGATGGAGCCTGGAGAGGGTGAGGTTTGAGGAGGGGTGGCACCTCAGACAGGTACAATGCCATAGACTCCACCCTCCAATCCAGCCATTCCCTGATGGGGGAAAACAGGTTGCTTACCTGTAACTGATGATCTTCGAGTGGTCATCTGTGCATTCACACCCATGGGATTCAGTGCGCCTGCGCTGACCTGGTCGGTGTCTATACAAAGCTCACAACGGGATTTTCGCGCCCTCCGCCCCCAGGCATGCGCAGGAACCCCACCGCGCATGCCCAAGGGGTGGGGGCACGGACATCCCGCCAGTTCCTTCTGACCGCTATCAAGCCTAGCCATGTATGAGAATAGCTGAGGATGACAGCAGTGGGGAAGGACGGGCGGGCGGTGTGAATGCACAGATGACCACTCAAAGATCATCAGTTACAGGTAAGCAACCTGTTTATCTTCTTCGTGGTCTCTGTGCATCACACCCATGGGAGATTAAAAAGCAGTGCCTCACCTGGAGGTGGGTGCTGTCAGACTCAGGGAGCCGTAGAGGAGAGGACCAGACGACCCAAGTCACTCTTCTGCTGGGCACGGACGTCCAGAGCGTAGTGTTTGATGAACGTGGTTGGCGTGGACCACGTAGCCGCTCTACAGATGGACGAGAGAGATGCGCCCTTCAGAAAGGCCGTTGAGGTCGCTATGGACCTGGTAGAGTGCGCTCTCAGACGAGAAGGAGGCAACCGCTTTGCCAGAGAGTAGCACAATCGAATCGTCTCGACAATCCATTTAGAGAGTCGTTGAGACGTGATGCGGAGCCCTAGGGAGGGCGAGTTGTACGACAGGAACAGTGAGTTGTCACGTCTGGTTGACTGAGTCCGATTTAGGTAAAAGAGGAGTGCCCTCTTGACATCCAGGGTATGGAGCAAGCGTTGCCCGTCATCTTCCGGATGTGGAAAAAAATCAGGTAAGAATATTTCAGTATTGAGATGGAACTCTGAAACAATCTTTGGAACGAAAGTCAAGTCCGGTACGAGGCGTACGCCGTTTGGAAGGAAGACCAGGTAGGGTGGATCATGTCGGAGTGCCATGAGTTCACTAACCCTTCTGGCCGAGGTGATAGCCACTAGGAAAGCCGTTTTCCACGTCGCGTACTTGAGGTCACAAGTAGCCATCGGTTCAAACGGTCGTCTGGTAAGATGTCGTAGTACCAGTGGTAGGTCCCACAGTTCTGTAGGCGCAGCTACAGGAGGGTATAGTCGAAGGAGGCCCTTCATGAATCGCTTTGAGGTCGGATGGGAGAAAATTGTGTGTCCATCCAAGCCCTGGTGGTAAGCGGAGATGGTCGCCAAGTAAACTTTTACTGACGAGTGGGATAGACCCTGGTCTCTAAGGAACAGGAGAAAGTCCAGAATTTTGTCCAGGCTCACGGAATTCGGAGCGTCCGTAGACGTGTCTAGGTATGAGAGGAACTTTTGCCACTTCCTGTGGTAGGATGAGCAGGTAGATTCCTTCCTCGCATTACACAGCACCTCTGAGACCCGGGCGGAGAAACTCACGGTTGGAGCCTCCAGGCAGTCAGTTTTAGGTTGTTCACCTGCGGGTGCAGCACCATGCCCCCTTCGGTGGTGAGGAGGTCTTGCACGTTGGGGAAGTGGTGGAATCTGCCCTCTGCCAAACGGAGTAGGATGGGGAACCAGGGTTGCCTGGGCCACCACGGAGTTACGAGGATGCAGTCCGGTCGAAATTTGGCCACCTTGTGCACCACTCTCAAGAGTAGGGGCAGTGGGGGGAACATGTACAGGAATGAGTCGGTCTAGGGTAGGAGAAGGCCGTCCCCTAAGGAGAGAGGATCCCACCCTCCTTGGGAGCAGAACTGTTCGCATTTCGTGTTCACCCGAGAGGCGAACACGTCGACTGATGGGGTCCCCCAGCGGTCGAAGAGCGGTTGGAGGTAGACCTGGTTCAGTTCCCACTCGTGGTGGTGAGCGTGGCCTCTGCTGATCAGATCCGCTTCCACGTTTTGGGCCCCGGGGATGTGGGTGGCCATGGGAACAATTTTGTTGGAGACGCACCAGTCCCAGAGGTCGAGAGCGAGCCCACAGAGGCTCCTGGAGACAGTTCCTCCCTGACGATTCAGGTAGCTGAGTGCCGTGGTGTTGTCGGTGAGGATGGCAACACAGTGGCCTCGTAAAGGCGCTGAAACGCTCTGAGAGCTAGCGAGATAGCCAGTAGTTCCAGGTAGTTGATGTGCCTGTTTGCAGTGGCAGCATCCCACCGGTATCCCACACTGATGCCATTGAGGTGGGCCCCCAGCCCCATAAGGACGCGTCTGTCGTCAAGGTGTAATGAGGAGAGGGAGGGGTAAACAGAGCACCCTGGGTAATATTTGGAACAGCAGTCCACCAGTTGAGGGAGTCCCGTACGGTTTGTGTAGGGGTTAGGACCTTCGACTGAGGCATTCGGTTTGGACGGAAACTCTTCAGAAACCAAAGTTGAAGTGGCCTCATGTGGAGTTTCGCCAAGGGGAGGACCGCGGTCGTGGCGGACATGTGCCCGAGGAGGCGCTGAACCTCGTACGCCGTTGAGGATGGAGAGTTGCGAACCGAGGTTGCTAGGTTGGACAAGGTTTGGGCTCTGTCCAACGGTAGGAAGGCTCTGCTGGCTACGGCGTCTAGTAAGGCCCCGATGAACTGAACCCTCTGAGATGGTTGAAGGCAGGACTTTTGTAGGTTCACCTGAAGACCAAGTGATGAAAGAAGGTGTAGTGTGAACGCAATGTCCCTGCTCAGAGAGGTTGGAGAATCTGCCACCAGAAGCCAGTCGTCGATATAGGGGAATATGGTGATCCCCTGGAGGCGGAGGTGGGCTGCGACAACTACCATGGTCTTGGTGAAGACCCTCGGTGCCCTAGAGATTCCGAAGGGGAGGCATCGATATTGATAGTGATGTTCTCCTATGGCGAATCGGAGGTACCTCCTGTGAGACGGGTGAATGTTGAGGTGGAAGTAGGCATCCTGGAGGTCGATGGTAGCCATCCAGGCGCCTTGTGGAATCAATGGGAGGATAGCCTGTAGGGTCGTCATCTTGAATTTTCGATATCGTATGTAGATATTGAGATCTCGAAGATCCAAGATGGGGCGCAGCCCTCCGTCGCGTTTCGGTACGGTGAAGTACCGAGAATAGAATCCCATCCGTTCGGAAGTTCTCGGGACAGGCTCTATCGCCCCCTTCTTCAGTAAGGAGTCGACTTCCTGAAGGAGGACGGAGGAGGGAGGGGTGGAACAGAAGGTCGGTAAAGGTGGGAGGTCGAGGAACTCGATGAAATAACCATCGGTCACGATGGATAAAACCCAGGCATCCGAGGTGATGGTTTTCCACATGGATAGGAAGGGACGGAGGCGGGTTCTTTCTGTCGACATCGGGAGAGTGGAGTCAAAGACCCTGTTTGGGTCCACGGTTGGACTTTGGTCTCGACTGTGGGTGTTGTGTGCCCGACCTCGGTTTCGACTGGTATGACGGCTTGCCATGGTTCGGAGATTGACGGGGTCTCCAGGCCATGTCTGGGGACGGTTTTGTAGGGTACGGACGACGGGGGTGTACCTGGACCAGGACCTCTGTCGGTAAGACCGTTGTGGTGCCGAAACTCCCAGTGATTTCGAAGCCTTGATATTTTTATCCAGCTCCTGCAAGGCGGCGTCGGTGGAGGAGTGGAATAAACCATCCCCATCGAAGGGGAGCTCTTCGACATAGGACCTGGTGTCCTGGGGGAGAGAGGTGGTGCGTAGCCACGCATGACGGCGAATCGACACTGCAGATGCCATCGATGTTGAAAAGGCATCCAACGAGTGTTTTGTTGTGTTCAGAAGTTGTTTGGTCACTAGCAGGCCTTCCTTCTGGATTGCTCTAGCCTCGGCCAACTTGTCATCCGGCATGGATGGAAGGAGCGCCGACATTCTTTGCCATAAGGCATATTGATACCTCCCGAAACAGGCCAAATAATTGGAGGATTTTATCCCCAGGGCCGCGGAGGAGCACACCCTACGACCGTAGGCGTCGATTTTTTTGCTCTCCTTGTCGGATGGAGTAGAATTAGAGATTTTATTCTTCCAGGATGTCGAAATGACCAACGAATTCGGGCGGGGATGGAGGTAGAGGAAGGAAGCTCCTTCTTCTTGAACTTGGTACATGTGGTCTAACCGCTTGGTAGAGACCGGTGCCGACGATGGTTTGGCCCAAGGGGACTGGACTGCTTTCAAAAGGTGTTTGGACATCGGTAAAGCGATCGGTGTAGATGCATCGATCTCGATGATGTCGTACACCTCATCAGCTGCAGACGGTTGGGGTTGGATGATCGGTAGGGCAAGAGAGTGTGCCATACGCCTTACCAAGTCCCCGTATGAGGACATGTCCTCCGAAGGAGAGATCGGGCTGTTCCCGGAGATTGGTTGTTGAGGGGGGGGTTCGACATTGGAAAGTGCGTCCTCCGGATCATCGACATCGGAGTCACCCTTCGAAGAGGCGGAGTCGGAAGTTAACTCTTGAGGCCTCGGTAGTGGTGGCTCAGCCATCAGCATTGGTGGAGCAGTGGCAGTGTCGGGATGGGCGGAAGGACGAGGGGACGGTGGAGGTTTTGACACTGTCGCCGAAGGTTGGCGGTGGGGTGAGCGGGAGCGGTATCGACGAGGTTCCCAAGGATCCGGATATCCAGGGACGTTCCACGGGAGCGAAGAGAACCAGTATGGCATCTCAGGCTTATGTTCGATGGAGAATTTCGGAGGTCGATACAGATATGGTGCATGGTACCTGTCGTAGCGAGGACCATAGGACTCCTACTCACGACGGTCAGAACGGTATGGAGACCTAGAATGGTCTCGAGGTCGATGCCGGGAGCGATCGGACTGACCACTAGCCCAGGAGACCGGAGAAGGGGATCGAGACTCCAGTACTTGGATGTTGGAGGCCAGGTCGAGGTCAGCAGGAGGAGGCAACATCGACTGGGGAGGATTACGACGGTGGGAAACTTCCGACATGGGGGGTTCAGACTGACGTGGTGGAGAGTCCAGGATCTGTATCGGAGGCTCCACCATGATGTTCGTCAGCTCCGGTGTCGGATGGGACGGTCGTGGGGTTTGCTGAGGTGCGTCCGCACGGAAAGCAGAGCCCCGAGGAGATTTAACGCCGCTCACACCGTGAGACTTATGCGTGTCTCCCGTCTTGGTTGAGCCCAGGGTCTTCGTCTTATCCTTCTTGGGCTTTTTTACCGGTGTCGACACAGATGAAGTCGTCTTCGATTTGGACTTCTTCGTAGGGGCCCCTCCGGTATCCGAGGAAGATTTCCCTACCTTGGGAGGCTTCAGTGTTGGGGGATCCCTCTGTGTCGACACGGACAACTGCGATGTCGAGACGGCATGTCTCGACATAGACGGATCGGATTCCATCTCGGGCGCTGGAGGAGCGAGTGCCGACTCCCACAACGCGACCTTCAGCCTAGCGGCCCTGTTTTTTCTCGTTTGGTTGGAGAAACGGGCGCAGATGGAACAGGCGTCAGGCCGGTGAGTCTCCCCCAAACAAAAAACACAAAGTGAGTGCTCGTCCCTCAAGGCTAATTTGCTCCCGCAGGAAGAGCACCTTTTGAAGCACCCCCACTTTTGACTTTCCATAAACAATGGAAGTGGGCCCTTCAATCCGATAGGATGAAGGGGGGGAGGGGGGAGAAAGGTCCGGAGAAAATCCACAAAAAAGAGTGGAATTGAAAGAAAAAATCAACTGAACGGAGTTCAGAAGATCGGAGAAAAAAAGATAAAGAAAAATTTTGAGGAAAAAAGTTGGATCTTAGCTGAGGTAAAGTGTTCTCAGAGACACCAACGCAGGCTGCTAACAGCGCGGTGGTCAGAAGAGAACTGGCGGGATGTCCGTGCCCCCACCCCTTGGGCATGCGCGGTGGGGTTCCTGTGCATGCCTGGGGGTGGAGGGCGCGAAAATCCCGTTGTGAGCTTTGTATAGACACCGACCAGGTCAGCGCAGGCGCACTGAATCCCATGGGTGTGATGCACAGAGACCACGAAGAAGATCCATTGTTGCCAATCTCCAGGTGGGGGCTGGAGATCACTCAAAATTACAACTGCTCTCTAGGAGGGAGGGGGGAGGAGATGGAAAACTAAAGGTAGGTTGATGGTTGGCTGGGAGGGAGATAGGGTTGTCAACTCCTGGTTGGGAAATTCCTGGAGATTTGAGGGGTCGAACCTGGAGAGGGTGAGTGTTGAGGAGGGGTGGGACCTCAGACAGGTACAATGCCATAGACTCCACCCTCCAAACCAGCCACTCCCTCCTGGGGAACCACGGTTACCAATTTTGGGGGTGGGCTGGAGATCACTCAAAATTACTACTGCTCTTCAGGTAGGAAAGATCAGATCCTCTGGAGAAAATGGTGGACTCTGTCATTATACCCTGCTGAGATTGCCACAGCAAATTGTCACTGAGTGCCCAAAGCCGGGGCACTTTCCCAGAGCCTCTTTCTAGAGCCCGTTGTATTTATTTCCACAACGGGCCTTATTCCTAGTATATATATATATTTCCCCCCCTTTTTGAACTAATATGGTAAGTACAATCAACTTCAATAATTAATTATTTTCAGTATTAAGAATTTTCCATACCACAGAACAGAACTAACAAACAAACCAAAATGTCTAAGGTACACATTAAAGAAAGAATGGGGAAGAAGAAGAAGAGATTGGATTTATACCCCGCCATTCACTACCCAAAGGTGTCTCAGAGCAGCTTACAAACTCCTTTCCCTTCCCCTCCCCACAACAGACACCCTGTGGGGTAGGTGGGGCTGAGAGAGCTCTTGACAGAAACTGCTCTTTTTTCAAGAACAGCTCTTGTCAGAACCATGGCTTGCCCAAGGTCATCCAGCCAGGTGCAAGTGGAGGAGTGGGGAATCAAACCCGGTTCTCCCAGATTAGAGTCTGTGCACTTAACCACTTGCCCCGACTCCCGCCAGGACGGCGCAGTAAGGCACGGCGGCAACCCAGGGACGCCGCCAGAGACCCCCGCCCCCTCCCCAAAAGCGCACCACAGTCTGGGGATGGCCCCGGCAGCGCCCCCCCACCCCAGTGGAGCACTCACCGGCCTCTACGATGACGCACCACCAGGAAGTGGTGGCACGAGACACAGGACCCCAGCCGGGGAGGGGGCCGGGACAGCAGGAGACGGCGAGCCGCAGGCAGGGTGGGCAAGGTCCAGCACATGGTGTGCACAGTGGCCCGACCAAGCAGCCACACCCCAGGGGCAGGGTGCAGCAGGCGGCACACAGCCATCCCATGCTCAGACCAGTGCCACGGGGGCCAGATGGGTCGATGCTGGTTCAGCGTTCTCACCTTTGCAGGGAGGCAGGGCACAAGGATGGGAGAAGCCAAAGAGGGATGAGGGGGTAATAAAAGGAGGAAGAAAGGAGGCGGCCAGGGAGGAGGAAGACTGGGCTGGCTGGGGCTAGCCTGGAGAGCCGAGAGGGACGAAGCCCAAAGGCAAGAGCATCCCTGCACCAGAGGCCAGACCCAGGGCAGGCAAGAGAGGTGAGGAAACCCCTCTGGCAGACCCACCTTCTGAGGTTACCAATCCCTTGCCTTCGGCAGACCCCATTATCGGCCCCTTTTGGGCCCTCTGCTGGAACTGGAGAGGCGGATGGCAAGGTATCCACACCTTGGGGGATAGTTCCGGCGATGGCCACTAGACAGCACCCTCCTACCAGCCACGGAGGGTGCAACACCACTACACCAAATAAAAAATAAAAAAGCCATCCAAATTACTTCCGTTCCCCCCATTCCTAAGTTTTCTTCTTTTAATTATAACTAATACCAAGTGCATTTAAAATGCTAGTCATGCTATCTTGGTATTTTCTTATTTTTCTCTCTTAATCTCTTCCTTTGAAACAATAAAGAATTAACCCAACACATTCATATTATATCATTCTTTTCTTAATTTTCTGTCGCTTCTTTTGTTCCAAAACCCTATTTAAGTGTCTTAATTCTTTGTAGGTATAAAATTCCAGTTTCAAGTCTTTCTTTCTAGGTTTCACAACATGCACAAAATACATCTTTCCACTACTTTCCAATCTTTGGCTGCTTTTAGAATACTTTCTACATTTCCTTGTGCAGCTCCACTTTCTTCCTTTAAACTTTCTACATTTCCTTGTACAGCTCCGCTTTCTTCCTTTAGCTGGTTTAATCTTTCCATTATGAGATGCATCGTGTTGCTCTTCTTTTCCATTTTCTGGCACTGTAAAATTCCTTATTTTTCCTTTTAGACATTTGGCCATTTTCACTTTCAAATCCTGTCACGAATAAGGTTGTATTACAATTTAATATGTCTCCTTGTGAGTAGTCTATGTCTGATTCTTTGTCGTCATCCTGAAGGGCTTGCCGATGCTCCTTCTCATTTTCCAAACTACTACATAAACTCTGCGGCTTTTCCAAAAGTCCCTAAAAAGCTACTTGGACAGCTTGTTGGATCTCATCACATAACAGTTTTTTAAATTGTTCACAAGTAAGCTGTCCAGTTTCTAAGTTTAGCCATTCCTCCGTTTCCTCAGCGTTCATTCCCAGCGCCATTTTCTTTCTCCCCAATTAACATTCACATCAGATTCCTCCTGTTTCTTTCTCTGGCCGTTCCTCAAGTATTTGGAGGCAGTTCAGAGGGGGGATTAGAAAGATAAGATTCTCAAAAAGAAAGTTGCAAGTACTCTTACTTGTATTTTTTTCTTCTTAGCTTCGCTTTCGTTTCATTCTTGTTATGTTAAGGAGAACCATTAGTCTCTAAAATGGCTGGTCACAGCTATGCAAAACATGGGAATCATGTTTTGCTCCTTCAGACACTCCTGCTTCGAGGCAAAAATGGTCTCACCACTACATTTTGCCACTGCGGGGGTGACCAAGGAAAGCCTCCTGCTACCCAACCCCCCTCCAGGGAATCAGGCAGTGCCCACCCAGTCAGAAGTCCTGGAGGGCTCCAAAAAAGAACGAAAGGGGAGTGAGCGATTTGGGAGCATCCCAAAAGCGTCTGCTCGCCGCGCCGTATCAGAAGCGATCAGAGCCTGCCACTCTTCCTGATAGGGTTCCTATCCATAATACCCTATGGGCTGAAGTCACCAGGACCAGGGAAAAAGTCTTTAACATCATTGCCCTCAAAGAAACACAAGAAGCGGTTCAAATGGATCACAAGTTAGGGCCGTAATGGTCAAATTAAGCATCCAAGTCAGAAATCTGTGTACTGTAGGAAGATGGGAGAGGAGACACGCCCTATCAAAAGTATCTTAACCAGCATATGTGAGGGGACTGCGTGACCATCACACTCTGGTAGGGTGGTGGCTAGAACTGTCAATCCTCTCTTTAAAGTATTGGGGCATAGACCCCTGCCAGACTGTTCTGTAAAAAAGGCAATATGTTCTTCAGAGTTGGGTTCAAACTCTCCGTGCAACTACCAGCGCACCAGCACTGGAGGCTTGCCATGAAAACAACAAAGCTTCTATTAGTGGACATACCACTGGCAGTTAGGACAGTCTGAATCACCTTGTCTGAGAGCAGTAAATGATTTAGGATCTGCAATCAAGAACCAGGTGGTTAACTTGAAACTCCTGGGACTTAAAGAACAATTGGTCCCTGCTTCAGGAGAACCGTGAATATTGGAAAAGTTCAAGGTTCCCCCTTTAAGCAGACTCATCAGAACCAGGATCCATAACTTTCCGGACCAAAAAAGGAAGGAACACCAACAGCTTATGTACCCAGTTCCTTCAATTCGCAAAGACATCAATGGAGAGCTGATATCAGAAGAAATGCATAGAGAAAGCCCTCTGGCTAGGACTGGAGGAAGGCATTTATATCTTCTGTCTTGGGACAGAGGTACCGGTGGCAGACTAATGTCTTAAGAGACCAATCTGGGAAGCCAATCTGTTTCTCTGTTGGCCAAGCCCTGAATGTAATCTGCCCTTATGTTTTGTAAGTGAAGTTCCGACCACCCCATGACCCTTGAAGCTTGCACTAAAGGCTTCTCAACCTGGTGCCCCCCTGGGTGCACACATGGGCCTTGGCTGGCACATTGCTGGTCCAGACGCCCACAGATGACGATTTGATGGTTGAAGGGAAAATGATGAAGGGCCAAGGAAAAGGTTTGCAACTATGGCCAATTTCTTGGTTTGGACCACTCCTGAAGGAACCAATTCCCTTTTATATGAGTTAACTCCAAGTGAGCTCCCCATCTCCTGAGGTTGGTATCCATCATCATCGCCACCATCTCTGGTGCAGGAAGAATGGATTTGCCTCTCAAAAGGATGGAGGGGTTCAACCACCAAATTAACATGATCTCACTTGTTTGAAACCAGAATTTTCCAATGACACTTCGCTGATGTCTGCCAGTGAAGAATTAGCCAGTGCAGATCTCTCAAGTGTGTTCTTGCCCATGGGTAGAGATCATGTGGCCCAAGGGGACTCAAAATGAACATGATTCTCAAGATAGGCTGAGATGGAACTTGCTGAGCCTAGGCAGTTATTGCCTGTGCCTAGTCTGGTGGAAGGAAAAGTTTTCCCTCCGATGCTCCTATCACCGCCCCCAAAGTGAGTTAATAGTAGAGTGTGAGACAAATGGTTCTTCTCAAAGTCAATCAGCAAGCCATGTCACCAAAGAAGGATTAGTGTTCTGTGCAGGTCCTCAGCACTGTCCTCTGTGGAGGGCCTGCTCAGCTGAAGGTCATCCAGTGAAAGGTAAACAGTGGCCACTAATGATACCATCGATTTGGTGAAGGATCTGGGAGCCAATGCCAGATCAAAAATGGCATTGCCTGAAATTGAAAGTGCTGGTCCCAAACTGAGAATCTATGTAAAAACAAGAAACACCCCTGTTCAGAATTTTCACAATGGATTAAAGAGTTCTTATCAAGAACTGAAGGAGCTTCAGTGACTAGTTTAGAAACTGGGGCCAAGAATGGGTCACCATTTCCTGTTCCTCTTCGGAACCATGAAAATGACTAAGTACAAACCTAAACCACACTGATTTGAGGTAATTGATTCTATGGCCCCTGAAGATGTCCTGAACTCCTGAAGATGTCAGAGCTTGAAGAACTCACTGAAAACATTGTCTAGAAGAGATAAGATACTGTAGGAACCTTCTTGGAGGAGATGAGGCGAGCTCTAGTTGAAGATCCAAGAAAATTACCCAAAGGACCCACTGAACAGACTGTACCCAATGAATGTCAAATTCTTGCAGATGACTTCCCGCCCCCTTAAGAAAGGCATCAGCTCTAACTGGGCAACCCGCCTTGAAGAGTCCAATACTGCCTGAGTGAGAACTGGACGATGAAGGCTGGAACCTTTAAGAAGGTTGGTAGCAATTCCAGGAAAATCTGCTGTAGACCTGGGGGTCCTAGAAGGCCCAAATGCCCTAGAGTCCACAGAGGAAAAGCCCAAATGTCTGGATCCTTTCCTGGAGGTCATACGGTCTGAGAGTGGGAGGACCTCCTTCTTCTGTTTAGTCTCAACTAGAATACCTTCTAGCTTGTCCCCGAACAGCATGTAACCATTGAAGGGGTAAGATGCCACTATGGCCTTGGCTGAAGCTTCCATCAACCAGTTTCTCAGCCAAGGGTGCGCTTGATGATCACAGTAGCACTAATGGCCCTTGTCAAACTGCACAGTGACCAAGGTAGTATCATCTACAAAAGCCATGACCTTCTCTGCCCCTTGGGGGTGCATCAGAAACCTTTCTCTGCATCTTACACAGCCAAAGGAATGATGTACAGGCTAAAAAGGCACTAAGCCTCTGAAGCCTAAACAGGGCACTGGTCTCACGGGCTCTGGTCAGGGCTGCGTTGCTCCCACAGACTGCAGCCTCTTTAAGTGCCCCTCCACCCTTCTATGGGCCAGTCTGATCCGGATGCCATATTGGCCACGGTAGCATCCAAGCCTGGACACGGAGGAGTTAGTCTGTTGAAGCTGGGCAGGCATGACACTTCTTAGCCTGAGCCACTTGAAACGTGGAATGAATAGGCCCATTTCTCAGTACCAACCTGGCCAGACACCCTAAGGAACAGCAAGATAGAGTCCACTACTAGAGCTGGCCATAACCTCCTAGACCCTCTCCAAGTGAGGAACTCCTTCTTCCTGATGTGGAAGATCCACCACAGGAGTAGAAAGTTTCAGGAACTTTAGAGCAGGAGCAAAAGATGGAAGATGACCTTGGTAGCAAAAGGCTTATTGGGCCTGAAAGTGGGCAGTGACCAACATCACTGATCTGACCTTCCTCCTTTTCTGACAGGTCAGGGTTACTATAAGAGAAAAAAGGGAATTTTACAAATTTGGTGAATGGTCTACTCATGAGTAGCATGTAATGATTAACACTTGCTTTCTTGCAGGCTATGTGAAGCCCTTGGGTGGATCCTGTCCCTCTCCAAATCTAAAGGGCAGCTTCTTACATCGCTTAATACTACTGGATTGACTCCAGGGGTTTGGGTTGGGGTTGGGGAGTGCTGGTGCTTGCAGCTGCTGCAATCCCTTCTGCCCACAGACCCTTCTATAAAGGATTTCAACCACTGTTGGAAGCCCCCTGGCATCCCTGGGGAGAGTGGGTTAGAGTACTCCTGCTCCAGTTCCAATACCATCTTGCTCAGCCCTAGTGCAAGGGAGAAAGGTGTGGTCACATTCTGGCAGGAAGAAAGCATGTCCCTCCTCTGGCACTCACTGTCATCTTGTCCCCTACCCGCTCACTCACAGAGGAAGAGAGGGAAGAGGACAATGATTTGGGAAGAGCTCAATGTCCTGATATAGGGCCCTGGGAGCTCTGCTGGGCACATAATACCTCCTGCAGCCCAGAGAATGGAAGATCCCGCTGGCAGTTCCATTGCCCAGCTCCCCTGCTGTTTCTATGCAGTGCTGCAAAGCTGCAAATCCTCTGGGCTTTCCTGAGCCAAATCAGGTTGCTTTAATGGCTTTGGCAAGATAGGAGGAATCACTGAAGATAAAGACAAATGTTGTAAATCAAGACTCTGGACTTCAAAAAGAGCTCTGAAAACAAAAGCACTTAGAGAGCTCTCTCCAAATGCTATCTTTTCCATAGTCAGGAAGAGAAGACTGAAGGGAAGATGGGGGAACGCCTCCCCTCCGGAACAATAAAGCTGGACTTCCTGCCACCAAAAGTGGAGGGAAGTGAGCTGCACACACATCCGGGTCTCCTAGTACTTCCAAGGGGGAATGATTATACAGATGAAATGAAACCCCAATCTTGTGCAAAGCTAGAGAATTCCATAGACATCCACAAGTACCATGCCTGAGAAATACTGTCTTAATGTAATGTATTACATCGCTTGAAGTGTACTTTTTATTATTTCAAAGCAGCAAATACAGTACATATTGCTATATCACTATATTTAAATACAGCCATTGCTACAAGTTATCAGACCCTGCTAGGTTACCTTGGGTTCTTTACAGTGCTTTGCTTGATATTTTGCACAGCTCCCACAGTTTTGGAACATATCCTCAGTTTAGAGATTCACACTACACCAATATACTATATCCCTTCTTGACAAAAACTAGGAATATATTTATTCTAAATTTTAAGAAAACTGAAGTGGGCTCCATGTTGCTAGAATGTACACACTACAGAGGAGTATGATTATGACTGTTTTATACAACTAATTCTCACTTTTTATTATGTGGTAATAGGGAAGTATCAACAATTTAAAACTTTTGTATGGTGATCCTTGCTAATCTATTTTTAGCTTTGACTTCAGCCCTTCTGGGAGAACCTGTTCTAGTATAAGCCATGTTGCTTTTCAAGCTATAAGAGTTCAAAAAATCATGGGTATGCAGCTTTGTGTTGCTTGAAGAACTCCATATTTCACACTGATTGTACAATTTTTGGTCAGAAGAAGGCATATCGTCGAAACGGCAGCACCAATCCGGAGACCACCGTCCCGCCGCCTTTTCGTTTCTATTGTATTAATTTTTGTTATAATTATATTCAGAAATTAATATTTTGTATAAAACACCTGAGATAAATAATTGTGGATGCTTCTTTATCACAGTTGTATGATTTATACATTGTAAGTTCTTCTGACTGTGACCATCTCATTGTTTGCTATCTCATTCATCACACCTTTGCTTCCTCTCCTCGCCATCTACCTCTCTCACACTATTTCTCCCCTCTGCCCTCCTTTTCTTACTCTCTATTTCTCCTCCATGCGTGTGACTTCCTCTCTCTTTCTGATCTGTCATCTTTCTCTTTGTTTTTCTGCCTCCCCACTTCATCACTTTCTCTCTCTTTCTGCCCCCACCCCATCATTCTTTCTTTCTGCCCCCATCACTCTCCCAGCCTCCTGCCTGCTTCCTCCCTCACTCCGCAGAGCAGCAGTAGCAGTGGTGGCAGTGCTCTCAGCCACCCACCTGCTTCCTTTCCCCCCCATAGCAGCAGTGGCAGCACTCTGGGCATCACAATGGATCTCCCAGCTACAGAGATCAATTCACCTTAGGGCTGCCAGCTCCAGGTTGGGAAATTCCTGGAGATTTGGGGGTGGAGCCTTAGGACAGTGAGGCTTGGGGAGGCAAGCAGCCTCAGAAGGTATGATGCCATAGACTCAATTCTCCCAAACAGCCATTTTATCCAGGGGAACTGATTTCTGTCTCCTGGACAACAGTTGTAATTCTGGGTGATCTCCAGTCCTCACCCAGAGGCTGGCAATGGTGGTTCTCGTGGAGGAAATGGCTGGAGGGTGGAATCTATGGCATTACACCAGTCCAAAGTTCCTCCTCTCCTCAAATCCCACCCTCTCCAGGCTTCACCCCTCAAATGTCCAGGGATTTCCCAACCTGGAGTTGGCAACTCTATTTCCTTCCCACCCAACAGCCAACCTACCTTTATCTGCCTCTGTCTCCTGTTTTCCATCTCCACCCCCCAGCCTCTACCTAGGAAAATTACAGTCTTTCTCCACAGTGAGGGCCAAAGCAGCTTTCATTATTCCCTCCTCCTTTTTATCTGCACAACAACGCTGTGAGGTTGGTTAGGCTGAAATATGTGACTGGTCCAAAATCACGCAGTCACCTTCCACTGCAAGATGGGGATCTGAACCTGGGTCTTGCAGACTCTGCTTTGCAGCTCTAACTGCTGCACCTCACTGGCTTTCATAGGGTGGCTGCTGATGAATGGTAGCAAGCAGCCAAGGCTAGGTGAGTCATGCAAATCAGGGGGGACCTGGCAACCCTAGACTACTGCCAGGCCTAGAGTGGCCAACCTCCAAATGGGCCCTGGAGACCCCCCAGAATTACAACTGGACTCTAGACAGCAGAAGTCTGTCTCCCTGCAGAAAATGGCTGCTTTAGAGGGTGGACTCTGTGGCATTATACCCAGCTGAGGCCTCTCCCTTCCCAAACCCAGCCCTCCTTAGAGTCCGCCACAAAAACTCTAGAAATCTCCCAGCCTGGCACTGGCAACTCTTGCGAGGCCTGGCCCCAAGGCTTCCTCCCTCCCTCCCTCCCTGAAAGGCCAAAAGAGGCCTGGAAAGGGCCCTTCCCCCACCCTTTTACTAACAGAGCCAGTTAGAAGCCTCCCCCCCCCAACGTTCTAATCTCTCACCGTTGATGCCTGGAGTTAGGTCCCTGCAGAGGCCATTTCAAAAGGCTTTTTGGGGAATTCAACCATTCCTGAAGGGATTTCTTCACTTTTTGGACTTTTCTACAAACCCAGGAAGTCTACTGACTATGCAGGAAAAGCTGTTGGGGGACAGTGAGCCCCCTGTTGGTGGGAATAGGTATCCACACATTTTGGCTATTAGAATAAGGATAAAGAAAAGTAGACTCTATGGCATTATACACCATTGAAGTCCCTCCCCTCCCCAAGCCCTGCCCTCCTCAGGCTCCACCACCAAAATCTCCAGGTAATTTCAAACCCAGAGATGGCAATTTAATCTTGCATCTGGATGTTTTAGGGTGTGGTTTTTTGCCAGTATTCTAATTCAAACCCAAACAAGTTGAATACATTTGCTACACCCAATTCGTCAGTCATGTAAATGGTAATATTCTCACACTATTGTTCCATCCAGTATCTGCAGTCCACTTTTCTACTGAACTCACCAAGCTATATTCTGGAGGTTCTTTAACGTCCTCAAATACATTTAGCTATTTTACATGTTGAAGGTCCTTCTTTCCTTTTTGCTCATTGGTAATTATTATCATGCATGTATGATCAGTATTTTATTAACTTGCTATTGCAGCTCACAGGCATCCTACACCCTCAAACAAGTGACCCTGCACCTTTGTAATACACGAGATAATAACCATATCCTGATAATCCTATTCCCATATTCAGATCTGAGTTCTGCCATGTCCCTCATGCATGTTCCTATATGGGAGGTATTGTAGACTTCATTGCTTTCCTTCTCTTTTGCTTAAATCATAATCATGGACTATTAAGTCACTATTGTGGAACTCTTCTTTGTGCAACTCTTCATCTGCTCCTTTGTCTATAAAAATGGCCTGCTCAGGAAAGTGACAGGCTTTGGGGAGATCTCTGCATATTTTTCCTAGTGCTGGCTGGACACACATCTCCCTTTGAAAGATACAATGCACGTCTGCAAGCCTACCGGATTTATGTTTTGGCTGTGAATCTGTTAACACAGTCTCAGCAGAGTGTTTTGCAACTTCTCTCATCGCTCTGTTGTGCTATATCCATATTCCAATTGTTGTTGGAAACATTTTCATTTGTTCTGTAGATGCCTCATATGCTCTGGTTATTTCAGTGGATTTTCTAGTGTTGAACTGTCCTCTATAAGCATTTATTTATTTATTGCTTTACAACTGTTGACCCTATAACCTTGTTATTTAAGTGTCACTTTGCATATCTTGATCACCATCATGTTGCATGTTAATTTGCTGTTCATTCTCTGGCTATAAGTTTGAACCTTGCCTGCCATTCTAACATATATGATTAAGTGTGCGTGCACACAAAAGCTCATACCTTAAATAAACCTTTGTTGGTCTTAAAGGTGTTGTTGGACTCTAAATTTGTAGTGCTGCTTCAGACCAACACGACTGAGCAACTGGATCTGTCCTCTATAAGCAGTTCTTGTATATCTTTTCTCATGATGATTCTGTCTTTCAACATATTATTCCAATCAGATATTAACTGTAGCTATATCACTCTCCAGTTGGGTCCTGGTTTCTTCTGTCATAGAAAATATTCCTCTTATTTCTTGTGCAAGACTCCAAAAAGTAAAAGAAAACTTTCTGTTACAAGAGAGCTGAGCCCTGCAGATATTCTTGTCCTTCTTGCCAGTACATATTAGAAAACTAGCAGCTTTTTTGACTGCATACCACCAATTTGCCTCTGCCCCTGCAAAAATCAGCTTCATGAACTTCTCACAGTGTACTTCCCTTCTGTGTATCCAGCATCAAAATCCAACGGTAATATATCCTTCCTTATATATATTTGAGTTTTGGTCATACCTTATATGGTCAAAATGCACGCCGGAATCAGTTGGCCGAGGGACTTGCCAGTCAGAGACTGCTTAGCCTTCCAGCGTGGCTGTGCGCCCTCCCACTCAGCCACCGCGCAGCCTCACGACCCCAGTCTGCTCCAGCCGCCGATCGCTTGGGGGGGGGCAGCGGCTACCGGCTCGGAGGGACTTTACCCAAAGCTGGGTATGGGGGCTTTGTGGGGGAGGGCGCAGCGGGCCTCGGGAGCGCTGCGCGGCCAACCCTCCCTGAAGGCTTTCGGAACGCGATGTGCGGGGGCGGGGTTGCCCATTTCGGAGGGCCCTCACCAACGGCGGGGCAGGGAGGTTTGCGCGCGGAGTCAGCGGCGGGCCTCGGACGCTTCCCTTGCCCGGACAACACCGCCCCTCCTCCCTGCGTGACGGGGCCAGCCCAGCCGCCTTGCCCACCCCCAAGGACTCTCCCTAGGGCCCGTTGCCTCGGCCGCAATGGGCTGCCCCCCCTAGTTTCATATATTTCTGTGTGGAGTTCATGTTCTATCAAATCCTGAAGCCATGTATTGTCTGCTAAGCTTCAAAAGAGAGTTCAGACTCTACATTTGAGCAAGTTAAACTGAACTGGTTTGTTAACAGGATGCTACATAGCTCCCTCACTAGGCCACACTGAAGAACTGGGGCACAACCTGGAGCCTGAATTGCACATAAAGGCACAGGACACAATTAATTCATTGAGCATGTATTCAGGTACCATACAGACTCAGCCAAAAACCTCTCCATTACACTGATCATTTTAAAAAAAAGTAATTCTAACTAAAAGTGCCAGCATTCATAACTAGACTTTAACGAACATGAGAAAGACAGA
The DNA here is from genome assembly GCA_029375565.1 of Gekko gecko. NCBI lineage: Eukaryota > Metazoa > Chordata > Lepidosauria > Squamata > Gekkonidae > Gekko > Gekko gecko. The sequence continues at coordinate 140,399,345 of JAPDNY010000002.1, forward strand.
GAACCATACACCTGATTCTAACTATAATTTCCGCAAGGCCAGTCAGAACTCTACAGCCCCCAGATTTACTTCTTCTTTAAAAAAAAAACAAAAAAACCTCAGTAAAATACTGACCATCTACAAATATTGTAAGGCAGCAGCATCAGTCTTACACATACTTACTGAAATCCAATGTGGCCCTTGGTATCTCCCATTAAGCAGGTTTTACAGATACTGATAATTACATGTTGCCACTATTGTACATTAGATGTATGCAGCACCAGGCATGTAGGTCGCATCCAGTCCAACACTTTACCCTTGTCTCTCAAAGCGCTACACTGCTCCACAGCAATTTACCAGTACTGTTCCTTGGGGGGGGGGTCTCAGAGAGCCGAATATGGCTTGCCAGCTTTGCATTGTTTATCCCTATCATGCAGTGCCCTTGCATTCTCAATGATTTCCCCCCCCTTTAGTGGCCTTTAGCACTGAACATAAATTCCCCTAAACAGATGATCTAGGAAAACTGAGAAATGAATATAACCAGGTTATAATAAAGGGATACCATTATCAAAATGCTCTTGGACAACAAGCATTAGAAAGGGAGAGAGAAAATCCCTAAAGCATTATACTTTATTTGGAAGGTACAATCCATTCAAGCACCTTCCATCCAATCTAAGTACAAGAGACGAGGGATGTCCCCCCCCCCAAAAAAAACAACCCTGAACCCAAAAAATGTCAGTATTCTCCAATATTCCCAAATCCCAATATTGGTCTGGTACTGAGATTCAGGAAATAATTAAGATTGCCGAATCTTTTGGCTCAGTATTTTGCAGGCCACAAGTGAACCCAGAAGGGTGAACTCACCACTTTGGTGTTCACTCACAGCGTGGATAGCAACACATTTAAAGGGATGGTCCCTTTAAATGCATTTTGCAAGCTGCACCGCAACTGAACCCAGAAGGGGGAGCTCACCGCTTTGGAGTTAATGGATGGCACAGCTTGCAAAAGGCATTTAAAGGGACTGGAGTTCACACTGCAAGTGAACGCCAAAGTGGCAGGTTCACCCAGGAGGGTGAACTTGCTGCTTTGGACTTCAGTCACAGTGTGGCTTGCAAAGGATCTGTGTGAGGTGGGGAGGTCTCTCCCCGCTGCATGCAGAGCTGACTGGGTGACTTTAAACCACGGGCCAGGAGAAGCTGGCCCCAGGATCTGCGTGCAGCAGAGAGATCTCTCCACATCACACGCAGACCTGACTGGGAGACTTCTCCAGTCCCACAGTTTAAAATGTGTGCCAGGAAAAGCCGTGATTCAATATTGCCAAATCAAGCCGAATAAAAGCTGAATGATATCAACTTTTATTAGGATTCTCTATATTGATAGCTGATTACAGATTAGAGAATACAAGAAGAGGGACCCGCGATATTCGCGGGGAAGGCTCTGGCGATGTCCTCTCCTCCACCCCACCCCACCCCCACTCCAGCGATCACCTCCTCCCCACCCCCAGCCCTAGCAATCTCCTCTGCTGCCACCGCCAATCTCCTCCCTCCCCCCGTCACCCTCCTCTGCCGCTGCCCATCTCCTCCCCCCCGGCTCCAGCTATGTCCCCCTCCTTCCCCCACCCCCCGGCTCCGGAGGCGAGGCCTGAGCGGCTTCCAGCTGCCGGGCCCGCCGATCTCCCCCCCGGCGATCCTCCTCCTCCTCCCCCCGGCGATCCTCCTCCTCCCCCCACCCCCTGGCTCCGGAGGCGAGGCCCAAGCGGCTTCCAGCCGCTGGGCCCACCGATCTCCTCCCCCCCCGGCGATCCTCCTCCTCCCCCCACCCCCCGGCTCTGGAGGCGAGGCCCGAGCGGCTTCCAGCCGCCAGGCCCGCCGATCTCCTCCCCGCCCTGGCGATCCTCCTCCTCCCCCCACCCCCTGGCTCCGGAGGCGAGGCCCGAGCGGCTTCCAGCCGCCGGGCCCGCCGATCTCCTCCCCCACTTCAGCTCTCTCCTCTCCCCCCCTCGGCTCCGGTGGCGAGGACTGAGCGGCTTTTAGCCGCCAGCCACCGCAGAGTTCCCAGAGCGTTCCCTGCACATGCGCAGGGAATGCTCTTACTTTTGGGGATTCTGATATCCCCCCTAGACTTTTTAACACTTTTTAGATTTTTCTGCACACGTGGGGACTGCCCCACGTGCGCAGGAAAATCTCCCTGCCCCCCAGGTGCCCCCGATGTGCGGATTTAGATATCCGCACATAGGGGGCCACTTGGGAATTAGATATATAGATGATTCGGCTTAGGAAATACCCAAGAAATACCAATAAGGAATTTTTCAGGTATTTATTTGGCTCAGTAAATAACAAATGCACATGCTTACAAGAGACTGATCTCCACTCTAACCTATTCACACCAAAAAAACCATACAGATGGTTATAGCAGAAGACCACATCTTTATTGCTTTTGCAAAACTGATTTTCAATCTCTTAGAAATTGCACTCCTCATCAAGGGGGGAGGGGGGACCTCTGGGCATAGGGTTGCCAAGTACTTACCGTAATTCGGCGGGGGATACACAGTCCCCCGCCGGAACATTCCTCCTTGGAACTCCCATGCCACACGATGCTGTCGCCAGGAAGTGACGCCAGGCGATGCTCTGGCAATGGGGCTGGAAACTCGATGGTACCATCAAGTTTCCAGCCCCATTGCCAGAACGTCACCCAGTATCACTTCCTGACGACGGCATCATGCAGCACGGCTTTCCCCTCCCCGGGAATGGTCCTGCCAAGAAGTATGCGTCCCCCGCCGAATTACGGTAAGTTCTTGCGAAGCCTGTCTGGGCATCATAACAGTTTTCTAACTATTATCAATCTAAATGAACACTTAAATTCTAGAATAAACAATATACTGACCCAAACAAGTTCCCGATTCAGAAAAACTATTTTAGGATTGTTGTGGAAAATAGGAATCACTAGTCAATGAAAGCAAAACTTACTCCCATTGGATTCAAATTTAGTTCTCACATCTGTTGTTCATTCTTATTATCTGTATGCTAATTTGCTGCTATTCACAGACCTTTCCAACTGCATTATTCCAATCTTAGCTGTACTTATGCATCTTGACTCTAATTAGCCCTTCCTGGCATCTACCCCCCCCCATCTATATGCAATACTTGAGGAAATCTGTTTCAATGTATCTGAGAAAGTATGCATCTATACATGCCAAGTGTCTCGGTTTTTGCTTATACTCAGAACTGAACTTTGTTGGCCTTTGGAAGTGCCACTGGTTCTCAAATCTGTTTGTTAACTCTTGTATTTGTATACTAATTTGCTGTGATGCACAGGTCTTAACTACTGCTTTAATCCAATCTCACCTATACATATTGCCCAGTTACTTATGCATCTTGACTCTAACTAGCCCTTCCTGGCAACTAACACCCCCCCATATGTAAGGCTTGAGGGAAACTGTTTCAATGTATCTGATTCAGTGTACATGGACAGGAAAGCTTATGCCCAGATTTAAACTTTGCAGGTCTTAAAGGTGCCACGGGAATCAAAATTGTTCCCTCTCTTTAATTCAAAAAGTTTGGAATGAGTCTGATTTCCTTTACTTCCTTCTGGGGCCCACTAGTAAAAATAGAGTCTAATAAACCCTTTACTGCAAATGTAGACATGTCAAAGGTATTGCAATAAATGTACATTGCTATTTTAGGACACTAACACAAACCATTCCAGGCAGCAAACAACTTATCGTAGACCTCTACAAGTTCTCACTCATTTTCTCAATGTCATACTGAACCTTTAACACCTTGAATTTATAAAATATTTAACATCCAGTGGCTCCTCAAACCAAAAACATCCAAAATGGTCCTCAAAAGTGTTGGAAATCTATTCTAAAATAAGAGAGTTATTAAGGACAGAAAAGTCTAAAGCCCAGCATCCACAATAAAACCAGAATTCATAGCAGCAACATCAATTCAGTTCAGTTTTTTTATTATTACGGTCAAAGACCAGCAGAATCAGGTATACAAAATCAAACAACTAGATATACCAAAAAAACAGTTCTAAATGTTTTAAAAGTATATATACATACAATGAATACAATAAAAACAGCAAAACTAGGAAATATGGTGCAGTAAACCAGCAATGTACCTCAGTAGACTCTCGTAGCTGCACAGGATCTTGAAACTGAGTTTTGAGGTTCCAGGCTCAAAGGTCAGCTAGAAAAAAGGAGGTGTACCATTGCTCTGTTCTTCTTGGAATTTTATGGAGGATTGGCTGATAAAAGTATATCTGAGGTCATCATAAAATGAGCAGCCCAGCAATACATGCCCAACTGTTTCAACTTCCTCAGTACCACAGGGGCATCAACACTTGTGAATCAGAATGTTATGGTACTCCCTTCTAATAAGGCAGAAGAGAAAGCATTAAAATGGGCCAGTAAAAGCTATTCTATTTGGGGGGATCAGTAGATTAGCCAAATAACCTGACAGCTCCCATTTCTTGTTCCTAATATTTTGCAGTGGAACTTAAGTGGTGTTGGCATTTGATATCCCAGATTCTTTGCTTAATTTTTGATTTAGTTTTTGAGCACCCTAAGGTTATTATACTGCTGGGAGAATATCCAATGAATTCTAATTTCTCTGTGAAAGGCTTTTTCCATTTTGACAGAAAGGTGTCTATTAATGTTAGAGGTGCCATACATACGGGCAAAAAAATAAGCTTTAACTAGTAATCAATCTTGTGTATCCATGCATGAGCTTCCAGGGAGATTAAACCCACATCTAAACACAAAACTGTGTTAGGAACACAGCAAAGGACTCCTATGTTGTATGGCTCTCAGGAATTTAGTCTGCATGACTTCAAGAGCACTGTAATTAGCATACATGCATAGCTGAGAGCCATACAACAACTGAGAAATAACCTTGGCCACAAAGACACATATGGCTGAAGGAACATTGCAATGATTTATTGTTTTGGTGTGTGTGTTTCTTTAAATGTTTAGTGTGACTGCAGTAATGTAAGGAGAGTGATAGAGGGAGACAAGTGTGATGTGATTGATGCATGACTGAGAGTGTGAGAGGAGAGATGTCTATGAGGTGATTCTGTGTTCATGAAGAGACAAGTGTGGAGAGTTTTGTGTGAGAGTCTGTGTGACAGAGGAAGCAGTTGGAGTTTAGTTAGCCTGTGTGGCTATATGAGCAAGAGAGTTCAGCCTGTGTGGCTATATGAGAAAGAGAGTTTAGACTAAGTGTCTAAGCCTGTCAGAGTGGAGTTTTAGTGTTTGAGAGACTGTGTGTGATGCCAACCTTTGTCAGTTTTGTTTTCTTTCTTCAACATCAGTTCAAAAATACCCAGAAACTTATTTTGTTCTTTTATAAATAAATCATTATTTGTTGCTGAAGGCTTTCACAGCCAGAGTTCATTAGCTGTTGTAGATTTTCCGGGTTGTCTGGCCGTGATCTTGGCGTTGTAGGATCTGACATTTCGCCAGTAGCGAAACTACTGGCGAAATGTCAGGTCCTACAATGCCAAGACCACGGCCAGACAACCCAGAAAATCTACAACAGCTAATAAATCATTATTTGTTGAAACTTATCCCAGCAATCAGTACAGTCCTTCCTCAGGGCCACATAGTCCTGTGAAAAGCCCAGACACTAGGTCATTCTACCAAAATAGAGAGATTTGGAATTTTTAATTCCTGGTGGCAACAGAAATCTACTAAGTTCAGGTACACAGAGTGGTTTTTAAAGGAGAAACAGTCTCCTCAATAAGCGAGGACGCCACAAATATGTTAGCCACCTCTAATATAATCTGTTTTCCAGAGCAGAAACATTCCCATTAATCAACCACATGTGCTTCGATCTCTATTAAACACAATTATTTTGGACTTACTGTAATAAATTGTTAGATGTTCATTATTACAATATGCTGCAAGCGTTTGCAACATATGCTTTAAACCCATACAGGTACAAAACAGCAGGACTGCATCATCAGCATAAAGTAAAACTGAGAGTGATCTAGAGACCAGTGAAGGGGGATAAAAACTAGGATCAGACAAACTGTTGATCAGTGAATTGATAAAGAAGTTGAACAAAGCGGGTACCAAAATACAACCCTGCTTAACACCATTGTAAGTAGGAACAGGAGCAACATCCATCTATTTAGAAGCCTGACCACAGGCCCCTCTCACCACATTTGTAGGAATACTCCTCTCATTTCCACCCAAGGCAACCTATGTAACTTTTGCACTATGTCAAACGGCTCAAAATTCACCACTGCTTACAAGACAAGAATTTCTTGATAGGACAATCAACTGTAAATTGGTCAGGCTGCTGACATATTCTTATAAACCAATGAATGCTGGAACAGAGAGATCTGTGTAATATGAAACTACTTATATTAAAAGAAAACATATGAGTCACATATTCATAAAAACTTACAACAGTCATGACTAGAAAGTTCTGTTACGGGGGCCCTGAAGAGAGAAAACGGTCCATGCAGAGCAACAGGTAGCAGCAGAATCTCTGTGCACCTACTCCAGGGCTGTCCTTTATAGTAAAGCATTAGCAATGCCAAGTTTGCAATTCTGTGTGTGTGTACATGTACATACATACAATAAGAGTTCTCTAAGATGTGCTTTAGAATCTAGAAATTACCCAGTATTTCATCATACTTTTAAAAGGAAACAAATGTTTATTGTCACAAGCTAGTATCCTATTCTTTCAGAAACAAAACTAGATGCCAAAATCTAGTGCCATTACAAACAAGCAGAATGCCAATCAAATTTGGCAGGCAGCTGGGAGGAAGAATATGAATGGCTCAACCAGATCTTCACTGATGTCTTTTTAAAAATCTGTTTCTATAATGGTGGGAATGTTCACTTAAAATGATAACATTTGCCTAATTGCAGTATGTCATGAATATTCGGCATCTAGCTATGGTATATAGTCTAAAGCAATTGCTCATTCTCAAACTGTATCCTGATTATGTTTCATGGGAACTCTTTTCAAAATTCAAAAAGGCAGGGAGAGGAAGAGTAAGCAACTAACAAACTATCTTGTTCAAATAAAAAACTGTTCTGAGGCTGTCTGCCAACACCTCCTCAGATGAGGAAGAGATGGAGGAAGCTGGCCTCAGTCCTCAGATGCTGCAGACAAGATTCCATCAAGTGCAGATGGGGAGTCTCAGTCTGTCAGCATGCCATGCCCTTAATCCTGCAGCCCAGGATCATAATCCAAAGCAGAGGCTTTGCCAGAGCCTTTGGAACTCTGGAGAAGGCAGGCCATGAGGCAGGTAGAGGAGCAGTGCTGTAGTGCACAGTTGGCAGTCCAGCACCAAGCAACCTCTGCCTGTGAATTAGAGTCATTGCAGGATCAGGGCTGACAGCCCTGTTGGTTGTTCAGCCATTGATGACTTGCACCTGTCCCTGGATGACTTAGCAGGTTAAGGAGTCGCACCTGACCTTAAATGACTCCTGATAAAAGCAGCTAGAAAAGGGAGAGTCAGTGTGAAAGTAACTTGGGTGGTTGAGGTGTAGATGGCTTTGTGGTTTAATCTTCTGGACTGTGCCCTGGCTTGTGATCTTTGGATTTGCCCTTCTGGTTTGATGACTGGACTGTGGACTAGCTGTGCCTTAACCCCAGACTGTTTTTGGACTATGCTTCTTGCCACAGGTGCCTGCCTGAACCACAACAACTACTATTGTGGGCAAACAGCCACAGAAGAAAGTATACCTAACAAAAGTATACCTCCTAAATTTAACAGAACACCTGAAGGTAAACGGAGAAGTCTTTTCAAGTTGCTGAAGGTACTTTACTAGTTTAGGTTTTTAAGTGGGTTTAACAGATAAAAGCATTCCTTACTGGAGTGGTGCAAAAATACTGAAGAATATACCTGAATAAACTATGACAGGATAACCAAATAAGAGCTGGAAATATACTGCATCACTCAACAGTTTTGCTGCTATACAACTGTTAAAGAGGATTTGTATCTCCAAGAGATAGGGGATAAAAAAGTAATAAGCATGTAAAATAACACAACAAAGTTAAGCAAGCTTCCTACAATTTTTCTCATCAACTGTTCCCAAGCAAGTATGCATAGAATTGAACTCAAAATCTTTATTTAAAAGCACTGCTGTATTAACTAACATGTAAACAACAACTAAGAAATATCTGAATCTGAAGTTTATTATTCACCTACAGAAGAAAAGAAGATATTGGATTTATACCGCCCTTCACTACACAAAGGAGTCTCAGAGTGGCTTACAAACTCCTTTCCCTTCCCCTCCCCACAACAGACACCCTGTGAGGTAGGTGGGGCTGAGAGAACTCTGACAGAGACTGCTCTTTTTCAAGAACAGCTGTGCCAGAGCTTGTGACTGACCCAAGGTCACATCAGCAGATGCAGTGGAGGAGTGGGGAATCAAACCCGGTTCTCCCAGATTAGAGTCTGCGCACTTAACCACTACACCAAACAGTGGTTATGATGAAATAGTATTATGAATCTTTATTTGGTCAATTATATTAGCCATGATGTTTAGCCAATTATATTAGACATGATTCAAATAATAATGTACATTATTTTGGATTCCTTAAATTTTAAGGAGTGACAGAAGAATTTAACCACTTTAAAAAAGCCACTAACTGTGGATATACCAGGAACAGCTATGCTTGCAGAGATGTGTCAGTAATGATGGTCACTCTCGCACTTCCTGTCCATTATCAGTCACATATTTTACCACAAACAGCCTTGAAGTGGCTTTTCTTCCTCTAGCGTGCTTCCATTTTCTGTTTGACTGCAGCTACTACCCAACTGGAAACATGTACAAGGAAATCTGCACGTGGCTTCAAAACCCACATGAACATGAGTTACAGTTCTATAAGTCCCATGAAGCAGGTAACCCTTTATGCCAGTGTTTTTATGTTTTAAGCAAATTTAGGACTTTAATATGAACACCTTAATTTGAAGAAAGCATTCTGAAAATGAAGTATTTAAAGCTGAAGTCTTCACACATTTCTGTTGGAATTCCAGAATTGCAGTCAAGATACAGTTTACTCTTTAGGTAGAACCTAAACAGTTCTAGGTGGTCAGCCCTGTTAGTCTGATTCTGTCACTCCTGTGCTCAGTTGCCCAGCCTCATTATCTTAACCCTTTATTTGCTCTCTTTCATAGACAACAAAAAGAGTGCTGTCCCTGAAATCTGAGTCTGCAGTTCCTTCCCTAGGTTTGGAGCGTCCTTATTGGCCCCACTTCACCTTGGGAGCAGCTCTGCCAGGTTCTGCATTTTGCTGCCTGTTTCTCTTTATGTCCAGTTCCAGAGCCTTTTCCTTCCTTGAGCTATACCTGTTCCTCCCTTGAGAGAGCCACCTGCAAGTAAGTTGCCCCTTGGCAGATTCCTTTCTTGCACTCTTTTCTCCCCTTTCCTAGTTAGGCCCACCTTTTTATCAGGTTCCACCCTAGGAAAGGGGAAGCTGCCCTTCCCTTGCTACTTTTAAATTCAGCCAGACCGGCAGTGTTGCAGGGCCCATGCACAGCTCTCCTTCCTCACTAGTTCCTTCCTATAATTAACTACTATGATTAATTTCACATTAAGAAAGTAATTAGCTGTAAATGAACAGATATGATTCCACCAGATCTCAAAAACACTTGCCTAGTCATTGTTACGTATATGGATGGTACAGACCCAGTTTCCCCAACCCCTCCCCCCCAACAAAGCCTAAATTTCAGTAAGTCTCAAAAGTTTGAAATTAATTAGGATTGATACAAAAGTTCTACTGAAATAGATGGGGGGGAGAACCTAGTATCATTTTCCTACTATGATGAAAACACACTTATGACTCTTGCAGATGCAAGTATTTATAGGCGTTTAAACATTCTAACACCTGGAGTCTTTCAGAAAAGCAGCCATTGTCTTTTGCAACAAGGATGGATGCCTTGAATGGAGTACTGATGTCTGTTTTTCATCATATTAAAGAAAAAATATCTGAACCAATTGTTTTGGCCATGCTATGTCTACATTCTTTTTTTAAAGAAGGCAAAGCCCTTTTGGTGTAATCCCAGTTTCTTTGTTTTTTTAAAACCAATAAAATTTGGAACAAACTTATTGTTTCCTGGAGGTAATTCTAAGTACTATTGATTTATTCTGAACTATAACCCATCCACTAACCTACTTGTTTCAATAATCTGGTTTGCAGCAATGCTGAAATACTAAAAAAGGAAAGGCTAAAATAACCTTTCAGCAGCCTGCTAATTTTCAGTAATGAAACAAATTCAGCACTAAACATTTGCCAAATTATTAAATCTATGCTCCATATTTCCACAGAAAACACTAACAACCAACTTTTCAGTTAGAATTTATTTTTTAAAAATCGCATTGTCTTAATAGTAAAATTCCATATCACATAACTGAAATCAAATTACAACAAAATGGACAATCTCAAGACATATCTAAATAATTAGTCTTGAACCAATGTGTCACAGCCTGCCAGACAGTATTGTCAGTCAGTGCTAAGAACATATTCCTAGTAGTTAGCCCCATTTAACAGACCTAAACAGAATTCCAGGTAGGCCTACTTAAGATTGCTCTCTCTAAGACTTGCTTTGAGATCACATTTTATAGTACTGTGACCAAGGATAAAAGGTTACTTCACAGTTTAATAAAAGATGTGGTGGGTACTAAATGCTCAAGAGCTTAATTTGAACTTGGAAGTGGTTAAAAAAAAGCCACAACTAATAGCTCCATACTTGCATTTTGGAGAAGAAAAGCACAGGGAGCAGACAGAAAATATTTGAACACTTTTCTCAGTGCAAAAATGGACAGACACAAATATGCACCAACAAAAGAGAAATCCCTTGCACCTCTGCAATATGCATGTGTTATAATTACAAGGAAGTGTGCCTGCAGTCAGTTCCAACTGCTTCTTACAAATATTTCAAAAATTAATGAGGCAATATAACATTGCATGCCCCCAAGTCAAGAAGACTATGCTGTATTTTTTCTAAACAAGAAAGAAAATACCATATGATTAAACATTTAATGGCAAAGGATCAGATGCAATAGCTTTCTTACAATGTTCTCTAACTTTGCGCACCAAAAATTACAAATATTGTGAATGATAACAGTCATGTACATGAATGATTCCTGCCAAAGTATTTGAATGTGTTCTTACATGCTATATTTAATTACTTTTGAAGTGGAGGAGCTCTCTTTTATCTGCTTCTTTTAAAGAGTTAGAGGTATTTACAAAAGGTATAAACAATTCTGAAATCTACTGAAGGAGAATGAGATCGATAAAAGTTAATATATCATCTTTACAAGTGTCATATCTCAAACAAGTACACAAAAGGTTTCCAAAATAAATCTTAAGTAGTAATAGTAGCCTCGAAAACAAACAGTGCAATCCTAAGTGGAGTTACATTTTTCTAGCACTTCAATAGACTTAAAAAGTTGCAACTCTTCCTAGGATTACATTTAAGAAGTGATTGGAGGTAATGGAATGGATTATCTGCCTGAGGAGGGCAAAACAATGTATTTTGTTTTTAAGAGAGTGAAAGCTCTAAAAGCAGCTCATCAGAAGTGGCTGCAAAGTACAGCAAATAAGACTGAAATGTGAATATCAGGAAGTGCTTCTTGATCGTAAGAGTTGAGCAACAGAACTTGATGGTAGAAGAAGTAGCAAAATCAGTTTCTCTGGAGATACAGAACATTAGAGGTGGCTTACATCTAGAGAAGACTGAAAATAAGGGTTAGTTTAAATTATCTTCAAAGTACTTCTATCTTCTCCATTATAAATAAGTCAGAGACTATTCATTATAACTCCAAATTTGTGGAACGATGCTTTCCGATATTAGAATACTTGATATTCAATGACACATTAAAAGAAGTGGTGCAGTCAAAGCAATACTATAGCACATTTTTGAACTGTCAATATTATCAGATTAATTATTTCTGCAATACTATTCTTTCCTTTGTTCAGTTCTCAGTGATTGTAAATTCATAGGTTTATCTATAGAATGTACAATATATGTTTGTTGTATGCTTGCTAAGGTAAAATATAAATTTTAAGTTAAAAAAAGCACTTCTCAAAGTATAGGATGCATTTAATTTTGATATCGTCACTTTGCCAAGATTGTCAAGAACATGTTTTTTAGAAAGGAAAAGGTTATTATATTAATTCAACATATGAAGTGCCCACATTAGGCTAGTGCTGACAGGACGTATTGTAAATCTTAGGGACAGCTCAAATCATCGGAAATAATGTCAACCTCATAACAATCTGTCATTTTAATAAAGGCAGTTGAATGACCACACATTCTATAACCTCAAATTTCTAAGTCTCTGTCCTCAAAAGAAACACTGGGTTTGCCTAACTGACAACCCCCATGCCGCATGCAGCATCAATAATCAGATAACACCTCTACACTGAAGCCTCCTGCAGATACAAGCTGAACATTTTCAAAACCATGAGAGCCATAAAAGTCTTTTAAAGGTTTCTTCTAAACAGGAATATTCTCTCTCTTGTTGCAAAAAGCAACATAGTGATATCACTCTGTATCCAATTAAGCTCTACTATAGTTATGTTATGACTTCCTACCATTGGCAAACCTATTGAACAACTGTGCATTAAAGATTACTTTAATTATATAAACTGAACAATACTCAAGTGATCTGTTAACATTCTTCTTAATACATACCACAGAGTTTATTTTTATTCACTAGGTTTTATTCACTAGGCTTTTCACTTCTGCAGACAATTGTTAAAGCATCTTGAGTATTTAAAACTATGCATAAGATATGGAGAAGAAATAAAAGATTAAAATATGTTAGATTCATAACAACTACATACACACAAGTTTCAAAATCGTGCATCATAACTTCAAAAGATTCTGCTTTCAGATCAGCCCCAAAGATGTTACATCTATTCCACTTATACTGATGCCTAAAGCCAAACAGAACAATAAGAACATCCCTTGTGTAGCAATGCAAAGGAAATTCTTCCAAGGCGTGTGTCCTACAATTCAGGACATCCTGACTCACTGGTTTGGTTTGCCAATTGACTTTTCATGATATCTAAAATGGGAAGCAGCAAGACAGCGTTTGGCTCAAACAAAATAGGATATAATGGGTAGTTTATGCCAGTATCCCTACCTGACATTTAGATAAGTTTTAAATTTACAATAAAAAGTTGTTTAATCAACATATAGTAAACAAATATGCCATAAAGGAAACAGATAGTAAAGACTTAGAGCAAATAGGCAATTTTTGCACCCATATTGCACCTAAGAGATTTAACAAAATTATTAAAAACATGAAAAACTCTACTTCAAAATGCCAGTTATTTCTGGAAACAAGCAACAGATGTTTTCCTCTGTTTAGCTCAGCTGTGCAACAGCACAACAAACCCTTTGTTATGTTGTCAACAGGAATCTTATTACAGCCATTTTTACAGTATCCATCACTAGAGGAATGTGGTACACACTTGGATATTAAAGGAGAATTCATAATAATGGCATAAGCAGAAAAAGACGCAACCAGAGAAGAATTTCATGAGCATTTCTCCACTATTTTAAAGCACAGAAAAATATTTAACCCTTCCAACAATAACACAAAAATGCAATAGAAAGAAGATACTTTAAACAGGATGTGACAAAATAAAAGGATGCATGTAAAACAAAAATCCTAGGATGCCTTTTTACACAACCTATACCATGCAAATACTGGAGACATCTATAATGGATTGTGCCCAGAGATATTGTTTAATCCACAGCAGACATGTATTTACATTCTCTTTGGTATATCCTTCAAAAACACTCTTGCATAAGTCTGCAGAAAAGGGGTCAAAAGGGGTCAAACCGAAGGTAAAATTTATATGTGATAAGCTTTATGTTCTAAAAGCAAATTATGACCAGTACCCCCTGAAAGAAACATTAGGCATGAGATCATAAAAGTTCTAAAGTTAATGGTAAATCTGCATGCATTCCCGGGTTTTATTAATTTTCACCAAAGGAGCCTATGAATTGCATACCCACCTCTACGTTTCCCAGAAGTAGTATGTTGCATCTTGTTTAAGGAGACAGAAGGTATGCTACTAGGACAAAAAAAAATTAAAAAAGAAGAAATCCACAGGACTCTGGTTGTTCCCCCCAATCAAGTGAGTGATTATTACTGTGAGCAGTGAAAAAAGAAATGGCTTTCCTTTTTCAGGTGCACATTAGTAAGAAGAAATGTAATTACTGTGATTTTAGAAATTTAAAAATTGTTCCATTGGCATGGCATAATTGGTCCAGTTTTCCTTTCAAATCCCCTTTGAGTATTATAAAATATATTTTAAGCAGTGCAGTAAAGACACTGGCAATCATACTATTAAGCTTTGCCTTACTTTATTAACTGCCAAAGTTGAGACAAAGAACACAATAGTCAATGATTCACTTTGGACTTGTTCTCTTTTAGTGAAACAGATCCAATTGAAGTTTCATGTAACTGCAGATCTGTTTTCTCATTTTTGCCAATGCACATTATGAATAAATACATTTAAAAGATTTTTCACAAACTCGCCTTGGGCTTATTATCCAGCTTCCTAGAAAGTCCCCACAGTATCTTGAGATTATGGAACAAATAGCCCAAGTTCTTCAACAGTTTAACTTGACCACCATTACAAAAAGTTAGTGTTATATTTGTTGAGATGAGTATCACTGCAGAGGCTAATTTAACACACATACATTAAGTATTCTATCTGTTTAAACAAGAGCCTACATGTTAGTTCATAAGTTTTGCATATTACACAATTAAGCACTGGAATGTTACCAGAGAAATAAAAACTTGTCCCTGCAGAAAAATTTAACAATCTGTACTATCAAGAATTTAAAGCTTGAATTTTAGTTGAACACACTGGAACACGCAGTAGTATACCCATTATAATATCTACTATGCTAAAAAAGGTTAAAGAATAATTTATAAACCACAACATCAATGCAATTCTAGCAGAACTGAGTATCTCAGAACTAATTAGTTCTTAATTTGCAGCAAAGAGATGTATGTGAAATTGACATACAAATGAGTTTATGTGCTGATACATTTTCCTGGACATTTTTTTATAAATTAAATAATTGAAATAGTGATGTGTCACATGCTTATCATTCCAGCTTTCACTATAAAAAACAGCCACTTTTTGCTAAACATTCATCAATGGCTTTCCCCCTTACATTGAGCAGCTGCTACACTGCATCATCTCCCATATATTTAACCACTTGCTGATATTGCAAGCCTTTCAAATAACCAGGAGATAAGTCTTTGATAAAAATAATAAATCTACCATCAATTGATTAACTGCTGGATTTTATATTTTCAGAGAGCAGAAAACATGTTGTGCTATCCCATCCCAATATTTTATTTAATTCCCTACACTCTCAGCCAATGCCTGCAAGTGTTGGATAAAAATGCCACAGTAGCCTCTAGTAAATCTTAAAATCTCTTTTCTACCCAGAACTATTTAATCCAAGTAAGCAACACCTACTGTTTTCCATGTCAAGAAGGTTATAAACTTTGGGCTACATACCCACACCACCTTTTTTTTCTATTGAACATTCAGCATGATATAAACAGATCTGCAGTAGAGAAATCCTCCTAAGTGCTGCATAAAAGTGTTGTTAGACCCTTTTAAAAAGCTATCATACTGCACTGGGGAGTGTTTAAATCAGTTACCTACAATCCTAATCTATGCCATATAATTTCCCATATAGACTAAGCAAATTGTCATCAATGTTCTTCATACTGTCATCAGATTACATTTTTTGAATAATCTTTCTGGAGGTAAGCTCCAACAGTAGTACATTAACTTGTGTTAACATGTTCTCATAACTAAGATGAGGAAAAAATCCTGAATAATATACAGTCTTTCAAAACAAGTAAGTTGTCATACTAGGTATAGAAAGACAAATAAAGCAACTATCACGGCAAAACCACTATGTCATAATAACACACATAATAAGCAGTATCAATAATCACACAATAATGTCATATTATGAACAGTATTATTATTCAGTAATCAAGCAGCAACCAAATTTTACAAGAGGCTGCCAAAGGTATTTCTTTAAAATACTGCTTATCGTCCCTGCTTAAAATACTGGAGAGTTATTAGGAAACAGCCTTAAATCTTTGATACCTCCTCCTCAAAGGCCCAGCCAAGGAGGACCACAGTATTCCGCCTCAGTAGACAGTTAACCTATTATTGATGAGCAACCCTACAGAATATTCACCCTGGAAAGAGCATACAATAAGAAAAGTGCAAAGGTAATCTATTAAATGTGGTGTCTGGCCTGACCTGGCCCCATAGGCTCCTTAGAGATATGCAAACTATTATTGCTCAACTCTCGGGCTAAGAAAGACAAGTGAACTTGTAACAGCTGGACCCTGTTTGGAAACTAAAACATTCCTTTAGGCAATGGTACATAGAGGGAGAAAGACTGATGGGGTAGATATGTTTTTTTCCATTTTTGTCCTAAAGTAAATGTTGCAAACAAATAAAAAAGGTGCAAGGGGCATACAATTTTTTTCTTTCTCACTATTATACATTAAACTTAATGTAAAGCCAGGTGGAATAAATGATACCTTTAATAAGTCAAATTATTTTATTACTTTAAAAAATCCAGTTCAATTTTATTGTGTGTCCCTAAAAAAATTTTTTCTCCGAAATGATATCTGAATATCAAAGAATAGCTTCTTAAAATGGAATCCAGGTCTTCTAAAACACACCATTGGTTGCATTCCAAATGTCACATACAAAGGGAAATGCTTGCCAGTGACACATGAATACAGCTGAAGTTTTGAGAAGGCCAGGTTTGTGCCTGTCTGTTTCTCTGACTGGCACAAACCTGGTTTGTTGCCACACTTGTATTTTACAATATTTATTTCCCACCCTTCTGCCCTCACAAGGGCCACCAAGGCAGCTAACAAATTAAACATATATAAAATCACATTTTAAAACCATTATAACCAACTGCCCTTCCAAAACCCATATATATATAGTCAAACATAAGACCCAGGGGCCAGATACGGCCCATGAGCAACTGATGCAAAGGAGGGAGTGCTGGGGGTGGTGGGCAGAGCTACTCCATTATGGCTTTAGCACAGCAGAACAACCTCACCTGCAGCAGTCAAGCATTGTGAGAGCATCTGCCCAGCATTGCACTGCTGCCTCTCTGGTCCATCTCTGTGGGTTTTCCTCTGCACCCCCCCTCCCATCCCAGGGGGCCTTGCAGTGAGGACACACCAACAGGGAGCTTACCACCTGCTCTCCTTTATACAGTTTCTATCTCCAGTACCTGGCATTACGTTTTATGGCACACATGGCCTGGCCCGACGAGACATTTATGTCAGATCCAGCCCTTGTAACAAATGAGTTTGACACCTCTGAGAGAGAGAGAGAGAGAGAAACCCTAGTGTATTGGCACTTTCTAGCTCTTCCATTGGCTGTGCTCTCCATCAGCCATTGGCCTGTCAACCGCCACTCGAGTACTCATGTGCCATTGGCTGGATGCTGAATCCGCTCCTCTCCCCCACCCACTGCCAGCTTAGCCACTCTTCCCTGTCTGAATAAACTGCCAAAATGGCTGTCTCTCCTGATGAAGATGCTTCTACTGCCACTGTTTTGCTCCTCTGTGGCTGGCTGGCTACTGAGGTGAGCCACCAGTTGTCAAACCATTCCTTTCTCCTCCTGCTGTGGAACTCGCTTTCCCCTCAGTGGCTGTTGCTATGCACTAAGCTTGGTTTTGTCAGTAAACAGGCAGGGGCAGGAGGCCCTTTCCAGGACTACTTTGGCTTTTATAGGGACATCACTGGGGTCAGACCCAACTAGGTTGGGAAATTCCTGGAGATTTTGTGGTGGAATGTATGGAAGCTAGAGTTTGGGGAGGATAGAGACCTCAGCTGAATAGAATGTCATAGAGTCCACACTCCAAAGCAGTTATTTTATCCAGGGGGAGAGAGATCTGTTGTCTGGAGTTCAGTTGTGATACCAGGTGATCTTCAGGCTCCACCTGGAGCTTGGCTACCCTAGGCCTGGCAGCACCCTCTAAGTCAGGGGTGTTGAACTCATTTGTTATGAGGGCCAGATCCGACATAAATGAGACCCTGTTGGGCCGGGCCAGGTGTATCATAAAATGTAATGCCAGGTAGCAGAGATATAAACTTTATAAAGGACACAAACACAGAGGGTTTTTTTACTTAAAATCATGCTTAAAACATGAACACTCTTGTAATATTTTATTGAACAGTGTCTGATAACCGACACCTCTTGCTCTGAATTATTGCATCAAAATGTCTGTGCTGTTGCAATCTTGAGTATGCTGTTCAGGTACGCATCTGTAAGCTGCAAACCTACGATGACGCAGCAGCAGCAGAACTGGAAGAAGCAGAGAAACTCTTTGGGGGCCTAACACCCCTCCTCTAGGTGACTTGATGCCACTTGACTGGCATGATTTAACTAGGCCTAGTTGCTCCTTTTCACCAGCAGCAGCCTCCCTACGACAGCCAGTGTAGTGCAGCAGTCAGCACTTCAGACGAGGGAAATTGAGTGGGGATTTTGGACCAGTCATAGACTTTCAGCCTAACCCTACCTCACAGGGTTGTTGTGCAGATTGAAAGGGGGAGAGGAGAATCATGTAAGCTGCTTTGGTCCCTACTGTATTTTTCCTAGGCAGAGGCTGCAGGGAGGGGGGAGAAGATGGAAAGCTGAAGTCAGAGGGGCAGATAAAGCTAAATTGATAGTTGCCTGGGAAGGAGAAAGGGTTGCCAACTCCAAGCTGAGAAATTCCTGGAGATTTGAGGGGTGGAGCCTGGAGAGGGTGGGGTTTGAGAAGGGGTGTGCCATAGACTCCACCCTCCAAACCAGCCATTTCCTCCTGGGGAACCATTGTTGCCAATCTCCAGGTGAGGGCTGAAGATCACTCAGAATTACAACTGTTCTTCAGATGGCAGAGATTAGTTCACCTGGAGAAAACAATGGACTCTGTGTCATTATACCCTGCTGAGGTTACCACAGCAAATTGACACTGAGCGTCCAAGGCTGAGGCACCTGCAGAGCCTCTTTCTAGAGCTCGTTGTATTTATTTCCGCAACAGGCCTTATTCCTGTTAAAATGCATTTAAAAACATAAAAGCAACAGTTAAAACACTGGTCAGGAAGAAGGTTCACTGAGGAAATGCCAATGCAAACAAAAAAGTCTCCACCCTCTGGTGATAGGAAGGGACAGATAATCTCCCTGCAGAGAGAAAGAGATATAAAACTTCCAGAAATTTTGATGGCACAGGGAAAAATGAATTCTTTGTTTTAAAAACAAAACAAAAGGGGGGGGATTAAAATATATTCAATACTTTCTGACCTATCAAACCTAAACGAATTTTACTGCTTTAACATCAAATGCATAATTTATAATTCGCTACACATATAAAACTGCAACATCTGATATTATTTATAAAATTTAAAAGTTATAAATGCCTTAGTTTTGTACAAGCAAAACGGCACACATGCCCAATACCTGAGAGAAAACTTATCACACATACCTTAGTTTTTGCTATCTGGTAACAGAGAATTCTCTGTGAAACTTCCATACTTTCTCAGTAGCTTTGTGGGCAATAAGTTACTTTTTCAGTGGATAAATGTGCCAGAGCAGTTTGAGGGAAAGATGAAAAGGTCAACTATGTCAGGCAAAAAGAACAACAAAAGGCATGCAACTGTTGAGAAGCAATGAAAGCCCTTCATGTACCCCTCATGAAGATTAGGCACCTTTCTAGGTACACAAATGCATCAGATTTAAGAGCTGTATATGTTGGCAGGATAGCCACCTGTCTTTAAAAGCATTTCACTCATTCTAAAGGAGAAAATATTTCACAGGAATTTTTGCATTGGGGAAAAATTGGAGGGAAAGGCTTCAGAAAAAAAACGTGGCAGGAGGGTTTTTTTCTTAATTTCCTCTTTTTTTCTGGGACTTCACATCTCTAGGGAGAGCGTTCCAGAGCTTTGGTGCCACAAGCAAGAAGGCTCTCTCCTGGGTTGCCATACGCTTACTCTCAGAAGGTAGGGTCATCTTTAACAGGGCTTCCAAAGATTACAGCTTGGCTAGGTTTATAAGGCAGTAGGCAGTCCTTCAGGTTTGTGGGTACCATTCCATATACCTCTGAAGGTCAACACCAGCACCTTGAATTTTGCCAGGAAGAAAACCAGAAGCCAGTGTAGATGGACCAAGAGTGGACTGAGATGGTCCCTACTAGGGACGTGCATTTGGATATGTCTGGTCCTAATATATATCCGAAAAATACCTTATTGTTTTCCCTTGATATATTTGGGTCTTTGGATAGTATCTGAATTTTCTGGGGATACTGGGAAATGGGTTCCAAAAAGTCCCAGAAATATTTGGGAGTAACTCAAAATATTGGAAGCCAGCATTTTAAGGGTCCTAGGATGGGCTTTTCTTTTAATTTTACTGTGTTTTGTGTCTTCCTGGGGCTTGGTATAGGCCTGCCATATTGTTCAGCTTTGATTGTGTACTTTGAAATTAGTTTGTTGGTCTTGCAACATTGTGCGCTTTGTTCAAGTTGGTCTGTGTCATGTTTGCAGTGAATTCTCGGGTTCTACAGTGCTGTAGATTCTTGGGGCTTACATTGGCTTGATGCTCTGATTCTACATCTGTTGGCTTACAACAGCCCAACAGTTTCGTTTGGAGGATTCTTTGATTTGACATTTCTTGAGCTGGGCTTGCCACATTGTCTTGTGCTTCTACTGGGCCTCCTTGGTTCTCCATTGCTTCTTTGGGCTTGTTGGCTCTGTTTGCATTGAGAGGCTTTTGACCAGTTGTTGCTTTGCTTGCTTTTGAGTGGTTACTGATCACCGTGGAGAAAGCCTGGTATTTTCTCCAATACAAAACAATGGAGGATAACTGAGGGCACCTTGTTCAGGAACACACATAAACTGGACCTCTTGGTCCAATTCACTTGAAACTTGAAGATTATTTCATTGACAGACACCAGCAACTCTCCTGCAATTTTTGGTGCCACTGGCTTAAAAAAACAGCCCCTCCAGCCCACCAGAAAGATTCCCATATGGAATAATGAGGCAAATAATATTGGAATCCCGGGGGGGGATATAAATACCAAACCAGTTTTTGGAACCCAGAAAACCAGATATATTGGGTCTGAAAATATCTATTTTTTTCTTTAAGTTTATGCCCCTAGTCCCTACCATACACTCCGGTCAATATCCTGGCCACAGCACTCTGTATCAACTGATGTTTCTGCTTTTCAAGAGCACTCCCACATATAGCACATAGCAGCAATCTAATCTAGTTGTAACCAGGGCATGCATCACAGTGGTCAAATCTTTTCTGCCCAGGAAAGGCCACAGGTGGCTAACCAGTCAAAGCTGGTAAAAGGCACTCCTGACCACAGGTGCCACCTGCCAGCAGTAGGACCAGTTCCAAGAGATCCCCCAGACTACAGGCCATTCAAGGAGAGTGCAATCCCATCCAGAACAGGAGACACATTAAATCCCAGGACAGACCTTCTGCCCACCAGTAACACTTTTGTCTTATTAGGATTAAACTTCAGTTTATTAACCCACATTCACTCCAAAACTGCCTCCAGGCACTGGTTCAGGGTTTCTACAGCCTGAATCAGCTGGAAGCTGATCAGCTGGCATTATGAGATAGAGCTGTCATCCACATATTGCTGACAACCCAGGCCAAATCTCTGGATGACCTCACCCAGCAGTTTCATGGAGATGTTGAAAAGCATAGAGGACCTTGAGAGATCCATAAGCCAAAGACCAAGGGGTGAACAGCAGTCCCCCAACACCTCCTTTTGAAACCTACCCTTGAGGTAGGAATGGAACCACTGTAAAATGGTTCCTTCCAATCCCAGCCTAGAAAGGCAGTTCAGTAGGATACCATGATCAATGATAACGAAAGCCACCAAGATGTCCAGGATAATCAACACAGTTGCACTTTCTCTGTCCATCTCTTAGGACATCTATTAGGTCATCTATTAGGACAACCAAGGCTGTTTCAGTCCCATAAACAGGCCTAAACCCAGACTGGAAAAGATCTAAACAATTCAGCTCAACCAAGAAATTTGATGTTATCCAGCCACCTTGCTCAAGAATGGAACATGTAAAACTGGTTGATAACCATAAGATCTCCTGGGATCAGGATAGGCTTCTTTAGAAGTGGATGCACCACAACCTGTTTCAAGGGTCATACAAGCAGATGGTTGGCTTCAAGCTTCCAAGTAATCCACATCCTCAAACTGAATAAGATGAAAAGTAAGTTCCCTTTCTCTCCTCACCTCTCTGTGGTTTGCTGGGATGGAAGCAAGCTTCAGTTTCCCAGATTCCTGCATTAAGACAGCCCACCAAACTGTACCTCACCCTCCACACTCAAATAGAGGTAAGAAGAAGTGTAGAAGCACAGCACATGTTCATGATCCTCATGTAGAACCAGAGATGCACCTCAACATCTTAACGCAGCCACAATAAATATGAATCATGACATGCTGTATACTGAATTAGACCCCTAGTCCATCCATGTCAGTATTGCCTATTACAAGTGGCAGCATCTCTCCATTGTCTCAGGAAGTTGTCTTTTATATCACCTCCCTGACCCTTTTAACTTAAGATGCCAGAAACTGAACATGGGCCTTTATGTATGTGAAGTAGATATTTTACCACTGAGCCACATTCCACCAGCCCTCCCACAAAGCAGACTTAGGTAGCTAGGAAAGGAAAGGGTCATACAAGCAGGTGGTAGGTCTCAGACTTCACATCCTTGGACTTGACAAGCTGAAAGGTATCCCACACAATTTGGCTCTGGCACCCTGGGACCATCCATTCTTGTCATTATTAATGTAGAGTCCAAGTCAGAACAGATGCAAGAGATGTTATTTGTAAAGCGCTTAGTAAAATTATTGCAGCCGGCTGCAAAGCAGTCCATCTCTTCCTGTAGGCCAGAACCCAACAGGATCCCAAACAGTTCTGCAGGTCTACACTGTGCAGATGCAATGGTGGTGGGGGAAATGTTATTTCTTCACCATCGCAGGCACTGAGCAGGCTTTAAAATGAGCTTTAGCCTTGCCTTGTCAGATTTATCCCAAGTCTCTCTTCAGTGTCCCTTTAGTGCCCTTGTCTTTTCATTGTTCATGGTCCCTCAGTAAACCAAGGGGTAACCTGGGCTCTTAGACCTGAGATAGGGTACCTAGGAGCAACTATAATTATTACCCATGTCATTTCCTCACTCCAGCAATCAACCAGGGCATTGACAGAAGAGCCAACCATACTAGCAAGAAATTCTACTAATCCATCAGGCTCCAGGGGCAGATCTTACTTGATCCCTCGTCCCCACAGAGACTTGGTATCTCTGTGTCTAAACCACAGCAAGCAGTGATCTATCCATGACAAACCATCTTTAATTCTTCAGATCACCTTCTTCCTGCCCAAAACAGAAGATCAGGTCAAGAATGTGACAGGCACAGTGTGTAGTGCGAGCTATTACCTGAGACCAGCCCATGGTTGTCATGGACACCATGAAATCCTGAGCCACTTCTGACAGTATAGCCTTGGCATGGATATTGAAGTCCTCTAAGACAACCAGGAGACTTCAATACCGCCTCCAAGACTACCTCCACCAGCACAGGCATGGAGACAGCTGGGCATGTGGTACAACAGAATCACAATCCTGTCTCTCACCCCTAACACTAAACACTCTTGATATAAATCAATTCAAGGTTTTGAAACAGAATTTTAAGACAATACTACCACAGACAACTCACACTGCTGTAAACGTCTTAGGTCCAAGAAGAAAATATTTCTTAGGACTTGACACCGGAGAAGTCATTTTAAGTGTTCCAAGACATACTGAGATATTTGGTAGAGGAGTACACACTGGGAGACTGCCAAGCTCACTGCTACTGCAAGGTGGTGGGAAGACCTTCGTAAAACACTAACTTTTTTTGTTCCTTGCTTACTGTACATCCATTTATCTTCTCCATCAGATGAAAAACTGAAAAATGTTTAAAGCAAACCTGAACAAACTAACATATAGAGAAACAGACATGCTTCTTTCTAAACCTTCAAAATGTATTTATTATTTCAATTTATATCCCGCCCTTCCTGCAAGTGGGCTCAGAGTGACCAGAGTGAAAATGCAGAATAAGATGCTGATTCTGGATAAAGAAATAAAGTTTAGTTATCCTTGTATTTTCAAGGATTTTATTGGGACAGTGCGATATAAAGTAATGAAATTCAAGATACTTTTCTTTCTGTAGTTAGAGGCTACATGTTTATTCAAAAGCACATCTCACGAAGTTCAACAGGGCTTACTTTCAGGTATGAATGCACAGGACTGCAGCCAGTGTAGCAGGAGGGTGGTGGTGGTATAAAGGAGTTCAGTGTTGTCAGAAATGTTCAGAAATGTATCTGCATGCTCTTTCTTTTATCATAGGGATTTTCCAAAAATATGCCCCTGCACTGTAACACAGAGAACTAGGTAATGGCCAAAAGCAAAAGAAGCTTCTGAAGATGTGTTCAACAGCTTCCCTCTTGGGATCTTCCTCCACCCCTTGAACTGCAGACTCCCATGCTTTCAAAACTCTCATCAGTTGCAAAAGAGGTTTGCCATAAGGAGAAAACAGGGAGTTCAAGAAACACAATCCCAAAGCCTCTTAGGCATGCAGTACTACCTGGGTGGATCCTTGGATCCAGGCCATTGGTTTTTTAAAGAGCAGATAATAAAACTTCCCGTTTTGTTTACTACAGTGTCGATGGTTTCTATTTTCAGCATTTATTCTTAATAAAAAAGCAAAAACTAAGAAGTATTTAGATGTGCAGTGGCTTGTAGCTTTCCCTAACACTGCATATATACACAATTAATTTCAAAAGGCCAAACAGTATAGTTTTATGAGCAAATTTATGTATATGATGTTATTGAAATAGTCGGGCTTGATAAGAAATATTCCATGTATCTTATTCCCCACCCCGATATGTCCATTTCAAAAACGTTCTATTCCCATCAGGGCTGCATATGTAGAATTTATTTACACAGCTTCCTTTGCCATCACCTAACTACTCAGAATATACCATAGCAGCTTCACCAGCAAAACATCGGGAAACATGATCTTATGCAATGTTGCAGCAATATTATGCAAGCATTACAGGCAGGTGTGCTGGCAAATATTTTGAAACATAAATG
The DNA here is from genome assembly GCA_029375565.1 of Gekko gecko. Taxonomy (NCBI): domain Eukaryota; kingdom Metazoa; phylum Chordata; class Lepidosauria; order Squamata; family Gekkonidae; genus Gekko; species Gekko gecko. The sequence continues at coordinate 140,424,526 of JAPDNY010000002.1, forward strand.
CATCTATACATATTCTCAATAAATCCCAGTCATCTGCGAGACTGTTACTGCACATTATCTAATTAATTGTCTCAGCTGGGGGGAAAGGCTCACAGAAAAATCATAAACCATTAGCCAACTGAACTGGGAACAGTCATATCAGCTCAGTTTAGAAGGAGAGAAAAAAGTCAGGTGGGTTTGATTTTTGTGTGCTTCATAACAGAAGAGCTCCATAAGGGAAAAAACATGTAAATCACTACTTCATATACAGAACATTTCTACTTCAGCAGGAATTTAGTAAACTATTGTCCAGCTATATACATGAACTGATGTGAAGGAACTGTCCATCTGTTTATTTAAAGACACCAATGTAGTTAAAAAATGGTTGAACCTGGGTTTTGACTCTTTCTTATTTCTTCTTATTCATAAAGTCATTATTCTGTGCTGGAATGACTGACCAGCTATTGGGCCATTATTGCCATATAAGCTTTCTCTAGGGGTTATTCCAACCCCATCTCTGCACAAAGCTGAATGCTGCTTTATTCCCACAGTTACATTTGGTCATCCTGGTTCCTTGTATTTTTTCAGTTTTGAATCACCCTTCTGCTAAACATAAAGTTTCTCTGACTTAAACTGCAATTTCAAAGTGTACTTTGACCCACAGGCACATAAAATGACTACACAACAGGAGTTAGTGGCCACAGGTTAAAACAATATTCTCCTCACAGCTATCTAGAAACTGCTCATCCTATCTGGTTTGTACAAAAGCATGGGTGTGTGTGTAAATGCTGTCAAGTTCCAGCTGCCTTAAGGTAACCCCATAGGATTTTCAAGGCAAGAGACTAACAGAAGTGGTTTGCCATTGTCTTCCGCTGCATAGTGACCCTGGAATTCCTTGGCAGTCTCTCAACCAGGGCCAACCCTCCTTAGCTTCCAAGATCAGGCAAGATCAGGTCAGGGTGTATACAACAGTTATACTGTTGTTTTAAATTCCAGTCAATACTCTCCAATAGATTGGGGCTATTTTATATTGTTGAAATCTTTAGGTTTTCTATCACAGAAGTTAAATGCTTTGACTTTAAAAAAATCATCAAGATAGAATTCTGTATTTTAACAGGGCAAGATTCCAGTCCAGTAGCTCCTTAAAAATTTCCAGGGTATAAGCCTCGAGAGTCAAAGCTTCCTTCAGGAGACACATGCCTGAGCCCTTATATCCCTGTCAGAAGGAGGGAGGGGTGTTGCACAGAAGTCAGGATGCAAAGGTACAATGCAAAATATGATCAGCTTGATTACAGTAGGGGAGAAATTATTAGGGACAGAAAATTAGCACATTTAGAGAAACAAGACACCTTAGTTCAGTCTGGGGGATCCATTGTTCTAAATTTGTGAATGGATTTAAGATGCTTTTGAACTCACCTGAAATTGTCTTTTGGCAGGACATTCATATATCAAGCATAAAGCAACCAAACATTAAAGTCAGGAGCACTGAGGCAACAAACTCACTTATATATATTGTACCACCAGTTTTCACACCACTTTCAAGAGGTCAGACAAGGTATTACAAGAGCTTCAAGAACATAATAATTTAAGGGGGAAATGCAATAAAACAAAGACATATTTGAAAATAAAAATCACTCCACACCTGCATAATACTACTCCAGGGTTGTCCAAACTTTTTGAGCCATGGACCTTTGGCATTTCAACAGAGATTGGTGGAAAGAACTACAAAATGGCTGCCACAGAAGACAGAGCCAATAACAAAATGTCAGGGAGTAAGATTATACATTGCTACAATAGTAGCTGTTGAACATCTCAGGCAGAATCTGTTTAACAGGATAACTTACAAAATTTGCATTGTTTTTAAAAGAATTCCTGCCTATTTAAGATAGCTAAAAAACACTTACTCTGGCAGTATCTTTTTGTAGGCTTCTAATGCATCTATCTCCTGCCAACCTAGCAGTTCGAAAGCAAGAAATTGCAAGTAGATAAATAGGTACCGCTTCAGTGGGAAGGTAACAGCGTTCCGTGTGCCTTGGTGTTTAGTCATGCTGGCCACATGACCACAGAAACGTCTTCGGACAATGCTGGCTCTTCAGCTTTGAAACAGAGATGAGCACCACAACCCTAGAGTCGGATTCGACTGGCTTTCAAGCAAGGGAACCTTTACCTTTACCTTTACTAATGCATCTATGCAAAAGGTTTTCCTAGCTATCCCCTTTACCTGAGCCCTTTGCTCATGAACCCAGCCATTTTTAATCTGCACTATTATTTGTAACAGTGACAGCTGGTGCTGAAGAGCTGGTGAGAGCTCCTTGCATATGTGTACAGTAAGAGAGACTCTGAAGAGATTCTGATAGGAACATAAATGACTTTTGGAAAGTGATGAGAATTTGATATGATGCTATTATCAACTTCCACCTGAATTATAAAAATACTTTCAAATCTAGAAGATCGGAAGACTTCAATAAAAGTTCCAGTTAATTAAACATTTCAGCTGTGCAGCCCTATCACGTTTAGTCAGAAGCAAGGGGGTGTTTGTAGAATATCATTCTGCGATTCACACAGGTAAAGTATTATACATAAACCCACTGTCAGCATTATACCATAGACATCAGATACTCAGAAGCCCTGCCTGGCCCCATCCACTTTTTAAGAACACTTGGTTGTCCATGTTGGGGACCGATGGCCTAGCTGACTATAAAACTCAACATAAGCATGGTTGCTAGCAATAAATTTAATAACTTGCATCCAGATTCATGAATTAAGAACTAGGGGAAGTCAATGTTTGGACTAAAATAAAAATTAGGAAGCACACTAACAATAGAAATGTTTTTAAAAGACAACATCTGCTACAAGCAATGCCTCATGCAAGTATTGTCTGCAAAACAAAATAAAGCCAGTTCGGTCAACAGGAAATATTTTTAAAGTGCTGCTAATAGTGCCATCCTAAGCAGTATTACATCATTCGAAATCTTTTGACTTCACTGTAAGTCTCTAAAAACAAAATATTTAAAAGCTGTAAGAGGAATAACAGTGAGAAAAGCACACAAGATTGATTAAGGTTAACTAAGCATAACTTTGTCCTATGCATTAAAATAAGGCATAGGACAAACCTATGGTTAGTAACTTTAATATATTTTGTAAAAAGCCCTTGTTCCTGGAATCCTCACTAACTGAAACATCAACGGAGAACACTGTTGTTCACTGTCTTACACACTGTCAACTGAAAATGGTTATCTCCCTATACTGTTCTCTTTTTCTCTTTCAAATTCAATCATAACTTGGAAATGCAAATGATTCAAGAAACTCCACTCAAACCTATCAATAACAAAAAAAAATTCAGGCACTGAATACAACACAAAACCCCATTAACACTGGTCTTATGTAAGCTACCCTCACAAAGTAATTCTAGTTCCCAGCTAAGCCTTTTTTAACCCAAACAATATTTCTAGAAGAATGATAATACAATTCTATGCAGAGTTACTTCTAAACCCATGGGTTTGGATGGAAAAAAATCTGCACAGGTTTGCACTGTAAATTTAGCAATTTAACAAATGTCAGCTCACCAACTCAGTAAGAAATATTATACTAACATGCCACATGAGTTTTAAACTATGATTTTATCTTGTGCTCAAATAACTGGTTTTTCCATCACCATTCTTTAAGACTGAAACATCTGCCCAATGTGACAAGCAGGCTAAAGGTTCTTCTAAATGTTTCTTGGCCCAGAAAATAAACTTAAATGTTAAATTCACAGAAGGCCACTGAGCCTGCAAGGCATTTAGAAAGTGGCAAAACACATTTAAAAGACAAAAAAAAAGATAAACAGTTGCACCATGACATTGCACTAGGACAAAATCAGGCTGTTAAATAAGTCTGGATAAGGGCTGAATCATACAAGAAAGTTCACTACACCATAGCCCTTCTGTAAGGAAACGCTCAGGGATGCTGGAAGGTACACATGTTTGAATCCCACATGCCTGACACAGAAGCCTGCTACCAGCAGTCTTGGAGCACAGTATAAGCAAAATAAAACAGAAATGTGTGGTTGTGTCACCAGTGGGTTCCATGAAATTTCCTATATGGAAGTAACAGCCATGTAAAAAAGTGCTGGTGTGAAACATAACTAGTGCTTAAATAAGCAAGAAGATGAGATACCTCTTGAGTTCTTTCTGATGGTTTTTTCCGTAATGCTTGTTTAATCCTGGGATCCACACGTGATGTCATCCTATTTCTCCACTTGTAGAGATTCGTAGGGGAAGGGGGGCGAAAATTGTTCTAGAACTACACGGCCTTTATTTCAGCTTGTCATGAATCTTCATGAATCCATTCAAACCCGAGTTCTAGTATCAACTGCTCCGAATATTTATCTCCCTACTTTTTAATAATTCAGAACAGCTGGCATTCCCACAAAAGGAAAGGTTTTACAAGGATCTTCACTCATCTGGTTCGTTCCCCGTTTCCTCTGGCAGGTCCAAAAGAGTGAAAAACATCCCGAGCTTCATCTCGCTCCAAGCCTTAAAAAAACACTTTACAATGCAATCAAAAAACCGAAAAGCAGTAGCCACAACAGCCTCTTCTTGTTCCAGCGGGAAACTTGGGAGAGTAATCTAAGAAAAGACCTCATAACGCCACAAGGTTCAAAGGAGAAAAATATTTTGGAAAGGGAAAGGGCGGGGGGCGTTTGTGGCTTCTGGAAGGAGAGAGTGCTTGGGGTGGTCAATTCTTTATTCTTTCTTCCCGGAAGCGCCAGTGAGGGTTGGCAGAGAGACTGTCGGATTAAGCACATGGAGTCCTGGCGAAAGGGGTAATGAGGGCCAGAGGCACGACCGAGGCAAAGTCCGGGGTTCAGCCATTGGGGAGAAAGAGCCAAAAGGAGTCCAGAATGGACACCGGGGGGGGCGTGAAAGAGAAAGGATATTAAATCCGACGATAAAATCCTAGGACGGGGCAGAGGGCGAGGGAAGGAGTTGTGCGTGCGGGTACGCTTGTAAACGGAAGCGTTAAACTACGGGGGGGGGGTCGGTTGATTGGGATCTGAGGGGAAAGGGGGGCGCATACTGTCTGCTGTGGGCGCGAGCCAAAAGGCACCCTTGTCCGCGAGGCAACAAGGAGAGGGTCGGTTTCCAGCAAAGCAAACGAGCGTAGGGAAAAGGGACCTGAAAGACAGTCGGCCTGGCAGGAGAGTCAGTCAGTCGGTCGTGTCGAGCGGGCTCCCTCCTACTCGCACCCTTCTTCTTCCCCTTTCTCTAGCTCGCTCTGCCCCTCACCAGCGAGGCGACTTCTACGCGGGGCTCCTCCAGGCTCGTCCCGCTGCTCTACCGACGCGCGGGGCAGTCGGCAGCCTCATTCTCAAGCGACGCGCAAAAGTCCGTCCCCCCCCTTCTTTCGGTTTTTTTTTTCCCTTTCTTTTCTTTCGGAGGCGGGCGGGCTGACTAGTTGGAAGTTACCGGCCAGAGTCTCCAGACTTTCGTCGGCCCGCCCGCTCTCGTTCTCAGGAACACGCCTGGCTTTCCGGTTCTCGTTTCCGTCAAGATTGAGAAGTGGAAAGCGGTCGGGAAGTTGGTTTCAAACGCAAGGAACAAGCAGCCCTTAAATCTCCTTTGTTTTTCAGAGAACACAGTGTTTCTTTGTTTTTTTCCACTGCCTGATCCGAAATTCTATAGGTGCATACCGCTTTTCTCTCCGCGCTACCTTTTGTTTCTTTCACAGATAAGCGAGACCGGGCTCCTTACACAAAGTATCAGTTGGCAAGAACGAAGGGAGGAGAGCGGCTTTCTGCTCGTCTAGGCGGGACACCATCAGACTCCACCCACCCTGCTTGGTCCGTCGTGGAACGAAAAATCATAGAGGTTGAAACTAGAGAGATACAGGTCCCTGAGCTTCCGGTCTGGTTGGAGATTTCTGTGGTCTCTGGCTGGAGCTCAAACAGCCTTACATGGAAGCGAGCGGAGCCTTTGCATTCTCGGGAAGTTCGAGGGACCGATTTTAGGGGCCATTTAACTAGTTTCGTCTTTTCTGCAACTTGAGGTGTGTTTTAAGGTTGAGGATATCCTTTGCTGTATCCAACCTGACGGTGTTTGTTACTTGATACACAACAAGTTGGTGAACTGATTTCACGATCCCGTGGACCAGATCACGCCAGGCCCACCTGTCTTCCGCCATCCTCTGAAGTTTGCTCAATTTCATGTTCGTTGCATCGGTGCTCAATTTCCTAATGCATCGGTGCTCAATTTCATGTTCGTTGTTGTACTGTCCGTCAGTCTTCATTGTGATAACCACTCTTAACCCCTACACCACACTGACTTTCTCTGTCATGTTAATGAATCTAGAAATGCTCCCTCTAAGCTGTGGAGTGCTGTGAGCAAAAATTCTACTTTGTGAGCTACTGGCATTAAAATTGTGAGCGAGCGATTTGGCTACTGCATAAATTAGTTTGCTCTGGAGCCATCCTTCCTGAGCTAAGACAAAAATATGTGAGCCAGAGGCTAAAAAACTGTGAGCTAACTCACACTAACTCAGCTTAGAGGGAACACTGGCCTGTGCATTTAATCATGGATCTAGAACTTAGCTGTAGTCTGCACACATATGTAAAGATAAAAGTTTTCCAAAATAAACACAGCTCATGGAACCATTTTTAGGTGTTGAAATACAGGTTGAACTAATATGGTTTGGAGTTCCTCACCTCCAAAGGCCATGCTGACTTGGCTGTGTGATTACCATGACCTCTGATTTTACCATGTAGTGGCAAGGCAAAATAAAAATTAGAATATGGAGATTTTGTGAGACAATCACACCTAGAGGAGAAGACATGAAGACATGAGGCTGCCTTCTGCTGAATCAGACCCTTGGTCCATCAGAATCAGTATTGTCTACTCAGACTGGCAGCAACCTTCTGCAGGCCAAGCAGATGCTCTATCACTGAGCCATCGCCCCTCCCTGAGAAATAATTTAATTTTTCAGTGCCTTTGTCTTTCATTCTAACCTGCATCTCAAGGTTGTCCAGATAATATGATATAACTAAGTACACTGTCCTTAATCCCTTTGGATATAAAGGTAATTATTCTGTTATGTTTCTATCCATTGTACAATTAGCATTTCCTTGTATCCTCTTCACTTCCATGGGGGGTAGGTTCTCTTTTCATAGTTAGTACTTGTTCCTGGCCTTTTTCACACAAGAGACTCTGTACCCAGGATTCTTAGTTTCTACTTAGTATTCCCAAAATTCTTTCAAAAAAATTTTTAATTCTTAGAAGTCTGATGTTATCTCACTTAAGAGCCTGATATATATGGTCAAAATATCAGCCATTCTTAAGTGAAACAGAGTATTCAGTGCAATGGTGGTATTAGGCTAAGATATAAAAAATTCCAGTTGACAGTGAGTGAGGAGAGCTGGAGAAAGGTGCTGCAAATAACTGGTTTTTCTTTTGGATATCAACTCTAAATTCAGCCCCACACAGGAAGCCACAGCTCTCACACTCTCCATTTGTAAATGACCAAATGAGAAACCTATGGCAGTCATACAAGAGTGTGCAGAACTTTCTTCCTTCTTAAAGCATATGTAACAAAAGAGAATGAACAGCAGAAATGGTGAGTTCCCCCTCACTGGCAGTCTTTAAGCAGCGTCTGGACAAACACTTGCCAGGGATACTGTAGGCTAATCCTGCATTGAGCAGGGGGTGGACTAGATGGCCTGTATGGCCCCTTCCAACTCTGTGATTCTATGAATCTATGAATGAAAATAAGAGTGAAAGAAGATTGATGGCAAAGGAGTGGAGACCAAATTGTGAACTCAGCTTCCAGATGCAGAGTTGCTTTAAATTTCTATCTTTAAAATGTGATAGGATAGCATGGGATAATTCCCGTGCTCCTGTGCATTCCTTTTTTCACACATCTATTTACAGACATACAATAGCTGAATCAGCTGGTTTCTCCTTTGTTTGTCATTATTGGTGGTCAGATGTTGCATTCTCTCAACAGCTCTGGAATATTCACCAAACTGTAAGTGGACAAAGTTACATTCAATAGCAGAAGAGTATTACATGACAGTTGAGAGTATCAGCTTTGACACGTTTGCATTTTTTGCTTGAAGAATTTTGGTCACAGGGGTGTTGCTTCCCAGATGAGTGTTTGAGTGGATGTAATCATGATATCACATAACCTAAGTATGAATGACCTAATGAATTCTGTCACACAATATTAAGTTGTGTAGGCCAAACCTGACATAACAAGATTAACAACCTGACCCTGTCCAGTATCCTATATATCAAGAAATATATAAGCAGGACACAATCATATCTGTTTACCTATTATATGTATATACTACCTTTCTTGCATCATAGAACTTGCATCGTAGAAGCAGTGTACATAACAGTCCTAAAAATTCTCCCATCCAAGCACTGATCAGAGCCAGACCTACTTAGCTTTAGCAAGAATGTTGGACTGTGTGTTTTTGACTATACCCTGGAACCGATGTATCTTTCAACCAGTTTTGACACAGCAGGAAATAAACATACTGGGTTGGATTCAAAGATTCCCTTTGGCTAGAAGAGGAATCTGCCTCTGACAAAGAGAATCTTCCTCCAATGGAGGAAGCCCTGTGTTAGACAGAAGCCTTCCTTTACTGCAGGAAGACTTTGTACTTAGCAAAAGGTCATCATAGGATCCACCGCACAATGATGCAATGCCAACAAGAAACAAACAATAGCTATACAAGAATATGGTAGGGCAGAAAGGAAATTGGTAATGATAAAAATCAAATGAAAGGGCATAGCAAAAGCACCAAGCACAATTGGGCACTTCTGCGAACAGCCAGCTTACAGTATAATAGATCATAATACATGCAAGCTCAGGAAATCTTTTCATTTTGTAGTTTTGCAAAACTATAATTTGAAAAACCCAGACATGGGCATAGCAGTTGTACAAATAACTTTAGCCATTATGACTCTGATGAGAAATAATATGCCATGCAGCAATGACTGACACAAGATGGACCACATGCCATATTTGTATCAGCTGCTTCTTGTTAACAATTCTGGTAGATATAGAGATGGTTATCCTATTCAGTCTTCACAATAACCCTGTAGTGTAATGAGGTGTCCAAGGCCATCCAGAGAGCTTTACAGTTGTGCAGGGATTTGAATCCCGTATAACATTCCACAGAATGAAATATGAGAAGATGTTGTGGTAGGCTGGGGAAAGGGGCCTAAACGACCTATCAACCCTGCTGCTGCTCTCCCAATTTGCTCTGTGTCATATTTGGTGAAAGCTGAGTGACTATCTTAAATTTGGTAATTTTCCCCCGCAGCTATGATAATAGGATCAATACTGTGTTTTTCCAACAAAACTATCATGATGAATACAAACCCTGTGCATAGCTGGTAAAGCTTTTTTAAAGTAGCACCCTAGCAACCAAGAAGATTTTGGAAGTATTAGCTTTTGAGAGCATTGACTCAAAAGTGCATACCCTGAAAATCTTGTTGGCCTCTAAGGTTCTATTGGACTCGAATCTAGGTATTTTAAAATAAGCTTTCCTTGAAATAAGTTCACACATCTGAATTACATGGAAGAGGGACTATATTAAAAGAAAGAAAGATCATACAAGTAGTGTGTTGAATTTCTCATACTGAAAAAGAGGTGTGCATGTATCTATTATCATTCTATCATAAATCGTTACAAAGAATAACTGGGTTTCTGACTAAGATCAGGATTTAAAATATATACAGGACAACAAAATGTGGCAGTATTTATCATCTTTCCAGTGGTTAAAATAAGCTGTTTGGTCTACAAAAACAAATGCCAAGCTTTTTTATCTTCTGCTGCTGGGAGTTTCAAACAGCTAGTTACAACAGGCCTGTCACAAACAAAACAAAAGCTACTTGCAACATCACTTTCAAAAACCAGGAGGAAAACTCCACTGATGTTCAGAACACTGAGTTATCTTAACAATGCATTCTTATTACCTAGCCTGTGATAAAATAACAAACCTATTCTATATAAAATAAGGAAGCCGTCTATGTTTGTTTTGATATTACAAGGCAGAACTAGAATTTATAATTTCCTTAACTGCAGTTTTGGAATTGATATTTTGAATTATCTTTAATACACTAGTGTGACTTTCCAGTGAATACAGTGAGTGTGAAGATTATTCACATGAAAATCAGTGGAAGCTGCATCCTGCAGCTGCTCACTTAAAGAATGAATGAACTATTACTCAGGGAAGAGGAGAGCATCAGATTCATGTGATCTGTGGCTTCTGACAGGTGTTCCATTCCCGCAGGAGGAGGCTTCTACAGAGATGACTAAAACTGGGCTTCCGGTTGGAATTAAAATGGTGAGTTGACGCACTTTGCGAACTGTGCAGGGTGGACATTGGCTCCTTCTGACAGTTTGGGCCCTTTTTGGTCCAACGCAGCACTACCCAGGCGGGGGGGGTGGCAAGCAAGCAGCATAGTCCAAGCGAGAGTTTGAGATTAACGTGGGCAAGCTTCGGAGGAAGCTTGTTTACACTTTGATCCCCTCTCACGAAGCGGGCATCTGCGAGACAACACTACAGGAGCCAACCGGGCTGACAATTCAGCATAAACCCGTCATCTACCGACCTCTTTACCATCAAGGTTAACATCAAGCTAAGAAGAAGCAATGCGAAACCCCGAGATTGAACTTTAAGGTAACAAAGAACTTTTGCTTACCGGTTTGAAGACGTAGTGAAATTTGAATCAAGCGGCTAAGCGTATAAAAGCTTTTCTGATGTAATCCGTTCTGTTTGGAACTGAAAGAAGCTTTCTAGAACGTGAAAATAGTGAAAAAGAAACTTTTGTTTTGCATTCCTGTGGTCAGTTAGAGATTAACGGCAAGTTGTAAAAATGAAACTGATGTGATTCTGTGCTACCAAAAATAAGTTCTGGCTGAGAAAGACGAGTTTGGGGCAAGAGAGGCATTCGAAAAGACTGAGTGACCGGAAGGAGTAGGAAGATTTAGCACGCTCCACAGGAAGTTGGATTTTCGGGACGGACATTAAACCGGAAGTTACAAAATAGCCTACTCTTGCCAAAAAAACATAGAGAAATTGTGCCCGCCATTTTGAGGAGGACTAATTTTTTAAAATTTAATTTGAACTGTAAAACTAAAGAGAAGAAACATATAAAGGTGGCGATTCGATGGAATACTTAGAAGAAAGGAGATTTGCTGATATTTAAAAGTTTCCAAGACGGATTTGAGGCCAAGACAAAGGGCCGCCTCTACATCGAGTCCTAGAATGGCAGCAAAGGACAAAAAAGAATGGCAGGCAGCAATAGAGGCTATGGAGAAGAGGATGATGGAGGCAGTGCAGAATCTTGGAAAACAAATGGAACTACAGACTAAACAAATGGAATTACAGATGAAACAACAAATGGAAAAGCAATTGGAGCAAATAGAACAAGTACAAGTGCAAGTACAAGAGAAGAATATGGCAGCTATGAAAGAACTGGTCCTAGCAGAAGTGGCAGAGTTCAAAAAAGATACAGAAGAAGTCAAAAAAGAAGTCCAAGGTCTAGCAATTAAGTCGACGGAGCTAGAACAAAAAATCAAAAATACCCTCCAGGAGAATATAAGGTTGGAATCTATGATGGAGTATAGAGCTATGCAAAACCACCTGAGACTAAGAGGAATAGAGGAGGCAGAAGACCAAGATATACGTGCGTTGGTAATAACAACATTGATGGCATATATTGGTGAGGACCAAGGAGATTTAGACTCAGACTTCAACTTAATTTACAGAGTAAACTCAACGTATGCTCAGAGGAAAAAATTACCCAGAGATGTCATTGTGCAGTTTGTGACAAGAAAAATGAAAGAGGATATTTTCAAGAAGCAATTTACGGTAAAAAGATAATAATTTTAAGAGAAATCCCAAGGGTGATGTTGCAAGACAGAAAAAAATACAAAAAATTGGTTGACAAACTAAAGGCAATGGGGATTAGATTCAGATGGGAAATACCTCAAGGATTGTCATTTACATACAATTCAGTGAGATTTACGATCAAATCAGAAGGAGACCTGTATAGGTTCAAAGAAAATAATTTTGAAGAGTTTTTGGATATATAAATCAAGACACTATGGTATATAAATTGCTATCTTGGAATGTAAATGGACTCAATTCACCTAACAAAAGAAAATTAGTAAATCATTGGCTGGAAAAACAAAAGAGCAATATAATTTGTTTGCAGGAAACCCATATTAGAAAACAGGACTATAAATATGTGATAAATAAAAAATTGGGAGAAGAATTTTATTCACTAGCGACTAAAAAGAATAAAGGAACAGTGATCTACATTAAAAAAGAATTGGAACCTAAGCAAATTTTTGTGGATAATGATGGGAGGTATATTGGAGTAGAAATAATGATGCATAGAAAAAAGACTTTGATTGTGAATTTGTATGCACCTAATGGAGCTAAAGAATTTTTTTAAAAAGATTTGACAAAAGAGATGGAACAATTAACTTATGATCAGGTTATTTTTGCAGGAGATTTTAATGGTACAGTGAATAATTTACTGGACAGACAATCAAAAAAAGTTGGAGATGTGGCTGGGAAACTACCAAAAAAATTTTTTTAATTGATGAAGCAAGAGAAACTTGAAGATGTTTGGAGAAAATTGAATCCTAAAGTAAAGGACTATACTTTTTACTCTAATAGACATAACTCTTTTTCCAGGATTGATATGATTTGGATGTTGGAGGAGATGGCATTGAAGACTCAAAAAATTGAAATTTTAACAAAAAATAATTCTGATCACAGCCCCTTACTTTGGATGTCAAGAGAAAAACCTAAACAATTATATTGGAAAATCAATGAGGATTTATTGGACAGAAAAATAGTTAATGAGACATTGCGTAGGGAAACACAGAATTTTTTTGAAACAAATTTGAACAAAGGTACAGAATTACAAATTGTTTGGGATGCATATAAAGCGGTCATGAGGGGACTGCTTATTTCATTAAACACTAAAGATAGAAAGCAAAGATTGCAACAACAAAATGATTTACAGGAAAAGATCCGACAGAAAGAAAAAGAGTTAAAGAAAAAGCCAGGGAAGAAAAAGATTATAAAAGAAATTCATATGCTACAAGACCAGTTAAATGTGTTGTCAAATCGAGAATTATATTGGAATTTAAAGAAGCTACAACAGAAATCGTTTGAGGGTGCTAATAAACCTGGAAAGTTCTTAGCATGGCAACTGAAAAATAGACGAGAAAGAAATTTTATAAATAAGATTATAGAAGATGGAAAGGATATTGTGGAGTTGAATGGTTTAAAAAGAGTCTTTTTTAACTTCTATGCTAAACTTTTTCAAAAGAAGTGTATTGATTCACAGAAACTTAAGAAATATTTGGAGAATATTGAAGTACCAATACTGGGACAACAAATGAAAGAAGTGCTCAACGGTCCAATTAAAAATGAAGAAATTGTTAGTGTGATAGAAGAAGCAAAACTGGGGAAAGCTCCAGGCCCAGATGGATTTACAGCAAAATTTTACAAAAAATTAAAGGATGAGCTAACCCCAATTTTTGTATTTTGTCAAACGAAATAAGAGAGACAAAACGGATTCCAGAGTCATGGAAAGAAGCAAATATTTTGCTTATACCTAAAGAAGGTTTGGACCTAACTAATGTGAAGAACTATAGACCAATATCCCTCCTGAATAATGATTACAAATTGTTTGCTAAAGTAATTTCTGAAAGGCTGAAAAATTACTTGAAAGATGTTATAACAGAAGAACAAGCTGGCTTTTTACCGAATAGGCAAATCAGAGACAATTTACAATTTAAGAGTGGTGATAGATGCAATTGAATATTGTGACAAACACCCAGAAAAGGAAGTTGGATTCCTCTTCTTGGATGCGGAAAAAGCTTTTGATAATTTGAACTGGGACTTTATGTTGCAAGTGATAGAGAAAATGGAGATTGGTCAATCTTTTTTAAATATGATTACTGCAATTTATTCAGACCAAAAAGCGGCATTGAACGTAAATAAAGAGAAAACGGAATACTTTAAATTGCGAAAAGGGACGAGACAAGGCTGCCCCCTATCTCCACTACTGTTTATTTGGATATTGGAAGTGTTATTGGGGAAGGTAAGAGAGGACAAGAACATTAAAGGGTTGACAACGAGAGGCTTTACATATAAATATAGAGCTTTTGCGGATGATGTAATGTTTATGATTCAAGACCCAATAGAGAATATACCACGACTGATGCAAAAAATTAATGATTTTGGAGATTTGGCTGGTTTTTATGTTAACAAAAGCAAAACAAAAGTGATGTGTAAAAATATGCCGAAACAGAAGCAAATGGAACTTCAGGAGAAAATCCAGTGTGAAGTGGTCACAAAGACAAAGTATTTAGGGATTGAATTGATTATGAAAAACATAGATTTATTTAAAAATAATTATGAAAAAATTTGGTATAAGATTCAACAAGATATGAAAAAATGGGACACCTTGAATTTATCATTAATGGGAAGGATCGCAACAGTTAAAATGAATATTTTGCCTCGGTTAATGTTTTTATTTCAGACTATCCCAATAGTATGACAAAATAAGATATTGGATGTATGGCAGAAAGAAATATCAAAATTTGTGTGGGCAGGAAGGAAACCAAGAATTAAAATGAAAATTTTATGTGACGCTAAGGAAAGAGGAGGACTTCAGCTACCAAATCTTAGACTTTATTACGATGCTGTCTGTTTAACGTGGATAGAACAATGGATTAATCTTGAAAACATGAAGCTGTTGGTGTTAGAAGGTCATGATAAAAAGTTTGGATGGCATGCGTATTTGTGGTATGAAAAATCAAAAATGGACAAATTTTTTAAACATCACTTTATTAGGCGATCACTGTTCGAGACCTGGATGAGATACAAAAAATTCTTTTTCGAAGAATGACCACTTTAGATAGTACCGGCAGAAGTGATTAAACCATATTCGAGACATGAAGGATTAGATTGGTTACCTTATAGAAATCTTTTAAAATCTGAAGGGAAAAGTTTTGTTATGAGAGATAGAGATGATGTGGAATTTGATTATGATTGGTTGAATTATAGACAGATTTATGATTTGTTTAAAACTGATAAGAGAAAATATGGCTTTAGGGCAAAGAATAATGAAATTGAAACTATATGGGTGGAAAAGGGGGAAAAAATGATTTCAAAAATATATAAGGTTTTATTGAAATGGTACACAGAGGATGAAACCGTAACAGAACAAATGATAAAATGGGCTGTAAATGTAAATAGTGAAATAACTATGGCATCATGGGAATGTTTGTGGAAAAAATCAATGAAAATTTCAACTTGTGTTAATGTGAAAGAGAATTGTTATAAAATGATGTATAGATGGTATATGACCCCAAAGAAAATTGCTAATATAAATGAGAGTATGTCTAGCAAATGTTGGAAATGTAGAAAGAAAGAAGGCTCATTTTACCATATGTGGTGGACTTGTGATAAAGCCATGAGTTATTGGTCAGAGATTCATAATGAAATACAGAAAATCCTGAAATGTACTTTTAAGAAGGATCCACAAATTTTGTTACTAGGTCTTAAATTAGAAGAGTTAAATGTAACCAAGAGAACATTGTTATGGTACTTGGTTACAACAATAGAATGACTTATGCACAATTCTGGAAACAAGAAAAGATACCTGAAACATGGGAATGGATTAAGAAGATGCTTTTTATGGCAAAAATGGACAAATTAACAAGAAAGCTTAATAATGAAGAAGATGAAGCATTTTTTGCAGAATGGAAAGACTTCAAAGACTATCTTGAGAAAAACTGGGATGTTAAAAATAGATTGATTTGCTTCGACAGTTATTAAGGAGAAAATAAGAAAAAGAATGATAAGACTGTTAAAATGTTACCGTAATTTGATAATGAAAGTGATATATTTTGTCAATGGTAATTAGATAATAGAGTTTATAAGGGGGTAATAGCATTGCGGGAAGCCTTGTATTGGGGGGGAGGGGAGAAAAGAAAAGGATATGAGATATTTACAAGATGTAATTTTAAATATGTGAAATATATCCAATAATAAATAGGTTTTTTTAAAAAAAAGAGATGACTAAAACTGGATAATGAGCTAAGTCTGTGTGAACATTCAGGTTCAAAACCATATGTGCCTTCTTAAAGCGTATCTTAAAAATATGTTACACAAAGAGCATGACAAACAAAGATCATTTCTGTGCATAGTGATACACTTTACATGTCATCTCATCACTCCAGCTAGTGCAAGAGGAAATAGCCCCTTCTGGCCCGTTCCAGAACATGCTGCTAAAGATGGACTTGTCAGTAGCTTTCACCCTCTTCTCTGGTGCCATCTTTTTTATATATATATTTTTTATTATTTTCTTCTATAAACTACAAAGACTACAAACTACAAAATGCAAACACTATACACTACAAGCACACTACGAACACTAAACACTAAAGAGAGTCACAAGGTACTAATATGTGCTTACTATATGCTTTCAACCTTTCACTACATGGTATATAATCCATTTCCATAATCTGCTACTTAAAAAATAAACCAAAAAGAATTTGTTAAAGATTCTATCACTTCAGAGCTTGTAATCATAGGTTTTAAATATACATATAGAAAATCTGAACACTTTATTTAGAGTTTAACCTTCAAAGATTTGGGCGCAGCTGCACCCAAATCCAAATCTGTGTCAGAGTCAAAAATTTCTCCCAGAGATACTGAGGTATCAGAAGAAGAAGAATTGTCTGTCCCAGTCTTTTGGTGTTCGCTAGTTTCTTCTGTTGCCTTCTTGCCCTCTGCTCCTTTCTTTTGTTTACTCGACAGATGATATTGCTTCAAAAATAATTCCACTTTCAGTAAAGAGTCAATCCTTTCTTTCTTTTCTTGGAAATTAAAGATGAGTCCTTCTGGTAATAGCCATCTATATTGGACATTGTTCTTTTGAAGAAAATCTGTAATGTTTCTGTATTGCCTTCTTAGTCTCCGTATTTCATATGGAATGTCTTTCAAGACTTTAATCTCCCCCACTTGGATTTTCACCTTTGCTCTTTTTGTAAATTTTACAAAAATTTCTCCTGGGAGATTAATTTTTTTTAACAAACTCGGAGTATGTTCTGTATATCATGTCAATGTCCGCTTGTATAATCTCAGGCTTGCTATTAATCAAGGGGGCCAGTGCTTCGCTTAAAATTTCTCTTAAATTCTCATCCTTTTTCTCTGGAACCTCTTGAAATCTTAATACCTTTCCATTTGAAGTTGGAGTAATTGTTGTTTTGCAGATGTTCTTTTTTATCAGCCATGTCCATTCTTTGATCCAACTTTATGGTCTTAGTTTCCATTTTTTAAATCTTTTTTTCTATCTTCTCTGACTTTGCTGTTGTCTCTTCAAGATCTTTCTGCAAATTATCAAACTTCTGGTTGAGATTCATCATCTGTTCCATCAGGGGGCTCAGGGCTTCAGAAATTTTGCTGCTCAAATCACTGATATCTTCCTGTCTTGTGACTGGTGATGCTGTGCTAGCATTTCCGGTGCTGCCTCTGCCCCTGGATGCCATTTTTCCTGCATGCTGGCTCATTGTTTATACTTAGACAAGAGTCCGCAAAAAAGTTCACAGTTTCCCTCAGAAAGTAAAGTTCAGTCCCGAAGTTTTTCTGCTAAGATAAGGTGAGGTTTAACAGCTTGCGCTCGGCATGCCGCTGCGATTTGTCTGTTGGTGGGGCTCTTCCTCCACAGGTTTCCCTCTCCCCTCACTCTATGCCACTTCACTGTTCCTTCACCCTCTTTATTATCATATTTCTTTTTGAAACATCACTCACTTTCGCATGCCTCATTGTACCACTAGGTCACCATGTAGGGAAAACGTTTTCTTATGTCCTTGTACGTTCTGGTCCAGTAATGTCTCTGGACACCATTGCTGGCCTCGATGCAGCGGGACTTTGCGAAGCAAAAGAAGCTCACTTCCCCAAACTGCGACTTCGGGAGCAGCTCCTCAGTGCTCCAGGCTAGAAGCTCCCTCCAAGAGCTTCACGGGGGGGATGGAGCCAGCTGAACCCCCTCCCTGCCACTCTGATCCAAATCGCCCCCATCAGAGCTCAATGGGATGCGTTTGGTCACAAGTCGCCGTGACCGGAAGCCCCTCTTCCCTGGTACCATCTGAACTGCAATGAACCAGGTACATTTGGGAGAGGCTTGTCAATTTTATGAATGCCTCCTCAACTGTTTTCCCAGTGATTTTGAAGTTGACAAGGCTTCTCCAGATCTGTGCAGGACTGGGGGGCTGGGGAATAGTAAAATGAATGGATTTGCAGAAGTTCTTGCTGTCATAAGTAAGGAGGAAGCACTGGAAAAGGAAGTGATGGTACTGTACAGGGAAAACGGGTTAAAGTATAAAACAAGGAGCTAGGTAATACAGAGAAATTCCAGATAAAATACAAATCAATACAAAAGATGGCACAGAAGTAGTGATGGGTAAACCAACTCTTTTAGAATCTAAGTTTGATCATAAATGGCAAGTATCACCTTCAAACACTAAAAATAGCCTTTAAAAAAAGATGCATTCTTTGGTTGGCTCAGTCACACAGGGGTGGGGGTGGGAAGGTGCTTGGCTTCTCAGTACCACCTACTTCATCTGCCTGACTACCAAAGTCAAGCATGTTTGTACTAAACAGACTTTTCAACTGGATTGCAGATACTTCACAAATTGCCAGATTTCTGCCTGGAAATGATAGTTTTATCCAGTACTTGTTATGCACGAACATGATAAATGCCACTGACTGCCCTGGTGCAAAAGCAGCACGTACTCTCAAAATGTAGTTTATTTGAAATTATGCATGACATGCCTGTGATGACCCTGGTGAATATGTAATCTGAGCAAGATAGCAAACTGAGCATAGACCAAGGGTGGCCAAACTTGCTTAATGTAAGAGCCACATAGAATAAATGTCAGATGTTTGAGAGCTGCAAGACATGAACAAATATTACACGTTTTTATTGGGAAATATGCAGATTTGCTTTTTATTAACATTAAATGAGACTGCCAAAAATAATAACAAAAGGGATAAAAGCAAATATTGATAATGATACTTATTTGTCCAATGATATTTATTTGTTTGCTAATGGTATTTCGTTTCCCCAGCTGCCCTACCGGGAGCCACACAATAAGTGTGAAAGAGCTGCATGCAGCTTTCGAGCCACAGTTTGGCCACCCCTGGAATAGACAAACAGCAGCTACCTGGCCAGCTGCGAATCTGAATGCTGCCAGCTACACAGATGTAAAACTACCAGAGGAAGACTGGCTAAATGATGCGAGGAATGATAAGTACTTCCTTGAGAGTGAAGTTGTGCTGCCCATGTTCAAGGAGGCAGTAATTAGACCTGTTTTGGGAGGGGGGGAAGTCCCTGAGTCTTACTATGTTATAAAATTTCTGGCCAGTCTCCAATATACCATTCTTGGGAAAGGTGCTAGAATAGGTTTGTGCCTCTGAGCTCCAGGGGATTTGGGAACAGACTGACTTTCTGGACACATTTCAATCTGGCTTCAGGCCTGGGTTTGGAAGGGAGACTCCTTGGGTTGCCTTGGTTGATGACCTCTATTGAAAACTAGACATGGGGAACATGACCCTGCTCTGCTAGATCTCTCAGTCGGCTTTGACACTATCAACCACAGTATACTACTGAGCTGCCACTCAGCCCTAGGACTAAGGGGCACTGTATTATGGGGGTTTAAGTCCTATCTGGGAGCTCCATTCCTGGATCAGTAAGATCTAGCCACAGTAATGCATGCCTTAGTTACATCTAGACTGGACTATTGGGAGTCCCGTAGCCAGAGATTTGGGGGGAGGAACTGGGGGCAAATTGGACCTGCTGGTGGGGGGTGGGGGTAAACTTACCATCACCACTGGCAGATCCCAAGTCCCCCCATGACTCAGGCTCCCATCAGAGGGAAGGAAGAGAGCCAACATCGCGCAGCCTCACCAGGTCTTCCTGCTTTCGCAGCTGGCTCCTCAAATGTTGAGAAGCTGGCTGCAGAAGCAGGAATACCCAGTGAGGCCACCCCTCCCATCCTGCTGGCTCCCTTCCCTCCTGTGGAAGGCCAGTCATATTCATGGGGGGTGGCACCCTTGAATGCTCCCCATGGCCACGGGCCTGATTGGAACACATTCTGTTTAGGGCTGCCCTTGAAAAGTGTTCAGAAGCTGCAGCTAATGCAGAATGCTGGGGTCAGACCACTGGTCAGAGCCAGCTATTGGGACCTATTGTGGATCAGCCAGATGCAGCCAGCCCCAAAAGGGCAGAGGCCTCTGAGGAAAACCAGACAGGTGAAGAAGGTCCCAGCTCACAGTTAGTTGTGGATGATCTGCTGCAGAAAGCTACTAAAACCTCACCAACCAGCGACTCACAGTCTAATAGTAGCTTCCCAACTATTCAAGCCCATGACCCAGAACCAGAGAGTGCCCCACCTTCCACCTCCCTCATCTCCAGAGCCGTTAGGTCCATCATGAGATGCAGGAAAGGAGATGGAGTGCATGATTAGCAGTCTAGAGACACCTGGGTCTAGAAGGTAAGGAGGAGAATGCACACCTGTATAATGCAATCCAGCTGTAAGATGGGCATCTCTCCTATAAAAGGCAGAGAAAGGGAGAGACAGGCTGTGAAACCAATGCATCAAATTACTCCTGACCTTGCTGCCACTCTGCCTCCAGACCGTGATTCTGACTCCTTGACTGTAATTGGACCTTGACTCTTGAATTTGCCATGAACCTGTCTCTGTTGCCGACTTTGTGTATGACCTAGGGACTGGACTCTGATCACACTACATCAGATTGTGCCTGTGCCTTGGCTAGCTTGCACCTTAGCTGTGCGACTCCGCTGTCCACCCTGTGTGCTCCAGGACGGGAGCATATGTCCCTGATACTATGGCAATTACACTGGCTACTGCACCAATCAGCTCTCAAGCCCAATTCAAGCTGTTTGTTTTGTCCATGTTTTCCCACATGTTCCTGTCAGGGAACTAAGATCACACAAGGTGACACCTTCCTGACTGTCCCACCAATTAAAGATGCATCTTTGGTGGGTACATGAGATAGGGCCTTTTCCATGGCAAGCCCACAATTCTGGAACAATCAACCCAGTAAGATATGCTGGCCCCCTTGTTGTTAATTTTCAGGAGGCAGTTGAAGACTGTTTAATTTATAACTGGATTTTGATTGCTTTAGCTTTTATTATTGGCAGCCCTAATTGGAATTTTTAAAATGGGACTTTTATGGGGTTTTATAATCATTTTTGAGTTTTTAATAAAGTTTTATTTATATTGCAAGCTGCCTGGATTTCTGCAAGGGAGAAAGGTGGTTAGTAAGTGTTTTAAAGGAAGAAATTCAATTTCGAATGTCTTATTTATGAAAAACTGAATCACCTCTAAATAAAAAGATTTACATTGAAATCTGGCTGTAAGTCCTCCTTCCTGCATGGCCATCAATCCAGTTAAACAGCAACATGACAGATGGAAGCATCTTTAAAACTACCTTTCAGTCTTTAACAAATGCATACTAACAGTGGGAGATAGACTCAAAAGATGTTAAATAGGTTCAGATGGCCAGTGACAACACATCAGTTCAGAAGCACAGGGAAGCCTGAATCCAGCCTCCACCTCTCTGCCCTGCCCCAGAATAGATAATTCATGCTATCACTTAGGGCCTCTTACAAACACCCTGTGTTTGATAACTGATGACATAAGGGCTTTGAAGCAGAGTGGGAGTTTTTGTGCTTCCCAGACTCATACCATGACATTTTCTCCTCATGACCAGGATGTGCCTTCAGAAGTGGCTGCAGCCTTCCCCTTTGTGTTGCTTTCTCCTTATAGAGGGCCCATATTGACTCTGTTTATGATATCTTGTTAGTTATGTGAAGGCATGTAAGTTTTGAAATGATGCTGATAGTTAGTGGGCTTAGAAATGTGTTCTTTAATGTCTGTTATATACTGTTTTAATATCTACGTTATAGTTTAAATTGTAATGCTTGTATTACACTCAATAAAATTTAATAATAATAAAAAAGAAATGTGTAATTCTGCTTTAGATTGTCCTGTCAGCCAGTAATCTAACTGATAGGTGCAGCTTCCAGCCAGAAAAGTTGCCAAATGTTTTAGCTTAAAAGGATAGGCCTGTAGGTACTCTATCCATTGTATTCCCCCTTTCTTCCAATCATTACCCCCAGTGGCTTAGGAAGAGTTTTTTAGTGTATAAGCAGTAGAATTCTGTTTACATTTCCATTCTTTGTTCTGCTCTGTTGTTATGCCTACCTGCCAGGGGCAAATATTTTGCTTGGCGTGTCTTAAAGGCTGTAGTGTCATGGGATGTTAGAAGTTGCTTTCTGCTTTCTGTCTTCTTCCCTCACACACATGATAAACATAACAGTGGTATGCCTGCAGGAGTCAGGGTTAAACAAGGTAGAGACAGAACTCTTGCTTTGTGCTTCTTAGAAGACAGACTACTGAAAGAGGGTGATAAATACAAATGCTTCTACATTCCCCCCACACAATGAAAGACATAAGAACATAAGAGAAGCCAATGTTAAATCAGGCCAATGGCCCATCTAGTCCAACGTTCTGTCACACAGTGGCCCAAAATACCAGGTGCCATCAGGAGGTCCAGCAGTGGGCCCAGGACACTAGAAGCCCTCCCTCTGCTGCCCCCCCCCAGGGCCAAGAATAGAGTGCATCGCCTGCCCCAGACGGAGAGTTCCTATCTATACCTTGTGACTAATAGCCACTGATGGACTTCTGCTCCATATGTTTATCTAATTCCCTCTTGAAACTGTTCATACTTGTAGCTGCCACCACCTCCTGTGGCAGTGAATTCCATATGTTAATCACTCTTTGGGTGAAGAAGTACTTCCTTTTATCTGTTCTAACCCGACTGCTCAGCAATTTCATGGAGTGCCCACGAGTTCTTGTATTGTGAGAAAGGGAGAAAAGTACTTCTTTCCCAACCTGCTCTATCCCATGCATAATCTTATAAACCTCAATCATGTCACCCCTCAGCCATCGTTTCTCCAAGCTAAAGAGCCCCAAGTGTTTTAACCTTTCTTCATAGGGAAAGTGTTCCAACCCTCTTATCATTCTAGTTGCCCTTCTCTGCACTTTTTCCAATGCTATAATATCCTTTCTGAGGTGTGGCGACCAGAACTGTACACAGTATTCCAAATGAGGTCTCACCAATTATTTATACAGGGGCATGATGATACTGGCTGATTTGTTTTCAATTCCCTTCCTAAAAATCCCCAGCATAGCGTTGGCCTTCTTTATTGCAGTTACACACTGCCTAGACATTTTCAGTGAGTTATCTACTACAACTCCAAGATCTCTCTCTTGGTCCGTCTCTGCCAGTTCAGACCCCATCAACGTGTATTTATAGTTAGGATTTTTGGCTCCAATGTGCATCACTTTAAACTTGGCCACATTGAACCCAATTTGCCACGTTGACGCCCACTCACCCATCCTCGACAGATCCCTTTGGAGTGCCTCACAATCCTCCCTGGATTTCTCCACCTTGAACAACTTTGTGTCATCTGCAAATTTAGCCACTTCACTGCTTATTCCCAATTCTAAATCGTTAATAAACAAGTTAAAAAACATCGGACCAAGTACTGATGCCTATGGTACCCCACTGCTTACCACCCTCCACTGAGAAAGTTTCCCATTTATACTCACTCTCTGTTTCTTATTTATAAGCCAGTTTTTGATCCACAAGAGGACTTGTCCTTTTATCCCATGACTATTGAGCTTACTTAGGAGCCTTTGATGAGGAACTGTATCAAAAGCTTTCTGGAAGTCAAGGTAAACAACATCTATTGGGTCCCCCTTGTTCACAGGTTTGTTCACTCCCTCAAAAAACACTAACAGGTTAGTGAGACAAGATCTTCCCTTACAGAACCCATGTTGAGTCTGCCTCAATAGTTTTTGTTCATCAATGTGCCTACTAATTCTTTCCTTAATAACAGTTTCCACCAACTTATCCAGTACTGACATCAGACTGACTGGCCTGTAATTTCCTGGATCTCCCCTTGAGCCCTTTTTAAGGATGGGACTGACATTAACTACCTTCCAGTCCTCAGAAATGGAGGCAGATTTTAAAGAAAGATTACATATTTTTGTAAGGAGATCCACAAGTTCACATTTGAGTTCTTTCAGAACTCTCGGATGAATGCCATCTGGGCCTGGTGATTTCTTAATTTTTAAATTGTCCATCAGTCGTAGGACTTCCTCTCTTGTCATCTCCATCTGATTCAGGTCTTTCAAACCCCCTCCCGAAATCGGTGGTTCCGGAGTGGGCAAGCACATCTCATCTTCCACAGTGAAGACAGACGCAAAAAATGCATTCAGCTTCTCAGCCATTTCCCTATCATCCTTCACTACTCCTTTTACCCCTTGGTCATCCAAGGGCCCCACTGCCTCCCTGGCTGGTTTCCTACTTCTAACGTATTTGAAGAAAGTTTTATTGTTGGCCTTTATATTTTTTGTGATATGCTCCTCATATTCCCTTTTTGCTTGCCTGATCACAGACTTGCATTTTATTTGCCACAGCCTGTGTTCCCTTTTATCAACCTCACTGAGACCAGCTTTCCACCGCTTAAAGGAATCTTTCTTACCTTTTACAGCTTCCATTACTTTATTTGTTAATCCATGCAGGATTTTTTCTATACCTATTTGTGCCTTTCCTAACCCACGGTATACATTTTTTCTGAGCTTCTAGGATTGTCTTTTTAAATAGTCTCCAAGCTTCCCCAATGGTTTTGACCTTTTCAACTTTTCCTTCCAATTTCTTCCTCACATGTCCCCTCATACCAGAGAAGCTACCCCTTTTAAAGTTAAAAGTGGTTGCGTCAGTCTTTTTGGGCAACTCCCTATTTGTACAAATGTTAAACTCAATGACATTATGGTCACTGTTCCCAAGCAGTGCAATCACTTGTACATCTCTCACCAGGTCTTGGGCGTTACTTAGGACCAAATCCAGGATCACCTCTCCCTGGTAGGATCTGTGGCCATCTATTCCATAGCACAGTCATTGAGAGTGTGTAAAAACTCAATCTCTTTTTCCTGACTAGAACTCATATTGACCCAATCAACATGTGGGTAGTTAAAGTCGTCTATTTCGTCTAGCTGCTATCTTTAATTCATTTATCATTTTATAATCCTCCTCTATCTTTTGATCTGGTGGGTGATAACAAACTCCCTCTGTTAAGCCTCTTTTTGGACCCACTATTTCAACCCATAGCAGAGGGTGTTTCCACACTAGACCTTAAACCCTGTCTCTGAACTTACATTCTACAATGCACTGGAGTTCACCCCTGTAATTATCTCAGAGTATTTTTTGTTTCCACATTACATAGAGGTCACCCCGGTTTCACCCTGCAATTGTCCTGGGATAAATGGATGCTGTTATAACCAGGGATAAATGCAAGGTATCGTGTTGCAAATTGAACTCTGATAAAACCAGGGATGAGATCCAAGTGCGGAAAGGACCATAGATGAACCAAATGAACCATAAGAGAAAGCTGAGGAAGAAGGATGAGATATCTATCTCTATGTATATACATGAGCCATTGTCACCCTAACTTGTGTTCAGGTGAAGAAAACCACCATCAGTCAAATGAAAACCAATCTGTGTGTGACTGTAAGTCCTCATAGCCAATAATGTACTGGAATATTCATGCCTGTGTCACATTGCCCTTGTGTATTTGTTTTTTTATTAAAACTATATCATACATTTGCATATGTGCAGAATAAGCACATTGCTTAACTGCTCAGAGGTGTTGGGTAATATAGTCAGCTGAGTCCCAGGCAGGGAGCCAAGTGCTGTGTGTGTGACTGATATTCCCATAGATTGTAATAGGTTCCAAGTATTTGTCATTTTAAAAGCCATACCTTCTCTAGCTCCAGCCATGAATGTCTAACCCCTTCTAAGCTCTTAAGCGCTATTCAAGTTTTTTTCATCTTACCCTACACTTTCCTCCACCCTCATTATAATAGATGGTAGTGTCCACATCTGTATTTTACTCCTTAAAACTGTTACAGGAATAAAGCAATTAACTGGAGAGTTCCTATGCTCAAGCACCAGCATCAGCAAGTGGATAAGAAGAGGAAGAGTAAAACTATTAAAAATTCAACCCCAGGGAATTTCCAAAGGTTCCTGTTTTTGTGAACCTGGTTTTCAGTCCTGAGGTGCCAAAATATGGCAGATAATTACATGATGGCTGTAGCATGACAAATCCAATTACTTTCCAAGCCATGTAAATGGAATATTATATAGAACATTATTACTTTCCATTTTAGAAATATATATAAAGCTGACTGCTCATGTTATGTAAAGCCACACAATTGTGCTTTCTTAACAGTAGGTGTTAAGCAATAGACTATATCCATGAAATAGATACATTTTGTCTGTCACTTTCTTTATACACATATGTCTAAAACATGTTAAACATTCATATTCGCATGTAAGTTCTAATCATTCTAGAAACAAATTATGAATGTCAAAGCCATGACAAATAGGGATGGGCGCAAAACGACTCAGAAACTAAAATGTCATGAATTTTGGCTGATTTGTGGTTTGCGAAGTGAAGTTTGTTGAAGGGTGACCAGTACGAATATTCGACAAACTTTGATGTCTTGTGTGGCGTGAATGAATACATTTCCGAAAAACTGTCTCCACTCAATTAAAATGTTTACAAAACTTCAAAGCAATGGGGGGCAGAATTCTTCAGCCTTGGGAAGACCAATACGAACCCTCCAAAGCTTAACAGGCACTGCTGGCTGCCAATAACAGAGTTCCCATTCTGCTCTATGGGATCAGAATGCTATATATACCATCAAGCTCAGCTCCACAGCCTGTCCTCTGCTGGCAGTTAGATAGAGGGGCAGGGAACTTGTTAAAAGCAGAGCACATTAATTTATTCCTGATTGTGAATGTGAGCACTTCTCCCCTGCTGGGGTTTGGGTGTTAGATGGATTCAGGTCTCTGAGCCTTCCTGTCTCTCTGCTCATGCCAAGCAGTAGGTTTTAGCTGCTGGGTACCTTGGCGGAGGACCCACATTTTATATCCTCCTGATTATGAACTTCTCTCCCCTGATGGAGTTTGGGTGTTAGGTGGACTCAGTACTCAGTCATCGTAAACACTCTTGGGCTGAAATTTAAAGCAGAAATTTACAACTGGTATTGAAGGCAAAAGGGCATTCAGGCTGTCAGTGGAAGGAAGGAAGTGGGCAGGGTGAGGAATGTGTGCTTTTGCTATCATTGTGCTAAAGCAATCCTAGAGCAAACAATGCTCAATTGTCCCAAGCACTGTTGCAAGTCCATGAGTCAAAGTTCATTGCTAACACCACTCATGCATTGTTTGAGGCAATGATCTCTAAGGGTTACTGCACATGAAATACATGTAATTTTCTGGAAGGGAATGCAATGCAGTATTTTCATGGAAAATATGATAGTTCCATATAGAGAGCTGTGTAAAACAACAGGAATAATTCTGGAAGAAAGAAGTCTCCTTTACTGTGCCTCATGCATTGGATAGATCCAAGATGGACAATCTGGCTAAAAGGTTACACTAGAGCCACAGAAAAAAGAAGCTTGGGGAATGTAATGATGATGACTGAGGTGTAAACAGTACTGGAACGGGGCCTTCAGTTTGATTGTGTGTCAGACCCAATCCTTTCTTTGCAACAGGAACTGCCTCAAGGGTCAGCATAACCAGACAGTGCTGAATACACACACTGGCACTGGTAGTGGACCCACCATTGACACTTGGCCCCGTGGCAGGAACCCCTGACAGCAGAGGTGAAATAAGGTGCAAGAGAACCAAGCTGCCTCTCTGCTGCCTCCTTTAGATGGTTCTACTAGTGGGAAATTGCCCCGCTGGTGAAACAATAGTAGAGGGTGTAAAAGAAAGGGAGCCATAAAATGGGTGTAGGAACCATGAAATCAGGTGGAGGGGGAAGAGAAAATAAACCATAATGGGGGAATCCATGGTCATCCTGGACCCACAGATATCTGGCGCTGTCCTTCTCTGGAGAATGACAAGATTCACAGATACCAAATACTGTTCTTAGAAGAGCAGTTTTAATATTTCCACAAAATGGTTCCAATACAGAATACATAAGATATATAGAATGTGGGTTGGCAAAATGAAATGCTTTTGCTGAGTCTTTTTAATGGTCTGCTTGAAGAGCCACTATTAAAATATGCCTGTTTGCTCAGAAGTAAATTCCACTGTGCATAGGATTGCATCAGTGATGTGCTAGCAATATGATCCAGCTCTTCAGTGTAGCTCCTAGATGAAATTCATGTGGCATCTATGAAATATTGTGAAAATTCTTAACAGAGTAATTTCCACAGTGAATGCAAAAGGAAGAAACAAAAAAACGGGAAGGAAGAGATCATATGACTGAGTGATTCATAGCCTGATGCAAGCTATCAAAGACAGTGTTCTGTGTACCTCCCATCCAAATCATAGCCAAATATACTCCACATATCTACCCATACAGTAATTCATTCTAATAATAACAAATTGTGCTTCAGCCAAACTAGCTGCTCCAGTTTCTGATTCTGTTTATTTCAATTTCTCTTCCCAGCAAAACTTTTCTCATTTTATATATTAGAAATATGGCACAAATATAATTCTGAATGGTGGTTCTAGTATTAGACTGTAAATAGTTTTAGTAGATTCTGTCCCAGGGCTTTTGGGGAGGGGGGTCCCCAGGATATTTATCTATCTATTTATTGCCTGATTGATTTGATTTGTACCCCCCCCCACCGAGGCAGGCTCAGGGTGGGGTACAAATCATCACATTCAGTTATGCCAGAACTATCTGAATCTTTTTTTCTCCCAGTGAGAGGGAAGCAGTGGGGAGGGTAGTAGTCACAAGCAGAAAACCAACAGGAAGGGAAATGGTTAATTAATCTGTCCTGCTTTGCTGATCTTCCAAATTAGATTGCATCCTCAAAACACACATGCAACAATATGTCATGTGTAGTTTTGATCTGAATGTTTCCCACTTTCATGTTAATTCAACCACATCTTGTTTTATTTAGGAAGGACAAGCCTACTGAAAATTGGATAAGGATTTGTGTCCCTTGTGGGAGATTGCTATTTTAAAAAAATAATAAGGTAAAAACTTCTTTCAGGGAAAGCCTGGGAATCTGTTGTTACCCATCAGCTGTCTAATGCTAGAATGTCAGGTATCCCTGCCATAAGGCTGATGGGGGGGGGGAGATGAGACGGTAATTGATGTATCTGGGTTTCTCGTTTGGAATGCGGGGAGGTGACGAGGTTGCCTGGGAGACCGGGCTATATCTCACCTCGCCAGGCCGAAATGGCCTTGGAGCCAGGCTGTTCGTCTCCTTTCGCTTTCCTAAAGACAACAGCTAGGCTTGAGAACTTTTAGGTGGTGGGAATATAGTTATTTAGTGCTTTATAGTCTTCCCGCGCGCGGGCTGGCCATCTATTGGTGGAGGGGTGGGGGCTCCTTTTCCCCCTTAGAGTATAACCCCAATGCTTCATGTATTCAAGTTATTCTTAACAATGCTTCTGTTCTAGTGACCTGGTATTGCAGTCTAATAAATACTATCCTTGTTTCAATGAATAAGGCCTGGTGTTTGACTGACTAACTGAGGACTCTGACAGTTTGTTAAGAATCACTTTTAGGCAGGACTGGTCAGAAACCCGTTGCACCCAAAATGAGCGACGGTGAAGATGACACTCTCCCGATCAAAGACCCACCAGAGGACCAGAAACCGGAGGATAAGAAACCTCCTGTGACGACGGTGCCGAGCACCACAGCAGTCGTGCCCTTAGAAGTCCCAGGTACCTATGTGTCGGCGACGGGGGGCTTGGAATACGACTTAGGGGGACCCTACGGGGACCCTTATGGAGCGGCGTACGGCGGAGTGACCACCCGACCCAAGCAGCGACGGGACTGGGTGAAGCCACTCGCCGAGACACATGAGACGTGGTTCTTCACCCCACGAGCGTCGGTGAGAGAGAGCCGGTTCGAGAGATTGGTCACCGGCTGAGCACGGCAGAAGGGGCAGAAGACCCGCACAGGGAGTCGAGAGACGTGGAAGGACCCATGGTGAGCTGGAGATGGAGTGGCGACCCGAGCCAAGATCGCCTATTCCGCTTGCTAGACGAGTCCCTCTCCCGCATACCCAAGATGATCTCGGACGGCATCCGAGAGGAAATGGACAGGAGGCAGAGAGAGGCGCCTCCTGATCAGCAACCCCCCGATCAAAGGATCGTGCCGGCGGGGCCGCCTGGGGGTGTCCCTGGGCAACCGGGGGCACCCCCGGACCAACCAGCGGGGCTCCCACCGCAGGGGCCGCCGGCGCTGCGACCGCAACGACCTTGGGGGTTCCTCCCACCGAAACCAGCCAAAATCCTCGACGCGGACTTTGACGGAACCCCAGAGAAGTTCTCTTTCTTTCTAGTGAGAACCGAAAAGTTCATCGAGAACTGGGGACACCTGTTCCAGAGCGAGGACTGCATGGTGGACGCGATAGCATCACATCTGAAGGAGGCGGCGGCAGACTGGTATGTAGCCCTACACCAAGCAGACGGGCGGGAGTTGCGGGAAATCGACGCCTTCATGTGGGCCATGAAGGAGCAGTTCAAGGATGTCAACGCGAACAAGACTGCTCGAGCTTTCTTACGCGCCTTCAAGCAAGGTTCCAAATCCGTGAGGGAGTATACTGCGGAGTTCTGGAGGCAAGCCGCAAAAGTCCGGGGATGGCCTGATGGAGTCCTGGCAGAACAATACCGCCTGGGGCTCAACTCAGAGATTCGCCGTACTGTGATGCGCGGACACGACCCGGAGACATTGATGGGCTGGATGCAGGAGGCGATAGCCATGGAGACCCGCCTGAAGACCATCCGCCTAGATGACGCGGCGGCGTTGGGGAAGGGAGGCCCAGCGGGACCAACCCCAGCACCCAGGGGGAAGACCCAACCGACGACCCCCCGACCCAAAGATGGCACACGGGAGACCCGGATGAAGCAAGGGCTGTGTCTGAAGTGCGGCGAAGTGGGCCACTTCGCAGCCAGCTGCCCTGGATCAACCACCCCACCTGGAGGGATGAAGGGAGGCAAGAAGAAATTCGACACATCCACACCCAAGCCGGTGGCGAAACCGAGAGGGGCTAGAGCTCTGCAAATCAACCCGCTGAGCGAAACCTCCGACTTGTCGGAGGAAGAAACCACGAAGGCGGGAAACGAGAAGGACCTGCTGTAAATAGCGCTGAACAGCAGGTCCCGGACTCGCAAGCGCTAAACCCGGTGAGCAGATCCTCCTCTCTCTTCTTTCTTACTGTGACTCTAATGGACCCGGGTCTACAGACCCATGTGAGAGTGCGAGCTCTCATTGACTCTGGGTGTGGGAAAGACATTATTAGCCCCTCGCTAGTGACAGGGCTAGGGGCGAAAGTAGTCAAATTGGCCGAACCCCTAGTGTTTACCCAAATGGACAGCTCAACGATGAAAGAGCCGTGTAAATACGAGACCGTGCCTTTACGCCTGGGGATTGGGGACCACTGGGAGGTGAGACCTTTTGTTGTTACCCCGGCTGCCCGTTTCCCTCTGGTCCTGGGGAGTGCCTGGTTCTTTGACCACGACCCACACATTCTGTGGGAGGAGGGGAAAGTCAACTTCATCTCAGCAAAATGCAGGGACCACGTTTGGCGAGGGGGCTGGGGATCCCTGCGACTGGGAAGCGACCCTGTGCTGGTGGGGGTGGCGGAAGCGGAGCTGGAGGCGATCCCGCGAGAATACCGAGATCTAGCGGCAGTCTTTGGGGAAGATGAGGCGGACGAGTTACCCCCCCACAGGAACTCAGACTGTGCTATTGAAATACTGCCAAACCAGAAGCTACCTAAGGGCAAATTGTATTCCATGAGCCCGGCTGAGAAAGTGGAACTGAGAAAATTCATAGACAAAAATTTGGAGAGGGGGTTCATCCGACCCGCCTCTTCCCCGTTTGCCGCACCCGTTTTATTCCGGAAAAAGAAAGACGGGGGGTTGCGGCTATGCACGGACTATCGCGGGCTAAACGCTGTTTCAGCCACCAATGCATACCCCTTGCCTCTGATCAAAGACCTCCTTGCTGCGGTTGCTGGGGGGAAGATTTTTTCTAAGCTGGATCTTAGGGATGCCTACTTTCGGGTACGCATCAGGGAAGGAGATGAATTCAAAACTGCATTTAACACTCCCCTGGGGCAGTTTGAATATTTAGTTATGCCCTTCGGGCTACAGGAGGCGCCAGGAGTGTTCATGAACCTGATTAATGAAGCGTTGCACAAGTATTTGTTCAAGGGGGCCTTGTTTACCTTGATGACATACTTGATGACGAACTTTTAGGTGGTGGGAATATAGTTATTTAGTGCTTTATAGTCTTCCCGTGCGCGGGCTGGCCATCTATTGGTGGAGGGGTGCGGGCTCCTTTTCCCCCTTAGAGTATAACCCCAATGCTTCATGTATTCAAGTTATTCTTAACAATGCTTCTGTTCTAGTGACCTGGTATTGCAGTCTAATAAATACTATCCTTGTTTCAATGAATAAGGCCTGGTGTTTGACTGACTAACTGAGGACTCTGACATAGTGTTTCATTGGTAGCATTGTGACATGTGATCACAGCACGGTACATTTTCAGTGAATTATGCTGATGGCGTGATATGGGAAAGGGACCATGGCTCAGTGGTAGAACATCTGCTTGGCAAGCTGAAGGTCCCTAGTTTGATCCCTGGGATCTCCAGTTAAAAGAATCAGGTAATGTGGAAGACCTCTGTCAGAGACCCCAGAGAACCGCTGCCAGCCTGAGTATACAATACTTAAATTGATGAACAAAGGGTTGACTCAATATAAAGTAGTTTCATGTAATATGGCTAACAAATTGACTCATCTACCTTGTTCGTGCTTGGCAATGGCATCATCTAATTTACGTTTCTTACCAATATGATTAAAGACATGATCAATTGCAGATGATCTCCATAAATGCATCTTGTTATCCTCATCAAGAAAGTTTCTGTTCTTGCTTAGACCACTGGGGGCTGTGCAACAGCAAGTACTCCCAGTCTGAAAGATACATTGACCTGTTTCTAGAGCAAAAGAAGGTTGTGGCATTGGTTCAGATGTAATGCAAAAGCATAGTTAGTAAAACCAGGACTGAGTCTGCACATGATCAATGAAACCTGACTTGTGCTGGCAAATCCTGCCTTCTTTGCTGTTGCTCTTCCTCTCACCTTCCCACTAGAGAACCAGTTGCTATCCTGGCCTGCCTCATGGTGCCCAGCTGATGACAGAGATTCACTGCATCACCAAATAA
The DNA here is from genome assembly GCA_029375565.1 of Gekko gecko. Taxonomy (NCBI): domain Eukaryota; kingdom Metazoa; phylum Chordata; class Lepidosauria; order Squamata; family Gekkonidae; genus Gekko; species Gekko gecko. The sequence continues at coordinate 140,457,888 of JAPDNY010000002.1, forward strand.
TTTGCCATCGGTTGCTGTTGACATCATGGGAGGGAAGCTTCTCTCAGCAAACTTCAAAGATTTTCAGAAACAAGCTGTACCTACCTTCCTCAGAGGCTACAGAAGAAGGCTCACAGGTGTTCACATTAACTCTTTCTTTACAAAACCAAGCCAAACCCACCCCCCTAGGAAAACAATGTCTTGCTGCCAGTTTTGGTATAACCCACCCAAGCATGCTATCTCTGCCCCATGCCTTACACAAGGCTTTCAGCAGATACTATATTCCCCCACATACAATTTTTCACTCATATGTCCCAGCAGGTTTTTGACTCCCTGCATACACTGCCAACATTCACACACAGAGCCCCCAGACCTGACAAAGCCAATGTAAGAGTCCACTCGCCCCTTCTCAGTTTTCTCCAGAAGCTCAGGTGAATTGTTTTCAATGCACTTTACTAAACAGAAAAAAGTCTGAAGCAAAAACAGCTATGAATGCGAACTTCGATCATTTGTTCTGAGAAGCATGGAGATAGGGGGGTTGCATTCCCTCAGTTCAGCAGCTGCCGCTCCCCACCCTCAAGTCCATTGTTTCAGTGTAATAAATATGAATAGGATGCCAGCAGAGTTCCATTGACATTGCCTTTCTTCCACAGGAATGCATGGATGGACCTTGCAGTGTTGTAGAGGCAAAGGGGCAAGGGGAGCCTGTTACAAGGGAACACAGAGCTGAGGCAGGGAGAGGCTTGGCAATAACAAGAGTGCTTCTGTTTTTGAGCCACTCTTGCTAGGTGGGGAGACACCATGTTCATCTGGTTAATAAAACTGTTTCAGATCCTGGTTTGAGGTACCTGAACTACTCGGGGTTGGTGTGGGTGGATGATCAGTTTGGATGATCGGTTAACTTTGGCTGTTGAATTAAATCATGAATTTGTATTGTGTCTGAACCAACCTGATGGGTGGTCTAAGGTATCTTAGTGAGCTTCGTGGTAAGTGGAGATGTGACCTTGGATCTTCCAAAGCCTAGCTCAACTACTGCCATGCCACCTGTTGTTAAGTAAGCCACCTCTTGGGGGGGGAGTGGAAAATAAATGCTTTAAATAAGTAAATACACTTACCACTAAAATCTGCATTACATTTATTGCTTTTAACTGATCTTAAGCATTATTCTCCTACAGAAATCTCGCTTTACAGAAAAGAATAGAATTCAGCTGCTCTAGTTGCCGTTTTGTGAAATACCAGTTAAGCCCCTCTTTACAATAATGTGCTAAATATTGTAAAGGAAGGCAGCACCCAGGGGAATAGGTTACCATTTCTGATTTGCCATTGAAGAACATGATGAGCATGCAATAACAGCGTTGTGGGCATAGTGAGAGTTCCATAGAATCCATGTAAGATTATTAAATAAGTAAGAATTAAGAGAACAAGACTTAAGTGATGGTTCTGAACATGGTTTGCCACTACATAAATGACCCCTGAAGGCACCTCAGACACGATCCCTTCTCTCTTATCAGGGGCAGTGAGCTAATTAGTTAAATCTATTTTCATGGCAAACCACCATTTTGCTATTACAAACAAACTGACAAACTATGGATAGTGTTTGCCTTGCAGACTATAATGGTTTACAAGTCAAATGCATAACATAGCTTGCTACTTTGCATGCAACAACACAGTGTGGCTTGTCACAAAAGCAGAATTAACTGATTAGCCTTCAACACACAAGGGTCAGAGAAGTAGCAGGGACTGATACCTACTGTAAAACATATACTGCATTTTATTTCCATGAATTGTATAAAATCCTTCCCTACAAATGCTGCATTTTAGTGAGAACTAAAGGAGTACAGTTGAAAGTCTGTGTAGAATAGAGAGGGAAAGAAAGAGGAGTCTCTGAAAACCAATTACAGTTCGCAAAAGTTAAAGGCCCTCACTAGTACATTAAAAGTAGCCAATGCTTACAGCTGCAAAACTACAAGCTGTCATTATTCAAAATAAAATGGAAGTGCTGGGTTAGAATTTTTCCAGGAGTCAGATTCCATCAATATATGCCTCAGTCAGACCTATGGTTGTGTCACACATTACAGGCAACAAATAGTTTAACAAATCTAGGAAGGTTTTGTTATACCAGCTACTAATTTTGTGTATCTTTGAACTTTGGACAGAAATATCACAGGCTGTGCCTGTGCCTCTTGAACACATTTGACCCCTTGTTTGCCATTTGTTTCTTCTACATGTATGTGTGTAATATTTTCCAGTCTATGAAAGTTTATGCCACCATAAATCTATTTGTAGGGTGTCAAAAGACTCCTTTTTGTTAGGCTGTAACAGATTAACATGGTCACCCGTCTAAAACTGCTAAATGCTACCAAAGTCGTAGAAATGAGAGAGGGTGTTTTTTTCCCTATGTTCACCAACCTGTAATTTCAGGAGTGATTTGTATTTCACTCTCAAAATACAGTTTGCCTCCAGGCAGATGACTTTCTACAGAATACTAACTTGCAAAGCAATGTAATTGAAAATGACAAAGATTAAGACCTTCATTGAAACCATTTGGGCTTTTTAAAGGAAAATGGAGCCTTGAAATGAAGTGAGCAGAGTCATTAATTATTGTAGCATAAGCTACACAGCTGTAATTACCATGTTCTCTCAGAATGTTGCCATTAAAATTCATCAGTCATATGGCTAGCGTAAGCAGTGGAAAGAGCCTTTACTTCTTAGCTGTGCTCATCTGCAAGTGATCAACATTGCACAAGATTTCCAGCTTCAGCTGCTGTTAATAAACCTGCTGCTTAAGGAGGTGATTGTTCATTTTGCAAGATGCAGTGAATTTTGAATGATGTCAAGGATGCAGTTGTGTGAGATTTTGAGAGTATTACCTAAGAACCACTGTGTGCATTTTTATGAAAAAGGAATATACTCTCACCAAAAGAATCCTTTGTGCAATCCTTAGATGATTTTGGTACTCCTTTTAGTAGGAACAACTAGAGGTGTATACAGAAATGAATTCAATTCATTTTCAGTTTAAAGTAATTCACTGATTTTTAAAAAGCTTTAGTTTGAATCATGTGATTCCATTTTCCTAAGAGCAAACCTCCCTTATTTGAACCAAGACTCCTCAGTTAGTGTTATTAGTTTTACACTTCGAATAGCACATGGTGCTCTCAGTATTAATAATTTGTATTGTATTTGAATGTTAAATCTTGTGTTTAAATTGGTATTCTGTAGGGTGCAATCTGATGAGGACTCCTTATGCAAGAATTGATTCTTTTGCTTTGAGAAATGATCCAATCATAAAAGCTGGATTCTCTATTGCAGGCATAAAGCAGTTTCTGACTTACAGAGGAAAATGGCAGTTCCATTATGTAGAACCCTTGGCCGTTTTTGCACAGGTTATCTGCCTGGGTTCAGTGCTTTTGGGAAACTTCTTTTTTCTTGCTTCTCCACAGCATCATGGTATACTTATGCAACTCTGTGGGTTTCCCTGGCTTTTCTCTGATCTTTTCCAAACTTGGTTTGCTGGGAAATTTTTTAGGAAGGATCACAGTAAACCCTGGATGGGTACTGTGTGGTTGGGAAAACTCATTATTTATCTATTAAATTTATATAGCACCCTCACCCCAATTTGGGGCTCAGGGTGGTTAACAATAAGTTATAAATACAATTATAATGAATACTATGTTGTTGTTGTTTAGTCGCACAGTCAAGTCCAACTCTTTACAACCCCATGAGCCAAACCACACCAGGCCCCCCTGTCTTCTGTTGTCCTCCGGAGTTTGCTTAATTTTATGTTCATTGCCTCAATAACACTGTCTAACCATCTCATTCTTTGCTATCCCCTTCTGCTTTTACCCTCAGTCTTTCCCAGAATCAGGGTCTTCTCCAGTGAGTGCTTCCTTCTCATTTCGTAGACAAAGTATTTGAGTGTCATCTTCAGTATCTGGCCTTCCAAGGAACACTCAGGGTTGATTTCTTTTAGGATTGACTGATTCAATCTCCTTGCATCCCAAGGGACTCTAAAGAGTCTTCTCCAGCACCATAATTCATAAACATCTATTCTTTGACACTCAGACTTCCTTATGGTCCAACTCTTGCAGCCACACAGTACTACTGGGAATACCATTGCTTTGACCATACGGACTTTTGTTGGCAGGTTTTATTATGCCGTCTAGGTTTGCCATTGCTTTCCTCCCAAGGAGCAGGCATCTTTTAATTTCATGGCTGCAGTCACTGTCTGCAATGATCTTGGATCCCAGCAACATGAATTCTGTCATTGCTTCCATGACTTTCCCTTCTATTTGCCAAGGAGTGATGGGGCCAGATGCCATGATCTTAGTTTTTTTTATGCAGAGTTTCAAGCCAACTTTTGTGCTCTCCTCTTTCACTCTCAGAAAGAGGCTCTTGGGGTCCTCTTCACTTTCTGCCATTAGAGTGGTATCATCTGCATATCGGAGGTTGTTGATGTTTTTCCCGGCAATCTTAATTCCGGCTTGTGATTCATCCAGGCTGGCCTTTCGCATGATACACTCTGCATATAAATTAAATAAGTAGGGTGACAATATACATCCTTGTCGTACTCCTTTTTCTATGCTAAACCAATCAGTTGTTCCATATCCAGTTCTAACTGTCACTTCTTGACCCTTATACAGGTTTCTCAGGAGACGCATGATGTGATCTGGTACTCCCATTTCTTTAAGAACTTGACACAGTTTGTTGTGATCTACACAATCAAAGCCTTTAGTGTAGTCAATGAAGCAGAAGTACATGTTTCTCTGGTACTCCCTTGCTCTCTCCATAATCCAGCAAATGTTGGCAATTTGATCTCTAGTTCCTCTGCCTCTTCGAAACCCAGCTTGTACTTCTGGCAGTTCTCTATCCACATACTGCTGAAGCCTAGCTCGTAGGATCTTGAGCACGACCTTGCCAGTGTGTGAAATGAGTGCAATTGTGTGATAGTTTGAACATTCCTTGGCATTGCCCTTTTTTGGGACTGGAATGTCAAGGCAGTGATTCATGAAAAAGAATGAATACTTATATACAGATAAAAAGTTTTAAACAATAAAAACAACAATAATCAAACTAGTCAGATGATGTTAAATATTTCAGATCCTTCCCTAGAGGGAAGGAGATGGGGAGGCCAGGCTTGATGGTAAACCACTGCTGTCCTCAATCACAGGCTTGGCAAAACATATCTGTCTTACAGGCCCTGCAGAACTGCATTAGATCCCGCAGGGCCCAGATGTCATTAGGCAAAGAGTTCCACAAGGCTGGGCAGTCAGATATCCTTCAGGCCATATTACCACCCCCATGGCAGTCATTTTCCTGAACCGTGCTGTTTTCTCTCCCTGCCTCTAGAATGCTGTTTATTATTATTATTAGCAATAGGATATTGTTATATTGATATAACATTATTCCAGTCCAAAGCCTTTTATTGGCATATATATAAGGATACAATAGTCTAGATACAAAATCAAGAACAGTAAAATTAAAATTGCAGAGTAACATCACAGTGACAACATAGTAAGAGTAGCATCATAATAAAACCTAGTTCATAATATCACTTATCAGTGTTTTACTGGGTTCTCTGAATTCCCAGTTTTCATTTTAAAAAATCCCTAGGGTCTTCCATTGCACAGGTATAAGCAGAAAAATATATCTGCACAATGGAAAAGGCTAGAGATGTCCTTTGCTAGACATATTGGTATAATGTTATATTGATACAACAATATTCTAGAGCTGATTTTTTTAAAATGCAAGGGCCCTGGTACGCAGGGAAGGATTGGTGATCCTTGCTGGGACAGGGAAAGTGTGGGGAAACATACCATGTGGAAGCCACATTACTGCTTCTGCACTTTATTAGCAGCCATACCAGCAATGGGGAGACCATGCAAGCCTGTCCCTGTGTAGAAATCACCCTTGTGTGCACTGGACCAGCTGAACGTTCCTACCAATTCGGTTGATTCTGAATCCATTTATTTCCAACTACTCTCACTTAAACAGTTTGTTGACTGGACCCATGCCTTCTTCCCAGGCTCGGTAGTTCTTGTGACTGCCACATATCTAAATACAGTGGGTTGGATCCAGCAATCTGCTCACACAAATACTGCAGATTACAGATCTGGAATATCCCCCTCCCTCAGCACCCATTTCTGATCCTGGAAAAGTTGATTCCTAAGATCATGGGAATTGCATGGGGTCAGTGGGCTATGGAGAGAAGAGAGAAGGGGGAGAAGTTACTCCTCACTTCCCATCAGTGGAGCTCTACTGCCAGAAGAGGCAGGCGTGCTGATGGAATAGGCAGCAGGGGCAATTTTTGCCCCCTTTCCCTTTATTCCTGTAACCTACCAGACTGTATGGCTATTAATCCATGCTGTGACCCTGTGAATCAACTTCCCCATGGTTGGAAATGGCTGCTGCAGGGCAGAGGGACACCTGTGACTGTTTCTGCCTTCTATTGACAGATTGCTGAATCCAATCATTTATATGGGATGAGTTCCAGCATAATCTGTGAAATTTGCTCCCAAATAATGTTAAGCATTATGTTTTAAGTGTCCCAATAATGTATCATTATTGTACTTATGCAGACAAAGAGTGACAGCAAAGGGTTAAAATACTACTTTAGCAAAGGTGAGTGTGAAAATGAATGTAATGTAAAAATGAATAATGAATAAATGAATAAACTAAAGCCTAGCCTTAGCAATGCATTACAGAGAGAAAGAGAGAGAGAGAGAGAGAGAGAGAGAGAGAGAGAGAGAGAGAGAGAGAGAGAGAGAGAGAGAGAGAGAGAGAGAGAGAGAGAGAGACTGGATTTATATCCTGCCCTTCACTACCCAAAGGTGTCTCAGAGCAGCTTACAAACTCCTTTCCCTTCCCCTCTCCACAACAGACACCCTGTGAGGTAAGTGGGGCTGAGAGAGCTCTGAAAGAAACTGCTCTTTTTCAAGAACAGCTGTGCCAGAACTATGGCTTACCCAAGGTCATCCAGCAGCTGCATATGGAGGAGTGGGGAATCAAACCCAGTTCTCCCAGATTAACCACACATTTAACCTGTATCCAACTATGCCCAGCTGGTGGACCTCCTGATGGCACCTGGGTTTTAGCTCCTGTGTGACACAGAGTTTTGGACTAGACAGGCCATTGGCCTGATCCAACATGGCTTCTCTTAATGTTCTTATGCAGTTCTTCTGATCCCCTGCCTCCTACTACAGACCCCTACTTTGTCCCCTGTGCTGTTCCTGGTGCTCTGCTGACCTCCACCAGCATGGGGGGGGAGGGGCTCATGGACTGCAACAGGTGGGGAAGTGGGAAACTCCCACTCTGCAAAGTCCATGGGTGGTTGCATAAACATCGCCACATCCACACTCTATGCATATTTTTTCCCTTAATCCAATCAGAAACAGGAACAAATTAAATATTGTAAGGAGACTGCTTAACTGACTCTGAGAGCAGAATTGAATTGAAAATTTGCAAAACAGACCTTCCCAAATGGCAAACTTCATCATTGTGGGAGCACAGAACTGAACCTTTTGCTCAGCTGTTGCTATTCATGCACACAAGGAGCTGCAGGATTAACAGAACAGAAAAGCAGGCGTGTACACAGTACACATTTCTTCTGGCATCATGAGTTCAAACTGGAAGGGGGGGCAAAGAATGGGCAAACTGTTATCAAAAGTTCTTTATTCACTACTAGGAATAAGGCCCGTTGTGGAAATAAATACAACGGGCTCTAGAAAGAGGCTCTGGGAGAGTGACCCGGCTTTGGGCACTCAGTGACAATTTGCTGTGGCAGTCTCAGCAGGGTATAATGACAGAGTCCACCATTTTCTCCAGAGGAACTGATCTTTGCTACCTGAAGAGCAGTAGTAATTTTGAGTAATCTCCAGCCCACCCCCAAGATTGGTAACAGTGGTTCCCCAGGAGGGAGTGGCTGGTTTGGAGGGTGGAGTCTATGGCATTGTACCTGTCTGAAGTCCCACCCCTCCTCAACACTCACCCTCTCCAGGTTTGACCCCTCAAATCTCCAGGAATTTCCCAACCTGGAGTTGACAACCCTATCTCCCTCCCAGCCAACCATCAACCTACCTTTAGTTTTCCATCTCCTCCCCCCTCCCTCCTAAAGAGCAGTTGTAATTTTGAGTGATCTCCAGCCCCCACCTGGAGATTGGCAACAATGGTTCCCCATCAGGGAATGGCTGGATTGGAGGGTGGAGTCTATGGCATTGTACCTGTCTGAGGTGCCACCCCTCTTCAAACCTCACCCTCTCCAGGCTCCATCCCTCAAATCTCCAGGAATTGCCCACCTGGAGTTGGCAACCTGATCAGGACTGGGCCCAATGAGTTTTCTCCCAAAGGCCAACATAGGTGTGGAAAGGGCCTTTTACTGACAGAGGAGAAAGTACAGGTGCCAACTTTGATTAGGGAAATACCTTGGGGGGTGGATCCTGTGGAGGGCAGCATTTGGGGGGGGGGTGGAAGGACTCAGCAGGGTATAATGCCATAGAGTCTACCCTCCAAAGCAACCATTTTCTCCCAGAGAACTGATCTCTGTCATCTGGAGGTCAATTGTAACAGTGGGAGATCTCCAGGTCCCACCTGGAGATTGGCAGCCCTAGGGGAAAGTCAGCCGCACAGCGGGGAGTTGAAGAAAATGGTTTGATGGTCGCTGGCCCACCTCGTTAGCCAGCCAGCCATGCTGAAGCTAAGCAGGAGAAAGAGCCTTTTTCCATTTATTCTGACAGGAAAGTGGCCACTGGGGAGGGGGTTATGGGCGGGGGAGGGGGTTATGCTGAAAGTCCTTTGTTTTTTCACTCACAGAACCAAGCTTGGCTGCCTACCAACAGCCACTGAGGGGACAGTCCCTCACAGGAGCTAAGAGAACTGTCTTCCTCAGGAGAGAGAGCTGTCTGCCAGGGGGAGTGGGTGGGAAGAGGAGCAGACCCAGCATCTGGCCAATGGCATGTGACTACTCTTGAGTGGCGGCTGATGGGCCAATGGCTGAGGGAGGGCATTTTACAGCCAATGGGAGCACATGGAATCTTGCGAAACCAAAAGATAATTATTTATAAGGAGAGATGGTTTACGGATAACAGGAAAAAGCCTAAATGCTTGTCTAGCACCATATCTGTCAGTTTACAAAGGGGGGAGGCAGGGCAGATTGTATAAACCATTTGAATGGGAGCACAGTTACTAATTGCAGATGCAGCTTCTGACCCCTAGTGGCTGACATTCATTTGTCCATACATTTAAAAAACAGAAGAGGCTATTCCGGGAAAGGAGTACAGAAAATATCAGAGGGAAGTGGTAAGAACAGTTAGAAGATTTTGTTGTTTGTTTTTAGAATTGGACATGGAGGAAGGAAGAATAATCTGTTCCACCTTGTTCCAGTGCTTAAAAAAAAAAAAAAACAGGTGCTGGGACTCTCAAGAGGGAAATGAAATTTTCAATCTGTATACTGAAAACTCATGAACTTTTACACATTTTTAAAAGAATTTTGTTGAACTCCATTCTAGTGCATTCCCTCAGAAAAAAGTCCCGCCTTGTTCTGTTCTTTAACTAATCAGATTTATAGAATGTGAACTACAGTGACAGAGAGCTTCCCCAGTGGGAAAGATTGGTTCCTTTAGAAAAAGGGGGAAACTTAAATATGGATGTATGTCACTTAATCCTTTAGTCCCCATCTCATTCTGACACCAAAAGTCAAATTGCATTTTTAAAATATATGCACAAAATCACTTGTTTCCACAAAATGAAAATTTGCAACTTGCAGGTTTTCAGTTTAGGTAGGGAATGGGTGCGTTCAGATGGGCTGTTTAGTCCACTTCCGGCACACTTCAGTAACAGATTTTATAACCACACACACACTGTCTGCACACCGTCCCCAGCCATCGCTTTCCCGTTCAAACCCCCTTTAAAATGAAGTATTTTGATACCAGGTCCCCAATTGGTGTTTTCCTGATTCTCTGGTTCTAGCCGCACTTTTCTGATGTCTGATCGCTCCTGCGGTGTCGAGCCACTTCCGGTTTAAATCTCCTCCCCACTCGAAAGCTGCCCAAGGCTTCCGCTTTTCACCCATCATTTTTTTAATGCATTGGCGATGTGCGCATAGGCAGAACTCCACCACCACGTTTAGAAAACTGACATTTAAATGGTCACTTGTTTTAGTGTTTAGATGAGTTCAGGATCTCACGGAGGACATTTTCGGGCCAAACATTTAAAAGGAAGTCTTTTGTTGGAGGGGTTGGATTGATTCACCCTGGTGGTTCTGCGCATGTGCCATGATAGTTTTACCCCCAGAGTAAAACTACCCTTTCTATGGAGGGGCGCCTATGTGCATGTGCAAACTGAGGAAAAATTTTTAAAAACCCACTGACACACACTCCCACGCGTCAGTAGTGTAGGCGCCGGGGAACAACGTGACGGCGCAGTGAGGTGGGATAAGGGAGGTGAGTGTGATTGCGATTATCCAGATCAAATATAATCTGGTTAGAACTGGAGCAGTTTAACCTGCTCTCAGCACGCTGTCTAACCACACCCAGTTAATGGTTATCATGCATTCATTTGCTGCTCCCTGCTCTCACATGACAGTCACTCAAACAGGATTTTTAAAAAGCTTTTTATTTTAAATGTTTCCTACCTCTTTCAGAGCATTTTTAAAAAGTGTAAGTCCTTCAGTATCTGAGCAAAACCAACTCTCAGCCTCCGTTGAATTTCAGATTGTGAACTCAGTCAGGAAGGAACTGGTTTTTATTGGGTGAGGACAAAAAAGGGAAAGGGGACAAAAACTGAACCTAAAACCTAGAATCCAGAACCTGACAAAGGTTAGTCAAATGTAAGAAAGGGGGCCAATATTAAAAACTTAATGAAGGAAATATATAAAAATACATGTATTTATAAATGACAAATTTAAAATTATATAAGGGCCCAATCACACATTATGTATAAATAACAAACAATAAAACACAAGGGCTTATAAATCTGACCTGACACGTTTCAGCCTACACAGGTCTTCCTCAGATGTCAATAGTGAGGAACATATTGGCTATTATAAAAATATAGTACAATCATGTAAATACAAAGCATAAATTCAATAAGGACCAGAAACAAGTTGCTGTAAAAGATAAAAAATGGAAAATTGAACACATGTATTAAAACTAATAAATAGACTGTATATATATATTGCCAATAAATAAATATATACCATTGACTTACTTTCAAGATAAACCACCAGGCACAGAGTAAAAAATAAATGAGGCCTCTAATAGTGCAATCACATGCCAAGTGGTTCTCAGATATAAACCTAAAGTGATTCTTTGACTGTTTTACATCCAGTTTGGAATCTGTATTATGTCTCCACATATTTTTTTACGTTATGTTAGTGGATGAGGCCACTTTCCTTGATCATCATGTTCACGGTCATTGTTTCTTTTCTTTCTTTTTTTTAAAGAATTTTATTTTTTTTTCAACTACAATGACAAAAACATACAAAAAACACATAGTCTAGACATAAAATTCGGGGTATCTTGTGTTTACATATCGAGTAGTGTTTCTTTTCTGTTACATACAGCTTTTACCTCATACTAAACAAAGTTTGTTTTGCAACAACAATAATAAAGGTCATTGTTTCAACAAGGAAACGAATGAGGAAAGATGCGAAGAACAGAGAACTAGCTTAAAGAGGCTGTCTACTAACACAGATCAAACCTTCACCATTCACAAGGCAATGAAAAAGAGGACATTAAAAGTGGCCTGTGGAACAACTTGTAGACTTTTGCTGCCCTTTTAGATGATGGCATTGTTTGAGATACTCATACATCAAAGGGCTGACCCAGCTGAGCTCTAAGAAGGAGCAAGGAATTAGAGCTGTTAGAGGGGTGAGTGTTTTTTGTTGTTTTATTTACTTTCAGCTGAGGTGCTTTAGCTAAGAAGGTACTGTGTGGGGGACTGTATTTGGGAGTTTGTGGGTGAGATGTTGCAGACTCCTGGCTGCTGGAGTTAGGGTGTGAAAGGGTCATTGTTTGCCTGTAATTGAGTGCCTGGGTGAATTTGAATAGCTGCTGGCCATACCCTCTCCTGGGGGAAGTCAGGAAGCTTGCAAGAGGCATGAGCCGAAGGGTGAGGCTCTTTACCTGTGGCTCTTAGCCTAGGGACTCTTAGACTAGGGGCTCTGTAAGGTGCCCAGAAAGAGACAGAAAGTCAGGGACCTAGGCTCCTTAGGTTTCCAGTAAGGTAAGTAGACTTCTACAACAGGAACCAAAGGGGAATTATATAAAAGTATTATTTTAAAAGAAAGTATAAAGCCAGAATGCCAGCAGGGGGTTGGGGGCTATCCAGTGTTTTGCATGGAGTGTCACATGTATGACTATCTGCCCACTGGTCAGAAGTCTTGGGTGTGTGCTCGGTGCAAAGAGCTCCTGGTTCTCAGGGAGTGAGTTTGCTCCCTTGAGGCCAAGGTTGCTGACCTGGAGAAGCAGAGACAGTCAGCTAGGTGCACAGAGAAGATTCTCAGGCACTTGTTATATATGTCCCACTCTGGATCTGGCAGCCCGGCTGCTGCCAGGGAGCATGAGGGTCAAGGGGAAATGGAGCACCATGCTGAGGATAAGGGGAATGTGCCCTCAGAAGGGACCTCTTCTTCAGCTGGTGAATGGGTATCCTTTCGTACCAAGGAACCATCAGGGAAGGGTGGGAGGGGGGCTCTTGGTAGTTGGTGATTTGATCCTTAGGCAGGTAGACAGCTGGGTGGTGAACCCGCGTACTGTCTGTATGGTGACTTGCCTGCCTGGTGCAAAGGTAGCGGACATTACACGAGTTTTAGATAGGCTGGTAGATAGTGCTGGGGAGGAGCCAGTGGTCATGGTCGTGGGGGAATGTGGTTGTGAGGTCCTGGAGGAGAAATTTAGGCTGCTGGGCAGGAAACTCAAGGCCAGGACCTCCAAGGTAGCCTTCTCAGAAGTGCTACCTGTTCCATGCATAGGGCTGTTGAGACAGGCACAGATCAGGAGTCTCAATGCGTGGATGAGACAATGGTGTAGGGCGGAAGGGTTCAAGTTTGTTAGGCACTGGGATGCTTTTGGGGACAAGAGGGAGCTGTACAAAAGGGACGGTCTCCACTTGTCCCAAGAAGGAACCAGGCTGCCGGCGCTCAAAATCAAAAAGGTGGCAGAGCAGTTTTTAAACTGAATATTGGGGGAAAGACGACAGGAGATGAAAAGTCTCTGGTTCAGGATGGCTCATCTCAAAGAGATGAAGGGGTAGCTGTTACTTTTGTGCGAGGAAATGGATTACAGTTGTCCACTGAAACTGTGGCTAACGATAGGGACTGTCTAGCAAGGTCTCAAGGCAGCAAGAGGAAGGTTGTGGACTTAACAAGCATGGGAAACTATAAGTGTTTATACACAAATGCTAGAAGTCTCTGAGATAAAATCAGGGAGTTGGAATGCTTGGCATTGGGGGGGGAATAGACATTGTGGGTATTTCAGAAACTTGGTGGGATGAGGAAAATCAGTGGGATACAGTGATTCCTGGTTATAAATTATATCGGAAGGATGTGGGGGAAGGGTTGGAGGTAGGGTGGCTCTGTATGTCAGAGAGGGTATACAGTCCAGTAAGACTGAGAGGGTAAGAGAATTGGATTCACTTCTGGAAGTGCTATAGGTTGAAATAGTGGGTCCAAAAGGAGGCTTAACAGTGGGAATTTGTTATTGCCCACCAGATCAAAAGGTAGAGGAGGATTATAAAATGATAAATGAATTAAAAATAGCAGCTAGATGAAATAACTGTGTCGTAATAGGTGATTTTAACTACGCACACATTGATTGGGTCAATATGAGTTCTAGTCGGGAAAAAGAGATTGAGTTTTTAGACACTCTAAATGACTGTGCTATGGAACAAATGGTCACAGATCCTACCAGGGGAGAGGCAATCCTGGATTTGGTCCTAAGTAACGCCCAAGACCTGGTGAGAGATGTACAAGTGATTGCACCACTTGGGAACAGTGACCATAATGTCATTGAGTTTAACATTTGTACAAATAGGGAGTTGCCCAAAAAGACTGACGCAACCACTTTTAACTTTAAAAGGGGTAACTTCTCTGGTATGAGGGGACATGTGAGGAAGAAATTGAAAGGAAAAATGGAAAAGGTCAAAACCATTGGGGAAGCTTGGAGACTATTTAAAAAGACAATCCTAGAAGCTCAGAAAAAAATGTATACCATGGGTTAGGAAAGGCACAAATAGGTATAGAAAAAATCCTGCATGGATTAACAAATAAAGTAATGGAAGCTGTAAAAGGTAGGAAAGATTCCTTTAAGCGGTGGAAAGCTAGTGAGGTTGATAAAAGGAAACACAGGCTGTGGCAAATAAAATGCAAGTCTGTGATCAGGCAAGCAAAAAGGGAATATGAGGAGCATATCACAAAAAACATAAAGGCCAACAATAAAACTTTCTTCAAATACGTTAGAAGTAGGAAACCAGCCAGGGAGGCAGTGGGGCCCTTGGATGACCAAGGGGTAAAAGGAGTAGTGAAGGATGATAGGGAAATGGCTGAGAAGCTGAATGCATTTTTTGCGTCTGTCTTCACTGTGGAAGATGAGAAGTGCTTGCCCACTCCGGAACCACCAATTTCGGGAGGGCGTTGAAAGACCTGAATCAGATGGAGGTGACAAGAGAGGAAGTCCTACAACTGATGGACAATTTAAAAACTAAGAAATCACCAGGCCCGGATGGCATTCATCCGAGAGTTCTGAAAGAACTCAAATGTGAACTTGTGGATCTCCTTAAAAAAATCTGCCTCCATTACTGAGGACTGGAAGGTAGTTAATGTCACTTCCATCTTTAAAAAGGGCTCAAGGGGAGATCCGGGAAATTACAGGCCAGTCAGTCTGACGTCGATACCGGGTAAGTTGGTGGAAACTATTATTAAGGAAAGAATTGGTAGGTGCATTGATGAACAAAAACTATTGAAGCAGACTCAGCATGGGTTCTATAAGGGAACATCCTATCTCACTAATCTGTTAGCATTTTTGAGGAAGTGAACAAACCTGTGGACAAGGGGGACCCAATAGATGTTGTTTACCTTGACTTCCAGAAAGCTTTTGATAAAGTTCCTCATCAAAGTCTCCTAAGTAAGCTCAATAGTCATGGAATAAAAGAACAAGTCCTCTTAAATGGGAAACTTTCTCAGTGGAGGGTGGTAAGCAGTGGGGTACCACAGGGATCAGTACTCGGTCCGATGCTTTTTAACTTGTTTATTAATGATTTAGAATTGGGAGTAAGCAGTGAAGTGGCTAAATTTGCAGATGACACAAAGTTGTTCAGAGTGGTGAAATCCAGGGAGGAGTGTGAGGCACTCCAAAGGGATCTGTCGAGGATGGGTGAGTGGGCGTCAACGTGGCAAATTGGGTTCAATGTGGCCAAGTTTAAAGTGATGCACATTGGAGCCAAAAATCCTAAATATAAATACACGTTGATGGGATCTGAACTGGCAGAAACTGACCAAGAGAGAGATCTTGGAGTTGTAGTAGATAACTCACTGAAAATGTCTAGACAGTATGTAACTGCAATAAAGAAGGCCAATGCTATGCTGGGGATTATTAGGAAGGGAATTGAAAACAAATCAGCCAATATCATCATGCCCCTGTATAAATCACTGGTGCGACCTCATTTGGAATACTGTGTACAGTTCTGGTCACCACACCTCAAAAAGATATTATAGCATTGGAAAAAGTGCAGAGAAGGGCAACTAGAACGATAAAAGGGTTGGAATACTTTCCCTATGAAGAAAGGTTAAAACACTTGGGGCTCTTTAGCTTGGAGAAACGATGGCTGAGGGGTGACATGATTGAGGTTTATAAGATTATGCATGGGATAGAGCAGGTTGGGAAAGAAGTACTTTTCTCCCTTTCTCACAATACAAGAACTCGTGGGCATTCCATGAAATTGCTGAGCAGTCGGGTTAGAACAGATAAAAGGAAATACTTCTTCACCCAAAGAGTGATTAACATATGGAATTCACTGCCACAGGAGGTGGTGGCAGCTACAAGCATGGACAGTTTCAAGAGGGAATTAGATAAACATATGGAGCAGAAGTCCATCAGTGGCTATTAGCCACAAGTTATAGACAGGAACTCTCAGTCTGGGGCAGATGATGCACTCTATTCTTGGTGCTGGGGGGCGGGCTGCAGTGAGACGGCTTGTAGTGTCCTGGCCCCACTGCTGGACCTCTGATGGCACCTGGTATTTTGGGCCACTGTGTGACAGAGTGTTGGACTAGGTGGGCCATTGGCCTGATTCAACATTGGCTTCTCTTACGTTCTTATGTTTTTATCATCCCAAAGGAATACAGAGCAGTTGCCAAGTATTTATCAAACTGCCATGTGAGAGTGGAGGACAAAGGATTTATATTGCAGCAGCACTTTTAAATATACAAAGAAAAACATGTTTTATTTATCTGTGAATCCTGCATCCTAAACTACCTTTAAAAATAGTTGGTGTTTTACTGCTTCCTTAATATGCTGCTGGGGTCTCTAAAGAATTGTCCCCTTGTAATCAGCAAGCTTGGTTTGCCTGGGGCAATCCTTATCCGTGATGGTGGAACCATTATAAAGCCTTCTATTTTTCCCCATTTCCTTGCTTTCTAGAGTGTCATTATAGCTCTTCTAAGCAGAATCAATATGAGAGTTTCCCACAATGCATCTGCTGAAACAGTACTGGGGACAGGTCTCAGCATATATTAAAAAAATATTTGGTTGGATTGAGTTTGGTCCAAGCAGAAACCTAGAAACAGTTAAACCAAATGGTACACTATTGAACCAATTTTTGTTGGTATGAGTTTGCAAGCTTTTGTTATCACTTCTTATACTTTACTCTAACAGAGTCAAGAAAAATCCAGGCAACAAAGGGAGACGGTCAAGATCTCAATCATCAACATGATTCTTTTGCATGCTGAAGTACTGGAGAAAAACATTTATTGTTTCAGGAAAGATAAGATGGCTGGCAAGGTTATGAAATATCTTGAGCTTTCTCCATTTGGCCTACTGGCCATTCTCCATAACAGCACACAGAAAGTTTACTAGTCTTACATTTGGATTAACCAGTCCTTCTTTTGCTAATCCTTTTTTCTAGTCCTTCTTTATGGAGAGCACCTGAATTCTTAATTGTCTTATAAATACTGGGAAAGAGATCTGAGATTACATATCTTTATAAATATACCCTTGCCTATGCTGTAGTTTCTCTATATACAGAACATAACCTTTCTATAGAAGGCCATTGTACAAGATTTGTAGATTTACAGGTACAAACAAGGCAGTCCTATCAAACAGCATTTCATCATAAAGCAAGTCTGAATTAAAATCTACTTTAATTTTGATATTTTTATCTTTCTTCTTCCTGGCGACAATGCACATAGCTCACATAGCTGCTTTCTGGGGCAATTTGTTGATGACACTCAGTGGTAGTGTTAGGACTCCACAGTCACAGATGGGTTTCAGCTCTCTTTACCATTCAGCTTTGTATTCATGGTCAGCTGTAAATGGATGCACAGCTGAGAAATGGGTTCAGTGGTGATGTTATGTGCTTTGCATGCAAAATGTTCCAAATACGATTCCCTCAAAGCTTCAGTTGAATGATCTCTGAAGTGAGTGTTGGGCAAGTCTGCGACTCTGGAGAATTGCTGCCTGTCTGAATAGACAATACTGAGCAAGATATACCAATATTGAACAAGAAGGATGGTCTAAGGCAGCTTCATATATTATTTATTTATTTATGGGATTTTTTTAATCCTGCCCTACCCCACAAATGGGCTCAGGGTGGCTTATATCATATTATAAAGCAGTACATGAATATCAGAACAATGACCCAATTAAAACATATTTGTATTAGGTTACACCTAAAGGACACTGAGAAAGCCAGGCTGTGGCCAATGGCCAAAATATACCTCTTCCTAATCCAATCGTTACATTTTCATCTACTAGAGGTGCTTTACAAGACACTGCATTCAAAGACTGTTTAGTCATAGTACAGAATTAAATAGCCCTCCATCTAAAGAGGGTGAATTACCTGGAACCTCCTTAATAGTAGTACAAACTCTATTTTTTTTGTAGCAAAATAGTAATACCCATCTGTTATAATGCTTGTTCTTTGCACATGTTCTCTGCCACCTTCAGAATGTATTGTTTTGGAAGTCAAGCAATCTGTCATGAGCTCAGTGTAAATAATACTACATCTGCCAAAATGGCAACCCAACTTTCCCTGTATGCATGTTGAAAATAGTAAGGTTTGCTTCTATTTGCAGTGATTTCTTATTGTCTCTTTTCCAGAATGATAGTATGAACAGTACAGACTGCCATAATTGTGAAGTTAACTATGGTTTACCCTACATGGATGAAGATGCCCAATGCAGGCTAACTGGGATCAGCCACCACTGTTTCCTTATCTTTACCAACTGTCAGTAAACAAACAGTTCTGAAACTATTCAAAACAAGGGTGTGCACTGATTTAAATTCATACCCTGGTTAACTCATGCTACCCACTCATGTAAACACACCCCTTTTGTAAATCATCTTGAGAAAACAAAGATAAGGACTCAAGGAACTGTGTCTAACAGATTTAAGGTAAACCTATTATCTCCAGATAAATAACAACTGGACAGTTTGCAGTATTAGAGTAGTCTTCAGAGTTCATACCATGATTGTAAATGCCATTGAGCTATATGGGGTTACTCAGTAAAACAAGAGCAATGAACATATGAACATAAGCAGAATTATCTCAAAACTTTGTAAAGACAATCATGAATAACCAGTTAACGTGTTCAGTGATTGTAAATGCCACTGAGCTATATGGGATAACTCAGTAAAAGAAAAAAAAGAGTCCCTGATACGAAATGTGATAATATGTGAATATCAGTTTATGAAGTCCAGCAGATGTTCCACAGGAACATATACACATAAAATAGTGATATTCATAATTAATGTTTTCAAATATCGAATTATACTTTTACTAGGAATAAGGCCCGTTGTGGAAATAAATACAACGGGCTCTAGAAAGGGGCTCTGGGAGAGTGCCCCAGCTTTGGGCACTCAGTGACAATTTGCTGTGGCAATCTCAGCAGGGTATAATGACAGAGTTCACCATTTTCTCCAGAGGAACTGATCTTTGCTACCTGAAGAGCAGTAGTAATTTTGAGTGCTCTCCAGCCCACCCCCAAGATTGGTAACAGTGGTTCCCCAGGAGGGAGTGGCTGGTTTGGAGGGTGGAGTCTATGGCATTGTACCTGTCTGAGGTCCCACCCCTCCTCAACACTCACCCTCTCCAGGTTTGACCCCTCAAATCTCCAGGAATTTCCCAACCTGGAGTTGATAACCCTATCTCCCTCCCAGTCAACCATCAACCTACCTTTATTTTCCATCTCCTCCCCCCTCCCTCCTAGACAGCAGTTGTAATTTTGAGTGATCTCCAGCCCCCACCTGGAGATTGGCAACAATGGTTCCCCATCAGGGAATGGCTGGATTGGAGGGTGGAGTCTATGGCATCGTACCTGTCTGAGGGGCCACCCCTCCTCAAACCTCACCCTCTCCAGGCTCCATCCCTCAAATCTCCAGGAATTGCCCACCTGGAGTTGGCAACCCGATCAGGACTGGGCCCAATGAGTTTTCTCCCAAAGGCCAACATAGGTGTGGGAAGGGCCTTTTCCTGACAGAGGAGAAAGTACAGGTACCAACTCTGATTAGGGAAATACCTGGAGATTTGGGGGGGTGGATCCTGTGGAGGGCAGCATTTGGGGTGTGTCTGGAAGGATTCAGCAGGGTATAATGCCATAGAGTCTACCCTCCAAAGCAACCATTTTCTCCCGGGGAACTGATCGCTGTCATCTGGAGGTCAATTGTAACAGTGGGAGATCTCTAGGTCCCACCTGGAGATTGGCAACCCTAGGGGAATGTCAGCTGCACAGCGGGGAGTTGAAGAAAATGGTTTGATGGTCGCTGGCCCACCTCGTTAGCCAGCCAGCCAGCCATGCTGAAGCTAAGCAGGAGAAAGAGCCTTTTTCCATTTATTCTGACAGGAAAGTGGCCATTGGGGAGGGGGTTATGGGCGGGGGAGGGGTTATGCTGAAAATCCTTTCTTTTTTAACTCACAGAACCAAGCTTGGCTGCCTACTAACAGCCACTGAGCGGACAGTCCCTCACAGGAGTCAAGAGAACTGTCTTCTTCAGGAGAGAGAGCTGTCTGCCAGGGGGAGTGGGTGGGGAAGAGGAGCAGACCCAGCACCCGGCCAATGGCACACGAGTCCTCTTGAGTGGCGGCTGATGGGCCAATTGCTGAGGGAGGGCATTTTACAGCCAATGGGAGCGCATGGAATCTTACGAAACCAAAAGATATTATAAGGAGAGATTGCAATATCTGTTTTGTTTTCATTATTAAACCAGCAGAATCTGAAGTATATTTTCATCTGTGCCATTGTTAGAAGCCATGATCACATGCAGCCTGTTGGTAGCCACTGCTAGCACATAATGATGAAAATTGTTTTTCTTGACCCTCTGTTTCAGTATGGGTGGCTATAAAAATTACAGTGACAGTTTCCATCAGTCCCTGTGCCTTGCAGGGGAAGAATGGGAACCAGTAAATTGGTGGTGGCCAATTTATGACAACCAAGTGAAGTTTTCAAGGCAAGAGACTTGAGAGGTGGTTTGCCATTGTCTGCCTCCACATAACAACCATGGATTTCCTTGGTGGTCTCCCATCTGAATACTAACCAGGGTAGACCCTGCTTAGCTTCCAAGATATGATGAGATCTCACTAGTATCGGCCATAAAAATTGAGTGGATCTGTGGTTTGTTTAAAGAGCCACTCCTCCACAGCAGGTTAGTGATCCCCTTTGGAAAATAAGATTTGTGCCTCAGGGAAGAGGGAAATTAATGAAGGGAGAGAAGAGGAAGAGGAAGAGGAAGAAGAAGAGATTGGAATTATACCCCGCCCTTCACTACCCAAAGGTGTCTCAGAGCGGCTTACAAACTTCTTTCCCTTCCTCTCCCCACAACAGACACCATAAGAACATAAGAACATAAGAGAAGCCAATGCTGAATCAGGCCAATGGCCCATCTAGTCCAACACTCCGTCACACAGCGGCCAAAATATACCAGGTGCCATCAGGAGGTCCAGCAGTGGGGCCAGGACACTACAAGCCCTCTCACTGCTGCCCCCTCCAGCACCAAGAATAGAGTGCATCACCTGCCCCAGACTGAGAGTTCCCATCTATACCCTGTGGCTAATAGCCACTGGTGGACTTTTGCTCCATATGTTTATCTAATTTCCTCTTGAAACTGTCCATGCTTGCAGCTGCCACGACCTCCTGTGGCAGTGAATTCCATATGTTAATCACTCTTTGGGTGAAGAAGTATTTCCTTTTATCTGTTCTAACCCGACTGCTCAGCAATTTCATAGAGTGCCCACGAGTTCTTGTATTGTGAGAAAGGGAGAAAAGTACTTCTTTCTCAACCTGCTCAATCCCATTCATAATCTTATAAACCTCGATCATGTCACCTCTCAGCCATCGTTTCTCCAAGCTAAAGAGCCCCAAGCATTTTAACCTTTCTTCATAGGGAAGGTGTTCCAACCCTTTTATCATTCTAGTTGCCCTTCTCTGCACTTTTTCCAATGCTATAATATCCTTTTTGAGATGTGGTGACCAGAACTGTACACAGTATTCCAAATGAGGTCGCACCAATGATTTATACAGGGGCATGATGATACTGGCTGATTTGTTATCAATTCCCTTCCTAATAATCCCCAGCATAGCGTTGGCCTTCTTTATTGCAGCTACACATTGTGTAGACATTTTCAGCGAGTTATCCACTATGACTCCAAGATCTCTCTCTTGGTCCGTCTCTGCCAGATCAGACCCCATCAACGTGTATTTATATTTAGGATTTTTGGCTCCAATGTGCATCACTTTGTACTTGGCCACATTGAACCCCATTTGCCACGTTGACGCCCACTCACCCATCCTCGACAGATCCCTTTGGAGTGCCTCACAATCCTCCCTGGTTTTCACCACTCTGAACAACTTTGTGTCATCTGCAAATTTAGCCACATCACTGCTTACTCCCAATTCCAAATCGTTAATAAACAAGTTAAAAAGCATCGGACCGAGTACTGATCCCTGTGGTACCCCACTGCTTACCACCCTCCACTGAGAAAGTTTCCCATTTATACTCACTCTCTGTTTCCTATTTATAAGCCAGTTTTTGATCCACAAGAGGACTTGTCCTTTTATCCCATGACTATTGAGCTTACTTAGGAGCCTTTGATGAGGAACTGTCTCAAAAGCTTTCCGGAAGTCAAGGTAAATAATATCTATTGGGTCCCCCTTGTCCACAGGTTTGTTCACTCCTCAAAAAACACTAACAGGTTAGTGAGACAAGATCTTCCCTTACAGAACCCATGCTGAGTCTGCCTCAATAGTTTTTGTTCATCAATGTGCCTACTAATTCTTTCCTTAATAACAGTTTCCACCAACTTACCCGGTATCGATGTCAGACTGACTGGCCTGTAATTTCCTGGATCTCCCCTGGAGCCCTTTTTAAAGATGGGAGTGACATTAGCTACTTTCCAGCCCTCAGGAATGGAGGCAGATTTTAAAGAAAGATTACATATTTTTGTCAGGAGATCCACAAGTTCACATTTGAGTTCTTTCAGAACTCTCGGATGAATGCCATCCGGGCCTGGTGATTTATTAGTTTTTAAATTGTCCATCAGTCGGAGGACTTCCTCTCTTGTTACCGCAATCTGATTCAGGTCTTTCAAACCCCTCCCGAAATCGGTGCTTCTGGAGTGGGCAAACACTTCTCCTCTTCCTCAGTGAAGACAGAGGCAAAAAATGCATTCAGCTTCTCAGCCATTTCCCTATCATCCTTCACTACTCCTTTTACCCCTTGGTCATCCAAGGGCCCCACTGCCTCCCTGGCTGGCTTCCTACTTCTAATGTATTTGAAGAAAGTTTTATTGTTGGTCTTTATGTTTTTTGCGATATGCTCCTCATATTCCCTTTTTGCTTGCCTGATCACAGACTTGCATTTTATTTGCCATAGTCTGTGTTCCCTTTTATCAACCTCACTAAGACTAGCTTTCCACCACTTAAAGGAATCCTTCTTACCTTTTACAGCTTCCATTACTTTATTTGTTAACCATGCAGGCTTTTTTCTATACCTATTTGTACCTTTCCTAACCCGCGGTATATATTTTTTCTGAGCTTCTAGGATTGTCTTTTTAAATAGTCTCCAAGCTTCCCCAATGGTTTTGACCTTCTCCACTCTTCCTTTTAATTTCTTCCTCACATGTCCCCTCATACCAGAGAAGTTACCCCTTTTAAAGTTAAAAGTGGTTGCGTCAGTCTTTTTGGGCAACTCCCTATCTGTACAAATGTTAAACTCAATGACATTATGGTCACTGTTCCCAAGTGGTGCAATCACTTTTACATCTCTCACCAGGTCTTGGGTGTTACTTAGGACCAAATCCAGGATCGCCTCTCCCTGGTAGGATCTGTGACCATCTGTTCCACAGCACAGTCATTGAGAGTGTCTAAGAACGCAATCTCTTTTTCCCGACTAGAACTCATATTGACCCAATCAATGTGTGGGTAGTTAAAGTCGCCTATCACAACACAGTTATTTCATCTAGCCGCTATCTTTAATTCATTCATCATTTTATAATCCTCCTCTATCTTTTGATTTGGTGGGCGATAACAAACTCCCACTGTTAAGCCTCCTTTTGGACCCACTATTTCAACCCATAGCATTTCCAGAAGTGAATCCAATTCTCTTACCCTCTCAATCTTACTGGACTGTATACCCTCTCTGACATACAGAGCCACCCCACCTCCAACCCTTTCCCCCCTATCCTTCCGATATAATTTATAACCAGGAATCACCGTATCCCACTGATTTTCCTCATCCCACCAAGTTTCTGAAATACCCACAATGTCTATTCCCCCCCCCAACACCAAGCATTCCAATTCCCCGATTTTACCTCGGAGACTTCTAGGATTTGTGTATAAACACTTATAGTTTCCCATGTTTGTTAAGCCCACAGCCTTCCTCTTGCTGCCTCGAGACCTTGCCAGGCAGTTCCTATCATTAGCCACAGTCTCAGTGGACAATTGTAATCCATTTCCTTGTACAAAAGTAATAGCTACCCCTTCATCTCTTTGAGATGAGCCATCCCAAACCAGAGACTTTTCATCTCCTGTCGGCTTTCCCCCATTATTCAGTTTAAAAACTGCTCTGCCACCTTTTTGATTTTGAGCGCCAGCAGCCTGGTTCCTTCTCGGGACAAGTGGAGACCATCCCTTTTGTACAGCTCCCTCTTGTCCCAAAAAGCATCCCAGTGCCTAACAAACTTGAACCCTTCCCCCTACACCACCGTCTCATCCATGCATTGAGACTCCTGATCTGTGCCTGTCTCTCCGGCCCTGCGCGTGGAACAGGTAGCACTTCCGAGAAGACTACCTTGGAGGTCCTGGCCTTGAGTTTCCTGCCCAGCAGCCTAAATTTCTCCTCCAGGACCTCACGACTGCATTTCCCCACATCGTTGGTGCCGACGTGCACCACGACCACTGGCTCCTCCCCAGCACTATCTACCAGCCTATCTAAAACACGCGTAATGTCCGCTACCTTCGCACCAGGCAGGCAAGTCACCATACGGTCAAGTACGCGGGTTCGCCACCCAGCTGTCTACCTGCCTAAGGATCGAATCACCAACTACCAAGAGCCCCCTCCCACCCTTCCCAGGGACGGTTCCTTGGTACGAAAGGATACCCGTTCACCAGCTGAAGAAGAGGTCCCTTCTGAGGGCACATTCCCCTTATCCTCAGCATGGTGCCCCTTTTCCCCTTGACCCTCATGCTCCCTGGCAGCAGCCGGGCTGCCAGATCCAGAGTGGGACATATCTAACAAGTCCCCGAGAGTCTTCCCCGTGCACCTGACTGTCCCTGCTTCTCCAGGTCAGCCACCTTGGCCTCAAGGGAGCAAACTCGCTCCCTGAGAACCAGGAGCTCCTTGCACCGAGCACACACCCAAGACTTCTGACCAGTGGGCAGATAGTCATACATGTGACACTCCATGCAAAACACTGGATAGCCCTCAACCCCCTGCTGGCATTCTGGCTTCATAATTGTTTTTAAACAAATACTTTTCTATAACCCCCCTTTTAAAACCCTTTGTATTTATATGGCTCCTGTTGTAGGAGTCTACTTACCTTACCAAGGAGCCAAGGTCCTGGCTTTCTGGCTCTTCCTGGGCTTCTAACAGAGCCCCTAGGCCAAGAGCCACAGGCAAAGAGCCTCGCCCTTTTGCTCTCGCCCTTCGGCTCGTGCCAGAGGCTCGTGCCTCTTGCAAACTTCCTGCCTTAAATGGAATTGTCTCCCAGGAGAGGGTGTGGCTGAGAGAGCTCTGACAGAAACTGCTCTTTTTCAAGAACAGCTGTGCCAGAACTATGGCTTGCCCAAGGTCATCCAGCAGGTGCAAGTGGAGGAGTGGGGAATCAAACCCAGTTCTCCCAGATTAGAGTCCACATACTTAACCACTACACCAAACTGGCAACAAAGGGTGAAGCTCTGTTGAACACCTGCATTCAACAGGGATGCTTGCAAAATACGTGAATAGTTTTAGGTTGAGGACAGGATTTCTACCCATCTCTAAGCTACCCATCTCTAAGCTGTTTTACAATGGTTTCAAGTAGTGTTGCATGTTCAAAATTTGAGTACACTGATGGATAAGGATCAGAAAAAGGGGATCTTATCACACTTACTGAAATGATAGGTTTTCTCAGTTATCTGCCCACATGCATGCCTCTTCTTCCCCTGTTAAAAGGGAGGCAAAAATCAATGAAGTAATGCTGTGCACTGATCCCATTTGGTGATTTCCCCCCCCAGGTATATACAGAGTAGGAATACTGAGTGCTAGTTGCATTGCTCTTCTGCATACCAGAAATGGAGGATTCAAACCACAGTTTTTTCTCCTTTCTGGGCAAGGGAAAAAGACTTCCCAGCAGAATTTCCACAATTTATCCCCTCTTTTCTGACACAGTTTATCACTTTTGAAAGCTGCATATATAAAACAACCAGGGAAAAGATAGAGTCTGGTGGGGTAGACCAACACGGCTATCCCACCTGACTCTGTCTTTGAATCCAGTGGCACCTTTAAGATCAACAAAGTTTTATTCACAGTATATTCCTTGCTCCTTGGATAGTTCTTAACTTGGGATTCTCACAGATTGAATTCACAAGAAGTAGGAACTTAGTGGTGAGCCAGTCGAGGTCCTGGGCCAACTCTTGCCCCACCAGAAACTAATTAGGTGGTTTTATCTAGCCACTTTTTTCAGCTTCAGCTCCACATCTTCAGTGTAGGGATGACAATAGTGTTTTTAGGGTGCTTGTAAAGATGAGTGAGATAATGTGTGTGAACTGATCTGAACCCCCAGAAAGGGCCATATAAATGCTAAGTGTGAAAAGTCAGTTTCCATTATCCTGTGTTCAGCACAAGGAAGTCAGAAGGATGTGGGGGAGAGAAAATGAAAGCTGTGGCTTAACATAGTAAACAGAGATGCTGAATGAAGTGCTGATAAAGAAGTGCATGCACAACAAAACTCTTGCCATATACCCACAGCTACCACCATCAGTCATTGGCTAAGCACTTCCCTGCAATGTTAGAAGAAGAACTCGTGATCACCTGTTCCAGTAACAGACTTTCTGGTCAGCTGAAGAAGCTGTTTTACTTGCTAAGCAAGTTCGGACAACTGATAAATGATTTGAACAAGGCTAATACTCTTCTGATGACATGGGCTGATAGAAATGCCAAGGAGATCCTCCTGGCCTATTGCAATTCCAGGACTTCTAGAAGAAGTTGGAAGCTCCCTGAAAGGATTTGTATCACTGATGAGCCATGGCTAATCTGCTGTTTACTTCAAATCAAATTTCCCTGTGACAGATTTATTATAGAGGCTGGTCATCTTTCATCCAAGATGTACAACTTGCCCAATTCTTTGAGCAAGCAATAAACATCTTCCCAAACTAGCCAAAATTCAACCCACCACCCAATAAATTGGTGGTCATAACCTTGTTTAGGCTTATGTCTTGTTTATGTTTCCACATACAAAACCATCCTTATTTACAAGTGTTATGATCAAGGTTTATATGGCATGTCTATTAAGTTCCCACATTGCAGTGATAAGGATTGCTAAGCATCTATAGTCATTTTTAAACAAAGTTTTCTCACTTGGGATAATTTTAAGTTTCTCATCTCTGCTGTTTTGACCCCAGACCTCTGTTCCAATTTCACTTCTGCCTTGCACAAATAGAACCCATGATTCTCCATTGTTATGACCCATTGTTTCTGCACACAGAATGTAATTTTTAACACTGAATATTTTAATGTTATTTCTGCACAATCCAGAACCATTATATGTAACATACATTATATGTATAAATCCCATATAAATTACATATGAAAATCATACAGGTTATACACATAATACAAAATCAGGAGAGAAAAGGGGAGAATGAAGACTATTATTGAAAATATAAATCTACAACAAGAAGCCTATGAAATATTTATTGCTATTTTCACTTACATTGTTTGGCCTTACTTGTGGATTCTGTTTGTCCATAGGCCTGGCAGAACATCTCCATTTTACAGGCCCTGCAGAACTGTAGTAAGTCCTGCAGAGACCAGATCTCTCTTGGGAGAGTGTCCCGCCAGACCAGTGCCAGAGTCAAAATGGCTCTGGCTCTGGTTGAGGCTAAGCAGGCCTCCTTCATACTGGGGACTACCAGCAGATGTTAATCCATCAAGCATCAAGGTCTTTGAGAGACATACTGAGAGAGACAGTCCTGAAGGTATGTTGGTTTCAGACCACATAGGGCTTGAAAGGTTAAAACCAGGACCTAGCTGGAATTGTTGCTGAGATTAAGAGAGCAATCCTAAGCAGGTCTACTCACTAGATCTTACTTCATAAGAACATAAGAAGAACCCTGCTGGATCAGACCAGTGGTCCATCTAGTCCAGTATTCTGTCTCACACAGTGACCAACCAATTCCTCTGGAGAGTCAACAGCAGGGCATAGAGGTTGAGGCCTTCCCCTGATGTTGTCTCATGGCACTGGCATTCAGAGGTTGACTGCCTCTGACTGCAGGGTTCCTTTTAGTCACCATGGCTAGAAGCCATTGATAGACCTATCCTCCATGAATCTATCTAATCCCCTTTTAAAGCTGTCTATGCCTGTGGTCATCACTACATCCTCTGGTAGCAAATGCCATACTTTAATCGCTCTCTATAAAGTATTTTGTTTTGCCTGTCAGCTTCATTGGAGTTCTAGTATTTTGGGAGAGGGAGAAAAAGTTGTATTTGTCAACTCTCTCTACCCTGTGCATAATTTTATAAAACTCTATCATGTTCCCTCTTAGTTGTCTCTTTTCTAAACTGAAAAGTCCCAGATTTTTTAGCCTTTTCTCATAGGAAATGTGCTCCAACCTCTTATCAGCTTGGTTGCCCTCTTTTGTACTTTTTCCAACTCGGTGACATTGTTTTTGAGATACAGTGACCAGAACTGTACACAGCATTCCAAATGAGGCCACATCATATATCTATACAGGGTCATTATAATATAGGTCAGGAGTGTTGAATTCATTTGTAATGAGGGCCGGATCTGATGTAAATGAGACCTTGTTGGGCCGAGTCATGGGTGTCATAAAATGTAATGCCAGGTAGCAGAGATATAAACTTTATAAAGGGCACAGACAAACACAAAGATTTTTAAACTTCAAATAAAGCATGCTTAAAACACTAGCACTCTTGCAATATTTTGTCTATTTAACAGTCGCTGATAACAGGGTAGAGAGAGTTGACAAAGTTGACAAAGACAACTTTTTCCTCATCAAAGGCTCCTAAGTAAGCTCAATAGTCATGGAATAAAAGGACAAGCCCTTTTGTGGATCAAAAACTGGCTAATTAATAGGAAACAGAGAGTGACTATAAATGGGCAATTTCTCAGTGGAGGGTGGTAAGCAGTGGGGTACCTCAGGGATCAGTACTGTGTCCGATGCTTTTAGACTTGTTCATTAATGATTTGGAGTTGGGAGTAAGCAGTGAAGTGGCTAAATTTTTAGCTGACACAAAATTATTCAGGGTGGTGAAAACCAGGGAGGATTGTGAGGCACTCCAAAGGGATCTGTTGAGGATGGGCGAGTGGGCATCAACGGGGCAAATGGGGTTCAATGTGGCCAAGTGCAAAGTGATGCTCCTTGGGGCCAAAAATCCTAACTATAAATACATATTGATGGGGTTTGAACTGGCAGAGACTGACCTAGAGAGAGATCTTGGAGTCGTAATAGATCTCACTGAAAATGTTGAGACAGTGTGCGACTGCTATGCTGGGGATTATTAGGAAAGAAACTGAAAACAAATCAGCCAGTATCATAATGCCCCTGTATAAATTGATGGTATGACCTCATTTGGAGTACTGTGTACAGTTCTGGTCACCACACCTCAGTAAGGATATCATAGCATTGGGAAAAGTGCAGGAAATGGCAACTGGAATGATAAAAGGGTTGGAACACTTTCCCTGTGAAGAGAGATTAAAGCACTTGGGGCTCTTTAGCTTGGAGAAACGACAACTGAAGGGTGACATGATCGAGGTTTACAAGATTATGCATGGGATAGTGCAGGTAGAAAAAGAAGTACTTTTCTCCCTTTCTCACAATACAAGAACTTGTGGGCATTCAATGAAATTGCTCAGCAATTTCACCCAAAGAATGATTAACACATGGAATTCACTGCCACAGGAGGTGGCGGCAGCTACAAGCATCAAGCATGGATGGCTTCAAGAGGGAATTGGATAAACATATGGAGCAGAGGTCCATCAGTGGCTATTAGCCACAAGATATAGATAGGAACTCTCAGTCTGGGGCAAGTGATGCTCTGTATTCTTGGTGATGGGGGGGAAACAGTGGGAGGGCTTCTAGTGTCCTGGCCCCACTGCTGGACCTCCTGATGGCACCTGGTATTTTTGGCTACTGTGTGACAGAGTGTTGGACTGGATGGGCCATTGGCTTCTCTTATGTTCTTAACTGACACCTCTTGCTCTGAATTCTTGCATCAAAATGTCTGTGCTGTAGCAATCCTGAGTATGCTGTTCAAGTGTGTATCTGTAATTTACAAACCTACTTTTGATTTATTGACATTCATTACAGGAATCTCATGCTCAGTGTTCTGAACCTGGGACCCAAAGGAAAACATGAAATGGCTTGGCATTACAAGTTTTTGTACGTAAGTTACTTCATGTGCTTGTCAAGAACATGAGAAGGCATCCTGACACAGACTGAGAGCCATGTGTTTGTTTACAAAACTATATTCTTCCCCAGAGAAATAACTACAACTTCCTACAAAGGAAATGTGCTGGGTGAACTTGGTCTGGACATACACTCTCAACCTAATCCACCTCACTGGCTTGTTGTTATTCCTCCTCTAAAATAGTTCACTTTGCTTTCTTACTGAGAAAGACTGGTTCATGCCCTCACATGGATACAGTGAAAAGGGGAGGGAACCCAGTTGCACCCAGGAGAGCCCTGGCATAAGGAGCCCAACAAAATACACACACTGTAGCAAGGCACACAAAAGCTCATACCTTGAACAAAACTTTGTTGGTCTTAAAGGTACTTAATATTTCTCCCATGCAACTGAGGCAGCCCAGCAAAGCAAGCTCTCTCTTGTTCCCTCCCTCCCTTCAGGGAGGAACCTCAGCCAGTGGAAGGGAAGAAAGGCTTCCCTTTGTCTCCTGTAGGATTGAGGCAGTCTGGCCAGTTCCCTCCCTTCCCCTGGTAGGAGGAGTGGGAAGAGCCTCACCAAGTGCTTTACCAGACTCTCTTAATTGCACAGGAGAGGCTTGCCTATCTATCTCTCTTGTGTGATTAAGAGAGTCTGGTAAAGCAAGCTGTATTATGGCAGCAGCAGCAGAACTGGAAAATGAAGCAGAAAACAGCCAGGTCTTTGTGGGCTGGATTGAAGCCCTTTGAGGGCCTGATCTGGCCTACGGGCCACATGTTTGACACCCCTGATATAGGCTGTTTTATTCTCAATCCCTTTCCTAATAATCCCCAGCATAGTGTTTTCCTTTTTCACTGCTGCAGCACACTGGATTGACACTTTCATTGAGCTATCTACTACGACTCCAAGATCTTTTTCCATCTCAGTCTCAGCAAGTTGGGATGTTTTGTCTTAGTGTGCATCACCTTACATTACCAACACTCAGCTTCATTTGCCACATTGTCACCCACTCACCCAGTCTGTAGAGATCCTCTTGGAGCTCTTCAAAGCCAGCCTTGGTTTTCACCACCCTGAATAATTTTGTGTGATCTGCAAACTTCGCCACTACATTATTCAGCCCTAGTTCCAGATCACTGATGAATAAATTAAACAGTACCGGCCTTAAAACTGATCCTTGTGGGACCCCACAAGGAAGGTGCCCTTAGGACTGCACTGTAAGTCTTTTATTGATCTGTGATGGCTCCATCTTGAGTGTCTTCTCCACATTTAAGGAGAAGTGGAACAACTGATACTGATTTCTCAGAAAATGGAAGAAAGGGGATTTTCAAGAAACTTGAGCAATGTAGAAATAAAGCAAGAGAATCTTGTAGGGATATATACAAGTTGGCTACAGTAGAGCTGGAAGAAGACATTCTACTATCCCATGACAATCTGGTTCAGGCATGGTTCAAATAGTTTCAAAGGATGACTGCTCCCTAGAATTTGCATTGCTGTTAATTCTACTGTATTCTACCATAAGTAGGTGATAAGAGTTTAAGAAAATTTGGTCACCGTTTCTAACTTACCTTTCTAATCATAAAGAAATTCCAAAGGAATTATATCATTGTTACGTTTAACATATGTTGATGTATATTTTATAGTTAAAATTAATAAAGGATAAAAAAGTAGGTGATTTTAAGGTGATCATCAAGGAACTGAACACAGTGGACAAGGGAATACAAGTTGGAGGAATATTGGAAACTGCTTTAAAAAGATCACTGGGGACTCTAAATAAGGAACTTCCAGTGCACAGAGAAAGATTCAGCTATGATGCTTTGTACTCCTGCTGAAGATTAGATTAAATTGTCTAAAGAAGTGCCTAAGAGGAAAGAAAGATGCCTTGCTTATACAATTAAATAAGTAACTTCCTTGATGGCATGAGAGATTGAGATCTACCCTAAACCATTCCCACGTTCTTCAAAGAAAGATACAGGCAAAAATAAACAGGGTGTCCTCCTTCCAATCCTCGTCCACCATGCCGCACAAACAGCTGTACCGTGGAATGAAGCAATGTTTAGAGCTCCTATATAACTGACAGTGTGATTAGTTGGCATTTTTATCAGGCTGGGACATCTGGTAGCTGACTGCAAGACAGATTCTGGCATTAAGCAGCATTCTGCAGAATGAATTTGGCATCCTTAGGACACAGCATTTCTGCAGCTTGAAGCTAGAATCCACAGCATCACATCAAAAATAAGTTGCCAGTTGAACCACCAATGTTATGTTGCATATGCAAATGGCTGTGGTGAGCCCTCCCTTCTAGATTCATGGCAGTCTTTTTTTTTTTTAGACATCTTTATGCTGTCAGTCTTGCCTTGCCTGCAGAAAATTTGGCATGCTCTGGAGGCACCTGTCGTACACACACACATCAGCTAAACCATAGCTTCTCTGAAATGGAACATGTTCTGTCAACATTCAACAGCTTGATCTCTTCCCAGCTGCTGCTACAATATGGTTACAGGAATAATCTCCAGCTGTGTTGGCTATTAAACAGCAAAAGGGGGGGAAGTAAAACAGGCACCATACACCACCAGTTAAGTGGTTGGACTGTTTGCTAATAGTGTTTGCAGTAACCTTTCCTTCTGAAATCTGTAGATTGTTCACACATTTGTGGTTCAGCCCAAGTGTTAGAGTGCAAATATAAATCAAAATGTCATCTGATACATATGTGATAGCTGGTGATTGGGTTGCCTGCATGAAAGCCTAATTCAGATACATTAGATCTAGCTACTGGGTAGGGAGGCGAGAAAAGCTAGATCTCAGAGGAAGCTGTGTTGCGTCCTGGCCTCGATGTGGAAATGGGGATGTGGCAGGACATGTAAAGACAATTTGTGGATTGGCCAAGAAAATAGTCAAGCTATGCTGCAAGTTGGGGCAATTGGCTCTAAGGAGACTGAATGGTAGCCTCTGAATTGAGGCTATTTTCCTTGGGGTCTGTAGGAAAGTTTAGGCAATAGAGGGCCCAATAGTATTTATTATATTTATTTACAAAATTTGTGTCCTGCCTTTCTGCCCGTACAAGGGCTGACAAGACAAATAACAATTTAAAACATACATGAAAACATACATTATAAAACCATTAAAAAACCCTCCCCAAAACATACTGCATTAAAACAACTTTAAAATAATTTTAATAATAAGATTGATAACTATGTCTGCATCATGCAGACAGTTTTAATCATTCTTATATCAGAATTGTACTGTTTCACTGGCTCTTGCTGTAATAAATTAGATCGGATCGGATTGTAGCTATGCAGTATAATTTGAAATGGTAAATGTATACAAGGCAGAACACCACATGCCACGTCAATAATTTCAAAAACAACCATCTCCTCCTCCTTCCACATTCTTTCTTTATGATTATGTCATTACACAGGTGTAATTCATGATCTATATATTCATATATTGGGATATATCTAGGAATTTGACGATAGTGAAACATCTGGTGCTTACTGGCTGAACTTATCTGGCGTCCTGGAAAGATCACAAAATGTTGAGATACTAAGGAAATAAAAACCACACTAACAGAATATTTGTAAAGGCAAGCAAATCAAAAGACTCCTCTTGTTCCTGCAGTTTGGGGAAACCATTGCACATGGCATGGAGCTGGAAGAGTTGGATGGCAGATCACCCAGACAGCCCAAATGCCGTATAGCACCTCAACTATTTGTCTAACAACACATCTGCTGAGCAAGGTGAACTGGGTGCAGGTGTCTGATTTTCAGAATTATAAGTGAAGACCATGGGCACTGCAGCTAAGATCATAACATCTGTGTGATCATCTTCATGTGAAAATGGGAACTAGTGCTTATGTTTCTCAAAGAGCAGCCATCCTCGCAGCATGGCACATTACTTTTGAGAATTATGGTTTTGAATGAGATCTGCTTTTCTAAGGGACAACCCCCCAGTACTGCACAGAATACCCACAGACTCTTGGGTGTGCCTGGAACAGCTCCCTAGATAGTGCAAGGGTGTTTCATAAGTGAACAAATAATCTGCCACCCTTTGTAAATAATACAAAGATAAATGAGCCCTTAAATGGACAATATTGTATTTATTGCACAAAGTTCCCCTAAAACTGGGAATGGTTATTATAGTACAAGTGCACATCTTGGGAAATGTATATATACAAAAAGAAGAAAACAAGTATGTACATTTTGCCCAGCATATTACACATACCACTATCTAAATAATTTAGAGGACAGCAAAGATAAACAAAAACAAAACCCTCATGGAAAGTCTACCTTAATTAACAGGGGGTTTAAAAGGCAAGATTTAAAATCTTCCTGGGGGGCATACCCCTAATTTCTCCCTCTCTGGGTTGTTGTTGTTGTTGTTGTTTTGCAGTCGCCAGCTGCAGTGAGACAGAATTTGTTAGTATGTATGTGTAATACATTTAAATAGTTTCAGCCTTAAAATTAAGACATATTAATGGATGTTGGGAATATTGCAAAATCAAAAAGATTAGTTCTGTACATATATTATTGTGAAAAGCATGAAACATTAAGAGGTAAACACTACAAGTGCTGTTATAGTTCCCTTAAAAAAATAAAAATCCAAACAATCAGGTGTCTGTACCACAAAACTGCATGTACCATAAACAAGTATTAGTCACAGGAAAGCATGCCATCATGCCACAGTGTGCTTTGAACAGGGACCATTCCAGCAACACCATATTAGGACTATCAAAAGAATTTACTCCCCTTTTCTTTTAAATAAACCCAGCGCTCAGACATTTGCATGGTGGTGGCTGAGTGATTATCTAATGCCCTTTGGAGGCAACTCTGTGGGTTGAATCCAGTGCAAAGTTTCCCATTGCACAAGTGTTCTTGCACATACAGACACACAAGAAAAAAATCTCAGTAGCTATTTGCACCAAGTCAAAATTATTGTATCCCCACTTACATTTCCACTTGCACACAATCTTGTACTACCAATTTCTGGGTACTATAATGTACAGGGAACAAAGCCCTCAGAACTGCACAACATTGTGTCCAAGAAAAACTGCATTGTCCATTTATATTTCTGTTTGCACATCACTGGTTCCAAGCCAATGTCTTGAAATAACTGATCAGATCAAGTTGCCCTGCTGATCCTATCAGCCACTGTGCTATAGCAAATAAGTAAGTAGGATTGGGCTCAGCAGCTTGAGTTGACATTACTACAACAGTAATGGCTACCATTTCTTGAGACAGCATAAGAGCCATGCACAAAGCTGTCACAGAGCACTGACCAAATGAGATGGGTAGGAGACAACTCCTTGAAGTATGCTCATAAACATAAAAGGGATAGGTAAGATCATTGTGATGCCTGAAATTATTTAATAATCAGGATTAAACTGAGAGGGATCACAGTGTGATGGTAAATCTGATTCCACATAAAATCAGTTTTAGTGTTTCAAACTGTATGCACATTGAGCAACTGATTTGCTGTGTCAGCATGGGAATACTTGAAGCCTTCTATTACTGAAATCTTTGCACTGGAAGAAAAAGGTATATAAAATGTTCAGGACAATGATTATTTGTAGGACAGTGTTTCTGAAAGTCAAGCTGACAACCCCTACTTTAGGTTTATACAAGAGCCAGCATGTATATATGAACCCTTTTGAAAAAAGAAAGTATGCAGCAACACAAACCAGGTACCTTTAGATCATAGGGGAAAAAAGCCTTTTCTCTGCAGCAGTCAGTATTGATTTTTATTTACTGATAAGACTTCCAACCACACTGTTCATATTTAACTCAGCTGAAAATTTACCCTCTGCCATTTCAGAATAGCCATGTGGCTATTTTCATGTATTTCTTTTTATCAAAATAGGGTGGTAAGTTCAAGATACGGCAGGGCTGGCTATCGAGAAGAGAAGAGCGCTATGTGTTCAGGGAACTCAACTGGTTATAGTGGCAGTGGAGTCCTATGCACATATGGAGCTCTTGGGCACAGCAATTTGCTACAGTTTCATGCACAATTAATATCCCATTGCAGCAAACGCTTTCACTGCAACACCTGGGGCAGCTGCTAGAAAAACCTTTGCAGTGAAATCAACCACTGCTCTTGTATCCAATCTAGTGTTTTCACATTTGTTCACCAGAGGAATGGCCTGATTTGCAAAGGAACTTACTACAGGTGTAGCAGGGGGAATTTGAAGGCCGTAGCATTTTCTACAATGAAAGTGACATCAGGCCGTGTACTAAACTGCTGGGGGGAAAACAACATCATCAACAATAACAACAACAATGGGGGGTCCTTCCAAGGGAAAAAAATAAAACAGGTAAAATGTTATGACATGATGGGGCACTACTACAGAAGACAGGGTAGCCTTGTTCAAGCGCTGCACATTAAAAACAGCAACAATGAGTCTACTGAACATTTTTTTAAAAACAGGCTACACAAGCACTCATGCAGTAGAGAAACTTTGAAAGTGCCAATAAATATATAAATAATGGAAACTAAACCCTTTTTTTTTAAAGCGCCAAAAATGCATGAGTATAGGGAAGATTGTGACCCAATGGGTGCAAAAGTTGCCCACAAGAGTTCAGTGACAATGGTGTTGCTATCAGGAAGTATGAACTGCTTTCACCTTTTAGCATTATGATGCAAGTACCAAATTCCCAGCAGTTTTACTACGACCTGTAGAGACAACAACTGTAGCCCTCCAGAACTAAAGAGGTTCAAATGTGCTGTCATCCCACTCTCTCTCACACATTCTTGCTCCCCCCCCAAAAATAATATTAATAATGAAATGTCTGTATGAACTCTGATCAATGTACAGCATAGTTGGTATTATCTTGGGAATATCTGCCTTTCCTTTTCATTGTGTGTCAATCTATGAAATTCAGGACACTAAATATTAAAGAAATTAATGACAAATATAGCCAATGATATTTTGCTAGATGCTGGGGAAAACAAGAAAAACTCTCTAATGCCGTGTCCCATATAAACTGAGGTAGTAAACCTTGTTCAGAACAATAATCACTCCATCTGCCGAACGTATTTCTTATAACTGATAGGTCCTCATCAGCAATCTGACAACACCGAGATTGGCACATGGGGGAAAATACGGAACATGAGTTGGAACAGCTTTTTTTAAAAAAAATTTAAAAGCCTGTTCATCAGAAACAGGTCAGGAGGGAAAGACTAGGATCATGTGGGTAGTATGTCTAAAAAGATGCTGATGCAGCTGTTGTAATGGTGTGTAAGTAGAACCAGCTTCAGATTCTCTAATTACAAAGGCCTTTCTTTAAAAAGAACCCCCCCACACACAATTACCTGAGTAATCAAGGACAGTATTTTTTCAAACCCTCCAACCTATTGCAGTCTTGGTTATTTTTGTAAATGCATTCATATATTTTCTTCATGGAAACTGCCTACAAAAAGCAGTTAAACTAAGAGATAAAACCAATGGGCACAGTCCAAAGAAATGGAGGCATTCTTAAGTCTGACTTAAACCAATGGGAAGCATGCATCTACAGGGCAGAATCACACCAGTCGATCGACTTCAATCAGCTTAGACTAGACTAGAGTAACTCTGCATAGGATTGCACTATTAAGGACCTAAAACTTGGGGGTTTCAAAGTAACTTGAGGGCACCTATCTTTCTCTGAACTGCAACTAAAATAGGACACAATAAAGACATAAAAATGTATGATTCTCTTTTCAAAACAAAAACAAACAAGATACTGTATACAAATGCCAGTTGATATTCTAACCTTTTTGTTTGTTTTCTGTATCAGCCTCAGAATCACATTGAAAACAAAGGATCAGTTACACAGCCAGCCTTATGGAGACCTGACAAACATGTCTTAGCTAGTACTCCCAGGACTGCCCCCATCCCAAAAGAACCAATTTCTACAAGCACATTTCTGAGCATTAGTAGGGTATTCTGGCCCTTTTAAATGTCCATCCCAAGCTCTTCAGCTTTTGAATGCAGGAACAGTCAGAGCTGCTACAAATAACTGTAGCTTAATGGTTATTTATTTTAAATGCGTGCCTAATTGGTACCAAGTCACTCCCAAGTCAGCTGGATTTGCTGTCTTGTACAAACAGCAACAGCACTGCATAGGGTCACAGGAAGCCGTTCCTCCTTGTATTCCCAGATTTGAACAGCATGGCATTATATCCATTTTTGCAGTTCTGCTCAAACCATTTGGAGTTCTTCAAGCTCTGTCTTCTGAACCTCTGGTCTTAATTTTTTCCTTCTTTTCAAAAGAATGTCCAAGACAGAAGGGGTGGAAGGGGAGACTCCATTTGTTTGCACAATATATATTCAGTTGCAGAGGCACACAAGTCAGCTAAAGCAAGCTGTTCAGTTCATTTGCCTGCAGGCACGAAGGAGCCTGGACAAGAGTGGTTTATGTCTGCTTCCTTGTCTTCCCGTTTTATAAAAAGAAAGTTATTGTCTGTGCCCTTTGGTATTTTAGAGCAGAATCTGGGCAACATATGGAGAATGAGTGCTTGCTACAGCTGCCAGTAAAGGGAGGTCACTGGATTCAATCCTAAAAAAAAGAAAGAGAAGCATTTTCACAACTTCAACATCATGAAGGTTCACTGACACTTTAGAAATATGCTTTCTGCTGTCGAAGGTACCTGCACTTAGCCTATTAAAATTATCAACAGTTGTGCATTAAACAAACTCAAATAAATAACAATAATAATAATAACCAACAGAGCTTTGAGCTGTCAGACTGTAAATATACTACCAAAACTATACACATTTCTCTGATAAAGAGCACAGCCATTTCTTTCATAAACATGTGCCCCATTGGCTTTGTCATAAGCTGTATTCCCCCCTGGACAGTCTGGTTACAGACCTTCATAACTAAAGCGTTCACTGCTTTCAACTTTTCAGGTACTGCAAGCTGAGTGAACTGAACAAGACACTTCCAACAGATCAAAATGTTAAGTTTACATGTAGAATGAGTTCCAAAAATTAGATGTCAGTAGACAAGCTCCAAATAGAGAAGAAACATGACCCAGGAAAGTAGGTACTTTTAAATCATGATTTTATATTCTTCTGTATCATTTTTCGAATTAGCCAGTATCAGAAACAGCATACTAGATATTTATTTATTATTTGCTGTCAAGTCATAGTTTATGGTGACCCCATTGGGTTTTCAAAGCAAGAGACATTCAGAGGTGGTATTCCTTGGCGGCCTCCTATCTAAGTACTAACCAGATCTGACTCAGTTTAGCATCTTAAATCTGATAAGATC
This sequence comes from Gekko gecko, assembly GCA_029375565.1. Classification (NCBI taxonomy): domain Eukaryota; kingdom Metazoa; phylum Chordata; class Lepidosauria; order Squamata; family Gekkonidae; genus Gekko; species Gekko gecko. The sequence goes on from JAPDNY010000002.1 coordinate 140,497,411, forward strand.
AGGCTAGTCTGGGCTATCCAGGTCACAGTATACTGAACTGGACAATAAATACATCACAAAGAGAATTCACTCTTCCCTCTATTGGACCAACATGCTAGCAGCTATTGCTCTTGAAGTATAGTTCTCTTGGGCCAAAGGATATAAACATACTTTGCCAACAGCTGCTGATCTTAGAGTTCTTTGTCCCCTGTTCCTACTGTGCAAGAGAAGTGACCTGGTTGGTGGGCCTGCAATGTGAGACTTACAGCCTGATACATGCTAATCAGAATTAAGTTGCGCTGAATTTGATGCATGTAAATGTGAATAGGTGCCAGGGCTATTTTTGGGCAGGAACACACAGGAAAAGAGTTCCGGCTGGGTCCTGAGTTGGCCACGCCCAGCAGGAACTCATTAGCATAATAGGCCACACCCAACAGCAGAAACTCATTAGGATTGGCTACATTAGGGGTGTGTGGACTAACTTACAAAGGAGTTCCTGCTACAAAAAAAGCCCTGGGTTTTGACAACAAACAAGGTAAACAGAATAAGAGGCATAATGTGGGTGTGGCTGGATGACCACACTTCTGGTAACATGGTAATGCTAATATGCTAATGAGCTATGCTGTCATGGGTGTGGCCTAATATGCTAATAAGTTTCTGCTGTTGGGTGTGGTCTATTATGCTAATGAGTTCCTGCTGGGCTTTTTCTACAAAAAATGCCCTCATAGGGGCCATGCTAAAGATGGTACTGGGGATCCAAAAAGATGAAGCAACTCCTATTTTAATAAGAGAGTGTCTGATATGGATCAAGGTCATGGCATTTTTAAAATGCCTTCCCCCCTGATACAGATTCCTTGATTAAAATTCTCTTCAGCTGCTTCAAGCCCTGGTAGGGGAAAATATTGATGCCTGTATTGTGCCTATCTTTATTCCCATAATGATATAAACAGGCTAGAGCCCCCAGTTTTAAACAGGCAAATAGTGGGTTGGATCCTATGGAAACTTTCTGATGGGGGGGGGATTTTCACTGATTTTCCTCTTCCACTGGTGGAATATTTTGGGCTGCAGTGGGGGAGAGGAAGGGAGGTAAATCTGTCCCATATATGGAAATCCTTTACATTAGAAAAATCCATGAGATCCAAGCTAGTGCAAGGGGAGACTTAAAAAACCCTTCCCCCAGTACCACAGACCCAATCCATGTTGGGTTCCTCTTCCAGCTAGAGGGATCCAATGTAGTTTGACTCAGGATTCTCACCTTAGTTTGTGATCCTGAACATAACTCAAAAGGCTTACTTCCTAACGAACATTTAGCAACTGTATGTACATTGTGCGTCTGTTCAGTAGTTTAATTTTAAAGCTTTTCATGCTTTGTTTCTTGACAAATTCTGAAACTTACTTTGAGACATAAGAAAAGAGTAGCATAGAAACAGTAATAAACACTGCCTATACGTTCATCAAAGAGTTGGATTACTGAAAGTGCATAATCGATGGACACTTTGGAGATGTTCAGTCTTCCTACATCAGCAAAGTCTGACAAAATCTTACTAACCCTATAGCTGTTTCCACAAGTGCAGCCTGGATAGCCAGGATACTCTTAACAGCATAAAGAATCATAGAATTAAAAAGTTGGTAGGAACCTAAAGAGCATTCAGTACAACCCCCTGCAACATGCAGGATGACCTAAAGCAAAGAAGGGATAATGAAATGAGATCATACCCCAGTACCACACCCAGCTCCTTGACAGGAACTCGCATCTGGCCTTTGAGATATTCAGACAACATTTTGCTCTTGAAATACAGCTCCTGCAATCGATCTTCCAAGTGCATGACACACTGAGGGAGGAAAAGAAGAAACAATGATGTCAAAAACGAACAGTCTCCAACTGTAATCAAAGACTTTGTGGGAGCAAATTATAGTCCACCTAAGCGTGCTGCCTTTTTTTAGGCCAGCAGGGTAAATATTTTAATATGCCCTCTGGTAAGTATGTTTGGGTATCTTTTGTGAAAATAAGCTAGAAGAAAGAGGAACTCCAGGAGAGGAAAAGACAATCTGGGTCAAAGCACATATATGTAAATGAAAAACAAAAATGATTTAAAATGGCTATGATTGGATGTTACATGATATAACAATAGCTGCATAACAGGCACCTATGGCTTGCATTTTTACCAAGTACTCCATAGCCTTACTGCTTGCATAGCTCTATATTTCCTATGTGAATCCTTACACATCAGGATCAGCTAAGGATCAGCTAAGGAAAAACCCATATAATAATAAACAACAACAGAAAAATCAATGCCAATACTGCAAACTGAAGAAAGAAGGACAAAAGTATGAGTAGGCAACAAATTGTGTTCAAAAATATAACCAGATGAGGGTTATGTTCCTTGACCAGCTTCTCTAGTTCTTTAAAAAAGAAATTGCTTCTGATAATAGGGATTGTTTGAAATAAAACACGCGGTAACACATTCATCTTAATTGTAGAAATTCTGCCAAGTAACGTAACTTGTAAGTCTTTCCATCGATCTAAGTCCTTCTTGATTTCATTCAATAGCTTAATATAGTTATCCTGATATAGTGAGCTGCATCTATTTGTTACTTGAATCCCTAAATACTTGACTTTTTTACAAATTTCAAAGCCTGTTTTTTTTTTATACTTGCTATTATCTTTAGGTCACAATTTTTTGTGATTATTTTTGTTTTGTTCTTATTAATTTTCAGCCCAGCTACATCACCATAAGTTTGTAAAGTTTGCACCAATGGCTCGATCGAGGATTGTGGTTCTTCTAATATATATACCATATCGTCAGCAAAGGCCTGAACCTTAAATTCGTCATTTCTTATTCGCAGACCCTGAATTTCTTTATTCTTCCTAACCATTTCTAACAACGTTTCTAACGCGTAGATGAACAGAAGCGGTGACAGGGGACAGCCTTGCCTAACCCCTTTTTGGATTGCTATGTTATTTGATATGTCCCCATTAATTACTATTGAGGCTTGTTGTGTATCATAGATGGCTTGCACCATTTTCAAGAAATTTTCTCCACACCCTTCTATATTTGGCAAGGTAAAAGGCCAAGGATAAAATTGAAATACATGCAAGAAAAAAAAGAAAGAGGGGGCCTGACTCTTCCTGATTGGAGATTATACTTTAAGGCTGCAGCCCTGTTATGGATTAAAGATTGGGTGAATTTGGAAAATACAAAATTGTTAAAATTAGAAGGGCATGACCTTGCAATGGGGTGGCATGCATCTCTATGGTACCAAAAGATTACGAGGCATAGCCATTTCTCACAGCACTTGATTAGGGGCACGCTGTGGAGAGTATGGGAAGAGCTCAAACACAAGCACTACCAGAAGACCCCACTATGGATTTCTCCTGTAGAGGCATTTACTAAACCGGCATTGCTTGGGGAACATGAAAGATGGAAATATGTTGATTTATTAGATAAGGGTATATTGTTTTCAGAAGAAGAGATGAGTAGAAAAAATATTAGACTTACATAGTGGCAGCAGGCAACCCTTAAGTCTAGATGGGCAAAGGATAAAAATATTGGTTTTTACCTTAAATCTACGGGACTTGATGTGATATGGATAAATAATAATGTTAAAATAATTGGTAAAGTGTATAACTATTTATTAGAATACAATATGCAGGATGAATGGGTCAAACCACAAATGGTAAAATGGGCGCAATATATAGGACGGAATATTGATTATGAGGAATGGGAGAAAAGTTGGACTAGAACTTTAAAATATATAAAAACAAGTAATTTTAGAGAGAATACTGTTAAGATGTTTTATATGTGGCATATTACACCAGAAAGGCTCAGTAAATTTAACAAGAATGCTTCAGTGAAGTGTTGGAAATGTAAGGTGAACACAGGCACATATTTCCATATCTGGTGGACATGTAAACAAACAAGGAAATTTTGGAAAATGGTAAAAGAAATGATAGAAGAGATTTTTGAAATGTGTATACAGCCAAAGCCAGAATTTTTTTTATTGAATATGATACCAGAGGTGTTTAAGAAGCATGAAAGGTATTTAGTTTTGCATGTATTAGTGGCAGCCAGAATTTTGTTTGCAAAATATTGGAAAAGTGAAAAGATTCCTACAAGAGATGAACTTTTATATAAAGTAATGGAAATTGCCGAATTGGAAAAATTATCTTATGTTATCCAAGGTAAAGGGGAAAAGGAATATGAGAAGTATTGGTTAAAAATGTACAAGTGGTTGCAAAAAATTTAAGAAGAAGAGCTTTTTGAAAAATTGGTAAATTAAGTAATCTCTGGATGAGTTTCTGTTCATTTTTGGAATGTTTATATATAAGGAAACGTTTTGTAGATGAAATGAAAACAATAAAAAATATATATATATAAAAAAAAAAAGGATGAGGGTTATGAAACTTTCTACTACCTATCATACTCCATCTCACCAACCTCACAATGAAACAGACATAGGGCACCTACATGGGCTTCTTGAAAATCAATTTTGTATACATAAAATCAAGGCAAATTACTTGATGCATGTAAATTACTTTGAATGTTTATCAGATCTACAGCATAACTGATGATCTCTGATTTGCAGAAATGCTGTCAGCTAACTATGCAGTACTTGGTGGGTTGGATCCAACGGAGCGTTTCTTTGTACAGAAGTCTTTTCTACCATTACTTTCTCACCTCCTCCCTCTGGCTGTAGCTCACCTCCCCAATGCTGTTCCTGGGAGTCCCTTGTCTCCCAAGAACAGCATTTCGGGGCCCATTCAGGGCTGCAGCATGGTGAGAAAATCATGCTCCACAAGAAGATTTCCTTGAAGCCAAGTCCTACAGAAATGAACAGGGGTCGGAAATCAGAGCTCTTCTGCCAGGGTGCATCCAAAGGTCTTGAGTTTTAGCACACTTGGAAATGAGTTCTACTGAACTCAATGAGACTTATTTCCCCGTCAATACATTTGGAATTGAGTGAAAATGATGTAGATTTTGGTCAACTATGCTGAATTAAGAGCTACAGAACAAACTTTACATGAATATATTAAGCTTTTTTTGCCAGAAAGTTATTCAATTAACTTCATACTGAGATTTGAGTAATGCCTCAAACATTTTAGACAAACCCTGAAGGGCACCTTTGCAAATCCCAGCAATCCCTGATGAAGTCTGTTTGGATTACAAACATGCAACATGGAATTTGACTAGTGGGCAGTGTAGCTGGACTTAATTGCTCACAGTAAACATGGTTTTCATCTTGAAGATTCCCTGGCTCCACAAAGCTCAAATGAAAGACTGGTAACTATACCATATCTCTATGTGTAGTAAGAGCTGTGTAAAGATATAGGCCTTGTTATTTGCTTTCTAATCTTTGCAAGTCTCTTGTCATATCTCTGCTTTGCTTAATAAAGATTTAATATAGATTAATCTCATCTGAGTTTGAATTCTGTATTGCAACTGGATCTCTAAGTCTAGATCTGGAGTCTATGCTGCTCACCTAGAAAGCTACTACTGTGTTTTAATTAATTGCTCTAGCCCAGAGCTGATAAGTTGTTAATTCCCAGAAACCTGGCAGGAGGTGGGACCTATGCTCCTGTCTGAGTTGGGAACATCCTTAAATAGGTCCTGGTGGCAGAATACTGATTAAAGTGTTCCTGAAGCATGTGGGTCTTTGGCATCTCTCATTCCTGGAGGGGCATGGGAGAGTAGTGAGATTCTGCACGTGCTGGCATAGTAACAGGACTTGGACCTTTCTTATCTCCTGGACTGGAGGTGAGAAGGTTTCAAGAAACCTGTACACCCTGGTACTTACAAAATTTGGAGATAAATTATGCTTATAAAGCTGGAGAGTGGAATGAAGCAGGTTGGAGACAAGGTTCGAAACTAACACATCCTTCCCGAGTTTATTATCAGTTGTCCGTCTCTGACTACTGGCCACTTGCACCGTCCATTTATCAGTGTCTGCGATAATGCAGGCGGCTTCTGCAATTGGTTCATCGAGAACAGGGTGCTAAAAGGCAAACAAAAAACATGGGATTTTAACAAGATAAAACTCTGAAATCAAAAGACATTGAGCTGGATCCAAAATACCATTGTGCAAGGGGATCCAGCAATTCCCGCTCAAAATGCTTCCCCCACCTCCACTGTTCCTGAAGTCGCCCCAGCTTTTTGAGTATTGTGCAGAGGGTGTAGAAGTGAGGCAGGAAGAAGTGAAAAATAGATTCCTTCCATAAGTGAAGCCCTTCTTCTGGTTCTTTGGACGTAACTGGTTGTTTCTAAGCATGAATGAGATTTGATAATAGCTTTTGAAAATGCAGATTTAGAACAAAAACTTGGAAAAGTTCAGCTGTTTGATAAAAGCACTGTCATATATCATCACCCAGTGCTTCATGCGATGTCCTAGCTCTACTGAAAACAATAACCAAACTCTTAATGCATTCACTGCAGCCAAGAGCCAGGATTGAATAACACAACTAACTCTGCAGGCCCCCACAGAGTCCACTTCTGACTTGTGTTTATGAAACAGACCCCCGCACTACATAGCCAAGCCATTTCTGATATAATTTGAAAAGCGGGGCATGACAGGGCACCACTGGGGTTCAAAAAGGGGAAAGGAGTACATTTGTCCTTGATACATACATATGATGCCAATTCTTACTGATACCAATGAAAACAGACATAAAGGGTTTTTTAAAAAAAAAAGCTACAATTTTGCCTACAATGCAAATAAGAACTAGATGGCTATGACCTGCCCCACGTTTAATACTGATAATAGTTGCAGTAAATCATTCAGCATGTGCATGGCTTATGCACAAAGACCAGCAGGGGGAGCAAAGGACAAGCTCTTTTCAAATAGAGGCTTTAAATGTTTTCAGCTGCATTACTTAAAAAGGGAAAAGTATGGAAAAGATTACAGTAACCTCAACTTCCCAAATAATTACTTAACTTCTGTTTGACAGCTGCTTTCAAATATGCTCATTATACTGCTCCTATTCCTTCTAGGTACTTGAAGTTGAATGATATCTGGGGAAAATGGTATTCCTACTTTGGAATATAAAGGAACAGAAACTGTTTATTGTAAGGAAAAAGCCACAGAACCCCTAGAAATTGTTAGTTGCTTTGTTCTGAGTACTTTTGATCTGAAAACCATGCTGGATGCAAGAAACTTTGGAGGCACAGACATTTAGGCAAATAATTGGTCTTAAAGACCAAAGGCATTATTATTTGTAACCTCTCCGTAATGACAACAGTGTCTTCAGTGCTGGTAATTGCCATCTTTTTCTAGGGTACATTCCCTTGTTGGATCTGATAAAAGTCCACTTAATCTGATTCTGTTTCTAACAGTCAAGATGCCCCTGAGAGCTCAGGAGCATGGTACAAAGGTGATGATCATCCTTTTACTTTCCCCACTATCTGGTGCTCTCAGGAAGGGAAGTTCTATTTAACAGCCATGGCTAAATTGTAACTAGATGTCTAAATGGTAAACTGTATCTGTCGCAAAGCATGAAAGCCATTAATTACATACAGCTTCCTAGCAAACTTTTGATTTTGGAGAATCTTAGCCATTACGTTAAGAGGAAGGGTATGTGGTGGTTATCAGACTGGATGAGAATCTGGGTGACCCAGGTTCAAATCCCCATTCTGCCATGGAAGCTTGCTGGGTGACCTTGGCCAAGTGACATACACTCAGCCTAACTTCCCTCATAGGGCTCTTGTGAGGATGAAATGGGGGAGAAGAGAATGACATAAGCTGCTTTGGGTCCCTACTGGAGAGAAAGGTGGGGGTATAAATGTATCTTAAGGGCTCAGAAGTCTGAATGCTAAAAATGTATTGGCCCTGGTTCAAAGAAAATCCCAACTGAATTGGGTTAGTTACAACTAATCTATTCCACTTATTTCGAAGGCACTTAAGCACAAATAGTCTTCTGTGGGTTGAGGTGTTGTGTTTCAAAATCTTGTTATTGAATTAAATCAACTATTGATATCGCTGGTGGTCTGGTTTACTCCACTAGCTTGGAAAACTGTAAACTATCTGCCCATATTTTTTAAAAGGTTAACTGTGACAGATCAAATGTTGCACAACACACAATTGATCTGTGATCTTCCATCTGAAATACTGGAAAGGTGTTTTATATCCTACGATTCAATAAATTGGCTTACTGAGATTATGGGAATTATGCATATTTAATATAGCATCAGCTTCATAGTTATTCCAGTAGGCTTAGAGAAATATTCCCTTTTGCCGATGGGTCAAAGACATAATTCACGTGTTGGATATAGTTTAAATTACCTGCACAGCATGCGACAAATCTGACATCAAACAGTGTTTCAGTTTCTCATCACTTCCTACTGCTTGCAAAACAAAGTCAGGTACGTAAGATGAACAGTAGCCACCTAGCAAGGACCTTCCAAAATTGGCAATACTGGGCTGGACAGAGTTCACTTCAATTAATTTTGACCTGAAAGAAAGGCATAACATGGGCATGTATACTACAACTAGGAGTGATTTCTCTCTACGTCAGCTAAGTCCGATAGGGCACAACCTAGTGAATGGTTAAGGCACACTTAAATCCACTGGCTTCAATGGGACCTCATCATTCTGACCATCAATCTGTATGCTGGATTGCACAGCCAATTGTTGAGCTATCTGTAGAAAGGTGCTTTAAAAGGACACTTTCAGTTCAAAAACAGCTTAAAGTATGTAAAGTGTAAATATATGGATTTGTGCTGAAATTAATAATTGTAACACCTTTTTTTTTCCTTAGTCAAGTGCCTTTCTTTTAATAGGCTTTCTTAAATTAGCATGATACCTCTCAAAGTGAGAAAGGTAACTAGAGCCTCTTTTAAGTTGCAACCTCAGTGAAATAAGCATCTCTTACATTGCTGCATCTCTTAAATTACTGTCTTGAAAGAAGCCCAGCTGAAATAATCAATGATATATCATTTACATGAGGAAAACATAGTATTTTCTCTGTACAATCTTATCTGGTACTCACTCAGCAAGCACAAACTAAATTTCCATCCACAGATGCCATTCTTAGCTATTAAATCAGAAGACACCGTTTTGTAGGAAGGCAAAGAATAAAATACATTTGTCCAAGTGCTAATTTCCCCACCTACCCAGGAAAAGGTATTTCCTCTTCTTCAGCCCACTCTTCTTGCTCTGCCCCGTAATAGTTACTGTTTGTTCTGGCCGCATCATGGACTGCATCTTCGCTTTCACTGTCACCAAGGGCACTATCTGAACTCTCATTTCTTGGAATGTCCCAATCCACACCTGGGTCAGCCTTTTTTTCTGCATTCTCTCTATCCCCATGGGGGATACATATAGAGATTTTGTCTCTTTGGTCCTGCTCTGCAAAGCAGTGTTTGCACGTCTCTTGCCGCACAGATTCCATAAATTTACAAAATTCACTGGAGGGTTTGTGGTTCTTTGTACACAGTTTTCTGAGAAATTCTAAGCTACGGCTGGGGTCTAGAATGTCTGTTGTTGCTTTCAATGGAATATCATCAATAGTCCTGGTTTCAATGGAATTCTCCTCAGTAAAATATTCATCAAGCAGACTCACACTCTCCTCATTGTAAGGATTCCAACTCTGAAGCTTACTGGTAGCTCGAGGAAATGCTTCAGAACTATTACAATCTCTTTTTTGGTCCTCAAGGGTTTGACTTGCTTCACAGTTCTGATCAACAGTCACCCCTTCTTCAGTCTCTATCTGGTTGTTGTGGCTGGCCATTTGGTCTGCTATTGCTTGACTTCGGACCTCAATATCTGAATCAGGAGACATGGAATCTCCAATGAGGAAAGTCACCTTCGTCTGAGCCTCAGCTGTACTGCAAGGAATTGCACTGGATGAGATTTTATCAGGTGGTTTCTTCTCTACCACTGACTTTGCCGATTTCCTTACTTCACCAGGCTCATTATCAGAATCCATCGATTCTTCTTCTTTCCATGACCCACTCATTGATTCCAGTCTGGGCCCTGCCAATTTGCACACTTCAGCTGATGCAGACCCTGTGAAGACCACTTTCTCTAACTTTATATCAAAGCAAGAGGTTGCCATCTCTTTGCACTGCTTCACATCAGTAGTACTTTCTTGGAAGTCCGCAGGTACTGCCCTCTTTTCACCTGAAGCAACTTCAGTCTCTACCTCTGGAGTTTCTGGAGGATCATCTCTCTCCTGTGCTGAAGCATCCTCTGCATCTTGACCAGGGTTAAGTGGGCACTTGCAGTATTTACAGCTGCAGTTCGACGTTCGTGCTTCTTCAGACTCATTAAGGGATAAATTGATTCTGTTCTTGTGCATTGTAACCAGAACATACTCAGACTCCTCTACTTCCCCTTTCTCTAAGGTAGTGGTGATAACTGTGCCAGGCATCACTATGGCCTCATCTTCTCCATTTTCCAGAAGATGAGTTTCTTGCAACTCAGAGCATCGTATGAAGTAAGTGAGGAAATACAGCAGACGTTGCACAAGATCTTGCCTTTTGCCAACCACAACGGTTTTTGATAGTCTCACAGGTGATCCAATAGCTCCATACAAGTCTCCTAGAGGATAACAAAATGAAAACAGCATGCTAATTACACAACAGGCAAGAAATCTAGCATCATTCCCTAAACCTGAAATATAAAATGGAGTGTACCAACACATACGATTTAAAAAACAAACCACAAATGACAATGGTAGTTTCCAGTTTAATGCCTTTAATTTGAGATCAAATGGAATTTGGAAGAAGGGCACAGGTGATCAGAATAGTAATCACATTTGGAACTATTTTTGAGTGAATATCCTAATATTATTTACTTGGTGACTTCCAAGGAATACCAGGGTCGTGACACGGAGGCAGGCAATGGCAAACTACCTCTGAAACATCTCTTGCCTCAAAAACAAGTCTAGCTTGCCACCTAGTGGTGCTTAATGCTAAAGAGCTAGAACTTCTGACTGCCAGACAATCTTAGGATCTCTTGGCTATACTACACACAATGGTGTACAATAATAATAATAATAATAATAATAATAATTTACTTGGAAGCACATTCTATTGAAATCTGTGCAGCCTATGGCTAAGTAAGTGTGTTTAGGATCAGGATGCCTGTCAAACAAAAAAGGTTCCATTATCCATTTTAACAGATACAAAAGGGACCATTTTCACCTCTGCCACTAGCTCTGGCTTTCTTCTGTCCACATCACTGCCACACCTCACCCATAACACTAACTTGCCTTTCCTCTTCACCATCCAAGCCATTATACATAAGCCAAAAAGCCATGTTACTGTGAGGTTCAAATGAAGGTGGGAAATGACCACCACATATGGTGCTCTGAGATTCCTTGTGGAAGGGTAGGATGCAAATCAAATTAATGAAGAGGCTCTATTCATATCTTGGTTATTTGACTTCATTGTTAGGTAAAATAATTTAATGGGCTGATAACTAAAATAATTTACTGGGCTGATAATTTCTTATACTGTTTTTCTTCTTTCGCCACTTTTCTTTTTCATCAGTTTTCCTGTTATAGTAATAAATCCTTTGTTCTTGGAACAAATAACTAATGGTGAAGTCTTAAACAGTGCAATCCCCACTGACTTCAGCTGACTTAGAACAGTAACTATTAAGGTGGTTTCAAACATACCTAACTGTGCCCATAATGGATTGTATGGATGAGTCTTGGCCAACATGTCCACACTCTGTGAGGAATGCTTCTCTAGAAAGATTTTGATAGGTGGCTGGCCATTTGGCATAACAGTTGGGACCCAGGCCAAGTGGTTTGTCAAAATTGCAGTCAGAAGAGCTGGTAAAAATCTGAAGAATGAAAAATAAACTTTGTCACTTTAACTGATTTTCTATATGATTACAGCAACATGCTGTAATGGTAAATATTTAATATACACCTAAAACTTGTAAGACACCCCCTACTTCAGGCATGATCCCAACTCCTATATTTAGAACTTTTCATTCACTTCCATGAAGGGAATGCCATTATGAATGAAAGCATTGCCTTCGTGACAGAAGAGAGAGGGAAGTTTGCATCAGGATTTCTTAAATCATGTCACTGAATGGGAATGAGACACAGCTTCCACACAAAAGCATCCATTTCCATATGGGTAAACAACAACAAATATCAGTAGCAACCATTCTAGGTTTTAGAATCTGCCAGTGTATGCTCACTCAGGATGACAGTCAGATTAAAGATTTGATGTTTCTGTGGAAGTTAGGCCTGACCGTGCTGAACACTGAAACAGTGTTCTTTTGAAACCTGGCCATAACATTGCACATTTTACAATGGCTGTGAAAATGGCTGGTGATATGCAGCTGGTGATCTCCTAGCATCTGGTTTCAGTACAGTTTTGGATCCCTGAGGGCTTTTGTCTCTGATTTTCTGTTTTGTTCAAGTACATTGTTCCATCAGTCAGCCATCAGATTTCATTCGCCAAAAGTCTAAAAAGGAAGCTAGAGTTCTGAGATTTCTCTTTAAAACGCTATATTAAATGATGTTAGATATGGGTATGCCACAATTTTGACATAAATATGTCAAAAGATTCCAGGAATACTCTGATTAATATTTTTAGAACTTGAGATGAATGTTATTCATCCCTTCAAACAGAATTTCACACTGCTGAGAATGTGAATTCAGTATCAGATAGCTGCCATTTCCAGTGCTTCTACAGTATCCTTAAAATCCCAATCAAGCAAAATGGGTGGTCTCCAATTAGATTAATGGATTAACAAGACTCTGACATGCTACCAAACTGTCATTAAGAGTTTTCAAGAGCAGTCTGAATTATTAATTTATACACATATTTCTAGTGAACGTTTGCCTTAGGCAGACCAAACCAGATGTTTTCTGGAGAGTTCTGTGAATAGATCTCACAGAACTTTTCTTCTGATTCAGCTCAGGACTATGAACAGAGAGCATGGAAGAGGAGGTTTCCTCCCACCTGATTATCCTGATCTGGAAAAGACTGGTGGAGGCGGAGCACTCCTACTTTTCTCACTGCAGTAAGTATACAGGTGACCATATGAGTATCTGCTTGTTTCTAATATTTAGCTCCCTGTTACTGTTGCCAGTCTAGAAAACTGCATGGGTGGAAGGCTGAAATCCCACAGCACCCCTTGTGCTGTAGTTCCAATAGGAATTGGGGCTGAATTGGGGCTCTTCATGCCTACTGTTTTTTGGGGTTTTTTTTAAAGCGGGGGGTGTCATTCATAGAACTCCTAGCATTCCATCTGGTTTGGCTCTCAGTTATAAGAAATCAGGGTGGTCACTTTTCAGTGCAATTTGAGCAACAAGGGCAAGGTGCTCTGCACAGAAGAACTGGAAGCAGTCCACGGAAATGAACTGTTTTATTTAAGAAAATACTGAAGATTTCTTCTAGCTTTCATTAAGCACCATAAAGACACGATCCTCCGCTCCTGTTCTCCCCCCCTTTTCTTTGTTCTGGATCTTCGCACTCTTTTTGGAGCACCGACAAGACCCTCCTGCTTCTCCAGCAGGGCCAGCAAGACTGGGGAATTCCCAGGGGACAGGCCCCTCCCCGGCTGGAATGATTTTAAAGAGACCGACCCTGCTCAAGAGGAGGAGCCATATCCCCACAAGTGAGGACTGCCACACTCCTAGGACCACCGGAGAATATATTTGGACCCCAATATATGACATCTTCTCTTTCATTCATGAGGTTTGTCGCTTTTTATATGGGTAAGGCACTTGTTATGTTTACGGATATTTTGCTTTAGTTAGCAATAACTTCTCTTACTACTTAAATTCAAAAGGCTGCCCTCCACATATCACATGATCTGTCATCACTTGCACTTCCTCTCTTACAGAGTGGATATTTGTAATTATTGCTCTTAAGAATTATTGTTCTTATATGGGAACCCGGAGGGGGTATTTGCAAATAACATGCTTCCTTCCCTTCTTTTTAAAAGACTAGGGAGCAAAGCCCATTGTGGTGGAAGACAACGGGCCCTAGAAAGGAAGGGAGGGAGGTGGAAGGGAGAGAGGGTTGGAGAAAGGAAGGAAGGAAGGAAGGAAGGAAGAGGGGGAAGAGTGAAAGAAAGGAGAGAGGAAGAAAGGAAAAGGGGGAAAGGAAGGGAAGAGGGGCAAAAAAGGGCTTCTCTGGGCCCAGAGAAGGCCTTTTCTGTCCCCCACACACCATCCCCTGGGCCTTCTATAGTAGGCAGTGTGGGGAGGGAAAGGACTTCTCTGGGCCTACTGCCCCCATAGAAGGCCCAGAGGATGGTGTGTGGGGGACATAAAATGGCTTCTCTGGGCCTACTGCCCCCATAGAAGGCCCAGGGGATGGCGTGTGGGGGACGGAAAAGGCCTTCTCTGGGCCTAGTGCCCCGTAGAAGGCCCAGGGGATGGTGTGTGGGGGCAGAAAAGCCCTTCTCTGGGCCAAGTCCCCTCATAGAAGGCCCAGGGGATGGTGTGGGGGGGGGCGGAAAAGGGCTTCTCTCACTTGCCTCAGCCTTGAGGGCCTGTCCCTGCACTCACACTCCAGACGGTCCTCTCCTGTCGGAGGACTGGAGCAGACTGAGCTGAAAACACTGACCGGGGCTGACGTGGACGGGACTTTGCAAAGCAGCCAGTCAGCCCTAGCCAGTGTCTTCTGACTGCCAGTTCTTGAGCCGAATCAATTATGGCAAGCATAGAATGCTGTGGAACCAAAATTCAAATATATATAAGAACAGGATTAGTAGTTCATCTCAGACAGCATGTAGATCTTTTATATTAAAAGAGTCAACACAAAAAAAGAAAGAAAAAAAGAAAGGGATACTGTACTGGTTCTTGGATGCCTGTTCCATTAAGAAAGCAAATTCCTTCATAAAGCGATGGCACAGCTGGTTCTTCTCAGATGCTCCTGACATCATAGTAAGCCATACAGGTTCTGCAATCCGTGGCATGGTGTAGAGATTACAAATGGTTGTTCTAAATGAAAATAAAAAACAGAAAAAGAGGTTGCATTACCATGTCGCAGTATGTCAGAACAAACCTCTGTCTGTGATAGGCACAAGTATCTCTTGTTCTCATGGTTATTCCCTCTGTTTCCATTCATAAACTGTGTGAGTTGGTTTCACATTTCCTTCCCACAAACCAGGATTTAATATGAGGAACAGATCATTTGGAATCCCTGTTTCTGGAATGAAACAAAGTCCAGTTTGCCCAGGTGCCTACACTTGCACATCAAAGGGTGCGTTTAGACAGTGTGCTGGAGCGGTTTAAACTGCTCCAGCACGATGCGTTTTTTTTTTTAAACTGGAGAATCGTGATCAGACTCACCTCCTCCTTCCGAGCTCCCCGCCGTCCTCCTGCAGGTGTGGGGGGTTTTTCCCCTCTCCTTTGAGCATGCGCACAGGCAGCCCTCTCCCGAACAGGAAGTTTGGCGGGTGCGCAGAAGAGCGATCTCAACAGGTCCCTTTAAAGTTTAAATGAAGACTCCTTTTTAAAATGGCCTCCCCGAGATCCCGGACTCCTCTAAATGCCTAAACTAGGCACCAGTGAAGCTTTTCTTTTTTAATTTAAGTGCGGAGCTCCGCTCAAGCACACACCGCTAAGGAAAAAAAACAAATGGCGGACTGAAGCCGGAAGCCGGAGGCAGCTTCCCAGAGGGGAGGGGGGTTGAAGCACCCGGAAGTGGCTGGATGGAGCGATCAGACAGGGAAAAGTGCGGCTTGAAACGGAGAATCATGGAAAACACCACTTGGGTAAGTGGTGTCAAAATACTCCGTTTCAAAGGGGGTTTGCTCCAGAAAGCGACGGCTGGGGACGGTGGGCAGATGTTGGGCGTGTTTGAAAAATGGTTTCACAAATGAGAGAGCCTTCCATTGTGCTCCATGAAGAAAGAGGGCATAGAGGAAAGAGAATGGAGCAGACAGATAATGAGCAAGAACAGGTTTATTGTGGTGTCTGAATACACCATATACTTCCAAAGTTACACCAAAGGTAGTAGAATTTAAACAAACAGTGTTTCAGTTAATTAATCAAATTCTCTGGACATTTAGGTATTTGTTATTTCTTCATCCTGCAACTCTCTCTACTCAAACATGAGAATAGCAGTTTATTCTCACAACAATCCTGTGAGATAGGTTAGGCTGAGAGAGAAAGTGGATGTAGACTACTGACTTTTGTGGGAAATGGAGAGATACTTATTTGCTTCTTGAAAATGGGTGAAAATTCAGTAACATAGATGACCTCAGCATTGCAATATTCTGTATGAGCTGTTACTCCAGATCTAGTTACCAACTAATTCTGTTTCTTTGGAATGAAAAATTAAAAAAAAATGTTCTCTCACTCTATCCTGTTGATTACCACAACAGTAAATGATTGGATAGAAAGATTATTCATTTAAGAAATTTACAAGCGCTCTCTGTGGAGACCTATTTGAGGAGAGTAATATAACCATTAAACACAAAATCATTAAAAGTTAAAGCAAGTCCCTATTGCATATAATTTAAGATTATTCACAGACATTTTAATGAGCATCCTTTATTCAAGTAGATTTTGTTTAAATTTTTTTAAAGGAAGGGGGGCCACCATTATTTTTACGTATATACCATCTCTGCAAAATGAAAAAGTAAGGGAGAAAATCCCTCAAAAGGTTTTCTGTAGACAATACACTCAAAATTAAGAATATTATGCATATAATCTTATATATATATATATATACCAAACTTTCTAATCATACAAATAAAAATATTGGGGTACAGTTTTCAGCTTTCTGTTGCTAACAGAACCCTCCTGTGCCCCCCTGAAAGCCAGTACTGCCTATAAATGTAAAACAGAACTTCACATATTTTTTGAAGTTACAGATATGAGTCAGAATCATGAAGCCAAAACTTACTAAGGTCAGTGAGACAACTACATTTTCAAGATAAATCAGATTGAGATGTCAGATGGAAGAATATATTCTAATCTGCCTAAAGAGTAGGCAAAAAAAGAAACCCAAATACTATATCCTTTAGATAAAAGTAGCAAGCTCAAATATCCCCTTTCAAACAAGAGCAATGTTCCATTGTTCTAATTGTTAGCAGTCAGACCCCTCCTCTCGCAGCAGGAGTAATTTTAGCAAATAGAAAGTGATAAACACCCTTCATACAAATATCACCTCAAAAATCATAACTATATGACACTGTCTAGCCCAAAAGCACACAAAATGGATGCCAGTCAAGAGTCAAGATAGAAGCCAAGCCTGATAACATTTTTGAAGGTTAACCCCAAAGGCAGCTGACTGATTAATAACCCTCTTCATATGGAGATGAATAATTGAGGGTAACAGGTTTCCCATAACTAATCCTGTCAACTCCAGCCTCACTTCTTCCTGACCTATTTACCCATATTTAGCAGTCCTTAACCGTATTCTTAACCAGTAGCTTCCCCATCCAGCAATCTCTGGGTCATCAAAAGACATTCACACTTTTGGTATACCTCAGGAAGTTCCATAAAACTTCTCTCACCTCAATGTTTTTGGGGTAAATATGTCAGCATTTCCTATATTAAGCACACCTAGACACCAGTCCAGTATGTGTGAGTTCTTGACATGAACCTCACGCCCCCACTTATGTGTGGGCTCCCTTCTTTCCTCTGTGAAATGCTGGCCATTTTGCAGCTATCTCCACATACCTCATTCTTCAGGACTGGTAATTGTATAGCCTTCCCTGAAATTGCTTTCTCCCTTGCCTTCTTTTAATTTCCTCTTAGCTAGTTTGTGTGTTTTCTGTGTTTTTATGTTGTTCTTTTATTCTTTTTCTATAAAAACTTTTCCAGGTGAACATCTGCCTGTTTATTTTTGAGAGTTCTCTAAGGGAACAATTCCTGTAGATATTGGTGGAGATCCCAGTTACTCCCTCTTGCTTGTCTCCTTTAAGCTAATTCCCCCCAATTAAATAGGCGACTGCCTCTTTGGACCATAATGGTATTTCAGTGATCCACTTTTTGTTTTTAAGATTTTTCCTTAATTCATACTATCAAGCCAAAAACTGCATATGGAGAAAGTTAAGTACAATACCACTGTGGCTGGCAAAAATAGTCTCAATTTGTGATTACAACTTCAGCATCAAAAATTTCTAAAATATCCCAAGGCTGCGATCACACGCAGTAGTTACTTCGGAAGTCCGACGAGTGGCAGGCGAATTTTACAGGCGCGTTCACACTGGCACATCTGGCCAGCGTCCTGCACCCGTCAGAGACCCGTAGGAGGCAGGCAAAGAAGCGCAGTTAAAAACCACTAGGGAAACTGCAGTATCAAGGAACTCTGCGATGGCCGAGGATGGAGTTCCTGGGGAGATCGCCCCAGCGCGCTCTGGTGACGTCACTGAGCCTTTGAGGAAGCAGGCTGGCATCACTGAGCCCTCGAGGGAGCAGGCTGCAAGGTAAATCCTCCGCTTTACCCGCCGTTGCGTGGGATTACGCAGCGGTGGGTCAAATTACTGCGCTACAGATAGCCTCCCTCCCCCCGTGCGTTATCTGGCACGTCTGACCGGGGCCCAAGAATAGGGAATGATGTAAAGAAAGCTGAAAATAGAGATTTTTTTCTTCCTTTCTCATAACACTAGAACTCTGGTAACTCAATTAAATGAAGTACTTTCTGACACAGTGATTTTATGGAATTTACTGAAAACAAGAGTGAGAGAAGGCAGCATGGTATAGCCTGATCTTGTCAGATCTTGAAAACTAAGCAGGTTCAGTATTTGCAAGGGAGACCACCAAGGTCAAGGAAGACTCTGCAGAGGAAAGCAATGGCAAGCCACCTCTGCTTAATCACTTGTCTTGAAAGACCCTTGCTGGGATCACCATATGTCAGCTGTGACTTGATGGCACTTTACGCAAGATCTGATCATGGTTACTGGCTTAGATGGCTTCAAAAATACAAATTAATAGGTCAGGGGTCTTTTTGTAGAAAAACAGCTGCAGGAGCTCATTAGCATATGGTATGCTAATGAGCTATTAGGCTATTAGCATATGCCACGTCCCCTGACATCACCGGAAGTGATGTCAGAAGGGGAAGCAAAAGGGGGGGAGACATCTTCAAAAGCCTCCCCTTCCCTTCCCCAGCTGGCCTGGGTGGGGGAGCTAAGAGAGAAGGGGTTTAAAGTTTAAACTCCTTCTCATGAGAGTTGGGCCACAGAAGGAGGAAAGTAACTTTTTCCCCACCATAGAGAACAATGGAGGGAATAGGGGCAACCTGTTTGGGGGTCCAATGTTCTTGAAACTTGGTGGGTATCTTGGGGAGAGGCTCCATCAGCTACCTTTTGAGTTTGGAGCCTCTCCCTCAAACCCCCTTCCCTCCAGCCCCCAGAATATACACTATGTTTTCACCATTGACTTCAACGGCCCATAGGATATAATGGAGCTGTAATTGACATTCGGCTGCCTGAAAGATTCCCTGGGATGCTGGCTGGGGGCGGGGCTTGGCTCTTGAGCTCCTGGAGCTGTGCTCCGGTGTGCTCCCCCCAAAAAAGTCCCCTGTAATAGGTGATAGATCTAGCATAGGGTATCAGTTAGCAAAATGGAACCTCCTCATTCAGAGATCCCCCCCTCTCAACACCAGCCCGCTGAGTGGGCAAAAAAGGCTTCACAGAAGTTATCTGGTTGGCTCTTGCTAGAAATAGGATGTTGGTCTGGACAGACCATTGGTCTAACCCAGCAGACTCTTCTTGTGTTCCACAAATGCATACAGTATTTATTCAAATGGAAGACTAGTTCCCCCCTCTACAGGTATGCCATCAAAAAGGGGGTTGTCTTACATTTGCATACAAGTTACACGTATGTCCAATAATATTTTTTTTGTGTGTACAACATTTTTAAGGGGGTCATCTTACATTCAGGGTCATCTTCCTCTTGAGTAAATATGGCATAATTTATATAACATTAGCACAGAATCACAACTAAGTGGGTGAATGTTGGCTTCAGAGGGGCAGGAACTATATTAGGGATTGGATAGATGTATAAAATATTGATAGAACGTGTGCAGGGGATATGTATAAAACTTGGTCACTCTGGGGAAAGGAAGCTTTTTGCAGCACCTTTAAGACCAACACATTTATTGTGAGCCAGAGCCCATTTTCCCAAATATATGAAGTGTTACATTGAGCTGGCAGACATACTTATACCCAGAGTTAAAGTAGGAAGCATCTGGAGAGTGTCACTACATAAACCTAGGTTCATTCTACTTTGCTAATTCAGCAGCAGTTGGGAGTGGTCCACACAAACACTGAGAAATCATTTACTCTTTTAACTGAATCGTCTTGTCATCTGTTCCCTGCAATTTAATATTCTTTTCTAGGAAACAAGGTCTTCTAACCTCTTTGTAATAACTCCATGCCCCATCCCCTCAAGCCACCTTTCTACTGTTTGTAGCTTTATTTGTTATATTTGATGCAGCAAAGTAGCATAGCCTCTTCTGTGCGAAGAAATTATGGACAACAGGAACTCCTAGAAGCACATGCTCTTACCAAACAACCAG
Source organism: Gekko gecko (assembly GCA_029375565.1). Classification (NCBI taxonomy): domain Eukaryota; kingdom Metazoa; phylum Chordata; class Lepidosauria; order Squamata; family Gekkonidae; genus Gekko; species Gekko gecko. The sequence continues at coordinate 140,517,834 of JAPDNY010000002.1, forward strand.
CCTGGCTTCAATCTTTAGCACAAACTCCCCAAAGATTTTCACTTTTTTAGCTCTACTATCCTGGCTCCCCCAAGACAGATGAACCTATATTTTTTTCAGACCCTGCAATTCATAGTACAACAGTTATCTTTCACTCTTAATGTTGTGTCTGCTCTTCATGGTCACTGAGACTAGTAAACAACGAATGGGGTAACTTTCCATATGAACTCCTCTATTCCACTTGTCATTCAAAGGCTCAAGTAGTGCTAGCTCCAAGGCAGTACAACTGGCAAGGCAGAATTAGAGCAGGGGAAGGGATGGGTTACAGTGATTTCTTTTTTTTTCATTTTAGATACATGCCAAAGCTGAATAGCAAAAGTGAACTGCCATAAGAATCAGTGGTAACAATAACTGAAGTATCTGGTACACCAGTGCACTATCACAACACACAAAACAGTCATTCTTTAGAAGTTTGATTGCCACAATGAGGACACATTTCGCTAATCATGAAAACATTGATCAACATATGCACAGAAAATGTGATTCCTGAGAACAGATGACCTAGCTATGAGCACCCTTTCATCCACTGTTCAGGATATCAGCTGCACATTCCTTGAGAACAAAGAATGTCTAGTCATGTTGGATGAAAGGATCAGTGTATGGCTGTGGGTGACCTACAAGTAAAGTTGCCAGACCATACCTAGCAACTGGCAGAAGCTTGGGGAACTGGGACATGGGGAGCACCAGCATTGGGTACTCTGTGACATCACTTCCACGGGAGGCCCGGCAACCTTATCTACAAGGTCACAGATACCTGCAGTTCTCCCCTTAAGCTCAGGACTCAGATGGCTCCTTTTATACTATTGCTTTTTAACCTACAAGTTGGGGTGGGGTAGGAATCAGACAAAAACACCTTCCACAGAATTAACATTTAGCCCCTGTGTTCCATCCACTAAATTGACAAAGGGGCACAAATTAGAGATGCTATAGGTTAGTGACCTTCCTAAGAGCACTTAAAACTGAATCCCAAATTTGCATCATGGAGGTTCTGTCTCTTTTAAATGCCTGAGACGCAAAACAAACTGAAGCCGCTGGGTTCCCTTTAGCAAAAACAAAAGTCAAAGCAAGCTCTCGGAAAGCCGTTCAGTTCGAGTAAGATTGGGGGAGGGGAGGAAACAGTTTCTGTTCTCATTCCAAGATATTAAACTATTTGTTTTCGTTGAAAGGCTAGCTCGAGTCTTGTGACTCGTTATTTACTATTCTGGTAACCCTGGCTGCATCTGCAACTGATAGTGTTTCCTCAGAGAGAGATCAGATTCCACTGGCTGCCCGCCAGCAGGCATGTGACTGCGGCAAAGGGAACCCTCAATGCCAGACATGTAAGTAATTGCACAGAATGCTCGGGTGAGGATTAACTGCCTTTCAGCCGGGCAAACGGAGTAAAGCCTGCCTTTCAATTCTCCCTATCTTTCTCTTGAGCAACACACATACACAAACTGGCATACAGATATACTCCCCTCCCCCCATTTTAAAGACTAAAATCTAGTCTAGTCATTATTCAAGGTCTGAAACAAGCCCCCTCCCATACTTAACAGAATCAACACCCTTGCTCAAACATTTTAACTTCCGTAATTCTTTATCTACATCAGCATCTTAAAGGAGTCTGGGAAATCTCATTTGAAAAGAGTTTTTTCCTGAGAAGTTTCCAGTAAACTAATGTAAAACATAAAAGTGCTTATAGGAGAATAAAAGTTTGCCAAAGACTTTACATGTATACGTATTTCCAGCAGAGCATTAAGTGAGCCTGTTGAACAGCTTAGTGAAAATACATAAAAAATACATTAAAAATGTCTGGCAGCTATAAAGCTCTGGTCTTTACTCTGGGTTCAGCTTAATGATATCCCTTTGATTCACTCTCTTCATTGTTAGTGAAGTAGGGCTTTTACATCTGCAAACTAGTTTCCTTGGTACAATATCCAAATTCAGATAGTCACCCACTTCTGCAGTGCTGGTCATCTGTTAAACTCCCTTGTTAGATGAGGAAGAGAACCAGATCCCTGAATTAGCTTGTTAGATAGCACCACCTATCCGCCCAGAAACAGAGCATGGAATGCTCTCTCCCCCTTTTTCATGTGCATTGATGGGAGGGCCACAAACAAACCAAAAAGCTGTTTCTACCCAGCACTAGTATTTAGAAGATACTGCTTCTGAAACGATTGTTGCTAAAAGGCATTGATGGATCTGTCCTTCTTAAATTTGTCTAATCCTGTTTTAAAGCTAATTAAACTAGCTACCACCACAGCATCCCGTGGCAGTTAAATTTTACAAGTTAATTACTCTTTTTGTCTACTCTAAATCTACTGTCCAGCGATTTCATTGAATGCCTGCAAGCTCTAGTATGGGAGAAGGGAGAAAAGGTTCTCTCTCTAGACACCTTCTGTACCCCATGTATAATTTTGTAAATTCTATTTCCCCACACACCAGCAGCCCCACAGCTACAGGACCATTCAGAAACATGCTACCCCTCCTCTTTAACCTTCCAGCTTTCATTAAAAACAAGAAGCTATTTTCATTGTGGAGACGTAAGGGAAAATCTACATCCATAGAATAAAAGCTACCAAAAGGCTGGACCTGAATTAATTAACACCTTACTGACCAAATTTATTCTGAAATGAGGCTATTATGTGTCTCTCTCTTTTGTTTGCATTGACAAATTTCCCTCTGAAGTATATAGGGCCATGGATGGGGGGGCAGAACACTCAGTTTTGTTCAACCAGATCTTTAGTACTTGTGAGGTGCCTTGCTGTAACTTGCCTGTGTAAAAGAAGCTATCCCCCTGATCATGTGCAGAATCTCTTACTCACCAGTGAATAAGCATGGTCAAGTTCCTGTCTTCATCCCCCCGCCCCCACAAATCAAGAAGATTTAAACTTCAAACCTTTCACTACAGAAAAAGAAACACTTCCCAGCAAACAGGCTAGAAGGGCATAACATCCAGGCTGCCTCTTCAGCCCCACTACATCTTAATATAAAAAGATGAATCATCTGGGAGAGTATGAATAAATTAGAACCAAGAATAATCCCTTCTACAAGACTACAAAGACTGCAACTACACACAGTTATTAGGGGACACTTTCTTCCATGGATGGAGTGATCTGCAGTCAGGACTGCAACTACAGGACTGTACTTGTTTCCCAGAGATTAACAAACATATTGAAACTAGAATAAAAATAAATAGGGCTGATCTTTTTAAAATTTTCTTGATAATGTCATTATTTTTATTCTTATCAGAATTCATTTTCCTTTTTGCCTTGTTCTCCAGATGACCTTGGAAGAAGATGCAAGGATGTGCAACGAGGTCTTTTTTCCTTTTTCCTTTTGGTGCTGTTCTGAAAAAGTCTTTGAAAAATGCTGTGGCACCTTCCTAAACTGAACAATGGGTCACATTTTTTAAAAAAAATTAAAACTCTCCCTCAGCAATGGTGCACTTTGCTATAGAGCATCTGCATAAAAAGTGCCAAGGTCTTTTGCAGTATTGTCTGCAATGTTGTCTGCCCTTTTTGCATATTTTCCTCTCTAAAAGGAATGCCACAAGGATGTTATTCAGAGGCATAATCAGCATTAATGCATTTAGCTGGCCCTCAAGCGCTTGAGGGCAACTAAGCACACATGCAAGCAAGGTTGCTATTTTATAAAGCACACTGCAAATATGCCAGCAGCCTGCACAGAACTGTACACCTCTTCAGGGCTAATTATTAAAAGCATTAGTAGTTTTTATTTTTTTAAATAAACCAAATGATATGTCAGTTTCCAACCTGGTGAAACTCTCTGCTGAATAACATCTGTACCCTGCGGGACTTGATGCATTTCCACAGAGCCTGTAAGGTGAGATGTTCTGCCAGGCATTTGGTTGAGGACAGCGGTGGTCGCATCCTCTGGCACTCCCACTCCCATCCCCCCCATGAGGCAGTGGCACTACTGGAATTGTTTTAGCGCCATTTTTAGGCTAATTTAGTCTGTTCTAATTGTTTTAAATTGCTTTTATTATATATGTTATGAATTCATTATGTTGTACATTGCCTTGGGCCCTGTCTTGGCAGGGGGAGGGCAGTCTAAAATCTAACTAAATAACTAAAGAAATAATGTGCAAGGAAAGCCTGTAATGCAATACCATACTAGCAAAGAATTACTTCTGAGCAGTAAACACCTTCAGATTGGAACTCTGATGGAAAATAAGCCCACCCATTGTTTCTGATTTGGTAGATTCACAACAGTAGGTGTTTCTTGGTGCACGGTGGAGTAGAATTCAAGGGGCCAGGTTCAAGCTGCTCCTAGCCATCACACTAACAGTGCCATCCTAAATACAGTTAGATCCTTCTATGCCCGTTTACTGATGACAAGGTTTAGAGGACTCGAAAGCTTGCACATCATGTTGTGCTATTTTAGCTGGTTCTCAGTAAAAGATATTAAACATAGATTTTTTTTTTGGACAGTGCTGTGGACCAACATGGCAACCTATTTTTCATTGGCATGGCATGTTATTGGTAACTGGCCTAACCCTAGTTTGGGGTATGTGATTTTTATGCAGAGGAGCAATATTCTCTTTCATTTTCCCTCAGCATGTAAAATGGTTTTGTGAATACATATTTTTCACATTTTGGAACTTCCCTAAATAATTCCGCTCACTAATTTGTCTCAGTCCAAATTCATGCATATTTACCATGTCATAATCTTAGGGATAGTTTTTTAAAGCAAAAAATAAAAGAGCAAAAGAATATTACATGAGCAAGATTTGAACCTGGGAGGCACATTCTTTTTTTAACTCGACACATGTAAAACAGAATAGTTTAGGAGGGCTTTTCATAAAATGAATAAGGTTCTGTTCTAATTCATCTCTGTGGAATTTAAGGCAGTCTTCATTGTACAGATTATACTGCGTTTATTGTACTGTTTTCTAATTCTGTAATTCATCTTTATGACATAGTTTATTGTAAGTAATATGTTTTGCTCCATTGTTCTCCAGGCTTTGTAATTCTTGCTTTATTACCCATATTATACTGTGTTTTTAGTGTGATGTTCTCTAATTCTGTTGGTTGCATGTTATTATACTGTTCTTACTGTACTGTTTTTAATTAAAATCTACCTATAAATGAAATGCATATATAAGTAAACTTCACAAACTGGGTCAGCACTAAGAGAGCAGTTAGATGGACAAGTTTTGTATCTACTCGGTTAAACATGTGTGCATTCTAGTCCTCACAGTTGCCTTTTCCAGTTGATCTAAAAATAAGGTAAGAGCACCTCTGGAACTTGTAGGCCTTGTACAAAAGCTATATGAAATGTTTGGTCAGCAGAATCAATAGAAGTTTTTGATCTCTGCTGCAGGACCATTTCCCAAAGCTCCACACAGGTCTGCCTATGTATGTGTGCGCATATGCGTATATGTGCACATATGCATATTCCACATACACAGTAAGATAATGACTGCAAAGGTATGTTTCTTAGCAAAACATTTTAGACCCCATGAAACAGAAAAACACCTTGATTGGACTTAGGGTTGCCAACCTCCAGATGGTGGCTGGAGATCACCCACTATTACAACAGATCACCTGGAGAAAATGGCCATTTTGGAAGGTGGACTCTATGGCATTATACTCCATTGAAGTCCCTTCCCAGCCCAAGCCCCGCCTTCTTCAGGCTCTGCCTACTCCCCAAATCTCCAGGTATTTCCCAATCCACAGCTGGCAACCCTAATTGGACTCTATGGTGGAGCACACAAAATAAAACAGCAATTTCATGTTGTATACTTGCATCCCAAGAAATAATCCTATTTGTTGATTATTGGAAAACATACAGATAATGACAGAAGAAATTATCAGAGGGGATTAGAATTGAATAACAGTTACTAACAATGCTCCCTCTAAACTGTGGAGTCTTGTGAGCAAAAATTCTACTTTGTGAGCTATTAGCATTAAAGTTGTGAGTGAGCGATTTGGCTACTGCATAAATTAGTTTGTGCTGGAGCCTTCCTTCCTGAGCAAAGACAGAAATGTGTGAGCCAGAGGCTAAAAAACTGTGAGCTAGCTCACACTAACTCAGCTTAGAGGGAACACTGGTTACTAATGCCTGGTCTAAAGAACTCCTCTACAGTAACAAATATCTAACACAAATGAGTGATCATATATTTTTATCTTGCTCTAGCAGATGGATCAACTGACCTCTTACGATAGGATACTGAATCTTCCATTGGTTTAAACTGAGAATGACTACAGCTGAAGAACCAAGCTGGATTACTCTGTTGCAAGTAACAGGTGATATTTCAAATGTCATGAATAGTGCAAATACTGGAATGTTTCATTTTCCTTCTTTTAAGATGAAGACCCTTGCATAGCACAGTAACAGGCACACAGTTTCTCCTGGAATGTGTAAATTTATCACAACACAATCTGTGGCAATCCTGTTTAATTCCAGTCTTTGGCCTTTTTCTGTACAAAAGGGGGGGGATGAAAGAGGAGCAACCAGCTTTTTTCCTGCTTCATATAATACCTTCTACATGACAATTTTCAACAACAAATCCCCACTCAGAAAAGAGACTTAACAGAGAAAACATCTCGGTAACTTTTCCTCTTCTACAAATTAACATCCTTGGTTAAAAAGTAAAATCACTCAAAGGTAGTTTCAACTTGGATGAAAATAACCTGGATTTCAGGCAACTAGTTGTGCAGCTGCAGCATAATATTTACTGCACCATGGAAACACAGCATAAAACTGCAAGTGAACACAAACCATACACTCCTCACAAATTATGCAATCATCATGCCATGTGAATTGCCACTATTTACAATGTGTTTAAAAGTTTAGCTGAGACATAAATCTGTCAGTTGTACGCTATAAAGCTGAGTGGTTTTTCTTCTTTCTTTCTAAGTCTTTTTAAAACTTCATTTGTTGCTGTTGCTCCACAGGGCACAAAACCTAGTCCAGATGAATTGTGGAACAGAACCAAAAAGGAGAACAGTCAGTATTGTTCCTTCTAGAGACACAAAGGGAAGGAAAGGCTCTTGAAGCTCATTTCCCCCATGCCAAATTGCTACTGCAGAACTGTCCAAACTGACAGCTGTCTGTCTTGGCTGTCTACCACACACTGGTAACAGAATGGATAATATTAATAGCACAATGCACTACAAATATGTACCTCCAAGCCCTTCAGACCTTCTCACCCTTAATCCTGATTATAATCAGCCATCCATACTAAATTCCACACAATGTTCTTCATGGAAAGCAACCAAACAAATTGGCAAGCAAGACGTTTTTTCTGTCTCCTGACATGAAAGGGCTTATAAGTGTGACCTTCAGATTTCCATAGACAAGTTTCCAGTCTCTGCTGTCAAACTCAGTGAGAGATTTCACTACAGTATCTCAAAGCAGAGGTTTAGGATAAAGGGAGTCCATATCATGATGGACTGAGTGCTTGTCAATGCCTACTGAGTCAGATCTTACACTCTGCTGCTTCATTTGCAGGAATTATTCCTCTTCCAAACTGCTGGCTGGCTATGAAAGAGAGAGCTGGAGAAATCTGTCCAGGAGCCTCTTCAAAGGGAGGTAGCTGATGCCGCCGTGAGCCAACTCTTACAATTGCCTATCCAGATTTCCTGACTCCTAAATTGCCAAGGCTAGATATCCCAACTGTTTGTAGTTAAAGGGGACAATGACCAACCATTGTGCTTCGGTGGATTCAGCAAAAGGAACTGGAATAAGTTAGTAGGTGAAGCTAGAAAGACATCCATGAATAACCTTCCCACTATGAAGAGGCAGCTAAAGAGCAGAAGGATGTTGCTGAAACAGAGGACAGTCAGGGCTGGCTCGTCCGCTAGGTGACCTAGGCGCTCGCCTAGGGTACGCCGGCCGCAGGGGTGCCAAAAGGCCCCCCGCCCCACAAAAAGCCCCCACCTCTTCCCTGGCTTGCTTGGGCGCCCCACAGCTGCAGAGCGCCCAGGCAAGCCAGCGCTGGGAGGGAAGGGGCAGGGATTAAAACCCCCGCCTCTTCCCTGGCTTGCTTGGGCACCCCACAGCTGCAGAGTGTCCAGGCAAGCCAGTGCTGGAGGGAAGGGGTGGAGGTTAAAACCCCCGACCCTTCCCTGGCTTGCGGCTCACTCGCCCTCCCCCTCCCCCCTGGGGGGGAGAGGAGGTGGGGGCGGCATGGTGGGTGTCTCCAGGCCCCACCAGGAGGTTGGCATCTGCACCCGCCTAGGGTGCAGAGCCATCTTGAGCCAGCCCTGAGGACAGTCTAACTGATCCTTTAGCTGACAGTTTCCTAGACTCTTGCAAGGGAAGAAGAAAAGTAGGTTTTTATAACCTGTTTTCCTCTACCTTAAAGAGACTCAAAGCAGCTTACAATTCCATTCCATTCCTCTCCCCTAGGGGTGTGCATTCAGCATATTGAGAGCTGAAAAAATACCCAACTGATATTTTTCAAGAATTACTTAAGCTAAATACAGATTCAGTATAGTTGAGCCCAAATAAAAGCCAATTTTTTCTGCTTTTATTCTGGGATATTCAGCTACACCAAGGATCAGCTGGGGTGATGGGAGCTAAGAACTCCACGCTGCTTTGGCTGGGGCTGGCTCCTCTTGTAGCTCGGTTTAAACCAAGCTGCAAGAGAAGCCAGCCCAGGATCGGCTGGAGCAGCTGGAGCTGAAAGCCGCAAGCAGATCTTGGGGCCAGCTTCTCCTGTGGCATGGTTTAAACAGCACCACAGAAAAAGCCCTCCCAGCCAGGTCTGCATGTGGTGGGGAGAGAGAGATCTCCCTGCTGCATGCTGCATGCAGAGCCTGGGGCCAGCTTCTCTTGCAGCATGGTTTAAACCATGCTGCAGGAGAAGACAAGCCAGGTCAGGCTGGCTTAAAAAAAAAAATGATGTTTTTCTTCTCAGGTCTATTGGGCACGAAAATGTTTGGGATTTCTGAAAAATCCCAGATCAGAATACCATACTGGTATTGGGATCCAGGATTTTTCAGAAATACTGGATTTTTGGAGGGGTCCAATAGAAATGAACGGAAAAAATTTACATATATATTTTACATATATAAATATATTTGCACACCCCTACTCTTCCCACAAAAGGACCTTGTTGAAGTAGGTGGGGCTGAAAGAGTTCTGAGAGAACTGTGACTGGCCTAAAGTCACCCAGCAGGCTTCATAGGGAGGAGTGGGGAATGAAACCTGGTTCTCCAGATTAAAGCCACATCCAGCAGTAAATGTTTGCTAGTGAGAGGGAGTGGTAAATTTAACCAAACTCCTTATCTGAAATCATACTGTTCATTAGGGTGCCCTTTCCCCCAGTATCAGCATCTCAGGCTGTAAGAGGAGGGGAGGTGTGAGGAAGTCCTGTTCCAGTGATGGAAATCCCATTCTTCAACAAAAGTGATCAATGGATCCAACACAACATTTTATTCTTCCACATCTTTCATGATACACAATAGGGCAAAATGCCCTATTGTTGATTATTTCATGACCAAATAAGGTTCATATATTTGAAAGTCAATCCTCCCATCCGCTGTATGACTCCTTGAACATTTTATTCATATTTTTTATTCCCCTTTGTAATCCACCATTCCAGCCCTGATCTGGATAGCCCAGGCTAGCCCAATCTCGTCTGATCTCAGAAGCTAAGCAGGATCAGCTCTGGCTAGTATCTGGATGGGAGACTGCCAAGGATGTCTAGGGAATGGCAAACCACCTTTGAACATCTCTTGCCTTGAAAACCCTATGAGGTTGCCATAAGTCAGTTGTAACTTGACAGCACTTTCCATCACCAATCCACTACATAACTTCATGACCCAATTGGGAAGCTGACTAGGTTGAGAGAAGTGACATGCTCAAAGTCACGTGAAGAACTTCATAGCTGATCCAGGATTTGAACCTGGTTTTCAGTGTTCAAGCTCAATACTCTTATCATTACCCACCCTGTCCCAACACCTTGCTACAAATCGCAGATGACAGGTAACAGGCTTAAACTCTGAAGCTGATACTAAGAGAAGCAGTCAAATACTAGGTAACAAAAGATTGGACACAAACTCACCTGAATTCATTTAAGGCATCTATGATCCTGTTATATGCCAAACTACGCTGGCTGGCATCAGCTGATCGGCGGCTCATTTTCATAGCCTTGAAAACAATCGTTAACAGATAACCAACATCAGGTATGGCAACAGAAAATGAAAAACAAAGTCATGTGCTATGCTATATCTAAGGTGCACCCTGATAGTAAAAAAAATGTGTTTGCCTATGATAAACACTGGTTGCTTGCCAAGTTTCATATCAAAAGAAGAGATACGTGTGACACATGTATTTGCATTGCCTTTCTTTTCTGTACTGTTGCTTGCAAAAAGCTAGAGAAAGGCCCAAAGTCTTCCATATTGATTCAGTGTCTAAATCTCAAACTGATGACAAATTTGTCTTTCTACTACCCCCCTGATGATATCACACCTGATGCAATCTCTCAACCCAGCATCAGACTGTGCCCAACGCGGTCGGAGTAAAATGGCGAACTGACGCACCTTGCAATCATGCAGGGTGGACGGTGGCTTCTTCCGACAGTTTGGGCATTTATATTGCCCAACGCAGCCTCCCCCAGGCAGGGGGTCGACAAGCAAGCATCGAGGTCCAAGTGAGAGTTGAGATTGGCGTGTATAAATCTCGAAGGAGGCTTGTTTATGCTTTGATCCCCTCTCAGAAGAGGGCGTATGCAAGAGAGCACTAAAGAAGCCAACCGAGCTGGGAATCAAGCTTAAATTTGTCATTTCCCAACCTTTTAAGAAAGAGAGTTGAGTCGAAAGTGAGAAGAAGTGATGCGAAGCTCCAAGATAAACATGCAAGGTAACATAAACAATTTGCTTACCGGAATGGAGATCTAGCAAAAATTGAAAAAGGCGGATAAGCGTAAAAGAATTAATCTTGAATAATCGGGCCATTGAGGATTTGAGAAGAGTTTGTCAAAGTGAGCAATTTGAGAAAAATAGACATTGTTTAACATTCCTGCGATTAGAAAGAGCTGGAGTGGAATCTAAGACTGAAACTAATGAGAGAAATCACGAGACTAAGGTGTTGCAACTATCTGTGTCCGGCTAGTACTGTGTATAAGGACTAGGGTGGCTTCCGGAGGACTGTAAAAGCGGCGGAACGAAGTTTCTGGTAGGAAGGATTTTGAGGCGGACAGGAAACAGGAAGTTCAAGAAGAGCCTACTCTAGCCAAAAAACCATAGAGAAATTGCGCCCACCATTTTTAAGAGGACTGAACTTTAAAATTGAATTTTATCACTGGAATTGCTTCAAAAGAGTGGCGAAAAGGCAACAATTCAAGAGAAGACAAAAAGAGGACCCGGAATATATGAATTTGGACTAATTTTAGAAACTTCAAAACGGATCCAAAACAGCGACATGGGTCCGTGAGTCCAAGTATGGCAGGGAAGGAAAAAAGAGAGTGGCAAGCGGCAATGGAGTCAATGGAAAAGAGAATGCTGGAGGCAATTCAAGGATTGGTGAAACAGATAGAACAACAGTTAGAAAAGCAAATGGAAAAACAGCTGGAGCAGTTAGAAGAAGTCCAAGAAAAGAATGTGATAGCTCTCAAAGAATTGGTGGTAGCAGAGGTGGCGGTAATTACAAAAGAAGTGGCGGACACAAAGAGCCAAGTGCAAGGTCTGGTATTAAAATCGACCGAATTAGAGCAAAAAACACAAGATATAGACAAAAAATGGAAACAACTCTTCAGGAAAATCGTAAATTGGAGGCAATGATGGAGTATATAGCGATGTTAAACCATCTGAGGCTAAGAGGGATTGAAGAAAAGGCAGATGAAGATATACGTATGATAGTGACGACTGCTTTGATGGAGTATCTGGGAGAAGATCAAGGAGAATTGGAGTCTGATTTTGACTTGAGTTATAGAGTAAATTCAGCATATGCTCAGAGAAAGAACTTGCCTAGAATTGTGCAATTTGTAACAAGGAAGATGAAGGAGGATACTTTCAAAAAACAATTTTCACAACCATTGGAAATCGATGGCAAAAAGATTATAATAATGAGAGAACTCCCAAGAATGACCTTGAAGAAAGAAAGAAATATAAAAAGCTGGTAGACAAATTGAAGCAGCTAACCATCAGGTTTAGATGGGAAATACCATATTGTCTGTCTTTTACCTACAATGCGAAGAGACATACGATCAAGACTCTGGGAGATATGTATAGGTTCAAAGCAGAAAATGTAGAAGATTTTGGAGATATTTAAAGTCAAGACATGATGGATTAGAGTTGCTGCAGGGAGCAATGCGCACGCGCTAACGATTTAGACGCCTGGTCTCCGCTCTCCGAGGAAAACAAAGTTAAAGAGCTTTAAAAGAATGTAAATTGCTAGTGGGAGCTGTAGAAATTGACTTACGAGACATCCAGAACAACAAGAAGCAGTTCGAGAAGGACTTGGTGAGAAAACAATTAAACTTCTTCAGCGTTTAAGATAAGGGAGGTTGGGCCTAGCTTGAGATAACATGGCGGTCACAGTGAAGAACTTATCAGAACAGCTGGCACAATTCCAAGCTTTAGTGCTTGACTCCCAGAATAAAATACAAAACACTCTGAGTGAAGTAGCAACAGAAATGAAAAACCTGAGCTCAGAGATAAAAATAGCAATGGGAGTCGCCTCTGAGGCTAAGACTATGGCGATTGAAAATAGAAAGGAAATAGATTTATTGAAAAAACAACAAACAGAGCTGTCTGACCGGAACAGAAGAGGGAATATTATTCTATTTGGCATTTCAGAAGAAGTCTCACCAGCTGTTTTAGAACAAACTTTGGTGCAATGGCTATCAGTACAAGGGCTGGAAATACAAACTGACGACGTTGAGCGGGCCCATAGACTGCAGATAAAAAGAACGGGAGGAGAACCACGTCCGGTAATTATGAAGCTGGCAAGAGAGAAATTGCAGCAGAGAATATTCAAAACCCTCAAGAAAAATAAAGACATGACATTCAAAGGCAGAAGGGTCTTCGTGAAGGAAGACTTCTGCAAGGAGACCCTTTACCAAAGGAGCCAGATGAAGCCCTTTGCACAGAAGCTTCACCAAAGTAACATTAAATTCAGCTGGGTTTACCCAGCGTCATTGGTCATTTACCAAGGAGGGAAGAGGCTCTGTGCAAGGAACCCAGAAGAGGCACGGGAATTGCTAGAAACCCTGAGGGTGGAGACGAGGAACGCTGAGATGACACCAATGGATGAATCTCATCAAGCCCAGGCGGAATTAGGAGAAGGGCCGTCTACTCGTCAGGAGAAGAGGCCAAGAAGGATGTCTCAAGACTTAAATATATTAAGGGAAGTATACAAATAGAACTAATATGTAAAATGATTATTAGCATAACTCGGGGAGTGGAGGGTGCGCTTGTTCCAGATGTGTAGAGAAGGGATGAGCAGTCATCTCCAAGTGGGAGCTCTACACAAAGGGAGGGAGGAGGGGGGGAAGGGGAAGAGGAAGGGGAAGGGGAGGGTAGATAATATAGAAAGGAACAAGAAACTTAATAGCTGGCCAGGGGAACGAAGGGAGAGTAAATTCAGGTTTGAATATGGGTAAAATACTACAGATGCTGACACTGAACATCAATGGTTTGGGCTCAGATTTAAAAAGGTACAAACTTTCCAGATTTCTTAAACAACAGAACATAGATATAGCATGGCTCCAGGAAACGCACAAGGCAAAAAAAGATAAAAAACCCTTGATCAGAGATCCTAATTGGGCGATCTTGGCAGAAGCACGGGGAACAGCAAAGGCAAGGGGTATGGCAATATTGGCCCATAAAAGAAACGATATAAAAATAACAGAAGTAATAAGAGATGTTGAAGGGAGATATTTAATGATTAAGTGCCTGATTGAAAATAGATTGACAACACTGATAAATATATACGCCCCAAATACAGGACAGAAAACTTTTTTGTTAAAAGTACTAAAGAAGGCACGTAACTTCTCCGAAGGAGAGGTGATATTAGCAGGAGATCTAAACAAGGATCTTAACAAGGACAACATAATCAATTGGAAACAATGGGATTTGATAGAAGCACATGAAGCGCACGGACTAGTGCCTAAACCCACATACTTCTCAACTAGACATAAAACAACCTCTTGTCTAGACTACATATTCATTAATAGGGCAGGCATCTGGGAAGTAAAGAAAATAACTACCCACCCAATATGGATCTCTGATCATGCCCCAATAAGTGTTGAAGTCATACTAACACATAAACAAATTAATAGACCATGGAGATATAACAATTTGATAATGGCCAAGGAAGAGAATACACGACATACTAAGGAACAAATAAAACTGTACTTTCAAGAGAATAAGGGGACAGTGAAAACAGATGTACTATGGGATGTGGCCAAAGCGGTAATTAGAGGGCAATGTATCATGAAAGAGAAGGAGATAAAGAAAAAATGGTATGCTGACAGAGAAGAGAGACTACAGGAGTTGGGCAAGCTGCAAAGTGAGCAAGTACAGAAATTCTGCCCCCACAGACACAGGCTAATTAAGGAATTACAGCAGAAGTTAGACGTTTTTGATTCCAGGGCATTATGGAAAAAGCAGGTGATGGTGAAAAATGAATACCAGAGAAACACACTCAAGTCGGTCAAAAGATTAGCAAACTATTTGAAAAAGAGAAAAGAGAGGCAAAGGGTGAGGAGTATTAGGTTAGATAAAAAAGTGACGCAGAACCCAGAAGAGATAAAGGGAGCATTTGAAAAATTTTATAAGAAACTATATGAGGAAAAAAAAGTAAAGGAGTTCGAGGAGGAAATAGAGATAAGGTTAACAGAAAATGAAAGAAGGGATCTTGAAAAGAATATAACAAGAAAGGAGATTGAGCAGGTGATAGACAGTCTAAAGACAGGTAGGTCCCCGGGGCTGGATGGCTTCTCAGCGGAATTTTACAGGGAAATGAAAGAGGTTTTGGCCCCAGAATTACAGGAAGTGTTCAACAATATATTGGAAGGAGGAAAAGCCCCGGACACATGGAGGAAGGCAGAAATAACAGTAATTCCAAAACCCAGGAAAGATCTCCAAGAAGTGGGCTCATACAGACCAATCAGTCTATTGAATCAAGATTATAAAATTTTTGCCAAAATAATGGCAAACAGATTTAAGAATATTATTCCAAAAATAATAAAAGAAGATCAATATGGGTTTGTAGAAGGCAGGAATATTGCACAACCAATAAGGAATTTAATTAATGTCTTGTGCCACAATAAATCCAGGAAACTAGCATTGTTGAAATTAGATGTTTATAAAGCTTTCGACACACTTTCACATCAATTTTTATGGACAGTTATGGCTAAATATGGGATCAGTCAACCAATTATACAGACAATACAAGAGATATATAGAGGAGGAACAGCGGTAGTTAGAATTAATGGGGAGCATACTTCACAATTCTCAATTCAGAGAGGGGTTAGGCAAGGATGCCCGCTTTCCCCATCCCTCTTCATTATGGCTATAGAACAACTGGCCCAACGTATTAGGAATTCTGGAAGAATAGAGGGATGCCATCTAGGTAAGGAAGAAGTTAGACTAAACCTGTTTGCAGATGATATGATCATAGTCTTATCTAACCCAAAAGTAGGGATCAAGGAAATAAAAGTCATATTCGAATTAAGACTTCGAATTAAACTCAGGATTAAAAATTAATATGACAAAATCAGAAATAATGTATATCAATGTAAAAATGGAGGAAAGAAGAGAAATACATAAGTGGACAGGAATAGGCATAGGTGTTAAGAAATTTAGGTATCTAGGTCTAGATATAGTTAAAAATATTAATAAGATGGTATAGAAGAATTACAATCGAGTATGGAACGCAATACTGAAAGAAATGAAGAGATGGGGGAGGAAGATGTTAAGCATAACAGCCAAGATTAATACGGTGAAAATGTTTTGGGTTTCAAAACTCTTATATCTGTTTCAAACAATCCCTTTAGAGATTCATAGACAAAAAATTAATAGTTGGAACGCGAAAATAAAAGAGTGGGTTTTTGGTAGTAAGAAAACTAGGGTCTCCCGGCACTTTATTTATGCCAAGGTTTCAGATATGGGATGGGGACTCCCAGAATTAGGTAATTATTATGAGGCATTTCAGATAAAAGGATTAATGGAAACAGGGGAGGAAAGGGAACAAAAATGGATCAGAGTCGAGAATGAAGCAAATAAAGGGGTGGGAAGATTTGGGGTATTTACGGGAGATAAATTCAAATATGAAAAACTAGAAAGGGGACCGAGAAGAACGGCATTAATGATTTGGAGGAAATGGCAAACGAAGTGGTCAAAAGGGATATCGAGGTACGCTCCGCTAGAGGCTCTAGATGAAGAGGACGAGGATGTGAAATGGTGGTCATTACTTAAACAGAAAGGGTATACTAGGCTACGAGATATAATGTGCAGGCAGATAATTAAACCATTACTAATATTACATGAGGAAATAGGAGGGAAACATTGGTTGAAGATTACAGGTTTATATAATAGGCTTAAAAAGATGATCGAAAACAAAACTTTGACGATAGGAGAGCCAATAGAGGAGTTGTTAAGATCAATGACAAATACAAAAAGAGGACTAGTAGGCAGAATATATGGGAAAATGGTGATTGACAAGGATCAAATAAGAACCCTTATTCAGGGGAAATGGAGTGCAGAAACTCGCTTAGCGGATCAAATAGTTAATAGAATTATAGAAGGTATCCAGGAGATAAAAGTACATAAATTTAGAGAACTGGAATTGAAATTTTATACTAAATGGTACAGGACCCCGGCCACACTAGCCAATATGTTCCCACAACTAAGCTCAAACTGTTGGCACTGCAGGAGTGGAAGAGGGTGGTACTCCCATATGTGTTGGGAGTGCAGAGAAGTCCAGAGTTTTTGGGAGAAAGTAATAGAGCAGCTTTATAAGTTCTTCACAATAAGGCCAAAGATAGATTTGAAATTGATGCTAAGCAGCAATTTAGGTAACCAAGGTATTGGAAAAGGAGGACAGGACTTATTTAAAGCAATGGTGCTAGCGGGAAAAGCCGTAATAGCATTTGGATGGAAAGACAAAACTAAATGGACACTAGCAAATTGGCAGAATTATCTATTTGAATACATTCAATCGGATATAATAACCATTCTTAACCAAGAAGAACAATGGGAAGCAAAAATAGGGAAGATTAAGAAAAAGTGGCATTTGTACTTGAAATGGGTCACGGAAGGGCAAAGATCGGATGTTCAGTGGAAGCTCTTAAGTTTGTGCCCCTGGCTAGAAAGGTTAAGTAGTTAAGGGGGGGGTAGAAAACAAGAAAGCACAGATGAAATAATATGTGAGAAAAATAACCATCCAAGATATACTAAAACTCCCCACCTCTGATCATAGGACAGGAATAACCTTCGGCCATGAAATTGAAGAGAAAAAGAAAGAAGAAAAGCATGAAGGACGAGAGAAAACAGAGGAAGCAAGAAGGACAGAAGGAGGATTTATGAAAAGGACTATTGCCGAAGACATAGAAACAGCTATAAACTGGAGGCGGGAGGAGGGAGGGTAGAGTATACAAGATGTATGCGAACAGGGATGTGTTCGATTGTAACATGCTAAAAATACAAAATTAAAATAAATAAATAAATAAAAAGACATGATGGATTACAAATTGTTATCGTGGAATGTAAACGGACTTAATTCACCCTCTAAAAGAAAATTAGTAAATTATTGGTTGCAAAAACAAAAGGCTAATATTATCTGTTTGCAAGAAACTCATATTAGAAAACGGGACAATAAGTATTTGATTAATAAAAAATTAGGAGAAGAATTTTATTCACTGGCAGAAAAAAAAAATAAGGGAGTTGTGACCTATGTAAACAAAGAATTGGATCCAAAACAAATTTTTAGCGATAAAGATGGGAGATATATTGGAGTGGAAATTACAATGCTTCAGAAAAAGACTTTGGTAGTTAACTTGTATGCGCCTAATGGAGCTAAAGAAATTTTTTTAAAGACTTGACGAATTGGATCAAGTGAATTATGAGCAGTTAATTTTGGCAGGGGATTTTAATGGTACGGTTAATAATAAATTGGACAGGAAATCTGAAAAGAAGGATGAGAAGGTTGGGAAATCACCAAAAATTTTCTTTAAATTGATGGAACAAGAGAAACTAGAAGATGTTTGGAGAAAATGGAATCCTAAAGTTAAAGACTTTATTTTTTATTCCAATCATCACAATTCTTTTTCCAGAATAGATATGATTTGGATATCAGGTGAAATGGCATTAAAAACCCAGAAAGTGGAGATTTTGCCAAAGACTAATTCTGATCACAACCCGGTGATTTGGACGTTAAAAGAAAAAGCTAAACATTTTCATTGGAGAATAAATGAAGATAAGATATTGGATAAGAAGAAAATAACTGAGATATTACGTAAGGAGACTCAGTCATTTTTTCAATTGAATTTGAATCAAAACGTTAAAATACAGACTGTTTGGGATACATACAAGGCTGTGATGAGAGGATTACTTATATCGTTGAATATGGCGGATAAGAAACAGAATATAAAGCAGCAAAAGGAATTGCAAGAAAGAATTCAGCAAATAGAAAAAGAATTGAAGAAGAGACCTGGAAAAAAGAAAATTATTAAAGAAATTCAAATTTTACAAGAGCAATTGAACGTGATGCTTAATCGGGAACTTTATTGGAACTTAAAGAAATTACAACAAAAATCATTTGAAGGAGCAAATAAACCAGGAAAATTTCTGGCATGGCAATTGAAAAATCAAAGAGAGAAAAGGTTAATAAACAAGATTATTGAAGAAGGTAAAGAAATTGTGGATATGAATGGTTTAAAAAGAGTTTTTTTTAAGTATTATGCGAAGTTATTTCAAAAAAAAAAATACAGTCTCTGAAAAAATTAAAAAATTCCTGGACATGGTAGAAATTCCAAAGATTGGAATAAAAATTAAGGAAATGTTGAATGGTCAAATCCAAAAAGAAGAAGTTTATAAGGCAACAGAAGATGCTAAATTGGGGAAAGCTCCAGGCCCAGATGGATTTACAGTGAAATTTTATAAAAAGTTAAGAGGAACTAACCCCAACGTTGGAACTTCTAGCAAATGAGATACAGGCGACTAAAGTGATACCCGAGACATGGAAGGAAGCCAACATATCACTCATACCAAAAGAAGGACAGGACTTAACAGATGTTAAGAATTACAGACCAATTTCTTTACTTAATAACGACTATAAGTTGTTTGCCAAAATAATTTCAGAAAGACTGAAAAATTATTTGAAAGACGTTATAACCGAAGAACAAGCCGGTTTTTTTACCAAATAGACAAATTAGGGACAATCTAAGGACAGTGATAGATGCTATTGAATATTATGGTAAACATCCAGAAAAGGAGGTTGCTTTCCTATTTGTAGATGCAGAGAAAGCCTTTGATAATTTAAATTGGGACTTTGTTTCAACTGATGGAGAAAATGGATAATGGACAGCCCTTTTTAAACGTAATTAGGGCAATTTATTCAGAACAGAAAGCATCGTTAAACGTAAATAAAGAGATGACAGACTATTTCAAGGTGCAAAAAGGGACTAGGCAAGGTTGCCCACTATCCCCTTTATTGTTTATCTGGGTTTTGGAGGTACTGTTGGCAAAGATAAGAGAAGATAAGGATATAAAGGGACTTAAAATCGGAGGTTTTACGTATAAATATAGGGCATTTGCAGACGATGTAATGCTTTTGATTGAAGATCCAGTAATTAATTTACCATTGTTGATGGAAAAGATCAAGGAATCTGGAGATTTGGCGGGATTTTACATCAATAAGAACAAAACAAAGGTGTTATGCAAAAATATGACAAAAGAGAAACAGCAGGAATTGCAAGAATCAATACAATGTGAAGTGGTAAAAAAACCAAAATATTTAGGAATTGAGTTGACAATTAAGAACATAGATCTTTTTAAGAACAACTACGAAAAAATTTGGAGTAAAATTCAACAAGATATAAAAAAAGGGACACTTTGAATCTGTCATTAATGGAAAGAATTTTGGTGGTTAAGATGAATATTTTACCACGTTTAATGTTTTTATTTCAGACGATTCCGATAGTGAAGAAATGTAAAGTATTGAACTCATGGCAGAAAGAAATTTCAAAATTTGTCTGGGCTGGAAGAAAACCGAGGATTAAAATGAAGATTCTATGTGATGCAAAGGAAAGAGGAGGATTCCAACTTCCTAATTTTAGACTGTATCATGATGCGATGTGTTTGACTTGGTTGGACAATAGAAAAACGTTGGCGTTAGAAGGACATGACCGTAAATTTGGTTGGCACGCTTATTTATGGTATCACAAATGCAAAATGGATAATTTTTTCAAACACCACTTCATAAGAAGATCATTGTTTATGACCTGGATGAGATATAAAAGATTTTTTTTTTATGCAAGACCACTATGGATAGTACTGGCTGAAGTAATTAAACCACTTTCGAGACATAAAGGTGAAGATTGGATACCTTATAGAGATATTTTGATGGTAGAAGGGAACAGTTTTGTGATGAGAGCTAGAGAGGAATTGAAATTTGAATATGATTGGTTAAACTACAGACAGGTTTATGATTTATTTAAGGCTGACAAAAAGAGATATGGCTTCAGGAAGGAGAATAATGAAATTGAAAATGTGTGGGTGGAAGAGGGGGAAAAAATGATTTCAAAAAATTATAAAGTCTTATTAAAATGGTATACTGAGGATGAGATTGTAAAAGAATAGATGGTAAAATGGGCTATAAATGTAAATAGAGAAATAGATATGTCAACTTGGGAGGGGTTGTGGAAAAAGTCAATTAAAATTTCTACATGTGTCAATGTTTAACAAGAAAATTGTGTCAATGTTTAACAAGAAAATTGTTATAAAATGATGTATAGGTGGTATATGACACCTAAAAAAATTGCTAAAATGAATGAGAACATGTCTAACAAATGTTGGAAGTGTAAAAAAAAGGAAGGCTCATTTTATCATATGTGGTGGACTTGTGATAAAGCGGTAGCCTATTGGACAGAGATTCATAATGAAATTCAGAAGATTCTGAAGTGTACCTTGAAAAAACAACCTGAAATGTTACTTTTGGGTTTGAAAATGGAAGAGATAAACCCTCCAAAAAGAACATTGTTGTGGTATCTGATTACAACAGCAAGAATGACTTTTGCCCAATTTTGGAAGCAAGAAAAAATACCAGAAAAATGGGATTGGATAAAGAAGATGCTTTTTATGGCAGAAATGGACAAACTGACAAAGAAACTTAACGGTAGAAAAGATGAAGAATTTTTTATAGAATGGAAAGAGTTTAAAGACTATATCGAAACGAACTGGGATGTAAGAAATAAGTTACTCTGCTTTGATAACTATTAAGAATAGAAAAAAGGAAGTAATGATTGACAATTAGTTAAAGTGTTACCTAAGGGTTAGACTATATGTATCAATATGTTTTAAAGCAAGAATTGAATATGGGATAAGTTTTTATTGTTGCTGAATATTGAATGAAACAATAAGTGGGGCGGAGCATCACTGGAAGCCGGGGGGGGAGAAGGGGTTAAATGAAAAGGATGTATTCAAAAGTACTTTGAGATATGGAGCGTGTTAATATATCCTGTTAATAAAAAAATTATAAAAAAAAAGACTGTGCCCAACTACACAAACCAGACAACCATTATGTGGTGTGCCTGCATCACAGGGGGAAGCCAGGGACTGGTCTTCCTATCCTACCTCTTCTAGATAAGTGGTATATCACCCATTACTTTGGGTAGGCAAAGGCATTATCTCACAGTATTCTCTGACCATGGTATGAAAAAATAAGATAGAAGCTGAATTTTCAAGATAATGGAATTGCTGATTTGGGATAAGAAACAATATGAATGTATGAAGCTTTCTTATGCATTAGGCTCATTGGCCTATCTTATCTGATATTGTCTGCTGTGATTGACAGCAACTGTCCAAAGCCATAGACAGAGGCTTCTCATAGCCTTCTGACACAAGATCCTTGTACTGCAGATGCTGGGGACTGAACTGATCACGTACAAAGTGTGTTACCAAGCTTAGGCTCCCTCCCAAAACTAATACTGCTTGAACTCCATTCATGCCTCATCCACATTTTGGCCAAGCAGCCCTTAGTACAATCCCCAAACCACAAATTAATTTGGCCTATCCGTACTACAAGTAGTTAGGTATTTAAGATTAGAATATCGACTCAAAGAGTAGGCAGTGGCAATATTTACCTGCTCTATTGCACTCTTCAATTTGTTCATGTGACTCTCAAAGAGAGGGAAGTGTGAGAAAAAGAACTCATGAAATTTGCTGTTTTCTTCTTCATCCTTTGAAAGCGAGAATATCACCCCAATAGCTATTTTCTTTTTCCTGACAATTCCTGGGTTTGGGCTGGAACTGTCATCTGACAAGTTAAAGCTTTCTTCTACAGACCTTCAAGAAAATAAAAGGTGGTGCAAGGAATTACTTCCACAGTGCCTCCTGCTATTGCATAATTAGAATTTCAGCATATTCAGTTATCAGTAAAAGATCATCTTTATTGGTATAGCTGATCCATAGAATTAATTCAAAAGCACATAAATAAGGCTTTGGTGACAAGGTGGTATTTGTAGAGGTTCTACCAGACATTTGTTATTAATAGGATTAAAAAAAAGAAGCGCTCTCTCTCTCTCTTTCATAGTGTTTCATATTGCAAACACTTTGGGTTTGGTTTTATGTGTTTAAGGCCCACAGGTGTCCCTTAATAGCTACAGTTATCCCTTGAGAGTTGATATTGGCAGTTTATCATGTGGTCCAATCATATATTCATATATCAGGCTATTCTGTGATTTGATCAGTCATGTGATCTCACACTGATCACAAATCATTGGCTCTAAATGTGTTAGGATTACCACATGGTAACTTGTTCCTTTTTCCTGTATTATTTCACACGTTGCCTCCTAATTTCATCCCATGAGCCGCAATGAATGTTATGAAGGTATAAATAAAACTAGACTAAGAAGCTGATTCTGATTAAACTTGGATCCACGTAAATCAAGATTTATTTTCAATGCATGAAAAGCAGGCATACCGATACAGCTGGGAATGGGGTAGATTTACTTAAATTTTTAGTCCTCCTCCCCATCTCTAGTATAAATTCTAGAATGTAAAAGTTACATCCAACAAACTCAGAATGGAATATATATATATATATATATATATATATATATATATATATATATATATATATATATATAATTTTCCATTCCATTCCATTGTATATAAATACAACACCTTTACAATACATAGTAGACCATTAAAGAACTTGCAAGACTTTTAGAAATTAGACCTAGGCATTAAGCTTGAGGTATCCATCCAAATAAGTAAACCAATGCCATATGTGAATTTGAAAGATGTGCTTCCTGTCAGTCATAATGTACAACTTACCATCTAGGGAAGACTCCATTCTCCAAGCTGGTTGTCTGACTGCGTCGCCAACGCCGTTGGTAACTGCTAGCACAACTTCTGTTTAGTGAAGAGCCCGGAGAGGGAAACGGAGTGATAAGCAGGCTGCTAAGAGATGCTGTTACAAAGAAGAAATGGAGAAAAACCTTTTTAAATAAAACTTTTCAAAATGTTTTTCAAAACAGTATTTTGCATCTATGTTTTGATGCTAACAATAGGCAGAGTATCAGTCTTCTTCCCTGAACAGATATGTGTGTAGGGTTACCAACTCCAGGTTGGGAAATTCCTGGAGATTTGAGGGTGGAGCCTGAGGAGTTTGGGGTTTGGCTTCAGCCAGGTATAATGCTATAATGCCCACCCTCCAAAGCAGCCATTTATCTAGGGGAACTGATCTCTGTAGGCTGGAGATTAGTTGTAATTCCAGGAGATCTCTAAACCCCACCTGGAGGCTGGCAACCCTAGATGTGTGAAAGGCAGGTCTATGTATTCAGCTTGCCATTTTTGGTTACATTTAAGACCCCAATCCAATACAATGTGCCCCATTGTATGTTGATAGAGCAAGACTAAGGAGCATGAAATACAATTTGTTGGCTTGGCAGAGAAAATCTGCAATCCTTGTGCAAAGATCTGCAACCCCTGCACCAGCAGACTGCAGGATCCAACCTTTAGCCAGTACTCTATAAAATCCTCAGTAGCAGCGACCTAGTCTAAGCCGATTTTCGGCAAGGCGGGATATAAATGGAAAATAATAAATAAATAAATAAGAGTTGTTGTGAGAAAGAATCAGAAATTGAAAAGCATCCCTTACACATAAAATTGCCATAGAGAATCATGATAATGAGTGTACAAAAATTTCCCTTTGCATATTGAAGATCTGTGATTAAATATCACTTTCCTGATGTATACAGCATACAGTACTTCCTAATATTTTAATTAAAATGTTGGTGGAAGTAAAACTAAGCCCAAGGTCTTATGTTTTGAGAGATCAAGAAGAAGTAGCAGATAATACTTTTATTACAGCATAGCAGGAAAAGTTCATTTAGAGACATTACATTTTGATAAATACATTACCAGATCTTGCAATTCCGCTGTCTCTGTCTTCATTCAACTCCCTCCCAGGCATATCCATAGGATTGCTGTGAACTATGAAGATAAGGTCACCAGTTAGCATAAGAATATGAAAATAGTCGCTTTGGCTTTGTAGTGCTCCATTTAATTATTCAAATAAATCATGCTAATTTGTTGCATTCATTTAGAAGTTTGAAAATGACAGCACAGCACACATACACACCCATTACCAAGAAAGGCTGCAAAGCAGGTCAAGCCAAAGCACTAGCTCCTTATGAGTGTCAGAGCTTGCTGAAGCCCACTTCTTTATTTCAATGCAAACAAAATAAGGTAACAAAAGGGAAGTTAGCCATGGAGCAAAAGCATTCAATGCAATTTACAAGCAGCGACTAAAGAAAAAAAAACTGACAGAAAACAGTTGTACTATGGGTGCTCTAAGGCAAATAGGAGGTAAGTTTGGACTTCTATTACTTTTTTTTCAAATAAGCCAGAAGCTACCTGCATTTGCAGCCAGTCCTCACTATGCATAGAGGTCAAATCCTAGCCATGCTGACTTCAACAAAGCTAGGATTCCATCAACCAAGTCAAAAGCCTCTTGATTGTAATTAATTTAAAAGTGATAAATTGTTCCGATTGGTGGTGGTGGGGAATTAAATCAGCCATGGAAATAAAACCCAGTTATTGCAAGGCAAAAAATAACTTATTTCAGGTTTATGGGAATGGCAAAAGATTATATTTTTATAGTACAGTTCAAATTAAAACAACCTCTGAACATCTAATGACAAACACACGTTGCCAGGGATTTGCAAGCCCTATGCAAATTATTGCTAGGGTTTCTTAATATATCACAAGTCTCTTTTCTGACCCATCCCACTTGGACTGATCTCTGAGGGTTTTTTAAAAACATATTTTATTTCCAAGGCCAAACTGTAAAATCCGCTCAACTTGGTAACACCAACTAGACTACCCACACAGCACATAGCAAACCTGCAAAGAAAGAGGCGCTCCGGATCAGGCGGAGCGGACCTTGTTCAGAGAATGCCCGCCTAGGGCTGCAAAGCTGTGAAAAACCTACATGGCAAAATGTAAAATACATATGAGAGAATGAGGTTAGTAAAGCAGAACAGCGTCTGTGGGAGGGAACAAAAAAGATAAGCCAACACAAATGCAGACCCAGAAACACAGGAAAAACACACTCAAATTACAAGGAGCCCAATTCTCCTACTATTTCAGAAGGTTCCAGGGATGGGTGCGATTTGGCTTCGCTACCTCTAGTCAAGCCCCTCCCCCCTTGATCTCTTCAGCATGCCTCTCTGTATCTATGTACCTACGTGAGAAGGGCAGGTTGGTCTCCAGCTGTCTATTGCTTTTATTACTCTCTGTAAACCTACCCAGTCTTAAGACCGCCAGTAAGATTTCTTTTGTCTGCTGGGCTGCCTCTCATTGCACATATTTAATTTGCTCAACCCAACAGTCTCAGCTGCCTCAAAGTCTATTTGATACACTGGCTAAAGGAGCTTAGCTGCTGAAGTGCACCTCACTAAATGCTTTAAAACTTTCCTTATACTGGGCTGCTGTCAGGATCCAGAAGAAACCTAGATGTCATGAGTCATCTAGGCAGTGTTCCCTCTAAGCTGTGAATGTGAGCGGCCACTCATTAACACAGGAAGCTCCGCTGGAGCTGCACAGGGTCTTGCACTGCCCATTGCCCATGTTAAGACAGCAGCAGTTATATTATGCTCAGGATGTGAACTGCTGCACTCAGTGCGGGGGGGGGGGAGTGGGAAACAAGGGGACCTCTCCTGTGCTTTCACAGTGTTTTCATAGGATAAAATGGGAAACAGTTCACCTGAATGTGGTTGTTAAATTGCATTAGCAACAGGTATCCCAGCATCTAACTCAGTCTGAAATGGGTTTCAGAATTCAAAAGGCAATACTGTAACCAAAGCACATTCTTATTATCTCTCTTTCCCTTTTTCTTTTTTCATTTTTGTTAACAAAAAAGAAGATAATCATGAGAACTACTTGTTACCAAAAAATGGGTGGGCTGGAAAAAAATGACCTGTACACAGTATCCTCAGTAAGCACACAGTAACCTTTTAAAATTAAGAGCTGGCAAGGATCAGTGGGTCACAAGTATTCTTTTATTTAATTTCCTTGCTGGAAATGTTCTGGTTACAGATTAACTTCACTTTTGCCTTACACTGGATTCCTTGGCTCTGAAATGTAAACTAAGCAAGTTTGGATGAATGGATCAGACTCTGTTGTAGGTTTATTACAGATGCCAAGGGTACTGACTTCTCTTCTGAAATATTTATTACTGGTCACTGCATACTCTGTTAAATCCCAGCTGAATATTCACATTTCCTGACTACAGTAGACTAAGAAGCTGCATACCCAACTAAATACCATTAGATAGGGTATAGTACAGTCCCAGACAGAATTACAGCTTTCTAAGCCCCTTGTTTCTGCTTAGGAATGGATTCAGTTAACATGTCTTCTAGGCTTCCAGGGACTCTTACTTCTCTTTACACAGTAAGATTCCAGTAATACTCATAGATGTGGACATGCTCTCTAACAGAATCTTTTAGTACTATACGTGTTAATCAAGACATTTGGCCTATCCTTGTTTACATAAGTCAGGTGACTGTTTTTGTGCTAAATATTTTGTTTCCCAGCTATCTGCAAGATATACATTCAATAGCTTGCCTGAAGTGAGGGGTGGGGGAGCCTGTATAATCCACAGTCCTCTAAACAGATAAAATCTAGTAGAAACTAGTGAAGTATAAGCACAGCAGTTCTAGTGGTCTGACAACCACATCCTGAGCGGCTTTCACAATTACAAAAAAGCCAGAAAGGTTTAGTAGATAGTGTTTTAAACTCTTTTTATAACAGTGAACTGAAATTGCAGGGTACTCTATAGTGGTCATTGGATATCCAGCCCTGTGGAGACCGCTCTATGTGAAGAACGATTTGCAGGGGTCTTTTTGTAGCAGGAACTCCTTTGCATATTAGGTGACACACCCCTAATGTAGCCAATCCTCCAAGAGCTTACAGAGCTCTTCTTACAGGGGCTACTGTAAGCTCTTGGAGGATTAGCTACATTAGGGGTGTGTCGTCTAATATGCAAAGGAGTTCCTGCTACAAAAAGAGCCCTGATGATTTGTATGTAAAGCATTATCATGTTGACCCTACAGTTGTCACCATACTCCTTCCTACAAGTTACCCTTCATGGAGGCTTACATCAATGTGTTGAGATTGTGTTCTGCATCACATAAAGCTACAGACAATGTGGAAAAGTCTTCCTAAGAGTGGCTCTGAAACAATCAGCATGAGTGACCAGGAACTGCTTCATGTATACACTACCGGGCAGGGCAAAGAACTTGCTGAGATACAAAACAGAACCAGTACAGTAACTAGGCTTCTGTTTTAGCTAACTTGAGACATCCATGAATGGTGGAAATACTGGTGGGCTACAGCAGAAAAATAGGTTTTACACCCTCGCTCTTTAGCCATCTATTAAAAGCCTGTCTGTTCCTAAAAGCTGAGTGATATTGATTAAAGAAATGGTTAATGACAGTACTTGAGCACATGATTCATTTAAATACATGAAATAATCCCACTGGTGCTCTATTGGTCTCTTTATGGATTGACCCTTTTAGCCCAGCTAGGTTGATGTGGCCAAGGAAGCCAGAGACATCATTCTGAAGAGCAATCAACTAATTAGATGAACTGTGGGTGCCCATTCAGAAATAATTCTGATCAAACAGATGGCCTTGAAAATGAAAACTTTAAATGGGAAAGGTGAGTGTTTTGACAAGATCATCATATTGCTCCATTTGTTGGCACAGTGTAATTATAGAAGATTAATTAGGCTAGCAGGGAACACCTGCATGGATAAGGGCACCTAATTGCTGCAAAACACAGCACTGAAAATAATCAAGATTAATAAAGCTCATTCTTCAAGTTTATGAAGAAACTCTTAAAATAATTGGCAACAAAATCATAAAAAGTATTAGGAATAACCAGAATAGTCTGGTCTGAGAATACCTGAGGTGAAATAATGTGGCACAGTTCTTTGAATTGGTTATTTCTGTGCTATCCTTCTAACATGGCAACAGAAGGGAACACCACTGCTTGGTAAATATTAATTAATATTTCTTCCAAATGTAAAAATTGCATTTGGGTGCCTAACACATTTTGATTTTCAACAAAATCCACACAATGATTACAAAACATTGTTACACAGAAACAGTTTCAACAGATTTTGATAGAATGTTGATTCACCAGCCTCAGAGACCACATGGTCAGTTCAGAAAATCCACACTCAGTTTGGAGAGCAAAACTAGGAGATACAAGGCTGAACCACCCAAAGACATTCCAGTTTATGGATATTTAGAACTAGTAAATTTCATGTAAGTTCACTCACAAGTTAATTATCCAGGGGGAGAATCAACAGAAAGAAATTAAATTCACATTCTCTGCTCATGGGTCAAGGAGGGTGGCGCGGAGGACACACATGGACTCGAGCAGGTAGGGGACCAGGGTGGTGGCAGGGCAGAGGTGCAGGAGGAGGCTGAGTAGGTGCAGGAGGCCAGGGCCCGCCTTGCAGAGGCGCCATGCCAGGGCCGGCATGGGGACAGGCAGAGCCTGGATGGGCTGGGTGCCACAGCCCAGGCAGTGGCAGAGCAGCTCAAGAGCCAGCTCACGGCAGCGCTCCACTGGGTCATCCAGTGGGCTGGGAAAGGTGAGGGGGACTGCTGGGAGTAAGGGGCGGGACTTGCTGCATGTACCCACCCCCTGGGCTCCTTACTGCTGGAGCTTCACTCATGTGTGCTCCTGCAGGAAATGAACCCTGCATTTAACCATAGGCTAGCAAGTCTTGTAGAAAATGTGGTGGTAAGGAGATCATCATATTTTCTACAAGCCTTGCTAGTGAAATTTCAGTATAAGTCAGGGTTGCCAGCCTCCAGGTGGGGCCTGGGGATCCCCTGCTTTTACAACTGATCTCCAGATGACAGAGATCAGCTCCCCTGGAGAAAATGGCTGCTTTGAAGGGTGACTCTATGGCATTGTACCATGCTGAGGGCCCCCCCTCAAACCTTGGCCTCTCCTGGATTCACCCCCAAAGTCTCCAGGTATTTTCCAACCCAGACCTGGCAACCCTGGTACAAGTATAGTTTTAACCCTGTCTACCTGTAGCGGTTTTAAGTAGTTTTAAATTACTGTAACTATAAAGTAATAGTATCTAGCATGCATTCCATGCATTCCTTTTTCTTTATTTATAATCCTGTTCAGATGATGTAAAGTGATGAAGCTGCATTGGTTTGAATGAAGCCAACCCCCCTAAAATTTGTAGTGCAAGAACTTAACCCTGATATACCAAGTCCCCAAAACTATTTTCCCCTTAATACTCTCTGCAGCATGCTAGACTAGGAAGACGATAACAATAGCACAGAATTAAATTAATCCTCCAGCATCCTACAGACCTTGAACAAGAAACCTGAAATATATACAAAGCCTTTCCCTCCTGATCATGCATCTCCTGAATCCCTCATGTGAGGGAAGCTAACATAACCTGTGATGTTCAAAGCATGTGTTTACCAATGCTAGTTCTCTGATACGTATTTTTACACACAGTGGAATGGCCTCTTTATTACAAGTACATATTACATGTTGCAGTGTGTAGACAGAAACCTTGGTATGTTAAGAATAGCTAGATTTGAATTTAGTAGCACATTAGAGACCAATAAGATTTTCTAGGTATGAACTTTCAGAAATCAAAGCTCCCTTCATCAGTGTTGACTTACAAAATCATCCTGGGCTCGAATCTAGCTGTTCTACTGCAGACCAACATGGCTAACCCTCTGCAATTATGCTAAGAATGTAATTAATAAAATGTCTCGGTGGGAAAATTGGTATGAGAAGTAATCAGTACAGACATCATGTTCATATTGATTGGAGCCAAATGCCAAAAAGAGAAGCCATCATGTTCATTTCAACATGGTAGTATTTGCTTATATTTTATATCTTACTGTGGTTTGGATCCAGTTTAAAATCTCCACTGATGGAAATCCCTCCAACAGCAGAGCATGAATTCTCTGCCTCTCACTCCAGCCCAAAATTCCTCCTGAAAAAGTGGGGGACAGGGAACCCTCCAGAGCAGGGTGAAGGGGGAGTTGACAGTCTGCTGCAGAGGGGGAGAACAGGCAAAAAGTCACCCCCTCTTTGGTAAGCAGAAATGACTAATGGGATTCAACCCAGTATGCGTAGTTTCACCACATGAGGATTTGAACTGATATCACTGGCTCCCTTCAGCCTTTTAAATAGCCACACACTATTTCAGGTTTCAGAACCCATCTAATTCATTTATTTGTGTGCACATTTTTTTTAATAACAGATCTTCAAAAAGATAGTTTCAGAAGTCTACAGTAGAACAGTTAGACTTCAGTCCAGTTGCACCTTGGAGACCAACAAGAGTTTCATGATATAAGCTTTTAAGAATCAAAGCTCCCTTTGTCAGACATAAGTAGAGCAGAAATGGACATCTTTTGGTATACACCCTTCCCACCTTCTGACTAGGATAAAATGACTCAGAGATCTTTGTTCCAACTCTACTCATGTCTGACGAAGGGAGTTTTGACTCTGGAAAGCTTACAGCCTGAAACTCTTGTGGGTCTCTAAGGTGCTGCTGGACTCAGATCTTCCAAAACCTTTTGATACAAGTAGTCCAAGAAAGGAAACTTTTAATTACTTATGTTTCCAAGCAGTCCATTCATAATCGTACTGTGATCTGGCTTTAGCATGTTACTGTCCTGATTAATGAATTCAAGGCTGTCTTGAAGCCTACAGAAGGAAAAAAGAAAGAAAGAAATGGTTATTTGCATTCTGTTACAGCACTGTTTGATTCTATTTTCAACTGTAGTCTGTATACATTTTTTCCCTTTTCATGGCAATAAAATTGTTTAATGACAGGCAGCACAAAGTGCAGAAGCCAATTCTGCACATCATTCAATGGCTTCTCAACATTATTAGCCCAGAACTACTTCTTTCTTCAGCTATCACAATGTAAAGGTGTCTGGAACAGCAGTGGCATCCTATCCCAAGCAAGAGACAAAAATCTCCATCTCACCATGCCATCCCTTCCCATTCCTTTTCTTTTCCCATTGTAGAAAGTGTGCCTTATGCCATGTAGCAACTTTTCAGCTGCAGAGCAGTGCCAGGCAATTAGGGGCAAGTATTCAAGTTCTCAGTTACTTTAAATATACTTATCTTCTTTTATTTTTAACAAGCACTTTTCCTGCACCAGCAAACAGGCCAGTCCTCCTAAATTCTCAGCTAAGCAACCCAGTTCACTGAAGGGGACAATGGAAGTATTAAGAGAGGGAACAGCAGAATGCCATCCTGCTTCACTTTGGTTCACACTAGTGAAGAATCCTCTCTTGCTTGTGCAAGACTTATGAACAAAATGGTGTAAAGCAATCAGCATGAAAGGCAACAGAAAAGTTTCCAGTCTCTACTATTATCATGCACACCTTTTGTAATTTGACTCTGACCTATGTGGGGGGTTCAGGGGTACAGCCATGCGGCCAAGGCTTCCAGGTGCAAGGGTAGAGTCCATGACAGAGGAAGAGAAAAAAGGTGAATGGAGGAATGCGCAGACAGCCTGTTCTCTCTCTCCACCCCCTCCTCCTGAATCAGCTCAGGAAACAGGGTGCTCCTCCTACAAGAATTAAAGAACAGCCCTGATCCGGAGCAAGACGAGGCAACCAAAAATGGGCACGACTTATCAAAAGGCAGAGGAAGGGGTGGGATGAGGTGAAATGACCTTTGTGACTCCCCACAGATAGAAACGGTGTTAGGTATTCTAAAGTAGGCAAAATTGGCTTAGCAGTGATCTCCTTTCCCTCTCGTTTTGGCCAAGAAGGCTTGATGTGCACTCTCTCTTTTTCATCTAATCCACAATACACATAGTTCACATAGTATTTCTAAGACACTCACGTGTTTAAGCTTCCATAGATGCTACTTCCAGTACGAGCTGTAAAAACTTTGCTTAACATAAGTTGCGGAGGTGAGCTGTGAGGCAAAAAAAAAATATTATTACAGATATATCTTCTTCATATGTTTGTTGAGTAGAATACCAAGAGTCATGAACACCTCAAGACAGGGAATAGTTCTTTACTCAGTGACTGAAAATCATTTTCAGCCTCACCTCACTCAGCAAATGATGCTGCCAATTAACAACATATTTATACTGTTTAACATATTCCACTCTTTTCCATTAAATGAAGGTGGTTAACAACACAGAAATATGTTATAATGTACACATAGTGACTATTCTATTCAAACTTCTGATGTTTGTGTCTGAAATTAACCTGTATTCTAACAAATTACTGACTGTATTAAAGATCTTATTTGGTTGATTGTGTGATTATTTTTCACATAAGACAACCATGATAGGAAACAACACAGAAATTAACATATGGAAGGGGAAACAGGACCAGGCCTCCTGGGCCCACTCCTGATCTCCACATGTTGCTCAGGGCTTGTGCATAAATGTGTATATATGGATGTATACTCTGGATGCACAAATCGTACCTTGAAAAATGGATGGTAGAGATCATATATTTAAATCCCCTGAGCAAAAAAGTTGATCAGTGATGAGAACCTGATAGAGGATCAGCAGATGTGGTTCCATTCTTCCTCCTCATTCTGTCATTTCTACACTGTTCAACTATCTTTATGATGCTAGTGACAATAATGTGTACCTGAGACACCTCTACTCCTATGAGAATACTGGGTTATTACATGAATTCAACAAAGTGAAATCCTTTGAGAAAGCTCTGCAAACAGAAGTCTTACCGGATTTGATGGATTTTTAGGGTTGAACCTTTGTAGCTCATGGCCACAGAACCAAACATCATCTCCCCAAGCATATTAGCATCTGAAGAACACCGGGAGCCCTGCAAAACATGCCATTGATTATTATGTTGCATAGGTTAAGGCACAGCAGAAAGAAAAGGAAATGTCTTTTTGATCTAGTAAACAAATAATAATACTATTTGAAGTACGATACCAAAAATGTGTTCACATATATAAACAGAAACATGTTTTGAACACATATACCAAATCAGACCATTGGTCCATCAAATCCAGTACTATCTAGTTAGACTGGCAGCAGTAAATCATGGATGGCATCTGCTGTACTATGGCTATTGTCCATGACACCAGATACCTAATAATCCTACCACTACCTCTCTTGTCCATCCACTGCCACTTGCCTTACATGTTGGGCTTGATGGCAGCAGCAGCACTACTTGTCTCAGAAGCCTCTGGAGTGTCTTCCTCAATCTCCTTCCCTCATACTGTCTCATCTCTCTGGGAAGTAACACCCAAGAAACTGGGTTCTGGGGCATATCTTCCCATCCCTGTTATTTGCCCATCATTCCATAAAGGAAATGACTTTGTTTAATGGCAAAAATAGACACATGCATGTTTGCAATGGCTGTGGAGAACTTATAAAATAATACTAGTATGTGTTATAAATTGTTTGAGTAACTTAATTCACTGCATTTCATCTGCTTTTATTTTTTAATTGGCAACTTCAACACTGAAATATTGGAGTGCAGAATTTCACACACATTTAACACCTGGTTAAAGATTATTCACATTTATTTGGCACTAGTCAAATGTGTCACTCTACAGGATAAAGTATAGTTCCATGATTAAACTGTCAGTACTGGCATTTACTAACATTAAAACAGAAAGATTTTCAGTCAAACACAGTTGAGTAGGAAAGCATACAGAAACTGATAGAAGGAAGCTATATTGAACCTAAGATACTTTTCTATCACATTTGAAACGCAGTTCTATTTTTATATATATATATATATATATATATATATATATATATATATGATGGTTAATGAAACAAAGAAAGCAGAAATAAGCTATCTAAATCTGAATTTGGCTTCAAAATGCAGATTTTAAAAATCCATACACTGGATCTAGGAACAGAAAGAGGAGATGTTTGTATAAACATCCCAAAACTAAAAATACAACAAAAAAACCCTGCACACCCTTAATAGAGAAACAATGTCTGCGCAAGCACAAACATCACAAAGCAAGCAAACAAAAATTGCTGAACAAGATCTTGGGGCACTATATTCTTCGAAGCAACTGGCATGGAAATGGCTTGCAGTGGAAAGAGAGCACAAGCACTTTCTGCTTGAAGCTCCCCCATCAGCTAACACAAGCAGGTTTGCAGAAAGGGCATCCTGTATCCTTTCTGCTCCAAGCTTCCCCATCATGTCTAGCAGAGTGATGGGGGTGAACTTGGGAAAGAGAAATGCGTCCATGGGACACTTGAGACATGGGTGAACTTGGGAAAGAGAAATCTGCTCCATGACCAGAGTCCCCTCATCACCTGCTCAGCAGTGGCAGGGGAGACAGATTTAAAATTTTTTTTTACAAGATTTATGCCCCACCTTTCTGTCCTCATAAGGGCCATCTAGAAAGCTAGCAAATTAAAACATACATAGTAATATCTCATAGAGGCTTGGTGGCTCAAGTGGTTAAGATGCTGAACTGCAGACCAGAAGGTTGGTAGTTCAGCAGTTCGAGACCTGAGTGCCACATGATGGAGTGAGGTCCCGTCTCTGGTCCCAGCTCCTGCCAACCTAGCAGTTCAAAAGCATGAAATTGCAAGTAGATAAACAGTTACCGCTTCAGTGGGAAGGTAACAGCGTTCTGTGCGCCTTGGCATCTAGTCATGCTGGCCACACGACCACAGAAATGTCTTTGGACAGCATCGACTCTTCGGCTTGCAAATGGAGATGAGCACCGCCCCCTAGAGTCGAATTTGACTGGATTTCGAACAAGGGAAACCTTTACCTTTACCTAATAATATCTCATATTAAACACCACTAAAACCAACAAGATGCACATCATTAAACCAATTAATACCAGAGATAAAATACATACAAAAACATAACAAGAACAATTAAGGCATTGGGCAGGAAGGAGGTATCACAGAGGAAATGTCAAACAAAACAAAAAGGGTTTTACCCATTGGCAAAAGATAGTTACAGACGGGGACAAACAAGTCTCCCTGGGGAGACAGATTTAGAGGTTTGGTGTCATGACCAAGAAAGCCCTCTCTCTCCTGGATTGCCACCTTGCCTGATCTCAGAAGGTCGAGCACCCAAAGCAGAGATGCTGGTGCCAAACCATATAGGGCTTGAAAAGTCAACACCAGCACCTTGAATTGTGACCAGAAAACAGACTGGGAGCCAGTGTGGATGGCCCAAGACTGAAGTGATATGGTTCCTATGATCCACTCCAGTCAACATCCTAATCTAGATGCAATTAGAGCAGGCATCACAGTGGCTAGATCTTTTCTGCCCTGGAGAAGCTGCAACTGGCTATCCACACTAGGGTTGCCAGCCTCCAGGTGGGGCCTGGGGATCTCCCGCTTTTACAACTGATCTCGAGTTGACGGAGATCAGCTCTCCTGGAGAAAATGGCTGCTTTGAATGGTGGACTCTATGGCATTATACCATGCTGAGGCCCCTCCCCAAACCCTGCCCTCTCCTGGATCTACCCCCAAAGTCAACCTAGACCTGGCAACTGTACTATCCAGTCAAAGCTGGTAATAGGTACTCCTAGCCACAGCTATAACCTGCTTATCTAGCAGTAGACCGGGGTCTGACTCCAAGACCATATTTCTCCCTTGATTTTATTAGTTTTAATGCAGTTCAGTTTTACATGTTTTGCTGTTTCTCTCTCTTTTTTGGCTATTGCCTGTTTTTATATTTATCTGCTGTTTAATGTGATTGATTACAATGATGGAAGCCATCTCAGACATTTTAAAGTGGAGAGTTTGGAGTACAATATCACTCCAAAATCATAGTTCTGGTATGCAAAAATTTACATTTTGATATTTTTGTCTATTATCTGTATACCCTTTTCTAGGTCAATCTGACTGGCCAGTTAGAACTGATGATCATCTTTACGGGCAAAATTACTTGTATGCATAATCTTTGAGACACTGAACAAGGTTAGATCCCACAGATCTTGCTAACAATGATGCCTTCTGCCAGCAAAAGCTCTTCCCTGATGCAGGAAGCAAGGGGGGAGGCCCCTTGCACCAGAAAAAGGACCACTGTTAGCAGAGTAAATCTGTGATTCATCATTTGCTTCAATTTTGACAGCTTCTCGCCTTACTGTGTTTGAATTACCTTTTAAATAGCTTGCATCAGAGTCATACCATGCAATCATATGCCATCAGATAGTTAAATTAATTTTGGATTTATTTCATTCTTTTACTCCCAGACATGCACTTAATCCCAACGAAATTTATTTTGCCTCTTCAGTACTCCATGCACAGTATTCGTAGATGATGACTTGTCCTTCCAATATTGCTGTGTCACAGTTTCTGAGTAAAGCTTGATCAAACTCAGAAGATAGATGGGGTAGCTAAACTCAGTTCTGGGCAGACACACACGGCTTTCAAGCTCTCATAAGACTTGCTAAAGATACACTGTGTAAGAGGAAGGGAGATCACCAAAAGTCATATCCCTTCCTGTCCAAAACACAGTTCTCCCAGGACAAAGAGATAAATATAGCTTCATTCTCCTGCTCAACAACACAATGTGAAGCAAATTACATGTTGGGCGGATGCATGCACAATCTGTAACTGGATGAGGCCAGTGCTGTGCTTAATTGAACTTGGTAACTCCATCGTTAATGCATATCCCCAGAATATATGATGTTGGGATCAGCCTCCCCAAAGTAGAGAATTACTTCACTACAAAGGGTCTAAAGAATCAACTCTATTTTAGGAAGGCTTAAAAGAAAACACTTGTGATCAGTGCAAGGTGAGATGACAGAAATATATCCATGTCAGATGACTCTGGCTGCAATGGTGGCCAAAACTGCTTCTCTTATGTAAAGTGTAGCTCAGGTTCAATGAGCACCCATATCACAGTCCTTTTAAGTTGTCAGCAAGAAATAATTTACAGTTGTACATTTCCAAACTGCTTTCTGGCCAAAAAAAATCTTGAACATAAGGCTTTACAAACATTTAAAGCAAGCTCAACAAGCACTTGACAGCTAGGGGTGTAACACTACAGATAGCTCAGTCTTGGGGGGGTGGGGGGAAGAAGGTTTGTTACTCAAACTCTCAAAGACCGATTTCAGTATCATTGATTCCTCTCTCCCTATCCTCACTAAATGATCCAGGAAAATCCGTTACTGTATATATCATCAACACATGTGATAGAACATCTTTAGCAAAAAAATAAAAATAAAAAATGCATGGAATTTATGACAAGACAAAGGGCCAAACTAGATGTGATGGCACCCATGGTTCTGACCCATGGACACCACTGCCATTTTAAAGCCTAATGAGGCAATTTTAAACTGCTGAAAGGGATCAGGTCTGCAGCGTGGTGGCTCTGAAGTCTCCCCACTCATGCCTTTTCAAGTGCCAAAAACAGCCATGGGGGCATTACAGTGTTTGAAAAGGCACATTAAGGGGGAAGAGCCCTTCATCCCATTGTGCTGTGGGCCCCATTGTGGCATTTTTAATTGCATCATTATTCTTTAAAATGGTGTCATCATCTATGAGTTGGATCCAGGGGCATCATCTTCTCTAGTGTAGCCCTAACACTTTTTTTTATAACTATTGGAACATAAGTGGAAATCTCGGAATCCCCATCTCAAACCTAATTCATGTGCTTCCTCCTCTTAAAGATAATTTACAAAGCAGGTAAGCCTACCCCCCCACCTCAGATACCCAGGTAAGCCCATCCCCCACCTCAGTTATTGAATTTTCAGTTTTTTGCTATCTAAAACTAGTGAACT
Organism: Gekko gecko; assembly: GCA_029375565.1. Lineage (NCBI taxonomy): Eukaryota > Metazoa > Chordata > Lepidosauria > Squamata > Gekkonidae > Gekko > Gekko gecko. Next base: position 140,556,281 of record JAPDNY010000002.1, read on the forward strand.
TTTTTATCTAGAGCAGCCATCTTTTCCCCAGTTCTGCTGGGAGTCCAAAGAAGGGAAGGAGTAGATGTATGTGCTATATATACACACCCATGTACATACATAACCCCCCCCCAATCTTTCCAATGGCACAGTAGTAATAAGTAGTTCAGACAAGCTACTTAAATTAACTCTATTCTTTTTCTGGTATTCTTAAACTTTCCTAGTCTAGTTTGCCTGACATCTGCCACCTGCACTGTTGGATAACTACCAATTAATAGCTTCAAGATTCCTGTCACCATCTGGCCAGCTCTAGCCGCAGCCAATTCCTAATAAGGAGATTTTTACAGATATCAGTCACAGTGAAAGTATGGCACATTTACAACAGGAGGAACTCTCACCTGATATTTTGAACACTGCTCTTTTGTTTCAGAAGATGAAGAAGAGGAATTGATCGAACTGTCCAAGGAGGAGGAACTATCTCCTCCAGGTCTGAGTTGGCAACATTTCCCAAAGACTTTTACCTGCACATCATTACAGAGTTTCTGAGGGAGAAAAATAAATGTGTGTTAGCTTTACTTTAACCAAACCCCAAAAGTGTATTCTGAGAAGCACTGTAGTCTGGGAACTCATATTTCCTGCAGCCCAAATGTATGGAGAAAACATCCTAAGTAGCTTAACTTTAACAAATGCTTTAATGTCAATGAGAGAAAGGAAATCACAAGCCAAGCTGAGTGAGTCACTTACTAAGTTTCATTAGACTTAATAAGTCTTACTAGCGTGCTAGAACTGGGGATACCAACAAGAAGAACTTTGCAATTTTTATATACTATGCATCTTATATACTATTTTTTAAACACTCGTAGGAATAAAAGGATGCTGGGAAAGACTGAAGGTCAAAGAAGAAGGGGACAGCAAAGGATGAGATGGTTAGACAGTGTCACTGATGCAACGAACATGAAATTGAGCAAACTTCAGAGGACAGCAGAAGATAGGAGGGTTTGGCGTGATCTGGTCCATGGGGTCGCGAAGAGTCGGACTCAACTGTGCAACTGAACAACAACAGGAATAAAAGAGCACCAAAATAAAGATGGTGTTCAAAAGGTGGAAGAAAAAGTTTTAGGGGGAATACTGTGTTTCTTTACCTTGTGAGATTTCACATGCATAAAGCTGGACCCTTACAGGTAAAGCTTGTGCCATATCTGCTAGCAAACTGAGGGCATTAGATAATGTCCTTACAGACAGGAGAAACATTTATTTATTTATTTAATTCAATTTATATCCTGCTCTCCCCGCCAAGGCAGACTCAGGGTGGCTTACATTAAAAGTTAAAATACATTAAAACACAAATTGTAAACATCATAAAAATTGTATACAATTACAAAATAAAGTGCTAGTGGGCTTCCGGTCGGAGTAAAATGGCGAATTGACGCACCTTGCGAATGTGCAGGGTGGACAGTGGCTCCTTCCGACAATTTGGGCATTATATATTGCCCAACGCAGCATCCCACAGGTAGGGGGCTGGCAAGCAAGCAACGAGGTCCAAGTGAGAGTTGAGATTGGCGTGCACGAGTCCTGGAGGAGGCTTGTTTACGCTTTGATCCCCTCTCCCGAAGCGGGCGTTTGCAAGACAGCACTAAAGGAGCCAACCAAGCTGAGGAATCAGCATAAATTTGTCATTTCCCAACTTCTTAAGAGAGAAGATCAATTGGAATGCAAAAAGAAGCAATGCGAAACCCCAAGATAAACATGCAAGGTAACAGAAGTATTTTGCTTACCGGAATGAAGTTCTAGTGAAAATTGAAGCAGACGGTTAAGTGCATAAGACTTATAAAAAATAATCTGTGCATCGTGGATTTAAAAAGAGCTTGTCAAAGTACTAAATTAGTGAAAAATTGACTTTGTTTAACATTCCTGTGGTTGTAAAAAGATAGAGAGTGGAATCAGAGACCGAAACTGACAGGAAAGATCGCAAGACTGGGAAAGAGAGGTGTTGCAGGCAATTGTTTCCAGCTGGAACTGTGACTAGGAAATCAAGAAAGAAGGCTAGAGCAGACCCAGGAGGACCAGAAGACCGGCAGAGTGGAAAGTTTCCTGGAGGATAGTTTATAAGGAGAGGCAGGAAGCAGGAAGCTCAAAAAGAGCCTACTCTAGCCAGAAAATCATAGAGAAATCACGCCTGCCATTTTGAGGAGGACTAAACTTTAAAATCTAATTTTAAGACTGAAATAGACTTTAAAGGTGTGCCAAAAGGTGGCGATTAGAATAAATACATACAGGACAGTTGGAATATATAGAAGAGAAGAACCTGGTGCAACTTTAAAAATTTCAAAACGGACCCAAAACAAAGGCAAAGGGCAGCTTCTGCAGTGAGTCCGAGTACGACAGCGAAAGAAAAGAGAGAATGGCAAGCTGCAATCGATGCAATGGAAAAGAGAATGATGGAGGCAATTCAAGGACTGGTAAAACAGATACAGTAGCAGTTGGAGAAACAAATGGAAAAACAGTTGGAGCAGCTGGAGGAAGTACAAGAGAAGAATGTGGTGGCAATGAAGGAACTGGTTATAGCAGAGGTGGCAGAAATTAAAAAAGAAGTGGCAGACATGAATAATCAAGTTCAAGGTCTGGCAGTAAAATCGACAGAATTGGAGCAAAAATCACAAGCCATAGATAAAAAAATGGACACAGCATTACAAGACAATCGGAGACTGGAGTCAATGATGGAATACAGAGCAATGTTAAAACATGTGAGGTTAAGAGGGATTGAGGAAACGACGGACGAAGACATACGTTCGGTGGTAATGACAGCATTGACAGAGTATTTGGGAGAAGATCAAGGAGAGCTGGATTCTGATTTTGATTTAATTTATAGAGTGAACTCAGCATATGCTCAAAGAAAGAAACTACCAAGAGATGTGATTGTACAACTGGTAATAAGGAAGATGAAAGAGGATATTTTTAAGAAACAGTTTACACAACCCTTGGAGATTGATGGCAAAAAGATAATAATAATGAGAGAACTCCCAAGAATGATTTTACAAGATAGAAAGAAATACAAGAAGTTGGTTAACAAGTTGAAGCAGCTTAATATCAGGTTCAGATGAGAAATACCACAAGGTCTGTCTTTTACCTATCATACGTTAAGACATACGATCAAGACTCTAGAAGAAATGCATAGGTTCAAGGCAGATAATTTAGAAGACTTTGGAGATATATAAGACAAGACACGATGGATTACAAATTTTATCATGGAATGTAAATGGACTTAATTCACCCACTAAAAGAAAGGTAGTAAAATATTGGTTAGAAAAACAAAAATGTAATATTATTTGTCTACAAGAAACCCATATTAAAAACTGGGACAGTAAGTATTTGATCAATAAAAAATTAGGAGAAGAGTTTTACTCATTGGCAGAGAAAAAGAACAAAGGAGTTGTGACTTATGTAAAAAAAAGAATTGGATCCAAAAGAAATTTTTAGGGATAAAGATGGGAGATATATTGGAGTGGAAATTACAATGCTTCAGAAAAAAAACACTGGTGGTTAACTTATATGCGCCTAATGGAGCAAAAGAAAACTTTTTAAAAGATTTGATGAAGGAATTGGATCAAGTGAATTACGATCAGATAATCCTGGCGGGAGACTTTAATGGTACTGTAAATAACAAATTGGACAGGAAATCAAAAACTACCGATGAGAAGATCGGAAAATTACCAAAAGTTTTTTTAAACTGATGGAGCAAGAGAAATTGGAAGATGTGTGGAGAAAATGGAACCCGAGAGTTAAGGATTTTACTTTTTATTCCAATCGACATAATTCATTTTCCAGGATTGACATGATCTGGATGTCTGGAGATATCGCATTAAAAACGCAAAAAGTGGAGATTTTACCAAAGACTAATTCTGATCATAATCCGTTGATATGAGCAGAGAAAGGGAAAAAAGTGATTTCAAAAATTTTTAAGGTTTTGTTAAAATGGTATACAGAGGACGAAATTGTAAAAGAACAAATGGTAAAATGGGCGATAAATGTAAATAGGGAAATAAATATGTCATTGTGGGAATGTTTGTGGAAAAAGTCCATGAAAATTTCAACATGTGTTAATGTGAAAGAAAATTGTTATAAAATGATGTATAGATGGTATATGACGTCAAAAAAATTGCTAAGATGAGTGAGAATTTGTCTAGCAAATGTTGGAAGTATAAAAAAAAGGAAGGCTCATTTTATCATATGTGGTGGACTTGTGATAAAGCAGTAGCTTATTGGACAGAGATCCATAATGAAATACAGAAAATCCTGACATGTACTTTAAAAAAAGAACCAGAAATATTACTTTTAGGTCTTAAAATGGAAGAAGTGAACGTGACAAAGAGAACATTGTTATGGTATTTGATTACAACAGCAAGAATGACCTACGCTCAATTTTGGAAGCAAGAAAAAGTGCCGGAAAAATGGGACTGGATAAAGAAGATGCTTTTTATGGCAGAAATGGATAAACTGACAAAGAAACTTAATGAGGAAGAAGATGAAGAATTTTTTGCAGAATGGAAGGATTTTAAAGACTATGTTGAAATGAACTGGGATGTAAAAAATAATTTACTTTGCTTTGACAACTATTAAAAATAGAATATAGAAAATATTGACTGAATAGTAGTCAAATTGTTACCTGAGAGTGAGACAGAGAAAATGAATATGTTAGAAACGAAGAATTGAAAAATTGAGGAGTTTTATTGTAATTGAAAATTGAATTAATAAGTAACGGGGGTGGGAGCATTGCTGGAAGCTTTGAGGGGGGAATGGAGGGGATATTCGAAAAGGATGTATTTAAAAGTATCTTGAAATATGGAACGTGTTATTATATCCTATTAATAATTTTTTAAAAAATAATAAAGTGCTAGTGGTGGTGTGATCTTACATAGAAATTCCAGTACACCATGGTGGAATAGTCACAGAAGAGTATAGTCAAGCAGCTTGTCAGACCATTTATAGAAACTGTCCCAGGCTGCTGGTGATGGTATGGAGGGCCTTACCACAGTTCAGTTGTTGGGAGTGGCTCCTAATTAAAGGCCTGGTGGAAGAGCTCCATTTTGCAGGCCCTGTGGAACTGTAAGAAGTCCCGCAGGGCCCTGATGTCTTCCGAGAGCTCATTCCACACATCCATTATATACAGAAAACTTGTAATTATTAAACTTGTTTTTTTTTTTTGTAAAAAACCTCTCCTAAAAAGGAGAGAATTTTATTGCTTTTTTTAATAAGAAAAGGGTAGGGTATATAGATGGACTAAGAAAAAGATTGGAGTGAATTTTCTGTTAGAGTATTAGTTTTAGTTAGTACAAATACAGTTTTTGGCATCCACCGTGGTTGGAAGATCTTCTTTTCATCTACCGAAAGTCCAAAATAACTCTGTTAGTTAAGTTAGTAAAGTCCTTTGGGGTTAGTTGTTGATCAGCTCCCTTCTGCCGCCTCACGAACAGTCACTATATCTTGGGATGTCTTCTTTTTAAGTCTCTCAGATTGTATGATGGGCCCTCTTTTGCCTTCTCGTCTCCTGCTCCAGCACCTCCCTCCTCTGGGCCGCTGTCCTCTTCGCTGCTTAACTCTGTCCAATTGGTGAGTTCTGCATCTTCCTCTGAGCTGGCGTGTCTCTTCAGAAATTCTTGAGCTTTGAAGACGGAGTCAATCTTCTCTCTTTTGTCCTTGAATTTGAACGTTAGTCCTTCGGGAAAGCACCATCTGTAAATGGTTTGATGTCTTTGTAAGAATGTGGTCAATCCTTTGTATGCTTTCCTTTTCATTTGAATTTCATATGGAACATCTTTTAAAGTTCTGATAGTCTGCTCTCCAATCTTCAAGGGCACCGCTGAAACTGCACGCAAAATTTGATCTCTAGTACGCTGCTTGATAAACTTGACAACCACTTCTGCTGGCAGATTATTTTTCTTTGTAAAGCTGGAATAGGCTCTATAGGCCATAATCATCTCATCCTTTAATTCTTGTGCTTCTCTGCCAGTTAGGGGTGCCAAGGCATTCGCCAGTATAGCTCTGAGATCTTCTTTCTCTTCTTCCTTTATGCCCTGAAAGTGGAGAGTCAGATTTGATTTCTCCATCTGAAGCATTAAAATTCTTTTTTCTTGCGTATCTTGATGTTTTTCTAATTTGTTGACCCTTTTCTTAATTTTCTTGGTGTCTTCCGTTGAGACCAAACACTTCTGTGCGATCTCCTCCATCTTCTTTGCTGTTTCTGTTAGTTGTTTTTGTTGACTGTTGAGAACACTTTCCATGTTGCAGAGGGTTTCGCTGATTTTCTGCATTTGATCCAGCAGAGGGCGCAGTGGCTCGCTTTTCTGTTGATTGACAGCTGGCTCTAGGGGGAGGCTGCCAGGACTGGAAGTCCCTCCCCCCTTCTTTACCGGCTTCTCAGGGACCCTTTTCTGCCCTGACATTTTTTTTATTTGTTTACTTTAGCAAAGTTCGTGCCATGTCACCCAGGAGACAAGCTAGCTTCTTAATCTTCAGTAAAACCCCAAAGGTACTTTCACCAAGCCGCTTTTTTGCTTCACCCCCCTTCACTCTTTCTTTAACAGTCCCGTTTTTCAAAGGGGGTGGGGATTCCTCCCTCCTCCCATGCGCTTATACGTTTATGGGGGGGAGCGCATTTATGCCGCTTCAAAACAGATCTCCAACTCACGATTCGCTGCCAATTCTTCTTTTTATTTAAATTCATTCCGCTGCTTCTCCACTCCTGGAAGTCGGTGGCGTTGCTACGTCCCATACGGGCACAATGCAGCGGGGCCGACTGGGGCGGGGAGAAAGCCTCAATTTCCCGGCTGTTTGCCGGCAAAGAGGCTACTCCCCAAGCACCCCCGGTTCGGAGCCTTTGCCTAAGGCTCACTAGGGTCTTTCGCATATGCGAAGACCCCCCCCAACCGCGTGTGGGCTAACTGCCTCCGGGAGCGTCCCGAGAGGTGGCCGCCATTCGCTCCGCCGAAACCAAAAGCCTTGTAATTATAAAAAAAAAAAAAACATCCTCCTGGAGCTGTAAACCAGATACGGGCTCTTGCCTACCCAAACTGGAAGTTAAACTGAACAGAAGGAAACTGCTTGGCATCTGGATTAGAGGGAAATTAGATTTAAGATGGTACAAATGAGCCAACTCTACCTCCACTCTCCTCTACCACCAGACACCTTAAACTTTGGGGGGAATGCCTCCTTCATTTTAAAGCATCACGACAGAACACTGCTGCTCTTAAACTGCAAAGCAGATCATAATATCATGTGTTCACCTACACACATAGTCAGTGTGGCATAGCAGTTAGAGTGTCAGACTAGGACCTGGGACAAATGGGTTTAAATCCATGCTACCACAGAAGCTCAGCAAGTGACCTCAGACATGTCACAATCTCTCAGCCTAACCAACTTGACAAGGTTGCTGTTGTTAGGATATGATAGAGGAGGGGGAAATGATGCAATCGGCTGCTTTGGGTTCCAATTATGGGGAAAGTCTGCTGGTCACCTGTTTTTACCTTGCATTGATGCTATGGCTCTTTTGCTAATGCAATAAAGATTATATATGTGTATATCTATCTATCTATCTATCTATCTATCTATCTATCTATCTATCTCCTTATTCTAATAGCCAAAATGTGCGGATACCTATTCCCCCCAACAGGGGGCTCACTGTCGCCCAACAACTTTTCCTGCATAGTCAGTAGACTTCCTGGGTTTGTAGAAAAATCCAAAAAGTGAAGAAATCCCTTCAGGAATGGTTGAATTCCCCAAAAAGCCTTTTGAAATGGCCTCTGCAGGGACCTAACTCCAGGCATCAAAGGTGAGAGATTAGAATGTGGGGGGGGGAGGCTTCTAACTGGCTCTGTCAGTAAAAGGGTGGGGGAAGGGCCCTTTCCAGGCCTATTTTGGCCTTTCAGGGAGGGAGGGAGGGAGCCTTGGGACCAGGCCTCACAAAAGTTGCCAGTGCCAGGCTGGGGGATTTCTAGAGATTTTGTGGTGGACTAAGGAGGGCTGGGTTTGGGAAGGGAGAGGCCTCAGCTGGGTATAATGCCACAGAGTCCACCCTCCAAAGCAGCTATTTTCTGCAGGGAGACAGACCTCTGCTGTCTAGAGTCCAGTTGTAATTCTGGGGGGTCTCCAGGGCCCATTTGGAGGTCGGCCACTCTAGGCCTGGCAGTAGTCTAGGGTTGCCAGGTCCCCCCCTGATTTGCATGACTCACCTAGCCTCGGCTGCTTGCTACCATTCATCAGCAGCCACCCTATGAAAGCCAGTGAGGTGCAGCAGTTAGAGCTTCAAATAGGGTCTGTAAGACCCAGGTTCAAATCCCTGTCTTGCAGTGGAAGGTGACTGCATGATTTTGGACCAGTCACATATTTCAGCCTAACCAACCTCACAGCGTTGTTGTGCAGATAAAAAGGAGGAGGGAATAATGAAAGCTGCTTTGGCCCTCACTGTGGAGAAAGACTGTAATTTTCCTAGGTAGAGGCTGGGGGGTGGAGATGGAAAACAGGAGACAGAGAGGCAGATAAAGGTAGGTTGGCTGTTGGTTGGGAAGGAAATAGAGTTGCCAACTCCAGGTTGGGAAATCCCTGGACATTTGAGGGGTGAAGCCTGGAGAGGGTGGGATTTGAGGAGGGGAGGAACTTTGGACTGGTGTAATGCCATAGACTCCACCCTCCAGCCATTTCCTCCACGAGAACCACCATTGCCAGCCTCTGGGTGAGGACTGGAGATCACCCAGAATTACAACTGTTGTCCAGGAGACAGAAATCAGTTCCCCTGGATAAAATGGCTCTTTTGGAGGGTTGAGTCTATGGCATCATACCTGCTGAGGCTGCTTGCCTCCCCAAGCCTCACTGTCCTAAGGCTCCACCCCCAAATCTCCAGGAATTTCCCAACCTGGAGCTGGCAGCCCTAAGGTGAATTGATCTCTGTAGCCGGGAGATCCGTTGTGATTCCCAGAGTGCTGCCACTGCTGCTATGGGGGGGAGAGGAAGCAGGTGGGTGGCTGAGAGCACTGCCACCACTGCTACTGCTGCTCTGTGGAGTGGGGGAGGAAGCAGGCAGGAAGCTGGGAGAGTGATGGGGGCAGAAAGAAAAAATGATGGGGTGGGGGGCAGAAAGAGAGAGAAAGAGTGATGAAGTGGGGAGGCAGAAAAACAAAGAGAAAGATGATAGATCAGAAAGAGAGATGAAGTCACATGCATGGAGCAGAAATAGAGTAAGAAAAGGGGGGCAGAGGGGAGAAATAGTGTGAGAGAGTTAGGGGGTGAGCAGAGGAAGCAAAAGTGTGACAGATGAGATAACTATCCCGCAAGTTTCTTGCTGGTCTCCACTTGTCTGTGTGTGTGTGTGTATAAAATAAAAAACCCAAGCATAAATAAATAAGCATTTGGCTGTGGTCCACTGAAATGTCGTGTTCAGTGCAATGTACAGTCTGATTTGCATCCAAATACAGTTCCTTACCTATGCCAAAGTTTAAAGTATCTGGTGGTAGAGGAGAGTGGAGGTGGAGTGTGCACTGGTGGTGCATGCAAGCAGATATTCTAAAGAATGCAATGCAACTATCCAGCATCAACTCTGTGGTTTCTTATTTAGCAAGTGATAATATATGAGAGAGTAGGGATGAGCAAGAAACAGCTTGTCTTCCTGCCATACAGCTGTTTTTTGCACTGTCTTGTGCAGTTCCTTTAAAGGGAGTGCACAAAACAGCTTGAAACAGCTGAGCAGTAGGGAATGCCTCCCCTGCCGCTCAGCTGTTTTTGCGGCTTTGGAGGGGAACATAAAGCAGGGATTTAAAGGGACTCAGAGTCCCTTTAAACCCCTACTTTGCTTTCTGCTCCTATCATGAAACACATGGACTGCTCTAAAAGTCTGTGGAAGTTCGTGATGGTAGACTGGTCACAAACTTCTGTTCCTAAACCATAAACAGGGCAAAATTTGTGACAAAGTTTGCTTCATGGTTTGGTTTGTGCCCATCCCTATGAGAGATGCTGCTTCCAGAAGCAGGTCTCCTGAGCTGGTTTGCCCAAGTGTATGTGTGGATGTGTGTGTGTTGTCGGGAAGGGTAGAGAAAAAGAATAAAAAGAAGAAAAGTTGCTCCTCTTCTTACTTTGTAAGGCATAACAAAAGAAATGTATGACAAAATACATAAACTGCAATGATTTTTATGGGTCTAAACATCTGTGTATTTTATCATGGTTTAGCTATTTTAATATGAGCATTCAACATTTCCATTCCTCTCCTTAGTATTTCAAATCACAGTTCAAAATTCCAAGTTCAAAAATGCTTGGGAGCCTGGAACACAGCAGGGGTGTCAAACATGTAGCTGCCAGGCAAGATCAGGCCCTGGAGGGCCCCAATCAGGTCCACAAGGCCCTGGCTGTTTCCTACTTCAACTTGTAGTTCTGCTGTTGCTGCCATGTTACAGCTTGCTTTACCAGTCTCTCCCAATCGCAAAGGTGAGATAGATAGGCAAGGCTCTCTTGTGTGACTGAGAAAGTCTGGTAAAGAACTGGCTGAGGCTCCTCCCCCTCCTCCTCCCAGAGGAAGGGAGAGAACAGCCAGAGCTTGCTTCCTGGCCAGGTTGCCGGAGAAAAGGGAAGGAAGCCTTTCTTTCCTTCCAGTGGTTGAGGCTCCTCCCTGAAGGGAGGGAGGGAATGAATGAGGGAGAGTTTGTTTTGCTGGGCTGTCTCAATCGCATGGGAGAAATACCAGGCACCTTTAAGACCAACAAAGTTCAAGGTGCAACTGGGTTCCCTCCCCTTTTTACTGTATTCATGCCCTCATGATCCAGTCTTTCTCAGTAAGAAAGCAATGTGAACTATTTTAGAGGAGGAATAACAACAAGCAGTGAGGTGGATTAGACTGAGAGTGTGTGTCCAGACCAAGTTCACCCCCTTTGTAGGAAATTGTAATTTCTCTGGGGAAGAGTATAGTTTTGTAGACAAACACATGGCCCTCAGTCTGTGTTAGGATGCCTCCTCATGTTCTTGAGCAGCACATGAAGGAACTTATGTATAAAAGGTTGCAATGCCCAGTCATTTCATGTTTTCCCCTGGGTCCTAGGCTAGGAACATTGAGCATGAGATTTTTGTAATAAATGCCAATAAATCAGAAGTAGGTTTACAGCTTACGGATGCACACTTGGACAGTGTACTCAAATGCACAGACATTTTGATGCAATAATTCAGAGCAGAGGTGTCAGTTATCAGAGACTGTTAAACAGACAAAATATTGCAAGAGTGCTAGTGTTTTAAGCATGTTTTATTTAAAGTTTAAAAAATGTTTAATTGAGTCTGTCTGTGTCCTTTATAAAGTTTCTATCTATGTAACTTGGCATTACATTACACGCATGGCCCGGCCCAACAAGGTTTCATTTATGTCAGATCTGGCCCTCATAACAAATGAGTTTGACACCCCTGCTCTACAGAGAGAAGTGTTGTTGACACCAGTACTGGAAACATCATTCTGTATCCACTCCATCAGTAACTGCAACAAATAGTCATTTAATCTGCTTTATATAACTACTACACTGAAGTAAACGACAACATTATAGCTTAAACTAGTTATAACACACAGTTTAAGACAGCAATTCCTGTCAAGGTATTTGACTTCTTTATGACTCGGTCATAATAGGCATCTGGCTGGCAAAAATATAGGATCTGAGTGCTTCTGTGGATGGAAAAACTTCTGGTGCGGATCATGAATTTATCACCTTCCTCATACCAATGCAGGCCAAAATACCACCAATGCTGCACCTGGGGGAAAGAGGACCCCTAACAGCATCATTTCAGGGGGCATTTTGGGCTGGAGGGGAAGGCAGAAATCCTTCCTTCTGCAGAAATATTCCACTGGACCCAAACCATAAAACAAGCATTAGGTGTGACCCATTGTTAGTAGTAGGAAGTGAATTCTGAACTTAACATTTTCAGGATCATCCCCAGTTGTGCCACAGACATTATAGATGGATAGACTGATAGAACAGACAGGTCACTTTATGTTCCTCTACAGTGCTTTGAGGCTGTAGTCAAGTGGCTGAGGCAGAACAAGCTGAAGCTGAATGTGGTGGCAAGATGAAGGTAATGCTGGTTGGGAAGGCTGATGCTTCGAGGGGACTGGAGGGACTTGTGGTGGATGGATTGAAGCTGGTGTTTGCAGAGCAGATTAAGAGTTTGGGAGGACTTATGGACACCACCTTGGTGTTTGAAAAGCAAGTCAGTGTAGATGCCAAGAGTGCCTTCTATCAGTTGCATCTGTCAACCAAACTGGCTATGCTAATCCATGCTTCTGTAACCTCAGAGTTGGGTTACTATAATGCACTGTGTAATGCCCTTGAAAACAGCCCAGAAATTGCAGGTGTGCCAGAATGTGGTGGCCAGATCATTGCCAGAGTCTAGCTACCTATCTCACCTATTTTAGAACAGCTACATTGGTGCCAGTTATGACCTTTAAAGCCCTTCAGGACCTTGCCTGTCTAAAGGATCTCAGGCTGCCAGTTACTGGCTGTCCCACCACTACACCAGGCAAAGACCAGAACTGTGGTTTTTCTGCCATAGCTCCCACCCTATGTAACAGGCCTCCTGAGGCTGTGGGGGGAAAATCGAGTCTAGAACATTTTAAGAGGCGCTGCAAGGCCATTTTATTAGCAAGGGCTTTTACTGAGGTATAGGCTACGGGGGTTTTTTTTATAGGAGGGAGGGAGTTATTTGAAGTTTTATTGTATTCTGTATAGTTTACATTCAGATTTGTAAGCTGCTTTCAGCCACAGGGAATGGTATGGTGTAAATGTTTTACTAAATAAATAATTGCACAATGCATAAAAACCTATCTCCAAAACAGGGTAATAATTGAATTTCCCTACTTCATAGTGATGTATGAGCTCTGACCATCCTAAGAAGAGATCCTCATAAGGGGGGGCGCTCAAACTTAAACACCTTAAGTTTTTTGCCATTTGATAAGTTTCACAAAGTGTTTTTTAACAAAGTTTGAGTCCAGTGGCACCTTTAATTTATTCAATCAATTGAATAAAACTTTGTTGATCTTAAAGGTGCCAACGTTGTTCTACTGTTTCAGACCAACACGGCTACCCACCTGGACCTAAGTTGTTTTTATGTGCATCATGTGCTGTCATTAATATATATATATATATATATATATATTGTAGCAAAGGGCCCTAACAGTTGGACCTTTAAGACTGGCTGGTTTTCCTGTCATAGCTAGCCTAGGTTATGCAAAGCCAGAAAGAACTTTCTTCTTAGGCTTACAACTACAGGTTGCACTCCTTTGCAAAAGAAAAGCTTCCCATTATGACAGTCTGAACCTTAGTGAGACAATGCTGAACTCCCTGTTCAAATTGCCACTGGCTTGTGTTTTTTGGCATACAATGGCAGAAAACATGTGAATGGCAGTCATATGACTTTGCAAGCAACTCGTGAACGAGAATTGCATTTTATCTCTGACATAAACAACAGCGTCTTGGGCTAGGCACAGCATCATGTGATAAAACCACATCGACTCCACAGGGTTACAGCAGCTTTCATAGGTAAATCACATAGCAGCTTTCAATGGATGTTGAAACTTTGCTGTCTAAAGGATCTCAGGATGTTGAAACTTTGCTTAATCACACTTGGTAGCATGCAAGCATATACTTAAAAAGAGCCAGCTCTTACAATGGGAAGATATATTCTCAGACTAAAATGACAGTCACATCCTGCCCAGGCTATTTCATTTCTAGGCATGCATCTTTTAATGACTTCCTAAACAGTAGCTTTTCACAAACTAGCCACTGCTCACAATGTCTTGCACTTATCATTTTCTGATTTAAACACTAGGAAAGATGATACCCTTTGGCCTTTACAGTGGAATGCAATGAACTTAAGGCGCCCATTAGAAAAAGAGGTCAGATAGTTACAGTCTTTTGGATACCATCTGTCAGCAGCTTCCCAGTAAGCAAATCATTTGCAGAATGCAGAACCCTGACACATTTCTAGATGTGCAATATTAGAACCTACCATCTGTGCAAGAGTTACCTGCTGGCCACCTAGATCAAGTATCTAAGGTGCCCCCCCACCCCCGAGGAGTTTTTGAACCTGAATGTCAATGAAATATAAGATGCAACAAATCATTAGATATTATGCAACAAAAATAATCGGCTGTCTTGTGTTCCAAGTATTGCTCAAGCCATGTTTCCAAAATTATAACAGGTTACTAAATAAGAACTGCATTTTTTAAAAAGCCCTTGCTCCAAGCAAGAACATGTAAATGCAGTAAATAAGTGACGGAGGCAATGTACTGCTAGCACCACCTACTGTGCCCATAGTGGTCAACAGCGCAAGGAAACCTGATGGTACTTCTATAGTGTTACAGTGCTATACTAAGCAGAGTTATGTTCAGCATATCCTCAACAGGGCTCAGCACTGAAGTACTTCCATCTGAAGATACATAACAGGCAATGAATCTGTCTTAAAATAATGAGCCCCGTTCAATCGTGCATCACCTGAACAGCATTGAGCTATTAATGCAGATCTTAAAATGAAGCCCTTTCTCATAATCATTTTCTCCCTTTGTCTCTCTCACTCACCCAAGGAAATATTTCCATCAGGCCTCTTTTTCTTCCTTCCCATAGCCCTGACCTTCATTTCCATGTGGCATTACTTCCTCCATCTCCATGAGAAATAATGCCTCTGATAGTTCCTTTACACATCATTTGTCCTCCAGTTTGGTTTTGCTTCTGCCTCATTCTTACCACTCTTTTCTTCTGATATAATTTTTCCTGGTAGGTGAGGGTGTGGATGTGCTTGTGGGTTGTTTTAAATCATTATTTGTGAATGAATCAATAAAGATATCGATATGAAATTAAATATTTCACCCTAAACTATTTTTGCCCAGACCTTAAGACACACCCCTGACTATAGGAAGGAGTTTAATTTGGGGAAGGTTCACTTTAAAGTGACACTGCATAAGTAATTAAAGAGTTTACTAATGACTGACAGGTCAGTTATGCATCTTTCAAATATACATAATTCATGGTCTTGTTCAGGAGTGGGCCTGTTTCAGTCTACTAGTTTAAAAAAAGAGCTAAAATCCCAGTGGTCCATTAGTGTATTGTAAATTTTCAAAGCTAAAGTGCTTATTTAGGATCTCTTGCAATCATGCATAAGCAATCCATGTTAAGTTATTTGAAGCATGTACTCCTGCCTGAAAATGTGAGAAGTGCCTTGTTAGATCACAGATTAAGGTGTGCCTAGTTATGCAGTCTTTTCCAGAATCTTAACAACCAGCAGGTGGGTAGGCCACTGAAAACTGATTTCTTACACACCCTAGCTTTGATGGACAATAGCACTATATGAGGTATTGTAAAGCAATGGCTAAGCAATCAACAGCATCGTGTCTGCAGTGGCCCCTGGAGAAATTACAAGCAGTTTGTGCTCATAATCATTTCTCCATATAAACAAGACAAAAAAATCTACTAAATGGAACTGCCTTTGGGATATGTCAAACATTTAATAGCAACACCACAAACTTTGACTAGTATGAAAGGGTCTTTTCTTCAGAATGGTTTATTATCAAGAAGTGCTGGCAGCCAATATACTGCAAGCCTTACAAAAGGTAAAATTTCTGGCTAAGACATATCTTCCACTGAGGTGATCTCTTCCATGGAGCAAGAAATTTCACTTAGCTGAGGGGCAGAGAACAGGAGTATAGCTCTATCATAAGAAACCCTTCCTCCAGATATATGATCTCAAAATTAGCAGAATCCATCTTGCTGATGAACAGTTTTGTGCAACTCCAAGGCCTGCATATTCCCCTACACTGCTATATTCAAACAACACTGTATTTGGAGGAAGAAAAACACAGCCATAAATCACACTGGGCCATACAGGGAGCAGCTAGCAGAAGGCATTGAATTCTAAAAGGCAGTTAACAGATGCTCTTTTCAGAGCAAAAAAACATTTGTCCCACACAGTGCTTTATTGCAAAGGGCAAAAGTGCCGTGGGATGCAACTAGCACTTCACGTATGCCATCAAGGGAAGAACGGGAGCCGTTTGCCACTTTGCTGAGAGATGTGATCTGAATATTTTCATGTTCCAGAAATAGATTATTATATTTCAGGGGAACACTCTGTGCTCAAACCCAAATGGTAGACTGACTCTCTCTCAAGAAAATATGAAAAAAATGAAAGAACAAAATTGCCAAAAGGCAACAGAGGGAAAAGTGCATATGATACTCAGTTACGCACCTAACAATAATTGATATATTGAAGGAGCAGATCCCTTTCCAGGGTTGTTTTGGATTTTGTGGGAGGACTCAATGGGACAGGCTCAGCACGTCAGTACTGGGCGACTTGATACCACGTCACTTGTATGACTTACCCAGCACTGGAAGGAAGGAAAGATGAAAAGAGGGCAGCAAATAAAGGCAGGTTGGCTAGTTGGTGGGAGGAAGAGAAGGAAGCAGGAAAGGGGGAGAGGCTGTGAGGGCTTCCAGAGAAGGGAAAGAGGAAGTAATAGGAGAGGGGGGAAATGAGATGCCCCCGCAAATCCTTGCGGGTTTCCCTCTTGTAACTATATAATAACTAGTATTCTGTAGTGTGCCTACTTCATCTTGTACGGAGATAAGATACCTTCCTATGGTTAAAACTTATTTAATCCTTGGTTTGCCACAAGAGGAGAAAAGCAATGGAGAGAAATGGCTTCTGTGTCATATAGAAGATAACAGAGCTATAAAAAATAACAAACTCTCTGAAAGAAAATATGAGGTAATAAAATGGGAGGCTTAAAAGAGGAGACTGCTACAATAGTTAAGCCATTAGGAGGAATCACTGATACTCCAGTGCTTTCCAATAGAATACTTTTTAAAATATAGCATAATGAACATCTCTCATTGAATTATGACTACCAATGCAAATAATTTATTGTAGAAGCTTTTACATATTAAGCTGCTGTTACATTTGAAAGAACACAGTACAATTGAGTTTCAATTAACATTACTTACTGAAACTGAGGCCTCTTCAGTTCTTCTCTTTGCACTGGAATCAAACAAGACATTTCGCCCTCTTCTTTCACAGTCCTGGTATACAATTAAGCGAATTTGACTTGGATCATACGCAGGCAAAGGCCAGCTTTAAAAGGAAAGAGAGAAAGAAGGGTTCTATCGCTGTGAGGTATTAAATAGCAGTTGTTACACTTAATGATCCTATTAAAACATCAAGGTCAAGTTCTGCAGTATTGAAAGAGAAAAATAACTGGCTCAAAACTGCACAGTTGTTCAGATGCGAGTAACTACATTTATTGATATTGATAGGATTAATCACTGGAGTATCAGTTATAGATTAGACAAATGTAAAAATAATTTATTATCCAAAGGTACTTTTCATTCATTTCAATATACAAATTACAATTATAAATTACCATTACAATCAAGTTGCTAATATTAGTGGGGAGAGAGAAACTGAAACACCAGACCAGAACAAAGCAAAGTTTCACAGGAGTGGACAGATATGGAAGCTTTTGGCTTGTCTCTAATTACTACTATTAAAACTCTCCTGTAAAGAATTTATTATAACCACACATCAGCACAGTGATGCTAATCAGTTCTGTTTCAAAGACATGTGACAATAGTTTCAGCTTCCAGATGTGTAAATTCTCTTGTACAAATAGGGTTGCCAGCCCCCCAGGTCCAGGCGGGGGTTCCCCCACTTTTGGGAGCTTCAATCTGCCCCTGGACAGCTGCCTGACAGGGGAAGCCCCACCTCCAAGCCCCACCACCAAAAGCAACCACCAGCCTGGTCACCCCTCTCCGTCCCCTCCTGCCCAATTTAAAGGGCTTCAGCTGATCAGTGAGGACCACGTGGCCTGCCAACCAGCTGGAGGGCCCTTTAAATCTAGCAGGAGGGAGGGAGAGGGCGATTGCAGGCCACACACTCAGCTTGCAAAAAGACCCCTTTTATACATGTAAAGATTTGGTGATTTTTCTATTGATAGCAGGATGGATACATTTATTGGGAAAGGTTGGAAAGTTAAGTCTAAGTGTATTAGAATAGCCCAGTCACGTTTCTGTAATGTACATGTTAGGGTTGCCAGTACTGCCCCAACAAATGCCAAGAGATTTTGAGAGCAGTACTTGGGGACAGTGGAGTTTAGAGAGGATTTGGTGTAACTTCCGGGAGATGCCCTAGCAATAAAGACATGAAGGAATTTTTAGACTGTCACTATGGAGGCCATTTTAGAGTTTATATGTCTCCCACTCCTCAATTTCTCAAGGGTGGGAGATTGGGATTTGCTTGCCACAGCAAGCATATGGCAAACCTAATGGTTTACCAACTTCAAGTTGGGGCCTGAATGTCTCTGGGACTGTCAAGTGATCCTATGGCTTCACATCCCTCCTGAGCTCCCTCCCCTCCCCAAAATTTGCCATCCCCAGCCAAAGCCTCCACATTCCAATAATTTCCTAAGACAGAGTTGGCAACCCTAGCTGAAGTGTAAAGCAAATAATCATTGAATTTCAGAGCTTTGAAGGAAAACATCAACAGAAGGTAAAGAAAATATTTCAAAATTCAACAAAATTGCTCTCCACTTCATCTAAAAGAAGTATGATTTGGAAAGTGACTGAGTTAATTTTTCTAATGTTAGCTAAATTAGTTGAGTGTGCAGCAAAATCTCTGTTTCTCTAATAATGATCTGGTCTTTCCTCCCTAGGAAGAAATGCCCTCCACCCAGAATCTACTCTAAGATTACAATTACTATGGCAACTCTCTGTCCCTGTACAGGAATTCAGTAGCACACTAGCAGCTGGAAGAAAGGATGGCACTGAAGGAAAAACCCATCAAGCTCCAAGCACAGAGCACACAGCACTCAAGCTCTTAACTCTGCTAATGAGTATGGCCCAAGCAGGACAGTGGCTTGCTATCTTATACCATGATAACTCACAGAAACTTTATAATCAAGTTAAAGTACAAGATTAAAAGTGGTAAACCTCTCTGCTTATTGGAGAATGCCCTGCCCAAGTGATAACACTATAGTGTTGCCAAACCCCCTAGTGGGGGCAGAGGTCCCCCCCTGCCAGGCCCTGCTCCTCAGCTGACTTACCTGGAGAAAAAGAAAGGCCCAGGCCTTGCTGCTGGCATTGCACAGGAAGTGACATCATCACACCAGCAACATCCAGGTCTCACTCTGGTATTTGGGCAAAAATTCTATGGTAGAAGCCAGTTTTACCATAGAGTTTTTGCCCAAATACCTGGATGTCACTAGTGTGATGACTTCACTTCCTGTGTGATGCCTATGATGAGGTCTGGGCCTTTCTCTTTCTCCAGGTAAGTCACCCCCACATCCCCTACCAGTTGACAGGAGGAACCTGGCAACCCTATAGCACTACATCTATTAAGTTTTCTGTTCCAAACATTACCGGTAAGATAAGAAGATGTTCCATTAAAGAAATGGCCAAAGATAATTAAAAATTTCCTGAATAAATTTAGAAAACAAACAAGACAGGTTAAATACGAATGAACATTTAATTGAGTTATCCTACAAGCCCCAGTATGGGTAAATTAGAAGTCCAAAGAACAATGTAAACAAAATTCTCTGATTTGCAACTTTTAATAAATGTAAGGAGTCTGCATCTAATCATGTGTACACAAAAGCGCACAGCATTTGCTCATGTTCTTTTTCATTCTGGAAGCCCCATCTTGACCCTCAGACCCTCCCCCAATCATTCCTGGGATCATGGGACCTGGATGGAGAAACAGTAGAGAGGATAAGGGCAATGCAGTAAGGAGAGAGAAAGGGGTTGTTGTGAGGATAAACTGGAGGAGAGAAGAATGATGCAAGCCACTTTGGTTCTCCATTGGGGAGAAAGGCCACAAATAAACTAAGTAACAAATTTTACTTTGTTAAGATCGTAATTTCAATCACAATGGGAAAAGGTGGCTTTCTTTTTAAAATTCTAAGAAGGAAATAAACAAACATAAACACAAAAATGGAATAATTAAGCCAGTGATCTTCATAAAGACTGTTATGCAAAGAAACCAATAAAGAAGATTAATGCATGAAACTATTTTAAGTAAACATCAAAATATAGCCATAATCTAACATTAAAAGAACGTTACAGCTTTTGACAATTCTAATTAACTAGTAACTAATAGTATAATACTAAGAACACTTTCCTGGGAGTAAGCCCCACTCAGTACCCAATAGTACTCTAAAAGCCATACTAGTTGTGACAGCATCCTAAATTCACCATGGGGATGATTTTGCCATTTTAGGGCTGAAATGTCCTTTACAAATACCATGGGGGACTGATCCTGATCAGCACTTTAGCATGGGGGAAGAGGGGTGTCCAAATGCTGGAGGTTTGGCCTCTTGAAAACTGCATGGGGTGGGTGGAAGCAGTGTTTGTAAACTGAGGGAATTTTTCCCCTAAAATGGTGGAGGCATCCCAGTGGTGGACTCTGGATGCAGTTACATCTTGTTTGGTTCTCAGGAGACCTGTTCAGTATTGCACTTCCCCAAAGAATTCACCTTTGAAATTGCTATAACCATATCACAACATGGGGAAAAATTGCTGGCCATCTTTCAATGAATTTATCAGATCATGAACAGCCTTTCATTTCGGAATGTTAGAGAAGCAGATATGTAGATATGTTAAGTGGGAATCAAATGTGGTCATAAGAAAATACACTTCAATCATAAAATTAAATGAGTAATCAACCTTTCCTTTTTGAATGTTTAAGGAGTACATCACAAGAAGATCAATCAGTCAAGGCCAAATTTACTGCTTTTTGAAAAGGTTCTGTATGATTCTAGCTGAGAAAATGATATTGATTCCAAGGCTTCCTTTTAATTTAACTTTTCACTGTGAAATGGGGTTGAAAAGTGAACTGTTAGCTGGGGCGACTTTTGGTTGGATCCAAACTTAAATTTTCCACTAACAGAAGGGGTGGGGAAATTTCCACCAATTCCTTCTTCCTGCCACATATCCCCAGATTTACTTCTCATGCTGTTGCTGGGGTCCCTTTCCCCAAGGAGCAGCATTTTGAGGAAATCAGTAGATTGGGGGGGCGCAGATTTGTGTTCCACTGACAGAATTGCATTGCATGAGTAGAAAATTCAGTCTTAATCCAACCCAATTTGATATTTGGGACCATGTCCAGAATTATAGTAATGATTTTCCATCATGTACTAATATCAGAAAAATGGCTTTAATTTGCTGTTAACATAGTACAGCAGTCCAAAGAAGGCAAAGATTTATATAATTGGTATTAGTGTCCAAAAGCTGTGGAGTCTGGGAACAAGATTAATATAGCTATTGAAAAAAATAGTATAGGAATACGGTTGGATCCAAAAGTTTCTTTTTGCCAGTGCAAGAGGGCAATTAATTCTTCCCTTGTATTTAGATTTCATTACCTTCAGTGCTCTTTCTGGGGATGCCCTGAATCCTGGGAACTGCATGGAGGGGGGGTTAAGGGGGCATGGTGAGCTTGAGGGGAGAGAGGAAGTTCCATTCCACTGATAAAAGTGCCTTGCATGAGTGTAAAATTTAGTCTGGATCAAACCCTATGTCTTGTACCATTAGGTTCAATCTAAACCAAAACTATTCAAACTATTATCATGAAATAATTTTATAAACAGTTACTATAACAGGAATTCATTAAGCAACATTTAAAATATAATATCCAAACAATGATAGCTGAATGGGAAAATATATTATATGATTAAGCTGATATGTCAAAGCCATGACTGTAAAGGAAGGAAGGAAAAATGTAATAAACTGTTCAATGTCCTTTCATAATTATTTCCAAAACACAGCCCATACTGCTACAGGCATGCTATATATGATCAATTTATTGCAGTATTTGATGTAATACCGATGCATGTTCTTGCATACAGTGTCATATATATAAAGCCTAATAATAAAAGTTAAATAATACAGGAGTAGCCAACATTTGTTCCTGTAACTCAAGTAATCAGATCTACAAAAAGGGAATTTTACAGGCAAGGGTTCAAGCCTGGTTTAAGTGAAGGAGTGTGTTTTATACACACACACACACGTGACTGACTTCAGTTTCCAAGTCTGTGTAGTATGTAGTATGTGTAGTATGATCTCTGCAGGCATTCCTTGGCTGACCACCTGCAATGCTATTTGCAAAATAGATATTATTTACCTTGACTTCTGGAAAGCTTTTGAGACAGTTCCTCATCAAAGGCTCCTAAGTAAGCTCAATAGTCATGGGATAAAAGGACAAGTCCTCTTGTGGATCAAAAACTGGCTTATAAATAGGAAACAGAGAGTGAGTATAAATGGGAAACTTTCTCAGTGGAGGGTGGTAAGCAGTGGGGTACCACAGGGATCAGTACTCAGTCCGATGCTTTTTAACTTGTTTATTAATGATTTGGAATTGGGAGTAAGCAGTGAAGTGGCTAAATTTGCAGATGACATGAAGTTGTTCAGGGTGGTGAAAACCAGGGAGGATTGTGAGGCACTCCAAAGGGATCTGTCGAGGATGGGTGAGTGGGCGTCAACGTGGCAAATGGGGTTCAATGTGGTCAAGTGCAAAGTGATGCATATTGGAGCCAAAAATCCTAAATATAAATACACGTTGATGGGGTCTGAACTGGCAGAGACGGACCAAGAGAGAGATCTTGGAGTCGTAGTGGATAACTCATTGAAAATGTCTAGACAGTGTGTAACTGCAATAAAGAAGGCCAACACTATGCTGGGGATTATTAGGAAGGGAATTGAAAACAAATCAGCCAGTGTCATAATGCCCCTGTATAAATCATTGGTGCAACCTCATTTGGAATACTTTGTACAGTTCTGGTCACCACATCTCAAAAAGGATATGATAGCATTGGAAAAAGTACAGAGAAAGGCAACTAGAATGATAAAAGGGTTGGAACACCTTCCCTATGACGAAAGGTTAAAACGCTTGGGGCTCTTCAGCTTGGGGAAACGATGGCTGAGGGGTGACATGATCGAGATTTATAAGATTATGAATGGGATTGAGCAGGTTGAGAAAGAAGTACTCGTGGGCACTCCATGAAATTGCTGAGCAGTCAGGTTAGAACAGATAAAAGGAAGTACTTCTTCACCCAAAGAGTGATTAACATATGGAATTCACTGCCACAGGAGGTGGTGACAGCTACAAGCATGGACAGTTTCAAGAGGGAATTAGATAAACATATGGAGCAGAAGTCCATCAGTGGCTATTAGCCACAGGGTATAGATGGGAATTCTCAGTCCGGGGCAGGTGATGCACTCTATTCTTGGTGCTGGAGGGGGCAGCAGTGGGAGGGCTTCTAGTGTCCTGGCCCCACTGCTGGACCTCCTGATAGCACGTGGTATTTTTGGCCGCTGTGTGACAGAGTGTTGGACTAGATGGGCCATTGGCCTGATTCAACATTGGCTTCTCTTATGCTCTCTAATGTTCTCTTCATTACTTGCTGCATTACTTCTTGCAAAATAACAGTGTACTAATTCAAAGAGCACATCTATACAACTTTCCAGCCAAAGAACACCTATGGTCATATCCTCTGGGATAATTTTATTGGGGGGGGGAGTTGTATTACAGTTGGAGAAACATGGCATTATCCACCTCATGGATCCAAATGTTGAAACTGCCACTGAAAGCCAGGAGAAAACAATGTAAAGGTAAACTAAATGTACGTTTATTGACATGTAAAACTAAACGTAAACGTATGGTTGCATTTTTACTTAAAATATAATCCTTTGAATGTGTTACAGGTGATCTTATAAACAGCATTCCCATTTATGCAAATTTAATATTTTGTGCAGGTTCAGGCCAATCATGTAGTGGTATTTTTATGCACTCATATTAAAATATGTTTTTCTGTATAGTTATTCATGCAACATTTACCAAAAAGGGCCCTTTGACTTACCCAGTTCTTTGTGGTGAGGTTCCCCTCCCCCTCCTTCCTCTTACTAGTATTTTGACATTTGACTCTGACAGCAATATGGCAATGAAGAGCAGGATGTGTTCCAGAGCTTTAGGAATGTCTGCATATAAAAATCTCCTAGAGCAGATTATATTCTAAGAAAGTAGTGAGCTAAATATAAAAATTCAGCAATGTTCTGCAACATATTCCATCAAGGTAAAAGGAACATGTTTACTACCCCATCTGGGTGCATGCTTCTTTAACTATCTTTGAAAGAACCGGATGTGAATGATAAATCACATTTCATATTTGTCCCATCTAATGGTTTATCAGCATTGTGTAACGTGGCTTGATAACATTGCTCCAGTTCTGCAAAAACATTCTCTGACAGGACCAAAAGAGCCTCAGGAAAACTGAAGAGCACTGGCTAAGGGGTTCAGCAAGTTGATCCCTACCTGTTCACAGCCAACCATGTGTTTTTGCAGATATTAGATATGAAAAATGCTTCATGTGAAGGCAGTGGGCTGGATCCTACCAACTTTTCTGATCAATCTCACTCATTTGTCCACCTCATTGTAGACACTGTATTGTTCAGTTTTCATCCACATGGATGTCACATCCCTGGCATAGGCTTTTCAGCAGTTAAAAGTGACCCCTCTCCTCTCTTGACAGCACAAAAGCTGGTAGAATCCAACCTGTCATTTTCTTAAAGAAACTGAATTTATAGTGCAGTCCCCTAGGCAGAGTTATACCTTTCTAAATCCAATGAAATCAATGGACTTAGAAGGATGTAACTCTGTTTAGGTCTGCACTGATAGTATCTCTTTAAAACGTCTGTGATGTGGCAGGGTTTTTAAATCTTGCTTTTGTCCACTGTAAAAAGCTTCCTTCCTACAAGCATACATTTAATCCCTCATATTTAGGAAAGTTTAAAAAACTGACCAAGTTTCATCTTGAAAGCTCAAAGACAAGTAAATATCCTAGCATTACTATTGGCGAACGCAATGATCTGGCATCAGTGATCCATGCTATGGTTACCTCAAGATTGGACTACTGCAACGCTCTCTACATGGGGCTGCCCTTGGTGCAACTCTGGAAGCTGCAGCTGGTGCAAAATGCAGTGGCCAAGCTGTTGATGGGTCTCACTATGAGGGAACACATCCAGCCTGTGCTAAAGGCATTGCACTGGCTGCCAATAGCATTCCAGACCTCCTTCAAGGTGCTGGTTTTGACCTTTAAAGCCCTTTATGGTCAGGGACCTGTCTATCTGAGGGACCGCCTTTCCCCGCATGTTCCCCAGAAAACACTTCAAGCAGGACTCCAAAACTGCCTGGCCCTCCCTGGTCCAAAGGAGGCCAGATTGACATCGACTAGGACCAGGGCATTTTCTTTAGTAGTGCCGGCTTACTGGAACGAGCTTCCTGGTGAGATCAGGGCCCCATGGGACCTTTCAAAGTTCTGCAGGGCCGTAAAAACAGAGCTTTTCTGGCAAGCCTTCCGATAACCTCTGGGTCGACCTAGAGCTGAAGCTTTCCAGAGTGATAGTACAGTTGACAGCATGTGAACGCATTATATTCAGTGAACTGCCATCGATAATAATAGTTTTAAATTATATTATTCAGGTTTTAGATATTTTTGTATTGAATATATATTGTTCTACTGGTTTTATGTGAGCTGCCCTGAGCCTGCTTTGGTGGGGAGGGTGGGGTAAAAGTTGAAATAATAAATAAATATATTGGGAAACAGGAAGTTATCACCCACAGCCTTACTCCTTTTATTGGGTAATAAAATTGGGTAATTTATTGGTATAATGACTGATTATGTAGTGTTCATGTAAATTGTGGATATGCTAATGCACTTCATCTGCACATACACATTTACTGAACTGATTTTGCTGAACATTAATCCACGATCCAAGTTGTGGTATTTAATCTGTCATGGAGTTTAATTTTTCCTTGTGTTTCTAAAGTTTAAATGCACAAAGGGCTTCCACTTTTATGTGGTTTACAGGCAGGGAAAGCAGTATAAAAATCCCACTGGCCACATAGAATGTATACAGAATTGCAAATCCCAGTGGTAAAAAATGACTGCTTAATGCATAGCTATATGATTGGAACGTCCATCAGCTAGTCATTTTCTAATATGGAATGGAAAATAATTGTAATTACTCAGGACAGAGGTAGCCAACTGGTGGACCCTGGGTTCCCTTTGGCCTCCAGCAGGTTCCTACACCTTGACCCCTCCTCACACAAAGGAATGAGAGGACCCATCATTGTAAATGGCCTTTGTGACATCTTCTCACTAGGTATTGGCAGGATTACGTGCCATTTTATTCAGCCTTGATAGGGGATCTCTCCTGTGACAAAATGCTTGAGGACTGCTATTACTATATGTATGTGTAAACAGAGAGGAAGGGATTATATCATGCAAACAGCTTGGCCTCTCAGGTTGAAGAAGTTGCTCCAGGAAACTGGCAAAGATATATTTTGAAATGGAAGTGATCATTCAAAGCAGGAGAAGGATGGGAAATGCTTATTAAATGTTTGTTATTCTGAGATCAAAATATTTGCAACCATACAGACCTGATGTGTTCAAAAACATCTACCATTAATTGTATGAATTACACCTTCCCCATTGCAAAGATGCTTTAGTGAAATGATGATGTACCCTTGACATTTAAGTATAATGAAAGAGCACAAAAGGAACACATTAAATTGGCATCAAGTTTGATTGCTTTCTGGAAAGAATACAGCCAATCAGGTACATACATTTGAACAGTGCATAGTCAAAGACCAAGGTCACATCTCATTCTAAGCCCAGTATGGAAGATGCTTATGAAGCATCAGGGTTGTGTATACACTGCTATTTTTAAAGAGTAGAGTAGATAGCACATATAGCTCATGTTTTTCCAAAGTGTCTTGCTGCCTCAACTGAAGAGCAGGGAAGCAGAAGGTAGCACCCACCTTAATTCATCTGCATTTTTAATTTATTTATATTCATTTTTAAAGTTGTTGGGCTGTATCAATTTATATACACTTTAAAAACTTTGTTGCTGAGACTTCCTCTGTTTATTGCACTTCCTGAATAATGATCTGGTCCTGAAAATAGCTGCAGGTAAAAGCAGGTTACTGTGGCAGGGCTGTCAAAATTCTTTCTTCTGGTTTTTGCACATTTGCATAGTACATAAAGCTGATCTCATCTTGCAATAACTTAACTGATTTAAAATCAAGCTTTGACTGACTGGCTACAAATGGATCCCTCTTTAAAGCAGCCCGAAGCATCCAGTTTTGGCCATCAGTGGAGATAAAATAAAGGGCTGGATGGATAACTTATCTTCAGGATTTCACCCTGTCTTGGATGTTTAAGTTGGATCCAAGTCTTTCAAAGATTTTAAATGAGGATGTGCCAACTAAGGTATTGCATTTGGAGAGGAAATAGAAATTTTGCCAAAAGAAAGAAGGATTATTTGGTTTAAATGTGGCAAAGCACCCATCCAGTGCTGGCCCAAGGCTTGTTGGTGCTCTAGGCAAACTACAACTTTGGCACCTATTTTAGTACTCCATTTTCTATAATGCCCTAACAGATGTTTTTGAGAAACCAACACACACTAGGGATACCATTCCCACATGGGGGCGGGGGATTCCCTGCTTTTGTGGACTCCTGCCTGCTGCTGTACCGCTGGAGGAAATTCCCCCCACCTGATGCCATGTGAGGTGCACTGACATCACCTGGAAGTGACATCAGCATGTCGGTGACATGGGGGGATGACACTCTGCTTTTTGGGCAAAACTCTATGCTCTGAGGCCATTTTTACCATAACGTTTTGCCAAAAAAGCAGAGCATCGCCCCCAACGTCAATGATGTGCTGACGTCACTTCTGAGGGATGCCAACACGTCGTGCAATATCTCCACCCACCCCTAGAACACCCCTCCCAAATCCCCCTGCCGGCACAATGAAGGGACCTGGCATCCCTAACAAACACTACTGTGAAGTTACTAGTTGCCGCATGGCTTCTCCCCCCCCCCATTATTGTGACAAAGAGGGAAGGGAAGATGAGAATGTGAGAAGCTGGCAAGGAGAAAAGAAAAAAGATGCAAAGGGCAGGAGTGGCCATTAGGGAAGGCTGGCCTGTGACCCACTTTCAGAGGCCCGGTGACACATTTTTGAATCCCAATCCACAGGCTGGGGAACACTGCTATGTAACATACTATAATCTGTCACTTTTATGTCCCCTCTGAAAACATATATTTCCATAATCTCTTTTATATATGTGATTGCCACCATATGAATTATTCAAGTCTTATTCTCTATAAAAACAATAACGCCCTCCAGGTCTTGACTATAATATAAAGAAATACCTATTTTCTACCTGTAGCACAAAAGTATTATTTTATGACTATTACTTCAATAAACCATAAACAAATTCTTGTCAGCATTCATATTGTTCCATTTTACAAATGAGAAATTGGATATCAAAAGGAATTACTTGTTCAACTAGGTTCAGCAGAACCTAGCTTGAATCCAACTACATTTCATAACGGTGAATACAATCAGCTAAAATTTATCACTGAATTCTTCAGCTAATATTATGCTTCCAAATAACATTACAGAATTATTTATATGAAGCAAAGCCTTCTAACATCATGGGATTACTTAATTTTAAAAGGCAAACTGAATAAAACAGCAGTGATATTTAACATATTATCTGTATCAATAATGGCTGGTCCTCTACAAAGTTATAGCTATTAGAATATTATTTCCAACATAATATTAACCAAAGTTATGAAAACTGCCTGATGATGAATCACTCTAAACTATTTTTAAGGACATCTACGCAAATGATATTTATAGTTTATGCCAGCTTATCTGTTCCACATGCCTTTCATGTTAGCAGCTTTTTAGAATGTTGATAGGTGCAACCATACTGGAATTAGGTCCGTTGTCCATTTCATCTGGTACCCATGTCCCTCCCTTGCTTTCCAAAAGTAGCCAGTGCTAGATGCCTCAATGGAAAGTGTAAGTAATCCATAATGCATTTACCTACACAGTGGTATATACTGGGGAAAGCATTTAATTCTTTTGCTAACTGGTGAATGAATTATACTTGAGTTTCATGCAGTTATGTACTATGATTTACAGTACAAATTAAATGATGCTATTAAAAATACCGCATGGTTTTAAAAGACTAAATACAGTGTTTAGGATTAGAAACACTGCACGTACTAATGACTTTAGGAACTGGATTTCTGATAGAAGGTGGAATGAAGTTGAGGACTGATTAAGTTTAGAATAATACCAATGTTGTAATCCCTGAAATCCTCCAGTATATATAATTCCGTTTTGGTCTTGGACTCTCCTGAACATTCCAACACAATCCAAAATCAGTTCGCTTTCTGATCTGTCATTCAGAGAGTCTCCCTATCCACTGGCTGCTTTGCCTGAGTCCTGCCTCCAACATTCTAAACAGTTTACTGTTCCTCTCCCCCCCACAGCGAGTCAGAACACAAAGGTCACTTGCATATGTGGTGTGATTGGGCTTTGCCTCGGAACACAGAGGTCATTTGCATTTGCTGCCTCACTGGCCTTTGCCTCTAACATTCTAAACATTTTGCTGTTGCTGTTCTGAGGTAAAATACATTTCCCCTTAGTGCCTGTTGGGGGAAACCATTGTTGCCAATCTCCAGGTGAGGGCTGAAGATCACTCAGAATTACAACTGCTTTCCAGACAGCAGAGATCAGTTCCCCTGGAGAAAATGGTGGACTCTGTGTCCTTATATCCTGCTGAGATGGCTCCTGTATGACAGCCAATGTGATGTAGCAGTCAGGGCTTCAGAATATGGGGGGGGGGGAGCTGAGGAGAAAATAAAGGTAGGTTGATGATTTGCTGGGAAGGAGATAAGGTTGCCAATTCCAGGTGGGAAATTCCTGGAGATTTGAGGGATGGAGCCTGGAGAGGGTGAGGTTTCAGGAGGGGTGGGACTTCATACAGGTACAATGCCATAGACTCCACCCTCCAAACCAGCCATTCCCTCATGGAGAACCATTGTTGCCAATCTCCATGTGAGGGCTGGAGATCACTCAGAATTACAACTGCTCTCCAGGAAGGAAGAGGGAAGAGATGGAAACCTGAAGTCAGAGGGGCAGATCAAGGTAGGCTGATGGCTGGCTGTGAAGGAGACAGGGTTGCGAACTCCAGGTTGGAAAATTCCTGGAGATTTGAGGGGTGGAGCCTGGAAAGGGTGGGGTTTGAGGAGGGGTGGGACCTCAGGCAGGTACAATGCCATAGACTTCATCCTCCAAACCAGCCATTCCCACATGGAGAACCATTGTTGCCAATCTTCAGGTAATGGCTGGAGATCACTCAGAATTACAACTGTTCTTCAGGTAGCAGAGATCAGTTCCTCTGGAGAAAATGGTGGACTCTGTGTCATTATTCCCTGCTGAGGTCACCACAGCAAATGGACACTGAGTGCCCAGGACTGGGGCACCTGCCCAGAGCCTCTTTCTAGAGCTCATTGTATTTATTTCCACAACGGGCCTTATTCCTAGTCATTGTCATGATTATTAAACAGCAGCTTGGAACAAAGTAGTGGACACTGAGAATAGTGTGGGTATGGAACTTTCCCTTAGGAGGAAGTGGGAAGGGGAATCTGTAAGGGAAAACTGGCTTTACAATCAAAGAATAAAAAAACTCACCATTAATTAATGATTAAAAAAATCAGCATGTAACTGGTGAAAGATCAGGCTGCTGAAAAACTAAAACAACTAACGGAATCTAAACTGCCAAATTATGTGAAGGGTTGTAGCCTTAGCAATTAATTAATTAATTAACAATTCCCAGTATAGATAATATATAATTTAAAGTATATGCAATTTATTTTTAATTAAAACAAAACAAAACACAAAGAAGGTGTAGGCAAACTGAGGCCCTGCTGTTCACAAACAGCTCATTCCCTCCCCCTTCCCCGGATTATATGAATTTAGCGCTATCACCTACTGACTGGTCAGTTGTGATGAGAGACTGTTTACATAGTAGATCTTCCAGACACATTATACATTTGTCTTAATAATATATATAGATATTAAAAAGGCACACATATGCGTGTCATAATTACACACACACACACACCTTTTAGAACACAGAAAAGAGTAAGAGTCCAGTAGTACTTTAAAGACTAAAAAAAATTGTGGCAGTGTATGAGCTTTCATGAGTCACTGCTTGCTTCTTCAAAGCAGTGACTCACAAAAGCTCATACTCCGCCACAAATTTTGTTAGTCTTTAAGGTGCTAAGAACATAAGAGAAGCCATGTTGGATCAGATCAATGATCCATCCAGTCCTACGCTCAGTGTCACACAGTGGCCAAAACCCAGGTGCCATCAGGAGGTCCACCAGCAGGGCCAGAAATCCAGAAGCCCTCCCATTGTTGCTCCCCAAGAACCCCCAAGAATATACAGCATCACTGCCCCAGACATAGTGTTCCATCTATACTTTATGGCTTTTGTTGTTGTTGTTGTTCAGTCACACAGTCGAGTCCGACTCTTCGCGACCCCATGGACCAGATTACGCCAGGCCCTCCTGTCTTCCGCTGTCCGCTGAAGTTTGCTTTATGGCTAATAGCCACTGATGGACCTCTGCTCCATATGTTTATTCAATCCCTCTTGAAGCTATCTATGCTTGTAGCAGCCACCACTTCCTGCGGCAGTGAATTCCACATGTTAATTACTCTTTGGGTGAAGAAGTAATTCCTGTTATCTGTTCTAAGCCCACTGCTCATTGATTTCATTGAGTGCCCACGAGTTCCTGTATTGTGAGGAAGGGAGAAAAGTACTTCCTTCTCTACCTTCTCCATCACATGCATAATTTTGTAAATCTCTAACACATCACCCTTAATCATCCTTTCTCCAAGCTAAAGAGCCCCAACCACTTTAACCTTTCCTCACAGGGAAGGTGTTCCATCCCCTTAATCATTTTAGTTGACTTTTTCTGCACTTTTCCCAATGCTATAATATCTTTTTTGAGGTGCATTGACTAGAACTGTACACAGTATTCCAAACGAGGCTGTACCACAGATTTATACAGGGGCATTATTATACTGGCTGATTTGTTTTCAGTCCCCTTCCTAATAATCTCCAGCACAGCATTTGACTTTTTTATTGTAGTCACAAACTGTTGACATCTTCAGTGAGTTATCTACTACGATTCCAAGATCTCTGTCCTGGTCAGTTACTGCCAGTTCAGATCCTGTCAAAGTATATTTATAGTTAGGATTTTTGGCTCTAATGTACTTTACTGTGCACTTGCCTACACTGAACCTCATTTGCCATGTTGATCCCCACTCATCTAGTATCAATATATCCCTCTGGAGCGCCTCACGGTCCTCCCTGGTTCTTGCTACCCTGAACAATTTAGTGTCATCTGCAAACTTAACCACTTTGCTTACTCCGCAACTCCAAATCACTAATGAATAACTCGAAAAGCACCAGACCTAGTACTGAGCCCTGCGGTACCCCCCTGCTTATCACCTTCCACTCTGAAAACTGCCCATTAATACTCACTCTCTGTTTCCTGTTAATTAACCAGTTTTTAATCCACAAGAGGTTATTTTATCCCATGACTGCTGAGTTTACTGAGGAGCCTTTGATGAGGAACTTTATCAAAAGCTTTCTGGAAGTCTAGGTAAACAACATCTACTGGGTCACCCTTGTCCACATGTTTGGTCATCACCACATAGAACTCTGAAAGATAAGTGAGAAAAGATCTTCCCTTATAGAATCCATGCTGATTCTCCCTTAATATCTTTTGTTCATTAATGTGACTTCTATCTTTAATAATGGATTCTACCACCTTACCCGGTATCAACGGTGGACTGACCAGCCTATAATTTCCTAGCTCTCCTCTGGAACCTTTTTTTAAAGATGGGGCTTACATCAGCTACCTTCCAGTCCTCGGGAATGGAGGCAAATTTTAGTCATAAATTGCATATTTTTGTCAGGAGATCCACAAGTTTACATGTGAGTTCTTTCAGAACTCTTGAATGTATGCCATCTGGGCCTGGTGATTTGTCAGTTCTTAATTTGTCCATCAGTCGTAGGAACTCCTCTTTCGTCACCTCAATCTGACTCAGGTCTTTTGACGCCCTTCCTGAAATCAGTAGTTCTAGAGTTGGCAATCACCTCCCATCTTCCACAGTGAAGAAAGAGGCAAAAAATGCATTCAGCTTCTCTGCCACTTCACTATCATCCTTTAGTAATCCTTTTACCCCTTGGTCATCCAAGGGCCCCACTGCCTCCCAGGCTGGTTTCCTGCTTCTATTGTATTTGAAGAAATGTTTATTGTTGATCTTTATATTTTTTGCAATATGTTTCTCATAGTCCCTTTTTGCCTGTCTGATCACTGACCTGCATTTTATTTACCAAAGCCTGTGATCTCTATTATTTATTTATGGACTAGCCTTCCACCGCTTAAAGGAATCCTTTTTACCATTTACTGCTTCCATTCCATAGTGCTACCGGACTCTTGCTATTTTCTTTTGCTACAGATAGACTAAAATGGCTACCCATCTTGATCTTTCAGAACGCAGTATTATAAAAGAAGAAGAAGAAGCAGAGATTGGATTTATACCCCGCCCTTCACTGCCTAAAGGCGTCTCAGAGCAGCTTACAAACTCCTTTGCCTTCCTCTACCCACAACAGACACCCTGTGAGGTAGGTGGGGCTGAGAGAACTCTAACACAAACTGTCCTTGAGAGAACAGCTGTGCCAGAGCTTGTGAGTGACCCAAGGTCACATCAGCAGGTGCAAGTGGAGGAGTGTGGAATCAAACCTGGTTCTCCCAAATAAGAATCCGTGCACTTAACCACTACACCAAACTGGCTACACCAAAAGCAACTTGGTACCAACCTGTAGGCTGCTACTAGCAGATCTTCTCCAGCATATTATAGACACTGATGGCCAGATTGCTGCATCTAAGAAATCCAGGATTCTTACTCATCTATGAAGCTTAATTGAGTTATTGCCAATTGGTTATTGCCAATTTGGGGGA
Organism: Gekko gecko; assembly: GCA_029375565.1. Taxonomy (NCBI): domain Eukaryota; kingdom Metazoa; phylum Chordata; class Lepidosauria; order Squamata; family Gekkonidae; genus Gekko; species Gekko gecko. The sequence goes on from JAPDNY010000002.1 coordinate 140,590,203, forward strand.
AGTAAGGAGAACAATGGTCACAGCAAATCTTCAGAATTCTCTTCTCAGGTAAATTCAAAATTAAATTGTCAAAATGCAAAGCAAAAACATTGCTTGGGCTTAACTTCTGAATCTCACAGAAACAAGAACTACAGGCATTACCAAGGAATGATCACATGTTGTCTGAGATACTTGGGAGAGGAGGCAACTGCCAGAATTCGTTTGTGTGTGTTTGTGTGTGAGTATGTGTAAACAGCACAGACCTTCAATCCTTTCGTCAATTCCATTCATTAACAGGAATAAAAAATTAGTATTTACTTTGTAGAGATATTCTTTTTGAATCCTGGCCAATGCATGTAACTCAGTTCCTCAAAACTTTTATTGTACTGCACGTTAACTTTTCAAAAGTTTAGCCACGTTTTACTTAACATGAAAGAGTGGCTGATAGCAGCTAAAATAAGAATTTCTCTTATTCCACGGTAGGCACACAAGTCTTCAGTGGCTTTGCTAGGGAATTTCTGATCTTAGGTGGCTTTAAAAGATGCCATTATAAAAGTTACCATCAGAATGGGTAGGGAGTTCAAATATTAATAAGAAACTGAATATTTTCTTCCTGACAAGTATGAAATGGGCCTATAGCAAAGTTAAGAAGCTAGCCGCTGCTATCTTTTTGTGTTTGCAGTCCATAGAAAGCCAAATTAATTGTGGACAGGCAGTGATATTATAATGTGAGGAGAGAATGAGAATTATTTCCAGACTTACATCCTGACTTGTAGGGATGCTGTTTTCAAAGATCTTTATAATGATTTGCCTCATCATTCCAGATAACAGATTGGTTGTAAACTGCTTCATGATTCTATGTGGGACAAAGGTGGGGAGGAGGAAGAGGCAACTGTACCAGCAAAGTGCTTGCCACATCTATAGATCTAAAGTACACATTCAGTAACACCACTTCAGCACAGCATAAACTTTTGCAGAAAGCAACTGCCTCCCTTGGATCCCAAAGCTGGATCTGAACTATCACTCTCATTCACTACTTTAGTAATAATTTACAAAGTACTTGTCTAATTCTGGTCAGTCAACCTTGAGCTCTGTAATAACATGCATATCTTAGCCTTATTACTACACTGTCACATGAAGAAGAATACATTTCACAATAAAGGCATACTTGCTTCCACCTCTGGGTACCTGTATACCTGATTTCTACTGTTTTTCTAGATTCAGGTACTTTGTTTTATCGTCTACCTGTTAGTCTCTTGCCTCTGCTTGTCTATTCTGCTTGAAGTCAGACCCTACTCAGTGCAAGGGACCTACACTTTTTTTCTTTCCTAGCCCTAAACGTAAGTTCTTCAATTCATCCTAACTCCATTTTTTTTTAAAAAGCACCAATAATACAACAAATGTTAAAGCAGCATTTTCAGATCCCATTGGTTACAATCAGAGAGTTAAGCATGTGCTTAAATCACTGCTATTGAAACGGACAGGATTGTTAACAATGTTTAACTGACTGAATTGTGCCCTAGAAACTCTAATGATGAACTAGGAAGATGGTTAAAGTAAGTCATCCCCCCCAACCAGATCAATTTCCAGAAGTACAGAAACTTTCACTGACTATTTTAAGAAATAATCCTTATTATGCAGGAAGTCCCTCCCACCTAAACAAGATTAATCCATCAAGATTACAACCACTAGCATTTTAGACACTGCCACCATCATCTTTCATCAGAGCAATAAGATGCCTTAGCAAAAACAACAGGGGATTAAAAGAAATTAATTTTAGAACAGATCTGCTATAAAGCTACTTTAAAAAAACAACAAAGCCCATAATTACTTCCATATGATAAAAATGATACAATGGCAAAATTGTATTAGGCTGTTTACCATGGTTCCTATAAAAGACTACTTAATGCTTCATTTTCATACCTGGGAAGCATCTTTGTCCCTTGAGCAAGCTCCACTTTTCGGAATCTCTGTGAACTCCTGTTAGGAGGACCAGCTGCCAACCCAGGTTAATTATAGCAATGAACCACATTCATCCAGAACCACAAGACTGTCAGGTGACAGATCGAGAGATCTGAATTTAACTGAAACAAAAGACGTTCCATGCTGTAGCACAAAAAAGAAAAGAAAAGAGGAGGGTAGCTTTGTCTCTGAGGCAGGATTACCAAAAAAACACAAACCCCATAAAAACATCAAGAAAAAAAGCGGGTCTCTGAAGCAGACTACAGGCTCTTCCACAAGGATCCATGGTTAGATGCTGCCCCACACTTTCATAACAAAAAGCCTGCCTTTCCATTCTGTTGCTCAGCCCAGAATTTTTACTACGTTCTCGGGTCCCCCCCACACACACAGTTCCTTTGTTTCCTGGAGTATATTACTGCAGAGGACAGAAGATCAATCTAATTCATCAGCAAGCTAAGTGCCCCTTTGGCAGCCAATGTAGCCTGTACATGCCAGTTTAATCTAGCCTCCTCCTTTAGCGAAACCGATACGGGCTGAGCCTCATGACCATGGTCCCCTGGCAGCTGTGGCTGCAATCCCGCAACTCCATAGTCCACGTTTGTCAGGAATTCAGATTGATCAAAGGGGAAAAGACAACAAAGCAGCCTCCTCTCCAGCGACCTCCCTTCTTCCCCTGCTTTCATTTTCTACATTCTTGGAAGCTGAAGAATGCCTGTGTTCAACCCTTGCTGACAAGCTCAGCCAGATGAGTGGAAAAGCAAGCCCTAATAGCCATCATGTGACCCAGAGCTGTCAGTATATGCCACCTGGATCTGCAATGAGCTTGCCAGCCAATCCCAGCTCTCTGCTCGCATGCATGCGGATTTCACCATGAAAATAAGGCCATTAGCTGTTTAACTGTGTCGGGATCTTGTTTGGGTGCCTGATTTATTACACTGTACAAAGAAGGGAAATAATGGCTGTGATTAGGCCAATTTAATGAGACAGCTCTGGACTGCACGAACTCCAGTAAGTTTGAATGGAAGAAAAATGGGCTAGTTTAGCATTTTCCCCTCACCACCCCTTGAAATCTTCACCCTCCAGCCCGCCCTAGCACAGATCTTCTGTACGAACAAAGGAGGCACTGTGAGCTCTGGAAAGGCTCATTAATATTACAAGTGAAATCCCAGAAACTGCTATTGGATGGCAATATACAGCTTAGGACCCCTGCCTAGCTCCTATAAACATGATTGCGTAACTACTCTTGGGGCAATACACCAATTTTGAGGGAGTGCTGATAGAGGAATTTGGTTATAAAAGCAATCTTGTAGGGTGTGATTTAAAATCTTAGAGAAAAGTGCAAACTACTGAAAAATCTCCATTCCAGTCTCCTGGCTGTGTTCCATCTTTCCCCCAACCTCTCCTGTTGTTCTAGCATGAGTGTAATTTTTACTGTAATCACATCATTTATTTATTTACTTAGTTTGATTTTTTTAAACCCCCCCCCTGCAAGCAGGCTCAGGGTGGGTTACAATCATAAGGTAACAATATAATTTAAATAGTTAAAACCATATTTCTGTTAAAAACACAATAAGGGTAGATTCACCTTGACAATGATGCTCAGTTTGGGCTGGTTCCGTTTAGCCAGCAATATCAGCAGGGGAGGCCAAGATAGATTTGGATGTCCACCGCCTCATCTGAAAGCCTGGCAGAACAACTCCATCTTGCAGGTCCTGCAGAACTGTAATAAATCCTGCAGGGCCCTGATCTCAAGAGGAAGCTTGTTCCACCAGGCTGCGGCCAGGACAGAAATCATACAAGTGGGAACCCACAGGGACTTGCAGGAGCCATCTCATTTCCCCACCCCCACTATTTCCTCTTTCCATTTCCTGAAAGCCCCCATAGCCTCTCCTCTTTTCCTGCTTCCTTCTCTCCTTCCTGGAATCACAACAGATCTCCCAACTACAGAGATCAGCTCTCCTTGGGTTGCTAGCTCCAGGTTGGGAAATTCCTGAAGATTAGAGAGTGGAACCTTGGAGGATAAGGTTTGGGGAGGGAAGCAACCTCAGGAGAGTATAAAGCCAGAGAGTCAACCCTCCAAAGCAGCCATTTTCTCCAGAGGAACTGAACTCTGTAATCTGGAGAGCAAGTGATCTCTAGCACCCACCTGGAGGTTGGCAATCCTAATTCTCCTAGAGTCTGTGGCATTATACACTTCTGAGGACCCTCCTCTCCGCAAATCCCATGCTTCCCTTTCCCCCTGCCCCCAATTTTCCAGGAATTTCCTAACCTGGAGTTGGCAACCCTATCTCCTTCCCACCCAACAGCCAGCCTACCTATATCAACCCATCTGTCTTACGCTGTCTCCCCAACCCAGAAGCCTCTACCTAGAAAAACTGTGACCCAGTTGTGTGGTGCCACAGTTCCCTGCCCCATTATCTCCTTCTCAGCCATTCACAAACCTACATTTTATCTGCCTCCCATTTTCAGCTGTTTTAATTTATTTATTTATTAGATTAGATTTCTTGACTGTCCTTCCCTGCTTGTGTGGGGCTCAGGGCTGTTTAAAACAATTCAATTCAGTGCATTATAAAATCAGATAAAACCATAAAAGTCAATATTAAAACATTCAATGCATTTAAGTATTTAAAGACATTTTAAAAACAAGATGGCAATGCTAGCATTCAGTCATAGGGGGAGGGGAGGGTGCCAGGCAGATGTAAGGAACCATCGCTGGATTCAATCAAAGACCTGGTGGAACACCTCTGCCTGACCCCTGCGAAACTTTAATTGGTCAGATAGGGCATGGACGGCATTCGGCAGAGAGCTCCACCAGGCTGGGGCCAGGATGGAAAAGGCCCTGGACCTGGTCAAGGCCAGCCGGATATCTTTGGGGCCAGGGACCGCAGATCAGCTAAGCTGAAACCTTTTAAATTGGGCAGGAGGGGAGGGAGAGGGGTCGCCGGGTGAGTGATTGCTCTTGGAGGCAGGGCTTGGGGGCAGGGCTTCCCACACTGGCCAGCTGGCCAGGGGTGGATTGGAACCCCCAAAAGAGGGAGAACCCCCACCTGGATTTGGGTGATAGCAAACCTAACTCCAGACAATAGAGATCTGACCCTCTGGAGAAAATGGCTGCTTTGGAGGGTAGACTCTATGGCATTATATCCAGCTGAGGCATCTCCTATTTCCAAGCCCTACCCTCCTAGACACCCACCACAAAATTTCCAGAAGTTTCCCAACCCTAGTCAGGCCTTGCCATAATGAGTCCCCTCTCAAAGACCAAAACAGGCCTGAAAAGGGCCCTGCCTCCTCCCTTGTCTTTTACTCACTGAAAACCTCCCTGGAATACTGTTGTTGACTAGCAACAGCCACTGAAGGATTCCTTGCTTAAAGCTACAAGCACTCCTTTTATCATTTTCAGATTTCTTAAAGCCCCCAGCATTTTTTTTTTAGATTTCACATTTTTCTGCAAACCTGGGGGCCTTTTCAGGTCTGTAGAAAAATCTGTCTTGCCCATTCACAGCTCCAGTCACTGAATTTAAGTATCCAAAGATTTCCCCAACTTTGCTATTTGAATATAAGATTATGGAATAGATAACATGGCGGCAGTGGTGGCTGTGTGTGACAATTCAGGGAATTTAAGTTCATACAGTTGATTAAGGTGATTTTCAGAAAAAAACATTGCAATGTTTTAAAAGGTTTAGCATTGCATTTGGAGAAGAAAAGCTAATCATCTGTTTCAGTAATGTCTTTTCATAATACACTAATATCAAATTTACATCTCAAAAAAAGAAAGTATGAGGCTTTTGGAGATAGGGTTACCATTCCCCAGATGGGAGCAGGGGATCCTGTTTGGGAGGGCTTCTGTCCATCACTGGCCAGCTGGTTGGAAATAAACGCGATGAGCTGAAATAAATGCTGGAAATAAATCGGACACACTGACGTCACATAGAAGTGATGTCAGCATGTCAGGGATGATGCACAGTGATGTTCTTGTTTTTGGGCAAAACTCTTATCATTTGAGGCTAATTTTACCATAGAGTTTTGCCCATGAACAAGACTGTTGCCGTGCAATGTCCCCAACATGCTGACGTCACTTCCATGTGACGTCAGCACATTGCAGTGCTCCACTCTACTCCTGGAAAGTTCCCTCCCACCCCCCACCGGTGCACCATTTGGACCTGGCAACCCTAGTTGGAGAAGTGACAGCCTGCTAAGAGTCCAATTACTTTAAATAATGCTGAAAGAGTAGTTTAGTCCCCTTGTACCGTAGGAGAGGCTGTGGTGCATTCTCTGGTGTTTAGGGTTTATAGAATGTTTTCCCTTGCAGTTCAGCCTACCTCTTGCTGTTTTTCTCTATTTGCTTTGTATGTGTCATATGTGCTAGTGCAGGGGTGTCAAACTCATTTGTTATGAGGACCGGATCTGGCATAAATGAGACCTTGTTGGGCCGGGCCATGCGTGTCATAAAAGGTAATGCCAGGTAGTGGAGATACAAACTTTATAAAGGACACAAACACAAAGGTTTTTTTTACTTAAAATAGAAAAACATGCTTAAAACATTACCTCTGTAAACTGCAAACCTACTTTTGATTTATTGACATTCTCCACAGAAATCTCATGCTGAGAGTTCTGAGTCTAGGACCCAGGTTAAAACATGAAATGGCTGAGTGATTAAGAGAGTCTGGTGAAGCAAGATATGATGCAGCAGCAGTAGCAGAACTGGAAGCAGGAGATGGCCAGTTCCACTGTGGGCCTGATGGAAGCCCTCCGGGGGTCTAATCCAGCCCCCAGGCCGCATGTTTGACACTCCTGTGTTAGTGTTTGCGCTCTGAAGGCCTCACTGTTCTACTAGTGGCCTGCAATCAGTTATTGTCTTTTTGCATAACCCTGTTGCAGTAAATTCATAGAAAGCAAACTCCAAAGTGTGGATTGGATTATTTCTAAAGCTCTGCTAACAGAAGCACTATAAGCAGGGTTACCAGTCTCACAGTGGTGGCTGGAGATCTCCCAGTATTACAACTGATCTCCAGGTTACAGAGATCAGTTCACCTGGAGAAAATGACTGCTTTGGAAGATGGACCCTATGGCATTATATCCCACTGAGGTCCCTCCCCTCCTCAATCCCCACCATCCCCAGGCTCCACCCCCCAAATCTTCAGGATTTTCCCCACCCAGAGCTGGCAACCCTAACTGTAAGCCTTTCTTCAATTTTTGGACACACATTTATCCTTTAATTTCAGGGGGGAGGGGCAATGGTAAATGGTGATTTGTTCTTAATAAATCTAGTTCACAAACAATCAAAAAATTCTGTGAAAAGTTTATCCTTAATTTCACACAGTTTATGAAATAGTCTCTCAGGGGCCTCACAAACTGGTATAGCCTCAAAAGTATTTTTCCATCCAAGAACTCTGTGTTTGTGGATTGTGCCATTTCACAGAGCACTGAAATCTTACAATTCCCCCCAGAGGATTTCCTAATTCATTTGTTGAATTCCATTCAAGAACACCAAATGCTTGCAAATAGATACTATGTTCAGGATCCAAAGAACTATGTAGTTAGCTCCACACACCCCCAAAAGGGCTTTGGACTTGGGTTTTTCAAATACCCCCCCCCCGCCCATCCTGCAAGACAAATTACTATCAAAACTGATTTTCTGAATCAGTTATGGAGATGGCAAGGGTGTGTTTATCTGCATTTGACAGAGAAAAAAAAAACAGGTAAAACCCATAGGATGATTCTGGAACTTAAACAATATTCTTGATCCTTATTGTTGCCTTATCCTATGTGCCATGTATGGAGTGCATGAAATATTTTTAATGTTTGCAAAAAAAATCAGTAGAACTGGAACCTGTTGTGCTCACTGGTTTCTGATAAGTGCACTTAAATTTAAACCAGTTTAACAATGTAAGTTGACTGAACAGTCACTTCTATGTTTGATTAATTTCCGTTCAGATAACAATAACTGGAATTCTTCATATCAAAACAAATATTTGTAGGCATAAGTTCAAAAGTCTGCTTCAAATTTTAGTGTATTAATTCTTAGAGTGATCACAGTGTGGGTAGCCCTAGCAGATTTGGTTGCTAATTTTTGTTTTTATGCTCATTACCCTTCAAGAATTAGGAGAGGTTTGGTGCAATTACGCTTTTAATTTTGGCTGGATTATGGCCAGCACTAAGTATATGGAACATAGCACAGACTGTGTACACCCTACGTGCCAAAATGAAATGCTGCCATAGGTAAGTGTATTACTTGTGCTCAAAAAGATCAGTGATGTCAAAAGTGACCTTTTCTATTGAGCAATGTAATGGTGAGCAGTTAGTGAGTCCAATGTATTATGTAAATATTTATTTACAGGAGTAAGTTTCCATATTACCTCATTCAAAACTACCAGTACATAAAAGAGCTTTTAAAACCAAGACACAACTGCTGTCTAGTCATATCAGGAAAATATGCAACTGGATTTTCACTAAAGCCCCAGGAAATGAAGACCAGCCTCATAAATGTAAACAGAGTAACCAACAGTAGAAAGCAAGTGGATGACTTTCACCAACAGACTCTACAGTACTTGATACATGCTCTGGGACCTTCTGGGTTCGATACCTTAATCTGCTACTGCAACAAGTTTGTCCTGTGACAAACATTGCTGTGTAGTTGTAGCTTCTTCTTTTTTACTTCTGTTTAGTTTAATTTTTACTTTAAGATACAACCTGACATAAGAACAGGCCATTTTAAATTTTAATTGCTAACCCACCTTCCTAGAAATTACAGTTGCATTTCCTCACATCTTCTTAGCCAGCTAGCTCAGTTACTTAGAATGTTACAAGTGGAGACCCGCAAGAAACTTGCGGGATGGTCATCCCATTCCTCACACCTTTGCTTTCTCCCATCTACCCTTACCTATCTCACACTCTTTCTCCCTTCTGGGAGTGGAGCCATAGACTCAACCCTCCAAAGCAGCCATTTTATCCAGGGGAACTGATCTCTGTCACCCAGACAACAGTTGTAATTCTGGGTGATCTCCAGCCCTCACCCAGAGGCTGGCAATGGTAGTTCTCATGGAGGAAACGGCTGGTTTGGAGGGTGGAGTCTATGGCATTATACCGGTCTGAAGTTCCTCCCCTCCTCAAACCCCACCATCCCCAGGATCCACCCCTTAAATGTCCAGGAGTTTCCCAATCCAGAGTTGGCAACCCTATTTCCTTCCCACCCAACAGCCAACTTAACCTTTATCTGCCTTTATCTGTCTTCAGCTTTTCGTCTCCCCCCCCTCCCCCACAGCTTCTACCAACGAAAATTATAGTCTTTCTCCACAATGGGGACCAAAGCAGCTTACATTATTCTCACCTCCTTTTTATCTGCACAACAACCCTGTGAGGTTGGTTAGGCTGAAAGTATGTGACTGGTCCAAAATCACCCAGTCAAACTTCCACCGCAATATGGGGATCTGAACCTGGGTCTTGCAGACCCTACTCTGAGGCTCTAACTGCTGCATCACTGCTGGCTTTCATAGGGTGGCTGCTGAACAGCAGCAAGCAGCCAGGCCAAGTTGAGTCATGCAAATTAGGTGGTATCAAGTCACCCAGAGGGTGCTGCCTAGGGATGCCAGCCTCCAGGTGGGATCTGGGGATCCCCTGGAATTACTGCTCAGCTCCAGACTACTGAGATAACTTCCCCTGGAGAAAATGGATGCTTTGGAGGGTGGACTCTAGGGCATTGTACCCCACTGAGGTCCCTATCCTCCTCAGGCTCCATCCCCAAATCTCCAGGAGTTTCCAGACCTGGAGCTGGCAACTCCACTACCCCCATCCCCTGCCAGTGCCCATGGGGGGCCCTGGCAACCCTAGACTGCTGCCAGGCCTAGGGTTGGCAACCTCCAAGTGGGGCCTGGAAAGTGAACTCCAGAGATCTGTGAACAACAGAGATCTGTCTCCCTGGAGAAAATGGCTGCTTTGGAGGGTGGATTCTGTGACATGATATCCAGCTGAGGCCTCTCTCTTCCCCAAATCCTGCCCTCCTTGCACTCCACCACAAAACCTCTAGGAATCCCCCAGCCTGGCCCCAAGGCTCCCTCCTTCCCCCTCTCCCTCTAAGGCTGAAAGAGGCCTGGAAAGAAAGGGCCCTTCCCTCACCCTTTACTGACAGAGCCAGTCAGAAGCCTCTCCCCCCCCCCCCAACGTTCTAATCTCTCACCGTTGATGCCTGGAGTTAGGTCCCTGCAGAGGCCATTTCAAAAGGTTTTGGGGGAATTCAACCGTCCCTGAAGGGATTTTCTCACTTTTTGGATTTTTCTACAAACCCAGGAAGTCTACTGACTATGTAGGAAAAGCTGTTGGGGGAGAGTGAGGCCCCTGTTGGTGGGAATAGATATCTGCACAAAAAAAAAAGTCTGGGAAATAGAATAAGGATGTTGATACTGTTAAGGCCATGAGATTGAGTCTCACACCAGCCAGCCAGGTTAAAAAGAGTATTTTTTGTGAAACTACCCAGAGCTAAAGAGGCCCTGAGCTTTCTTCATAGTAAAACAACTATTTATGCTTGCAGTACAATAGATTTTTTCAGCACAATAGACTTTTTCAACAACCTGCAAACTTGATGTGTTACATTACTTTGATCTGATTAGGCAAACCATCAGACGAATGCACCAATAAACTTTACTGACTAACCTTTGTAAAGTTATTAAACATACGACTTTTAACACATATATTGATCCTTAAGATTTCCACCACCAAATTCAATGGAAGTTATGCAGAAACACAGGTTTACAGTGAAGTCCCACAATCCTCATAAAAGCAACATTATGAAATGTTGGAAGTGAGAAGTAATTTTAAGAAAAGCTTCCCCCCATCCATACAGCATCCAAGTGATCTCTGATGGTTGTGATGCAAGCTACAAAAGATGTCAGCTTAATGCTGAAACAAGTTAAAGACAGCTGAAGTCAAAATAAACAAGGCAAGTAAGAAGCCAATGTGTAGTTGAATTCCACTGGTACACCAATGTTTGTTTTGTATCCCATTCCTAATTGCAATCTATTATAAACAGATACCAAACAAGTGTACATAACACCAACTGGTACTGCAAAACAACGAGGCATTTTTTTCTTCAGCCAAACAGTTATTTTATTGTGCGTCCCCCAGCTACTCAGGGAGCTGAACAGTTTTCCCCCAGAGCTATTAAAAGGGAAGTGTGAATGGTGCCGTATTGTGTCCATTTAATGGAAAGGTCTTTGGAAAGAAAGAAAGAAAATTACTAAGGCATTCTGCTGAAGCTATCTGTTTATCTAGAGATCATGGGGGATACCTTGTGCCTGTTAAGGTCATACCTTGATAAGTTGTGTCTACACTTTTTCTGTGCACATTACCTTTGCATGTGATTCAGGTGGCTTTCTTTCAAGTCTCTAAGAACCACAGCTTGTGCTTCTATTTTCATTATTCTGCATCTAAATCTGACATGCTATTTGTGCCACTCGTGAATGTTGCAAATATGGGATAAATATGAGACCTGTTGGATAGCAAATATGGGATAAATATGAGACCTGTTGAATAGTAAAAATGTACTAAGAACAACAGAGAATCTTAAAAACAGGATATAGATTTGAATTGGTGGAAAAGGGTAAATTAGAATCTAGATATGTTAAAGACAAACAACGAAAAGATAAATGAAATATATTGTTATATGCAGATGATAAACTGATAAAGAAATTTTATATACAATAATGTTAGAAACCAAAACACAGGATGAAGTGGTAAAAGGTTCTATGATTAAATGGGCACAAAATCTGGGACATAATATTGATCTTCATCAATGGTTTAAGATATGGAAAACAAATATAAAAATTACTAACACTGTATCATATAAAGAAAACGTTTATAAAATGTTTTATAGATGGTATATGACACCAGATGAATTATCTAAATTTTATCCCAATATGTCAAATGTATGTTGGAAATGTCAAAAAAATGTTAGTACTTTTTCATATGTGGTGCACTTGTGATAAAAGTAAAAAATTCTGGATCTAGATACATGAAATATTGCAAAAAATATTTAAAAATTATGTACCGTTTGTACCAGAACTTTTTTTTACTGAATATGCTTCCAAAAAATGTAAAAAACAGGATTCTTATCTTGATCTACACATAGTTACGGCTGCTAGAATACTGTATGTAAGTTATTGGAGAAGAGAAGAGATACCAACAAGAGAAGAACTATTAAACAAATTACTGGAAGTTGCTGAAATGGACAAATTAACTTTAATCTTGAAAGGACATAGAGAGGACATGGTCAAGACTCATAAGAACATAAGAGAAGCCAATGTTGAATCAGGCCAATGGCCCATCTAGTCCAACACTCTATCACACAGCGGCCAAAATATAACAGGTGCCATCAGAAGATCCAGCAGTGGGGCCAGGACACTAGAAGCCCTCCCACTGCTGCCCCCTCCAGCACCAAGGATAGAGTGCATAACCTGCCCCGGACTGAGAGTTCCCATCTATACCCTGTGGCTAATAGCCACTGATGGACTTCTGCTCCATATGTTTATCTAATTCCCTCTTGAAACTGTCCATGCTTGTAGCTGCCACCACCTCCTGTGGCAGTGAATTCCATATGTTAATCACTCTTTGGGTGAAGAAGTACTTCCTTTTACCTGTTCTAACCCGACTGCTCAGCAATTTCATGGAGTGCCCACGAGTTCTTGTATTGTGAGAAAGGGAGAAAAGTACTTCTTTCTCAACCTGCTCTATCCCATTCATAATCTTATAAACCTCGATCATGTCACCCCTCAGCTGTCGTTTCTCCAAGCTAAAGAGCCCCAAGCGTTTTAACCTTTCTTCATAGGGAAGATGTTCCAACCCTTTTACCATTCTAGTTGCCCTTCTCTGTACTTTTTCCAATGCTATCATATCCTTTTTGAGATGTGGCGACCAGAAGTGTACACAGTATTCCAAATGAGGTTGCACCAATGATTTATACAGGGGCATTATGATACTGGCTGATTTGTTTTCAATTCCCTTCCTAATAATCCCCAGCATAGTGTTGGCTTTCTTTATTGCAGTTACACATTGTCTAGACATTTTCACTGAGTTATCTACTATGACTCCAAGATCCGGAGTGGGCAAGCACTTCTCATCTTCCACAGTGAAGACAGAGGCAAAAAATGCATTCAGCTTCTCAGCCATTTCCCTATCATCCTTCACTACTCCTTTTACCCCTTGGTCATCCAAGGGCCCCACGGCCTCCCTGGCTGGCTTCCTACTTCTAATACATTTGAAGAAAGTTTTATTGTTGGCCTTTATGTTTTTTGCGATATGCTCCTCATATTCCCTTTTTGCTTGCCTGATCACAGACTTGCATTTTATTTGCCATAGTCTGTGTTCTCTTTTATCAACCTGAGACTAGCTTTCCACTGCTTAAAGGAATCCTTCTTACCTTTTACAGCTTCCATTACTTTATTTGTTAACCATGCAGGCTTTTTTCTATACCTATTTGTGCCTTTCCTAACCTGCGGTATATATTTTTTCTGAGCTTCTAGGATTGTATTTTTAAATAGTCTCCAAGCTTTCGCAATGGTTTTGACCTTCTCCACTCTTCCTTTCAATTTCTTCCTCACATGTCCCCTCATATCAGAGAAGTTACCCCTTTTAAAGTTAAAAGTGGTTGCGTCAGTCTTTTTGGGCAACTCCCTATCTGTACAAACATTAAACTCAATGACATTATGGTCACTGTTCCCAAGCGGTGCAATCACTTTTACATCTCTCACCAAGTCTTGTGTGTTACTTAGGACCAAATCCAGGATTGCTTCTCCCCTGGTAGGATCTGTGATCATCTGTTCCATAGCACAGTCATTGAGAGTGTCTAAAAATCTCTTTTTCCCGACTAGAACTCATATTGACTCAATCAATGTGTGGGTAGTTAAAGTCACCTATTATGACACAGTTATTTTGCTGAGCCACTATTTTTAATTCATTCATCATTTTATAATCCTCCTCTACCCTTTGATCTGGTGGGCGATAACAAATTTCCACTGTTAAGCCTCCTTTTGGACCCACTATTTCAACCTATTTCAATTACTCTATCACTGG